>JAULJL010000037.1:2725036-12052536 GCA_030761205.1 Fremontodendron californicum
AATTAATCGTATTCTGGGCCGGAGCAATGAACCTATTTGAAGTGGCTCATTTTGTCCCAGAAAAGCCCATGTACGAACAAGGATTAATTTTACTTCCCCACCTAGCTACTCTAGGCTGGGGGATAGGTCCTGGCGAAGAAGTTATAGACACCTTTCCATACTTTGTATCTGGAGTACTTCACTTAATTTCCTCTGCTGTATTGGGCTTTGGCAGTATTTATCATGCACTTCTGGGACCTGAAACTCTTGAAGAATCTTTTCCATTTTTCGGTTATGTATGGAAAGATAGAAATAAAATGACCACAATTTTGGGTATTCACTTAATTTTGCTAGGTATATGTGTTTTTCTTCTAGTATTCAAGGCTATTTATTTGGGGGGCGTATATGATACCTGGGCTTCGGGAGGGGGAGATGTAAGAAAAATTACCAACTTGACTCTTAGCCCAAGTGTTATATTTGGTTATTTACTAAAATCTCCATTTGGAGGCGAAGGATGGATTGTTAGTGTGGACGATTTGGAAGATATAATTGGAGGTAGGGCTGTAATCGAGCCGAGCCGAGCTCGAATAGTGAGCTGCTCGAGTTCGACTCGAAACTCGCTGCTCGAAACTCGACTCGAGATATAATCAAACTATTCGAGCTCGGCTCGATAAAGCTCGTTTACTCAATTTATGTACTCGAGCTCGAGCTCGTTTCATATACAATTTTTTTACATTTAAATAATAAAATTTCTCCATTGCGTGCCTAATCTAAAGAACATATCTCTAGTTCTACATTCACAATTCCTTTTATATTGCTTGGCCATGCAAGCAAAAAAACTTCTCAACAAACAAAATGGCTTGAATTGTATTAATTATTCAAAGAAGCAGGTAATCTGCTACACGATATACAAAGAAAGGCTATGCCAAACCAATATGAACAGATGAAAAAAAACCCCATTATACTGTCTTGAACATCTTATAGAAAGAGCAGGATAATTGAGTTACAAATGCTAATACAGTCAAAGCTGGTATTCAGATTTACAGATACTTATATGAGGGATTACATTTCACAAACCCCATTATACTGTGTGATAATACTCTTAAAATCTTGTGAGTACATACCTAATTCGAAGCTTTACGGCGTTATCTGTCCTTCACGAGCAGTTTGTGTCGTAACTCGCAAGCCCCAGCAACTCGGGACCTTCTAGTCGAGGGTTTTTCTCAAAGCTATATAATGTTGGAACAATATTAAAGATCCGAAGATGAGAGAGTAGAAGTTTGTGAGGGAAGAATCGAAGAAGGTGAGAGAGAAAAAAAAGTTAGGTTTGTGAGGGTGAGGGGGGAGACGCGGTTGAGGGTGAGGGTGAGCAAAAAAATATATATTAGGTTTTAGGGTTTTAAGGATATATATATTTTTATATTAATTTACTATATTACCCTTAATATATATATATATATATTAAGGGTAATATAGTAAATTAATATAAAAATATATATTATAAAATCAAAAGCTCGATTAGGCTCGCGAGCCGCTCGAATCGAGTATTGAGATACTCGAACTCGGCTCGCTCGATAGCTCGAGCTCGGCTCGATAATGACCGAATCGAATTCGAGTTTTTTTGAGCCGAACTCGAATAACTTATGAACACTAGTGTCTCATTTATACCCCTAATTGGAGGACATGTATGATTAGGTTCCATTTGTATATTTGGTGGAATCTGGCATACCTTAACCAAACCTTTTGCATTTAATTTTCATTTTCTCTTTAATGATTAATAAAAGGACAGAATCAACATTCAACAATGATTAATGAAGCCAACAACTTATTTAATCTCTCGATAGTAAAAAATCAAATATTTGATATTATTTATTTATTATTACTTTTTTTTTTTTACAGATTTGAATACGATGAATTTGAATAATTAATTTGGATATTAAATTTATTATTTGTAATGATTTTAGATAGAAACTTTTAGATATTTTATATTTGAATTCGTATTAATTTTGGTTTGAATAATATCAAAATTTTGAATCTGTTTTATTTATACAAATAACTGATTCGAATATCCGAATTCGATATTTATTTACATATTTAATTCTTATTTGTTTTTATATTTATATTATTAAAAATTTAATTTAATAAATTCAAATATTTAACAGATTCGATTGGTCGATGAATATTTTTATCTAAATCGAATATAAATTTAAATAATAATATTTAAATAATAAACTAATAATAAATAAATTCAAATATCATATAATTAATCGAATTCAAATTCGAATATTTTAAAATTCCTATCATTCCTACCCAACGGCCAGGATTCTTCATCCAGCCACAAAATGTCCAATTCCCTAAATACCCCTATCCTAAAACGTGGACAATACAGGAATAACCTAAAACCGCCAAGCCCTTCTCCGTCATTTCACTCCGCCAAATCTTCCCCCTTCTTCCTCCTCCCTCACAGGGCGTTTACTTCCCACCAAGGTTTCCCCTCACTGATTCGCTCCTCCGCAAATTCGTACGTTCTTCCCTTTCTTTCTTTCTTTCTTTTTTTTTTTTTTTTTTTTTTTTTTTTTAAAATTAAAAATCTGATTATCTAATTTGAATTCTTTTTTTCTTAAATTAATTTTTTTTCTTTTTTTATTTCCTGTTGTTTCCCTTCATTTTTCTTCAATCTCGTATACCTAGATTAAATAATTATGAATTTCTCGTTGTTCTTTGTTTTTGAACTTTGGCGCTTTAGTTTCTGTAATTGATTTGCCACTCCAATTCATTTCAATCGCGTTTTAGTTATTTCTTGGTTCGATTAATTTGTTGATTTAGTTAAGGTGAATGGTTTTTTTTTTTAGTTATATTTTCGATAATAATGCGATTGAGATATTAATGGGCCGTTTTAGCTTAGATATCTTATATTCTAAACTTAGATTTATAGCTTCGAATCATGCATTGAATGGAATTCATGTTGTAATTTTCAGATTGATTTGAACACTGAATTTTGATTATTAATTTTGTTGCAGGAATCATATTTCCCACTCATACTTTACTCGCTGAAGCTTAAGATTGCTAATTTGAGGTTAATCTGTTTCTATTGTGATTGGCTGTTTTTCTTTTCTTTTTTGGTGTTAATTCTGATTTATTTGTTGCATAGTTTTGTAGCTTCTTAGAAGAGTTTTCAGTCTGTCGCATGAATTATTTTGAAATGTCACTTTGAAACTGATTGTTGATATTAAGTTATAATTTTGATTATTATAAGCTTTGGTTCATTAGAAGTTCTATATATGGAATTTGAACTCATTGGAAAAAACTGGAGATTAACTTATTTCTCAAATCTTTTATGCTATGCAAACCTCTAGATCATTTTTTTTTTAAAGTTGATATTAATTTGTTTATGCGAGACTCGGAGTAGTCTTATCAACTTCCTTTATGTTTGGTAGGGAGGATGGAAACGGGGAAGGATGAAAAATATGTTAATCTAATGGTTGAGATTAAAACTTTTCCTTTCTTTCCCCTGTCCATCCTTCCTACCAAATGAAGTGTAAGAGTCAAAATAGTTCATATAGAATATATCTCATCTATGTTACTCGGATTCGGGTGTGAGTGTCGGATATGGGTATGTGTTCGACACGAGTATGTTCAATTTTTTTTTAAATTTTTCCATGTATTTGGAGGACCCTTGGGGGTCATATATCCATACCCATGTCCGGATATGCGTCGGACACGGATACTTAAAGAAAAATGAAGAGTCAAAGTAACATAGTATCTCATGGTTGTAAATTGTAATATCTTTTGTGTCCCTTTTAACAACAAAAACAGCAAATTAACAAAATAAGCTTAATGCCAACATGTATGTGTGGTCAGCTATACGATTTATATTTCACCACTATACTTTATTCAAGACTATGGTTTCAGTAAGCTCAGTGAAATTGAAGTTCATTTTTTTGTAATTTCTACTGCATCCTTCTTGGTCTCCTTTCCCTCCTTTGACATTGGTATCTTCTTTTAAATCACATCTTCCACGGGATTATTTCTAAGTCTTTAAGTTTCCAAACTACCTTAAATGTGTTTTTCCTCATTTTGTACTCAATGTTTGCAACCTCCATCTTTTCCTTTATACGTGCATTCCTAATTTTATCTTTACATGTTCATGCATCTAATTTAGCATTCTCATCTCAGTCACACTCATTTGTTCTGTACCCACATTCAGTCCTGCAAAACATTGTCAGTCTTATTGATGTCTAGCAAAATTTCCTCTAGGTTTCAATAGAATTTGTGGTTACACAAGACTTCCAATGCATCTGGTAATGTTTTATTTTTCTATATGGGCATTTGGTCATCAGAATCTGTTAGCCTGCTTATGCAGTCATCTAGAATCGATTCCAGCATTTATTAGCATGTGCGCTTTCCTTGTGTCAAAGCTATATGTCTAGTTTTATGGATGTTAAATTAATAGACTAAAAACTCTTCCAAGTGTATTTAGACTATTCTTATTGTTATTAAGCTTTCATTTTTCCTATTATTTAACTATAAATGCCAATTGAGCATGTGCTCGATATCAGTCTTGAAGCCAATTCATTGTGATATGTTTTTTCTAGGATTCGTATGATTTAACGCAAATCTAATATATTGTACAAAGATGTGAACTGAATGGACTGTAGATTGCTGTATTGGTAGCCTATTATCTACCAGTAACTATCTCCAGCTGTGCTGAAATTTAAACTCTATTTATATATACTACAAATGATGCAGTATGGAAGAAATTGAGTGTGCAAGGAGAAACTTAGCAGAAGTTTGAATTGCAAAGGAAAAAAAGCAATTTAAATCAATTTTTAACATATTAAAATACAGACTGTCATTGGGCTTTCTATCAAGTGACAAGAAGTCTACAGAGCTCAAGAACTGGATCCTAGGGTATTGAAATATAGTTTGCTGGTGTTGGGTGGATGGTTTAGCAATGATTTGTTGGGTTTATAAATTGGCCTTCGTGCTAGTTTTGGATTTCATTCACTCATTTTCAGGCATTTAATAAATTAGTTTATCACATGTTGTAACTAGTTGAATAGATTAAACAGTAGTTTCTATGTTATTGGAAACTCCAAAATTGATGGACCACGTGTCAGCAGCATTTAGGTTCTATTAGAAGGCAACTTTATAAGGTTATTGGTAACTCCCCCGACGAAGCTTTCCTCTAGATGATCAATTCGTTCTCTTGACAATCTTTTCTGGTGCATTTGAGATTGTAACCAAATGAAAAAACCATACATCAATGCACTGAGATTATAACCAAAATGGAAAGCTATACATCTGTGCACTGATCTTTCCTCCCATAGATTATGCATTTTCCTCCTTTTCCTGGGTTTAGTGGAACATATGCTTTACCTCTCTTTTATGCTGTTGATGCCCTTGCTGTTCTTGCATGAGTTGCATTTGTGAATATATTGGCTGCAGGTTGAGGTCTTGATACTTTTTTTTTGTTGCCACATAGATGAAGCTCTTTGAAATTAGATTCTTAACTGGTAGGAATTCTTTATTACTTTTTTTTGCAGGTGCTATTGCAGCAATATTCTAATATAACGATTGATACAGTGAATAGAACTGAAAATGGAGTTGAATAGCCTGAAAGATGCATTTGATCGTGTTGCAAAGAAGCAAAAGCTGTCCTGTTCTAAAACACATGAAGTTATGGACTTGATTGTTCAAGAAATCGAGACGGCAATAGAGGTGATGCAGTCAAGCACCCTTGATTATAAATCTGAACTTGCTGAACTGAAGAAAAAGTTGCATGAAATTGCTCCACTCAGTCAGCTAGAAGGCACCCAGAAGGAACTGAACATAGCGCTGAGCAAGTATCCAAAAGCTCTTGAGAAAGTCCTTAATCCTGATATATCCAAGGCTTATCGAAATATTGAGTTTGATTCTCATACAGTTAACCAAATAATTGCCAGCCATTTCTATCGGCAGGGGCTGTTCGAGGTTGGTGATTGTTTCATAACTGAGGCTGGGGATGCAGAAGCTGCTGCTGCTATGAGATCACTTTTCCAGGAACTGTATCAAATACTTGAAGCCATGACGAGTAGGAACCTAGAGCCTGCTCTGAAATGGGCAGCCACGAACTCTGATAAGCTGAAAGAAAATGGTTCAGACCTTCAGCTGAGACTCCATCATTTGCAGTTTGTGAAGATACTACAAAAGGGAAGCAGAGACGAAGCGCTCAAGTATGCAAGAACCAACTTTGCTTCTTTTACCGGAAACCACATGGCCGAAATCCAGAAGCTCATGGGGTGTCTCTTGTATTCTGATAGACTTCATGAATCCCCATATGCTCATTTATTATCGCCGACCAATTGGGATATAGTGGCTGAGGAGCTCACCAGGCAGTTCTGCAATCTTGTGGGGCAATCATATGAGAGCCCATTGAGTGTGACAATAGCAGCAGGAGTGCAAGGGTTGCCACCTCTTCTGAAGTTTCTAACTGTTATGGCAGGGAAGAAGCAGGAATGGCAATCAATGAAGCAGTTGCCTGTGCCAGTAGAGTTGGACAAGGAGTTTCAATTTCATTCAATATTTGTCTGCCCCGTGTCGAAGGAGCAATCGACGGATGATAACCCGCCGATGCTGATGTCGTGTGGTCATGTGCTCTGCAAACAGTCTATCAATAAGATGTCAAAGAATGGCTCAAAAACTTTTAAGTGCCCATACTGCCCAACTGATATCCATTCCACACAATGCAGGCAGCTGATTTTCTGATGTAAAACCCTAATATGTTCTCATGGGGTTGTATTAAAAACTGTTTCCTTTAGTCTGAACTAGAAATTGGTGTGGTGTAGCCACTGTGGTGAGATGGTGGCAATGCTGGTTAGTAATGGTGTACTGTTTGTTGATGAACTTGTTGTAAATAGAAATTCTTTCCCACATTCATGCTGGTAATAGAAAACCAAGTTGCTTCTGGACTGGACTGTGACATGCTGGGCTATTTACTGGGGATATGGGCCTAAAGGTGAATCTTTACCTTAAGGGTGAGTATTCGATCGGTTCAGTTTTAAAATTCTGAAAATCGATTAAATCGAATTAACCACTAAAATTGATGAACTGAAATACATCTTAAAACCAAACTAATCGAACTGAATTTAATCGGTTATGTTGGTTTAGTTGTTTGGATTTGGATTGTCGGGTTGGGTTAGTTTATTTTGGTTTGAGTTTAGTTGGATAATGTTAAATTGTTAATTGGATTTGAATATATTTAAATAAAAATATATTATTTACTTATTTTTTAATTAATTGTCAATTTGTTCGGTCGGTGGTTCTGTTTGAAAATAAAAATCGCAAACCGACCGAATAAACGGATCTGGCTTGGACTGGAGAGGCCAGTACATCCATGTCATCAAATAAAAAATCAATTCTCTTCATTTTTCAACTATCGTAATGGAAGTTAATTGACGATAACGGCTCAAAATTACATTATAAAATGCTCATGCTGCCATTTTCACAGCTCGTCTTTTTCTCCAGTTTCCACCAAACAAAACTACATCTCCAGTTTTGAAACGAAACAAAACTGCATCCCATTTTGGAGTTTTTTTTTTTTCCTAATGCAAAAAAAAAAAAAAAAATCAATTAAGGCATCTTTTCAAATTCTGGGTGTTTACATGACGCAAGACAAGGATGGGAAAGCAATATATTATGCCATTTTAAAGTAGAATTGTGAAACAAGAGATAGAACAATGGAAGCCATTTTGAAGATTGGAAAGCATTATATTATGCCATTTTGAAGGTTTTTTTTTTTCTTTCTGAAAATTAAAAATATCTTAATTGAATGATTCTTATTATAAAAAAATACTTAAAAAAATTGGTTGTTTTGGTCGATGTATCTTTGGTTTTTTTAGGAAAGGTCCAAGCTTGGTGGAATGAGTTTTTGGAGATTTTTAATTTAAAAATTTGTTCTTAGAAGCTTTCGTTCATTACTAGTTTTTTTTTTCTTTGTTATCAGTGCCTTACTAATCTAACTGAAGCTTGAGTTTGTTTGCTAAAAAAAATTCTAAATGCAAGAAGCCTATCACCAGAAAACAGAGTAAGAAACAGAGTTTGTGACGCATCATCTTTCTTCCAAACTTCACAAGATTATCAAAATGCAAAGCCCTCTAAGATTTATGGAGGAGGATTGGAGGATTGAAGTAGCACTTTGCTGGATTGATTGAGAAGAACAGTGAGGAGCTAAATCTGAATTGCCATCGCTGATATGTATTTTTCATTTTTATGTTCGTAGGATCACTGAGACAAATTAGATTTGATTTGATTTGATTTGTCTTGCTCATGTTTTTTTTTTTTTAATGATTTATTTTGGAAAATGATTCAGTTTGGACTGATCTCTCAATTATCATGGTTTTTCATAAAGAGGTTGTGTAGGTCCTTCAAATTTCTTTTGTCAATGTTAGATACACAAGACACATACGCGTTTTAAAAAAAAAAAAAGGAAAAAAAAAATCAAACGCCATTAGTCATATAAAAACAGTGTGTTTTGCTATACTATTGTAAAGACAAATTCTGACAAATTCTAACCATTGATAACTCTTGCAGGACACCTGTTTAGATCATAAACATGGAGGAGCCGAATCCCGAATAAACCGATTAAATCGAACTAAATAATCGAACAAATCGAACCAAATTAACCGAATTCAGTTGGTTTCGATCTTTTTTTTCGGTTAACCGAAAATTTGCACACCCTTAGTTTGCCTGTAGTAGGAGAGAAAGCACTCTAGCTTCATAAATTTCTGCAAAGCAAAATGAAAGATAGGATTAGGTTTTTCCTTTCTAGCTTAACTGTAAATTTATCATATCAAAATGATACCTAAAACATTATTAGTTAAGAATATATATATTGAAGATGCATTTGTTAAAATCTTTGATAGGAGTTTTTTTTTTTTTTTTTTTTGTGTATTATTAATTTTGGGTAATAAAGAAAGAAATCTCTTTGACACTTTTTTTGGTATTTGGTTAATTTTTAGCATAATATGGCCCTTTGAAAGAAAAAAAATCCCTGCTTTAAAGAGAGAGAAACTGGAAGGGGATTTAAGAGAGGAAGGATTGGATAAATGGGATGGTTTTCCAATGGAGTTTGGGGGGCTATTGGGGAAGTGAAGAAGTTGGGGTGAAAGTGGTTCGGAAACCAAGACTTGAAGGCTTGAAACGGGTTGAGACTTGAGTTTGTAGCCTTGGCGTTGATGGATTGGAGAAAAACCCACACTTTTTGAGGTAAATCTTTGACTTTTGGTGCTATTGTTTTGTTGTTGTTTTTCGGGTATCTTACATTTTAGGTTACTGAAATTAGCATAATTTTTATATAGATCATAAATTTTTAATTTTATTAAATTAAATCATTGAATTTTTATTATTAATAAATTAAGTTATTTATGCAAATTTCGTTAAGTAATTTATAACGAAAAAACTGATTCAACATGTATATATTTTTTACATCTCATCAATATAATGCCTGATTGACATTTTAGGTAAAAAAATTTCATGTTGAATTTGCTTTTTTGTTAAAATTATTTAACGAAATTAACATAAATGACTTATTTTATTAATAATAAAAATTCAGTAATATAATTTAATAAAATTAAACGTTAATGATCTATATAAAATTTAATTTTAAATTCAATGATTCAAAATATAAATTATCTGGGCTGTCTTGTTTATTGGTAATAGGAAATGCAAAAAGGCTCTTTTCTCCAACCAGTCACCATTTTAAAAGTTTTTCTTTCAATTGAATTTTTGCTCCAGTGGGGGGATATTAGTTTCGAAGCAAGAATTTGGTTCGATAGAGAAGGGGGAGGATATGGATTTGTGATTAAAAAAAACTTAAAAAAAGAGCCGAGTAGTTTTACGATCAAACACACAATCAACAGAAGTTAATACATCTTAAACATTAGAGGTTCCTATGAGGATATATAATATCCACAATCACTGATTTCTTGTTAACACTTTGAACAATTATCATAAACTTGTGACAAACATAAAACACTAATTTTCGTGCAATGAAAACATAGAAGGAATATATGATATGATCTTCTCTTCTTTCTGCACAAATGCACCCTGCAAGTTTCTGCTCTCAATTATCACAAGCTTCCTCCACACTTAGGAATTTTCCGCTTCGAATTCGGCAGAAGGAAATTATCGATCATATCCAGAGTTCTTTCTAGTTGCTGTTCTTGGATTTGTCCATTGCTCTAGGAGCTGTAGACACAGAAAATATAGTTAACATTAGCCTCAGACTTCGTCCATCTACAGTTCAAAAGGGCATTTGTAACATCACAAGCTACACTAATGTGAAACCGGTGGACATAAGTCCGATTTTTGTTTCTCCGACTTTTTATTTTTCTTGAAGTATCTGTGTCCGACACATATCCGAATATGAGTATGGGGATATGATCCTCTAAAGACCCTCCAAATACATAAAAAATTAAAAATAAAAAAAATTGAATATACCCGTATCCAACACTCGTACCCAAATCCGAGTAACATAGACTCGGATATTACATAGATAAAATGATATGTAAACTAGCAAGGACAAGGGGCCTATGCTTTCACCCTAATGATAAAAACTAGTACATGAAAACACACATAAAAAAAATCCACTCCATAGAAGCTGCCCTGAAAATGAGCTCGAATGTCGAGGCATAAGCATCTTAGCTGCTTGCACGAATATGATGATTGGTACACCGCCCATTCAATAGACCCCCACAAATTGTTAATAGGAGTACAAAACATAAATTCAGGTAACAGATTTATTTTGTACATCATTTCAATTGTAAGCTATGTTACTCAGATTCGGATACGAGTATCGGACATGGGTATGTTCAATCTTTTGTAAGATTTCCATGTATTTAGAGGGTCCTTAGAGAGGATCATATCTCCATACCCATATCTGGGATATGCGTCGGACACGAGTGTCGTACACGGATACTTCAAGAAAAACGAAGAGTTGTAACGACATAGATTGTAAGACATAAGAGAATTCAATTTAACTAATACTCCTCCACGCCTCACCCCCTAGTTTTTCATTGTATCTTCATCTTTTGAACATTTGACAGGATATAATTTGACCGGTGCAGACAAATCCAGAAAGTAAGGACTAACAACAATTCATTCAGATATGCACTTATGAAAATGCACATTAAAGATACAGACACAAACAAAAACTGAAAACACGTGCGTACACCCAGTTCCCACTATGAAGTGATGCTATGTCACTCGAACTCAGGTGTGAGTGTCGGATACGGGTATGTGCCTCACACGGATATGTTCATTTTTTTCTAAGTTTTTCCATGTGTTTGGAGGGTCTTTGGAAGATCATATCCCTATACCCATATCCAGATATGTGTCGGACACGGATACTTCAAGAAAAATGAAGAATCGGAGCAACATAGAAGTGATGTACAAACAAATAATATGATGAATTTGATCCAATCTGAGATCATTAAACATAAATTTACTTGCCTAATCCAATCGCATCAGCGCTCTTCATGATTTTCAACCTCTTGCAAGTTTCAATAAACATCCTGCAACAAAATCAAATCACAGTTCAGTGGGTGAAGGTAGAGGAAATCTCAATCTATCAGCAGTTACAATTTTATCACAGAGTACTCCAACAAGCTTCAAAGAGGGGGAAGAAACATTATTAAACAAAGTATCAAGTTGACAGCCACCAAACAAATCATGCAATAGCCTATAACTAAATTGAACAACTGACCCTAGATCTAGAAGAAAAAAGAACAAACAAAATCAACACTCCTTTAAAAAGACAAAAAATTCTCAAGTTCAACCTTTTTTATCAAAAGGAAAGGTTCAAAATTATTTGTATAAGTTTATTCTCGTTTTACCATCTTTGTGGAAAAAGGAAAATAATGTCTCAAAGAGACTTTTCTGAAAACCCATATTATGACTTAACCAAGCTGTTATTCAACTTTATCCTGCTTAGCTATTATAATCTTGCAATATTTTTTCTGTCAAAACTTGGGTGATATGGCTTGAGAATTTTCTCCCTTTTGGTATAGTAATCTAGCCGGTAAACAAAAATCATCCTACTCCACTCCTTCAAGCATTAAATCTGATCTTTCTTAATGGTGATGCCAGATAAAATTATTGTACAATCATTTCCTACCATCCCATATTAAACATAAAAAATCTCCCAAGGGGAAAACGTAACGGACTTACATTATTGCAATTAAAAGTATATGAATAAGTCCAACGGAATTCTTAATTCTTATATATAAAATCCATCAATTTCAACAATATAAGTAAATCCATCAATTTCAACAATATAAGTTTAAACATGCAGCACTTACATACCACATTAATTTCAGTATTAGCCAGTATGGGAAGATTTAGATAGGTAACTACATCTATTAATTCGTATGCCTCCCATTGACAAGAAATAGGAGAGCCAAAGTGCTTACTGAAAAAGTAGTAACAATACATACACATGCATCCAATGTTTTCACATCTTTGCTGTCATTTGCATCAACATGAACTATAACTCCACTTATAGAGATTTAGTCTATAAAATATACTCCAAAAACTTCTGCCCATGTGATTTAAGATTTAAAAAAGAAAGCAATTAGGGAAAAAAGAAAATACTAAGGCATATAGAAATTTCAGTGACTGAAGCTTACTCCCATGGAACATCCCCGACAAGCATCCAGTCACTATCTTTATCTTCGTATGTAAGCACATATTCTGATCCATGCAAAAGATCCTTCAACTTGCTCTCACTCAAGATTTCCTTCCCAGGAGCACCATGCGACCCACATTGACCTGAAATCATAATGAAAATGTGGTAACCAGATCTATGCCAAACCATTGGAAATTTTCCTTTATTGAAAATAAAGGTAAGCACATTTCTTGCATCAAGAAGGATTCAGCTTGCTTGATATTGCCACAGGGCAAAGGGTGCAGCAATAGCTTACCAAGGGTAAAACAGCTGAACATCTTCTCAAGAGCAGAAGACAGTTCCCGATAAGTCAAATAAGTTCTCAAATCTACCTTCCTCAGATAAGGAGCTCCGTCCATACTGACCTTGACAAAAAGAGCACCAGGACCTGGTTTTCCATCAACTTCATCATTGTTCTTTGAAGAAGTGGCCAGTGTTTTAGTCCTAAATGATCTTATTGGAGGCCAACCAACAACCTGAGCCCTGTCAAGGATGGCATATCATAACAACAATCAAATAAAAAAGGTCAAGATATAATGCCCTTTATCCCATCCAAAGCTTAAGAATCCTTTTTCAAGTATACTTACTTGGTAGCAGGTGCACTGCTGTTGTTGTTAGAAATGCCAGTTTGGTTGAGGTTGGTTCCATTAGTAGCGCGAGGTCGTTCTTGTAACACATTTTCAGGCCCATCTTTCGTTACTGATGCTAGAGCTACAGAAGATCTTGCTGACAGCATCATATTAACCCCTGAATTACAAGGATATTTTCCATGCGCCACAGGTTGTGGAGATTCAGAATCAGAACCAGCTCCATGAAACATCCAATTTTTTTCAGTGTAAACAGAGCCTTTCACCTCAGAGAATCCAACCATGGTGTCAGAGAACCCCCTTTTGTTTCCAGTAACAACACTTTTCTGTGATGATGAGCAGATTCCATCTTTATAAGGAAGTAGAGGAAACAGTGCCTTCTCATCAAGTTTTCCCGAGTTCAGCAAGCAAAGCTCTGTTTCTCTCTCGGGGGACTGGGATCCAGGAAGACCAAGCCTCAGCTCTGTAGCCTTCAAATTCAGATTATTCTTGTTATCCTCTGGTAAGCTCGAGACACCAGAGCTGTCAACTGAAGAACAATCTGATAACCCAAGATAATTCCACTCCTTTAGCCCCAAGCTATTCCGGGAGATACAGTCAACAGAGGGAGAAGAAACATTACTCTGCCCTTCCTCCTCCATGCCCAGCAGCGGCGGAGACATCAGAACTCAAAACTTCTCAAGACAGTCTCTTTTCCTGCATAGAAAAACAAAAACAAATCAAAATTTCCGCTCACTTCAAGAATAACACCTTTTAAGCAAATCATTTAAAAACATAAGATTCAATACCACTACAAGTTACAACAGATCACAATCTATTTACAAAGATATCCAAACTAAACCATCAAGTTGACTCGTCAATATGCATCAGCAGTTTCTGAATCCAATAACATCATCTATGAAACCTACTTCAACCCATTTTTTCAAACAACTCCAGCTACCAAATTGGTTAATATGTGTCGTTTTTATTGCTTCTAAGGGTCAAAATTAATGAAAATTTTCACTTCCTAAAGCTCAAATAATGGTGTAAACCAGCTAACCTGCATTCGAGCAATCTAACTTCATAAAACTAAATTACATGCCAATGAAAAAACCAAGTAGATTGCCACGGAAATACCTCTTAACAGAATAACATCTAGAGAATAATTACCACTCCGTGATTTAACAAGAAAAAAAGTATAGCAAAAACTGAGTCCAATTTACAAAGAATCTTAGGAAAATTCAAATACTTCTTACTATTATTTTCCAGTAGGTTGCTGAGAAAGAATAGAGCTTAAAATAGGAAGGAAAAAAAAAACGTGAAGCACAAATTTTGTTTAGCTCATAAAAAATAAGAACAAAAAAAAAAATCAACTAAAGTCTTACTGTCTTATGCATTAAATCTTTCTTGAATAACAAGCAGAACAGAAAAGAGAAAGGGAAACCAAAAAAAAAAAACCAAAGCAAAAGAAAAAGAAAAAAAAATACTAATATTTTCTCCTTCAATTTTCTTCTGTTTTCCGGACAACCAAACAGAACACACTGATAAAACCAGAAGCAAAAAAAAAAAAAAAACAACTGGAGATCTTACTGTTGATCTCAAGCAGAGCTGCAAAACAAAAACAAGCAAAAAATGCAAATTTAAACAAAAATTTGAAGAAAAAAAAAGCTTACCGGAGAAAAACTCGGTTGAGGTCCAGATGAGACAAAGAGAAGAAGTTCGATTACTGCTTTCAAAAATTGCAGGCGGAAATGCACGAACTGCAGAGAAAGTAAAAGCAGAGAAACAAAGAGAGAGAATAAGCTTAAGGCCCTTCCATTAAGCAGAAAGCAACAAAAGCCATTCACCGAGAAACTCGAGAAATTAAAAAAAAAAAAAAAAAAAAAAAAAGGAAAGGGAAAAGAGAGAAACCAAAGAAAGGGGGCAAAAGCGAAAATAAACACAAAAAGTTGTGTAAATTTTTTAATCTCTCTGAAAGAATGGGACCAGGTCGGTTTTTATACTGCGCAGATCTAGGACTAGGAGTTGAGGGGAATCTGATCCGACGGTTGGGATTGGTTTGGGTATGGAGGGATCTGGACCGTTTGATTTTGGAAAATAATTTAGAACTGAGTATGTGTCGTTATGACAGGTGGCATATTTGAGGAATGGTTTTGATTGGTTTCTGATTCCTGATTGCTGCTTTCTGGTTCAGTGACTGTTTTTAATGTGAAAATATCGAATTTACCCTTGTCTTATATAAGTATTGTTACTATTGCATTAAACTTGTAATTTAAACAAAATATGAACAATATACATTTAATAAATATAAAAATAATATAATAAACATGATAACATGTTTAATAAATATATTATATTTATATTTAAAATTTTAATATATTTAATATATTTAAATAATTTATATTATATTTACAAAATTAATATGAAAAAATAAAACACAAAAGATATATACAATATATTGTACCTCATTTTGAAAGGATTAATAAATGGCAATAAGAACAAAATTCTTTTGTACCGGAGTATATTTCAAGAGAGATTAATTCAATGTTTTTTGTTTCTAAGAATATTTGAGATGCTTTAATAAATCAATAACAAAACCTTTTTATATATTACTACAGATCATAGTTTTAAGGCTCGAATCTAAGATAAATTTATGACAATCTAAAAAAAAGTCATTATTTTTCCCTAAGGATATGGCTCTTTTTCTTGTCAAAGATTTGACTCTTTTGAAAAACATTCCAAGAGTAAAGTCTTAAATATATTAAATTAATGCGAGAGAAATTTTTTTAAAATTTATATGAAAAAAAATTAAGTTCAGATAAAATTTTAAAATATTTATGATTCTATTACTAAAAGGTTATAAACAAATAGCAGGCATATACAGCCTATATCAAATGAAGTAGGAATAATTCATACTTTAAGTTTATCTTTATTTTACATTTTATGTAATGAAAGTTGACAATTTTAGATTGAGTTTTTTTTTTTATGCGCTTCATGCTTGAGGTTGGTGGTTATTTTATTATTGTAAAATTCAATATTATTGCTTAAGATATTCTTGATATAAAGACAAGAACAACCTCTTTAAAAAAGCATTGAAAGATAAATTCGGTTGCTTCATTCAATCACTTTTAAAAAATAATATTTAATAGATTTGAAATTCGAATTTCAATTATCACGACTTTCTTTATTAAAAAAAAATATTTTGAAAGATATTTTAGGAAAATTTGTAGCTATCTGGCCTTACATAAGCTCTATTTAATGTGACATAAAAATGGCAACATTTTATTTTGGAATATATATGGAAATGATAATTGTTGACTAAACCAAAACAGGATTTTTATCTAGCCAAATCTATCAAAATTCAACCACTCCTCCACTCATTGCTCCTTTACATCAGCCTTGCAAGGAATTTGTCTATATACCATAAATGTAACCATCAACTTTACTTACTCCTTCACTTATATAGTAAGTAGTATACTTGATTTCTCTCTAAAATTTTAGCTTTTTTACTTTTCTTTTGCTTAGCTGAAGTTTGACATGTTCTTCTTCTTTCTTCTTATGTTCAAATGATATTTTTGTGCATAGAGTGCATGCATCATTGAATTTTGTTGATGTCTTCTGAATAATGGAGTTGGTGAGTTTCTAAGGATTGTCGGACAAAGCTAGAAATAATTTGAATTTTGAAGGGATAGGAGAGGTCAGAAGAGCACCAGAGTTTGATGTATGGGGCGTGCTCTAATATAGACCTGTCCACGGGCCGGGTAGTCCGTCGGGCCCGGTAGAGCCGGCCCATATTGATCGGGTTTGGATAAGGTATTTAGTAATTCGAGCTGATCCGGCCCGGTCCGGCCCGAATTACTATTTATTAAATAAAAAATATTATTTTATTTAAATTTAATTATAAAATATATAAAATATTAATATAAATATATATATATTTTAATATTTTAATATTTTTGAATAGTAAAATGGGCCATTACGGGCCGACCCTGGCCCGGCCCGAATGGGCATGGGCAAGAGAAAAAAAAATATTTTTCGAGTCGCGGCCCGGCCCATGGACAGATCTACTCTAATAACTATGTTAGTATAGAATATAGATTCAAGAAATTTTAAGATTAAAGACAGCGAATAATTAGAGGGCTCAATGTTTATGTTTTCTCATATCTCAGGTCAATGTTTATTCACCTATTTATACCAAGTTGTTGGGTGTTTATGAACTTAATTACTGTAAACCATGAGTTTATTTTGTTTAGAATTATTGGACAGCTACGGACCTTCAAGTGTTCAGCATATAGAGGTAGTGAGTATAAAAAAATTTATTCTACTTTTCAAGTGATATTTAATGAAGTTTTAAATATAGAAGTCATTCAAATCTTTAATTTCAAAGCTTTTATGTTTGAACATAAATTTAAATTTTAAAATTTAAAATTTAAAATTTTAGATTTAGATTTTATTTATTATATAAATTATGATAATAAAATGCATATATTATAAATAATTTAATTAAAATTCAATATAATTATATATATTTAAAAAGTACGAACAGATTTACTTACATTGAAGAAGGGATGAAACAAGCTATTTACCCCATACAAAGAAAAATGCGTAGAAAGTTGGAAAATAATACATATTAAAATTAGTTAAGATCTTCTCCTAATGGGTCTGTTTGGTTGAGTGAAAAAGTGAAAGGATAAAAAATGATAATAGAAAAGTGAAAAGAAAATAAATTTTGTGTGTGCTTGATAGGAAAAAAAAAGTGAGAGAAAATAAGATAAGAAAGATTACTATTTTTCACACCTATTAACAAAAACAAATCACTCCAAATTAGAAAAAAAAAGTAAAAAAAAAATAAAAGTGGTGTGAGTTAAGTATGTATATTTACAAGACTATTCATCATTTTTTAAAATTTATGTTTTCATCTTAACTTACAAAAAGTATAATAGTAAAATAATATATCTTTTATTTTCTTTTTTCTAATTTTTCAATTCTACCAAATATTGAGTGGAAAGAAAATTAAACTTTCTTTTTATTTTTCCATCTTTCTTACCAAAAACATCAATAAAAAAAATATTTTTTATCCTTCTATATTTCTCCTCTTTTAATTTTTCATCTATTCAAAAAAAAAAATCATCTTATCAAGCAAAGCTTAAAATTTAAAAAGATTTTAGTGCAAATAATAAAAGGAAAAACATTGGATAAAATAAAATTGCATGAAAGGGTAAAAGTGGAAAAGAAAAGGAAAGAGAAAGGGGGTGGAGAATCATGTAAAAGAGCATTAAATGTGGGTAGAGTGGATTAAGATGAGGAGACAGAAGAAAACAAGGGGAAGAGCTGTGATTGGGGGACAAGAAAGCGGCATTTTGAAGTCTGGTTTGCTTTGCCGGGTAGTGACCACGACATCTAACCCTTTTTAATTACTTTCTTTCCTTTTCCATCATTACCCCTTCTCTCTCTTCTTACTTAAATTGTTTTCTCTTTTCTTTTCTTTTAGTAGGCGATTATAATAATAAAATAAAATTTTTATTAATGAATGTTTTAAAAATATTTTTTAAGATTATAATATATATTAATATTTCATCTAATAAAATTATCTATTATTATATTTAATATAATATTATTATTATAAATAACATATTAATTAACATTAATTAGCAAAATTCATAAAATAAAAGAATTTATAAAAAAATATTAATGAGGAATTATATATTATACTCGTATACTTATTAAGATGATATTCGTAATTCACAATGATTAATTCAGTTAATAAAAAGAGTTTTTTTTGTCAATTAAAGTTTGATCTTTATAAAAATATTTAAAAAAAAAAAATTTTGAATGCATTTGACAGGTGAAGGAATTGCTTTTAAAATCATTATAAAAAATTAAACCCAAACAAAACTTTAAAATATCCTTGAATCTTTGATTATGTTAAAAAAAATATTGTAATTAGGTTAAAATAATACTTTAAATGTGAAATTATTTTCTAAAAAAAATTAAAAAGTTTATATAAAAATCCATTAATCAAATTTAGTTTCAAATTATAACAATTTAACTTATAAAGATCCGTTAATCAAATCCTTATAAAAATATGTTATTGGTGTTTTCTTTTTCTTTTTTTGGGTGCGGGATAAAAGGCCTCCATTCGTGCTTCTAGTTCTAGATATGTCCGGAGATCGAGTTATACGTCCGATTCGTTCGGTTTTGTTTAAATTGGATCAGGTTTAGGTAAAAAAATTGTAATTTGGATCGACTCGATTCGGTTCGAATTACTATTCATTAAATAAAAAAAAATATTTAAATTTAATTATAATATACTAATACAAAAATATTTTTTTAATATTTTTTTTTAAACAGTAAAACAGGTTTTTGGATCGGTCTGAACCCGACTTGAAACAAATTTAAGTAAGGAATTTTTTTGAATCGCGACCAGACACATAGACAGGTCTATTTGCTTCTTTGCCATCTGTTTTTGGTTTTTTTTTTTTAAGAGTTTTTGCTTTGTTAATGCAATTGGATTTGGATTATGACTCCAATTTGCTTTTCAGCAATACTTTGCCTTTCTCAAGCATTTTAACGCTTAAGCTGTCGCATGTTAGTTTGCTGCTTATAGTGTTAACTTGTAACTTGTAAGCATATTATGTTTCTTTGGGTTTAAAAACATAATAACATATGGAAATGTTATTCTTTTTATCCCATTTTAGTTGGAATAAGGGGTATATATACGAATTTTGAGATTCTTAATTTAAAGTTTTTTTTTTGTTTTAACAAACATACGTGCTTAATGTATATTAATTATCGGGGTTCGAACTCAACTGGTATAAAGAACAATGAAAAACATTAATTTTGTACAGTTAGATCAAATTAAAGGTTAGTGGTTAATATAATTCAATGGGTCAATCATAGATTTGTTTATGGATCAGATCAAGTCGAATCAGATTCAGATGATAAAAAATTTTGCTTGTCTAAGGTTCAACCTGATATGTGGGTATCGAAAAGCCCATTTTATTATTTAAAAAATATTTTATAATTAAATTTAAATAAAAAATTATTATTTTTATAATTAAATTTAAATAAAAAATTATTTTTTATTAATTAAATAATAATCTAAATCAGGTCGGAATGACATAGATTAAAAGTATCTTATTTTAGATCCAACCCATTCAATTCAAATCGAATGGATAATTCGATCATTGGACAGGTCTAATAGATGTATGTTTTCCATTATTGAAAAACTTAAGTTCAAATTTTTTATCCAAAAAGTCAGTGCTTAATAAAACATCTTATAAATCATCAAACTTTGAAAAAACATGCAATTGATGAAATGAAAAATTAATGTAGCTTTAGGGTTTTTTTTTTTAATGAACAAACACTCTTTAAGTTAGTATAATACCTAACCCATAAAAGAAGTCGTAGAATATTTCCAGTCAACATGTTTTTACTATATGGACCACCTACATACATTTCACAAAGGTGATGATAATGAGCATAAATATATGAATGTATAATCATTTTATTGCTAATTAATTCACACGGACAATAATAAATTAACTACTCATATAATTAATTTAATAAACTTTGACCATTTTAGATTTCGTTTTCCATTTTACTAACATTTAAAATTAGCACTAGCAACTAGGGGTGTGCAATCGGTCGGTTCGGTTGGTTCAGTTTATATAAACCGAGAATCGATTAAACCGACATAGCTAGTAGAATCGACTGACATTAAAGGTTAAAACCAAACCGACCGAACCAAACTTAATCGGTTCGGTTCTTTCGGTTCTATCACTGCCTTTCTCCAGGATTTGCAGACACAATATGCAGTCACTAAACAACCTAGGAACAAGAACCTAGGAACAAAATGAAACTAAACAACAACATGTCATAACGGTTTTTTGACCGCCAGACGATTTTGAAAACACAAATGGAGTCGCCACCAAATTTTTTTGCTAGGTGTGATTGACCACCTATTAAAATCGGTTTTAGTAAAATATTTTAAAATTAATTAAATTATTTTTTAAAACCAATTTTGAAGTCTGCGCTTTAAACCAGAGAGAAAACAAAATCGGGTTCGGAAGTCGGTTACGTGCGGGGAAGGATTAGCATCCCCGCGACGCCCGTTTAGAAAATGGTACCATTTAATTACGTGTTATCTTAAATCTCGATTTAATGGATTTAACATCGACATTTAAAACTAATTCTCTTTTATTTCATTTTATTTTTTTAAAACATGTTTATTTTTGAATTTTTTCAACAATTATTATTATTTTTTTGAAAACGAAAGTGAACGTAAACTTATTATCGAGAATACTCATTAAATATTTCCAACACTCTTGGTGGTTTTTAACGAGATCCTCTCACCTCAAGATATCTTAGGAATCACAACTGTGATATCTTTCGAATTTCGTCGTCGGCAATTCGTCGTCACATTTATTTAAATACGTATGATGCGAATATTCAAACATGGAATGCACACGGTTAAGCATATAAGACATATGATTAAATATGTAATTTCAAGATTAAACATACAACGCATAGTATTTAACGCGAGCATGGCAAAATATCAAGCGCGTAAATATTCATTCTTTATTCATTTTTTATTTTGATTATTTTCATTTTTGAAATGATTTTTTTTTTGTACTGAGCATATCGCTAAATACTCCCACCACTCGTGGTGATATTTAACGAAATTCTCTCACTTCAAGATATCTTAGGATCACTACTGTGACGTCCTTTGAATTCCGTCGTTGGTAATTCATCTTCCACATTTAATTATGTAAGCACCAAAATGCCATTTTTTATTTCTTTAAAAGATTAATAATGCATTTAATAAAAAAATAAAATAAAATAAGGTAAGGTAAGGTAATAATAAAAAATTATTATTATTATAATAAGTAAGGTAATTAGATAAAAAAATTTATGAACTAACATGAAATAAAAATAAAATAACATAAACATCAAGCATGCATCACAATAGATCATAGCCAAAGCAAACAACGTTACAAACACCAAATATACAAAAATAAAAAACAAAAACAATAAAAACAAGTATAATGAACATAAAAGAAATAATAAAAAAATATTACTTTTTTTAGTTTCCCAGGTTTCTTCATTTGATTTCTCTCTTACTTTATTATTATTTTTTTCATAAAAAAACTTGCCTTATTCCCTCCCCTGTAGCCGTCCCCCTCTCTATGGCTACTTTATTTTTTTTTTTTTTTTTAAAAAAAATTTTCTATTAAAAAAAACATCTTCTCTCCCCTCTTTACTTCAACCCCCTTTTTAAGCCCTCCCCTGTAGCTTTCCATGCTTTCTTTCTCCCAGAACCCAAGCTGCCAACTCTCATCCTTATTATCTTCTTCTCCATTTTTTTTATTTATTTAAAAAAGCAGAATATAAAATCACACGTTAACTAAAATAAAGTTGCAACTATGACTTGAAGTAATGCCAACAATCTCGTCAAAATCTCTAAATAAAGAACCCCTCATAATTCTCAATATTTAACCCCACATTAAAAGAAAGTCTGCAAAGTAAACTTGAAAAAACAAAACCAAAGCTTGAATCTCAATAATCTCACCGAGCTTAAAACCTTAGATTGGTGTGCATGCAGATCTAGTAAGGGATGGGCCTGTTCTGCCTCATCTTCTTGGCCAGCCTGAAGGTCTTGTGTGAAGGCATGTTTGGCGGTTGGGAGGGATGCGGCGCTAGAGCTTGAAGCTGTGGTAGCGGGGAGGCCGAGTGCTAGTGGGGGGGTGCCGAGAGAGGTGGCTGTTGAAGATGATGCATTTTTTTATTCCTACTTTTTTCAAAATCAACGGCCCCCCGATTTTTGCTTCAAGCTTCTATTTGAAGAATCATGAAA
Source organism: Fremontodendron californicum (assembly GCA_030761205.1). Lineage (NCBI taxonomy): Eukaryota > Viridiplantae > Streptophyta > Magnoliopsida > Malvales > Malvaceae > Fremontodendron > Fremontodendron californicum. The sequence continues at coordinate 2,748,141 of JAULJL010000037.1, forward strand.
TCTCCTTCCCGAATATCTCGATTTTTTGGGATTTGGGTCATTGCTTCAAGCAATGGAGAATGCAGTGTGTGCAGTGTATAGGAAAGGGTTAACATGAAAGTGGAAATTTTAGGGAAGAGCAAATTGACTGCCATCCATGGCAGTCGACTTTCTTTCACTTTTTTTTCACTTTTTTTTTTAGTTTTTTTTTCTATTAATAATAATAAGTATAAATAAACCAAATGGGTTTATTATATCATATGGTCTTCAAAAAAAGAAGACTATACAAGATTTAAAGTGAATTGAGTCTAAGTGAGCCCAAATCAAATGGGTTAAAAATATACTTAATTAAGATATCCAAAAAAAAAAACCGAATCATGAAAATCCAAAATCAATTATTTATTTATTTATTTCAAGTAACTTAATCGTCCCGGACAAAATTAGGTTATTACAGTTACCCCTCTTTGCACATTGTTGAGAATCAAGAATAGAGCAAAGACAATAAACTCTAATTTTGTCCGGTTGATTTTTGAGATAAACAAAAGTTCACCTTTGAGGAAAGATCGAGAATTTTTTTTTTGGGATAAAATCAAAATGTTAAAATTGATTTTGAAAATGATTTAATGATCTGGACGAAACCAAGAATCAAAATGTGACTTGGACGAAACCAAAGTCGGAGAGTGGTATGGTTGAAACCATTAGTTGACTGAAATGATCTGGACGAACCAGGGATCAGTAAAGTGATCTGGACGAAACCAGAAGTTGACCGAAATGATTTGGACAAAACCAAAAATTAATTAAAATGATCTGGACGAAACCAGAATTTGAAAAGTGATCTTGGCGAAACCAGAAATTGATTAAAATGATCTAGGCGAAACCAGAAATTGATTAAAATGATCTGGGCGAAACCAGAAATTGATTAAAATGATCTGGGCGAAACCAGAAATTGATTAAAATAATCTGGGCGAAATCAGAAAATTGTAAGTGACCTGGGCAAAACCAGCAGTCGAAAGATGACCTGGACGAAACCAAAAGTCGGGGGTGACTTGGGTGAAACCAGCAGTCGGAGGACTACTTGGGCGAAACCAAAAGTCAGAAGATGACTTGGGCGAAACCAAAAGTCAAAAGATGACATGGACGAAATCAGAAGTCGAAGTTAACCTGGGCGAAACCAAAAGTCAAAAATGACTTGGGCGAAAACCAGAAGTCGAAAGATGACTTGGGCAAAACCAAAGTCGGAGGATGACCTGGGCGAAACCAAAAGTCGGAAGATGACTTGGGCGAAACCAGAAGTCGAAAGATGACTTGGGCGAAACCAGAAGTCGGAGGATGACCTGGGCGAAACCAGTAATAAAAAAAATGACCTGGGCAAAACCAAAAGTCTGAAGATGACTTGGGCGAAACCAGAAGTTGGAGGATGACCTGGGCGAAACCAGAAGTCGGAAGATGACCTGGGCGAAACTAGAAGTCGAAAGATGACTTGGACGAAACCAAAAGTCGAAGGATGACCTGGGCGAAACCAGTAATCAAAAAATGACCAGGGCGAAACTAGAAGTCTGAAGAGTGACCTGGGTGAAACCAGAAGTCAGAAGATAACCTGGGCGAAACTAGTCAAGTTTAATTCCATATCTTTTGTGGCTTGGACGAAACCAACACTAGAAGTTGACTTGCGCGAAACCAAAGTCAAGACCAATTCCATATCTTTGTGGCTTGGACGAAACCAACACCTGAAGGTGACTTGGGCGGAACCAAAGTCAAGATTAATCGAAACATTTGATAGTGACTTGGGCAAAACCAGAGTCAGGCTTAACTCTGAGATAAATTCCATGACATAATTAGCTTGGACGAAACCAAAACCTGAAAGTGACTTGGGCGAAACCAAGATCGAGATTAATCTGAAATAAATTTCATAGCATGAGTGGTTTGGACGAAACCAGTCTTTGGACTAGACTTGACGATTTTGACGGTGACTCGGTGGCACCATAGTTTGGAAATGTCTTGGATGCAAAATCGAAAATGACTTGGTTGAATAAGACTTCTTGAATAACTTATATGACACTAACCTTTGAAAATGATATGGATGAAACCAAAAATCAAAATGGGGGATTGACAATCTTTATGGAGACTTGGGCGAAACCAAAGTCTGGAAATGATAAAACTTGAGAGTGATTTGGATGAAGCCAAAGACTGGACTAGAATTGACAATTTTTTGTGGTGATTTGGGCGAAACAAAATATGAAAAATTTTGAGGGTGACTTCGACGAAACCAAAGTTTGAAAAAAAAAATCCATAATTTTGAATCTTGCTTATTTCTCTGGCTATTCACATTAGTTCATTGGATGTTTATAACACTGTTGATGCAATGCAATGATTAACCTAATATCATGATGCAAATGACTCTTATCAAAATGTAAACGTGCTCTACAAATGCGCAAAAGTTACACACAAATGATGCAGATGCCCACGAATGATGCAAATGCAATGAACGATGCCGATGCTCATGAATGATGCGAATGCAATGAATGATACGAATGCAATGAATGATGCGAATACAATGAATGATGCAGATGCTCGTGAATGACTCAAATGCAAGCCAGAACCCTTTATCATTCCTGCAATTGATCTTCTTCCTAATTCATCACTATTCATATCATCTTCTTCTTGACCTATCTGTATTATCTTGTCAATAAATGGATGTGCCAAATTTCTTTTAGCAATTTTTTTTTTCAACAAAACGTTTCTCATCAAAATTTGAAGACATGTCTTTTTTTTTCGTCTCAGAGAATAATGATTTATCCCAATAATTCCCAGCTTCTTGATCATGAGAACTCCTATCTCTTTCCAAAATAATTTTCATTAGTCATTCACTTTCCCCAAATGATTATCCCATATTGAAATCTGCCCTACAAAATCTTTATTCTTTTCATTTATTTCAAAACTAATTATTCCAAAATGTGCTCGTCTGCCGAAAACATTCGAGAAAAATTTTCTCTCAGAATATGACATTCAACTTTTATCTGGGAAAGTTTTGTGATAAAAATGTGCATGCCCCTTCGTCCAGGCTTGTCAAGTTTTAAAAACATGAATCTCATGAAAAAGAATCATTTCGAAATACAAACAAATTAGACATTCTTTCTTGTCTCCAAACAGTGGCATTTAGACAGGTGTCGAGACTGACTTTGACAGACTCAAGATTTTTGAAAGGTCACTTTGAAAGATAAGGATGGTTCTTTAAAAATTTCAACGTCAACTTCCTCACAAATCTCGAGTTTTGAACATAATTGACAATCTTGTATTCTCACTGGTGGCACCATGGGTGGCTTTAAAAGTCCTTTTTTCTGCTCTAGATTGCCTTTTTTCAGGTTTTCAATTTAGAGCCTCACCTTTCTTTTCTATGCTTTCTTTTTTGTTGATTGTTCCATCGTGCATTTGAGAATTCAAAATTTCATCCAACGTGAGCTTGATAACTCAAAAGTATAACTTGGCGAGGAGAAAATGATTGAAGCCTCACGAATATGAACATTTCTCAAGGTACAGACTCTCCAGTTCAAATAACCGTGTTTGATCAAAGTGGACTTTTGAGGTATGTAACGTAGTCCAGGGTTCAAGGCTATGAAAGAAAGGGAATGTAGGCCCAAAGTATGTGTTTAAGGGTGATTAAACCAGGGATCACTTCATTGTGAGAAGAATTTCATTTTTCATTTTGACATTTCATCACTGTTCATTTTTTCTTTCTTTTATTCATTGTTTCTCTTTTGGCTTTTGCCTTGCTCATCAATTTTTTTTTTTAAAACAACTTCTTGATACTCCATTCATCCAAAAATTTGCCCTTCAGTTATGAGGCATTCTTTTCTTGTCCTCGTGATATAATTCAACAAGTCCTAAACTTTGAAAAGATTTCTTATTCCATTCGCCCCAGTATGGGGTGTGATCCCTGATCAGGGTATATTTGAAAAAAAAGTTCATTAGACTGAAAGGGGTAGCAAGCGGATATTTTCAATATTCGTGAAAGGAATATGAAATACGGCCACTTATCATCTCAAACATGGCCACCCAACTTGAAGAGTCTTGAAAATTTTGTTGAAAAAGAAGTTCTCTTTTCTTTTTCCCTTTTTAGAATCATTCTGAACATCTCAAATGCACAATGTTACACTCAATTTTTTTTTCTTTTTTTTTTCTTTGTTTTTTTGTTGCATTTTTCCATGATCTCTATGACAATCCATTCTTTTTTTCGCATTTACAAATAATGCCCCTATTTTAATTTGCCACCCAAACAGGAGTTCATGTGACAGTGAAATTCTTGGAAATATCTCATACTCAAACTCCTAAGGTTAATGTCGAAAGAACTATTTTTCTGTCTGAGTGAGAGGAAATGTTATGGCATGAATTTTGTCTTTAGATGATTTCTGTTAATTATTTTCACTCAAAAGGTGAGTCAAGCATTACCTTGGCAGAACGTAAGACGTCTACTTTTTTTTTTATGGTCATTTCAAAGGATTTGGTGATGTCGAAAACTATAGCTCAATCTTGACACTAATTAAATTACCAAATTTTAGATTTTTTTAAAGAGTATCGTGTTTGTTTGATCTCCAAAAGAATTTTTCCATGTGAAACTCAGATCAATTTTTCCAAAGTCCCTTACCACCTCCTATTTTGAAAACCATTCTTCTTTTCTTGCGATCTAGGGCACCAATTATGTGTTGTCTTATTCTCAAAAACTTTCATGCTTTCAAATAAATGAGATATGACACAAAAATGCTTGAAATTAAAGTTGATTCGTTTCATGAAAATGTTTTAGATGTGACAAGAGTTCTCATTCTCATGAATTCTATCAAGATAAAACTACCAATATCAAAACTTCCCTCGGCCGACATGTTTTTCCTTAGTCCAAAAATCCCTCGACGCTTCACTTAACCCTGCATGACTCTCTTTCCTTTGTCAGCATTCATGCTTGCCTTAACATGAATAGGCAACAGGTCCCCTTCGACATTTAACCCCTGTTTAAAACTCCAACTTTCCAGCCTTGATGAGTGCTTGCACTTTGCGTTTTAACGACTGACAATTTTTCGTGGAATAGCCCTGAATTCCACAATGATAATCACAATGTGTGTTCTCATCATACCAATCAAGATATGGGGGCTGAAGAGGTACCACTGGAATTTTGGTAAGGAGTTGTTTTTCAACAAGTTGCGACAACTATTCAGTGTAGGAAGAGGGAAGTGGATCGAAATGATCTCTTTCTCGGACTGCTCTAGGTTTTCTTTGATTGTTTTCGAAGTTTCTTGGTCGGTTCAATGGTAGAGGAGTAGGCACAAAAGTGGGTACGGAGACAATGGCATTCATTTGTGGTTGAAAATTTGTGGGGTAGATTGGCTGAGGAAATGGTTGATGAGGATACGAGTTATGGGAAATATTGTTCATAGCTGGATAGTAAAGGGGATATCCAGGATAAGGTTGGTGCGGAGCAAAATTCTCCGGTACTCGATCTTCAAGACTGATAGCTTGTGCTTCTCTATTTTCTTCCTTAGCTAACCCTTCTTTCTTAGGAGCAGCAGTATCTCCCGTATCAATTTTCGCGTTTTTGATTGCATTTTCAATCATCTCACCAGAAATAACCATATCAACAAAATTTCTTGAGGCATTGCCAACCATCTTGTCATAATAAGGTGCCGTTAATGTACCGATGAACAATACGATATTTTCTTTCTCAGTGAGTGGTGGTTTCACCTGTGTTGCCAAATCCCTCCATCATTGGGCATATTCCTTAAAACCTTCAGTATGCTTGTTTTCCATATTCTGCAACGTTAACCTATCTGGTGCCATGTCGATCATGTGCTTATACTGAGTCTTGAAAGCTTTTGCAAGATCTTTCCAAGAACGGATACAGCCCCGATCCAACTGATTGTACCATCTCGCAGCTGACCCTGTTAGATTGTCTTGGAAGCAGTGGATTAGCGGCTTGTCATTGTTGGTGTAGCCAACCATTTTCCGACAAAACATCGTGATGTGGATTGATGGACATTTCGATCCGTCATACTTTTCAAATTCAAGGACCTTGAATTTTGGCGAAATCACCTAATCTGGGACCAAGCTGAGTTCATCCGGATCCATATTCCCGAAAGCCTCTATTCCTTCTATGGCTTTGAGTCTCTCTTCAAACAGATCATACTTCTGTTGCACTTCTGTGTCTTCCACTTGCTTTGGCACACGTTTCTTTAGCTTTATATTGGTTTGGAACAATAACTGGGTCTGAGAGGTGAAATCCCGAGTTCAATTGAAATTGTCCTTGGCCTTATTGACTTGGTAGGTAAATCGGATCTTCGTTGTTGTTTACTTGAGGTCGAGGTTCTCCCCTTATGATCGACCCTTCAGCAACCCATTTTCCTCGGGTCAATCTCATCGTCATTTCAATCATCTTGTCTATTTGCTCACGTGACTTCTCCTGAGATTTTGTTATCTGTTCCCGTGTTTATTGCTGAGATATGGCTAATTGTTTTTGTAGTTCTCTGTGCATTCTTTCCATTTGTTCCATTTGCGCTGCTTGCTCATTTTCCATGGCTTTATCTGTGAGCAAGTATTGTATTAGTATCGAATGAGTGATCTTGGGTTCATTGCTGGCTTTCAAATCTTGTACCATTTGTTCTGAGGGTGAACTTTCTTCAGAGTGCTCTTAAAGCCAAGCATAATCTTATTTTACCCCAATTTATTGCATGTATGCTTATGAATGAATGTATGTATGCATGTAAAAAAGAAAAAGTATGAACATACTGTACAAAGAATTAAAGAGTGATTTTGATTTTTTTTTTCTTTTTCGACAACTATTCTTTTCAACTTTTTTTCATATTTCCAAAAAAAGTCAAAACTAAAAAAAAAAATTATTACTGTTCACAATAATATTTTATCTCAAAGTTTTTATGACTCTCATTTTTTCTTTCATTTTTTTTCTTTTTTTTTTTTTAAGAAGAAATAGTTTTTTTGTTCTTTTCATGGGATAAAACCCTTTAAACTTTTATTTCCTTTTTATAAAAAGGTACAAGTATACAATTTTTTTCTAAAAAAAACCCCAAAAATACTAATTTCGGGTATGGAAACGCAAGGCAGTAAAGAATAAAAATTATCGACACAGAGGCAAAATTAATGAACATTTTCCCCACAATGTCAACTTATTCAGGCATCAAGGTGCCTTTTGGACGAAATTTTAAACTTATTACGGGTGACGTACGTTCATCCTTACCCAGTGTACCATGCATATTTGGAATATAGAAAAAAGGTCGAAAGTGTTCCTCAATGTGTTCCTAATTCGGCAGTTTCATACGAAAATTCGGCATGATCCTAACTAGGTTGGTTTCATATGGCTCACTATATGAGGTTGAATCGGGTTCTGAAAGGCCTCAAATTGCTTCTCACTATCACCCGTGAAGGCTAGTAAGGCATCCCGATTTAAACGGGTTCAATTTGTTGGAGTATATTTTCCAAGCTTATGCGGAGGTTACCACCTCACGAAAGCGTAGGTACTTTATTACTCCGAAAGTGGTTCGCTAGCCCATGCGGAGGTTATCACCTCACGAGAGCGTAGTTACTTTACTTCCACCTAAAAGGACAGAAACCCGGGTATAAGGGCTTCATGTTATGCAAATGCGCGTGTAGGTGTGTGGATGAGGGAACAAACCACCATTTAATCAGTTCAATACCTCTATCCTAAATGCCCCACAATTATTAGCGTAAAAAAAAATCATGATTAAAAAGAATAAATAAAGAATTAACAAAAATCAAGACATGATTTTTTTTTTTAAAAGGCATTAAAATTAAATATCAATTAAATCCATTAAATCAAAACTTATGATGACACATGATTAATTAATGGCTTGACTCTCAAAGTTCCCCAGTGGAGTCGCCAAGCTGTCATAACAGTTTTTTGACCGCCAGACGATTTTGAAAACACAAATGGAGTCTCCACCAATCTTTTTTGATAGGCGTGATTAGCCACCTATTAAAACCGATTTTAGTAAAATATTTTAAAATTAATTAAAATGTTTTTTAAAACCAATTTTGAAGTCTGCGCTTTAAACCAGAGAGAAAACAAAATCAGGTTCGGGAGTCGGTTACGTACGGGGAAGGATTAGCACCCCCGCGACGCCCGTTTAGAAAACGGTACCATTTAATCACGTGTTATCTTAAATCTCGATTTAATGTACTTAACATCGACATTTAAAACTAATTTTCTTTTATTTCATTTTATTTTTTTTAAAACATGTTTATTTTTTGAATTTTTTCAAGAATTGTTATTATTTTTTTTGAAAACGAAAGTGAAATTAAATATTCTCAATACTCTTGGTGGTATTTAACAAGATCCTCTCACCTCAAGATATCTTAGGAATCACAACTGTGATATCTTTTGAATTTCGTCGTCGGCAATTCGTCGTCACATTTATTTAAATACGTATGATGCGAATATTCAAACATGGAATGCACACGATTAAGCATATAAGACATATGATTAAATATGTAATTTCAAGATTAAACATACAAAGCATAGTATTTAACGCGAGCATGGCAAAATATCAAGTGCGTAAATATTCATTCTTTATTCATTTTTTATTTTGATTATTTTCATTTTTGAAATGAATTTTTTTTTTTGTACTGAGCATATTGCTAAATATTCCCACCACTCGTGGTGATATTTAACGAAATTCTCCCACCTCAAGATATCTTAGGAATCACTACTGTGATGTCCTTTGGATTCCGTCGTCAGTAATTCATCTTCCACATTTAATTATGTAAGCACCAAAATGCCATTTTTTATTTCTTTAAAGGATTAATAATGCATTTAATAAAAAATAAAATAAAATAAGGTAAGGTAATAATAAAAAATTATTATTATTATTATAATAAGTAAGGTAATTAGATAAAAAAAATTTATGAACTAACATGAAATAAAAATAAAATAACATACACATCAAGCATGCACCATAATAGATCATAGCCAAAGCAAACAACATTATCAAACACCAAATATACAAAAATCAAAAACAATAAAAACAAGTATAATGAACATAAAAGAAATAATAAAAAAATATTATTTTTTTAGTTTCCCAGGTTTCTTCCTTTGATTTCTCTTTTACTTTATTATTATTATTATTTTTTTTACTTTTTTATTTTTATTCATAAAAAAAACTTGCCTTATTCCCTCCCCTGTAGCCGTCCCCCCCTCTATCGCTACTTTAATTTCTTTTTTTTAAAAAAACCTTTTTCTATCAAAAAAATATCTTCTCTCCCCTCTTTACTTCAACCCCCCTTTTTAAGCCTTCCCCTGTAGCTTTCCATGCTTTCTTTCTCCCAGAACCCAAGCTGTCAACTCTCATCCTCATTTTCTTCTTCTTCCTGTTTTTTTTTTATTTAAAAAAAGCATAATATAAAATCACACATTAACTAAAATAAAGTTGCAACTATGACTTGAAGTAATGCCAACAATCTCGTCAAAAGCTCTAAATAAAGAACCTCTCCTAATTCTCAATATTTAACCCCACATAAAAAGAAAGTCTGCGAAGTAAACTTGAAAAAACAAAACCAAAGCTTAGAACCTTAGCTTGGTGTGCATGCAAATCTAGTAAGGGATGGGCCTGTTCTGCCTCATCTTCTTGGCCAGCCTGAAGGTCTTGTGTGAAGGAATGTTTGGCGGTTGGGAGGGATGCGGCGCTAGAGCTTGAAGCTGTGGTGGTGGGGATGCCGAGTGCTAATGGGGGTGCCGAGAGAGATAGCTGTTGAAGATGATGCATTTTTTTATTCATCCCTTTCTCAAAATCACTGCCCCCCTGATTTTTGCTTCAAGCTTCTATTTGAATAAGCATGAAACCTCCTTCCCAAATATCCCGATTTTCTGGGATTTGGCACATTGCTTCAAGAAATGGAGACTGCAGTGTGTGCAGTGTATAGGAAAGGGTTAACATGAAAGTGGAAATTTTGGGGAAGAGCAAATTGACTGCCATCCATGGCAGTCGACTTCCTTTCACTTTTTTTTTTTTAATTTTTTTCTAATAATAATAATAATAATAAAATATAAATAAACCAAATGGGTTTATTATATCATATGGTCTTTAAAAAAGAAGACTATACAAGATTTAAAGTGAATTGAGTCTAAGTGAGCCCAAATCAAATAGGTTAAAAATAGACTTAATTAAGATATCCAAAAAAAATCAAATCATGAAAATCCAAAATCAAAATCAAAATCAAATTTTTTCGATTTATTTCAAGTAACTTAATCGTCCCGGACAAAATTAGGTTACTGCACAACATTTCAATGATTCACGAAGGTTTGAGATATGTAGTCACTGGAATTCAAGGAATGTTAAGTTAAGTTGGTGTAAGAGGAATCACTGAATACCCAGACATGCTGTTTTTCAAGTTGCAGTAAAATTATCAAACAACTTGAAACAAAATCTGTCTGAACTCATTAACACAATCTTAAAGCCTATTTTTACATGGGATCTTTTTTAATGTTGAAAGGTGAAACTAAATTGGGGTGATGGAGAAACTGGATCTATACCTGAATAGATGCACCCAGTTGCCAAAAATTTTAGCCATGAAAACAGAAACCAAACTGTCATTTCTGAGCACAAACACCAACACAATAGCCTGAAAGAATAGTCTATATATATATACACACACATATATATATATATATATATATATATATATATAATTGCATAAAAGCAGAAAAGCTCAAACATTGATGCATAATTGCATAAAAACAGCAAGCTAAACATTGATAACATCAGTAAGCTCAAACATTCAAGCTAAGCATAATTGCATAAAGTTTAAACATTGTAATTCATAAACAACTTAAAGTTCAAACATAAAGTTCAAGCTAAATATAAAGTTCAAACATAAAGTCTATAGATAAGAAATCGTCCTCGAGTAGTCGAGTTAAACAAATCAGCTCTCAATATCATGTCATCTCGAGCCAAGAGCAAAGCTGAAAGCTCAAAACACCATCCCTGAAAAAATCAACAACTTAGTTTATTAGAATATGATTTATTGATTTTGGAAATAAATTATAGATTAAGAATAAAAAAATTAAAACCATACCTGATCCATTCAACTTTTCAGTTTTCACTGATCACTTACAGGTTCCAATGCAATCTTGGACAAATCTAAAAATATACATAAACAACAAATAAAAAAATCAACTTTAAATAATAAGTAAAAAATTTAAAGAAACAAGCTTGTAAAAAGAAAAATAATTATCAATATCAAGTTTGTCAAGTTGTGTCACTTCTTCTTTGAGGGTATTTGGGTCAAAATGTGAAGATTCACCACGTAACCAATCTTGAGCACACAGAAGGGCTTGCACGAGCTTAGGAGTTAAAGAACTCCTATATGCATCAAGTACACGGCCATCGGTACTAAAAGCAAATTCAGAAGCGATTATGGATATTGGAATCGCCAATACGTCATGAGCTAGCTGGGAAAAGATAGGAAACCTATGACTATTTAGTTTCCACCAAATAAGAACATCAAACCTCTCTACCTTAATATCATCAGGCACCTCATTCAAATATTTATCCAATTCTGTTTTGTTATCATCTTTCTTAGTTTCAAGCCAAAACTAAACCTCCCCTCATCGGTGGATTCTACAACATGGCTCGACTGACTACTTTCTCCAACTTGTTCACATTGAGGGTGCGACATTGCTTTATATTCATTAAACAACTCAACTAATGCTTCTCGCAATTTCTTCATCATCAGTATTGTTTCCTCACGAGAATACATTTTCATGAAGCAAAATTCCACAAATGCAATTTTCTTTCTAGGATCAAGAATAGAAGCAATATAAAGCAACATATTCATTTTCTCCACATTCCCCCAATACTTGTCATATTTAGCTTTCATTCTTTTTGCCATTGATTCAACTCAACATCAGGATTTAATTGCCAATCTCTTAAAGTAGCATAAACACCATAAATATCATTAAGAAAATTGTTAGAGGTGATATAAGAGCATCCTAAAACTTTTACTGTAAGGTTATAAAAGTTTTTCAAGAAACGACATAACCTCCTAACATATACACAATCATTTTGATCTACCACCCCATCTCCCATCAAGAGCTCACCTCTATAGTAAGGATCAACATCATCAAAAGCCTCAAAAGCTCTTTCAAATTTTTGAGCTTGTTCCAACATCAAGTAAGTAGAACTCCATCTAGTGCTAACATCAAGACACAACAAACTCTTGCTTTCAACATGTTCATTAATAGCACACTCTTTAAACTTGGCTAACCTAGAAGGAGATTGTCTAACATATTTCACCGTCTCTCTAACACGAGCAATTGAGTCATTCATTTCTTTCAATCCATCATTGACAATAAGATTAACTATATATGCAATGCATCTCAAATGAAGATATTTGCCTTCTACAACACTAGTTCTTGCATTATTACATTTCTTCCACAAGTATGAGATGGCAACATCATTAGAACTAGCATTATTAACTGTAACAGTAAAAACCTTACAATTCCCCAATCCCGCAAACATTTCTCAATCGCCTTGCCAATGACCTCACCTTTGTGACTAGAAATGAGACAAAAGTTCAATATTCTCTTATTTAGCTTCCAATCATTGTCTATATAATGAGCTGTAAGACACATATAATTTATTCTTTGAAAAGAAGTCCACGTATCGGTGGTAAGAGACACTCTTACGGTAGATGATATCAAGAGTTACCTTAACTCAACTCTTTTATCTATATAAAGTTGATAAATATCCCTAGCAACAATCCATCTAGATGGTACACGAAATCTAGGACATGCAAGTGCCATGCAACGTTTAAATTCCCTCCCTTCTACAAAATTAAAAGGCAACTCATCTACAATAATCATCTCAGCCACACCTCTCCTAATGGCATCCTGATCAAATTTCCAAGTACCTAAAGACCCACCTCCCGGTTGCAAAACTAATTCTGTTTGGGTAGGTTCACCACTACCAAGATGGCTTTTGGCACAAGAACTCATGTGATTTTTTAATGTAGTTGTCCCATTTTTTTTAGGATCAGCATAAAATTGTCTATCACAGTAATTACATTTAGCTTTGATATAACCTTGCTCATTGGTGAATTTGGTGAAGTGGTCCCATACTTCTGACCTTGGGTTAGGTTGTTTCTTTTTCACTTTAGAGGAGGCAGTTTCAGTTTGTGCTCCATCATGTGTGTCTACTTGAGGGAAAGGGGCTGGTTGTTGTGTATCATCAACTGTAGGACTGACATTACTCATTCCAATTTCATTTGACATCTTCAAGAAAAAAAATTAATTAGATTACTAAATATATATTAAACAAAAGTGGAAAGAACATGAAGATTATATTTACACATTTAATAATTATCTATATTTTTACATGTAATTAACTACAGATAAGATTTGGAGATGGCATTTTCCTCTAGGCATATGCATTACTTATGAATTGCATGCACACACTTCCAATTAGCCATTAGACAAAAACAAAGCACTAAAAATTCTCAAGGTTCACCTTGGATATTTAAAATAGTAATATATTAGATCATTTATAAATTTTATGAATTATGAATCATTCAAATGAGAAAAATCATACAAAACTGAAGATTCATACAAACAGACCCACAAACAGAGTACAGATATATTTAACATTAAAAACAGAAAGAAATGGGGCCTGCTAATGAGAATGCAAAATTTCATATATTTCTCCCTTAATGTTTAATCTTTTATATTTTGATTTAGGATGCAAATGGAGGCGTCAAATGCAAAACGAAGCTAATTGGGCGATTTTGGACAGTTTCAACATTGCTTCGTATTTAGGCATAACTCTTTCATCCGAGCTCCGATTGAGATGATTCAAGATGCTATGGAACACTAAGAGAAATCTCTACAACTTTTATGTTTTGAGTTTTGAGCGATACTATTTAAATCAAGGTCGAAATTGGGCTTAAAGTTACTGCACCTACACTGTTTTCAGCTGGAACGTTCCTTATCATGCAATTCTAATACATGGATTTGATGGGATTTATTTGTGGAAGTTTACAGATTTGGTGCACCAAAATTCCAGCTGATAATACCACTTTCCTAGTTATATTATGACTTTATCTTTTATTTAAATAATCAGATTTGGATATTATATTGTTATCTTAGGATAATGCTTAGAATATTTTTAGGAGATTGAGATAGGATTCTAAGAAGGATTGGGGGGGGGGGCTGAACGTTTTATAAAAGGGGGGTCATCAGATTATTATCATTCCTCTATTTTCTTCTTTAACGTATTCCATTTTTTCCTTCTTTTCTCCTTTGAGTTTTTATCTTGGCCCTGCGCGACTACCTTTCATAATTGGTCGAAGGAAACGGAAGCCTCGGAATCAATAAAATGTGAGATCTAATTTGTTTTTATTGTTCAATTCATGCTTTGAGTATCAGATGTTCTTCTGAACCTATTTTCATGATTGTCTCGTTTAATTACTAGGAGGCCTACTAGTTTATTATTCGTTGCAATCTACTGCTAAGTTAGATACATTTCAAATCCGTAATTGTTTGATTCCTCTAACTTATGAAGCAACTGAGATTTAATGATTTGCTGCGTCAGAAATTATTAGGTCTTAGGAAGAATGCTCGACAAAATTAAATGCAAACAGCTTGTTCTTGTGTTGTTTAGCTTCACCGATTTCTCTACTTCCTAAGGTTACTACTAGATTAAACCTTTAGCGCTTGTTTGGGTTGTTTAGTAGTTAAGGTTAATCATATCGCTTGTTTTCTAATTAATTGCGACTAAGGAGAGATAGGAAAATAGTTCCAACGGTGAATATTCAAAATATGAATTGATATATACTTGCATCGATGATTAGTTGTGAAATTCCGATGGTGGATGTTGACTTAGACCAATGTTTGTTCTTTTGATTGATTTCGAAAATTTTTAATTGTTCCTTAGTTGTTCTTCTTAATATTATTTTAGTTATACACAAAACACCCCCCATCCTTGTTCACATAGCATAAGACTAGGCTACACACTCTCCGAGGGAACGATCCTTACTTGCACTACTACATGTATTTTTAGGAGTAAAGGTTTTACTTTTGGTTGCTTGCGACAGCACACCACCTACTTAATTAAGAGTAAAAATGCATGGTATTTTCTCATTGGATCAGCTCAAAATAGCATATAAACTTTGTCCAAAAACAAGAACTAGAGCCTCTCTGGAGGCTTGAGATCTCCACTGTTCACCCAATGATTCACCCTATGGAGACTAAATCGGCTTAAAGTTTTTGCAACTTTTTATATCATGCATATACAGTACATGATGCACTGATGATATAAAGTTGCCTTTAAAGATGGAAATGACTTGCAGCTGTCAGCTTATGGTGTTGTTCTATCATACATAGCTTCAAGAATCTTATCATGCTTTTGGGTAACTTCATAGTGCAAATAGTACTAATGCAAACAGATGCGTGATCCAATGAAATTGAAATGCAATTAATTCTTTTTTTTCATGAATTTGTTTTAGAACCAACAAATTAACAAGACATTCTTATTGTATAGCCTACTGATCTCCTGAATTTCATAAGCTGACAAGAAATGGTGATTTTTTGGAACCAAACAAATTAACACCTTAACTGTTTAAATAGTTCCACAAACATACCCACAAACTTTAATTTAATTTTTTCTTATACTTGAGAGGGAAATGAGGCGGTTGGAGGTTGTAGGGAGAGCTAGGGGCTGGTCCGACTGGAGTCGGGACTCGGGGAGTGAAACTAAGACTCGAGAGGCTGAATTGAGACTCGAGACTCGAGAGAGTGAAACTGAGACTTGAGAGGCTGAATCGGGACTCAAGAGGTTGTCAGGCTGAATCGGTAAAGGGTTGGGTTTAGCTTGAATCAGTTTAGCCGTTTAAGGTTGGGTTTAGGGTTCTCTGAATTTGATTTTGGTCTGAACGTGAAACTGAAGAAGAAAAGAAAGTGAGACTCGAGAAAGAGAAAGTGTTGAATCGGTTTAGTCGTTTAAGGTTAAAGGGTATTTTGGGTTTGGGATATGAGATTTGGGTTTGGGTTTGGGTTATTGGGTATGTTAGGGTAATTCATTGGGTTAGGATTTGGGTTGGGTTTTTGGGTTTGGGATTTGGGTTGGGGTATGTTGGGTAATTGGGCTAGGATTTGGGTTTAATATAAATATTAGAAATAATTTTATTTATTTATTTTAATTAAACAGTCGGTTTAATCGATCTGTTCGGTTTGAAAAAATTAAATCGCAAACCGATCGATTAAACACGTTGTAACCGAACAAGACTAACCGATATGGGCTTGAATCGATAAAATCGAACCTACCAAACCAAATAGCATCGGTTTAGTCGATTAACCGACTTTTTTGCTCGCACCTAACTAGCATGTGCCCCAAAGATATGGCACAATAGTATTTTTCTAATTTTTACCTTGTGCTTTCAAGATTGAGAATTCGACTCATGAAAAGTAATATTGAGGATTTATTTTTTTCAAAAGAAGGTGGAAGCTTGGGATAAAGAAAAGAGAATTGAAAATGTTGGGATAGATCATTAATCTTACGAAAATTCATCTCTTAGGTTTTGTTTAGTAGGATGGAAAAAAATTAAAAAGATGAAAAATTAAAAAAGAAGATAAATGAAAGATAGAAAATATTTTTTTCTCTTTCCATAATATGCTTAGTAAGAAAGATAAAAAAAAAGTAGAAAAAAAATAATTTTCTTTCCACCCATTGTTTGGTATGATTGAAAAATGAGAGGAAAAATATATTATTTACCATTATACCCTTATAAAGTTAAGATGAAAAAATAAAATTTAAAAAGTAATAAATAATCTTGTAAATATACACACTTGGCTCACACCATTTTCATTTTTTTTCACCTTTTCTTTTCAATTTGGAGTGATTTGTTTTTGTTAATAGGTGTGAAAAATGATAATCTTTTCTATTTTTTTCCTTTCACTTTTATTTCCTACCAAGCATACTCAAAATTCATTTTCTTTCCACTTTTTCACCTTCCTGTATTCATCATTTCACTTTTCCACCCTACCAAAAAGACCCTTGAGGAGGGGATAAGAGAATGAAAACTGCAAGTGTTGAAGATCAAATATAGATCTTATAGAAATTTACCTCTTAAAGAAGATGGGTGAATTATTTAAACTAAACCTAAAGTTCATTGAGGATTCTTTTTGACTTAAGAAAAAAATTCAAATTTTATTTTTAAGAAAATTATTATATAAATTATTTTTTTGGTACATATGAGCGAAGATATCGCTTAAATAACACAAACTTTAGATCGTGATACACCTAACAAATCATCTTGTAAATGTCTTACAAGAGCAATAGATGGTCATTCAACTTAATAACCTCAACACCGACATTGTGACATAAAGAAGCTAAAAGATCTGCACAAAAATTTGCCCCTTATAGATATGATGTAGCTGACAAATTTAGTCCCAATCCAACATTTGTTTGCAACCATAGATTAGTTGATAAAGAAGATTTTTCTCATGAAGCGGTTGTAAAATCTTTTGAACCGCCAAAAGTGAATCTGACTAAATCAGATGTCTACAACCATGTTCTTACGCTAAGCTCAATCCAGTAAAAATAGCATAAAGTTCTGCCTTCAAGATTTGTCCCCAACCAAATTTTCTAGAGAATCCAAAGAGCCAAAAGCCGTTACAATCCCTGCAAAGACCTCCACAAGCTAGTTCTCCTGGATTCGACCGAGCAACACCATCAATATTCAACTTAGTATAACCCAGAGGTGGATAAACCAATGCTATATAACTCCATTGTCTTCTTAGAGAATGAGAAACAAGCACCTTACATTTCATAAAATCACGTATACTGAAAATTATTCGAAAAATGGTATTGGTAGGCCACACAAAATTCACCTCAAAAGCACATTTATTATGAAACTTCCACACATGCCAAAACACAAACCCAAAGCATAGCGGCCAATGGATATCACTTTCAATCATACAGTTCAACTTGCTGAGATTGTAACTCAGCCAATCAACTAAGGATAAAGAATAAAAGTGATCCCGATGAGAGCTAGATAATCATAGATCTCAAATAACTTTCGACTGAAGACAATCTTGTAATAGATGCAAGACATTCTCAACCTCCCCCATCACACCTAAGACAATATGAAAAATAAGTAATTTTTCTCTTAAAACAAGCCTCTTTAATAAGAATGTGATTGCGGGCAACCAACTAAAAGAAATGCTGAATCGTAGGGAAAACATTCAATTATTAAATCAAATATTTGAATGCAACTCTGCTAATGATTTTGATGTGTTTTATTATTATTATTAAAATTTAATTGAGATTACTTACACTATGTTTGGTTCAGTGTAGTTGGGATTCCATTCCACCTCAATTCAGGCGGGACCACTTATTCTTCAGTTTGGTTCATTTTTTAGTTCAAAATTGCAATTCGTATTCATTGCCTATTCGTTAAAAACACAGAGTTGCAATTCTTTAGTAGCCCATGGTATTAGGTTATTCAACGGTTTGAAGGAATAGCAAAATATTTTTTGTTCCCAGTGTACCTTTAAAATTTTTGCAAAATTATAGGCATATATATGCCTTTACAATTCATCTTTGCTGAAACCTGTTATGTTTTCATCCCTGTGCAAATCTCTACTCTTCATCTCTCTACTCTCCCAGTGAACTGCCATGAACCTTTTTCCTTCTTTTCTTGATCTCCACCCTATTTCACTTAAGTGTGGTTTGATGGTAAGTTTTTCTTTTCACCCTTCTTCCTCCCAACTAAAATTTCTTTTAAATGAAACAAATTAGGGTTTTAAGATCTTACTTATTTTGTTGTATATTGATGTTTCAATTTTTTTTTTTGCTTCTTTCATCATTAGTAAAGAAAACCCGAATACCCGTTGAAGCTCTTTCATCTTTGGGCCTACAATCTTCAGGTAGTTTTTCAATTTTTGTTGTCTCTTCCGATTTTCTTTGTTTTTGTCATTGTCATGGGTGTAAATTTTCTTTGTTTTCTCATTATCCTGTGTTTGACAATGGGTTATTTGTTTTTGTCATTGCATGTTGGATAGTGGACTTAGAAGTTTTCATATTAAGACAAATTGAAGTATGCACTATTGCCAATATCTATTGTTGATGGAGCATGGTTAACACTATTGGCTTTTGAATTGGAATCGTGAGAGCTCAACACAAGATAATAGTAAGAATGTAATTTTGTCCTGTTTTCTAGACAAGTATTTGCTTTATCTCATTAAATAATATCTGTCTTTTGGAGAATCATCTTATGTTCTCTTATAATATGAATTTATTATAATGGTCTTTCCTTCTGTAGAGCATTATCTTTTGCTACTGATTGCATTAGATGGTATTGCAACTACCCTGCTTACTAAATTATAGAGATTTTTTTTCTTTGGGGGCATGGTGGGAAAGATTTGGGATGTTCTATTGTTTGTCTATAGGGGTATACATACTGTCTTCTTTAACAACATATATGTATATTTCTAGTGAAGATTCTTCACTTATTCTTAGAAAGTAATTAGTACTATTTATCCCTCTTACTATTGTCAAATGTTCTCCTCAAGATGAGGTAATATCTTATATCTGAGACAAGCAAGTATTATGTGTAAAAAATTGAACTAGGTATATTTTAGAATTGCAAAACATTTTGCTAGTTGAGGTTGTGTTTTCATTAACATTCTTTGTTGTTGAGATTTATTGAAAAATGTAATAAGTTATCTACCAAGAAACTATAGTCTTTGCTATGAAAGAAAACAAGTGTGTAGGCCTAGGTTCTTTGGAAATTGATTTTTGTCTAGCTAAAAATGAAAGTTTTTTTTTTTATCAAGTCATGTTAGATTTTTGCCTATAATGTTTCTGATCATCCTTTGCAAATGCCTATATTTTTTAGTCTTGCACCTACTTGGCATGGCATGGGTTCGATAATTTCTTTTTACCCATTGAAGATGGAGGTTTGGAACACATATATTTATATAGATGATGATGTAAAGCTGGATATTATCTTTTGTTTGATAAATTGCAATAGTCATATGACTATTTCGTTTGTAAATCCTTTGTATAATGTATATAGACATACAAGTTATGTAAACTATTGTATGTGATTAGAGGTGCTCATGGGCCGGGCCGCGGCCCATTTTTTTTTTTGCCCAGGCCCGCCCGTTTAGGCCCGAATCACTGTTCATTGGAATAAAAAAATAATTTTTTATTTTTTTTAATTAAAATTAAATAAAATTAATATTATAATAATAAAAAATACTGTTCCGAGCCGGGCCGGCCCGGAACATGGATTTACCTGCCCAGGCCCGGCCCGTATTGGGCCGGGCCGGGCGGGCTGCCCCCGGCCCGTGAGCAGGTCTATATGTGATGAATAAATGAAATTTGTTGTTTGATATATTTTGTTTAACTTTTGTTTCTGATCAATGAATGGATGTTGTCCAAAAGAAGTATTAAAGTGAAGTATTCCGTGAAGTATTCCAATCTCACGGTGAGAGCAGTCGATGCCTTAGACAATTTTTCAAACAGCTTGGACTTGCAGTTTGGGTATTCGAGTGCCTTCTATTGGGCATTTGAATGTCTTAATATATTGGCTTTATATAATTTCAGAAAAAACAAAAAATTTTAATAAATAATATATAAAACTATTTTTAAATATTATTTTTAATTAAAATATATAAAATTTATTATTATTAATTAATATTTATTTATTTATTTATGATTTTTTATATTTTTATAATTTATATTTTTATATATAATATAATTTAAGAGATTAATAAAATAATTTTAGTTTTTTATTAAATAAAAATGTTATTATTTATATTAAGAGTAAAATAATCTTTTTGTGTTTATTTTTTACTTATTCCTTAACATTATTTTAACCAACCAAACTATGTAATACCTATTCTCTCTCAATTTTATTCTTTCTCTATTCTATTCCCTCATTTATTTCATTATCCATCTATTTCATTCCTTTTTTATTCTATTCACCTTCCATTTTATTTTAGTGAATCACATGTGGTGTTAGAGTTGAGAACTCATCTAATTATGAAAAGAAAATGTTAGTTAATTCGTACAATAATCAATCAAACAAATGGATCAATAAATTTTATTAGTAATAGAAACGTAGCAATGTGTGAGTATAGCGAAAGTGACGGTAGGCAAAGAGAATAATTTCATTTTATTATTAAAAAATAAAAAGATCTATTAAGGAGAGACCTTTGCTTTTATAGCCACAGATTTTGCGGGGCTGTGCCACGACCAAGGGACCCAATGATTAAAGAAAAATTGGTTTTATACTTTATTATGATTTTGATCTTGAACTTGAACGGTTCCAAAACAAATTAGAGCCGTCAGATTAGAGTCATGAAAATGGTTCGATAGATCTGCTGGCTCTGCTTTTATCTAACGAGGAAATGACACGTATCGTTTGGACTTTGTGGAAAGGATAAAGTGCACGTGGCCTGCAACTGACAATGAAGGTCAATATCACAAGTTATTTCAGGGTATGAGCTGCGCACGTTAACTTTTCCCTTGTCTTATCTTATGTAAGCACTTAGCAGGTATTTTATGATCAATTTCCATTTTCACGTTTTTTTTTTATATTTATTTTATAATTTTGATCGGATTTTTCTTGCGACTCCTTTTTTTTGTCTGGTTTTTCGCTTCATTTGCTAGGTTAAAGAGTAAACCTGTTCATGAGTTCATACAAAATTGTTAGAAAATTTAAATAATAAAACAAGAAGGAAAATGTAGTCAGAAAGAAAAAAAATATTTGAAGATCGAGAAGCTTAAATGATCATGTGCATTGTTAAGTCTGTCAGGTTTGTCAATCAAACTCACCAAGTTTTGAGCTCAATTCATTAAGTCCAGTAATCTAGATCAGAGGACATGTGGACATCTTTCCGTTCTTTAAAGTTACGTCGCTTGACATTTTAAAAATCACGTGAGACTGTAATTGTTATAATCACTATAACGAGATCGTTCATATTGTTAATCACCGAACCTCAATCGGAAGAAGACACATGACTTTAAACAGATCGCTTAAACAGATATAAGTAATTCTCATAAGGTTTAATCAATGGTACATACTCTTTACTCTCTAAACACTCTTATGACTGTTATTCTATCCTGCATCTCTCTAACTTAAGTATCGGAATGAGCTCGGAGATCAAACTCCGACACCCCTAATCTTTCTCTACCTTTTAGAAAATCTTAAACCACCAAAACAACCCTTTCGCCCTAAAAGTACATCAACAACAATTAAAGTAACTAGAAATTGTGCACATCATGAAGAAAAACGAGAAAGATTTCCTTTCTGTATTTTTTTTTTGGGTGCTTAGGAGAGGGGGCTTAAGTCGGAAGACAGCTGAAATCTTTCATAAGCATTTCAAATTTGAGTTGTACAGGACATATCTTCTAAAACAATACATAGCCCCCAGGATGTTGCTGTCAATCATAATTCATAGGAGAATTGACTCTTACAAGATTGCTACTTCATATTTTATAATCAGATCTTTCTTTCTTTTTAGTTTTCTTGGAACTTTCTTGTATTGGAGGCTTGCTGCAATTTCTTTAAGTTTCACTTTACTGTAAATATCTCATAATTCATACTCTTGAAACAGAAAAAAAAAAAAAAAAAAAACCCCAATTAATTGCTTCTTCTCAATATTTCTTTTCTTGCTTTCAGTTTGGTTTTTGATTTTGCCCTTTAAGAACTTCAAAAGGCCAAATACCCATACCATCCCTCTTCCTGTAGGACCAGGAATCCAGGACCCCAAGTTCCCTTTCATTTAACAAAAGGATGAGCTTTTATTTTTAGTGTAAGCTTAATATCAACCTGGTGAAAAAAATATCCAAGCTATAAAGTATAAACAAAGTACAATTCTCTGTCTAGGCAAATCTAACATAGCTTTAGGGTCAGCCAAAGTTTCCAATGTAGAATGAGTACGCTGCTACCACTGGGACAAGCTCAAATCACTTGGTCGAATCGCCGATGGCATGGATGATCCCGATGCGGATATCGAAGCATCTCCCTCGAAATCCAAGGCCCGAGTTCATGGTAAAAATTGACATGAGAATTTAACATTTGCTTTATTATGTTCTTATGAACATGTTAAATAAACAAAGTTTCTATACTTTTTTGACACTCAACCTCGATTTGGTTTTTCTTGTAATCAGGATTTAAAGAAAAACCAAAGCCAAAGCTTGCCTGTTTTAATGCCAGGAGATCAGATCCCAAAGTTCATAGCATTGCCATGTCCACTGTGAACCTTCACGGCCAGACAAGGTTGAAGTGAAAGTGCAAAAGCCGCCTAAGCAGCTGCGTTTTCCAGTAACTTTGTATTAGCAAATTGACAATTTGTTGTACAAATTGACCATTAGGTTAATTTTTCTTCTTCACCTTGAGTTTTTGGGAGGAAAAAAAAAAGGGTGGGTGGTAAATTTACCATCTTTGGATTCCAGGTAGTACAGGGTCAATTTGTATAGCATTCACTGTTACAGTTTCTGGCAAGCCAAGTGGATTAGTAGTATATGTACTCCTGACTCTTTATTTTTTTTACGTACTTGTGTCCGACATCCGTGTCAGAGGCATATCAGACTCTTTAGTAGTATGAGGATATAATCCTTCAAGAATATTCCAAATACATGGAAATCTAGGAAAAAAATGAACATATCGATGTCGAACACATATCCGAATCCGACACTCACATCCGAATTCAAGTAACATATATAGCAGTAGTAAATTTACTATGCCACTATTCCAGAAAGAAGAAGATTCCAATTGGCAGTTGGAAAATGAAATGGTTTAATGAAGTTCATATCCATTACGGCATTATCCCGAAGTAGAAATCAGAAAAAGGGTAAAAAGGAAAATATCCAAGGTCCTGGTTGAGATTCAGTGCTTAGTTTTAAAGATTGTACTTCATTCATTATACAGAACTTACCTTAATCTCCAATGTAATGCAATCTTTAGTTCATAATTGTTCCAAGATATTCACTTTCCTGGTTTGTTTCTTTTCAGCACTTAATTATAAGAGGAAAATTGTTAAAGTTAAGTCCATTTTTCTTGACTAGCAGAGTAACCAACTCTCCATGTTTCCAAGCTACTACTCTCTATATACTGTTATATTCACAAAAAAATTTCAAGTTTTTTTTAAAATATATTTGGAGTATCATACTTTCATATTCATATCCGAATATATTTCGGACTGCAATATTTATAAATAAAAAAAATGAAGAATCGGAATAATATAACCCCAATAGTTAACTCCCTTGTAACAGCTTGCCAGTCGGCTTGAGTCCATGTCATCATTCTTCTGCTCTTCCCGTCCAGACTGCAACCAACTGATTTCGACTAATTGGAAATCAACATTATTTAAACATACATCAGTGCATGTATTTGTCAAAAATTAGGCAAACCTGTAAGATTTTTTAGCAAATTTCTATTGTAAGAAAACTTACAAGTCAAGCAAAGTACAGTTGCCATGTTAATGATGATTGATAAAACATGAGACAATTTTTATAAAAGAGTTGCTTGGTTAGTATACTACCCAATTTTTGGTACAGCCAGATTTAGTCTTACATACAGAGATTAAAACATGAGCAAACACAGAAAGTTTGCTGAAAAACCAGTTAATTATGTGGTCTGGTCTGCAATGTCCTGGAAACAGCAGTCGCTTGAAACATTCAATCTTGAAGCCTATGAAGCACGGACATTTTTGTTAGGGAGTGTTTAAGTGTTGGATGTGTTCGAGTTCGACATGTCTTCGATACGGTGGAATATGTGTCGAACACACGAGGACACGTCAAAAAAATAAAAATAAAAATAAAATCGGACACGATCAAAACATGATCAAGATACGGCTAAACACGTCCGAACACGCGATGAAAGGTTTTTTTTTTTGCATTTTTCTTCCAAATATGGAATCAACAATGAATAAATTGATTCTAATGGATTTTTTAAGATTTAAGTTTTTAAATTCAAAAATAATTTTTAAAAATTGAAAAACTATTTGCATGTTAATATTCAATTGAAAAGTATCAATTTTACATTTTTATTATACATTATTATATAAAAAATATTTTTTATTGCCGTGTTCTACCGTATGTCCTAATTTTGTAGAAATTTTCGTGTCACCGTATCGTGTCATATCCGTATTGCGTGTCTATGTCCGTGTTTCCTAGCTTGTAGCTGATAAATCATTAGTTATAGCATTTAGCAAGAACTAACTTTTATAATCTGCCATCACCACTAGAAACAATGAAATTGGATATTCAAAAAAAAAAAAAAAAATACAAATCAGTGAATCACTTAGATTTTACACTTTAAGAAAAGAAGAAAAGATTGGAATTAAGAGTTCAAGTTTCTTCATCACGTTTTTGAAATGCAGTATGTTTCTTTAAACATTTTTTTTATGCTTTACATGTTTAGAAACTTGAATTCATGAATGAGGTACGTGATTATTGAGCCAATGTATCGTAGTAGATGAAAGGAACAGAAAACTTCATGTATTATTCTCACGTGGCTTACGCCTTTCTTCAAAGCAAAGAGAGTTCATCATAGTTCAAGGAGTATGGCAAGTCTAACGCCTCTAAAGACTTAGAAATCTAAGGTTGCCTATATGGAATATTACACAGTAGCAGTCTGACATTTGTGTCCGATACATATTCAGACATAGATATAGAGATATGATCCTCCAAATATATGGAAAAACTTAGAAAAAATTGAGTATACCAATGTCGGACATATACCCGTATCCGACACTCATCTCAAATCAGGATAATATAGGTTTATTCTAATGCAGATTGCAGGTAAACATCAGCAACTTATAGTATTCTTAAGAAAGTTCATCATCAAACTTATATGTCACTTAAAAAGGATTTCTTTTCAGCCCTTGTCTAATATGGTCTTGGTAGCATGTCTGAGAATGACAGGGTCTTATTCTGTGAAAATGCTTTGATATCTGGTTTAAATGTCATGTGTAGAATATATGTGTTTTGGCTGCCACTTTCCAGTTTATATTACTAATTATAGAATATAGATTAAGAACAGTGGAAAACTGGAAATCATGCTTCTAGTATATACTCTTTCTGTGTGAAACAATTAAAGCATGATGTCAAAAAACTACAGAAGATATTACCTGTAGTTCTAGTTTCTGGTTTCTGCAATTGCTGTTACTGATTCATACTATGCAGTATGCAGAGCATCAGATTCTTGTAAGGCTGCCCTTTTACTGCAACTAGATAGAAATCTATACATGATTTCAATGTAGAAATCTATGTTTCTCGAAAGCTTTAACTGTTTCCAGGTAATCTTCTTGATTTAGAAATTACTTAGGGTGTTTCGACTCTTCATTTTTCTTTAAGTATTCGTGTCCGACACTTGTATCCGACACATATCTGTATATGAGTATGGGGATATGATCCCCCAATGACTTTCCAAATACATGAAAAAACTTAAAATAAATCAAATATATCTGTGTCGGACACTCACACCCGAGTTCGAGTAACATAAGAAATTACAGTTTAATTCTTTATAGGTACAGAATTTCACAGTGGGAAACATCCATTGTTCTGTCTGTCTTTGTCATTATAGATACCCTTTTATATCATCATACTTCAGTGGAATATAAGATTCAGCCTTGCATTTGGACATCTTGATTGTGGCTAATAGTTAAAAAATACTACTACATTTGGTTTAATTACTTTAAAGTTACTAATTTAACTTGTACCAAATGGATTGACAGTAAAAGAGGGAAAATAAACAGAAGAAAATAGGATTAAAAACAAAGAAAAGTGAGTTTGAACATGTGCAGTGGTTGTCACGGGCATCAGATTGCATTGTATAGTACCGCCATGAAGTCACAGTTTCTTTCTTTCACTGTCTAATAATTAAATTAATAATTAAAATAACCTAGAGAGAAGTGCTACTAGGAGTTTATAGGACCCAAAAAAGGAAAAAGAAAATTTTGAGAAAGTGACCTATTTCACGTCTAGGTTGTTTTGATTCTTTATTTTTTTTTAAATATTCGTGTTCGACATTCGTGTCAGACATATATTTAGATATAAATATGAGGATATGATTCTCAAAAAACCTTCCAAATACATGAAAAAACTTAAAAAAAATTAGACATACCCGTATCGGATACAGATAATATATTTGATATAAATATGAGGATATGATTCTCAAAAAACCTTCCAAATACATGAAAAAACTTTAAAAAAAATTAGA
The DNA here is from genome assembly GCA_030761205.1 of Fremontodendron californicum. Taxonomy (NCBI): domain Eukaryota; kingdom Viridiplantae; phylum Streptophyta; class Magnoliopsida; order Malvales; family Malvaceae; genus Fremontodendron; species Fremontodendron californicum. Next base: position 2,775,360 of record JAULJL010000037.1, read on the forward strand.
CATACCCGTATCGGACACATATCTGTATCTGATACTCACACTCGAGTAACATAGTTTCAAATGACTATCCTTAATTAACTGTTGGCTTGGTGATATACTTTGCAAAGAGACCTATTGCTTGATAATATATATATATATATTTTGATATAAATGAGACCACGGTCTGAGAATAGGGGAAAGGATTATGGGATTCGAAATCAGATCTGTTGGATGTAGTATTTTAAGAGTTTTTACATGAAATAAATCCTGAATTCGCTTGATAATTTTATTTGTAAAAAAATGATGTTATTGATGTGCATATTTGCTTTTCCTATTAAGTATTGCTCTTGTTAGAATGATTTGTTTTGTGTAATTAACAATAGCATATCAGATGCATTTTTCAAGATTTAGGGACAAGAAGTCACTATCTTTTACCAATTTAAATTTCAATTATTGATTGGTTATGTCTGCTGCAGCAACAGGAAATGAATTATTATACTTGTAGTTTAGGCAAAGAACATTAATAGACCACTAAATTTTGCACACTTTGCTTTGACTACATTCTTGTTCCATTAAAAATATGAACAAAATTCTATTTCAACATTTAAAATCCATCTATTGGGATAATTGATGGTAGGTGTTGAGATGGATCTGATGAATGAGCAGTGCTTATTAATAGGAAAAATGTTGTTATTACAGCTTCTAAACTTGCAAATCCTTGAAGAACAAATTAATTCAGAGAAATTCCATCTCTTTAAACTTGGTTAGATGACTATCTTATTCTCCTCATTTTTGTTCCTACAGACATCTTCCTCCATAGCCTGCATTTCTGAATAATGCTTGCTTTATGTCTTCAGAACTTATCAATGTTCTCTGCTCTGCTACCTAATACATTAGAAGAAATACACATTATTGAAGAAAATGCTGGTGAGTTTAAGACTTGCACATCTATATTACTCGGATTCAGATGTGAGTGTCGGATATGGATATATATTTGACATGAATATGTTCAACTTTTTCTAAGCTTTTCATGTATTTGAAGGGTCTTTACAGAGTTATATCTTCCTATCCATTTTCGGATATGTGTCGGATATGGGTAGTTGTAGAAAAATGAAAAGTCGGAGCAAGCACAGCAAACATAAATTCAGAAAGAATAAAAAAAAAAGATAAAGAAGCATACCTCTGAACAAGAAGCTTGCATTGAAAAATCATTGAAGCAACTGATAACACACTGTTGAATCTCAAGGCCTAGTGCTTCCAATGTGTTCACTGTAGATAGCAGCAATCCTGGTTTGGTTGCACAGCAGATACCAATTTGAGTATGGGTTTCTTTCCTCTCTACATCAAACTGTGTGTTTTAACATGAAAAAGAAGTTTAATATAGGAACAAAGTCTTCATGGTTAATGAAGAACTGAAGCAGAAAATCTCTACCTTTGGGGAATTTCTTACCAATACTTGTTCATTTGGCTTTAGATCCTTCAGGTTGCTAATTAGGCTCACTTGATTTTGATTTCTACCCACTTTTGTTTCTTCTTCCTGCATCTTATTGATCCTTTCTACAAGCTCTTTCATGTAATCTATGGTATCTCCAAGTATAGCTGTTCTATCCATCTGCTAATGTTCATATTCTTCTATCAGTTGCAGAAATCTTTAATCTATCGCATATCACTGAAAAGCTACCATTATATTTAACTATTTGGCTAAATATGAAACTTTAACAAATTAGAAAAGAAAAAAAAAAACCAGGGTGACCTTGCTGATCTTGGGGACTATTGATCGGAGCATTGAAAGCCTGTCATTTAGTCGTTTCCTTCTCCTTCTTTCTGCCATTAGATTCTTTGAAGGCTGACCTTCTAATCTTTTTGTCTTAGTCTTTTTCTCACCAAACAAACCCATATTGTTAAAACCCTGAATGTTGCTAGTTTGCTCCATCTCAACTTTGCAGCTAATTTTGCTTCCTTCTTCCAAGCTGTGTTGATGATCACTGCTGAGAAGATCAAGCTCTTTATCATCAACCATTGATGGGTAGTCTTCTTGAGGGACTGGAAAATTAGCAGATATTATGTCATTCTGGGTATATGAAGCATCCATATCTGGCACTGTAAATCCATCAGTAAAAGGGTAAGGTTGATCAGTGAAAGGACATTCAAAGCTGGGGTTTTCAGCTACAAAGGAAAGATTTGATGTAGCCAAAGTGGGATTCTCATCAAAAGAATCAAAGTTCCATCCATTAGGGAGGAACTGATCAGTCACCCCAGTTGAAAAAGTGGTCCAAATGTCTCTTCTTGGAGGAGCCAATAACTCCTCCAGGAAACCATGCTGTGAGAGCTCCATTTTCTCTCTCTTTCTCACTCTCTTAAAAAAAAAAATCTCAATGAGAACTGATCCAAACAGAAGACTATATAAACAAATTTTTTTATATATAAAATGATGATTTTCTTATTATAAATGCAATATTACACCAAAAAAGTCTAAGATAAAAAAAAAAAAAAAAGAAAAAGGAATCTGCTGCTTTCTCTCTCTTAAGGTAAATTCATGTCTTTCTTCACCGAAAGTATCAATCAGACAAACTTAATATTAATTTCCATCCCCCCTGAAGAGCTTTGACCCACAAATCTGTCTTAACCGAAAAAGGAGGCTTAGCATCATATGTCAGTATTTTTTCTTCATTTCATAAAATTTTCATTTATATATTTATATCTTATTCGTATTAAATTTTATGTTATAATCGTATTTAAAATATTATATATTTAAATAAATATTAACACGTTAATAATTCATATTATATAAATTATAATATATATTTATATTTATATTTATATCGTATTCGTAATATTTTTTATATCATATTTAATTATTTTTATGTCGTATCCTAAATAAATAGATATAATATTATTATTGCTCATTAATCATCAGAAATAATGCAACTTTTTCTGTATTTGTCTCTTTCCTTCTATTGCTTAATTGGTATGATAAAAGGAAAAAAACAATGTTTCTTCATCAGCAGGTCCCATGGCTCAAGCCCCTAAACTTAGGCTTGATGTGCCTTTGGTTGTTCTTTCTTCACTTTTTTCTTCTTCTCATGGCTAGCTAGGGAGAGAAAATATTAGGCCTAAATTGTCTTTAGTTTGACATTAAGGATTAATTAATGGTATATTTCTTTCTCTTTGGTCACTTCATAGTTATCCAAATTCTATTTGCCCCTGTAAATGAAAATGAAAGTAAACAATATTAATATATATATATATATATGGAATTAATTAAGTTCATTTTAATGCACTGTTGTGCATTATGCATTGAACAAAATATATATAATATATACTTGCTTGAGATGGCATTTTGCTTGCAAAGCTGGCTAATATATATATAATAATTATATGGTCACTTCAATATATAGAAATTGAAGAAATTCATTTTTCCACCTATCACTATGTAATGTACTAGCATTTCTTTTTTTAAAAAAAAAAACCAAAGATTCAATTTTTCAAAAGTGGAATTTATGTGCATAAGAATATCATTTTTTAAAGATAGTTGCATAAATTAATTGAACTATATCATGGATTCAATTATACATTTTTTTAGAGATATACATATGTTATGGTCCGTACGTGTCCGTCCAAAATTTCGAGTCCATGACACATACACCTAACATTAAGTCAAAAGAAAAAAAAACCCATATGTTCATTCACCAAAAAGAGATTGATTCAATTGATAAATTCGTTTTGTTTCGACAATAAGTGATTTTTGTTTAAGTTGTTTTGAGTTTAAGTGGTGATTTTTTTGTTGATTTTAATCTCGAATGCATGATCTAATTAGGTATACTGAGCAAAACTAATTATAGCAGCTTACGGTAAAAAAAAAAAACCCTTCGATGTTTATTTTAAAGGCTATCTGTATAGGGATGGCAAAATCCAACCAATGGATTTCGCACCGATCCACTCTGAATGAAGAAGGTTTTTTTTTTTTTTTTGAAAAGCGAGGCGGAGTGGAACGGGATGATTTTGGTAAATGCTTGATCCGCTCCGCTCCATTTTTTAAATTTACTATCTTACCCTTTAAAATATTTTATATTTTTTCTTATATTGTTAGTATATATATTAGATATATATACTAAAATTATATATATATACTAATATCTTATATATATGTATATTATATATTAAAGAATTTTATATATTAAAATTATATTCATGAATAAATTAGAATATAATTTTTTATAATATTAAGTTAAAAATAATTAATAAAAATTGGAATGTAGCGGAGTGAAATACCGTGGAGCAATTATGGATGTAACCGACATCCATGAATGTGGATGTTTTCAATATTCATACAAGAGTTGGACGAAAGTAGATAAGGCAATCTCCGCCCCTGCCTCATTCCATTGCCATCCCTATATCTGTATGATGAAACTGATCATCAAAATCATGTGAGTTGGGACATCTAAACTCTTTGAGCGGCATACAATTATTTGAATATCTGCTAAGTTTGATCATATGGTCAGTATATCAACAATATATGGACATGTACTATGCTATAATACAAGGTGCAATAATAGACACTATATCTTCTTTTACAATCAAAACCCAACAGTATAATTTTTTATTTTATCCAAATTTTTTATTTTTAAAAAAATATTTATTTTGACATTTGTATAAATATAAGATCAAATATATAAATTTTTTTTAATATATTTGTGTCCTCAAATTAGAGTAACAAAAACAATTTCATAGGCATATCTTATAGGAGAATAAAATTGATGTTGTATGATTTTTTTTTTTTAATTTCAAAATGCTCTCAAATAAATATATGACTCCCAATCAATGTTCGATATTACAGTAATAATTTTCAGGCCATTTTTAGTGTGAAAGAAACCAAAAAACCAACCCATTAAGGGGGGATAGTTGCATAATCAAGATAAACAACAAATCTTTTGATAAACACGAATTGGAACAATCAATTAAGAGAAATTTACAGGAAAAAAGAAAATGCAATTTTCTTATAAAATCCAATTATACTATGTTATATGAAGTCGAGATAAGTCTGAGACTCTATAAGTCCAACATCAATATGTTATATTTTGAATATCAAATATCCGTAGTAAAATATTCAAGAGTACAGGTTTAAGCTCTAATAATTTTTTTTTTATTCGTTTAGGTTCCGTTCAAGTTCGAAAATCTATTATTAAAATATTTAAAAAATGAATTTTATATTAATTATATTTAAATTTAAATATAATTTATTATTTAAACAATAATTCAAAATAAACTTATCAAACCCAATAAATAACCCACTCTATAAACACATTTACGTACAAATAGTATTACTGCTCGAAGCACTTGCCAAGGAAAATGATATGTGCAACTAGATTCAATAATTCATGTATTCATGTCGTATTTATATATTTTATCGTATTATAATCGTGTTTAAGATATTTTATATTTATATAATTTTTGATACATTAATAATTGATATTATATATATTTTTTGAGATATTCGTATTTTCATATTGTATTATTTTTTTTTTTTTTGTATCTTATTCATATAGTATGTCAATATTAATATTAATAGGTCTATGTGCAGCAAACAAAACAAGCAAAGTAAAGGCTGAACCACCTAGAAAACCTAAGTTGTTTAACTGTTTATTGACAGTGCTTGGGGAGGACTGAGGAAGAGGCTCGTGACTGTGAACCCTATATAATAATCAACAACTTTTATGGGTCAACCTAAATCTTCAAGGGCATTTTGTCTCTCAAATCAATTTTCTTTTCTTGGGTGCAGAACTTGAAGAATGTTTGTTTGCTTCGTTGAGATTTCGTGAATGCAGAGTTGAAAAAGTTTTTATTAAAAAAATTTGGGATGAAATTTTTTTAATTTTAAAATATGATGAAAAATTATAATTTAAATTTTTTTGAATGTTTGATATTGTTACGAAAAAGTGTTGTAAAAAATTAAAATATTAAAAAAATATGTTTAAAATAATAAAAATTCAAAGATATAAAAATAATAAAAATATTTTATTTAAAAGTCGGCTTTTAAATTGCAAAAGCTTCATTTACTTAACTTATTGATTTGTGTTACCAAATCATGATTTAATTACAGAAGCTAAAATTTTTTACCAATTTAATATTGAAGTTGGGTGAAACATAATTTTTTATTTCAAAAATTATTTTAACAGTTATGTTAAATGAAACCGTAATGGAAAATATAGTAGGTGAGGTAGGTTGTCTCATCTTAGAGCCTAATTATGTCATAAATTTCAACGAAATTTCATTTTAGATTTATAAGTTATCCATCAAGATTTTATTAAAATATTCCATTTTTCTTATAATATATCATAAATTATATATTTTGGTCCTTTAAAATATGGTAGGCTGTCAAAGGAACGTGACTATTGATCCAAATTGGCAAATTTCACATCCCATTCAGGGTTTGATAAGAATTTTTGACTTACCAAACTAAGAATATTTTGATATAATATTAAATATATTAAATAGTAGGATAATAGAAAACTCTAGAATTTGATAATTTTCCTATAAAATTTTTATTTCAAACATTGCAAACAATCTTCCTTTATGGGGAAAAAAATATCTTAAGACAACAGTATTTTGAGTTATTAGTAATTTATTCCTTTTTTTTCTTTCTCTACTTTTAATTGCAACATTTTAAAATCTAATGTTTATGTAATATTTACCGTAAATAGTATTAACTATTTTCAAATTAAATAATCATTATAATTGTTTTTTTAGTTGTTGTGTGCTTTTTTTATTTTTTACGTTTTATAATTTTCTCACTTTGTGAGTCAAAATATATATATATATATATATTAATTAATAAATTTTGATGTTATAATTTTTAAAATTTCAAGTTATAAAATAAAGTTGAAGTTTTTATGTAAAGCTGTAGGAGAAGAAGAAAAGGAAATTTTTTTTTTTTTTGTTATTGTTGTTTTAATTTTTTATAATTTATTATTTTCATCCAAAAATTAACAAATATATATTTTGTTAAAATTTTAAAATAAATTTTTTTATTTTTATGTATTAAAAAAATTATAAATATTTTTTTCATTATTCTTATTGATTTTTAAAAGAAAAATCATTATTTAAAAAGAATTATAGAAATTGATTTATTATTTTATATTTTAAAAATTAAACAAAAAAGTATTAAAAAATAATATTAAAAATATTAAATCTTTTATTTTTTTTTTCTTTGTTTTCATTCATTAAATAATTTGTAAATAAAATAATTTATATGTTTATAAAATGACAGACTAGTTCATAGATTTTGGCCAGGACAGAATCTCCTGTGAAAAGACCAGGACATTATACTGCCTCTTCATTTACAATTATTTCATCAATTACCAACAAAAATAATTAAATCAATCTCCCTCAAAACCGGGGGCTACTTTTCTTTCCTGCTTTTCTTTTGTTTCGCTCTTCTTCTTCAACCACCCAAGCCAAAAGCAGTAAATTCACAATCCCATCCGTATTATTATTGTTAGTAATTTTCATTTCATTTTTTTTTTTTGGGAATAAATTTAGTACTACTTTTAATCTTTTTGTACTGTATTTATATATAGAAAATGAATTAAATGAGTGGTGGTATTAATTCGTAGGGTAATGAAAATCTTGTTTGTAACTTAACAGTCAAAAATTTAAATAACGATTGTAATATAATATAATATTATAATTATAATTTTATTATTTTAATTTTTTTTGTTATTAACTTTTATTAGAATCGATATATTTATAATTATAATAAATATAACGTGATTGAAAATACGTTGAGGGTCGAAAATATTGTATGGATCAAATGAAGCGAAAGAAACCAACAGGAAGGCTGGCTGGCAGTGGGCAGGCCACAATATATTATACCTAACCTAACCTTCGTCTCTTCTCCCCAAAACCGAAACTTTTGTCTGCAATTTTTGTTTGCTTTATTTGGCTCCCCTTCACTGGGTCCCCCATCATATGAATTCTCTTTCTCATGGTAATTGGTAGTGTTTTTTTTTTTTTTTTATAAATATATGTCATTTAATAAAATTATATTGATTTTATTAAATGTGAAATGTCTTATAAACCACATATTTTGACAATCATTGTCGGATAAGGAACAAATTGGTAGTGTCTTTTCATGATCTAGTTTTTTTGCTAATCTTATGGAATTAATGTTGCAGCACAGTAGACGTGTCCAAAGGTGGGTTCCTTATTCAAATTCAAAGGTTCACTCATATTTAAGAAAATTGAGATAAAAATATTAAGCATGAAACATGAGTTTGGACATAAAAGTGAGACCCGTTTAAAAAATGAGTCAGATCTTGACTCCAACATTTAAAGCCCGAGCCGAACCCGTTTTTCATTTTATATAATATATTAATTTTATTTTTATATATATTATGTAATTTATATCATATAAAGATTAAATATATATAATAGAGTTAATAGCACCAATGGTCTCCAAATTTTAGGACATATTTTATATTGGTTCCCAAACTTCAAAACGTATCAATCAGATCCTCGATCTTATAGTTTTGTATAAATGTGGTCCTTCCGTTAGTAAAACCGTTAGAATATGCATTAAATGACAGATGACATGTGATGTATAAATTAAAAAAATACCATCTTGTTGATGTGGTCCTTCTTTTTGTCTTTTTGTCTTTATTCCTTATTTCTTTATTCTTTATTCTTTATTCTTTTTCAAATTTTATATTTTCCTTTCTCTTTTTTATAAATAAATACTAAAAGTAAAAAATAATTTATATTATAATTTAAATTAATTTTTATAAAATATAATTAATTTATAAACATATAAAATATTTTATTTAAATTAATTATAAAAACTATAATTAATTTTTTTGTTTCTTTCCTTTTTCTCTTTTTTTTTTCATTTTATATTCTTTATAAATAAACTAAAATATAAATAATAATTTATATTATATTATATTAAATTAATTTTATAAATATTAAATAATTTATTAAAAATATAAAATAGTTATTAACATTAATTTTATAAAAATTATTTTAAGTTTGTTTTTACTTTTTTCTTTTTTTCCCCCTTTTTTCTTGTTAATAAATAAATACAAAGAAGAAAAAATAATAATTTATAATATATTAAAATTAAAATTTTAAAAAGTAAATAATTTATAAAAAATATAAAAATATTTATTTACATTCATTTATAAAAATAAATTTTCTTTTCTTTTTATTTACTGTTATAAATAATTAGATAAAAATTAATTATTTTGTAATAATTAAATAATTTAGAAAAAATAATATATTTATTTTAATTAATTAAAAAAGTTATCTTCCTTTTTCTTCTTTCTTCTTTCTTTCCTTTTATAAATAAATTAAGTTAGTAAAAAATTAAATAATTTATCAAATATAAATATTTATTTACATTAATTTTTTTGTAAATAAATTTTATTTTATTTTATTTTCCTTTCCTTTTTTAATTTTTTTTCTATTCTCTCAACCTAACTGTCGTCGATTGAAAAAAAAAATTTTGAATCCTCACCGCCAGTCCAACCCTGCGAAGGATCAGACTGCCATTCATAAAGCTCAATAAGCATTGCAAGAGGACAAATTTGATCCCTCGTGCTAGATCGAGAAGGGTCTGATTTGGTGCTTTATGGCAAATTCGATCAAGATAGTTGCCGCCTCAACTTCAACATTGGAGTCGACATAAAAAATATAAAATTTTAATTAAATGAATGTAAATAAATATTTTATATTTATAAATTATTTAATTTTTTATAAAAAAATAATTTATTCAGAAAAAGAAAAATTATTTTTTATTATAAAATTAATGTAAGTAAATATATTATATTTTTATAAAGTATTTTATTTTTGAAAATTTAATTTAAATTATAATATAAATTATTTTTATTTATTTATAAAGAAGAAAAAGGAAAAAAGTAGAAAAAGTAAAATAAGTAAAAAAAAAACTTAAAATATTTTTATAATATTAATGCAAATAAATATTTTATATTTTTTTATAAATTATTATTTTTTATAAAATTAGTTTAAATTATAATATAATTATTTTTTATTTATAAAAAGGATAAAAAAGAAAAATATTTTATTGTTACGTTTTTATAAAATTAATTTAACTAAATATTTTATATGTTTATAAATTAATTATGTTTTTAAAAAATTAATTTAAATTATTATATAAATTATTTTTATTTTTTGTATTTATTTATAACAAAGAAAAAATATATAAAATTTGAAAAAGAATAAAAGAATAAAAGAATAAAGAAAAAAGACAAAAAAGAAAAACCACATCAGCTGGATGATATTTTTGTAATTTATACGTCACATGTCATCTGTCATTTAACGCCTATTCTAAAAGTTTTGCTAACGGAAGGATTACATTGATACAAAACTATAAGATCGAAAATTTGATTGATACGTTTTGAAATCTGAAAACCAATATAAAATGTCATAAAGTTTTGAGACCATTGATGCTATTTTTTTAAAACCAAATTTCAGTTGCATACAATCGAAAATGAGATTATAAGCATAACCAAAAGCCATCAGGTAAGGTAAAAATATAAACCAAAGGCCTTGTAACTTGGCCAACAAACAATACAAAATATAAAGATTAAACCTAGAGTTAGACTGAAGAATAAAGTGAAAAAAATATATATATTTAATGGGACCATTGATCCTATTAACTCTATGTAATATTATAGTGTAAACATTAAAAAATATGTTAAGTTATCCATGTTTAAGAACTTAATAAAAGAAAAAATATAAAATTATTAAAGATTAAATAAAAAATAAAATATTTAAAAAAAAAATTGAAAAATAAATGAACGAGCCTAAACGAGCTTGAATTATCCATTTACAAATATAGACGGGTTTGGGCAGAACTTGAGGCTCATATTTCGGACCGTGCCGGGCTTGGACAAACCAAAATGATGTTGATACCATACATAAACCTGACCCGAACCCAATTCGGCCCTGCTCATGGACACCTCTACAACACAATTTGTTGGAACTTCCTCAATTTTCTTTTTTACTGAATCAAAGTCATTCTACAACTAATTCTTGTACAAAATCTTTTCATTATTGTATTATATTAAACTTTTGTACGGTAATTTAAATTGTGATGACGAATACGTTTTTTATCGTGTTATTTTTATTGTGATTGCGGACGTAACGAATGCTATCGCTATCAATTGCGATGAATATCTCCTGAAATGTGCTAAAATGCATTTTTTAGGTTTACTAAGTTGAGCTATATGTAAAGCTCGACTAGAATTTTAATTGTTATACATATGCTTAAATTTGATAAGGCTATCAGGTTAGTCGAAAATGAAAATTTCTTGTAAAGTTTGAAATCTGAATTTAAACATGGTTTTAGATTAATCAAGTTAAAACAAGGTACAACAGCTTGCTCAATTCAAGTATATATTTCAACATGACTTGTTAACAATCCTTCTTGTAGCAGACATATGATCTTGCTGGTTGGATAAACAGTTGATTATGTTTAGTTCATAGGACAAAAGAGAAAAGTTGATTATCTGCTTCTTAATCGTTTGTAGGAGAACATGTTAGTATAAAATCCACGATTGCAACTGGGGATTTAAATCATGATAGTCGGTACCGTAGGTACCGTACTGATATCGGTCGTACCGGCCGGTACGTACTGTTTTTTTTTTTTAAAAATGAAACGGTACCAACATCATACAATTTCGGTTTTTGCATCGGTCCGTACCGGCCTGTACCGATATGTACCAGCCCGTACCGATTGGTATAAGATTTTGATTTTTTAAAAAAAAAATTCACTTGATTTTTTTAAACCAATTCCTAATACTAATTTTTAGTCATAATAAATTTTATTTTTTCATAATTTCATTAAAAAATATATTTATCAAATTAAACTATTGAATTTAATTAATAATAATTTATATTTATTTTATTTATGATTAAAAAATTTATAAATTAAATATTTAAAATATTAAAATTTTATATTTACATATAAATATATATATATGTATGTAATTGAGATGTATTTGTACATGTATATAATATATATTTTATTAGAAAATTTGAAAATGAGCTTTATAAATATATATGATTTTTTTTGTTGAAAAATACCAATAAATCCAAAACGGTACGCCGAAACACACCGGTATCGGTATGTACCAATACCAAAAGAAAAACGGTACGTCCACCGGTACGGTATTGACTACCTTAATTTAAGTTGCGATCGCGGACACATTTTTGATTATTTACATTTATTGCAATTGCAGACATAACGAATGCTATCGCGATCAATTGCGGTGAACATCGATAATGAATTGAGCCGAAATCGCAAAAAAACGATCGTAACATTACATTGCGACCACTATTTAAATCTTTGATTGCAACATTATAACAATAAGCTAGGGAAGAAGAAGCTCAATGTTGCTACTCATCATCTCCTTCATACCCCTTGAAGCATTGCTTTGATCAAGGCCATTGTTTTTTTTTCTTTTAAGGGGGAATTAGTTGGCCTAGGTTGCTGGAGCTTATTGCCATTGTTGAACTTTGCTGTGAAAAATTCCCTTCAACGTGAATTGATCTTCTAAACCTTATAAAGGGAGAGAGAGTGTGAGACCAATTAATCCAAAAAATTTTAATTAATAAAAAAATATTCAATTATTATAATTAAATTTTAACAGTTAAACTCGGTAATTTCCTTGTTAAATTGCTGCAAAAATATGGTTGATTAACCAATAACCCAAATGATTCTTGACAGATTTGTTTATCTGATTTTTTTCTTTTTCTTTTTTCCTTTTTGTTTGTAGAGCCTTTGTATATTTAAACATGAAGCAGCCTGTAAAGGGAACTTATGGGGCACACAATTGTCTTCCTGTAACAACAAATGAAAGAAGACAATATCCTCATACAATTTCCACTATTTTGACAGGGATTTTTCACGGTCGTATATACTTGAGTTCAGGCCTGAATCATTTATCGGATTAGCGATCTTTTTGTTTAGTGATTCTTGTGTTCTGTAAACGTCAAGACTCTTTTTTTTTCCCTCCTCATATGCAGCCCATATATGGGTGGGTGAAGACCTGTTCAAGAGTCGGGTTATCCGTCTAAATCCGAAGGTCCATTCAAATTTAAAAGGGTTTGGACAAAAATATTAGGCTCGAAAAATGGATTTAGGCAAAAAAAATGAGATCCGCTTAAAAAATGGGCCGGGCCTTGGCTCCAACATTGAGGGCCTGAGCCCGACCTGTTTTCCAATTATATAATATAATATATTTATTTTATATATGTTATGTAATTTATATCATTTGATTAAATATATATAATATTATAGTGTAAACATTAAAGAATATGTTAAGTTATCAATGTTTAAAAATTTAATAAAAGAAAAAAATATAAAATTATTAAAAATTAAATAAAAAATAATATATTTAAAAAAAAATAGAAAAAAATATGAGCGGATCTAAATGGGTTTGGATTATCATTTACAAATATGGACGGGCTTGAGCAGAACTTGAGGCCCATATTTCGGATCGGACCGAGTTTTGACAAACAAATATGATGTTAATACCATGCATAAGTCCGATCCGAACCTGACCCAGTCATGAACACCTCTAGGTGAGTCTTAACATTCACAAATAAAAACCTAGGTCTGCCCAAAACGCTCTTTTAAGGCACAACATTGTCTGAAATTATTGTTGATTTAGGTTCAAATTTTTGCTGATTTGATGGATTTTAGTAATGAATTTAGATTATCAGTTAATAAGGGTTAGTTGGACAGTGCCAAACACCAATCATGTTGATGATTTCATATAATCTGATAGGAAAAGAAGCTAAGATTTACTTTGATTTAGTTGCTGATTGGAAATTGGGAGATAACAGGGTTATAATGAATATTACGGTATTGATTCGATTAGACAATGCAAATATCTGACTATTTACATTTTTTATCTATTATTTATTAAAAAGTAAAAGGCTACAAAAACAGAGAGCAAAAATATCTGGGTATTTACATGCAATCCAGACAAAGGCCCTGTTTTTTTTTAAAGAGTAACAGGTTTTACATTCTCTTGGCCATGGTTTCTTTTAAAGGCTATATGCCCAGGGTAAAGTCCCAATTATAGCTGATTGAGCATGCTTTCATGTTGAGCTTGTGCTGCATGCTCTTTTTTTTTTTTTTTTTGGCTTATAGTTTGCATATAATACAGTCAATTTATGCTGTAGTGAGAGCAAAAATAATGAGAAAATTTCAGACCCCGCCAGAATCTAACATGCCTGTGTGCCCTACAATTTATGTTATCCGGATTTGACGATCAATGTTTGATACAGGTATACGTTCGGTACGGTATATTCAATTTTTTAAGTTTTTTCATATATTTGGATGATTATATTTTATATCCATGTACAAATATATATCAAATAAATATGAATATTTAAAAAAAAAATAAAAAATTCGGATAATATAGTGACGAAGAAAACTAAAATCTGGTAGGACATTGAGGAATTAATTAAGCAAAGGTCATGATTACAATTAAAAAAAGGAAAAGGCATGAAAGCTGTAGCATCTGCTCTTTTTGTAGAAGTAAAAATTGAGTTATGCTTAGGCAAGGAAGGAATGTTTTAGGGTATCAAAAAGCACCTACAGAAATTGAAGTAAAATGTTTTAGCATGCACTATTCTTTTCACCATACTAATAATCTTTTCTTAATCAGCAGATTTATATAAAGCTAATTTGCATTGGTTATCATTCTACTTGGCATTAGAAGCTAATAGCCCTGGAAGATGGCTTCTGTAAAAACAGTGCCAGCATATATGCGAGCATTTAAATTGCGGTCGTGAATGTGTTTGCGGTAACATCGTGTTTATTGTGGTTGCGGACGTAATTAATGTTACCGCGGTTAATTACGATAAATATAGACCGTAAATATCAATGATGAAAAAAATCGAAATCGTAAAATAACGACTGCAGCGTCGCGTTACGACCGTTATTTAAATCTATGCATATATGATTTCTTTTATCTGATTGAGTTGGATTTATGCAAGAAATGATGATGAAGGTCAATTCTTTTTAGTATAAAGGAGATCAGAATCTAAGAATAGGAAAAAAATTGTCGATGTTGGGATTAAACTCCTGACTATGTCACCAAATTGTCTGACTGGAATTTTGTATTTATTGATAATTTCTACGCTGTCCACTTTGTTTCTCACTAGAAAAAATGAAATAAAGAGAGAAAATGTATATCTAACAACCAAGTTTTTGTGGTGGGTAGGCAGCAAATTATGACCCTTGCAGATTTTAGTCTTTAGCTTATTTGTGAATCTTACTTTATCCTTCTTGCTGAAACTTCCATGTCTTTTAGTTTACATTCACGAGTCAAAAATTACAAATATTCCGACAAGCACCATCATTACATAACTAGTCAAATGTTGTGCTATATGAGATATATATATAGAGGTGGTAAAATGAACCCGAACCCGAAAACCCGCCCAGGAAAACCCGAACCCGAACCCGCCAAACCCGATTTGACCAAAAAGTCAAAAACCCGAACCCGAAAAAGCCCGAACCCGAATGGGCCCGAACCCGAATGGGCCCGAACCCGAATGGACCCGAACCCGAATGGACCCGAACCCGAATGAGCCCGAACCCGAATGGACCCGAACCCGAGACCGGCCCGAACCCGAACCCGAATTTAATACTAAAAATAAAAATAAACAAATTGCAATTATTTTTTTTTTACAAAGCAATAACTTTAATTATTAATTTTATTCTAATTTTTTTTAATAATTTAATTAAAATTTAATATATTATATATATATATATGATGAAATAATAATTTTATCAAAAAGTAAATTATATTTTGTACTTATAAGTTATAATTTTAACGTCTCATATCATGATGAATTTACAATCTAAATATTTTAAATTCTTGAAAATTTTAAAGATGTGAAAAAAAATTTGACAATAATTCAATTAATCTATAAGGGTAAAAAAATTGACAATAATTCAATTATTTTGGCCTTTTGGGTTATACTTAGACCTGCTCACGGGCCGGGCAGCCCGCCCAGCCCGTATCGGGCCGGGCTTGGGCAGGATATTTTGTGTTCCGGGCCGGCCCGGCCCGGAACAGTAATTTTTATTATAATAATATTATTTTATTTAATTTTAATTATAAAAAAATAAAAAAAAAATATTTTTTTATTCCAATGAACAGTGTTTCAGGCCTAAACGGGCGGGCCGGGCCGACCCAGGGCCAGGCCTGGGCAGAGAAAATAAAAAAAACTGGGCCGCGGCCCGGCCCATAAGCAGCTCTAGTTATACTTATGCGGTTAGGTTAGGGTGGGTTTAATTGGATTATGGCTTTCATGTGATTTTATTTTAGCGGGTGGATTTAATGGGGTTTTGGGTTTTATGGCCTTTTGGTTTTGGGTATATTTATTATATATTAATAAATAATCATATTAATTATATATTTATTACGTATAATTTAAATATAAATTATATTTTTTAGTACTACTTTATAATTTATACTTTATACTGATGAAAAAAATATAAGTACTCGATATATATATATATATATATATATATATATATATATATCTTGACTATAAGCATAAATTTTTTGTATTTTATAAGTATATAAACGAATAGATGAAGGCCAGGATTTATTTTTATAAGTTTTTTATTTTATAGTGAATATAAATTATAATGTATTTATATTTTGAAATTCGAGCTCATCAAATCAATTATTTTAAATATCAATATATTAATTTATAATATATCATATTTTTTATAATAAATTATTTCAAAATTTGATTTTATATAACAAATTAATTTCTTATTCTTTTGGTGCTAACAAATATTAATTTTAAAAAATAAATATAATTAAAAATATCATATAATAGAAAAAGTATAAAAATAAAAATAAAAATAAAAAAAATAATAATAATAAATTAATAATTTGTTTTTAGATATAAATATTTAAATTACGTAAAAATGATTACATCTAATATAAAATAAAATAATGTAAAACATACCCGTACCCAAATCGAACCCGAACCCAGACCGAACCCGAACCCGAACCCGAATGGGCCCGAACCCGAATGAGCCCGAACCCGAATGGGCCCGAACCCGAATGGGCCCGAACCCGAATGAGCCCGAACCCGAATGAGCCCGAACCCGAATGGACCCGAACCCGAATGAGCCCGAACCCGGATGGACCCGAACCCGAATGAGCCCGAACCCAAATGAGCCCGAACCCGAATGAACCCGAACCCGAATGAACCCGACCCGAACCCGCCCGAACCCGCCCAATTGCCACCTCTATATATATATATATATATATATATATATATATATATATATATTTGAAGCATATGATAGGTGTTTATTGCCTTTAATTGCAAGAAAACTTGAAAATATAAGGAATATTGCAATATTGATGTAAAACAAAAATATATATATATATTTATGTATAATGCAAAGCAAATTTGTACTGAGATTTAGAATTCAAATGCTTCATCATTGGTGAACCGAAGGTGAAAAAGGAAATTAAGGAATTAATTGAAGATTTGTTCATAAAGGGTCATGAAAAAGATTAAAAGGATGAGCATAGTGAAATGTTAATTATTTGATTAAGCCAAGGAAGGCAACAAGCTCTTTGAGTCTTTTGTAATCATGGATATATATCCTTACAGCTAGCTGCTTGATAAAAGAATGAAACAAAATTTGTCAACTGAGTATTAGTTCAGATGATATGCATGTCGGACAAAATTTTAGAAGTTTCGAGTTTGAGAAGACTTAGCAGTTAGTGCATAACCTCCTTCTCAAATGAGTTAAGTAGATAAGGAAAAGGACGAGAGACAAATTGTATACTTATCATCCACATTATAAAGCCATAAAAACCTATGTTGCTCCGACTCTTCATTTTTCTTGAAATACTCGTGTCCGACATCCGTGTTCGACGCATATTCGGACATAGGTATGGAGATATGATTCTCCAAGGACCCTCCAAATATATGGAAATCTTAAAAAAAAATTGAACATACCCGTGTCCAACATTCACACCCAAATCCAAGTAACATAGATAAAAACTTGTCTTCCACCAAAAGCATGGTACGATGTGTCGCCCCCCCCCCCCACCTAATTATTAACAACTAAATGACAAAGTGCCGAAAACATATGCATAATTGCTGTCTCTCTAATGGAGTAAGAATTGAATCTCTCCGACGTTGTTATTCATCTCTCTTGTTGTCAAACTCAAACAGATATGCCTCAATATTTACTCCTGGCGTTATTATAAGCTGGGGGAAACTCATCTTTTTTTTTTTTTTTGGATAAGTAAGTGTTTTATTTATCCAGAAAGCAGTTAAACTGCTACATCCAACATCATGTGCAACATGTACTTAAAGCTATACATACTTAAACAATACTTGAACAAAACTTAAGACCACTAATCAATCAGGGAACAATAGCAACATACTTCAACAATACTTAAAGCTATTCCAGAATGGACAAAGATCCTAGGAAAAAAGAGACAGTCCCCAATCTGCATCCAATCTTCGGTTCACTTCATCAGGACTAATGTTCTTGAGCCCCAACAATCGCATTCTGATGATCTCTTTTATCTGCTCAATGATGGCTCCTTGTGTGGATTGAAGGCGATTAAAACACCTATTATTTCTCTCCCTCCAGATCGAGTAAAGAAAGGCACTCCATGATAAACGCAGAATAACAGAAATGAGAGTTTTTCCTCTGATTCTGTTTACTGCCCATTGCAGCTCTGCTTGCCAGCTCCTTATGCTTCTATGAAGTTGACATAAGCATAGTATATGCCCCCAGATTTCCTTTGAATAGTCACATTCAAAAAATATATGATTCCGGGTTTCTTGCTCAGTTTGACATAGCTCACATTTGCCATCCACCTCCATGCCCCATGACATCAATCTGTTCTTTGTAGGCAGTTTGTCCAATATAGCCATCCAAGCTACCAGTGCATGTTTAGGAATATGAAATGGAAACCAGATCAGTTTATCCCACTCCACCTTGTCCTGCCTAGGCCTGAGATCATTCCAGACTTTAGCCACCATAAATCTGTTCCCAGGGAACTTCCAAGTTAGAGCACCATTCTGGTTGGAGGTGAACCTCAAAGCCAAAGCCCTCAGCTGAAGCATTTTACGCCATGTCCAGCTGCTTCCTGGGGAAGGTTGAACCTGCCACACTGTTCTTCCTTTCAGCACATAGGCATGAAGCCAGGCAACCCACAATGAACCTGCCTGAGAGAGAAGTGCCCATAGGTGCTGAATAATGCAAGCCTTATTCCATATTCCCAAGTCTTTTAATCCAAGACCCCCCTCTGACTTTGGACAGCAAATGGAACTCCATTTGACTCTTGCTCCCTTAGCTGAGTCATCTCTTCCTTTCCAGAAGAACCTGCTGCATAATTGATTAATTCTTTTAAGAACAGCCTTAGGCAAAACAAAGTGCCTGCACCAGAAATTGGACACATTAAAAAGAACAGATTGAATGAGCTGAAGCCTTCCTGCATAGGATAACATGCGTGCTGCCCAGCCATTGATTCTCTGAGTAATTCTATCAATCAAAGGAGAACAATCCTTTTCAGAGAGTCTTCTTGTGACCAAAGGGACCCCAAGGTACCTAACAGGTAGTTTGCCAAGTTTAAACCCTGTCAACTCTTGCATCTCAAGTAGAGTGGTCCTACTAACACCAGAGGAGAAGACTTCACTCTTGGAAGGGTTTAATTGCAAACCAGAAATGGTATAAAAGTAATGGAGAATACCCTGTATGCCCACAACAGAATCCAAGTTACCCTTTGCAAAAATCAGCAGATCATCTGCAAAGCACAGGTGAGTAAGCTTGATTCTGTGACATTTAGGATGGTAGCTGTAAACTCCATGAAGAGCCCCTGCATCCAGAAGTCTGGATAAAACATTCATAGCAATGACAAAAAGATAAGGAGAGAGAGGGTCTCCCTGCCTTAACCCCTTTGCTCCTTCAAAGTACCCTACTAATCCTCCATTAAGAGAAATTGAGAACTTTGGGGAAGTGATGCATGCCTTGATCCATCGTATGAACTTATCAGGCAATCCATAAACTGATAAAACAGTGAGAATGAAGTCCCAATTTAATGAATCAAAAGCTTTTTGGAGATCAATCTTCATTGCAAAACGGGGGGATAAGGTTGCTCTTCCATACCCTTTGACCAGTTCCTGAGCCATGAGAATATTATCTGAGATGCTTCTCCCTGGTATGAAGGCACTCTGATTGCTGGAGATCATAGTAGGAAGGAGTGGAGTGAGTCTGGCAGTGATGATCCTGGTAATACATTTATAAATGACAGAGCAGCATGAAATAGGCCTGAAGTCCTTCATATGATTAGGATTCTGGAATTTTGGGACAAGAGCAATACACGTAGAGTTAAAGACTGATATGACACCTTTGAATCTCCCAATATATAGCAGCAGCAGTATGCTGAACTCAAGTTTTAATCCCCATGCAATATTATTTCTGACATTTTATGATGAGAAAGTTCAGTAAAGGTTCCTCAGATCATATTCAAATCAACTTTATCTAAAGTCTAAATATGTAGAGATTCGAAGAATAAAAGTTGCACTATAGACCAGTTGAAGTATTCATGCCACCTCAGATTAAATGAAATCCCACCCAAAAGTCTAATTATGGTATCAATTAAATATATCAATATTTTAAATACAAATACAATACATATATCGTATCATGTTTATTATATTATTTTAATATTTATTAAACGTATTATGTTCATTTCGTATTTTCGTATCTAAAATAATTACCAAATTTCAATTTGGAGGGTAAAGTGAGAATAAAATAAAACATGTCAACTGTCAAAAGTTAGAGTTGGCTTCGTGGGATCGTGGGGGCAACAAGTTCCGTAGAAATATGAGTCAAATTTATGGCTATGACTGCTTTGTTTTATTGGGCAAGTTTTGACAAAATTGCAAAGCCCCTTTAACCAAAGAAATAGGTTTCGACAATATTTTGAGCCCAAAATATTTTAGGGCTGAGCCTGGCCTAAGCAGTGCCCAAAAACATGACAGTAGATGCTAGATGGTCCTAGTATGATTGATGAAAATATAGATCATAGTTTAGAACTCCTCCATTTCAGTTTTATCCTCTGTTTGCTGAGTTCCCGTTGTTCTTTGATCCAAGTATTCTTCTTCAATTGTTTCCTTGAGGATGAACAGCCTTTGTATGACCACAGGTTGAGTCATCTTCTTAGCTTCTTTGATGTCAGTCTCCTCCTTATTGAGAAGGTAAGCATCCAACATGATCTTGATCCACTTGAGCAGCTCTTTCGGAGTACTGCTTAAACAAGGTATAATGGCAAAGATATGGAACATGTCATGCTGCTATAATTAGAAGGTGCTAATTTAATCTGAAGAAGGAAAGAAACTCTCTTACGTGTATAAAGCATGAGGATCCTTGGCTTCATGTTCATCGCCCGGAGAGAAAGCGGTTGCTAATGCCGAGAATCGCTCTTCGGGATCTGTGATGTTTAGCAGATGCTTGAGCAATTTTATCTCTTTTGGTGCAATGCTCTTAAGACTGCTCTTTGTGGCTTTGTATAAGCGATACATGATGTCTTTGACCTGCACTTAGATGTTGAAGAAGAAATATAAGAGAATAGAAAGAAAAAAAACTAGCAGTAGCTGGCATCTATGTTACTTCGACTCTTCATTCTTCATAAAGTACCCGTGTCCGAGACTCATGTTCGACGCATATCCTGATATAGGTATGGGGATATGATCCTCCAAAGATCCTCTAAATACATGAAAATCTTGAAAAAAATTGAACATACCCGTGTCGGACACATACCATGTCCGACACTCACACCCGAGTTCGAGTAATATAGGCTGGCATATACTTTCTAGATGATTGAGATTTGGTGTTCATAACATTGATAAGGGATAACTAGACTTAAGAACCTAACCATGTTTTAAATGCCTACATTTACCTTCTGATGGGCTCACTTTAAATGACAAACACATGTTTGGTTCGAAAATCCTTGACATCAGGTTTAACACTCCACTTCGTCGATTATGTTTGGTTTAAGGTTTTCCTATCTAATGAAGTTTAGAAACATATACTTGTTAAATCATTAGTACTAATTGGATGCAATGCATAACATGTGAATATGTTTTCTTGCTCAATGACATCTTATTGACACATTCCATTATCACTGTGATCCTATATTCTAATGGTTGATGGGTTGAACAATTATCTCTGCTTAAATTTAAAGACTTACATACATGCCATTGCAACATATTCTACAATTTAAATCCTCAGTAACAAAACAATAGAGCTTAAAGAAATTAAAAAAATAATTAAGATAAAATAAGCATATACTTGTAATTTGAATATTTTTTATCTCCTTAAGATGCAATAACCTATGTTGCTCTAACTCTTCATTTTTCTTGAAATACCCGTGTCCGACGCATATCCGAACATGAGTATGGAGATATGATCCTCCAAGGACCCTCAAAATACATGGAAATCTTGAAAAAAATTGAACATACCCGTATCCGACATTCACACCCGAGTCCGAGTAACATAGGCAATAACTCAAGAAAGAGACCAAGATGCACTATAACAGCAATACCTCATTCTTCATAGTTGTGGAGTCCTTTGCTGATGCCCAAGCACTATTTATCAATAGAATCAATGAAGAGTCAAGTTCCTTGGCCTTGGCAAGGCTTTTTATCTTTTCGCATGCCACATCCACAGAAGGAGAATTCAGTATATCATCAAATTTTGCCTGGGCAGCATCTAAATTCTCCATAGCCTCCAGTGTCTTATCATAAGCACCAACAGCAGACAAGCATCTTGCTGCCAGTCTGGCAATCTCTGCTCCAAAAAAAATGGAAAAGTTTTCTAATTAAGCCAACTTCAATCAAGTGAGAGGAAGAAGTGAAACATGTTTACTTTTTGAAGGCATTGTCACTTCTTATCAGCTTAGAGCATCCAATTTTTGACACCAAAATAATCGAGTCTGCAAAGGTTATGCATAATGTTTACCATCTCGGTCCTCCAGACCATCATATGTTTCTGAAACCAGATTGAGGTAGCGGAAAAATTCATCGGTGAAGTCTTTTCGACGCCTTGTAATTATTGCATTTATATCAGTTGGGCTATCTTGTATCTCCTTAAGAAGTTCACAGTGTCTTTCCATTTCATCATCAATCTGCAATGCTCATTCCTGATTAGACAAAACCAAAAGGAGTATCTAAATTCAAATTTAACCCCATAATAGATTATTGTTAGTCACTTTAAAAGAGTTAGGAAAAGAAACAAAATAGAGCTATGAATCTTAGTTGTTTAGATACTGACAAACTATGTTGCTTTGACTCTTCATTTTTCTTGAAGTATCCATGTCCGACAGCCATGTCCGATGCATATTTGGACATGGGTCTGAGGATATGACTCTCCAAGGACCTCCAAATACATGAAAAAACTTAGAAAAAATTGAACGTACCCTATTGGACACATACCCGTATCCGACACACCCGAGTCCGAATAACATAGCTGACCAATATACCAATTTGACCCTACTAAGTCCCCAACAAACATTGGTTTACTTGGGGTGAGTTTTCTGATTTGTTCAAGTTCCAAAATCACATAAAACATTGGCATTCATAATACACATCTTTATCAAACAAGTTATAATAAAAAATTCAAACGTTTTGGGATATTAAAACATGGTTTATACCTTCTTCACCTTGCTCTCCAGAGAAATTAATTTCTGCTTCATAGTTGGATCCATCTCCTTGTCAGCACGGGTTCTACATCGATTATAGAAGCTTTCTCTATACTTACTCCACTCTTCCCTCAGTATCAAGTATTTTTTCCATTCTTTTACTCTGGGTTTCTCAATCAAAAAGACATCAATGATTTTATCACAAAATTGGGTCATTGTATAACCTTCTGCAACTTCAACCTCTACTTTTTCTTCAACTTGAGCATTAGCTATACTACTTGCTTGAAGACCTGAAAATAGCAGTTTTCCTTTTAAGTAACCAAAAAATAAAACCATAATTTTCAACTTCAGTTTTTGCTTTCAGAAAGTAGGGTTTAACTGGGTTTTTAGTTTCAGTTCTAATAATTAAATAAAAAAGGGGGAAAAAATCCAGAAAAGACATGAAAAACAACTCATTTACAACAATTAAAGCAAACAAAACAAGAAAAGAAGTAATACCCACAAACAGAAAACAGCCTATGAATAAAAACTGAGCTGAATAAAGAAAAAAAAAGGAAGCAATTTGATGCTTACAGGGATTAAAAAGGAGGTTGTTTTTGAGGGAAAGATTGTGGCCTTGTTTTCTTCTTCTCCTTGGCTTGAGTTTGCAGGGGAAATGAGAGAAAGAAGATATAAGAGGGACTTTGAGGGTTGTAGGGAACAATATGTCACTGAAAGAGAATAAAAGAGTGTTAGTGTTGGTAGAGATGGATAGTTCAAATCCCAAAAGATTGCTCATTGCTGCTTTTCCTCTTTGTAATGGGAGAAGGAGAAGCGGTTTTTCCTAATGCTCCATGACCATGGCCATGGCTGCCTGGACTTTTCAAGTGTGGATAAAATAAATATCTCCAAAATGATGTCGTTTTGATTGGTCCTGTAATCTTGTATTGGTTGGGCTTATAATGTTGTCTTGTAATTTTGGATCAGCTTGCTTATTAGAAGAAGCCCACTTCTTTGGACCCTTTTAAATCCAAATGACAAACCAGATCTGGTAAGATCAGGAATTTTTTATATACTGATTTCTTTCTTTGATAGAAATTTGGAAACAAAATTAAAGAAATATATACTATAAGATAATTTCAGAATGTAAAATTATCAAGTTTTAAGGGTTTTTTTTTTTTTTTTTTCATTCAAGTAAATTATCAATTGATTATAGTAAAAAAAAAAAACTTTTAATTTGTAATAGATAGAGAGACTCTTATTATATTTATGTGTGCAGATTGAATCAAATTTAACGGATATAAGATTTATTTTTTCTCCACTTCAATTAAAACAAATAATCGGATGCAAAGTTTTCATTGCCATAAAGCAAAAATGAAATGGAGCTAGTTATTTTATTTAACATAAGGATAGTACTTCGATTTTTTGTTTGTGAGCTATGCTGCTTAGACAAATGAAATATGGATTACATTTTTTCTTGTTTGCTTTGGTATTCAAAAAGAAATTTTATCGTGAAATGACTTCATGCTTGAACAAACAAAAAACTGTTATGGAAAAAAAAAAAAATACTACTTTTACTCCAAATAAGGTTATGAGTTGCCCATGCTTTGGAAGTGAAACTTTTTCTTTCATAGGGATTTCAATATTCTTTGGGTGTCTTTTGGAGCATCTTTCTTGGTTAAAGGAAAATTTTAGTTTTGATGTTATAGTTGCTCTTTTTTTTTGTTTAACCTTGACATTATGGCATGATTCATGATTGCTACCTTTTTTGCCGATGTTGGTGAGACCTAGATGGTGCCTAACAGTGTGAGTTTCAATGATCTCAATACGCTGATCCCACTTTTTCGAAAATAAATAACGAACTGCTAATTGTGCTGCAAATGCTGCTGGCCACAAATATAGTGATTCCATTTTCATCAAGATCCAATTGGACTTTAATTAATATATTACTTCTGAAATTCAAAACTATTGATTTGGTTCTTACATACAAGTTCCAAATTTGCTCTTTCAGATTGCATATTCCACTGCTGCGATTGACGTAACAAAAATCTGTTAGTGAAGAATGGTTGGAATCGATGAAATCTTGGCTAGTATGTCTGGATTAATTGAAGGTCTTCCGGATGCTGTTGCCCTTAGGTGCCTAGCAGGCTAGCACGGGTTCCCTTCTACCTATATCCTAAGTTGGAGCTTGTTTCTCATTCCTGGAGAGCTGCCATTCGTAGCCCTGAGCTGTTTAAAGCTCGACAAGAGGTTGGTTCAGCAGAGGAACTTCTTTGCGTGTGTGCCTCTGATCCAGAGAATTTATGGCAGATGTATGATCCTCTCTGTTAGAACTTATATAAGAAAGTCCCACATCGGTGGGAGCAACGAAGGAGTTCCTCCTTGAAGGCTATATAAAGAGCCTTAAGGAGAAGTATTAAAACCATCCCAAAAATTATCTCTTCCTCTCTTGTATACTTTCTTATATTCTTTGTGAGGTTGTTCTCTCCTAGTATTTAGAGAGAGGTGTTGTAATATTTTCTCATAGTGAAATTCTTCTAGTCTTGCCCCGTGGTTTTTCCCTTTATTCATTGAGGGTTTTCCACGTTAAATTTTGTGTGTTCAGTTCCTATTTTCTCATCTCTTATTTTAGTTGTGAGACACTATTCCGTCACTCTGGTACCTAACAGTGGTATCAGAGCCATTGGTTCGTGGTCCTTATTCCGCTGCAGTGAAAGTGTTGGTTCTTAGTATGCTCTGTGGTTGCAGTATTGTCTGATCTTCCACATCAGAAAAGAATTATTCTTGTTGCTGGAAATAAAGTGTGGTAGTGTGAAAGTGTCTAGGGAAGTTCTGGCTAGGAAAGACTTGGTATTTAAGTGTGTCTATCAGTGACCCACCTCTCTTTCCTGGGAACCTACCTGGTGCACTATTCACGGGCTACGGTCACTGTTCCAGTATACGGGCTATTCAATTATACTGTACTATTCACAGATACGGTTATTATTCATACGTGTGGTTGTATACTTTTGCAGTAATTGTTAACGTATACTGGATTTGTTCTAGTGTACGACATACGTACAATACTGTTCACGTATACGGTACTATTCACGGTGAAATAGTGTAACTCGCTTCAGTTCGTGTACAACCATGGCAGCAAAATTCGAGATAGAGAAGTTCAGTGGGAGAAATTTCTCCTTGTGGAAATTGAAGATAAGAGCAATTTTGAGGAAGGATAATTGTCTAGAAGCAATTGAAAGTAGACCCACAGAAATGACTGATGAAAAGTGGAAAGAGAAGGATGACAATGCTGTTGCCAATCTGCACCTAGCAATGGCGGATTCAGTTTTGTCAAGTGTTGCAGAGAAGAAGACTGCAAAGGAGATTTGGGATGTTCTAAACAAATTGTACGAGGTGAAGTCACTTCACACCAGAATATTCTTGAAGAGGAAACTCTACACTCTTCGAATGAGTGAATCCACGTCGGTAACGGATCACATCAACACTCTGAATACGCTATTTGCTCAACTCACAGCATCAGATTTCAAAATAGCGGAAAATGAACGTGCGGAACTTCTACTTCAGAGTTTACCAGATTCGTATGATCAACTCATCATCAACATCACAAATAACAATGTTAGTGACTCTCTTCACTTTGATGATGTTGCCGGTGCTATTCTTGAAGAAGAATCCAGGCGCAAGAATAAGGAGGAAAGGTCAGAAAATTCAAAGCAAGCAGAGGCTTTAACGGTGATGAGAGGCAGATCAACAGAACGTGGCTCCAGTGGGAGTCAGAATCATGGTAGATCAAAATCTCGAAGAAGGAAGAATCTTAAATGCTACAATTGTGGCATGAGAGGGCACTCGAAGAAGGAGTGTTGGCATAATAAGAAGGGTGGAGAAAAGAATTCTGAAACATCAACCTCCCAAGGTTGTGTTGCAAGTACCTCAGATGATGGAGAAATCTTGTATAGTGAAGCAGCGACTAGTTCTAAAGGCGGAAAGAAACTCAATGATGTCTGGATAATGGATTCAGGTGCGACATGGCACATGACTCCACACCGAGATTGGTTTTGCACTTATGAACCTATTTCGGAAGGATCTGTGTTCATGGGAAATGATCACGCCTTAGATATTGCTGGAGTCGGTACCGTCAGATTAAAAATGCATGATGGTACTGTTCGCAAAATTCAAGGGGTACGACATGTGAAGGGCTTAAAGAAGAACTTATTGTCAATTGGACAATTGGATGACCTCGGGTGCAAGATCCACACTGAATGTGGAATATTGAAAGTAGTGAAAGGAAACCTTGTGGTGATGAAAGTAGAGAAGATCACAAGCAATCTATACATGCTTTTGGGAGAGACGTTGCAAGAGGCAGATGCATCAGTTGCAGCAGCCAGCCAAGAAGAAACGACGATGATGTGGCATCGCAGATTAGGCCATATGTCAGAGCGAGGCTTGAAAGTCCTTGCAGAACGCAATCTCCTGCCCGGGCTCAAGATGGTCAATTTACCTTTCTGTGAGCACTGTGTGATAAGCAAGCAGCATAGATTGAAGTTTGCTAAAGTAACTACAAGAAGCAAACACATACTGGACTTAATCCATTCTGATGTGTGGGAGTCACCAGAAATATCCCTGGGTGGAGCAAAGTATTTTGTATCATTCATTGATGACTATTCCAGGAGATTATGGGTGTACCCAATCAAGAAGAAGTCTGATGTGTTTCCAGTATTCAAGGAGTTCAAAGCACAAGTAGAGCTTGAAACTGGGAAAAGAATCAAGTGCTTGAGGACAGACAATGGAGGAGAATATGTAGACGGTAACTTTCTAGCATTCTGTAAGAAAGAAGGTATTATGAGACAATTCACGGTTGCACATACGCCTCAACAGAATGGTGTAGCAGAGCGGATGAACAGAACTCTCCTAGATAGAACAAGAGCCATGCTGAGAACAGCGGGATTGGCCAAATCTTTCTGGGCAGAAGCAGTCAAAACCACCTGTTATGTGATAAATCGATCACCATCAACGGCGATTGGTTTGAAGACGCCTATGGAGATGTGGAAAGGAAAGCCAGCTGATTATTCTTCTCTACATGTGTTTGGATGTCCTGTGTACGTGATGTACAACTCCCAAGAAAGAACAAAGCTGGATCCAAAATCCAGAAAATGTATATTCTTGGGTTATGCTGACGGTGTTAAGGGGTATCGCCTGTGGGATCCCACTGCCCGCAAGGTTGTTGTCAGCAGAGATGTAGTTTTTGCAGAAAATGAACTGCAAAGTGAGCAAACAAATGACAACACTTCAAAAGAGACTGCTACAGTGCAGATGGATAGAAATTCTCAAGAAGATGATTATTCTGAAGCAGAACCAGAGCATGAGGTACCAGAACCAGTTGAGTCCGAGGCTGTAGAAGTTCGACGGTCAACTCGTGAGAGAAGGCCTCCAAATTGGCACACGAAGTATGTTACGGAGAGCAATGTTGCATACTGTCTTTTAACAGAGGATGGAGAGCCATCAACTTTTCATGAAGCTACTAGTAGCCCAGATGCTTCTCTGTGGATGACAGCAATGCAGGAAGAAATTGTTGTTAAGAGGATCCTTAGATACATTAAAGGAACCTCAGATGTTGCATTATGTTTTGGAGGATCAGAACTTGTTGTCAGGGGTTATGTTGATTCAGATTTTGCAGGTGATCTTAATAAAAGGAAATCCACTACTGGCTATGTGTTCACACTTGCAGGAGGAGCGGTAAGCTGGTTATCTAAGTTACAGACTGTTGTAGCTTTGTCTACTACAGAAGCTGAGTACATGGCAGCTACCCAAGCATGCAAGGAAGCAATATGGATACAAAGGTTAATGGAAGAACTCGGGCACAAGCAGCAGAAGATTATTGTGTATTGTGACAGTCAGAGTGCCTTGCACATTGCAAGGAATCCAGCCTTTCATTCCAGGACAAAGCATATAGGTATACAGTATCACTTTGTTCGAGAAGTAGTAGAAGAAGGAAGTGTGGATATGCAAAAGATTCACACCAAAGACAACCTAGCAGATGTTATGACAAAGCCAATCAACACTGACAAGTTTATTTGGTGTCGATCCTCCTATGGTCTATCAGAAACGTAAGCAACATGGAATGGCAAGACAGAAAGAGTGGTGTGAAGATATGATTGGTTTAATCAAATCTTCAAGTGGGAGAATTGTTAGAACTTATATAAGAAAGTCCCACATCGGTGGGAGCAATGAAGGAGTTCCTCCTTGAAGGCTATATAAAGAGCCTTAAGGAGAAGTATTAAAACCATCCCAAGAATTATCTCTTCCTCTCTTGTATACTTTCTTATATTCTTTGTGAGGTTGTTCTCTCCTAGTATTTAGAGAGAGGTGTTGTAATATTTTCTCATAGTGAAATTCTTCTAGTCTTGCCCCGTGGTTTTTCCCTTTATTCATTGAGGGTTTTCCACGTTAAATTTTGTGTGTTCAGTTCCTATTTTCTCATCTCTTATTTTAGTTGTGAGACACTATTCCGTCACTCTGGTACCTAACACTCTCCACGACCTTTGGATAATTCTTCCTGTCCTTCCCTCGAAGGTCGGGCACCTTGCCCACTTTGGTGTGGTCTCAACTGGTGGAAAGCTGTTTGTGCTTGGTGGTGGGAGTGATGATGTCGACCCATCCACTGGTGATCAAGATGGGAGTTTTGCGACCGATGAAGTCTGGTCATATGACCCTATAATGCGTCAGTGGGCTCAACGTGCATCTATGATCTTACCTCGTGCAATGTTTGCATGCTGCGTTTTTGAAGGGAAAGATCATAGTTGCTGGTGGTTTCACCAGCTGCAGAAAATCTATATCTCAAGCAGAAATGTATGATCCTGAGAAGGATGTTTTTTTTAATAGTTTGTCGGTTTTTACTGTGGAAAGTGTACTCTTGTTGAGGCACTGAATTCCTCCTATTGGAGACGAGAAATGATCTTTCTTTTCTTTTTAATTCGCTTCCTTATTTTGTTTTAGCCGTAATCTTTGCTCTTGTTTTTCCCTTTTGATTTTAAGGGTCTTACAGGGGAGACTCCTATTTAAAGAAGCCACACTGATGAAGCTCATGCATCAAATGTAGGCAGCTTTCTTCTTTAACCCACAATTTGCTTATGAAAACTTTCTTCTTTAACCCACAACGGTTTGTTTATGCCTACATTCTTCTTCAACTGATAAATTCATGAATATATGATGATTTAATTTCATACATAAAAATTATGTTACCAAAAACAAAAAATCATAAATATATGATAGTCTTTCAAGATTTCGCTAACTTTTTAAGTAGTTTATTGATTTGGATTGCTTCCTCAGAAATGATAGTATAGGATTTTTTGGGTCGAAGAGTGTGAACACGACAACAACAAAACAGAGGAAGATACTCAATTGGAAGAAGGTGAACAAAACAACAAAGACATGGAGCCTGCTCCCGCCCTTATTTCCGTCCACCCGACCCAGAACTCAGTTGCAGTCGCTGTCGGGTCGGACCTTCGTGTCTTCAATCTCCTGTAAGCTCTTATCTTCTCCTCTTATTCTCTTCCTGCTTTTATATTTAATTAAGTTTTGCTCGCTCAAATTCCGTAAAGAAATGAATATGATTTTTAAAAAAAATAATAATTGGGCGTTGACAGAGAAGATTGCGCTGTGACTTTGGTGGATGAGTCGGGCGGGGCTTCTCATAATGATTCAATAAGAGGTATTAAATATGGAGCAAATGGAAAGCTCTTTGTATCTGCTGGAGATGACAAGCTTGTCAAGGTTTGGTCTACCGAGTCTTGGCGCTGTATTTCTACTGTGTAAGTTCTTACTTGTTAAACACCCAACTGTTTTTTTTTTTCTTGTTTTAGTTCCTGTTTTATTTGGGGATTTTTTTACTTTATTTTAGTGATGCATTATGAATATGATGTATGACAGGTTTTCATGTTTGTTTTGCTGACAAATTTAGAGTGGTTTGGGTGGTGGATCTTCCAGGGGTTGATGGAAATGAAGCTCCTCTTAACAAGAAGGCAGTTCCATTGCTTGCTCATTATTGTAGTATCATTACTAGCCTGGTAATTAATTAGCTACTTTGGGTCCTTTTCAATATGCAATCTTATTCTTGATATTCGTCGTTTTCCCCACTTTCAAGAAGGATTGTTTTCCCTTTAATTGGCACATGTATGTTGTTGCCAGCATGGTTCACTTATTAGTTAACATTTTACCAATTATTAACATGACTTATTTACAGGAGTTTTCACCTGATGGGCATTTTATTATCAATGCCGACAGAGATTTTAAAATTCGTGTAAACCATCATGCCTTAACCTTTCTAGTTTCTATAACCATGATAGTTGATCGCTTGATAAAGCACCAATGTTACATGTTACTTTTCTATTGACAGGTTACAGTGTTTCCTAAGAAGCCATTAGATGGAGCTCATGACAGTCCTAACAACCACAGCAATCTCATCCTCCTGATCGATCAAAGCAATAACAAGATCAATCATTCATCAGTCATCACACAAAAAAGAATCAAAATTCCCAACCAAAAAACACTAGAAAAATCTAAGAAAACAAATTAGAAATAACTAAAAAAATTACCTTGCCCTTCATGAATTGAACCAATCTGGAGAGAGAGAGACAAAGGAGGCTTGCTGACTTTGCTCATAAAAAGTCGCTTCAAAATCACCGGCCGCATTGAATTTGCTCCCATTCCTTTTTACCAGAAACCAGTAAAGCTGGTCACGGATCAAACACTTAAAAACATTCAAATTTACTTCATTAAACATTAAAAAATACAACGAAACGACGGCGAAAGAGCAGGAACCTTGACGAGGAGCTTGCGGTAGATATCATCAGACTTAGGAGCATTTCTCTTTGACTTCTTACTCTTGCTACCGGCGACCAAGTCGATACACTGAAATTGCAACGAAAATGAAAAATGTTAACAAAAAAAAAAAGTAAAAAGTAAAGAGAGGAAGAGAATATTTTGTCGGCGGTAGGGAGGGAAGGGGCTACTAAGTTAGCGATCAAAATATTTTGTCGCAAAAACCGTCAGTAATAGACTTTTTTCGTATCTAATAATTATAATTTTCGTCGCCAATTTATATCACCTTTTAGTACCGAATTCCATAAAAAAAGGTGGACTTTTCGTCTATAATACAGATGTATTTCCGACGGAAGTACAACAAATTATTAATTTATTTTAATTTTAAATTATTTTATTATTATTATTATTATTATTATAATTTCATATATTTCATCAATCAACATTCTTTGTCGCTGAGCTACCCAAGTGATTGGGAATTAATTTAATTGCTAACACTATAAATACATGGAGCAAAAACCTTAATTCCAGTCGGCAGACACAATTGGTGAAATAAAGGGGGAGTTGTTAGATATCTATGCTTATCACTTTAACCTTAACAACTGAATGTAGTAGCAGCATTTTCCACCATTAACACAAAGTCACAAACTCTAAGGGTGTATTTGGTAGAGTAAAAATTGGAAGGACGGATTGAGAAGAGTGAAAAAGTGAAAAAAAAATTTGGGTGTGCTTGGTAAGAAAAAAAAGTGAGAGGAAAGAAAATAAGAAAGATTATCATTTTTCACACCTATTAACAAAAACAAATCACTCTAAATTAGAAAGAAAAAAAAGAAAGAAAATGATAGTGGTGTGAGTCAAGTATGTATATTTATAAGATTATCTATTATTTTTTAAATTTTACTTTTTCATCTTAACTTACAATGGGTATAATGGTAAAATAATATATTTTCCATTTTCTTTTCTCTCATTTCTCAATCATATCAAGCAATGAGTGAAAAGAAAATTATTTTTTCTTTCCACTTTTTATCTTTCCTACCAAGTATACTATGGAAAGAAAAATATACATTTTTTTCTTTTCATTTTCCTTTCCTTTCAATTTTCTATCTTTTCATTATTCTATCTACCCTACCAAACAAAGCTTACGGGTGTGTTTGGTAGGATGGAATTATAAAAGGATGGATAGAAGAGAGTGAAAAAGTGGAAAGATAATGGTATTTAGGTGTGCTTGGAAAGAAAGAAAAATAAGAGGAAAGAAAATAGAAAAAATTATCATTTTCACACCTATTAATAAAAATAAATCACTCCAAATTGGAAAGAAAAGAAAAAGAGAGTGGTGTGAGACTGTGAGTCAAATGTGTATATTTACAAGATTATCCATTATTTTTAAAATTTTATTCTTTTATTTAACTTACAATAAGTATAATGGTAAAATAATATACTTTTCATTTTCTTTCCTCTCATTTTTCAATCATACCAAGCAATGGATGAAAAAAATATATTTTATTTTCAGTTTTTTATCTTTCCTATCAAACATACTAAGAAAAAATATATATATTTTCTTTCTTTTCATTTTTTTTCCTTCTAATTTTCTATCTTTCATTATTTTATCCATCCTACCAAATAAAACCTAACTCTTTTATGCTAATATACTTTTTATTATAATCACAACACCACTAGCTAGTTTTATTCCTATTTAAGGAAGGTTACTTCTAAGAACAATATTAATTGATTGTTTTTTATTTTTTAATCTTATATTATAAAATATCAATCTACCGGAATTAATTAGCCTTAATTGTGATTAATAAAGTGACATAAAAAGTTACATGCAAACACTTATTTGACAAAGGCTCAATTATAGTGAGTTTGAGGTTTAGTTCAGTTAATTTATAGAATCATTTTTAAAAAATAATATTCAATAAATTTAAATTTTTGAATCACAACATTTATAATTTTTTTTTCTCTATAAATAAAAATACTTTGATTATAGTGCAAGCAACGCCGCAGAATATGTAATTATATATACATAACTGATCCAAAATGATTTTCTCCGAAGCTGCCTTCCTGAGTTTGTCAAAGATATCGAATCAACCATTCGGCCATTATTAGATAGAGAGAAAGTTACAAGAAGGCTCAGCCGCTCAACAACAAAACGGATGCTTAATTTAGAAGCAAAAAAGGAAAGAAAAATAAAATTTGGGTTAAAATAGAA
Source organism: Fremontodendron californicum (assembly GCA_030761205.1). Taxonomy (NCBI): domain Eukaryota; kingdom Viridiplantae; phylum Streptophyta; class Magnoliopsida; order Malvales; family Malvaceae; genus Fremontodendron; species Fremontodendron californicum. Next base: position 2,810,073 of record JAULJL010000037.1, read on the forward strand.
AAAAGTCTGAAAGCCAAGTTGAAAAAGACAAAAAAGAAAGACATCAAACAAAGCGATTCTTAAAAACACAGAGAAAGGTCCAGACTCCAGACTCTGGAAACAGAAGTCAGCTGTCAGCGTGTGGTTCGATATTATCCATAAATATATTGTGACTCTGCAGACAGGGTTTTTTAAATTAGTGCGTAAAAGTATTTTTTTTAAATAATATTTTCCCTTAATATATTAAAATCGCAATATTATCATGTTTAATGAAAAATATATTAATTATAAATTTTTTTTAAAGAATATATTTAGGTCTCTTATTAATAAAATCCTTCTTAACATGGGTTAGGGTTACTACAAAAATCAGCTTTGGAAAAGTTGTACTTTTTCTGCAATGTCAAAATCAAAGTAAAAGAAGGGAAAAGAAAAATATTCTGACTTTCAAGTTTCAACGTACGTACGTCTCTGCATGCACATTGCATTGCAATGCAGAATTAAGTTCAAGGGTCAGCCTATAACGTACAGTCCCTAACCTCCTAGGAAAATATTTGTACAAATATACATATGTAAACTAAATATATATTATTTTAAGAAAATACAATTAATCCCCCTGTTAGTTGAGGTTGAGCACATGAAAGTGACAAAATCCCCCATGAATCTTCCATGAAATGATGCACCTTGACTGGAATTCTTGAACCTGTTTACATTGTAAATAACAAAGCTAGCTATTATATAGTTATTATTATTTATTGAGATTTATTGTTGTAGACAGTTATGTGATATGTTAGTAGTATGTTAGGTTTTTAAGTTATATGATTAAAGTTCAATTCGCTTGAAATATAAAAAAAAATATTCATGCTATAAATTTTTTTAATCACTACAATTAGTTAGCTAATTTAATTCATTCAAGAACATGTTGATTATACATTAATTTTACGTAAATTTAAGGTTAGTATCAGCAACCATATTCATATTTTACATTTGATCCCATGGGAGTTCATAAACATAATTAAGAAGTGATTTATGAATAAATAAATAAATCTATATCTATATACCTGTAATTTATAATACATATAAAAGCAGGTAGAGAAACTTTGACTATTTCTTTTATTTTTATATTTGATTCTCATCAAATTTGATTACTCCTCTCTCAAAATAAAGTTTAAAATTTTTTAACATAAAATCAAAAGTTAAAAGTAAGAGAGCGTTTGGTATGATAGAAAATGATCACTTTTCATAGAAAGTGATTGGTGAAAATGTGATTCCTATTTGATATGCTAAAAAATACTCACTTTTCTGGGAATGTAACTTTGCTTAGAGAGTTACTTTCCCACAAACATTGAAATGTGATTCTCATGAGGAGAGGTGGGAAAGTAACTTTTCCATATAGTTGGAAAATTAAAAACAATGTTAAGACAAAATTACCCTCTTCCTATTTGATTTAAAATTATCAATTGAAATATTATTTTTAAATATTTAGTACAAATATTTTTTTAATAATAAATATCATTGAAATATTTAAATAATATTTAATTTTCATCTAGCCTTTTAATTTTTCAATTACCTGAGAGTAACTTCGAAAATTTATTATTATCAAACTTTTTTTTTATCCTAAAAGTAACTCAAATTACCAATTGAAATATTATTTTTAAATATTTAGTACAAATGTTTGTTAATAATAAATATCATTGAAATATTTAAATAATATTTAATTTGCATCTATTCTTTTAATTTTTCAACTATATGAGAATAACTTCGAAAATTTATTATCAACAAACATTTTTTTTATTCTAAAAGTAACTCAAATTACCAATTGAAATATTATTTTTAAATATTTAGTATAAATATTTGATAATAATAAACATCATTGAAATATTTAAATAATATTTAATTTTGTAGCTAGTCTTTTAATTTTTCAACTACATGAGAATAATTTCAAAATGTTATTATTAACAAACATTTTTTTTATCTTAAAAGTAACTCAAATTACCAATTAAATTATTAGTTTTAAATATTTAATACAAATATTTGTTAATAATAAATATCATTAAAATATTTAATTAATATTTAATTTGCATTCAGCCTTTTAATTTTTCAACCACATAAGAGTAACTTCGAAAAATTATTATTAACAAACATTTTTTTTATCATAAAAGTAACTCAAATTACTAATTAAAAAATATATTTTTAAATATTTATTATAAATACTTGTTAATAATAAATATCATTAAAAAATGTTAAAATTAATAAATTTTATATTTTTTTGATAAAGGTAATTTCAGAAATTACATTTTTTTTTTGTACTTTTTCATATATATCAAACGTTGTAAAATTACATTCTCAAAAATTATATTCTCAAAAATCATATTTTATTAAAATCATGCGATGAAAAAATACCAAGCCCTCTAAAGTTGCAGGGAAATTACAAACGCAAAAGTCAATGCGCATGGTGCCCGGCGGCCGCTAGCTGTAGTCCTCCTTATTATTACATTCATTGGCTATTTGGCTTTTCTTCCCTGATTAATTAGTTACTTTAGGTCGAGTTGTCTGTCTGGACTCTTGAATATTTTTGTGGGAAAGGAAGCCAAATTGAATACAGAATAAAGAAGCTATGCAAATTCAATCACTCTATTTTTAGAAACGTCATTATTCATCAACTATTCGATTTTAAAATACCAAGAAGTTGGAGAAGAAGGGGGGGGGGGGTGTTTACTGGTTAGAGAACAACAATTTCTGACAAATTTGGAATTCTTCATAACATACACACTTAAATATTAATTAATTAAGTAGATCAAGTAATTAATTATATATAAAAACCTTTCTTGGGATCAAATTGAGAATATTTCCACAAATTAATCCTATCGATATGAAGGATTGAATTCCTTAATTAATTCTCAACTTTATCCAAAAATCGACTAAAATAAAAATTACAGTGACAAGTTTCAATGTTATCCAAAAACCAACCTATTTTAAATGAGTATGATTGATCCTATGACAATAAAAATTATACCAATTTTTTTACATCAATGGGTTTTAATTAAACATGATTAAAAAAAAAAAAGATGTATATAAATATGGCAATAACGAGTAATAGTCAAAGGAGTTTGAGATCCTTTTACTCTTTTTATTGTTGTTGATAATAAGGTGATTTCAATAATTAAATAGATGGGTTGCAATCATGATGAATAATAGATAAAGAAACTAAGGAAACTCGATCGTCTACCCAATAAATGTCATACAACCCCATGATCCCTGGCAAAAACGAGTGCTTGAAGAGTAGCATAAGCTTCCACCACCCAAAGATCTATATATCACTCCTTTGATATTTGCAGAATGTGCACCTAGAAACACTCCTTCAGACTGACGTATTATTTGCTCCTATTCCATCTACTCGTTGCTCCTTGTTCAAAGCTCCATTAAAATTGATCTTTACTAGTGAGATGTGCATGGAAAAAAACTATATTTTTATCTCCATCTCTGAACCATAAGGGTTCTTCTTTTTCAAACAAACCATTCAGCTCCTCTCTGATTGAGTTCTCCTCCTGAACTAGTCCTACTTCAGTAGGGGACTATCCTGATGATGTTGCAGCTCTTTTTACTTCAATTATATTTAGAGGTGTCCTTTCGGCTGGGCCGGATTGGGCTTCAATCATATCTATGTATTGTATGAACGTCATATTTGTTTATTCTAATCCGATCCAATCTCATAATTCAAGTTTCAAATTCTGTCCAGACCTGCTTAGATTTGTGAACGAATAACCAACCTCCCATATTATTTTTATAAAAAATATATATATTTTTAAAATTTCAAAACATTAATAACTTAGCATATTTTAATATTTATATTATAATAATATATATTAATATTATTTATATGCACATAATATATAAATATAAATATAATATATTATATTATATAATTAAAAAACGGATTGGGTCGTGCTCGGACCTTAAATGTTAGAGCTAAGGTCAGGCCTTTTTTTAAACAGATATCATTTTTTTGCCCAAACTCAATTTTCAAACCTAATATTTTTATCTAAATTCTCTCAAATATCGGACGAACCTTAAACTTGAATGGATATCTTGATCCATGGACAGGTCTATTCATATTACTATGTGTATTTTTTTCGACATAATTAATTGAATATTTTGTCATTAAAAGAGTATCTACTTATATATATATATATATATATATATATATGTATGAGACTAGACCTGCTTAAGAGTCAGGTAGCCCACCTGACCGGGCTTGGACAATAATTTTTTTGATTCGGATCGGGCCGATCCCACTCAAATCACTGCTTAACTAATAATTTTTTTTTATATTTAAATTTAATTATAAAATATATTAATAGTAATATAAAAATAATTTTTATTATTTTTTAAATAATAAATCGAATCGACAGTACGATCCGATCTGATCTGACCAGGACTGAATAAAGAAATCTGAAAAATTAAGAGCCTGACAGGTCTACATGAGAGTTATACTTTTTCTTTTTGCCAATTACACGAGAGTTATACTGAAAACATTAATTTTTCTTTTGTACCGCGTGCACTGAGTGCAAAAATGCTTTGTTTAAAATTAAAATAAATCGAAATTTTGTTTCATATTATATTTATTCTTCAATATAAAATATGAGTTATTTTCTATAAGAAAAAACGATAAACATGTTATGTTCTTCATTTCTTTTTTATCTCTAAAAATAATAATAATAATAATAATAAGTATAACGTCATACTTATTATTTGTACTTAAAAATAAATAACAATTAGGAATATGATCAAGCGTTGCGGGGTTGATTTTGTAGTATTCATATATAGATGTATTTTGTATGTATTTATAATTTTTTGAATTATTATGTGGTAAATAATGGTAATGGATATTATATAAATTGTTTATGAGATGCTTGATTTACAATTGATTATTTTAAATTTATTTATTTGATAAGTAACTTTTAACATTAAATAAAGTTATTTACACAAAAAATAATAATTTGTTAAGAACACAATGAAATTTATAGTAATCATATATTTTAAGTACATTAAGGATCATTTCAGTATAAGCTCGACCTTTTCATATTTTGATATAGACCCCCTTTTTTTTTAATATATATAAAATTTTAATTATACTAACAATTATAAATGAATTTAAATTGAATCATATTAAATAATTATCATTTATTTAAATAATTTTTTATATTTAATATTTTAAGTAAATGAATTTAGAGTTAAAATAAAATTATTAAGACAAATTATGCAAAATATAAGATGAATTGAGACATGACACAAACACAATATAAGAAAATAATTAAAACATGACACAACATGAAAAATAACATGAACAAGACACGAATACACGAACCTATCAAAATCTATATAAAACTAATTAATAACGTATAAAAAATTATATAAATTTACAATACTTTGAACACACAAAAAAATAACACGAACATATCATGAACACTCGAATTTTCTCTAAACTGAATTACTATGACAAATTATGCAAAATATGTATTGAATTGAGACACGATCAGAACACTTAAAATTTTCTCTAAATTGAATCATAATGACAAACTATGCAAAATATGAGATGAATCGAGAACGACACGAACACAATATAGAAAAAATAATTAAAACACAACACGAAAAATAGTATGAACACGACACGAATATATGAACGTGTCAAAATATACATAAAATAAATTATTTACGTGTAAAAATTTATATAAATTTATAATATTTTGAACACACAAAAAATAACACGAACACATCACGAACACATAAATTTTTCTCTAAATTGAATCATTATAACAAATTATGTAAAATATGTTATGAATTGAGACACGATACAAACACACAAAATTTTCTCTAAATTGAATCACAATTACAAACTATGCAAAATATGAGATGAATTAAGACATAACACGAATACTGTATAGAAAAAATAATTAAAACACAACACGAAAAATAACATGAACATGAACACGACACGAATACGCGAACGTGTCAAAATATACATAAAATAAATTATTCGTGTAAAAATTTATATAAATTTATAATATTTTGAACACACGAAAAAATAACAGAACACACAAAATTTTTTCTTTCATTTCTTCCCTCTTTCATTTCTTTCTCTCATTTCCTTTCTTTTCTCCCTTTCCTTCATAAAAAAAAAAAAAAAAAAGACCACATGTAAACACATACGTTATTCTTGTAGTTCATTTTATATGATAGTTACTAGAATTTTTTCCCCTGCTTAGCTAAGGAATTTTTTTAATATTTATAAATTTTTTAATTAAATTAACGATCATAAAAAAAAAATTAATTTTAATCATATTAAATCATTATTATTTATTTAAATAAATTTTTTTATATTTTAATATATATATTAATATCAATATATCATATTTTATTAATTATAAAAATTAAATATGTGAAAATTATTTTATTTATAAATTACATAATACAAATGTATTTGTAAGTGTTATTTATTTCTAAAAATATTTACATCTTATTGTATAGCATATGTTTTATTTATGATATAAAAATATATTAATTTTCATGTTATGAAATTCTATTAACGATAACAATGTAATTGTGAAATAAAATCATCATTTAAATTATAACTTCAAAATAAGTTATTTTTATCATGATTAAATTATTATTAATAATTTTAAACTTCATAAATTTTTATTTATGTTGAATATATATTTTTTATTATTTTTGCTAAATTAATGAGCTATTAACCCATTTTTTTTAATATTTTTATTTTGCTTATTTAATTTTTTGAATATAAAAATAATAAATAAACAATAACAAATATTACAGTAAGATAAGATACTTGTCATCTATCCCTTCCATTTTTTTTCATCCCTGTTTTCTTTTTAACATACCCTCATGTACCTGCTCAAGGGTCGGGTAGGCCGCCCAATAGACTCAGCTCGTATTGGATCTGGCCTGGACAGAGATATTTTTTATTCAAGCTGGCCAGGCCCGAATCATTGTTTAAGTAATAAAGAGATTTTAGTTTAATTATAAAAAAGATTTTTTTAATTTTTTATTATTATTTAAATAGTAACTGGACCGACAGGTCGGCCTGAGCCCGCACAAAATCGGGTCTGGGTAAAGAAAATTAAAAAATTTTGGGCCATGACCTGACCCATGAACAGGTCTACTCTCATCTCTTTAGTTTTTTTTTTTTTATTTTACCTTTTATTCATGAAATTTCAAAACTATCTATAACATATAATGTAATTCCCTTCTTGTCCTCAAAAGAATATATGTCACACAACCAAAAGATCTCGTAGACAAAATTATATATATGTTAGATAAATAAATATTATATATATATATTTTTTGTAATAGAGACCCTGAAATTGCGGATGATTACTTTTATATATGGTAATAGACAAAATAAAATGGAAATAAAAATGGCCTTGCCACGTGTTTTTGTATATTAAGTGTAATAGATAAAGATTGTAAGGATTGAGTGTGTTTTTGTTCATAAATATGACCGGACAATACCATGCATTGAACAAATACTCCGTTTTCATACTTTATATTTAATTATATCTTGAATCTACTGTGTTTAGGCTCTAACTACCAAGGCCTTGTTTGATCAAATAAATTGTAAAAACGAGTTTTTTTTTAATCAATCCACAAGTGCGTTGGACTAAGCGCTTGACGCAGCGGTACGCGCTTCAGCTGCACCCATGGAAGACCTGGTGGTGGATATTATATACAATAAAGCTGCTTTGGCATGCCCCTCCCACATGTATTTTTTTTTTTTTTTTTCATTTTAGCACTTGGCATATTCAAATGTAGGTGATGTGAACCCTAGGGGTTAAACCCTTTGAACCCACTAACAAATTGAAATACCTAACCCAGAAAAGCCAAGATTCAGGCAAAGAAAACTTAAACCCTTAAAAGCCTGTTTCAAAGAACCTAGATTAAGCATGTAATCTAAACCCTAAGAACTCTTGTTTCAAGAACCTAAGTTTGATAGGTTGAACGCCACAAAGAAAGAATTCTTTGATAAGTTCCTAAGTTCTTTCAAGAACTAAAAAGAGAAAACTCTCACTGAATAAAATCAGACTTAATTGATCAAAAGATAATTGAAGTAGGCGGCTAAGACATATATTTATAGCCTCCCTACAATAACCCTAATCTACTAATTAATAATATGTAAAATATTGGCTGAACATACTCAAGCCCAAACCTAAATAATTAAAAGATGTTCAACAAGTTTAATAAAGATAGACCCCTTAAGCCTAATAGACATAATACATAAATCAAGCCCAAAAGCCTACGTAATTAAAAGACTCAACTAAAGGTTCTAATTTAGACACCACAACATTAATGAATTGGACCAATGAATTGGACCCCACTTCATATTAGATAATGAACTAAAAACATGCCCACTAATTCATTAAGATTGCCGCCCCCTTGAATTCCTCTATGGCCCATCATGTGAAGCTTGGATTACATGGACCAATTCTTGTTCTTCCTCATTCAAGCAGCCCAACTTGAATGGATTAACATTGCTTAAAAGACTTGTAGATTCTTCCCAAGTCCTTTTTACCAATCCTTGCATAGCTTCCTTGAGCTTCTTGGATCTTAACCTTGTAATAGGCCCAATAGGAACATGCAATGGATCTTGAAGTCCAATACCAGCTTGGTTCTCATCATTCCCCCTTTCCTCAAAAGGATTCGACCTCGAATCATCACCTACATCATAAAGGGAAAGATCAGAAACGTTAAATGAAGCAGAAACGTTATACGCACCTGGTAAGTCTACTTTGTAAGCATTGTCATTAATTTTCTCAAGGATTTGGAAAGGCCTATCTCCTCGAGGATGCAACTTGGTTCTTCTATGGGCTGGAAATCTTTCCTTGCGCATATGAACCCAGACCCAATCACCTGGTTCGAAAGTAACTCGCCTCCTGCCTTTGTTTGCTTGTGAAACAACTTTTGCATTCTTTTTCTCAATTTGAAGCTTTACTTTTTCATGAAGAGACTTCACCAATTCAGCTTTCTTACTCCCATTCAAACTATTCCTTGCATCAACAGGTAAAGGCATTAAATCTAAGGGAGTTAATGGATTAAAACCATAAACAATCTCAAATGGAGAATAAGAAATAGTAGAATGCACAGTCCTATTATATGCAAACTCTATGAATGGCAAACATTCTTCCCAAGTTTTCAAGTTCTTTTGTATAACAGTGCGCAAAAGTTGTGTTAAAGTCCTATTAACTACTTCAGTTTGCCCATCAGTTTGTGGATGACAAGTAGTAGAAAACAAAAGTTTAGTACCCAATTTCCCCCACAAAACCTTCCAAAAGTAACTAAGGAACTTAACATCTCTATCAGATACAATGCTTCTAGGAACACCATGTAGGCGCACTATCTCCCTAAAGAACAAGTCAGCAATGTGAGTTGCATCATCAGTTTTATGGCATGGGATAAAATGTGCCATCTTGCTAAACCTATCCACTACCACAAAAATTGAATCCCTACCCTTTGTCGTCCTAGGTAAACCCAATACAAAGTCCATAGATATGTCTACCCATGGTTCACTAGGAACTGGTAAGGGTGTATACAACCCATGAGGTAAAACCTTAGATTTGGCCTTTCTACATGTAATGCATCTATTACATATGCGAATAACATCCCTTTTCATTTTAGGCCAAAAGAAATGTTCATACAATATTTCTAAGGTCTTCTTGACACCAAAGTGTCCCATTAAACCACCACCATGTGCCTCACGCACTAATAACTCTCTCATAGAACAATTAGGCACACATAGTTTATCTTGTCTAAACAAAAAACCATCATGCTTGTAAAATTTACCAAATGCTGTCTTATCACATGCTATGTATACATCACAAAAATCAGCATCATTAGCATATTCATCCTTTATATATTCAAATCCAAGCATCTTAGCATTCATAGATGTGAGAAATACATACCTCCTAGATAAAGCATCAGCCACAATATTTTCCTTACCTTGCTTATATTTAATGACATAAGGAAAGGTCTCTATGTATTCCATCCACCTAGCATGTCTCTTATTCAATTTACCTTGACCCTTGAGATGTTTCAATGACTCATGATCAGTATTTATCACAAATTCCTTAGGCCATAAGTAATGCTGCCATGTCTCCAAAGCTCTAACAAGTGCATAGAGCTCCTTGTCATAAGTTGGATAGTTCAAGGCCGCTCCACTAAGCTTCTCACTGAAGAATGCGATTGGACGCTTTTCCTGCATTAAAACAGCTCCAATTCCTATTCCTGAGGCATCACATTCAATCTCAAAAGCTTTGTCAAAGTTAGGTAATGTTAAAAGAGGTGCTGAAGATAACCTATCTTTAAGATTAACAAATGTTTTTTCTTGTTCATTGCCCCAATGAAAACCAACATTCTTTTTAATAACTTCAGTAAGTGCTGCAGCAATAGTGCTAAAGTCTTTAACAAAACGCCTATAAAAACTAGCTAAACCATGAAAGCTTCTTACCTCACTTACCCCTTTAGGCGTCGGCCAGTCCTTGATGGCCTTGACTTTCTCTTCATCCATCTCAATACCTTTTGAGCTAACAACATATCCAAGAAATATAACTCTATCCATGCAAAAGGTACACTTCTTAAAATTAGCATACAACTTTTCAGTTTTCAACACATTAAACACAAATCGTAAATGTTCAACATGCTCATCTAAGCTTTTGCTGTACACTAAAATGTCATCAAAGTAGACTACTACAAATTTACCTAGAAACTCTCTTAAAACATGATTCATTAGTCTCATAAAAGTACTAGGTGCATTAGTAAGTCCAAATGGCATGACTAACCATTCATACAACCCATATTTAGTCTTAAAAGCTGTTTTCCATTCATCACCTTCTTTCATCCTAATCTGATGGTAACCACTTTTAAGATCTATCTTACTAAAAACACAAGATCCATACAATTCATCTAGCATATCATCTAATCTAGGAATGGGATGACGATACTTTACCGTGATATTGTTGACTGCTCTACAATCAACACACATCCTCCAAGACCCATCCTTCTTTGGCACTAGAAGAACTGGAACAGCACATGGACTCATGCTTTCTCTTATGTACCATTTACTCATCAAGTCTTCAACTTGCCTTTGAAGTTCCTTTGTCTCCTCCGGATTACTTCTATAGGCTGGTCGGTTTGGAATGACTGCTCCGGGTACAAAATCAATCTGATGCTCAATGCCTCTTATGGAAGGCAACCCACTTGGCATCTCGTCCGGGAATAACTCTTCAAATTCCTGTAACAAAGAAATAGCAACACTAGGAAGAGCTTGGTTAGATTCATCAAGATTAAGATATGATTCTTTATAAACAAGGAAGATCATGGGCTGATCTTCTAAAAAAGCCTTCTTAACCTCACTCTCTTTTGCATAAAAGCTCATCTTTGTTTTTGCTTTTCTTTCTTGTGGCATTACTTTATTTTTTTCAGCTACTTCTCTGTTTTTGTCACTTTCTTTTTCCTCCCCTTTTTCGGCCAATCTCTTTTTTTTTTGTTCTCTCCTTTTTTCCTCATTAGATTCGGCCATACTCAATTCTTTTTTCTCAAAAACAGATTTCAATTTCATTTGGTCTTCATAGACCTGCTTTGGTGTTAAAGGAACAAGGTTGATGGTTTTGCCATCTTTTACAAAGCTGTATCTATTCCTAAACCCATCATGTGTTACCCTCCTATCAAATTGCCATGGCCTCCCCAACAATAGATGGCCAGCATGCATAGGCACTACATCACAAAGCACCTCATCACTATACCTCCCAATAGTAAAAGCTACCCTGACTTGCCTATTCACCTTAACCTCCCCACAATCATTCAACCATTGCAATCTATAAGGCTTAGGATGTTTAAGCATAGGTAAACCCAACTTTTCTACTAAGGTAGTACTAGCTACATTGGTGCAACTCCCCCCATCAATTATCATACTACATACTTTATTGTTCACAAAACATCTAGTATGAAAAATGTTTTCCCTTTGTTCCTCTACATCATCTATTTTAATTTGTGCATTCAAAGCACGCCTAGCAACAAGAGATTTACCTTCCACGGGGTAGTCCAAGTCAGCATCATCACCAACACAATCACTAGCATCCTCCAATTCTGGCATGTCATCACAATCATCCTCACTTTCGGTCACGACTTCACCATTAGCATGCATGATCATCGCCCTTTTGTTTGGACATTGAGATGCAATATGGCCTGAACCCAAACATTTAAAGCATTTAATATCTCTATTCCTTGAAGAATTGGAATTTTGAAATACCTTGGGTTTGTCTTTGCTAGTGCTCTCTTCTTTCCCCTTTGGTGGTTCGATTTTGCCCTTGACAACAGCCCGGTCTTTGTCCTACTTTGGTTTCCAAGGAGTGCTAGAAGCCGAAGAATACCTTGCTGCCCCCTTTCTTTTCAATTGCCTCTCCACCTTCATTGCCATATGCACCATGTCTTCTACCTCCACATAATGCTGCAACTCCACAACATTAGCTATGTCTCTATGTAAGCCACTCAAAAATCTAGCCATGGTGGCTTCCCGATCCTCCTTTACATTGGCTCTAATAATAGCCACCTCCATCTCCTTATAGTAATCCTCTACACTCCTAAACCCTTGGGTAAGGTTTTGAAGTTTTTGGTAAAGGTCCCTATAATAGTGGCTAGGTACAAACCTCCTTTTCATGAGAGCTTTCAATTCCCTCCATGTCTCTATAGGTCTCTCATGATTTCTCCTCCTACTGGTTACTAGTTGATCCCACCAAACTATGGCATAGTCAGTAAATTCAATGACTGTCAACTTCACCTTTTTCTCTTCCGAATAGTTATGACAATCAAAGATCAACTCTATCTTCTTCTCCCACTCCAAATACACCTCAGGATCAGTTCTACCTTGGAATGGTGGAATTTTCATTTTAATATTCCCAAGGTTCCTATCTTCTCTATTTTCCCAATCATGATCCCTAGTGTTTCTCCTAGGCCTTCCTCCATGCCTAACTCCTCTAGGTCTACCCATATCAACTTCCTCATCATCTGCCTCCTCTATATCATGTTCATCAACAACACTAGGCTCTCGCCTAGCCCCTCTATATCGCCCACCTTGTAGGTTTTGAATGGCTGCCGATTGGCTCTCTATCTTGTCTGACATCTGTGCCATCGCAAAATTCATCCTCTCAAACTGTTGTTGCATAGCTCTCAATGTAAAGGATGAATTTTCATCCCCCTTGTGTGATGATTCAGTATGGTGAGACATTTGAAGTTGCTGCAAAATAAAATGTTAGTGATAAAAATAAACTCACACACTCCCTTAGTGTTTACACTCAATTAAGATATCACTCCAACTCTTGTTTGCACTCTTTTAGGCTTTTTCTTTAATAAACTTACTTACTCTTGCCTTTTACCACTCTATTTCCTCTTTCAGGTTCTTTAGGAACTAGAAGAACTCTTCAAGAACTCCACTTGCTTAATTCTACCTAGCAAAAGACTCAAGAAACAAGAAACAATTAATAAAAAGATAAAACAAGTAAAACTCAAGAATAAGATGACCAAGAATTCAAATCTTTCCTACTTTTCTTGATCTTTTTCGAATCTTTCTTTCTTTTTCTTGTGTTCGAACACTTTTCTTTTTTTTTTTTTTTCAAGAACGAGACTTCTTGATTTTCTTGAAATCTCGGATGAACTTTTTTTTTTAGATTCGGATCAAGAATCAATAAGAAGGAATTTTAATTGATAAAAAAAAAATTCAAGAAACGAAATCTTGATTTAAACCACCTTTCAAGACTGAAACCCCAAACTTAGACTGCCTAAAAACTATAACCCTAGGAAAAATGCCTAAAGCTATAACCCCAAGACAAGAATGCTGAAACCCCAAAATCTTGTTAGATTGATTTGATTCAATTACAAGAAACGAAACCCCAAAGCAAGACTGCCTAAAAACTATAACCCAGGGCAAGAATGCCTAAAGCTATAACCTTAAGACAAGAATGCCTGAAACCCCAAAATCTTGTTATTGATTTTGCTGTGATAGTATCTGAAACCCCAAAAGAAGTAACAAATTACAAATCAAAGCGATAATTATAAAAACCTGATTGGAAGCCTAAGCTCTGATACCAACTGATGTGAACCCTAAGGGTTAAACCCTTTGAACCCACTAACAAATTGAAATACCTAACCCAGAAAAGCCAAGATTCAGGCAAAGAAAACTTAAACCCTTAAAAGCCTGTTTCAAAGAACCTAGATTAAGCATGTAATCTAAACCCTAAGAACTCTTGTTTCAAGAACCTAAGTTTGATAGGTTGAACGCCACAAAGAAAGAATTCTTTGATAAGTTCCTAAGTTCTTTCAAGAACTAAAAAGAGAAAACTCTCACTGAATAAAATCAGACTTAATTGATCAAAAGATAATTGAAGTAGGCGGCTAAGACATATATTTATAGCCTCCCTACAATAACCCTAATCTACTAATTAATAATATGTAAAATATTGGCTGAACATACTCAAGCCCAAACCTAAATAATTAAAAGATGTTCAACAAGTTTAATAAAGATAAACCCCTTAAGCCTAATGGACATAATACATAAATCAAGCCCAAAAGCCTAAGTAATTAAAAGACTCAACTAAAGGTTCTAATTTAGACACCACAACATTAATGAATTGGACCAATGAATTGGACCCCACTTCATATTAGATAATGAACTAAAAACATGCCCACTAATTCATTAAGATTGCCGCCCCCTTGAATTCCTCTATGGCCCATCATGTGAAGCTTGGATCACATGGACCAATTCTTGGTCTTCCTCATTCAAGCAGCCCAACTTGAATGGATTAACATTGCTTAAAAGACTTGTAGATTCTTCCCAAGTCATTTTTACCAATCCTTGCATAGCTTCCTTGAGCTTCTTGGATCTTAACCTTGTAATAGGCCCAATAGGAACATGCAATGGATCTTGAAGTCCAATACCAGCTTGGTTCTCATCAGTAGGGCTGTTCACTATTCGGTTTTAATCGAATTAATCGATCGAAATTTAATTCGGTTCGGTTAATCGGTTAACCGAATAAAGTTCGATTCGGTTAACAGTTAAAGGTTTTGAAGAATTTCGGTTTTCGATTAATTCGGTTCGGTTAAGCGAAAATAAACGAATTACACGAATTACACGAATTAATCGAAATTCTTCAAAATGGCATTATTTTATGCGTTTAGATAAAAAAAATTTTAAATTAATTTATATATTAAAAAATTAAAAAATTATTTTTTTTTTGATTGGTTGGACTTGGATGGATAATTTGGATACAAAATCATGTAAAAAAATAGGTTAGCAAAATAAATTTCTTATTTATTTCGGTTAATTCGGAAACCGACCGAATTAACCGAAATAATTCCGGTTCGGTTAATTAACCGAACTAACTATTCGGTTCGGTTAACGGTTAATAGAAAAATAATTTTGGTTAATTCGGTTATGGGTAATTCGGTTCGGTTATTAACCGAATTAACCGAATGAACACCCTATTCAAATGATCATCTTCTAGCCTACGGGTGGAAAATTTTAAAGGCAATAAACTTAGATACTTTATATGTATACGTTACTACAATACTGTTCGATTCATAATAAAATTGACACATATTTATGTAAAAAATAAATTTTATTATGTGTCGGTAGCGATTTTGTTGATACACAAATAATTTTATCATGAGAAAGATTTTGGATTTGTTATATTTTTTTTTCTAGAAAAAAAAAAAAAAAACCGAAGAACATAATATTTTTTTTGCCATATGAGAAATAACTTTATGTCTTATGTTGTAGTACTGCAAGTGTGACATGAAAACAAAACTTTGATGTGGTTTAATTTTATTAGTTGGATCCATCACTAATACTTTTTACCTACAAAATCAAATTTTGGATTTATAAAATTAAGTTGTAGAGTTAGGGTTAGGGTTAGGGGTTTTAGTAGGGATGGCAGCAGATCGAATATCTGTATTTTTTGTACTATCCGAATTTGTTAAAAATCCGAATTCAATAAATCATTTTTCAAAAATAAAAATATAAAATAAAATAAATTTTATGTGTTTTACAAATAAGCGGATTCGGATAATGGATATCCGAGATTTTTTAATGAGAATTCGCAGAAGTAATACGGATTCGGATAATGGATATCCGAGGTTTCATACCCGCATCCGTTCCGAATCCGCTGCGAATAGTAATTATAATATCCAAATCCGATTTTTATCCGAATTCGCAAATCTGAATCGGCAAAAAACGGTCGGATATCCGAATTTGTATTTTAAATTGCCATCCCTAGGTTTTAGTGGTTATGTGTTAGTTTTTTAATGAGATGTCATTATAGGATTTACTATTAATGTATAGACCTATACAATGACACCGCATAAAATACAAACCCTTAATATAAGGAAATTAAATTGTTAAAAGAAAACCCCAGTTGTTGCAATTCCCATTTCCTAGAACTTCCACTCCTGCCCCTATCAATTTCTAGGCAGCTTCCTCCTTATCCTTTATAAATGAATGAAGAAATGCAACTCCCTCTAAGTCCTCATCAATCTCTTAGCAATTCTTTCACTTGTTAAAAAAAAAAAAACAATTTTTGTCAAGCTTGACCACGATGAATTCTAATACAATGGCAGTTGATGAGAAAATCCTCTTTAACATTGTCAAACTTGTAATTGTTTTTTTCTTAATTTTTACTATCAAGCCTCACGAAGCCATTAGGCTCTCGGAAGACTTGAGACTCAAGGAAGGTCGCTTAACAATGGAGTTTCGTCCTCAAGATCACTCTGGAACACCAAACATAGGCTCTAACCCATGCTCTTACATACCATCACCTCCTAGTGGTGGCCACTGCGATCATCCTTGATGAACTCTTTACGTAATGCTTTGATACTTTGATGCTTGTCTGTGTCATAACAAATTAAGCTATGATATTTCTAGTCTCTCGTTTCTATGTAATATATATGCACGTTTCTATGTAATATATATGCACGTTTCAATTATTCCCTTTCTCTTTTATATTTTTCCAAAAAAGAAAAAAAAATTTCATTTATTATTCTATGTTTGAGTAATAAATTAATTTGTGCTGATCATGTACCGTTAAGTTTAGTGGTTTAATTTGTATAGCAACTCTTTACTTACGTTATTGTTTCAGTATTTAGGTCGATAATATATATATATATATATATATATAAAAGAAAAGATTTTGCTAACAAGTGCTCTAAAGGCATTCTCGTAATATCTTCACCTAATGCATTGCAAATAATAATAAAGTTGTTAACTTTTATAATTAATGCAATGCTATTACTATAAATAGTATATTAACTAACCTTAAAGACACTGGTTAGCAAAACTCTATAAAAAATTATCTCATTTATTGTTATTGGAATTTTCAAAATATACAAGTAGGGTCAATTGGATGACATATATCTTCATAGAGTACATTAAAAAATTAAAATTAATTAAAAATTAAGTGAAACATATTAGACCTGCTCAAGGGTTGGACAATCCGTCCGGCCCGACAGTCCAGTTCAAATTGGATCGGGTTTGGGTAAGAATTTTGGTGATTCGAGTTAGTCCGGCTGAGTCTGAATTACTATTCATTAAAAAATATTTTTTATTTAAATTTTATTATAACATATATAAATATTAATATTAATATTAATATAAAAATAAAAATAATTTTTTAAATATTTTTTGAACAGTGAAACAGGTTTTTGGGCCGGCTCAAGCCCAGAACAAGCTTGGGTAAGAAAAAAAAATTTCAAATTGTAGCCTGACTCATGAATAGGTCTAGAACATATGAACAGGTCTAGAACATATGACAGATTTTTAACACCATTTATGAAATTAAAAAATTCACCATTAATTTATCAAAAACAAACTATATATTAATATATATTCATTCATTATGCCAAAATTAGTTTTAGAAAGTATTTTTTTTATAGTATTTCTCAAATGTTGTTAAAAATAGTAAAGGTAATACTTTGACAGCATTTTGCATATTGCTATTATATATTATAATGGCTAATAATTACAGCATTTTTAAAAAATTTAGAAGCATTTGACATGTGATGTTATAAATCTTATCATATAAAAATACTTTTGGTGGCACTTATAACTGCTATCATTGAGATCTTTTGCAGCAGATGAAAAATGCATGCAAAAAGTCATGAAAAGCTGTTATAAAGTAGAAATAGCAGCATTTTGATAAGTGTTATTATACATATATAAAAATGTTATTAAAGACATAAGACTGCGGTCACATATACAGTACATGAATAAATGTTATCTTATCTTACAGCAACATTTTTTTTTTTAATTTTCACAGCACTTTAAAATGTTGTTATATATCAAATTTGGCGTATTGATTTCACTATTAAATTGTTATTTGTTGAAATGAATCAGTGAAGCAAAATGAAACATATTCAGTATCCAAAAAAAAAATAGGTTTCTCTACCTTAATTGGTGTCCATTTAATGCTTTTTTTATCATGTATCCAAATAAAAAATATTGATGTTTAATTTTTTATAAATAAAAAATAACTTTAAACACGTATAAAAAAAATAAAAGACAAAAAAAAAAAAAACAAACAATGACCGAGAAAATCTGTTCTATCCAGTCTCTCGTTTCTATGTAACTTATACGTTTCAATTTCCCTTTCTTTTATATTTCTCCAAGTATTTTGCAGTAAACGAAAAAACATGAAACATATTCATCAAATGTAATTTATTAGATGATATTTAAATGATGGATGAGATAGATAGAAGAGACAAACTGCGTTGTCAAATCTTCTCTCCGTTTCCAATGGGAAATGGAGAGGGAGATTTCCTCCGGATCTTTTTTCTTTTTCTAAACCTTGTTATTCTGAGCCTCTAATTTCTTGGACTATTATAATTACTGTTATTTACCATCTAATTAGTTTTGACTTTTGATAGTAATACATTGTAAGTGGAGGTTTGGAGCTCTAAATAGTCCAAAAAAAATTGTATAATCTATTGATAAAATATTAAAATCTTAATTTTAATAATCAAATTTAATTTTTAATTATTCTGAGTACCAAAAAAATAAATAAGAAGAACCATCTCATATTTTTGAATATTTTCAAAGCATATATGGTGACAGAAAATGATCAACACACTACGCCAAATTTAATATATAACAATATTTTGAAAAGCTGTGAAAAAAATTGCTACTATAAGATAAGACAATATTTTTTCATATGCTGTATATGTGACCGCAGCCTTATGTCTTTAATAGCATTTTTACATATGTATAATAACATTTATCACAATTCTGTTATTTTTACTTTATAACAGCGTTTTAAGAACTTTTACTTGCATTTTTTAATTGTTACAAAAGATCTCAATGATAGTAATTATAAGTGCTACCAAAAGCATTTTTATATGATAACATATATAACAGTACATGTCAAATACTTCTAATTTTTTTAAAAATATTGTAATTATTGGCCATTATAATATATAACAGCAATATACAAAATGCTGTCAAAATGTTGTCTTTACTATTCCTAAAAATATTTGAGAAATAATATAATAAAAATACTATCTAAGACTAATTTTGGCATAGTGACAATTTGAAACCCACTTAGTGGCTTTTTTATTTTTTATAAAAGAGGCCGTAACCCTAAAAATAAAGAAAGTGATTGTAGATAATAAAATTTAAATTTCAAATATATTGAATGTCACTTTTTAAAGACTGACTACTTATTTCAATATATAAAAAAAAATAATAATCCAAAAATAAACAGCGATGAAACGTACCCATATGTTAATCCTTTTCAACTCTGTTGTTTCCCACTTATTTTGACATTTGAAAAGAAAAAGACATGTAAATTTGTACGTAATTTTATGTCATGCTACTAAGAAGACTCTCTTCTTATTCCATGGATGATGCCTGGCCTCGGTATATAGTTTCTGCCCATTTCCAATAGTGGCCTGCATGTGCCTTTAATTTAGTACACTACAAACAAACTGTTATATAATAACGGTAAAAAAATCGTTGATAAACCTCAAAAATTCATCGCTAAAAGTCTTAAAACCTTATATTGACGCTCAAAATGGCTATTCCGACAAAAAAATAAGCGACGGTAAAATCCTCGTCGGCATAGATCTATACCGACGAAAAAGCGACCGTCGGAATAGGGTGTATAACCTATACCGACGATTTTAGGCATTACTAATGTTACTACCGTCGATATAGACTATGTTGGGTTAGTCACTATTGTTTTTACCTATACCGACGACTCTGTTGTGCGTCGGATTAAGTTTTCGTCGGTATAGATACCATTAATTTACATATACCAACGGTTATTTTGTCAGTTGGTATGCATATACCGACGGATTTTTTTCTCGCATCCGTCGGTATAGATGTAACTGTTACAGATTATTTGCTATATACTATATAAATAAAACAGAATATATATATAACAGATAAAGATACTTGATATATATACGTACTTTGAACTTGCTTGTAATAACAGATCACACAGAATCGAGTATAAAGACACTTACAGAAATTGATTTGAAAAAATCAATATCGATTCAAGATTGGACCTCTGACCTTAAGACAAATTTTGCTTGCCTCAAAGGTGATTGCAGATTGTATGCAAATCGTCTCCCAAGCCTCTTTGATAATGTTGCTCTAGAGGGCATACTCGAAGCAACTCAGCGAACCGAAAAATGCTAGACTCTCTCTCAATCAGAAAATAATTATGCAGTGAATTTATGTGTATCTAAACAGACTCTGGAAGTTTGAATTTATAGAGGGACAGACGTTTTTCGAAAATGGTGCACCAGTTGGGAGGAGTCTGTTCGGTCAGAACAGACATGTCCCAAGAGACGAACCGGTTCGATCATGCATCGAACCCACATGACTAATTCCGAAAAGAGACAACCAATACACAGACCTGACTGGTTTGGTCCTGGACCGAACAATCACAATTAATCGAACAGAAACAAGTTGGTCCGGCTTGGCAGCAAAAAGAATATTGCTGACCCAAGCCCAAGTCTAGTTCGACCCAAACGGCTCGGCGACATGTACGTGTGGTCCATCCCAAGTTGTGTAGGTCTTCACCCACCACAAAACTTGGGTGCCCCTTAGGGCCTAACCCAACATGGAACACTAGCTTATAAATACTATAAGCAAAAGTCATTCTTAGTTCTATGTGGGATTGACAACCAACCACACCTTCAACCAACATTCTTCCTCTTCAAGTGGGTGTTTAATGAGACTATTTTCTCATTCAATTTTGATATCAATTATGTATGTAATTATACACCATGTATCTAGTTACGAAAACCTACATATTTCGTATATATAGACCCAAAATAATACATTGATATCCAACAGTAACTGTAAAATATATGATTAACCTATAGCGATGGCTTTGTCGTAATTTTACTTACGGTTTACTCCGTCAGTATAATATACATTTTTGTTGTTATATGAACTGTCAGTATATAGGTCAAAGTGTCGGTAAAAATA
The DNA here is from genome assembly GCA_030761205.1 of Fremontodendron californicum. NCBI lineage: Eukaryota > Viridiplantae > Streptophyta > Magnoliopsida > Malvales > Malvaceae > Fremontodendron > Fremontodendron californicum. The sequence continues at coordinate 2,831,596 of JAULJL010000037.1, forward strand.
AAATTTTATCATATTTTCAATTACTAATATTGATTTATTTATAATTTAATCCAACATATTTCATATAAAAAAAAAAGCATCATAAGAAAGTACAAAATATTTAATAATATTAAAAATAAAATTACAAATAAAGTGTCTTAATTATATAACTTTCACAAACTAAATAGAACTCGCAAACTAAAGTCATAATACAGGCTTAAAATTGAAAATTAATAGTCCAAACACAAAGTAAATAAGCAATTCAAATATATAAAATGAAATAAGCAGTCCAAATCTGATGAATATTCTTATGGAGTAGCATCTGCATAAAATTGATAAATATTTTACAATTAAAAGCAATTAAGTAGTGAAGTCAATATAGAATAAAATAATGAAGTAGTTTACCATCTTCATTAACTTGATGACTAGAAGTTGAAGACCTTATTATTGGACGTGGTGACAAATTTGGAGCACTAGCAGTATCAAGTACCTAAAAAGTATTACATAGAAAACTTAGAGGTTTAAGATTCATGGTTTTGCATAAAATTATACATAAAAATGCCTAAAATATATTACCTCTCTATAGGCCACGCGAGTAGTAGAAGCCAAAACATCTACGTTCTCATTAGGAAATTGTCTTTGAAACACTGATAAAACATTACCTAAAGTTTCCTTCAAATCTCGAACCTCTGTCTCTAAGCCTAATACCTTTTCATCATGCTGCATTGATTGAGAACATGAAAAAATCGATTTATGCGATGAAGTAGATATTATTCCCAAAGCTACCTTCTAATTCATGATAATATATATATATATATATATATATATATATATCACTACAAACAAACAATCTGCAAGATGTCTTAGACATCCATCCTTAGTTAGCTCATGCTCATGCTAAGTCATTAAAGGAGCAGTTTTTAAAGACATGAATAACCTTTGTCGTCATTCGAGCTGACCCGGTCTAAATTATTATTCATTAAATAAAAAAATATTTTCTATTTAAATTTAATTAGAATATATATAAATATTAATATAAAAATAATATTTTAATAATTTAGGAATAATAAACGGGCTTGCGGACCGACTCAAAATGGGCTTGGACAAAAAAAAATTCTGAGTCGCGGCCCTGCCCGATCCATGAACAGGTTTAGGTGTTGGTGGTGACGGGTGAGGTTCAGTTATTTCGGTCCACAAACTCGCAGACCAGGAGCCTAGCCCAAGAAAAGCCAAGCAATCTGGGGTTGTCGGTCGATGAAAGAAAAGGGCAAAAGAATTAACTTTAAGAAAAAGATTTATATTTGATGCACTATCAGTATATAGGTCTATACACTGACAGTGCATCATACGATGCCACCTGTTAAAAGTTAAGTTGTAGGGTTAGGGGTTAAGGGTTAGTGATTAGGGTTGTCATAATGATTTTTTCGAACCACTATACGATTTTAAAAACAACATGGAGTCGCTATCAATCCTTTTTGGTTAGGTGTGATTGGACACGTGAGAAAACTTATCATTTTAATAAAATTTTAAAATTAATTTAAACTTATTAAAATGATACTTTTGGTCTACGAAAACAAAAATTGGGCTCGGGAGCACGGTTACATGTAGGGAAAGATTAGCACCCCACAATGCCCGTTAATAAAATGGTACCAATTAATCATGTATTTTTCTAAATCTTGATTTAATGGACTCAACAACGGTATTTAAAACTAATTCTCTTTTTCATTTCTTTTCCAAAATATGTTTATTAATCGGAAAAATGAATTATCACTACTTTTTTAAAATGAAAGTGAACGTAAATGTTTTATCGAGAACACTCATTAAATATTCCCAATACTTTTGGTGGTATTTAATGAGATTCTCTCACCTCGAGATATCTTAGGAATCATTATTATGACATCCTTCGAATTTCGTCGTCGGTAATTTTCATTCACCCTTTTTATTTAAATACATATGACGCAAATATTTAAGTATGGGACGCACATGGTTAAGCATATAGGACACGGGATTAAATACATGATCATACGATAAAGCATACGAAGCGTATTATTTGCAAACACGAGCATGGCAAAATATCGAGTACGTACATATTATTTTTCTTATTTACTTATTATCGCGATTGTTTTCACTTTGAGAACGAATTTTCGTATTGAAAATATCGCCAAACACTCCCGCTACTTGTGGTGGTATAAATAAAATAAATAAATAAATAATATCTGGATTACGAAAGATCCGTGATATCCGAGGTTTCGTCTTTGAATTTGAGCTTTCCTTTCTTTTTTTTTTTTTGTTTTCTTTCCCCCCATTTTTTTGTTTTCTTTCCCATTTTTTTCTCTTTTTTCCTTTCCTTTCCTTTCATTTTCTTTTCTTTTTTCTCTTTTTTTTTTCCTTTTTTCCTTTTTTCTTTTTTCTTTCCCCTTTTCCTGGCCTGGTCGGCTGTGCGGGTTACGGGCCGGGTCGGTTTGGCTTTCTGATCCTCTTCCCTAAATGAAACGCAACATTTTATTGCAGTATAAAAGGAAATTTATTTATTTTTTTTTTCAGATTTTCTTCTCCTCTCTTTCTCTTCTTCTTTTCCTCTCTCTCTCTAGTTCTTCACAAAGCCACAAGAAACTTCAAGTTTCCCAGATTTCGGTGGTGGCTTCGCCGTGAGCGCCATGCTCCGGTGTATTTTCCGATTCCGAGTGAGCTCAAATCTATCCCCTTTCCTTCATCTTCCTCGGTATTCGATTGGTTTTCACCGAATCTCTCCCGATTTGTGTAGATCTAGGATTAAAGTTCGGGACTTCTCAACTCCCGATCTTCGTTTTGGCTGTCCGTTCGGTCCCAAAATCCCAACCCGAGCCTCCTCGATTCCTCCTTTCCCTAAGCACTATTTGGTTCCTGAAGAAACCCACCTGATCCCAACACTTCGATTTTTTTTTTTTTTTTTTGGTTTCTGATCTGGGTTGAGATTAGCTGTTGTTTTTGTGATGTTTGGTTGTTCTTTTTTTGTTTTTTGTTTTCAGGGGATTCGAACCTCTCAAGGGTTCTGGTTTTGGGTTTTTATAGAGGGCTGTTAGGGTGGCTTAAGGCAGTGGAAAGGTAGTGGAGCTAGGGTTAGGTGGGTGGTGGAGCTAGGGTTAGGGGTGGTGGCCTAGGCTAGGTCAGTGCAAGTGGGTAGGGCTGGGCTTAGTTATTGGCTGAGGGGTTGGCCATGGCAGGCTACCAGGGTGCAAGTGGGGTGTTGGCAGGGCAAGTTGCTGGGCTAGGGGTGTCAGGTCGGTGGGTGGCTGCAAATGGGTCTGGCAGGGGCAAGTGGGGTGCGGTGGAGCAGGCTTGAGCGGTGGCTGTTGAGGCGGCTAGGGTTTCCTGGGGAGAAGGGTTGCTAGGCTGGCTAGGGTTTGTGGCGTGTTGGGCTAGGTGAAGGTTGGGTCGATGCTGGCTTGCTGGGCTACCAGGTATAATTGGCTTGCAAGGTAGGCTTGGCTGGTGCAAGGGAGGCTGGGCTTGTCTGGCCTGCTAGGCAGGCCTGTTTCCAGGTGGGGACCAGTCCGTTGGGCCCGGGTGCAGGCTGGCCTGCTGGGTTTGTGGTCTGTTGGGCCAGCAAGCTCCCATTGGCCTGCTAGGCCAGATTTTCTTTTGGGCCCCCAAAGCCCAATAATCCAAGGACTGACCTCGATCCAAAAAAAAAGCAAAAATAAATAAAATAAAATAAGAAATAAAAACAAAAATGCAGACGAATACAAACAAAGATAAAAATAATAACTGAGCCCTAATGAATGTCCAAGCACGATTCAAAATAACGGAGTCGAACTCGATTAGCATTTCATTTTAAATCTTCGAAACCCGAGGAAATCGAGTTAACGAACTGATCGGATCAAGGCAGCAATTTAGAATTTCAAGGTTTTGCCCCGTCTTTTGCCTCAATACTCGACTTAGGGCTCGGCTCGGACAAAAATGAGTTGCTACACGGGTTAGTGATTAGGGATAAAGGTTAGTTTTTTAATAAGGTGTCATTGTAAGATTTACTTGTCAATATATAAGTTTATATATTGACATTGTATCAAATACAAACCCTTAAGAAAAAAAAAGAGAAATGGCTAAAGCCTAAAGCTAAAAATGAAAACTTTGTTTGCTTGCCTTCCTCCATTGACATTTGAGCCTAAGAAAACAGGCGTTTTTTCGCTAAGTTGACAATTAATTCACGGCTTTTTTATACTAATATAGCTAAAAAAAAAATTAAACCCCAAATTACCGTTACTTTTTGATTATTTCCCAAAATACGGACTTTTTTTTTTCAGCTGGGAAATCGCCATCCCCCATGGCGATTTCCCAGCGTGTTTTTTTGCAAATTTGCAAAAAAATACCAAGGGAAATCGCCACCCCCCATGGCGATTTCCCTTGGTAATTTTAGCCAATTTTGCTAAAACCATGAAGGGAAATCGCCATGGGGGGTGGCGATTTCCCTTCATGTATATATATTTTTTTAATTAATAAAAAAAATTATATTAAAACAATATTTTATTTTATTTTAATTTGATAAATTTATTTTTAAAAATTATAAATTAAATTAAAATATTTTTTTTATAGGTTTGGTTATTTATTTTTTTAAAATATATATTAAAAATGTAATTTAATTTATTATTACAATTTTATAAAAAATAAAAATATATTTCTTATTAAAATTTAAAAAGAAGATTATATAAAAAATAAAATTTTTATATAAAAAATTTTATTTTTTATAATTTTGTAATATTATAAAAAAGAAAATTTAATTTATATCAAAAATAATTTAATGATGTAAAATGTAAATAATTTTTTTTTAAAAGAAATTTATCGAGTCACTTTTTTAAATAAAGAAGTTATTTTTAAGTTGGTATCGTAAAATAATTTTTTTAATTTGATTAGTTTTTTTGAGTTGGTATTCGATTAACTCGTGACATTAATTTAATCATTGTTTTTAATAAAAATATAGATTGTTACAGTTTAAAACTGGATATTTGATAAAAAAAATTTAATTTAATTTCTGATTAATTTTTTTTTTCTTATTATAATTTAAAAAGAAAATTAAATTAAAATGAAAAAAAGAAAAGCAACTTATCATGTAATTTGGATTATTATATTAAAATTAAATAACAACATTAAGATATAAATAAAAAAAATTATAACAATTAATTTCCGAACAAATTACATGAAATGCAAAACATATAAATTTATATTAGAAATTTAAAACACATTACAATTATTCTAATTATTGCGTGGTGTAGAGCAACAGTGTCGAGTTCTTCTAGTGCGTGGTGGTTGCACCCGTCGTTCAACCTCGTCAGTGGCACGTATTCGCGGTCCACCACGACCTCTTGCTATAACCGCCACTGGTTCCGGTTGTATGTCATCAGTCGTTTCATCCGTATCAAAAATTTGAAACCCACTGCTGGATGAGCCAACACCTAGTTCACCCATAACGGGAACCTGACTACTAGATGCACCCATAAATGATGTAGCATCAAATGCTGACGAAGGGGTTCCAAACTGATACATGGATGTTAAATATGCTGAACTTGGACTTAGGACGGGGAGCTGGTCATCTAACCTCGTTCTTGGCGGTGATGGTCGGTAACACTCATCAACGTCATATCCGGGGTGACTTACGGAATAACGATGGCTGGATGGTACTCCATGATCCCGTTCAGGTTCAGGATGATCAAATGACATCCTCGGTGCTGTGAACTCCGATGAGGTCGGTTGACCCCTTCGCCCACGTTGTCGGCGAGGTCTAGGAGCATCCATATCCTGTGTAGGAGGGACTGGAGCTGAAGTTTGTCCGGTAAATGGCATACTCCTAACATCCTCGTGCATCGACGGTGGACAAACGAAAGGCCGACCTTCATTTCTATACCATCTTATGTAATCAGCAGACGGGTTGAAATTATTACCAACAATCGGGTAACCTGTCGGAATTCGTTCAAAACGTATGTTCCACCATTGGATCCAACGTTCATGCTTCGCAGGCCAGAATTCATCATTACGACCACGCATGTCGACCTTGTGAAGCTTATCAAGGTTCATCGGGGCTGCAGGAATTGGTTGTTGCATCCCAAATTGTCGCAACACCCGTTCAGTTTGGTGCCACTCTACATATGAAAAGCATATCAATGCTGTGTTTGCTTTCCATATATTGAAATTATTGTAGGCATCCGATGGGAGGCATGCCATAATTTCACTCGAGGAATATGGCATCCACAGAAACTGCGAATAATTATTACAAATTATTAGTTTCATAAGGATTAAATAAATAAAAAAAAACTTCAATGTAACAATCGAAATATTTACCTTATCATATCCTAGTCGATCTAGTCGTAGTCTTATACTTGCAAGATCGCTCGGAGTCTCTGTAAAATCTCTACCCGTACTCCTACTCCACCTATTAAAATGCATATAATATCTTAATGACCTATAAAAATACAATTTCGTACAAAATTAATAAAATAGTAAAGATTATTACCTGCTTGCAAGGGGGTATACAGCCGAAATATCCACGCGCGGAGCAAGAAATGGTAGCCGATACCAAGCCCATGATTGTAGAAGCACTAGACATCCACCTATGTCATGGTTTTTTGGAACTGTAGCTCGGCAAAGTTCTCTATACAAAACTGCCAAACACGCAGAACCCCAACTATAATTTGCTGCTTCCTCTAAATCACGTAGCAATGGAAGATACATTAAATGTACCCGACTGCTCGATTTGTCAGGCATCAGTAATCCTCCAATCAAACGTAAAATATATGCTCTAGCAGCATATTGTATTTGTTGTTCGGTTGCATGTAATGGCAGATTTTGAAACGTTTTCAACCAAGTCAGTCTCACCGTTGAGCCAGATACGACGTCTTCTGGAGGTACCTCACCCAATAGATCTTGACATAGTTCATTCCAATCTAGCAGGCTTCCGCCTGTAACTGCATCGCCATGGATCGGAAGTCCAAGTTGCAGCGCAACATCTTCGAGACTGACCGTGCATTCACCACATGGAAAATGAAAAGTGTGCGTCTCGGGTCTCCATCGTTCGACCAACGCAGAGATTAAATCGGGTTGTATCACAAGTCGTCGAATTTGACTTGCGTGATAAAATCCGGCTCTTCTTAAGTGGTCGATAATATAAGGATGCGGGTCCTCCAATGTAAATTTCCTCGAACGTAATACGCGACGAGTTTCCTGTTATAATAATAAAAATTAATATATTATAAAACTATAACAATTAAAAAGTAATAAATAAAACTATAAAATAACAAAATAATAATATAATATAATATAATATAAACAATAATAATATAATATAATATAAAACAATAATAATATAATATAATATAATATAATATAATATAATATAATATAAACAATAATAATATAATATAATATAAAACAATAATAATATAATATAAAACAATAATTTCGTATAAAAAAACAATAATAATATAATATAAAAAAACAATAATAATATAATATAAAAAACCAATAATAATATAATATAATATAAAGAATAATAATATAATATAATATAAAACAATAATAATATAAAAAACTATAATAATATAATATAAAACAATAATAATATAAAAAACAATAATAAAATAATATAATACAATAATAATATAATATAAAACAATAATAATATAAAAAACAATAATAATATAATATAAAACAATAATAATATAATATAAAAAAACAATAATAATATAATATAATATAAAGAATAATAATATAATATAATATAAAACAATAATAATATAAAAAACTATAATAATATAATATAAAACAATAATAATATAAAAAACAATAATAAAATAATATAATACAATAATAATATAAAAAACAATAATAATATAATATAAAACAATAATAATATAAAAAACAATAATAATATAATATAAAACAATAATATAATATAATATAAAACAATAATAATATATAAAACAATAATAATATAATATAATATAAAACAATAATAATATAAAAAACAATAATAATATAATATAACACAATAATAATATAATATAATATAACACAATAATAATATAAAAAACAATAATAATATAAAAAACAATAATAATATAAAAAACAATAATAATATAAAAAATAATAATAATATAAAAAACAATAATAATATAACAATTTACTTACCTCGTTAAATATAACCTCCGAGATGTGATTTTCTTGTAACCTCAATAGTGAAGCCATTTCAAAATATTGTTGTAGAAAAAAAAAATATGTAGAAAGAAATTTTTTTTGGTAGAAAAATGAAAAAATTTTGAAAGAAAATGAAAATTTGAATGAGAGGAATGAAAATTTGAAGAAGAGGAGGGGGTATTTATAGAGGGTGGGGGGTGTGGGGGGAGGGGGGACGTGGGGGGTGGGGGGAGGGGGATGGGGGCAACGGTCATATGATCGTTGCGCCTTTGAATTTTTTTTTTTTTATTTTTTTTTCATTTGAAATTTAAAATTTAAAAAAAAAAAATTCAAAATATTAAATTATAAAAGAACCTAAAATATATTTTACGAATTTTTAAATTTTTTTAAATTATAAAAAAAATATTTTAATTTAATTTATAATTTTTAAAAATAAATTTATTAAATTAAAATAAAATATTGTATTAATATAATTTTTTTTTATTAATTAAAAAAAAATATATACATGAAGGGAAATCGCCACCCCCCATGGCGATTTCCCTTCATGGTTTTAGCAAATTTTGCTAAAATCACCAAGGGAAATCGCCATGGGGGGTGGCGATTTCCCTTGGTATTTTTTTGCAAATTTGCAAAAAACACGCTGGGAAATCGCCATGGGGGATGGCGATTTCCCAGCTGAAAAAAAAAGGTCCGTATTTTGGAAAATAATCAAAAAGTAACGTTAATTTGGGGTTTAATTTTTTTTTTAGCTATATTAGTATAAAAAAGCCATTAATTCACGTGACAATGAATAAAAAATAATTAGGAAACCATTTGATGGAAAAATTAATATATGAACCCTTCCCCAATGCAATTATTTTACATCCACACCTACCTTTTTTTTCACTCAGATTTAATTGAGTCAACCAAGAAAAATAAAAACTGTAAAAAAATTTAACCAAGGAGTAAGGAAACATAAGTTTTGTCAAACGTAAACATATAAAGAGTATGGTAATTTATTCAGCGATTCGCTTAAAATATTCAAGTCAATCTTAAGTTTTGTCAAACGTAAACATATATATATATATATATATATATATATATATATATTCTTGCGGTCGTTCCTTAATCTAAATTCATTCTGTTGTTTGATTTTGAACTTTTGGAATATGATTGCTAAGACTGAAGCTTTTTTTTCCTTCTATCCAAGGTGGAAGATAAGCTTGCAACTGACACCCTACAGGCTACAAGGCTACAAAAGGTTTCTTTTCAAATTTACACCAGATGATTTCCACTCCATTGGCGACAAAAATTCTATAATCTGGGCTGTATGGCTCACCTGCATGCATCTTTGTTCTTTTTTCTGTCTTTACTTCCCAATACGTATAATTTTTTTTTTCACATTATATAATTTGTTGGGGTTGACAGATGATCAAACCATAGTCAGAAGTTCCCCACTTTTTATGACTGTTTGTGATTGAAGCTGCCGTGTTGCTGATCAGTTCCACCTCGTTTCAACCTTCAAACCACGGCTTAGTCAAATTCAGAAATTTTCAGTAAATTCCCTTTCAGGCTGCACTGCAGTCAAACTCAAACCACAGCCAACAGAGAACAGCGTTCTCTCTATTTGAATCCTGAACCTCGGGCCAATCTCATCCAATTTCACATATCTTTTTATTTTCTGCTAATTGCTCTAGCTACTCAAAACAAAAACCAGAAAAAGAAGAAGAAGAAGAAATTGCAGAGTAATTTTCCGTCCATTAAAGAAAGATGGTATTCTCCCATAGGAAAAACCTATTAAAAACTGTATTGGTTTTCTCCTTTTTAGTAGCCTCGCTTCAACTTGGAGCAATGAGGCCACTGGATGGGGAGCACTGGCTGGCAAAAGATCATGAGCTTGTGTTTCAATCACTCCAAAAAGGTCCGGTGACAGGGTCCGATCACAATCCATGCACGAACATCCCTGGAAGCGAAAGCGGCGTCTGCAAGCAACTGGGAGGCATGAACATAGCCGGTAATGTTATGCACGCGTCTCCTGCATTTCCCAGCGTTGTTGCTCAGTTCAGGGTGGCTTCCACTGCCATGGGGAAGAGTTCTTAATAGCTACAAGTTTAGCCATCCAAACTTCCGAAATCAAAATACATAATAATGCGATCTATTATGTATGTAATTATACACCATGTATCTAGTTACGAAAACCTACATATTTCGTATATATAGACCCAAAATAATACATTGATATCCAACAGTAACTGTAAAATATATGATTAACCTATAGCGATGGCTTTGTCGTAATTTTACTTACGGTTTACTCCGTCAGTATAATATACATTTTTGTTGTTATATGAACTGTCAATATATAGGTCAAAGTGTCGGTAAAAATAAAATTTTATCATATTTTCAATTACTAATATTGATTTATTTATAATTTAATCCAACATATTTCATATAAAAAAAAGCATCATAAGAAAGTACAAAATATTTAATAATATTAAAAATAAAATTAAAAATAAAGTGTCTTAATTATATAACTTTCACAAACTAAATAGAACTCGCAAACTAAAGTCATAATACAGGCTTAAAATTGAAAATTAATAGTCCAAACACAAAGTAAATAAGCAATTCAAATATATAAAATGAAATAAGCAGTCCAAATCTGATGAATATTCTTATGGAGTAGCATCTGCATAAAATTGATAAATATTTTACAATTAAAAGCAATTAAGTAGTGAAGTCAATATAAAATAAAATAATGAAGTAGTTTACCATCTTAATTAACTTGATGACTAGAAGTTGAAGACCTTATTATTGGACGTGGTGACAAATTTGGAGCACTAGCAGTATCAAGTACCTAAAAAGTATTTCATAGAAAACTTAGAGGTTTAAGATTAATGGTTTTGCATAAAATTATACATAAAAATGCCTAAAATATATTACCTCTCTATAGGCCACGCGAGTAGTAAAAGCCAAAACATCTATGTTCTCATTAGGAAATTGTCTTTGAAACACTGATAAAACATTACCTAAAGTTTCCTTCAAATCTCGAACCTCTGTCTCTAAGCCTAATACCTTTTCATCATGCTGCATTGATTGAGAACATGAAAAAATCGATTTATGCGATGAAGTAGATATTATTCCCAAAGCTACCTTCTAATTCATGATATAATATATATATATATATATCACTACAAACAAACAATCTGCAAGATGTCTTAGACATCCATCCTTAGTTAGCTCATGCTCATGCTAAGTCATTAAAGGAGCAGTTTTTAAAGACATGAATAACCTTTGTCGTCATTCGAGCTGACCCGGTCTAAATTATTATTCATTAAATAAAAAAATATTTTTTTATTTAAATTTAATTAGAATATATATAAATATTAATATAAAAATAATATTTTAATAATTTAGGAATAATAAAACGGGCTTGCGGACCGACTCAAAATGGGCTTGGACAAAGAAAAAAATTCTGAGTCGCGGCCCTGCCCGATCCATGAACAGGTTTAGGTGTTGGTGGTGACGGGTGAGGTTCAGTTATTTCGGTCCACAAACTCGCAGACCAGGAGCCTGGTCCAAGAAAAGCCAAGCAATCTGGGGTTGTCGGTCGATGAAAGAAAAGGGCAAAAGAATTAACTTTAAGAAAAAGATTTATATTTGATGCACTATCAGTATATAGGTCTATACACTGACAGTGCATCCTACGATGCCACCTGTTAAAAGTTAAGTTGTAGGGTTAGGGGTTAAGGGTTAGTGATTAGGGTTGTCATAATGATTTTTTCGAACCACTATACGATTTTAAAAACAACATGGAGTCACCATCAATCATTTTTGGTTAGGTGTGATTGGACACGTGAGAAAACTTATCATTTTAATAAGATTTTAAAATTAATTTAAACTTATTAAAGTGATACTTTTGGTCTACGAAAACAAAAATTGGGCTCGGGAGCATGGTTACGTATAGGGAAAGATTAGCACCCCACAACGCCCGTTAATAAAATGGTACCAATTAATCATGTATTTTTCTAAATCTCGATTTAATAGACTCAACAACGGTATTTAAAACTAATTCTCTTTTTCATTTCTTTTCCAAAATATGTTTATTGATCGGAAAAATGAATTATCACTACTTTTTTAAAATGAAAGTGAACGTAAATCTTTTATCGAGAACACTCATTAAATATTCCCAATACTTTTGGTGGTATTTAACGAGATTCTCTCACCTCGAGATATTTTAGGAATCATTACTATGACATACTTCGAATTTCGTCGTCGGTAATTTTCATTCACCCTTTTTATTTAAATACTGTCATAACGATTTTTTTTCGACCGTTACGACGAATTTTATGAAAACACAAAAAATGGAGTCGCCACCAATCTTTTTTTTTTTGGCTAGGTGTGATTGGCCACCTATTAAAACCGGTTTTAGAAAAGTATTTTAAAATTAATTAAAATATTTTGTAAAACCAATTTCGAAGTCCGCGCTTTGAACCAGAGAGAAAACAAAATCGGGTTCGGGAGTCGGTTATGTGCGGGGAAGGATTAGCACCCCCGCAACGCCCGTTTAGAAAACGGTACCACTTGATAACGTGTTATCTTAAATCTCGGTTTAATGGATTTAATTGGTGTTTAAAACTAATTCTCTTTTATTTTCATTTTTATTTTATTTTAAAAAAACATGTTTATTTTTTTTTGAATTTTTTTTGGATTATTATTGTTATTTTGAAAAACTAAATCGAATACAAATTTATTATCGAAAATCCTCATTAAATATTCCCGACACTCTCGGTGGTATTTAACGAGATCTTCTCACCTCAAGACATCTTAGGAATCACAACCGTGATATCCTTCGAATTCCGTCGTCGGCAATTTACATCCATTTTTTTTATTTAAATGCGTATGATGCGAATATTTAAATATCGGATGCATACGGCTTAACATATAACTATAAAATTAAACATGCGAATCGTAATATTAAAAACACGAGCATGGTAAAATATCGAGCGCAATAAACATTCGCTCTTTATTCATTTTTTTTATTTTGATTATTTCTATTTTTTTAAAAACGAAAACGAATTTTTGTATCGAGCATGTTGCTAAATACTCCCACCACTCGTGGTGATATTTAACGAAATTCTCGCACCTCAAGATATCTTAGAAATCACTACCGTGACGTCCTTCGAATTCTGTCGTCGGTAATTTACATCCATTTTTTTTATTTAAATGCGTATGATGCGAATATTTAAATATCGGATGCATACGGCTTAACATATAACTATAAAATTAAACATGCGAATCGTAATATTAAAAACACGAGCATGGCAAAATATCGAGCGCAATAAACATTCGCTCTTTATTCATTTTTTTTATTTTGATTATTTCTATTTTTTTTAAAACGAAAACGAATTTTTGTATCGAGCATGTCGCTAAATACTCTCACCACTCGTGGTGATATTTAACGAAATTCTTGCACCTCAAGATATCTTAGAAATCACTACCGTGACGTCCTTCGAATTCCGTCGTCGGTAATTTACATCCATTTTTTTTATTTAAATGCGTATGATGCGAATGCTTAAATATCGGATGCATACGGCTTAACATATAACTATAAAATTAAACATGCGAATCGTAATATTAAAAACACGAGCATGGCAAAATATCGAGCGCAATAAACATTCGTTCTTTATTCATTTTTTTAATTTTGATTATTTCTATTTTTTTTTAAAACGAAAACAAATTTTTGTATCGAGCATGTCGCTAAATACTCCCACCACTCGTGGTGATATTTAACGAAATTCTCGCACCTCAAGATATCTTAGAAATCACTACCGTGACGTCCTTCGAATTCCGTCGTCGGTAATTCGCATTTATTAAAAAAATCTTTTTTTTTTTAAGTTAAAATGCTTTTAATAATTTTTTAAAATCGAAACCGAATAATAAAAAATACGTCGAATACTAAGCAAAAATAAATAAACAAAAATAATAATAAATAAAGAAATTAAAATCATACCAAAAATGTCGAGAATCCGAAAATTAAAATGTCGGACTTGATCTTCGTAAAACTCTTTGCTCGTACTCGACCACCAGGCACGTGAAATGGGTTTGAGACGGCATCAACATATGCAGCATGGAAACTCCCGAAAAAATTTCTGACATCGGCATCTCTAACATCTAAATCGGTCGTCACCAAAATGAACTTCACCTTTGTGTTAGTCAAATAACCATAGACTTTATAATTTTCTGTAGGATAAAGCAAGCCCAAAAAGGTTTCATTCAATGTCGGCCCAGATTTTTTTTGTATTGTTCACTCGCTCGTCGACGACATCGAGGGAGCAATGGACGATGTGCTGGAGTTTGAGAGCATCATCGGCGTCGGTGAAGCTCTGTATGTAAAGAGGATTGTTCTGATGCCCGACGACGGCGACACACACGATCATCTTCTACCGATTTCACTTGGCTCGGAGCTCCCTTCTCTCTGTTTTTTTCAAAAGCATTTTCTTAGCTAACCGACCCTATTTTCCTTCCTTAAAGCCCTTTCAAACCAAGCTCTGCTTCCCCTCCTTTCCTTTTTGTTTTTCTGTTTTTAACTCCTTCCTCCTAGATTGCCTAAACTCAAAAATGGCCCCCCTCTCTTTGCTGTTCGGATATCTCCTTTTATGGAGGATGGGAAGATTCCCAGGTTCTCCAAATTTTTTTTATTGTTGACTTTGTGTTAACCTTTATGCAGAGATAATTGGAGTTTTTGGATTACCTGATTCTGGGATAATGTGTTTACACCAGTTAGTGTTTATTGCAAAAGTGAAAGTTGGAGGGGGAAAAAGAATACCCTGAAAATGGATAGCTTGTGGGAAGAGTTATTGGGGAAAAGAGAAAGCTGGCTGTCATGCTCAGCCATGGCAGCCACCCATATATTTTATATTTTTAAATTATTTTATTATTATTTTTATTATTTTTTTAAAGAAAAAGAAAAAAAAAAGTAAAATAGATTAAAATTAAAATAACTTCATATCAAGCAAGCTTAAAATGAAAATAAAGATTGCAATTCATTTTAATATAATTCGAGTAATCTTATCATCCCGGACAAAATTCGGTGTCTACAGCTGCCCCTCTTTGCACATTGCTGAGAATCAGGAATAGGGCAAAGACAATATAACCAATTTTGTCCGGTTATAGAGATCCATTTTTAGCGAGGCTCTATCATTTGGAAAATAAATTGCTCCTCTAATCAGAGGCTCTACCTCTTGGAAAATAAATTGCTCCTCTCATCAGAGGCTCCATCACTTGGAAAATAAATTGCTCCTCTCATCAGAGGCTCCACAACTTCGAAAATAAATTGCTCCTCTCATCAGAGGCTCAACAACTTCGAAAATAAATTGCTCCTCTCATCAGAGGCTCTATCACTTGGAAAATAAATTGCTCCTCTCATCAGAGGCTCTACCACTTGGAAAATAAATTGCTCCTCTCATCAGAGCCTCCACCACTTTGAAAATAAATTGCTCCTCTCATCAGAGGCTCTATCACTTGAAAAATAAATTGCTCCTCTCATCAGAGGCTCCATAATTTTGAAAATAAATTGCTCCTCTCATCAGAGGCTCCACAACTTTGAAAATAAATTGCTCCTCTCATCAGAGGCTCCACCACTTTGAAAATAAATTACTCCTCTCATCAGAGGCTCCACAACTTCGAAAATAAATTGCTCCTCTCATCAGAGGCTCCACAACTTCGAAAATAAATTGCTCCTCTCATCAGAGGCTCTATCACTTGGAAAATAAATTGCTCCTCTAATCAGAGGCTCTACCACTTGGAAAATAAATTGCTCCTCTCATCAGAGGCTCCACCACTTTGAAAATAAATTGCTCCTCTCATCAGAGGCTCTATCACTTGAAAAATAAATTGCTCCCCTCATCATAGGCTCCACAACTTTGAAAATAAATTGCTCCTCTCATCAGAGGCTCCACAACTTTGAAAATAAATTGCTCCTCTCATCAGAGGCTCCACCACTTTGAAAATAAATTGCTCCTCTCATCAGAGGCTCCACAACTTTGAAATTAAAAAACGAACTTTGAATTTTTGACAATGAGTTTGAACACAACTTAGATTATCACCTCACTTACTACCTTAGTCTTACGAAAGTGAAGACTAATTCTGGATATCCCATCTCTTTCTCATTCAGTTTTGAAATTCCTTGTCAGATTCTTCAGATATCGCCACTCGACTAATCATACCGAGGCTCGACCTTTGAGTTTGACTTCGCAAGAATTGAAAATGGTACTCGGAGGTTTTGAAAAATGTCATTTTGAAAGATGTTACCCGTAGGTTTTTGAAAGCAGATACTTGGAGGTCTAAAAATGTTACTTCTTTGAAAGTGGTGCCCGGAGGTCTTATTCTTGACTTTGAGAATGATGCCCAGAGGTCTTTATCAATGATTTTTTAGAAAGATGCCCGGAGGTCTTGAAAACATGATTTTTGAGGATAATGCCCGGAGGTCTTGAAAACATGACTTCTGAGAAGAATGCCCGGAGGTCTTGAAACAGGTGCCCGGAGGTCTTTAAAAATGTCTTTTCATTGAAAATGGCACCCGGAGGTCTTATCCATGATTTTTGAGAATAATGCCCGGGGGTCTTGAAACAGGTGCCCGGAGGCCTTTAAAAATGTCTTTTCATTGAAAATGGCGACCGGAGGTCTTATCCATGATTTTTGAGAATAATGCCCGGGGGTCTTGAAACAGGTGCCCGGAGGCCTTTAAAAATGTCTTTTCCTTGAAAATGGCGCCCGGAGATCTTATCCATGATTTTTGAGAACAATGCCCGGAGGTCTTGAGAACATGATTTTTGAGGATAATGCCCGGAGGTCTTGAAACAGTTGCCCGGAGGTCTTAAAAATGTCTTTTCTTTGAAAATGATGCCCGGAGGTCTTATAGGTGATTTTCGAGAATAGTGGCCGAAGGTCTTGCAAACATGACTTCTGAGAAGAATGCCCGGAGGTCTTAAAAGAGGTGTCCGGAGGTCTTAGAATAGATGCCCGGAGGTCTTCTTTCTTCTAATTTCCTTTTTCTTTTGCTGTGCCCGGAGGTCTTAAAAATGTAACCCGGAGGTTTTAAAACAGATGCCCGAAGGTTTTTTTTTTTTTTTAATTTTCTATCACTTTGAAAAATAAATTGCTCCTCTAATCAGAGGCTCCACAACTTTGAAAATAAATTGATCCTCTCATCAGAGGCTCCACAACTTTGAAAATAAATTCTTTTCCTGTGCCCGGAGGACTTAAAAGAGGTAACCCGGAGGTTTTAAAAGAGGTGCCCGGAGGTCTTGGTGATCATACCTGAAGATCATATCTTGGAAGAAAATCTCACTGGATGTTCGAATTCAAATGTCAAAATTTCAAATAGTCAATGTCATGCATGAAATGTGAATGTCATGCGATGTCAATGCGTATGCCCCTGATGATGCATGTGCAAGTACCTTCGGATACTGTACACATTTTACGACACGATGCAGATGCAAAACTTAATAAACATGCGAATGTTCATGAATGATGCGAATGCTCCCAATTGTTTTTTTTTTTTTCTGATCTTGGTTTAGCTTTTCCAAATTGTTTTTCCTCTCCGAGACAGAGTGCATCCTGAAACGCTCGTGCCTCGTAAGAGATCAACCCTTTTCTTCACTTTGGAACTATCGCTTTGCCCCGATAGTTTTTCAAAATTTTATCAACTGGAGTCCGAGCCAAATGTTCATTTCTTCTACCTCAATAGTTCCATACCTCTGGGCCAGAAGAACCTTCGTCTTATGCCAACATCGGAAATGGTTTCTTCCAAAAATATTTTCATTTATCTGCTTTTGCTTGCTTTTTTTTGAAAAATGTTTGCTTATTTACTGAAAACTTTTGAGCTGAAAATGTCATCCTCAATGTTGTGATATCCAAATCTCTTAAAGATTAATGATCACTGTTAGAAGTTTTTCTAAGTGTCAATTCGGATTTTTCAAATGAGTCGGAAGGCTTGGTACCACAAGATTTTGGTTGACCCAAGGAGACTTCACAACAGGAAAAATGCATATCCTTTCTAGACTCACAAATGAAACAGATTTTGTAGAACATGATTTTTTGGACTTAAACAAATTCAACCTTCTCAGTTTCCAAATCATGGCGTTTTGACAAACGTCAAGGCTAGCTGGGATGTTCAAATTGGAGAATTAATCCTGGAAAGGAAAACGGTCTCAGTTTTTAAAGTCAAATCTCCAAACGAGAGTTGATAGTTTTCAGATATTTTGGAATTCTCAGATGTTCTTTAACTTCTTCAAAATGACCTCTTCTTTTGTTATGGCCTCGACAATACCATAGGCGGCATCGAAATTCTCCCATTTTACTCTAGACTACCCATGTCGGGTTTTCACCCTAGAGTCTCATTCTTTCCATTTTTTCATTTTTTTCATTAAATGTTTCACCATGCATTCAAGAAATCAAGACTTATCCAAAAAGATTTTTAACCAGAAAGGAGACCGAAGTCTCATGCATTTTTCTAAGAATATACTCATCAATTTAAATGACCATGCTCGATCGAAATGGTCTTTTCCAGGTACGTAATGTAGGCCGAGGTTCGAGGCATTGAAAGAAAAGATAAATAGGCCCAAACATGTGTTTAAGGTGATCGAATCAAGGATCATTTCATGAGGAGGATTCTCTTCGAAGCATTTGTCTTTGCTGAGCTTTTCTCTTTATTCGATGATTTTCACCCGTTCTTTTCTTCCTTTTCTATTTTTTGCTTTCATTTTTCTTTTCATCTCTTCTTTTTTTTTTGCATTTCTATTTTGACAAGGTGAGCTTGTAGTTGTTTGGAAGCTCAGATTTCTCTTTGATTCACGGCATTCTTTTTTTCGTCTTTGAACCAAGACTTCATTATCTGTGACCTTTGAAAAGATCCTTCCTCGCATTTGCCCCTAGTATGGAGGGTGATCCTTGATCGGGGTTGAAAGAACGAAAGTATTCATTAGGCTCAAAAGGGGTAGCAAAAGGATATTTTATTATTTGCGAAAGGATGATGAAAGATGGCCATTTTTCATCTCGAACACAAGCACGAAAATCGAAGAGTCATTCCTTAGAGGAAAATAATGAAAAGGTATTTTCTTTCTTGAAACCATCTTGAATTTCATAAATGCATGATGTCACACTCGTTTTTCATTTTCTTTCTTTTCTTTTTTTCTTTTTTTCATTTTTCATTTTTTTTTGATGTATGCTCCGAAAATTACTCCATCTTTATCCACCACGCGTCTTTCGTATCTACAAATGATGCACCATTTGATTGGTCATACAAATGAGAATTCGTATCATAACGAGGAACACCTCGAGTCTTTTTGCTCTCCGAAGGGACAAGAAAGAATATGGCTCAAAAACAGCTTTTTCTAGGAACACGAGAAAATCAGGTTTAATCATTGTTACCCGAGACGTTAATCATGAAGTGACGTCTGGGCAACTCTTGTTTTGTGGTTACGAAAAGGGATGTGAATGGTTTTGGCATAACCTTGACACATATCAATTTACCATAATTCAGATTCTAGAAAGAGGTTTCACTTGTTTGAGACACAACAAAAAACTTGGATTTTCTCAAAAGTTTGTTCCATTGCTCATAACCTAAACTAGGATCTGCATTTTTCTTATTGCACTGACTGTGGTTTCTGAAATTCAACAATATGTTCCTGGAAGCATTGACTGTTTCAACTCAAAGGATTCAAGCATAGGCAAGTCCGAAAGAGAGGGGAAAGGGTGTTGGGTCATTTCTAACATTGATCATCAATAATCTCAAGACTCCTCATCATTTCTTAACGTGATTTTTTTTTCTTTTAAGAACGCGCTCTTCACAAATCAAGAATTTCAAATTATCATTGAAACACAATAAACACAAAGCATTTGAAATTTGAAATTTATTTATTTCATGTGGATGCCAACATAAGACATGTGCTTTCATGATGAGGCATAGAACTACATGCATATTCCTCGATGCTTGTCGGCATGCTTTTAAAGGTAACCATTCTCATCCTCCAAACCCGTGGCGAAGAAACCGATTCATGGCAATGCGGATTTCCACTATTCAACTAGCTCTGGAGTCAAAATGCCGTCAAGGACAAGACCTTCAATCTTTTTCTTCAGTTGTCTGCATCTTTCAGTTGAATGTCCAATTGCCCCCATGTGATACTCACACTTGCTATTCGGGTCATAGCTCCTTGCTGATGGGTTTGGAGCTATTTTCAAAGGCACAGGGGTGAGGTATCGGTTCCTCATTAGTAATTGCAACAGGTCAGAGATTGGGATTGAAAACTTCTCTTGGTTGCCCCTCGGTCGTTTCTGGGAAGCAGGCCTAGTTGCAAGGGCTGACATAGGATGATGTGTTTGAATATTTGGAAGGTAAGGATAATGACTTGAAGAGACATTGGCAGAGTAACATGATTGATATGGAGAGACCCGGGGATATGGAGTGAATTCTCCCATAGCCTGGACATGTTCCTCCTTCCTTTCAGGTGCCTCGTTTCCCTCGGCATTGGATGTCTCATCTCCTTCGAGTTTTCCGTTCTTGATAGCATTTTCAATCATCTCTCCTGAGGTTACCATATCTGCAAAATTCTTTGTGGCATTGCCAACGAGTCTATCATAGTACGGAGCATGCAGTGTATTCACAAAAAGGACAGTAATTTCCTTTTGAGTCAGAGCCGGTTGTACTTGGATGGCCATGTCCATCCACCTATGAGCATATTCTTTGAAGCTCTCAGTTGCCTTTTTCCCCATATTTTGCAAGGTTAACCTATCTGGTGCCATGTCGATCATGTGCTTATACTGAGTCTTGAAAGCTTTTGCCAGATCTTTCCAAGAACGGATACAACCCCGATCCAAGTGATTGTACCATCTTGCAGCTGACCCTGTTAGACTGTCTTGGAAGCAGTGGATTAACAACTTGTCATTGTTGGTGTAGCCAACCATTTTTTGACAGAACATCATGATGTGGATTGATGGACATTTTGATCCGTCATACTTTTCAAATTTAGGGGCCTTGAATTTTAGCGGAATCACCAAATCTGGGACCAAGCTGAGCTCATTCGGATCTGTATTCCCAAAAACGTCTATTCCTTCTATGGCTTTGAGTCTTTCTTCAAACAGATCATACTTCTGTTGCACTTCTGCGTCTTCCACTTGCTTTGCCACACGTTTCTTTAGCTTTTCTTGTTCTAGTGAACCATCTTGGCTTGGAATAACAACCGAGTCTGAGGGGTGAAATTCCGAGTTCAATTGAAATTGTCCTTGGCCTTGTTGACTCGATAGGTAAATCGGATCTTCGTTGTCGTTTACTCGAGGTCGAGGTTCTCCCCTTATGATCGATCCTTCAGCAACCCATTTTCCTCGAGTCAGCCTAGTCATCATTTCAATCATCTTGTCTATTTGCTCGCGTGACTCCTCTTGAGATTTGGTGATCTGTTCCCGTGTTTCTTGCTGAGATCTGGCTAACTGTTCTTGTAATTCTCTCTGTGCTCTTTCCACTCTGTCCAGTCTATTTTGTTCATCCTCCATGGTTCTGACCTATGTCATAGAGGTATGCAATGATTCTTATACCTCTGATTTGGAAGAGAAATCCTTTCAAAGCTAAACCGACTTCTTTTTTATTCCTCTCAAGTGTGCTTCATGATGCATGAGCTATGAATGCCGTGAATGTAACACGATGCCCATATGATGCATGTAAAGAATAAACAAATTAATTCATGAGTATATACAATGAGTGACCATGTATGTCACGGAATGCATGACCTTATTGTAATGAATGCAATCACGATGTCGATATGATGCATGTAAAGAATAAATAAAACGATATACTGGTATATACAGAGAATGATCATTACCCAATTTACAGTGTTTGTTCGGAATAGCGAAAGATCACAATGTTCCTTCCTAATTTCGAGGATATCTGATCGGAAATTCGATATGGCTCTTACTCAAGTTCACTACATGAGGTTGAGTTAGGTTCTAAAAGGCTCCAAATTGCTCCTCACTGTCGTCCGTGAAGGCTAGTAAGGCATCCCGATTTAAACGGGTTCAATTTGTTGGAGTATATTTTCCAGGCTTATGCGGAGGTTATCACCTCACGGAAGCGTAGGTACTTTATTACTCCGAAAGTGTTTCGCTAGCCCATGCGGAGGTTATTACCTCACGAGAGCGTAGGTACTTTACTTCCACCTAAAGGGATAAAGCTCGGGTATAGAGCTTATGTATGAAATGCACGTGCTCGTGTGTGAGAAGGAACAAACAAAACCCTCGACTATTTGTCTACGACCCTTTATTCTAAACATTCCATAATTATTAAAAAAATAAATAAACGACACAAAAAATATGAATAAAGAATTAACAAATATCAAGATGTAAATGAAAGCAAAATAAAAAGAAAGAAAGAAAGAGAATTAAGAGAATTAAAATTAAATACCAATTAAATCCATCAATCAAGATTTTAAAATAACACATGATCAATTTGTGGCTCAACTCTCAAAGCATCCCCAGCGGAGTCGTCAAGCTGTCATAACGATTTTTTTTCGACCGTTACGACGAATTTTATGAAAACACAAAAAATGGAGTCGCCACCAATCTTTTTTTTTTTGGCTAGGTGTGATTGGCCACCTATTAAAACCGGTTTTAGAAAACTATTTTAAAATTAATTAAAACATTTTGTAAAACCAATTTCGAAGTCCGCGCTTTGAACCAGAGAGAAAACAAAATCGGGTTCGGGAGTCGGTTATGTGCGGGGAAGGATTAGCACCCCCGCAACGCCCGTTTAGAAAACGGTACCACTTGATCACGTGTTATCTTAAATCTCGGTTTAATGGATTTAACTGGTGTTTAAAACTAATTCTCTTTTATTTTCATTTTTATTTTATTTTAAAAAACATGTTTATTTTTTTTTGAATTTTTTTTGGATTATTATTGTTATTTTGAAAAACTAAATCGAATACAAATTTATTATCGAAAATCCTCATTAAATATTCCCGACACTCTCGGAGGTATTTAACGAGATATTCTCACCTCAAGACATCTTAGGAATCACAACCGTGATATCCTTCGAATTCCGTCGTCGGCAATTTACATCCATTTTTTTTTATTTAAATGCGTATGATGCGAATATTTAAATATCGGATGCATACGGCTTAACATATAACTATAAAATTAAACATGCGAATCGTAATATTAAAAACACGAGCATGGCAAAATATCGAGCGCAATAAACATTCGCTCTTTATTCATTTTTTTTTATTTTGATTATTTCTATTTTTTTTAAAACGAAAACGAATTTTTGTATCGAGCATGTCGCTAAATACTCCCACCACTCGTGGTGATATTTAACGAAATTCTCGCACCTCAAGATATCTTAGAAATCACTACCGTGACGTCCTTCGAATTCCGTCGTCGGTAATTTACATCCATTTTTTTTATTTAAATGCGTATGATGCGAATATTTAAATATCGGATGCATACGGCTTAACATATAACTATAAAATTAAACATGCGAATCGTAATATTAAAAACACGAGCATGGCAAAATATCGAGCGCAATAAACATTCGCTCTTTATTCATTTTTTTATTTTGATTAATTCTATTTTTTTTAAAACGAAAACGAATTTTTGTATCGAGCATGTCGCTAAATACTCTCACCACTCGTGGTGATATTTAACGAAATTCTCGCACCTCAAGATATCTTAGAAATCACTACCGTGACGTCCTTCGAATTCCGTCGTCGGTAATTTACATCCATTTTTTTTATTTAAATGCGTATGATGCGAATATTTAAATATCGGATGCATACGGCTTAACATATAACTATAAAATTAAACATGCGAATCGTAATATTAAAAACACGAGCATGGCAAAATATCGAGCGCAATAAACATTCGCTCTTTATTCATTTTTTTATTTTGATTATTTCTATTTTTTTTAAAACGAAAACGAATTTTTGTATCGAGCATGTCGCTAAATACTCCCACCACTCGTGGTGATATTTAACGAAATTCTCGCACCTCAAGATATCTTAGAAATCACTACCGTGACGTCCTTCGAATTCCATCGTCGGTAATTCGCATTTATTAAAAAAATCTTTTTTTTTAAAAGTTAAAATGCTTTTAATAATTTTTTAAAACCGAAACCGAATAATAAAAAATACGTCGAATACTAAGCAAAAATAAATAAACAAAAATAATAATAAATAAAGAAATTAAAATCATACCAAAAATGTCGAGAATCCGAAAATTAAAATGTCGGACTTGATCTTCGTAAAACTCTTTGCTCGTACTCGACCACCAGGCACGTGAAATGGGTTTGAGACGGCATCAACATATGCAGCATGGAAACTCCCAAAAAAATTTCTGACATCGGCATCTCTAACATCTAAATCGGTCGTCACCAAAATGAACTTCACCTTTGTGTTAGTCAAATAACCATAGACTTTATAATTTTCTGTAGGATAAAGCAAGCCCAAAAAGGTTTCATTCAATGTCGGCCCAGATTTTTTTTGTATTGTTCACTCGCTCGTCGACGACATCGAGGGAGCAATGGACGATGTGCTGGAGTTTGAGAGCATCATCGGCGTCGGTGAAGCTCTGTATGTAAAGAGGATTGTTCTGATGCCCGACGACGGCGACACACACGATCATCTTCTACCGATTTCACTTGGCGCGGAGCTCCCTTCTCTCTGTTTTTTTCAAAAGCATTTTCTTAGCTAACCGACCCTATTTTCCTTCCTTAAAGCCCTTTCAAACCAAGCTCTGCTTCCCCTCCTTTCCTTTTTGTTTTTCTGTTTTTAACTCCTTCCTCCTAGATTGCCTAAACTCAAAAATGGCCCCCCTCTCTTTGCTGTTCGGATATCTCCTTTTATGGAGGATGGGAAGATTCCCAGGTTCTCCAAATTTTTTTTATTGTTGACTTTGTGTTAACCTTTATGCAGAGATAATTGGAGTTTTTGGATTACCTGATTCTGGGATAATGTGTTTACACCAGTTAGTGTTTACTGCAAAAGTGAAAGTTGGAGGGGGAAAAAGAATACCAGAAAATGGATAGCTTGTGGGAAGAGTTATTGGGGAAAAGAGAAAGCTGGCTGTCATGCTCAGCCATGGCAGCCACCCATATATTTTATATTTTTAAATTATTTTATTATTATTTTTATTATTTTTTAAAGAAAAAGAAAAAGAAAAGTAAAATAGATTAAAATTAAAATAACTTCATATCAAGCAAGCTTAAAATGAAAATAAAGATTGCAATTCATTTTAATATAATTCGAGTAATCTCATCATCCCGTACAAAATTCGGTGTCTACAAATACATATGACGCAAATATTTAAGTATGGGATGCACATGGTTAAGCATATAGGACACGGGATTAAATACATGATCATACGACAAAGCATACGAAGCGTATTATTTGCAAACACGAGCATGGCAAAATATCGAGTACGTACATATTATTTTTCTTAATTACTTATTATCGCGATTGTTTTCACTTTGAGAACGAATTTTCGTATTGAAAATATCGCCAAACACTCCCGCTACTTGTGGTGGTATAAATAAAATAAATAAATAAAAAATATCTGGATTACGAAAGATCCGTGATATCCGAGGTTTCGTCTTTGAATTTAAGCTTTCCTTTCTTATTTTTTTTTTGTTTTCTTTCACCCCATTTTTTTTGTTTTCTTTCCCATTTTTTTTCTCTTTTTTCCTTTCCTTTTCTTTTCTTTTTTCTCTTTTTTTTTTCCTTTTTTCTTTTTTCTTTCCCCTTTTCCTGGCCTGGTCGGCTGTGTGGGTTACGGACCGGGTCGGTTTGGCTTTCTGATCCTCTTCCCTAAATGAAATGCAATATTTTATTGCAGTATAAAAGGAAATTTATTTATTTTTTTCAGATTTTCTTCTCCTCTCTCTCTCTAGTTCTTCACAAAGCCACAGGAAACTTCAAGTTTCCCAGATTTCAGTGGTGGCTTCGCCGTGAGCGCCATGCTCCGGTGTATTTTTCGATTCCGAGTGAGCTCAAATCTATCCATTTTCCTTCATCTTCCTCGGTATTCGATTGGTTTTCACCGAATCTCTCCCGATTTGTGTGGATCTAGGATTAATGTTCGGGACTTCTCAACTCCCGATCTTCATTTTGGCCGTCCGTTCGGTCCCAAAATCCCAACCCGAGCCTCATCGATTCCTCCTTTCCCTAAACACTATTTGGTTCCTGAAGAAACCCACCTGATCCCAACACTTCGATTTTGTTTTTTTGTTTTTTTTTTTGGTTTATGATCTGGGTTGAGATTAGCTGTTGTTTTTGTGATGTTTGGTTGTTCTTTTTTTGTTTTTTTGTTTTCAAGGGATTCGAACCTTTCAAGGGTTCTGGTTTTGGGTATTTATAGAGGGATGTTAGGGTGGCTTAAGGCAGTGGAAAGGCAGTGGAGCTAGGGTTAGGTGGGTGGTGGAGCTAGGGTTAGGGGTGGTGGCCTAGGCTAGGTCAGTGCAAGTGGATAGGGCTGGGCTTAGTTATTGGTTGAGGGGTTGGCCATGGCAGGCTACCAGGGTGCAAGTGGGGTGTTGGCATGGCAAGTTGCTGGCTAGGGGTGTCAGGTCGGCAGGTGGCTGCAAATGGGTCTGGCAGGGGCAAGTGGGGTGCGGTGGAGCAGGCTTGGGCGGTGGCTGTTGAGGCGGCTAGGGTTTCCTGGGGAGAAGGGTTGCTAGGCTGGCTAGGGTTTGTGGCGTGTTGGGCTAGGTGAAGGTTGGGCCGATGCTGGCTTGTTGGGCCACCAGGCTTAGTTGGCTTGCAAGGTAGGCTTGGCTGGTACAAGGGAGGCTGGGCTTGTCTGGCCTGCTAGGCAGGCCTGTTTCCAGGTGGGGACCAGGCCGTTGGGCCCGGGTGCAGGCTGGCCTGCTGGGTTTGTGGTCTGTTGGGCCAGCAAGCTCCCATTGGCCTGCTAGGCCAGATTTTTTTTTGGGCCCCCAAAGCCTAATAATCCAAGGACTGACCTCGGTCCAAAAAAAAAAGAAAAATAAATAAAATAAAATAAGAAATAAAAACAAAAATGCAGACGAATACAAACAAAGATAAAAATAATAACTGAGCCCTAATGAATGTCCAAGCGCGATTCAAAATAACGGAGTCGAACTCGATTAGCATTTCATTTTAAATCTTCGAAACCCGAGGAAATCGAGTTAACGAACTGATCGGATCAAGGCAGCAATTTAGAATTTCAAGGTTTTGCCCCGTCTTTTGCCTCAATACTCGACTCAGGGCTCGGCTCGGACAAAAATGAGTTGCTACACGGGTTAGTGATTAGGGATAAGGGTTAGTTTTTTAATAAGGTGTCATTGTAAGATTTACTTGTCAATATATAAGTTTATATATTGACATTGTATCAAATACA
The DNA here is from genome assembly GCA_030761205.1 of Fremontodendron californicum. Taxonomy (NCBI): domain Eukaryota; kingdom Viridiplantae; phylum Streptophyta; class Magnoliopsida; order Malvales; family Malvaceae; genus Fremontodendron; species Fremontodendron californicum. Next base: position 2,859,115 of record JAULJL010000037.1, read on the forward strand.
AACCCTTAAAGAAAAAAAAAAAGAGAAATGGCTAAAGCCTAAAGCTAAAAATGAAAACTTTGTTCGCTTGCCTTCCTCCATTGACATTTGAGCCTAAGAAAGCAGGCGTTTTTTCGCTAAGTTGACAATTAATTCACGTGACAATGAATAAAAAATAATTAGGAAACCATTTGATGGAAAAATTAATATATGAACCCTTCCCCAATGCAATTATTTTACATCCACACCTACCTTTTTTTTCACTCAGATTTAATTGAGTCAACCAAGAAAAATAAAAACTGTAAAAAAATTTAACCAAGGAGTAAGGAAACATAAGTTTTGTCAAACGTAAACATATAAAGAGTATGGTAATTTATTCAGCGATTCGCTTAAAATATTCAAGTCAATCTTAAGTTTTGTCAAACGTAAACATATATATATATATATATATATATATATATTCTTGCGGTCGTTCCTTAATCTAAATTCATTCCGTTGTTTGATTTTGAACTTTTGGAATATGATTGCTAAGACTGAAGCTTTTTTTTCCTTCTATCCAAGGTGGAAGATAAGCTTGCAACTGACACCCTACAGGCTACAAGGCTACAAAAGGTTTCTTTTCAAATTTACACCAGATGATTTCCACTCCATTGGCGACAAAAATTCTATAATCTGGGCTGTATGGCTCACCTGCATGCATCTTTGTTCTTTTTTCTGTCTTTACTTCCCAATACGTATAATTTTTTTTTTTTCACATTATATAATTTGTTGGGGTTGACAGATGATCAAACCATAGTCAGAAGTTCCCCACTTTTTATGACTGTTTGTGATTGAAGCTGCCGTGTTGCTGATCAGTTCCACCTCGTTTCAACCTTCAAACCACGGCTTAGTCAAATTCAGAAATTTTCAGTAAATTCCCTTTCAGGCTGCACTGCAGTCAAACTCAAACCACAGCCAACAGAGAACAGCGTTCTCTCTATTTGAATCCTGAACCTCGGGCCAATCGCATCCAATTTCACATATCTTTTATTTTCTGCTAATTGCTCTAGCTACTCAAAACAAAAACCAGAAAAAGAAGAAGAAGAAGAAATTGCAGAGTAATTTTCCGTCCATTAAAGAAAGATGGTATTCTCCCATAGGAAAAACCTGTTAAAAACTGTATTGGTTTTCTCCTTTTTAGTAGCCTCGCTTCAACTTGGAGCAATGAGGCCAATGGATGGGGAGCACTGGCTGGCAAAAGATCATGAGCTTGTGTTTCAATCACTCCAAAAAGGTCCGGTGACAGGGTCCGATCACAATCGATGCACGAACATCCCTGGAAGCGAAAGCGGCGTCTGCAAGCAACTGGGTGGCATGAACATAGCCGGTAATGTTATGCACGCGTCTCCTGCATTTCCCAGCGTTGTTGCTCAGTTCAGGGTGGCTTCCACTGCCATGGGGAAGAGTTCTTAATAGCTACAAATTTAGCCATCCAAAATTCCGAAATCAAAATACATAATAATGCGATCAAATTTTTTTTTTTTTTTTGCTTCCCATATATACTTGTAAATTATTTTCTTTATTAATACTTGCTTAGGACAGCAAATCAAAATAATGTTTGGTTGGGAACCGATGTTAGTTGACATTTATTCAAGATACATGGTTGATTATATTATTCAAAATGATTTGTTTTCTTCCTTAAATTTCCCTTTTTAATTTCTAACGTTGAATGCTTTATTTACATGAGAAAAAGGGTGAAAAGGGTCTTTTGAATTTTTCCTAAGCTTTCTTAATGATTGCTATATTGGTTTGGTTGTATTACTCGCACCTTTTTGTTTCATGGTTTATTAACGTTAATTTGCATTAGAAGTTTATTAGCTAAGGAAAAAGTGGGGTTGTTCCAAGAAAGAAAGTAAGCACTTTGAATCATTCATGCTTTGAGCATTGATCAGGATTATGAATGAAATTGCAGAATCTAGCTATTCGGCAATCTCCAGAATTCTCATCCGTTGGTGTAAATCATGAAGGTTTTGAACTCCTTCGAACAGGTTGTGCCTAATTCTTTCTCATATATATCAAGGAGACCAAGCGAAACACAAAGGAAACCTGAAACTCCATGCTTCGAAGGAGTTCAGTTTATATGACTGCACCAAGTTGTTCTGATATGGCAGATATTGTACTGTCATGTCAAGTGTTAACAGTCTAAAAAATATGAAGGCCTTCTTATGAAATTATTGGATAATTCTCAAATAGGGACAAGGCCAATAAATGGAGCAAAAATGATCTTTCATTTCGTAAGCAATCTTGTCTTAAGCAAAAACATTTCACCACTCGTGAACAAAGACATGTTCCCATAATCCCATTGTTATTATTTTTACACTATAAATAAAGCAGCCAGATTTCTAGCTAGAACTTATCAAAAGAATTTTGTCGTTAATCATTAATCAGGTTCTGAAAGAAGGAATTTGTGGCCTAGCAACCGCAACAAAATGGGACCATTCGATCCGTCTGCAATGGGAGGAGACTTAACATGCCTTGCGGAGGTCTTTTGGCTCATGCAAGGTGGAACGCCGCGTGCAGTAGTGATGTATGTGCAAGCTTGAAATAGCTCAATATCAATGGTGACTCATTATTTCAATGAATCATTTCTTTGGACAGAAGAAATATAGATACCAAAGAAATGAAATGAAGCAAGAACTTTGATTTTTTATTAACAATTCATATTGTGTTTAACAAATGCTTTATATATATCATCAACAAAGACAAAGAACTAATAGCAAAAAAAGATAGAACATTGATCAGGATTCGGGAATGTTCCCATTATTTAATTTCATGATCATTGTACACACAAATTTTATGTCAAAAATATGACAAGGAAAATTTGGAGTCAAATAATAATTTTATTAATCAAATTTTGAGGTTACAATCTCTGAATATTCTTAAAGAAAGAAATCATTTGATTCTTTTCTTCAGCAAAATTTTAATTCAAGGGTCTTCACGACTTGATCTTGAAATTGGCTTCAAGGGTCTTTGAGACTTGATCTTGAACACACGTTGTTTGCTTCAAGGGTCTTCGAGACTTGATCTTGAGCAAACATGATTTATCTTCTTTCTTGGATCAACACAAGATCGAAGAGCAACTTCTTGAGAAATCTTTAAGAACAGACACGATGGTGTTCTTAAGAATTTCTTGCTTCAATTCTGCAGAGATTTCTTCTTGAGATTTTGGAGAGGATTTAACTCTTCCAAATCTTTTTCTTCTTGAGACTTTGGAGAGATTTAACTCTTCCAAATCTATTTCTTCTTAAGACTTTGGAGAGATTTAACTCTTCCAAATCTATCTCTTCTTAAGACTTTGGAGAGGATTTAACTCTTCCAAATCTTTTTTGTTCTCTTCAGGCTTCTCAATTGTGAATTTGTGTTAAGAGGAGGTCTCTATTTATAGTGGTAGCTAGCCAGGTGAAAGAGAGTTTTAAAAGAACTCATCCTCCTTATTTATCTCTTAATTAATTTAATTTAATTAGAGATAATATCTTCTTATTTATCTCTTAATTAATTTAATTTAATTAGAGATAAAATATTTATTTTTATCACTTAATTAATTAATTAAATTAGAGATAAAATATTTATTTTTTTATCACTTAATTAATTAATTAAATTAGAGATAAAATATTTATTTATCTCTTAATTAATTAATTAAATTAGAGATAAAATATTTATTTTTATCTCTTAATTAATTTAATTTAATTTAATTAAAGATAAAACTTTATTATTTATCTCTTAATTAATTTAATTTAATTAGAGATAAAACTTTATTATTTATCTCTTAATTAATTTAATTTAATTAGAGGTAAAATAATTATGACACATGGGTGTAATTTGATTGGATAACCCATGAATCCTTGCAATTTGATTGGTCAAACCATGTGTACATATTTAATTAATTATAAAATAATTAATTATAATATGTTATTATCAATTTCACATGGTAATGTATAATTTAATTGAAAATTTCTTAATTAAAAGAAATTTCAATTAACACGTGGCAATTTGTAATTGGTTACAAATTTTCTCCTTCTACAAATGCCCCCTCAAGACTTGGTTACGTGCACGAAATTTTTCTCTTTTTAGTGTAGCAAGTGGACAAGTCTTGAAATTTATCTACATCAATTAATTATCTTCATATAATTTTGTATATGAGACGAAAAAATTGATTTAGCAAATATAATTTCCTATGCATCAAAATGGACCATGAATAGAATATTGACCCACCCTAAATGGTTTAGCAAAAAAAAAATGGATATTGGGTGTTGGGCCAACATTGGCCTACGTATGGCAATATGAGCCAATATTGGCCTACATAACAAAAATGGTTTTAAAGCCAAATTTAAAGTTTTTTTTTTTTTTTTTTTTTTTTTAAGAAACATGCAATGCATTCATTTCTAATTATAATTTTACAGCCAGGGCCTTAATATAGTAACTAGGCTCCCATAGTTTTGGAACAAAGCTTAGAGGAACTCAACCGAGGAATAAAGATTGAAAAACTCAAAGGTTAAAAAAACATTGTTCTTGTCAGAGGAAGGTGTTCAACATATAAATAATAAAAAAAATGGGGGCCGTAGGTGATGGATGTCGACGTCTAAGACTCAACACTTATGTCGGAGAAAGTTGGTGAATGAAAACATGGGTTTCAAATGCTCTGTAAATCGATCTTTGAGTTCAATGAGTTAGTCACAAAAGGGTCGATAAAGGCCCATGCAGAAGAAGTTTGTACTTTGTGATGATACGATTGAATCTAGAATTCAAGATAAGCCAACGATTTTGTAGTACTCATCTCCAATGCACATGAAATTATTGTACCGTTCGCATCCACCAATCTGTAAATTAATGTTCCGGTCATGATACTGTACGTATTTGTTAAGTTAAAGTTTTTTTTTTTTTTTTTTGACTTGGTAAATGTCAAAAGTTCATACCAAGCATGGCCCACACCTATTTGTTAAGTTAATGGATCCCTTTAAGCCAAAACATGAAGCCATGCATTCTAAACGAAGCAGACAAAGTTTTATGGCTTTTTCATTATATTTTGGAAGTAAACAGAGCTGCCCCCTGACTGTGGAAATAAAGAAGTTCAATTGGTTCACGAAACTTAGGAACCAACGTCAAGCAAACTCCTAGTCCGACTTGAACTTATAATCCAACTAAAATCCAACCTCCAATTTTAAAGGAATTCTAATACAATTAGAAATCCTATTTCTTGACCACATGGGACTTGAATTATTTCCCCTATAAAAGCAAGGCCTTCTCAAGCTAATTTGCATATCAAATTAATTGTCAAAGGTTGCTACGTTGGAGAGCTTAACATGTGAGTTCTTTTTTTCTTTTTTTTTTTTATATATATATATATTTTATTATTTTATTTATTGGCTTTAAATCCATGCTTGGGAAAATGACGCCAGGGAGAGAGAACAGGTGTGAGTACCCCTCGGAGTTGCATGAAGAACAAACGATTGGCCTTGGTTGCCGAGAGATGACCCAAGCTTTTTCCATACGCTTAACAAAATCGTAAGAGCTCTCATAGAAATCAACAGTAGAAGCTCTGCCGCCCAAACCCCTTGAACCTTTGGACCTTGCAGTTATTATTGTAACTTGAGGTACAAACCTAGCACGCCACTCTATTTGTTGATAAAAAGTTCATGGCTTTCTTATCAATATGATTTGCCCACATGGCTTGTAACAACTAACTATAACGATGGACCCCATGACTATGTCTTTGTTTGAATGCTTTTCTAACTTCCTGGTTTTAAGATTTGAGTCATCGGTTTACAGAGGATATTGTTCTTGTGGAGTCTAGTTTCGATACCTATGTTGAGTCTAGCTTTCTGATTAAGCGTAGATGGATGTCATGTTTTATGTTGAGCAGGGAGCCGATATCCCTGTGAACCTTATCCTTTTATGAATAAATCTAAGCGCAGAAATGTTTGGACCGTAAAGAAACAGTGATCAAACTAAGAATATCAGATGTTCCAGAAACACCATTGGTAAATGCAAGAAACTTAGCTAGAACGTCTGATATTCTTGCTGTTTATGCATGGGTTGATCCTGCAACTGGTCATTGTCAAGGTTTTAGCCTTCTACTCATAACATGTTTTGCTGAACCTTTTTCTAAAAAAAAAAAAAATCAAACACTTATTATTATTTTTTTTTTTTTTGCTTTTAGCCTTCTACTCGTAACATGTTTTGCTGAACCTTTCTCTAAAAAAAAATCAAACACTTATTTTTGCTTTTCTTGGATGGTTCAAGGCTTTGCCTGGTCAAAAGCTGAAAACGTAAATGTATCAGGTTGGGCCTTTTTTGAAAGCCCTAAAAAAAAAAATTTCATCTCAGCCATATGCTTGACCCAATTGCGAGCCCGTCGATTAGCCCATCTTTCCCTATATTATTGGATCACATAAATTGGGTTGCCATGTTTGCCTATAAGAGAAACATTTTTGCGAGGGGAGAATTTCTGAAAAGTCCGACTTTTCCCTTCTCTTTTTTTTTTTTTTTACCTATTTGACTTGTTTTCGTTTGTTTTGTTTTTGTTTTTGTAGAATCATCATGGTGTACTTCAAAGATCACAAAGATTATCTTGTGATTCTTTCCAAAGAAGATGAAGACATAAAAGAAGGATTATATCTCTCCATCGACAAGCTCATATCGGGTAGATATAAATCCGCTTGGAAATCATTTGATTTTCCTACCACTTTGGAAGATTGGTCGATAGAACTTTCTCCAACTTCACAATCTTCTCCAAAGGCGAGATCTCTTCAGTCTAGTCTTCACGTCAATACTTCTAATCATGAGAAGTTTGACACGTTGGGAAGCCGTATCATTTCCGAAAGGTCATATTGGGGATTTTCCTTCAAGATTTTTGGAGAGTTTGGTTACATACCAAAGTACTGGGAATGGGCTGAAGATGTGTTGTACCACTTCAACAAAAATTTAACGACTGTTAGTATATATGATGCTGTTTATGCATCATTATACAATTATGATCACAACAAGGACGTCATTCGCGCTTTTTGTGAAGCTTGGTGCCCGGCTACCAACACTCTCCACCTTGCTACTGGGGAAGCTTCCATCTCCTTATGGGATTTGCATAGGCTAGGCGGTTTACCTATTCACGGCATATTTTATGATGAAGTCATTCCTTGTGCTGCCGAATTGACTGGCTTTGATAACAAGGGAAGATTCATCCCGAGATGTTGTGAATATCTATTTGCTGCATTCCATCTTTTGAAGCAAGGCAAGGAAGATAAGGTGTCTATTGAGGATTGGATCAATTTTTGGTTTCAAGGGAAATTGCGTTACACCAAACCACCTGCTCGAAAAGCAAAGAAGCTTGTTCGTCCAAAAGCTACACATAACCCTACTGGGATTCTTCGGAAATACCAAGGTCGGGGAATGGCAGGAGATGGAGCATTCACTACACTTGGAATCAAAGACAGTTTAACATCAGACACTTATTTAGCTGCCTTCATTTCTTGTTGGATTTGTGTTTTTGTTTTTCCAAGTAAAGATTCAGAATTTGTTCGGCCAGAGACATTTAAGATAGCTAGCCTGATGGCGATTGGGAGAACTGTTAATCTCGCGGTCCCGGTGTTGGCCAATATTTACCATGGACTAAACCGAATTACACTTTCTGCTCAAGCGGGCTCTTCAGACGCGTGTTTTCCAATTCACTATATTTATGGGTGGCTAAGTTATTACTTCCGGACTCACTTTCAAAATCCAGATGATGTATATGGGCCTTTGATGAGCAAGTTTTCGGGAGAAGGTGGAGCCAAATACTTTGAGGATTATGATGCCCGCAAGTTAATTCATAGTGGCATAGTGTGGAATGCTAACTTATATCCCAGAAATAGGGATGAAGTAATTGTTGATGATGACACTCTTAGTAAGATCAATCATGGCTACCTTGTTAATGTTCGTTCGAGCTATTTGCCTGCCCGATGTAACCAAGCCATCATTGTAGAACCTTACAGTCCTCATCGATTTGGGAGACAATTTGGGTTTTGTCAGGATATTCCCGGAGCTCTTAAGGAAGACATTCGTTCTGGGTCTGTGGATGATTTATGTAGGTTTTGGAGAATTTGCACTCGTTCTCATACAAAGTCCAGATTGATCTCTCCAGCTCGTTCTCTAAATCCTAATAATCATACAACCGCAAGATACATGGAATGGTGGTCGAAAGTTCATGAGTCATATCTTGAGCATTCTATTGATATTTTGATTTCGAGCATCCGTACATCACCATCGAAGAGAAGAAAACCTCCAAAGGATGTTAAGAAAAAGTCTTTAGAGATTTCGCAAGACAAATCCAATAAAGCCAAAGTCTCGTCCACCATAGATTTAACAGAGGAGCATGTGAAGACTTCACAAGAAGTTCCTCGATCAGTATCATTAGTTGATGAAGGACAAAGGGTTTTGCCGAAAGTCATCGAAGGGAAGCATAATGCGATTGTTGAAGATTCGATTGATGAGAGTGATCATGACAGACATTGGAAGCGAACTAGGCCAAGGGGATCCTTTCAAGGTGATATATCCCCCGCCAAAAGTGAAGCTTCAGTTTCTAGTTCGCATGAGTTCAACAAACTTGCAGCTAAAATCAGAAATAATGTTTCAAGTACCGTTTCCAACCAAGAAGATGCTTGCCCTAATGTGATTGTTAATAATATTTCCCCTATAGTGAAGACTTCCACAGGCCCTCTTGTTGAAGCTAGTCATCTCGCCCTTCCAGAATTTTCTAAGTTTAGTGCTGAAAAAGTGATATCCGATAGTCAGTTGAAGCTTGCAACTATTTTGTGGGAAAGCATTCAACCAAGGATTATTCGCGCTTCTTTTGATCGGGTTTCTTCACTTAGTGGTGATGTTCACAAGATCTTTGATGCAATAGAAGCAATCAAGTCCGTTGATTCATCCTTATTGAAAGGCATGGTGGAAGACTACTTTACACAAGTCCAAAAGTTTAATGAGCTTGAATCTTCCATTTCTTCATCCAAGGATAGAATTGAAAGGCTTCAAGGACTTGAAATTCGACTTAAAGATTCAATGTTACTTGAACATAAGACTGTTGAGAACCTTAACACCCTGCAGTCGAACTTGGCAGATATAGAGCATGAGTTCATTACTTTGCAACGCAAAAAACATAGACTTGAGTCTTCGCTCCAAGAAACTGAAAATGAACTGAAAAGAAGAAGAACCGACACCTCCAAGATTCGTGAAGAGATGAATTCTGTTGAGTCTATTACTACCCTTACTGAGGATGAAGCCAAAAACTTAGATTTGTTGCGAAATATGTTGGAAGCCTCTCGAGACGACTTGAAGAATTTCAAATGGAAGCCCTGACTCCCTTTTGATGTAACTTTTTTTTTTTTTTATTAGTTCTTAGGCTTGCTAGTTTTTTTTATTTTATTTTTTATTGTAAGTTCTTTTCAAGTTTGAAATGAAGTTAAATTTCTTTTTCTCCATATATTATCTTTCTTTTGCACTTTCTGAAGCATTTTTGCATCATGTATGGACTACAAATTAAATTCCCAAAGATCTTTAATTTGCAAAAGATTTGTTTTACTTGAAAAATAATTTGAATCATGAAATTTGAATGGAGAATTATTATGATATTTTCAAGTGAACGAAAGATAATATTTGAATCAAATTTTTTTTTTTTTTGTTTGGACTGAACTTGGCAATGAAACCAAGCTGCCTACGTACCCTCGAATTTGAAGGATCAAGTCATAACGTAATTCATCTTTTTTTTTTTTTTTTTGTGCCCTAACTTTTGCCTAAGTTGTCCTAGAAAGGATTTTCAACATAGCGGGCTTTTTTTTTTTTTTGATGTACAGTTTAAGCTCGTGTTTAGGAGCAACATACAACAGTTTAAGCTCTTGCTTAGGAGCAATATCTTCTTTAAGCATAGTAACGCTTCAAAAACTTTCCATTGATCGGTCCGACTTTGACACCATCTTGATCAACGATCTTATAGGCACCATTGGTATAAACTTCTCGAACAACGTATGGTCCATCCCATTTTGAAAGGAACTTGTTGCCAATACGATGTGAAGTATTTATGGGTCTTCTTACAGCAAGGACTAAATCTCCAACTTGGAAAGATCGCTGCTTGACTTTCTTATTAAAAGCTTTGGATAGTCGAGCTTGATAGCACTCCAAGCGTTGTTGGGCTTCCAACCTTTTCTCATCCAGTGCTTCTAATTCTTCCAAACGTAAGCGTACATTGTCTTCACTAGAAAGATCTTCCTGGATTGCAATCCTTAATGACGGAATTTGTCGCTCAAGTGGTAGAACAGCTTCTACACCATAAACAAGTGCATATGGAGTGGCTTGAGTTGGTGTGCGATATGTAGTTCGATAAGCCCACAGAGCTTCTCCTATCCTTTCATGCCAATCTTTCTTTGAACGGTTAACAACTTTCTTAAGAAGATTGCACAAAGTTTTGTTAAAAGCTTCTGCTAATCCGTTTGCTGGAGCATGATACATTGAAGACTTGTACTGCTTGAAGTCAAACTGTGCACATAATTTGCTCATGTCAAACTGCTTCCCATTATCAGTTATGATGTGACGAGGTACACCATACCGATAAATGATGTTTGTCCTGATAAAAGTTGCAACAGTTTCTTTTTTTGCTTCCCTGTAAGGTGCCACTTCTGCCCACTTTGAAAAGTAATCTGTAGCGGCAAGTATATACATATGCCCTAGTGAACTCTTAGGTAATGGTCCTACCAAATCAAGTCCCCAAGCATCGAACGGCCAAGATGTGACTGTCGGATGTAGTGGTTCAGGAGGTTGATGGATGAAGTTTGCATGAAACTGACAAGCTTGACATTTCTTGGAGTAGTCCATGCTATCCTTTACCATTGTTGGCCAATAGTATCCCATTCTTTTAATTTGAAAGTGCAATTTAGCTCCAGACTGATGTGCACCACAAATTCCTGAGTGAGCTTCTTGTAAGGTTTTGGATACTTCATCTTCTCCTAAACATCGAAGGAAGACACCATCAAAAGAGCGGCGATAGAGCGTACCCTTGAAGTAAATAAATCGATGAGCTCGACGTTTCACTTCCGTTTTATGCCTTGGATCATTGGGTAGCCTCCCATGCTCTAAATAATCAATCAATGGCTGTCTCCAATCTTCTTTTTCAACTTCGCAAACTGAAACAACATTGGATTCCTGGTTGTCATCTTTAAAATCAACTGGAGGTAAAATCCATCGTTTGCAAAGAGGGACTTTTACTTCTACACTTGGCATGGCGAGAGCTGATGCTAGATTAGCAAGAGAATCTGCTTGCTTGTTCTCTCTTCTTGGTACATGTTCCAAGCTTACATTGTCAAACCATTCCAAAATCTTCTTTGCATAGTTGACGTATGGTAAGAGGTCGGGCTTCTTAACTTCATAAAGTGAAAGAAGTTGGTTGATGACCAATTTGGAATCCCCAAACACTTTAAGTTGAGTGATCTTCATATCCACTGCCATTTCCAATCCAATGATCAGAGCTTGGTATTCTGCTACATTGTTGGAACAATTTTCAATGAGAGTAAATGCATAAGGCAATACATCTCCTTCTGAAGTGACAAAGACAACACCTGCTCCAGCTCCATCTTGACGGGCAGCCCCATCGAAGAATAGTTTCCATGGCCTGGGAATTTCGATGAAAAGAACATCTTCATCTGGGAGATCTTCAGAGAATTCCCAATCATCTGGAATCGGATGGTTTGCAAGGAAATCGGCAAGTGCTTGCCCTTTAACGGCCTTTTGTGGAATATAAGTAATATCGAACTCTTGTAGCAAAAGAGCCCATTTTGCCAATCTTCCACTGAGCACAGACTTGGACATGAGATATTTGAGGGGATCTGCTCGCGAAATCAAACGAACAGAATGAGCTTGCAAATAATGTCTCAGCTTTTTAACTGCAAACATCAATGACAAGCAAGTCTTTTCAATGAGAGAATAATTTAATTCAGCACCATTAAGAGTTCTACTAAGATAGTAGAGTGCGGTTTCTTTTCCTTCATCATTCTCTTGTGCCAATAATGCTCCTAAGGAACGTTCTTGTGCAGCAATATAAAGGATTAACGGCTGTCCTGGTATAGGTGCCTTCAGAATAGGTGGTTGTAACAAAAAGGTCTTAATGCTCTTAAAAGCATTACTGCAGGCTTCATCCCAGACAAAAGGGACATCCTTCTTCATTAGCCGGCTAAATGGTTGACATCGACCAGCCAAGTTTGAGATAAAACGTCGGATATATGCCAATCTTCCTTGGAGACTTTTAAGTTCATGCAGATTGCGCGGTTCAGGCATTTTCATGATTGCATCTATTTTTGATTGATCAATCTCAATCCCACGATGTCGTACGATGAACCCCAAAAACTTGCCCGAGGATACCCCAAACGCACACTTGAGCGGATTCATCTTCAATTGGTATCTACGCAATCTTTCAAACACTTGGCGAAGATCAGCAAGATGATTTGATTTTTTCTTTGACTTCACTACCAAGTCATCAACATAACATTCGACATTTTTGTGAAGCATATCATCAAAGATCTTTTGCATTGCTCTTTGATAAGTAGCCCCTGCATTCTTTAACCCAAACGGCATAACTTTGTAACAGTATATTCCTTTTGGAGTTCGAAATGCGGTAAGTTCTTCATCTCTTGGAGCCATACGAATTTGATTATAGCCAGATGATCCATCCATAAATGACAAAGCTTCATGGCCAGTTGTAGCATCCACCATTATTTCTGTTATAGGGAGAGGAAAGTCGTCCTTTGGACAAGCATTGTTCAAATCTCGAAAATCTACACAAACTCGAAGTTGACCATTTTTCTTTCTCACTGGAACAATATTTGAGATCCAAGTGGGATACTTGACTTCTCTAATAAAGCCAGCTTTGATGAGCTTATTGACCTCAGCTTCAATTTGGGGGATCAAGTCAGGATGGAAACGTCGTTGAGCTTGTTTGATAGGTCGGACACTTTTCTTGACAGCCAGATGATGCATAGCTACTTTTGGATCAAGTCCCGGCATTTCTTTGTAAGTCCAAGCAAAGATATCTCGATACTCTATCAAAAGATCAAGATAGGCTTTTTCCTCTTCTGGTGGTAAGCAAGCATTAATGAAGATCGGTCGTGGATCTTCACTAGTACTGATGTTAACCTCTTTTAGCTCATCAATAGTAGCTTGATTTCCTTCTTCAAAAGATGAAGGGGCTTCTTGGGCTTCTTCCTCTTGAGATTTTTCACCAGTTTCCTTTACAGATACATGGTTAGAAGTGAAGATTTCTGTTTCTTCAAGTTCCTCTTCCTCTGAGGATGAGATTGATTTGGTTATAACCACTGTGTGCTTTCTAGCCTTTAAAACTTCACCAGTAGTTACCTTCCATTCGCTTTTCCTTTTCATTCGAGAAGGAATTTTGCTGTGAAAATCTCTTGATTCCTTTAAAGTGGAAGATTTTCTTTTTCGGCCACAGTTAACTTCTTCAGAGTACGGACTTCCAAGCCTTGACTGAATGGAAATTGGTTTACTTACAGAAACTTCACTGCATTTTTCCCCCATTCGTTCAAAAACTGACCTTCGTGATGATTGAATGCTCAAACGATCAAACACTGAACATCGTGTTGAGCGTGCCCCCAAGCGATCAAACACTGAAAGTCCTGGTGGCTTCACTGCATCTTCTTGCTCCTCGGGAACTTCCTCCACATTTATGTACCTCGAAGTTTGTTTATGAATCTTCAATTTTAATGGAGAATACCCAAGCCCCTCTCTAGAAGTTCCAATGTGATCAATCTTCTTTTGCCAGACCTGTCGGATCTTGAATGAACTTTGCGGTTTTTCTTTGCTAGGCTCTTTTGTCTCGTGAGCCAATTTTGCAACATCTTCTTGTTTATACCCAGCTTTGACAAGCAACCTATAAGCGTTAGGATCAAAATCTTTAGCTCGATGAGTAGGAAGATCCTGATGTTCGCAAAGAGATTCTTCTACTGGTCTAACAAATCCTTGCAGTGGAGGTATAAGGCCTCTTGATTCTTCCAAGTTAGTGAGGGGAAGAGTCAGATCTTTTAAACCTTGAGCAATTTCATCTTCTCCAACTGTGGAAGAAGCCAAATTCTTTCCCTTTTGCTTTAATTCTTGCATCGGGTTGGACATTACTTCTTCAATAAATGTATCTTTGAGATAAAACTTTGCGTCTGCGAAATGTGCTTCTGCTATAGTAAATGGCTTAGCGTCAGCAAGGATCGTCTTGACTTGACCGTTTCTGCAATACTTGAGACACTGGTGCAGAGTTGAGGAGACTACACCATTTTGATGTATCCACGGTCGTCCTAACAACATGTTGTACGTCGTTTTGGCATCAATCACATGGAAAAGTGGACTTGACTCCATATCTCCAATGAAAAGTTGAAGTCTAAGTTTTCCAAGAGCTCTTTGTCCCCCTTGGTTGAATCCTTGGATCATCAAGCGGCTTTGCATCAACTCATCCAAAGGAACTCCCAATTCTTTCATTGTCATCAACGGGAGTATGTTGACAGCAGAACCATCATCGATCAAGATTCTATTGATCTTCTGTTCTCGAGTATATCCTACGACGAACAACGGCCGATTATGAGGGGTTGACCCTAGCAACAGATCCTCATCAGAAAAGTTAATTTTCGTAGCACAAGAATGCTCATCAACTTCAAATGCTACTGAGTCTGTGTTGTTTTCATTATCTTCATTGCCACCGTTATGGTAACAAGTCATGAAAACCAAATCTTCATTTCTAAGCTGAATTGGCATGAATTCGTTTAAAGTGATTCGCCTCCTTGACTTCTTCCCTACTAAATTTTTACCCCGAGATGGCATTTTTGCTTCTTGAGGCACATTGGGCTTTGGAAATTCAGATGGTCGTTTGATCATCTTAGCTCTTGTAGGCACTTTCACAACTTTTGGAAGATTCTTCCTTTTGCTTCTTCGGCGTGTGACTAGAGTCCAACCATCGTGATCTTGATTTTGTCTTTGAAGCAAATAGTTGCCCCCACTTCCCTGAAGATCTGCCATCGTACTTGTACTTGGAGCCAGTATGATAGGATCAAAAGAGCCAAATTTTATGGTTCTATCCAGCGAATTGGATTGAGGAACCATATCGACTGATGCCAAATTTGACGACACCATTTCTTCTTCAAACTCGATTTTCCCTTCTTCATAGAGTCGCATGATTCTATCCTTCAAAATAAAGCACTTCTCCAGAGGATGGCTAATCAAGCGATGATACTTGCAATAATTGGGGTCTTCTACTTTATCAGCTTCTTCAGGTCGCTTCATTTCTGGCAACTGAATCAGCTTAGTCTTTAAAAGTTCTTCAAGAATGCTTGAAACATCAGAATCCGGAAAAGGATACTTCTTTTCTTGTCTCTCCTTCAAAGTTATCTTGCCTTTACCTTTGTCTTGGATAGGAGAAGATTTCGTCTCTTGAGATTGTTTTGACTTGGAAGATATCATGAGTGGCTTGGTAGTCACAGCCATGGACTGTTTGCTTTCTCCCTTGTTGGTAAAGGTTTTGCCCCCTTTGCGGGTATCTTGTTTTTCCTTGGCTTTCTTTGGCTCTTGCACCGGAGGTTCTTGATTTCCAGCAGCTGTCATACTCAACTCCATATCATGAGCACGAGTGGCTAATTCTTCAAAGGTCTTAGGCTTGATGCCTTGAAGAATGTAACGCAAGCCCCAATTCATGCCTTGGATGCACATGTCAAGGGCAGAAGACTCAGACAGTCTTTCTTTGCAGTTAAGGCTCAGATTTCTCCATCTGTGAATGTAATCAATGACTGGCTCATCCTTCCATTGACGTGAGCTTGTGAGTTCGATCATGCTGACTAAGCGACGAGTGCTGTAGAATCGATTAAGGAATTCACGTTCAAGTTGTTCCCAGCTGTCAATCGTCCCAGGCTCAAGATCAGTATACCAATCAAAGGCGTTGCTTTTTAGGGAGCGAACGAACTGCTTCACCATGAGATCCCCATAGGTACCAGCATTATTGCAAGTTTCCACGAAATGTGCAACATGTTGGCGTGGATTTCCTTTTCCATCGAACTGCTGAAACTTTGGGGGTTGATAGTTCCCAGGCATCCTCAGACGATCGATCCTTTGAGAATATGGTTTTGCATATGTATATGAAGGTTGAGTGATGCTTTCAACTTGATCTTTGATAGCCTCCTTGATAAGATCCTTGAGCTGACTGGTAGTGACGAGTTCATTGATCTTTTCTTCAGAATCCTTAGCAACTTCCTTGCCAGAGTTCTCACCATCATCTTGAAAGATTGATTGCCAATTCTGGTTTGAAGCTTCGTTCCTTTTTCCAGTGAGACCGGCGATCTTGTCCATCATGGAAGCGATCTGGTTATCTTTCTCTTTGATACTTGCTGAAAGAATTTCAACAGATTTTGCCAGAAGTGCAACTTGTTCTTCCAATGATGTGGTGCCAGTTGTCATGACAGCCATTACTCCAGAACTTGATTTTGGAGTAGATGATGGAATAGGTTTGTTGCTTGAGTAGCTGTCTTGTTCTTGGTATGTTAACTGGCGACTTGCACTTGATCCTCGAGGAGAATCAACTTGTCTAGAAGAAACTTCTTCTAAGTCTTGAATCGGAGAAGAAGTGTCATAGAGAGGGTTTTGATTGAGCACAGGAAGAGTTTGCTCATACAATTCAGCAAGAGTTTTGGTCTTCCTCCTAGTGCCATAAGGATGAGTAGGGATATCAACGCTTGATGATGAAGTGGGGTAGACTGCAGGATTAGCTCGAGCAGGCTTGAGAGTTGGTTTGTTAGCAAAGTTCTTCTTGGGAGCCATTGCAACTTGATAACTTGAATTTTGAAGAAAAGAGATGAAAGGCAGAGATTGTCCCACCGGGCGTGCCAAAATTTGTACACACAAATTTTATGTCAAAAATATGACAAGGAAAATTTGGAGTCAAATAATAATTTTATTAATCAAATTTTGAGGTTACAATCTCTGAATATTCTTAAAGAAAGAAATCCTTTGATTCTTTTCTTCAGCAAAATTTTAATTCAAGGGTCTTCACGACTTGATCTTGAAATTGGCTTCAAGGGTCTTTGAGACTTGATCTTGAACACACGTTGTTTGCTTCAAGGGTCTTCGAGACTTGATCTTGAGCAAACATGATTTATCTTCTTTCTTGGATCAACACAAGATCGAAGAGCAACTTCTTGAGAAATCTTTAAGAACAGACACGATGGTGTTCTTAAGAATTTCTTGCTTCAATTCTGCAGAGATTTCTTCTTGAGATTTTGGAGAGGATTTAACTCTTCCAAATCTTTTTCTTCTTGAGACTTTGGAGAGATTTAACTCTTCCAAATCTATTTCTTCTTAAGACTTTGGAGAGATTTAACTCTTCCAAATCTATCTCTTCTTAAGACTTTGGAGAGGATTTAACTCTTCCAAATCTTTTTTGTTCTCTTCAGGCTTCTCAATTGTGAATTTGTGTTAAGAGGAGGTCTCTATTTATAGTGGTAGCTAGCCAGGTGAAAGAGAGTTTTAAAAGAACTCATCCTCCTTATTTATCTCTTAATTAATTTAATTTAATTAGAGATAATATCTTCTTATTTATCTCTTAATTAATTTAATTTAATTAGAGATAAAATATTTATTTTTATCACTTAATTAATTAATTAAATTAGAGATAAAATATTTATTTTTTTATCACTTAATTAATTAATTAAATTAGAGATAAAATATTTATTTATCTCTTAATTAATTAATTAAATTAGAGATAAAATATTTATTTTTATCTCTTAATTAATTTAATTTAATTTAATTTAATTAAAGATAAAACTTTATTATTTATCTCTTAATTAATTTAATTTAATTAGAGATAAAACTTTATTATTTATCTCTTAATTAATTTAATTTAATTAGAGGTAAAATAATTATGACACATGGGTGTAATTTGATTGGATAACCCATGAATCCTTGCAATTTGATTGGTCAAACCATGTGTACATATTTAATTAATTATAAAATAATTAATTATAATATGTTATTATCAATTTCACATGGTAATGTATAATTTAATTGAAAATTTCTTAATTAAAAGAAATTTCAATTAACACGTGGCAATTTGTAATTGGTTACAAATTTTCTCCTTCTACAATCATATTATTAACAGCTGAATTAATAAAATACTAATTAGTTGCTAGCTGCAACATTAAAAAGGATGGATTCATTTGATCAGATTAGCTAGGCTGCCGCATTAAATGGAACCATTTGGTCCGGTTGCAGCCGTGGAGGAGCCATAACATGGCCTGCGAAGGCCCTCTGGCTGGTGCAATGTGGGCCACCGCGGCCAGGAATGTGGGTGCAGCCATTGTGTCCAGAAGGAGGGGTAGGTACTCCCTTTTGGACAGACTGTAGCACAAGATGATCATAATCTTCATTTAGAACACGGCCGAAAGCCTCGTATGAATGGGTGCTTACAAGAAAAATCACAGCTGCAGTGACAAGAAAATGATGTAGACACCTCATTTTAATGTACATCGGACAAAGCTAGCAAAGATATAACTAATTAAGATCGATGTAGCCCTGAACTTGAAGATAATTAGATTGTAAGATAGGCTTATTTATATGTGTTTATATATGACAACTTGAATGAGTAGAACACATGGCCCTTGACCTGAGTTTTTTAGGGGAGAAAAAAAAAGCATGGTTTACAATTTGAATCATAGGATTTAAAAGTAAGAAATGGGATGCATACATCAGCAAAATCTTGTTTAATTAAGCTATTTGCTGAATCAAACAGTAGTGTCAATTGGCATGTGGGTTGGACTATGGAGTTTGGGGTTTTCTTGGTGGGCTTTGCTTCCTCTTCTGAAGCTTAGCGTTCCCGGCCTGGTGGAGACACGCTTACTCTGGCCTTTAGACCAATATATCTGTGAATCTATCTTTCGACGAAATCACTTAGAAAATGGGAATTCAACGATAAGGAAAATGAGTTGTAAAATGGGAAAATAGGCCTTTTCTGGCTTTCCAAGCAGCCGCATGGATATAAACAAAGAAGACCATCATTGGCATGAAGTCGTTTTATCCCATCTTTGCTATAACATCAGCAAAGTGATGACCATCATTGGCTTATATGTAAAGATTTAAATGGATACGATAATATAATAAGATCGAAGGTTGCTTTTATAATTAATTATTAATCAAGATTATTGTAATCAATCCACGATAACATCAACTATCCACTTTGTTTAGGACCCTGCAAAATGCAATAAAACCACATAATAAAACTAGACAGAGACGTGGATATATGCCTGCCTCATTTTGTTAGGAAAAATTAATTAAGCAAAGACAACTTGGGTTGGGATGAAGATTTTTTTGCATGTCTACGTAGCCATGAGGTATCAGTTCCATTGCTTCCTCTGCGGGCACTTTTGAAGTTGAGGAATCTTGGAGGAAACGTAGTTTACTAAGGCTTAATTCTTTGAATATGTCTGAAATTTGAGTCACATGTTTTCTGTGGTAAGCTTTTTACAGGGGAAAATGAGAATTCAGACACCACGAGGAGAGAGACTGAAGCTTCAACAATGAAAATAGAAGAAGACGAGACCCGTTCCAAATGGGGGACATCGAGAAATGACTTCTTCAACATTGGGTTAGTGTCTTTAGGCCGAACTCTTTTAATCTTTTTACCAACAACTTGACTTTAGATTTTAGAGAGTGGAAGAGAAATACAAGAGTATGGAAAGACTTGGACAAAATGAAAAGACTGCAACTTTTTACTGCTTGCGAACTGAATCAATATTCCAGCACTCATCGGAGAGATCACATGTTACAGAAACCTGATAGCTGATACTCTATGTTGCTTCGAGTCTTCATTTTCTTGAAATACTTGTGTTCGATATTCGTGTCCGACATATATTCAGACATGGTTATGGGGATATGACCCTCCAAAGATCTTCCAAATACATGAAAAAACTTAAAAAAAAAATTTAACATACCCGTGTCAAACACATATCCATATCCGATACTTATACCCGAGCCCGATAACATAGCTGATACTTACCTATGCAAAAGGCACATTTCAATATCTTATGCAATTTTAAAGATACTTGCAGAACAGAAAAAGATCATGAGTATTAACATAGAAAACATCATAGATGACAAAAACAGAAATTCTGAATTGTATTCTGTGTTCTAAAGAATGAAGAGCATATTACATTGTTTATATACATTAAAAAAAAATGCTATTCTAGATAACTCACTAATTACAGAATAAATACAAATAAAGATCAATAGCTAAAAATTAGGGATTGATAGGAATTGTTGACTAATCTCTAATTCCAATCCTTAAGAATTAGGCATTGTTGACTAATCCTAAAAATTAGGGATTGTTTTCCCACACTCCCCCTTAAGCTGGTGAATGGATATCATCCATTCCAAGCTTGCTAGTTATTTTTTGAAAAACAGCACTAGACAACCTTTTGGTGAGCACGTCTGCAAGTTGATCATTAGTAGAAACGAAAGGAGTACAAATTAGACCACTAGCCAACTTTTTTTTTTAATAAAATGCCTATCCACCTCAACATGCTTAGTACGGTCATGTTGCACTAGATTGTGTGCAATATTGATGGCTGATTTGTTGTCACAATAAAGCTTCATTGGGCCTTCCCACCTAACCTTCAGATCTTCCAATATTATCTTCATCGACAACATTTCACACATCCCAAGTGCCATTGCTCTAAACTCAGCTTCTACATTGGACCTTGCAACCACATTTTGCTTTTTGCTTCTCCAAGTTACAAGATTACCACCTAGGAAGGTGCAATATCCGGAGGTTGATCTTCTATCAACTACGGATCCTGCATAATCCGCATCTGTATAGGCTTCAAGAGTCAATCCTTCTCCTTTCTTAAACAGAATTCCTCTTCTCGGTGTACCCTTCAAATACTGCAAGATTATATACACTGCTCTGAGATGTGATTCTTTGGGATTGTGCATGAATTAACTCACAACACTAATAGCATAAGTTATATCGAGCCTGGTATATGACAAATAAATTAGCTTCCCTACAAGTCTCTGATAAGAACCTTTATCCACCATCATATCTTCTGGAACATCACAAAGTTTGTGGTTTGATTCTATAGGTGTCTCAACTGGCTTACATCCCAGCTTGCCTGCATCAGCCAATAAGTCTAAAACATACTTTTGTTGTGATATGAAAATCTCCTGCTGAGAGTGAGCTACTTCAATACCAAGAAAATACTTCAATCTGCCTAGGTCTTTAATCTCGAACTCCTTCATTAACTGTTTCTTCAAATTCTCCATTGCTTCAGAGTCATCTCCTGTTACTATAATATCATCCACATAGACCAACAATACTGTCACTCGAGTATTTCACAAACAAAGTATGATCACCTTGGCTTTGTTTATATCCCATACCCACCTTAACTTTGGTAAATCTCCCAAACCAAGCTCTTGGGGATTGTTCCAATCCATATAAAGCCTTTTTTTAGCTTACATACCACTCCTTTTTCTTCATTTGAGCCAAACCCAGGAGGAATCTCCATATAGATCTCCTCCTCAAGATCTCTATGTAAGAAGGCATTCTTGATATCAAATTGTTGTAACTCCCAACCAAAATTCACAGCTATAGATAATAAGATTCTAACAGTATTCATCTTAGCAACGGGAGCAAAAGTCTCCAAATAGTCTATGCCGTAGGTTTGATTATATCCTTTGGCAACTAACCTTGCCTTATACCTTTCCAAAGTATCATCTGATTTGTATTTAGTTGTGAATACCCATCTACACCCAACTGGTTTCTTCCCTTTCGGCAGCCTCACCAAATCCCAAGTCTTGTTTTTCTCAAGTGCTTCCATCTCAATCTTCATAACATTTGTCCGATTCTCATTTCCTAATGCTTCAGATAATGTTTTTGGGATAGGGACAAGGCCAATAAATGGAGCAAAAATGATCTTTCATTTCGTAAGCAATCTTGTCTTAAGCAAAAACATTTCACCACTCGTCAACAAAGACATGTTCCCGTAATCCCATTGTTATTATTTTTACACTATAAATAAAGCAGCCAGATTTCTAGCTAGAACTTATCAAAAGAATTTTGTCATTAATCATTAATCAGGTTCTGAAAGAAGGAATTTGTAGCAAACCGCAACAAAATGGGACCATTCGATCGGTCGGCAATGGAGGAGCCTTAACATGCCTTGCGGAGGTCTTTTGGCTCATGCAAGGTGGAACACCGCGTGCAGTAGTGATATATGTGCAAGCTGGAAATAGCTCGATATCAATGGTGACTCATTATTTCAATGAATCATTTCTTCGGACAGAAGAAATATAGATGCCAAAGAAATGAAATGAAGCAAAAACTTTTATTTTTTATTAACAATTCATATTGTGTTTAACAAATGCTTTATATATATCATCAACAAAGACAAAGAACTAATAGCAAAAAACGATAGAACATTGATCAGGATTCGGGAATGTTCCCATTATTTAATTTCATGATCATATTATTAACAGCTGAATTAATAAAATACTAATCAATTGCTAGCAAATATATAATATAACTAATTAAGATCGATGTAGCCCTGAACTTGAAGATAATTAGATTGTAAGGTAGGCGTATTTATATGTGTTTATTTATGACAACTTGAATGACTAGAACACATGACTCTTGACCTGAGTTTTTTAGGGGAGAAAAAAAAAAGCATGGTTTACAAATCGAATCAGCAAAATCTTGTTTAATTAAGCTATTTGCTGAATCAAACAGTAGTGTCAATTGGCATGTGAATTGGACTATGGACTTTGGGGTTTTCTTGGTAGCCTTTGCTTTCTCTTCTGAAGCTAGCTTTGCGTTGCCGGCCTGGTAGAGACACGCTTACTCTGGCCTTTAGATCAATGTCTGTTAATCTTTCGTCATGAGGTGTGCCTAATTTGTGAAGCATTAAGTACACGAAATCACTTAGAAAATGGGAATTCAACGATAAGGAAAATGAGGTGTAAAATGGGAAAATAGGCCTTTTCTGGCTTTCCAAGCAGCCGCATCCATTAGATAAATTTTGCATTTTTTGCAACAAGGGAGGGTGGCCACGTCGCCCCTTTGTTTTTTTTTTTTGGATCCCATAGGAAATTTTTTTTTTTATATTTGTATTATTTTTTGTGTTTAAAATATTATAAATATATATAAATTTTTACACGTTGATAATTTTTTTATGTATATTTAAACGTTCGTGCATTCGTATCGTGTTTGTGTTATCTTTCGTCTTGTGTTTTAATTATTTTTCTTATATTGTGTTCGTGACGTGTTCATATCCGTTTTATTTTTTTGTTTTTCAAAGTATTATAAATTTGTTTGTTCGTGTTATTTTTTTGTGTTTAAAGTATTATAAATTTTTACACGTTAATAATTCGTTTTATGTATATTTTTAAACGTTCGTGTATCTGTATCGTGTTTGTGTTATTCTTTTGTTGTGTTTTAATTATTTTTTTTATGTTGTGTTTGTGACGTATTCGTATCCGTTTTATTTTTTTTATTTTTCAAAGTATTATATATTTATGTGTTCATGTTATTTTTTTTGTGTTTAAAGTATTATAAATTTATATAAATTTTACATGTTAATAATTCGTTTTATGTATATTTTTAAACGTTCGTGTATCCGTATTGTGTTTGTATTATTTTACGTGTTGTGTTTTAATTATTTTTCCTATGTTGTGTTCGTGACGTGTTCGTGTCCGTTTTATTTTTTTGTTTTTCAAAGTATTATAAATTTATATACATTTTTACACGTTAATAATTCGTTTTATTTATATTTTTACACGTTCGTATATTCGTGTCGTGTTCACATTATTTTTCGTGTCGTGTTTTAATTATTTTTTCATCTTTATGTTCGTGTTCATGTTATTTTTTCGTGTTGTGTTTTAATTATTTTTCCTATGTTATGTTTGTGTCATGTTTCAATTCATCTAATATTTTACATAACTGTGGTACTGAAATCCAATGGTTGTTGGAATTGTGCACATAGCTCGGCCAGCACTTCAACGCCAGCTTGCCATAGCTGACTTTCGGACTTTTGGGCATCGCGGCGCCAAAATTCCGGCGCTGGTCGTTGATTTTTCTGATGCACTTTTTCGCACTTCTTTGGCTGATTTGGATGATCATTTCTTGTCCGATTTTGACATATAAACTACCGTTGGAAAAGTATTCAAGTCAGCTTCAAAAGTTAAGATATAAAATTTCTTCAAATAAAGACTTTAACACCATGTTTTCCTTTCAACAAGTTCTGGAAATCAAATCTGTCTTCTTGCTTTGCAACCAGAAATTGATCTTTTTGACTCGCAAATCTCCTTCCATCTTGTCATTATGATTTTGTAAGAACTTTACCATCATTATTGACATCTTTTCACTTCATTTTCCTAAATATACCTAAAATTCAAAAACATAATATAAGTAATCAAAATAAAGATTGAAAACATCACTAAAACTAAAAATAAAAAGGGCATAAAATGTGTATTTTATGAGCTTATCATATATTATAAAAAATTTAAATAAATTATATTTAGTAATAAATTAAAAAATAAAAAATGATAGATTATTTTAAAAAATATTTTAATAAATTATACTTAAAATTAATATTTATAATTATATTGAAAATAATATAAAAATATGATTAACAGGATAATAATTATTAATATATTTTTTATATATAATATTTAACATTAAATTATCATATTTAAATATAAACATATTTACATATTCTATTTATATATATATAATATTAATTTTAAATATATTAAATATTAATTTTTCAGCTTATATATAAAAGTCTATTTTTTTTTTCCATTTTTTCACTTCAATCTCTCTCTCTCTTTAAACTATAAACATTCAACCAGAATGTTCAAAAAAACCCAGACCACCGCTTCTATTTCAAATTTCGACCGACGACCGTCGCCATCTTCGTCCTTTCCTTCTCAAAATTTCACCTAAAATCGATCTTGACCTCTTTTTTTTTTATTTTTCACTTAATTAATTTTTTCTTAATTAGCACCTACAAACGTAAATCTAAAAGCAAAATCCACGAAAAAAAAATCCAAAAAAGCTTTCGGCCGCAGCTCTTAAGGGGCTGACTTTTTACTATGTTTTTCCACTCGCTCTCCTCTTTCTCTCCACCAACTTTGAAGTCTCAATGCTTCTTACAACTATCCTAACTCGAAATTCTAAGAAAGAGAATTCTCTCTCCATTTTTTATTTTGTTTTCTATTGTGTTTTTCTTTTTTTTTTTTGTTGGTTGTGATGATGATGTTTTTTTTTTTTTTTTGAATTTTCGAAGGAAGAAACACTGGTGTATGGTGTATGGAAAGAGGATAAAATGATCCAAAAAAATTTTGAGGCTATTCCTTTTATTTGTAATAATTTTGTAAATATTTTTGTCTTAAAAGCACAATTTCGCAATTGCACTCTAATAGAAAGATTTAGCAATATTGAACACGACACGATTACACGATACGAAAAAAATAACTAAAAACACGACACGATACGAAAAAATAACACGAAAACGACACGAATATACGAGTGTCTCAAAATCTATATAATACAAATTATTAACGTTTCAAAATTTATGTAAATATAAAATACCTTAAACACGATTATGACATGACAAAATACACGAACACGATACAAATACACGAATTGCCACGTCTAAATCCACTAGTCAAAACTAATGATTTTGGCAAAATATAACCAGTAGAGTTCAAAGATGTAACCATTATTAGAAGGTGTTCCAAAATATTTTGATCAGATTTGTTAATACTTGATAGTATTTCAGACTATGCCAATATACATTACCAACTCCAATATTAATAAAGAAAAAGTTTGTGCACTAAATTGTCGAAACATAATTTAATTGATTCATGCAGTTACCTTTAAAAAATGGTATTTAGTAGATCATATGCAATCCCTATTCTCATACTGTAATTTCTTTTGTACCAAAAAAAATGGACAGGCTGTTCCATTTTACACCCTATTCCATTTTTTAGTTTTATTAAGAAAAAGTCATAGGCAAATGCTTCAATTACAAATAGAAGAAACAAAGGTTTAATTCTTTACTCCTCCAGAGTCCAGCCAGGGACACCTCAGAATGAACAAAGTCTAGTTGCTAATGAAATCTTGCAAATCAGTTCTTTACACTTATTAAATGCTTATATTTTACTCAAAAAAAGGTTGCATGAAAGTGTAGGAAAATCCAGAGCCACAATGAAGATGCTAAAGCCAAATTGAGAGGATGAAGACTACAAGAAGTCATTTTCTTCTTTTTTCGATCAAAACGAACTAGAATCGGATTCTTCAATGAAGACAGCCTCATATAAAAACTTTGGGATTACCTCCCTTAATCTGCCTTACCAGCTGTAAAAAACTCATTTTCTCATCATCTTCCCTCCTTCTAATTCCCTATAACCTCATCAAAAACCACAGTTTAGGAGACCAAAACAAGAGGAAAAAAAATGGCTCATAGAAACGGTCATACTCGCGATACAGTGATTGATATAGGGAACAATAACAAGCCAGTGAATTTGACTGGAGGGCTTGAGTATTTTGGCCTTACATATACTGTGATAAAGAAGAAGAAGCTAGAAGGGAAATGGTTGAACCAAGAAGTTGATTTGTTGCATAAGATTACTGGGTATGCACCAAAAGGGTGCATCACTGCAGTCATGGGGCCTAGTGGTGCTGGCAAATCAACTTTCCTCGATGGTTTGGCTGGGCGTATTGCTAGTGGAAGCCTTAAAGGTAGGGTGTCTTTGGATGGGAAGGCAATGAGCCCAAGTTTGATTAAGAGGACTTCAGCTTATATTATGCAAGATGATAGGTTGTTTCCAATGCTTACTGTTTATGAGACACTCATGTTTGCTGCTGATTTTCGACTTGGACCGATCTCAAGAGTGGAGAAGAGGCAACGTGTGGAGAAGTTGATTGATCAGCTTGGACTCACAGTAAGTACAGTTTTCCAGTTTCAACCCTCTGGCCATTATTTTAGAAAAACAAAATTGAATAATATTCTTTCAAACCCGGCCCGTCCAATATTTGGGAGGATTTGAACAAAAATATTATGTCCAAAAAATGGATTTGGATAAACAATGAAACCCGTTTAAAAAATGGGCCGAGCCTTAGACTCCAACATTTAAGGCTTGAGCCCGGCTCGTTTTCTAATTAAATAATATATTATTTTTATTTTTATATATATTATGTAATTTATGTCATATAAAGATTAAATATATATAATATTATAGTGTAAACATTAAAAAATATGTTAAGTTATTAATTTTAAGAACTTAATAAAAAATATATATAAAATTACTATAGATTAAACAACAAATAATAAGTTTTTTTTTTGTTTTTTTTAGAAATAAAATTAAAATGGGCAGGCCTATATGGATTTGGACTATCCAATTACAAATATGAACTGACTTGGATAAAATTTGAGATCCATATTTTGAATCGGACCAAGTTTGGATAAACAAATATAATATTAATACCATCCATAAATCTGATCCGAACCCGATCCGATCCATGAACACTACTAGGCTAAGCCCCTGTCTGTGTTTAATATGAGAAATATCGAGTGTAATTTCTAACTACTTTCTTTGCAGTCCTCCTGGAACACCTATATAGGTGATGCTGGGACTAGAGGAGTCTCGGGCGGTGAGCGTCGCAGAGTTTCAATTGGTGTAGACATAATTCATGGACCTTCTTTGCTCTTCTTAGACGAGCCAACTTCAGGTCTAGACTCTACTAGTGCTTACAGTGTAATTGAAAAAGTGCGAGACATTGCACGATCTGGTAGTACTGTGATCCTCACCATTCATCAGCCTTCATCAAGAATCCAGCTTCTCCTTGATCATATGATTGTCCTTGCTCGTGGCCAGCTGATGTATCAAGGATCACCGCAAGATGTAACTCGACATCTTAATCGGATGGGGAGAAAAGTCCCCAAGGGTGAAAGTGCAATCGAGTTCCTTATTGATGTGATTCAAGAATATGATCAATCTGAACTTGGAGTTGAAGCAGTTGCTGAATTTGCCAGAACTGGATTAAAACCACCACCATTGACGGAAGAGGAAATTTCTGTTTCTTCAACGGCTGCCCCAACACCACCTCCGGCGGCTAATCGTGGCCGCCGCCGCCAGATGGAAGGGCGGAATGATGAAGGGAAAAATGACAGTCGACGCCTTCCCTTGCAAGTAAGTGAACATTCGGTTAATGATTTTGATCATAGTTTGAGAAGCCTTTACAATAATACATCAAGTTCATGGAGTGCGAGCCACATTGGAGTAGTGCACCAACTCAGATTCACCCCTTCCAGGCAACGTAATGATAAAAAGACTCCAAATCCAATGAGGTAAAGTAGTTCAATTTTTCAGCAATTTGAAACTTCTTAGCTATGAAGCACGGACACTTCTATCAGGGAAGTGTTCTACCGTTGGACACGATTTCGATAGATAGAATACGTGTCAAACACGCGAAAACACGTTAAAAAAATAAAATCGGACATAGTCAAAACACGGTTTGATACATCCGGACATGACTAAACACGTTCGGACAAGCGATGAAGGTCTTTTTTTTTTTCTTTTTTTTCATTTTTCTCCCAAATATGGAATCAACAATAAATAATTTGATTATAATGGGTTTTTTAAGGTTCAAAATTTTAAATTCAAAAATAATTTTAAAATTTTGAAAAACTATTTGCATGTTAATATTTAATTGAAAAGTATCAAATTTATATTTTTATTGTATATTATTATTATATATATATAAATTATTACCATATCCTCCCATACCCGTATCCTAATTTTTTTAAAAATTTCGTATCGCCGTATCCGTGTCGTGTTATACTCGTATTGCATGTCCGTGTCCGTGCTTCCGAAGTTCCGAAGAATTTTTTTGTTTTGTTTTTAGAGGCAAAGATCATATAAAATGTTTCATGCCCTTAGCATCCATGAAAATTATTGCAGTTCATCCCCGGGCTTTTACACAAACTCAAGCGATATCCTTCCAGGGACGCCGACGCCTCATAGTAGCGACTATACTGTGAATGAAAACGATTACCTGACTCCGGATATTGCTCCAAAGACCTTATCGCAGCACCTAGGACCCAAATTTGCGAATTCCTTCTTCTCAGAGACATTGATTCTTATGCGCCGCAACTTCAAGAACATTAGGCGCACACCAGAGCTTTTTCTCTCCAGGCTCGTAGTCCTCACAGTCATGGGCTTCATGATGGCTACAATGTTTATGAACCCTAAAATCAGTATGCAAGGAATCACCAATCGCCTTAGCTTCTTTATCTTCACTGTTTGTCTCTTCTTCTTCTCATCAAACGATGCCGTTCCAGCTTTCATCCAAGAGCGCTTCATTTTTGTTCGTGAAACTTCCCATAATGCCTATAGAGCCTCGGCTTACACCATAGCTGGCCTTATCACATACCTTCCTTTTCTTGCACTACAAGCTGCTGTTTATTCTTGTATTGTTTGGAAAGCTTTGGGGCTTCGAGGACCATTCTATTATTTCTTTATTGTTCTTTATGTTTCCCTTCTTTCAACCAATTCATTCGTGATGTTTGTCAGCGCAGTGGTGCCAAATTATATATTAGGTTATGCGGCAGTCATTGCTTTTACGGCACTGTTTTTCTTGTTCTGCGGTTACTTCTTGAATAGCCATGATATTCCAGTTTACTGGCAATGGATGAATAAGGTTTCCACCATGACATATCCATATGAAGGGCTCTTGATGAATGAGTATCAGACGACTCAGATTTTCGGATACGATCCAGAACTGAGACCTGTGACTGGATTTGGAATCTTAAATTCACTCAGAATCAGTACTGATGAATTCAAGAAGTGGGAAAATGTTCTTATGTTGTTAGGTTGGGCTGCTTTTTATAGGATTTGTTTCTATATAATCATTCGATTCGGATCGAAGAACCAGAGGACATAAAGGAAAATCAAGAGGAAAAAGGAAGATGATGAAAATGCTTAACTTCTTTGCTTGGTTCAAAAGTGAACTGTAATTTTTATTGTTTCCCTGTAAAAAAAAAATTGGAATCATGCTTAGAAATGCATGAGCTAGCTAGCACTTAATGTATACATTTTCACCAATTGAAAAAACGAAGATGATAGCTTTTGGCTTATGTTATTTTGATGTAATCAATTGAAATTAGTCGATTTATGATCCTATGTTATTCGGACTCGGGTTTGAGTGTCAGACACGGGTATGTTCAATTTTTTTCAAGATTTTTATGTATTTGGAGAGTTCTTGAAAAACCATATCTCCATACTCATATCCAGATATACATTGAACATGGATACTTCAAAAAAATAAGAGTCGGAACAACATATTTGGCATCAATGTTATAAAAAGAGAAATTGTTATTTTTTTTTTCTTCTTCTTGAGGGCCTAGATATTCTGTTCCTTAGGTCCTTTTAACAGGAATGCATCTTCCCCTTAAAGAAAACTTAAGAAAACATTAGCCAGTCACAAATAGAACCAGCCATGGAGATCCATGGTATGCGAAGGGGACATAGATGTTTATAAATGATCTGGCTGGACCGGTTTATGCAAAACTTGGCGAAGATGATTTTCCTCAGGATTGATTTTATATCCTTAGCAGAATTTGTTAGTACATATTACAAAGAAACCACAATGAAAGGGAAACTGGCATGAATTAGAGAAAATCAGCTTGCATCTCTATCCTGCAAGCTTGGTTCAAGTCACTTAGCATAGGCTTTATCTATGTTATCCGGATTCGGTGAGTGTCAGATACGAGTATGTGTCCGACATGTTACCAAAGTTTTTCCATATATTTGGAAGATCATACCTCCATATCCATATCCAAATAAATGTGTCAGACATAGATTTCAGACACGGATATTGTAGAGAAAATTAAAAGTTCGGGTAACATAAGTCTTCGTTATTACTAGAATTCCTGGAAATAAACCAAGGTTGATAAATTACATTAACCTTTTTACGACAACTTTTGCATTATTTATCATACCCCAATAAAACTGCAAAACTAACAGAAACAGGTATATAAGTGCTAATTTTGGCCATATATATCAGAACTGGACAATGTTTAATGCTTCGAATATGCCACCTATTCTTTGTAAGCATCGAAGAGATCTTGCTGGAAATAGGCTAACGAACTTAAGCACGATTTAGCATAGTTGATTATTTTATTTTGATCTATTTGACAAAACAAAGAATCCATCCATCAGTTATATATAAAGATTATAATAGGCATGTTATAAAACCATGCCAAAGATACAAATAGCTATAGTTGACAGGAAGCTTTAGCAAAGGATTCTCTGAAAATCAAGAGCTAATTATAAGCTATGTTAATCGAACTCGGTTGTGAGTGTTGGACACATGTATATTTGATTTTTCTAAATTTTTTCATGTATTTGGAAGATCCTTGGAGGATCATATCTCCATACCCATGTCTGAATATGCATCGGACACGGGTACTTCAAAAAAAATGAAGAGTCGGAGCAGCATAGATTACGAGCAGGTTGTGATATTGACAGGATGAATTATAAGAAATGGAAGTTACTTTTGGCTAAAAACTAAGCAAAACCCAGTCATCTGTTTTCTTAGCCTTTTTCTAACTGGATGGTTCTTCAAAAGAATCTTCAACTAATCTGCTGATTTATTGGTTCAGCTAAATTGATGCTATGATTTAAGTGAATGCCCTTGATTTATTTCTTAGGTGAACTTGATCTAAATGAGTAACACATTTTTTTTAGAAAGAAATTCCATGGCCAGAACTCTTGAATTATAAAGAGGAAGGCCTGTATGCTTAAACATAAAAAAATTTATGCAGAGAAGCTACAATAGCCTAAAATTTATCCAGGAAACAAGAGGAAATAAGTGGATGGTTCACATTTTGGTTTTCTCAATTAACTCTTTGAACATTGTTGATGTCCTTTTGGTGGCGAGTTGATTTGTCCAACGATCTGGATCCCTGTTGAGGTGGAGAAAAGAGGTTAGAGGACGTTGGAGTTCTATCTTCGAGACGCGCTCCGATGATTAACACTACAAACAAATTGCCATATAGTGACGGTCCAAAAAGCGTAAGTAAATCTTCAAAATCCGTCGCTAAAAGTCCTAAAACCCTATACCGACGGTCAAAATGACTATTCCGACAAAAAATTAAGCGACGGTAAAACCCTCGTCGGTATAGACCTATACCGACGGAACAGGTGACCGTCGGAATAGGATGTATAACCTATACCGACGGTTTTATGCGTCACTAATGTTACTACCGTCGGTATAGCCTATGTAGGGGTAGCCCCTTTTACACCTTACCTATACCGACGGATTTTGTATCCGTCGGTATAGATATCACATCTATACCGACGGCTGTTGTAGCCGTAGGTATAGATATCGTATCTATACCGACGGATTCTGTAGCCGTAGGTATAGATATCGCATCTATACCGACGGCTTTTGTACCCGTCGATATAGATACCGTATTTATACCGACGAATTTTGTAGCCGTAGATATAGATACCATTGATATACGTATACCGACGATTTTTTTTTGTGTCCGTCGGTATAGATTAAAATGTAAAATATACAATTAACCTATAGCGACCGTTTGTCGTAAATTAACTGACGGTTTATTCCATCAATATACTGTACATTTTTTGTTGTTATATGAACTGTCAGTATAGGTCAGTAAAAATAAATTTTTTTCATATTTTCAATTACTAATATTGATATATTTATAATTTAATCCAAGATAAAAAATCCATTATAAGAAAGTACAAAAACCATTATAAGAAAGTACAAAATATTTCATAATATTAAAAATAAAATTACAAATAAATTGTCTTAATTATATAACTTTTACAAGCTAAATAGAAGTCGCAAGCTAAAGTCATAATACACTGAAATAAGCAATCCAAATCTCATGAATATTCCTATCGACCAACATCTGCATAAAATTGACAAATATTAACTAATGTGCAGCAATTAAGTAATGAAGTCAATATAGAAGAATAAAATAATAAAGTAGTTTACCGTCTTCATAGTAATCAATTAAGTAATTCGGGTAACATAGACTCAGAGTAATAAATACACAGTTATAGCTCGTCAGACCACAATTACATTGAACGAGATCACAGCAGATAGATTAAAAGAAAAATAAAATGTGAGAATTTCAGCCTTAGAATCTTCACTTTCCCGTAGCATGGTGATATTTCAGAATTGCCAGAGGATTTCCTTTGCGATAATTGTATATTCTAACTCTGCCACCATGAGTGAAATAAAAAGGCAAGTTAATAGCAACTCTTTGCAGATACTAGTTAGAGGCAAGTTAATAGCAACCTAATAAAATGATCAGCATGCAACTGGTTACCTCTAATCTGTTTGACATGATGATATATATATATATATATATATTTCTGGTTTTGTCTTCTAAGGAGAAATATAGAACAATAACTTACTTCGACTTAGGCAAAAACTAGTTAGAGGCACAATATAGTTCTGTAATCCAGTTTCCAAGGATGAAGACTTTAGGTTGATAAGACACATAGAAATCTACTTAAAGGAAGTTTGTACTCCATGATGACTTTTATTTTCATTTGTTCAATGACTGGAAAAGAATTGGATTTAATCAAATTCAGATTGAACCAAAAAACTCATTAAGGAAATCAAAGTAAAGGATTCTTCCTTGTCAAGACATACAATACAGATCGAATTACACAGTTCAATTACTGAATGACAGATTTCCCCTTGAGCAACTAAAATTGCAAATTATATCCAGTAATTGAGATTCACTTTGAGGATGAATGCCCAAAAAAATCCAAAATATAGATGATTCATGAATTAAAAAAAAAAAGAGGTAAGATGGATACAAACCTATGGTCCCAGCCAGCAGTTGCAGCGATTTTACAATCAGGCCGAATTGAGGTGCTGGATATGCCTGGTCGTTCTAAACTAATTTCTTTCTTAACAACACAAGAACCCTACATCAAGAAGAACATAATATAAGAAGTATTAGAGAAAGTAATGTGGCTTATGCCCATGCTCTGTGAAGCCAGAATTATAGTAGTTCAGCAAAGAACTCTACCAGCCCTTTAAAATGTCAAAGGATTCAAACGAATCCACTTTTTGTTTGCCTCTATCATGATGGAGACTAAGATTAATGCGAAAGAACATACATGGGTCACCAAAACTAGCACTATGATTCATCTGATGTCACTTTTTGACATTACTGGACAACTGGATCCACAAAAGCATTCAAATGCAAAAAATCATACAGAAACACCATGCGAAACAATTGGTCAATGATTTCCAAATGAAAATTCCTTGGTCATAACTAAAAGATTGCAGCTAGAGGGCTTGTGATGTATGTTGTTAGCAACCAGCTTATAAGTAATGACAAAGGAGTCCATAGGAGGTTTAAACAAAGTGGAATGAAATTTAAATTCAATGAGAATTACCGTGGGATAATCTAAATTGTAAATTACAATCTTGTCATCTGCTGCTCCTGAGATACCTCCATTGCATGATCCATCAATGCATAAACTTAGAACTGTGTAGAGAATAAGAGTAAAACATACTTACTTTATGAAGAAAAAGAAATTAGAAAAGGAAGATAAAGATGAAGCCGAATACATGTGGAGTCTCCGTATATCGGGTGGCACACCTGGCTCTGAATGGAACTTCACAGAAGTTACAGGAATCCCTGGGTTACGTATAGAAGGAAACCTACTCTATCCCAACAAACTTATAAGCCATCTGCGATCTCACTTTCACCAGTTACCACCGTGCTACTTAAAAAGAACTTCAACATTGAACCAAAAGATGAAAAGCAAAGCTTCAATTCATAAGAATTCTGCTTCAAAACTGAACTTAAATTTTGAGACTTTGAAGTAATTTAAGGGGCAAAAAAGGCTACCCAAAATATGACATTTTTTAAATACAAACAACATAACTAATACCCAGAAATCAAAACTCCAACTTGCTCTCTTTCCCATCAATTTCGTATCCGAGAAAACATAAAACCCTAACACCAGAAAAAAAGAAAAGAAAAAAACCTTGCAGGAGCAATTTGAGCCGATATATCAATATCTAAACATTCAAAGAAAAAAAGGATGAACTTTACTATTCAGTGACATCTTCGAGGACCATGTTGACGTAGACATCGAAGCCTCTTAGAGTACCCACGAGCTCCTTGTCCTCTTTCATTATCACCCATATTTTGGACCCTATGCACCTGTCTATCAACTCTGCAAAAAGAACAACAACAAAAAAGAAACCCAAATTAGCATCTTGTCTAATTTTCTCGAGAAAGTGAAAGAAAAAAAAAATTGTCACCTGAAGGAAGAAGCTGCGAGGGATTGTTTGCCATTGCTTTGAGAGAGTTCCACTGAAAAGAAAAGCTCCAATTTTGAAATCTGGATTCAACTTTTTGTGAAAACTCAAAAGCCAAACCTTTTTTTCTACTTTAAAGGGCTACAGTGTTTTATATGACCAAAATATCCTAATGAAACGACTTCGTTAGATCAAACAGGCTCGGGCGGCCCAATAGACTTCAAACCCCCGACCCAGCACGGACTCAGTTACAAATGAAAGGATATTGTGCCCAAATAAAATGGACTTTTGCTGACGGAAAAAATAGAAAAAACCGTCGGTAAAAGATACCCCTATACCAACGGTTTTTCATTAACCGTCAGTATAGATATATCTATAGCAACGGAGATTTTGTGCGTCGGTATATGGTCCGTATATTCTGACGGTGACAAAAATCCGTCGGAATAGACGCTTTTTACCTACGGACCGGACCGTCGGTATATATGAGTGTCAGTATAAACCCTAAATTTGCTTGTGGTGTATATACCAACGGTTTTCTACTGACCGTCGGTATAGGTATACCTATAGCAACGGATAATTTGGGCGTCGGTATATGTTATGTATATTCTGACGGTTAAAAGAATCCGTCGGAATAGAAACTTTATACCTACGGATCGCGACCGTCGGTATAGATGAGTGTCAGTATTTTACCATTTGTTTGTAGTATATACCAACGGTTTTTCATTGACCGTCGGTATAGGTATACCTATAGCAACGGACTAGTGGGGCGTCGGTATATGTTATGTATATTCTGACGGTTAAAAAAATCCGTCGGAATAGATACTTTTTACCGACGGATTTCGACCGTCGGTATAGATAACCGTCAGTATATGGCAATTTGTTTGTAGTGTAAGTCAGTAAGTTCTCGAAGAAAGTTGGAGAGGGTAACTATGAAGCAATGAAGGTTAGAGTGTATTGGTGCGTACCTAAGATCAGTCATTTACTAGGCTATTTATACCTGGTCGAATGTCTTGGAGGGCATCACGTGTTGTCCGTCTATTGGGGTTTGGTAGTTGAGAGTATGGGTGACCTTCCCTCAATAGGTGGAGCTCGACTTGATCCTGAGAAGTCGGGCGACATCCACGTGTCTTATGTGACGTAGACCTGGGCTGACTTGGACTCTGTGTTTAGTGGGCTTAAAAAACATGAAAGTAAGAGTTTGGTGTTAATTAAAGTGTAATAATAGCCATTGACTCTTTTCTTTGTTTTGGGTTTAATGTCTGGTTTATTCAAAAAGGTAACCTTCTCCTATACTTCATAAAAATGAGAATCACTTTCAAGTTCTTGATAAACAACTAGACAACTTTATCAACTAGATAGTTGGCACCTTCCATTGACACAATTATGCAAGATTGATATAATACCAAGAATTCAGTTTCTATCCTCAAGCAAAGTATGCCCTTCATCTGTAAAAATCCTAGTCTAAGGTTATATTATTCTGATTTTTCATTTTTTTTAAAGTATCCGTGTCTACATCTGTATCTGACACATATCCAGGCATAGTTATGGGGGTATGATCCTCCAAATATATAGAAAAACTTATAAAAATTTGAGTATACTCTTATCGTCCGACACTCACCCTTGGATCGAGTAACATAGGTCTAAGGATTTGAATCCTCTGTCGTGCTCTGACTTTTTTATAGTGTGAGGCAATTGTTGTTGGGCATGGGTCCCTCCTATGTGGAGGAAATACCCATTCTGCCCTTTGCCCATTTTTAATTAAGAGGGCTATTGTATTTTGGTGAGTGGAGAGTCAGAAGCTAAACAAAAAGAAAAAGGGGAGAGTGGCGGCAGAGAAGGAGAAAGAGTGAGTTGCACAGTTTTGATCAAGTCGTCGATCGGAGGTTCATCCGTGGTCAGATCTTCTTGATTTTCTGGCAGTGGCTACAGGATACGTAGATGCTGATTGTGTACGGTGAGAATTTCCATCTGAACACTATAAAGTACTATTTTGTGTCCGAATAGTAGTCACGTTTTTGGGGTGATTTCTCAACTTTCTCTCTTTGATTTTAATATCACTTGTTGATAGCTAAGTTAGAGTTGTATACTCATTGTGTTAGCTGAATTATTGTGATATTGTAAACACACTCTCATTATAGTGAAGATTTTGACTGGACTCCTAAGTCCTGTGGTTTTTACCCTTTGATTTAAAGGGGTTTTCCACGTAAAAATTGTGTGTCTCGTGTGATTGGTTGTTTGTGATTATCCTTGGTTGAATTTGTGTTGCTGGAATATATATATCTTGTGCAATTTAGTACCATATTTACAGATCCTGTTAATTGGGAGAGAAAGAACTACCGGTTGTGTTTTCCCAATTTTTTGGTAAGTTCGGTTTCTGCCCATCACACTGGTATCAGAGCTTTGGTTGTGTTGTTGTGTAATTATGGAGGCTGGCACAAGTAGAATGATTGTTTTGAATGGCACAAATTATCAATTGTGGCAGAATAAAATGAAAGACCTGTTATTTGTGAAGTCTTTGCATCTTCCTGTCTTTGCTACTCAAAAACCCGAATCTAAAAGTGATGAGGAATGGGAATTTGAGCATCAGCAGGTGTGTGCTTTTATTCGCCAATTTGTTGAGGAAAATGTTTACAATCACATTGATCAAGAGACACATGCACGCACATTGTGGAACAAGCTTGAAAACTTGTATGCTTTAAAGTCTGCCAATAACAAGTTGTTCATGCTTAAAAAGATGATGGAACTGAAGTATAAAGAAGGAACAACTGTGGCTGATCACTTGAATGAGTTTCAAGGAGTTATGAATCAGTTAATTGGTATGTGCATCAAATTTGAGGATGAAGTAGTAGGGCTTTGGTTGCTTGCTACTCTACCGGATTCTTGGGAAACATTTCGGGTTTCACTTATTAATTCTGCTCCTAATGGTGTAGTAACTTTGGAACTTGCCAAGAATGGTGTTTTGAATGAAGAAGTGAGAAGAAAGTCTCAGGGTTCTTCATCACAGTCTGAGGTTCTAGTTACGGAAAATAGAGGGAGAAGTAGGAGCAAAAATGAAACGGGTAGAGATAAAAGCCGAAGCAAGTCAAGATCAAGATTTAAAAATGTTGAGTGCCATTATTGTGGCAAGATGGGCCATATCAAGAAATATTGCTACAAGTGGAGGAAAGAGAACAAAGGTGGTAGTGATAAACAAGAGAAGAGGGATCATGGACAGAATGATCGTGTTACTACTGCTACCTCTGATGATCTGTTGGTTACTTGTGATGAGAATGTGATCAACTTAGCATGCGACGAGACAAGTTGGGTAATAGACACTGGTGCTTCACTTCATGTCACGTCTAGGAAGGAATTCTTCACATCTTATACGCCTGGTAATTTTGGGGTATTGAAGATGGGTAATGATGGCTTGGCACATGTTGTTGGCATGGGAGATGTCTGTTTGGAAACTAACAATGGAACAAAGTTGATGCTAAAAAATGTCAGACATGCACCGGATATCCGTTTGAATTTGATTTCAGCGGGAAAGCTAGATGATGAGGGATTTTGTAACACCTTCAGTGA
Source organism: Fremontodendron californicum (assembly GCA_030761205.1). Classification (NCBI taxonomy): domain Eukaryota; kingdom Viridiplantae; phylum Streptophyta; class Magnoliopsida; order Malvales; family Malvaceae; genus Fremontodendron; species Fremontodendron californicum. Next base: position 2,898,062 of record JAULJL010000037.1, read on the forward strand.
TGGTCAGTGGAAATTGACTAGAGGCTCATTCGTTGTGGCTCGAGGAAAGAAGTGTTCAAATTTATATTTGATGCAGTCTTCAATTTCCAGAGGCATTGTTAATGTGACGGAAAATGATAGTTCAACTGTGCTATGGCATAAACGGCTTAGTCACATGAGTGAAAAGGGGCTTAATTGTCTGGCCAAGAAGAATCAACTTTCTGGGTTGAAGAATGCTACACTGAAGAATTGTGCTCATTGTTTGGCTGGAAAACAAAGAAGAGTTTCATTTAAGAGTCATCCTCCTTCAAGAAAATCAGATTTGCTAGAGTTGGTACATTCCGATGTTTGTGGTCCTTTGAAAGTAATGTCGTATGGTGGTGCACTTTATTTCGTGACTTTTATTGATGACCATTCAAGAAAACTTTGGGTCTATACTTTGAAAACAAAAGACCAAGTGCTTGATGTGTTCAAACAGTTTCAGGCTTCAGTTGAAAGGCAAACTGGGAAGAAGTTGAAGTGCATCCGGTCTGATAACGGCGGCGAATATAGTGGACCATTTGATGATTATTGTCGTGCACAGGGAATAAGACATCAAAAGACACCTCCTAAGACACCACAGTTGAATGGCTTAGCCGAAAGAATGAACAGAACATTGATTGAGAGAGTCAGATGTTTGCTTTCAGATGCAAAGTTACCTAGATCTTTTTGGGGTGAAGCTTTGTATACAGTGGCACATGTGATTAATTTGTCTCCAAGTGTTCCTTTGCAAGGTGATGTTCCAGACAAAGTTTGGATTGGTAAGGATATGTCATATGATCACCTGCGTGTGTTCGGTTGCAAGGCTTTTGTACATGTTCCAAAGGATGAGAGGTCAAAGTTAGATGCCAAGACTCGTCAATGTATCTTTGTTGGTTATGGTCAAGATGAATTTGGGTACAGGTTATATGACCCAGTTGAAAAGAAGCTTGTTAGAAGCAGAGATGTTGTTTTCATTGAGGATCAGACCATTGATGACATTGACAAGGCGGAGAAAACCGATCCACAGAATAGTGATGACTTGACCGCCATGGATCCAATTCCTCTAACCCCTCCGCCAAATCCAGTTGAGGATGGCATGCAAGAAGATGTCCATGATGACCAGCAGGGTATGGGTGATTTTGATGCTCCCATGGATAGTGTTGTGAATGATCAACACCAAGGACCTATATCTCCACCAGCAGTTCCACTTCGAAGGTCTACTAGAGATCGACAGCCTTCTGTGAGGTATTCTTCTGATCAGTATGTTCTTTTAACTGATGGGGAAGAACTGGGGTGTTATGAAGAGGCTATGGAGAGTGAATGCAAAAGTCAGTGGGTTGATGCTATGAAAGATGAGCTTAAATCTTTACATGACAACCATACGTTTGAGCTGGTGAAATTGCCTAAGGGTAAAAGAGCTTTGAAAAATCAATGGGTTTACAGGTTGAAGCAAGAAGAGAATTCTTCAACTCCACGATACAAAGCTAGATTGGTCGTCAAGGGTTTCAGTCAGAAAAAGGGGATTGATTTTGAGGAAATATTCTCTCCAGTTGTAAAAATATCCTCTATCAGATCTATATTGAGTTTGGCATCCTATTATGACTTGGAAGTCGAGCAAATGGATGTGAAAACTGCTTTTCTTCATGGTGGTTTAGAAGAAGAGCTTTACATGGAGCAACCAGAGGGTTTCATTGCACAAGGAAAAGAGGACTATGTGTGCAAATTAAAGAAGAGCTTGTATGATTTGAAGCAAGCTCCGAGGCAATGGTACAAGAAGTTTGAGTCTGTTATGGGGGAGCATGGCTACAAGAAGACTACTTCTGATCATTGTGTTTTTGTCAAGAAATTCTCTGGTGATGATTTTATTATTTTGTTGCTCTATGTTGATGATATGCTTATTGTTGGTCGTAATGCTTCTAAGATTAATATGTTGAAGCAAGAGTTGAGTAAATCCTTTGCGATGAAGGACTTGGGGCCAGCAAAGCAAATTCTTGGCATAAGGATTACACGTGATAGAAATGCCAAGAAATTGTGGTTATCACAAGAGAAGTACATTGAAAAAGTACTTCAAAGGTTTAGTATGGATAAAGCTAAAGTGGTGAGCACTCCTCTTGCTACACACTTTAGATTGAGTGTCAAGCAGAGTCCTTCCACAAAAGAAGAGAAAGAAGACATGCAGAAGGTTCCTTATGCTTCTGCCGTGGGTAGTTTGATGTATGCAATGGTATGCACAAGACCTGACTTAGCTCATTCTGTTGGCACCGTCAGTCGGTTTCTTTCTAATCCAGGCAGAGAGCATTGGAATGCAGTGAAGTGGATTATGAGATATCTTCGGGGTACTTCCAACTTAAAACTTTGCTTCGGCCATGAGAAACCTGTTCTAGTTGGTTATACAGATTCTGATATGGCTGGAGACATTGACTCCAGAAAGTCCACTTCGGGTTACTTAATTACTTCTGCAGGGGGAGCTGTGGCTTGGCAATCCAGATTGCAAAAATGTGTTGCATTGTCCACTACTGAGTCAGAGTTCATTGCAGTGACCGAAGCGTGCAAGGAGTTGCTTTGGATGAAGAGATTTATGCAAGAACTTGGCTTTACCCAAGAGAGGTATGTTTTTTTTTTGTGATAGCCAGAACGCTATTCATCTTGGTAAGAATTCAACCTTTCATGCTAGGTCTAAACATATCGATGTAAGGTATCATTGGATACGAGATGTTCTCGATGCTAAATTGTTAGAACTTGAGAAAATTCATACTGATGATAATGGTGCTGATATGTTGACTAAAGCCTTACCAAGAGAAAAGTTTGAAATATGTTGTTTGATCGCCGGGATGGCGAACACCTCCACATAGTCGGGATGGGAGATTTGTTGGGCATGGGTCCCTTCTATGTGGAGGAAATACCCATTCTGCCCTTTGCCCCTTTTTAATTAAAAGGGCTATTGTATTTTGGTGAGTGGAGAGTCAGAAGCTAAACAAAAAGAAAAAGGGGAGAGTGGCGGCAGAGAAGGAGAAAGAGTGAGTTGCACAGTTTTGATCAAGTCGTCGATCGGAGGTTCATCCGTGGTCAGATCTTCTTGATTTTCTGGCAGTGGCTACAGGATACGTAGATGCTGATTGTGTACGGTGAGAATTTCCATCTGAACACTATAAAGTACTATTTTGTGTCTGAATAGTAGTCACGTTTTTGGGGTGATTTCTCAACTTTCTCTCTTTGATTTTAATATCACTTGTTGATAGCTAAGTTAGAGTTGTGTACTCATTGTGTTAGCTGAATTATTGTGATATTGTAAACACACTCTCATTATAGTGAAGATTTTGACTGGACTCCTAAGTCCTGTGGTTTTTACCCTTTGATTTAAAGGGGTTTTCCACGTAAAAATTGTGTGTCTCGTGTGATTGGTTGTTTGTGATTATCCTTGGTTGAATTTGTGTTGCTGGAATATATATATATATCTTGTGCAATTTAGTACCATATTTACAGATCCTGTTAATTGGGAGAGAAAGAACTACCGGTTGTGTTTTTCCAATTTTTTGGTAAGTTCGGTTTCTGCCCATCAATTGTGACATATACTGAAATCTATTTTCTTAAGTAATTTTGATAAGCAATGATAGAGTTTAAGAAACCGATACATTTTATTCATTAAAAAAAGAGGATCATCATTTTTATCTAATATTATTGCCTGTTTCCACTGAAACTTGGTGTGAAGTTACTAATTTTATAGATTATACTCTATGTTACTTGGACTAGGTGTGAGTGCCGGATATAGATATATGTATGACATGGGTATGTTCATTTTTTTTTTTAAGTTTTTCATGTATTTGGAGGGTTCATACCTATATCCGGATATGTGTCAACATGAGTATCGGACACGAGTACTTCAAAAAAAAAATAAAGAATCGAAACAACATAAACTATACTAATTTTTCTCTAATAGAAGTAACTAGTTCCACGATGTGACAGGATTTTGACCAAGTAACACACAAAATATTAAGAACATCTCCAGATTCCAATCTGTAAAACACAAATTTTAGTGGGTTGCCAATTCTACTAATTTGATTACAACTCATGATAATTATTTTTACATGTCTGAAAATCTACATATGACAGTACAAATATTCTAATTGGTTTAAGAATTTGGATTTCTTTCCTTCTTTTCCTTGAGATCATCAAGTTAGATTTCTTAAAAGCCTATAGTCTGGTTATAAACATGTTTTCTGAAGTACCATTGGCTGTGTTCTTGTTAAAACTTTTATTTTCCCAAGGTATACAATTTGTAGACCAGATTAAGCACCTGCATAAAACTAATTCCAGAGCAGCATCTGCATCAATCAAACAAGCTAGCCTTCGAAATTCCAATCATGATCAATATGGAATTGGAAGTATGCCTTGCATTTCAAACAAATTTTTAGTTTAATGATGTTTTTAGCAGTAATTTTATATTTTAGTTTCAGCTTTTACATTTAGATCTGCTCAAGAGCCGGGTAGCTCGTCCTACTCGGTTCGTATTGGATCGGGTCTGAGCATAATATTTTTTTTTTTCGGGCTGGCCCGAATTATTGTTTAAATAATAAAAAATATTTTTTATTTAAATTTAATTATAAAATATAAAAAAATAATAATAATAATATTTAAACAATAAACTGGGCCGGCCCGAACCCGTCCAAGACCAAACTTGAATAAGAGAAATGAAAAAGTTTCAAGCCGCGGCCCACCCCGCCCATTAGTAGGTCTGATAATTAACCTTCATAGATAGGAATCTCATCACAAAGTTCTCATAGGGATGATTCTCTTATAGTCCAAATTGTGATTCTCTTATAGTCCAAATTGTTAAGGTGCAAACAAAGAGAAAGTTCCAAAACCTTGAGCACAAATGATAAATGGATAAAGGATAAGTACAATTCAGTGTTCCAATTCATACAGTAATCCAAAACCAAAGGATGATGAAGACTACAAAGGAGTCATTTTCTTATTTTCAATTAAAATGACAGAATTCATATATATTCTTCAACTAAGAAATCCTCTTACAAAAGCTCTGTAACTACCTCCTCAGCTATGAATCTCTGGAAATAAATTAGCATGCAAGGAAAAAATGACTAAAATCCTTATCGTCCTTATACCAACTATCTTTATCGTCTCCTTCTCTTTCAATGACAACATCCAAGCTTTTATCCGTCAGAAATTCATGTTAGTTCGTATAATTATTACTTCCCTTCCTCCTTATAAAGCCTATTTTCACATAATTCCTGGTGAAACCATTTTCCTTCCTCTTAAAGCACTACAAGGTGTTATCTATGCTTGCATTGTTTGGAAAGCTTTGATGCTTCATAGGCAATTCTATCATCTCCTTCTTGTTCTGTTCCTTTCCTTCCTTTTAACCAACGACAGAGTTGTGATAATTCCAAGATCAGCAAATTACAAGGAGCAAAATAATATTGTAGGAATATCAGGTTATGCTGCTTTTGCAGCCAGCATTCTTGCTTTCACAGCACGGATTTTTCTTGTTCCATGGTTATTACTTTGATTATAGCCTCATGGATATGGTACTCTATGTTACTCGGACTCGGGGGTAAGTGTCAGATATGGGTATTTGTCCGACATGAGTATGCTCAATTTTTTTTAAATTTTTTCATATATTTGGAGGATCGTATCCCCATATCCATATCCGAATATGTGTCGGACACAAGTATTTCAGAGAAAATGAAGAGTCGGAGTAACATATAGATGATAGTACTTGTGTTTGAGAACAAAACCTAGTCCTACTTTTGATCCTTCATTTAACAGGTTCACCTTTTAGATGGAGATGGAGAATTAGGAAGTAGTTCTTTATATTAGATATGGCATCAAGAATGTCAATCTTGTCCATAGTTTCAAACCTACCTATCCTTATCTGCTGTTAATTATTCAGTATTAGACAAGATAATAATTTCTTTTATAGAGAAACCCTATTCTGTCATGAACATATTAAAGTTGAAAATGGCTTGAATTCCATAATATCAGCTTATATTTGTACTCTGCAAGATTGTTTCAGCTTAATGATGACAGCAGAACAGAATTTTCTAACTTTTAAAATATTCAAATTAAAATTCATTTTATTTATATGATATCCGAATCCGTTTACTATCTACTTACTCTCTGAATATTACTATCCGAATCCGCATTCGATTTAGATAACAACATACATCGGATATCCGAATTCAATAAATACCCAATTTTTTTTTAAAGATAATTAAAAAAAATTTGAATTATGTAAATGGATATCGGATTCGGATAACGGATTCGGATATCCAACAGTATTCGAATAATAAACACAATATCTGAATCCTAAAATTATTCGTATCCGTAATATCCGAATCCAAACAAATTAAATCAAATTCATTACCATCCCTGTTTCAGCCTTTCAGTACCCAAGTCCATTTTTGTGACTAATGTTGTTTTTGACGTAGACTTTTTCTAGCTATGTAAGAACCGATAATTTTGCCTATTTCCTCTGAAGCTTCATGTTAAGTTTATTAGTTCTGTAGATAAAAATAACATTTGTCTGAAAATAGAAGTAACTTGTTCTACAATGCAACAGGGATTTTGACCAAGTAGCTCGCTAGATATTAAGAACATACCCATCCTCCAATCAGTAAAAACACAGCTTTCAATCGCTTGCAACCTCTGCTAATGGATGAAGACACAAAGAAAGTCATTTTCATCTTATCGATTAAAACGACTGAATTCGGATCCTTCAACAAATAATAAATTCACATACAAAGCTAGCTTTGGACCTATCTCCTCAGATGTACTTGGCGTTACATATTCTTTAAATAAATTAACATAATGCAAAGAATTATCCTTCTTCATCTTCATCTTCATCTTATTTTAGCCAAGAGCGGGTCATTTTCATTCGTGAAACTTCCTGTGTGGGCTGTGGCTTATAGAGAGTCAGAGACTCCTTCGCTTATAATACATCCATTTACATTCCATTTCCTTCGGTACAAGCTGTTATACTTGCTTATATTGTTTGAAAAAAATTCGTCGGTAAAAATTTTAATTGTTTCGGACGAAATTCCATTAAAAAAGTAATGCATTCCGTCGGAAATACTAATGTATTTGGCGATGAAAATGTTTCGTCGAAAATAATTATGTTGGTAAAAACATTTTCTCTTGTAATGATAGACTAGGGCTGTGGTTGCTTTTCTTAATTCATTGCTAATTTTGGCCATATTTATCAGCTATGGACAAAATTTAATGCTTCGAATATGCCTTCAGCGACGCAGGTCTTTCTGGAAACAGGCTAACAAACTTGAGAGCATGATATCACAAAGGTTAATTATTATTATTTAGATCAATTTGACACAACAAAGAATCCAATCTCTTAATTTATATACTTAAAAATATTTAGTTATAGGCGACAGGCAGCTTTAGCAAAGAAATGTATTTACTTCTTATTAGTAAACAAATCAAGATCATAGAAGTATGCAGATAGGGTTTATCAGGAAGCAAACTTTTTTATTATTTTAAGTTTAAACTTTAAAAAAATAAAAAGAATCTACCCAATCATCCAAGTTTTTAGCCTTGTCTGACTGGATGGATTTCCAACATAATCTTCATTATCCTGCTGATTAATTGGTTCAGATAAGTTTTTAACTGATACTCGGAGTTGACTCAATTGCCATTGACTTCTTCCTTCCGGGTGACAGAAACAAGCGTGAGCCTTAAGGTAAACTTGATCAGCTCAAGTCTCTCACAAATTTTGAATGCATTTCAAGATCATAACATCATACATAGGGGATGACATTTTCTACTTTGACCGTTTACTTGGAATTAATCACGATCAAAGTGTGAAAAAAAAAAAAGGCACTGAATTAGCAAATGTGAATGAATAATGCAGAGTCAAACATAAAAAGGTTGTCATAATTTATTCTAAGGAAAACCAAACATATAGCCTAACCCCAATGTTATCCGAATTTTTCATTTTTTTTTCAAATACTTGTGTCTTGTGTTTGACACATATTCGGACATGAGCATAGGAGTATAATCTTTCAAATATATGAAAAACTTTATAAAAAAAAAATTGAATATACCCGTGTCTAACACATATCCGTATTCAAGACTCACCTAAATTCGGATACATAGATGGTAATTGCTAACTTGCTGGAACCTTGGTTCTCTCATTTATGATTAAAGTGAAAGGCTTAAACCTTTGCAATCTTGAGTACCTGCCAATATATATACCAAGGCAGATAGCATGATTAGAACCTAAAATTAAAACTCAAGAGGTAATTTGATGCCTAGCATGACTAGAATTAAATATATAAGCCTAGAAAACAGGAAATTTTTCCTTTATTTATTTTTCAAACATAGACCTTTGACCGACCGTAAATTATGTTACTTGAATTCGGGTGTGATTGTCGGACATGGGTATATTCAATTTTTTTTTTTAAGATTTTCATGTATTTTGAAGGTCTTTGAAGGATCATATCCTCATACCCATATCCGGATATGCATCGAATACGAATATTTCAAGAACAATGAAGAATCGGAGCAATATAAACTGTAAGTATATTAGGCCAACATTGTACTAACTACTAATGAAACAACTTCTTCTTTATATTCTATTTCTTATTCACTTTGCCTACATCCATGCAAAGGTTTGAACCAAAAATTAGTCTTTAAGTCTTAACCCTTTTTAAAAGAAAGTGCTTAGAATAATAAGGCCATTGGCAAATGGCAAGTTGGCAACCGATAGCTAATTATGAGCATGACCAAGTAAAACTGATGATGACCTTATGATCGAATTTAAGATACCAAATACAACATTTTTATTCATATAGAATACCAAGACAATGATTTTAAACTGATTGTGTAGTTGTAAGAACTGACATTAAAAAGTTTTCCCGTCTCCATTGAAACTTCAGGATGTTGCTGATTTCAAAGACAAAAAAAACATGTTTTTACTAAAATTATAACTGGTTCTAGAGTGTTGTGTCTGTGTAGGAATTAGTTATAGGATTTTGCTAACAAGTGTAAGCTTAATTAATATACTATTTATAGTAAAAGTATTGTATTAAATATAAAAGTTGACAATTTTATTCATCATTTTCAATGTATTGAATAAAAATATTGTTATATATAATAACCTTAAAGGCACTCGTTAGCAAAATTCTTACTTATATTATTTAGATTTTTTTTTTTTTATATATATTCGGATACAATTTTTTAAATATATGAAAAATTTTGAAAAAAGTTTAGACATATCCATATCGGACATATACTCATATCCGATACTTACCCGAATCCGATTAATATAGGGAATAAGATCCTTTGACCAAGTAGAAACACTACATCTGATCCTAGGGACATCCCAATCCTCCAATCCAGGGTTTCAAATAGTGGTGGCGTAGCGGTGTCGCGGCAACTATTTTGCGGTAGTGGCATCGTCCGCCACCGCTAAAACCCTCAATAGCGGTGTGAAGAACATTCACACCGATAGCGGCCAATTGCGGCCGCAAAAAATGGTGTAGCGAAAAATAGCGGCTGTAACAGCCCGCTATTGCCGCTACACCGTTATCCTTTGAAAAAAGACCTTGTTTTAAACAGATAAACAAAAAAAAAATGAGATAAAAAAAAGTACAACAAGCAGCAGGTGCCCACGAAAAATAATCTTTTAAAATCTTAGCTAAGCAGCAAGACATTTTTTTTTCTTTAGACATTCAAAAACACTCATAGAAGCTTTATTTTTTCAACAAAAAAAAAATGACTGAAAAGTGAAAGAAAACAGAATCAAAACTTGTTTCTGTTATGTGAACTGAAAGCATAAAACCAAAATTAAAATTCAAAAGAAAACCAAACACACCAAAAAGAGACAGAGATTGAGAGACTGGAGCAGGAGGGGGCGGACTGGAGTAGGAGGGGAGGGGCGGACAGGGGCTAGAGCAGGCTGGACTGGACTGGACTGGAGCAGATTTAGACAGGACAGTAGGAGGAGAAGCTGAAGCTGCATGTGCACCTATACAAAAAGAAAGGTGAGTGGATGGTGTGTCATGTGGTCTATGGGTCTGTTGGAAATTTGGGAGAATTGGGGTTTTGGTGGGAATTGGTAGAGAAGGAGAGAAAGCTGACGACTTGGTGATAGGAGGGGTCCCATTTGAGGGATGGGATGAGTGATGGGTCAGATCCATTTAGTGACCCGATCCAGATTTTAGGGGAATTTTTCTTTTAGGGAAAAGTTTTGGGGAAAATTCAAAGAAATTTTCAGGGGAAATTTTTATGGAAAAAAATTAGAATTTTTTTTATATATGATTTTGGGGAAATTTTACGAATTTTAATAGAATTTAGTTTCATATAGATAAAATAATTAAAATTAAAAAATTATTTATTTATGATTTTATATTTAAATTTTAGTAATGATTTTTTGTTGTTTTGATATTTGTATTGTTGTTAATTTTTTAAATTTCTATTATGGTATTTATATTTGAATTGGAGTATATATCAATATTTATTATATAAAGTTTTAAATTATTATATTTTTAAGTTTGGAATATTATTTAATATGAATACTTAATACTTAATATTTAACATGTCTATATTTTATTAATTATTAATATTTTTAGAAATTCATAGATAAAAATTAATATTTTTCTAAAAATAAATATTTTTATTATAATGACGAAAAATTGTGTATAATTTTTTTTATGTAAATACAAAATTATAAAATGTCACAAATTACCTTAAAAATCATTAATAAAGAGTTTTTATGCTTATAACTATTATTACTATATTTTACAAATTTGAAAAAAATTCACGACCGCGATGACCGTAATGACCGTGATAGCATCCGTTAAATCTGCAATCGCCATAAACGCGACCGCGACCGTAATTTAAATACCTGCTCCAATCTGTAAAACACAGCTTTTAATTCTGCTAATGGGATTACAACTCATCCTAATTGTCTTTACACGTTTGTGGAAATTGACAGTTCAGTTGTAATTGGTTTGAGAATTTGGAGTACTTACATCTGATCAAATAATTAGTTGAATCAAAATATATATATATATATATATATATATTCTTGTTATGAACATGTTTTCCGGCATAGTAGTGGTCATATTTTTTCTCAGGATCATCTATGATTTATGTGAATAAAATATAAAATACGACTATCAGATTAAATAAATATAAATCATATAAAAAATTATGAAAGCGTGTAAAATTGATTTAGTTTTATACTAGTGTAAGTTGATCCCTTTATATATATATATATATATATATATATATATATAGATTCCAATCAATTAATCTTTCATGATTAAAATGATAAATTAATTTAAACCAAATAAGAATAACAAAATTTTATTAGTTCCTAAGTGCCTTTAAAAATCATTTTGATATTGTAAGTGTCATGGATTATTGTTTTTGAACTTCCTAATAGATCTTGATTTTATTTTATACACCATTATTAGTAGAATGCTTAAATTCTATAAATACATGCATTTATATATTTTTCAGATAATCATTTCTAGTAAATTAAAAAATTAATGCTCACAACAAAACAATAAAAGAAAGAAAATTACTGCAAATAAGCCTTATCTATAAGATTATTTATTCTTGGTTATTACTTCTACTATGAATAAACTATAAAAAATATCTACGCCTATAAACTATAATTTAAGTTGGAATTCTTGATTTGAAATTCATATAGACAAGTATCCTCTTTAATTTTGATTACAAAAAATTTCCTCTTTAATTGAGGAATTTGATATTTAATTGTTTGGTTTGTTTTTATATTTTAATAGTTTTTTTATACTATTAATTAATTAATTTTTATTTTAAGTTACATGATTCTAATTATTCATGAACTTAACCATTTATGAATTTATGATATCTATGAATCCAATTAATTGTGGATAAATGTACTTAATGTTTAGTGTCATTTAAGTTTTAAATATTTTGAGTCTAGATTCATATATATTGAGTAGTATAAATACTCATTAATCAAATTTATATTGTTCATGTCAATATAGGCTCAGTTGATGTATTTATTTAAATTCTTTAAACATAAATAAAAATTATCACTATACTTTCTATATATTTAAAAATTATATTTTGATTTGATCTTTTTGATGGTTCAATACTTTGTAAAAGTATAAGTTGTTGGTTTTGAATCAATAAAAATTAAGTTTTTAATTTTAATTTATGCGTCAAGTGTTTGAATTGAATGAATTTGTTGACTTTAGATATAATTGGGTATTCATTTTTTATAAGTATGTATTATTTGTTTAAACTGATAACAAATTTTCTATACATTTTTATCAGGTATCTGCTCTAAAATAATTTTTACCAAATAAATCTAAGAATTCGCAATCGAAAATAAACTAATCATTCTAGATTAGTCTAAGAAATTTTTATTCATACCTAATTAAAAAAATCACGTTGCATAGCATAGGTCTCACACTAATTTTAATAAAGACTTAAAATGTAACTTTCATGAATGATAAAACTTATGATTTAATTCTTATGTAAAACAAACAATATTTGAATTATATAGTTTCACAATAATTCATTTTCTTTGTCTGTTTTTTAAATCCCAATATTATTTGCTTTTTACTATTTTTTTTGGGTATAATTTAAGGTAATTAATTTTAAAAGAAGTAAAAGTAATTAACAAATATAAATAGAAAATTGGATATATATATATATATATATTTAACTATGAGGAGGGATCCACTTAAACTAGTATAAAACTAAATTAGTTTTACACACTTCCGTAATTTTTTATATTATATTTTAACAAACCGACCGTTGGATTTAACAATATAATCGTACTCTTCGTGCACGTAAAGTTTCGAATCAATCCAATATCTTTATCATATCGATCGAGAATACTGTCTTTTTCAATATATATTTAACGGTTAAAAGTTTTTTATATCGAACAAATAGTTATACATTTTTAATTCACTCGAAACTCGATGTGCATGATCTACGTGAATAAAACGTCAAATATGACGGTCGGATTAAACAAATATAAATCGTATAAAAAGTTACAGAAATATGTAAAACTAATTTAATTTTACACTAGTATAAGTGGATCCATCCTCTTTAACTATTGTAGTCAAAGTTCATTTTTCCATAATGTTGCGTCCATAGTAACAAACAAGAAGAGAGACGGAGGCAGACGCAGAAGAGAGGTTGTTCAGCTCCATTATTTTAAGCCAAATTTAATAGATTGATTACCATCCACCGCCAAAACAATATCAGTTAATTAATACCAATATTTTAACATAAATTTGATAATCAACTTTGATTATTCTAATCGTTCTTCTTTCTTAACAAATTAAACTCTTCCAGGATTCGAAGTTTAGTTCAATTGATTTATGCAATCATCTTTAAAAATTAAATCACCCTTTTTTTTTATTATTATCTCCAGATTTCTGACATTTTTTTTTATAAAAAGACCTCTAAATTCCACATTTTGAAGTCAAACCTGTATAATCAAACCTCGTTTCTTTCCTCTACCCTTGTTTCATATGTATGTCATTTGTCATCGCGCCGTGTCTGAGAATAATCATTAGAAGACTTTTGAGACATATGTTTCAATGATTCACTAATATTGCAAAGGAACGCGTTATTTTGATCTGAAATACTGGAAAATTATTGGATTAATTCGGATACGACTTTGATCATCAGAGGCATAGAAAGAAGAAAAAAAAAACAGGCTTTCGTAAGAATTGTTGAGTTCTTGGTTTTCACAAAGGTTAGCCAAGTAGTAGTTGGGGTGCAAGTCTGAGAACTTGGTTGGCTGGCTTGATTATGATTTTGATAACCCGATATGGGTCGTATTCCATTTAAGATGAGATGATGATGATGATGATGATGATGGAAGATTTGGTTTACTGGATTTTAAGATGTTCTGTGTTTTTCATCCTTTGTTTCTTCGTTCTTCTTCCATCAACCAGTGCACAAGGTTAGTATCAGACAACATATTTTATATGTTTTATTTTTCATCGTAGATTAGAGAAAGATTCTTGAGCCATGTTGTTCTTGTATGACACTGTTATAGGATTTGAACCCAAATTTGTTCAAATACAGTTTGATGAAATCGAATAGTTTTCATGTATTATAAATGCTCCAGAACTTAGTCTGTAAGAAATAAATTGTGTCAATAACTCTCAAATCTGATTTTCTTTCAAGAAACAGTCAACGAGGTTGATCTTGTCTTTGGGATGTTTTGTCAGAATATATGTTGGACAACCTGGATCAAATATTAACATGGCAATTAACAAGTTCCTCATATGATGTTATTGATAAAAATAAATAAAAAAAATTGATCAGGATTAATAAAGGCAGATTTTTTTTGCTAATTGGCGAAACTGCAATAGAATGATCAGTTTAATTGCATGCTATGTTGCTTCGATTCTTCATTTTTTTTGGAGTAATCGTGTCTGACACCCGTATCCGACGCATATCCGGATATGGATATGGAGAAATGATTCTTCAAAGATCCTCCAAATACATGAAAATCTTTATAAAAAAAATGAATATACCCATGTCAGCGAGTAACATAGGTTGCATGTTCTGATAGGATCTAACATTAGATCACAACTTGTAAGGTTGTTACTGTGCTAAATTGTTTCAACCTGAAGTTAATGTTGATCAAAATTGTTAGCTAATTCTTTTTTGTTTGTTTTTTCATTGATCAAGTTCAATCATACTAATGTTTATGCGTCACAGTTTATCTAGAAATCAAGATTCTTACTTTATTTCTTTCTATTTAGTGATTGTGATAAATAAGGTAAAAGAGGAGTTGTTAATTCTTAACCAAGAGAATGCCTTATTGGAAACTTGGTCAGGAGATCCATGCCTTCCTCATCCCTGGCAAGGTCTGGCCTGCAACTCCATCAATGGTTCCTCAGTCATCACGGATCTGTAAGTTCTTTTTTACTCTTCCTTTCAAAGATTTATCGGAAGGGATTGCAGATACTGAGATTCGAACTCCAAATCTGCTAGATATTATTTTTAAAAAGTGGTTATATGAATCAAGTGGGCTAAACCCGGAGTTCGATTTTCAAAGATTCCCATCTTCTCTTGACTCTTCTTTCAAGTGTAGATGTGCCGAAAATTAATCTTCTCTGTTCCTCGTATAATTTCAGGGATCTTTCTTCAAGTAAATTTCAAGGGCCAATTCCTCCAAGTATCACAAAGTTGACCCACCTGAAAACATTGTAGGATCTCCGATGCCCTTTGCTATTGCTGGTTTTAGGTGTTGTCTACTCTCTAATTTTTATTCTATCACTTGATTGTGACCTCATAGGAACCTCAGCAACAATGACTTCAGAGGCGAGATTCCAACATTTCCACCATCCTCGAATTTGACATCACTGTAATTTTTTCTCTTCAAACTCAAATTTCAGCTTAAATCCACAGAAATCTATTGATAAAAATGATATTTTCAAATATAAATGAATTTGACCTATGTTGCTCCGACTTTTCATTTTTCTTGAAGTATTCGTGTTCGACGCATATCTGGACACGGGTATAGGGATATTATCCTCCAAAAACCCTTCAAATACATGAAAATCTTTAAAAAAATTGAATATACTTGTGTCGGACACAAGTATATGTCCGACACTCGCACCCGAGTCCAAGTAACATAGAATTTGACAGACTGTTATTTTCTGTTCTACTTGCCTACCCCATTCTGAACCATATTAATTTCTTCCCTAGAAAAGTTTTATGCTTTATATATTGGTTGATTTACGTTTACCTTTCAGGGATATAAGCAACAATGAACTTGAGGGATCTCTACCAGAGTCTCTTATCTCACTTCCGGACTTGAGTACATTGTGAGTTGGTTCCTACAAAATGTTTTGTATTGTGCTGCAAAACTAACTAGTATTTATGTTATCCGGATTCGGGATGAGTATCGGATACGGGTATGTGTCTTGAAAGATCATACCCTCATACTTATATCCGAATATGTGTTGTGCATAGATGTCAGACACAAATACTTTAAAGAAAATGAAGAGTCCGAATAACATAGGCTATTATTTGTTTGAAATTATGAATATATAGACTTTTAAGTTTTTAACTTAATAATCATATAATTTCTTCTCTCAGATACTACAGATGCAACCCTCGACTTGACAATGACCTTCCATCTAGCTTGAACAGCTCAAAACTAACGACTGAGTACGAAACTAATCCATTTTTTTCTATGACTTTGAAGAACAATGGAAGCATTTAAAAGAAAAAATGAACTGATATTTTGCATCTATATATATATATATATATATATATATCAGCTCTGGGGCATGTCGAAGGAAATCAAGTGGTCCAACAAAAGGAATTGTCATTGGTGCTGCTGCATGCGGATCCGCTATAGTTACTGTCGCTCTTGGAACCCTTATTGTTTGCCTTTACAGACAAAAACTAATGGCTAGGAGAAAATACGATGGGAAACGACTCTCCATGCCAAAGAGTGAGTGTAAATCCACTCTTCCTTTACTCATTCATCCCTTAAATCCATTTCAAGGAAGCTAATATAATATAATTTCTTTTCTGAGTTCCTGTATATAAATGTTTTCAGTGACTTTGAAGTATTTATTGATCAAAGTATTTGAGAGATCCTTATATTATATCATCTAACATAAATTAGTCATTCTATTATAAAACTGGTAATTTAGTCCTTGTTCTTCTAAAATTGAAGCAAAGAGGTAAAATCACTAAATAGTGTAATGTGAATCGTTAAAACACTGACATGTCATTTAACCTGTCTTTAGTTGATGACGTAGATGTCAAGCTAAAATGACATCAATAAAATATATTATTTTAAGATGACGTGAAAAAAATAAATAATTAAATTGTTGAAAATGTTACATCAAATATTGAAAATATATTATTTATTTTATCCACGTCATCTTAAAATAATATATTTTATTTATGCCACATCAACATTTAACATCCACATCATCAACTAAACACAAATTAAATGTCACGTCAATTTTGTTTTTTTTAACGGTTAACATTATACCAATTAATGATTTTACTTTTTTGCTTCAATTTAAAAAAACAAAGACTAAATTACCCAATTTTATAATATAAAGATTAATTTACACTAGATGATATAATATAAGGATCTTATAAGTACTTTGACCTGACAATTATGAACACAACACAAACATTGGAAAAATAATTAAAACACAATAAAAAACACGATACGAAAAAACGACACAAACATTGAAAAAATAATTAAAACACGATAAAAAAAATAATACAAACATAATACCTTCTAGTTTTTGTGTTCTGTCAAAAGTGAATGATTTAACTTAGATCTTTGAAAATGCAGATGTTGTGTTCTCCATACCTAGCATAGATGAAGTTTTTGTTAGGTCAATATCTATAGAGACATATACTGTAGAAGACATTGAGATTGCCACTCAAAATTACAAAACCTTGATCGGTGAAGGAGGGTTTGGATCTGTGTATCGAGGAACTCTACCTGATGGCCAGGAAGTTGCAATGAAGGTCCGATCAGCTACCTCAACTCAAGGAACTCGAGAATTCGACAATGAGGTAAACATCAATTATCAGCTTAGAATCTTCCATTAATGGCTTCTAATACATGTTTAAAAATATGCGAATTTGCTAACCAATTTATATATCTACATAGCTAAACCTTCTTTCGGCTATTCGGCATGAGAACCTGGTTCCTCTTCTTGGTTATTGTTGTGAAAATGACCAACAAATCCTTGTTTATCCTTTCATGTCCAATGGCTCTCTGCAAGATCGACTCTATGGTACCTACAAAACAGAAACCATTATATATATATATATATATATATTTCTTTTTCTTGTGTTGTTCATCATTTTCTGATCATCAGTTACTTAATAGGGGAAGCAGCAAAAAGGAAAATTTTGGACTGGCCAACCAGGCTTTCCATTGCTCTTGGTGCTGCTCGAGGTAAGAAATTCAAGATGCTCAGCTATTAATCAAGGTTAAAAAAACCGAACTGAAAATCGAATCGATCAAACCTCTGATTTAATCAGTTAGATCAATCGGTTTGATAAAACTCATTTTTTTAATATTTAAATATTAAGTTATATTAAATATAATAACTAATTAATAAAAATATGCATTTGACTTAATAATATGATTTTTCTTATAATACTAAGAGATTACATATCCAAATCTCATTAATTACAAATATAAGTTTGAAAATAAATAAATAAATAAATAAAATACATATAAAACTGATTTTTTACCGATTCAATCCGATTTTCTACCGGTTTTTAACCGGTTGAATGGATTTGGTAAAAAATACGATTCTAATATACTCGTCGACCAGACGGACCACCGATTTTCAATTCAACCGGTTCGATCAACCAATCCGGTTTTTTAATCACTACTATTAATACTTTATATGAATTTTCTCTATAATATTGATCCTCTTGAAGTGTCTAATGTGCATTTTCCAAAATTTCAGGTTTGATGTATCTTCATACCTATGCGGGGCGTAGCGTTATACATAGGGATGTAAAATCGAGCAACATACTTTTGGACAATAGCATGTGTGCTAAAGTTGCAGACTTTGGTTTTTCAAAATATGCTCCTCAAGAAGGCGACAGTAACCCTTCCCTTGAAATAAGAGGCACCGCCGGATACATGGATCCAGAGTAAGAATCAAATGTTCATTTTTCCTAAAGTACCCGTGTGCGATACCTATGTTCGACACATATTCTGATACGAGTATAGTGATATGATCCTCCAAATATATGAAAAAACTTTAAAAAAGATTGAACATACCTGTGTCGGATACATACCCGTATCTGACATTCACTCCCAAGTCCGGATAATATAAGCTTCCACAGCAGCAACTTGAGTATGCAAACTATGGTCAATATAACCATAAAACAGATATGGTTTTCCATTGCCTACAAGAAGACTGAATCATAATTTGTGTTGTTATTCAGGTATTATTCAACCCAACATCTAACTGCAAAAAGTGATGTCTTCAGCTTTGGTGTGGTTCTCCTTGAAATTATAAGCGGAAGGGAGCCTCTAAACATACACAGGCCACGGAATGAGTGGAGTTTGGTTGAATGGGTATATCATCTGATCTTATGTTTTCTCATTTCTAGATAACAACTTCGCAAAACTCATGCATTAGAAATTTCTTTCTATCATTTTTAAACCAAAGACAGAGAAAAGAGTAACAAAGAAATACCTTTCCATGCAGGCGAAACCGTATATAAGGGAATCGAGGATTGACGAAATCGTTGACCCTAATATAAAGGGAGGCTACAATGCTGAGGCAATGTGGAGAGTCGTTGAGGCAGCATTGGCATGTATTGAGCCCTTCTCTGCTTCTCGACCGTGCATGTCTGACATTGTTCGCGAGCTAGAGGATGCTTTGATCATAGAGAACAATGCATCAGAATATATGAGATCCATAGACAGCATATATAGTTTGGGAGGGTCGAATCGGTTCTCAATAGTTATGGAAAAAAAGATCGTTCTGCCGCCTACCCCAACTGCATCAGAACCCTCACCTGTTAACACACAAGCATTGGCTCTTCCAGAGCCAAGATAGTAGATCAGTGGATGAGATGTTTATCAATTTACAAATGATAATCAAGTAAGAGGAGAAATTATCCAATGCTTTTTCAATGAAAGATGAAGCACCTTCATCCATTCCATTTATTTTGAAGTTTAAGTATTTACTATTGCATCAGACCTTTAATGCTATGTTGCTCCGACTCTTTATTTTTCTTGAAGTACCTGTGTCCGACACTCGTGTCCGGCACTTGTGTCCGACACATATTCAGACATGGGTATGGGGATATGATCCCCCAAGGACCCTCCAAATACATGGAAAAACTTAGAATAATTCAAATATACCTGTGTCAAACACATACCTATGTCCGGCACTCACACCCGAGTCCGAGTAACATAGCTTTAATATGTATTTGTTTCCTCCCCTCCCTTCCCCACTTTTCCCAGTTAAACAGCCAAGTTGCAGTGTCACGCCAAGTCGCTCTAAAATGGGCAAGGTGTATTAATCCCATGTCGAATAGTGAAGATCTTTGGGTATATAAGTGGGTTCACAGCACATCCCCTGACAAGTGGTATCAGAACCAACCCTTGACTGTTCGACTTCATGCTGAACCTTCCAACGGAGGTAGGCAGGGTTGGCCAACCGTGACTCCACTCCGAACACCCCAAGAGACGGGGTACATAGGATGTAGAAGCGCTTACATTTTTAGATAATTTAAGCCATAAATATTTTATCAATGAATTTAACTCTTTAAATAAGTTATATACTTACACCACCATTTTTCAACTTCAGAACCATAAAGCAACTAATGACTTAACATGCTAAAGGATTGACATCTTAAACTATGTAATCAAGACTGAGAGCTCAACTACAGGGGATGTTAAAGCAATTACTAGCTTAAAATGTTTAAATTGACATTATGTAGCATGCAAGAGACCTTTTGAACATCTAAAGTTTCATACTGGAAATGTTGGATAACCATTACAAAGATGAATGAACTGATAACTAGGAGAGCCAAAAGCAGTCATTTTAGTAATTTATTCAGGATCCTTAAGCAGACTAACTAACAAAGCAGTTAAGAGGTATATATTAAATGAAATCGATCTAACTTTTAGATGAACAAGACTGTTTTAACAAAAGCACGGGGCTATTTGACAACTTGTTTTTTTTTTTTTGGTACAAAAGAGATCCAAATCTGCGAATAGGGGAAAGAATGGCAGATGTTGAAACTCGAATCCTAAATCAGCTGGATGCCACCTCTTAAGGGTAACTACTTAAATCAACTGGACTAAGCCTGGGATCAACTGAAAACTTGTTTTCTTTATAAAGAAAACAAGTTTCTTTCTTTTCCGTGGATAACATTCAAATCAACGATCCTATTCCTATGGAACCCACAAATCTGGTTCTCTTCTAGAAAAGGAGATAACCAACATCACAATTAAATTTACTTTTGCATTGTCTATCAAGGCGGGGGGTCAGAATTTTCAACTGCCAAGCACTGCTTCAGCATCTTCCTCCAAGATGCAAGATACAAATCTTTCCTTCTTCATTTATTTGTTTTGATTGTTAAAATTAGGGAAATGAAGATTTGAACTTGAAACATCGTTTTAGAGGATGGATTGGCTAACCTTAGGTTAATGTCTTGACCACTACCTTAAATCTCTTTTGTAAGAATGTGTGCTTTTTTTTACAAAACAGGTCGCAGTCTGAGGATAGGGAAAGGGATTGCAGATGCTGGGATTCAAATCTCAAACCTGCTGGATGCCATCTCTTAAAAGATGGTTGCATGAACCAACTAAGCTAAACCCTGGTTCAAGAATGTGTGCTTTTATTAAGTAGCTAAAATATTGAAACAAAATTGGCCCAAAAAATATCTCTCAAATAAAAAGTGCAATAAAGAAAGAGTTAAAAGACTAAAGGCAAAGATGAATCATTGGAAGTTTCAACAGCAGATAATAATGTCTGACAAATAGAACAGATTCGAAAGAAACAAAAAAAAAAAAAAAAAAAAAGCAAAATTCACTAATCAACAAGGTTACTATATAGACAAAAAAGAAGAATTTTCTTCATGGTCAAAAACTATGATAGGAACAGAATCACGAAAAAAAATATGGAAACAAATGCAATTTTAAAATTGGAATCACATACTGAAAAGAGAAGGGTTAGCGGAAGCAGTTTCAACTTGAACTTCAAGAAGCTCCGAACGACGTTCCAAGATGTCCAGTTTCTCGTTCAATGATGCTAATTTGCTCTTCGTTGTAGCCTCTGGAAAGAACAAACAATTACTTTAAAAAAGGTAAAAATAATAGTAAAATGAACTTGAAAATTAAGAGAAAAAAGGGGAAAAAATATATAATTTTACCGAATTGGAGGAGAAATTTGAAGAGGCAACGAACATTGAGAGAAATGTGAGTTTGTAGCTATCCCAATTGGCTTGGACTGCTATCCTGTTATCCCTCCAGCTCTTGCCATTTCTTTCCCATTTGTTTCCATATATATATATATATATATATATATATATATATATATATATATATATATATATATATATATATGGAATTGAGTTTCAAATGTGGATAATCTCAAGGCTTTTTTTTTTTAATTAAGGAGGCAATGTGCAATTTTATATGCGCTTTACTTTGGAAAAATATCAGCAAATTTGCCTTTGAAGCCAGCCCAGCTCCAATACAAAAACCTAAGAATAATCCCATCGACCCAACAAAATCTTTGAAGGACATTGTGCTTTTACCAACTCAAATTTTGCTTAACATTCTGTTTGGTAGGAAAGAAAAAAAGGGGTAAGGAAAAATGTTTAATCTAATAATAGAGATACACAACATGTGCTATTTTGTAGCTCAGTCATTGAATTAAAACATTTTCCCTTCATTTCCTCTCTCTTTCCTTCCTACTAAACATAACCTAAGAGTTTGAACAAATTATCATATCTATATTATCGTTATAAAAGCCAGGAGAAGAAGCATAAGCAAGCAGATAAGAGGACCAGAATCATAAAACATTTCACCAGAAGAGATGACAAAAGATAACTCCAAAGAAAATTCAAGATTAAATATCTTATGGGTTTTTGTTTTCTTTTGAGGGCAATAACTAGTTGAGACTAGTAAAGACAGTTTGAAGAAAGCTGAATTAAAGACAAAAGTGGTGTATAACAGACACTTAAAATGACCTAAAAAACTTGCTTAGCATGTCTCTTTGGTAACCCTGAATGGCACCTGAAAAAAACAGCTCATGCTCAAGCTGTGACTGCTAATAATCCATTGTGCCTGAGCAATGCCTCTGGTGAAGGTTCGCGTCCACGGAAATCGATAAAGACCTGGATGCAACATCATCTCATATTACAAAGATTTAATGGAAGCACTCTACATTATAAGTTCCAGTGTCTAACAAACACCTTCACTGTCATAACTCATAAGGCTAAAGATTAAAGATACAAAACATAAGTATATCTCAAAAATTGATGAGAAGGGGAAAGAAACAGAAAATATAATTAGGTTGAGTTTGGGAACTTGAATTTCAAAAGATGGATTTGGATTTCAAAAATAGTGTAAATTGTGTAATAAAATACATGTAAATGTAACATTGATGATTATTTTACAAATCCATGGATTTGTTGGATGCCTATTTAGTGGTGAATTTGAAATACCTATAGATATTTGTGAATTTTAAATTCATGTTTTTATAGCTTTCAAATATATAATCATATTGAAGCTTAACTAATTTATACATAATGTATGCACTTCATTCTCACAATTTATATAACAAATGAAATCCAAATCCAAATTTTCAAATTCATGTTTCCAAACATAGCATTAAAAGTTTTAGCAATTAGGAATTTCAATGTACAATTTATATAAACTAACCTCTAATGGTGCTTTTCCACCTCCAAGAGCAAGAATGGTCTCTCGGAACTTGTGGCCAGTTTCTTTAACAGCCTGTTGGAATACGATTAGACATAATGGATCATGGATTCTTTTTTTCTTTTTTTTTAAAAAAAAAAAAAAGCAGTAATAAAAACAGAACCATGAATTTGTTTTAGCAAGCTCTGATGCAGAGATTTTGAAGAGAAACACAGAGAAGAAGCATCATATGAAACACAATCAACATGTTAGGTGAGATCTGCGTTGAATGACTATATTGTGCATTTGTAGTGCAATGAACATTTTGCTGAAATTGCCAATTGTAGGCACAGCCATAAAAATTTGTAAGATTACACAGAGGAGTGGAGGAGGAGGGGGGAGTTGAAATCTACTAAATGGTTTTACTCTGTTTGATCTATACATTTGAACAGGAAAAAACTATAAAAAAGAGAACGAAAAATTTTAAAAACCAATCCTGAACAGCCTTTTCCAACCACCATACCTTGCTGTCTTCCAGTCCAGCATCCTCAAATGCTGAGAAAGCATCTGCAGACAATACTTCCGCCCACTGCAAAATTAGCATTTCAGATTTCAGATCACATAGCAAAGGGCAAAAGGGAAAAGGAAATACAAGGATACAAATCATGCCCACAGTCCATAGAAAGATCACAGGACTTTAGCAGACAAATACTTAATTCAATCTAGGCTACAGAGAGAAGAGGAGAGGAGGAAGGATCATAAATTATTTATACAGTCTTTCTCAGATTGCTGATAATCAAACCTTGGTAGCTAGTTCCAACCACTAATATTTCAAACATGTTTCCATTGTAGTTTTCTGAGAAAGGGCCTAAATAAAAGATAAAATATACCTTGTAACTGTAGTATCCAGCAGCATATCCACCTGATATTCACAAAAGTCAACAAATAAAAAAAATACCCTAGGTGAAGTTTGCACCAAAATCGTAGTAGTAAAAAGTACATAAGCAGGGGGAAGAGGGGGGCTGGAAGAACAAGAGCAAACCTGCAAATATATGGTTGAAACCACAAAGGAACCTATCTTCTGGCAATGGGGGAATCACTTGTGTTTTTCTGGAAACTCTCTGATCAACATCATAAACAGATTCTGACCCATCTGGTATATATTTTGTATGTAGCTCCAAATCCAGGCTAGAAAAACGAATCTGGAAATAGAAAACAGTTAGAATGACCTGTCAAGCTTTCAAATACTAGAGCAAACACTAATCCACTTCACCAAAAATTACAATATCCTTTCATTAAAACAAGACAACATCATACAGACTCATGGAGTTTTCAGGAAACATCACATAGAGTCAAACAAGGTGTTCAAAACAAATGATGAAAAAGATACATCCATGGTGTCCATTAAAATCATCTTACTCAAACATTTCTGTAACACTATAAGTGCTTTTCATAGACATAAAATACCTTCTTTAATGCTTAAAGAAATGGAAGGCACCCCAAAAAGATTTTACATTACAGCTACAAAGTGGATCCTTTTATCTTTCTACAGCCAACTACAAGCTAGATCTGTAGCTGTAATGGTTGATTTCAAAGGGAAGCACAAACAAAATAGGTCCACAATGGAGGTGGGAGAAGGTTGGAAGAAGAGATAGGTAAGCACAACAGGAAAAAAGAGGAAGAAGAGGACAGAGGAGGGGAACAAGGAGCTAATAAACCCTCACAGGGTACCAACTACCATGCATATATAAGCAGGCTTATGTTTCACAAGCCATCCTCAGGAAACACATGGCTTCTACAGAATATGTACACCAAAAGTGACAAAAGGGCAGAACAAGTTCAACTGACCTGACGAAGACTTAGAGAACCAGCACGGAAAGTCCTTGCAGCAAGGAGCTTCAAATATACCTCTTCAGGGAGACTCTCACCTGTTTCGTAATGCTTTGCAATGCTCATCAATGTATCCCTGAAGCAACAAAAGACAATTTAATAAAAATCTACTAAATGAAAGTTATAATTGATTTGAAAAATGAAAAGCACATGATAATAATGGCAATATCCAAACATGTGGTTATGGGAAATATATTAACAAACTAATTGGAGAATGCAGAAATTTAGATGTTTGTCTTCTGCCTGCAGGACACAAAATAATGAGAACAAAAGGATCAAACAAGCTCAAGCAGTCATGATTATGAGGGTCAAATAGCTGTAATGGTTAATTTTCGGTCGAGTAGCATTTTTTGCGGTTGCGGACATAATGAATATTACCATGGTCAATTGCGGTAAATATCGGCCGTGAATATCGGTGGCGGAGGAAGCCGAAACCGCTAAATAGCGGCAGTCGCGTCGCGTTGCAACTGCTATTTAAATCCCTAGAAGCCATATAATATACAATAAGTATCGAAGCTGCTTTACTAGCCACACCTAAATATGTTGGGAAGTGTTTTATTTTTTATTTTTTTTTGTATTTGAGGCTGTCAGGACCTTGGTCACTAGAACTAAGAGTCCAGCACTCTACCAAGAAGCCACAGGATTGTTGGCAAAAGGCATTATTGAACATTGGTCCCAGGGAAGTTATTATAAGGGCCTTTAATGCATATTTTCGACATGCATGTATCACATCCAATTTTATTTCTTTTAGCAACAAAAAGGATATGTAGTCAGAAGCAATCCAAAAGATATAGATTTTGGTTGTTGGAGATGTTAACCTGTGGTAACACCAATTTTCCATGAATTGAGAGGGCAACTCAACAGCATCCCACTCAATCCCCCGAATGCCAGCAACTAGACCCTCATCTTGCTTGGTCAGCATATGCTGAAGTGCGTGGCCAAACTCATGGAAGACAGTCTCAACCTGAAATATGAAATGCCATCACTCCACAGGGGCCAAACTAGAGCAGCCACTTTGAACATCCAGAAGAGTCACATATACTTTGCATCAGCCACTATTGATATAATAATCAGTGAAACATACAAGTATATCCCATCTTATTCCATGAAATCACAAATGCGAGCACTGTAAGATAGAATAAAGCCAGAATCTCTGGAAGCAAGATTTCAGGTCAGCTAAACATGCAAATGTTCATCCTCTCAGCCAGCATCTGGCCTGAGTCTAACAATAATATTATTGGAGATAAGCTCTCTTAGAACCACACATCCAGCACACAGATGCATGTTCATATCATGTGTATTTATTCAAAAGAATGTACCAAAACCATGCTTTTTAATCCAATAAATTCTAAACAAGAAGCACTCATGCATCATGCCTTCCGAGAAAACATGATGTTTAAATGTGCTTAAACTAGAAAAATATGAGCTATGATCACACTTGATCAAGGAGTATCACCTTGGACTTTTAGCTTAAACATGAGAAAGAACTTATATGAAACGGCTTTAACTGATAATATTAATAATAAAAGCACGGTGCTTAGGTGGCTCAAAATGTTGGTTTCTGGTGATAAGATCAGAAGAACAACTAGGGGTGGAAATGAATTGGGAGAGGCTGCAGACAAGGGAAAAACTCTACGCTTCTGGACCTGGTTGCTCCCTGTTGTTACCTTAGCTTCCAGTTCCAATCATTCAGAACACAAGAATTTATAAGCATTAGCATTATACTTAAAACCAATGTCTTCAACTTACTTCACGGAATGTCATGAGGCTTGGCTTGTTCCCAAATGGTGGTGTTTGATTGCACACCATGTGGGCAATAGGCAACCTTGCTGTGGTACCATTACGTGACAGTACAAAACTTCGAGAAACAACCTCATCCATCCATGCACCTTCCCTTTTCTCTGATGGACGAGAGTATGGATCAAAATAAAAATAGGCAATCGGACTACCTGAGGAATCTTTGACACAGTAGAACCTAACATCTTTGTTCCAAACCTTTAAAAAAATAAGTTAGGAGGTAAAATTAGTATTCTATGCAATGGGCAATGAAGAAAAGTTTAGATGAACCAAGGAAATACTTACAGGAGCTAGACCATCAGCTGGCTCAATATCAATCCCAAAAAGTGTCTTAGCAAGGTTGAAAAGGCCATCCATAACCTTTGAAAATGAGAAATATGGCCGGAGTTCTTCCTGTAAAATTTTTTCATCAGGAAAGACATAAGTTTTCTTCACATAAAACTGAGGTCTTGAAGCTATGATTTAATTAGCAAAATAGTGAGACAGAGAGTCAACCTCATTGATGTTGTATTTTGATTCCCGAAGCCTCTCACTCCAGAAGCTCATGTCCCAATGGCTCAAATTATCAGCTTCTAATGCACCTTGACTTTTGGAGTAACTTTTTAGGTCTTCAACATCTACAAGGACCAAAAAGAATCATTTGCTTAAAATTTCTTCCCATGTATCTTTTGTATAGAAAAGCTTGCAGTAAGAATGAAAAATATTGGACAGGAACGGTTTAGGAGAAATATGGAAAGCTAGACATAGTGAGCTTTGGCAAGATCAAGCTCTAAAATTGTATCAAAGAAAAAACAACCTTTCTGAGTATGCCATAAACTTGTACTACAGCATCAAAGGTGAATTCATGAAAGGTCATATCACAAAGCAAGTAATACAAGTGATCACAAAATTAATTGCTGTGAGTGGAGTTTCATTTAAAATAAGCTGTAGTGTATTAATGTGTTCCTGGCAACAAAAGTAGTGTTTGCAAGTTAAAATTGAACTTTCAAATATCAAGAATACAAAATGTTATACATAATTTTAGAGTCATTCTAATCAAGCAGACAAGTTCTGAGGAGAAAGTTTCACATGACAAATCAAAGATCAAAAACTGGCAACCTTTTCTACCCAATACGGAACTATTTCTAGCATAATACCTTGGACAGCAGCATTCCAAGAAGCACTCCGAAGCTTTTCTAATAGTTCCTCAGCTTTATCAACAGTCGCCATTTTGGTTGCCATGCTTACCTGATCAAATATGCTTTAGTAAGCCTATGAAAAGGATGCATTCTTGTAGATACTATGGATTCATACCTCAGCATAGTTATTATAATTCAGAAGCTTAGCCTTTTCCAACCTAAGCTTCAATATCTGATTGATGATTAATGTATTATCCAAATCACCACTTGATGCCCGAGTTATATAAGCAAGGTAGACTTCCTCACGCAAAACACGGTTACGAGCATGTTGCATAACAGAAATAAAACTTGGAGCATCCAATGTAATCACCCATGGCCCATTCTCAGCGTTTGCATTTTCATGCCCCTAGGTTAGAACCAAGAAATAATATTATATTACATGGCCGAAAAACAGAAACTGCTTAGGCTTGACAATGAGAACCCATTAGTAAATGCAAGCATATGATGAATTTTGGAAAAGAATACCTTCGACACTGCTGTTTGTGCAGCTAAACCAAGAGCAGTTGCAGGCAAACCCTCGATTTCTTTCTTATCTGTTACTAGCTTTTCAAACTTCTTTGTGGCATCCAAAACATTCTCGCTAAATTTGTGAGACAACCTCTCAAGCTCCTGCAAATCAGCTCAGAGTAAATAGAAAGGAATAGCCAAAAGGAATGAACATGACAAGATTGAGCATAGATATTTATAAGGTTATTTTCAGATCTCCATACAATTAAGAATTTTCTTAGAAAACGGGAAAAGGAAGCTAAGAAACCAGACACAAAGAACTTCAAAAGAAACTAAAGTTCATACTTTCTCCTCATTTTACTTGGCACAGAAATTGAATTCAAAAGATAAAATGGTCAAATAGTATGACACCAAGTGAATTTCTGTTACTTTAACTTCACAACTATTATTATCAAACCTGTTCAATTTTGTTAAACTGTTCTCTTTTATCGTCTTCAAGTGAAACACCATTAAGAACAGCTCCCTTTATCTGGGCTGCACACGTACAAAGAAATAAAAAGAGTTATTAGGTCAAACACTCATAGAAACTAAATGGAACGGAAGAAGCACATTATAAATGATATCACTTATATATCTGCAATATTACATGCAGCATCACACTAAATTTTAAGTTTCTTCTTTTTTTTCCTTGCCTTTTTGTGGAATTTTCATCTTCAAGTTTGTTATAGCAAGCAAACTATTAAGACCTTGCTGTCAGTATTGGCCAATATCTAATAACCAAATTAAGGTAGTGGTTCTAGCATTCAATTACACCAAAATGAAAATGGAACAACAACTCCCTATTTTATTTGATATATAGATAAATAAATACAGATACTTACTTTCTACAATACGTTTGCGAGCTTCACTCAGTGATTGCCAATCAGGAGATTCTTGAATAGCCTTGAATGCATTGTAGATGGGTTTACTTTGTCCCAATCGTAGTTGAAACTTCACTTTTTCAGGCTGTAAGGAAAAACTAAGCATAGTAAGGGCCAAAAAGTCTGAGTAAAGGAGACAGCAGAGTAATGCACTACTGCATATTTAATTAAGATCTAGAAACAATAGGATCAATTTGAACAAGACTCCCAAACTAAATTGCTTCAAAACAAATAGGAATACCACCATTCATGACTCAATGAATAGCAAGAAAGTAAATTAAGTAAATTCCTAGTATATCATGCGGTATGATACTATGATTTATGACAAAATCATAAAAATAAAATTCATGACTTAATCTAAGATAACAACGAGATAGATATTAGATGTCTAAAAGATTGTGCTAAATATTCTGAAAATGGCATTTCAAGAATAAACATATTCATATTCTTATTGTATGTTATGTATTTGACTGTCCATAAATAGAGAACATAAATGACAACAAAGATGTACCTGGACTTCTTCAATGGCAGAACGGAGCTCAGCTGTATCTTTAACAGACTTAAGATGACTAACCATTCCCCACACAACAGTCAACCGATCAACAATCTTTTCCAATGGCTCCACCAACTTTGACCATGAAGGCTCCACTGTCTTCTCCAATTCATCCAAATCATTCTCCTACTCAACCAACACAAAATTATCAAAATCAAACAGACAAAATCCAAAAACCCCAGATAGCAGAACATCACAAAGTTTCAAAGGCCTAAAGACAAAATCCAAAAGATCACGGCAACTAAAATTTAAAATCCTCAAACAAGGCCTAAAACCAGAGAATGATTAAAAAAAACAATATTGAACAAAAAAACTCAAAACCCAGAAATAAAGACAGCCCAAAAGATCAAAACCACATACGAGTTTCTTCAACAAGTCACGAATCCCAGGCCTAACATGCTTGGCTTCAACAATATCAAAAGGTGGAAATTCGAAATCTTGCAAGAGAGGATTGGACTCAATTTTCTCATCAACCGAAGCCATTGAAGGAGGAGAGAGAAATGAGCAAACAGAAAAAGAAGAGGAAGAGAGAGAAGGAGAAGTAGAGTGGTGAAAAGTCTGGGGGCAGAAGGAGAAAGAAGACGACCAGCAAGGACAAGGGTGACATTTAAGCAAAAGCTTGGAGGTAAAATGGGTAGATGAAGAAGAAAAAGGGGAGCGTTTTAGGATTGGATGAACTGAGCGGGAGAGAGAGAAGCGAGTAGTAGCCATGAGCATGTTGACTATAACTAAGGTTGTCTTGAACAAGACTCTGTTTGGGAAGTGTCTTGTAATTTTCATATTTTTTTTCGCTTTTGTAAAATGAACCTTTGCTTGGATTAGGGCAACTCATTATCTTCTTGTAGGATGATATTTTGGGATGGTACCAAGTTTTCGTCTTTTATGCCATTAATGACAGTAAGTATTAAGCTTGATTAAGAAAGTTCCTATATTTTGATATTTTTGTGTCATTAAAGAAAGTTGCTGTTTTGATATTTTAGTATTAGATTTGATTAAGAAAGTGGTTATCCAATATGGGATATCTTGAATCCAAAATCAAAGAATAAACCATACAAACTCGAATTTGATCTCAATGCAGGTTTATTGCTTCAAAGCGTCAATGAGTAAGTATGTATATATGTATAAACATTTAGTGAAGATCCAAACCAAAGTTTTCTCATTTATACCCATAAAAGCTGTTTATTCACATTTTACACAGTTGGTAGCTTAAACGAATATGTATTTCCTCGCACGACTCCTAGAAAAACTCATGCAGATGTTGTGTCACACCAAGCGTACCAAGAAGACTAGACAAAGTGTTTTAATTTCACATCCAAAAAAAAGTTTTTGCGAATATAAGCGTAAGTATTGCAAAGTTAAAAAGTTGGTTTTGTAGGAAAAGAGTAATGAGCACACGTGACACTGCAAATGCATACCTGTTCCGAACAAATGAACAATCAGCAAAGAATATGACAACGAGACAGAATCAGAAAAACATGGATTGTTGCAAATATGGAAACCTAAAATTCATCAGATTGCACTCACTATAGATGCTGAAAGACCCAAAGAGCTTACTATATATTGGCAACGAATGTTTTCAAAGGGGAAGAACATAATGGGTTTTTGATTTCAAACTAATTCGCCTTATCAGAAGTAAGAGATGACTTAGCAGGGTGAAGTTAATCATTATACCTAAAAAGGTTTGAAAAATGATTCAATGTCTTGCTTTAATGACTGCAAGACTATTCTATTTATGCTAGTTGTAAGATTACATGATAAGTATACAAGATGATAAGATTACAAGTATATCATATTACAATAGATAAAATAACAAGATTTATCTTAAATGATAAAACCTATCTCACTATCAAATGAGGTGATGAGAGAATCAGATGAGGTGACGAGTCTTTATCTTTGTGAGGATGAGATGATGAGTCATTATCTTTAACATGCCCCCTCAAGCTCAGCGAATAGAAAGAACGTTGAGCTTGCTTCGAAGAATCTGAAAGCTGCCATAGTGTAATGCTTTGGCTAAAATGTCAGCAACCTGGTCTTTGGAAAAGATAAAATTGACAGCCAAGTCACCACGAGCTACTTTTTCTCGGACAAAATGAAAATCTATCTCAATATTTTTGTACGAGCATGAAAAATGGGATTAGTTGATAGGTATGTTGCTCCGATATTATCATACCATAAAGTTGGTGGAGAAGTAATGAAAATCCCAAGATCTTTTAGTAGACTTTGAATCAAACAAAGTTCAGCTGCTGCATTAGCTAATGCTTTATATTCAGCTTCAGTACTAGATCGAGCCACTGTGACTTGTTTGCGAGAGCTCTATGAAATCAAGTTACAGCCAAGGAAAATTCCATATCCACTGGTAGAACGCCTATCATCGGGGCAGCCAGCCCAATCTGTATCACAAAAGGCACTAAGACTACTAGATGAAGTCTTCCTGAATATCAAACCATAAGAAATTGTATGCTGTAAATACCTTAAGATCCGTTTCACAGCTGTCCAGTGAGCAAGAGTTGAAGAATGCATAAACTGACAAATTTTGTTCATAGCAAAAGATATATCAGGCCGAGTGAAAGTGAGATATTGTAAGGCTCCCACAACACTCTTATATTTAGTAGGATCCAAGAGTCTATCCCCACCAAATTTGGATAACTTTTCTGAGGAGGCCATAGGAGAAGATATTGGTTTTGCATGCTGCATTTTTGTTCGCTTCAAAAGATCAAGAATGTACTTGCCTTGAGAAATGAATAAATCTGATCCTTGCCAAGAAGCCTCAATGCCCAAGAAGTAATGCAAAGGCCCTAAATCTTTGATAGCAAACTCATTAGCTAGATATTTAATAATCCATGAAATGTTGTCATTATTCGAACTGGTAATTAAAATATCATCAACATAAATGAGCACATAAATGCAAAGAGAATATCGGTGCAAAACAAACAGGCTATGATCTGTTTTAGAAGCAACAAACCCCAATTCAAGAAGCCGTTGACTTAGGCGAGAAAACCATGCTCGAGGTTCCTGTTTGAGTCCATATAAGGACTTATGCAATTTGCAAACATGTGATGGAAATTCAGGATGAATAAAACCAGATGGTTGTTACATAAAAACATCTTTTTCAAGAGTACCATGTAAAAAGGCATTTTGTATATCAATTTGATGAATGGGCCAACCTTTTGAGATAGCAATAGACAAGACAATCTGAACAGTAACTACTTTTACCACAGGACTAAAAGTATCTCCATAATCCAACCCTTCTTGTTGATGAAAGCCTTTTGCAACTAACCTGGCTTTGTGCCTTTCAATAGTTCTGTCTGCTCTTCTTTTTATCTTAAAATACCCATTTACAACCTACTATATTCATACCTGGCTGACAAGGAACAAGTGACCACGTTCCATTATGCATGCGCACATCACATTCTAAATTCATAGCTTGCCTCCATTTTGGAAACTTGGAAGCTTGTGAATAACATGTTGGTTCTAGTTCAGTGTTTTTACAAACAACAGTGAGTGCTTTAGGAAGAGGATAATGCACTGTACCATCAGTAAATTGTTTTGGTTTGACAATATTATTACCCAATCGAGTTTTCATGTGATGTATACGACCTGAAAGTTGTGTTGGTTGTGGATCAGGTTGCACTTCTTGGTTAGGTAATGACACAGGTGTGGATGAAGTTTCATTTTGAGTGGAATAGAGAGGACTTGAGTTATCTGGGGATTGATACGGTAGAAAAGATGAGGTTGTTCTTGTATGGTCAAAGGTGGAGTGACTAAATGTATCCAAGGGAGGATGAACCTGGTTTGATGTAGAATCTGTTGTTAATGGAGGATTAAAAGTAGGAAGGCCAACTGGAGATGGGTTACTTGAACTTTGGGTACTTGTACCACTAAAAAAACCTTTAAAAGGAAAAGAACTTTCATCAAAAATAACATTACGAGAAATGTAAAGACGGCCTGTACTCAAATCAAGGCACGTGTAACCTCTATGGTGTAGACTATAACCTAAAAAAACACACTTCTTTGACCTATAGTCCATTTTATGGGAATTATAAGGGTGAAGATAAGGCCAACAAGCACAACTAAAAGTTTTAAGAAAACTGTAATCAGGTTTAATTTTGAAAAGACGTTCAAAAGGTGACTGATGATGAATTATTGGAGAAGGTAATCTATTTATCAAGTAACAAGCACTTTCAAAAGCCATATCCCAGAATTTTTTTGGAACTAAGGCATGTGCCATTAAGGCCAAACCAGTCTCAACTATGTGTCTATGTCTTCTTTCAATGGAGCCATTTTGTTGGTGAGTGTGTGGACAATGATGCCTATGAGTAATGCCAATTCTAGTGAACAATTTATTTATTCTTCGATATTCACCTCCCCAATCAGTTTGAACTGCTTTAATTTTACGATCAAATAATCATTCAACAAATTTCTTAAACTAAAGAAAAACATGTTCAACATCAGATTTTTGAGTAATAGGAAAAACCTAGAGAAATTTACTATAATCATCAAGGAAACTTACATAATAACGATAACCATTAGTGGATACTACTGGAGAAGATCCCCAAACATATGAAAAAATAAGTTCTAAAGGATTCTTTGACCTAGTAAAAAAAGACTTAAAAGGTAACTGATGACTCTTAGCTTGTTGACATGCATCACAAACAGTTAAGACTTTATTCTTATGAACTGAGAGCTTGTTGGAAGAGATGATCCTACGAACAGTATGAGAAGCTAGATGACCAAACCTATTGTGCCATTGATCAACTGTGGCTCACTCAGCAATGTAAGCAATTGGGATACCTCATTGTCTTACAATAGTATGAGCTCATACAGGCCATCTTTACATTGCCCTTGATGAAGGATTTTCCCCTTGTACAATTCCTTAACAAGAAAAAAGGTAGGGTGAAATTTAAAAAATACATTGTTATCACGAGTATATTAACTAACTGATAATAAATTTTTGGTGATTTGAGGAACATGTAAGACATTTTTGACATTAAATGAAGAGTAATGAGTAATCAAACGGGATGAGCCAATATGGTGAATAGGCAAACCTGTTCCATTACCAACACGAATTTGTTCAGGACCAGTATACTTATCATGGACCAGTGTCTGGGTACCACTTTAAATCTGAAATAGAGGATGGCCCAATAGCATAGGCAGCAGTACTTGTATTCTCTGAAAGAAGTGGAAACTTAGTATCCTGATCCCCATGATATGCATGATCAAAGCGTGGTAACACATAATTGCAGTATGTCCTATTCTTCCACAGACTTGATATGTTGGACGAAAGTTGGACAGACCATTGTTTATGTTGGAACGTCCACGACCTCGTCCACGATTGTTCCAATGAAATGTTTGCTGACCAAATGGTACCTTTTACTGAACTGTTATGCCATCCTCCTCGACCTCGATTAGGACTGCTTTTAGTTACTGTATTTGCTGAGCCAACTGAAACATCAACAGCATAATGGTTTTGCTCTAACCAAAGTTCAAAGGTTAGTAAATGACCATATAAATCATTTAAAGTCATTGGTTCCACCATTGTAGTAACAGAGGTGACAAAAGAATCATATTCTGAACTTAACCCAGCAAGTAACTAAGAGATAATTTCAGAGTCTTGCAGTGGTTCCAATAGCAGCAAGTGTATCAGCTAGGCTTTTGATTTTTTGGAAGTAATCGGCAACAGAGAGGTTACCTTTTTTCCTTGTAGCCAATTCGTACCTTATTTGCATGACTCGAGCATTTGATTGAGATGAAAACGTTCGTTCTAATGCTGTCTACATTTCATAAGAGGTGCCAAGACCAATCACTTGAGCCAGAATTGGTTCAGAAAGAGAGGAAATTAGTGCACTAAGAATCATCTGGTCCTGTTGTTGCCATGTCATATATGCTAGATTGATCACTGTAGGATTGCTTTCTCCATTCTCTAAAGAGTTGGTGAGAAATTGTTGTGGACAAGGGTTTGTGCCATCAACATATCCTAACAATCTTTGTGCTCGAAGATATGGTAAAAATTGAGCTTTCCACAAGAGATAATTATCTTTGTTGAGTTTAATATTTATAAGATGGTGGATGTTAATGATAAGCTCATAAAATATACATTTTATGCCTTTGTACCTTTAGTTTTTGTTATGTTTTTGATATTTATCTTGTTTACTTATATTATATTTTTGAATTTTAGGTACAATAAAGAGAATAAAGTCAAAAGATATCAATAATGATGATAAAGAACTTACAAAATCATAATCACAAGATGTAAGAAGACTCGGGAGTCAAAAAGATCAATTTCTGGTTGCAAAGCAAGAAGGTAGATTTGACCTCCAGAGCTTGTTGCAAGGAAAACATTATGTTAAATTCTTTATTTGAAGGAATTTCCTTCTTGACTTTTGAAGCTGACTTGAATACATTTCCAACGATAGGTCATGGGCCTAAATCGAATAAGAAATGGTTATCCAAATTGGCGTTGGAAGATCTCTCTAAACAACCCTAGCTGCAAATCACCTTTCTTTGTTATTACCCTAGCTGAAATATATGTTTTCTCCTTATTAAAGTAGGATTAGTGGCTGTTATTATTACTCCTTGCATTAATTGCAAGAATCTTTCCTTAAAACTTATCCTTGTCAAAGTAGAATAATTAAATCAGCCAAGATTTTCCTTCCTTACACTTACTTTGGCTGCAAGTAAAGCATCTTTCCTTATTAAATATGCTTTGGCTGCAAGTCACCCTTCTTTTCCTTAAATTAATTAAACCTTCGCTGCCACTCAATATTAAATGCTCATTAAATGCTCAAAACCTAGAGGCTGTCTATAAATAGAGACACAATGGGGAGCTGATCTCTACACACTTCTTCTACTCTTGTATTCTGATTTTCTTCTTCTTTCTTTTAGTTTTCTTCTTAGTTTCTTTAGTTTTATGTTTATGTTAATAATGTCTATGCTAAGCTAAACTTTTCTTTGGTTAAGGGTGATTTCAAAGCCCTAGACAAGTTTTGTAATTGATTTTCAGATTCTATCTATCATTAAATTTTTTTATCAAAGTTGCTTATGTTCTTCTACAAGAATTGTTTATGATGTTGTCTTGATTTGTTTAGGTGTACAACTAGATAGATCTTGATAATTATCTATTTCTAGTTTAAGAGTCTTGATCCGTGTAATTGTCTTTATTTCCTATTCATAAGTGGCAATTTGTGATTAATGATTATGGTCAAGTTTTCGATAATTGCAAAGTGAAAAATAACCTAAGTTGAACAATCTGAGCTTATGTGTTTGTTGCTTAGATCAACCTATCTTTCTCATCATAAAGTTGCCATTAATTGCATTTAGAGAGCTAATTCTAGGTTGTTTGATGGTTAGAGGTTAAATAGAGAGCTTGTTCTATTTAACGACAAACTAAGAAAAGATTGGGGTAACAGAGCTTATTGTTATCTACAGTTGTTAACTTTGATAGTTGATTGATATTGATAGATCTGAGATTGATTCTTAATGATGTCTAGTGGTGTAGAATGAAACTTTAACCATATTTCTCTCATATTTGATTTCTTCTTTCTTACTTGCATCTTACTTTTCTTGTTTTCTTATTTTTAAAACTATTTCAAAACCCCCATTTTCTTTTGTTTTCTTTGGATCTAAGTTATAAACTAGTAACTCATAGACTAAAACCCAATCCCTGTGGACTCGACCCTTGCTTCCTACTATAGTTTACAATTGATATTTTTAGTGTAAGGTTAAATAAGATACGCTCTTTTGAGTGCATCAAATTTTTGGCGCTTTTGCCGGGATTACTTTATTTAGTTTATTAGTTATTTGGTTTATTCTTATTTTCAGTTGTAATTAATTTTTTATTTTTGTACATACAGATTTTTTTTTTCTTTTTTAATTTTTGAGCAAAACACGATGGAATTGAGCAATCTAACACTTGAGGAGTTGGTGGCATACATGAACATTAAGAACCGACGAGCCAATCTCACCTCCCCAGTTCAACAATTGGCCATGGGTAATATTCAATAATCAAGGCAGTGTGGAATGTATTTCATGATGGATCATCCAACCAATTAGTGCCCATACTACCGGCAAGATAATTTTGAACCAGCCTATGATATGGAAGGATACCAAAGCCAACAAGGGTTTCACAAACAACAGTATGATCATTTCCCAAACACTTATAATGAGGGGTGGTGGGATCATCCTAATTATGTCTTCTGAGGAAATTATCATGAGATAGATCTTTATACCAATTACACTCATCCATCGAGCTTCAATCAATCATCGTCTCAAGAACCATATCTTTTTCAGCCCCAATCACAAAATTCAGGTGAGTCTCTAGCAGATCTTGTCAAATCCCTTGCTATTTACCAATTGCAAATGCAACAGGACATAAGGGAAACAAACAGGCAAATGCAACAGGACATAAGGGGAACAAACAGACAAATAGAAACAAGGATGAGTCAATTGCAGACTCAAATGGGACAAATGGTAACAGCGATAAGCCAATTAGTAGAACAAAGATCTAAAGAACTCCCTTCCTAAACTATGATTGATCCAAAGGAGAGTGTTAGTGCCACACAACTTGAGGATGAATCAGAAAATCTAAGGGAACTCGAGGATGAGAAAGAACTAGAGATGGATTCTACTCTTGAGGATGATGAAGCCACAATTCCAATTGAGAGTAATTCGGCTCCTAAGATAACTTTTAAGGTTCCTATTTCTACTAATGTTTCTTCTTCACTTTTTCCTACCAGATTTGCAAAGCCCAAGAAAGAGGAACATGAACAACAAATGTTGGAAACCTTAAACAGCTTGCTTATGGATGCTATTAAAATATACATTTTATGTCTTTCTACCTTTAGTTTTTGTTATGTTTTCGATCTTTATCTTGTCTACTTATATTATGTTTTTGAATTTTAGGTACAATAGGGAGAATGAAGTCAAAATATGTCAATAATTATGGTAAAGAACTTACAAAATCATAATCATAAGATGGAAGAAGACTCGGGAGTCAAAAAAATCAATTTCTGGTTGCAAAGCAAGAAGGCAGATTTGACCTCCGGAGCTTGTAGCAAAGAAAACATTATGTTAAATTCTTTATTTGAAGAAACTTCCTTCTTGACTTTTGAAGCTGACTTGAATACATTTCCAACGATAGGTCGTGGGCCTAAATTGGATAAGAAATGGTCATCCAAATTGGTATTGGAATATCTCCCTAAACAATCCTAGCGACAGAAAAACCCTAGCCGCAAATCACATTTCTTTGTTATTACCCTAGCTGAAATATATGTTTCTCCTTATTAAAGTAGGATTAGTGGCTATCATTATTACTCCTTGTATTAATTGCAAGAATATTTTCTTAAAACTTATCCTTGTCAAAGTAGGAGAATTAAATCAGCAAAGACTTTCCTTCCTTACACTTACTTTGGCTGCAAGTAAAGCATGTTTCCTTGTTAAATATGCTTTGGCTGCAAGTTACCCTTCATTTCCTTAAATTAATTAAACCTTGGCTGCCACTCAACATTAAATGCTCAAAACCTAGAGGCTGTCTATAAATAGAGACACAAGGGGGAGCTGATCTCTACACACTTCTTTTACTCTTGTATTCTGATTTTCTTCTTCTTTCTTTTAGTTTTCTTCTTAGTTTCTTTAGTTTTATGTTTATGTTAATAATGCCTATGCTAAGCTAAACTTTTTTTGGTTAAGGATGATATCAAAGCCCTAGACAAGTTTTGTAATTGATTTTCAGATTTTATCTATCATTAATTTTTTTTTATCAAAGTTGCTTATGTTTTTCTACAAGAATAGTTTATGATGTTGTCTTGATTTGTTTAGGTGTACAACTAGATAGATCTTGATAATTATCTACTGCTAGTTTAGGAGTCTTGATCCGTGTAATTGTCTTGATTTCCTATTTATAAGTGGCAATTTGTGATTAATGATTATGGTCAATTTTTCGATAATTGCAAAGTGGAACATAACCTAAGTTGAACAATCCGAGCTTATGTATTTGTTGCTTTGATCAACCTATATTTCTCATTATAAAACTGTCATTAAATTGAATTTAAAGAGCTTATTCTAGGTTGTTTGATGGTTAGAGATTAAATAGAGAGCTTGTTCTATTTAACGGCAAACAAAAGAAAGATTGGGGTAACAGAGCTTGTTGTTATCTACGGTTGTTAACTTTGATAATTGATTGATATTGATAGATCTGGAATTGATTCTTATTGATGTCTAGTTGTGGAGAATGAAACCTTAACCATATTTCTCTCATATTTGATTTCTTTTTTCTTACTTGCATCTTACTTTTCTTGTTTGCTTATTTTAAAAACTATTTCAAAACCCCTTTTCTTTTGTTTTCTTTGAATCTAAGTTATAAACTAGTAACTCATTGATTAAAACTCAATTCATGTGGAATCGACCCTTGCTTTCTACTATACTTTACAATTGATATTTTTAGTGTAAGGTTAAATAAGATACGCTCTTTTGAGTGCATCAGTTGACAAAAGGGTTTGAAGGTTGTGGTAATATGGTTGGTGTGGTAAGAGAAAAGATATTGGAAGAACTATTTGAGGAGGACAAAGAAGAATTGGTTGTGTTTGAAGCCATTTAATTGACGCGAGTCATTTGGCTCTGATACCATAAAAGGGTTTGAAAAATGATTCAATGTCTTGCTCTAATGACTGCAAGACTACTCTATTTTACTATTTATACTAGTTGTGAGATTACATGATAAGTATGCAAGATGATAAGATTACAAGTATATCAGATTACAACAGATAAAATAACAAGATTTATCTTAAATGATAAAACCTATCTCACTATCAGATGAGGTGATGAGAGAATTAGATGAGGTGAGAATGAGGTGATAAGTCTTTATCTTTGAGATGATGAGTGATTATCTTTAACACAGACAAATGTTGGTTTTTCAATTCTTGTACTTCATGGTTTCCCTTTTCGAATCCAATTGTTGGGAATTGCTTTGCGTACTCCTCAACATTGTGGCGTAGTTTTGAAATCTCAGATTGAAAATGAGGAGACTACGGTGTGGCCACAAAATCTTTCAATTTTGTCCCTGGTTTACAAAAAATCAATAGCATGCAGCCACAAATCAGTAGAATATTCAAGCAACAAAAGTAATTCGGATCAGGGATTTAAATAGCGGTTAATAAGGAAGCTTGTTGACCTGTGAATACTTCTGTTCTCGAGTTTTTTTCAAACCGAATCCGAGTAGCTTACGAGCACAGATGTCTTGTTTACATCTTTAATTGACCCTGTAAAAATCCAAAGCTCATTTTTTATCACATCAGACCAGTCTGAAAATTGATGGGTTAATAAGGAAGCTTGTTGCCATGTGAATACTTAGTATTTGTTAGGGATCACATGATTATTGTCTTGCTCTTTTTTTTTTCTTTTTCTAATCCAATTTATGGCTAGTTTAGTATTGTTGTTTGAAAAAGCTTGGGTTGAAAAAAGTGTGTTTAAAAAGTGTGGTGAAAAACTGTAGTTTAAAAACTTTTAAGTGTTTAGCATTGCTGTGAAAAAGTATTGTAGAAAATTAAAATGTCAAAAAAAGATATGTTTAAAATAATAAAAGTGTAGAGATGTGAGGATAATAAAGTCATTTTATCCAAAAGCTATCTTTTAAAGTCCAAAAACTATATTTTTTTGGCTTTTTGGTTTGGCTTTTTAAACCATGATTTCAACAGCAGAAGCCAAATTTTTTTATCTGTTTAGCATTACGTTTGCGATAAAAAATAATTTTCGACTTCAAAAACTGTGTCAGAAGCAATGCTTAACGAAACCTTAGGCTTACAAGCTTTTGCCATCTTAAATAATAGTAGTTTGGTATACAATAATAGCCCACAGAATTACTGCAAAAAAGGATAAATCTTGCATTGTTTACCATCATTCTTAATACTTAATAAAAGACAAAACATCCTCTTCTCACTCATATGATTGTTGAGGAAACACATGAGAAACTTGACATCATCAAATTCAAACCTAAATCAAGTTCAGCTCTAGTAAAGGTAAAGAAGAAGAAACCCAATGTCTCAAATGGAGACAGATCTCATCAGCCGCCGGCGAACGGCCTCTTGTTTTTCGGGGTTTTGATGCTGTCAGCTATTCTCAGAATTTTGATGAGGGTAATTGTCATCATCATGAAGAATCTGGCCATTGCTGGCTCATGTTATCCGGACACGGGATGAGTGTCTGATATGGGTATGTGTCAATTTTTTTTTATAAGTTTTTTCGTATATTTGAAGAATTATATCCATATATTCGAATACTTTAGAAAAAATGAAGAATCCGAATAATATAGTTGCTGACGAGTGTTTCAAGATGTTAGATGGGAAGTACACCAGTAATGTTGTGTTTATCTATGTGCTTTTTATTTTCTGTAAGTTTCAGAGCATCTTTGTTGTAACTATATATATATATATATATTAAGATCTGTTAATTAAGTTTCCAAGAAT
The DNA here is from genome assembly GCA_030761205.1 of Fremontodendron californicum. Classification (NCBI taxonomy): domain Eukaryota; kingdom Viridiplantae; phylum Streptophyta; class Magnoliopsida; order Malvales; family Malvaceae; genus Fremontodendron; species Fremontodendron californicum. The sequence goes on from JAULJL010000037.1 coordinate 2,940,697, forward strand.
TACATTTCAGCTGAATTACAGTTCTGTTTTTTTTTTTTTCCCCTGGAAATGATATGTTAGCTCTAAGATTAGAAGTAATGGATCTATATATCTCTAGGATGATGGCATATTGAATCTGCCAGTGCCATTGGAAAAGCATTTTTCAGGTTCCAGGATTGACTGAAAACCAACAGGAGCAAGGCTCTTCTTTTTTTTCTTTCTAATCTGCTTAATGAAAATTTGATCATCAGTTAAGAGATGAGAACCTTCCAAGGTCAGATTCTTTTCAAGGAAATGACTTCACCAATGATTAAAATCTTACCTAACTTAATTTTCATCTTGAAAACAGCCTTTCAGCTCTAATTAACTGTGAATTGATAATGCATATGTTACTCGGACTGATGTGAGTGTTAGATACGGGTATGTGTCCGATACGGGTATGTTCAGTTTTTTTAAGTTTTTCATATATTTGGAGGGTTTGTGGAGAATCATATCCTTATACCCATGTGTGAATATGCATCTGACACGAGTACTTAAAAAAAATGAAGAATCCGAGCAACATAAGATAATACCATTAGACATTCAGATTTCAGAGTTGCATCCAAAACTCTAGTTTTTTGCTTTTTGGATGCAGCTTCACTTGTCAATAAAGGTCGCAGAATAATTGAAGGTAAATTGTAGGAGTAGAGCCGTGCAAGTTGGCTGGCAATGGTGTAGGCTTCAAACTGTATATGATCCGTATGTTTGTCTGAGATTGATCAGAGAGTGTTTCTGTGATCATTAACACAGTTGATAACTTGATATACAGACAAGCTAAGAAGCACGGACACGGACACACAATACATGTACGACATGATACGGATATGATGATACGAAAATTTTTAAAAATTAGTACCCAACAGGACACAAATAAAAAATATTTTTTATATAATAATATACAATAAAAATATAAAATTGATATTTTTTAATTAAATATTAATATACAAATAGCTTTTTTAATTTAAAATTTTGAACCTTAAAAAATCCATTAAAACCAAAATTTTCATTGTTGATTCCATATTTAGGAGAAAAATACAAAAAAAAAACTTCATCGGGTATCCGGACGTGTTCAGCCGTATCTTGATTATGTTTTGACCGTATCCGATTTTATTTTTATTTTTTTGACGTGTCCTCACATGTCCGACACGTATTCCGTCGTGCCGGACATGTGTCCGACCCTTAAACACTCCCCCTAAAAGAAGTATTCGTACTTTCATAGTAGCCAAGAAAATTTTGTCATTTAATTTATTTCACCATTCAAATAAGAGCAGATTCACTTTAATCTCATTTTCATTCTTCTAATGTTATAATTTCTAATCTCACTATTATTATTATTTTTAATCTCATCAAAATTAATTTCGTTGCCATTGAAAACAAGAGCAATCACAGCTGTGGGCTTAAAGCATATTTGGGTTTGGGTTCGGCCCAAATCAAAAGGGTTACGTGGAGCTTAAATAAAAAAGGACCACATTCCCTCCAATATTTAAATCTGTGAAGCCCAGATATTTTCAGTTGCTCGTTGCATAATTTTTTTAAGCCTTGGTTTTTTTTTTAAATGATCACGAGCATGTGAACATTTAATTTAATTCAATAAAAATGTATATAAATATAACTCTCGAATTATAAATTTTCCAAAATTTTATAAAAAAAAAAAAGTTAGTTCATTATGCAATATTTATATGTAGCTGGCAATGTCTGATATAAATATATTTAATTTTTTTTATGTTTGAAAAATCATATATACTCTCATTTTTATGTCGAATACAGGTGTCGAATACAAATATATTATTTATAATTATTGCATTATTAATTAATCAATCATAATTTAAAATAATGAATCCGTTGCATGTAACTTTTGTGACAAACTATTTGTTAGGTTCATATTATTTCTTTTGCTTCTCTAACTGATTCGATTTATTTATTTATTTATTTATTTTATGATACGATAAGAAAATTTTGATTATCAAATTTTTTTAATAAAGCATTAGTCTACGTTTAAAATAATTTTTAGTTGTAATATGAAATTTTAGGTGAAACTTAATACATACGAATCAGACATATATTTACAGATGTCATATTAATCATTTCGATAGTTTTGTACTATTTATAGACAGACATAAACTTATTTATCTACAAATTTGAGAGATATTCATATAATATATTCTTATATTACATACGCATATTTATAAATGGATAAAGTTATGAATATTTGCGATTGAAAAAAATATATATTTTTAGATAGATTATAGAAAATGTTACTAAAAATAATGATACGTTTCTGATTTGCTACCATTTTTCTTGACATTGGGCCAGTTTCTTGGCCGGACTCGACTTTGAGGCCTGAACTGGGGAGGGAATTAGAATTTTCTTTCGCTTTCTATACATTATCGATGAAATTTTTAAATTTACAAACGAAATTAAAAAATTATCAAGTATTTTTTTGGCTTAAATATAAAAAATACACTTGAATAATCATCCAAACTTCTATCGTTTTATTGCAATCAATTAAGTTTTTAAACATTTATTTCATCCAATTGAGTCATTGATTGAACAAAAATTGGTTAAAAGCAATAAACAATTTCGTTCAATCGAGGGTTCAATTGGGTGAAAATAAATATTTGAGGGCTCAAACTGATTAAAATAAATATTTGAAGATTCAATTAATTGCAATAAAATGATAGGAGCTTAGATGATTATTTAATTTTTATTCAAGTTCTTTTTTATACTTAAGCCTAATTTTTTTAATATTTTTTATTATACTTTATAAAAATATGTGTCATCCTACTGCATTTACTAATAGAATTTTAAACTTCATTGATAATATATCAAATAATTTTTTTTAGGGTTAATATATAAATTGACCCCTGTACTTAGAGGTGCTCATGGGCCGGGCCGGGCCGCGGCCCGATTTTATTTTTTTTCTGCCCAGGCCCGCCCGTTTAGGCCCGAAACACTGTTCATTGGAATAAAAAAATAATTTTTTAATTTTTTTAATTAAAATTAAATAAAATAATATTATTATAATAAAAATTAGTGTTCCGGGCCGGGCCGAAACATAAATTATCCTGCCCAGGCCCGACCCAATACGGGCCAGGCCTGCCGGGCTGCCCGGCCCGTGAGCAGGTCTACCTGTACTATACCTCTTTTTACCATTTGGTACCTAAAGAAAAAAAATTCACAATTAAATACTCGGAATTTAATTCCGTCTAACACGTTAGTCCATGCCCTAACGGCATACTGACATGTCATTTTTTTTACCAATAAAAATGTGATAATGGAAACTTCGACACGTCAGCATGCCACGTCATCATTTAAGAAATTTTATTTTTTTAAATTTTTAATTTACTGTTTTAAATTAAAAAATAAAAAATAATATTTTCTAAAATTATTTTTTTAATTTAAAAAAAATATTTTCTTTTACTTTTTAATTAAAAAAATAATATTTTTTGAAATTAAATTTTTTTAATTTTTTTAATTTAAAAAGAATAAAAAATATATATTTTAAAAATTTTCTTTTACCTTTTTTAATTAAAACTTTTTTAAAAAAATAATTTTTGAAATTAAAATTTTACTTTTACTTTTTTATTTTAATTATTTGTATTAAAAAAAAGAAAAAAAAGAAAAGGAAGGAAGGAAACGCAGAAAGAATCGAGAAATAGGGGAAGAGAGAGAAGGGGAGAGGGGAGAGAGAGAGAGAGAGAGAAGGGGAGAGGGAGAGGAAGGGGGCGGCGGTCGGTCGGCCCGAGATTGATCGGCGACCGACTGCGCCCATTCTTTTTTCTCTCTCTTTGTTTTCTTTCTCTCTTTTTCTTCTCTTCCTCTCTCTTCTTCTTCTTCTTCTTCCTCTTTCTCTTTCTCTTCCTCTTTCTTCTTTTCCTTTCTTCTCTCTTCCGCTCTCTCTCTCTCTTCCTTCCATTCTTCTTTTCGTCTCTCTTTTTTTTTTTCCATAATTTTTTACTTTTTTTAATTTTCAGTTTTAAATTTTTTATTTTAAAAAAATTCTAAATTTTAATTACTTTTTTATTTAAAAAAAAAATTGCTGATGTGGAAATACTGACTAGACACTGACTTTGACACGTGACGACTTTTTATTGGTCAATTAGTCCACGTCAACATTTCTGTAACAGAATTAAGCACTTGGACTAACGTGGATGACAGAATACAACTTTAGATACCAAATCATGAATTTTTTTTTAGGTACCAAGTGATAAAAAAAAGATATAATATAGAGGTCAATTTATGCATTAACCTTTTTTTATATATTCTATTATATACTAATTCCACAAATGATAATAGACGTGAATGTGCAATTAGGCTTAAAGTCAAACAATGTACATAATATTTAAATAGTAGTAAGTAGGAAAGAATCTTATTGAGGAAAGGAAGAAATAATACACCAATTATTTTATTAATTAGAAAGCCACCAAAGTTTGACAAAACCCACTAGCCCAATAAACAAAACAAATGGCCACTCAAAATTTTCTGTCACAACGGATTTTTTTTTTTTTTTTTTTTTAACATAAGAAAGTATTTATGGATCAGGTAAGTATGGTATCATTATCAATTTCATATATACTTGTTAAGTTTAGTTCGACTTGAAATATGAATCTCAAATTTTGTTTAAATTCATCTATATTTATAAATGAATAACCCAAGCTCGTCCAGACCCACCCATATTTTTTTATAAAAAATTAAAAAAAAATGTTATTTTTATTTAATCTTTAGTAATTTAATTTTTTTTTCTTTTATTAAATTTTAAAATATGAATCTTTTCACATATTTTTTAATGTTTACATTATAATATTATATATATTTATTCTTTATATGATATAAATTACATAATTTATTTAAATATAAAAATAATATATATTATATAATTAAAAACGAGTCGAGCTCTAATCTTAAATGTTGGAATCAAAATCCGACCCGTTTCTTAAACGACTTTTTTTTTATCCAATCTCATTTTTATAATTTAATATTTTTGTTCAAATATTAAGCAAGCCTTTTGGACTGATAATCTGATCCGTAGGCAAGTGAGAAGATATGGTCCCTGTGGAATTATTGAGAAAATTACAAACAACAAAATGATTATATTTCCTTCATTCCTCACAAGTCACAACCATACCTTTAACCCATAATTGAATCTAAGCCTTCAAATTCAAGTCCTATCACTTTGTCTACACAATGATGCAAAAAATAAATAAATAAATAAATAAATAAATAATGCATAAAGAATCTTCTACACAATAAATGAGATATTGTCTAATGACAAAAGAAAAAATATATTTTTTCCATTATAAATCATATTTGTAACAGTTTGATTTTTCTGCTAATTTATGTACAAATTTGTATTCACAAATTGAAAATCCATAGATCAAAGAGAACTAGACGAAGAATTTAGGGTTTAACCTAATTAATTCATGTAATCATAATCACTTTTAAGAAGTGATATCTTGTAAATCCGGATTTCAAATCCCAACACTTACACTTCCGTCTCTTATCCTCAAATTACGACTTCCTTTCTTTATACGAAATTAAACTTGAATTCAATCAGCAACCATGATAAGCAAAGAACCATCCATGGGGGAATCACCAATAATACTGGAGATTGCAGTACTTTCTCTTTCTCTTCCTCTTCCATCTCCAACATTAACATCCAAATCCATACTATAAGGATTCATAATCAATGGCCTTCTCCTCCAACCAGGCCAATCAATCTCATATCTAATCATTGCATTGAATCTTATTCGAAACCTAACCTTCCCTTGTCTCCTATCCTTTTCAATCTCCCTCAACAATGGATATTCAACGATTGGTTGATCACCTTCAATCCCAGTCGTCACAAACTTCACGTACAAATCTTTTCTCTCCCTCGAACCCAACTCGAAATCCTCGACGGAACTCAAGCAGAGAGCATTGTCATGTTTGTAAAGAACCGAAGCTTCAATCTGATTCATTTGTATCGACAAGGCTATGTTTGGGTTATATATCGTGAGGTTAGCCAACCAAATGGCAGCCAAATTTGAGTTCGAGACTTTGAAATTCGAAACAAGAAGATTGTTTAGTTGGATTGTTGGTGTTTGTGGGCAGAAAAGAAATGGCATAGACATTTTCAATGAGCAAAGGAGGATTGTAATGGTGAATGTAGAGACCGATATGAGAATAATTCTAGGGATGTTGAAGGATCTAATGAAGGGTTTGGAGGTTAATGGCAGTAATGAAGCCATTAATTGTTTGATTGGAGAAAGGTTTGAAAGCTTTGCTTATTATTCAATGTATATATAAAGGATATGCCAAAAACGCGTCATATATCTTAACTATTTTTAAAGGCTGTAGGCTAATGACCGGTTGCTGCCATTTAATTCTAGCTAGCTAGTTGTCCTTCTGGTTCTCAACTAGCTGCATTAATGTGAATTCTGTTCTATTAAAAAACAACTAATTAACTTAAAAAGTTTAGTCTAAACTTAGGGATTAGTATAATCCAAAATGTACATCTTCTCTAGGCAGAAACCCCCTTTTCTAACTATTTTTACTTGTATGCCAAGCCTAATAGAGAAAGTTGGATATTAACAGTTACCAAAATTAAGATGTTGGATAGGAGAAAAGATTGTATGTAACGGTCAGCATATATTATTTTCATTCAAATCATATCACGTAATTATATTTTTGAAAAAAATCAACTATTTATCACCAGAATCATTAATAATTACTGAAATAAATATTTATTATCTAATTATTACATATAATGTGTAATAAATAATTGATTTTTTTTTTTTAAATCTGATTATGTGACATGATTTAAATGAAAATGATATATGCTAACGTGAAGTAACTGTTTCATACAATTTTTTTTTTTTTCTGTTGGATAAATGATCAGTTCATATTGCTTGGGGTTGTTAAACATATTGTAACTCCGATGGTTAATGTACTTAATAGGAGGAGGCTTCACTTGAATTCCATTCTATTTTCGGTGCGATGAAATCCAAAATTTTGTAAAACAAGATTTTATTTTCAATTGCATAGTAGGATATATTTGGAATACACTTTCGGTATATAGTTCAAATACATCGTTCTCCAGCTGAGAACTTGAGAGGAGAAAAATCCAATGCTCAACTCGATCCTGCGGGGATTAAAATCCTTCTTTTATCTCATTTTTTCATTAATTTTTTATTTAAAAATATTTTAAATATTTATTTTTTTAACCTTTTCATTTTATTTATTAAATTTTATATAAGCTAATAATAACTATTAAGGTGGTGGCTGTGATCGCAATGGTAATGGTACCAAGTCAACGATGGTTGTTGACTTACAAAACTCGAATAAAAGTCATAAATTCTTCATTCGGGGGAGGAGGGGGCTGGGGGAATGAGGTATACATATACAAGTAAAAGTAGTTGATACGATAATTAATATAATTAAATAATATGTTTATCATATTGATCGAAATGAATATTTAAAGAAATAGAAAATTGTATATTAGAAGCAAGGATTTCAGCAGTTTTAATCCTAGCCTTTGGATACAGATAAACCCCATCTAATCCTTCCTACCCATTCAAACTCACCTAATCATTTGACCATTTTTAATAAAGTAAAAGTATAATTATTAAGCACTAATTAGATTTGATAATATAGACATAAAAATAATTAAAACACAAAATAAAATACGAAAAGACATATGAAAAAAAAATATACGGACACGATAAGAATACACTCACATATTAAAATATATATAACATAAATTATTAATACATCAAAATTTATACAAATATAAAACATCTTAAACACGATTATGACACATAAAAATATACAAACATAAATACATGAATTATCAGATCTAGCACTAACCATTAACTAAAGTGAAACAATAAACCTGAAAAATATATATATCAAAATAACCAATTTGGTGGAACTGCAGAAATAAACAAAAGTTCTTTTAGCTTGCCTTAGTTGTTATTTTTATTTATTAATGGCACTGAGCGCCTAATATCTATTTTTTTTAAGCATCTCACGTGATCGGAGATGGCAATGGAGCGGAACGAGGGCGGATATTGTCTTATCCATCTTCACTCCTCTTGCATGAATGTTGAAAACATCTATATCCATGGATATCGGTTACATCCATAATCGCTCCACGGTGCTCCATTCCGCTACACCCCAATTTATATTAATTATTTTTAACTTAATATTATAAAAAATTATATTATAATTTATTCATGAACATAATTTTATAAAAATCTTTAATATAATATATATAATACATATATACTAAAAGTATAGATATAAAATATTAGTATATATATGATTTTAGTATATATATCTAATATATTAAAAATATAAAGAAAAATATAAAATATTTTAAAGGATAAAATAGTAATTTCAAAAGTCGGGATAGGGCGGAGTGGAGCAAGCATTTACCAAAACCGCTCCGCTCCACCTCGCTCCAAAAAAAAATCTCTCCATTCGGAGCGGATCGATACGAAATCCATCGGTTGGATCGAATTTTGCCATCCCTACATGATCCTCAGCCTAGGGACTATGCACCAGCAGTTCAGCACCACCCTATACAAATTTCAAGGTCAAAGTATCATGAAGATTCTTCTATTATATCATTTAGTATAAATTAATTCATTTATTATAAAATTAGATAATTTTATTTTTTTTAAAATAAAATAAAAAAGGTAAAATCACTATATGAATTATTAAAAAATTGACGTGACATTTAACTTGTATTTAATTAATGACTTGGATGTCAAATACTGATATGGCATTAATAAAATATATTATTTTAAGATGACGTAGACAAAATATCACATTAAATGTTGAAAATATATTATTTATTTTATCCACGTCATCTTAAAATAATATATTTTGTTAATACCACGTCAGCATTTGACATCCACTTTATCAATTTAACACAGATTAAATGCTACATCAATTTTTTTAATATTTCATTTAATAATTTTACTTTTTAATTTTAATTTTAAAAAAATAAAAATTAAATTATTTAATTTTATAATAGATGAATTAATTTATATTAAATAATATAATAAGAAAACTTTTCAAATACTTTTACTCAAATTTCAAGTCAATATCGAATAGATAACTTTGAAAACCTTAGCTTCCTATGGCTGAATATAGCCCCTGACATCACCAGTCAAATTTTGATAAAATTTACTTCTTTCTGCCTCATGGACCATCAGCTAGAACTGTTGTCACTTTCTCAATGAACACATTTGACAAATTAAGCTCATTCGACCCAGGAATGAGATTAGCTTATGTGAAATTAAAATAATAATTTTATCACATGTAAATAAACAAATGAAAATTATGAAAAAAAAATATATATAAATCCTTCAAGTTTTGAAGAGGCAATGAGTTTTTATGTTTATCCAAATTGAAAAGCAAAGCAAAGGCAACGACCTTTCCAACGATTGGTGTGTTGCTTTCCCAACTTTTGCAAAGTATAATTTTAATGTACTGTGCTTCTGTACTTCTTCACCATAACATATATAATTATTAGTGTTATTCAAATTTTTTATATATAATATCTGTATTTGATATATATTTTGATATAGTATGAAGATCTAATTTTTTTTTTAATATATAAGAAAAACTTAAAAATATTTTTATTAAATACGTATTTGTATTCGACATTTATCCTAAATGCTGCTACACCATTATGAATTAGGAATGGATGATGGGTCCAACAATGCTCAAAATATCTTCTCCGTTATAAAATTTGTAATACCCCTCTTTAGATTAATATCGTTTTCATTATAATCTCACATATCGTTGTTTTGTTATCCAATTAAATATTTCATTATTAATTTTAAACTCATCGTTACATTATATAATTTTTATCATTATAATAATTAATTAATCTCAATGTCACGCTGTTTCCAATCTCACAAAACAAATTTTATCATCCACCCAAATACATCCTAAAGATTGACTAATTGAAAGCTTGTTTGAAATTGTAGGAAATAGTTTTGGAGAATAGTCAAAAAGGGCAAACTGCCTTTTGATCTAGAAGTAGAATGCAGAATTAAGAGAACGTGAGAACAAAGGAAAAACCCTTTCAATTGGGGGAAATTGCTTGGATTAAAAGAAGAATTAGACATTTAGAAGATGCCAAAGTCCTCTGCTGGTATACTTGTATTAAAGGTCTGGAATTAATATTTGCTTTAGAATATGAAAGTTATGATAAGATTGTATAGTCAAACAGATGAACTAAAAGAAATGTTTCAAAATATCCCCTTATGAAAATATTGTTATTATAAAGAATAAATAAAATGTCAATATTCCTTCCTGCTAGTGGGTAATTGACTAAATGATTTGTTTTCACCTGTCCCAGGATCGGGTATTCGTCTAAATCCGAAGATCCATCCGATATTTGAGAGGATTTGCACAAAAATATTAGACCCAAAAATGAGCTTAGCAAAAAAATGAGGCATGTTTAAAAAAATGAATTGGGCCTTGACTCTAACATTTAAGGCCCGAGACCGGCTCGGTGCAGCCCATTTTCAATTATATAATATAATATATTATTTATATATATTATTTAATTTATATCATATAATTATTATATATATAATATTATAGTATAAACATTAAAAATATGTTAAGTTGTCTATGTTTAAGAACTTAATAAAAGAAATATATATAATTATTAAAAATTAAACAAAAAATAACATATTTTTAAAAAAAAAATAAAAAAAAATAATATGGACTGGCCTAAACAAGTTTGGACTATCCATTTATAAATATGGACGGACTTGGATAGAATTTGAGGTTCATATTCGGGTTGGGCCGAACTTGGACAAATATATATGGTATTGATACCATACATAGACTCAACTCGAACCTTGCCCGACTTACAGACACCTCTAGTCCTATGTTCTAATTTAAACTAGAGCATTTTTTAATTCAGTAGTTATATATATATATATATATAAATTATTTCTTTTTGTTTATTTTTTTTATAATGCTCCAAAATAATTTTTTTTCATTTTTAAATATCTTATAATCTTATTTTTATTTTTTATATTTTTTATTTTAGACAATAAAAAATAAGGTACATCAATATAATAAAAATGAATTCATAATATTAAATACATAAAAAAAAAAAAAAAACACTTCTTTCTTAATATGCTTGAAACCTAATTTTTTAGGATAAATTGCACCAAAGTCCTTGATGTTTAGCACTAATTGAACATTACTCCATTAGTATGATAAATATACATCCTCCTCCTCCAAAGTTTTAACGATGTCATGACAAATACATCCTCACATCTAGGTTCCGTTAGAATTGGAGTTAAAATGGGAGGTGCCAAACATGAAATTTGTGTAATGCCAAAAAATACCCATCTTTTATGGGATAATAAGTAATAACAAGAGCAACGCATTCCTATTTTTTTATTTCTTCTTTATTTCTTTTCATTTTCAGAAATGATTTAGGCTAATTTGAATTTAACTGCACCATCGTTTTATCATTTAAAATTTATTAAAATATAAAAAAATTATTTTATATTAATATTAATATATTTTTATAATTAAATTTAAAATAAAAATAATTTTTTATTTATTAAATAATATTCTGAACCTAGTTAAGCTAGTTCAAATCTAAAATATGTTATTTTAGACCCGACTCAATTTGAATTGACGAATAATTTGACTCTTAAATCTATCTAGATGTGGCACATAAAGGAATTAATTTTTATGTTTTGAGATGGGATTTTTAATTTTGACAAGATTTATTCTTATTTATTACTTTCATTTTAGTATTTATGAGCCGTGAGCTAAGGTCCAAAGACAACTTGGTTGGCTCTTAACCGGATTTAGGCTACTTGGCTCCGGAGTATATATAAGCAAAGGAAGGGCAAGTAGACCTGCTCATGGGTCGGGTCGGATCAGGTCGTGGTCCAATTTTTTTTATATTATTTGTTCAGGTCCGGTCCTAAGTCAGGTCGGGCCGGCCTGGTAGGTCCGAATTCACTATTCATCGAATTAAAAAAAATATTTTTTACAATTAAAATTAAATAAAAAAATATTATTATAAAAAAATATATTGTTTCGGGTCGGGCCGGGTCAGCCGGAACAAAAATATCCTACTTAAGACCGACCAAATACAGACCAGACCTGCCAGGCCGGATGGGTTATCCGGACCATGAGCAAATCTAAGGGTAAGTAAAGAGTTTTTTTTTTTTTTGTGTGGATAAATGGCAAGTAAAGAGTCGGATTCTTATAATGAGAGAGTGTTCTTTTGGTGAACCAACCTCCATCAGAATTCTTCTTAATGTCTTATTCTTTACAATACTTGCTTTAGACGTCTCCTACTCCTCAAGAAACTAATGGAAATTATATAATTCTGTTACCATTTCAACTTAATTAATTTCGCAGGCAACTTACTGAATGTCAACAATTTTAGATTAGATGATTAATTGTTCTGTTCAGACTTTTCTTCCCTCTTTGGTGGGTCATCGACTCGTCAGCTGATGACAATTCAATCACGTTTTATCTTAGGACTAAATCGGGATTAGCCTTAGAAAGCAGATACGGTATTTAGACAGAGAAGCCCTAAACACCCTACCACTCACTTGTGATTGGGCCAGAAAATAGTTCTTTGTCTAAAAAAGGGTTAATATATAAATTAATCTTCTAATTATATATTTTTTAACGATTTAATATTTTAAAAAAAAATTCATAGTTGAATATTTAAATTTTATTTTCATCAAGCAAGTTAACTCAATTGATTAATGTCGTTATATAAAATGTTGATGTGATTTAGTTGATCAATACTAAATCATCATGTGTCAAGTCAATGCCGCATTAATATTTAAAAAAATATTTGACCTGACACGTAATGGTTTAAAATTGATCAACCATGTCACATCAACATTTTATGTAACGACATTAGTCCATTAAAGGACATGGCATTTTTGCTCAAACCAGACTCGATCTGACCCGTTTTACTGTTACTAAAAAAAAAAATCAATCATCTTTTAAGAGGGATCGATCATTTTGTGTATAAATTTAGACGAGTTTGTACATGTTTGAGTAGTGTGTTTTATATGTCAGGCCGAATCTATACAAAAATTTTTATTTATATTTCGAATCAGATCAAATTTAAACAAACATCATCTTTGTTAATATAAACTTAGATCCAATCCTATCCATAGACACGTCTGAAACGAAAGCAATAGTTCTTGCCTGTTTTTGTTAAACTATGTTCATCTTTATCATTAGTTTCATGTCAGTTGAAGTCATCTTTGTCAATAATCTGTATCTTAAGACTTGAAAAATGACTGTAGATAAAACAAATATACTATAAAGTATCACAAGACCGTGTCAATTGGTGTGGTCACTGTTCTTGCTTCTGGCTCCTATAAACAAACAAGCATCAAAATCCTTATCCAAACAGTAAAATTATAAAAATGTTTAAAGGATTATATATTTATATAAATTTTAGATATTTTAATAATTCGTGTTATATAAGTTTTGACACATTCGTATATTTATGTCATATTCATATTATTTTTTCGTATCGTGACAATATTTTTTATCGTATTTTAATTATTTCTTTATTATCGTGTTTATATCATGTAATTGTGTCGCGTTCAAAGTTATCAAATCTACGTGTAGACAAACGTAGTAAGGAATATAGATTATTTTTGATGAAAAATGAATTTGTTAAGAATAATTCATTAGTTGGCTTATTCTTTATTCTTCATACTTAAAAATTATAGAAAATAAATTATGTTATTTATAACAGTGGATTATGAGAGATTATAACATTTAAACATTCGTACAGAGAATTATAATTGACTTGACATAATGTTTTGGTATTTAAGTTCAAACTTAAAATTTATTTAAAAAATCAAGATTTTAAATATATTGATATGATATTGATTGAATTTTAAAATTTGCCATTTAAATTTTGGATGCGTTTCAAAGCTAGTTTTTTTACTATAGTATTATTTACTTATTTATATTTTATGTAAAACATCAAGTTTATTTTTTATTATATTTATATGATTATTAAATATAAATTTAAAAATCGACTAAAAATAAAGTAAAAAATGAAAATTTTCATCGTTAAAGAAAAAAATCAAAATAATTATAATTTCCTTACCAATTATTAATTATTAAAATTTTCATTTCTTTCTTAATAAATAAATAATTTTATAATTTAACAAAAAAAATCTTACTAACGAGTGCCTTAAAAACACTCTTTAAGATTATTATATTAAATAATATATTTTTGCAATACATTAAAACTCATAAAATTAAGTGTCAATTACTGCGTTTAATATAAAAATATTCTTATAAATAAAAACTTAAAAAAAATTATTAACTAACCTTAAAAAAAAAAAAAAAAAAACTCTAATCCTTTAACAAAATCAAAATATTTTTAGATCGCCATCTCTTTTTTGTAATTCCTTCTTTTCAAATTATATTAGTGTGTCTTATATATATATATATATATATATTTTTATCATTGTGTAAACACATAAAAAATTATTAAATGTATTAAAATAAAAAAAATTATTAAATGTATTAAAATCATAAACATAAATAAAATAAGTGTGTGTCGTGTTAAACCTATTAATTATTTTAAAATATATCATATCTTATTTATTATACTGTTTTTATATTTATTAAATTTACTGTGTTCATGTCTATTGTTAGATCTAATTGGTACACATGCGATCTCTGACAAAAGGATAAATCTAATGGCCCTTAATAACACAGCCATATCGAACGGTTAAAAACTAGTTGCATCTCATGAAAGTGGTCACCCCAAAATAGTGTCAGACCAAAGCGAATAGAAATCATCTTTCCACTTTATTGTAGATCTGCTTATGGATTGCATAATCTGACAGGTACAATCCATATTGGGCCGACTCTGAGTGAAATATTTTTATCCGGGCCGATCCGGTTCGGAATAATTTTTTAAATTATAATAAGATTATTTTATTTAATTTTAATTATAAAAATATTAAAAAAATAAAAAAAATATTTTTTAATATTATAAAAAGTAAATTCGGGTCTATCGATCCGGCCCTGTCCATGAGCAGGTCTACTTTTTTGTCTTTATCCGTGTTTTTATTCTCGTAACGAGCTGTGAGTTCATTTTTTCGGTATCGTTTTTTTTCTCGTTTGTTTTCAATCGTTTAAGGAAGGCTACGTAAATACGACCGATTGATATTTTACTGATGATCGAACATGTGAATTTTACGACACTATCTTCTTTATTTGCATCATCTTTGTATTCATTTTTTTTTCAATCGAAATCAAATTTTTTTATTAAATAAAAAACTAAATCAAATATTAAAAATAAATAAATATAAAAAAACAAAAAAATAAATGCGCGACTCTTTACGAAAACTAAAGTAGAGAGAGCTGAGAAATGGGACAAAGGAATTTGATTAAGAAAGGGTCGGCTCAGCTCAAGAAAGCCCGAAAGAGGGAGTGAGAGAGAGAGCACGCTCATCCGTACAACTGGGGAGTGGTTTTATCGAGAACTTGCTGTGGTAGTACCGCCGCTGTGCGGTGCAGGCAATAGCAGCATGTACCTTTTTATTTTTAATTAATTAGTGCTTATTTCACACAAAAAAATATATATATAATTAATGCTTGTAGTACTAAAAAACTTTTTAATTTTTAAAATCATATTAAATTAATTAATTAATGATTTTTAATGAATTGAATAAGATATTTTTAAAATATTTTAATAAATTTTTAATAAATTTTTTAAAATACGAGTATCTAGTATTTACTAATAAAATCATTAATTTGAATTGTTTGTTGTGTTTTTGGACCATCAGATAATCTGATGTTTGGGGATCAGAGATTTGATGGCGACATAACATAGATATGAGTTTCGATTTGAGCCATATATGTGGGTTTAACTTTAATCCCTCCCCCAAGTAAAGATTTACCACTGACAAACATTTTAATTGCAGATTTAACCCTCCCTCCCCGTACTAATATACGGACAAGTATTTTCTTTTTTTGACTTTGATGGCTTGTTTTTTTTTAATTTTATTTAATATTTAATAAATTAGATATTCGAATTTTATTTTTTTATTTTTAAATTATGATTTTTAAAAACAAAAATTATTGGTGTAAAATCCGAAATGTCATCTCTTGACACTTCAAAAGGTATCAACTCGAGTTTAAGAAAATTTTGAAATCTCAAAACAAGCTTTTTTTTTTCTTTTTAGATAAATTTAACTTCAAATTCTTCTTTACAATACAAAAGGTTTTGTAGGAGTAGGACTGGAGTAAAATGCTGGGCCATAAAGCCTAATGCGGCCTATTGCTGAACAGCCAAGACCTGGACATAAAAAAAAAAACCCATAATTTATGGATATGACACTTCAAAAAATCAGAATCAATTTCATCCCTCGACCTAAATTTTTCAATTCTCCACCTTTATTCCTTTGTGCCTTCAGGTATGAGAGTGTTGAGCATGCATGCTTTTCGGCAGACAAGGTTAAAAAAATTGATCGGGTCGGATGATGTCTTTTGGTGGCGAGTTGACTTGTCTTGTGATCTGGATTTTTGTTGAAATAGAGAAAAGAGGTTAAGGGTGTAGAAGTTTTGGCTCCAAAACACGTTCCGATACTTAAGTCAATAAGTGTTTGAGAAAGGCTAGAGAGGATCACTGTGAAACAATGAAGGTCAGAGTTTATATGGTGTGTACCTAAGATCAGCCCCGTACAGCCTTACAGGACTATTTATATCTGTTTGGGTGTCTTGGAGGGCTCCACATGTAGTGTGCTCATTAAGTTTGATGGTCGACGGTATGAGCGACCTTCTCTCGATAAGTAAAACTCGACTTGACCTCTGAAGCATCGAGCAACATCCGCGTATTTCCTATGGTATTGACTTAGGTTTTCGAACCTGCTGACTTGGTCTCCAAACCTAATGGACTTAACATGGTCCGATTTTTTTTATCCATATTAACTGGCTATAATTTAGAATAAAGTTTTTTCTTTTTGGACTCCTGTTGAAGTATAAATTATTATTCCCGATTGAATTCTGATGAATGAGAAAGGATTTCACATCATTAATAACGATAGATTAGATTTGGATTGTAGCTTATAAACAAAGAACTACCTTCCTATCAAGATGTTTTTTTTTTTAAGATAAAATCGTAAAACATAATCCGTCAAGCTTTAAAAAAAAAAAATACTTCATAATCCCTATTCCAACATTTCATGCATCAACAATTTATATTATATTTTGAATGAAATGGAAAGTTCTAAAGATATCAGCTGACCTAGATCCATGTCCTGTTTGTAAGAATTTAATAATTTTAAGTTTGTTTTTATATGGACTAAATGCATGAGTCTGCTACTATCTAAGTACCTAAAGGCTTGTTTATTTTGATGAATATATAGGATATAATTTAATAAGATCATTTTTAATTAAATTCATATGTTATATTTATCATTGGTTTTAGTCTTTTAATTTAATAGAATAATTTGAGAATTAATAAGTTTAATTAATGGTAAACCCCACATACAGTACCCCTATGGTATTCGCGTTTCTTACACTCACCCTTGAGCAACTTTATTTTTACACATAAATGCGAATACCACAATTATCATATATTTAGGATTATCTCTATGTTGTAGTTTCTGTGTTTGAATGAATGATCATGAATGCCTTTATTAGTTTATAACCAAAAAAAAATTACATATTATTCTCTTGGAGATTACGAAAAAAATTGGATAATTCTATATGAATAAGATTATATGAAATAATAGAAGAGTATGATATCTATTAAGCTTGCATTAGAAAAAATAAAATAAAGAAAATTTATTCATAAAATATTATCTTATATATCTTATCCATAATCATATATATATATATATAGAGAGAGAGAGATAATTTTAATTTTAGTCCTAAAACATAAGTTTATTTTTTATTTCAGTCCTAAAACATTTAGATGTAAACATTCAGTCTTAAAAATTGTTAATATATTAAAAATTAGTCTTTCAATCATTATTTAAATGAAAATACTAATAGAAAGTTTAACTGGCATATAATGAACACATGTGAATGTCATTTCAATAATTTATAAAATATTAAAAAATTGTTTAAAAAAAAACAACCTCCTTATAAAGATTAAAAAATCACTACTTTATTTTTTTATTTTTCTCTTCTCTCATTAAACTAACAGTTTTTCTCTTTTTCTCACTAAACCAACAGTCTTTAATGAAATGAAGTAGAGTTTTTTTTTTAATCTTTTATTTGAAACTTGTTTTTTCTTTTAACAAATAATTTTTCTAATTTTTTACAAATTAATGAAATGCTATGTAAGATTTACATGTGATTTATTATATGCCACATAAATTTTTTATATAAACTTTCAATTAGCGTTTTTGTTCGAAGAGCGACTAAAAAACTCTTTTTTAACACATTGATAATTTTTAAGACTAAATATTTACAAATAAAAATTTTAGGACTGATATGAAAAAAATGTGTATGTTTTAAGACTAAGTCTATATATATATATATATGGATAGATAGATTGAGAGAGAGAGAGAGTAGATGAAAAAAAAAAAAAAAATCAGATAGAAGATTTAGAAGCTTCGAGAATAAGAAAAAATAATTAGGAAATTGGAGAGAGAGAAGATGAAAGTGGTTTAAATGAGAAGGGGAGGCCCGTGAGAGATATTGTAACGTTTGAGAGGGAAGAGGCCAAACCAAAGAAAGCTATAATAGAAACAGATTTAGTCCGATTGATTTATATAATCAAATATTTAATAAATTCGAAATTCAAATTAACATCTATAACTTTTTTTTTTTTATTTACAGATTGCGATCTAAAAAAAATCCATAATTGAGCCTGTTTACGTATGACTATGAGCTATAGAACTTAGGGTTTTCAGTTTTCTGGTTTGGTCTCACGGGAATCAAGCCATTCTCTCTCTCTACGACAATCACGTTTTCCTCTCTCTCTCTCTCTCTCTCTCTCTCTCTCTAATTCGTTTATTTATTCATGTATGAGTAATGTATTTGTGTATCTGGACCGAACTGTTTTCCTTCAAAAATAGTAATTCTTACGCCATTCCACGTTTCTTCTCTTGCATGCATGCATTAAGCCTTTCCTTGACGTTTTTGCTCTTTGGTCGGTTAATCGGTTGCACTCCCCATTGTTGGGTGGATGCCAGTATGCCACTTCCCTTCTTAATTAACTGCATGCCTGGCCTTGCTAACTGTTTCACTAAACCCTAAAAATCAACAAATTATTGGTCAAACTCAAACCATTGAGCCCTCGTCGCAATGCTGATTAATTGGCAAAGAAAGAAGAGATTCTGAAAAGGCTAAAACGTTAGGTCTCAACAAATTTTATGTGTCAGATAATATTGTCTAATAAAAGTGAAACAAGTTGTTTTTTCTCTTTAAATTTTACATGCATAAGTAAAATAATTGACATTCACTCCGAATGGTAGGAAAAAAAAGAGAAAAAAAAAAAAAAAAGAAAAGAAAAGAGTTTTGAGGATAACTTACCATAAAATAATGAAAAAAAAGGTTGGTAATGGAGGTACATGCTAATGCAGAAGCAAAAGAGATGCTTCCTGCAGCCCAAATTACAGATGAAATGAGTTAAAATACAAAAGCAATATCAAAATCTTTTTCTTTCTCTTCTTTCCAGGGTAAACTAGATGATCTCCTGATTCCCAGAAAAAAGTGTTCAACATAGAATTAAACTATAAGCAGACAAAATAATAAGAAGAAAAGTATAGAAACACTGAAACAGGTAAGAGTTAATTTTGCAGTTTTAAGGGCTGCCCCATTGCCCACTGTAGTCAGCTACTATTTAAACCATCAGATATAATTTGGACGGTCAGTTTTGATCATTGATGTGAGCAGTGATAAGTTAAAAAGAAATGATAAGAGAGAGAGAGAGAAAATATAACGTAGATAATTTTTTTTTTTTAAATAATAATATAATTCTATAAATAAAGAGAAAATTTGATTTTAATATATTTTTTGGTTTTGGATTTGATTTTATAACATTTATCCATATTATTTATAATTAAATAGTTGAATTTGAGGATTTTATAATATTTTTTCCATATTATTTATATTTAAATAGTTGAATTCGCTACGTCAAAATTAGTTTTAGACAGCATTTTTTTTATAGCATTTCTCAAATGTTATTAAAAATAGCAAAGACAACACTTCGATAGCATTTTGCATATTGCTGTTATATATTATAATGGCCAATAATTACAACATTTTTAAAAATTTTAGAAGCATTTGACATGTTTTGTTATAAATCTTATCATATAAAAATACTTTTGGTAGCACTTATAATTGCTTTCATTGAGATCTTTTGCAGCAAATGAAAAATGCATACAAAAGGTCATGAAAAACTGTTATAAAGTAGAAATAACAGCATTTTGATAAGTGTTATTATACATATGTAAAAATGCTATGCGGCCACATATACAGCACATGAATAAATGTTGTCTTATCTTACAGCAATAGTTTTTTTAGTTTCCACAGCATTTCAAAATGTTGTTATATGTCAAATTTAGCGTAGCGATTTGAGATGTCAACTATTAAAATAAAAATCAAAGTTAATCAAAACAAAGGAAGAATAAAATTACTTAATTAGAGAGATAATCTTAATTTTCTATAATTATCAAAATCACAATTTCCTCTTTAATAGCTGTAAAACGAATTATTAACGTGTACAAATTTATATAAATTTATAATACTTTGAACATACAAAAAATTACACGAACACAATTTTTTTTCTAAATTGAATCACTATAACAAATATTGCAAAATATATCATAAACTGAGACACGAGACGAACATACAAATTTTTCTCTAAATTGAATCACAATGACAAATTATGCAAAATATAAAATGAATTGAGACACGACACGAACACAACATACGAAAAATAATTAAAACACAACATGAAAAATAAACATGAACACTACACGAATACACGAACGTGTCAAAATATACATAAAACGAATTATTAACGTGTAAAAATTTATAATACTTTAACATGCGAAAAAATAACACGAATATAAACACAAATTTTTTTCATCTTTTTTTTCTTTCTTTTTCTTTCTTTCTTTCCTTTCTTCCTTCCTTCCCTTTTTTTTTTTTTTTTCTTTTCTTTCTCTTTCATTTCAAGAATCTTCTCTTTTTTGTTTTACCTAATTTTGTGAAATCCAATAAATATACTTAACAAAGTAAATAATTCCTTTTTTATCCTAAAAACAACACCTGTCATACAAGGAAGAAAGCTTGTAGTCAAGATTATATTATAGTTAGATAATACTACTTTACATGACATATTCAAATTAATTAAGCAACTTCTATCCACTAAAAAATCAACATCAAGAGGAGTTTAGACATACGAGTTTTGCATAATTGTGTAATGCCCCCAAATTTTACATTGAAAAGTTTTTTTTTTTTGTGCTAAATCATCATTTTATTCATAACCAAACGGTTGAGGTTAGTACATGACAAAGCAGATTGTCACACTGTAAAACAAAGACAGAAGCAAACCCCAAACCAACCGGTCTACCTTATCCCAACTGAAATTGCAATAACACAGGGACACCAGTAGACCATTCCTCAACAGGGCACAAAATAGAGTTGCTCTCGTAAAAACAGACTTCTCCCAAAACAACCCAACTAAGCATACCTCATACATCACTGAAGAACACAGGAACAGCTCACCAGCATACAATAAGATTATAAGACCGATCAATTCCAGCTCTAGCAAGCGAGTCAGCCAACCCATTGGCTTCTCTGAAAATCTTCAAGAATCTGACATCCTTAGACTGATCAACCATATTATCAATAGCATTAAAAGTCTTCCAAAGATTCCAAGGTAGTTCATCCTTACTGTTAAACCATGCTAAAGCCACTGCAGAATCAGATTCAATTTCAAGCTGGAATAAATTATTTTTACCAGCTCTTAAGAAAACATCAAGGGCATACTTAATTGCCAAAAGCTCAGCAATATTTGAATCATAACACCCCAAAAGGCATGAAAACATGGCGCACCAATTACCTTTCTCATCTCTTAATTCTCTACCACACCCAGCAGGCCCAGGCTTACCTCATGTCGATCCATCAACATTGAATTTAAGGACACCATGCACCAGAAGAATCCACACCGTAGTTTTTCGCCTTAAGACCACTGGGATCTCCGTAGCACACTCCATAGGGTTATACCACTACAAGGATTCAGATAAATGAACATTTTCTTCCCCAACCTTAGTCCACATGAATGATCTAAATTTTACCAGAAATAAACATTCCTCCATATTTGCAGATTTATCCCTGAAAACCACTTCATTCCTCAACAGCCACAAGGACCACAGTGCAGGTGCCTATGAGATTAGCCAACAGAATTTTACCTTTCCACCAAACAGAGGATCCAAGCAAAAGCAAGATGAATTTAGACAGTGACTCCGGTGGGCACCAACACACCTTCCACCAACTCATAAAGAGACACCAGAAAAAAGAAACCCTTTGACACCTGAAAAACACATGATTAGTATCTTCATTCTGCTGCTTACACCATGGACAAGTTCTCTTCTCAGATGGAATCGGGATACCTCTACTTACTAAAATATCTTTGTACGGACCTTATTAAGAATAAGTAACCATAGGAAACATTGGATCTTAGGAGGAATATTAATCTTCCATAATTGACACCAATTAAAATCACCACCCACATCACATGACTGATCCATCAAGGCCGAAAGTTTCTTTACCGAAAATAGTCCATGTTTATCATATTCCCATATGATTCGATCCCTCATCGAACTTACTAAAGTCACTTCAGCAAGCATATTATTTAACTCCACCACCCATATTTTTTCTCTCTCTAGTAATGGTCAAGAAAATGACACATTCACTTCTGATAGCTGCACTCTGAGTTGAACCTCATAATCTGCTACAGACGCAAATTTATTATTAATCAAACGAAATAGACGCGGGAAGATAAGACGTAAAGGTTGACCCGACGTCCATCTATCAAACCAGAACAAAGTATCTTCACCATTGCCCACCGACCACCTGAAACCTTCATTCCCCACAAACTTCTTCATGCTTTGATCCTCCCCCACCTTGACAATTTCCCTCCATATAACTGACATTTCCTTCTTATTTTTAGCACATGGAATCTATCCTTGACGTCCTTTCCCATACTTAGCTTCCACCACTTTTCTCCATAAAGAATTTGCCTCATTTGCATACTTCCACCACCATTTAGTGACAAGCGCATAATTCCTCCTTTGAAGGTTTGACACACCCAAACCACCTCTCTTTTTTGATTTACAAACTAATCCCCAATTAACTTTTGCCATTTTCCTCTTTTCACCACTACCTCCCCATAAAAAGATCATGTGCAAGTAATCAAAATTTCTAATTACACCTACTGGCGCCTTAAAAATTGACATATAAAAAAGAGGCAAGCTCGAAATAACCGAATTGATGAGTGTGACTCTTCCTCCAAACGACAAATATTTTCTCTTCCACGTTGCTAACCTTTCTTGAATTCTTTTGATAACGGGTTCCCAGATTCTAGTTCTCCTAGGATTTACACCCAAAAGGAAACCCAAATACTTAAATGGGGTCTCCCCCAATCCACAGCCACAAACAGACACTAACCTCTCAATAGGTTCTTTTACAGCTCCAATAGGCACAATTGAAGACTTCCTAATATTTATTTTAAGGCCCGAACATATTTCAAACATTCTCAATACCCCCTTCACATTTTCAATCACCTCCAACCTTGCCTCTAAAAATAATATGGTATTGTCCGCAAATTGTAAATGAGAACTCTCCACCGAATCATCAAAACAGACCTCACCTTTTATAGATCCCAAGTGTTCGGTCTTAACCAACATCAAATGGAGCACTCAGCGACCAAGATGAACAGCAGGGGTGATAATGGATCGCCTTGGCGCAAACCTTTCCTCATATGAATTTCAGGTGTTGGGGAGCCATTCACAAGCACCAAAACCCTTGCTGTAGATAAGCATTCTTTGATCCAATTGCGCCATCTCCTCCCAAACTTCATGCGCTCCAAAATGAAATCCAAAAAATTCCAATTTACACAATCATAAGCTTTTGTAAAATCAAGTTTTAAAATCACACTCCCATATTCACCGCTGCCTTTTTTCATTGAATCCATAGCTTCATTAGCAAGCAAAATACCATCAAGGATCTGTCTACCAGGAATGAAAGCAGATTGAGTATCGCTTACCAGTTTGTTGATCACAGTCTTGAGTCTCTTAGATTAAATCTTTGCCAAAATTTTATACAGTGAGTTCACCAGGCTTATGGGCCTAAAATCATTCAAACCCGAGGGACTTGCAACCTTAGGAATTAAGGTGACAAAGGAGGAGTTAATGCTTTTCTCCAATTGACACTTTTCATGGAACTCCATTAGAAACTTCAGGATATCGTGCTTCAGCAACACCCATGATTTCTTGTAAAAATTAAAATTAAAACCATCTGGTCCGAGAGCCTTTGAGCCTTCACAATCCCAAATTACAGATTTAACCTCCTCCAATGTGAACTGACACTCAAAAGATTCAGCCTCAACCGAAGAAAGCTCCTTAAAAGGCAATTCAACCCTTACATTGTTCCCTCATATTTGATCCTTTGCTAGATGATTTACAACAACAAAAAAAGTCATAAACCTCTTTCTTAACACTTTTAGGGTCCGAAATCCATCTATTATTACCTTTCAACCCCAAGATTGCATTACTTCTTGCCCGAACCTTTGCTTGATAGTGAAAGAAGCGAGTATTTTTGTCTCCATTTTTCAACCAAAGAGCCCTAGACTTTTGTCTCCACATAGCTTCACGATTTCTCACTGCTTGCCAAAACTCAGACACAGCCTTATTCTTTTCTTCAATTTCCTCCGGTTCCAAATTTCTACCATCTCCCAACTTGTCAAATTTATCCACCGATTCACCAAGCTTAGAAATTAGAACATCAATATTCCCAAACTTTTCCTTATTCCACTTTTTCAAAAACTATTTCAGCTTACTGAGTTTAACCTTAATACAAAAGCCAGCAGAACCATTAACCTCCATTCCTTTCCAATCCTCACCAATTTTTTGTAGGAGCTTCTTATCTTCCAACCAGCAGTCGAAAATCCTAAACAGTTTAGGCCCCCAATCATATGACTTCGACGCCAATAAAATAGGACAAAGATCAGAAATCATCCTTTTCAATCCTCATAAACATAAGTCCTTAACCTTCAAGATCCACTCAGACGAAACAAAACCTCTATAAATTCGACTTCTCCTGTTATTCCATCCATACCATGTAAATTTCCTACCCAATAAAGGCATTTCCAACAATTTAGCAAGGAAAATGAACTCGTTAAAATCCTGCATCTCCGATCCTCCATAAGAGCCTCCTGATCTCTCATCTTCATTCCTTACTGAATTAAAATCCCCCATAACACACCGGCATCCCCTAAAGGGTTCTTTCACCTTCACAATTTCAGCCTATAGCTCTTTCTTATTCGAACCATCACATGGCGCATAGCATTACATATTACACAGTCGAAATCCCAATTAACCCACCTACCTCTCACCACTATAAACCTACTACAACACAAACTATCAACATAATCGAAACAACTTTTGTCCCACACAGTCAATAACCCCCCAGATCTCCCTTTAAAGGCAGACTAGGCCCACAGAAATTACTATTACCCCAAATCTTAATAATTTTTTCCTCCTCTAATTTTTCCAACATTATTTATTGGATCAACAACATCTCAGCCTTATACTTCTGTAATAACTTACTTAGAATAACCCCTTTCGAAGCCCTCCCAAAACCACGTAAATTCCAGCTCAAGATCTTCATCGACAACACCCCACTCACAATATCCCAACTGATAAGAATTCGGATCCAACACAGCCAACGCCTCTCCCAACTAGACCACAGATACTCCCTTAGTCAAACCATCGAACACCTCATATGCATTCTAAAGCTTCCTTTACTTAACCTTCACAATTCCATCTATCATCCAGCTCGGTGATTCTCTCTATTACTTGCTCGTCATCACAGTCTGCATGGCACCCTAACCTTTTACCTAACTCCCAAGTTGCCACTACATCTTCTTCAATGATTCTTCTTAGATCTCTAAAATTGCCTTCTGATAAAGATTCATTTGCAACCCCTCTATGATGATCCTTCGACTCACACTCCTTACGAATGTTCCTCTTCCTATTTTTCCTTTTATTTTTTTGTCCAATTTTCACCAAGCATTCTTCCTCCAGATCCTCTAAGTTCTTTATTTTCAGCATTTCCTATTTTACGCTTCTTCACACCTCGATGGATTTCCCGAATCTCATTATCACTAGAGCCTGAAGAATCGGACTCAGCCCGATAACTTACAGCATGGGTCATAACCCCACTTTTACCATCTTTATTTTTCCCACAATCGGAATCACATTGATTAAGGCCCACCAAGTCATTGCAATCCCCTCTCTCATCTGTGCAAGGCCAGTCTGATAGTCCTTGATGGGAATTAATGGACCCACCACAATCCTGATTTACGTTAGCATTAGACACAAAGGTGGTTGACTCATTAATGCCATTACTGTGATCACCTTTTTTGCCAACATTCTTTAGGCACTTACTGACAGCCTCGGTATCAACCCCTCGGCCTTCACTCCCTTCCTCGTTTCTAGTTGTCCCAACATCTTCCTCCTCCTGACCCAACGTCTGTTCCTCTTCTGTGTTGTGATCCTGTTCAGGACTTTTACTCCCATGGCCATCGGAACGATTAGGACTATAGCCTCCTTTGGGACTCCATATAAAATCAACCCATTCAAGATACCCAGGTTCATCCCTACTCGTAATAAATTTAACTTCAGAGACTCTAACAGTGAACTCATTTCCTCCACATCTTAACGTGATGAGTTCTTCAATTTTGGATATAAGGCTCGTCTGAATGAATAACTTACCTCTAGTATAATCATCACCTGACAAAGTTATACTATTGACTTGGACAAGTGACCCCTATAAACCAGCAATATTCTGAAATGTCGAGATATTCCAGGCGTGGGCATGAACACCATAACAATGTATCCAGGCAAACCTACTCTTCTCCTCAATCTCCTCCTTCCATGGGACGATCTCCTCCAGCCACTCATTAAGCCAGGCCCAATTATCCTTTTTCATAGACTCCATTTCTTCATAACTATCAAACTCGATCAAGAAGACACCACCCGCCATTTTTTTAGGAGTCAAGTTAAAAACGCCATTCCTATGGAAATTCTCCAGCAAGCATGCACTATCAAACATTCCTTTGGCTTTACCCACCACAGACCTTTCCAGGCAATGCAACGTTTCGTCTTCTACAATTGCTACACAAGACTTTTTAGGAGAGATATTTCCATTCTGAACACTATCTGAATCATTAATCAACACACCAGAATCCAATCCTCAATCATCGTTTAACAAAACTTGTTTAAACGATTTTTTCTGAACTCCATCGCGAGGGATTCCCCCAGACTGACTTTCTACAACTGGGTAACCATACTTCTCCCCTTCTTTATGAACATAATTTTCTTGCTGGCTTTGCCCATTTTTCCCAAACTGCACTGAATCGCCACCATGAAAACCAGCTTTTGATATCTGATTTCCAATCCCCTTAGTCTCTGTATTGATTTTTTTCCAATAAGATTCCCTACCTTTGAATCTCGACATATTAACCCCAAGTCTATAATCGAAGATCCAACTGCCATTTAGTCTTGAAACTGGGTTTTTTTTTATTGTTTATATGTAAAAAATTAAATTTAAATTTGTGAAACACTTTTAAAGATAAAATCATAAAATATTTATGTAAAAGTAAATAATATGTCGCAGATTGAGTGAGAAGTTTTACAAACTAAATGTTTCATGTTATCAACTATGATAAAAAAAAAAATTGTCTTTTAATTAGGAGCAACCAATGGAAATGTCTTAAGAATTGTTTCATTAATTAATCATTATTAAGGATAGAAAAGCTTTACATCTGGTTTTGGTTATCTTCCATTACTTCTCAATGTATTATTTTTTAATATAGCTTTAATTACAATTTATAAGTTTGATTTTTATAATTTGTGAGTAGATTCCATACATATAAATAATGATGATGAATATAATAAAAAAATAATTGATAAAATCTTCATTGCATTGTCTCCTTTCTCAAGGAGTAGCTGTTACACTCAAAAGTATCACTTATTTGTTGGGTAAATCTGAAAAAACATCTATTTTATTAAAAATAATTGTTTAATGGTCTAATGAATGAGAATAATTTAAAAAAATAAAGAAATTAAAAATTATTAAAAAGAAAATTGTGAAAACCATTATACCCTTAATGAAATGAAAATTTCTCCTTTATTCCTCCTCTTCCCCGTTCCCTTCTTTCCCATTTTCCCGTCCCTTCCATCCCTTCCCCATTCCCCATTGGACCACTTACTTCACATTGTGATGCAGCTTGGCTTCATCTGCAACATGTTTTAGGCCCAAGAGCATCATATCTACATCCAGTTTTTGTAATAATCATGGTTAAATGTGCAAGATCTTTGTCCAAAAAAAGAAAAATTAATCGACTGAAAGTAAAAGAACATAAAAACGCGACAGCAAAAGACTGATCTACTAGCATAAACCAAGTCTCCCCGTTGCATTATGCACCAGCAACCTGAGGAAAAGAGTTATTTCGCAACAAAATTTGTAAAGAAAAAAAGAAAGGAAAGATAGAATGAGAGAAGGATCGGGAGGGAGGGAAGGAAGTATCTGGATGGAGAATGAGGGAAGGGGAAGGCGAGGATATCCGATGGAGAGAACCTTTTGTTTTTGTATTAAAGGTATATTTGTCTTTATAATATCTTTAACAATAATTTTTTTTTTTTTTTACAAATTATTTTAATTTATTAAACCAATTAATAATTATTCATATGTAGACAACATGTTTTTCAAATAAACCCTTATTTGTTTTTCTTTGCTGATAATAGTGTTGGCCTGTTGGGGCCACAAGATTGCTCATCAGTCACTACTCATTCACTTTTTTAATTGTCACTTTTTAAAATTAATTAATATATTATTTATAATAATATTATTATTATATTAAATTTAATAGTTGATAATTTTATTTATTATTTTTAAAGTATTGAAAAAAATATTATTATAAATAAAATTTTAAAAAAATATTTTTAAAACACTCGTTAATAAAATCTATTAATTAAAAGTAGAGATTATCGCCCTCAAATATCCCAATTAACATTGTTGAGATCAATGATTAAAAAACTGAACCGGATCGGTTGAATCGAAAATCGATGGTCCGTCTGGTCCGGCAAGTATATTAGAATTGGATTTTTATCGAATCGGTAAAGAACCGGTTCAACCGATAAAAAATCGGATTGAACCTGTAAAAAATTGGTTTTATATGTATTTTTTATTTTTTTTCAAAATTTTATTTGAAATTAATAAGATTTGAACCTTCAACCTTTTAGTATTAAATTAAAGATCATACTATTAAGACAAATTTATATTTTTGTTAATTATTAACTATATTTAATATTTATTTAGTATTTAAATAATTTTTAAAAAAAGCTTTATCATATCGGCCGATTCAACTTATTGAATCGATTAAATAAAAAATTAAAAATTTAACCGGTTCGACTTCCGTTTCGATTTTTTTAAGATTGGGTGAGATTAATTAGTAGCAGTAATAAAAAGAGAAAGGGGTACAATTAAATTGAGGAAGAGGTTAAAAGGGATAATTGTATTTGCATGGCAAGGAATAGACAAGGGCTGCCTGGCAGAGCCCCACTGCTAGTTTTTCCTCTTTTTTCTGTGACTCAACCCTACAACTCTATTTAGGGATGAGCAAAATCCGATTCGACTTGAAAAAACCGAAAAAAATTTCAAATTTTGAATTAAATAGTTCGGTTTATTAGAGTTATTCGGATTTTCGGATCAACTCGACTAAGTAATTTGAGTTATATAGTTTAGTTAGGATTTGATTTATACAACTCGAATAACTCGAAAATCCGAATAAGATATTTCTATACGACGTCGTTTTACTCATTTGAGTTTGATACTAAGCTTGGGTTTTGCGTTTTCCTTATTTCGTCTTCCCTTTTTACTCTTTAGCCCATTTTTGTTGGGTCATTTATTTTTGTTGTTTGTCACCATTCAGTAGAAAAATAAATCCACATGAGCTGTTAACTGCATATTTATTGTCTTAATGTTTGATCATTCATTTTTTTTACCCTTTTAAATTGACAGGTCTAGATTGAAAGTTTACATTGAATTTTTTGGGTTTTAAAAGAGAAAGGCTATCACTCAATGCTTCATTCAGTTAAAGATTGAAGCTTTCGGTTGATATCATGCACATTACCAAGCTAACCAAACGATAAAATTCAAAAGATAATGAATTCTCTTTTCTTAAAAGTCAATAGTAGGCTATTTATTTAGTATGGCAAGTCTTTAATAGTTATATTTATAAGAAAAGATAGAACAAAAAAAAATGATAGATATACATGCATTTACAAGATAACAGTAACATGATCTAGTCAATCAACATTTACAAGATAACATTTTAACTCGAATAAATTATTCGATTCGATTCGATTCGATTCGATTCGACTCGACTCGAATTTGTTTTAATTCGACTCGATTCGCTAAAATTTCAAATTGAGTTTGGTTGACAAAATAGGACTCGTCAACTCGATTAATCCGAATTTTTTTCACTCGACTCGACTCGACTCGATCGAACGCTCACCCCTAACTCTACTTATACCACTTCTTCCACTACTGCTTCTCCATTCTTTCTTTTTCACTTGTAATTAAAGCTGTAGATGGGTAAGGTTGGGTTAAATTGGATCGGATTAAATATAAATAATAATAAAAAATTATTTATTTAAAGTTTGATTCAATTATTTTATTAATTAAATATTTATATATTTTATAATTAAATTTAAATAAAAATCGTTTTAATTGAATCAGATCTCATACTCGACTTGATTCAAATAAAATCCATTAAATCGAAAGATAACCGAACCTTTAAATAAATCTACTTGTAACTATAAAACTCTATTGCATTCTCTCAATCATATCCAGCCAGCATGATACATTCATGACCATGACTCAGTCCCATATATATATATATATATATATATATATATATATCACATTTTAAAAGATTTATTATAGCAGGCCTTTTTTATGAGTTTCTATTTTCACCTTTTATTTTATTTAATTTAATTTCCATCCTATCAAATACATGTTAAATTAATCTGAATTTTAGTTGCAATTGCATGCATGAGAAATTTTTATAGTTTTTTTTTTTTTTTTTGTGTGTGAAAAAAGTGTGTGCTTGAATATAAAGAAAAGGTAGCTAGCTAGTATGATACCTTGACCTTCCAATACATTTAATTTGTTTCACCTGACTTAATAATTTATTACTAGTCTATGTTACACAATTAGCATTATTTATATTTATATATATATATATAGCAATGGGAAACCAATAAATTTGATGTTAAATTAATTGGATTATAGAAGCATTTCCTGTAAAGAAATGAAATTTACCAAGAAATGAATGAAGAATCAAGAGCAAGGGTAGAAAATATATTGTAAATCACTTTCCATTTTACCAATAAGTGATTTTTTTATATGTATCAAAAAAAAAATAGTAAGAATATTTTTATAAGAGAATGAGAAGATTCAAACCCAACTATTAAATTTGTACAAAAACTAATATTGAAGTGCATAATGGTAAGGAATTAATTTGAATTAAAATCTCCTCTCGGAAAAAAAAAAAAAAAAAACTTCAATTGACACTAGATCTGTCAATGGCCGGGTCGAAGTTTTTTTCCTTGTCCAAGCTCAGCCCGTAAACTCGTTTTATTGTCCATAAATTATTTTTTTAAATATTTTATATAAAAATATTTTATAATTAATTTTTTAAAAAATATATTTTTTAATTCAATGAATAGTAATTCGAACCGATCCACATTACAAAAAATCTTATTCAGGCTCAGGCCTATCGTGTCGGACGAGTAGCCCGATCCTTGGACAGGTCTAGTTGACACTTAGAACGAGATATTATCTTAACTTAAAAAAATGAATTAATTTAGATTTGATAATTTTGAATGCGACATTATTACACGACACGAATATGATATGAAAAAAATAATTAAAACACTATACAAAACACAGCACAATACGAAAAAACAACACGAGTACACGAATGTACCAAAATTTATATAATACGAATTATTAACGTGTCAAAATTTATATAAATATATAATAACTTAAACACGATTATGATATAAAAAAAAAGAACATGATACGAATATTCATTTGACAGATTTTTTTAAAAAAATTGATGAAAATTTTCTTCTAGTAGTTGTAAATTCGAAACCCAATAATAATAAAGTGTAGTGCTTATCTTAACTCAAAAAATTAAGTTTGAATTTCTATCTTAATAAAAAAAAAACCTTTCCATAATAAAAGTTTTAAAATTATTCAATTTAATTATTACATAATAAAATTTACTAATATTAGAGTAACCATTATTATAAATTGATAGAAAGGCTTACCGTAGCTGAGTTTGCTAGTTGTACTATAGTTCATTGTTTTTCCAAAATTCTATTTTGGGATAGCTGATTGCCCATTGTATTTTATTGTAGGGAAATGGACAAAGACAACTATGGCGGATTTTAAGATTTATATATGATTCGTGGATAGTATATAAATTTATACATCGTCAAAATGACAAAATCAGATGATCACTTCATTAAAAATAAAATTATATGTATTTATTTTTAAAAAAATTTAATGAGATGGTATCATCTTATTCACTAATAGTATATAGATATATACACTATCAATGTATCAAATATAAACCCTGAATTTTATTGAACTTCCTCTTATAAAAAACCTAGATATGCTTCATCTTTTTTCAAATACTTTAGTAAAGCATTTAATCAATACTATACCAAACTCTACTTAATTAATCACTTTTGTTTCAATGCATAACTTTATCTTATGAAAAGTGATTTATACATTTTTTTAATTTAAAAAAAAAAATACATCATTTATTTTAAAATTTTCAAAATATCCTTTTAATTTTAAAAATAATTTTATGAATATAGGTATTACATTACTCCACTTCTATGAAATAGTGCTGGAAAATCTTACTTTTCACATATCATCAACCTTCAAGAATTCTCTCTACTCTATCCAATTTTGTTTCAATCTAGTTGTGCATCTCTATTAACTTGCCACATCAATTTGAGATTATATATAGTTTGTTTGTGTCTTTTCTTTCTCTCTCTTGTTCTCTCGATCATAATAAATCTTAAAAAATGTATTAAGTACACTCGTTAGCAAAACTTATATATATTTAATATACAATAATATATTCATCCAATACATTAAAATAATAAATAAAATTATCGATTACTACATTTAATATAATATTATTATTATAAATATTATATTAACTATTCTTAATCAATCCACTAAAATTCCTTCTTAATGAGATCTATTTTTTATTTATATATATGAGGAGAGATTCACTTACATTAGTATAAAACTAAATTAGTTTTACACATTTTTATAATGTTTATTTATTTAATCTGATCGTCGTATTTCATGTTCTATTCACGTAGATCATGCACGTCGAGTTTCGAGTAAATTAAAAATGTATAACTATTTGTTCGATGTAAAAAACTTTCGATCTTTAACTATTTATTCAAATTAAAAAAATGTGTAAATTTTTTTTATTAATGTAAGTTAATTTCTCCTCTTTATATATATATATATATATATATATTTTTTTTTCCTATTCTTTTTTCTAGTTACTAGTGAGATCTACTCTCTTGTTTCCTGATTTCCTTTATCTTCTCTTTCACGTAACTTTATTTATTCCACTAGATCTACCTCAAACAAAACCAGCTTATATATTTATAAAATTTTCTGTATCCCCTAAAGCCTTCTTTGATGAATATCACAAGACCCCATCATCAACTCCATCTCTCTCTTTTTATTTTTCTATCTATCCCATGCATGAAACCAATCAATTAAGTATCTTTGCCTCTGAAAAAGGAAACTGAAAAAAAAAAAGAAAAAAAAATTACCTTGAAACAAATTACCCACAATTTCAATTTTTGTTTTTCCAATTTTCAAGTTGTTTCTCTGGTATTGTCTTTCCATGATGTCTCCTGATAATCCTCCTGTAAAACCAGCTACTAAAGAAGAAAACCAAAACATGAGTGGGAACCGGAAAATTACAGGTTCAACAAGCAGGCCACAAGATCAGCAAGCCCTAAAGTGTCCAAGATGTGATTCTCCCAACACGAAATTCTGTTACTACAACAACTACAACCTCACTCAACCAAGGCATTTTTGCAAGACTTGTCGTAGGTACTGGACTAAAGGCGGGGCTTTGCGTAACGTACCAATCGGTGGAGGTTGCCGCAAGAACAAGAAGATCATAAAATCGTCTTCAAGGCTGTCATCAGGTGACTCAAAAGACTCCACCTCTTCTTCAGAGATCATGGGTGGATTGAAGTTTTTTCATGGCCTTTCTCCTCCAGCCATGGATTTTCAGTTTGGTGGGTTGTCATTTCCTAGGCTTAATCCATCACCAACTGGTATTTATAACCAGTTTGCTTCATATGGAGACGGTAATCCATCTGGTAGCTCTAGTTCTTTGATGGGGTTTAGTAATTATCCATTATCTTCAGTTATTAGTGGCCTTAGTGGTGCAATTCAAGAGATGGGTTCCTTGAATATTGTTAATACTAGCCTTGCTTCTTCAATTGAGTCTTTAAGTTCCATAAACCAAGATTTACATTGGAAGTTGCAGCAGCAAAGATTGGCTACGCTTTTTGTTGGAGAGAATCAAAAGGAAAATAACACTACTGTTTCTTCATTTCCACTTGAGAATTATAACCAAGCACAAAAGCCGCCACAACCCATTTTGTTCCAGAATCTGGAGGTCTCAAAACCTGAAATTTCAGCTGTTGGGATTAATCCAAGAAAAGGCACAAGCATTAGCAATGAAGCCGCAACGGAATGGTTCTTTGGGAATAATTCTTATGCACCAGTAACTCCAACTCCAACCATTAGCTGCAGCAATGGCAATGATAATGATACAAGCAACTGGAATAATGGGGTTCAAGCATGGAATCATGATTTGCATCAGTACAGCAAGTTGCCCTAAAAAGAGAAAGATCAAAAAGGTAGAGAAAAATAGGGAAACTTAGTTAATATATTTTCTAAAAACCCATTTAGATAATTGTCTGTTTAAAATGTTTTATTGTGTTCAGATATCAACATGTAAATCGTTGGAGGTCAAGAAAAAAAGGATAATGTTTCTTTTCTTTTCTTTTTTTCTTTTTATTATTTATTCTAGTAAGATGTTCAACATTAGTCACTTTATAATTTGTTTTCTTTTTATTTCTACGAATTTGTTTGTGTTTGATATATACTTTTTGATGATTGTGCTAGGCATATATAGTTTTTTTTTTTTTTTTGCATATTTCTGCGAGCAGCTGGATTCCTGCTGTCAATAAAAGGGCCTAAAATTTAGATGAAAATAAAAGCTATAGCTGACTCTACTACTATGACTATATGTATATGATCAGGGAGATATGAAAACATAGCATTAATTTGTTCTTAATTAGATGTACTGATATCAATATCTCCATAGATTTCTTCTTCTTTTTTTTTTTGGGAAACTGTTTGTTTTGAAGACTTTGATATGCCTAACAAATTTATCTTTCCTTACTCAATATATCTCTTTGGGATCTGTGATGGGATTTTGGACTGTTATTAAATGGGACTTAATAGCATATCTTTGATTTGTTTTATGTTGAGTCTGTCTCCAGAACTCTCACTGTCTCAGTCTCTCAATCTCTCCCTAGCAGGGAACTGACTCTCGAGCTGTTCAAGCTACTGACAAAGATTTTAAATTACGATGGAAACGAATTTTAAATCACGTCGTGTTTTTCGTGATTATAAATATAATAAATGATATCATAATCAATTATCATAAATATTAACGATAAAAAAATCGAAAATTACAAAATAACAATCGGATTACGGACTGCTATTTAAATCTTAATTACTGAACATTGTTTGTCACAGTATATATGAAACACCACGGCCGCAGGAGTAGCTGGAGGAGCCCAGCTTCCTCGCCTAGCCTTGCAGTGTTAAGCCTGACTCTATTTCCTGTTTCAGTCGATCCCTCTCTCTCTCAATGCCCGTTGCGGATACGTTTTCAGTCGCATCGCGTTTATTGCGATTACAGACATAATGAATGCTATCGCGATCAATTACAATAAATATCGATCGTGAATATCAACAACAGAAATGACCAAAACCGCTAAATAACGACGGTAATATCGCGTTACGACCGCTATTTAAATCTTTGTTTCTAGGGTTGTTCATAATAATTAGTCACAGTGTGGTGTGCTTTGGTGGTGTCTGAAAAAGTGGTGGTTTGAAAGTGTATTCAATGAAAGACTGTCTTAACATTTGAATTGAGATCAGAGAAAGAGTGAAAGGGGGGGCATCTAAAGCTTAAAGGTTCGATCTTTTGTGTTGCAAAAAAATGTTTTTGTTTAGCTTTTTACGGTCTTGGGGGGTGAGCCCTCCATCCGTGCTAAATGTTACTGATTCTGTTTGTGACTGGTACGACTGAGAAAAAAGCTTTGCTTTTTCCCTTCATTTCCCTTTGCTCTGCCCCATCTTTATTCATTACTTTCACTATTTACATGAAAAAAAAAAATTTGGTCCCACAATCTTGCGATTGCAAAAGATATTAGCCTTAAACCTCCTCCATTTTCTCTGTAAGTTACAGACAATGAATAAAAAATCGAATAGAAAGTTAAATAATTGGGATCTTAAGATTAACAATTTAATCGATTCAATTGAATTATTTAATTAAAAAATAAATTAAATTTTAAATTTTAATATTAAATAACTATTAAATATAGTAATTAATTAATAAAAATATAAAAAAAATCTGATTTTTTACCAGTTTAATATGGTTTTTTACCGGTTTTCTACCAGTTCTCTAGATACTCGATTTTTTATATGTATCGAATTGAAAGACCACCGATTCCCGGTTGAATCGGTCCGATCGATCGTTTCGGTTTGATTTGATTTGATTTTTTCAACATTGAATTTAGGAAATGTTAAAGCTATTTGGGTTGGAATAATGTTATCAATTCTTTTTTGATTTTGCTGTCGAGTGGTTTAAGGCACTCTTTAAAATTATTTAATGTATTGAAAATAATTAATATAATTATTATATTTAATGCAATATTATTATAATAAGTAATATATTAACTAATTTTTTTGGTACAAAAGAGACAGCAATCTGGGATAGGAAAAGATATTGCAAATGTTGAGATTCGAATCTCAGACTTACTATATGCCACCTCTTAAGGGTGACTGCATGAACCAACTGGATTAAATTCCAAATTTAATATATTAATTAATTTTAAAAAATATCTAAAATCACTCATTAGCAAAAACACATTATTTTTTATGCTACATCTTGTATAAAAAAAATGTAGATCTCAATCCCATTTATTGCTTTTTCATGATATATGCAATGGCTAGCTTGTTCCATGCATGGTCACAATCATTCTCATTATGATTTTCACATAGTAGGAAATGAATCATTAACTTTTTATATCCAAATCATTAAGCTTTATCCTCATGCATTAATCAAAGTAGCTAGGAAAACATTTTTAACCATTTAATTTTCTTTCTTTCTTTCTTTTTGGTTTCTTTAAAATAATTAATGGAACTCATGGATTTTAATTACTACTTCTCCCCATATCTTCAACATTCTTCTTCTTGTTCTACTTAAAAGATAAAGTACAATAACAATTATTGAATCCAATGAAATCCAATCCATCTCTCTCTTTAAAAAAATTATATGGGATTTATCCAGTTATATATTAATTTGTCGGTTAATTAATTTATTTGATTTAATTTAATGTTTTTTATATAAAATATTTAATTATGATTATAACTTTTCTTATACTCGTAAATAAAAAAATATATATTGTTGCATATAGCATTAATCTACAACAACAAAGTAATTACATTTGCCCACCTTGCATCCCTTGAAACCCTCCTTTGGCCCTTTATGAATCTCTACCTTTTGTCCACTTTTTTTAACATTATATGTACAACATTCTATATATGCTTATGTTAACCTAAACAAGGCCATCATCCCCCCAACCAAAGACACTTTTTTTTATCTATCATGTTTCTACTTTTCCCTACCAATATTTACTCATATGAACAAAAGTTTTTAGCAATCATTTACCCATTTGTTTTATTCTTCTGATATTCTTTTTTTTTAATAGACATAATAATAATTAGACCTAATAATTTATATATTGATTATAATATATTCAATTAATTATATTTTAATATTTGAAATTGTAGAAAAACTATAATACTTCATTGCAGCAAAAGTATGGTGGTGATTTATCTACATATTCGGAATTCGATCATTAGTATGGTCTCTAGCTATTGACGTATTTAGATTACTCAGACTCATATTTATAAGTTTGAAACAAGATCACGTACTCGAAATTCCCTTTTGTCAACTCTAGTTCAAAAGCGAGTAGTTACATATTCTGCATGATTTGTTTATTCGTATCGTGTCCGTGTTATTTTTTCAT
This sequence comes from Fremontodendron californicum, assembly GCA_030761205.1. Classification (NCBI taxonomy): domain Eukaryota; kingdom Viridiplantae; phylum Streptophyta; class Magnoliopsida; order Malvales; family Malvaceae; genus Fremontodendron; species Fremontodendron californicum. Next base: position 2,979,462 of record JAULJL010000037.1, read on the forward strand.
GTTATAATCGTGTTTAAAGATTATATAATTATATATAATAAAAAAAGTTTAACTTGGGGTATAGAGACAGAAAAAGAGATGTTGGCTGAAGAACGAAAACTGATGAAGAAGAACATGAAGAAGCGTGATTAACGTGATAGGTCTCATTGGGAGGAAGAACAAAAAAAAACAAAAACCAAACAACTTTTGTTAGAATACTTGGTGTCTGATGTTGGTGTGTGTCCTTAGTGTCTCTAAATATTGTCCTTTTTTACTACTTACAAACATGCAAGAAGCTCATGAGTCATGGCACAGTGCCACTGGGAAACTATTGCTAATTTTAGATATGATAATTCGTGTATTTATATTGTGTTCGTATATTTTATCGTGTCATAATCGTGTTTAAGGTATTTTATATTTATATAAACTTTGATACGTTAATAATTCGTATTATATAGATTTTAAGACATTCGTGTATTCGTGTCATGTTCGTGTTATTTTTTCATGTCGTGTTTTTAGTTATTTTTCCGTGTCGTGTTCGTGTCGTGTCCAATATTGTCAGGTCTAGCTAATCTCATCCTCACCCAACTACCTTTGTTGTCGGTGGTGGAGTCGGTGGCGAATCTTGACATTTGATTTTGGAGTGTCAATTAATATTTTAATAGATCTTAATTTTTTTCATAGAATGTATCTTATTATATTAATATAAATATATGCAAGCAATATACTAACAACAACAAAAAAATTCAAAACTATAAATTTTATCAATTCATAAACAAATGTATAAAAATAAATAATTTTATACATAAACATTAAATGAAAAAATCTTACTTAAAATTGTGAAAAACTTTATTTAAAAAAAATATATATATATAATATATCAATTTAACTTCAGTGACAAACCTTTTGATTTTAAGGATTTGTGAGTTATGATTAGTTAATACAATAAATAGATAAATAGTAATGTGATTTTAACCATCTTAAATTGCAATGCATAAAATTAAATAAAGAAAATCACATAAATGAGACAAATTAACAATTTTAGTTTAAAAGAGCCGTTTAAATCTATTTAATATATGTAAAGGGAAATGTTAATCAATGTCTAGGGATACTAGTTAAGATGATATTAAAATAAAGAAATATGTAATTAATGAATTAGTTTTTCTTGAATTCAGTAAAAGTAATATAATAAATCTAAATTTTTTTCTAAAATAGTAAATAAATAATCCTTAACCGGTCTTTATAAGCGGATTTATATATATATATATATATATATAAAAAGAACTCTAGCTCCTATTACGATCCGTCCCTGGGTGAAGCCAATATTTTTGTGTAAGTGAGCCAAAAATATATGAGAGTGTCCATTTTTTACATACACATTATATTATATATATTGAATACATAAAATTAAAAAAAAATGACAAAAAAAGCAAATATTTAATTAAAAGTCTATTTTATCAATTTATAATAACCAGTGGAATTGTCTTTTCAATTAATGTGAAGCATTTTTTATAAGGCAAATTAATTATGTATATTTTTACATGAAATATTTTGAGTTCTAATAAAAAAATAATATATATAAAAGAAAAAAAATCAAAATTGATAGATTAATAGAACTTAATAAATATATCAATATTCTGTAAATTTAAAGTTTTCAAAATTTAACTTCATGTAAATAATCTAGTCAAAATTCTTAAATTTTAATACGAGTATTAGTTTTGATTTTCATTTGTAGTCTTCATGTAAAATGTTTTTAATCATGAATTTCACGAATTTTGCTTAAGAATTTATACTTCTTGCTATTTTATCTTTTATTATTAAATTTTTTAACTTATTTACACTTAAGTATTTGGCTTAATGGATGGTGCATGTTTCTTCATTCAAAAAGCAGAACTTAGATCCCTCATTCCCCAAATCAAAAGTGTTTAACCTATTTATTAATACTATAATTAAATAAATTATTTTATCAAAAAATCCTCACACTTTACAAAATATATTAAATTTATAAACTATTGTTTATATAGATTTTTCATTCTTAGAGAAGACAAAATTTAAATATTAAACTTATAAAAAAATGTTTTGATACTTTAAATTTTTTTTAAAAATTTCAATGAGTTAGAAAGTTACAAACAAAAATTGAAAATAAATATACTTTAGGGTTATTGATTTATTTTTAAAAATATATCTAAAAAATCCACATATCACTATATATATAAATTTCAAAATTCTAAAAGGGGTCATGGCCCCTCCTACTCTTATGTGGCTCAACCCCACTTACCTTCCCTTCAGTTTTAATTAACAGATTAAATTGAACCCTTGCCTTTGACTCTTACTTTTCTAACACTACATGACAAGGACTCAAGTTCAGTTTTGTCCTAAGATAGTAAGATTAGCAAATCTAATTAATTAGCAAGGCTAATCTTAGCATTATATATCTTAATTTCTTTTGAATTGAGAAATCACATAAAATAAGAAATCACAAAAATGCCTTGTAGAAAAATGTTTTTGGCTCTCATCACTCTATTTGGCCTCTTCTTCTACTCTTGGAGTTCAAAAGCCAACATCCCTTCCCCCACACCTTCCACTTCCACCAAGCCACCATCCATCATCATTTCATTTTTAGCATTTTCTCCATGTACTTCTATTTCCCTTCTCCATTTTCTTCCCAATTACTTTAATTACTATCTACTTAGTTAGCTTTATATATATATATATAATTTATTTGTTTTTAGCAAACATTGATATATATATATATATATATATATTTTCTTTTTTATATATAAAGGAGGTAGAGATGCTAATGGAGCGAGACGGAGACGGAGATTGTCTTATTCATTTCCGCCTCACTATTGCATGGATGTTGAAAACATCCGTCTCCATGGATGTCGATTACATCCATAACCGTTCCATACTATTCCACGCTGCCCCACCCCACTTTTTTACTAATTATTTTTAATTTAGTATTATAAAAATATATATTATAATTTATTCGTGAACATAATTTTAGTATATATATAATATACATATATAATATTTTAAGAGGTAAAATAGTAATTTTAAAAGGCAGGATGGGACGGAGCGGAGCAAGTATATACCAAAATCACCTCGCTCCATCCCGTTCTCACTTTTAAAATTAAAAAAACTTTCTCATTCGAAACGGATCGGTGCGAAATTCGTGGAGCGGATCGGATTTTGTCATCTCTAAAAAGAGGTTGTAGCCTGAGAAAAAAAGAATTCATTGCATATACTAAGATTCGAACTATCAAATCTGTTGAATACCATTTTTTTAAGAGGATAGCATGAATCAATTGAGCTAAACCTTGGTTCATATAAGTTTCTCTTTAACTTCCATGTTTTTCATGTTTAATATTTAACAATTCTTAATAGGTAAATTAGAAACATTTTACATCTTTTTAAACCACCTTAAAATGACAATGTCAGTAAAATGTTCATGATTTATATTTCTTGCTTTTTTTTTTTATGTTAAATAATCAAAGCTATTTCCTGCTGTTCTAATCTTTTGATTAGATGAGTATCAGTGTGCTTAATTGCTTGCCTGCATGCTAAAATTCATTAAGCATTTATCTAATCATAGAGCATGTCGGAAATCATAGTACCAAAAAAATGTACTTTTGCTCACTACAAACAAATTGCCATATACTGACGCTCATCTATACTGACGGTCGAAATCCGTCGGTATAAAGGATCTATACTGACGGATTTTTGTTACCGTCAGAATATAATTAACATATACCGACACTTTGTTGTCCGTCGCTATAGATACCATGTATACTGACGGTTTATCATTGGCCGTCGGTATAGGTACCCTGTATACTGACGGTTTATCATTTGCCGTCGGTATAGATACCCCTATATTGACGGTTTACATTGACCGTCGGTATAGATACCCTGTATACTGACGGTTTATCATTGACCGTCGGTATAGCACTACAAACAATTTGCCATTTACTGACGCTTACCTATACTGACGGTAAAAATCCGTTGGTAAAAATGATCTATAGCGACGGATTTTGGTCACCGTCAGAATATACATAACCTATACCGACGCTCGAATTAACCGTTGCTATAGACACTACAAACAAATTGCCATATACTGACAGTTATCTATACCGACGGTCAACATCCGTCGGTAAAACGTATCTATTCCGACGGATTTTTTTAACCGTCAGAATATACATAACATATACCGACGCCCCACTAGTCCGTTGCTATAGGTGTACCTATACCGACGGTCAATGAAAAACCGTTGGTATATACTACAAACAATTTGCCATATACTGACGCTTACCTATACTGACGGTAGCAATCCGTTGGTAAAAAGAATCTATAGCGACGGATTTTTGTTACTGTCGGAATATACATAACATATACCGACGCTCGAATTAACCGTTGCTATAGATATACATATACCGACGGTTAATGAAAAACCGTTGGTATAGATATAGTTTTTACCAACGGTTGTATTCTGTCCGTCGGTATATTTCCCAAAAGACCCGCCTTCTTTTTAATTGGCGGGGATTTCATTTTTTTTTTAGTTTCATTTTTAATAAAATGAGCCTATAGCAACGGATCAATAATTTTATCCGTCGGTATAGACACAAATGATATTTAGGGTATTGTTTCTTTTGTTTCGTCAGTTCTCTCTTTCTCTTCCACTTTGTGTTATAGTTTTGTTTTAGTTTCTCTCTTCCGAATCACAAAGGTCAGTCGGCCATTGCCTTGCCTTGCCCATCACAAAGGTATGTTTCTCTTTTCTGCTTTTTCTCTTCCAAAATTGTTCTGCTAATTGCCTTGCCCATCAATCCCAAATTTGATGATCTCGTGCCTGTCTTTCATATTTCCAGCTCAGTCGACCCTTCACATATTTCCTTGTTTAATTTCAACTTATCTGGTCTTGCAGGCTGTATCATCCTTCAGATTCAGATTAAGTAAGAGGCCACTTTTATTTTATTTTTATTTTTATTTTAGATTCAAATTTATTTTATTTTTCAATCAGCTAGAGCGACTGTATCATCCTTCAGATTCAGAATATGTTTTGTTTTCTGTCCAACTAAAATCAATTAGTATTTTAAGACATTTAATGATAACACGCATCAATTTCGCATCTAATTTCTCTTTTTAGGTCATTACTTTATATCTTGAATTACTGAAAGAAAGGGAAAACAGAGAGCCGAAGAAGTTTCTGAAATGTCATTTCTTCAATTTCGCATAAAAAGGTAGTTGCTTGCTGTTCTATAAAAAGGTAGTTGCTTGCTGTTCTACCTTCTTCAATTTCGCATATCTTACTTTGCTCTTTCATATAAGTCTTCATAACTACCATTTTTCTCAAGTACTTTTTCCCTTTTGAATTGCGATGCTCAGTTAGTGAGTCCAGAGAGTGGCTATAATTATAGAGCTGTCAAAAGATGGACTTCACAAAGGAAGTTGGGCTACTGCCTATTTAATTGTGATAAAGTAAGTACTTATCTTTTCTTTCTACAATCATTTGTTTTGCATGATTAATTATTGTATTTATACTTGAATCAATTATTCCATGTTGCTCAGATATTTGTCCCCATACACAAAGATATACATTGGTGCTTGAATCAATTCTTTTTGTTGCCTTTAGTTCAGGATTTTCTGTTTCCTTGTGAACATAAGCTGTTGTCCAAACTTCTGTTGCAGTTCAGCTGGCTTTGATTTTCTCGCATACTGAAAAATATCCAGATGAGCCTCCACTTCTGAATGTAAAAAGGTCAGTATGTCCTTTCAGTGCAATGCGCCAATATGCATGCCACTATTTATAAGGATATTTGTGACTGTCCGCTGCTTACTCAAATGATCTGAAAAGCAAATTTTTTTCCCTTCTGTTTGAAGCTCATTTAGCCATTGCTCTATGGGGAGGATGGAATAGTTTTTAGTCCAATGGCTGTGCCATAAAATATGAAGTTGATTATGAATCTTAGCCATTAGATCTAAAACTTTTCCATCCTTCCCCCTTTCCATTTTCCCGACCTAGAAAGTCTTAATCCTTCTTTGATATATATATAAGAATTTAAGTTTGTCTCCATTGCTCTGATTTGATACATACAAATGAGGCCATCAGATTTTAGCCTAGATTTACATGCTCACTGTCTCTGAGAGACAGTGCATAACCCCATTATTTATTTGGTAACTTCTCAGAAAAACTGCTGTGGTTAATTTAGTGTTATATTCAGCAAGTAGAGAATTAAAAATTCTTGTTGGAAGTTGGAACTTTTTAATTGCTTTGCCAAATATGAAATGTAAACAAACAACTGTTTGCATATTAACCAAACGTGCCTTCCCTCTTTTTACTTTGTATAAAATGTTTGTCTTTTATATGATTGCGTAGGATTATTCATAGCAATAGGTTTCATGTTTGTGCAATATATCTAGTTGGAATGTGAGATAACTAAATGTCTCTATATTACAGCTTTAATCATTTCACATTCCATGGATAAGAGGTGGATAAATCTTACGTCCAGAGCAAGTGAAGAATACATTAATGGGGTCATCAATTTCTTAGAATTTGCCTTTGCAAGATCATCTGAAAATGGAAAAATTTGGTGTCCTTGTGTTAAATGTGTCAACACATATAGGGTATCTAGGGTAGAGGCATTTGATCACATTATATGTAAAGGTTTTCTGAAAGGATATGTTCGATGGATTTTTCATGGGGAGGTCTTGGATGCTAGCTCTGCTACTATTAGAACTAATGAGGAAGATAGAGAGTTAGGTCATGATGTGAATGAAATATTGCATGATATTATGGCCGAAAGAGGTAGGAATATTGATGTGGGTAGCATAGAATCGGGAGATGCTTATGGAGACCAACATCATGGTCGAAGAATTAATAGTGACAACTTCTATGATTTACTTAAAGATGCAGAGGAGAAACTATATCCAAATTGCAAAAACTTCACAAAGTTCTCTTTTGTAGTCTATTTGTTCCACATTAAGTGTTTTAATGGATGGTCTAACAAATCTTTCAATACATTATTGGAGGTTTTGAAACTTGCTCTACCAGAAGGTAATACATTGCCAGGGTCTTATAAAGAATTGAAAAAGATGATTTCTTCCTTAAGTTTGGGATATGAAAAAATTCATGCTTGTCCCAATGATTGCATGTTGTTTTGGAAGGATAAGGCAAATGAAGAAATTTGCTGTAAATGTGGTGCTTCTAGGTGGAAAGAGAGCGTGAGTGATGTAGAAAGTGATATTGAAGATACTTTTGTAAAAAAGAAGAAAGCTGCCAAGATTTTGCGTTGGTTTCCTCTAATTCCAAGACTACAAAGGTTATTCATGTCTTCAAAAACTGCTCCTTTAATGACTTGGCATGAGCATGAGCGAACTAAGGATGGACGTCTAAGACATCCGGCAGATTCTCCTGCTTGGAAAGAATTAGACTCTCGATATCCTCAATTTTCGTTTGACCCTCGCAACGTTCGCTTAGGATTAGCTTCTGATGGCTTTAACCCTTTCAAAACAATGAGTGTGATTCATAGCACTTGGCCTGTTATCTTGATACCTTATAATTTTCCTTTATGGATGTGCATGAAACAATCAAACTTTATGCTTTCCCTACTCATTCCTGGTCCAAAAGGTCCTGGAAACAATCTAGATGTATACCTTCAGCCTTTGATAGAAGAATTGAAAGAACTTTGGGAAATTGGTGTTGACACTTTTGATGCTTCCAAAAATGAAAACTTCGGACTACGTGCAGCATTACTTTGGACCATTAATGACTTTCCTGCATATGCCAATTTGTCTGGATGGAGTACAAGGGGGGAATACGCATGTCCTTCTTGTGGATACGATACTGAATCCAAGTGGTTACGGCATGGTAGAAAGTATTGTTATATGTGTCATCGCAGGTGGTTAGAAGCTGATCATAAGTTCCGAAATGATAAACAATCTTTTGATGGGAGTCAAGAATTTAGAAGTGCTCCTTCACCACCTTCCGGTAGTGTTGTCTTGAGACAATTGGAGAACTGGAGTGGTAATGAAAATGGACCTTGGAAGAAAAAGAGCATTTTCTTCACATTACCTTACTGGGAACATCTTTTATTGCGTCACAATCTCGATGTCATGCATATAGAGAAGAATGTTTGTGATAACATTCTTGGCACATTGCTTGGACAAGAGGGGAAGTCAAAGGATAACTATAAAGCACGACTTGACCTTGTAGAACTGGGTTTAAGGAGCGTTCTTCATCCAAGGACTCGTCCTGGGACTAACACCCAATACTTGCCTCAAGCTTCTTATCAAATGAGCTTGAATGAAAAAAATGTCTTTTTGAAGATTCTCAAGGAAATGAGAACTCCGGATGAATACTCTTCCAATGTCTCACGTTGTGTGCAACTTAAACAACGGAGGCTTACAGGTCTCAAAAGTTATGATTGCCATCTCTTAATGCAAGAATTTCTTCCTATAGCAATACGAGGTTCTTTACCTGATAAGGTAAGCTCGGTTCTAATAGACTTGTGCAATTGGTTTAAAGACCTTTGTTCTAAAGTTCTTGAAGAACGTGAGCTTCAATTACTTGAGTCTCGGGCTGCATTAATTCTATGTGAAATGGAGAAGATTTTTCCTCCATCTTTTTTCACAGTGATGGTGCATTTAGTTATCCATTTGGCAAATGAAGCAAAAATTGCCGGTCCAGTCATATATCGGTGGATGTATCCCATTGAGAGGTATATGGTCAAGTGTTACCATATAGTGACTATTGTTTACACCTAAATTTTAAATTGATTTTGCTAATGATCTCTATTCTTTAAATAGGTTTCTTCTTCGGCTTAAGAATTTTGTGCGCAATAGAGCTTATCCGGAGGGTTCAATTGCGGAAGGATACATAGCAAATGAATGCTTAACTTTTTGTTCACGATACTTTGTGGGTATTGAGACTGCTTTTAATCGACCCATCCGAAATGAAGAAGAAAAGAATCCTTTTGATGAAGAAGAAGTATCTATTCTTTCTACTATAGGAAGACCTTTGGGAAGGAAAAAACATAAAGGATTTAATGTTAATAAGCGTAAAAGGGTCTCTCGCGTTGTTCTTGATAGGCAAACATGGGTGCAAGCACATCGCTATGTGCTATTTAATAGTGATGTAGTTGCTCCATTTTTAAAGTAAGAACACACATATCTTTGTGCTTTTCTATATTACCTCATAACTTTCTTTTGTCTAATATTTTAAGGTTTTATAAAACTTTTTGCTTATAGGAAACACGAGCAACTTATCAAAAGGCGTAACCGCTCCCCTCGTCTTTTGCCATATGAGATACAAAAGTTACAAAGTGAAACTTTTCATGATTGGTTTCGTGATCATGTAAGTTTTGCATCATGTTTGGACCACGCATTTTCAGTTTCGTGTAGTTAGATAAGTATTTTAATTACGTCTGCAATTACCTAGGTTGCATATTTGGATCAACAAGGAAATACAGACATCACAGATCAACTTCGATGGATTGCTCGTGGTCCAACAGATACGGCTAGGAGATACACTGGTTATATTGTTAATGGTTTTAGATTCCATACCAAAGCACGTGAGAGATGCTTGAAAACTCAAAATAGTGGAGTCGTTGTAACAACCAAAATAGAGAGTTATGCAAGTGCAAGAGATGCACAACCTATTGCAGGAGAAGTTAATTATTACGGGGCTTTAACAGACATCATTCAGTTGAATTATTCTGGTAGATTTAAGATTGTGTTATTTAAATGTGATTGGATTGATATCAATAGAGGTTGCAAGAAAGATAAGTTTGGTTTCACACTTGTGAATTTTTCACATCTAGCCCACAGTGGAACTAATTTGGTTCATGATCCTTTTATTTTGGCATCACAAGCTAAGAAAGTATACTATGTTAATGATGAAGGTTATCAAGGTTGGGTTCTTGTAAAGCATGCAAAACTTAGGGATGTATTTGATATGGGTGATCTATTATCCTTCGATAGAGAGCAAGGGAATGGAGAAATGCATGATGATACGCGTAGTGCTTCAAATTGGGTTAGAAATGAAGCTGATGATGAAGGAGTGGACGTCACACCAGAGATGGAGAATGAGCATGTAGAAGAAGATCCCATAGATGAACATAATGGGGAGGACATTTTTTAATTTTATAGAAAATAGTTTAATTATATGTAATGGATTTGGATTATAAACATTGTGACTTTGTATTTTCTTGTTCTTTCCTTTTCCATTTGCCATAGATGAACATATTGCATTCTTGCTTAGCTTGGCTTGGATTTCACTTAATGTTATTGAGTGCCTAATGTTATTGCATTCTTACTTAGCTTCTATTCTCTGTTATTGAGTGTCTACTATTGTATTATCTGTTGAAACTCAAAATAGAGTAAGTGGTAAATGTAGATCTGATGCCAAGAAAGCTTTTTTCAGCTGTTGTTTTTCGGTTCTGTTCCACTTACTTGAGATGGCAAAGCGTAGACGATTGAATATCGTTAGGGCAGATCGAAGCTCTAACTCTCAATTGCAAAGGCAATCTGAACAACAATCAATGCCAGCAACATCCGAGCCTCCACAACATCAGCCTTTGCAAGATCCTCCACAACAATCAATGCCACCAACTTCTTCTTCTACCCCTAATCCAACTGAAGATGCTACATTGGGTAACCCTCATTCTTAATGTACTATTCCAGTATTGTAGTTTAAATTATTAATGTATTAAATTGTTTTATATTATATAATTGTTATATGTAGACAATGCTCCACGTAGAAAGGTTCGAGGTGCCACACGTATGGCCGATATTTGGGATTTAGAAGAAGGGGGGCATGTTGTTGTTAAGGTGAATGATCACAATATACCAATTGGTAAAGAATCTTGCACTTTAACACGATTCATTGGTACATTGGTGAGAATGCCTAGTTTTGCACCTATTAGTTACCAAAATTGGCATGAAATGCCGGATTTGAAGAAAGAAGAAATGTGGGAAACAATAGAGGTAGAAGATATTAAATGTTTTAGTTTGTAGTTAATGTGTTCTTACAGTATTCACACAACTTGACATGATTTTCTTTATTTTGTGTTTTCCTTTTTCAAAATTTTAGTCCAAGTTTGAATTTCAGAAATTCGATTCTGATGCACCTGTTAATGAAGAAACTATTCAAGAAATTAAGACTTGGACAATAAAGAACATGAGTACAAAGTGGAGGCAATGGAAGAATGATTTGAAGTCTAAATTCTATGATGAACACACAACACCAGAGGAAATGGCTGCTAAGATTGATGATCCCCGGATTGACAAAGAGCAATTTATTTTAATTGCTGCACATTGGTTGACTGGTAAAGCGAAGGTAGATATTTATAAACTATATTTTAATTTTCTTTTATTAATCGAAGGTAGAAATTGCTGCATATTGATTAATTACAACCTTTTCTTTAATTTTATTTTGCTTTTATAGGAACAAAGTGATTTAAACAAAACAAATCGTTCAAAGTTAGATGAGCCTCATTGTAGTGGAACAAAATCATTCCCTAGGATCATCCAAACTTTGGTACTTACATCAATTTTTTATCACTCTTTCAGTTAAATTTATATGAAGTCTACTTTATGTATTTGTGGTTTTGTTATCTAGATAGTTAATGGATGATTTTTGTAGACCGAACAAGCTAATGGAGTTCAACCATCACGTGCTGAGGTGTATATTCATACTCGTACACGTAAAGATGGAAGTGTTGTGAATGAGAAGGCAGCAGAAATTGTGGTATTCTATCCTTTTTTTTTTCTTTATTTATCTGCCCTACGACTATGCTTATGTTAATTGAACTGAGATTTTGTTTCATGTAACACTTTCGTTATAGGAACTCATGAAAAAAGGTTTGGATGAAATTGGATCTGAAAATTCTCAAGAATGCTCATGGAAAGATGATGTGTATTCAAAAGTTAAAGGACCAGAGAAAAAAGGCCGTGTTCGTTGTTTGGGAACAATATCTACTTCATCGCAGAAATCGACTTCATCATGTTCTCGAACAATGCAGCGTGATGAAAAGGTACTAGGGTTAGAGGCTCAGGTTGAAGAATTGAAGGCAGCTTTGGGTAATGTTTTATCAGTGTTTCAAAGACAATTTCCTAACGAGAACGTAGATATTTTGGCTTCTGCTACTCGTGTAGCCAATAAAGAGGTAATATATTTCTATAGCAGCGTTAATGTAGAATAAATTCATCTTTTAAAATATATTCATCTGCTTGATTGTGGTAGGATTGTGGAACTTGAAATGTAGATCATCTTTCAGATAATATCTAGGTTAGGTATGTTGCTTGATTGTGGTAGGATTGTGGAACTTGAAATAAAAATAGGTGATGGAAAAAGGAGCATCCGTATGTGTCTTTAGTACTTCATAGATATATAAATAGGTGACTGTACATGACATTTAGAGGTTAATACTTCTTATTGTGATGAAATTGAGTGATAATTGCATTTGAAGATCGTGGTTTATTCATGTAAGTTATGACAGTAATGTTGCTATTGGCTTCAATTTCCTTAAATAAAAAAAAAAAATTTGTGCTCGAGGAAAGTAAAGACTAAGGAACCCTTTTGTGTTTTGGCTGTGATCGTAGATCAGAAATCATGTGTTGGATTATCCTAGCATACTCTTACAACTTCAGCAGAACATAAGTCATTGTTGAATTATCCTAGCATATTGGAAGAAATTTAAGTCGTATTATCTCATATTTATTAAATTTTAAATTATTTCATTTATTATCAGTTGACTTTAAATTAGATGTTTAATAACATGAATATAAACTTTTTTAAATTAGATGTTTAAATCATAGAATAGGGATAGGAAAAAAAATCTAGCCTAATTCTCACATAGCTTCTCTCATCGACCTTTAAATCGTTACATCCGTGCTGACTTGGACTAGACCAGTCCACTTCAATTTTGGGCTTGGACCTTGGAGATGTTGCGAGGTTTGCCATAGGGATAGAGGTGTTTGGTCGGTTGGAATGTCCTTTTCATTTTTCTTGTAGGTTGCTAATTGCCAGCAAATGGAAACAGACAGTATATACAACGTTGTTATTTCTTACTTGTGTGCTTGAAAATAGCTGTCAGGTAACAACTAGCAAGGAATATTATATACCCCAGCTTCATAGAACTATAAATGCTAGCTACGGATCAATATTTGCTTACAAACCAGAATTTATTTGAGACAATATATCCATTTGATGAGGTTCAGATGTTAGTCTGATGGATAACTAATAGTATTTTTCTATGTTGTTCCGACAGTTCATTTTTTTTGAAGTATTCATAGAAAAAATTGAACAAACTCGTATCAAACACATATCCGTATACGATACTCACATCCGAGTAACATAAGTAATTTTAGCAGAGGTGCTGTGATCCATTGGTCAACATTCAATGAAAGAAGCTCTCTGTCAGTTGAATTATAAACATATACTTTTGAGCTTTATGCAAATTAAGTTACTATTTTTATTTAATTATATTTTTACCTTTTGAGCTTAATTCAATAAATATATATTGACATAACATATACTTTTTAGGTACCTGATGCTGGTAGTGCTCCAAATTTGTCACCAATAATAAGGTCTTCAACTTCTAGTCATCAAGTTAATGAAAATGAAGACGGTAAACTACTTGATTATTTTATTCTTCTATGTTGACTTCATTACTTAATTGCTGCACATTGGTTAATATTTGTCAATTTTATGCAGATGTTGCTTGATAGGAATATTCATGAGATTTGGATTACTTATTTCACTGTATTATGACTTTAGCTTGCGACTTCTATTTAGCTTGTAAAACTTATATAATTAAGACAATTTATTTGTAATTTTATTTTTAATATTATGAAATATTTTGTACTTTCTTATAATGGTTTTTGTACTTTCTTATAATGGATTTCTTATCTTGGATTAAATTATAAATATATCAATATTAGTAATTGAAAATATGAAAAAAAATTATTTTTATTGACCTCTATACTGACAGTTCATATAACAACAAAAAATGTATAGTATACTGATCGAGTAAACCGTCAGTTAATTTACGACAAACGGTCGCTATAGGTTAATTGTATATTTTACATTTTAATCTATACCGACGGACACAAAAAAAAACCGTCGGTATACGTATATCAATGGTATCTATACCGACGGATACAAAATCCGTCAGTATAGATACGGTATCTATACCGACGGTTACAAAAGCCGTCGGTATATATGCGATATCTATACCGACGGATTTTATATCCGTCGGTATAGATTCGACATCTATACTGACGGATTTTTTATCCGTCGGTATAGATACCGTATCTATACTGACGGATTTTGTATCCGTCGGTATAGATACCGTATCTATACTGACGGATTTTGTTTCTGTCGGTATAGATGCGATATCTATACCGACGGATACAATATCCGTCAGTATAGATGTCGCATCTATACCGACGGATACGAAATCCGTCGGTATAGGTAAGGTGTAAAAGGGGCTACCCCAACATAGGCTATACCGACGGTAGTGACATTAGTGACGCATAAAACCGTCGGTATAGGCTATACATCCTATTCCGACGGTCACCACTTCCGTCGGTATAGGTCTATACCGACGAGGGTTTTACCGTCGCTTAATTTTTTGTCGGAATAGTCATTTTGACCGTCGGTATAGGGTTTTAGGACTTTTAGCGACGGATTTTGAGGATTTACTGACGCTTTTTGAACCGTCACTATATGGCAATTTGTTTGTAGTGGCTGTTCTAAGTTATTATTATAATTATAAATCAGCTGTTTCTAACCAGAACTACATTTTTTTTTTATTAATTACTGTTTTTAAGATTTTTTTAAGATTAATTAATATATTATTTATAATAATATTATTATATTAAATGTAATAATTGATAATGTTATTTATCATTTTTAATATATTAAACAAAGATATTATTATATATAATATTTTTTTAAAAAAATACTATTAAGACAATAGTTAGCAAAATTTATAAATAAAAAAATCAAGTCTGTTCATTGCCATAATCATGGAAAAAGTAAAGCCGACATGTTTCATATTCTGTTTTGTGGGAAAGGAAATCAACATATGCATTGTCATTCAGATATAATCATATAATTTCCCTTTTGTAAATTATTTGATTCATTTCACTACCCTGCCTATCTATTAGAACTGATAATTCGTGTATCCGTATCTTGTTCATGTATTTTGTCGTGTCATAATCGTGTTTTAAAGTATTTTATATTTATATAAACTTTGATCCGTTAATAATTCGTATTATATAAATATTGAGACATTCGTGTATTCATGTCGTGTTCGTGTTATTTTTTAGTGTCGTGTAATCGTGTTATGTCAAATATTGCCATGTCATCTATGCTATTCTCACTGTCTTTAATCTTTGTTTTTTTATTTATTTAATTTTTTCCAGTATTTCATTATATAAAAAAAAAATACTCATTTCATTATATTTTTTATTGAATAATATTGACTTTGATTATCAAAGAGTATTTTTTTTTTTAATTTGAGGTTGCGATGATTGAATTTTGATCATTGAAATTAAGAATTCAACATTCTATCAACAAATCATGTGGTTGGTCGGCAAAAAATAAAATTTTAAATAGAAAAGAAAGTAAACTCTACTAGGATATTAAATAATGAATGATAACTGAATTTAAACTGAATTTAAAATGAAATTTTGTTTGTAGTAATACTCCAAAGAAGTATTAGAGATAAG
Organism: Fremontodendron californicum; assembly: GCA_030761205.1. NCBI lineage: Eukaryota > Viridiplantae > Streptophyta > Magnoliopsida > Malvales > Malvaceae > Fremontodendron > Fremontodendron californicum. The sequence continues at coordinate 2,995,173 of JAULJL010000037.1, forward strand.
TGTAGTTATAATGTACATAAGAGAGATGAGTGTGGAGTTTTGGCTTAATTATCTTGACCAAATCTTTTTCTTACTATCTCTCTCCTTTGCTGCTTGGACCTGATCTCTGTTGATCCTTTTATGAGTCAAGGGTCCTTGAACTGCTGCTACCATAGCTGCTGGTTTTGTTGTTCTTACAACCTTTGCAGCAATCTTAGGTGGATCAGATTTCCTAGCCCTTTTATTCAAAGAATCAGATATAACCATATTATTGTTCTCTGTTTCACCACTTCTAGAGTACCTTTTCTTCCTTGTCTCATGGAGAGAATCACTAACTCTTGGCTGTTTAGACCCATCATGACTCAAGGGACGGCTAATCGAGTTCGAACTCCTTAGGATATGAGGTTCAGCCTCAGTTATAAACTCATTAGGAGTGGCCCTGATCACATCAGCCAAGTCACGAGCTTGCACACATTGCAACTGTTGTTCTTGCTCCCTCAATCTATCTTCCAGCTCCTTAATCTGCAAGAAAATTTATCAAATACTATATCTTAGTGCTTTAACATTCTATTTTCTTCATGAAAACGCAAATAATATAAGCTTCTTCCTTTAGAAAGTTGAAATTCGACTATATTGTAGCATGTTCCTAAGAGCACTAATACATGCCAGAAAAATAGTTATGAAAATAAATGACCTTTTGATGAAGCAAAATGGGTTCTGGGTGTTCTTGCTCTTTCAGCTTTCTCTCAAGCTCCTTAATCTGGAAAAGAATCATAGCATTGTTAAACTTTCTATTTGCTCATTGATAATATAAACTAACATAGCTAAATATTTGCAACCTTGAGTTGAAGGGAAAGTGAATGGGACTCAGATTTTTGTACTTGATCTTTCAGCTTATTCTCAAGATCTTTAACCTGTTTGAATCAAACTACTGACTGTCAATCAGTTTTCCTTTAAAGCTTACGAAATAGTACAATAAACAGACATACACACAAAAAGAAAAGCAATAATAAAAAAGATTGTTTCAGGAAAGAAATGGCTCGACTACGTAACCTTTTGCTGGTAACTAGCAGATTCTGGTTGTTGTCGCTCTTTAAGCTTGGTCTCCAATTCTTTGACCTTTAGCAGATAATTGATTATATAGTTAGTGTGAATAACACAACATGGCAATATGTCAATTATACTTTAAATGGATAGCAACCTTTTGTTGAAGATCAGTGCAAATCTCTTCTCTCCCCTTCAATCTATCTGAAAGTTGTGAGACCTGCTTCTCTGACTGGTTCTGCATGCCAGTTTTCAGCTCCAATTGACCTTCAAGTTCTTTGATCTTTTCTTGTTGGTTTTTATAAACCTGGTCTCTACCTTTGGCCCTACTCTCTAGGTTCTGTAAGTTCTCTTCTAGTTTCCTTAGAGACTCATCTTTGGATCTAGATTCCTGCCTTGCTTTGTCAAGCTTTATAAGAATTTAAATGTAGTTGTTGGAGTCAAATACTTGATCAATCTTATAATAAAATAATATTAATTGGGAAGCAAACACTCCTACACTTAACAACTAGACCTACCATTGTTTTCATCTTTTGGAACTCACTTGTATCAACTTGCCTCTTAGCAGGACCCAACTCAAGCCCTCGAACTCGAGTTGCAAAATTCAAGGAACTCAAGGTTTCACTTAAGTCCCTCTCTGAAGGGCTAATTTGCACAAACATCAAAGTCTTGGAGTCACCCCCTGATAAAATACTAGCTATGTTAGTTGCAGTGTCAGAAGGCTGATTGTTCCAAAATCTACCAATAAGACTAACAGAACTTGAATTTAACCCTCTTCAAAAACAACTACAGTCTGAATCCCCCAGATTTACCTAATGAATCTTGAAGTAAATGTGTCAACTTCGAATTCCTGAAATCGAATGAAAGATGTCAGTCAAACACAATAACAAAAGGGGGCTATATAGTTGAGAAAGGTATACAAGCAACGAACCTGTATGGAATGTGACTACTTTTCGTCGCCAAAGCATATACGACATCCCCAAGAGCTGAGAGAGATTTGTTGATATTTTGAGCCTCCTTGAGCCGCTCTCCTTGTGCATCAGTTTTTGCCAGCCTCTCACTGCCTGCCAAATCCACAAGCCAAAGCTTGCTCTTGGTGCACTCACCAGTCATCAAGTTTTTTGATTTTACCATTATACAAAGAATGCTGAACAAAGATAAAAGAAAATTTTCTCTTTGTTAAAAATTATGAGGAAAAGACAAAAGAAAATTTCAAAGATCTTCATTCAGTTTAAATAAAATGTGAAAAAAAAGGAAGAAGAAAGGATTGATACCAGTGGGATCGGCTGCTATGCTCATTCACATTGTTTGATCCAACAGCTCTAGAATTGCTTCCAATCTGCAATACATTCCAAGCTTCCTTGATGTTATCAACCTTGGCTTCCATAATGCCTGGAACCTGATGGAACCCTTCAGCAGATTGCTTTATCTCCAACCTAGCAACCAAACCAAGTGAATACATTAAGTTTTATTTTGAAAGGCAAATTCATCTTAGGCCAAGATAAATCACCATTCAGTCTATACTACATTCAGAATACCAAGTTTTAAAAGTGACTAGCTAAGCACCTAACAAAAAGTTCAGCTGTCTCACCTCTTTGATGTCGGTGATGTAGATAACAAGTCTCTAATTTGTTCATTATAAACTTCAAGAACACTAACAGATATGTTATACATAAAAGTTTCACTCCTTTCCTTGGCAATTTGAAACAACTGCTCAAGAGTTCTATAATTGACTCCCCTGTTCTGGCCAGTGCCTTCCATTGTAAATGTTTTGCCTGTTCCTGTTTGCCCATAAGCAAAAATACAGACATTGTAGCCATCTAGCACAGATGTCACCAATGGCGAAGCATCGGCAAAAACATCAACTGTTAAGGCAAAAAAAACAACCACTAGCCAAATCAGCATCTTACAGGATTTTAAAAGCTTATATCAGAGTGGTACGTAGAATGACAGGTAACTGTTACCTTGATTGTCTTTCGGTGTGTAAACTCGGTCAAACTTGAAAGTCTTTTTGGTGGAGCCACCTGCCAGAATTCCAAGGTCTCCATCTTTTGCTGCATCAAAATCTACAACTGGAGCACAACCAGCTGATATCTCCTCTTTATTTAGTGGGCGGCACCGGCAAAAGACTCGGATATTACCTGGTATTAAATAAACACGGTGTAACAAGCGTTTTTCCTTCAGATTCTTCAATGATAAATTTCAAAAGATGCAATACTAAACTACTCAGAATGGAGAAAAACCCTTGCCTTTTGTTTCCTGAACTTGGTTATAGAGCTCTTTTCGCTTTGCTTGCTCCTCATTATACTTCACTTTGAGATCCTCACACTGTGCAACTGCAAAATCATTCTGTGAGCCCGTGCAGATGCATAAATGCAAACTCCAACTCACGAAACCAAGTTGAATTAGAACCCTACCCAGTGCCTGAACGCCAGTGACCATTTTATTCAAGTCAGGTATCGACTCAGCACATGCATGTGCTTCATGAGAGAGCTGAGCATGTTCATTTTTCATTATCTGCAGAAAAATCAATAATAAAATGCATTGCAAGAAATAATCTCGTGACAACAATAGTAAGTGAAATTGTTTGCAATAAGAGATTATTGAAAAGATGACACCATTTACCTTTATTTTCTCTTGTAAATCATCGACTGCTGCTGCCCAATACTTCGTATCATGCTCGTACCTACTAGTAATATTATTCAAATTTTCGGCTTGTTTCCCCACAGTTTCATCTGACAAGAAAAGATTTATGGAGTTTAAAAGAGCAAGTATAAGACTATCCTTGTAGTTGTAGAACTTTAGCACCAAACTAGTCAGACATGTCTGTATAATCTAAACAAACCACCATCACACCTAATCTTTTTCATTTTAGTTTATAGAACTTAGCATTTGTTGCCTTATATTCAGCACTTATGATCAAAGATCAAGTCAGTCTTTAGATTATTGACCAGAAATCCTCCCCCACACGAAATCTTCAAACATGCAAGAATATTGTGGAACGAGCAATAATTTAGCAAGATATGTATTTACTCACATCATTAAACACTAAGAAAAAGTAAATATCTGCTATTAGAATCGCTGTAGAAGATTTCTTTACTAGCTGAACAATTGTTCTTCTGTTCAATTTAAAGAATATATGCTTATGCCAGCTTAGAAATTATAAACGATTGTTACCTAGCGTGCGTGTTCGGAAGATCTTGTTGTCAAGTTCCATCCTAACCTTCTCCAGCTGCTCATTTGCTGCAGTCAATGACATCCATGCCTCATGGCATTCATGTGTCTTAAGCTGGCACTGTGTAGTGAGCTCTTGTATCTTCTTCTCATATTTATCTGTAACTTTTGTTCGCATAAGTTTCTTCTGCAGGCCCAAAATAAGAGTCTAAATAAGCAAAAAGTTAAGCCTAACTTCTCTCATTGAAAGCATCTAATCAGATCTAAATAAACTCTAACCTGAGCTGAGGAAACTTCTATTTCAGCAGCACAATTGTTGCACTTAAGATATTCTTGCAATGCCTTAGTAACTGTTCTTAGATTGGGGAAACAAGGTTTTCAAATAAGCAGTTCTTCTAACATGCTCCGAAGTAATTGGGAATGAATCAAATAATAGAAACGTACATAACAGTACCTGGAATATTTTGTGCTTTCCTTACACAAATCCCACAAACCATCGGGCTTCCAATAACTCCTTCAAACCGCATTGCAATTAGCCCATCCTCCTTCACTGAGACCCTCAAATCAACAACTTGCAATGGCTTATTGGCTCCAACAACTGAGAAGATATCAAAATCTGATAGTATCTGCCATATTGACACCAAAATTTCAACATTTCTATACAGTGGGGAAAAAAAAATCACAACACAAACTGAAATGATTTTTTTTACTTAATTAACTTGCCTTTTCTTCTTGCATATAGACATTAAATACCCTCATTCCTTTAGGTCCACTAGTGTTTATAATCTCTGCAAAATGAAGATCAATAAAATAGTTTCCAGGAGGAAGATTATTGAATTGATACCAGAAGCTCCCAAATCTGGCGGACTGATAAATGAATGGACAATCTCCAGCCTCAGTTATATGCTCATTAGTCCGCATAACACTTCCTCCATCAAAGTAACTATCCGCGAGAAATTTCATACTAGAATCTGCTTCATTTAAAGCCTCACCTCCAGCATTTATAAACATCACAATTTCATCTGTAAATTATATACAAAACCAGAAAAATTACAACCTCAATTTAATTTATATACCATTAAGAACTATTAAAATAAGGCCAAAATTAATAATTTACTCATAGAATTAAATTAATCTACGAAAATAGAATATAATCATTTATAAATAATAAAAGCAACCTAAAAAAGTTTGAACAGAAATTTTTTTTTTTCTATATTATTTCATACAATTTCTAATATAATATATGTACTTGAAAAGATTAAAAAAGAACCCATATATAATTAAATCACCAAAAAAATATCTTTTTTGGCAAATATATCAAGAAAAATAATTTTAATTGTTTTCTTTTCCAGAATTTTGTTATTGATTAAATAAATAGGAGTTTAACAAGATAAAATCAAGAAATTTAAAAATTACGTACCTGTGCAATTACATTTGGAAAACCCAGATGGGATTAGCCTTGAATTAGAATCACAAAGCATTGAATCAACCAAAGATTCTTCTTCATCTTCATCCATGGTGGAACAAGGGTTATCTTGATTCGAGGCCATATCACCTTTTTCCCAGTCAAAAACCTTAGGAATAGAGGAATTGAGAAAAAAAGTTTCTGGTTTTTGGAGAAAGGCGTTTAATTGGGCATTATCCATGGGGGAATCAAAGCTTTGGGAGTGTTTGGTTGCGGAGAAAATTCTTGAGATTTGCTTGGATTCTCTTTTAGAAGTCTGTAAAGAGGAAGAAGAGAAAAAAGGAATGCGTTTGATTGTGTTGTACTATTTGCAAAGGAAAATTTTCGAATTTGAATTCTTTTCTCGACCGTTGAATGAACTTTACCGTTAGAAACTTTTTGGGGTTTGCCAAAAAGGATCTACAAGCCTTTTTGTAATGGACTCAAAAGCCCATTATGCTTTCTCTTGCTATAATATTTAACATTTTCATTTTTAATATACTTATAGTAAATTTTTTTAATTTCACAAATAAAATTATAAGATTATCATATATTTTATTTTTTAATATATAGATATGTGTCATTATTTTTTTTAATATATAGATTATGAGATTGTCAAAAGCCCATTACGCTTCTCTTGTGAAATCTAAAACTCTACTAATAACTTGTGAAATCTAAAAACTCCACTAACGATATATTTCAAAAATAAAAATTTATCATATCCATTCAGCAAAAATGGAAAATAAACATAAGTCTCCAATGTGTAGATATTATGCTAGTTATCAATAATAATATTAAAAATAAAAATAAATAAATATGAAAACAATAAAATAGTGAAAGAATATTGAAAGCTTTGCCTGTGATCTTGAATTTAAATGGGTTTTAAAACTAAAATTATAAACCCTAAAGACTTAATTAATCCCAATTTGAATGAGAGGTGGAGCCTAAAAGAGTGGAAGTAGCCAAAGGGATCCTTATAAATAGTTTATTAATACTGGCAAAAAGTAATATCATATAACTTTATAACTTTTTAATAAAACTCGGTCTTTCAAATTAGTAACCTTAAAATACCTCAAATTTTTTTTTTCCTAATTGTCATATTTATTTACTAATATTGGATGTATTCATTATTGAAAAAAATGAAGATGAAAATTAGGGGGAAAATGAGAAGGAAGAAAGAAAAGAAAAGAAAGAAAAAGAAAATAGGGAAAGAAAGGAAAATAAGAGAGAGATTTTTTGGTCGGAGCAAATGAGAGAGAAAAATAATGAAAATAATTTTTTAAAAAAATTTCAAAATTTTTCATACATAATACCTATAAATTAAAGTTGTTCCAATTCGTAATTGAAAGGGAACTCACAAATGAGTTACCTAATTGCTTGACGCATGTGTGTCAAGGTTTTTTTGAATTTTTTTTTTCAAAATTATAATTTTAGAAAAATCATAAGTGGTATATAATTTTTAAAAATTCTTAGGTGAGGAATATATGGAGTTCAAATCATTTTCCAAAAGAATTAATTAATTCAAAATAATCACAAAATAAATTACAGAATAAAGGAATTAAGAATATTGATTTTTGAATAAATTTAAAAATCACATGAATATATATATAACTTTGATTATGTAAGTAAATAATTATTAATTTTATTGAAAAAAAAATATATGAATAAATAAAAAAATTATATCAACAATAATATGATTAATGTGAATTTTAAATCTTATATATGTTTTACACTATCCTACAAATATAATATATATTTATATGAATCATATAAATAAACATGAAAAAAATATGATATTAATTATAATCTTTGTTATTAATAATTGAATCAAATGTGAGAATGAATAATTTGACAACATAAATATTATTATATTTTTTGATAACACGAATATTAATATACTTATGTTGATTATTAATAAAACATAAATATTTAAAAAAGCAAAAATATATTAATTATGTAATCACATTTCAATTTATTAAAATAAATTCTTGAGAGATTTAATTAATTATATAAATTAAAATATGTTAAAAAACATAAATAATTTCAAAAATTAAAACGCATTTAAATAAAAAAAACTTTTGTCTTGCGGCGAACTGTAGATAAAATTTCGTACTTAACAAAAGCAAGATATATAAATTTTTGAAGTAATTATTATCAAGTGTCGATTTAATTGTAAATGAGAAAAATCAATATCGAAAATGATATATTTAGTTAAATTTGCACAAAAAACATATGCAAAAAATTAAATTTATTTGTCAATTCAATTATCCAAATACAATTTAAATATCATATATACTATATTAATAATACTTAGGGAAGTTTAATTTTTCAAAATTCAAATAGTTTGACAAAAGAAAAAAAAAAAACACTAATGGAATAGATATTAATTAGATATGTTAAAAGTTTGTGTTATTCGTTTAAATTTAAAAGTTCGTTTAATATTTAAAAAAGTTTAAACAAAAATATTAAATTTTAAAAAATAAATTTAACTAAAAAAATGAGTTCCGGGCTAAGCATTTGACATATCATTTTACTATTAATTATATAATTTTTTTTAAAAAATCAATATTCTTTTAAGAAAAATCAATCAATTTTAAGAGGAATCTATATTTTTTTAACAACTATTGATATTTCTGTGTAAAAATCTAAGTGAATCTAAAATATGCTTTATATGGATTTAAACATAAATTTTTATCCATGGATCGGACGAGTATGAACAGTCATAAAATTTTTTAATACCTTATATGGCTTGACCCAAACTTATTCTACCCGGTCCGACTCATGAACGGTCCAATCATAATATACTCAAAATCAATCAAAGCCCAGACGCTGAAAGTGCGCGTGAAAATCAAATTCGTGAAAGTCCACGAACACTGTATTGGAAGCGAGTAAAGCCTAAAGGGGGAGGGGGCGTCCCGATCCTTTCCTCTCTCACCATCCTAACCCAAAAGGCCAAAACCTTCAAATTTTCCTCACTCTAGCTTTCACTTTCCCACACTTTCTCTCAAATGATTAGGTTTCCTCCATTTACTTCTTTCAAAAAATAGAAAAAGTAAGCTCATTTAGTGTTTTAATAATTTCTCCAATTATTGGTTTCTGCATTTTTTGATTAATTCTCTCTTCTTCTTTTTTATATTCTTTTTTATTCAGATCATTCTCTTCATACGTTTCTTATAATTCATTAATCATGTTCTTTTTTTTTTATATATATAATTTTCTTACTTAATTTACTGGTTCTAGGTTTTGAAGGGGTTTACAAACTGCAATTTTTACTTCCGTGGATAAACATTTTCAGAGTGATCTTTCAACAAGTAAGTTACTTCACATTATAAAATTTGTTTATTTTTTCTTTTTGTTTTTTAATTGAACTTCCACCTTGGGTTAAGATATTTGCTTCCTGTGTTTGTAACTTATAAACTTTTGGTCTTTGTTTTCCCTCATTTTATTGTGCGAAGTTTATTTTTTGGGTGAACATAGACTGTTATTTTTCCTTTGTGTAGGGTTTGTGAAAGGTTGAGGAATTTTGACTACATGTGTATAACAGTGGAAGTATACTATACACTGAGTCACTATGTCCCGGACTTTTCATTTTTCTTAAACTACCCGTGTTCGCGACGCATATTCGGACCTGGGTACGAGGGTATGATCCTTCAAATATATGAAAAAACTTTAAAAAAAAATTGAGCATATCCATGTCGGACACATACCCATGTCCGGCACTTACTTTCGAGTCCGGGTAACATAGTTATGTCATGCTGTTTTCGTAAAGTGAAAAGATAGAATTCCTTTACACCTTGTGATATTTGGGATGTTATTTACCAAACATTTGAGCTAAAATGTACAAATTGGATCTGCTTTTGAAAAAAATTGCCTTCCCTCCTAAAGTTTCGTGCTGGCTCCAATGTGCTACTATATTGCTTTTGGCATGTCTGGAACATAAATCTTTTCAAGGTTGGACTTTGATGTTGCCTCTGCATCAAATGGCCAACTTATTGCAGTGCTTATATGCGATATTGGATTCAATATGAATACATTGGCCAAAAATGTCCTCACTAGGTGGTAAAAGTGGCTAGAAGAATGGATACTTAAGTTTCTTCCTGTTAGTCTGTTACCACATAGTTGAAGCAAAGAATGGAAAAGAAACTATGCATTCTTAACTTAATTTTCATAAATTTGTATAAATATTCTTGATAGCCGCCATGTTTTCCTGCATTACTTGTCACCTAAATTCTTGACCTATTTGCTATAATCATTTTTCCTAAATTCCTGACCTATTTGCTTTAATTGTTATTAGGGGTTTTCCTTCCTGCTACTGGTCATGGACACTCAAAGTCAAGTGGAGTTTAGTGGACAGAAAAGCATGCTTCCTCCACCTCCTGGAATGTTTCAAGATCGTGAGGAGCTCATTAAACATGTGCGGGATTTCGGGGCTAGCGAAGGATATGTTGTGACTATTAAGAAGTCTAGGAAGGACAGAAGAGTCATCCTTGGATGTGACAGAGGAGGAAGTTATCGCAATAGGCGTAAGATTGATGAAAGTAAACGCAAAAGGAAAGCATGCTCAAGACTTATAAATTGTCCTTTTGAAGCTATAGGTAAAAAGGAAGATGATGTCTGGGTTCTTACCATTAAAAATGGGGAGCATAACCATGAGCCTTTAAAAGATATGTCAGAGCATCCTTATAGTCGTCGTTTTACCGAGGAAGAAATTAGGCAAATCAAATTAATGACTGAAGCTGGTATAAAACCACGTCAAGTGCTCAAGGCTCTGAAACAAAGTAATCCAGAGTTGCAGTCAACTCCAAGGCATTTGTACAACCTTAAAGCTAAGATTCGTCAAGGAAATTTAACAGGTCAGTCTCTTATTGTTATTTTTACTATTTTATACTTCTATTTTAAATTGAAATGAGCTGTAGAGTCTCTACTTTAACCTGGCCTCTCCAGTTCTGCTTGATCGTGGCTGGGTTGATATTGATTGCTTTGCAGTTTATCATCAAAATGTCAGATATTACCAGGCATCTGTTTCATGATTCTAATAGGAAGAAGATAGGCCATTTTTAATTTTCTTCATAGAATCTACTGTTTGTGGAGTCTGGAACTACATATTAATCTTATAACTTGCTAATCTTTGGACTGAAGTTCGTAGTTACCCTCAAATTCTAGTGGCAGCTCAATTCTATTATTTATCTGGTTCTAGGATTTATGCTAATTGTAGCTTATAAGACTTAAGATATGGAGTCAAAGTGGAGGGAATCAAAGTTGCAGAATAGATTGACAAGCATGTCTATTGAGGTTGAATGGGTTTGAGGGAGCATGTTCTATTATAATTTAAAAGGATTATTTACATTCTAATGGGACAAGTGAAGATTTTAAACGATAAATCTATTTCCACTCCCACTCAGAGAACATAATCTTGAAAATGCGTGTATTTTTCATTTCTTGACATTCTTCTTTATTGTAGAAATGTTTTCTTGCAGAGAAAAATTTCCAGTCATGGAGGCCTAACAGATCTGTTTCTGTAAACTCTAATGCCAGTTCCACTGGAGAGTTGTTAAAGCAAAACAACCATCCGGTGAGTTTTGGTGTGAAAGAAGAACAAGTGGTGTATGATGTTTTCCTTTACTGTTTTGATTTCTTGTGCTCTGTATATTTTAGCATGTGTCCATTTGTGTGTTTTTATGCGTGGTGATGTGCTCATATCTGTCCTCTATAATCATTCTGGGATTTCTATAGGTCAAAGTTCCTAATTTTATTGGAGGGAAATTTGTGGATTCACTAGGGTCCATGGTCATTGACTTAATAAATCCTGTAAGTGCATGAGTTAAATTCATCATTTTGCTCTTTCTCATCCTCTTTGATGCATTTTTTTATATCAAAGACTTTTTAACTAGGCAACACAAGAGGTTGTTTCTCAAGTTCCTTCAACTACCTATGAAGAGTTCAAAGATGCAGTTAATGCAGCCAAGCAAGCTTTTCCCTCTTGGAAGAATACACCAGTTACAACTCGCCAGCGCATCATGTTCAAGCTCCAGGAGCTCATCCACAGAAATATTGTAGGGATAACAGAATTTGTTGTTATTATTCATTAATTTATTTAATTTTCAACTTAATTAATTTTCATATGCACAATCTTTGTTATTCCCTGTTCTCCTCAGGATAAGCTCGCAATGAATATTACAATGGAACAGGGCAGGACATTAAAGAGTGCCCATGGTGATGTGTTGCGTGGTTTAGGTAGTCTTTGCGGATGCTCTATTGATTTTGTTCCATTATTTTAAAAGATTGGTAACAACCGGTCCTGGGTCATTAGATTTTATTTGTTGCTTTATTCTTTTGCTTGTAGAGGTTGTTGAACATGCTTGTGGAGTGGCAACTCTGCAAATGGGGGAGTTTGTCCCAAATGCATCTAATGGAATTGATACATTCTGCATTAGAGAACCACTTGGTGTTTGTGCTGGGATATGTCCCTCTAACTTTCCTGCAATGATCCCTTTGTGGGTATGTTTGCCTGCTCCTTGTTTCCTTTCTTGAGTTTTGGTTCTTCATCCTTTATTATGTCTAGATATTGGCTGTTGTAAGCTTCTGAACATTGTCATGCTTCCTCTTTTTGTGTACATCATTTGCTTGGTTATCTTATGCATTTCATCATTCTCCTACCATGATAGACTGATCCAGAGTCTGAGATGGGGCTGATTTGATAGTTCTCCAGTGGCCTCTTCTTTACTGTGCATTGTAGCTTGTCTAGTTTCTTTAAGCTCTTCCTATTCCAATCAAGAAACTTGCTTTGTGCCTCTCATTGTTTCCTTGTTGTGACATTTGTGTATCTTTTGCAGATGTTTCCTATTGCAGTTACTTGTGGCAATACATTTGTTCTTAAGCCATGCGAGAAAAATCCAGGTGAACCTTTTCTTTCTAGTCTGTTTTATTTTTGTTTTTAATGGGGCTTTGGAAGTTGAAACTTAATTTTCTGACACAGCACAGTTTTAGTATATTTTCCTAATTAACAAATGAAGTAACCATCCCTTTATATTGGCCAAAACTAGATTTTAGTTAATAAAGTGGTAAAGTTCTGTGATCAAAGTAATATCTTATTGCTCCATCTTGTGTAAAGGTTGAAGGTTTCTTCAAGTATTCGTATATCAAGTGAACAAGAAAAATCTGCATTCCTTACCCTTGTTATTTTTCTTTTTTATCAGATATTAATATTTAAGTGGAATGAAATTATTGACTAGATATACTCCTTAACAAAGAAAAAAATTGTAGATACTAATGATTGAACAATCCTTGTGCCTAGATAGTATTTGATGGTAATTCCCATATCTTATTGAGTTTACTCCAATATCTTATAAGTGTTTACTGTATATTGCATTGAAATGTGTAATCACCTGTAATCTTGTTGAATTCATTTATATATGGACATATATGTTTCTTGTTTTTGTCAAGTGTGTTAACGTTGTCTAAACCTTTTTCTTTTCCTCCTCCAGGGGCTTCAATGATCCTTGCAGCACTAGTAAAGGAGGCTGGTTTACCTGATGGTGTCTTAAATATTGTTCATGGAACCAATGTATGCTTTACTTCTTAGGAGCCTTCTATTTTTTGATTGTTAAACTTACCATTGTAAACTTTCTAGAGGAGTGAATTGGATATTTCATGATTATTACATATATGTTGCCAGAGACAGTTTATCTTCCATGTGTAGTCATTCTGGTTGAATTAGGCTTTGCAATAAGGAGGTCAAGTATTGATATGGCATTTACATGTCTACTCTTCAGGAGGCAATTACACATGCAGAACCTTGTAGCTCTATTTGGGGAAAATTAGTCCTGAGTTGGGTGGATTAAGACAAAAACTAGTAGAAATATTTCCTTCATATTCATCTTCTAAAATACCTTACTGGTTCCATATGTTTGTGGCGGGGCTCTCTGTCCCTTGCTTTCTTTCTGTCTACTTAGTGTTTTCCCCCATCCTGTTTTCAGTTAACAAACAGCTTCTGTATCTTTCGAAGCACAAGCCGATGTCAAGATATTGTGCATTTTTTTTTTGCATTAAGTAGCCAATATTTGGATAAAGAATGAAAAGTTTAACTTTGGGTTCAAATTAATTAGTTTCTGATCTATATTGATCCAAATTGCATCATTTACTTGAGTGGAGGTAGCTCTTGCTTCCATGGAGGGGATGTTGAATGTATAGGTAGCAGCAGTGGAATTAGGCTAGAGCCCTTGGTTTGTGGAAGGGGCTCTTTCATAGGTTGTGTGGGTGGTAATCATTGCTATTGCTATGCATCCTTAGGCGTTGCAGGAATTGGACAAGGTTTAACTTTGGTTTTGTCACTAGACCCATCAGCCTCACTCCTTAGGTAGTGTTATCCTCTTAAGCTCATCTGCTTTCGCATCGTCATGTTGCCTATACGATTTTCAGTGCTTCATTATGTCTGTTAGAGACAAGTCATGAGAGGAATTTGAGCCTCTTGGTAAATGGGATTTCTCCAGTTTGATTGTAGCTGGTGTAGTAATGTGCTGGAAATAAACTCCAAAACAATTCATTTGCATTATAATATTCAAGTGTGGCACCTTGTTCTTTAAGATTTCATGTCATATATCCCAAGAGGTCCCTGGCAGCCTCTCCAACCTTGGATGGGATTTTTTTGAAAGGGACTGGACTAGAGTGCAAGACCCACTGCCATATCTACCTGAGAAACTTTGTTAACATAATCTTTTCATTCTGTTTTCCCCCTAAATTCTAGTATCCTTTTTTAATTTTTTTTACTCAACTGGTGAGAGTTCCTGTTATGTTTTTAACTTATCTCTGACTAGATTTGTGTCAATATGCAGGATATTGTCAATTATATTTGTGATGATGAGGATATAAAAGCTATATCGTTCGTTGGTTCAAACACAGTAAGTTAATTCTCTGAATCTGGTTTTCGCTGACAGCAATGCATGAAGATATGCTTTTACCTTAAGTCTTTGGATTTTACTCTTAGACATTCGCCAAATACATTCATATAGTTGCACTTGTTAATAGTCATTCTCGGTGGCTACTGATTTTCATTTGAAATATTTATTGGACTTCCATTTGCTAAAATCTGATACTCTCTCTGTACTATGTCATTGAGCCATTTCAGAATGCATATATTGACCTTCCTTTCAAAATTGTGCACGTAAAAGAGTTCATTTGTTGGTACACCTACCAGAAAATACTTCCATCAAGGGTTTAATTTGCTCTATTTTACTAATGAGACACTCACTCTATCCGAAATCTTTTGAAAGGGCCATTGATTATGCAAAAAGGCACTATTCACTAATCCTCTGTACTTCCTCTGATCTTTCATTTCTTGTTGACATATTTGCTGTGTATTGTTTCTTTTTGGTAGGAAATCAACATCACAAACCTGATAGATGTACATAGAAATTACAGTGGACATGGTTAAGCATGTGATTTCCTGTGCTTCATGCCAAAATTCATTTCATTTTTAAGGGATTCCCCCCCCCCCCCCCGCCTCCCCTTTTTTATTGAGTGAGAATTTTTAAAAATGTGTGGGGACCCCATTCCCAATTTAAACTTATTTCTATCTCCTGATAAGAATTTCTAAAAGGGGTAAAGTAAACTAGAAACAAGCTTCAACACAGAGCCATATAAACAATATTTTGAGGTGAAACAGTTTACTTTAAGGTTTTAACTTATGATTCAACTTCCAATCTCCATGCTCACCCCCTCCCCCCAAAAAAAAAAAGACGAAAGAAAAATCCAATTTCAGTGGCATCAGTTTTTGTTGATTGATTTATTATACTTTTTCATTTTTCTTCTATTTCTAGGCTGGCATGCACATATATGCTAGGGCTGCTGCTAGAGGGAAACGTATTCAGGTAGATGCTCTGTCTCTGCCTCTCTCTCTCTCTCTCTTGTCCTCTAGGTTTCTGTTGTTGCTAGACTTGATTGAAAAGATTAAATTTGCATAAAATAAGCAGTTAACTGATTCTTGTGTTGACTTTTTAGTCCAATGTAGGTGGCAAGAATCATGCGATTATCATGTCTGATGCAAGCATAGATGCTACTTTGAATGCTCTAGTTGCTGGGGGATTTGGAGCTGCCGGGCAGAGATGCATGGGTCTAAGTACAGCTGTTTTTGTTGGAGGTTCAATGCCATGGTATTATGATTTCTTTACCAGGACTTATTTGCTTTCCCCAGCTACCAAATTGATTATAGCTCGACTGATTAGTTTGAAATCTAGTCACATTAAATTTCTACTTGTTATATTTGGATGTCTATATTGCAGCTCAGTTTGGTCGTCAATTTCGACCACTTGACTTTGACCTCAAGTTGTTTTAGGAAGTTATAAAGCAGATCAATGTTGCACAAGAAGAAGGGAAAAATTTTCTGTTCGTAAGAATTTCTTAGGTCTGAAAATTTCCTGTTTATAGACATACAGGAGTCACAACCTACAATGGATGCAAATCCAATTTGTTGGATATTATCCATTTTGTTGCCTTCAAGAATTCCTCTTTTAAGTTCACTGAACACTTATTATGGGTTTTGGTAAAGAAAGAGTTGGTTGATCAAATTATAGCAAAAGCTTAAGTTGATATAAGTAATCCATTTTTTTTTATATATTTAAGTTCTAATACAATCCTTTAGTCCTTTACATGCAAGCTAGATGAATGATTAATGGGCTTTGCACATAGGCCAAACTGTGGAAGAAATTTTCCAGCTGAAGACTGATCAAACAATATGGCATATACGGTTTAATGGGCAAGACACTGGGTGAAGTTCTTAGGGTTCGAACATGAGACCTGTGCTCTCATACCATATTAAAAAGATTGTAGTAACCAATTATCCCAACATTTTGAGCAAATACAAAAGGATTGAACTCTTACATTGATGTTCTAAGAGGTTTTATTTTGCTTTACAAACCTAAGCGAAGCCTCTATGGTAACAAATCTGGACTATATATATGTGCATGGTCCTTATACCTTAAAAGTCTTCCAAAAATTTACCATTTGACAAAGCTCTCCAATAAACTTGATGTAAGCAAAGTTATCTTATTGTGAGGTGAACAATTATATGCAATACTTTTCCTCCTTAAAATTTATATCTTTGTGTCTTTTCCTCCAGCCTGTGGTGGAATAGTCTTGGAATTAATATGTTTGTTGATAAATAGAAAGGTGTGACAGTTTCTTTAATGAAATAAAAACTAATTGATGCAAACAAGATGAGTTAACTTGAGTGTTTTCCTAACATGTTCAGGGAAGAAGAACTTATGCAGCGTGCCGAAGCACTTAAAGTGAATGTAGGATCAGATCCTGGCGCAGACGTTGGTCCAGTGATTAGTAAAGAGGTAAAAGACCTAGCTTCGAGACTTTTCAAATTTAATCTGCATTCTCAGAGAGGACTGAAGTTGTTGGCTGACTTCTTCTTTGCTACTTCTATGGAAGTCAAAACATGCCTCAGCTGGATTACTTTTGCATGTTTCTTGTATCATGCATGCTTTAGATGCCACAATTATTGTCAACTTTATTTATTGTTTTATGTACTTATTGCTTGTTGATCTCGCAGGTAAAGGATCACATAAACAGATTAGTTCAATGCAGTGTTGATGCTGGTGCTAGACTTCTTCTTGATGGGAGAAATATTGTGGTATTCATTCACCCAGTCCTTTTCTAAGGCAATTATACTATCTTTGGAATACTAACATGTGTCAAATGCACTTTCTTCATTCTGCTTGATATACTTGCTTTGAGGGCTAAATTTGCTTTGTTAGATTTTCAAGAAAACTGCAGTGTGCTGTTGCTGATCAATGACTGACTAGTGACTTCTATACACCATCCATAATTAGAAATGTTTTTAAACATTTCTTATAATAACTGCTCATATGTTATCCCATTCTGGTTCAAATAGTGATTATGTAACTGATATCAGTAGAAGTTTGCAGATGATGCTAAGACTTGTCAACATTCCTTCTGTTGATTAATAGTGTACTTCAAGGTTTATCTTTATTTAGATATTGCTACCGCTTCCATAGTACTCATTTTTAGTGTATTTTGTGCTTGTTTTCCCGCCTGATAGTTTCTCGCTTGTCTTTTCCTGAGTATGTTTATTGTTGTTCTTCTAATTGAAATATATTGATTCGGGAGGTCCTGGACTTTGATTTAACTAGTTTCTACAGTTTTTTGTTCCTTTCTCCGTTTCTAGGAAGCTGGCTTCTTTAGATCCTAACTTGAAATTTTCTCGATCTTTATTTTGCAGGTTCCTGGATATGAGAGCGGGAATTTTATTGGTCCTACTATAATATGTGATGTTGCATCCAATATGGAGTGCTACAAGGTATTCTTTTTTTTTTTGTGTGTTTGTGCTTCCATTTCTTACATTCTTATAATGAATGACAGTTTATGATTGTCAGTGGATGAAGAATTAACTCAAAGAACTTGGCATATTCTTGACCACACTCTATCTTGTTTTGAGCAGGAAGAAATTTTTGGACCGGTTCTCCTTTGTATGCAGGTATCATGTGCTTTTACTTCTACATTAGTACTAAATATGTGGAGTTGTTTGGAATTTAGCTAACAGCTTTCATTTCTGCAACAACCAACAGGCCGAGAGCCTAGAAGAGGCCATAACCATTGTAAACAGAAACAAGTACTTAACTCTAGTCTCTTTATCTCATTTGTGGCTTTGAATTTTCCATTTCAACGTGTTATCGCATCTTTCTACTAGGGCATGATCAATCCAGGTTGGCATAGAGTAATCCATGTATAGGGAAAATTAGCATGTGCCCCCTTTGGTTTTTAGCAGTTACACTTTTCCCCTGGTTTTTGTGAGCTCATTTCCTTATATATATATATATATATATATATATATATATATATATATATATTTTATGCTTACCCTTCAATTCAGAGACACTTAGAGACATACATTCACTCACATATCCACCCACCCACCCACACACATATATCTTCCCCTACCAATAGGGCATCTTAGGGGAGAAAGTGTGGTTTCAAAGAGTATGAAGGGGTAAGATTTGCGAGGGCTTTTTCTAAGGTGCCTTTGTATAAAATTATATTTTCCCTCCCTTTGCCCCTTACTTGCCAGGCTGATGTTAATTATACAAAATGCCGATTATTTGCTTTGCTGACAACTCCTAGATATTTTTGCTTGTTGTCATAAGAATGGTGTTTTTTCTCTTAAACCCCGAGAAGAATTTTACATCTGGGAACTGGGAAGTGCATGTCTTAAGAGTCGGGAGCAATAACAGTTTTATTTCAACTATGCATTTTTCTCATAGATGTTGAAATTCACATCTAAAGTTTCATGACTTGTTCATCTCCAACTTTTATTCATATTTAGCTATTTTCATAGGTCTGTAAATGGAGCCTCTATATTCACAACATCTGGCTATGCTGCAAGGAAGTTTCAGAATGAAATCCAGTCTGGGCTGGTAAGTAGATCCTTTTGTTTGACATCAGAAAATACGGACCTGTTTTATGCTGTTCTATATGCCATAAAGTGCTTCTAACCTGCAAAAATTCTCCAAGGATTTTTTGCTTACATCGTTCGAAGCGATTAAAGTGGTTAAATTTTTTATCCAAAAGCACTTATCTGCTTGGCAAAGCTCTCTGTTAAAAATTGCTTTACTTGAAAATCAAAGTTGCATGAAATGGGCTTGCATGTTTGTAACCTTGGAAATGTGTTGTGTGGAGCTCTTTTTGCTGTTCATAGATGTTCATGACTCCTTATTACAATGTAACTTTATGGCTCAAATTATGGTCTTGTTACAATGTAAATTTAGTCTCTCTTAAAGTTGAGTCTCTTGATTTCTCATTCGTACTATTCAAAAAAGAAGCCATGTTAGAGGGGCTAAAACATTTGGTCAGAGCTTACTATCTATGTTACTCCGACTTTTCATTTTTCCTGAAGTACCCAAGTCTGACACATATTCAGACATGGGTATGAGGGTATGATCCTCTAAATATATGGAAAAACTTAGAAAAAATTAAACATACCCGAGTCGGACATATACCGGTATCTGACACTCACCCTCGCGTCTGAGTATTAGTACTATAGTATTGTACTAATATTTTCATATGAATTTCTACATGAAATCCAACTAGTGCAAAGTGCTTTACTTTTCTCAAAGAGGCTGTGATACTTGGAGAAGTGTATGTAATTACCTTAGAAGACGCACCCCATTGTTGCTTAACTCTTATTTAAGCCCTTTTCTGATCTCTGACTTTGAACTAATTGTCAGTCTAACTTTAAATGTGTATGACTCAGGTTGGGATCAATGTTCCTGTTCCTATTCCAATGCTTTTTTCCTCTTTTAATGGACCAAAAGCATCTTTTGCCGGTGATCTTAATTTTTGCGGTCCGACCTTCTCTTTCCCTTCCTCCTCATTACTGTTAGTTGATCCATATTGTGAAATGTGATTCTATCTTTTTTTTTCCTGTTTATGAATTGCAGGAAAGTCTGGTGTGCATTTTTACACCCAGATCAAAATGGTGGCACAGCAGTGGACGGATTTACCAAGCCTAGGAGCGTCCTCGGGTTTGCATCTATCGTCCGAGACGGATATGACAAGCCGGGGAGTCTCTTCAGCATTGCCTCCATCATCAGAGAGAGATTCACTGTACCAAAGAGTTTCACCAGCCATGTCTCAAGAATCAGAGGGTAACTCACCAAATCATGCAATATTTCTTTCTGTCACTGCAACTTCAGAGAGAGATCTATCAACCCAAGCGATTACATCTCTGCCTCCAACTGCTGCTGATGATTTGCCAAATCATGATCTGGAAAACCAAGACACATCCCTAAGTATGCCATTAGGAAGAGAGAGAGACTTATCGAACCGAGGAGTGTCATCAGCAACACCCCATCAATCCGAAACAACTTATACTACACCGCAAACATCACAATGGAATGAAACTTCGACGCTAGCATCATCTCAAAGAACCGAGTCGATTCCTCCACCCTCTGAGAGGATTTATATACCCATAACGTCTCGGAGTAGGAATGGCAATGGAGCTCCAACAGTTCAGGGGTCAGACACCGCAATATGTTTAACTCGCGAGCGAGTATATGTGCCAACATCTCACAAAAATGACGGTATGGTTCCCATTTCAAACAGGAACGAAAGCATGTCTCCAACTTCCGACAGGATATACATGATGGCAACATCTCACTTGAGCGACAACATGGGTCAAAGGATTCAGAGAACTGATGCGCCCATGTTTCCAACTTCTGAGAGGATATATGTGCCTGCAACTCCTCACAGGACCGACCACATGGGTTCGACATCTCAGAGGGCTGCTGATGTTGCATTACGACCAGCTTCCGAGAGATTATACATGCCGGCGACATCTCAAAGGAACGATAGCATTGGTTCGGCTTCTCACCAGACTGATTTGATGCCGCAAAATTCCGAGAGCATGTATATGGCTCCAATTGTTCAGAGGAATGCTGGTATGGCACCTACATCTGAGAGGTTATATATGCCTGCAACAACATCTCAGAGGATGTATGCTCAAAATACAATAATTTCAATGGATGATTATCCTAACCAAGGACAGCCTATGACTTTGCCAACCTCACATAGGATATAGGATACCTCTTGTTTCATTTTAGGAACCTTTGTAGACAAATCAATGTAATAACTAGGGTTAATTTTATACTTAATTAAATGTGTTTTCACACAAATTAGTATTTTTTTTTCCATAATTATATCTTAGTTTTTAAAATTTTATGCTATGTATATATATATATATAAATAATTAAATATATATCCATTTAACATGTAGTTAGGAAATTAAAATTTAATATTACTGATTTTGATTAAAATGTTAAAAAAAATTGTGAAAAA
The DNA here is from genome assembly GCA_030761205.1 of Fremontodendron californicum. Classification (NCBI taxonomy): domain Eukaryota; kingdom Viridiplantae; phylum Streptophyta; class Magnoliopsida; order Malvales; family Malvaceae; genus Fremontodendron; species Fremontodendron californicum. Next base: position 3,016,669 of record JAULJL010000037.1, read on the forward strand.
AATTAGGAGATATTAGATATGAACAAAAAATGTTTAAAAAAATTGAACATATATATAATATTGTTTTTTAGAACCTAATATATTGTTGAATGATCCATTAAATAATAAAAGAAATGTCGACATATTTTTACTAAATTGTGATTTTGATCAAAATATTGAGAAAAAAAATACAAATACCGAATAAGAAATGTGTGGCACATAAAAAAGAATTGGATAAAATAATGTCAAAAGATAAAATCATTTAAGTAAATAAATAACAAAATCACAAAACCAATATAAATATTGGAAAAAATTAATATAACATGTATTATTATTTATAGGCTTAAGGTGATATATATTTTTTGAATTTAAAAAAAAAAAAAAAAACTAATAATAAAGTATTTGAACATTGAAAAAGATAAAAAGGATATATGTGTGAATCAATTTTTTTTAAAAATATAAAAAATTAGTTTTAAAAGTAAAAAGTACTCTATATAATGCAAGTGTTTGATGTGACATTTTAGTTGTGTCTTTGATCAGCCATTTCTTGACTAAAAACAAAGGGGGAAAAAAAAAAAAAAAGCCAATCCCATCCTTTGATCCTTTTTTGCTCTTTGACTGTAATTATATTCAAGAGAACAAGAAAAGGCTGAGTTTTCTGAGAGGAGAAAGTGAAAAACAGCAGATGATAATAGCAGCGGTGCAACTTAAATTGGTGAAAACATTCAAAAACATTTCGCAGGAAAATGGAATTGCTTTGCCCATTTCAGCATATGTCTCATCTTTAACATTTGAAGAGCCTTCAAAACAAAAACCTCTTTCTCTTTGCCATGTTAAAGAGGTAGATCAGGTTGTAATAGTCAGAAAATGGGAGTCAGCTGGCGAGCATGGCGACTGTTGCTACTTACTGTTAGCTGAATATTGCAACTATTCCTTCTTGTTAAAACTCTGCTTTGGGTCATTCTAGTAAGACTGGTGAGGCCATAAGAAAAACTGATCAGCTGCTGGCTGCTGCTCCGACGACATTCCCGTCATTGGGGTCGCCATTGTTGAGGAAGAAGAACCAGTGGGATCAGAGATGCCGATGTTGGCAGTCGTCTGAAGGTGGTGGTAGAGATTCTGCTGATAAAATGCTGCCGCCGCTGCTGCAGCATCATAAGGGATTCCGCAAGGAATAGCCGAAATTGGCTGCTGCTGCTGATTAATGGGAGCAAAACTTATACTGTTGCTATTGGAGCTGCACTGGGTTTGTTGTTGTTCTTGTTGCTCATTATGGTTTACTATTGGTTTTTGCTCCGATTCAAGTGAGAGCTGCTTTAGGCGCTTAGCTGCCCCGCCAACGGGAAGAGAACTCTTCGCAATGGTTTCAACATCATACCGGTTCATCTCGAAGTTGGTCACCGCATTCAAACCTCGAAATTTGATGGCCGCAATATCATACGCTTCGGCTGCCTCCTCTTCAGTAGCTGTCACCATATAGAAGATGATCATTATCATTTCCCAACAATAATCTTATACTTTGTATAATACAAAAAGTTAATGTTTCTCGGACTCAGACATGAATGTCAGATATGGATATGTAAGGGTTTTTTTAAGTTTTTCATATATTTGGAGTCTCTTTAAAAAATCATATTTTTATACTCATGCCCGAATATGAGTCGGATCAATAAGTTGGCTCATAGCTCGTTATCGTAGACGTACCAAAAGTCCCTAGGTATAGGTCCTTGTTTCCGGCAACACGGCCAATCCTTGCTTGCCATCGGCCCTGTTGATGATGCCTGCGAATATTAAGATGATAAACTCATGCTTCAGTCTCTCGCCGGAGAATTAAGTCACATAATTGAACACATCATAAAGATACAAATCAGATAGTGAATAATAATTCAAATTCTATACAAAATGTTAACTCTAACCTTGTGACACCTCTGTAAATTGATGCACCCCTTGAAAATCCACTACTCTTCCTATCAAACAAATATCAATTGGGGCGAACAAAAGATTAACCTACTGCAATTAACCAAGAAAAAAAAAAAGCAATCCAATTAAGGATACAAAGCTTACCTCCTTAAGGATGCAATAAACTCTTGCTTGGTCACATGCTTCATCTCTTCCAACTCTTTTGAATAATTAGAAATCTAAACCAAGCAAAACAACGATGGGGTTAATAATTTCATGGTCTTAAGGCACGTAAAATATCATGTTATGTTATTCGGACGTTTCATTTTTTTTTTAAATACTTCTATCCAATATATATTCAGATATAGATATGAGAGCATAATCTTTCAAATATATAAAAAAACTTTTAAAAAATTAAATATATCTTATATCGGATACGGATATATATCCATATGTAACATTCACTCCGGCCGACAAAAATGTCACATAGAAACAAGAGAACAATTTAGTTTTGAAAAACATGAACTGTGCATATATAATACCGGGAAGTTGGTGGTTGCTGTGGGACCCCAGTATTTTAGTGCTGCCAAATCGTAAGCCCTAGCTGCCTTTTCTTCCTTATCATAGCCACCTGACAAATTAAATTACAAGATAATTTTCAGTATACAAATTTACATCCAAAGTGTGAAATTTCAGGATTTAAATTTAATAACTACAAACTGTAGGAGTTTCTTACCCAAGTAAACTGTATAAACAAAGATTCGAAATTGAAATGACAGCCAGACATCCACGATCCCACACATTTGCATGCAAAAAGTAAAGCAAAGATTGTCAATATCAGGTAATATATGGGTCAAAGTTTTCTGCTTGAAATCATTTATATAAGCAATTGATCCATGTGATTTGGTTAAAAGAATACATTTTTTTTTCTTCTTAATCCTTACTTGGAATTGACAATCAATATAAACGTGATGAAAAAATTTATAAATTGCCCCTTTAATGAACTACAAATCTAAAATAATTCACAATGTATATTGACTGTTTAGGGGGGTAAAGTTTTAAGAAATTTTCACCAACTGTCAAAGTAAAATAATAGCTTGAGTGTGAACCAGAACGTAGCCCACATTACCAGACTTTAATCTATAAAAAAATATCAAATGGGTGCTTTGGTCAAACCCAAACCCTCTCTCTCAGACTCTGCGGTGGGCTGTCTGTCTGACTGGCTTAATGGCAAAAGCAAAAGCAAAAGCCAACTCAGTGAAAATCAGACTGTTTCAGAGTTCAGACTTTCATTCAAGTTTAAATAAGGCCTGAACCAGAGCCAGAGCCAGAGACAGTGATGGGTATGGGTATGGGTCGTGTCAAACAAACCCCCCATAGCAGAGTTAAAATAGGCTCCCAGGTGAGAGAGAGATTAAAGAAAAGAGAAGACAATGAACAAAATGGCGGCACATCTGATCAAATCAATCAGAGTTTTTAGGAGAAAAAAATCAAAAGAAAATGAGTTTTGCAGCAAATACAAGTACCATTTGTACAAATATACATAACATTAGTCTTTCAATCATCATAAAAGACTAATGACAATTGACAAATGCCCACTGATCCCCCTATTAATGCCCCCCCCCCTTCGAATGCAGCATGCATGCTTCTTTTCAGTGTTCAACAGTGTATTTATCTATGAATCTTCCTCACTTTATTTTTCATTTCTGAATATAATTGTCTTAGTTTTAGAATATAATGTGAGAAAGAGAAAAAAAAAAATAGAGGACCTTGACGCCCTTTTCTGGCTTGACCCTCTCTCCTACAGCTGTTATCCCATAGATGAGCTTCATATCTACCCGTCCATCTGTGTCTGCATTTGCCAAGCCAAAGTAGCCAACAGAAAAACCATAGTCAGAATCCAAACAAATTACTTTAATTAACTAAATAACTCACAAAATATCAATAAAACTTGAAAAATGGAAGAAAAATAAAGGAAAAGAAGATGGATTGATGGGATGTTTAACCTGGTAACACCTCTGTAAATTGAAGTTCGCTGACCAAAAGTATCAGCAATCTTCTTTGAGCAATCTGAGTCAACCGAAACAATGGCCTTATTATTATTATTATTATTATTATTATTATTATTACTATTATCATTAGTGTTATTATTGTTTTTTTCGCAACTCTGATTAACCCCAAGTGACAAAGCACCGGCAGTTGAATAATTGGAGAAACCCAATTCGGTACCAGATGACTCAATGGAGTGACCAAGAAACTCAACACCAGTCAATTGAGTTCGACCCATTGAGGTTGAGTCATCAACTTCTGATCCTGAGTTTGTCGAAAACGCTTGAAACCCAGTAATTGCCTTGAGATCTTGGTGCTCATTGAAGTAAGCAGAGCCGCTGTGATCATAGATTTGGGTTAAAGACGAGTCCTGGGTTTCGGTTTGGCTATCTGAATATCGAACAAACGATGAGGAATCGCCAAGGAAGTCTTCAAGCTTTGGTGCTTGGTGGTGGAAGCTTGTGAGAATGGGAGATTCATCAGCCATGGCTGGGGGTTGAGCTTCTTTGCTTTGGTTCTCCTCTCCTGTAAAAAACACTTGATGTTTTGGATTTGTCCAGCCTTCAGAAAACACAAAAACAACATGCATAAAAACGAGTCAATTCATTATTTCTTACTTCCTTCCAATCCATAACTTTTCCTTAGCTACCAAAAATGAACAAGAAAGAAATTTTCTGGGGTTTTTTTATTTATACAACAGTGAGCTTTTTAAGTCGGTTTATTTAAGTATAACCAGCAGGAAAATGAACTCAAACTTGAAACTCCACGATATTTTACCAATTTATTTCATTTAACCGCCTAAAAATAAAGATGGGACTAAAAAAATATCCTTGGGTTCTCTTGTATTTTCTAAGCAACCAAACAGAAGTTATGAAACGAAAAGAAAAAAAAAAAGAGAAAAGAAAAGAAAAAGAACAAAAAGGTTTACCATTAGCATAGAAGTTATCGATCAGGTAATGAGGAGAAGCAGCAGCAGAAGATCCTTCATATGACACAAACTGAGGCTCAGATGATGACCTCAACATCTCCATTGAAGATAGTGAAAATGAAAGCCAGTTACTCGCTGATGCCATTTAATATTCTTAGATATGTATATATATATATATATATATATATATATATACTATATATAAATCTATAACCTTCAAAAACTTTTCCTTTCTCTAAAATAACACTAGAAACCAAAACTATTTCTTGAGGAAACAAACAAAAATTAGCTCAGAAACTTTTTAACCTCAAATCAAACCCAAAAAGAAACTGATGATATATATTTATCTTAGCCGTTACTTAAAACTGCCCCATTCAGAAAAACAACTACGATAATCACGAAGCTTAGAAATAAGAAAAAAATTGAAAATCTTTTTAAAACCTTTCAAAGAGGTTAAATGCATGCAAACTCATCTGGGATTTCTTTGAAGAAGCTAATAAGTTTTCTTGTTTAAGAAAGAAAAAAAAAAAACTGTGTTTTGCAGATTTGGTAAGAGAGAAAGCAAAGTAAAAAGGAAAGTTGGTGTTGGGGTTTTAAAGGGAGAGAAAGATAATAGAGAAAGAAAGAGACTGAGAGAGAAAGCTATCCAGCGGTTTCAGCTGCCAACCGGCGTAAAACCAGAGAGGCTAACTTTCAAAGAGAGAGAGAGAGTTTTTTTTTAGATTAAAAGAAAAAAAGTTGAAAATAATAAGAAAATGGAGGGAGGTGACTTTTAGCTCTGGGCGGTGAAGAAAAATTGTCTGAAACAACGTCGCGAAAGATCCGGGCTGGGTGGAAATTAGATGTAAATTTGTATTGTATTGTTTTTTATTTTATAATTATATTTAAAGTGTTATATATTTATATAAAATTTAATATATTAATAATTTATATTATATAAATTTTGGTATATATTTTTTGTATGTATGATATTTTAATTATTTTTTTAATATTATATATGTGTTCAAAATTTTCAGGATCAGAGGAAATGGGAGAAATTTTCTTAGGTTTTTTTTTTAAAAAAATTTGGTTGTATTATTTTAACTATTCTTTTTCTTTAATTTATTATGGGTTTTATTAACTAATGTTATTAGGTATTTTTAAAATTATTTAATATATTATTTATTATTCTAATAATATTATATTAAACATAACAAATTAAAAAATTTATACATTATTTTAAAATACATTAATAAAAAATATTATTATATATTATCTTTAAAAAATATGCACGTTGGTTAGTAAAATTCATTTATTATTACTAGTAATAAGTAATTATTTTTAACAGTTTTACTAAAGTGAGGTTTGTTAATGTTTTCTTCTCGATTTTACACACTTGTCCTACATGCATGCAGCTTTCCAACCTGTAAAATTAAATTTCTTTGACTAAATCGTGTAAAATTAATTAAATAATTTTTCAATAACTGTTTAAATCAGAAAAAAAAAAAAGAAAAAAAAAAACTCATGATGATTAAATCTCACTATTTGAAAAAATAAATAGAGTTCTCTAAAATTATTGTAGTAAAATACACAGATAAATAATGCGTTTACTAAAATTGATTCGTACAATTATTTTTAAGATATAATATTTAATAGATTTAGAATTGAATTTTAATATTTATAATATTTTTTATTTTATTTTAAATTATAATTTCTTTTGTATTAAAATATATCTATAAATAATAAATCTGATAATTTTGAACATAACACGATTACACGATATAAAAAAATAATTATGATACAACAAAAAATACAATTTGACAAAAAAATAATACGAATACAATATAAATATTAAACGTGTTAAAATTTATATAACACGAATTATTAACATATTAAAATTTATATATATATAATATTTTAAATATAATAATGACAAAAAAAAACACAAACATAGAATGAATCCGTTTAATAACTGCCTATAAACATTAATTAAGAATTAATTATTTAATTATCATTTTAATTTTTTTTACATTTAATATATTTTTTATTAAATTTAAAAATAAAGTAATATATTAATTATATATATTTTTATAAATATTACTTTAATTAATAACATTAAATACTTCTTCCAAAAATTATCAGATTTAAATAATGATTCTCAATTATAGCTTCTATGATTGAAACAATTGATTCGATGTAATAGTCACATCTTACCTAAAAAAACCAAATCAAACTCAAAATTTCTTTTTCTATTTAATTAATGGTCCTAAGGATACTCTTTAAGATTACTAAATATAATAATATCTTCAATCAATGCATTGAAAATGATGAATAAAATTATCAGCTTTTACATTTAATACAATATTATTATTAAAAATAATATATTAACTAACCTTAAAAAGTGCCCCAAGGGCACTTGTTAACAAAATCCTTTAATTAAACATACAAAAGTGATTAAATAAAAGAAGAGTTTTGTTAACGAGTGTTTTTAGAATATTTTTGATTAGTTTATATATTATTTATAATAATAATAATATTATATTAAATATAAAAATAGATAATTTTATTTTTAATTTTTAATACACTAATTAAAGATATTATTATATTTAATAATCTTAAAAAATATTTTTAAAATATTCGTTAAAAAATTCATAAAAGAATACACCTATGACTATGGTAGATGTCTAAGAAAACACAATCTAGAAAGTATATATATTGATGCAAAAATTAAGCCTTTAAAGTATATATATTGATCCAAGTTTATTATTGAATCGAAAATATATATTATAGTAGTACTATCATGTGAAAGTTTCATTAAAGAAGGTGGTGCATATTTAAATGTGTACAGTTACTATCAGAGAAATACTTATTAACGGATAATTTATCGGTAATAGTTTTATTAATGAAAATTATGGATAAAAAATTCTGTCAATAATACTGTAATCAGTATTAATATCTTTTCAATATTAAAAATATTCGCTAATAATGCTAGAGTAATTAGCAATGAAAATTTTCGTCCATAGAAATAACATTTCATAGGTAATATTAAATTTTAAATTAATTAATTTATTATTTTTTAAATTTGTCTGTCGATAAATTTCGTCAGTAAGTAGTCGGTGTGATAATAGTCGAGGATTTTTTAATGTTTAAAGACAGAATTTCATTGATAATCCGTTGAAAATCCATTGGATAACTTTTTTTTTTTTAGTTAATTTGTTAATTTTCGTCGGCAATGATAAGTTTTCTATCAAATTAGTTGAAAATTTGCCAGAAATTTTTTTTTTTAGTCAATTTATTAATTTTCATCGGCAATGATAAATTTTTTAGTCGGTAATTATAAATATAATTTATTTATGATTTTATTTTGGATAGAAATTGGTTTTGTTTATCATGATTGTTTTTAAAAAAAATTATTTAAAAAAAAAGAACATATCAATTCAAATCTAAAAAATATATATATCAAAATAATCTACAAATATGAATTAAGTTTGTACCTTAATAAAAGAAAAATACAAACATTCAAATCTAAAATCCTAAAGCACATACATCATTAAGGGCTAGTTTAGCATTGCTGTTGGAAAAAGCTCGAGTTGAAAAAAGTGTGTTTATAAAGTGTGGTGAAAAAGTGTGATTTAAAAACTTTTAAGTGTTTAGCATTGCTGTGAAAAAGTGTTGTAGGAAATTGAAATGTCAAAAAAAGATATGTTTAAAATAATAAAAGTGTAGAGATGTGAGGATAATAAAGTCATTTTATTCAAAAGCCAGCTTTTAAAACCCAAAAGTTATATTTTTTGGCTTTTTGGTTTGGCTTTTCAAACTATGGTTTCAACAGCAGAAGCCAAATTTTTTTATCTGTTTAGCATTGTGTTTGCGGTGAAAAACAGCTTTTGACTTAAAAACTGTGCTAGAAGCAATGCTAAACGAGGCTTTAGTTTAGCAATTCACTTAAAATATAAACCAGAAAATAGTAGCAATCACTTAATACAAAAGTATATCCAAATCCATATAACCATAAAACCAAAGTACCAAAATCAAACATCTCAAACACTAGATCTGATCATGAATCGGACCGCGACCCGAAAATATATATATTTTTTTATCCAAATCTGTTTCAGGTCAAATCTAGATCGATCCAAAATCTCGTTTCACTGTTCAAAAAATATTTAAAAAATATTTTTTTTATATTAATATTAATATATATTATAATTAAATAAAAATAAAAAATAATTTTATTTAATAAATAATAATTCGAGTCGAACCGGCCTGAATTACGAAAATCTTTATCTAAATCCGACCTTTGTACAGGTCTACTCGTTTCTATATTGCAATCATGGAAGTTCAACTTCTGGTTGCTCTTCACCATATTTCTGGAGATAATGCACCAAATAACAGATTTAATTTTCCTGCACAAGTTTCTCATCATTCATCAACAGTCTAAAGTAGTGTCTAACTCTTCTTTATTTCAAAAAAAAGTAAAAAAGGAAAACAGTCTTAACTCTTCCCATTTCTGTTTACCTTATGGAATAATACTATTAGAAAAGAAAAAGGCGGAAATATTGAATCTACCCATGCATGCATGCTGTGGAGAAATTGTTACGACTTTAATTTCTAAAGCTTTAAACTATGACCTTTGCCAATTTTTACGTCCCATGGAAAACAAGAAAAAAAATAATTTTAATGAAATGAAATACCCAGCAAGAACAGAAAATGGGGAGCTTCACGTAAGGTTTTATTCATAGAAAATAATTTTATGACATTAATAATGAAAGTTATAATTTTATAATATATAGTTGTAATTTAATAAAAATAATATTATTTTATATTAGATAAAGTAATAAAAAATATTAATGATAATAAAAGTAGTAATACTATTTTTCTTATCAATATATATATATATATTCAATATGTTCTAAGAAAAGCCAAAAAAAAAAAAAAAAAAGTAAACGTGCGAGGGAACATTAGAGTTATTACTTATCCAAAAAAAACATTAGAGTTACCTGAGATTCGGTCAAAGGAATAGTATAGGTAGGTAAAAAAAAAAAAAAAACAAATGTTTTTGGCTTTGCAAAGGGTAACCAAAAAAAAAAAAAAAAGCCAAGAAAGAAAAAGAAAACAATATAAAAAAAAGAAAGGGTTGGGGGAAACCAATGAAGTGCGAGACCATAAAGCTAGAAAACCGGGAAACAGTGAACCCCGATCACCGGTTTTTTTTTTTTTTCTTTCTTTTGTTTTCCTCAGTAAAACCGAAGCATACCCAGCAATTAAGGTAAGTGATTTTTGGCAGAAATTGCGTATAAAGGAAGAGCGCCCCTAATAGCCTAACTCCGAATAAATCGAGTAATTTTGAATACAATAATATGTTTAATAAATATAAAAATAATGTAATAAATATGATATTTTTAATACATGTATCGTATTCATTTAAAATTTTGACATATTTAATAATTTATATTATATTTATGTTTACACATTTAACACGAAAAAACACAAGATACGACATTCACATGCAACTTAATATATCTATCGCCAAGCTTATACAACATTATTCTCTCTAAACTTGTAAATGGTTACCACTAGTGCTTAGAACTATCCATGGATTGAGTCGGGTGGGATAGCGGTCCAAAATTTTATTATTTTCTTACTCAAGTTTGGATCTATTTGAAAGCTCATTTCACTGTTCATAAAATATTAAAATATAAAAATATATTTATATATTAATATTTTCATAATTAAAAATTATTTTTTTATTTATAAACAATAATTCGGATTGGTCCGGGTCAACTCAAATTAAAAAAACTTATGTCCAGATCTGATACAATACAAGTCGAACCTGTCGGATAAAACGGATAGCCCGACCCTTGGACAGGGATCTATAGTAATGCTTAAGTATATTTTATGTTCTTTTTTGTTATATATATAAAAAAGGATGGAAATAAATTGCAGTATCCTTAGCAGTTAGCACTTGCAAGTATTACCCTTTGTTGATTGCACTTTGATCAAGTTAATATATATATATTTTTTTTATAGTTATCAAGTTAATATATATGTAACATTCACATCAACCTCACATGGATAATTGATTAATTATTATATTTTATATGAAATGGAGAGGGAGTGGGAGACTGAATTTGAACTTTTTCTCTTAAAGAGAAACAACAATATCATTAAGCCAAGTGTCAAATTGTTTGAGTTAATTAATCACATTACATTAGCTTGTAAAATTTTCATAACGTTTTATTTTTAATTCACAACTTAAAATTTTGTATTTTTTCATCTACGATTTTTTCACTTTGTTTCAAGTCAATCCATCTTTAATATATTACTCACTCCGTCTCATTTTAAGTGTCTTTCTTTGACTTTCACGATACTAAAAAAAAAAAAAGAAATTTTAATCTTTCTTTGACTTTCACGATACTAAAAAAAAAAAAAAATTTTAATCTTTATATATTTAATATTATAAAATTTTAAATTATTGATGAATCATGTATCAAGAAAAAAAAATGATTTTTTTTTAAATATAATTGTATAAGTATAAGATGTTTAAAAATGGAAAAAAAATATTTTGAAACATTTTAAAAAATCCAAAAAAAAAAAAAAAGATGAACACTTAAAATAAGATGCAAAAAGTATATATATAAATAAAATTTGTCACATGCCTTGGTGAGAAATTTCATCCATAATCAATAAGAAAATTCGACCCGAATTTTGTTGTTTTGAATCAAACACTTTAAACTTTAATGAGGATATTTTTAAAAATAAAATAAAATTTATACACCTTTAATACATATATTTTATTTATATTTAAAATTTTAATATATTTAATATTTAATAATTGATAATTATATAATTGATATAAAAAATATAAAATGCGTGTAGGAATGTCGAGATCTAAGTATAGTTGGGAGTCTAAGTCTGAAAAGATCCGAATTCTGATAAACTGAAATTTTGGACTGATCATTGATTCAACACAGTGAAACGAATCTGCAGAGCAAAGATTAATTAGAAACTATATTTTATAATTGTAAGACACGTAGAGCTGAACCATTTGTTGAAAGCTTCGGTGGCCAACAGACCGCAGCAGCAGCTATGCTACGCAAGCCAGCCAGCCAGCAAGCCAGCCAAATTAGGTTTCATTTTAATGTCTTTTTTAGTTTTTTTTTTTTTTGCTCTTGTTTGTTGTATCGGGCATGGCCCCCGGCTGATTTTGCATGGGACGTGGCCTCTCGTTGCCCTTCTTTGATAGGGACACTTCGATTGGTTCTTTACTTATACCTTCTCTCTCTTTAATAATTTCTTTTTCTTTTTTTTTTTGAAAATTTTTTAATAAAAAAAAAGTAAAGAAATTATCTCAAGCTAAGATCAATATATATCACAAGTCTCAAAATTAATAATAAATATTTACAAATCACTTATCAAATAAAATTGTTAATGAAACTCGAATTTAAATATTTATAACGTTAATGAATACTACTAACTCATCGATTTTCTTGAAAAAGTGACCACTTGCTAAAATTTCTCTCTCTTTTTAAGCATGTTTCATTTATTTCTAAACATATCTCTCATTCTTTAAAAAAAAAAAAAAAATTGATAGTAGTTTCCTTTTTTTTTTCTTCTAAATTTGCATAGGTTTATTTATTTATTTATTAAATTAAGATATTAAAGTGATGATAGAAAGAATTTTCACATCAATTAGCTATTTTAGTTATACTAGTATTTATTATCACATGCGTTTGCATGTGAATTTTTATTTTTTTTATCTATTTTTGAATATATAGTTGTATATTTTTAAAATAAATAAAATGTATATTGACTAAAATTTTGTAAAATTTGTTTTATATACAAATTATATCAAATTATTATAAAACTTATTATTTTTAATATCAAGGCAAAATTAATTATGAATATAAAAAATTTAATGTAAAATTTATTTTTTTTATTCATACTAAATAAATTGATTTACTTTTCAAAATGAGTGAAAATTTTAAACTTTTAAGATAAAGTTGTTTCATATAAACTTTATTTTTTATTTATTATCAGATTAATCCATTTAACAATAATATTTCAATAAAACTAAATTTTTTCTTTATAATTTATATAAATCTTATTAATAATTAAAAAAATAATTAAAATGGTAATGATAATTTTAAACTTTTCATATAAAGCATTTGCATATAAATTTTATATTTTATTTATTATCAAATTAATTTATTTTACAAAAGTATTTTAATAAAACTAAATTTCTTTCTTATAAATTAGATAAATCTTATTAATAATAAAAAAATATTTAAAATGGTAAAATTAGTAATATAATAAACAACAATGGGTGTTTTCGTCAGTTCAAAAGACTCTCTACATTCATGCTTTTATATATATAATAGATAAATAAATGTAATAGAGATACATTATTTATTATCAATTGATTTTAAGTTAAATCTTTATATAAAATTTAATATGATATCGAAGTAAATATTGTCTAAATTTATTTGATTTTTTCTTGATTTGTTATATTTACGTGTGAAACCCATGCCACACTATAAATCCATCATCGCTAAAATTAAAGGATGTACTATTTATTATGTATGAATTGAACATTTAATTTTGAAAAATGAAATAATTAAAAGCCAAACAATTTTGATTGGCGTGACAAGTAATTTTCATCGCCAAATTTGGATGGCCAAAAAATTTTCATCTTGTAATTTTTAAGTTTTATAATTTAAATTTTTATAAAAGAAATACTAAATGATGCGATAAAAAATTTCTCGTCGGTCATCCGAGTTAGAGGTGCTCATGAGTCGGATCAGGCAACGTTCAGATTTTTTTTTTCAAATTTTTTGTCAAAACCCGATCCGATCCAACCTGAATTCACTGTTTATTGTAATAAAATATTATATTTTTTTATTTTTTTATAATTAAAATTAAATAAAATAATATTATTTTAATAAAAAATATTGTTACGGACCGAATCAAAAATATCCTGCTTAAAGAGCCGGGCCTGCGGGCCGGGGCCGTCAGCAGGTCTAATCCGAGTGCAGCGCAAATCATCCAATATCCAATTGTTTTGATTGGCTTTAGGTTTTTGGGATCAAAATCTTATCTTTGGGAGGTTTGCACTTTGCACCAAGTTGCATCTTTTGCTGACTTTTGCTCATGCACACTTTAACGGCATGTGACATCACACGTGGTAATGGTTACCCATACAAATGGAATGTATAAATATTATATTTTAATTTTAATTATTTTTTCTTCCCATATAAATACACCCCTCCTTAGATTTTTATCTGAAACAATCATTAAGAAATTTTTTTTTAAAAAAAAAACAAAAAAACGTCGTGATATATCTTCCAATTCAACTATAAATATGATTAGACACATGGCAGATACATGACAATGAATGGTATTTTTTAGGCGGTAATGTATATTTAATAATTTATATATTAGTATCGAATTTATATATTTTTTATTATAATTATGTTTAAAATATTATATATATAAATTTTGATATATTAATAATTTATATTATATAAATTTGATAAATTTGTATATTTATATAATATTCATTTTATTTTTATATTATATTATATTTTATATTATAATTTAATTAATATTTTTTATATATAATTTTATTAAAAATTATCGAATCTAATAATATGATTTCATGATCACCATCTTGGAATGATTTGATATTATCATTATTATCTTCTACACACGTGCATGTGCTTATATATTTGCTGTAATAATAGTTACACAAGTTACAAGTATATATTCCTATATTATTAATCATAAGTCATTTTCCTTTCTAAAAAAAAATCATGTCATCATATGATTCTTTAGAACTGTTATTTATTTATATATATATATATAATAATTATACTCTTTTAACTATTATCATGTATGCATATATGAAATGATTAGAGGTATATTCTAGTTAAAATTTCTTGGTTTAGCATTCAATGTAATTCATTTTCATTCATTATATATTTTATCTATACTTTATTTAAAGTTTTTAATTGAATTGGTGTCTCAAGTCAAGTGACATCAACTCAGTTAGTAAAATTATTAAAAAACTTAGAAAAAATATTAACAATGATCTAAAATTAAAGATAATTATATCTTTTTATATCTAAAAAAATATCACTAATCAATTTTTTTAAACATAATATTTTTATTCACATTTTTTTTCTCATCTATCCGTGTATTTAGTGGGTGTGTCATAATCTAGTATTACATAAAGTGTTTGACTAAATTTGTGTTATGAGTCAAGTGGCATCAATTCAATTGATGAGTGTACCTAAAAATCAAAATAAAATAAATTTAAGAGTATATTTATTTTTTATTTTTTATAAAAAAATATTTTTTAAAAATTATTCACTCTTAAAAAAACTATTATCATATCTTTATTGTCGTAACTTCCTCATCTCTTTTATATATTTTTTAAACTACCTATTCATTAAGTAATTTTAAAAAAAAAAAAAAAAGTATTTTTCTTCACCCACATAGTGATTATGTCAAAATCTAATATATTAGTACATGGAAAGGAATAATTATGATAAAATGGATTAAAAATTTTGAATAATCAAATCTAATACAATAAATCAGTAAAAAGGAAAAATAAAATAAAAATCTATCTTATTCATATTAAGCTCTTAAAAAAAGTTAGAACATTTTAAACATAAGTCATTTAGAAATTAACATTAAGATAATATATAGTATAGTATAGTAGTGCATAAAAATAACTCAAATGGTGATGATGAAGGGCTTAGATTCCATAATTAGAAGGGATCCTAATCATCCATCTTATCTTGGCTTTTTTATAGGTTTTATTTTTAAGTTATTTTTTATATATTGATAGCGAATTTTTTTAAATTTTTACAAGCATATTAAAAAATTACAATATACTTCACTTATTTTTTAATTATATTTTAAAGAATATATCTTATTTTGCTAACCTTATTTATGAAGTTTAGCTAATAATTCACTGGTGTAATAATTTTTATTTGTTTTCTAATCATGATATTTTTTATAAGGTCCAAAGACTGGTGTAATCACTACTTTTGACCATTGACTGAAAAGCACGTGCGCAGCATCTTTTTAATTCAAATATTTTGTCGATGATTTCGGCGACGCACGTGCATTCTCTGCCTTCCGACTCCGACAATATATTATCATAATAATAATCATGTCTTCAATGTTTAACCTTTCTTTTTTCTTAAATCTTACAATAATATTATAATAACTATTAAAAGATTTCAATGGTAAGAAACACAATTTAGCTGTAACTAAGCTGTAACAATGGATCTATTTAATTGAAAAACATAAATCTTATTATTTTTATTTAAACTTGGATTCACATTCATTTTTGTTATCTTTTTTTTTGGGTTTCACTTTCCTTGCTAAGGTGTACCGAAAGCAAAACAATTTCACACAGCACTTACTTTGATCTCAAGTTTTCATTGAATTTTAAAATGAAAAGTTCTTTTTACAATTGACCCTGATTGTTGCATTAACATCAAATAAATTTGGATCTTAAGTTTGATTTTAATATGGAGTATTATGTGGGGGAGGGTGGGGTTAGACTTAGCTTTGTTGAATAGTACCAATAGTTTGATTTGATCTTGTTATATCCACATTACGCAGATTAAGGTTCAACGTCAAATCAAGTTTAAGATATCCATTTGTTAGGAATCATCAATTATATTTTTCAAAAAGAATGACATTTATTCTTAAATAATTTGGTCACACAGAATATATATGGGCAGACAATTACTATAGCTAGCAGACAGACAAACTAAGCGGACAATCCTAGATTCTTCATGACCCCAAGTATAAAAGGTGTGAGGTAAGTTAAAAAATCTTTTATGTTCTTCTTGGCTCATCTTCTTTCTTGCTATTTTGCTCTCTACTCTCTTCTCCTCAGAACTCTTGCTGACTTAATCATCTAAGCACGTCCCGAAACCCTAATTCCAACACCCTTCTGATCTTTGTCTCTATTTCAAGTCCTGTTCTACAGTCTTCCAATCCTCATTTCTCAAGGAAGCCACTCACCAACCTAAAACACCGTCAACATATCTCATGATATCCATTCAAATATTTTGTAGATGAAATATGCATGCAATAGTATATCTAATAATTCGTGTATGCGTATCATCTTGCTTTTTTTTGTGTCACTTATGTAAACATGAACACGACATAAATTATTAAACGCATCAAAATTTTAAATAAAAATATGATACGTGTATTCATATTGTGTTTATTACACTGTTTTCATATTTATTAAACATGTCGTGTTCGTGTTTTATCTAAATTTACCAAATTTATGTAATAGGCTAAATAAAACCTAAGACTCGAACCTCCAATTATTTATTTTCTTAAAAAGAAAGGCTAAGATAAGATTAAACCTCAAGCAATTTCCTGGACATGGCCAGATCATTATCATCATCATCTTCTTCTTGAAACCTAAAAAAAGCCCTAAGATTGAATTGGGGTTTGTTGCAAATTTATGAGTTGCCACTTTTAGAAAATGTTAGCCCAAAGTTTTAAAAATACCCATTCAAACAAGTTCGTTGGGCTTGCTTAAGAGCCCCCAAGGCAGGAACTATTGCATTGCATCCAAAAGCATTAGTGAGTGCAAGTGGAGGTGCGGGGAATCGAACTAGTCCAAACAGGTTTGGAGATATGGGACATGTGGAAAAATAGATTAACTGATCTACTTTCTTCATCCAAGTGGCATGCTAGAGAGCAGGAGTAGGCTAAATTCACTTGGGTACATGCATATATCACCGGGCCATTACATTCTCCCTGCAAAATCGACTCTTAAAAGTGTGCAGTGCCGACGTTTATATAAGTAAAGATCTTCTCTTTCCTTTTTGATTGACCCACCCTACCTACCCTTCCTTGGAGTGCTTGACGTGTGACAGGGGGCTCGACGTAGAGTCGGACAGTCAAGAGTTGCTCTGATATCACTTGTCACGGGACCATTACCCTCTACCTGTAAAATCGACTTATTAGGGTGTGCAACACCCACGTTTATATAATCAAAAATCTTCATTTCCTTTCTAATGTGGAATTGAAGCATCCTGTCTGTCCTTTTAACGCAAGATGTGACGTAACTTGAGAGACATTTTATTTACCTCCCAAAGAAACTGTACGTAGGAAAACAAACGAAACCAGGGTGGTATGATCTGATCCGAATAGCCCATGAGGTTTGCTCAGGCTTGTTCTTCCTGCACTCGGCTGAGCCCAGTCTCATAGTTGACGGTAAACTCACCACGTCCAACATCCTCCTGAACCGTAATCTTGTAGCAAATTAAGATAGTGGCTATGTGGCTTTGACTCAGCACCATGTTTACTTTGATCTGAGAGATCAGATATTCGGGCTTGCGGGGTTTTATTGATGCATATGTAATAGGGAGGAATTGAGCCGGGCTGGTCGAAGATGCAATGACAATGGATCGGGCGGCCCTTGTTCGGGTTTTGGATGAGAAGGCAGGGAAATGGCCCTTGGATTTGGCAGTGGAACAGATTTGCAGATTGCAACTGTGTTGGAAGAGTTAGACGAGTCTATGTTCTTCCGATTTTTCATTTTTCTTAAAATACTCGTATCCGACGCATATTTGAACATTAATATGAGAATATGATTCTCAAAGATCCTCCAAATACATGAAAAAAACTTAGAATAAATCAAAGATGCTATTACTATTTCTATTGTAAGAATTTCTTTTTTGCAAAAGAATTAATATGGGATTTATAACTCTATCGCTGACCCAAACCATCCTCAAGCTCTGTTATGAGTAATATTGAGGAAGTGGCCTTTCAATAAAGAAACTTCGAGCTGAAGCTGAAGCTATTTTCTGCTATGCACGCAAACATGTTGAACAACAACAACAAAGTGAGGCGCATTTTCCAGGAAGAGAGTAATCAGCCTGCAAAGAAGGATCAATTGCCACTTCTTCAGAACGTGACCAGATGTACACCCCTCGTTCTTGCCGGCTGCCTGGAACCGTGTTGTCGAGTACAAATGCTACCAACAGTGTAACCACCATGCTCATTGACATTAATCCATTTATAGCAAAATTAAGCTGACACATATTATTCATAAAACAATACAATTAGGAAAAGGGAAAACAACAAAACAAAACAAAAAAAAATCCACAAAATCAAAGAAATACAGGGTGTGTATACATATACAAAGCACTAGCTTAGTCCTATGTTGTTCCAACTCTTCATTTTTTTTTGGTTGAAGTACCCGTGTCCGACACATATTCGGACATGGGTATGAAGATATGACCTTCCAAATACATGGAAAAACTTAGAAAAAATCGAACATACCCACATATCGGTATCCGACACTCACACTCAAGTCCGAGTAACATAGGCTTAGTCACTCGATGGTGGCATGCCAAATCATGATTCAAAAAATATATGCACATCCTGAACTTACTTGTTCACTAACAGCGTGGACTGGTCCATCTGATGCAGCTGCATATGGAACAAAATAACTTGGCAGTATCAAACTTGACTTAGGTTGGTACTGTTGGAAATAGGCAGCAATGGATAAACCAAGAAACAAGGACACCCCTACTATGGTTATGTTCCTAAAACTTGCTGTTTCAGTGTATTGCAAGGTTGAGAGGCCTACAGCCACAACAAGGGCCCACATGAAGCACAAAACAGAAGCAGCCAAGGACAGTGGTGTTGAAGCAAGAATTGCACCCACTTTTCCTGTCACAGACAAGTCAATAAATCAACATAATAGCTACCTCATCATATGACAATAAACAAGATAAATTATCTAGCAAAGCATATTGAATGCATATGCAACCCATAGATACCTATGTTACTCTGATTCAGGTGTGAGTGTCAGATACGAGTATGCGTCCGACACGGGTATGTTCAACTCTTTCTAAGTTTCCCATGTATTTGGAGGATCATATCCCCATACCCATGTACGAATCATAGATGGATACTGCATCCAAGACTTCATACAGATATCAACCTATAAGATTTAATCTAACCAATGCTTTTTTTTTTTTTTTTTGGGGGGGGGGGAATGCATCATCCAATTAGATATACAGCTAGTAGAACAGATTTAATACACCAAAATCATATTCATATCCCTTGAATAGCATTCTATCATCTATCAGTCATGCATCAAGAAACTTTTTCCAACCAAGCTTGAATTGTGACTTTACCTACAAAAGAGAAGAGGATCAAGAAAAGTGCTCCGAATACCACAGCTCTACGGCTTGCCATCTTTGTTATGTTTATCGTATGTGTATTTTCTGTCAAAGTTGTTGAGCCAGTCCCAGAACCCCAAAGTCCAGCCAGTATGCTACAGAAACCTTCCAATGCAATGCCTCTGCTGACTACTCGTGGAGTTGGAGGCTTTGAACCGACTAGCAAAGATGCAGAGTGATACGTTCCGACCTGCTTAGACATTGTATCACAAGCAGCTGTGTCAGGGCTATTACCATCAGTTTATTGTTCAGTGCCTTTTATTTACAGACATCAAAAGACTTAAAAAAATCAGTTTGGCTGCTCTCTTTTCTTGATCTTGTTTCTTTATCTACACCTAGCTATTAGCATTTCATAAACAGAAGTATACAAGAAAAAATGTGGGCAGTAAAACTTTTCAAGAATAAAATATTTCCGTCAAACGGTTCATTTGATACTGAGATTTTGGCACATCTGTATCATAAACTACTAACCGAATCCACTGATGCAACTAGTGACACAATGATCATGATCAGAGACGTCCTGAAATGGAAGATAGGAACACCCCACTGTAAAGGATAGGGAATTCTGACCCATGCAGCAGCTCTCCATGCATGTGAAACATCAGTTCTGCAATGCTTCATGGTATATGCATGTTTTCTACACTCATCAACTAAAATGTTTGAACTGGGAATGTCAGGGTTGCAGCCTTTGTAATCATAAGCTCCTCCAGCTGTTAGAAAGAATGCATAAGTCCATGTAATCATAACACTCAGGGGAACCTGCAGTGGTTAACCAATGACATGATGATCAATTAACAATATCCTTACCAAAAACAAAGAACTTTCCGATTACACTGACAGACCAAAAGTTAGAATTCAAAAGAAACAGTTGGTAAATTTTTGGAACGCTTATTATTTTAGTTCTACTTCTAATGCGGTAGGGTAAGAGGGGCGTTTCTTCAGGAAGCATTGTCTAAAAATAAAAGGTGAGAGCACATACTGCATATATACGGAATAATCGATGCCCAAAAATGGATATTCCTCGAAGATACTAGAAGAAAGGCACACAAAACGTATAAGTCTTTGGAAGAGACATCCTTTAAAAAAATAATAAAAAATATAGTATCAAATTTATCGATATACTCAGTAACTACCAAGTATTAAAGTTGTTTTGCTCAGAAAATCACTCACCAGGGTACATAAAAGAACCAACAATATCAGGGGAAAACTGACTTCCACACAACTACCAGCTTGTGGAAAACCATAACTAAAGAATGCTAAACCCACAGCGGCAACAGTTGGTGCAACTACAACTGGGTTAATCAATCTGCAAAAACATAACAAAGAAATAGTTAACTCCATATGTTAGTCCAACTTATATCATTATACCAAATTTTGTGCAGACACTTGACATGGTAGTTTCTGATAATAAACTATCTACTACCACTATAAAACAACTGAAGATCCCCCTCCCTTGCAAATCATAATGATCATTCATTTTTAAGAACCAAGATCTCTCCCTGGTCATTTAAGATTGTAGAAATATCAGGAGAGAAGAATCTTATTAGCATTAAATTCCTTTTGTTTTAGCACAGAATTGCACAGTGAGAATGAATGATAACAATTCCAGATAAATATTATGAATCACAGGACTTACAAGTAGTCTAACTAATATCAGTTTTTGCTGAAGAAATAATAACTATGAACAAGCAATCTGATAGAATTTACCTCAGTAAAAGAGACATCAAACCACTGAAACCCAAGATACTTTGGAATATTGAACCAATAATAATAGCTCCTTGCAGCTCTCTCATTATGTGCCTGAATTTCTACAGTAAAATAAAACATGCATTGTGGAATCTAGAGTAAGGTTGTATTGCAAGAAAGACATAGTTTAACTATTGCAAGCCATGAACTAAAAATGCCCTCAATTCTTCTGACAAACAGGGCAAAAATTGGATGAAAATAAAGAGTTTCGCAATCATCAATTTGGCCAGAATTTAGAGCATCAAAGCCATTTATGACGAAGTTAAAACTACTTACAAAAAATTGACAGCAGAAGGGTATAATACTCATTATCTTTTATTACTCAACTTACGTGTTCTGTGAGATCTCGATAATCCTGAGCATTGGTGATAACTAGCGCCGGTGCCAGATAGACGAATGAGCTTCCTTGAACTAATGGAAGACGGGTACCAAAGTAGGAGTGCAGTATTGTAGTAATGCCAGAAACTAGCAGCATTGTAGAAATCACAGTTGCAGTATCTTTCTGCATCACATACAGAAATACCAATGCATTTCAAATTCAAATTGTTTTAGATGTGAAGCAATCAATACGTCTATGGGAAAAGAAGCTTACATCTGTTCCGCCCATGGATGGTACCATTACCAATGGGATGAATATAAGCGAACCTGCCAATGATAAAAAATGCTGCAGGCCATAATATATGCGCGCTCCTGCAGTTAAAGATAATCAGAAGAGAATCAGGAGCAGATACAGATATCTTCCTAGTTAGCCGAAACATATAAAAGGATTCTGTGGCAACTACAAGATTCAAGAACCCTGTAATTATGGAAAGTGATTCATGATTTTGGTTTTTCATTATATTGTAGGTTCTGAAAATTCAATGATATTATTTCCTTCCATTTGGTCAAAACCTCAAATATCTCCATGATATAAATGTTTGACAATATTCAAAGCTGAACATGCATTGATGAGTTCACAGGTCCTTTCACAAATAATAAGGGTAAATTAAACAAAACTATAGCAGAATTTTCCAAGTGAGAACATGAAGCCAAGAGAAATCCAAAATGTCCATCTGTATGGAGAAGTTTCCTACAAAAAGTAGAAAAATTTATCCAACTTTGTTTCTACGAACGCCTCACTAGAGCTATCCATGGGTCGGGCAAGGTCAGACTCATATAGTAAAATTTTGCTTGCCCAAAGCCTGGCCCCTTTTTATATTTTTAAATTAAAAAAATAAGCACAGGCCAAGCCCAGGTTAAAAACCTTATCCAAAGCCCAACGTGAACCGGGCCAGGCAGGTAGCCCAGCCCTTATATAGGTTTACTTCTCACTTGTGCAGGCCTACTTATAACGGCTGTTTCACACTTTCACTACCCTCTTCTATACAAAGCCGAACTACAAGAGACATTATTACTATATCAACTCCAGGCAGCTTCTGGCTATAGAAAAACTCAAATACTATATTAAATAATCTCATTTAGTATCTTCATAGCTCAACAACGTACACCATAAATAACCGCATCCTTCAACACTAACTGATATTTGTCGATACAAGCATTACTAAGAAAACAGTAATCATTAACAATGAACATAAAACAAAAATGAATAAAAGAACAAACAAACAGAAGGTGGAAGGAAGACTAACCAAAACCCAGATTATCTCTTAACCCAACCTTTATCCTCGGATGATGGCCACTCCACCCTCCATGACCCTGCTCTTCACCTCCTGGATACATCCCAACTTCCACATCTCTTTCACCCTTTCCCTCCTCATTCTTTTGTTCAACAACTACTGGTGTAACACCCGGCACTCCTTTCCCATTCCCCTTACTGTTTTCCACCACATTTACATTTACATTCCCGTTCCTATTCCCAATCCCAAGCCCATTCACGTTCCCATCTAACTCAGTTTTCCTTTCCTCAACTTTCTCCCCCAAACCATTCCCTTTCCTATTCTCATCTGCGACTGTCCTCCTTCCTTGCCCGGAATCCAACCCGGACCCGGACCCGGACTCAGAACCAGAATCCATTTCAATTTCAATCCCTCTATTGGGTCTAGTCCGGCCCAAAACCGGGTCAATCTCGATTTTTGGAGATGAACCACCTGCTCTTTGATCACGGCCACCTCTTTCCACATGAAACCCGGTGGAACTGTCAAATTTTTCATTGGAACTAACAGTGTTGGTTTCTCCAGATAAGTGAGACACAAAACCCGTTCTTTTAGCCCAAGATCTTAACTCTCTTGGGCTATGATCTCTTATAGGCACAAAGGGATCGATCTTTGGTAACATTGAACCAAGCTTGTTGCCTCTTCCTCTTAAAGTCTCTGCCTTTTCTAGTGAATCTGAAGTTGACCCAGTTTCCATTTCAGCTTTTTCTCAAATGGGTACCAATTGTTTCCCCCAAAAAGAAAGACTAATAAAAAGACCTCAAAGAACTGCAAAGATAAACTCAACAACCAACAACAAAATAAAGGAAATGTAGAAACTAAGTAAAGGTAGATTGGTGAAGGGAAAGGTGAGAAATTCAGAAGAAATTATTTGGTTTGTTTTGTTTTATTATGTAAGTAATGAGAAGTGGGAAATGTCAGTGTGAGAGTGAGCTTTGAGAATTGAGATTGAGAGGCATCTTTCTCTCTCTTTTTATCTTTCTTCTTCCATCTTCGTTTCATTGCCGCTCGCCAGTTGCTATCAGTCTATCAGACTTGTAATTTTCAGTTTTGTTGTCCTTTTTCTCTTTCCTTCTTTTAAAAGAAACATTAGTGACAAACAGACGGGTAAATCTAAACAAATATCTGATATAGTTAAATAATTATTAAATGATTTTTTTGGGTAAAAATTATTTGAAAAAAAAAAATATTATAAAAATAAAATTACTCTTAATGAAATTTTTTTTTCTCTTCTCATTAAAAAAATGTAATTAAAAATAAATTTAAAAAATAAAATATTTATTTTTAAAAAAATTTAAAAATAAAAAAAGTTGATTTTAGAAATATTAATTTTATTATTTAAAAAATTTTAATTAAAAAAAAGTAAAATAAAAATATTTAAATATTTATTTTTTAAAATTAAATAATTTATTTTCAAAAAGATTTATATTTTAATAAAAAAAAGTGTTTTTCATCAAAGATAATTTTGTTTTTATAATTTTTTTCTTAATAATTTTTTTTTAATAATTTACTTATTATATCATTTAATAATTGGCTTTTTTACTACAATATAGCAAAAAAAAAAAAAAAATCCCCAAATTACCGTTGGTTTCGGATTAATTCCCAAAATATGGTTTTTTTTTTTCCAAGCTGGGAAATCGCCATCCCCCATGGCGATTTCCCAGCGTTAAAATTTAAAAATTTGTAAAAAATACCAAGGGAAATCGCCATGGGGGTGGCGATTTCCCTTCATGTATATATATTTTTTTCAATTCTTAGGAAACTTTAAAAAACATGACTCAATAGTGAATTTATTATGAAATGGTATAATGAATAAAAGTTATTTGAAAAAGAGAAATGAATAATTAGAAATTATTATAAAGGATATTATAAAGTCAAAATTACCCTTAATGAAAAAACTTATTTTTTTTTCTTTCATTAAGGAAATATTATTTTTTAAAAATTTTAATTGAAAATAAATTTAAAAAATAAAATATTTAAATAAAAAAAAGTAAATAAAAAATTTAAATTTTTTTAAAATTAAAAAGTTTTTATTTTCAGAATATTTATTTTTTAATTAAAAATTAAATTAAAAAATAAAAGAAAAAGGGAAGAGAAGAGAAGGTTTTTTTTATCAAGGATAATTTTGTCTTTACAATATCCTTTATAGAGGTGCTCATGGGTCGGGCCGCGGCCCGTATTTTTTTTCTATTCTGCCCAGGCCCGGGCCTAGGTCGCCCAGGCCCGCCCGTTTAAGCCCGAATCACTGTTCATTGGAATAAAAAAAAAATATTTTTATTTTTTTAATTAAAATTAAATAAAATAATATTATTATAATAAAAATCACTGTTCCGGGCCGGGCCGGAACATAAATTATCCTGCCCAGGCCCGGCCCAATACGGGCCGGGCCTGCTGGGCTGCCCGGCCCGTGAGCAGGTCTAATCCTTTATAATAATTTCTAATTATTCATTTCTCTTTTTCAAATAACTTTTATTCATTATACCATTTCACAATAAATTCACTATTGAGTCATGTTTTTTAAATTTTCCTAAGAATTGAAAAAAAAAATATATACATGAAGGGAAATCGTCACCCCCATGGCGATTTCCCTTCATGTTTTTAGCAAATTTGGCTAAAATTACCAAGGGAAATCGCCATGGGGGGTGGCGATTTCCCTTGGTATTTTTTTGCAAATTTGCAAAAAAACACGCTGGGAAATCGCCATGGGGGATGGCGATTTCCCAGCTGAAAAAAAATATCCGTATTTTAGGAAATAATCAAAAAGCAACGGTAATTTGGTAAAATTTTTTTTTTTGGCTATATTGTAATAAAAAAGCCTTTAATAATTACTGTATTATTGATGATATGTTTTTTTTTCTTAATAATTTTTCAATTTGATCCTAAACAGATTTCTTACCTCAAATCCGAAGAGCAAATTATGTAGTAAATTTTTTATTCTAACAAGGGATTATTTACCTATGGCCAAAAAACAAAAATAAAACGATATCTGCACTGATGAAATCACGAAGACATTAAACTCTAAAGTGGAGATTTCTTAGATTTCAGGTTTTTCTAAAAGTGAGCTTTTTGAATAGCAAATGGGGGTTGATGATAATAGGGTGGGAAAACAAGATCATGGGTCCCCAGTTATATTGATTAGATAAAGGACTCTTCTCAAAGTCTTGATCATTTTGTCACAGTTGTTTGGTCATTTTAGCTTAATCCGAAGTTCTTTTAACTATTAATGAATTCTTTAATTCAAGGTGGGGTTTGATAGAGAACTATTCATTTTTAGACTTTTTGCCAAAGAGATAAGATTATTGGTGATAATAGGAAGTTTTTGCATGCTTTTATAAATTTTAATAGTTAAAACTTAAAAGATCATTTTCATATTTAAATATTTGATTTAATAGTAAATTTGTATGCATGTTGTGTTTATTATTTCAATGTGTCAAAATTTTAAATATAAAAAATAATACTTGTATTAAAAGTGTTATGTTCATTATATTTAAATATATTATATTATTTTCGTTCTTATTAAACGTATCATGTTTGTGTTGTGTTTTCGTATTGTGTTCAAAATTATCAAATTTATTTAATTATATATATATATAATGTATTTTTTAATTTAAAAAGTGAGTTCAAATTTATTTATTTTCAAATTAAAAAAAGATAAAGGACAAAGGGCTTTCAATAATATTAAGGAGGTGGGTCGCCATTAATGATAAGATTTTGACTAATGGTAATATATACACCATGCAACTCATACCAGCCCAAACCTCTACTAAAATAAGAACTAAGAAGCAAAACAATATATAGGTAGAAAACAATTCAGTGTCAAATTATTCTACTGAACATAAAAATTGGAAGTTTTATTTGTTTCATTCATCAAAATTTCCAATTTTATTCTTAAGTTCTCCTTCCTTTGATATTTAAAGGAAAAAATACAATTAATGAATTATTATTTTTTAAATTCAATAAAAATAATACATTAAATGTAAAAAAAATTCTTAAAATAATAATTAAATAATCATTAACACTATCTATAGGCATAAGTTAACCGATTCTATAAAAAAAAAAAAAAAAAAAAAACAATGTTGAAATATATTTATACAGTACTTCAGAAAAGAAAGAAAAAAAAAACCTTTTTTTTTTCTAAAAAAATAGCCAATGAAAAGTTATTCTAGTTCCTCTAGAGCAAGAAAAAGTGAGACTATGAGAGCTTTTAACCGAAGAAGATAAAATCGAACAAAGTAAAGTAAACACGTGCATCTAATCTAATCTAATCTAATCTAATCCAATCCAATCCAACTCATACTTTTTCTTTTGTTTTGTCCCCAATGAAGTCCCCCAGAGCAGACCACTTATCCGCTAAATAGTAACACATCACTGCATAAATTTTCCCATTGCCATATTGGTTTTCATTTTTCAACTGTGAAATTAACTTTTCTAACATACCTTGGCGTTGGCTGCCATGCCATGCTTGCCTCAACAATCCACTCTACTAGTAATACTTTCCAAGGCAACTGCTTGCAATCTGGTTCAACATTCTATTCAGTATTCACATATATAAATATATATAACAAGGGTTTTCTTCTATCAAAGAAAAGACCCACCGCAACCAAAGATGAGGAAACACCGAGATAATGCAAATTAGCAGGGGCCAGAGCAGAGCTCTCCGGTCGTTTTCTGTGATAATAGAACATAAAAAAGTTGATGCAGAGAATAATGAGACTATGAGAGATATGTCAATTGCAGGTTAATCAAAGCTCAATCTGAAACTCAAACCAGAAAATATAGGATGAATTCTTGATCTATGATCATATTTTGCTAGCTCCACTTCTAATTTCAGAAAACACTAGACCATGATGATAACTACAGGAAGCATCCTTCAAAAAAATGGAAAGTTCAAGACATCATCAGCGGCCTATTGCTTACTACTACGATAGCTCTCACTCGTAAATATTGAGTCGTTATACTTGACCGGTAAATGCTCAACAAATTTACATATAGCAAATAAGCATGCTTTTTGCAGAGCTTGCATATATTGGAACCTTTTCTTTTTTCCATTGTCCTAGTATTCGTACAATCAAATCATGTTCATTACAATCAATACATACTTAGATTTCTCTTCTTTTCTTAGGATATGATTTGAACTGACATTCCAAAACCACATTGGACTAGCCATTTCTAAAAGTTTAGTACCATCTGAAGTGGGAATTTCATGGACTTCAAAAATGCCCTAAATTACTAGCAAGTCCTCGAAATCTCTGTTCAAAGTCTATGTCTATCTTCTATGTTCTCTTCACAACATTTCCATATTCAATCAGGATGCTTCTTCCTTGACGCATAGCTATCAAAAAATCACCATTAGGAATAGAAATTATAAAGCTAAGATACGTCCATCCATCATATATCATATATGAGAAGAATTACTTCCGCAGGTTATAGGATTGAGTTAGATAACTTCTACTTCAGAAATTACTTTTTTAGATCACATCTATATAAACCATAATCCTAGCATTCAAAGCTTCCAACAAGCAACTTTCCCGAACTTCTACTTCAGAATTTACTTGTTTAGATCACATCTATATAAACCATAATCCTAGCATTCAAAGCTTCCAACAAGCAACTTTCCCTAACTTCTACTTCAGAAATTACTTGTTTAGATCACATATATATAAACCATAATCCTAACATTCAAAGCTTCGAACAAGCAACTTTCCCTAACTTCTACTTCATAAATTACTTGTTTAGATCACATCTATATAAACCATAATCCTAGCATTCAAAGCTTCCAACAAGCAACTTTCCCTAACTTCTACTTCAAAAATTACTTGTTTTGATCACATCTATATAGACCATAACCCTAGCATTCAAAGCTTCCAACAAGCAACTTTCCCATCCTCTCTCCCTATTCTTTCTTTGTGCCTCTGAGAAGCATACCATCTCATGCGGATTGTTTCATTCACATACGATCAACTAATGCTCAGCTGTTCACATTTCAGAAAAACACGATCCTAACTTAAAGAAGTCGAAACAAATAATCTACAGTTCAACTCAATACAACCTAAAACTAAAATGCAACAAACACCCTCTTGTAATTATACTAAGGTCTTTTGCCATGTAACTCTTACGCCTTCCACGACTCCCAGTTCAACTCAATACAACCTAAAACTAAAATGCAACAAACACCCTGCCATGCTTGTCACTCTCTCTTTCTCACTTTTCTAATGCCTAAATGTTCACAACTTAAATACATAATTAGAGGAACCAGCGGTTTAGTCCAGTTGGTTTATGCCGCCATCTTTCAGAGATGACATCCAATAGTTCTGAATTCGAATCCCACAATCTGCATCCTTCACCAGATTGCAACCTCTTTTGTATCAAAAAAAAAAAATACTAATCAGAGAATATGATTTAGCCGTCTAATGCCAGAAACTTCCACCCTATAAGGTTTCTCAAACCAATATCAATTTATCGATAAAATGAGATTAAAAATGATTAATAACAAAACACCAATTTATAAAACACACTCAACTAAGCAACTTCAAAGAGTATTCAAATTTAGCATTTATATATATATATATATATATATATATATATATATAAAAGCAATTTAATCTTAAACCCTCAATTTAACCATAAAAACATAATTAACATCTAATTAAACCATTTAACACAAAAAGTAGTAAATTAACTCATTTTCCATAAATTCCAACTAATTTTGAACTTCACAAACCCTAACAACAAGATACAGAAAACTTTTACATTTTCAAATCATTTAAAATGTAATTCCCCCTATCTATCAAACATGCAAACAAAAAAATGGAAAAGAAAAGAAACAACAACAACAAATTCTAAAAGGAAATATTAACAAAAGGTATTTGTTAAAATCACCGAGGGAAAACTCTTTTTATTTAGCAGGAAGCGAAGAGAAGAGGCGCGCCACGTATTCTTATTGCTCGCGAAACCGTTGTTTGATGTAAGACTCGAGGATCTCCATGACGGAAAAGAAACGCTTCATTTCTTCGAGTCGGCGGGCGAGTTCGGCCTCTCGAGCCCTGGCTCGCTCGAGTCGAACCTCCGTCTCGGCTAGCCGGACTCGGAGAGTATCCACCACCAATGCGTTGTTGTTGCGGGACGGGCGGTTTGGTGAGAGAGATCGTCGTTGGTGACCATAACACATTTTTTTCAGAGAAAAACAAGAAGAAAAAAAGTTTCGGTTCTTTTTCTTGGAATTGGAAACGTTTCGATGGATCGAAAAGTGAAGAAAGAGATTATTTTTGTTGCAGAGTTATTGGGAGAGAAGAGGTTTCCCAGCACGTTTAGGAATGGGATCAATGCTTGCTGTCTGCTGATTGATCTGGACCGTTGGATGTGATTACTGGATTTGGTACCATCGTTTTGATGCGTCGGGTCGAACGGCCCAAGGTCAATCTACTATTCAGTTTTCTCAACCCAATCCATGATCTCTTTTGGGCTTGGTGTAAAAAAGCATCAAATGTGTTTAAAAAAAAAAACCCTTATTGTGACATCTTTATTTATTTATTTATTTATTTGATATCTTTGTCAATATTATCATTGGGTTCTATTTTAAATATTTTACTACTTTTAATTTTTTTCATTTAAACCATATCAATTATTTATTACATATTAAATATATACAATAAGAGATATATATTGACGTAAAAAAATTACAGAATATAGAATGTTCTGTAATATCGTAGAGAGAGGTACCTTATAATATTGACGAGCTATGTTAGTCGGATTTTTTTATTTGTTTTAAAGTATTTTTATTTGATATTTATGTCCTACATATGTAGACATCCATTTTTATCCGAGTTTTTTTAATTTTAATTTTTAAATTTAGTTTAGTTTAGTTTTAATATTTATTTTTAATTTAAATTTTTATTTTCGGATTTATCAAAAAAAAATGAAAAAGACAGAAAATAAAATAAAAAATCGAAAAGGAAAAATGCAAAGATTCAATTCAATTGAAACTCCTCTTCTCTTTACAGGATTAGGATTGAACTCTGGTATAAGGGATAAATGAAGAAAATGAAACCAAAGAAAACTAAAATTCTTGCTAAATTCATCTATATAAACAAGGCATAATCTCAGCAAGAAGGGGGCCCCGATGGGAAAAATAGCAACACAATACAAAGAATCGGGGGGCGGAGTTGTTCGATAATAACGGTGGTTTGTCAACAGTTTAGTGGGGTTAATAGCACCAATGGTCCTCAAATTAGGGGCATATTTTATATTGGTCCCTAAACTTTAAAACGTATCAAATTGGTCCTTGCTTACAAGTATCATAACAAATTGGTCTCTTCCGTTAGTTTTTTCGTTACTTTTACTGTAGCAATCAGCTAGTGACACCTGTCACCAGCTGATTGCACCACATTTCTCTTCATTTTTTTTCTTTTTCTTTATTTCTTTATTATTTTTTCTTTGATATTTTTTAATAAATAAATGTAAATAAATATTTTTTATAAAATTAATGTAAATAAATATTTATATTTTATAAATTGTTTAATTATTAAAAAATTAATTTACATTATTATTTATCTTTTGTATTTATTTATAAAGAATAATAAAGAAAATGAGAAAATGAAAACATTAATAAATACAAAAGATGAATAATAATTTAAATTAATTTTTGAATAATTAAATAATTTATAAAATATAAATATTTATTTACATTAATTTTATAAAAATATTTTTTATCTTATTCTTTTTCTTTTAGTTTTTCTTCTTTCTTTCTTCTTTTCTTTTTATAAATAAATTAATTTCGTAAAAATTAAATAATTTATAATTTATAAAATATAAAATATTTATTTACATTCATTTGTTAAAAATATATTTTTTACTTTTTTTTTATTTTCCTTTTCTTTCTTTCTTTCCTTTCTTTCCTCTTTTCTTATAAAATTAATGTAAATAAAATATTTTATATTTTAAAAATTAATTTAAATTATAATATGAATTATTATTTATTTTTTTATATTTATTTACAAACAAGAGAAAAAGGGAAAAGATAAGAAAGGAAAAAATAAAAAACTTATAAATATAAAATAAATATTTTATATTTATAAATTATTTAATTTTTAAAAAGTTAATTTAATTTAATTTAATTTAATATAATTTAAAATATAATATAATATAATATACTTATATACATATATATTTTGTATTCGTTTATAAAGAAGAGAAAAAAGAAGAAAGGGAAGAAACAAAAAAACAAAAAAATATATTTTTATAAAATTAATGTAAATAAATAGTTCTATATTTTTTTCAATTATTTGATTATTACAATATTAATTTAAATTATAATGTAAATTATTATTTAGTTTTTAATATTTATTTCTAAAGAAGAGAAAAGCCAAAAAAAAAAAAAAGGAAGAAACGAAAAAATTAAAAATATTTTTTTATAAAATTAAAGTAAATAAATATTTAATACTTTTTAAATTAATTATATTTTTAAAAAAATATTTTAATTTATAATATGAATTATTTTTTCTTTTTATTTATTTATAAAAAAAATCAAAGAAAAAATAATAAAGAAATAAAGAAAAAGGGAAAAAAAATGAAGAGAAATATGGTGCAATCAGCTAGTGACACGTGTCACTAGCTGATTGCTACAATAAAGATAATGAAAAAGTTAACGGAAGTGACTAATTTGTTATGATACTTGTAATCAAGGATCAATTTGATACGTTTTGAAATTTATGGACCAATATAAAATATGCCCTATAGTTTATGGACCATTAGTGCTATTAACTCCAGTTTAGTGGGGAACATAAGTGGAGTACAGAATCAGAGCAGTGGTATTTCTATCACGACAGAAGCTCCGAGAAATTCAATTGGTTTATTTAGTTGATTATCTGTTTTTCATTCCTTTTGTTCTTTTTATTTCTTTTGTTTGTTATTTTATATTATTACTTGATATTTTGTTATTGTTAATAATTTCTTGTTACTACTGAAACTGAGGACAAGGAAACAGAAAAGGAAAAATCAACTTTTTCAAGCAATGGTTTCACTGGCCGGTGGTTCGTCGGAGCCTCTCTCCGCATCGGGTCGGAGCTTTGAGAAGCTGAGCCTCCCGTCCCTCCAGTCCAAAATGAAAACTGACCCGAAAGGCTACGAAATGGAGCTCCATCTCATCCGCAGCCAATTCTATTATGCTCTCGAGCTCTTCTAGCAGCAAGCGGCTTTCAACTTCTCCTTCATCAGCGACGTCGGTGCCGACCCAAACGTAGCCAAGGACCTCAGCGATCGCGCCATGTTCTTGGCCCATGTCATGCCGTTCTATCCCAAGCAGCTCGCCAAGTTCCCTTCCGATCTCACTGCTTTTCTCAAATCATCAGCAAAGACTCTTCCATCGGGGCTTAGATTCCATGTCACCCAAGCCTTCATTCTCCTCGTTAACCGGAAGATTATTGATATAAAAGACACTCTGTCATTGTTCATGGAGTTGCAGACACTAGGAGACATGAATTTGAGGAAATTAGCATTTTCTCATGTTGTTCATTGCCAAGAATTAGGAGAGTTCTAGGGTAAGCTCCCTTATGGTGAGCTTAAAATAAGCTTCATTACTAGGGCTGTAATCGAGCCGAGCCGAGCTCGAATACTGAGAAGCTCGAGCTCAAGCTCGATTCGAAACTCGAGGCTCGAAGCTCGGTTCGAGCTCGATCGAGTATAATTTTGTAAGCTCGAGCTCGGCTCAAGATAAAATCGAACTATTCGAGCTCGACTCGATTAGGCTTGTTTATATACTCGAGCTCGAATTAAGGGTTTTTAAGTATGTATATATATATATTAAGGGTAAAATAGTAAATTAATAATAAAAATATTATAAATAAAAAAAGCTCGATTAGGCTCGCGAGCTGCTCGAATCGAGTATTAAGATACTCGAACTCGGCTCGCTCGATAGCTCGAGCTGCTCGAGCTCGAGCTCAGCTCGATAATGACCGAACCGAATTCGAATTTTTTTCGAATCGAACTCGAGTAGCTTGCGAGCAGAGGTGTCTCATTTACACCCATATTCATTACATATAAACATTACAAAATTATATATAAACATGACAAAATTATATATAAACATGACAAATTACATAAAATTGTCATGTTTATATGTATTTTTTTTTTACATATAAACACGAAAAATTACATAACATGACAATTACATATAAACATGACAAATTACATATAAACATGATAAATTACATATAAACATGACATATTTGTCATGTTTATATGTAACTTTTTAAATAGTGTAAATCTTTTTTTACATATGTAATTTCATTTTTACATATAAACAGGACACAAATTACATATGTAATGGAACCTACGGAAAGCTCACCATAAGGAGCTTTCTATTTGAATGGGGGATCGATCCTCTATGAATGAGGGATCGATCCTTCCCTTATTTTCCAGGAAAAATCAATGCAATTTTGTATTTTTCTGATTTTTGATACCAAGTAAGAATGTGTGATGTTTTTAATCAAAAGTAAAACTTGTAACATGTTAAAAAATCATTTGAGACTTGTAAGAACATGAAGGTTGGATCAAAAACAACTTTTAAAACAATTTTTGAAAAGATTTTGCAAATAAGTAATCATGCAATCTTAAAGCATTGAGCATGGGATTTTTCATTCAAAAAACACATAAACAAGTTTATAAGCATATCCAATATTTACCAAACTTGTTCAAGCCATAAAAACATGTTCATAGCACCAAATTCATTCAAGCAAGTTTATTTATACACAACATGATAGAATAGATCAATCAAAGCTTAACATATTCAAGATTTTGATTTTTGGTACCTTAAAACCCCATTTTTGCTTGGAAAAACCCTTGAAAAATAGTCAAAACGTGCTAATTTCATTTTTAACCAACTTGAACCTCTTTAACAAGTTTTAAATGATAAAACAAAAATTTTCAAGTGATCATTTGGTCTTAGTAACAAGGAAATCAAAAAGTCAATTCTTGGAACCTCATTTTCCTTGAAAATGCTACTAGAATGGGTAAAATATTAAGAAAGCATTTTAAAGCTCTTTAAACCTTTTAGAAAGGTTTTGTATTATATTTTCAAATTGTCTAAATGGTTTCTATGCCCATATTCTCTCAAAAACAAGATTTTTCTTTGTAATCTCTATAAACCATCCAAAATTTGTATTTAACACATAAGAATTAGGAACATTGCAAGTTAATCAATTTTCTTTGTTTGAGCAAGTTTGAGACAATAAACTCAAGATATTCAAAAGCATTAAGAACTTGCTAAAACAAGTTTTCACATTTAAAGATTTTATTTGCAAAAATGATTTTCAATGTAAAACTTGAAATCTCAAATTCATTAAGCTTTGTATGCTCCCCCTAAAGATATGCATAAATACAACTTAATCATTTAAGCATACAACATAATTCTCCAAAGCATGATACCATAAAAATCAAACATTTATGCATAAGATCATGCTTAAGCTCATGCTCCAATAACAATATCTCAATAAATTAAGCACAACATCAATTTCACCAATCAAAGAAATATATTAATATTAAGCACTCAATAACAATACTTCCTTCAAAATTATGCATGCGAAAGTATTTATCATATCAAATCAATTTTGCATAATCAAAATATATCACGTAAGTTCGAAGGAAAGCTTATGCACTCAAGATCAAAGAAAATAACATATTTATGCAATTCAAAATATATAATCAATAAAACACATTATAAAAAAAATTCAAACGTCAAACAATTAAACTTGAATAGGCAACCAAAATATCTCATCCAAAGAGCTTTTAAGCTTAGAGGTTACCCATATCCATTTGTGTGTCTAGAGCATCCAATCAAAGCATTTTGTTCCTCTTTGCTCTAACACACCTACAAGAGACAATTATTTGGATTTTGGTACCCAAATTGCTTTGGGTCCTTGAGAGTTAGTCACTAAGTCTCTTGTTTCTTTTGGAACCCATACTTGCCTAACTCTATATGGAATCTTTTTCTCAATAGGACAAGTATGTGTATTAAGACCATGATAATTACAATGAGCACATTTGGTCATTTTCAAACGAAAAGATTTTTCAATAAAAATTTGTTTTTCATTTTTCAAGCTTTCAAATTTCATTTTCAATTCTAAATTCTCATTTTCTAAAATTTCATTTTTCTTTTGGCAAGCTTCAAAATTCATTT
Source organism: Fremontodendron californicum (assembly GCA_030761205.1). Lineage (NCBI taxonomy): Eukaryota > Viridiplantae > Streptophyta > Magnoliopsida > Malvales > Malvaceae > Fremontodendron > Fremontodendron californicum. The sequence continues at coordinate 3,053,299 of JAULJL010000037.1, forward strand.
TAAATTTCTCATTTTGTTTTTCCAAATCATCCTTTGTTTCTACCAAAAATTCATTTTCAACATTTAGTTTAGAAATCATCTTTTTGTATCTCAAGTTCATAGATTCAAATTCAAAAAACAAGTAATTATAGGCATTTTGCAATTCATCAAAATAATGAGAATTTGAATCACAAGAGCAAGAGGATACCTAGGGTTCTTCAAGAGCCATGAGACACATTTCATTTTGGATAATTTCCTCTTTCTTTGCTCCATGAAGTTGCTCAAGTTTTTCCCATATTTCTTTGGAGGTAGCACAAGAGGAAACCAAGTTGAGGTTGTCATCATTAAGTGCTTCATAAATAAAATTCATGGCTTTTGCATCATCTTGCAATCTCTTCATGAATTTTTCATCATTTAAGTGAGCTCCTAGACCTTTTTCAACTACCATCTAAGCTCCAATGTCATTAGCCATCAAAAAGACCTTCATCCTCAATTTCCAAGCCCAAAACTCATGTTCTTCCAACTTTGGGGCCTTGAGGATATTCACACCACTTTGTATCATTCTTGAGCTTTGAAAATGATCTTTTCTCAAGGTTGTTAGACCTATAAAAAAGACCAACACTCTGATACCAATTGTTAGCTTTTGTGGTGATCAAATCAAGAGGGGAGGTGAATTGATTTCTCAAAAATAATTACGAAATTAAAGCACAAATAATGATATTGAGAAATTTAAACAATAAACTCAATTTGGCAAGTAGATAAATAAATGAAGCAAGTAAATGAGTAGGGAAAGAAGATCAAACACAATCGATTTATAGAGGTTCGGCCTTGTGCCTACGTCCTCTCCCTTAGCCTCACTTGCCAAGGAGTTCCCAATTTACTAACTTGAATTGCTACCTTTTCAAGGACAAGGTATAACCTTCACAATCCCTATCTTTTATGTAGGCTTAGATAGAAACCTTTCCCCCCTATCTTTTTGTGGGCTAAGATAGAACCTCTTCCCCCTATCTTTTTGTAGGCTAAGATAGAACCTCTCCCTTTTACAAGGTGTTTGTGTAAACAAAATGACCCTCTAATAGGCTAGGTGTTTACAAGGTTAAGCTCAACTAGGAGAGACTAAACAAAGATGATTTCAACAAAAGAATATAAAAAAGATATGAAAATTAAGCTTAGAACAAAGAGAACTTCTTGAAAACTTTGAGAGATATGAAGATATGGCTTTGAACTTTCTCTCTTGATGTGTGATTCTTTCTCTTGGTTTTTCTCAACCTTTTAGAAGTGTTGGAGACACTTATTTATAGCTTGGGAAAGCTATATGTTCGTTTGGAGTTGATGGGAACGAAAAAGAGCCGTTGGAGCCTCAAAAATTGAGCTTGAAAAACTGCCCAGAAGGCATGGGATCGATCCCTTACATGAGGGGATCGATCCTTTACATGAGGGGATCGATCCCCTACTTGTTCCAACTCAAAATATGACCGTTGGAGGCCATGGGATCGATCCTCACCTTGGTGGGATCGATCCCTTACTGTCTTGCAAAGTTTATTAGCTACTGACTCTCATGGGACTGATCCTAAGACTGATCCTGGGATCGATCCTCTATCTTAGGGGATCGATCCTCTCATATAAAAAATGTTTTCTTTGATATTTAAAAGAGGTCAAATCGTCTCAAAAATATTTTAAACATATACATATATTTAAGAACATGTATTTTTTAGAAAATTAAGGAGTTTAAAGTATTTTAACATTTTCCAAAATATTTTCAAAATGATTCAACGAAAAATGCTAAATTGAAAATAATTAAGCTCAAGCTAATTAAGCTTAAGAGTTTGTCATTTCAAAATTAAGATCAATTCAAAGCTAATATAGCTAACATTCTCTCGAGGATAATTTTCGTTGAACCTCTCTCGAGGATAATTTTTGATAAGCCTCTCTCAAGGATAATTTTCGTTAAGCCTCCCTCGAGGATAATTTTCGTTGAACCTCTCTCGATGATAATTTTTGACAAGCCTTTCTCGAGGATAACTTTCGTTAAGCCTCTCTAGAGGATAATTTTCGTTGAGCCTCTCTCGAAGAGCATTTTTTCATTTGAAAAATTTAAAGTCTATGCCTCATTAAGAGGAGCATTTCTACGATAGGATTTTCTTTAAGTATTTAGTGTCTTTTTAATTCTTGAGAACTTGTAGGGTGTTTACGTCTTTGCACATCCCTGTTTCTCAAGGAACGCACAAAGAGGGGCAACTGTAGACACCCGTTTTTATCCGGGCTTTTGTTAATTTTAATTTTTAAATTTAGTTTAGTTTAGTTTAGTTTAGTTTAATTTTAATATTTATTTTTTATTTAAATGTTTGATTTCGAATTTATCAAAAAAAAATGAAAAAGACAGAAAATAAATAAAAAAAATCGAAAAGGAAAAATGCAAAGATTCAATTCAATCGAAACTCCTATTCTCCTTACAGGATTAGGATTGAACTCTGGTATAAAGGATAAATGAAGAAAATGAAACCAAAGAGAACTAAAATTCTTGCTAAATTCATCTATATAAACAAGGCATAATCTCAGCAAGAAAGGGGTCCCGATGGGAAAAACAACAACACAATACAAAGAATCGAGGCGCAGAATTGTTCGATAATAACGGTGGTTTGTCAACAGTTTAGTAGGGAACATAAGCGGAGTACAAAATCGGAGCAGTAGTATTTCTATCACGACAAAAGCTCCGAGAAATTCAATTGGTTTATTTAGTTGATTATCCCTTTTTCATTCCTTTTGTTCTTTTTATTTCTTTTGTTTGTTATTTTATATTATTACTTGATATTTTATTATTGTTAATAATTTCTTGTTACTGCTGAAACTGAGGACAAGGAAACAGAAAAGGAAAAATCAACTTTTTCAAGCAATGGTTTGACTGGCCGGTGGTTCGTCGGAGCCTCTCTCCGCATCGGGTCAGAGGTTTGAGAAGCTGAGCCTCCCGTCCCTCCAGTCCAAAATGAAAACTGACCCGAAAGGCTACGAAACGGAGCTCCATCTCATCCGCAGCCAATTCTATTATGCTCTCGAGCTCTTCCAACAGCAAGCGGCTTTAAATTTCTCCTCCATTAGCGGCGTCGGTGCCGACCCAAACGTAGCCAAGGACCTCAGCGATCGTGCCATGTTCTTGGCCCACGTCACGCTGTTCTATCGCAAGCAGCTCGCCGAGTTTCCTTCCTATCTCGCTGTGTTTCTCAAATCATCAGCAAAGACTCTTCCATCGGGGCTTAGATTCCACGTCACCCAAGCCCTCATTCTCCTCGTTAACCGAAAGATTATTGATATAAAAGGCACTCTGTCATTGTTCATGGAGTTGCAGACACTAGGAGACAGGAATTTGAGGAAATTAGCATTTTCTCATGTTGTTCATCGCCAAGAATCGGGGGAGTTCTAGGGTAAGCTCCCTTATGGTGAGCTTAAAATAAGCTTCATTACATATAAACATTACAAAATTATATATAAACATGACAAAATTATATATAAACATGACAAATTATATAAAATTGTCATGTTTATATGTAAATTTTTTTTTTTTTTTTACATATAAACATGACAAATTACATATTTACATGACAAATTACATATAACATGACAATTACATATAAACGTGACAAATTACATATAAACATGACATATTTGTCATGTTTATATGTAATTTTTTAAATACTGTACTTTTTTTTTTACATATGTAATTTTTTTTTACATATAAACATGACACAAATTACATATAAACATGATAAATTAAATATGTAATAGAGCCTACGGAAAGCTCACCATAAGGAGCTTTCCTTAGAATTTTTCCAAGAATCGCGCCTGGATACCCAATATAATCCTTTCTTCTTCTTCTTCTTCTTCTTCTTCTTCTTCTTCTTCTTTTTTATTATTTATGTTTCTACGCTTTAATTTCTTTTGTATTTGTTTTATGTTTTTATTTTCTTTGGTTCTTTTAGATATTATTTAATATATTATTGTTTGGTATTTATATTATTATTTTGATTGTTGCATGTTCATGTTTATTATGTTAATTATTATTAGTATTTTTATATTAATTAATTTTTGGACTAATATATTTTTTTAGCTTTGATTTTTGCGGTTATTGTTAAGATTAATTAATTATTTTTATTTTTAAATAGCTTTATTTTATTTTATTTTAGTTTAGGTTTTATTATTATTTATTTTATTTTTTTAGAAAGTATGTTTAGGTTTTTTTTATTGTTATTGTTATTTTTTAGAAAGCATGGATTAGGTTTATTTATTGTTATTATTTTATTATCAGGATTAGGTTTATTTATTTATTTATTATTTATTTAGATAAGCATGTTTAGGTTATATTTATTATTATTTTTTTAGATGAAGTATGATTAGCTTTTATTATTTTATTTTTAGAATTATGATTATTTTATTTTTATTTTTAAAAAAGCATGATTAGGTTATAGAAGCATGATTTAGGTCATTATTATTATTATTATTATTATTATTTTTGCATGATAAATATGATATGATTTTAATTTTTTTTTAGATTAATGCATATTTTTATTATTTATTATTATTTTTGTTTTCTAGATATTACATGATTTAGGAATATTATTATTATTTTTAGATTATTGCATGTTTAGGAATTTATATATGATATTTTTAGATTGTTGCATGTTTAGAAATTTATATTTTGTTTTTATTTTTAGAATTGCATGATTTAAGATTATTATTTTTAGGTGTGTATGATATGATATTATTATTTTTAGATTTTTGCATGAATTAGGAATTGATATGATATATTTTTATTTATTATTAGTATTAGATAATTTTGGCATGATAGGTTTTATTTACTTTTATTATTATTTTTAGGTTTTATTTTATTTTTTACTAGATTACTATATTTAGATAGGCGTTGTGGGAGTGCTAATCCTTCCCCGCACGTAACCGAACTCCCGAACCTAGTTCTGAAACGTAGATCGAAACTTATTCTTTTTAGGGTGCTTTAGTCAAGCTTAGGATAACTTTAAGAAGAATAGATTCATAAACGTGACTAATCACACCTATATTAGATAATTAGTGGCGACTCCATAATCTGTGACTAGCTTATTGAATTCGTATTTGACACATTATGACAACATATATTCGAATATGGATATGAAAGTATGATTCTTCAAATATATGAAAAAACTTAATTTTTTTTTGAATATATACGTATTGAATACATATCCGTATCTAACATTCATCCGAGTCCGGCTAACATAGTTGATGAGTGTTAATTTGGTTTTTGATTGGCATTAGTATTTTCTTTTATCATTTACTTTTCCCCATGTTCATTTCATACCCTACCTCCTTACACCCTCCAAAATCCTGCAGTTTTGTCTTCCACACCACATAATCTATTAAGGGCAAATTATTATGTTGTCAAAAGAAACAACCATTAACTTTCCCTTATGTCTTTTATTAGGGTTTGTTTGTATTACTTTGGTCTCTCTTTGTTACTATTTCCCCCATATTTCCATTGGAATAAACAACAACAAATTTTGATCTAATTATACTTGTTTGCAAAATGAGTGTTAGACTAACATAATAGCTTAAATTATTTGTCAATTGTGTAAATATAAACACAACATAAATTATTAAAATTGTTAAAACATTAAACATAAATACGATACGTGTATTAAACATATCGTGTTAATCATGTTTAAATATGTCATGTCATATCGTATTTATTATACTATTTTTATATTTATTAAATGTGTTATTTTCATATCGGGTATAAAATTATCACATCTACGTGAGAGTATCACTAAAAGGAAAGAAAGCAAATTTGAAAAAAAAAAAAAGGAAAAAAATGGAAAAAAAGCTTAGAAGTATAAGCAACAGAAACCAAAAAGTTTACCTACTGCTACTATGTCCTGATTTTAAACCATTGTACTTTCGATGAAGTGCAGGGTGTACACAGGAAAAAATGGATGCCCTTTGCTTCTTTTGTTTGACACCAAAGATAAATGATCTCAAAGGAACTCCAGATCGAGTATCTGAGTGTTCCATTTGGCTACTTTGACGGCTCTTAGATCCAGAAAGTCCCCAATCTTCACTCAACTTTGCCACAGTCCTCTCAGCTTCAAGCTGTAATGTTGTTACAAGATCTAAACCAGCTTGCAGTTCATCTGCAACTTTGTTATTCTCTTGTTTCATGTTCAAAATCTCGCCTTGGAATTTCGCCGCTTGGTAACTTGTGAACCTGAAATCATCATCTTCAGCACTTGTTTTCAAAGCCCTTGTGATTTCTTCTTGAATTTCACATAAAGATGAAAATCTGTTCTTCAGTTCTTCTTTTAGTAACACACTTTTTTCTACCCAGACACTCAATTCAGTCTGTACTTCTCTCAGATGTTTGTATAATGGTCGCACATCTGATTTTATTGAATATTTCGTAGTGCTACTTCCTTCTTGCTTTTGTCTTTCCTCGAGTTTTAATACCTCAACCTCTAAATCTTTCACCCCAGTTTCAAATTTTTGTACTTCATGGAATGTAGAGCTGAATCTGAACCAGAAATCTAAGTTTTCTTCTAGCAGTTCGTCAATGTTCATCCGGAACTTTTCTTCAATTGCTGATGTAGTTTGAGACTCGTTAATTAGCATCATTCTAATGTCTTCTTTTACTTCTTTCTCAACTATTAATTTCTCAAAACTTACTCCTCCAGGTTCAACATATTGACCAGTATTGTTGTTGTTTTCAACGAGACCTGTATGGGAAAGGCTTAGTTTCTGACGTAAAGATCGAATCTCTTCATCTTTCATGGCGTTACTGTTCTTCAGTTCCTTTAGCTGCAATGTTATCTCAAACAGGCCATCCTGGTAATTTGTCTCTACTTCCATGAGCTTCTTCTTGGTGTCTTTGTAGTCCTGAAACATTGTAGTATATTCAGTCAATAGATTCTTCTCACTGTTGTCTTCCATACTTGTCAAGAACAACTGCTTCCAATCTGGCTCATCTTCTTGCCCTCTTTCATGTTCTTTTGATTCAACTTTGGCAAGCGTGTCGGCTGAATGTGAAGAAGCTTGCTCATCAACTTGTTCCTCTGGTTTCAGGTCTTCACATTTCTTTGAAGGCTTAGAAGTTTCATGGCTAACACATCCTTCATTTGTAGATGTTGAAACGGAATCATGTTCTTCAGACCCTTTTTGGGATTTGACTTCAGCTGGAGATTTCTCTTTTTCTGATGCTTTAGCGACCAAAAACTCCTTGCCTGCTTTCACCTTCTTCGGCTTCTCCTTTGGCGATTTGAACTTCACTGAACAGCTCTTCTCTCGTTCAAGCTCCTCATCTGGCTTCAAACTATGTACTTTCTGTGAAAGGTGATCAAGATTACAATGTGCTTCAATAAAATGAGTTTGGAGATTGTTGTTTTGGTCTTCAACGCTCTGGTTCAAATCCTGAATCCCTTGCAACTTCTCCTCCATCTCTCTTAGCTTGTTCCTCAAATCATTTTTTCCATCAATCAATGTGGGCTTACCATTTTCCAGGGTCTGAATCTGGGTTTGAAGCTCGTCAATCTCTGTTCTTAGTCTCTGGATAAGAGCTGTCTGAGATGAGACTGCAGTTTCTAAGTTGATCACTTTGTTGACAAGTATATCAATCTTCTCCGCCATGTCAGTCACAGTCAAAGATTCACCAAGGCCAACTTCAAAATGCTCCTTTATCTTCTCCCTTAAGGACTCCATTTCCTTTCTCTTTTGGCTAGTATTACACTCTTCTTGTTCTAACCTTTTGGATTTATCTACTGCTATTCCTGATGGTTTTTCCTGACTGAGTTCGTTTAAGTGAAACTCGTTCTTCAGTGAGTCCAACTTCTCCCTAGCATCCTTGATCCTTTTCTGCTCAACTTCTGCTTCCATGACTGATCTTTCCTGTTTCTCTTGTAGCTGATCTAATGTCTCTTTGCATGATTTTAAAGCTGTTGCAGCCATTACATTTCGAGCCACATCATCTTCAATCACCCTACCTTCACCAAATTCATCTTCCAAACTGCAAACTTTCTCTTGCATTTCTTTTATCTCATTTTCAACTTCCCAGTACTTTGCCAGCCCACTCTCATAAGAGCTCTTAACAAATTCTTTTTCAGTCTGCAATGCCAGGATTCGTTTCTGAAGCCTGTCAATCTCGTCAAGTCCCTCAGCCTTGTTCAAACCAGATTTAGAAACTGATGTGGCAATGGCTTTTGTTGATTTCTTATATTGCACTTTCTTCTTAGCTGATGTTAACAAACCCTTTAAATCTTTGACAGGAAGCTTCGGAACCATGGGGATTTTGCCTTTTGAGTTTTCTGAAGATTTCTTTGGGAATCTTGGTGTGCAATCTTCATCTTCATCATCCATGGCAAACTGGACTTGCTCTGGACAAACTGAAGCAATCGTGTTGTTTGCATTTTGTAGCTCTGTGGATATGTGATCATATCGTTCAGCTAAGGCACGATAAGCTCTGTAAGATTCTTCCACAAAATGTATCAATTCTGGCCTCTTTTTGTAGTACATTTCTGCTCTCCTGGCAAAGGAATCTCCATCTTCTTCGATGAGTTTAAGCACAACCCCTACCTTTTCCTCCATATCTGCATTTCCCATTGTATTTTCTTATAGAGTTTTCCAATCATATACAGATACAGCTTGAATGTTTCAAAGCTAAAAACTAGTTGATCATAGCTAAAGTTTACCATCAATTTCATATATATCCTAAGTTGTTAATTACTACATATAATCAGAATGCCTGCTTTAGATAATTAGTAAGTTTATTGGATGGATTCTTTATTTTGCTAAATTTTCCTTTCAAGTTTTACAATTTCTATCATATGGAAGTAGAAATTGGATCAAAATTTACTAATTTTTTACTTAGTTAATTAGATCCTTGCAATTGATCTAAACTAATTCATCAATTTCAATTTAAAAACTTCATGATCAGAAACATAGAGTTACAGACTTTAAAAATAAACGAGGCCTATATTATCTAGACTCAGGGGTGACTATCGGATACGAATATGTGTCTAATACGGATATGTTTAATTCTAATTTTTTTCATATATTTGGAGGATCATACCTTATACTCATCCGAATATGTGTCGAACACAGATATCAGATATAAATACTTTAAGAAAAATGAAGAATCCGAGTAACATGGAATATAGCTGTACAACATAGATTTTTTTTTACTGTTCTGGGAGGTTGCTTTATAAAATTTGTGAAAGAAAATAAATAGTGTTATACACATTTTTCTTAAAATGAAAAAGAAGGTTCAATGAAGATGCTGAATCACAATGACACTCTATCTGTCTAAGTGCATTTACAATGTATTATTGAAATCAAAACTTATCATCAAAATTATCAGAAAAGACAGGAAAATCATACCCAAATTTCAGCTTTTTTTTCATTTTATAAATTAAAAATCCATTCAAATGAGAAAAGCAAAGAGAGACATTAAAAACAAAAAAAAAAACAAAAACCCAGAAATTTTTATGCTTTCAACATCAAGGAAAAAACACAAAATATATTATTACCTTGAAGGTTTTGTTCCATCCATTTTGACTGCTTAGTTCTGATATGGCTAGCCCACCACCATGAATATGCATTGCTAGCAGCTCTTTGCAACATCTTTTTAAAACCCTTACTTTTTTTTTCTCTCTTGAAAAAACAACACCAAAAATATGTAGAAAAAGTCTCTTTTCTTTGTTTCAGCTAAGACCCCAAAAGCATGCAAAAGAAGACATAGAAGCCAATTAAGAGAAGGAAGAGAAAGGGAAGAAAAAAAAATCAAAGGAAAAACAAAGTTCTTAGTTTTGACAAGGAAACATGCAACAAAGAAATCTGTGTTTTTTTGTTTTTGTTATGGGATCATGGAGGGGAGCAAACCTCGCCCGAATATATTGTTGAAACAATGAAGCTTTCTTTTTCTTTCTTTTTTTTTTAGGCCATGGAAGTGGGCATTGTACCTTAAAAAAATCAGTTCAAAAGTTTCAGTCAGTGGTCTGTCTCCACGTGGCATTCTTGTCATACCAGGATGTTCAGGGCACCCTACTTTCTTGCTTTGGGAATTGGGACTTTCTTTCCTTTAACCGACTTGGAATCTCATCTTAAAGGTTAAAAAAAAAAAAAATATGAAAAACATATACATTGCACAGTAGAATTATTGTGAAATGATATAATGAATAAAAGTTATTTCAAAAGAAAAAATAAATAATTAAAAATTATTATAAAAGATATTGTAAAGACACAATTATCCTTCATGAAAAAACTTACTTTTCTTTTTTTTTTTCATTAAGGAAATATTATTTTTTAAAAATTTTAATTGAAAATAAATTTAAAAAATAAAATATTTAAATATATATGTTTTAAAAAATTTTAACAAATAAATAAAAATTAATTTTAGGCATATTATTTTTATTTTTTTACATTTTTTAATTAAAAAAAGTAAATAAAAAATTTAAAAATTTATTTTCTAAAATTAAAAAGTTTTATTTTCAGAATATTTATTTTTTAATTAAAAAGTAAATTAAAAAATAAAAGAAAAAGAGAGGAGAAAATTTTTTTATCAATGATAATTTTGTCTTTACAATATCCTTTTTAATAATTTCTAATTATTCATTTCTCTTTTTCAAATAACTTTTATTCATTATACTATTTCACAATAATTCTACTGTGCACTGCATATTTTTCATATTTTCCCAAAAAAATAAAGGGTAAATATGAAAAACACGCTCCCAATAAATAAATAATTATTAAATAATTTAATAAATCAAAATTATTTAAAAAAATAAAATGAATAATTAAAAATTATTATAAAAAATATTATAAAAATAAAATTATTTTTAATGAAAAAATTTACTTTTTTTTTATCTTCCATTTAAAAGATATTATTTTTTAAAAATTTTAATTGAAAATAAATTTAAAAAATAAAATATTTAAATATTGATTTTTTTAAATTTAAAAAATTAAAGAAAATTTAATTTTAGAAAAATTGTTTTTATTTTTCAAAATTTTTTAATTAAATAAAAAATAAAAAATTTACTTTTTAAAATTAATAAAAAAAATTTATTTTCAAAAAATTTTATTTTTTAATTAAATAATAAGAGAAAAAGAGAGGAAAAGTTTTTTTTATCAAGGGTAATTTTGTCTTTACAATTTCTTTCTTAATAATTTTTTATTTCTTTTTTTCAAATAATTCTTATTCATTGTACCATTTAATAATTATTGTATTATTGATGGTATGTTTTTCAAATTTACCCAAAAATAAAATAAAGATGCTTTTAGTAGAGAGTGTTTGAATATCAAAGTTAGGCATTGAATAAAAAAATCGGATCGGATTGGCCGATCGAATCGGTTGAATCGAGAATCGGTGATTTATTCGGTTTGACAGGTATAATAAAATCTGTTCAACCGGTAAAAAATTGAAAACAAAATCTTTTTTATTTTTTTAATTATTTTTTTCAAAAATATTTTTTTGTAAGTGATGAGATTTGAACCTATAACCCCTTTATGCTTATTTATTATATTTAATATTTGTTCAACATTAAAAATATTTAAAAATCTTATTTAAAGTGTCCAACTGATTCAATCATTTGAACCGAAAATCGGAGGTCACACCGATTTGATCTTCAATCCTTTTTTTTCAACCTTGAAGTTAGGTGCCCTAATCAATTGTATAAGCAATGTTTAATGATTGTGTCAATTTTGGACACAATACGAAAACACGACATTTATATAATTTGTTTAATAAATGCAAAAAAATAGAGTAGTAAACATGATTAATATGATTAACACGATATGTTTAATACACATATCATATTCATGTTTAAGATTTTGACACATTCAATAATTTGTATATTATTCATGTTTACACAATTAACACAAAAAATATATATATATATATATATAATATGACACACAAACATGAATTGTTAAATTTATTATTTATTAATGACAAGTATTTCAGTTATAAATTTGAAGAGCACCCATTTTATAAAATTGAAGCAATATTATTTTGTTCTTATTGCTTTGGCCAATATTAACCCTTTTAAAAACTCTTACTAGGAGAAATGGCGCGAAAAGAAATGCTCTCAACTCAAGCTAACTCGATTAACCTGAGTTGAAGATTTCTTCCCATTTTCTCACCAATCTTCATCAAATTTCTTGCGAATTCACCTCTCGAATTCACATCCATTTGTTCTTCCGATCACTTTCGAGCCTCAATGGATTCACAACGAACTCTTTCGAAGCTCAATTTCGATCGGGATATGTCGAAAACATTGATTGGATCAGATTTGCAGGGCTCTGATCAGCATGGCTCTGAGTCTATGAGAATGACATTCAAGCAAGTCGTTAATGGAGAGTCCTCCTCTCATTCCGGAACTGCCATTGCTATAGGGAGTGAAGCGGGGGTACAGAAGAAAGCAGTTACAACTACTCTCAATGACGTGGCATCTGCTGAATGGAGGAAGCTTTTTGCGATTACAGAGGCCCAATCAATGCAGTTTTTTCCTCCTCAGAATCTTGAGGGGAAAATCACAGTAAAACCGTCTCATGAGGTCTTCGATGAGGGCATCCAACAATGGCAACACTCTTTGGTTGCACAATTCATTGGCAGGCCACCTAATTTCAGTTTGTTCCAAAGGATGACCAACCAACTCTGGGGAAAGGAAGGAAAGATCGAAGTCAAGCCAGCAGGAACAAATCTCTTCATCATTCAGTTTTCTACATCAGAGACAATGGAGTGGGTCCTAGAGCATGGACCATGGCATATCCAAAACATGCCTATTATTCGCAGGAAATGGAAGCCTGGGATGCAATCGCTTGCATTTAATATGGACAAGCTTCCCATTTGGGTTCATTTGGGCAATATTCCTCTAGAGCTGTACACAACAAAGGGACTGAGTTACATTGCAAGTGCTCTGGGCTCACCTCTCTACATGGACAAGATTACGACAAGTAGGCAAAGACTTGCGTATGCCAAGGTCTGTGTTGAGATGGAAGCCAAGCTGGAATTACCACGGTCCATCGAGGTCGAGTTGCGTGATGGATCTCTGGTTCAAATCTCAGTGGAAGCCCCTTGGTTCCCACCCAAGTGCAATGCCTGCAGCATATTTGGGCACATGGAAAGGAACTGCCCACGATCCACTAAGGTGACAACCAAAATGTGGGTGCCAAAGCAGACTCAAAAGGAAGATAATTTGGCGGGTACAGGCTCTGATGGACCAGTCATGGAGGAAGAAAGGCCAATTGTAAGCAAGCCATTAGTAGCTATGGAAGCCCTGTCTTCAGCAAACAGGTTTGCAGTGTTAGAGAATGCTTCTGAGAATGAGAATGGTACTGTTACAAAAGACTCTGAGCCACAAGAGCACAATGAAGTGGTGGAATACAATTCCCCAAGGAAGCCTAGAGCTGCGGCTGCTGGAGTTGCAGATCTGATACGCCATATAAAAAGCAGGAAGAAAAGACCCTATGACAAAGGAAAACTCACAGTGAAGATGAGCTCTAATGCTTTGAGTGGTCAGGTACATGGCCCCTCACAGTCATGAATATCTTAGCTTGGAATGTTCGAGGACTTAACTGTCCTCTTAAACAAAAGCAGGTTGTAAATAGGATCAAAAGCCTGCGTATAGATATAGCATGTATAGTTGAAACTAGGATTAAAATTTCTAAGATGCAGTCCACTTTGGACAAATTCTTGGGCGGCTGGAGGCTGCTTCACAACTATTCAGAAGCAATAAATGGCAGAATCTGGCTCCTATACAAGGAGCATCTGACTGTTGACAAGGTGACCCTCTCTGATCAGTCCATCACTTGTTTGATCTCCTTGGACTCCCAATCGTTTTACTTAACAGCAGTTTATGGATCGAATGATGGTGCTAGCAGGAGAAGACTATGGTCTCATTTGAGTCATCTCAGGGGATTGATTCATGGGCAAGCATGGATCCTTGCTGGTGACTATAATGTCATAGCCAACCTCTCTGAAAGCTCACGTCCCTGCGGTTCTCATCCAGACATTCAAGACTTCCAACAGTTTCTTGAACAGAACTTGTTACATGACCATGCTTTTGTTGGACCTTTATTCACCTGGTCCAACCACCAAAATGATCATTTGGCAAGGAAGCTTGACAGAATGCTCATCAATGACAATTGGCCTCTTTCCTTTCCGCACTCTCATGTAGAGTTCATAGCACCTGAAGTATCTGACCATTGTGCTGCAATGATCAAATCTGCTTTGCCACCTCACTCCCCTCCCAAGCCATTTAAATTCTTTAATTTCTGGACAAGGAACAGTGAGTTCAAGCATGTTGTTGAGAACTCATGGATTATACCTGCAGCTGGAAGCCCCATGTCCATTCTACATCTGAAATTGAAGAGGCTCAAACATGTGCTCAAACAGTTCAATCAGGTGAAGTTTGGATCTGTCTCTGCAAGAGTCTTGGGAAAGCGCAAGGAACTTGAAGATGTGCAGCTCTCCCTTCTGAGGGATCCCAACGAGGAATCTTTGGTCACAGCTCAAACCTCACTGGCACAGGAATTTCATGAGCTGCTGAAAGCTGAGGAAAGCTTCCTCAGGCAAAAGTCTAGAATTACCTGGCTGAAGGAAGGTGACCATAACACGGGGTACTTCCATAGGATGGTAAGTGCAAAGCAAAGTAGAAACACCATCAAGGTGCTTTATGATGATGCTGGGAATAGATTGGAATCCTACTCAGACATCTCTGCAGCAGCAGTTTCTTATTTTCAGAAGCTCCTTGGCTCTCCTGACCCTAACCTTTCTCCCTGCCCTCAAGAGCTCTTAGTGGAGCTGTTTCAAACATCTATTCCAGGAGAAGCAATGTCTGCCATGACCATGCCAGTCATGGGAGAAGAAATTAAAACTGCAATGTTTGCCCAAAACAGTGACAAAGCACCTGGCCCTGATGGATACACAGCACATTTCTTCAAAACCACTTGGGACATTGTTGGCAAGGAGGTGATTGAGGCAGCTCAAGAATTCTTCAGGACAGGAGTCATGCTTCCAGCTTTCAACTCCACTTGTGTTGCCCTTGTCCCAAAATGTCAAAATCCTTCTACCCTCAAGGATTTCAGGCCAATCTCATGCTGCACTGTCTTCTACAAATGCATCACCAGAGTCATTGTTAACAGGCTTAAAGGTTGTCTCCCAGCTATTGTCAGTAGCAATCAGAGTGCTTTGTTCCTGGTCGATGCATTACTGACAATGTCTTGCTGGCTCAAGAACTGGTCAGGGGATATGGAAGATCCACCATGTCACCTAGGTGTGCTATCAAAATCGATCTGCAGAAGGCTTTCGATTCCCTGAGTTGGGACTTCACCTTGGCTGTGCTTGCAGCATTGGGGTTTCCTAGTCAGATCATATCCTGGATTGAAGGGTGCCTCACAACCCCCAGATACTCAATTAGCATCAATGGCGGTTTGATGGGCTTCTTCAAGGGGGCTAGAGGTGTAAGACAAGGGGACCCCCTCTCCCCATACCTCTTTGTTCTTGCCATGAATGTTTTGTCCAAATTGCTGGACTCTGCAGCAAGGTCTGGGGTATTTCAGCACCACCCAAAATGTAAGAAGATCAATCTTACGCACCTCAATTTTGCTGATGATTTACTGATATTTGCTAGAGGTAAAGTTGATTCAGTCAAAGGCATACAGCTGGTCTTGAGCCACTTTTACAGTTGGTCTAGTTTACAACTAAACAATGCCAAATGTGAATTCTTCTCACCTGGCATGAGTAATGAAGAGCTGCAGGTAGTTCAAATGACCTATGGGTTCCAAATTGGCAAGCTCCCTGTTAGGTACCTGGGGGTACCTCTGGTCACCAGAAGACTTATTGAGAGGGACTGTGAGCCTCTGATAGCCAAGGTTCGAACTAGAGTGAATGGATGGGCTACAAGGCTTTTGTCCTATGCAGGGAGGCTTCAGCTGATCCAGTCTGTCCTGTTCAATTTGCAGAACTTCTGGTGCAGGCACTTCATCCTACCTAAGCATTGCCTTAGGAAGCTCACTCAAATATGTTCGAGCTTCCTATGGAAGGGAAAGGATGGGTCGGCCCGAGGAGCTAAGGTCAGCTGGAACCAAGTTTGTTTTCCCAAGTCTGAGGGAGGGCTAGGAATTAAGGATATTTTAACTTGGAACCAAGCTTGTATTCTCAAGAACTTTTGGTCTGTGCTGATGAAAGCAGGATCGTTGTGGATTGCCTGGATCGAGATGTATGTGCTCAAGGGAAGGGATATATGGCATATCCCTATCCCCAGTGGAAGTAGTTGGAGCTGGAGGAAGCTTCTGCAATTAAGGCCAATTGCCTCACGAGTCACCGGACAGCTTGATAGTGGTACTATATGGCCTTTTACTGGAGATAAATACTCTATTGCAGCTGTATGGGGCGCAATAAGGCCAAAACAAGAGAAGGTCTCATGGCATCGACTACTCTGGTTCAAATACTTCATTCCCAAGCACACACTCATATCCTGGATGGCAATTCTTAATCGATTGCCCACTAAGGACAGACTTGTGTCATGGGGAATGCACATTGAAGAGACATGCTCCCTATGCCACCAAGAAAGGGAGACAAGGAGCCACCTGTTTTTCTCCTGCAGATACTCCAAGGTGATATGGCAGCAAGTGCTGGATCTTTGCAGCATTCAGAGAAGGGTTGTCAGTTGGGAAGGGGAACTGAGCTGGGCTAGCAAATTGAATGGCCGATCCTTGCTCTCAGTTATTCTGCGTATTGCATGGAATGCTTTGATCTACTTAGTTTGGAGAAAAAGAAACAAAAGATTATATGGCCAAGCTGAAACCACAAAGGACAAGATCTTGGAATGTATCCGTGACATAGTTGGCCTCCGTTTGCATGATCTCCATCAAATTAAGCTAGATTCTGTTAACAATGCTCTCTGTAATACTTGGAAGCTGAATATCTAGCTGAACTGTTAAGCTCCTTTATGCTTAATTCAGTGTGTACTTGTATCATTGTAGCAGTTTCACTGCTTCTTGGATAAATGGAATTCAAACTACTTATCCAAAAAAAATTGAAGCAATATTTTTCAGCATTTTTTTTGGTGTACATAAGAGCAAAATTAAGTTTTCTATTATTATTTCTTAATGACAAGTATTTCAGTTATAAATTTGAAGGGCACCCATTTTATAAAATTGAAGCAATATTTTTCAGCATTTTTTTTGGTACATAAGAGCAAAATTAAGTTTGCTAAGTCATACAAGACTTAGGCCTTGAAATATCCCAACAATCTTCTACCATACATGCACTACTTGCAAAGGAGGTTGCTCTGAACAAGTAAGCCCCCAATTACGTTGCTTAGCCAAAGAAGCAAGTACATTTGTACACCTATTGGCTTATCTATAAATATGCGACACCTTACATTGTCAATTCTCAAAAACAAATTGTTTGCACTCCAAGATTACCTGACTTAGTGGATCCTTGTAATGATTCAATGACTTTATTAACAACAAATATAGAATCAGACTCCATAATCACCTTCCTGTAACCTTTATAATAAGCTAATTTCAAACCTGTTAGAATAGCATATAACTCTGCTTTCAAGATATAGCCTCTACCAAGCTGTAATAGAAAATCAAACATCCACATTCTTTGACAATCTCGACAGATCCCTCCATCGGTAAGTTTCTTTGGATTAACTTTCACAACTCCATCTGGTGGTCTGTCCCATGCAATGAAATGCTGCTACTTTAGTCTTTTGGTACCAACCATCACCTTATGTTTGACATAGTTGTTCATATCATTAACAACAATGTTAACACTATTATCATGCCATTGAAAATCAACCTCAAAGATATATTTGTTACGCAATTTTCAAATATGCCAGCACACAGGCCAAGGTACCTCATTCTCCATCAGTACATTTTTTCTATCAAGATTAAAAGTCAACCATTCATGTAAAGGGTGAGAGTAAAAGTAGGGATGGCAATGGAGTGGGGCGGGGGCGGATATTGTCTTATCCACCTCCACCCCACTCTTACATGGATGTTGGAAACATTCACATCCATGGATGTCGGTTACATCCATAATCGCTCCACGGTGCTCCACTCCGCTACATCCCAATTTATATTAATTATTTTTAACTTAATATTGTAAAGAAATTATATTATAATTTATTCATGAACATAATTTTAGTATATAAAAATATTTAATATAATATATATAATACATATATACTAAAAGTATAGATATAAAATATTAGTATATATATGATTTTAGTATATATATCTAATATATATTAAAAATATAAGAAAAAATATAAAATATTTTAAAGGATAAAATAGTAATTTCAAAAGTCGGGGCGGGGCGGAGTGGAGCAAGCATTTACCAAAACCGCTCCGCTCCACCCCGCTCCAAAAAAAAAACCTCTCCATTCGGAACGAATCGGTGCGAAATCCATCGGTCGGATCGGGTTTTACCATCCCTAAGTAAAAGTAGTCAAAATATCTTCCATGCTACCACTTTCCCCACAAAGTTCCAGCATTTAACAATGTTAGAAACGGAACCCATAATGGGCACTGTTCCAACATTTAACTTCCCTTGGGAAGTTAAAAGAAATAAAAAAACTACCACAAGGCAGTTAGCAATGTTTAAAAGGAAGAGTAACTTCCTTCCATAAAAATTGTTCATTCGGCCGAGAGATAAAAAGTATTCATTCGGCTTACGGCCGAGAATATCTAAAAAGAAAAATGGAATTTATTTTCATTTAGCAAGGTTAAGGCCGAGAGAAAGAAAAAGTGAAAAAACAAAGTTTCTCTAAAATTCAATAAAACAATACTTGATCTTTATGCATATTTGAAGAACTTAGTCTTGTGACAAATAGATAATTTTTGATTACGTAATTTTGTCTTCGACCAATGAATCAAAATCAAATTTTTTATCGAATGATTTATTAATAAATTATTTATATCTTCAAACAACTTAAAAACGAAACTTACCGAGAACATTTCATTTAAAGAGCGAATCCAAAAAAGTTAATCATCATGACCTTCCACAAAAGACATCAAAAAACTTGGTTCCTTGACAATCCTTGGCAAAACGTTTAAAACCTTCTCACTCCATTAGCCATCAACATATAAATCACAAACTCTAGCATTTTCCAAATGAACAAGAATTGATTGAACAAAAGCTAGCTAAAGGTTTATCTAGCAGCCATTATCTATCTATCCTTTAGGTCTCCATGGCTGGATTTTGACCAAATGAAAGAAACTAAATTTCATGTCTCCATGGTAGAGATGCTCATAAGAATAATTAAAGAAACCCTAACTACTAAAAAAATCAATATAAAGATAATCAATGAGGATGATTTGTAAACAAAACATTTTCTTAACATATTCTTTTGTAAAAGTTTGAGTCATAATTCAACTTTTTGGTTACTTAAAAGGGAAATTTGTTGAAGATGATTTTGATATAGACAATGGACAACAATGTTTACTAATTTTGGATCTTCAAAATTAGCACAATTTCACATTCTTGCCTTATCTAAAGGTTATAATAGTAGCACAATTCTCTTTTCTAAAGGAAAGAGGGAAGGGACTCAAAGTTTAACAATTACTGCTTTATTTGGTTGTGTGCTGAGAAGAGATTTTTATTGTGCCGAAGTCTCAAAACGACATTGAATTTTTATAAGTTTAATAACAAAACGATGCTTTGATGCGGTGAGAATCCATTTCCATCACTCATTCAAATTAATAAAGCAAGGATATATAAAATCTTGTTGAAGGGGAAAAATATGGATGCTTTGCTCTCATTGGAATAATCTTTAAGCTTGATCAAGATAATTGTGACATTTTTCAACTGCCCCTTCTTCCCAAACAAAAGGGACTCATCTTTCAACTAAAAGAAAAGGTTATAATAAGGAAAAGAAGGTGAAATCTTCAAAGTTTAACTTGAACAATAAAATGATGACAGGCTTGGTTGGCACTTGGCAGCATCAACCTCCAAATTATTCAATAAAAAAATGACACGAATATATCAAAATTTATATAAAACAAATTATTAATACGTCAAAATTTATATAAATATAAAATATTTCAAATACAATTATTGTAATAAAAATAAATGGAGATTAGAGATTTGGATGCAGACTTTGAGGCGTGAGAAACACTTTCCTTAAGGTTTTATAATGCCTCCAGAATACAACAAAATCATAAATATTCCAAGCAGAATTGTGTAAATGGCAGAATAGAAAAGTCTCATTTTATAGACAATGTAAAGTTACATTAGTAACTTGTCTGTTGGCTTAAGTTGTGTTCTTACACAACAACTGTTTAGGTATGTCTTTACATAACAGGTTTCAAAAAACACAATTATTAAATACAGCTGATTATTATTTAATATAATTTTCGATTTAATTAATATTTAATTAATTTCGAAAATCAAAAAAATAAAATAAAAAATCAATTGTATTAACAATTTTAAGCCCAAGTGTCCATCTTTGACATTAAATAATTAGTAACTCATTAGGAGAGCCCACTAGCTCCTAGGACCTATAGCACTTGATCTAATTATTTAAGGTAAAAAAAATATCCTATTATATAGCTTTTGTTCTTAACTTTCCTAAGCAATATGAAATTAGTTTTCATCAACATTGTAAACTACTAACAATTATTACCCGAAAAAAAAAATATAAATCAGATCTACGTGGAATGTGCAAAGATGAGACTTGGGAGTTGCGGATTACAAAGATCAGCATATACCAAATGCACGCTCTCAAGAACCCTTTTTTTTAAACTTTATGGCAAAAACTGCAGGATCTTCATGTGATCACACAGCAAGCATCGAGAATTGATTTCATCACTGCACGATTTGTTTATTGTTGCAAATTGATCAGAATTACTGAACCATGTGGACCATGTTTACAGCTTGAGGTTGCTGTTGAGGGAGAAAAAGACGCAGTCTGAGGACCCGCCTCCGCAGCAATGGAGGAAACTTTGTGCAATGTTTTTATGTCAAAAAGTGTGAATTGACACATTTTTGCAATGGCTCATGAACTCTCCTTTTTCTCATTCTTAACTCAAATTAGGGAAAGGCAGGCCATAAATTGAATAAATTCTTGCAACTGGGGAGGGACGAGTGTGAAACATAAATTTAGCTATGATCAACCACAAACAGCCAGGATATAAGAAAGAAGCAAAATATATATATACATATATATACTCCTCATAGTAGAAAAAAAAAAAATATATATATATATATATATATTTACAAAATTGATAAGATGGTAGATAACTCGGGGAAAAGATCAAAATTATTCACAGTAGTAGTGAGCTGAAAGCAAGGACCATTTCTTGCATATTCACAGCAATACTATTTACAGAAAATCAAAAAATATTATCCACCATATCTTAGTGTTTCCACAGATCAGTTCAACTGCATGTAAGCAGGAAGGATGACTTAACAAAACAGAGTGACATCCGGGAAACATGTGTGTTCTTCCAAGTCATCTTGAAGCAGAGAATATACATCCTCTGTGCATCTCCATTCTCCATGAACATTAACCTTCTATGTCTATGTTACTCGGACTCGGTGTAAGTGTCGGATACGAGTATGTTCAATTTTTTCCCTTTTTTTTATATATTTGGAAGGTTATATCCTCATACTCATGTCTAAATATACTCATGTCTGAATATGCACTGGACACGAGTGTTGGACGCGAGTACTTCAAGAAAATAAGAAGTCGGAGCAACATAACTCCGTGCATTCTACCAGAAGCTGAAGCAGATCCTCATCTCTACCATTACCTGCCACCTTTTTTACATTATTCTTTGATACTATAATAAGATTTACTTTTTTAGGAGTACCTCCGGCTGAAATATTTACAGAAATTCATCTACAGTCACTCGGTCAGAGCCACTTCTAGGCCTTCAGAAGTTCTGAAGAGAAGAAAACCACTGCTGCACAGAGTTGCTTCCCTCTGCATATTTTAACCAAAATGCAAAGAAAAAGTTAGTATGCATGAAAAATCTTAGGCCCATGTAAAAGGACAACGAAGTTAAAGGCGAGAAACATCCAATGCAGCATTTTCTGTGAAAGAGCATGTACAAAAACATCTTTTAAAAGCTCAGAAACACCCAACTCACAAAAACTGCATCGTGGAATTCATCAGAGTCAAAAAGATAAGATGATAAGTCTAAAGCCTCATTCCATGCCATAGAAAGCTATTCACACAACAGTAAATTGTGAATTGTGATTCACAATGTTTTCAATATCTTCCAGAGGCATGCTACCAAGCAGCTAGAGATAGACTTATAAGCATTCGCAAGCTAAATCATATAGGGCAAACTCAAGTTTCTTTTAAATTAGAACTAAGGTCCAACATGAATTGCTGCCCAAAACTACAAAGGGTCAGGAACAAGCTTGCAACAAATTGATTGGAAGGAAGATCAGGGCCAAAATGGCAGGCAATATTCACTCCGAAAATTGATCCTGCAAAGTTCTCTGAGACATTTGGACAAGTTGCATCAATGATTACCTACCAATTATCTTAGAATGGTAGATACCTCATAATATCCTGATGCTTTCGTCTTGGCATTATGTGCTCCCCTCAACCCCACCCTAACATGCATACAGAGAGGACATCCACCATGAAAAAGAGGAAAAAATAAAAGGATGCAACAGAAGTTCTGCATGGCAAAACACATCATGTTAACACTTTTTCCCTAATGTTGCTCCAGCTCTTCATTGTTCTTGAAGTACCCGTTTCTGACCCATATCCCCGGACATGGACATGGGGATATGATCCCCCAAAAACCCTCCAAATACATGAAAATCTTAGAAAAAAATTGAACATACCCGTGTCAAACACATACCAATGTCGGACACATACCCGTGTCCAACACTCGTACCCGAGTCCGAGTAACATAACTTTTTCCCATATTTAAAGGAACTAAACTACAGGCATAGTCATTTGACCACTAGAGGTTGCACTCCTCCGCTCGCCAATTTTAAAGCATCTTGTTAACAAGTGCAACTGTGCAGCTCTTGTTTTATTAAAATGTATGTTCCATAGAGGCTTTCTCTAATTTGAGTGATGTATGCTGCAAGGATTTTGTGCAGTGACCATGCAAGCATGCAATACGATGTAGCACTTATTTCATGATGTTGCCTTGCAGAATGGGTTTAACTTATAAGGAACCTGATTTATAGAAAACAAAGCAAAATTCTCGTTAAACTATACTTGTCTCAAATCTCAATACCTTCAAAGTACAGAACAGTGATATTTCTGTTAAGTAGAAACAGCAAAAGCTTACAATCAACCATAGAAAGGAATGAAAAACAATCTTAACTTCTTGACAAAGACAGATATAAAGTCTTTTAATCGGACCAAATTAAACATGTAGCTTAGAAGATTGATGAGCATTTAATGATGCCATAAAACCAATCAACTAGCCTTAAAAATGATATTCGCTGACAGGGGTTAAATTTTAATAGTTCAACTAGCAAGCTGATTCTAGGTGCCAATCCAAAATCAATCAAAATAAATATTATAAAAGAAAAAAGGGGATTCAATAAATTTATATACAAATAAGCTCTTACCAGAAGAGAATCCATTTGGAAGGTTCTTGATTGCACTCAAGAGCTGGTTATTGGGGCCCTCTACAAGTTCCTTGCAACCAGGTTTATAACAAGGAACCAGCACAGCAAATCCATCACCATGTTCATCATCGCCTTGAAAACCAGGACCGTGGGGTTCTTCCCACCCAATGGACCATTCTGGACCATCTGATTCATATCCAGACAAATGCACACCATCTGATGGAACCAACACTACATCGCATTCTTTATCAACCACCATCTTCTCTTCACTACCTTGCAACTTCCCCTTTCCCTTCGCTGGGGCTATTTTTGTTTGGAATTTAACAGTTTCAGACTCTCTCAACCCCAACCCCCAATCAGACGAAGAAGAAGAAGAATTCAAAGAAGACCCATTTGAAACAGGCTGTTTATCTTTACTTCCACCACTCCAAAACCACCATGGAAAACCAGGAAAAGAAACTGCCATTTTTTTAAACAACCTTAAAACTCCATAAATCTTTTTTTTTTCCAAGTCAAAATTTTTACTTTTTCTTGCAGTTAACCACAAAATTAGGAAATGATCAGTTGAGTTTGATAATTTAAAAACAAGATCAAAATTTGGAAAGATATTAATTGAATCCAACAATTTTTTCAATCATAATTAAAGTCAAAAGCTTGTAAATTAAGATCAAGCAAACTGTCTTCTCTATAGATTTTTCTTCAAAAAAAAAAAAAAATCAAATCCAAACAAGTTTATCCAATCAAATGGGTCTTTTTCTAATACCAATGTATTTTTAGTCTACAGTTTTATGACCCTTTTCTCATACTAAAAATTTTCCAAACAAAGTCATCAAAGTTCATCAAAAAGGTCACCAGACACAAGCCCAACAAATTTCCAAATTTTACAATTTTTACTTCAAGCCAAAAAAAGTAAAAAAACCCAAATTTTTTTTTTTAAAAAAAAGAACTGAAAAACCCCTAGAAGCTCAAAAATTTTTTAGAAACGGCGATTCGATTTTTATAATATGACCTTGTGGAGAAAATCGGGATTATCCAGGACCGGCAAAGGATCAAATGGTAATTTCAGCGCTATTACCGACGAAACAAGAATCTTTAAAAAAAACTGTCCCCCGGAAAATCAACAAAACCAAACGTTTCACCGGAGGAAAACAAAAAATCCAAGCTTTTAGGGGCTAAATAAAATACAGGTTGAATTCACTGATTAAAAAAGGGTAAAATTCAACACATTGGAGACTCGAGAGGGAGAGAAAGAAATTTTTAATCAATGAAAAATTAAAGGGAAAATCGAAAACCCCGAAATTTACTATCTCTCACTCATCCCCATTTTTTTCTTTACTTTCTCTCTCTCTCTCTAGGTTTCTCTATGTACTGTGACAATCTAACTGACAGAGTCGTCTTCCTCTAGAATTTATAGAGCTTTTTTTAATTAGTAAGTAGGAGTTGTTTTAATCAAAGCACATCAGACGGTCCAGATGCAACGGTGTAAGTAAATGATTAAAGGATTTTTTTTTATTAAAAAGATAATTGGTTAAAATTTTACTAACCGTTGATTCGGCGACAAGTGGGGAGACAACCGTCCAGATTTCTTTAGGTTGGGTATCGTAAAATCCAATCATTGCGTGCATACGGGTTCAAGCTTCTGACGCGTTTAATTTTCTAAAAAAATTAGGTTAAATTTAAAAAACATCTCTCAATAATCACATAATTATTAAATAATTTAATAAATAAAAATTATTTTTAAAAATTAAAAAATTAAAAATTATTATAAAAATAAAATTATCTTTAATAAAAAAAATTAATTTTTCTTTCACTTCTCGTTAAGGAAATATTATTTTTTTAAAAATTTAATTGAAAATAAAATTTTAAAATAGAATATTTAAGTATTTATTTTTTAAAATTTTAAAAAATAAAACAAAATAAATTTTAGAAATATTATTTTTATTATTTAAAAAATTTTAATTAAAAAATATTTAAATATTTATCTTTTAAAATTAAAAAATTTTATTTTCAAAAAAAATTATTTTTTAATTAAAAGTAAATTAAAAAATAAGAGAAAAAGACAGGAGAAGATTTTTTTATCAAGGATAATTTTATCTTTATAATTTTCTTCATAATAATTTTTTATTTTTTATTTTTCTTTTTCAAATAATTTTTTACTCATTATATCATTTAAAAATTATTGTTTTGCTGATTGTATGTTTTTCAAATTTACTCAAAAAATTAAAAGTAGTTTTTTATAGATCAAAGTTTGAATTTGGTCTATTTATTATTATTATTTTTTTTATGATAGTTGTCTTTGTATTTAATTTTAATGAATTTGACTTTATATTTTTTTAAAAATATATTTAAAAATAATTGATAATTGTATTTAACTTTTATAATAAAATTTGATTGCATGATTTTTTTAATTGATAATGTAACGTGTATTACTGATTTTTTTTATCACATGATACACATTAATACAAAAAAGTTATTTAAACATTAATTGATGTTCATAGATATTTTATTTAAAATTCTGTTTATGAAAATATTTTTATATTTAATATACTACTTTCATCAAATTCAATAAAAAATAATATATTTTAATTTAAAAAAAATTTCCTTAAATATCACCTCAATAAATATCATTAGATATTAGTTAATATTTTCCCACATTAAAATTGAAGTTGAGAGACTAAAATAATAGAATTGAAAATAATAGTGACTAAATTCAAATATATATAATCTTAGCCAAATATTTACAAATATTTGTTTTACTTATTATTTTTTTTCTTTTTAAAACATTTACAAACTAATAATAATAATAATCAAAACCACACCTCCTTTGTTTTAGATAAAAAATAAATATATCTAACCTTTTCAAAATTACTTTAACGCTAATCTTAGACTTCTTAGTTAAAAGGTCTTAAAATGTTACTATTTGAGTCATATAATCACTTACATTTCAAAAGGAAAAAAATAAAATTACACAATAGTACACTTTTAATCATGAACAATACTGTTTAGATAAAACAAAGTTTGAAATTTATATTTTGGTTTCGATTGACCGATGCTTCAGATAAAATTATTTAATTTTAATTTTAAGAATTTTTTTATATTTAATATATTATTTTTACTGAATTCAAAAAAAAAAATTATACTTTTATTTATATAAATATTATCTTAATTAGTGTCATTAGTGGGCTTTTTCATGAGTTGAGTCAGGTTGTGGCTCGAAACTTTTTTTTCTCTTATCTAAATCTGTTTTGGCTCGAACTCGGATCGGTCTGAAAATCAGTTTCATTATTTATAAAATTTTAAAATATTAAAAAATAATTTTATATTTATATATATATTTATAATTAAAATTAAATAAAAAAAAATCTTTTCAATATATAGTAACTCGGTTTGAACCAAACTTATCCGAATTAAAAAAAATTTATTCAAATTCGATTCAATTCAAATCGGACGAATAGACATCGATTAACGTTTATGTTATATCTTTTCACCTAAAAAGAAAAAGATGATTTTTATTTTTTTACTCTTTCATGGCCTCATAATATCATACGATTCAAAGTATTTTTTTTTTTTTTTTCCTTTAATAAGTGAACCAATGCTTAGCAGTAAAATCCATGACAATCTCACCTTTTAATTTTCACATATTGTAAGGATGATTGTCCTTTAATCATTTATCTTTGTCTTGTTGCTCATTCATATCAAAACTTTTGCACATTACAATTTATGAAGACAAGTTTTAGGCTTGAGGCCCTATCATGTGTGCATGTGATGGCTATAAGATTTTTTTTTTCCGTATTCCTCTCCTCTTGTTTTTATGTTCATATATAGATTAATTGTTCGGTTTCTCAAATTAGGTAAACATGTATCGTACTTTACAAAAATCATATATTTAATATTCATATTAACCAAAAAAAAAAAATGAAGCGAGAAGACTCGAAATCAAGAAGATATGATTTAATATAGAATTGTTCAAAAATTGAGTTATTCGTTCTATTCAATTGATTTAGTTCAAATTGGATTAATCCGAACCTGTGACATGATACTTTAGATTCGAGTTTGGCTCATTCTGAATTACTCTTTAGTCAATAAAAATTTATTTTTATTTAGATTCAATTATAAAATATAAAATATTTGATTTTAATATATTTTTAAAAATAAAACTAAATTTTCAAGCTCAACTGACCAAATCAAACACATATCCTTACTATATTCACTCCTAATCTTAATAACATAGTATCTGAGAATACTAAAAATTAAATTTTAATCATTGAAACAAAAAATCTAATGCTCTACTAATAGGCTGACGGTTGAAATTATCAATAAAAAAATATTAATTAATCTCTAGTGACACTGGTTATGATGATAATTAAGGAAAGAAAAGTGTAATTAATAAATTATTTTTTCTTGAATTCAGTAAAAATAATGCATTAAATGTAGAAAACTTTTTTAAAATAATAATTTAATAATCTTTAACCAATACCTATAAACACTGATTAATCGAACCAATAAAAAAAATAGTACTCTCAATTGAAATTACCTTACATCAAAATTAAGATCATGCTAATTCAAAAATCAAAAGAGAATAACCAAATAACAAGCAATTTCCAAGAAGAGTCATTAATTACTAACTTGATGATGCAAAACTGCCCCTTATTAAACGAAATGGGCTTTTTTTTAATTCTTTTCTTCGATATTTTAAAAGAGAATCAATTAGAAAAATTTGGCAAAAAAATTAGAAAAAAGAGAAAGAAAGTAGTAGATTGATAAGAGAAAGTTGGAGAATTGAGGGGAAAAAAAAGCAAGAGAAAGAGGAGTTCAATATCTTTTATTTTTACCATTTTTCTATTTGGAAAAATCTTTTCTCTATTGATAAGCTTTTTTATTAATATTTGTTAAGATATAAAGGATTTATTAATTTTAAGATGATAGCGAATCAGATATCTATAATTTTTTAAATATTTAAATTCATTTAATTTATTTAAAATTCGTTTAATGTTGTGTTTGTATCATATTTTTATATATATTAATTAAAATTAATAAATCTAATTATTTTCATAAAAATTTATAATTTATAATGTCTGGCAGTAACATAACATAGAACATAATATTAATTTCTACGAATTTTAGAGTGGATTATGATAGAAAAAGCAAAATTGTTGCAGAAAAAGCAAAGCTTTGAGGACCCACCTTGATGTTTAAGTAAGCGGCCATAAAAAAAATTTCAATTATTAAATAACAATTCATTTATGTTTTTTAACAATTCATATTTCGTTCGGCTAACCCAAGGGGAAAAGGCATATATTATATAATGATTCTCTTTTTCTCTCCCTATTCTTTTCTAAGAAAATATATATTTTATATTATTAATTATTTTCTTCCCAAATTTTGGCTTGACTTTTTGTTGTTTTTGACAAATGATTTCTTGTCCTCCAATTATCCACCTATGTTTTTTTTTTTTGGTCGGAATTATCCACCTATGTTACACATATTTCCATGGTATCCTATTCCTATGTATTTGCCCAAAAAATTATTTTTTGATTTTAGTTTATTTTATTAAGAATTGTTTATGAACCATGTCACGATTTAATTTTTTTTAATTATTTATTCAAATTCGAGTCAATCTGAAAATACATTTTATTGTTTTAAAAAATATTTTTTATTATTAAATAGTAATTTGATTTTGGTCGGACCAAGAAAATATGTGTCCAAGTTCGGACCAATACAGGTCGAGCGGATAGTTCGATTTTTGAGTAAGTCTATTACCGAGTATTTTAAAAATATTTTTAAAAATTATTATATATAACAATATTTTCATTTAATGTATTTAAAATGATAAAAAAAATTATCAATTATCAATTATTATATATTATATAATATTATTATTATAAATAATATATTAATTAACTTTAAAAAAAATATCCTGAAAATTTCTTTCTTTTATACTATTTTTCCTAATGGATTCAAAAGTAGCTTTAAGAAGAATTTAAAAAACAAATTGTACAAAAAAAATAAAAATAAAATATTTCCACCAACAAATCTAATGTCTCTCAACTTCTTCTTGTTCTCTAACATTGTCTATGAAATGCTTTAATTCTCTGTTTTTTTTGGATTCTCTTTTCCCTACTGAGATTTCAACAGTGAAAAAAGAAAAAGGAAATATAAAAGAAAGATTGGAAAATAGTGAACTCAAAAGTTATTTGAAAGATGAATAATTATATTATCTGATCATATATGTAAAAATAAAATAAAATTAATGCAACTTATCTTTTCTTGTAAGCGTGTTCGCTCTTAATGCGTAAAAAAATGGTTATATATGCATGTAATTGAAATTTAAATACAAGAATCGTCAAATAAAAAAATTAAATTAAATACAAGAAAAATGATTTTTTCAATAAAGCTATTCTTTATTATATAACTATATATGCTAAAGAATCAGACAAAAATAAAAATAAACTTCAAGTTCTCAAAATTAATTTGCAAATTTTAATCTTATGATACATATTATTTTCTCAATCATGATCCAAAACTAAACATATATTTATAATCAATTTTATAAGTTTGCTATTCCAACTTAAATATTATTTTTATTAGTTTAAAAAATTAAAATAATTAATAACTCATTTAATATACAAGATAATCAAGTTTGTATGCAAAGTAATATACATGAGAAATACATCAGTTGTCAAAAAATGTTGAGCAATCCAACCAAAGAGAGAAAAGTGAGAAAAAAAAAAGAAGAGGTAGACGAAAGTAGATTTGATAATTTAAAAAAAAAATAAAAATAATATAAAAATAATTAAAATATGATATTATATAAAAAAAAAATAATACGAACATGCACGATATGAATATACGAATTTGTCAAAATTTATATAATAAGAATTATTAACGTATCAAAATTTATATAATATTTTAAATATGACATAATACAAATATATATATATATAATTACGAAATGTATACTCGAATTGACAGATTCATAAAAAAGACCAATCATCCGCCCACTTGAGCTTAGATTCATGAAAAGAAAAACAATAAAAATATAAAATCAAAGACAAAGACAAAGACAAAGACAAATAATAATAATAATAATAATAATAATAATTAAAAAAATATATCTATGTGACCTATGAAATCTTGTTTTATTGATAAATAAGAGGTTTTGAAACTTTTAGTTTTCAAATTCAAATCTTATCATGTGCAAGCCTCGTCTAATTTATATTAATATGTTTCATTTTTTTGGTTTTTGGTTTTAGTTTTCAGAGATCCTCTTGTAGGCAAAAGGAAAATATGAACAAAGTAAGGTGGAGAAAAATAAAATCCAAATTAAATTTACCCTATTGGGCTCATTTTTAACCATTTTGAAAAATAAAATTTAAGACTCGTTTAAATATGTAGTTATGTAATGAATACATGAAATTAATGAAAGTTTGTCTTAATGTTGTCAAACAAAATTAATATCTTGGATCAATTTATATATATATTTTTAATTATATGTCCCTATCTCCTAAGTTTGAACTCATAATTTTCTCTTGTTAAACTCACATTATATAAAATTATACTAATAAATAGGGTTCTCTTATATAAATACTTTTATTTTTTGTTTATTTTTTTTTAAATGAATAAAAAGTTAAAATATTTATCAAACAAAGATAAATCAACTCAAAATAATCTGAAAATTCCAAAATTGACTAAGATTTAAGAACAAATTAGTCAAATTAAAGCCAATTTAATTTATTTTTATATGAACTTGATTCATCATGTAAAATATGTTACATGAGTTTAAATTGGACATTAAATTTCCTTAGTATGCCATAAAAATCCTTAAATTTTATTTTCTATTTTTGAAATTTGCCTGTCGTAGATTGTAGTAAATTCAACAACTATAATAATTATGACCTCTCCTTTGGCCGGTTTAGGACTGTGATGGAATGATTAATAATAATTATAATTTGGCCTTATTAGTGAAGTTTTAACCTCTTAATGTGTTAATTCTTCTTCTTTAAATTCCCCCTTGCCTTTTGATATTAGACATTTGTCTTCTTCTTTATTTTGTATTTGAGCTGAAAGAGACTTCAAAGTGTAAAGTAATCAGATTGATGATCAGGTTTCACGTTCTTTAATTCAGTGCCATTTAGCTCTTTGGGTATTTTTCTTATTTCCTTCTAAGCCACTAAATTTTATTTGCCCTTTTGTTTATGAATATGATTAAAAGAAATAAAATAATTGTGTTGTTTAAGATTTGTGGAATTGTGGATCTTTATGAAACCTTACTTTAAATCATCCTTAGATTTAATGTAAAAGCTCTACTTGTATATGTCTTGTAGGTGATATGGTTGGTAGCTTGTGGAATTGTAAAACAAAGGTTATGTTTGACCTAAAGATACATATGAGGTCAGAGGGATGTCGAAATTTGAGTTTTGCGATATTTTTTTATGTTTAAATTAGTGAAAATTCAAAAATTCTTTTTCTGGAACTAAAAGAATGTGAAAAAGAATGTTAGAGTGTTTAAAAAACTTGCTTGGAACAATGTTTAATTATTCTTTTATACCTGACTGTTGTGCAACTGTGAGTTTGACATGTGTAAGACAGATGTATTTTATATTGAGAGTTTTTGATGTCTGGCATGTAGAAACCCAGATAATATTCGGCAAACAATACCTAAATTCATGAGTTAGTTAACCATTTTTCTTTATGTTATTATTACGGATTTTGTTAACAATTATCTTAAGGACACTTTTTAAAGATGCTATATGTAATAATATCTTCACCAAATGCATTAAAAATAATGAATAAAATTACTTTATTAAATAATAAATAAATCCCTCAAAGGCAGAGTTGCTTTATTAACACTTTAACCATAATTATTAGAACCGGACTAAGAATTTCAAGCAAAAGATCCTAAAACTCAAAACCATCGAAATTAATACTTCTGCCAATAGAAACGGTACGGTTATGATTTAGGAGCTAATGTCACAGCCGAGACTTTTCAGCCCACCCCAATTTAGGGCAAAAAAAACATATCTCTTATCATTATTACATTTTAATCCTAAATTATGTGATGTTTACCAAAAAATTATTTGAAATTCACGTATAAATAATAAATTTTTATATAATTATTTATTATGATTGAATAATTACAAAATTATAATAAAAATAACGATGAGTGAAATGCTTTTATGCATACACTCATCAAGCCTTCTTGTAGCACCTAAGTCTCGGACCGTAACACAAACAGATGAATGTACATAAACTAAAAATTGCAGCACTTTGAAGTGGTCTAGAGTCTAGACATAAGCACCCAAAAAAAAAAATTGATCCACAAGGACCTTAAGATTAGATCTGATAATATTGAACACGACACGATTATACGATAATAATATGACACGAAAAAAATAACCAAAACATGATACGATACAAAAAAAGAATACAGACACGACACGAATATACGAACATGTCAAAATTTATATAACACAAATTATTAACACGTAAAAAATTTATACATATATAAAATACTTCAAACACAATTATGACACAAACATAATATGGATATACAAATCGTTAAATCTACTTAGGGCTAGTTTAGCATTGTCATGAAAAAATTTTTGGGTTGGAAAAAACTTGGATTGAAAAAAATATGTTTAAAAAATGTGATGAAAAAAATGTGATTTAAAACCTTTTAAGTGTTTAGAATTGTTGTGAAAAAATATTGTAGGAAATTAATATGTCAAAAAAAGATATATTTAAAATAATAAAAATGTAGATGTGAGGATGATAAAGTCATTTTATTCAAAAGTCAGTTTTTAAAGTTCAAAAGTTATATTTTTTGAATTTTTAGTTTGGCTTTTCAAACCATGATTTCAACAGCAGAAACCAAATTTTTTTATCTGTTTAACATTGCATTTATATTGAAAAACAAATTTTAACTTTAAAAATTGTGTCAGAAATAATATTAAACGAGACCTTAAAACAAAGACAAATACACATGTGGCTGTAAATACATGGTCAAAATTTGATGAATTGATCACATCACAACGATGGAAAGTTGGTGTTGACACAAGGTGAGGAAAACAGCAAAGCATTTTTAAGAGCATGTGGTTTGTACTCTCCCAGACCATGTGTGACACAAGGAAAAAGCCAGCGGATCCGGGGTTTACTTGCTTCTTGTCTGCACATGTTTTTTTTTTTTTAATTGCCTAGGAAATCCCTATATGTATTATATCATTTAATTTAAATTAATTCATCTATTATAAAATTATGTAATTTAATTCATGTATTTTTAAATTTGAAGAAAAAAAATAAAATCACTGACTAATATAATAAAAACTGTTAAAAAAACTGTCGTGTCATTTAACCTTGTGTTTATTTGATGACGTAGATGTTAAATACTGACGTAACACCAATAAAATATATTATTTCTGACGTGGATAAAATAACAAACTAAGTTGAAAAAAATGTCACATCAAATTATTTTTTGCCAACTTAGTTTGTTATTTTGTTTACGATGCCACATCATCAAATAAACACAATGTTAAATGTCACGTCAATTTTTTTAACAGCTTTCGTTACACTAGTTAATAATTTTACATTTTTGCTTAAATTTTAAAAGTATAAGAATTAAATTACTCAATTTTGTAGTAGAGAAATTAATTTGCATTAGATGGTATAGTACAGGGACTTCCCAATTACTTTGACCCATGATTTTTCTACCCAAAAATTAAATTTAATAATTCGTGTATTCGTGTTATATTCATATATTTTTTTTTTGTTATAATCGTATTTAAAATGTTTTATATTTGTATAAACTTTGACGTATTAATAATTTATATTATATAAATTTTGATATTTCATATATTCATATCATATTTATATTTTTTTATATCGTATTTTTATCATTTTTTTTTATATCATAAAATTGTGTTATGTCTAATATTATTATGTCTACCCAAATGCCCCAATGACTTGTTTAATAGATAATTCTTTTGATTGATCTAGTGGGTAGTCCAATAGTTCATTACTGAATAGACAGAGGGAGGGTCCCATTTTTGCTTGTCATCACTGGGCATTTCTTTGATTTGTTCTTAGATTCTTCATGAAGATGACAATCAAAGTTTGATTGATCTGCTGATCCCTGTGAAGTTTATCCCCCCACTCAACAAGCAATACATTTCTAAAAAGACCATGATATTCAATTTACGAAAATGCACAATTACTAGAATTTAAAGTCCAAACTCTAAACCATTAAAAATAGTAGTATTTGAATTCAGAGTTTAATTTAATTGATTCATATAATTATTTTTAAGAGATAATATCTAACAAATTTAAGTTTCGAATCCGTAACTTTTTTTTTTTTTTCGTTCTCAAACTATAATTTCCTTTGTAAAAAATGACAGTATTCAAGAAGTAGTCGAAGTTTTCTTGGATTTTACCTATTTCCTTTGTCTTTTGAAAATTGAGATGATTCCCTCCTGGTTATACAAACAAGGCTGATTCATCTCACGTCTATATCTGCTTCGAGGGCCCTCGTAAAACTTTCTCTCCCCCTTCATGTTATTACATATTTTTAATTAGTTTATGCATTCACTGAAATAACATTTAACAAATTTAAAATTCGAATCCCTACATCTATAATTTTTTTTTTATTTCCAAACTACGATTTTCATTATAAAAAAAAAAGCAATATTCGAAATTTCAGGTCCTTCTCCAAAAAAAAAAAAATCAAAGGGCAATAATTAAGAAGGCTGCACCTTGCAAGACTGGTTGGAAAGTTGGAGCAGTGAATTAAAAGGCCCATAGCAACTCACCCACTTTAACCCAACCAAACTCAACTTCCACTACCTAACGGCTACTGTCATTTAAAATCAAGATTCCCAATCGGGTCGGGCCATCCCTAACGCCATCAAAAGCCTCCGTCCGAGAAATTTTAAATTCCCACTACCCCCACTCTCTTAACGGCTCTTTTTGAATCACTCTCATTTTTTTTTTTCCTTCATCATTTTCTTGCATATTTTCCCTTGGTAATCTTGAAATTTCGAGAACCAGAAAATCACCAAAGAAAAAGAAACTTGCACGGAAATCCCTCCAGATGACGAATCTATAATCAGAAAACCAGGTGCTTTTTCTGGGTCTTTCTTCTCTTCTCGTTATTTTTCCGCTTGTTTACTGAGAAACTCCAAGAAACCACTTAGCCTCCCACAAAAATAAAAAGAAAAGAGCCAAGAAATGTCAAAATGTAGGTGAAAACTGATAACTAGTTATTTTGTTGGTTCAGTCCTCGTGAATTTTAACAAAATACTTCATTAACTGCTTGTCGTTAATTACTACTAATTTGTTGTTGCATTGTGAAGTTTTCTTTAAAAATCTCTTCTTCTTTTTTAATTGTGTTATGTGGCTTTAGAGTTTTAGTTATTTGATATTTTATCAAATTTAATGTTTAATTTGTTTATTTAATTAGATCTTGCATTTGCTGCCCTCCGTTTGTTTCCCCGGAAAAAGCACAGAAAAGATCAAAACCACATTAGGTCTTGATTTTTTCTTTATAAAAGAAATTACAATTCAGTTTAAATTAGCCCCAAGGGTTTTATTTGAATATTTTATCAGTAATAACTACCATTTTCACTTAATTATCATTATCTTTGGGACATAATGTTAGCTTTAAAGTCCACCTAAACTTGTTAGCTTAAAGATTTGTGCTTTGCTTACGAAAATGTGTAATTTGAGATTATATTTGCAGGAAAAAATGGCAATGGAGAAAGCTTATGAAGAGCTAGATGAAGTCAAAGTTGAGAATGAGAAACTAAGGGCAGATTTCAAAAGCAAAGCCGAATTATGTGAGCACTTGAAGAAAGTTCAGAATGAGCAGGTATCAAAGATCCAAGAAGCGAGTTCAAAAATCAAGAAGCAGGCTCAAGAAATTCTTGAAAAAGAAGAAGAAATCTCAGTGGTGAAGCAAGCTAATGAAGAGCTTAAATCCAGTCTGGATGAAAGAGAATCCATCATCAAGCATTTGAATGCTGCTAATGATAAGCTGAGAGCCGAGCGTGATGAGAAGAATCAGAAATGGGAGCAGGAAAATATAAGGTTGGTATTGGCTTTAGATGAGGCAAATGAGAAGAATATAGATCAAGAACAAAAAATTAATGTGCTTAAGGCAGAGATTGAAAGTCTGAAAGCGCACCTATCAGTTTCGCAGAAGAAGCGTTCAGAAGCTGAGAAAAAGGCCGAAAATCCGACCGAGCTGAGAGAAAGAGATAATTTGTTGGTCAATGCAGAGGAAGACAGGAGGAAGGTTGAAGATCAGCTAAAGTGGAAGAAGGAACAGTTCAAACACCTAGAAGAAGCCCACGACAAGCTTCGGGATCAGTTCAAGGTGAGAAAGAAAGAGTGGGAGCAAGAAAAGTGTACATTGCTTGATGAGATTTCTTCACTGCAGACAAAATTAGATTCTCAGATCCGAATTACAGGAGATCTCCAAAACCGGTTACTGATGTGCAACCAAGCCTTGGCTCACGAAGAAACCCGAAGAAAGTACCTGGAAGTTGAAGTTTCAGAGTTTAAAGCACGCTTTGAAAACATTTTTGCTGAATGCCAGGATGCAAAGTCACAACTGGACTGCTTGAATTCCCAGAGGGACAATGAAGTTGCAAGTCTGAGACATTTATTGGGCACAAAGGAGTCATTTTATAAGGAAATGGAATATCGAGCAGGAAAACTGGAGCAAGAAAATCAAGAGTTGTTGACATACCTCAAAGAACTCCAGGAAGCTAGAATTCAGGAAGCTGGAAGTTCCTCTTCTCTTTCAAAACTGAAAAACAAACTCAAATGTGTGGAGCAGATGCACAAGGAGTGTTCAGCAAATCTTAGGGCTAAAGAAGCTGAATGGAACTCTCAGAAGGAGGAAATGAAGTGGGCATTAAATGATTACAGCTCTAAGTTCGAGAGCAAAGATGCCGCTCTCAAAGTGCTTGAGATGGAACTTGAAGGTTATCTTTCTTCAGCTTTGCAGTTGAAATTGCAGAATGAGGAGATCTCTGTGATGTTAGTACTGTTGAAGTCAGGAATGTCTGAGGCCCAACTGAAACTTGCAAATGTTGAGGCTGAACTGAGCCGCCATGAGAAAGAGAGGGTAGAGAATCTTTCTATTCTGAGACAGCAGCTGGAAATGAAAAATACTGCTCTGGCCAATGCTCAGAGAGAAATTGAAGAAGAACGTGAAAAGACAGCAATTTTATCCAGGAGGGTTGATACCTTAGGTCAACTTGAGGATAAACATCAGCTGATGCAGAAGGAGCTCGATAGATGTAAAGAAATGCTCGAGGAATCATCCAGGCGTCAACTTCGGTTGAAAGATCAAGCTTTGCGGGTGGACAATGATTCAAAAGAAAAAATTAGAGAACTTTGTGATGCTTTAGATGTGGCGAATTCTGAAGTGGCAGAAGAACGGGAGAAGGTAGCATCTTTGTTAAGGAGAGTTGGATCCTTGAATCTTATTGAAGGACAGCAGCTAAAGATGCAGAAAGAGCTTGAGAGGTATAAGGAAGAGGAAGCTTTGCAGATGGAAACTGAATCTAGAGAGAAACTTAAAGAAGTTTGTGATGATTTAGATACAGAAAAATCTAAATTGACCGAAGAACGAGAGAGAACAGCTTCTTTGATGAAGAAGGTTGAGTCTTTGGATCACATTGAAGAGGAAGAGCTTGAGAGGTATAAGGAAATGCTTGAGGAAGCATCCAGGAGTCAACGTCAGTTAGAAGAGCAAGCTGTGCATATGAAAAATAAATTTGGGGAGAAACTTCGAGAAGTTTGTGATGCTTTAGAAACTGCAAGCCTTGAATTGGCTGAAGAACGCGATAGGACAGCTTCTTTAAGGAAGAGGATTGAATCATCAGATCACTTGGAAGAGCAGTTGGCCCTGAGGCAGAAAGAACTTGACAGGTACAAGAAAATGTTTGAGGAGTCATCTAGGTGCCAACTTCAATTAGAAGAGCAAATTTATCAGATTGACAGTGACTCAGATAGGAAACTGACAGAAGTTTGCAATTCTTTGGAAAAAGCAAATTGTGAAGGGCATGAAATTGAATTTGAATTGTGGATATGGAAATCTATTGCTGAAAGGTTAAAAGTTGACCTAGAAGAAAGTCAGGAATTGCGTAAAGAATTGGAAGCTTCTCTTCTTGCAGAAGTGCAGGTTGTAGAAACTATCAAGCAAGAGAAAGATGACCTTGTCCGTATAACCCAAGAGAAAGAAGGGAGAATAGCTAATCTCCAACAGCAGATAGATTCACTAGAGGATCTTCAGAAAGAGATTTGGTTGCTGGAAGAAGAATCACTCAGAAGAGAACTGGAAGGTGCTGCATTCGCACATATAGGCGCGGAGAGAAATTTTGAGCATGAGAAGGAGAATCTTTTGCAGCTTGTAAAAGAGAAAGATTATAGAATAGATGGCCTCATGCAGGTTGTGAGGTCAATGGAAGAAAATTTTAATAGCTCATTGAATTCCTTTTCCTCAGAGCTTGCTGAGAAACAGGCACAGATTAATTTGGTCCATGAAGCTTGGGAGAAGATTGCCAGAGCTGAGATTCTGGCTAAGCTAGAAATTGAAGAGAAAAAATTAATGATTTTGGAGTTGGAGGATGACATTCATAATATACAGGAGAAACTGTTATTGCAAGAAAAATACCTCTTTGATTCGAAACAGCTAGCATTGACCGTTGAAGCTGAACTGGAAGCAAAGCATCTGGAAATGAAGAACTTGACTGATCAGATGGAGGCAAGGCTGAGAACATCAGAGGGTTTGGTTGATGAGCTTAAGAGTGAAAAAACAAATTTGCTCGAAGACATCATGAAGTTGTCCATGGAGAGGGAAAATTTGTTTGGATTCATTGAGGGCCTAGGTGACAGGATCAATGAGTTCTCCAGCAAAGACGTGCAGCTGATGGGATTCTTGGGAAGGATAGTGCAATCTTTTGACAATAAGCCTTCAGACTTTAAAGGCAGTGATGAAGTTCTTGACTCTCTAAAAGAGAACAAGAATCGTCTTCTTCCTTCTCCAGCAACCAAAAAACCCGATTTGGTTATTGAAGAAAGATCACCATTTAGACAGCTCAACTAACTGCAACTTAAGAAAGAAGATGTTATCAATACAGCTTGTGATTGATGGTTTTCTTCTTCTTTTTCATTTTCCCTTCCCATTAACTAAGTTTTCAGGAACAATCCATGCAGTTCAAAGCATGGACTTCATTTTCCTTTTGAGCTTTGTATAAGACAGATTCATATGCATGTATAAGCATTTGTATCTGCCCCTAACAATTTACCACATATGATTCATTGTTTCATTTCGAAGAACCAGTTTCTCTTGCAATTTATCTTCAGATTTTCTCCTTTTCTGGGAGGTGGATGGTTTTTTCTCAAGTACTTTTTTTGGGGGGAAAAGCTTGTTGAATATATACATTCCCATCCTGTAGCCAATGAGCTAACATTTAAATAAGAAATTAGATATGCTCCATGAAAGACTTCTCATGTTTCTAGCATGAAAAAATGCAACTGATACTGTTATGAATCAGTTTGACTTGAGATATGGAAGTGTAATATTAGCACTCATGTAAGTTATATTCTCCTTTCTAGTGTCACATACTAGCATCCTTCTAAAGCATAATTGCATTTCTGAAAAACATGATTAAATGCTAGTATTACCCTCTCTTGCGGACTATCCCCCGTCGATTTTGACATGTTCGTGTAGATTGTCGATAATTTCGAACAACAATACAATATGTGAAATATATCCCCTGTCAGGGCACAGCAACTGAGAAAAAAAACAAAAAAAAGAGTGCTATATCCTCTTTGTTCTTCTCAAATCTCAAGTAGCTGCATGCGGAACAGTCACAGAACAATTTAGTGTAGAATAAGAATATATTAACTAGATGGCATTCGCTGCTAAGTACCACTGACATAACATAATTCATGGCAGTTTTCAGGCTGATATCATTATCATGGATTATATGCAAAAATGGAAAATTTTACTCGCGCCTGCTCGCAGTAGACGGTTCAGATTTTCGCAAAAAATCTGACATTCCCTGCCTCAGAGCTCTGAGGTTTACCCCGTTGCCAACATAGACGCTGGTCACTCCCATTTTTGACACCTGCAAAACCATAGGAAGATTAAGAAAAGAAGGATACAAAACTTGAAGACTGAAGAAACTGAGCATAAATTTCCATAGTAAGAGAAAGTGTTACCGCTTCAATGTTCCTATTTTCATCATCAAAGAAGAGCATTGAACTAAATGGTACCCCAGTCCTCCGATGAATTCTCTGAAAATGCTCAGTTTTATGTGTCCAACTCGAGAAGATCTCCTACAACACATGAAAAATGGAACAATCCATCCATCAGAAACCCAAAATTCAACTAAAGCAAAGCCTCAGTCGCGAAAACAAAATTTTCATTTCAATACATGAAAACTGCCCTTTCATTCAACACATCCTAGTACTACCATATTTTCCCATAAAAGTACTTAGAAAATTAAAACAAATATATGGTGGTAATTACAGGATTTAAATAGCGGCCGTGTTTATTTTGCGGTTTCGATTCTCTCCGCCATTAATATTCACATATTCACCCACAGTAATAGCATTTGCTACGTTCGCAACCGTAACAAACGTACGACCGCAATTTAAGTAATCAAATATATGAGCACAAGGTAAAAATGGATGACAAATATATTCCCCTCACCTCAGCAACAAACATGGACCTGATGCCTAGTTTATCAAGGAAATTTGTGGCAATTTCAGGAGTTGGGGATCTAGAAGCAATAGCAACATCAATTCCCTTCTCCTTTATTGCCAGTAATATGCCTTTAGCATGTTCATATAAATACGGCATTTCATCCTCATCGCAACACTCACTGAAAAATAACAATCAATCAAGAAATAAATAAATAAATAAATACAGTAAAATTAATTAATCACCAGCGAATTACCGACACTTTCAAGATGAAAAGAAAGTTATTACTAACAACAATTAGAAATTGGAGCCAAAATTGTACCAATAAAAAGGCCAGAGAGTGTAATCGAGATCGAAGACGACCAAACGAGGTAGGTTTTGGAATTCGCCGATAATCTCTAGCGCTTCTTTCTTCACTTTTACCTCCTCTCCCATGTTTCTCGCTCGCAATTTCCAAAACCCAACCTTTCGCAGCCGTTTTTTTTTTCTTCCAGTTCCGTAATTCGAGGGAAAAAAATGAATGATTGGTTTTATTTTTGTACAAAAAAAGGAAGGAATCTGATTAAATCCGTGAATCTGTGTCGTTCGCGTATTATTTTCACATAATCATGATTAAAATATTGGGTTGACTTTCAATTTGTTCTCTTAAAATAATTATATTTGCAAAATACAAATTATACTCAATAATTCATATACATCATATATATATATATATATATATGCGTGATTTATCTCTTATTTTTTTTATATTAATATATAAATATAATAAAAATTTATATTTTTTTATATCAATTATATAAATATAAATATAAATATAATAAAAATTATTAAATATCTCAAATTTTTTAATATTAATACGAGACGTATATTAAATATGTTTAAAGAAAATTTAAGAGTAAAACTAAAAGCTTTGAAGTAGATGTAGGTTTTTAAAACTAAGATATTATGTTCTAATTAGGTTTATTTTTACGAGTAAAACATTGCTTTAAAAACAGAAGAAATATATACCAACATATTTGTTCAACCCTTGAGCTTTTAAAATAAATCTCAATTAAAATTTTAAATATATTTTCTAAAAATAACAATCGTTAAATTAAAATTCAAGCTTAGGAGAAACTGAAAGACTATTACAAGATCCAAAAGTGAATGTTTAAAACTATAAAAGGGTGTTTAGTATGATGAAAAGTGATCACTTTTTATGGAAAGTAAGTGGTGAAAATGTGATTTTCATGTTTTGTATGCTAAAAATTGCTTACTTTCTTGAGAATGTAACTTTTGTTTGAGAGTTACTTTCCCACAAGTATTGGAATGTGATTCCCATGAGAAATGGTGGAAAATAACTTTCTCATGTAGTTGAAAAGTTAAAAAAATATTAAGACAAAATTATCCTATTTCTATTTGATTTAAAATTATCAATTAAAATATTATTTTAAAATATTTATTACAAAATATTTAATTTGCATCCAGCTTTTTAATTTTTCAATTACTTAAGAGTAACTTCAAATTTTTATTATTAACAAACATTTTTTATCATAAAAGTAACTCAAATTATCAATTGAAATATATTTTTAAATATTTAATACAAATATTTGTTAATAATAAATATTATTGAAATATTTAAATAATATTTAATTTTCATATAGCCTATTAACTTTTCAACTACATAAAAGTAAGTTCGAAAATTTATTATTAACAAATATTTTTATCATAAAAATAAATCAAATTATCAATTAAAATATTATTTTTAAATATTTAATACAAATATTTATTAATAATAAATATCATTAAAATATTTAAATAATATTTAATTTACATATAATTTTTTAATTTGAGGGTGAATTTTTTATTTAAAAGTAAGTTTCGAAAGTACATGTCGGCAGGAATTGAGATTTTTAATTTGAGGGTGAATTTTTTATATTTAAGATGAAATTATAATAAAATTTTTTTACTTATCTAAATTTCTATATAATTAAATTTTATATAAATAGTAAAATAAAAAATTTGAGGGCGACTGCCTCCACTAGCACCCTAATTCCGTCCATGCATGTTGGTGTTTAAAACATAGATACTATGTTTCAATTAGGCTTATTATTATGGACTTATGGTAGGGGATAATGTCATGAATAATCTTTGAAATTTATTAAATTTGTCAATATAGTATCTATACTTTAAAAATATCTATTTTGGTACTTAAAGTTTACACTCCGTGTGCTATTGTAGTACCTGTCAGTAACACCGTTAAAAATTGATGATTGTAGCTTTTATATCCAATGAAAACTTGACACGTGGCACCATATAACGATACCACGTGTACTAACTAAAAAATTATTAATTTAATTTTAAAAATAAAAATAATATTATTTTAAAAATATAATGATGACACGTGGCATCATATGATGCCACGTGTATTAACTTAGAAAAAATTAATCAAAAAATCAAAAAAAAATTAATTTAAAAATTAATTTAAAATTTTAAAATATTTAAAAATATTTAAAAAAATTTAAATTTTCGAAAGTTTAAAAAATTAATTTCATATTTAATTTTTTTAATTTTTTAATAAATATTTTTTAAAAGAATAAAAATAATTTCATAATTTAATTTTTGTAATTTTCAAAAATAACTTTTTAAATTTTTTTTTTAAAACAAATTTTGATATTATAAATGATTTAATATTTAATTTTAAAATATTTTATATTTTAAAAATAATTTTAGTTAAATATTTTAATTTTGTTATTTTTAAAATTTTTGAATTTAAAAAATAGAATTTAATTTAAAAAAATAGAATTTTAAATTTTATTATTATTTTAATATAATTTTTTAAGTTTTTTAAAAAAGCAGATATTAATTTTTAAAATTTTTTTTATTTATTTTTAAAATATTATTTATTTATTTTTAAATTTTTTTTTATTTTTAAAATATATATATTTTTTTACAAAAATTTAGATATTAATTTCTAAAAAATCAGGTGCTGTCACGTGTTATCACCTGATTGGTCAATGCCACATCATCATCTATATTTAACAGTGTTAAGTCAAAGTACCACATTGATACACGGTTTGATAGTACAAGTACCACATTGAACATTTTTAAAGTACAGGTACCACATTGACAAATTTGATAAACTTCAACGGCTGTTCATGAAATTATCCCTTATGGTTAAGATTAGACATGTTTATGGGTGAAGTTGCGACTCAATTTTTTTTTTCTTCTTATTTAAGCTTGGGTCGGGTCAAGGTCGG
Source organism: Fremontodendron californicum (assembly GCA_030761205.1). NCBI lineage: Eukaryota > Viridiplantae > Streptophyta > Magnoliopsida > Malvales > Malvaceae > Fremontodendron > Fremontodendron californicum. Next base: position 3,097,814 of record JAULJL010000037.1, read on the forward strand.
CTCGAAAGTCCATTTTATTATTCATAAAATATAAATAAAAATTGATTTATATATTTTATAATTAAATTTAAATAAATAATATTTTTTATTTAATAAATAATAATTCAGATCAAACTAAACCGATCCAAATTACTAAAATTTTTACTCAAGCCTGGTTCGAATCCATCCTACACTTGGACAAGTCTAATTAAGACATTGCTTTTATAAATTAAGCTTTAATGAAGATGAAAAATGCCTACAAATATAGATATAGATTCATTCACGTTGACCCATATCATCATTTATGAGTCATGTGCGCCCACATGACTAGATTTATAGGTCATAAACTAGCAATGTGCTAATTTTCTATTTGCTTATTTGTGCCAAAAACAAAAGAAATATCAACATGTAATGTTCACTAAAAATGGGTAAAAGAAAAAAGCCAATGGGTTAGGTGGTTGTTAGGTTAGTGGGGTTTGACATTGAAATATTCTTAGTTTTTATATTATTCTTTAAAGTGAAAATATGAGTAGAGCTGGATAAAATTATATAAAGAAAATAAATTTTGAATATGTTAATATAAAAAAAAATAAGATGATCATTTTTTATGTTTGTGTATAAAAAAAAATCATTATAAATTAAAATGATAAGAGGAAAGAAGATGAGAGAGACGTAAGTCAAATGTTCATATTTATAAAATTATTCATTATTTTTAAAATTTTATCTTTTTATTTTAATTTATAAAAGTTATAATAATAAAATAATATATTTTTTATTTTCTTTCTACTCATTTTCAACTCTATAAATAATGGAAGGAAAGATTTTTTTATTATGTTATTTTAATCTTTTCTACAAAAAGCATATTATGAAAATATATATATTTTTTTCTATCTTTTTACATTTTCCACCTTTCAATTTTTTATCTTTTTATTTTCTATCCATTGGACCAACAAAATTTTATATTTTTTAAAAAGTAATTTTTTTTGCAAAATTATGAAATTATTTTTTAAAGTTTTATGGATAATAAATTATGTAATTTAGCTTCTATATACAGCAATAATGTTTGAATAGGGTATTGTACTTTAATAATTTATTTGTATATAAATAAAAAATGATTTTTCATTATTATTTTTACTTTACATAAACCCTTGAAAAAAATAAAACTAAAAAATAAATAATAAAGTAGTAACTAAAAGCAATGACAAATGACCATTCTAAAAACATGCTCAATGTATTTAATATTTAAGATTTTGTAATGTCTTTAGGATATTTTTTAAGATTAGTTAATTTACTATTTATAGTAATAATATTGTATTAATTATAAAAGTTAACAATTTTATTCATCATTTTAATGCATTAAATGAAGATATTACTATATATAATAACCTTAAAAAGTGAATTTAGGACACTTGTTAATAAATCCAATATTTAATAATCAAGATTGTATTGAGTTTGAGTCCAAGTCCAACATTGAGTAGGAAGACTTTGACTCAAGGGAGGATTTGTTGAGTTTGAGTCCAAATCCAACATTGAGTTTGAGTAGGAGTTCAAGTCCCACATTGAGTAGGAGTGCTCATCCTACATCAGGTAACTAATTGGTTAAGTAAAAGGGAATCCTAATCTCACATTGAGCAGCATTGATGAGCCAAGAGGAGTGCTCACCTATAAATAGGAACCTTGGCCTTTGGGGAAAGACCACCACCCCCCTTGTGAGAGAGGGTCTATGCGCTTAAGTAAAAGTTGTATTAGGATTCTTTGGATGGTGAGTCAAGTTTGTTTGTAGAAAGGTTTGTTACTTTATCCGTGCAAAAGTTACATTATTTGTGAGGAGAGTTTGTAATTTTATCCGTGCAAAAGTTACAATATTGGGAGGATGGTTTGTAACTTTACCCGTGCAAAAGTTATAATACTTGTAGGAGGGTTTGTAGCTTTATCCGTGCAAAAGCTATAAGTTGTAGTGGAGATTATCCCTTTGGGATCGTGGACGTAGGTGATAAGCTCATAAAATATACATTTTATGCCTTTCTACCTTTAGTTTTTGTTATGTTTTCGATCTTTATCTTGTTTATTTATATTAAGTTTTGGAATTTTAGGTACAATACGGAGAATGAAGTCAAAAGATGTCAATAATGATGGTAAAGAGCTTACAAAATCATAATCACAAGATGGAAGAAGATTTGGGAGTAAAAAAGATCAATTTTTTAGTGCTAGATGATCAGGCAGATCTGACTTCCAGAGCTTGTTGCAAGGAAATAATTATGTTAAATTCATTATTTGAAGAAACTTCCTCTTGACTTTTGACTTTTGAAGCTGACTTGAATACCTTTCCAACGATAGTTTACACGCCTAAATCGGACAAAGGATGGTCATCCAAATCAGCCAACGAAGTGCGAGACAGTGCATCAGTCACGAAACCGAAGTCAGAAAGCAAAAGCACACAAGACAGCAAGTTGGGGCCACGGCTCTTAGTTTCTGTCCCCAAATCCACCCAAATCTAAGAAAAATCGCAAAAATTGGAAAAATACGAGAAAAGTCCAAAATTGCCATATTTTGACTCCTAGCTTCCTTGAAGAGCAAGAAAGCGTTTCCAAAACTTTAAAGCTCTATAAATATCATCTTTTGAGCCACCAAAGACATGCTTTTGATTAATTATCAATCTTCTTCTTCTTATTCTTCCTCTCTAAGTTTTATTTTATTTTTCTTCTTAGTTTTTTTTTTTTTAATATTCATGTTTATGTTGACAATGCCTATGCAAGGCTAAACTTTTCTTTGGTTAAGGGTGATTTCAAAGCCCTAGATATAATTTGTAATTAATTTTTAGATTCTATCTATCATTAATTTTCTATCAAAGTTGCTTATGTTCTTCCATAATAATTGTTTATGATTCTTATCTTGATTTGTTTAAGATGCATACTAGATAGATATTGATAATTATCTAATGCTAGTTTAGGAGTCTTGATCCATGTAATTGTCTTGATTTCCTATTCATAAGTGGCAATTTGTGATTAATGATTATGGTCAAGTTTTCACTAATTGCAAAATGGAACATAACCTAAGTTAAACAATTCATGTTCAAGCTTTTGTTGCTTAGATCAACCTATCTTTGTCATCATTAAAGCTGCTATCAAATTAAATTTAGAGATGTTTATCCTAGGCTGTTTGAAAGTTAGAGATTAAGTAGTGGCTTTCATCTTGCTTCACGATGAACTAAGGAAGGATTGGGGTAACACAGGATCTTGTTATCTACGGTTGTTAATTTTGATAGTAATTGATGTTGATAGATCTGAATTTGATTCTTAATGATGTCTAGTGGTGGAGAATGAACCTTTAGCCATATTTCTCTCATATTTGATTTCATCTTATTTTATTACTTCTTACTTTTATTGATTGAATTATTTTTAACTTGATTTCAAAAACTCCCCTTTTATTTTGTTTTTCTTGAATTTAAGTATAAACTAATAACTCTTAAATTAAACACCAATCCCTGTAGACTCGACCCTTGTTTCTACTATACTTTACAATTGATATTATTTTTAGTGCAAGGTTTTAAATAACATTTACTTTTTTGAGTGCATCAAGTTTTTGGCGTCGTTGTCGGGGATTGCTTTATTTAGTTTATTAGTTATTTGGTTTATTCTTATTTTTTGTTTTAATTAGTTTATTTTCTTGTTTTATTTTTTAGTGAATGTCCCAATCTCCCAAAAAAGAAGAACATCACTTAGGACTTCGAAAAATTCGGAAATTCGTAGCGTACCATCAAAGAACAAACAAAGAGTTGAACAAAATCATCCAATAGGAGCAAGGAGAGATGGCAGCAAACAACCAAACTAAGGAGCTAGCCATTCCGGACTTGGATCAACAACCACTGTGCATAGAATATCCTCCTCTTGAGGTGGCATTTGAATTAAAATCTGGCCTGATTCATCTTCTTCCATTTTTTCATGGTTTTGCAGGAGAGGATCCAACTAAACACCTCAAGGAGTTCCATGTAGTATGTTCTAGCATGAGACCGACCGGAGTCATGGAAGAGCAAATAAAGTTAAGAGCATTCCCATTCTTTTTAGCTGACTAGGAAAATGAATGGCTCTACTATCTACCATCCGGGACCATCACTACATGAATGGGATGAAAAGAGCATTCTTGGAAAGATATTTCCCAGCATCTAAGGCTGCCAATATTAGAAAGGAAATATGTGGGATTCGACAATACAACGGAGAGTCCTTGTATGAATATTGTATTGGGAGAGATTCAAGAAACTTTGTGCATCATGTCCGCACCATTAGATAAGTGAACAACTGCTCATCCAATATTTCTATGAATGTCTCTTGCCCATGGAGAGACACTTGATAGATGCAGCAAGTGGGGGAGCACTAGTTGATAAAACTCCCGAATCTGCTAGACTTCTCATCTCCAATATGGCAGCCAACTCACAACAGTTCAACATGAGAGATAAACTACCACCACAACCAAAGAAAATGAATGAGGTAAGTATATCATCCCTTGAACAAAAAATTTGATAAACTGACTTCTCTTGTGGAACGAATGGCTGTAGGTCAAATGCAGCAAATTAAGGCTTGTGGTATATGTTCAAACACGGGGCACCAAACTAATATGTGTCAAACACTTCAAGATGATCCAAACGAACATGTTAATGCTATGGGTGGATTTTCGGGCCAACCAAGAAAGTATGATCCCTACTCAAACACTTACAATCCAGGATGGAAGGATCATCCAAACTTTAATTATGGAGGAAACCAATCACAAGTTGCTCCTCCACCCTTTAATGATAGACAATCATGTTTTCAGCAAAGAACACAACAACCATACCAAACCCGATAACAAGTGCCTCCATCTCAAAATTCAGGTAAATCTCTTGAAGACTTTGTCAATTCTCTTGTTACTAATAATTTGCAATTTCAACAGAAAATGGAGGCAAACCTTCAGGAAACAAGGACAAGTTTTCAGGCAAGTACCCACAATTTAGAGAATCAAATGGCAACAATAATGAGTCAATCACAAGCAAGGGATTCCAGGAAATTACCTTTCCAAACCATAGTGAATCTCAGAGAAAATGCCAATGCCGTAACTTTAAGAAGTGGGAAACAGCTTGAGATACCACTAAAGGATAGTGCTCAAAGGGAGGACAACACCATGGCATCATCTTCACATCCCAATGAGCCACTACAAAGGGTAATTCCTAAACCATCTTTTCCTTCTTATATAACTCATCCACCTTTTCCTAGCAGGTTAGCAAAATCTAAGAATGAGGAGCAAGAGAAGAAAATTTTGGAAACCTTTCGAAAAGTAGAGGTGAACATTCCTTTACTAGATGCTATCAAGAAAATGCCAAGATATGCCAAGTTTCTAAAAAATTTGTGTACTTCTAAACGGAAGTTGGAAGGGAATGAAAAGGTAAGTGTGGGGGAGAATGTGTCAGCTATGTTTCAAAAGAAACTCTCACCTAAATGCAAAGATCCAGGTATGTTTACTATTCCTTGTAAGATAGGCAACACTAGGTTTGAGCGTGCTATGCTAGATCTAGGAGCATCCATTAATGTAATGCCATATTCAATTTATGCTTCATTGAATCTAGGACCATTAGAGGAAATTGGTGTTATAATACAACTTGCTGACCGTTCTAACACTTATCCTAGAGGAGTTATAAAATATGTCCTAGTGCAAGTTAATGAGTTGGTTTTTCCTGCTGATTTCTATGTTCTTGAGATGGAAGATGAGATGTCTTCTAATCCAACACCCATACTTTTAGGGAGGCCATTCTTAAAAGCAACTAGGACTAAAATAGATGTGCATGATGGAATCCTCACTATGGGATGGTGAAATAATTCGTTTTAACATTTTTGAGGCCATGAGATATCCTAGTGATGTGCATTCTATTTTTTCTGTTGACATAATTGACTCTTTGATGCAGCAAATTTTTGAGTTAGATGGTGACGATAGTTTGGAAGTAACCATTAGCAACCATCTAAATTCTGTTTGTGCAAAAGAAATAGCCTTAAGTGAACATGTGAAAGAAGAAATTGAATCTCTATAAGTGTTGCCATATCTTGATAAAAGGTATGATGTTTCTTATATTGACTTGCCTATATCTGATGAAAAACTTCTACCTTCCATTTTGCAGGCACCAACTTTGGAGATGAAACCATTATCGGATCATTTGAGATATGTGTTTTTGGGTGAAAAGGACACATTACCGATCATAATTGCCAAAGAGCTCACACCTTTGCAAGAAGATAGACTTATCCGGGTGCTTAGAGAGCATAAGACAGCAATTGGTTGGACAATTGCCGATATCAGGGGAATAAGCCCTTCTATGTGCATGCATCGGATTTTGTTAGAGGAAGGGTCAAAACCAACAAGAGAGGCACAACGAAGATTGAACCCACCTATGATGGAGGTTGTGAAAAAGAAGATACTGAAGCTCCTAGATGTTGGAGTGATCTATCCTATCTCGGATAGCAAATGGGTGAGCTCGGTCCAAGTAGTTCCTAAAAAGTCAGGTGTAACTGTTGTTGAAAATAATGAGAATGAACTTGTTCATACTATAATTCAAACATGGTGGCAAGTTTGTGTTGACTATCGCAAACTTAATTCAACAACTCGCAAAGACCACTTTCCTTTACCTTTTATTGATCAAATGCTTGAAAGGTTAGCTGGCCATTCTCATTATTGTTTTCTTGATGGATTTTCAGGTTACAATCAGATTGCAATTGCTTCGGAGGATCAAGAGAAAACCATTTTCACATGTCCCTTTGGTACCTTTGCTTATAGGCGTATGCCATTTGGACTTTGTAATGCACCAGCTACATTCCAAAGGTGTATGATTAGTATATTTTCAGATTATGTAGAGAACTTCCTAGAGGTTTTCATGGATGATTTTAGTGTATATGGTGATTCTTTTGATAGATGTCTAGAGAACCAAACCCTTGTACTTAAAAGATGCATGGAAACTAACCTTGTATTGAATTGGGAAAAATGTCACTTTATGGTAGAACAAGGAATAGTTTTAGGCCATGTTATTTCTTTTAAAGGAATAGAGGTAGATAAATCTAAAATAGATATTATGCATTCTTTACCATCTCCCACAAATCTGAGAGAGGTTCGTTTTTTTCTTGGACATGCAGGTTTCTATAGAAGATTTATCAAAGACTTCTCAAAGATAACACTACCTCTTTGCAAGCTGTTACAAAAATATGTGGATTTTCACTTTGATGATAAATGCAAGGAAGCGTTTGAAACTTTGAAGGAACTCTTGACATCAGCTCCTATCATGCAACCACCAGATTGGATGTACCGTTTGAAATTATGTGTGATGCTAGTGACTATGCCATTGGAGCTGTTTTAGGCCAATGGGTTGGCAAAGCCTCACATGCCATATATTATGCCTCCCAAACTCTAAATGATGCTCAATTAAATTATTCCACTACTGAAAAAGAACTTTTGGTTGTTGTATTTGCTTTAGAGAAATTTCGTTCTTATTTAATTGGTACTAAAGTAATTGTATTTTTTGACCATGCAGCCCTTAGGTATTTGCTCACTAATAAGGAGGCCAAACCAAGGTTGATTAGATGGATACTTCTCTTACAAGAGTTTGATTTAGAAATAAGAGATAAGAGAGGTAAGGACAACCTGGTTGCTGACCATCTTAGCCGATTAGTCCCTGAAGAGGATGCATTACCATTGCATGAGAACTTTCCGGATGAGCAACTATTTTCCACAAACACAACAACCCCTTGGTATGCTGATATGGTTAATTACTTAGTCACCAAGCAGTTGCCACAAGAGTTGACAATAGCCCAAAAGAATAAGATGAAGAGTGATGCCAAATACTATATTTGGGATGAGCCTTATCTTGGGAAGCATTGCTCTGATCAGATTATAAGAAAGTGCATATTTGAATCTGAATTTCATTCTATTTTGACCTTTTGTCACTCTTATGCATGTGGAGGGCATTTTGGACCCAAAAAAACAACCATGAAAGTGCTAGATAGTGGATTTTATTGGCCTACCTTATTCAAAGATGCATACCTCGTTTGCAAATCATGTGATAGGTGCCAAAAAACAGGTAACTTAGGTGTTAGAAATCAAATCCCTCAAACTCCCTTATTAATTGTTGAAATTTTTGATGTATGGGGCATGGATTTCATGGGACCTTTTCCTTCTTCTTTTGGTAATCTTTATATATTACTTGATGTTGATTATGTTTCAAAATGGATAGAAGCAAAAGCCACTCGAACTAATGATTCTAAAGTTGTTTCAGATTTTGTGAAAACTAATATTTTTGCAAGGTTTGGAACACCAAAGGCCATAATCAGTGATCGAGGTACTCACTTTTGTAATAGGTCCATGGAAGCACTTCTAAGAAGATATAACATCACACATAAGGTTTCCACATCCTATCAACTTCAAACTAGTGGGCAAGCTGAAGTATCAAATCGAGAGGTAAAATCCATTATTGAAAAGACTGTCAATCCAAATTGAAAGAATTGGAGTTTACGTCTAGATGATGCACTTTGGGCTTATAGAACAGCATACAAGACACCCATTGGTAAGTCTCCTTATCGTCTTGTTTATGGTAAGCTTTGTCATCTTCCAGTTGAATTATAACATAAAGCATATTGGGCTATCAAATAATGCAACATGGAAATGGATGAGGCAGGTAAGCAACGAAAACTTGACTTAAAAGAATTATTGGAGATAAGGAATGATGCTTATGAGAATTCTAGAATTTACAAGGAAAAGACTAAGATTTTTCATGATAAGATGATTTTAAGAAAGAATTTTGTTGTTGGACAAAAAGTTCTTTTTTTTTATTATTTTATTTTCGCCTTAAGTTATTTCCTGGTAAGTTGCGTTCTAGATGGACGGGACCTTTTGTTATTACTAATGTTTTTACTCATGGTGCAGTTGAACTTCAGAATCTAAAAACAGGTAATGCTTTCAAAGTGAATGGACATAGGCTGAAACCTTACTATGAGAACTTTTCAATACAAGATGTAGAGGAGTTACCACTTTATGAGCCTAATTATGTTGAATAATGATGGCATGGGTCTAAGTCAGGCTGAGGACAATAAACTAAGCGCTTCTTGGGAAGCAAACCAAAAGGATGGAGAGAACATATTATAATCAGATTTGCTATTCTTTACTCTCCATCATTCTATCTTTTATTGTTTTTCTTTAGTTTGTTTTAATTAGTAATTCTTTTCTTTTACACATGATTCTTATATTTTGGGATACTAGAATTACATTGAGGACAATGTAAAAATTAAGTGTGGGGGGAAGAATTTAGGATTCCCTTTAGTTTAGTTTTGTTTATTTTAGTGTGTTCTAGTTACTTTCCATACTATGATGAGATATGAATTGAATAGGTCTGAAATTGATCATTAGTGGTAAGATTTTCATGAGAATTAAGCTTGATATCACTATTTTTTATGAGCCAATATTGATATGATATGTTGATTGAGAAAGAAGCATGTTTAGATTAATATTGACTTGTATAATCATCCTTGTGAATTTTGAGCCTATATGATTAATGCATTATACATATAAATCTAATTTTTTTCTTGAGTGCTCTTATGATTACATGATTCTCTAGAACTTGCTTTATACCTTTTTGAGACTATATTGATGCATGTAATAACATGAATATGATTGAGGCATTAGGATTATAACCAGGGCCAAACAGCCATCCCTATTGATGTTCCAAGAGAATATCCCCCTAGTAAGCCAATTTGAGCCTACATTGAATATGCTATTTTATTGGTAACCACATCTTACACCTAGCCTAAACACATTTATATCTTTACCCTTGTTCTAAAGGTGGACTAGAATGTTTGAGACATATTGCAAAAAACAAGGGTTACTTTTTGAAAATTTGGGTTAGAACAAAAGATAAGTGTGGGATAGGAGAAAGGCAAAAGTCAAGAGAAAAAGAAAAGGGAACATTATAAAAATACATTCTCATAAAAATAAAAAAATAAAAAATTTTGAATCATCTCTTAAAACTTTTAGTTAAAGAAAAAGATATTACAAAGTAGGTTAGAATGAAGCAAAGGCTCAACATGAATATATTTAGCCTATGTTATTATATGCTTTATAAGAGTTTTGAGAAGTTTTAATTGTATGATCTTATTATATCTCTAAACTCTATGAAAATTTTGGAACCTTTGTGATATCTTTATCCTTTTATTCTTTAACCATATTACAACCCCTTGGCCCCATTACAACCTTGAATAAAGACCTCTTGATTCATGAAGTTGCATGATCTAAGTAGTGAAGAATAGGTGGACAAGCAAGCATATGGTAGAACTGTTTTCATGAGATTGATTGAGTGTAAACACTTTACCACTACTTTAAAGAGTGAAAATCATGAGAGTATCCCATGTGAGAATTTGAGATTAAGTTTGAATATGCACTATTTTGATTAAAATATGTTATGTTAATATTGGCTTAACTCAAACTATTTATATTCAAGTACGATTTTTTGTGAAACTCTTTAAGCTATTGATTAGTTTCTAAGACTTGTTCAATGATTATCTCTAATTTATATTGGAAAGATTAGTTGTAATTACTATTATTATTATTATTATTATTATTTTTTTTTTTAGTTTTTCTTATGTATTCAATGTTTGTGGGTATCGTCCTAGTAAACCCTCACGAGACTAAACTCGTCCACTAGGGACACCTAAGAGTTTAAAGGCTTGTGTCACATGCTAAGTGCCACCGTGATTTCCTACGAAAGTGGATTAGATTAGATTTTCTTATTTTGCTTTTATTTTGTTTTGCTCGAGGACTAGCAAAAAGCTAAGTGTGGGAGTATTTGATAAGCTCATAAAATATACATTTTATGCCTTTCTACCTTTAGTTTTTGTTATGTTTTCGATCTTTATCTTGTTTACTTATATTAAGTTTTGGAATTTTAGGTACAATAAGGGAATGAAGTCAAAAGATGTCAATAATGATGGTAAAGAGCTTACAAAATCATAATCACAAGATGGAAGAAGATTTGAGAGTCAAAAAGATTAATTTCTTAGTACTAAATGATCAGGCAGATCTGACCTCCGAAAACTTCCTTCTTGACTTTTGAAGCTGACTTGAATACCTTTCTAACGATAGTTTACACGCCTAAATCGGACAAAGGATGGTCCGACGAAGTGCGAGACAGTGCATCAGTCACGAAACCGAAGTCAGAAAGCAAAAGCACACAAGACAGCAAGTTGGGGCAGCGACCCTGGGCTGTGGCGCAGAGTTTCTGTCCCTAAATCCGCCCAAATCCAAGAAAAATCGCAAAATCAAAAAAATACGAAAAAGTCCAAAATTGCCATATTTTGACTCATAGCTTCCTTGAAGAGCAAGAAAGGGTTTCCAAGACTTTAAAGCTCTATAAATATCATCTTTTGAGCCACGAAAGACATGATTTTGATTAATTATCAATCTTCTTCTTCTTCTTCCTCTCTAAGTTTTATTTTATTTTTCTTCTTAATTTTTTTTAATATTCATGTTTATGTTGACAATACTTATGCAAGGCTAAACTTTTCTTTGGTTAAAGATGATTTCAAAACCCTAGACATGCTTTGTAATTAATTTTCAGATTCTATCTATCATTAATTTTCTATCAAAGTTGCTTATGTTCTTGCATAAGAATTGTTTATGATTTTTATCTTGATTTGTTTAGGATGCATACTAGATAGATCTTGATAATTATCTAATGCTAGTTTAGGAGTCTTGATCTGTGTAATTGTCTTGATTTCCTATTCATAAGTGGCAATTTGTGATTAATGATTATGGTCAAGTTTTCGCTAATTGCAAAGTGGAACATAATTTAAGTTAAACAATTCATGTTCATGCTTTTATTGCTTAGATCAACATATCTTTCTCATCATAAAGCTGCTGTCAAATTAAATTTAGAGATGTTTATCCTAAATTGTTTGATAGTTAGAGATTAAGTAGTGGCGTTCGCCCTACTTCACGACAAACTAAGGAAGGATTGGGGTAGCACAGGATGTTGTTATTTACGGTTGTTAACTTTGATAGCTAATTGATGTTGATAGATCTGAATTTGATTCTTAATGATGTCTAGTGGTGGAGAATAAACCTTTATCTCATATTTGATTTCATCTTATTTTATTACTTCTTACTTTTATTGATTGCTTTATTTTTAACTTGATTTCAAAAACTCCCTTTTTATTTTGTTTTTCTTGAATTTAAGTATAATCTAATAACTCTTAAATTAAACACCAATCTCTGTGGACTCGACCCTTGCTTCTACTATACTTTACAATTGATATTATTTTTAGTGCAAGGTTTTAAATAAAATATACTCTTTCGAGTGCACCAGTAGGCCAAGAAGGGCTGAACCATGTTAAAAAATTATGTTCTATTTTTCTCTTTTTCCCGAGTGCATGTTGTGGGTTAATGCTTTTTGTGGGCTACCACTCTATTCCCAAAAACTGGTATCAAAGCTTTTGGTTCGAGGAAGGAGTTACCTATAAGCTTTTGGTTCAAGCGAGAATAGATGCTGCGAGGAGCTTTTGGTTCGAGCGAGAATAGTTGCTGCCAAGAAGCTTTTTTGTTCGAGGAAGAAAAGTAAGAGAGTTGTTGAGTTGTTGCCCAAAGGTTTTTGGTTCAAGGGAGAAGAGTTGCTGCCAAGAGGTAATTGAGACTTTGACTCAATGGAGAATTTGTTGAGTTTGAGTCCAAGTCCAACATTGATTAGGAAGACTTTGACTCAAGAGAGAATCTATTGAGTAAGAGTCCAAATCCCACATTGAGTAGGAGTGTTCATCCTACATCAATAACTAATTGGTTATGCAAAGGGGAATCTTAATCCCACATTGAGTAGTATTGATGAGCCAAGAGGAGTGCTCACCTATAAATAGGAACCTTGGCCTTCGGGGAAAACCACCACCATCCCTTTTGAGAGAGGGTCTATACACTTAAGTAGAAGTTGTATTAGGATTCTTTGGGTGGTGAGTCAAGTTTGTTTGTAGGAAGATTTGTAACTTTATCCGTGCAAAAGTTACATTATTTGTGAGAAGGGTTTGTAACTATATCCGTACAAAAGTTACAATATTGGGAGGATGGTTTGTAACTTTACCCGTGCAAAAGTTATAATACCTGTAGGAGGGTTTGTAGTTAAATCCGTGCAAAAGCTATAAGTTGTGGTGGAGATTATCCTTTTGGAATCGTGAACGTAGGCCAAGAAAGATTGAATCACGTTAAAAATATTATGTTTTTTTTTTTTTTTCTCTTCTTTCCAAATGCATGTTGTGAGTTAATACTTTTGGTGGGCTAAAACGCTATTCCCAACAGATTTTCCTATATTTTTTACTACTCCTTAATTATTTAACTATGTTATCCTTTTTTCATCCTTTATTTTTCTTTTAATGGAAATTATGTTTAGGAATTATTTGTACTTCTTTTGTTAATAAAAAAAAAAGAAAAAAAAGAAAAACCAACTAATCATGCATTAAAAGGCATTAATTAATTTAAATATTTAATAAGGATTAATTTTTAGATGGATGGAAAGCTGGTCGTTGGGCAGCTTACCAATCTTCCAACTGCATTTCATCAATGATCCAAGATCAGGAGATATTTCAAAACAGGGCGATGGAGTGAAAATATGTTGAATGTAGTGCGACACATAACAATATATATTAGGAAGGAAATCAAAATTTTATTAAAATTTTACTAACGAATACTCTAAAAACATTTGTTAAGATTAATTAAATTTTATTTATAGTAATATTTTTATATTAAATACAATAGATGATAAATAATTTGATGATTTTTAATGCATTAAAAATTATAACTTATATGATATGATAATCTTAACATTAGCAAAGTTGTTTTATTAATTACTCATCAAAAAATGATAAATACTATTTTATTTTATTTTTTTACTTTTGACGCCAATGACACTGATATTAAATCTGATGTCATTTTTGTCATTTTTTATTAAATGAAAATATTTTCAATATTAAGAGATTAGAATCTCATCGAACATTGCTTGACTAAATTTTCTATTATAAAAATCAAATTTGGCCATCTTTAATCATTGTCGGAGGTTTAGTTATGTTGACTGTAAATTTTTTTTCGAATTCTTTAATCTTTTTCTTTTCTTAATGTTCATCCAATATTTTTTTTAATTTCTATTATTATCGGTATTGTCGACATTCTCTTCTTCCATTTCTCCTATTCTTTTTTTTTTTTTTTTTAATTTCCTCTCCCTTTTTATTTTTGCTCACCGCTAAAACTAAGGCTAAAATGATCATCTTGATTTATTTTTATCGATTTTTAATAAATTTATTATTTCCTAATAATTATTGTTTGTTATGGTTAGTAAATTCAAATATTTTCACTCAATTGTCTCATTTTGAAATTCCCCCACCACAATATAAATTCAGACTGAAAAGAAAAAAAAAAAAAAAAAACCTCTCTCTCTCTCTAGGTCTTTGTTCTTTCAAGTTTCCTTTCCTCACCATTAATGTATATAAATAGCTCTACTTTATAGCCTTTTTCGAACAAATCAGGCCTTTTTTCATGGCTTCCTTTCTGACTGCTCTCAGGCGTGTCTACCTTTCCATCTACAACTGGACAGTCTTCATCGGCTGGCAAGCATGCTTAGCTCAGATCTATCTTCACTTTTTTTTTTTTTTTTATCTTCCAATTTTCAACTTCAAAATTTGAAATTTCTTTGTTTTCTTTTTCAGGTTTCAGGTTCTGTTTTTGGCGTTGAAGACTTTGAAGGAATCAGGTCATGAACATGTCTACAATGCTGTTGAAAAGCCTCTCCTTCTCGCTCAATCCGCTGCCATTTTGGAGGTACCTTTTTTTTCACTGAATTTTCTTTCCTCGTGTATTGAATTAATTAATTAATTATCTTTTTTCTTTTACCTAACAGATTCTTCACGGTTTAATAGGTGAGCGCTCTCTTCTTATTCTTCTTTTCATTTATAATTCTTGAGGTAATTTGATTTCGAAAAAAAATGAATTTTGAAATTTGTTTTTGTTAATTTTTGAAGGTCTGGTTCGGTCGCCAGTATCATCAACTCTTCCACAAATCGGATCAAGATTGTACTTAACTTGGGGGATTTTATGGAGTTTTCCTGATGTAAAAAAAAAAAAATCTTAAGTTTACCCATCTTTTTATAATTTTTAGTTAAATTTAAAATGATGATGGTGATTCGCAGATTCGAACCCACATTCTTGTTACCTCGTTGGTCATCAGTTGGTCCATTACAGAGGTAAAGTTAATTGAATTCGGCTTGTCCTGTTTTTTGAATTTTGTAGTCAAAATTAGCAGCTGTAATTGGTGACGATCTCGAGTTGAAACTGAATGAAAATATTACTCTGCATTAGTTGATTGATGTTTTTGATGGGTTTGAGGTCTTATTGGTAGTATTCAAAGTATAATATAGAAAGGGCTTTCCTAAATGTATGTAATCTTCTTTTGTTTTCATCGTT
This sequence comes from Fremontodendron californicum, assembly GCA_030761205.1. Classification (NCBI taxonomy): domain Eukaryota; kingdom Viridiplantae; phylum Streptophyta; class Magnoliopsida; order Malvales; family Malvaceae; genus Fremontodendron; species Fremontodendron californicum. Next base: position 3,113,276 of record JAULJL010000037.1, read on the forward strand.
TGAGGCTTATTGTTTGGTTAAGTTGATAACTTGAGACTGCTATTTCTATCTGAGATTGGGAACTGTTTTCCAAATTCATGATTTTACTTTTGCTGAAGTGAGGAATTTATATAGTTTGATTCTTAAAGATTTGCATTTATGTCTATATTATGTTTAGAACTGAGTATTGATGCTTGTCCTTATTGTTTGATTTTACTGATCATGCCATCGTATGCTCAAAAGTAATGTTTGTCTGTACATGAATGATGAAAAATCCTAGTAATATCGTTCTCGAAGAGTTCCACCTGCAAAGGTAATTTTTTATGGACATTGATATCAGACTGATTTTTTTTCTTCATAAATTCCCTATAATTGCAGATTATTCGCTATTCTTTCTTTGGCATGAAGGAGGCCTTTGGTTTTGCACCTTCATGGCATTTGTGGCTTAGGTATATAATACATGTGCTCTATTCTCATTAACTGGAAACAAAGTGGTTGAATTCTTCGTGGTCATTTTGCTAATATTCAATTTTTCGATGCAGGTATAGCACCTTTTTCGTTTTGTATCCAACTGGCATCAGCAGTGAAGTTGGTCTGATATATTTTGCCCTGCCATATATCAAGGTAATGTATCAATGATGTATCGCATCAAAAGTCTGCTTATGTGCTGTACACCATTACTTTCACCCCACTCTATAATCCAAGGTAAAAGTTTGATACTATGTTGCTCCGACTCTTCATTTTTCTTGAAGTATCCATGTCCGACATCTGTGTCCGACGCATTTTCGGACATGTGTATGTGGATATGATCCCCAAGGACCCTCCAAATACATGGAAAAACTTAGAATAAGTCAAACATACCCGTGTCGGACATATACTCGTGTCCAACACTCACACAGACGAGTCCGAGTAACATAGGTTTGATATGTTCAATTGAAATGAAGTTTTTCTATTGTTGGTTACCAAATAATGTTTGTTACTATTAAGGTCTAGTATTACTTTCTAAAGAGCGTAGTTTGATTGACCAAATACACTTAGAATGATTGGTCATCCATGGTTAGAAATGAATCTTTGCCTCTATAGTATAGAGACGAGTTCTAGTATTAGCAACTATGATTTAATATGATTAAACCCACCAAATTATCTTTATAGAAATTGAACCTGATTAAATGCTGAATTTAACCTCCACATAAATAGGATAGATGAAAAAGGTTTTGAAGTGCAAAGGATGGATGTTATCATACAACCAACTATTTTCTTAAACCCCGAGTCCCACTCTTTTTTTTTTTTTTTTTCCCTTCTCTCTCTCTTAAAAAGTTGCTAAAAGAAAGGATGGGCATTCTGATGCTAGCTGCTGTTTTGCTTACAATTCATCGAAAATGTTTCACCCCCCTCGGAACCCCTTTAGCATTTCATTGCAATAAAAGTGGTAAAAGCATATGCTTGTTGTACGGTTCATTGAATAAACTGATGTATCTGCAGGCTTCTGAGAAGTATTGCATAAGGATGCCAAACAAGTGGAATTTCTCTTTTGATTACTTCTATGCTGCAATTCTTGCCCTTGGAATCTATGTCCCAGGTATGAAACTCTAAACATTCCTCTTTTTGACATATTTTCCCAGCTTGATTATAGTTGGCTTGTTGACAACAATTCGCTGCCACTTACTTCACACGAACGGCATAATCTGTTGCAGGTAGTCCTCACATGTATCTTTACATGCTCGGGCAGAGGAAGAGAGCTCTTTACAAATCGAAAAAGGAGTAGATTGGAATCAAGATTTGTAAGGTTGTGTTCATTATTTATCAGAACTTAGTTGCATGTATTTTTTTAATTATTAGTATTGCTTCTGGCTAAAATGTTCCACGATCAGCCTTTCTCCTTCAATATGATAGTGTAGATCTATGTTGCTCGGACTCTTTATTTTTTTTTGAAATACCCGTGTCCAATGCATATTTGAACATGGGTATGGGGATATGATTCCTCAAAGACCTTCCAAATACATGGAAAAACTTAGAATAAATCAAACGTACTTGTGTCGGACACAAACCTGTGTCTGACACTCACATCCGAGTCCGAGTAATATAAGTGTAGATGCATATCAAATATCAAATTGTTGGTAAGTTTGGTGGTTTGAGTATCCTAGAACCTCCAATTTCATAAATTCCCACTTTTGAATCAAAATGAATGCAATTTAATCCATCTGTTTGCTTGTAATGGACTGGGTAGCTGCAACAATCCAATCCAGCCAATGCTGCCCAGTGCCTAGAAAGACTCGATTCCAACTTGCGTAATCGAGTTGGGTCGAAATTTATAGCTCAGCTTGAGCTTTGCTTCAGTAGCCCTGTTTGTTGTCAAGCCCAAGTTTTGTTGGGCTTCTTATGAGAGTAACACAGCGAAGACGCGCAGCTGATGGGATTCTTGGGAAGGATAGTGCAGTCTTTCGTAGACATGATAACTTAAAATATCATAGAAAATTACATGATATAAATATAATATTAAAAAAATTTAAAATATCATATAAAATATGATATGATATAAAATAATATGAATATAATACAAATATGTCAAAATTTATATAATATAAATTATTTTATATAAATATATACCTTAAACAAGATTATAACTTTTGAAAAATATACAAACACAATATAAATACATTAATCGTCAGCTCTAATCTTTAGAAAATAACTCAGTCAGATTTTAAAGGTAGTAATGAGCTTTTTTATTCTCTAAAAGAGAACAAGAATTATCTTCTTCCTTTTCCAGCAACCAAAAAACCCGATTTGGTTATTATTGAAGAAAGATCACCGTTTAGACAGCTCAACTAAATGCAACTTAAGAAAGAAGCTATTATCAATACAGCTTGTAATTTGATGGTTTTCTTTTTCGTTTTCCCCTTCCTAATAACTAAGTTTCCTGAAACAATCCATGCAGTTCAAACACATGGACTTCATTTTTCTTTTGAGAGGGATTTAAACTGCAATCGCGGATACATCACGTTTACCACGATTATAAATTATTGTCACGATCAATTACGGTGATTATCAACGACAATAAAAAAAACTGAAATTGTAAAATAATGACTATAAAATCGCGTTTTTACTACTATTTAAATCTTGCTTTTGAGCTTTGTATATGATAGATTCATGCATGTACAAGCATTTGTATCTGCCAGTAACAATTTACCACATATGATTCATTGTTTCATTTCGAAGAACCAGTTTTTCATGTAATGAATCATCAGATGATTCATTGTTTCATGTATAAGCAGTCAAGATTTTCCATTGCAATCTATAGATTAGATGATATCACTTTATTAAAATAATTTAAAATAAAAAACAGATAATTTTATTTTTCATGAATTGACATTATTTAATTTACTGACGATATATAGATTTATACATTATCAATTTATCAAATATAAATCAATAATATAAATAAAGTACAAAACATTTATGTCCTTTTATTTATAAATTAAATTCTTTTATTTCATACTTGTTATTGTGTTTAGAAAAACTAACCGTTCCTTTTGCTTTTAAAAAATAACATGCTTTAAAAAATGTACCAACTTTTTACATATTAATTTAATAATTTTTTTTAAAATATTATTTTTTCACTCAAATAATGGATGTGTCCAATTCTAATAATATTATAAAACCCGTTATATGAGTCTCGTGTTACATTATTTAATTTAATGTGTTTTTCATATCTTATACATTAAATTTATATTCGCGTGACATGTTTTATTTAAACGTATTTTTCGTGATTTAAACGTGTTATTTGTGTAAAACATGAGACGAGTAGTGTCGAGTTGGAATTCATTTCAATACAGTTAAATACAAAATACATTTTTATAAAATCCGTATACAATTTTTATCGTGTTATTTTTCTGTTGTGTTTAAAATTGACATATCAATTCTTAGTAAGCTAACCACTTTCCAAATATACAAATTACAGAAAAATAACGAAAACACCCTCATTTCCTAGGTTACTACCCATGTCTATATTTGGCATTTGAAAATTTTATGTAATTTAGTTTTGCTTCCCTTTATTTAATAAAAAAAAAAATTCCTCGTTTTTCCTCTTCCCAGTTCCCACTTTGCACTCTCTTGCTGTCAATAAGAATCCGACCCGAATCACTCGGACTTTGCCAAACCCACGGCCCGCCGACGTTTTCTACGTTCCAACGACGCCTTCAACTCCTCCTTCTCCATCCTCCTGTAAAGAATCCGACTTCAAAACCCACCCCCTAATCGTAACCCAAACCCTACGTTCTCTTAAAAGCTTAATCCCCCATGACCAATAACTTCTTTTTTACTCAAAAAGTTACTAACTGTGGTTTCAATCCACCACAAGACTATGACCAAACCATCCAAAAGAAGATTGCAAACGACCAAAGACAGGAAACTCCTTTTTTTAACATGGGTTGCGATGGCAATGGGTTCAAAACAAATTATTTGAAGCGAGAAAAAATTGGAGAAAATGAGCCAAAGAAAGGTCCTTTAGAGAGTGAAAATGAAAAGGATACATTTTGGACAGTTTGTCCATACTGTTATTACATGTACGAATATGAAAAAAAGTATGAAGAGTGTTGCTTGCTTTGTCAGAATTGTAGAAAAGGGTTTCATGGAATAGCGGTGGCAACGCCACCGGAACATTTATTGGTGAACGGGAAAGAAGGAGAGTATTATTCGGGATATGGGTTTTTTCCATTAAGTTATTCTGATAATGGTTTCTTGAGTGACAAGAAAGAGGTTGGTGGGAGAGAAACTAGGGAAAAACATGTTGTTGTGGAGATTTCTGATGATAGTGATGAGGAAAAGAAGAAAATGGATGTTAAAAATGAAGCTGGTAAAGTGAAAGCAGAAGGTTTGAGCAATGGTGAAGGAAGGATTGTAATGAAGAGAGTAAAATCCGTGCCAAGGAATACAAAGAAAATGATGGGGAGAGGGGTAAAGGGGACGATTGAGAAAGTGAATGTTGAGGAAATGAATGAAGATTTTGGCAATGGAGATGCAGATATTGATTGTGGAAATGGTGGAGGAATAAGGCTTGGAAATGAAAGTGATCTGAATGGTGGTTGTAATGAGGATGAGTTAGAGTTCTTTGACTTTGAAGGAGATAATGATACATTTGTAGGTTTGAGGGATATTTTTTGATGGAAGTCAATGGGGGAAGGTATAGTTTTTTGGTTGCTGGTAAAGGGATTCATCTCTGTGCTTATATGGTTCTAATAGTTGACAGTTTAATAGGAAAAAGTTTATTTATAGGGTGCTGACAATGTGTTTTCTAATCTCAAAGTTGAAAACAAATTAATTGCAGTATTTTATGGTATGGTTCTTGAATTGACAATTCTGGTTTTTTTCATGGTACTAGTAATTGGAAACTTTGTTATGGTTCTTCATTATGTGCTTTGATCTAATGTTTAACTATTTGTCCTTGAAGGAACTATTATTCATCTATTTGCATGACTTGTATGTTAGAAGGGACTTGATTGAAACTTTTCCTGATAATATTTCTCAAGTTCTGCAAGCCCAGTGTTCAAATAAGTTTTAGCTTTTAATGAAGATCGAGTATGGAAAGTGCCTATTTGAAAAAATAAGCTAATTCCATCTGATTAAAATGTCTATTAGTGAAATTGAATGAATTTGTAGATACTTATATGGGTGGTGTCCTAGACTCCTAGCTACTGTTTTTGTCTCTCAGACAATTTTTTGACCAGCTTTGGCCACTGATTTTGAGGTCCATTTTCGAAAGAATAAGGAAAATATTGAATAGAGTGAAGGTTCATGGAAACTCGACATGAATCTTCTTTAAGTTCCGTTTACGGTTTAACATTATTATAGGTACAATTTTCGACTTTGATTTTTGCATTTAAAATTATAAGTGCTTTTGCAATTTGAAAGTTATCTTTTGAATAAAATAACATTATTGTTTTTATGTTTTTAAATTTTTATTATTTTAAACATATCATTTTGGCATTTCAATTTCTCACAATAATTTTTTAAAACAATATCAAACACTTAAAAATTCTTAAACCCAAACTCTTTAAACACATTTTTTTCAACCTAAATTTTTTCTAACTCAGATTTTTTTTCAACTACAATACTAAACTAACTCTTAATCTGCAGGAGAAGAGTGATGAAACAGGAGGATTTCAAGTGAATGGAAATGAAGTCTTCTAATTATAAAACCTTATTCTCTGATTTCAGGTTTGTCATGAGATGTTCTCACTCATTTCATTGGTCTTCATTCATATTTCTCATTTCTTCTTACGCATTTATCTCATAACCTTTGAATCTATTCACAAGTTACTTTTCTGAAGCTTTCTTTGATTTTAGTTGAACTTGCTAATTCTGTCTTGGTTGTGGAGAAAGCTGATGGAAATTTTTTAATCTTTTGGCATGTTTAGTTAGTTACAACTGGAATTGGTGCATAATAATAAATAAAATAAAAACTCAAAAAGATTATATATTTTTTATAAATAATAATTTTTGTGACTGTCAAATAGATAGCTCAGGGCCTTGGGCCTGTAAATCAAACAAGTTTGCTGGGTAGTAGCCGGGATAAAAATCGAAGCTCGTTCAATTAAGCTCGTTGATCTACTAAAAAATAATTCAATTTTTATACTCGATTTCAAACTCAATTATTTGTGCTCGAGTTCGAGTTTGAATTGAGATTTTTTAATATTAATTAAAAAAAAAAAAAAAACTAGATTAAACTCACGAGCTAATCGAGTCAAGAATTAGGATATTCGAATTTGGTTCACCCAATAGCTCGAGCTGCTCAAAATCGAGCTCAATTCGACAATAAGTAAACCGAATTCGAATTTTTTTTTTCCGAATCGAACTTGAATAACTTACGAACATAAATGTCTCATTTTCATCCCTAATTTAGACTAAGGACAGTAAGAAGATGCTAAGGTAATTTTATGGGGAAAAGAATGATATGATTACACTTTTTTTGAATAACAAATAATCGTAAGTTAATAATTGAAAGCTCGATTATATGTCAACTCAAACCTCAATAAAACGTTTGAGCTGATCCAGCTACGCTTGCTCTCCTTCATGAAATACCTGATGATCTTACATCAAACAAAAGGGTTAGACCAGCCTCCTTGTCCAAATTCAGAGGCTCTACTGCTATTATTCCTACGGTGTCTACTTGAGTTAGAGTACAAAACTGGTGGAGTTCTCATTTCTCTCCAGCCACCGCGCACAGCCGTCCATCTCTGCCCCCGAATCTGCATCAAGACCGTGATGGGAGGAAGAGGCACCCGTATCCGATGAAATCCCGTAAGGGCTGTACCATTCAGGTCCTACTTCACCAAATAAATGATCAGAGAAGTCTTCTTCACTCCTGGAAGAGTTCTCCTTGGTGCTTGCTGTGCTGCAAGAGCTCGAATCGGAGGAGCCGCTGAAAATGGAAGAACTCTCACTTGATGAATCAGCTGGTTGCATTGAATGAAATCTCCAATCTTCTGGATCAAACAACTGCTTGTGGGTTGAAGCATCAGAAGGATACTTATGCTTCCGTTGTGCTGTTGAAGGATCCAACCTTGAAACATTAGAGTCAGATCTCGTCTTGGATGTATTATGGCTAGAATGAATAGTTTCCAAATTCCTTTTCTTCAACCTCACACCATGAGACTCAAGATTGTTTCTTACCAAAGCCGGGGCCCTTGGAGAGTGCCTAAAATTTTGAAGAACTACAGTTATTCATGCTTTTTTTTTTATATATTAAAAAAAAAAACCAAGATTTCCTCTTACCAATGTTGAAAAAATCGGACCGGAGATCGAACCAGTAAGACCTCCGGGGACCCGTTGAATCGGCCCTTTGTATTAAAAAAGGAATTTAAATATTAAATAAGTATTAAATATAGTAAATATTTAATAAAAATATGTATTTGGCTAAATGGTATGACCTTTAAAATAGATTCAAAGGGTTAAAGGTTCAAATCTCATCACATACGATAAGTTTTTTATAAAAAAAAAATTAAAAAATAAGTGTATAACCAGTTTTTTTAGGGTTTTTTTTCCCAGTTCAACCGATTTTTTACCGGTTTGAAAAAAATCGATTCTATGACATACACCGGACTGGACAAGCCACCGGTTCCTAGTTCAACCGGTCCGGTTTTAATAACACTGCCTCTAACCAAGCTCCAAATTCACACATACCTCGCATAGAGGAGCATGTAAGCCCCTTCTAGTAAGACCCTCTCCAACTCAACTGGTATTACCTACAAAAATAGGCAGCAAAAGTCAGATTTATGTACAGAAATACATCTCACCATTTCAGATAGGTAGATCTCCATATGTATTAAGTAAAGGTTCATACTGTGCTGTCATCAATCCTGAACCACTCCCCACGGAAACTCTTCACATAACACACGTAATGACCCGAAAAGGCAGCATTCATAATATCCAAGTGAACAACCACAGCATAGAGATTGTACATTGCAGCCTTATCACTTGTTCCACTCATATATGGGGCCATATCAAGGACCTCAGGAAATTGAACAGACTTATTTAACTTCCCAAAGTTACCAGACTGCAAAAGCCACATATGGTAAAGCAAGAGTTGACATTCAAATAAAACACATGGAAGCGCAAAAATAGAAACTTGCCATCGTAGAATTACCTGGAACCGTTTTAAAACAATGGTAAGAATATTAGGCGCCTCTAATACTGTCAACTTCTTTCTTGCTTTGACGTAAGATTTACACCTGATTAAAAAAAGATGGAGAATTTACCACTAGAAATTTGCTTTGAACATGCAGCAGCAATTGCATGCTAATAGTAAAAATCCCACAGTAGGACCAAATGTCCCACAGAAGTGAGATTCAATCACCAAAATAAAATGATAGTAAAATAGCCAAAGTCAGAGTTCATTGACACCAAAAGTGGGATGGAAAAGCCATACAACACATTAGAGCAGCTGGGATTTTAAAATTACAGGCTAGAACCAAGGATATCTAACAATAAGCCATAATGGCCAAGAAGCGTGGTAATATGCAGAACCTTAACAACATTAATTATAGAAAAAGGTCGTACCCAGTGCACAAGGCTCCCGCCATAAGCAGGACCTGGGGAAGGTACTAATGTATGCAACCTTCCCCCTGTTTACACAGAGAGGATGTTTCCAGAGTTTGAACCCGTGACCAAGCGGATAGCAAGTAGACACTTGACCATCGCGCTAGGCACGACCTTCTAACAACATTAATGACATGGCACATTAAAAAGCAACCAACCTACTGCAATGATATTTGTTCTCTCCATCCAAAATTTCTGTAGCCGTAAACTGTGCAAGTGCCTCCTCAAGACTTCCGATGTCCCCATCAATCTCAACGGTTAGATCCATCATCCTCTCATACCGCTCAGATTTACCAAGGCACTTCATGCACTTTATCTAACAACCCAATCATGGTAAAATCAATAACAACATAGCAAAAATCACAATTACTTTGTGTCCATCGAATATATGAAAAGTTCAATGAATACATGGACATCAATGAAGCATCAAAATTGTGAACAACCTTAGAATGAAGGTAACCTCCAAAAGTTAGGCCTACTAGACTCGTCTCTTCTGCCAGTGGACTTGCAGCCCTTGCGTCCTTGACGCAAACAGATTGCATTGCATCAACAGCATACCTGCCATCTCACTAATGTGAAGCCTAATTCACATTTGAGAAGGTTATACCGAAATAGTATACAAGAAGAAATTACTTTCAACAGTTGGTTCACCTCAAAAATTCATGGGCATCCTCTTCCTTCCCTGGACCAAGATTACTTCCAATTTTTTGTATTTTGGATAATATCCGGATTGGGGACAAAGGGGATTCCCCTTCCTTTGCCTTCAAAATCAAACATTCAAACTCACAGATAAAGCACCACTCCTTTTTTCGACCTGCACGGCAACAATAAACATCATATTAAAGGAGAAGCATGAATGAGGAATGAAATCACGAAAAGTTCAAGACCAGAAACTTGCATGCTTTAGAGTGGAGCCCTCTGACAAGATATGAGGTAAGTGGCCGAGTAAAAGCTAAACACTGAAGCACAGCATTAGCATAACAACTGCAGTAATTTTCAAAACAAAAGTATAAAATTAGCAACTCGAAAACCAACTATTCAACAGAAAACATGCCTCATCAATCATAGTAGAGAAAGAAACAACAATTCAAACATAAGGGGGTTACAGGTTACTGTTTGAGGGGAAAAAAGAACTCCATGACATATCACATCTAAGCATCAAGTGTATGATTTTACCTGTCTTGCACTTTAAAGGTTAAGAGCTATGCACCAGTTCCATGCCAAATTACCACCATTAAAAAGTTTCATAAAATGCAAAATACTTGAAACCATTCTCTGGCCAATAAATACTTGTTACAAGCTGAAATAAGTACCTATATAAATATCAAGATTACCTGTTCCCACAATTATTAAGGCCAAATGGGCATAGTTCCACCACATCATAAGAGTAAAGTTCCATGAATAGTTCGTATGGAAAGAGTATCTGACAAACCACAACCAAAAATGTTCACGTCATATGACATAGCAAAACTATGAAAATCTCAACAAAAACACATAGTAATAAGGAAACTACCTTGTAATTGTGTTTTCCATTAACCTCATTCCCAAAACCTAAAAGATAGGGTTTAGACTGTTTGGAGGCCTTAAACTGCTGCACAACCTTGCGCATTGATGTTTTCAAGCCAATACTGGCAGTAAGTGGCAAGGTAGGGGTAGCATTACTTTTTGCAGGCAAGCCAGACTTGGAACTGGGAACAGAATGCCCTCCAGCAACTGAAGATGAATGATCATCAGATGCACTAAACGAGGAAGTTTTGACATGTTTGTTTCCATAAAGTTGCAAGTCGTCTTCCCCATTATTAGTTACAGTTTTAGGTCTTGAAGAGCTCAGGGGTGTCAAGTTACTTTTCTTGGATGCAGCAGTAACTAACATTTCAGAAAAAACTGCTTCAGTTGACTTCTTATAGACAGCTTTTGCAGGATGGACATCATCAGACATAACATTATTGTCCTCAACAAACTGCATTCCAAATTCAACCTCTTCATCATTATGAGTCGATTTCTTCTTATTTAATTTACTCAGATAATTATTTACATAATAGGTCAAATTAGGATCCGACGAAGGTGGGATAGCTTCTTCCATCTTCTTGGCAGCAGCCCTGCTTCTAGGTATAGCAGTGGCAATATCATCAGAAAGTTGCCTCCCTAGCTTGTCATTAGGGCCAGACAGAAGTGTCCTGCTGGGAGAAACATCAACCAATGATTCACTGCTGGCACTAGATGGACTGACACCAGCTAACAATGAGGAACTGGATGGCGCAAAACCATTATGTGTTGCTTTGGCATCTGCATGAGGCTTAAAATTACCATCAGCATCTTCTACCACTGATGAAGTGTCAGAAGATGTCTTAAATACACTTTCCACCTCAGAATCATTACTGTGAATTCCAGACTGTTTTACTGCAGAATTAGTAGGGGGGAGACATTCATCTTTGTGGCCTTGTCTCCAGTGAATTATTTGACAATTACCAGAACTACACGAGGACAAACGAAGAAGTCAATAGATTCAATACCACAAAATGATGAAAATGGCACAACAACATTCCTGAATATCCAGTACAATTACAAAGACATTTACAAGAAAATGCTCAAATCTTGCAAAGCAATCTAAGAGAGAGAAAAAAAGGTGAAAAAACAATGTAATCTTTCTTTTCAAGCCACCATGATATATGCCACCCATTCACCTCCCATTTCTAAAAGAGAAGGATGTAGCACTCTAAACGAGAGTTATATGTCATAAACAAAATATTTAGCACAAAACAATATGACAAAGCACAGCCAAAACTTTAAAAGAATGAGAGCATAAAAATTGATTAAGAAGAGGAAAGGGATTCATATAGCCAACACACTAGTTGAATGAAAATTTAATTAAGCTAAACTGAAAATGAACACTGGGTTTTCTCTTCTAAATCTTTAAGTTTTAAAGCACTCTTATCATGGAGCCATGTGCTAAACCTCTATTACAAAAAGTTCAAATAAATAAACAATAATTATAAAAGGGCATTGAAGGTCGCATTTACCAGCAAGAATGATTCTGAACAACAGAACTCAAGCAGTAAGAACAGATTAAGCACAAGATTCTAGCAAAGAAAGTATTGACAAACAGAATTCCAATAAATAGTCCAGAAGTGGCTACTGATAAGCATATCACAAAGTGAACATTTCTAAGATGAACCTACACAATGTACATTCTCAGAAGGTAGAGTTTCATTTCTCTCCAGCTTATCTAAACACCAAGAAAAGAGGCCTCCCACTTTCACACCACAAAACAATTCCAATAAACACCAATATCATGAACATAGAGTACCACCAAAACAATAACCATGTAATAAATCTGATAAAACTAAAAAGACCATCCCCTGGGAAAATGCAAGTGATTCAGCTCAATCTATTCCCTAATTTTTAATTAAAGGAACAATCAATCTTATAAGCAAACAAACATACAACCTTAATCATTTAGAGCTTCTTGAGAGTCCTACAATCAAAACTTCACTAAAACCAACAACCTTAACCATATAGAGCTTCTTTAGTATAATGTTTATTACAACATAACTAAAATGGAAAAATGCCAATAATTTTCCATCCAAATTCAAGTCTTTAACCTCTTCCCCTCAAACATTTATCCCGCCATTCCCCCTCTAAAGAGGCAATAAAATTTCCATCTTTATCATTCAATTCACCCTCAGGCCTCAACAGTTGCAATTACTCTAACCATAAATTCTCAAAACTAAATCAGTAGCTCCTACTCTCTACTGACCACAAAAAATACCCACAATCACATTTCTATTTGTTTAGGTAAAAAATAAATAGAATTATAAAAGGAAAAATAGAAACGAACCAGTAACGAACAGATTTGCACTGAGAACAGCGCGTGGTGGTAGCGGCAAAGCAAACAGCACACTGGTACTTCGGATAGCAACCGTACTCGGCAGAGGCTTGAGCCTCCACCACGGCGTCTTCATGTGAGACCATTTCGAGCAACCTCGTAACCTCATCTTTCCTCGCCGCCGCATTCCTCAACTTATGCCGGATTACCAGAAAAACAACCAGCACCAGTACGACGCCGTTGAACCCTAGTAATCCAGGAACCAGCATTTTTATTTGAGATTGTATTATATTCCACTTTTATTTAGCCGGCGCCGAGGATCAGTCCTGAACAGTGGCTTTGTTATACATAGATTTCTGCGACGACGACGACGGTGGCGATGACGGTGATGGTGGTTGGAGGAGCAAAATGGGAAATTTAGAAGGTGGATAGGGTGAGGAGAGGATTTGAGCATCTGGGAGGATCTGAAAGAGAGAAAGGAAATTTGACCCGCTTGCTATTATTAATTTTTACGGAGGTTTCTTATTTTGTCTTCTGGTGTTAAAGACAAAACGGATTTTGCTGTCTACAGTTTTTAGCTTCTTTCAGCCTAGGAGTGTAAACCGCGAAGGAGAGACTTAGCCTGAGTTAATAGCACCGATTGTTTTTAAATAATTATATAATATATTTTATATTAATCTCTAAATTTTAAAATATATTAAATTAATTTTTAATTATAAATATCATAATAAATTAGTTTTTATCGTTAGTTTTTTCGTTATTTTTATTGTAGTAATAAGTTTAGTGACACGTGTCATCAATTGATTGCATCACATTTCTTTTTTTTTCTTTGATATTTTTTAATAAATAAATATAAATAAATATTTTTTATAAAATTAATGTAAATAAATATTTATATTTTATAAATTATTTAATTATTAAAAAATTAATTTAAATTATTATTTATCTTTTATATTTATTTATAAAAAATAATAAAAAATGAGAAAATGAAAACATTAATAAATACAAAAAATAAATAATAATTTAAATTAATTTTTTAATAATTAAATAATTTATAAAATATAAATATTTATTTACATTAATTTTATAAAAAAAAAAATCTTTTTCTTTTTCTTTTTCTTTTACTTTTTCATATTTTTATTATTTTTTTATAAATAAATTAATTAATTTCATAAAAATTAAATAATTTATAATTTATAAAATATAAAATATAAAATATTTATTTACATTCATTTATTAAAAATATATTTTTTACTTTTTTATTTTCTTTTTCTTTCCTTTTTTTCCTCTTTTCTTATAAAATTGATGTAAATAAAATATTTTATATTTTAAAAATTAATTTAAATTATAAAATGAATTATTATTTATTTTTATTTATATTTATTTACAAACAAGAGAAAAAGGAAAAAGATAAGAAAGGAAAACATAAAAAAACTTATAAATATAAAATAAATATTTTATATTTATAAATTATTTAATTTTTAGAAAGTTAATTTAATTTAATTTAAAATATAATATAATATACTTATATATATTTTATATTTGTTTATAAAGAAGAGAAAAAAGAAGAAAGGGAAGAAACAAAAAAATAAAAAATATATATTTTTATAAAATTAATGTAAATAAATAGTTTTATATATTTTTCAATTATTTGATTATTACAATATTAATTTAAATTATAATGTAAATTATTATTTAGTTTTTAATATTTATTTATAAAGAAGAGAAAAGCAACAACAACAAAAAAAAAAAGAAGAAGGAAGAAACGAAAAAATTAAAAATATTTTTTATAAAATTAAAGTAAATAAATATTTCATACTTTTTAAATTAATTATATTTTTAAAAAAAATTATTTTACTTTATAATATGAATTATTTTTTCTTTGTATTTATTATTAAAAAAAACAAAGAAAAAATATAAAAGAAATAAAGAAAAAAGAAAAAAAATGAAGACAACTGCTGGAGCAATCAGCTGGTGACACGTGTCACTAGCTGATTGCTAACGGTAAAGGTAACGAAGAAGCTAACGGTATGGATCAATTTGTTATGATACTTGTAATCAAGGACCAATTTGATACGTTTTAAAATTTAAGAATCAATATAAAATATGCCTTATAATTTAAGGACCATTGATGTTATTAACTCTACAAATTATTCTGCTTTGGTTCGAAAAATCATGAATAGTGTTTGAAGGTGGTTACTAACGTATAGGTGGACGTACTTTTTTTTCTGATATTGATATGTATCGATATCGATGTGTTTCAACGTATTGTGTCGGATTTATCGACATTTTTTTAAATATTTATATATATAGCTTATTTTCAAGTTTTTTAATAAAACATATATTATATACACATGTAAATATATATATACATATATATTTATACAAATATAAATTTTAAATATTTGATTACATATATATATACATATATATATATTTATATATATATATATTTATACAAATATAAATTTTAAATATTTGATATCTAATTTTTTTAAATATCAAATAAGTAAAATAAATATTAAAAAATAATAAATTATTATTAATTATGTCCAATAGTTTAATTTAAAAAAGATATATATTTTAAATATAATTATGAAAATAATGAAAATGATCATAACATAAAAAACATTAAAATTGATTTAAAAATTCAAATATATGAATTTTTAAATAAAAAATTTAAAAAAATTAAAATCTTATATCAATCGATACGGATCGATATGTACCAATATAAACTGGTACAATAAATACAAAAATAAAAATGGTATGAGACGTATATCGTTTCGGCTTACTAGCAAACCAATTTATAGAAAAGCAATGAAGATTCATTTCAATGTCCATTCTGACATTAAGTCTTTATCAGAGTCCCCATTGTTCCTCTGGCAAAAAGGAAAGGTTTTTAGGAAAAATATGAAAAACATGCGTTCCATAAGAAATTATTATTAAATGGTATAATGAATAAAAGTTATTTGAAAAAAAAATGAATAATTAAAAATTATTATAAAGGATATTGTAAAGATAAAATTATCCTTGATAAAAAAACCTTCTCTTTTTTTTTTTTTAATTAAAAAATAAATATTCTGAAAATAAAAAAATTTTAATTTTAAAAAATAAATTTTTAAATGTTTTATTTACTTTTTTTAATTAAAAAATTTAAAAAAAAAAATTTTATTGATTGAAGTATATTAACTAGTCCCAGACCCACACTCTATTTTTTTTTTTTTTTTATTGATTGAAGTATATTAACTAGTTTTACCTTTCAGCACTTTGAAGTGAACAGAACACTAAGAAGTAATTTTCGTCCCCAAAACATTTTAAACTTTGTTGATCTTTTTTTCTTCTTCAAAAAGTTGGTGAGTTTGTAAAGCTCTTTTGAACCGGGTGAATTGATTTTCTGAAACACAAAAAAAAAAAAATAAAAAAAAATAATAGAATTTGTATTTTAAGATGCATTTCAATATTTAAGTTTTTAGAAATTTAGAGAATTATCCAACTAGAGATAAAGAATGAGCAGAGAAATATTTTATTGTTTGAGTTCAAGAAGGACTTGGTTGCAATTAACGTTTATTTAATTTTTTTTATACTCTTTTCTAATTATGGATTCGATAAGTATAAAATAAGTGTATAATAAGAGGGTAGTAGATGTCTAACACATAGAGGTCCAAATACTGCTACATAAAACAACTTTGTTTAGATTTTGTAATCGTATATTTGTATCATATTCATGTTATTTTTTATATAATAATCGTGTTTTAAATATTATATATTTATATAAATTTTGATAAATTAATAATTCGTGTTATTTAAATTTTAACATATTTTTATATTTATGTGTATCATGTTCAAAATCATTAAATCTAAATTTATTGGTGCCTAAATCACGTGTACAACTTTAATCTTAGAGGACTTTTAGTGTTGCAGTTTATGAGAGAAAAAGGTCGACGCATTTGACAAATGGAATGATAGTGGGTTTAGCTGCACACAGATTCCTCTATCTCGTGCGCACTTTCCAGCAGATGCTGCAAACGGTCACAGAAAATTTTGAAAGTAAGAAACTTTTTTTTTTTTTTTTTAACAATAAAAAAACAGTAATTGATAATTCAAACAAAGCAGAATTGTGATTGATTCGTAATAAATCTGTTCATGAGTCGAATAATTCATCTAATTCGATTCGTATTAAATTGAGTTTGAACATGAAATTTTTGTGATTCAACTCGAATATTGTTCACAAAATATTTTTTTTATTAAATTTAATTATAAAATATAAAAAATTTTAATATTAATATATATCGATATCGATGAACCAAAGTACGGTTGATCATTGGCCACTCGGCCTGTCTACCTCCACAAGGCCCACAACTTCACCCCTATTTCAGGTCAACTCGGACAATGTTTTTCTTCTTCACCTTCCAAGCAAGGTAGTCATAACTCTACCGATGAACGTATCATTTTTATTTTAATATTAATACGTATCGATATCGATGAATTTTGATATATCATTTCGAATTTATCAGTATTTTTTAAATATATTTTTATATATTTATATGTATAATATATTTTTCAAATTTCTTAATAAAATATATATTATACACATATAAATATACATCCATTACATGCATATATATATATATATTATGTAAATATAAATTTTAAATATTTAATATTTAAATTTTAAATTTTTTAAACATCAAATAGATAAAATAAATATTAAAAAAGATAGTAAATTATAAATAATTATATTCAATAGCTTAATTTAATGAACATATTTTATTTTTAAATATAATTATGAACAAAATAAAAATGATCATAACATAAAAAATATTTAAAATGGTTTAAAAAATCAAATAAGTGATTTTTTTTTCAAAATTTTTAAAAAAAATCAAAATCTTGTACCAACCGGTACTTACTGGTACGTACCGGTACTGACCGATACGAGCCGGTGCGACCGGTACGGACCGATACCAAAATCGGAACGGAACTAAAAGTTGCTTATACCAGTTTAGTTAAAAACTGAGACGTACCGTCCGGTACCACCGATACTAAAATGGTACCAACCACCATGCTTCCAAGTCTACGTTAGATCTATTTACGAATCAAGTTACTCGTTTGGTTAGATAAGTTCGACTTGAATTAGTAGAATTTAGGATATAATTTTTGTAATCCAAATTATTTTGACCCAATTTAAATTATTATTTAATAAATAAAAAATATTTTTTATTTAAAATTGATTATAAAATATAAATGTTAATATAAAATATTTTTAATATTTTAATATATTTCAAAAAATAAAATAGATTTTCAAACTCCACGGATCGAGATGGTTGATTTGGGCAAACAAATTTACTATTGGAGCTTTGATCCCGCCAAATCTATGAACACTTCTAACCACCTCACTGATAAGATTTTGTCGTGGAAGAAGATCTTGAATCATTAAAGTCTCGTATTCTAAATTTCATTTTGGGTGAATTTAATTTATTTTATGTTAAATTTATTCAATTATATATTATTTAAGTCCGTTACTATGTTGTCTAAAACATAGTATTAATATATTTTATTTATTTTCATTCAATTTTTTTTTATTAATATTAACAAATTCAAGATTTTGGACGGACATGAACAAGATGTTCATAGCTTCATGCATCCGTTTCCTCTCTTTGTTGATGATATATTGAATTTTTAAGGAATAAGATATAAATTTACCTTTTTAATTTGTGCTTTTTTATTTGTGTGAGTGATTTAATTTATTACTAATATTTTAACTAGAGTAATTTTACCATTAAATTTTGCAGTAAATTTATCATCATATTTCAAATTTTAAAGCAATTAAAGAATATTCAACAAAAAATTATGTCTGAAATTGTTTTATAATTAAAATAATTTAAAAGAAAACATGACAGAAAAAAGACCAAGATCAATTGAAAAGTGATACTGTATTATATGCAGCAGAAAATGAACTAAAACATTAAAAAGAAAAATTCAAATTATGTGACATTATAATTAAATATTTAATAAAAAATATCATGATATAATAAATAAATAAAATATAATTTTGATTTTATTTTCATGATTGCCTTTTCCCTCAAAATTATTTTTATGAATTGTAAAAGTTTGGATTCATCCAATGCTAGGGTTCAATCCCATGGCAGAATTTCCTTCCTTTCAAACCTTGGACTTCCTTCGTAAAAAAAAATAAATAGATAAAAAGATTATGCATATGCATATGCATGTGCATGTGCATTGATTTTATTTTATCTGTCAAGTTTAATTTTCTTTATTTAATTTTTATGATGTCAACTTTTTATGTATATCTATATAAAATTTGTGTAGTTCTTATGTGTATATAATCTTTTTCATTTCTGTTTCAATAAAAAGAAAATTCAAATAACCTGAGGCTTGACCCTTGAGCAATGCAAATAGCCTGTTCCAAGGAAAAGATAATTGCAATCATAAACTCAATTCTTGGATCTATTACAATCTATGGTATTTCCTGATTCCTCCATCAAACTTAGCTCTTATTTAATCAGCAAACCAATCTATACAAGATGATTGGAACCAGAAGCTCAGTTGTTTATCAAGAACTCAAAAATTTAACAAAATAGGCCTGCTTACATGCATGAAATCAAACCTTTCCTTTTTCCTTTCTCCTTCATGAAACATTACTGAAATTTTAAGTTTATACAAGACCTGTCAATTCTGACTCAAACCCGAAAAACCCAACCAACTCATCGGAATTCAAACCGGTCCAATCCAAAAACGACCTGAACCAGACATGACCTGAATCCAAATTGATCCGAACCCGAAATGATCTAAACCCGAAACGATCCGAACCCGAAAATGGCTGAAAATTTTAAAACCCGAATTGACCCAACTCGAAACCATCCCGACCCGTATAATTGATAGGTCTAGTTTATATATATATATATATATATATATATATGTATGCGTGTATTAAACAACCATTGCTAATTAACAAAGTAAATGCATACTTGCAGGGTGCATAGAAGAAGAACCCAATAAATCTTTATCCTGATTCTTTAACTAGTTTGGTTATTGACATATTTGTACTCTAGGTGCCTAAATATCAACTAGAGAATATATCCAACTCTGCATTTCATCTTTTTATGTAACAAGCAAAACTTACTTAAATCAACAATCCTATATCAGTCGTCATCTGAGCCAAGGACCTGCTGCTTAAGCTCTTCGATTTTAACAGCCAACTCCTCCCTGTTTTTCTGCCAAATGCAAGTAAAAAAGAATTAATATTTCTCTTTATGTCCTGCAGTGATTATTTAGAATTTCAATCACTAAAACAGCTACCTTGAATAACAGATAACGGGAGCTGAACCAGAATGTGTAGCCAAGACCCACAACTTCCATCAATTTAGGGAACTGAATGTTACAATTAGAATCATCAATCAAAAGGAATATAAATATTTTATTTATGGTCCAACGAAACTCGGAATTCACATTTAAAACGCACCAATGGAATTGAATCAATAGCACCGACAAGAGCTGATGCTAGCCACAAAGCAACCAAGGCACCACTTCCATATAAGATAATTGAATATGCATCTTCAGAGTCAAGCTGCAACAAGTATTTATAATCGAGTCATCAGAATCTCCTAAGCATGAGAAACCCAAAGAATTTCTAAAAATGAAGCAAACTATTCAACTAAACTCTCAAAGTAGAATGAATTGTATATGAGCAACAGTGCAACACCGTGTTTCAATTCATTCTCTTCTTACACCAACCATAGAAATACGGACAAAGAGAGAGACGAGCAACAGATTAACTCTACAGAATGAGTTGCTCAATAAGAATCAAGGAAAAAAAACTTCGTGATGCAAAAGGGGGGCCAAAATCATGAGAGAAATCAACAAAAATTAAAAAGAAGGTAGACAGACAGCAAAAGGTAATATAATATTGCCCAGATAACAACCACTTCAACATGGTTGTTGTCATCTCACCAAGAATTGGCAGCAATTTTCAACAAATTCTAGTGATCATCCATGAACATGTTTGCACTTAAAAAGAAGTAAAATTTTGATAAATAGGAATTAAAAGAAAAACCTAAAATCTTACTCAGGAGAAGAATTG
This sequence comes from Fremontodendron californicum, assembly GCA_030761205.1. NCBI lineage: Eukaryota > Viridiplantae > Streptophyta > Magnoliopsida > Malvales > Malvaceae > Fremontodendron > Fremontodendron californicum. The sequence goes on from JAULJL010000037.1 coordinate 3,134,272, forward strand.
AATTTAAACAAATTTTGTTGCTCAGGTAACCGCTCAGATCGACATGGTTGTTGATGTTTCATAAAATTTTCATAAATTCTACTAATCATCACAGCAACCATAATGCAAATTCATTGAAGAAGTAATTTTAACACTTATAATGAACAAAATCTAAACCAGGCACAGAATAAAAAAGGGAGGTTCTAACCTTAGCTATCAAAGGCTTGGCACAAAATTAACAAGTACGGATGAAAAAAATGAAAACATCTAAAATGGAGCTATAAGATAGAAGTATGAAATAGCTTCAAAGGCCTATGGTGAAAACACAGAAGAACATTTAGGGAAAAGAGCAGTGGAACTATAAATTCAGTTAATATCAAGCAATAAAACTTGCAAAGCAAAATGAAAACAGAGAAGTTAGGGAGAACAAAGAGAGATAGAATGAGAAAGTTTGGATTTTTTAGCCAAGGGAAAAAGAAAGGTAAACTATGTTGCTTGGATAACAACTCACATGAACATGGTTGTTACTGTCTCATAAAAAATTTACCTTTGACCAAATTTTAATGGTTATGACAGTAATATGTTTACCAAGACACAGCAAAAAATTTAATGAATGGAAACATCAAAGACAAAGCATTGCATAACAGAATGATTTAGTGTACAAAAACCTGAAAATTTAACATTAGATAGAACACAGGATGAGAAGGGGTATTAGCAAATCATATTGCTCAAGTAACCACTCAGATTGACATAGTTGCCGATGCTTCATCAAGAATTTATGATATACTTTCACCAATTCTGATACTCATCATAGCAACCATTATGATTGCAATTGAAGTGGAGCAAAAACATTACAAATGAAACCTCAAAAAAATTAGGGAAAAAGAAAGTAAATGACTCTTATTATCAAAAAGGAAGGTGATGCAGGGTAAGATCTTGAACAGTAAACAAATTAAGAAGAGTAGGCTGTTTGATCGAAAAGGACACTAGGTTTAGGTTTAAATCTGCTAAACCTTTTATTAAAAGAGTTAAAACTCTGATAATAACAAAAAATAAGCTATCGGCTGCTACCCTAAATTGGGGTATTTATAATAACCCTAATTATTAAAAATCACATGCCTATCACATGACCTAAATAAATACTTAAAAGCATAAGACTTCTACTTAAATATAATAACTAAATAAGATAGGCAATAACTAAATAAAATAAGCATAGTAAAATAATCCTAAGTCTATGCTCCCGCATCAATCTCCCCAGGTTAAAAGATAGCTGAATCTGTTGAATAAGCTTTGGTTACTTCTGCATAAACTTCAAGATCAATATTCCCATGTTTGTTGCTCTGTACCGTGGACAGTTAGTAGAACCAATGTTAAGTGCAACACTTGGATTGGTCACAGCTGATTTCCTACTATTGAAACCATCAGTCAACTCTTGGTGGTTATCTTGATGTATGTGTTCCATATGAGTAGCCTCGCCATTAACACTAGATTATGGCAACATGGACTCCGGTTGAAAGGCTGGCTTTGCTGTCCATAAACTTGAGTTGTCATCACGAGTGTATATCTGCGGGGTTGCATACCATTCATGGCGATCAACCGTGACCAAGACAGACTTTCTCCGATGACGATCCAAGTAGCTTTTATATTCTAAAGGCGCCCGAGCACCCCAAGACAGCTTAGATAGAACATAGATTAAATCCTCAAGTTTTGATATCTCCTCACCAGCTAACGTCTTAATGATGGCATGTCGAGGAGCTCTAGCTCTAAATTTCTGTTTCCAACGTGGTCTTGTAAATATCTTAGAACCCGCCAAGTGATCAAGCATGTCCTCCAAGCATGGAATTGGGATAGTAATTTTGTTTATGGCATGTTGAATGCTCCTCATTGGTGGTAAGTCTTGTGGCAAGGTTTCATCAACCAATTCAGCAAACTTGTCTAACAACCTTTGAACTGCAACAGGTTGTTCTATGAGGTCCCCATCACAACCTACACTATTTGTAACCTTGCTGATAACAGCGAACATCACCCCTGCTTCCTTGCCTTTATCCTCAAACTCTTCAACTGTTCGAAACCCATTCAATTTGCTAGTTTCGAATGTTGTTGCCAGCGCCCTCCTAACTATCAATGATTCTCCTTGTGCTGGATAGATATCTACATCATCACCCTCGTCATTATATTCATCATAAATAGGATCCGACAATTCCTTGCCTCCCTCCTCAAGTTCATCCTCAAGACCACCTTCCGGCATGTCAAAAGGGTCGTGGTCACCTTCCGGAATCTCCATTCGGGCTCCCACATGTCCCTGTCGCTGTAAGGCTCGTACAGCCCGCGACAATTCGTCAATCATACGCCACATCTCAGTTAGTTCTGTTTGCCGCCCTTGATTTCCCCTGGCACGACCTGTACCACGTCCAACCATGGTTGATGGTGATTCTCGACACAAAACAAGGATCTTGTTAAGCTCTGATACCAATTTGATGCAGGGTAAGATCTTGAACAGTAAACAAATTAAGAAGAGTAGGCTGTTTGATCGAAAAGGACACTAGGTTTAGGTTTAAATCTGCTAAACCTTTTATTAAAAGAGTTAAAACTCTGATAATAACAAAAAATAAGCTATCGGCTGCTACCCTAAATTGGGGTATTTATAATAACCCTAATTATTAAAAATCACATGCCTATCACATGACCTAAATAAATACTTAAAAGCATAAGACTTCTACTTAAATATAATAACTAAATAAGATAGGCAATAACTAAATAAAATAAGCATAGTAAAATAATCCTAAGTCTATGCTCCCGCATCAGAAGGTGGGGAGTGAGAAGAAAAGACAACAGGTGTAAAAACAAGTTTCTATAAACCAAGAATTTAGAGAAGAAGAAACACAAAGTTTATCACCAAAACATTTAACTAATAACACAGACAAAAAAAGAAAGGACGAAAAAGTAACAACACAATTAAGTCACTAGATTGCTCAGGTAACAGCTCAGGATCGACACAATGGTTGAAGTTTCATCAAGCATTCAACAAATGCCTTTAACCGATTCCAAAACCTCATCTTTGCAACCCAATTTGACAACGAAAAGGAGCATAAAAGGCCAACAAAAGTTCATTTCTCAGTTAGTAACATAAATAATCAGGTAAAAGAACCTATGATGTTTTTTTTTGTCAATCCATTATAATGCCAAAAATGCATCTTCCAAATGAGTACACAATTAATTGATAGATAAACTCATAAATATTTCTTTCGAACAACTTGCATATTCGATTTGGCACATTTTAACAACAAATTTGACAACTTAAAAATACTAGGTTATTTTTAATTATATATATAATCAAACAATAAGTGAAATTTCTGTTTCTAAACAGTGCATCTCAGTGAAACCCAAGTAAACAAAAAATTAACCTTTCTTATCACAAGTACAATTGAAACTATGATGCATCTATAAACAGTGTAAAGTGATTAAACAAAGGGTAGACCTTTATATTAAGTTTCTCCAAAAACTCAAACATCTGTGATTCCTCATCGGCAGCTGACTCTTCTCTAGGTTCTTCAGGTGGTAGCTTTTCATTGTACACATTCTTCTCAACCGCCGGAACTTCTTCCAACGTCGCCACGCCGTCGAGATCCTCCCCGAAAAATCGATTCGGACCGGTGGAGAAGGTTTCTTCGGATGTTGTTGCTTTAGGCAACGGGTTATTAAAATACAGAACCCCTACAAAGCAAATAAATAAAAGTAAAATTATTCCACTTTTCTATTATGAAGTGTTACTTTCCATTTTCTAGCATATAAAAGAAAAGTATAATTTTTTATAAAAAAAAAAAAAAAATTCCTAAAAAGTACAATATGAAGAACAGATAAAAACAAAGACTGAGATAATAAAATAAAATAAAAGAGGGGCTAGGGTTTTTGGATTTCGTACGGGAACGGAGGCCGCGGGCGGTGGAGCGGGAAAGCGGCGGTGGGCGGAGACGGGAAGGGAGAGAAGGAGTTGGGGTCAAGAATCTGATGGTTGGGGGACTGGAAATGGGTTGGGTGAGGCTCGAACAGAGCAGCTCCATGATTTGGAGTGAAGCTTGAGTAAAAGTGATAAATGTGGAGTCTGGCGAAGTGTATTTCTTAAGGGTGCTTTCTCTAGGGTTCTTCTTTCTTTATTTGTTTGGGTAATTAATTAGTACCAGTATTTTCAAGTTTTTTTTTTTTTTTTTTTTTAAAGCAGAAACGACGGCGTCTTAGTGCTTACTTTTTCTTTGTCTTTGTACTCTTTTTTAGGGTTTATCACTTATATAGCAATTGGTTTGTTTTTAATACCGATGGGGTATAGTTTTACCTAGAACTAATAATACCTTATTTGAATGATTTTAAAGATGGATTCTTTTGTATTTGTCTGATGCATTTAAGATAGATGAGGTATTTTTTATATGTGTTTCGTGTTTGTATTATTTTAACGTATTATAATAGTGTTTAATGTATTATATATTTAATATAAATTTTAACACGTTAATAATTTATTTTATATAAATTTTAATATATTCATGTATTCTTGTGGTGTTTTAATTATTTTTTATATCGTGTTCATATAGTATTCAAAATTATTAGATTTAATCCAAAATTTTACACTCAAAGTATTCTTTACAAAAATTGAACCGAATTGACAAAGGAAAAAAAACTCCATTTATCAACTGAGCTAAATACGATATGGGTATGGCATGGGCATGGGCATGGCAATCGTTATTGTTATATGCCTATGCTTTTGACTAATACTAGTTTATGTTTTAGGTGTTTCTTACCTGAATGATATAATATATTAATATTATTTATTTTAATATATATAATTTACTATTAAATATTTGTTTCGTATAAAATTATATCAAATGATATTAAAAATATTTTTTTTAAAAATGAAATCAGAATTTATTAAATATTAATAGCATCAGTCATTATAATTTAATGTATTGAATTAAGGTATTTTTTTTTTATAAAAAATAGTCTTAGTGCTTAGTTTTTATTTTTTTTATTTTTTTTTATTTTTATTTAAAGCAGAAACGACGGCGTCTTAGTGCTTAGTTTTTCTTTTTCTTTTTCTTTTTCTTTGTACTCTTTATTAGGGTTTATCACTTATATACCAATTGGTTTGTTTTTTAATACCGATGGGGTATAGTTTTACCTAGAACTAATACCTTCTTTCGATGATTTTAAAGATGGATTCTTTTGTATTTGTCTGATGCATTTAAGATAGATGAGGTGTTTTTTTATATTCGTTTCGTGTTTGTATTATTTTAACGTATTATAATCGTGTTTAATGTATTATATATTTAATATAAATTTTAACACGTTAATAATTTTTTTTATATAAATTTTGATATATTCATGTATTCGTGTCGTATTTTAATTAATTTTCTTATTGTGTTCATTTCGTGTTCAAAATTATTAAATCTAATTCAAAATTTTACACTCAAAGTATTCTTTACAAAAATTGAACCGAATTGACAAAGAAAAAAAAACTCCTTCATTTATCAACTGAGCTAATACGATATGGGTATGGAATGGGTATGGCAATGTTATTGTTATATGCCTACGCTTTTGACTAATACTAGTTTATGTTTCATGCGCTTTTTACGTGAATGATATAATACATCAATTTTATTTACTTTAATATATATATATATATATATATATAATTCACTATTAAATGCTTTTTTGATAAATCTATATATTATATTTTTTTCGTATAAAATTATATCAAATGATATCAAAATTATTTTTTTTAAAAGATGAAATCAAAATTTATTAAATATTAATAGCATCAGTCATTACAACTTGATGTATTGAATTAGGGTATTTTTCTATCAAAAATGAGTCTTCAGGGATTTGTAGACTGAGTTTGGCCAAAGCATGAACTGCTTCATTTCCTTCTCTTCTTCTGTGTTGGATTTTGCATTCAACAAATGTGTTCATCTTCCTTCTGCCTTAATAGGGCCTATACTTGATAGATCATCCTCATCCAGTTGCAATTTCTTGATGACCCAAGTGCATCTCCTTCGATGATGACTCGTTGGAATCCCATTTGATTGGCAACTTCCATCACCTTTGTCGCTGTCATAGCTTCAGATATGCAAGATTCAGCACACTGATTAAGTGTTATTGCAGTAGCTCCCATAACAAAACCTTCAAAGTCTCAAACAATCACACCTATTCCACCTTACTTGTGTTCAGCATCAAAAGCTCCATCAAAATTAACTTTTGAGGAATTGCATTGGTGGAGTTTGTCAATAAATTCTTGTGTTCTCCTATTAGGCCAAAATGGGTGGTAAGGACATGATTTTGATGATCATAAAAATTGTTTCTTTGAAAACTTATTAAAGATTTTGTTGATGTTCTTTTCGAGAGGAAGCTGGTGAGATTTTGAAGGTTGTTAAATAGAGGCATGGAATAATCATCAAAAATAGAAGATGTGATAAGCTCGTAAAATATACATTTTATGCTTTTCTACCTTTAGTTTTTGTGATGTTTTCGATCTTTATCTTGTTTACTTATATTATGTTTTTGAATTTTAAGTACAATAAGGAGAATGAAGTAAAACGATGTCAATAATGATTGTAAAGAACTTACAAAATCATAATCACAAGATGGAAGAAGACTCGAGAGTCAAAAAGATCAATTTCTGGTTGCAAAGCAAGAAGGTAGATTTGACCTCCGGAGCTTGTTGCAAGAAAAACATGATGTTAAAGTCTTTATTTGAAGAAACTTTATTTTAACTTTTGAAGCTGACTTGAATACATTTCCAATGGTAGTTTACACGCCCAAATCGGACAAGAAATGATCATCCAAATCAGCCGAAGAAGTGTGAGATGATGCAGCAGAAAAATGGAAGGCAGAGAGCCCGACGCTGCGGCGCCAATAATTCGAGAAAAACACGTGAAAACTGCCCAAAAAACGTGATTTTTTGCCTCCTGATTTACTTGTGCGGCAATGACTTGTTTCCAGGATTTTACAACTCTATAAATACCATCTTTTGAGCCACAAACTATCTAACTTTTGAGGAGACTCAAGGGATCATCATTCTTCTTCTTCTTCTCCATTCTTTTTATTTTCTTTTAGTTTTATGTATATATTAACTATGCCTATGCTAAGCTAAACTTCTTTTTGGTTAAGGGTGATTTCAAAGCCCTATACATGTTGTGTAACTGATTTTGAGATTTTATCTATAATTAATTTTCTATCAAAGTTGCTTATGTTATTCTATAAGATTTGTTCATGATAGTGTCTTGATTTGTTTAGGTCCGCAACTAGATAGATTTTGATAATTATCTAATGCTAGTTTAGGAGTCTTGATCCATGTAATTATCTTGATTTCCTATTCAATAGTAGCAATTTGTAATTCATGATTATGTTGAGTTTTCGGGAATTGCAATGTGGAACATAACCTAAGTTGAACAATTCGAGCTTACGTGTTTGTTGCTTAGAACAACCTATCTTTCTCATCATAAAGCTGTTATCAAATTGAATTTAGAGAGCTTATTCTAGGTTGTTTGATAATTAGAGACTATATAGAGAGCTTATTATATTTAACGACAAACTAAGGAAAGATTGGAGTAGAGAGCTTATTGTTATCTACGGTTGTTAATTTTGATAGCTAATTGATGTTGATAGATCTGAAATTGATTCTCAATAATGTCTAGTGGTGGAGAATGAAACTTTAACCATATTTATCTTATATTTGATTTCCTCTTACTTATTTGCATCTTATTTTTATTGTTTGCTTTACTTTTAATTATTTCAAAAACTCCTTTTTCCTTTATTTTCTTTTCTTGTTCTTTGAATTTAAATAATAACCAATAATTTATAAATTGAAACCCAATCTCTGAGGACTCGACCCTTGCTAACTACTATACTTACAATTGATCTTTTTAGTGCAAGGTTAAATAAGATACACTCTTTTGAGTGCACCAAGTTTTTGGCGCTATTGTCGGGGATTATTGTCATAACGGTTTTTCGACCGCTGGACTATTTTAAAAACAAAATGGAGTCGCCACCAATCTTTTTTGTTTCGGTGTGATTGGTCACCTATTAAAACCGGTTTTGGTAAAATATTTTAAAATTAATTAAAACATTTTAAAACCAATTTCAAAGTCTGCGTTTTAAACCAGAGAGAAAAACAAAATCAGGTTCGGGAGTCGGTTACATGCGGGGAAGGATTAGCACCCCCGCGACGTCCGTTTAGAAAACGGGACCATTTAATCATGTGTCATCTTAAATCTCGATTTAATGGATTTAACATCGGTATTTAAAGCTAATTCTCTTTTATTTTATTTTATTTAAAAAACATATTTATTCTTTTTTTTTTTTAAGAATTGTTATTATTTTTTGAAAATGAAGATGAACGTAAATCTGTTGTCGAGAACACTCATTAAATATTTCCAACACTCTTGGTGGTACTTAACGAGATCCTCTCACCTCAGGATATCTTAGGAATCACAACCGTAACATCTTTCGAATTCCGTCATTGGCAGTTTACATCCATTATTTATTTAAATACGTATGATGCTAATATTTAAACATGAAATGCACATGATTAAGCATGTAAGACATATGATTAAATACATAATTTCACGATTAAACATACGAAGCGTAGTATTTAACGCGAGCGTGGCAAAATATCAAGCACATAAATATTCATTCTTTATTCATTTTTTATTTTGATTATTTTCATTTTTGAAATGAAAACGAATTTTTTTATTGAGCATATCGCTAAATACTCCCACCACTCATGGTGATATTTAACGAAATTCTCTCACCTCAAGATATCTTAGGAATCACTACTGTGACGTCCTTCGAATTCCATCGTCGGTAATTCATCTTCCACATTTAATTATGTATGCACCAAAATGCCATTTCTCATTTCTTTAAAAGATTAATAATGCATTTAATAAAAAATAAAATAAAATAAGGTAAGGTAAGGTAAAAATAAAAAATAATAATAACTATTATAAAAAGTATGATAATTAGATAAAAAAAGATTTATGAACTAACATGAAATGTAAAAATAAAAATAAAAATGAAATAATATAGACATCAAGCATGCACCACAATAGACCATAGCCAAAGCAAACAACATTAAGCATATAAAAGGAAATAATCAAACACCAAATATGCATCACAAAAATCATATTTAAAAGTAAGCAATATTAAGCATATGAAAGAAAAATCATCAAATCATGATGATGCAATGTCATGATGATGCAATGCATGCTTATGATAATGGAATGCATAACTTAAGGCTCAAATCATGATTCGATGCTCCTGTGTGTATCTTATCAATTAGTGGTTCTCCCAAAGCTTGACATGATTAATCTTCTTATCCTGTTTTTTATAAACTTCTTTTTTATTTTTCCAGTTTCCCTTCTTTTCCTTCTTCGACTTGACTAACTGTCCACAACTTACTTCTTCACGATCTTTTCTTAGCTGGAGTCAGAGCTTTGTACACTTCCCTCAAAACAATTTCACATATCAATCATTACTTTCTTTACTTCCAAAGGGTATAAATAAATCAATGTCTTATACTGCCCCATCATCTCCTTATCACTTTTTTCTCTCTTTCTGATTTTTCAATTTTCAAATTTCCCTAGAGTAATCGTGAAAGCTCCATTTATGTAGTGTTCATTTATTTATCATCATTCATATTTCATGCCAACATAATGCATTATTTAAAGAAAATTTCAAAGAAATAAAGATAACTCAATGACAAAACTTTATGAATTGGGATAAATATTAATAGAAAATATTGGCATTAATCAAAAGGGAAAGAAAGACAGAATAGGGACAGATCCCTCCATAATGAATACTTAAACGAACTCAATTGATCTAATCCAGATTTCTGTTTCGAGAAAGAATATCCATCAATGTCCTTGACTCTTCCAAGAGCGTCAAACCACGAATTACCCTCCCTATCTTGTACAGTTCAATCACACCGTACTTTGCTGCTCGCTCAAATTTATTTATCCTGTCTTGATCCTTTTCCCCACGTAATCACTTCAGACGGGTTATTTCCTATTGCCCTAACTCTTGTTTATCCTTCACCTAGGCCACCCTTTAGGGTTTTCGACCTAGATCTTTCCTTTGATACGAACCGCCCTTTCGGGTTTTCAGTCTGAATCTCTTTTTTTTTTTTATTCAAACCGCCCGGTCGGGTTTTCAGTTTGATTTTTTTTATGCATAATATTTCTTCACTGCATCGGCATTATTGGACTTGAAAGATCTGCGCCATCCATTTCGGCTAAAATCATTGCCCCTCCTGAAAATACTTTTTTCACCACGTACGGACCTTCCCAATTCGGTGCCCATTTTCCCCTTGGATCTTGCTGATTAGGAAGGATCTTCTTCAAAACCAAATCACCTTCTCGGAACTCTCTTGGGAGAACCTTTTTATTGTGTGCCCTCATCATCTGTCTTTGGTATAATTGGTCATGACACAGTGCCGTCATCTTTTTTTCCTCAAACAAATTAAGCTGCTCATAGCGGGCTCGAACCCATTCTGCTTCTTCCAGCTCGACTTCCATCAAAATTCTCAAAGAAGGGATCTCAACCTCAATTAGCAAAACAGCTTCCATCCCATACACCAGGGAATAAAGAGTAGCCCCCGTGGAAGTATGCACCGATGTTCTGTAAGCGTGCAGAGCAAATGGGAGTTTCTCGTGCCAATCTTTGTACTTATCAGTCATTTTGGCCACAATTTTCTTTATATTCTTATTAGCAGCTTCCACTGCCCCGTTCAACTTGGGACGGTAAGGCGCCGAGTTGTGATGTCTGACTTTAAACTAGTACAAATCTCTTTCATCATGATATTATTTAGATTGAGAGCATTATCTGTAATGATTTTCTCTAGGAGACCGTATCGGCAGATCACTACCTTCTTTAAGAACTTATACACCACGGACTTGGTCATACTAGCATAAGAAGCAGCTTCAACCCACTTCGTGAAATAATCGATCACCACCAAAATGAAGCGATGCCCGTTTAAGGCCTTAGGTAATTGGCCCAATCACATCCATTCCCCACATAGAAAAAGGCCACGACGTTGTTATGACGTGCAGAGCTTTCGGAGGAGCATGTACCTTATCCTTGTATATCTAGCACTTATGGCATTTCCGGACATACCTGATGCAATCCCTCTCTACGGTCATCCAATAATAACCTGCTCTCATAATCTGCTTAGCCATCATGTGGCCGTTTGCATGTGTTCCACAAACCCCTTCGTGAACCTCCTCGAGTATTCTTTTAGCTTCATTCGCTTCCACACACCTTAGCAATGTATGATCTCTACTCTTTTTATACAACACTTCTTTATCTAGAAAGAATCACATCGCCAATCTTCTCAAAGTTCTTTTGTCATTTTCTGTGGCATGTTCTGGGTACTGTTGATGTTTTACGTATTGTAGGATGTCATGGTACCATGGTCTCCCATCTGGCTCTTCTTCAACATGCATACAATGTGCGGGCGACTCTCGTATGCTCATCTTATTGTGCTGGACATCTGCGCTTGTATTTATCTTAAACATTGAGGCTAACGTAGCAAGGGCGTGGCTATTTGATTTTCCTCTTGGGGTAGATAATTGAATTCAATCTTTTCGAATTGTTGAACCATTTCAACTATGAACTTATGGTAGAGAACCAACTTCGAGTCCCTTGTCTCTCATTCTCCTTTTAACTGACAAATGACTAGAGCAGAGTCCCCATACACTTTTAACTCGCTTATCTTCTTTGCAATAGTCGCTTGAAGTCCCATGACACAGGCCTCATACTCTGCCACATTGTTGGTGCATTTGAAATTTAATCTTGCAGTGATTGGGCAGTAGGTCCCTTCTAGCGATATCAAAACTGCTCCAACACCGTGCCTCAGAGCATTCGATGCACCGTCGAAATACATCTTCCATACATCTTTCTCTGGCTCCTTGTCTTCATCTTCTTGAGAAACAACCATCAAGTCCTCATCAGAAAAATCAAAAGTTTACCGGCTCATAATCTTCTGTGGCTCTATCCGCTAGGAATTCGGCCACTGCACTCCCTTCTTTCTACGAGACATAGGTGATGTCATATTCAGAGAGCAGAACTTGCCATCTTGCTAATCTTCCTAATAATGAGGGTTTCTCGAAGATGTACTTAATGGGTCCAATTTAGTGACAAGAAATGTGGTATGGTATAACATATATTGTCGGAGCCTATGAGCAGCCCAAGCTAGATCATAACACATCTTCTCTACTGCCGAGTACTTGGTCTCGTAATCTGTAAACTTTTTGCTCAGGTAGTAAATGGCATGTTCTTTCTTGCTTGTCTCATCTTGCTGTCCCAAAACACACCCCATGGATTTGCCATGTACTACCAAATACAAAATGAGCGGTCTTCCTGGTGTTGGCGGTATCAGTACCGGTGGATTGGTAAGGTATTCTTTCACCTTGTCGACTGCCTCCTAGAAATCCTTGTCCCATTCACCCGGATCACGTTTTCTAAGGAGTCTGAAAATCGGATCACACTTAGCGGTGAGCTAGGAAATAAAACGAACAATGTAATTCAATCTTCCCAGGAATCCTCGTACTTCTTTCTGTGTCTGAGACACAAATAAATTCTGGATAGCACGTATCTTGTCGGGGTCTACTTCAATTCCTTTCTCATTGACAATGAAACCTAGTAGTTTGCTGGATGTTACACCAAAAGTGCATTTGGCCGAGTTAAGCTTAAGCTGAAACTTCCTTAATCGCCCGAACAACTTTCTTAGATTAACCACATGGTCTTCATCTTCACGCGACTTTGCAATCATATCATCAACATAAACTTCCACCTCTTTGTGCATTATATCATGAAAGAGGGTCACCATCGCTCTTTGATAAGTTGCACCAGCGTTTTTTAACCCAAATGGCATAACTTTGTAACAAAATGTCCCCCACATTGTCACGAAAGTGGTCTTCTCCATGTCTTCTGGTGCCATCTTGATTTGGTTGTAGCCCGAAAATCCATCCATAAATAAGAATAGTGAGTGCTTGGCCGTATTATCAACCAAAGTATCGATATGGGGTAGGGGAAAGCTGTCTTTTGGACTAGCCCTGTTTAAGTCCCGATAGTCAACACACATTCGTACTTTCCCATCTTTCTTCGGGACTGAGACTATATTTGCCACCCATTCAGGATACTTTGCGACTTCCAAAAATCCGGCGTCGAACTGTTTTTTCACTTCCTCATTGACTTTTAACAACATTTCAGGTTTCATTCGTCTCAACTTTTGTTTCACAGGTTTGCGTTATGGTTTCGAAGGCAAACGATGCACCACAATATCCGTATCGAGTCCCGGCATGTCTTGATAGGACCATGCAAACACATCCGTGTACTCGTGGAGCAGCTTTATCAATTCTTGTTTCTTTGCTAATGGTAGTGAAGTACCGATTTTTACTTCCTTCTTATTATCCTTATTTCCCAGATTAACAACTTTCGTTGTCTCCTAATGAGGCATAATTTGCTTTTCTTCTGACTCTATCAATCTTAGCAAATCAAGTGGTAAGTCGTAGTTTTCTGTAGTTTCTTCGTCGTCAATTTCACCAATGTCAATACATTTCTCAAAATTGATTTTCGAATTATTGATGAGATCGTTTTTGCATTCATTATTAGGAGACCTGGAAAGGCGTAAGCAAAATAATATAGATGGTTGTATAGGAAGACAAAATAGAAGGATGAACTATAAAAGAAATGGCAAATGAATCGAGACATAATGCATCATAATTGTCATTTATTAGAATGATAAGTTCATAAAAGGAGCCCGTGCACAAAAGAAACTCTCATAACACTCTTGGGCAGAAGTGTTTGAGGACTTAGTTTGTTAACAAGAAAGAGACCTAAATACAACAGGTAAATCTACAGCATGCCAATTCTTTAATTCAAATCCTGAGGGCACGGATAGATGGTCATTTCTTCAGTTTTGTTTCCCTATTCTCCTTCTTGTTCCATTATCTGGATGCAGAATCCCTCAAACATCCCCTCCAAAGTCTCGGCAGGTTTGGTCCCAACTGGTGAATCGGGAAAAATAAAACCCGCTGACCGAAATATCTCATAGAGATGGGGGATGTACATTCTCGGGGTCTCTATCTCATATCCCCGGAGCCTTGTGAGCCTCTGCTCTTTCCTTTCTCTTATCAGTCTCTCCCTGTCTTCCCTGGTTGGCTTGTATCCCAACCCAAACTTGTCTTCCTTTACGATCACACTTATGCTTTTTCGAACTCCTTTTAGGTTCTTTCCCAAACCTGTCCCGGCCCGGCAACCCTTCCCTACGACTTGAGCAAAGCCGTTTTGAATAGCAGAGGACAACTGAGGTGTGGGCATCTTAGAACCTTCACCTACAAATATAGCATTCACAAACTCCAAGGTTCGAAAAGAGCATTCCCCTGCTTCTTCAGTAGCTTATATGTAGGGAATATTTGAGGGCTTTGATACAAGGAGATCCTCTTCTCCGTCGACGATTATCAAATACTCTTTCGACCCTGAACTTCACCTTCTGATGCAGAGTGGACGGAATAGCACCAGCCATGTGGATCCAGGGCCTTCCTAACAAGACATTGTACGAAGGATCGATATCCATGACCTGGAAGACGATGTCGAATGTGCAAGGACCAATTGGTAACTCGATTTTCCCTGCTATTTGTCTACGGGTTTCATCAAATGCTCGCACTACCATATGACTGTTCTTCATGTGGGATCCGTCGACGGGCAGTTTGGCCAGTGTAGTCATAGGAATGACGTTTAGCTCAGAGCTGTTATCAATGAGGACTTTTGCAATGATATGACCCTTGCAGCGCGCAATGATGTGAAGGGCTTTGGTACTACCCGTCCCCTCAGGCATGATCTCGTCGTCACTGAAGGCTATGAAGTTGTTAACAGCCACATTCCCCACTACTTGGTCAAATTTCTCTACAGACACATCATGAGCCACGTATGCCTCATTCAACACTTTCAAGAGCGCCCTTCGATGGGTCTCCGAGTTCATCAATAATTCTAAGATGGATATACAAGCCTGCGAGCGCTTTAATTGTTCAACAACGCTGTATTCGCTGTGCTTGATAAATTTGAGGAATTCACAAGCTTCCTCTTCCATCACAGGCTTGCTCGTGTTCTGCTCAACAGCGTTTTCTGGGTTGATCTCCTCTTCATCGGCCTTAGCTTTACCTTTTCTGACATTCTCTGATGCTTCCGGTGTATAGCATCTTCCACTCCTAGGGAAGCCCCCAACACAGGTTATGTCTACGGCAGTCGCAGAAGCATTGAAAATTATTGTAGTGTAACAGGCTCTGGTGGCGCGAATTTGCATTCGTAACTCCAAGGCACAGCCTTATTATTCTTGTAGGGGAACGGGCTCGGCACTTCAATAGTCACCATTGGCCTTGGCACCCTTGGTGTTTCCCTTATCGGCGAGTTCTGGCTTTCCCCACAGTAGATAACCAATAGTTTCGGCTTAACCTATCTTTCAGGGGCTTTCGGGGTTTCTTCAATTACTACATCCACGGATTATTCCTCCCATTCTGTGGAGAGTTCTGCTATGCCGATATCCATCAATTTTTGAATTTTGGCTCAAAAGTCAGAGCATTGGTTAACAGTGTGTCCCACCAAACCTCCGTGATACCTGCAAAAGCATTCAAAATCCGATTCCGGCCCTGAGGGTTTTTGCCCCATGCTGACTGGTTTAAACAGCCCGGCCTCTATCATAGCATCCAACACTTTTCCCATATGAGTCCGGACATCCTCAATCCTGGATATCACCCGACACCCTTTTTCCTCCGTTATCGCGTTTGCTCCTGTTTTTCCATGGTCGGGTAACGGATTTGCAGTGATGTTAGGCTCCCCTTTGGTTGTGAAACTCAAGAAACCGGCCCTGATTAGGTGTTGCACTTTGTGCTTAAGTGTAGTGCAATTCTCCGTGGAGTGACCCCGGTTGCCTTCATGGTAATCACAGTTCACGTTTGGGTCGTACCACCTTAAGTATGGGAGTTTCATGGGTTCAAGGAACATGGGTGCCACTAGATGGTTTTGAATTAACTTGGGGAATAGATGGGTGTATGTCATGGGAATCGGGTCAAACGGGGGTCTTTGTTGGATTGGTTGAGGTGCTCTCTGATTAGTGCTCACATTGTTTACTGTACTGGTCGGGTTGGGAGCAGGTACAGGTGTCGTGTATACGGGTGCTGGCATGAGTGTTGGTGTATACACTGGCTCTGGTGGTTGATAACTCATTGGATATTGGGATTGTGTAGGAGGGTAGAAGTATGGGTTAGGGGAGTAACTGTAGGGTCTGTTTGTAGGATAATTAGTATAGCTTTGTGGTGGTCGATTTTCATACGAGGCTGTTTGCACTTCTGCTTCTTTCTTTTTTGTTGCCCATACCTTTTTACTGTTGGCGATTTCGCTTTCCTCGATTTTACCGCTTTTTATGGCGCTCTCTATCATCTCGCCAGAAATGACCATATCGGCAAAATTCTTGGTAGCACTGCCGACCAACCTGTCGTAATATGGCCCTTGCAATGTATTGATAAACAATAAAGTGGTTTCTTTTTCTGTGAGAGGCGGTTGTACTTGAGCAGCCAGGTCCCTCCATTTTTGGGCGTACTCTTTAAATTCTTCTCCTGCTTTCTTCTCCATGTTTTGGAGGGATAGCCTATCCGACGCCATGTCAGTCATATGCTTGTATTGGGCCAAAAAAGCACTCGCCAAATCTGTCCAAGTATGAATGCGACTGCGATCTAGTTGGTTATACCATCTTGCGGCTGATCCTTGTAGACTGTCTTGGAAACAGTGAATTAATAATTTGTCATTATGAGTGTGCCCAGCCATTTTGCGACAGAACATGGTGATGTGAAATGAAAGACATTTGGTCCCATCATACTTCTCAAATTCCGGGACTTTGAACTTTGGCGGTATTACCAAATATGAAACTAAGCTTAGTTCACTTGCATCAACTTTTCCGAAGGCGTCCATCCCTTCTATTGCTTTGAGTCTCTCTTCTAACATATCATACTTATGCTTTATCCTGACATCCTCCATTTGTTCCGTCACACTTCTTCTTAACTTTTCTTGTTCTAGGGGCTCATCCAAGTCCGGGACGTGGACTGGGTTTGAAGGATGAGTCCCTGGGTTAGATGCGAACTGTCCTTGACCTTGTTGACCTGTGGGACTTGGCGTGCCAATGTACACATAATGTTGTTCTCCCACTGGAGGTTCCCCTTGTGGGTGCCCATCTTGTGTCACTTGGGCGTGGGTCGGGGTAAAACCCGATGAGTATAGAGGACCATCATTGTTACTTTCTCGGGGTTGGGGTTCTCCCCTCACCATTGAGCTTTCGGCTGGCCTTTTTCCTCTTGTCAGGCTCATCATCATTTCCATAATCTTGGCCATTTGTTCTCGTGACTCTTCCTGGGACCTTGCTATATGTTCCCATAGTTCCTGCTGAGATCTGCCCAGCTGTTCTTGCAATTCTTTCTGTGCCCTTTCCATTCTCTCAATCCTTGTTGCTTGATTGTTGTCCATGGTCTTTGCGTGTGCTCGTGTATTATACGAGTGTGGAGCACTTTTGTCCGGGTACTTTAGTCGGCCCTCAATTTTTATACCTTAGTTCAAATACCTCGGGTTAGAACCTCATGACATATTATTTCTTTATTCCTTATTGAGTGTATGAAAGAATGAATGAATGGATGAGCAAACAAATAAATGGAAAAAATGCATCCGAGGTATAGATACTCAAAGATGAATTTCAGGAAGTTGATTTTTCATTGATCCCACATATAGTTCTCATTACATCAACATAACTTCTTAGAATCGTGTCCATAAAAACAACTAATCTGCTTATACTGATTTCTGGCTTCGTTCAAAAAATTAAGCAACTGTTGTCCGTATTCTTCGATTGGCTGGATTCTTTGCCTTAGAACTTCCACTTTCTATATCATCTCGCCGGTCTTTCTCACGGCCTTGCCGATTTCTGCACGCAAGTGTTCTATGTACTGCTGCCTTCCCATACTTTTGGCTTCCCATCTCTTGCTAGCATCCATAGCCAAATCACATGTATAAATCCAATTACTTTCTCTATCCCTCCATTCCCTCATGATCTCGTCGATGTGATTTTTCTGGCTATATAGCTGTCGCTCTAGGTCTCGGATTACTTGGTGTAGGGAACTTCTCTCTTCTTGCATCTGAGAACAACTCTCTCTCTTGTTCTCGAGCTCTGCCTTTAGTTTCTCGTTTGTATGCAGAGACTCAGCTAAACTCATGGAAGCCTAGGAATACATGTCTTTACATTTCTGCTTATCACGAGACAGCCGAGCGGCTTTTGCTTTATTTTCTTGTGCCTCTCTTTCACTGTTCTACTTTCTTTTGAAGTCGACTAAGTTCTCTTTCCCGCCTATAAGTTGGTCCGAGTATATTTCCGACCCTCAGTTGTGTCCTTAGTTTCATATTTTCCAAGTGCAAGTTTTTCACGTCGGCATATGCAGTGTCACGTTTCTTTATTATTTTCTGGATTCTGACCCCTTGTATTTTAGTCTTGTCTTTCCAATTCTCGGCCTTCTCTTGGAACCTTTGACTTTCCTGGTTCATCTTCTTTCTTTCAATACTGAAGCCTTGCTCAGCGATTTCGAGCTCTGATATTCTCTTTGGTGGAACGGGACTTGGCTGATACATGACCTCTTCTTAGGGAAGCACCATATTGTTGACCCGATTTGCTCTCCACACTTGGTACCTTGGAGTGGCACTCTCATTAAGGGACTCTAATCTCGTTCTTTGGTTTTCTTTCCAAGCTCGGACTATTGGCTCCACTCTCTTTGACATATTCGGATCCTCATAAGAAAATTCCACTTGGTCGAGTCTGTGCGTAGCCGGGACGAATTGCTTTACCCCATACTGTATCAGTACCATCAGTGGAGCGTAACTTACTGCTTCCCATGGTCCCAAAAGCTGTACCCACGGTTCTCCACATCGGTATAACATTGCCCCATGAGACATCCATGGCATCATCCATCTTAGTTGCTTACTAGTCAACGACCGTAGGAAGGCTACCCATTCTTTCTTGTATTTGAGTTCTGGCCATTTGCTTTCGCAGAATTCTTTAATAGGGGCACAATTCTTTAGGTAAGGTTTGGAGAAAGCACTATTTTCACACACGAAGTGGCTCTTGAGCCATATATGCAGTAATGGCGCACACCCCACAAAACGACCCTTCCATTTCTTGCGGCAAAAGTTCAACGATCTTATGGTTTCAGCCAGGATTATCGACGAGGGATTAGCGTGGTTCTCAACTTGCTTGAAGAAATCTATCACTGCTACTTCAATTTGCCCCAAAATCTTAGGAAAAATTACCATCCCATAAATAGCCAAAGCAAAAGCGGTGATCCCTTGCTCGTCATCAAGATGCCCCTTGATAACTCGTATAATTATATAGTTTTTAGTTATGTTTTATTATTGTTTTGTGTCAAATACGAGTTATTATTGCTTAGTCTAATTGTGTTTATGATATTTTATATTTTTATGTAATTTGGTGTTTTTCACGAGTTTTTTTTGAGTGATTTCAGATTACTAGGTTAAATCAAGAATTAAGGGCAAATCCAATTCAGTTCCAATTCCGACACCTTTTGCCATATCAGCTATATCTGGAGTTTCACTGAAGCATTAAGGCTGAAATTTTTACAGTGCATAGTTAAGAGGCATATATATCTTTTTCATGTTTTACACTTCTTGAAACGGAGTCGTTTTCCCTAGCGAAATCGACCATCAAGTTTGCTGATGTGCAATGACGTCTGTTCTGCACCGTTTTGGTATTTTGACCATATCTTCCGATCCACATGAGCCAATGATCTGATTTCAACGGCTATGGATCATTAACTGATAGGGGCATATTTTTCTAGAAGATCATTTGATCAGATCGAGCCTCCAACATTGACAAAATCGACCATCAAGCTGGCTGATCAGAATTGTCATACAACATGACGAAAATTGTTAGAAAAATGCACCCACCTATTATACCTACCTTTGAAATTTATAAAGCTTGTCTCTTGTCATTTAGCTATCCAAAATGTGTAAATAGAGGGCCTTGGATGAGTATTAGGATACATTAGAGATTGGTAGGATATTAGCCATTGTAATAAAATTCTCTAAGTTTTCTTCTTTTTTCCTTTCTCTAGTTTTCTTTTTTTATTTACTTATGCTTCTTACATTTCTTTTCATTTTATTCATATCTAGTATGTGTTGCTAATCATATTGTTGAGGTGATGAGGTGAAGCTCTTGGTAAATGCTAAGGTTATCTCTTAAACATGAGCTAAAATGAATTATCATTTATAAACACTAGTATAGATAATATTTTCTTTTGGTTTAAAATCATACTTGCAAAGTAGGGATCTTGATTCATTATTGACAATGAAAATGGCACAATAAATGCTTGGTTTCATAACCTTGATTTGTTGTAGACATATACCTTGGCATAAGGAATGCTTGGACTCTTTTTATGAGTTTTGAGGACACCAAATGAACATAATATCATATGCTATGGACGTTGGACAATTTGGACTGAATTGCTAAACCTTCCGATTGGAACCTCCTTTATGTGTGGATTTCAATTGTGTAATAAACAAGATTAATCTTAGCATAACACCAAGAGTGGATTCTCTAACCTCAACATCTTTTCTTATTGTTTTGTTTATATCTTGTTTAATTTCTTTTATGTTGTTTTGTTTATTTTGTTCTCTAATATCTTGTTTATCTTGTTTTGTTGTTGATTCCCTAATATCTTGTTTACTTTCTTTTTCTTATATATTTATAAACTTATACTTACTAATACGCCTCCCTGTGGTTCGACCTCGGACACCCGAGAATTTATTACTTGAACATAACCTGCACTTGGGTTTACAACTCTTAATTGAGTCTCCATCAAGTTTTTGGCGCCGTTGCCGGGGAGGCAATACTAAGTATATAAGTTTATAAGTATATTTATTTTTATTGGCTGGTTATACCGCCTAATGTTCTATATATTTATATTTATATTGTATATTAACTTTGTTTTATTTGTATTGGCTGGTTATACCGCCTAATCTGTATATTAACTTTGTTTTATGCTTGTTTGGCGACGTGATTTTAGATCTCGTCGTTTAGTTAGATTTTATTGTGAAACTTTTTCAGGTAATCTTTCTAATACAATTCCTACCATGGCTGACAATGAAAGTGTTCATGTTGAAGATGAGAACAGACAAGTACGCACCATGCGTGACTACTTGCAACCAACTCGAAGCTCATCACCCTCTTGTTTTATTTTTCCTCTCAATGCAAACAACTTTCGTTTTAAACCAGGTATGATAGCTTCGCTTCCAAATTTCTATGGGTTGGAATCGGAAAGTGCTTACTCGTTTCTAAAAGACTTCGAAGATGTATGTGTCACCTTTAATGACCAACAATGTACAAATGAAATTGTCAAGCTAAAATTATTTCCTTTTTCTTTAAAAGATAAAGCAAAAATTTGGCTTCATAATTTAAAACCAAGGTCAATTGGCACATGGCAAGAATTACAAACTGAGTTTCTAAAGAAATTTTTCCCAGCACATAAAACTACTGCTTTGAAAAGACAGATTCAAAATTTCAATCAAAATCAAAATGAAGCATTTTTTCAGTGCTGGGAGCGTTTTAAAGATTTGTTAAGTTCTTGTCCACATCATGGTTTTGAAAAATGGCGTCTTATTAGTTTCTTTTATGAAAGTTTAACTCCCGAAACTAAACAATTTGTTGAAACAATGTGTAACGGTGAGTTTCTAGAAAAAGAACCTGAAGAAGCCTTTGACTACCTAGACCATTTGGCAGATAACTCTCAAGCCTGGCACACAGATAATTCCTCTGAAAGTTCCAATAGATCTAATGTTGTTTCTAACAGAGGTAAATATCATTTTAGTCAAGAAGATGAGATAAAAGCTAAAGTAGCTAATTTGGCTAGAAAGATTGAAGCCATGGAACTTAGAGAAGTAAAAGAAGTCAAAACGGTTAAAAATGAAGAAAGTTGTGGAATTTGTGAAATCATGGGACACCCCACTTCTGAATGTCCAAACATTCCCATTCTTAAAGAAGCGTTGCATGATCAAGTAAATTCCATAAACACATTTAAAAAGCCTTTTCCTTCTCCTTACTCTGAAACATATAACCCTGAATGGAGAAATCATCCCAACTTCAGTTGGCGGAATAATAATCATGTTCAGGTACCACAATCTCAAAAGCCGGGCAACACTTTTTCCTATCAACCTTCACGTGTACAAACCTTGGAAGAGACATTGTAAGCATTCATGCAAACACAAGCAAATGTGAATAACCAAACTTCACAGGACATCAATGAGATCAAAAACACCTTGTCCACATTGACAGCTTCATTGCGCACTTAAGAAAAAGGTAAGTTTCCTGCTCAACCTCAGCCTAACCCTTCTACTCAATGTCTTGTTTCTTGCTCCAATGAAACTCAACAGGAAAATGCCAGTTCTATCACAACTCTTCGAAGTGGAAAGGCAATTGACAAAAACATTCCATCAAAAGACCAAGATCCTCCTTCCCCTCCGAAAAGTAATGGTAAGGATGATGGTAAGTCTGAACTTCTTGAAAATTTGGACAAAGAAAAAGGTATGCATCCTGCTCCTTTTCCTCAAAGGTTGCAAACAATAAAGAATTTGAATCAAAATGCAGAAATTTATGAACTTTTCAAACAAGTTAAGATTAACATTCCTTTATTGGATGCAATCAAACAAGTTCCATCTTATGCTAAATTTTTGAAGGACATGTGCACAGTTAAAAGGAAACATAATGTACAAAAGAAAGCATTTTTGACGGAAAGTGTGAGCTCAATCATTCAGCACCTTACTCCACCAAAATTCAAAGATCCTGGATGTCCAACAATCTCATGCATCATTGGAAACACTAGAATAGAACGTGCATTGCTTGATCTTGGTGCTAGTGTTAATCTTTTGCCTTTTTCTGTTTATCAACAGTTAGGTTTAGGTGAACTCAAGGAAACACCTGTTACACTTCAACTAGCTGATCGTTCTGTAAAAATTCCTCGAGGGATAGTTGAAGATGTTTTGGTTCAAATTGATAATTTTTACTTCCCTGTTGATTTTATTGTTTTGGACACACATCCTGTTTCAAATCCAAATGTTCAAATTCCTGTTATATTAGGCCGTCCATTTCTTGCAACTTCTAATGCTCTGATAAATTGCAGGAATGGTATTTTGAACATTTCTTTTAGAAATATGACTTTAGAATTAAATGTGTTCAACATTTGCAAGCAACCTGGTGATGATTCAGAAGTACATGAAGTGGATTTCATTGAAGAACTTGTTCATGAACATCTCACCACTACCACATTCCATGATCCTTTAGAAGCTTATTTAATTGAATGTGAGTTTGATAATGCTTCAGAAATTTCACACACTGATTCTTTGTTAAATTCTTTTCAGGATAAGCATTGTTGGAAACAAAAGTTTGAGGAACTTCCATCACTCACAAATGTCACTGTACCATCAACTATTGAACCACCCAAGCTGGATTTAAAACCATTGCCATCCGAGCTAAAATATTCCTTTTTGGGTGAGAATGAAACTTTTCCAGTCATAAATGAACTTGAGGAACTCAGAAATGATGCATATGAGAATTCTAAAATTCATAAAGAAAGAACTAAAGCCTTTCATGACAAGTTAATTTCAAGAAAAACATTTGATGTTGGGCAAAAAGTTCTACTTTATAATTCTAGACTTCACATATTTCCTGGTAAGCTGAGATCAAGATGGACTGGCCCATTTGTGGTTAAGCATGTGTATCATTATGGAGCAGTTGACATTGAGAATCCTAGAAATGGTAACGTATTCAAGGTAAATGGACAAAGACTCAAACTCTTTTTGGAAAATCATGTTACTCAAGAAGAGGTTGTTTTTCTTTCTGATCCTTGTTTTGAAAATAACTAGATGTAAATATAATTTTTACTAATCTTCAACAAAAAAAAAATACATTTTTTTTAACCCCAGTTAAATGGCAGATAACGGTACTCCGTGATTATTTAAGTCGGTTCCATCAGCTACCCACAAAACTGATATTGTATATAAATTTCTCTTTCAATTTCTCTTTCATTTTATTATTTTTTTTTTCAGGATGGATGATATTCTCACAAGATTGCAGAAACGATTTCCTCCTTTTCCTCGAAATATTTTACTGAAGCTTTACCAAGTTCGATTTGAAAGATTAAGAATGCTTATGCACAAAGGGATTCCTGAAGACATACGTTGGATAATTGAAGCCAAGGTACGTGAAGATGAATATCTTCCTGTTTTGCATTTACCAGGTACAGGTAGAAGCACTTTTGCAAAGAAGCGACGAGCAAAGCGCATGAGTTCAAATTGCCACAAGTGTGCACGATGGACGTGTAACGGTAAATGTCGTTCTATTGGGATTCCGTCCTCTAATCGAGATGATAAAATTGAATTCATTAAGGATGGACTGAGTAAAGAGAATTTGGGTAATATCCAACTTTCTCTTGAGACGCATCCTAGTGGAGACGTACAAAGAGAAATTCTTGATTTATGGCCGCAATTCCAAAGGGAATGGCAACATCTTGGGAATCTGATGTTAAAAGACCCTGTTTGCCAGCTTGTAAGAAAACTGGATGGGAAGCATATCCTCGACTCATAGAAGGCGTTTAAGCCGTTTCTGGACGTAAAACCAGAGGAAGATGTGAGCCACAATCACAACTACAATAAATGACTTCTCAGCTTTTGGTTTGATTTGCAATAACTTCATTTCGGTTTAATTTACGTGTTGTTCGATTTGCGTAATTATTTTCGTTTGTTTTTTTTTTTTTTTTTTTTGCATTGGTCTTTTACGGTTGATTTTTCTTCTCTTTTTGATTTTCTTCCTGAAATCACGCAAAAATCTTTTGTTAGGTTAACATTTTCTTCTGACAGGTCAAATACACTTTCGACGACATTATTACTCTTGTCTGATTCACTACTCAGTCCTCTATATATTACACCATATACTCATTCTCTTTCAGGCACTCGAAAAAGAAAAAAAATGGAAAGCACTTCGTCCCAGCGCATTAAAAAAATTTGTGTCTTTGGAGGTGCTTATCCAGGGAAAAATAACATATTCGCTGATGAAGCCATAAGAGTTGGAGTAATACTTGCCCAACAAAAGATCCAGTTGATTTATGGAGGCGGTAGTACGGGTCTAATGGGAGCAGTCGCTACAGCAGCACACGCCGGAGGAAGTCCAGTTTTAGGAATCGTGCCAAAACTATTCACAGATTTTTGTGGACCTACCGTGGGTAAGGAAATACAAGTCTGGAGTATCCCTGAACGGATAACAATCATGTACCATTCTGCCGATGCATTCATTGCTTTACCAGGAGGTCTGGGTACATTGGAAGAAATAGCTTGCGTGGCTTCTTGGTCATCTTTGGTCACAAATAAGAAACCCATTGGTTTGCTTAATATTAATGGTTATTTTAGTAATTTGCTTTCATATTTAGATAATGCTGTGGATAATGGATTCATGTTTTCAGAGGCAAGGAGAACCATAATTTCTGCTACAACCATTGAAGATTTACTCAAAAAGCTCCAAGCTTATGAGTATTTATCTGCTACGGTTGTTTCGCAAACGCTCGGAAAAAGAAAAAGAGATATGGACGAGCAAGGAGTGGATTGCACTCTGTCTTTGTGACATTATCTAACATTTTGTTTGTTGTGTCTCAGTTATAATAAGTGGTTAGCAACCTCTGCAGGTAATATCTCCTAAATTCTACCTTTAGTAGGGGGTAAGGGACATATTTTGCTAATTTTTAAAAAAAAAATAAAAAATTGATGTGTTTTAAGCCATTTAGAAGTATTCATTCTGAACAAGGTCTTAGTAAGGGAGACTTGAGACATACCTTGTCAGTTTGATTTCTTCTTTCAAAAAAAAAAAAAAAAGTTTGTTGTGTTTTAAGCAATTTAGAAGTATTCATTCTGAACAAGGTCTGAGTAAGGGAGACTTGAGACATACCTTGTCAGTTTGATTTTAATCTTTTTATGTTTACTTGTTAATTTTTGTTTAGTATTTTAGGATTATTTAGGTTGCATGAGTTTGTTTTGTTTTGAGTCCTAGTTATTCCTATTCTTATGTTATTAGTTCTTTTCTCTTACACATGATTCTTTCATTTGGGTTAATAGACTTACATTGAGGACAATGTAATAATTAAGTGTGGGGGGAACGATTTAGGATTTCTTTTATTTTTGTCTACTATTTTTTTTATGAGTCTTTATTATTATTATTATTTTTTTAATGTGTTCTAGTTCCTTTTTAATACAATGATGAGATATGAATTGCATAAGTCTAAAACAGATTTATTAGTGAGAAGATTTTCATGAGAATTGAGCTTGATGTCAACCTTTTTATGAGCCAATGTTAATATGATATGTTGATTGAGAAAGAAGCATGTTTAGACTTAATCTGACTTGTATAATCATCCTTGTGAGTTTTTGAGCCTATAATGATTGATGCATTATACAAAT
This sequence comes from Fremontodendron californicum, assembly GCA_030761205.1. Taxonomy (NCBI): domain Eukaryota; kingdom Viridiplantae; phylum Streptophyta; class Magnoliopsida; order Malvales; family Malvaceae; genus Fremontodendron; species Fremontodendron californicum. Next base: position 3,160,831 of record JAULJL010000037.1, read on the forward strand.
CAATCTAATTTCTTTCTTGAGTGCTCTTATGATTACATGATTCTCTAGAACTTGCTTTAAACCGTTTGAGACTATATTGATACATGTGACAACATGAATATGATAGAGGCATTAGGATTATAACCAGAGCCAAACAGCCATCCATTATTAATGTTCTAAGAGAACATCCCCACTAGTGAGCCAATTTGAGCCTACATTAAATATGCTATTTTATTGGTAACCAGAACTTACACCTAGCCTAAATATACTTATATCCTTACCCTTGTTCTAAAGATGGATTATATATTTTGAGACATATTGCAAAAACAAGGGATACTTTTTGAAAATTTGGGTTAGAACGAAAGATAAGTGTGGGGGAGGAGAGAGGCAAAAGTCAAGAGAAAAAGAAAGGGATCATTGTCAAATACATTCCCATATTAAAAAAAAGAAATCAAAAAAATAAATAAAAATCTTCTCTTGAACTTCTAGTTAAAGTAAAGAAAAAGATGTTACAAAGTTGGTTAGAATGAAGCAAAGGCTCAACATGAATATTTAGCCTATGTTATTATGTGCTTTATAAGAGTTTTGAGAAGTTTTATTCGTATGATCTTATTATGTCTCTAAACTCTATGAACTCTTTGGAACCTTTGTGATATCTTTATCCTTTTGTTCTTTAACCACATTATAACCCTTTGGCCCCATTACAACCTTGAAAAAAGACCTCTTGATTTATGAAGTTGTATGATCTAAATAGTGGAGAATAGGTGGACAAGCAAGCATATGGTAGAACTGTTTTCATGAGATTGATTGAGTGTAAACACTTTACCACTACTTTAAAGAGTGAAAATCATGAGAGTATAGTGAGAAGTTGAGATTAAGTTGAATATGCACTATTTTGATTGAAATATGTTATGTTAATATTGGCTTAACTCATTTATTTACATTCAAGCATGAATTTTTGTGAAATTCTTTGAGCTATTGATTAGTTTATAAGACTTGTTCAAAGATTGTCTCTAATTTATATTGAAAGGATTAGGAGTAAATATTTTTAGTGTATGTAGTTTACTTATATTTTAGTTTTTCAATGTTTATGGGTATCGTTCTAGCAAACCCTCACGAGACTAAACTCGTCCACTAGGGACACCTAGGGGTTTAAAGGCTTGTGTCACATGCTAAGTGCCACCGTGATTTCCAACGAAAATGGATTAGATTAGATTTTCTTATTTTATTTTTATTGAGTCGTTGCTAGGGACTAGCAACAATCTAAGTGTGGGGGTGTGATAACTCGTATAATTATATAGTTTTTAGTTATGTTTTATTATTGTTTTGTGTCAAATACGAGTTATTATTGCTTAGTCTAATTGTGTTTATGATATTTTATATTTTTATGTAATTTGGTGTTTTTCACGAGTTTTTTTGAGTGATTTCAGATTACTAGGTTAAATCAAGAATTAAGGGCAAATCCAAATCAGTTCCAGTTCCGACACCTTTTGCCATATCAGCTATATCTGGAGTTTCACTGAAGCATTAAGGCTGAAATTTTTACAGTGCATAGTTAAGAGGCATATCTATCTTTTTCATGTTTTACACTTCTTGAAACGGAGTCGTTTTCCCTAGCGAAATCGACCATCAAGTTTGCTGATGTGCAATGACGTCTGTTCTGCACCGTTTTGGTATTTTGACCATATCTTCCGATCCACATGAGAAAATGATCTGATTTCAACGGCTATGGATCATTAACTGATAGGGGCATATTTTTCTAGAAGATCATTTGATCAGATCGAGCCTCCAACATTGACAAAATCGACCATCAAGCTGGCTGATCAGAATTGTCATACAACATGACGAAAATTGTTAGAAAAATGCACCCACCTATTATACCTACCTTTGAAATTTATAAAGCTTGTCTCTTGTCATTTAGCTATCCAAAATGTGTATAAATAGAGGGCCTTGGATGAGTATTAGGATACATTAGAGATTGGTAGGATATTAGCCATTGTAATAAAATTCTCTAAGTTTTCTTCTTTTTTCCTTTCTCTAGTTTTCTTTTTTTATTTACTTATGCTTCTTACATTTCTTTTCATTTTATTCATATCTAGTATGTGTTGCTAATCATATTGTTGAGGTGATGAGGTGAAGCTCTTGGTAAATGCTAAGGTTAGTCTCTTAAACATGAGCTAAAATGAATTATCATTTATAAACACTAGTATAGATAATATTTTCTTTTGGTTTAAAATCATACTTGCAAAGTAGGGATCTTGATTCATTATTGACAATGAAAATGGCACAATAAATGCTTGGTTTCATAACCTTGATTTGTTGTAGACATATACCTTGGCATAAGGAATGCTTGGACTCTTTTTATGAGTTTTGAGGACACCAAATGAACATAATATCATATGCTATGGACGTTGGACAATTTGGACTGAATTGCTAAACCTTCCGATTGGAACCTCCTTTATGTGTGGATTTCAATTGTGTAATAAACAAGATTAATCTTAGCATAACACCAAGAGTGGATTCTCTAACCTCAACATCTTTTCTTATTGTTTTGTTTATATCTTGTTTAATTTCTTTTATGTTGTTTTGTTTATTTTGTTCTCTAATATCTTGTTTATCTTGTTTTGTTGTTGATTCCCTAATATCTTGTTTACTTTCTTTTTCTTATATATTTATAAACTTATACTTACTAATACGCCTCCCTGTGGTTCGACCTCGGACACCCGAGAATTTATTACTTGAACATAACCTGCACTTGGGTTTACAACTCTTAATTGAGTCTCCATCACCCCTCAATAAATTTTCGAAAAAAATCCCAAGGGATGCAGACATGTTTCCCTTTTTGTTTCAGATCGGGGTCTCCTACTTCTACCCCGATGAGCTTCTTCAACTTCTTACGAAAGCCCAACTTTGGCTTTCTAACGTACACCTTATCTGGGAAAAGAAGCTCTAACCCGACAAGAATTGAGTACTCCTCTATGGTCGGTGTCAAATCTTCTTCGTTAAAAGCAAAACACCTATAAGAAGGGTCCCAAAACTGGATGGTTGCTCTGATCATTGACTCCTCAATTACCACTGGGATGAGCGAAGCAATCTGGCCATATTTTTCAGAAAATTTCTTCTTCCTTTCCCAAGTCATTCGTTCCCAAATATCGGCCAACTCAGTCAAGTTATTCTGTGTAAGTTCCAACTTTATCCTTTCGGGTAGACTCGGGACATAACCTTCAACCAAACAATCCCCCTATTTCTGTTGCACATTTCTTGCCTATTCTTGCATATCTACAGGCGACTCACACATGACGCTTACGGACGATGAGGTAATCTGACGCTCGGTGGGTTCCATGAGAAATTAACTTGCTGAAAGATACTTTTGAGAATAATACCTCGATGTGGAATGCTAATGTGATGGCAATGTAAGTTATGTAGAACAACATAAGAGGAAAATTCGTCAGTATATTCACATGAAAGAATTCAAAAATCAAATAAATAAACGTATAAAGAGGTTCGACATTATTTAATTACATAAAATAACAGATATTTTGAGAAAAACTCATTTTGGGAAAAATTTCAGTTCTTGCCTACGAAGGACCTAGTTCGGGTGTTCGTTCACCCTAAGGGTCGCGAAATGAACCAAAGCGGGCATTTGGGCAGTTCCTGTCACTACCCACTTCGTGGTTCGAAAGTAAATAAAAGTAGTGAAAGGTAAGAGGCGTTCCTTCATGTGTCCTAATTTCGGGTGAATTTCTAGATATCGGGTATGAGAGGCTCTACTTAGGGTGGGTTTCTCATGGCATTCTAACATGAGGTTTAGATTCATAATCTAAAGGTCTTCAAATTGGTCCTCACTGTCGCTTGCGAAGGCTAGCAAGGCACCCCGATCCTTACCCATTATAGGCTTCCAACGGAAAGGGTTCAATTCGAACGAGAGATTTTTCGCTAGACCATGCAGAGATTATTATCTCTTGAGAGCGTATGTACTTTCTTTCTCTAGCCCATACGGAGGTTATTACCCCACGAGACCGTAGGTACTTTACTTTTTCCAAAAAATATATAGCTCGGGTATAGAGCTTATGTATGAAATATACGTGTTCGTGTGTAAGAAGGAACAAACAAACCTTCGGCTATTTGTCTACGACCCCTTATTCTAAATATCCCCTAATTATTAAAATCAATAATATAAAAGATAATAAATAAAGAACATAATAAAAAAACAAGAATAAAGAATTAACAAATATCAAGGCATAAGTGCAAGCAAAATAAAGATAAAAAGAATGATAATAATAAATAAATAGCCGAATTAATAGATAAAGAAAATTAAGAATAAGAGAATTAAAATTAAAAACCAATTAAATCCATTAAATCGAGATTTTAAGATAACACATGATTAATTTATGGCTCGACTCTCAAAGTTCCCCAGCGGAGTCGCCAAGCTGTCATAACGGTTTTTCGACCGCTGGATGATTTTAAAAACAAAATGGAGTCGCCACCAATCTTTTTTGTTTAGGTGTGATTGGTCACCTATTAAAACCGGTTTTGGTAAAATATTTTAAAATTAATTAAAACATTTTAGAACCAATTTCGAAGTTTGCGTTTTAAAGTAGAGAGAAAAACAAAATCAGGTTCGGGAGTCGGTTACGTGCGGGGAAGGATTAGCACCCCCGTGATGCCCGTTTAGAAAACGGTACCATTTAATCACGTGTCATCTTAAATCTCGATTTAATGAATTTAACATCGGTATTTAAAGCTAATTCTCTTTTATTTTATTTTATTTAAAAAAAAACATATTTATTCTTTTTTTTTTTAAGAATTGTTATTATTTTTTTGAAAATGAAGATGAACGTAAATCTATTGTCGAGAACGCTCATTAAATATTCCCAACACTCTTGGTGGTATTTAACGAGATCCTCTCACCTCAAGATATCTTAGGAATCACAACCGTGACATCCTTCGAATTCCGTCGTCGGCAGTTTACATCGATTTTTTTATTTAAATACGTATGATGCGAATATTTAAACATGGAATGCACACGGTTAAGCATATAAGACATATGATTAAATACATAATTTCATGATTAAACATACGAAACGTAGTATTTAACGCGAGCATGGCAAAATATCAAGCGCGTAAATATTCATTCTTTATTCATTTTTTATTTTGATTATTTCAATTTTTGAAATGAAAACGAATTTTTAGTGTATTAAGCATATCGCTAAATACTCCCACCACTCGTGGTGATATTTAACGAAATTCTCTCACCTCAAGATATCTTAGGAATCACTACTGTGACGTCCTTCGAATTCCGTCGTCTGTAATTCATCTTCCACATTTAATTATGTATGCACCAAAATGCCATTTCTCATTTCTTTGAAAGATTAATAATGCATTTAATAAAAAATACAATAAAATAAGGTAAGGTAATAATAAATAATAATAATAATAATAACTATTATAAAAAGTATGATAATTAGATAAAAAAAAAGTATGAACTAACATGAAATGTAAAAATAAAAATAAAAATGAAATAACATAGACATCAAGCATGCACCACAATAGACCATAGCCAAAGCAAACAACATTAAGCATATAAAAGGAAAAAATCAAACACCAAATATGCATCACAATATATCATATTTAAAAGTAAGCAATATTAAGCATATGAAAGAAAAATCATCAATCATCAAACACCAAATATACAAAAATCAAAGACAAAAACAATACAAACAAATATAATGACATAAAAAAAATAATAATAAAGAATAATTATAAAATGTATATTACTTGTAGCTTCTTACTTTTACTTTATGGCTTTTTTTTTTAACCTATACCTCCCCTCTAGCTAGTTCTCTTTTCTGTTCCCTTTCTCTTTTTTTTTTCTTTCTTAGCCGCCAGCATCTTTGAAAACTTTTTTTTCTTTATTTTTTTTATTTAAATTTCTTCTCCCTCAGCTCTCACTTCTATCATTCTACTTTTCTATCCTCCCCCTTTCAAATATTCCTTCTGCTTTTTATTTCTCCCCAACCTCAGAAAATGGCCTCCTAAAAACTCACCGACCCCTCTCTCAGCTCCCCCCCTCAAAAATCAACCCCCATGTAGCTCTCTAGTTGGCTGAACCTCCCAAGAAGAAGAAAAAAAAATCGGCCTCCCTCCGTTGGTGATTCTACCAGTTTTTATTAAGGGAAAAACCAAAATGAGCCTTGGTTCCTAGCTGATGAATTTGGGGACTTGATTTTTGGATTCTAGTTGATGAATTAGACAAGAGAGGGTCAGTTATTTTTTTGGGCAGAGTATGGCTTTTTTGGGTTTTGTAGTTTTAAAAGAATTTGTGTTTAATTGAAAAAGTAGAAATGAATTTGGGGAAGAGGAGGAAGCTGGAAATGGTTTGTCCAACTGGGGAAGGGGAAAAAAAAAGTTGGCTGCCATTGTCATGGCAGCCAACTTTTTTTTTTCCTTTTAATTTTTATTAATATTTTTATATATATGAAAAAAAGAAAAGAAAATACAAAATTCATGGGCTTTTCATTTTGGGCTTCAAAGTTAATTAAGCATATAAGATTCTAAAAGGTCCAATAATATGGGTCCAATTCAGTTCAAATTAAAAGGGGTAAAAATCAGTTTAATTAAAATATTAATAAACTTGAATTAGGCATGTCCAAGATGAAAAATTAAAAATCACAATTCCTTTCAATTTAATCCTAATAGCCCAGTTATCCCGGACAAAATTAGGTGTCTACAATTGCTTTATTTAGTTTATTAGTTATTTGGTTTATTCTTATTTTCAGTTGTAATTAATTTTTTTTTTGTACATACAGTTTTTTTCTTTTCAATTTTTGAGCAAAACACGATGGAATTGAGCAATCTAACACTTGAGTAGTTGGTGGCATACATGAACATTGAGAACCAACGAGCCAATCTCACCTCCCTAGTTCAACAATTGGCCATGGGTAATGTGCAACAAACAAGGCAGTGTGGAGTGTGCTTCATGATGGATCATCCAACCAATTGGTGCTCATACTACCAAAAAGATAATTTTGAACCAGCCTATGATGTGGAAGGATACCAAAGCCAACAAGGGTTCCACCAACCACAGTGTGATCCTTTCCCAAACACTTACAATGAGGGATGGTGGGGTCATCCTAATTATGGCTACTCGAAAAATTATCAAGAAATAGATCCTTATGCCAACTACAATCATCCATTGAGCTTTAATCAACCATGGACACAACAACAAGATCTTTTTGAGCCACCACCTGTGACTCACAACTCAGGTACTTCTTTAGAAGATTTTATCAAAACCATTGTTGCTAATACTTTGGAATTTCAACAGGAAAGAAGGGCTCAATCTGTCTCCACTCAACCATGGACATAACAACAAGATCTTTTTCAACCCCCACCTCAAAACTCAGGTACTTATTTAGAAGACCTTGTCAATTCTCTTGTTGCTAATACTTTGGAATTTCAACAGGAACAAAAGGAAACAAGGGCAAGTCTTCAAGCAAGTATCCAGAGTTTGAAAACACAAATGAGCCAATTGGTTAATAGTATGGAGGAATTAGTAGAACAAAGATCTCAATAACTCCCTTCCCAAACTATGATTGATCCAAAAGAAAATGTTAGTGCCACACAACTTGAGGATGAATTAGAAAATCCAAGGGAACCCGAGGATGAGAAAAAACTAAAGATGAAATCAACTATTGAAGATAATGAAGTCACAAATCCGAATAAGAGTACTTCGGCACCTGAGGTAATGTTTAAGGTTCCAATTTTTACTAATTTTTCTTCTCCATCTTTACCTAGTAGATTCACAAAGTTCAAGGAGGAGGAACATGAACAAAACATGCTGGAAACCTTAAACAGTTTGTTTGTGGATGCCATTCAACAAATACCAAAATATGCACCATTCTTTTATGAGATATGCACAACAAAGGATGATGGAATAATACTTGTAATGGAGAATGCATCCACTGTTGTGCAAAGAAAGCTTCCTATCAAACGCACAAATTTGGGAAGTTTCATGAATGAGCCTGACAAGCCTAAAAAGCCAAGAAGGGGTGTTGGTTAGGTTGGACAAATTAACTGAAGTACTAATTGGGAAGGCAGCCCAATTAATGAAGAAATTGCCAACCTGCCATATTCAGATTTGCTTTCTTTTCCTTTTATTATTTTTATTGTTTATGTAGTGTTTTTGGTTTGTTTAGATTTTATTAGTTCGTTTTGAGTTGTTAATATATATTTTTTATTTGTTTTTGTTTTTGTTTTTTTTTTTAGTTTTTTTCTTTTACACGTAATTCTTGCATGTGGGGTGATAGTATTACATTGAGGACAATGTAAGAATTAAGTGTGGGGGGAAGAATTTAGGATTTCTTATTTTAGGTTGTCAATTTTTTTGATTTTGAGTCTTTTAATTTGTTTTTTAGTGTGTTTTAGTTCCTTTCAATACAATGATGAGATATGAATTGAATAGGTCTGAAACTGATCAGTAGTGGTAAGATTTTCATGAGAATTAAGCTTGACATTACTATTTTTCATGAGCCAATATTAATATGATATGTTGATTGAGAAAGAAGCATGTTTAGACTTAAAATTGACTTGTATAATCATCCTTGTGAGTTTTGAGCCTATATAATTGATGCATTATACATATCAATCTAATTTCTTTCTTGTGTGCTCTCATGATTACATGATTCTCTAGAACTTGCTTTAAACCTTTTGAGACTATATTGATGCATGTGATAACATGAATATGATAGAGACATTAGGATTATAACCAGGGCCAAACAACAATCCCCTGTTGATGTTCCAAGAGAACATCCCCCTATTGAGCCAATTTGAGCCTACATTGAATATGTTATTTTATTGGTAACCACATCTTACACCTAGCCTAAACACATTTATATATTTACCCTTGTTCTAAAGATGGATTAGAATGTTTGAGACATATTTCAAAAACAAGGGATACTTTTTAAATTTGGGTTAGAACAAAAGATAAGTGGGGAGGGGGAGAAAGGCAAAAGTCAAGAGAAAAAGAAAAGAGAACATTGTAAAAATACATTCCCATAAAAAAAAATTGAATTATCTCTTGAACTTCTAGTTAAAGAAAAAAAAAGAATGTTACAAGGTTGGTTAGAATGAAGCAAAGGCTCAACATGAAATATTCAGCCTATTTGATTATGTACTTCCAAGGAATATTGAGAAAGTTTTATTTGCAAAATCTTATTTTGTCTCTTAACTCTATTAAATTTTTGGAACCTTTGTGATATCTTTTCCTTTTATTCTTTAACCACATTACTACCCCTTGGCCCCATTACAACCTTGAATAAAGACCTCTTGATTTATGAAGTTGCATGATCTAAATAGTGTAGAATAGGTGGACAAGCAAGCATATGGTAGAACTGTTTTCATAAGATTGATTGAGTGTAAACAATTTACCACTACTTTAAAGAGTGAAAATAATGAGAGTATCCCATATGAGAACATGCACTATTTTTGTAACACTCTGTCCGGATAATCTACCTAAAATCCGGCAGAGTTTCCTTTCTATCTCAACTATAACCCTCCTGCAAATAACACTCAATTCATATCCTCAACCAACAATATTTCTCAATACTATTATCACATATATCCATGCATATTCAAAAATTATCCATGATCAATTTATGCTCAAGTCAAAACATATTGATCTATTGTCTCATATCTTCAAATATATACAATATATCCAGAAGTAAACCTATCTCAGCAAGGTTTACTAGATTAAAACATCAAGAGATCAAATCTTCTAGAAATTTAGATATGATGCCCACCACGTCAATATACTCTTGAAGCGGAGAGTAGAGGAAAGCAGCAATCCTGACACCTAACTGTGTCCTGAAAATGAGAAATAAGAAGAGGTGAGATATATGAATATCTCAATGAGTAGACAACATTTAAAGCATGTGAAAACTATAATGGTAATCTGTAAAGCATAATTGACATTTTCAAAATAAATAATAGTAAAACCATTATGAGTAATTCAAAGACGTAGCAAATTTTTCAAATGTATAACAATATTATAATACTAAATCAATGTATAAAATATGTAAAGTAAATCAAGTTACTATAGTTGGGCTCCAACTTACTGTCATGCATAAGAATACATCCATGAAATAACCAGGCAATATCCATGTAGGCATACTAGTAGCCGGCCCCAAAGGCCAATACCACCATAGGACGCCCCAAAGGCATATGTGTCGCTATGATGTGCCCCCAAAAGGCAATATAACGGGATAGGGACTCTGGAGGTGGCTCCCACCACAAAGGCGTAGCACGCAGCTCCCATACCCCAGTCTAATATCACGGAATTGGGACTCTGGAGGTGGCTCCCACCACAAAGGCGTAGCACGCAGCTCCCGTATTCCGATCAAGTGTATAATCTCATACATTAAGTCAGGTGGAGCCAAAACCATGTACGTCAAATTTTATATAAAATCATATTTCATAAATCAACCAACTTACTCGATATAATATTTCTTGAAAAATATGTACTTTAATAACAAATCAATTCATATGATTATATATCGGATATACCTTTAATACGTAAAATAAATATCATGCAAAAATATATATATATAATTATAATTAAAGAAATTTTAAATAACTATAGTTGTCGTCTACTCACAATCCTTGAGATGATCTCACTGTACACCTCAATCTGAAACTTCGGGATCCACAAGTGACGTCGGATCTACGTGGCCTAGAGATTAACAATAATTAGTATCTATACATGCTCCAAGCATTACACAATTATGAATGCAACTTAAGTCCCATTAATCTACCCCATAGTCAATACTAATTTCTCATACTCAAAACAACATATCCTTAATTTTTAATATCATTTCCATAATCATTTTCTCCATAATTCAACTCCATATTCATGTCCTTATCAAATTCCTTTCTAGTATTCCATGCCTTAGAGATTTTCATAATCCATAACCATCCTTTAGTACTATATTTCTCTTAAGCAATAAATTCCTTAATATCAAGTTAGATTAGAAAATCATAACTTGAGTTTGGTAAGGAATTTTGAAGTGATTCAAATTGGTTTATTTCAAAAAATATGTCTAATTTATGAAGAAAATAACTAACTTATACAATTAGAACAAAATTTTGATCAAATTTGATAAATCGCGAAACTATGCTGAAACAGGGGTCAACACAGAACAGCCAACTTCACCGAATTTTATCTTTTTAACCGCTTATCGGTTTTGGGTGATTCAAAAATCAAAATTCTCATATTGAAGTCTAGTTTATAGGAAAAGTATCAAAAAAATACAAACCCTGATTTTCCGAACCCAGAAAATCCGAACAGCAAGCATGCTCAACTTCCCCTGTTTTGCTTTTTCTTCCCATTTTATTGTTCGTGCTTTCAAATCCTTTTAATTCTTACCAAGTTGAGTAAAATTCATACTAAATAGATGGATTTCAGACCTTAACATGTTTATGGAGCTAAGATCTTAGCATGCTCAAGTAGAATATCTAAAGAAAAGGAAGAATTTATCAAGAAACTAACCTTGGATGTAATTATTGTTGAGATTTTGGTGGAGTTCTTGAAGAGAAATGTTGGAGGAGATGAAGAGAATTTGAGAGGGGAGGGTGGCCGGCTAGCTCATAAAGAAATGAAGAAAATTTTATAGAAATTTCAAGATAATAAGATGACTAAAAGATATTTTTAACTTTTGGAATAATTGCCCATTGGTCCCTCAACTTTTATAAATAACCATTAAGCCCCTAAACTTTTTAATATGTTAAATTTGATCCTTTCTTCTTTTATTTCTTTCACTTATAACTTCTTACAAATTTCCAAGTTTGTCCTTAAAATTTTCGGAATTTAACTTTACATGATTATACGTAACCTCGGTTGTTACAATTTTGATTGAAATATGTTATGTTAATATTAGCTTAACTCAAACTATTTACATTCAAGCATGATTTTTTGTGAAATTCTTTAAGCTATTGATGAGTTTATAAGACTTGTTCAAAGATTGTCTCTAATTTATATTGAAAGGATTATGAATAACTATTTTTAGTGTATATTAGTTTATTTTTATTTTTCAATGTTTGTGGGTATCGTTCTAGTAAACCCTTACGAGACTAAACTTGTCCACTAGGGACACTTAGGCATTTAAAGGCTTGTGTCACATACTAAGTGCCACTTTGATTTCCTACGAAAGTGGATTAGATTATATTTTCTTAAATTTTGTTTTATTTTATTTTGCTCAAGGACTAGCAAAAATCTAAGTGTGGGGGTATTTGATAAGCTCATAAAATATACATTTTATGCCTTTCTACCTTTAGTTTTTGTTATGTTTTCGATCTTTATCTTGTTTACTTATATTATGTTTTTGAATTTTAGGTACAATAAGGAGAATGAAGTCAAAAGATATCAATAATGATGGTAAAAAACTTACAAAATCATAATCACAAGATGGAAGAAGACTCGAGAGTCAAAAAGATCAATTTATGGTTGCAAAGCAAGAAGGCATATTTGACCTCCGGAGCTTGTTGCAAGGAAAATATGATGTTAAAATCTTTATTTGAAGAAACTTCCTTCTTGACTTTTGAAGCTGACTTGAATAAATTTTCAATGGTAGTTTACACACCTAAATCAGACAAGAAATGATCATCCAAATCAGTCGAAAAAATGCGAGATGATGCAGCAAGAAAATGGAAGGCAGAGACCCCGATGCTGCGGCACCAATAATTCGAGAAAAACACGTGAAAACTGCCCAAAAAACGTGATTTTTTGCCTCTTGACTTACTTGTGCGGCAAGGACTTGTTCCCAGGGTTTTAAGACTCTATAAATACCATCTTTTGAGCCACAAACTATCTATCTTTTGAGGAGACTCAAGGGATCATCATTCTTCTTCTTCTCCATTCTTTTTTATTTTCTTTTAGTTTTATGTATCTATTAACTATGCCTATGCTAGGCTAAACTTCTTTTTGATTAAGGGTGATTTCAAAGCCCTAGACATGTTGTGTAATTGATTTTGAAATTTTATCTATCATTAATTTTCTATCAAAGTTGCTTATGTTCTTCTATAAGAATTGTTCATGATGTTGTCTTGATTTGTTTAGGTGCGCAACTAGATAGATCTTGATAATTATCTAATGCTAGTTTAGGAGTCTTGATCCGTGTAATTGTCTTGATTTCCTATTCAATAGTAGCAATTTGTAATTCATGATTATGTTGGGTTTTCGGGAATTGCAATGTGGAACATAACCTAAGTTGAACAATTCGAGCTTATGTGTTTGTTTCTTAGACCAACCTATGTTTCTCATCATAAAGCTGTTATCAAATTGAATTTAGAGAGCTTATTCTAGGTTGTTTGATAATTAGAGATTAAATAGAGAGCTTATTCTATTTAACGACAAACTAAGGAAAGATTTGGGTAGCAGAGCTTATTGTTATCTACGGTTGTTAATTTTGATAGCTAATTGATGTTGATAGATCTGAAATTGATTCTCAATAATGTCTAGTGGTGGGGAATGAAACTTTAACCAAATTTCTCTTATATTTGATTTCCTCTTACTTATTTGCATCTTACTTTTATTGTTTGCTTTACTTTTAATTATTTCAAAAACCTCTTTTTCCTTTATTTTCATTTCTTGTTCTTTGAATTTAAATAATGAACCAATAATTTATAAATTGAAACCCAATCCCTGAGGACTCGACCCTTGCTAACTACTATACTTACAATTGATCTTTTTAATGTAAGGTTAAATAAGATACGCTCTTTTGAGTTTATCAAGATGTCAAAGGGCATCGAAATTTGGTCTCTGGAGTATGTTCCAATACTTAAGTTAGTATGTGTTTCAAGGAGGACAGGATGATTAATCAGGAAAATAAGATTTTAGTGTTTATGATTTTTTTTTTTTGTCTTTGGTCAATATTTACTCATTTATTTATACTTAGTCGTTGGGTGTTTATGAACTTGACAGATGTAGACCAGATGCCTGTCGTGTTTGAAGTTGCTGGACAACTGTGAACCTGTTAGGTGTTTTACATGTAGTGGTCCAGCACGACGAGGTGAAGGTGAATCCAACAGGTTTCTCATTCAAATTTGTTTTACTCAAGTCACAACCTCTTAGGCAGCTAGATATTGTTGTGTAAACTTGTTAATACACGCGTTCGAAATTCCAATTAAGTTTCACCAAATTATCATACCGATTCCACATTGAATTTCTTTTGCATTTTGCAATACAAATCATAGAGGTTGTACTAGTGCAAGCAAAGTTTAACTCAATCAAAGCTTGATTCTCACTTATACACATCTTTGCAAATTGCAACTAAAGAGTGCTGGATTCTGAGATTAAGTAGCTGTAGCTGGGATGAGATATGTTAGCTAGTTTCTAAAGCAAATGAATGATGCTAATGAAAATATGCAATATATAATTCACTAGCTAGCTAATGGCATGGCTGGAGGGAGACATGTGGAGCCAAATGTAGATCCCAGAGAAGCAATTTTATTTTATACTAGAATTAAGCCCCCGTTTGACTGGGGGGCTTTTAAAAAAAAAATTGTAATTTTTTTATTTAATTAATAATAAACTTTTAAAATAAATTTTATTAAATAATAATTTTTTATTTTTTATTTTAAAATTTTAAAATTTTAAAATTTTAATATTAATATGATTGTTTTTTAATTATGAAATTAAATTATTATAAATATTTATTTATGAATTACATAATACAAATTCATTTTCAATTGTTATTTATATGCATTTTTAAATATATTTAGATCTTATTATATAATGCATATTTTTATATATAGGTGGTAAAAAATAATAAATTAAATTAAAATTTATTAAATAATAATTATTTTTTATTTTTAATAATATTAATATAATAATATTTTTTTTAATTATAAAAATTAAATTTATGATAATTGTTTATTTATAAATAACGTAATACAAATACATTTTTAATTATTATTTATATGCAAATTTTTAAACATATTTAGATCTTATTATATATATATATATATTTATAGGAGGTAAAAAATAATAAATGAAAAATAAAAAAATAAAATTGTGATTTGTATTTTATTCTCTCGTTGGGTAGACTTTCTCAAATAGGTTAGCAGCAAGTTCATTTTTTTTTGTTAAATTAATGAACTACTAACTCATTTTTAATATTTTATTTTGCATATTTAATTATTCAAATATAAAATAACTAAAATAAAATTATGATTTATATTTAATTCTCTCGATTGATCAGCTTTCTCGCTCTAGCTAACAGCAATTTTTTTTTAAACTTTTTTCCGAGCGAATCAGGTATGGATCCTAAATCAACCCGCGAGTCAACGTTTGGACCAATCCCTTTAAATACATCATTTAAAAATAATATAAATTAAATTAAAAAAACTAAAACTAAAAAAAAAAAACTTAAAATTATAAAAATTAAAACTAAAAAAATAAACTAAAAGGATATATATAAAAAAAGCTTGCCAGGTGATCATTAGGGAATTTTTCAATTTTCTCACACTGGTTAACAGCAAATTCTTTTTTTTTTTTTTGCGAGTGGATCGGGTACGGATCCGAAATCGACCCGTGAGTCAACATGCGAACCGATCCCTTTAAATACATAACTTGAAAATAAAATATAAATAATTAATATAAATAAAAAAAATTAAAACTAAAAAAATTAAAAATAAAAAATAAAAAGCTTGACACATGTCAAGCAAAGAAAACTTGACATGTGTCAAGCTTTCACCCCAGGGATTTTTTTTAATAGATTATATGTATAGATTTGGTGGTACAATCTAGACTTACCCAAGGATCGGGTTACTCGCCCAAACTCAAAAACATTCCCAATATTTAAGAGGGTTTGGACAAAAATATTAAACCCGAAAAATTGACTTGGAAAAAAAATGAGGCTCGTTTAAAAAATGGGTCGGGCCTTGGTTTCAATATTGAAGGCCAAAGCCCGATCTGGTCCGGTCCGTTTTCTAATTAAATAATATATAATTTTATTTTTATATATATTATGTAATTTATGTCATATAAAAATTAAATATAATAATATTATAGTGTAAACATTAAAAAATATGTTAAGTTGTTCATGTTTAAGAATTTAATAAAAAAAAATATATATAAAATTATTAAAGATTAAGTAAAAAAAAATATTTTTAAAATTTTCTAAAAAAAAATATGGACGGACTTAAACAGGCTTGAACTATCCATTTATAAATATGGGCAGACTTAAGAAAAATTTGAGGCCCATATTTCGAGCCGGACCGGACTTGGACAAACATATATGATGTTGATACCATACATAAACCCGGTCCGAGCCCAATCCGACACGACCCATGGACACCTCTAATTCAACCAACGCTTATCATGGATTTGCAGGGAAAGCCATGGCTGATCTTCCAGATGCTTTTTGATGGAAAATTATATGGAGAGCATGCTTTAAAAGGAAGCACTCTCGAGAACTCGAATCTCAAACACTACAAAAAACAAAGTTATCAAAAACTGTGTTTGGAGTTTGGCCCCAAAATTAAAAGCGATTTAAGGCTGTTAAGTTGAATTTTGTAATGTAATTCATCGTGTTTGGTCTAAAAGAAGTTTTGGGAGAAACCCCCTCCCCCAAGAGAATAGGAAGATAAGGGTTAGAAATTTGTGTTGCTAAAGTCTTCAAAAGGATTGAAAGGGATACGCATGTGTCTCTCTAGATTTTAATTGGAAGTTCAAAGTGTTGATAATGATGTTAATTATGAAGTATTGACATTGTTGATATAAGAATTGTTGCATTGGACTGTGTTCATTGTGAGATATTGTCTGTTATAGAATCCTGACATGATTTTTCTCACAGTTTTATCTTTTGAAAAAATGTGTTGGGAAAGATGATTGATTTCCTTATAAAGTCACATTCTCATCCTTGATTGTTAAATGTGAGATCGTTTCCCCTCAATACTAATCCCCTAGTCAAGAGTGTGGATTGTATATTGGTTGAGGGCTCGATACAAATTCCCACAAAAGATGTCAATTATTGACTCCAAATTCTTCATATCAATTTGGAGATCTTAGATTAAAAGACCTACAAAACAGAGATAATCAGGGTGTCAGAGTTGGTGCTCTGACACTCAAGTCAATGTCTTATCGACAGGTAGAGATAAAAGTAAATGAAAGAGTGAAAATAAAAGTGAAGAGATATAGTAACCTTATGGAAACCATCTTACCTTAAAATATAACACCACAAACAAATTGCCATATACCGACGCTTAGTTTTACTGACGGTCAAATTCCGTCAGTAAATCAAGTCTATACCGACGGATTTTTGAACCGACAGAAAATGTATAATATATACCGACACTTATTTCTCCGTCGGTATAGGTTATATCTATTGTAACAGTTGAGCATTTTCCGTCAGTATAGATATGATGTATAATGACGGTTTTATTTTGACCGTCAGTATATACACTTCGTGAAAAAAATACCCGCCTTTTTTTTAGCTGACGAATTTAATTTATTTTCGATTTTAAAATTATTTTTTTTATAAAAAAAAATTACCTATAGCAACGGTCTATTTTATTTCGCCCGTTGCTATAGGTCATGTAACTTTGATTTGGGAATAAATTATCAGAACTCTTTATTCTCCTAACCCTCTTTTCTTTTTCTTTTTATTTTTTTTTCTCCAAACCCTAAATCCAACCGGAAGAGAGACTTTCTCATAATTACTTACTTGTATGTTCTTTCTTTCTTCTTCTTCCCAAATCTCTCATTTTTTTTACTCATTCTTGAGTTTAATGCTTGCTCGACTTACGTCCCAGCGTCTTCTTGAGATCCGTCAAGCTTTTCGTCAATCTGCTCAGGTATTCCCCTTATTTTTCTTTTTCATTTTCCCTCACTTTCTACTAATCAAAACACCTCTCGATGTCATTTTGCCCTTTTTTTCTAGTGTTAGCCATTCATAGTTGAAATTAATTTTCCATAGGAATATTGACTTCACTATATTAACTTCACTACTTAATTGCTTTTAATTGTATAATATTTGTCAATTTTATGCAGATGCTGCTCCATAGGAATATTCATGAGATTTGGACTGCTTATTTCAGTTTACGTATTTGGATTGCTTATTTACTTTGTGTTTGGACTGCTAATTTTCAATTTTAAGACTGTAACTGTATTATGACTTTAGTTTGCGACTTCTATTTAGTTTGTAAAAGTTATATAATTAAGACAATTTCTTTGTAATTTTATTTTTAATATTATTAAATATTTTGTACTTTCTTATTCTTATGATGCTTTTTTTATATGAAATATGTTGGATTAAATTATAAATAAATCAATATTAGTAATTGAAAATATGATAAAATTTTATTTTTACCGACGCTCTGACCTCTATACTGACAGTTCATATAACAACAAAAAATGTATAGTATACTGACGGAGTAAACCGTCAGTAAATTTACGACAAACTGTTGCTATAGGTTAATTATATATTTTACATTTTAATCTATATCGACGGAAGCGGAAAAAAACCGTCGGTATATGTATATCTATGGTATCTATACTGACGGATACAAAAGCTGTCGGTATAGATATGGTATCTATACCTACGGATACAGAAGCTGTCGGTATAGATGCGGTATCTATACTGACGGATACAAAATCCGTCGGTATAGGTAAAAGCAAAAGGGGTTATCCCAACATAGGCTATACCGACGGTAGTAACATTAGTGACGCCTAAAACCGTCGGTATAGGTTATACATCCTATTCCGACGGTCACCTTTTCCGTCGGTATAGGTCTATACCGACGAGGGTTTTACCGTCGCTTAATTTTTTGTCGGAATAGTCATTTTGACCGTCAGTATAGGGTTTTAGGACTTTTAGCGACGGATTTTGGAGTTTTACCAACGCTTTTTGAACCGTCACTATATGGCAATTTGTTTGTAGTGTAAGTTATATAAGGTACTAAGATTATCCTAGTACCTTTTAGGATAATTTATGGGCATAACAATTGCAATGTTTAAAGGGAAATGATAATACCACATCTAATAACTAAAGGTTGGATTGTAATTTTATAAGTAAACGAACACCTTTTACTTATCGAGATGCATTTTTAAAAGACAAAAATCGTGACGGATGACACGTCAGGCTCTAAAACGGACAATATTTTATAGCGGATGCAATCCAACAATTCATACATCAACAATAACGTTGTCTATGGAAATCTAGATGCCCCTCAAAGAAAACAAATCCACATCCTTAACTAAAGGGGCCAGTGTTGAGAGAGAAACAATCCACAATTAATCATTAAAAATTGGACTGTGATTTTATACGCCCTATAAACCCACAAAACGAATAATACATCATAGCAAACACAGACCAAAAATACTTTCATTAACACAAAATTCTTTCTTGAATGCAAATTCAGCATCCTAGGTTAAAATTCATTATTAACAAAGTACCATTGATTCTTGTTGATAAACATAATTAACAATTATCGTAGCTTTATCCTTTGGTTCAGGTCGGAACTATTAAGAAGCAAGAAAATTTTGTTGATGACAAAAATTCGAGATAAATAAGTTATCCAATTTTTTCCAGCTAGAATATTATATATAGTAAGTCATAAATTGGAGTAAAGGCATTTTAAAAGTAGTACCGATGAGAAGCCATTGATAAAACTCGAACATAAAACCAATTAATACCGAAGTGGATGACTTATTAACTAAGCCGACGGCTGGTTGGCTAAGAAAGATATTGATATTTATATATCCAAATTTGTTTGGATGTTGCAGTTAATTTGGAAGAGCAAGGTTCGGAAAGAAAAATGCCTACCTCTATCAAAGAACTACATTGTTTATAATAGAAGGTCGTGTCGCAGCTAAAATTGTTTAAGAGTCGGATTACTTGTTCGATCTGTCTTGAATTGGGTCGGGTTTGAATGAGAATTTTTGTAATTTAGACCGATTCGGTCCGATTCGAATTACTATTCATTAAATTAAAAAAATTTATTTAAATTTAATTATGAAATATTAATATAAAAATAATATTTTATAAACAATAAAATAAGCTTTCGAATCGACTCAACTCATGGACAGATCCAAATACAGCCACACCAATAATGTTTATACTAGCAAATAGTCATCCCCTCTTAGAAACATCAAACAAATATAAGGTAATAATAGATTTGATTATTCATGTGTTCATATCGTGTTCATGTTATTTTTTGAATTATAATTTTTTGAAGATATATATTTATATAAATTTTGACACATTAATAAATTATATTATATAAATTTTAACACATTCATATCGTATTATTTTTTGTATCGTATAATATTTTAATTATTTTATCTTATTTTCACGTGGTATCAAAATTATCAGTTCAATAATCATAGATTCTTCGATAACTATGATTAGATAGAACATGAAGAACATGCCGCTGGAACTTCTAGCAACTAGCTAGTTTACTTTTTATAATTGGACACTTAGATTTTTCATGTCTAGCTAGAGCTAGCTAGCTACTCTCATTTTGTGACCAATTTTAGTACAACTTTCAATCATTCAAGTCAAAGAGAAAATAATAAAAAATAGCATTCTCCACTTCTATTTAAATTGGCTAACTTGGCATATTGCATATGCATATGATTGAAATACGAGTATTTAGATTAATATGTTTGTATAAAAAATAAAAATAAAAAGTAGAGAAAGAAAGAAAGAAAACGACAATAGGACGGCAATAGTTCAAGTTGCATCCTTTGGAAAAAAAATGGAATTTAATTAATAAATAAATGGATTGAGCATAATGTTATGACCTAACAACTTTTGTACAATTCGTTTTTTTATTAAAAAAAAATATTACCGCTTGAACTTAATATTTTTATTAATGTTTTATTTGGAAATGGGAGTCACTCAGCATCCGATATCGTTTTATGATTGGATAAATCTCACAACATTCTTATCATTTAGACTTTGTTTGATAGGGTGAAAAGATAGAAAACATATTTTTTTTTTTCAATTGGTGCGTTTGGCATTTAAGATGAAAAAGTGAAAAGAAAAAGTGATTTTATTTTCACTCATAACCTTGGTAGAATTGAAAAATAAGAGGAAAAATATAAAAAATATATTATTTTATCATTATACCACTTGAAAATTAAGATAAAAAGGTAAAATTTTAAAAATGATGGATAATATTATAAATATGCACACTTAACTTATATCTTTCTTATTTTCTCTTCTCTTACCATTTTAATTTGAAATGATTTGTTTTTATGGTGGAAAATAGTTATCTTTTCAATTTTCTTTTCTCTCAATTTTTTTTCTACCAAGCACATTTAAAATTCATTTTTTTTTCTCACTTTTCCACCCTCCTTTTTTCATCCATTTACTTTTTAACTCTATGAAACACACCCTTAAAAGCTTAACCCAAATGAATTTACTATTCTTGTACATAGATTGAAGGGAATACAAGGTGTTTAAAGTTTTAAACAATTTGATGCAAGCTAGCTTTAATTAATATAATAATATATATGAAACTCAACGCAATGCATGGGCAGCTTTTGATTCCCCAATATTTCTTTCATTTACTCTTTCTGAATCTGCAGCTTGGTTGGGAGTGTAGACACCTAATTTTGTCCGGACCACTAAAACAAGTATGTTTTCTTCCTAAATTGATGTTTACGAGTGTAAAAAGACTGTTTTCATCCTGCAGGTGGTACTCCGAGACTTAGTTTAAGAGGGCGAGCATAAAAAGTCAAACTTGAAAAAAGTCAACCCTGAAAAAAGTCAACCCCAGAAAGTCAACTACTGAAAAAGTCAACCCACTTTCAAAATCAAGATTTTAAGTTCAATTAAAAAATGGCGAAAGAATTTTGATAATCCGAGGTCTACATTGAAAGATATGGAGTTCGAAAGTTGGCATTTGGAGATTCAGTAGAAAGGAAACCCTAATCCGAGAAATTTGGGGAAAAGTGCTTAAACGATCAAATTGGTCAAAATTGAAGGTTCCAAATGAAAGATAAGCACTGACTACGGGTAATGGAGGAGTCACTTGCAAGAAAAATCGAAAGAAAAGTCAATCCGGGAGAAAACCGAGAATTAGGGTTTTTGGTGGATTTCGGTGAAATCTGGAAGAATCACAGAATTAGCCCGACTTGGTAAGACCAAAGCCCCCAATGGATGAGGAATGATTAAAAAGGATAGCCCAAGGCTCATCTTGAAGAAAATCTGAAAATCGGACTTGTTTTGAGCAAAACCGGGTTTCGAAGGCAAAAGGGCAAAATTGGAAAATTTGGGAAAAATAGCAAATGGACTCCGAAAATTCTGAAAATTTGTCAATCTCATTCTTAAATCATTTGAAAGAGATTGGTAAAATAAAATCTTGATTCGGAGTTCGTTTGCAAAATGGCCAAATCCCGAGCTTCTTATGTAGTAATTCAAAAAGGAAAATCCTGAAAAAATAGCAAATGAGCTCCAAATCTTTTGAAATTTTACAGATCTCATTTTAAATTATTTGGAAGAGATTGGCGAAATAAAATCTTGATTCTGAGTTCGTTTGCAAAATGGCCAAATCCCGGGCCTCCTATGCAGTAATTCAAAAAGGAAAATCCCGGAAAAATAGCAAATGAGTTCCAAATATTTTGAAATTTTGTAGATCTCATTTTTAAATTATTTGGAAGATATTGGCGAAAGAAAATCTTGATTCGGAGTTCGTTTGCAAAATGGCCAAATCTCGGGCCTCCTATGCAATAATTCAAGAAGATAAATCCCGAAAAATAGCAAATGAGCTCCAAAAATTCTGAAATTTTGCAAATATCATTTTTAAATTATTTGAAATATATTGGCGAAAGAAAATCTTGATTCGGAGTTCGTTTGCAAATTGGCCAAATCCCGGGCCTCCTATGTAGTAATTCAAGCCGATAAAACCCGAAAAATACCAAATGAGCTCCAAAAATTATGAAAACTTCCAGATCACACTTTTTAATTATTTTGAATAGATTGGTGAAGAAAAATCTTGATTTGGAGCTCGTTTAAAAAATGGTAAAATGTAGGGGCATAAAAGGGCATTTTGGGAAGAAAAAATCCAAATAAATAGCAAATGGACTCGGATAATTTTGAAAACTTCCAGAACTCAATATTTCATTATTTTTGAAGTATTAAAAAAAGAAAAATTGAATTTGGAGTCCGTTTGATATTTATTTACATCCGGGGGGCAAAACGGTCATTTCACCCAAGCAACCGAAAAGGGCTTTTTTGGGCCTTTCAAAGAATCAGAGTTGGGCTGGAAAAGAGAAGTGCTTGCCTGCCCAAGCCCAAAGGAAGGAGGAAGCTTCTGATTTTTCAATCAAATGGCTAAAAATCAAGAGTTAGTTAGAGATTCTCTTTGATCAAGCCGTGGTGATTAAGCCACATAGGCTAAGAAAGATGTCAACATTATTCTTGGACAGCTGTAATTTGAGAGAGCTGAGATGCTAATCTAAAGATGGTAATTTCATGATTTTTCACCTTGAATTATTAGCCATTAGATGGAAAATTGGTTACACAAAAATGACAACATCTTGGAGCCAATATAATCCCATTCGGCCAGCCCTTGTTTGGAGGTCAGATTTTCATTTTTTCTTCTTCATTTTGCTGAGTTCTTAGAGTTTTTACTTAGTTTTTGCTATTTTAATTTCTATTTGGTGAGTTTTCATTTTAAATAAATGTTTTTTTATTGTTCTTTTAAGTTCTTACTTCATCTCTTTCTTTAGTATATTTTTTACATTTTATTTTTACAATAAACTCACCATGGCCAAATGGCCTACATTATTTATTTTAAGTTGCTGTTTTGGGTTCATTTTACCATATTGTTTATGTTATTTTCTTTGATTTTGATGTTTTAAATGTTATGTTACTTCATATTCTTGAGTTATATTTTAATTTGGTTGCTTTGTTTGTTGCCATTTATGTTTTAGATATTATGTTTTTGCATTTTTAATTTTCTGTTTTCATGTTGTTTAAATTTGAGCATGTTTTAGATTTAGTATACCAAGTGTTTGTGAAAATGCTTGTGTGATCTTTGCATGATTTTTGTTTTATATCTTAGTTGAGCATGTTTTAGATTTAGTATATTAAGTATTTGTGAAAATGCTTGTGTGATTTGTGCATGATTTAAGTGTTATATTTTAGTTGAGCATGTTAGTATACCAAGTGTTTGTGAAAATGCCATGCTTGTTGGAGCTTGAGGCCATTTGGCTACTCCATGTGTTTTGCATTGTGTGATTGCATTTTTGTCATGTTAGTTGGTAGGTTTTTGCATTTGCATGTCATTTGACATAGTTTTTCATGCTAGTATGCCAAGTGTTTGTGAAAATGCATGTTTGCTTGTTATACTATCCATTCGGCCACCCTAGGAATTTTTACATTTTATGTGCATTCTTGCCATGTTAGTTGATAGGTTAGCATTTGCATGATATTTGATTGAGTTTTTGGATTGAGCATGCTTTGTGTTTGTGAAAATGCCATGCATATTTTAGTTATTAAGCTAGGTTTATTTGCCATGCATGTTCATGCATTTTAGGTCTAGGTTACATTAAATGCCATGCAAGTTCATTTAGGTCTAGGTCACTTTATGAATGCCATGTATTTTTTCATGACATTTAGGTTTAAATCCATGCATTTCATGCATTATGTTTGCTGCATTATTTCATGCATTTCATGTTCATGCCACTTGAATAATGACTTGAGCCAATTAATGGTTCAAAGTCATGCTCTCTTGAGCACACTTGTGGAAAATTAAGTTTGTCAAGTTGATTATTCTACCTTTGTGATTTTTTTTACTTAGCCAAATTTTATCTAACTTTCAAAAAGTCCTAGCTACTGTTTATGAGCCATTTTGTGAGTCTTAAATATTTTTACTTTGATTTTTAAATGATTTTATCAAAGGCAAAAATGTGTTGGCAAAGCAGTTTTTTTTTTCTTCCAAAACTCGTACATCTTTGATTTTTCTGGGAATTCATCTTTAATCAGAAAATTAAGCCGATTTTTTCCGTGTAGTTTTACATGTCCTGAGTCTCTAGTATTTTTTTCAGAATTTTTTGAATTTTTAAAAATAGGGTAAAAAATCGTGGATTAAAACTGGACAGTGGAGTCAGAATTGAATTTAAAGAAAAATTATTTTTCTGTTTTGGTTAATTTACTTAGAGTGGGTTGATTAGGAGGGTTAGCTACTGACTTAGGGTAATTTCTAAGCCTTTTTAAACTTTAAAAATGGTTTTTCAAGTCTCGGGTTAAGGGTAGTCAAGTCTGGATTTTTAAACTTAAGAAATTAGAGCCATTTAAAAGATTTAGCCCAGTTTTTATTTTTAATTCAAGCTTTTCAAAATTGTTTTCAAACAATCACAAAGTATTTTGGTTTTAGAATATTTAATTTGACATATTTTCCTAAGGTAGCCGGATATATTTTTAGATATACGGATTTCCTTAATTAAAGGAAAAAATACATTTCATGCATTGCATTTTTCATATTCATACATTTTATATAATATGTGATTCTTGCTATAATAATTTCTATGATATTGTTATTCTTTTGATTTATATTTTTTGATGTTATTTGGTTTATTATATGGTTTTGGAACATTTCATGATATCCTATGCTTTTATTTAGTTATTTTTATTTAGCATATACTATGTTCATGCATTATTATTTTTATTTTCATGCATATTATATGATAGTATTATTTTATTCCATGTCATTTAAATTATATCATATCATTCATATTTGTCATGTCATTTAAATCATTTCATTTCATTTAGGATATATTATGTCATCTAGAATATTTTATTTCATTTAGATTATATCATATGACTTAGGATATTGCATTTCATGTAGAATATATTATATTACATAGGTCATTTCATTTCATTTAGGATATATTATGTCATCTAGAATATTTTATTTCATTTAGATCATATCATAGGACTTAGGATATTGCATTTCATATAGAATGTATTATGTTACATAGGTCATTTAATTTCATTTAGAATATATCATATAACTTAGGATATTTCATTTCATTTAGAATATGCTAAGGCATTCAAATCATGTCATGTAATTTAGGTTGCATTATATTATTTAGATTTTGCTATGTCATTTTATTTATGTCATGCATATACATATTCATTTCTTTTAAATGTTTTCAAAAGGATAATGATTTTTCAATAAAAAATAAAGATATTCCCGAGTTAAAATAATTCATGAGTTCTCTACCGGGTTTGCTGGAGGGAATATCATCAATTATCATTAATAAAAGAATATCTTTCTTTCAAAAAAGAGAATGATTCAGAAAGTTTTCCAAAACTAATAAAAATTTCTATATTTTGCCACGTTTGGGAATATAGTAAAATTTTGAATTTATAAATTCCGGATCATTTTCAATAAAAAAAAAGGAATTATTTTTCTTTAAATTGGGAATTAACTTCAAATACTAAATTTAAAACCAATTTTTACCGAGACTTGAGATAACACACTATTAATAAGGTACCGATTTATTCGGGCGTTGTGGGGGTGCTAATCCTTCCCTGCACGTAACCGGCTCCCGAACCCGCTTCTTTGATTTCTCTGGTTGAAAACGCAGACTTGAAATTGGTTTTTAAAATGTTTTAATTAATTTTTAAAATATTTTATAAAATCGGTTTTGATAGATGACCGA
The DNA here is from genome assembly GCA_030761205.1 of Fremontodendron californicum. Classification (NCBI taxonomy): domain Eukaryota; kingdom Viridiplantae; phylum Streptophyta; class Magnoliopsida; order Malvales; family Malvaceae; genus Fremontodendron; species Fremontodendron californicum. The sequence goes on from JAULJL010000037.1 coordinate 3,187,481, forward strand.
TCACACCTAGCTAAAAATGATTGGTGGCGACTCCATGTCTTTTTCAAGGTCATTTTCAAAATCTTCGTTTTTCTAGAGGAATTAAGTCGACTTTTTCTCGGTTTTTTTTAATGTCACGCTTAACGAATAATAAAGTCTTGCGATGAGACTCGTTATTTTTTAGGTTGCAACAGCTTGGCGACTCCGCTGGGGACTATTAGAGAGTCAGGCCTAGAATTAGTCGTGTGTTATCAAAGTCTCGGTTTTGTTGGTTTAATTGGTATTTAACTTTAATTCCCACATTTTTTAATAAGGAGAATTTTGAAAATAATAAAATGTTTTTAAATATGTTCATTCTCATGTGCATGCATTTTATTATTGTTCTCTAGTTATTTAAGGTTGTATATTATAATTGCTTGTTGGTTAATGCGTTACACTATTCTTGAATGTTTTAATTGCTAAGGCATTTAGAATAAGGTTTGTAGGATAGGTAGTGAAAGGTTTGTTATTCCTCCACACACACTACACGTGCATTTGCATAACATGAATCCTCTACCCGGGTTCCGTCCTTTTAAGTGGGAGTAAAGTAACTACGCCTTCGTGATGATCCTCCGTATGGGCTAGTGAAACACTTCCGGAGTATAAAGTACCTAATGCCTTCGTGATAATCCTCCGTACGGGCATAGAAAAATATACTCTAACGAATTGAACCCGCTTTTATCGGGGTGCCTTACTAGCCTTCACGGGCGACAGTGAGGAACAATTCGGGGCCTTAGAATCGATTCACCTTCATATAGTGAACCTAGGCGAAGCCATGCCAGATTTCCGTTAAGATATACCGAAGATAGGAACACATGGAGGGACATTTCTAAACCTTTTGTTACCTATTTTACACTCTGGATAAGTTTTTGTAGATCGGGCAACGATGTACGTACATCGCCCGTAATAAATGTGATACTCCGCCTCGAAGGCATCGTGATGCCTAAATAAGCAGATAATGTTGGGGCAAATATTCATTAATCATTTGAAAAAAAAATAAAAATCTTTTTCCAAGCATTTTTGCATTTTGCACATTTCATACATGTGTGAATAGAGCATGTACATTTTTGGTTGTGTTATTGATCTCATTCTTTGCAATAAATAGTTGGTAATTTCATTTGATGATTTCATAAAACCGGTAGTGTTACATGAACATTTGGATATTGTACCATAGTAGGATCCACTACCCCGAATTTCTTTTGAAAATAATATGATTGGTTTTTCATAGAAAAAAACATGTTTCAAAAAGTCATAAATTTGGAGGCAAATCTTGCATAATGAGATTTTTTGAATAATCAAGATTTAGGTCCCACAAATTTCATGTAAACATTGATTTCTTTGTATATACCTTGGTGTTAATCCATTTATTCTTTATTTTTATCATTTTGACATCATAACATGCATGGTTATTCATTGTAGAATACATTTGTGATAATACATGGTCATTCTTTGTACCTACCTTTGTATTAATTCATTTATTCTCCGCATGTATTCATTTTGACATCATAACATGCATGGTCATTCGTTGTAGAATACATACATGGTCATTATTTGTATATACTTGTGCATCAATTTATTCATTTTTTTTAAATGCATCATGTTGACATTAGATTGCATCCATAGCATACATAATCATCATTATTTCTCTGTATATGTTCATGCATTAATCATCAGTATATTCATGCACATAGGAATAGAGTATGTACATTCACAATTATATTCTTAATCTCATGACATTTTCATTTGCATGGAAAGGGTTCGAGATATGAGGAATGAATCGGAGGAACGATTGGGTGTTTTGGAACGCAACCAAGAGGAATGTGGACATGAAATCCGGGAAGTGAAAGAACAACTTGCCAAATTGCTGAAAATGGTTGAGGATATGGGTAAAAGTAAAAAGGAACTTTCTCAGGGCTCTGCATCGCCTTCGGATCAACCAAAACCATTAGGTCCAGAACATACAATCCTTGCTGGATCCTGCACTTGTCAATGCCACAAAGGTTGCAATCCTGATGAAATTATGGACAAAATCATGAAAATGATTAAACCTGAGAGCCTGATACCAAAGATAGAAACCTTGGATCCTGTACCATATCTGCAAACTGTTCTAGGTCCAAACCAGTATCCCCACTCTACTATGGTCCAATCGTCCATTGGGACGACCACTACGGGATTCCTGAATCTCACTCCATCATCACCAACTGCCAGTTCATACTATTTTCCTCATCAATCACCTTATCCAGCACCTGGGATAGGAACCTTGAGCTATGTACAACCTCCAAAGGCCCCGTGTCCAAATCCATACCCTTACCAAGCTGTTACGCCACATCTCCATGTAAACACTCCGGTTCGGACTTTAGTGCCACCACCAAGTGCCCCAACTCCTAGGCCATGTGTGACTAAGAAACGATCCCATAATAAGACCCAAATGCATTTTGATCCCATTCCAATCAGCTACCAAGAGCTCCTCCCTATACTGATCCAAAATCACATGGTTGTCTGTGTCCCATTGAAACCCCTGTTACCACCATATCCAAGGTGGTATAATCCAAATGAAAGATGTGATTATCACTGTGGAATTGTTGGCCATAGCATCGAAGATTGTATAGCAGTCAAAAGGAAAGTGCAAGCTCTTATAGATGCCAAGTGGTTGGATCCAACGACATTGATTGATAGAGGACTGGGAAAGCGTCATTAGGATTGAGAGATTTACAGCATCAAGATGGAAAGACTTCGGTCTTATATGATGTAATAGGATTTCACTTATTTAGTAGCCGGCTCTTATAGCCTTAGGATGCTAGAAAGAATAAAGTGCTTGTAAATACAGTTTTAACTACTGCTCAAATTTTGTAAAACATGGTTTATACCATTGTGAACATTGATATGGGAATGAATTTAGTATGCTTCAAATTTATGAGATGTTGATGATTAAGTTCCTCTTATTCTTATTTCCTCCGTGATATCTTCCCCTTTGCATTTTGCATCCGATCAATTATTTGTCAGGTTGCATTCATGCATTCATAATCAGCATGATTTTTCTGTATGTATCCGTGCATTAATTTGTTTATTCTTTACATGCATCATGTTGACTTTGGGTTGCATTCATAACAAACATAGTCAGCATGATTTCTTTGTATATGCTCATGCATTAATCTGTCATATTAACATTAGGATGCATTCATGACACACATGGTCAGCATGATTTTCTTTGTATATACTCTGTATCAATCATTCATTGTTTACATGCATCATAATTGACATCATGTTGCATTCATAGTGTATATGAGCATTCATTGGGAAATACGCTAAAATGTACATGATCATTCATTGCATATATCCATGTGGTGATTTGTTTGTTCTTTGCTTGCAACATGTTGGCATCGTGATTGCATTTATTACATACATGGTCAGCATGTTTCCACTATATATGTCCATACATCATTGCTTTTATTCTTCACATGCATCAAATGACAATCATGGCTCATTCATCATGACATACATTTGGGGGGAAATAAAGCAGAAGTTGGCTTGGTTTTAAGAGTCTTTGAAAGAATTTCCATTTCAAATCAGAAGAAGTACTGAGTACCCTTTTAATACAGGCTAGTGTTATGGAGGATGAACAAGTTGCCCGAATGGAAAAAATGGAAAGGGAACAGAAAGAATTGCGAGAACAGCTGGCAAAGTCTCAAGTGAAATCTAAGGATCAGATGACTAAATTTATGGAGCTGATGTCTACCGTAATCAAGGGAAAAGGATACACCGAAAACTTTGTCGCCAGAGAAGGGTTAGAGGCACAAAAGGGCCAGGATGAGGTCGTAATAAGTGATGCCCAGAACACTGTTAACCTCGTCAATGTCCTAAACTCAGATGATCCAGCTGAACAGGCAAAGTTGAAAAGGGTTGCAGCAAATGAGGTTGAGTTGGTAGATTCCCAAGGGAAATATCAGTTGCTAGATGAAAGGCTCCGAGCAGTAGAAAATACAGATGTATTTGGGAGTTTAGATGCGAAAGAATGATGTTTGGTCCTCGATTTAGTCATTCCTCCTAAGTTCAAGATCCCTGACTTTGTGAAATATGACGGGACGACTGATCCATCAGCCCACATCACTATGTTTTGTCGGAAGATGACAAATCATATAGATAATGATAAGCTTTTGATTCAATGCTTTCAGGATAGCCTCAGCGGGTCCGCAATTAGGTGGTATAGTCAGTTGAGCAAGGATCAGATTCGCTCTTGGAATGATTTGGCTAGGGCTTTTCTAAACCAGTACAAGCATATGACCGACAGGACACCTGATCGTCTCACTTTGCAAAATATGGAGAAAAGAGCTACTGAGAGCTTCAAAGAATATGCACAACGATGGATGAGCCTGGCCGCCCAAGTACAACCGCCCTTGACACAAAAGGAAATCACTATCCTTTTTGTGAATACACTGCAGGCCCCGTACTATGACAGACTCGTCAGCAATGCTTCGAAGAATTTTGCGGACATGGTAATTTCAGGGGAGATGATTGAGAATGCTATCAAGAATGGGAAACTTGAAAGAGAAGGAACATCCAATGCCGAGAGGAATAAGGCACCAAGAAAAAAAGAGAAAGATGTCCAAACTATGGGAGATTTCATCCCATATTCCCAATTTCGCTCATACCAATCATGTTACCCTACTGAGGTATCTACAAGCCTTTATTCTTACCTACCTACCCAAACACCTAATCCTATACCAGCCCTTGCAACAAGGCCTACTTCTAGAAAATGATCGCGGGAAAATCAAGAAAGAATTCCAATCCCCATCCCTGACCTACTGCCATTACTAATAAAGAATCAGTACCTTACCCCGGTACCTTTGAAAATAGCTCTGAATCCATCAGCGAGGAGTTATGACCCTGACAGCAAGTGTGATTATCACCTAGGGGTAGTTGGGCATTCAACTGAAAAATGTAGACAACTGAAGGAAAGGATTGAAAGTCTTATCCGTGATGGTATTTTGACACCGGAGCTTATCAATCAATGGAAGGCCGCTTAGCCGTAAATCAGTTTCTTTCAGGGTTTTAGGGGGAGAATTACTACCTTTGAAGGATGTCAATAGGAGCATTTTTGACGCATGTAGTTTTATACACTGTGATGATGAAAGCACTTGTCTCATGTTAACATCTACATGAATTAAATGAATTTTGAATTTTAAATGCTTTGTGTTTGTTGTGTTTTAACAATAACGTGAATTTGCAAAAACAAGCATTAAGGAAGTTTTAATAATGGATAATCTCAAGAAGATTGATGATTAGTGTTAGAACTGACCCAACACCATCCCCCTCTTTTTTGAGCTTCTCTATACTTGAACACTTGAAAGACCTAAGGCTTCAAGGAAAAATGAATTTGAAAAAAAAAGAAGCATAGTCATTGCAAAATAAGCAAGGATGTAAATCCTAGTCTAGGCTATGAACAAAGGAACGAACTTTTTGAAATTTTTCGAATTCCTTGAAATTCAAACAAATGAGACATTCTTTCAAGAATCTAGATTTTGATAATTTGGTGTGTGTCAAGATTGTGCTAAAACCATTCATGACCTTTCCCAATAACCACAAAACACTAATTGCCCAAACATCACTTCATGATTGACACCCTGGGGCACAATGATTAAACTAGATTATCCCTTGTCCCAGAGAAAACCCGTTTTTGGGTCATATTTTCCTTGTCTCTTCAAAGAACTCAGATTGGAAACTCAGCCTTTTCAAAATAGACCTAGACTTGCTATGTTTCTCCTTGATACAAATTCTCATTGGTTAATCAAATTGGGGCATCATATGTGGAAATGATGGATACATGGTGAATAAGGATGGACTAAACGCATAAATCATTGGGGCATGCGATGAAAAATGAAAAATTAAAAATTTGTAATATCATGCATATGAGAATTCAGATGATTCCAAAGTGCAAAATGAAATTTTGATTATCTATTTCCCCTAGGATTGCTTTTCAAAGTGAATATTCATGCTTGACATGAGGAATGGCCATCTTTCATATTCCTTTCGCATAAAAAAAAATTATCCATAGTCACCCCTTTTGAGCCAAAATTTTTTTTTCTTCTTTGAACCCTGATCAAGGATCACCCTCTACACTAGGGGGCAAATGTAAGGAAAGATCTTTTTAAAAGATCATTGAGAAACGAATCCTAGCTCAAAGACATCTGCAAAGCAAATGGAGCCCCGAATAAAGACGGGCTCACTGCGTTGAAAAAGAAGGGGGCAAAATGAAAAAAGAAAAAATGAAAATATGTGTGAAAGACATGGCAAATTGAAAGCCAAAAGCAAAGAAGAAAAAAAGAGCAAAGTCAAAAGGAAAGAAATGTTCAAGAAGGGAAAAATGCTTCAAAGAGAATCCTCCTCAAAGAATGGATCCTTGATCTGATTACCCTCTGTAGACACCTAATTTTGTCCGGACCACTAAACAGGTATGTTTTCCTCCCATATTGATGTTTCCGAGTATAAAAAGACTGTTTTCATCCTGCAGGTGGTACTCCGAGACTTAGTTTAAGAGGGCGAGCACAAAAAGTCAAACTTAAAAAAAAGTCAACCCCAAAAAAGTCAAACCCGAAAAAGTCAACCCTAGAAAGTCAACAACTGAAAAAGTCAACCCACTTTCAAAATCAAGATTTTAAGTTCAATTGAAAAATGGAGAAAGAATTTTGATAATCCGAGGTCTACATTGAAAGATATGGACTTCGGAAGTTGGGATTTGAAGATTCAGTAGAAAAGAAACCCTAATCCGAGAAATTTGGGGAAAAGTGCTTAAACGATCAAACTGGTCGAAATTGAAGGTTCCAAATGAAAGATAAGCACTGACTACGGGTAATGGAGAAGTCACTTGCAAGAAAAACCGAGAGAAAAGTCAATCCGGGAGAAAACCGAGAATTAGGGTTTTAGTGGATTTCGGTGAAATCAGGAAGAATCACAGAAATGGCCCGACTTGGTAAGACCAAAGCCCCCAATGGATGAGGAATGATTAAAAAGGATGGCCCAAGGCTCAGATTGAAGAAAATCTGAAAATCGGACTTGTTTTGAGCAAAACCGGGTTTCGGAGGTTAAAGGGCAAAATTGGAAAAATTTGGGAAAATAGCAAATGGACTCCGAAAATTATGGAAAATTTGTCAATCTCATTCTTAAATCATTTGAAGGAGATTGGCGAAAGAAAATCTTGATTCCGAGTTCGTTTGCAAAATGGCCAAATCCCGGGCTTCTTATGCAGTAATTCAAAAAGATAAATCCCGGAAAAATAGCAAATGGACTCCAAAAATTCTGAAATTTGGCAAATCTCATTTTTAAATTATTTGGAAGAGATTGGCGAAATAAAATCTTGATTCCGAGTTCGTTTGCAAAATGGCCAAATCCCGGGCCTCCCATGTAGTAATTCAAGCCGATAAATCCCGAAAAAATACCAAATGAGCTCCAAAAATTATGAAAACTTCCAGATCACACTTTTTAATTATTTTGAAGAGATTGGTGAAGAAAAATCTTGATTTGGAGCTCGTTTAAAAAATGGTAAAAAGTAGGGGCATAAAAGGACATTTTGGGAAGAAAAAATCCAAATAAATAGCAAACGAACTCGGATAATTTTGAAAACTTCCAGAACTCAATATTTTATTATTTTGGAAGTATTAAAAAAATAAAAATTGAATTTGGAGCCCGTTTGATATTTATTTTGCATCCGGGGAGGCAAAATGGTCGTTTCACCCAAGCAACCGAAAAGGGCTTCTTTGGGCCTTTCAAAAATCAGAGCTGGGCTGGAAAAGAGAAGTGCTGGCCTGCCCAAGCCCAAAGGAAGGAAGAAGCTTAGGATTTTTTCAATCAAGTGATTAAAAATCAAGAGTTAAGTTAGAGATTTTCATTTTTGAGCCTAAGTCCCAATCCCACATCCCTTTGTAATGTCAAGCCAAGGAGGTGCTCACCTTATAAATAAGGGGTCTTGGCCTTTGGTTGAAATCACCCACTACCCCTTGTGAGATAGTCTATACACTTGTATTAGGATTATCCGGGTGGTGAGTCATAGTGTTTTTGTTGAGAGGGTTTGTAGCTTAATCCGTTCAAAAGCTACTCTGAGGGTTTGTAGCTTAATCCGTTCAAAAGCTACTCTGAGGGTTTATAGCTTAATCCGTTCAAAAGCTACTTGTGAGAGGGTTTGTGGCTTAATCCGTTCAAAAGCTACTCTGAGGGTTTATAGCTTAATCCGTTCAAAAGCTACTTGGTGAGTTTTCATTTTAAAATAATGTTTCTTGTTCTTCCTTCATTTCCTTTCTTAAGTATATTTTTCTTACATTTTGTTTTTACAATAAACTCACCATGGCCAAATGGCCTACATTATTTATTTTAAGTTGTTGTTTTTGATTCATTTTACCATATTGTTTATGCTATTTTCTTTATTTTTGATGTTTTAAATATTATGTTATTTCATGTTCTTAAGTTATATTTAATTTGGTTGCTTTGTTTGTTGCCATTTATGTCTTAGATATCATGTTTTTGCATTTTTAATTTTCTGTTTTCATGTTGTTTAAATTTGAGCATGTTTTAGAGTTAGCATATCAAGTGTTTGTGAAAATGCTTGTGTGATTCTTTGCATGATTCTTGTTTTATATCTTAGTGAGCATGTTTTAGATTTGGTATATTAGGTGTTTGTGAAAATGCTTGTGTGATTTTTGTGTTATGACTTAGTTTTTCATGCTAGCATACCAAGTGTTTGTGAAAATGCCATGCTTGTTGGAGCTTGGGGCCATTTGGCTACTCCATGTGTTTTGCATTGTGTGTTGTATTTTTGTCATGCTAGTTGTTAGGTTTTTGCATTTGCATGATATTTGGTTGGATTTTTGAATTAAGCATGCCTTGTGTTTGTGAAAATGCCATGCATGTCTTAGGTCTAGGTTACATTAAATGTCATGCAAGTTCATGTTAGGTCTAGGCCATATTATTTGTGTCATGCATTTTCCTTACATTTAGGTTTAGATCCATGCATTTCATGCATTATGTTTGCTGCATTGTTTCATGCATTTCATGTTCATGCCACTTGAATAATGACTTGAGTCAATTGATGGTTCAAGGTCATGCTCTCTTGAGCACACTTGTGGAAAATTAAGTTTGTCAAGTTGATTATTCTACCTTTGTGATTTTTTTTACTTAGCCATTTTTTATCTAACTTTCAAAAAGTCTTAGGTACTGTTTGCAAATCATTTTATGAGTTTCAAATATTTTTACTTTGATTTTTAAATGATTTTATCAAAGACAAAAAAAATGTGTTGGCAAAGCAGTTTTTTTTTTTACCCAAAACTCGTACATCTCTGATTTTTCTGGGAATTCATCTTTGATCAGAAAATTAATTCGATTTTTTCCCGTGTATTTTTACATGTCCTGAATCTCCTATACTTTTTTCAGAATTTTTGGAATTTTTAAAAATAGGGTAAAAAATCATGGATTAAAACTGGACAGTGGAGTCAGAATTGAATTTAAAGAAAAACAAAGCAGTTTTTTCTCCTCCAAAAACTCGTACATCTCTGGTTTTTCTGGGAATTCATCTTTGATAAAAAACTTAAGCCGATTTTTTCTCGTGTAGTTTTACATGTCCTGAGTCTCCAGTATTTTTTTTCAGAATTTTTGGAATTTTTAAAAATAGGGTAAAAACTCGTGGATTAAAACTGGACAGTGGAGTCAGAATTGAATTTAAAGAAAAACAAAGCAGTTTTTTCTCCTCCAAAAACTCGTACATCTCTGGTTTTTCTGGGAATTCATCTTTGATCAAAAACTTAAGCCGATTTTTTCTCGTGTAGTTTTACATGTCCTGAGTCTCCAGTATTTTTTTCAGAATTTTTGGAATTTTTAAAAATAGGGTAAAAAGTCGTGGATTAAAACTGGATAGTGGAGTCAGAATTGAATGTAAAGAAAAACAAAGCAGTTTTTTTTCTCCTCCAAAAACTCGTACATCTCTGGTTTTTCTGGGAATTCATCTTTGATCAAAAACTTAAGCCGATTTTTTCTCGTGTAGTTTTACATGTCCTGAGTCTCCAGTATTGTTTTTAGAATTTTTGGAATTTTTAGAAATAGGATAAAAAATCGTGGATTAAAACTGGACAGTGGAGTCAGAATTGAATTTAAAGAAAAACCAATTTTCTGATTTGGTTAATTTACTTAGAGTGGGCTGATTAGGAGGGTTAGCTACTGACTTAGGGTAATTTCTAAGCCTTTTTAAACTCTAAAAATGGTTTTTAAAGTCCCGGGTTAAGGGTAGTCAAGTCCGGATTTTTTAAACTTAGGAAATTAGAGCCATTTAAAAAAAAAGATTTAGCCTAGTTTTATTTTTAATTCAAGCTTTTCAAAATTGTTTTCAAACAATCACAAAGTATTTTGGTTTTAGAATATTTAATTTGACATATTTTCCTAAGGTAGCCGGATATCTTTTTAGATATGCGGATTTCCTTAATTAAAGGAAAAAATACATTTCATGCATTGCATTTTTTATATTCATGCATTTTATATAATATGTGATTCTTGCCATAATAATTTCTATGTGTCATGACATTTAGGTTGCATTATATTATTTAGATTTTGCTATGTCATTTTATTTATGTCATGCCTATACATATTCATTTCTTTTAAATGTTTTCAAAAAAAGATAATGGTTTTCAATAAAAATAAAGATATTCCCGAGTTAAAATAATTCATGAGTTCTCTACCGGGTTTGCTGGAGGGAATATCATCAATTATTATTAATAAAGGAATATCTTTCTTTCAAAAAAAGAGAATGATTCGGAAAGTTTTCCAAAACTAATAAAAATTTCTATATTTTGCCACGCTTGTTGGGGAATATAGGAAAATTTTGAATTTATAAATTTCGGATCATTTTCAATAAAAAATGGAATTATTTTTCTTTAAATTGGGAATTAATTTGAAATACTAAATTTAAAACCAACTTTTACCGAGACTTGAGATAACACACGATTAATAAGGTACCGATTTATACGGGCGTTGTGGGGGTGCTAATCCTTCCCTGCACGTAACCGACTCCCGAACCCGCTTCTTTGATTTCTCTGGTTTAAAACGCAGACTTGAAATTGGTTTTTAAAATGTTTTAATTAATTTTTAAAATATTTTATAAAACCGGTTTTAATAGGTGGCCGATCACACCTAGCTAAAAAAGATTGGTGGCGACTCCATGTCTTTTTTAAGGTCATTGTCAAAACCTTCATTTCTAGAGGAATTAAGTCGACTTTTCCTCGGTTTTTTTTTTTTTAAATGTCACGCTTAACGAATAATAAAAGTCTTGCGATGAGACGTCGTTATTTTTTTAGGTTGCGACAGCTTGGCGACTCCGCTGGGGACTATTAGAGAGTCAGGCCTAGAAATAGTCGTGTGTTATCAAAGTCTCAGTTTTGGTTGGTTTAATTGGTATTTAATTTTAATTCCCACATTTTTCTAATAAAGAGAATTTTGAAAATAATAAAATGTTTTTAAAAATGTTCATTCTCATGTGCATGCATTTTATTATTGTTCTCTAGTTATTTAGGTTGTATATTATAATTGCTTGTTGGTTAATGCGTTACACTATTCTTGAATGTTTTAATTGCTAGGGCATTTAGAATAAGGTTTGTAGAATAGGTAGTGAAAGGTTTGTTATTCCTCCACACACACTACACGTGCATTTGCATAACATGAATCCTCTACCCGGGTTCCGTCCTTTTAAGTGGAAGTAAAGTAACTAAGCCTTCGTGATTGATCCTCCGTATGGGCTAGTGAAACATTTTCGAAGTATAAAGTACCTAATGCCTTCGTGATGATCCTCCGCATGGGCATAGGAAAATATACTCTAACGAATTGAACCCGCTTTTATCGGGGTGCCTTACTAGCCTTCACCAGCGACAGTGAGGAACAATTCGGGGCCTTAGAACCGATTCACCCTCATATAGTGAACCTAGGCGAAGCCATGCCGAATTTCCGTTAGACATACCGAAAATAGGAACACATGGAGTGACATTTCTAAACTTTTTGTTACCTATTTTACACTCCGAATAAGTGTGGTAGATCGGGCAACAATGTACGTACATCGCCCGTAATAAATGTGATACTCCGCCTCGATGGCATCGTGATGCCTAAATAAGCAGATATTGCTGGGGCAGATGTTCATTAGCTGTTTTTAAAAAAAAAAAAATCTTTTTTCAAGCATTTTTGCATGTTGCACATTTCATGCATGTGTGAATGGGGCATATACATTTTTGGTTGTATTATTGATCTCATTCTTTGCAATAAACAGTTGGTAATTTAATTTGATGATTTCATAAAACCGGTAGTGTCACATGAACATTTGCATATTGTACCATAGTAAGATCCACCCTGAAATTCTTTTGAAAATGATGTGATTCGTTTATAAAAAAAAAAAAATGGAGGCAAATCTTGCATAATGAGATTTTTGAATAACCAAGATTTAGGTCCCACCAATTTCGTGTAATCATTGATTTCTCTGTATATACCTTTGTGTTAATTCATTTATTTTTGCATGTATCATTTTGACATCATGTTATAGTCATAACATGCATGGTCATTCATTGTAAGATACGTTTATGACATGCATGGTCATTATTTGTATATACTTATGTATCAATTTATTCTTTCTTTACATGCATCATGTTGGCATCAGGTTGCATTCATGGCATACATAGTCATCGTGATATGCTCATGCATTAATTTGTCATATTGGCATCAGGTTGCATTCATGACATACACGGTCAGCATGATTTTCTTTGTATATACTCTGTGTCAGTCATTTATTCTTCACATGCATCATAATTGACATTGTGTGGCATTCATAAGGTATATGATCATTCATTGGGAAATGCATTTGGAACATACATGGTTATTCATTGTATATATCCATGCATTAATTTGCTTATTCTTTACATGCATCATGTTGACATCAGGTCGCATTCATGGCATACACAGTCATCATGAGTTCTCCATATATGCTCACGCATTAATTTGTCATATTGGCATCAGGTTGCATTCGTGACATACATGGTCAGCATGATTTTCTTTGTATATACTCTGTGTCAATCATTTATTCTTCACATGCATCATAATTGACATTGTGTGGCATTCATAGTGTATATGATCATTCATTGAGAAATGCATTTGGAACATACATGGTCATTCATTGTATATATCCATGCATTGATTCTTCTTATTCTTTAAATGCATCATGTTGGCATCGTGTTGCATTTATAACATACATGGTCAACATGTTTCCACTGTATATGACCACACATAACTTTGTTTATCCTTCACATGCATCAAATTGCACTCATGACATTCATAGCTCATTCATCATGAAACACATTAATAAGATGAAATAGAAATTGGCTTAGCTTTGAAGAGTTTTCTTCGTCAGCTAAAAGCTATGACCCCAACAGCAAGTGCGAGTATCATATTGGGGCAATTGGGCATTCGACTAAAAATGCAGAAAACTGAAGGAAAGAATTGAGGGTCTTGTCCACAATGGCATTTGGATTCCAGAGCTTATCGAACATTGGAAATCTGTTTTACCATAGATTGATTTCCTCTTGAAGAATTTTGAGGATAAGATTTGTTATCTTTGAAAGCATGTCAATAGGAGCATTCTGATGCATATTTTTCTATACACTTTGATGATGAAAGCTCTTGTCTCATGATGACATCTACATGAAATAAATAAATTTTGAATTTTAATATTTTGTGTTCATTTTATTTTAGCAATAAATTTGAAATTGTTAAAAAAAAAAAATGAAACTTTGAGAAAATTTGTGGTACACAATAAATAAGTGGTTTTCACATGAAATAATGAACAATCTTGAGAATATTGATGATCATTGTTAGAAATGACCCAATACCTTCAGCCTTCTCTTTTAGGCTTTCCTAAGCCTAAATCCTTTGAACCGAGACCACTTGAAAGACCTAATGCTTCAAGGAATATGAATGATTTGACTTCATAAAACCATTGTCATCACAGAATAAGCAAAGACTTAGATCTTAGTCTAGGCTATGAACAAAGGAACGAACTTTTTGAAAATTTTCAAATTCCTTGAAAATCAAACAAATGATACATTCTTTCAAGAGTCTAGATTTTGATAATTTGGTGTGTGTCAAGATTGTGCTAAAACCATTCATGACCTTTCCCAATGACCACAAAACACTAATTGCCCAGACATCACTTCATGATTGACACCTTGGGGCACAATGATTAAACTAGATTATCCCTTGTCCCAGAGAAAACCTGCTTTTGGGTCATGTTTTCCTTGTCTCTTCAAATAACTCAGATTGGAAACTCAGCCTTTTCAAAACAGACCTAGACTTGCCATGTTCCTCGTTGATACAAATTCGCATGGTTAATCAAATTGGGGCATCATATGTGGAAATGATCGATCATAGTGAAGAAGGATGGGCTAATGCATGAATTATTGGGGGCATGCGACGAAAAAAACAAAAAAAAGAAAAAAAAAAGAAAAAGAAAAATCATGATATCATGCATATGAGAATTCGGATGATTCCAAAGTGCAAAATGAAATTCTGAATATCTATTTCCCCTGAGGATTGCTTTTCAATGAGAATATTTGGGCTTGATATGATGAATGGCCATCTTTCATATCCCTTTCACAAGAAAAAAATTATTATCCATAGTCACCCCTTTTGAGCCAAAAGAATTCTTAATTCTTTGAACCCTGATCAAGGATTACCCTCTACACTGGGGGGCAAATGCGAGGAAAGATCTTTTCAAAGATCATTGAGAAATGAGTGACAGCTCAGGGACAGACACAAAGCAAATGGAGCCCCGAATAAATACGGGCGCACTCTGTCAAAGAAAAAAGAAGAGGAAAAGATGACGAAATGAAAGCCAAGAAAAACAAACAAAAAACACAATAAAAAATGTGTGTGAAAGACATGGCAAATTGAAAGCCAAAAGCAAGGAAGAAAAAGAGCAAAATCAAAAGGAAAGAAATGTCCAATAAGGGACAAATGCTTCAAAGAGAATCCTCCTCAAGAAATGATCCTTGATCTGATTACCCTCAAACACATATTTTGGGCCTATTTATCCTTGCTTTCTGAACCCTGAGCCATGGCCTACATTATATGCTTTAAAAGTCCATTTTGATCAAGCATGAATATTTAATTTGAAGGGTTTTTCCTCGGATTTTATCCCATCTCATCGAATTATCATTTCACTAAGGAAGAATTTAGAATTCTCAAGTGTGTGGTAAAAAAAAAAAGGAAATAATGGGACTCTAGGGCGAAAACCCAAAAACGGGCGGTCTAGAGTAAATTTGGAAATTTTCAATGCCATCCGTACCGATACCCAAAAAAAAAAAAAAAGGTCATTTTAAAAAAAGTGGTCATCGAGGAACATCTAGGAATTCCTGAACCCCCCAAATTGTCAGCTCTCATTCGGAGGATTGTCTTCAAAAATTGAATCTTTTTTTCCTCCAAGATCAAACTTTCCGATTTAAATATCCCGGCCAATCTTGACGCTTGTCAAAAAGCCTTGATATGGAAACTAAAAGAATGTTGAATTTGCTTGGTTCTCAATGAATTCATGATTTATAAAACCTGTTCCATTTGTGAGCCTAGAAGGGACATACATTTTTGTTGTGAAGTTTTCCTGAAAAAACCAAAATCTTGTTGTATCAAGCCTTGTCAATTCAAATTGAAAAACCCAAATTAATACTTAGGGGATTTTCTAACAGTGATCATCATTCATCAAAAGATTTGTACATCATACACTGTGGAGTTAAAATTTTTGGCTTAGAAGTTTTCCTTAAATAAGCAAAATTGTTTTTCAAAAAGGGAAAATAAAAATATTTTTGAAATACCCATTTTTGATGTTGACATGAGACAAGGGTTTTTCTAACCCAAAAGTATAGAACTGCTAGGATAGGTCCCGACTTCCAGATATGAGAAGAAGAAATCAAACTCAGTTCAGATCTCTATTGATGAAAGTTTGAAAACTTTTGGGGCAAAGAGAATAGCCAAAATGAATTGAAGATATACTCTGATTTGAAGAGGAAAAATGAATTTGAAAGGCTAAGCCAAAGTCTAGAAAAACAACCGGGGGCATTTGCATCACTCATGAGCACTCATCTCTTTATCGAGCTTTTGCATCTGCACAGTGTCAGCAAGCATTTGCATCATTCATGGGTATTTGCATTGGCACTATTCCATAAGCATCTGCATTTTACCTTTACATTTACATTCTTCATGGAATTCGCATTTGTGTCATCTCAAGCAATTGCATCATTTCTAGAATCATTGCATTTTCATTATTGTGTGGTAATTGTAGTTACACCATTCATAAACCAGTTACATGAACACAATTAGTAGGGGCATCTGCATCATGAAACATGGGCATCAATCCAAGTCATTTACATTTGCATTAAAGACATTTGCACCAGTTTAAGTCATTTCGTATCTTATTCAACATATGCATTTGCATCAAAAAGCATTCGCATCTTCTCAAAATCTTTAGGTTAATTTTCAACAATTCTTCAGCACCATTTTTAAGACCTCCGGGCATAATTCATAGGTAAAACCTCCGGGCAATATCTTTAAGACCTCCGGGCATAACTTTTTTCAGGGGTAAGGCCTCCGGGCACTATTCTTAAGACCTCCGGGCATCATTTTTAAAGTCGCATACAGCGCATTTTTTCCAAATTATGGGTAAGGCCTCCGGGCACCATTCTTAAGACCTCCGGGCATCATTTTTAAAGTCGCATACAGCGCATTTCTTCCAAATTATGGGTAAGGCCTCCGGGCACCATTCTTAAGACCTCCGGGCATCATTTTTAAAGTCGCATACAGCGCATTTCTTCCAAATTATGGGTAAGGCCTCCGGGCACCATTCTTAAGACCTCCGGGCATCATTTTTAAAGTCGCATACAGCGCATTTTTTTCAAATCATGGGTAAGGCCTCCGGGCACCATTCTTAAGACCTCCGGGCATCATTTTTAAAGTCGCATACAGCGCATTTCTTCTAAATTATGGGTAAGGCCTTCGGGCACCATTCTTAAGACCTCCGGGTATCATTTTTAAAGTCGCATACAGCGCATTTTTTTCAAATCACGGGTAAGGCCTCCGGGCACCATTCTTAAGACCTCCGGGCATCATTTTTAAAGTCGCATGCAGCGCATTTCTTCCAAATCACGGGTAAGGCCTCCGGGCACCATTCTTAAGACCTCCGGGCATCGTTTTTAAAGTCGCATACAGCGAATTTCTTCCAAATTATGGGTAAGGCCTCCGGGCACCATTCTTAAGACCTCCGGGCATCATTTTTAAAGTCGCATACAGCGCATTTCTTCCAAATTATGGGTAAGGCCTCCGGGCACCATTCTTAAGACCTCCGGGCATCATTTTTAAAGTCGCATACAGCGCATTTCTTCCAAATCACGGGTAAGGCCTCCAGGCACCATTCTTAAGACCTCCGGGCATCATTTTTAAAGTCGCATACAGCGAATTTCTTCCAAATTATGGGTAAGGCCTCCGGGCACCATTCTTAAGACCTCCGGGCATCATTTTTAAAGTCGCATACAGCGCATTTCTTCCAAATTATGGGTAAGGCCTCCGGGCACCATTTTTAAGACCTCCGGGCAACATCTTTAAGACCTCCGGGCATAACTCTTTTTTCAGGGGTAAGGCCTATGGGCACCATTTTTAAGACCTCCGGGCATAATTTTTCAAATCACAGGTAAGACCTCCGGGCAACATCTTTAAGACCTCCGGGCATAACTTTTTTTCAGGGGTAAGGCCTATGGGCACCATTTTTAAGACCTACAGGCATATTTTTTCAAATCACAGGTAAGACCTCCGGGCAACATCTTTAAGACCTCCGGGCATAACTCTTTTTTCAGGGGTAAGGCCTATGGGCACCATTTTTAAGACCTCCGGGCATAATTTTTCAAATCACAGGTAAGACCTCCGGGCAACATCTTTAAGACCTCCGGGCATAACTTTTTTCAGGGGTAAGGCCGCCGGGCACCAATTGGTAAGACCTCCGGGCAACAGTTTTTTAAGACCTCCGGGCACCAATTTTAAAGACCTTCGGGCATAAATTTTTTTTTTTGAAAATCGAATTCGTTTTCTTAAGATGAATCGAGCCTTGTTTAGGCAGGGAATTCAATTTAAGGACAAAATCTTCAATTTATTGTTAAAAAAAAAAATAAAAAAAAATTTAAAAAAAATTGAAAAATTGAAAAAGAGAAAAAAAAATAGAAAAAAAAGTAGAAAATGAAAAATGAAAAATGAAAAAAATAAAAAAATATAGAAAATGAAAAAAAAATGAAAAAAAAAATGAAAAATGAAAATGAAAAAGAAACCCCTTTCCCTTTCCTTCACATGTGATTTCACTGACCGTACAAAATTAGTTTCGGTTTATCTTTGCCTGATTCCTGATTCTCAGCAATAGCCAAAGAGGGGCAGCTGTAGACACCTAATTTTGTCCGGACCACTAAACAGATATGTTTTCCTCCCATATTGATGTTTCCGAGTATAAAAAGACTGTTTTCATCCTGCAGGTGGTACTCCGAGACTTAGTTTAAGAGGGCGAGCACAAAAAGTCAAACTTAAAAAAAAAGTCAACCCCGAAAAAGTCAAACCCGAAAAAGTCAACCCTAGAAAGTCAACAACTGAAAAAGTCAACCCACTTTCAAAATCAAGATTTTAAGTTCAATTGAAAAATGGAGAAAGAATTTTGATAATCCGAGGTCTACATTGAAAGATATGGACTTCGGAAGTTGGGATTTGGAGATTCAGTAGAAAAGAAACCCTAATCCGAGAAATTTGGGGAAAAGTGCTTAAACGATCAAACTGGTCGAAATTGAAGGTTCCAAATGAAAGATAAGCACTGACTACGGGTAATGGAGAAGTCAATTGCAAGAAAATCCGAGAGAAAAGTCAATCCGGGAGAAAACCGAGAATTAGGGTTTTAGTGGATTTCGGTGAAATCAGGAAGAATCACAGAAATGGCCCGACTTGGTAAGACCAAAGCCCCCAATGGATGAGGAATGATAAAAAAGGATGGCCCAAGGCTCAGATTGAAGAAAATCTGAAAATCGGACTTGTTTTGAGCAAAACCGGGTTTCGGAGGTTAAAGGGCAAAATTGGAAAAATTTGGGAAAATAGCAAATGGACTCCGAAAATTATGGAAAATTTGTCAATATCATTCTTAAATCATTTGAAGGAGATTGGCGAAAGAAAATCTTGATTCCGAGTTCGTTTGCAAAATGGCCAAATCCCGGGCTTCTTATGCAGTAATTCAAAAAGATAAATCCCGGAAAAATAGCAAATGGACTCCAAAAATTCTGAAATTTGGCAAATCTCATTTTTAAATTATTTGGAAGAGATTGGCGAAATAAAATCTTGATTCCGAGTTCGTTTGCAAAATGGCCAAATCCCGGGCCTCCCATGTAGTAATTCAAGCCGATAAATCCCGAAAAAATACCAAATGAGCTCCAAAAATTATGAAAACTTCCAGATCACACTTTTTAATTATTTTGAAGAGATTGGTGAAGAAAAATCTTGATTTGGAGCTCGTTTAAAAAATGGTAAAAAGTAGGGGCATAAAAGGACATTTTGGGAAGAAAAAATCCAAATAAATAGCAAACGAACTCGGATAATTTTGAAAACTTCCAGAACTCAATATTTTATTATTTTGGAAGTATTAAAAAAAGAAAAATTGAATTTGGAGCCCGTTTGATATTTATTTTGCATCCGGGGAGGCAAAATGGTCGTTTCACCCAAGCAACCGAAAATGGCTTCTTTGGGCCTTTCAAAAATCAGAGCTGGGCTGGAAAAGAGAAGTGCTGGCCTGCCCAAGCCCAAAGGAAGGAGGAAGCTTAGGATTTTTTCAATCAAGTGATTAAAAATCAAGAGTTAAGTTAGAGATTTTCATTTTTGAGCCTAAGTCCAAATCCCACATCCCTTTGTAATGTCAAGCCAAGGAGGTGCTCACCTTATAAATAAGGGGTCTTGGCCTTTGGTTGAAATCACCCACCTACCCCTTGTGAGATAGTCTATACACTTGTATTAGGATTATCCGGGTGGTGAGTCATAGTGTTTTTGTTGAGAGGGTTTGTAGCTTAATCCATTCAAAAGCTACTCTGAGGGTTTGTAGCTTAATCCGTTCAAAAGCTACTCTGAGGGTTTATAGCTTAATCCGTTCAAAAGCTACTTGTGAGAGGGTTTGTGGCTTAATCCGTTCAAAAGCTACTCTGAGGGTTTATAGCTTAATCCGTTCAAAAGCTACTTGGTGAGTTTTCATTTTAAAATAATGTTTCTTGTTCTTCCTTCATTTCCTTTCTTAAGTATATTTTTCTTACATTTTGTTTTTACAATAAACTCACCATGGCCAAATGGCCTACATTATTTATTTTAAGTTGTTGTTTTTGATTCATTTTACCATATTGTTTATGCTATTTTCTTTATTTTTGATGTTTTAAATATTATGTTATTTCATGTTCTTAAGTTATATTTAATTTGGTTGCTTTGTTTGTTGCCATTTATGTCTTAGATATCATGTTTTTGCATTTTTAATTTTCTGTTTTCATGTTGTTTAAATTTGAGCATGTTTTAGAGTTAGCATATCAAGTGTTTGTGAAAATGCTTGTGTGATTCTTTGCATGATTCTTGTTTTATATCTTAGTGAGCATGTTTTAGATTTGGTATATTAGGTGTTTGTGAAAATGCTTGTGTGATTTTTGTGTTATGACTTAGTTTTTCATGCTAGCATACCAAGTGTTTGTGAAAATGCCATGCTTGTTGGAGCTTGGGGCCATTTGGCTACTCCATGTGTTTTGCATTGTGTGTTGTATTTTTGTCATGCTAGTTGTTAGGTTTTTGCATTTGCATGATATTTGGTTGGATTTTTGAATTAAGCATGCCTTGTGTTTGTGAAAATGCCATGCATGTCTTAGGTCTAGGTTACATTAAATGTCATGCAAGTTCATGTTAGGTCTAGGCCATATTATTTGTGTCATGCATTTTCCTTACATTTAGGTTTAGATCCATGCATTTCATGCATTATGTTTGCTGCATTGTTTCATGCATTTCATGTTCATGCCACTTGAATAATGACTTGAGTTAATTGATGGTTCAAGGTCATGCTCTCTTGAGCACACTTGTGGAAAATTAAGTTTGTCAAGTTGATTATTCTACCTTTGTGATTTTTTTTACTTAGCCATTTTTTATCTAACTTTCAAAAAGTCTTAGGTACTGTTTGCAAATCATTTTATGAGTTTCAAATATTTTTAGTTTGATTTTTAAATGATTTTATCAAAGACAAAAAAATGTGTTGGCAAAGTAGTTTTTTTTTTTTACCCAAAACTCGTACATCTCCGATTTTTCTGGGAATTCATCTTTGATCAGAAAATTAATTCGATTTTTTCCCGTGTATTTTTACATGTCCTGAATCTCCTATATTGTTTTCAGAATTTTTGGAATTTTTAAAAATAGGGTAAAAAATCATGGATTAAAACTGGACAGTGGAGTCATAATTGAATTTAAAGAAAAACAAAGCAGTTTTTTCTCCTCCAAAAACTCATACATCTCTGGTTTTTCTGGGAATTCATCTTTGATCAAAAACTTAAGCCGATTTTTTCTCGTGTAGTTTTACATCTCCTGAGTCTCCAGTATTTTTTTCAGAATTTTTGGGATTTTTAAAAATAGGGTAAAAAATCGTGGATTAAAACTGGACAGTGGAGTCAGAATTGAATTTAAAGAAAAACAAAGCAGTTTTTTCTCCTCCAAAAACTCGTACATCTCTGGTTTTTTTGGGAATTCATCTTTGATCAAAAACTTAAGCCGATTTTTTCTCGTGTAGTTTTACATGTCCTGAGTCTCCAGTATTTTTTTCAGAATTTTTGGAATTTTTAAAAATAGGGTAAAAAATCGTGGATTAAAACTGGACAGTGGAGTCAGAATTGAATTTAAAGAAAAACAAAGCAGTTTTTTTTCTCCTCCAAAAACTCGTACATCTCTGGTTTTTCTGGGAATTCATCTTTGATCAAAAACTTAAGCCGATTTTTTCTCGTGTAGTTTTACATGTCCTGAGTCTCGAGTATTAGTTTTAGAATTTTTGGAATTTTTAGAAATAGGATAAAAAATCGTGGATTAAAACTGGACAGTGGAGTCAGAATTGAATTTAAAGAAAAACCAATTTTCTGATTTGGTTAATTTACTTAGAGTGGGCTGATTAGGAGGGTTAGCTACTGACTTAGGGTAATTTCTAAGCCTTTTTAAACTCTAAAAATGGTTTTTAAATTCCCGGGTTAAGGGTAGTCAAGTCCGGATTTTTTAAACTTAGGAAATTAGAGCCATTTAAAAAAAAAAGATTTAGCCCAGTTTTATTTTTAATTCAAGCTTTTCAAAATTGTTTTCAAACAATCACAAAGTATTTTGGTTTTAGAATATTTAATTTGACATATTTTCCTAAGGTAGCCGGATATCTTTTTAGATATACGGATTTCCTTAATTAAAGGAAAAAATACATTTCATGCGTTGCATTTTTTATATTCATGCATTTTATATAATATGTGATTCTTGCCATAATAATTTCTATGTGTCATGACATTTAGGTTGCATTATATTATTTAGATTTTGCTATGTCATTTTATTTATGTCATGCCTATACATATTCATTTCTTTTAAATGTTTTCAAAAAAGATAATGGTTTTCAATAAAAATAAAGATATTCCCGAGTTAAAATAATTCATGAGTTCTCTACCGGGTTTGCTGGAGGGAATATCATCAATTATTATTAATAAAGGAATATCTTTCTTTCAAAAAAAGAGAATGATTCGGAAAGTTTTCCAAAACTAATAAAAATTTCTATATTTTGCCACGCTTGTTGGGGAATATAGGAAAATTTTGAATTTATAAATTCCGGATCATTTTCAATAAAAAATGGAATTATTTTTCTTTAAATTGGGAATTAATTTGAAATACTAAATTTAAAACCAACTTTTACCGAGACTTGAGATAACACACGATTAATAAGGTACCGATTTATACGGGCGTTGTGGGGGTGCTAATCCTTCCCTGCACGTAACCGACTCCCGAACCCGCTTCTTTGATTTCTCTGGTTTAAAACGCAGACTTGAAATTGGTTTTTAAAATGTTTTAATTAATTTTTAAAATATTTTATAAAACCGGTTTTAATAGGTGGCCGATCACACCTAGCTAAAAAAGATTGGTGGCGACTCCATGTCTTTTTTAAGGTCATTTTCAAAACCTTCATTTCTAGAGGAATTAAGTCGACTGTTTTTTTTTTTAAATGTCACGCTTAACGAATAATAAAAGTCTTGCGATGAGACGTTGTTATTTTTTTTAGGTTGCGACACCCTCAAACACATATTTTGGGCCTATTTATCCTTTCTTTCTGAACCCTGAGCCATGGCCTACATTACATGCTTTAAAAGTCCATTTTGATCAAGCATGAATATTTAATTTGAAGGGTTTTCCTCAGATTTTATCCCATCTCATCAAATTCTCATTTCACTAAGGAAGAATTTAGAATTCTCAAGTGTATAAAAAAAATGGAAAGAATGGGACTCTAGGGCGAAAACCCAAAAATGGGCGGTCTAGAGTAGAATGGGAATTTTCGATGCCATCAATGATAGTGCCGATACCACAAAAGAAAATATTTTCTTAAAGGGATGGTCATCGAGGAACATCTAGGAATTCTTGAACCCCAAATTGCCAACTATCATTCAGAGGATTGTCTTCAAAAAACTGAAACTTTTTCTCCAAGATTAAACTTTTTGGTTTGAACATCCCGGCCAATCTTGACGTTTGCCAAAATGCCTTGATATGGAAACTAAAAGAATGTTGAATTTGTTTGGTTCTCAATAAGTTCATGATTTATAAAACTTGCTCCATTTGTGAGCCTAGAAGGGATATACATTTTTGTCATGAAGTTTTCTTGGAAACACCAGAATCTTGTTATACCAAGCCTTGCCAATCCAGTTAAAAAAACCAAATTGCTACTTAGAGAAATTTCTAACAATGATCATTAATCTTTAAAAGATTTGTACATCACACATTGTGGGGTTAATATATATATATATATTTTGTTCAGAATTTTTCAAAATAAGAAAACAAATAAAGAGATTTTTTTGAAATACCCATTTTGATGTTGACATGAGACAAAGATTTTTTCTAACCCAAAGGTATAGAGCTGCCAGATTAGGTCTTGACTTCCAGATATGAGAAGAAGAAATCGAACCCAGTTTAGATCTCTGTTGATGAAAGTTTGAAAACTGTTGGGGCAAAGAGAATAGCCAAAATAAATTGAAGATATACTCTGATTTGAAGAGGAAAAATGAATTTGAAAGGCTAAGCCAAAGTCTAGAAAAACAACCGGGGGCATTTGCATCACTCATGAGCACTCATCCTTTTATCGAGCTTTTGCATCTGCATAGTGTCGGTAAGCATTTGCATCATTCATGGGTATTTTCATTGGCATTATTCCATAAGCATCTCCATTTTACCTTTACATTTACATTATTCATGGAATTCGCATTTGTGTCATCTCAAGCAAATCCATTATTTCTATAATCATTGCATTTTCATTATTGTGTGATAATTGTAGTTACACCATTTATAAACTAGTTACATGAATACAATTAGTAGGGGCATCTGCATCATGAAACATGGGCATCAATCCAGGCCATTTGCATTTGCACTAATAAACATTTACATCAATCCAAGCATTTACATTTGCACCATGAAGCATGAGCACCTTGATAAAAAGACATGTGCATATGCATCATCTCTCAAAGCTTCTGGTGGGTATATCCAGAATTTTACAGTTTTAAAAGTGAACAAGTCTTCGGTGGTGATAGTTGAAGCCTCTGGTGGAGATATCCAGGGTTTTATAATTTTGAAAAATGAGAAATCTTCTTCTGGAGGAGTTCCCAGAATTTTACAATGAGCAAGTCTTTGGTGGTGATAGCTAAAGCTTCTGGTGGGGATATCTAAAATTTTACAGTGTTAAAAGTGAACAAGTCTTCGGTGGTGATAGCTGAAGCCTCTGGCGGAAATATCCAGGGTTTTATAATTTTGAAAAAGGAGAAATATTCTTTTGGAGGAGTTATCCAGAATTTTTTTCAACATGTGCATCTACATCAAGAAGCATTTGCATCAATCTAAGTTATTTGAATCTACATCAAAAAGCATTCGCATTTTCTCAAAATCTTTAGGTTAATTTTCAACAATTCTTCAAAGACCATTTTTAAGGACCTTCGGGCACTATTTTAAAGACCTCCGGGCACAATTTCCAATTTTTAAGACCTCCGGGCACCAATTTTTAAGACCTCCGGGCACTATTGTTAAAGACCTCCGGGCACCAGCTTTTTAAGACCTCCGGGCACCATTATAAAGACCTTCGGGCATCAGTTTTTTAAGACCTCCAGGCACCATTTTAAAGACCTTCGGGCATCAGTTTTTTAAGACCTCCGGGCACCATGTTAAATACCTCCGGGCACCAGCTTTTTAAGACCTCCGGCACCATTTTAAAAACCTTCAGGCATCAGTTTTTTAAGACCTCCGGGAACCATTTTAAAGACCACCGGACACCAATTTTTAAGAACTCCGGGCACCATTTTAAAGACCTCCGGGCACCATTTTAAAGACCTTCGGGCACCAGTTTTTTTAAGACCTCTGGGCACCAATTTCAAAGACCTCCGGGCACCATTTTAAAGACCTTCGGGCACCAGTTTTTTTAAGACCTCCGGGCACCCATTTTTAAGACCTCCGGGCACCAATTTTTAAAGACCTCCGGACACTATTTTAAAGACCTCCAGGCACCATTTTAAAGACCTCCGAGCACCATTTTAAAGACCTCCGGGCACCATTTTAAGACCTCCGGGCACTATTTTTAAAGACCTTCGGGCACAATTTTTTCTTTTGAAAATCGAATTCGTTTCCTTAAGACGGATCGAGCCTTGTTTAGGTAGGGAATTCAATTTAAGGACAAATCTTCAATTTACTGTTTTAAAAAAAAAAAAATTGAAAAAAAATGAAAAATGAAAAAAATAGAAAATGAAAAATGAAAAAAATGATAGAAGAATGAAAAAGAAAACCCCTTTCCCTTTCCTTCACATGTGATTTCACTGACCGTACAAAATTAGTGTTGGTTTATCTTTGCCTGATTCCTGATTCTCAGCAATAGCCAAAGAGGGGCAGCTGTAGACACCTAATTTTGTTCGGACCACTAAAACAGGTATTTTTCTTCCTAAATTGATGTTTCCGAGTGTAAAAAGACTATCTTCATCCTGAAAGTGGTACTCTGAGACTTAGTTTAAGAGGGAAAGCATAAAAAGTCAAACTTGAAAAAAGTCAACCCCGGAAAAAGTCAACCCCAGAAAAGTCAACCCCAGAAAGTCAACTACTGAAAAAGTCAACCCACTTTCAAAATCAAGATTTTAAGTTCAATTGAAAAATGGCGAAAGAATTTTGATAATCCGAGGTCTACATTGAAAGATATGGAGTTCGAAAGTTGGCATTTGGAGATTCAGTAGAAAGGAAACCCTAATCCGAGAAATTTGGGGAAAAGTGCTTAAACGATCAAATTGGTCAAAATTGAAGGTTCCAAATGAAATATAAGCACTGAATACGGGTAATGGAGGAGTCACTTGCAAGAAAAATCGAAAGAAAAGTCAATCCGGGAGAAAACCGAGAATTAGGGTTTTTGGTGGATTTCGGTGAAATCTGGAAGAATCACAGAATTAGCCCGAATTGGTAAGACCAAAGCCCCCAATGGATGAGGAATGATTAGAAAGGATAGCCCAAGGCTCATCTTGCAGAAAATCTGAAAATCGGACTTGTTTTGAGCAAAACCGGGTTTCGAAGGCAAAAGGGCAAAATTGGAAAATTTGGGAAAAATAGCAAATGGACTCCGAAAATTCTGAAAATTTTTCAATCTCATTCTTAAATCATTTGAAAGAGATTGGTAAAATAAAATCTTGATTTTGAGTTCGTTTGCAAAATGGCCAAATCCCGGGCTTCTTATGCAGTAATTCAAAAAGGAAAATCCCGAAAAAATAGAAAATGAGCTCCAAATCTTTTGAAATTTTGCAGATCTCATTTTTAAATTATTTGGAAGAGATTGGTGAAAGAAAATTTTGATTCGGAGTTCGTTTGCAAAATGGCCAAATCCCAGGCCTCCTATGTAGTAATTCAAAAAGGAAAATCCCGGAAAAATAGCAAATGAGTTCCAAATATTTTGAAATTTTTCAGATCTCATTTTTAAATTATTTGGAAGAGATTGGAGAAAGAAAATCTTGATTCGGAGTTCGTTTGCAAAATGGCCAAATCCCGGGCCTCCTATGCAATAATTCAAGAAGATAAATCCCGGAAAATAGCAAATGAGCTCCAAAAATTCTGAAATTTTGCAAATATTATTTTTAAATTATTTGAAAGAGATTGGCGAAATAAAATCTTGATTCGGAGTTCGTTTGCAAAATGGCCAAATCCTGGGCCTCCTATGTAGTAATTCAAGCCGATAAATCCCGAAAAATACCAAATGAGCTCCAAAAATTATGAAAACTTTCAGATCACAATTTTTAATTATTTTTAAGAGATTGGTGAAGAAAAATCTTTATTTGGAGCTCGTTTAAAAAATGGTAAAATGTAGGGGCATAAAAGGGCATTTTGGGAAAAAAAATCCAAATAAATAGCAAATGGACTCGGATAATTTTGAAAACTTCCAGAACTCAATATTTCATTATTTTGGAATTATTAAAAAAATAAAAATTGAATTTGGAGTCCGTTTGATATTTATTTACATCCGGGGGGCAAAACGGTCATTTCACCCAAGCAACCGAAAAGGGTTTTTTTGGGCCTTTCAAAAAATCAGAGTTGGGCTGGAAAAGAGAAGTTCTGGCCTGCCCAAGCCCAAAGGAAGGAGGAAGCTTCTGATTTTTCAATCAAATGGCTAAAAATCAAGAGTTAGTTAGAGATTCTCTTTGATCAAGCCATGGTGATTAAGCCACATGGGCTAAGAAAGATGTCAACATTATTCTTGGACAGCTGTAATTTGAGAGAGCTGAGATGCTAATCTAAAGGTGGTAATTTCATGATTTTTCACCTTGAATTATTAGCCATTAGATGAAAAATTGGTTACACAAAAATGACAACATCTTGGAGCCAATATAATCCCATTCGGCCAGCCCTTGTTTGGAGGTCAGATTTTCATTTTTTCTTCTTCATTTTGCTGAGTTCTTAGATTTTTTACTTAGTTTTTGCTATTTTAATTTCTATTTGGTGAGTTTCCATTTTAAATAAATATTTTTTTATTGTTCTTTTAAGTTCTTACTTCATCTCTATCTTTAGTATATTTTCTACATTTTATTTTTACAATAAACTCACCATGCCAAATGGCCTACATTATTTATTTTAAGTTGCTATTTTGGGTTCATTTTACCATATTGTTTATGTTATTTTCTTTGATTTTGATGTTTTAAATGTTATGTTACTTCATATTCTTGAGTTATATTTTAATTTGGTTGCTTTGTTTGTTGCCATTTATGTTTAGATATTATGTTTTTGCATTTTTAATTTTCTGTTTTCATGTTGTTTAAATTTGAGCATGTTTTAGATTTAGTATACCAAGTGTTTGTGAAAATGCTTGTGTGATCTTTGCATGATTTTTGTTTTATATCTTAGTTGAGCATGTTTTAGATTTAGTATATTAAGTATTTGTGAAAATGCTTGTGTGATTTGTGCATGATTTAAGTGTTATATTTTAGTTGAGCATGTTAGTATACCAAGTGTTTGTGAAAATGCCATGCTTGTTGGAGCTTGAGGCCATTTGGCTACTCCATGTGTTTTGCATTGTGTGATTGCATTTTTGTCATGTTAGTTGGTAGGTTTTTGCATTTGCATGTCATTTGACATAGTTTTTCATGCTAGTATGCCAAGTGTTTGTGAAAATGCATGTTTGCTTGTTATACTATCCATTCGGCCACCCTAGGAATTTTTACATTTTATGTGCATTCTTGCCATGTTAGTTGATAGGTTAGCATTTGCATGATATTTGATTGAGTTTTTGGATTGAGCATGCTTTGTGTTTGTGAAAATTGATAACTCGTATAATTATATAGTTTTTAGTTATGTTTTATTATTGTTTTGTGTCAAATACGAGTTATTATTGTTTAGTCTAATTGTGTTTATGATCTTTTATATTTTTATGTAATTTGGTGTTTTTCACAAGTTTCTTTGAGTGATTTCAGATTACTAGAATTAAGGGCAAATCCAGTTCAGTTCCAGTTCCGACACATTTTGCCATATCAGCTATATCTGGAGTTTCACTGAAGCAATAAGGCCGAAATTTGTAGCCGTGCAAAGCTAAGAGGCATATCTATCTTTTTCATGTTTTATACTTCTTGAAACGGAGTCGTTTTCCCTAGCGAAATCGACCATAAAGTTGGCTGATGTGCAATGACGTCTGTGCTG
This sequence comes from Fremontodendron californicum, assembly GCA_030761205.1. Classification (NCBI taxonomy): domain Eukaryota; kingdom Viridiplantae; phylum Streptophyta; class Magnoliopsida; order Malvales; family Malvaceae; genus Fremontodendron; species Fremontodendron californicum. The sequence continues at coordinate 3,216,998 of JAULJL010000037.1, forward strand.
ACCTGTTTTCGTATTTTGCCCATATCTGCTTATCCACATCAGCAAATGAGCTGATTCCAATGGCTATGGATCCGTAACTGATACGGGAACCTTTGTCTAGAAGACCATATGATCATATCAGGCCTCTAATATTGACGAAATCGACCATCAAGTTGGCTGATGTGCAATGACGTCTGTGCTGACCTGTTTTCGTATTTTGCCCATATCTGCTTATCCACATCAGAAAATGAGCTGATTCCAATGGCTATGGATCCGTAACTGATACGGGAACCTTTGTCTAGAAGACCATATGATCAGATCAGGCCTCTAATATTGACGAAATCGACCATCAAGTTGGCTGATGTGCAATGACGTCTGTGCTGACATGTTTTCGTATTTTGCCCATATCTGCTTATCCACTTCAGAAAATGAGCTGATTCCAACGGCTATGGATCCGTAACTGATAGGGGAACCTTTTTCTAGAAGACCATGTGATCAGATCAGGCCTCCAACATTGACGAAATCGACCATCAAGTTGGCTGATCAAAATTGTCATACAATATGACGAAAATTGTTAGAAAAATTCACCCACCTATTATACCTACCTTTGAAATTTGTAAAGCTTGTCTCTTGTCATTTAGCCTTCCAAAATGTGTATAAATAGAGGGCCTTGGATGATTGTAGAGGATCATATTGTACATAGGTAGGATATTAGCCATTTTAATAAAATTCTCTAAGTTTTCTTCTTCTTTCTTTTCTCTAGTTTTCTTTTTCTTTAGAGAGAGCAAGAGGTTGGATAATTAATATTCTTCCTCTTCTTCTTTCTTTCTTTTATTTTCTTCTTAGATTTTCTTTAATTTTATGTTTATGTTTATAATGCCTATGCTAGGCTAAACTTCTATTTGGTTAAGGGTGATTTCAAAGCCCTAGACATGTTTTGTGATTGATTTTCAGATTCTATCTATCATTAATTTTCTATCAAAGTTGCTTATGTTCTTCTACAAGAATTGTTCATGATGTTGTCTAGATTTATTTAGGTGTACAACTAGATAGATCTTGATAATTATCTATTGCTAGTTTAGGAGTCTTGATCCGTGTAATTGTCTTGATTTCCTATTCATAAGTGGCAATTTGTGATTAATGATTATGGTCAAGTTTTCAATAATTGCAAAGTGGAACATAACCTAAGTTGAACAATCCGAGCTTATGTGTTTGTTGCTTAGATCAACCTATCTTTCTCATCATAAAGCTGCCATTAAATTGAATTTAGAGAGCTTATTCTAGGTTGTTTAATGGTTAGAGATTAAATAGAGAGCTTGTTCTATTTAACGACAAACTAAGGAAAGATTGGGGTAACAGAGCTTGTTGTTATCTACGGTTGTTAACTTTGATAGTTGGTTGATATTGATAGATCTGAAATTGATTCTTAATGATGTCTAGTGGTGGAGAATGAAACCTTAACCATATTTTTCATATTTGATTCTTCTTACTTATTTGTTTTCTTACTTTTAGTTTGCTTATTTTTTATATTTATTTTTATTGGCTGGTTATACCGCCTAATTTGTATATTAACTTTGTTTTATTTTTATTGGCTGGTTATACCGCCTAATTTAGTATATATATTTTTATTGGCTGGTTATACCGCCTAATTTAGTATATATATTTTTATTGGCTGGTTATACCGCCTTGCATCTTATTCTTATTATTTACTTTAGTTTAAATCTGGCTTTAAAAACCCCTTTTCTTTTATTGTTCTTGAATTTAAGTTTTAAACTATTAACTTATAAACTAAAACCCAATCCCTGAGGACTCGACCCTTGCTAACTACTATACTTACAATTTATCTTTTTAGTGCAAGGTTAAATAAGATACACTCTTTTGGGTGCATCAAATTTTTGGCGCCGTTGCCGGGGATTGCTTTCTTTAGTTTATTTGTTACTTGGTTTATTCTTATTTTCAGTTCTAATTAGTTTTATTTTCTTGTACATACAAGTTTTTCTTATCAAATTTTCAAAAAAAAAAATAAAAAATAAAAAAACGATGGAATTGAGCAATCTAACACTTGAAGAGTTGGTGGCATACATGAACATGGAGAATCAACAAGCCAATCTCACTTCCTCAGTTCAACAATTGGCCATGGGAGGATGTCAAGGCCATCAATGGTTCCAAGACCAACCGCATGATCATTACTCCAACACTTACCATGAGGGATGGTGGGATCATACTAATTGTGGCTACTCGAGAAATTACCAAGAAGTAGATCCTTATGCCAATTACACTCATCCATCTAGCTTCAATCAATCATGGTCTCAAGAACCAGATCTTTTTCAACCACCACATATGACTCAAAACTCAGGTATTTCTTTAGAAGATCTTGTACATTCTCTTGTTACTGATACTTTGCAATTTCAACAGGAAACAAGGGCAAGCATCCAGAGTTTGGAAAGGCAAATGAGCCTATTGGCTAGTAGTATGGTGGGATGGGTAGCACAAAGATCTGAAGAACTCCCAGCCCAAACGATGATTAACCCAAAGGAGAATGCTACTATTGTGACCTTGAAGAATGAGGAACAAGATGAGGATGAGACAAAATTAGAGATGGATTCTATTCTTGAGGATAATGAAGCCACAAATCCAAATAAGAGTATTTCGGCACCTGAGGTAACGTTTAAGATTCCAATTTTTACTAATGTTTTTTCTCTACCTTTCCCTAGTAGATTCGCAAAGTTCAAAGAGGAGGAACATGAACAAAACATACTGGAAACCTTAAACAGTTTGTTTGTGGATGCCATTCAACAAGTACCAACATATGCTCCATTCCTCGATGAGATATGCACCACAAAGGATGATGGAATAATACTTGTAATGGAGAATGCATCCAGTTTTGTGCAAAGAAAGCTTCCTATCAAACGCTCAAATTTGGGAAGTTTCATGTATGAGCCTAACAAGCCTAAAAAGCCAAGAAGGGGAATTGGCTAGGCTGAAAACAATCAATCAAGTGCTAATTGGGGGAGGCAGCCTAATTAGTGAAAGCATTGCCAAACTGCCATCCTCAGATTTGCTCTCTTTTTCTTTATCTTTTTCTTATGTTTCTTTGCTAATTGTGTTTAGTGTTTCTAAGTTCATTTAGGCTGCATAAGTTTATTTTGTTTATTAGTTCTTTTCACTTACACATGATTCTTTCATTTGGGATTAATAGCATTACATTAATGACAATGTAAGAATTATGTGTGGGGGGAAGAATTTAGGATTTTATTTAGAGTGTTTTGTTTTTGAGACTTTTTATGTTGTTTTTTTTTTTTTTTTTGATCCTTGTTTTGAAAATAACTAGATGTAAATATAATTTTTATTTTTTTTTAACCCCGGTTAAATGGCGGATAACGGTACTCCGTGATTATTTAAATCGGTTCCATCAGCTAACCACAAAACTGATATTGTATATAAATTTCTCTTCCAATTTCTCTTTCAATTTTTTTCATTTTTTTTTCAGGATGGATGATATTCTCACAAGATTGCAGAAACGATTTCCTCCCTTTCCTCGAAATATTTTACTGAAGCTTTACCAAGTTCGATTTGAAAGATTAAGAATGCTTATGCACAAAGGGATTCCTGGAGACATACGTTGGATAATTGAAGCCAAGGTACGTGAAGATGAATATCTTCCTGTTTTGCATTTACCAGGTACAGGTAGAAGCACTTTTGCAAAGAAGCGACGAGCAAAGCGCATGAGTTCAAATTGCCACAAATGTGCACGATGGACGTGTAATGGTAAATGTCGTTCTATTGGGATTCCGTCCTCTAATCGAGATGATAAAATTGAATTCATTAAGGATGGACTGAGTAAGGAGAATTTGGGTAATATCCAACTTTCTCTTGAGACGCATCCTAGTGGAGACGTACAAAGAGAAATTCTTGATTTATGGCCGCAATTCCAAAGGGAATGGCAACATCTTGGGAATCTGATGTTAAAAGACCCTGTTTGCCAGCTTGTAAGAAAACTGGATGGGAAGCATATCCTCGACTCATAGAAGGCGTTTAAGCCGTTTCTGGACGTAAAACCAGAGGAAGATGTGAGCCACAATCACAACTACAATAAATGACTTCTCAGCTTTTGGTTTGATTTGCAATAACTTTATTTTGGTTTAATTTACGTGTTGTTCGATTTGTGTAATTATTCTTTTTTTTTATTATTATTTTTCTTCTACGGTTGATTTTTTCTTCTTTTTTTGATTTTCTACCTGAAATCACGCAAAAATCTTTTGTTAGGTTAACAGTTTCTTCTGACAGGTCAGATACACTTTCGGCGACATTATTACTCTTGACTTTTACGGTTGATTTTTCTTCTCTTTTTGATTTTCTTCCTGAAATCACGCAAAAATCTTTTGTTAGGTTAACATTTTCTTCTGACAGGTCAGATACACTTTCGGCGACATTATTACTCTTGTCTGATTCACTACTAAGTCCTCTATCTATTACACCATGTACTCATTCTCTTTCAGGCACTCGAAAAAGAAAAAAAAATGGAAAGTACTTCGTCCCAACGCATTAAAAAAATTTGTGTCTTTGGAGGTGCTTATCCAGGGAAAAATAACATATTCGCTGATGAAGCCATAAGAGTTGGAGTAATACTTGCCCAACAAAAGATCCAGTTGATTTATGGAGGCGGTAGTACGGGTTTAATGGGAGCAGTCGCTATAGCAGCACACGCCGGAGGAAGTCCAGTTCTAGGAGTCGTGCCAAAACTATTCACAGATTTTTGTGGACCTACCGTGGGTAAGGAAATACAAGTCTGGAGTATCCCTGAACGGATAACAATCATGTACCATTCTGTCGATGCATTCATTGCTTTACGAGGAGGTCTGGGTACATTGGAAGAAATAGCTTGCGTGGCTTCTTGGTCATCTTTGGTCACAAATAAGAAACCCATTGGTTTGCTTAATATTAATGGTTATTTTAGTAATTTGCTTTCATATTTAGATAATGCTGTGGATAATGGATTCATGTTTTCAGAGGCAAGGAGAACCATAATTTCTGCTACAACCATTGAAGATTTACTCAAAAAGCTCCAAGCTTATGAGTATTTATCTGCTACGGTTGTTTCGCAAACGCTCGGAAAAAGAAAAAGAGATATGGACGAGCAAGGAGTGGATTGCACTTTGTCTTTGTGACATTATCTAACATTTTGTTTGTTGTGTCACAGTTATAATAAGTGGTTAGCAACCTCTGCAGGTAATATCTCCTAAATCCTACCTTTAAAATTTGACATTGGGGACAATGTCATATTTTAGTATGGGGTAAGGGACATATTTTGCTAATTTAAAAAAAAAAAAAAATTGTTGTGTTTTAAGCCATTTAGAAGTATTCATTCTGAACAAGGTCTGAGTAAGGGAGACTTGAGACATACCTTGTCAGTTTGATTTCTTCTTTTCAAAAAAAAAAAAAAAAGTTTGTTGTGTTTTAAGCAATTTAGAAGTATTCATTCTGAACAAGGTCTGAGTAAGGGAGACTTGAGACATACCTTGTCAGTTTGATTTTAATCTTTTTACGTTTACTTGTTAATTTTTGTTTAGTATTTTAGGATTATTTAGATTGCATGAGTTTGTTTTGTTTTGAGTCTAGTTATTCCTATTCTTATGTTATTAGTTCTTTTCTCTTACACATGATTCTTTCATTTGGGTTAATAGACTTACATTGAGGACAATGTAAGAATTAAGTGTGGGGGATGATTTAGGATTTCTTTTATTTTTGTCTACTATTTTTTTTTTATGAGTCTTTATTATTATTATTATTTTTTAGTGTGTTTTAGTTCCTTTTTAATACAATGATGAGATATGAATTGCATAAGTCTAAAACATATTTATTAGTGAGAAGATTTTCATGAAAATTGAGCTTGATGTCAACCTTTTTATGAGCCAATGTTAATACGATATGTTGATTGAGAAAGAAGCATGTTTAGACTTAATCTGACTTGTATAATCATCCTTGTGAGTTTTTGAGCCTATAATGATTGATGCATTATACAAATCAATCTAATTTCTTTCTTGAGTGCTCTTATGATTACATGATTCTCTAGAACTTGCTTTAAACCGTTTGAGACTATATTGATACATGTGACAACATGAATATGATAGAGGCATTAGGATTATAACCAGAGCCAAACAGCCATCCATTATTAATGTTCTAAGAGAACATCCCCACTAGTGAGCCAATTTGAGCCTACATTAAATATGCTGTTTTATTGGTAACCACAACTTACACCTAGCCTAAATATACTTATATCCTTACCCTTGTTCTAAAGATGGATTATATATTTTGAGACATATTGCAAAAAAAAAAAAACAAGTGATATTTTTAGTTAAAAATTTGGGTTAGAAACAAGAAATAAGTGTGGGGGGAAAAGAAAAGAAAAGTCAAGAGAAAAAGAAATGGAATACGGGCAAATACATTTCTATGTAAAAAATATATATATATATATGAATCATCTCTTGAATTTGTGGAAAAAGAAAAAGATGTTACAAAGTTGTTTAGAATGAAGAAAAGGCCCAACATGAATATCCGGCCTAGGTGACTATGTACTTGTAAAGAGTTTTGAGAAGTTTCTTTCTATAATCTTTTTATGTCTCTAAACTTTATGAACTTTTTGGAACCTTTGTGATATCTTTATCCTTTTGTTCTTCAACCACATTACAAACCCCTTGGCCCCATTACAACCTTGATTAAAGACCTCTTGATTTATGAAGTTGCATGATCTTTTAGTGGAGAATAGGTGGACAAGCAAGCATATGGTAGAAGTGTTTTCATGAGATTGATTGAGTGTAAACACTTTACCACTACTTTAAAGAGTGAAAATCAAGAGAGTATCCCATGTGAGAAGTTGAGATTAAATTTGAACATGCACTATTTTGATTGAGATATGTTATGCTAATATTGGCTTAACTCAAACAATTTACATTCAAGCATGATTTTTTGTGAAATTCTTTAAGCTATTGATTAGTTTATAAGACTTGTTCAAAGATTGTCTCTAATTTGTATTGAAAGGATTAGGAATAAATATTTTTAGTATATGTAGTTTATTTATATTTTAGTTTTTCAATGTTTGTGGGTATCGTTCTAGTAAACCCTCACGAGACTAAACTCGTCCACTAGGGACACCTAGGGGTTTAAAGGCTTGTGTCACATGCTAAGTGCCACCGTGATTTCCTACGAAAATGGATTAGATTAGATTTTCTTATTTTATTTTTATTGAGTCGTTGCTAGGGACTAGCAACAATCTAAGTGTGGGGGTGTGATAACTCGTATAATTATATAGTTTTTAGTTATGTTTTATTATTGTTTTGTGTCAAATACGAGTTATTATTGTTTAGTCTAATTGTGTTTATGATCTTTTATATTTTTATGTAATTTGGTGTTTTTCACAAGTTTCTTTGAGTGATTTCAGATTACTAGAATTAAGGGCAAATCCAGTTCAGTTCCAGTTCCGACACATTTTGCCATATCAGCTATATCTGGAGTTTCACTGAAGCAATAAGGCCGAAATTTGTAGCCGTGCAAAGCTAAGAGGCATATCTATCTTTTTCATGTTTTATACTTCTTGAAACGGAGTCGTTTTCCCTAGCGAAATCGACCATAAAGTTGGCTGATGTGCAATGACGTCTGTGCTGACCTGTTTTCGTATTTTGCCCATATCTGCTTATCCACATCAGAAAATGAGCTAATTCCAATGGCTATGGATCCGTAACTGATACGGGAACCTTTGTCTAGAAGACCATATGATCATATCAGGCCTCTAATATTGACGAAATCGACCATCAAGTTGGCTGATGTGCAATGACGTCTGTGCTGACCTGTTTTCGTATTTTGCCCATATCTGCTTATCCACATCAGCAAATGAGCTGATTCCAATGGCTATGGATCCGTAACTGATACGGGAACCTTTGTCTAGAAGACCATATGATCAGATCAGGCCTCTAATATTGACGAAATCGACCATCAAGTTGGCTGATGTGCAATGACGTCTGTGCTGACATGTTTTCGTATTTTGCCCATATCTGCTTATCCACTTCAGCAAATGAGCTGATTCCAACGGCTATGGATCCGTAACTGATAGGGGAACCTTTTTCTAGAAGACCATGTGATCAGATCAGGCCTCCAACATTGACGAAATCGACCATCAAGTTGGCTGATCAAAATTGTCATACAATATGACGAAAATTGTTAGAAAAATTCACCCACCTATTATACCTACCTTTGAAATTTGTAAAGCTTGTCTCTTGTCATTTAGCCTTCCAAAATGTGTATAAATAGAGGGCCTTGGATGATTGTAGAGGATCATATTGTACATAGGTAGGATATTAGCCATTTTAATAAAATTCTCTAAGTTTTCTTCTTCTTTCTTTTCTCTAGTTTTCTTTTTCTTTAGAGAGAGCAAGAGGTTGGATAATTAATATTCTTCCTCTTCTTCTTTCTTTCTTTTATTTTCTTCTTAGATTTTCTTTAATTTTATGTTTATGTTTATAATGCCTATGCTAGGCTAAACTTCTATTTGGTTAAGGGTGATTTCAAAGCCCTAGACATGTTTTGTGATTGATTTTCAGATTCTATCTATCATTAATTTTCTATCAAAGTTGCTTATGTTCTTCTACAAGAATTGTTCATGATGTTGTCTAGATTTATTTAGGTGTACAACTAGATAGATCTTGATAATTATCTATTGCTAGTTTAGGAGTCTTGATCCGTGTAATTGTCTTGATTTCCTATTCATAAGTGGCAATTTGTGATTAATGATTATGGTCAAGTTTTCAATAATTGCAAAGTGGAACATAACCTAAGTTGAACAATCCGAGCTTATGTGTTTGTTGCTTAGATCAACCTATCTTTCTCATCATAAAGCTGCCATTAAATTGAATTTAGAGAGCTTATTCTAGGTTGTTTAATGGTTAGAGATTAAATAGAGAGCTTGTTCTATTTAACGACAAACTAAGGAAAGATTGGGGTAACAGAGCTTGTTGTTATCTACGGTTGTTAACTTTGATAGTTGGTTGATATTGATAGATCTGAAATTGATTCTTAATGATGTCTAGTGGTGGAGAATGAAACCTTAACCATATTTTTCATATTTGATTCTTCTTACTTATTTGTTTTCTTACTTTTAGTTTGCTTATTTTTTATATTTATTTTTATTGGCTGGTTATACCGCCTAATTTGTATATTAACTTTGTTTTATTTTTATTGGCTGGTTATACCGCCTAATTTAGTATATATATTTTTATTGGCTGGTTATACCGCCTAATTTAGTATATATATTTTTATTGGCTGGTTATACCGCCTTGCATCTTATTCTTATTATTTACTTTAGTTTAAATCTGGCTTTAAAAACCCCTTTTCTTTTATTGTTCTTGAATTTAAGTTTTAAACTATTAACTTATAAACTAAAACCCAATCCCTGAGGACTCGACCCTTGCTAACTACTATACTTACAATTTATCTTTTTAGTGCAAGGTTAAATAAGATACACTCTTTTGGGTGCATCAAAAATGCCATGCATATTTTAGTTATTAAGCTAGGTTTATTTGCCATGCATGTTCATGCATTTTAGGTCTAGGTTACATTAAATGCCATGCAAGTTCATTTAGGTCTAGGTCACTTTATGAATGCCATGCATTTTTTCATGACATTTAGGTTTAAATCCATGCATTTCATGCATTATGTTTGCTGCATTATTTCATGCATTTCATGTTCATGCCACTTGAATAATGACTTGAGCCAATTAATGGTTCAAAGTCATGCTCTCTTGAGCACACTTGTGGAAAATTAAGTTTGTCAAGTTGATTATTCTACCTTTGTGATTTTTTTTACTTAGCCAATTTTTATCTAACTTTCAAAAAGTCCTAGCTACTGTTTATGAGCCATTTTGTGTCTTAAATATTTTTACTTTGATTTTTAAATGATTTTATCAAAGGCAAAAATGTGTTGGCAAAGCAGTTTTTTTTTCTTCCAAAACTCGTACATCTCTGATTTTTCTGGGAATTCATATTTAATCAAAAAATTAAGACGATTTTTTTCCGTGTAGTTTTACATGTCCTGAGTCTCCAGTATTTTTTTCAGAAGTTTTTGAATTTTTAAAAATAGGGTAAAAAATCGTGTATTAAAACTGGACAGTGGAGTCAGAATTGAATTTAAAGAAAAATCATTTTTCTGTTTTGGTTAATTTACTTAGAGTGGGCTGATTAGGAGGGTTAGCTACTGACTAGGGTAATTTCTAAGCCTTTTTAAACTTTAAAAATGGTTTTTCAAGTCTCGGATTAAGGGTAGTCAAGTCCGGATTTTAAACTTAGGAAATTAGAGCCATTTAAAAGATTTAGCCCAGTTTTTATTTTTAATTCAAGCTTTTCAAAATTGTTTTCAAACAATCACAAAGTATTTTGGTTTTAGAATATTTAATTTGACATATTTTCCTAAGGTAGCCGGATATCTTTTTAGATATACGGATTTCCTTAATTAAAGGAAAAAATACATTTCATGCATTGCATTTTTCATATTCATGCATTTTATATAATATGTAATTCTTGCTATAATAATTTCTATGATATTGTTATTCTTTTGATTTATATTTTTTGATGTTATTTGGTTTATTATATGGTTTTGGAACATTTCATGATATCCTATGCTTTTATTTAGTTATTTTTATTTAGCATATACTATGTTCATGCATTATTATTTTTATTTTCATGCATATTATATGATAGTATTATTTTATTCCATGTCATTTAAATTATATGCCATATCATTCATATTTGTCATGTCATTTAAATCATTTCATTTCATTTAGGATATATTATGTCATCTAGAATATTTTATTTCATTTAGATTATATCATATGACTTAGGATATTGCATTTCATGTAGAATATATTATATTACCTAGGTCATTTCATTTCATTTAGGATATATTATGTCATCTAGAATATTTTATTTCATTTAGATCATATCATAGGACTTAGGATATTGCATTTCATATAGAATGTATTATGTTACATAGGTCATTTAATTTCATTTAGAATATATCATATAACTTAGGATATTTCATTTCATTTCATTTAGAATATGCTAAGGCATTCAAATCATGTCATGTAATTTAGGTTGCATTATATTATTTAGATTTTGCTATGTCATTTTATTTATGTCATGCATATACATATTCATTTCTTTTAAATATTTTCAAAAAAGATAATGGTTTTCAATAAAAATAAAGATATTCCCGTGTTAAAATAATTCATGAGTTCTCTACCGGGTTTGCTGGAGGGAATATAATCAATTATCATTAATAAAAGAATATTTTTCTTTCAAAAAAGAGAATGATTCGGAAAGTTTTCCAAAACGAATAAAAATTTCTATATTTTGCCATGTTTGTTGGGGAATATAGGAAAATTTTGAATTTATAAATTCCGGATCATTTTCAATAAAAAAAAAAGGAATTATTTTTCTTTAAATTGGAAATTAACTTGAAATACTAAATTTAAAACCAATTTTTACCGAGACTTGAGATAACACACGATTAATAAGGTACCGATTTATACGGGCGTTATGGGGGTGCTAATCCTTCCCTGCACGTAACCGACTCCCGAACCCGCTTCTTTGATTTCTCTGGTTTAAAACGCAGACTTGAAATTGGTTTTTAAAATGTTTTAATTAATTTTTAAAATATTTTATAAAACCGGTTTTGATAGGTGGTCGATCACGCCTAGCTAAAAAAGATTGGTGGCGACTCCATGTCTTTTTCAAGGTCATTTTCAAAACCTTCATTTTTCTAGAGGAATTAAGTCGACTTTTTCTCGATTTTTTTTAATGTCACGCTTAACGAATAATAAAATTTTACAATGAGACTCATTATTTTTTAGGTTGCGACAGGGAGCATGCTCTTTCAGTACTCCTCTTCCTCTTTTACTCTTTCTTTTAATAGGGGGGGTTTGAAGTTCAAAAGCACAAGAAAGTACGAAAATGGGAATTATTGGAAGAAAATTAATGGTTAAATTTTGGTTGGCATCTGCTAGGGTTGCAGGGGGAGCATGTGTTCTCTGAATCGAACATGACGTTTAGCAATGGCATGGTCCATTGCCCCCAGCCCCCTTCCCCCATTTACTTGAACCATTATTTCACATATTTTCCCATGTCTCTCTCTTTCCTCACCCCGCCTGATCCAATAGGCCCGGCTCATATTAGGTCGGGCTTAGACAAGCTGTTTTGTAATTCGAGCCAACCCGAATTATTATTTATTAAATAAAAATATTTTTAATTTAAATTTAATTCTAAATATATATATTAATATAAAAAATAATATTTTAATAATTTATGAATAATGAAACGGGTCTATGGGCTGGCCCGGGCCCTACTCAAAACGGGCTTGGACAAGCAAATTTTTTTTCTTCCGGACCGTGGCCCAACCCATGAATAGATCTACTCACCAATCACCATCACCCTACAAGGAATAAATGTCTTTTAAGCTTAAATTAGCTTTTAACATTATGATTGTTTCTATTATGATTGTTATTATTTGTTTAAGGTTTTGTTAAGGAGTATCTTTAAGACATTATTTAAGGTTAGTTAATATATTATTTATAAAAAAAATCATGTATTAAATATAGTATTTTATTTTATTTATCATTTTCAATACATTGATAAAGATATTACTATATATATTAACTTTAAAAAATACCCTTAGACACTTTACATAAAAGTGTAAAATAATTTGTACTTTGATTGATTTTACAATTCTATTACTTCCTTCAAACTTTTAATACAACTTTTGTTGAATAATAATAATAATTAAAACTATAAAAATACAATTGCTATGTTACAGAAATGATAAAGCGTTTGAAAATATATTAATTTAATAGCCGTGTGGTTTGTTTTTAATAAACTTGTTCAAAGATCGAGTTACTTATTCAAATTTAAAGGTTCGTCCGATATTTTAGAGGGTTTGGACAAAAAATATTTGAGCTCGAAAATGGATTTGGGTAAAACATGAGACCCTTTAAAAAATAATTCAAGCATTGGACATGATATTTATTCTCAGACTCGACACATTTTACTATTATTAATATAAATTTTTAAGAGGGATCGATCCTTCTTAAGAGGGATTGTTTTTTTATAAAGAGGGCTCGATTCTTTTTTAAAAATGACCGATCATTTTTGTTAAAAGGGGTCGATTTTTTTAAAGAAAAAGTAATCATTTTGGACGGGCCTGTGCGAGCTTGAATAGTGTCTTTATATGACCGAATCGGTCTTGGACAGAATTTTTTTATCCATATTTTAGATCGTACCGAGCCTGAACAATCATAATACTTGTTAATATGGGACCTGGGTCAGAACTAAATCTGACCCGAACCTAACTCATGAACATGTTTAATTCTTATTTCTTGTTATCAAAATTCAATTCGGAAAGTTTAAAATATCAACCAAAAAAAAAATCTTACACATTATTATTTTCACCAATTTTGAATTTGTATCATTTAACACATTATTATATGTAATTATCTTTTATCATCTATGCTAGCGGTTGCAAAGTGAAAGTAGAAATACTCATTTATGTTTTATTTGAATGGTCGATAAGATCCTTCCCATAGCACCATCCTATTGTTTCATTGTTAAACTCATCCAAATGAAACATTAATCAGTCGATCACAATTGTAACTGTCCATTGAAATTCTTATATGGTATTATTTATTTCCACTTAGCATTTTAACTGGACACATTAATGGGGTTTTTTTTTAATCACAATATAGCTAAAAAAAATTATTTATCAAAATATTATTGTTTTCAGATTAATTCTCAAAATCCGTTTGTTTTAAAACCAGCTGGGAAATCGCCATCCCCCATGACGATTTTCCAGCGTAAAATTTTCAAAATTTTCAAAAAGCACCAAGTGAAATCGCCATGGGAGGTGACGATTTCCCTTAGTGGTATATTTTTTTAATTTTTTATTTAAATTTAAAAGTCCAACGGTTAAAAAAAAAATTGCAAATTTGTTTTTAAAATTTGTATTTTAATTTTAAAAATTGCAAATTAAATAAAAAAATTATCTTGGTTTGTTTTTTATTTTTTTTTCAATATATATATTAAAAAATTTTAATTTTTTAATTTTATAAAAAATAAAATTTAATTTATTTTTAAAATTTTATAAAAAATAAAATTTTATTTCTTATTAAAATTTAAAAAAGAAAATTATATTTTTTATTAAATTTTTATATAAAAATTTTTATTTCTTATTTAAATTTTAAATTTTATGAAAAAAAATTTAGTTAAATTTTATTATATAACCTTTTGAAACAAAGAAAAAATAATAATAATAATAAAATACAAAATTTAAAAAAAAAAATCAAAACTTTTTGAAGGCAACGGTAACTTGACCGTTGCCTTCAAAATCCCCTCCCTCCATCCCCCCCCACACACACACCACTCTTCTATAAATAACCTCCCCTCATTTTCTACAACTTATTTTAATTTTCTTTCTTCTTTCTACAATCAATTTTTTTTCTACCAACAATTTTTTTTTCTACAACAATATTTAAAAATGGCTTCATCATCACTATTGAGGTTGCAAGAAAATCACATATCCTCGGTTATATTTAAAGAGGTAAGTAAATTGTTGTAATATTATTTGTATTACATTATCAATTTTTAGTAATTTTAATTATTATTATTTTGTAATTTTATAGTTTTATAATTTTATAATGTTTTAATTATTATAGTTTTATCATTTTCTAATTATTATTGTTTTTTCATATTATAGTTTTATAATTATTTTTTTTATATTGTTTAATTTTTTATTATTATAGTTTTTTAATTTTTTAATTATTATTGTTTTTTCATTTTATAGTTTTATATTATATTATTTTTTATTATTATAGTTTTATAATTATTATTGTTTTTTCATTTTATATTTTTTTATTTTATTTAATTATTTAATAATTATATAAATAATTTTAAAATTTTATATTATTATTGTTTTGTTATTTTATAGTTTTAGAATTTTTTTAATTTTTATATTGTTTAATTTTTTAATTATTATAGATTTATAATATATTAATTTTTATAATTATTTTATTTAATTTAATTAATTATCAACAGGATACTCGTCGCATGTTATGTTTGAGGAAATTTACATTGTAGGACCCGCATCCATCTATTATCGATCACTTAAGAAGAGCCGGGTTTTATCACGCAACTCAAATTCGATGATTTTTTATACAACCCGACTTAATCAGTGCGTTGATCGAACAATGGAGACCCGAGACGCACACTTTTCATTTTTCATTTGGTGAATGCACGGTAACTCTAGAAGATGTTGCGCTTCAACTTGGACTTCCGGTCCATGGCGATGCAATTACAGACGTAAGCTTGCTAGATTGGAATGAAGAGTGTCAAAATCTATTGGGCGCGGTACCTCCAAATGAGTATGTATCTGGCTCAACAGTGAGACTAAATTGATTGAAATCCTTTCAAAATCTTCCATTACACGCAACTGAAGAACAAATACAATATGCTGCTAGAGCATACATTTTACATTTGATTGGAGGATTACTAATGCCTGACAAATCGAGCAGTAGGGTACATTTAATGTATCTTCCATTACTACATGATTTAGAGCATGCGGCAAATTATAGTTGGGCTTCTGTGTGTTTGGCGGTTTTGTATAGAGAACTGTGCCGGGCTACAGTTCCAAAAAGCCATGACATAGGTGGATGTTTAGTGCTTCTACAATCATGGGCTTGGTATCGGCTGTCATTTCTTGCTTCGCGCGTGGATGTTTCGGCTGTATACCCCCTTGCAAGCAGGTAATATCTTTACTATTTTATTAATTTTGTACCAACTTGTATTTTTATAGGTCTATTAAGATTTTATATGCATTTTAACAAGTGGAGTAGGAGTAAAGATTTTACCGAGACTCTGACTGACCTTGCAAGTATAAGATTGCGACTAGATCGAGTAGGATATGATGACGTAAATATATCGATTGTTACATTCAAGTATTTTTGTATTTAATCCATATGAAACTAATAATTTGTAATAATTATTCGCAGTTTCTGTGGATGCCATATTCCTCAGGTGAAATTATGGCATGCCTCCCATCGGATGCCTACAATAATTGTAATATATGGAAAGCAAACACAACATTGATATGCTTTTCATATGTAAAGTGGCACCAAACTGACAGGGTGTTGCGACAATTTGTGATGCAACAACCAATTCCGCAAGCACCGGTGAACCTTGATAAGCTTCACAAGATCGACATGCGTGGCCGTCATGAGGAATTCTGGCCTGCGAAGCATGAACATTGGATCCATTGGTGGAATATACGTTGTCAACGAATTCCGACAGGTTTTCCGATTGTTGGTAATAATTTCAACCCATTTGATGATTACATAGGATGGTATAAAAATGAAGGTCGGCCTTTTGTTTGTCCACTGTCGGTGTATGAGGATATTAGGAATATGCCATTTACAGGACGAACTTCAACTCCAGTCCCTCCTATACAGGATATAGAAGCTCCTAGACCTAGCCGACAACGTGGGCGGACGCGTCAACCGGCCTCATTGGAGTTCACTGCAACGAAGATGTCATTTAGTCATCCTGAACCTGAACGGGATCATGGAGTACCATCCAGTCATCGTTATTCCGTCAGTCACCCCGGATATGACATTGATGAGTGTTACCGACCATCACCGCCAATGACGAGGTTAGATGACCAGCTCCCCATCCTAAGTCCAAGTTCAGCATATCTAACATCAATGTATCAGTTTGGAACCTCTGCGTCAGCATTTGATGGTACATCATTTCTGAGTCCATCTAGTAGTCAGGTTTCTTTTATGGGTGAACTAGGTGTTGGCTCCTCCAGTAGTGGGTTTCAAATTTTTGATACAGAAGAAATGGCGGATAACATACAACCGAAACGAGTGGCGGTTACAGTAAGAGGTCGTGGTCAACCGCGAATACGTGCCACTGACGAGGTTGAATGATGGGTCCAACCACCATGCACTAGGAGAGCTCGACACTGTTGTTCTACACCATGCAATAATTAAAATAAATGTACTTTTATCAATATAACGAGAATAATGTATTTTAAATTTGTAATATATAAATTTATATGTTTTGCATTTCATGTTATTTATTTTAAATTTGTTGGGAAATTAATTGTTATTTTTAATTTTTTTATTCAGCATATCTAACTAAAATGTTAATGTTGTTATTTAATTTATAAAAATGTAAAAAATATATTATTCAATATATTTTTATAAAATTTCTTAATTTTATATAAAATAATAATCCAAATTACATGATAAGTAGAAAAAAACTTGCATAACATTTTCCCTTAATGGCAAAATATGTAAATATTACAGGTTATGAAAACATGTAATTCTTTTATTGTTGATGCGAACTCTCCCCCGATGTGCCAGATTGATGCGGATATTTGCGACGGCTATGACCTTCATTTTTGCATAATCCACAACGTTTTGGTTGGCCTTTCTCCCTGAGATCCATTTCATTACGAATACGACTTGATTTTGGCCGACCATGTCGATTTCTCCGCATTTCTTGATTGGGACACACTTCTGGACCATCATATTGAGGCCAATAACCTTCATTTCCAACTGTTTCGAACTCATGTCTATAAATATTCAATATAGTTTCCAGTCTATAGACATTGTCCACATATTGCATGCAATCTACATGGATATGTGCACAAGCAGCAACTACATGTGAACAAGGAAACCTTTGTACTTGAAACTTCCCACAGTCACACCACATGTCACTAAGCTTGACTTTGTACTTCATTGCAGAAAAACCCTCTTGTGGATCAACTAACTCTTCAATCAGAAAAGATTGATTTGCTCGCGTAAAATTACGAACAAAGTGGGAGTTAGCTTTCCTGCGATTTTCTTGCATAATCTGTGTGACTGTTTCACAGTATGTGTGCTCTCCCTCCATCATTGCAATTTGCTTGTTCCCATCTTAACAAAAAGTGCAGCCAACCTATAATATGTTGATTGCACTAAAGCAGTAATGGGAAGATGACGCGTTCCCTTCAACACCGAATTGATAGATTCAGCTAGGTTGGTTGTCATATGGCCATAACGTCTTCCTTGATCATATGAACGGGCTCACTTCTCCTTGGGGATCCTATCAAGCCAGTTAGCCGCCTCTGCATTTTCTCCATTTAGATTTTCATACATGAAATGAAAATTCGGTCGCCTCAACTCGTATCCTAATAAAATTAAAAACAAAAGACTTGGAAATTTAAGTATTATTTTATATACTAAAGGAAATATAAGAGATAAAATAACTATGATTCGATTCCATACCCATGTTAACAAAGTGTCGACACAATTCCTTATTGTTAAACTTCTTCATAAAGTTAGCTGCAATGTGTCGAATGCAGTACACTGAATATGCATGTGGAGGATTCCATCCACTACCATCGCGTCTAATCGCAGCTTTGATGGCTTCATATCGATCAGACATCAAGCATATGCCAGACTGTTTTGTCACATGTTTACGCAAATTAGTGAGAAAGAATGACTAAGCCTCTGTTGTCTCACCCCCCACAATGGCAAAGGCAATTGGCAGTATGTTTCAGTTGTCATCTTGTGCAATAGCTAACAATAATGTTCCTTTGTATTTTCCATATAAGAAAGTACCGTCTATTTGCACAATAGGTTTACAATACGGATACCCTTCAATGAACGACTTAAATGTCCAAAAGAGTCGATGAAATATTCTCTTACCCTGGACCAGTCGATCACCGTGATATGCAGGTACCATTTTCAATTCCACAATTGTACCAGGCACGAAATGTTGCATTGCACCTAACCATTTAGGTAGCTCATTGTACGATCTATCCCAATCGCCAAAAACTCGAAGAATTGCCTTTTGCTTTGCTTTCCACGCTTTCTTATAGGAGGTGATGTATCCATACCGAATTCGCATCTCAGCGATCAAAACTGATACAGAGATCTCCGGATTTGCTTGGACCAATGACAGAATGCATGAACAGATCATATTAGAATCTAACTTGCAATAATCTTGTGAAATCCTCCCCGATGTGCAAGTATGAGGCCCTTCATATTTTCTAATCTCTCATGCCTATTTCTTCTTCATAAAAGTTTCCCTTATTCTCCAATTGCACCCTTTCCCATACATTAGACATTTGGCATAATATTTGGTCCGCTTAGATTCAATTACTCTGTAATCTACAGACTTTTTGATGTTATAGTGCTTAATAGCTGAAAGCACGGCCTCTTTCGTTGGAAATTGTAACCCAACACAGAGATCAACTGCAGATGGATCAAATGTCAGAGGCGTAGCTAATGTATGAGCATACTCAGGAAATTTTGGCACTTGCATTGCCTCCAGATCCAGGGTATGCATATGGGATGCAGCCTCATATGGGGGAAGATCTCCATGAGTGTTGATCTCAGCAGGGACGACGTCTGGGTCAGAATCACTGTTGTCATCACTTGCGAATTCAGCATCATCTTCTTGCTCACTAAAGTCACCAACATATTCACCATGGACTCCACATGGCGGAACAGGATCAACACTAGCTGGCTCATCTTCGAGGGTAGTAGGAATTGTTTGTGAGACTAATGAATTATGAAACATTGTAGCTTGAGATAGCGGAACGACTTCTTCTGTGGGAACGTCGTATGTAGTGTGAACATAGAACGGCCCAGAATCATCATCTTCTTCTGTGGGAAAGTTTTCTGTAGTGCGAACATTTGAAGGCCCACAATCATCATGAACATCCTCTATGTCAGCATATAACTCAAGTATACCAACATTTGCAAATGTCTCATGAGCATAAAACATACATCTGACATCATCATCATCTTCAAGTGGAAATGTTTTATATCGGACACGTCCTTCACCAATAGAAAAAGGATGCATATACTTAATCTCTGAAACTCTTTTTCTATTTCCAGCTTTAATTTTTGTATGAATTTGCAGCTTCAGTTCCTCTAATGTGACATCTTCATCAACACGAAAACTTTTAGGACGTTCACAATCAAAGGTAGCATCTTCGTCAGTATTATGAATTTGGCCATTATAGTAGACCAATGTGATCACTCTGTTGCTCATGTTGTGTAGTAATGAAACTAAGAATGATGAGAATGGAGGTATTATCACTCGGCAAAAGAAAGAAGAAATAAAGAAGGATGAGAATGAGGAGGTATTAGCACTCAGAAAAAATCTGATTGAAAAACTACTGTATGGGGTATTGTAAACCTTCATCAGTATTATGAATTTATAATGGTTCATTATGTTGTACCGGATGATAAATCTCATCCTTTGAACAGGATGGAATCTGATTCCCATTTTCTGGCTAGGGTTAACTGACTGAAAAACTGATAACTCATTCAATGCAAAAACTGATGATAAATCTCATCCTTTGTACCGGACTGTCCAATAGCCCCATCCATTGCAGAAGGAATCCAATTCCAATATTTTCTACAGCATTTGGTTGACTAGAAAATAGCTGAAACCTATCCCTAACCCTAAATCATTAGTCCCATCCATTGCAGAAGAAATCCAATTCCAATATTTTCTGTAGCATTTGATTGACTGAAAAATAGCTGAAACCTATCCCTAACCCTAAATCATTAGTCCCATCCATTGAGAAGGAATCCAATTCCAATATTTTCTGTAGCATTTTATTGACTGAAAAATAGCTGAAACCCTAACCCTAAATCTGGTCAATTGTCCCATCCATTGCAGAAGGAATCCAATTTCAATATTTTCTACAGGATTTGATTCACTGAAAAATAACTGAAACCCTAACCCTAAATCATTAGTCCCATCCATTACAGAAGGAATCCAATTCCAATATTTTCTACAGCATAAAATTAAAATAATAAATAAATTTTAATTTAATATAAAATAAAATAAAATAAAATTCAAATAAGAAATTAATTTAATTTTTATATAAAATTTAAATAAGAAATCAAATTTTAATTTATATAAAATTTAAATAAGAAATCAAATTTTAATTTATATAAAATTTAAATAGGAAATCAAAATTTGTATATAAAATTTTAATAAGAATTTTTTTTTATAATTTTAATAAGAAATAAAATTTTACTTTTTATAAAATTAAAATAATAAATTTTATTTTTTTTTATAAAATTTCAATAAAAATTAAATTAAATTTTTTATAAAAGTTTAGTATATATATTTAAAAAAATAAAAACAAACCAAGATAATTTTTTTATACCTGTTTGTTACAGATCTCACATATAAAATTTAAATAAGAAATCAAAATTTTTATTTATATAAAATTTAAATAAGAAATAAAATTTTTTATATAAAAATTTAATAAGAAATATAATTTTATTTTTTAAATTTTAATAAGAAATAAAATTTATTTTTTATAAAATTTTAATAATAAAATAAATTTTATTTTTTATAAAATTAAAAAATAAAAAATTTTAATATATATTTAAAAAAAAAAACCAAGATAATTTTTTTTATTTAATTTACAATTTTTAAAATTAAAATACAAATTTTAAAAACAAATTTGCAATATTTTTTTTAATTGTTGGACTTTTAAATTTAAGGAACCACCAAGGGAAATCGTCACCCCTCATGGCGATTTTCTTTGGTGTTTTTTGAAAATTTTACGCTGAGAAATCGTCATGGGAGATGGCGATTTCTCAGCTAATTTTAAAACAAGTAAATTTTGAAAATTAATCTGAAAACAACAGTATTTTGATAAATAATTTTTTTTTAACTATATTGTGAAAAAAAAAAAAAACCATTAATGGATTTATCGGCTTATTCTAAGAAATGGGTTATTCACTTTGTCTCTATTTTCAATTGACATACTTTGAATTCCTTTTATTACAACAAAAAAAAAAATATTAGTCAACGATCGTATGACTTATCTCAGTCTCTTTTATTACTAAACATCATATCCAAAATAAAAAATATAATTGTGATTTATTGATATACATAATTTCCTAAAAAAAATTATTGTTGTGTTATTCAATTAATAAATTGCATGTTGTTTGACAATTGGTATTGTGATTGCAATTGACTATTGTAGATTGTGGTTTGAAATTGTAACGAAAATTTATGATGAAAAATTATAATTAATAGTGTATGGTAGATTTAATAAATTTGTGTATGCGTAAACATACACATAATATATTTTATATATTTTTTTTATCAATTATGTAAACATAAAAAATATAAACTATTAAATATTTTAAATCTTAAATACGAATATAATACGTGTATTAAAAGTATCATATTAATCGTATTTAAGTTTATCGTGTCGTATTTATTACACTGTTTTGATATTTATTAGACGAATCATTATTTCATTTTCCAAAATTCTAAAATTTAATATAAATTGTTTGGACGAAATTACTACTAAGAAAACATCAAATGTCTAAAATAATTAAATAAATTTATGAAGGCAGACCTCTCCATATCAAGCCTTTTTTTTTTTTTTTTGCTTTTTGTTAAAGTCCCTTGAGCATTAATTCTTTTCTTTATTAAAATTACAATGTATATTATTGAGGACAATGTTTAGCTTCCTTTCCAATGTACAATGATGAAAAAACATGAGGTTTTTTTATATTAATATAGCAAAAAAAAAATTATTTATCAAAATACCGCTCTTTTCAGATTAATTCTCAAAATTCGTTTTTTTTTATCAGTTGAGAAATCGCCATGGGCCATGGCGATTTCCCAACTGAAAATTTTAATTTTTTTTAAAATACCAGTTGGGAAATCGCCATGGCCCATGGCGATTTCCCAACTAAAATTTGTAAATTTTTTTTTCTCTTTTTCAAATAACTTTTATTCATTTCTCTTTTTCAAAGGAAAAAATAAAAATAATATGCCTAAAATTAATTTTTATTTATTTCTTTTTTTCAAATAACTTTTATTCATTATACCATTTCACAATAAGTTCACTATTGGTACATGTTTTTCATATTTTTCCAAGAATTAAAAAAAATATAATCGCCACCCCCATGGCGATTTCCCTTGGTATTTTTAGCCAAAATATGTTTTTTGACGCTGGGAAATCGCCATGGGGTGGCGATTTCCCAGCTAGTATTAAAACCAGCGTATTTTGGGAAATAATCTAAAAGCAACTGTATTTTGGGGATTTTTTTTTTAGCTATATTAAAATAAAAAAAAAAACCAAAACATGAACCAAATTTTGACTATTATAAAATTTTCATTTAAAAAATGAGGAAAAAAAAAGTTTCGAAAAATATGTTAAATTTGAGCAATGGCCACATTGAAAATAGTAATAAATGTAAGGGGCAAAATAGGAAAAGAATGGACTCTTATTTTTTGTTTGTTTTATATATATAAAAATATAAAATCATAAGTTAAACCATCATCAATCATATGCATTCATCATTCCTAGTAATACCAACCAAAAATCCTCATTTGGGTTGTTAAATATCCTTCCATTTTTCATCCATTTAAACTTTACCTAACTTTCATATCAAAAAAATCTTTTTTATGTAAAAAATAAATAAAAAAATCAAGAGAAACACTACTTATCTTAATACTAAATCTCCTATCAATTTTTTTTGTACATTTAAATTAATAATTTTAAAATTATAATTATTTTAGTTCAATTAAGCACTTATAAAATTTTAAATATGCTTTCAATAAATATTATTTATTTAATTATAATGATAAATATAATCTTTCAAATTATTAAAATAACAAATGTAACTTACATCAATATACAAGCTTATTATCAAAGAAAAAAAAATACAATATTAAGCTTAATTGAAGATAAAAATAAAAAAAGTTTGTAATAGTAAGTTTCTTATATTTATTTCCAATTTTTTCATTAATTATAAGATTTTCCTTCTATTTGTTTTCTTTTTTGTTATGGCAGCACTCTCCTCTTTCTCTCATTTCTCATTTTACCCTGAACTCAAGTTGTCTTCCCTACAAAAAACACTTCTCTTATTACAACAGTCTCTCCTCAGCCCTACTAGTCTATCTTTCTCTCTTTTTTGGCTTTATTGTATATTGAAAAAATGGTCTTCCCCACAAGCCATTGATAAACCCTTAAAAATGGCAGAAAATCTTGACTATTCAACGTCAAATTTCTCTGTTCAGAGTATACAAGCTCTTGCTTTGATGGTGATCTTGATTTTAATGCCATAAATAAGTTTGGGTTTCCCCTACTTGTCACTACCACTTTAAAAAACAAATCTTTAATAACAGGACTTTTTTTTTTATAAACAGCAGATCAATTTCTTTGATGGGTAGTTCTGGTTTTGCAATACAAAGTGATGATAGAATCAAAGAAATGGTTGAAAGAGAGATGGAGCATTTGCCTAGGGATGATTATCTTAAGAGACTGAGAAGTGGGGATTTGGATTTGAGTGTTAGGAGAGAGGCTCTTGAATGGATTTGGAAGGTCTGTTTTTTTTTATCAGTTTTATTCAAATAAAACTCTTGTTTTTTTTTTTCTTGTTTGATCCATTTGATCATTGTTTTTTTCTCAGCTTTCCTTTGATGTTTAACTGGTTTCTGCAACAGGGTTTTCGTTGTTCAAAAGCATTATAGCCTTTTCTCAGCAAAACTCATCACATTGTGCATTATTTTATTTTATTTTTTTTCTTATTTAATTTCATTTTATTTCTGCAATGGGATTTTCATACTTTGTTTGGATCAATCAATTTCCCAGCTCTTGATAGATTTCTGTTTTAAATTTTATTTCTTAATCAAGTTCTTTCTTTCTTTCTTTTTCATTTATGGCAACCAGAAATTGGAATTGGTGCTCTCTTTCTGTGTTTTTCCTTTTCATTCTATCTATATTTTTTAATGCTAAATTGGACTCTGAGTTTGGCTGATTCAACAGGCTTATATATTTTGTGTTTATATATTTTACAATTTTCACCACCTCTATCATTGGCTGATTTGAACAATGAATCATATTCACCACCTCTATCATTCCTTATTTTCTTTATTTTCTTGCTTAGTTGATTTTCGATCTCATTCTTAAAGAGCTTAAAAGCTTCCAAGGCCTCGTTTTTGCTTTTTAGCAAATAGACGTAACAATATCTTGTGCAATCATCTATGAAAGTAATAAAATACTTTTTATTTTCTCTAATTTGCACAAATTTTAAATCACAAATATCAGTGTGAATTAACTCTAGAGGTTCACTACTTATTTCTATTGAATAAAAAGGAGCCTTAGCTAAGTTGGATTCCACACGAATTTCACATTTGTGATTCTTGTCAACGACAAATTTCGGAAGCAAATCCAAATTGCTGATTGTCTTCAAAGTCTTGTAATTTACATGACCTAATCTACCATGCCATAATATAGGGGACTCAACCAAGTAAACAGAAGAAATATTATTATTAATAATCTTGTTCTTTGGTACAATTGTCATAACATTGAGCTTAAAAAGCCCATCACAAAGATATCCCCTTCCCACAAACATCCCACTTTAGGTGAATACAAATTTATCAGACATGAATACGAGCCTAAACCCATTCTTGCTCAACAGAGAGCCTGAAACCAAATTCTTTCGGATTTCAGGAGCATGAACAACATTATTCAAAGTAAGTTCCTTCCCGGAGGTCATCTTGAGTACCACCTTTCCATAGCCTTGTACTTTACAAACCCTAGAGTTTCCCATAAATAGTTGCTCATCTTCAGCAGCTTCTTTGTACTCGGTGAAACTCTTCCTTTCAGAACAAACATGACAAGTGGTCCCGGTATCAACCCACCACGTCTTAGGGTTCTTCACCAAGTTCACTTATGATATAACAGCAGCGAGCTCAATCTCATAATCATCAACTAGGTTGGCTTGAGCTTTCTTTTTCTGTCGGCAATCGTTTGCACGATGTTCGAGCTTGTTGCATACAAAACAAGTTCCCATGAACTTCTTGAAATCCGTTCCCTTCTTAGCTTGGGAAGAACTAGAACCAACAAATTTCCTCTTGTTGGCTTCTTCGAATGTTCAACAACATTCGCTTTGGCTTCCATAGTTTGAACCTTAGCCTTATTCTCTGAACCACGATTATCCTCATCGGTTCTCAACCGAATTATCAAGTCCTCTAAAGTCATCTCCTTTCGTTTGTGCTTTAGATAGTTCTTGAAATCCTTCCACGAAAGAAGGAGTTTCTCTATCAAAGTCGCCGTTTCAAATGATTCACTAAGAGTCATTCCTTCGGCAAAAATCTCATGAAGGATCAACTGAAACTCTTGAAATTGACTTATTATGGTTTTCGATTCCACCATTTTGAAATCCAAAAATCGGCCAACCACAAATTTCTTTGTGCCGGCATCCTCTGTTCTGTATTTTCTTTCTAAGGACTCAGACAGCTCTCTAGCTGTCTTGATCGGACTATTCACGTTGTATAATGTATTGTCCAAACCGTTGAGAATGTAATTCTTGCATAGGAAATCTGAATGCTTCCATGCTTCTAACGAGGCTACAATCGTAGTATCGGTCTCTCCCTCGTTCAGAGTCGGGGCCTCCTCTCGTAAGAACTTGACTAGGTTTAGAGTGGTTAGATAGAACAGCATCTTTTGTTGCCATCTTTTAAAGTCCATACCACTGAACTTTTCGAGTTTCTCACCATGTGTGATATGTAGAGATTGTGACGCTACGGGCGCTCTAGCAGTACGGATAGATGTTTTGGTCAACTGTTATTCAAAAATAACAAGATCAAGCTATACAAATTATACAAATATAAATGCTTTCAAAACAATATATATATAATATATCACAAAATATAAAACAAACAGTATATATATATGTAATATATATAACAATTAAAATATATATATAGGTTAACTTTGTTAGCATTTTTGTATATATTTTGTCTTTATATATTTTACTTTTGTTTAGCATATATATATATGCTAAACAAAAGTAAAATATATAAACACAAAATATATAAAAAATGCTAACAAAGTTAACCTATAAACTTTTAAGAAACAGTATGTAACAAATATATATATAAGATATATAAGATATAAACAGTATATATAAAACTAACAGTTAAACAATATATATATTACTATACAGTAGCAAAATATATATGAAATAACAAAACAAATAACCCTTCGCTGTACATATATATATATATATATATATATGCTAAACAAAAGTAAAATATATATATATAAGATATAAACAGTATATATAAAACTAACAGTTAAACAATATATATATTACTATACAGTAGCAAAATATATATGAAATAACAAAACAAATAACCCTTCGCTGAACAACTTCAAAGAACCCGAACAGTATATATAAGTACAGTACTGAACCAAATAAATATATTCTAACAACATTATATAACAAATATAGGAAATCAAAAATTGAAAACGTCTTAAGATTGTTGTATAAAAATTGCTATATACTATTTAAAAACAGAACATAAAAATATATAACACTTTATAATCAAGATAATGAATACTTCACATAAACATATACGAACAGATTATAAAGATATATAAAATCGAATAAAAAGACACTTACAAGAATTGATTTGAAAAAATTAATATTTAGTTAAGGTTGGACCTCTAACCTTAAGACGTTTTTTTGCCTGTCTACAGGTGTTTACAGTTTGATTCTCCTAGGTTTCCTAGATAAACGTTGCAAATGAGAGCACGCTCGGATGCAACACAGCGAACCAGAAGAATGCTTAGTCTCTCTCTCAGAAGACTGGAATTATTTAAGTGAATTAGTGAGTCTAAACAAATACAAAACTCTGGTATTTATAGAGAAGTAGAAATTTGTTCTGTCAGACATATCTGTAGGATAGGAATCGGTTCGGTTAATAGACAAGTCTGTAACAACGAACCGATTCATCCAACAGGCAGCAAACACTTCTGTTGGAACAGCCACGAACTAGTTCGATATAAATCGAACGGACGCAAAACAGTTCAGACCTTGATCGAACAAGTAAACTTATTCAGACAAAATAAAGTTGGTTGGTAGAACAAGTTCGGTTAGGACTGAAAAAAAAAAAAAAAAAAAAAAGTCGGTTGGGCAGTAAAAATTAATTATTGACCCAAACTAGCTCGGCTCGGCCCGACGGCGATGCGCGTGTGTAGTCCAGCCCAATTTGTGTAGATCCTTACCCACCACAAAACTTGGGTGCCTCTTGGAGCCCAACCCAATATGGAACACAAGCCTTTATATACAACTAGCATAAGCCATACTTTGTTCTATGTGAGATTGAATACCACACACATCTTCAACCAACTTTTCTTCCTCTTCAAGTGGGTGTAAAAGGAGATCAATTTCTCATTTACATTTTGATATCAATTGTGTACGTTATTGTACACCGATCTAGCTACGATAACTTACGTATTAGAATACGTATTTCATATGTATACACAAAATATATGCTATGATATCCAACAGTCTTATCTTACAGCAATAATTTTTTTAATTTTCATAACACTTTAAAATATTATTATATGTCAAATTTGAGGTAATAGATAAATCATCCCTTTTGACAACAGGATTTGAGCAATGGCCAGGAAGTTAAAATTCTTTGAAACATTGCAAGGATATATTTTGAAATATAGAATTTGTTTTTAGACCACCAGAAAAAAGCTGTCAAATCAAATTGAGGTGGAGACGGGAGACATTTGGATGTATAAGAGGGATTTATATATGGTAAGAAACAAGAAAATTATAAGAATTCAAGATTGATTTAATTGATTTAATTGATTTATACAATTATATTTAATAAATTTAAAATTTTAATTTCAGCATTTGATTTTTTTTTTCCTTATCTCAAAATTGCGGACCTCGTTTGTACCCAAAACAAAAATTTATAAGACCTCATATTCACTATATTGTGGAAATAAGCAGTAGCTAACCCTAAATAACTGGGTAATTTGTTGTTTTTAGTTTACTTTTAAACTCTAGAACTAGACCTAGTAATATTGAATACGATACGATTACACAATACGAAAAAAATAATTAAAACAAGACACACAAAAAAAAATACGGACACGATATGAATACTCGAATATGTCAAAATTTATATAACACAAATTATAAACACATCAAAATTTATATAAAATATTTTAAACACGATTATAACATAAAAAAAATACATAAACATAATACGGATATACGAATTCCGAAATCTATTTAGAACTCTCAACAATAGCTTCTATTAATTATTAACTAGACAAAGCCAAATTTTAAGTAAAACAGGTAGGAAGATGATCAATCACTATCTTTGACCAAGATTCCCAACTGGACCACACAATAACAAAATCAACAACATGCAATTTCCTTATGCTTGCTTTTAACTGATACTGTGGTTTAATTTCCCGAATCAAGCAAAGTTTCCTGAACAAGTGCATATCTTGTTGGTAAGCTTTGGACACTAGAGCAAGCAAATTATCACACAAAAGTTATATATATCTTGCTAGTGAACTTGAAACATCAACCCCTATCTATAGTAGTAGAAGTAGCAAAAGGGTCCAAAAATAAGCACATTTCCCATCTGAAAATCTTACCTTATACAAGGAATCAGGTCCCTCTTTTACCTGCAATGTAGTTGAATTGTGACCTAACAGGCTCACTGGCAATATTAATTACCCCCATTAAATAATCTCTTGATAATTACCATTAGGACATTCTATTTTTTTTTTTTTCTTTTATATGATACAACGAAAGTCTTGCCAGTAAATTTCAAAATTCAAACATCTGAAATTAATCACTTGAAAAGTACAAAAAGCTTGGTTTTATAGGAAATTAAACCTAAGACATGGAAGTTTACTTCTCATATATCCCATCAAACAACCGGAGCTAAGTAGACATGACCTCTATCTTATGAATAACCTTTGCTCTTACAACAGGAAAAGAAAGGTTAACTGAAGAGAAAGGCTAATGGATGTGAAGGGCATTGAAATTTACTTAAGGTTACTAGGAATATTTAAGAAGGGACAAAGAAGAAAATTGATTCTAGGGATATATCTTAAAGGAATTTAGCCACAAAAAAGGCTGAAATTCAAGTAATGGGTTTTTAATTGAGGAGATCTAGTAATTGCAGACAAAAACTTGTGTCCTTTGAGGAGTTTTTGTTTTGTTTTTTTGCCTTGCTGCTGGGAGACCCAGCATGTTCCTTTGGAAGGATTTTTTTTTTCTTCTTAAAAGGAAGAAGAAAATGGAATTAAAAGACCAAGCTTTGGATCTATCGACTTTCTTGAACATAGACTTAACCCACATCTGGATTTGAGTTTTGCATGTAGAAAATATTATTACTCTAGGTGATTCAAAATAACAAAGGGAAAATATGAAAAACATGCAGTGCACAGTAGAATTATTGTGAAATAGTGTAATGAATAAAGGTTATTTGAAAAAGAGAAATGAATAATTAGAAATTATTAAAAAGAATATTGTAAAGACAAAATTATCCTTGATAAAAAAAAAATCCTCTCTTTTTCTTTTATTTTTAATTTACTTTTTAATTAAAAAATAAATATTCTGAAAATAAAAACTTTTTAATTTTAAAAAATAAATTTTTAAATTTTTTATTTACTTTTTTTAATTAAAAAATTTAAAAAAATAAAAATAATATGCCTAAAATTAATTTTTCTTTATTTTTTTAAATTTTAAAAAATATATATTTAAATATTTTATTTTTTAAATTTATTTTCAATTAAAATTTTTAAAAAATAATATTTCCTTAATGAAAGAAAAATGAAAAGTAAGTTTTTTCATGAAGGGTAATTTTGTCTTTACAATATCTTTATAATAATTTTTAATTATTTATTTCTCTTTTTCAAATAACTTTTATTCATTATACCATTTCATAATAATTCTACTGTGCACTGCATGTTTTTCATATTTTCCCAATAACAAATACTAAAATAAAGCATTAAAAAAAAGTCATACAAAATGAAACCCCTTTTACCTCGATCAGTTCTTTCCTTCCCAAGGTGATCCATCAATGAACACTGGATAGGTCATAGTTTTAAAATGTGACCGTTGCGAATTGTAACGGTATAATGAAATTTACAATTTTCGTATTATATTTTATTTTATCCGTTATATAACATAATATTATTAAACTTTTTAAAATATTATTAAATTTACATTCGTGATAATCACAACTCGTTACGTAACTTTCGCAATACTTACGATTATGACATCACAACGAAATTCGCAACCACAATTTAGAATTAGGAGCTAAGTTCTCAGAGGTCGTTTGAGAACCTCATTATTTTACACTACTACAATAAGTACTAATGAAAGAGCAAATGTTTTAATTAAAAGAATATATATATATATATATATATATATATGAAAGATCAGTTTCTGTGCTCAAAGACTGAAAAAAGTAAATGCATAACCAGGAAAAACAAAAGGAGGGGCTTGCAATTGGTAACACTTAACAGAAAGGAGGCCCCATGATAAATAAATAAATAATAATAAAAAAAAAAAAAAACCCTTTGTTTCTTTGAACATTAAAGCTAAAATGTACCTATCCATGACTCAGAATTAGAAGAAAAAAAAAACTGCACAAAAGGAAGTGAAGACTGATCAAGAAGAAGTGCAACAAGGAAGGCAAAGTGTTATGAAAAAATAAAAATTCAGGAACAAAAAGCCTTAAGAGTATCTTCATTGGATAATAAAGGAAGAAGGATCAATGTTGAAAAAAGCAGGAAAAAAAAAGTCAAACTCAAGCTCAATCCCACTCTCTCACTTTCTCAAGCACATACATCAATGTTAGCTAGCTGAGGATTTCTTAACTCAAACAAAAAGTTTGGTTAGAAGATGTAAAAGATCTCATACAAAGGACAATTAACTCATAAATGCAGAGAGATGCACGTAAAGGAAATTAACTAAAAGCTTAATAGCAAATGTTTATGTCTCCAAAGGAAAATCATGCTTGATCCTTCCTTGCTTGTTATCTCAGTTAACACAAAAAGCTCTTGCTCGTGAAAGCTCATAATCCCCATGCTCAAAACCAGTTTAGAGCTTTTCAATTTTCAGGCCTCTTGCATTGTATTGCATATTTGCATTGCATGTCTCCACTTTGCCTCAATGCACCAATATCCAAACCCATTTTCACATTAAAAAAGAGCTTTAAAATTCAACAAAAAGAAAATATATTAGAACTAAACATTAAGTACCCATTAACATTAAGTAATAATCTGATGTAAACCCAACTTAATAATAATACTATTAACGATCCATCCTCAACATCATAATTACTACCAAAGTACCAAATGTTAACCATAAAAAATCTAACTAAAATCCCTACAAAGTAGTTCTGAATTTAGCCAGTCAACGTTTTTTCTTTTTTCCTTCACTCAAAAACATGAAGAAGCTATTTCTAGGGTTTCTTACCAAGAGTGTGCTTGTTATTATGCATCCAAACTTTCAAGATATGTCTTTTCAACCCATTTTCGTTGCAGAACTGTTGAACAACCGCTTCATCATGTTTCTGAATCCGCCACCCTAATCTCTCAGCCAACCCAAACATCTTCTCCTTTTGTTCCTGCGTAAACTTTGTTCTAACCCTCTTCCTTGAACTCCCTTGATTCGAAACATCCTCTTGATCTTCCCTGCTATGTCCTCCTCCACCTCCTGACGTCGACGGTAAAGCTAATGGCCTGTGCTGTCCTGCCATGTGGAGGTATCCTGCTGGTGCTCTAAAGTAAGGTGTGAATTGCGGTGGTTGGTGGTGGTGGAAGTAGAGGTCCGTCGTGGGGACGGAGTTTGGGGAGCCAAGCTCCGATTCCTTACGATGGAAGTTACGGTGGCAGTTACAAGCTGCGCATTTGAGAGCGTCTAGGGTACCTTCAGCTCCAGCCGGCATGAACTCACCGCAACCGTCAACGGCGTGACCGCAGATTCCCACCGCGTGGTTCTTCAAACACTCTCTATACCTCGGGTTCCTCTGCTGCTGACCGGTTGGAGTTATTGAACCCGGTTCAACACCTGACATTTTGACTCGAGATGAGTTTGCTAGCGATTTATAACTCGGTGCCAAACCCATCTCTTCTTCTTGCTCCTCTTGATCCTCAAACTCCATTTCTCCCCTCCAGAAAAGAAAAAAAAAAAAACACCCCAAAAAAGATTTTTAATCAAAACTTTTTAAACCCTTTTTTTCACTAATAGTAGAGAAGGAAAATAAGATAAGAAGAGTAAGAGAGTGTAGCCATAAATTTTTTTTTTTGGGGTTTTTCCCTCTCTCTTTCTATCTGCAAAAGAAGCTGTTTTTTTGTTTCGAAGGGTCCTTCTTGATATACTTTCCCGTTCGTTGAAATCAACTCTCTTAAGCTATATATATATATATATTATTAGTTTTTCAAATCATTATTTTAACAACAAAAATTAATTTTTTTATTTATTTTACATTACATTTACGATAAAAAATAATTTTTAATCTAAAAAACCGTTAAATTCTTAATAGCTGTTTCTTTCTTCTTTCTTTTCTCTTGATTTTTACTGCACTATGAAATAATTGGGGTTGTTTTTAACTTCTTGTTTTAACTGTAGGGTGAAAATTAAAATCATATGGGTATAGAGATATGATAATATTACATACTACATAATTTTATAATACGAAAAAATAATTAAAATATGATACGAAAAAATAACATCAATATGACATAAATTTATAAATATCTCAAAATTTATATAATACGAATTATTAATATAATACAATTTATATAAATATAAAATACGTTAAGAATTTATATTTGATGTATTATCAATGTATAGATCTATACGAGTTAAGTTTAAGATTTAGAATTTATAAATTTAAGGTTTATTTTTAATGAAATGTGATTATAAAATATAAAATTATAAATTGAGAATCTATCTAATACAAATTTATATTTTAAATATGATTATAATATTATAAAATAAAGTACGATAGGGCTATACGAATGTTCAAATCTAAGTATAGGAAAGATAGCAGACTAGCAGAGTTGGGCCTGGGATTTCCACTGTTGCATAGAGGAGGACAAAAGAAAGGAATCCAACGCTTCACGCGCAAACCGCGCGCTTGACCCGACACTGAAACTTACATTTATTTTGGGAGGGGTGTGGGACCCTTTCAGACGGTGTTGTCTCGAGCGTATGGGGATAAGGTAAGTTGGGACCCCAAAGTGAGATCAGGTGGCGCGTGTGGTGGCGCGTAATGTGATAGTACGGAGGGGTAGGAGTTGAGGAGTGGGACAGAAGAAGGTGGGACGCGGAATTACTTTGGGGAAGCAATTTATATAAGATCCTTTTGGATCCATCGCGTCCACTGATCGTCATCCCATTGGGGTGGCATTTGGATGCCACCCGGTGACAATCCGACCGGACCTTCAGTGTATGATTAGAGCTCCAAAGCTCTAGTCATGGATCGAAGTTCCAGTGGAGGGAGTAAATTTTTTTTTTACTCCTTCCACTGTTTTATTTTATTTTTTTTAATTTTTTTAAAATTTTAAAATTATTTATTTTTTATTTTAAGTTATTTATTTTTTAACATAAATGTATTTTTAAAATTTTTTAATTATTATTTAACATAAATATAATTTTAATATATATTTTATTATTTAATATATTTTTAATTATTTATATATATATATACATATTTTAATTTAATATCCTTAATGATCATTTTTTTTCATTATTATTCACCTTACCGTCACCGCTGCGTTTGAATCCAAACATATATCCAATCACTGATTTTAATCTCACCATTACAGTACTCAATCTCACTGCTATCGTTGTTTTTAATCTCAGCTAAAGTTTCCGACGTAGGTGACGCGTGCATGGCGTCAACATGCAATTAATGTTGAAAATTAAGGATAGATAAGGCAAAATTAGGAGCGGGTTATACTCTCCTGTGATTGGCGTGGTAACCACGTGCTTAGAAACTCAAAAGGGGGTGGTGTTTGGAGGAGAGGGTCTTTTCCTTACCAAACCATGCACATAGCAAAGCTAGGTTGGACTTGGAGGAGACATGAGATGTAAGAGAAATATCATTATCAACTTACAAGAATCCTGCAAGTTCATGGATCAATATTTCTAGTGAGCATCCACTTCGTACTAAAGATATGAAAAAGTTGTCAAGTTGGATCAATATTTATTAGTATTTTGACAAGTATTATGATTCGAGTTTCATCAATAATTTCACTTGATAAATGATCTGTAAGTACCATTCTTAACTTTTTTTTGAAACTTGTGATATATTTTGACCTTGAACTGAAATAACCTCTTTCATCTAAATTTTTTAGTACGAAAATAAATATGAAGAAGTTTGGCTGACACTTCATTATTTGTTATTGAACAACACTCACTTTAAAAAATTAGCAAAATCCTTGAAAAATGTATGTAAATTTAGGCTTTCCACCGTCAAGTAAAACACAATTTAAGTACCCACATAGTCACTGTACTGTAGTGAAAAGAGTAATTTAGTCCTTGTACTGTAAAAGTGAGTAATTTAGTCCATGTACAATTGAAATAGGTGCAAATAAGTAAAATTGATATCGGTGTTAATGAAAAACCGTTAAAATGCTGATGTGAACTCGTAAAATCTAAAAGAATTAATGACTATGAATAAAATATAACCTGAAATATATCTAAATATGTTAGATTTTATGAGTCCACATCAACATTTTAACGATTTTTCATTAAAATCGTTATCAAATTTACTTATTTGCACATATTTTAATTGTACAGGGACTAAATTACTCACTTTTACAGTATATGGACTAATTTACTCTTTTCACTACAGTTAAGGGACTATATGGGTACTTAAATCAGCAAAACACTCTCTTTTGTTGTATCTTTTATGTTTAAGTGATAACTATGTTGATTCTTTTAACAGTACTTCTCTTTAATCTATACCTACTATAAACGTAATCTCCTAAATGTATGAGAGAAGAGAATTAAGGATTTTGAATTCATGCTTAGTTGACAATTAAGCATGGATATTAAGGAGTTGGGGGATTAGTTTGGGTATTTTTTTTATTTTTTTTATTAAGAAGGGAAGAAAGAAAAGAAAGGAAAAAGAACAAAAGAAAGAAAGAAAGAAAAGAAAAGAAAAGAATGGAGAAAAAATTGTGTGTTCGTATCTTTTTTGTGTTCGTGTTATTTTTTGTGTTCAAAATATTATAAATTTATACAATTTTTACACAATAATTCATTTTATTTAGACTTTGACATGTTCGAATATTCATTCTTGTTCATATTATTTTTTGTGTCGTGTTCGTGTTATTTTTTCGTATGTTCAAAGTATTATAAATGTATAAAATTTTTTACATATTAATAATTCATTTTATGTGGATTTTGACACGTTCATGTATTTGTGTTGTGTTCATGTTACTTTCGTGTCATGTCGTATTTTAATTGTTTTTTCCATGTGTTCGTGTCATGTTCAATTCATCCAAATATTTTGCATAGTTTGTCATGGTGATCCAATTTAGAAACAAAATTGTGTGTTCGTATCGTATCTCAATTCATCTCATATTTTGCATATATAATGATTCAATTTAGAGAAAAATTTATATGTTCGTATTATTTTATCATGTGTTTAAAGTATTATAATTTTATATAAATTTTTACACGTTAATAACTAGTTTTATGTAGATTTTGACACGTTCATATATTTTTGTCGTGTTCATGTTATTTTTCGTGTCGTATTTTAAATTTTTTTGTCATGTTGTGTTCTTGTCGTATAATCATGCTGTATCCGGAATTGTCAAGTCTAATTGACACTATTCAAATAACTCCCAAATTTATGTCGAGCGTCGTCATGTTCGTATTATTTTTCTTGTTATAATTGTATTTAGCATATTATATATTTATATAAATTTTGATACGTTAATAATTCATTTTATGTAGATTTTGACACGTTCGTGTATTTGTGTCATGTTCATGTTATTTTTGTGTCATGTCGTATTTTAATTATTTTTTTCATGTTATGTTCGTATCGTATAATTAGGTTATGTCTGAAACTGCCGGATGTAATTAACTATATTCAAATAACTCTTAATTTTTATACCAGGTGTCTTATAAGAATAGGAATTATTATTTTTCTAAATTATTATATTTACTAATTTTATTTTTTTATCTTTCAAATTTATTACAAAATATTAATTTAAATCCGATAACATTTCACAACGAAGCGCAAACATTATCTAGCACTAGTAATAATGATCGAAAACCTTGGAAGTAGGAACCTGATACTTACTCGGGTGTTATTTTAGATGGATTAATTTTAGATGGATTAAATCTGAGTTTTTTTATGATGTTATACTCAGGTTGAATTTTTTCATTTATTGTTAATTGAATTTTAATTTAGATGCTTAACATGATATCAAAACTTAAATTTTGTTTTGTTATTTTTACATATTAATATTGCTTGTTACCTTTTTTGAATTTGACTTATATGTAATAGATTTATTAAAGTGATGTTATCTCGTAAAATTTTAAAATTTATATTCATATTCATATGGAACCTTTTTTATATATCTATTGTCAATTGATTTTAAATTGGACGATTAACAAATAAAAAAGCCTTAATGAAACTTCATGATTCTTAATCAAAACTGCTATGCCAACCATTTGGGCCTTGGGGTGATAATAATAATGAGTAGTAATACTTAATTTTACTTCCACGACGTCAGCAACATGGTTTAAGTCTTTAAGAGAAATTGATGTTACAATATCTTCAAAATTTAAACTCAAAAATGATAAATCTAAAACCCTTTTCCTATGAATTACATAATGAAGAAAACTACACAGCAAGAAATCTGACAACGCAATATCTAAAATGAGTATCAGTTATACAGTATTGTTTCTCAATGTATGTATAATGTCAAACTGATAAAAGCAATATTTCCAATATTTAGAATTAAAACAGAAAAAAAAAAGAAAAAAAAAAGAACATGCAGCAGCAAGGAAAAGACTGATAATAGTAGTAATAGTAACAGAAACAAAGAAAAAGAAACAAAAAGAAGGAGAGAGATTAGGGTTGAAGTCTCCAGGGAGGGGGGCAAAGCAATGGGTTTTCCATGTGATCCCCAAAACAGCCAACAAAGCAAGGAGAGACGTCTGACGGGACATCCTGACAATGCAGAGACAGAGACAGTACTCCCCAAAAAACAAGAAAAAACACAAACGATGACATATCAGAAACAAAAAACAAGTGCTTCTGTTTTAGATTTAAATTGCTGTCGAAGTCATGTTTTGAATAGAGTTGCTATGGGCAGTGGCCGCGGCTTATTTTTTTTATTTTTTTTTATTTAAGTTTGGTTTTGGGTCGGTTTGGTCCGTTCGTTTAGGTTCGAATTGAAATAAAAGATAATTTTTTTATTTTTTTTATAATGAAAATTAAATAAAATAATATTATTATAATAAAAATTACTGTTTCGGTCCGGAACAAGAATTTTTAATATAATATTATTATTTTATTTAATTTTAATTATAAAAAAAATAAAAAAATTATTTTTTTATTTCAATGAACAGTGATTCAGGCCTAAACAGGCGGGCTTGGGCTACCCAAGACCGGGCCTGGACAGAGGGAAAAAAAAACCGGGCCGCGGCCCGGCCCGGCCCATGATCACCTCTAGTGTCAGCAAGAGGAAGGGCTTGTTTAGTAATGTTTTTAGCTAAAAAAAAGCTCGTTTAGGCAGCTAAATAATGCTAAATAAAATGCTTTTTGAACTAAAGGTTATTTTTGAAGGTATTTTTAGAATTAAATTCAAAAGTTATAATTTGGGTGTTTTTGTGGTTTTCAAACTATTGGTTTGGAGGAAAATGATCAAATATCTAAATATGATGGGTGGTATATATTTTTTGTAATATTTATATGAGGGTATACAATGTTTTTTTTTTTGAATTTTATTTCAAATATATAACATTATATATTTAAATTTATAAAATGTTATGTTTGTATGTGATTTTAATATCTAAAAAATATTTTTATATATTCAAATTAAATATTACAAATAATTTATATTAATTACTTAAAAAATATTTTAAATTTATATTTTAATATATCTTAATATTAAATTGCTTGAATAACATTGAAATTAATTTATTTTTTACTTTTCAACATCATATCTAAAATAGATATTTTAATTTTCCAAAGTAATTTTTGACAGCAATAATAAACATTCATAATTCTTAAATCACACTTTTTTACATCACTTTTTCACAATACTTTCAGATATACTTTTTTTTAAATTAAGCATTTTACAACCGCAACTGCTAAACTAGACCGAAAACCGCTAAGCCAATAGAGACAGATTATAAAGAAATTAAGGACAGATTTTGATTGTATGCTTTTATATAGTCCTTTGGCAGTAGACCTGTTCACTGATCGAGTAACCCGTTCGACACGATAGGTTTGATCTGTATTTGATCGGATTTGGACAAAGTCTTTTGTAATTCGAGTAGGCCCGTCCCGCCCTTGCCCGAATTACCATTTATTAAAATTTAATTATAAAATATATAAAAATATAAAATAAAAATAAAAATAATTTTTTAATATTTATAAATAGTGAAACGAATCTATTCGGCCCGGTTCAGATTCGATCCGAATGAATTTGGACAAAAAAAAAATCAGACCGCAATAGAGAGGTTTATTTGGCAGTTTGCCATCCCATTTTCTTGCTCTCTCACGTTTCCTCTCTGCCTCTGTCCAACCAACAAAAGCACCAAATCCAAACCCAAAAAGTAACACTCTTTTGTAAGCTAATGCGCAAAAATAATATACTACTATCCTACTGCTAACAGTTGAAACCGGAAAACAGGGATTCCAGGGAGGATGAATAACGGGATGGAACAGAAATTTAAATAACTGTTGCAGTATTATTACTATTGTTATTTTATGATTTTAATTTTTTTATTATTTATATTTATCATTGATATTTATCATATTTGTGATAAAATTTATTACGTCTTAATTGCAATTTAAATCTCGAAAACGAAGAGCTATCTAGAAAAGCAAAAGAGAGAAAAATATAATGGTTTTTTTTAGATTTTACAATTCGTGTATTCGTATCGTATTTGTATATTTTATCATATCATAATTGTATTTAAGATTTGTTATATTTATATAAATTTTAGTACGTTAATAATTCGTATTATATAAAGTTTGAGATATTCATATATTCGTGTACTATCATGTTTTAAATATTTTTTATATTATATTCATATCGTGTGATCGTATCGTGTTTAATATTATCGAGTCTAGAGAGAGAGAGAGAGAGGCGGGGTGAATGGTGGTGGATTGTGACAGGACGAGAAAAGAGTGGGACGACTTTGGTTTCCATTTTCCATATTATTTGGCAGCCTTTCTTTTCCTTTCCTTCTTTATTTTCTGTTCATTTCTTTCTTTAATTTCTTTTCCCTTCCAAAACAAATAAAAAGTTATAAAAAAAAAAAAAAAAGTAAGTGGCTCCAGCTCTGCTTCATGTGGCACCTAGGGGTGTAAACGAGACACCTGTGCTCGCAAGCTACTCGAGTTCGACTCGAAAAAAACTCGAATTCGATTCGGTCATTATCGAGCCGAGCTCGAGCTCGAGCAGCTCGAGCTATCGAGTGAGCTGAGTTCGAGTATCTTAATACCCGATTCGAGCAGCTCGCGAGCCTAATCGAGCTTTTTTTATTTATAATATTTTTATTATTAATTTACTATTTTACCCTTAATATATATATACATACTTAAAACCCCTTAATTTGAGCTCGAGCTCGAGCTCGAGTATATAAACGAGCCTAATCGAGTCGAGCTCGAATAGTTCGATTTTATCTCGAGCCGAGCTCGAGCTTAAAAAATGATACTCGATCGAGCTCGAACCGAGCTTCGAGCCTCGAGTTTCGAATCGAGCTCGAGCTCGAGCTTCTCAGTATTCGAACTCGGCTCGACTCGATTACAGCCCTAGTGGCACCTCCATTTCCCAACAAGCAGCATATGGACATACAAACAAAGAAACAAAGCCCCATCTAATTTGTTTTCTTTTGCTTCTTATATCCTTATCTCTCTCTCTCTCTTATCATCATATCTTTCTTCCTTATATCTTCTCTTTGAAAAAGATAATACTAGTAATTATGAAGCAAAACAATTAATAGATTCATATAATTAACTTTTTGTTTCTTCCTTATATCTTCTCTTCTTTGATATTTAAAGTAAGATTTTTTTAATAAATTATTACATATAATAATATTTTTAATTAATACATTAAAAATAATAAA
Organism: Fremontodendron californicum; assembly: GCA_030761205.1. Taxonomy (NCBI): domain Eukaryota; kingdom Viridiplantae; phylum Streptophyta; class Magnoliopsida; order Malvales; family Malvaceae; genus Fremontodendron; species Fremontodendron californicum. The sequence continues at coordinate 3,258,219 of JAULJL010000037.1, forward strand.
TAAAATTATTAATTATTTCATTTAATATAATATTTTTATTATAAAAATATATTAACTAATTTTAAGTAATGTTTTATTGGATTGTAATTCCTATTTGTTAATGTAGATTTTATAAATAAAAAAAAAATTTGAATCAAATAACTTAATTGCTCAATTCTTCAAATTAGGATAAAAATGTGTTGTAACTTGCAAGATTGTGGATCCCTTTACATGAAAGTAATCACATATGATGAAAGTTCAGTGAGGGTAATGCTTTGACTTATAGAATGTAGAATCTAACGTTATTATAATGCGATTTTAGCACACATAAAAATATGTTTTTTGTTAAAATATACATACATTCATGTCGTGTTTATATTATTTTTTTATCGTATTTTGATTATTATTATTTTTTTATATTGTGTTCGTGTCGTATTTCAATTCATATCATATTTTGTATATATTCAATTCTAACTCTAAATTTATTGATTTAAAACTTGAATCATTGCGTCTGTCATACATTAATATAAATATATTAATTTTTTTTAATTATAAAAAAAAAAAACCCCTTCTACGTAACAAAGAAAATCATTACCGAGAAGAAATTAAGAAAGTAATGCAGCAGGTAGCTTACAACATCATTTATTCTATTACTATATCTACATTAAAGTTTTAATAATCAATTAAAAGTATAGAATTTTTATCATTTAAAAAGATTTAACATTGCTTTATGGTAAGGAAGTTGTTAACAAAATAAATTGGGACATTTCGAAGCAATAGAGCTAAAAAAAAAATTAAAAATATACTATGAGACAGGGATGTCAAGCTAGATTATCCATGAATCTTTATAGTTCATTATGAATTTGAATTTGAAAATTTAGATTTGGATTTCATTTGCTATATAAATTGTGAGAATGATATTTCAAAAGTATAAAAGCATGAATTTTAAATTCACAAATAACTATAGGTATTTCAAATTTACTATTAAATAGACATCCAACAAATCCATGGATTTGAAAAATAATTATCAATATTACATTTACATATGTTTTATTACACAATTAATATTATTTTTGAAATCCAAATCTATTTTTTGAAATCCAAAATTTCAAACGCAATCTATAAGAACTTTTCATAATTATATCCTATGCTTCAAGGCCAGGAGGAATAAATCATGAGATAAAATGTTAAAGAGTCTGAGCCACATTGCACGAAATCAATCACATATTTGCATAATGAAAGTGCAAACATAAGTTTGAAATACGAAACGAAAGTTAAACCAGTGAGACCTTTGATTATTGGTTTGATTGGTTAAATCAATCGATTTAATTAAAATTTTAAGTATTAGATAAAATAATTTTAATATTAAATAAATAATAAATAATAAATAATAAATAAAAATATGTATTTGATTTAATGGTATAATTATTAAAGTGAGATTAAAGATTCAATTCTCATCCTTTACACACACAAAAATAAAAATAAAGAAAAATGATAAATCTCAATCAATTTTTAATCGGTTGAATCGGTTTTTTTATCATTTCGATAAATTCTTGATTTTAAGTATCAACCAAACTATATAGATTTTCAATTTCCAATTGAATCGATCTAACCAATTGATTTGATTTTTTCAACCATGGAATAGACTACATTTTTTTAAATAGGGGTAATGCTAAATGATTTGGAATCCGAAGATTTGCATACTGAAAGCATCAGCATGGGGGAATAGACGATATTTAGAATAGGAAATGGTCTGAAATCTGAAGATTTGTATAATAAAAGTGCCATTTGGGGGGGGGGGGGGGGAGGATTATGCTAAATAATTTGAAATCCGAAGAGAGAAAACACAAGTACACAACTATTATTTGTTTTCTTCTACTATTCCGAATGCTATATTTTCGGATGTATTTTTATTATTTTCTTGACTTCAAAACCATATTATGTTTGAAAATTTTGATTTGAATTTCATTTAGTATATAAATTGTAATAATGAAATGCATACATTAGTTAAAATTAGATTTTTCTGACAATAACCATGTAAGTGAAAAAGAAATAGTTTTTATAATTGGATAATTTTTGTGAAAAAAATTGGGTAATTTTTGTGAAAAAGATGTGTGAGTAATTGTTTGAGAGAGTGGTGGGTTTTGAATTACGTGAATGATTTTGTGAGTGAATATATATTTTTTTTAATAAAATTTAAAAACTTATTAAATTACATTTTTAATTCAATTTCATTTGTTTTTAATTTTTATAATTTGGTTTTTTTGAATATTTCTTCCACTGAGTTGGTGTCTTTTAACTCGTGACACCAACAAAGAAATTCATTTTAAGAATAGTATAGATTCAACATGATTGTATATTTGAAAGGTATAAACATGAATTTCAAATTCACCACTACATAAGCATCCAACAAATCCATGAATTTGAAAAATAATCATGAATGCTACATTTACAATTGTTTTACTACACAATTACACTATTTTTGAAATCCAAATCCATTGTTTGAAATCTAAATTCCCAAACGCAACCTAAATGTGTTTGTATTATTTATTCCAAGCCCGAAACCCATTTCACTGTTCATTAAATATTAACAAAATAAAAAATTATTTTTATTTTAATATTTACATATATTTTATAATTCAATTTAAATTAAAAATATATTTTTACCGGTCCGAATTACTAAAATCTTTATCCAGAACCAATCCAATTCGGACCGGACCTGTCACTCTTGGATAGGTCTAGAATCTACATCACATTAGAAAGTGATATGCAGAGACTCAACTACATAGCAAACTATCACATGTATCAGTCATGGCATCATATTTAAAAAGGAATGGTAGCGGGTCGGATATCTATTTTTTTTTTTTTGTAATATCCGAATTTGCAAAACTACTTTAAAATCCGAATCCGTTTATTATCTACATTAAATCCGAATATTACTATCTGAATCCGAATTAAATAATATTATCCGCGGATATCCGAATCCGCTAAATATCCGAATTCAATAAGTAAAAAATATAAATAAAAATATAAAATTAATTAAAAATTAATTTAAATTTTAAATTTAAATAAACGGATAATGGATTTAAATATCCGACCCTGAATCCGCAAAAGTAAGCTGGTTTAGATAGCTGATTCGGATATCCGAATCCATTATCCGCATAAGTAATGCGGATTAGGATAATGGATATCCGAGGTTTTATATCCGCATCCGCTTCGAATCAGTAATTATAATATCCGAATTCGCATTTTATCCGAATCTGCAATATCCGAATCGGCAAAAAACAAATCGGATAATTACAAATATACGAATCCGCACTATCCATTACCATCCCTAGATTTAAAGATTGGGTCTCCACTCTCCACCCTGTTAATCGAAACCTATTCGACAAGGCAGTTGCGTGCAGCAAAAAATTGGCTAAACAACTCAGACTGGTAAAGGAAATAGGAAAAACACTTGGAGAAAGAATAGAAAAGCAACAACTAGTCTCGCACAAACATTCGTTATGATATCAAGTTGAAAACAGAACAGATTCATTATATTTCTTTTCTTCTGACTGTCATCTGAAATCCAGATATAAACTATAGGGTTACCTGATTTTTCGCTTCCATAGAAGATCGAAGAGCTTCCGAAGGAGCACGTATTATCAAATGCTTCCAAGAAGCAGGACAGCGTGAATGGTTGCATGATAAAACATCATACAACCAAGTGAAGTTTATGCTACTAGAAACGGTATCAAACAGATTGTGAGCTATGGAGTTGTAAAGCTTCCTTTAGGCATGTAACACAACCGTTGTAGTTTAAGAAGCCCATGAACCAAAATTCATGACTATCAACAGAGATCACTTGCATGTATTTTTCAGCAGGATTGACTTTGCTTATTGAAGGATTAACTGCTTTAAGTTGATGTAATGGGATAACTACCTGTTTAAGCGGTCAGAAGAATGTCAAGAATCATAACTTAGTAAGTTCCTATACCATAAACCTATGTTACTCGGATTCGGGTATGAGTATCAGATATGGGTATGTTTTCGACACGGGTATGTTCAATTTTTTTTAAAAGTTTTTCCATGTATTTAGAGGGTCATATCCCCATATCCATATCCAAATATGTATCGGATACAGGTGTTGGACATGAGTACTTAAAGAAAAATGAAGAGTCGGAGCAACATAGCCATAAACCGGTACCCAAATATTCAGATGCATAAAGTTATTGATGTGATGTAACTTCAACATGGAGCAGAGTGGAAATAGGATCTCACTACTACCAATTTTTCTTTTCTAAATGCAAGCATGTAAGGCTAATGCAAACATACCTTATAGTAGTTCCATTCAGTCTGGCTACCATTTTTATAGGAAAGAGGACTATCACTGCAAAATGCCAGCTTTGCTGTAGACACATACAAAAGTCCCATAACAGGACCAGCTGATGTGGATAAGTAACATGCAAATGAATTTTGAAGTTGCTCTTCAGGAACTGTTTCAAAAGTTTGTCTAAAAATCTTCTCATAGCCACCTTCTGCTAATACCTTTGTTCCCTGAGCAATTCTTCCCATGGCAGCCTCGGCAAAACTTTGGCTTGTTTTTACTGATTTAAGAAAAGATAAAAAAATGTAATTCAGTAATTTTATGTATGTGAAACTGCTTGAGAAGTAAGAGGGAGGAAGCAGGTTCATGTATAAAAAAAATCAGAAATAGCATATTATTCTAATTATATATGCAAACAGTATTTTCCATATTACTTACTTTTATAAAACTGAAGCATAAAAAATGTCCTTATGCTCAAAGAAAAGAAACATTTGCGATTGTAAAGGAAACTGCCATACAAGAAGACAAACAGAAAAGGGTCCAGAGCATGACAAAGGATACATAAGATCATTACTTTTAAGGTCATTCGATGTATGACTAAGTTGCGGTAATGTAATGTACCAAAAAATAAGTTGAGGTAATGTAGCAAATAAGGAGTTAGAGATGGCCAAGTACAAAAGGAATGTGACAATTTGGGTTACAGACTGCTCAGAGAACATGTACACCAGAAAGTACGAATGAGGTGATGCACACTTACATTATGTAGTATGTACTCAAAGAAAGCAATAGTGAATGGAGGAGAATTCTAATGTCAAAGAAATAAAGGTGAAAAAAGAATGTCAAAGAAAAAAAGATAGCTACAAGTCTCAGATGACAAGAGCGATGTTTAGGCCGCTATGTTGCTCCGACTCTTTCATTTTTCTTTAAGTACCCATGTCTGACACCCGTGTCCGATGCATATCCGGACATAGGTATGCGGATATGATCCTCCAAGGACCCTCCAAATACATGAAAATCTTGGAAAAAATTGAACATACCCGTGTCCGACACTCACACCCGAGTATGAGTAACATAGGTTTAGGGGATATCTACAGTGCAAGAGTTGCATAAAAATGTACATGAGACATCTCAAAAATCAAAATAGCAAATATGGTTTGGATAATAATAATTCTATTTGTGACACAGAAACAAGAATGTATCATGTGTCATATTTAACATATGGGAAAATTTTGAGCATCTCTAAGGATTAATGAGATGATTGCACATGATTCAAGAAGACAAAAATATTAAACTTAAAATGATAGTAGTAACAGTAGTAGTAATAATCTGGCATATACTTCTATAAGGCTAAAATTAGTTACACAACTAAATTTAGAATAAAGGAACATCTAGCTTGCTTCTAATTCAGGGTCCAACACAGGAGATTGGATTACACTGAGAAAACAGACTAGAAAGGCTCTTACCAACCATTGGGACATATGGAAGCCGTCTAACTATGCAATATCCGGAAACTATAACTATGTCATCACTATGAGAAAAGAGACTAGAAAGCTCTTATTATCCATTGGGAATTTGGGACATATGTGAAGCAATAATAGAGAAATCCCTTGAAACTAAAGCTTTGTCCCCCCTCATTACAGAGCCAACCATAAGAGTAATGCACCTTTAAGGTCTAGCTGCACTGCAAGCAGCTTCACCCATTCTCTCACCCCTAAAATTACCTCCTTAGTAAGGCTGTAAATAAGGTACATCTTGCTTTGTCAAATATTTTATCAGCTTAAGTCCTTTGTTTGATAAAATGCATGTGCATATCTCATCTCTTAAGCATGATTTATAAGATCTGAAAATGCAATTTGAGGAACGCCGGTATCATAACCTTATTTCTGGAAAATATAAGCGCAATCATCCATCCTATTCTATTCTATTCTATTCTTTTCCAAGTAAATAATTACAACACAAATGTTAACTCCATCCAACATTTCACTAAATCAATACTGCATTTCCTGAAAAAAAAAGAAGCTAAAAACATGTTAAAAAGTGAGAAGGAAACAATGAACTTTATCACCTCCTCTGCCTTTCCCTTATCACAATTGCCAAGTGTTAAAAAAATTGGACCGGACCAGCCTGTCGGACTGGTTGAAAAGGGAACCGGTGGCCTGTTCGGTCCGATGCATATCATAGAACCGGGAATTCTCCTAACCAATAAAAAACAGGTTGAATCGGAAAAAAACCGAAAAAACCGGTTTTATACTTTTTTTAAAAAACAATTTATTGTATGTGATGAGATTTGAACCTTTAACCCTTTGAATTTAAATTAAAGATCATACCATTTAACCAAATACATATTTTTATTAAATATTTACTATATTTAATACTTATTTAATATTAAAATTACTTATTTAATATTAAAAAAAAAATTAATGCAACCGGCCAGTTCAATCGGATCGGTAACCGGAAGTCTCATTGGTTTGACCTCCGGTCTAGTTTTTTAAACATTGCAATTGTCTAAACTCTAAAATTGTCCAATCATTTCCAAAATGAAAGAAACTGCTTCCTAAATATCCTACAATACTCTTAGAACAAACGAGCAATAGAAAACACCGAGCCTGCAACAGAAACAATGGTGTGTGCCCGAGCCTTAACCAGATTCGAAATTTTAACTCGTAATTCAATATCTGAGAAGACTGAGATTTCAAGTTTCAATAAATAAATATCCCCAACCATCCAAAAAACCATCGTTTTATTTCATCACAAACTAAACGAATCGTATTACCGAGCACTCAGATATCAATTCTAATCCTAGGAAGCCTATCAAACTTAACCGAATTCAGACCAAATTCAAATCTAGCCAACAGGAAAAATACCAAAAATTAAAAATAAAAATAAATAAGATAAAAAAGAAATTGAAATTTATAAGAAAAACAGGGGGGGAAAAAAAACATACAGTGCTGCCAGGTGTTCCCGGCCAGATCCTCGGCTTTCCTCGTCGCTTCTCCCACTTTCCTCCCCCATCTCCCTAAGACACCCCTCGCTATATCCATTTTCTCTGTTTACAATTTTAAAAATAAATAATTAAAATTTTCAAATAAAAGATAATATAATAGAAATAAATGTGTAATTGCTTGCCTTTGAAGGAAGTCGAAGAAGATTCCGGAGCAGGAGTGTGAGTAACGTAAGGATTGGATACGTTAGGAGCGGACATGGTGGCTCTGTGATCGGCAGGAGGCGATTCACTAACCAATTCGGGGCTCCAATGAACCGATTTTCTCGACCCGGATGGTGTCCGGTTCGGTGATTGCTCGCTTTGAATCTGAATCTCTTTTGGAATCTGAGTCTGTTTCTCTTCTTTTTTCTCTGGCTCTGATGTTGGCACCATAACAAAGCCCTCAGCATCCATTGCGTGATCCGAATCTTTCAGGTCCGCTTTCGGGTTCGGTTCTTGGGTCGGAATATGCATTGAGCTGGACTTTGGCTCTGTTTCCGTCTTCGATTGTTCCATTGTTTTAGAACGTTCAAGGGAAAAAAAAAAAAAAGGCCGCGCGTGAAGTGGCGCGTGAGGGATTTTTAGCTGGAAGTTTAGCAGGAGGCTGTTATTTGATCTTTTTGGCTTATGGCTTTCTATTTTTTTGGAGAAAATTTTTTTTTCTTCGGAATTTTGGGAGATGGGTTTACCGGGGAGGACGGGGCGATGATGGCCGTCCAATGTGATGACTCTTTTTAGCGCCAATGTGATGCGAATGGACGATTTTGACTGCCGGCTTCATATCATTTTCAACCTTTCTTTTTTTTTTTTTTTTTTCCTTTTTTTCAATTTGAAAAAAAAAAAAAAATCAAAATCAAGTTTTTACTTTTTACAGTGAAAGTAAAAAAGAGATAAAAGTTTAAAATGTTAGGCAAGCCTTCTACTCTATCCTTGTAAATGCTTCACGAATGCATTTATAATTAAGAGTAATGTGTTGAGAGTTACTTGTTTTTCATAATAATATATAGTTCTGTCTATTAAGATAATATATTAATTATATTTTTGTATATAATATCATTGTAAAAAATTTTATTAAACACCGATTAATATTTTTTATAAAAAAAATTATCAATTTTTATTTTGTAAAATCTCATTCTCACCCGACATTTGCGGATAAACATTTTAAACTTTTAAAGGTTGAGGTGTGTGTAACTATGTACGATGAAAATAACATGCATGTAGATGGAAAGTTTACGTTTTATTTGGATTGAGAATAGATTTATCTGCCCCTTTTTTGTAATTTTTTGTCTCTTCAATATCTTTCGGTCAAATGTTCAAAATTATTTTTTATTTATAAACACTTAAATATTAATATTTTTTATTTGGACACATGACAGAAAAATATTAAAGGGGCAAAAAAAAAAAGGAAAAGAAAATATCTATTCTTGGATTGATGGTAAAAGAGTGGAAGAATAAGGTTTAAACAAGTAAAACAACTTGAGTCTACTCAATTCATTCATCGTTAAATCGAGTTTTAGGGTGCAATATTAAATTAGCATTCGAATATTTGATTTAGTAATTGATGCACGTATCTTTTAGTATTTGAATAAGGATTTGAACTAGACCTGTCCATGGGTCTGTTGGGAAAAATAAACCGTGGTTGCCCAAAAGCAAACATTCACCCACAACAAGCATTCGAATAAGAAGAGAAAAAGACACAATATTTTTTTTACGTGGTTCGACCCTTCTTGGCCTACATCCACGATCCCATAAGGATAACATCACTACAACAAGTAGCTTTTGCACGGATAAAACTACAAACCCTCATACAAGTAGCTTTTGAATGGATTAAGCTACAAACCCTCTTACAAGTAGCTTTTGAATGGATTAAGCTACAAACCCTCAAATTAACATACTTGTAACTTTTGCACGGATTAAGTTACAAACCCTCTTACAAGTAGCTTTTGAATGGATTAAGCTACAAACCCTCAAATTAAAACACACTATGACTCACCACCTGGATAGTGATAACTCGTATAATTATATAGTTCTTAGTTATGTTTTATTATTGTTTTGTGTCAAATACAAGTTATTATTGCTTAGTCTAATTGTGTTTATGATATTTTATATTTTTATGTAATTTGGTGTTTTTTACGAGTTTCTTTGAGTGATTTCAGATTACTAGGTTAAATCAAGAATTAAGGGCAAATCCAATTCAGTTCCAGTTCCGACACCTTTTGCCATATCAGCTATATCTCGAGTTTCACTGAAGCAATAAGGCTGAAATTTGTAGCCGTGCAAAGCTAAGAGGCATATCTATCTTTTTCATGTTTTACACTTCTTGAAACGGAGTCGTTTTCCCTAGCGAAATCGACCATCAAGTTGGCTGATGTGCAATGACGTCTGTGCTGACCTGTTTTCGTATTTTGCCCATATCTTCTTATCCACATCAGAAAATGAGCTGATTCCAACGGCTATGGATCCGTAACTGATAGGGATATATTTTTCTAGAAGACCATTTTATCAGATCGAGCCTCCAACATTGACAAAATCGACCATCAAGCTGGCTGATCAGAATTGTCATACAATATGACGAAAATTGTTAGAAAAATGCACCCACCTATTATACCTACCTTTGAAATTTGTAAAGCTTGTCTCTTGTCATTTAGCCCTCCAAAATGTGTATAAATAGAGGGCCTTGGATGAGTATTGGGATACATTGATACATTGGTAGGATATTAGCCATTGTAATAAAATTCTCTAAGTTTTCTTCTTCTTTCCTTTCTCTAGTTTTCTTTTTCTTTATTTACTTATGCTTCTTACATTTCTTTTCATTTTATTCATATCTAGTATGTGTTGCTAATCATATTGTTGAGGTGATGAGGTGAAGCTCTTGGTAAATGCTAAGGTTAGTCTCTTAAACATGAACTAAAATGAATCATCATTTATAAACACTAGTATAGATAATATTTTCTTTTGGTCTAAAATCATACTTGCAAAGTAGAGATCTTGATTCATTATTGACAATGAAAATGGCACAGTAAATGCTTGGTTTCATAACCTTGATTTGTTGTAGACATATACCTTGGCATAAGGAATGCTTGGACTCTTTTTGTGAGTTTTGAGGACACCAAATGAACATAATATCATATGCTATGGACGTTGGACAATTTGGACTGAATTGCTAAACCTTCCGATTGGAATCTCCCTTATGTGTGAATTTCAATTGTGTAATAAAACAAGATTAATCTTAGCATAACACCAAGAGTGGATTCTCTAACCTCAACATCTTTTCTTCTTGTTTTGTTTATATCTTGTTTAATTTCTTTTATGTTATTTTGTTTATTTTGTTCTCTAATATCTTGTTTATCTTATTTTGTTGTTGATTCCCTAATATCTTGTTTACTTTCTTTTTCTTATATATTTATAAACTTATACTTACTAATACGCTTCCCTGTGGTTCGACCTCGGACACCCGAGAATTTATTACTTGAACATAACCTGCACTTGGGTTTACAACTCTTAATTGAGTCTCCATCAAGTTTTTGGCGCCGTTGCCGGGGAGGCAATACTAAGTATATAAGTTTATAAGTATATTTATTTTTATTGGCTGGTTATACCGCCTATATTTATTTTTATTGGCTGGTTATACCGCCTAATTTTTTATATATTTATATTTATATTGTATATTAACTTTGTTTTATTTTTATTGGCTAGTTATACCGCCTAATCTGTATATTAACTTTGTTTTATGCTTGTTTGGCGACGTGATTTTAGATCTCGTCGTTTAGTTAGATTTTATTGTGAAACTTTTTCAGGTAATCTTTCTAATACAACTCCTACCATGGCTGACAATGAAAGTGTTCATGCTGAAGGTGAGAACAGACAAGTACGCACCATGCGTGACTACTTGCAACCAACTCGAAGCTCATCACCCTCTTGTTTTATTTTTCCTCTCAATGCAAACAACTTTCGTTTTAAACCAGGTATGATAGCTTTGCTTCCAAATTTCCATGGGTTAGAATCGAAAAGTGCTTACTCGTTTCTAAAAGACTTCGAAGATGTATGTGTCACCTTTAATGACCAACAATGTACAAATGAAATTGTCAAGCTAAAATTATTTCCTTTTTCTTTAAAAGATAAAGCAAAAATTTGGCTTCATAATTTAAAACCAAGGTCAATTGGCACATGGCAAGAATTACAAACTGAGTTTCTAAAGAAATTTTTCCCAGCACATAAAACTACTGCTTTGAAAAGACAGATTCAAAATTTCAATCAAAATCAAAATGAAGCATTTTTTCAGTGCTGGGAGCGTTTTAAAGATTTGTTAAGTTCTTGTCCACATCATGGTTTTGAAAAATGGCGTCTTATTAGTTTCTTTTATGAAAGTTTAACTCCCGAAACTAAACAATTTGTTGAAACAATGTGTAACGGTGAGTTTCTAGAAAAAGAACCTGAAGAAGCCTTTGACTACCTAGACCATTTGGCAGATAACTCTCAAGCCTGGCACACAGATAATTCCTCTGAAAGTTTCAATAGATCTAATCTTGTTTCTAACAGAGGTAAATATCATTTTAGTCAAGAAGATGAGATAAAAGCTAAAGTAGCTAATTTGGCTAGAAAGATTGAAGCCATGGAACTTAGAGAAGTAAAAGAAGTCAAAACGGTTAAAAATGAAGAAAGTTGTGGAATTTGTGAAATCATGGGACACCCCACTTCTGAATGTCCAAACATTCCTATTCTTAAAGAAGCGTTGCATGATCAAGTAAATTCCATAAACACATTTAAAAAGCCTTTTCCTTCTCCTTACTCTGAAACGTATAACCCTGAATGGAGAAATCATCCCAACTTCAGTTGGCGGAATAATAATCATGTTCAGGTACCACAATCTCAAAAGCCGGGCAACACTTTTTCCTATCAACCTTCACGTGTACAAACCTTGGAAGAGACATTGCAAGCATTCATGCAAACACAAGCAAATATGAATAACCGGACTTCACAGGACATCAATGAGATCAAAAACACCTTGTCCACATTGACAGCTTCATTACGCACTCAAGAAAAAGGTAAGTTTCCTGCTCAACCTCAGCCTAACCCTTCTACTCAATGTTTTGTTTCTTGCTCCAATGAAACTCAACAGGAAAATGCCAGTTCTATCACAACTCTTCGAAGTGGAAAGGCAATTGACAAAAACATTCCATCAAAAGACCAAGATCCTCCTTCCCCTCCGAAAAGTAATGGTAAGGATGATGGTAAGTCTGAACTTCTTGAAAATTTGGACAAAGAAAAAGGTACGCATCCTGCTCCTTTTCCTCAAAGGTTGCAAACAATAAAGAATTTGAATCAAAATGCAGAAATTTATGAACTTTTCAAACAAGTTAAGATTAACATTCATTTATTGGATGCAATCAAACAAGTTCCATCTTATGCTAAATTTTTGAAGGACATGTGCACATTTAAAAGGAAACATAATGTACAAAAGAAAGCATTTCTGACGGAAATTGTGAGCTCAATCATTTAGCACCTTACTCCACCAAAATTCAAAGATCCTGGATGTCCAACAATCTCATGCATCATTGGAAACATTAGAATAGAACGTGCATTGCTTGATCTTGGTGCTAGTGTTAATCTTTTGCCTTTTTCTGTTTATCAACAGTTAGGTTTAGGTGAACTCAAGGAAACACCTGTTACACTTCAACTAGCTGATCGTTCTGTAAAAATTCCTCGAGGGATAGTTGAAGATGTTTTGGTTCAAATTGATAATTTTTACTTCCCTGTTGATTTTATTGTTTTGGACACACATCCTGTTTCAAATCCAAATGTTCAAATTCCTGTTATATTAGGCCGTCCATTTCTTGCAACTTCTAATGCTCTGATAAATTGCAGGAATGGTATTTTGAACATTTCTTTTGGAAATATGACTTTAGAATTAAATGTGTTCAACATTTGCAAGCAACCTGGTGATGATTCAGAAGTACATGAAGTGGATTTCATTGAAGAACTTGTTCATGAACATAACACCACTACCACATTCCATGATCCTTTAGAAGCTTATTTAATTGAATGTGAGTTTGATAATGCTTCAGAAATTTCACACACTGATTCTTTGTTAAATTCTTTTCAGGATAAGCATTGTTGGAAACAAAAACTTGAGGAACTCAGAAAAGATGCATATGAGCATTCTAAAATTCATAAAAAAAGAACTAAAGCCTTTCATGACAAGTTAATTTCAAGAAAAACATTTGATGTTGGGCAAAAAGTTTTACTTTATAATTCTAGACTTCACATATTTCCTGGTAAGTTGAGATCAAGATGGACTGGCCTATTTGTGGTTAAGCATGTGTATCATTATGGAGCAGTTGACATTGAGAATCCTCAAAATGGTAACGTATTCAAGGTAAATGGACAAAGACTCAAACTCTTTTTGGAAAATCATGTTACTCAAGAAGAGGTTGTTTTTCTTTCTGATCCTTGTTTTGAAAATAACTAGATGTAAATATAATTTTTACTAATTTCCAAAAAAAAAAAAATAATAATAATAATAATACATTTTTTTAACCCCGGTTAAATGGCGGATAACGGTACTCCGTGATTATTTAAGTCGGTTCCATCAGCTACCCACAAAACTGATATTGTATATAAATTTCTCTTTCAATTTCTCTTTCATTTTTTTTTTCAGGATGGATGATATTCTCACAAGATTGCAGAAACGATTTCCTCCTTTTCCTCGAAATATTTTACTGAAGCTTTACCAAGTTCGATTTGAAAGATTAAGAATGCTTATGCACAAAGGGATTCCTGAAGACATACGTTGGATAATTGAAGCCAAGGTACGTGAAGATGAATATCTTCCTGTTTTGCATTTACCAGGTACAGGTAGAAGCACTTTTGCAAAGAAGCGACGAGCAAAGCGCATGAGTTCAAATTGCCACAAATGTGCACGATGGACGTGTAACGGTAAATGTCGTTCTATTGGGATTCCGTCCTCTAATCGAGATGATAAAATTGAATTCATTAAGGATGGACTGAGTAAGGAGAATTTGGGTAATATCCAACTTTCTCTTGAGACGCATCCTAGTGGAGACGTACAAAGAGAAATTCTTGATTTATGGCCGCAATTCCAAAGGGAATGGCAACATCTTGGGAATCTGATGTTAAAAGACCCTGTTTGCCAGCTTGTAAGAAAACTGGATGGGAAGCATATCCTCGACTCATAGAAGGCGTTTAAGCCGTTTCTGGACGTAAAACCAGAGGAAGATGTGAGCCACAATCATAACTACAATAAATGACTTCTCAGCTTTTGGTTTGATTTGCAATAACTTTATTTCGGTTTAATTTATGTGTTGTTAGATTTGTGTAATTATTCTCGTTTTTTTTTTTTTTTTGCATTGGTCTTTTACGGTTGATTTTTCTTCTCTTTTTGATTTTCTTCCTGAAATCACGCAAAAATCTTTTGTTAGGTTAACATTTTCTTCTGACAGGTCAAATACACTTTCGGCGACATTATTACTCTTGTCTGATTCATTACTCAGTCCTCTATATATTACACCATGTACTCATTCTCTTTCAGGCACTTGAAAAAAAAAATGGAAAGTACTTCGTCCCAGCGCATTAAAATAATTTGTGTCTTTGGAGGTGCTTATCCAGGGAAAAATAAAATATTCGCGGATGAAGCCATAAGAGTTGGAGTAATACTTGCCCAACAAAAGATCCAGTTGATTTATGGAGGCGGTAGTTCGGGTTTAATGGGAGCAGTCGCTACAGCAGCACATGCCGGAGGAAGTCCAGTTCTAGGAATCGTGCCAAAACTATTCACAGGTTTTTGTGCACCTACCTTGGGTACGGAAATACAAGTCTGGAGTATCCATGAACGGATAACAATCATGTACCATTCTGCCGATGCATTCATTGCTTTACCAGGAGGTCTGGGTACATTGGAAGAAATAGCTTGCGTGGCTTCTTGGTCATCTTTGGTCACAAATAAGAAACCCATTGGTTTGCTTAATATTAATGGTTATTTTAGTAATTTGCTTTCATATTTAGATAATGTTGTGGATAATGGATTCTTTTCAGAGGCAAGGAGAACCATAATTTCTGCTACAACCATTGAAGATTTACTCAAAAAGCTCCAAGCTTATGAGTATTTATCTGCTACGGTTGTTTCGCAAACGCTCGGAAAAAGAAAAAGAGATATGGACGAGCAAGGAGTGGATTGCACTCTGTCTTTGTGACATTATCTAACATTTTGTTTGTTGTGTCTCAGTTATAATAAGTGGTTAGCAACCTCTGCAGGTAATATCTCCTAAATTCTACCTTTAGTAGGGGGTAAGGGACATATTTTGCTAATTTAAAAAAAAAAAAATTTTTTGATGTGTTTTAAGCCATTTAGAAGTATTCATTCTGAACAAGGTCTGAGTAAGGGAGACTTGAGACATACCTTGTCAGTTTGATTTTAATCTTTTTATGTTTACTTGTTAATTTTTGTTTAGTATTTTAGGATTAATTAGGTTGCATGAGTTTGTTTTGTTTTGAGTCTTAGTTATTCCTATTCTTATGTTATTAGTTCTTTTCTCTTACACATGATTCTTTCATTTGGGTTAATAGACTTACATTGAGGACAATGTAAGAATTAAGTGTGGGGGGAACGATATAGGATTTCTTTTATTTTTGTCTACTTTTTTTTTTTATGAGTCTTTATTATTATTATTATTTTTTTAATGTGTTCTAGTTCCTTTTTTAATACAATGATGAGATATGAATTGCATAAGTCTAAAACAGATTTATTAGTAAGAAGATTTTCATGAGAATTGAGCTTGATGTCAACCTTTTTATGAGCCAATGTTAATATGATATGTTGATTGAGAAAGAAGCATGTTTAGATTTAATCTGACTTGTATAAACATCCTTGTGAGTTTTTGAGCCTATAATGATTGATGCATTATACAAATCAATCTAATTTCTTTCTTGAGTGCTCTTATGATTACATGATTCTCTAGAACTTGCTTTAAACCGTTTGAGACTATATTGATACATGTGACAACATGAATATGATAGAGGCATTAGGATTATAACCAGAGCCAAACAGCCATCCATTAATAATGTTATAAGAGAACATCCCCACTAGTGAGCCAATTTGAGCCTACATTAAATATGCTATTTTATTGGTAACCACAACTTACACCTAGCCTAAATATACTTATATCCTTACCCTTGTTCTAAAGATGGATTATATATTTTGAGACATATTGCAAAAACAAGGGATACTTTTTGAAAATTTGGGTTAGAACGAAAGATAAGTGTGGGGGAGGAGAGAGGCAAAAGTCAAGAGAAAAAGAAAGGGATCATTGTCAAATACATTCCCATATTAAAAAAAAAAAAAAATCTTCTCTTGAACTTCTAGTTAAAGTAAAGAAAAAGATGTTACAAAGTTGGTTAGAATGAAGCAAAGGCTCAACATGAATATTTAGCCTATGTTATTATGTGCTTTATAAGAGTTTTGAGAAGTTTTATTTGTATGATCTTATTATGTCTCTAAACTCTATGAACTCTTTGGAACCTTTGTGATATCTTTATCCTTTTGTTCTTTAACTACATTATAACCCTTTGGCCCCATTACAACCTTGAAAAAAGACCTCTTGATTTATGAAGTTGTATGATCTAAATAGTGGAGAATAGGTGGACAAGCAAGCATATGGTAGAACTGATTTCATGAGATTGATTGAGTGTAAACACTTTACCACTACTTTAAAGAGTGAAAATCATGAGAGTATAGTGAGAAGTTGAGATTAAGTTGAATATGCACTATTTTGATTGAAATATGTTATGTTAATATTGTCTTAACTCATTTATTTACATTCAAGCATGAATTTTTGTGAAATTCTTTGAGCTATTGATTAGTTTATAAGACTTGTTCAAAGATTGTCTCTAATTTATATTGAAAGGATTAGGAGTAAATATTTTTAGTGTATGTAGTTTACTTATATTTTAGTTTTTCAATGTTTGTGGGTATCGTTCTAGCAAACCCTCACGAGACTAAACTCGTCCACTAGGGACACCTAGGGGTTTAAAGGCTTGTGTCACATGCTAAGTGCCACCGTGATTTCCAACAAAAATGGATTAGATTAGATTTTCTTATTTTATTTTTATTGAGTCGTTGCTAGGGACTAGCAACAATCTAAGTGTGGGGGTGTGATAACTCGTATAATTATATAGTTCTTAGTTATGTTTTATTATTGTTTTGTGTCAAATACAAGTTATTATTGCTTAGTCTAATTGTGTTTATGATATTTTATATTTTTATGTAATTTGGTGTTTTTCACGAGTTTCTTTGAGTGATTTCAGATTACTAGGTTAAATCAAGAATTAAGGGCAAATCCAATTCAGTTCCAGTTCCGACACCTTTTGTCATATCAGCTATATCTCGAGTTTCACTGAAGCAATAAGGCTGAAATTTGTAGCCATGCAAAGCTAAGAGGCATATCTATCTTTTTCATGTTTTACACTTCTTGAAACGGAGTCGTTTTCCCTAGCGAAATCGACCATCAAGTTGGCTGATGTGCAATGACGTCTGTGCTGACCTGTTTTCGTATTTTGCCCATATCTTCTTATCCACATCAGCAAATGAGCTGATTCCAACGGCTATGGATCCGTAACTGATAGGGGTATATTTTTCTAGAAGACCATTTTATCAGATCGAGCCTCCAACATTGACAAAATCGACCATCAAGCTGGCTGATCAGAATTGTCATACAATATGACGAAAATTGTTAGAAAAATGCACCCACCTATTATACCTACCTTTGAAATTTGTAAAGCTTGTCTCTTGTCATTTAGCCCTCCAAAATGTGTATAAATAGAGGGCCTTGGATGAGTATTGGGATACATTGATACATTGGTAGGATATTAGCCATTGTAATAAAATTCTCTAAGTTTTCTTCTTCTTTCCTTTCTCTAGTTTTCTTTTTCTTTATTTACTTATGCTTCTTACATTTCTTTTCATTTTATTCATATCTAGTATGTGTTGCTAATCATATTGTTGAGGTGATGAGGTGAAGCTCTTGGTAAATGCTAAGGTTAGTCTCTTAAACATGAACTAAAATGAATCATCATTTATAAACACTAGTATAGATAATATTTTCTTTTGGTCTAAAATCATACTTGCAAAGTAGAGATCTTGATTCATTATTGACAATGAAAATGGCACAGTAAATGCTTGGTTTCATAACCTTGATTTGTTGTAGACATATACCTTGGCATAAGGAATGCTTGGACTCTTTTTGTGAGTTTTGAGGACACCAAATGAACATAATATCATATGCTATGGACGTTGGACAATTTGGACTGAATTGCTAAACCTTCCGATTGGAATCTCCCTTATGTGTGAATTTCAATTGTGTAATAAAACAAGATTAATCTTAGCATAACACCAAGAGTGGATTCTCTAACCTCAACATCTTTTCTTCTTGTTTTGTTTATATCTTGTTTAATTTCTTTTATGTTATTTTGTTTATTTTGTTCTCTAATATCTTGTTTATCTTATTTTGTTGTTGATTCCCTAATATCTTGTTTACTTTCTTTTTCTTATATATTTATAAACTTATACTTACTAATACGCTTCCCTGTGGTTCGACCTCGGACACCCGAGAATTTATTACTTGAACATAACCTGCACTTGGGTTTACAACTCTTAATTGAGTCTCCATCAGATAGTCCTAATACAAGTGTATAGACTATCTCTCACAAGGGTGGTGGGTGAGTTCAACCAAAGCCTAAGCTCTCTACTTATAAGGTGAAAGCCTCCTTGGCTTGACATAAGCAAGCTATGTGGGATTGGGACTTGACTAAAAAATACTCAACAGGGTCGGGTAGCCCGTCTGGCCCGATCGGCCCGACCCATATTGGCCGGGTCTGGACATGATTTTTAATGATTCGGCCCGGCCCGGATCATTGTTTAAGTATTAAAATATTATTTTTTATTTATATTTAATTATAATATATATATATATAAATATTAATAAAAAAATAATTTTTTAATATTTTAATATATTTAAATAGTAAAACGGGCTTCTAAGGGCAGATTCGGGCTCGACCCAAATAGGCTTGGGCAAAGAAGAAGAAAAAAAATTTGGGTCACGGTCCGCCCGACCTATGATCATATCAAATTTGAACGCAAGACTAATTAAGCTAAATTCTATTTGTTTTTAATATCCAATTCTAGCTTGCAAGCTTAATTAAGTTTCCAAATCCTAAAACATTTCTTTTAGACATGGTATGCATTTGTTGTATTGTTGCATGATTGAATTTGAAACTCTTGTGAATTATTATTTTATAGTCCTTTAATTAATAATCATGCCTCTATTTATAGTCAATACAAAATCTTGAACGAATGGTAGTAGATTACAAACTTCAATTTTTTAAACTTGATTACGATTTCATATAGATTTTTTTTTTTTTTTATTATTGAAAGAAACAGAATGTCAAACAAATTAATACACCCATCAGATTTTTTTTTTTTTTTTATATACTATCGGAGCTTTCAAATTCAAATTGTGATGATAATTATTTTTATTTTAATATTTTTTTACTCATCAGACTGTGTGTTGTTGCTTTAATTTTTTTTCAATTTTATTCTATATTTGAATTTACGTACAAGTCAATTAATCATTCATTTGACTTGGTCGTAAAAATATGTTGAAACTTAAATATAATAATTTGAATATTTTTTTTATCAATTTAAGTTTTTAAAATAATACAAATAATAGCACCGGCTTTCTCAAACGAAAAAAAGAAAAAGAAAAATAGTAGCAACATGAATAATAAAAGGTTAAAGCTTCAAGATTCCAGTATATTAATCAAAATTCAATCCAGATCCTTGGAATTTTTCTTTGGTAATCTGATCCAAAAGCTCAACCATGTCCGGTGTCAAATGATTCATCCAATCTCCAACTTGACCTTTCCTGAAGTCAAATTCTCAAAGCTACACAATCTCAAAATTTCTTGCACAACCCCATCTTTTTCTTCCTCTGGTGAAAAAGGTACACCCCAGAACTCAGCCAATTTCCCGACATAAATCAAAGGGTTATGTTTTTTAGACTTTTTATTTTTTTTTTGAAATATTCGTGTTCGACATATATCCGGACATGGGTATGAAAATATGATCTTACAAAGACTTCCAAATACATAGAAATATATATAAAAAAAACATATACTCGTATCGAACATATACTCGTGTCACACTTATACTCAAATCAGAATAACATAGCCAAAAAGATCTTTCTGCACATCCTCGTGTGTTAAGAACAACATATTCTTTGGTGACTCCAAAACTGGCTTTCTAATACCCTAATGCATGATCCCAAATGGGTCCGTAAAGCGAAATCCCTTAGGCAAATAGCTCAAAGGGCTTCCCCCAATGAAATTGGTGGCAATTCTTTGGGTCTCAACCTTGTCATGAAATGCGACTTTGGAACAAGCACATCTTTGGGGTCACGGCAGAGATATAAACGAAACGTCATGCAGAGGCATCCTTTGATGTCACAAGGAGTAAGGAAGGTGAGTTGAAAGAAACCGAGGCAATGCAAGTGCTTTAAGATTATGAAATGAAATCTTAATCATTAAAATCAACAAATTGTCAATCAATATACATCTTACTCCTCACTAGAGGTGGCAAAATGAATCCGAACTCGAAAACCCGCCCAGAAAAACCTGAATCCGAACCCGCCCAAACCCGATTTGATCAAAAAGCAAAAACCCGAACCCGAAAAAACCCGAACCCGAATGGACCCGAACCCGAATGAGCCCGAACCCGAATGGACCCGAACCCGAACCCGAGACCGGCCCGAACCCGAACCCGAATTTAATACCAAAAACAAAAATAATCAAATTGCAATTAAATTTTTTTATTTTTTTTTACAAAGCAATAACTTTAATTATTAATTTTATTCTAATTTTTTTAATAATTTAATTAAAATTTAAAATATTATATATATATATGATGATGAAATAATAATTTTATCAAAAAGTAAATTATATTTTGTACTTATAAGTTATAATTTTAACGTCTCATATCATGATGAATTTACAATCTAAATATTTTAAATTCTTGAAAATTTTAGAGATGTGAAAAAAAATTTGACAATAATTCAATTATTCTTTAAGGGTAAAAAAAAAAATTGACAATAATTCAATTATTTTGGCCTTTTGGGTTATACTTATACGGTTAGGTTATGGTGGGTTTAATTGGATTATGGCTTTCATGGGATTTTATTTTAGCGGGTGGGTTTAATGGAGTTTTGGATTCTATGGGCTTTTGATTTTGGATATATTTATTATATATTAATAAATAATCATATTAATTATATATTTATTACGTATAATTTAAATATAAATTATATTTTTTTAGTACTACTTATAATTTATACTTTATACTGATGAAAAAAATATAAGTACTCGATAGATATATCTGTATATATATATATATATATATATATATATATATATATATCTTGACTATAAGCATAAATATTTTGCATTTTATAAGTATATAAACGAATAGATGAAGGCCAGGATTTATTTTTAAAAGTTTTTTATTTTATAGTGAATATAAATTATAATATATTTATATTTTGAAATTCGAGTTCATCAAATCAATTATTTTAAATATCAATATGATTAATTTATAATATATCATATTTTTTATAATAAATTATTTCAAAATTTGATTTTAGATAACAAAATAATTTCTTATTCTTTTGGTGCTAACAAATATTAATTTTAAAAAATAAATATAATTAAAAATATCATATAGTAGCAAAAGTATAAAAATAAAAATAAATTAATAATTTATTTTTAGATATAAATATTTAAATTACGTAAAAATAATTACATCTAATATAAAATAAAATGATGTAAAACATAACCGAACCCAGACCGAACCCAAACCCAGACCGAACCCGAATGGGCTCGAACCCGAATGGGCCCGAACCCGAATGAGCCCGAACCCGAATGGGCCCAAATCCGAATTGACCCGAACCCGAATGAACCCGAACCCAGATAGACCCGAACCCAAATGAACTTGAATCCGAATAAATCCAAACTCAAATAAACCCGACCCGAACCCGCCGAATTGCCTACTCTACTCCTCACCCAATACAAATATAAAAGACAAAAAGGAGACATATCTTGTCTTATTGGCTTCACCCGAATCCAAGAAGATTATAATCTACCTTTAAATTGATTTTCTTTCACAAACAAACAAATATATATATATATATATATATTTGTTTTTCGTTTTAATCAACCTACCGGGATTCGTTTTAATATATCGAAAAAGATGACAGCTGTGTCCCTATAGTCAACCCTTAACAGTATAATTTCCTTCAACTTTTTGTTATAAAAGGGAATAGTTCGTCTCATCTTTCTCTCACATTTGTCGTGAACAATATCTCACTCCAAAGTTATGTCGTCTTCCCCTACGGCCACCTCAAAATTTTCTCTTCAATTACAGGTTCTCAACCCAGACATTGAGAAAGAAGAAAAAATCGATGAAAGCTATCAGAAAACCTATGAAAAATTCGATGAACTTTTCCCAGCCCTCTCCAAAGAAGAAGGTTGGTGGTCTGAACACCTTGCCCAATACAAAGGTTTCTGGCTACCGTCAACTCTTGTCCTAGGAGCCTTGTTGATTCATGACCACTTCAAGCCTCGACCGACAGATATTATCCTTTCAACATCCCCTAAATGCGGCACAACATGGCTAAGAGCCCTCATTTTCGCTACAATCAACAGGAATTCTTATGAATTTGGCAACAATCCTTTGCTCACAGCAAACCCTCAAGACTTGGTCCCCTTCTTAGAAGGATATATTAAGCGCCATGGATCCTATTCCCACTTTGAAGCACTTCCATCGCCTCGGTTTCTTTCAACTCACCTTCCTTACTCCTTGTTTCCAAAGTCCATGACATCCCAGGATATTGCTGCCTCTGCTTGCCGTTTCGTTTACATCTGCCGTGACCCCAAAGATGTGCTTGTTTCAAAGTGGCATTTCTCGACAAGGTTGAGATCATCCAAAAAATTGCCACCAATTTCATTAGGGAAAGCCTTTGAGCTATTTACCAAAGGGGTTTCGCATTACGGACCCATTTGGGATCATGCATTAGAGTATTGGAAAGCGAGTTTGGAGTCACCAAAGCATGTGTTGTTCTTAAAATATGAGGATGTGAAGAAGGATACTTTGGTTTATGTCAGGAAATTGGCTGAGTTCTTGGGGTTACCTTTTTCACCAGAGGAAGAAAAAAATGGGGTTTTGCAAGAAATTGTGAGATTGTGTAGCTTTGAGAATTTGAGCAATTTGGAAGTAAATAAAATTGTCGAGGAACCAAGAAGATCGAACCGTCCTGTCGGTAATCCTGACTTCTTCAGGAAAGGTCTAGTTGGAGATTGGATGAATCATTTGACACCTGACATGGTTGAGCTTTTGGATCAGATTACCAAAGAAAAATTCCAAGGATCTGGATTGAATTTTGATTAATATATTGGAATCTTGAAGCTGTAATTTTTTATTATTCATATTGCTACTATTTTTCTTTTTCTTTTTTTTCGTTTGGGAAAGCCAGTGCTGTTGCTTGATGATGTATGCTTGACTTTCTGTTTATTTAAATAAAAGAAAATCTATATGAAATCGTAATCAATTTTAAAAAAAATTGAAGCCTGTAATATTCTACTACAATTTGTTCAAGATTTTGTTTTGACTATAAATAGTGGCATGAGTATTAATTAAAGGATAAAATAATAATTCACAAGATATGCGAATTTAAATAACTCTAAAATAATAACAAGTTAACAACCACATATTGCCATTTCCTTAAATAATATTCAACAACATATCATAATTTCAATTTTTTTAATACACAAGTGAATGTATTTAAAGGAAGTAGAAGATTTTTTAACTTTAATTTTTTCTAATTTTCTTCGTAAATAAGATAACAAACAAACACGTCACAATTTTCTTAAATAATATTCAATCGATTTTCATTTTTTTAATACACTTGCCTGTAACCAAAGTTTTATAATATAAGTCTAGATTTTTATTTTTTTGCCAAAATATAGAAGTAAAGTTCATATTTTTATCCTGTCATACAGAAAATTTTGTTATTAATTGCAACCTAACTAATTTTTTTAATCAAAGTGGCCTAACATATATATATATATATATATATATATATATTCTTATGGCCCATGTAAACATGCAACTTGTTTGTAGCTCCTTGGACCTGTAAAGAGTGTTGGCTTGCAGAGGAAACCCAGAATTCTATGCCTGCATGGGTTCATTTCTCTTCTGTCTAACTCCATATTTGATATATATGGAGTTAGACAGAAGAGAGATGCAGAATCTATAGTGAAGCCTTTGGTCCTAAAAATAGCTTCTTACCTTTTTACTTTTCATGAATCAACAGTTGGAAATGAAAGAAGATTAAACAAATTAATTAGCATCAGACATCCTAAAGTAGATTAACATAGTCTTACATGGTTAGAAAATTCTTTCCCAAGGATTCTTATGTTATCGTATGTTGCTCTGATTTTTCATTTTTCTTGAAGTACCTGTCTCCAACACTCGTATCCGACGCATATTCGGATATGGGTATGAAGATATGATTCTCCAAATAGGTGAAAAACTTGAAAAAAAATGAACATACCCGTGTCAGATACAGATCCGTATCCGACATTCACACCTGAGCCTGAATAACATAGATGTTATCTATAGGAAAATCTTGTATCTTTATATTCACCCAGAAATTCTGGAAATCTTGGAAAAAAAAATGCTTTGTTGCAGCTTATTGTTAACTTTGGCACACCAAAATAATGAGTCCTATAAACTTACCAATAAAGTGGAGAGATGGGCACTCAATTGGTGCTGGAAAAGCATTAACAACAAGCTTAGGCAGCCCAAACTTCAATTCTGGAAATCTGAAGCCTGATATTAATATCATAAACTTTATCTTTGGCACTTTTGTGAAAGCAACATCCTTTAATCAGCATTCAAGTGCATTTGTTATCATTATCACAATTCTAATAGTAATTGCAATGAATTTTTCTTGATTCCCTGACCTAAAATTGAAGTGAATTTCTCTCTTTCAAAGATGATGAATCTTAATTATTTTTTCATAAAAAAATTGAAAAAAAAAAATCCAAATGTTGGGATAGAATGTTATTTTCTCACGTAATAGCTAGAATATAAAATTTGACCGTCCACATTATCATGGTGGCAACTTTATCCTTATCCACTATGCTATTGAATTCCAGCAAATGTTTATTCTTGGATTTACTTTTTTTTCCCCCTTTATTGTTCAAGCTTGGAAGTATACATCCATGATCCATCCATGCCTGCTGAGATCTCTGGAAGTTCATTTCCAATTTTGTATAAGATTTTAATTGGAATGAAGTCTTTTTACTTCGATAAAAAAAATGATTATATCGGTTCATATTCTTATACTTCAAATTGTTTTTGCACAATCAGAAACTGGTGAATACTGTTAGATTTAAGCCATTACTGGTGTTGATATGGGTCTAATATGGTCATTAACATGACTTCCGATTTGCTTTCATTCCATAAACAAATGAACAAATTAGTCAAATTAACAAAACATTCCCAAGGTAGTGTATAAAGGAAACCGCAACCTGGAAATAAGAAAAAGATTGCAGATACTGAAATTCGAACTCTAAATCTGTTAGATGCTATATCATAAAAGTAGCCAGATGAATCAACTGGGTTAAGCCACGGGTTCAAAGTAGTGTATTTCTTGCTTTCCTAAACATAATTGCTTAGTGCTGAGTGTATGTTCATAAATTATGCAAAGTTTTTAGTGGGAAAATGGAAAGTGAACCTCTGCTTGCATCTCTGGCACTGCAGATGCTCTTAATCAACAACTTATGAATTTAAGAAGTGGTTTAAAACAAATTAGCTGAAACAAATGGATTTAACTCTTTTTTCATTACTTCCTGAATCAATAATAATCATTATAAACAATGATGATTCATTTCTACAACAAAAAACAACCAGGTTAAAAAACAATGATGATGCTAATCATAACATTTAACACTTCCAACCTGCACCTGTTATTTTCTCATCTAATATGGAGTTGGGGCAGAAGACCAATCTATAATGCAGCCTTTGGTCCTAAGGCAATCTGTAGGTCTTGTGAAAACATCTCCTGGATTTTCTCAATGAATTTGAGCATAGTTTCTAGGCCTTTCTCATCTGTTACAATTGAGCAAGGTGAAAATCAGAAATAAGATTACTGGATTTGTGAGCTTGATCCTTGAGAGTTTGAAACATATTGCTATGGTGAAGAAAGGTTCTTTTTTTTTTCTTTTTTGAGGGTAAAGTTTTGTGGTAGCAATTAACAATACTAACCGAGTTTTGGTACAGTGTGCCCCATTGAGTGATGAATAACAAAGGGCTTCACAAATGATTTTAGTAGCATAAACCCCTTTTCCTTCAGGAAATCCTTGTCTCCTGATTAAGAAATTAACATTTTAAGACAATAATGGAGGTTGCAAGTCCTAAAACTAACTCCTATTATTATTATTTCTTTTTGGAATCAAAAGTCGGATATAATAAAGAAACTATACATGCAAAGGGCTTCACAAATGATTTTAGTAGCATAAACCCCTTTTCCTTCAGGAAATCCTTGTCTCCTGATTAAGAAATTAACATTTTAAGACAATAATGGAGGTTGCAAGTCCTAAAACTAACTCCTATTATTATTTTTTCTTTTTGGAATCAAAAGTCGGATATAATAAAGAAACTATACATGCAAATGATAAACAAACAATCATCAGCAATGTAGAAAGACAATTTGCATCAAGAAACAAGAGTTTAAATTTGTTTCCTAAGAGTAAAAACTGCAAAACTTAGGGTAGCACCTTAAAAGTGTAGGGCTCTAAGAATCTTAATCATTACTTTCACAAATTTTTGCAACTACTATGTGATTGAGTGGAACTTACTTCCTTAGAGGTGTAGTTAATTTGTCATCTTTCCAGAAGATTATCTTGAGATTGAATCAACTTTGTGCAACTTTCCTATGGAAATTAAGATAAAGAATATAGAAATGTGTGCCAGGGTAAACCATAAGTTTTTTGGCATCCTAAAGTTCAAAAGGTTTCTAGAGTTAAACAACAAAGGATTTTTGAGGAATACATGGACTCTTTTTACTCAAATGGACTCAGTTTAGGTTGCTTGCGGTCTAGCCTATCACCTTCACCACGAAAGCTCCTTGCAATTTGTACCTATGTTACTCGAACTCAGATGTGAGTGCCGGATATGGATATGTGTCCGACACGGGTATGTTCAGTTTTTCTAAGTTTTTTCATGTATTTGGAGGATCGTTGGAGGATCATATCTCCATACCCATATCCGAATATGCATCGGACATGGATGTCGGACACGTGTACTTCAGAAAGAAAAAAAAAGTCAGAGCAACATAGTTCTATGACTATACTCTATACCTAACAACTTCAACTAAAGAACGAAAATTCTAAAGCTTATGCCAAGGTTTGTTGTATTCAGATGCTTTAACACTTCATTTACTGTATAGCTTTAAAGATTGATAAAAATTTACAATTTATTTGCCAAAAAAAACTGCTAAAGCTTAAAGACTGCTAGGGTCTCATGTCAGCCAATAATTGGACGTAGCAACTGGACATTTTTATGGTATCATAACTAGCATTGGAAGGTCCTCTGCTTCTAAATTAGTACCAGTAAAAGAAAAAAGAAAAAAAACATATTATTGCTTTTTTTGCTTTGAATGAGTATGCAAAACTTGCTGCTAATAAAAAATGATAATTCTTCTTGGCGCTCTCCATGATCTAAAGCTCTTATAGAAAATCAAGCAGCCTTATGTGATGTCCTCTTTCATTCTCCAAAACAATCAAGATTATGTTAGTATTTGGCTTCTCTTTAGTTCATTCAGGGTCACAGCTTCTGATACAGGGAAGTTTTAGTAGATAAAAGCCTAAAGTAGATATGAATAGTCTCACATGGGTTTCAAAATTCTGTTTCCAAGCAATTTTGTGTTGCTTATGTAGCCTTTCTGGACAGAGCTCACTACACTTCACAAGTTAAAGGGTAGGGGGCTATCTATATGAAACTTATAGCTTCATATTCACATTTTACACTAGCTGTAGAGATAGGAAAACTGAAGTCTGTTAGGGTTAGATCAGCTTTGAAAGGAAATATTTGCAGAAGCTATTCCTAGATTGGCTTGGAATATTTACATTTATCAGACTAGAAATGGTCAAAATTATCATGATGGTAATTTTTGTTTCCTAGTAAATTGTAGTAAACAATGGGGAAGGTGTATTAGTTGTTATACATAATCGCTACGTTGCTCCGACTTCTCATTTTTCTTGAAGCACTCGTGTCCGACCCATATCCGGACATGGGTATGGGGATATGATCCCCCAAAGACCCTCCAAATACATGAAAAAACTTAGAATAAATTAAACATACTAGTATCCGACACTCACATCCGAGTCCGAGTAACTTATTAGCAGGTTTAGTCTCGCATGCTCAAGATCAATGAAATCCAAAAAGGAACTTCGGTAAACCAAAATGTACTAGAACTAGAATGAAGACAATTAAAATTGCAACAATAAGTCATCAACTTACCAATCAAGTGAAGAGATGGGCACTTAATTGGAGCTGAATATGCATTAACAAGCAATTTAGGCGGCCCAGACTTCAATTCTCGAAGTGCAAACCCTGATATTATGATCACAAACTTTATCTTTGGCACATTTGTGAAAGCAACACCCTGTAATCAAAATTCAAGCACACCAATCAGTTTACAAATATCCTCATCCTGATTCTCAAAGTAACTTCAAATTAAGAACTTTTCTAGCTTCTCTGACAAAGAAAAAAAAAGGGCATACCTCTCTTTGCATCGAAGGCAATACAGATGCTAGCATTCCACCCTGAAATTCATGAAATTGGCCAAGACAAGTATTAATTTTAATGAGAAAACTGAAAGGAGTTCTATTCAAGATTTTAAGTTTCAAATAGTTTACCTGGGAAAAACCCAGTAGACCATCAAAGGGACCATGCTTAATCATATAATCTTCTATATATGCAATACACTCCTCAAAATTAAAACACTCCACCTGAACAAAAAAAAGTAAAATAAAAGGAAGAAAGAAGAAGAAAAGAGACTGATGTTTATCTGCTATTTCATTAAATGGAGATACCCAATGATCAAATAGATATTAAGCTGAAAGATCAAACCTCGTTGACTTGATACCATTCATAATAGGGAGGATCATAAAGGCCTTCAATGTCGGATTTTCCTTTGGCAGGAAATTGGGCGTCAAGAAAATCAAAATCAAAGTTTTCGAGCACGGCATCAGGCCATTTTCCCATCATTTTTTTCAGGATTTCACCGCTGGTTCTGAATCCATGGAAACATAGAATTCTGGGTTTCCTCCTCCCCATTTGACTTCCCAGCATTTCCTCTCTTTTGGTACTATTTGCTAGATGAGATAATAACAAACAATCGATGCCTTGAGTTTGAGAGGCTCTATTCACAGAATTCTTCCCAAGAAAATTGAAGTTATTGGCCTTAGATTCCGTAGAATCCCCTTCTCTCTAGTCCACGTTTATCACGGTGAAAAGTGGCAAGTGGCAACTAGCCTCATCATCAATAAACTATATTTTAATCTTTCCTTATATTAACTCATTAAATACCATATGATTTTTACAAAATAAATAATATAAAAATTTATGTAATTATTAGAATTTAACGTGTTGAATGAAAAAATACATTTTTTAAATAATTATTTTATAAAAAGTAATAGGTAAATAAATTTTATTAAAGTAAAAAAGTGTTTTTTTTATTAAAAAAATAGATAATTATTTTTTGTGTAAGTAAAAAGTCATAAATATTTTTAATTTTATATTCAATAAAATAATTTTGTTAATTTTTTTTATCAATTATCTAACTGAATTCACATCACTTGATTTGTGACATCAATGCAACCATGAATTTTTAAAAATAGAATAAATCATTTTTAATTTGAGTTTGCTTTGTATATACAATCCTTATTAGAAAATGAGAAAGTAGCACAGATTATTGACCAGTTCAGCTAAATGTTTTCTGGCTGCAGAGATTGAGGAATGAGGACCGAACCAAGATTATGGGAGTAGATTGATTTGCAATTCTGTAAGGTTTAAGTCATGATTTAGACTTTGTAGTTGGGTCAATCTTTGAAGGGATTGTCGAGTAGTACTCGGTGTTTAAAATGGCCGTTAACAAGACTTCTGAGTTGCTTATACAATACATGTTTCTACTCAAATTTGGCAATTTCAAGCATCTTATACAATACATGTTTCTACTCAAAATTATCCACTAATAAGCATTGAAAAGATGAAAACAATAGAAGAAAATGTGCCTTGTAACAAATTGAATTAATATCTCCATCAGAATTTCGACCCTTCTAACTACCCACACTAGTGATATAGATATGTTACTCGGATTCGAGATAAGTGTAGGATATGAATATTTATTTGACAAGGGAAATACTCAATTTTTTAAGAATTTTTTATATATTTGAAAAATTATACTTTCGTATTCATATCTAAATATGTGTCAGACACGAATATTTTAAAAAAAAATGAAAAAGACGAGTAGCAGAGGACATTGGTTCATTACGAACATGGTGATCTGATCTAATGACTAGCATCATCACATCCCCAAATCATATTATTTGCAGTATTAAACTAGTTAGCTTCTGCATTTAAGAAGATCTGTTCCTCATCTGTTGGCATGGTCTTCTGAATCCTCCCAATGAAGCCAAGCATCACCTCCGTGCTTTTCTCATCTGGGAAAATATGGAAAAGGAATTAAAAATTAAAACTGAGAACAGCAGTTCTGGAAAGAAAAAGAAAAAGAAAACTATTATTATAACATGCTTGCAGCAAAAAAAATCCAAGTATATGCCCCCTGCGATGATTGATCACAAAAGAATCCACAAAAGATTCCAAGAGAACAGTTAGATTCCTATGTTATTCGGATTCGAATGTGTAAGTGTCGGATACGGATATGTATCCGACATATGCTTATACTTAATTTTTTCTACGTTTTTCTATATATTTGGAGGATCATACTCATACACATGGACATGAGTACTTCAAGGAAAATAAAGAGTCGAAGTAACATAGGTTGAATCCAGCTTCAGGAAGTCCATATATTTCACCTGCAATCCCATGTTTTGATCAGTGTTGTGCATGGCCTGGAGATTGCTTCTACCAAAATATGAGCGAAACTTATCGAGGACGACCTTATCAGAACATTGGTGTACATTTCGCTGTGTTTTGAGCTATAAATAGAGTGCAATTGAAAGCTTGGAACAATTACCAAGTCTTTGGAATAATTACATTTCGCTGGATAGAGATTGCCTTCCTGGAGAGAATCACTCAAAGGGTTCAAGGGTGGGCAACAAAGCATCTGTCTTTTGCTAGTCGTCTCCAACTCATACAATCTGTAATTTTTAGTATGCAGAACTTCTGGTGTAGGAATTTTATCCTACCATCCAGAGTTATGAAGAGAATCACCCAGATATGTAGTTTATTCTTCTGGAAAAGAGAAGCAGGCAATGCAAGGGGTGCTAGAATAAGCTGGCAGGAGGTTTGCCTCCCTAAGTCAGAGGGGGGTCTGGGTATCAAGGACTTAGTATCCTGGAACAAGGCATACATATTGAGGAATCTGTGGATGGTGCTTACCAAAGCTGGCTCCTTGTGGGTAGCATGGATTGAGAGGGTATGTTTTGAAGGGCAACAATATCATGCAGTTGCTTTCAATACAAAGATTTAGCTGGAGTTGGAAGAAGCTACTAAAATTGAGATGCACAGCACTCAAATTCATCCAGCAGCAAGGGGACAGATTGACTTGGAGAATATTTTGGTCCTAATTACAAGACAGTCCAAGCTTGGAATGAAATAAGACATCAAAGGGGAAAGGTGAATTGACACAGGCTGGTTTGGTGTCATTTCCATGTCCCAAGACACTCACTTATAGCATGGCTTGCAATTCTAGATAGACTGTCTACAAAGGACAGAATGCATCGTTGGGGAATTAGACTTTCTACAAATTGCTTGCTTTGAAATAGCGAGGAGGAGACTAGAAATCACATGGTTTTTAGTTGTGATTATTCAAAGCAGTTGTGGGGTAGATTGATCTCTACTTGTGGCAAGAGAAGAACAGTGAAACCCTGGCAGGAGGAGCTTAACTGGGCAGTGAAAAAATTTAAGGGTAAAGCTTTGAGTTCAATGATTCTGAGGCGATCGAGAGGTGATGAAAATGCTGTAGAAGTCAGCTTATGATGTCCAAACTTGGCTCCTGATCAGACACTTAATTCTTGGAACTTTGTTAAGGGCTAGCTAAACCATCTCTCAGCATTCCAGGCAAGGCAGCTGATAAAATTGCTCCCTGAGATTCATCAGGAAAACCATATTCAGATCCAATCTTTGCACAAGAGTTGAATTTTTAAGAATATGTTGAGATAATTCAAGCAGACCCCACCTGGGAGAAAGCCCAGAAAACCATCAAATGGGCCGTTTTTCATCATATAATCTTTTCAATAGACACTCTTCAAAATTTGTATACTCAGTGAAATCCTACATGTTAGAAGAAAACAAAGATTTAACCATAAGCTTGCTCGTCAAAATAAAAAATAACTTGTAACTATAATTTATGGAAAAGTCTCCTACCTGGTTGGCTTCGAACAATTCATAATAAGGAGGATCAAAAAATGCCTTCAACATCAGACGGCGAAGATTTCTTGGTTTTCTCTGGATTTGGCTTCCCATTTTATTCAGAATTCTTGTTGTAAAATTGAGGCCCGCGGCCGCCCCCAGATGGTTGGTGCAACTCGCTGTCTTTGACAATAGAAAACTTTAACAAAGTTGGCTGGCTTTGATGTCTGCTTTATTGGCTTTGATAACCAATAAATTAGCATAATAATATGGTAAAAAGAAGATGAAGAACAAGGATAGTGTTAAATGATCAGAAATCCAAAACAAAAAAAAACAAAAAAAGAATAACAATAGTATACATAAATAATGCAAAATTTTCCCTAAGAAGGATAATGCAAAGTTTATGGGCAAAGACTTTACTGGTTTTATTCGAATAATTGAACCACTATATTTTTTAAAATTTTATCATTTTTCAAAAAGTAATTTATTGCCCGATTTCTTGAATAGTTATAGTGTTGTTAGCTAGTTAGTCTATAAATTTCTATTTTGGGAGTAAATTAGATTGATTAATGCAAAGCTTGGTTCAAGTGGTAGTTGAGATGAAGTTTCTGGAAAGGTATTTGGAGTTTTCTAGTAAAAAGGAAAAAAAAATGGCAAAGTCCAAATATATATATATATATATATATATATATGCAGTAAGATAAAATGTTCGTTTTTCATATAGTGAGGTTGAAATTTTTTAATTTTACAAACGGATTAAGAAGTATGTATCTTCTTACTAAGTATTAATTTTACTTGTGAAATCTAATAATTCTATTACCGATAGATGAATGTGATAATTTCTCATGAGATAAAACAGAATAAAAAACATATTACTACTAGGCTTCTATGCTAATCTATATATATGAAAGAGCACCAAATTACTTTGATAATGATAAAAATAAAACATTATACATATTTTATTTTAATATGTAGAATTTGAGACTTCCTTAACATACAAAGAAAATGTCAAGGTAAATGAAAAAAAAAAAACACGAAAAAAAAAAATCTAAAGCATTTCTTGTATATTATTTCAAAGTATAAAATAGAAAGAAAAAAAAATGGTAAGAGAATTGAAAAACATTTTATTTGTATAGCTGTCGTTTAAGAGTTTGAATTTTTTTTTTTTCCTGAAGACCCTAACACTATTTTTTACATTTTACCTTTACATCGATTAACTTTATTATTTTATAGTATCAAATATGTAGTAATTTTTTATAAAAAATTTGTGGTCTTCTCTATCGATTAATTTTGATTTTTTTTCTTAGTTTTACATTAATGTGGATTTCCTTTTATTACTGTTACAAACATGGGTTTTTTTTTCAAAAAATGAAAATAAATATTATTTTTACATAATTAATTTAACTAAAAATCAATAAAATTAAACCATAATTACATTTTTTTTATCAATTCCATCCATATTTGTGAATATTTTCATAGCTTTTTTTCTACCTCTAATTTTTAACTGGAAACCTTCTAATTTTAACTTTTCCTTCCTCTTTCTCATTTTGGTACCTAAATTTTTGGTCTCAATCGAGTACTTATACTATAATTTCGTCAAACAGATCGGTATCTGACACTAACACCGTTAAATAAATACTAATATGGAAAATAGTAACTAATGAAAACGTGACACGTGAAAAAATACCATGTCAACACTAACTTAATGATGCCACATCATCAATAACAGAAAAAAATGTTAAAAATTCAAAACAAATTCAAAAAATTATAAAAACTAAAAATTCAAAAATTCACAATAATTTTTTAAAATTCAAATTTTCAAAAAAAATGAAAAAAATTATAAAAAATAAAAATAAAAATAATATTTAAAAAAATACAATAATTTTTTAAATTTTAAAAAATCAATTTTTTTTTAATAAAAGAAGGAATAAATTCAAAAAAAATCACAATTTTTTTTTTCTAAAAATTCAGAAAAATTGAAAAAAAATTCTAAAAATTTTAAAAAAGGAAATAATTATAAAAAATAAAATAAAATTTAAAAAATTCACAATTTTTTTTAAAATATCAGACAATTCAAAAATAATGAAAATTGAAAATATAATTGAAAAAATGGAAAAATTATAAAAATTAAAAAATTCACAATAATTTTTTAAATTTCAAAAATTCAAAAAAAAAATTATAAAAATAGGAATAAATTAAAAAAAATCACAAATTTTTTTCTAAAAATTAAAAAAAATCTAAAAAAATTCTAAAAATTATAAAAATAAAGGAAATAATTATAAAAAATAAAATTTTAAAAATTCACAATTTTTTTTTAAAAATCTTAAAATTCAAAAAAATTCAAAAATTGAAAAATTATGAAAATTGAAAATATAATTCAAAAAATTCACATTTTTTTAAAAAATCAAAAAATTAGAAAAAAATAAAAAATCTGAAAATTTTAAAAATTTTAAAAACTATATGAAATATTAAAAAAATTGAATATTTATATATTTTTTAAAAATTTTGTAAAAAAAAAAAGAAAACTGGAAAGGAAAAAAAAAAAGGAGAAAGGGAAGGAAAGGATGAAGGGAAAGGAAGAAGAGAAAGGAAGAGAGAGGAAAGGGAAGGGCGGCGGGGGCGGCGATCAGCCGCCAATCGGCCTCAGGTTGGTGAGAGAGAGGGTGAATCAGGGGGGAGAGAGAGAAGAGACCAGGGGGAGACCGACCGGCAGCAGCCTGGCCGGCCCGGGGCAGATCCAACGTCGATCTGCCCTGAGCCGGCCAGGCTGCGGTCGGTCGGCGCTTCCCTCTTTCCCTCTCCCTTTTCCCTTTTCCCTCTATCTCTCTCTCTCTATTTTTTAATTTTTTTAAATTTTTTTCCAGATTTTTTAAAAAATTAAAAATTAAAATCTTTTTTAATTTTCTTGAATTTTCTGAAATTTTTAAAAAATGTTTGAAATATTTTAACCTCTTTTTTTGTTTTGAATTTTTAGATTTTTTATAATTTTATTTTGAATTTTTATAATTTTTTCTATTTTGTGTGAATTTTTTATATTTTTTATTTTAAAAATCTAAAGATTTTAGATTTTAGATTTTTTTTAATTTTTTATAATTTTTTATTTTGAAAAATAAAATTGTGAATTTTTTTGAATATTTTTTTATTTTTTATAATTTTTTCCTATTTTTTTGAATTTTCTGATTTTTTCAAAAATATATGAATTTTTTTTAAAAAATGATAATTTTGAATTTTTTTAAAAATATATGAAATTTTTAAATTTTTTTCGATTTTTTTATTTTTTTGAATTTTTTAAAAAAATTTGTGATTTTATTTTTGATAATTTTTTCTTGAATTTTTAATATTTTTTATTTCAATAATAACGTGGCATCATAAAATTAAAATTGATATGACATTTTCTTTAGGTACCAAAATAAAAAATATATATATAATTCAAGGGACAATTTTTTAATATGCTGCTTAAGACTAATTTAACATCTCAAAAACTCTGTCAAACAACAATATTAAGAGATACCTTAGTAAAATAAAAGATAGCAGTTGCCTTGCCTCTATTTGATTTGACTATCCCAAACCAATTATTCAATTTCAAAGCAACTCGGATTTGTTTTTTTCCGCAAAATAAGACCTATAATTTTCAAACTTGTAGTCTTTTTTCCTCATACTGGATTTCAATGGAAATTATTTCTCAATCTCAAATTTGAGTTGCCATGGCCATCAGCCATAATCTAATATTTTAAATGAAGATTTAGCTGTTAGCAGGCAGATCGAAACATAAGCTGCATGAGTTTTGAGACTTTTCTCGGAGAGTTTACTAGCTAGGCGTTTTAATAACAGTTCCCCGAATATTAAATTATTCATGTTTGAATATGTATCAGACACACATATATATTTAAAAAAATATTTTAAAAAAATAAAAAATTCAGTTAACATTGGTAATAACACGTAGAGTGTCACGATTCACACCAATCTGCAAAATATTATCCGCTTCGACTCATTGGATCTTTCGATTTTGTTCACAAAAAGTGCCTCACAGGTTGAAAATTATGTAAACATTTATATATTCAATTGAATTCTAATACACAATCAATATGAAATTCATAATTCTTTTATAGGACCCACTGAGGTTGAATAAGTGTCTGAACAATTAAAAAGACAAATAATTTTTTTTTCTTGCTTTTGGAATTTGGACCCATTCAGTTTTACCAAATTGGTACATCCCATTCATTAATTCTTCTCAAGCTTCTGGATTAATAGACTGTTTCTGGGGCTGTTGAATGGAACAAGTCCTGGAAGAAATTAGTAATGTGGTGGGGAAACCGTCGCGGATAGTTTTGTTGTGCGGAACTAGATCGATATTAGTAAAACCGATTTAAACACACTGAAAAACACAGATTTTTACGTGGTTCAGCAAGTGTGCTTACATCCACGGGAGGAGGAGCTTGAAGCTTGTATTAATGGAGATGGAGTACAAACCGGATACAGAATACAAGGTGCTATACAAGCACTTAACTCACAACTCACACAATACCAGAAAAACTGATAAACTTAGAGTTTTTGCTACAACTCTTAAATCTCTAATTCTCCTCTGCACATTTACAACAAAGTACTAATGCCTATTTATAGGCCATGCATGTGGTGTGTGAATACACCAGCCACCAGCCATCAGTAAGTTCTAGGAGGCTGCTGCCAAGGTTCAACAATTTCTGCAGCAGAAATTGTTGAAGCTGCCAAGCTTTGAATTGTGGACTTTGAGCCACTTTTGTGGACTTGAGTCACCATTCCAACAATCTCCACCTTGGCGAGAATCCACAGAGAGAATTCACTGATCAGAGCTTCCTCCATTCCTCCTTCAAATGCTTTAAACTCGAGAGATATTGATCAAGTCCAAACAATGTTGAAACTTGATCCCAGAAACTATTTTGGTTAGCATATCTGCGGGATTATCTGTAGTCCTGATCTTCTGTAGTAGAATGTTTCCTTCATCTACTATTTCTCGGATAAAGTGGTAACGAACATCAATATGCTTGGTCCGACTATGATGAACTTGGTTCTTAGCTAGGCAAATGGCACTTTGGCTATCGCAGAAAACATCTACCTTTTCCTGTGCTATCCCCAAATCATCAATCAATCCTTGAAGCCAAATTGCCTCCTTGAAAGCTTCTGTTATAGCCATGTACTCTGCTTCGGTTGTAGACAGAGCTACCGTTGACTGTAAAGTTGATCTCCAACTTACTGGTCCTCCTGATATGGTGAACACATAACCAGTAGTTGAACGACGCTTATCAAGATCTCCAGCATAGTCTGAATCCACATATCCAACAAGATGCTTGCTAATAGTTTTACTTCTCTCGAATTTTAAGCCTGTTTCCACAGTACCATGAATGTACCGTAGAATCCATTTCACAGCTTGCCAATGGCCTTTACCAGGATTATGCATGTACCGGCTTACCAAGCTGACAGCGTGTGAAATATCAGGTCTTGTACACACCATTGCATACATGAGGGCACCTACTGCATTGGCATATGGAACATGATCCATCTGTCTCTTCTCACCATCTGTACTTGGTGACATCAATGCACTGAGTTTGAAATGTGCCGCCAAAGGAGTACTTACAGATTTGGTCTTATCATTAATGCCAAATCTCTGAAGTACTTTGCTCAGATACTGAGCCTGGGTCAATTTGATCACACCATTTTTTCTATCTCTGCTGATTTCCATCCCAAGAATTTTCTTGGCTTCTCCAAGATCCTTCATCTCGAACTCTGAGCTCAGTTGAGCTTTCAGCTTGTCAATCTCCACCTTGCTTTTAGATGCGATTAGCATATCATCAACATACAAAAGCAAGTAGATAAATGATTCATTTTGGAGTTTCCGGAAATAAACACAGTGATCAAATTGACTGCGTGTGTACTTCTGATCCAACATAAAGGTGTCAAACCGCTTGTACCACTGTCGCGGTGACTGCTTCAGACCGTATAGAGACCTGTTCAACTTACATACCCAATCTTCACGACCGGGGACTCTAAAACCATCTGGTTGAGTCATATAAATTTCCTCCTCTAAGGAACCATGAAGGAATGCAGTTTTTACATCAAGTTGAACTAACTCTAGGTCATACTGTGCTACTAAAGCCAATAATATCCGAATAGATGCATGCTTAACAACAGGTGAAAATACCTCATTGTAGTCTATTCCTTCCTTTTGAGCGTAACCTTTGGCTACCAATCTGTCTTTGTATCTGATACTGTCTTTGCCGGTAGCACCCTCCTTTTTGGCAAAGACCCATTTGCACCCAATTGTTCTTTTGAGTGTTGGAAGTGGAACCAACTTCCAAGTCTGATTCTGATGAAGTGATGTCATCTCTTCATCCATCGCCTTCTTCCACTGGGCATGCTCGGGGCTGTTTACAGCTTCTTTGTAATTACTCGGGACATCATCGTCAATTACTGGAAGGGCGTATGCCACCATGTCTGTGTACCGAGCAGGTTTCCGAATATGTCTTTTTGGTCTGCTGGTGGCAATAGATTCAGGTTGCTGAAAGGTTTCCGGTGATGACTCCTCCACTTCAGTTAAGGTGTCATCAGATTCTGGATCAGATTCATCTGAATTTTGACCAGCATCTTCTGATTCAAACTCCACCTGCTTTAGAGAATCATGGTTCACATTCTCTGGAGTTGACTGTTTCAGCATTACAGATTCGTCAAAGGTAACATCTCGGCTTACGATGACTTTCTTTGACTCAGGGTTCCACAGTCGGAATGCCTTTACTCCTTCACTAAAGCCCAAGAAGACAGCTTTCTTGGCTCTAGGATCCAGTTTTGATTCACTTACGTGAAAATATGCTGGGCATCCGAAAATACGAAGCCGATCATAATCAGTAGCAGAATGTCCGGACCACACCTCTTCAACCTGGTATTTTCAAAACACAATTTGGAGCACTTTTGAAAAAACGGACAGAATCGAACAAACTCGGTTTTACGTAAAAATTGGCTCTGATACCAATTTGTTGTGCGGAACTAGATCGATATTAGTAAAACCGATTTAAACACACTGAAAAACACAGATTTTTACGTGGTTCAGCAAGTGTGCTTACATCCACGGGAGGAGGAGCTTGAAGCTTGTATTAATGGAGATGGAGTACAAACCGGATACAGAATACAAGGTGCTATACAAGCACTTAACTCACAACTCACACAATACCAGAAAAACTGATAAACTTAGAGTTTTTGCTACAACTCTTAAATCTCTAATTCTCCTCTGCACATTTACAACAAAGTACTAATGCCTATTTATAGGCCATGCATGTGGTGTGTGAATACACCAGCCACCAGCCATCAGTAAGTTCTAGGAGGCTGCTGCCAAGGTTCAACAATTTCTGCAGCAGAAATTGTTGAAGCTGCCAAGCTTTGAATTGTGGACTTTGAGCCACTTTTGTGGACTTGAGTCACCATTCCAACAAGTTTTCTAGCGGATGATCGATCGCAGAAGTCAGAACAGATCAACTTGTCGGCCTAATAATTAATCAACTAGCAGCTTTTTATTTGACTTTTGCACAATCCCCATACTTCACGAAAAATTATATTATCGATACTTTTTATCATGTCAGTCATAATTTCAATTAATTAAATTAAGAAAAATTATAAAAAA
The DNA here is from genome assembly GCA_030761205.1 of Fremontodendron californicum. Classification (NCBI taxonomy): domain Eukaryota; kingdom Viridiplantae; phylum Streptophyta; class Magnoliopsida; order Malvales; family Malvaceae; genus Fremontodendron; species Fremontodendron californicum. Next base: position 3,298,858 of record JAULJL010000037.1, read on the forward strand.
AATTATAAAACATGATTTTAAACTTAAAATACGACCCTATGTCTTAAATCCTAAACTCTTAAATCTTAAAAACGAAATTAAAAAAAACCAAATATCAACCATTATGTGAAAAAAAAAATGATTTGATGTAATTTAATTGTCAGACCATGACTAATGTGATATAAAAGGTCTATAAAATAACTTTTCTTCCTTCATGGACCTTTTATCCTTTGGAAAACAAGGGAAAAAGTTTTAAATTTACACAATAAAAAAAAAAAATTGTATTCTTAACTGTCAAAGAAAATATTTATTGGTTTTTGGGTTTCTATATAAAAAAAAAAAAATTGGGTGCATGTAAGAAATTTAAAAGGAAGAAATCTTGTTGAATTGAACCTCGATTGGATTATATCTTTTGATTATGAAAATTCAAGAGTTTGGGGTAATTATATATATTTTTAAAATATATAAAAATAATTTTATTAAATTTATTTTAAAAAATACTTAATTAATGAAAATAAAGAAATGAAAGAAAATGAAAGATTTAGCTTTTTTTTTCTTTTTTTAATTTTCTTTTTTTCCATTGTCTCTTTTATTTTTTTTTATTTTTTTATTCGATTTGAAAATTACAAAATGATAAATCAACTTCAATAATTATTTTAAATCATGATATTTTTCCTTAAAAATTTGATAAAATAATAATAATAATTACTAAAAAATATTTATAAGTTTTTTAATATATAAAAATCCAAAATTAGGTTAAAAAAAATCACTAAATATATATTTATTAATTTTTTGATGAAAATAATAAATTATAAAAAATTAAAACAACAATAAAAAAAAAACTATATTTTTTCATATTCCTTTCTCTTTTTCTTTTTTTTTCCTTCTTCTTCTTATTCTCTACTTTCTGGTCGACCGACTGTTTGCGTCGTCACCGGCTAAGTCGAGGCAATCGACCCACTCCACTCACTCTCCTCCTCCTTTCTCTTCCTCTCGTCATCAACGACATCATCTCCTCCTCCCTTTCCTTTTATCTCTCTTCCATTTCCTCCCATCTTCTCCACCATTTCCTCATCTGGCCGCCACAATCACAAGTCGATCTTGTCTGACTCATCCTCCCTTTAATCACCTCTCTTTTCTCTTACCTTCAACCTCTATTTTTTCTCTCCTCTCCTCTCTCTTTTTTTTCAAATCATTTCAAAAGGTCAAATTTACCCCTACAAACAAATAACATATGATGAAAATAACCTTGATATTTTCTTCGACAGTTAAGAATACTTTTTGATGTAAAATTTGGACGTATGTACATTTTTATATAAAAAATGATACAAATGATGGGTATGGTTGCAGGTGAGATGAAAAAAAATATGGCAAGGAGAGCAAAAGGGGAAGAAAAATGGTAAGTATAACTATGGTTGTAGGTGAAGGAAAAAAGACATGAGAAAAATGGTGGCTACTAAGTTAAAAAGAAGAGAGAAAATGGTGGACATGGTTATGGTGGTTAGAATTTGGATTGCTAGAAGAAAAGAAAAAAAAAAAAAAAAAAAAAACATAAAGTTGGGAAATAAGTCGGAAAGGCATTTTTGTTTTAAATTTTTTTTATTACTTTTACACGTAATGGAAAAATCACTTTACCATCTCTCTATACAAATGACATTCCCATAATTTGTGATAAAGTGATGCACAAATAAAAGCCACATTTTCAAGAATATATCATATAAATAATAAGAACTTGTTTTTCACCGATTAAAATTAAAAAAATATATGAATACTGTTTAAAAAAATAATCCCACATCGATTTATTAAGAATAAAACTGTAATTTTATAAAATAAAAATTATCTTTTGTTACCGGATATCTTTTCTTAAAAAACAAAACCATAAAATCAACTATCCTTGCATTAACAAATGCATTCTTGCATACCAAACCCCACTGAAAACTTTCAATTACATAGAATCCCAAATGTAAAGGCTCCTCCGTCCAACCAAACCAAACCAAGCGGGGCCTTGAAGTTCAATTTCCCAGGAAGCAGGGTCGAAAGTTAGTTAAGAGAAAAAGAAATCCGAGGGAAGACATGAAAAAATAACAGGTTATTATTAAAAAGGTCACTTTGTTTGTCCACTTGTCATCGGACATGTGCCCTTGAGAGGTCAGTGGACCCACCCTGTTTTAACAGAATGCGAGGTCATATCATTGATGTCTTTTTTTTTTTTTTTTTTTTTTTTAAGTTGAGTTTGAGGCAAGTAATTAATATCGATGAGTATATTATTTTTATTTTATTATTAATATATATTAATATTGATATATTTTGATGTATTATTTTAAATTTATCGATATTTTTTTTAAATATTTTATATATATATATATCTATATGTATAGTTTATTTTTAAGTTTTTTAATAAAATATATATTATATATACATGTAAATATAAATTCATTACATGCATATATATATATATATATATATATGTTTTTATACAAATATAAATTTTAAATATTTAATATCTCAAAATTTTTAAATATCAAATAGGTAAAATAAATATTAAAATGTTAAAAAAATATAGTAAATTATTATTAATTATGTCTAATAACTTAATTTAATGAACATATATATATTTTAAATATAATTATAAAAAAAATAAAAGTATCATGACACAAAAAATATTGAAATTGGTTTAAAAATTCAAATAAGTGAACTTTTAGATAAAAAAATTAAAATCTTGTACCAATCGATACGGACCAGTACGTACCGATACTGACCGGTACAGACCGGTACAGGCTGGTACGACCGGTACGGGCCGATACCAAAACGAAACGGAACAAAACTGATACCGTTTCGGTTTACCTTGAAAACGGTACGTATCGACCTGTACGGCTGATACCGATAATTCTGGTTTGAGAACCAACTCCAGTTAAGTTAATCCTTAGTTGAAACAAAAATTGAATTTGGAATCTGATAAGAAAAGGCGAATTATAGGATAAACTCTCTTATAGTAAGTTTAAAATAAGTTTTATTATATATAAATATGATAAAATTACATATAAATATGATAATTTTATATAATTTTTATATATGTAATTTTATATATATATATAAACATAACACAAATTATATATATAATAAAATCTATGAAAATTTTATTTTAAAGAGTTTTTCTTAAAAAAATTCTAAGGTAAGGTACAGCAGATGTTAAAAAGCATAGCTAAAATTCAAAGTTAAAAAACTGCTCTAGTCAAAACACGTGTGGCAGACAAAATATGAATACAAATTTGACCTCCTCTTTTATTGCAACTCTGTTTTAACTTTTGTAAATATATATATATATATAGTGAAAAAAAATTAAATAAAGAATTTTTTTATTTTTTATAATACGATAAAAGGTGTTTCAAATTTAGTTGGATATATATTTTTTATCGATTTTAAAGATGCATTCTTCCGCATTAATTTTGTACACTTAAGATTTTTCTCTCGAACCAATATTGACAAGAAAAAAAAAAGTTTTGCTCTTTACTAACCGGAATAACCTTGATGAGTTTGAGCTTTTTAAATAAGAAAATACATATATATTATTAAATTAAATATTTAAGTGTAATTGTGGTACAAATTTTAGATTATAACAATTGTAATATGGAAATATCCTTTCAATATTTGATATTACAATGCATTCATCATAAAAATTTAAACTCCCTCTTAACCACTCTCAACATTACATTTTAGGATAACTCAATATATATATATATATATATTTTATCAAAGTTGAAAAAAATATATATTCAAACTTATTTACTTTAAGAAATATACAAATAATTATTGTTGAAGCCAACACTCAAACGAAAATAATTTAAATCTTTAAAATTAGCATCGTTAATTATTGACATATATTTTAATTGGTAATTACATTTTTTAGAAAGAAAGAGAGTTCGAAGTTCGAATTCTTTTTTGAATAAAAAAATATATACATTTATTATTAAATCAAATGTTTATATGCAAAAACTATAATTTGATAAAAAAAAATCAAAATTAAATATTTTATCCAAAAGTAATGATTGGCAAATTTTTTTAAATGGGGAATAATTCTCCAATAACACCGACTTTTAAGTAGCTCAACAATCACAGGTCTAAAATGTCTAGATATTGCCGGTTACTAATATTGAGAAAAAACTGAGAAAATCGATTTGAAATCATAATTTTTTATTTAAATATTTTAATCCAGTTTGAATCGATTTTTAAATTATAAAATAAAATAAAAAATCCAAATTGAATTATATTTGTTGGATATATCTTTATATAACTTTCAAATTTTATAAAATAAAATAATTATTTATATCTAAATCTATTTAAATATATTAAAAATAACAATAAAAAATTTTAAATTTTCAAAAACAAATAAACTGAATCGACATTCGAATTCACCCGATCTAAAAAAAATTGATTTCGAATTCAAAATAATTTTTGAAAATTCATAATATTATGCATTAACCAAAATAATCCCACCAAAACCTATCCGATCCGTTATGGCCTTAACCAACTCCTATTTATCATGATTTAGGTAACTTAAATTTCTTATGAAAAAAGATTTGACTAATTGAACGAAACCATACGATTCATTTATTTTGTGTTACAATTCAAGCACATAATCCAGCAGGTTTATCCTGAACTCCATACAACACCTTTCTGATCTCACCACGTGTCCCCAACAGCCAAACCCAAAAACACTTGTCGTCCAAGCAAAGGAAGTGAATCGGTTTCGTCAAACATCAAGACCTCAATTTTATCAAATTCCTCTCAAACCTTCCACATTGTCTTAGAGCACGACAAAAAGACAAGCACATTTTGGCACACAAATTGGAACATGGTAGTTGTTTTCCATTTGCAACTATTACTTTATTTTAATGGATTTTATTAATAAATATCTTAAGAATATTTTTTAAGGTTATTATATATAGTAATATTTTTATTTAATGTATTGAAAATGATAAATAAAATTGTCAGCTTTTGTATTTAATACAATATTTTTACTATAAATAATATATTAACTAATCTTAAAAAGTACCCTAAAGACACTCGTTAGCAAAACTCTATTTTAATTAACTTTTTTTTCTTTTCTTTCTCTCTCTCTCTCCAATTATCTACCCAAAACGGTTATTTCCCTGCTTATCCAATCTAAACAAATATATATCAATTCTTCACTCAGGTTTGATTTTGATACATCAACAATAAAATTAAAATAAATTTACGAGCAAAAAAAAAAAAAATTTAATATATATCTTTTTTTTTTAAATTAATTTTTTACTTTTTAAAATATATCATAACTCATAAGAAAAATATATCATCCTGTTAACCCCTCTTGTAAAATTTAAAAATTCAAGTAACAATATGTATTACCCTATGAGCATATTAGTATATTACATATACGGCTCATCGTAATCTACTAATATTGGATTGACTTAAGAAAAATAATATTTTTTTTTAAAGTTTGAAATTAAGATCTCTTTTATATAAAAATTGAAAATTAAAACGCTTTTGTAGGATTTGTGAAATATTAAGTAAAAGCATTTTAGTTTAATAAAAAAATAAAATCGCATATTTTTTATTTATATAAAAAATTAATTTTAATTTAAAGCATATAAATTATAATGTTTATATTTATATTTATTTTTAAAATTTTATTTATTTATTTTACTATTTATCTTTTAATAAAATTTTAATAAAATATGATTTGATTAGATAATCTGTTTGAATTTTAATCTGATTTAATTTTAAAAATTATTAAATTAAATGTAAAATAATCTAAACTTGAATAAATTGAGTGTCAAATTTAAATTATCCGAATTTGAAATGATCCAAATCTAAAATGATCTAAATCTAAATTCAAAATAATTCAAACTCAAAACTAATTCAAACTTTTTAAAAATCTGAATTGATATAATCCTAATCTTAATCCTAATCCTAATCCAAATTCAAACCCAAACCCAAACCCAAACCGACTTCTTAATTATCAGTTCTACTTCTACACCAAATAAATATTCAATGGGTATTAAAGTAATATCACCGACCATTTTAGAGAAGTTGTTGAAAAAAAGTTTCAGAGGACAGTCTGTGAATGGAAGGTGGCAAAAAATTTTATATTCAAAGTATGTATTTGTCAAAATCCTAATATCTAGAAAAGGACATTTTACTGACCTTACGCAACCGACACATGTCTAAGCCAAGTGATACTATAATAAATCGTTGACTTGATAATATTAAATACGATACGAAAAAAATAATTAAAAATATAATACGAATACGATATAAAAAAATAATACGAATACGATATTAATATACGAATATATTAAAATTTATTTAATACAAATTATTAATATATTAAAATTTATAATATAGAAATTACCAGGTCTAGTAAATCAACAGCTAAATCCAAAATTTACAATGGTAATCAAGTTACTTAAATGCCCCTAATCTTAACATGTGTCTAAATCATAGCCCTTAGTGGTTAGGTACTATTTTTGTACCTGATCCTTCCTCGAAGAAACTTCGAAGAAAAAGAAAGCAAAACGAAAATTCCAACACATTGCCTAGCTAATAGCTAGCCCATCATTCTATATTATGTGCTATGCATGTATGTATATAAAATTAATGTTTTATAATTTTTTATTATGATATAAAAATATTATATTTTATAATTTTAAATACGAATATAATATATTTAATAAATATAAAATAATATAATAAATATGATATGATATAATTAAATATTATTAACACGACACATTTGATATCTATTATACTTATATTTAAAATTTTATGTTTAATAATTTTATTATATAAAATTACAAAAATAATATAAAAAATATAAAACACAATACAGCAATATATGAATTATCAATTTAAAAGGATTTTTTTGCATTATTGATTGGGAAAATATGAAAAACATGCAGTGCACAGTAGATTTATTGTCAAATGGTGTAATGAATAAAAGTTATTTGAAAAAGAGAAATGAATAATTAAAAATTATTATAAAGGATATTGTAAAGACAAAATTACCCTTCATGAAAAAAGTTACTTTTCTTTTTTATTTCAGTAAGGAAATATTATTTTTTAAAAATTTTAATTGAAAATAAATTTTAAAAATAAAATATTTAAATATATATTTTTTTAAAAATTTTAAAAAATTTAAAAAAATAAAGAAAAATTAATTTTAGGCATATTATTTTTATTTTTTTAAATTTTTTAATTAAAAAAAGTAAATAAAAAATTTAAAAATTTATTTTTTAAAATTAAAAAGTTTTTATTTTCAGAATATTTATTTTTTAATTAAAAATTAAATTAAAAAATAAAAGAAAAAGAGAAGAGAAAGTTTTTTTATCAAGGATAATTTTGTCTTTACAATATCTTTTTTAACAATTTCTATTTATTCATTTCTCTTTTTAAAATAACTTTTATTCATTACACCATTTGACAATAATTCTACTGTGCACTGCATGTTTTTCATATTTTCCCTTGTTGATTTGATTAATTCCTCATTTTTTTTTCTCTCTCCTGTCCTCTCCCACTGAGTCCTGCCCCCTTTATATTCCCTTCTCTTTTCAGTTCCCTTACTCCCAAAATCTCTCAAACTCAAGAGAACCCCAAGAAAGAAAAAACTCCTTTTCTTTGTCAAAGTTTTGAGTTTTTTGATTCTCTCCTTAGGCCAAGATGAGTTCTACAATGTTTAAGGTTTTGATGATCTTGGGTCTTTTGGCCACCTCTTGCATGGCTCAAGCACCAACATCCCCACCAACATCTTCACCACCGCCGGCTGCAACTCCGTCACCTTCTCCAACGGCAACACCACCAACACCAACCCCATCGCCGTCTCCAACGGCAACACCAACCCCGTCTCCAGCCCCTTCAACAGCTCCAACCCCATCACCCACCACTTCCCCATCTCCTTCTCCAAGCACTTCTTCACCTTCTCCTTCACCAATCTCTTCCCCTCCTTCTCCTACCCCATCAGGCTTAACTGCTCCGGCCTCCGAGCCTTCAGCGGACGGAGGCCCTCCTCCCTCTGCCGCCTCCACCAACGGTGTTTTCATTGGTGCAACCGCTCTTGCTGCTACTTTCTTAGCTGCCCTTTTGGCTTAAGAAAGTGAGTTGCTGCTTTTTTGGGCTGTACTCGGGCTTTTGGATCATGATTCTCGAGGATCTTGTTTTTCTTCCTCTCTTTTGTTCTTTTGAGTAGTGTTCTTTATTTTTCATTTTTTTCCCTACTTTTTTTTTTTTTTATTTTTTTTAATTAATTTGTTATGTACGGTCGTTGATGATGATATTATTATTCTGGGTTTGGATGTTGATTGTTTTAGTGGGTGTGACACGTGTATCATTTGATGAGATCGGACGGTTGTAGAGATTGGGCTGGTGTACATCTGATAACAGTGGAATAAAAAGAGTTTGTTATTCTTTTTACATAAAATGCAATTTGTCATGGTTTTATCTCTTTTCTTACTTTTATATTATAATTTATTTTTTCTTGGACATAATTTTACAAGTGATAATGTTAATGGGTAATATTCAAGAATTGAATATAAATAAGACACTTGGATGAAATGTGATTCAACATTGAAGAAATGACTTTTTTTCACGTGTATATGATAGCAATTGGAGGCATCCTTAAAAGCACAAAGTTAAGATAATTTTTAGGCTAATAATTTAGTGTACCGAAACAGATAATAAATAATATAATAAATAAATACGATATATCAAATCATGATTAATACGATATATTTAATACATATAATATTATATTTAAAATTTTAATATTTAAAATTTTTATTATATTTATATAATTAATATAAAAAATATAAAATTAGATATATATATATATATATATATGCAAATTTCGACATTTTAGTAGTAATAGCGTAATAGGGAAACAACTGCTTAATGTTAAGGCAAAAAGATTTGTTAATTTAAAAGGAAATTGGGTTTGTGTTGCCAATGACGAATGTCTTTTTCAAAAATTACAGCATTGAATTTGGGTTTTTAATAATTGAAATGAAAAGAAAAGAAATATTGAAGAATAGGTTACTAAGGGAGGAGGGTGATTTTCGTTTTTAATATTTTTTTTTTAATAATTGAAATGAAAAGAAAAGAAATATTGAAGAATAGGTTAATAAGGGAGGTGGGTGATTTTCGTTTTTAATATTTTTGTGGCCATGTGATTAATTGATTTAACGTTGACCATAAAATAATATAAAAATTGGGAAAAACTGAAAAAGAAACATCCACCGCCAGTGCCAAGAGACAGACAATGACAGAGAAGCTGCAAGTAAAGTTGGCATTTTAGTAATAGAATGGCTAACAGCCTAACAGTAACAGGCTGTCAGCTGCCATTTTCTTGGTCTCTTTTGGTATATCTCAAGGAAAGAAATGTTTACTTTAATGTTTTCAGTATAATTGAAATAGAGTTTTTAGTAAGAATTTTGTCAAATTTGAGAAAATTATGTTAATATTTATATGTGTGTTAGAATTACTTTTTCAATTTTAGTTCCATCTGAAAATTTTGATTCTAAGTTCTAACTCTTCAATATTATTGAATCAAAACTAACTTTAATATATATTTATTTATGCTTTTAATAATAAATTGTACTGAATATGGGTCCACAAATATGCAAGGACCCAAGTAATCAAACTGTGAGAATATGAGTATTCGAATTTGAGGTTGCTGACAGTTATCATCACCATTGGCGTTTCATAAAAACTGAAATGATGAATAATTGCTTAAGTTTTCTAAAGGCAATCAATTGAAGCAAAGAATATGTTATTTGGATTTAGATTATTTAATATGGATATATTTAAAAAAAATTAAAAAAATTTTATATTTTAAAAAAATTATATATTTCATATTTATATTTAAATACGTGTAAAAATAAATATCAAATATAATTACTTAAAAAAAATATGGTCAGGGCTCAGGAGTGTGGCAATGAGGTGATGTTTTGTCTCCGACTTGTTCTTCCAAATTTCAATGGGGCATTTGATCTTTTCTTTTCCACACTTTCCATGTAATAAGAGAAGTTCAATGATTAAAATCATATAGAATGGGAGGTGGTTTTCAATACACGCGTGTATTTTATTATATCATAATCGTGTTTAAAATATTTTATATTTATATAAATTTTGATACATTAATAATTCATATTATATAGATTTTGAGACATTCGTGTATTCGTGTCGTGTTCGTATTATTTTTTCATGTCGTGTAGTGTTTTTAATTATTTTTTTCGTGTTATGTTAATGTCATGTCCAATATTACTAAATTTAATTTTCAATCTGTTTGCACAACGGCAGACCGCCGTGGGAGCCAGGGGGGCCTTGGCCCCCCCAAGAATTTTGAAATTTTTTAAATATATATTTATATGTATTTATATATTAAATAAAATAAAATTAATTCTCTCAAAATAAAATTTATATTTATTTAGTTTTTTATTTTTGTGTACAACTTAATTTTATGCATTATAATTTTATAAAGTTAAAATTATATTGTTATTATTATTTTTTTTATCCACTAATTATTATTCATAACTCTTCAAATTAATTGATTTGTTATATATATTAAGTCATAATAATGTGAACTTAAATTAATTTTCTAAATGTTAGCTTTCTCAACAAGACTTTAACAAAATATTGTAAACTGTAAAGTCAAATTTTTTTCTTTTACTGAATGTTACTGTTACCCCCTGTAGCTTTTCTTCTTCTATTTTTTAGCTTCAAATTCAATCAATTTTGTTTGTAACTTGATGCTTGTCGTTTGAGTTATCAAGTTTAAAAATTAAGATCATGCTAAGATTTTCAAAAATCTTCTTTTATTAGTTAATAGTTATTCTAACTTTTATCTTCATTTTTAAAATTTTTATTATAAATCTATTTATTTTTTCTTTCACTGTTGACTTCCTTACAAAGCAAAAATAATAAGATTTTAGTTAAGATTGTTATTTTATTTTTTAAAATATATGTTTATATGATTTTATTGTTTATATGCATGAATAATGTTAAAACTTTTGTAATTAGTCAAAAATTTGATTTTTTAATTAATTTTTGTTATAGTATAATATTATATTGATTTGCCTTAATTATTTATGACATACCTCAAATGAAATATATATAGATTTAATTTTTTAATTGGCTCCCCCAAAATCAAATGTCAAGATCCATCACTGTGTTTGCATGAGTTCAAATCCAAACAAACCCAAACTTTCCTCTATGAGTAACTACACAGCGCAAACAAAAGAGATAAAAAAAAAATAATACAAAACCCAAAAAAGTTTGGTTGGACTTGAACACTTCAAAAATTCAAGCCCTACCCTAACAAATAATTAGGCAAGGGGAAACAAAGAAGCTAGCTACAAGCAAGTAGTACTATATTTTCATAGATCTTAAGTCTATCTTAAGGAGCTACAAACTATGTTATTCGGGTTTTTTTTTTAAATATATGTTTTCGACACTTATATCCTATACATATTCGTATATGAATATAAGAGTATAATCTTCTAAATATATGTATAAAAAAATTAAGTATACCCATATTGAACACATATCCATATCCGATACTTACTTTCAAATTCGAATAACATAGGCTACAAGCACCGTGCAAGTTGCTATATATAATTGTTGTTTCATCCATGAACCTCAATCATCTAAAAATCAGAACCCGAGATCTCCAACATAAAATTTCAAGTTCTAACCTTTGAGGTATTTTTAAGAAAATAGATGTTTTTTTTTTAATTCCTAATTTACCCATAAGCCTTCAACTCCTATTTAATTAACTCACCTGAGAAGGACATTACGCGCCTAAACCATCTCAAATTCGCAATCTTCAAAAGTCTGTTAGCATGTCATCTGAACTAGTACTTCTTTTTCTCTGCAATTTGATTGAGATTTTAGAGTATATAGTAAACCTGTGCATGAGTCAAACTGGGTCGCGACCCAATTTTTTTTTTCCTTACCCAAGCCCCGTCGAGATCAAATCCTAAAGCCCATGTTACTATTTAAAATTATTTTTATAAATAAATTGAAATTAAATATTTTTTTATTAAACAAACAGTAATATGAGTCGGGCTGGACCGACTTGGATTATAAAATATCATGTCCAGGCTGATCCAATTCAGATCGGGCAAGGTCACCCAAACTTTGAATAGGTTTAGTATAGAGGGAGCCTCAAACTAGAGATGTTCATGGGCCAGGTTCGGGCCGGGCCTATGTATAGTATCAAAACCATTTATACTTGCCTAAGCCCGAGCCGACTCGAAATATGAGCCTCAAATTCTGCCCAAACCCGTCCATATTTGTAAATGGATAGCCCAAGCCCGTTTAGGCCCACCCATATTATTTTTTTTCCAAGAAATTTTTAAAAAATATATTATTTTTTATTTGATCTTTAATGATTTTATATTTTTTTATTTTATTAAGTTCTTAAACATGAATAACTTAACATATTTTTTTAATATTTACACTATAATATTATATATATAATCTTTATATGATATAAATTACATAATATATATAAAAATAAAAATATTATATAATTGAAAACGGGTCGACCAGGGTTCGGGCCTTGAATGTTAGAGTCAAGGCCCGACCCATTTTTTAAACGAGCTTTATTTTTTTACTCAAATCTATTTTTCGAGTCTAATATTTTTGTCCAAATCCTCTCAAATATCAAGCAGACTTTCTACCTTGTATGAATAACCCGACCATTGTACAGGTGTACCTTAAACTTTGTCAATCATCTTTTAGGGCTTATATTACCTTTTATTTTACTCCCTAATTTCCAGAGGCTTTCAGTAAGTCTAGTTGAAGGTCCACTACATGTTCCTTCACTCAAGGCCCATACAGGTCTGCTTGCCCGTCGGGTCTCTCTTATTCGGCCCAATAATGTCTCCCCTACGAGTCTAGACAACTACAATTATCAAAACATAGCTTAAAAGTATATAGTATCTAGTTTAACTGAATCGTTTTATATTTTAAGTCTTAAAAAAGTAAAAAAGTTCAGAGTTCTTTATTTCTTATACTATAACTTTGTCAAAAGAACAAAAAAAGCTCTAGTTTTGATGACAAAGATTATGTGGTTATTTAATAGCTCCATCTTTATCAAATAGCTCTACACATGTATATTGTATTTCTTTTTTTATTTTATTTTATATTAGTCATGTAAATATAAATATAACATAAATATTAAATGTCTAAATCTTAAATAGAAATATGATACGTGTATTAACATATCGTATTAATCGTGTTTAAATGTATTATGTCGTGTTTATTATATTATTTTTCGTTTTTGTTAAATATATAATTTCTACATTATGGGCTGTAACCTTAAAAAAAGGAACCGATAATGTTATGGGCTCAAGTTGAAGCCTTATAGTTTATTTGGTATTGTTGTATGCAGTGTACCGATTATCATTACCGAACATATATATATATATATATATATATATATAATTACAGAAATGAATTTCAATATATATATATATATATATAAGAACTTACAAGAAACAAATATTAATACCTACTTTTAACAAGCATGTAACAGATAACACAGAATCGAAAACACGAACACTTACAGGAATTGATTTGAAAAAAATTAATATCGAGTCAAGGTTTCACCTCTGACCTTAGGACGAATTTTGCCTGCCTCTAAGGTGCTTGCAAATTGATGCAAATCGTCTCCCAGGCCTCATCGATAACGTTGTTCTAGAGGACACACTCGAAACAACACATTGAACCAAGAAAATGTTTGACTCTCTCTCAGCACAGCAAAGAAAATCAGAGGAAAAAAAGTAATTTTTATTTTGAAAATAAGTGAATAAAACAAACACAAGATGTCTGTATTTATAGAAGAACAAAGGACAGTTCAGAATAGTCAAGTCTGTTAGAACGAACTGGTTCAGCCAACAGACAGTAGACAACTCTGTTGGAATAGACACGAACCGATTCGGTTCAAACCGAACAAACACAAACTGTTCTGGTCCAAGGCCGAACAGATAGGGATTATTCGGACAAAAACTAAAGCTGGTTGGATGGTTGGGCTGGGCAGCAAAAAGATAGAAACTAACCCAAGCCCAAGCCAAGTTCGACCCAGCCCAAGCCCGGCCCGACTCGGCGACGCGAGCGCGCGTATGTGTGGTCCAGCCCAAGTTGTGTAAGTCTTCACCCACCACAAAACTTGGACGCCTCTTGGGGCCTAATCCCACATTGAAACAAAGCTTATAAAAACAACTAGCATAAGGCAGACTTTGTTCTATGTGGGATTGACTACCAATCACACCTTCAACCAACTTTCTTATTTTTCAAGTGGGTGTTAAATGAGACTAATTTCTCATTCAAATTTAATATCAATTGTGTATGTAATAATATATCGTGTATTTAGTTACGATAACCTACGTATTGGAATACGTATTTCGTATATATACACCCAAACAATACATTGATATCCAATAATCCCCCACATGAGTGGAAATTGTCTAATTAAACTGATAAACTGACTCGAAATTGAGAGAGAGTAACTTTGAAAAGTAATTGTATCAGGATAGGTAGCTTTTGGCTTTGAACCTTCCATAGCGATAACTATCGGATTTACTCGGCTAACTAGTGAACATGATGTCTTGAACTATTCAGCCTTTCGTGTAAACCAAGACAATAGATATCACGCAATTCCTCTTCGAACATCTTCGGTTCTCACGGTTGTGTCCATTTTGGCCCCGAACATTGCCTGGAGCCGGAAACCAAATTCTTACGAACCAACATGTTTCCTCTTGTTGGTCTTGTGCGAATGTTCAATAACATTTGCCTTGGCTTTCATGGTCTGAATTTTAGCCATATTTTTTGAACCACGGTTATCCTCTTTGATTCTTAACTGAATAATCAAGTCCTCTAATGTCATCTACTTTCTCTTATGCTTTAGATAGTTCTTGAAATATTTCCACGAAGGTGGCAATTTCTCTATCAAAGCAGCCGTCTCAAATGATTCACTAAGAATCATTCCTTCGACAGTAATCTTATGGAGGATCAGCTGATACTCTTGGACTTGACTGATCAAGGTTTTGGAGTCCACCATTTTAAAATCCAGAAACCGGCCAACCACAAATTTCTTCGTGCCGGCAACTTTGGTTCTGTATTTTCTCTCTAAGAACTCCCACAACTCTCTAGCTGTCTTGATCGGACTATACACGTTGTATAACATGTTGTCCAAATCATTGAGGATGTAGTTCTTGCATAGGAAGTCAGAATGCTTCCATGCATCCACCTAAGCTACAACCGTAGTATCTGTTTCTCCCTCGTTCAAAGTTGGGGCCTCCTCCCGTAAGAATTTGGTTAGGTTGAGGGTGGTTAGATAGAACAACATCTTCTGCTGTCATCGTTTGAAGTCCAGACCACTGAACTTTTCGGGTCTCTCTCCATGTGTACCATGTAGAGGTTGTGGCGCTACAGGCGCACTAGCAGTATCGGTAGATTTTCAGCCATCTGTTATTTCAAAAATAACAAGATCAACTATAGTATAATTATTATAGCAAAATTATACTAATAAAATATATATATATATAATATATTATAGAACCAAATATATATATATATATATAAGTTATCACTATTATAACAAATATATATATGCTCTCAAAAGCATAACAGTAATAATAAAAACCAAATGTATAATATATAAATATGCTTAACAAGTATATATTTAATTTCAACAAACAGTAATTAAAAACTATATATAAATCCAAGTATATATATGCTGTCAAAACAGTAACAAAATATATATTAAAACAAATATATAATGTATACATATATAAGTACGTAAATATATATACATATATATGCTTTCACAATATATATAATAGTAACAATACGATATATATAAAGTACCGAACAGAATGAATATAAATATATTAAAACATATATATAACGAACATCACTGTAATCAATATATATAGCAATATAAAATATGTAATAACAAATGTGAGAAGTAACAATATATGACACTTAAACAAATTGAAGTCAGAACTCAGAAGCTTAAGCAAGTAATGTATATATTATAACGTAAACTGTGCAATATAAACAGTGCAACAGTGCAATGTAAACAAAATATATATATATATATATATATGTATATATTACACCTACAGTAACCGGTTCCACTAGTAGGATATAGGAAAATATATATGAGTTATAAAAAAAAAATACACCTACAGAACACTATTGTTTAAAAGTTAAAACAAGAAGTATGTAATATGCTAACAAACAGTAAGGTAAAAACCGATAAACAGCAAAGAGAAAAAATTTGTCTTAAGAATGTTATATGCAGTGTACCGATTATACCATTACCGAACATATATATAAAAAACAGTATATAAAAGAAATTACAAAAATGAAAAATATATATATAAAAGAACTTACAAGAAACAAATACTAATACCGACTTTTAACAAGCATGTAACAGATAACACATAATCGAAAACACGAACACTTACAGGAATTGATTTGAAAAAAATCAATATCGAGTCAAGGTTTCACCTCTGACCTTAAAACGAATTTTTCTTGCCTCTAAGGTGCTTGCAGATTGATGCAAATCGTCTCTCAGGCCTCCTCGATAACGTTGCTCTAGAGGGCACACTCGAAACAACACAGCGAAACAAAAAAATTTGACTCTCTCTCAGCACAACAAAGAAAACCGAAAGAAGAAAAGTAATTTTTTATTCTGAAAATAACTGAATAAAAGAGACACAAGATGTCTGTATTTATAGAAGAATAGAGGATAGTTCAGAACAGTCAAGTCTGTTAGAACGAACCGGTTCAACCAACAGACAACTCTGTTGGAACAGACAAGAATCGGTTCGGTTCAAACCTAACAGACACAAACTGTTATGGTCCAAGACCGAATAGATAGGGATTATTCGGACAAAAAATAAAACTGGTTGGATGGGCTGGGCAACAAAAAGATAGAAATTGACCCAAGCCCAAGCTCGGTTCGATCCAGCCCAAGCCCGGCTCGGCGACGCGTGCGCTTGTGTGGTCCAATCCAAGTTGTGTAAGTCCTCACCCACCACAAAACTTGGGTGCCCCTTGGAGCCCAATCCCACATTGAAACAAAGTCTATAAAAACAACTAGTATAAGCAATACTTTGTTCTATATGAGATTGACTACCAATCACACCTTCAACCAACTTTCTTCCTCTTCAAGTGGGTGTTAAATGAGACTAATTTCTCATTCAAATTTAATATCAATTGTGTATGTAATAATACACCGTGTATGTAGTTACGACACCTACGTATTGAAATACATATTTCGTATATATACACTCAAAAAATACATTGATATCCAACAGGTATAAGGGGCCGAGTAATACATTTCTAAGACATAAGACCTGGTAATATTGGACACGACACAGAAAAAAATAACTAAAACATGACACGAATACACGAACACGTCAAAATCTATATAACACAAATTATTAACACGTCAAAATTTGTACAAATATAAAACACCTTAAACATGATTATAACACAAACAATTCACGAATTGACAGATCTAGATTTAACTAATTTAGACATGTAAAACACCCGTAATTTAGTGTTAACAAAACTCTAAATTATTATATTAACAAATTTTTCATTCTTATCATTTTCATCCTATTCTATCAAATAAAGCCTAAATGCTATTGGATGAAACTGAAAATTCTTACAAACCTAACTAACTAGAGATGTTCAAAGTGAGGAGCAATTGAATCCACATAAAAAATGAACTTTGAAATAAACATAACAAAAATGGCAACGCCAACTCCTTTTTAAGTAATATTTATGACAAAAATAAACTTTCACAAGGAACATGAACATGACTAGGAGGTTAGTAAGGAATAGAAAAGTTATGCACCTTCAAAATAACATCTAATTCCCAATTAAATTCCAAGCCACAATCTCAATTCTTCCTTTTTTTCCTTTTTCTTTTTTCATATTTTTTTTTTACTGATTTGGATGACTTTATATTTTCAAAATTTATGATTCCAACCTATGTTACCCCGATATGAATAGTGTTCGATATAGGTATATGTATGGATATAATCAATTTTTTTCATATATTTGGATCATCATATTCTCATATTCATGTTTGAATATGTGTCAGATACAAATATCGAATATGAATATTTTTTAAAAAAAAAAATGAAGAGTCTAGATAACATAAGTTCTTAAAAATAAAATAAAAATCACATTATTTTTCAATCTTCATTTTAATGTTTAGCAAATAGGAATGCATGAGGCTCTGATTCATGGATTAGTAAGATTTAATTATTGTATAAATTTGTAATTTTCTTTTGAGGTACCTGGTCTAAGCATGGAAAGGAAATCAATAGCTTTCTTCTATTTCAGTTTCAACCTTTTCAATATTAAGTTTTAAAAACTAAGTCTCGGCCCTCATGATAAGAATATAACTTTGAATGCGTCTTTATCAGGTCAGGCTATGGAAATCCATTTCATAAAATGCTTAAATCTTAAAAACAAACAATATCGGAATGATGCATTCGAGTATTATCTCTTGCAGAGATTTAAATTGTAGTCGCAGAAGCGTTTTCGATCACATCGTATTTATCGCGATTGCAGACGTAATGAACATTATCGCGATCAATTAACGTAAATATCGGCCGCGAATATTGACGGTGAATAGAGTCGAAACCGCTAAATAGAGACAATAACATCACATTACGGCCGCTACTATGGTGACAAAATGCCAGCTTTTTTTCTTATTTTCTTATTAGCTCTCTCTAGTTCATAGTATGGTGACAAAAATATGATGCGGTGAGCAATGACATATATAGATACAAGTTTTTGCGTGATAAAGATTGCTTTAATTTCTCATATACTGCAGAGAGAGAAGCGGCTAATTGCTAAATTCAGCCCCATTATATATCTCCCAACTTGGGTCCGCGTGCTTTCAGTAATTGGTAATACTAAAACAAAATTGAAATTCTGATTCAAAGACAACACGTGGTTTCACATTCTTAGTTCAAAATTTGTTTGAAAATTTCGCTGATCCACAGCTTAAGCTGTTTTATATATATATGCGTCAGAGAGGCCAAAGGATAAGTGTTTAAGATCATTGAACTCCCAAAGAAAAAGGATAGAGTGGAGAGACCAACTGCTATTAGATGATTAATATGTCGAGTAACGGTGCATTAGAGGAAGCAAAGGTTCCTTTGATTGAAGATTTAGCTTCAGCAGAAAGATTGAAAGCTGAACAAGATGATCAAAATCAATCCCTTAAGGAAAGGGTTTGGATTGAATCAAAGAAGCTATGGAGGATAGTTGGTCCTGCAATCTTTAGCCGCCTTGCCTCTTATTCCATGCTGGTTATCACTCAAGCCTTTGCAGGCCACCTTGGCGATCTTGAGCTTGCTGCCATTTCCATTGCAAATAATGTCATCGTCGGTTTTGACTTTGGCCTAATGGTAGATATATATACAAAAATGGTTGAATCTTTGGTTCTTAAACTTGAAAAAAAAAAAAGGGTTTTCTAATCTGCTTTTTGGGTTTTTTTTTTGTTTATTAGTTGGGGATGGCAAGTGCACTTGAAACACTATGTGGGCAAGCCTTTGGAGCCAAAAAGTACTACATGTTGGGAATATACATGCAACGTTCATGGATTGTTCTTTTCCTTTGTTGTATTTTTCTGTTGCCATTATATCTATTTGCTTCCCCTTTCTTGAAGCTATTGGGACAGCCTAAAGATGTTGCAGAGCTATCAGGGATTGTTTCTATGTGGATGATACCACTTCATTTCAGCTTTGCTTTCCAGTTTCCGATGCAAAGATTCTTGCAGAGTCAGCTGAAAAACATAGTGACTGCAGGGGTTTCCTTGGTGGCTCTCTTGGTCCATGTTTTTGTAAGTTGGCTGTTTGTGTATAGGCTTCAGCTTGGAGTGGTTGGAACTGCAATTACCTTGAATTTTTCTTGGTGGGTTTTGGTTTTTGGACACTTTGCCTATATTGTTTGTGGTGGGTGCCCTCTAACTTGGACTGGTTTCTCCATGGAAGCATTTTCTGGACTTTGGGATTTCATCAAAATCTCTGCTGCTTCTGGGGTCATGCTTTGGTACTACCTTATTTTTTTCTCAAAACCTAATTCCATTGGCCCTAACTAGCAGCCAATTCATATTTAATATTTTTTCCTTTTTGTTAATCTAAACGATTCCTTTGACATTTTGAAATCTACAGCTTGGAGAACTGGTATTATAGAATATTAATTTTGATGACTGGGAATCTGGAAAACGCTAAGATTGCCGTGGATGCTTTGTCCATATGGTATGTGTCTTGAACATGTCAAATAAATCGACAAAACCTTTCATTTTCATAGGAACAACAAAGTAGTTAATTTTATTTTTGAGCTAATTAAAGTACTGTTTGTTTGAATCTGTGGACTGTGTTGTCATTGGTCTTTTTGGCAGCATGACAATTAATGGATGGGAGATGATGATACCTTTCGCATTCTTTGCTGGAACCGGGTAAAGACCTCTCAATTTTTTATTTTTTGTTTTACAAAAAAAAAAAATTACAGAATGAAAGAATGAGTTAATTTTAAATTTATTAAATAGTTAATTGAACTAATAAGCCAAAGGTTCAACAAGACCTCACTTTTCTTGAGGCCAGCACATTCCCTGTCGTTTTTTCTAGTCTAAAATTAATCAACCATTGTTGTGGTGGAGACCTTGCCATTTCGTTGCATTTACAAGCCATAGCCATAGGGGCAAATAGATATACTATATATCCCATATATGGTTTAGGTGAGGTTAACCTTTTGGTTGTCAATCTCCCTGTGAATGTGTGGGAATGATCATCAACATTTTGCAGTAGTTTCGTTTTCATTCGTTTATGGTATCTGTCATTTCGATAAATACTCTGATAATCAAGCCTATGAAAACTGTTAATTAAGTACTCTAAACGAGTGAATCATGATTCAAGATTGAATTTTTGGGTACAAAGTTTTATATTTGATGTAATGGCAGTATATAAATTTATATACCATCAGTAAAGAACATGATGCCATCTCATTAAAAATAAAATTATTTGTATTTATTTTTAAAGGTTTTTAATGAAGTGGCATCACGTGATTCATTGACAGTGTATAGATTTATACACTATCAATGCATCAAATATAAATTGTTTTTGGATTAATGAGAAAAGAATTTATATTTGATGCACTCACAATGTATAAATCTCATACACTGTCAATGAAGTAGAACATGACACCTCATTAATGAGTAAAACAAAAAGAGTTTGTATTTGATGCACTATCAATGTATAGGTTTATACACTGACGGTGAATCCGATAATGACACCTCATAAAAAAACTAACCCTTACTCCTAACTCTAACCCTAACCCTACCACTTAACTAACCCCTAACTCTAACCCTACCACTTAACTCTAACCTATACACTGACAGTGCATCAAATATAAAATAAAAAAAAGAAAAGGCTTATAAATAAGGATTTGTATTTGATGAACTGTCAATGTATAAGTCTATACACTGACAGTCAATCCTACACTAATACCTCATTAAAAAACTAATCACTAATCCCTAACCCTAACTCCTAATTCCTAACCACTAACCCCTAACCCGACAGATGGCATCGTAGGATGCACTGTCAGTGTATAGACCTATACACTCACAGTGTATCAAATATAAATCCTATAAATAAATATTAATAAGATGTCTTGTTTCTTTCTATAACAATTTTTATGTTTATTTATAAACCCATCATTATTTTTTATTTTACTTATTAATGTATGATTCACTAATAGTGTATAAATAAATATTAATAAGATGTCATGTGTCTTGTTTTGATTCACTAACAGTGTATGAGACTTATTCACTAACAGTGTATCAAATACAAACTCATGAGAAAAAGCCAGTCGGCATGCATATTTTTTGGTTTGTATTTGATGCATGGCCAATGTATAAATTTATACACTGCAAGCGAATCACATAACGTTATCCTCATTAATAAGTAATCATAAATTTTAACAGTTTTTAAAAATAAATACAAATAACTTTACTTATTAATAAATAATATTATTTGTTTCACTTATACTATATAGATTTATATATTGAAAATGTATTAAACATAAATTCATATTTTTTTTACCCAAAATTGTTTTATTTTTGTACGATTTTTATTAGAAAGGTCTAGATTGGTAGCTGATGTATGTAGCAATAATATTGCCACACCAATGCCTACTCAATCGTGTTCATCTTGTTCTCTGATATTTTTCTTGTTTTTCAATATGGTTTACTTTTTTTAATATCCCACGTTAAATATATTTTGTTTGATGTTGATGGAAATGGAAAAACAAAAACAAGGGCCAAAATAATTGGTAGGAAGATGTATACCTTAAGGCCATCTTAAAAAAAATAAATAAAGGAAGAGTGACGACCAAGAAATTAAACTAAAATAGATTAATCAATTGCAAAACATTAATAACCCCTAGTTGATCGAAGTGAATGTAGTCGTCTTTTAGGTTTTGCTTAATTGGATAGAAAAAATGAATAGATGAATATTGGAAGAGAAAAAACGTGAAAAGATGAAATTTTTTTATTTATTGGTGTGTTTGGTTAGAAAAATTAAAAAATATATAATTTTTTTTCATCTTTTATTTGATAGAGTTGAAAAATAAAAAATATATTATTTTACAATTATAATTTTTTCTAAATTAAGATGAAAAAGAAAAATCTAAATATAATAGATAATTTTGTAAATATATAACACTTAATCACTTACTCACACCTTTCATTTTCTGCAACCCTATTGAGTACTGATGCATTTAAAATCATGAACAAGAAGATAGCAGAATTGTCATCTGAACTGCCAAAATTTTCTGCAACCCTTTTGTCTTTTTTTTATCTTATCATGTCACTTCTTTTTAATGATTAATTTTTTTTTTCTTCTTTCCCTTTTAAATGGTAGAACTGGAACCCTTGAACATTAAATCACAATATAATTAATATACCAAATATTTAAAAGGAAAAAAGAACAGATTTACTGTTTTTTTTGGGATTAATGATGGTGTTTTATTATCCATAAGAAAAGCATGGAAAAAGAACCTGCTATCAGTAAAATGTACAAAATCTATATGTACATTAATTATTAGAATGCAAAGGAAATATTGCAAAGCAAAGAGATCAAACTTTCTAGTTATTGGATTACTATTTTTTATGTTACTTGTATTCGGGTGTGAGTGTCGGATACGGGTATGAGTATGTGTTTGACATAGGTATGTTCAATTTTTTAAAGTTTTTTCCATGTATTTAGAAGTTCCTTGGAGGGTCATATCTTCATACTCATGTTCAAATATGCGTCGGACACGGAAGTCGAAAAGAAAAATGAAAAGTCGTAGCAATATAGACTATTATAATAAATGTATTTGAGACATTATATATCTGATGCAGAGTGAGGGTGGCAAATGAGCTTGGAGCTGGGAATGGGAAAGGAGCTAAGTTTGCAACAACAGTTTCAGTGGTGACATCAATTATAATTGGCATCTTCTTCTGGATATTAATTATGATTTTTCATGATAAGTTTGCTCTTATATTTTCCACTAGTGAACCAGTTTTGAAAGCAGTAAGCAAGCTCTCACTTCTGTTAGCCTTCACTATTCTCCTCAATAGTGTTCAGCCAATTCTATCTGGTAAACTATTAATAAATAATTTCTTAGCAGAAATCATGTAATTAATTAGTTCAGTTAACTAATTATGAAGGGTATATATATATATATATATCATGTTTATTACATTATTTTTTGGTTTTTATATATTGTAGGGGTGGCAGTGGGATCTGGATGGCAATCCTATGTGGCTTACATAAATTTGGGTTGCTACTATCTGATTGGGGTTCCATTTGGATTCTTGATGGGATGGGGCTTCCACCTAGGAGTAATGGTAAGCACTATATTTATCATTATCCTGTAAATAATTAAGGTCTCGAACTTAGGGTTTAACTTAATTGATTCATATAGTTATTTTTAAGAAGTAAGATCCAGTAAGTCAGGAGTTCGAATACCAGCATTTACAATCTCTTCTCTTATTCTCAGGCTGCAGCCTTTTTTGTACCAAAATAATTAAGGTCTCTTACTTTACAATTTGAGCACTATTGGAAAGTAAATATTATACCAAAATAATTAAGGTCTCTTACTTTACAATTTGAGCACTATTGGAAAGTAAATATTATACCAAAATAATTAAGGTCTCAGTATTTTTTTTTTTAATTTTATAAAGAAGGTCCCAATCTGGGAATAGAAAAGGAGTTGTAAATGTTGGGATTCGAACCCCAGATATGTCATTTCTTAAGAGTGATTGCATGAATCAATTGGACTAAATCCTGGATTCACTTTGTTTAGTATTCTTTTAAAGACATTTATGAGAAAGATTGAGATTCTGCCCATCTGTTATGGCTTGAGGATCCTTTTTCATTATGCATATATATACTTTTATTTTATGCTGTTTCTTACATCTAGAGTGGGATGAAATGTTTCTAGGGAATTTGGGCTGGAATGGTCTTTGGTGGGACAGCAATTCAAACTGTGATACTAGCCATTATTACCATGCGGTGTGATTGGCAAAAGGAGGTATATAGGAGCTTTCTCTTATGTTACCTCTTAACTTAATATGCTATTACTTGTCTTGATTCTCTCCAATTTCATGACATTTGAATATTATGTTTCTTGGGATTTCCAGGCTGAGAAAGCAAGCTTGCACGTAAAGAAGTGGTCAGAGACAAAGTAATTAAAAGCTCATATTAATGTTTTTCAAGACAAGGATCGATCTTATATGACGAAAGAGATTATTATCTTAGTCATCTTACAAGTTTACAAGGAGCGCCAACTAAATTTTGATTGGCAATTTAACATCGAATTAAGTCCCTTGTTTGTAATTCTCTTCTTCTTCTTCTTCTTCTTCTTTTTTTCCTGCTGGTACAACCATCTTTGTAATTTTCTCTTTCATTTCGAATGAAATTGCAAAATTGTTGTTCAAGTGTAAATTACCATGAAGCATTTCCTAAATTTGTTTCTATATATTGCTGATTTAGGTCGATTGTAACCTTTTCGGGCAGTGAGCTGCATTGCATGTAAAGAAGTGGGCTGCATGCATATATATATAATATAATATATTATAATTATACGTGATAATAACAAAATGGAAATTTCATATGGTATTTATTTTTCTTTCGTTGGGCTGCTTGTTAAGAGATAGTGCGAACTAATTAAATTTAATAATTCATATATTTATATTATATTTTATATTTTTTTATATTATAATTTTATTTAAAATATTATATATTTATATAAATTTCGAACCGAATACAATTTTTCCATCAGCCTAGCTGAGATTGACTTTCTATCCATTTAAGCAGCACATAGCAGCCCAATTAAGAGCTCTAAACCATAGTGCTTATAACCCCTTTTTTATCCGTTGTGCAACCCTACCCGGCAAAGGAGGGATCCTAAAGTTTCTATTTATTAATGTTTGACACTTTTATATATTTATATTATATTTATGTTATTTTTTTTTATATCGTATTTTATTTTATATTATACTATATTTTAAATTTTTTTTTTTTTTATCATATGATATATTGATATCTATTCATTGGTTGTTTAAAAAGAGATTTAAAGTTGGTCCCATGACATTGGGCTCTGAATCTAGTAATTCGGATTCAGATCTGGATGGGACCTTTTTTTTCCTCTTCATGATTTTTCCAGCAAAAGCAGTGAAACATTTCCGTTTTTAGAGATTGAACTTTTTGAATCACTCAAAAACATTTCCGTTGGATTTCCAGCAAAAGCAAGAAAAGTAGTGTGATGAAACCTTTTCTATCCTTGCTGATTACATATTTATATGAAAATAGTTCCAGTAATTTGTTTAGTAAAAAAATTACTAACAAATTATAGAGTAATTAGTTCCAAAATTACTTGATTTAAGTTTTTTTCTTTATTTAAAAAAATTTGTTAACCCTTGCTTAAGGTAAATGTAATTTTTTTATAAAAAAAAATAGTATTTTAATAATATTTAATTAGTGTTTATAAACACACATTAACCTGTTTTTATTTTAAATTAATAAGAGAGCTAGTTATATTTGTTATCACCTTATAACATTGGCAACATAAATCCAATCATTTTTTTGTTTTGTTTTGTTAACGTGTTGATTGTTGAATGGGTCAAATTAAATCTTTGATTCCTTGTGCCCTTTTTCCATCAAATCAATTATATCTCAAGAATAAGGTATTCTAGGGTAAGCTTGAACTTAAAATAGATTTCATTATATATAAATATGATAAAATTACATATAAATATGATAAATTATATAAAATTATCATGTTTATATGTAATTTTTTTTACATATAAGCATGACAAATTGCATATAAACATGACATATTTTTTATGTTTATATGTAATTTTTTAAATATTGTAATTTTTTTTTTACATATGTAATTTCATTTTTACATATAATATATGACAAAAATTACATATAAACATAATAAATTACATATATAATAGAGCTACGGGAAGCTCACCATAAAGAGCTTTCCTTATAATTTTTTCTCAAGAAACCCTTTTAAGATTTGCTTTTGACAATGTGTCCAATGAGGAGTGAGTGAGGTTATTAGGAATGGTTGCTTCTAATTCTAATTATAAAAGTTTTTTTTTGTTAATTAGTGTATTTATGGTATTTTTTTACAATTAATTATTATATTATATTATTTATAGTAATAATATTATATTAAATATAATAATTGATAATTTTATTTATTATTTTTAATACATTGAGTGAAGATATTATTATATATAGGAACTTTAAAAAATGTCCTTAAGATACTAATTAACAAAATCTTTTATAATTTTTTTTTGTTAATGACGGATTTAAGAGAAATTTTTAAAATTATTATAAATAATATTTTTAATTAATACATTAAAAGTAATAAATAAATTTATCAATTATTGTATTTGTATAATATTTTTATTATAAATAATATATTAATTAATCTTATAATTAGTAAAATCCTACAAATTAAAACTGTGAAACTTTTAAAGCACTTTTTTTGCTTTTTGGAAAATGAGGTTTATCATGAATTTTCAGCACATTACGCAATTAAAACTGGTATCATCATTGTAATGTAACGTTAGCATACAATATTGGACCGTTGTTTTGCCTTTTTGTAATTTACCTTTGATTATTATGATTGAAAAGGAGGGATCCGCATGCCTAAATGTTAGTCCATAATGGGAATTCTCCTTAATGGCACTACCATATGTTTTTTTAGGGTTTTGTTGATAAATGTTTTAAGGATATTTTTTAAAATTTTTATATTATATAAATTATTATTTTTAATACATTAAGATTTATGAAATTAACTATTAGTTATTACATTTAATATAAAATATTACTTTAAATAATAATTTAATTAATTTTAATAAATATCCTAAAAGCATTCCTAACAAAATCCTTTGATAACTATTGTTAGGCAGACCAAATTAATTCTGTCATTGTATTACATATGAATATTGAATTTTAGGTATTTTGATTTCATTCAATGTTATCACTGTACTATCATTTCTAGTGATTTTTAGATCAAAATTAACAAAAATGGTGTTTTTTTGTTATGATTTACAAGCAAACTTTGATAAAAGAGAATTACCCAAACTTTCTTTATACTTAATTTTATCTGCCTATAAGAATTAGTTCCAATTTCAATGACAAGAAGGAAGTTTTAGAACCTTTAAACCCTAAGTTTAAATCTCATTCCATGTAAATTTAGCCCAATCATTATATGGTGATTAGTTAATTTGGTTTATCCATTGATATTTTTATATCGAATTATAATAACCATATATTATATATGTTAAAGGAAAAATAACAATCTTTTTTTTTTTATTTATGATTGATCATAATTTTTACTGAAAAATGTAATCTCGTAAGAAAATTATACTATATTTGAATTAAACTTATCTATGGGTTGGGCTACCCACCCGGTACGATAGACTCGATCTAAATTGTATCGAGTCTGGACAAAAAAATTTGTAATATGAACTGATACTATTCATTTAATAATTTTTTTAATTTAAATTTAATTATAAAAATAATTTTTTATATTTTAATATTATTTAAATAGTAAAACGGATTTTCGAATCCGATCCACTGAATTTGGGTAAGCAAAAATTAAATATTTCGAATTTAAATTCGACTCAATCCATGAACATTTTTAATTTGAATAAAAAATAAGCCTAGTACGTAGTTGAAAAAAAAAATGTGAATGTAGCCATAGGCAATATGTCAAAGGGAATCGAAAAGCTTTAGATGTTTTGATCATTGTGTTAATAAACAAATACAAGGAATTTAAAGAGTTGGTTTGATAAGGAATCGAGGCCCCTTTTGGCCATTTTAGTGTTAATTGAATGACTTGGTCATGACAAAGTGACTCTTTGATTGCGAAAATAAACCTAACTCATCATGTTTAATTTGTGCTTTCTCTTTTATTTATATAATATAACAATAGATAAAAGCAATCTTAGATTTTGGTCCTAACTTTACTCATCCACAAAGGAAATTAAGGAACATCCCTTATCAATTAAAATTTCCTATACTCCATTTTCAATAAGAGCAAATTTACAATCTTAAGCTTTACATGAGGGAAAAGATTATTATATATAATGAAATTGATACTTTAATAATACCATTTTTCCCAATAATAATTAAATAACTAGTACTAGACTACTAGTTTCATAGTAATAATCAAGATAAACAAAAAAGTTTAGTTATTTAAAACTATTAAAATTGTACATAAGACAAGACAACATTCAAGCATTTATATATGTACTAAAATTATAATGTTTGCTAACAAAAATAAACAAAATCATTTTCACTTTTTTTTATTTTATAAGAAACAATATATTTAAACTTGTTCAAGAGTTGGATTATCAATCCGATCTGATAGATTCGATCTAAATCAGACCGAATCTAAGATATGATATTTTAGTCCTAGATCTGATCCAACTTGATACACATTTAATCAATACAAATTATTTTTTATTTAAATTTAAATTATAAAAATATATAAATAATATTTTAAACAGTAAAAGGAATTTTCGAATTTGATGGGTCGAGACGAATCTTGAACAAGTAAATTTTTTTTTACTATTCAAATCTGACTCGACCCATAAACCATTCTAAATATACTGCTGCAAAATAGCATCAATGCATTAAATGATTAAATCTATGAACAAAAACACTTATATTTATCTATACTCTCCAATGTATAACTTTCTAGTAAATACATATATATTTTACTCAAAAGAGACGAGTTCCAATTATTTTCCGCATTAAAAAAAATTCACTTCTATCTTTTACTGGTTTCATTTGCAAAATCAATTTAATTTGTCAGGAAAATAGATTCTTAATTTGCAAGTAAATGGCTTAGATGAACATGAATAGACAGGCCTAGCCATATTAAATCGAGTTTGTATATAAATTTTTTAAATTTAAATCGATTCAATTCGGTTCGTTATTTATAAATAAAAAATATATAAATATTAATAATTTAATACTGTGAATAGAATGGACTTTCAAACCGACCCAAACCCAATTTAACTCGAATCTAAATAAAAAAAATAAATAAAAATTTAGCTGTGACCCAACTCGGCCATTTACAGGTCTAAACATGGAGCAAAAAGCAATAGCAAACAATGGAAACCCGAAATTACTACAACCTTAAATTGGTTTTACACTGTAGAATTTACAATCCCCATCAGCCACATGATTCAACAGACTCATAACTTGGAAAAGAAAAGTTATTGAAGCTTAGAAACCTTCCTGAAGAGAACTTGATTGAGTCACCATGCTTCATCAGAACTCGCTCCCCAAACCGAGCCGACTCACTGACCTTGTTCCTGCTCCCCATAGTTAACAATCTTCTTCCTTGATCTTCTCTATACACTTTACTGTTCCCAACTTGATCCTTTATTTCACTTATTGAACCCCAAACAGTCTCAATCAACACTTTCTTCCTCTGGGAAAGTGATAACAATCTCTCTTTACAATCCTCCAGTCTCTTCAAAGCACACACCAACTCAACCGAGTCAACAAAGCTCAAACAACTGAGTCTCTCCCTAAACTCACTGACTCGGATTGAAACCTCGTTGATTGATGATAAATAGTCCTCACCCACCAATCCTAGGACCTCATCCACCAATATGTTGCCATTAGCATGTAAAGAATCCTGCCTTTTGGAAATCTGTTCGAGCAAATTCACCAAAGAGTTGATTTCTTTAAGCAATTCACTGTTTATAAGAGATGATATTTTGTCTTCTTCTTTATCTTTATCTACACTGCTTGAAGTTGAACACAGAAAAAACCCCAAAACCCTTGAAGTTGTTAACAGATTTTCAAGGTATAAAGCATACCTGCAAATTTTGACATTAAAATTACATATTTTGGTAAAAAAGAAAGAGACAAAGTACGAGAAACTAACAAAAAAAACGTACCATCTAACCCAAGAAGAAAGTTCCCATGTTAATGGCGTCGTATCATCTCTGAAATTCGATAGTTTAAGGTAGTTTCTGCCACCAGTGGAAGGGTAAACGGAAAGCTGATCTTGAAGAATAAAGCTGCCACGTTTAATGATGTGATGAACTGTGATGAGACACTTGATGGCAACGGAGGCATCACGGGTGGTTTGGAGGCGGTCCATGAGGGCCTCGACGGCGGTGGAGGCGGTGGCGCGTGAGCTATGACCGAAGGAAAGTAGAGCCGACAAGTGCCTTGGGTCGGGTGGGGTGAAGGGGTCATGGGTTGTGGCTCTTAGTAAGGCTAGGTGGAGAGATAGGGTTTTGGGATTGGAAATTACCAAAGCTGCTTTGCTTTGAGAAGCTTTGTCTTTGATGATTCCTATCAAGTCTCTGAGAATTGTTACGCGCCCCATTGGAGAACAAAGAAAGAGAAGAACAAGAAGAAGAAGAAGAAGAAGAAAGAAAGAAAGAAAGAAACCCAAATTAAGAAGAAATGAAAAGATCAACGTAAATTTATTATGAAGATTTGGGGTATGATAATTTTGGTGGGGTTTATCTATTTAAATGCTTTTACTTTTTTGTTTTGTTTTCTATTTCTATAATGAGAAAATATAATTTTTTTAATACACTTGAATATTTTTAAGCTTTGTTTAAATTTAATTTTTTTTAATGATTTTGAATGTATTATATTTTTATATTAATTTAATGTATTCAAAATTTTATATTCAAACTCCTAAAAAACGAATATTAATTGATAAAAAAATCTTTGCCCCTTTAAAAAAAAATCTTTGCCCTTTACCAACTGAAATTATGAATATAAAAAATGAATTTTTTAACAGTGTCATAAAGATATTTTTTAATATTATTATATATAATAATATTTGTATTTAATATATTAAAATAATAAATTTAATTATTAATTATTATATTTAATATATTAATTATTATTATTATAAAGAATATATTAGATCTTAAAAAATATTTTAAAAGTATTGGTTAGTAAAATAAAAAATATATATTAATATTATATTCATTGAGTGAAATAATATTGGAAGATTTTTGTATTTTTCCAAACA
The DNA here is from genome assembly GCA_030761205.1 of Fremontodendron californicum. NCBI lineage: Eukaryota > Viridiplantae > Streptophyta > Magnoliopsida > Malvales > Malvaceae > Fremontodendron > Fremontodendron californicum. Next base: position 3,330,496 of record JAULJL010000037.1, read on the forward strand.
CAAACCAATTATTCTTAGACACGTTGAGGTTGAGCACGTTGTCCAACTTTTGGGAACATCTTGGGCCAAAACCTCTATTTTATTTTTAAACTAGAATTAAGCCCCCTGTTTCACCGGGGGATGTTATTTTTTTAAAATTTTTTAATTAATTAATTTAAAATAAAATTTATTAAATAATAATTTTTTATTTTTTATTTTAAAATTTTAATAATATTAATATAATTGTTTTTTTAATTATGAAATTAAATTATTATAATTATTTATTTATGAATTACTTAATACGAATTTATTTTCAATTGATATTTATATGCATTTTTAGATATATTTAGATTTTATTATATAGTGCATATTTTTATATATAGGAAGTAAAAAATAATAAATAAAAAATTTATAAAAAATTAATTTTAAATTAAAATTTATTAAATAATAATTTTTTATTTTTATTTTTAAATTTAAAATTTAATAATATTAATATAATTATATTTTTTAATTATAAAAATTAAATTTATGATAATTGTTTATTTATAAATTACGTAATACAAATGCATTTTTAATTATTATTTATATGCATATTTTAAATATATTTAGATCTATTGTATATTTTTATTTATAGGAGGTAAAAAATAATAAATGAAAAAAATAAAATAAATTATGGTTTGTATTTTATTTTCTCGTTGGATTGACTTTCTCAAATAGGTTAGCAGCAATTCTTTTTTTCTTTTTTTTTTTGTTAAATTAATGAACTACTAATTCATTTTTATATTTTATTTTATATATTTAATTTTTCAAATAAAAAATAATTAAAATAAATTATGATTTAAATTTAATTCTCTCGATTGATTAGCTTTCTCACTCTGACTAGTAGCAATTTTTTTTTTTTAATTTTTTTCTGAGCGGATCAAGTATGAACGTTTGGACCAATCCCTTTAAATACATCATTTAAAAATAAAAAAATATAAATAAAAAAACTAAAACTAAAAAAAAATTAAAACTAAAAAAATAAACTATATATATATATAAAATCTTGCCACGTGACCATTAGAGAATTTTTCGAATTTTTCACACTATTTAGCTGCAATTCTTTTTTTCGAGAGCGGATCGGATACGGATCCTAAACCGACTCATGAGTCAGTATGCAGACCGATCCTTTTAAATACATCAATCGAAAATAAAATAAAATAAAAATAATTAATTAATATAAAAAAAAAACTTAAACTAAAAAAATAAAAAAAAAATAAAAAAAACTGAAATTAAAAAAAAATTGTCATATGTCCAGCAAAGAAAACTTGACATGTGTCAAGCTTCAACCCCCGTAAGGGATTTTTTTAATGTATTAATATAGGTATAAAGGTGTAGATATTATATTACAAGCCAACTAATATGGCTGAAATATTAAGATTAAGATTTAATTAAAGCTGACGTTTTTGAAAAGTCAGACCCTTTCTTTCAACCCATCACGGGGAATACATTTGACACGCAACTTTTGAATTCAAAATTAGACTTTCCTGGTTATTTATTTATATAATTCTAATTTTATATTTTATGAATAAGGTCATTATAATTTAGTGAAGATTAATCAAGATCAAAGTTATTTTAATCTTAAACGTTTTGAATTTTATTAAAAATTAAATTTCTTTTTCTTTTTTTAATAAATAAACTTAGCACTAACAAAATACATTAACTATAATATTTTGAGTTTATATTTGATGTATTGATTGTGAATAAATTAAACATTATTATTGAATAATATGTTACCTATCATCAATCAATAAACTTGAAAGTTGAGAAGCCCATAAGAACTTATACAATATTTATCAATTTTTAATTGTTTAATTAATTAGGGAAAACTAATTAATAAGACTAATTAGTTATCACACCGTAATTGGAAAAGTAAAAAGAACAAATTCAGATTTGGCAATCAAATTTTCTATATTAAAAACTACTTTTTGAAGTGATTAAGTTTTTTAAGGTGAGAGAAAATAAAAAACACAAAAAATTTACTTATATTTTTTGATGAAAAATAATGAACTTTCAATCACTTGTATTTTTTTTTTACTAAAAATTGAAATTTATGGATATCTGCATTTACTAAAAATTGAAATTTATGGATATCTGCATTTTAAATTTTAGGATTTTAAAATTTACTTATTAATAATGTGACAACACGTGATTCAATGAGAGTATATAAAATTTATACTCAACTAATTAGATCTGATAATCCGTTTATTTATATTATATTCGTGTTATTTTTTATGTTATAATTATATTTAAGATGTTATATATTTATATAAATTTTGATACGTTAATAATTTGTATTATATAAATTTTAAGATATTCATATATTTGTGTCTTATTTATATTATTTTTTATATTGTAAGCAACCATTTCTGCTTAAATGATCTTCAAATTGCTGGTGTAATTAGTCATCTTCACAGCTACACTTGGATCAGATGCATATACAAAGCCATTTAAAGGATGCACTTTTATTATAAATAAAAAATAATATTTGATCACTGGCTAGCCGAAGAGTGCTTTGTAAATCAAAGAAACAAAGCCCAAAATAAATTACCACCACATAAAGAAAACCTTCAATGTGAATATAAAAGTTCAATTATTTGCCAGACTTAATCTGGAATTTCATCAATGATTTTATTTATTATGCAAAATAAATTACCACCACAGGAGACTTTGGATTGAAGAAATTAAGATTGAGTGTCCCTTAATAATTATAATTATTATGTGGTGGGTAGGTACCATATGCTAAAATTGTACTTTGCTAAAGATTAAAATTAAATGCAGCTTTAAATGTATTTTTTATTTTATAATTGCTTTGATTAATCAAACTTAAAAAAAAATCATCAATTACTTACTTTTTTTTTTTAATATAAAGTGGAAATGTGGATAGTCAATTTATTGATGAACTACTATTGGCTTTACATTTCACTCAAAATCAAGTCTAAACCAAGGTTGAAAAATTAAAAGATGAGATCTTCGATTATTGATTTAATCAATTTGATAAGTTAGATTAATCTATTCAAATTAAAATTTTACATAAATAATTTTAAGAATAAGTAAATACAATAAATAATTAATAAAATACATATTTAGGATATGATCTTTAATATAAATTAAAAATTCAAATCTTATTATTTAAAAAATAATAATAAATAAAATAAATATAAAACAATTTTTTACGTATTTCATCTAAATTTTAACCGATTAAATCAAAATACCGAATCGAACATGCCACCAATTTTTTATTAAACTTATCCGACCGATCGATATTCCATTTTTTTCAACCATGGTCTAAAATATTATTGAAGCCAGATGAAGGTTTTACCCACTTGAGAAACAACTCATCCAATGGTATCAATTTAATTTACAAATAAATTTTGTACAAGTAAGAGAACAATTTGAGTAGTTCCCAGTCAATTAATTAATTAATTAGTCGACAAGTAAAACCTATCTTTCTGGTTCTATGGATAATATATGTCTCAAAAATTAATTTATTAACTGATTGAGATAGATATATATCATCAATTATTAGTAATTAGAAAATCATTAGTGAAACATCTGACTGAGATGTAAGAAATTAGACCTAATTCATAAAAAGAAAATTAGGAAAACACAACTTGACAACTTAATATAATAAAACTTGTAATTAAACAATAAATAGCATATAACGTGAAATGCAATCAAAGTCAAACTAAATTTTTTTTGTTTTGGTTTAGTCTGTTCAAGTGTCGGACTATTTGTTCGATCAGTATTTAATTAGGATTGGGTAACTATTTTTTCAATTCAGGTCGACCCGGCCCGACCCGAATTATTATTTACTAATAAATTTTTTTTTATTTAATTATAAAAATATAAAATATTAATATTAATATTAAAAATTATTTTTTAAATATTTTTAAAATAGAGATTGGGACTTACAGGCTAATCCGAACTTGAATAAAGAATTAAAAAAAATTCAAGTTGTGGCCCGGTCCGTCCATGAACACTTCTAGTTTGGTCTAATAGGTTTTTCACAAATCACAAAGTTTGATCATAATGTGAAAAATCAAATTTGAAAATTAGACCAAAAAAAAAAAAAAGGAAAAACCAGAGGCAAAAGCTTTTACAAAGAACCATAATCTTTTAGTGAATAGCTCATACGAAAAAATTATGATGCTGAAAAACATATAAAAAATATTTCAAGAGAAAAAGAATTCAGTTCCTCTTTAACATATTTTTGATGTAAATACGGGAAATCTTTTTTAATATCCGTTTGAATATTTACAATATTCGAACTTTTTTTTTGGGTAAAAGTACTGTTCGAATATTTTTATGCAAATATTTCGATAAGTAAAGCTTTTAATAGTAATATAAGTCATTTTGAGATGACGAAATTATCATCACGTTTATGAAAATTTATGCAAAAAAATCTCTTAATTTTTTTTAAATCAAAGACCTATAAATTATAAGCGACTTAACTGCAATAGTATTGGAACATGAGGTTTTCAAGTTAGAATTTCGAATGTAAAGCAGAATGAAATTTATATACAAATAAATAATCGTAAAGGCAGTGAAAGGGTTAACTTCCATCATGATTCAAGCATGCATTTCTTATGAAAAAGAAAAATTCCTAAAATTAGTTGCCAAACCACTAGAATAAAAAAAAAATTATTATTTTACTTTTCTTTCTTTTATGCTTAGGTTAATTATTATTTTTCTGCTTAGATACACACATAGTTATCATTCACTAAAAAACCCATGTTGGAGATAATTAATCAACATTGTTTATTAGCTTATTGCCATTTGTCGGCAAAGTTTTTAAAAATGATCCGCTTAATAAGTGTCTATAGACACTAGTTAAAATTTTTTTTTTATTATTTCTAAAAAATATTTTACATTTAATACGTTACTTTTATTAAATTAAAAAAATAATATATTAATTTTTTTTTTATATTTCCCTTTTAAAAAAATAGATACAAGTTGTTGTTGCTGAAGTCATCTATTCTTGTATTTTTTATTTTATTTCAATTGTCCTCAAAGAAATACAAAAATCATATTGTAAAACCCTATAAGTCTAATAAAATATTTTTATTAGTTTTTAAAAACTAAAAAAAGAAATTTAATAAATCTAAAATACAAAATACTTATTACTTTTCCCATAATGAAATTTGGTCTACCCTCCCATAGGTCACAGCGAAGAGAAGATATTTTCTTTATTTTGGAACCAAAAACAAGAGTAGAGAGGGGAAAAGGTCCTCTTCACTATTTTTTAATTAGTAGAAGTTTCGATTACTCTATTTCAACGTAATTAATATACATTCAATTAAATTTATGATTGAAATTTTAATAACTTTAATTTGAGTTGGAAGATAAAGGAAAATTTATTAAAAAATATTAAATAATTTGAATAAATATTAACCCTAAATTTAATGAAAATGTATTACCCACCCTTGAATAAATTTAATTGAAATTATACGTTCAATTGATTCATATAGTCACTTTTAAGATGTAGCATCCTACAACTTTGTGATTCCGAATCTTAACATTTGTAACCTTTTTCTTTATGCTTAGACTGTAATTTTCTTTATAAAAAAAAAGTAACAGAAAGATTCATTAATGACAAACTCCATATATTCCATAATATAACGATAGAAATAATCAAGGTTAAAAAACCAAATCGGAGGTCGAACATTCAATTTTCAATCCAACTAGTTGGACTGATCGGCTATTTTTTAATATTTAAAAATTAATTTTAATGTTAAATAAATTTCAAATATAGTTAATAATTAACAAAAAAATATGAATTTTGTTTAATGGTATGATTTTTAATTTAAAATTAAGAGGTTAAACGTTCAAATCTCATCAAATACAAACAAAAATTTGAAAAAAACATAAAAAAATACATAAAAAACATGTGTTTTATCGATTTTTTTTTTTTTTTTTATCAATTTAGTAAAAATCCAATTTTAATATACTTGTCGAACTGAACAGACCATCAATTTTTGATTCAATCGGTCCGACCGATCAATCCAATCTGATTTTTTAATCATCGAAAATAATAGTATGGTGCGTAAGAACTAAGAAATAAGAAATTTAATATCTAACATTTCGAATCCTTAGCATTTCTCGAACAAAATACCCAAATCCTCCTTCTTGATTAGTAATATTTCCTTGGGCCTTCAGATGTGAATAAGCTTGCTTTTCGATGGGCTTCAAAATTTTCAAAACGACAGTTTTATTGGCAAAAAAACTGTTTCAAAAATTTCAAAGATCCCAAACTCTCCAAAGGGCGTGAAAATAAAGATATTTGGCGCCTAAATAGAAAAATTCTATTGGTCCTTTCCATTTCACGTGGATCACAATCCTCGTCACACCTTCTCTCCACCGTACGATCGAAAAAGGCCAAAAAAAAAAAAAGAGGAAAGATCTTCCCCTCCACTTCAAAATTTCAAATATTTCAAATCTCCCATTCCTCTATAAAAAAACCCCCAACCCCCTCTTTATTTTCCGGCCAAAGATTTCTCTCATTTTCTCAAGAAACAAACAAGTTATCATCAAACTCAGTTTCATTTTTCACTACTCAAATGGCTCGTACGAAACAAACCGCTAGGAAATCCACGGGAGGCAAGGCACCAAGGAAGCAATTAGCCACGAAAGCCGCTCGAAAATCAGCTCCAGCCACCGGCGGAGTCAAGAAGCCCCACAGATTCAGGCCAGGAACTGTGGCCTTACGTGAAATCCGAAAGTACCAAAAGAGCACAGAACTCCTGATCAGGAAACTCCCATTCCAAAGGCTGGTAAGGGAAATTGCCCAGGATTTCAAAACCGATCTGAGGTTCCAAAGCAGCGCTGTGGCAGCTCTCCAGGAGGCGGCTGAAGCTTACTTGGTTGGGCTTTTTGAAGACACCAATCTATGCGCCATTCACGCTAAGAGGGTTACTATAATGCCTAAGGATATGCAGCTGGCTCGTCGGATTAGGGGCGAGAGAGCTTAAGAGTTGTTAGGCTCAGTTTTACTGTATATTTTAGCTTATCTTGGCTGTGTTGTAGGTTTAATGTGGGAAATGTGAAGGTGTAAAGCCGTGTGACCCAAGTTTTAGGGTTTGTTTAAGGTTAATTTCTTTTTAATACCAATTCCTAAGGTTAATTTTGTGGTGTTAAGGGGATTTCCCTTGTTTATCAATTGAATTTCTTTTTTAACCTAAAAAATATTTTGCAAATTGGTAAAATATTGGCAAATGGCAACATTTTTTCCCTCAGTTTCAATAATAAAAAGTTTGATAGCCTATTTTGTTTGGTACTATCTAATTTTAATTGATCCTGAAATAGTAAATCTGATCAAAATTCACTACTTTTGCACCTTGATGAGAATGAATTTTCAACTTTTTTTTTTCCTTGAGGGAATGTATTAACAAAGTTACTTCTGTATTGGGTTGCATTTTGGGTAAATAAATTTGGGTTAATATGAAAAGCATACACTCCATAAAGAATTATTGTTAAATGGTATAATGAATAAAAGTTATTTGAAAAAAAGAAATGAATAATTAAAAATCTTTATAAAGGATATTGTAAAGACAAAATTATCTTTGATAAAAAAACCTTCTCTTTCTCCTTTCTTTTTCTTTTATTTTTTAATTTACTTTTTAATTAAAAAATAAATATTTTGAAAATATAATTTTTTTAATTTTAAAAAATAAATTTTTAAATTTTTTATTTACTTTTTTTTAATTAAAAAATAAAAATAATATGCCTAAAATTAATTTTTCTTTATTTTTTAAATTTTTTTTAAAATTTAAAAAATATATATATTTAAATATTTTTTTTTAAAATTTATTTTCAATTAAAATTTTTAAAAAATAATATTTCCTTAATAAAAGAAAAAAGAAATTAAATTTTTTCATTAAAAGTAATTTTGTCTTTATAATATCTTTTATAATAATTTTTAATTATTCATTTTTCTTTTTCAAATAACTTTTATTCTTTATATCATTTCACAATAATTCCTTATGAAATTCATGTTTTTCATATTTTCCCAATAAATTTTTTATTATTTGGATTTGTTTGATTTATAAACAGCTTTAGCCATTTCCTTGTTCTAAAAAAGTTATTTTTGGATCCGGTTAGATTTTGAACAATATAATTTTTTTATTATTCAAAGTTTGCTCGACTCAAACAGGACAGCTTTAGAATTAATCATTAGCTTATTTTAAAAAAGCTATTTTTGGATCGAATTAAATTTTGAACAAACAAATTTATTATTATTCGGATTTAGTAGGACTCATAAATAGCTTTAGAGTTAATCATTTGATCATGACCACAAAACAAAAGCCTTTCTTACTTTGGGTCTAGCATCCTTACCTCAAATGCAAATCCAACAAGCCCAATTTCACTTCAACTTGCACAAATGTTGAATTTCCTCAATTATTCAATCCCTCTAAATTAAAGCTCAAATCTTTATATATATATATAATTTTTTCTTTTCATTGGTCTGTCTTTTATTGTTTAAAAAAATAATTGGGTCCCTTATTTATTTGTACTTTAGCAATGTCTTAATTGCATTTGTCATCATACAATATTTTATATGTTCTTTTTGAGTTTCTAGACTTTAGATTTTGAAAGTATAATTGTATTCTGCCCTTCAAATTAAAACAACAAAAGTGGCTTGGTATTTGGAGCAATGACTCACATGCTGAGATGGCACACTTTGTTTTGTCTCTGCTTCTCTACTTGTTTATGATAATTGTTAAAAAAACTAGAATTTTTTTTATGACTCTTATCTTGAATCTTCATTTTAAAATATTCGTATTCGACATTTGTATTTGACATATATTTGAAAATGAGTATGAGAATATGATTCTTCAAATATATAAAAAAAAACTTAAAAAAATAAAAATATCCGTATCAAACACATATTTATCTAACATGCAAATTAAGTAAACATAAAGATTCAGGCAAATAGGATTTATTATGTTCATAAATTTTTCATTCAATTACTACCCAACTCCTGTTAATTAAGACCAGAGTTTGATTATCATATCAATTTCTAGTAAGTGCTATGGTTGAAAATTTTGAAATTACATGGCCTTTTCTAGGTGGATTCTTTTTTTTTGTTAAATTTAATCCAAAGATTACATGCTTTTTGGTAGACAATTTGACATTTTCAGCCAAAGGATTACTAGCTTTTTAAAAAATTCCACATGTTTCAAATCATTATTCTACTATTATATTTATATTAACAAGCAAAAATAAAATTTTAAGGACTTAAAAGAAAATGAAAAAAAAAATTAACCCAATAATTCTCTCTTTTTATTTAGTGAATAATAAACACGTGGAAAGAACAAAAGGCAAAGGACATGAGTGGAGAAACCAGGCTATAAAGCAAAAACCAAAACCCATTTATTTGCTCCTATTGCAGGAATTGAGTTTACTTTTGCTTCAAAGTATATTTGTCGATTTTGGATCATACATATATATTTAATAAATATAAAAATATAGAAAATAAATACGTTATAATATAATTAATTATGATTAAAATAATATATTTAATACATATATCATATTTAATATTTTACACATTTAATAATTTATATCGTATTCATATTTATACTATTAACACAAAAAAACAATATAAAATATGATATACATATACAAATTATCAAATCTACTTCAAAATTCATCCAATAACCCAAAAAAAAAAGGCCCCATCTTCATCTTTCATGTGCTATTTTATACATACAAATCCAAAACAAGACAAGGCAAATAAAATCTAAGTGTTGGGTCTTTAATGTAGGGTCCAAAACCAGGGGGGGAAGGGCACAAAAGATTATTATTCTTTCTTTTGCATAAAATAAAATATTTTTTTAAGTTTAACAGTTGTAAATTGGAAGTTGAATGGTTTCTAATGATTAGATGATGGGGAGATTGCTTCTTTTTTATCGTACGGACATTTCTTATTCTCCCTTTTTTTTTTTCATGCCAGGAGAGCATGTTGATCAGAGAAAATAAAAAGTCAGTCCAATTATTTGGAGATGATTCCATCCACTATAGTTGATTTCACTGTATTTCAAATATGATAATGATATTTTTATTTAATATATTAAAAATGATAAATAAAATTATCAATTATTATATTTAGTATAATATTATTATTTTAAATAATATATTAATTAATCTTAAATAAATGTCTTAAAAACATTAGTCAGTTAACAAAAACCCTTCAAATATATTAAAAAAAGCCATTCACAAAAAGGAGTAAAATATATTTCTTTTTTTTTTTTTTTTTTTTTTTCTCTTTTGAAATCTTGATTCTTCACATGATTTCTTTCTTTTTGTGAGGGGAAAGCCTAATTTGACGCCTTTTTCTTGCTTTATTTTTTATAAAATAATAAAACTCTTACCATTAGATTTGGAACCAAGATTGTCGAGTGCAGAACACATGTAATTAAGAAAGAAAAAGAGTTTTTTTTCCCCTTTATCTTTGACTGGCTAGCTAGTGTTTCTTAGAAATATTTCTTTGTAGATGAATTGCAATATACGATAATGTCCGATGTGAACAGGAGTAAACAAATAAGAGATATTGTAATGGTGGTTTGAATGAGTTTGCCTTTTGGCCAGCATCAAAATTTAGTTTTTTTACCCATTTAGTTTTTTTTACCCATTTAGTTGTCATATAGGTATAATATATGGATTTTATTAACAGTCTTTTAAAATGATTATATATACTAATATATTCATTAATGTATCGAAAATGATAAATAATATTATCAAAAGACTGTATTTAATATATTATTATTATTATTATTATTATAAATAACAGTAAATGTTTGGCTTTCGTATTCAAATGGTCTAAAAATAAAAGGTCAAAAGACTCTAGAATCAGTAAAATTAAGAATAATTAATTTCAAGTTAACAAATCTTATCCCAAAAGAAAGTCTTATCCTCAATGGCAAGCTGAATAATGTGTTTTTACCTGTTATAATAATAAGTTGTATATATCTTTCTCTTTCAAATTTCTTCTTCACATAATTATTGTTGGAGTTGAATCTCTTTAATAAAATAACAAAACTTCATATGAAACAAAGGAATGGTCTAATTTCTGATGCCCCAAACCTTTAACATGTACATATTTGATTAAAATAAATATAAGAAATATAAAAGAAAAAAAAGGTTTTTTTTTTTCTCCTCTAATTAAAAATATTAAGATGAACACCTGTTGAAAGTGAAAGTAATTTGTCCATGTATGCTAACAACCTATGTTATTCGGATTCGTGGGTGTGAGTGTCGGATATGGGTATGTATCTGACACGAGTATATTTGATTTATTCTAAATTTTTTCATGTACATGAAGGGTTTTTAGAAGATCATATCTCCATATCCATATCTGAATATATGTCAGACAAGTGTCGAACATGAATATTTCAAGAAAAAATGAAGAATGAGAGCAACCTAAATAACAAGTTAACAATCCAAAGAAGAGGTTAAAAAAGATGCTCTCATCTTCTATATAAGCCTTAACCATCTGCTACAACCCACAAGAGCCAAGCCTCCCATATTTTACTCAAGGCGCAAATTAACATGTCCGGTCCAACAATTGGTGCCACCACCACCCACATAACAAATGGTGTTACCTCTGTTGACTGCCAGAAACAAGTCCGTTCATGGCGGCTTCTTCGTTCCCTTATGGAACTCCTTATCCCGACCTGCAACCGCACTTTCATCGAAGACCAAGAAATCAGACAGGATTACTTTCAAAGACATTATCCAAGGCCTGTTTATTACAATTCTTCTAGTGTAATCACAGGTACCATCTTTGGTTATCGTAGGGGAAAAGTCAGGTTTTGTATCCAAGCAAACTCCAAGTCAACCAACCCAATTCTCCTCCTTGAATTTGCAGTCCCTACGGCAGTTTTGGCTAGGGAAATGCAAAGTGGTAACCTCCGAATTGCGCTGGAGTGCACCAGTACTTCAGGAAATAATGGAGATTCCGATGATTCAGGTTTGTCGGCCATGCCAGTGTGGACTATGTACTATAATGGAAGGAAAGTTGGCTATGCAGTTAAACGCAGGCCATCGAAAGCTGATATGGATGCTTTAAGGCTAATGAGTTCAGTTGTTGTTGGAGCTGGAATGATTAGTGGAAAGGAACTTGATCATGTTGACGATGAACTTATGTACCTGAGGGCTAACTTTGAGAGAGTTCGTGGTGGTTCGTCTGATTCTGAATCTTTTCATTTGATTGATCCGGAAGGGAACGTTGGTCAGGAACTTAGTATTTTCTTTTTCCGGTCTCGGTGACCTTGGTTCTGGTTCATCCACAGCTACGTTACTCGGATTCGGGTGTGAGTGTCGGACATGGGTACGTGTCCGACACGGGTATGTTCAATTTTTTCTAAGATTTTCATATATTTAGAAGGTCTTTGGAGAATCATATCCTCATACTCATATCCCGATATACGTCGGACATAGATGTCAGACATAAGTATTTCAAGAACAATGAAGAGTCGGAGCAACATAGATCCACGGATATATAGTTTTTGATTTCAAGTCTAGTGGCTGGTGTCCTGAAACCAGTTTTTTAGCCCGGTCCCCCCATTTTTGAGCTGTGCTCATTAGCATAGCTTTAACAGCCTTTGTATTTGAGAAATAATCTATGTTTTTTGGGGGGCACTGACTATACCATGCATCCGTATGGCTGGCCTGGTTAAGGAATCAGATTTCTGTAACTATGACAAATTGGAAGAGATCAGATTTAGCTATGAAGCTTTTCTCTTATCTCTTCTACTTCAAAATGAAACTAATTTTGCCTTATTTACCTTAAGGTTTCAATATTTTGGATGATCTGAACGGAACTTTCCTTTTTTTAGTATATAAAGCTATCCAATCCAGAGTAGACAGCATGTCATAAACCTTAAAGAGAACTAACAATGGTACTTATAAATCACTCATCAAGTGAGATTACTAATAAAACTCGAATCTTGATTCTTGCCAAGACGCTAATAAATACTTAACCAATTGAATCAACTCGTCGGCATCTGAACGGAACTTTCAATCTGTCAAGTTCATGCTGTTAATATCAAGACGGTGAAAGCGCATTCCCTTTCAGAGAACAACAATGGCAATTAGGCTGTCCCCATATGGCTGATATCCGAATAACCCGACCATTCGACCATATATATATTTTGATCTCAACATGCAAATTTGGGCACACAATAATGAACTGTGTACTAAAAACAGTAACCTAGATATAAATCCTTTTCTCCCCATGGGATAAATTTCTTAAGGCTTAATTATAATACTATGACAGAAGAACATGTCTCATGCAAGGGTTGAATATGAACCAGGTAAGTTCATAAAAAGATTCCTTAAATCAATTTGCAGATTCATGAGAATTTGAACAGTTCACACTTCCAACAGACCAAAAAAAAAAAAAAAAAAAAAAATATTAGCATCATCCTCAACATCATCACCATTTTTTTTATTGTTTAGCAGGAGCAAGAAAATCCAACTTTTTCCCCTTTTTCTTCTTCCAACTTCCGCGCATAACTATGTTATCCAGATTCGGAATGAGTGTCGGGGAATGGGTATGTGTCTGACATAAGTATATTTAATTTTTTATAAGTTTTTCATATATTTGAAAGATTATATCCCATACCCATGTTCGAAAACTTGATCCTTTCTCAATATTGTCATACTATACATATTTATTTGTATGAATATGTAGATGAACAATTGAAGACGTAGTTGAAATGTTAGTGAAACTTTTTTTTTTTGTAAAATGGGAGATGATGTTGTATGAGCTGGTATTGATTCCTTGTGTCGTTTTGTAAAGAATTGGACGACGCCAGAGCGTGTGTAAATATTGTAATCCGCACATGGAAGGAGGATCTATAATCAGTTCATCACCTTTTTTTTTTACTACTATATATTTAATTTTGAGATGCCTTTTTCACTTTTTTTGGGCCATTTTTTCTTTTTTAGAAATTATTACAATCATAAACACCAACCAGTATCACATCATATAAAAAATTTATTGAATTAAATCAATACAAACAAATCAGTATATAATTGGATAAATAGACCTGTCCATGAGTCGAGCTACCTGTTCGATCGGATAAATTTGATCGACTCGAATTGGACCGGATATGGGATATGTTTTTAGTAATCAGGGTTGGCAAGGCTCGGATTACTATTTAAATATTAAAAAATATTTTTATTTAAATTTAATTATAAAAATATATAAATATTAATATAAAATTATTTTTAAATAGTAAAATAAGTTTTCAAACCGCTCAGGTCTAAGCAAGTCAAAAAATTTTATTCGTACACCGTTCGACCCATGAACAATTCTAGACAAATCAAACATAAAATTACACCAAACCTGCACATGATGAAAGTTGAACCTGGGATCTCAAAGTTCCGGAGTCTCCTTCTCGTTGCTAAATGCTCAACAATTTCTTGTAATTTATCGAGTATTAATCCGACTTGCTTTTTTTAAAAAAAGAAATTCTTGATGGGAGTATTTGTATATATGAATATAATTTCTTGGCTAAAAGAAAAAAACAAAACTTCTATAATTTAGTCAAGTTTGTTAATTGTGATATCATATATACTTTTATTTAGCTAATTAATAAATACTGAAATATTTCAAGGTTTATAATGATCTTTTAAGATGTGCAGAAATAATACTAATAACTTACTGATTCAAGTTTAGTTTGAATTTTGAATTTTTTAATATTTGAGACTGTCATAAATTAAAATTTGATCACGTGGATTTTTGGTTGTGCTTTTCATAGGGTATTTTTCAGTTTCTCAAGTAGTCAAGAACTTATACATTTTGGGCTAAAAAAATGGCTTTAGATATCAGATTTGAGATGATATGGGAATGCTTACAGAAATAGAAGCCAAAGTAGGAAGAATTTTTTTTTTTTTTTTCTTTCCTTGTACATTATTGAGAGAAAGTACATACAGTGCCATTGTTTTGACAGGATTGACCACATTTTTTTTATGGATATTCTCTGCTCTAACAATGTTATTTGGCTTGCAAATTTGCCAAAATGAATGAAAGGGTTGTTTTACAGAAGAGATGAACGTAATGGTGGAGTAGCAAAGAGCTAAAAATGGAGGGAAAAAAAGAAAGGAAAAAGCAGCACCTTATCTTCCTCTTCATATCTGGGTCTCAAGAAACTCCATCGTCACAATATTTGATACAGATGGAACCAGATCGATGCAAGTAAAACCCATATTAGGTTGTTGAACATATTCTTGTTCTGTGAATTACCTGCATGAATGTATGTCCACATGCAGTTCAGAACACAGAAATGAAATAGAAAACAAGATTACATTATGTTGCTTCGACTCTTCATTCTTCTTGAAGTATCCGTGTCCGAAGCATATTTGGACATGGGTACGAGGATATGATCTTCCAAAAATCCTCCAAATACATGAAAATTTTGGAAAAACTTGAATATACCCGTATCGGTTACACACCCATGTCCGACACTTACATCTGAGTCCGAGTAACGTAACCTAAACAACTAAATTGACATCCATGTTTGAAAACAAAATGAAGATAGGTTTAGAATATTACTTAATTGGAGATAATTGTTCCTAATGTTCCATTCAAAATCCCAGTGCTTTCTATCATTTTTGAGTGTCCAATAAGACCAACCAAAGGAAGCTGCATCATAAACCTCTAATTGGGCCCTTCCAAAGTCTTGATAATCTGATTGAGACCCATTTGTAACATTCCACTCATTTACCCACTCACCTGAAACAATATCCAAATAAAAATGTAAGAATTGCATCAGAAGTAGATTTTGTATATCTAAAAAAGTAACATAATTTAAACATGTAAAGAATCAGCAACTGTGAAACACCTACTGATAGCAAGATTAGACTATGTTACTCGAACTGGGGTGTAAGTGTCGGATACGGGTATGTGTCCGACATGAGTATGTTGAGTTTTTTCTAAGTTTTACCATGTATTTGGAGGTCCTTGGAGGGTAATATTCCCATACCCATGTCCGAATATGCGTCGGATACGAGTACTTAAAGAAAAATGAAGAGTCGGAGCAACATAGAGATTAGAAGTTCACTGAATCCTAAAAATGATCTTCTAAGTCAAACACTGTTTTGTTGGGATAGAAAGTTGAACTTTAGTTACCAATAAAAACAAGTGGGCCATTTGCAGCATTCAAAGCTTGTAGCTGAGCCTCCCTGCTCTGATATATGAATTGGATATTATCTATAGCACTCAAGTTAACAAAGAAAGTGTCAAAGAGATTGTAGTAATGAAAATCCACCACTATGTTGTGGGAGCCTATATCAGCCTGATAAAGTTCCACTGGATCTGCATTGCCAATTCTTTGGCAAATGATCACATAAGCTGATGGTGAGTGTTTCCGGACAACTTTATAGCCTTGTTTGTAATACGGAACTAATGTATCCAATGGAACTGACGCTGCAAATGGTTCGTTTAATAGCTCGATTCCCAGCAAGGCAGGATGTTTTGCATACCTGCAACAAACAAGATGATTCAATGGAATTAAACTTTACAAAGCCACAAATCTGCAGACACCAAAAGTATAATGGTTGACCTGTTAGAGTTGGAAAGATTTTCTTGTTTAGTTACTTAGGATATTGATTGACAAGCAATGCAACAGAAACTCTCCAGAAAACTTCGATTTCTGGTTGAGTCAACCTATGTTGCTCTGATTCTTCATTTTTCTTGAAGTACTTGTGTCCGACATCCGGACATGGGTATGGGGATATGATCCTCCAAATACATGGAAATCTTAGAAAAAATTGAACATACCCGTGTCGGACTCACATCCGAGTCCGAGTAACATAGGAGTCAACATATAAATTTACATGCTATTTCACAGAAATTTTAACAAAGGCCGTCAAATGCAACATGGGAGGGATCTTAAGCACAACAAATTACATAAGATCAACAGTTTTGATCTAGATATAGCAAGAGATAAAATGTTTGGAATTCTAAGAGTCATGGTTTTGATTGGTTTGAAGGATTGCTACACCAAAACTTGGCATGATGAGAGAAAGGATGAAGAAATGGTGTGCAAGTGATGATAACATTTTGTTCAATATTTTCTGCACGACCTTCACAAACTGGCATCTCAAATAAACCACAAGAACTTTAAATTTTTTTTTTTTTTTTCTTTTCAATCCTCATCACTCTGGCTAATATCACTTTCAAAGGCAAATCCAATAACTTGTTGGCAGCTAGGTTGCTCCGATTCTTCGTTGTTCTTGAAGTACCCGTGTCCGACTTATATCCGGACATGGGTATGGGGATATGATCCTTCAAGGAACCTCCAAATACATAACAATCTTAGAAAAATTGAACATACCGTGTCCGACACTCACACCCGAGTCCGAGTAACATAGGTTGGCAGTTACCTGGAAGCTAGAAAATCTATAACATGCAATGTCTGTGAAATGGAATCTGATGTAGTCCAGCCTGTTGTGCCATCTCGACTAGCACTATGTTCCATTCCATTTTGGGAGCCAGGCGCTGCATGAAGGTCAACTATGCACTTTATATTATAGGCTCTGCATCAATATTTTGACATACTTATCAAATGAAATGAAAGATCTAAAACCATAGCACTCTGACAAAGAAAAGTGAAATATAGACTTACTGTGCCCATGAGAATGCATTGTCAAGAGCTTCTAATGTTCCTCCAATGAATGGGGCTGGAGGATTGGGATCAAAAGCAATCCACCAGCCAACAGGAATCCTTACAGTATTTATTCCATTTCTATGTAGAAATTCAAAATCTCCTACATTGATAAAAGTATTTCTATGTCTCTGCAGTTTCACCCATAAAAAGAAGAGTTAGGAAAATAAAAGATGGAATTTGAACCAAGTGCTTATGTTGCTCCGACTCTTCATTTTTTTTGAAATACCCGTGTGGCCATGTCCGACACATAACTGGACATGAGTATAGGGATATGATCTTCCAATGACCCTCTAAATACATGAAAATCTTAGAAAAAATTGAACATACTCGTGTCGGACACATCCCGTGTTTGACACTCACACCCGAGTCTTATTAACATAGCTTAGTGCAAATTATGTTTTGGCCTTTCAAAGTTATGGACTATTCATTTGCCAATCCATAGTTGTCTGAAGATTTTACCTTGATTATCTACTAGTTATCTATTAAATTATCTTGTTGTTTGCCTTTCAAAAAAAAAAAATTCTCTTGTTGGAGATATGCCTTCAGTCAAACAACTAAAGAAATATCTTAATAAAATCATGATAAACAGTGTAATTAGAACAATAAAGTGTTTATGGTACCTCAAGAACCTCTTTCGCCTTGTTATGTCCATATCCATTTGCAAGCTGATAATCTCCATGCAAGTTATTAGCTACAATTGACATTTCAAATGTGGCTGCATTATCATCCCATCCTGGGGTTCCTGGATAATCTGCTGTGAGCTGATTACCTATGGTAGCCTAAAATATTAAAAAAAAAAAAAACATTTTCATCAAGTTTTACTACTTCAAACTTTGGCATTAAAATTGAACCAGTGAAAGATACACTGAGATATCTCAAATGCCATAGAGCAAATTTATGAAGGTTGAGGTGCACACATTTTGGTTATGCTACCATTTGATAGCTGCAAGTTGAAGTGAAAATACAAATCAGTTTGATTAGTGATAATCCAGCCACCTGCTATTGTTCTCCATTATACAACTATAATTGCAGAAGTTTGTCTTAATCTTTCAAATGTGACAACTAAATCTGGTTCAAATTGTATTCCATGAAACAAGCATGGTTCAAAAAAAAAAAAAAATGAATATCCAGATGAACAGAAAAAATTACTTAAACTTGCTTTTCATAATTAAAGTTTCAGAAAATTTCCTCAAGTGAAGGTTCTTGACCATACTACAAAGTTCTATTTCTTTAGTGCAACTGGCCATTGATATTGAGACCTCAATCTTTATAATGGTTAACCAGCAATCTGGAGAATCAGACAGAGGCTAAAATATTGGTGCATGAATATTTTAACCGTATCATTTAGATGGTGGCCAAAAAAAAAAAAAAATTGTCAGTGCACCATTATTTGCTACCAGCATTACTGAACGGTGATTTTTGATTTATCAGCTCAAAAGTGAAGGATTCTATGTTACTCTGATTCTTCATTTTTCTTGAAATATTTGTGTCCGACACATATCCGGACATGGGTATGGGGATATGATCTTCTAAGGACCCTCCAAATACATGAAAAACTTAGAAAAAAATTAAACATACACGTGTCGGACACATATCCGTATCTGACACTCACACCCGAGTTCAAGTAACATAGGAAGGATTTGGTATTATACCTGCAGATAGGTCCCACTCTTTGTTTTAATGTGAACTCGACCATTGTTATTTCTTTCAATTTGAAATGTTTCTGTTGAGGAAGCTGATTTTGCTGTTGCAGATACAGAGCATCCATTACCATAACATGTTAGAAATTGGCCTTGTGTGGTGCGGAACTGAAATTCTGATTCAGAAACTCTCCACAACTGCATGAAATGAAAGTTGTCAGATAACAAATTTTATTGCGGAACAAGAATTCACTTTTTAAAAAGCCCCCACAATTCTGTGCAAGAAGAGAGTCGTAAGATTTCAGTCAACATAACAAGAATGACTATTTTCACAATCATTGATCACAATTGATAAAGGAAATTAAAATTCTACAATGCTTAAGTTCTAAAGAAAAGTAGCAAAAGTGATAACTAGTACCCGGGAAAACTATCCAATTATCCATTAGACAAGAAATCTCTCTCCCCTACTTTCATAGAGAACAAGGAAAATGAAATCAAATAAACAAGTATTGCCGCCTATGTTGCTCTGTTTCTAATTTTTCTTGAAATATCAGTGTTCGACACTCGTATCTAATGCATATCCGGACATGGGTATGGAGATATAATCTCCCAAGGACCCTCCAATACATGGAAAAACTTAGAATAAATCAAATATACCCGTGTCGGACACATACTCGTGTCCGACACTCACACCCGAGTCCAAGTAACATAGATTGCCACTACATCTGAAATGGCCTTCACTGCCTATATTTTGAGTTACACCACCCACTTCATATTCTACCCAGTTTACTACCACATACTTAACACCTTTGTTGCTCCGATTCTTCATTTTTCTTGAAGTATCCCTGTCCGACGCATATCCAGACATGAGTATGAGATATGATCCTCCAAGGATCATCCAAATATATGAAAATCTTGGAAAAATTTGAATATACCCGTATCCTACATTCACACCCGAGTCCAAATAACATAACACTAACCATCCTTTTCCAAGAAAAAGAAATCCAATGACTCATTATTCCACCATAAAACTTGTGAACTTAGAAGTGTTATATGGCAAAATTTTGTAAATTTGTAATAGACTTCCATTCACCAAGTTAACCCAGAAACCAATTTGTTAGGATAAGACATAGATATATTAAAAGAGCCTCACTCTGGATATTTAACCAGATCAAAACTATGTAAAACATTACGCAGAAATATAATTGATCTTTTCTTTTTCCATTACACATTGCTGTTCCTTTTCCATACAAAACTTTGTTAAGCAAACAGAATATATAGTGGTTTCACTTGCTGTAATATCCGCAAGCATAGTAGCAGCAGGTTCAATGAGTCGATCAAGCTCAAGTTTAACATATAAAAACAAGATCAAATTGTAAGATAAAGACCAACAATTTTGTTTGGCTTCTTACCGTAAAGGTTTCCCATGAAGATCCAGCATCTCTATTAACTGAAATGTTCATCCCACCTCCATTCTCTGCACAAACATATTTCTGCAATGTCACTGACTTGAATTGAACCTGTGTTCCATCCTACAATATTTCAATATCCATTAACATATGATCAAAATTATTCATGGAAAAACTAGAAAGAAAAAAAAAAAAAAAACCAAAAATCATTAAAAAAAGTAAAAGAAAGTTTATGCTTAGACAAAAGCTTAATACTCACAAGCATGTCTCCATTGGGAATGCCATCAAAAAGAGAAGGCTTGATCCAACCTTCTATAACCAACCACCCTCCTAAGTTCACCCCTCTCACTTTAGAATCTCCATGCAACCCCTCCACTTACCAAATTAAAAGAAAAATTTTCAAGAATTTGGTTTTCTAAACAATGAGCAATTTTCAAGAAACCGAAAGAAATCCAAGGAAAAGAAAAGGAGCTTTAAGCTCACCTGAAAATGCTACAGAAAAGATTAGCCAACACCAGAGTGAAAATGCAAATACCCATTTGCTAAAAACAAGTTCCATGAAGAATGCAGCCCTCTTAACTGCATCAAACAAAAGCTAAAATGTAGAATTCGACATCAAGAGAAGAAACAGAATAAAGGAAAAATGAGAGAGAGGTCTCCCAATAAAATAAAATAAAAAATCCACTTGGGAGAGAATCTTTAGTAATTCCTTCCTTTTCAATCAATTTATACCAAATTCAACCTTGTAAACAATCATAATATTTAATTCTTTAACTTGGGTTTTGCATTAATATATTGCGTTAGTCATAAAAAAAAAAAAACTCAATCTTCCTCCAAGATCAAGACAAAAACAAGAACCCCATTAAAAACATTTAATAAAAGAAGAAGAAGAAGAAATGAACATTTTTCTAGAGTTGCCAACGAATAAAAAAGAGGGAAAACCCAAAAAGGTTAGAAAGGAAGTACCTTTGCTTAGAGATTTGGTTTCGTGCTTTTTATGTAGATTTAGAGTAGAGAAAAAGGTTAAAAAAAGGACTGCTTTTTAAGTACCAAGATTACAGTTTGAAGCTGAAAACGCCTTCAAAGAGAGTAAAAAGATAAGGCGGTTGGTTCCCACCACCTTGCCTTTACATTCACATACAATGCAACCGTTTTTTTTAGTT
Organism: Fremontodendron californicum; assembly: GCA_030761205.1. Taxonomy (NCBI): domain Eukaryota; kingdom Viridiplantae; phylum Streptophyta; class Magnoliopsida; order Malvales; family Malvaceae; genus Fremontodendron; species Fremontodendron californicum. The sequence continues at coordinate 3,352,404 of JAULJL010000037.1, forward strand.
TTTTTCTTTCTATATTTCTGTTTTCTTCTCTTCTTTGTGCCCAACGAACCAAACCGAGTCTTAAAACGCGACCCGAACGGGAAAAAGGGAAACGGCAACGACAGCATTAGGAGTTGTCTACTGCTTAACGAGGCTTCCCCCATGGCCGTGGAGCTTACTGTTTGCTTCTCTGAGTTGGGGACGGGCGTTAAATTTCTTGAAACTTTGCCTTTGTCTTGTCAACGGTTGTTGTTACCGTTAATTGGGTTTGGCAATTGAAACAAGAAACTTGAAAGCCGACCTTAACTGTCACTTCAGCCGCCGTTATTAATTTGACACATTTGGATGGAAGGAAGGAACAAGAAAAATAAAATTAATTTTAGAATGAATCAAAACCTTCATTTTTTTAACAACTAAGAAGGAAAAATAACATATTTTTCTTTAATCAAAACCTTCATTTTATTTTATTGGGGTAATGTGCTATTTTAACATAATAATAATAATTATTAAAAAATTATCCTATTCACTGTTGATGAAAATTTACATTTCACAACGATATTAGAAAAGTGATATATACGCTTTAAATATATTAAAGATAAAAAAAAAAAAGAAGAAGACATATTTGCCTATTATTTTGCTATTCAGTTTTTGTGCTCATTACTAAAAAGATATTACTGTTTGCTAATGATATTCACAATAAAGAATCATAGGTTTTATTTAGTTCTGTTCAAGAGTTGGATTATTCATCCGATCCGATCTGTATTAAGGCGGATTTGAATTTGAACATAACTTTTTTTAATTCAAGCCCGCCCAACTCGAATTATTGTTTATTAATTAAAAAACATTTAATTATAAAATATAAAAATATTAATATAAAAATAATATTTTAATATTTTTTAAAATAGTGAAATGAGTTTTCGAATCGAACTTGGATAAAAAATCTAAAAAAAAACAATCATGTTTGAGTAAAAAAAATTTGACACAACATTTTTTTTTTCAAGTCATCTTTTTTGTCAGTTTCACATGTTCACGTCAACATTTAAACGGTTTCCCATTAACATTGTTACCAATTTTACTTCTTTGCACAAATTTCAAACGTACAAAGATTAAAGTACTTATTTATATAATACATAGACTAAAATGCATATTTTATTATAGTACAAGGACTACCTAAATACTTTAACCAATTTTTTTTCTTCATCAATCCATAATTTCATTTTATTCATCTTTCATTTAGGGTTTAAAGTTATCAATTTCATTAAAATCAACAAATAATCCATTTTTTTGACTAAGCAGTGTTTGGCCAAAAAAAAAAGAGACAAAAGCAAGTGGAATAGTACCTTACACACGCCTTCAAAATTCTCTTCAAAAGAGCTACATTTCTTTTTCAACTCAATCGAATTCTAAAAAACAATCAGATTATTTTTTTTTAATGGAATCAACTTGGGAATCGTATATAGGATTTTTTTTATTTAGGGGAATTTGGATTTTTTGTTTATTTCAATTTTTTATATTAATGTTTAATTTTGAATTTTTATTTAATGACGGACTAATAGGTATTGGCTACGTGAACATTTAATGAAGGAATTATCCCATCTAAATTATAACTTGTTACGTTGGATTTTTTTTATCACGTCATTCATCACATGGTAATTTTATTCCACATTATTAATTTATTAACAGACATTTGAATATATGACTTATTCCATCAATAAGGATTCAGTTAAAAAGAAAAAAATGTTCAAGACTTGATTGATTGAAATAAAAAAAATATAAATTTTGATAATTTTTAATTATAATTTAGGTGTGTTGTTTTTTTTATTTATATTTAAAACACTTCACTAGTTATCATGTCCAAGAAATGTGTTATTAGTTCGTATACTTTAATAATGCTCACGTGAAGACCATTGGTGCTTGATAAAAATGATTGATTGGATGAAATTAAACTTATTTATGGGTCGAGTTGGGTTACAGTTTGTAATCTTTTTTCTTCCCTTAGCTAAGTTTGGGTTTGGACGGGTCCGGCCTACAAACTCGTTTCACAATTTAAATAATATTAAAAATTTTATTTTTTATATTAATATTTATATATTTTTATAATTAAATTTAAATAAAAAATAAATTTTATTATATAAAATGTAATTCAGACCGAAATGAATTTTGTTTTTTACCCAAACTTGACCTAATACAGGTTGAACGAATTGTCCGATCCTTAAGCACAAGTCTAGGTGGAATTGAGAAAGTCCTTTTTTTTTTCATTCGAAATTTTCTTTTACCTATCTATTTTTATAATCTTAACACATGTGATAAGATCCAAGATGGCCCAATCCCATGGCAATTTCTATATGGGTCAAGATCCAAGAAGATCTAGGAAACATGACAAGAATGGGTGGAATTCACTTGGATCATGTTGCAAGTTATTCAAGAAAGGCTTCAACATGCAAGATGGGCTTGCATCCAAGTTTAGTCCATGTGATTCAAGAACACAAGGTGGCAGCATTAAAGGGCTTACAAGTGGCTGCATCATGTTTAAAGAAGTGGGCCTATTCTTTCATTCAGTAATTGACATGGCAATGTGGGGACCAATTCATTTAACCATGTGGCGCCTAAGAGAGGGTTTATTTTAATTCTTATAATTACTTAGGCATTTGGGCCTATATTATGTAACATGGACATCTTTTAATTATTTAGGTTTGAGCTTGAGCATGTTCAGTCCATATTTTACATATTATTACTTAGTAGATTAGGGTTATTGTAGGGAGGCTATAAATATATGTCTTAGCCGCCTACTTCAATTATCTTTTGATCAATTAAGTTTGATTTTATTCAGTGAGAGGTTTCTCTTTTAGTTCTTGAAAGAACTTAGGAACTTATCAAAGAATTCTTTCTTTGTGGCGTTCAACCTATCAAACTTAGGTTCTTGAAACGAGAGTTCTTAGGGTCTAGCTTACATGCTTAATCTAGGTTATTTGAAACAGGCTTTTAATGGTTTAAGTTTTCTTTGCCTGAATCTTGGCTTTTCTGGGTTAGGTATTTCAATTTGTTAGTGGGTTCAAAGGGTTTAACCCCTAGGGTTCACTTTAGTTGGTATCAAAGCTTAGGCTTCCAATCAGGTTTTTATAGTTATCGCTTTGATTTGTTGTTTGTTACTTCTTTTTGGGGTTTTAGATACTATCACAGCAAAATCAATAACAAGATTTTGGGGTTTTAGGCATTCTTGTCTTGGGATTATAGCTTTAGGCATTCTTGCCCTAGATTATAGTTTTTAGGCAGTCTTGCTTTAAGGTTTCGTTTCTTGTAATTGAATCAAATCAATCTAACAAGATTTTGGGGTTTCAGCATTCTTGTCTTGGGCTTATAGCTTTAGGCATTTTTTCTAGGGTTATAGTTTTTAGACAGTCTAAGTTTGGGGTTTCAGTCTTGAAAAGTGGTTTAAATCAAGATTTCGTTTCTTGAATTCTTGATCAATTAAAATTTCTTCTTATTGATTCTTGATCCGATTCTTGAAAAAAAAAAGAACATCCGAGATTTCAAAAAAATCAAGAAGTCTCGTTCTTGAAAAAAAAAAAAGAAGAAAAGAAGAAGAGTGTTCGAATAGGCAAAAAAAGAAAGAAAGATTCGAAAAAGATTAAAAAGAAGAGGAAAGAATCGACATTCTTTTTTTTTTCTAACCAAATTTGTTTTGCAGCAATTTAAGATGTCTCTCACATGTGGCCATGAAGTAAAACAGGTTTTACAAGAGATGAGAGAGTTCACATTATTGTTTGGGAGGTTTGTGCAACAAGAGGAAGAAAGATGGAGAAGAAAAAGAAAGTGAAGTGGCTGCAAATAAAGAAAAGCAAGAAGAAACGGAAAGTAAAAAAGAAAGTGAAAAAGAAATAGTGGTGGCTGAAAATAAAGACACAAGAGAGGAGTCACTAGTGGAAAAGGAGACAATTCCTGCCGAGGGAAACAAAGAATTTGAAAAATTTTCTTATGCAAATGAGAGTGAGGTTTTTATTCTTGATACTTCTAACCAATCTCTTCCAATTTTTCCTGTTTCTTTGTTGAAGGATTGTGAGGATTTATTTTCGGAGGAGTTGCAGGATGGGTTGCCACCCATAAGCGGCATTGTGCATTACCTTGATTTAGTACCTAGCACCGTCATTCCACACACAAGGCTAAGATTCAAGGGCGAATCTTTTCGAGGAAAGGGGGAATGATAAGATCCAATATGGCCCAATCTTATGGCAATTTTTATATGGGCAAGATCCAAGAAGATCTAGGAAACATGACAAGAATGGGTGGAATTCACTTGGGTCATGTTGCAAGTTATTCAAGAAAGGCTTCAACATGCAAGATGGGCTTGCATCCAAGTTTAGTCCATGTGATTCAAGAACACAATGTGGCAGCATTAGAGGGCTTACAAGTGGCTGCATCATGTTTAAAGAAGTGGGCCTATTCTTTCATTCAGTAATTGACATGGCAATTGTGGGGACCAATTCATTTAATCATGTGGCGCCTAAGAGAGGGCTTATTTTAATTCTTATAATTACTTAGGCATTTGGGCCTATATTATGTAACATGGACATTTTTTAATTATTTAAGTTTGGGCTTGAGCATGCTCAGCCCATATTTTACATATTATTACTTAGTAGATTAGGGTTATTGTAGGGAGGCTATAAATATATGTCTTAGCCGCCTACTTCAATTATCTTTTGATCAATTAAGTTTGATTTTATTCAGTGAGAGTTTTCTCTTTTAGTTCTTGAAAGAACTTAGGAACTTATTAAATAATTCTTTCTTTGTGGCGTTCAACCTATCAAACTTAGGTTCTTGAAACGAGAGTTCTTAGGGTCTAGCTTACATGCTTAATCTAGATTCTTTGAAACAGGCTTTTAAGGGTTTAAGTTTTCTTTGTCTGAATTTTGGCCTTTTTTGGTTAGGTATTTCAATTTGTTAGTGGGTTCAAAGGGTTTAACCCCTAGGATTCACATCAACATGAATTGACAAACGTACATGTACACGTACATATATACATGATGAAGCTTCGCATGCCCACATGCATGCAAATCGATCAAGTTGGGTAAAATGATTAAAATCATGTTAAACAAGTAATTTTTTTGGCTTCTGCGATTAAAATCATGGTTTGACAACTCAAATTAAAAAGTCAAAAAAATAAAGCTTTTGCAGTTTAGAAGCTGACTTTTGGGTAAAATGATTTATAATTCTTACATTTTTATTATTTTAAATATATCTTTCTTAACATTTCAATTTCTCACAATACTTTTTTTCAACAATAATAAACATTTAAATATTTTTAAATAATATTTTTTCATCAAATTTTTTTTACCCAATTTTTTTTCTTCTTGAATTGATGTTTTGTCCTTAATCAACTTTGCTGCTTCATCATTTTTATTTCGAATTTTGCTAATAAGTATCCTAAATGCACTATTTAAAATTACAAAATATAGTAATATTTTCATTCAATGCATGAAAAATGATGAATAAAGTTATCAACTACTACAATTAATAGTAGTTAATATACTATAAAGAGTGCCCTAAAACACTTACTAATAAATCCGTTTTGAATTTTGGTAACAAGTGTCCTAAGGAAAAATCGAAAGCAAAACCTTTTGTTTCTTTTTTTTCTCATGTCATTGAAATATCTTTAGGTAAATTTGAAAAACATACCCTTTACAATAAAATAATTATTAAATGGTATAATGAGTAAGAATTATTTAAAAAAGAGAAATGAAAAATATAAAATTGTTAGGAAGAAAATTGTAAAGACAAAATTACCCTTGTTAAAAAAAATCTTTTCTCTTTTCCTCTTATTTTTTAATTTACTTTTATAATTAAAAAATAAATTTTTATAAAAATAAATTTTTTAATTTTAAAACATAATTTTTTTATTTTTTTTAATTAAATTTTTTTAAAATAATAAATTATACAAATAATATTTCTAAAATTAATTTTTTTTATTTTTTAAATTTTTAAAAAATATATTTAAATATTTTATTTTTTTAAATTTATTTTTAATTAAAATTTTTAAAAAATAATATTTCTTTAATAGAAGGAGAAAAGAAAATGAAAAATTTTCATTAAAGATAATTTTATTTTTATAATATCTTTCTTAATAATTTTTAACTCTTCATTTTTTTTAAATAACTCTTAATTATTAAATTATTTAATAATTATTTAATTATTGAAGACCTATTTCTTATATTTACCCAATATCTTTTCAACAAAGAAAGCCTATAGGTGCAGTTCTGAAAAGGGAAAATCCAAGAAAGGAGGCTGACAGAGTTTGCCTTTCTAGGAAAATGAAGACCTGAGCCAGCCCAAGCCAAACAAACCCCCCATGCATATGTTTCGTAAAAAGGGTAGCAATCAAGGTAGTCGAATCGGTGGACCTATCGTTTTTATTTTAATATTAATATATATTAATATTAATATATTTTGATGTATCGTTTTGAGTTTACCGATATTTTTTAAATATTTTTTCATATATCTATATTTATAATCTATTTTCAAGTTTCTTAATAAAAAATATATTATATACAAATGCAAATATACATTCATTACATGCAAATATATGTTTTTATGCAAATATAAATTTAAAATATTTAATATTTAAAAGTTTTAAACATCAAATAGGTAAAATAAATATTAAAATATTAAAAAAATTAAATTATTATTAATTATGTTCAATAGCCTAATTTAACGAATATATTTTATTTTTAAATGTAATTATGAACAAAATAAAAATGATTAAGACACAAAAAATATTTAAAATGGTTTAAAAAATCAAATAAGTGAATTTTTAAAAAAAATAAAAAAAAATCAAAATCTTATATCAACCGGTACGGACCAGTACGTACCGATATCGACCGATACCGTTAAGTACAGGCCGATACGATCGGTACGGATCGGTAACAAAATCGAAACGAAACATAAAATTACTTATATCAATTTAGTTAAAAACTAGGACGGTCAGTACTATACCGACCGTCATGGTAGCAAAGCAAATAACCAAACTTTATGGGAAGAGAGAAAAAAGTTGGGTAAATTTGAAAAACATTCTGTCAATAATCAAATTATTGTTAAATGATATAATGAGTAAAAATTATTTGAAAAAGAGAAATGAACAATTAAAAATTATTATGAAAGAAATTGTAAAGACAAAATTACCCTTGATAAAAAAAACCTTCTACTTCCTTTTTCTCTTATTTTTTAATTAAAAAATAAAGTTTTCTGAAAATAATTTTTTTTTTTAATTTTAAAAATATATATTTTTTAATTTTAAATTTTTTATTTACCTTTTTCAATTATTTTTTTTAAAAAAATAACATTATTTTTTATAAAATTATTTTTTATTTATTTTTTTAAATTTTAAAAAAATAAATATTTAAATATTTATTTTTTAAATTTATTTTTAATTAAAATTTTAAAAAATAATATTTTTTAATAGAGTAGAAAAAAAAGTAAATTTTTTCATTAAGGATAATTTTGTTTTTAAAATATCCTTTTATAATAATTTCTAATTATTTATTTTTTCTTTTTGAAATAATTTTTATCGATTATAATTAGAAATGACAATGGAGCGGGGCGGGGGCGGATATTGTCTTATCCACCTCCATCCCACTCTTGCATGGATGTTGGAAACATCCACATCCATGGATGTCGGTTACATCCATAACCGCTCCACGGTGCTCCACTCCGCTACACCTCAATTTATATTAATTATTTTTAACTTAATATTGTAAAAAATTATATTATAATTTATTCATGAATATAATTTTAGTATATAAAAATCTTTAATATAATATATATAATACATATATACTAAAAGTATAGATATAAAATATTAATATATATATATATATATGGTTTTAGTATATATATATCTAATATATATTAAAAATATAAAGAAAAATATAAAATATTTTAAAGGATAAAATAATAATTTCAAAAGTCGGGGTGGGGCGGAGTAGAGCAAGTATTTACCAAAACCGCTCCGCTCCACCCCGCTCCAAAAAAAAAACTCTCCATTCGGAGCGGATCGGTGCAAAATCCATCGATCGAATCGGATTTTACCATCCCTAATTATAATTTAACAATAATTTAATTATTAACAACATATTTTTCATATTTACTCAAAAAGATTTGCCCTTCCTCTTTCTCTCTCTCCGTCGCAAATTAGGACAGTGAAATGCCCAATTCAATGCACCTTTTCTTGGGGGTGTTTGGGGTTGTTCTAAGGGCCCAAAATTCAAGAAACCAGAAAGAGAGAAACACCGAGGCATATGCTACGACGTAGTCATAGTGGCATGAATGTCTAGAAATCTGATGACCAAACTAGACATGTTTCTGACCGCAGACTGAATTCGATTCGATTCAAATTATTATCAAATAATAAAAAAATATTTTTTATTTAAATTTAATTATAAAAATATATATATATTAATATATAAATAATTTTTTAATAATATATGAACAGTAATATGGATCGACGGATCGACACGATCTTGATCCAAGGCTATGGACAAAAAAATAAAAAAAAATCGGGCTACGACTCGACCCCATCCATGAGCCGGTCTAAGACCAAACCACTCACTTTTTTATAATTATTTTAGTCATTCAATCTCTATGGGACCATTTATGATAGTGCTTCGTATTTTATATTTTTATATTAATTATGTAAATATAAATATAATTTATTAAATATATTAAAATTTTAAATATAAATACGATATATTTATTGAATTAATTATATTAATAGTATTTAAATATATCATATCATATCGTATTTATTATATTATTTTTATGTTTATTAAATATATCATGTTTAGTATCATACTCAAAATTGTCATGTTTTAAAATATTTTATTAATGTAAATGACAAATTTTCATAATTCAGTTATTTTATATTTAAAAAATAATAAAATTAAAAGTATATATAATAAAAATGAACGAAATTAAAAGAAAATAGAGATTGTGAGTTATATATATGTTACTCTTGGCCCTTTTTAGCTATTTCATCAAATAATAATTAGGTAAAGCTCTTGTTTTCTTCGACATGAGAACTTGTTAATAAGATAGCCGGGCACACTAATTAATTGGTAATATTTTCATGACTTTTTTTTTTTTTTTTTTAATTTGTACTAATGAAAATTCATTCATTTTTTTTTTTCAATTATATATTTAAGCAATAAATTGTAAAATGAAAGTTATTAGACGTACGATAACTTAATCATATTTTTTTGATTCACATAATAAACTATAAATGCGAGAGATAGAAGTATCCATAGATCGAGACAGATTCGATTAACACTTCCAAAACTTCATTCAAGTCTGATCTGTTTATTTAGATTCAAAAAAGTTTGGTAACTTATTAAAATAAAATAAAATAAATTATATTAATATTTTAAGAATTAAACTTAAATAAAAATAATTTTTATTATTAATATAATATAACACTTTGGACTTAATTTTTTTTTTGTCTAAGGTCCAACTTAAGTCGGGCCATATCCGCGGGTCTAGCTAGTAATCCATCCTATGGACAAATCTCGTGAGGGATTAATATACAAATTTTTTGAGATGGAACTAAAGTTGTAGTGTTTAGGGAATATTGATGCATAGAAATTCTATATATAAAGCTTAGTTTGGGAGATTTGAATGATTATAATTCCAGTGTGACTTTGAACATAATTGAAAGAGTTTTACTCAACTCCTCTAGAAAAAAATGAGACTAAGTGGTTCATGTGAAAGAATTATTACAATTTAATTAAAATTAATTTTGGATTCAAGACTTTATCCTTAGTACTCCTTACCTCTTAAGATGTGCAATAATAATATTTGTCCGGATTCTTATTTATATTTCCTTCAATATCATATATTTTAAGCTAATTTAATATATTATATATTATCTTATTTTTGGAAACCAATTTGAAAGGGTGAATTTGAATATTAATTTATTATATAAATTATTAAGATAATGAATATACAAATAATTAAACCTTTTGACCTAATGCCCATCGGTATGTATGCAATTTCAAATTATATTACTTAGACAAATTAAAATCAAGTCATTAGCCATGTTTTTTCAATTGGTGAAAGTTTAATACACAAAAAGAAAAAAAAATTCTAAATAAATGAAAAGGATGATTGTTTTAGGGCATAATTGCAAGATCATCATACAATAGCTTAAATTTAAAATCTTCACCTAAATCTCTTTATCTTAATGGTACAATCAGAGTTAAGCTTAAGCACTTAACTTGAACTAACCAGTCATTGTTACCAACATGGAATTTTTTGAAATGGCGTTTCGAAAATTAAATTTCATGCAAAGTATATAATCTTATATGCAATTTGTTGAGGGATTTTTAGGTCATAGGAGGAGAGTTCGAGGATAGAATCTGTTTGAGAGCAAGAAGAATTTGTAAGGAATAACAAACAGTTACAGAGATACTAGAATTTGGATTTCGAAATATGTTTCGATACTTAAGTCAGTGAATATTCAAAGAAGAAAGTAAGAGGTTTTAACAAATAAAAACTGCTGGAGAATGAAAATATGATCTAAAGTTCAATTTCCTTATCTTATTCTTTTTTATATCTAAAATTATGTGCAACTGACCATGATTAATATTGTTCTTTTCTTGTCAATGAATCTCGCATATTTGATGATTGGACATAGTTTTGAACTTTCAATCTTTGTAAGCATAATACTATTGATGTGTGTAAATTATATATACCATGTTATCAAAATAAATACTATTTTAGTATTTATCAATAAAGTTTTTTTTAAATTTTTTTTTTTTGATGAGATGTCTAAAAAGTTGTAATTTGTTGACAATATCTCGAAAATGATCAAGACAATATAAAAATGAAAAAGAATTTTTGTTTAGGGAAAAGAGAGAGAAAGAAGACATGTTCTTGGAAAGGGAGTAAGTTAGTCTTTATCGTAGATGATTGCAGACACTCCCCCCCCCCCTTTTATCATTTGTTTGTGTAGTCACATGGTCATGCAGGACTAATGGATACGGAGAAGTGTAATCGAGTCAAGCGAGCTCAAATTATAAGAAGTTTGATTCGAAATTTTAGATTTGAAGTCAATTCGAAGTCGATCGAATTTGACTTTTAAAATTTGAGCTCGATTTAAGATATAAATCGAACTGTTCGAGCTCGCTCGATTAAGTTTGTTTATCTAGTAAAAAATGAGTTCGATTTTCATGCTCGACTATTTGTGCTCGAGTTCGAATTCGAATTAAGATTTTTCAGTACTAATTAAAAATAAAAATATATATTAAAAATAAAAAAATTCAATTAGGTTCGCGAACTACTCGAGTCAAATATTAGAATACTCGAATTTGGCTCGCTCAAGCTGCTCGACTCGACAATGATTGAGCCGAATTCGAGTTTTTTTTTTTTGTTTTTTCAAACCAAATCCAAATAATTTACGAGTATAACGACTCTGCATTATTAATTTATTATTATTACCAATGAATTGGAATCAATACTTCAGCCACGAGATGACCAAAACAACTGATCATCTGCATTTTAATTCTCTTTTTCAGCTGTTCATTCAAGGTATTTAATTTACGAATGTGATCGATTTTTTATCACTTTTATTTATTGTGATCGTAGACGTAATATATATTATTGTAATCATTACGATTATCGTCATCATAATTTTTTATTTTATTTTACATAATTTATTATAAAACATAATAATTATAATCATAATCATAAAAAAATTAATGATATTTAAAATAATTTAGAACACTGTGATTTTTTATTTATAAAATTATTTATTTTCAAATTATAATTTAAATTTATATACAAATAATTTACGATCGTAAATCATTATGGATGACTAATTATTCACAATCCAATTATGATGAATATTAATAATAATAAAAAAATCCTAAAATAATGACTACAATATTATATTATGATCACTATTTAAATTCATTATTCATTCCTCCCAAAAAAAAAAAAATTCCCAACCCGACAGCAACTTCACCTTTGATTTCAAAGTGACAAATCTTCCTAGCAATCGAAGACTTGAAAAGACACAAATCTTCCTAGCAATCGAAGACTTGAAAAGACTTATATAATTGCATTAAAGAAATATTGTTAATATTTTAAAATAATAAGAGAATCTCCCTGTCTCTCTGTCTTTGTGTCTGTTTCTCTCTCTCTTTAGCCTTCACAAGATCTCTCGGGTAACTTGGTGTCTACAGATATATGAATATTATTACATTAAAAACACTTTATAATGGGAAGATAGGAAGACTTCTCGGATTATAGGCAAAGACCCAATTCGTGGTTATTATTTCCAAGTTCTTTGTTGAGAGCATAGTTCTAATAGGCTAATTGAAACACTCTGTTTGACAACAAAGAAAATTAAGAGATATTTCATGGCATTAGAAGCTGTGGTGTTTCAGCAAGACTCTTTTAGTTATGGCTGCAGCAAAGATTTCTATAGCTTAGGGGAAGGAAATGGACCCTGCAGCTATGGCGTTGGTTTTCTACAACAAGAAGAAAAGGCAGAAACTCTTGCTAAAAGTAGAGGCTTTGGTTTCAGTGCAACTTGGGACTCTATCTCTTCTTCCCCAGATAATGGGTTTGCCACCGGTGGATTCTCTCCGACAGAACCACCACTACCAGCAGCAGGCGCCCCACCGTGCCGGCGGAAGAGACGGCGAACCAACAGTGTTAAGAACAGAGAAGAAATAGAGAATCAAAGGATGACTCATATTGCAGTTGAAAGAAATAGGAGGAGGCAAATGAATGATTATCTTGCTGTACTTAAGTCTATGATGCCATCCTCTTACGTTCAAAGGGTACCTTTTTTTTTTTTTTTTTTCTTTCTTTTTCATGTATTTCTTTTGTACTTAATTTGTAAAGTGCTTTGAAAAAATTCAATGATTTCAAAACTGAAAGTCTGTTTTTCTTCATAGGGGGACCAAGCATCAATCATAGGGGGAGCAATTAATTTCGTAAAGGAATTAGAGCAACTCCTTCAATCTTTCGAAGCCCGGAAACGAACGGAAAAAAGATCAGATTGTAACTCCACCCTCTCTTCAATCTTCTCGGGTTTCTTTCACTTTCCCCAGTACTCAACTGGCTCCTCCACCACTACCCACCACCATAGCTGCGCGGCGGCCTCCGGCGAGTCAATGGCTGAGAAGAAGAAGAAGAAGAAGCGGTCGTCATCATCTGCTGCGAATGTTGAAGTAACAATGGTGGAGAGCCATGCAAACCTCAAAATACTATCGAAAAAACACCCAAAACAGCTCTTGAAAATGGTTTCTGGGCTTCAATCTCTAGGCCTTTTCGTGCTTCACCTTAATGTCACATCTGTTGAAAATCTCGTCCTTTATTCTTTCAGTCTTAAGGTAATTTAATTAATCATAATTATCATCAGTTTCTTCAACATTTTACTATTTTCTTTTCATGCAATTTTACTTATTAATATGGGATTTATGATTTTTCTTCTCTTTTTTTTGGGACAGGTTGAAGATAATTGTCAGCTAACTACAGTGAATGATATTGCAGCTGCTGTTTATGAAATGGTGGATATGTTTCAAGAAGAGGCAGCTGCTTAATTAACTCATCTTGTATATTATTAAGTTATTTGATTTTTACCATAAATTAATATCATGTTCTTGCAGTGTCTTAATTAATTCTACTTCTTGTTTTTAGATAATTACTTGGTGGAACTTAGGTTTAGTTTTCCATTTTCTTTACTTTATTTATTGGTTTAAATTTAGCAATTGGGTTACACAACAAGGTGATGATCCATTTTAATTTTATATTGATTAAAATTAAGTAAACAAAATCTATCAATTTGGTTTAAATTTAGCAATTGTGTAAATATTGTGTTAAAGTGAAAATTAATTCAAACTGTACATATTCGATTGGTATAAGACTAGTTATTAGTTAATTAAGATAAAGTGATAAACTGATGGAAAAAAAAAGGAAAATTAATAAAAGATAACACAAACAGCTATTATATAATTGTATTCTTAATTTTTTACATCATTTAACTCATAATTGCAAACTATAAGCCTGACTCCGACCCATGAAAATAATTAATTATAAACTAATAAATTTTTATTTAATTTTAATTCAAATATATATTTAAAACTATTAAAACATTAATATAAAATTAATTTTATTATTTTAATTATAAATTTAAATTAAATGAGTTTAAATTAACTTTAACGGACGAATCGAGTTGAAGCTTGAATAAATATTTTGAAATGTCAACCGAGTTCGGCTCGATCTATGAACACTTACATCACATTCTATCAATATTGAACTGTTTATCATAACAAACATTATCATTGATCCTTGTAATTATTACATTTTAAACTCTAAACTTTTTTAGAAGACACAAGAAATTAACCTAGTTAACTGTTTTTGTTTGTTTGACCTAATTAAAGGGTATAATTCATTACAGAAGAGAAAAAAGAAGAAGAGAATTTTGGTATATGATCGATCGTCATATCATTCTCTCAATATCAAATTTGATATATGAGAAAATACATATATAACTAGCTAATAATACTCTATTTTTTATTTTTTTTTTCATTAAAAAATCCAGTATTAAAAACAAAAGAGTATAGGCAAAACGACATGTTTATGAAGAAACCGCTCTGCGGGTACTCAGCGTATAGGCCAGCCCTTGATGGAGACTTTGCTTAAAAGTCATGACAAGAGCCCTTGGGACCTACTTTTATTTTGCTAATCTTAAATTGCATGCATTGCAATTTGCATGATGACTCAGACAAAAAATAAAATAAAAAAATACATACGTTTCTTAAAAATATTTTTTAAAAATATATAAGTTTTGTAATAATTTAAAAAATTCACCATATGATTTTAAAATTTTAAACACTCTTTAATCTTTATTATATATCTTTAAAAATATTTTAAAAAATATATATATGAATCATATTTTTTTGGACAAAAGCAAAAAAATTTGGGATTTCGAATTTTCTGAATTAGAAAAGGTCAAGTTCCTAGGAGACCAATCCTTGTTAAGCACATATCTAATATGAGTTTATATTTAATGTATTATCCGTGTATAAATTTTATACACTGACAATAAACACCATCTTATTAATGAGTAAATAAAAAAATTATACTCTAAAAAATAACTACAAATAAATTTTTTTATTTGCTTAAAGGTGGAATCATATGATTCACTGACAATATATAAAATCTAATTGATAGTGAAATAAATATAAATTCTAATAATATTTTGTATTTTATAATTATGTTCATGGAACTTGAGACCTCATGCTTTGAAATAATAAAAAAATTGTATTTTGTTTTTCACATGCTCGTCTTATGATTAATTAATTAATAATAATTTATCATAAATGATAAACGTGGCTCTCTTTATATGTTAACATTGGCATGCTTTCACACTTGAATATTTTATACTATTAGATTCAATAATAAGTGCATATGCATTTCTTTATTCAAAAAATTGGTTTTGAATTTTTTTTTCTTTTCAATAAAAAAAACCCATCAGTTCTCCTGTACTTTTATATTCACTAATTTATGCTATACGTGTTTTGTATATAAATAATATAATAAATTAATATTATTTATTTTAATCTTGATTACTCTTTCTTAAAAGGCTTGGCATGCCATGCATGACATTTATATGATTTTATGAATGTTCATTCACAAAGGTTAAAACAATGTCCCATTTTGTGTTTGCAAAAGTTAAAGACAGCAGCCTGAAAAGCAAAGATCACAAAAAGAGATTTGATATTATTCACAAGGATTTAAAAGCACGAAGTACAAAAGAAAAGCTATAAATGCTACCCAAGATTATCTAAGATTCAATAAATACTTGCTGCTTTATATATCTGTAAAAGAAGACAATATTATCAATAATAGGTTGATTGAATAGATCTTAATTTTTGTCAGACTCATCACATCAAGTTTGTCAATTTATAAGAGCTTTGCAATTTAGATTCGATGCCCCAATTAAAGCATCCAAGACAATTTCATTTTAAGAGTTATTATGGCCATCTTCCAAGTATGTTGAGTGGGGGGCCAAACTTTCATGAGAATAAAAGAATATTAAACATCTAATTAACACTTCTTAATTTTTTGAAGAAAAAAAAAAGGGGCCAGAGCATCATGGATATGGAGCAGTATAAATTGCTGGTTTGAAAACACATATAAACTGGCAAGTGATAAATGGGCAAAGATATCAATATTTGGTCTGATAGATGGATTCCAAGGTTGGAGCATGTTTTGTTGGGAGAAGCTGGTAGTTTGGATCAAGACATGTCTCAATATTTGAATATTTGAATTCGATATTTATTTAAATATTTAATTTTTTTTTAATTTGATATTTTTATTTTTTAAAAAAAATTTGATTTAATGAATTCGGATATTTAACGGATTCGGATATCTGACGGATATTGCTATTTAAATCGAATGTGAATTCGGATAATAATATTCCAATAATAAGCAAATAATAAACAGATTCGAATATCATATAAATTAAACGAATTAGAATTTTGATATTTTAAGTATTACAAATATCGGATTTGCTGTTATCTATACTTTTTCAAAGGAAGGTAGTGAACTAATGAAGAGTCAATTGAGCATGCTTTCTTATACTGTGCCTGCGCTAAACAGGTATGGTTTGGAAGTTCTTTGACCAATTTCAAATATGGATCCAAAGTTTGATAACTGGCTACAAATTATTATTTTTTTTTTATAAAGGATGTCGTAGTTTAGGAATAAAAAAAAGGGTTACATATATTGAATTTGAATTTCAAATCTGCTAAATATTATCTTTTAAAAGTAGCTGCATGAATCAATTGAACTAAATTTCGAATTCAACTACAAATTATTTGGAACAGTATTCAGAATGCTAACCTGAAGGATGCTGTTATGAACAACAGATCCTAGATTAAAGTAAATTTTTGTATTAAATTAGAGCATGGTGGGTTTTTTTTTTCTTCCTCATTAGCAAGATTACTATATAAGTGTATGTATGGATGTATGTATGCATCCAAAAATAAACGAATAAACAGAGACTGAAAAAAGAAGTCAAAAAAGTTGTAAAAAAGTGTTTTTCTTTTTTTGTTATTTGGTGCTGCCTCTAGGGTTCAGGTAAAGTTAACAATACTATTTGAGCTTATGCCTAGTTTTTTAGTTCTCATGAATGGCCATAACAATCTGACTGAAACGAGGCCTTGAGGTACTTTTGGTTGAAAAAATTAGTGGGTAGAAGACTTTTATGGTTTCTATTTCTTTTTGTTGAGAAAAATAGATTATAAAATTACATACACTTATCTTTAACCAAATGTTCAAATGTGAAAAATAGGACTCAAACCAATAATACTAGTGAGTTTTGTTGGGCACTTAAGCTAACTAAGGCTCACAAGAATGTACTCATTAAATTTAATCCGTCAACCTCATAGTTAATCAGCAGCTTCAAATTCAGAGGACACTTGATTTACATATATCGAGATTTGAAGCTATTAGCACTTCCAACAAATAGGTATAAAAGGTCCATACTAAATATTGGCAAGATGTAAGAGAAACCTAAACATATTCAAACTCTATCATTTTTACCTTTTTACCTGTTATTCTTTTGAAACATAATGACTTAAGTACTGAAACACGCCACCTTCACTTGACAAGTAGAAAAACTTACTGTACTCAATCATAATTGCGAATATATTATTCAAATCCTTATTTTTTATTTTCAACATTTCTAACCCTTGAACAAATGAAAACATAAGTCATGTAATTCTTAATTCTTATTAAAATGTTAGTAAAAAGGACAAAAATGAGTTAAAAAGATTAAAATAGCCACCCCTCCCCCCTCGGCCCTCCCAAAAAAAATGTAAATGATTTAAAAGTACAAATTGAGTCATTTGGCAGCTCTCAATTCGAGGGTCCACTTTACTTGACCAAGAATAAAAGAATGTGAATACTCTTTGGTATGAAATGGGATAGAATCTGGAAAAATGACAATATATAGCAAAGCTAGATTTTTGTTTTTTTTTTTTTTTGTGGCTAGAAAGTGACATCTTCAGACTTTAAAATCTTCTTCGTGGTGAAAAACATCTTCATTTTCGAGTTAACTTTGAACAAAGAAGAAGCAGCCAAACTAGCAGCAAGCATCACCATGTTACTAATCTTCGGCATGCCTTACATTCAAGGACGACCGAGAAACTCCCAGGAAAGTGGCTGCCGCTGGCCCACTTTAAAATGTGTAAAACATTTCAAGATAGTTGGTAAGGAAACATCACAATCGTGATGCCATACGCAGCAATGCAAAATCATAGTTACTCAATTCGGGTACGAGTGTCGGACATGAATATGCGTCCGATATAGGTATGTTTAATTTTTTTTTTTAGATTTCTATATATTTGGAAGGTCCTTGGAGGATCATATCCTTATACCCATATCCGGATATGCGTCGAACACGAATGTCGAATTCGGATACTTTAAGAAAAAAAAATCGAAATAATATAGGATAGGATTCCTCGCCAATCTTTTTTTTGAAAGCGAGTAAAGTTTAAGGTAATTAAGTGGTAAAATTGGCCAAAAATATGAGGTGTAAAACAAATTTTTTTTGGGTGTTTGGGTGAAGAATTTAAACATGCAAGAAGATAATCCCAAATCTATATTATTCAAATTTGAGTGTAGGTATGTATATTATTACATTAAATTTTATCTTGAGTTTCGATTATACATCTTAAAGGAGTACTTAATGAAAAATAAAGAATTGAAGCTATAAAGAATTAACATAGATTCAAATTGGTATTGCGTTGGAGATTTGAAGCTCCTTCAGCTTAGTGACACTGACAACAGACAAGTGATGGCTTTGGGAATTTTGAGATCAAATCTGTCAAAAGTTATGTTATTCGAATTTGGATGAGTGTTGGATATGAGTGTGCATTTAATACGAGTATACTCACTTTTTAAAAAAAAATTCATATATTTAGAGAATCATACTTCATATCCATATCCAAATATATGTCGAATACAAATATCGATTATAAATTCTTAAAAAAAAAAATACAAATAACATGAATCGAAAGTGCGAGCCTGTTGGAGACTGGGATACAGACCGAGAAAATAATAAAAACTAACCAATATTATACATACCGCTTTAGCATATCCCATCACTGCTCTGAAAATATGTAGAAAGTGGTAAGAATTAAACCAGGATTTTATCAAAACAAGCATAATTTAATAGGAAGAACCGAAAACTGAAATATATTATCAAAATTATCAACAGCATCCTTCCACTAAGATGATAACCGGCCAGTTACAGAAAAAAGAAAAATTGTGGATTTAACCAGGCACCAAACAACTCAGAGCCCCAAGAAGTTGAAAGTTGAAACTACATATCTCTGATAACTTTATTACATGAACTCAATTTTTGCACAAAAACAAACTATTCTTTTGAAGACTTCGTATTAGAGATTTAAATAACGGCCGCAACGTAATATTATGATTGTTATTTTACGATTGCAACTCTTTCAATTGCTAATATTTATCGCAATTGACCACGTCGCAACCGCAATAAATGCAACGCGTCTGCCTGTAATCTAAATCCCTGTTTCACAGATAACTGGATTCTTCTTGTATTCTTGATGCACCCAAAAAAGTGTATCTTATTTAACCTTGCACTAAAAAGATAAATTGTAAGTATAGTAGTTAGCAAGGGTCGAGTCCTCAGGGATTGGGTTTTAGTTTATAAGTTGATAGTTTAAAACTTAAATTCAAGAACAATAAAAGAAAAGGGGTTTTTGAAGCCAGATTTAAACTAAAGTAAATAATAAGAATAAGATGCAAGGCGGTATAACCAGCCAATAAAAATATATATACTAAATTAGGCGGTATAACCAGCCAATAAAAATATATATACTAAATTAGACGGTATAACCAGCCAATAAAAATAAAACAAAGTTAATATACAAATTAGGCGGTATAACCAGCCAATAAAAATAAATATACTTTTAAAAATAAGCAAACTAGAAAAGTAAGAAAACAAGTAAGTAAGAAGAATCAAATATGAAAAATATGGTTAAGGTTTCATTCTCCACCACTAGACATCATTAAGAATCAATTTCAGATCTATCAATATCAACCAACTATCAAAGTTAACAACCGTAGATAACAACAAGCTCTGTTATTCCAATCTTTTCTTAGTTTGTCGTTAAATAGAACAAGCTCTCTATTTAATCTCTAACCATTAAACAACCTAGAATAAGCTCTCTAAATTCAATTTAATGGCAGCTTTATGATGAGAAAGATAGGTTGATCTAAGCAACAAACACATAAGCTCGGATTGTTCAACTTAGGTTATGTTCCACTTTGCAATTATTGAAAACTTGACCATAATCATTAATCACAAATTGCCACTTATGAATAGGAAATCAAGACAATTACACGGATCAAGACTCCTAAACTAGCAATAGATAATTATCAAGATCTATCTAGTTGTACACCTAAATAAATCAAGACAACATCATGAACAATTCTTGTAGAAGAACATAAGCAACTTTGATAGAAAATTAATGATAGATAGAATCTGAAAATCAATCACAAAACATGTCTAGGGCTTTGAAATCACCCTTAACCAAATAGAAGTTTAGCCTAGCATAGGCATTATAAACATAAAATTAAATAGAATCTAAGAAGAAAATAAAAGAAAGAAAGAAGAAAAAGAAGAATATTAATTATCCAACCTCTTGCTCTTTCTAAAGAAAAAGAAAACTAGAGAAAAGAAAGAAGAAGAAAACTTAGAGAATTTTATTACAATGGCTAATATCCTACCTATCTACAATATGATTTACAATCATCCAAGGCCCTCTATTTATACACATTTTGGAGGGCTAAATGACAAGAGACAAACTTTACAAATTTCAAAGGTAGGTATAATAGGTGGGTGCATTTTTTTAACAATTTTCGTCATATTGTATGACAATTTTGATCAGCCAGCTTGATGGTCGATTTTGTCAATATTGGAGGCTTAATCTGATCACATGGTCTTCTAGAAATATGTTCCCCTATCAGTTAGTGATCCATAGCCGTTGGAATCAGCTCATTTGCGGATGTGGATCAGAAGATATGGGCAAAATACCAAAACTGGTCAGCACAGACGTCATTGCACATCAGCCAACTTGATGGTTGATTTCGCTAGGGAAAACGACTCCGTTTCAAGAAGTGTAAAGCATAAAAAAGATAGATATGCCTCTTAACTTTGCACTGTTAAAATTTCAGCCTTATTGCTTCAGTGAAACTCCAGATATAGCTGATATGGCAAAAGGTGTCGGAACTGGAACTGAACTGGATTTGCCCTTAATTCTTGATTTAACCTAGTAATCTGAAATCACTCAAAGAAACTCGTGAAAAACACCAAATTACATAAAAATATAAAAAATCATAAACACAATTAGACTAAGCAATAATAACTCGTATTTGACACAAAACAATAATAAAACATAACTAAAAACTATATAATTATACGAGTTATCACACCCCCACACTTAGATTGTTGCTAGTCCCTAGCAACGACTCAATAAAAATAAAATAAGAAAATCTAATCCAATCCATTTTCGTAGGAAATCACGGTGGCACTTAGCATGTGACACAAGCCTTTAAACCCCTAGGTGTCCCTAGTGGACGAGTTTAGTCTCGTGAGGGTTTACTAGGACGATACCCACAAACATTGAAGACATAAGAAAAACTAATAATAATTATAACTAATCCTTCCAATATAAATTAGAGATAATCATTGGACAAGTCTTAAAAACTAATCAATAGCTTAAAGAAATTCACAAAAAATCTTGCTTGAATGTAAATAGTTTGAGTTAAGCCAATATTAACATAACATATTTCAATCAAAATAGTGCATATTCAAACTTAATCTCAACTTCTCACATGGGATACTCTCTTGATTTTCACTCTTTAAAGTAGTGGTAAAGTGTTTACACTCAATCAATCTCATGAAAACACTTCTACCATATGCTTGCTTGTCCACCTATTCTCCACTATTTAGATCATACAACTTCATAAATCAAGAGGTCTTTATTCAAGGTTGTAATGGGGCCAAAGGGTTATAATGTGGTTAAAGAACAAAAGGATAAAGATATCACAAAGGTTCCAAAGAGTTCATAGAGTTTAGAGACATAATAAGATCATACAAATAAAACTTCTCAAAACTCTTATAAAGCACATAATAACATAGGCTAAATATTCATGTTGAGCCTTTGCATCATTCTAACCAACTTTGTAACATCTTTTTCTTTACTTTAACTAGAAGTTCAAGAGAAGTTTTTTTTTTTTATTTTTTTTTATTTTTATGGGAATGTATTTGACAATGATCCCTTTCTTTTTCTCTTGACTTTTTCTTTTATTTTCTTCCCCCACACTTATCTTTTGTTTCCAACCCAAATTTTTAACTAAAAATATCCCTTGTTTTTTTTTTTTTTTGCAATATGTCTCAAAATATATAATCCCTCTTTAGAACAAGGGTAAGGATATAAGTATATTTAGGCTAGGTGTAAGTTGTGGTTACCAATAAAACAGCATATTTAATGTAGGCTCAAATTGGCTCACTAGTGGGGATGTTCTCTTAGAACATTAATAATGGATGGCTATTTGGCTCTGGTTATAATCCTAATGCCTCTATCATATTCATGTTATCACATGTATCAATATAGTCTCAAATGGTTTAAAGCAAGTTCTAGAGAATCATGTAATCATAAGAGCACTCAAGAAAGAAATTAGATTGATATGTATAATGCATCAATCATATAAGTTCAAAAACTCACAAGGATGATTATACAAGTCAGATTAAGTCTAAACATGCTTCTTTCTCAATCAACATATCATATTAACATTGGCTCATAAAAAGGTTGACATCAAGCTCAATTCTCATGAAAATCTTCTCACTAATAAATCTGTTTTAGACTTATGCAATTCATATCTCATCATTGTATTAAAAAGGAACTAAAACACACTAAAAAAATAATAATAATAATAATAAAGACTCATAAAAAAAAATAGTAGACAAAAATAAAAGAAATCCTAAATCATTCCCCCCACACTTAATTCTTACATTGTCCTCAATGTAAGTCTATTAACCCAAATGAAAGAATCATGTGTAAGAGAAAAGAACTAATAACATAAGAATAGGAATAACTAGACTCAAAACAAAACAAAACTCATGCAACCTAAATAATCCTAAAATACTAAACAAAAATTAACAAGTAAACATAAAAAGATTAAAATCAAACTGACAAGGTATGTCTCAAGTCTCCCTTACTCAGACCTTGTTCAGAATGAATACTTCTAAATTGCTTAAAACACAACAAATTTTTTTTTTTTTTTGAAAAGAAGAAATCAAACTGACAAGGTATGTCTCAAGTCTCCCTTACTCAGACCTTGTTCAGAATGAATACTTCTAAATGGCTTAAAACACAACAATTTTTTTTTTTTTTTTTTTTTTTTTGAAAATTAGCAAAATATGTCCCTTACCCCCTACTAAAATATGACATTGTCCCTAATGTCAAATTTTAGAGGTAGAATTTAGGAGATATTACCTGTAGAGGTTGCTAACCACTTATTATAACTGAGACACAACAAACAAAATGTTAGATAATGTCACAAAGACAAAGTGCAATCCACTCCTTGCTCGTCCATATCTCTTTTTCTTTTTCCGAGCGTTTGCGAAAAAACTGTAGCAGATAAATACTCATAAGCTTGGAGCTTTTTGAGTAAATCTTCAATGGTTGTAGCAGAAATTATGGTTCTCCTTGCCTCTGAAAACATGAATCCATTATCCAAAGCATTATCTAAATATGAAAGCAAATTACTAAAATAACCATGAATATTAAGCAAACCAATGGGTTTCTTATTTGTGACCAAAGATGACCAAGAAGCCATGCAAGCTATTTCTTCCAATGTACCCAGACCTCCTGGTAAAGGAATGAATGCGTCGGCAGAATGGTACATGATTGTCATCCGTTCAAGGATACTCCAGACTTGTATTTCCTTACCCACGGTAGGTCCACAAAAAACCTGTGAATAGTTTTGGCACGATTCCTAGAACTGGACTTCCTCCGGCGTGTGCTGCTGTAGCGACTGCTCCCATTAAACCCGTACTACCGCCTCCATAAATCAACTGGATCTTTTGTTGGGCAAGTATTACTCCAACTCTTATGGCTTCATCAGCGAATATGTTATTTTTCCCTGGATAAGCACCTCCAAAGACACAAATTTTTTTAATGCGTTGGGACGAAGTACTTTCCATTTTTTTTTCGAGTGCCTGAAAGAGAATGAGTACATGGTGTAATATATAGAGGACTGAGTAGTGAATCAGACAAGAGTAATAATGTCGCCGAAAGTGTATCTGACCTGTCAGAAGAAAATGTTAACCTAACAAAAGCTTTTTGCGTGATTTCAGGAAGAAAATCAAAAAGAGAAGAAAAATCAACCGTAAAAGTCAAGAGTAATAATGTCGCCGAAAGTGTATTTGACATCTTCCTCTGGTTTTACGTCCAGAAACGGCTTAAACGCCTTCTATGAGTCGAGG
Source organism: Fremontodendron californicum (assembly GCA_030761205.1). NCBI lineage: Eukaryota > Viridiplantae > Streptophyta > Magnoliopsida > Malvales > Malvaceae > Fremontodendron > Fremontodendron californicum. The sequence goes on from JAULJL010000037.1 coordinate 3,376,972, forward strand.
ATATGCTTCCCATCCAGTTTTCTTACAAGCTGGCAAACAGGGTCTTTTAACATCAGATTCCCAAGATGTTGCCATTCCCTTTGGAATTGCGGCCATAAATCAAGAATTTCTCTTTGTACGTCTCCACTAGGATGCGTCTCAAGAGAAAGTTGGATATTACCCAAATTCTCCTTACTCAGTCCATCCTTAATGAATTCAATTTTATCATCTCGATTAGAGGACGGAATCCCAATAGAACGACATTTACCGTTACACGTCCATCGTGCACATTTGTGGCAGTTTGAACTCATGCGCTTTGCTCGTCGCTTCTTTGCAAAAGTGCTTCTACCTGTACCTGGTAAATGCAAAATAGGAAGATATTCATCTTCACGTACCTTGGCTTCAATTATCCAACGTATGTCTTCAGGAATCCTTTTGTGCATAAGCATTCTTAATCTTTCAAATCGAACTTGGTAAAGCTTCAGTAAAATATTTTGAGGAAAAGAAGGAAATCGTTTCTGCAATCTTGTGAGAATATCATCCATCCTGAAAAAAAAATGAAAAAAAATTGAAAGGGAAATTGGAAGAGAAATTTATATACAATATCATTTTTGTGGGTAGCTGATGGAACCGATTTAAATAATCACGGAGTACCGTTATCCGCCATTTAACCGGGGTTAAAAAAAATAAAAATTATATTTACATCTAGTTATTTTCAAAACAAGGATCAGGAAGAAAAACAACATAAAAAGACTCAAAAACAAAACACTCTAAATAAAATCCTAAATTCTTCCTCCCACACATAATTTTTACATTGTCCTCAATGTAATGCTATTATCCCCCAATGCAAGAATTATATGTAAGAGAAAAGAACTATTAAACAAAAGAAAAGAAAAACAATAAAAGATAGAATGATGGAGAGTAAGGAATATGCAAATCTGATATAATAGATGCTCTCCATCCTTTTGGGTTGCCTCCCAAGAAGCACTTGAGTTAGTGTTTTGAACCTAACCAACACCTCTTCTTGGCATTTTAGGCTTGTCAGGCTCATACATGAAATTTCCCAAATTTATGCGTTTGAGAGGAAGCTTTCTTTGCACAACAGTGGATGCATTCTCCATTACAAGTATTATTCCATCATCCTTTGTGGTGCATATGTCATCGAGGAATGGAGCATATTTTGATACTTGTTGAATGACCTCCACAAACAAGTTGTTTAAGGTTTCCGGCATTTGTTGTTCATGTTCTTCCTCCTTGAACTTTGCAAATCTATTAGGAAAAGGTGGAGAAGAAACATTAGTAAAAAGTGAAACCTTAAACGTTACCTCAGGTGCCGAAATACTCTTATTTGGATCTTTGGCTTCATTATCCTCAAGAATAGAATCCATCTCTAATTTTGTTTCATCCTCATCTTGTTCCTCATTCTTCAAGGTCACAATAGTAGCATTCTCCTTTGGGTTAACCATCGTTTGGGCTGGGAGTTCTTCAGATCTTTGTGCTACCCATCCCACCATACTACTAGTCAATTGGATCATTTGCTTTTCCAAACTCTGGATGCTTGCCCTTGTTTCCTGTTGAAATTGCAAAGTATCAGTAACAAGAGAATAGACAAGATCTTCTAAAGAAGTACCTGAGTTTTGAGTCATATGTGGTGGTTGAAAAAGATCTGGTTCTTGGGACCACGATTGATTGAAGCTAGATGGATGAGTGTAATTGGCATAAGGATCTACTTCTTGGTAATTTTTCGAGTAGCCATAATTAGTATGATCCCACCATCCCTCATGGTAAGTGTTTGAGTAATGATCATACTGTTGGTCTTGGAACACTTGATGGCCTTGACATCCTCCCATGGCAAATTCTTGAACTGGGAAGGTGAGATTGGCTTGTTGATTCTCCATGTTCATGTATGCCACCAACTCTTCAAGTGTTAGATTGCTCAATTCCATCGTTTTTTTTTTTTTTTTTTTTTAAAATTTGAAAAGAAAAACTTGTATGTACAAGAAAATAAAACTAATTAGAACTGAAAATAAGAATAAACCAAGTAACAAATAAACTAAAGAAAACAATCCCCGGCAACGGCGCCAAAAATTTGATGCACCCAAAAGAGTGTATCTTATTTAACCTTGCACTAAAAAGATAAATTGTAAGTATAGTAGTTAGCAAGGGTCGAGTCCTCAGGGATTGGGTTTTAGTTTATAAGTTGATAGTTTAAAACTTAAATTCAAGAACAATAAAAGAAAAGGGGTTTTTGAAGCCAGATTTAAACTAAAGTAAATAATAAGAATAAGATGCAAGGCGGTATAACCAGCCAATAAAAATATATATACTAAATTAGGCGGTATAACCAGCCAATAAAAATATATATACTAAATTAGGCGGTATAACCAGCCAATAAAAATAAAACAAAGTTAATATACAAATTAGGCGGTATAACCAGCCAATAAAAATAAATATACTTTTAAAAATAAGCAAACTAGAAAAGTAAGAAAACAAGTAAGTAAGAAGAATCAAATATGAAAAATATGGTTAAGGTTTCATTCTCCACCACTAGACATCATTAAGAATCAATTTCAGATCTATCAATATCAACCAACTATCAAAGTTAACAACCGTAGATAACAACAAGCTCTGTTATCCCAATCTTTCCTTAGTTTGTCGTTAAATAGAACAAGCTCTCTATTTAATCTCTAACCATTAAACAACCTAGAATAAGCTCTCTAAATTCAATTTAATGGCAGCTTTATGATGAGAAAGATAGGTTGATCTAAGCAACAAACACATAAGCTCGGATTGTTCAACTTAGGTTATGTTCCACTTTGCAATTATTGAAAACTTGACCATAATCATTAATCACAAATTGTCACTTATGAATAGGAAATCAAGACAATTACACGGATCAAGACTCCTAAACTAGCAATAGATAATTATCAAGATCTATCTAGTTGTACACCTAAATAAATCAAGACAACATCATGAACAATTCTTGTAGAAGAACATAAGCAACTTTGATAGAAAATTAATGATAGATAGAATCTGAAAATCAATCACAAAACATGTCTAGGGCTTTGAAATCACCCTTAACCAAATAGAAGTTTAGCCTAGCATAGGCATTATAAACATAAAATTAAATAGAATCTAAGAAGAAAATAAAAGAAAGAAAGAAGAAAAAGAAGAATATTAATTATCCAACCTCTTGCTCTTTCTAAAGAAAAAGAAAACTAGAGAAAAGAAAGAAGAAGAAAACTTAGAGAATTTTATTACAATGGCTAATATCCTACCTATCTACAATATGATTTACAATCATCCAAGGCCCTCTATTTATACACATTTTGGAGGGCTAAATGACAAGAGACAAGCTTTACAAATTTCAAAGGTAGGTATAATAGGTGGGTGCATTTTTCTAACAATTTTCGTCATATTGTATGACAATTTTGATCAGCCAGCTTGATGGTCGATTTTGTCAATATTGGAGGCTTAATCTGATCACATGGTCTTCTAGAAAAATGTTCCCCTATCAGTTAGTGATCCATAACCGTTGGAATCAGCTCATTTGCGGATGTGGATCAGAAGATATGGGCAAAATACCAAAACTGGTCAGCACAGACGTCATTGCACATCAGCCAACTTGATGGTTGATTTCGCTAGGGAAAACGACTCCGTTTCAAGAAGTGTAAAGCATAAAAAAGATAGATATGCCTCTTAACTTTGCACTGTTAAAATTTCAGCCTTATTGCTTCAGTGAAACTCCAGATATAGCTGATATGGCAAAAGGTGTCAGAACTGGAACTGAACTGGATTTGCCCTTAATTCTTGATTTAACCTAGTAATCTGAAATCACTCAAAGAAACTCAAAGAAACTCGTGAAAAACACCAAATTACATAAAAATATAAAAAATCATAAACACAATTAGACTAAGCAATAATAACTCGTATTTGACACAAAACAATAATAAAACATAACTAAAAACTATATAATTATACGAGTTATCAATTCTGGACCTTTATACTGATGCAGCCTTAATTGTATTATGTATATAACTGACCTTGAATTCACAAGGGAAGGATCAAGTCTTGGCTTCTGCTTTGTTTGGATAATAAGAATTTTCCACCAGATGAGAAAGATCTTTTCATTGAAATAGGGCCCTTGGATAAAGAACGCCCAATTGAAGAACTTTTCATCAGCTTGCATATGCTTGAACTTTCACTGCCTCGCTTAGCAACAATCATACTTTAGCTGTTGTAATTCAGTGACCGAACTTCCATGATCTTTATGTTCTCCAATCCGAAGACCAGCTACATCGCTATAAATTTCCATGGCAGAAGATAAATCCAATGAAACTGACCTCCTCATCGTTTGAACATCATCTTGAACCCCAGCTGAATCACTTAAGACATGAGAATCAGAATCAGAAGAACTTGTTTTAGAATGAACAAAACTTTTCTTAGAATTTTCAGAATTTCCATCTTCAATTGGAAAACTTCTCAATTCACTAGTTCCACCTTCTTCAACCAGGGTTTCGTTCCTTGAACCTGAATCAATCGAATTAGGCTCTGATTCACTCGCCTGATCAGCAGCAACCATGGTTTTTTCACAAACAACTGGGGAACGACACAATGGGCAACTTTTATGTGACCTTAACCAAGTATCAATACAAGGAAGGTGAAAAGCATGGCTACACTTGGGCAAAAGCCTTAGATTTTCATCTTCTTGGAAATCATTCAAGCAAACAGAACACTGATCAGTTCCTTCAATCAACCCTTCATCTTTTTTATACTTAAAAACTGTGATGGAATCAATAAGTGACTGTTGGAGACCAACGGTGTTGATGTACCCTATGGGGTTGTCTAAATGTGGTCCTCGATCTTCATCAAGAAAATCATCTCGAGTACCAAAAATAATAGTGGGTAAACTTCTCCTCCTTGAATGATTCGTCCTGTTAAAATAAAATCTAACAAGTGCACAAAAAATAGCTAGAAGAAGAGAAGCACTTAGCATACTTCCCATGACTGTCATGCCAGTGATCATCACATCCTTTTGTTTATAATCATTATGAGCATGAGAAGAAGTAGGAAGTGGCGGCGTTGGCGGTTGCGGTGGCGCCTGTGGTGGAAGCGGCGGCACAGGCTTACAGTGGTCATCTTTGTTTGCCATAATTCTCTTATAATAACATCCTGATGGCATTGCGAGAAACAGAGAAGGAAACAGAGGAAAATCAAGCAGGGGGGGGCTAAAGATTCATGCCCTTTGAGCCTGGAAGAAGGAAAGTAAGAAGAGAAAAGAGATTACGAAATTGCTTTTGTTTTGTTTTGTTTTTGTTAACTATCCTTCTCCGTAGAGTGGGGGCTAGAATTTATGGTGCGACAAAGAAGTTTGACTTTTGGCTTTTTCTTTTTTCGCTAATTTGATGAGATTTAAGACTACTTAGCTCATTTGCATTTACTTGGTAGTTTCGTTTTTCTTGGGTTTTTGTCGAAGTCAAGACAAACTTTACACTTGCAGTCATCAACCACGCGTAAACGTTACCGTAGGATTCATGGAAAAGAAAAGGAAACAAGCCCACCCATTTTAAAGGGTGGCTCCTTCTGCCGTTCCGGTTACCAGAATAAAAAGCCCATATTCAATTATTTACGTTACACTTTCGTATGTTTGGATCGGAGGAATGAAGAATTAGAAAGGAAATTGTTGGCTTCATTTTTATCTTGTCAGGTTGGACCATTATAAGTAGAATATTTGATGAGTTCATAATTGTCCAACTACTTTAAACATAACAGGCATCTGATTTATACCTTTCAAATTCACAGATACACAATGACCAGAGTATAAATACGTGAATAAACGCTGACCAAAGATAAGAGAAATCATAAACAATAAAACCTTCCAACTATTCTTTACTTTTTCACTGAATATCTTCTCATCTCACACTAACTTAAGTATCGGAGCATGTTCTAGAAACATGACTCTGATGCCTCTCTGATATTTTTTGTTTTCACAGATCTTCCTGCTTTTACTTGACAATTCACACATATTTCACCATTCAGAAGACATCAACAGAAATAATTCAGTATATTATCCATTTTATACAATGTTGAAAAAACCAGATCGGAGGTCAGACCAGTGTGACCTCCGGATCATCGGTTCAATCGGTTGGATCGGATTGTTCAATTTAAAAGTAAATTAACTATTTAATATATGATTTTAATATTAAATATAGTTATTTGTTAATAAAAAATGTGTTTGGCTTAGTGGTATAGTCTTTACTATATGATTAAAATGTTAAATGTTCAAATCTCATCATTTACAAATAATTTTTTGATAAAAATAATAAAATAAACAAAAAACCAGTTTTTTACTGGTTTAATTTAATCGGTTGAATCGATTTTCTATCGATTCACTATATATTCGATTTTTTATATGCACTGGATCGAATAAACTATCGATTTTCGATTCAACCGATCCGACTTATCGACTCGATCTGATTTTTTCATCACTGATTTTATCCCATAAAAAGTTGAGAAAGACATCTTTCCTTTCCCTCTTATTTTTATGACATCGAATCAAAGGAATCCCTCGTTCTTTCCTTTTCTTTCCTTTTCTTTTCTTTTATTTTCTTTTCTTTCCTTTCCTTCTCTTTCCTTTCTCATTCAATTCATACACTTAGTCGTTATTGCTATACCTACTCAAAGATTAAAGGAAACTATTGGAGGTAGGTATTTTCGTGGCATTAGAAAAGTTTTTTAATTTCAATATTTTTAATATATTTAAATAGTTAAATATTGAATTTTAATTATTTGAAATTGTCAAAAATTCAAAATATTTAAAAATTCTAGCTTACTTTTAGGGAAGTTGAATTTCAATTTCAAATCATAAAACATAGGGAAATATTAATCATTCTTACAAGGCACTAGTTAAGGTGATACATAGAGAAGGAAAAAAAACAATGTAATTAATAAATTTTTTTTTGAATTCAGTAAAAGTAATATATTAAATGCAAAAAATTTTCTTAAACTGATAATTAAATAATTTTTATCTTGTGTCTATAGACACCGATTAAACGGATCCTAAAACATATCACCACTTGTTGTGCGGAAGCGAATTGATATTACTAAAACCGATTTAAACACACTGAAAAAACACCGATATTTTACGTGGTTCGGCAACTGTGCCTACATCCACGGGAGGAGGAGCTTGAAGCTTTGTATTAATGGAGTTTAGAGTACAAACATATACCGAATTCAAGGTGCTACACAAGCACTGAACTCACAACTCAACACAATACCGAATTACTCTATAAACACAGAGTATTTACTTCAACAATTTAGCTCTAACACATACTCAACTCTACTCTCTACTCTCTCATCTCTACATGGCTATTTATAGCCATAATATCAAGGTGTGAACATGCATCAAGTGGCAGCCACCATAGCCTACCATAGCCACCATCCACCACCTATCTTGGTGTGAACACATGCAAGTGGTAGCCACCATAGCCACCATCCATTTGCAAGTGGTAGCTTCCATTATTGGTGGTGCAAGTGGTGCAAGTGGTAGCTCCATTATTGGTGCTAAGCCACCTATGGTGAATGAGCCATATTCAAGCTATATTCAAGCCATATTCTAAGCCATATTCCAACACCACTAACCTACTACCATGAAAATCATACTATCAAAGTTGAGAACATCCTAATCATGTTAATAAGTAAGATATGATATTTTTTTTCCCAAATGACTTTGTCGAATTTTCATATATCTCGTCCATCTCTTTGATGACAAAAGCCCACTCTTTTAATTTATCTTAATTTGATTTTAGAAAGTGATCATTTTCTTTTATAACAAATAGTATTATTCATACATTGTCACTAGAGTTTAATTTAGTATACTAAAACAATTCATAACTTTGTCACGTGTTTATTACTACATAGATATTATTATTGAAAAAGTTGGCAATAATTTATGAGTTTATTTTTATATATTAACAGTGATTTTTTTTAAATTACAAACAGATTATCATGTCTCATTTTTGTAATTAGTTTTTTTAATATACTTAAGAGGTATGTGTAGATTTGGTAATTCGTGTATCCATGTCATGTTCGTGTTACATTCTCGTGTCATAATTATATTTAAGGTATTATATATTTATATAAATTTTGATACATTAATAATTCATGTTATATAAATTTTAACATGTTTGTGTATTCGTATCATGTTTGTGTTATTTTTTCGTGACATATTTTATGTCGTGTTTTAGTTAATTTCTCGTGTCGTGTCTAAAATTATCAAATCTAAATATGTGTTTTTTAACTAACTCCATTTGTGGAATTTAAAATTTCTTATGTGTTAGAGATGTTATATATTTAACTATTAGTAAAATTTAGTTATTCAATTAAAAGTAAAAATGTGTACTAAGAAATTAATGTTCTTCAATTAGGATAAATTATAGAATTTAATTATTCAATTAATTAAAAAGTACACTAGGGAAATTGTACTACAGCTATGATAATTATAATTTTTTATGGTCTTGATCTTCAGTAGTACCTAAGAGTACTATTAATTAAGCTCATTAGTCATTATCATCTTTATTCGAAAAAAAAATTTCTTTGAAATTTAGAAGAACCTTTCTGAAAATAACAAAGTTAATTTCCAAAATATCTTAGAAACTAATTTAAGTTGAATTTGTTTACTTAAGAACAATAACGAAATCAAGATTTTCAATTTGATGGAGCGAAAATTTTATATTTAATCTTTGGAGAGATAAAATTATATAATTTTTTTTTATTGTCTAAACTTATATAAAATTAAATTCTATAATTTTTTTTTATTGTCTAAACTTACTTATATACTTATGTTTTATAGTATATTTTATTAATTTTTTATACAAATAAGACTCAAAGCTTAAAGAGATTAAGGAAGAGAAATTTGAAAGTGTTAAAAAATTAAATTCCAATCTTGTGAAAATACATTTTCTAAAAGAGATGGATGAACTATTTGTATTAAGCCTTGGTTCTATGACATATTTCGTCTTTCTTATCAAGTTGCTTAAAAGAGGGTTATATTCTAGGTCGAGCAATACGTGTATTTGTATTTTATTCGTATTATTTTTTTTATTTTAATTATGTTTAAGATATTATATATTTATATAAATTTTGACAAGTTAATAAATTTGTATTATATAAATTTTGACATATTCGTTTATTCGTATCATATTTATGTTATTTTTTTTTTGTTTTGTGTTTGAGATATACTTTCGGGCTGTGAACAAACACATTGATCCTATCAATTGGACTCATCCATTTATTTGGGTTTTTGGCTAAGCCCAATATATATAGAGATTTAATCAAAGGCAACGACCAAACCAAGTTATTCTTTTCAATTCTAGGATAATTTCTTGGCATTTTTGGACTTTGAATTCCAAGTTTGATTAATTTGATCACTAATTTCAATTTATTCTTTATCCCAAGAAAAAAAAAGTCAATGCCTTGAACTTGAATTGGATTTACTAGACCCAACAAATTAATTACAATATATTCCAAATAAACAAATACAAAAGTAATTACCAAACTTTCAAGAACAATTTGCATCATTTGCCCCACAAATTCTTTAACTGTAACAGGAAAAAAACAACTTTAATTAATGGCAATAACATTAACCTTTTTTTTCCTCTTGCCAGATCCAAGCAATAATCAGGGAAAAATGATTTTTATTTATTTATTTATTATTATTTGGTAAACATGGGAGGCAGGAAATAAGGATTGGAACCTTGCTCCTTAATCCTTTAAAGGAGAGTAAACCTAAGGATTTACTTAATTACTAGATGATTTACTTTCTCATCTCACTCCTAGACTTGGATAATCAAGGATTTTTTAAGTTGTATTTGAAGTTTGAATCACAATAAAGTACTATTGCTTTTGATGTAAACAATAGTGAATGATGAATATGTTGAATGAGAAATTATCTGATTTATTGTCGGTTGGAGTTTTTAGATTTCACATGCAGGATTAGTCGGATAATACATACTTCTTATGGTATATTAAACAATTAAAAAAATAAGATATATGACAGATTTTTAACTTCGTTTATGAAATTAATTAAATTCACCGTTAGTATATCAAATACGAACTCTAAATGAATTTGCTCATTTACATGTGTGTTCAATCTCAGATTACCAGGAAAATCCTGAAATCAACAACTTTTTTTTTCTTTCTGTTTCCCTCAGAATTCGGAAAGGGGTCTATTTTTCATTGAGCCAATTCTTGGCAAGCATCAATACATTGGGTTATAGCTCAGCACTTATAAAACTAAAACTTGTGATAAAAGTCTATAAAACAAGGGTCCCATTATAGTATTATTACTCTCAAACTAAAAAATATGTCAATTTGGAGTTTAATTTAGTTGATTCGTAAAGTAATTTTTAAAAGATAATATTAATAAATTTAAGATTTGAATCTCAACATCTACGATCTCTTTTCATATCTTTAAATTACGACCTCTTTCATTCAAAAAAAAAAAAAAACTGAACACTATGTACAATAAATTAAATAATAATCAAGGCATAGCCCAATGACAAACATTTACTTCTCTAGGTAGGAAATACAACTACTAAATTTAAATATATTTTATCAATAAAAGAACAAACATTTATTTGTACAATATATTTTTATTTAAATTTAATCTAAAAAAATTCATTAAAACGTAAGCATGAAGTAAAACCAACTAGATCAGCCCAGGAACTCCTATGCCATAACTCTGATAACTAGAAAAATCAAAAATAAGATTTGATTTCCCTTTCCAGGAAATTTTTATTCTTTTTACATATAAAAGCAATTGTGATCTACCTTATACCTCTTCAAGGTCGGCCTATTCGTCCAGTCCAATTAGAGGTGATCATGGGCCGGGCCGGGCTGCGGCCCGTTTTTTTTTTCTCTGCCCAGGCCCGGCCCTGGGTAGCCCAAGCCCGTCCGTTTAGGCCCGAATCACTGTTCATTGGAATAAAAAAATATTTTTTTGTTTTTTTATAATTAAAATTAAATAAAATAATAATATTATATTAAAAATTACTGTTCCGGGCCGGGCCGGCCTGGAACATAAAAACTCCTGCCCAGGCCCGGCCCAATACGGGCCGGGCCTGTCGGGCCTGCCGGGCTGCCCGGCCCGTGAGCAGGTCTAGGTCCAATAAGCTTTATTTGTATTAGGTCGGGTTTGAACGTAATTTTTTTAATTTAAACCGATCCGGCCTAAATTATTGTTTATTAATAAAAAATTAATTATAAAAATATATAAATATTAATAAAAATACTCTTTAAATAATGAAACGAACTTCCGAACCAGTCCGAGCCGAACTTAGATAAAAAGTCTCAAAAAATATTTAGTGACATCATGATCTAGTCATGATACTATATTAATCAATCATGGCTTCTGGCTTATATAAATTTTAATGCGAAATTGAAAACGAACAATGAGGGGGAAAATCATGAGAATTTTTTTTGTGGTGATTATCTCTTGCAGAATGAAATCTCTTAATATAAAACTATTGTGATCCGTATTATCCTCCATGAGAAAATATTTTTGTTGAGATCATGCTTTAGATGCGTAACCAGTCAATTAATGATTCATGCCTGCACTCACATATATTTTATTGCAAGCTATTAGAAAACTAATTACACTGCAACAGAACAAACCAATAGGCAAATTTTCGTCGACAAAAGTTCATTAGTTGCGACGGATTTTCGACTAAACGTAAAGAGACTGGATTTTGTCTTTTTGGACACAATTTTTGTCAAAAAAAAAATCGATAATCCATTGAAAAGTACTAACATAACTTTTAGCAACGGAAGATTCGTGGCTAAGAGTATGGCGTCTTCTTTATTATGGTGCAGGACTTTTCAACGGGTTGGAAAGTCCGTCTGAAATGTAACTTCTAAAAAAATTTAAAAATGATTAACTTTTGAGAAAAATTTTCGAGACGAAAATTTGCATAGAGATTTTGTCGCTAAAAATTTATTAATGATAAAAATCTATCAAAAGGTGGTAGAGAGAGTTTTTTAAGAAAAAAATTTAAGAATTTTAATTTTAACCCTACAGTGATATATCGACGAAACTCTAAAAATTTTAATTTTATAAATTAGTTTTCTCATACGAAATTTGTTTGTGAGGATAAAATTAAATGTCTTTGCGTTAAATTTAAAAACAAACGATTTTTAAAAGTAGATGGTGTGCATCAGTATCCTTATTATAAATGTTTCTATATTGGTTACGCAGATTAGGATTTGGACTTCATACTTTATGTACATGTAGTACTTAATTTTATTTCGATATTGCATTGTTAATTTACATATCGTACGTTGTTTAGGTTATAGTTTTCGATCGTATATTATGACAAAGGAATGCTTTAATTGTGATTTATTACATGATTAATTAGAATTAAAATTTTAATTAATGACTAATTAGCGACAAAATGGTTTAGGATTCCCCTTTGATCTTTAACAAAAAGTTATACATTTTTGACAAAAATCATGACTAATTTTTTCCTCCATAAAATTTGCATAGACTATTTTACGATGAAAGGTATTATCAACAGAATTCCGTAATACATATTTTGCCAACGAAATTCCGTCCAGCATACTCATATTATCGACGGAAAGCAGTCGTCAAAAGAATAATTTTTGTCGAATATAATATCTTTACCGATGAAATTTTGTCGAAAGTATAGACTATACTGATGAATATTTATCGGTAAAATATATATATATCTGATGAAATATCATCGGTAATGTCAATATTTTCTGTCAAAAAAATTGAAAATTTTAAAATTCCTAAAATAATTTTAAAACCTTATATCGACGAAAATTTTTATCGGTAAAAGCTTACAGATTAACAACGAAAATTATCTTTACCGGCGAAATATTTTTACTTCTCTACATCGGACAAAAATATTGTCGAAAATGATAGTTTATGACGGAAATGTGATTTCTAGCGACGAAATCTTTAGATCATATTATGCATATCTTGATTATTGCAGACAGAGATTTTTGGATCTTTCTCTTTGTTTTTGGTTATCTCAAATTGCAGGAAGAGGTGCAGGGATCTTAATTTGTAAAAATTTTCTTTTGGGCAATGTTTTCCCTTAATTACCAATCTAATTGACTAATTCTAGTTTAATTTAATTGGGAAAAAAAAAATCTTTCAGATTATGTGACTACCTACCAAAATACAGAATCTTGTGAAACACAACTGGAATTTCCAAGATCCAATGTTCCCTGAAGGTTTAGGGTAGGGGTATAAACGAGACACCTGTGCTCGCAAGCTACTCGAGTTCGACTCGAAAAAAACTCGAATTCGATTCGGTCATTATCGAGCCGAGCTCGAGCTCGAGCAGCTCGAGCTATCGAGCGAGCCGAGTTCGAGTATCTTAATACCTGATTCGAGCAGCTCGCGAGCCTAATCGAGCTTTTTTTATTTATAATATTTTTATTATTAATTTACTATTTTACCCTTAATATATATATACATACTTAAAAACCCTTAATTCGAGCTCGAGCTCGAGTATAGAAATGAGCCTAATCGAGTCGAGCTCGAATAGTTCGATTTTATCTCGAGCCGAGCTCGAGCTTAAAAAATGTTACTCGATCGAGCTCGAACCGAGCTTCGAGCCTCGAGTTTCGAATCGAGCTCGAGCTTCTCAGTATTCGAGCTCGGCTCGGCTCGATTACAGCCCTAGTTGAGGGTACATAAACAAGGCATATTAATTTAATCACTGTCCATATTAAATTTCTCCAAAAACCGGATTTGGACCGGACTTGAGATATATTTTTAATAATTTAAATTAATTCTATTTGAATTATTATTTAAATAATAAAAAAATATTAATTTAATTATAAAAATAATATTTTAATTTATTTTAAATAATAAAATAATTTTCAAATTTAGTCCAGCCCGGTTCAATCCATAAACAACTTTACTCCAAAATAAATATTTTCTTTCGACAATTTGTTAGTATAACAAAATTTTAGCACCAAAAGAGAAGAACAATGGAACAATTAAAAAATTTGTAGCTTAATTCGAATTGGAAAATAAAAGGTCTAAGCTCCAATATTTCCCAGCAAATCCCTTATTAGTCTATTATATTCTTGGAGAAAAGGTAGAGTGGGGGCTTCGGTAACCACACAAAAAAGGAACCCCAAAATCTGACCCCAACAGTTTTTATTTGTAGCTTAAGTAAGTCTAAGGCTCTAAGCACGCAAGAAACGAATTTCCATTATAAAAAGATTTGATTAATATTTGATTTACCGTCATAAGGTTATATATTGTCAGTACATATTATGATGTCACCTATCGAGTTATGGGTTAGTGGTTAAGAGAAAGTATTTTATGAAACAGTTACTCCTTATCAACATATATCTTTTTCATTCAAATTATGTCACTTAATCAGATTTTTAAAAAAAATTCAATTATTTATTACAAAAATTATTAATGAATTGCTAAAATAAATATTTACCATTTAATTATTACATGTAATATATAATAAATAGTTGATTTTTTTTTAAAATTTGATTATGTGACATGATTTGAATGGAAATGATATATATTGATGTCGAGTAACCGTTTCATACAATCAGTGGTTAGAGGTTAGGAGTTAAGGTTATGGGTAAAAGGTTAGGGTTAAGGGTTAGCTTTTTAATGAAGTGTCAGTATAAAATTCACTATCCGTATATAGATTTTATACAGTGAAAATGCATCAAAAACGAACTCAAAAATATATATATAAAAATAAATAAAAATAAAAACCCTTTAAATCCCCCTTCCATACTTAACCGGTTCTTGCGGCAGTCTCTCTCTTACACCAACTCAGTCACCAACCCCTTTTTCGTCCTCCTACGCCTAAATACACAGCTTTTCTTCCAAACTCTGATCGAATCCATAGTTATTTTGCAGATTTTTTTATCGTATATATTCATTCGTAATTTATTGCGATAACATCTGTTACATACGTAATTACGCGATCGAGAAAACGGGTTCACAACCGTAATTTAAATCCCTGTCTAGGATTAATACAGGTTTGTAAATTGCCTGCATGGAGCCATCGGCAATGGCCAGACAAGCACAGATGACAAAAGTTGAAGCATTCCAGGGTTGCTAAACAGAAAGATATGATGTTAGGTGCTATTATTTCTCAAAAGTCTGGGATTGATTTCATGCAAAACTGTGATCTCCCTCCACCTCTAAAGGTCTTTACAGGGTTGGATAAGGCGGTAGCGTTATCGATGAATAATATTAGGGTTCGCAGAATGGGACGAGAGAATGATGAACATAATCGATTTGATCAGGTATGTATAAATGAAGGTGAAGGTGAGAAGTTGGAGCTTTTTAAGGCTTTGAGATTGTCTCAAACGCGTGCAAGGGAAGCAGAAAGGAAGGCAGCAAGTTTAGCTGAGGAGAAGGAACGTATATCAAATGCCTTTATGAAAGATAGGTTGCAGTTTTTTGATTATCGGCAGTGGGTGAGATTGCTTGAGATTCAAGTCTCAAAGCTGCAATCTCAATTGCTAAAGCAAGAGAAGCAATATTCTCACCATTGTTGTGATAAACCAGCAGGGAAAAGATTGGTGCAAGAGGGAACCGAGGGTGGAAATAATGGGATGAGATGTCATGGTTTGTCGCTTTGGCTCTTTGTCTTGGTATTGCTAGTGTGGTTTTGCATTTGGTTGTAGATATTTGTTTTGAATGAATCCGGGTTTAACCCATTATAATTAGTTCATGCAGCTATTTTTAAGAGGTAGCATTCAGTAAATCTGAAATTTGAATTCTAGCATTTGCATCCCCTTCTTCTAGTCGCTTTGGCTCTTTGTCTTGGTATTGATGTAATATTCAGTAAGTCTGAAGTTCGAATTTCAGTATCTGTATTCCCTTCCTTTAGTCGCTTTGGCTCTTTGCCTTGGTATTGCTAGTGTGGATTTTGCATTTGGTTATAGATATTTGTTTTGAATGAACCCGGGTTTAACTCAGTTGATTAGTTCATATAACTACCCTTAAAAGGTAGCATTCAATAGATCTGAAATTCGAATTCCAGCATCTGCATCCCCTTTTTCTATCCCCAAATTATAGCCTCTTTATACCAAAAAAAATATATATTTGTTTTGAATGATATATTAGAACTTTCTGTCAGTAGCCATAGCAAATCCTTTATCCAAAAACAAACAGCAAAAGCAGGAAATGGGTATATTTTTTTTGTGAAATATGTATATGATCATGTTGTACTTTAATTGCTAAATACAAAATCAGAAATCAAAAGAAAGCATAAAATCTGAATAACAACCAAATGGTCAGCTGGTTGCAAGTGTGCTTGGCCAAAGGAAATAAAAAATTTCTATTCGATAGCTTTTCATCTGTTTCAGCACTTCTACAATGCAGAGTTTATATCTATGTTACTCAGATTGAGTTTATATCTATGTTACTCAGATTCGGATGTGAGTATCGAATACGAATATATTCAATTTTTTCCAAAATTTTTATGTATTGGGAAGATCCTTGGAGGATCATATCCCCATACTCATATCCAAATATGGGTCAGACACGAGTGCCGAATACGAATACTTTATATGAAATAAATAAGAGCCGGAACAACAAAAGTTTATAATATCTAAAAAGAGATGCAAGCAACAGGAGTAAATATGAAATAGTTTAAAATCATTTATAAAAGCCAGTAATCTGCACCGGCTACAACCTGTTAGACAATGCAAAATGTATATGTATAAACCTATATATACATGTGCTCTATTTACATGAATTATTGTAATAGAAAAACCTACACAAGTAAAAATGTAAGAAATAGGATATAACTAGATGATGGCCATGTGAACAGCTCCCAAATGGCCATAACAATCATTACTGCTACTAAAGAACTCTAAACAAACCCAGCAAACATGCCTCCCGCACTTACATTCAACGTGGTTGCACCCATCGATCTTCTCAATTATATATCCACAGACTGGGCAAGTTTTCACTTGCTCTTTACCTTTGCACCACTCTTTCAAAGACGAATCGGGATCTTCCTTGAACTCTCGGTACTTCTCACACGACAGATATGGATGATATTCCAGGTGGCACCTAGTACAAGTCTCTGCATAACATGCTCCACAAACAAATGGCTCGCCGGAAGTCTCGGGATCAGCAACACGATAAACTGAAGGGCAATCGGGAGAAGGGCAAAATCGATAGGTGCCGGTACTGGAAGCAACAAATGCGCCCAACGAAGCCCTAAAGAGTTCCTCTAACTTCTCAGTTGACAGGAGAGACTTCAAATCAGTGAGCAATATGGGAGCTTTACAACCTTGGTGAACACAGCATACTGGAAAACTATCCAAGTTTTTTATGGCAGATTCACATTGCTCCACCAAACACAAACGGCAGAAGAAATGGGAACATCCTTCGAGCTGGTAGCCATCTTCTACTTCACATGAGCAAATAGGGCAGGTAACTTCATTATCAGATCTCTCAGCTAAATCTTTGCCTGCCTCAGCAAACTCAAGGACAATTTCTTCAACCTTTCGCTTCATCTCTTTGTCACCACGAATTGAAATCACATGATGCCTGGTGCTAAGTGTAAACTCGGCCCCGGGTATCTTCTCTTTGAGCCCGTGAAGGTCTGGCCCGAATTTCTTAACCACTTGCTTCATCATGTCAGGAGGCAGGCCCCGACCACGAAGTCGGACCTCAAGCTGCTTGCTCTCATGGTAGGACAAAAGGGATTGAATCAATTTTTGCTGCGCTACAGCAACATCATCTGGAGAGCCAAAGATTCTTAAATTATGACTATGCCTGTCAAAAAAAATGTAGGTTCTTGTCTCTCGTTGCAATGATCTCATCAGATTATTGCCATCTCTAGAGAACAGATGCTGCAGTACGGAAGGAGTGAGGTTGGCATGTTTTATGGTCCTACCATTCGTTAGCTCTTCCACCAGCCTTCTCAACTCTGCCACAGTTTTGGTGGCATTGGCAGATATTCTCACCCGACAGGAACCATTTTCATTTGCCTCTAGATAGCAATCAGCACCTGTAATAGATGTATTTCATGCCCATCAGCCTTTGGCAATTTCAGAAGAAAACATCTAAACTCCTTAATCATACTGCTGAAATATTTAGTCAAATATGTCATCACAAGGGATATGCTACCTCTAGTCTATATTGATATGGGATGGAAGAGTTAATCTCTAACCAGCTCAAAATCCCCTCTTAGTATTTTGAGTTGGACTCTTAACCAGCTGGAAAGTTATTTTCTACTCTATTCCCACTTTCATACAACAAAAACTTTCACCGTGCAATTATTTCTCTCCATTTTTCCCCCAAGAGAACAACTTAATTGATCAGAAAATCCAGGATGTACAGAAATGATGATACAGGCAAAACAAGCTGAAAACAACAGAGACACCTGAACTAGTGCTCAAGAAAACAGCTTGAAGAAACAACTTTTTCATCATTTTTAGAAGATATATTCTAATATTTTATATGCTAAAAGGCACCTCGTAATTAATTTTTACTATCATCCATGTGCTGCAAAACTAAGCATCTATAGTGCAGTTTAAATAGTTTAAAACCCACATAACTGCATTAAAATCCTGAAAGGTGATATGAATGTCAATCAAGTGTTACAAGTTTGAAAATGACCCAAAGCACCATTGATATAAATGGAAAGAAATGGAAGGAAACATAATTGATATAACTGGAAATTAGACGCAAAACAAGCAATTCATTGACTAGCTCTGGCCCAAGGCACATATCTTCACACCCAAGCACAAGCAGATGCATGCATAACATGCACATGAATGTTAGACAGAAACAGAAAACTAATAATAGTGCTATGCCAGTATAAGTACCTTTTAGATGTCTGAAGCTTTCTAGTAAAGAATCCAGTTGCTTCTTAATAACAGCATAGACAGACGAAGAGCAGAATATAGAGCTATGAAACAGTTGCTGGCACCTTATCTTCTGCCATGAAAGACATCCAGGTAATACTTTCCCCTCTAGATGCTCTAAAGCTTTTGCAGCCTCCAAATGTAATCTTCCATCAAAGGTGATCAAGGCTTTCATGAAAGTCTCCTTCGGTTCAGGCTGGAAAACCTGAACCAGACAACAGTTTGTAAGGGGATTCCTTTTAGGCATGAAGGGGGATATTTCTCTCTGGAGTGCCTCTTCACAAGCACCACATGTTGGATTTTCCACAGCATCTCCTCTCACCAGGAAAAAATCATGGATTTTCCTTTTTGTTGCCGAACGTAGCGTATCCCAAATTTCAGCTTCAGAAAGCTCTTTATCAATTCCATATATCATAACAGCATCAACAGATTGCTTGCCAACTTCACAACGAACACATTTTCCCGCTATTACCAGACTAGAGAAATCGTCAATAATGAAACTGACATCAAGCAGATCACATTTAACGATTCCAAACCCTTTACTGAGCCTACGAGGCCAATTAACTTTTGCTCTGACAGCAGGGAACGAGAACATCTTATGATCACCCCCAAAGGATGTCTGTGAAGGAAGTACCTTCAATGCAGAGCCTGCAAAGTCAACCCCATCCAGCTCAGCAGCTTTTCTGGCAGCATCAGGAGTTAGGAACGTTATCTTGCCCCATTTTTCCTTGTCATAGCTCTCCTGTCCATTGCCTTGAGATTTATGGACAGAACAAATACTGCCATTAGAATATTTCTCAAAGAACATCAAAAGCTCCTTATCTTCGAGGGCATTAAGATTTGAATGGAGTATATCAACTGCCAAATATCTTTTATCAACTTCAAGATGCTTAATCTCAGCACCTGCTCCAAAAAGTGCCATAGATGGTGAGGCACTCCGTCCATGAAATAAACATTTCTCCATGCATTCATTAAGCAACCATTTCCTTTCACATTCCAGCACCTCAGTTACAAAGGACAGAACCTTCTGCATGTTCATTGATGAGGCAAACAGCAGAATCTCATTCTGGTCAACATTGACTTTAACACCTATACGTTCATCCATACAGGCAGACCTAATCCGTGATAAAAGAGATCGAAGATTATGGTTGGATTTCCCACAGAATTTTTTTAGTAGAGTACTACCAAAACCAATCATTTCCTTCACTTGCAACTTCCGGCTTTCCATCTTAGATGCATCAAACACGGGTGGAGGAACCAGAGTGGCTAAAGATTCAAAATCAAAAGCAGTTACACAGACCAAATACTGATTAGTTATTGATAAGAGTTCACCAAAAACAACCCAACTCGGCTTCTGACCAAATATCAGCAATGAACATGAAGGATGCAGCAGAACATGTTGTCCAGTCAATGCCACTTCATAACCAAGTTGATCATATCCAGAATACATGGCTACATTTTCAGCCAGGGAAGAAAGTATAATCGCCTTCAAAAATTTATCACGCTCAGTAGACTTATGAGGATCCCATATTAAGTGACTTGGAATAATAACAGCAAGTTCCTTTTGCAGACAAATTTCTAATTCAGTGACTGTGTCTTGGCATCTACGCATTGATTTAGCATTTATGCTGTTTTCCCAGCACCATTTATTTCTCCCATCTTTCGGGAGAGCTTCCCATTCCTTGTACACAGAGAGCAGAGTAAAGAGGTCACCATTCCGGTGGCAAAATTGCACCTTAAGACAATCAGCTTTCACCTTATCATCTTCATTTCCCACCCTGCAAAATATGCTACTGGCATTTGCCATAACAGCAGCAAGAACAAGGCCCTCTCTACGCAGGCCACAATCAAAGCAACTGAGAATCAGTTTACCAAGACGAGGCTCAATCCCCAATTTTACCAAGTAACGTCCTTCATCAGTTAATTCAAAAACACCATTTTTTTCCACAATGGCTCCCAACTGGATAAGATTCCTAGTTGCCGTGTCAATGGCTTTAGGACTAGGTGCATCAACAAAATCAAAACTCTGAACATTCTTGATTCCCAAAGCAAGGATTCTCAGAACTGCAATACCAAGATGAACTCTGCGAATCTCAGGCTCCTGATTAGAATGCATTGACTCAAAATCACTCTCTGTGTATAGTCTGTAGCATCTTCCTGGTTCTGTCCTCCCAGCACGACCAGCCCGTTGATTAGCAGAACTCTGGCTGATCCAGCACACTTTGAGAACATTCATTCCAGTGCCAGGTTCAAATTTACTTTCCTTGACCATACCAGAATCAATCACGTACTTGATCCCAGGAATTGTAAGTGATGTCTCTGCAATATTTGTTGCAAATACAACTTTTCTTTTCCCAGGGTAGTTCTGGAAAACATGAAATTGCTCTTCAAAGGATAGCTTTCCATGCAATGGTAACACAATTGCATTTGGAGCTTCAAAATTGTCACAAGCCCATTCTACTTCCATCTGGGAAGTAAAGAAGGCAAGAATGTTCCCTTCTTTCTCTGTTTTGTGAACCTCAGCTGCCATCCTCAAGACATCAGAAACATATGTAGCAACCATACCAGAACCAGAAGTTCCCTCAGTTGTGCAAGGAACATATTTAACATCAACAGGAAAGTTTCTCCCCGTCAAATGAAAGATTCCACATCTGAAAAAGTAGTCTGACAGTTGATTTGCATTAGCTGTTGCAGACATTATTACAAGCCTTAAATCAAATCTTCGGCCAAGTAAATCTTTAACCAATGCCAAAAGAAGATCGGTGTTCAAGCTCCTTTCATGGGCCTCATCAACAATGATGCAAGAAATCCCTGACAAATTCCTATCGTTCATATAATGCTGCAGTAAACAGTGGTCGGTCATATATATTACCTTCGAATCAAACTGCTGAGCAGATGAAAATGTTGGATAACAAATGACTGAATTATCATTGTAACACCCAATGCTTTCTTCTCTGACTCTTTTTGCTAATGAGATAGCAGCAATCTTTCGTGGCTGAGTACATACAATTGACTCATTTGCAGCGATTCCTGAATCAGCAAGAAACTGAACCAGCTGTGTACTCTTTCCTGAACCAGTCTCTCCAATCAATACCATTATCTGTACATTTAATAGTTATAAGAGAAACCAGGAAAAAAACTACACTGTAATTAGATTTAAACACCCAAGTAACATAGGAACAAAATAAATAAAAGAGCAAAGAGAATTTCCTAATCATATTGCAGTTATTATCTACTACTGCATGGCAAGATAAATGAATCTTTTTTTTTTTTTTTGAGGTTGATAACACCTTGGATTTGTTGTAAGCCTCACTACCAATTTAGCTGCTGCTTCCTACTTGCTCATTTGCAACTCTTACCCTATGTTAAGTTTTCCACCTTCATGGTATCTCAATATTTCGAATCCACTTTCTAGCTCTAAATATTATCCTAAATCCTAATTCAAGCCATTGAACTGCCTGTTTATGCAATTCTCTGCAGACTATCCTATGTGTCATCTAATTAGTATTGAGATCCTCACTAATTTCTCTAAACACAAGGATATTATCCAATACAGTAGCAGAAATCTAAAAAGTCTAGAAGAGAGTTTATATTCATCTAACTATACATAAGGAAGTCAACACTGAATTACTAAGTTAAAATCTTTAGTTAAATGGACCCCAACAATTGGTTGTAAATTTCTTTATTTGCAATTAAATAACACGACATAAATAAACACAATTATGGAAATTTTCAAAATATACAGCCAATGTTAAGAAAATAATCCTGTGTTGATTTTCATACAGCAAGTATATAAATTTACTTTCAAAGCTTTTAAACTGTATTGCACTTAAACCTACTTTTCAAGTTCTTAAACTCTAAATTACAAGGTTAATTACAAGTTTTTTAACCTAGTATTTTTAATCTCCAACACACATGGCAAGTATACAAACCAACTTTTACGTTCTTAAATTGCCTCACCAAGGTTTTACATTGCACCCAATATATAAGATGATAATCCAAATCCATCTACCACAATACATCACAAAACCCAAAACAGAGCTGAATACAAAACAGAAAAAGGGATTAGAAATAAATTTTCACCTGTGAGCCATGTATTCTAGTAAGAATCTCTTGCCTGTGAGAATAAATAGGCAAACCGTCTTCCAACCTCCTACATTCCCTCAAAATCAGCCCATGAATTCTCTTCCAATCAAATTCTCCTTCAACCCTGAAAACCTCCACTTCTTCCTCATTCACGATTTCCCCATCTTCCAAACACCCCAACAAACTCCTCATCCCTCCCTTAAACTCCTTCAACCGCTTCGAAATCATCAACCTTTCCGCCATCAAAGCTTTCTTCTGGTCATTCAACTCAAAAAACCTTCCCATCGAATAATTCCTCTTGCCCATTTGTCCTGACAAGTCAGCAATCTCATCGGATTTTTCCTCGATTTTTTTCTGCCATTTTTTAACCAATTCCCCTTCCTTCAATCCCATTATATGGTTCGAGAAGAGGGTTTTAAGGTTTTGTTTGAGTTCCACCATGTCGGAAGGCACGATGACGTTGGAAATAAGGTTGGGAGTATAATGGTGGGACCCATCAAGGCGGGAACGCCAGAGATGAAGAATTGAAGATAGGGTGTGGGTCCATTCCCAGAAAAATAGGGAAGCTGCGATTTTTCCATTGGTGTGAATGTGGAAATTTTCGGGGGATGGGTTGAGTTGGGAAATAAGAGTTTGGAGGTTGTTGGGTTTAGAGGGGGAGGAGGGCGAGGAGGAAAAGTCGTGGAGGAGTTGAATTATGAAGTTTGGGCGTCGGAGGATGTTGGAATTGGTGGGACCAACGGCAGTGGATGGTGGCGGCGGATAGCGGCGCCGTTGGTATTGATTATTGACTGCCTGAAAATTGGGTCTTTGATGGTGGTTGTTTTGGTAGCTAGAGCGGTGGTGTTGCTGCTGCCGCTGGTAGGGTATATGGCCACCCGGCGGTGGCGGCGGGTGGCGGTGATTGGAGAATGAAGAGAAATTCTTCATGGCATAGAGAAAAGAAATAAATTTAAAAGGCAAAAAGAAACGTTTCTGTCTGGTTTTTGGGCTGTTTTTGAGTTTTTAAAATTTCTGTTTAATGGAATTTTAAGGAGAGAAGAAGAGAGTGAGTGAGCGTAAGCGAGTAGCAGACAAAATTGAAGAAAACGGAGTTCTTTTTATTAAAAAAAAAAAATAGGGTTTAAGAAATTAGATTTCCTTTATTTATTTATTTATTATTATTATTTTTTTTTATAAAAAATAAGAGTTTGGATAAAGTGGGGATTACGAGGAGTCGATGACGAATGCAATGGCAAAACATTAAAAAATAATAATAATAATAAAAAAAGGTTTTTTTTTTTTTTTTGATAATTGGGTAGTAGGAGGGGTTGCTTGGATTTGAACCCAAAACTTCATGCCCCAAGATTGTTGGCCACTTAGTCAAGAGCTTGTTGAAAAAAAAAAAAAAAGTATTCTTTGAAGTGGAGTTGGCTTTGAAATTTGAGAAGAAATTGGGTGCTTCCACTTTTTTCTACTATAACTTATCCCTTAAGGCTTGAGCCACTTCAATTATTCTTTATCTTTTTTATAAAATTCTCGTGAAAAAAATTTCGATTAATCGATATTTATAATCATAAATTAATTATTTTTAAATTATCATTTAAAAAATATATATTATATTTAATATATTATATTTATTAAATTTAATAAAAAATAATACTTTAATTATATTTTTCTTTTATAAATATCACTTAAATCAGTATTATAAAACATTGATTAACATTTTTCTTTACCAAAAATTATCATCTCACTTTGATGTGATATCATCTTCTTCAGTAAAATGTTTACTTATTAAAATTAAAATCAATAGAGTTGTATGAATGTATTTTCATTATTATAAAAATTAACTATTTATGATTTTAATTATTATTACATCAAGATTTTATGCATACTTCATATTTTTCGTGAGTTTTTTTTTTATATATATATTATCAGTCAATTTTTTTAATTTCATAAGTGAAATTAACAAACTTTCATACGTCTTATTTTTTGAATATATTTTAAAAATTGTGTCATGCTAATTTCACTTGTGAAATTTAAAAAGTTCAACCAGGATGAGAAATTTTTTTATTTTTCATTGTTAATCTATTAGATTTTGTTATTCAAAATGATTAAAAAATAATTAAAATATATTAATTTAGACAATCATTAGATTTAATGTTATAAAATTTACTTTTATTCTCTTAAAAATAAAAGATGCTAATTAATCTTTAATGATATGAGTTAAGGTGATATTTTAAAAAAAATACAAATAATATATTAATTTTCTTTGAATATAATAAAAATAATTTATTAAATATAAATAATTTATTTAAAATAATAATATAATTATATTTAACGAGTGTTTATAGATACTCAACCAAAAAAAAGTTAAAATATACTAATTAATTAAAAAATATTAAACGAGTATCATTTGAAATTGATTAAAGTTTTTTTGATAAGGAAATTAATTAATTAATATAAAAGGCATGACTTGCCCATTAAGTAGCTAATCATATTGAAACTTCGTATGCAATTTTGAAGGCAAATAATTTCCGGTTGATTACGTGGCCTTCTTGAAAATCGCCACGTATCAAAAGTCAACTAGAAAAGAGGCTTAATGTGGACAAAACACAAAAGCGAGAGTTCGTTTATTTCACGGGAATTGACTTATTAAAAATAAAATTTGAAGAATGAATTTATTTTTTTTAAAAATTACTATTTTTTGTTGTTTATTTTTTTTTTAAATCTATATTGTTATGAAAACAGTATTTTTCACATAATTATTAAAATAATATTACCATATTTATCAATAATAATAATATTATCACATTTATATTGTTAAAAAACAAAACACAATAAAATGATTATTATAAAATCTTATAAATTTAGAACATAATATGAAGTAAGATTTATTGTTAAAGATAAATTATTTTGGAGAAGCAATGAAGTGAATGGGATAAAAAAAAAATACATGAAAAAAAACAATATTTGAAAGAGACATATAGATGCTTGACATCTAATGTTCTAACATAATTTTCACATTTTTTTGTCAAAAATATTAGCGTACGCTTTATGTAGACATTAAAATTAGACCTGTTAAAGAATTGAATTATTCGTTCAAATTCAAAATTTTGTTCATATTTAAAAAGATTTGGACAAAAAATTAAATCCAAAATATGAGTTGAAACAAAAAAATAAGACCCGTTTAAAATCTAGATCAGACATTGACTCCAACAATCAAAATCATTTTTCATTTATATAATATATTATTTTTATATATTATATAATTTATATCATATAAAAAATAAATATATATAATATTATATTGTTAATATTTAAAAATATGTTAAGTTATATATGTTTTAAAACTTAATAAAAAAAATTAAATAATTAAAAATTAAATAATAAAAAATATTTATTTAAAAAAATTTAAACTATTCATTTACAAATATGAATAAATTTGAGCAGAATTTGAAATTCATATTTTAGATCGAATTTGAACAAATATATATAATATTAATATTAAACCTAAGCTCGGCCTGACTCATGAACAACTTTAATCGGACGCCTTTATTGAAATTAATAAGGCATTCCAATGTTTAAGACATGTTTTGTTTTATTTTGAAAATTATCTTACACTTTTTAAAAGTGTAAGATAATTTTCAAAAAATTGAATTAATTTTTTATTAATTCAATTTCAAATTCATTGATCAAATTATTTTTTGTGAAAAAAAATATAAATTTATTTTTTCGAAACAAACTGACTCTAAAATTCATTCATTCTACCCGAAAAATAGATTAAAAAAAAAATCGAAAAAGAACCATCCGTACACTGAGACCCCGTGAAAGTCGTCACGCTATTCTTTTATTTCTTGGGTAGGGCCCCCAAAAGCCATTTTCGTTTTTCAGATTTTGTTTCGTTTTCTTCTTTGAAGGGGCGATCCGTGGAAGAAGGGGGAAAAAAAAAAGATAAATTTCTTTTGTCAGGAAAATTAAAATAGGAAAAAAAAAGAAAGAGTACCAAACATATATATAGAAAAAAAGAGAGATAATATGTGGATTTATATATTTTAAATTGATATACTCTGGCAATTTTATGAGCAAGAGGTAAGAGGTTAACTACAAATTAAAAGGCTTCTTTTGGATAAATTTAAGGGGTCAATTACAAAAATTTCTAATTATTTATTTATTTATGATGTTAAACCATCATATAAGCATATTAAAAGGAAAATCTAAACTACTAGGATAGACCGATAGATCAACAAGCATCAAACGAAAAGTGAATGTTTTTGAAAATATCAAAGGAGATGAGCAGTTTTTTCTTGCAAACCTATGTTACTCGGATTCTTTATTTTTTCTAAACTATCCGTGCTCAACACCTGTATTCTTCATCTTTTCTAAACGATTTTTCTGAACTTGTTAAAGAATAGGTATGAGGGTATGATCCTCCAAATGGTCAAAGTACCTAAGAAGTCCCTGTACTATACCATCTAGTGTAAATTAGTCCATTTATTATAAAACTGAGTAATTTAATCCCAGTACTTTTAAAATTGAAGCAAAGAAGGTTAAATCACTAACTAGTTTAACAGAAACTGTTAAAAAAGCTGACGTGACATTTAACTTTGTGTTTATTTGCTGACGTGGATGTCAAATGTTGACGTGTCACCAATAAAATATTTTATTTTAAGCTGACGTGGACAAAATAACAAACTAAGTTGGCAAAAATGTCATATCAAATTATTTTTTGCCAACTTAGTTTGTTATTTTATCCACGTCAGCTTAAAATAATATATTTTATTAGTTCCACATCATCAAAAAAACACAAAGTTAAATGAAGCGTCAGCTTTTTTAACAGTTTTCGTTACACTAGTTAGTGATTTTACCTTTTTGCTTCAATTTTAAAAGTACAGGGATTAAATTACACAGTTTTATACTAGAGGGACTAATTTGCATTAGGTGGTATAGTACAGGGACTTCCTAGGTACTTTGACCTCTTCAAAATATATGAAAATTTAGAAAAAAATAAGCATACCAATATCGGACACATACTCGTATCCGACACTCACCTCAAGTTCGGATAACATAATTGCAAACAGCAAATCAAATTACTACTTCATACTCCACAGCTTTAGATTCTTAATCTGCTTGATCAATAAAAAGCATGTAAATACATGTGCTACTGCTGAACCAGTATTTTTTGATATGATTAGGTTCCTTATTAGTGTAAAATTTTAAATCGAATAATAAATCAAGATTTCATTCCTAAAGTCAAAAGCATCATCCCAAAGTGCTGTATTCCCAGCAGACCTACATGAATTACCAACTCAAAAACAACAGGATATCAAAACAAACCTGATTATATCTGGGATATGTCATTACTAGCGGTGTTGCTGGTTGAATTCATATCTGAACAATAAATATGCCCCATTTTTGCTCGTTTCGTCTCCAGGTATCTTTTGTTATCTTTAGTTATTGGGGTCAATAATGGAACCCTGCCGGCAATGGCCAAACCATAACCTTTAAGCCCAACGTACTTTGCAGGATTGTTTGTCATCAGCCTCATTGTACGAACACCAAGATCTCGTAGTATCTGCATCAAATAGAAACCCTAAATTCAGCCATGTAACGATGCAAGCATGTGGAGAAAATAATCTTATATAATATTGGAAGCAGTCAGTATAACATATGATGTAGGTATAAAGACATGGTCGAAGTTCAGATCCGTATGTACAATGGGAGCTTCCTACAGCATGAAATACAATGTTGAGGACTATGACAACATTCTAAAATTACATTAAAGATTGTATAATTCCAAAAAAGAAGGGTGCCAATGGTTTCACTCGAGTTAATTCGCCTTCATAGATTAGTTAGCATTAGCAATGAAGCATTCATTATCTGATGCTTTGTGAATAATAGAACCTTTAACATAAGAGGTAACATGAGTGAGTAATTGTGATGAATGCAGAAGCAATGCATAAATGATACCTAACAAATTGCTCAAGAAAACTTACCTGTGCACCGATGCCATATTCCCGAGAATCAACAGGTAATCCCAGCTCTTCATTGGCCTCAACTGTGTCACGTCCATCATCTTGTAGGTTGTAAGCACGAAGCTTGTGGCCCAAACCAATCCCTCTACCTTCATGTCCACGAAGATACACTAATACACCCAGCCCAGTTGCCTCAATTTGCTTCATTGCTAGTGCCAGCTGATTCCCACAATCACATCTAGCCGACCCAAATATGTCACCAGTGAGGCACTCAGAATGTACCCTCACAAGAATATCGTGGCCATCACTGATTTCACCCTGCACGTACCACAATCCAGTCAACGTCCTACTCATATAGTTGCACACCTAGTCAGATTGATAAAGTTTTCCCTTGTTGCTAATGACACAACAAACTATACTAAAGGCATAGAAAGGACCAGCCACACTTTTTCCTCCAAAAAAAAGATCCGAGTTTATATCCGGGTGTGTAGTTTGAATATGAGGTAGTTTCATTATGGGTTACCTAGAGCTTATGTATAGGTTCAAAAGCTCTTCGAAATTTCATCTTACTATTATTTCTCTCTCAGCCTCTGTGCATAATCCATTCACATACAAAGTATTTTGCCAGGCCTTACAAAATCCAAATAATAATTAAAAGTAATACTTCCAAAAAAACCACTGTCTAAGCCTATGTTACTTGGACTCGGGAG
The DNA here is from genome assembly GCA_030761205.1 of Fremontodendron californicum. Classification (NCBI taxonomy): domain Eukaryota; kingdom Viridiplantae; phylum Streptophyta; class Magnoliopsida; order Malvales; family Malvaceae; genus Fremontodendron; species Fremontodendron californicum. The sequence continues at coordinate 3,406,604 of JAULJL010000037.1, forward strand.
TGAGTGTCAGACACAGGTATGTTTAATTTTTTCTAAGTTTTTCATGTATTTGGAGAGTCCTTGGAGAATCATATCCCCATACCCATGTCCGGATATGCGTCGGACATGGGTGTCGGACACGGATACTTCAAGAAAAATGAAGAGTCGGAATAACATAGGTCTAAGCTCTGATTTCATCACTAAAATCACAAAAATGGTACTATTGGGGCAGAGGAAGATTTTCTGTGTGATCTGAGTCTGTGAAAGGAAGCACATCATCTTATATAACCAGCTGAACAACTCACGTGAACATGCCATTACATGCAAAAGGACTCGCAAATGCTGTCTGCGTCTGGAAGTATATGTGCTCAGCAATGCTTTTATAAAGTAGTGAAACATGTTTTATGACTAGCAACACAAACAAGTGCATATTGGCAGAGGTAAACACAAAAGGATCAACATCATAGAAAGTCAGCAATACAAGTGCATCTCTGAAGAGCAAGATACTCTCCGTGTAGCTTCTAACAAAGTATCGAAGCAAAATATTAATGCAGCAATATCAAGAATACCCTTGAAATCCCAGATTTCAAAACTGGTTGTCAGACATTAGTGTTGCTTAGTCAACAGAAATAAGAAACAGATGAAGGTGGTGAGCATGCAGATGAAATGCTTACTTTAACCATCGCAATGTGCTCAATCCCATCTAGCAATGACCTGTAACAGTATGCTTTAAATGGGCCCCACATTGTGGGTATCAATGAAGCAGCAGCCAGCTCCACCAGCCTATCTCTTTTCCTTCTATATCTGTCAATTATTGAAATATAAATTAATAACTTCACGAAATAGATTAATTTTGAATTTTTGATAGTCAATAAATGGAAAATGCAGATGGGTTCTGATGTAGGAAAAACCAGATATAAAAGTTGGTCAGCATTCCAAGACGGTTATGTTCACCTTCTCCTAAAATTTTTCCCTATATTTTGAGAGTCATACCCTTATAAATATGTCCACTTTGAGATGTTGAACATGTTTGCAACACTAATACTTCAAGAAATATAAAGAGTCAAAGTAACATAGAAAGACATAGTTAGAAGAACTTATAAAAACAAGCAACAATAATTGACTGCCAAGTGCCAATGCCTTTTTAATTATTTATTTTTGTCATTTTAAGGCTAGTATGTAATTATCTATAGACCATTCAAATAGGAGCCGGAACATAGGAAGGAAGTTGTACTAACTCAACGAGGTCAATCTTCTTTCTTCTCTTATAGTACATCTAGGAGCACAGGTATGTGGTGGTATTAAGTAGCAGGTCCTAGTTTCCCCTTTTCTTTCTTCCCCCTTCCATGTAGGAGAGGGCAAACTGCACAATTCGGTTTACAAACTAGTTCACAAGCCAAATATCTATCCTTTGGTTTGATGAGACTTAAGGGGTAAGAAAAGCAATAAAAGCCCCTAACTTTAAAAACAACACCAGCACCCTCTATGAAAAGGGCTCTCATCAATATACCTGATTAGATCAGCAATAGAAATAATCTTCAATTTTTCTGCCTGTGCAAATTCACGAAGCTTTGGCAACCTAGCCATTGAGCCATCATCATCCACAATCTCACATAAAACTGCCACAGGTTCTAGCCCAGCTAATACAGCAAGATCAACAGACGCTTCTGTGTGCCCAGCTCTTTTCAGAACCCCTCCCTCCCTGTACTTCAGGGGAAAGATATGACCTGGGCGATTGAAATCTTCAGGTTTTGATTTTTTAGACGCCAGAGCCAGCACTGTTGTAGCCCTATCACTAGCAGAGACACCCGTTGTTGTACCATGCTTTGCATCCTGCATGAAATCAATGCAGTTGATCTCAAAACAAGGATACAGAATATGAAATTAATTACAGAAAGCAAGCACGACACTGAAACAAGAATCCGCCATTAGATGAAAGTTCTCATGAGTTTTCACAATACAAAAGGTGTAGCTTTCACATGTACTCTAAATAAAGAAGAGGACATACCACTGATACAGTGAATGCTGTACAAAGTTTTTCCTCATTCTCCTTCTGGGTTACCATTAATGGTAGCTCCAACCTCTCCAAGTCTTCAGCTTTCATGCTAACACAAACAATTCCAGTTCCATGCTTGACAATAAAGGCCATGGCCTCTGGAGTTGCCAATGATGCTGCCATTATCAGATCACCCTCATTTTCTCTATCTTCGTCATCTACAACAATCACTAACTGCAAATTTTCCTCAATTAGCTGAGCGATAATCCTTATAAAAGATTATCAAACATGTAACTAGGACAAAAACAAACCTTTCCTTGACGAATATCTTCAATGGCTTCCGGGACGGAAGCAAACCCCTCTGTAGGACGATCCAGGTCATATTCATCAGCAAAGAAACCACTAGTCATAGGAGTTATTTCGGCCGCAAGTGTTCCGAAACCTATAGCATCAGGTTGTATCTCAACCCCAGCTTGCTGGTCAACAGGTCCATTGACAAAACCAGTCTTCCCGGCAACAACTCCATTACCATTAGGATAAGATAGGATATCCCCTTCTCCAGACACCAACGCAGCTCTAACTTTACCAACACCCTTGAAACTCAAGCCTATATTTCTCGTACAAATACTCGCAAACAAAAAAGGGTTGCACCCATTTGCTGTAATAATCGGATTGGCATAATTGTGCCCTCTAAATAAAACAGAAGAAAAAAATCAATCCCTGTATACTTAAACCACTAGAATTCTAGAAATTATAACATGGAAAATTATATAAGAATCTTGCTAATGAGTGAATAAAGAGTACTTATCAAAGTTTTTTATATTAAATTTTTTTTCCTTTACATCCATATTCAACTATCATATTTCCTTAATTATCATTTAAATGATTTCAATTATCAGCCTTTATTTCAATTATCGAAATATTCCAAAGCATACAAAGGAAACCCCTAAAGTAACATTTTTTTTTTTTAAAATTACAGATTAAGCATAATTAGAAATTTTTTGTAGACAAAGGTGAAATTATGGAAGCTTGGAAAAGATTTAAGGAAATAAAAAAGAACTTACTGTAAACGGGAGAGAGCCATTGAGGAATAATTGAGATTGATGAAAGCCATAATAATTCGAAAGAAGTTTCAGCTTTATTGGCCAATCATCGCCATCGTCACCGCCATGAAATGCAAAAGGAGTCGAGACCTCGAAAGAAATGAAAACTGGAAAAAGCGCTGGGTTTTGTGTGGATGATTCAAGTTTTCAGCTGACGTGGCTTCCTGGAATCGGAATTTTGGATAATTATTCCTTTTCGCTTTTCCATTTCAGGTTTTTTTCTTTTATATATTCCCCATCGTATCCTTGTCCTTTTCTTCTCATTTCCGTTATATTATCACGTTTTAAGCACGTGCTTATTATGACTCTCTTATCCCGTTTTTTCATTGCATAATTTGTAAGTTTTTAAAATAAATTTACATTTTTATTATATTTAAATAATTTTTTATTTCAAATACATATTAATTTATATTAAAAATTTATTTATACAAATTAAAATTTTATTTTGATGCAATAAAATATAAAAATTATATTTTTTTTTGGATTTTTTAAGTTACGAATTTAGATTTTTGGTTTACTTTTTTATTAAAAATCTAAGAAAAATTGAATTGTAGTTATCATTGCCTTGAAGTCAAAAATTTCTTCAGATAACTAAAAACAAAATCTACATTCATATTTGTTAGGTACCAGAGTGACGGAATAGTGTCTCACAACTAAAATAAGAGATGAGAAAATAGGAACTGAACACACAAAAGAAACACAGATATTTTACGTGGTTCGGCCAATATACCTACGTCCACGGGAGGAGGAGCAAAGCTTTGTATTTAATCGGAGATGGAGTACAAACCGGATACAAACCGGCTACATATTACAAGTGCTCTTTCTAGCACACACTCAACACCTCAATACACAAGCATCTAACAAGCAGCTACTGCCTCTAAACTCTCTCATCACCTCTACCGGGAGGGGCTCCCTCTGGAGCTCTCACTATGCCTCAACCGGGAGGGAGCTCATGGAGCTCACCTTTGGAGCTCTAGCTCATTTCTCCTCTGCTCTCCCCTCCTGCTTGCATGGCCTTTTATAGGCCATTCAGCTGGTGTGAATACACCAGCCACCAGCCACCATAGCATGTTCTAGGAGGCTGCTGCCAAGCTTCAATTGTGGACTTTGAGAGCCACTTTTGTGGACTATTTTTGGCCACTTTTCCAACAATCTCCCACTTGAAGATTTGATTAAACCAATCATATCTTCACACCACTCTTTCTGTCTTGCCATTCCATGTTGCTTACGTTTCTGATAGACCATAGGAGGATCGACACCAAATAAACTTGTCAGTGTTGATTGGCTTTGTCATAACATCTGCTAGGTTGTCTTTGGTGTGAATCTTTTGCATATCCACACTTCCTTCTTCTACTACTTCTCGAACAAAGTGATACTGTATACCTATATGCTTTGTCCTGGAATGAAAGGTTGGATTCCTTGCAATGTGCAAGGCACTCTGACTGTCACAATACACAATAATCTTCTGCTGCTTGTGCCCGAGTTCTTCCATTAACCTTTGTATCCATATTGCTTCCTTGCATGCTTGGGTAGCTGCCATGTATTCAGCTTCTGTAGTAGACAAAGCTACAACAGTCTGTAACTTAGATAACCAGCTTACCGCTCCTCCTGCAAGTGTGAACACATAGCCAGTAGTGGATTTCCTTTTATTAAGATCACCTGCAAAATCTGAATCAACATAACCCCTGACAACAAGTTCTGATCCTCCAAAACATAATGCAACATCTGAGGTTCCTTTAATGTATCTAAGGATCCTCTTAACAACATTCCAATGCTCTCTACCAGGATCTGCCATAAATCGACTGACCGCTCCCACTGCTTGTGCAATGTCTGGTCTTGTACATATCATAGCATACATAAGGCTTCCCACCGCTGATGCATACGGTACTCGAGACATTTCCATCCTCTATGCTTCATTGCTAGGACTCATACCTGAGGATAATTTACAATTGACAGGAAGTGGGGTAGATATTGGCTTACAGTCTTGCATGTTGAAGCGTCACAAGACCTTCCTCAGATAATTCTTTTGAGAAAGCCAAATTTTCCTGTCTTTTCTGTCTCGGTGAATTTGCATCCCTAAAATCTTGTTTGCGGGTCCCAAGTCCTTCATATCGAACTCCCTAGCCAACTGTGCCTTCAAATCTTGGATTCGATCTTTGTTGGGGCCTACCACCAACATGTCATCCACATACAACAGCAAAATAATGAAATCATTATCATCAAACCTCTTGTAGTACGTACAATGGTCTGATCTCAGTCTGTTGTATTCAAGGCTAATTATGAAAGAATCAAATATCTTGTACCAACATCTGGGCGCCTGCTTTAGACCGTACAGAGATTTGGTCAACCTGCAAACCAAGTTTTCTTTGTCTGTTTCAACAAAACCTTCTGGTTGGAGCATATAAATTTCTTCTTCAAGCTTTCCATGTAGAAAAGCCGTCTTTACATCTAGTTGTTCAAGATGTAAATCAAATGCAGCACATATAGCCAACACTACTCTGATAGTAGTAAGTCTGACTACTGGAGAAAATATCTCGTTGAAGTCAATACCTTCTTTCTGAGCATATCCTTTTACAACCAATCTAGCATGATATCGTTCTACTTGATCATTGCTATCCCGCTTGATCTTGTAGACCCATTTGTTACCAATGGCTTTTCTGCCACGTGGTAATTCCACCAGTTCCCATGTCTCGTTCTTGTGAAGAGCTTCAATTTCTTCCTGCATTGCTGTCATCCACAGAGAAGCATCTGGGCTACTAGTAGCTTCATGAAAAGTTGATGGCTCTTCATCCTCTGTTAAAAGACAGTATGCAACATTGCTCTCCGTAACATACTCCGTGTGCCAATTTGGAGGCCTTCTCTCACGAGTTGACCGTCGAACTTCTACAGCCTCGGACTCAACTGGTTCTGGTACCTCATGCTCTGGTTCTGCTTCAGAAGAATCATCTTCTTGAGAATTTCTATCCATCTGCACTGTAGCAGTCTCTTTTGAAGTGCTGTCATTTGTTTGCTCACTTTGCAGTTCATTTTCTGCAAAAAAACTACATCTCTGCTGACAACAACCTTGCGGGCAGTGGGATCCCACAGGCGATACCCCTTAACACCATCAACAGAACCCAAGAATATACATTTTCTGGATTTTGGATCCAGCTTTGTTCTTTCTTGGGAGTTGTACATCACGTACACAGGACATCCAAACACATGTAGAGAAGAATAATCAGCTGGCTTTCCTTTCCACATCTCCATAGGCGTCTTCAAACCAATCGCCGTTGATGGTGATCGATTTATCACATAACAGGTGGTTTTGACTGCTTCTGCCCAGAAAGATTTGGCCAATCCCGCTGTTCTCAGCATGGCTCTTGTTCTATCTAGGAGAGTTCTGTTCATCCGCTCTGCTACACCATTCTGTTGAGGCGTATGTGCAACCGTGAATTGTCTCATAATACCCTCTTTCTTACAGAATGCTAGAAAGTTACCGTCTACATATTCTCCTCCATTGTCTGTCCTCAAGCACTTGATTCTTTTCCCAGTTTCAAGCTCTACTTGTGCTTTGAACTCCTTGAATACTGGAAACACATCTGACTTCTTCTTGATTGGGTACACCCATAATCTCCTGGAATAGTCATCAATGAATGATACAAAATACTTTGCTCCACCCAGGGATATTTCTGGTGACTCCCACACATCAGAATGGATTAAGTCCAGTATGTGTTTGCTTCTTGTAGTTACTTTAGTAAACTTCAATCTATGCTGCTTGCTTATCACACAGTGCTCACAGAAAGGTAAATTGACCATCTTGAGCCCGTGCAGGAGATTGCGTTCTGCAAGGACTTTCAAGCCTCGCTCTGACATATGGCCTAATCTGCGATGCCACATCATCGTCGTTTCTTCTTGGCTGGCTGCTGCAACTGATGCATCTGCCTCTTGCAACGTCTCTCCGAAAAGCATGTATAGATTGCTTGTGATCTTCTCTGCTTTCATCACCACAAGGTTTCCTTTCACTACTTTCAATATTCCACAAGGAGAAAATTTCTCCCACTGAACTTCTCTATCTCGAATTTTGCTGCCATCGTTGTACACGAACTGAAGCGAGTTACACTATTTCACCGTGAATAGTACCGTATACGTGAACAGTATTATACGTATGTCGTATACTAGAACAAATCCAGTATACGTTAACAATTACTGCAAAAGTATACAACCACACGTATGAATAGTAACCGTATCTGTGAATAGTGACCGTATACTGGAACAGTGACCGTATACTATTTCACCGTGAATAGTACCGTATACGTGAACAGTATTGTACGTATGTCGTACACTAGAACAAATCCAGTATACGTTAACAATTACTGCAAAAGTATACAACCACACGTATGAATAGTAACCGTATACGTGAATAGTGACCGTATACTGGAACAGTGACCGTAGCCCGTGAATAGTGCACCAGGTAGGTTCCCAGGAAAGAGAGGTGGGTCACTGATAGACACACTTAAATACCAAGTCTTTCCTAGCCAGAACTTCCCTAGACACTTTCACACTACCACACTTTATTTCCAGCAACAAGAATAATTCTTTTCTGATGTGGAAGATCAGACAATACTGCAACCACAGAGCATACTAAGAACCAACACTTTCACTGCAGCGGAATAATGACCACAAACCAATGGCTCTGATACCACTGTTAGGTACCAGAGTGACGGAATAGTGTCTCACAACTAAAATAAGAGATGAGAAAATAGGAACTGAACACACAAAAGAAACACAGATATTTTACGTGGTTCGGCCAATATACCTACGTCCACGGGAGGAGGAGCAAAGCTTTGTATTTAATCGGAGATGGAGTACAAACCGGATACAAACCGGCTACATATTACAAGTGCTCTTTCTAGCACACACTCAACACCTCAATACACAAGCATCTAACAAGCAGCTACTGCCTCTAAACTCTCTCATCACCTCTACCGGGAGGGGCTCCCTCTGGAGCTCTCACTATGCCTCAACCGGGAGGGAGCTCATGGAGCTCACCTTTGGAGCTCTAGCTCATTTCTCCTCTGCTCTCCCCTCCTGCTTGCATGGCCTTTTATAGGCCATTCAGCTGGTGTGAATACACCAGCCACCAGCCACCATAGCATGTTCTAGGAGGCTGCTGCCAAGCTTCAATTGTGGACTTTGAGAGCCACTTTTGTGGACTATTTTTGGCCACTTTTCCAACAATATTCATTTTCAAAATAATCAAAAAATTTGAAAAACTTGCATTTACAAAATTGTTGGATAATCTAATTTTAAAGAGAGAAAACGAGTTCCAAGCTTAACCATATATAGATATAAATATAGATACGGATATGAAATTTACCAAAAAAAAAAGTACTTTAACCTTCCGCTCGTGAAAAGTGAAACCACATTTTTTCTTGTGAGCTGATGATTCTTCGTCCAACGGCCGACGAACGCCGACCGGCGCTGCTGCCAATCACGATGGTCCATTTCTAATTCATACAAAATCAACGGCGGGAAAATCCTGCGAGCTTTAGCTCTCCACTCACCGGACCGGAATTCCTCGAACACAGTGGTCGTTCTCATTTTGATCGTGAGCCTCTAATTTTTCTGTTTTTCAATTTTTTTTTAGTTTAATTCATTGCTCGTTGAACATTTAGTAGTATATTGTTTGTAGAAACTTTTCTATCCAAAAAAAAGGAGGAAAAGTTAACGTTGAACAAAAAAACAGGAAATCTTTGTGATATTTCATGAATATTGCTCTGTTTTGGACTATAGAAAATATAATTTGCTTCAAAACACTCTAAAAAGTTGTTTTTTTTAATTTTAATTGCCATTAAAAGAATTACTATCGAGTTTCTTTATAAGAATATAAGAGCAACTGAGAAACAGTTGGGCTTACTTTTGGGCCTTTGTTTTGTTGGATTGCTAACTAAAAATTTGTCCAAAGAGTTTGCTAATTCAAGAGAAAACAACTAAATCTCAGAAATTTTAATTCCATGCTACAATTTCAAACCTTGAACCTGCTGTTTGAAATTCAACCATGTATGTTACCATCTCTAATATCAGGCTAAACTTTAATTGGGTTTATATTTGATGCACTAATAGTGAATCAGATGATGGTACTTCATTAAAAGTTTTTAAAAATAAATACAGATAATTTTATTTTTAATGAGATGACATCATCTGATTCACTACTAGTGTATAATTTATACACTGTCAATGCATTAAATATAAATCCACTTTAATTACTGTGTTGATATCTTAGTTTGGAGCACAAAGTCGATTTAAAATTTTACTAATAATTTTGACCCATTATATCACTTGCAGTATTATTTCATAAGTATTTTTCTTCAATATTTGAGTTTGAGATCTTTAAATTAAAAATTTTCAAATTGTAATGGTTAAAAAGTCCCCATTGAGGACATGTCATTTGTTCTTGTGACATTAGTTTTTTTTTTTTCAGTATGTCTTGTGGCTTTAGTGTTGTAACCATTACCATACAATGAACTTCTTCCCCTTCTCATATGAGAATAAGAAACCATTTACTTTGTCACTGTCTTCTTCTAAACTAAAAGAAGCTACATCATAACATATTATTGGTGTTCATACCTGATGGCTTTAAGAAGTATAAAATTATAGTTGTTAAGTGTTTACTTTGATGACAGCATAATCACTATTTTAAACTATAGACAGTCAAGATTTGTGATTTTGGTGCCCTTCGATTTCTAAAAGTAAAACGTCATCTGCATTACTCCTGCTTGCTGATAATGTAGATTTCTTCAAGATAAAACTGAGAATTGGGTAAAAGTAAAACCACTCAGTCTGTATTCTTTTCTTTGACTGGTATTTCAACTTTGACAGACTTTCAAATCGTCTGTGTTAATATGGAGCCTTTTTTCTTTTCTTTTTCATAGTTGCAGAATAAGTTTTTTGATTGACTAAAAATGTGTACATATGTTATAATTATCAAGCCATGCCAGACTTCTATGCTTCCTGCTTAAAGCAATATCTGTTTGAAGTTTTGTCTATCTGGAGCAGTCACTCTTGTTATGTGATTCCTAACTGCTTCCTTAATCCTAGAAGAATGCAAGGTCATAACTGGAAAATATGTCTTTGTTGTTGGAGCTGAAATATTGTTGCCTTATGAGAGTTTTTGTCCCATCCTCATATTTTCTTGTTATATTTCCATTTAGTTAGATAACTTCAAGCAAACTATCCATGGAAAACACTGCTGTAGTGCATACCATTACACAGATAGAGACTAAATAGTGTCATAAAATGCAATTTGTGTTCTGCTTGTTATCCTTAAAAACACAGAGTGGCCTTTACTTTTTTGCAGTAATGATTTCATGCCACTAAGTTGAATAGTGATGGTTTGAGATCTAAGTGTGGCCATTTCACGATTAGACTTTAATGGACCATAATACTTGAAGAAAGTTCCATCCAAGTTCCAACCATGGTGAAACAATAATACTTGAATCGATGAAGTAGACCGGGACTGTAAAATTGTGTATTTCTGATATCCTATGGATCAATTTGGAACAGGTGCATTCGAAATACTAAAAGCATTGGGAAGTATCTTATCACCATTTTGTTTGTAGGCTGGTTGTTTAATTGGGGATAATGGTCTGCTTTTCATGGCTTATTGCTAGTTCATAAACAACTTTTTCTCTTTTGAATCCAAGTTAATAAATAACCAATCTCAATAGAAAAATGGGATCTTCATTTGACACAAGTTCATAGCTGTTAATTCATCCTCAATTATCTCTTGAGACAACCCAGTTTTTCTTCTCTTTCTAATGTAAATATGCACATCAGCACATAAATAATTGCATTTGTTTTCTCCTCTTCTTTTTAGCACATTGTATTGGATATAGGCATTGCTGGTGGAGTGGGTTGAGTTGGTAGTGCAAGTAGGGGACTGGAGCTGGCTGGTGCAAAAGGTTGAAATGATACCTCCTCTTTCCTTTTTCTTTTTTTTTTTTAGATGGAAACATATTGAAGTGAATTTATTGGATAAGAATGCGATATGAGTCCTATGACTATGGGGTCGAATTGGTATTAACTAAAGTTTTAATTTTCTGCACATGGGTGCGTATAGTGAAAGTACACAGTACTGATTTAGGATTGAGGATTAAATTCAGATAAGTGAATTTGAAGATTAAAAACATTTGGTAGTGTTTTATATCTATGTTACTCAGACTCGGGTGTGAGTGTCGGACACGGGTATGTATCCGACAAGGGTATGTTCATTTTTTAAAAAAAAGATTTTCATGTATTTGGAGGGTCCTTGGAGGATCATATTCCTATACCCATGTCCGAATATGCTTCGTGTAGAACTTCAGATAAGAAATGAGACAATGCCTTGTTTTATTTCATTGACAGTCTGCTGTTTATATACAGCAAAGGTTTACATGGAAAGAGTTTACAGCAAAGGTAAATATTGATTACATGATAGAGTCAATGATATAAAAACAGCAACTAGTAAATCAACAGCAAATCAGCTAAACCAGCAACAACAAATCAGCAAATCAGCTAAACCAGCACCAAATCAAGGATTTGCATCATTGACCCTTTGATTAAGCATTATATATTTATGGCATTGACCACTGTCATGAAGTTTCCTTAATACGCCCCCTCAAGCTGGAGGTGGAATAATTATGAACTCCCAGCTTGTTCCGGAAGAAGGAGAATGATTGCTTAGGTAATGGCTTGGTGAAAATGTAGTTGGAGTTCCTTTCAAATACCTCAGTATTCTCTTTACTGCCTTCAAATTAAGTAAAGTGGGAGCATTGAAAAATTGACAAACACGATTCACAACATGTGTGATATCAGGCCTAGTGAATGTCAAGTATTGAAGAGCACCAACAATGCTTCGATATTCTGTTGGATCAACTAGACTCACCTTTGAGGTTGAGAGTTTGTCTTTTATAACCATTGGTGTAGTCATGGAAGAACTTTCAAGCATCTTTGTGCGAGTGAGGAGATCTTGAATATATTTTGTTTGAGTCAGATACACTCCACCAAAGAAGGGTTTAATTTCTACTCCAAGAAAAAATCGAAGAGAGCCAAGGTCTTTAATAGCAAACTCATTGCCAAGTTGAGAGATCAAATCTGAAATGAAAGGATCATTATTACCAGCAACAAGAATGTCATCAACATAAATAAGAAGAATTGTAGTGATGGTGTCGGTACGATAGATGAAAAGTGATGAATCAGCCCTACTACAATTAAACCCGAGGTGGAGAAGAAATTTTGAAGCCTATCGAACCAAGCACGAGGTGCTTGTTTTAGACCGTATAAAGATCTCTTGAGTAGGTATACATGGTCAGGAAAACTGAGATCGATGAAACCCGACGGCTGCTCCATATAAACAGTTTCCTTGAGATGACCATGGAGAAAAGCATTCTTGACATCCAATTGGCGCATATTCCATTTTAAGGAAGTTGAGAGAGCTATAACAAGTCGAATGGTAGTTGGCTTGACTACGGGACTGAAGGTTTCATCATAGTCAATGCCATAGGCTTGAGTGAACCCTCGTGCAACCAACCGAGCCTTAAAACGGTCAACAGATCCATCCTCTCTGTATTTAATGCGATATATCCATTTGGAACCTACCACATTTGTATCTGAAGGACGAGGAACAAGAGTCCATGTTTTATTGTCCTGAAGAGCTTGAATTTCTTCTTGCATGGCAGTTACCCACTGTGAATTCTTTAGTGCTGCCTTAAGAGTCTTTGGTTCAATTTGAGAAGTTGTTGTTGCAAGAGCATAGTCCTGCAAGTATGCAGGTGGTTTTCGAAGCCTTGAAGGTCGGTCATTGGTAACAGTTGTTATTTGTGAAGTTTCATTACCATGAGAAGATGCATTCTGTTGCTCCAAGCATTGAGGAGCACAACTTGAAACTGTTTCATTAAAAGATTGAGAGGCATTTTCAATGATAGACTCCACTTGTGAAGGCAGAATTTCAGCGACTGTTTCAGCACAAGTTGTTGGATTAGTGTCTCCAGTTGAAACAGCAACTTGTTTGGATGTCTGTGGAGTGCTATTTGAAGATAAGCTTGCATCAAAATTTTGATCATAAACAGGATCAGAAGATAAGGAAGCATCCTTATTAGATTCGGTCAAGATTTCCATATTGTGAGTGAAATCTGACAGTGAAGTGACTTCCTTTTCAAAGGCATTTAATTTATCACCAATAGGAAATTCACAAAGAGTCAACTGTGAATTTTGTTCAGAATTTTCTGGTTTAAAAGCTTGATAAGGGAAGAATCCTTCATCGAAAACATGTCTTGAAATATAGACTCTTCTTGTTGTAGGGTCTAGACATCGATAACCTTTGTGTATAAGACTATAACCAATGAATACACATGGATATGTCTTTTTCATGAATTTATTTCCACCTTGACATTTCAGAGAAGGAAAACACCGACATCCAATAACCCGTAAGCCTTTGTAGTCAGGATGTCTTTTGTGAAGCTTATGATATGGACTGTCATTGTGTAACACTGATGATGGCAAAGGATTAATGAGATATACTGCAGTTAGAAAAATATCAACCCAAAGTGTTAAAGGCAGATTTGCATGAAAAAGCATTATTAAAGCAGTCTCAACGATATGTCGATGCTTGCGTTCTGCGACTCCATTTTGTTCAGGAGTTCCTGGACAAGATACATGCATTTCAATTCCATTGTTTTGAATGTGAGTAAGAAAATCTTGTGAATTAAACTCACCTCCACCATCACACTGAAAAATTTTGATTCGACGATCAAATTTGTTTTCTACCAACCTTTGGAAGATTTTAAAGGTATCACAAAATTCAGATTTTCTTCTCAGAGGATATAGCCATGTAAATCTTGAGTAATCATCAACAAATATGGCATAAAAGCTAAACCTTTGATTTGAAACTAAAGGAGCAGGTCCCCAAAGATCACAGTGAATTTTCTCAAGAGGAAATTCTGAAATTTTATTTGAAGAATGAAAAGACAACTTACAACTTTTTCCCATTTGACAACTAACACATACTGAAGATTTAGAAATCCAATGAGAAATATCAATAGCTTTATGTTCCTTTAACAAAGACAAGATCTTTGAGTTTGGATGACCAAGCCGTTGATGCCACAAATCTGTAGTTGCTCTACCTTTTCTTATTGCACTAAGAGCCTCCTGAGAAAAATCATCTAAAGCATAAAGTTGATCCTTTTTACGCCTCCTTGCTATCGTCTTCTGGTTTCGATCCTTAACAACAAAGTCAGAAGCAGTAAATTCAAAAGTGCATAAACTATCTGTTGTAAGCTTTCCAACTGACAATAGGTTCTTTTTTAAATCTGGCACAACAAGCACATCTTTTAAATTCAAATGCCCATCTTGTGTACTTATGTTGACTTCACCAGTATGAGATATAGGTAAACTGTTTCCATCTCCTACATAAATCACATCTTTTCCATTGTATGGTTTAATGTATGAAAGTTTACCTGCATCATTCGTCATGTGTGAAGTAGCTCCAGAGTCCACATAGAAAGATGAATCATTGTTGATGGCAAGAGCAGCGAGAGTTTGAGGAAGTTCCTCGGATTGATAAGAATAATCAAACCTGTACCAACAATCAAGAGCAAGGTGATTTGCTCGACCACATATTTGACAAGAAATTTTACCATTATCGTCAGAGGTATTGGAAGATGCACGTGATTGTTGTGATGGAATAGTTGTTCCTTTCGCAAAATTGTTGTTGTTGCCTTGGCTAATCATTCGGCTTTTGTTTGAATGATCAAACGAATTACTTTGTGGATTATACCTTCCTGCAGGAGTGAAACTTCTGCCTCGTGAGGTAAAACTTCCAAAACCTGTTCGACCATATTTCCTTCCACGATCACGTTGGGCAAAAAATGCTTGAGCTTGTTCTAAAAACAGCTTTTCTTCAGTTTTTCTTGCAACTTGTGATTGTTCAAAACCTTGAAGAGCCAACACAAACTGAGAGAACAGTGGATAAGGAGGCTTTGTGAGCATGGCAATTCGAAAACTCTCATAACTTGGCCCCAATCCACGAGCAAACTGAAAAACTTTGTCAATGTCTGAAACAGGTTTCTTGATGGCAGCAAGATTATCACATATGGATTTAAAGTCTCTCAAATATTCTTCTAGAGATCGTGATCCCTTTTGAATAGTCATTAACAGATTCTTTAAATGACCTTCCTTCTCTATTGTGATTGGAAGAAGCTGTTGCTCCAATGATGACCATCCTTGATAAGCCGTTCCTGCACCAAAGATGGAACTCATGATGTCTTCTTTCGTGGTGCCAAGCAACCAAGAGATGAGAAGACCATCATTTGTAGTCCAAGAATCGAACAGGGGATTGATGCATTTGCTGCCCTTGTCATCCTCTATCTCTTCTGTGGGTTTAGCATCTGTGTTGAGATGATGATAAAGACCCAAACTTCGGACTAGAGGAATGATCTGAAAGCGCCATAGCAGAAAATTAGTTGTGTTTAGCTTGATAGTAATCAAACTAGAACATTGATGAAAGGCTTGAATTGTAAGTTGAGGTTCTTTGATGGTGGAAGAAGTTGACATGATTTTGAGGCTTACGGATGAAAGCTCTGATACCATGTAGAACTTCAGATAAGAAATGAGACAATGCCTTGTTTTATTTCATTGACAGTCTGTTGTTATATACAGCAAAGGTTTACATGGAAAGAGTTTACAGCAAAGGTAAATATTGATTACATGATAGAGTCAATGATATAAAAACAACTAGCAAATCAACAGCAAATCAGCTAAACCAGCAGCAACAAATCAGCAAATCAGCTAAACCAGCACCAGATCAAGGATTTGCATCATTGACCCTTTGATTAAGCATTATATATTTATGGCATTGACCACTGTCATGAAGTTTCTTTAATGGATACTCCAAAAAAAAAAAAATGAAGAGTCGGAGTAATATAGTTTTTTACCATTGGATTTAGGGGCATATTCCTTCAGTTGGCGAATAGTTGCAAGGTCAAAAATCCTGGTCTCAAAACAAACATGGGACTTTCATTAAAACAAGAAACTTTTTCTGCAATCAAACTTTTTAAAAAAATCATTAAATCTTTTTGTGAAATTTCATGTTGTCATTAGACTGTTATGAGTCGTCAAGCATTTGGTAAGATATATTGGTACATCTAATTGGTACGTATTGTCATTTATCAGATCTTTAATTATTATTATTTTTTTTATTATTTGTGATGGAATTGTATGATAATTTTTCATGTGCAGCAATTTTTTTTATAGCCAAACCTGTTAGCAGCTACTTAAAACTTTTCAATCCAATTTAAAGTAAAACAGCTGCTTTTCCATGAAAACCAGCTCATGAACCAAACTCTATAGACTTCACTAATTGATCTTTCTCTGCTTTATTTTGTAAAATTCTATTTTAGGAGGCAGGGGAAAAGAAAGGCTAAAGAAAAAAAATGTACCTTTTTATGTAATCGAAAGAGGAGGAAAATAAAGTCTTTAGCAAGATTCTGCTTTCCCTTACTTTTCAACCTAGCCTTCGGACAGCACTCACAAAATAGAAAAGAAAGCAAAAAAGAAACGCTGCCTACCATTAAGGGGTCACGCAGAAAACTTTTTTCCAGGTTTGGCCCCTTTTATTTGTTTTATATCCCTGTTAGATTCTGTATACACTTGTTCACATCCCTTAGGAGCTATCCAAAGACAAAAAGATCTCTCTCTTTCCTACTCTGTAAAGTATGGAAAAACCTTATGAAAACAATTTTGAAATGCCTGTTTCCTGTCACTTGTGAAACATCTTACTAAAACTTAGTTATCTATCCTCTTGTTCTGGAAATACAACAGGCCTCTCAACAAAAGGCCATGTGATCGCCTTCTGAGTGTTAAGACTAATTCCCTCAAAGTTGGTTTATGGCTGTAAGGTGTTTCCTTTGCCATTGAGGGCTAACATTAATGGATGGATGAGAGATCAGTTATATTTACTTCTCTATGTCGTTTATCTGTAACAGGATGAGTGTATCAAAGAGAACCTATAAAGAATACCCCCATGCATGTCTCTCTAGCTTCTGAATGAGCAATTCCATCTTTTCTATTGGTCTAAGATTTGTTGGCTACCTACCCTTTTTTTCGAATAATAGTTAGCTTGAACTTTGAGGGTGAGCCTTGGTAGCAACGGTAAGATTGATCCTTTTTGACTGGAAGGTCACAGGTTTGAGTCGTGGAAACAGCCTCTCTGCAAAAAGTAGGGAAAAGGCTGCGTACGATAAACGATCCTCCCCTAACTCTCACAAAACGGGGAGCCTTGTTCACCGAGGAACGCCCTTTTTAGTTAGCTTGAACTTTGAAGATAGATATTTATGAGTTTTAACTAAAGTTTAACAAAATCATTTAGGGCTTAAGCACAAACTCCCGTAAATGTTAATTTTTTTGCTGCAGTTTTATGCGTGTTGGGCCCGACTTCTTCTGGCTGCAGTAGGAGAAAAGGCTAATTCATGGTATATCTGTTAGCATAGATCTCCATATCCTGTTTCCCAACAAACTTGAACCTTTTCTCAGGTCTCAAAATTGACTGAAAGTTATCCCAAAACAAATTAGTGATGATAGTATCTTGTGTATATTAATAAAGTTTTGCATTCTTCAAGTAGATATGTTTTGCAGTTGCAGGATATATATATATTTTTTTTTTATCAGTTCCAAACTGATTTAGATGATTTTATTTCAACTCTTCATTTTTTTTTTAATATTCGTATCCGACAATCTTGTGTGATACATTCGGACATGAATATGGGGGTACAACGTACAATCTTCCAAATATATAAAAAAAATTTAAAAAAATTGAGCATATCCGTATCAGATACATATCTGTATCCGACACTCACTCCCGAATTTGAATAACATAGGTTCTAGGTATGGCACTGCTGTTCCTGAGAGTTTCTGACCGGATTCACTGTTCCTTATGCTTATTAACTTAAGCCGCAAACAAGACCAAAACTTGGGTTATGCCATTATCCTGTGTTCCTGTTTGGATATGTGCTGATAACTCTGACTCATGACTAGACTTCAAGTTATCGTTCATTTGACGAGTACCATATTCTCGGGGGAAATTAACCATTATCTGTAGGCATTTTCCTTTTTGTAACTTTCTTCAAGGAGTGTGATCATTGCCCAAATCAAGAAGCTAAGGTGCTTTTGAACCTGTGCTCCTTATCAATATCAATATGTCCATACCTATGTTGCTTCGTCTCTTTATTTTTTTGAAGTATTCATGTTCGACATTCTTGTCTGACGCATATCCGGACATGAATATGAGGATATGACCTTCCAAAGATCTTCTAAATACATAGAAAAAATTAAACATACCCGTATCGGACACATACTCATATCTGACACTCACACCCAAATCCGAGTAATATAGGTCCATACATCAATGATGAGTAGATGAAAAACCAACAATTTTCTATGGGTATTTTTGCACCAGTCAGCGACACCAATCAATGTGTCATATACATATACTTATTCCTGCTGGCTCATGTTTCCCCCCATACTGGAATTTTTAGTTTAACCTTCCATTCTTTGCCACTCAGCTTGAGTTCCATAGAACTAGACCAATGGATTTGTGACATGTATACTTACAGGTTTAGCATATATTTTCCTATTGATTGGAAATTTCTGTCTCTACCTAAAAGAACTGTCATACACAAGACAGAGATTTGAATAGAGATTTTAGATTCGAGTCATGTTGCTTTTCGCTTATTACTCCGAAGAAAAATGTAGCAGAACAATATCCTAAACCATTCTAAGAGTGTAGTCAATGATCATTTCTTGCTTGATTGCAGGATGCAATATTGTTTCTAAAACCCATTTTCTTCACTTTCTGCAAAACTTTCATTACATCTTTGGTTGTAACTGAGTTTCGATGGACCCTCTTGGCATCATAGCAGACAGCTTTTCTCTGATATGCTTTTTTCCCTGGGTACAGAGCATTTTTAAAAAAAACTTTTTGATGTGAGAATTGAGCAATTCTCACATGCTCACAACTCATCATTTCCTCTCTGTGGGGTTCTTTTGAAACTTGAGAACCCAAGAAACCCAACTCACACGTGTTGTTGTCATCAAAGAAATAAGCATCAACCAATTTTTTCATGGTGGTGGGCTCCCCATTCTTTGATGACCATACTACAGCTAAATTCCCACTTGTGCTTTTGCTTATCACAGCTTAGGGGGAAATTTGCTTATTTGCCTTTCATTAGCTGGGAAATGTTGGGGGGAAAAAAAGGTAGCCTAAAAGGAGTAGTAGCCTGTAGTGTAAAATTGACAATACAGGAGCTTTCTGTGAAAATAACTCATCAATTCTTCTTCACCACAAGGAGTCAGCTAATGGATCAGTTTGATCAAACATCCTTCGCTTTCAAGATGTATTGAAAAAGGAATCAACTTCAAACATTTTAGGGAATGGGAATTTCATATCGCTTGTTATTGATAAAGAAGTGGTAATTCGTATATCTGTATCGTGTTCGTGCATTTTATCGTGTCATAATCGTGTTTAAAGTATTTTATATTTGTATAAATTTTAATACGTTAATAATTCGTATTATATAAATTTTGAGATATTCGTGTATTCGTGTCATGTTCTTATTATTTTTTCGTGTTGTATCATGTTTATGTTGTGTTTTAGTTATTTTTTTCGTGTCGTGTCTAATATTATCAGGTCTTAACACCATGGCTGACTGTATGTGAATGAGATTTATTGTTAAGTATTTTTTTTCTATCATTAGATAGATTTACCATTGATGAAATTGTTGAGTTTTGGAGCTTTAAATCTTTTGGCTCCATGTAAGGTTTTGTTTATCAAAGATTTGTTCTCCGAAATTGATGATACTCTCCAATTCTCATCATAAAATTTTGTTCACATTTTTACTGGGCCCTGTGGGCCATTTTTACCAGGGGCCTAGCTCTTGGCTTCACTTAACCACAATAGGTACAGCCTCATCATTTTGATTCTTTTTGGTGGCCCTATGGCGTATCCAGGGTAAAGAAAACCAAAGTCTCTCCCAAGAATGAAGGATGTTCCTATTCTGTTAATATGATCTTAGTGAGAAGAAAGCTAGAGATTGTGCAATAATTATGCCATCTTGTCCATGTTCCTTTCTTTAGGCTTCTTCAATGATAATTACTTTAGAGTGAGAATATTTTGATAAACTCTTCAATGCTAATTACTATCAAGATGTTAGAGTGCGTTTGGTATGATGGAAAGTGATCACTTTCTATGGAAAGTAATTGGTGGGAATGTGATTCTCATGTTTGGTATACTAAAAACTGTTTACTTTCCTGGGAATTTAACTTTCCTTGGAGAGTTACTTTCCCACAAGCATTGGAATGTGATTCCCATGAGAAGTGGTGGGAAAGTAACTTTCCCATGTAGTTGGAAAGTTAAAGACAACATTATCCTTTTTCTATTTGAGTTAAAATTATCAATTAAAATATTATTTTAAAATATTTCGTACAAATATTTATTAATAATAAATATTATTGAAATATTTAAATAATATTTAATTTGCATTTTGCTTTTTAATTTTTTAATTACTTGAGAGTACCTTAAAAATTTATTATTAACAAACATTTTTTTATCATAAAAGTAACTCAAACTACCAATTGAAATATTATTTTTAAATATTTAGTACAAATATTTGTTAATAATAAATATCATTGAAATATTTAAATAATATTTAATTTTTATACAGCCTTTTAACTTTGAAACTACATAAAAGTAATTTAAAAATTTTATTATTAACAAATATTTTTTATCATAAAAATAACTCAAATTACCAATTAAAATATTATTTTTAAATATTTGGTACAAATATTTGTTAATAATAAATATCATTAAAATATTTAAATAATATTTAATTTGCATATAGTCTTTTAATTTTTTAACTACATGCGAGTAATTTCAAATTTTATTATTAACAAATATTTTTTATCATAAAAATAACTCAAATTACCAATTAAAATATTATTTTTAAATATTTAGTACAAATATTTGTCAATAATAAATATCATTAAAATATTTAAATAATATTTAATTTGCATCCAGCCTTTTAATTTTTTAACTACATGAGAGTAATTTCAAAATTTTATTATTAATAAATATTTTTTATCCTAAAAGTAACTCAAATTTAAAATATTATTTTTAAATATTTAGTATAAATATTTTTTTAATAATAAATATCATTGAAAAATTTTAAAATTAATAAAATTTACATTTTTTTATAAGGGTAATTTCGGAAATTATCATCACATTCTCAGGATTTTAATTAGCACTTTCCTATGTATACCAAACGCTGGAAAGTTACATTCTTAGGAATCACATTCCCAAGAATCACATTCTCAGGAATCACATTCCATGGAATGTGATTCCTGGGAAGGTACCAAACGCCCCCTTAGTGACATGATTATATCGTCAGAGGACCTAAATCGCAATTTTAGGATAAGATTTTTTGAGATTAAAGAGATCTTACGTCGATTAAAGACTAGAAAGGTGGTAGGTGCAGATGCAATTCCTATCGAGTTTGGAAATGCTTATTGAGATTGGGTTGAGTG
Source organism: Fremontodendron californicum (assembly GCA_030761205.1). NCBI lineage: Eukaryota > Viridiplantae > Streptophyta > Magnoliopsida > Malvales > Malvaceae > Fremontodendron > Fremontodendron californicum. The sequence goes on from JAULJL010000037.1 coordinate 3,428,270, forward strand.
GTTGACAAATTTGTTTAATAAGATTTGATAGAATAATAAGATGCTTGATGAGTGGAGGAAGAGTACCTTGGTGCCTTTGTATAAAACTAAATGCTGACATTGAGGGTTGCTCAAATTATAGAAGAATAAAATTTGAGTCATAGTATGAAACTTTGGGAAAGGGTTATTGAGCACTGTATACGATAACATGCTAAGATTGCGAAAATTCAGTTGGAAGTGATTCATTTCTTGCGATAACTTGTTGAGAAGTTCAGAGCGTTAAGACGAGATTTACACATGATTTTATTGATCTATATAAAATTTATGATAGAGTACCTAGAAATATTCTTTGGTGTGTTGAAAAAGAAGGCAATTTCTCTCAAATATGTTAGTATAATATAGGATATATACGAATGAGTAGTTACGAACGTAAGAACTTGTGGTGAATTGCTGGACGAGTTTCCGATTGCAATAAGGGTGCACCAAGAATCAACTTTGAGTCATTTTCTCTTTGCCATGGTAATGGATGAGATAAAGAAAAGCATTCAATATGAAATGCTTTGATGTATGCTATTCGCAGAAGATATTGTAATGGTTGATGAGATTAAAGGGGTTAATACCAAATTAGAGTTGTGAAAATAAAAACTAAAAGTTATGGGGTTTAGATTGAGCAAATCGAAAATCGAGTATATGGAGTGTACGTTTAGTAAAAGAAGGAAAAACGATTAAGGCGTGATCACACTCGTTGGTCAAGTGATACCAGTAACGGAGTGCTTTAAGTACTTAGGATCAATAATTTAGAAAGAGAGATGGATGAAGATGTTAATGATATGATTAAATCTGGATTACATATTTTGTTATATGGTATAGAGTGTTGGGTTAACTAGAAGCAACATGTTTAAAAAATGAGTGTAGTCGAGATGCGAATATTAAGATATATGCGTAGTAAGACTATGAAAGCCAGAGTTAGAAATGAAGATATTCGTTTTCAAGTTAGGATAACTTTTATAAAAGGTAAGTTGAGAGAAAATTATTTACGATGGTTTGGCTACATAGATTGCAGATTAAGGGATGCATTTGTTAGAATGATGAAGTAAGTTGAAGTTGCACGGGGTAAAAAATTGAAGGGGGATTAAAAAGAGGGTTAATATGAAAAACATGCCCCAATAGATGATTTATTTTTAAATGGTCATATATGTTAGAATTATTCATTAAAAGGAAATAGAAAAGTATGAAATTGTTATTAAGGAAATGATAAAGACAAAAACATCCTTAATGAGATTTTGATATCTCTAACATTTCTCCTCTCATTAAGAAAATATTATTTTTAAAAAAATTTAATTAAAAATAAATTTAAAAAATAAAATATATAAATATTTATTTTTTTAAATTTTAAAATTTTAAAATTTTAAAAAATAAAAAATAAAAAATATTATTTTTATTATTTTTTATTATTTAATTAAAAAATAAAATTAAAAAAATATATTTTCAAAAATTATTATTTTTAATTAAAAAATAAAAGGAAAAGGGAGAAGGTTTTTTTTATCAAGGGATTTATGTTAGGGTATTTTAGTTTTTATCATTTCCTTAATAACAATTTCATACTTTTCTATTTCCTTTTAATAAATAATTTTAACATCTATTTTTTATTATTTAATTAAAAAACTAAATTAAAAGGGATTTATGTTAGGGTATTTTAGTCTTTATCATTTCCTTAATAACAATTTCATACTTTTCTATTTCCTTTTAATAAATTACTATCTTACCCCATAAAATATTTTTATATTTTTTCTTATATTTTTAGTATATATATTAGATATATATACTAAAATCATATAGATATTAATATTTTATATATATACTTTTAGTATATATATATATATGTATATTATATATATTAAAGAATTTTATATAATAAAATTATGTTCATGAATAAAGTACAATGTAATTTTTTATAATATTAAGTTAAAAATAATTAATAAAAATTAGGATGTAATGGAGTGGAACACCGTGGAACGGTTATGGATGTAACCTATATCCATGGAGGTAGATATTTTCAACATCCATGCAAGAGTGGATAAGGCAATCCCTGTCCCGCTCTATTGCAATCCCTAATAGTGGGTGTGCAGTAATCTATTTTTTTTTTTTTTAAGGATTTTGCTAACAAGTGTTTCAAGGATTTTTTTTAAGATTACTAAATATAATAATAATATTTTCAATCAATTCAGACCCAAAAAAATATTTTCAATCAATGCATTTGAAATGATGAATAAAATTATCAATTTTTTTATTTAATATAATATTATTATTATAAATAATATATTAACTAATCTTAAAAAATATTTTAAAAACACTCATTAACCAAAATTTTTTTTTTTTAAATCTTGTTTTCTTAAACAGCAGATGACATATTTTCTCTCTCCATCCCATCTTCACCAAAAGGGACTAGGGAATAATAAAAAGGTAAGAAAAAGGGAAGGAATAGATGATAGACAGCTGCACATTTCTATTGAATTAATTAAAAAAAAAAAAAAGAAAGAAAGAGAGAGAGAGAGAGAGAGAGAGAGAGAGAGAAATATTGAAACTCAAATCTTATGGACTATCTCCTCCTTACGTTTTAACCCATGTTTGATGACTTTTTTGGAAGTGGGCAAGAAAAACGTTGCAGAAAGATAAATTTCCAACTCTTTTTCTTTTTATTATTTTTTGAAGAAAAAAAATCTTCAACTCTTTTAGTTTTTATATTTTAATTGTTAAATATTATAAAATATATCTCATATGATTAGTAAAATTTTTAGATTTCACAAGTGATATTAATAAAATAAAACATATTTTTTTAATTTTTAAAAAATGAAATATATATCAATCTTTTAATTTTACTTGTAAAATAAATAAAAAAAGTTAATCTCTTAATTTTACTTTTAAAATTTTTTACTATCAGTATATTAAAGACGAATTAAAAAAAAAAAAAAACTAATTTAATTTTCAAAATAGTTGCAATAAGAAATCAACGTATAGAAATTGTTTCATCAAATCAATCAAAGGATATGATAATCCATTCATTTAGATTAAGTGAGTCAAATTTAAATAATTAAATATTTGCAATTATTTTACACACAAATACGAACTTCTTTAGACTAAACAATACGAAGTAGATGTACCAAAAAAACAATACGAAGTAGTAATCTTTAATAATCTCATAAATTTGGTCTCATATTTTCATGATTTGAACACGAAATCTGAATTTTATATTCTAAATTCTAACTACTGAGATATCCCCTTAATTTGTCGATAAACATTTATAATTATATCTTCGTCAAGTTTTATCAGTGAAAAACTGTACTTATATATATATATATATATAAATAAATGAGAAATGGCTTTATCCACCGTCAGTAAAATTTTTAAATTTTACAAACAGGTTAATAAGATGATACATATCCCTTAAAGTATAATAAAAAAAATTAAAAATAGAACATGTGACATTTTTAATATCGTTTGTGAAATTAAATTTTTTTACCATCAATATATAAAAAACGAACTGTATATAAACAAGAAAATCTATTATAATCAAGAAATAATAAACAACAAAGCCTATATAATCAAGAGTTATATTTAACTCAATTCACCCTAAAGAGTTTTTCTTGTTAAAAAAGATAAAAGTATAATTTTGGGCGTCCGGTTTTGCCTTTGAAAAGCATGCAAGAAAAAACTCTTGACACATATGTAATTGTTGTTACTCTTTAACTTTTTCTTTCTTTTTCCTCTGAGTTTTTGGCTTTACAAATGTTTGTGCAATGCTTTTGTACTACCAATTAGATTTACTCATGAACCGGATCGGGTTGTGATCTTAATTTTTTTTTATTAAAGCTCGTTTCGAGTTGGGCTCAGATCGACCTAGAAAACCCGTTTCATTGTTCAAAAAATATTAAAAATTATTTTTATTTTTATATTGATATTTATATATATTATAATTAAATTTTTAAAAAAATTATTTATTAAATAGTAATTCGAGTTGGGCTGACCCAAATTGTCAAAATTCTTACCTAGGTCCAACTCAATTCGGACCGAGCCTGTCTGCTCGACCCATGAGTAGATTTACTAGCAATGTGAGCCTTTAGCATTTCTCCATAATTACATATAGGTGGAAGAGTTGAAAAAGCTAAGGTTAACTAACTTTGCCTCGAAGCTTTGCATCTAGACATTAATATTGTACTCAATTTTCCTTTGGCTAATATGGATAATATTCTTGATTTAAGTTAAAAAATAAAAAAAAAAAATCATTTCATTATAGTCATACTCATTAAATTTGAAATTGGATGAATACAATTTAGTTGTCAGAATCATTAAAATAGCATTTTTTTTATAAAATATTTGTCAAATAGTTCATTCAAATAAATCCAAGTTAGCATTTTCTATAAATTACATATGTAAACCAAGAAAGTTTTAGTGAAATATGAAATATTTTGTAACATCACTTCTTATTATTATAACATTGTTATATACAATATTATCTGAACCTTTATATGATAGACACCTATTACTTTTTTTAATGCACATTCGTCTTACACGTGTCAAATTCATAATTACCGAGAATTCAAGTATAAAAGTGTTGGTAAATTTGTCCCGGACAAATTTTTTTAAGTATTATGACATTCTTCCTCCTCATTTATTCTGTCTAATGAGACAATTTCTTGAATTTTTACTAATTTAAACACGAAACGAATACCAAAATTCAAATTTTGGTGTCCATCTAACATTTTTTGTGCTCACAAATCCAGCTCGTTAGTCCTTAACAAACATTAATATCCTATCGTGGAAGGGTCATGTTTTTCATTGTTCTTGCAAACAAACTATATAGTAGAGAATTAATTAAAATAATATGCTAAATATTACTAATTTTCTCTTATAATTCATATATGAATTTTGCTACAAAGTGCTTTAAGAACATTATTTAAGATTATTATACATAACAATATCTTCATCTATGCACCGAAAATAATGAATAAAGTTATCAACTTTTAAATTTAATACAATATTATTACTATAAATAATATATTAACTAATCTTAAAAAATATCGAGCAAAATCCTTTATATATGCTAAACATTAATAAACTTAAAATTTATAAATTTTGAGTTTCATAGGAAATCAAATCAAATGTAAACATAAAAATATGTATATTAATAGTTTTATCCATACAAGATATACAAATTCAATCAATGAAATAAAATGTAAGTATATATGAACAAAAAAAAAAGCTATACCAATATTTTAAAAACTTTAGAAGTAATACATTATTACATTAATAGCTATTTGAGTAATGAAACTTTTCCGAAAATAATTTTTTTTCAAAAATATGTTTTTGATGAAATTGTAAGGCATGGATGATCTTATAATCTACTGAGAAAAAGCTATGTATTTATGTTGAAAATAAAAAAATAAAAAAAAAAGTCAGAAATAACTATTGAAAGGATCGGCGATTAATTGAATCGACCACGAGTAGTGAGGGCCATGATATACTGACGCCAACCAAATCTCCTTTTAAAAAAAAAAAAAAAAACAGCGCCAAGCCGTTATAAGCCGAGCCGTAGCTACCACCGCTTTCCAAATACATTTACTTTCAAGTTTCAACGTTCATATTTTTTTAGTTTTTACCCACCAAAAAGGAAAATAAAAATAAACGGTCGGAAACCGGCTATAACCGGTAAACTTAAAAATTGCATTTGGATTGAATTTTGGGTTCATTTGCATTTGCCAACGGACCTGGCTCAGTGTACCTAACCCCAGTCAGATTCTAACCCAAATGTGACCCATCTTAGTTTTATTTAAAGTTGTGGGAAACTTTGTTAGGCCTGCTGGGTTCTAAAATCTTCCCATTCTTCTCTCTCCATCTCTCTCTCTCTTTCTCTGTTGAAAAAAAGCTTTTTTTTTTTTTTTTTGCTTTCTAGATGAACAGTCTTAGACTATTGTAATTTGATTGAGTAATGATGTAAAAGAAAAGAGAAAGAAAGAAAAAGGAGAATTTGTAATTTCTTCTCTTGTAGGTTTGGGCTTTGGGGAGAGGGGGTGTTCATATTTTTTTTTGGTTTTCTTGGAAGCTTGGCTTGTTGGGTTTTTTGGGTTTTGATTTCTTGCTTTTTTTTATATTTTTTCTTGGTGTTGGATGGGAACTGCAAGGAGGGAAGAAACTGTGTTGAAGAAGAAAAATGATGGAGAAGTTAAGAGAGGGCAATGGTTGTTGTATAGTTGTAAACTATTACAACCTTGTACAAGTTGGTCTTGTTTTAGACAAGGGAGTTACTCTTTTTGCAAGTGATTCAATCTTGCATCTTTATATCAACATCCTTTGAGCACTTAAAAAAAAAAAGATCTGACCAAAAAAAGAAAGGAAAAACAAAACTAAACATCAGTACTTTCAAAACAAGATCAAGAAGAAGAGATCTGTTTTTAAAAGATTGTTCTTTTCATCATGAAGAGATCACTTGGCAGCTCAGATTCCTTGGGTGCTTTGATGTCCATCTGTCCAACCTCAGGTCTAATAAAAAAATCCCAATTTTAACTTCACTTAATTTTCTTCTTATTCCAAAGAAAAAAAAAAAAAACAATCTTGGATTCACATTCAATATATGAAGCAAGTTTACTTTTTTTTTTGTGTGCATAACATATACCCTGTTTTAGTATCTTAATTGTGTATTTGTTTTGTTTTGGTACAGATGAACATAGTCCAAGAAACAACCATATTTACAGTAGAGAGTTTCAGTCAATGTTAGATGGATTAGATGAAGAAGGCTGTGTGGAAGAATCAAGCCATGTTAATGTTTCTGGGAAGAAGAGGCGGTTAAGTGTAGATCAAGTTAAGGCCTTGGAGAAGAATTTCGAGGTTGAAAACAAACTTGAACCTGAGAGGAAAGTGAAACTAGCTCAAGAACTTGGCTTGCAACCTCGACAAGTTGCTGTCTGGTTCCAAAACCGACGTGCTAGATGGAAGACCAAGCAATTGGAAAGGGATTATGGGCTTCTCAAAACCAGTTATGAAACTCTTAAGCTCAATTATAATACCCTCCACCATGACAATGAAGCTCTTCTCAAAGAGGTAATAATAACTTATTTAACTCATTTTCTCCATAGTTTTGAATTTTGGTACGATTAGTTATGTTGCTCCATTTTTTATTTATTTTTTAAGTATTCGTGTTTTACATTCGTATCTGACACATATCCGAATTATATGAAGATGTGATCAAAGATTTTTCAAATACATAAAAAAAAAAAAATTTAAAAATTAAAGTATATTGATACTCGCACCCGAGTTCGAGTCTGAGTAACATAGATGATTAGATTTGTTTCTAATTTTTGTGTTGATGGTGCAGATAAGAGAGCTGAAGGCAAAGCTGAATGGAGAGAGCTCAGCCTCAGAGAGCAATCTTTCAGTGAAGGAAGAGGTGATTGTGGCTGAAAGTAAAGATGATAAAACACTGATCGAACAAAGGGAACCACCTTTGGCTACCCCATCGGAGCCTGAAGAACTGAACTACGAGAGCTTCAACGACGGCAATGGATCAGTTGGTGGCGGCGCCACCCTTTTCCCAGACTTGAAAGACGGGTCATCAGATAGTGATTCGAGCGCTATCTTGAATGAAGAAAACAACAACAAAAACAGCCCCAACAACGCCGCTATTTCTTCATCTGGGGTCGTCCTACAAAGCCAACACCTTTTGATGTCGCCAACGACTACCTCTTCACTCAATTTCAACTCATCTTCTTCTTCTTCTTCAACATCCTCCATGAATTGCTTCCAGATGTCTAAAACAATAACCTATCAACCCCAGCTATATGTGAAGATGGAAGAGCATAATTTCATTAGTGCAGATGAAGTTTGCAATTTCTTTTCAGATGAACAAGCTCCAAGTCTTCATTGGTATTGCCCTGAACAATGGATCTAAAAAAGACAAGCCAAAACCAACATGTATGTAATATGGGATCAAACCAAAATGCAAGGAAATAAGGCCCAAAAAAAAAAGGGCAAAGTTTGGTATCTTAAATGAACCTCCAAGAACTTTGTCAGATGGGATTATCCCCTGATCTCCGCCTTTGTAAAATTGAAAGATGGAGGTCAAGAATGAAAGGAAAAAACAAAAATGGGAATTTGGAGCTGAAGAAGAGGCAGCGAGAAAGGGTTCACGTGGGGGGGACTGGGGAGGGCTTAGGCGAAAGGTGAGACCAAATTGGTGGAGGGGCGTGCGGGAATGATTAGGTCGTAATTGAAAGCTTTTATTTTTCTCTCTTCTGCTGTAAATGGATAAATCTCCGCAACCCATTGGAGGAAAGTAAAGCTTTTTCCTTCTAATGGAGAGAAGCAGAAAAAAAATAATTATAATTAATCATCATCAATCATCACTTTCCTTAGCTTCTTTTTCTTGTTTCTTTATGCAAAAAAAAAAAAAAAAAAATGAAGCCCAAATTTTAGTTTTTCCAAATTCAAGTTAATAACCTATCATTTAAGATTCTGTGTTTTAATTTTCTTTTATCTGACTTTGTCTCAGTTTTTTTTCTTCTTCTTCTTGAAAGTTGAAAATTTTTGGCCAGACTTGGCCATTAATCTTTAATTCTGATACCTTGGATATTAAACCATCCTTACAACTGAGTTGCTTCCTAGTTGCTAGCAAGCTTCCTATTGATGACACCAAATTCTTGGATTCCTGCCTTCTGAGCTTAAACAATTGAGATATTGAACCCGGATTTAATCAATTTGATTCATAAAGTTATTTTTGAAAAGTGGTATTCAACAAGTTTAAAATTTAAATTTTAACATTTTAAATTTTTTTTTTTTATCTTCAAGTTATGACCGTTTTTGTACCAAAAAAAAATTAAGATAATTTATATTAAATAAAAAATAAAAAATGGAAGTGATTAGCATCAATGGCGTATGGTCATGGGAGCCAGGGATGCCCTGACCACCCAAAATTTTTGCAGTCCCCTAATATAAATATGTATTTATATTAAATATATTTAAATTGACCTTTCCAAATTAAAATTATTATTTTTTAACTTTATCTTAATTTTATGCATTGACAAAATGAGCTAAATAACATTGTTTATCTATTTATTGAATTCACCTGTTATTATGTATAAACACTTAAGATCAATAAATTTATCACAAATATTAAGTCACAATCATGTAAACTTAAGAAAAACCAAATCGACTTTCTAGAATTTTCTCAACATAACTTCTCTTCTTATATATTTCAGTTCTATTCTATATCTTTGTATCCGTTTTTAATTTGTTTTGCTTAATCATTTGAGTAACCACTTTTCAACCGTCTTTAGAAAGCTAAAATTGTTGTTAAAATTTTTAAATATATATATGTACATATATTCTTATTTTCATATGAATAATCTTAAATCTTTTTGTGTTTTTTCAAAATTTCAGGAATTATCTTTCTTAATTTATGTTATAATGCTATACAAATTGATTTGTCTTAATCTCTTATGAAAAAATATTTCTTTACAAAGCTTGATGCTTTCATTTGTTGAGATTTTATAAAAATTAAACTGATATAGATTTTTAAATTTATGAATCTCTAAAATTTATATATTTTACGAGTTTTTTATTTTTTATTGGTATATTATTTACATATATTTTTTATATTAAAAAAATCGTGGAATACCTCAAATGAAAATAAAAAAATATAAATTTAATTGGTCCTTTCAAAATTAAATATCAAGATCCGTCACTGATTAGCATAGTTTTATTATAGTTCTAGGAAAATATATAAAACTTGTGTGAATTAAGAATATCAGAAGAATATATAATATTATATACACATTCATTTTTCTGGGGTTTTTTTTTTCAGATTTTCCACTGGATTTTTTTTAGAAACCAAACACAGCCTAACTTAACACCTGAGTGCCAATTCCACATCAAATTAAGGATTGCAACATGTTGAAATATTGTGAACACTGGAACCTTATCCATAGCTATATATAATTATATCAAAGATGGAATGTAGAATCCATTGTTTTTTAATTTTGAGGGTGTCTTAATCTTTGTGACAAGCTCCAAAAGCAATATTATGACTCAAAGTTTCAGGTGATGTAGAATTTGCTTTTTAGTCAATAAAAGAACATGTAAATAGTTGTAGTTTTGCCTAGAAAATTTTAAAAAGAAAAAGAAAAAGAAAGAAAGAAATAAGTGGCCTATGGGAAAAATAAATAATGGTCCTGTTTGAAAAAAATAAAGGATGGTTGAATTGATTGTTTTGCCCAAATTTTGGACTGATAATCCATGTATTCTTAACGTTTTTATTTTTTTTAATGTGGTATAATCGTATTTAAAGTATTATATATTTATATAAAATTTGACATATTAATAATTCGTGTTATATAAATTTTGACACGTTTGTTTATTCGTATCGTGTTCATATTATTTTTTATATCGTGTCATATTTTAATTATTTTTTTATATCATGTTCGTGTCGTGTCTAAAATTATCAACTCTATTCAATTCTAGTGTTACAAACTATTTGCTTTCCAGGAAAAGGAGTGTTTGTTTGAAAAAAGTCATCATCTAGAAGGATGTAGATTGTAGAAGTTTTTTCTTTTATTTTCTTTATTTAAGAAAATAGAAACTCTTAAGTCTTAACCAAGAAGGGAGTACTAATCTATTTAATTGAAAAAACTTAAAAGCAAAACCTCTCCAAAAACCCTACAGATTACTTGAAAAAAATCATGTGGTTTAATCTATTAATTTACAATGATTAAAACATTTAACTTTGGTTATAGTTTTCATTACAGTAGAAGAAGAAAAAAAAGCTCTGCTAGCTACACCATAGCCATTGCAAATAAAAGGAAAAGAAATAAAAAAAAATAATAAAAAAAAAATCACCAACACTTCCCAAAAGAAAAATAGTAATATAAAGAGAGAAAAAAGGACATCCCAAAAATTTGTTTAATTTCTTGTGCATGGCTGAAGTCTTGAAGACAAGCCTGTTAATTATAATTTATAAATATAGTTTAAAACTTAAATTTTAATCTAGCAAAATATATTGTAAGACAACATTCAGTTAAGATTAAAGAAATTCAATATACAAATATAAATAAAAAAGACTAAATACATGAATAAAAAATAAAAAAGGATAAATATAAATATAAATAATCAAACATAACATTCAATCATATTTAAAAATTTCGATATATAAAATAAATAATAAATTATAACACACTAAAACTTACCTAATGGAAAATTTTCGTGCTTTGAAAATGAATTGACTTGATGTTTGTCTAAGTCTATATTATACAAGGACTATAAGAATTTGCATAAATAACTACAATGTTCACAAATGTTTTTGTATCTCACACTCACAATATGTGTATTAGTAAGAAAGGCAACTTTTTCTTTTGATAAATTATTTTCTTGATCTTACATTGAACAAAAAAATGTTTTTTTTTTAAATATATATAAAATCAAAATAATTATTTCATACACAGTCAATTTTTATCAACAAAGTAAAGAAGTCGTCACATATTTTGTTAGAGTATATTTAAAATAATAAATAGTACAATAAATAAAAAAAAAGCATATCATATAACTCTAGAAAATATAGTTATTTTGTCACATTTTATGCTTTTGAATCGGCTAAGTCCTTGAGGATTTTATTAGGATTTGATTAGTTTTAGATGTTTTTATATTTATATTTATTTTAATTATTAATTTTATGTTTAAAATAGTTATTTAGTTGTTATTTATGTGTTTTTATAGGTCCAACATGATCTGGAGTTTCGAGGTTCAAAACGATAAAAAACGGTGCATTCCAATGAGCAAGCAGATTCGGTCTCCGGAGCTTCTTTCAAGAAATACTTGATCTTAAAGAATTCATTTGAGAAAACTCCCTTCTTGACTTTTGAAGCTGACTTCCATACCTTTCCAATGGTATAAGGCTTGTCAAAATCGGACAAGATTTTCTCAGTCAAAATAGCTGACGAAATACGAGAAGATAGCAGGAACCAATTCAGACAAACATAGGAGAAACACCAAGGAGGCAGAATAGGTGGCGCCGCAGCGCCCAAATCTGGCGGCGCCGCGCCGGGAGGTCGTGAACAGTACCATAAAAAGGTAAAAAAAAATGCAAAACTTACCTGTTTTGCTTGGGAGCGAAGTTTCGGACTCCAGCAAGCCTTGGACACTTTAAATAGGATTTTTTTAGGTTAGAATAAAGAGGATTGGATACTTAGAAACCTAATTCTCTCTCAAGAAGATAGTTGTCATCAAATTCTCTCAAGAATATTGGAAGCATTGAAGATTCAAGATTCAAGAACTGATAACTCTTAGTTTTCTCTTCTTTATTTTTCTTGTGTTGTTGATGATGGTGAAATTATTTGTCTATTTGTTTTCATTAATTATCATGAACTAAATTTCTTTTACTAGGATTTCAATGGAACTCAACACATAGTTTGAATTTACTTTCTCTCTCTAGCTTGATTTAATGGTTTGTTGAGTTGTTTATTCATTCTTGTTCTTAATGCTTCTAGTTGATTGACCACCAATTAGATTGATTTGTTAACCTAAATATAACTTGGAAAAGGGAGTTCAGTGTTAGACATAGATTGAATGACACATGTTTCATATTCATTTATTAGGATGAATTGATCTGCAGGTAGGGTTGGAATACACTTACTTGTCATGTGTAACCATTGTTAGAGCCTAAGCTTAATGAGTTCTTCTCTAATTCAATTATCATAGGAATATAGTTAATTGATTAAGAAGGATATTTTTATGAGACCATCAGAAGATCTTTATAAATAAGATAGAACTCTAGGTTAACAACTCAGGATCATTAATCAAGTGAAGAGGTATAGAGAGATTTAAGTGAAGTGTTGAGGAAAGTTGTAATCTTAGGCTTTTATTAATTAATTGAACTCATCTTTTTAATTTACTTGCTTTTAATATTAGTTTATTTTAATTTAGTTTTTGATTATCATCTTTAATTAGTTGTTTAGATAAGATTAAGTTGTGTTAATTTTAATACTTAGCAAATTTAGTAGCAATTCCTCATGGGTTTGACTCTTTACTTTTCATTATATTACTTGTTACGATACGTGCACTTGCATGGTAAAAATTGACAATAATACTTTAATTTCGTTTATAAAATTAAAAACTTCAATAACGATTTATAAAATAATAATCTATAAATTATCACTTTTATTTAATTTATAAGAGGAAGACATGGACCTTAATATCCATTGTTTATCATTTAAATTAAATTCAAGTGGGTTAACAACAGACTTAATTAGGTGCAATTTGTCAACAAAAAAAATTATTATTATAATGTATGATTTTAGCATGATATATAAAATATACACTATTTAAAACGCAAAGACATTATTAATAAATTTTATGTCCATAGTTACCACATGTTACATACATTATTTTCAAGGGCGAAGTCAGAAATATTGACGAGGGGACTGGAATATATATAAAGATTTGAAATAAAAAATAAAAATTGTGTATGAAATAAACCTATCCAATGATAGAGTTATTCGTCGGCTCGAATCGGGTCGGGCCTTGGGCAAGTAAATTTTTTCTATGTGAGCCTAACTCGACCTATTCCATGGACAACTTTAGTATTAAAAATATTAAATTTAAATATTATATATGATATTTTCTAACAATATATAAATTTCTTATAATGAAATAATTTTTTTTTAATTTTTAAATATTATAATTCATGTTGCATATAAAAAAATTTAATAAAAAACAAAGTCTCATCGTCAAAAAAAATTATTGTTTAATTAAAATATGCATAAAATTATTTCATATTATAAAAGAAAATCATAAGATTACATATATTTTTTTTTTAAAAAAAAGTTAAATGCACAATTCGTATTAGATATTGTAATTGTTTAACTTTCTTTATTTATTTTTTCCTTATGAGCATAGAATGAAAAATATTAAACAAAATAATAAATGTAAATGTATCTATTTAATTGATTAAAAAGGTAAATACAGAGAATTAAGCTAATAATAATGAATGGGGTTTAAACAAAAATGTATTTTAATTTATTATATCAAACAAATTTTACAAATGGAGGGCCAAATTAAAGGGTCAAATAAAATTTGGAGGGATCAAACATAATTTTACTTTATTTCAAAAATCTAAAAAATTTGAAGGGAACAAATTGAAAGGTCAAACAAATTTAAAGGAGTCAAACATAATTTTACCTATAAAAAAAACATAAAAAATTTAAGGGGACCGAGGCCCTGCCTGCCCCTCACTCTAGGGCTGTAAAAGAACAGAGTATTCGATGCATCGTTCGTGAACAATTTGGTTTTTGTTCATTTATGTTCGTTTATTAAGCTAAATAAACGATTATGAACATAATTTTAATGTTCGTTTATTAAACGAACCGAGTTCAAATAGATGTGTGTTTGGTTCGTTTATGTTCACGAACAAGCTCGTTTATGGTTCGTTTAAAGCTCGTTTATTAGTTTGTTTAAAGCTCGTTTATGTTCGTTTATTGTTCGATAATAATATTATTATTTGTATTTTATTTTATTTACTTATAATATAATTATTATTATTTAATAACTTCAATTTAATAATAAATTAAATTAAATTTATATTTTATTATTTTATATTTAATAATAATTTAAAATTGACTTATTTTTTATTTGTTTGTTTGTTAAAATTGTTAAAATTTGTTTGTTTATTGTTCATAAACATATTTTTAATTGTTCGTGAACATGTTCGATTATATGTTCATGAATAAGTTCACTTAATGTTCACGAACAAGTTCATTTAATTTAAATGAATTTGGTCGTGAATATTAAATGAACGAACATGAACACCCTCAATTTTAAACGAACAGAATTTGAACACATTTTTAAATTCCTTAACTAATACGAACCGAACACAAACAAACTCAAAAGTAAATAAACGAACATAAACAGAAGCTTTTTCGTTCAAACTCGATTCATTTACAGTCCTACCTCACTCCACCCCGGATTATTTTCACCTTGCCGCATCAAGGTTAAGTCACCCTTTTGCAGCACATTTAATTGAATATATACATATTCTTTTTATACAAAATTTTAAACTATATAATATAAAGCGATTTTCTCTTGTTGTATAAATTTTATTTACTCCATACTGATTCTAAAATTTAAATTTAAGATCTCCAAAATAAAAACTATGCTATAAACATATGAAATCACATAATTTAAATAAAACATTGAATTACCTATAAGTTCAAAGACCCAAATCCTTAAACTTGTGGATAATAATATGTAGAAATCAATATTAGAATTTAGAGGAGAATTATTGAAAAAAAAAATTAAAGGGGCAACTGTTTTTACTTGTTAGATTTCACCTCATGATAATTCGTATATGTGTATGCATTGTGTCTCAAGTTTTTTGTGTTAAATGTATAAATATGAATACGACATAAATTATTAAAAATATCAAAATTTTAAATACAGATATGATATATGTATTAAATGTGTTGTTTAATTATGTTTAAACATATCGTTTTGTCTATATTATATTATATTTGTGTTTATTAAACATGTCATATTCATACCGTGTTTTAATATGCGTCTAAAATTATCAAATCTATTTTCATGATGAAGAGAGATATGTTTACATTGGTGTAAAATTAATTATTTTTACATGTTTTTATAACTTCGTGAACGATTGATATTTTTATAAATTGGTTGCTGAATTTAATAATATAATCACATTAGTTAGTACACGTAAAATTTTGAATCGATATGATATTTATATCATATCGATCGAGAATATTATTTTTTATATATATTTAACAATTAAAATATTTACATCAAATAAATAATTAAATATTTTTAATTTATTTAAAATTTAATATGTATGATTTACTTTAATAAAACATGAAATAAACGGTCCGATTAGCCGAATTTGAAATTGATATCCATGGCCATGGTGGAAGCTATCAAAACTTTAAACAATCAAAGGCCAAAAAGGAAAAGACAAAAGATGAGTAAAGGGACCCTAAAAAGCAACGCCACATGATTGGATACCCCAAATATATGTGTCTATTGGGAGCCGCAGCTTTTTGTTAACATCCTTCACTTTTTTGGTGTTAAAGTTAGCACTTGGCACCCAAAGTTTCACAACTTAAACCCCAATTTTTTATTTTTTTTAAATTAATTCTAAAAAAACCCAAAACAACAAAACCCCATTATTTTTTATTATTTTACCAAATAAAAAAATTCAATTTTTTTAACTAAAAAAGTACATCAAATCTAAAATAAAGCTAAAAAACAACACCCCACTACAAACACCAATCAACTGATTCTGCCACGTACTCTATTTGATCACTTCCAAAAAGCAAACCATCTTTTTTTTCTCTTTATTTCATCATTTTAAGTTTTTATCTTTTTCTAAATTTTAGCTTTTCTAATTTTGTTTGCTTTTGTAGTACTATTTTAAAAAAGAAAAAAAGAAAAACCAGGCAGTCCCCTAGCTTAGGCTTAGCTAGTAATGTGAAGGGCAGGGGGGGTGTCACATGGGGTGAAGTAGTAGCTTGGTTTTTCTCTGAAAACATGACCTGCTTTTTGTGATTGTGCGTTCTGAAGTTTCTTCTTCTTCTTCTTCTCTTTCCTTCTGCACGTGTATACTGAGGCTATGCCCCTAATTTCAACTATTATGTACTTAAATTAAAGTATAAAGAAACATAGTTATTCGAGTTTAGATAAAAAAAAAAATCGAATTAGGTTTGATCATTATCGAGTCGAATTCGAATTTAAGTAATTTGAGTTATCAAAAGAGTTGAATTTAAGTATCTTAATACTTGACTCGAGTAACTTGCAAGCCTAATCAAGCTTTTTATTTTTAGTAGATATTTTTTTTATTATTATTAATTAGTATTGAAAATAAATCTCAATTCGGACTGGAGCTCAAGCATAATTAATTGACTTTGAAATCGAGTTTGGGAATCGAGCTTATTTTTTACCATGTAAACGAGTTTAATAGAACCTAATCGAGCGAGTTCGAGCAGTTTGATTTTTTATCTTGAATCAAGCTCAAGTTTTAAAAATAATACTCGATTGAGCTCGAATTGACCTTCAAGTCTTGAATTTCGAGTCGAACTCGAGCTTCTTACTGCTTGAGCTCGGCTCGACTTGATTACACCTCTACCCTAAACTCTCAACTATTATGATAATTTTAGACACGATATAATTACATGATACAAATACAATACAAAAAAAAATTAAAAAATGACACAAAAAAATAATATGAATATGACACGCATACACGAACATGTCAAATTTTATATAATACGAATTATAAATGTGTCAAAATTTATATAAATATATGATATCTTAAATACTGTTATGACACAAAAAATAACAAAAACGCGATATAATTACACAAATTATCAGATCTCTCAACTCAGCTCAGCTCAACTCAACTCATCTCATCTCATCTCATCTCAACTAAATTTTATTTTATTTATTTGATTTAGGTTAAAATATATAATTAAGATATTCAATTCTTCTAGATCTCTTATTCACTTGTATGTTTTAGACGCCATTTTTATTAATTATCTAAACTAATAACAAGTTTGGCATCCCTCCACAATCTACATGCACTAAATTAAGTACTTTTGGCTCGGCCATTACATATGGATTTAACAAGCAGGCAGCTGACACCTTGAAAGGTCCCAAATGATGATTAAGCTAGGACTAGGACAGAATCATAAGCCCTATAAATATTGGCAAAGCCAAAACCCTAAAGTTTAGAGGTCATATCCATCAATGTTGATACTAAAATATAATACAAAACAAGACCATGGTGTTTCATATCTAATAGCAAACGTTTAATTTGATGGGTCCAAATAGATACATATCATTGAAAAAAAAAGGAGCTCTCGAATGCAAGGTGTAACAATTGAAAAATATTAAGTTGTTATATAATTCAAAAAGAAATGTTGAAAATGACATGACAAATAAAAAAATTAAGACCAACTGAAAAGATATGATATTATATTTAGTAGAAATATCATGATGAAAGAAGAAAATAAATAAATAAAGATTTTGTAGCATTATATTTAGTAAAAATATTATATAATTTTCAAAATTATTTTTTAAATTGTGAAACAGTTTCTAACATAATATTCTACTGAGTATTATCTAATTGTTATTCTATTAAATATTCTCTAATTATTCCAAAGTTAAAAGTATAATAGTAAATTTGATTTAAAATTAAAAATATAATGATAAAATTTAACCTTGATGCACCCAAAAGAGTATATCTAATTTAACCTTACACTTAAAAGATATCAATTGTAGAGTATATTAATTTGCAAGGGTCGAGTCCACAGAGATTGGTGTTTAGTTTAAAAATTATTAATTTATACTTAAATTCAAAGAAAATAAAATAAAAGGAGGTTTTTTGAAAGAGTTTTAAAAATTAAGAAAACAAGAAAAGTAAGAACCAAATAAATAAGATGAAATCAAATATAAGAGAAAAAAGTATGGTTAAGGTTTCATTCAACATCACTAGACATCATTGAGAATCAATAATCAGATCTATCAACATTAATTAACTATCAAAATTATCAATCGTAAATAACAACAAGCTCTGCTACCCCAATCTTTCTTTAGTTCGTCGTTAAATAGAACACGCTCTCTATTTAATTTCTAACCACTAGACAACCTAGAATAAGCTCTCTAGATTTAATGTAATGACAACTTTATAATGAGAAAGATAGGTTGATCTAGGCAACAAACGCATAAGCTCGGATTGTTTAACCTATGTTATGTTCCACTTTACAATTAGCGAAAACTTGACCATAATCATTAGTCACAAATTGCCACTTATGAATAGGAAATCAAGATAATTACATTGATCAAGACTCCTAAACTAGCATTAGATAATTATCAAGATCTATCTAGTTGATCACCCTAAATAAATCAAGACAACATCATGAACAATTTTTATGGAAGAACATAATCAACTTTGATAGAAAACTAATGATAGATAAATCTGAAAATCAATTACAAAACTTGTCTAAGGCTTTGAAATCACCCTTAACCAAAATTTTTTTTAGCTTAACATAGACATAGATAATATATACATAAAACTAAAAAGAAAATAAAAGAATGGAGAAGAAGAAAAAAATTAATGATAATCCTTGAGTCTTCTTAAAAGATGTCTAGTTTGTAGCTCAAAAGATGGTATTTATAGAGTTTTAAAACTCTCGAAAAAAGTCTTACTGCACAAGTAAGGTTAGGAGGCAAAATTTGCATTTTTTTGCATGTTTTCACGGTTTTTTTGCGGTTTTTGGGCGTCGCGGCGCCGAGCTCTCGATTTCCATTTTTCTGCTGCATCTTTCTTCACTTCGTCGGCTGATTTGGATACCCATTTCTTGTCCGATTTGGGTATGTAAACTATCGTTGAAAAGGTATTCAAGTCAGCTTCAAAAGTTAAGAAGGAAGTTTTTTCAAATAAGGACTTTAACATCATGTTTTCCTTGCAACAAGTTTCAGAGGTCAAATCTGCCTTCTTGCTTTGTAACCAGAAATTAATCTTTTTGACTCCCGAGTCTTCTTCCATCTTTTGATTATGAATTTTTAAGTTCTTTACCATCATTATTGATATCTTTTGACTTCGTTCTCCTTATTGTACCTAAAATTCAAAAACATAATATAAGTAAACAAAATAAAGATCGAAAACAAAAAATATTTTATGTGCTTATCAATTATACCAATTCAAAGATTAATAATAAATTTGAATCACTCATAGGGGGCTTTTGGTACCTTCCTAGGAATCACATTCCATGGAATGTGATTCATGAGAATATGATTCATGGGAATGTAACTTTACAGCGTTTGGTATACATGGGAAAGTGCTGATTAAAATCTTGGGAATGTGATGGTAATTTTTGAAATTACCCTTATCAAAAAATGTAAATTTTATTAATTTTAAAATTTTTCAATGATATTTATTATTAACAAATATTTGTACTAAATATTTAAAAATAATATTTTAATTGATAATTTGAGTTACTTTTAGGATAAAAAAAATTTATTGATAATAAAATTTCGAAATTACTCTAATGTAATTGAAAATTTAAAAAGCTGGATGCAAATTAAATATTATTTAAATATTTTAATGATATTTATTATTAACAAATATTTGTACTAAATATTGAAAAATAATATTTTAATTGATAATTTGAGTTATTTTTAAGATAAA
The DNA here is from genome assembly GCA_030761205.1 of Fremontodendron californicum. Taxonomy (NCBI): domain Eukaryota; kingdom Viridiplantae; phylum Streptophyta; class Magnoliopsida; order Malvales; family Malvaceae; genus Fremontodendron; species Fremontodendron californicum. The sequence goes on from JAULJL010000037.1 coordinate 3,448,482, forward strand.
AAATATTTGTTAATAATAAAATTTTGAAATTACTCTCATATAGTTGAAAAATTAAAAGACTATATGCAAATTAAATATTATTTAAATATTTTAATGATATTTATTATTAACAAACATTTGTAGTAAATATTTAAAAATAATATTTTAATTGGTAATTTGAGTTATTTTTATGATAAAAAATATTTGGTAATAATAAAATTTTGAAATTACTTTCATGTAGTTGAAATGTTAAAAGGCTGCATGAAAATTAAATATTATTTAAATATTTCAATGATATTTATTATTAACAAACATTTGTATTAAATATTTAAAAATAATATTTCAATTGATAATTTGAGTTACTTTTATGATAAAAAAATGTTTGTTAATAATAAATTTTCGATGTTACTCTCAAGTAATTGAAAAATTAAAAGGTTGGATGCAAATTAAATATTTTAATAATATTTATTATTAATAAATATTTGAACTAAATATTTTAAAATAATATTTCAATTGATAATTTGAGTTACTTTTATTATAAAAAAAAAGTTTGTTAATAATAAATTTCCGAAGTTACTCTCAAGTAATTGAAAAATTAAAAAGCTGGATGCAAATTAAATATTATTTAAATATTTTAATAATATTTATTATTAATAAATATTTGTACTAAATATTTTAAAATAATATTTCAATTGATAATTTTAAATCAAATAGGAAGAGAATAATTTTATCTTAACATTTTTTTTTTAACTTTTTAACTAAATGAGAAAGTTAGTTTTCCATCACTTCTCATGAAAGTTAGTTTTCCAGTGCTTGTGGTGAGAAAGTTACATTCTTAGAAAAGTGAGCAATTTTTAACATACCAAACATGAAAATTATAGTTTCATCAATTATTTTTTTATGAAAAATGATCACTTTTTATTATATTAAGCGTCTTCATAAATTTATATTTCAATCTCTAAAAAATTAACAAAATTAAAAATTTAATGATAAAATTTAATATAATTAAAAATATAGTGGTGAGGCAGCAAAAAATACAGCTTTCTAGTTCTAGTCCGCAGTGTCCCACTAAACAGAGGGCGCAGCTACTGCACCAGTTTCAGTTCATGAGATGTGAGCCTGCCATTGGTTGCATTTTAATTTATTATAATAATAAGTAGTAGTTATTAAAGTGTACAATATTTGTATATAATATTGATGCCAGCAATTGGCAGTGTACATCGTGGGGAACATAAAATAAAAGATTTGCAATTTGCTTTGGCTTCCAATTTCAACAACAACAGTATGAGAAGAGAAAATCTTTGGGTAGTAGTAGTTTATACTTTATATTATTCGAATATTTTATTTTTAAAAAAAATATTTATGTTTAATATTTATTTTTAATGTATATTCAAATATGAATATGAGATATGATTTTTTAAATATATAAAAAATTTAAATATATTTATATTAAATACATATATTTAAACTTGTTTAAAGATCGAGTTATTTATCCGATCCGTATTGAACTGAATCTAAATAAATATTTTTTTCAATTCAGATCGATCCGATTCGACCTGAATTATTATTTATTAATAAAAAAATATTTTTATTTAAATTTAATTATAAAAATATTTTAAATTTACAAACCAACACGAATCAAACTATATTCGACTCGAACAAATTTACATTTACGCTAAATTTAAGTAATATAACTAGTAGTAGTAATAAACTACTAACCCCAAAAAGTTATGGTCCCCCTACAATTTTTTTTTTCTTTTTTTTTTTTTTTCTTTTGAAAATGGGTCCCCAATTTTGGTCATTGCTCTTTTATGCAGGAATTGGTAGAATAGCATGTGATGTGGGTCCCCGTTGTTTGCATCAAAGCTAGTCTTTTTCATCAACGGTCACAATCCACATAAAAATTTGCAGCAAAGCCGGAAGAGATTAGGAATGTGTTTAACTTTAATCAATTATTAGGATTAATTTATTTTTTCTCCCAAATGTTAAAAAAAAAAAGGAATCTTTTTGTTGCCTCTTTTTCCCATTTCAGGTGCTTCACGTTAGTATATTTTAATACAGCTCTTTTACCTCCACTCTTTCCTACTTATTTTTTTTTAAAAAAAAAAAATTATAAATACTGCTTTTTGAATTTTGATTACCTCTGATTTTGGTTAATTTTTTTATTTTCAGGGGTTTATTCTTTGTTCACCTTCTATATATAAGATTCGGTTTTTCTTTCAAGCAGCTAACACATGGGGTGGTATGCTCCACTTTGCTCCCACAAAGAATACTATGTTTGGGCTCTTTATATATAATAAGAAATGATCAAGGCACCCTAGTTTTTGGTCTTTTGCTTTTGGTTTTTATGCCTTTTCCTTTCCTTTATTTTCCTTTCTTTTTTTTTTTTTTTTAATTTAATCACTTCTCCTTTTTTTTTTTTTTTTTTTTTTTTTACTTTGAACTGCATGAATTCCATTACGTTAATATTTATGAAAGAAATATGCATGCACAAAAATTCAAAATTTAATCCAATTGATTTATATAATTATTTTTAAAAAGTATCATATAACAGATATAAGATTTGAATTCTAATAACTACAACCGTTTTCTTTATCCTTAAATTACGAATTACAACTAAACCTGTCCAAAAACTTATGATTTATCAAGATCTAGTTGTTCAAATCTCATCTAGGGCTAACAAAGTTCTTGCAAACTCTATTGATCCGAAGCTTAATATCTCTGATCCAAATACAAATGTTCGGGTTCTAGTTTATAAATTTGGGCAAGCCGAATCAGGTTTGGGTACTCTTTTCGTAATTAGGATCGGACCTGATCATATAATGTTGTCCATATTTCGGATCGAATTTAGACAAACATAAATGGTGTTAGTATCTTGTCTGAACCTGACCCTAATCCAATTCGGATCGGTTCATAAACAAATCTAATTACGACCTCCTTTGCTCAACAAAAAGTTGCATGCATAACTAGGTTGATCATCAAGGAAATATATATGTCTCTACCTAAGGTTTTAGATTTAGGTTAATTAACAACTAAAAAATTTGGATCAAGGTCTCGAACATTAATTAAGCATAAGTTAACATATACCTTACATTTAAAATTTATAATTTGAGAATAACGACTATTTTGATTCTCGAATTTCGAAAAATTAGGTAAGAGAAAAACCCTTGTTCGTATTAGTATAATTAATTAAAGAATCAATATAAAAGTTGCATCTAGCTATTATATGAGAAAAAAAGTACGAGATTGAGTTTGAATTGCAAACAATTCTTACCTCTTTAGTTACCTAAGTGAAGATATAAGGGAAAGGGATAACCAATGAGATTGTGTGTATACTGAACATGAGTAAATTAAACTATAAATGTGAAGATTTGATAATGTTTTAAAACTTAATTTTTATTGAGCTCATGTACATGTACAAGCACACACATATAATGTTTTGAAACTTTATATATATATAGGTCGAAACTTGAGAATAAAAGAAAGGATTATAAATGTTGTGATTCGAATCTCAGATCTATTAGATGTCACATCTTAAAAGTGATTATGTAAATCAACTGGACTAAGCTTTATAATTTTTTTTTATTGAACTCATGTTCATGCGCATGTTTAAAATTCGAGCTCGACTCAATTCGAGTTTTTTTTAATTAAAATTATTTTTAATTTACTTTCAATTATAAAATATATTTAAAATTTAAAAATGGATCTCAAAGGTTGACAAATCAAGTCAAGCCAAAACAAGCCTTCAAAAAGTAAAACATTTTATTATCCCAATCCATAAACAATTGTACGCAATTTACAAAATTTACAAAATTTACAAAATTAATCACCAATTACAAAATTTGACTCAAATAATTTTGTGATGCAATTGTTCCGATGTTAATAAGTGAACAAAAGAGTTGCTATGTGTTCTTTTATTTCACATCCTATTGATTTCCTTCATTTTCAATTATAAAAACTGTGAGTAGGGCTCGTTGACATTATATAATTTTAGATTCGAAAATATAGGCTTAAAAAACATAAAGGAATTTCTAATTAACTAAAAGGAACTTTATAACTTATTCTACTAAGATTAAAAATGCTTTAAGAAGATATTTTGGTTATTAATTAGAATTCCAAATTGAAAATCTCTAGTCCAAATTCTAAGATAAGAAATTATATATAGTATAATTTAAGAAATTGAAAAAAAAAAAAGATTATCTTGTATTAAATAATCAAAGAATATAGGTACTATATCAATACCAAAAAGGAAAAAATAAAATAAAAAAATTTGAAGGCATCTAGCTAGCCAAAAGGTCAAGTTGTACGAGTTGGGTTCCCTTCATTATTATTATTATTTTTTTTCATTTTTGAATATATTTTAGTGTTATTGGTACCTTATTGATACCAATTGTACCGATTGATAAATACTGATTTTATTGTAAATCGGTATAGTCAACTTCAAATATCGTTTTTGTTTGAGTACCAATTTGTATTGACCAATACCGGTCATACCATTTAGTACAAGATTTTTAGTTTTTTAACTTTTCTTTTAATATTTTCATTTATTTTAATCTTTTAATTAATTTCTAATATTTTCTCTAATGATCATTTTTATCTTTTCATAATTTTCTCTAAAATAATTTATGTTCATTAAATTATACTATTGAAAAATAATTTATTATATAGATTTTTTAATATTTTAATATTTATTTCATTTATTTAAGATTTAAAAAAATTTGAATATTAAATCTTTATAATATTTAAATTAAATATATATTTTTATATAAACATATAAATATATGTAGTTGAAGTATAATTTTTTGTGTATATATATATATATTTTATAGACAAAATATTAGAACATGTCGGTCGACACGAAACGATATGTCGAAACACACCGATTTTGATACGTATTAATATCAAAACAAAAACGATACACTAACCAATACGATATTGACTATTTTGATACATTCATTAACACTATTCATATGTATAAAATTATACTTATAAATAAAAATTAAAGTTATATCATATAATAATGGGAAGAAAAGTCAAGGGATTCTAACCCCAAGTGTACATGATGAGACCCATGACAGGCATCAAATTAGAAATCAAATACCCTTTACATCATTCATATAACATCCTTTACATAAGATAACCACCCAATGGACCCGTTGATTATCATCACAATATTTGCCACAACTTTATATGCAGTAAACCTGTTCAAGAATCGAGTTATTTATCTAGTTTAATATATCCTATTTATATTAGATCGAGTCTAAATAAAATTTTTTTAAATTTGAGTCGATTCGGTTTGAATTACTATTCATGTAATAAAAATATATTTAAATTTAAATTTAATTATAATTATAATTATTAATATAAAATATTATTTTAATATTATTTTGAAAAGTGATATGAATTTTTGAACTAGCCCAAATCCAACCCGACCCAGGTTTAGATAAGGGAAAAAAAATCGAACCTTAACCCAACCTGACTCAATCCAATCCAATAACACCTACCTAGTTACCTAGTTTTTTTTTTTTTTTAAGGAACCTGTCTAGCTTGTTATGTTCCATTGCAACCTTTTTTTTTTCTCTTTCTTTTTTTTATCCCAAGAATTTATGACTCAACAAGGAGACAGATTATTAAAACAAAGATGATGATGATGATGATGTTGGTGTTGGTGTTGGTGTTTGGTGGATACATATATTTATTGGATTCTCTTTTTAACAATGAGAAAATTAAAATAATCAAAGATTTAATAATGTGATTAAGGTTTAATTTTGTATTAAAAAAAATGAAATGAACATATCTTCCTAAGATATGCCCTAGAGATATAGCTCTTAGCTTTAACTTTTGAGTGACCTTCTAAATGTATTATCTAAACACTTGTTGATTTTCTAATTAAGATCAAATGCTTTAATTTTTAGTTTTTTATTATTTTGCTAATTTGCAAATTCCTTAAATTAAAATACAAACACATATGGGAGTCCATATAGCTAGATAATTAGCTAGCTAATTTATATATCAAGAATATTTTAAATTCATGATTAAATGTCTTTACACATCATGAAACTTCCTTAATTAAGCATTTTTTTGGGGGAGGGAGAGAGTAAAAGAGAGATTAAAGCATGCACTGATATCATGAAATCAAGTTGTTTTTTTTGGATTTGGTGCAACTGTTCTTTGACAAGGTCTCTTTACTTTAGTGAGCTACTAAATTGTCTAAGTTTTTATTTTATTTCTTGCTTTCTAAAAAAAATATCATTACTAATTTTTTTTTCTTCTATTGAGCTATTACGTTGTGATCATAATCCATTGAGTTTGAATTATACAAAGAGAGCTATTTCGTATGGCATAAACTCTACCCTTCCTAGTTTTCATATAAGAGTTGAACATGACCTGATCACCTGAAAATTTTAAACTTTAATTATCCATATGTCAAAATTTTGATATCTATACTTATTATAAATCTTTGATTAAATTGACGTTACAAGTCAAATGACACAATTCAATTAAAAAATTTATTTAAAATTTCAAATAGAATTTTAACAATAAAATTAAAATTATTTCTGTCTTTTAATTTTTTTTATTTATAAAAACATAAAAAGTTACCTCCTAAATAATTACTTCACTTTTACTCGGATAACAACTTCTTCCTTTAAAAACACAATTTTTTTCCAAAACATAATAGTGGATGATCAAAAAACTATTCACTTTTTTTACATTTTCTTTTTTTCAAAATTCAATATTTTTTTCACCCACATATATAATGGGTGTAGTATGTGTTAAGCCCAAGGCATAAGTGGCCCAATAAGACCAGACCAAGCAAAACACCTACATCATTGGGCCTCGGGTCCAATAAGTCCAAATCTTGAAGCGACCTGAGGAGGACGCACCCTGATTAATAAGAGCTCGCTCAACTACAAACAGCCAAGCAGATCCTGACCACACATCGCCCATCGCATCCAGAGGGATCGTCCTTCTGTCACTTCAGATGACCACGTGGCCTCCCTAGCATTCGCTCCCATCACGTCGGCCCCTGTCATATCCATGCAAAATCCACGTGGGGTCTTAGTACACATGTGATAACTCGTATAATTATATAGTTTTTAGTTATGTTTTATTAATGTTTTGTGTCAAATACGAGTTATTATTGTTTAGTCTAATTGTGTTTATGATCTTTTATATTTTTATGTATTTTGGTGTTTTTCACAAGTTTCTTTAAGTGATTTCAGATTACTAGAATTAAGGGCAAATCCAGTTAAGTTTCAGTTCCGACACCTTTTGCCATATCAGCTATATCTCGAGTTTCACTGAAGCAATAAGGCTGAAATTTGTAGCCATGCAAAGCTAAGAGGCATATCTATCTTTTTCATGTTTTACACTTCTTAAAACGGAGTCGTTTTCCATAGCGAAATCGACCATCAAGTTGGCTGATGTGCAATGACGTCTGTGCTGACATGTTTTCGTATTATGCCCATATCTTCTTATCCACATCAGCAAATGAGCTGATACCAACGGCTATGGTTCCGTAACTGATAGGGGAACCTTTGTCTAGAAGACCATGTGATCAGATCAGGCCTCCAATATTGAAGAAATCGACCATCAACGTGGCTGATGTGCAATGACGTCTGTGCTGACATGTTTTCGTATTTTGCCCATATCTGCTTAACCACATCAGCAAATGAGCTGATTCCAACGGCTATGGTTCCGTAACTGATAGGGGAACCTTTTTCTAGAAGACTATGTGATCAGATCAGGCCTCCAAAATTGACGAAATCGACCATCAAGTTGGCTGATCAAAATCGTCATATACCTAACTTTGAAATTTGTAAAGCTTGTCTCTTGTCATTTAGCCCTCCAAAATGTGTATAAATAGAGGGCCTTGGATGATTGTAAGGGATCATATTGTACATAGGTAGGATATTAGCCATTTTAATAAAATTCTCTAAGTTTTCTTCTTCTTTCTTTTCTCTAGTTTTCTTTCTTTTCTCTAGTTTTCTTTTTCTTTAGAGAGAGCAAGAGGTTGGATAATTAATATTCTTCCTCTTCTTCTTTCTTTCTTTTATTTTCTTCTTAGATTTTCTTTAATTTTATGTTTATGTTTACAATGCCTATGCTAGGCTAAACTTCTATTTGGTTAAGAGTGATTTCAAAGCCCTAGACATGTTTTGTGATTGATTTTTAGATTCTATCTATCATTAATTTTCTATCAAAGTTGCTTATGTTCTTCTACAAGAATTGTTCATGATGTTGTCTTGATTTGTTTAGGTGTACAACTAGATAGATCTTGATAATTATCTATTGCTAGTTTAGGAGTCTTGATCCGTGTAATTGTCTTGATTTCCTATTCATAAGTGGCAATTTGTGATTAATGATTATGGTCAAGTTTTCAATAATTGCAAAGTGGAACATAACCTAAGTTGAACAATCCGAGCTTATGTGTTTGTTGCTTAGATCAACCTATCTTTCTCATCATAAAGCTGCCATTAAATTGAATCTAGAGAGCTTATTCTAGGTTGTTTGATGGTTAGAGATTAAATAGAGAGCTTGTTCTATTTAACGACAAACTAAGGAAAGATTGGGATAACAGAGCTTGTTGTTATCTACGGTTGTTAACTTTGATAGTTGGTTGATATTGATAGATCTGAAATTGATTCTTAATGATGTCTAGTGGTGGAGAATGAAACCTTAACCATATTTTTTCATATTTGATTCTTCTTACTTATTTGTTTTCTTACTTTTAGTTTGCTTATTTTTTATATTTATTTTTATTGGCTGGTTATACCGCCTAATTTGTATATTAACTTTGTTTTATTTTTATTGGCTGGTTATACCGCCTAATTTAGTATATATATTTTTATTGGCTGGTTACACCGCCTAATTTAGTATATATATTTTTATTGGCTGGTTATACCGCCTTGCATCTTATTCTTATTATTTACTTTAGTTTAAATCTGGCTTCAAAAACCCTTTTCTTTTATTGTTCTTGAATTTAAGTTTTAAACTATTAACTTATAAACTAAAACCCAATCCCTGAGGACTCGACCCTTGCTAACTACTATACTTACAATTTATCTTTTTAGTGCAAGGTTAAATAAGATACACTCTTTTGGGTGCATCAAATTTTTGGCGCGCGTTGCCGGGGATTGTTTTCTTTAGTTTATTTGTTACTTGGTTTATTCTTATTTTCAGTTCTAATGAGTTTTATTTTCTTGTACATACGGGTTTTTCTTATCAAATTTTGAAAAAAAAATATAAAAAAAAATAAAAAAAAAACAATGGAATTGAGCAATCTAACACTTGAAGAGTTGGTGGCATACATGAACATGGAGAATCAACAAGCCAATCTCACCTTCCCAGTTCAACAATTTGCCATGGGAGGATGTCAAGGCCATCAAGTGTTCCAAGACCAACAGTATGATCATTACTCAAACACTTACCATGAGGGATGGTGGGATCATACTAATTATGGCTACTCGAAAGATTACCAAGAAGTAGATCCTTATGCCAATTACACTCATCCATCTAGCTTCAATCAATCATGGTCCCAAGAACCAGATCTTTTTCAACCACCACATATAACTCAAAACTCAGGTACTTCTTTAGAAGATCTTGTCTATTCTCTTGTTACTGATACTTTGCAATTTCAACAGGAAACAAGGGCAAGCATCCAGAGTTTGGAAAAGCAAATGATCCAATTGACTAGTAGTATGGTGGGATGGGTAGCACAAAGATCTGAAGAACTCCCTGCCCAAACGATGATTAACCTAAAGGAGAATGCTACTATTGTGACCTTGAGGAATGAGGAACAAGATGAGGATGAGACAAAATTAGAGATGAATTCTATTCTTGAGGATAATGAAGCCAATGATCCAAATAAGAGTATTTCGGCACCTGAGGTAACGTTTAAGGTTCCACTTTTTACTAATGTTTCTTCTCCACCTTTTCCTAGTAGATTTGCAAAGTTCATGGAGGAAGAACATGAACAACACATGCCAGAAACCTTAAACAACTTGTTTGTGGATGCCATTCAACAAGTATCAAAATATGCTCCATTCCTCGATGAGATATGCACCACAAAGGATGATGGAATAATACTTGTAATGGAGAATGCATCCACTGTTGTGCAAAGAAAGCTTCCTCTCAAACGCATTAATTTGGAAAATTTCATGTATGAGCCTGACAAGCCTAAAAAGCCAAGAAGGGGTGTTGGTTAGGTTCAAAACATTAACTCAAGTGTTAATTGGGAAGGCAACCCAATTAAAGAAGAAATTGCCAACCTTCCATATTCAGATTTGCTTTCTCTTTCTTTTCCTTTTTCTTTTCTTTTATTATTTTTATTTTTATTGTTTTTATTTTTTTTTTTATGTTTACTTGTTAATTTTTGTTTAGTATTTTAGGATTATTTAGGTTGCATGAGTTTGTTTTGTTTTGAGTCTAGTTATTCCTATTCTTATGTTATTAGTTCTTTTCTCTTACACATGATTCTTTCATTTGGGTTAATAGACTTACATTGAGGACAATGTAAGAATTAAGTGTGGGGGGAATGATTTAGGATTTCTTTTATTTTTGTCTACTAGAATGATTTAGGATTTCTTTTATTTTTGTCTACTATTTTTTTTTATGAGTCTTTATTATTATTATTATTTTTTAGTGTGTTTTAGTTCCTTTTTAATACAATGATGAGATATGAATTGCATAAGTCTAAAACATATTTATTAGTGAGAAGATTTTCATGAGAATTGAGCTTGATGTCAACCTTTTTATGAGCCAATGTTAATATGATATGTTGATTGAGAAAGAAGCATGTTTAGACTTAATCTGACTTGTATAATCATTCTTGTGAGTTTTTGAGCCTAAAATGATTGATGCATTATACAAATCAATCTAATTTCTTTCTTGAGTGCTCTTATGATTACATGATTCTCTAGAACTTGCTTTAAACCGTTTGAGACTATATTGATGCATGTGACAACATGAATATGATAGAGGCATTAGGATTTTTAGCCAGGGCCAAACAACCATCCCTTATTGATGTTCCAAGAGAACACACCCTTAGTGAACCAATTTGAGCCTACATTGAATAAGCTATCTCTTTGGTAACCATAACTTGTCCCTAACCTAAATATACTTATATCTTTACCTTTGTTCCAAAGATGAATTAGCATGATTTGAGACAAGTTGCAAAGACAAGGGATATTTTTTGGTTAGAAACAAGAAATAAGTGTGGGGGGAAAGAAAAGAAAAGTCAAGAGAAAAAGAAATGAAATACTGGCAAATACATTCCTATGTAAAAAAAAATATATGAATCATCTCTTGAATTTGTGGAAAAAGAAAAAGATGTTACAAAGTCGTTTAGAATGAAGAAAAGGCCCAACATAAATATCCGGCCTAGGTGACTATGTACTTGTAAAGAGTTTTGAGAAGTTTCTTTGTATGATCTTTTTATGTCTCTAAACTTTATGAACTCTTTGGAACCTTTGTGATATCTTTATCCTTTTGTTCTTCAACCACATTACAAACCCCTTGGCCCCATTACAACCTTGATTAAAGACCTCTTGATTCATGAAGTTGTATGATCTAAATAGTGGAGAATATATGGACAAGCAAGAATATGGTAGAACTGTTTTCATGAGATTGATTGAGTGTAAACACTTCACCACTACTTTAAAGAGTGAAAATCATGAGGGTATCCCATGTGAGAAGTTGAGATTAAATTTGAACATGCAATATTTTGATTGAGATATGTTATGCTAATATTGGCTTAACTCAAACAATTTACATTCAAGCATGATTTTTTGTGAAATTCTTTAAGCTATTGATTAGTTTATAAGACTTGTTCAAATATTGTATCTAATTTGTATTGAAAGGATTAGGAGTAAATATTTTTAGTATATGCAGTTTATTTATATTTTAGTTTTTCAATGTTTGTGGGTATCGTTCTAGTAAACCCTCACGAGACTAAACTCGTCCACTAGGGACACCTAGGGGTTTAAAGGCTTGTGTCACATGCTAAGTGCCACCGTGATTTCCTACGAAAATGGATTAGATTAGATTTTCTTATTTTATTTTTATTGAGTCGTTGCTAGGGACTAGCAACAATCTAAGTGTGGGGGTGTGATAACTCGTATAATTATATAGTTTTTAGTTATGTTTTATTAATGTTTTGTGTCAAATACGAGTTATTATTGTTTAGTCTAATTGTGTTTATGATCTTTTATATTTTTATGTATTTTGGTGTTTTTCACAAGTTTCTTTAAGTGATTTCAGATTACTAGAATTAAGGGCAAATCCAGTTAAGTTTCAGTTCCGACACCTTTTGCCATATCAGCTATATCTCGAGTTTCACTGAAGCAATAAGGCTGAAATTTGTAGCCATGCAAATCTAAGAGGCATATCTATCTTTTTCATGTTTTACACTTCTTAAAACGGAGTCGTTTTCCATAGCGAAATCGACCATCAAGTTGGCTGATGTGCAATGACGTCTGTGCTGACATGTTTTCGTATTATGCCCATATCTTCTTATCCACATCAGCAAATGAGCTGATACCAACGGCTATGGTTCCGTAACTGATAGGGGAACCTTTGTCTAGAAGACCATGTGATCAGATCAGGCCTCCAATATTGAAGAAATCGACCATCAACGTGGCTGATGTGCAATGACGTCTGTGCTGACATGTTTTCGTATTTTGCCCATATCTGCTTAACCACATCAGCAAATGAGCTGATTCCAACGGCTATGGTTCCGTAACTGATAGGGGAACCTTTTTCTAGAAGACCATGTGATCAGATCAGGCCTCCAAAATTGACGAAATCGACCATCAAGTTGGCTGATCAAAATCGTCATATACCTAACTTTGAAATTTGTAAAGCTTGTCTCTTGTCATTTAGCCCTCCAAAATGTGTATAAATAGAGGGCCTTGGATGATTGTAAGGGATCATATTGTACATAGGTAGGATATTAGCCATTTTAATAAAATTCTCTAAGTTTTCTTCTTCTTTCTTTTCTCTAGTTTTCTTTCTTTTCTCTAGTTTTCTTTTTCTTTAGAGAGAGCAAGAGGTTGGATAATTAATATTCTTCCTCTTCTTCTTTCTTTCTTTTATTTTCTTCTTAGATTTTCTTTAATTTTATGTTTATGTTTACAATGCCTATGCTAGGCTAAACTTCTATTTGGTTAAGAGTGATTTCAAAGCCCTAGACATGTTTTGTGATTGATTTTTAGATTCTATCTATCATTAATTTTCTATCAAAGTTGCTTATGTTCTTCTACAAGAATTGTTCATGATGTTGTCTTGATTTGTTTAGGTGTACAACTAGATAGATCTTGATAATTATCTATTGCTAGTTTAGGAGTCTTGATCCGTGTAATTGTCTTGATTTCCTATTCATAAGTGGCAATTTGTGATTAATGATTATGGTCAAGTTTTCAATAATTGCAAAGTGGAACATAACCTAAGTTGAACAATCCGAGCTTATGTGTTTGTTGCTTAGATCAACCTATCTTTCTCATCATAAAGCTGCCATTAAATTGAATCTAGAGAGCTTATTCTAGGTTGTTTGATGGTTAGAGATTAAATAGAGAGCTTGTTCTATTTAACGACAAACTAAGGAAAGATTGGGATAACAGAGCTTGTTGTTATCTACGGTTGTTAACTTTGATAGTTGGTTGATATTGATAGATCTGAAATTGATTCTTAATGATGTCTAGTGGTGGAGAATGAAACCTTAACCATATTTTTTCATATTTGATTCTTCTTACTTATTTGTTTTCTTACTTTTAGTTTGCTTATTTTTTATATTTATTTTTATTGGCTGGTTATACCGCCTAATTTGTATATTAACTTTGTTTTATTTTTATTGGCTGGTTATACCGCCTAATTTAGTATATATATTTTTATTGGCTGGTTACACCGCCTAATTTAGTATATATATTTTTATTGGCTGGTTATACCGCCTTGCATCTTATTCTTATTATTTACTTTAGTTTAAATCTGGCTTCAAAAACCCTTTTCTTTTATTGTTCTTGAATTTAAGTTTTAAACTATTAACTTATAAACTAAAACCCAATCCCTGAGGACTCGACCCTTGCTAACTACTATACTTACAATTTATCTTTTTAGTGCAAGGTTAAATAAGATACACTCTTTTGGGTGCATCAACATGTCCTCGACTAAAGCCCGACACGTGTCGTCTAGCGACTCGTCGGTTAAAGCTATATATAGGACTCTCATGCTCACTAAGAAAGCTATTGACCCTCAAACACTTGAACTCCCTATGATTGCTCTGCCCTCCTCACCTCTCCATAACCCTTCTCTTTCTTCACCTCCATATCCCATAACCTCCCTTTAGCTTCCCTTAACCATCAAATTATCCACCACTTAAAATACCATCAACAATTGGCGCCATCTGTGGGAAATTAATCGAGAAAACCATGTCTCTACCACTACCAACCCAACAAAGCAACGTCCTAAAAGCCTTGGGCACTAGTGCACCAGGCACTAGCCCTCAGTTACCCTTAACAACAGCCATTCATGGATTCTCCTCCCTAGGGGTATCCACACCGCCCTCAGTACCGAGTTACTACCAAAATTATCCCTTCCCCAATCCCTGGTACAACCAGCCTTACCCTCCTTATGGCTATTATCAAAACTTACTAGCAGCTAACTCCCCGGTATTATCCACAACCCCATATTTGATCAATGAAACCACATCAAATGCCTGACGAGGTTATCACCCAACCCTGGGTGCAGTGGCCTCTACTAGTCGCCCTGCGAGCCCCCAGGCGAAAATCGGAGAATGCACCAGCGTTACTTTTACACAAGACATTGATCCGCCGCAGGGCAACCAAGAATTATCGACCCGCCAGCTAGAATTCACATTCACAGCCCCAAACTACCCAACAACACCAATTGATCCACATTTCGGGTCATCTACCTTCCCCCAATTTGCACCACTTTTACAATACCAAGACCCAATGCAACATATTCTCATGAACCAAGGGCAAACACTCCAAACACAGCTGGCAGAGCAACAAAGAACAGTATTCCAAGCTACCCAACAAATTAACAACCTACAGAGAAATCAATACCGAGAACAACAAAAGGAAAATAGTAGTTCGTCCTCTCGTGGGAGCCACCAGACGGGACATGACACGAAAGGAGCAAATGACCAGGTCGGATCCCTGGAGAGACGAGCCTCACCTCGACGAGTTGGGCGATCACTAGAAATAAGAGCCCGAACGAACACTACCGCAACAACCAGTATAAATGTACAAGCACAAATGACAGCCTTGCATAGAGAGATACACGAAATGATGAAGGATAAAGCAGAAGAAGTAGAATGGATGAGTGATAACAGCAGTCCATTAACGGTGCAGATTCGACAAGAGCAGGTACCAACATCCGCAAAACTATCGAAAGAGACCTATGATGGTACTAAGGACCCTGTTGACCACCTTATTCAATACAATAACTACATGGATTTGCTGGGAGCTAGTGATGCCCTCAAATGCTGGGTGTTCCCTACGACATTTCGAGTGCACGCCAGAACTTGGTATCACTCCTTAACGACGAACTCTATTGATAATTTTGAAAAGCTAGGCAGAATGTTCATTGCTCATTTCCTCGCCAATAAGGTGACATTCAAGACCCCCGCCAGTCTGTTAGCAGTCAAACAGAGAGAAAGCGAGTCCTTGAGAGAATACATTCGGCGATTCAATTCTGCCACCATGGAGATTAAGGACTTACAAGATGATTGGGCCATAGAGGCATTCATTTTTGGTGTTTGTCATGAGCATCTACGCTACGCTTTGACAAACGCAAAGCCTGAAAAGCTGTATAGTCTTTAAGAAAAAGCCCAGAGATATGCAGAAACTGAGGAAATGAAGATGGTAGAGAGGGGCACTAAGTGGGAAAGTCAATCCTAAAACCAAGATAGGTTTCAAAGGAATAAGCCAGGCCCAAAGGATAACAGAAGTCAATCCAGATTTGTTACAAAAACGAAAGAGGTCCAGATAGCCAGATAAAACCCCCTAGAATGAGTAGGGTCACCAGCGTCAGGGCTATGGTCGAAGGTCGAAAAAAGCCCTTTACTCCAAGTTTGAGGATTACACCCCGTTGAATACCTCAATGTCGTATATTCTGAATGTCGTATCACAAGAAGGGATTTTGGGTACACCTTACCCAATGAGAGATAACCCAGCCCGCCTGAATTCTAAGAAGAGATGTCAATACCACAATGATATGGGATATAGTACTGAAGACTGTCGATTTTTAAAAGATGCTATCGAGAGTGCCATCTAAAAAAGGCAAATCAAACAGTTTGTTAAAAGAATAGGCACTCATCAAGGACAGATGTCGACGGGAAACCAAAAGAACAGTAAAACAGAAGGGAAAAAACTTGTTCAGGGGGTCATTAACATGATAATTGGAGGAACGGAGGAATGGGCAAGTAGTAGCTCCAAAAGAAAGGCACACCTAAGAAGCGTGATGGCAGTTGATGTCGCTCATAAGAAAGTAAGGCACAATGAGGATTGGTCAGTGGACTTCACAAACAAAGACATCAATATCCTTGAGGATAACGGTAACGACCCAATCGTTGTGTCCGCCACAATTGGGAATTTCCAAATCAAGAGATTCCTGGTTGACAGTGGTAGCACTGTTGAAGTCTTCCAGTTGGAAGCTTTCAGAAAAATGAGTCTCCCAGAATCAGACTTGAGACCGACAGGCCCTATATTTGGTTTCGCCAATCAGCCCATTAATTTTAAGGGTTCAGTCTCCTTGCCAGTTACTATAGGGGACGGCGACCATGTTCTTACTGTGATGGCAGATTTTTTGGTGGTCGACCAACCCTCAGCGCACACTGCCATCTTAGGGCGACCTCTGATGAAAAGAACCAAGATGGTCATGGTAGTATATTGCTTAACCGTGAAGTTCTCGACCCCAATGGGAATAGGATATATGGAGGTTAAGGGAAGCTAAGGGAAGGTTATGGGATATAGAGGTAAAGAGAGGGAAGGGTTATGGAGAGGTGAAGAGGGCAGAGCAACCATAGGGAGTTTAAGTGTTTGAGGGTCAATAGCTTTCTTAGTAAATATGAGAGTCTTATATATAGCTTTAACCGATAGGTCGCCAGACGACACGTGTCGGGATTTAGTCGAAGACAGGTGTACTAAAACCCCACGTGGATTTTGCATGGATATGACAAGGGGCGACGTGATGGGGAACGAATGCTAGGGAGGCCACATGGTCATCTAAAGTGACAGAAGGGCGATCCCTTTGGATGCGATAGGCGATGTGTGATCAGGACCTGCTTGGCTGTTTGTAGTTGGGCGAGCTCTTATTAATTAGGGTGCATCCTCCTCAGGTCGCTACAAAATTTGGACTTATTGGGCCCGAGGCCTAATGACATAGGTGTTTGGCCTGCTCTGGGCAAATTTGGGCCACTTATGTCTTGGGCTTAACAGTTGTCCCCCAGGCGAGTCGAGGGCTATAAAGTGGCAGTCGACGAGCCTTTTCTATGTGGCAATTTGTGAGCCTTTTTTGTGTTTGCCACGTGCTTTATGGTGATTGGTTTTGATGGTCGATGAGAGTGTGTGGGGAATTATTTTCTCATTTATGAGGTTGTTTATAAATATGGGTTTGGGTTTTTGAGGTCGCAGTTTATGCTGTGTTTGTTGGGTTGAGTTGAGAGAGTTTCACCAGAGTTGCTGCATATCGATTGATCTAAAGCCGAAAGTGATTATCGAAGTCGTGATCAGAAGAAGGTTTCGGAAGCGTAGTAAGTATCTCGATTTGTTTGTTAGCTTGTTTTTGTTTTGGATTTTGGGTTTTTGGGTATATGTCCAGACCATATTATAGGACAGTCATGAGTGACAGTGATGGTTCTGATAATTTGGAGGGTCGATTTTGGGCCTGTAGTGCCGAAGAGTCGGAGGTTGAGTAGTCGGAGATGAAAACAGAGATGGAAATATATGAGGCTTCTGAGGTTGTGAGGGATGGTTTTGGCGTGTCGGAGAGGAGTCCCTCTGAGTTAAGCAGTGAAATCGATGAGGGTGCTCGTTTTTTGTCGGGCTGAGGCTGAGGGCTGTGGTGGTGGTGGTGTGGTGGGCAGTGGTGCTGAGGCGGTTGCCAGTCCCTCTCACGGAGGTGGTGAGGAAGATTGGGGCGATGACGAGGTATGCGACATCACTTATCCTGAACTGAATGTCTGTTTGCAAAATAGGGGATCTGTATCCCCCATTATCGTTACAAGTTTTCTTTTCCCGGGGAAAGTCGTCGGATGAGCCAAGTGTTGAATGAGGAACGCAATGTGTGTGTTTTATGCATACATGTTTGAGGGGGGGTTTTCATATTCCTCTGCATTCATTTTTTATGCGTTGTCTTGAAGTTTATGGGATCACTACGTCGCAGCTGACTAAGGTGTCCTAGCCTTTGCTGGTGTCGTTTTTTATAGATTATCGATTTAGGGGAGAGACCCCTTATGTGGCGACCTTTCATAACTTGTATCGGCTGAAAATTCATGGGCATCGATACTATTTATCCGCTTGGAAGAAGAATGTGGTCAACAACACTCCTAGCAATAGGCACATCGTGTGGAGCAAGTTTTTTGTTGCTACATTAAAACATGAGGCTAAGTGGCCTTTCAAGGTTACGTGGTCAAGGCCTTCTGATGATATGAGGGGTTACAAGCTAGCGATGGGTGCCGCACAATTAGCGTAATTCAACTACTACCAAGCGCACACCATCGATTGGGCGAGGACGGTGACGCCGAAAAATGTTTATCACTACTGCTTGAACAACAAGAATCCCAATCGGGTGGCATTGGATTGTGGGCTTCCTGCTCAAATAGGTCTCGTGTAGCCTGAGGGTAGCGAGGAGTTCATAGCGAGGTTTCTGAACGAGCGTGTTCGTCGTGTTTTTGCCCCTGATGGTACCTCAACGTTCGAGGAAGTAGTTATTGCCGAAGGGAACGATGGGTCTTCTCGTAGTGATAATCTTTCATCGGAGCCTGAGTTCGTTGAAGGTACCTTTCATGCTCTATAATTAGTTTGCTGCTTGCGAGGTCGCCAGTTTGTTTGTTGTATTAAGGGTTTTAATCCTTGTTTTGCATTGGATGACAATGTTGCTGGTGAGCTTTTGAACCCTCTTAATGGGTTACCCATCCCAGACCTGGATGGACTCTGGCATGGTGAGCCTCAGGGAACCTCCGCCTCTAATATGAATGACAAGGAGTATGAGGACCTGCTTGCCATCGTGCCCTGGGTCCCCCCTCCCATAGCCTTCGCTGCAGTTCCCCTCACCGTCATATCTGTAGCTTCTTCGACGATATATCTTTCGATTCGGATGAAAAGGCACATAAATGTGGCATCGGTGGTCAGTGGCCTAGTGTGATAAACATGGATGATGATGAAGGATCCAATTTTGAGGCTAGGTAAGGGGGTAGTGTATACATGGAGAGTGAGGTTTCATCAGATAGTTTTTCCAGTAGCTCCTCGTCTTCGGGGGAGTTCAGATTTATGGCGAACTCTAGGGCTTTTCTTTCGATGATAGGTAGTTTTTCTTTGTGCACATACTTAAGGGCCCTCTTGTTTCCTGATTTGTTTGTGGTTTCATTTACAGGTATAGATACGACTGGCGGGATGGATCTGTTAGAAGAATTGATGGCGAGGGAGAGGCCGAGTAAAGGTGCTAGTAGAGGTGGTAAAGGCCCGTTGACAAAGAGGCAGAAGACGGGTCACGGCGGAATTACAATACCAGGTGTAATTTCATCCACAGTTTCCACTGTACCTGCTGGCTGCTCTTCAAAGATCAAGGTCTTGGCGAACCAGTCTGTGTCAGGCGACCTTGTTGTGGGTAAAGGAAAAAAAAGAAGGCAGAGAAAGACAAAGAAAAGGAGAAAGAAGAGGAGGAGGAGGAGGAGAAAAGGAAAGAGAAGGAAAAGAAAAAGAAAAATAATGGAGAGAAGGAAAAGGGAAAGGAGAAGACCAAGCGAAATTAGGGCCCCCAAGGAGGGGAGATGTCTTTAGTTATCCCGCATTTCAGTTATGGTCATCCACCTGCTCAAGCCCGCAATTAAGCTGGTCACGTTCCTGTTGGGAATAACGAGCAATACTTTGGGTGGAGGGATCGTCTCCCTGTGAGCGATATTCCTCTCAACTTGGATCGAGCGATCACTTAGTTTCAAGACAGCATCCTTGCTGCGACCTTAAAGGAGGTTGAGGCTCAAGCACCAGTCTTGACTCAGCGATCTCTGGTGGCCCATCAAATTAAGGTATTTGCTTGTGAATTATGGTTAGTTATTTATCAAATTAAGGCAGTTATCGCTAATTATTAATCGTCTTCACAATAGGGTGTCGTAATGGCCCTGACCTTGTACAATAAAGGCAAGGAGATCGATTATTGATTAGAAGAGGCCGATCGATAAGTTGCAGAGAAGATGCGAAAGCTCGCCGAGAGTGACAAAAAACTTAAGGCGAAGACTAAATTGGCGGCGACTTCTAGTGCTCACGTTGTCGATCTCGAAGCAGAGTTGAATAAGGCAAAAGAGAAAATCGATGAAGCCAATAAAAAGGTGGTTGCTGCTGAAAGCAAGACTGCAAAAACAGAAAAAACCTGGGCAGCTAAAGTTTTCGAGATTGAACGCCAAAAAAGGATCATGGTGGAGAAACTAGAGTTCACGTCTCAGGAGATCCGTATAATGAAGGATTGCCTGATAGAAGCTGGGCAGGAGAGAGTTAAGGCCCTTGAAGAGAAATATAAGGAGTGTGAAGCCAAGGTGGCTGAGGCACGTGAGAAGATTATAAACGACACACTAAGGTGCTATGTGGCCTATCGGATGAATGCCTTAGCTATTGTGCAAGCATAACTCGGGCCTGTAGACTTGAGGGAGGTTGACTTCTCTGCTCTCACTAGGATCCCTGAGGGGTTGGATCCTCTTTTTCCAGATGTCGCTGCCCTTGAAGGTTTGAGGCGATCCCTTGCTGGTGAGGATAGTGTTGCAGCGACCCCTGTGGCTGATGAAGGTTTAGTAGACACTCATGTTATTGGAGGTGGTGAGATTGAAGATCTGACCACTGACATTATGGATGTAGATACTACCACAGTAGCAGATGCCTCTATTGTAGGCGAAGTGGATGAGGGTATTGAAAATGTAAACCCTGGAGATGTTAGCAAGGGCCCTACTGTTGTAGAGTAGGGTCGCTTTTAAGTTGTAAAGACTTTATTTTTAATAAAATTCTTTATCGTTTGTTTTCTTGGACTTGTGTTATATTAATTATGTATTTCACCTGTTTATCCAGTTTTCTAATCACAGACTTGCTGTTTTGGCATTCTTGGATGCTTAAGGAGACCTATTAGAGGTCGTTGGGCTTTCTTGGATGCTTAGAGAGACCTATTAGAGGTCGTTGGGCATTCTTGGATGCTTAGGGAGACCAGTTAGAGGTCGTTGGGCATTCTTGGACGCTTAGGGAGACCAGTTAGAGGTCGTTGGGCATTCTTGGATGCTTAGGGAGACCAGTTAGAGGTCGTTGGGCATTCTTGGACGCTTAGGGAGACCAGTTAGAGGTCGTTGGGTGTTCTTGGATGCTTTTGGAGACCAGTTAGAGGTCGTTGGGCGTTCTTGGACGCTTCGGGAGACCAGTTAGAGGTCGTTGGATGTTCTTGGACGCTTAGAGAGACCAGTTAGAGGTCGTTGCGCGTCGCCTGAGTCGGCGAACACATATATAGGAGTAGATATCAGCTATTTTTAGAACTTGCTTGCAATATGTATCTTCATTTTGTTAAGCATACATGATCGAAAATACACATTTTCTTACAAGTAATATTTTTTCAGATGTGCCGCATTCCAGGTTCGCGGTACAAGATTTCCATCCATTCGTTCCAAGGCATAAGCTCTTAATCTTATCTTCTTGACTATCTTATAAGGGCCCTCCTAATTTGGGGGCATCTTTCCTTGCTCGCTCACCAGTCTGCTCGCCTTGCAACTTCTAAGGACTAGGTCGCCAACTTGAAATTGTCTTTTTTTTACCTTAGAATTATAATACTGGGCTACTTGTTGTGATCTTGCTGCTAACTTTACCTGTGCCAGTCTTTAGTTTCTTCAAGCAAATCAAGGTTTGCTCTCAATGCTTCCTCACTCAGGGCGACGTTAAAATGTGTCGTTCTTAAAGAGTTGATGCCAATTTCAGTTGGTATTACAACTTCTGTTCCAAACATCAAGTTGAATGGTGTTTCCCCTGTGCCTGTATGGGATGTCATCCTGATCGCCCATAGGACTCCTGGCATCTCTTCTAACCACGCCCCTTTTGCATCATCAAGTTTTTTTTTTAATCCTTGTACAATTTTCTTATTCATGGCTTCGACCTGACCATTGGTTTTCAGGTGTTTGACGGAGCTGGGAGTGTCTAGGATCTTAAAGTTCTCGCAAAATTTTCTCAACTTGCCCCCCTGAAACTGTGCGCCTTTATCAGCCACGATGGTGTTAGGGACCCTATATCTACATACAATGAATTTCCACACAAAGTTTTCGATAACCCTTTCTGTGATGGTTGCAACAGCCTCGGCTTCAACCCATTTAGTAAAGTACTCGCAGACGACTATTACGAATTTCTTTTGTCCCACAACTACCGAAAATGGTCCCAGAATATCAATCCCCAACATGGCGAAAGGCCAAGGACTGGAGAGCTGGATAAGTAGCTCTGCTGGTTGCCTAGATACTGTGGCAAACTTCTGGCATTTGTTACACCTCTTAACCATTTTCGAGGCGTCAGCCTTCATAGGGGGTCAGTAAAACCCTTGCCTTAGTGTTTTCTGTGCCAAGGCTCTTCCTCTCATGTGATTACCACACACCCCTTCATGGATTTATCTTAAAACATATTCAACTTTTGCTGGTGCTAAACACCGAAGCAATGGTTGACATAATGCTTTCTTATACAAGGTGTCGCCAATCATCGTATACCTGGCGGCTCTCATTCTTAGTTTTTTTGCTCTTTGGGGTCGTCTCAGTCCTTCCCA
The DNA here is from genome assembly GCA_030761205.1 of Fremontodendron californicum. Taxonomy (NCBI): domain Eukaryota; kingdom Viridiplantae; phylum Streptophyta; class Magnoliopsida; order Malvales; family Malvaceae; genus Fremontodendron; species Fremontodendron californicum. The sequence goes on from JAULJL010000037.1 coordinate 3,471,465, forward strand.
AGAGGTAATCGATGATGGGTGTTAACCAACTGGACTCGTTTGTGATACATAAGACTTCTTCTTCCGTTCGGTAACTTGGTGTTTGGCGATGTTCCAACAAGATTTTCCCCCTTTTTCTAATCTCCACAGACGAGGCCAATTTAGACAATATATCCGCCCTTGTGTTTTCTTCTCTGGCGACTTGTTCAACAATGACTAATTCAAAGCATTCCTTGAGTTTGATTACTCGCTCGTAGTATTTAATCAACATGAGGTCTCTCACCTCGTATTCTCCATTAATCTGTTTTGCTACCAGTTGCGAGTCTATAAACAGCAATAGTCTCACTGCTCCCAGTTTTAGTGCTAACTCCAACCCTGCCAATAGGGCCTCATATTTCGCAATGTTATTTGACGCGGGGAAGTCTACAGATATTTCATATTGCCATTCGCAGCCTTGAAGGTCTGCTAGGATAATGCCAGCTCTTTATCCCTCTTTTCCTGAGAATCCATCTACATACATAGTCCACATGTTCTCGGGGACTGGCTCCATTCTTTCAAACTTCTTCACGAATACTGGCTCTATTGGCTGCTGTGATTCATCCAGCTTTGGTGGGGGCTCGGCTGGTATTGAACTGGTGTGGTAATTTTGTCAATAAAAGAGCACTCCGCCACAAAGTCTGCTAAGACATGTGCCTTGATCGCCTTTCTTCGTCTGAATTCTATACCAAACTCACTGAGTCCTATACTCCACTTGACCAGCCTGCCTGAGCTTTCCACTTTTTGTAAGACTTCTCTGATGGGTTGATCTGTCAGGACAGTGATGGGATGAGCTTGAAAATACTGTCTGAGTTTTTTGGCTGCAACCACGAGGGCAAAAGCTATCTTCTCTAATTTAGTATAGTTGACCTCGTCATTCTGCAAAGCTCTATTAACATAATAAACCGGAGTCTGGAGAGTTTCATATTCTTTGACCAACACTGCTGCTAATGTTTCGTCAGATTCAGCCAGGTATATGAACAAGGGGTCGCCCAGAAGAGGGCTGATCAATAATGGTGGGGAGAACAAGTACTTTTTCAATTCTTCAAATTCTTCTTGACAATCCTGGTTCCATTGGTAACGGGAGATGCCTCGGAGGACTTTGAAAAATGGCAGGCATTTGTCGGCTAACTTAGAAACAAACCTGTTCAGGGCGACCACTCTACCCGTGAGCCTCTGCATTTCTCTGGTGTTTCTTGGGGGACCCATGCCTAGGATCGCTTGAACTTTCTCAGGGTTCGCCTCTATACCTTTGCTTGATACCATAAAACCTAAAAAATTTCCTGCACCGACCGCAAAGGCACACTTGGAAGGGTTTAGCCTGAGGCTGTACTGTCTAAGGACCTGAAAAACCTCTGCTAGGTCAACTAGATGTTGTTCAATAAAGGAACTCTTCACCAACATATCGTCACGTAAACTTTGAAACTCAGCCCTATCTGATCTTTAAGTAACTTATTTACCAACCTTTGATAGGTCGCCCCAGCATTTTTCAATCCAAAAGGCATTACCTGGTAATAGTATAACCCTTACTCGGTAATGAAAGATGTCTTGTCCTGGTCTTCAGGGTTCATCCTAATCTGATTATATCCTGAGAAGGCGTCCATGAAGCTCATATATTTGTGCCCTGCTGATGAATCTACTAATCGATCCATGGAGGGTAGGGGAAACTATCTTTTGGGCAGGCTTTGTTTAAATCAGTGAAGTCCACACATATGCTCCATTTCCCGTTAGTTTTCTTCACCATAACTACATTAGCCAGCCACTCCGGATACTTGACCGTCCTGATAAATCCTGCAGCAAAGAGCTTCTCAACTTCTTCTTTGATTGCTTGTATTCGCTCAGGGGTGAACTTCCTCTTCTTCTGCTTAACTGGCTTAGCCATGGGGTCGACACCCAAAAAATGGGTTATAGTGTCCATATCTATCCTCGACATATCTGTCGCTGACCATGCGAAGACATCGGCGTTGGATTGTAACATGTGTACTAAAGACTGCTTTTCATCACCCTTTAGCGATGACCCAATTTGGGTTGTCTTTTTCGGATGTTCTTCGTACAAGGTGATCGCAACTGTCTGTTTCGCTGATTCTGCTTTGTATTGACTATTTTCTGCTCTGATATCTAAGCTTTCCAGAGTGAGAGTGCTTTTATCAACCAAGTTTACCTCTGTGTTCACCTGCATCTCCTCCTGTTGTCTCCCGGTTTCTTTCTCCATTTCCTCGGACTCTGTATTTTGTCCTCCAGTCTCTGTATTTTCAACGTTCACTATTAGCAGTCCTGACTGGTTCTTTTTGGCGAGCTGTATAGAAAGTATATGGTATTGTCGCGTCGTTTGCTAGTCTGTTTTCATATATCTTATTCCCATTGGGGTCGGGAACTTCACGGTTAGGCAATATACTGTCGTGACCATCTTGGTTCTTTTCATCAGAGGTCGTCCTAAGATGGCATTGTACGCTGAGGGTTGGTCGACCACCAAAAAATCTGCCATCACAGTAAGAACATGGTCGTCGTCCCTTATAGTAACTGGCAAGGAGACTGAACCCTTAACATTAATAGGTTGATTGACGAAACCAAATATAAGGCCTGTCGGTCTCAAGTCTGATTCTGGAAGACCCATTTTTCTGAAAGCTTCCAACTGGAGGATCTCAACCGCGCTACCACTGTGTGTGAAAAAAAAATTCTCCATCCATAAGTTTCCGATATGTTGACAATATTGTTTTAATTTTAATTATCAATTAATTATGCTATAAGCAACAAGGTAAATTCGCCTCCTCCCTTTCGTTTTCCATGTTAAGATTTGAATTTAGGATTTCATATTTTGCTAAAAGAAAAAGAAAATTAAATAGCACTTCTTCAAACATTAAAAAGAACAAAAATTTCTGAAATATGTTTATAACATGGGATAATATTAGCCTTTGATTTTTGTTGGTTATGATTCATAAACTGTTACTTACCGTACATTTAAGTTTCGTTTGATTGATATTTTTATTAAAAATTAAAAATATGAAAGATAAATTTTTAATTATTCAAAAGTACTATTTTTAACATTTTTATTTTCTAATTCCGAAAATAAAAAGTAAGTACCAAAACTAAACCTATAAAGGATGGTTAAATTGAGTTAAACGCCAAACATCTTCAAACCACTTCTAAGTTACCTATACAAAACTCGTTATATAATACCTTTTTTTTTTATTTTTTTTAAAGGCTAATATAAATCTTAATAATTAAGAAAAAAATTGCAATAACAAAAAACAAAAGCATTTAGAGCTCACTCATTTAATTTTTAAATTCTAAATCAAGTTAATTAATTATATTCTACTTCCAACTTAAAGGTTATAAACTAAGGCCTACGTCCATTTTATTAAGGAAATTAATTAATATTCTCAACATCAATAATAAAAGTATGAAACATCATTATCCTCTTGAAATTGAATTATATGTATTATTAAGAGTCCGTTTTTTATACACTGTCGGTGCAATCTTTAAATTTCACAAATTATGTTAAAAAATTTATAAATATTTTTTTATATTATAATTTTTATTAAATCTTACAAAAATATGTGTCACTTTACTTTAAAAACTCCACTAACAGATATTTTTATAATTAATAATATAATATATATTTAATTTGTTCAAAAAAACGAAAAAGAAAAAACATTAGGATAAATATGAAAAACATGCCCTCAATAAGGAAGTATTTGTTAAATGGTTTAATGAATAAAAGTTATTTGAAAAATAAAAATGAACAATTAAAAATTGTTATAAAGGATATTGTAAAGATAAATTATCCTTGATAAAAAAATTCTCTTCTCTTCTCTTCTCCTCTCTTTTTCTTTTATTTTTTAATTTACTTTTTAATTAAAAAATAAATATTCTGAAAATAAAAATTTTTTAATTTTAAAAAATAAATTTTTAAATTTTTTATTTACTTTTTTTAATTAAAAAATTAAAAATAATAAAAATAATATTCCTAAAATTAATTTTTCTTTATTTTTTTAAAATTTTTTTAAATTTAAAAAGTAATAAATATTTAAATATTTTATTTTTTAAATTTATTTTCAATTAAAATTTTTAAAAAATAATATTTCTTTAATGAAAGAGAAAAGAAAAATAAGTTTTTTTCATTAAAGATAATTTTGTTTTTACAATATCCTTTATAATAATTTTTAATTATTCATTTTTTTTTTTGAAATAACTTTTATTCATTAAATTATTTAATAATAACTTTTTATTCAAGGCATGTTTTTCATATTTATTCAAAACATCAACGGTCAATTTTGAGGGGTGAGTGGCGTGGAAGAAGGTACAACCATTGATAGAGACAGTAATTGCTAATTGGTTGACAGATTCGGAAAGTTGAATGAGACGTCGCCGTTCAGGACAAATTACTCTTGACAGCGACCCTCACTGTTTTTTCTCTTTTCACTTTGCCCAATTTCTTTGACCAAAAAAAACATTTTTTTATTTTTTTTACTTTATATATTTCTTTGGTGGGTCCATTTTTTTTTTCTTCACGATGATTAAGATGGATTTTTGGAACTACTCTTATCATCTCATGCAAGGAATAAAGGAATAAAGATGCAACTCAATTGCCAATTTCACATGTTTTTGAGCTTGGAATTTCTTTAGAATCAATATGCTATTTTTTTGTTTTTATAAAAAATGATCTAATAAATTTTTAAATTTCATCAATGAAATACAATATTTTATCATATATTTATCTTTATTGAAAAGAAAAAAAAAACCATATTTTCAGAGTAGCAACATCAATGGGCAAAAGAAACAACTCAAATGGACAATGAGAAGTGTGTCCAAATAGCAACTTAAATTTGATGAGCTCATCAATTCCCATAAATTAACCTATCGTTAATGTTCTTTAGAGTGTAGATTGTTGCCGGCGCCGGCTGATTTGATATCAAAAAGCTTTTATTATATATATAAAAAAAATTATTACCATTTTATTCAACATCTAAGAGAAAAAGAACCCAAAATCACATTTGATTAATTGCATACTAGACTTAAAATGTTCTTCAAAAGTCAAAAGTGAAACCCCCTCTAAAAATTAACTTTCACCTTAAGTAATAATGAGAAAAAGATGTTTAAGGAGAAAAAGAAATTCACTGTTTCACCACATGGATTTCATGATTAAAAAATTTTCAACTAGGAAGTTTCATTACAAATATCTTTGCGACAACAATTGACCTCGAATGTCACAATAATACTGCCATTTTTTTTTTGGGTTATAAAGTAGGTTGTAATATGAGAATAAAGAAAAATATTATAAATATTGAAATTTAAATTTTAAATGTTTTGAATGTCATCTTTTAAAGATAATTATATAAATTAATTGGTTAATTAAACTCTGAGTTCATAATACTATCATTTTCGACTAAAAAAACAAAAGAACAAATTACTTTCTCAATCAAATTTCGACTTGGGGAGAATATCTTATAAATTGAGTATTGGTGGAGATTTTTTCTTTTTGTTTACAAAATATAAATGCTTTGAACACAGGGTTTAGCTCAATTAGTTCATATAATCACTCTTAAGAAATAGCGTCCAGTAAATTTAGAATTTGAATCCCAATATTTGGAATCTAAATTTAAAGTTTGAATCTCAATATTTACAATCTCTTTCATATTCTTAAGTTGCTACCTCTTTTTGTAATATATATATATATATATATATATATATATATAAGTGCTTTAATTTGGGTTCAATATTGTTTATCAAATTGGCATCAAATTTGATGCATTTGTAAAAAAAAAAAAAAAAAAAAAAAAAAAAATTCACACAACTTTAGATGTCGTGTCCAAATGGCTCAAACCACCTAAATCCGAACAACATTCCATGGAAGCAAGCATTTTCTTTCTTGTTTACATGCAGTAGAGAATTGTTGTGTTGTCAATAACATTGTAATCCAAACAAGAAAATTTCCACAGTTTTTTTTTTTTTTTTTTTCTTTTTCGAAAGTTACAAATTCCATTGGAGAGAAAATTGAAACCCCTTTCATCATACATTCTATTATTTGTCTCGCCTTTTCTATTTGCATGAAGATTACTTATGGTTAAAATATTTAAACAGTTCCTATATTATATTTAAAAGTGTATTTTAATCCCTATATTATAAAAATGAGTAATTTAATTTTTATACGTTTGAAATTGGTGTAAAAAAATAAAATTGGTAATAATGTTAATGGAAAACCGTCTAAATGCTAACATGGACATATGAAACTGACAAAAAATATGAGTTGGAAAAAAATAATGACGTGTCAAATTTTTTTACTCAAGTGGAATTTAAAAAAAAATAATTTTTTATCCAAATTCCTCATTTACCCGTAAAAACATGTTATCATTTTTTTCGAAATCATCTATTCTGTCAATTTCTAAATTCCACCTGAGCAAAAAAATTTGACACATCATCATTTTTTTTTCAATTCATCTATTTTGTCAGTTTCACATGTTCACGTCAGCTTTTAGACGGTTTTTCATTAACACTGTTACCAATTTTACTTCTTTACACCAATTTCAAACAAATAAGGATTAAATTACTCATTTCTAAAGTACATAGAATAAAATGCACTTTTAACTATAGTATAAGAACTATCTAAATGCTTTAACCGATTACTTATTTTCCATTTTTATATTATACCAGAAAGGACCAAGTTTAATGAAGTCAAGCCACAAAATTAGCTTGAAAAAAAAATGTCATTAGCTTGTAATTGTTGGAAACCTTTTTTTTTTTTTTTCCTTTAAATAAGAAGGCTTAAACGAAGAAATCGGGAGGATTTAAACGTCAAGCAAATGTCAATCTAGACTCAAATTAAGCTCCATTTAGGAGCCTCGGTCACAGATACTTTCACCGTATTAAGTATCGTCTTATAATTGGGCCTGATTCTAAGTATATTTAAATTTACTATTTGAGATTATATTATTGAAAATCTTCCAAAACGAAAAGTAGGGGAGGAGATTTGTTTAGTATTAGTATTGCAAGGTTCTTTGCTAAATAATTAAAAATATATATATGAAAGCTGCCTTTAATCAAACTTTATAAAGTTTTTGAGTTTGGTGTGTGTGTTATATCGATATATAGTGGGACTAGACTTGTTCATGGATCGAATTGGATTGGACTGTGATCCAAAAACTTTTCATTTTTTTTACTCAGGTCTGATCTGTCAATCCAATTTATTATTCATATAATAATAAAAAAATATTTTTTTATTAATATTTTTATAGTTAAATTTAAATTAAAAAATATTTTTTTTATTAGGTGAACAATGATTTGGATCGGTCTGAATTACAAAAAAATTTCCAATTCAATACGGATCAGACGGATTTCCGATCCTTGAACAGATTTAATAGGGACATGATTTTGACATAAATTTTATAGTTTATACTCATTAATCAACAAATGTTACGTAATTTGATTTTAATAAAGATTATTTAAAGGAGCACTAATAGGTCTCCATCCATGATGTCATACACTAACTTACCCAAATTCTAAATCAAACCCGGCTTAGCCTTGGGCCTTAGCCGCTGTTAAATTTTAAGCTGAATTTTTTTGTTATTAAAATACTAAAAAAAAACTTTTTAAATATTTTATTTTTTGAAACATACGTTTTTATATCTTTATTATATTTAAATAAATTTTTATTCTTTGATATGTATTCAAATAAATTTTATTTTAAATGAAAGATTAATTTATGTTAAAGGATTATTTAAGTATAAATTAAAAGTTAATGATTTATTTGAGTACAAATTCTAAGTTAAGGATTTATTTGGATGTAAATTAAAGATAAAAACTTACTTGAGGTGTAATAAAAATATAAAAGCTTACTTAGATAAAATGATAAAAATTAGAGCTTTTATTTTTGTTATTTTAGCCTTCTTTATTTTTTATTTTAAAAAAGCATAATCTTTTAGTTGAGACTTAATTGAGAGTCATTGAGATACACACACATATATATATTAATATGATAAATAATAAATTTTCTCTTTTTTATATGGAGTACGTAATTCCATTTTCATAAAAAAGAAGAAAAAAAATTATTGTAAGTTATTAAAGTTTAAGGGTTTGAATTCGATCCTTTTTATCTTTTTTTGAAAACTTCTAAATTCTTTTTTATTTTATGATCTAAATATAGAGTATCTGATAAGTGAAAAAACTCATAATTCATTTAAATAAACAAACCTCTTTGTAAAAACCATGCATGTGATACCTTTGAAGTATCAACAGAATTTTTTTAATATAAATCACTAATTAAGGCTGAATTTCAACATTCATTAATGTTTGTATTATCAAGAAGTTTTCATATATAATATATATATATATTTAAATTGCCCGGAAATTAAGAAGCTGATGCAATTGAAAATGCCATAAGTTTGTGTATTTTATACATTGCTTCTAGAATTTGACTTTTCTTTCTTTGTTAATTTGAAGAATAGGGTAAATTAATTTGATTAAATTAAGCTGTTCATCATGAGCTTGATATACTATTAATTAATAATTTATTATTTTGGCTAAATTAAGAGATTTTGGCTAATAAGTATCTTAAAAATGCTTATTAATTAAGAGACGACTACCCATATTAAGTAATATTTTCATTTAATATATTAAAAATCATTCATTATTAATTAAGGTTAAAATAATAATAATAACTCCTAAACTAACTAGGTAAGCCTCTATATTTTTATTACATCTAAATAAGTCATTAATATTTAATTTGCACTCAAATAAGCCATTAACCTTTAATTTGTACCAAAATAAACTCTTAAGCTTTAATTTATACCTAAATGAACCCTTAATGTAAATCAATTTTTCATTTAAAATAAAGACTTATTTGGGTATAAATCAAATGATAAGAATTTATTTTGATACAATATAAATATAAGAGCTTACTTTAAAAAAATAGAATAGTTCATGGTTTTTTGTAATATTTTAACTAGTTATTAACTATCTCATAGCAAAAACTATGATTAAGAATTAAGCATATTATTCGAAATGTACATAGATATGCCCTCATATGATTAATACCCAATTTCTGCCATTAAATTTTATTTTGAAAACATGGTAAATCTAGGCAGGCCTTTGTCTTTTAATTAAATTATTGAACAGTGTCGTTTACCCTATGTTTTGCTTATCTGTAACTTCTTAAAACACGGTTCATGTTCTCGGACAAATACATCTGCCTGATCCTAGGTTTGTTCCGAAATCTAACTTTAAAAATTTCAATTGAATAATCAAAATATCAAATATAGTAGTAGTAGAAAAAAATTTAATTGCTTTGAGTTTTGCAATTTCAAGATTCTAATCTAGCTAGGGCTAAATCTTGTTAAATATTCTTAGTAGAAGTATATTTGTTCATGGTTTGGGTTCGATCAAGCTTAGGTAGGATATTTAATAAATTTTATGAGTGTCTAGTTTGGCTCGGTCTGAAATATGGATAAAATTTTATTTTCAGTCTGGCCTGTATATGTTAAAATGTCTGCATTAGTTTTGACACAAAAAAATCGTTCTCTCTTAAAAAATAATTGATCCCTCTGAATATTTATATTTTTAATAGTAAAACAGACAGGATGGATCGAGCCTAGATAAAAAATGTTATGCTCAAGGCCTGATCCGTTTTTAGAAGTAATCTCATTTTTTTGTCTAAATTCATTTTCGAACTTAATATTTTTATTCAAACCCTCCAACCAAATATCAAATGGATCTTTGAATTTGGACGGATAGCTCAATCCATGAACAAATCTAAGTAGAAAAGACCATAATAAAAATAATAACAGTGGTCTAGAGCCTTGTGCAATTTTATATAGGTTTCTATTCTTATATGGTTAGGTGAAATCCTAATTAAAAAGGGTTTCTAAGTTTGGACGTTTTGCTTTAATAAACTGTAACAGTTGAAATTAACAGCCCCCTTCCAAGAAAGTTTAGGTTAGGTGGAGTTTATATGAAGTTTCGAAATCTGAACAATTGTAAATTTGCTACCATTATCTAATTCTTGTATTTAGCTTGATAATTCAAGTACCAGCTACTACTATATTTTGTCACATGACGCCATTCTTATATATTGTTAGATTTGATAGTGGGAAAAAAAATAAAACAAAAAATATATAGATGTCTTATGGTAGGTGAAGCTGAGTAAGACTTTGAAGATTGCCAGGTAAATGATTGATGATTATCTACAAAGACAGGAGATGTCAGAGGAACATCGGAATTTGATTCTCGAGGACGTGTTCTGATGCTTCAGTTATTGTAGGATCAAAAGTCTCGGTGTTTATGTGTTCTCTTATCTCAGGCCATCCTTCATTTCACCTATTTATATCTGGTAGTTCAGTGTCCATGAACGTAACAAGAGTTGCTAGATGTTTGTTTTGTTTGAAATTATTGGATAATTGTGAAATCTATAGTATTCTACATGTAGAAATCCAACGTGACAAGGTCCAAACGATCTAATAAAAAAAATATATATTAAACACAGACTTTATTCCTCATCGATCATCAAATAAATCATACACAAAAGTTTCCAATTTGCTTCTGTCTTGTTTTTAGGAAGGGATAATATCATGAGTAGTCTTTGAAATTTATCAAATTTGTTAATATGATACTTGTACTTAAAAAATGTTCAATGTGGTACCTATACTATCAAACCGTGTATCAATGTGGAACTTTGACTTAACACCGTTAAATATAGATGATGATGTAGCATTGATCAATCAGGTGATGACACGTGGCAGCACTTGATTTTTTAGAAATTAATATCTAAATTTTTGTAAAAAAAAAAATAAAAAATAATATTTAAAAAATTAATATCTACTTATTTTAAAAAACTTAAAAAATTATATTAAAATAATAATAAATTTTAAAATTATATTTTTTAAAATTAAATTCTATTTTTAAAATTCAAAATTTTAAAAAATAACAAAATTAAAATATTTAACTAAAATTATTTTTAAAATATATAATATTTTAAATATTAAATATTAAATCATTTATAATATCTATTTTTTTTAATTTTATTTTTGAAAATTACAAAAATTAAATTATGAAATTATTTTTATTCTTTTAAAAAATATTTATTAAAAAATTTAAAAAAATTAAATATGAAATTAATTTTTTAAAATTTTTAAATTTAATTTTTTTTTAAGTTAATACACGTGGCATCATTATATGATGCCACGTGTCATCATTATATTTTTAAAATAATAATGTTTTTATTTTTAAAATTAAATTAATAATTTTTTAGTTAGTACACGTGGCATTGTTATATGGTGCCACGTGTCAAGTTTTCATTGGATACAAAAGCAACGTCATCAATTTTTAACGGTGTTACTAACAGGTACTATAATAGCACACAGAGTGTAAACTTTAAGTACCAAAGAGATATTTTTATAGTAGAAGTACTACATTGACAAATTTAATAAATTTAGAAGTCATTTATGACATTATCCCTTTTAAGAACAAACTTGGATTATTACAAGCAAAATAGTACACATCTTTGTATATACGTCTGTAAATTTAGTAAACTCCAACTGGAATTGAATAGCCTTGTGCCGGTTGTTACATTTATCATTTCCAACATTAAAAAAAAAAAAAAAAAAAAAAAAAAAAAAAAAAAAAAAAAAAATCAGCTGGATATATCACTTGTTTAAACTCTTTGTAGATATATAAGAATGCATTGATTCATGAAATAACAATATTTCTTGTTTCGATCGGTAAAACATCTTTTTATATGCCAACTTGGTTGGTGTTGCCCATGCCCCAAACCTAGCATGTGAACCACTTCTAGCATGTCGGTTGATAAATCTCATCTTCACATTGGTCATTCCCTTAATTGTTGAAGGATATTTCAAATAAAATTGTTCATGAGCCGGGTCGGGTTCGGATCAGACCTAAATATGGTATTAACATCACATATACTTACCTAAATCCGGTCTGGTCCGAAATATGAGTCTCAAATTTTGTTCAAGTCTGCCCATATTTGTAAATGAAAAATCAAAACTCGTTTAGACTCGTCCATATTTTTTTTTCTAAAAACATTTAAACAAATATGTTATTTTTTATTTAATTTTTAATAATTTTATCTCTCTTTTTTTCTTTTATTAAATTCTAGAACATGGATAACTTAACATATTTTTAAATGTTTACACTATAATGTTATATATATTTTTATAATATATATATAAATATAAAAATAATATATTATATAAATAAAAAAGGGCTGATTCGAGCTCGGCCTTGATTGTTGGAGCCAAGACCCGACCCATTTTTTAAATGAATCTCATTTTTTGCCCAAGTCCATATTTCGAGCCTAATTTTATCCAAACCCTCCCAAATATCAGACGGACCTTCGAGATTGGACGAGTAATCAGACCTTTGAACAGGTCTAATTTCAAACTCCCTTTTAATAATATTGGTAATAATAATTCTCACTAAACTCATAATTTCTTGAAAAAAAATCGATTAACGAGTGTTTATAGCACCAATTAAAAATTATTTAATTATTATTTTATGAAAAATTATTGTATTTAATACATTATTTTTATTGAATTCAAAAAAAAAAAAAAGCATTAATTATATTCTTTTATAAATATCATGTTAATTAGTAGCACCAATTAACATTTCCTAAAAAAAAAAGAATAAAACAAATTTAAGATCAATCTTTTTCACTCTTAACATTATATCTAGTTTGATAGAATCATTAACTAGCAAATTTCATCTATCCCATACTCACTATGAAGCCATTATCAATGAATTTCATGTGTAAACAATTCTGATAAGTGTATTAAAAAGTATTAATTCGTTTTATTTAAAATTAAAATGTACAGATAAATTAATTCATAATAATCAGTAAGAAACTTGTCTGGAGTATTATAATGCTTAGGAAATCATTTTCTGAAGCACAAAATCTTATGTTCTGTCTTGAACATGATATTAAATCAAATTAAGAGTAATGCTTTTGTCTCTTGTTTCTATTTTAGAATTTTATAATGAATTCAATAATAAATATTCTTGGATAAATACATCTCAGTAATGCCCTATTTGCAGCCGATCCTATGTTTATTCCCTGGAATTTTCTTTCACATGCACCATGTTAACTCCAAATTTAAAATCAGATTCAACTTCAATATCATTACAAAAATATTAAAATGACACCTTAACTTTGTCTTTGGATTTATTTTTTTAAAAGGATTTATTAGTTTCAGTGCAACACCCACAACTAGGTTTTCCACATTTTCCTCATCTTCATAGTGCATCGGCATCGTTATCCATGCATTATTCTATAATTGAATTCTAAACTAAAAGATATTTAATTTTATGTCTCAAGTATACTTAGTTCATGGTTGGATTGGATTTGGGTTAGATTCAGATAGGATATTAATTACTTTCATGAATATTCCGGTTCGGCCCGATTATTTGAATCTTGTTATCTGCCAATCCCGACCCTAAATGCAAAGGGACAGTTCAAGCCTATTCAAGCCTATTTAGATTTTACACAAAAAGGATAAATCCCTTTCAAAAAGGGATCGATTCATTTTTACATAGAAAGATTCCCAAGAGCTATCAAACTAAAAGAGACCGATCTCTTAATTTTTTGAAATAAAATTTTTGGCTTAGATGTGTTAAAGGATCGATCTCTTTAAAAAAGATCGATACCTATGAATATTAATATTACTAATAATAATTACTATCATATTAATATTAATTAATATATGTAAAATATATAAAATATAATTGTCGGATCAAATCAGGTCTGGGTCTTAAATGCTATGCCCAATGCCTGATCCGTTTAAAAAATAGACCTCTTATTTGTACTCAGACCCATTTAATGGGCTTAATATTTTTATCCAAATTCTTTAAATATCGGATGAGTTTTCAAATTGAGATAAATAATTGCAGGATTGTAGTAAAAAGAATCGGAGATAAAATGCTCCCAATGTGATATATCCAATGACTGAGTGCTACGTGAAAGTATTATAGATACATATACATATCATAGTGTCTTGAAAAGCTCGGCAATGGCCAATGGCTGTTATTTCAGATTATATATATATATATATATATATATATATATATATATATATATATATATATAAGAAGAATGGATGAGCTCGTTGAAACATGTAAAGACAATGTCCTCATCCGATAGTGACACATAAATTTTCCACTTTTTGGGTATCTAAAAATGATGATGAGTCCATTTTTAGATCAATTACTTACAATTAATATAATTATTTTTGCCAAGTTGGGTTTTAAAACTTCATTGAAAACAGCTTGAATTTTCACTTTGATTAAGACAATTGAAAGGTACTATATATAATCATTCTATTAAAAAAAAAAAAAAAAAAAAAAGGTACTATAATTAATTAACCATAGTCACGAGCTCGCAATATTAGTTTTTTAATTAATCTTTTTCGAGAGGATTACTAATTTAAGTGATGACAATTGTTGAGGGATTTTTAAGTTGTAGGAGAATAGTTTAATGTTTGAGAGTAAAGAGGATTTGTAAAAACTAGAAAAAAATTCGCAGGGACGTAAGAGTTTTGAGGTATGCTGTGATGTTTAAATCAGTAATTATATTCAAAGAGAAAGGAGGCTCTAAAGAGTTAGAGTTAGAAAATGAAAATATGACGTAAGGTTCAGTGTTATTATCTCATTTTTTTTATTTTTTATATTTGAGATTTTGTGCAGTTATGAATGATTAGAGCAGTGTTAAAAAAATCGGATCGGACAGACCGATCGGACTGGTTGAATCGAGAATAAGTGGCTTGTCCGATCCGGTGTATATCATAGAACCGAAATTTCTCCAAATCGATAAAAAATTGGTTGAACCGATAAAAAAACGATAAAAACTCAGAAAAAAATTAGTTTTAAACTTATTTTAAAATTTTTTATAAAAAAAACAAATGATTGTATGTGATTAGGTTTGAACCTCTAACCGTATAATCTATATTAAAAATCATTCCATTAAGCCAAATACATATTTTTTGTAAAATATTTATAATATTTAATATTTATTTAATATTTAAAATTTTTTTAGTACAACCAGTCGGACCGATTAAACCAATAATCATTTCATTGGTTTAATCTCCGATTTGATTTTTAAACATAGGATTAAAGTTATCCTCCTTTGATCTATGGGCTACAAGTGTATGACGATTGAGCCTGATTTTGAGCTTTCAGCTTATAGTTATTAGGAATAACAAGAATAATGTGCATAATAATTCTTATTTATTGAGAAACCAATATTAAAAAAATACTAATAATTAGGCTTTGCAAAATTGTTAATATCCTTCATTTAAAATAGATTTGGTCTACAATAATTCAAATATTTTCTTCTGATTACGGCTTATAACTTGTGAATTTATCAAAGGGTTCTACGAATAACTGACCTAAAAATATTTTAAAGTTATCATATTAAGTAATAATTTTTTTTAATTTATTAAAATTCAACACTTTAACTATCAATGATTACATTTAATATATAAAATATTATTATAAATAGTATCTTAATTAACTTAAAGGTGTGTCTAAATTTTCATTAACAAAACTCTTTATTAGAACTAATATTCAATAATAAAAAATTCAAAACATCTTTGAATTTTGATTTATAAGAGAATAATACATATACTTAATATTGAATAAATGATGAAATTATTAAAAGTAAAGAGAGTGAAAAAGAAAATAAGTGGAAAGTGAAGAGAGAAGTGTCAATGGCGTAGTGATAGTTACAATGGGCATCGGGCTGGGCTTTGCCCATTAGCTTATCCAGAAAGGGTGGTGGGGCCTATAAAAGAAGTGAGACTTTTGTGGGCCCTCAACCCCCAAGGAGCCCGGACAAATGGGCCCTTACGATTATCCTTTTTTATTCAATTTTATTTATTGTATTATTATAAGTAACAATTATGTTATTCGTATTTGGAGGTACATGTCGGATGTAATATGTGTTTGATATGATTATATTTAATTTTTTAAAATTGAATCATTTTTTTATATTCATATTCGTATATGTATAGGATACAGATATCATATATAAATATTTTTTTAAAAAAATGAAAAGTCTTGAAAGTTCTTTTCTTTTTTGTATTTACAATTAGCCAAAGAAAAAGGTTGGAAGAGAGGCGCGTGAGAGAGGTGGGCAATAAGCTCTCACATGGTTGGTGGGAAGTAGACATCAAACAAAAAAAACATCACAATCCTCAATTAAAATAATGGCTAGGATAGTTATCAAAATTATATTAAATGCTATTAAAATCATATTAAAAGTTATTAAAATTATATCGAAGTTATTAAAATTATATAAAAGTTTCCTAAAATTATTTAAAAGTATATCCAATGTTACAAAATTGTATAAAGGTTATCAAACTTATATAAAAAGTTATCAAAATGACAAAAACATATTAAAGACTATTAAAATTATAAAAAAATTATCAAAATCATATTAAAGGTTATTAAAATTATACCGAATGTTACAAAAATTATTTTGAAGATTACCAAAATTATATCTAATATTACCAAAACAATTGCAAAAGTTATCAAAACTATTATAAATTTTATCAAAATTATATAAAAAAAATTATTAGAATTATATCAAAAGTTACCAAAATCATATGTAAGATTATCAAAAGGTTACCAAAATTATATCAAAAATTACCAAAACCAAAATTATACCAAAGGTTAACAAAATCATATAAAAGATTATTAAAATTATATCACAGATTGTCAAAATTAATAATAAAAAAAAAAAAAACCAAAATTATATAAAAGGTTATCAAAATTGTATCAAAGGCTATCAAAACAATATTAAAGGTTATCAAAATCATGTCGAAGATTATCAAAAGTATATCCAAGGTTACCAAAATTATATTAAATGTTATCAAAAGCATATAAAATACCATTAAAATTATATCAAATGTTATCAGAATCATTTCAAAGATTAACAAAATTATATCCAATGTTGTCAAAATTATATAAAAAAAATTACCAAAATATATTATAAGCTTTCAAAATTATATCAAAAGTTACCAATTTATATCAAATGTTACCAAAATTATATAAAAAACTATCAAAAGGTTATTAAAATTAAATCAAAAGTTACCAAAACCAAAAATTTTATCAAAGATTAACAAAATCATATCAAAAGGTTATCAAAAAATATATCAAAACGTGCCAAAATTATATAAAATGTTATCAAAATTGTATCAAAAGTTACCAAAATCATATCAACTGTTATCAAATTTATATTAAAGGTTATCAAAATTATATCAAAAGTTGTCAAAATCATATCAAAGGCTATACTATATATTAAATTATATAAAAGGTTATGTATCTATTGTTACTTATTATATATTTATGTCAAAATCATTCATGTCTAATACCATATGATAATATATATTATTGTAATTTAACATAATTTTATGATCCAAGTGTCCTATTATTATACTACCAATTTAATCTTAATTATCATTTTTGATTATATCTTCACGTTTCAATTCTCATCAAATTAATAATGCTTTAAGGTTTCCAAAACCAAAATTTTTATTAAATGTTAACAAAATCATATCAAAGGTTATTAAGAATTATATTAAAGCTTACCAAAAATATATAAAAGGTTATCAAAATTATATCAAATGTTACTAAAATTGTATCACAGGTTATCAACATTACATCAAACGTTGCCAAACTTATATCAAAGGTTACCAATATCGTATCAAATGTTACCAAAATTATATTAAAAGTTATCATATATTAAAGATTATTAAAACCATATTAAAAGCTATCAAAATCATATCAAAAGTTATTAAAATCATATCTAAAGTTACCAAAATCATATCAAATATTATATTATATTATATAATATAAAAGGTTATGTATTTATTGTTACTTATTATATATTTATGTCAAAATCATTCATGTCTAATCATATAGGGTAATATATGTTATTGTAATTTAAAAAATATTATGATCTAAATGTCCTATCATACTATTAATTTCTTCTTAATTATCAATTTTGTTTATATCTCATGTTTCGATTCTCATAAAGTAAATAATACTTTGAGATTGTACATGGCCTGATAAGTAATAATTAGATAAATAAAATTTTGATTCTTAACTAATAAATATTTTTTAAATTTTATTTCGAAACTTTATTAACAATAAATTTAGAAGTTTTGTTCTCATAAAAAAAATTTAATAAAAAGAAGAAAATAGATAAACAAAATTTAAATAATTAATTAAATAAAATATTATCAATCGAGAAAATTTTACTTTAATAAAAGATTTTAATATATAAAAGAAAAAAATAAGAAATATTTTATTAATTTAATAAAAAAATCAATAAATTAAAAATATATAATTAAATTTGAAAAACATGCTGTCAATAACTAAATTATTGTTAAATAGTATAATGAGTAAAACTTATTTGAAAAAGAAAAATGAACAATTAAAAATTATTATAAAGACTATTGTAAAAACAAAATTACCTTAATAAAAAAATTTACTTTTCCTTTCTCCTCCATTAAGAAAATATTATTATTTTTTAAATTTTAATTAAAAATAAATTAAAAAAATAAAATATTTAAATATTTATTTTTTTAAGATTTAAAAAAAAATTTAGAAAAAATAATGTTATTTAAAAAAAAATAAAAAAAAGTAAATAAAAAATTTTAAATTAAAAAAAAAATTAAAAAAGATATTTTTAGAAAACTTTATTTTTTAATTAAAAAATAAGCGAAAAAGGAAAGAGAAAGTTTATTTAGGATAATTTTATCTTTACAATTTCCTTCTTAATAATTTTTTATTTTTTATTTCTTCTTTTTATATAATTTTTACTTATTATATCATTTAACAATAATTTAATTATTGATAAAATGTTTTTTAAATTTACCCTTGATACTTTTATATATAATATAATATTGATATAATAGTCATTTTCTATAGCGAGAAAGATGGGGCCTAGGAGTTTGTTGTCTTTTGTGTCGTCACCGATTTTTGACTCACAGCCTCTGCCAGTGGTGGAGTTTTTAAGATGCACTCAAACTCAGACACTATTTTCTTTCTTTCATTTTCTTAGCACAGATCCCTAAAAGACAGAAGCATCTGAGCTTTTGCCCCCCCCCTTTGATTTCTGTGCCTCTGTTCGGGTTATGACCTATTACATTTGGTAATATTCACCGTGATAATATGATAAAAAAAAATAATTAAAATATAATATGATATAAAAAAATATGAATATAATATAAATATATGAATATAAATTATTAACACATCAAAACGTATATAAATATAAAATATTTTGCTAACAAGTGTTCTTAAAATATTCTTTAAGGTTAATTAATATACTATTTATAATAATAATATTGTATTAAAAGTTAATAATTTTATTTATCATTTTCAATGCATTGATTGAAAATATTACTATATGTAGTAACCTTAAAAAATATTTTTAAAGCACTTGTTAGCAAAATCCAAATATAAAAATCTTACATATAATTATGATTTAAAAAAATATAAATACAATATAAATATACGAATTATCATATCTATTTAACTTCACCTTTACCTCTTTCATTTACCTCCCCCCCTTCCCCTCCTTTCGTGGGCTTTGGCCTATTCCGCTTCAGCCGACCCCTAAGCCAACCAGCCACCCAACCTCCATTTTGATTTGTCTTCTTTTCTTTTCTCTTCCCGATTTTATTTTCTTCTTTTTTCTACACTTTTGCAAGAATTTCTTTTTCCGACGCTAATTGTCAAATATTTCCTTACACAGTCGCAAATTCCAACTTATATCTACTAAGGGCTAGTTTAGCATTGCTGTTGGAAAAAGCTTGGGTTGAAAAAAGCTCGAGTTGAAAAAAGTGTGTTTATAAAGTGTGGTGAAAAAGTATGGTTTAAAAACTTTTAAGTGTTTAGCATTGCTGTGAAAAAGTGTTGTAGAAAATTGAAATGTCAAAAAAATATATGTTTAAAATAATAAAAGTGTAGAGATGTGAGGATAATAAAGTCATTTTATCAAAAAGCCAGCTTTTAAAGCCCAAAAGCTATATTTTTTGGCTTTTTGGTTTGGCTTTTCAAATCATGGTTTCAACAGCAGAAGCCAATTTTTTTATTTGTTTAGCATTGCGTTTGCGGTGAAAAGCAGCTTTTGACCTCAAAAGCTGTGCTAGAAGCAATGCTAAACGAGGCCTAAAGCTCACAATTTTAGTAGTCTCTCTTATAATCAATTACTAGAATTCTTGTCCCGTTTTGCTGAGTTTTTTTTTTTAATATTTATAAAATTTTAATTAAATTAATAATTATATTTAATAATTATTATTTATTTTAAAAAATTATATTTTAATATCGTAAGTAAATAAATTTAAAGTTAAAATCAAATCACTATGATAAATTATACAAAATATAAGATGAATTGAGATACAACACAATCACAACATGAGAAAATAATAAAAAAACGACACAACATGAAAAATAACATAAACATGACATGAATATACGAACGTGTCAAAATCTATGTAAAACGAATTATTAACATGTAAAAATTTATATATATTTATAATACTTTAAAATAACACGAATACGTCACGAACACACAAGATTTTCTCTAAATTGAATTACTATAACAAATTATGTAAAATATGTCATGAATTGAGACACGATAACAGCAGATAAATTTTTTTCTAAATTGAATCACGATTACAAACTATGCAAAATATGAAATGAATTGAGACACGAAACGAACACAGCATAAGAAAAATAATTAAAACACAACACGAATATACGAACGTGTCAAAATATGCATAAAATGAATTATTAACGTGTAAAAATTATATAAGTTTATAATACTTTAAACACACGAAAAAATAACACAAACACATAAATTTTTATCCGCTAGGGAATTTTTTTTAATATTTATAAAATTTTAATTAAATTAACAATCATAAATAAACATAAGTTGAATCATATTAATTAAATAATTTTTTTATGTTTTAATATAGTAAGTAAATGAATTTAGAGTTAAAATCGAATCACTAAGACAAATTATGCAAAATATGAGATGAATTGAAATACGACACAAACACAACATGAGAAAATAATTAAAACACCATACAACACGAAAAATAATATGAACACAAAACGAATATACGAACGTGTCAAAATCTATATAAAACAAATTATTAACGTGTAATTTTTTTTTATAAATTTGTAACACTTTAAACGCACAAAAAAAAAAAACACAAACACATAAAATTTTCTCTAAATTAATTCTCTATAACAAATTATATAAAATATGTTCTGAATTGAGACACGATACGAACATACAAATATTTTTTCTAAATTGAATCACAATGACAAACTATGCAAAATATGAAATTATTTGAGGCACGACACAAACAAAAAGTAGGAAAAATAATTAAGACACAACACGAAAAATAACATGAACACTATACGAATACACGAACGTGTCAAAATATACATAAAATGAATTATTAACGTATAAAAATTTATATAAATTTACAATACTTTAAACATACGAAAAAAACATGAACACGAACACATAAATTTTTTATTTTTATTTTTTTCCTTTTTCTTTTATTTTTTTCTTTTTTTTATCTTCCAAAATAAAAATACAAAGTGCTACGTGTCGGCTCCTAAAGGTTTTATGTAGTAAAAATATATATAGTGTTATGGATTTAATACACTTTCGTTTTGACTTTATGTCAATTTTTTTTTTATTAATTTTCTATTTTTATACTAACCAAAGATACCAAATTGAAAGAAATTTATTGGATTTTATTAAAATGTACTTTTATCCAAACTCATATCGTGCAAAGTTGCTATGGGTTAGTATAAAATTTATTTTATCTTCAATTCTGATAAAGAAACAAATTAAGAACATTCAAAATATGCAAAGTGTAAATCCGAACTTAATCGAACTGATTTATGTGATTAGTCTTTAAAATATGATATTCAAAAATTTTAAAGTTTCAATCATGATATCTGTAACATTTTCTCTTATTTTCGACTGCAACCTATTTTGTATAAATTTTTTTTTTTGCAAAACCTCTTAATTAACTGCACCAAAAAAAAAATGCTAATACCCGCATTTAAATAAATAAATAAATAAGCAACTCAGTTTCTTTCTTCTGAAATACGTGGAGAACATTTTGCGGTTGGATTATAATATTATATCAGAAATCAAGCATTATGACAAAATTTGGATTATCTTTGTAAGATTGTGTTGCTTTTTTCTAGCACAATATATATCATATATAATCTCTTAAAGAAATTTCAGCCTTGTAAAAAAAAATGGTTTGGCAAGGTGTTGGTTTTCAGTAGATTATCAAACAGTAACATAATTAAGCAATTGCAGCAAAGACGTCGGAAAGTGTCCCACCAGGAAGGCCAAATCTTTGTTATGAAGCACGATTTGACACTGCAATTTAATCTTGCTGAAAATTAATTGAAACCCACCTGATTTGATTTGCCTAAAAGATTAAACTTTGCCCACAAATTATTATTTTTCTTTCTTTTTAATTCTTTGTACTGTTGGAGGAGTTGAAGCTGATGGTCCCTGGAAACAGACACTATAAAATGAAGAAAAATGCTTAACAAAACAAGCAATTACGAGAATCAATCTGATATACAAACTTCTGTATAATGTCGAAAACACAAGCAGAATTTCAAAGAAACAAATAGATATGGCCCAGAATTGTATACAAGCATATATTTTATTTGGGGCTGAAAAGCTTCGAAGTTTGAATCTGTTGGACACTATATTTGCAGCTTTATTGAGAATTTAATGCAACGTTAAATTGAATCCGAAGTGACTTTTAACAAATTTGAGATTCAAATTTTAACATCTTCAATTTTTTTTCTATCCTCAAGATCTCCTATGTAGTATGTACCCAAAAAAAATGCAATGTCAAATTAGACCTTACTATGATAAAATTATAGGTGAGAAAACAAGGATTTGAAATGATTCCAGGGCACTTTGCAGGTTTCAGAAACAATAATATCCACAGTTTAGAATGTATAAGCCCTTTGAAATGTCACTTCAGGGTTGGCCTACCTTGATGAATAAGTACAGGGGGGAAGGGGGTTTGCTTGCTAATTGCTATTAGTTTTTGAAGTATTTTAGGGGTATACTTGGACTGAACTTATCCATTTCTTGAGGTCACAAAGACAGGAACCCCCAATAACAGGTGGCATTTACATCCATGTTACATCGACTCTTCATTTTTCTTAAATTATCTCGTATCCGACACGTGTATCCGACATGGGTATACAGATATGATCTTTCAAATGTTGGGAAAACTTTAAAAAAAAAAAAAATTGAACATACCCATATCAGATACATACCTGTATCCAGTGGCGGATCTTCCTATTTGATTTTGGGGGAGCCAATTAAAAATCTAAATATATATATATTTTTTCATTTGAGGTATGTTATTAATTTTACTAATATAAAACATATGCAAATAAGATACTAATAAATACAACAAATTACATCAAATAAAAAATTTTACCTAAAATTGTGAGCGACGTTCTTTTAAAGAAACAAAATCTTCAAGAATTGAATCTGAACTAAATGTCTCAGCAATCTCTCTTTCGATGTTGACAACCAAGTTATCTGCAAGAAACTCATCTTCCATCTTGTTTCGAAGTCTTGTTTTGACGATCTTCATAGCTGAAAATGCTCGCTCACTAGTTGCTGTAGACATTGGAAGAGTTAAAACAAGTCTGATCAATCTGTCAAGGAGATAATATACTTTTGATTTTTTCGTCTCTGTCAGAACAAGGCATAGCTGTGATAAGGAAGACAAATTTTGCAGTTTCACATCATTGTGCATATCATACTCAAAATGTTTCAATTGAAATTTCAAATTCAACTTCTCTTGCTCAGTAAAATCAAGAGGATAATACTTTTCTGCAAGAGTGCAAATATCCTCAATATTGAAAGATTTGTAATCTTCCTTTGGATCCAAAGCAGAGCTAAGTGTCAAAAGATCCATTGCCTGTATGCTAAACCTATTATTTAGCTCCTGCAATTGAAAATCAACGACTTCATTGAATATGTCAAAATGATAATGGTGCTCCACTGTTATTTTACTTTGTTGGTGTTGTCGACGTCGACCTTCAAAATATTGAGCATTCAAATCAGGAACATTCAAGTCATGCTTTTCACAAAACGATAGCACATCTTCAAGCAAATTATTCCACCCATTTTCTCTCAATTTCTGAATCAACATCTTTGTACTTGAAACCAAATGCATAGCATTTAAAATGTCTTGAGATTTTTGCTGCAAAACTTGGCATAGTATATCAGTAATGCCCATGACTTCTTTCATCAAATGTAAAATAAAAATGAATTCAAATGATTGGATCAACTTGGATGCAGCACTGGCATCCCCTCGTTGAGAATAAGTAGATCCATCTCTTTAAAAATTTTCAAGCACCGAACAAGTTGCATCAAACATTGTTATAAGACTACAGATAGAATAAAAATGAGAACCCCAACGAGTATCCCCAGTCCGTTTTAAAGTGCCAATTTGATTGGCACCTTTTCCAGTCTTAAGCTCACCATCAATTAGCATGCTTTCAATTTTAGCTGCTTGAGCAACTTGCAATTCTTCATGACGTTTGCACGAGGCATCAGCAGAATTGCTAATGAAAGTCAAATTATTGAAAAATTCATGAACAGGATGTACTTCTCTAGATGCAGCAACAAAAATTTTAACATTACTCATGCATATACAATAAGATTATATACACATATATTTAAAAACAAAAAAAAAAAATAACAAAAAAATCTTGCTATTTTATGCATGTTAACAATGACAAAAAAAAAAATGTCAAGTGATCTTATAATAAAATAATAAAAAAATGAAAAAAATGAAGATGAAAGTTACATAATTATCAACCTATAAAAAGAGTTTTTTTTTTTTTTTTAGTTTTTGCTGTTTTACAAATTAATCTAAAGCAAAAAAAATAAAAAATAAAAGAAAAAAATAACTGACCAGGTTGTGCAGGCAGATTCAGACAACTTCAAACAGGTTGGACGAATGGGCCAGCATAATTACACAATGGTCAATCCCGACAGCCGACAGGACAAAGCTATGTATATTAACTTTACTAATTACCATCACAGGCGAAAGAGGCACACTGCTTTGGCATGCGCTGATGCGCATATTCTCTGGCTAAAGTCCACGGTCCATGGCGCGATTGTTATCTTGCCTAAGCGCGGTGTGCTTTATCCATTTCCAAAACCCCACAATGAAGTAGTTGTTGTGTTAGGTGTCGGTGAGCTGAAATTTTAATTCATTTATTGATTTATCCTCTTGCCAATTGTTAGGATTGTTGTAGAAGATCATATATATAAAAAAATATTTTAACTTTTGGGGGGGCCAAGCTCGTATGATTATAACTACCCCACATGTATATAAAAAAAAAAATTTAATTTTTGGGGGGGCCAAGGCCCCCCCTGGCTCTAATTACCCACCGCCTCTGCCTGTATCCGACACTCACCTCCGAATCCGGGTAATATAGATTTACACTGCAATGGAACTTACAAGGTGGAAGCTCCCTCACAGGTCACCATATACCAGGTAGACGGAGCATTAAACGTCAAAACACAGCTACTCGTGGGGTTGTGGGGGCAGCAAAACCACAGCTCGGTTTTGATTACCTAGCTGATAGGACTCATCAGCTACCATATTTATGATTAAGCTGAGAGACAATACATAGAGAGAGCCTCATTGAAAGGACTTAAACTTTTTTTTTTTCTTTCATAAAAAGACTTTGCTTGACTATGGCTTTCCATCTGTTTTCTTAGGCTGTTGTCAGGATGGGCCATTACTGAAGAATTCTGATGTTACGAGCTGAATTATGGAAGAAGAATTGGCTTATTGCTAATGTCAAAGATTTTGGATGTTAGTCGTTTTTGGTTGCTTTATCTAGATTAGAAATTCAGCTTGTGGAGTTAAAAAGAATGCTAAAATCAGCCAAAAAAATCCATGACCATTTATATAAATTTGCTAGAGCAAGATTCCACGTTATTTATAGTGAAAAATTCTTGCTCATTTATAGGTGAAAATCAACTTCTATAATCTATTTTTTGCAAGGCCAAAGGGGAAGCAATCAATCAAGCTAAGATGTACTTCAAATGAAACGGGACAATCTCAACCTTCTATTAATTTATATACAAAAAAAATTAGATGAAAGAAGGTTACTTCAGTCCAGCGTCAGTGCATATTATAAGCCTCAAAAGAGGGTTAATTGTGATACTAACAGATCACTTATTAAGTGAGATTGTAGGTGAGACTCGAATTCTAATATTTGTCAAAACGCCAATGAGTACTCAACCAACTGAATTAACCCATGTTGACGGGACAATCTCAACCTTCATCAAAGAAACAAAATGGCAATCGTTCCATTGCCAAGTTTTCAGCCTCAAAAAAAGACGATCATCCCATCAGAGAATGAAAAAGGAAAAACTATATTCGAAGATCACAATCGAGGGAACAAGAAAGCAAGAGAGCAATTAATATGCAATACCCTAAAGAGTCGAGCTAGTCCAACTGCTATATCATGTGTAAAAATTAAATTTGACTCTATATGATAAAATGGAGACACGTCTGACTTTAAGCCAAAGAACAATATATATGGATAGAAATTTTTTTTTTTTTTGGATAAATATATGGATAGAAATTTGCTTTCGAGCATAAATTCAAAATAGAACTCATGATCTGGCAATATGGAATAGTGACTGTTAACAATTGATGCATAAGCATGACGTTATAAGGCATCATTGGAAAATAGTAGTAAAACAGAAGTTCATAGTTATGTTACTCGGATTTTTCATTTTTTAAAGTATTCGTTTTTTACATTTGTATCCGACACATATTTAGACATGACTATGAAAGTATGATCTTCCAAATATATGGAAACATTTTAAAAAATTGAGCATACTTATATTGAACATATCCGTATTCGACACTCATTACGAAATCCGGATAACATAGATTCATATGGAATGCTTTCCATTATCTAAGTCATTAACTTTGGTGGAAATATGGTGCCAATAAAAGTATAAAAACCATATAAACCATGCTATATGGTTAAATAACAAATAGTGATGGTGAAGCTGATTGGTTTCATTAACTAAATTGCAGAAAAGAAGACGAAACCAAGGGCTAGCCTGCTAAAGCTAATATAGAGAATAAACAGACAAAAACCTTTCCCCTCAAATGAAACTTGGCCCAGCCAGGCAAGGCTGAACCCGAGCCCAAGTATAAGAATAAGGGCAGACAGAAAAGATACAACGGACTCCTTGTCTCTCGAGTCCTAATAAAGTAACCATTACAAATATTACAGCGACGAAACACAGTTCTTGAAGACTAGAATATAATTTTATCGAATTTGAAAAAGCTGATTCAGAAAGAACATTGTTTTCTTCAAACAACAATTTATCTTTGAATCAACTGAATTAAACTTCGGATTAAATTTGTATGCTTAATTTCTCGCATAAAGAAATACTTACATACCTTATGTGTTGAGGTCAAAACTGGTACATGGTTGATTGGAGATTGACAAATTGGATGACTGGATTCATTGGATGGCGTTTCTGGTCGATGATCGATAAGGAGAGAAGACTTGCAAAAATGGGGGTATATCATAGGATTTTCAATGATTCTTTTTCCGATCTTTAAGTCAGTATAATAACCTTTACTCGCTCTTTTTTTCTTCCTCTTTTCAGTTTTTTTTTTTGCCCATTACTGACATAAGATAAGTATCAGACAAGGAATCATCCGATACCTCATTTTTGCACGTCTTCTGTCTTGGCAACTCGAGTCATCCAGTTATCAATACTCGGATTCGGAAGTGAGTGCCGGATACGGGTATACTCAATTTTCTAAGTTTTTTCATATATTTGAAGAATCATACCCCGTAACTTTGTCCGAATATGTGTCGGATACGAGTATTTCAAAAAAAATAAGAGTCGGAGTAACATAGATCTTCAGTCAACCATCTATCAGTTTCGAGTTTAACACTATGATTTCTATACAAGCATGGAAGGTGACGATAATCATCCAAGGAATTGGGATGCTTTCTGGTTCCAAACTTCCAATTGTTCTTGTCTTCTGATTGGATTGTATGACATACCCCCAGAGCCAGGTGCATAGGATTCTTTCTTATTAACTAGTCTGTCTTATCAATAGACCTCATAATTTTGGATACCATAAGATAAAAGAGAAAAATAATTAAAATACAATATGAAAAATAATACGACCACACATGAATACACATGTATCAAAGTATTTACAAATGAATTATTAATGTTGATGGGTTTTTTGGGTTGGTTGGTGATTTCTTGATGGAAGGACGACTAGAGAGTAGTCAAGTACGTAGAGCTTGAAATGGAGACAGAAATCAGAAAGGTGTCGGATTTTGTATTTCAAGACGTACTCCGATGCTTAAATCAGCAAAGATTATGAGGACAAGAGAGCATATATAGAGCAAAATAGTCAAAAACAATATGATGAAAGGAAAATTTGAGGGTTTTTTTGGCTTATCTCACGTCTTTTATACCTATGGTAGTAGAGAACTTGGGCTTTCCGCTTAATCTACTAGTCTGCCAACTATGATAAGTGTCTGACCGTATGTATCTTGTGTGACCAAATTAGTTATAGATAGGTGTTATTCTCTTTAGAGGATACAGTTGATGATCTCAAGTTAAATGTGATAAGCTCATAAAATATACATTTTATGCCTTTCTACCTTTAGTTTTTGTTATGTTTCGATCTTTATCTTGTTTACTTATATTATGTTTTTGAATTTTAGGCACAATAAGAAGAATGAAGTCAAAAGATGTCAATAATGATGGTAAAGATCTTACAAAATCATAATCACAAGATGGAAGACGACTTGAGAGTCAAAAAGATCAATTTCTGGTCGCAAAGCAAGAAGGCAGATTTGACCTCCGGAGCTTGTTGCTAAGAAATAATGATGTTAAAGTCATTATTTGAAGAAACTTTATACTTGAATTTTGAAGCTGACTTGAATACCTTTCCAACGATAGTTTACAAGCCCAAATCGGACAATAAATGATCATCCAAATCAGCCGAGAAAGTACGATAATGTGCGTCAGAAAAAACAACAACCAGCGCCGCGGCCCCAGACTCTAGCGCCATAGCGCCCAAAATATTTCGCTGGCCACTGGCATTGTAGAGCTAGCCGGGCTGCCCAAAAACCGCAAAATCGGGAAAAAATCAAAAAATTACCAAAATTGCAAGTTTTTGACTCCTAGCTTCCTTGATCAGCAAGAAAGGGTTTTAAAGGTCAAAAAGCTCTATAAATACCATCTTTTGAGCCACAAACTATCATTATCTTTTGAGGAGACTCAAGGGATCATTATTAATTCTTCTTCTTGTTCTCCATTCTTATGTTAGGCTAAACTTCTTTTTGGTTAAGGGTGATTTCAAAGTCCTAGACATGTTGTGTAATTGATTTTGAGATTCTATCTATCATTAGTTTTCTATCAAAGTTGCTTGAGTTATTCTATAAGAATTGTTCATGATGTTGTCTTGATTTGTTTAGGTTGCAAATTAGATGTATCTTGATAATTATCTAATGCTAGTTTAGGAGTTTTGATCCGTATAATTGTCTTGATTTCCTATTCATAAGTGGCAATTTGTGATTAATGATTATAGTTAAGTTTTCGCTAATTGCAAAGTGGAACATAACCTAAGTTAAACAATTCATGTTCATGTTTTTGTTGCTTAGATCAACCCATCTTTCTCATCATAAAGCTGTTGTCAAATTAAATTTATAGATATTTATCATAAGTTGTTTGATTGTTAGAGATTAAGTAGTGGCGTTCGTCCTGCTTAACGACGAACTAAGGAAGGATTTGGGTAACACGGAATGTTTTTAGCTACGGTTGTTAACTTTGATAGCTAATTGATGTTGATAGATCTGAATTTGATTTTCAATGATGTCTAGTGGTGGAGAATGAAACCTTAACCATACTTCTCTTATATTTGATTTTCTCTTATTTATTTACTTTTTACTTATCTTGTTTTCTTTACTTTTAATTATTTCAAAATCCCATTTTTCTTTTATTGTTCTTAAATTTAAGTTTTAAACTAGTAATTTATAAACTAAAAATCAATATATATGTGGATTCGATCATTGCATGTTACTTTACTATAATTGATCATATTAATTGCAAGATTTAATAAAGATACACTCTTTTGGATGCATCAAATATCTCTCTTGGCCTGGTTTGGCATTAAACCTTAATCTAAGTATAACAATTAACATATCAAAATTTACATAAATATATAATAATTTAAACACCATACACAACTCGTATATACGAATTGGCAAATTTAGTCATACGGTGGTGTAGTGGTAGCCTAGGTGGGCCGTAGTTTATCTTTACAAGAAAGAAAATAAGTATCTCCCAATCCCACGTAATCAGCAGAGATAGGTGGGCCCATTTTACTTTTACCTTTATAACCATGCAACTTCAAAACCCTTTTTGTCCCCCCATTGCATGTGAGGGTAAGAAAGCTAACGTCACGGCCTGTTGTGAACATTTTCATCTACATCATGTGGGCTCTACATGATCTTTCCTATGATCCAACGATGATAAACCTTGACATTGATCTACACTATCACACCAACATGTAACGCAAAGGCGTTTTGGTGCATACGAGGAACCTTCTTGGATCGAACCAAGTGGAATTTGTTTTTCCCAACTTGTCTCTGTCTGTCTGGCTGTCTGTCTATATATATACACAAAGCAACCAAAAAAACATGAACAGTTGAAAACTTACTAGAAAAAAAAAGGAAAGAAAAGAAAATTTGTGATATGGGGCTATCTGAAACAGGCCATGGATGCAAGAATCACCCACATCACCAGGAAAAGCAAGGGGTTTGCCCTTCTTGTCTGAGAGAAAGATTATCTCGTCTTTGTTCTGCTTCATACAAAGAAGCTATATCTTTTTCGCCTGCTGACTACTCTTCGGCTTCGTCTTCGACTTCAAACTCTGCCTCCCCGGCTCGACATCGGAACTTCCATAAGCGAAACGGTTCTGGGGTACTGATGGAAATCATGGGGTCATCGTCTTTCATGGTAAAATTTGGTACTACTAATGGTTTGAAGAAGAGTAGATCCATGGCTTTCGTACCAAGAAACTTTGATGAAGAAGAAGAAGAGGTTAAGAATGGGAAGAAGAAGAAGAAAAAAGGGTTTTGGTCCAAGTTGCTTCGTTTCAAGGGGAAGAATAAGGATGTTCTTCTGACACGTTCAACGAGTACGAGATTGATTGAAAGAGTGAATTTGGTTTCGTAGGGTTCAAATTTCAATAAATTGTGCATAATTTTGTTTTTGTTTTTGTTTTTCTTTGTTACAATCATGGGATTGGGATGAATGTTTCAATCAACAGGTTTGAATCCTTTGATTATGGTGTTCTATGATTGTTTGATTCTTTCTTATTCTTGAAGAAACACAATTAGGTTTAGGTATTTGAGTATTTGCGTTAAGCTGATGTTTTTCCATTTTTCATGCATATCATGAACGTTGACTTTGGGTCATTTACATCACCATGATCTTTATAGAATAATTACTGTAAGTTAGAAGATTTGACTAGAAAGAGCCGTGAATTATCATGCAATATGATTTAAATGTGGTCGGTTCATAGGTGACAAAATTGTTTTTTTTTTTCTAAAATGGTTTTCAATTTTCCACTTGTTCTCAGCCAATTTCGTTGAAAAGTTCGAAACAAAGCCCATATCAATACGAAAACACCATTCAATTACGACACGTTTAATTAATATATATATATATATATATATAACAAATATATTTAAATATAATTAATAAAACATGTTTAATACACTTATTACATTATGTTTATGTTTACAAAAGTTATCTCGTTGAGAAGTTTAAAACAAGCCCATATCAATACGAAAACAACACATAACTACGATATATTTAATAAATATAAAAATAATATAATAAATATATGTTTAAAAATGATTAATAAAACACGTTTAATACACGTATTATATTATTTTTATATTTACAAAATTATTTCACAGAAAAATTCAAAACAAGCCCATATCAATACGAAAACACCGTACAATTATGACGCGTTTAATAAACACAAAAATAATATAATAAATATATATATATATATATATATTTAAATATGATTAACAACACACATTTAATACACGTATTATATTATGTTTATATTTACAAGACTATTTCGTTGAAAAGTTCGAAACAAGCCATATCAATACAAAAACACTATACAATTACGGCACGATTAATAAATACAAAAATAATATAATAAATATATATATATTTAAACATAATTAACAAAAACAGTACACGTATTATATTATATTTATATTTACAAGATTAATATATAAAAAAATGCACGATGAGTTTACCAAATCTACTTTTAAATTTGACCATTTTTATATCGGTTGCACACGTGCGATGTTGTGCTAATGACATTTTAAAAGTTGTTTGAGATTATATGATACATTTACCTATAGCACAAGAAAGAAGAAAGTTTATTAAAATGAAGAAAAATTTCCCAGCAATGATCTTACATTTAGCATTATTTAACGAATCCAAACAATTTCTCCTCTTAAAACTAAACAATTTAAGCAAATAGCTATTTCTGGCGCCGTCAATGTTGAAATCGTCATGACACGCATGCCAAAACTTGATTTTTCAGACGGCAGAATTGTCTTCAAAATATTAAATGCTTTTAGATTCTATCAGGATATACAATATCATGTGTAAGAAGCTGACTGACTGCCTAAATGTTCAATTCAAATTACAATATTTGCTTACCCGGAAACACTTTTTCTTGAAATCATGGGGAATTATGATTTTCTCCTCTTGTATTTGTCTGAAATTTCTAACTGCTGACAGTAAGTATGAAGTGCCAATGCAGCAAAAACATCCCTCCCTGGACTCCTATCCGGCATACGGCACCGCAAGAATTCGATGAGCCATATGATCTGTACATCTGGTATCACAGTTTCTACAACAGCAACAAGCAGATTTCTCCAAATGAATTTAATATTATCTCGTAGAACCCTTGATCTTGATTTCCGTCTCATTCTCATTTTCATCCTCATCACTATGGTCTATAGACGGCCGTTTCAATCTCTGGAATATCTCATCTAGGGACTCAGAATCGGATGAATTGACACGGGAGACGAGTTTGGTTTCCTGAATCTGGCGTAGGGGAAGAAACTTTTTGGCCTCAATATTTGCTTTAAAATTTTGAAAACCGGATTTCATTGATAGCCATGTTGAGGCCAATCCAGAGGATGGCCCTCCCTTCTGGTTACTAGAATGAGACTTGCCTGCTTCAAGCAATGAGACCTTGGGGAAAGTTATGTTATTCTCCTCCGGTTTTGGATTGCTCACTTGTCGACTCTGTTCTCTCATGGCAGCATACTTGTTGCTGATGGCTTCTCTGCTTGTGCCATATTTATGGGGCTCTTCTTTCGAAGGTCCTGATGGAGATCCCTTCACACCATTAGTGACTGAAGTGGTTGTTGCCTTCATTTCAACAACAGTGCGGTCCTGAGCAGTTTGCATCAAGTCAGAAACTGAAGATAACTATATGTTTTAGATGAAAAGGCCACACACAAAAAAAAAATGCAGACTAGCAGTAGTGGATCTATAATTTATTGAAACATTTAGTAGTTGCACCCTATGTTGCTCCGATTCTTCATTTTTCTTAAAGAACCCGTGTCCGATGTTGCCTTCATTTCAACAACAGTGCGGTCCTGAGCAGTTTGCATCAAGTCAGAAACTGAAGATAACTATATGTTTTAGATGAAAAGGCCACACACAAAAAAAAAAATGCAGACTAGCAGTAGTGGATCTATAATTTATTGAAACATTTAGTAGTTGCACCCTATGTTGCTCCGATTCTTCATTTTTCTTAAGGAACCCGTGTCCGACGCATATCCGGACATGAGTATGGGGATATGACCCTCCAAAGATCCTCCAAATACATGGATAAACATAGAAAAAATTGAACATACACGGGTCGGACACATACCCGTATCCGACACTCACATCCGAATCCAAGTAACAAAGGTTGCACCATTAAAAAGTAAAAAGACCGCTTCTATCTTTTGAGACTGGTTACATACTGTGATATTGTTGCCAGGCTCAATATCAGCACCATTGAAATTCCTTGCCAATGGGATAACTTGTTCGCCAACCTTGCATCCTTGTTCGAGCCAATATCGCTCTGTAAAGAAGACAACTTATTAAGTCCTCATCTTATGTCTCTAAATAATTCTTAGCAAGAAACTTAAACCAAGATAAAGCGCAAATATTTGCGGAATTCACAAATCAATGCTACTCCTTTGTCTCGTAATAATACTCCATTCTGTCATTACTAGATATAGACAAGCATTAATTATTGATTTTACTATCGTAAAATGTTCATTTTCAACTATGACTAATATTAGAAACGGAGAGAGTATTTATTAAGAAGTATACAGTGAGAAGATATTACCAAACAGGCAGCATACACAATAGAAAAGACTGAAGTATTTAGCATCCTTACCCTTTTGTAGGATAATTAATCCTGAGGGATCAAATCCATCCACATCATCTGCCTCAGTTTGAAATCTAAGTCGCTTCCAGTTTCCGAAGAAACCAACTACACGATCAAAGAAATTGCTAGCAACTAACAAGATGTATACAACCATGATAAGTGGATAAATATTGTTGAACCCTTCACCAAAGAAAGGGACAGCTTCATCAATGTTCCCCATTCGCTGCAATGAGAAGTTCAAAAGAGAACTATCAAAAACTATGCACGGAAAGAAACAAAATCAGCACACATGCCTAGTTTGATAATAAAGCACCTAGGAGTATCTCCAGTTTTTTAGCACAGTGAAAAATAAAAAATTGGAGCAAATATGATATAGTACAATACATTGTGCTAGCAAAAACTGGAGGTTAAGACAAGTTTTAGATCAGACATAACAATCATAAAAACATATGACAGGCAACAAATGAAAAAAGAACACCGGGATCAAATGCTGCTTTCCTAAAATGACATGGATGTTAGGTACAAGTATTCTGTTTTCTTTATAGAAGTTCCAAAGATTACCAAATCAGTGTCCAATCATGAAGTTCTGTGACTGAAAGCCAAATGAATTTCATTTTTATGGACTATGGCTAATAGTGACAGACACCAAACCAACAAATCATACTTGACGTGCTAACACTTCTCTTTTAGTCTTTTCCCCTTATAAACCAAAAAGGTTTACATTTTGAAACAAATTAAAAAGATGCTTTAATTGCTGTCTCACTCAAATTACTTTGTTTATTAGACATCATTTTTCTTATCTCTCTTTTGAAGTTTCTGCTAGCACTGGAGTCAGTGGAAGTACATGTTCAACAGCGAATGAATAGGAGAATTACCTTTTCAAATATGGTCTTTCTACCACCAAGGCTAATGAGATTGAGAAAGTTGTATGAAATTGGAGGAGCATACCGAGCAACCATCCTAGTAGAGATGTTAATGAGTAAATTGAATTATAAAAGGAAAAAAGGCCAACATACATAACAATGGAGCTCCGAGGAAAAACTTACGAGCATATCATGAGCAAGCTGACTGAGCTAGTCTGCCGCGGTGTTAACGAGTAAAACATTAACATTCCAACCTTGAACAAGGAATAATATGTGCAGATGCACATATACATCAAAGGTACAAAAGCAAAGACCTGGAAGAAAAAGTAATCAGCAGAAAAGTAGAGCAAGAAGAGGATGGTGCAGAAAAGAACAAGTTATATGAGGATATATCAAAACAAGAAATATGATGTCAACAGCAGTAGTTACCAACTGCATACAATGGGGAAGTAATTCTGAAGCCAAAACATGCACAAGGCAAGAAAGAAGAACTACAGATTGCCAAATTGACAATTTATAATACCTACTGTTTCTAGTCCATTCGAATAATAAGACCAAGATTGAAATATCTCTATGAAATTAGAAGATTTGAATCTCTTTACAGGAGGAAAAAAAAAAATTTACCTGCACAAGCACCTCCTGCTTCTTTACTGAATTGATAAGGATAGAGAAAAGAGACAGGTCAACTCCTCTAGGTAAAAGAGTAGCCTCAGCTAAAATAATCGCTGCAGACATGATACCAAGTATGAAAGCCAGGACCTTCTTTAGTTGTTTTCTTAGGATGCAGCGCCAAATAAATTCTGCAAAAGAACCACCATTTTAGTTCAAACATTGCAGTTCTAAAACCTATTATGAAACAATTTTTGTTCATGGAAACAATACAATACTAAAAAAAAGCACTCCAAAACTTAGAGAAGTAAATGAAAGAAAAAATAAAATTTGATAAAGAAAGCCTTGGCCTATAAGCAATAGCGATGAAGAAGCCTTTCAAAAAAAAGGTGGGGGGGATGGGGGTGTACCCAACAGTGACAAGATAATCATAGTTTTAAGAATTTGTCAAAAGTAGTCTATGGGTATAGTAGGGCCTTAATTTGGTCAAGTTTGTCAGTTAAGCAATTAATAAAACAAATATACTCTTTGCTAGTGTAAGATTCTAGGGAACTTCACATTTTAAAAGCATCTGCACTTTTCTGAAAAATTGTGTAGCACCCTGTGGTTTAAGTTCAAAGGTAGTCATTTCAGTATTTCATACTAGTTTCTGCTTTGACTAAACCTGGCCCCTCTATAAGTTTTATGCAGATCACTCTTATTAGGATTGGTTTGCCAAGCTTTTCTAATCCATCATGGTCCTTAAGTGATGGATACAACGGGATTCTATGGGCTGATTTTTAATTTAATGTAGTATGATTCTCTGCTCTCTTTTTGTTGGGAATTTACTTGCAGAAAAGGAAAGCAAGAATTAAAACAGCCTAAAATGCTTTTTTGGTTTTGTTGATTGGGGTAGATTCACTGGAGAAGTGATTGGTACATTCAAGAACCATCAAACACTGTTTTCTTTCAGAACACAGTTGATAACACTATTTAGAAGGTGAGCACAATACATCCTTCCTAAGAAACCAGAAGAAAATTTAGTGTATCGATTTCAAATGATCACGTCAATAAATCCTTTTTAGAGAAATTGGAAAAACGAAAAGGAATAGAAGTTTTTGGGTCTTCCTAGAACTAAACATAAGCAAAGCATCATGAAACAAGGCAAAATACTGCTTCTACAACACAATATCAATAGAGATCCAGTTACCCATTGTATCTAAGAGTGTTCCTGTTTTCCCGGAGCGGCCAGGTCTAAAACTTGAAATGTATTTCCTGAAATGACACATCATAAATGAACATTAAAGGTTGAGTAAAACAATTAGAATGTACATAAAAATATAATAGACTGAATAAAATAAGGTTAGAAGAAAACCATCCAGTTGAACTGCGACGTTCGTAATTTTTTATTGTATCTTCAAGTTGAAGGGCCTCTGAGACATAGGTCATGTACTCACTGTGAAACAACCATGTGTCAGATGCAAAAATGCTTATATTCCAAATACACTGTTAGATTGAAAGTTTCTATGCACCCTATTCAAATCTAGGAATGAAGAACAGAAGTTACTCCTAAAAGACATCAACTAAAATTCAAAAAAAAAAAAAAAAAGAAGGATTAAAATAATCATTTTCCAAGCACATTAAAACAGTTTGAAGATGGTGTACAACTTGGATTCAAGTAAACGTTCTGGGTTGATAACAAACTGAGTGTAAAAAGTAAAAACAACATCTAGTATACCTTTTGTACCGATAATATTCCTCTCGAGCTAGCCGAAGATGACGTCTGAGTGTTGCCATAGATTTCTCATCTGAATCGTAGTCCATATCATTTTCTCCCAACCGACCACCTTGTGGCTTAAAGGATGGGTCTTCCCTAAACTGGAGAATAAATGGAGCATGCAAAGTCACATGCAATATTCCAAAAAAGAGAACCTCACTCATTGAAAAGTTTTCGAATAAACACAAGGAAAAAAAATACCATTTGAGCTACCATATTATCAATAACATCCATGTATGGTCTCAAAGTATCACGCTTGGACATCTGATTGGATGTTGCTTGGGCAACCTGATGAAGCAAATGACCATAATGTTTAACATAACAATAATCTAAGAATGTTTAGCCTCTTAGGGGTAAAAAATGAGAGAAACTGGTGAATTGCTGATAAACTGATTGCTAATACTAATACATGTGAAAAGTGGAAACTTCAAATCATTTTACTTCCAAAAATGTAAACATAAGCAAATATGCGTGTGCGTATGGCTGAGTGCATGTGTGTGAGTGAATGACAAAGAGATCATGACATGCATATGCACATCTATTAAAACCATACATTATTCTACTAGGATGCGCACACACACACACATATACATACACATACAATTATTTGGGTGGAGTAGGGTGGGCAGATGGGAAAGAAATTTTAAATATAATGGGGATAGCAAATACCACAATAGCATTTGAAAGTTCCTGATGAGCTTCATCAAGCTTTACAGCCATTTTGGCAATTTTATGAGAAAGAACTTTTTGGCGGATGGTCCAATCTGCATTTTTCCAGAGGCTCTTTGGAATTTCGCTCAAGCCGAAGCCAAGAAGAAACGCACCAGTAACAAGCCCAAACGTATTCGACAAAGCCATAGCTAACCCAAGGATACCACCACTCCTGTCAACATAAAGTTATCAAGTACCAAAATAAGAACAATTTGTCAACTGACAAGGAAGGAAAAGTCCGCCATTCCATTTTTCTATACTTTGTAGAATCTATCAATTGGAAAACATCTGCATGAACATATCTGGTCTAGAAAAGCAAATTCAGCACATAGGATATGAACAGTGAGGCAACAGATGCTAGACAGCCAGAGTATTAAGAGACAATACAATAACTTGAAATAACTTCAAATATAATCCTAACCTTCATAAGACAACCAAGATCATATCAGAAACACTATAATAAAACCAAAGAAAATCAACAATTTTTAAAGAAAGAAAAGCTTACCAGTTCTTGTGCATCGCAATGAGGAGAATAAGTCCCACAAGGCCAATAGAACCCACAACTGAATAGAAGACTAAGTTGACGCGCACACTAGTCTTCAATCTTTCAGTCACAGAAAAGTCTCCAGCATCTTCAAAACCCTGAATAAGGGGCACCACAGCCCTGCTTAGAGATAACATAATTTAACTATATGAGGAAATGCATTACAATCTGCAGAACTATCTAGAGGAATCATCTGCACTCGCAAGAAAATCATCCCCACAAACTTAAGACAGAAAATTACAACAAAAGGGTAAGTACAACCATAAACCAGTGTCATTTCACGCCCACCCGATAAAATTGCAGCAAAATAACTACAATATGAATACAATGTGCCACTTTTCAACCTTAGCTTTTTAACATTCAGGGGGAGACAAGAGGCAAATCTGACAACATATATCCATCCCGAAAAAAAGAGAGGAAATTTTCAATTTATAGAAAATTGAATCAAATGTAGCAGTAAAAATTTAATCTAGAATACTATAAATTGGCATATCCCCATGAATTTTAGTTCCACAAATAGACATCCATCAATAAGACAAAGTGACAAACCCATCTAACGAACTGTAAATATCGATAATAAAGAAAGAAACGTACCAGGTAAGGAGATAGGTACCCCAATAAGACCAGCTCCAAAAGAACGAAATTCCTCCATTTTCACCAGCATTTTCAGGCTTCGATATCGTCTGCACAAGAGTTTAACATAAATTTTTCGAATTCGGTTAGCCCAAATTTACAAAAAAAAAAAAGGAAAAGACCGATCAACTAAATAAACCAAAATTTCTATGGAATTAAAAAAAGAACATCACCGTCCAGATATCGGCGGGGACGAGGATGATGATGGAGAGAGAACAGAACCAAGCGTATCCGACGGTGAAGAGGACGTAACGAGGGACATCGGGGCCAGCGAAGTACCTCAAGGTGAAAATAACCATACCTACGGTTAAAGGCAACGAGATCAGGTAAAATACCCACATCTCTCTTTCCCTTTTCTCTTCAACAATTTTTTTTTTTTCAGGTACTGGAAATTTTTGCCGATCTCGGTCACGGTGGTGGTTTATATTGCGCGCGAGACGTCGTGTCGGGTACGTGCGCTGTGGGTCGTTTAGGTTAGTGTTGGTTTAGTTTTAAAAATGAAACTCCATTGATCTCGAGTTGAGTTTTGAGTCGAGTCCAAGCTCAAGCTCGAATGGTTTATTGTTTGAATTCAATTCGGTTTGATTGCATCTTATTTAAAGATTAATTTGTGTAGTGATGATATTTGTTACTATATCAATAAAATTAAAAACAGTAATTAAATGTGTTCAAATGCAAAAGTAAAGACAACATCGAGGTGAATTATAATTAAAAAATATTAAATTAAAATTTATTATAAATTAAAATACTAATAATATATTAAATAATATTTTGTTAACATATAGTTAAATATTAATAAAATACTAATAATATATTAAATAATATTTTGTTTTTAATTTTTATTATTTATGTAGTTATATATTTATTAATTAATTCATTTTAATTTTATAATAATAAAATTTATATATTTATTAATTTACTATATAATAATATTAAATTAACAAAGTTACTTCATACTTTTTAATAATAAAAAAAAAAATTAAAAATTAAGGGTAGGTTTGAATAAAAGATTTCAAGAAAAGAATTTATTTGTAAGAAGACTTTCAAAATTTTAAAATAAAATTACTTTGTTTGAAAAAATAAAAATTAGAATTATCAAAATTCTTAAAATTTGAATAGAATTTTTAGAAGCCTCAACTTCTCTTATCAAATTATTTGATATTAATATTTGTGATATTCTTTGATTTTTTACTAAGATATTAATATTTATAATGTTTTTTTACGCAATTTTTATTTTTTTCAATTCTAACTATAAAAACTCATTTTAAATTTTATTTTTCATGTTATTAGTAATATTTATATATTTTTACAAATCTAATAACATTCATATCATATTTTTTTTTCAATATTTTTTTATTTTATCTGTAATATCATTCTTTCTCTATTATAATTATTTTTTTATCTCATCAAATTTCAATATTCAATATTTTTTTTCTAAAAACTATTTATCCAAACAATACAATTACAAATGCTAGTATTTTGAATTGATGCATTTTAAAATGTTAGCATTTCAAAATTTTAAAATTTCTCATATAAACACACTTTAAGTGACACAATATTTTGAAAAAAAATAACCACAATGAGAGAAATCATTTCACACTAGATTTTTGTGTGTACAACAAAGTGGATTTAGTTTCCAACCTGCTCATGGGTCGGGTTATTCGTCCAAACCCGAAATTCTTTCAATATTTGAGAGGGCTTGAACAAAAATATTAAACCTAAAAAATGGTTTTGAATAAAATTTAAAATCCATTTTCTAAACAGATTGGGCTTTGGACAAAAAAATTTAAGTCTAAACCCTATTATGCTCTGCCCAATCTACTCAACCCGACTCGAATATTATATTATTATTATTATATAATTATAATTGTATACTTAATAATAATAAATAGTTTAATTTTCAGCAATGCATCATACTTAAAATTTGTTGCATCAATCAATTTATCATTTAACTTAATGGAGGAAGTTCATTTTGAAGGCTGTTTTCAATTTTGTAAGCATTACAAAATATTCAATAAGCATTGATTTAGCAGTAACATATTGTTGATATATTAAATTAGTCATTATGCACCACAACATAAAGATATTCAGTGCAATAATTGGTGCAAAAAGCAAAGCTGATCAAGTGTATTATTTCTATTAATATTAAATACATTTATTTTTTTTAATTGAAAAAAAATGTTTGGTGAGCCAAGCCGGATCTAGATATCCCTTTAATAATATAGGTCAAGCCTGATCACAAAAATTTGCTCATATTTCGAATTGAATCGAATCTGAAAAAGCATAAATATTATTAGTATCTTATTTAAATTCGATTCGAACTTAATTCGATTCGATTTGTGAACAGGTTTAATTTTTATTTGCCATGTCAGATTATCCAAATAGATAATTACAATACGGTTGAACAAAAAATTGTCCAATTGGAGAAAAGACACAAAAATAGTAAAAACACGGAAAAGGCATAACCCTTTAAGTAATCAACTAGATATTACACACTGTGGAACAAAAATTTAAAAATAAATAATTTAATGATATAAAATGTGAGTATTTTTTTTTATTATATAATGTGGATTTTTTTTTTTTAAATAAGGGAATTACTTGATGAAGTCACATGTAAAATAATTTTCTTAAGTAAATTATATAAACATTTTTTATTTTGTTTTATATTATCTATTCATTTTTTTTAATTTATATTTTTATCAAATGAATTAGTGTCACTTGATTTAATAACACCAATTCAATCATTTCTTTTATAATAATAAGTGTCGATAGATACCTAAAGAAAAAGGAAATTGATCATGGATTCGAACATTTGGAGTCAAAGTACTTAAAAGGTCTTTATAATATATTATTTAATGTAAATTAATCTATTAACTATAAAAAATAGATAATCTAATATTTGTTATTTTAAGTTAAAGAAAAAAAATCACTAATTAATATAACATAAATCGTATAAAAAGTTGATATGACATTTAATTTGTGTTTAGTTGATGACGTGAATGTTAAATACTGACGTGACACTAATAAAATATATTATTTAAGATTACGTGGACAAAATAAATAATATATTTTTAACATTTGATATAGCATTTTCAACAATTTGATTACTTATTTTGCACGTAATCTTAAAATAATTTATTTTATTAATGTCATATGAGTATTTGACTTTCACTTTATTAATTAAATATAGATTAATGTTACATCAATTTTTTTAACGATTCACATTACATCAATTAATAATTTTATCTTTTTACTTCAATTTTAAAAAAATAAAAATTAAATTATCTCAATTACTTTGACCAACATTTGGCTTAATAAATAGTAAAAATAAACCCCAAAAAAACACGTTGGCCAACTAATGCCGGATTTACATTCCAAACAACATTACCGCGAAAAGCGTTTTCCTTCCACCAATAAGAATCGACTATTCAAGAATGACGATCTGTGTCTTCACCCAATAAGCTAATCGAAACCGTCCATTTCGGCTGAGAAAACACAACTTGTGACAGTTTTCACCGTCAGATTTCGCACAGAAGAAACACACGGATAATAAATCGTATCCGTCCGATGCAAGTTTAATTATTCAATCCCACCTTCTATAAATACCTCTTAACCGCTCTACTTTTCAAAAGGTTTTAGCGAAGAAGAGAGAAGTGTATTCAACAAATTTAAGGTTCGTTCCCTTCATTCTCTGGGTTTTTTTTTTTTTATATAATTTATTTTTAAATTTTAATTCTTCATAGATTCGATTCTTCTATTTGATTCATGTTTTTGATTTAATGTTAATTGAATTAGGATATAGGGCAGGTAATTTAGGGTTAAGTTAGAATTTGTTTGAATTTGAAGCTGAGATTATCTTTTTCGGGATTGTTGAATTTCTTTACGAATTTTTGGGTTTCGAGTTCGATTCTTTGCTGTTTTAATCTGTAATTTTGACGATATTAGGATGTTGAACTTGTTTCTCGGAAAATTAAGATTTGTTAGCTCATTGGCTTGAATAATTAGCCGAGATCTATCTTTTCTTTGTTGTGTTTGGTTGATGAGAAAATGTAGATAGAATTTTTTTTCAATAGTTTGAGAAATATCCTGTTTATTTAATAGATGGCCCGTACCAAGCAAACTGCTCGTAAGTCAACCGGAGGAAAGGCTCCTAGGAAGCAACTCGCTACCAAGGTTACTTTTTTTTTTTTTCCTTTTGTAAACATAATGATTTTACTCAATTTTTTAAAGTTTCTTGTCTTGTTATTAACTTCTGATCTGTCTTGTTGCCTATCAGGCTGCCCGTAAGTCTGCCCCAACCACCGGTGGTGTGAAGAAGCCCCATCGTTACCGTCCTGGAACTGTTGCCCTTCGGTTAGTCATTTTTTTTTCTTCATTTATTTACATATTTTATGTTTCAACAAAATCAGTGTTTTACCGCGAGGTTGTTTCATAATGGGTTATTGACTTTTTATATGATGTTTGTACAGTGAAATTCGTAAGTACCAGAAGAGTACTGAGCTTCTTATCAGGAAATTGCCCTTCCAGAGGCTTGTCCGTGAAATCGCCCAGGACTTCAAGGTAAAAAAAAAAAGGGTTTTTTCTTTTTTGTCTAT
This sequence comes from Fremontodendron californicum, assembly GCA_030761205.1. Lineage (NCBI taxonomy): Eukaryota > Viridiplantae > Streptophyta > Magnoliopsida > Malvales > Malvaceae > Fremontodendron > Fremontodendron californicum. The sequence continues at coordinate 3,515,795 of JAULJL010000037.1, forward strand.
TGCTTGACAATTCGATCTTATTTGCTTGATTATTGATTGCCTATGTTTACTGGGGATTTTGTTTTTCAGACTGATTTGCGTTTCCAGAGCCATGCTGTTCTGGCTCTCCAGGAAGCTGCAGAGGCATACCTTGTCGGTCTTTTCGAAGACACCAATCTGTGCGCCATCCACGCCAAGCGTGTTACAATCATGCCCAAAGACATCCAGCTCGCTCGTAGGATCAGGGGTGAGCGTGCCTAGAAGTATCAGGTGTGATGATCTCAACTAGAATTAAGATATTCTTGTTGGGTTTTGGGGAAGTTTGTGTTTTTTCTTATTGGGTTATTATTATTATTTTTTTTTTGTTAGGTAGATGAATAGTTAGGTTGATGGTAGTGGTAGGTTTTGTGTTATGTGATGACGAATTGGGTGTATGGTGGAGTTGGTTTCTGATATCTGTTAGTTTTAAAGTTCCCAAGTCTTGGGTATATTGTGTTTAAATATGTTGGTCTTGGACAAAAAATGGCTTTGCCATTTACTGTAGTGGCTTTGAACATTTATCTATTATTTGCCAACCTAATCTAGTTTAATTATGTTATTTTTTTAATTTGTTGTTTTTTGAATTGTGGGTGAATGAAAATTGGGGCTTAACTATGGATTTTGTTTCAAGCGGTGGTGTTCTTTGGATTCTTCTATACCAATTTATTGGTAGGTTGCCGCCCCCTTTGTGGATCCATGTTTATTTATCGTCTTTGGATATATATATATATATATATATATATATATATATATATATATATATAAGGCTGAAATTTGGTTGGAAGTGTCCCCAAAGTTATGGGCTTTTTATATTTCAACGGGCTCACTCCCTCAAGAACAGAGTTAGTCTTTGGATCAGCAAATGTGTTCATGTGGAGGGCTGGACACTTGTATGAAGTATGAAACCGCTCTGTAATATTAAACCTTTTTTATGATGGGGAGATTGCAGAATAGGTTGATTAGTTCTTTAGATTTGTTGATTCTTTATCCAAAAAAAAAGTAACATCAAGTTAGATGGCTTTTTCTTTGTCCTATTTGGAGGAAAACGGTGTGAACTTAATGCGGCAGTGGATTATCTAACTGAACTCTAGTTTACTTGTTTAATTAATTGACATTTCTTTTTATTTCTGATTAAGTTGGAGGGTTTAGGGATATAAAAACTAGAGCAGCTCACAAAATATATGTACACTAGAATTGGGGTGAAAAATATAATATATTCAATATATTATATATTTTGAAAGGGATTAAAATGTAAAAAAGTAATTTTGTTTTTTAAAAGTAAAATGTGTAATTTTTTTTCTTTCTAAACGCAATAAAACAAGAAATAAAAGAATTTATTTTTTAATTTTTTGATAATTTTTTAAATTGAGTTAATATCATTTAGAGTCGTGATATTAGTTACACACTTTAATAAAATAATATAGATATTTTTTCAAGATTAATAATTGTAGCCCCATTGTAAAAAAATGTGTTTTGAACAACAACAAAAAAAGGTTTAAACTCAATTAAATGATCGATGATTCAAGGAAAAACCAAACCAAGAATTATTCCAAAATTGTATTTTTTATTTATTTATTTTTTATCTCATGTTTTTTCTTGGCTTTTTCCTCCAATGTCCAATATCCAACCCGCATCAACACTCGCTGTCTTCCTACGGCCATATTTCAAATTCCTTTCCCTTTGAATTTATCTTTTTACCCGCAAGCTATTCCCTTCTAAGTTCTAACCCCAGGCTAAGCAGGCTCTTCTGTCAAATGCAAATTGAAGCTCACTGAATTATGTAAACAACTAATTAGTACATATAAAAGTACAGTGGAAAGGTATAATTATAAATAGCTAACTTGAAACTGAAAACAAAACATAGGATGATGATATCTCTACGGAAAGCCTGAAGCTGAGTTTTAAAGTAAGTTCTCCATAAGCCTAATAAATGATAACACGAGTTGAAGTAGCTAGGCACAGGCGCACAGCTAACCAATTTTAGGAAAGCATCATCTGGCCTGGCCTCTTCATCAAGGGGAAGCACCTGCACTGCAGCATTCACAATCAATTTTGATTCATTCATAATATGACAAAAATTATTACATCACCTTTCTTCCATTCCATTGTAGCCCCAACCCCCCCCCCCCCCCCCCCCCAAAATCAAATTAGGATGCGAGTTAAGTTGTTAAAAAATTACCATGTCAACCGTACATTATTACTACAGCCTTAATCCGGAAACTAATTCAACTTTAAAACCTGGGCAATGAAAAAGGGAATAACTTGGCCTGAATCTCCTTCAATAAGGGAGTCAAACACCCTGCTTGAATTACAATTCCTGATTTCAATTGTCACCACCAGACCAGCCATTAGAATCAGATTCATAGTATAGAACAATCCATCGACAATCTGATCCATCACTGAATCAATAAAATGAGTTACTCACGTGCTTCATCACTTGACCTCAATAACAAAATTCTTATTCAGAAAAAAAAAAAAAAAAAAAAAAAAACAGTACTCTGTTTAGTAGTAAGAGAAGAGAACTTAATTACCATGGCGAGACGACCAAAGAATTTAAGCACGTAATATCTTTATAATATCTTTTCCTCAAGTAACTTAAGTAGATAGAAGTTGAAAGATTTATGATGGATTAAAAATCTGAAAAAAATAATAATAATAATTGGTGTCAAAAGTCAAATCAAATCAATTCAATTTAGAAAATTATCAAAATAAATTAAAAATATTATAAAAACATTTTGTTAACAAGATTTAATAGAAGTAAGTTACAACTGCATGTTCATAGATAAAAAAAGAAAAACAAAATCCCTCTTATAGGAAAAAAAAAATAAAAAGCAAAAAGTACACAATATTGAACCTTAAATATTATGGGGATGTCCTAAACAAATCAAATTAATTAGAGTCTCTACCCAACTGCATCTAAAAATCCCTATCAACCCTTTTTTTTTTCACTTACCAGGGAGAGGATGTATATATTCATGATCCAACATTACAAATGTTAATCAAGTGGAACTCAAAATGTCTGCCATTAATGGCCTCCATGTTTCAGCCTATCGTCAACCTCTTGATAAACTCTAATAATCGATGCACTAAATCAGAATCAGATCCTCACAAGAAATATACTGAGCTCAGGGCCATGATTTCCATCTGGGCTCAACATGTAAAGAGTCTCGGAATCCTTGGAGCCAACGACTCGATCGAAATAGGCTCTAATGTAGGCTAACTCTCCATCTACGCCCTCAGTCTCAGAATTCCCTGGCAAAACCCCAGCCCCCATTGACACTGCCTTGAGGAGTTCCATCACGTTCAAATCCTCCTCCGTCGCCTCTCGTTTAACCCCATGGCCAGTTTTTTTCCCGTTGCAATACATTGTCCACAAAGGCTCATCGAATAACTTTACCTTATCTTTTCCAGGTTTCTTTTCGCATTCCAGGGCAATTCTTACCATCCCTGCAACCAATTCTTTTTGTAGCACATTCGTTTGCATGGCTAACTCAATAACTAACGAAGGGAGACACTTAGGGCTCTCTTGAACGGAAAGACTTACCCTTCCTTTACGATGCCCGAACAAAGTTCCGGTCACTCGAGTCCCTGAATTGCTTATGTGAAAGTCTGTTTGTAACCCGACAGGGCGGGTTGGGAACTTGCATGTAGGGTGGGTGATGATAGGGAATGAACGAAAAACGGATCGAAAGACACGAAGGAGTTTTGTTTTATGTTTCTTGTTGTTCTTTTCGCATGGCTGGACAAGGGAAAACGGTTGTTGGGCGCCGCGTGGTGTTGTAGGAGCTTTTGGGGTTGAAGGGGTTGCCGGTGTTCGAGCTCCTCCGTCCCTGGAGGTGGCGGCGCTGCTGGTTCGAGGTCTGGACTCCCCCATTAATGGACGTTGATGAACCAGCAGGAACAGGTGAGGGCCATGGGAGAGATGGAGATAGATGGTGATCTTCAGGTTAGGTAGTGGCACCCTACAAAAATGGTCAACATTAACTTCCTAAGGATTTGCCTCTTTATTAGGTTTTGAAAATTGAAAATCCAATCATACTATTTGCTAGAATAGCATGGAAATAAAGTTAGTTACTCCATTTTATTTGATGCATGCAATATATTTGGTTTGGAATTGCTTTGGACAATTAGAGGAAATGACAATGGACAAGGGAATGAATATTGAAATTGCCTTGTTTTTGTGTTTTTTTTTTTTTTGGCATGAAATTTACATACAAATTTGTGGTCTAGATGGATGGAATCATTGTAGATTAGGTAATACTAGTAGAATAATTTTATTAATGATTACAAAAAATAAACAAGCTATGGAATTTGGTCACATTTAATTTTATTGATGGGTTTTATTCTATATGATGGATTTTGTTAATGCTAAAGTTCAAGTATATATAAGAAGAATAAAACTTAATTATTATTGTTGATGTCCAAATTGGTCGTGATCTATTTTGATAAAATTTGTAAAATAAGGATGGTCAAAGGCGTCGGAAATGATACTCCGACGCGCTCTGACATTCAAGTCAGTGATAACTTAATAAATTGAGAGGGACAATGTAAATACATGAAGAAAATAATGTAGAGAATATGAATTACCTCCCTTTACTTTTAAAGTGATATGAATTAGATTAAGTTCCAAAAAAAAATTATATTATCAATGGGATTACTTGTTCATTATTTAATGGTTTTAGATATTCATATAAAAAGATAATAGTAATTGGTTTATTCTAAAAAAAAAATTATCACTTAAATTATAATTACTGCTAACTACTTAATTATCTCTTTATATAGTTAATAATATATATATATATATTTTGTTAATAATCACCGTCAATCATCTTATATGAAAGTACATCTCAACTAGAGGTGCTCATAGCCGGGCCGAGGCCCGAAATTTTTTTGGGATTCTTACCAGGGCCAGTCGGGCGAGCACTGTTCATCATTTTCTTTTTTTAAAAAAAATTTATTATTATTTTTATAATTAAAATTAAATAAAATAATATTATTTTAATACAAAAAACACTGTTTCGGGTCCCTGTCCAGGTCCGATCCAATACGGACCAAGCCTGTCGGGTCTGTCGGGCCGGGCGAGCTACCCGGTCCGTGAGCAAATCTAATCTCAACTTATACCACCCAAATTAACATCAAAGACAACAAAAGTAAAAGTATTTTACTAGAAATATTTAAAAACGTTTTTTAAAAAAAATTAGATGTCTATGGTTGGATTAGGTTCGTATAGTAAAAAATTTTGTTTGTCCAAAGTCTGCCTTGCCCTGACCTTGCTCGACCGGTCCAAAAAACTCATTTTATTATTTAAAAAATATTAAAACATTAAAAAAATATTTTATATTTTATAATTAAATTTAAATAAAAAATTTTTATTGCTTAAATAGTAATCAAAATCGGATCGACCTGAATTAAAAATATTTCATCTCAAACCCGATCCAATTTGAGCCGGGTCTATCCATCCTTTAATAGGTCATTATTTAGTTTCATCAAAAATAAGAATTATTGAGAATTCAAAATATAAAGTTTGACTGTATTGGTATAATGTTAGATTCTAACTTTAAGTGATCGTAATTCAATTTTATTTTTTTTTAACAATCTCAAATACAAATAAAAATATAAATGATAAATAAAACAATTAAATAGATGAAGTTTCTTTTCTTTTGGGTCAATCGGAGAATCTAACTTTTTTTTTTTTTTGGATAAGTTGTTTTCCATTATCCAAGAAGCAGGTGAACCGGCTACATTTGCACTGTTTCAGCTAGCAATTTGTTAGCAATAGAATAAGAAATCCATCAAAAAACTTTAAGTATATATTAGTTACAAACCATGCTGTACATAGCCTTTTGTTGACTGGATCCACGACTGCTTTTCTTGTTGGATATCAACTGATTAATTATGTGTATAAATATGAAATACGTAGTTGTCGTAAGTAAATATATAATATATAATTAAGGTATACAATTAATATCAATATTGAATAAAAAATTGATTTCAAAAGTATCCATTTGAAAAGAAAGAAGATGGTTGATGTTTAGTTTGGTGTGGAATCCCACATTGGAAAAAGAAAAGCTTATGCTTGTGTTTATATAGGCTAAAGTTCAGTGTAAGTTTATGTTCAAAGAGGCACCTAAGTTTTTGTGAAATGTGATGACCTACACAAACTTGGGCTCGAGCTCGGGTTTGAAAAATATTTAAATTTTTAGTGCCCAGCCCAACTAGTTAAATTTGTCTGATTAAGACATGTCGGTTCGGACCAAAACCGAACTGTTTTCTTTTTCAACAGTTTTGTTTGTTGACCGTTTGGGTTAAAACATACCGGCTCGGACCAAGCCGAACAGGTTCTTTTCAAATTGTATGTATGTTCCGAACAATTTTTTGGTTTCCTATAAATATCGAGAGCAGTATCTGTTTTAATCACTTAATTTTTCTCCTTGTTCTCGGTTTTCTGATCTTGTGAGAGAGACGGATTTCATTTTTTTCTGGTTCGTTGTGTTGCTATTGAGTGTGCTCTTAACAACAACATGATTAAGGAGACCTGAAAAACGAGTTGCAATCTTCTATAAGCACCTAAGAGACAAACAAAAATCGTCTTAAGGTCAGAGGTTCTACATTTTCAGTGTTCAAATAAAATCAATAAATATATGTGTTCTTTATAATGTTCCTATATTGAAATTCGATTCTGGTGAATAAAATGTAATCTGTTCTTATATGTTTTTTTAATTCTACTTATATATTTATGCAGTATCGAAACTTAAACTTGCTAATTTCGGATTAAATTTTGGATAACAGTTCTTGCCCCTGAAAATCTTAGCTGCACTTTCTCCTTGATGCTTCCAATTACCTCGTGTCTTGTAGCTTGGACTTGTTTGAAGTGCCTGCTGTTCCTTACTAGCTTTTGTCAAACACTTCCCCAGCAGATCCGAAACTGCACCACGCTTACTAATGGGCGCATGGTCCTTTGCACTATAAACAGTTCACTTTCCATATAATTTCTTTATTAGTCAGACATAATAAAATAAAATAAATTTATTTTCTCTCCTAGGGTTTCTCTAGTGGGGGCTTCGGTCTTGGCCTTAGTGCAAGTTTTGTTCTTGAAAGTTGGTTTAGATACTATCACAGCAAAATCAATAACAAAATTTTGGGATTTCTGTCAACATTCTTGTTTTGGGGTTTCAGACATTCTTGTCTTGGGGTTATAGCTTTAGGCATTCTTTTGCCCCAGGGTTATAGTTTTTAGGCAGTTTAGTTTGGGGTTTTATTCTCAGAGTTGGTTTAAATCAAGATTTCGTTTCTTGAATTCTTGATTTATTAAAATTTCTTCTTGTTGATTCTTGATCCGAATCTTGAAAAAAAAATTCAAGAATTCAGAGGGGCATTCGAACAGTTCCCAAAAAAAAAAAAAAAAGTTCATCCGAGATTTCAAGAAAATCAAGAAGTCTTGTTCTTGAAAAAAAAAGAGTGTTCGAATAGGCAGAAAAAGAAAAAAAATTCGAAAAAGATTGAAAAGAAGAAGAAAAAATCGACATTCATCTTTTTTTTTTACTAACCAAAGTTGTTTTGCAGCAACTTTAAGATGTCTCTCACTTTATGCGACGAAGTAAAGCAAGCTCTACAAGAGATGAAAGATCTCACCTCATTGTTTGAGAGGTTTGTGCAACAAGAGGAAGAAATATGGAGAACAAAAAAGAGAGAAAAAGAAGAGAGAAGAAATAAAGAAAAAGAAATAAAGGTAGCTGAAATTAAAGAAGTAAGAGAGGAGCCACTAGTGGAAAAGGAGACAATTCCTGCCGAGGAAAACATAGAATTTGAGAATTTTACTGATGCAAAAGAGAGTGAGGTTTTTATTCTTGATGCTCCTAACCAATCTCTTCCTATTTTTCCTGTTTCTTTGTTGAAGGATTGTGAGGATTTATTTTCGGAGGAGTTGCAGGATGGGTTGCCACCCATAAACGGCATTGTCCATCACCTTGATTTAGTATCTTGCACCGTCATTCTCACGCACAAGGCTAAGATTCGAGGGCGAATCTTTTCGAGGAAAGGGGGAATGATAGGATCCAAGATGGCCCAATCCCATGACAATTTCTATATGGGCTAAGATCCAATAATAATCTATGAAACATGGCAAGAATGGGTGGAATTCACTTGGGCCATGTTACAAGTTATTTAAGAAAGACTTCAACATGCAAGATGGGCTTGCATCCAAGTTTGATCCATGTGATTCAAGAACACAAGGTGGCACATTAAGAGGGCTTATTTTAATTCTTATAATTACTTAGGCATTTGGGTCTATATTATGTAACATGAACATCTTTTAATTATTTAGGTTTGGGCTTGAGCATGTTCAGCCCATATTTTACATATTATTACTTAGTAGATTAGGGTTATCGTAGGGAGGCTATAAATATATGTCTTAGCCGCATATTTCAATTATCTTTTGATCAATTAAGTCTGATTTTATTCAGTGAGAGTTTTCTCTTTTTAGTTCTTGAAAGAACTTAGGAACTTATCAAAGAATTCTTTCTTTGTGGCGTTCAACCTATCAAACTTAGGTTCTTGAAACAAGAGTTCTTAGGGTTTAGATTACATGCTTAATCTAGGTTCTTTGAAACAGGCTTTTAAGGGTTTAAGTTTTCTTTGCCTGAATCTTGGCTTTTCTGGGTTAGGTATTTCAATTTGTTAGTGGGTTCAAAGGGTTTAACCCCTAGGGTTCACATATCAGAGCTAACAAATTGAAATACCTAACCCAGAAAAGCTCAGATTCAGGCAAAGAAAACTTAAACCCTTAAAAGCCTGTTTCAAAGAACCTAGATTAAGCATGTAATCTAAACCTTAAGAACTCTTGTTTCAAGAACCTAAGTTTGATAGGTTGAACGCCACAAAGAAAGAATTCTTTGATAAGTTCCTAAGTTCTTTCAAGAACTAAAAAGAGAAAACTCTCACTGAATAAAATCAGACTTAATTGATCAAAAGATAATTGAAATAGGCGGCTAAGACATATATTTATAGCCTCCCTACGATAACCCTAATCTACTAAGTAATAATATGTAAAATATGGGCTGAACATGCTCAAGCCCAAACCTAAATAATTAAAAGATGTTCATGTTACATAATATAGGCTCAAATGCCTAAGTAATTATAAGAATTAAAATAAACTCAAATAAGCCCTCTTAATGTGCCACCTTGTGTTCTTGAATCACATGGATCAAACTTGGATGCAAGCCCATCTTGCATGTTGAAGTCTTTCTTAAATAACTTGCAACATGGCCCAAGTGAATTCCACCCATTCTTGCCATGTTTCATAGATCTTCTTGGATCTTGGCCCATATAGAAATTGTCATGGGATTGGGCCATCTTGGATCCTATCAGATTTAAAGTCAATTTGGGTACAAGAAATGTATCAGGCAAATTTAAGGTTGAGGTTGAGAAATTGTCAGTATGAGTAACTTTCATGATAGAACCATTAACCGTGTGAATTGTAGGTTATGTGATAGGAGATAAAGAAGAAAAAGACTGTGAGTCATGAGTCATATGATTAGAGCAAGCAGAGTCGAAGAACCAATAAGATGTACCTGAGGTGGTAGAAAGAGCAGTGTGATTACCAGAGGAAAGAACTTGTTGTAGGATGGTTTGAAGATCACCAAGAGATATGGTAGATTTAGTCGAAGAGGTAGTAGTAGTGGAGTCTTCATTAGCAGCAGCAGAGTGTGAGATATGTCGAGAGCCAGTAAAGTGATTCTGAGATCTGGTGGGTTTCGTTGGACAGTGCTCAATAAGATGACCTTTTGCTTTGCAGTAACGACATTCAACCATAGGATTGGCAGGACATCGACTGAAAATCTGTCCTCTTTTCTTGCAGAATCGACATTCAACAATGGGACAATTAGGAAGGATATGGCATGATTTTCGATAATTGCGACGAAAATTTGGAATATTTGGTCCTCGAGCAGTAGTGGCCAACACAACATTAGTATGATGAGGTTTTAGTAATCTCAGGCGAGTCTCTTCAGATATTCATTCAAAAACTGCATTTTCAATAGGAAGAGGACTCTGATGGAGCAAAGAAGCCCTGACAGACTCAAAATCTTCTCTGAGGGACATAAGAAATTGAACCAAGCGCAGTTGATTGCGATATTTTGTATATGTAATGGCGTCAGTTGGACAAAGCCAATTTGGTTCAGAGAGAGCAATCTGATCCCATATTGACTGCATACGAGCGATAAAATCAGTAACTAATTGACCTGGTTCCTGAAGTAAAGAGTGGACTTCGTCAAGTAATTGATATTGATGAGCCAAGTCTGAAGTGGTGTAGCGAGCTGCAAGAAGATCCCAAACTTCCTTAGCTGTGTCAAAACGACTAAATTACATATGGATGGAAGGTGTAGAGGTGTTGCGAAACCAAGTGATTATTTGGTGATTTTTGCTATCCCAATTTTCAAGGTAATAAGCAAAGTCTTTATCTGATTCTCCTTCAAATTTAGTGGGAGGTTTGACATCTCCTGTAACATAGCGTAATAATTTTCTTCCCTTGAGGAAGCTTCTTATTCCCTGGAACCAAGTCTGATAGTTGTATCCATCAAGAACAAATGAAATAGGTTGATTGATATCTAATTTTTCCATAGTAATAACAAGTATTATGAGAGCAGAAAGTGGCTAATGAAAGGTAAACTAAAAAGGAAGCATAGAGCAAAAGCAGAGAAAGATAGCAAAAAAGAAAAATTGAACACCTAGTGCTCTGATATCTTGTTACGAAAAAGAGACTAAAGCAGAAGAAGCAGAAATGTTGAGAAGTATGTAGAGAAACAAGTTGAGAGAAGATAACTTATATTTGGTGTGTCTTTGATAGGTTACACAAGAACCCTATTTATCGGGTGATAACATGAACTATACAAGATAGAAAATAATTATGCCTAAGATTATGCTAATCTAGAAAGGTGTGATATTCTTTACAATGCTAATCTAGTCTAATATTCTTTACAATGCTAATCTAATGTAATATTCTTTACAATATGAAAAAGGAGTATACCTGTACCCACAGCTCACTCCGAAATCCGAGTAACAAAAGTCATAATTTGGGCGGGGAAAATATTAAGCATGCTGAATATATACCTTGTTGATGTTCTGATTATTCATAGGCTAAATGCTCAATTTGAGACTAAATCTATTATCTTTTAAATGGATCAGGATTAAATCTTTTATTTGAGTCTATTAAGTTTTTAACCTTTTCGAGTTGTGACAAATAAAGACTTATCCGTGAGTTTGACGGACACGCGCCTGAGCAAAGAGTGGTCTTCAAAAGGAATGCTGACATGGACTCTTTTTTTTTTTATATACATTTGGCAAGAGAAATGGTCACATGGCATGATAGATGATCACATGTGTAATTTTAAAATACCAAAAATTGACTTAATCTCTATTTAATTATTAATCTAAATTTATTAATTAAAATTTCACCCAACAAAAAATTAATCAATAACTAAAAATTCAAAATTAAAAAACCCAGAAAGATTGAAAAAAAAAACAAGTCAATAATTTAATTTCTAAATCACATTTTTCTCTATCTTCGAAAAAAAATCCCAGATTTAGAGAACTATGAATCTTAATACACCAATTCAGGTTTGTCGACTTAAAGAGCTTGGTTTATCAATTTATTTTTCCATTTAAAAAAAGTAAAAAATAGAATAAGAAAAAATTGGAAATAAGAGTTAAAGAAAAATGCCTTGAGGTAAGTCCCCTGATTGAAAGAAACACATCATACCTGCTTTCCATTCTCACCATGCTAAATAATCATCTCATCCAAAAATCTCAACTCAAATACCATAGATTCTTTCCTTCACCTTAACCACCACCATTTCACCATAATCATCACTTTCCTTAAAACACTACGTAATAGCAATATTACAATAACCAAAACCATACATTTTAAACACCAAAATTAGCCACAATTCAAGTGAGAAAAGCCAAATCAAGAAAAATTCCAAAAGTAAAATACAAAAATTTTCAATAAATTATAGCTTGATAACTTGAATGTGAAACTTAGATAGGCTTTCTAAGTTTTCTGAAAGTAGAAGAGAGAAAGGGAAAATGAGTGTGAAAGAAAACTTTGGCCACAGAAGAGAGAGAAAGAAAAAAAAAAGTGAAAAGATGGGTAAGTCAACTATCGTCGGAGTATACCCACGTTCACTCTACCACCATTCCTGTCACGGAAGAGACCACGATAGACAAACAAATCATCCAGGTAGAAAATGTGGTTGTTTTTTGGGTATTACTAGTAATTTGATGTTGGGTTTTTTTGGTGAATAAGGATTCACAAACACAAAATAAGAATGATTTTCGATTTTATGAAGATGGGTTTTGAGTTTCTTTCTTTTTGAAATTGTGAATGGATTTGGAGATTAGGGTTTATTAAATTAGGGATTTGAGTTAGGTTACAAAATTAGGGATCTTATTTTTTATTTTTTTGGATTTTACCTTTTCATAATTATTTCATGTTTTTTGAGTGCCAAATGTATAAAATAATTACATGTCAGCATTATTTTTTGATTATTTGGCGCATTTTCCTCAAACACAGCCATAAATCTTTATTTGTCACAACTCGAAAAGATTGAGCCTTTAATAGACTGAAATGAAAGGTTTAATCCTATCCATTCAGGTGCTAATAGATTTGGTCCTAAATTGTGCATTTAGCCTTATTCCTAGGTATTGTGTGTTTGGATTAATAGGAAAAAGTTTGTGAGAGAATGAGAGGAAAGAAGTGATTTGAAGTAAAGTGCTCTTTTTGTCTTTTGGGTTCATTATTGTTTTAGGCTAGACAAAAACGGTGAGCTGAGAAGCAAAATAATTTTACAGCAATGGAATGTTTGATTTGTGTTTTATTCATAGAATTAGAGAGAATTTCATTAATAAGTTTTATATGTTTCTTCAAAGTTTTGAGAAGCTGGTTAAAATAGAGAATTGCAAGTCTTATTGTTATTTATGTTATTCGAACTCGGAGGTCAGTGTTGAAGACGGGTATTTGTCTGATACGAGTATATTTAATTTTTTTAAAAGTTTTTTCATATATTTGAAGGATTATATTCATACTCTCGTATTCATATCCGAATATATGCTGAACACGAATATTTAAAATAAAATAAAAAAGTCGGATAATATAGATTGTTATCCTTTTTTCTCATGTAAACTACCCCTTGTTACATTTCTTCACTTCACATAATGATCATTGGCTAATGATTTATATTAAATTTTTGGTTTTTTTTTTCCTGGAATAAATACAAATTTAACTTTCAAACTATACAATTTAAGTCATTTTGATCCCTATTATTTTATTTGGATCAATTTGGCCTTCAATCAATTTTTTAAATTTCATATAAATTTAACAGAAATTGATCACATGCGAACATGTAATTAACAATTTCGTTAAATTTAGGCCAATTTTACAAAAAAATTGATCATAAAATATACAAAAAATTTAACGTTTTCGTTAAATTTAGGCCAATTTGATCGAAAATAACAGCATGAAAGCCAAGTTTATCAAAATTAATAACATTGGGTCAAATTTATTCAAATAAAAAAAAATAAGGGTCAAAATAATTAAATTTGCATAATTCGAAAGTCAATTTTATATTTATGTCTTCTTCTTTTTTTTAATATAGCATATACCTTCTTAAACTAGAAAATTTAAAGTTTAAATCTCCATCCCTATCTTAACTATTAATTTGGAAGCCAAATCAAGTGTGGGTTTCAACAAGAATTGTTGATTTCTTGGTTTAAAAAAGAAAAAGCATAAATGAGTGTGGATAGTGTTTAACAAATGGCAGGTTGGAGAAGAGCAGAGTATAAAGGGTGAGATAGGCATAGGCAGAGGAACAAGTAAAAGGATAGTAAGAGGAGGAGAAGAAGACAGTGTAGAAAAGGAGGAGAGATGTTCATCAAAGGAAAAGGAAGCTGTAAATCAAAATTGTTATCATCCTTTTCACTATCTCAGCCTTGCTAAGCTTGCATTTCTCAAGTGTTTGGGTCTAGAATTAGATTCATTATCTAAGACTTGAGACTAGTTCAAAAACATATGAAAAAAGAAATCAAAAATAGTATTCATATTTACTTGTCTATTATTATTACTAGGAATATGACTTTGTACTATTTGTATATAAATTTTTTATTTATTTGTAATATTTTTTAATTATTTTATGTGTTAAATAGTAGATATTATATAAATTATTATGAGATAATTAATTGATAATTAATTATTTTAAATTAGTTTTTTATTTTAAAAAAAATTATAATCTTTTTACAAAGTAAATATTATAAAATGCTTAAAAGTTGATGTGGGTTAACTTTTTTTTCTTTTGATTATTTTCATTTTAGAGTAAAAACGAATTTTTTATTGAGCAGATCGTTAAATATTTCCACCACTCGTGGTGATATTTAACGAAATTCTCTCCCCTCGAGATATCTTAGGAATCATCACTATGATATCCTTCGAATTTCGTTGTCGGTAATTCATCTTTCACATTTAATTTTAAATGAGTGCATATAATGCGAATAACTAGACATGGTCCACATGGGTTAAAATTATTTTTAAAATTTATTCTCTTTTTCTTTAACTATATATATATTATAAATGATTATTTATAAAAATCTATGCAAAAATATTTTTTGAGACACCGAATATTTAAAAATAAAAATAAAAATCCATAACAATCAAAGCCAGATAAGGAATACATTCATTCCACCTCAAAGAAGAAAAACCATTATGATAGTATTTCGATACACCCACAAGCATTTTCCATCCTTAAAACATATCAGAGTTCTAAAAATAATTATCCTAGCATTTTAAAACATCCACCAACCTGTCTCGTCCTAAAGCATACTAAACAAAAGCATTTGTTACTCTGTCATGATTGGCTTATTCTCGCTTGCTTTGGGTCTCTGTTCCTTAGGCTTCTGCTCCTCCATTTTCCTCTTGTCGAAGGAGCCGCCCTTCTGGCTGAGGAATGAGCGGAAGAGTGGAGAATTGACGTCGTAAATCATTTTCGAAAGAAAGGAAAACCCTAGCTAGCTAGCTTTCTTTGCCCACGCAGCTTCTATAACATTCGGCTTCGCTGTTTAGAAACTTAATAGTGGTGAGTGGGGAGGCCGTGTACTAGGTGGTGTTGGGCTAGGCAGGTGAGTGGGGAGGCAATGTGCTAGGTGGGGGAGCTGGGGCAGTTCAGTTTAGGGTCCTGGTCTTGGTTAGGCAGTAGGGTGTTTTTTTTTTTTTTTTTTTTTGAGGAGTTGAAAATGGTGGATCTTTAAAAAAATTTGGGGAGCCTCCGCTGCAATAGGTATCCCCTTTTCTTTTAATGGAGGGTCAGAAGAAAAAATTCAGGTTTTACCAAGTCAAAAAAAAAAAAAATTATTAGCCTTTTTCTGGTGGCTTGATTGAGGATTTTGGCTTATTCTTGGTAAAATGAGGGTGAAGCAGAGGTCAACTATTCTGTTTTTGGAGCTTGGAGTTTGCTGATTTTGGGACTTTGAAACTCTTGATGAAGTTGTGCTATGGTGAAAAGGGTAGAAAAAATGAGGTGAAAAAATAGAGCTGAAAATAACTAGGCAATTTGGGGAGTAAGATTTTGGGGTGAAGGAAAAGCTGGCTGCATGGTATTCCCAAAAAAAAAAAATTCTTTTTTTTTTTTTTTATTTTTATTATTTCTAATTTAATTAACAGATTATCATTAATTTTTGAAAAAAGAAAGCCCACATTCAATTCTAATTCTAAACCCAATTTACATGATTTTGGGCCCAATTCAAATTAATGTATTGGCCCAATTCAGATTAAAGCCCAAATGATAAAAAAATGGATCTATCAAATTAAGCTTAGTCAAACTAATAAATCGGATTTGAATGGAAAATTGAGAAAAGATGACGAATTCGAATATCATCCCAATTGGATTGAGATTAAGGCCTCGTCTCCGGTTATTTTGAAACTCTAATTTTATCAACCGGACAAAATTAGATGTTTACACCTATCATAAACCCTTTTAGGTTTTATATATCCTTAAAGTTCATAGCGAAATTGGGCCATAAAAATTGAGAACCAAAGCTTAGGCCGTCAGTACATAGAATGATGTTGTTGCATGGCCTTATATGGCATTTTTTTTTTTTTTTCTGTTTTATGTGAACCCAATTTACTGCCCTATTTAATATAAGAGAGTTGAAAATATGTAAGTTAAAAGATAATATTAACCCTAATTAATCTAAAAGGGAGCTGGAATTACTACATTATATAGATTTATTAGCTCAAATTCATTCATTTAGCTTCATTCTAAAGTTGGTCTACGGTCAATTTTTCCAAATTTACTCTTTAATCAAACAACCCGAGATGCAAATCCCAGAGACAAAGGGTTGGAAAAAAAAAATTACCCTTCCAATTCTTATTTCTCAAAATTAGGTCTAGTTTGGCATTATTTTGGGATTGAAAAAAGCTCGGTTTGAAAAAAAATACTTTCTAAAAGTGTGGTAATTACAACTCGGGTTTGATTAGTTTTTGAATCATTAAGTGAGAATATATAAATACCCGAATCGAATCGAACCGAATTATATATATATATATATTTATATAACTTTTACATTTTTATAAAATAATTATTTTATATCTAAATCTATTTAAGTATATTAAAATAATAGCAATAAAATTTCAAAATTTGATGAATCGAACTGATAAAATTTGGCTCGGATCGATTCGCTTTCAAAGCAAATTTGATTTAGATTCGAATCGATTTTTGAAAATTCAATTCTAATAAATACCTTAATATTAAAGCTATCGCTAATTTTATTTAATAAATAATTTTTAATTAATACTTATAAACATTCGTTAATCGAATCCGAATTAAAAAATGGGTGCTGGTTGAGCGGAATGAGCCAGCCCATTTAGTACTACTACATTATTTGAAATGGGTTAAGCTTAGATCGGTGTGTGTGTGTCTATTTCATAAATGGATGGATTTGGTGGACAATTTATAGGATTGGTCCATTAGAATTTAGAGCTACCTCAATTGGGTTTTGCAATTTTTGTTTTTTTTGTTTTTTTTTTTTTTACAAATGATTGATTTATGGTCTTATTAGATGCCATCTGTCAGTCGTCATCATTATTATTACCACACAACTGTCTCTAGCTTTCACGTGGACTCCTTCCATGTCAATGTCAACCTTTTACCTCATAAAAACTCATCCGAATCAGATGATTTGTCTCCACAAATTTCTCCAAACTCACATGTTAAAATACGAAAACAAAAAATCTTTTGAAACCGTTAAAGCATTTTTTTTGCTTTGTTAGAAAATTGGAATTGCTTGTGAAAAAGTTTGGATCGAAAAAGTATTGTAAAAAAAATATAGTTTAAAAGTTTTAAATATTTAATATTGTTATGAAAAAATGTCATGATAAATTGAATTATCTAAAAAAACACATAATAATAATAATAAAAAAAAATCATTTGACTTTAAAAATGCGATTCCAAATCGCAAAAAACCAAAAATTTAGTTTTTTTATTTGGGTTTTCTTTGATCTTGTTAAAGTTTAGTTGTGCGAATATTATCCAAGTACAAAATTAGAGCATGTTATAAATTTCAGAGAGGATTAATAATAGTATTTATATATCACTTATCAAATGAAATTAGTTGTGAGACTAGAACCGTAATATTTATTAAAATATTAATGAGTAATCAATCAATTAAATCAATTCACGTTAATTTCTTGATTTAGATTTGAAAATCAATCTTTTGGAAGAAAGAAAAAAAAAACAAATATTTGTATCGTTCAACATTAAGATTATAATAAAATACAACTTTTAATCTCATACCTATTTCAATGCTAAACGTATCCATAGCGATTTATGTGCAATTACATACTAAAATAATGGAATCCCTTTTTAGAAATAAAGAAAGCGAATTATATAATTAGTTCAAGTTTTGATTTGATTGCTAGCGGAAAAAAAAAAAAAAAGTGCAAAAAGGATATTGGAACGACAACAGTAGTATATAGTAGTGCAGGGCAGCCATGGTGCAGAGTTTGTCACTATGGGTGGCATCGAATAAAGGCCTTTTTATCGAGTCTTTAAGTGGGGCGGTGGGCATCTTTTCTTTCTTTTCTACTTCATAGCTAGAAATAGCATAATTGATTAACTGTTGCGTTTTCTCCGACCGATATGCTTTCATTTCCATATAACATAACAACATCACCAATGTGGCAAAGCCAACGAAGCTATTTTCTATAGATTCATTCCTATCTACAGTCTTCAATCGCGGTCTGATTTTTTTTTTTATATATATATTTTTAAATTTGGATTAAATTGGGTTTAAGTTGGTTCGAAAGTTTATTTCATTATTCATAAAAATATTACAAAAATTATTTTTTATATATTTTATAGTTAAATTTAAATAAAAAATATTTTTTTTATTTAATAAATAGTAATTCAAGTCAAGTCGGCCAGAATTATTAAAATCTTTACCTAAATCCGACCCAATTCAGACCGGATAGATAGCATATCCTTTGGACAGGTCTAGGAATGAGGAACGTTAAAAATAGAGGACATTTTTTTTTTTTTAATTTGGAGAAGCATATTTCAACTAGATATAATAATATGTGTATGTATATCATATTTCGTATTCTTTTTTCATATCATTCATATAAATATAAATATAACTTTAATTATTAAATATTAACTATATCAAAATTTTAAATACGAATATGATACGTGTATTAAACGTACCGTATCGTGTTTATTACATTGTTTTCGTGTTTACTAAATGTGTTGTGTTTCTATTGTATTTTTGTATCGTATTTAAAATTATCAAATCTAATTTTATTTTAATTGAAAAATTATATATCAATTATTGAATTAAATGCTTAAGTGTCTTGAACAACAAAATACCATATGAGCAATGTTAGTAAATTTTCAAAATTATAAGAATATTTTTGTTTTGTATAAAAGAAAATTCTCTACATCTATGAATCTATTTTATTACCAAATTTATAGACCTAATTATACCTAATTTTCTATTCCAATTGTATGTCTATAATCCCTAGATTACAGTCTAGGAATCTTACATTTAAAATAACTTTATCTTATCTTTAATATAAATATTTTAAATAAATAACAAATAAATATTTTACTATTGTAAATAAATGAAAAATACACATAAGATTAACTGTTTTGTACTATAAAGAGAAAATATTTTTTTGGAATAACTCAAACTTTGAATTTTTATTAAGAATTTTCCGTACCTAGGAATTTATCTTAATAGAGTTAATCCAAATTTTATTTTGATTTTTAATTTTCAAAAAATTTAATTTTGATCTCGAATTACATAAAATTGTTTCGTTTTTATCATTGCATCTGCAAAACTATTTAATATAACAGTAAATATCGATTGACGTCACATAAATCACACATTATACCCGCTGACATCATATATATATATATATATATATATAAAAAAGACTGTTGACATAAAAAAATAATTTCAAATTTTTATTTTATTTTTGACTTCAGGTTAAAAAAAAAAAGGTTAGTGGAAAAAAATCCGACATTCCCTATTATATCTGTTCAAGGGACAAGCTCGATTCTTATTAAATTTGGATCGAGTTTGAATATAAATTTTTTTAATTCGGTTTGGTTCAATTTAAATTATTACTTATTAATAAATAATATTTTTTTAATTATAAAAATATATAAATATTAATATAAAAAAATATTTTAATATTTTTTTTAAACAATCAAACGAAATTTTGAATCCAACTTGAAAATCGATTACGAGAAAGTTGGCGCAGATCTAAAAACGATTACGAGAATTTGCTTTCTTTCTCGTTGCTTTGGATGTTTGATAGCAAATTTGATGGTTTGTTGAATCTCTGTTTTTTAATATTTTTTTGATACCTTTGGATGATATCTTGAGTTCTTGAATTTTTTTAAAAATCCAGTTATTGGTATTTTCAAAGTAAAATTAGAAGGCCTTGCTAGAAAAGAAGGAGATCTAATAATAAAAAAATAATTTAACGATTTGTTAAAATCTTAATGTTGAAAAAATAGGATAAGAGATTCAATTGGATTGTTTAATTTAAAAATAAATTAAATATTAAATATATAATTTTAATATTAAATAAGTATTAAATATAGTAATTAATTAATAAAAAAATATGTTTGGTTTAATGATATAGTTTTTACTTTATGATTAAAAAATTAAATGTTCAAATCTCATCATTTATAAAAAAAATAATAAAATAAACAAAAAACTGATTTTTTTATCAGTTGAACCGGTTTTCTATCGGTTTACTATATGTCCGACTTTTTATATGTACCGGGCCGAACAAACCATCGGTTTCCGATTCAAACAATCCGACCGATCGATTCGATCCGATTTTTTCATTACTGTAAAATCTAAATTGAAATCATATTTATTAATAAAAAGTTAAATTTATCCAATTCAAATATTTAAAATAAATTTTATATATTTATTATGAATTAAAAATTATATTTATTATGAATTAAAATTTTATAATTGTGACAATGCCACATCAAAATTTCGTCATAAGTCTCATTAGAATTTATAAGATCAAAACTATACTACTTAAAATATTTTGCCCTTGTGGAAAAATATTACATAGACCTCCTTAATGTTAACTATAGCTTCAACAAATAATGTAATGTAGTCATTAAAATTTGAGTTAAAGTATGGAGACAGTTTTTATACTATAGTTAAAAATGTATAGTCTTTGTACTATATAAGTGAGTAATTTAATCTTTATACGTTAAAATTGGTGCAAAGAAGTAAAACTGATAATGATATATTAATGAAAAACCGTCTAAATACTGACGTGGACATGTGAAACTGACAGAAAAAATGACTTGAAAAAAAAAATTGATGACGTGTCAAAAAATTGTACTCATGTGGAATTTAGAAAAACATCATTTTTTTAACTCCAAATCTTTTCCTTACTCGTAAAAACATGTTATCATTTTTTTCAAGTCATCTATTTTGTCAGTTTTTAAATTCCACTTAGGAAAAAAAATTTGACACGTCATTATTTTTTTCAAATCATCTATTCTCTCAGTTTCACATATCCACGTCAGTATTTAGACGGTTTTCCATTAACAAAGTTACCAATTTAATTTTACTTTTTTGCACCAATTTCAAATGTACAAGAATTAAATTACTCACTTCTATAGTATAAGGACTAAAATACACTTTTGACTATAGTAAAATGACTACCTAAATACTTTAAACTAAAATTTGTCATATATATTTACATATATTATATGAGTCATATGATTTTACCATTAAATTGAGTAAAATTATTATTGTTAAGTTATGAATTTATATATGTGATTCGTTTAATCGGTGTCTATAGACACTGGTTAAGAATTATTTATTTATCATTTCAAGAATTTTTTTATATTTAATACATTATCCTTACACACCAGATCCAACAGCTGAAGCCTCATCAAATCCTCCACCTCAGTTAATGATCTCAGACCCTCCAAGCTCAGACATCTTCCCCACCTTACTCAAAGAAATAGTTAGAGAAAACCTCCCAGTTGTCGCTCAACAAGAATCCTCTGATGATTCTTCAGATGAATTTCTCACAGAAATTACAATCTCTGACGACGATACTGAACCACTTCAACAGATCTTCATGACAGAACCACGTGTTGAAGAACCCGATGATGGAACATCTTTCTTGTAGATGATAAGTTTTCTTTACCCAACCGTAAGACTCTCTTTGCAAACTTATCAAATACTCAGATATTCTCCAAGTTCGATCTCAAAACAGGATTTTGGCAACTTGGAATACATCCATCTGAAAGATACAAAACGGCGTTCTGTATCCCACAGCAACACTTCCAATGGACAGTTATGCCCTTCGGCTTGAAGACAGCCCCTTCACTTTTCCAAATAGCTATGGTCAAAATTTTCAGTCCTATTCTGGATAATGCCCTTATCTACATTGATGACATCCTACTGTTTTCTCCAGATGAGACTCATCACAAGAAGCTTTTAGAAAAGTTTCAGCACATTGTCCAAAGCTACAGGATAATGCTTTCAGAAAAGAAAATGATAATTGCAGCTACTGAGATAGACTTTTTAGGCATGAGCCTAAAAGATGGACAATATGTTGCACAGCCACACATTTCTCAAGAACTACCCAAGTTCCCAGATGAAAACCTCACAAAACGACAAGTTCAACAGTTCCTTGGAATTGTTAACTACATAAGTGAATTCATCCAAAATTTGGCTAAGCTCACAAGTCCTCTCAAACAGATGTTGAAAAATGAGTCTCCTCAACAATGGACCACAAAGCAGACAAATGCAGTCAGAAAGATCAAATCCATTGCATAGTCCCTTCCTGCACTACATATTCCCTCCCAAACAGATTAGTCCAAAAGAATTCTCCAAACCGATGCAAGTAACCACTATTGGTCAGCACTACTCCTTAAAGAAATCAATGGAAAAAGACGAATATGTGGATACAAGAGTGGTCGCTTCAAAGATTCATAAATCCACTACCACTCAACTTTCAAAGAAATTCTTGTAGTAAAAAATGACATTTAGAAATTTGAATTCCATCTTATTGGACACCACTTCACTGTTGAGTCAGACATGACAGCCTTTATTCATATTCTAAACCTCAAGAAAAAGAGATTACCAAATGCTCAACTCCTTAGATGGGCATAGTGGTTTTCTCAATACAGCTTCACTTTCAGGCATATAAAAGGCAAGCTCAACACCATCTCAAATATGCTATCTAGACCTCCTTCCTATCAAACCAAAAAGCTCATTTCAGTGCTAACAATGATGAACCTTCACCAGGACCCACTTCCTCTAATCCTCCAAACCTCCCTGATTTAAAAACCCTACAAGAAATAGAACCTAATCTTCCATTAGACCAGCTCCCACCAGAACTTCAAAAAGCCATAACACAAAAGATCCTTGATGCTAGAGCCAGAGATAAGGTGTTCTATTATCAGTCTCGCATCATCCAAAAATATGGAGACCAGGCCATAAGACCCATTGTTATCAATCTCACTCACCCTTTTCTCCACTTGTTTCGAATACCGCATCTTGCTTACTTCCCTAAGGAACTACTACCATTTTTATGGTATCTCTGCCAGCTCCATACAATAGCCATTGAATTCCCAACCCAAAACCTCATTTGGACTGTTTACCACTAGTACAAAAACCATCTCACAACCTTTTTGGGATATTTTTACTCCCTGAAAGAATGACAAACTCTTCTCAATGATTACCAAGATAACCCATATTCCTCTACCATAATCCTTTTCCACATACCATACACAGAAGACGGGTTCAAACCTTTGCCAAACCATACATGATATCCCCTTGTCCACTTTATGAGAATCCATTCACACAAACCCAACAGTACAGGTTCTCACTGTCTTATGCTAGGAAAATGACGCAATAATCCTACAAGAAAATCCATGGAATTCATACCCATTACAATACACTCAAAGGTTGGATCAAGACTTCAGACTTATCTAACCTCCAACAACATTTGGATATGTTCTCACTGGATCCAAGAACCTTTACCCATTAGGAATGTTAACCTGCCCTTAATGCTTCCATCTGAGTCTCAACATTTTCCTGTAAACCTTTTCTGGACAAACAAAGGAAAATACAAGTTTGAGAAGGAGAGAACAAAGGAAAAATAATAATAATGTATTAATTATATATATTTTTCTATATATATCACCTTAACTAATATTATTAAAGATTGATTAACATTTTTCATATATATTCATACAATAAAATTTAGTAACTCGTGATTTTTTGATTGGTTAAGTTCATAATTGACAAAATCTTTTTAATAAAATTTCGTTGAAGTGATTGTACTATTTTCATTTAGAATATTGTGGTTTGGATGCCAAACATTCATGTCAAGAGAAAGAGAAAAAGAAGTCTTTAGATCTTTGTAATTTTAATACGACATGATACGATATAAATATAAAATAAAAAATAATTAAAAAATAATATAATATAAAAAATAATATAAATACGATATAAATATATGAATACATGAATATATATCAAAATTTATATAATACAAATAATTAATATGTTAAATTTTTTATAAATATATAATATTTTAAATATAATTATGATACAAGAAAATAACACCAAATTAATATGAATTCACGATTGTTAGGATTTTCTCCCTTTTGTGTCTTAGCAATCATAGGCAAGTTTTTTTCCAATCCGTTGACCCAGTTACGGAAACCAGCAAGCAACTCAAGAGGGGCGCAAAATAGCACCAGCAGCCACGTCATCAACCGCTATGAATAATACAACGTGTCGGCCACGCGAACCATCGGCAGGCTCGAGTCAGCTTTGGACCGCTGGGCGCAGCAGGTGCAGCCCCTGGTTCGAATCGTTTCACTTTCTTCAATCTCTTTGCGCAAAAAATATATATATATATTTTTTAAATTGTTAGGAAAATCCTCACGGCCAGGGAAAAATCTACACTCTCCATTTCTTCTTCCTTCCTTCTCAGTGGAAAAAAGCAAAATAAGAAAGAAAAAGAAAAAGGAAAGAAAAATACTGTTAGATTTTCACTCTCTCTTTCTCTCTCTAAAAATAAAATTAAAGTTCTATTTTTTCTCTCTCTAAATGGCAGGAAAAACCCTAGCTTGAGACCGCCGCCTTTGCATTTTCTAGTAACAGCAACTTAATACGCGCGCATGTAAGTTCCTTTATATTTCAATTTTTTCGAATTTCAGTCTCTGGGTTGTTGCACTATTCAATTTCGAGAGAAAAGACGAAAGGAAAATAAGAACTTTTGAAATTAGGCATATTTTTTTTACGATTGTGTGAGCTTAATTTAGTTTTGATTTCATTTTTTTTTTCCTTCTCGTTAATTTTTTAATAGAAGATATCATTCTCTATTTTTTTTTTTGTGTGTGTGTGGCTATATGTGCATTGATATTGAAATTGAGTTGCAAAATTTGCAGTTTCAGGGTGAAGAGGGTGGGAAATTATTAGTAGGGTCATGAAATTTATGTGTGTTTAAAGAATATAATTGAATATAGACTGGACAAGGATTTGGATGTTGAGTTAAGTTTCGCATATAGAGGTTCTTGTTATTGGGAATGGCAGAAGATAGCCTCCGGATTGGCGGGCTTTCTTCTGGTTTGGCTGTGATATTGAATAGTGAGGATGGGAAGGAAAATCCGTCGAAACCCCGCCTTGTATCATATTCTGATGACTTTGGTCAGCAATCTGTGGAGCGAGCTCTTGAATATGTATTTGGTCTTCCCAATAAATCACTTGGTCCATTGAGTGGTCCCATTGACAGCAGTCTAGTTCGTTCTATCATAAAGAACCACTTGTACTCAGATTCTGATGCTTTGGTTAGTAACAGAGATGGGGTTTGTCTTGTTGATAATGGCTCTGGACCCGGTGTCGTTGGTCTTGAAGAATCAAGTATTTGTGGTGAAATTAGAATCATTAAGTCACCTTTGCTTTTAGAGAGCTTAGCGGTGTTCAGTAGCGCCAGGACTAATGCCTGTGTTTGGAAAGGGAAATGGATGTATGAAGTAATTTTGGAGTCTTCTGGTATACAACAGCTTGGATGGGCTACTGTTTCCTGTCCATTCACTGACCATAAGGGTGTAGGCGATGCTGATGATTCATATGCATTTGATGGCAGAAGAGTTAGCAAATGGAACAAGGAAGCTGAGCCATACGGCCAGTCATGGGTGGCAGGTGATGTCATTGGATGCTGTATAGACTTGGATAATGATGAGATTTCATTCTATAGGAACGGTGTTTCTCTTGGTCTGGCCTTTTCTGGCATACGGAAAATGGGACCTGGATTTGGATATTATCCTGCAGTTTCTCTTTCTCAGGGTGAACGGTGTGAATTGAACTTTGGTGCCCGCCCCTTTAAATACCCAATTGATGGCTATCTTCCTCTTCAAGTACCTCCCTCTTTTAGCTCTTTTGCAAAGCAATTGCTGGATTGCCTATCCAGGCTGTTGGATATGCAATTTGTGGAGCGAGCTGAGCGTTCTTCAGTTGAAAAATTGAGGAGACTGAAGAGGTTTGTATCACTTGAAGAACTATTTTATCCTGTTTCTCATGGGATATGTGAAGAGTTCTTCTCTGCAATTGAAGCAGATTGTCGAAGTGCTGAGTACATTGGGTGGGGTCCTCTTTTGTCATTCTTTATGGGGATATTTGGAGTACAGGCACCACATGATTGGTTGAGTTTGGATAGAGTACTTGATGTGTTTCTAGAATTCCAAGGATCACATGTTATGTTTGAGCACATTATAAACGCTCTTTCATGTGCTTGCAAGACAGCATCATTGGTTCTGACAGAATGCCCATATTCAGGATCATATTCTTATCTTGCATTGGCATGCCATTTATTAAGACGGAAACAACTGATGGTGTTGTGGTGGAATTCATCAGATTTTGATTTCTTATTTGAAGGTTTTCTATCACGGAAGAGTCCAAACAGGCAGGACCTTCAGTGCATGATTCCTTCTGTTTGGTGGCCTGGTTCTTGTGAGGATGTGTCCGCTGAAAGTAGCATGTCATTGACAACTACAGCTTTATCGGACACAGTTAGTAAGGTTTGCCTCTGTCACTTAGAACTGATGTTAATGAATATTGCTTCTTTCCCGCCTCCTTTTTTTCCGTCTGCTTTGCTACCTTGACCCAGCTTTTGAAAAAATTGTGAAGGAAACCTGACGAATCTTGTATCAGTATCGATAGTGTAAAATTACTGTCAAGTGAAGTATCAATAGTTTAAAATAATTAGTTTAGTATGAACCATAATTCACAAGGTAAAATACATGCATTACTTTGAGGTCTAGTAACTTTCATTACTGCATTGCTTAGCTAAAGAATATAATTGTTACTTCCAAATGTTCCTTTCAGCATAGTTTAAGTTCTAGAAACATTTTGTATATGGTTTCAACTTTTTTACCGTCTCTTTTTTGCTGGAACCAAATGATGTTAAGATGTCATATTAGACTTGTTCTTCGAACATATTTTGAAGGTGTTTATTTACCATGGTTTTCTCATTTGCGCAATACTTACCCTAAGGAACATGTATCCTTAGTTATTCTCTTGTGTTCTTACATATCAAGATGACTTTCATGCTTAAGCACTTATGGAGTTCAATGTGAAGTTATGTTTAAAATGTAACCTTAAGTCTTAATGATCCCAATGATGTATGTTTTCACTCATTTGGTGGGTCATGAAAACATTACATTAGAGGGCTTTAACCAGAGGAAAAGTGCATTGGCTGACCTTGCATATGAAGTTTAAAATGCATATCTGTGTGTGTAAAGACTTCATATTGGAGTTGAATTGCCTCTATTAGGGTAATGCAGCAGGGCTCTGCTGGGGCAGCAGCTTAGATTGTGTTATCCTGTTCAACCAATATTTATAAATCCATAAATGCTTTTATCTTAGTCTAATTAATGATCATCTTTTTTTTTTTTTTTTTCTTCTCCTTTTTCCAGATTGAGGAAAAGCATAGGGACCTCTGTCTCTTAGTCATACAGTTCATACCTCCATTATCACCTCCCCAGTTTCCTGGTTCTGTGTTCAGGACATTTGTGCAGAACCTTTTATTGAAGAATCGAGGAGCTGATCGCAATATGCCACCTCCTGGGATTTTAAGCAATTCTGTTCTTGTTTCTTTATACACCGTTATTCTCCATTTTCTATCAGAAGGCTTTGGAATTGGTAATATTTGTGGATGGTTGAAGAGCTGTGATTCCAGTGATCATGATATTGGTTTTCTTCATAGAGGTGGCCACCAAAGTTTTCCTATAGGTTTGTTTCTCAAGAATGATCCACATCGAGCTGACATTTCTAGGCTTGGGGGATCATTCTGTCACCTATCAAAATCACATCCCGTGCATGATCAGGAAGCAGAAGTTATTCGGTGGGAGGAAGGCTGTATGGATGATGAGGAAACAAGAGTAACTCATTTAACCGAGCAGAAACCATGTTGTTGCTCATGCTATGACATGGAGTTCACAAAGTGCTCAAAATATCCAATCAGAGCTACAACTAAAAGTTCCCGTCACCACTGCAGCACTATTCCTGAAAGATCTGCTCAGGTTGCTGCAGAGTGTAGTACAGGAAGTTTGAATGATGAGATAGCGGATAAACCTAGCTCCAGTGGTCAGTCGGAATCTGAATTTGGTTATCGTCCGGTCCAGCATATGAGGACTGTACCTAGAGACTCTTGTGTGTCTTCAACCACTCTAAGAGAGGAAGAACTTCTGGATGCTTTGCTATTATTATATCACATAGGTCTTGCACCAAACTTTAAGCAGGTGAGAGTTCATTAGATCAGAGGGTTCATCAAAATGGTGCATGAAGTTTATTTATTTTTTATTATTTTATAGCTTGTTACTATTTCTGCTTCACACATTTTAGCATCTGTTAACAATGGTTGGGACTATGATTTGATTTCATTGGAGATGCATTAGCTTCCATGATAATATTAAAATAATGCAGTGTCAAAGCCTCAAGGTACAAATGGTAACAGTGGGAGAAATCAAACAGGAAAATTTCTAGCATTTACTAGGTAAAATTTAGCTGCCTAAGTTCTTGTACTCAGGATTGTCAGCTTTGTTTGCTTACACAATTGGTAATATTGCAATGCAATAGGGAATTTTTTTGGTGTACAATCTGCATTGACATGTTTAAACAAATGTTAGAGTTGATGGCTATTATTGGTGAAAAGTAGAGAGAAAAAGGTTAGGGTTTGAGAATCAGAAATTTGCGACCAAGAGTATATGGCTCTGATACCATGTTATTGTGAAAAAAGTAGAGTCAACCAATGTGGTACCTCTTATGTATTTATATTAGAACCTTAAGTACTACAAATGACTAATATACCCTTTAACCTAAATACACAACAATGGCATATTTGTTAGAGAAGATAGAGAGCCAGAGGGATGGTTTTTGTGATTCCTATAATAGGAGAAGAAAACCACTTGGAGGTTTCAATTTTTTGGTTTTGTAGTTTCAAGATGATTGGTATATTTCTCACTTATGCATGCCACTATTTTTTTTTTTTTTTAATAAATCTAGTGGTTCCCAGGCTATGTTATGTAACTTTAGTGTTCGTTTAGTTATATGTTTTTGTGTGCCTGAGACATGATAGCTG
The DNA here is from genome assembly GCA_030761205.1 of Fremontodendron californicum. Classification (NCBI taxonomy): domain Eukaryota; kingdom Viridiplantae; phylum Streptophyta; class Magnoliopsida; order Malvales; family Malvaceae; genus Fremontodendron; species Fremontodendron californicum. The sequence continues at coordinate 3,545,001 of JAULJL010000037.1, forward strand.
TGTCAGCGTACTGTTTTACATAGTAATTGTTTTAACCTTCTGAGGAAGTGTGACTAAGTAGTCAATTTGAACAATGTTAATAATCTATGTTCTGCATGTCTTGTAGTATTGAAAGGTTTAAGTCGTAACAATATTCGTGTTTTATGTTTTAGTGAATTTCAAGGTGCACCTGAATGACAAAAAATGCGTTGATCTTAGCATGGTGATATGTTGAAAAGGATTCTTTTGTTTTGAATGATTTTCCTCTGACTGTTTTTTTGACAGAAATGAAATTGGTTTTATAATGATCTTTACCATGAGGAACTGAATATTTGTGTCTCCTTTAAATAGTAATCGCTTTATGTTTGGTATTCCACCTCTGAAATTGTAGCACTTTTCCCCCCTTTAATGATGTGAAAAACTGAGAGAAATTTTCCTTTTATAGGCATCATATTACATGTCTCATCAGTCACAGTCAATATCCCTCCTGGAAGAAACTGATAAACAAATACGAGAACGAGCTTGCAATGAACAGTTAAAGCGTTTGAAGGAGACTCGTAATAACTATCGTGAAGAAGTTATTGATTGTGTCAGACATTGCGCATGGTAAGATGACTGTGATTAGTTTTTTTTGTTATCCCATGGATCATTTCTGTGTCCTTGGTATTATTTCTTTTCGGTCATTTAATTTGCTTGTTCTCTTTTCTTCTTTTGATTTGTCCCTAGGTGTTCAAGTGAACGTTGTATTTCACTTATGATGTTAAACAAAGTATTCATGTTCCGTTATACAGTGCTGAAATCTTAGATCTGAGGAGACTTTTCTATCTTTAGTTATTGCAGATATTAGATTTACAATGATGACTATGTGGTATGATTATAATTCTTGTTTCTTATTACTATTTCAATCTACAAGTGGATGCTTCAAATGCTATGTTCTTTATGGACGGCCTTATTTAGGTTTCATTACTTGCAAGACTTGTACCTTTATCTTCACCAAACCTGAGTCGTTCTTTGGATTTTGACTTAATTTTTTTTCTTAAAAAACTTCTTGCATACTAATCTGGTTTCCCCATCAAAGCATTGACTAAGGTTTTTATTAATGTTTGAACCAAAATTATTATGTGGACATTGGGAAATGCTTTTTTTTTTTGGTTCTAAGTTAAAGAGATTTTTATCCATTTGTGTCTTAGTTATGGCCAGTTAAGGTAAATTATAAAAACGGATGTACTCAACTTTCAGGGTACTTTGTAAGTTTTAGCCAGAATCAACATCAACTGGACACGTTACCTTCCTTTTTTTTTTTTTCACTTGTTAAGTTTGTACGCTTTGTAAAGGTTTTTTTGTATGCCTTCTTTTCTAGTGTCTTATGGTATCTAACTGTCAATGTAATATCTATGAAGGAGATTTAGGTCAGATTTAAGGTGATTGAATGTTGTATCCATGTCATCTGTTTGAGCAGTGATTGCCTTTATTTGCTCTCCATTTATGAAGTTAGTATTGGAAGATGCAGTTTATGCATATATGCGTGCATGCTTCTGTGTGTGCACTTGCTTGTTGAATGGATGTTTCTCTGTCTGGCTCATCGCTGTTTTGAGAAATTAGAGCCGGAAGATATGGTTCCTCTTTCTTGTATTTGTTTGGATGAAAGTTCAAATTCTAAATTCTAACAGGTGAATAGTTTGAGTCCCTGTGTATGTTCATAGTTGGTTCTTTTGTCTTGCTGTACAGGTATCGTGTCTCTTTATTTTCTCGATGGAAGCAGAGAGGAATGTATGCCGCATGCATGTGGATTGTGCAATTGCTACTGGTTCTTAGCAAACTGGATTCAGTGTTTATTTACATCCCTGAATTTTACCTTGAAGCTCTGGTAAAAAGTCTTCCTTTAACTATGTTATGCTTTATTTCCAATTTAAATCAAGACTATAATTAACTTAACTGAAAGTAGGTAGACTTGCAATTTAAATTGTGTATGCATATTGCATGGAAAAAATTGTTCTTTCATTGATTTTTAAAATTGGTTGTTATACACACAAACACATTGTTTACATCCTTCAAAACATATACTACTATCAAGTAATCGCAGTTTATAAGTGAATTGAACAAAGAATAATTTGAATTTCATTTTTAATTCACGAGCTACTTGATGAAGCTACAAAATGGAACTCAACCCAAGAGTTTTGTTTGTTTTGGTTTTTGAGAAATCAATGCCAGTGAATGCTAGCAACATATATGCTACCACGATATATTACCTGTTAAATAAAAGATTTGTGGCAAGATATTGAAGAACGATTTGAGTTTTTTCCAGTCAGTTTTCGGTATATCTAATAGTGCATTATAAATATGTTTTATAATCTGCTTATAGAGGACATTTGCTATGTTTGAATTGGAATATGGGCCTTACCAAATTATTATTATGGTGCATTTTATGTCTATTTTCCATTTTTTTTCCTTGACTAGAAGTAATTTTTCTGGTTATTGTTTCAGGTTGACTGCTTTCATGTCTTGCGGAAGAGTGATCCTCCATTCGGCCTGCCTTCAATATTTATCAAGCAAGGACTTACTTCATTTGTATGTTTTGCCAATTGATGTGATATTGTTGTTTGTCTTGAGTTTTGAATTTTGTTCTTCATCTAGTTATCTACAGTTCACTCTCATCTGAGTTTGTTTTGAGCAGTCTTCTGCTGGATTTTACCATTTTGGTATAAGTTGCATCATTGCTTATACTCTAAGAATCACATTTTATAAAGAAAAAATATGTAGATGAAATTGCCATAAATCTCAAAGGACAAGTGTGATCTTTTGAATATTCCACTGCTTTTATTTCATGTATCCATCTGCTGCACAATGGAACAGCTCTCTGTAAAGTGTAATATGTATGTTCTGCATGTTCTGGACTTTCTTTTTGGCTGGTCTGCCGTTATTTACTGATTTGATGTTCTTAAGACTTTTATAATATTCCCTGGATAGAGAACAATGATAGTGCATAAGCTATTAAGCTCATTAAAATTCACTTTTTGCTAATTTTCGTTTCTTCATTTCTGTAATTGACAGTAATCTTATAACATGGACATGGAAACCTCTCATTATTATTATTATTATTTTGGTTATTCTCTTTCTAGATTTCTGTACTGCCAATGAGTATGTGTATTTGAGTGGAAATGTACCTTGTTTCTCTTAAATGATTTTGTTCAAAGTAGTAGGATTAATTAGATAATTTTTTTGATGTTGCTTATCAACTCCATTTTTCCCGTATGAACCTTGTTGATTAAACATTTAGAAGATGTGGAAAAATATGCATTTAGAACTTTAATAATCAGTTTCTATTCTGTTTGTTGTTTGTGGTTGTAATGAAATTGACATGTTCCGTTCGATAGCTTCCTAATTTCAGAGTTCCAAAATGCACATAACTCTGTTATTTCTGAAATCTAACATATTTTTAACATATAGCATGAGCTCAGAGAAGTAACTTTTGTATTTTTCTTCAATGTTCAGTCTAAGTATGAGTTGTGGTCTGAGTTTTTAGGGTTCTTCATCAGGTGACATTTGTAGTTACCCACTTCAACGATCCAAGGATATCAAGTGCAGATTTAAGGGATCTTCTTCTCCAGTCAATATCAGTCCTAGTGCAGTACAGAGAGTATTTGGCAGCTTTTGAGAACAATGAAGCGGCCAAACAGAGAATGCCAAAGGCATTATTGTCAGCATTTGATAACCGATCTTGGATTCCAGTTACAAATATTCTTCTGCGTCTGTGCAAGGGTTCCGGATTTGGTTCTTCAAAGCATGGAGAATCATCATCATCCTCAGTTATTTTCCAGGTGAATAGTGAACCATCACTAATGCTTGTTGTTCATCTTCTTTTCCTCTGAAATCACTTCTGTTTCTAACTTTTTCCCTATGTGGTCTCTTTATTTTTAAAGAGACTGCTGCGTGAAGCTTGCATCACGGATGAAGAGCTGTTCTCAGCTTTTCTCAATCGTCTATTTAACACTCTCAGCTGGACAATGACTGAATTCTCAGTTTCCATTCGAGAAATGCAAGAAAAATACCAGGTATGATTATGTTCACATTTAAACAAATATCTTCCTGTTTTGTAACTTAAACAACCCTTTTGGAGGTTGTCACTTATGCTTCTTGTATATATACTATTTTTTTTTTCTCACCAACTTGGATCTTAATTTAGTGGCCTCGCATCTTTTCAGACTTATATATATCCATTATCTACCATTTTTTTTACAACATTCAGAAAGTAGACAACAAGGATAAAATTGAAAAAAACAAAATATGATAGCACGAATGTACCTGAAAAAGGATGACACTTTGTAGTTCCAAACCATGATACTGAATTGCCTTTATAAATGCTACTACCTTTTTCAGATCGGAAAAGGGTTAAAAGGTAAATGGATGGAATCCAAAGATTGTATTTCTTGTCTTCGTCTTTTCTTGTCGTCTGACTCTATTATGTCATGGTCTCTCAAATCCAAATACTTTTTTTGACAATTTTGAATTTAAAAACATGCTTATTCTTCCTCTAATTTTTTAAAGCAATCTAACATAGTATCGGTGGTAGTTTAGTCCTACTTGAAAGCATGGCTTGGATGGATTTTCTTTGTATTTCATGGATGGCATGAGGTGTGCAATTGTTATAGGTGAATGTGGAGAGGGTGTATGATGATATTGAGGAGCATTTTGGATAGGTGAAAAGGTCTGAGACAACAATGACTGGGGTAGGCAAGGAAATTTCTGTTAGATGAATCATCTGGAATATATTTCAAGCTCATGTAAATAGAAAAAGGGAAATAATGAAGGAATGCTTTTTTTTTTTTTTTTTTTTTTGAATTGGTAGAAAGGCTGGCTATTATGAATTCTGGAGGTTCAAAGATGGCCGAATAACGGGGTTAAAAAAAAAAATCATGTATGGTGGTTTCCAGTATTCTCAGCAGTTTAGTGTTATAGCTTGCTAAATTTTATCCTACTTTTTCGAATCTTTTAATTTAAACATGGCCCCTTATATTTGCTACCCGGCATCTGTGGGATTGTAAACGACTTGCATCACTTTTGTTGTAGATTAGAAGTTATACTGCTTGTATTACAGGAACAATTAACATTACATGTGAAACTGGTACGAGTGATTTCTCGTCCGTATCTCTTTTCATATTTTGGGCTTGTTGCTGAAACAGACATTGGGAGCAAGAATTACTGATTGTAACTGAAAATTTGCTGGAGTTGGGAAAACCAGTGCTAAGTCTGCAATGGATTTTTCCTAGCATTGGCATTGGCATCGGCATCGTAGTTTGGGCTCTTGGTCTCCTGAAAGATTGAATGTGAATAGGAATTGTCTTTACCCCTTTTTTCTTTGTAAAAAAAAAAAATTGATCAAGTAAAGTTGCAGTTCTTTTTTTTGGAAGAATAAAAGTGGTTTTATCTTGTGAGCTGAATATTTTTATGGTAAAAAAATGACTCTTTACATATGCCATTTTGGGTTTATGGTTATAACTTTTTGTCAGTATAGCCCTGGCTTTTTCTTTCGATCTGAGTCCATGTTCCTTTGGATCTATATTTGATGTTGTAGACATGCTTTTGCAGGTATTGGAGTTTCAGCAGAGGAAATGCTGTGTCGTATTTGATCTCTCGTGTAATCTTGCAAGGGTGTTGGAGTTCTGTACCCATGAAATCCCTCAAGCATTCCTCTCAGGGCCTGATACAAACCTTCGAAGACTCACTGAGTTGATTGTCTTTATTCTGAACCATATAACTTCAGCAGCAGATGCTGAGTTTTTTGACTTGTAAGTTGTCTGCTGGCTGAGTTAATTTTTATGACTATCTTTTTCTTTATAAATTATAATGTCTAACATCCTGATTACTGTCCACATTAATGCTCTAATCCATTGTGTATAGGAGAGGCAATATGTTACTTGATTGCCTCTTATGAAGCTGCTTTCAAAGACATTTGATGATCTAAAATTTTGGATCTTGTACCTCATTGCTGTTTTATATATGTCAGCCTCTTCTCATTTTTCTTTCATTGAAAATTTCAAATTTCAGTGGACGTATCTTGCATATATCAGTGGACACATTGAAAGTTTCAATTTTTTTTTTAAAGATGTCTAAACCTATGTTATACGGATTCGGGTGTGAGTGTCAGATACGGGTACGTATCCGACACGGGTATGTTTAATTTTTTTCAAGATTTTCATGTATTTGGAGGGTCCTTGGAGGATCATGTCCCCATACCCTTGTCCAGAAATGCGTCGGATATGGGTGTCGGACATGGATACTAAAAAAATATAAAAAGTCGGAACAACATAGGTCTGAACTGACTGGTCTTACAAATTGGCCTAGTTATTAGTTGAACTAAATATAGCTGTATTACTTGTTAATTATTATACGAAAAACATGGTACTATTAAATACTTGTTTTTGTTCTTTTTACTCATGTTATAGCATTTCATTAACAGGTCACTTCGACGACATGGTCAATCTTTAGAGAAAGTAAACAGAGGCATGATATTAGCCCCTCTCGTAGGGATCATTGTGAATTTGTTGGATGCTAGTGCGGAGTCAGAATTCAAGGAACAGAATGATGTTGTGGGTATTTTTGCAAACATGGATTGCCCTGAAATCATGCATTATGGTTTCCAGTACATGTTAGAGTATAATTGGGTTAGTACCGTTAGCCTTAATATCTCCAAGAATGCATCATTTTTCTTTCTGCTCTATGGCATTTGCACGTAGGGTGAGCATTCGGTCGGTTCGGTTACAAAATTTCTAAAACCGATTAAACTTGTTTGAGCGTTGTTTTTTTTTTATCTGTTTGGATGGATTGTGGGTTGTTGGATTGGGTTAGTTTAATTTTGGATTAGATTGAGTTGTGTTGAGTTAAATTGTTAATTGGGCTTGGATCTAAATAAAAATAATATTATTTATTTTTCAATTAAATATCGGTTTGTTCGGTCTGTTCGATTTAAAAATAAAAAATCGCAAACCGACTGAATGAACATGTTTAAACCGAATAAACTAACCGATTCAAATAGAAACCGAACAAATCAAACCGAATGAATTGAATTGCTTCGGTTTCGGTCGTTTGTTCGGTTATCCGACTTTTTGCTCACCCGTATATGCAAGCCGGGGAAAATTTTCTTTTGATTTCAAGGTTTCAATTCATACAGTCTTAATTCTTTTACACCTTCAATTTGCAGGCTACATCTTTTAGGGGAGATGCATATGTGCCCAAACTTCGTCAGCTAGAGAATTTCTTGACCCTCCTCATCAGCCATACCACCGATTCAAAGAAGATCGAGGGGCTTCAATGCGGAGAAACTGATGCCGACGATGGCATCTGCTGCATCTGTTATGCTTGTGAAGCCGATGCACAGTTTGCACCATGTTCCCATAGATCTTGCTATGTTTGCATAACTAGGCATCTTTTAAATTGTCAAAGATGCTTCTTCTGCAATGCCACTGTCTTGGAAGTTGTCAGAACCATAGAAAAAAACAGTTCAAAGATAAATTAAGAATATTATTCTTGAGGGCTAGGAAAATGGGGAAGAAAGGAAGCGAAAGGTAAAATGTAGGGTTTTTTTTTTTTCCCCTAGTATTCCATATGTTTTGTTGTTATTAAGATAAGAATTTATATTTTTATATATATCTTTAAGAGGTGGCATCTAGCAAGTTTGAGGTTCGAATCTCGATATTTGCAATTTCTTTCTTTTAACTTCGTATAGCAGTTTCTTTCGTATCCAGAAAAAAGAAAAAAGAAATTCTGGGTTCGTTAAGGATTTTGTAGGTTGAAGACATTATTCTGTAAATATGAGATGTAAATGGTAAGGGAAATCTTTGCAGTCTCACTCTCTTTTCCATGCCTGGTCAGTGGTCACACCTTATAAAGAAATGGGTACCATTTTTGTCTGATTATTCACAATCCCAAATGGCATAAGAGTACTCAATAAGAACTTTGAGTATATATTTTTTAGCATTTGACTCAGGTATGTGCTTATATCCCTTTGTTCAAAGATTAAAATTAGAATATTTTTTCCTGAAATTAAAAAGGAAAAAAATTCCCCCTTTTACCATATGAGCAAATGATTAAAGAGATAGTCAAAAGCAACAATTACAGGGGAGGGGATGAAATGAAACAACAATTACAGGCACAAGGTCTTCTGTTTTCTGTATGCTAATAATCTCGCATAGTGTCATAGGAATAAACTAGTAGGTACAAGAGATAAACTAAAGTAATCAAATACATTTCAGACAAAATGAATTTGATCATGTGCGATTAGGTAAATTAATCAAGTGTGAACTTATACCATTTTTTTTAATCTTACTCTCTTTTTAACTCAAAATGAATTTGGCTTACTTATCGTTTTCATGTAAGCAACTTACAATATAGTTTGAGTAGTTTTATATATAGGTTAAGTTATCTGGAATTTTTTTTTAAAGTATTCATTCAGATATAAGTGTCCAATTATATTTAGATATATGGGTATAAAATTATATTTAGATATATGGGTATAAGAGTATGATTTCTAAATATATAAAAAAAATGAGTATACTCGTTCATCAGAATTCGGGTGACATAGGATAAGCCATTTCATCCATTTATTTAAGCGCTGGGTTGGTATGAACCAATCGCGCCACCACAAGCCCAGCAATGGTGAGACCTAGTTAGTTGGTTGCTTGCACTCCAAACAAGGTTTGTTTATTTATATTTAGTATTCGACATACATCACCAGCGGATCCGTGGCGCAATGGTAGCGCGTCTGACTCCAGATCAGAAGGTTGCGTGTTCGATTCACGTCGGGTTCAAAATCCCGATCCCTAGCGGATTCTCCTTTTTTGTTACTTTTTGCTCTCATATGAGCAGTTTCGTCATTTACTTTCTTCCCGAAACTCTCCATATTTATTAAAAAACCCCGAGAATCCCCGCTATTTTAACACATCCAAACAACGGAAGGCAAAAAACAAAAACAAAACAAGAAAATGCCCCTAATTTTATCACCCTACTCTCTGCAACTCTCCACATTCCCTTCTCCATTTAGCCAAAATTCCTCACGAACTTACATCTCCACCCTGAGCCAACCATGTTATCTTCCAACCCGACCCATAAAACGAATATCCTGTATTTCGGCCCGACCCAGGAGGAAAACAGGTTCTTCAAAAGCTGAGGAAACGGAAGCCAAGGAACTTGTTCGGGTCGTAATGAGAAGTTTCAGCGATAAAGAGCCTTTGGTTAAGACATTGAGTAGATACGTGAAAGTTGTGAGATGTGAGCACTGTTTTCTTCTGTTCGAAGAGCTTGGCAAAACTGATAAATGGCTTCAGTGCCTTGAGGTTTGTTTGCTTCTCCCTTTCTTGATTTTAATTTTTCTTTTTGGTTCATTTTAAGGTTTTGGGTATTTGGAATTGTGATTTTCAGGTTTATTCTTGATATGGTTGTAGTAAAAAAAAAATGTTTTTTTAAAATTAAAAACTAAAAATTGGATAAAAAGAAGGTTTTTTTTTTTTTTTACGTTTATATAGAACAAGATGTTAGAATTAACATGGTATTATAGTCGCCTGTTTAATTTTAATAAATGATAATATAACTTTCTGCTACTATTTAGTTTTCTTTACAACATTTCTAAGGAAACAAAGAAATAAATGGTAGTACTTGTAAACATTATTCATTACCTGCTTGCAATACCGTGCAACATATGAGTTGAGAGGAAATCTTTATGTATTAGAAAATTTAAGCTTTTGAAGTGACCAATCAGTTGGGTTTTGAATGGCCTGAATTGGGGCAAGCACAAATTAGAAAGAGGGGCCATTACTGTTGATAGTTGGTAAAGGCATTGAATGAATTAAAACTGTTTGTTTACTTACGTATTATACCATTCAGGTTTTCAGATGGATGCAGAAACAAAGGTGGTACATTGCCGATAATGGGGTTTATTCGAAATTAATTTCAGTTATGGGAAAGAAAGGCCAAACTAGAACGGCGATGTGGCTCTTCTCTGAGATGCGTAATAGTGGATGTCGGCCTGATGCTTCTGTTTATAATGCTCTTATCACAGCTCACCTCCATTCCCGTGACAAAGCGAAAGCATTGGACAAAGCTCTAGGGTACTTTAACAAGTTGAAGGGAATTGAACGGTGTAAACCCAACATTGTCACTTACAATATTCTTTTGAGAGCCTTTGCTCAAGCTCGAAATGTGGATCAAGTTAATGTTTTGTTTAAGGATCTCTCTGAGAGCAGTATTGCCCCTGATATATATACGTTTAATGGCGTGATGGATGCATATGGGAAAAATGGGATGATCAGAGAGATGGAGTCTGTTCTTTCTCGAATGAAAAGCAATCAGTGTAAGCCTGATATTATTACATTTAATGTGCTTATTGATTCTTATGGCAAGAAGCAAGAATTTGATAAGATGGAACAAGTGTTTAAGAGCTTGTTACGCTCCAAGGAAAAACCTACCCTCCCTACATTTAATTCAATGATCATAAACTATGGGAAGGCACGGCTTAAAGAGAGAGCAGAAAACATTTTCAAAAAGATGACTGATATGAAATACACACCAAGTTTCATCACCTATGAGAGTCTTATAATGATGTATGGCTTTTGCGACTGTGTTTCTAGGGCGAGGGAAATATTTGATGGGATTGTTGACTCTGGGAAGGAAATGAAAGTTTCAACCCTAAATGCCATGCTTGAAGTTTACTGCATAAATCGTCTACCTATGGAAGCAGATAGGCTATTTGATAATGCACATAACATGCGGGTGATTCCCGACTCATCAACATATAAACTTTTATATAAGGCCTACACTAAGGCCAACATGAAAGACCTTCTACAGAAGTTGGTGAAGCAAATGGAAAAAGATGGTATAGTCCCTAATAAGAGGTTCTTCCTAGAGGCTCTAGAAGCTTTTGGATCTTTACCGGCTAGTCCAGGTTCTGTTCACGCCACAAGGAGTGGCAGGCCTGAGAATAGTGCAAAATCTGAGGTGAAAGTAATTAATTGATTGGTTTGTTTATTCTTCTGATTTCCTTCCAACTAAGCCTGATTCAGAGCAAGGCCGGTATTGCATAGGGATGGTTATCGATTTCGGCTATATTGCAGCACTGATTGACTGTTTTCCCCACAAAATGTGGTATGTGTCTCCTATTATCTGTTATTTTCTATTTGCATAGCCAAGCCTATACCTTCTTAATGAGAATTACTTTATGTGCTTGATTTTTTATTTCAAAATATAATATTATTTGCCAAATTCTCTTCAAAGATCACGGCTATATCATATCATGTGTTCAATCTGCATTTCATTGCAGCAGTAGTCGACAAGATATTAAGCATAATTTTTTCAAGCATCTATATGCCATGAACCACTTTTCAGAAATAAAAGCTTTTCTGAAGATTTTTAATACGAATATAGGATCCAGCGGCAGCCTTCTGTGCCTGTAGTATTGGCTCATTATTCTTTTCTGACATCTAGTTTATCTTTGTTCTAAGCTGCTTCTTCCAAATAGCTTCCTGTTTTAATTACCCTTCCCATATCTTTCCTGCTGTTCAGTCTGCCATTTTCAAATTATGTTTTTCGCCTAGACTAACTTCTATAGAAGTCAGCTATGTTACTCGCACTTGGGTGTGAGTGTCGGACATGGGTATGTCTCCGACACGGATATGTTCATTTTTTTTTATAAATTTTTTTCATGTATTTGGAGGGTTAGGATCATATTCCCATACCCATGTCTGGATATGCGTCGGACGTGGATACTTCAAGAAAAATGAAGAGTCGAAGCAAGATAGGAAGTCAATGTCTTCTTAACTACAAAGTATTTTATGCAGTCTGTTTCATTGAAATGAAATGAGAAAATCTTTAGCAAGTGAAATTTGCTTTTTGACATCTTCGGTCAAAATGAACTGGATTAATTTATTTTGTATTTCAGGGCAACCAACCGATTCTTCCCTCTGAAATTTAATTTAGCTCCTTTACACTTGTGGCTGGTTTAATCCAAATAAAGTCTGCGTAAGGCAATAAGAAGAGAAATTTGCAGGCTTTATCCATACATCAGTTGTAGTCGCAAAGAGTTTGGACAGTTGATATCTTCCTCAAATCATGAGCAGGGAATTCACAAGCTTATTTGGGATAATTGCCTGTCTTCATATTTGCTTATTAATGTTCACCTATATTACTTGAACTCTGGTGTAAGTGTCGGATATGAATATGTGTTTGGCACGAATATGTTCAATTTTTTTAAAGTTTTTTAATGTATTTGGAGGGTCATAACTCCATACCCATATTCGAATATGTGTCGGACATGAGTGTTACATACGGATACTTCAAAAAAAATAAATGGTCGGAGCAACATTAATGTTCACAGCATGACATCTTCATAACAAACAACCGGTACATTCATGATGGCTAGCTAAGATGGTATAGTGAAGTTGCGTGCTGCAACATTGAATAAAGAAACCCGTCTTCTGATTGTCTGTAAACCATGTTTTTATACTTTGTTCCCAATTACTTAGCCTTGTTTAATATTTGCTTTTGAAGCAGTTTTTGAGATCAAAAGCTGTTTTTCATCGTAAACGTAATATTAAATAGATAAAAAAAATGATTTTTATTATTGAAATCATGGTTTGAGAATTCAAATCAAAAAGTAAAAAAATATAGTTTTTGAGCTTTAAAAGTTGGCTTTTGAATGAAATGATTTTATTATTTTTACATCTCTACACTTTTATTATTTTGAATATATTCTTTTTTGACATTTCAATTTTTTATAATACTTTTTCATAACAATGTCAAACACTTAAAAGTTTTTAAATTACAGTTTTTTATCATACTTTTTAAGTAGATTTTTTTCAACCCAAGGTTTTTTCAATAACAATGCTAAAGTAGACCTTAGAATGGAATTCTTCCTAGATCTGGCAATTTTTATATCCGTCATGTTCATGTTATTTTTTCGTGTCATAATCGTGTTTAAAATGTTATATATTTATATAAATTTTAATATGTTAATAATTCGTATTATATAGATTTTAATTTTTTTTTTTTTTTTGTATCCTGTTGTGTTCAAAACTGCCGATTTAATTTCTCAACAAGAGAAATGTACAAGCAAGCTGCTTCGTTGTTAAAAGTAATATTGTAGGAATCTAGACTCGCATCATTCATTCTATTTTATGACAGGAACGTTTTGATTTTGGTAAATATGTCCAAATGATTCAATATTCTCAAAGTTTAGGATTCTGAATGTTACTAAGCTTTTTGTTTTAGTAATAAGTTGAAGATGTCAGGAACTTACAGTCTAACTAATATGATTCCCTAATCAAGGGATTAAGTTACAGCTTATGTTGTTAGGGTTACAAGTTACAATCATTTTGTTATTCAATCTCTGTGTTATTCAAAAATTTTATTTTTTTAAAGTATCCGTATTCAATCTATGTGTCTGACATATATTTGGATATAGGCATGAGAGTATGATCCTTTAAGTACATAAATAAACTTAAAAAATTTAAACATATCATGTCTAGACCTGTTCAAGGACAGGGTTGTCCATCCAAACCCGAAGGTCTGCTCGATATTTGAGAGAGTTTGGACAAAAATGTTAGACTTGAAAAATGAATCTGGATAAAATTTTAAATCTATTTTTTAAATGGGCTAGATCTTGGATAAATAATTTTAAGCCTAGATCGGCCCGGCCTGAATAATATGTTAACACACGTTACCAAGTGTTCTGTTCTTTTCACTACTGAAGTGTATGGTTTCTAAGCTCTACTCATTTCTGCCAAGTAACTTTCACTTTCCAACAAGTCATGTGTAGGGTAAAGGCTTTTTGTCTTAAGGTAGAGTCAGTGTGGGCCCAAGTCTGAAAAGCAAATGTAAAGATAACATGGGTTTTGGTGAAAAATAGATCTGATCATGGGTCGGACAGTCCGTTCGATCCGATTCGTATTGAATCGGGTCTGAATAAAAAAAATTTAATCCGGACCGGCTCGGTCCGGCCTAGAACAATATTTTTTAATTAAAATAATATTATTTTATTTAATTTTAATTATAAAATATATAAAAATAATTTTTTTTTAATATTGTGAACAGTAAATTCGGGCATGTCGGGCCTACCCTGGGTAAAGATTCTGAAAACAAATTGGGCCGCGGCCTGCGCGGCCCATGAGCAGGTCTAATGAAAAAGACAACTGTGTCAGATGGCAACCTAATGTTCACAGAAATTTTTCGACGGGCCAAGCTAAATCTGGGTATTTCTTTGGGAATTAGGGTCGGGCTTGGTCAAAAAAATTTGTTCATAACTAGGAATTTTTGGTCGGGCCGGGCCAAATCTGGGTATTTCTTTGGGAATTAGGGTCGAGTTTGGTTAAAAAAATTTGTCCATATTTCGGGCCGGGCCTGAGTAAACATAAAGTGTATAAATATCATGTCTAGGTCCGACCCAAACTTGACCCGGTCTATGAATAGGTCTAATCATGTATGATATATACTCGTATTTGATACGTATCTCGAATTTGAATAGCATAAACACAACCATGTTCTAAAATACAAGCCTCCAACAGTCGATTCCCCCACACATTGAAAGAAATGGAAAGCTTGGCATGACCATAAGTTTAGTAATATGGCAAGCAACTCTAATTCGTCTCAATGATTACAAAAAGTGATTACAAAAAAGAAAGATAATAATAACACAGATCCTATCATCCTACACAAGCTAGGTCATCTTCAAGGTATCACAGTGTGTTACAAGAATAATCAGTTGTACAAATGATGCAAGGAAGGACATTTAGAAATTTCTTGCAAATTGCAATTGTTGAATATATCAGTGGGGGAGGGTAACAGGCTTACTGGTATTGGATGACCTTAATGATCATTAGAGGTGTAAACGAGACACTTATCTTCGCAAGCTATTCGAGTTTAGCTCGAAAAAAACTCGAATTTGGCTTGATCATTGTTGAGTTCGAGCAGCTCGAGTTATCGAGTGAGCCGAATTTGAGTATCTTAATGTCCGACTCGAGTAGCTCGTGAGTCTAATTGAGTTTATTTTTATTTTTATTTTTTATGTATGTATTTTTTATTTTTAATTATTATTGAAAAAAATCTTAATTCGAACTCAAGCACAAATAATCGAGTTTGAAGTCGAGTATGAGAATCGAGCTAATATTTTATTAGGTAAACGAGCTTAATCGAACCTAATCAAGCAAGCTCAAGTAATTTGATTTTTATCTCGAATCGAATTTTAAAAATAAAATTCGATCGAGCTTGAACCAGGTCTTGAGCTGCGAGTTTCGAGTTAAGTTCGAGCTCGAACTTTTTACTACTTGAACTTGGCTCGACTCGATTACACTCCTAATGATCATGAATGAAATGTATAATCAATTATCCTGTAATAGCCTTTTCTTGCCAAGAAAAAAAATAGTAATAAGTTATGTTGCATTTTTATGCGTAGCTTACACTTTAGGAAAATTCTAAGAAAAGTTCCTTACCATAAGCTTCATAAATAGTAATAAGTTATGTTGCATTTTTATGCGTAGCTTACACTTTAGGAAAATCCTAAGAAAAGTTCCTTACCATAAGCTTCATATCAGCTTATATAAACTTGAGCCATTAAATGAAAAATATTTCATCTCAACCAAATTCTAAGGAAAGTTCCTTACCATAAGCTTCATATCAACTTAGATAAACTTGAGCCATTAGATGAAAAATATTTCATCTCAACCTTGATTTAAAAAGAAAAGAAAAGAAAAGAAAAGCTTTGTTTAACATTTAACTTAAAAGAAAAAGTCTCCAATTTTTTTTTCCTTCATTTCAGCCGCTGCCTAGTGCCATCTCATTCCCTCAAACAAATCGCCGCTTGCCCATCACCAAGATATGAAGAGGAAGAATATGGGACGATGGGAGTGGTGGCATGTTATGAGCCATTTTCTAGTTCATTTTGAATTTTCGTTATTTCTGTTATTTTCATGTTCAGTATAATGGGATCATAGTCTTGGGCCTAATGCTGGTAAGTCATGTTTTTACTTTTATTATGTAAGCCTATGAGGGTATAATTGTAATACAGGGAGAGAGGAGAGAATGGTTACAAAAGGCATGTGTCAGCAACAGTTAGTGGTAATCAATTCCAGAAGAATATTTCTCTCTCTTGCAACGGTTTCTCATTCTCTTTCTGTTCTTTCTTTTCTCTTCACATTTTCTGTGTAATTTTCCTTGGATCTACCAAGGAATTATTCAGGTCATATCAAGGTATCAGAGCTGTCGATCTCGACATCAATGGCGGATAATGCAACCTCCCGACTTCAGAAGGAAGTCAATCAAATACAAAAGGAGCTTCAGCAGATTGATTCGAAGATAAAGGAAAAGTTGGATGGCTTTCGAGCAGAATTGAAAATGGAGTTCAAGAAATTCTTTAAGCTTGTCGCTGCTAAGGAAGATCTTCAATTAACGGAGATGAAACAGGGGAGAGCTTAAATGACAACGGCAACTCTGCAGCAGTGGCCCTCAATCAAGTAAGGCCTCACTATTTCGATTCCTATAGACCATTTAAATTGGAATGTCAAAAGTTCAAAGGAAAGGACTTCAAGGGATGGTTTATGAAATTGGAATAGTATTTTGTTGCTGAAAGGATTCCCGAGGAATCCAAGTTGAGGGTGACCATGTTGAGTTTAGACAGTAAGGCATTACAGTGGCACCAATATTACTCTCGGATCAAAGGAGGGTCTGAAAATCTGAGTTGGTCCACTTATATTGAGGAGATGAAAAATAGGTTTGTGCTTGAGGAATATGAGGATCCCATGGCGGAATTGGTGGGATTAAAGCAATCTGGATCGGTGGAACAATATTATGAATATTTTATTGGTATACTCAACTTTTTTGCAGCTCCCAGATGAGCATACATTGAGTGCATTCACGAGTAATCTGAAACCAGATATTCAGTCCCTTAAGCTGTTTAAGCCAAAGAACCTGAACCAAACACTACATTTAGCCAAACAGATTGAAACCATGACCTACCCGAGCTCAAAGAAAACCTTTACACCCTATAAACCTTCCTCATATACTTCTTCAACCTATTCCCACATGACTGCAATTAATCCTAAACCTCTAGACTTATCAAAACCTATTCCCTCCTTACCACCGTTATTGCCAACACCCAAAATACCTCCCAATCCTAATTTACTGAACCTGTCCAACCAGAAACCATTCTTACCAGGTCTCAGATATACCACCTATCAAGGTCAGCACAATACTACCACATTTGGAGGAAGGAGATTGACACAAGCAGAGATGGATGACAAAAAAAGGAAAGGGTTGTGCTACTGGTGTGGAGCAAAATATACTGCATATCACAAGTGTGTTAGGTCCCAGCTGTATCAGCTACTCATTGAATATGAAGAAGGAGAGGCTGAAACTGAAGAATATGTGGATTGCGTTGACAATCCTGAGGTCCTACAGATGGAAAGTGATGGAGGTAATCCACATGTGATCACCCTACGCGCTATGAAGGGAACCAGTGGGTTCCAAACTATGAGGATGCAGGGATTTATCAAGAGACAACCTCTAATAATTCTGGTGGTCTTAGGAAGTACACATAACTTCCTAGATGTTAATATGGCCAAGAATTTGGGAATTCTTATTGCTCATGGACATAAAAACAGGTCACGGTAGCTAATAGCCAATGGATGACAACAGTAGGTGCATGCACTAACGTGTCTTGGTCTATATCTGGGTTGCCCTTTGTAATAGATTTTATGTTGTTGCCATAGAGAGGATGCGATATGGTATTGGGTGTACAATGGTTGGTTACTTTAGGACCCATATTGTGGGATTTTTCAGCCTTCACTATGCAGGTTCAGTTGGACAATCAGTGGCAAGTTTTGCAGTGGATACAACCAGAAAGGGTTCAAGAGTTGAATCAGCGACAAGCCAGTAAGACTTTACAATCCTTAATGACTGGTAATGTTCCCAAGCCTTATGCTCTCATGTTCCTTATTGAACTATATGTTAATTTACACTGTAATTGGGGGAGTGATCAGGAGACTCAGGGCAAAGAACAACAAATGAGTCAGTTGCTAGATGCTTATCAGGACTTATTTGCAGTACCATGGGGATTACCACCTCCAAGGCCCCAAGACCACAGAATTCCTCTCAAGAATGAGGAGGAATCCATCAAGATTCGACCCTACAGATATCCAGGAATACAGAAGGATGAAATTGAAAAGATAGTCAGAGAGATGCTAGAATCGGGAGTCATCCGATACAGTAGCAGTTTATTTGCCTCACCTGTATTGCTTGTCAATAAAAATGATGGGTCATGGAGACTGTGTGGACTATCGGCAGCTTAACCAGCTAACAATCAAAGACAAGTTCCCTATTCCTCTTGTTGAGGAATTATTGGATGAGTTAGCTGGAAATACCTTCTTTTCAAGGCTGGACTTGCGATCTGGTTATCACCAGATTAGAATGCACCCTACAGATATACATAAGACTGCTTTTAGGACACATGAAGGTCACTATGAATTCCTAGTGATGCCATTTGGGATCACTAATGCTCCTTCTACCTTTCAAGGGTTGATGAATTCTATTTCAAACCTTATTTGAGAAAGTTTGTCTTAGTGTTTTTTGATGATATTTTGATTTATTCAACTGATTGGAATACTCACTTGGAGCATTTGAGGATATTCTTTGAAGTATTACAGGCCAATCAACTTTACCTCAAGAAGAGCAAATGTGATTTTAGGGCAAATGAAGTGGAATATTTGGGTCATGTGATAAATGGAGGAGGTGTAGCTATGGACAAGAAGAAAATAGAGAGTGTTGTGGATTGGTCAGTTCCAAGAACCTTGAAGGACCTCAAGGGATTCCGGGGCTTAACAGGTTATTACAGAAGATTTATTAATGGGTATGGTGTGATAGCCAAACCTTTGACAGACTTGCTTAAGAAGGATGGTTTCCATTGGAATGATGCAGCTCAAAAAGCCTTTGAGCAATTGAAGGCAGCCATGACAACTACACCAGTGTTGGCTCTTCCAAAATTTTCAGCAGGTTTTGTTGTCGAAACTGATGTTTTAGGTACTGCGTTGGGGCAGTGTTAACACAAAATGGAAAACCTGTAGCCTATTTCAGCAAGTCCTTAGCTCCAAGACATCAAGCCTTATCAGTGTATATAAAAAAAGATGTTAGCTGTCTTGATGGCAATGAAGAAGTGGAACACCTATTTAGTAGGAAGGCATTTCAAAATAAAGACAGACCACCAGAGTTTAAAGTTCTTGCTTAGTTAATATATTTCGACTCCAGCTCAACAGTTGTGGGTGAGTAAGATGATGGGGTACGACTACGAGGTGAATTATGGTAGAGGAGCTAGTAATGTAGTTGCTGATATTCTGTCTAGAAGGCCTGAGGAGTCAAAAGTTGTCCTATCACCCATGTCTTCTATTCAAACTGAGATGTTACATTGAATTCAGCAGTCTTGGACTCAAGATCCATGGTTGCAACAAGTTACAAAGGATCTACAAGGAGGCATAGCTGGCCATTCCAAATATACCTGGGTCGGACACCAATTGCGAAGGAAGGGTAAATTGGTAGTGGGAAATGTACCAGAGCTGAGGCAAGAATTGATCAACTATCTTCATGCCAGTCTCGTGGGGGGTCACTCAGGCGTTCAAGCCACTATCAGCAGGATTGCCAGTATACTGCATTGGAAAGGATTGAAGAGGAAAGTCAAAAAATTCATCAGGGAATGCACAGTATGTCAACAACACAAATATGATCACTCAGCCTCTCCTGGATTGCTCCAACCCCTACCTATTCCTGAGAAAATATGGACTGACATCTCTATGGACTTAATAGAGGGCTTGCCCAGGTCACATGGGAAGGACACAATCATGGTGTTGGTGGACAGGCTGAGTAAATGCAAACACTTTATGACCTTGGCTTATCCCTTTACTACCCTGACAGTAGCCCAAACCTTTCTTGATCAAGTCTTTTGACTACATGGAATGCCAAGCAGTATAGTGTCAGACAGAGATAAAATCTTTGTCAGTCAATTTTGGCAGGAGCTCTTTAAGAAATAAGGTACTGCTCTTAAAATATCCACAGCTTATCATCCCCAAAACAGACGGATAAACTGTAGTGGTTAATAGGTGTATCAAATCTTATTTGAGGTGCATGACAAGTGAGAGACCTCGAGATTAGAGCCTATGGATTCCCTTGGCTGAATGATGGTACAATACCACCGATCACACTGCTATCCATACCATTCCATACGAGGTGGTTTATGGCCAGACAGCTCCTGTACACCTACCCTACCTAGCTGGTGATTCTGTAGTGAAATCCATAGATAGGAGTCTTACTGCTCGAGAAGATGCCATTAAGATGTTGAAGTATTATTTGTAGAGAGCTCAAGTGTGAATGAAGACAATGGCAGATAAAAAAAGGAGTGACAGGAAGTTTGAGGTTGGGGATCTGGTCTATGTTAAGTTGCAACCTTATAGACAACACTTTCTGGCCCATAGAAGCAGTCCCAAGTGTTAGGTACCAGAGTGACGGAATAGTGTCTCACAACTAAAATAAGAGATGAGAAAATAGGAACTGAACACACAAAATTTAACGTGGAAAACCCTCAATGAATAAAGGGAAAAACCACGGGGCAAGACTAGAAGAATTTCACTATGAGAAAATATTACAACACCTCTCTCTAAATACTAGGAGAGAACAACCTCACAAAGAATATAAGAAAGTATACAAGAGAGGAAGAGATAATTATTGGGATGGTTTTAATACTTCTCCTTAAGGCTCTTTATATAGCCTTCAAGGAGGAACTCCTTCGTTGCTCCCACCGATGTGGGACTTTCTTATATAAGTTCTAACAATTCTCCCACTTGAAGATTTGATTAAACCAATCATATCTTCACACCACTCTTTCTGTCTTGCCATTCCATGTTGCTTACGTTTCTGATAGACCATAGGAGGATCGACACCAAATAAACTTGTCAGTGTTGATTGGCTTTGTCATAACATCTGCTAGGTTGTCTTTGGTGTGAATCTTTTGCATATCCACACTTCCTTCTTCTACTACTTCTCGAACAAAGTGATACTGTATACCTATATGCTTTGTCCTGGAATGAAAGGCTGGATTCCTTGCAATGTGCAAGGCACTCTGACTGTCACAATACACAATAATCTTCTGCTGCTTGTGCCCGAGTTCTCCCATTAACCTTTGTATCCATATTGCTTCCTTGCATGCTTGGGTAGCTGCCATGTACTCAGCTTCTGTAGTAGACAAAGCTACAACAGTCTGTAACTTAGATAACCAGCTTACCGCTCCTCCTGCAAGTGTGAACACATAGCCAGTAGTGGATTTCCTTTTATTAAGATCACCTGCAAAATCTGAATCAACATAACCCCTGACAACAAGTTCTGATCCTCCAAAACATAATGCAACATCTGAGGTTCCTTTAATGTATCTAAGGATCCTCTTAACAACATTCCAATGCTCTCTACCAGGATCTGCCATAAATCGACTGACCGCTCCCACTGCTTGTGCAATGTCTGGTCTTGTACATATCATAGCATACATAAGGCTTCCCACCGCTGATGCATACGGTACTCGAGACATTTCCATCCTCTCTGCTTCATTGCTAGGACTCATACCTGAGGATAATTTACAATTGACAGGAAGTGGGGTAGATATTGGCTTACAGTCTTGCATGTTGAAGCGTCGCAAGACCTTCCTCAGATAATTCTTTTGAGAAAGCCAAATTTTCCTGTCTTTTCTGTCTCGGTGAATTTGCATCCCTAAAATCTTGTTTGCGGGTCCCAAGTCCTTCATATCGAACTCCCTAGCCAACTGTGCCTTCAAATCTTGGATTCGATCTTTGTTGGGGCCTACCACCAACATGTCATCCACATACAACAGCAAAATAATGAAATCATTATCATCAAACCTCTTGTAGTACGTACAATGGTCTGAACTCAGTCTGTTGTATTCAAGGCTAATTATGAAAGAATCAAATCTCTTGTACCAACATCTGGGCGCCTGCTTTAGACCGTACAGAGATTTGGTCAACCTGCAAACCAAGTTCTCTTTGCCTGTTTCAACAAAACCTTCTGGTTGGAGCATATAAATTTCTTCTTCAAGCTCTCCATGTAGAAAAGCCGTCTTTACATCTAGTTGTTCAAGATGTAAATCAAATGCAGCACACATAGCCAACACTACTCTGATAGTAGTAAGTCTGACAACTGGAGAAAATATCTCGTTGAAGTCAATACCTTCTTTCTGAGCATATCCTTTTACAACCAATCTAGCACGATATCGTTCTACTTGATCATTGCTATCCCGCTTGATCTTGTAGACCCATTTGTTACCAATGGCTTTTCTGCCACGTGGTAATTCCACCAGTTCCCATGTCTCGTTCTTGTGAAGAGCTTCAATTTCTTCCTGCATTGCTGTCATCCACAGAGAAGCATCTGGGCTACTAGTAGCTTCATGAAAAGTTGATGGCTCTCCATCCTCTGTTAAAAGACAGTATGCAACATTGCTCTCCGTAACATACTCCGTGTGCCAATTTGGAGGCCTTCTCTCACGAGTTGACTGTCGAACTTCTACAGCCTCGGACTCAACTGGTTCTGGTACCTCATGCTCTGGTTCTGCTTCAGAAGAATCATCTTCTTGAGAATTTCTATCCATCTGCACTGTAGCAGTCTCTTTTGAAGTGTTGTCATTTGTTTGCTCACTTTGCAGTTCATTTTCTGCAAAAACTACATCTCTGCTGACAACAACCTTGCGGGCAGTGGGATCCCACAGGCGATACCCCTTAACACCGTCAGCATAACCCAAGAATATACATTTTCTGGATTTTGGATCCAGCTTTGTTCTTTCTTGGGAGTTGTACATCACGTACACAGGACATCCAAACACATGTAGAGAAGAATAATCAGCTGGCTTTCCTTTCCACATCTCCATAGGCGTCTTCAAACCAATCGCCGTTGATGGTGATCGATTTATCACATAACAGGTGGTTTTGACTGCTTCTGCCCAGAAAGATTTGGCCAATCCCGCTGTTCTCAGCATGGCTCTTGTTCTATCTAGGAGAGTTCTGTTCATCCGCTCTGCTACACCATTCTGTTGAGGCGTATGTGCAACCGTGAATTGTCTCATAATACCCTCTTTCTTACAGAATGCTAGAAAGTTACCGTCTACATATTCTCCTCCATTGTCTGTCCTCAAGCACTTGATTCTTTTCCCAGTTTCAAGCTCTACTTGTGCTTTGAACTCCTTGAATACTGGAAATACATCAGACTTCTTCTTGATTGGGTACACCCATAATCTCCTGGAATAGTCATCAATGAATGATACAAAATACTTTGCTCCACCCAGGGATATTTCTGGTGACTCCCACACATCAGAATGGATTAAGTCCAGTATGTGTTTGCTTCTTGTAGTTACTTTAGCAAACTTCAATCTATGCTGCTTGCTTATCACACAGTGCTCACAGAAAGGTAAATTGACCATCTTGAGCCCGGGCAGGAGATTGCGTTCTGCAAGGACTTTCAAGCCTCGCTTTGACATATGGCCTAATCTGCGATGCCACATCATCGTCGTTTCTTCTTGGCTGGCTGCTGCAACTGATGCATCTGCCTCTTGCAACGTCTCTCCCAAAAGCATGTATAGATTGCTTGTGATCTTCTCTGCTTTCATCACCACAAGGTTTCCTTTCACTACTTTCAATATTCCACATTCAGTGTGGATCTTGCACCCGAGGTCATCCAATTGTCCAATTGACAATAAGTTCTTCTTTAAGCCCTTCACATGTCGTACCCCTTGAATTTCGCGAACAGTACCATCATGCATTTTTAATCTGACGGTACCGACTCCAGCAATATCTAAGGCGTGATCATTTCCCATGAACACAGATCCTTCCGAAATAGGTTCATAAGTGCAAAACCAATCTCGGTGTGGAGTCATGTGCCATGTCGCACCTGAATCCATTATCCAGACATCATTGAGTTTCTTTCCGCCTTTAGAACTAGTCGCTGCTTCACTATACAAGATTTCTCCATCATCTGAGGTACTTGCAACACAACCTTGGGAGGTTGATGTTTCAGAATTCTTTTCTCCACCCTTCTTATTATGCCAACACTCCTTCTTCGAGTGCCCTCTCATGCCACAATTGTAGCATTTAAGATTCTTCCTTCTTCGAGATTTTGATCTACCATGATTCTGACTCCCACTGGAGCCACGTTCTGTTGATCTGCCTCTCATCACCGTTAAAGCCTCTGCTTGCTTTGAATTTTCTGACCTTTCCTCCTTATTCTTGCGCCTGGATTCTTCTTCAAGAATAGCACCGGCAACATCATCAAAGTGAAGAGAGTCACTAACATTGTTATTTGTGATGTTGATGATGAGTTGATCATACGAATCTGGTAAACTCTGAAGTAGAAGTTCCGCACGTTCATTTTCCGCTATTTTGAAATCTGATGCTGTGAGTTGAGCAAATAGCGTATTCAGAGTGTTGATGTGATCCGTTACCGACGTGGATTCACTCATTCGAAGAGTGTAGAGTTTCCTCTTCAAGAATATTCTGGTGTGAAGTGACTTCACCTCGTACAATTTGTTTAGAACATCCCAAATCTCCTTTGCAGTCTTCTTCTCTGCAACACTTGACAAAACTGAATCCGCCATTGCTAGGTGCAGATTGGCAACAGCATTGTCATCCTTCTCTTTCCACTTTTCATCAGTCATTTCTGTGGGTCTACTTTCAATTGCTTTTAGACAATTATCCTTCCTCAAAATTGCTCTTATCTTCAATTTCCACAAGGAGAAATTTCTCCCACTGAACTTCTCTATCTCGAATTTTGCTGCCATGGTTGTACACGAACTGAAGCGAGTTACACTATTTCACCGTGAATAGTACCGTATACGTGAACAGTATTGTACGTATGTCGTACACTAGAACAAATCCAGTATACGTTAACAATTACTGCAAAAGTATACAACCACACGTATGAATAATAACCGTATCTGTGAATAGTACAGTACAATTGAATAGCCCGTATACTGGAACAGTGACCGTAGCCCGTGAATAGTGCACCAGGTAGGTTCCCAGGAAAGAGAGGTGGGTCACTGATAGACACACTTAAATACCAAGTCTTTCCTAGCCAGAACTTCCCTAGACACTTTCACACTACCACACTTTATTTCCAGCAACAAGAATAATTCTTTTCTGATGTGGAAGATCAGACAATACTGCAACCACAGAGCATACTAAGAACCAACACTTTCACTGCAGCGGAATAAGGACCACGAACCAATGGCTCTGATACCACTGTTAGGTACCAGAGTGACGGAATAGTGTCTCACAACTAAAATAAGAGATGAGAAAATAGGAACTGAACACACAAAATTTAACGTGGAAAACCCTCAATGAATAAAGGGAAAAACCACGGGGCAAGACTAGAAGAATTTCACTATGAGAAAATATTACAACACCTCTCTCTAAATACTAGGAGAGAACAACCTCACAAAGAATATAAGAAAGTATACAAGAGAGGAAGAGATAATTCTTGGGATGGTTTTAATACTTCTCCTTAAGGCTCTTTATATAGCCTTCAAGGAGGAACTCCTTCGTTGCTCCCACCGATGTGGGACTTTCTTATATAAGTTCTAACACCAAGTTGGTTGCAAAGTTTTTTGGTCCCTATCTGGTAGAAGAAAAGGTGGGGCAGGTAGCGTATAAGTTGAAGCTTCCTCCAGGTGCAAAAATTCACCCAACTTTTCATGTATCATAGCTAAAGAAGCATATTGGGCATCATCTTGCACAGTCTCAACTACCTGTGCTAGGTGAAGATGGAACAATATTGAGGGAACCTTTGAAGATCATAGATAGGAGGATAGTCAAGAGGGGAAACAGGAAAGCTACACAAGTGCTGGTTCAGTGGACTAATGCATTTCTTGAAGATTCTACCTGGGAGTACCTTTATAATTTGCAACAGAAGAACCCTAATTTTAATCCTTGAGGACAAGGATTTTCTTCAACAAGGGGGTATTGTTATGAGCCATTTTCTGGTTCATTTGAATTTTCATTATTTCTGTTATTTTCATGTTAAGTATAACGGGTTGATAGTCTTGGGTCTAATGCTGGTAAGTCATGTTTTTACTTTTATTATGTTAAGCCCATGAGGGTATAATTGTAATACAGGGAGAGAGGAGAGAATGGTTACAAAAGGCATGTGTCAGCAACAGTTAGTTGTAATCAATTCCAGAAGAATATTTATCTCTCTTGCAACGGTTTCTCATTCTCTTTCTGTTCTTCCTTTTCTCTTCACATTTTCTGTGTAATTTTCCTTGGATCTACCAAGGAATTATTCAGGTCATATCATGGCATTGGTGGTTGCAGCAGAATTGGAGGTAGTTGTGGGTAGAAGACGAAGGAGGTAGAGGATGATCGGGTGGTTGTTTTGATTCCGGAATAAGGGTTTGATGATGAGAATAAACTTCTAAAGACTCTTTTTGTGGGAAATTTGCCGATTAAAGGGAAGAAAAAGGTGTTGATAAGCGAGTTTAGTAAGTTTGGAGAGATTGAGTCTGTCTTTGCTATTGCTAAGAGTAAGATTTTTTTTTTTTCTAGTTTTTTTTTTTTTGCCTTTTCCCTTTATGTAAGATTTCAGGACAATAATTGATTTCTTTTGCTTGTCTAGACAGAAAGATTTCAGGACAATAATTGATTTCTTTTGCTTGTCTAGACAGATGTTGAATTAGAAGACTTTAAGCGAGCTCAACCTGAGAATGAGGCTACGATTTCGAGAAGTAAGGATTAAGAGGCTGGAGGCAATTGCTTCTGGAAAGGTTTCTGCACGCTTTGTTCCATACCCTATGAATCTAAGGACTACCATGTTCCCTCCAGAGACAATAACTTTGAGGGCCAATATAGTGAAACAAATTGAGTATTATTTCAGGTTAGAGAGCTCTTTCTGTCTCTTTTTATTTAATAATTTTTGTTTCTTTACAACTGGGTGCCATTATCTAGAATCATTGCTAAATTCTATTCCACCCATTCTCAGTCTATATACCGTACCTTTGCTAGTGTTAGTATTTTTGGGTATTTAGATTTATCTCTTGGCTGGTGAATTCCTTATGTAAATGTTTGCTTTTCTGAGTCTGTATGTGTACACATGTTATTTATGTGGTCATTGAAGAACTAGAGGTCTTATAAAAAACTGATGGTGTAGTATCCACTTTAGAATTCTGTCAACCTACGACCTATATTGATTATCTTTTGTATGTCACTCAGTCATTGTGAGTTTTGATATAGCAAATCATATTTTTATATTTTTGGCATGAGTTTAATGCACAATGTAACTGGCCCATCCACTGGGAGGCCAAAATATGAACTTTTGATTGTCTTCCAGGATTATCCTTATGTAAATGTTGGATTCAGTCTTCTGGATGAGACCTGCCAAAGGATTGTCCTCCAGGATCTTTAGCAGCAGCATTCATGGTCTCTGATCATTACAAAAACTCTTTAAATAGAAATTGACCTTCAATTTTATATTTTATTAGGGTATAATTTCCATTTTCTACAAAAAGAACTGATATGATTGATATTTCAGGAAATATAATTGTTGATGGAAGCAATGGAGACATAGCAGTGGACCATTATCATCAGTATTTGGTATGCCTAGTTACTTCCACTTGCACCTTTAATTAGGTCCTAACTTTTCATCTTTTCAAAATTTGTTTATTTGGATCATACTTCAAAACTCAGTTATTACGTGATTTATTGATAAAGTGTTGAACTTTTAGTATCAATAATTAAGATTTAATTTTTAACCGTCAAAAGTATAAAAATAAATAACCCACCCACTCCTTATGATTATGACAAATTATTTTGCAATTTAGTTCATAACTAAATTATGAAAGCACTGTGGTCAGCATATGGACTTGGATGTAACTCGTTTAAAATTAGCTAATAGGTTGTGATGGTGAGACACTGACCTTTTGGCTTTTAATGGAACCCGTCCATATTTGCTTGTTGGAGTATTCACCTCTTGAGATTCTCTAGATTTCTCAACAAAAATAATCAATTACATTAAAGATTACCTACTCAATATATATATATATATATATATATAGATATATATATGAGATCATGATAACATTAGCTAGTAGCAGTAAAATTTTAATTTGTTACTGTATTATACTTGAGAACTCTTTTAAAAAGAGATTCTGAAAAATTATAAAGACCACAGCCTATTGAGGGAAATAATTTGCAAGGAGAATTCTTTCTTAAAGATAAAAAGTCTCGTTTTTTAATATTCTAAGCAATCATATATAATTCGCAAAGCTTGTTGGAATGAACAGCTAGCATATGATTATTTCATGATGTTTTTGATATAGGAAGACATTGTTCGATTAGAGTCAACAGCTACCGATTCTCTTTTTCTTGGCTTTTTCTCTAGCTTATTTGGAGTTTGTTAGTTTGTTTGCTTATTAACAAGTCTGTCAGATACTAATATATCATATTAGATGTTTCTTTCTTGGGTGGGGATAAAGTATCATAGAGATATCTCAATTGAGCTTTGGGTTTTTTATCTTTTCTTTTTTGTTGGCAGCCAGAACAATAGATTAGAGGCCTTAAACCAGTTTAACTATTAATGATGGCCAAAAGTCCTATTCCGCAAGTGGTTGAGGCAAATAAGCTGCAGTCCTAAATAAGCTAGAGAAAAAGCCATCCATCGACATAAACGAAAGTGCTGATGCATTTATCCAGAAATTCAGATACCAACTTCTGCTCCAGAAGCTTGAATCTATTGAAAATTATGAGCAAATGTTGGCTTGTTAGGTTGAAAATATGTAAAAGAATATATATATATATATATTTTTTCTTATTATTTTATAATTATAAATACAAGTTTTTTATTTTATATTTTGTACTATATTTTCATGATGATTTAAGTTGTAAAGTTGATAGAAGAGTAAACAAATTTTTACTACAAAAGTTGTAAAATCATTGTAGGATTTATTATAAATTAACTTGATACTCAATCTTTTAGAGTTTTGATACACTCAGTGTAATTTTAGTGAGTAATTAGATTAAAGATTTTTTTTTACAAAATTGATTTTCTCTTTAATGTTGATTTTTGTTTATAAAAAATAGATGAATAAGTATAGGAAAGTATTTCTAATGGATCAAGTTAAGTTGCTTAGGTTGAATAAATTTTGACTACTTAAAAGAAAGAAAAAAATGTATTTTTTTTCTAATTTAATTTTTACAAAAGATTGAAAATTATAAATTTTATAATAATCATTATTTTCTTGAATTTAATTAAGATTTTAATCTATTGTTTTCAAAAAAATATATTTTAATCAAGTCAATTTAGAGAAAATGAAAATTTATTCTCAATACCAAGTTTATATGTAATTTCGATCATTTTATATGTAAAACAAAATTACATATAAACATGATAACTTTTGATTTTTTTTTGTTACATAAATACATTACAATATCTTGTAATCATTTATGTAATTTGTCATGTTTATATGTAATTTCGGTCATATTTATATGTAAAAAAAAAATTACATAAATACATGACAACTTTTGATTCCCTTTTTCAGTTACATAAATACATGACAATATTCTTTAATGATTTATGTAATTTTTCATGTTTATATATAATTTCGGTCATGTTTATATGTAAATTTTTTTTACATAAATACATGACAACTTTTGATTTTCTTTTTCAGTTACATAAATACATGACAACATCCTTTAATGATTTATGTAATTAGTCATGTTTAAATGTTTTTTTTTTTTTTTTTTACATAAATACATGACAACTTTTGATTCCCTTTTTTCAGTTACATACATGACAATATCCTTTAATGATTTATGTAATTTGTCATGTTTATATATAATTTCGGTAATGTTTATATGTAAAAAACATTACATAAATACATGACAACTTTTGATTCCCTTTTTCAGTTACATAAATACATGACAATATCCTTTAATGATTTATGCAATTAGTCATGTTTATATGTAATTTCGGTCATGTTTATATTTAATTTTTTTTTACATAAATACATGACAACTTATGATTCCATTTTTCAGTTACATAAATACATGGCAATGTCGTTTAATGATTTATGTAATTAGTCATGTTTATATATAATTTCGGTCATGTTTATATGTAAAAAAAAATACATAAATACATGACAACTTTTGATTCCCTTTTTTCAGTTACATAAATACATGATAATATTCTTTAATAATTTATGTAATTTGTCATGTTTATATGTAATTTCAGTCATGTTTATATGTAAATTTTTTTTACATAAATACATGACAACTTTTGATTTTTTTTTTTTCAGTTACATAAATACATGACAATATTCTTTAATGATTTATGTAATTAGTCATGTTTATATGTAATTTCAGTTATGTTTATATGTAAAAAAAAATTTACATAAATATATGACAACTTTTGATTCCCCTTTTCAGTTACATAAATACATGACAATATCCTTTAATAATTTATGTAATTAGTCATGTTTATATGTAATTTTGGTTATGTTTATATGTAAAAAAAAATTACATAAATACATGACGACTTTTGATTCTCTTTTTTCAGTTACATAAATAAATGGCAATATCCTTTAATGATTTATGTAATTTGTCTTGTTTATATGTAATTTCTGCCATATTTATATGTAAAAAAAAATTACATAATTACATGACAACTTTTGATATGTAAAAACTTAATAATCTAGTAACTTGCTATTCAAATTTTGTAATTTTAAAATATGTCATGACCTTATAAAACTTTACCTTAAAAACCTCATGGTAGAATTCCCGTACACTTTAAGATTGGTAGGATTGCAGGAGCAATAAGGGTTTTTTTTTTTTTTTAATCAATATATAGCTAAAAAAAATTATATACCAAAATATCGTTCTTTTCAGATTAATTGTCAAAATTCATTTTTTTTTCTAGCTGGGAAATCGCCATCCCCCTATGGCGATTTCCCAGTGTAAAATTTTTAAATTTTGCAAAAAACACCAAGGGAAATCGCCACCCCCCATGGCGATTTTTTTTTGCAATTTTTGCAAATTATACCAAGGGAAATCGCCATGGGGGTGGCGATTTCCCTTGGTGTTTTATTTTTTTATTTTATTTTTTTTACTTAAATTAAAAAAAAATTTGTAATTTTATTTTTAAAATTTGTATTTTAATTTTAAAAAATTGTAAATTAAATAAAAAAATTTTAAAAAAAATTAAAAGTCCAACGGTATATTTTTCTTATTTAAAATTTATGAAACTTTTTTTAAAAATTTTTAGTTAAATAAACTTTTAAAACAAAGAAATAATAATAAAATAAAAAAAAATCAAAATTTTTTGAAGGCAACTGTAACTTGACCGTTGCCTTCAAAATCCCTCCCCCCCACACGCCACTCTTCTATAAATACCCCCCTCATTTTCTACAACTTATTTTTATTTTCTTTCTTCTTTCTACAATCAAATTTGTTTCTACCAATAATTTTTTTACAACAATATTTAAAAATGGCTTCATCATCACTATTGAGGTTGTAAGAAAATCACATATCGGAGGTTATATTTAAAGAGGTAAGTAAATTGTTGTAATATTATTTGTATTACATTATCACTTTTTAGTTATTTTTTAATTATTATTATTTTGTAAATTTATAGTTTCATAATTTTATAATTTTATAATTTTTAATGTTATAGTGCTTATTATAGTTTTATCATTTATTAATTAGTATTGTTTTTTCATTTTATAGTTTTATAATTATTTATTTTTTAGATTGTTTAATTTTTTATTATTATAGTTATTTAATTATTATTGTTTTTTCATTTTATAGTTTTATATAATTTTAATTTTAATTTTTATATTATATTATTTTATTATTATTATATACAATAATAATTTTTTAATAATTATTGTTTTTTCATTTATAGTTTTATATAATTTTAATTTTAATTTTTATATTATATTATATTATTTTATTATTATAGTTTTATAGTTTTTTAATTATTTTTTTTTCATTTTATAGTTATTTATTTTTTATATTATTTAATTATTTAATAATTATATAAATAATTTTAAATTTTTTTTTATTATTGTTTTGTTATTTTATAGTTTTATAGTTATTTTAAGTATTTTTATATTGTTTAATTTTTTAATTGTTTAATTTTTATAATATATTAATTTTTATTATTATTTGATTTAATTTAATTAATTATCAACAGGATACTCATCGTGTGTTACGTTCGAGAAAATTTACATTGGAGGACCCGCATCCATCTATTATCGACCACTTAAGAAGAGCCAGATTTTATCACGAAACTCAAATTCGACGATTTTTGATACAACCCGACTTAATCAGTGCGTTGATCGAACGATAGAGACCCGAGACGCAGACTTTTCATTTTCCATTTGGTGAATGCACGATAACTCTAGAAAATATTGCGCTTCAACTTGGACTTCTGGTCCATGGCGATGCAGTTACAGGCGGAAGGTTGCTAGATTGGAATGAAGAGTGCCAAAATCTATTGAGCTCGGTACCTCCAGATGAGTATGTATCTGGCTCAACGGTAAGACTAAATTGGTTGAAATCCTTTCAAAATCTTCCATTACACTCAGCTGAAGAACATATACAATATGCTGCTAGAGCATATATTTTACATTTGATTGGAGAATTACTAATGCCTGACAAATCGAGCAGTCGGGTACATTTAATGTATCTTCCATTACTACGTGATTTAGAGCATGCGGCAAATTATAGTTGGGGTTCTGCGTGTTTGGCGGTTTTGTATAGAGAACTTTGCCGGGCTACAGTTCCAAAAAGTCATGACATAGGTGGATGTTTAGTGCTTCTACAATCATGGGCTTGGTATCGGTTGCCATTTCTTGCTCCGCGCGTGGATGTTTCGGCTGTATACCCCCTTGCAAGCAGGTAATAATCTTTACTATTTTATTAATTTTGTACGAAATTGTGTCTATTAAGACTTTATATACATTTTAACAGTTGGAGTAGGAGTAGAGATTTTACAGAGACTCCGACCGACCTTGCAAGTATAAGATTGCGACTAGATCTAGTAGGATATGATAAGGTAAATATTTCGATTGTTACATTCAAGTATTTTTGTATTTAATCCATATGAAACTAATAATTTGTAATAATTATTCGCAGTTTCTGTGGATGCCATATTCCTCAAGTGAAATTATGGCATGCCTCCCATCGGATGCCTACAATAATTGTAATATATGGAAAGCAAACACAGCATTGATATGCTTTTCATATGTAGAGTGGCACCAAACTGACAGGGTGTTGTGACAATTTGGGATGCAACAACCAATTCCTGCAGCCCCGGTGAATGTTGATAAGCTTCACAAGATCGACATGCGTGGTCGTCATGAGGAATTCTGGCCTGTGAAGCATGAACATTGGATCCATTGGTGGAATATGCGTTTTCAACGAATTCCGATAGGTTATCCGATTGTTGGTAATAATTTCAACCCATCGGATGATTACATAGGATGGTATAAAAATGAAGGTCAGCCTTTTGTTTGTCCACCGTCAGTGTATGAGGATGTTAGGAGTATGCCATTTACCGGACGAACTTCAACTCCAGTCCCTCCTACACAGGATATGGAAGCTCCTAGTCCTAGCTGACAACGTGTGCAGACGCGTCAACCGGCCTCATCGGAGTTCACAGCACCGAGGATGTCATTTAGTCATCCTGGACCTGAACGGGATCATGGAGTACCATCCAGTCATCGTTATTCCGTCAGTCACCCCGGATATGACGTTGATGAGTGTTACCGACCATCACCGCCAATGACGAGGTTAGATGACCAGATCCCCATCCTAAGTCCAAGTTCAGCATATCTAACATCAATGTATCAGTTTGGAACCCCTGCGTCAGCATTTGATGGTACATTATTTCTGGGTCCATCTAGTAGTCAGGTTCCAGTCATGGGTGAACTAGGTGTTGGCTCATCCAGCAGTGGGTTTCAAATTTTTGATACGGAAGAAATGACTGATGACATACAACCGGAACTAGTGGCGGTTATAGCAGGAGGTCGTGGCCAATTGCGAATACGTGCCACTGACGAGGTTGAACGACGGGCCCAACCATCACGCACTAGAAGAGCTCGACACTGTTGCTCTACATCATGCAATAATTAGAATAAATATACTTTTATCAATATAACGAAAATAATGTATTTTAAATTTGTAATATATAAATTTATATGTTTTGCATTTCATGTTATTTATTTTAAATTTGTTGGGAAATTAATTGTTATTTTTAATTTTTTTATTCAGCATATGTAACTAAAATCTTAATGTTGTTATTTAATTTATAAAAATGTAATAAAATATATTATTCAATATATTTTTATAAAATTTCTTAATTTTATATAAAATAATAATCCAAATTACATGATAAGTAGAAAAAAACTTGCATAACATTTTTTCTTAATGGCAAAATATGTAAATATTACAGGTTATGAAAACATGTAATTCCTTTATTGTTGATGCGAACTCTCCCCCCATGTGCCAGATTGATGTGGACATTTTCGATGATTATGACATTTATTTCTGCATAATCCACAACGTTTTGGTTGGCCTTTCTCCCTGAGGTCCATTTCATTACGAATACGACTTGATTTTGGCCGATCATGTGGATTTCTCCGCATTTCTTGATTGGGACACACTTCTGGACCATCATATTGAGGCCAGTAACCTTCATTTCCATCTGCTTCAAACTCATGTCTATAAACATTCAATATAGTTTCCAGTCTATAGACATTGTCCATATATTGCATGCAATCTACATGGACATGTGCACAAGCAGCAACTACATGTGAACAAAGGAACCTTTGTGCTTGAAACTTCCCATAGTCACACCACATGTCACTAAGCTTGACTTTGTATTTCATTGCAGAAACACCCTCTTGTGGATCAACTAACTCTTCAATCAGAAAAGATTGATTTGCTCGCGTAAAATTACGAACAAAGTGGGAGTTAGCTTTCCTGCGATTTTCTTGCATAGCCTGTGTTACTGTTTCACAGTATGTGTGCCCTCCCTCCATCATTGCAATTTGCTTGTTCCCCATCTTAACAAAAAATGCAGCCAACCTATAATATGTTGATTGCACTAAAGCAGTAATGGAAAGATGACGCGTTCCCTTCAACACCGAATTGATAGATTCAGCTAGGTTGGTTGTCATATGGTCATAACGTCTTCCTTGATCATATGATTGGGCCTACTTCTCCTTGGGGATCCTATCAAGCCAATTAGCCGTCGCTGCATTTTCTCCACGAAGATTCTCATACATGAAATCAAAATTCGGTCGCCTCAACTCGTATCCTAATAAATTAAAAACAAAAGACTTGTGAATTTCAGTATTATTTTATATACTAAACGAAATATAAGAGATAAAATAATTATGATTCGATTCCATACCCATGTTAACAATGTGTCGATGCAATTTCTTATTGTTAAACTTCTTCATAAAGTTAGCTGCAATGTGTCGAATACAGTACACTGAATATGCATGTGGAGGATTCCATCCACTAGCATCGCGTCTAATCGCAGCTTTGATGGCTTCATGTCGATCAGACATCAAGCATATGTCAGGCTATTTTATCACATGTCTACGCAAATTAGTGAGAAAGAATGACTAAGCCTCTGTTGTCTTACCCTCCACAATGGCAAAGGCAATTGGCAGTATGTTTCGGTTGCCATCTTGTGCAATAGCTAACAATAATGTTCATTTGTATTTTCCATATAAGAAAGTACCGTCTATTTGCACAATAGGTTTACAATACAGATACCCTTCAATGCACGACTTAAATGTCCAAAATAGTCGATGGAATATTCTCTTACCCTGGACCAGTCGATCACTGTGATATGCAGGTACCGTTTGCAATTCCACAATTGTACAGACACAAAATGTTGCATTGCACCTAACCATTTAGGTAGCTCATTGTACGATCTTTCCCAACCGCCAAAAACTCGAACAATTGCCTTTTGCTTTGCTTTCCACGTTTTCTTATAGGAGGTGATGTATCCATACCGGATTCGCATCTCAACGATCAAAACTGAAACGGAGATCTTCGGATTTGCTTGGACCAATGACAGAATCCATGAACAGATCATGTTAGAATCTAACTTGCAATGATCTTGTGAAATCCTCCCCGATGTGCAAGTATGAGGCCCTTCATATTTTCTAATCTCCCATGCCTGTTTCTTCTTCATAAAAGTTGCCCTTATTCTGCAATTACACCCTTTTCCATACATTAGACACTTGGCATAATATTTAGTCCGCTCAGATTCAATTACTCTGTAATCTACAGAGTTTTTGATGTTATAGTGCTTAATAGCTGAAAGCACAGCCTCTTTCGTTGGAAATTGTAACCGAACACACAGATCAACTGCATATGGATCAAATGTCAGAGGCGTAGCTAATGTATGAGCATACTCAGAAAATTCTGGCACTTGCATTGCCTCCAGATCCAGGGTATGCATATGGGATGCAGCCTCATATGGGGGAAGATCTCCATGACTGTTGATCTCAGCAGGGACGACGTTTGGGTTAGAATCACTATTGTCATCACTTGTGAATTCAACATCCTCTTCCTGCTCACTAAAGTCACCAACATATTCACCATGGACTCCACGTGGCGGAACAGGATCAACACCAGCTGGCTCATCTTCGAGGGTAGTAGGAATTGTTTGTGAGACTAATGAATTATGAAACGTTGTAGCTTGAGATAACGAAACGACTTCTTCTGTGGGAACGTCGTATGTAGTGTGAACATAGAATGACCCAGAATCATCATCTTTTATGGGAAAGTTTTATGTTGTGCGAACATTTGAAAGCCCATAATCATCGTCAACATCCTCTATGTCAGCATAAAATATAAGTACACCAACATTTTCAAATGTCTCATGAGCATAAAACATGCATCTGACATCATCATCATCATCATCTTCAAGTTGAAATGTTCTATATCAGACACATCCTTCACCAATAGAAAGAAGATGCCTATACTTAACCTCTGAAACTCTTTTTCTATTTCCAGCTTTAATTTTTGTATGAATTTGCAGCTTCAGTTCCTCTAATGTGACGTCTTCTTCAACACGAAAAATTTTAGGACATTCACAATCAAAGGTAGCACCTTCGTCATTATTATGAATTTGGCCATTATAGTAGACCAATGCGATCACTCTATTGCTCATGTTGTGTAGTAATGAAACTAAGAAGGATAAGAATGGAGGTATTATCACTCGGCAAAAGAAAGAAGAAATATAGAAGGATGAGAATGAGGAGGTATTAGCACTAAAAAAAAATCTGATTGAAAAACTGCTATAGGGGGTATTGTAAACCTTCATCAGTATTATGAATTTATAATGGTTCATTATGTTGTACCGGATGACAAATCCCATCCTTTGTACATGATGAAATCTGATTCTCATTTTCTGGCTAGGATTATTTGATTGAAAAACTGATAACTCATTCAATGCAAAAACTGATGATAAATCTCATCCTTTGTATCAGACTGTCCAATAGTCTCATCCATTGCAAAAGGAATCCAATTCCAATATTTTCTGCAGCATTTGATTGATTGAAAAATAGCTGAAACCTATCCCGAACCCTAAATCATTAGTCTCATCCATTGCAGAAGGAATCCAATTCCAATATTTTCTGCAGCATTTGATTGACTAGAAAAGAGCTGAAACCTATCCCTAACCCTAGATCATTAGTCCCATCCATTGCAGAAGGAATCCAATTCCAATATTCTTTACAGCATTTGATTGACTGAAAATAGCTGAAACCTGTCTCTAACCCTAAATCATTAGTCCCATCAATTGCAGAAGGAATCCTATTCCAATATTTTGTGCTGCATTTGATTGACTGGAAAATAGCTGAAACCCTAACCCTAAATCTGGTCAATACTCTCATCTATTGCAGAAGGAATCAAATTCCAATATTTTCTGCAGGATTTGATTCAATAAAAAATAGCTGAAACCCTAACCCTAAATCATTAGTCCCATCTATTGCAGAAGGAATCCAATTCCAATATTTTTTACAACATAAATTAAAATAATAAAAAAATTAATAAAAAATTTAAGTATATATATTTAAAAAAAATTAAAACAATCGAAGATAAATTTTTTTATACCTGTTTGTTACAGATCTCAATATAAAATTTAAATAAGAAATCAAAATTTTTATTTTTATTTATATAAAATTTAAATAAGAAATATAGTTTTTTATATAAAAATTTAATAAGAAATATAATTATCTTTTTTAAATTTTAATAAGAAATAAAATTTTATTTTTATAAAATTTTAATAAGAAATAAAATTATATTTTTTCTAAAATTTTATTAAGAAATAAAATTATATTTTTTATAAAATTTAATTTAATTTTTTTATAAAATTAAAAAATTATAAATTTTTAATATATATTTTAAAAAATAAATAAACAAACCTAGATAATTTTTTTTTAATTTACATTTTTTAAAATAAAAATACAAATTTTAAAAATAAATTTATAATTTCTTTTTATAATTTAAGTAAAAAAATAAAATAAAATAAAACACCAAGGGAAATCGCCACCGCCATAGCGATTTCCCTTGGTATAATTTGCAAAAATTGCAAAAAACACCAAGAAAAATCGCCATGGGGGTGGCGATTTCCCTTGGTGTTTTTTGCAATTTTTTTAAAAAACACAAAGGGAAATCGCCACCCCCTATGGCAATTTTCCTTGGAGTTTTTTTGCAAATTTTACGCTGAAAAATCGCCATCGGGATGGCGATTTCCCAGCTAGAAAAAAAAAAACGAATTTTAGGAATTAATCTGAAAAGAATGGTATTTTGGTATATATATTTTTTAGCAATATTTTGATAAAAAAAACCAGCAATAAGAGTATTTTGAACGCCCAAAAATAAAGTAAGGTAAATATGAAAAACATGCTCTCAATAAACACATAATTTTTAAATGATTTAATGGATAAAAATTATTTGAAAAAGAAAAATAAATAATTAAAAATTATTATAAAAGATATTATAAAGACAAAATTATTTTTAATGAAAAAATCTACTTTTTCTTTCTCTTCCATTAAGAAAATATTATTTTTTAAAAATTTTAATTGAAAATAAATGTAAAAAATAAAAAATTTAAATATATATATTTTTAAATTTAAAAAAATAGAGAAAAATTAATTTTAGAAATATTGTTTTTATTTTTAAAATTTTTTTAATTAAAAAAGTAAATAAAAAATTTAAAAATTGATTTTTTAAAATTAAAAAAAATTATTTTCAAATTATTTTATTTTTAATTAAAAAGTAAATTAAAAAATAAGAGAAAAATGAAAAAGAAGGTTTTTTTCATCAAAAGTAATTTTATTTTTACAATTTTTTTTAATAATTTTTTTTTTAATTTTTTTAAAAATAATTTTTATTCATTATATTATTTAATAATTATTATATTGTTGATAGTAATTTTTTTTTAATTTACCCAATAAAGTACCCACATTGCATTTTGAATTAAGAGTAGGCAGTTATTTCTTCCAATGAATGATTGATTGGTAGAGTGGTGTCATAGTAGTGAGATCGATAATATTTATATAGAACTGAAAAAATATCAAATCAATTAAGAATTTGAATCGAATTAAATCGACTTGATTCAATGTTAAGATTATTTTTTATTTTAAATTTCATATATATATATATATATATTTATAAATAATGAGATTTAAAATCTTGATCCTTTATACTCAAATTAAAAACTTAATCATTATATCAAGAATATATATTTATTAAATATTTATTACATTAAATATTGTTTTAATAATAAAAAATCAAAATTTAATCATTTAATCAGATCAATAAATTAAAATCAATTGAAATAATAACTTCACCAATTCAACCTTTTATACGAGTTTTTATTCATCGCGGGTCACAAACAAATATATAATAGTGATTAAGAATATAAACGAAATATTTGTACTCGTAAATTATTTCAGTTCGGTTTTAATAATCTCAAATCCTAACGTTTGATTCGAGTGGTTAACAAATCTAATCGAATTTTTTTAATATATATTTTATTTTTAATTAATATTAAAAAAATTCAATTCAAATTCGAGTTCAAACATAAATAATCGAATTTAAAATCGAATAATTCATTAAAATATATTTCATCAAAGGTAGGCACTAAGTGGTATGGTGGGTAGGGTAGGACCCTAAGAATATTCTGTCAATTCAGTATAAACATTTGTAATTTGTCCTGTCCAGCTTTAATTAATCGTTGCCAGCTCGATTCCATTTCCAATTATATTTTCTAATCTTCAAATAATTTAAGAACAAATCTCAAAAACAGTGAGTCCACTCCAAATTCCCAAAAATACCCATTGGTTTCCGAGTAATTAGATTGATAAACAAGGCATAATCATCATAATTAGGAGCTAATCAAATCAAAGACTTTATTGTCATCATTTATTGAAATTAAATTTAATAATTTTGAATATAAAATAAAAATACGAACATATTAATAAATATAATAAATAATATAATAAATATGATATAATATATTTAAATATAATTAATATGATATATTTAATATACGAGTTACATTTTCACTTCAAATTTTAACGAGTTTAATAAATTATATTATATTTATATTTATACAACTATTAAAAAAGATTTTAAAAATGACACTTTTACATGAATAATTCATGGATTAGCAGGTTAGTTGGAATCTATTCAATCTGATCTCAGCTCAGTCCCACCAGCAGTTTCCAAAGTAAGCTCTTCCCTTCCATTTTTCCGAAATAATATTTTTGAAGAGAAAGAATCTGTGAATTTTCTTTTTTTAGATTTTTGGTAAGATATGGCGATGCTGCAGAGAAGGATCTTGAAGAAAACAGTAGAAGCCAAAGCAAAACTAAACTTCAATCGTAACCGTATACTATCTCCCTGCAGTTCCTTCTCTACGGTTACTTCTTCTTCTTCTTCTTCTTCTTCTGCATCCGACGATGCGCCACTTCAGCTTCCTCTGTTCGATTACCAACCGAAACCGTACAACGGACCGTCGGCGGATGAAATCCTTGAAAAGAGGAAGAAGTTCTTGGGGCCCTCTCTCTTCTACTACTACCAAAAGCCCGTAAAAAAAATTTATTTGTTTTTTCAGATTATATAATTTCTCTATTTTGTAGATTCGTAATTAATTTATTATTTTTGTAAAAAAAATTGTGTTCAGTTGAATATTGTTGAAGGGAAAATGCAATATTTGTATGATGAAAACGGGAGGAGATATTTGGATGCATTTGCTGGAATCGTAACGGTGTCGTGTGGACACTGCCATCCGGAGGTTTTGAATGCTATAGTGGAGCAAAATAAACTTCTCCAGCATGCTACCACTATTTATCTCCATCATGCGATTGCTGATTTTGCTGAGGCTTTGGCTTCCAAAATGCCTGGAAATCTCAAGGTTGATATCTTGTTCTTTCGCTTAATTGTAGTTTTTCAAATTTTAAAATTTTTTATTCTGTTTTAAAATCACTAGATTTTAATGTTTCTGTTTGGTTGCTGTTTTCTTAAGAAAATTTTGGATTAAAGAAAAAGAAAAAAAATGGAAATTTTAACAAAATCATAAAATTTTAGAGTAATATGAAAGTATTATGTTTAAATCATAAAATTGTAGTTTTTCAATTAATTTTTTTTTTTTATTCTGTTTTAGAATCACTAGATTTTAATGTTTCTGTTTGGTTGCTGTTTTTCTTAAGAAAATTTTGGATTAAAGAAAAAGGAAAAAATGGCAATTATAACAAAATCATAAAATTTTAGAGTAATATGAAAGTATTATGTTTAAGTCATTTGATCATTTTAATTAAAATTTGTTTGTTTGTTTGTTCTTTTATTTGTTTTTACTTAATAGTAATAAAATTTACCAAAGCAAAAGGCAGTAGTTAAAGCATGATTGCAATACTTTTCTTTCATGTGTTTCTTCCTCATTTTAAGTAAAGCAATATCAATTCAACACTGTTATTAATAGAACTCTGTTTATTGGGGGAAAAAAAATAAAACAGAATGTTTGGCTAATGGTGAAAATAACTGGAAAAGAAAGGCTTGGTTATTTAATCACTAAATGCCTCGGGATGAATTGTTTTAGGAATGTGAATATTTTCAACAAAATCATATCCTAACAATATAACCTTCTTTGCAGGTTGTATATTTTGTCAATTCTGGGAGTGAAGCGAATGAGTTAGCAATGTTAATGGCCAGACTATACACTGGTAATCTTGGTATGATTTCCTTGAGAAATGCATATCATGGTGGAAGTTCTAGTACTATTGGACTCACTGCCCTAAACACATGGAAGTACCCAATACCCGAGGTTTGTATACCTATCATGTCTTAGATTCTTATACATGTCATGGTATTGTTAATTGGTTCATGATTCATATCACACATTCATGTTCAAAACTAAATTTTCAGTTTTAGTGGCCATTCAACTTATTCTTTAACTTTTGCTTCTTGAAGTGGTGTGCTTTAGTTCAATCATTCGATAAACTTCAACTGTTCCAGTGTTCCAATTGCTTTGTTAGCTCAATATGATGTTGAACTGTGGGTTTGGCATGCTGGAAGTTCTAGAGGATAGTATAAGATTAAGATAAGAAAGTGGATAGGATTAGATGATCTAATCTTATCTCATGTTTGGTGCATGCCAAGCTTAAAGATAATACATCTGTCATCACGTGATATGTTTAATGCAAGAATGATTAGGAGAACAATTTTTGCCACGGGTCAAAATTGCCCCTTCTTTTTATGATTGTATACAAAATTCATTTTTTTTAAGAAAAGGAAAACTCGTTATTTTAAGGTTAGTAGGAAACAGTGAAACAATGTTTATTGATGGGTATCTAGCTCTCAATCTTATCCCATGGATTGGAATAATATTTTTTTTGGACAGTACCACATGCACTAAAGTATTGCACTAAAATAATGCACTCAGATATCTATTTCTTATTCTAGGGAAAGTGAAAAGTGCTAAAATTGTTTTGGGTCTATAATAGAATTTTGAAATGTATGTATTAGATGAATGTGTGAAATATATGTATTAGATGAATGTGTGAAATATATGTATTAGATGAGTGTATATAGCCTTTTCCTCTTTTTTTTTTTAATAGGGTTGACTATTGAGTGATCCCATCTTAGGAGTCATCCTATCCTCATCTCTAAGTAGCTATTAAACATGGTATTAGAATAATTTTTATCTTTTTCTTTTCATCAACAGTTTACTCGCCTTGGTTTCCAAGACTTGAACATTATCTCACACTCCATGTTAACAATTTTAGCTATGTAACCATTATAAATTCCTTTTGCATCCATATAATAGCTCTTTGACAGAGATACTATCATTCAAACTAAACTGCTGATTTCTGAATGTTATAATGGTATGTGGCAGGGTGAAATCCATCATGTTGTAAATCCAGATCCTTTTCGTGGAGTCTTTGGCTCTGATGCTACTCGTTATGCCAAAGATGTACAAGATCACATTGATTATGGTACTTCAGGAAAAGTTGCTGGATTTATAGCAGAAACCATTCA
Organism: Fremontodendron californicum; assembly: GCA_030761205.1. Classification (NCBI taxonomy): domain Eukaryota; kingdom Viridiplantae; phylum Streptophyta; class Magnoliopsida; order Malvales; family Malvaceae; genus Fremontodendron; species Fremontodendron californicum. The sequence continues at coordinate 3,588,602 of JAULJL010000037.1, forward strand.
GGTTAAATTGACAGTTGTCTCCTTCAGGTGCTTTTTTCGTGTTCTTTATCACTATAAAACTGGATACTGAAATTTTCAAAATTTAATTAACATTAGGGAGTTGGAGGAGCAGTTGAACTAGCCCCAGGATATCTGAAACAGGTTTATGACATTGTACGCAAGGCTGGTGGTGTCTGCATTGCGGACGAAGTACAAACGGGATTTGGTCGCACAGGAAGCAATTATTGGGGTTTTGAGACTCAAGGTGTCATTCCTGACATAGTTACAATGGCAAAGGTCTTTAATCATCAAACTTTGTTGCTTATTACAAATTCTGTAAACATTGGTAAATAAATTATATCCTTATTTGTTATGAGCCTCTGTTTTCCCCTCTCCCCTTCTCCTCTTTCTCTCGTAAAAGTAAGTTTCATTTAGTTTATAGCTATCTTCTGTTATTGCAATTGGAAATGGTTGCGTCCTGTTACATAACATATCGCATTTGTCAGGGTATCGGCAATGGATTACCATTAGGAGCAGTGGTGACAACACCAGAAATAGCGAATGTGATGGCTCAAAAAATTCAGTTTAACACTTTTGGTGGAAATCCTGTATGTTCTGCTGGTGGACTTGCAGTGCTTAGAGTTCTAGACAAGGAGAAGCGTCAAGCACATTGTGCTGATGTTGGTTCTCACTTGATCGGACGCTTGAGATCTCTACAGGACAGACATGAGAGTAATTATTCTACAATTTGGCACTTATAAGAGCCCCTTTGCTTAGCATCTGTTTCTAAATATAGTATTTAATTTGCACCATGCATATTTTCATCAATCATTATTTTGCAATTTTGAATTGCATTGAACAGCAAATTATTCAATTCTTGACCACTAGGAATTCTTCTTCTCTGTGGTCATAAAGGCTCATAGGTACACATTAAAATGGTCCTTTATAGTTCAACAAAATTGTTTTTTTTTTGGCCATCAACAAAATTGTTTTTTAGGACTTCTAACTTAAGTTTAAATTTGTCCATGTTCTTTTACAATGTCAAGTTAGTGCTAACAAATGAATCAAATTCTCATTTTTACTAATTTCCCTTTTTTTCAGTCATCGGAGACGTCAGAGGTAGGGGCTTAATGGTGGGTGTAGAACTTGTTACTGACAGGAAGGAGAAGACACCAGCCAAGGCAGAAACTGCCATCCTATTTGAGAAAATGAGAGGTATCAAGGCACAACCTCTCGAATCAAAATTTAGAAAACAAAAGGCTTTTTATACTACTTTATCTTATAAATTCATGCTAACCGTTCTCTTTTCTGGCTGAAGAACTTGGAGTTCTACTTGGGAAAGGTGGACTACATGGAAACGTTTTCAGAATAAAGCCGCCAATGTGTTTTACCAAAGATGATGCCGGTACTTCTTTCTCTTACTGTATTGATTTGATCGCACATACCTATGTTGCTACGATTCTTCATTTTTCTTGAAGGATCCGTGTCCGACACCCATGTCTGACACATATTCGGACATAGGTATGGGATATGATCCTCGAAGGATCCTCCAAATACATGGAAAACTTTAAAAAAAATTGAACATACCTGTATCGGACACATATCCGTATCCGACACTCACATCCGAATCCGAGTAACATAGGCACAAACACTCAACTCAACAATATGGTTTTCCAATCTTTCTTTTTAAATCCTTATATGGGCATCAATTCACAAATATAGTTGCATGCTATTTTCTATTTGTGCAGATTTTCTTGTTGATGCTTTGGATCATGCAATGTCAAAGTTGTGAGCGCTAATCCTATCAAGAGCAAAAAATGGTTATGTAACTTCTCGCCTTTGGCATCAAATTCAGCATGATCTTCTCTTTAATAATAATAATAATAATAATAAAAGTACATTTTCTTTGCATTTGGATGTATCAAAGGATCATAAAATCCGGTATGATAGTCTCTTTAATAGTAATACACAGTATATTTCTTTGCATTTGGAAGTGTTGATACGATTCTTGTTCTTTCTCGATGAGCTAGTCACTGTAGTTAGAGGTGGCAAACGAGCAGATTGGAAGGGTTTGGATTCGGGCATTACTGGTTTGGACTGTTTCGGATTAGGTTTTTGGGGTTCGGATTTAGGTATTTTTTTAGATTTTATAAAAGATATAACCATTTTATCAAGTTTTTCAAGTTTGAGTTTTTTAGGTTCGGATCATTTCGAATTCGAATTTTTTGGATTTTGACCATTTTGGATGTTTTTTTTTTTTGGTTTGAATTTTTGACTTTTTTATCAAATCGAATTTCAATGATTCAGATTTAGATTTTTTCGAACGGTTTTTGGATTCGATTCCTTTGCCAACTCTGTAGTTTGGGTTCCATAGCGTTCACCAAATCACTTAGAAAAGTTGACAAAAATTTGTCAGAATTATATAATTCATCGACTTTACATCCCTTTGATGTGGAAAGGAAGCAGGGTTATCATGTAATACATTCCATGCATTTTCTTTATTTTTTAGAGCGAAAAGTATTTTGTGCTCTGTTTTATTGATTATTTTTCTATTTGTTTTTTTTTTCTTATTTTTTCCTAAAAGATTGCAGCAAGTAGTAGGCAAAGAATTAAAAAAAAAAGATTAAAAATCAAAAGACAGAAAAAATATCAATCATACATAATTTTAATAATGACATGAAACTACAATCCTACAAGATTATCATGTTAGATTTACCTCTTCCACAAAATAGTTGCTATTCTTGGCAAAATGTTATATATAACTTTCTGGAAAAAAGAAAAGGAGCATATCACTTATAATTATTATATTATAATTAATTAATTATAATTTAGTATTGTATAAGTTCCATCAAAATTTTGTATTAAAGTTCGTATTTATAAGTGATGGATTTTTACATAATTTTTTTTTTTGTTGTGATTGACTAATTATAAAACTATAATAAAAAGAATGATAAATTATCTCATTCATCATCAGTGAAAATTTTTAAATTCCACAAGTGAGATTAAGATTAATAGGATGACATATTTTTTAGCTATTTTTAAAAAAATAAAAAAATTAATTTAAAAAAAAAATGAGAGATGTGATAATTTTTTATTATGCTTATAAAATTAAAAGATATGACTGTGAGTATAAAAACGAATTGCAAATGAAATGTTTCTGAAAAGAAGCAAGTAGTGTTGACTTACTAACAAGAGATGAAAGCAAAAGGGACTGCTGGTTTGGAAAATGCATATAAGATGAGATAAATCTCACGTCTCTAGTCATCTTCATGTGGATTACGTCTCTTATCTTTTTGGTGATTACAACTAAAAAACATCATTAGGGAAGGAAAAAAAAAAAAATACAGAAAACTTTCAAATGCTTTTCGAATTTGACTGGAAACCTGAAGAATTGAACCATTTTAACACTAAAACTCACCCACATTTGCAACTACATTGCCTTCTTTTGATGGGGTCGACCTCAGACAAACATGATCTTTCTGAAATAAGTAAAATGAATTATTTAGATTTTAAACAAATAAATTTTAAAAAATTCGATTTAGTTTTATAGTCTTTTTGATTGAAATAATTTAGGAGATTAATTTTGATCCATTTAGAAAAATATCATATATATATATATATATATTTACAAAAAAGGTTGTAATCTTAGTATAAGGGAATGGATTACAAGTATTGAAATTTGAACTTCAAACCTGTTAGATACCATTTTTTAAACTGAACTAAGTCCGAATTCAACATATCATATTTTTAGTAACTTGAAGGAGAAGATAACTATAAAAAGAACCTTTGTCTATTTACTCATAAACTTTACACTATTTTGCAGGCAAAAAGGTTACTTATAAATCAACACCCAATGTTTTTCTATAAAAAAAGCAACAAGAAATCTTATAATAGACATGTTCATGGGCCGAGTCAGAGCAGATATTTTAGTGATCCAGGCCGACCCGGCTTGACCAGAATCACTGTTCATATAATAAAAAAGATATTTTTTAAATGTAATTTTAGAAATATATAAAAAAAAATTTAAGCCGCGGCCCGGCCAGGACTAATTAAAAATACAAATGATACACCAAATTACAGCTTTAACAAAAGCAATCTGATAAAGGAAAAATACATAGAAAAAGAGTTTTTCTGATTCTTTTGGTGATCAAACAAATTAAATTCTGAGTCATGTCGAGGTTCCAAATCTGTTTCAATCTTCAACAAGCTGGCAATGCCGCCGTCTATACAAGGCGCTGAAGCCGGCGGGGGGACTGCCGGAGAGAATCCTTGGCCATGAACCTTGCAAACAAGCACTACAATGAAAACCAAAGTTTTTGCTTTTCAGTTTGGAAGCAGTATTTTATGAACCAAAGAATTAATACTAAGTGAAAGCTTTGACAACATACTCTGAATGTTCCAATACTTGAGCAACTTTTCACAATTATGCATTGGCCATGTTCATAATGCAGAAAGGAATGTGAGTCTCGAATACGAATATGTGTATGACATTAGAGGATCATATCTCCCATACCCATGTCCGAATATGTGTCGAACACAGGTATCGAACACGGGTACTTTAGGAAAAATGAAAAGTTCGGGTAACATAACATATATTTATATATAACTCAAATGTAGAACCTATATTTATATCTTTCAAGAGTATATATAATGTACAACACATCATTGAAAATTGATTTAATCACAACCTTCCCCAATGTAAAATAACTACTCATATGTACAACATCTCAGATCTCAAGGCAGCAAAAACTGATGCTAATGTGTTTATAATGACATTTACCAAAAGGAACCTCTGTATGAAGGAACAGAGTTCTTGCAGTGATCATCTACTATCATGCATGTAGGATCTTCGACTGTAAGGCTAGGCAGGTTCGCGAGGACAGGTAGACCATAGTGTACTCAAAGCCCGAAGACGTTCGAAGTATTCTCCCAAAACAAGTAAGCCTCGAGCTGCCTGGCGAGTTGTTAGGATGCGAGACATCTGATGCAGAGTTTCCTGCCGAATGTGGTCCGCCTGCAAAAGAAAAATATCAGACATTAGTTGAAACTTGAAAACATCACCATAAACCCTTTTTCTTTGTCATCGAAACATTAGTAAAATTTTATTATGTAGATTCTAATGCAACAAATTCTCCTAAACTCAATTTTAGAAAATAGGACCTTGGGCACATAATCCCTAGGTTGTCTGAAATAAGTTACCCGTCATCTATGTTGCTCTGACTCTTCAATTTTTTTGAAATACTCGTGTCCGATGTATATTCAGACAAGGGTATGAGGATATGATCCCCCAAGGACCCTCTAAATACATGGAAAAACTTAGAATAAATCAAACATACTCGTGTCTGACACTCACACCCAAGTCCGAGTAACATAGCCCGTCATAGTGGGTGCAGCATATATTGTTAGAAATCATTTTGAAATGCAAAAGAAACAAGTATGATTAAAGACCATTGAGTTGACTATTATAATTTCACTTCAAATGCATGAGTGAAGAACCAATTGATGGGCACATTATAAAGACTATGAAAAGAACAGCAAACGCGGAGAAAAAAAAATTATTTGTGAAAAATTATTGGAATAAACCCTTGTCCCCATGGGATGATGCAATTATTACCTGGTTCACAAAGCTGACTAGAGCTCCTAACTTCTCCATTGCAGTAGCCACCTGAGGACTGTAACTACCTTCGCCGAGTTGACCAGATGCTACAGTCACAGACACAATTTCCTGGAGTTTCTCCATACCTTGCGAAAGCGCGTCTTCAGCTTGCTGACATGATTGTTTCAGGTTACAAACTTCCAAGAATTGCTGTTCTGTCAAGGAGTCAAGCTGAGGCACTAGCACCTGTAAATATTATTCTACATTTAGCAATAGAACTTGGACCAGAATTCCAATGAAAGTTACAAGAAATTATGTCTTTTGAGTAACATGGAAGTACAGAGTTACTTTTGTTAAAGAAGCATTGAGTAAGAAACATGCTCAATATGCTGTAATCATGTGGAGGAAAGACCAAACAGAACCAATATTAGGGTTACAACTGGCCAAGTTCAGTGTTTGTGCCAGGAAACTAAGAATTTCGTGTGATAAATAACCCTGGAAAACCCCTAAAAGGGAGTAACTGAAAAAGATTATCATAGAAAATCATTGTACATAACTGTTTATTGTTTGTGTATGCACCAAGGGGAAGGGGGGTTTCCTAGTATGGACTTATGTTACTTGGACTCTTCATTTTCCCTAAAGCATCCGTGTCCGACACCTGTGTCCAACACATATTCGGACATGGATATGGGGGTATGATCCTCCAAATATATGAAAAAACTTAGAAAAAATTCATCATACTCGTGTCGGACACATACCCGTATCCGATACTTACCCCCTAGCCCGGGTAACATAGGTATGGACACGGCAGTCTCTTTTAGGATAACTGAAGTATTGATTGCAGGGGGAACATGTGAATAACTACAAGAGATCTGTCTGGATCAACAGAAAAGCATTCAGAAGAACACAGTATTCCCTTGACGAGTCGATATAAAAGCAATGTTAAACACATTGCAAGGAATAGATACAATTACAATTCTCTAACCAAAAAAGATATGAACAATTGAGAGAGAGAAAGGGCTCTACATCTATGTTACTCGGACTCGGGTGTGTCGGATACGGGTACGTGTCTGACATGGGTATGTTCAATTTTTTATAAGTTTTTCCATGTATTTGGAGGGTCTTTGGAGGGTATATCCCCATACCCATGTCCGGATATGCGTCGGACACTGGTACTTCAAGAAAAATGAAAAGTCCAAGCAACATAGCTCTATATTCATAAAGTAAAGCTAGACAAACCTATTAACTGCAGAAAAAGCAAGATAAACAGAGAGAATAAATTTGTTAGCAAGCATTGTTTCCACAACTTCTGAGATTAAAAAATAATCAAAGAAAACTTTAATCGGTTTTTAAAAGGAAAGAGAAAAAAAATCCAAAAGTTAGACAAAATGTAAGCATACATCCATATTTATAGACAAATCAAAATAATATAGTGGTTCATTTAAATTTATATTAGTGCCACCTTATAAAAAGAATTTGCAGTTAGATCCTCTGCTACAGTTTCTTCCCCTCAAAAGACCTATATGAAAAAGGAATGCATGATCTACAGTTAATTAAAAGTAAAGTATGCATCACCTTAAGAAGTTCTGAAGGGCGAAACCCTCCAATCCATGAGAAAAATTGCTCGGCTGATGTTTTCCACATGCCAGACATCACATAGAAAACATCAGCCTTTGCAGCAGTTGATTTCATGCGGAAAAGTTCAAAATAGTGGCTCATGGCACTTTCCACAAGAATGCCAAGCTCTACATCAGTTATATGGGCATTCAAAGCAGTCCTCAGTTCACATATTTGCCTGTTTTGTTCTTCCATCCAATGCCCGTATGCCATCTCAAATGCAGCAATCCCTGCAGAATCCCCGAAACGGGCTAATCATTGAAAACATCAAAGAATAAAGATTAACTTGAAATGAGAAGAAAAAGGCACGATAGAGAATTATTGCAGAAAGATCACATTTAACACATCAGAGAGTTGTCAATGAAGCTTTATATCATACCAAAAAATTTCAAGGTGGTCTGACAATTACACACCAATTGCATTAAAATGCCTTCATAGCACACAAATAAAGAATGTAGTTTAGTTTAGATCAAAAGAACGTAGTTTCTGATAGCTTATTCATACAATAAGCTGTATAATCTTCAAGTACATGAGAAAGGATGTAGCAAAAGATAGGTAGACCCTATGCCCCCAGTGGGCTACAGAGCTATGTTCCTCTGACTCTTCATTTTTCTTGTAGTACTCGTATCCGACACCCATCTCTGACACATATTCGGAGGTATAGGGATATAACCCTCCAAATACATAGAAAAACTTAGAAAGAAATGAACATACCCGCACCCGACACTCACACCCGAGTACGAGTAATATAACTACAGAGATGTGATGAGCTGAGAAAAGTTGAAACAGTTTTTCTCGTATGGTGAGAAACCAACACCTGTGAAAAGAACTACTCACTCATGATGAGATAAAACAGCTACACTTAATCAAAATCAGAAAAGTGGGCTTGAGAAATATGACAAGACGAGAAAAGCTTAAGCAGCTCCTATTGAGGTGCGAAATTAAACCCTAAAAAGAAGTTAGGGTCTTTTATAAATTAACAATATGTAACTTCTCTAGGAAAACTTGTAACTTCCAATAAACAAAGTGTAATTTGTTGAGATTTTTTACTTGTGAGGAAATAAAGTCAGCTGCAATTAGAGAAAACGTTTAAATACCTTTGGTCAGAAGACAAGAAATGTCCGGCTCATGTCGGTTTCTTTTGAAGTTATTCTACAGGTTTCACTAAGGTGCAGGGGGTGTAATACTTTGGGGTGCACATATCGGTGCTCATAGAAAATGAGCAGATTTCAGAAAACATTTAACACTTAATCTGAAGGTGCAACATCAATCTAACCACATAAAATACAAACAAGACATGGAATTGTTAGTCTCAAAGTACAAGCATTCATACAGTTTGAAATGTCAGATAACGAAACAACTAAAAATCTTATAGAATTTCAACAAGACAAAGCAATATATGGAGCAAGGAGTTCAAAAGTAATAACGATAACTGCCAGTGTTTTGACAAACAAACCTGAGTTTACTGCTGCAGAGAATCCAAGATGACCACCTACTAACCCACCACCCATATAAAGATTCTGCAATAAAACGTTTTATTGCTTTAGTGGCTTTAAACAATTTTTAAATGACAAAAAAAAAAAAAAAAAAGAAAAAGAATGATTTATTAATCTTCTTCAAAACCTGTTGCCTTGTTTGTTCAAGCTCTTGCTCCAATTGAATCAACTTTAAACGACTATTTTCTAACTGTTGAACATATGCCTGAAAGGCAATGCTAAATCAAGTTATTACAACAATTCACATGTGGCCTTCTGGCCATCTGTTTCAGTGAACGTCCATATCCATCTTACCTTTTTCCGCAAACGGCTTTTACGAGCAGCCTCACGGTTTTGTGCAAGCCGTCTTTGTATCTATAGATATTAAAGGTAAAATGCACAAACAGATTAGACCCTGATTTAAGGTAAACAGAATCATCAACAAACTTAAAAAATTTAATGACACTTAGCAGCTAAATTGAACTGCTTTGAGGTTGAGGTACACATATTTTTTCCATTTAACTTAGATTGTTCAGATAATATGCATGTTAATGAAGAAGGGATTATTATTGAGCTACACAAAGTTGCAAACAAGCCTAGAAATTAACAAAAGAGGAGGCGGCTAGCTAACGGAGGATAAAAATATCTCCATGCTAACATTAGAAAATTACAAAACATCTGATAACAATGCCATTAGCATGAACTAATGAAAAAAAACACCATAATTGCATTTCCAAGACTCATCTTAAAAAATTTAAAAGCTTCCACAATTGACCACATTTCAGAACTGCAAGATTTGTGAACACTGGAAGCCATTACTCTTTTACGAAACACAAGAATATGATTCAAAGGGAAGAAAAAGGGGAAAACTACATTCGAAATCTATGATGGCAAAACACGAGCTTGTTTGTTTGCAAGATAAAGAACGTGCAAAGGATCGCTGAAATGATCAGGGAAAAAGGAATGGAGCCTAGAATTCTAGAACTGAAAGTAGCACCATCTTTTTCAAATTCCAAAATAGAATCTTTCAACAAACCAATAGATACGATCTATCCAATATCATACAGCATGATCCAGAACAATGTTTATATCCATTAAAATGAGAAAAGAAATAAACAAAATAGCACGACGTACAATTCAAACTTACCTTATCAATAGGTTTAGTTGCTTCTTGATCATACTTGTTAGAAGGTGCGAGCATTTCATGTGAAGCAGTCTCAGACTGGGAAATTCAAATAACAAAGGTTACTTACTTCCAAAATCAGATAAATATTTTTTAACGACTAAGCAAAAGAATAATATCTCCAAAATTGCACCTCGTTCTCTATCTTGTTATCCACTTCGACAATCACTGATACAGATGTACGTGGATTGCCATTACTCTTAAAATTTTCTCCCCACATGCCAATCTGGTGGATAGGCTCATAGATACCCATCTTGCTTGAAGGTACAAACTGGGTGGATGGAGAGTTCATGCTTTTCTTGAACTGAAAATGGAGGCAGCTTTTGCCTAGGTTAAACTGAAAATGGAGTCTGGAAGGAAACAACATAGGGACATGTATAAGCTTTACTCTAAGAGTAAGAAGAACAGGTATAAATAGCAAACATGTGACAAGCAACAGCTATGTTGCTCCGACTCTTCATTTTTCTTTAAGTACCCGTGTCCGACGCATATTCGGATATGGGTATGGGGATATGACCCCCCAAGGACCCTTCAAATACATAGAAAAAACTTAGAAAAAACTGAACATACCCGTGTCGGACTCACATACCTGTATCCGACACTCACACTCGAGTCTAAGTAACATAGAGCAACAGAGTAGAAGATGATTATAAAATTTAATTGATAACCCCTCAGAACACTAAGATTGACAAAGATGCAGCACAAACAAATGGAATCTATGGAAAATTTTATATTTGCTTTGTTAGGCAATTACTCATAGGTTATTATGTTTTCTGCATATTTTAGGACAATTCCAATCAGATAACTGACATTCTAAATTGAGAATCACCCACAAATAACTGAAGATGTTTAACTAAGGAAGAAAAGGCATGTTCAAAGTGAGTATAAGTTAATCATGTTTTTGATTTCCTAAACATCATGCTGATGACTAGAAGTCTAGAACCAGTTATCTCTGTGAAAGCGAAATAAAAGAATCCCAGGAGAGATAATGGGCGTTTCTTTCTAATAAAATTATCCATATTTACTTATGCAAAAAGAAAAAAAAATGCTTCCAATACAAATCTCATTTAAGTAAAATGAAAAAAAACAATTATTTGTGATTAACCATTTGATTGGTTTTATTAAAGAAATAAAAAGGATCAATGTTCCATCAAGGAAAATGAGAGAAAGAAAGAGAGGGGTCAATTTTCAAGATTACAATTGCAAGCAAAGCTTGTTAAACATGGCCCCATGACAGTACAGAAGAGAGAAGAATCAGCCTCAGTACCTCTCAAATGCACCATGGAAGTTTAGTAAAAGAATTAAAGAAACATCTTTAAAAGAAAATAATAACAGTAAATTCCTTATTCTATCATGGAACTCAAACAATCATGGAATTAAAAAAAATTTATTGGCTAGTTATTCAGGAAAACTTATGCAAGAGTAAACAAGCAAAATGTAGCTCCTAATGTCAGAACAGATGAAAAAAAGAGTAAAAGAAACTACCAAAAAATGGAAAGAAAAGAATTGTCTCAATCTAAAATTTGATCTTTCAGTTTCAACTTCAAAAGAATCATTTAAAAGCTCCGATAACAGCTTCAACGATCACGATCCTTGTACCTCTGCAGGCAACTAATCCTATTACCTTATAACCATTTCCTGTCTGCAATAGTGCAGCCAGATATATATATATATATATATATATATATAGTTTGTCTGTTCTTCTTTCTGTTTCCCCCTCTTTGACTTACTTTTGATATTCAAAAGTAAAGTTCCCATTCCCCTTAGTCTAATTCATTTTTGCCACTAGTTGCTGCTGAAAAAGTAACTTGATAATAACCTTTCAAGTTACTTAATGCTGTGAAACTGCAGTTAGCCTCTTCTATACGGATATTATAGAAGCTTAGCAATTAAGATAAATCTATGGTGACACTGACATCGGCAACACTCGGTGAATGCAGTGCGCAGTCATAGTGAATAAACGATGAATCCCGAGCTCATATCGTTTATAGTTCCACTGAAGGGCAATCAATGACTCAAAATCCAACTTGAATATAGTGTTTTCTCAGAAAACATGGTTTATTTGTATCCAAGTGTAAGAAAAGATTGAACACCAATCATTACATCCCTATTTTTCATATCTTAAGCTGTCAATTCTTGCCATTATTGGAGCTCACTGTTAACTTATCTCTTGTGTTCATGGTGGACCTATTCATATTTCATACTCTCAACAATCTTCAGTACCATAGCAAGATATTCTTTCTTCCATAGGACCTTTCCTAATCTGCACAAACCATTTAACAAAACTTGCAGAAAAACAGTTTCTTCTGCTTCAGAATTAGATTGGATTTACTAAAACAGAGGAGATGAACTAAAACTAAACCAAAAAAAAAGAAGCTATGCTTATGAATCTGGATAAAAAGGATTTGAAAATATCTACTTGAGACATTCAGTAGCAACAAATAAAAAAAAAAAATCAAACTCACAAAATAAATATGATAATAATCCTAATCAATATTTATTCCATCTGTTTTCAGCTCTGAATAAAATCCCAAACAATTCAGAAAAAAAAAGAAGGCCAAGAAGAGAAAAGAAATCAAAAGATGCATAACTAACAATTAAATGCTAATCCCAGAACTAATCAAATTAGCCAAAAAGAAAAAGAAAAAGAAAAAAAAAAAAAAGAGATACTGACAGAAGGAGGAAAATAGAAAAGCTACCCAATAACTTGTTTCAATTGAAAATCCATTTTCTTAACTCCAAAAAGAAAATTTTCAATACTTTATTAATTTCCATCTTATGAGAAAAAAAAAATAACAGATGAAAACTCAAATTAATTACCAAAACAACTTTTAATTCAAAGAATCACAAAAATACTAAAAAAATATAGAAAGGAAGAACCTTTGTTTTAAACAACTTAACCAGCTTCAAAAATAAGTTTTTAAAGTATTATGTTTTCCGTTGATTTTCCCCGATTTTCCCGGCAACCAAACACCCAAAAAAAATTTTCAAAAAAGAAAAAAAACCAACCTTTTGTTTAAAGGGTCGTTAGAACAAGTTTCCCGCTAAAATTTGAGGTCCAAAACAGCAAAAAGCAGAAGAAGCAGCAAAAAAAAACCCAATTGAAATCCAACAAGCAATGACTCCTTCTTCTCTCCCAAACCCCTCAGTCCCATAATGCCCAACACCAATCCTACTGGGAACATGACACCTTACGAAACCTCCTTCAAACTGTTCCCCATTTTTTCTTTATTTATTTTTTATTTTAAATTTTGTATTTTTTCGTATAATTTCCTTTTTTTTAAATTATTACTTGTTATATTTGCCTTTGTCTTATCGTGATCTACAGTGAGTCAACAGCATTACCAATTTACCACCATTAACAAATTTCATTTCTTTAGAAAAAACCAAAAAAAAAAAATTATTAATTATTAAAAAAAACTTGTCATCTTTCCACTATCGCTAAGGTGCGCACCAGATGGCTTATTATCCTGCGCACCTCTCCTTCTTTAACCTAGGCACACTCTTCTTGCGTGTTACCTCACGTCAGTTTTCCGGCGGAAGCTGATAAAGGAGGAGAGTGAGATTCAAGCGCTGGCTAAGAGCGTGGGAGGGGGAGGGGAAGAAACTGGAGAAGGCAAAGACAAATGTGTTTTGCGGGCGAAGGAGTTGAAGCGTGTGCTAACCCGCAAACGAAGTGCGTCGAATTGGCGCTTTTAAACCTTTTGTTTTGTTTGATTTTATTCTTTTGGTAGTGGCACCTGTTCCATTTTTTTTTTGGTAAATTTAAATAATATAATAATTATTAAATAGTATAATAAGTAAAAATTATTTAAAATAAAAAATTATTAGAAAAAAATTGTAAAGTCAAAATTATCTTTGATAAATTTTTTTTTTCTCTTTTTTTTTTTCTCTTCTTATTTTTTAATTTATTTTTTTAATTAAAAAATATTTTTTTAAAAATAATGTTTTTAATTTTTAATTTTTAATTTTAAAAATTAAAAATTAATATTTTTTAGTTTACCTTTTTAATTAAAATTTTTTAAAAAATAATAAAAATAATATTTCTAATTTTTTTTAATTTTAAAAAAATAAATATTTAATATTTAATATTTTATTTTTTATTCTTTATTTTTTAAATTTATTTTCAATTAAAATTTAAAAAAGATAATATTTCCCTAATGGGAGGAGAAAAGAAAAAGAAATTTTTTTTATTAAGGATAATTTTATCTTTACAATATCTTTTCTAATAATTTTTAACTTTTTCATTATTCTTTTTAAAATAATTCTAACATATAAGACCATTTAAGAATAAAGTGACTATTGAAGGTATATTTTTCAAATTAACCCTTTTTTTTTTTACTCAAATTCTGATTTTCTGCTGGTTTAAATAATATTAAATTTTTTTATAATTAAATTTAAATAAATTTTTTTTTATTATATAAATAGTAATTCGAGCTTTCGTAAACCCAAAATAAAAAAATCTTATTTCAACGAACGGACTATCCGACTTTTGAGCAAGTCTAAACACTGCCATGATATTGGCTGTTATAGATCGGATTATTAGTTTGTCTTCATTGTATTTTGTGTTTTTTTTTTCAATTATGTAAATATAAATATAATTAAAATTTTAAATACGAATATATTACATGTATTAAATATATTGTATTAATTATATTTAAATATATTTATTGTATTTATTATATTATTTTTAATTGTATCCAAAATTAGTAAGTATAACTGTTAGATTGAGATTTAGGGATACTTATTTTGATTTTTCGAGTTTGTTAAAAAAACAAACAATAATATTAAGGTTTACAAATTTGGGGTTTATTTGAAATATTGAGATTCTATAAGGGTAGGAATGAAAATTTTGAAAATTTTAAAGGTTTTTTTATTTGAAAAAAATCGAATATTGTTTAAAAAATAAAAAAACAAAAATCTTTGTAGTATCAAATATGCTCTGGCTTAATAGTATTGGTCCTTCTTTTTAATTTTTTTGGTTTGATAGTGTCAAGTCTTAACTTTTTAAGATTCTGAATTTCAATCTATAAAGGAATTCATATATCATCATGCACCATTTTTACGTGGAGAAAGCCGAAATCATTTTTACAATTAATTTCAACAAACATAACTACTTGATTCAAAATTTTTAAGCAATGTTTTTTAAAAAATTTAACTAACAATATTTAAAAATAAAAAATAGACAAAATTAAAGAAGTTTGACTACAATAATCAAACTATGATAAGTACTATATATGAGCCTAAAGGAGTAAATTAAGATTTCAATGCTTAACATTGCATAGAAATAAAACTAAAACGGGTTTGCTTGCTAATGATTTGAGCTTTAACTCTTTAAGCATCCTATTACATTATAGAAATGAAAATGAAAATGAAAATAGAAACACCAAATCGTAATTTAAAAATTAAAAAAAAAATTATAAATGTTAAGATTTAAATTCGAGATATGCTGAATGTCATTTTTTAAAAATATTATATGAACCAACTCTTCTTATTTTATATATATATATAAAAAAATGATAAGCTTTACATACAATCTTATTAGATTGGAATTGTTATTAAAAACAAATGGGATTGCCAATAATAATTAACAGTAGTGTACACACTTTATCATACCACAATTATAATTTATACGTATTGTTTGCAAATTGCAATGCTTTGCTTTAAACCACTTACGCTATGTTTGATTGAAGGAATGTCTATATCATTCTTCCCTTATTTAATGAACAGTAACTCAAATGTTTGATTGGAAGAATGATCATTCCATGAAATGGTTATTTCTCTCTTATTACGGATTATAATGTAATAGTCATTGACATAATATTTTTTTTTTACCAATTTGACCTTAGGAGTACAAGGGCTCGTCGGAAACAACCATCGTCGGAGACAACAAACAACAATAAAAAACAATAACACCGGCTAAAAAACAAAACAAATAAAAAAGAGGAGAGAGAAATTTTCATTCTAGGAGGCTTTTGGATTTCAAATTTGGTGAGGATGAAGAAAAAATGGCGGGGAACAATATACTAAAAAATCATTAGATTTAGAGTGGCGAAAGGATGACTTTTTAGGGTTTTGTTTGCGGATTTAGGTTTAGATTTAAGCTTTTAGGGGTTGATTTAAGAAAAATTAAGTGGAGAATCGGAAAAAGAAGGTCAAGATCGGCTTGTGGTGAAATATTGGTGTTAAAAAGACATCGACCGATGACGGCAGAAGGTGGCGGAGATTGCTGAAATCTAAAAATATGTAGTGGTTTTTGGAAAATTGGTTGAGGAATATGAACTTGGAGAGAGAGGGAGTAAGGTAAAGAGAGAGGGTTGCGAGAAAATGAGAGGAGAGAGAAACTTTTGGTATTTATTGCTAAAAAAAATAATTTAGTATATTGTTTAATATATTATTAAATATAAAATATTTAAATATTATATTATTATTTATAAATATAATATATTAAAATATTATTTATAAATATACTAAAATATAATATATTAAATAATAATTTTAATATTATTTTAGAAATATTGATAATATTTTATAATAAATAAAAATAAGTTTAATTTTTATAAATAAAATATTATTATTTAATTCAATAGTAAAAATATATTTTTATACTTATTCTTTAACATTATTTTAACCAATAAAAAAATGTAATAATATTTTTTCTTAATTTCATTCAATGAATTAAACTATTTAATTCCTGTTACGTTTCTATTCCATATCCACATAATACCTATTCCATTTTACATCTTTTTCATTAAGAGGTATTAAAATATTATTAGGTATCTAAAATCATTATTTAAATAATAAAATAAATAAATAAATAAAAGAGAAAAAAAAAAAAAGAAAAAAAAAGAAAGAAAGGAAAGAAGGAAGCCCTTTAGTGGAGGTTACTCCTAAATCCTAATCCATAAGCCAAGGCTGTTAATTAGTTAGAGACAAAATTATGTATAAATAATAAATTCTTCTTTTCATTTCATTTAATTGGAAGTTGACCTAATCATGAATTCATGACCCTTCCTTCCTTCTTGATCTCATTGCCCCTTCACATCTTACAGGAGACAAAGCTGATCTCAACATATCCAACTTGTCTCTCTTAACTTAAATATAATGCATTAATACTCCTTTATCCTCCTTTTTCTTTTCTTATAATAAGATCAAGTTTGGTGCTGGTTGATGGCAAATTCTTAAAAATAAATCAGTGATCTATGTTATTCATATTCGAAGATAAATATCGAATATGGGTATGTGTTTGATAAGGTATGTTTAATTTTTTAAATTTTTTTTTATATATTTAAAAAATCATACTCATATAATCATATCCGAATATGTATCGGACATAAATATTGAATACAAATATTTAAAAAAATTAAAAAATCCGATGATATAATTTACTGATTAATTATATATATATATATATATATATATATTCCTGGCCATGCTATTGTTCAAACCAAAATGTTTACATTTTTTAAGATGTAAAATCCTCTAATTAAAGAACAACTAGTTATGGTCTCTTTAATTAATTCAAGTCAAAATTATTAAACTTCTTAAAAATTTTAAGGATCAAATCTTCCTATCAACCTTTTTCATAAAAAATGTTGTAAATTGGGGAAAAACCCTTCACACTAAATTTGATTAATATTGTATAAAAAAGATCACTCCATATTCTCAAGGGAATATATACCTCAATCGATTAGACCTTAAATCTTCAGTTTGGAGGTTTAAGAATTCAAATTAAGGATGGAACATTGAGATTTATGGGATGATTGAAAGAGCACTTCCCATTTTGTAATCCGAAATTATATGTATAAAAAAATCACTCCACTTCAATTTGAATAAAAAAAGAAAAGGAATGAGACAATTTAGGATGAATTACTTTAAGTTAGGCAGTAGGGTAGACAAAATCCGAATATATACCATTTTGATGAACAAGTTTGTTAAATATGCAAGTTGCCTTAAGGCATTACTTTGAAGTTGAAATAAACCCACTTCTTTTATACATAAGAATATAGAAGCTTCATGAGAATTTTAATTCACTTTTGATTTTATCCATATCTGTCTATGATCTCAGACTTAAAAAAATATCAAGGTCCCCAATTCCAGTTACATTATTGCTTTTAGAGTTGTTTATGGATTGGATCAGACCCTATTAAAGAGTTTTGCGATTGTCTAGGTCCTGCTCGATTCGAAATACAAGCAAAATTTTACGTCCAACCCAGTTATATAAGAACACTATCCAGACTCGCATAAATCTAATCAAATTTTTATACAAAAATATCGATCCATTTTTAAAAAAATCAATTATTCTTCAAAGATAATCGATTTTTCTCAAAACTCTATATAGCTAATAGTAAAATGGATTGAGCCTGAGCAAAGCCCAAGACTTGATAGAATGAGCCTTATTTTATTTTATTTTATTTTTAAATTTATTTTTCAAATTTAATATTTTTATCGAAATACTCTAAAATATTTAGACGAATAACTCGATTCATGATGAAGCCTTGCCCCATTGTTAGAACAATTCGGCTCCCATTTTTCATGGTATTAGTTATGGAAATGACATTCAACGCCATTCTACGCTAGCTACGATACCAATGATTCCATATGCACTAATTAGCAACACTACAAAAATAGTAGTAGTAGATACTGAACTATATTTTGTAAAAAGCTTTTCAAAAGTTTCTTCAATTTCCATATTTTATTTTATATTTATATATACACATACGAATTAATAGAATTAAAAAAAAAAAAAGTTTTATAAGAATCGTGTTTGTTTAACATCAATTGATGAAACTTGTCACATATATACATATATGTAAAATTTTAAAATCTCAGAATACTACATGAAATACAAGATATTGACTGATATGAATTGGATGCGACTATAGTTGTCTATCTATGCGAGGAAAAGCTTAAATTTTTATGAATCAAAGATGATTTTAATTAGCACTTGAATATTTAATTCAATTACACGTTCATGCATTTCCTACTTAAATAAATAGCTGAATTCAAATAATTCATTTTTTAAAATTATACTTGAAAAAAGAAAAAATATATATTGGGGAATAGACATGTCCAATGCTCGGGTTATTCGCTCGATCCAGTTTGAATCGGATCAGGTCTGTGACATGATATTTTAGATTCGGACTTGGCCCGACCTAAATTACTATTTAATTAATAATAACAATTTTTATTTAAATTTAATTATAAAATATATAAATAATTTTTAATATATTTTAAACAGTGAAATTGACTTTTTGAACTCGACGGATTGAATTTTGAGCAAGCAAATTTTTTTACTATCCGGAATTGACTCGGGCCGACTCATAAACAACTAATTAAGCAACTTTTAGAGAGACATTTCCAAAACTTTGTTTTGGAGGACCAATTAGTGTTTAATCAGTGACAATTAGAGCAACTATAGATCAAGCATACATGAGATAGATAATTAGAAGAATAATATATAGTAAGAGTTCATTATACATTAATATGAAAGAATGGATAATCTATATGGATAATCTAATAGGAAGAAAAGATTGAAATGGTTGAAGAGAGGATAAGTTTAAATAATAATTAAATAATTATGTATTTAGGTATGGGTGGTGCAATATTCCAATGGTTGGCTGATTTGATTGCTTAGTGATTTTCCTTTTCATATTCTGTGTATGGTTGTTTGGACAATGAGAAAATAACGTCACGCAAACATTTGCTTTTTCCTGTTTGTGGTGTTATTCTGATTTTCTCAAGTGCAATCTAAAGTTGCTTGCCACTAAGGATGGCTAAGTGTTGGCGTCACAATTTTCTGAAGATTCAAAATCCCACCCAAATAAAATTACTTTAGATTCTCATTGAAAGTACTTCTAAATAATTCTAATTAATTTAATAATTTTGAACATAATATAGAATACGACACAAATATAATACGTTTAATAAATACGAAAATTATATAATAAATATAACATGATATGTTTAAACATAATTAACATAATACATTTAATATATATTTCGTATTCATATTTAAAATTTTGACACATTTAATAATAAAAACTCTTTTAAAATCTCATTGATAGTACTTCTAAATAGTTCTAATGCAACTTTTTTTGTTTGTTGAAAATGAGGTGTTTTCTTATTAGCTACTTCAAAGGAAAAATAATTAAAATTAAAAATAAAACAATAACAATAACAATTACTAGTTATTTAAAGAATTAAAGGGGAAATAAAAATGAAAAATAAAAACAAAATAAGAGTTGACTCAATTGATATATTAATTTATCTATCTCGACAATATATAATAGTTTTCAGTTCGAATGGTTAGAGATGATAATAAATAATAAAAATATTAGATATTCGATATTATTCTATCTATTTTTTTATGGATTGGGATACTAGATTTTGTATTCCTCAGTAGATTCGAAGGGGATTCAAATATGAATCATTAGATATCCGTTATCCTAATTCGTTTTGGTTTTAGTTTAGATAATGTCGAATATCTGAATCTATTATCTGAATCTGATTTATTTATATAGATAACGGATTTGAATATCCGGAATTTAGTATCTATTTACATATTTAATTTTTGTTTAATTTTTTATTTTTATTTTTAAAAAAATTAATTTAATAAATTTAAATATTTAACGAATTCAAATATTCGACGAATATTACTCTTTAAATCGAATGCAAATTCAAATAATAATATTCAAATAGTAAACGAATAATAAATTAATTTAAATTTTAAATAAATTAAATAAATTAAACAAATTTAAATTTAAATTTAAATATTTAAAAAATTTTAAATATTCAATCTGATATCATTCTTAACAATTACATCGATATTGATCTCTTATTGATACTATTCTCAAATAAATAAATGATCCTTGTTAAGTGAGGTACATTTGCTTTGCTTTGATTTGAAATTTGAATACTTATTTATTTTTGAAAAAAATGAAAGATTATAGAGAGATCAGGGCGTGCATTAAAGTGTGTGCTTAAAGAATATGTATTAGATTAATATTACAAGTGTTTATTAAAAAGAGACTTTGATGGTGTTATAGATGTTTGTCACTTCTCATATAATAAACACGTGTCTTACACCTCTCGATTAAATAATCATATAAAATAATAAGAAAAGTACAAATTCTGCAAATATTCATAATTGAAACATTCCGCCTACATTAGATACTATCCATTCTTCTCGCATATTTATTTTAAGTTTTTGAATTTTCATTAATTTAAATATGTAAACACGTCACGAAATTTTAATTTCGACAATTTTTTTTATCCTTTACGTGTTCAACATGTCAAACTTTTTTTATCTTTGATAACTCTTCCTAACTCGACAATTCAACCCAAAAAAATATCGACAGATGGTATGCTAATATCATTTGCTTAATTTATCATTATTTTTGTTTGATTTTGCAAATCTTTCGGTCATCCTTCACGTCATGCAGCATTATTTTTAGTTTATTAATAATAGACTCTTTGTGTAATGATAGTAACATTTATACATGTTTATTTATTATTGGAAATGAATATTTCACGAGTCAAGTCATTCACTTGACTCGAGCAAAAATAATTCGAATTTGAAATAAATTTTTTGAATTTTGAATTGATTTGATTTAATTTAAATTATTATATAAATAATAATGATAATTATTTTTTATTTAAATTTAATTATAAAAATATATAATATTAATATATATTAATATAAAAATAATTTTTAAAATTTTTAAAATATTTTAAATAATAAAATAAAATTTTAATTTAAATCAAAATAAACAAATTTTTTATTCAAAACCAACCCGATCCGACAGATTAATGTCTCTACTGTTAGTAGTTTGCAATGTTGATGGATATTATCCCATATCACTTAGAAAAGTCAAGAGAAAAGAATATATAATAAGCTATTCTTCTTAACTTAGACAATTGCACTAAGTGCCACAAGCCCAAGGTGGTAGTGGGCTCACCTAGTGGACTCACCTAATAGGCTTACCTAGTGGGCTACTACTTATTTAATGTCAAAGATGGGCACTTGGTCACTTGGGGCACTTGGGCTTAAAATTGTTAATACAACTGATTTTTTGTTTTATTTTTTGATTTTTGAAATAAATTAATTTATTAATTAAACCGAAAAAATTATATTAAAAAGTCAATTGTATTGAATGGTTGTGTTTCTTAACAATACTGTTATGTAAAGACATAACACTTAACTAAACAGTTGTTGTGTAAGAACGCAACCTAAGCTAACAGACATTTGTTGTGTAAAAACATAACTTATGTCAACAGACAAGTTACTAACAAATGTAACTTTACACTGTCTATAAAAGAGACTTTTCTATTCTGCCATTTTCACTAGTCTGCTTGGAACGCTTATGACTTTGTTGTATCATGGAGGCATTATAAAGCCTTAAAAAAAGTGTTTCTCACGCCTCAAAATCAGCTTTTAAATCTTTTATATCTGTTATTTTTTCTTACATCTACTCTCTACTTTCTTCGACCTACAACTTCCTGAGGTGGACTAACTAACTAACATCCTTCTTCAAAAAAAAAAAAAAAAATTCTTTCAAAATCAACATCCTTCTTTACGTTGTAAAAGGTTTTGATTCTTTTGAAAGAACTGTAGTGATGAGCTAAATTGTTTAAATTATAGCATGCATATTGCTCTCAATATATAGTCACACTCTCGCACACACTTAAAAACAACCATTAATTAAATTAAATTAAACTTATATATTATTTTATGTGAATTGTAGTTTACATATTAATTCCAAATAATTTTTGTAGACAAAATTTGGACAATTTATTTTAAAAATATTGAGTTAATAACACCAATGGTCCCCAAACTATAGGACATATTTTATATTGGTCCCTAAACTTCAAAACGTATTAAATTGGTCCTTATTTACAAGTGTTATAACAAATTAGTCACTTCCGTTAGCTTTTCCGTTACTTTTACTGTAGCAATCAGCTTAGTGACACGTGTCACCAGCTGATTGCATCACATTTTACTTCATTTTTTTCCTTTTCCTTTTCCTTTATTATTATTTTTTGATATTTTTTAATAAATAAATGTAAATAAATATTTTTTATAAAATTAATGTAAATAAATATTTATATTTTATAAATTATTTAATTATTAAAAAATTAATTTAAATTATTATTTATCTTTTGTATTTTTTTTATAAAGAATAATAAAGAAAAAGAGAAAATGAAAACATTAATAAATACAAAAGATAAATAATAATTTAAATTAATTTCTTAATAATTAAATAATTTATAAAATATAAATATTTATTTACATTAATTTTATAAAAAATATTTTTCTTTTTCTTTTCTTTTTATAAATAAATTAATTTCGTAAAAATTAAATAATTTAGAATTATAAAATATTTATTTATATTCATTTATTAAAAATATATTTTTTACTTTTTTATTTCCTTTCCTTTACTTTCTTTCTTTTTTTTCTTTCCTTTTCCCCTCTTTTCTTATAAAATTAATGTAAATAAAATATTTTATATTTTAAAAATTAATTTAAATTATAGTATGAATTATTATTTATTTATATTTATTTACAAACAAGAGAAAAAGGGAAAAGATAAGAAAGGATAAAATAAAAAACTTATAAATATAAAATAAATATTTTATATTTATAAATTATTTAATTTTTAGAAAGTTAATTTAATTTAAAAAATAATATAATATACTTATATATATATTTTGTATTTGTTTCTAAAAAAGAGAAAAAAGAAGAAAGGGAAAGAAAATAAAAAGAATATTTTTATAAAATTAATGTAAATAAATAGTTTTATATATTTTTAATTATTTGATTATTACAATATTAATTTAAATTATAATGTAAATTATTATTTAGTTTTTAATATTTATTTATAGAGAAGAGAAAAGCAACAAAAGAAAAAGGAAGAAACGAAAAAATTAAAAATATTTTTTTATAAAATTAAAGTAAATAAATATTTCATACTTTTTAAATTAATTATATTTTTAAAAAAATTATTTTAATTTATTATATGAATTATTTTTTCTTTGTATTTATTTATAAAAAAAATAAAAAAAAAAAGAAATAAAGAAAAAGGAAAAAAAAATGAAGAGATAAGTTGAAGTAATCAGTTGGTGACACGTGTCACTAAGCTGATTGCTACAGTAAAGGTAACGAAAAAGCTAACGGAAAAGACTAATTTGTTATGATATTTGTAATCAAGGACCAATTTGATACGTTTTGAAGTTTAGGGACCAACATAAAATATATTGTATAATTTGGGGACCATTAATGCTATTAACTCAAAAATATTTGTTCAAAAAACAAAAGGCCGAACGTAAAATTCCAACTTGAAATTCTATTATTTTAAGGAATGATGTAATGAAAGCCATATTTGGTCCGAATAAATAAAGGTTGCATTTGGTCCAAGTGGGTCACATAATAATTGTCTTTGAATTGACAAAAAACTACTCCACTATCATTGCATCTATCCGTTCAATTTCGGTCTTCTATTTTTGGTAACAGCGTAGCACAAATACGACTTGATAATTTAAGATATGATATTAAAACATAACATTAATATAAAAAAAAATATAATAAATATGACACAATTGTAAGAATTAAAAAATCTAAAACAACTTTAAGCGTACCTCTAATCATTGTTGATCAAGAAATGTGATCCTACTTTATTCACATAGACTCACATGATATGTGTCTTCTAGTCTATTTCTGTTTTCTGTAATTATTCTGAGATAGTTTCACAACCAATTTATAGACTAGACTAGGGACCCATACTGATAACTGATAAAGTTAAATCCTACTATCAAGGAATCCTTATTCTAATAAGTTACTGAGATAAAGAGTAGTTATTTTTAACTCTTATCACTAGAGTAGTTTATCTTGAATAGGATTTACTAAGATAATACCACCTTAATAATTATCAAGATAATTAAATAATTATCTTGGCTTATCAAATTATCATGTGAGCCACATTATTATCCAGCATTCTCCCACTTGGCCCATATGATAAAACCAAGAACTTGAATAGGTGATATTTAAATCTAAACTGAATATGGCCATAAGTTACTCTAGTCCAACTCCCACTCAATTAAAGATTCACATAATACGAATTATGGCGGTAGTATTCTAATCCGAATATTTTCTTCCATGTATTACAAAGCATGATCCTCTCCAAAAGAGCACTTTATGAGATAATACTTTATGAATGAGTTTTCTGTAGTCACTCAAGGTCTAAACAAATATGTAAACTTTATGTGCACAAACTGAAACATGTTTATAAATTCTAAGAATGTGAAAATAACAAAATTAAGCATGTTTAAAAGAAAAGTCAAACCACACTTAAACAGACATTACTTAGTCCCATATGATCCACATGACAATAAACTATTTTTTCGACAATGCTTTAGTCATGGGATCTGCAACCACCAAGTCTGTACTAATGTATGGAATAACCACTTTTTATTTCTTTACATGATCTTTTATTAGCAAGATACTTTATATCGATGCGCTTGTTGTGATTTTCACTTTTATCATTATTATAAAAGAATACTGTAGAAGAGTTGTCATAATAATCAATGGCCTTAAAATAAAATTGACAACTCTCAAATCGGAGATAAAATATCTCAACCTTAATGCCTGTGATGTTACTTTATAGCATAATTCTTGTGGCAGATTTTAGATGATCAAGGCCATGATTATATTAATATCTGCCAAGTATTCCTACTACAAACATTTATGTCAAGTCTTGTACAAAACCTGATCATACATAAGGCTACCAACAACAGATGCATATGTAATGCCTTTAGTTTTCTTTATTTTCCAAATTGTTTTGGGGACATTGACATAAACTGATTTTATCCCCTTTCACAACTGGTGCGACTGTAGGTGAATAGTTTTGCATCCTAAATTTTTCTAAAACCCTTTTGATATAGGCTTATTGCGATAGACTTAATGTCTTTTCAGACCTATCTCCATGAATCTCTATGCCTATGACATAAGAGGCTTCACCCAAATCTTTCATATCAAAGTTTTTGTGAAAGAAAAGCTTTTGTATCATATAACAAAGCTAAATTACTACTTGTAAAGGTAATAACATCAACATATAAGACTAAAAATATGAACATACTCCCACTGACCTTAAGATATACAAGGATCAACAACATTTTTAGTGAAACCAAATGATGTCACAACATTGTGAAACTTTATATACCAATTAACAGGATGCTTGTTTTAGTCCATATATTGATTTCTTTAATTTGCAAACCAAATTACTATTCTCAAAGAAAACTTCAAGTTGAATCATGTATACCTCTTTTTCAAGATCTCCATTTAAGAAAATTGTTTTCACATCTATTTAATGTAACTCTAAATCAAAATGAGCTACAAGAGCTATGATAATCCAAAATGAATCCTTCTTAAAAACTGGAGAGAAGGATTTATGGTAATCAATACCTTTCTTTTGAGTGAAATCTTTGGCGACATGTTTAACCTTATATCATTTAACATTACCGAATGGTAATTTAATGAGTTCCTACATTGGATTATTAGCCATTGATTTCATCTTTTCTATCATAGCTTTATTCCAGAATGTAGAATTTCACTACTCATGGTTTGTGAAAACAAGATCATCTTTAGGTCCAATATCAAAATTAGACTTTTGCAAGTATACAAGAAATCATTAGAAATAGCTAGTTTTCTTGTCCTGTTGGATCTTTTCAATTCTATTATAGTAGAATTGTTAGTGAGATTATTGTTCTCTTGTAAAGGTTGTTCTTGATTTGATTGTTCTCCAGTTAATTCTGTAGGTTTGTCTTGAAAAACAATCAAGTCCTTTCCAAGAGATTTATCTAATTTAGTTTATTCCTCAATATCAACCTTATGAGGAAAGTCACTCCCACTGAACTCATGATCCTCAAGAAATTTAGCATTTCTAGCTTCAACAATTCTAGATGAATGCAAGGGACAGTAAAACCTATACCCTTTTAAGTTAACTATATAGCCTATAACTGCTAATTATTCTTGGATCCAATTTTCTTATGTTTGGATCATAGAGATTCACTTTAACTGGACAACCCCAAGTACGTAAATGTCTTAATCTCCATAATTGAATAGAAGTTTCAGAAACTGATTTAGTTGGAACTTTATTTAAGACATAAACTGCAATTTTAAGGCATCATCCCAAAAACTTAGGAAAAGGTGTATGATCTCTTAAATTTTAGTGCTTCTTTTTAATTCTTTTGTAGACTTGTTAGTTTGCTTTCCTCAATGCAACTAACACAAGTGTCAAAATAAAAAAATCAAGAGTTTTAAGGACTCTATCATTTACCAATCTCCTAAATTTATGTATAGAGATATGACACAATCTTTTATACCACAACTTGTAGGAGTTCACATTTATAGCACATCTTTTACTACCAGAAATCGTATGCATAGTTAACAAACTATTCTTATATTTAGGATCCAAATCGATTTTGTATAAACAATCAATTAAATGACAAAAACCAATAGAAACATTATCCTTTAAAATTTCAATAATAGAAATTTTAAACTTAAGTTCAAAAACCAAAATTTCTAATTTAAGCATGGAAATCACAATTTCTTGGAAAAGATAGAACATAAAAAAAAGTTTCTTCAAGGTTTAAAATAGATATTGATTTCAAAATGATCCTGAGAGTACCTATTCCTTCCATTTGTGAAGGTAAATGATTTTCGAAGTAGATGCTTCTCCCACTTTCTTTCGGTTTCTTTAGCTTTATGAAACCTTGCATGGTAGTAGAAATATGATTCGTTGATCCAGAGTCTAATCACCATGTATTATGAGGAACATCAACAAAAGAGATTCATGACATACATAAGAAATGAATTTATCTTTCTTTTCGAGCCTCTTTTATACTTTAGGCAATCTATCTTTATGTGTCTAAGTTTTTCCTATAAAAAAAGGATTTGATGTCATTTTTTTTATTGGCTTCCTTCTTCACTTTTCGAACACATTTGCCCTTCTTATCACCTCTTTTACCATGAGTCACTAGTAAAGCTGTATCTAGTTTCTCATCATTCGATCTCTCTGCTTTTTGAACACACTTGTTAAGAGTTCATTGATAGACCATTTTTCTTTATGCGTGTTTTGAATGGTTTAAACTCATTAGGAAGAGAGTTGAATATAAAAGTGATAAATAATGACTCAGAAAACTCAATTTCTAAAACTTAAGTTGAGCAACAATGTCTCTCAAATCCATAATATGCCCATGCACACTTTTAGAATTGTTATGCTTTATTCCTTAAAGCTTCCTTATCAGGGTGGTAGCCAAAGCCTTATCAGATTTTACAAACATGTCTTTAATGGCTTTCAAGTAATCCTTGACTTTGTCACAATTTGGGATGGAATCCTGAATGGACTTACTAATATAGGATTTGATGTACATCATACTTAAACGGTTAGATTTGTCTCACTGTACATACAAATCCATTTTTCTTTGCGCACTTGATTCGTTGAGGACATATTTGTCTCCCGAAGCGCCAAGTCAAGGTCTTTACACTAAAAAAAAGCTCAATTTTCTCCTTTCAATCAGAGAATTTTTTTTTTCGTCACCAATTAACATTGGAATTCTAGCAGTCTCATTTATTAAAACAGTAGAAACACTGCAAAATACAAGAACATGATCATGCTGTGAAAATAATATTTTATTTTGAATAAATCACCTTTATATTCAAATAATAAATTCAAATATTCCTGTGGGCAGAAGTGCATCATGCATATGAATTTACATAACTTTATGATAAAACAATAACTAAAACACCAAAATTAAATAATCCATACTTGTGAGCCTAGGAAAAATTTAATTTTGATGGTATCATGTTTTATCACTTTAATCACTTAAAAAAAAAAATTATCTCTTGTGGGGCCAAATGACTAATTTTTCTATAAAAATAATTTTTTATCGATGTCATTTTCCTTATGTAGTTATTTAAAGAAAAAATTTATTTTAAATAACTACTAATTTTATCTAAATCAATCAACTTAAGATGTTGTGGCTATTCTCAAGCTAATGATTTAGAACTTTAATAATAACATCTAACATTTATGCATAAAATTTATTGCATATCACAAATAATTTCATATTAATGTCATTTTTCGTATGTAGTTATTTAAAGAAAACTTTATTTTAAATAACTACTTTATCTAAATCAATCAACTTAAGATACTGTGGCTACTCTCAAAATAATGATTTAGAATTTTAATAATGACATCCAACATGTATGCAATAAATTATTAAATCGATGTCATTTTTCATATGTAGTTCTTTAAAGAAAAACTTTATTTTAAATAACTACTTATTTATCTAAATCACTTAACTTAAGATGTCGTGACTACTCTCAAGCTAGTAATTTAGAACTTTAATAATGACATTTAATATTTATGCAATAAATTATTCTATATCGATATCATTATCCGTATGTAGTTCTTTAAAGAAAAAACTTTATTTTAAATAACTACTTATTTATCTAAATCACTTAACTTAAGATGTTGTGGCTACTCTCAAGCTAGTAATTTAGAACTTCAATAATGACATCTAACATGTATGCAAAAAATTTATTGCATATCATAAAATAATCGCAGCGGAATATAACATTATATCATGCTAACATATTGCAAGTATATCACAATTAATTACTTATTATTGTCATTTTCCGTATGTAGTTATTTAATGAAAATTTTATTTTAAATAACTACTAATTTTATCTAAATCAATTAACTTAAGATGCTGTTACTATTCTCAAGCTAATAATTTAGAACTTTATTAATGTCATAATAGATGCATATCATAAATAATTGCATACATGATATAATAACATATAAAATATACCCAAGATCATTATCATATACAAAATAAATGAATGAATTTTATGGCATATGATAAGCTCATAAAATACACTTTTTATGCCATTTCTATTCTTAGTTTTAGTTATGTTTTCGATATTTATCTTGATTAGTTATGTTATATTTTTGAATTTTAGATATATTTAAGAGAATGAAGTGAAAAAATGTCAATTATTATATTAAAGAGCTTACAAAATCATAATAACAAGATGGAAGAAGACTTGCGATTCAAAAAGATCAATTTCTTGTTGCCAAGCAAGAAGGCAGATTTGACCTCCGGAACTTGTTGCAAGGAAAACATGATGTTAAAATATTTATTTAAAGAAACTTCCTTATTGACTTTTGAAGCTGACTTGAATACCTTTCCAACGGTAGTTTATATGCCTAAATCAGATAATAAATGGTCATCCAAATCAGTCAAAGAATTGCAAGATGATGCAGCAGCAAAATGGCTGGCAGAGAGCCCGGCGCCGCGACGCCCATTTCCAGCGCCACGATGCCCAAAATTCGGGAAAAACACGGGAAAACCTGCAAAAAAATGCAATTTTCTGTCTCCTAACTTACTTGTGCGGCAAGGACTTGTTCCTAGGGTTTTAAAGCTCTATAAATGCTATCATTTGAGCCACAAACTAGACATCTTTTGAGAAGACTCAAGGATCATCATTAATCTTCTTCTTTTTCATTCTTCTAGTTTTCTTCTTAGTTTTTCTTTTATCTTATGTTTATGTTATTAATGCCTATGCTAGGCTAAATTTTTCTTTTGGTTAAGGGTGATTTCAAAACCCTAGAACATGTTGTGTAATTGATTTTGAGATTCTATCTATCATTAGTTTTCTATCAAAGTTGCTTATGTTTTTTCATAAAAATTGATCATGATATTGTCTTGTTTGTTTAGGATGCATACTAGATATATCTTGATAATTATCTAATGCTAGTTTAGGAGTCTTGATCCGTAATTGTCTTGATTTCCTATTCATAATTGGCAATTTGTGATTAATGATTATGGTCAAGTTTTCGCTAATTGCAAAGTGGAACATAACATAGGTTAAACAATCCAAGCTTATGTGTTTGTTGCTTAGATCAACCTATCTTTATTACATTAAACCTAGAGAGCTTATTCTAGGTTGTCTAATAGTTAGAGATTAAATAGAGAGCTTGTTCTATTTAACGACGAACTAAGAAAAGATTGGGGTAACAGAGCTTGTTGTTATCTACAGTTGATAGTTTTGATAGATTATTTATGTTGATAGATCTGAAATTGATTCTCAATGATGTCTAGTGGTGGCGAATGACCTTTTAACCATACTTCTCTCATATTTGATTTCTTCTTACATACTTGCTTTTTACTTTTCTTGTTTTCTTTACTTTCTAAACAAATTTAAAACCCCCCCTTTTTTTATTGTCTTTGAACTTAAGTTATAAACTATTAACTTATAAATTAAAACCCAATCCTTGTGGACTCGACCCTTGCTAGCCACTATACCTAACAATTGATCTTTTTAGTGCAAGGATTAAATAAGATATACTATTTTGAGTGCATCAAGTTTTTGGCGCCGTTGCCGGGGATTGCTTTATTTAGTTTATTTGTTACTTGGTTTATTCTTATTTTCAGTTCTAATTAATTTTCTTTTTATATATGTCGCAACCTAAAAAATAATAAGTCTTATCGCAAGACTTTATTATTCGTTAAGCGTGACATTAAAAAAGAGAGGAAAACTCGACTTAATTCATCCAGAAAAATGAAAGTTTTGAAAATGACCTTGAAAAAGACATGGAGTCGCCACCAATTTTTTTTAGCTAGGTGTGATCGGCCACCTATTAAAACCGATTTTATAAAATATTTTAAAAATTAATTAAAACATTTTTAAAACCAATTTCAAGTCTGCGTTTTAAACTAGAGAAATCAAAGAAACGGGTTCAGGACTCGGTTACGTGCGGGGAAGGATTAGCACCCCCACAACGCCCGTATAAAATGGTACCTTATTAATCGTGTGTTATTTCAAGTATCGGTAAAAGGTCGGTTTTAAATTTATTATTTCAAGTTAATTCCCAATTTAAAGAAAAATAATTCCATTTTTAATTGAAAATGATCCGGAATTTATAAATTCAAAATTTTCCTATATTCCCCAACAAACGTGGCAAAATATAGAAATTTTTATTAGTTTTGGAAAAACTTTCCGAATCATTCTCTTTTTAAAGAAGATATTCCGTTATTAATGATAATTGATGATAACCTCCCCAGCAAACCCGGCAGAGAACTCATGAATTATTTTAACTCGGGAATATCTCTATTTTATTGAAAAATCTTTACCTTTTTGAAAATATTTTAAAAGATAT
Organism: Fremontodendron californicum; assembly: GCA_030761205.1. Taxonomy (NCBI): domain Eukaryota; kingdom Viridiplantae; phylum Streptophyta; class Magnoliopsida; order Malvales; family Malvaceae; genus Fremontodendron; species Fremontodendron californicum. The sequence continues at coordinate 3,620,675 of JAULJL010000037.1, forward strand.
GAATATGTATATGCATGACATAAATAAAATGACATAGTAAAATCTAAATAATATAATGCAACCTAAATGATATGATATAATTCATATGTCTTAGCATATTCTAAATGAAATGAAATATCCTAAGTTATATAATATATTCTAAATGAAATGAAATGACCTAGGAAACATAATATATTCTATATGAAATGAAATATCCTAAGTCATATGATATATTCTAAATGAAATAAAATATCCTAAATGACATAATATATCCTAAATGAAATGAAATGACCTAGGTAACATAATATATTCTACATGAAATGAAATGACCTAAGTAACATAATATATTCTATATGAAAAGAAATAATTTGAATGACATGGCAAATATGAATGATATGACATATAATTTAAACGACATGGAATATAAAATAATGCTATCAGATAATATGCATGGAAATAAAAATGAAAATAATAATGCATGAACATAGTATATGCTAAATAATATAACAAAAAATAACTAAATAAAAAACATAGGATATCATGAAATATTCAAAACCATATAATAAAATAATATAATATCAAAAAAATATAAATCAAAACAATAACAATACCATAGAAATTATCATAGCAAAAAAAAAAAAAAAATCACATATTATATAAAATGCATGAATATGGAAAATGCAATGCATGAAAATGTATTTTTTCCTTTAATTAAGGAAATCCGTATATCTAAAAAGATATCCGGCTACCCTAGGAAAATATATCAAATTAAATATTCTAAAACCAAAATACTTTGTGATTGTTTGAAAACAATTTTGAAAAAGCTTAGATTAAAAGTAAAAACTTGGCTAAACCTTTTTTTTAAATAGCTCTAATTTCCTAAGTTTAAAATCCCGGACTTGACCACCCTTAACCCGAGACTTAAAAAATCATTTTTAGAGTTTAAAAACGCTTAGAAACTACCCTAAGTCAGTAGCTAAACTTCCTAATCAGTCCCTCTAAGTAACTTAGCCAAAATAGAAAAATGATTTTTCTTCAAATTCAATTCTGACTCCACTGTCCAATTTTAAGCCACTATTTTTATCCTAGTTTTAAAAATTCAAAAAAATCTAAACAAAATACTGGAGACTCAAGACATGTAAAACTACACGAAAAAAAATCGGCTTAATTTTCTGATTAAAGATGACTACCCAGAAAAATCGAGAAAGTACGAGTACTGGGTGAAAAAACTGTTTTACCAAAACACATCTTTTGCCTTTGATAAAATCATTTAAAAATCAAAGTAAAAATATTTAAGACTCACAAAATGACTGACAAACAGTAGCTAGGACTTTTGAAAAGTTAGACAAAAATTGGCTAAGTAAAAAAAATCACAAAGGTAGAATAATCAATTTGACAACTCTTTAATTTTCCACAAGTATGCTCAAGAGAGCATGACTTCGAACCATTAATTGGCCTAAGTCATTAATCAAGTGGCATGGACATGAAATGAATGAAAAAATACAGCAAATATGATGCATGGAATGCATGGTTTTAAACCTAAATGTCATGAAAAAATGAATGGCATCAATATAGTGACCTAGACCTAAATGAACTTGCATGGCATTTAATGCAACCTAGGTCTAAAATGCATGGGCATGCATGGAAAAATAAACCAAACCTAACATCTAAAATATGCATGGTAATAACACAAACACAAGGCATGCTTAAACCAAAAACTCAACCAAATGTCATAAAAATTCAAACCTATCATCTAACATAACAAAAATGCAAAATACAAAGCAAAATACATGGAGTGGCCGAATGGCCTTAAGCTCCAAACAAGCATGACATTTTCACAAACACTTGATATACTTAAACTAAATACTCAATCAAATGTCATGCAAATGCAAACCTATCAACTAACATAGCAAAAATGCACAAACAATGCAAAACACATGAAGTGGCCGAATGGCCTCAAGTTCCAAACAAGCATGGCATTTTCACAAACACTTGATATACTAACATACTCAACTTAAAATATAACACTCAAATCATGTAAATATAAATCTAAGGTATTAAAACTAACAAACATTTTCACAAACACTTGATATACTAAATATAAAACATCAACAAATTTAAACATTATGAAAACAGAAAATTAAAAATGCAAGAACATGATAATAAACTCATAAATGGCAACAAACAAGCAACCAAATTAAACCAAGCTTCAAGTATATGTAGTAGAAGAAGATTTAAAGCATCAAGACTAAACAAATAACAAAAATAACATGATAAATCCAAGCAAATCAGCAACTACAAAAAATATAGGCCATTCGGCCATGTCAAAAAAACAAAGAAAAAAATATTGCAAGAAATTTTTATAAGAAAAGATGAAGAAAGAACTTAAAGAAGAACATTAAAACACTCACCTAAATAATAATCAAAACAACAAAAACAAGAATGGAAAATCAAGAAAGTGCAAGAGTTGGTGCTAAAAGCAACCTCAAGAAGCTATCTTTCAAGCTTTTTCTCTTCAAACTTTCTTTTCTTTTCTAAACTTTTCTTTTTGCTTTCAAACCATAGAGAGAAAACTCAGCCAAAAAAGAGAGAAAAATGAAGAATGAAAGTGCTGAAAAATAAAAAATCTGACTCCCCTTATGCTGGCCGAAACTTACCTCTCTCCTCCCTAGGATGTTGTCATTTTTACTCCAACCAATTTCCATCCAAGGGCTAATGAATCAAGAGGTTTAAAATATGAAATTATCACCCTTAGATTAGGCCATCAGCTGTCCATAATTACAGCTGTTCAAGAATAATATTGACACTCTCCCTTTTCATGCATTGGCCCATGTGGCTTATTTGCAATGGCTTGATCAAAAAAATCACTAACTAACTCTTAATTCTTGGCCTTTTGATTGAAAAATCAGAAGCTCCTTCCCTCCTTTGGGCCTTGACCGGTCAACACACCTTCTTCCAGCCCAAGATTGATTTTTTTGAAAGGCAAGAAAAGCCCTTTTCGGTTGCTTGGGTAAAATGACCGTTTGCCCCCCGGATGCAAATAAATGGAAAACAGACTCTAAATTCAAATTTTATTTTTTTAATAATTTCAAAATAATAAAATTTTGAATTCTGGAAGTTGTCAAAATTTTTCGAGTCTGTTTGCTATTTATTTGGATTTTTTCTTCCAAAAATGCCCTTTTATGCCCCCATATTTTACCATTTTTTAAACGAGCTCCAAATCAAGATTTTTCTTCACCAATATCTTCCAAATAATTTAAAAATGTTATCTTGAAGTTTTCATAATTTTTGGAACTCATTTGGTATTTTTTCGGGATTTATCTGCTTGAATTACTACATAGAAGGCCTGGGATTTGGCCATTTTGCAAACGAACTCCGAATCAAGATTTTATTTTGCCAATATCTTCCAAATTATTTAAAAATGATATTTGCAAATTTTCAGAATTTTTGGAATCCATTTGCTATTTTTCCGAAATTTTCCTTCTTGAATTATTGCATAAGAGACCCGGGATTTGGCCATTTTGCAAACGAACTCCGAATCAAGATTTTATTTTGCCAATCTATTTCAAATAATTTAAAAATGAGATTTGCAAATTTTCAGAAGATTTGGAGTTCATTTGCTATTTTTCCGGGATTTTTCTTCGTGAATTTATGTATAAGAGACCCGAGATTTGGCCATTTTGCAAACGAAATCCGAATCAAGATTTTATTTCGCCAATATCTTCCAAATGATTTAAGAATGAGATTTGCAAATTTGCAGAATTTTTGGAGTCCATTTGCTATTTTCCCAAATTTTCCAATTTTGCCCTTTTACCTTCGAAACCCGATTTTGCTCAAAACAAGTCCGATTTTCAGATTTTCTTCAAACTGAGCCTTGGGCTATCCCTTTTTAATCATTCCTCATCCATTGGGGGCTTTATTCTTACCAAGTCGGGCCATTTCTATAATTCTTCCTGATTTCACCGAAATCCACCAAAAACCCTAATTCTCGATTTTCTCCCGGATTGACTTTTCTTTCAGTTTTTCTTTCAAGTGGCTTCTCCATTACCCATAGTCAGTGCTTATCTTTCATTTGGGACCTTCAATTTTGGCCAATTCGATTGTTTAAGCATTTTCCCCCAAATTTCTCGGATTAGGGTTTTCTTTCTACTGAATCTCCAAATCCCAACTTTCGAACTCCATATCTTTCGATGTAGACCTCGGATTATCAAAATTCTTTCACCATTTTTCAATTGAACTTCAAATCTTGATTTTGAAAGTAGGTTGACTTTTTTAGTAGTTGACTTTTTGGGGTTGACTTTTTTCAAGTTTGACTTTTTATGCTCGCCCTCTTAAACTAAGTCTTGGTGTACCACATGCAGGATGAAAAAAGTCTTTTTACATTTTGAAACATCAATTTAGGAAGAAAACATACATGTTTTAGTGGTCCGGACAAAATTAGGTGTCTACAGCTACCCCTCTTTGGTTATTGCTGAGAATCAGGAATCAGGCCAAGATAAACCAACACTAATTTTGTACGGTTAGTGAAATCACATGTGAAGGAAAGGGAAGGAGTTTCTTTTTTGTTTTTCATCTTTTTTCATCTTTTCATCTTTTTATTATTTTTTTTGTTGAAAAAGCTGTAAATTGAAGATTTTGTCCTTAAATTGAATTCCCTGACTAATCAAGGCTCGACCCGTCTTAAGAAAACGGGTTCGATTTTGAAAAGAAAAAAATTATGCTCGAAGGTCTTAAGGATAGTGCCCGAAGGTCTTTAAAACTGGTGCCCGAAGGTCTTTAAAATGGTGCCCGAAGGTCTTTAAAAAAGATGCCCGAAGGTCTTTAAAATTGGTGCCCGAAGGTCTTTAAAACTGGTGCCTGAAGGTCTTTAAAACTGGTTCCCGGAGGTTTTAAGAATGATGCCTCGAGGTCTTAAGAACTGGTGCCCGGAGGTCTTTAAAAAAGATGCCCAAAGGTCTTTAAAACTGGTGCCATAAGGTCTTTAAAACTGATGCCCGAAAGTCTTTAAAAATGGTGCCCGAGGGTCTTTAAAACTGATGCCTGAAGGTCTTTAAAATGGTGCCCGGAGGTCTTTAAAATGGTGCCCGGAGGCCTTACCAGTGATGAAAAATTATGCCCAGAGGTCTTTAGAATGGTGCCCAGAGGTCTTTAAAAAAGGTGCCCGAAGGTCTTTAAAATGGTGCCCGGAGGCCTTACCCGTGATGAAAAATATGCTCGAAGGTCTTTAAAATGATGCCCGGAGGCCTTATCCGTGATGAAAATTATGCCCAAAGGTCTTTAAAATGGTGCCCGGAGGTCTTTAAAATGGTGCCCGAAGGCCTTACCCGTGATGAAAAATTATGCCTGGAGGTCTTAAGAATGGTGTCCGGAGGCCTTACCCGTGATTTGAAAATACCTTGATGACGGTCTCAAGGCTCGACTCATTTGATAAAACAGAATGAATTCGATTTAAAACAAAAAGAAATACCTCGATGGAGGTCTCAAGGCTCGACTCATTTGATAAAACAGAATGAATTCGATTTAAAACAAAAAGAAATACCTCGATGGAGGTCTCAAGGCTCGACTCATTTGATAAAACAGAATGAATTCGATTTAAAATAAAAAGAAATACCTCGATGGAGGTCTCAAGGCTCGACTCATTTGATAAAACAGAATGAATTTGATTTAAAAAAAAAAAACCTCGACGGAGGTCTCAAGGCTCGAATCATTTGATAAAACAGAATGAATTCGATTTAAAACAAAAAGAAATACCTCGACGAAGATCTCAAGGCTCGACTCATTTGATAAAACAGAATGAATTCGATTTGGAAAGGAAATGTACCTCGATAGTGATCTTAGGGCTCCACTCATTTGAAAAACAGAACGAGTTCACTTTGGGGAAGTCCAAGTTTTCCTGATTTTTGCATTGTTAGCTAAATGCAATGAGGAGAATGATATGCTTTGCAAATGCTTGTATGTTTCCTAAAGATGAATGCAACCAAATGATTATGTCATGATTTCTAATCCATGGTTTCTTTGAGGTTCACAGATTATCCGACTTCATGATGGAGTCTTCAATTGTTCACTGATGCCCCACTTAAAGAACCCTTTACTCAAGATAACTTGTCAAACAATCCAAGTTTCTGACTTCACTAAAATTCATCAATTTCTGGCTTCGTGACAGAGTTTCCACCACATTCACTGTTTTCTTTTCTTGGTGAACTTTCCAAACCTTTCCCAAGATTTAAATCTATTCCTTAGTAATACTTTGAAATCCTTTTATTTAAAGATTTTTTTATTACTAATCATCATTCAATTTAATAACAATCATAATGCATCCCAAAAATGTATGAAAGAAAATATGAATCAAGCAAAAAATTGTCATGAAAAGGATAACAAGAATTTATTGCAAGAAATATTTCAAAATAGTAAACATAAATATCAAGGATATAAGAAACAAATGTAAGGTTATAGGTTGTAGATGCCCCGGATGCGGAATATCTTGGACCCCTCCTTTTTCAAACCATCTGAAATTTCTCTTGAACGAGCAATTTACTTGGGTAACCTCTTAGCTTTTGTAGTTACGTTAGATTGAGTTGTTCTCCTTTTCTCTGATTGTCAGATACTTTCTCCCCCTTTACACGGAGCATTGATTCAAACTTTGATTAGTACTTGAGCCGTCCTTTGCGGGTTTTCAACTCAAATGTCCTCCATTTGGTATTAAGTCGCCTTTTGCGGGTTTTCGGCTTAAACCTCTCATTTTACATTCTTTTTTCATTTCAATTTTTTTTTTTGGTATTCACCATGCATCTGAGAATTCTAAATGCTTACAAGGTAAAAATATCAATTCAAAAGATGGGATGAATTCTGAGAATAACCTTTCAAATTAAATATCCATGCTTGATCAAAATGGGCTTTTAGAGCACGTAATGTAGGCCAAGGTTTAGGTTTAGAAAGAAAGGATAAAATAGGCCCAAAGTGTGTTTAAGGGTGATTGGATCAAGGATCATTTCCTGAGGAGAACTCATTCTTGAAACATTTGTCCCTTTTTGGACTTTCTTTTCTTCATTTTTTTTGCTTTATTGGCTTTCATTTGCCATATTTTCCAATGGCTTTCTTTTTGCCATGATTTTTGATTATTTTTCCTCGCATTTGCCCTCCAGTGTAGAGGGTGATCCTTGATCAAGGTTTAAAGAAAGAAAATAATTCTTAAGGCTCAAAGGGGTGACTAAGGATAATTTATTATTAGTGAAAGGAATATGAAAGATGGCCATTCATCATATCAAGCATGAATATTCTCTTTGAAAAGCAATTCTCAGGGGAAATAGATATATAGAATTTTTATTTTTACACTTAGAATTATTCGAATTTCCATGTGCACAACATCACACATTTTTTTAAGCATAATACTTCTTCAGTTCATCAGCATTCACGAGATTTCTGAAATCCTCCCCGTCCATTCTAGTTAAAATCAATGCTCCTTCAGAAAAAACTCTTTTTACCACATAGGGTCCTTCCCAATTCGGAGCCCATTTCCCTCTTTCCTCAATACCAACTCCCCTTCTCGAAACTGTCTGGGACGAACCTTCTTGTTGTGGGCTCGAATCATCCTTTTCTGATACAACTACCAGTGACAAATTGCTTTCAATCTTTTCTCCTCGATGAGATTCAACTGTTCATAACGAGCTCAAACCCATTTTGCTTCCTCTAGGCCAACTTCCATCAAAACCCGAAGTAAAAGGGATCTCAACTTCAATAGGTAACACTGTTTCCATCCTGTATACCAAAGAAAATGGCGTTGCACCTGTAGATATGCGGACCGAAGTACGATATGCATGAAGAGCGAAAGGCAAGATCTCATGCCAATCTTTGTACACATTGGTCATCTTCTCAACAATCCTCTTGATGTTCTTGTTAGCTGCTTCTACTGCCCCATTCATCTTTGGACGATAAGGTGCCGAATTATGATGTGTGATCTTGAATTGAGTAAACACTTCTATCATAATCTTATTGTTCAAATTGAGAGCATTATCCGAAATAATTCTTGCTGGCAACCCGTAACGGCATATGATTTCTTTTTTAACGAATCGCATACCACCGACTTTGTTACATTCGTATAGGAAGCAGTTTCTACCCACTTTGTGAAATAATCTATGGCCACCAAGATGAAACGATGTCCATTTGAAGCTTTCGGGGTAATAGGCTCGATCATATCCATTCCCCACATTGAAAAGGGCCATGGTGCAGTCATGACATGTAATGGTGATGGCAACACATGAATCTTATCTGCATATATCTGGCATTCATGGCACTTTCGGGAATAACTGATGCAATCTCCTTCCATTGTCAACCAATAGTACCCTGCCCTCATAATCTGTTTAGCAAGGATGTGACTATTAGCATGAGTGCCACATATCCCTTCATGGACCTCTTCTATAATTCTCCGAGCTTCAGCAGATCCGACACATCTCAATAAGACTTGGTCTTTTTCTTTCTTGTAGAGAATCTCACTGTCTAACACAAAACCCATTGCTAGCCTTCTCAGAGTTCTCTTGTCATTTTATGTTGCTTGTTCTAGATACTGTTGACTCTTGATGTACTGCAAGATGTCATTATACCAAGGAAGGCCATATGCTTCTTCTTTAATACTCAGACAGTGGGCAGGAGACTCATATATACTCATCTTTATTGGTACAACTTCAGCCCCTTCATTCACTTTAAACATTGATGACAAAGTAGCCAGAGCATCTGCCATTCGATTTTCTTCTTGAGGAAAGTAATTGAAATTCACTTCTTCAAACTCCTCCAATAAACTCAGTATGAGTTCTCGGTATCGGATTAGCTTTGTATCTCGAGTTTCCCATTCTCCTCGTAGCTGGTAAATCACTAAGGCTGAGTCCCCAAAAACTTCCAATACTTTGATCTTTCTGTCCACTGCAGCACGAAGGCCCATAGTACATGCTTCATACTCGGCTGTATTGTTTGTACAATCAAAATCCAATTTGGCAGTGAAAGGATAATAATCTTGTTCTGGGGATATAAGCACTGCACCAATTCCATGCCCCATGGTATTAGATGAGCCATCAAAGTACATTTTCCATACTTTATTCTTCATGGAATCTCATCTTCTTGCGACACATACATCAAATCTTCATCCGGGAAGTCAAAGTCCAACGGCTCATAATCTTCCACTGCCCGACTTGCTAAGAATTCAGCTACTACACTGCCCTTGATAGCTTTTTCACTTACATATACAATGTCATACTTTGACAATAAAACCTGCCATCTTGCCATTTTCCCTGACAAAGAAGGTGCTTCCAACATGTACTTGACTAGATCCAGCTTGGCAATCAACCACGTTGTGTGGTACAACATGTACTGTCTGAGTCTTCGAGCAGTCTAAGCTAAGGCACAACACAACTTTTCTACTGACGAATATTTCAACTCATAATCTGTGAACTTCTTGCTGAGGTAGTAAACTGCCTATTCTTTCTTTCCAGTTTCATCAAGCTGCCCCAAAACACAACCCATGGATCTCTCAAAAACTGATAAATACAGTATCATTGGTTTATCCGGAACAGGTGGCATTAATACTGGTCGGTTGGATAGATAATGTTTAACCTTTTCAAATGCAATTTGACAACCTTCATCCCACTCTCCTGGATCACGTTTTCGAAGTAACTTAAATATTGGATCACACTTGTCGGTTATTTGAGAAATAAAACGAGCAATGCAATTCAATCTCCCCAGAAAGCCTCTTACTTCATTTTGAGTGCGAGGTGGTGGCAAATTTGAATAGCCTTCACTTTATCCGGGTCAATCTCAATTCATCTTTTGCTGACGACAAAACCTAACAATTTCCCCGAGGTGACTCCAAACGTGCATTTTGTCGGATTTAGCTTGAGTCTAAACTTCTTTAGTCGTTCAAAGAGCTTTTCAAGATTCACAATATGCTCCTCTTATCCTTGTGACTTTGCGATCATATCATTAACATAGACCTCAATTCCCTTATGCATCATATCATGAAACAAGGTCACCATGGCTCTTTGGTATGTTGCCCCAACATTCTTCAATCCAAATGGCATTACCTTGTAGCAGAAGGTTCCCCACATTGTAACAAATATGGTTTTCTCCATATCTTCCGGTGCCATCTTGATCTGATTGTATCATGAGAACCCGTCCATGAAAGAAAATAAAGAACTTTTTGTCTTATTATCCACCAGAGTATCAATATGGGGCAAAGAAAAATTATCTTTAGGGCTGGCCTTGTTCAAATCTCGATAATCAACGCATATTCGCACCTTGCCAACCTTCTTTGGTACTGGAACAATATTTGCCACCCATTCTGGATATTTTTTCACCTCTAAGAACCCAGCATCAAAATGTTTCTTCATCTCATCTTTTATCTTTAACAGCATGTCTAGCCTTATTCTTCTCAACTTTTGCTAAATTGGCTTGCATTCTGGCCTTAAAGAGAGCTTATGAACCACAATATCCGGATCCAACCCTGGCATGTCTTGGTAAGACCATGCAAATACATCCACATATTCCTGGAGCAAAGCTATCAATTCACCCTTTATTGATGATGACAATGAAGTTCCGATTTTGATTTCCTTTATCTCTTCTCTATCTCCCAGATTTATCGTTTCCAATAATTCCTTATGAGGAAGTACTTGTTTCTCCTCTTGTTCTATTTTCCTTAATAGATCCGGAGGTAGACCATAATCCCCAGTATCTTCGTTATCCTTAAAATCACCTGTGCAAATAGGTCTTTCAAAATCAATTTCAGAATTGCTGACAGGAAGGTCCTCATATTCCGCATCCGCACACCTGTGCTTGTTATTTATTGAATGAAAATGTTTAAACAAAAAGTCTATTACAGAAAAAAAAAAAAAAACTCTTAATATCTTTGGGTAAAGATAATTACAAAAAGCCCACACAACGCCCGTATAAAACGGTACCTTATTAATCATGTTTTATTTCAAGTCTCGGTAAAAAGTCGATTTTAAATTTAGTATTTCAAGTTAATTCCCAATTTAAAGAAAAATAATTCTATTTTTAATTGAAAATGATCCGGAATTTATAAATTCAAAATTTTCCTATATTCCCCAACAAAAGAGGCAAAATATAGAAATTTTTATTAGTTTTGGAAAAACTTTCCGAATCATTCTCTTTTTAAAGAAGATATTCCGTTATTAATGATAATTGATGATATTCTCCCCAGCAAACCCGGCAGAGAACTCATGAATTATTTTAACTCGGGAATATCTTTATTTTATTGAAAAATCATTACCTTTTTGAAAATATTTTAAAAGATATGAATATGTATATGCATGACATAAATAAAATGACATAGCAAAATCTAAATAATATAATGCAACCTAAATGATATGATATAATTCATATGTCTTAGCATATTCTAAATGAAATGAAATATCCTAAGTTTATATGATATATTCTAAATGAAATGAAATGACTTAGGAAACATAATATATTCTATATGAAATGAAATATCCTAAGTCATATGATATATTCTAAATGAAATAAAATATCCTAAATGACATAATACATCCTAAATGAAATGAAATGACCTAGATAACATAATATATTCTACATGAAATGAAATGACCTAAGTAACATAATATATTCTATATGAAATGAAATAATTTGAATGACATGGCAAATATGAATGATATGGCATATAATATGCATGGAAATAAAAATGAAAATAATAATGCATGAACATAGTATATGCTCAATAATATAACAAAAAATAACTAAATAAAAAACATAGGGTATCACGAAATATTCGAAACCAGATAATAAAATAATATAACATCAAAAAAATATAAATCAAACAAGAACAACACCATAGAAATTATCATAGCAAAAAAAAAATCACATATTATATAAATGCATGAATATGGAAAATGCAATGCATGAAAATGTATTTTTTCCTTTAATTAAGGAAATTCGTATATCTAAAAAGATATCTGGCTACCTTAGAAAAATATATCAAATTAAATATTCTAAAACCAAAATACTTTGTGATTGTTTGAAATAATTTTGAAAAAGCTTAGATTAAAAGTAAAAACTTGGCTAAACCCTTTTTTTAAATGGCTCTAATTTCCTAAGTTTAAAATCCTGGACTTGATCACCCTTAACCCGAGACTTAAAAAATCATTTTTAGAGTTTAAAAAGGCTTAGAAACTACCCTAAGTTAGTAGCTAAACTTCCTAATCAGCCCCCTCTAAGTAACTTAACCAAAACATAAAAATGATTTTTCTTCAAATTCAATTCTGACTCCACTGTCCAGTTTTAAGCCACGATTTTTTATCCTATTTTTAAAAATTCAAAAAAATATAAACAAAATATTGGAGACTCAAGACATGTAAAACTACACGAAAAGCAATCGACTTAATTTTTTGATTAAAGATGACTGCCCGAAAAAATCGGGAAAGTACGAGTACTGGGTGAAAAAACTGTTTTACCAAAACACATCTATTGCCTTTGATAAAATCATTTAAAAATCAAAGTAAAAATATTTAAGACTCACAAAATGACTCACAAACAGTAGCTAGGACTTTTGAAAAGTTAGACAAAAATTGGCTAATTAAAAAAAATCACAAAGGTAGAATAATCAATTTGACAACTCTTTAATTTTCCACAAGTATGCTCAAGAGAGCATGACTTTGAACCATTACTTGGCCTAAGTCATTAATCAAGTGGCATGGACATGAAATGCATGAAAAAATACAGCAAATATGATGCATGGAATGCATGGTTTTAAACCTAAATGTCATGAAAAAATGCATGGCATCAATATAGTGACCTAGACCTAAATGAACTTGCATGGCATTTAATGCAACCTAGGTCTAAAATGCATGGGCATGCATGGCAAAATAAACCAAACCTAACATATAAAATATGCATGGCAATAACACAAACACAAGGCATACTTAAACCAAAAACTCAACCAAATGTCATAAAAATTCAAACCTATCATCTAACATAACAAAAATGCAAAATACAAAGCAAAATACATGGAGTGGCCGAATGGCCTCAAGCTTCAAACAAGCATGGCATTTTCACAAACACTTGATATACTTAAACTAAATACTCAATCAAATGTCATGCAAATGCAAACCTATCAACTAACATAACAAAAATGCACACACAATGCAAAACAAATGAAGTGGCCGAATGGCCTCAAGTTCCAAACAAGCATGGCATTTTCACAAACACTTGATATACTAACATACTCAACTTAAAATATAACACTCAAATCATGCAAATATAAAATAGAGGTAAGAAAACTAACAAACATTTTCACAAACACTTGATATACTAAATATAAAACATCAAGAAAGTTAAACATTATGAAAACAGAAATTAAAAATGCAAGAACATGGTAATAAACTCATAAATGGCAATAAACAAGCAACCAAATTAAACCAAGCTTCAAGTATATGTAGTAGAAGAAGATTTAAAGCATCAAGACTAAAAAAATAACAAAAATAACATGATAAATCCAAGCAAAACAGCAACTACAAAAAATATAGGCCATTCAACCATGTCAAAAAAACAATAAAAAAAATATTGCAAGAAATTTTAATAAGAAAAGATGAAGAAAGAACTTAAAGAAGAACATTAAAACACTTATTTAAAATGCAAAATCAAAAGAAAACTCACCAAAATAATAATCAAAAAAGCAAAAACAAGAATGAAAAATCAAGAAAGTGCAAGAGTTGGTGCTAAAATCAACCTCAAGAAGCTATCTTTCAAGCTTTTTCTCTTCAAACTTTCTTTTCTTTTCTAAACTTTTCTTTTTGCTTTCAAACAATAGAGAGAAAACTCAACCAAACAAGAGAGAAAAATGAAGAATGAAAGTGCTGATAAATAAAAAATCTGACTCCCCTTATGCTGGCCGAAACTTACCTCTCTCATCCCTAGGATATTGTCATTTTTACTCCAAGCAATTTCCATCCAAGGGCTAATGAATCAAGAGGTTTAAAACATGAAATTATCACCCTTAGATTAGGCCATCAGCTGTACATAATTACATATGTTCAAGAATAATGTTGACACTCTCCCTCTTCATGCATTGGCCCATGTGGATTATTTGCAATGGCTTGATCAAAAAAATCACTAACTCTTAATTCTTGGCCATTTGATTGAAAAATCAGAAGCTCCTTACCTCCTTTGGCCTTGACCGGCCAGCACACCTTCTTCCAGCCCAAGATTAATTTTTTTGAAAGGCAAGAAAAGCCCTTTTCGGTTGCTTGGGTAAAATGACCGTTTTGCCCCCCAGATGCAAATAAATGGAAAATGGACTCCAAATTCAAATTTTCTTTTTTAATACTTTCAAAATAACAAAATATTGAATTCTGGAAGTTTTCAAAATTTTCCGAGTCCGTTTGCTATTTATTTGGATTTTTTCTTCCAAAAATGCCTTTTTATGCCCCCACATTTTACCATTTTTTAAACGAGCTCCAAATAAAGATTTTTGTTCACCAATATCTTCCAAATAATTTAAAAGTGTGATCTGGAAGTTTTCATAATTTTTGGAACTCGTTTGGTATTTTTTTGGGATTTATCTGCTTGAATTACTGCATAGGAGGCCCGGGATTTGGCCATTTTGAAAACGAACTCCGAATCAAGATTTTCTTTCTCCAATATCTTCAAAATAATTTGAAAATAAGATTTGCAAATTTTCAGAATTTTTGGAGTCCATTTGCTATTTTTTCGGAATTTTTCTTCTTGAATTATTGCATAGGAGTCCCTGGATTTGACCATTTTGTAAACGAAATCCGAATCAAGATTTTATTTTTCCAATATCTTTCAAATTATTTAAAAATGAGATTTGCAAATTTTTAGAAGATTTGGAGTTCATTTGCTATTTTTTCGGGATTTTCCTTCTTGAATTTATGCATAAGAGACCCGGGATTGGCCATTTTGCAAACGAACTCCGAATCAAGATTTTCTTTTTCCAATCTATTCCATATGATTTAAGAATGAAATTTGTAAATTTTCAGAATTTTTGGAGTCCATTTGCTATTTTTCCCAAATTTTCCAATTTTGCCCTTTTGCCTCCGAAACCCGGTTTTGCTCAAAACAAGTCTGATTTTTAGATTTTCTTCAAATTGAGCCTTGTGCTATCCCTTTTTAATCATTCCACATCCATTGGGGGCTTTATTCTTACCAAGTCGGGCCATTTCTGTAATTCTTCCCAATTTCACCGAAATCCACCAAAAACCCTAATTCTCGGTTTTCTCCCGGATTGACTTTTCTTTCAGTTTTTTCTTTCAAGTGGCTTCTCCATTACCCATAGTAAGTGCTTATCTTTCATTTGGGACCTTCAATTTTGACCAATTCGATCGTTTAAGCATTTTTCCCTAAATTTCTCGGATTAGGGTTTTCTTTCTACTGAATCTCCAAATCTCAACTTTCGAACTCCATATCTTTCTATGTAGACCTCGGATTATCAAAATTCTTTCGTCATTTTTCAATTGAACTTCAAATCTTTATTTTGAAAGTGGGTTGACTTTTCAATAGTTGAGTTTTTGGGGTTGACTTTTTCAAGTTTGATTTTTTATGCTCGTCCTCTTAAACTAAGTCTCGGAGTACCACCTACAGGATGAAAAAAGTCTTTTTACATTTTGAAACATCAATTTAGGAAGAAAGCGTACCTGTTTTAGTGGTCCGGATAAAATTAGGTGTCTACAATATATATAAGTTTTCTTTTCTACCCAATCAAAGAGAGATGGCATAGGCTACATCAAATATTCAAAACCAACTAGCCAATCTCACATCCATAGTTCAACAATTTGCCATGGGTAATGTTCAACAATCAAGAAAGTGTGGAGTGTGCTTTATGATGGATCATCCAACTAATTTGTGCCCATACTTCCGAGATGATAATTCTGAACAAGCCTACGATTTAGGAGGATGTGAAAGCCATCAAGGGTTCCAAGGATAACAGTATGATGCTTTCTCAAACACTTACAGTGCGGGATAGTGGGATCATACCAATTATAGCTACTCGGGAAATTATCAAGAAGTTGATCCTTATGTCAATTACAATCATCCATCTAGCTTCAGTCAATCATGGTCTCAAGAACCAGATCATTTTCAGCCACCATATAAGACTCAAAACTCAGGTACTTCTTTAGAAGATCTTGTCAATTCTCTTGTTAATAATACTTTGCAATTTCAACAGGAAAGAAAGGATCCATCTGTCTTCAATCAATCATGGGTTGAACAACAAGATCTTTTTGAGCAACCACCTGTGACTCACAACTCAGGTATTTCTTTAGAAGATAAGATCAATTCATTTACTACTAATACTTTGCAATTTCAACAAGAATTTCAGGCAAGTATCCAAAGTTTGGAAACGCAAATAAGCCAAGTGGCTAATAGAATGGACAGATTGGAAGAACAAAGATCTGAAGAACTACATGAACAATTCTTTTCCCAAACTATGATTGATCCAAAGGAGAATGCTAGTCCCAAACAACAAGAGGATGAATCAGAAAGTACAAGGAAACCCGAGGATGAGACAAAACAAAAGACGGATTCAACTCTTGAGGATAATGAAGCTACAATTCCAATGGAGAATACCTCGACACCTGAGGTAACTTTTAAGGTTCCTATTTCTACTTATGTTACTTCTCCACCTTTTCCTAGCAGATTTGCAAAGTCTAAGAAGGAGGAACATGAAAAACAAAGTCTGGAAACCTTAAACATATTGCTTGTGGATGCCATTAAACAAATACCAAGAGTTGCACAATTCCTCAAAGAGCTATGCACCATAAAGGATGATGAGATAATAAGTGTGGGGGAGAATGCATTGGCTGTTTTGCAAAGAAAGTTCCTCCAAAACGAAAAGATCCGGGAAGTTTCATGTCTGAACCCAAAGATCCTAAAAAGCCAAAAAGGGGGTATAGGTTAGGTTGAAGACAATCAACCAAGTGCTAATTGGGAGGCAGCCCAATCGGCGAAGGCATTACCAACCTGCCATACTCAGATTTGCTTTCTTTCCCTTTCCCTTTATCTCTTTATTATGTTTATTTGTTAATTGTTTATGTAGTGTTTTAGGTTTGTTTAGGTTTTATTAATTTGTTTTGTTTTGAATTGTTAATATATATATATATTCTAATTTTTGTTTATTAATTCTTTTCTCTTAAACATGATTTTTTTCATTTGGGATAATAGTACATTTAGAACAATGTAAGAATTAAATGTGGGGGGAAGGATTTAGGATTTCTTATTTTAAGTTGTATTTTTTTTTTGAGTCTTTTTAATTTGTTTTTAGTGTGTTTTAGTTCCTTTCAATACTATAATGAGACATGAATTGTGTAGGTCTAAAACTAGTTATTACTGAGAAGATTTTTATGAGAATTAAGCTTGAATACTATTTTCATGAGCCAATGTTAATATGATATGTTGATTGAGAAAGAAGCATGTTTAGACTTGATATTGACTTGTATAATCATCCTTGTGAATTTTTGAGCCTATGTGATTGATGCATTATACATACCAATCTAATTTCTTTTTTGTGTGCTTTTATGATTACATATTTCTCTAGAACTTGCTTTAAACCGTTTGACACTATATTGATACATGTGACAACATGGATATGATAGAGGCAATAGGATTTTTACCAAGGCCAAATCAGCCATCCCCTACTGATGTTCCAAGAGAACATCCCCCCTAGTGAGCTAATTTGAGCCTACATTGAATAAGCTATTTCTTTGGTAACCACAACTTACACCTAGCCTAAATATACTTATATTTTATCCTTGTTCTAAAGATGGATTGAATGTTTTGAGACATATTGCAAAAACAAGGATATCTATTGAAAATTTAGGTTGGAAACAAGAAATAAGTGGGGAGGGGGGAAAGGCAAAACAATCAAGATAAAAAGAAATGGAACATTGTCAAAATACTTTCCCATATTGAAAGAAAAAAAGAAAAAAAAATCAATCATCTCTTGAACTTTTGGTTAAAGAAAAGATGATACAAAGTTGGTTAGAATGAAGCAAAGGCTCAACATGAATATTTAGCCTATGATGTTATGGGCTTCTAAGGAGTATTGAGAAGTTTTTCTTTGCATAAATCTGATTATGTCTCTAAAATCTATGAAGTCTTTGGAACTTTTGTGATATCCTTTATCTTTTAACCAAATTACAACCCCTTGGCCCCATTACAACATTGAAAAAATACCTCTTGATTTATGAAGTTATATGATCTAAATAGTGGAGAATAGGTGGACAAGCAAGCATACTGTAGAACTGTTTTCATGAGATTGATTGAGTGTAAACACTTTACCACTACTATATTGAGTGAAAATCATAAGAGTATCTCATGTGAGAAGTTGAGATTAAGTTTGAATATTCATTATTTTGATTGAGATATGTTATGTTAATATTGGCTTAACTCAAACTATTTACATTCAAGCATGATTCTTTATGAAATTCTTTGAACTATTGATTAGTTTATAAGAATTATCCGATGATTTTCTCTAATTTATATTGAAAGGATTAGGAGTAATTATTTTTTTTTTTAGTTTTTCTTATGTTATCAATGTTTGTGGGTATCATCCTAGTAAACCCTCACGAGACTAAACTCGTCCACTAGGGACACCTAGGGGTTTAAAGGCTTGTGTCACATGCTAAGTGCCACAGTGATTTTCTACGAAAGTGGATTAGATTAGATTTTCTTAATTTATTTTGATTTTGTTTTGCTCAAGGACTAGCAAAAAGCTAAGTGTGGGGGTATTTGATAAGCTCATAAAATATACATTTTATGCCCATTCAATTCTTAGTTTTAATTATGTTTTCCATATTTATTTTGATTACTTATGTTATGTTTTTGAATTTTAGATATATTTAAGAGAATGAAGTGAAAAGATGTCAATTATGATGTTAAAGAGCTTACAAAATCATAATCACAAGATGGAAGCAGACTTGGGAGTCAAAAAGATAAATATCTTGTTGCCGAGCAAGAAGGTAGGTTTGACCTCCGAAGCTTGTTGCAAGGAAAACATAATGTTAAAGTCTTTATTTAAAGAAACTTCCTCCTTGACTTTTGAAGCTGACTTGAATACCTTTGCAACGGTAGTGTATAAGTCTAAATTGGACAAGAAATGGTCATCCAAATCAGCCAAAGAAGTGCGAGATGATGCAGCAGCAAAATGACTGGCAGAGAGCCCGGCGTCGCGGTGCCCATTTCCAGCGCCACGGAGCCCAAGATTGGGGGAAAACAAGGGAAAACCTGCAAAAAATGCAATTTTATGTCTCCTAAATTACTTGTGCGTTTAGGACTTGTTCTAAGGTTTTAAAGCTCTATAAATATCATCTTTTGAGCTACAAACTATATATCTTTTGAGGAGACTCAAGGATCATCATTAATCTTCTTCTTCATTCTTCTAGGTTTCTTCTTAGTTTTTCTTTTATCTTATGTTTATGTTATCAATGTCTATGCTAGGATAAAGTTTTCTTTTGGTTAAGGGTGATTTCAAAGCCTTAAAACATGTTGTGTAATTGATTTTGAGATTCTATCTATCATTAGTTTTCTATCAAGTTGCTTATGTTCTTCCATAAAAATTGTTCATGATATTGTCTTGATTTCTTTAGGATGCATACTAGATATATCTTGATAATTATCTAATGCTAGTTTAGGAGTCTTGATCCGTAATTGTCTTGATTTCCTATTCATAAGTGGCAATTTGTGATTAATGATTATGGTCAAGTTTTCGCTAATTGCAAAGTGGAACATAACATAGGTTAAACAATCCGAGCTTATGTGTTTGTTGCTTAGATAAACCTATCTTTCTCATCATAAAGCTGCTATTACATTAAATCTAGAGAGCTTATTCTAGGTTGTCTAATAGTTAGAGATTAAATAGAGAGCTTGTTCTATTTAACGACGAACTAAGTAAAGATTGGGATAACAAAGCTTGTTGTTATCTACGATTGATAGTTTTGATAGATTATTAATGTTGATACATCTGAAATTGATTTTCAATGATGTCTAGTGGTGGCGAATGACCTCTTAACCATACTTCTCTCATATTTGATTTTTTCTTACCTGCGTTTTATTTTTCTTGTTTCCTTTACTTTCTAAACAAATTGAAAATCCTTTTTTTTTTATTGTCTTTGAACTAAAGTTATAAACTAGTAACTTATAAATTAAAACCCAATCCCTGTGGACTCAACCCTTGCTAGCTACTATACCTAACAGTTGATCTTTTTAGTGCAAGGATTAAATAAGATATATTCTTTTGAATGCATCCACATAATTGTGCATATTGCAATTAAAGTTGAAACACTAAAATTAGTAAAATAAGTTTTTACTAAATATATTCAATTATGCACTTAGCTTTAGGCTGAGAGCACATAAATGTTGGACATTTATAAAGAGAGTACATATTGCCAATAAAATCTTAGCATGTAAAAATATTTTATCATGAAATAAAATTTCAGAATATATGTGCATAAAATATATTAATCATGCATAAATATTAAATAACAATTATTTTATGCATTATTAAATTCCAGAAAAATTATAAATAAATTCAGCATAAAATTACAGAACTAATGGAACAAACGGTGTAAAAAATAGAATCCAAATGAGGTCACACAGGTCAATTTATTGATTCTGTCACTATTTACTAATTGGGCACTATTCTTACTCGGCACTGTTCACCGAGTCAGCACTGTTCACTGACTTGGTACTATTCCAGCTCAGTACTATTAATTGAGTCAGTACTATTCACTGATTCGATACTGTTCACCCGACCCAACTATAGCAATTCAACATGTTTTGGGTTTCTTTCGGGTTTTATTCAATTTACATGGTTTTCATCGATTTTTTATGCAATTAAATCTTCTAATATTCCATTAACATATATATTTACAAAGTCCATGCTTTAAATTGCATCAAAATAACATAAATTAAGATGAATTTACTCAAAAAAAACTTTAAGTTCTATACTCATGAAGATCCGTTTTGAGTTTGCTTTAATTTCTCATGTCTTTATCAGTTTTATTCAATCAAGACTATAAATCAATACATGTCTGATTAATATACTGAAGAGAAATTATAAAGCATGTCTTTATGATCTAAACAATTGTTGACAATCTTGTAAACATTTAGCAATTATTTCATTACTTGTTAAAGATATAAATATAAGAAGAACATGAACAGAATATTTAAAATATTCAAATACAAATATACTCACAGTTCCGATAGAACTAGAAAATAAAATATCGAGTCAAGGTTGGACCTTTGACCTTAAGACGATTATTGCATGTCCTTACGGTGCTTACAGTATATTGCGATTCGTCTACCAGGCCTCCTCGATAACTTTGCAGATTGGTAGCACAACCACTGCAACACAACGAACCAAAAAGATGCAGCGTCTCTCTCACAAGAAAATTAAAAGAACCAAGAGCATAAGAGTAAAATAAGACTAATTTTCGATATATATTAAAACAGGACCAACCCTCGGGTTTATATAGAAAATGAGAAACCTGTTCGGACAAGACACAATTGTTCGAAAACAGACATAACCTTCAGACACATCTTTTGGACTAAAATCAGTCCGAACAGACATGTAATGATCAGACACATCTCTTGGTTGATGGAGGATCAAATTTTCATTCATTATTGATATCAATTGTGTACATAAATTATACACTGTGTATCTACTTACAACAACCTACGTATTAGTATACTTATTTCGTATTTATACACACAAATTATACAATGATATCCAACAATCCCCTACATGAATGGAAATTGTTTGATTAAAATGACGAACTGACTCGGAATATGAGAGAGAATAACTTTGAAGAGTTATTGCATCAGGATAGGTAGCTTTTGACTTTGAACCTTCCATAGTGATAACTATCGGATTTACTCGGCTAACTAGTGAACATGATGTCTTGAACTATTCAGCTTTTCGTGAAACCAAGACAATAGGTATCACACAATTTCTCTTCGAACATCTTTGGTTCTCACGGTTGTGTTCATTTTGGCCCCGAACACTATCTAGTTTCTTATGAGTACTCTAGAGAATTTACCCTGATCAATTCTCATAGAAATGGCCACGTTTCTTACTCATAATAGGTGATTGCTTATTAAGAGTATCTTGCAATACCCCACTTGATTTTATCAAGCTATAAGAATCATTAAACGCATATTTTATCCTGACTCCTTTGCAGGCAGCACTAATTCATCATAGGAATGGATAAGAGTGTTTAACTCTTCTAGTGCTCATACTAAGTTAGCATAATTCGGTTGTCCCAACTAGGTTGGGTTGCCATTATGTAACTTTAATTTATAGGCTTAGACCCATTCCCCTCAATGATATCTCTTTTGTTAAACCTTTCATAAGTGCGCACTATTATCCTTTGATTTTATGTAATCAAAAGAGATAATACCATTTTAGAGCAACTGTCTAATGGTATTATGTCTTCGACGAGTGTGTCGAGATTCACCATTATACAAACTACTCTGTGCCCTACCAATTGCAAATTAGCAATCGCAATTTATGCAAATTGTAGGCACAGGTTTCGGCCAACATGGAATATCTTCTAAAAATTTCGAAGCCATTCCGCTTCTTCTCCAGCTTTATCTAAAGCTATAACTTCAGATACCATGGTAAATCTGGCTATTCACATTTGTTTAAAAGATTTCCAAGACACTGCAGCTCCTCCACTAGTAAATAAATTAGCTAGTGAATTTCGAATCTTTAGTATCAGATATCCAATATCCATTTATGTACCTTTCAAGTACAGCTTGATAACTTGTATAGTGCAGTCCATAATTTGAGGTGTATCTCAAATATCTTAGTACCGTTACTACGGCCTTCCAGTGATCGTTTCCAAGATTACTTGTAAATCTACTCAGTTTGCTAACTGAGTATGCTATGTCTGGTCTTGTGCAGTTCATGAGATACATAGGACTACTAATTATCCGCGAATATTCTATTTGAGATATTGCATCACCAGTATTTCCTTGCCTTTAACACACCCCTCGAGTTGTCACATACAAACCTTTTCTTCAAGGTCACCATATAGGAAAGTTGTCTTTACAAGCATTTACAACCTAATGGTTTGCATTCAGGGCCCGTGCCACTCTTGGCACAATCAGGGATCACTGATCCCATGGACAAGGTCTCATCCTCTACTTCACAATGGGGTAGTCATCGTAGCACCAAGGCATGCCGATACCATAATATGACACTCTTCCCCACTATCTATGTCGATACCATCATCTATGCCAAGATCACACCCAAGTACCTTGTTGCACAAAGTTGACTTTTTCTCAAATGTCCTTCTCTTGCCCTCATGGACTGGGTCATAATTCCATCAAATGAGGCACCGAACACAGTTTTAGGTCCTATCATGACCTTTTTAGGCGGAGGAACCGATACCTTAACAAGACACCCCCAAACTTTCGTGTATTTGTAGGATGGCCTTTGACCCTTCCATAATACATATGGTGCCTTGTCTGATTTCTTGTGAGGTATTTTATTTAAAAAACAATTAGTTGTTAAATAGCTTACCCCCACAAGTTCTGAGATAACCCTGAACTTATCAACAAAGCATTCATCATTTCTTTCAACGTTTGGTTCTTGCGTTCAGCAATTCCATTTTGTTGAGGTGAATAAGGAGTAGTGGTTTAATGGATGATACCATTTTCTGAACAGAATTCATTAAACAATGAATCATATTCACCACTCATATCACTCCTTATTATCTTAATTTCCTTGCTTAGTTGATTTTTGACCTTATTATTAAAGAGCTTAAAAGCTTCCAAGGCCTCGACTTTGCTTCTTAGGAAATAGACATAACAATATCTTGTGCATCATCATTAAAAGTAATAAAATACTTTTTATCGCCTCTAGTTTGCAAAATTTTAAGCCACAACTATCAGTGTGAATTATATCTAGAGGTTCACTACTTCTTTCTACAGAATAGAAATGAGTCTTAGCAAATTTTAGATTCTACACAAATTTCGGAAGCAAATCCAAATTGCGGATTCTTCACAAGGTCTTCTAATCTACATGACCTAATCTACCATGCCATTCGTTTAGAGGATATAACCAAATAAACAAAAGAAATAATTTAAATATTATTCTTTGTTCTTTGGCACAACAGCCATTACATTGAGCTTAAAAGGCTCATCACATAAATTATCCTCGACCTACAAACATGCTGTTATAACGTGCCAAACGCGAATTCGGCATGCTAGACGTAAACATGGAGTTGCCACTAATCTTTTTTATTTATTAGGTGTGATTAGTCACCTATATGAATCTATTCTTTCTAAAGTGATCCTAAACTCGACTAGGGTACCTTAAAAAGAATAGGTTCTCGTCTGCGTTTAGGACTAGGTCCAAGAGTTCAGTTACGTGTGGGGAAGGATTAGCACCCCACAACGCCTATCCAGGGATAGTACCTAATTAGCCTAATGTTATCCTAAAGGTCCTAAAATTTAATGGTCTTTTATTTCTTAGATTAATATTTAAATATTGGAAAAATTGTCCAAAGAATTCTCCATCATGCTGGTGGAATTCCGAAGAAAATTTCCTCACCTCAAGAATATTCAAGAGAAACCATTTGCTCTCCGGAAAAGGCTCCGTTATTGGATTTAATAAGTATTTTATGGAATAAGGATAATCGTTAATCCTAAATTAAAATATTTTTTTATTTTAAATTATTCAAATAAAAAATATTGGAAAGATTCCAAAAATGCTTTCCACTATTCGCATTGATTTTTGAAATCCATCTCACCTTGGGAATTTTCAATAAAAACCATTCATTCTTATGAAAATTTGTCGTTGGAATTGAATATTTTATGCAAATTTGATTTTAAAGAGACTAAGAATTAAAATTTGAAGATTTAAAATATTAGAAAATTTTTAGGTTACTTTCCACCATTCGGGTTAGATACCTAAGAATTCCCTTCACCTAAAAATTCTTAAAAATTGACCATTCGCAATTTTCAAGATTCCATCATCGGTATGATCTCAATTTAATTTTTGATTTAATTAATTAATTATGTAAAATATTCTATGTGAGTATTTATTTAATTTTATTAAATTTGTTTCTAACCTTTAAAAAAAACAATTCTAATCTGACTCTAATTATGAATTGAAATAAATAAAAAGATAATAATTTTAATCAATGATAATAAAAGGGAACAAAGTAAACAAATAAGTAAAAAAAAGTAAAAAAAAAAATAATAATAATAAAACATGAAAAAGGACAAAAACAAAAAACAAAAGAAAAAAGTGATATAATTGGGAGGTCATAGCACAGACCCACGCGGGTCGTGTCTGATCCTCCATTTGATAAAAAGCTTTTTTATTTTCTTTTATATTTCATTCATTTTACCAGTGTTGCAAAAAAAGGTTTTCCTCTTCTCTGTGTAGCCTGCTGTTTGGAGGCCGAAACCACCACTGGCCACCGCGCTTACCGAGCTCCGGTGCTGGAGTTT
The DNA here is from genome assembly GCA_030761205.1 of Fremontodendron californicum. Lineage (NCBI taxonomy): Eukaryota > Viridiplantae > Streptophyta > Magnoliopsida > Malvales > Malvaceae > Fremontodendron > Fremontodendron californicum. Next base: position 3,646,145 of record JAULJL010000037.1, read on the forward strand.
TCAACGAGAAATCAATCAAACCCAGAAAAAAAATCTACCAAAATCTCCCAAAAATGCTTGATTCTCTCTCTTCCTCTCCTAAAACCGAACATGTCTGGATTTTTTATTTTGAGCTTTCGGTGCTTCTTTTGCTTCTGTTGTCTATCGTGTTTGCTGCCTGTATCCTTCAAAGTCTAATGTTAGAGTGGTTCCCCGAAGATCATTCCGAACCCAAAGCATTTTGAATCCAAAATCAATCACCAACGACACTGACTTCAGAACCCCGAAAATCCCAAATGGAAAAATCACCAAGACATCAAGAAAATTTTCGATTTCTCTTTTCTTTCTCCTTTTGTGTTTATTTTCATCCAATTCTTATATCTGTATCCGGATCCCCCTTTTTGCTTTGTGTGTTCAGTCTTTATAAGCAGGCTCAGATCCAATCTTGAAAGCATGTGATCCCTATTTCAGTCCTGCTTTAAAAAAGTTTGATTTCTCTCTTTCATTAACAGATTTGGAAATCCCAATTAATCCCTAATTTTAGGGTTTGTATGCTGCTGTGTTTGGAGGAAATTAACGAGGCTAAGAAAGGGCAAAGTCAAATTCCGAAATTAAAAGTACACTGATTTTGGGGATTGGCCGAGAATAAATTTGGTTGACCTTTGAAACATAATTGATAATGGAGGGAGGAAAATAATCTTGAATAAACAGAAAAAATAATAAAGATAATAAAATAAAATAAATAAAAAAGAAAAGAAAAGAAAAATGCGCGCCATTTTCTTTATTGAGCTTAAAGCCCAAAAATTAACCCAAGATGGACAAACCTTAAATCCTAGAAGTAGCCTGTAAAAATCGGGTGTCTACAGTTGTCACTTTTTGTGCACTTGCTGAGAAACAGGAAGTGTGCAAAGATGTAGACACCCTCATCCTCAGACATCATTGTGATCACTGACCTTTTAGAAATGCTCATCTCAACGAGCCATAAACTTTAAAATTACCCAACGTAAAGGAGAACGCCCTTCCCAACGAGGCATAAACCTTAAATTTACTAATCGTGAAAATGTTTCTCGAAATGAGGCATAAACTTTAAAAATTACCCAACGTAAAGGAGAATGCCCTTCCCAATGAGGCATAAACCTTAAAGATTTCCGAAGGTTTTGAAAATGAATACCCTAAAATTTTGAAAGAACGTCCTCATGAGAGGCTTTGAAAACGTCTTTATGGAAGGCTTTGAAAACATCCTATGAGAGGTTTTAGAAACATCCTCGTGAGAGGCTTTGGAGACATCCTCGTGAGAGGCTTTGGAGACGTCCTCGTGAGAGGCTTTGAAAATATCCTCGTGAGAGGCTTTGAAAATATCTTCATGAGAAGCTTTGAAAATGTCCTCGAGAGAGGCTTTGAAATATCCTCGTGAGAGGTTTTGGAAACGCCTCTCGTGAGAGGTTTTGCAGATATCCTCGTGAGAGGCTTTGAAAATATCCTCATGAGAAGCTTTGAAAATATCCTCATGAGAGGTTTTAGAAACATCCTCGTGAGAGGCTTTGGAGACATCCCTCGAGAGAGGCTTTGCATATGTCCTCGTGAGAGGCTTTGAAAATGTCCTCGTGAGAGGTTTTGCAGATGTCTTCGTGAGAGGTTTTGAAAATTTCATCCATTTTAAAAATACTCCTCATGAGAGGTTAAAATCTCATCTAACCTTCGAAAAAGTTTATCTTGCAAAAAGTTTTCAAACGAGATTCAAAAATCTTATCTTGAACAACTTTTCTCCATTGAAGCTCAAAATTGTACCTTGAAAAGAATCCTCTGCAATTGAGGTTTCAAAATTCTTACGAAAGAGTTCTCTTCGAGAGAAAAAAAATCTCAATCTTTTAAGTTTGACTTCAAGATTCATAAATCAAAACAAAATCCTTTTTATATGTTAAATGCATGCCATGAACAACATGAATGCCATGTAATGCAATGCATGAAGTAAATGTCATATGTCATGTAATGCAAAGCATGAAGTAAATGTCATGAATGCCATGTAACGCAATGCATGAGGTGAATATCATGAATGCAATACAATGCATGAAATACAAATGCTCCCAAAAAAAAAAAATCATATACCTCAATCATGGTAACAAGGATTCTCAACCTCATTCTTTTCATCTTCTTATCATCTCCCAAGTATACATCTTAAGAACTGGCTAGCAAGTTCCATCAACTTGAATGATCCTTCATTGATCTCATCATGTTTTGTTTGCCGAAAAGGTATCTCATTTGATTCCCAGGTCTTGAACATTTGTATGTTTCCAGGTTTTTCATTTATCTCATTCTTCTTTCTACCCCTGAAAGTCATCTTCAATTACGTTCAAACTTGAAGTATGGCAATTCAATATCGTCAATGATGATAATCATGTGCTTGATTTGTCACTCACTAACCCTAATTACTCTTCATATAAAAGAAAACCCATGGGTTTTTCTTGACAACGGTCATTTATATCAGTATTCTTCTTGCCTCAAAATGTTATCCTCAAATTTCTTATCAAAATAATGCAAGGCTCTTTAATGATTTATCATTTTATTTTATTAATCATCATTCCAATTTCATGACAAATGCAATGCATCACACATTTCCTCTATTCATTAGAGGATGCAAAGTTGGCAACAAAGAGTGGCAAGAAGCAAAGTAAATTGGAAAAATGGGTCTTTATCATTGAAAGGAAAAAAAAATCATGGCAAAGCACAATGGGCAAATCAATTATCACAAGGATATTTGGATGGGGTCTCAACATCCTAAATAATGAATATGTTGACAATCTTGAGCAATTTAATTCATGATTCTTTTTCAAAAATCAATTCAATCGGTATCTTGATCTTTTTTAGTTATCATACCAAATCTTACCCCAGTGAAATTTTCAAACAATACTAGTTTTTCTTATACCTAAACCGCCCTTTCAGGTTTTCAACTTAGATTTTCCTATATGATTCAAAATGCCCTTTTCGAGTTTTCAATTTGAGTCATCTTTTTCTTTTTTTTTTCCTCTTTCTTTCACCTTTCCTTTTCAAAAGAAGCATTTCTCCACAGTGTTTGGCAAATCATCTTCATTCATTTTTTCAAATTAATGCTTCACTCGGAAAAGCTTTTCCTTTCATAAGACTCCACAACTTGATCTTCCATCGTCTCCAATAGTCTTGTGATTCAAGAGAAGCTTGTTCAAAACTAATTCTCATTTTCAAAGTGTCAAGAGCAAACTTTTCTCATCATGTATTTGCATCCATCTTCTTGGAGACAATTGAGCATATCAAAGTGTTCCATGCTTTCTTTTTCTACTTTGGAGCTGTTTTCAAGCAATTAAGCTTCATTGTCCTTTTGATGAAACCACAATCATGTCATAATTCAAAATAGGATTCTTCAATTCGAACATTCACATTTGATCAAAATGGTCTTTAAAAGGTAGGCCTAGGTCTAGGGTCATGAAAGAATGGATAAAACAGGCTCAAACATGTGTTTAAGGATTGTAAACCAAAGATCATTTCTTTGAAGCGTCAACCTTTATATCTCTTTCATCACTTTTTTTTTCTTTCATCAATCATTTTTTTTTACACACCTTTTTCCAATCGTCATTCACTTCCTTTTTTTTTTCAACTTTCACTTATCTTTTTTCTTTCACGAAGGGGAACTTTTTTTGCCCCAAAAATCTCGTACAACCTTTGCTTCCTTTTTGCAAACATATTTCTTTCTAAATTTTGCCCCCCAGGATGGAGGGTGATCCTTGGTTGAGTTTCTATTGAAAAAAAAATTTTAAGGCTCAAAATGGGTAGCAAATGGATAACTTTATTTGTGTGAATGATAGAAAAATATGGCCATTTATCATCTCAAATGTGAGCATTCTCATTGAAGAACATTTATTGAAAAATGATAAGCTTGCAGAAATTCACCACAAGGAATTCACATACTTGTGAAGGAGTCCTACAACAATTCTTCATACTTGTGAAGCAATTCTACCAATCTTGCCAAAATTGCATATCAACTTTCATATTTTCTTTTTTACCACAATAATCTCATCTAGTCAAATGGCAGAGTATGGTCATCTATGCTCAAGTTCACCAATAGGGATATGATTTTGGATCTCAAATTATTGCCATGATTGTCTTCATATTTATCATTTGGAAAGTTGAAAATGGGTGAAATTGAAAAGGGTAAGGAAAATACATAAAATCAAAGGATGAAAGAAAATATGAAAGAGAAAATGAAGATGAATCCAACTTGTCAATTTATTGAAATGATAAAAGACAAATTAAGCTTAATAAAAAAATATCTCCTTAATTCTTTCAGGCACAAGCATTTAATGATAAAAAAGTTTAAGGATAACAAACAACTCAAATATCTCCTCACAACCTTTTCTTCATAAAAGCCTTCCTTTCATCATGCCCTTGTATGGTCTGGCGAAGAGTTTCCACCAACACTTGGCTATTTCTTCCCTTCAAAATTCAATTGACCTCATTTGACTAAATTTTGCACTTTTTGCTTCAAAGCTTCGCATTCTTCTATGGAATGGCCCGAGCTTCCAAGATGATAACCACATGTAATATTTAGATCATGCCCCTTAGGGTAAGGAGGCTTTAGCGGTTTTGAAAGGAGTGGTGCAACTCGATGCTCTTGGATGAGTTGGGGGAGTAACTCCATGTACGACATCAAAATTGGCTCAATGGGAGTTCTATCTCGACTATTTTGTTGACTTCTCGGATTACTCACTAGATTATTTGGCTGAGTAGCAGGTCTAACTGAAGATATAGATGCTGGGTTAGGCATAGTAGTAAGTTTTTGTGGGTAAAAGTTTGGTTGGAAAGTTGGTTGTGGATAATGGTTCGGTGCAACATTATTTACAGTGGGGTAATAATGTTGGTACATTGGATATGAATGGTATGAGGGAAATCCTTCTATTTGTTTCCCTCCAAAAGTCACAGCTTGGACATCTTTCTTCTTCTTAGATGTCTCATTTCTCTTTTCCCCAAGTGACTCGCCCCCTTTCTGTTTCCCGTTCTTTATCACATTCTCGATAATTTCTCCAGAGATTACCATGTCAGCAAAATTTTTGGTGGCTGATGCACCCAAAAGAGTGTATCTTATTTAACCTTGCACTAAAAAGATCAATTCCTTTCTTTAGTTTATTAGTTCATTGGTTTATTCTTATTTTCAGTTGTAATTAATTTTATTTTTCTTGTACATACAAGTTTATCTTATCAAATTTTGAAAAAAAAAAAAAAAAAGAAAAACAATGGAATTGAACAATCTAACACTTGAAGAGTTGGCGGCATACATGAACATGGAGAATCAACAAGCCAATCTCACCTCCCCAGTTCAACAATTGGCCATGAGAGGATGTCAAGGCCATCAAGTGTTCCAAGACCAACAGTTTGATCATTACTCAAACACTTACCATGAGGGATGGTGGGATCATACTAATTATGGCTACTCAGAAAATTACCAAGAAGTAGATCCTTATGCCAATTACACTCATCCATCTAGCTTCAATCAATCATGGTCTCAAGAACCAGATCTTCTTCAACCACCACATATGACTCAAAACTCAGGTACTTCTTTAGAAGATCTTGTCGATTCTCTTGTTACTAATACTTTGCAATTTCAACAGGAAACAAGGGCAAGCATCCAGAGTTTGGAAAAGCAAATGAGCCAATTGGCTAGTAGTATGGTGGTATGGGTAGCACAAAGATCTGAAGAACTCTCTGCCCAAACAATGATTAACCCAAAGGAGAATACTACTATTGTGACCTTGAGGAATGAGGAACAAGATGAGGATGAGACAGAATTAGAGATGGATTCTATTCTTGAGGATAATGAAGCCACAAATACAAATAAGAGTATTTCGGCACCTGAGGTAACGTTTGAGATTCCAATTTTTACTAATGTTTCTTCTCCACCTTTTCCTAGTAGATTCGCAAAGTTCAAGGAGGATGAACATGAACAAGACACGCTGGAAACCTTAAACAGTTTGTTTGTGGATGTCATTCAACAAGTACCAAAAGATGCACCATTCCTCGATGAGATATGCACCACCAAGGATGATGGAATAATACTTGTAATGGAGAATGCATCCACTGTTGTGCAAAGAAAGCTTCCTCTCAAACGCATAAATTTGGGAAATTTCATGTATGAGCCTGACAAGCCTAAAAAGCCAAGAAAGGGTGTTGGTTAGATTCAAAACACTAACTCAAGTGTTAATTGGGAAGGCAGCCCAATTAAAGATGAAATTACCAACCTTCCATATTCAGATTTGCTTTCTCTTTCTCTTTCTTTTCCTTTTTCTTTTATTATTTTTATTGTTTTTATTTTTATTTCTTATGTTTCTTTGTTAATTGTGTTTACTGTTTTTAAGTTCATTTAGGCTGCATAAGTTTCTTTTGTTTAATAGTTCTTTTCTCTTACATATAATTCTTGCATTGGGATTATAGCATTACATTAATGACAATGTAAGAATTATGTGTGGGGGGAAGAATTTAGGATTTTATTTATGAGTTTGTTTTGTTTTTGAGTTTTTTTTTTTTTTTTTTTATGCTGTTTTTCTTTCTGATCCTTGTTTTGAAAATAACTAGATGTAAATATAATTTTTATTTTTTTTAACCCCGGTTAAATGGCGGATAACGGTACTCCGTGATTATTTAAATCGGTCCCATCAGCTACCCACAAAACTGATATTGTATATAAATTTCTCTTCCAATTTCTCTTTCAATTTTTTTTTTCATTCTTTTTTTTTTTTCAGGATGGATGATATTCTCACAAGATTGCAGAAACGATTTCCTCCTTTTCCTCGAAATATTTTACTGAAGCTTTACCAAGTTCGACTTGAAAGATTAAGAATGCTTATGCACAAAGGGATTCCTGACGACATACGTTGGATAATTGAAGCCAAGGTACGTGAAGATGAATATCTTCCTGTTTTGCATTTACCAGGTACAGGTAGAAGCACTTTTGCAAAGAAGCGACGAGCAAAGCGCATGAGTTCAAATTGCCACAAATGTGCACGATGGACGTGTAACGGTAAATGTCGTTCTATTGGGATTCCGTCCTCTAATCGAGATGATAAAATTGAATTCATTAAGGATGGACTGAGTAAGGAGAATTTGGGTAATATCCAACTTTCTCTTGAGACGCATCCTAGTGGAGACGTACAAAGAGAAATTCTTGATTTATGGCCGCAATTCCAAAGGGAATGGCAACATCTTGGGAATCTGATGTTAAAAGACCCTGTTTGCCAGCTTGTAAGAAAACTGGATGGGAAGCATATCCTCGACTCATAGAAGGCGTTTAAGCCGTTTCTGGACGTAAAACCAGAGGAAGATGTAAGCCACAATCACAACTACAATAAATGACTTCTCAGTTTTTGGTTTGATTTGCAATAACTTTATTTTGGTTTAATTTACGTGTTGTTCGATTTGTGTAATTATTCTTGTTTTTTTTATTTGTCTTTTACGGTTGATTTTTTCTTCTCTTTTTGATTTTCTTCCTGAAATCACGCAAAAATCTTTTGTTAGGTTAATATTTTCTTCTGACAGGTCAGATACACTTTCGGCGACATTATTACTCTTGTCTGATTCACTACTCAGTCCTCTATATATTACACCATGTACTCATTCTCTTTCAGGCACTCGAAAAAGAAAAAAAAATGGCAAATACTTCATCCCAGCGCATTAAAAAAATTTGTGTCTTTGGAGGTGCTTATCCAGGAAAAAATAACATATTCGCTGATGAAGCCATAAGAGTTGGAGTAATACTTGCCCAACAAAAGATCCACTTGATTTATGGAGGCGGTAGTACGGGTTTAATGGGAGCAGTCGCTACAGCAGCACACGCCGGAGGAAGTCCAGTTCTAGGAATCGTGCCAAAACTATTCACAAGTTTTTGTGGACCTACCGTGGGTAAGGAAATACAAGTCTGGAGTGTCCCTGAACGGATAACAATCATGTACCATTCTGCCGATGCATTCATTGCTTTACCAGGAGGTCTGGGTACATTGGAAGAAATAGCTTGCGTGGCTTCTTGGTCATCTTTGGTCACAAATAAGAAACCCATTGGTTTGCTTAATATTAATGGTTATTTTAGTAATTTGCTTTTATATTTAGATAATGCTGTGGATAATGGATTCATGTTTTCAGAGGCAAGGAGAACCATAATTTCTGCTACAACCATTGAAGATTTACTTAAAAAGCTCCAAGCTTATGAGTGTTTATCTGCTACGGTTGTTTCGCAAACGCTCGGAAAAAGAAAAAGAGATATGGACGAGCAAGGAGTGGATTGCACTTTGTCTTTGTGACATTATCTAACATTTTGCTTGTTGTGTCTCAGTTATAATAAGTGGTTAGCAACCTTTGCAGGTAATATCTCCTAAATTCTACCTTTAAAATTTGACATTGGGGACAATGTCATATTTTAGTAGGGGGTAAGGGACATATTTTGCTAATTTAAAAAAAAAAAAAAAAAAAAAAAAAACTTAAGAAGTATTCATTCTGAACAAGGTCTGAGTAAGGGAGACTTGAGACATACCTTGTCAGTTTGATTTCTTCTTTTCAAAAAAAAAAAAAAAAAAAAAAAAAAAAAACAAAAAAAAGAGTTTGTTGTGTTTTAAGCAATTTAGAAGTATTCATTCTGAACAAGGTCTGAGTAAGGGAGACTTGAGACATACCTTGTCAGTTTGATTTTAATCTTTTTATGTTTACTTGTTAATTTTTGTTTAGTATTTTAGGATTATTTAGGTTGCATGGTTTTGTTTTGTTTTGAGTCTTAGTTGTTCCTATTCTTATGTTATTAGTTCTTTTCTCTTACACATGATTCTTTCATTTGAGTTAATAGACTTACATTGAGGACAATGTAAGAATTAAGTGTGGGGGGAATGATTTAGGATTTCTTTTATTTTTGTCTACTATTTTTTTTTTATGAGTCTTTATTATAATTTTTAGTGTGTTTTAGTTCCTTTTTAATACAATGATGAGATATGAATTGCATAAGTCTAAAACAGAGTTATTAGTGAGAAGATTTTCATGAGAATTGAGCTTGATATCATTTTTTTTTATGAGCCAATGTTAATATGATATGTTGATTGAGAAAGAAGCATGTTTAGACTTAATCTGACTTGTATAATCATCCTTGTGAGTTTTTGAGCCTATAATGATTGATGCATTATACAAATCAATCTAATTTCTTTCTTGAGTGCTCTTATGATTACAGGATTCTCTAGAACTTGCTTTAAACCGTTTGAGACTATATTGATACATGTGACAACATGAATATGATAGAGGCATTAGGATTTTTAGCCAGAGCCAAACAGCCATCCCTTATTGATGTTCCAAGAGAACACACCCTTAGTGAACCAATTTGAGCCTACATTGAATAAGCTATCTCTTTGGTAACCATAACTTGTCCCTAACCTAAATATACTTATATCTTTACCTTTGTTCCAAAGATGAATTAGCATGTTTTGAGACAAGTTGCAAAGACAAGGGATATTTTTAGTTAAAAATTTGGGTTAGAAACAAGAAATAAGTGTGGGGGGGAAAGAAAAGAAAAGTCAAAAAAAATAAAAAAAAAAAAAAAGGAAATGGAATACTGGCAAATACATTCAAAAAAAAAAAATATATGAATCATCTCTTGAATTTTGGGAAAAAGAAAAAGATGTTACAAAGTTGTTCAGAATGAAGAAAAGGCCCAACATAAATATCCGGCCTAGGTGACTATGTACTTGTAAAGAGTTTTGAGAAGTTTCTTTGTATGATCTTTTTATTTCTCTAAACTTTATGAACTCTTTGGAACCTTTGTGATATCTTTATCCTTTTGTTCTTCAACCACATTACAAACCCCTTGGCCCCATTACAACCTTGATTAAAGACCTCTTGATTCATGAAGTTGTATGAACTAAATAGTGGAGAATAGGTGGACAAGCAAGAATATGGTAGAACTGTTTTCATGAGATTGATTGAGTGTAAACACTTCACCACTACTTTAAAGAGTGAAAATCATGAGGGTATCCCATGTGAGAAGTTGAGATTAAATTTGAACATGCAATATTTTGATTGAGATATGTTATGCTAATATTGGCTTAACTCAAACAATTTACATTCAAGCATGATTTTTTGTGAAATTCTTTAAGCTATTGATTAGTTTATAAGACTTGTTCAAATATTGTATCTAATTTGTATTGAAAGGATTAGGAGTAAATATTTTTAGTATATGTAGTTTATTTATATTTTAGTTTTTCAATGTTTGTGGGTATCGTTCTAGTAAACCCTCACGAGACTAAACTCGTCCACTAGGGACACCTAGGGGTTTAAAGGCTTGTGTCACATGCTAAGTGCCACCGTGATTTCCTACGAAAATGGATTAGATTAGATTTTCTTATTTTATTTTTATTGAGTCGTTGCTAGGGACTAGCAACAATCTAAGTGTGGGGGTGTGATAACTCGTATAATTATATAGTTTTTAGTTATGTTTTATTAATGTTTTGTGTCAAATACGAGTTATTATTGTTTAGTCTAATTGTGTTTATGATCTTTTATATTTTTATGTATTTTGGTGTTTTTCACAAGTTTCTTTGAGTGATTTCAGATTACTAGAATTAAGGGCAAATCCAGTTCAGTTTCAGTTCCGACACCTTTTGCCATATCAGCTATATCTCGAGTTTCACTGAAGCAATAAGGCTGAAATTGGTAGCCATGCAAAGCTAAGAGGCATATCTATCTTTTTCATGTTTTACACTTCTTAAAACGGAGTCGTTTTCCCTAGCGAAATCGACCATCAAGTTGGCTGATGTGCAATGACGTCTGTGCTGACATGTTTTCGTATTATGCCCATATCTTCTTATCCACATCAGCAAATGAGCTGATTCCAACGGCTATGGTTCCGTAACTGATAGGGCAACCTTTGTCTAGAAGACCATGTGATCAGATCAGGCCTCCAATATTGAAGAAATCGACCATCAAGGTGGCTGATGTGCAATGACGTCTGTGCTGACATGTTTTCGTATTTTGCCCATATCTGCTTAACCACATCAGCAAATGAGCTGATTCCAACGGCTATGGTTCCGTAACTGATAGGGGAACCTTTGTCTAGAAGACAATGTGATCAGATCAGGCCTCCAATATTGACGAAATCGACCATCAACTTGGCTGATCAAAATCGTCATATACCTACCTTTGAAATTTGTAAAGCTTGTCTCTTGTCATTTAGCCCTCCAAAATGTGTATAAATAGAGGGCCTTGGATGATTGTAAGGGATCATATTGTACATAGGTAGGATATTAGCCATTTTAATAAAATTCTCTAAGTTTTCTTCTTCTTTCTTTTCTCTAGTTTTCTTTTTCTTTAGAGAGAGCAAGAGGTTGGATAATTAATATTCTTCCTCTTCTTCTTCTTTCTTTCTTTTATTTTCTTCTTAGATTTTCTTTAATTTTATGTTTATGTTTACAATGCCTATGCTAGGCTAAACTTCTATTTGGTTAAGGGTGATTTCAAAGCCCTAGACATGTTTTGTGATTGATTTTCAGATTCTATCTATCATTAATTTTCTATCAAAGTTGCTTATGTTCTTCTACAAGAATTGTTCATGAAGTTGTCTTGATTTATTTAGGTGTACAACTAGATAGATCTTGATAATTATCTATTGCTAGTCTAGGAGTCTTGATCCGTGTAATTGTCTTGATTTCCTATTCATAAGTGGCAATTTGTGATTAATGATTATGGTCAAGTTTTCAATAATTGCAAAGTGGAACATAACCTAAGTTGAACAATCCGAGCTTATGTGTTTGTTGCTTAGATCAACCTATCTTTCTCATCATAAAGCTGCCATTAAATTGAATTTAGAGAGCTTATTCTAGGTTGTTTAATGGTTAGAGATTAAATAGAGAGCTTGTTCTATTTAACGACAAACTAAGGAAAGATTGGGGTAACAGAGCTTGTTGTTATCTACGGTTGTTAACTTTGATAGTTGGTTGATATTGATAGATCTGAAATTGATTCTTAATGATGTCTAGTGGTGGAGAATGAAACCTTAACCATATTTTTCATATTTAATTCTTCTTACTTACTTGTTTTCTTACTTTTAGTTTGCTTATTTTTTATATTTATTTTTATTGGCTGGTTATACCGCCTAATTTGTATATTAACTTTGTTTTATTTTTATTGGCTGGTTATACCGCCTAATTTAGTATATATATTTTTATTGGCTGGTTATACCGCCTTGCATCTTATTCTTATTATTTACTTAGTTTAAATCTGGCTTCAAAAACCCCTTTTCTTTTATTGTTTTCTTTGAACGTAAGTTATAAACTAATAACTCATAAATTAAAACCCAATCCCTGAGGACTCGACCCTTGCTAATCATTATACTTACAATTGATCTTTTTTAGTGCAAGGTTAAATAAGATACACTCTTTTGGGTGCATCAAATCAGGCTCATACGTGAAATTTCCCAAATTTATGCGTTTGAGAGGAAGCTTTCTTTGCACAACAGTGGATGCATTCTCCATTACAAGTATTATTCCATCATCCTTTGTGGTGCATATGTCATCGAGGAATGGAGCATATTTTGATACTTGTTGAATGACCTCCACAAACAAGTTGTTTAAGGTTTCCGGCATGTGTTGTTCATGTTCTTCCTCCTTGAACTTTGCAAATCTACTAGGAAAAGGTGGAGAAGAAACATTAGTAAAAAGTGAAACCTTAAACGTTACCTCAGGTGCCGAAATACTCTTATTTGGATCTTTGGCTTCATTATCCTCAAGAATAGAATCCATTTCTAATTTTGTTTCATCCTCATCTTGTTCCTCATTCTTCAAGGTCACAATAGTAGCATTCTCCTTTGGGTTAACCATCGTTTGGGCTGGGAGTTCTTCAGATCTTTGTGTTGCCCATCCCAAAAGAGTGTATCTTATTTAACCTTGCACTAAAAAGATAAATTGTAAGTATAGTAGTTAGCAAGGGTCGAGTCCTCAGGGATTGGGTTTTAGTTTATAAGTTAATAGTTTAAAACTTAAATTCAAGAACAATAAAAGAAAAGGGGTTTTTGAAGCTAGATTTAAACTAAAGTAAATAATAAGAATAAGATGCAAGGCGGTATAACCAGCCAATAAAAATATATATACTAAATTAGGCGGTATAACCAGCCAATAAAAATATATATACTAAATTAGGCGGTATAACCAGCCAATAAAAATAAAACAAAATTAATATACAAATTAGGCGGTATAACCAGCCAATAAAAATAAATATACTTTTAAAAATAAGCAAACTAGAAAAGTAAGAAAACAAGTAAGAAGAATCAAAAATGAAAAATATGGTTAAGGTTTCATTCTCCACCACTAGACATCATTAAAAATCAATTTCAGATCTATCAATATCAACCAACTATCAAAGTTAACAACCGTAGATAACAACAAGCTCTGTTATCCCAATCTTTCCTTAGTTTGTCGTTAAATAGAACAAGCTCTCTATTTAATCTCTAACCATCAAACAACCTAGAATAAGCTCTCTAGATTCAATTTAATGGCAGCTTTATGATGAGAAAGATAGGTTGATCTAAGCAACAAACACATAAGCTCGGATTGTTCAACTTAGGTTATGTTCCACTTTGCAATTATTGAAAACTTGACCATAATCATTAATCACAAATTGCCACTTATGAATAGGAAGTCAAGACAATTACACGGATCAAGACTCCTAAACTAGCAATAGATAATTATCAAGATCTATCTAGTTGTACACCTAAACAAATCAAGACAACATCATGAACAATTCTTGTAGAAGAACATAAGCAACTTTGATAGAAAATTAATGATAGATAGAATCTGAAAATCAATCACAAAACATGTCTAGGGCTTTGAAATCACCCTTAACCAAATAGAAGTTTAGCCTAGCATAGGCATTATAAACATAAAATTAAATAGAATCTAAGAAGAAAATAAAAGAAAGAAAGAAGAAGAAGAAGAAGAAGAAGAAGAATATTAATTATCCAACCTCTTGCTCTTTCTAAAGAAAAAGAAAACTAGAGAAAAGAAAGAAGAAGAAAACTTAGAGAATTTTGTTAAAATGGCTAATATCCTACCTATGTACAATATGATCCCTTACAATCATCCAAGGCCCTCTATTTATACACATTTTGGAGGGCTAAATGACAAGAGACAAGCTTTACAAATTTCAAAGGTAGGTATATGACGATTTTGATCAGCCAACTTGATGGTCGATTTCGTCAATATTGGAGGCCTGATCTGATCACATGGTCTTCTAGAAAAAGGTTCCCCTATCAGTTACGGAACCATAGCCGTTGGAATCAGCTCATTTGCTGATGTGGTTAAGCAGATATGGGCAAAATACGAAAACATGTCAGCACAGACGTCATTGCACATCAGCCACCTTGATGGTCGATTTCTTCAATATTGGAGGCCTGATCTGATCACATGGTCTTCTAGACAAAGGTTCCCCTATCAGTTACGGAACCATAGTCGTTGGAATCAGCTCCTTTTCTCTTAGCTTTGCATGGCTACAAATTTCAGCCTTATTGCTTCAGTGAAACTCGAGATATAGCTGATATGGCAAAAGGTGTCGGAACTGAAACTGAACTGGATTTGCCCTTAATTCTAGTAATCTGAAATCACTCAAAGAAACTTGTGAAAAACACCAAAATACATAAAAATATAAAAGATCATAAACACAATTAGACTAAACAATAATAACTCGTATTTGACACAAAACATTAATAAAACATAACTAAAAACTATATAATTATACGAGTTATCACACCCCCACACTTAGATTGTTGCTAGTCCCTAGCAACGACTCAATAAAAATAAAATAAGAAAATCTAATCTAATCCATTTTCGTAGGAAATCACGGTGGCACTTAGCATGTGACACAAGCCTTTAAACCCCTAGGTGTCCCTAGTGGACGAGTTTAGTCTCGTGAGGGTTTACTAGAACGATACCCACAAACATTGAAAAACTAAAATATAAATAAACTGCATATACTAAAAATATTTACTCCTAATCCTTTCAATACAAATTAGATACAATATTTGAACAAGTCTTATAAACTAATCAATAGCTTAAAGAATTTCACAAAAAATCATGCTTGAATGTAAATTGTTTGAGTTAAGCCAATATTAGCATAACATATCTCAATCAAAATATTGCATGTTCAAATTTAATCTCAACTTCTCACATGGGATACCCTCATGATTTTCACTCTTTAAAGTAGTGGTGAAGTGTTTACACTCAATCAATCTCATGAAAACAGTTCTACCATATTCTTGGTTGTCCACCTATTCTCCACTATTTAGATCATACAACTTCATGAATCAAGAGGTCTTTAATCAAGGTTGTAATGGGGCCAAGGGGTTTGTAATGTGGTTGAAGAACAAAAGGATAAAGATATCACAAAGGTTCCAAAGAGTTCATAAAGTTTAGAGACATAAAAAGATCATACAAAAAAACTTCTCAAAACTCTTTACAAGTACATAGTCACCTAGGCCGGATATTTATGTTGGGCCTTTTCTTCATTCTAAACGACTTTGTAACATCTTTTTCTTTTTCCACAAATTCAAGAGATGATTCATATATATATTTTTTTTTTTACATAGGAATGTATTTGCCAGTATTTCATTTCTTTTTCTCTTGACTTTTCTTTTCTTTCCCCCCCACACTTATTTCTTGTTTCTAACCCAAATTTTTAACTAAAAATATCCCTTGTCTTTGCAACTTGTTTCAAAACATGCTAATTCATCTTTGGAACAAAGGTAAAGATATAAGTATATTTAGGTTAGGGACAAGTTATGGTTACCAAAGAGATAGCTTATTCAATGTAGGCTCAAATTGGTTCACTAAGGGTGTGTTCTCTTGGAACATCAATAAGGGATGGCTGTTTGGCTCTGGCTAAAAATCCTAATGCCTCTATCATATTCATGTTGTCACATGTATCAATATAGTCTCAAACGGTTTAAAGCAAGTTCTAGAGAATCCTGTAATCATAAGAGCACTCAAGAAAGAAATTAGATTGATTTGTATAATGCATCAATCATTATAGGCTCAAAAACTCACAAGGATGATTATACAAGTCAGATTAAGTCTAAACATGCTTCTTTCTCAATCAACATATTATATTAACATTGGCTCATAAAAAGGTTGACATCAAGCTCAATTCTCATGAAAATCTTCTCACTAATAAATCTGTTTTAGACTTATGCAATTCATATCTCATCATTGTATTAAAAAGGAACTAAAACTCACAAAAAATAATAATAATAATAAAGAAAAAAAAATAGTAGACAAAAATAAAAGAAATCCTAAATCATTCCCCCCCACACTTAATTCTTACATTGTCCTCAATGTAAGTCTATTAACTCAAATGAAAGAATCATGTGTAAGAGAAAAGAACTAATAACATAAGAATAGGAACAACTAAGACTCAAAACAACACAAAACCATGCAACCTAAATAATCCTAAAATACTAAACAAAAATTAACAAGTAAACATAAAAAGATTAAAATCAAACTGACAAGGTATGTCTCAAGTCTCCCTTACTCAGACCTTGTTCAGAATGAATACTTCTAAATTGCTTAAAACACAACAAACTTTTTTTTTTTTTTTTTTTTTTTTGAAAAGAAGAAATCAAACTGACAAGGTATGTCTCAAGTCTCCCTTACTCAGACCTTGTTCAGAATGAATACTTCTTAAATTTTTTTTTTTTTTTTTAAATTAGCAAAATATGTCCCTTACCCCCTACTAAAATATGACATTGTCCCCAATGTCAAATTTTAAAGGTAGAATTTAGGAGATATTACCTGCAGAGGTTGCTAACCACTTATTATAACTGAGACACAACAAGCAAAATGTTAGATAATGTCACATAGACAAAGTGCAATCCACTCCTTGCTCGTCCATATCTCTTTTTCTTTTTCCGAGCGTTTGCGAAACAACCGTAGCAGATAAACACTCATAAGCTTGGAGCTTTTTAAGTAAATCTTCAATGGTTGTAGCAGAAATTATGGTTCTCCTTGCCTCTGAAAACATGAATCCATTATCCACAGCATTATCTAAATATAAAAGCAAATTACTAAAATAACCATTAATATTAAGCAAACCAATGGGTTTCTTATTTGTGACCAAAGATGACCAAGAAGCCACGCAAGCTATTTCTTCCAATGTACCCAGACCTCCTGGTAAAGCAATGAATGCATCGGCAGAATGGTACATGATTGTTATCCGTTCAGGGACACTCCAGACTTGTATTTCCTTACCCACGGTAGGTCCACAAAAACTTGTGAATAGTTTTGGCACGATTCCTAGAACTGGACTTCCTCCGGCGTGTGCTGCTGTAGCGACTGCTCCCATTAAACCCGTACTACCGCCTCCATAAATCAAGTGGATCTTTTGTTGGGCAAGTATTACTCCAACTCTTATGGCTTCATCAGCGAATATGTTATTTTTCCCTGGATAAGCACCTCCAAAGACACAAATTTTTTTAATGCGCTGGGATGAAGTACTTTCCATTTTTTTTTTCGAGTGCCTGAAAGAGAATGAGTACATGGTGTAATATATAGAGGACTGAGTAGAGAATCAGACAAGAGTAATAATGTCGCCGAAAGTGTATCTGACCTGTCAGAAGAAAATGTTAACCTAACAAAAGATTTTTGCGTGATTTCAGGAAGAAAATCAAAAAGAGAAGAAAAAATCAACCGTAAAAGACAAATAAAAAAAACGAGAATAATTACACAAATCGAACAATACGTAAATTAAAACAAAATAAAGTTATTGCAAATCAAACCAAAAGCTGAGAAGTCATTTATTGTAGTTGTGATTGTGGCTCACATCTTCCTCTGGTTTTACGTCCAGAAACGGCTTAAACGCCTTCTATGAGTCGAGGATATGCTTCCCATCCAGTTTTCTTACAAGCTGGCAAACAGGGTCTTTTAACATCAGATTCCCAAGATGTTGCCATTCCCTTTGGAATTGCGGCCATAAATCAAGAATTTTCTTTGTACGTCTCCACTAGGATGCGTCTCAAGAGAAAGTTGGATATTACCCAAATTCTCCTTACTCAGTCCATCCTTAATGAATTCAATTTTATCATCTCGATTAGAGGACGGACATTTATCGTTACACGTCTATCGTGCACATTTGTGGCAATTTGAACTCATGCGCTTTGCTCGTCGCTTCTTTGCAAAAGTGCTTCTACCTGTACCTGGTAAATGCAAAACAGGAAGATATTCATCTTCACGTACCTTGGCTTCAATTATCCAACGTATGTCTCCAGGAATCCCTTTGTGCATAAGCATTCTTAATCTTTCAAATCGAATTTGGTAAAGCTTCAGTAAAATATTTCGAGGAAAAGGAGGAAATCGTTTCCGCAATCTTGTGAGAATATCATCCATCCTGAAAAAAAAATGAAAAAAAAATGAAAGAGAAATTTATATACAATATCAGTTTTGTGGGTAGCTGATGGAACCGATTTAAATAATCACGGAGTACCGTTATCCGCCATTTAACCGGGGTAAAAAAAAAAATTATATTTACATCTATTTATTTTCAAAACAAGGATCAGAAAGAAAAACAACATAAAAAAAAAAAAACTCAAAAACAAAACACTCTAAATAAAATCCTAAATTCTTCCCCCCACACATAATTTTTACATTGTCATTAATGTAATGCTATTGTCCCCCAATGCAAGAATTATATGTAAGAGAAAAGAACTATTAAACAAAAGAAACTTATGCAGCCTAAATGAACTTAAAAACAGTAAACACAATTAACAAAGAAACATAAGAAATAAAAATAAAAACAATAAAAATAATAAAAGAAAGAGGAAAAGAAAGAGAAAGCAAATCTGAATATGGAAGGTTGGCAATTTCATCTTTAATTGGGCTGCCTTCCCAATTAACACTTGAGTTAGTGTTTTGAATCTAACCAACACCCTTTCTTGGCTTTTTAGGCTTGTCAGGCTCATACATGAAATTTCCCAAATTTATGCGTTTGAGAGGAAGCTTTCTTTGCACAACAGTGGATGCATTCTCCATTACAAGTATTATTCCATCATCCTTTGTGGTGCATATGTCATCGAGGAATGGAGCATATTTTGATACTTGTTGAATGACTTCCACAAACAAGTTGTTTAAGGTTTTCGGCATGTGTTGTTCATGTTCTTCCTCCTTGAACTTTGCAAATCTACTAGGAAAAGGTGGAGAAGAAACATTAGTAAAAAGTGAAACCTTAAACGTTACCTCAGGTGCCGAAATACTCTTATTTGGATCTTTGGCTTCATTATCCTCAAGAATAGAATCCATCTCTAATTTTGTTTCATCATCATCTTGTTCCTCATTCTTCAAGGTCACAATAGTAGCATTCTCCTTTGGGTTAACCATCGTTTGGGCTGGGAGTTCTTCAGATCTTTGTGCTACCCATCCCACCATACTACTAGCCAATTGGCTCATTTGCTTTTCCAAACTCTGGATGCTT
Organism: Fremontodendron californicum; assembly: GCA_030761205.1. Lineage (NCBI taxonomy): Eukaryota > Viridiplantae > Streptophyta > Magnoliopsida > Malvales > Malvaceae > Fremontodendron > Fremontodendron californicum. Next base: position 3,665,618 of record JAULJL010000037.1, read on the forward strand.
GCCCTTGTTTCCTGTTGAAATTGCAAAGAATCAGTAACAAGAGAATAGACAAGATCTTCTAAAGATGTACCTGAGTTTTGAGTCATATGTGGTGGTTGAAAAAGATCTAGTTCTTGAGACCATGATTGATTGAAGCTAGATGGATGAGTGTAATTGGCATAAGGATCTACTTCTTGGTAATTTTTCGAGTAGCCATAATTAGTATGATCCCACCATCCCTCATGGTAAGTGTTTGAGTAATGATCATACTGTTGGTCTTGGAACACTTGATGGCCTTGACATCCTCCCATGGCCAATTGTTGAACTGGGGAGGTGAGATTGGCTTGTTGATTCTCCATGTTCATGTATGCCACCAACTCTTGAAGTGTTAGATTGCTCAATTCCATTGTTTTTTTTTTTTTTTTCAAAATTTGAAAAGAAAAACATGTATGTACAAGAAAATAATACTAATTAGAACTGAAAATAAGAATAAACCAAGTAACAAATAAACTAAAGAAAACAATCCCCGGCAACGGCGCCAAAAACTTGATGCACCCAAAAGAGTGTATCTTATTTAACCTTGCACTAAAAAGATCAATTGTAAGTATAGTAGTTAGCAAGGGTCGAGTCCTCAGGGATTGGGTTTTAGTTTATAAGTTGATAGTTTAAAACTTAAATTCAAGAACAATAAAAGAAAAGGGGTTTTTGAAGCTAGATTTAAACTAAAGTAAATAATAAGAATAAGATGCAAGGCGGTATAACCAGCCAATAAAAATATATATACTAAATTAGGCGGTATAACCAGCCAATAAAAATATATATACTAAATTAGGCGGTATAACCAGCCAATAAAAATAAAACAAAATTAATATACAAATTAGGCGGTATAACCAGCCAATAAAAATAAATATACTTTTAAAAATAAGCAAACTAGAAAAGTAAGAAAACAAGTAAGAAGAATCAAAAATGAAAAATATGGTTAAGGTTTCATTCTCCACCACTAGACATCATTAAAAATCAATTTCAGATCTATCAATATCAACCAACTATCAAAGTTAACAACCGTAGATAACAACAAGCTCTGTTATCCCAATCTTTCCTTAGTTTGTCGTTAAATAGAACAAGCTCTCTATTTAATCTCTAACCATCAAACAACCTAGAATAAGCTCTCTAGATTCAATTTAATGGCAGCTTTATGATGAGAAAGATAGGTTGATCTAAGCAACAAACACATAAGCTCGGATTGTTCAACTTAGGTTATGTTCCACTTTGCAATTATTGAAAACTTGACCATAATCATTAATCACAAATTGCCACTTATGAATAGGAAGTCAAGACAATTACACGGATCAAGACTCCTAAACTAGCAATAGATAATTATCAAGATCTATCTAGTTGTACACCTAAACAAATCAAGACAACATCATGAACAATTCTTGTAGAAGAACATAAGCAACTTTGATAGAAAATTAATGATAGATAGAATCTGAAAATCAATCACAAAACATGTCTAGGGCTTTGAAATCACCCTTAACCAAATAGAAGTTTAGCCTAGCATAGGCATTATAAACATAAAATTAAATAGAATCTAAGAAGAAAATAAAAGAAAGAAAGAAGAAGAAGAAGAAGAAGAAGAATATTAATTATCCAACCTCTTGCTCTTTCTAAAGAAAAAGAAAACTAGAGAAAAGAAAGAAGAAGAAAACTTAGAGAATTTTGTTAAAATGGCTAATATCCTACCTATGTACAATATGATCCCTTACAATCATCCAAGGCCCTCTATTTATACACATTTTGGAGGGCTAAATGACAAGAGACAAGCTTTACAAATTTCAAAGGTAGGTATATGACGATTTTGATCAGCCAACTTGATGGTCGATTTCGTCAATATTGGAGGCCTGATCTGATCACATGGTCTTCTAGAAAAAGGTTCCCCTATCAGTTACGGAACCATAGCCGTTGGAATCAGCTCATTTGCTGATGTGGTTAAGCAGATATGGGCAAAATACGAAAACATGTCAGCACAGACGTCATTGCACATCAGCCACCTTGATGGTCGATTTCTTCAATATTGGAGGCCTGATCTGATCACATGGTCTTCTAGACAAAGGTTCCCCTATCAGTTACGGAACCATAGTCGTTGGAATCAGCTCCTTTTCTCTTAGCTTTGCATGGCTACAAATTTCAGCCTTATTGCTTCAGTGAAACTCGAGATATAGCTGATATGGCAAAAGGTGTCGGAACTGAAACTGAACTGGATTTGCCCTTAATTCTAGTAATCTGAAATCACTCAAAGAAACTTGTGAAAAACACCAAAATACATAAAAATATAAAAGATCATAAACACAATTAGACTAAACAATAATAACTCGTATTTGACACAAAACATTAATAAAACATAACTAAAAACTATATAATTATACGAGTTATCAGTGGCATTCCCAATCATTTTGTCATAATATGGTGCCCGAAGAATGCTGACGAACAAAACAGTAGTCTCATTCTCAGTGAAAGGTGGTTGGACCTGGATAGTCGCATCCCTCCATCTTTGGGCATACTCTTTGAAGCTCTCAGTAGGTTTCTTTTCCATGCTCTGTAAAGACAAACGATCTGGGGCCATATCAACAATGTTCTTGTATTGGGCTATGAATGCTTTTGCCAATTCTTTCCAAATAGATGCGGTTACTATCGAGCTGGACATACCATTTTGCTGCTGATCCTGTGAGACTGTCCTGGAAGACATGAATCAACAACTTGTCATCTTGGGAATGGGAAGCCATTTTCCTGCAATACATAGTGACATGTGTCATAGGACAGGTCATGCCGTTATACTTCTCAAAGTCCGACGTCTTGAACTTCGGTGGGATGACAACGTCAAGTACCAAGCAAAGTCCAGCAGCATTTATGGACCCAAAAAAGTCCATTCCTTCAACAGCCCGAAGCCTCTCTTATAAAAGATTCATCTTTTGAGACTTATAATTTTCTCTTGAATCAAGCTTCAGCTTCTTCCATTTTTTTTGGATCATCTTGATTTAGGACGTAAATCGAATCCGATGACTTCGACCCCAGTACAGGAGTAGTGAACCCTGAGTGTGCAGCAGAATGTTCTCTAGTGATCGACGCATGTTGTGGTTGTGGACCAAACCTAGGTAGGTTCATAGGATCTTCAACGCCTTGGTTTCTTTCATGCCTGAAGGCTTCGTCTGTTTTCCCTTTTTTCTTCGGTTAGTCCCCTCATTATCTCCATCATTTGGGCCAACTGCTCTTTTATCTCTTCTTGTGCTTTCTCTATCCTCTCGATCTTGTTAGCTTGTTCCCCGACCATTATTTTGACTTGTGAGCGAGTATCGTAGTGATGTCAAGCAGCTTGCTCTGGAAAATTCAATCGTTGAGCTATTCTTGAACCTTTGTTTCCACAATTCTTAAAATTTAGGCCTCATGTTTTTATGAAGTGCACATGTATGCATGAACTATGAAAGTGCAATTGAGTATTTAATAATGCAAATGAATGAGAGAATAAAGTTATTTTAAATGTCAAGCACAAAAAATAAAGATGAAAACAAATACAAACAAAGTAAAAACAAAACTGATATTCACAAAAAAAAATTAAATAGAAAAGACAAGGAACTTCCTTCATGTTGTCCTATTTCGGGTTTGTTTCTACAAAAATGGTGGGTATGGCTCTATCCTAAGGTTGGTTTCTTAGGTGTTGTCTATATGCTGGGTTTAGGATATTTGAACCAATCTAAAAGGTCCCCAAATTGCTCCTCGTTGTCATCCTTGCGGACTAGTAAGGCACCCCGATCCTCACCCATTACAGGTTTCAAACGGAAAGGGTTCAATTTGAGTGGTTGGATTTCCCAAGCTGCTGCGGAGGTTATCACCTCAAGAAAGCTTTGGTACGTTACACCCTGAGGGTGTTTCGCTAGCCCATGCGGAGGTTATCACCTCACGAGAGTGTAGTTACTTTACCCCCTCCTAAAAGGACGAGTCCAGGTATAGGACTTATGTTATGCACATGCATGTGTAGTGTGTATGAAGGAACGAACAACCTTTAATTCAAAATCAAATGCCCCCATCATGGAAAATAAGAAAGTTAATAATAAACACACAAAAAGAATCATAAAAATAAAAATAAAATAAATGCAAATTAAGACCATTTATTAGGACCTAAAGTATTACAAGGCTAACTATGGCTCGACTCTATAATATCCCTAGTGGAGTCGCCAAACTATCATAACGTGCCAAACGTGAATTTGGCATGCTAGACATAAAAATGGAGTCACCACTAATCTTTTATTTATTAGGTGTGATTAGTCACCTATATGAATCTATTCTTTCTAAAGTGATCCTAAGCTCGACTAAGGTACCTTAAAAAGAATAGGTTCTGGTCTGCGTTCAGAACTAGGTCTAGGAGTTCGAGTACGTGTGGGGAAGGATTAGCATCCCCACAACGCCTATCCAGGGATAGTACCTAATTAGCCTAATGTTATCCTAAAGGTCCTAAAATTTAATGGCCTTTATTTTCTTAGTTTAATATTTAAATATTGGAAAAATTGTCCAAAGAATTCTTCATTATGCTGATGGAATTTCGAAGAAAATTTTCTCACCTCAAAAGTATTCAAGAGAAACCATTTGCTCTCCTGAAGAGGCTCCGTCATCGGATTTAATAAGTATTTTATGGAAGAAGGATAATTGTTAATCCTAAATTAAATTATTTTTTTATTTTAAATTATTCAAATTATAAATATTGAAAAGATTCTAAAAATGCTTTCCACCATTCGGGATTGATTTTTGAAATCCACCTCACCTTGAGAATTTTCAATAGAAACCATTCGTTCTTATGAAAATCCGTCGTTGGAATTGAATATTTTATGCAAATTTAATTTTAAAGAGACTAAGAATTAAAAATTGAAGATTTAAAAGATTAGAAAATTTTTAGGTTACTTTCCACCATTCGGGTTAGATACCTAAAAGTTCCCTTCACCTAGAAATTCTTAAAAATTGACCATTTGTAATTTTCAAGATTCCATCATAGTATGATCTCAATTTATTTTTTGATTTAATTAATTAATTATGTAAAATATTCTATGTGAGTATTTATTTAATTTTATTAAATTTGTTTCTAACCTTTAAAAAAAATCTAATCTAACTCTAATTATGAATTGAAATAAATAAAAAGATAATAATTTTAATCAATGATAATAAAAGGGAACTAAGTAAACAAACAAGTAAAAGTAAAAAAAAAAAAAAAAAGTAATAAAACATGAAAAAGGAAAAAAAAAAAAGAAAAAAAAGTGATATAATTGGGAGGTCATAGCACAGACCTAAGCGGGTCGTGTCTGACCCTCCTTTCATTTGATAAAAAGCTTTTTTATTTTATATTTCATTCATTTTACCAGTGTTGCAAAAAGAGGTTTTCTTCTCCTCTGTGTTGTTTGTTGTTTGGAGGCCGAAACCACCACTGGCTATCGCCTTGTCGAGCTTCGGTGCTGGAGTTTTCAGCGAGAAATCAATCAAACCCGAAAAAAGAATCTACCAAAATCTCCCGAAAAACGCTTGATTCTCTCTCTTCCTCTCTTAAAACCGAACCTGTCTGGATTTTTTTTTTTTTGTTGAGATTTCGGTGCTTCTTTTGCCTCTGTTGTCTATTGTATTTGCTGCCTGTATCCTTCAGAATCTGATGCTGGAGTGGTTCCCTGAAGATCGTTCCAAACCCAGAGCGTTTTGAATCCAAAATCAATCACCAATGACACTGACTTCGAAACCTCGAAAATCCCAAATGGAAAAATCACCAAGACATCAAGAAAATTTTCGATTTCTCTTTTCTTTCTCCCTTTGTGTTTATTTTCATCCGATTCTTATATCTATATCTGGATCCCCCCTTTTTGCTTTGTGTGTTCAGTCTTTATAAGCAGGCTCAGATCCAATGTTGAAAGCATCTGATCCCTATTTCATTCCTGCTTTAAAAATTTTGATTTCTTTCTTTCATTAACAGATTTGAAATCCCAATTAATCCCTAATTTTAGGGTTTGTATGCTACTGTGATTTAGAGGAAATTAACGAGGCTAAAAAAGGAGAAAGTCAAATTCCGAAATTAAAATCACACTGATTTTGGGGATTGGCCGAGAATAAATTTGGTTGACCTTTGAAACATAACTGATAATGGGGAGAGGAAAATAATCTTGAATAAACAGAAAAAATAATAAAGATAATAAAATAAAATAAATAAAAAGAAAAGAAAAATGTGGGCTTTTTTCTTTATTGAGCTTAAAGCCCGAAATTAACCCAAGATGGACAACCTTATATCCGAGAAGTAGCCCGGTAAAAATTGGGTGTCTATACATAGGGATGGCAATGGAGCGGGGCGGGGGCGGATTTTGCAGTATCCGCCTCCGCCCCGCCATTGTACTGCTCCGCGCCCCGCTCCGTCATGGATGTTGAAATTTCAATACCACTACCACCTCCATGGATGTCGATTACATCCATAACCGCCCCGCCCCGCTCCGCCCCATTTGATATTTATTAATTATTTTTATTTTTTTCAAATAATAAAGTATTTTAAAAATAAATTAAATATAAACATAAAAATAATAAGTTTAATTATATTATTTTATTATTCATTTAAAAGCTAATATATGTAAGGGTAAAATTGTAATTTCACTATTCGGGGCGGGGCGGTGCGGAGCAGGCAATTACCACAACTGCTCCATCCCCGCCTTTCAGACAAAAAAAACCGCCCCGCCCCGCCTCCATTGTTCAAAAAAAAAAAACCTCTCCATTCGGATCGGATCGGTTCGAAATCCATCGGTCGGATCGGGTTTTGCCATCCCTATCTATACATGCCACATTTAGTGAGTAAAAATTTATCAGATTCAAATACCAGCCTGAACCCGTTCTTGCTCAACAGAGAACTGGAAACCAAATTCCTACGAATATATTGTTCAGTTAGTTCTTTTCCGGATGTCATTTTGAGTACCACCTTCACATGGCCTCGTATCTTGCAAACCAAAGAATTTCCCATAAATAGTTGCTCATCAACAGCAGCTTCTTTATATTCGGAAAACTTTTACTATCAGAACAAACGTGACAAGTGGCACCGATATCAACCCACCATGTCTTAGGGTTTTCTACCATGTTCACTTGTGACACTACAACAGCGAGCTCAATCTCATTATCATCAACTAAGTTGGTTTGAGCTCTTTTCTTGTTCTGAAGGTAGTCCTTTGCTCGATGATCGGGCTTGTTACATATGAAACAAGTTCCCGTGAACTTTTTGAAATTCGTTCCCTTATTACCTTGGGAATAACTAGAACTAACATGTTTTCTCTTGTTGGTCTTGTGCGAATGTTCAACAACATTTGCCTTGGCTTCAAGATCTAAACTTTGACCATCTTTTCTGAACCACGGTTATCCTCCTCGACTCTTAACCAAACAATCAAGTCCTCTAAGCTCATCTCCTTTCTCTTGTGCTTTAGATAGTTCTTGAAATCCTTCCACGAAGGTGGTAATTTCTCTATCAAAGCCGCCGTTTCAAATGATTCACTAAGAATCATCCATTCGGCAGTAATCTCATGGAAGATCAACTAATACTCTTGGACTTGATTAATCACGGTTTTTTAGTCCACCATTTTGAAATCCAAAAATCAGCCAACCACAAATTTCTTCGTGCCGGCATCCTCGGTTCTGTATTTTCTCTCTAAGGACTCCTACAGCTCTTTCGCTGTCTTGATCGGGCTACACACGTTGTATAACGTGTTGTCCAATCCGTTGAGGATATAGTTCCTGCATAAGAAGTCAGAATGCTTCCATGCTTCCACCAAGGCTACAATCGTAGTATCGGTCTCTCTCTCTTTGGGAACCGGGGCCTCCTCCCATAAGAACCGGGCTAGGTTCAGAGTGGTCAGATAAAACAGCATCTTATGCTACCATCGTTTGAAGTCCAGACCACTGAACTTCTTGGGTCTCTCACCATGTGTAACATGTGGTGGCATTGGCACTACAGGCGCACTCGCATTTACGGTAGACCATTTTGTCATCTGTTATTAAAAATAACAAGATCAACTTGGTGCAATTTATAAAAAAATTGACAACCAATCTGTTCACAATATATATTACAAATATATATTTATTCTGAATATATATTACCAATATATATTTGCACTATAAATATATATTACAACAAAGTAACAATAATATATATATTATAACAAATTTAACAATATATATATTACTAACAAAATTATATATATATACTCACTGTTTATATATATATATATATATATATATATATATTACCAAATTCAATTCTTAAAAATAAAGAATCCTTTATCAATACTTTTAAGAGTGGCCCACTATATATATTACCAAATTTCAAAGAAAAAAATAACAAAACTATTCACCCTTGCATTGCATGAAGCGGCAGCTCCCTTATGTATATAACCGAAACTAGTTTAACAAAACCTCACTATTGGCATTACAACCTTAACAAAGTCATACCCTTTTGTAAGGGTTTCTGTTTTATATATATATAACACCACTAAAAAATATATGTATATCATACGGTATATACAATCGAATAAGACCAATATTATAACACTTATAATATAATATGAAGTCAGTAAGCTTTATATATATATAAACCATGTAAATATATATATTCTAACAAAAACAAAACCTCACAACCATCATGAATCGGCGGCTCTCTCTATTGTTTATAACCGAAACAAAGTCAATATGAATTTAAACAAAGTCATAACCGAAACAAAGTCGATATGAATTGAATGCCAACAATATAACAAATATTGTGTTGTCAGTAAGAATATTACCTACCCCAATTTGGAAATACGAACTGGGATCAATCCCAAGAAAATTCTCATTGACACGATGAACAACAATTCACAGTTATGACTTTTAAGGAAAATTCTAAAGAAAGTTCCTTAGCATAAGCTTCATATCAGCTTAGATAAATATGAACCGTTAGATGTATAATAATTCATCTAAACCGTTAAAGTAAAAAAAAAAAAAAAAAACATATGACCGGTTAACCCCGTCGTAGAAAGATAAAAAAAAAAAACCCTAATTGTTTCCCTTAAACATCATCCAACCCTAAATTTTCTATTTTCTGAAGAACCCAAACCCTCCTTATATCTTCCTCTGAAGAACCCAACCCCAAATTTTGAAAACCCTCACCTCGACTTCTCATTCGTTGCTCCTAATAGTCGGGTCATGGATAAGAAGCTTGCATCTTCTTCAAACATATTGTCATCTTTTGCTTCCATTTCTTCAATCTATTTTGTTAGTAGACGAAATGTGAAGCGCACCTGTGTGAAGCAGCCTAGCATCACTTTAGCCTAGCATCACTTTTGAAAAACAAGCCTGATTTTCGTCGTAAACCATGGCCAACAATTAGCAATGGTGCTAAAGACTTTTTGAAGAAGTTATTGGTGAAGGATCCTCGGGAGACAGGTGAACATTTCTATCATACCTAATTAGGTTGCACAAAGCTTCTTTGTTTTTGTCCTAATAAGGATGGTTTCAGTGCAGGCCCTTGCTAAAGATCTTCCTTGGAAGCTAAAGGATTCACGCGTCCTTGAGATTCTTCAAGCAGTGAGTACAGTTTTCCTGTTCTTCATCTGAAAGTCATTCTTTTTTTGTTCCCTCTTCCTCTCATAAATATTATTTCCTTTTAGTGGTTTTGATTTCTGTGGAGTTTTTTTTTTTTTATATATATTTCTTTTGATTTCAGATTGATAGCAACACGGATGGGATTGTTGATTTCACTGAGTTTGTTGCGGCAGCTCTACATGTGAATCAAATGGAAGAACATGATTCTGATAAGTGGCAGCTGCGGTTACAGGCTGCTTTTGAGAAATTTGATGTGGACAGAGATGGGTTTATAACTCCAGAGGAACTAAGAATGGTAAGTATTATTTTTTTTGGTGTTGATCTTTTCTTTTTTCCATAAAATAAAGGAAAAAACAAAATGGAAATTCTGCTTAGGTCGTCGATCTTATTCTGCAATTTAGTGTAGCCCTGCGACATTAGGTGAACAATAGATTTGATAGTATAATGTATACAAACTTGAATTCATGTATTTGGGGTGTCCAGGAGGCCAGTTTTATTGCTTGGTTGGTATACCTTTTGGGCCATAATAGTAATAATTTTTTTCCGATTTCCTCTGTCTTAGCATGATTGTCCAGCTTATAAACATTTTCTTAGGCATCGTTTGCATTACATATGATTATTTGAATTTTGAACCATGAGAGTTAATTTCTGGGACATCTTGGAGAATCTGTCCAATAAATTATTTGTTTTTCATTTCCTATTTTGAGTTATTAATAACCATTAGGTCACCCTTTTTTTAAGACTTTACATTACAGAAAGGCAGTGTATGGTGCTCAAACACAAGACTTCAGTTGTCAAGTACAAGTGTATGGGAGTGCCATGATTTGTATAATCAGCTTAGCTTGGCCCATGTATTTTGAGTCATAAAATGGGGTTTAGCTCAATATGTGCTTTGAGCTCATTTTGAGGCATATCTTGTAACTACAAGGCTTGAATTCAAGCTGGCTCAGCTCATGCTCACAAGCTCTCTCAAAGAGGCTTTCATGTTTGTGTGGTGAAAATTTTATGGTATTCTTGATTGCATTTGTTTTTTTAGTTCAAATTTAAGTGCTTATTTATGCCATTTTATGCCCTTTTGGCATCTTCAGGATTCTTACTGCATACTCAAAGGTGCCCCAGAAGTCAAAGGTAACATCAACAAAAGGGTAAGCATTATATTCCCCCTTTTTTAATGACCATGCATATGTTTCATCATTTACTTGGAATTAGCATTGTGTTCATAGATCAGCATATCTACATTACTTCATTATCAAGTTGAATTTTCTATTGATTTCTATTTTCTAGTACTCTAGAGTTGTGATCTTTGATTTTTTCAAACGACATTGCAGTTCCCAAGCACTATAAAATTTCTTCAAAATTAAATAACCACCTATTATCTTATCTGGTTCTCTTCTTTTACCATATGCATCAACATCCTTGAGAGATGTTGATGTTTCCTAATGTTTCTGTAAATTGAGTTCCTGAGTCTATTATCATATTGGACTCCCCAACCCTTCTTTATTCTTCTACTAAATAGGTGCTGGATTATTGTTCTTTTGTTTAGGCCTGCACTATGCTTTGATAAAATAGTAGCAATGTTTTTGTGATTCTGCTTTTGTACTGTTCTCTCTCTGCTTTCTTAATGATGATCGGAGTGATTACTATGATTATTTATATGTTTTGTTTTCTTCTTAATGCGACAGACGACAGTGGAAACTCGAAAGTATTGTTTGGTTGATTTTGATGTGTTTGGTTTTTGTTTTTGTTATTTTTAGGAGTTGATCAGTGCACTGTTGGTTTTTCCTTTTTGATTTTGGGATAATCAGACTGATCTTTGATATTGGTTGTACTTGTTAATGTGATAGTTGATAATTCATGGACAAAAATGGGAAATTGTAGTTACTCAAAAAAAGAAAAAAGTATTTGGAAAATTTTTTTATATACGAAAAATAGAGGAAACTGAAGAAAATTTCTTAAAGGCTGTAGAGTAAACTCTCTGGAAGAGAGTGTAGCCTGTTTAATTTTTCATGTTTCATTAGAACTGTTGGTGTGCTTATGTTTTGATAATTAGATGTTGAGGAGGTCTCTTTCACTTTAAAGATTTAATTCATATTGTAGCGAAGTCTACTCCGATTTCCTTTTTTTGCTAATGGGGTGAAGATCAGTGATTGTGATCAATGTGATTGTTTTTTAGATCAATACAGATGGATGCCTTGAAGTGGGGAAAAAGTACCCTTTTTTTTTTCAAAGTTGTAGTGACTGCTACTGTGGATTCTTTAAATAGGAAGCATCAACCTTCTTCTTATTCAGCTTTAGTTTTGACCACATATACTGTTTGTAAACTGCAGCTGCTCATGCCAAGGAAATGTTTAACTTCACTCCTATCAATGGAAAACCGATCAGGATTATGTTTTGGAAAACCGATCAGGATTATGTTTTCTCAACGTGATCCTATTATTCGTAAGACTGGATATGCCAATGTTTTTATCAAGAACCTGGACCCAGCTATTGATAACAAGGCATTGCACGACACTTTTGCTGCCTTTGGGACTGTACTTTCTTGCAAGGTGGCTACTGATAGAAGTGGGCAAGCGAAAGGGTTTGGGTATGTGCAGTTTGAAAATGAGGAAGCTGCACAGAATGCAATCAAAAGGTTAAATGGTATGCTGATAAATGATAAACAAGTTTATGTTGGACAACATGTTCGACGCCAAGAACGGGTGCCAGCCAATGTGACTCCAAAGTTCAGTAATGTTTATGTAAAAAATTTGTCTGAAACAACAAGTGATGAGGACCTTAAGAAAGTTTTTGGAACTTATGGTACCATCACCAGTGCTGTTGTCATGAAGGACCAGAATGGTAAGCCCAGATGTTTCGGTTTTGTGAACTTCCAGAGCTCAAATGCAGCTGCTGCTGCTGTCGAGAAGTTAAATGGGACAAAAATTGATGACAAGGTGTGGTATGTGGGAAGGGCTCAAAGGAAAGCAAAAAGGGAGGCAGAGTTGAAAGCCAAATTTGAACAGGAAAATTGTTCCTTCGTTCTAGATAATTGTATGTGCTTCTAGTTGAAACTGGGACCAGATTTTCATATTGCTTAATGTTGAAAATAAAAAATTGAAAACGTGAAAGCAATATGTTGTTACAATTAATTCTTACATTATATTTCCTTAAGTTTCCTCTGGTTATTTAACAATCAAATGCTATAACTGCTTCAAACTTGTTAATATAAGCTATAAATCGATTATTGGGGAATCTAATAAAGCTGTATGGTCTTTTAATTTTTTTTATGAGGTTATGATCAAACTTGTCAAATTCCTTTTACAAATCCTGAAGATAATGGAAAGCTAGTTTTCTTGGATAGGAAGAATCGCACAAAGTGATGAAGCAGATTCCATTCACGACCAAATAGCTTAAGGGAAAAAGAAAAAAGATCAAGCAAACTAGTAGTAAATGATTTAGAGGACGATGAAACGATTGTCCAAAGATATTGAAAATTTTAATTGTCACGTTTATTAGCGGCTTTGGATAGCTCAAATTAAATCTACTAATTATTATATATTTTTTATGTTATCCGAATTCGGGATGAATGTCGGATATGAATATGTGTCTGACATGGGTGTACTTTTTTTTTTTTAAGTTTTTCATATACTTGGAGGATCATACTCTATATCCATGTCCGAAATGACTTCAGTATTGGAGTCTACATAAAAAATGTAAAATTTTAATTTAATGAATACAAATAAACATTTTATATAAATAAAAAATTAACATAAATACATGAGAACTTTTGATTCATTTTTTTTTCCAGTTACATAAATACATGACAATATCCTTTAATAATTTATGTAATTTCGATCATGTTTATATGTAAAAAAAAAAATTACATAAATATATGATAACCTTTTATTCCCTTTTTTCAATTACATAAATACATAACATTATTCTGTAATGATTTACGTAATTTGTCATGTTTATATGTAATTTCGGTCATGTTTATATGTAATTTTTCATTTATAATGTTTATATGTAATTTGTCATGTTTATATGTAATTTACATATAAACATGACAAATTACATATAAACATGACAAATTACATATAAACATGACAAACATGAGAAATTACATATAAACATGACAAATTAAAATTTTACTAATGTTTAATTTTATGGATTGAAAGTTTGCATCGAGACAACTTTTGATTCCATTTTTTCAATTACATAAATAAATGACAATATCCTTTAATGTTTAATTTTATCGATTGAAAGTTTGAGGGTTTTTTCCTCTCATATATAAATTTTTTGCAGCAATATAAAAATATTAAAATTAAAATTTTACTAATGTTTAATTTTATGGATTGAAAGTTTGCATCATAAATTAAATTATATTAATTTGTCATGTTTATATGTAATTCATAAATTCGTCAAGTTTATATGTAATTTGTCATGTTCATATGTAATTCGTGAATTTCTGAAGTTAATATGTAATTTGTCATGTTTATATGTAATTCGTCAAGTTTATATGTAATTAGTCATGTTTATATGTAATTCGTGAATTTGTAATGTTCATATGTAATTTGTCATGTTTATATGTAACTCGTCAAGTTGATATGTAATTTGTCATGTTCATATGTAATACGTAAATTTGTCATGTTGATATGTAATTTGTCATGTTTATATGTAACTCGTCAAGTTGATATGTAATTTCTCATGTCCATATGTAATTCGGGAATTTCTCAAGTTCATATGTAATTTATCAAGTCCATATGTAACTCGTCAAGTTGATATGTAATTTCTCATGTCCATATGTAATTCGGGAATTTCTCAAGTCCATATGTAATTATTCAAGTTCATATGTAATTTCTCATGTCCATATGTAATTCGGGAATTTTTCAAGTTGATATGTAATTTGTCAAGTCCATATGTAATTCGTCAAGTTGATATGTAATTTCTCATGTCCATATGTAATTCCGGAATTTCTCAAGTTCATATGTAATTTATCAAGTCCATATGTAATTCTCCAAGTTCATATGTAATTTCCCATGTCCATATGTAATTCGGGAATTTTTCAAGTTCATATGTAATTTATCAAGTCCATATGTAATTCCCCAAGTTCATATGTAATTTTCCATGTCCATATGTAATTCGGGAATTTTCCAAGTTCATATGTAATTTATCAAGTCCATATGTAATTCTCCAAGTTCATATGTAATTTTCCATGTTCATATGTAATTCGGGAATTTTCCAAGTTCATATGTAATTTATCAAGTCCATATATAATTATCCAAGTTCATATGTAATTTTCCATGTCCATATGTAATTCGGGAATTTTCCAAGTTCATATGTAATTTATCAAGTCCATATGTAATTCTCCAAGTTCATATGTAATTTTCCATGTTCATATGTAATTCGGGAATTTTCCAAGTTCATATGTAATTTATCAAGTCCATATGTAATTATCCAAGTTCATATGTAATTTTCCATGTCCATATGTAATTCGGGAATTTTCCAAGTTCATATGTAATTTATCAAGTCCATATGTAATTCTCCAAGTTCATATGTAATTTTCCATGTCCATATGTAATTCGGGAATTTTCCAAGTTCATATGTAATTTATCAAGTCCATATGTAATTCTCCAAGTTCATATGTAATTTTCCATGTCCATATGTAATTCGGGAATTTTCCAAGTTCATATGTAATTTATCAAGTCCATATGTAATTCTCCAAGTTCATATGTAATTTTCCATGTCCATATGTAATTCGGGAATTTTCCAAGTTCATATGTAATTTATCAAGTCCATATGTAATTATCCAAGTTCATATGTAATTTTCCATGTTCATATGTAATTCGGGAATTTTCCAAGTTCATATGTAATTTATCAACTCCATATGTAATTCTCCAAGTTCATATGTAATTTTCCATGTCCATATGTAATTCGGGAATTTTCCAAGTTCATATGTAATTTATCAAGTCCATATGTAATTCTCCAAGTTCATATGTAATTTTTCATGTCCATATGTAATTCGGGAATTTTCCAAGTTCATATGTAATTTATCAAGTCCATATGTAATTCTCCAAGTTCATATGTAAATTTCCATGTCCATATGTAATTCGGGAATTTTCCAAGTTCATATGTAATTTATCAAGTCCATATGTAATTCTCCAAGTTCATATGTAATTTTCCATGTTCATATGTAATTCGGGAATTTTCCAAGTTCATATGTAATTTATCAACTCCATATGTAATTCTCCAAGTTCATATGTAATGTTCCATGTCCATATGTAATTCAGGAATTTTCCAAGTTCATATGTAATTTATCAAGTCCATATGTAATTCTCCAAGTTCATATGTAATTTTTCATGTCCATATGTAATTCGGGAATTGTCCAAGTTCATATGTAATTTATCAAGTCCATATGTAATTCTCCAAGTTCATAGGTAATTTTCCATGTCCATATGTAATTCGGGAATTTTTCAAGTTCATATGTAATTTATCAAGTCCATATGTAATTCTCCAAGTTCATATGTAATTTTCCATGTCCATATGTAATTCGGGAATTTTCCAAGTTCATATGTAATTTATCAAGTCCATATGTAATTCTCCAAGTTCATATGTAATTTTCCATGTCCATATGTAATTCGGGAATTTTCCAAGTTCATATGTAATTTATCAAGTCCATATGTAATTCTCCAAGTTCATATGTAATTGTCCATGTCTATATGTAATTCGGGAATTTTCCAAGTTGATATGTAATTTATCAAGTCCATATGTAATTCTCCAAGTTCATATGTAATTTTCCATGTTCATATGTAATTTTTCATATGTAATTTTCCAAGTTCATATGTAATTTATCAAGTCCATATGTAATTTTTCAACTTCTCAAGTTGATATGTAATTTTTCATGTTTGATATGTAATTCGTCCAAGTTGATATGTAATTTATCAAGTGCATATGTAAAAATTTGTGACCTGGTAACCTGCTACACAGGTTTCCCAATTTGGAGCTTACCACAACCTTACCGTAAGAAACTTACGGTAGAACTCCCCGACTTTTAAACAATTCACGATGAACAACAATTCACATATATATGTGTTTAGTTATATATATATATATATATATATATATATATATATATATATTAACAAGCAGTAATGAAACAAAACTAGGAAACGAAATAATCGTCTTAAGATTGTTGACAATCTTGTAAGCATTTAACAATTATTTCATTACTTGTTAAACATATAAATATAAGAAGAACATGAACAGAATATTTAAAATATTCAAATACGAATATACTCACAGTTTCGGTAGAACCAGAAAATAAAATATCGAGTCAAGGTTAGACCTCTGACCTTAAGACGATTATTGTTTGTCCTTACGGTGCTTACAGTATATTGCAATTCGTCTCCCAAGCCTCCTCGACAACGTTGCAGATTGGTAGCACAACCACTGCAACACAGCGAACCAAAAAGATGCAGCGTCTCTCTCATAAGACTGTTGAAAGAACCGAGAGCAGAAAAGTAAAATAAGACTAATTTCGGTATATATTAAAACAGGATCAGCCCTCAGGTTTATATAGAAAACGAAAAACCTGTTCGGACAAGACAAAATTGTTCGAAAACAGACATAACCTTTAGACACATCTTTTGGACTAAAACCGGTCCGAACAGACATGTAATGATCAGACGCATCTCTTGGTTGATGGAAGATCAAATTTTCATTCAGTATTGATATCAACTGTGTACATAAATTATACACCGTGTATCTACTTACAACAACCTATGTATTAGTATGTATATTTCGTATTTATACACACAAATTATATAATGATATCCAACAACAACATAGCCAGAGAGTTGGCTCTAATACCACATGTAAGAATTAGAAAATCTAAAATAACTTTAAGCGTACCTCTAGCCATTATTGATCAAGAAACCTGATCCTACTTCATTCACATAGACTCACATGATAAGTATCTTCTAGTATATTTTTGTTTCTGTAATTATCCTGAGATGGTTTCACATGCAATTTATAGATTAGACTAGGGACTCATACTGATAACTGATAGAGTTAAATCCTACCATCAAGAAATCCTTATCCTAATCAGTTACTGAGATAAAGAGTAGTTATCTTTAACTCTTATCATTAAAGTAGTTTATCTTGAATAGGATTTACTAAGATAATATCACTTTAATAATTATCAAGATAATTACATAATTATCTTGGCTTATCAAATTATCATGTGGGCCACATTATTATCCAACAACAATACGTTTAAATACGATTAATATGATTAACACTACACGTTTAATACACATACCATATTCGTGTTTAGGGTTTAGGGTTTTAACACGTTTAATAATTTGTGTCGTGTTCATATTTACACGATTGACAAAAATAAATAATACAAAACACGATACATATAGATGAATTTTCAGTTCTATACATAATTTGTTAAGGATAATTTCCTGTCTCTAAAATAAAACTTAAGATTTTATCTTAAAAGATTATGTATTTGAATCTTGAGACGTTATAAGAATTGAAATTAAAGGTGTCACTGTTAGAGGTGTAAATGAGATATTTGTGCACGTAAATTACTTGGGTTCGGCTCGGAAAAAAAAAAAACTCGAATTTGGCTCGATCATTGTCGAGTCGAGCTCGAGCTATCGAGCGAGCAGAATTCGAGTATCCTAATGCTTGACTCGAATAGCTTGCGGGCCTAATCGAGTTTTTTTTTTTATTTCTAATATAAATATTTTTGTTTTTAATTAGTATTGAAAAATATCAATTCGAATTCGAGCTCGAGCACAAATAATCGAGTTTGAAGTCAAACATGAGAATCGAGCTCACTTTTTACTAGGTAAACGAGCCTAATCGAGCGAGCTCGAGCAGTTCGATTTTTATCTCGAATCGAACTCGAATTTTAAAAGTAATACTCGATCGAGCTCAAGCCAAACTTCGACCATCGAATTTCGAGTCGAACTTCTCATAACTTGAACTCGGCTCGACTCCATTACACCCCTAGTCACTGCTGATGAATTGATAAATTGTTCACATTTTTGTACAATTCCATCACCCAACAGTTATAAGCACGACAAATAAGTTTCAAAGTAGTGAATCCTGCTTCACTTGCCAATGTCTCAAATTCCTTCATTGTTCTCTCCTTTGCACCAGGGAGCAGGTGAAGCAATCCCAAGTCAAAATTAAGTGTTGTTGCGACAAGGTCAGTCATGGGCAGTTCTGGCACTATGGATTCCAATAATATCACTTTCCCAGACTCTGATATTGCTTCATATAGCAACTTCAAGCATTGTTCATCTCCCCAATCGTGAAGTACACACTAAACCAGTTTTTTTACAAAAGGAAAGAAAAATAATAACATTAATTTCTTAATTAGTTTGAATCAATGATAAAAAACTGGATCGGCCGGTTAAACCGATTCAATCGGAAACCGACAAGTTGTCCGATTCGATATATTATATAAAAGCGGCATTCTATTGAACAAGCAAAAAATCGGATAAAACAGTTTAAATCGATTTTATATTTTATTTTAATTTTTTTTGTAATTGATGAGATTTGAATATTTAATCTTTTAATTTTATATTAAAAACTATACCATTAAGCCAACTGCATATTTTTATTAATTATTTACTATGTTTAATATTGATTTTTTTAAAAATATTTAAAATTTGTTTAATTAAACCGATTGGATTGAAAATAAAAAATCTTAGACTTTCAATCCAATTTTTTTTAATCTTGGTTTGAATAATAACCAAAATTTAGTTTGGTTCTAATTTTGATGGTTTCAACTTTCTTAGCTAACCTTCATGAAAATAACTTGTCCATGAGGAACGTTGTTGAACATATCTCCTCCTACATGCTCCACACCTAAGGAAAATACTGCCAAAAGTTATCAAATTCATTGAGGAAAGTTTAAAACATAAAAATATGCATGGTTTTGCCAAGACAATAAAAGGGAAAGGAAAGAAATTTCCCTTTTTTCTGCCTAGTTTTCTAGGAGAAATTTATCAATAAAGTTGAATCAGTTCTAGGATTACCTGGGATATTGGGTGCATCTTTAACAACAAGGGGCAAATCAAAGTTAATACCCTTAATTTGTGGGCACTTAGAAACAATGAGCTTAAGATTTGTTCCCAATCCCCCTCCCACATCTACCACTTGGCTTAAGCCCTCAAATCCCTTGTAAATTTGTAGAACTTTTTTCATGACTATGGCAGTGTGGCTTGACATTGATTGGTTGAAAGTATTGGCTAAATTTCTATCTTTTGCAACCACCTCAAACAAGTCAATCCCAAATCCCTTCACAAATGATAGGCCACCTTCCAATGTTGCTTCCTTGAAGAAGTTCCTACGCAAATTGACAAGATTTATAAGGTTAGAAATAATGAACATGATTTAAATAATGGTCGTAACATCATATCGTGATTGTTATTATGCAATTTTGGTTTTTTTTTTTTTTTCGTCGATATTCAATGTAATTGATCGCAATAACATCCATTATGTCTGCAACTGCGATAAACACAGCGCTAAGGGTGTAATCGAGTTGAGCCGAGCTCAAGCTGTAAGAAGCTCGAGCTCACCTTGAAATTCGAGGCTCGAAGCTCGACTCGAGCTCGATCGAGTTTCACTTTTAAAGCTCGAGCTAGATTCGAAATAAAAATCGAACTGCTCGAACTCGCTCGATTAGGCTCGTTTACCTAATAAAAAATGAGCTTAATTCACATGCTCGCCTTCGAACTCGATTATTTGTGTTCGAACTCGAGCTCAAGTACGAGTTCCAATTGAGAATTTTCAATTCTAATTAAAAATAAAAATAAAAAAATCGATTAGGCTCGAGCTGCTCGAGGTTGCTCGAGCTCGACTCGACAATGACCGAGCCGAATTCGAATTTTTTTCGAACTAAATCCGAGTAACTTGCGAGCACAAGTGTCTCATTTACACCCCTTACGCGACGCGATGAAAAACGAGTTCGACCGACCGCAATTTAAATCATAATGAACATACAAAAGTAACAAATCCCATAAATTCTCAAAGGGAAAAAGGACTAACCAACACTCGATTAGACGTTTATCAAGAGTCAAGTTTAGCATTAGAGTTACAGTAATTCCATCTTCATGATTTTGAAGGAAGTATCTGCCAATTGAAGCTATACCATATACTCTTTTTGTATGTCCATCTTTATCAGTAACAAGATTACAATCTAAAATTGAATGAGCAGTAAGAACTCGAAGGATACGATCGATTATTGTTGCAACCTAAAAAATAACGACGAGTCTCATCGCAAGACTTTATTATTCGTTAAGCGTGACATTAAAAAAAATCGAGGAAAAGTCGACTTAATTCCTCTAAAAAATGAAGGTTTTGAAAATGACCTTAAAAAAGACATGGAGTCGCCACCAATCTGTTTTAGCTAGGTGTGATCGGCCACCTATTAAAACTGGTTTTATAAAAATATTTTAAAAATTAATTAAAACATTTTAAAAACCAATTTCAAGTCTGCGTTTTAAACCAGAGAAATCAAAGAAGCGGGTTCGAGAGTCGGTTACGTGTGGGGAAGGATTAGCACCCCCACAACGCCCGTATAAATCGGTACCTTATTAATCGTGTATTATCTCAAGTCTCGGTAAAGATTGGTTTTAAATTTAGTATTTCAAGTTAATTCCCAATTTAAAGAAAAATAATTCAATTTTTATTTGAAAATGATTCGGAATTTATAAATTCAAAATTTTCCTATATTCCCCAACAAACGTGGCAAAATATAGAAATTTTTATTAGTTTTGGAAAACTTTCCGAATCATTCTCTTTTTTGAAAGAAAGATATTCCTTTATTAATGATAATTGATGAAATTCCCTCCAGCAAACCCGGTAGAGAACTCATAAATTATTTTAACTCGGGAATATCTTTATTTTTATTGAAAACCATTATCTTTTTGAAAACATTTAAAATAAATGAATATGTATATGCATGACATAAATAAAATGACATAGTACAGTCTAAATAATATAATGCAACCTAAATGTCATGACACATAGAAATTATTATGGCAAGAATCACATATTATATAAAATGCATGAATATAAAAATGCCATGCATGAAATGTATTTTTTCCTTTAATTAAGGAAATCCGTATATCTAAAAAGATATCCGGCTACCTTAGGAAAATATGTCAAATTAAATATTCTAAAACCAAAATAATTTGTGATTGTTTGAAAACAATTTTGAAAAGCTTGAATTAACAATAAAAACTGGGCTACAAATTTTTAAATGGCTCTAATTTCCTAAGTTTAAAAAATCCGGACTTGACTCTCCTTAACCCGGGACTTGAAAAACCATTTTTAGAGTTTAAAAAGGCTTAGAAATTACCCTAAGTCAGTAGCTAACCCTCCTAATCAGTCCACTCTAAATAAATTAACCAAAACAGAAAAATAATTTTTCTTTAAATTCAATTCTGACTCCACTGTCCAGTTTTAATCCATGATTTTTTACCCTATTTTTAAAAATTCAAAAAATTATAAACACAATACTGGAGACTCAGGACATGTAAAACTACACGAGAAAAAATCGGCTTAATTTTCTGATCAAAGATGAATTCCCAGAAAAATCAGAGATGTACGAGTTTTTGGAGGAGAAAAAACTGCTTTGTTTTTCTTTAAATTCAATTCTGACTCCACTGTCCAGTTTTAATCCACGATTTTTTTACCCTATTTTAAAAATTCAAAAAATTCTGAAAAATATACTGGAGACTCAGGACATGTAAAACTACACGATAAAAAATTGGCTTAATTTTCTGATCAAAGAGGAATTCCCAGAAAAATCAGAGATGTACGAGTTTTTGGAGGAGAAAAAAACTGCTTTGCCAACACATTTTTTTGCCTTTGATAAAATCATTTAAAAACTAAAGTAAAAATATTTGAAACTAATAAAATGACTTGAAAGCAGTAGCTAGGACTTTTTGAAAGTTAGATAAAAATTGGCTAAGTAAAAAAAAATCACAAAGGTAGAATAATCAATTTGACAAACTTAATTTTCCACAAGTGTGCTCAAGAGAGCATGACTTTGAACCATTAATTGGCTCAAGTCATTATTCAAGTGGCATGAACATGAAATGCATGAAACAATGCAGCAAACATAATGCATGAAATGCATGAATTTAAACCTAAATGTCATGAAAAAAATATATGGCATTCATAAAGTAACCTAGACCTAAATGAACTTGCATACGATGACATGGCATGTGAATGAAATCGACATGGCAAACAAGATGATATGGCATAATGGATGACATAAAATGACATGGCATGTGACATGGCATAAGATGACATGGCATGTGAATGAAATCGACATGAGAAGCAAGATGACATGGCATATGGATGACATAAAATGACATGGCATGTGACATAGCATAAGATGATATGGCATGCGAAATGGCTTAAAATGACTAGGAATTTATTAATACCAAAATCTTTTCATGTTCCTCGGCAGACCCGACAAAACATAGAAAGTTTTATTTATTTCAAAAAAAAATTCGAATCATTTTATTTTAGAAAAGGGTATTCCTTTGTTAATAATTAATGATAACCTCTCCGGCAAACCCAGCAGAGAAAACCATGAATTATTGAACTCGAGAATATTGCCTTATTTATTAAAATGTTATGAATATGCAAAATGACATTAAGGCATGCACCATAATAGACCATGTCCAAAACAAGCAACATTATCCGTATAAGAGTAAATTATCAAATACCAAATATACATCATAATATACTATGTCTAAAGCAAACACAATAAACATATAATATATATAAAAATAAAATAAAAGAATATTACCTTGTGCTTGTCCCCTTTGCACAAACCCTCCTTCAACACACTTGTAACTTTTGCACGGATTAAGTTACAAACCCTCTCACAAGTAACTTTTGAATGGATTAAGCTACAAACCCTCAAATTAAACACTATGACTCACCACCGGATAATCCTAATACAAGAGTATAGACTATCTCTCACAAGGGTAGTGGGTGATTTCAACCAAAGGCCAAGACCCCTTATTTATAAGGTGAGCACCTCCTTGGCTTGACATTACAAAGGGATGTGGGATTGGGACTTAGGCTCAAAAATACCCATGGCTTGATCAAAGAAAATCTCTAACTAACTCTTGATTTTTAACCACTTGATTGAAAAAAATCATAAGCTTCCTCCTTCGTTTGGGCTTGGGCAGGCCAGCACTTCTCTTTTCCAGCCCAGCTCTGATTTTTTGAAAGGCCCAAAAAAAAGCCTTTTTCGGTTGCTTGGGTGAAATGACCATTTTGTCCCCCGGATGCAAGTAAATATCAAACGGACTCCAAATTCAATTTTTATTTTTTTAATACTTCCAAAATAATAAAATATTGAGTTCTGGAAGTTTTCAAAATTATCCGAGTCCGTTTTCTATTTATTTGGATTTTTTCTTCCCAAAAATGCCCTTTTATGCCCCTACATTTTACCATTTTTTAAACGAGCTCCAAATAAAGATTTTTCTTCACCAATCTCTTCAAAATATTTAAAAAGTGTGATCTGGAAGTTTTCATAATTTTTGGAGCTCATTTGGTATTTTTTAGGGATTTATCGGCTTGAATTACTGCATAGGAGGCCCGGGATTTGGCCACTTTGCAAATGAACTCGGAATCAAGATTTTCTTTCGCCAATCTCTTCCAAATAATTTAAAAATGAGATCTGCAAATTTTCAAAAGATTTGGAGCTCATTTGCTATTTTTTCGGGATTTTCCTTTTTGAATTACTACATAAGAAGCCCGGGATTTGGCCATTTTGCAAACGAACTCCGAATCAAGATTTTCTTTTACCAATCTCTTTCAAATGATTTAAGAATGAGATTGACAAATTTTTTAGAATTTTCGGAGTCCATTTGCTATTTTTCCCAAATTTTTCCAATTTTGCCCTTTATCCTCCGAAACCCGATTTTGCTCAAAACAAGTCCGATTTTCAGATTTTCTTCAATCTGAGCCTTGGGCCATCCTTTTTAATCATTCTTCATCCATTGGGGGCTTTGGTCTTACCAAGTCGGGCCATTTCTGTGATTCTTCCCGATTTCACCGAAATCCATTAAAAACCCTAATTCTCGGTTTTCTCCCGGATTGACTTTTCTTTCGGTTTTTCTTGAAAGTGACTTCTCCATTACCCGTAGTCAGTGCTTATATTTCATTTGGAACCTTCAATTTCGACCAGTTTGATCGTTTAAGCACTTTTCCCCAAATTTCTCGGATTAGGGTTTCCTTTCTACTGAATCTGCAAATCCCAACTTCCGAACTCCATATCTTTCAATGTAGACCTCGGATTATCAAAATTCTTTCACCATTTTTCAATTCAACTTAAAATCTTGATTTTGAAAGTGGGTTGACTTTTTCAGTAGTTGACTTTTTGGGGTTGACTTTTTCGAGGTTGACTTTTTTCGGGGTTGACTTTTTTCAAGTTTGACTTTTTGTGCTCGCCCTCTTAAACTAAGTCTCGGAGTACCACCTGCAGGATGAAAAAAAAATTTTACACTCGGAAACATCAATATAGGAAGAAAACATACCTGTTTAGTGGTCCGGACAAAATTAGGTGTCTACAGCTGCCCCTCTTTGGCTATTGCTAAGAATCAGGAATCAGGCAAAGATAAACCAACACTAATTTTGTACGGTCAGTGAAATCACATGTGAAGGAAATGAAAGGGGTTTTCTTTTTCATTTCTTCATTCATTTTTGCATTTTCCATTTTTTTATTTTCTTTTTTCATTTTCTATTTTTTTCATTTTTTTTTTCATTTTTCCTCTTTTTCCTTTTTTCAAAATTTTTCAATTTTTTTTTTTAAAAAACAGTAAATTGAAGATTTGTCTTTAAATTGAATTCCCTACCTAATCAAGGCTCGATTCGTCTTAAGGAAACGAATTCGATTTGCAAGAAAGGAAACGACCTCGACGATGGTCTCGGGGCCTTAACCTGTCTTGTTCTCAGCTGTGTTTAAAATTCTGGATATCTCCTCCAGAAGCTTCGGCTATCACCACCAAAGTCTTTCTCATTTTTTAAAATGTAAAAATTCTGGGTATCACCTCTAGAAGCTTCAGCTATCACCACCAAAGACTTTTAACCTTTTCAAAGGATTTTAAAACTCTGGATATCTCCACCAGAGGCTTCAGCTATCACCACCGAAGACTTGTTCATAATAAAAAAAAGTACCTCGACGATGATCTCGGGGCTCGACTCATTTGAGAAGCAAATGAGTTCGATTCTACATGACAGCTTTAAGAGATGATGCAAATGCTTCATGATGCAAATGCAAATGTCTTTAGTTGATGCAAGCGCTTCTTGATGTAGATGCAAATGACTTAGATTGGTGCAAATGTCTTTGATGCAAATGCAAATGACTTGATTTGATGCAAACTTTCTTGATGCAGATTCAACTAACTTAGATTGATGCAAATGCTTCTTGATGTAGATGCACATGTTGAATAAAATTCTGGATAACTCCTTCAAAAGAAGATTTCTCATTTTTCAAAATTATAAAACCCTGGATATCTCCACCAGAGGCTTCAGCTATCACCACCGAAGACTTCTTCACTTTTAAAACTGTAAAATTCTGGATATCCCCACCAGAAGCTTTGGCTATCACCACCAAAGACTTGCTCATTGTAAAATTCTGGGTAACTCCTTCAGAAGAAGATTTCTCATGTTTCAAAATTATAAAACCCTGGATATCTCTACCAGAGGCTTCAGCTATCACCACCGAAGACTTGTTCTTTTAAAACTGTAAAATTATGGATATCCCCACCAGAAGCTTTGGCTATCACCACCAAAGACTTGCTAATTGTAAAATTCTGGATAACTCCTCCAGAAGAAAATTTCTCATTTTTCAAAATTATAAAACCCTAGATATCTACACCAGAGGCTTCAGCTATCACCACCGAAGACTTTTGTTCACTTTTAAAAACTGTAAAATTCTGGATATCCCCACCAGAAGCTTTGGCTATCACCACCAAAGACTTGCTCATTGTAAAATTCTGGATAACTCCTCCAGAAGAAAATTTCTCATTTTTCAAAATTATAAAACCCTGGATATCTCCACCAGAGGCTTCAGCTATCACCACCGAAGACTTGTTCTTTTAAAACTGTAAAATTCTGGATATCCCCACCAGAAGCTTTGGCTATCACCATCAAAGACTTGCTCATTGTAAAATTTTGAGCAACTCCTTCAGAAGAAGATTTCTCATGTTTCAAAATTATAAAACCCTGGATATCTCTACCAGAGGCTTCAGCTATCACCACCGAAGACTTGTTCTTTTAAAACTGTAAAATTCTGGATATCCCCACCAGAAGCTTTGGCTATCACCACCAAAGACTTGCTAATTGTAAAATTCTGGATAACTCCTCCAGAAGAAGATTTCTCATGTTTCAAAATTATAAAACCCTGGATATCTCTACCAGAGGCTTCAGCTATCACCACCGAAGACTTGTTCACTTTTAAAACTGTAAAATTCTGGATATCCCGACCAGAAGCTTTGGCTATCACCACCAAAGACTTGCTAATTGTAAAATTCTGGATAACTCCTCTAGAAGAAGATTTCTCATGTTTCAAAATTATAAAACCCTGGATATCTCTACCAGAGGCTTCAGCTATCACCACCGAAGACTTGTTCTTTTAAAACTGTAAAATTCTGGATATCCCCACCAGAAGCTTTGGCTATCACCACCAAAGACTTGCTCATTGTAAAATTTTGAGCAACTCCTTCAGAAGAAAATTTCTCATTTTTCAAAATTATAAAATCCTGGATATCTCCACCAGAGGCTTCAGCTATCACTACCGAAGACTTATTCACCTTTAAAAACTGTAAAATTCTGGATATCCCCACCAGAAGCTTTGAGAAATGATGCAGATGCACATGTCTTTTAACAAGGTTCTCATGCTTCATGGTGCAAATGTAAAATATTTCTTAGTGCAAAATGCAAATGGCCTGGATTGATGCCCATGTTTCATGATGCAGATGCCCCTACTAATTGTGTTCATGTAACTAGTTTATGAATGGTGTAACTACAATTACCACACATTAATGAAAATGCAATGATTCTAGAAATGATGCAATTGCTTGAGATGACACAAATGCGAATTCCATGAAGAATGTAAATGTAAAGGTAAAATACAGATGCTTATGGAATAATGCCATGCAAATACCCATGAATGATGCAAATGCTTGCCGACACTGTGCAGATGCAAAAGCTCGATAAAGAGATGAGTGCTCATGAGTGATGCAAATGCCCCTGGTTGTTTTTCTAGACTTTGGCTTAGCTTTTCAAATTCATTTTTCCTCTTCAAATCAGAGTATATCTTCAATTGATTTTGGCTATTCTCTTTGCCCCAAAAGTTTTCAAACTTTCATCAATAGAGATCTGAATTGATTTCGATTTCTTCTCCTCATATCTGGAAGTCAGGACCTATCCTGGCAGTTCTATACCTTTGGGTTAGAAAAACCCTTGTCTCATGTCAACATCAAAAATGGGTATTTCAAAAATATTTTTATTTTCCCTTTTTGAAAAACAATTTTGCTTATTTAAGGAAAACTTCTAAGCCAAAAATTTTAACTCCACAGTGTATGATGTACAAATCTTTTGATGACTGATGATCACTGTTAGAAAATTCCCTAAGTATTAATTTGGGTTTTTCAATTTGAATTGACAAGGCTCGATACAACAAGATTTTGGTTTTTCCAGGAAAACTTCACAACAAAAATGTATGTCCCTTCTAGGCTCACAAATGGAACAGATTTTATAAATCATGAATTCATTGAGAACCAAACAAATTCAACATTCTTGTAGTTTCCAATATCAAGGTATTTTGACAAACGTCAAGATTGGCTGGGATGTTTAAACTGGAAAGTTGATTTTGGAGGAAAAAAGTTTCAGTTTTTGAAATCAATCATCCGAATGAGAATTGACACTTTGGGAGGTTCAGGAATTCCTAGATGTTCCTCGATGACCACTTCTTTATGATGATCTTCTCTTTTATGGTATCGGCACTTTCATAGATGGCATCAAAAATTTCCATTTTTTTATACACTTGAGAATTCTAAATTCTTCCTTAGTGAAATGAGAATTTGATGAGATGGGATAAAATCTGAGGAAAACCCTTCAAATTAAATATTCATACTTGATCAAAATGGACTTTTAAAGCATGTAATGTAGGCCATGGCTCAAGGTTCAGAAAGAAAAGATAAATAGGCCCAAAATATGTGTTTGAGGGTAATTAGATCAAGGATCTATTTTTTTTAGGAGGATTCTCTTTGAAGCATTTGTTCCTTCTTGGACATTTCTTTCCTTTTGACTTTGCTTTTTTTCTTCTTTGCTTTTGGCTTTCAATTTGCCATATCTTTCACACATTTTTTCTTTTTTTTTCTTTTTTCATTTTGCCCCCTTCTTTTTCAACGGAGTGAGCCCGTCTTTATTCGGGGCTCCATTTGCTTTGCATCTGTCTTTGAGCTAGGATTCGTTTCTCAATAATCTTTCAAAAAAATCTTTCCTTACATTTGCCCCCTAGTGTAGAGGGTGATCCTTGATCAGGGTTCAAAGAAAAAAATTGTTTTGGCTCAAAAGGGGTGACTACGGATAATTTCCTTTTTTATGCGAAAGGAATATGAAAGATGGTCATTCCTCATGTCAAGCATGAATATTCACTTTGAAAAGCAATCCCCAGGGGAAATAGATAATCAAAATTTCATTTTGCACTTTGGAATCATTCGAATTCTCATATGCATAATATCATAAATTTTATTTTTCTTTTTTTCATTGCATGCCCCAATGATTCATGTGTTAGCCCATCCTTCTTCACCATGTATCCATCATTTCCATATATGATGCCCCAATTTGATTAACCATGAGAATCTGTATCAACGAGGAACATAGCAAGTCTAGGTCTATTTTAAAAAGGCTGAGTTTCCAATCTGAGTTCTTTGAAGAGACAAGGAAAATATGACCCAAAAACGGGTTTTCTCTAGGACAAGGGATAATCTAGTTTAATCATTGTGCCCCAGGATGTCAATCATGAAGTGATGTTTGGGCAATTAGTGTTTTGTGGTTATTGGGAAAGGTCATGAATGGTTTTAGCACAATCTTGACACACACCAAATTATCAAAATCTAGACTCTTGAAAGAATGTCTCATTTGTTTCAATTTCAAGGAATTCAAAAAAATTTCAAAAAGTTCATTCCTTTGTTCATAGCCTAGACTAGGATTTACATCCTTGCTTATTCTGCAATGACAATACTTCTATGAAGTCAAATCATTCATATCCCTTGAAGCATTAGGTCTTTCAAGTGCTCTTGGTTTAAGAGATTTAGGCTTAGGAAAACCTAAAGAGTATGGAGAAGGTATTGGGTCATTTTTAACACTGATCATCAATCTTCTTGAGACTATCCATCACTAAAAATTTCTTAATGCTTGTTTTTGCAAATTCAAGTTATTGTCGAAACACAACAAACACAAAGCATTTAAAATTCAAAATTCATGTAGATGTTAACATGAGACAAGTGCTTTTATCATCACAGCGTATAGAACTACATGTGTCAAAAACCTAATATGATCATGCACAATGTTTCTTATGACACTTGGCTTCCCCATCTTCAAAACTTATCGAACCAGCCTTGATGAGATCTCTGACCTTGTACTTCAAAGCGGGGCAGTTCTCTGTTGAGTGACCTTGATTGCCAGAATGGTACCCACAACACTCATTAGCATCATACCAGCTCGGATAAGGGGGCTTCAGAGGCTCTATTTGCATGGGTGTCACAAGGTGATTCTGGATGAGTTGAGGTAGTACCTCACTGTATGTCACAGGAATCGAATCAACCTGATTTATTTTTCGCTTTTTATGCCCCCTTCGATTATTCCCAAGGGTGTTCGATTGATAGACAGATGTAAATTCTGGTGTAGTTGCAGTCATTGGTTGGTAGGGATAAAAACCATGAGAGACATTATTCAGGGTAGAGTAAAATGGTTCATATGAGGAGAATTGGGGAGGTGGGGCAAAGTCTTCCACGACTTGGGTATCTTCCTTTTTCTTTTCAGATGCCCCCTTTTTCTTGGTATTGGATGTTCTTTCTCCTTCAATTTTCCCATCCTTGATAGCATTCTCAATCATCTCCCCTGAAATTACCATGTCTGAAAAATTCTTTGTGATGTTGCCAACAAGTATATCATAGTACGGGGCCTGCAGTGTATTCACAAAAAGGATAATGGTTTCCTTCTGAGTTAAGGACGGTTGTACTTGGACAGCCAGGCTCATCCACCGTTGCACATATTCCTTGAAGCTCTCAGTAGCTCTTTTCTTCATATTTTGCAAGGTGAGACGATCAGGCGCCATGTCGGTCATATGCTTGTACTGGTTTAGAAAAACCCTAGCCAGGTCATTCCAAGAGCGAATCTGATCCTTGCTCAACTGACTATACCACCTAATTGCGGATCCGCTGAGGCTATCCTGAAAGCAGTGAATCAAAAGCTTATCATTATCTATCTGACTTGTCATCTTTCGGCAGAACATAGTGATGTGGGCTAATGGATCGGTTGTCCCGTCATATTTCACAAAGTCAGGGATCTTGAACTTAGGAGGAATGACTAAATCGAAGACCAAACATCGTTCTTTCGCATCTAAACTCCCAAATACATCTGTACTTTCTACTGCCCGGAGCCTTTCATCTAACAATTGATATTTCCCTTGGGAATCTGCCAGCTCAACCTCATTTACCGCAACCCTTTTCAACTTTGTCTGTCCAGCTGGATCATCTGAGTTTAGGACATTGACAGGGTTAACAGTGTTCTAGGCATCACTTATTACGACCTCATCTTGGCCCTTTTGTGCCTCTAACCCTTCTCCGGCGACAAAGTTTTCGGTGTATCCTTTTCCCTTGATTACAGCAGACATTAGCTCCATCAGTTTAGTCATCTGATCCTTAGATTCTGCTTGAGATTTTGCTAGCTGTTCTCGCAATTCTCTCTGTTCCCTTTCCATTTTTTCCATTCGGGCAACTTGTTCATCCTCCATAGCACCAGCCTGTATTAAAAGTGTACTGAGTACTTCTTTTGATTTGAAATGGAAATTCTTTCAAAGACTCCTAAAGCCAAGCCAACTTCTATTTTATTTCCCCCAAATGTATGTCATGATGAATGAGCCATGAATGCAATTTGATGCATGTGAAGCCTAAACAATATGATGTATGGATATGTACAATGGAAACATGCTGACCATATATGTAATAAATGCAATCACAATGCCAACATGTTGCAAACAAAGAATAAACAAATCAACACATGGATATATGCAATGACTGATCATGTGCATTTTAGCATATTTCCCAATGAATGATCATATATCCTATGAATGCAATCCGGTGTCAATTATGATACATGCAAACAATGAATGATTGATATAGAGTATATACAAAGAAAATCATGCTAACCATGTGTGTCATGAATGCGACCTAATGCTAACATGATGTATGTAATAAGCAAATTAATGCATGAACATATACAAAGAAATCATGCTGACTATGTTTGTTATGAATGCAACCCAAAGTCAACATGATGCATGTAAAGAATAAGCAGATTAATGCATGGATATATACAGAAAAATCATGCTGGTTATGAATGTATGAATGCAACCTGACAAATAATTGATCGGATGCAAAATGCAAAGGGGAAGATATTACGGAGGAAATAAGAATCGGAGGAACTTAATCATCAACATCTCATAAATTTGAAGCATAGCCAATTCATTCCCATATCAATGTTCACAATGGTATAAACCATGTTTTACAAAATTTGAGCAGTAGTTAAAACTGTCTTTTACAAGCACTTTATTCTTCCTAGCATCTTAAGGCTATAAGAGCCGGCTACTGAAAAAGTGAAATCCTATCACATCATATAAGACCGAAGTCTTTCCACCTCAATGCTGTAAATATCCCAATCCTAATGACGCTTTTCCAGTCCTTTATCAATCAATGTCGTTGGATCCAACCACTTGGCATCTATAAAAGCTTGCACTTTCCTTTTGACTACTATACAATCTTCGATGCTATGGCCAACAATTCCACAGTGATAATCACATCTTTCATTTGGATTATACCACCTTGGATATGGTGGTAACAGGGATTTCAATGGGACACAGGCAACCATGTGATTTTGGGTCAGTATAGGGAGGAGCTCCTGGTAGTTGATTGGAATGGGATCAAAATGCATTTGGGTCTTATTCTGGGATCGTTTCTTAGTCACACATGGCCTAGGAGTTGGGGCACTTGGTGGTGGCACTAAGGTCCGAACCGGAGTGTTTACATGGAGATGTGGCGAAACAGCATGGTAAGGGTGTGGTTTTGGACACGGGGCCTTTAGAGGTTGTACATAGCTCGAGGTTCCTATCCCAGGTGCTGGATAAGGTGATTGATAAGGAAAATAGTATGAACTGGCAGTTGTTGGTGATGGAGTGGGATTCAGGAATCCCGTAGTGGTCATCCCAATGGACGATTGGACCATAGTAGGGTGGGGATACTGGTTTGGACCTAGAACAGTTTGCAGGTATGGTACTGGATTCGAGGTTTCTGTCTTTGGTATCAGGCTTTCAGGTTTAATTATTTTCATGATTTTGTCCACAATTTCATCAAGATTGCAACCTTTGTGGCATTGACAAGTGCAGGATCCAGCAAGGATTGTATGTTCTGGACCTAATGGTTTTGGTTGATCCGAAGATGATGCGAAGCCCTGAGAAAGTTCACCTTTACTGTTACCCATATCCTCAACCATTTTCAGCAATTTGGCAAGTTGTTCCTTCCCTCTCGGATTTCACGTCCATATTCCTCTTGATTGCGTTCCAAAGCACCCAATCGTTCCTCCGATTCATTCCTCATATCTCGAACCCCTTTTATGCAAATGAAAATGTCATGAGATTAAGAATACAATTATGAATGTACATGCTCAATTCCTATGTGCATGAATAAACTGATGATTAATGCATGAACATATACAGAGAAATTATGATGACTATGTATGCTATGGATGCAATCTAATGCCAGGTATATACAGATAATGACTATGCATGTCATAAACGTGTCCTACAATGAATGACCATGCATGCTATGATGTCAAAATGATACATGCTAAGAATAAATGAATTAATCACAAAGGTATACACAAAGAATGACCAAGTATATCACAAATGTATTCTACAATGAATAACCATGCATGTTAGGACTGTGACATGCTATGAAAATGATACAAATAAAGAATAAATGAATTAACACCAAGGTATATACAAAGAAATCAATGATCACATGAAATTTGTGGGACCTAAATCTTGATTATTCAACAATCTCATTATGCAAGATTTGCCTCCTAATTTATGATGATTTTTTTATTAAAAAAACATGTTTTTTTTTTTTTATGAAAAATCAAACATGTTATTTTCAAAAGAATTTCAGGGTGGATCCTACTATGGTACAATATGCAAATGTTCATGTGACACTACCGGTTTTATGAAATCATCAAATGAAATTACCAACTGTTTATTGCAAAGAATGAGATCAATAACACAACCAAAAATGTACATGCTCTATTCACACATGCATGAAATGTGCAACATGCAAAAATGCTTGAAAAAAGATTTTTTTTTTCACAACTAATGAACATTTGCCCCAACAATATCTGCTTATTTAGGCATCACGATGCCTTCGAGGCGGAGTATCACATTTATTACGGGCGATGTACGTACATCGTTGCCCGATCTACCACACTTATTCGGAGTGTAAAATAGGTAACAAAAGGTTTAGAAATGTCCCTCTATGTGTTCCTATTTTCGGTATATCTAACGGAAATCCGGCATGGCTTTGCCTAGGTTCACTATATGAGGGTGAATCGGTTCTAAGGCTCCAAATTGTTCCTCACTGTCGCCGGTGAAGGCTAGTAAGGCACCCCGATAAAAGCGGGTTCAATTTGTTAGAGTATATTTTCCTAAGCCCATACGGAGGATCATCACGAAGGCTTTAGGTACTTTATACTCCGAAAGTGTTTCACTAGCCCATACGGAGGATCATCACGAAGGCGTAGTTACTTTACTCCCACTTAAAAGGACGGAACCCGGGTAGAGGATTTATGTTATACAAATGCACGTGTAGTGTGTGTGGAGGAATATTAAACCTTTCACTACCTATTCTACAAACCTTATTCTAAATGCCCTAGCAATTAAAACATTCAAGAATAGTGTAACGCATTAACCGACAAGCAATTATAATATACAACCTTAAATAACTAGAGAACCAAAATAAAATGCATGCACATGAGTATGAACATATTTAAAAACATTTTATTATTTTCAAAATTCTCCTTATTAAAAAAATGTGGGAATTAAAATTAAATACCAATTAAACCAACAAAACCGAGACTTTGATAACACACGACTAATTCTAGGCCTGACTCTCTAATATATCCCCAGTGGAGTCGCCAAGCTGTCGCAACCTAAAAAATAACGACGAGTCTCATCGCAAGACTTTATTATTCGTTAAGCGTGACATTAAAAAAAATCGAGGAAAAGTCAACTTAATTCCTCTAAAAAATGAAGGTTTTTAAAATGACCTTAAAAAAGACATGGAGTCGCCACCAATCTTTTTTAGCTAGGTGTGATCGGCCACCTATTAAAACTGGTTTTATAAAAATATTTTAAAAATTAATTAAAACATTTTAAAAACCAATTTCAAGTCTGCGTTTTAAACCAGAGAAATCAAAGAAGCGGGTTCGGGAGTCGGTTACGTGTGGGGAAGGATTAGCACCCCCACAACGCCCGTATAAATCGGTACCTTATTAATCGTGTATTATCTCAAGTCTCGGTAAAGATTGGTTTTAAATTTAGTATTTCAAGTTAATTCCCAATTTAAAGAAAAATAATTCAATTTTTATTTGAAAATGATTCGGAATTTATAAATTCAAAATTTTTCTATATTCCCCAACAAATGTGGCAAAATATAGAAATTTTTATTAGTTTTGGAAAACTTTCCGAATCATTCTCTTTTTTGAAAGAAAGATATTCCTTTATTAATGATAATTGATGAAATTTCCTCCAGCAAACCCGGTAGAGAACTCATAAATTATTTTAACTCGGGAATATCTTTATTTTTATTGAAAACCATTATCTTTTTGAAAACATTTAAAATAAATGAATATGTATATGCATGACATAAATAAAATGACATAGTACAGTCTAAATAATATAATGCAACCTAAATGTCATGACACATAGAAATTATTATGGCAAGAATCACATATTATATAAAATGCATGAATATAAAAATGCCATGCATGAAATGTATTTTTTCCTTTAATTAAGGAAATCCGTATATCTAAAAAGATATCCGGCTACCTTAGGAAATATCTCAAATTAAATATTCTAAAACCAAAATACTTTGTGATTGTTTGAAAACAATTTTGAAAAGCTTGAATTAACAATAAAAACTGGGCTACAAATTTTTAAATGGCTCTAATTTCCTAAGTTTAAAAAATCCGGACTTGACTCTCCTTAACCCGGGACTTGAAAAACCATTTTTAGAGTTTAAAAAGGCTTAGAAATTACCCTAAGTCAGTAGCTAACCCTCCTAATCAGCCCACTCTAAGTAAATTAACCAAAACAGAAAAATGATTTTTCTTTAAATTCAATTCTGACTCCACTGTCCAGTTTTAATCCACGATTTTTTACCTATTTTTAAAAATTCAAAAAATTCTAAAACCAATACTGGAGACTCAGGACATGTAAAACTACACGAGAAAAAATCGGCTTAATTTTCTGATCAAAGATGAATTCCCAGAAAAACCAGAGATGTACGAGTTTTTGGAGGAGAAAAAACTGCTTTGTTTTTCTTTAAATTCAATTCTGACTCCACTATCCAGTTTTAATCCACGATTTGTTTACCCTATTTTAAAATTCCAAAAATTCTGAAAACAATACTGGAGACTCAGGACATGTAAAACTACACGATAAAAAATTGGCTTAATTTTCTGATCAAAGAGGAATTCCCAGAAAAATCAGAGATGTATGAGTTTTTGGAGGAGAAAAAAACTGCTTTGCCAACACATTTTTTTGCCTTTGATAAAATCATTTAAAAACTAAAGTAAAAATATTTGAAACTCATAAAATGACTTGAAAGCAGTAGCTAGGACTTTTTGAAAGTTGGATAAAAATTGGCTAAGTAAAAAAAAAATCACAAAGGTAGAATAATCAATTTGACAAACTTAATTTTCCACAAGTGTGCTCAAGAGAGCATGACTTTGAACCATTAATTGGCTCAAGTCATTATTCAAGTGGCATGAACATGAAATGCATGAAACAATGCAGCAAACATAATGCATGAAATGCATGAATTTAAACCTAAATGTCATGAAAAAAATATATAGCATTCATAAAGTAACCTAGACCTAAATGAACTTGCATACGATGACATGGCATGTGAATGAAATCGACATGGCAAACAAGATGATATGGCATAATGGATGACATAAAATGACATGGCATGTGACATGGCATAAGATGACATGGCATGTGAATGAAATCTACATGACAAGCAAGATGACATGGCATATGGATGACATAAAATGACATGGCATGTGACATAGCATAAGATGATATGGCATGCGAAATGGCTTAAAATGACTCGGAATTTATTAATACCAAAATCTTTTCATGTTCCTCGGCAGACCCGACAAAACATAGAAAGTTTTATTTATTTCAAAAAAAAATTCGAATCATTTTATTTTAGAAAATGGTATTCCTTTGTTAATAATTAATGATAACCTCTCCGGCAAACCCAGCAGAGAAAACCATGAATTATTGAACTCGAGAATATTGCCTTATTTATTAAAATGTTATGAATATGCAAAATGACATTAAGGCATGCACCATAATAGACCATGTCCAAAACAAGCAACATTATCCGTATAAGAGTAAATTATCAAATACCAAATATACATCATAATATACTATGTCTACAGCAAACACAATAAACATATAATATATATAAAAATAAAATAAAAGAATATTACCTTGTGCTTGTCCCCTTTGCACAAACCCTCCTTCAACACACTTGTAACTTTTGCACGGATTAAGTTACAAACCCTCTCACAAGTAGCTTTTGAATGGATTAAGCTACAAACCCTCAAATTAAACACTATGACTCACCACCGGATAATCCTAATACAAGAGTATAGACTATCTCTCACAAGGGTAGTGGGTGATTTCAACCAAAGGCCAAGACCCCTTATTTATAAGGTGAGCACCTCCTTGGCTTGACATTACAAAGGGATGTGAGATTGGGACTTAGGCTCAAAAATACCCATGGCTTGATCAAAGAAAATCTCTAACTAACTCTTGATTTTTAACCACTTGATTGAAAAAAATCATAAGCTTCCTCCTTCCTTTGGGCTTGGGCAGGCCAGCACTTCTCTTTTCCAGCCCAGCTCTGATTTTTTGAAAGGCCCAAAAAAAAGCCCTTTTCGGTTGCTTGGGTGAAATGACCATTTTGTCCCCCGGATGCAAGTAAATATCAAACGGACTCCAAATTCAATTTTTATTTTTTTAATACTTCCAAAATAATAAAATATTGAGTTCTGGAAGTTTTCAAAATTATCCGAATCCGTTTGCTATTTATTTGGATTTTTTCTTCCCAAAAATGCCCTTTTATGCCCCTACATTTTACCATTTTTTAAACGAGCTCCAAATCAAGATTTTTATTCACCAATCTCTTCAAAATAATTAAAAAGTGTGATCTGGAAGTTTTCATGATTTTTGGAGCTCATTTGGTATTTTTTAGGGATTTATCGGCTTGAATTACTACATAGGAGGCCCGGGATTTGGCCACTTTGCAAATGAACTCGGAATCAAGATTTTCTTTCGCCAATCTCTTCCAAATAATTTAAAAATGAGATCTGCAAATTTTCAAAAGATTTGGAGCTCATTTGCTATTTTTTCGGGATTTTCCTTTTTGAATTACTACATAAGAAGCCCGGGATTTGGCCATTTTGCAAACGAACTCCGAATCAAGATTTTCTTTTACCAATCTATTTCAAATGATTTAAGAATGAGATTGACAAATTTTTTAGAATTTTCGGAGTCCATTTGCTATTTTTCCCAAATTTTTCCAATTTTGCCCTTTAACCTTCGAAACCCGGTTTTGCTCAAAACAAGTCCGATTTTCAAATTTTCTTCAATCTGAGCCTTGGGCCATCCTTTTTAATCATTCTTCGTCCATTGGGGGCTTTGGTCTTACCAAGTCGGGCCATTTCTGTGATTCTTCCCGATTTCACCGAAATCCACTAAAAACTATAATTCTCGGTTTTCTCCCGGATTGACTTTTCTTTCGGTTTTTCTTGCAAGTGACTTCTCCATTACCCGTAGTCAGTGCTTATCTTTCATTTGGAACCTTCAATTTCGACCAGTTTGATCGTTTAAGCACTTTTCCCCAAATTTCTCGGATTAGGGTTTCCTTTCTACTGAATCTCCAAATCCCAACTTCCGAACTCCATATCTTTCAATGTAGACCTCGGATTATCAAAATTCTTTCACCATTTTTCAATTGAACTTAAAATCTTGATTTTGAAAGTGGGTTGACTTTTTCAGTAGTTGACTTTTTGGGGTTGACTTTTTCGAGGTTGATATTTTCGGGGTTGACTTTTTTCAAGTTTGACTTT
Organism: Fremontodendron californicum; assembly: GCA_030761205.1. Classification (NCBI taxonomy): domain Eukaryota; kingdom Viridiplantae; phylum Streptophyta; class Magnoliopsida; order Malvales; family Malvaceae; genus Fremontodendron; species Fremontodendron californicum. Next base: position 3,704,954 of record JAULJL010000037.1, read on the forward strand.
TTGTGCTCGCCCTCTTAAACTAAGTCTCGGAGTACCACCTGCAGGATGAAAAAAAAATCTTTTTACACTCGGAAACATCAATATAGGAAGAAAACATACCTGTTTAGTGGTCCGGACAAAATTAGGTGTCTACAATTATATTTGGAGCATCAGGGTTTTTAGCAGCAGGAAGGTTAGAGACGATCTCAGCAGGCGAAAGCAAACAACCTGGGCCAGCTTTTGCTATGATCTCTAACAAATCAAGATCAATGGCAGTTTTCAAGGCAAAAGGGAGCACTGTTGAAGTAGCAAATTTAATAGCCTGCAAGCAATCTTCTTCTTCCTTTGATGTAAATTGTTGTTGCTCTGGCAGTGAAGAACTCATCATGATTTAATTTCCTATAATTCTGGCTTTAGACAGGAGTTTGCAGATGGGTAAAAAAGCACAAAAATTTCTGGGAAGAATATAAAAAAGAAATCTATTAATAGAAAAAATAATGAAAGAAAGTTGAAAAAATCTTTAATAAAAAAAGTAACAGAAGTAAGTCAGAAAATATATAAATAAAAATAATAATGGAATGAAGTCATAGAAATATATTAATAAAATAATAGAAGTTAAACTCGTAATTTAATTCAATTATTTATGCAATTATTTTTCAAAAATAATATTTAACAAATTTGAATTCAAATTTTATTATTTAAAAAAATTATTTTCAAATTGTAGCTTTTTTGTATAAAAAGTTTAATGAAAAAAAGTCGAACATAAAAATACACAATGTTTGAAATGACATGCATAAATTTGATTTGAATTAGGGAGCCCATACCATAAAAATCCAAGTTTGGGATATTTTTAAAATGAAAAAAAAAATCTTTCTTTGGACAAGATCTTTAATCGACAAATTCTATTTCCATCCACAAGTGAAAACTGAAAAGGCCAGTTTGTTGTAATTCAGTCTTAAGACTAGATTTGTCCACGGTCGGATAATTCATCCGATTCGATATAATTTGATTCGTATTGAATTAAATTTGGATAAAATATTTAATAATTTGAGTCGGTCCAGTCCGACCCGAATTATTATTTATTAAATAAAAATATTATTTTATTTAAATTTAATTATAAAATAAATATTAATATAAAAAGCAAAAATCAAAATAATTTTTTAATATTTTAATATTTTTGAATAATGAAACGGGTCTATATGGGCCGGCCCGAATGGGCTTGGTCAAGAAGAAAAAATATTTTTCGGGTCGTGACCCGGCCCTGCTTTGACCAATGGAGAGGTCTACTTCTGACCAATCCTACTTAATGGGCTTTTATTTGTCAATGCCTTATTTTTCAGGTTAAACTTATTCAAGAGTCAGGTTATTTGTTCAAATTCGAAGGCTCGTTCAATATTTGAAATTCATATTTCGGATCGAATCGGGTTTGGACAAATATATATGATGTACATAAATCCGACTCAACCTGACCTATGAACATTTCTATCCCATATACAACAACATGAAATAATTATTTAATTAGAGTAGACGACTTAATGATTAAAGAGTCAATAATACCAAATCACATTTTTCTTGTATAATTAAGGCGGTTAGGATTAAATCGTGTTCATTGAAATTAGTGTAATATTTTATCAATAAATTACATGATTATTAATATTAAATTAAGTTTTTATGATATAATTGAGGCTGTTAGCATTAAACTACCCTCATCAAAATGAATCTAATATTCTATCAATAAATCACATAATTATTGATATTAAATTACGTTTTTTTCTTGAGGCTGTTGAGATTAAACCGCGTTTATTAAAACGAGACTAAAACTCTATTCATAAATTACACAATTATTAATATTAAATTACGTTTTTTGACGACTAAATTATTGGAGACTGGATTTTTTTTTTAAGGTAGGACATAATAAAATTTCAATAAATCACACGATTATTGATATTAAATTATGTTTTTGTTGTATAATTGAGGCTGCTAAGATTAAACCGTGCTCATTAAAACAAGTCGAATACTCTATTAATAAATCATACAATTATTGATACTAAATTACGTTTTTCTTATTGAAGCTGCTAAAATTAAACCGTATTTATTAAAACGAGTCTAACACTCTATTCATAAATTACACAATTATTAATACTAAATTACGTTTTTTAGTCAAAAAATAATACTAAATTATTGGAGACGGATTCTTTTTAAGGTAGGGCATAATAAACTTTCAATGCCAATACCACATAAGAAATAATTAATAATAAAGGTAAAACTATTGCTGCCTCAACAAATTTATTTAATTTTTTTGTTTAAAAGGCATGACCAAAACCTTACATATCTTTTTGCAGAAAACCTACGTACGCAACAAGATCAAATCAGAATGGTGAATTTCTTTCCAAATACAAATTTTAAAATGCTATCAATAATTGATCATTTAAATAAAATTATTTATAATACCAAATATCCTATTTTTTTAATATATATTTTATCTACAATACCCACTTCATGCCAAAAAAAAAATAATAATCTGTGGCATATGCACTCATAACTCATTCAAAGTGCATGTGTTAATCTTCCTTCTATTTTTTTTTCCTATTTTCGATTTGTTTTTAAGGAATTTTTTGAGTGACTTTTTATTTTTAATAAATTTCCCCCCTAATTCAACCTTCATATATATATGTTTTTCTTTTTTACAAAAGGAAGCACTATGACTCAAATCTAACATGATTTATATATATATATATATATATATATGTGGACTGTTGAGTTCAGAACTAATTCTTCCCTACACCTAATTGAATTTTCGAATATAGTTCTGAAATGTAGATTGAAATCTATTATTTTTAGGGTATCTTAATCAAACTTAAAATTATTTTTAAAAAATTTATAGATTCATATATATGACTAATCATATCTAACAAAAAAAATTAATAACGACTCCATAATTTATGCCTAACGATTAAATCTTAGGATTTAACATGTTATTAGCAAATCAAAGAGGCAACTCAGGTACTCTGGTTCAAAGCACAGAAAATAACAGGTCAGCTTGTAGGAAGCTTTGGCAACTGAGGTTCCAACAAAAGACAAAATAAAGATATGGAGGCTTTGGCATGATGCATTACCTGTCATGATGAGTCTGCATTACCTATTATCCGAACTCTTTATTTTTTTTTTAAATTATCCGTATTATTAGACACATATTCAAACATAAAAATATAATTTTTTAAATATATGAAAAATTTTAAATATGGTTAAAACTTAAGATTTTATCTTAAAGGTTATGTATTTGAATCTTGAGATATTATAAGATGGAAAAAAAAATGTTATCTTTCATGTATTCATATTTGATGTATTATTAGTTATATATCGTCAGTTAATTACATGATACCATCTATTATAAGTAATTTATCTGTATTTATTTTTAAATACTTTTAAATTTTATGTTTTCTTATTAATGAAGTGGTATCATATGATTTAATCATGTGTAAATTTATATAATGACAATACATCAAATACAACACATCTTTCATTTTATAATATCCTAATAAAAGGGAAAAAAAAAAAGAATGTTTTCCTACACATGGACCTAATTGGTAATACAAATGATGTCATAATTGGGCTAGGTGGGTTTGGGGGTTTGGGCTGACCTTAACCCAGTTTATCTTGTAAATTTTTTTTTTTTTTGAACTTTGCCCTTATCCTTAGGTCCTAAATCCTAATTAGATCTGACAATTCATGTATTTGTATCGTATTTATATATATTTTTTTTCATAATCGTATTTAAGATATTTTATATTTATATAAATTTTGACATGTTAATAATTTATGTTATATAGATTTTGACATATTTGTGTATTCGTGTCATGTTCGTATTTTTTTTTTCATATCGTATTTTAATTATTTTTTTTAATATCATGTTCAATATTACCAGGTGTAGCTCTAGCCTTTCTAAATCTATCTTCCAAGTTTGAAAGTCCCAAATATTTGCAGACATAAAGAATAGTAAGTAGAATTAAGATATTAGTCTCATGACAAAAATAATAATAAATATTTAAAATGTGACTCCACAAATATTATTCGGTGGTCTAAATTAATTAAACAATGATATTTAAGTTTGTTCAATATGGATATGGGAGAATCTCATTGGCTTAATTGGGAGGATTAGACAAAATTAGTTGGTTTGATACTTTGAATGCTGTATTTATATATATATATATAAAAAGAAACTTTCAATGAAAGTATGCAACTATGCCATTAATTTAATATCTTTCAATTAAATATTATATAAAAGAAACATTATTGAATGAATGAATTTGAAAAGAAAAAAAAAAAACCATGCCCTTATGATGGAGACTATACTTTTTCTATTAAATTAAGGACCAATTTGCACTTTTACTTACAAGAACCTAAGAAGTGTTTTTTATTTATTAAAATAACAAAAAAAATCCTTGAATTTTAGCATTTATTTCGATAAGTCTTTACCCTTTAATTTGCACCTAAATGAATTTATAATATTTAATTTGTATCCAAATAAACTTTTAACTTTTAATTTGTACCTAAATAAGTCATTAACATAAATTAATTTTCATTTGAACTAAAAATTTATTTGGGTAAAAAATATAAATCAAAAAATAAATATTTATTTGAATATAATAAAAATATAAAAGATTACTTAAAAAATAAAATAATTCAAGTGCTTTTCTAATATTTTAGGCAAGTTTCTTTTTCCGACTATCATATAAAATCATTCTTCTTCAATTATAATATTAAGTAGTCGGTCGAAATTTTTTATATCAAAACCTAATCTTCAAACGTATCAAATGCTTGAGTTCAAAATAATCATCTAATCATACTTCTTTTTAATTATTATTTTTAAATATATTTTAAAGGATATATGTCATAAAATAAAAATTATCTGATCGGTGAAAATTTTAAATTTTACAAGTGAGATTAGTAAGGTAACATATACCCTTTAAAATATGATAAAAAAATAAAAAAAACTAATTAAAAAAAAATATGACCGATTTTTAATTCTACTTATGAAATTAAAAAATTTCATCATGAATATATCAAATACGAACTTATAAAAAAACAAACCTTCCTAAACTACAATTTTATTTACAATTATATTTATCTACTCATTTTGGGGTTTACTTCTCAATTTTGGGTTAGATTAACTTTACCCCCTTAGCACATTGGGCCCAAACCTTGCCCTTTGACTTGGTTACTTCTTAGTTCTTACTTGTAATTTGTAAATCATTTCCCAGCTCAATTAATCAATTGTAATCTCCACTAGGGTTGTGCATAATTCGGTTTTAACCGAATTAACCGACTGAATTTTAATTCGGTTCGGTTAATCGGTTAACCGAATAAAATTCGGTTCGGTTAACGGTTAATGGTTTTGAGAAATTTTGGTTTTCGGTTAATTCGGTTCGGTTAAGCGAAAATAACCGAATTACACGAATTAACCGAAATGCTTAAAATGACAAGATTTTATGAGTTTAGATATATATATATATATATTTTTAAATTAATTTATATATTAAAAACTAAAAACCCTAATAAACTTTCCTATTTAATTTATATATTAAAAACTAAAAATTAATTTATATATTAATTTAGATATATTTTTGAGTCTTTGAGACTATGTAATTTTCATGTTTTATCATTTTTTTTAGCTGTGTTTGTTTCATATTTGGATTTTATAATATGCTTTGCTTTTGGATTTTGATTGGTTGGACTTGGATGGATAATTTGGATACAAAATCATGTAAAAAAATAGGTTAGCAAAATAAATTTTTTATTTATTTCGGTTAATTCGGAAATCGACCGAATTAACCGAAATAATTTCGGTTCGGTTAATTAACCGAATTAGTTATTCAGTTCGGTTAACGGTTAATTGAAAAAAAATTCGGTTAATTCGGTTTTGGATAATTCGGTTCGATTATTAACCGAATGAACACCCCTAATCTCCACCCAACCCTACCCCACCCACTTAAGAGAATATTTTATTAATTAAATAGAATTTTTGGTGCCACTCAAATGCTGAAGAAATCTTGTTCCTCAATTCCTTATCATTTAAGCATATATGATAATGCATGTGTGCACTGACTCTAATAATGAGTTGGAATAAATTAATCTCTCAAAAGCTGATAAAATATTTATTATATAAAAATAATATATCCTACTCACTTCCTAAAGTAGTCAAATTGTTCTTTAATTTATATATATATTCTAATCATGCAATTAAAGAAAAAAAAAACCTTTGGTTAAAATGCCTAATGCCCTTTAGTAACATTCCAATAACCAAGTTTTAAGAAATATGAAATTTGAATTAATACATTTTGCTAAATCAATAAGAAAATGTTATCCAATAAGGGTACTAACAAAAATTTATTAAGAGAAAAAAACCAACAATTAAAATTTACGAATTTTGAATTCGAATTCGAATTCTAAGATGAAAATACAACATTTATTGAGGTTTTCATCGTAAAAAATGAAAGAAAGAGGAATTAAATAATATTTTAATTTAATAGTTAAGCTACAAAATAACATATATTACAATGTAACCTAACCCTTCAATTAATTTTTTTTAATATATATATTTTATCAAACATAAGGTAAAGGAAAAGAAGTATCTTTATATAGTTCATAAATATAAAGTTACTCAAACTACTAGAATGAGTGTTGAAATAATTCTTAGAAAATAACATACTATAAAGAAAAACAAGCCGAAGGTTAAAAAAAATATTACCAAATCGTTTTTTAATATTTTTAATATTTTTTTTTTTTTGAAGTTGGCTTTTAACTAACCAAGACAGAGAGAAGGAAGGCTTTTTTATTGCAATATAGCCAAAAAAAAAAAATTATCAAATTACCGTTACTTTTTGATTATTTCCCAAAATACGCTTTTTTTTTTTTTTCAGCTGGGAAATCGCCATCCCCCATGGCGATTTCCCAGCGTGTTTTTTTGCAAATTTGCAAAAAACACCAAGGGAAATCGCCACCCCCCATGGCGATTCCCCTTGGTAATTTTAGCAAAATTTGCTAAAACCATGAAGGGAAATCGCCATGGGGGGTGGTGATTTCCCTTCATGTATATATTTTTTTTTTAATTAATAAAAAAAATTATATTAATACAATATTTTATTTTAATTTGATAAATTTATTTTTAAAAATTATAAATTAAATTAAAATATTTTTTTTATAATTTAAAAAAATTTAAAAATTCGTAAAATATATTTTAGATTTTTTTATAATTTAATATTTTGAATTTTTTTTTTAAAATTTTAAATTTCAAATGAAAAAAAAAAAAAAAAAAAAAATTCAAAGGGGCAACGGTCATATGACCGTTGCCCCCATCCCCCTCCCCCCACCCCCCACGTCCCCCCTCCCCCCACACCCCCACCTTCTATAAATACCCCCCTCCTCTTCTTCAAATTTTCATTCCTCTCATTCAAATTTTCATTTTCTTTCAAAATTTTTTCATTTTTCTACCAAAAAAAATTTCTTTCTACAAATTTTTTTTTTCTACAACAATATTTTGAAATGGCTTCACTATTGAGGTTACAAGAAAATCACATCTCGGAGGTTATATTTAACGAGGTAAGTAAATTGTTATATTATTATTGTTTTTTATATTATTATTATTTTTTATATTATTATTGTTTTTTATATTATTATTGTTTTTTATATTATTATATTATTATTGTTTTTTATATTATTATTGTTTTTTATATTATTATTGTGTTATATTATATTATATTATTATTGTGTTATATTATATTATTATTGTTTTTTATATTATTATTGTTTTATATTATATTATTATTGTTTTTTATATTATTATTGTTTTATATTATATTATTATAGTTTTTTATATTATTATTGTTTTATATTATATTATATTATTATTGTTTTATATTATATTATTATTGTTTTTTATATTATTATTGTTTTATATTATATTATATTATTATTGTTTTATATATTATTATTGTTTTATATTATTTTATTATTGTTTTTTATATTATTATTGTTTTATATTATATTATTATAGTTTTTTATATTATTATTGTTTTATATTATATTATATTATTATTCTTTATATTATATTATATTATTATTGTTTTTTTATATTATATTATTATTATTTTTTTATATTATATTATTATTGTTTTTTTATATGAAATTATTGTTTTATATTATATTATTATTGTTTTATATTATATTATATTATTATTGTTTATATTATATTATATTATATTATATTATTATTGTTTTATATTATATTATATTATTATTGTTTATATTATATTATATTATATTATTATTTTGTTATTTTATAGTTTTATTTATTACTTTTTAATTGTTATAGTTTTATAATATATTAATTTTTATTATTATAACAGGAAACTCGTCGCGTATTACGTTCGAGGAAATTTACATTGGAGGACCCGCATCCTTATATTATCGACCACTTAAGAAGAGCCGGATTTTATCACGCAAGTCAAATTCGACGACTTGTGATACAACCCGATTTAATCTCTGCGTTGGTCGAACGATGGAGACCCGAGACGCACACTTTTCATTTTCCATGTGGTGAATGCACGGTCAGTCTTGAAGATGTTGCGCTGCAACTTGGACTTCCGATCCATGGCGATGCAGTTACAGGCGGAAGCCTGCTAGATTGGAATGAACTGTGTGAAGATCTATTGGGTGAGGTACCTCCAGAAGACGTCGTATCTGGCTCAACGGTGAGACTGACTTGGTTGAAAACGTTTCAAAATCTGCCATTACATGCAACCGAACAACAAATACAATATGCTGCTAGAGCATATATTTTACGTTTGATTAGAGGATTACTGATGCCTGACAAATCAAGCAGTCGGGTACATTTAATGTATCTTCCATTGCTACGTGATTTAGAGGAAGTAGCAAATTATAGTTGGGGTTCTGCGTGTTTGGCAGTTTTTATAGAGAACTTTGCCGAGCTACAGTTCCAAAAAACCATGACATAGGTGGATGTCTAGTGCTTCTACAATCATGGGCTTGGTATCGGCTACCATTTCTTGCTCCGCGCGTGGATATTTCGGCTGTATACCCCCTTGCAAGCAGGTAATAATCTTTACTATTTTATTAATTTTGTACGAAATTGTATTTTTATAGGTCATTAAGATATTATATGCATTTTAATAGGTGGAGTAGGAGTACGGGTAGAGATTTTACAGAGACTCCGAGCGATCTTGCAAGTATAAGACTACGACTAGATCGACTAGGATATGATAAGGTAAATATTTCGATTGTTACATTGAAGTTTTTTTTTTTATTTAATCCTTATGAAACTAATAATTTGTAATAATTATTCGCAGTTTCTGTGGATGCCATATTCCTCGAGTGAAATTATGGCATGCCTCCCATCGGATGCCTACAATAATTTCAATATATGGAAAGCAAACACAGCATTGATATGCTTTTCATATGTAGAGTGGCACCAAACTGACCGGGTGTTGCGACAATTTGGGATGCAACAACCAATTCCTGCAGCCCCGATGAACCTTGATAAGCTTCACAAGGTCGACATGCGTGGTCGTAATGATGAATTCTGGCCTGCGAAGCATGAACGTTGGATCCAATGGTGGAACATACGTTTTGAACGAATTCCGACAGGTTACCCGATTGTTGGTAATAATTTCAACCCGTCTGCTGATTACATAAGATGGTATAGAAATGAAGGTCGGCCTTTCGTTTGTCCACCGTCGATGCACGAGGATGTTAGGAGTATGCCATTTACCGGACAAACTTCAGCTCCAGTCCCTCCTACACAGGATATGGATGCTCCTAGACCTCGCCGACAACGTGGGCGAAGGCGTCAACCGACCTCATCGGAGTTCACAGCACCGAGGATGTCATTTGATCATCCTGAACCTGAACGGGATCATGGAGTACCATCCAGCCATCGTTATTCCGTAAGTCACCCCGGATATGACGTTGATGAGTGTTACCGACCATCACCGCCAAGAACGAGGTTAGATGACCAGCTCCCCGTCCTAAGTCCAAGTTCAGCATATTTAACATCCATGTATCAGTTTGGAACCCCTTCGTCAGCATTTGATGCTACATCATTTATGGGTGCATCTAGTAGTCAGGTTCCCGTTATGGGTGAACTAGGTGTTGGCTCATCCAGCAGTGGGTTTCAAATTTTTGATACGGATGAAACGACTGATGACATACAACCGGAACCAGTGGCGGTTATAGCAAGAGGTCGTGGTGGACCGCGAATACGTGCCACTGACGAGGTTGAACGACGGGTGCAACCACCACGCACTAGAAGAACTCGACACTGTTGCTCTACACCACGCAATAATTAGAATAATTGTAATGTGTTTTAAATTTCTAATATAAATTTATATGTTTTGCATTTCATGTAATTTGTTCGGAAATTCATTGTTATATTTTATTTTAATTTATATCTTAATGTTGTTATTTAATTTTAATATAATAATCCAAATTACATGATAAGTTGCTTTTCTTTTTCTCATTTTAATTTAATTTTCTTTTTAAATTATAATAAGAAAAAAAAATTTAATCAGAAATTAAATTAAATTTTTTTTATCAAATATCCAGTTTTAATCCAAATTATATAATCTTCTTTTTAAATTTTAATAAGAAATATATTTTTATTTTTTATAAAATTGTAATAATAAATTAAATTACATTTTTAATATATATTTTAAAAAAATAAATAACCAAACCTATAAAAAAATATTTTAATTTAATTTATAATTTTTAAAAATAAATTTATCAAATTAAAATAAAATATTGTTTTAATATAATTTTTGTTTATTAATTAAAAAAAAAATATACATGAAGGGAAATCGCCACCCCCCATGGCGATTTCCCTTCATGGTTTTAGCAAAATTGGCTAAAACTTGGTATTTTTTTGCAAATTTGCAAAAAAACACGTTGGGAAATCGCCATGGGGGATGGCGATTTCCCAGCTGAAAAAAAAAAGGCGTACTTTGGGAAATAATCAAAAAGTAACGGTAATTTGATAATTTTTTTTTTTTGGCTATATTCCAATAAAAAAGCCGAGAAGGAAAGGACATGTGAGAGAGTTTAAACAAAAAGCCCATTTTTTAAAAATATAATTAATTAATTAAATAACAGCTAAAAGGGGAAAAAATAAAACAATTAAATTAATTAAAGAGTATTACCTTTACCTCTATATTCTAATAACACTTGTCCTTAGCCTTACTTGCAGTGCCGGGCAGCCCGAACTCAACGGTCTTTTTACATGATGATTGATGAGTAGGCTACCCGTCTTGCCCGATACCTGACTCGGAAAAATTACGGGCAGTCACTCCCCAGTACTCTCTTTCTCTCTTCCCCCCCTTTGCTTCTGCGTGATTATTATCCCTATATCTTTTCTCCCTCCCAGATTTCCTTGATCACGATCGGACGGTCCACAATGAACGCTTCTCCTTTTACTCGTTTCCTTTGCTTTTAGTCCTTCAAATCCTCAGATCTACTCTCTTCTCCCTCTGATCTCCGTTTCTCGGTACGTTTCCTTTAGCTTCCCTTCTTCTTCTTCTTCTATACTGATTTTGCCTAAAAATAGCTTCTTCTTACGAAAAACAACTTCGGCCGGCGAGTTTTGCTCGTAATTGAAAGTGCTTTTTTTTTTTTTTTAGTATAACTCCCGCTATTTCGTCTTTGTTTCAATTTTTTTGCACTGCTAGAGAAATATTCTTTATTTTCATAATTTTTGAATTTTTTTTTCTCTATTTGCTTCTGTTTTTATAGTTCGTACTATACTCTGTACAAATAAAGTAACAGATCTAACGGCTGACACAGCTTCAGTTTAGATCTAACGGTACAGCTTCTTTTTTGTGCAGGTTGCCTTTAGATTTATCGTTGGCCGTGGTAAATAGAGGCTGACCACGATTCAATGGCAGTTACGGTTAGTTACGCCGCGCTAACATACGCCGGTGAAACTCTAGCTACCATGTTTTTGTCGGCTCTGGTCAAAACCCACCTTTTAACTCTGGTAACACTAACACCAAAACTTAGCCTTTCCTTTTTCTTTAATACTTTTTAATTTTTGTCTTTTTATAGTTTCTGCTTCCATGCCCTTTCATTGGTTAGCTCTTGCTTTCCTCTCCCCTCTTTTTTTTTTTTTTTTTTCTTCTTTAATTTCTATGCTATTTTTTGTTGCGGGTTTCTCGGTTTTGCTTTAGATCAGTGCTAAAATGCGCCCTTATAGGGCTTCCATTTTTAGGAATGCTTTTCTCTTTTGTCATTGGGCAGCTCGCTTGTTTTTTACCACTATCTTTTAAAAAAATAGTTTTATGGTTTTCTTGTTAGTGTATTGATTCCACCAAAGAGCAATTTGCAGTTTTTTTGCATGAGATTCCGCTAAGATGCGCCGTTGTAGTTGGGGACTGTGTTTTTTAGGCGTGTTGTTGCAACAATCTAATGCAAGAATGTTTTGAAATTGTGTTCGTTATAAAATATTATTGGTATGAAATATTATTGGTATTGGGTGTTCGAGGATTCGTTTTAAAGATTTTATTTTTTAAAAAATATTTTTTCATAAATTAAAAAAAAAATACTTTATAAAGTTACAGATCAATTTTTTGCTATTAGATGAGATATTTTTCTCTCAACATAATTATTTAGTCAAAGATGTGGATTGTCTTTTTGTTAAAAATCGATATGGATTCGAAATAGATATATCTTATAACGACATAATTCCAATAATTTTTGGTTATATCCGTTGCATCAAAACTTCGGATCTCAAATGAAGTTATTTTTGGGTTAGTTGGGTGTCTAACGTGCACCGTTTCGGTATTGATGTCTTTTTAATTGATTATTTGCTAACTTACGCGTTTGGGAATTGGAGGAGAAGAGAAAAACATCAACTATGGTTGTTTGGGGTGGTTTGAGTTTTGTTGCACGTGGAACGCAATATAACAATTATATTTTATTATATCTATCTTATCTATATCGTTTTGTTTTGTCTGGTCTTGTTTTATGAACACAAATAGTCAAAACTTCTTGTTATGGAATCGATAATTCCTTGGATAATATCGTTGTCAAATCATAGGATGCCACGTCACACTATTAATGTAGTATTTCTGAAGCTTCTTCGAGTTGTCCATGACTGAAACTTTGAAACTATAAGTTTGTCTTTATTTATTTGGAATAATTTAGTAATCATACTTTTTATGTTAAAATATATTCACAAGTTAAAAAAAAAACCATTTTTCTTTGGGAGTTCCGTACCACTACCTCGTAGATTTGGTGGAAAAATTCTCAAGGTTCGTACAGCTTTTCGTACAACTTTTAAGGTTAAAGATTCGTATCACTGCAATTTCAATATTAAACGAATAAAAAAATTCAGTTTGTACGGTTAAAATTATGATATGATAATTTAAATAAAAAAATCAAAAAAATTGATCTTTTATGATTTGAAAATTAGTTTTTGAATAAATGATATTATTATTTTTATATTTTTATTATTTTTAACATATTTTTTTAATATTTTAATTTTTTACGGTACTTTTTTACAGTAATATCAAATATTTTAAAATCATATTTTTTAATTATTTTTTGAATATATATTTTTTAACCCAAATTTTTACTTAGCCCTTAGATAAAGGGATAACAATGAAGACAGCCAAGTTCTCTGGAGATTTTATTCATGTTGTACACTGTTAAAAGTATTGGATTTGACATTGGAATGAAAGGGACAAAAATGGAGGAGTTAAATTCTTCTGGCCTAAGGGAAGAAAAGCATATTTCGTTCTCAGTGTGCAGTGAGAGCGTATTCCACTCCACCAAGTTTTTGGTTGTCTTGTCATTTGCTTCTAAGCATCAGGAAACAGAAGATAAAAAAAAAAAAAATCAATTGTTTGTGTAATCCAAGATGCCTACTAGGATTGATGCCTTTTACTTTCCTTTCATATTGCTCGAGGGAAGTAGTATTGATGGGTCAGATCAGGTTCGAACAGTATAATATTGTTCGCCCGATCTGGTTTGGGTTTAATTTGTCGAATTCAAAAATTCGTTTTATTATTTAAATATATTATATAAAAAGTTATTTTTATATTAATATTTATAATTTAATTTAGATAAAAATATTATTTAATTAATTAAATAGTAATTCGAATGTTATGTACTTTTTTGTTTTGTTGCTTTAAAAATTCTTCAGTACTGTTATTTGCTTATGTAGCTTCTGCTTAACCTGTGCTGTGAATACATCCTTTTGACATTGGTTTCAGAACTCCTTTAGATTGCTGCTGACTAACAAACCCAGTGTCAAAGGAGACGATGCGGAAAACCAGCCTAAGCCGGCGGATGCCGGTGGTGAAGATGGCAATGAAGATGATGGGGAAGATGACGATGACGGTGGTAGTGAGTTTGGAGATGGCGAAGAGGAGCTGTCCTCTGAAGGTGGGGAATATGGCAAAAATACTAACAGCAATAAAAACAACCCAAAGAAGGGACCAGGAGGTGGTGCAAGTGGCGGGGCAGAACAGAATGGGGAAGAAGAAGAAGAAGATGGTGAAGACCCAGAGGATGAAGAGAATGAGGAGGAGGAGGATGAAGATGAAGACGACGGCGGCGATGATGATGAAGATGATGAGGAAGAGGAAGAGGATGAAGAAGATGTTGAAGGAGTAGAAAATGAAGATAAGGATGGGGAAGATGAAGATGAAGATGAGGAATCCCTCCAGCCTCCCAAGAAAAGGAAGAAGTAAGCCTAAGTGATTAGTGGGCCTCCCCTAAAATACCCTCTTTTTTTTTTTTATGTAACTTGTTCACATTATGGATCTTATTTAGCCAGTGAGGAGGCTGTTTTAGGATAATGTTATTACGCATAATCATTTTCATTTCCTTTGCATAATTAGAGTACTACTGTAGAACTATTTGAGCAGCGGCAAAGATTGAATTGAAAAAAATGTATGATTCCTCCGCTACTTATCATAAAGTCAATGGATATGATAGTTTTACTAACATGCTTTCAGAATATCATCACTTGTTTATTATCTTCAGGTCAAAATAACTAAATATATCATTAATGGAACCCCTGGTAAACCACACAGATAACCTCTTTGTAATCATAGCCTCAAGCACCCAGGTTTTAAAGGATCCTGAGTAGCTGGTATTTATGGGAATGAAGGTGCAGGCGCAGGGTTGTGTTAGAAAAATTTGCAACAGAAGTATGAATAGATCCAAGAATTTTTAGAGGAGAACTTTAGATATCAAATTGTATTATTTGGCTGCCTGAGCCATTTCTCATAATACATGGCATTTTATAGAGATTAGGCTCACCCTTGATTACAAATACATGAACCTATTTTCTTCATAAGTTATCTATACTAAAAGACACCTTAAAAAAACGACACTTTAATTAAAGAAACAGTGAATCTAAATTTTTCTAGAATTAACTTTTAACACTCCCCTTTAATTCAGAAAAATTAACCAATCCAAGTTGATTACGAAATTGTACAAACTTGTCTGTGCAAATTGGCTTTGTAAACACATCAGCTAAATGCTCCCCGGTTTTGCAAAACTTTAGCTATATTTCTCCCTTATCAACAAGCTCTCTAATCAAATGATGACGAATTTCAATATGCTTCGTCCTGTTGTGAAACACAAGATTCTTGCTCATTGCAATAGCTGACATATTATCATAGAAAATGGTGCAGATCCTTCCATTTGTTTTAAATCTACAAAAATTCTTCTAAGCCAAACTGCTTCAGTTGCTGCACTTGTTGCTGAAATATATTCTGCTTCTGCTGATGATAATGCCACAACTTGCTGCTTCTTTGATGACCACGAAATAACCTTGCTACCCATACAGAAAACATAACCTGATGTGCTTTTTCTGTCTTCAATTGAACCAGCCCAATCACTATCCGTATATCCAACTAACTTCTTGTCAATTTCTGTTTGATAGAGAATACCATAACTTATAGTTCCTTGAACATATCTCAGAATTCTCTTAGCTGCTGCAAAATTTTGCTTACTAGGCTCACTCATAAATCTGGAAACAATACTGACTTCCATACCTTTACAACGGTATAAGGCTTGTCAAAATCGAAAGAGATTTGCCCAGTCAAAACAGCGAACAAAGTACGTGAAAGCGGTGAAACCAACCCAAGACAAATCAGAGAGGTTGGCACCGCGGCGCCAGGGAGGTGAACAGTACCCGCGAAAAAAGAAAGAAAGCAAAAAGCCTGATTTTTACCTGGTTGCTTGGGTACGAAGTTTCAGACTCCAGAGGCCTTGGGCACTTTAAATAGGACTCTTTTAGGTCATAATAAAGAAGATTAGATACCTAGAAACTTAATTATCTCTCAAGAAGATAGTAGACACCAGCTTCTCTTAAGAAGATTTGAAGATTGAAGACTCAAGAACTGACAACTCTTAGTTTCTTCTTTTCTTTTCTTTATTTTTCTTGTGTTGTTGATGATGGTGAAACTATTTGATTATTTGTTTTCATTAATTAGCATGAACTAATTTTCTTTTACTAGGATTTCAATAGAACTCAACACATAGTTTGAATTTACTTTCTCTCTCTAGCTTGATTTGACGGTTTGTTGAGTTGTTCGTTCATTCTTGTTCTTAATGCTTCTAGTTGATTGGCCACCAATTAGATTGATTTGTTAACCTAAATATAACTTGGAAAAAGGAGTTTAGTATTAGACATGGATTGAATGACACATGTTTCATATTCATTTATTAAGATGAATTGATCTACAGGTATGGTAGGAATACACTTACTTGCCATGTGTAACCATTGTTAGAGTCTAAGCTTAATGAGTTATTCTTTAATTCAATTATCATAGGAATATAGTTAATTGGTTAAGAATTATATTTTTATGAGACCATCGGAATATCCTTATAAATAAGATAGAACTCTAGGTTAACAACTCAGGATTATTAGTCAAGTTAAGAGGGTAAGAGAAGTTCAAGTGAAGTGTTGAGAGAAATTGTAAACCTGGCTTTTCTTAATTGTTTAATTTATCTTTTAATTTGCATTCTTTTATTATTATTTTTTTATTTTCAATCTTTAATTAATTGTTGTCGGATTTACCCACGCAAGTGCACGTATCGTTAATAAGTAATAAAGTGAAAAGTAGAGTGTCGATCCCACGAGGAATTGTTGCTAACTTTGTTAAGTACTGAAATTAAAACAACTTAATCTTATTCAAACAATTAATTAAAGATTGAAAATAAAATAATAATAATAATAATAAAAGAATGCAAATTAAAAGATAGATTAAACAATTAAGAAAAGCCTAGGTTTATAATTTCCCTCAACACTTCACTTGAACTTCTCTTACCCTCTTAACTTGACTAATGATCCTGAGTTGTTAACCTAGAGTTCTATTTTATTTATAAGGATATTCCGATGATCTCATAAAAC
Source organism: Fremontodendron californicum (assembly GCA_030761205.1). NCBI lineage: Eukaryota > Viridiplantae > Streptophyta > Magnoliopsida > Malvales > Malvaceae > Fremontodendron > Fremontodendron californicum. Next base: position 3,722,367 of record JAULJL010000037.1, read on the forward strand.
TATCACTCTTAACCAATTAACTATATTCCTATGATAATTGAATTAAAGAATAACTCATTAAGCTTAGGCTCTAACAATGGTTACACATAACAAGTAAGTGTATTCCTACCCTACCTGCAGATCAATTCATCCTAATAAATAAATATGAAACATGTGTCATTCAATCCATGTCTAACACTAAACTCCCTTTTCCAAGTTATATTTAGGTTAACAAATCAATCTAATTGGTGGCCAATCAATTAAAAGCATTAAGAACAAGAATGAACAAACAACTCAACAAACCATTAAATCAAGCTAGAGAGAGAAAGTAAATTCAAACTATGTGTTGAGTTCCATTGAAATCCTAGTAAATGAAAATTAGTTCATGCTAATTAATGAAAACAAATAATCCAATAGTTTCACCATCATCAACAACACAAGAAAAATAAAGAAGAGAAAAGAAGAAACTAAGAGTTGTCAGTTCTTGAGTCTTCAATCTTCAAATCTTCTTGAGAGAAGTTGGTGGCTACTATCTTTTTGATAGAGAATTAGGTTTCTAGGTCTCTGATCCTCTTTATTATGACCTAAAAGTCCTATTTAAAGTGCCCAAGGCCTCCTGGAGTCCGAAACTTCGCGGCCAAGCAACCAGGTAAAAATCAGGCTTTTTGCATTTTTCTATTTTTTTTGCGAGTACTGTTCACCTCCCTAGCGCCGTGGCGCCACCTTCACTGTCTCTCCCGCGCCGCAGCACCAACCTCTCTGATTTGTCTCGGGTTGGTTCCACCATTTTCACATACTTTGTTCGCTGTTTTGACTAGGCAAATCTCCTCTGAGTTTGACGAGCCTTACACCGTTGGAAAGGTATGGAAGTCAGCTTCAAAAGTCAAGAGGGAGTTTTCTCATTTGAAGTCTTTAGGCTCTAGTTTTTCTTGAAAGAAGCTCCGGAGGTCGAATCTGCCTGCTCATTGGAATACACCGTTTTTCATCGTTTTGCACCACGAAGCTCCAGAACACCTTGGACCTATAAAAACACATAAATAATAACTAAATAACTATTTCAAACATAAAATGGATAATTAAGATAAATATAAAAACATCTAAAACTAATCAAATCATAATAAAATCCTCAAAGACTTAGCCGATTTAAAAGCATGAAAGGTGGTAAAATAACTATATTTCCTAGAGATATCAAATACTCACAGCATAAGCAATATCAGGCGTAGTATGTGTAAGATAAATGAGAGATCCAATGAGCTTTCTATACTATGTCTCATCTACTTTCCCTTTGTTATCATTCTTCACAAGCTTTTCATTCATTGCCAGACATGTGTAACTTTTGTAGAAGATCAACAGCATATTTCTCTTGAGAAATAAAAATCTGACCAGGTTCTTGCCTAACTTGCATCCCTAGAAAATATCTCATGATACCAAGATCTGTCATCTCAAATTTACTTATCATTTGTTTCTTAAATTCTCCAAGCATTTCAGAATTATTTCCAAAATATATCAAATCATCAACATAGAGACAAATTATGAGAAAATCATGAGCACCTTGTGTTTTCACATAAAGAGATGGCTCATTAGGACTTCGGCTGAACTTCTGGTCTTCGAAATACTTGTCAATTTTTCTGTTCCAAGCTCTTAGAGCTTGCTTTAGACCATAGAAAGCTTTCTGAAGCTTGTACACTTTGTCTTCTTGTCCGTCAACAACGTACCCAGGTGGCTGTTGAACATAAACGTCCTCTTCTAACTCCCCATTCAAAAATGTCGATTTAACATCCAATTGGTAAACCTGTAACTTCAACTGTGCTGCCAAAGCTAAGACAATTATTATAGTTTCCATACGAGCTACTAGAACATATGTCTCATGAAAATAAATACCAGGCTGTTGTGTATAGCCTTTTGCAACAAGTTTCGCCTTGTATTTATGGCGTGAGCCATCTTCATTAAACTTTATCTTATAGACCCATTTTAATCCAACAATCTCATTGTCTTCAGGCTTCTCCACAAGCTTCCATGTCTGATTCTTCTCAATCATCTTCATTTCTTCATCCATAGCATTTCCCCATGCTTTTTCTTTAACAGCTTCTTCATAATTTTGTGGTTCACAAGCAGCAAAAGCAACATGGTTTGTTTCATAAATCTCCTGCAAAGAACGGGTCTTCCTTGATGGTGAATCAGTTGTTGATGAAGTTGTGAATTTTTGACTAGTTGGATCTTCTGGAGTAGAAACTGAATTCTGCTTATTGATAGGAACTCCAGAGAAAGGAACAAAATGAATTTCTGAATTCCAATTCCATGCTTTGTTTTCATCAAAAACCACATCTCTTGAAACGATCAGCTCCTTGGTATCGGGCTTGTACAAACGGTAGCCTTTGGATTCATCACTATAGCTAATGAAAATACATTTTTGGCTTTTTCCATCAATCTTCTCATTTCTATTTTGAATGAGATAAAATGCTAGGCATCCAAAAATCTTCAAATGATCAACTTTAGGCTTACACTTGAACCATACCTCATAAGGAGTTGAGTTTGGAACTGTCTTTGTTGGAGATCTATTGAGAATATAAACAGCTGTATTAACCACTTCTACCCAGAAATCATTTGGTAATGACTTCCCATTCAACATATTTCTTGCCATTTCAAAAATGGTCCTGTTCCTTCTTTCTGTGATCCCATTTTGTTGTGGAGTGTAGCTAACCGTAAGTTGCCTTTTGATACCTTTTTCCCTACAATAATCTAAGAAAGGTTTAGAGATAAATTCACCCCCACGATTTGTCCTCAAACACTTGATTTGGTAGTCACTATTTCTTTCTACTTGAGCCATAAACTTCAGAAATACTGAAAATGCTTCAGATTTCTAATGAAGAAAATACACCCACATCATTTTGGTATAATCATCCACAAACAGCAGAAAATATCTCTTTCCACTAAGAGATGAAGTTCTTGTTGGTCCCCATATATCTGCATGAACCAACTCAAGTGGAGCTGAAGCTCTCCAAGATTTTCGTGAAAATGGCAATCAATGCATCTTTCTAGCAACACAGTCTTCACATACACCTTTGCTTTTATCGATTTTTGGAAGCCCAATAACCATTTCTTTATCTTTCAACAGCTTCAGACTTTGATAATTCAAATGACCATATCTGGGGTGCCACAACGCAGACAGATCTTCTTCTTTTGTATTTAAAACGAATCCTTTTGCTGCATGAGGAAAAATGGAAAAACTCTGCTTGCAGACATATGAAGTTTAGCTACTATATTATTCTCTTTTTTTATCAACAATAGTACAGACGTCTTCATCAAATTTCAACATAAATCCAGATTGCATCAACTGTCCAACACTTAATAAATTCTAGGATAAATAAGGTACATAAAGAACATTTTTGATGATTTTAGAAGTACCTTCTTTGGTCTGAATAGAAATATCTCATTTTCTTTTTATCTCCACGTATATTCCATCTCCAAGATTGACATTTGATTTGTAAGATTCATCCAAATTCACAAAACTGGATTTTACTCTTGTCATATAACTAGTGCAGCCACTATCAAGAAGCCAAGAATCAGTTTTATCTGTTGTGTAAGAAAATAACACCTGCTCCTAAAGTTCTTCTATTTTTTTTGAAACATTTGCTTCGTTCTTCTTCCTTTGAGGACAATTCTTCACAATATGGTTAGAGTTCTTGCAGCTGGTACATTGATTGAACCAACAGTTTTTGCTGACATGACCAATCTTTTTGCAAATTGTAACATCTAGGAGGATTTTGATTATAACTTCTGGAATTTGATTGGTCAGTTTGACCTCTTCCGTCTCTTCCACGTCCTCTGCTATAATTTGATCTTCCCCTTTGATATCTTGAATTTTGGGAATTATCTCCAGGCTTTCATTTTTGTTCTCCTCCTTTATTTTCTGTTGAATTCTCCTTTGTTTGCAAAGCTTGCTCTACTGGCTGTTCTGTTGATCTGAAAATCCTCTTCTCATGGGCTTCAAGAGAACCCATCAACTCATACATAGTGAGTTTTGACAAATTTTTTTATTCTTCAATAGCAGCGACCACATGATCATATTTTTGGGGCAAACTTTTGAGAATTTTCTCAACAACTCTTTTCTCTTCTATTGCTTCACCACAACTTTTGATTTGAATGACGATTTCTGCAGCCTTTGAAAAGAAATCTCGAACCTTCTCTGTCTCTTTCATGGTCATTGTTTCAAACTCCTTCCATAAAGCTTGAAGCTTGATAGAAATAACTTTCTCATTCCTTTGGAATTCATTTTGCAGAATTTCCCATGCATCCTTTGCCTTTTGAACTCCAAAAATTCTAGGAAATATGGTCTTGCTAACACTTGCTGAATATATCGAAGGGCATTAGCATTCTTCTTCATGTTATCCTTGTACTGCTTTTGTTGATTTGCAAACAAGGTTGACGTATTTTCTTGATCATCAAAACCATCTTCTACAACTTCCTACAAATCTTGTGAGATGAAAAATGTTTGCATTTGACTCTTCCAATAATCATAATGTTCTCCATCAAATATTGGAACATGACTAGGAGCGTACTGAAATAATGTGTTGGTTGGAGTTGGCAACATCTTTACTACCAGGCTATGATACCACTGTTAGAAAAATTTGCAACAGAAGTATGAATGGACCCAAGAATTTTTAGAGGAGAACTTTAGATATCAAACTGTATTACTTGGCTACCTGAGCCATTTCTCATAATACATAGCATTTTATAAAGATTAGAGAAACTTCTAGACTCACCATTAATTACAAATACATGAACCTATTTTCTCCATAAGTTATTTATACTAAAAGACACCTTAAAATAAGTGACACTTTAATTAAAAAAACAGTGAATCTAAATTTTTCTATAATTAACTTTTAACAGATTGTTAGGGGTAATCTTGTTTGTTGCTAACTATTTGAATACAATTTATCTAAGATAAACTGTTCATTAAGTAAAGTCATGCCAGGAATAGATTTTTATTACATCAAGGAGAGTAGCCCATTATCTTTTTAGTCCTAGGATCATAATTTTAGCGTAGCTAGCATGCATCCAGGATTTCTCCATAAAATACAGAAACTACTTAATGGCAAGGATCATGCAAGAATGACGATAAATCTATCTTAATACGTACTACTGGACCAGCACTATGGTTTTATGCTATGTTGCTCCGATTCTTCATTTTTCTTGAAGTACCCATGTCCGATGCATATCTGGACATGGGTACGGGGATATGATCCCCAAAGAGCCTCCAAATATATGAAAAACTTAGAATAAATTGAACATACCCGTGTTCGACAATCACACCCGAGTCCGAGTAACATAGGTTTTATGTAGAAGCAGATTAGATAAGCTGAAGAACTAAAAATGAAGCCCCTAAAATTATAAGTTATAAATCTGGTCCTAACTTCCATCATGGTAAGAAAAGTAGAAAACAAACATCATGCCATAAGCAAGGGATCAAAATGGGAAACTACATAAATAACGACACAAATGAGCCCCGAACAAGACAGACATATTTTGAGTAGGAAATTATACAACTAGTAACATCAAAGTTCAACAATAAATCATTCATAAATGTGGGAAAAAAAACTGATAAAAAGCTAAATAATGAATCATTCACCTAATATTTACGGTTAGACATATCTTATTCTTGCAGTTTAATGCATTGAAAGGGACCCTAAGGCACTTCACCTTAATTCCACTAGGTGGTGGTGGTTCTTGACGCGTTCTTTAGCACAAAAAATGGGATTTACCTTTCACATAATAATGGATCTAAGTTGCTGATAATCTCATGCTCGCCAAAGCAGCAGCCGCCTTTGAACAAGGTGTCAAACGTAGTCAAGCGGAGGAGATAGTTGGTGAATGGGTGAAACAAGTGAGGAATAGGGCTAGCTATCGCAGAGCAAGCTCTAACTTTACTTCAATCATATGCTACTTGCACGAAGACCTGACAATTCGTGTATCCTATTGTGTTCATGTATTTTTTCAATAATTTGTATTATATAGATTTTGACACATTTGTATATTGGTGTCATATCCGTATTTTTTTCTGTCGTGTTTTAATTATTTTCTCATGTCGTGTTCGTGTCATGTCCAATATTAGGTCTCAACCTTACCTAATCAATAATCTCCAGCCTTGAATATTTGGCTCAAACATTTCCTCGGGTATGTAACTTACAAACCTCATTGAATTAGTGGTTAAGCCAAAGAATTTTTCTCGCTTTCCAAGCCAATGTACACAGTAAGCAGAATATATAACGAAAAGGTTCTGCAAAACTTCACGATGCATTTTTTCTCTAAATTGGGTAGATGTGTAGATTGTCCATGATCCTCCAAATAAAAATTTTGTTTTTCTCACTAGAAAGGTCCATATTTCCTCATTTTTACCAAGCTATTGACTCTATATTATCCGAACTCGAAAGTGAGTGTCAGATACGGGTCCGACACATATATGTTCAATTATTTTTTCTAAATTTTTTCATATATTTGGAAGATTATACCCACATATCTATATCCAAATATATATGGGATACAGGTGTTGTTAGAATTTGGTGTCGGGTCCTCCCATAATGGGTGGTACCCGACCCAAAGGTCTTAAAAACATAACTGCCTAAAGCAGTTTATTTTTTTTGCACATGTTTCATGGGTCTCCCGTCCATGCATTGAACAACTGCCATTGGCAGTTCAAATGTAATTTTAAATAAAGGAAACTTCCATTCTGTAGTTTGTGAAGTTAAAAAAAAAAAAAAGACCAAATGTAAAAAAGAACAAAAAAGAGAAAAAAAAAATCTGAGAAAAACAATACCACTACTCTCTACAAACAAAAAGGAATTTAGTGCCGTGGAAATCGAATAATTTCGTAACGTGATTTTTTTCCCGATCAGTGAATTAAACCAATGTTTATCATCGAACGATGTTGTAAGTTCATTGTTATTTAATTCCGCAATTTATTTTTTTATAGATTATATTTACGTGATAATCTAACATTGGTATCAGAGCTTTTTCGGTTTGATTTCTGATATTATGCAAGCATGTTTTTGTTATAATTGTTTGTCTGTAATAATGCTCTTGAAATCCAAATTGGAATATGTCCGAAAGCCATAAATTCTTATACAGAGTGTGTAATATAATATTATTTACGTAAATGATGTAAAAATATTGCGGATCCATTTTTTATTCATTAAATTAGTTCTTCGTGAATATATATATATATAATATATGTTAAGAAACCCGAGAATGGCAAAAAAAAAAGTTTTTAAATACATATTCATTATGTATGGTAACCAAGAATAAGTGGGGCTTGGATAATCGTGTTACTGTATCTATTTTTTTGGGTAAATATAATATAATATATATTATATTATATTAGAGATCCCAACGTTTGAAAACACTGCTGTAAACGTTGTTATTTATATTTGAATTATCCGAATGCTTTAAGACATTTTTTCTTATTATTTTTTTATGATTCTATTTTATGTTTGTTCTCTTCCTATTAAATTAATTTATATAAAAATGTGATAGGAAGATTTCAAATAATAATAAGAATACGAGGAAGGATTTAGTCTTAAAGCATTCGAACAAAGATTTGTTTTTTTGTAATAAATTTTTTTTTAGACAATGTGAGGCTATATACATGTGTTGTATACATGATTATTGTTATTTTTTCTGTATTTGTTACAGAAAGAAATTCCAAGAATCATCCAAACTCCTATGGCAATTAGAACTTTAGCCCAATTTGAGAGAGTCTATACCTTATTGCAAGATTTGACAAACTACCGAATGGATCCGACTAATGATGACATTGTCAAACACATCATTACCATAAATAATAAAATTCAAGAATTGATCTGGAAAGGTAGCACACATATCAGAAATGATGACTTTAAATATTCTATGTTAAGAGAATCACTTCTAACTGATAGACGGAAAGGTATTTTGGATGACCTTCGGATGTCTGATGTGAAAAATCAAGAGTATGCTATTTTGATTAAAAATTTTGTGAAGACATATGTAAGGATGGGTAGGGATGGCAAAACCCGACCCGATCGATGGATTTCGCACCGATCCGCTCCGAATGGAGAGGTTTTTTTTTGGAGCGGGGTGGAGCGGAGCGGTTTTGGTAAATGCTTGCTCCACTCCGCCCCGCCCCGACTTTTGAAATTACTATTTTATCCTTTAAAATATTTTATATTTTTCCTTATATTTTTAATATATATTAGATATATATACTAAAATTATATATATACTAATATTTTATATCTATACTTTTAGTGTATATGTATTATATATATTATATTAAAGATTTTTATATACTAAAATTATGTTCATGAATAAATTATAATATAATTTTTTACAATATTAAGTTAAAAATAATTAATATAAATTGGGGCGTAACGGAATGGAGCACCATGGAGCAATTATGGATGTAACCGACATCCATGGATGTGGGTGTTTCCAACATCCATGTAAGAGTGGGGTGGAGGTGGATAAGACAATATCCGCCCCCGCCCCGCTCCATTGCCATCCCTAAGGATGGGGGCGAGAAGGACTGCGACCCTCTCTATCGGCCCAACTATCCGTAATGAGAAACACAAAATTTTGGGTACTCCGTGGATGGCTAATTTTGATATCAAGTTGTCAAAGGAATTTTTGGATTCCATCCTTGTTATTCGACTAGTTATCGAAACTTAGTTTTTTTTTTTTATGAACTTTTATAATTAGGATATGTTTAATTACTAGTTTGTTTTTGAAACAATGGATAAATATTGTATATCTGTATGTTTAAATTGTGTAACTATTTTCATGTAAATATTTTAAGAATATGCATGAAACTTTATTATTTATCTATGCGATAATGTGTTTTGCAATTTATGAAGTAATGTTGCACCAAGTGGGAGTTCTAAGATATTTGTTATCTTAGTTTAGTATTTTTTTTCACGATAAAATAAATTAATGATAATTAAACATATAGTTATGAAATTTGATTGTTTAACAAAGTGAACTTTTGGTTTCATACTATATGTATGATTGTCATTGATTATTTAGGATTGTGACAAAAAAAAAGGTGTGTATGCTAGGCATTAATAAGTGCATGTATGTCTTAATGTAGAATATCCTTTCTTGAAATGGCATCTGCTTCGAAAAACATTGTTGCTGAGCTTAACAAGGGTGAGAATCTCAATGGGGATAATTTTGAAATCTGGAGTATGAAAATCCAGTATGTGTTGGAAGAACAAGAAGTTCTTCAAGTTTTAAACAATGTCCTAGAAGAGCCTGAAGATGGGAATACGGTCCAACATAGAAGGGACCGAGAGGCTTATGAGGCCTGAAAAAAGAAGAACTCCATTGCTCACATTACGTTGCTAAGCAGTATGGAGAATGACATCATGCGAGAATTTAGGAAGCATGAGATAGCAAAAGAGATGTGGACTGCTCTCAAGATGAAGTTTGGTGAAACATCAGTTACCAAACTTAGACTGCTTACGATCAAGTTTGACACTTACAAGAAACGCCCAAATCACAATATGAGGCAGCATGTAAGGCAAATGTCAAACATGATAAGTGAGCTGAAAAAGGTTGGTCATACTCTATTTGATGAACAACAGGTTCAAGCTATCATTCGGTCATTGCCACATAGTTGGGAACATATGAAGGTGCACTTTACCCATAATGAAAACATCAAAACAATTGATGATGCTTCACGCCATTTACAATTGGAAGAGGATCGCGCATGGAGGCATCTAGGCCTAATGCTAATGTGTATATGGATGGAACAAGTTCCCATGAAGCTTCAAGCTTCAAATGCAAGCCATATGGGTGGGTACAAAGGTAAAGCATTTAAAAAGCCGAAAGTTAGCTCTCAAGGCAAACGAAAGGCTCCTATGACATATCGCAAGAAGAAGAAGAACATAGCTAAAGTTTAGTGCTTTAACTGTGGCAAGAAGGGTCACTTTGCTCGTGAATGCACTAAGCCAAAAAAATTATGAACCCTTAAAGCATTTTCAAATGCAATAAGTATTATTAAAAGTACTACATTTGTTTCTAGTACCATATTATTGACTGAATCTCATCGTTTGTGGACTGTAGACTCAGGGGCCACAGACCATGTAACACAAGACCGAGATGTATTTGTGGACTTCCATCGAATTCCATGTGGAACTAAATGGATCTATGTAGGAAACAACATAGGGGTTGAAGTCAAGGGAATTGGCACCTGCAAGTTATGTTTGCGTGGTGGAAGATCCCTAATCCTATATGATATTTTATATGCTCCCGAAATACGACGAAATTTGGTCTCAGTAGTTGTTCTTCTTAGTTATGGTTTTAATTTGAACTTCTCTAGTACTGGTGTTGATTTGTTTTTAAAAACAAATTATTATGGATCTGGATACTTAACTAATGGTTTTATTGTATTGGATATTGACTACACTTCATGTAGTAATCTTAATTATAATAGTTTTTCCTTAGTTACATCTTTTGATGATGCAAATATTGATGTGAATATTTGGCATGCTAGACTATGTCATATTGGACAACATAGAATGCATAGATTAGCTAAAGAGGGATTATTAGGCCCTATTAAAAAAGTTAATCTATTAATATGTGAAAATTGTCTAGCTAGAAAAATGACAAGAAAACAATTCGGTAAACGAACGAGAGCTGATTATCCATTGTAATTAATACATTCCGATATTTGCGGCCCGATAAATGTTAGGGCACGCAGTGGAGGAGTACTTTCATCACATTCATTGATGATTATTCACGTTTCGGGTTTGTCTATTTGATTTCCCATAAGTCTGAAGCATTAGAGTGTTTTAGAAAATATGTAATTTTGATGGAAAATCAACTAGATAGAAATGTTAAGACATTGATCTGACCTATTCAGAGATTTATGTGATGAAAAAGGAATAGGTAGGCAGCTAACCATTTCGAGAACTCCACAATAAAATGGTGTTGCGGAGAGAAGAAATAGAACTCTTCTGGAAATGGTTAAGTCCATGATGGCCCAAGCAAAACTGCCTGTCACCTTTTGGGGTGATGCATTGTTAACAACTGTTTATGTATTGAATAAAGTACCCTCTAAATCAGTTTCATCTACTCCCTATGAATTATGGACTGGTAGAAAACTTGATCTTAGTAATCTAAGATCTTGGGGTTTTGCTGCTTATGTGCATGAGCCTGATCATAAACATGGCAAGTTAGGTCCAAGAGGCAAAAAGAGTATATTTACAAGATACTCTGAGAATTCAAAGGGATATATGTTCATTGGTGAAAAGAAAAGTGGAAGTGTGACTGAATTTGAATCACGGGATGTCACTTTTTTGGAAAATGATTTTCCAAGGATGGGTGAGATTAATCAGGATATATCTCTTTACGAGATGGAAGATCCTGACGATTTGATTGTTGCAAATCAACTACTGAATATTCCTAAAAATGCACCAACAATATCTCATCCAAGTGGGAGCATAACAAAAGATGATGACTTTGTTTCACAAGAATCACAAGTTAGGCGTAGTAACATGGAAATGTTCCTCGACGTCGTTTTGACATAGAGGGAGAAGCTTTCATGATTATCCCACAAGATGAAGAAGAGCCTAGAAATATTAAAGAAGCTCTTTCTTCTAATGCAAAAGAAAATTGGATGAAGGCAATGGAAGAAGAGATGGAGTCAATGAGATCAAACAATATTTGGGAATTGGTTAATCTACCAAAAGGACGCAAAGCAATTGGGAACAAATGGGTTCTCAAGATTAAGCGTAAGTCTAATAAGACTAGGCACTCCTTGTAGCTAAGGGGTATACTCAACAAGAAGGAATTGATTATGAAGAGAATTTCTCCTGTTGTAAGATTTACCTCCATACGCTTAATTCTGGCCATAGTAACAAGTTTAGATTTGGAGTTACATCAAATGGATGTAAAAATTGCTTTTCTAAATGGAGAATTGGAAGAAGAAATCTGATAACTCGTATAATTATATAGTTTTTAGTTATGTTTTATTATTGTTTTGTGTCAAATACGAGTTATTATTGTTGATGAAAATGGCTAGAAAAATGCACCCACCTATTATACCTACCTTTGAAATTTATAAAGCTTGTCTCTTGTCATTTAGCTCTCTAAAATGTGTATAAATAGAGGGCCTTGGATGAGTATTAGGATACATTATACATTGGTAGGATATTAGCCATTGTAATAAAATTCTCTAAGTTTTCTTTTTCTTTCCTTTCTCTAGTTTTCTTTTTCTTTATTTACTTATGCTTCTTACATTTCTTTTCATTTTATTCATATCTAGTATGTATTGCTAATCATATTGTTGAGGTGATGAGGTGAAGCTTTTGGTAAATGCTAAGGTTAGTCTCTTAAACATGAGCTAAAATGAATCATCATTTATAAACACTAGTATAGATAATATTTTCTTTTGGTTTAAAATCATACTTGCAAAGTAGGGATCTTGATTCATTATTGACAATGAAAATGGCACAGTAAATGCTTGGTTTCATAACCTTGATTTGTTATAGACATATACCTTGGCATAAGGAATGCTTGGACTCTTTTTATGAGTTTTGAGGACACCAAATGAACATAATATCATATGCTATGGACGTTGGACAATTTGGACTGAATTGCTAAACCTTCCGATTGGAACCTCCCTTATGTGTGGATTTCAATTGTGTAATAAAACAAGATTAATCTTAGCATAACACCAAGAGTGGATTCTCTAACCTCAACATCTTTTCTTATTGTTTTTTTATATCTTGTTTAATTTCTTTTATATTTCTTTTATTTTGTTCTCTAATATCTTGTTTATCTTATTTTGTTGTTGATTCCCTAATATCTTGTTTACTTTCTTTTTCTTATATATTTATAAACTTATACTTACTAATACGCTTCCCTGTGGTTCGACCTCGGACACCCGAGAATTTATTACTTGAACATAACCTGCACTTGGGTTTACAACTCTTAATTGAGTTTCCATCAAGTTTTTGGCGCCGTTGCCGGGGAGGCAATACTAAGTATATAAGTTTATAAGTTGTTTTATTTGTATTGGCTGGTTATACCGCCTAATTTTCTATATTAACTTTGTTTTATTTTTATTGGCTGGTTATACCACCTAATCTGTATATTAACTTTGTTTTATGCTTGTTTGGCGATGTGATTTTAGATCTCGTCGTTTAGTTAGATTTTATTGTGAATCTTTTCAGGTAATCTTTCTAATACAACTCCAACCATGGCTGACAATGAAAGTGTTCATGCTGAAGATGAGAACAGACAAGTACGCACCATGCGTGACTACTTGCAACCAACTCGAAGCTCATCACCCTCTTGTTTTATTTTTCCTCTCAATGCAAACAACTTTCGTTTTAAACCAGGTATGATAGCTTTGCTTCCAAATTTCCATGGGTTAGAATCGAAAAGTGCTTACTCGTTTCTAAAAGACTTCGAAGATGTATGTGTCACCTTTAATGACCAACAATGTACAAATGAAATTGTCAAGCTAAAATTATTTCCTTTTTCTTTAAAAGATAAAGCAAAAATTTGGCTTCATAATTTAAAACCAAGGTCAATTGGCACATGGCAAGAATTACAAACTGAGTTTCTAAAGAAATTTTTCCCAGCACATAAAACTACTACTTTGAAAAGACAGATTCAAAATTTCAATCAAAATCAAAATGAAGCATTTTTTCAGTGCTGGGAGCGTTTTAAAGATTTGTTAAGCTCTTGTCCACATCATGGTTTTGAAAAATGGCGTCTTATTAGTTTCTTTTATGAAAGTTTAACTCCCGAAACTAAACAATTTGTTGAAACAATGTGTAACGGTGAGTTTCTAGAAAAAGAACCTGAAGAAGCCTTTGACTACCTAGACCATTTGGCAGATAACTCTCAAGCCTGGCACACAGATAATTCTTCTGGAAGTTTCAATAGATCTAATCTTGTTTCTAACAGAGGTAAATATCATTTTAGTCAAGAAGATGAGATAAAAGCTAAAGTAGCTAATTTGGCTAGAAAGATTGAAGCCATGGAACTTAGAGAAGTAAAAGAAGTCAAAACGGTTAAAAATGAAGAAAGTTGTGGAATTTGTGAAATCATGGGACACCCCACTTCTGAATGTCCAAACATTCCCATTCTTAAAGAAGCGTTGCATGATCAAGTAAATTCCATAAACACATTCAAAAAGCCTTTTCCTTCTCCTTACTCTGAAACGTATAACCCTGAATGGAGAAATCATCCCAACTTCAGTTGGTGGAATAATAATCATGTTCAGGTACCACAATCTCAAAAGCCGGGCAACACTTTTTCCTATCAACCTTCACGTGTACAAACCTTGGAAGAGACATTGCAAGCATTCATGCAAACACAAGCAAATGTGAATAACCAAACTTCACAGGACATCAATGAGATCAAAAACACCTTGTCCACATTGACAGCCTCATTACGCACTCAAGAAAAAGGTAAGTTTCCTGCTCAACCTCAGCCTAACCCTTCTACTCAATGTCTTGTTTCTTGCTCCAATGAAACTCAACAGGAAAATTCCAGTTCTATCACAACTCTTCGAAGTGGAAAGGCAATTGACAAAAACATTCCATCAAAAGACCAAGATCCTCCTTCCCCTCCGAAAAGTAATGGTAAGGATGATGGTAAGTCTGAACTTCTTGAAAATTTGGACAAAGAAAAAGGTATGCATCCTGCTCCTTTTCCTCAAAGGTTGCAAACAATAAAGAATTTGAATCAAAATGCAGAAATTTATGAACTTTTCAAACAAGTTAAGATTAACATTCCTTTATTAGATGCAATCAAACAAGTTCCATCTTATGCTAAATTTTTGAAGGACATGTGTACAGTTAAAAGGAAACATAATGTACAAAAGAAAGCAATTCTGACGGAAAGTGTGAGCTCAATCATTTAGCACCTTACTCCACCAAAATTCAAAGATCCTGGATGTCCAACAATCTCATGCATCATTGGAAACACTAGAATAGAACGTGCATTGCTTGATCTTGGTGCTAGTGTTAATCTTTTGCCTTTTTCTGTTTATCAACAGTTAGGTTTAGGTGAACTCAAGGAAACACCTGTTACACTTCAACTAGCTGATCGTTCTGTAAAAATTCCTCGAGGGATAGTTGAAGATGTTTTGGTTCAAATTGATAATTTTTACTTCCCTGTTGATTTTATTGTTTTGGACACACATCCTGTTTCAAATCCAAATGTTCAAATTCCTGTTATATTAGGCCGTCCATTTCTTGCAACTTCTAATGCTCTGATAAATTGCAGGAATGGTATGTTGAACATTGCTTTTGGAAATATGACTTTAGAATTAAATGTGTTCAACATTTGCAAGCAACCTGGTGATGATTCAGAAATACATGAAGTGGATTTCATTGAAGAACTTGTTCATGAACATCTCACCACTACCACATTCCATGATCCTTTAGAAGCTTATTTAATTGAATGTGATAGTGGTGAGATGTTTTGTGATTGATTTTCAGATTCTATCTATCATTAATTTTCTATCAAAGTTGCTTATGTTCTTCTACAAGAATTGTTCATGATGTTGTCTTGATTTATTTAGGTGTACAACTAGATAGATCTTGATAATTATCTATTGCTAGTCTAGGAGTCTTGATCCGTGTAATTGTCTTGATTTCCTATTCATAAGTGGCAATTTGTGATTAATGATTATGGTCAAGTTTTCAATAATTGCAAAGTGGAACATAACCTAAGTTGAACAATCCGAGCTTATGTGTTTGTTGCTTAGATCAACCTATCTTCCTCATCATAAAGCTGCCATTAAATTGAATTTAGAGAGCTTATTCTAGGTTGTTTAATGGTTAGAGATTAAATAGAGAGCTTGTTCTATTTAACGACAAACTAAGGAAAGATTGGGATAACAGAGCTTGTTGTTATCTACGGTTGTTAACTTTGATAGTTGGTTGATATTGATAGATCTGAAATTGATTTAGTTTTTAGTTATGTTTTATTATTGTTTTGTGTCAAATACGAGTTATTATTTCTTAGTCTAATTGTGTTTATGATTTTTTTATATTTTTATGTAATTTGGTGTTTTTCACGAGTTTCTTTGAGTGATTTCAGATTACTAGGTTAAATCAAGAATTAAGGGCAAATTCAGTTCAGTTCCAGTTCCGACACCTTTTTCCATATCAGCTATATCTGGAGTTTCACTGAAGCAATAAGGCTGAAATTTTAACAGTGCAAAGTTAATAGGCATATCTATCTTTTTCATGCTTTACACTTCTTGAAACGGAGTCGTTTTCCCTAGCGAAATCGACCATCAAGTTGGCTGATGTGCAATGACGTCTGTGCTGACAAGTTTTGGTATTTTGACCATATCTTCTGATCCACATCAGCAAATGAGCTGATTCCAACGGCTATGGATTACCGACTGATAGGGGAACATTTTTCTAGAAGACCATGTGATCAGATCAAGCCTCCAATATTGACAAAATCGACCATCAAGCTGGCTGATCAGAATTGTCATACAATATGACGAAAATTGTTAGAAAAATGCACCCACCTATTATACTTACCTTTGAAATTTGTAAAGCTTGTTTCTTGTCATTTAGTCCTCGAAAATGTGTATAAATAGAGGGCCTTGGATGATTGTAAAGGATTGTACATTGGTAGGATATTAGCAATTGTAATAAAATTCTCTAAGTTTTCTTCTTCTTTCTTTTCTCTAGTTTTCTTTTTCTTTATTTTCTTCTTCTTCTTCTTTCTTTCTTTTATTTCCTTCTTAGATTCTCTTTAATTTTATGTTTATGTTTACAATGCCTATGCTAGGCTAAACTTCTATTTGGTTAAGGGTGATTTCAAAGCCCTAGACATGTTTTGTGATTGATTTTCAGATTCTATCTATCATTAATTTTCTATCAAAGTTGCTTATGTTCTTCTACAAGAATTGTTCATGATGTTGTCTTGATTTATTTAGGTGTACAACTAGATAGATCTTGATAATTATCTATTGCTAGTCTAGGAGTCTTGATCCGTGTAATTGTCTTGATTTCCTATTCATAAGTGGCAATTTGTGATTAATGATTATGGTCAAGTTTTCAATAATTGCAAAGTGGAACATAACCTAAGTTGAACAATCCGAGCTTATGTGTTTGTTGCTTAGATCAACCTATCTTCCTCATCATAAAGCTGCCATTAAATTGAATTTAGAGAGCTTATTCTAGCTTGTTTAATGGTTAGAGATTAAATAGAGAGCTTGTTCCATTTAACGACAAACTAAGGAAAGATTGGGATAACAGAGCTTGTTGTTATCTACGGTTGTTAACTTTGATAGTTGGTTGATATTGATAGATCTGAAATTGATTCTTAATGATGTCTAGTGGTGGAGAATGAAACCTTAACCATATTTTTCATATTTGATTCTTCTTACTTACTTGTTTTCTTACTTTTCTAGTTTGCTTATTTTTAAAAGTATATTTATTTTTATTGGCTGGTTATACCGCCTAATTTAGTATATATATTTTTATTGGCTGGTTATACCGCCTAATTTAGTATATATATTTTTATTGGCTGGTTATACCGCCTTGCATCTTATTCTTATTATTTACTTTAGTTTAAATCTGGCTTCAAAAACCCCTTTTCTTTTATTGTTCTTGAATTTAAGTTTTAAACTATCAACTTATAAACTAAAACCCAATCCCTGAGGACTCGACCCTTGCTAATCATTATACTTACAATTGATCTTTTTAGTGCAAGGTTAAATAAGATACACTCTTTTGGGTGCATCAAATTTTTGGCGCCGTTGCCGTGGATTGCTTTCTTTAGTTTATTTGTTACTTGGTTTATTCTTATTTTCAGTTCTAATTAGTTTTATTTTCTTGTACATACATGTTTTTCTTTTCAAATTTTGAAAAAAAAAAGATGGAATTAAGCAATCTAACACTTGAAGAGTTGGTGGCATACATGAACATGGAGAATCAACAAGCCAATCTCACCTCCCCAGTTCAACAATTGGCCATGGGAGGATGTCAAGGCCATCAAGTGTTCCAAGACCAACAGTATGATCATTACTCAAACACTTACCATGAGGGATGGTGGGATCATACTAATTATGGCTACTCGAAAAATTACCAAGAAGTAGATCCTTATGCCAATTACACTCATCCATCTAGCTTCAATCAATCATGGTCTCAAGAACCAGATCTTTTTCAACCACCACATATGACTCAAAACTCAGGTACTTCTTTAGAAGATCTTGTCTATTCTCTTGTTACTGATTCTTTGCAATTTCAACAGGAAACAAGGGCAAGAATCCAGAGTTTGGAAAAGCAAATGAGCCAATTGGCTAGTAGTATGGTGGGATGGGTAGCACAAAGATCTGAAGAACTCCCAGCCCAAACGATGGTTAACCCAAAGGAGAATGCTACTATTGTGACCTTGAAGAATGATGAACAAGATGAGGATGAAACAAAATTAGAGATGGATTCTATTCTTGAGGATAATGAAGCCAAAGATCCAAATAAGAGTATTTCGGCACCTGAGGTAACGTTTAAGGTTTCACTTTTTACTAATGTTTCTTCTCCACCTTTTCCTAGTAGATTTGCAAAGTTCAAGGAGGAAGAACATGAACAACACATGCCGGAAACCTTAAACAACTTGTTTGTGGAGGTCATTCAACAAGTATCAAAATATGCTCCATTCCTCGATGGCATATGCACCACAAAGGATGATGGAATAATACTTGTAATGGAGAATGCATCCACTGTTGTGCAAAGAAAGCTTCCTCTCAAACGCATAAATTTGGGAAATTTCATGTATGAGCCTGACAAGCCTAAAATGCTAAGAAGGGGTGTTGGTTAGGTTCAAAACACTAAATCAAGTGCTAATTGGGGGAGGCAGCCTAATTAGTGAAAGCATTGCCAAACTGCCATCCTCATATTTGCTCTCTTTTTCTTTATCTTTTTCTTATATTTCTTTGCTAATTGTGTTTAGTGTTTCTAAGTTCATTTAGGCTGCATAAGTTTATTTTGTTTATTAGTTCTTTTCACTTACACATGATTCTTTCATTTGGGATTAATAGCATTACATTAATGACAATGTAAGAATTATGTGTGGGGGGAAGAATTTAGGATTTTATTTAGAGTGTTTTGTTTATGAGTCTTTTTAAGTTGTTTTTCTTTCTGATCCTTGTTTTGAAAATAACTAGATGTAAATATAATTTTTTAACCCCGGTTAAACGGCGGATAACGGTACTCCGTGATTATTTAAGTCGGTTCCATCAGCTACCCACAAAACTGATATTGTATATAAATTTCTCTTTCAATTTCTCTTTCAATTTTTTCAGGATGGATGATATTCTCACAAGATTGCAGAAACGATTTCCTCCTTTTCCTCAAAATATTTTACTGAAGCTTTACCAAGTTCGATTTGAAAGATTAAGAATGCTTATGCACAAAGGGATTCCTGAAGACATACGTTGGATAATTGAAGTCAAGGTACGTGAAGATGAATATCTGCCTGTTTTGCATTTACCAGGTACAGGTAGAAGCACTTTTGCAAAGAAGCGACGAGCAAAGCGCATGAGTTCAAACTGCCACAAATGTGCACGATGGACGTGTAACGGTAAATGTCATTCTATTGGGATTCCGTCCTCTAATCGAGATGATAAAATTGAATTCATTAAGGATGGACTGAGTAAGGAGAATTTGGGTAATATCCAACTTTCTCTTGAGACGCATCCTAGTGGAGACGTACAAAGAGAAATTCTTGATTTATGGCCGCAATTCCAAAGGGAATGGCAACATCTTGGGAATCTGATGTTAAAAGACCCTGTTTGCCAGCTTGTAAGAAAATGGATGGGAAGCATATCCTCGACTCATAGAAGGCGTTTAAGCCGTTTCTGGACGTAAAACCAGAGGAAGATGTGAGCCACAATCACAACTACAATAAATAACTTCTCAGCTTTTGGTTTGATTTGCAATAACTTCATTTCGGTTTAATTTACGTGTTGTTCGATTTGTGTAATTATTCTCGTTTTTTTTTTATTGGTCTTTTACGGTTGATTTTTCTTCTCTTTTTGATTTTCTTCCTGAAATCACGCAAAAATCTTTTGTTAGGTTAACATTTTCTCCTGACAGGTCAAATACACTTTCGGTGACATTATTACTCTTGTCTGATTCACTACTCAGTCCTCTATATATTACACCATGTACTCATTCTCTTTTAGGCACTCAAAAAAAAATGGAAAGTACTTCGTCCCAGCGCATTAAAAAAATTTGTGTCTTTGGAGGTGCTTATCCAGGGAAAAATAACATATTTGCTGATGAAGCCATAAGAGTTGGAGTAATACTTGCCCAACAAAAGATCCAGTTGATTTATGGAGGTGGTAGTACGGGTTTAATGGGAGCATTCGCTACAGCAGCACACGCCGGAGGAAGTCCAGTTCTAGGAATCGTGCCAAAACTATTCATAGATTTTTGTGGACCTACCTTGGGTAAGGAAATACAAGTCTGGAGTATCCCTGAACGGATAACAATCATGTACCATTCTGCCGATGCATTCATTGCTTTACCAGGAGGTCTGGGTACATTGGAAGAAATAGCTTGCGTGGCTTCTTGGTCATCTTTGGTCACAAATAAGAAACCCATTGGTTTGCTTAATATTAATGGTTATTTTAGTAATTTGCTTTCATATTTAGATAATGCTGTGGATAATGGATTCATGTTTTCAGAGGCAAGGAGAACCATAATTTCTGCTACAACCATTGAAGATTTACTCAAAAAGCTCCAAGCTTATGAGTATTTATCTGCTACGGTTGTTTTGCAAACGCTCGGAAAAAGAAAAAGAGATATGGACGAGCAAGGAGTGGATTGCACTTTGTCTTTGTGACATTATCTAACATTTTGTTTGTTGTGTCTCAGTTATAATAAGTGGTTAGCAACCTCTGCAGGTAATATCTCCTAAATTCTACCTTTAAAATTTGACATTGGGGACAATGTCATATTTTAGTAGGGGGTAAGGGACATATTTTGCTAATTTTTAAAAAAAAAATTTGTTGTGTTTTAAGCCATTTAGAAGTATTCATTCTGAACAAGGTCTGAGTAAGGGAGACTTGAGACATACCTTGTCAGTTTGATTTCTTCTTTTCAAAAAAAAAAAAAAAAGTTTGTTGTGTTTTAAGCAATTTAGAAGTATTCATTCTGAACAAGGTCTGAGTAAGGGAGACTTGAGACATACCTTGTCAGTTTGATTTTAATCTTTTTATGTTTACTTGTTAATTTTTGTTTAGTATTTTAGGATTATTTAGGTTGCATGAGTTTGTTTTGTTTTGGGTCTTAGTTGTTCCTATTCTTATGTTATTAGTTCTTTTCTCTTACACATGATTCTTTCATTTGGGTTAATAGACTTACATTGAGGACAATGTAAGAATTAAGTGTGGGGGGAATGATTTAGGATTTCTTTTATTTTTGTCTACTATTTTTTTTATGAGTCTTTATTATTATTTTTAGTGTGTTTTAGTTCCTTTCCAATACTATGATGAGATATGAATTGCATAAGTCTAAAACAGATTTATTAGTGAGAAGATTTTCATGAGAATTGAACTTGATATCAACCTTTTTATGAGCCAATGTTAATATGATATGTTGATTGAGAAAGAAGCATGTTTAGACTTAATCTGACTTGTATAATCATCCTTGTGAGTTTTTGAGCCTATAATGATTGATGCATTATATAAATCAATCTAATTTCTTTCTTGAGTGCTCTTATGATTACATGATTCTCTAGAACTTGCTTTAGACCTTGTTGAGACTATATTGATGCATGTGACAACATGAATATGATAGAGGCATTAGGATTTTTAGCCAGGGCCAAACAGCCATCCCTTATTGATGTTCCAAGAGAACACACCCTTAGTGAACCAATTTGAGCCTACATTGAATAAGCTATCTCTTTGGTAACCATAACTTGTCCCTAACCTAAATATACTTATATACTTACCTTTGTTCCAAAGATGAATTAGCATGTTTTGAGACAAGTTGCAAAGACAAGGAAGGTCTATTGAAAATTTGGGTTGGAAACAAAAGATAAGTGTGGGGGAAGAAAATAAAAGAAAAAGTCAAGAGAAAAAGAAAGGGATCATTGTCAAATACATTCCCATATTAAAAAAAAAAAAAATCTTCTCCTGAACTTCTAGTTAAAGTAAAGAAAAAGATGTTACAAAGTTGTTTAGAATGAAGAAAAGGCTCAACATGAATATTTAGCCTATGTTATTATGTGCTTTATAAGAGTTTTGAGAAGTTTTATTTGTATGATCTTATTATGTCTCTAAACTCTATGAACTCTTTGGAACCTTTGTGATATCTTTATCCTTTTGTTCTTTAACCACATTATAACCCTTTGGCCCCATTACAACCTTGAATAAAGACCTCTTGATTTATGAAGTTGTATGATCTAAATAGTGGAGAATAGGTGGACAAGCAAGCATATGGTAGAAGTGTTTTCATGAGATTAATTGAGTGTAAACACTTTACCACTACTTTAAATAGTGAAAATCAAGAGAGTATCCCATGTGAGAAGTTGAGATTAAGTTTGAACATGCACTATTTTGATTGAAATATGTTATGTTAATATTGGCTTAACTCAAACTATTTACATTCAAGCAAGATTTTTTGTGAATTTCTTTAAGCTATTGATTAGTTTTTAAGACTTGTCCAATGATTATCTCTAATTTATATTGGAAGGATTAGTTATAATTATTATTTTTAGTTTTTCTTATGTCTTCAATGTTTGTGGGTATCGTCCTAGTAAACCCTCACGAGACTAAACTCGTCCACTAGGGACACCTAGGGGTTTAAAGGCTTGTGTCACATGCTAAGTGCCACCGTGATTTTCTACGAAAATGGATTAGATTAGATTTTCTTATTTTATTTTTATTGAGTCGTTGCTAGGGACTAGCAACAATCTAAGTGTGGGGGTGTGATAACTCGTATAATTATATAGTTTTTAGTTATGTTTTATTATTGTTTTGTGTCAAATACGAGTTATTATTGCTTAGTCTAATTGTGTTTATGATTTTTTATATTTTTATGTAATTTGGTGTTTTTCACGAGTTTCTTTGAGTGATTTCAGATTACTAGGTTAAATCAAGAATTAAGGGCAAATCCAGTTCAGTTCCAGTTCCGACACCTTTTGCCATATCAGCTATATCTGGAGTTTCACTGAAGCAATAAGGCTGAACTTTTAACAGTACAAAGTTAAGAGGCATATCTATCTTTTTTATGCTTTACACTTCTTGAAACGGAGTCGTTTTCCCTAGCGAAATCGACCATCAAGATGGCTGATGTGCAATGACGTCTGTGCTGACAAGTTTTGGTATTTTGACCATATCTTCTGATCCACATCAGAAAATGAGCTGATTCTAACGGCTACGGATCACCGACTGATAGGGGAACATTTTTCTAGAAGACCATTTGATCAGATCAAGCCTCCAATATTGACAAAATCGACCATCAAGCTGGCTGATCAGAATTGTCATACAATATGACGAAAATTGTTAGAAAAATGCACCCACCTATTATACCTACCTTTGAAATTTGTAAAGCTTGTCTCTTGTCATTTAGTCCTCGAAAATGTGTATAAATAGAGGGCCTTGGATGATTGTAAAGGATTGTACATTGGTAGGATATTAGCCATTGTAATAAAATTCTCTAAGTTTTCTTCTTCTTTCTTTTCTCTAGTTTTCTTTTTCTTTATTTTCTTCTTCTTCTTTCTTTCTTTTATTTCCTTCTTAGATTCTCTTTAATTTTATGTTTATGTTTACAATGCCTATGCTAGGCTAAACTTCTATTTGGTTAAGGGTGATTTCAAAGCCCTAGACATGTTTTGTGATTGATTTTCAGATTCTATCTATCATTAATTTTCTATCAAAGTTGCTTATGTTCTTCTACAAGAATTGTTCATGATGTTGTCTTGATTTATTTAGGTGTACAACTAGATAGATCTTGATAATTATCTATTGCTAGTCTAGGAGTCTTGATCCGTGTAATTGTCTTGATTTCCTATTCATAAGTGGCAATTTGTGATTAATGATTATGGTCAAGTTTTCAATAATTGCAAAGTGGAACATAACCTAAGTTGAACAATCCGAGCTTATGTGTTTGTTGCTTAGATCAACCTATCTTCCTCATCATAAAGCTGCCATTAAATTGAATTTAGAGAGCTTATTCTAGGTTGTTTAATGGTTAGAGATTAAATAGAGAGCTTGTTCTATTTAACGACAAACTAAGGAAAGATTGGGATAACAGAGCTTGTTGTTATCTACGGTTGTTAACTTTGATAGTTGGTTGATATTGATAGATCTGAAATTGATTCTTAATGATGTCTAGTGGTGGAGAATGAAACCTTAACCATATTTTTCATATTTGATTCTTCTTACTTACTTGTTTTCTTACTTTTCTAGTTTGCTTATTTTTAAAAGTATATTTATTTTTATTGGCTGGTTATACCGCCTAATTTAGTATATATATTTTTATTGGCTGGTTATACCGCCTAATTTAGTATATATATTTTTATTGGCTGGTTATACCGCCTTGCATCTTATTCTTATTATTTACTTTAGTTTAAATCTGGCTTCAAAAACCCCTTTTCTTTTATTGTTCTTGAATTTAATCAACAACAAAACAAGATAAATAAGATATTAGAGAACAAAATAAACAAAATAACATAAAAGAAATTAAACAAGATATAAAAAATAATAAGAAAAGATGTTGAGGTTAGAGAATCCACTCTTGGTGTTATGCTAAGATTAATCTTGTTTTATTACACAATTGAAATTCACACATAAGTGAGATTCCAATCGGAAGGTTTAGCAATTCAGTCCAAATTGTCCAACGTCCATAGCATATGATATTATGTTCATTTGGTGTCCTTAAAACTCACAAAAAGAGTCCAAGCATTCCTTATGCCAAGGTATATGTCTACAACAAATCAAGGTTATGAAACCAAGCATTTACTGTGCCATTTTCATTGTCAATAATGAATCAAGATCCCTACTTTGCAAGTATGATTTTTAACCAAAAGAAAATATTATCTATACTAGTGTTTATAAATGATGATTCATTTTAGCTCATGTTTAAGAGACTAACCTTAGCATTTACCAAAAGCTTCACCTCATCACCTCAACAATATGATTAGCAACACATACTAGATATGAATAAAATGAAAAGAAATGTAAGAAGCATAAGTAAATAAAAAAAGAAAACTAGAGAAAGGAAAGAAGAAGAAAACTTAGAGAATTTTATTACAATGGCTAATATCCTACCAATCTACAATAATACTCATCCAAGGCCCTCTATTTATTTACATTTTGGAGAGCTAAATGACAAGAGACAAGCTTTATAAATTTCAAAGGTAGGTATAATAGGTGGGTGCATTTTTCTAACAATTTTCGTCATATTGTATGACAATTCTGATCAGCCAGCTTGATGGTCGATTTTGTCAATGTTGGAGGCTTGATCTGATCAAATGGTCTTCTAGAAAAATATACCCCTATCAGTTACGGATCCATAGCCGTTGGAATCAGATCATTTGCTCATGTGGATCGGAAGATATGGTCAAAGTACCAAAACAGGTCAGCACAGACGTCATTGCACATCAGCCAACTTGATGGTCGATTTCGCTAGGGAAAACGACTCCGTTTCAAGAAGTGTAAAACATGAAAAAGATAGATATGCCTCTTAACTATGCACTGTGAATATGTCAGCCTTAATGCTTCAGTGAAACTCCAGATATAGCTGATATGGAAAAAGGTGTCGGAACTGGAACTGAATTGGATTTGCCCTTAATTCTTGATTTAACCTAGTAATCTGAAATCACTCAAAGAAACCCGTGAAAAACACCAAATTACATAAAAATATAAAATATCATAAACACAATTAGACTAAGCAATAATAACTCGTATTTGACACAAAACAATAATAAAACATAACTAAGAACTATATAATTATACGAGTTATCACACCCCCACACTTAGATTGTTGCTAGTCCCTAGCAACGACTCAATAAAAATAAAATAAGAAAATCTAATCTAATCCATTTTCGTTGGAAATCACGGTGGCACTTAGCATGTGACACAAGCCTTTAAACCCCTAGGTGTCTCTAGTGGACGAGTTTAGTCTCGTGAGGGTTTGCTAGAACGATACCCACAAACATTGAAAAATTAAAATATAAGTAAACTACATACACTAAAAATATTTACTCCTAATCCTTTCAATATAAATTAGAGACAATCTTTGAACAAGTCTTATAAACTAATCAATAGCTCAAAGAATTTCACAAAAATTCATGCTTGAATGTAAATAAATGAGTTAAGCCAATATTAACATAACATATTTCAATCAAAATAGTGCATATTCAACTTAATCTCAACTTCTCACTATACTCTCATGATTTTCACTCTTTAAAGTAGTGGTAAAGTGTTTACACTCAATCAATCTCATGAAAACAGTTCTACCATATGCTTGCTTGTCCACCTATTCTCCACTATTTAGATCATACAACTTCATAAATCAAGAGGTCTTTTTTCAAGGTTGTAATGGGGCCAAAGGGTTATAATGTGGTTAAAGAACAAAAGGATAAAGATATCACAAAGGTTCCAAAGAGTTCATAGAGTTTAGAGACATAATAAGATCATACGAATAAAACTTCTCAAAACTCTTATAAAGCACATAATAACATAGGCTAAATATTCATGTTGAGCCTTTGCTTCATTCTAACCAACTTTGTAACATCTTTTTCTTTACTTTAACTAGAAGTTCAAGAGAAGATTTTTTTTTTTTTTAATATGGGAATGTATTTGACAATGATCCCTTTCTTTTTCTCTTGACTTTTGCCTCTCTCCTCCCCCACACTTATCTTTCGTTCTAACCCAAATTTTCAAAAAGTATCCCTTGTTTTTGCAATATGTCTCAAAATATATAATCCATCTTTAGAACAAGGGTAAGGATATAAGTATATTTAGGCTAGGTGTAAGTTCTGGTTACCAATAAAATAGCATATTTAATGTAGGCTCAAATTGGCTCACTAGTGGGGATGTTCTCTTAGAACATTAATAATGGATGGCTGTTTGGCTCTGGTTATAATCCTAATGCCTCTATCATATTCATGTTGTCACATGTATCAATATAGTCTCAAACGGTTTAAAGCAAGTTCTAGAGAATCATGTAATCATAAGAGCACTCAAGAAAGAAATTAGATTGATTTGTATAATGCATCAATCATTATAGGCTCAAAAACTCACAAGGATGATTATACAAGTCAGATTAAGTCTAAACATGCTTCTTTCTCAATCAACATATCATATTAACATTGGCTCATAAAAAGGTTGACATCAAGCTCAATTCTCATGAAAATCTTCTCACTAATAAATCTGTTTTAGACTTATGCAATTCATATCTTATCATTGTATTAAAAAGGAACTAGAACACATAATAATAATAATAATAATAAAGACTCATAAAAAAAAATAGTAGACAAAAGTAAAAGAAATCCTAAATCGTTCCCCCCACACTTAATTCTTACATTGTCCTCAATGTAAGTCTATTAACCCAAATGAAAGAATCATGTGTAAGAGAAAAGAACTAATAACATAAGAATAGGAATAACTAAGACTCAAAACAAAACAAACTCATGCAACCTAATTAATCCTAAAATACTAAACAAAAATTAACAAGTAAACATAAAAAGATTAAAATCAAACTGACAAGGTATGTCTCAATTCTCCCTTACTCAGACCTTGTTCAGAATGAATACTTCTAAATGGCTTAAAACACAACAAACTTTTTTTTTTGAAAGAAGAAATCAAACTAACAAGGTATGTCTCAAGTCTCCCTTACTCAGACCTTGTTCAGAATGAATACTTCTAAATGGCTTAAAACACATCAATTTTTTTTTTTTTTAAATTAGCAAAATATGTCCCTTACCCCCTACTAAAGGTAGAATTTAGGAGATATTACCTGCAGAGGTTGCTAACCACTTATTATAACTGAGACACAACAAACAAAATGTTAGATAATGTCACAAAGACAGAGTGCAATCCACTCCTTGCTCGTCCATATCTCTTTTTCTTTTTCCGAGCGTTTGCGAAACAACCGTAGCAGATAAATACTCATAAGCTTGGAGCTTTTTGAGTAAATCTTCAATGGTTGTAGCAGAAATTATGGTTCTCCTTGCCTCTGAAAACATGAATCCATTATCCACAGCATTATCTAAATATGAAAGCAAATTACTAAAATAACCATTAATATTAAGCAAACCAATGGGTTTCTTATTTGTGACCAAAGATGACCAATAAGCCACGCAAGCTATTTCTTCCAATGTACCCAGACCTCCTGGTAAAGCAATGAATGCATCGGCAGAATGGTACATGATTGTGATCCGTTCAGGGATACTCCAGACTTGTATTTCCTTACCCACGGTAGGTCCAAAAAAATCTGTGAATAGTTTTGGCACGATTCCTAGAACTGGACTTCCTCCGGCGTGTGCTGCTGTAGCGACTGCTCCCATTAAACCCGTACTACCGCCTCCATAAATCAACTGGATCTTTTGTTGGGCAAGTATTACTCCAACTCTTATGGCTTCATCAGCGAATATGTTATTTTTCCCTGGATAAGCACCTCCAAAGACACAAATTTTTTTAATGCGCTGGGACGAATTACTTTCCATTTTTTTTTCAAGTGCCTGAAAGAGAATGAGTACATGGTGTAATATATAGAGGACTGAGTAATGAATCAGACAAGAGTAATAATGTCGCCGAAAGTGTATTTGATCTATCAGAAGAAAATGTTAACCTAACAAAAGATTTTTGCGTGATTTCAGGAAGAAAATCAAAAAGAGAAGAAAAATCAACCGTAAAAGACCAATGCAAAAAAAAAAACGAGAATAATTACACAAATCTAACAACACGTAAATTAAACCGAAATAAAGTTATTGCAAATCAAACCAAAAGCTGAGAAGTCATTTATTGTAGTTGTGATTGTGGCTCACATCTTCCTCTGGTTTTACGTCCAGAAACGGCCTAAACGCCTTCTATGAGTCGAGGATATGCTTCCCATCCAGTTTTCTTACAAGCTGGCAAACAGGGTTTTTTAACATCAGATTCCCAAGATGTTGCCATTCCCTTTGGAATTGCGGCCATAAATCAAGAATTTCTCTTTGTACGTCTCCACTAGGATGCGTCTCAAGAGAAAGTTGGATATTACCCAAATTCTCCTTACTCAATCCATCCTTAATGAATTCAATTTTATCATCTCGATTAGAGGACGGAATCCCAATAGAACGACATTTACCGTTACACGTCCATCGTGCACATTTGTGGCAATTTGAACTCATGCGCTTTGCTCGTCGCTTCTTTGCAAAAGTGCTTCTACCTGTACCTGGTAAATGCAAAACAGGAAGATATTCATCTTCACGTACCTTGGCTTCAATTATCCAACGTATGTCTTCAGGAATCCCTTTGTGCATAAGCATTCTTAATCTTTCAAATCGAACTTGGTAAAGCTTCAGTAAAATATTTCGAGGAAAAGGAGGAAATCGTTTCTGCAATCTTTTGAGAATATCATCCATCCTGAAAAAAATGAAAGAGAAATTGAAAGAGAAATTTATAGACAATATCAGTTTTGTGGGTAGCTGATGGAACCGACTTAAATAATCACGGAGTACCGTTATCCGCCATTTAACCGGGGTTAAAAAAATGTATTATTATTATTATTATTATTATTATTATTTGGAAATGAGTAAAAATTATATTTACATCTAGTTATTTTCAAAACAAGGATCAGAAAGAAAAACAACCTCTTCTTGAGTAACATGATTTTCCAAAAAGAGTTTGAGTCTTTGTCCATTTACCTTGAATACGTTACCATTTTGAGGATTCTCAATGTCAACTGCTCCATAATGATACACATGCTTAACCACAAATGGGCCAGTCCATCTTGAGCTCAACTTACCAGGAAATATGTGAAGTCTAGAATTATAAAGTAGAACTTTTTGCCCAACATCAAATGTTTTTCTTGAAATTAACTTGTCATGAAAGGCTTTAGTTCTTTCTTTATGAATTTTAGAATTCTCATATGCATCATTTATGAGTTCCTCAAGTTCATTTATGACTGGAAAAGTTTCATTCTCACCCAAAAAGGAATACTTTAGCTCGGATGGCAATGGTTTTAAATCCAGCTTGGGTGGTTCAATAGTTGATGGTACAGTGACATTTGTGAGTGATGGAAGTTCCTCAAACTTTTGTTTCCAACAATGCTTAACCTGAAAAGAATTTAACAGAGAATCAGTGTGTGAAATTTCTGAAGCATTATCAAACTCACATTCAATTAAATAAGCTTCTAAAGGATCATGGAATGTGGTAGTGGTGAGATGTTCATGAACAAGTTCTTCAATGAAATCCACTTCATGTACTTCTGAATCATCACCAGGTTGCTTGCAAATGTTGAACACATTTAATTCTAAAGTCATATTTCCAAAAGAAATGTTCAAAATACCATTCCTGCAATTTATCAGAGCATTAGAAGTTGCAAGAAATGGACGGCCTAATATAACAGGAATTTGAACATTTGGATTTGAAACAGGATGTGTGTCCAAAACAATAAAATCAACAGGGAAGTAAAAATTTCCAATTTGAACCAAAACATCTTCAACTATCCCTCGAGGAATTTTTACAGAACGATCAGCTAGTTGAAGTGTAACAGGTGTTTCCTTGAGTTCACCTAAACCTAACTGTTGATAAACAGAAAAAGGCAAAAGATTAACACTAGCACCAAGATCAAGCAATGCACGTTCTATTCTAGTGTTTCCAATGATGCATGAAATTGTTGGACATCCAGGATCTTTGAATTTTGGTGGAGTAAGGTGCTGAATGATTGAGCTCACACTTTCCGTCAAAAATGCTTTCTTTTGTACATTATGTTTCCTTTTAACTGTGCACATGTCCTTCAAAAATTTAGCATAAGATGGAACTTGTTTGATTGCATCCAATAAAGGAATGTTAATCTTAACTTGTTTGAAAAGTTTATAAATTTCTGCATTTTGATTCAAATTCTTTATTGTTTGCAACCTTTGAGGAAAAGGAGCAGGATGCATACCTTTTTCTTTGTCCAAATTTTCAAGAAGTTCAGACTTACCATCATCCTTACCATTACTTTTCGGAGGGGAAGGAGGATCTTGGTCTTTTGATGGAATGTTTTTGTCAATTGCCTTTCCACTTCGAAGAGTTGTGATAGAACTGGCATTTTCCTGTTGAGTTTCATTGGAGCAAGAAACAAGACATTGAGTAGAAGGGTTAGGCTGAGGTTGAGCAGGAAACTAACCTTTTTCTTGAGTGCGTAATGAGGCTATCAATGTGGAGAAGGTGTTTTTGATCTCATTGATGTCCTGTGAAGTTTGGTTATTCATATTTGCTTGTGTTTGCATGAATGCTTGCAATGTCTCTTCCAAGGTTTGTACACGTGAAGGTTGATAGGAAAAAGTGTTGCCCGGCTTTTGAGATTGTGGTACCTGAACATGATTATTATTCCGCCAACTGAAGTTGGGATGATCTCTCCATTCAGGGTTATACGTTTCAGAGTAAGGAGAAGGAAAAGGCTTTTTAAATGTGTTTATGGAATTTACTTGATCATGCAACACTTCTTTAAGAATGGGAATGTTTGGACATTCAGAAGTGGGGTGTCCCATGATTTCACAAATTCCACAACTTTCTTCATTTTTAACCGTTTTGACTTCTTTTACTTCTCTAAGTTCCATGGCTTCAATCTTTCTAGCCAAATTAGCTACTTTAGCTTTTATCTCATCTTCTTGACTAAAATTATATTTACCTCTGTTAGAAAAAAGATTAGATCTATTGGAACTTTCAGAGGAATTATCTGTGTGCCAGGCTTGAGAGTTATCTGCCAAATGGTCTAGGTAGTCAAAGGCTTCTTCAGGTTCTTTTTCTAGAAACTCACCGTTACACATTGTTTCAACAAATTGTTTAGTTTCGGGAGTTAAACTTTCATAAAAGAAACTAATAAGACGCCATTTTTCAAAACCATGATGTGGACAAGAACTTAACAAATCTTTAAAACGCTCCCAGCACTGAAAAAATGCTTCATTCTGATTTTGATTGAAATTTTGAATCTGTCTTTTCAAAGCAGTAGTTTTATGTACTGGGAAAAATTTCTTTAGAAACTCAGTTTGTAATTCTTGCCATGTGCCAATTGACCTTGGTTTTAAATTATGAAGACAAATTTTTGCTTTATCTTTTAAAGAAAAAGGAAATAATTTTAGCTTGACAATTTCATTTGTACATTGTTGGTCATTAAAGGTGACACATACATCCTCGAAGTCTTTTAGAAACGAGTAAGCACTTTCTGATTCTAACCCATGGAAATTTGGAAGCAAAGCTATCATACCTGGTTTAAAACGAAAGTTGTTTGCATTGAGAGGAAAAATAAAACAAGAGGGTGATGAGCTTCGAGTTGGTTGCAAGTAGTCACGCATGGTGCGTACTTGTCTGTTCTCATCTTCAGCATGAACACTTTCATTGTCAGCCATGGTAGGAGTTGTATTAGAAAGATTACCTGAAAAAGTTTCACAATAAAATCTAACTAAACGACGAGATCTAAAATCACGTCGCCAAACAATCATAAAACAAAGTTAATATACAATATAAATATAAATATATAGGAAAATTAGACGGTATAACCAGCCAATAAAAATAAAAATAAATATACTTATAAACTTATATACTTAGTATTGCCTCCCCGGCAATGGCGCCAAAAACTTGATGGAGACTCAATTAAGAGTTGTAAACCCAAGTGCAGGTTATGTTCAAGTAATAAATTCTCGGGTGTCCGAGGTCGAACCACAGGGAAGCGTATTAGTAAGTATAAGTTTATAAATATATAAGAAAAAGAAAGTAAACAAGATATTAGGAAATCAACAACAAAACAAGATAAACAAGATATTAGAGAACAAAAACTGATTCTTTGTTAAATTCTTGGAAACATCTCACCACTACCACATTCCATGATCCTTTAGAAGCTTATTTAATTGAATGTGAGTTTGATAATGCTTCAGAAATTTCACACACTGATTCTTTGTTAAATTCTTTTCAGGTTAAGCATTGTTGGAAACAAAAACTTGAGGAACTCAGAAATGATGCATATGAGAATTCTAAAATTCATAAAGAAAGAACTAAAGCCTTTCATGACAAGTTAATTTCAAGAAAAATATTTGATGTTGGGCAAAAAGTTCTACTTTATAATTCTAGACTTCACATATTTCCTGGTAAGTTGAGATCAAGATGGACTGGCCCATTTGTGGTTAAGCATGTTTATCATTATGGAGCAGTTGACATTAAGAATCCTCAAAACGGTAACGTATTCAAGGTAAATGGACAAAGACTCAAACTCTTTTTGGAAAATCATGTTACTCAAGAAGAGGTTGTTTTTCTTTCTGATCCTTGTTTTGAAAATAACTAGATGTAAATATAATTTTTACTAATTTCCAAAAAAAAATAATAATAATAATACATTTTTTTTAACCCCGGTTAAATGGCGGATAACGGTACTCCGTGATTATTTAAGTCGGTTCCATCAGCTACCCATAAAACTGATATTGTATATAAATTTCTCTTTCAATTTCTTTTTCATTTTTTTTCAAGATGGATGATATTCTCACAAGATTGCAGAAACGATTTCCTCCTTTTCCTCGAAATATTTTACTGAAGCTTTACCAAGTTCGATTTGAAAGATTAAGAATGCTTATGCACAAAGGGATTCCTGAAGACATACGTTGGATAATTGAAGCCAAGGTACGTGAAGATGAATATCTTCCTGTTTTGCATTTACCAGGTACAGGTAGAAGCATTTTGCAAAGAAGCGACGAGCAAAGCGCATGAGTTCAAATTGCCACAAATGTGCACGATGGACATGTAACGGTAAATGTCGTTCTATTGGGATTCCGTCCTCTAATCGAGATGATAAAATTGAATTCATTAAGGATGGACTGAGTAAGGAGAATTTGGGTAATATCCAACTTTCTCTTGAGACGCATCCTAGTGGAGACGTACAAAGAGAAATTCTTGATTTATGGCCGCAATTCCAAAGGGAATGGCAACATCTTGGGAATCTGATGTTAAAAGACCCTGTTTGCCAGCTTGTAAGAAAACTGGATGGGAAGCATATCCTCGACTCATAGAAGGCGTTTAAGCCGTTTCTGGACGTAAAACCAGAGGAAGATGTGAGCCACAATCACAACTACAATAAATGACTTCTCAGCTTTTGGTTTGATTTGCAATAATTTCATTTCGGTTTAATTTACGTGTTGTTCGATTTGTGTAATTATTCTCATTTTTTTTTGCATTGGTCTTTTACGGTTGATTTTTCTTCTCTTTTTGATTTTCTTCCTGAAATCACGCAAAAATCTTTTGTTAGATTAACATTTTCTTCTGACATGTCAAATACACTTTCGACGACATTATTACTCTTGTCTGATTCACTACTCAGTCCTCTATATATTACACCATGTACTCATTCTCTTTCAGGCACTTGAAAAAAAAAGGAAAGTACTTCGTCCCAGCGCATTAAAAAAATTTGTGTCTTTGGAGGTGCTTATCCAGGGAAAAATAACATATTCGCTGATGAAGCCATAAGAGTTGGAGTAATACTTGCCCAACAAAAGATCTAGTTGATTTATGGAGGCGGTAGTACGGGTTTAATGGGAGCAGTCGCTACATCAGCACACGCCGGAGGAAGTCCAGTTCTAGGAATAGTGCCAAAACTATTCACAGGTTTTTGTGGACCTACCGTGGGTAAGGAAATACAAGTCTAGAGTATCCCTGAACGAATAACAATCATGTACCATTCTGCCGATGCATTCATTGCTTTACCAGGAGGTCTGGGTACATTGGAAGAAATAGCTTGCGTGGCTTCTTGGTCATCTTTGGTCACAAATAAGAAACCCATTGGTTTGCTTAATATTAATGGTTATTTTAGAAATTTGCTTTCATATTTAGATAATGCTGTGGATAATGGATTCATGTTTTCAGAGGCAAGGAGAACCATAATTTCTGCTACAACCATTGAAGATTTACTCAAAAAGCTCCAAGCTTATGAGTATTTACCTGCTACGGTTGTTTCGCAAACGCTCGGAAAAAGAAAAAGAGATATGGACGAGCAAGGAGTGGATTGCACTCTGTCTTTGTAACATTATCTAACATTTTGTTTGTTGTGTCTCAGTTATAATAAGTGGTTAGCAACCTCTGCAGGTAATATCTCCTAAATTCTACCTTTAGTAGGGGGTAAGGGACATATTTTGCTAATTTAAAAAAAAAATAATAATTGATGTGTTTTAAGCCATTTAGAAGTATTCATTCTGAACAAGGTCTGAGTAAGGGAGACTTGAGACATACCTTGTCAGTTTGATTTCTTCTTTCAAAAAAAAAAAAAGTTTGTTGTGTTTTAAGGAATTTAGAAGTATTCATTCTGAACAAGGTCTGAGTAAGGGAGACTTGAGACATACCTTGTCAGTTTGATTTTAATCTTTTTATGTTTACTTGTTAATTTTTGTTAAGTATTTTAGGATTATTTAGGTTGCATGAGTTTGTTTTGTTTTGAGTCTTAGTTATTCCTATTCTTATGTTATTAGTTCTTTTCTCTTACACATGATTCTTTCATTTGAGTTAATAGACTTACATTGAGGACAATGTAAGAATTAAGTGTGGGGGGAACGATTTAGGATTTCTTTTATTTTTGTCTACTATTTTTTTTTATGAGTCTTTATTATTATTATTATTATTTTTAATGTGTTCTAGTTCCTTTTTAATACAATGATATGAATTGCATAAGTCTAAAACAGATTTATTAGTGAGAAGATTTTCATGAGAATTGAGCTTGATGTCAACCTTTTTATGAGCCAATGTTAATATGATATGTTGATTGAGAAAGAAGCATGTTTAGACTTAATCTGACTTGTATAATCATCCTTGTGAGTTTTTGAGCCTATAATGATTGATGCATTATACAAATCAATCTAATTTCTTTCTTGAGTGCTCTTATGATTACATGATTCTCTAGAACTTGCTTTAAACCGTTTGAGACTATATTGATACATGTGACAACATGAATATGATAGAGGCATTAGGATTATAACCAGAGCCAAACAGCCATCCATTATTAATGTTCTAAGAGAACATCCCCACTAGTGAGCCAATTTGAGCCTACATTAAATATGCTATTTTATTGGTAACCAGAACTTACACCTAGCCTAAATATACTTATATCCTTACCCTTGTTCTAAAGATGGATTATATATTTTGAGACATATTGCAAAAACAAGGGATACTTTTTGAAAATTTGGGTTAGAACGAAAGATAAGTGTGGGGGAGGAGAGAGGCAAAAGTCAAGAGAAAAAGAAAGGGATCATTGTCAAATACATTCCCATATTAAAAAAAAAAAATCTTCTCTTGAACTTCTAGTTAAAGTAAAGAAAAAGATGTTACAAAGTTGGTTAGAATGAAGCAAAGGCTCAACATGAATATTTAGCCTATGTTATTATGTGCTTTATAAGAGTTTTGAGAAGTTTTATTCGTATGATCTTATTATGTCTCTAAACTCTATGAACTCTTTGGAACCTTTGTGATATCTTTATCCTTTTGTTCTTTAACCACATTATAACCCTTTGGCCCCATTACAACCTTGAAAAAAGACCTCTTGATTTATGAAGTTGTATGATCTAAATAGTGGAGAATAGGTGGACAAGCAAGCATATGGTAGAACTGTTTTCATGAGATTGATTGAGTGTAAACACTTTACCACTACTTTAAAGAGTGAAAATCATGAGAGTATAGTGAGAAGTTGAGATTAAGTTGAATATGCACTATTTTGATTGAAATATGTTATGTTAATATTGGCTTAACTCATTTATTTACATTCAAGCATGAATTTTTGTGAAATTCTTTGAGCTATTGATTAGTTTATAAGACTTGTTCAAAGATTGTCTCTAATTTATATTGAAAGGATTAGGAGTAAATATTTTTAGTGTATGTAGTTTACTTATATTTTAATTTTTCAATGTTTGTGGGTATCGTTCTAGCAAACCCTCACGAGACTAAACTCGTCCACTAGAGACACCTAGGGGTTTAAAGGCTTGTGTCACATGCTAAGTGCCACCGTGATTTCCAACGAAAATGGATTAGATTAGATTTTCTTATTTTATTTTTATTGAGTCGTTGCTAGGGACTAGCAACAATCTAAGTGTGGGGGTGTGATAACTCGTATAATTATATAGTTCTTAGTTATGTTTTATTATTGTTTTGTGTCAAATACGAGTTATTATTGCTTAGTCTAATTGTGTTTATGATATTTTATATTTTTATGTAATTTGGTGTTTTTCACGGGTTTCTTTGAGTGATTTCAGATTACTAGGTTAAATCAAGAATTAAGGGCAAATCCAATTCAGTTCCAGTTCCGACACCTTTTTCCATATCAGCTATATCTGGAGTTTCACTGAAGCATTAAGGCTGAAATTTTCACAGTGCATAGTTAAGAGGCATATCTATCTTTTTCATGTTTTACACTTCTTGAAACGGAGTCGTTTTCCCTAGCGAAATCG
Organism: Fremontodendron californicum; assembly: GCA_030761205.1. Taxonomy (NCBI): domain Eukaryota; kingdom Viridiplantae; phylum Streptophyta; class Magnoliopsida; order Malvales; family Malvaceae; genus Fremontodendron; species Fremontodendron californicum. The sequence goes on from JAULJL010000037.1 coordinate 3,759,975, forward strand.
ACCATCAAGTTGGCTGATGTGCAATGACGTCTGTGCTGACCTGTTTTGGTATTTTGACCATATCTTCCGATCCACATGAGCAAATGATCTGATTCCAACGGCTATGGATCCGTAACTGATAGGGGTATATGTTTTTAGAAGACCATTTGATCAGATCGAGCTTCCAACATTGACAAAATCGACCATCAAGCTGGCTGATCAGAATTGTCATACAATATGACGAAAATTGTTAGAAAAATGCACCCACCTATTATACCTACCTTTGAAATTTATAAAGCTTGTCTCTTGTCATTTAGCTCTCCAAAATGTAAATAAATAGAGGGCCTTGGATGAGTATTATTGTAGATTGGTAGGATATTAGCCATTGTAATAAAATTCTCTAAGTTTTCTTCTTCTTTCCTTTCTCTAGTTTTCTTTTTTTATTTACTTATGCTTCTTACATTTCTTTTCATTTTATTCATATCTAGTATGTGTTGCTAATCATATTGTTGAGGTGATGAGGTGAAGCTTTTGGTAAATGCTAAGGTTAGTCTCTTAAACATGAGCTAAAATGAATCATCATTTATAAACACTAGTATAGATAATATTTTCTTTTGGTTAAAAATCATACTTGCAAAGTAGGGATCTTGATTCATTATTGACAATGAAAATGGCACAGTAAATGCTTGGTTTCATAACCTTGATTTGTTGTAGACATATACCTTGGCATAAGGAATGCTTGGACTCTTTTTGTGAGTTTTAAGGACACCAAATGAACATAATATCATATGCTATGGACGTTGGACAATTTGGACTGAATTGCTAAACCTTCCGATTGGAATCTCCCTTATGTGTGAATTTCAATTGTGTAATAAAACAAGATTAATCTTAGCATAACACCAAGAGTGGATTCTCTAACCTCAACATCTTTTCTTATTATTTTTTATATCTTGTTTAATTTCTTTTATGTTATTTTGTTTATTTTGTTCTCTAATATCTTATTTATCTTGTTTTGTTGTTGATTAAATTCAAGAACAATAAAAGAAAAGGGGTTTTTGAAGCCAGATTTAAACTAAAGTAAATAATAAGAATAAGATGCAAGGCGGTATAACCAGCCAATAAAAATATATATACTAAATTAGGCGGTATAACCAGCCAATAAAAATATATATACTAAATTAGGCGGTATAACCAGCCAATAAAAATAAATATACTTTTAAAAATAAGCAAACTAGAAAAGTAAGAAAACAAGTAAGTAAGAAGAATCAAATATGAAAAATATGGTTAAGGTTTCATTCTCCACCACTAGACATCATTAAGAATCAATTTCAGATCTATCAATATCAACCAACTATCAAAGTTAACAACCGTAGATAACAACAAGCTCTGTTATCCCAATCTTTCCTTAGTTTGTCGTTAAATAGAACAAGCTCTCTATTTAATCTCTAACCATTAAACAACCTAGAATAAGCTCTCTAAATTCAATTTAATGGCAGCTTTATGATGAGGAAGATAGGTTGATCTAAGCAACAAACACATAAGCTCGGATTGTTCAACTTAGGTTATGTTCCACTTTGCAATTATTGAAAACTTGACCATAATCATTAATCACAAATTGCCACTTATGAATAGGAAATCAAGACAATTACACGGATCAAGACTCCTAGACTAGCAATAGATAATTATCAAGATCTATCTAGTTGTACACCTAAATAAATCAAGACAACATCGTGAACAATTCTTGTAGAAGAACATAAGCAACTTTGATAGAAAATTAATGATAGATAGAATCAGAAAATCAATCACAAAACATGTCTAGGGCTTTGAAATCACCCTTAACCAAATAGAAGTTTAGCCTAGCATAGGCATTGTAAACATAAACATAAAATTAAAGAGAATCTAAGAAGGAAATAAAAGAAAGAAAGAAGAAGAAGAAAATAAAGAAAAAGAAAACTAGAGAAAAGAAAGAAGAAGAAAACTTAGAGAATTTTATTACAATGGCTAATATCCTACCAATGTACAATCCTTTACAATCATCCAAGGCCCTCTATTTATACACATTTTCGAGGACTAAATGACAAGAGACAAGCTTTACAAATTTCAAAGGTAGGTATAATAGGTGGGTGCATTTTTCTAACAATTTTCGTCATATTGTATGACAATTCTGATCAGCCAGCTTGATGGTCGATTTTGTCAATATTGGAGGCTTGATCTGATCAAATGGTCTTCTAGAAAAATGTTCCCCTATCAGTCGGTGATCCGTAGCCGTTAGAATCAGCTCATTTGCTGATGTGGATCAGAAGATATGGTCAAAATACCAAAACTTGTCAGCACAGACGTCATTGCACATCAGCCATCTTGATGGTCGATTTCGCTAGAGAAAACGACTCCGTTTCAAGAAGTGTAAAGCATGAAAAAGATAGATATGTCATTTCTTTTCTTGCAAATCGAATTCGTTTCCTTAAGACGAATCGAGCCTTGTTTAGGCAGGGAATTCAATTTATGGACAAATCTTCAATTTACTGTTTTCAAAAAAAAAAAATTGAAAAAAAAAGAAAAAAGAAAAAAGAGAAAAAATGAAAAAAATAGAAAATGAAAAAAGAAAATGAAAAATGCAAAATGCAAAAATGAATGAAGAAATGAAAAAGAAAACCCCTTTCCTTTCCATGTGATTTCACTGACCGTACAAAATTAGTGTTGGTTTATCTTTGCCTGATTCCTGATTCTCAGCAATAGCCAAAGAGGGGCAGCTATAGACACCTAATTTTGTCCGGGTCACTAAACAGGTATGTTTTCTTCCTATATTGATGTTTCAGAGTATAAAAAGACTGTTTTCATCCTGCAGGTGGTACTCCGAGACTTAGTTTAAGAGGGCGAGCACAAAAAGTCAAACTTGAAAAAAAGTCAATCCCGAAAAAGTCAACCCCGAAAAAGTCAACCCCAGAAAGTCAACTACTAAAAAAGTCAACCCACTTTCAAAATCAAGATTTTGAGTTCAATTGAAAAATGGAGAAAGAATTTTGATAATCCGAGGTCTACATTGAAAGATATGGAGTTCGGAAGTTGGGATTTGAAGATTCAGTAGAAAAGAAACCCTAATCCGAGAAATTTGGGGAAAAGTGCTTAAATGATCAAACTGGTCGAAATTGAAGGTTCCAAATGAAAGATAAGCACTGACTACGGGTAATGGTGAAGTCACTTGCAAGAAAAACTGAAAGAAACGTCAATCCGGGAGAAAACCGAGAATTAGGGTTTTTAGTGGATTTCGGTGAAATCGGGAAGAATCACAGAAATGGCCCGACTTGGTAAGACCAAAGCCCCCAATGGATGAGGAATGATTAAAAAGGATGGCCCAAGGCTCAGATTGAAGAAAATCTGAAAATCGGACTTGTTTTGAGCAAAACCGGGTTTCGGAGGTTAAAGGGCAAAATTGGAAAAATTTGGGAAAAATAGCAAATGGACTCCGAAAATTCTGAAAATTTTGTCAATCTCATTCTTAAATCATTTGAAAGAGATTGGCGAAAGAAAATCTTGATTCCGAGTTCGTTTGCAAAATGGCCAAATCCTGGGCTTCTAATGCAGTAATTCAAAAAGATAAATCCCGGAAAAATAGCAAATGGACTCCGAAAATTCTGAAATTTGGAAAATCTCATTTTTAAATTATTTGGAAGAGATTGATGAAAGAAAATCTTGATTCCGAGTTCGTTTGCAAAATGGCCAAATCCCGGGCCTCCTATGCAGTAATTCAAGCCGATAAATCCCGAAAAAAATACCAAATGAGCTCCAAAAATTATGAAAACTTCCAGATCACACTTTTTAATTATTTTGAAGAGATTGGTGAAGAAAAATCTTGATTTGGAGCTCGTTTAAAAAATGGTAAAAAGTAGGGGCATAAAAGGACATTTTGGGAAGAAAAAATCCAAATAAATAGCAAACGGACTCGGATAATTTTGAAAACTTCCAGAACTCAATATTTTATTATTTTGGAAGTATTAAAAAAAGAAAAATTGAATTTGGAGCCCGTTTGATATTTATTTTGCATCCGGGGGGCAAAATGGTCGTTTCACCCAAGCAACCGAAAAGGGCTTCTTTGGGCCTTTCAAAAATCAGAGCTGGGCTGGAAAAGAGAAGTGCTGGCCTGCCCAAGCCCAAAGGAAGGAGGAAGCTTAGGATTTTTTCAATCAAGTGATTAAAAATCAAGAGTTAAGTTAGAGATTTTCATTTTTGAGCCTAAGTCCCAATCCCACATCCCTTTGTAATGTCAAGCCAAGGAGGTGCTCACCTTATAAATAAGGAGTCTTGGCCTTTGGTTGAGACCACCCATCACCCCTTGTGAGATAGTCTATACACTTGTATTAGGATTATCCGGGTGGTGAGTCATAGTGTACTTGTGAGAGGGTTTGTAGCTTAATCCGTTCAAAAGCTACTCTGAGGGTTTGTAGCTTAATCCGTTCAAAAGCTACTCTGAGGGTTTGTAGCTTAATCCGTTCAAAAGCTACTCTGAGGGTTTGTAGCTTAATCCGTTCAAAAGCTACTCTGAGGGTTTATAGCTTAATCCGTTCAAAAGCTACTTGGTGAGTTTTCATTTTAAAATAATGTTTCTTGTTCTTCCTTCATTTCCTTTCTTAAGTATTTTTTTTTACATTTTGTTTTTACAATAAACTCACCATGGCCAAATGGCCTACATTATTTATTTTAAGTTGTTGTTTCGATTCATTTTACCATATTGTTTATGCTATTTTCTTTGTTTTAGATGTTTTAAATGTTATGTTATTTCATGTTCTTGAGTTATATTTTAATTTGGTTGCTTTGTTTGTTGCCATTTATGTCTTAGATATCATGTTTTTGCATTTTTAATTTTCTGTTTTCATGTTGTTTAAATTTGAGCATGTTTTAAAGTTAGCATATTAAGTGTTTGTGAAAATGCTTGTGTGATTCTTTGCATGATTCTTGTTTTATATCTTAGTTGAGCATGTTTTAGATTTAGCATATTAAGTGTTTGTGAAAATGCTTGTGTGATTTTTGTGTTATGACTTAGTTTTTCATGCTAGTATGCCAAGTGTTTGAGAAAATGCCATGCTTGTTGGAGCTTGAGGCCATTTGGCTACTCCATGTGTTTTGCATTGTGTGTTGCATTCTTTGTCATGCTAGTTGTTAGGTTTTTGCATTTGCATGATATTTGGTTGGATTTTTGAATTAAGCATGCCTTGTGTTTGTGAAAATGCCATGCATATCTTAGGTCTAGGTTGCATTTATTGCCTTGCAAGTTCATGTTAGGTCTAGGCCATATTATTTATGTCATGCATTTTCCTTACCTTTAGGTTTAAATCCATGCATTTCATACATTATGTTTGCTGCATTATTTCATGCATTTCATGTTCATGCCACTTGAATAATGACTTGAGCCAATTAATGGTTAAAGGTCATGCTCTCTTGAGCACACTTGTGGAAAATTAAGTTTGTCAAATTGATTATTCTACCTTTGTGATTTTTTTTACTTAGCCAATTTTTATCTAACTTTCAAAAAGTCCTAGCTACTGTCTTCAAGTCATTCTATGAGTTTCAAATATTTTTATTTTGGTTTTTAAATGATTTTATCAAAGACAAAAAAAAAATTTGTTGGCAAAGCAGTTTTTTTTCCACCCAAAACTCGTACATCTCCGATTTTTCTGGGAATTCATCTTTGATCAGAAAATTAAGTCGATTTTTTTCCATGTATTTTTACATGTCCTGAGTCTCCAATAATTTTTTCAGAATTTTTGGAATTTTTAAAAATAGGGTAAAAAATCGTGGATTAAAACTGGACAGTGGAGTCAGAATTGAATTTAAAGAAAAACAAAGCAGTTTTTTCTCCTCCAAAAACTCGTACATCTCTGGTTTTTCTGGGAATTCATCTTTGGTCAAAAAATTAATCCAATTTTTTCTCGTATAGTTTTACATGTCTTGAGTCTCCAGTATTGTTTTTAGATTTTTTGGGATTTTTAAAAATAGGGTAAAAAATCGTGGATTAAAACTGGACAGTGGAGTCAGAATTGAACTTAAAGAAAAACCAATTTTCTGTTTTGGTTAATTTACTTAGAGTGGGCTGATTAGGAGGGTTAGCTACTGACTTAGGGTAATTTTTAAGCCTTTTTAACTCTAAAAATGGTTTTTCAAGTCCCGGGTTAAGGAGAGTCAAGTCCGGATTTTTTTAAACTTAGGAAATTAGAGCCATTTAAAAATTTTTAGCCCAGTTTTTATTTTTAATTCAAGCTTTTCAAAATTGTTTTCAAACAATCACAAAGTATTTTGGTTTTAGAATATTTAATTTGACATATTTTCCTAAGGTAGCCGGATATCTTTTTAGATATACGGATTTCCTTAATTAAAGGAAAAAATACATCTCATGCATTGCATTTTTATATTCATGCATTTTATATAATATGTGATTCTTGCCATAATAATTTCTATGTGTCATGACATTTAGGTTGCATTATATTATTTAGATTTTGCTATGTCATTTTATTTATGTCATGCCTATACATATTCATTTCTTTTAAATGTTTTCCAAAAAAGATAATGATTTTCAATAAAAATAAAGATATTCCCGAGTTAAAATAATTCATGAGTTCTCTACCTGGTTTGCTGGAGGGAATATCATCAATTATTATTAATAAATGAATATCTTTCTTTCAAAAAAAGAGAATGATTCGGAAAGTTTTCCAAAACTAATAAAAATTTCTATATTTTGCCACGTTTGTTGGGGAATATAGGAAAATTTTGAATTTATAAATTCCGGATCATTTTCAATAAAAAAATGGAATTATTTTTCTTTAAATTGGGAATTAATTTGAAATACTAAATTTAAAACCAACTTTTACCGAGACTTGAGATAACACACGATTAATAAGGTACCGATTTATACGGGCGTTGTGGGGGTGCTAATCCTTCCCCGCACGTAACCGACTCCCGAACCCGCTTCTTTGATTTCTCTGGTTTAAAACGCAGACTTGAAATTGGTTTTTAAAATGTTTTAATTAATTTTTAAAATATTTTATAAAACCGGTTTTAATAGGTGGCCGATCACACCTAGCTAAAAAAGATTGGTGGCGACTCCATGTCTTTTAAGGTCATTTTCAAAACCTTCATTTTTTTAGAGGAATTAAGTCGACTTTTCCTCGGTTTTTTTTAATGTCACGCCTAACGAATAATAAAGTCTTGCGATGAGACTCGTCGTCGTTATATTTTAGGTTGCGACAGCTTGGCGACTCCACTGGGGACATATTAGAGAGTCAGGCCTAGAAATTAGTCGTGTGTTATCAAAGTCTCGATTTTGTTGGTTTAATTGGTATTTAATTTTAATTCCCATATTTTTTTTAATAAGGAGAATTTTGAAAATAATAAAATATTTTTAAATATGTTCATACTCATGTGCATGCATTTTATTATTGTTCTCTAGCTATTTAAGGTTGAATATTATAACTTCTTGTCGGTTAATGCGTTACACTATTCTTGAATGTTTTAATTGTTAGGACATTTAGAATAAGGTTTGTAGAATAGGTGGTGACAGGTTTGTTTTGTTTCTCCACACACACTACACGTGCATTTGCATAACATGAATCCTCTACCCGGGTTCCGTCCTTTTAAGTGGAAGTAAAGTAACTAAGCCTTCGTGATTGATCCTCCGTATGGGCTAGTGAAACACTTTCGGAGTATAAAGTACCTAATGCCTTCGTGATAATCCTCCGTACGGGCATAGGAAAATATACTCTAACGAATTGAACCCGCTTTTATCGGGGTGCCTTACTAGCCTTCACCGGCGACAGTGAGGAACAATTCGGGGCCTTAGAACCGATTCACCTTCATATAGTGAACCTAGGCGAAGCCATCCCGAATTTCCGTTAGATATACCGAAAATAGGAACACATGGAGGGACATTGCTAAACTTTTTGTTACCTGTTTTACACTCCGAATAAGTGTGGTAGATCGGGCAACGATGTACGTACATCGCCCGTAATAAATGTGATACTCCGCCTCGAAGGCATCGTGATGCCTAAATAAGCAGATATTGCTGGGGCAGATGTTCATTAGCTGTTTTTTTTTAAAAAAAAAAAAAAAAAATCCTTTTTCAAGCATTTTTGCATGTGGCACATTTCATGCATGTGTAAATAAAGCATGTACATTTTTGGTTGTATTATTGATCTCATTCTTTGCAATAAACAGTTGGTAATTGAATTTAATGATTTCATAAAACCGGTAGTGTCACATGAGCATTTGCATATTGTACCATAGTAAGATCCACCCTGAAATTCTTTTGAAAATGATGTGATTGGTTTATCAAAAAAAAAAAAATCAAAAAAAAAAAAAATTGGAGGCAAATCCTGCATAATGAGATTTTTGAATAGTCCCACCAATTTCGTGTAATCATTGATTTCTTTGTATATACCTTTGTGTTAATTCATTTATTTTTGCATGTATCATTTTGACATCATATTATAGTCATAGCATGCATGGTCATTCATTGTAAGATACGTTTATGACATGCACAGTCATTATTTGTATATACCTGGCATTAGATTGCATCCATAGCATACATAGTCATCATAATTTCTCTGTATATGTTCATGCATTAATCATCAGTTTATTCATGCACATAGGAATAGAGCACGTACATTCATAATTGTATTCCTAATCTCATGACATTTTCATTTGCATGAAAGGGATTCGAGATATGAGGAATGAATCGGAGGAACGATTGGGTGCTTTGGAACGCAATCAAGAGGAATATGGACATGAAATCCGAAAGGTGAAGGAACAACTTGCCAAATTGCTGAAAATAGTTGAGGATATGGGTAACAGTAAAGGTGAACTTTCTCAGGGCTTCGCATCATCTTCGGATCAACCAAAACCATTAGGCCCAGAACACATATCCTTGCTGGATCCTGCGCTTGTCAATGCCACAAAGGTTGCAATCCTGATGAAATTATGGACAAAATCGTGAAAATGATTAAACCTGAGAGCCTGATACCAAAGATAGAAACCGTGGATCTTGTACCATACCTGCAAACTGTTCGAGGTCCAAGCCAGTATCCCCACCCTACCATGGTCCAATCGTCCATTGGGATGACCACTACGGGATTCCTGAATCCCACTCCATCACCAACAACTACCAGTTCATACTATTTCCCTCATCAACCACCTTATCCAGCATCTGGGATAGGAACCTCGAGCTATGTACAACCTCCAAAGGCCCCGTATCCGAATCCATACCCTCACCATGCTGTTCCGCCACATCTCCATGTAAACACTCTGGTTCGGACCTTAGTGCCACCACCAAGTGCCCCAACTCCTAGGCCATGTGTAACTAAGAAACGACCCCAGGATAAGACCCAAATGCCTTTTGATCCCATTCCAATCAGCTACCAAGAGCTCCTCCCTATACTGATCCAAAATCACATGGTTGCCTGTGTCCCATTGAAACCCCTGTTACCACCATATCCAAGGTGGTATAATCCAAATGCAAAATGTGATTATCATTGTGGAATTGTTGGCCATAACATTGAAGACTGTATGGCATTCAAAAAGAAAGTGCAAACTCTTATAAATGCCAAGTGGTTGGATCCCACGACACTGATTGATAGAGGACTAGGAAAGCGTCATTAGGATTGGGAGATTTACATCATTGAGGTGGAAAGACTTCGGTCTTATATGATGTAATAGGATTTCACTTTTTTAGTAGCCGGCTCTTATAGCCTTAGGATGTTAGGAAGAATAAAGTGCTTGTAAGGACAGTCTTAACCACTGTTCAAATTTTGTAAAACATGGTTTATACCATTGTGAATGTTGATGTGGGAATGAATTGATTATGTTTCAAATTAATGAGAGGTTGATGATTAAGTTCCTCCGATTCTTATTTCCTCCGTGATATCTCCCCCTTTGCATTTTGCATCCCATCAATTATTTGTCAGGTTGCATTCATGCATTCGTAATCAGCATGATTTTTCTGTATATATCTATGCATTAATTTGCTTATTACATACATCATGATTAGCATTAGGTCACATTCATGACACACATGGTTAGTATGATTTTCTTTGTATATACTCTGTATCAATCATTCATTGTTTGCATGTATCATAATTGACACCATGTTGCATTCATAGAACATATGAACATTCATTGGGAAATATGCTGAAATGCACATGATCAGTCATTGCATATATCCATGTGTTGATTTGTTTATTCTTTGTTTGCAACATGTTGGCATTGTGATTGCATTTATTACATATATGGTCAGCATGTTTCCATTATACATGTCCATACATCATATTGTTTAGGCTTCACATGCATCAAATTGCATTCATGGCTCATTCATCATGACATACATTTTGGGGAAAATAGAATAGAAGTTGGCTTGGCTTTAGGAGTCTTTGAAAGAATTTCCATTTCAAATCAGAAGAAGTACTGAGTACACTTTTAATACAGGCTAGTGCTATGGAGGATGAACATGTTGCCCGAATGGAAAAAATGGAAAGGGAACAGAGAGAATTGCGAGAACAGCTAGCAAAATCTCAAGCAGAATCTAAAGGTCAGATGACTAAATTTATGGAGCTGATGTCTGCCGTAATCAAAGGAAAAGGATACACCGAAAACGTTATTGCCAGAGAAGGGTTAGAGGCACAAAAGGGCCAGGATGAGGTCATAATAAGTGATGCCCAGAACACTGTTAACCTCGTCAATGTCCTAAACTCAGATGATCTAGCTGAACAGGCAAAGTTGAAAAGGGTTACAGTAAATGAGGTTGAGTTGGCAGATTCCCAAGGGAAATATAAGTTGTTAGATGAAAGGCTCCGGGCAATAGAAAGAACAGATGTATTCGGGAGTGTGGAGGCGAAAGAACGATGCTTGGTCCTCGATTTAGTCATTCCTTCTAAGTTCAAGATCCCTGACTTTGTGAAATATGACGGGACGACCGATCCATCAGCCCACATCACTATGTTCTGCCGGAAGATGACGAGTCATATAGGTAATGATAAGCTTTTGATTCACTGTTTTCAGGATAGCCTCGGCGGGTCCGCAATTAGGTGGTATAGTCAGTTGAGCAAGGACCAGATACGCTCTTGGAATGATTTGGCTAGGGCTTTTCTAAACCAGTACAAGCATATGACCGACATGGCGCCTGACCGTCTCACATTGCAAAATATGAAGAAAAGAGCTACTGAGAGCTTCAAAGAATATGCGCAACGGTGGATGAGCCTGGTCGTCCAAGTACAACCGCCTTTAACTCAGAAGGAAACCACTGTCCTTTTTGTGAATACACTACAGGCCCCATACTACGATAGACTTGTCGGCAACACCATGAAGAATTTTTCGGACATGGTAATTTCAGGGGAGATGATTGAGAATGCTATCAAGGATGGGAAAATTGAAGGAGAAAGAACATCCAATACCAAGAACAGGGCATCTGAAAATAAAAAGGAAGATACCCAAGTCGTGGAAGACTTTGCCCCATCTCCCCAATTCTCCTCGTATCAGCCATTTAACTCTACCCTGAACAATGTCTCTCAAGGTTTTTATCCCTACCAACCAATGACTGCAACTACACCAGAATTTACATCTGTCTATCAATCGAACATCCTCGGGAATAATCGAAGGGGGCATAAAAAGCGAAAAATAAATCAGGTTGACTCGATTCCTGTGACATACAGTGAGCTACTACCTCAACTCATCCAGAATCACCTTGTGACACCCATGCAAATAGCGCCTCTGAAGCCCCCTTATCCGAGCTGGTATGATGCTAATGAGTGTTGTGGGTACCATTCTGGCAATCAAGGTCACTCAACAGAGAACTGCCCCGCTTTGAAGTACAAGGTCAGAGATCTCATCAAGGCTGGTTCGATAAGTTTTGAAGATGGGGAAGCCAAGTGTCACAAGAAACATTGTGCATGATCATATTAGGTTTTTGACACATGTAGTTCTATACACTGTGATGATGAAAGCACTTGTCTCATGTTAACATCTACATGAATTAAATAAATTTTGAATTTTAAATGCTTTGTGTTTGTTGTGTTTCAACAATAACTTGAATTTGCAAAAACAAGCATTAAGGAATTTTTAGTGATGGATAGTCTCAAGAAGATTGATGATCAGTGTTACAAATGACCCAATACCTTCTCCATTCTCTTTAGGTTTTCCTAAGCCTAAATCTCTTAAACCAAGAGCACTTGAAAGACCTAATGCTTCAAGGGATATGAATGATTTGACTTCATAGAAATATTGTCATTGCAGAATAAGCAAGGATGTAAATCCTAGTCTAGCCTATAAACAAAGGAATGAACTTTTTGAAATTTTTCGAATTCCTTGAAATTCAAACAAATGAGACATTCTTTCAAGAGTCTAGATTTTGATAATTTGGTGTGTGTCAAGATTGTGCTAAAACCATTCATGACCTTTCCCAATAACCACAAAACACTAATTGCCCAAACATCATGATTGACATCCTGGGGCACAATGATTAAACTAGATTATCCCTTGTCCCAGAGAAAACCCGTTTTTGGGTCATATTTTCCTTGTCTCTTCAAAGAACTCAGATTGGAAACTCAGCCTTTTCAAAATAGACCTAGACTTGCTATGTTCCTCGTTGATACAAATTCTCAAGGTTAATCAAATTGGGGCATCATATGTGGAAATGATGGATACATGGTGTATAAGGATGGATTAAACGCATGAATCGTTGGGGCATGCGATGAAAAATGAAAAATGAAAAAATTTATGATATCATGCATATGAGAATTCGGATGATTCCAAAGTGCAAAATGAAATTCTGAATATCTATTTCCCCTGGGGATTGCTTTTCAAAGTGAATATTCGTGCTTGACATGAGGAATGGCCATCTTTCATATCCCTTCACACAAAAAAGAAATCATCCATAGTCACCCCTTTTGAGCCAAAAGAATTCTTTCTTGTTTGAACCTTGATCAAGGATCACCCTCTACACTAGGGGGCAAATGCAAGGAAAGATTTTTTTAAAGATCATTGAGAAATGTGTCCTAGCTCAAAGACAGATGCAAAGCAAATGGAGCCCCGAATAAAGACGGGCTCACTCCGTTGAAAAAGAATGGGGGCAAAATGAAAAAAGAAAAAAAGGAAAAATGTGTGAAAGATATGGCAAATTGAAAGCCAAAAGCAAAGAAGAAAAAAAAAGCAAAGTCAAAAGGAAAGAAATGTCCAAGAAGGAACAAATGCTTCAAAGAGAATCCTCCTCAAAAAAATAGATCCTTGATCTGATTACCCTCAAACACATATTTTGGGCCTATTTATCCTTTCTTTCTGAACCCTAACCCATGGCCTACGTTACGTGCTTTAAAAGTCCATTTTGATCAAGCATGAATATTTAATTTGAAAGGTTTTTCCTCAGATTTTATCCCATTTCATTATCATTTCACTAAGGAAGAATTTAGAATTCTCAAGTGTATGGTAAAAATGAAAAAAAAATGGAAAGAATGGGACTTTAGGGCGAAAACCCAAAAACGGGCGGTCTAGAGTAAATTTGGAAATTTTCGATGCCATCTGTGCCGATACCCAAAAAAAAAAAAAAGAAGGTCATCTTAAAAAAAGGTGGTCATCGAGGAACATCTAGGAATTCCTGAACCCCCCAAATTGTCAGCTCTCATTCGGAGGATTGTCTTCAAAAAACTGAAACTTTTTTCCTCCAAGATCAAACTTTCCGATTTAAACATCCCAGCCAATCTTGACGCTTGTCAAAAAGCCTTGATATGGAAACTAAAAGAATGTTGAATTTGCTTGGTTCTCAATGAATTCATGATTTATAAAACCTGTTCCATTTGTGAGCCTAGAAAGGACATACATTTTTGTTGTGAAGTTTTCCTGGAAAAGCCAGAATCTTGTTATACCAAGCCTTGCCAATCGCAGTTGAAAAAACCCAGATTAATACTTAGAGAATTTTCTAACAGTGATCATCAGTCATCAAAAGATTTGTACATCATACATTGTGGAGTTAAAATTTTTGGCTTAGAAGTTTTCCTTAAATAAGCAAAATTGTTTTTCAAAAAGGGAAAATAAAAATATTTTTGAAATACCCATTTTTGATGTTGACATGAGACAAGGATTTTTCAAACCCAAAGATATAGAACTGCCAGGATAGGTCCTGACTTCCAGATATGAGAAGAAGATATCGAACCCAGTTCAGATCTCTGTTGATGAAAGTTTGAAAACTGTTGGGGCAAAGAGAATAGCCAAAATGAATTGAAGATATACTCTGATTTGAAGAGGAAAAATGAATTTGAGAGGCTAAGCCAAAGTCTAGAAAAACAACCGGGGGCATTTGCATCACTCATGAGTACTCATCTCTTTATCGAGCTTTTGCATCTGCACAGTGTCGGCAAGCATTTGCATCATTCATGGGTATTTGCATTGGCATTATTCCATAAGCATCTGCATTTTACCTTTACATTTACATTCTTCATGGAATTCGCATTTGTGTCATCTCAAGCAATTGCATCATTTCTAGAATCATTGCATTTTCATTATTGTGTGGTAATTGTAGTTACACCATTCATAAACCAGTTACATGAACACAATTAATAGGGGCATCTGCATCATGAAACATGGGCATCAATCCAGGCCATTTGCATTTGCACTAAGAAATATTTTACATTTGCACCATGAAGCATGAGCACCTTGTTAAAAGACATGTGCATCTGCATCATTTCTCAAAGCTTCTGGTGGGGATATCCAGAATTTTACAGTTTTTAAAAAGTGAACAAGTCTTCGGTGGTGATAGCTGAAGCCTCTGGTGGAGATATCCAGAGTTTTATAATTTTGAAAAATGAGAAATTTTATTCTGAAGGAGTTACCCAGAATTATTACAATGACCAAGTCTTTGGTGGTGATAGCCAAAGCTTCTGGTGGTGATATCCAGAATTTTGCAGTTTTAAAAGTGAATAAGTCTTCGGTGGTGATAGCTGAAGCCTCTGGTGGAGATATCCAGGGTTTTATAATTTTGAAAACATGAGAAATTTTATTCTGAAGGAGTTACCCAGAATTTTACAATGAGCAAGTATTTGGTGGTGATAGCCAAAGCTTCTGGTGGTGATATCCAGAATTTTGCAGTTTTAAAAGTGAACAAGTCTTTAGTGGTGATAGCTGAAGCCTCTGGTGGAGATATCCAGGGTTTTATAATTTTGAAAACATGAGAAATTTTATTCTGAAGGAGTTACCCAGAATTTTACAATGACCAAGTCTTTGGTGGTGATAGCCAAAGCTTCTGGTGGTGATATCCAGAATTTTGCAGTTTTAAAAGTGAATAAGTCTTCGGTGGTGATAGCTGAAGCCTCTGGTGGAGATATCCAGGGTTTTATAATTTTGAAACATGAGAAATCTTCTTCTAGATGAGTTATCTAGAATTTTATATTGAGCAAGTCTTTGGTGGTGATAGCCAAAGCTTCTGGTGGAGATATCCATAATTTTACAGTTTTAAAAATGAAGAAGTCTTCGGTGGTGATAGCTGAAGCCTCTGGTGGAGATATCCAGGGTTTTATAATTTTGAAAAATGAGAAATCTTCTTTTGAAAGAGTTATCCAGAATTCTTTTTCAACATGTGCATCTACATCAAGAAGCATTTGCATCAATCTAAGTTAGTTAAATCTGCATCAAGAAAGTTTGCATCAAATCAAGTCATTTACATTTGCATCAAAGACATTTGCACCAATCTAAGTCATTTGCATCTACATCAAGAAGCGTTTGCATCAACAAAAGACATTTGCATTTGCATCATGAAGCATTTGCATCATCTCTTAAAGCTTTCAGGTATAATCGATTTCGTTTTCTTAAGGCGAGTCGAGCCCCGAAATCATCGTCGAGGTACTTTTTTTATTTATGAACAAGTCTTCGGTGGTGATAGCTGAAGCCTCTAGTGGAGATATCCAGAGTTTTTTTTAAAGTCCTTTGAAAAGGTAGAAAGTCTTCGGTGGTGATAGCTGAAGCTTCTGGAGATGATACCCAGAATTTTACAGTTTTAAAAATGAGCAAGACTTCGGTGGTGATAGCTGAAGCCTCTGGTGGAGATATCCAGAGTTTTAAAATCCTTTGAAAAGATAGAAAGTCTTCGGTGGTGATAGCTGAAGCTTCTGGAGGTGATACCCAGAACTTTTACATTAAAAAAAATGAGCAAGACTTCGGTGGTGATAGCTGAAGCCTCTGGTGGAGATATCCAGAGTTTTAAAATCCTTTGAAAATATAGAAAGTCTTCGGTGGTGATAGCTGAAGCTTCTGGAGGTGATACCCAGAATTTTTACATTAAAAAAAATGAGCAAGACTTCGGTGGTGATAGCCGAAGCTTCTGGAGGAGATATCCAGAATTTTAAACACAGCTGAGAACAAGACAGGTTAAGGCCCCGAGACCATCGTCGAGGTCATTTCTTTTCTTGCAAATCGAATTCGTTTCCTTAAGACGAATCGAGCCTTGTTTAGGCAGGGAATTCAATTTATGGACAAATCTTCAATTTACTGTTTTCAAAAAAAAAAATTGAAAAAAAAAAGAAAAAAGAAAAAAGAGAAAAAATGAAAAAAAATAGAAAATGAAAAAAGAAAATGAAAAATGCAAAATGCAAAAATGAATGAAGAAATGAAAAAGAAAACCCCTTTCCTTTCCATGTGATTTCACTGACCGTACAAAATTAGTGTTGGTTTATCTTTGCCTGATTCCTGATTCTCAGCAATAGCCAAAGAGGGGCAGCTGTAGACACCTAATTTTGTCCGGGCCACTAAACAGGTATGTTTTCTTCCTATATTGATGTTTCAGAGTATAAAAAGACTGTTTTCATCCTGCAGGTGGTACTCCGAGACTTAGTTTAAGAGGGCGAGCACAAAAAGTCAAACTTGAAAAAAAGTCAACCCCGAAAAAGTCAACCCCAGAAAGTCAACTACTAAAAAAGTCAACCCACTTTCAAAATCAAGATTTTGAGTTCAATTGAAAAATGGAGAAAGAATTTTGATAATCCGAGGTCTACATTGAAAGATATGGAGTTCGGAAGTTGGGATTTGAAGATTCAGTAGAAAAGAAACCCTAATCCGAGAAATTTGGGGAAAAGTGCTTAAATGATCAAACTGGTCGAAATTGAAGGTTCCAAATGAAAGATAAGCACTGACTACGGGTAATGGAGAAGTCACTTGCAAGAAAAACCGAAAGAAAAGTCAATCCGGGAGAAAACCGAGAATTAGGGTTTTTAGTGGATTTCGGTGAAATCGGGAAGAATCACAGAAATGGCCCGACTTGGTAAGACCAAAGCCCCCAATGGATGAGGAATGATTAAAAAGGATGGCCCAAGGCTCAGATTGAAGAAAATCTGAAAATCGGACTTGTTTTGAGCAAAACCGGGTTTCGGAGGTTAAAGGGCAAAATTGGAAAAATTTGGGAAAAATAGCAAATGGACTCCGAAAATTCTGAAAATTTTGTCAATCTCATTCTTAAATCATTTGAAAGAGATTGGCGAAAGAAAATCTTGATTCCGAGTTCGTTTGCAAAATAGCCAAATCCTGGGCTTCTAATGCAGTAATTCAAAAAGATAAATCCCGGAAAAATAGCAAATGGACTCCGAAAATTCTGAAATTTGGAAAATCTCATTTTTAAATTATTTGGAAGAGATTGGCGAAAGAAAATCTTGATTCCGAGTTCGTTTGCAAAATGGCCAAATCCAGGGCCTCCTATGCAGTAATTCAAGCCGATAAATCCCGAAAAAAATACCAAATGAGCTCCAAAAATTATGAAAACTTCCAGATCACACTTTTTAATTATTTTGAAGAGATTGGTGAAGAAAAATCTTGATTTGGAGCTCGTTTAAAAAATGGTAAAAAGTAGGGGCATAAAAGGACATTTTGGGAAGAAAAAATCCAAATAAATAGCAAACGGACTCGGATAATTTTGAAAACTTCCAGAACTCAATATTTTATTATTTTGGAAGTATTAAAAAAAGAAAAATTGAATTTAGAGCCCTTTTGATATTTATTTTGCATCCGGGGGGCAAAATGGTCGTTTCACCCAAGCAACCGAAAAGGGCTTCTTTGGGCCTTTCAAAAATCAGAGCTGGGCTGGAAAAGAGAAGTGCTGGCCTGCCCAAGCCCAAAGGAAGGAGGAAGCTTAGGATTTTTTCAATCAAGTGATTAAAAATCAAGAGTTAAGTTAGAGATTTTCATTTTTGAGCCTAAGTCCCAATCCCACATCCCTTTGTAATGTCAAGCCAAGGAGGTGCTCACCTTATAAATAAGGAGTCTTGGCCTTTGGTTGAGACCACCCATCACCCCTTGTGAGATAGTCTATACACTTGTATTAGGATTATCCGGGTGGTGAGTCATAGTGTACTTGTGAGAGGGTTTGTAGCTTAATCCGTTCAAAAGCTACTCTGAGGGTTTGTAGCTTAATCCGTTCAAAAGCTACTCTGAGGGTTTGTATCTTAATCCGTTCAAAAGCTACTCTGAGGGTTTGTAGCTTAATCCGTTCAAAAGCTACTCTGAGGGTTTATAGCTTAATCCGTTCAAAAGCTACTTGGTGAGTTTTCATTTTAAAATAATGTATCTTGTTCTTCCTTCATTTCCTTTCTTAAGTATTTTTTTTTTACATTTTGTTTTTACAATAAACTCACCATGGCCAAATGGCCTACATTATTTATTTTAAGTTGTTGTTTCGATTCATTTTACCATATTGTTTATGCTATTTTCTTTGTTTTTGATGTTTTAAATGTTATGTTATTTCATGTTCTTGAGTTATATTTTAATTTGGTTGCTTTGTTTGTTGTCATTTATGTCTTAGATATCATGTTTTTGCATTTTTAATTTTCTGTTTTCATGTTGTTTAAATTTGAGCATGTTTTAAAGTTAGCATATTAAGTGTTTGTGAAAATGCTTGTGTGATTCTTTGCATGATTCTTGTTTTATATCTTAGTTGAGCATGTTTTAGATTTAGCATATTAAGTGTTTGTGAAAATGCTTGTGTGATTTTTGTGTTATGACTTAGTTTTTCATGCTAGTATGCCAAGTGTTTGAGAAAATGCCATGCTTGTTGGAGCTTGAGGCCATTTGGCTACTCCATGTGTTTTGCATTGTGTGTTGCATTCTTTGTCATGCTAGTTGTTAGGTTTTTGCATTTGCATGATATTTGGTTGGATTTTTGAATTAAGCATGCCTTGTGTTTGTGAAAATGCCATGCATATCTTAGGTCTAGGTTGCATTTATTGCCATGCAAGTTCATGTTAGGTCTAGGCCATATTATTTATGTCATGCATTTTCCTTACCTTTAGGTTTAAATCCATGCATTTCATGCATTATGTTTGCTTCATTATTTCATGCATTTCATGTTCATGCCACTTGAATAATGACTTGAGCCAATTAATGGTTCAAGGTCATGCTCTCTTGAGCACACTTGTGGAAAATTAAGTTTGTCAAATTGATTATTCTACCTTTGTGATTTTTTTTACTTAGCCAATTTTTATCTAACTTTCAAAAAGTCCTAGCTAATGTCTTCAAGTCATTCTATGAGTTTCAAATATTTTTATTTTGGTTTTTAAATGATTTTATCAAAGACAAAAAAAAAAAAAAATGTGTTGGCAAAGCAGTTTTTTTTCCACCCAAAACTCGTACATCTCCGATTTTTCTGGGAATTCATCTTTGATCAGAAAATTAAGTCGATTTTTTTCCAAGTATTTTTACATGTCCTGAGTCTCCAATACTTTTTTCAGAATTTTTGGAATTTTTAAAAATAGGGTAAAAAATCGTGGATTAAAACTGGACAGTGGAGTCAGAATTGAATTTAAAGAAAAACAAAGCAGTTTTTTCTCCTCCAAAAACTCGTACATCTCTAGTTTTTCTGGGAATTCATCTTTGATCAAAAAATTAATCCAATTTTTTCTCGTATAGTTTTACATGTCTTGAGTCTCCAGTTTTTTTTTAGAATTTTTGGGATTTTTAAAAATAGGGTAAAAAATCGTGGATTAAAACTGGACAGTGGAGTCAGAATTGAACTTAAAGAAAAACCAATTTTCTGTTTTGGTTAATTTACTTAGAGTGGGCTGATTAGGAGGGTTAGCTACTGACTTAGGGTAATTTTTAAGCCTTTTTAACTCTAAAAATGGTTTTTTAAGTCCCGGGTTAAGGAGAGTCAAGTCCGGATTTTTTTAAACTTAGGAAATTAGAGCCATTTAAAAATTTTTAGCCCAGTTTTTATTTTTAATTCAAGCTTTTCAAAATTGTTTTCAAACAATCACAAAGTATTTTGGTTTTAGAATATTTAATTTGACATATTTTCCTAAGGTAGCCGGATATCTTTTTAGATATACGAATTTCCTTAATTAAAGGAAAAAATACATCTCATGCATTGCATTTTTATATTCATGCATTTTATATAATATGTGATTCTTGCCATAATAATTTCTATGTGTCATGACATTTAGGTTGCATTATATTATTTAGATTTTGCTATGTCATTTTATTTATGTCATGCCTATACATATTCATTTCTTTTAAATGTTTTCCAAAAAAGATAATGATTTTCAATAAAAATAAAGATATTCCCGAGTTAAAATAATTCATGAGTTCTCTACCGGGTTTGCTGGAGGGAATATCATCAATTATTATTAATAAATGAATATCTTTCTTTCAAAAAAAGAGAATGATTCCGAAAGTTTTCCAAAACTAATAAAAATTTCTATATTTTGCCACGTTTGTTGGGGAATATAGGAAAATTTTGAATTTATAAATTCCGGATCATTTTCAATAAAAAAATGGAATTATTTTTCTTTAAATTGGGAATTAATTTGAAATACTAAATTTAAAACCAACTTTTACCGAGACTTGAGATAACACACGATTAATAAGGTACCGATTTATACGGGCGTTGTGGGGGTGCTAATCCTTCCCCGCACGTAACCGACTCCCGAACCCGCTTCTTTGATTTCTCTGGTTTAAAATGCAGACTTGAAATTGGTTTTTAAAATGTTTTAATTAATTTTTAAAATATTTTATAAAACCGGTTTTAATAGGTGGTCGATCACACCTAGCTAAAAAAGATTGGTGGCGACTCCATGTCTTTTAAGGTCATTTTCAAAACCTTCATTTTTTTAGAGGAATTAAGTCGACTTTTCCTCGGTTTTTTTTAATGTCACGCCTAACGAATAATAAAGTCTTGCGATGAGACTCGTCGTCGTTATTTTTTAGGTTGCGACAGTTCTAGCAAACCCTCACGAGACTAAACTCGTCCACTAGGGACACCTAGGGGTTTAAAGGCTTGTGTCACATGCTAAGTGCCACGGTGATTTCCAACGAAAATGGATTAGATTAGATTTTCTTAATTTATTTTTATTGAGTCGTTGCTAGGGACTAGCAACAATCTAAGTGTGGGGGTGTGATAACTCGTATAATTATATAGTTTTTAGTTATGTTTTATTATTGTTTTGTGTCAAATACGAGTTATTATTGTTTAGTCTACTTGTGTTGATGATCTTTTATATTTTTATGTAATTTAGTGTTTTTCACGAGTTTCTTTGAGTGATTTCAGATTACTAGGTTAAATCAAGAATTAAGGGCAAATCCAACTCAGTTCCAGTTCCGACACCTTTTGCCATATCCGCTATATCTGGAGTTTCACTGAAGCAATAAGGCTGAATTCTTTACAGTGCAAAGTTAAGAGGCATATCTATCTTTTTCATGTTTTACACTTCTTGAAACGGAGTCGTTTTCCCTAGCGAAATCGACCATCAAATTGGCTGATGTGCAATGACATCTGTGCTGACCTATTTTGGTATTTGGACCATATCTTCCGATCCACATGAGCAAATGATCTGATTCCAACGGCTATGGATCCGTAACTGATAGGGGTATATTTTTCTAGAAGACCATTTGATCAGATCGAGCCTCCAACATTGACAAACTCGACCATCAAGATGGCTTATCAGAATTGTCATACAATATGACGAAAATTGTTAGAAAAATGCACCCACCTATTATACCTACCTTTGAAATTTATAAAGCTTGTCTCTTGTCATTTAGCTCTCCAAAATGTGTATAAATAGAGGGCCTTGGATGAGTATTATTGTAGATTGGTAGGATATTAGCCATTGTAATAAAATTCTCTAAGTTTTCTTCTTCTTTCCTTTCTCTAGTTTTCTTTTTTTATTTACTTATGCTTCTTACATTTCTTTTCATTTTATTCATATCTACTATGTGTTGCTAATCATATTGTTGAGGTGATGAGGTGAAGCTTTTGGTAAATGCTAAGGTTAGTCTCTTAAACATGAGCTAAAATGAATCATCATTTATAAACACTAGTATTGATAATATTTTCTTTTGGTTTAAAATCATACTTGCAAAGTAGGGATCTTGATTCATTATTGACAATGAAAATGGCACAGTAAATGCTTGGTTTCATAACCTTGATTTGTTGTAGACATATACCTTGGCATAAGGAATGCTTGGACTCTTTTTATGAGTTTTGAGGACACCAAATGAACATAATATCATATGCTATGGATGTTGGACAATTTGGACTGAATTGCTAAGCCTTCCGATTGGAACCTCCCTTATGTGTGGATTTCAATTGTGTAATAAAACAAGATTAATCTTAGCATAACACCAAGAGTGGATTCTCTAACCTCAACATCTTTTCTTATTGTTTTTTATATCTTGTTTAATTTCTTTTATGTTATTTTGTTCTCTAATATCTTGTTTATCTTGTTTTGTTGTTGATTCCCTAATATCTTGTGTACTTTCTTTTTCTTATATATTTATAAACTTATACTTACTAATACGCTTCCCTGTGGTTCGACCTCGGACACCCGAGAATTTATTACTTGAACATAAACTGCACTTGGGTTTACAACTCTTAATTGAGTCTCCATCAAAATCTACATGGAACAACCAGTAGGTTTCATTGACAGAGGTCGAGAGCACAAAGTGTGCAAATTATTAAGATCAATTTATGGTCTTAAACAATCTTCTAGATAGTGGTATATAAGATTTCATCAAGCAATCATTTCGTATGATTTTGTCATGATTGATGAAGACCATTGTGTGTATGTCAAAAGAATCAAAGACAAGTTTGTGATCTTGTCACTATATGTGGATGACATACTGTTGGCTGAAAATGATAAGGAGTATATCGTTATGGTAAAAAATTGGTTTGTTCTTAAACTTTGAAATGAAGGACATGGGTGAAGCAGCTTACATTCTTGGAGTGAAAATCACTCAGGATCGTTCTAAGAAATTGCTTGCTCTTTCACAAGAGTCGTATATTAAGAAAATTTTTGAACGATTCCAAATACAAGACTGCAAGCCAATTGATACTCCTATTGCAAAAGGCGAAGGCCTGAGCAAAAGAATGTGTCTTAAGACACCACAAGAAAATGAACAAATGGCAAGAGTTCCTTATTCTAGTGCTGTGGGAAGTCTTATGTATGCTATGATGTGCACAAGGCCTGATATCTGCTATACAGTTGGACTCGTAAGTAGGTATCAATCGAATCCAGGTCAACCCCATTGGAAAACAGTTAAAAGGATATTAAGGTATCTGAAAGAAACTATGGACTATTCATTAAGCTATCAAGGAAATGACATGCATCTAATCGGGTATACGGACGCCGATTGGGGAGCAGATTTAGATGAAAGGAAATCAACCTCCGGATATGTTTTCTTACTCAATAATGGAGCTATCTCTTGGAGTAGTAAGAAACAAACTTGTATAGCATTATCTACAATGGAAGCTGAATTTGTGGCAATTTCGGTGGCAGTGCAAGAAGCTGTTTGGCTTAAAAGATTTTTAAATCATTTGGGATTTAATGAAGATGCATCAAACTCAGTATTGGTGAATTGCGATAGTCAAGCTGCAATTGCATTCACTAAAGATCTCAAATATCATTCAAGGACCAAACATATAAATATCAAGTATAACTTCGTGAGAGACATGGTTACACATAAAGAAGTCAACGTGCAGTACATATCTACGCATAAAATGATTGCAGATCTATTTACGAAATCTATTCCTAGAGATATGTATAATGGACATGTTAGATCTCTAGGATTGCGTAGGATTTTATGTACTTGCTAAGTTGTTCAAAATTAACAATTTATACAATTTCCCATTTAAATTTGACATTGATAAATAATGACATTTATTATTAATGCATACTAATTAAAGTTAGTACTTTGATTCATGAAAGCATACACACGTGTACATATATTTATGTTAAGTACATTTATGGGATTAAAGGTATGTTGGACAGATGATTGGCCTTCTCATATGGGAAATCACCTCTAAGGCTTAGTGTCAAATAGAGATGAGATAGTTTTAAGCTTTAAAACTGAGAGTTTTACGAGAGCTCAAGCTTAAAACAAAATCGCCTTCATAAAGGATCAAGATGAGGTTATATAGTGATAAAATTATGATCAAAAGTGAATGTTCCCACAATTCAGTTTATCTGTCTATGTATGCCAAGTGGAAGTCCTGTTATTAATTTTTTTTTTTTTTTTGAGAAAATAGAGTTGTTGACTCAAGTTAGATATTGTGTGTATCTGAACTATCACCTGTATGGTGTTAATATTATGATAAAGACATACGCTCCAAGGGAAAAGGAGAGTAATACCATAGCATGTGTTTCATACTACATGTGTATTATACGACCAATATGGGTAACGGAAGAATTGATCTCTGCTTCTAAGTTATGTGAGACCCATGAGATTAACTGGAATCTCTATAAAGTACCCTTATGACCTTTAACTATTTCTTAAAGTTTTAGTTCAATGTTAGTTATCTTAGAATGTTACCAATGGTCATGTATGATTCGATCTAATGGGACATATCTAGATAGCAGTTGAATTGGAATGGAGAGATTCGAGAAAAAGGGAAGATCATTTTAGTGTCTCAGTTGGTTGTATTCACTGGTCGACCAATTGTGTTTTAAATGGTAAACACAATTGTCAATGCAAAGTTTATTATATTTGATATAATAAAGATCATGGGAAACTTGTAATGTGACTAAATGAATCTAGGATACTACTTACTTACTCTACTTAAACATTTGAGTTGCTATATATACATAACAGTTGTATAGCAGCCAGCTCTCGAGCTTATGAAGTATGTTGGTCGCACGGCCTATTTTCTGTATGAACTTTGTAGAGAGAAGAGATATCGATCTCTATTGAAATTGATTATGAAAGTATTGTACCCATTACGTGCGAGTGGGAGATGTTAGAATTTGGTGTCGGTCTGCCCATAATGGGTGGTACCCGACCCAAAGGTCTTAAAAACATAACTGCCTAAAGCAGTTTATATTTTTTGCACATGTTTCATGGGTCTCCCGCCCATGCATTGAACAACTGCCATTGGCAGTTCAAATGTAATTTTAAATAAAGAAAACTTCCATTCGGTAGTTTGTGAAGTTAAGAAAGAAAAAGGGAGAAAAGACCGAATGTAAAGAAAAAAAAGAGAAAAAAAATTTATGAGAAAAACAATACTACTACTCTCTACAAACGAAAAGGAATTTAGTGCCGTGAAAATCGAACAATTTCTGTAACGTGATTTTGTTCCCGATCAGTGAATCAAACCAATGTTTATCACCGAACGATCTTGTAAGTTCATTGTTATTTAATTCCGCAATTTATTTATTTATAGATTATATTTACGTGATAATCTAACAGGTGTCGGACACATGTATACTTAATATCCTTCCTGTTGCCAGCTGAATAGACATAAATAATATTCATCTTTTCATGTTATAACAACAACCTAACACTGACTCAGCATATAGCATTCCTTGATGAGAATGGCCATCGCAACCAACCGCATGTGGAATTATCAGTTTTCTTTATGTAGAAGATATTTACCTATCAACTAATTCATAATTTATTTACTTACAGTCTAAATTGATTATTAAATTCTTGATATATGAAAATGATGTGATTACACTCTTACATGAAAAAATATTCAACAAAACATCAGGGGGAAAATGCTAATGTAGCAAAGGTGGCCCAAAGCACCTCACAAATGACTGAAATGAGGCTACAACTCAACCAATTTCAGCTATGATTTTCAGGTTCCCAACATGTAAACTATTTTAAATGGCTGTTATAAAGTCCCAATCATTCTTTCAGGACCCCTCCATCAAATAAAAATAATAATAAAAAAAATTATTGCAATAATTATGAAAAAGAAAGAAATAGTCTGATTTTGGCTTAGAAATAAGCTTACAATTGGGAGAGTGATTTGTGATTGGTGAGGCTGAGACCCCTCTCTATGTTTGGCTTAGTCCTGCTCATGCACTGCTCCTATTGGACTGGGCCTGGACAGTTATTTTTGTGATCCGGATCGGTCTTGTTCGAATCACTGTTCACATAATATAAAATAAATTTTTTATTTAAATTTAATTATAAATTTTTTTTTATTAAGAGATAAATAATAATTTGGACTTGCAGGCCGAGCTTGGACAAATAAATGAAAATGTTCTGGGCCGCGACGCGATCCGGCCCACTTTGGCACTTTGGCTTAGGGAATAATCTTTGCTTTTACACAAGGGTAGTATATCATTTTTTTGTCCTCCAACAACAATCCTGAATTTACCACCATTTGGATTAACGGTGAAATTAAAAATAGTAGGTATCAGTGAAATTAAATATTATAATGGTTAGATTTTTTTTGGCTAATATATAACGGTTAGATTGAATATTGTAATGGTGAAATTAAAATCAGTTATGGGATTCGAATAACAAAACAATGGTAATGGTAAGATAAAAATGAAACATGATTACTAAAAACATTAATTTAAGAATATATTAATAAATTATTTATATATATTTTAATAATATTTAGTATTTAAAGTCCTTACTTGGGGATTAGAGTAGTTTATTTGCTTCAAAAATTATTATTTTTTATTTTAAAAAACAACTTTTGAAATGGTTATTGATTAATTTGATTATGACTTTGAGTTCGTGTATCAGTGATGGTAACGATAGAAGAAATTCTCATATTTTTACCCCTAAAGTATATAACTAATAATAACTTAAATTCAAGAATGGTAAATGGAATTTATTTCTTTAATAAAATAGGATAAAATAATCTATTCAGGCGGACAGAATCAACATGCTTAAACTTCAAATATATTAATATATAATATTTTAAATATGATTATAATTAAAAAATAAAATAAATATAATACGAGTACATGAATTATGAATTATCAAATTTAGGACTAAGAGAGGGAAACAAGTTTTTCCCACTTTGGCTTGGCTAAATTGAAAAAGTTTCTTTCATTTTTCTCTCTCAATTTTTGCAATTCATTCTCTCCAACCTCCTAATTTATTTATGTAGATGCATAAATTTTTGAATAAAATAAAATAATATTATGAATAGAATTACATTAGATAAAATCATTTTATATTATGTTTGGTATATGCAAAAATTAAGAGCAATATAGAATAATTTTTATCCTTCGATTTGTTATGTGCAGGATAAAAAGTAGAATAAATGATTCTTTTTCATTATCAAAATTACTTTTTTTAAAAGAAATATAATTTGAATTTATAATTTTTTTAGCTACAAAAAAAGATATACAAATTTGGAAGGTCTAATATGTATTAAACAATTACATTTTTTTTATATTTGTATTAAACATCTATTCTTAAATTCTACATTAATTGTTTCTAAATATTTATAGATAAAAAGAAGTTTGTAATGAATTAGAAAAGAAAATGAGCTAGACCCGTTCATAGGTAAAGCCGCGGCCCGAAATTTTTTTCTTTTCTTACCTAGATTCGACCTGAATCAGTTTGTAAATGTAGAGGGTTCTTTGATGGGGAGAGGAAGCGTTGCAAACAAGTGAAACGAGATGTTACCTAGAGACGGCGGAGAGGAAGACTGGAGTAGATCCTGAAATGTTGAGCCCAGCGACAAGTGGTGGTAAGTAAGGTGAAGGAAGTGGAGAGATGGTGGAACAAGGCTGAGTATGACTGAGAACAAGGTTGATGGGAGAACTAAAGAAGAGAGAATCGTAGAGAGAACTTTAGAGTGAAAGTTTGCCCAAATGCCAAAAATCCTCGAATGATTTATAGGAACTCCTATTTATAGGTATCAAGAATAGGAGTTACATATCTAAGCAATGAATATGAATAATGGTAGAAACTGTCAGTTACTAAGGCATTAATTCTTTGTTTGATTGGAGTTTAGATTATTGTTAGTAATAGTGATTAGTGAACAAGAGATCACTATTTAATCTGAAAGAAAGGGAGAAACACTCATACTTCAGGGAAAGGTTAAGAGGAGACCTCTTAACTATCTCCATATCTGATCCACCAAGCCAGCTTTCCGTAACATCCCAATAGTGAAATTAACCCAAGAACCCTGCCATATTCCGGGGCTATTTCCACTTCTTCTATTTCGGTGAAGTAGTATTAGGCAGAACGTCTTTTGTAGAATACTTCTCTGAACATAACCTGTTTCGAGCAGGAGTTGTTCTGAATAAGAGTTGTTCTGAACATGACCTGTTCTAATAGAAGTTGTTCCGAACAAGAGCTGTTCTGAACAAGAGTTGTTCCGAACAGGAGCTGTTCCGAACAACAGCTGTTATGAACGGAAGCTGTTCTGAACAAGAGTTGTTCCGAACAGAAGCTGTTCCGATCAGGAGCTATTCTAAACAAGAGTTGTTTCGAACGGAAGCTGTTCTGAACATGAGTTGTTCTGAACGGAAGCTGTTCCGAACGAGAGTTGTTCGAAACAAGAGTTGTTCGGTGAAACAACCTTCAGTGAAGCAACTTTATTACTTGTTCTGGAATACGTTTGCTATTGTACGCAGAAGTATAATTTCCTGTAAAACAATTTGATTGGTCTTTGAGAAGAGGTAATTTATTAGTATTCAAAATCAAGTATCTACATTTTGTCCTCTGCATGAGAATTCTTAGTTGAAGAGTTCTCATGCAATATTAATGTAGTGAAAAGTAAAAGATGAGATCTATAGAAAATATTGATAGAGTAATATAATCCCATAGTTCAAAAAATACATGGTATGAGTTGTTTCACCAAAGAAAATATGTGAGGCACAAAATTATCTTAAAGAAAAAAAAAATTCTCACTTTACTGAAAAAATATTTTTCTCACTTTACTGCCCCCTTACATGGAAAATGCTTGATATATATAAAAAAAAAAATTAAAGAGTTTTCCATGCATAAAATTAAGAAGAAACATGAATATTTCACTATAATTTGAATTGTGTAAGAACTTTGCAAAAATTGTTGTGTTAAAAAAATAGGGAACAAGTGCAAATGCTGAGTCCAAAAAAAATAAAGAACAAGTGCAAAAGCTGCGTCCAAAAAAATAAAGGAATAAGTGCAAATGTTGCGTCCAAAAAAATAGGGAACAACGTTGCTGCTGCTTTTCCAAAAAAAAAAATAGGGGTGTAGCAGCAATCTACACCACGACAAAATAATAGGAGAACAACATTGTCAAAAAAAAAAAAAAGGAATATAACAAGTATGATTGCGCCCGAAAAAATAGGAAAATAGCGTTGCTGCTGCGCCCTATAATTTAGCAATAATATGTCAATGCAAGTTATATATATATATATTTTAAAAATAATAATAATAATATTCAAGGCTTACACCCAAAAAAGTAAAAATAAAACAGATATATAAAAAAAAATAGTAGTGCAACAAGTATCCATTAAAATAAAATGCAACAATGATGTTGCATTTAAAAATATAAGAAAGTAGCATTGTTGATACATCCCAAAAAATAAGAGAACAACATTACTAGTAGAGGTGGCAATTGGATGGGTTCGGACGGGTTCGAGTCGGGTTTATTCGGATTCGGGTTTATTTGGGTTCGGGCTCATTCGAGTTCGGGTCCATCCGGGTTCGGGCTCATTCGGGTTCGGGTCCATTCGGGTTCGGGCTCATTCGGGTTCGGGCCCATTCGGGTTCGTTTGGGTTCGGGTATATTTTACATCATTTTATTTTATATTAGATGTAATCATTTTTACGTAATTTAAATATTTATATCTAAAAACAAATTATTATTTTATTATTTTTTTTATACTTTTGCTATTATATGATATTTTTAATTATATTTATTTTTTAAAATTAATATTTGTTAGCACCAAAAGGATAAGAAATTAATTTGTTATATAAAATCAAATTTTGAAATAATTTATTATAAAAAATATGATATATTATAAATTAATCATATTGATATTTAAAATAATTGATTTGATGAAATCAAATTTCAAAATATAAATACATTATAATTTATATTCACTATAAAATAAAAAACTTTTAAAAATAAATCATGGTCTTCATCTATTCGTTTATATACTTATAAAATGCAAAAAATTTATGCTTATAGTCAAGATATATATATATCTATCGAGTACTTATATTTTTTTATCAGTATAAAGTATAAACTATAAAGTAGTACTAAAAAAATATAATTTATATTTAAATTATACGTAATACATATATAATTAATATGATTATTTATTAATATATAATAAATATACCCAAAACCAAAAGGCCATAAAACCCAAAACCCCATTAAACCCACCCGCTAAAATAAAATTCCATGAAAGCCATAACCCAATTAAACCCACCCACCCTAACCTAACCGTATAAGTATAACCCAAAAGGCCAAAATAATTGAATTATTGTCAAAAATTTTTACCCTTAAAGAATAATTGAATTATTGTCAAATTTTTTTTTCACATCTCTAAAATTTTCAAGAATTTAAAATATTTAGATTGTAAATTCATCATGATATGAGACGTTAAAGTTATAACTTATAAGTACAAAATATAATTTACTTTTTGATAAAATTATTATTTCATCATCATATATATATAATATATTAAAATTTAAATTTAAATTTTAATTAAATTATTAAAAAAATTAGAATAAAATTAATAATTAAAGTTATTGCTTTGTAAAAAAAATATTTAATTACAATTTGATTATTTTTATTTTTAGTATTAAATTCAGGTTCGGGTTCGGGCCAGTCTCGGGTTCGGGTCCATTCGGGTTCGGGCTCATTCGGGTTCGGATTTTTTCGGATTCAGGTTTTTGACTTTTTGGTCAAATTGGGTTTGGACGAATTCGTATTCGGATTCGAAATTTTTTGGACGAATTTTCGAATTCGGGTTCATTTGATCACCTCTAATTGCTAGTGTATCCCAAAAAAAATAAAAAATAAAAAGAACAACATAAAAAAAAAAAAAAAAAAAGTTGCTGCGCCCTTGGGCTCATAGGAAACGCCCAAACTGGGCGCGTGTGTAGCGCCTAATTTTGGCGCACATGAAGCACCCAATTTGGGTGCACAAAAAGCACCCAAATCGGGTAATCATTACTCTTTTATTATATATATTTTTTAATCATAATAAATCTTATTTCTAAGTAAACATGATATCTTTTTTGAAATAATATATATATATTTAACCAATGTAACATTTTTTTTAAGCCAACATAATTGTAATTATTTTTTTAAGTCAACATAAAAATATATATTTTTGTGCATATGAATAAATACTTATTTGATTTTTTTTTTTGTCGTTGATTTTGTAGATATTCTTTTTCTGTATTTTTTAGTGTAAACTTTATTTCTCGTACATTGGATGTGTTGGGAAAGGCTTTGGTGATAGCTTTAAAGATTGGGAACAACTTTTGTGATAGTTGATACTCCATGATCTAGCATTTCTCCAGAAAAGTTATGATTAATGTTACATTTCATGGATGATTCTGTGAATAGCTAGATTCAAGCTTGTTTGTGTTGACACCTGCATTTCTAGAGCCGGAGCTTTTCTATAGGAGGTAACAAGGAATGACAACATTTGAAAGATTTATTGAGAAACACATCTTGGAATGACATGTAAATTTGCCTGAAATATTTCTTAGAGTAGTATTGCATGAAGGACACTTCTTGACATATCTCATAAGAAGTATTTCTCATTAAAAAATAACACAAGAGACTACAATAATTAACTTTTCCTTTGGAAGAATTTATATAACAAGCGACGGAAGTGGTGCTTAAGACCACGACGTTCAACTTTTCAATCGAAAGAATATGTACATGACATTGATGGAAGTGGTATATGAGACCACAATAATTGACTTGTCTTTAAAGAATAAGTTGTATGTGAGAATAACGACAGTGGTGAATGTGACCACAGCGTTCAACTTCTCTTTTGAGAATAATTTGTATGTGAGAATGACAGAAGTGACGCATGTGGTCACAACAATCAAATTTTTATTAGAGTAATTTGTATGTGAGAGTGACAGAAGTGGCGCATGAGACCACAACGATCAACTTCTTTTTTGAGAATAATTGGTATATGAGAGTGACGGAAGTGACGCATTTGGCCACAACGATCAATTCTTTTTAAGAGTAATTTGTATGTGAGAGTGACAGAAGTGCCGCATAAGACCACTGATGGAGACTCAATTAAGAGTTGTAAACCCAAGTACAGGTTATGTTCAAGTAATAAATTCTCGGGTGTCCGAGGTCGAACCACAGGGAAGCGTATTAGTAAGTATAAGTTTATAAATATATAAGAAAAAGAAAATAAACAAGATATTAGAGAACAAAATAAACAAAATACCATAAAAGAAATTAAACAAGATATAAAAAACAATAAGAAAAGATGTTGAGGTTAGAGAATCCACTCTTGGTGTTATGCTAAGATTAATCTTGTTTTATTACACAATTGAAATTCACACATAATGGAGGTTCCAATCGGAAGGTTTAGCAATTCAGTCCAAATTGTCCAACGTCCATAGCATATGATATTATGTTCATTTGGTGTCCTCAAAACTCATAAAAAGAGTCCAAGCATTCCTTATGCCAAGGTATATGTCTACAACAAATCAAGGTTATGAAATCAAGCATTTGCTGTGCCATTTTCATTGTCAATAATGAATCAAGATCTCTACTTTGCAAGTATGATTTTAAACCAAAAGAATATATTATCTATACTAGTGTTTATAAATGATGATTCATTTTAGCTCATGTTTAAGAGACTAACCTTAGCATTTACCAAAAGCTTCACCTCATCACCTCAACAATGATTAGCAACACATACTAGATATGAATAAAATGAAAAGAAATGTAAGAAGCATAAGTAAATAAAGAAAAAGAAAACTAGAGAAAGGAAAGAAGAAGAAAACTTAGAGAAAATGTACAATGTGTCTTACAATCATCCAAGGCCCTCTATTTATACACATTTTGGAGAGCTAAATGACAAGAGACAAGCTTTATAAATTTCAAAGGTAGGTATAATAGGTGGGTGCATTTTTCTAACAATTTTCGTCATATTGTATGACAATTCTGATCAGCCAGCTTGATGGTTGATTTTGTCAATGTTGGAGGCTTGATCTAATCAAATGGTCTTCTAGAAAAATATTCCTCTATCAGTTTGTGATCCATATCCGTTGGAATCAGCTCATTTTCTCATGTGGATCAGAAGATATGATCAAAATACCAAAACTGGTCAGAACAGACGGCATTGCACATCAGCCAACTTGATACCACATTTCGCTAGGGAAAACGACTCCGTTTCAAGAAGTGTAAAGCATGAAAAAGATAGATATGCCTCTTAACTTTGTACTGTAAAACTTTCAGCCTTAATGCTTCAGTGAAACTCGAGATATAGCTGATATGGGAAAAGGTGTCGGAACTGAACTGGATTTGCCCTTAATTCTTGATTTAACCTAGTAATCTGAAATCACTCAAAGAAACTCGTGAAAAACACCAAATTACATAAAAATATAAAAGATCATAAACACAATTAAACTAAGCAATAATAACTCGTATTTGACACAAAACAATAATAAAACATAACTAAAAACTATATAATTATACGAGTTATCACACCCCCACACTTAGATTGTTGCTAGTCCCTAGCAACGACTCAATCCTAGAAAAAAAAATAAACAGGAAAACAAGTTAAAGGGATCTCAAACAAACAAGGAAGATCAAGCGTAAGAATTGGCAAGGCATCTAATTAAGTATCATTGGCATATTAAGTTCGAGTAAAGGGTCAATGAGATTAAAATTGAAGGCATTACCGTACGATTGAGGAACTTCCTTCTTGGCGAGACTTTAGCTAGCCATGAAGGACTAGGCAAACTATAGCTTCATAAGTACACATGCTAAGATCCTTGTCACCGCAGTTCACAAGTGAACTCGAAAAATCTGATCGGTACAGAGATGAATCTGAGGCTTATGGACAAGTGAGGGGTGGAATGTTCAAACATAATCTGAGGTTTATCACGAGTTAAGCTCAAGAAATATAATAATAATGTGATCAATCCTCTCAAAATATTTCCATTCTCACTCATCCTTAGTCCTATGTTCAACATTAATATTTTGAAAAGAAAACAAAAAGCAAGAAAAGACTCGATCCAATGAAAATAGAAAAGTAAAAACCTCTCTATAATGAAGAACCTCGAATCTTGAATTCTGATTTTGTTTTTTTAAGCACAAGTGATTTTCTTTTGATTTGTGCCCTCATTGGGACATCTTTTATGCACAATCACATCTATTCATAATCATCATTCTTGTTTTTTTTTTTTTTTTTTCAGAAATCACATTGGATTCCATACTTTCTTTTCTTTCTTTTCATTCAATTGATCAAACAAGACTGATTTTCATCAACTCTTTTTTTCTTTCAGCATCTTTTTCTCAACTCATTACAACATTGTTTTGGCATCAATAAGTTCGAAGTTCACGACTCTAAAAGCAGTCACTCATTCTAACTACCCTCTTTTGCATTATTCCCATTTTTTTCAGATTTCAAAAGATAACAAAATAAACAAGAAGGAAACACACAATCCCAAACCCAATGATCACAAATATTATCATAAAAGTATAAATAGGGAATGAGGGTCGGAATCGTATCCGTTCACTTTGGCATAATTTCTGGAGTTCATATCTAGGGATCCAACCCGAAGGTTTACAACCTATGGGCTCCTAATAAGGGGGGCAAAGATAAGGGGCTTTCTGGATAGTGACTTTGTTCTAAGATCAGATCATGTATAGATGCAAGCATCTATGTGATGACCTAAATCTGCATGTGGAATGAAGAGAAAAAGTAAACTTACTATGTCTTCCCAGTTTTCCGTGGCTTTCCAAAGGCTCACCATGAATTCACATTCCAACAAAAATCGAACCGATCTGCCAAAAACAATCTCAAAGACATTTGATCATCAAAAATATTTAATTTTCAGAAAACCAAATTGAAAATAACCTAGATAACTTAATCAAAGCCTTTGTAACTCTATTGCTTTATCCACATGCTTGCCAAGATTATACTAATACTCAAAAAAAAAAATACATACACGAAAGTAGTAAAACACATGCAGATAATAAACGGACCAGATAGTGTTTTTTTTTTTTTTTTTACAAATTAGCAAAATATGTCCCTTACCCCCTACTAAAATATGACATTGTCCCCAATGTCAAATTTTAAAGGTAGAATTTAGGAGATATTACCTGCAGAGGTTGCTAACCACTTATTATAACTGAGACACAACAAACAAAATGTTAGATAATGTCACAAAGACAAAGTACAATCCACTCCTTGCTTGTCCATATCTCTTTTTCTTTTTTCGAGCGTTTGCGAAACAACCGTAGCAGGTAAATACTCATAAGCTTGGAGCTTTTTGAGTAAATCTTCAATGGTTGTAGCAGAAATTATGGTTCTCCTTGCCTCTGAAAACATGAATCCATTTTCCACAGCATTATCTAAATATGAAAGCAAATTACTAAAATAACCATTAATATTAAGCAAACCAATGGGTTTCTTATTTGTGACCAAAGATGACCAAGAAGCCACGCAAGATGTACCCAGACATCGTGGTAAAGCAATGAATGCATCGGCAGAATGGTACATGATTGTCATCCGTTCAGGGATACTCCAGACTTGTATTTCCTTACCCAAGGTAGGTCCACAAAAATCTGTGAATAGTTTTGGCACGATTCCTAGAACTGGACTTCCTCCGGCGTGTGCTTCTGTAGCGACTGCTCCCATTAAACCCGTACTACCGCCTCCATAAATCAACTGGATCTTTTGTTGGGCAAGTATTACTCCAACTCTTATGGCTTCATCAACGAATATTTTATTTTTCCCTGGATAAGCACCTCCAAAGACACAAATTTTTTCAATGCGCTGGGACGAAGTACTTTCCATTTTTTTTCGAGTGCCTGAAAGAGAATGAGTACATGGTGTAATATATAGAGGACTGATTAGTGAATTAGACAAGAGTAATAATGTCGCCGAAAGTGTATTTGACCTGTCAGAAGAAAATGTTAACCTGACAAAAGATCAATGCAAAAAAAAAAAACGAGAATAATCACACAAATCGAACAACACGTAAATTAAACCGAAATGAAGTTATTGCAAATCAAACCAAAAGCTGAGAAGTCATTTATTGTAGTTGTGATTGTGGCTCACATCT
Organism: Fremontodendron californicum; assembly: GCA_030761205.1. Taxonomy (NCBI): domain Eukaryota; kingdom Viridiplantae; phylum Streptophyta; class Magnoliopsida; order Malvales; family Malvaceae; genus Fremontodendron; species Fremontodendron californicum. Next base: position 3,796,419 of record JAULJL010000037.1, read on the forward strand.
TCCTCTGGTTTTACGTCCAGAAACGGCTTAAACGCCTTCTATGAGTCGAGGATATGCTTCCCATCCAGTTTTCTTACAAGCTGGAAAACAGGGTCTTTTAACATCAGATTCCCAAGATGTTGCCATTCCCTTTGGAATTGCGGCCATAAATCAAGAATTTCTCTTTGTACGTCTCCACTAGGATGCGTCTCAAGAGAAAGTTGGATATTACCCAAATTCTCCTTACTCAGTCCATCCTTAATGAATTCAATTTTATCATCTCGATTAGAGGACGGAATCCCAATAGAACGACATTTACCGTTACACGTCCATCGTGCACATTTGTGGCAATTTGAACTCATGCGCTTTGCTCGTCGCTTCTTTGCAAAAGTGCTTCTACCTGTACCTGGTAAATGCAAAACAGGAAGATATTCATCTTCACGTACCTTGGCTTCAATTATCCAACGTATGTCTTCAGGAATCCCTTTGTGCATAAGCATTCTTAATCTTTCAAATCGAACTTGGTAAAGCTTCAGTAAAATATTTCGAGGAAAAGGAGGAAATCGTTTCTGCAATCTTGTGAGAATATCATCCATCCTGAAAAAAAAATGAAAGAGAAATTGAAAAAGAAATTTATATACAATATCAGTTTTGTGGGTAGCTGATAACTCGTATAATTATATAGTTTTTAGTTATGTTTTATTATTGTTTTGTGTCAAATACGAGTTATTATTGCTTAGTCTAATTGTGTTTATGATCATTTATATTTTTATGTAATTTGGTGTTTTTCACGAGTTTCTTTGAGTGATTTCAGATTACTAGGTTAAATCAAGAATTAAGGGCAAATCCAGTTCAGTTCCAGTTCCGACACCTTTTGCCATATCAGCTATATCTGGAGTTTCACTGAAGCATTAAGGCTGAAATTTTTATAGTGCAAAGTTAAGAGGCATATCTATCTTTTTCATGCTTTACACTTCTTGAAACGGAGTCGTTTTCCCTAGCGAAATGTGGTATCAAGTTGGCTGATGTGCAATGCCGTCTGTTCTGACCAGTTTTGGTATTTTGACCATATCTTCTGATCCACATGAGCAAATGAGCTGATTCCAATGGCTATGGATCCCAAACTGATAGGGAAATAGTTTTCTAGAAGACAATTTGATCAGAGCAAGCCTCCAACATTGACAAAATCAACCATCAAGCTGGCTGATCAGAATTGTCATACAATATGACGAAAATTGTTAGAAAAATGCACCCACCTATTATACCTACCTTTGAAACTTATAAAGCTTGTCTCTTATCATTTAGCTCTCCAAAATGTGTATAAATAGAGAGCCTTGGATGATTGTAAGAGTATTATGGTACATTGGTAGGATATTAGCCATTGTAATAAAATTCTCTAAGTTTTCTTCTTCTTTCCTTTCTCTAGTTTTCTTTTTCTTTATTTACTTATGCTTCTTACATTTCTTTTCATTTTATTCATATCTAGTATGTGTTGCTAATCATATTGTTGAGGTGATGAGGTGAAGCTTTTGGTAAATGCTAAGGTTAGTCTCTTAAACATGAGCTAAAATGAATCATCATTTATAAACACTAGTATAGATAATATTTTCTTTTGGTTTAAAATCATACTTGCAAAGTAGGGATCTTGATTCATTATTGACAATGAAAATGGCACAGCAAATGCTTGGTTTCATAACATTGATTTGTTGTAGACATATACTTTGGCATAAGGAATGCTTGGACTCTTTTTATGAGTTTTGAGGACACCAAATGAACATAATATCATATGCTATGGACGTTGGACAATTTGGACTGAATTGCTAAACCTTCCGATTGGAACCTCCATTATGTGTGAATTTCAATTGTGTAATAAAACAAGATTAATCTTAGCATAACACCAAGAGTGGATTCTCTAACCTCAACATCTTTTCTTATTGTTTTTTATATCTTGTTTAATTTCTTTTATGTTATTTTGTTTATTTTGTTCTCTAATATCTTGTTTATTTTTTTTTCTTATATATTTATAAACTTATACTTACTAATACGCTTCCCTATGGTTCGACCTCGGACACCCGAGAATTTATTACTTGAACATAACCTGCACTTGGGTTTACAACTCTTAATTGAGTCTCCATCAAGTTTTTGGCGCCGTTGCGGGGGAGGCAATACTAAGTATATAAGTTTATAAGTATATTTATTTTTATTGGCTGGTTATACCGCCTAATTTTCTATATATTTATATTTATATTGTAAAGTTTATATTTATATAAATATATTATCTGTATATTAACTTTGTTTTATGCTTGTTTGGCGACGTGATTTTAGATCTCGTCGTTTAGTTAGATTTTATTGTGAAACTTTTTCAGGTAATCTTTCTAATACAACTCCTACCATGGCTGACAATGAAAGTGTTCATGCTGAAGATGAGAACAGACAAGTACGCACCATGAGTAACTACTTGCAACCAACTCGAAGCTCATCACCCTCTTGTTTTATTTTTCCTCTCAATGCAAACAACTCTCGTTTTAAACCAGGTATGATAGCTTTGCTTCCAAATTTCCATGGGTTAGAATCGAAAAGTGCTTACTCGTTTCTAAAAGACTTCAAAGATGTATGTGTCACCTTTAATGACCAACAATGTACAAATGAAATTGTGAAGCTAAAATTATTTCCTTTTTCTTTAAAAGATAAAGCAAAAATTTGGCTTCATAATTTAAAACCAAGGTCAATTGGCACATGGCAAGAAGTACAAACTGAGTTTCTAAAGAAATTTTTCCCAGCACATAAAACTACTGCTTTGAAAAGACAGATTCAAAATTTCAATCAAAATCAAAATGAAGCATTTTTTCAGTGCTGGGAGCGTTTTAAAGATTTGTTAAGTTCTTGTCCACATCATGGTTTTGAAAAATGGCATCTTATTAGTTTCTTTTATGAAAGTTTAACTCCCGAAACTAAACAATTTGTTGAAACAATGTGTAACGGTGAGTTTCTAGAAAAAGAACCTGAAGAAGCCTTTGACTACCTAGACCATTTGGCAGATAACTCTCAAGCCTGGCACACAGATAATTCCTCTGAAAGTTCCAATAGATCTAATCTTGTTTCTAACAGAGGTAAATATCATTTTAGTCAAGAAGATGAGATAAAAGCTAAAGTAGCTAATTTGGCTAAAAAGATTGAAGCCATGGAACTTAGAGAAGTAAAAAAAGTCAAAACGGTTAAAAATGAAGAAAGTTGTGGAATTTGTGAAATCATGGGACACCCCACTTCTGAATGTCCAAACATTCCCATTCTTAAAGAAGCGTTGCATGATCAAGTAAATTCCATAAACACATTTAAAAAGCCTTTTCCTTCTCCTTACTCTGAAACGTATAACCCTGAATGGAGAAATCATCCCAACTTCAGTTGGCGGAATAATAATCATGTTCAGGTACCACAATCTCAAAAGCCGGGCAACACTTTTTCCTATCAACCTTCACGTGTACAAACCTTGGAAGAGACATTGCAAGCATTCATGCAAACACAAGCAAATGTGTATAACCAAACTTCACAGGACATCAATGAGATTAAAAACACCTTGTCCACATTGACAGCTTCATTACGCACTCAAGAAAAAGGTAAGTTTCCTGCTCAACCTCAGCCTAACCCTTCTACTCAATGTCTTGTTTCTTGCTCCAATGAAACTCAACAGGAAAATGCCAGTTCTATCACAACTCTTCGAAGTGGAAAGGCAATTGACAAAAACATTCCATCAAAAGACCAAGATCCTCATTCCCCTCCGAAAAGTAATAGTAAGGATGATGGTAAGTCTGAACTTCTTGAAAATTTGGACAAAGAAAAAGGTATGCATCCTGCTCCTTTTCCTCAAAGGTTGCAAACAATAAAGAATTTGAATCAAAATGCAGAAATTTATGAACTTTTCAAACAAGTTAAGATTAACATTCCTTTATTGGATGCAATCAAACAAGTTCCATCTTATGCTAAATTTTTGAAGGACATGTGCACAGTTAAAAGGAAACATAATGTACAAAAGAAAGCATTTCTCACGGAAAGTGTGAGCTCAATCATTCAGCACCTTACTCCACCAAAATTCAAAGATCCTGGATATCCAACAATCTCATGCATCATTGGAAACACTAGAATAGAACGTGCATTGCTTGATCTTGGTGCTAGTGTTAATCTTTTGCCTTTTTCTGTTTATCAACAGTTAGGTTTAGGTGAACTCAAGGAAACACCTGTTACACTTCAACTAGCTGATCGTTCTGTAAAAATTCCTCGAGGGATAGTTGAAGATGTTTTGGTTCAAATTGATAATTTGTACTTCCCTGTTGATTTTATTGTTTTGGACACACATCCTGTTTCAAATCCAAATGTTCAAATTCCTGTTATATTAGGCCGTCCAATTCTTGCAACTTCTAATGCTCTGATAAATTGCAGGAATGGTATTTTGAACATTTCTTTTGGAAATATGACTTTAGAATTAAATGTGTTCAACATTTGCAAGCAACCTGGTGATGATTCAGAAGTACATGAAGTGGATTTCATTGAAGAACTTGTTCATGAACATCTCACCACTACCACATTCCATGATCCTTTAGAAGCTTATTTAATTGAATGTGAGTTTGATAATGCTTCAGAAATTTCATACACTGATTCTTTGTTAAATTCTTTTCAGGATAAGCATTGTTGGAAACAAAAGTTTGAGGAACTTCCATCACTCGCAAATGTCACTGTACCATCAACTATTGAACCACCCAAGCTGGATTTAAAACCATTGCCATCCGAGCTAAAATATTCCTTTTTGGGTGAGAATGAAACTTTTCCAGTCATAATTTCTTCACATCTTGATGAACTACAAGAAGGTAAGTTGTTACAACTTTTGAAGATGCACAAAAATGCATTAGGATGGACCTTAGCTGACATAAAGGGAATAAGCCCATTAATCTGCACACATAATATTTATTTAGAGGAAAATGCTAAACCCTCTAGACAAATGCAACGAAGGCTTAATCCTAATATGAAAGAAGTAGTGAGAAATGAAGTCATTAAACTTCTAGATAATGGAATCATTTATCCTATCTCTGATAGCAAATGGGTAAGTCCTACTCAAGTCGTACCTAAGAAATCTGGAGTTACTGTAGTTAAAAATGAAAACAATGAATTAATTCCAACTAGGACTGTTACTGGTTGGCGCATGTGCATTGACTATAGGAAACTTAACTCAGTGACGAGGAAAGATCATTTCCCTTTGCCTTTAATGGATCAAATCTTAGAAAGAGTTGCAGGGCATGAGTTTTATTGTTTTCTAGATGGATATTCTGGGTATAATCAAATTGCCATTGCACTTGAGGACCAAGAGAAAACCACTTTTACATGTCCTTTTGGTACTTTTGCATATCGTAGAATGCCATTTGGATTATGTAACGCCCCTGCCACATTTCAAAGATGCATGCTTAGTATTTTTAGTGACATGATTGAACGTAATCTTGAGATTTTCATGGATGATTTTTCTGTTTCTGGTGATTCATTTGATGATTGCTTAGCCAATTTGAAAAATGTATTGATTAGGTGTGAAGAAAAAAATCTTGTTCTTAATTGGGAAAAATGTCATTTCATGGTCACTAAAGGTATTGTACTAGGTCACATTGTTTCTGCAAAAGGGATTGAGGTAGACAAGTCAAAAATTGAATTGATTGCTAATCTACCCACACCAAAGACAGTAAAGGACATTAGGTCATTCTTGGGACATGCAGGTTTTTATAGAAGATTCATAAAAGATTTTAGCACGATATCTAAGCCTCTATGTAATCTTTTAATGAAAGACACTGCATTTGAATGGACTAAAGATTGTGAAGATGCTTTTGAAAAACTCAAAAATATGCTCATTACTGCTCCTATTATAAGATCTCCTGATTGGTCTTTACCATTTGAAATAATGTGTGATGCTAGTGACTATGCTGTTGGTGCTGTGTTAGGACAAAAGAAAGATAATAAACCACATGTAATTTACTATGCAAGTAAAACTTTAAATAGAGCCCAAATGAATTATTCCACTACAGAAAAGGAATTACTTGCAGTAGTTTTTGCATTGGATAAATTCAGATCTTACCTTGTTGGATCATCAATTGTTGTCTTTAGTGATCATGCAGCTTTAAAATATCTTCTCTCTAAGAAGGATGCAAAACCTAGGTTGCTGAGGTGGATCCTGTTGCTGCAAGAATTTGACATCACCATTCGAGATAAAAAAAGGAGCAGAAAATGTGGTGGCTGATCATTTATCAAGACTTGTTTGTGATGAATCTTTTGGAACCTCACCAATAAATGATACTTTTCCTGATAAACAACTTCTAATTGTCTCCACGACACCTTGGTTTGCTGACATTGCTAATTTTCTTTCTACAGGAAAAATTCCTTCTCAATGGAGCCCCCAAGATAAAAGGAAGTTTCTGAATGAGGTAAAGAAGTTCTATTGGGATGACCCTTACTTGTTCAAATATTGTCCTGATCAGATTTTTCGAAGATGCATTCCCGACAATGAGGTAAGTAGTGTAATTAAGTTTTGTCATTCCGAGGCATGTGGTGGTCATTTTTCATCAAAGAAAACTGCTGCAAAAATTTTACAGTGTGGATTTTACTGGCCAACTTTATTCAAAGATGCACATAATTTTTGCAAGTCATGTGAAAGTTGTCAAAAATTAGGTTCCATTTCGAAAAGAAACATGATGCCTTTGAACCCAATTCTTGTAATTGAAATTTTTGACTGTTGGGGTATTGATTTCATGGGACCATTTCCACCATCTTTTGGTTTCTCATACATTTTAGTTGCAATAGATTATGTTTCAAAGTGGATAGAGGCAATTCCATGTCGAAATAATGATCACAAAACAGTGATTAAATTTTTAAAAGAAAATATTTTGAGTCGATTTGGAATTCCTCGATCTATTATAAGTGATGGGGGAACACATTTTTGCAACAAGGTTTTTGAAACATTAATGAAGAAATATGTCATTACACACAAAGTTGCAACCCCTTATCACCCGCAGACAAATGGACAGGTAGAATTAGCAAATAGGGAGATTAAACAAATTTTGAAAAAGACGGTTAATCCAAATCGCAAAGATTGGTCTCTTAGACTTAACGATGCATTATGGGCCTATCGAACAGCTTTTAAAACAGCATTGGGTATGTCTCCTTATAGGCTAGTTTATGGAAAACCTTGTCATTTACCTGTGGAACTTGAGCATAAAGCATATTGGGCCATTAAAATGTTCAACTCAAACCTTGATGACGCTTCTAATTTACGGAAATTACAAATAAATGAACTTGAGGAACTCAGAAATGATGCATATGAGAATTCTAAAATTCATAAAGAAAGAACTAAAGCCTTTCATGACAAGTTAATTTCAAGAAAAACATTTGATGTTGGGCAAAAAGTTCTACTTTATAATTCTAGACTTCACATATTTCCTGGTAAGTTGAGATCAAGATGGACTGACCCATTTGTGGTTAAGCATGTGTATCATTATGGAGCAGTTGACATTGAGAATCCTCAAAATGGTAACGTATTCAAGGTAAATGGACAAAGACTCAAACTCTTTTTGGAAAATCATGTTACTCAAGAAGAGGTTGTTTTTCTTTCTGATCCTTGTTTTGAAAATAACTAGATGTAAATATAATTTTTTTTAACCCCGGTTAAATGGAGGATAACGGTACTCCGTGATTATTTAAGTCGGTTCCATCAGCTACCCACAAAACTGATATTGTATATAAATTTCTCTTTCAATTTCTCTTTCATATTTTTTTTAGGATGGATGATATTCTCAAAAGATTGCAGAAACGATTTCCTCCTTTTCCTCAAAATATTTTACTGAAGCTTTAAAAAAGTTCGATTTGAAAGATTAAGAATGCTTATGCACAAAAGGATTCCTGAAGACATACGTTGGATAATTGAAGCCAAGGTACGTGAAGATGAATATCTTCCTGTTTTGCATTTACCAGGTACAGGTAGAAGCACTTTTGCAAAGAAGCGACGAGCAAAGCGCATGAGTTCAAATTGCCACAAATGTGCACGATGGACGTGTAACGGTAAATGTCGTTCTATTGGGATTCCGTCCTCTAATCGAGATGATAAAATTGAATTCATTAAGGATGGACTGAGTAAGGAGAATTTGGGTAATATCCAACTTTCTCTTGAGACGCATCCTAGTGGAGACATACAAAGAGAAATTCTTGATTTATGGCCGCAATTCCAAAGGGAATGGCAACATCTTGGGAATCTGATGTTAAAAGACCCTGTTTGCCAGCTTGTAAGAAAACTGGATGGGAAGCATATCCTCGACTCATAGAAGGCGTTTAAGCCGTTTCTGGACGTAAAACCAGAGGAAGATGTGAGCCACAATCACAACTACAATAAATGACTTCTCAGCTTTTGGTTTGATTTGCAATAACTTCATTTCGGTTTAATTTACGTGTTGTTCGATTTGTGTAATTATTCTCGTTTTTTCTTGCATTGGTCTTTTACGGTTGATTTTTCTTCTCTCTTTGATTTTCTTCCTGAAATCACGCAAAAATCTTTTGTCAGGTTAACATTTTCTTCTGACAGGTCAAATACACTTTCGGCGACATTATTACTCTTGTCTGATTCACTACTCAGTCCTCTATATATTACACCATGTACTCATTCTCTTTCAGGCACTCGAAAAAAAAATGGAAAGTACTTCGTCCCAGCGCATTGAAAAAATTTGTGTCTTTGGAGGTGCTTATCCAGGGAAAAATAACATATTCGCTGACGAAGCCATAAGAGTTAGAGTAATACTTGCCCAACAAAAGATCCAGTTGATTTATGGAGGCGGTAGTATGGGTTTAATGGGAGCAGTCGCTACAGCAGCACACGCCGGAGGAAGTCCAGTTCTAGGAATCGTGCCAAAACTATTCACAGGTTTTTATGGACCTACCGTGGGTAAGGAAATACAAGTCTGGAGTATCCCTGAACGGATGACAATCATGTACCATTCTGCCGATGCATTCATTGCTTTACCAGGAGGTCTGGGTACATTGGAAGAAATAGCTTGCGTGGCTTCTTGGTCATCTTTGGTCACAAATAAGAAACCCATTGGTTTGCTTAATATTAATGGTTATTTTAGTAATTTGCCTTCATATTTAGATAATGCTGTGGAAAATGGATTCATGTTTTCAGAGGCAAGGAGAACCATAATTTCTGCTACAACCATTGAAGATTTACTCAAAAAGCTCCAAGCTTTTGAGTATTTACCTGCTACGGTTGTTTCGCAAACGCTCGGAAAAAGAAAAAGAGATATAGACAAGCAAGGAGTGGATTGCACTTTGTCTTTGTGACATTATCTAACATTTTGTTTGTTGTGTCTCAGTTATAATAAGTGGTTAGCAACCTCTGCAGGTAATATCTCTTAAATTCTACCTTTAAAATTTGACATTGGGGACAATGTCATATTTTAGTAGGGGGAAAAGGGACATATTTTGCTAATTTGTAAAAAAAAAAAAAAAAAAAAAAAAAAAAAAAAAAAAAAAAAAAAATTTGTTGTGTTTTAAGCCATTTAGAAGTATTCATTCTGAACAAGGTCTGAGTAAGGGAGACTTGAGACATACCTTGTCAGTTTGATTTAATCTTTTCAAAAAAAAAAAAAACTATCTGGTCCGTTTATTATCTGCATGTGTTTTACTACTTTCGTGTATGTATTTTTTTTTTTAGTATTAGTATAATCTTGGCAAGCATGTAGATAAAGCAATAGAGTTACAAAGGCTTTGATTAAGTTATCTAGGTTATTTTCAATTTGGTTTTCTGAAAATTGAATATTTTTTATTATCAAATGTCTTTGAGATTGTTTTTGGCAGATCGGTTCGATTTTTGTTGGAATGTGAATTCATGGTGAGCCTTTGAAAAGCCACGGAAAACTGGGAAGACATAGTAAGTTTACTTTTTCTCTTCATTCCACATGCAGATTTAGGTCATCACATAGATGCTTGCATCTATACATGATCTGATCTTATAACAAAGTCACTATCCAGAAAGCCCCTTATCTTTGCCCCCTTACATTAGGAGCCCATAGGTTGTAAACCTTCGGGTTGGATCCCTAGATATGAACTCCAGAAATTATGCCAAAGTGAACGGATACGATTCCGACCCCCATTCCCTCTTTATACTTTTATGATAATATTTGTGATCATTGGGTTTGGGATTGTGTGTTTCCTTCTTGTTTATTTTGTTATCTTTTGAAATCTGAAAAAAATGGGAATAATGCAAAAGAGGGTAGTTAGAATGAGTGACTGTTTTTAGAGTCGTGAACTTCGAACTTATTGATGCCAAAACAATGTTGTAATGAGTTGAGAAAAAGATGCTGAAAGAAAAAAATAGTTGATGAAAATCAGTCTTGTTTGATCAATTGAATGAAAAGAAAGAAAAGAAATTATGGAATCCAATGTGATTTCTGGAAAAAAAAAAAAAAAAGAATGATGATTATGAATAGATGTGATTGTGCATAAAAGATGTCCCAATGAGGGCACAAATCAAAAGAAAATCACTTGTGCTTAAAAAAAGAAATCAGAATTCAAGATTCGAGGTTCTTCATTATAGAGAGGTTTTTACTTTTCTATTTTCATTGGATCGAGTCTTTTCTTGCTTTTGTTTTCTTTTCAAAATATTAATGTTGAACATAGGACTAAGGATGAGTGAGAATGGAAATATTTTGAGAGGATTGATCACATTATTATTATATTTCTTGAGCTTAACTCGTGATAAACCTCAGATTATGTTTGAACATTCCACCCCTCACTTGTCCATAAGCCTCAGATTTATCTCTGTACCGATCAGATTTGTCAAGTTCACTTGTGAACTGCGGTGACAAGGATCTTAGCATGTGTACTTATGAAGCTATAGTTTGCCTAGTCCTTCATGGCTAGCTAAAGTCTCGCCAAGAAGGAAGTTCCTCAATCGTACGGTAATGCCTTCAATTTTAATCTCATTGACCCTTTACTCGAACTTAATATGCCAATGATACTTAATTAGATGCCTTGCCAATTCTTACGCTTGATCTTGCTTGTTTGTTTGAGATCCCTTTAACTTGTTTTCCTGTTTATTTTTTTCTAGGATTGAGTCGTTGCTAGGGACTAGCAACAATCTAAGTGTGGGGGTGTGATAACTCGTATAATTATATAGTTTTTAGTTATGTTTTATTATTGTTTTGTGTCAAACACGAGTTATTATTGCTTAGTCTAATTGTGTTTATGATCTTTTATATTTTTATGTAATTAGGTGTTTTTCACGAGTTTCTTTGAGTGATTTCAGATTACTAGGTTAAATCAAGAATTAAGGGCAAATCCAGTTCAGTTCCAGTTCCGACACCTTTTGCCATATCAGCTATATCTGGAGTTTCACTGAAGCAGTAAGGCTGAAATTTTTACAGTGCAAAGTTAAGAGGCATATCTATCTTTTTCATGCTTTACACTTCTTGAAAAGGAGTCGTTTTCCCTAGCGAAATGTGGTATCAACTTGGCTGATATGCAATGCCGTCTGTTCTGACCAGTTTTGGTATTTTGACCATATCTTCTGATCCACATGAGCAAATGAGCTGATTCCAACGGCTATGGATCACAAACGGATAGGGAAATATGTTTCTAGAAGACAATTTGATCAGATCAAGCCTCAAACATTGACAAAATCAACCATCAAGCTGGCTGATCAGAATTGTCATACAATATGACGAAAATACTTAGAAAAATGCACCCACCTATTATACCTACCTTTGAAATTTATAAAGCTTGTCTCTTGTCATTTAGCTCTCCAAAATGTGTATAAATAGAGGGCCTTGGATGATTGTAAGAGTATTATGGTACATTGGTAGGATATTAGCCATTGTAATAAAATTCTCTAAGTTTTCTTCTTCTTTCCTTTCTCTAGTTTTCTTTTTCTTTATTTACTTATGCTTCTTACATTTCTTTTCATTTTATTCATATCTAGTATGTGTTGCTAATCATATTGTTGAGGTGATGAGGTGAAGCTTTTGGTAAATGCTAAGGTTAGTCTCTTAAACATGAGCTAAAATGAATCATCATTTATAAACACTAGTATAGATAATAATTTCTTTTGGTTTAAAATCATACTTGCAAAGTAGGGATCTTGATTCATTATTGACAATGAAAATGGCACAGCAAATGCTTGGTTTCATAACCTTGATTTGTTGTAGACATATACCTTGGCATAAGGAATGCTTGGACTCTTTTTATGAGTTTTGAGGACACCAAATGAACATAATATCATATGCTATGGACGTTGGACAATTTGGACTGAATTGCTAAACCTTCCGATTGGAACCTCCATTATGTTTGAATTTCAATTGTGTAATAAAACAAGATTAATCTTAGCATAACACCAAGAGTGGATTCTCTAACCTCAACATCTTTTCTTATTGTTTTTTATATCTTGTTTAATTTCTTTTATGTTATTTTGTTTATTTTGTTTTCTAATATCTTGTTTATTTTCTTTTTCTTATATATTTATAAACTTATACTTACTAATACGCTTCCCTGTGGTTCGACCTCAGACACCCGAGAATTTATTACTTGAACATAACATGCACTTGGGTTTACAACTCTTAATTGAGTCTCCATCAGTAGCTGATGGAACCGACTTAAATAATCACGGAGTACCGTTATCCGCCATTTAACCGGGGTTAAAAGAAAATTATATTTACATCTAGTTATTTTCAAAACAAGGATCAGAAAGAAAAACAACCTCTTCTTGAGTAACATGATTTTCCAAAAATAGTTTGAGTCTTTGTCCATTTACCTTGAATACGTTACCATTTTTAGGATTCTCAATGTCAACTACTCCATAATGATACACATGCTTGACCACAAATGGGCCAGTCCATCTTGATCTCAACTTACCAGGAAATATGTGAAGTCTAGAATTATAAAGTAGAACTTTTTGCCCAAAATCAAATGTTTTTCTTGAAATTAACTTGTCATGAAAGGATTTAGTTCTTTCTTTATGAATTTTAGAATTCTCATATGCATCTTTGAATAAAGTTGGCCAGTAAAATCCACACTCATTGTCGGGAATGCATCTTCGAAAAATCTGATCAGGACAATATTTGAACAAGTAAGGGTCATCCCAGTAGAACTTCTTTACCTCATTCAGAAACTTCCTTTTATCTTGGGGGCTCCATTGAGAAGGAATTTTTCCTTCTTGTAGTTCATCAAGATGTGAAGAAATTATGACTGGAAAAGTTTCATTCTCACCCAAAAAGGAATATTTTAGCTCGGATGGCAATGGTTTTAAATCCAGCTTGGGTGGTTCAATAGTTGATGGTATAGTGACATTTGTGAGTGATGGAAGTTCCTCAAACTTTTGTTTCCAACGATGCTTATCCTGAAAAGAATTTAACAAAGAATCAGTGTGTGAAAATTCTGAAGCATTATCAAACTCACATTCAATTAAATAAGCTTCTAAAGGATCATGGAATGTGTTAGTGGTGAGATGTTCATGAACAAGTTCTTCAATGAAATCCACTTCATGTACTTCTGAATCATCACCAGGTTGCTTGCAAATGTTGAACACATTTAATTCTAAAGTCATATTTCCAAAAGAAATGTTCAAAATACCATTCCTGCAATTTATCAGAGCATTAGAAGTTGCAAGAATTGGACGGCCTAATATAACAGGAATTTGAACATTTGGATTTGAAACAGGATGTGTGTCCAAAACAATAAAATCAACAGGGAAGTAAAAATTATCAATTTGAACCAAAACATCTTCAACTATCCCTCGAGGAATTTTTACAGAACGATCAGCTAGTTGAAGTGTAACAGGTGTTTCCTTGAGTTCACCTAAACCTAACTGTTGATAAACAGAAAAAGGCAAAAGATTAACACTAGCACCAAGATCAAGCAATGCACGTTCTATTCTAGTGTTTCCAATGATGCATGAGATTGTTGGATATCCAGGATCTTTGAATTTTGGTGGAGTAAGGTGCTGAATGATTGAGCTCACACTTTTCGTCAGAAATGCTTTCTTTTGTACATTATGTTTCCTTTTAACTGTGCACATGTCCTTCAAAAATTTAGCATAAGATGGAACTTGTTTGATTGCATCCAATAAAGGAATGTTAATCTTAACTTGTTTGAAAAGTTCATAAATTTCTGCATTTTGATTCAAATTCTTTATTGTTTGCAACCTTTGAGGAAAATGAGCAGGATGCATACCTTTTTCTTTGTCCAAATTTTCAAGAAGTTCAGACTTACCATCATCCTTACCATTACTTTTCGGAGGGGAAGGAGGATCTTGGTCTTTTGATGGAATGTTTTTGTCAATTGCCTTTCCACTTCGAAGAGTTGTGATAGAACTGGCATTTTCCTGTTGAATTTCATTGGAGCAAGAAACAAGAAATTGAGTAGAAGGGTTAGGCTGAGGTTGAGCAGGAAACTTACCTTTTTCTTGAGTGCGTAATGAAGCTGTCAATGTGGACAAGGTGTTTTTGATCTCATTGATGTCCTGTGAAGTTTGGTTATTCACATTTGCTTGTGTTTGCATGAATGCTTGCAATGTCTCTTCCAAGGTTTGTACACGTGAAGGTTGATAGGAAAAGGTGTTGCCCGGCTTTTGAGATTGTGGTACCTGAACTTGATTATTATTCCGCCAACTGAAGTTGGGATGATTTCTCCATTCAGGGTTATACGTTTCAGAGTAAGGAGAAGGAAAAGGCTTTTTAAATGTGTTTATGGAATTTACTTGATCATGCAATGCTTCTTTAAGAATGGGAATGTTTGGACATTCAGAAGTGGGGTGTCCCATGATGTCACAAATTCCACAATTTTCTTCATTTTTAACCGTTTTGACTTCTTTTACTTCTCTAAGTTCCATGGCTTCAATCTTTCTAGCCAAATTAGCTACTTTAGCTTTTATCTCATCTTCTTGACTAAAATGATATTTACCTCTGTTAGAAACAAGATTAGATCTATTGGAACTTTCAGAGGAATTATCTGTGTGCCAGGCTTGAGAGTTATCTGCCAAATGGTCTAGGTAGTCAAAGGCTTCTTCAGGTTCTTTTTCTAGAAACTCACCGTTACACATTGTTTCAACAAATTGTTTAGTTTCGGGAGTTAAACTTTCATAAAAGAAACTAATAAGATGCCATTTTTCAAAACCATGATGTGGACAAGAACTTAACAAATCTTTAAAACGCTCCCAGCACTGAAAAAATGCTTCATTTTGATTTTGATTGAAATTTTGAATCTGTCTTTTCAAAGCAGTAGTTTTATGTGCTGGGAAAAATTTCTTTAGAAACTCAGTTTGTAATTCTTGCCATGTGCCAATTGACCTTGGTTTTAAATTATGAAGCCAAATTTTTGCTTTATCTTTTAAAGAAAAAGGAAATAATTTTAGCTTGACAATTTCATTTGTACATTGTTGGTCATTAAAGGTGACACATACATCTTCGAAGTCTTTTAGAAACGAGTAAGCACTTTCCGATTCTAACCCATGGAAATTTGGAAGCAAAGCTATCATACCTGGTTTAAAACGAAAGTTGTTTGCATTGAGAGGAAAAATAAAACAAGAGGGTGATGAGCTTCGAGTTGGTTGCAAGTAGTCACGCATGGTGCGTACTTGTCTGTTCTCATCTTCAGCATGAACACTTTCATTGTCAGCCATGGTAGGAGTTGTATTAGAAAGATTACCTGAAAAAGTTTCACAATAAAATCTAACTAAACGACGAGATCTAAAATCACGTCGCCAAACAAGCATAAAACAAAGTTAATATACAGATAATATATTTATATAAATATAAACTTTACAATATAAATATAAATATATAGAAAATTAAGCG
Source organism: Fremontodendron californicum (assembly GCA_030761205.1). Classification (NCBI taxonomy): domain Eukaryota; kingdom Viridiplantae; phylum Streptophyta; class Magnoliopsida; order Malvales; family Malvaceae; genus Fremontodendron; species Fremontodendron californicum. Next base: position 3,812,255 of record JAULJL010000037.1, read on the forward strand.
GTATAACCAGCCAATAAAAATAAATATACTTATAAACTTATATACTTAGTATTGCCTCCCCGGCAACGGCGCCAAAAACTTGATGGAGACTCAATTAAGAGTTGTAAACCCAAGTGCAGGTTATGTTCAAGTAATAAATTCTCGGGTGTCCGAGGTCGAACCACAGGGAAGCGTATTAGTAAGTATAAGTTTATAAAAATATAAGAAAAAGAAAATAAACAAGATATTAGAGAACAAAATAAACAAAATAACATAAAAGAAATTAAACAAGATATAAAAAACAATAAGAAAAGATGTTGAGGTTAGAGAATCCACTCTTGGTGTTATGCTAAGATTAATCTTGTTTTATTACACAATTGAAATTCACACATAATGGAGGTTCCAATCGGAAGGTTTAGCAATTCAGTCCAACGTCCATAGCATATGATATTATGTTCATTGGTGTCCTCAAAACTCATAAAAAGAGTCCAAGCATTCCTTATGCCAAGGTATATGTCTACAACAAATCAAGGTTATGAAACCAAGCATTTGCTGTGCCATTTTCATTGTCAATAATGAATCAAGATCTCTACTTTGCAAGTATGATTTTAAACCAAAAGAAAATATTATCTATACTAGTGTTTATAAATGATGATTCATTTTAGCTCATGTTTAAGAGACTAACCTTAGCATTTACCAAAAGCTTCACCTCATCACCTCAACAATATGATTAGCAACACATACTAGATATGAATGAAATGAAAAGAAATGTAAGAAGCATAAGTAAATAAAGAAAAAGAAAACTAGAGAAAGGAAAGAAGAAGAAAACTTAGAGAATTTTATTACAATGGCTAATATCCTACCAATGTGCAATGTGTCTTACAATCATCCAAGGCCCTCTATTTATACACATTTTGGAGAGCTAAATGACAAGAGACAAGCTTTATAAATTTCAAAGGTAGGTATAATAGGTGGGTGCATTTTTCTAACAATTTTCGTCATATTGTATGACAATTCTGATCAGCCAGCTTGATGGTTGATTTTGTCAATGTTGGAGGCTTGATCTGATCAAATGTTCTTCTAGAAAAATATTCCCCTATCAGTTTGTGATCCATAGCCGTTGGAATCAGCTCATTTTCTTATGTGGATCAGAAGATATGATCAAAATACCAAAACCGGTCAGAACAGACGGCATTGCACATCAGCCAACTTGATACCACATTTCGCTAGGGAAAACGAATCCGTTTCAAGAAGTGTAAAGAATGAAAAAGATAGATATGCCTCTTAACTTTGTACTGTAAAACTTTCAGCCTTAATGCTTCAGTGAAACTCCAGATATAGCTGATATGGCAAAAGGTGTCGGAACTGGAACTGAACTGGATTTGCCCTTAATTCTTGATTTAACCTAGTAATCTGAAATCACTCAAAGAAACTCGTGAAAAACACCAAATTACATAAAAATATAAAATATCATAAACACAATTAAACTAAGCAATAATAACTCGTATTTGACACAAAACAATAATAAAACATAACTAAAAACTATATAATTATACGAGTTATCAACCACAACATCGACTTCTCCATTGAAAGAATTTATATGCGAGAGTGATAGAAGTGGTGCATGTGACCACAACAGCCAACTTCTCTACTAGAAAAATTTGTACATGAGAGTGACGGAAGTGGTGCATGAGAATACAACGGTCGACTTTTCCATTGGAAAAATTTGTTTACAGGAGTAACAACAGTGACGCATGAGGCCACAACGGTCGACTTCTCCGTTGAAATAATTTATATGCGAAAGTGATGGACGTGGTGCATGTGACCACAACAATCAACTTTTCTTTTGAGAATAATTTGTATATGAGAGTGACAGGAGTGGTGCATGAGAACACAACAGTCGACTTCTTTATTGGAAGAATTTGTATATGGGAGAACTTGTATATGAAAGTGATGAAAGTGGTGCATGAGACTACAACTGTTGACGTCTCTTTAGGGAAGAATAAGATATAACTAGGTATATATTTTATTGATATTTGATTCAAATAAAGAGATTTCTCTTCTTTATACTGAAGGGATACGCTTTCACTTAGTAGTAAGGAGAAATTTTTAATTGAATCGATCACAAAGCAAATGCATGCAAAGCAGAATAACAATTCAAACTTGTAACGATGTACTTAAATATCAATAGAGAATTACTTTGAAATAGTAAATGATGCTTATCTAAATTTGTTTACTTACCTTTCAGATCAATATTTAGATGTTATTCACCTTGCCATTGTAAATCTTTCTTAGAGCATTACACTCTTTGGTGGGTGATGGAGACTCAATTAAGAGTTGTAAACCCAAGTGCAGGTTATGTTCAAGTAATAAATTCTCGGGTGTCCGAGGTCGAACCACAGGGAAGCGTATTAGTAAGTATAAGTTTATAAATATATAAGAAAAATAAAGTAAACAAGATATTAGGGAATCAACAACAAAACAAGATAAACAAGATATTAGAGAACAAAATAAACAAAATAAAATAAAAGAAATTAAACAAGATATAAAAACAATAAGAAAAGATGTTGAGGTTAGAGAATCCACTCTTGGTGTTATGCTAAGATTAATCTTGTTTTATTACACAATTGAAATTCACACATAAGGGAGATTCCAATCGGAAGGTTTAGCAATTCAGTCCAAATTGTCCAACGTCCATAGCATATGATATTATGTTCATTTGGTGTCCTCCAAACTCACAAAAAGAGTCCGAGCATTCCTTATGCCAAGGTATATGTCTACAACAAATCAAGGTTATGAAACCAAGCATTTACTGTGTCATTTTCATTGTCAATAATGAATCAAGATCCCTACTTTGCAAGTATGATTTTAAACCAAAAGAAAATATTATCTATACTAGTGTTTATAAATGATGATTCATTTTAGCTCATGTTTAAGAGACTAACCTTAGCATTTACCAAAAGCTTCACCTCATCACCTCAACAATATGATTAGCAACACATACTAGATATGAATAAAATGAAAAGAAATGTAAGAAGCATAAGTAAATAAAAAAAGAAAACTAGAGAAAGGAAAGAAGAAGAAAACTTAGAGAATTTTATTACAATGGCTAATATCCTACCAATCTACAATAATGCTCATCCAAGGCCCTCTATTTATACACATTTTGGAGAGCTAAATGACAAGAGACAAGCTTTATAAATTTCAAAGGTAGGTATAATAGGTGGGTGCATTTTTCTAACAATTTTCGTCATATTGTATGACAATTCTGATCAGCTAGATTGATGGTCGATTTTGTCAATGTTGGAGGCTCGATCTGATCAAATGGTCTTCTAGAAAAATATACCCCTATCAGTTACGGATCCATAGCCATTAGAATCAGATCATTTTCTCATGTGGATCGGAAGATATGGTCAAAATACCAAAATAGGTCAGCACAGACGTCATTGCACATCAGCCAACTTGATGGTCGATTTCGCTAGGGAAAACGACTCCGTTTCAAGAAGTGTAAAACATGAAAAAGATAGATATGCCTCTTAACTATGCACTGTAAAAATTTCAGCCTTAATGCTTCAGTGAAACTCCAGATATAGCTGATATGGAAAAAGGTGTCGGAACTGGAACTGAATTGGATTTGCCCTTAATTCGTGATTTAACCTAGTAATCTGAAATCACTCAAAGAAACTCGTGAAAAACACCAAATTACATAAAAATATAAAATATCATAAACACAATTAGACTAAGCAATAATAACTCGTATTTGACACAAAACAATAATAAAACATAACTAAGAACTATATAATTATACGAGTTATCACACCCCCACACTTAGATTGTTGCTAGTCCCTAGCAACGACTCAATAAAAATAAAATAAGAAAATCTAATCTAATCCATTTTCGTTGGAAATCACGGTGGCACTTAGCATGTGACACAAGCCTTTAAACCCCTAGGTGTCCCTAGTGGACGAGTTTAGTCTCGTGAGGGTTTGCTAGAACGATACCCACAAACATTGAAAAACTAAAATATAAGTAAACTTCATACACTAAAAATATTTACTCCTAATCCTTTCAATATAAATTAGAGACAATCTTTGAACAAGTCTTATAAACTAATCAATAGCTCAAAGAATTTCACAAAAAGTTCATGCTTGAATGTAAATAAATGAGTTAAGCCAATATTAACATAACATATTTCAATCAAAATAGTGCATATTCAACTTAATCTCAACTTCTCACTATACTCTCATGATTTTCACTCTTTAAAGTAGTGGTAAAGTGTTTACACTCAATCAATCTCATGAAAACAGTTCTACCATATGCTTGCTTGTCCACCTATTCTCCACTATTTAGATCATACAACTTCATAAATCAAGAGGTCTTTTTTCAAGGTTGTAATGGGGCCAAAGGGTTATAATGTGGTTAAAGAACAAAAGGATAAAGATATCACAAAGGTTCCAAAGAGTTCATAGAGTTTAGAGACATAATAAGATCATACGAATAAAACTTCTCAAAACTCTTATAAAGCACATAATAACATAGGCTAAATATTCATGTTGAGCCTTTGCTTCATTCTAACCAACTTTGTAACATCTTTTTCTTTACTTTAACTAGAAGTTCAAGAGAAGATTTTTTTTTTTTTTAATATGGGAATGTATTTGACAATGATCCCTTTCTTTTTCTCTTGACTTTTGCCTCTCTCCTCCCCCACACTTATCTTTCGTTCTAACCCAAATTTTCAAAAAGTATCCCTTGTTTTTGCAATATGTCTCAAAATATATAATCCATCTTTAGAACAAGGGTAAGGATATAAGTATATTTAGGCTAGGTGTAAGTTCTGGTTACCAATAAAATAGCATATTTAATGTAGGCTCAAATTGGCTCACTAGTGGGGATGTTCTCTTAGAACATTAATAATGGATGGCTGTTTGGCTCTGGTTATAATCCTAATGCCTCTATCATATTCATGTTGTCACATGTATCAATATAGTCTCAAACGGTTTAAAGCAAGTTCTAGAGAATCATGTAATCATAAGAGCACTCAAGAAAGAAATTAGATTGATTTGTATAATGCATCAATCATTATAGGCTCAAAAACTCACAAGGATGATTATACAAGTCAGATTAAGTCTAAACATGCTTCTTTCTCAATCAACATATCATATTAACATTGGCTCATAAAAAGGTTGACATCAAGCTCAATTCTCATGAAAATCTTCTCACTAATAAATCTGTTTTAGACTTATGCAATTCATATCTCATCATTGTATTAAAAAGGAACTAGAACACATTAAAATAATAATAATAATAATAATAAAGACTCATAAAAAAAAATAGTAGACAAAAATAAAAGAAATCCTAAATCGTTCCCCCCACACTTAATTCTTACATTGTCCTCAATGTAAGTCTATTAACCCAAATGAAAGAATCATGTGTAAGAGAAAAGAACTAATAACATAAGAATAGGAATAACTAAGACTCAAAACAAAACAAACTCATGCAACCTAATTAATCCTAAAATACTAAAAAATTAACAAGTAAACATAAAAATATTAAAATCAAACTGACAAGGTATGTCTCAAGTCTCCCTTACTCAGACCTTGTTCAGAATGAATACTTCTAAATGGCTTAAAACACATCAAATTTTTTTTTTTTTTAAATTAGCAAAATATGTCCCTTACCCCCTACTAAAGGTAGAATTTAGGAGATATTACCTGCAGAGGTTGCTAACCACTTATTATAACTGAGACACAACAAACAAAATGTTAGATAATGTCACAAAGACAGAGTGCAATCCACTCCTTGCTCGTCCATATCTCTTTTTCTTTTTTCGAGCGTTTGCGAAACAACCGTAGCAGATAAATACTCATAAGCTTGGAGCTTTTTGAGTAAATCTTCAATGGTTGTAGCAGAAATTATGGTTCTCCTTGCCTCTGAAAACATGAATCCATTATCCACAGCATTATCTAAATATGAAAGCAAATTACTAAAATAACCATTAATATTAAGCAAACCAATGGGTTTCTTATTTGTGACCAAAGATGACCAAGAAGCCACGCAAGCTATTTCTTCCAATGTACCCAGACCTCCTGGTAAAGCAATGAATACATCGGCAGAATGGTACATGATTGTCATCCGTTCAGGGATACTGCAGACTTGTATTTCCTTACCCACGGTAGGTCCACAAAAACCTGTGAATAGTTTTGGCACGATTCCTAGAACTGGACTTCCTCCGGCGTGTGCTGCTGTAGCGACTGCTCCTATTAAACCCGTACTACCGCCTCCATAAATCAACTGGATCTTTTGTTGGGCAAGTATTACTCCAACTCTTATGGCTTCATCAGCGAATATGTTATTTTTCCCTGGATAAGCACCTCCAAAGACACAAATTTTTTCAATGCGCTGGGACGAAGTACTTTCCATTTTTTTTCAAGTGCCTGAAAGAGAATGAGTACATGGTGTAATATATAGAGGACTGAGTAGTGAATCAGACAAGAGTAATAATGTCGCCGAAAGTGTATTTGACCTGTCAGAAGAAAATGTTAACCTAACAAAAGATTTTTGCGTGATTTCAGGAAGAAAATAAAAAAGAGAAGAAAAATCAACCGTAAAAGACCAATGCAAAAAAAAAAAAAAAAAAAACCAGAATAATTACACAAATCGAACAACACGTAAATTAAACCAAAATGAAATTATTGCAAATCAAACCAAAAGTTGAGAAGTCATTTATTGTAGTTGTGATTGTGGCTCACATCTTCCTCTGGTTTTACTTCCAGAAACGGCTTAAACGCCTTCTATGAGTCGAGGATATGCTTCCCATCCAGTTTTCTTACAAGCTGGCAAACAGGGTCTTTTAACATCAGATTCCCAAGATGTTGCCATTCCCTTTGGAATTGCGGCCATAAATCAAGAATTTCTCTTTGTACGTCTCCACTAGGATGCGTCTCAAGAGAAAGTTGGATATTACCCAAATTCTTCTTACTCAGTCCATCCTTAATGAATTCAATTTTATCATCTCGATTAGAGGACGGAATCCCAATAGAACGACATTTACCGTTACACGTCCATCGTGCACATTTGTGGCAATTTGAACTCATGCGCTTTGCTCGTCGCTTCTTTGCAAAAGTGCTTCTACCTGTACCTGGTAAATGCAAAACAGGAAGATATTCATCTTCACGTACCTTTGCTTCAATTATCCAACGTATGTCTTCAGGAATCCCTTTGTGCATAAGCATTCTTAATCTTTCAAATCGAACTTGGTAAAGCTTCAGTAAAATATTTCGAGGAAAAGGAGAGAATCATTTCTGCAATCTTTTGAGAATATCATCCATCCTGAAAAAAAAATAAATAAAAAAAATGAAAGAGAAATTGAAAGAGAAATTTATATACAATATCAGTTTTGTGGGTAGCTGATGGAACCGACTTAAATAATCACGGAGTACCGTTATCCGCCATTTAACCGGGGTTAAAAAAAATGTATTATTATTATTATTAATTTTTTTTTTTGGAAATTAGTAAAAATTATATTTACATCTAGTTATTTTCAAAACAAGGATCAGAAAGAAAAACAACCTCTTCTTGAGTAACATGATTTTCCAAAAAGAGTTTGAGTCTTTGTCCATTTACCTTGAATACGTTACCATTTTGAGGATTCTCAATGTCAACTGCTCCATAATGATACACATGCTTAACCACAAATGGGCCAGTCCATCTTGATCTCAACTTACCAGGAAATATGTGAAGTCTAGAAAGTAGAACTTTTTGCCCAACATCAAATGTTTTTCTTGAAATTAACTTGTCATGAAAGGCTTTAGTTCTTTCTTTATGAATTTTAGAATTCTCAAATGCATCTTTGAATAAAGTTGGCCAGTAAAATCCACACTGTAAAATTTTTGCAGCAGTTTTCTTTGATGAAAAATGACCACCACATGCCTCGGAATGACAAAACTTAATTACACTACTTACCTCATTGTCGGGAATGCATCTTCGAAAAATTTGATCAGGACAATATTTGAACAAGTAAGGGTCATCCCAGTAGAACTTCTTTACCTCATTCAGAAACTTCCTTTTATCTTGGGGGCTCCATTGAGAAGGAATTTTTCCCAAAAAGGAATATTTTAGCTCGGATGGCAATGGTTTTAAATCCAGCTTGGGCGGTTCAATAGTTGATGGTACAGTGACATTTGTGAGTGATGGGAGTTCCTCAAACTTTTGTTTCCAACGATGCTTATCCTGAAAAGAATTTAACAAAGAATCAGTGTGTGAAATTTTTGAAGCATTATCAAACTCACATTCAATTAAATAAGCTTCTAAAGGATCATGGAATGTGGTAGTGGTGAGATGTTCATGAACAAGTTCTTCAATGAAATCCACTTCATGTACTTCTGAATCATCACCAGGTTGCTTGCAAATGTTGAACACATTTAATTCTAAAGTCATATTTCCAAAAGAAATGTTCAAAATACCATTCCTGCAATTTATCAGAGCATTAGAAGTTGCAAGAAATGGACGGCCTAATATAACAGGAATTTGAACCTTTGGATTTGAAACAGGATGTGTGTCCAAAACAATAAAATCAACAGGGAAGTAAAAATTATCAATTTGAACCAAAACATCTTCAACTATCCCTCGAGGAATTTTTACAGAACGATCAGCTAGTTGAAGTGTAACAGGTGTTTCCTTGAGTTCACCTAAACCTAACTGTTGATAAACAGAAAAAGGCAAAAGATTAACACTAGCACCAAGATCAAGCAATGCACGTTCTATTCTAGTGTTTCCAATGATGCATGAGATTGTTGGACATCCAGGATCTTTGAATTTTGGTGGAGTAAGGTGCTGAATGATTGAGCTCACACTTTCCGTCAGAAATGCTTTCTTTTGTACATTATGTTTCCTTTTAAATGTGCACATGTCCTTCAAAAATTTAGCATAAGATGGAACTTGTTTGATTGCATCCAATAAAGGAATGTTAATCTTAACTTGTTTGAAAAGTTCATAAATTTCTGCATTTTGATTCAAATTTTTTATTGTTTGCAACCTTTGAGGAAAAGGAGCAGGATGCATACCTTTTTCTTTGTCCAAATTTTCAAGAAGTTCAGACTTACCATCATCCTTACCATTACTTTTCGGAGGGGAAGGAGGATCTTGGTCTTTTGATGGAATGTTTTTGTCAATTGCCTTTACACTTCGAAGAGTTGTGATAGAACTGGCATTTTCCTGTTGAGTTTCATTGGAGCAAGAAACAAGACATTGAGTAGAAGGGTTAGGCTGAGGTTGAGCAGGAAACTTACCTTTTTCTTGAGTGCGTAATGAAGCTGTCAATGTGGACAAGGTGTTTTTGATCTCATTGATGTCCTGTGAAGTTTGGTTATTCACATTTGCTTGTGTTTGCATGAATGCTTGCAATGTCTCTTCCAAGGTTTGTACACGTGAAGGTTGATAGGAAAAATTGTTGCCCGACTTTTGAGATTGTGGTACCTGAACATGATTATTATTTCGCCAACTAAAGTTGGGATGATTTCTCCATTCAGGGTTATACATTTCAGAGTAAGGAGAAGGAAAAGGCTTTTTAAATGTGTTTATGGAATTTACTTGATCATGCAACGCTTCTTTAAGAATGGGAATGTTTGGACATTCAGAAGTGGGGTGTCCCATGATTTCACAAATTCCACAACTTTCTTCATTTTTAACCGTTTTGATTTCTTTTACTTCTCTAAGTTCCATGGCTTCAATCTTTCTAGCCAAATTAGCTACTTTAGCTTTTATCTCATCTTCTTGACTAAAATGATATTTACCTCTGTTAGAAACAAGATTAGATCTATTGGAACTTTCAGAGGAAATATTTGTGTGCCAGGCTTGAGAGTTATCTGCCAAATGGTCTAGGTAGTCAAAGGCTTCTTCAGGTTCTTTTTCTAGAAACTCACCGTTACACATTGTTTCAACAAATTGTTTAGTTTCGGGAGTTAAACTTTCATAAAAGAAACTAATAAGACGCCATTTTTCAAAACCATGATGTGGACAAGAACTTAACAAATCTTTAAAACGCTCCCAGCACTGAAAAAATGCTTCATTTTGATTTTGATTGAAATTTTGAATCTGTCTTTTCAAAGCAGTAGTTTTATGTGCTGGGAAAAATTTCTTTAGAAACTCAGTTTGTAATTCTTGCCATGTGCCAATTGACCTTGGTTTTAAATTATGAAGCCAAATTTTTGCTTTATCTTTTAAAGAAAAAGGAAATAATTTTAGCTTGACAATTTCATTTGTACATTGTTGGTCATTAAAGGTGACACATACATCTTCGAAGTCTTTTAGAAACGAGTAAGCACTTTCCGATTCTAACCCATGGAAATTTGGAAGCAAAGCTATCATACCTGGTTTAAAACGAAAATTGTTTGCATTGAGAGGAAAAATAAAACAAGAGGGTGATGAGCTTCGAGTTGGTTGCAAGTAGTCACGCATGGTGCGTACTTGTCTGTTCTCATCTTCAGCATGAACACTTTCATTGTCAGCCATGGTAGGAGTTGTATTAGAAAGATTACCTGAAAAAGTTTCACAATAAAATCTAACTAAACGACGAGATCTAAAATCACGTAGCCAAACAAGCATAAAACAAAGTTAATATACAGATTAGGCGGTATAACCAGCCAATAAAAATAAAACAAAGTTAATATACAAATTAGGCGGTATAACCAGCCAATAAAAATAAATATACTTATAAACTTATATACTTAGTATTGCTTCCCCGGCAACGGCGCCAAAAACTTGATGGAGACTCAATTAAGAGTTGTAAACCCAAGTGCAGGTTATGTTCAAGTAATAAATTCTCGGGTGTCCGAGGTCGAACCACAGGGAAGCGTATTAGTAAGTATAAGTTTATAAATATATAAGAAAAATAAAGTAAACAAGATATTAGGGAATCAACAACAAAACAAGATAAACAAGATATTAGAGAACAAAATAAACAAAATAAAATAAAAGAAATTAAACAAGATATAAAAACAATAAGAAAAGATGTTGAGGTTAGAGAATCCACTCTTGGTGTTATGCTAAGATTAATCTTGTTTTATTACACAATTGAAATTCACACATAAGGGAGATTCCAATCGGAAGGTTTAGCAATTCAGTCCAAATTGTCCAACATCCATAGCATATGATATTATGTTCATTTGGTGTCCTCCAAACTCACAAAAAGAGTCCGAGCATTCCTTATGCCAAGGTATATGTCTACAACAAATCAAGGTTATGAAACCAAGCATTTACTGTGCCATTTTCATTGTCAATAATGAATCAAGATCCCTACTTTGCAAGTATGATTTTAAACCAAAAGAAAATATTATCTATACTAGTGTTTATAAATGATGATTCATTTTAGCTCATGTTTAAGAGACTAACCTTAGCATTTACCAAAAGCTTCACCTCATCACCTCAACAATATGATTAGCAACACATACTAGATATGAATAAAATGAAAAGAAATGTAAGAAGCATAAGTAAATAAAAAAAGAAAACTAGAGAAAGGAAAGAAGAAGAAAACTTAGAGAATTTTATTACAATGGCTAATATCCTACCAATCTACAATAATGCTCATCCAAGGCCCTCTATTTATACACATTTTGGAGAGCTAAATGACAAGAGACAAGCTTTATAAATTTCAAAGGTAGGTATAATAGGTGGGTGCATTTTTCTAACAATTTTCGTCATATTGTATGACAATTCTGATCAGCTAGATTGATGGTCGATTTTGTCAATGTTGGAGGCTCGATCTGATCAAATGGTCTTCTAGAAAAATATACCCCTATTAGTTACGGATCCATAGCCGTTGGAATCAGATCATTTGCTCATGTGGATCGGAAGATATGGTCAAAATACCAAAACAGGTCAGCACAGACGTCATTGCACATCAGCCAACTTGATGGTCGATTTCGCTAGGGAAAACGACTCCGTTTCAAGAAGTGTAAAACATGAAAAAGATAGATATGCCTCTTAACTATGCACTGTAAAAATTTCAGCCTTAATGCTTCAGTGAAACTCCAGATATAGCTGATATGGAAAAAGGTGTCGGAACTGGAACTGAATTGGATTTGCCCTTAATTCTTGATTTAACCTAGTAATCTGAAATCACTCAAAGAAACTCGTGAAAAACACCAAATTACATAAAAATATAAAATATCATAAACACAATTAGACTAAGCAATAATAACTCGTATTTGACACAAAACAATAATAAAACATAACTAAGAACTATATAATTATACGAGTTATCAGTGGGATGCCCAATGGTTCTGTGAAAATGACAATACATGGGACTTGCCTTTTCTTCATCAGTAGGATGACGCTCAATATTTGGTAATCGTTTACTTCCTTCATTCACCCATTTATTTAGGAGTTCAAGAACTTTTCCCATAAAGCATGGAAATGGCAATGAACAAACTTGTTTATCATGGCTAAGCTTGGATTTCTTATATGATTTCTCCTCATGTGAAGCAAAGAGAGCACTTTCTTTCTCGTGCAAGTGATTGATTCGTTTCTTATTCCCCATAATAGTGTTGTTGGTTTTTCTTGCAGCCTCTACTAAAGTAGAAAAAGAAGATAATGACAAGTTTTGTAGATAGAGTTGGAATTCATCAAACATTCCTTGGATGCAGACCTTGACCAGTTCTTTCTCATAATGAGCTTCTTGTACATCTAAAACGTTGGATGTAGTCCATCACGTTTTCTTTTGGCTTTTGATATTCCTTTCCTAAGTCAATAAGAGTAACTTTCTCTTGAGTGGAGAAGAATTTCTCTCCAAACATATTGCACATCTGACTCCAAGACTCAACAGAGCCAGGAACAAGATTGACATACCAGGTGTATGACTTTTCAGTCAGAGATTTGGAAAACTCTTTCAACTTCAAATCATCATCTAGCCGAGCTACTCCTAGGGTTTCCACAAATTTCATCACATGTTCACGAGCATCCCCCGTCTTCCCATTGAATTGCTTGAACTTAAGACTAGTGTAGTCCTTAGGATATGGCTTAGCAGCCACACTAGCGGGATAAGGTAACTTAAGGTCAAATTCGAAAAAGCTCAAACTCTTGTTCTTCTGCTCAGGCAGTCTCTGAAGCTCTTCCTTAGTGACTAAACTTTGGATAATGGCCTGAGCAGTAGTTACGGTAGAAGTACCATCAACAATGGTGGAAGGTCCAACAACAGTGGTAGAAGGATTGACCACATTGGTATTTCCAGTTGGTATAAGGTTCTTAAGCGTGTTTTCTCTGTTACCAGTGTTTGGAGAATAGCTTCATCAAAATTATTTTCACCTCCATTGACATTCATAGGTTGAATTTGAGGAGTTGTGGAAGAGGTTGCAAGCTTGGAAATGGTTTCCATCATTTGTCTGTTGTTCTCTTCTAAAGTTTTCATCCTTTCTTGGGAGGCTTGAATCATGTTCATCAGTTCTAAGATGAAAGCAGGAACAATAGCGTTCTGGTTTTCGGCGGGGTTGTCCATGTCTTCTGGTAAAGCGAGTGTTGAAAAATTTCATCTAATGCAATCACTCCTCCCCAGTGGAGTCGCCAAAATGTATAGAGTTCTTTGGTAGGGAGAGGAAGCGTTGCAAACAAGTAAAACGAGATGTTACCGGGAGACGGCGGAGAGGAAGACTAGAGCAAACCCTGAAGTACTGAGCGTAGCGGCAGGTGGTGGTAAGTAAGGTGGAAGAAGTAAGGAGTTGGCGGAGCAAGGCTGAGAACAAGGTTGAGGAGAGAATTGTAGAGAGAACTTTAGAATGAAAGTTTGCCCAAATGCCAAAAGTTCTCAAATGAGTTATAGGAACTCCAATTTATAAGTATCAAGAATAGGAGTTACATAACTAAGCATTGAATATGAATAATGGTAGAAACTGTCAGTTATTAAGGCATTAATGCTTTGTTTGATGAGAGTTTAGATTGTTGTTAGTAATAGGGAATAGTGAACAAGAGTTCACTATTTATTTTGAAAGAAAGGGAGAAGCACTCATACTTCAGGGAAAGGTTAAGAGGAGACCTCTTAATTATCTTCATATATAATCCAACAAGCCAAGCTCTCCGTAATATCCCAATAGTGAAATTAACCCAAGAACCCTGCCATATTTCGAGATTATTTCCAGTTCTTCTGTTTCGGTGAAGTAGTATCAGGCGAAACTTCTTTTGTAGAATACTTCTCGGTAAAGGTCCCTTTCCATGCGGGTGTTATTTTGTGAATGACTTATTCCATGAAAGTACTGTTTCCGAACAAGAGTTATTCTGAACATGACCTGTTCCGAACAGGAGTTGTTTCGAATAGGAGTTGTTTCAAACAAGAACTATTCTGAATAAGAGTTGTTCCGAACAGGAGCTGTTCCGAACAAGAGCTGTTCTGAACGAAAGCTGTTCCGAACAGGAGCTGTTTCGAATAAAAGCAGTTCCAAACGGAAGCTGTTCCGAATAGGAGCTGTTCTGAACAAGATCTATTCCGAACGGAAGCTGTTCTAAACAAGAGTTGTTCCGAACGGAAGCTGTTCTGAACCGGAGCTGTTCTAAACGAAAGCTGTTCTGAACAAAAACTGTTCGAAACAAGAGTTGTTCGGTGAAACAACCTTCAATGAAGCAACTTTATTACTTGTTCTGGAATACGTTTGCTATTGTACGCAAAAGTATAATTTCCTGTAAAACAACTTGATTAGTTTTTGAGAAGAGGTAATTTATTAGTATTCAAAATCAAATATCTACAGTAAATCCATTTGATTGTTCATAAATATTAAAATATTAAAAAAATTTATTTTTTATATTACTATTTATATAATTTTATAATTAAATTTAAATAAATAATAAATTTTTATTAAATAAATAATAATTCAAATCTAATCGAATTAAAAAAAAAAATTATATTAAGATCTAGCACAATTCGAACCGAGCTCGTAGGATCGGCCTAGTAGTTTGAGTAGTTCGACCCTTGGAATATGAACGTTAGAAAAGCCGAGCCTTAACAGAAGAAGCCAAGCTGGCCTGAGCCCAGAAGTAGAGCTTTCAAATTGTTGGTGTTCCAGCTGAACTGAAAATAAACCATAACCTTCGTGAAAAGAAAAAAAGAAGAACAAGAAAGACGAAAAATATCAATTTCTCTTTCTCTTTCTTTCTCATTGTTGGCTTCTCTTCTACGAAATTGATAGAAGCACTCAAACTAAGACTAAAGCCAATACTCTGCTTCTTCATATCTCTCTCTTAAAGGTTTTGCTTCTCTCTTTCCTTTTCTTTCCATCTACATTTTTTTTCCTTTTTTTAGCTCGTCGCAATTCATGATCCGTTGTCGTTTCTTCCAAATCTAAGCTCCTCAAATTCACTTCATTCAATTCAGTAATTCACTTCCACTCTTTATTTATTTTTATTTTCTTTCTTTAATCGGACTTCGATATGCTGTTTACTGACTTTCATTTTGATAAAATTCAATTAATTTTAGTGGATTTTTTTTAAAAAAATTCAGTTTCTATTTGTTTTCATTCTCTGTTTGTTTCCTGGAAAAAACTTAGAAAAGAAAGTAAATGGAATCAGTGTGTTGGAAATGTGATCTACTGCTCTAATCGTTTCTTTAGTTTTAGTTTACTAGCATTAGATGCATTGGTTTATTGTTCTTTTGAGAACGAATGTTGAGTTATGATGATTTTTGCTTGATCTGGATTTGATCGATATATAAAATTCTTATTTAACGTATTTCTTTCACTGTTTGGCAGGAGATTTTAATGTTTTGACGACGCGTAGTGGCTGGATCTGGGGAGGGGCCAAGGTTTATTTGGATTCAGCGAATCTTGCAGTAAAAAGCAAAGCTGGCGGATACATTGGCTTGGAGGTTCGCTGCCAACAATTGCAGCGGCCTTGCTGCTAATGATATGGTATGTTTCTAATTTTCAGACTTAGTTTTTGGATAATTTAACATTAAGGATATGGATTGTGAATTTACTGATATGTTCCATACTTCCATTTATGAAGTTTAAGGTGGTTATTTGCTATGGGGTGTGTTTAGATTTCATTTTGCAATCATTGGTAATAATTAAATGCATCCTTTTAGTAGACAATTTGTTCTATATAAGTTCAGAAGATGGTGCTACTGGCCTCAATATGGAAATGCGATTCAAAGATGATGAAATCTGAAAAAGATTTGAATGATGAGACTCAGAAACTTTATTGTGGATGTGTTGGTTGAAGGGCCTTTTTTTTTTGGAAATTTATTTACAGCCATTTATACTGATATTTAAGGTGTACATTCTTCAATATCATGTACTGTGAGGTGACAGTGTCACTAACATGCATTAATGCTTATGAGTTGGGACTTTGGCAAAGAAGCTAAAAACGCATAATGCTATCGGTTGGTTTCATTTCTCTAAAAAATTGCTTTTTTCTGGAGGTTAGTTCAAAGACATATAATAGGTAATTTCCAGTATTGCTGTCCCCAAGACCACAAACACCCACCCTCCCCAGTCCCCAACCATTTGCACCAAAAATAGAAAAAAAGAAAAGAGAGAAAATGAAGTCCTATATGTATACTTTCAACTTTCTCTGCCCCCTGGATCAATCAGCGAGGTTGGGAATATTTTATGATTGACCAAAATGCCCTTAGAACTGAACTGCAATGCCTTTCTTGTTTATGTTTCCATACCATTTTTTTACATGTAGCTTCTTACAATCATCATATACCACATGTTTATTGTTTTCACATGGCTACTTCACCTGTGGATGAATGTCTAGTTATAATCAATTGAATAAATTTGAATTGTTGACATCATTACCATTTCTATGTCTCTCATGGTTGCAGGAAAAAAATGGGGATGCAAAACTTCAAAATTAGGAGCCCCCAACTCCACATTCAGTTATAAAAATGGGTTTGAGGTTAGTGTAAGCTGTATTGTATGTATATTTATGCAAGGACCTGAGACACATTGCATCAAGAAGAGATGAGAACATGTGGATTAAGAATTATGGTCTTCGAGTTGCTTACTCAATATAGAACAGTCTGACATTTGCTGTACGACAACAGCATAAAGTTTAGCTAACTATTTAATTAGAATATGCTATGTTGTCATTCTATCTTCCCCACCCAATACATATTTTAACTTCCCTTTGGTATTTTCGATGTCTTTGACTTGGATTTTATTGTCATGGGCCTCATTATTTCACTATCTTTTTGGCTATTTGTGTTGCGCTATCATAGGCCTTTGTATTTTTTTTCCTGTTGCTCCTGAATTATAACTGATAAAGAGTGTCTGCTTTAGTACCGTTCAATTATCGTCCATGATAATATATGTCTTCCCCCCATTCTTTGGTGATTTACTGAGTTTGCATGCTATGATTATTAGCTATTAAAATTCTATATTGACTATCTTATGCCCTAAATCACCTGTAGGGATCGTAAAAGTAGCATGGAGGATCCAGATGGGACACTGGCGAGTGTTGCACAATGCATTGAACAGTTGCGGCAGAGTTCCTTATCGGTACAAGAGAAAGAGCATTCCTTGAGGCAATTGCTGGAACTCATCGACACACGTGAAAATGCTTTTAGTGCTGTTGGATCTCACTCTCAGGCAGTTCCAGTTCTTGTCTCTCTTCTCCGATCAGGGTCACTTGGAGTGAAGATTCAGGCTGCAATTGTTTTAGGCTCGCTCTGTAAGGAGAATGAACTAAGGGCAAAAGTCTTGCTTGGGGGCTGCATACCACCATTGCTTGGTCTCCTGAAGTCCAGCTCAGCAGAGGGTCAAATTGCAGCAGCTAAGACCATCTATGCTGTTTCACAAGGTGGTGCCAAGAATCATGTTGGATCAAAGATTTTTTCAACTGAGGGAGTTGTTCCAGTGCTTTGGAAGCAGCTACAGAATGGGCTCAAGACAGGAAACTTGGTTGATAACTTATTGACTGGAGCATTAAGAAACCTCTCAAGCAGCACAGAGGGATTTTGGTCAGTGACAGTACAGGCTGGAGGAGTTGATATGCTTGTAAAGTTGCTCACAACTGGACAATCAAGCACTCAAGCTAACGTATGCTTTCTTCTTGCGTGTATGATGATGGAGGATGCATCTGTTTGTTCTAAGGTATTGGCTACTGAAGCTACAAAACAATTGCTTAACCTATTAGGACCTGGTAATGAAGCCCCTGTTAGAGCCGAGGCTGCAGGTGTTCTTAAGTCTCTTTCTGCCCAGTGCAAAGAAGCTAGACTGGAAATAGCTAATTCGAATGGTATTCCTGCTTTAATAAATGCTATAATAGCTCCTTCAAAAGAATTCATGCAAGGTGAGTATGCCCAAGCATTGCAGGAGAATGCTATGTGTGCTTTGGCAAACATTTCTGGTGGTTTATCATATGTCATCTCAAGCCTTGGTCAAAGCCTCGAGTCATGTTCTTCACCTGCTCAGACTGCTGACACACTTGGGGCTTTGGCCTCAGCTTTAATTATTTATGACTGCAAAGCGGAATCTACTAGAGCATCAGATGCTCTGGTTATTGAGCAGACTTTAGTTAATCAGTTCCAGCCTCGCTTACCATTCCTTGTGCAAGAACGATAGAAGCCCTAGCCAGTTTGTATGGGAATACTATACTCTCAATTAAACTTGCAAATTCTGATGCAAAAAGGTTGCTTGTTGGATTGATCACCATGGCAACCAATGAAGTCCAGGAAGAGCTTGTAAGAACTCTCCTCACACTTTGCAACAAGGAAGGAAGTCTATGGCGTGCGCTTTTGATATAACTTCTTGGTCTTTCATCAGAACAACAGCAAGAATGTGAAGTTGCGCTGCTTTGCCTTCTATCTAATGAAAATGATGAAAGTAAGTGGGCCATTACTGCTGGTGGTGGCATTCCTCCACTTGTTCAAATTCTGGAAACTGGTTCCATGAAGGCCAAGGAAGATTCTGCATTGATCCTCAAGAATCTATGCAATCACAGTGAAGATATACGTGCATGTGTTGAAAGTGCTGATGCTGTTCCAGCACTATTATGGCTGCTGAAGAATGGGAGCCCAAATGGGAAAGAAATTGCAGCAAAGACTTTGAACCATTTAATTCATAAATCTGATACAACTACTATCAGCCAGCTCTGTGCATTATTAACCAGTGATCTACCTGAACCTAAAGTGTATGTTTTGGATGCTCTAAGAAGTATGCTTTCAGTGGTCCCCTTCCATGGTATATTGCGTGAAGGTAGTGCTGCAAATGATGCCATTGAGACCATGATTAAGATATTGAGCTCAACTAAAGAAGAAACTCAGGCGAAGTCAGCATCGGCTTTAGCTGGGATTTTTGAAACCAGGAAGGACTTGTGTGAGAATAACATTGCTGTAAAAACTCTTTGGTCAATAATGAAGCTGCTAAATGTTGAATCTGAAAATATCTTAGTAGAGTCCTGTCACTGCCTTGCCGCAATATTTCTTTCAATTAAGGAGAACCGAGATGTGGCTGCTGTTGCTCAAGATGCAATGTCTCCCTTAGTTGCACTTGCCGACTGTTCAGTTCTTGAAGTTGCAGAGCAGGCTGTATGTGCTCTAGCAAATCTTATTTTGGACACTGAAATGTCAGAGACAGCGATTGCTGAACAAATTATTCTGCCTTCTACAAGGGTCTTACATGAAGGAACTGTTTCTGGAAAGACTCATGCAGCAGCAGCAATAGCACGTCTGCTCCATTCAAGGCGAGTTGATTATGCCATAACTGATTGTGTAAACCGTGCTGGAACAGTTCTTGCATTATTTTCTTTTCTAGAATCTGCCACAGGTGGATCTGCTGCCACAGGAGAGGCACTAGATGCGCTTGCTATTCTGTCAAGATCTGAAGTGGCCAGCGGTCAAATAAAACCTACATGGGCAGTTTTAGCTGAATTTCCAAAAAGCATATCTCCAGTAGTTTCATCTATTGCTGATGCAACACCCTTGTTACAGGATAAAGCTATTGAGATATTGTCACGACTTTGCCATGATCAACCTGTTGTTCTAGGAGACACTGTTGCTAGCGCTTCTGAATGTATACCATCAATTGCTAGACGGGTGATCAGTTCCACAAACTTAAAGGTCAGGATTGGGGGCACTGCGCTTCTGATATGTGCAACAAAAGTTAATCACCATAAAGTGGTGGAAGATCTCAATCAATCAAATTCTTCTACATATCTAATTCAATCCCTTGTTGCGATGCTTGATTCTGGAGAGACTTCTTTGGCAAATCCACAAGATGATGATCAGGATGTCATTAGCATCTGCAGGCATGCTAAAGAAGCCAGGAATGGGGAATCCGATACTGGCACAGCAGTTATTTCTGGTGCCAATTTAGCTATATGGCTACTTTCTTTCCTTGCTTGTAATGATGAAAAGAGTAAAATTGCAATAATGGAGGCTGGAGCAGTTGAAGTTGTCATTGAGAGAATCTCCCAACGATCTTCCCAATATGCTCAGGTATCCAATCCTCTTCTTGTTAATTATTTATTGAAAATAATATTGATAAGAAAAGAAGTTATGGTGCTTATAATGATATATAAAATTTCTCAGACGGCATTGATATTATTCCCTGTTCCCCTATTGTGCAATTGTGGCTATATTCCCTGCTATTTTTACTAAAACTGTTTCCTTTCTCTGTGGTAATTTGCAGATTGATTTTAAGGAAGATAACAGCATATGGTTTGTGCATTGTTGCTAGCAATCTTATTTCAAGATAGAGATATCATTCGGGCACATGCAACAATGAAAACTATACCAGTACTTGCAAATTTTTTTAGTGAAGTCAGAGGTGTCAGCGAACAGATATTTTGCTGCACAAGCAATGGCCAGTTTAGTCTGTAATGGTAGCAGAGGGACTCTTCTATCTGTTGTAAATTCAGGGGCTGCTGGTGGACTTATCTCCTTGCTTGGCAGTGCTGATGTTGATATACAAGAACTTCTTGAATTGTCAGAAGAGTTTCCTTTGGTACACTACCCAGATCAAGTTGCTCTTGAGAGGTTATTTAGAGTTGAAGACATTAGGGTTGGTGCTACTTCTCGAAAAGCAATACCTGCTCTCGTTGATCTACTTAAACCATTTCCAGACCGCCCTGGTGCACCTTTTCTGGCACTTGGGCTTCTGACTCAGCTTGCAAAAGACTGTCCATCAAATAAGATTGTTACGGTGGAATCAGGGGCTTTAGAAGCGCTGACTAAGTATCTTTCTCTCAGCCCTCAAGATGCAACTGAGGAAGCTGCTATTGATCTGTTAGGGATCCTATTTAGCAGTGCTGAAATTCGAAGACATGAGGCTGCATTTGGCGCTGTTAGCCAACCTGTAGCAGTTTTACATCTTGGAGGAAGAGCTGCTAGGTATAGTGCTGCTAAAGCATTAGAAAGCCTATTCTCTGCTGACCATATCAGAAATGCAGAGACTGCCCGGCAAGCTGTTCAACCCTTGGTTGAGATTCTTAATACTGGAGTGAGAGAGAGCAGCATGCTACTATTGCAGCATTAGTTAGGTTGTTGAGTGAAAATCCTTCTAGAGCCCTCACAGTTGCAGATATTGAATTGAATGCAGTGGATGTTCTTTGCAGAATCCTTTCATCAAATTGTTCAATGGAACTGAAGGGGGATGCTGCTGAGTTGTGTTGTGTTCTTTTTGCAAATACAAGAATCAGGTCCACTATGGCTGCAGCTCGTTGTGTTGAGCCTCTAGTGTCTCTCCTTGTAATTGAGTTCAGTCCTCAACATTCAGTTGTCAGTGCATTAGATAAACTTGTGGATGATGAGCAACTGGCAGAACTAGTTGCTGCACATGGTGCTGTAATACCACTTGTTGGCCTTCTTTATGGTAAGAATTACATGCTTCATGAAGCTATCTCAAGAGCTCTTGTGAAGTTAGGGAAAGATAGGCCTGCTTGTAAGATGGAAATGGTGAAAGCTAGAGTAATTGAAAGCATACTTGATATCCTTCATGAAACACCAGATTTCCCGTGTGCCGCTTTTGCAGAATTGCTCTGAATACTGACAAATAATGCTACTATCGCTAAAGGACCGTCTGCTTCAAAAGTGGTTGAGCCCCTTTTTCAGTTGCTGTCAAGACCAGAATTTGGGCCTGATGGACAGCATAGTGCATTACAGGTCCTTGTAAATATTCTGGAGCATCCACAGTGTCGTGCTGATTATACACTGACCTCTCACCAAGCTATAGAACCACTTATCCCACTTCTTGATTCTCCAGCTCCAGCAGTTCAGCAGTTGGCAGCAGAGCTTCTATCACATATGCTCTTGGAAGAACATCTTCAGAAGGATGCAGTAACACAGCAAGTAATTGGTCCACTTATAAGAATTCTTGGTTCTGGAATACACATCTTGCAACAGAGAGCTGTGAAGGCTCTTGTTAGCATTGCACTAATATGGCCAAATGAAATTGCAAAAGAGGGTGGTGTCAGTGAGCTGTCCAAAGTGATATTGCAAGCTGATCCTTCGCTCCCACATGCTTTATGGGAATCAGCTGCTGCTGTTTTAGCTAGCATTCTGCAATTCAGTTCTGAATTTTATTTGGAAGTTCCTGTTGCTGTTTTGGTAAGGTTGCTCAGTTCTGGCTCAGAGGGCACTGTGATTGGTGCATTGAATGCTCTTCTGGTATTAGAAAGTGATGATGGAACCAGCGCTGAAGCTATGACTGAAAGTGGTGCCATAGAGGCTCTCTTAGAACTTCTCAGATCTCATAGTGCGAGGAAACAGCTGCAAGACTGCTGGAAGTATTACTCAATAATGCGAAGATCAGAGAAACAAAAGCTAATAAAACTGCAATCGTACCACTATCCCAATATCTCTTGGATCCACAAACCCAAGCTCAACAGGCAAGGCTACTGGCAATATTGGCTCTTGGTGACCTTTTCCAGAATGAGGCACTCTCTGAAAGTGCTGATGCTGTTTCAGCTTGCCACGCTCTTTTTAATGTGCTTGAAGACCAACCAACTGAAGAAATGAAAGTGGTAGCCCTATGTGCTTTGCAAAATCTTGTAATGTACAGCCGATCAAATAAGAGAGCAGTTGCTGAGGCTGGTGGTGTTCAGGTTGTATTGGATCTAATAGGTTCAAGTGATCCAGAGACATCCGTAGAGGCTACAATGTTTGTTAAACTTCTATTTTCTAACCATACCATTCAAGAGTATGCTTCTAGTGAAACAGTCAGAGCCAAAACTGGTAAGTTCCCTAACTCTGTTGGACTTTAGTTGATATATGTGGCTTATGTGAGAAGAAGTCTTGTGCATCTATTTTATATGAAAGTTTCCATTGCCATGCCCTACTGTTTGGTTATGTTGCATATCCTTCTTTTTCTTTTTTCTTAGAAGTATGGTTCACAAAACCTTATGGTTATAACATTTTAAAAGAGCCTCTTTTATAACGGTTTGCTCTTGTTAGGGTCTTAGTTCGATTTAGGCTTCCAGTTTGATTGGTAATTCTGACTATATCATCATTTATTGAGGGTGCTTTTTGTTGTGGACACACCTCTTTAAAAAACTTTGGTTACCACTATAACATATCGCTTACAGTGAACAGAATTATAGAACTCAAAATGCGATTTACTGATGCAATAATTGCAACTGTAATTTTTTTTTTTTTTTTTTTTTTTTCTGTTTTCATGGTCCATGAAAAATATATTTCCATTCTGGTTGTTGCTCTGCAGCTAAATAAAATGAGCTGGATGGTAAATTGTCTGTTTTTTGACCCATTTATTGCCCTACTGAGCAATATTCTCAGTGATTGTTGGGTGTGCGTGTGTGTATACACCTTAGTTTTCTTTGTCATTGGCAAAGTCTTGTGCTAGTAAGAAGTGACAAACAACATACATTGTTCAAAGACCAGCAGTACTTTGAAATTGATTTGTTTTTTTTTTTTTTTTTTCCTTTTGTCAATTTGGTTTACAATGGTTCCATTGTTCTTTTAGATAATCTTTCCTTGCAAGCTTTTACTTCTGTTATGCAGTAACTTCTATCCATATCTTGCAACTGCTATCGAAAAAGATTTATGGGCCAGTGAAACTGTGAATGAGGAGTATCTAAAAGCTCTAAATTCTTTATTTAGCAACTTCCCACGTTTGAGAGCAACTGAGCCTGCAACACTTAGCATTCCCCATTTGGTTACATCCCTCAAAACAGGTTCTGAGGCAACTCAAGAAGCTGCTTTGGATGCTCTTTGTCTACTCAGACGAGCTTGGTCAGCTTGCCCAGCTGAAGTTTCAAGAGCTCAATCAGTTGCTGCTGCGGATGCAATCCCATTGCTGCAATACTTAATCCAGTCTGGTCCACCTAGATTTCAGGAGAAGGCAGAATTTCTGTTGCAGTGCTTGCCTGGGACATTGGTGGTGATAATCAAGCGTGGCAACAATATGAAGCAATCAGTAGGAAACCCAAGTGTTTATTGCAAACTTGCGCTGGGCAACACTCCACCTCGGCAAACCAAGGTTTCCATATCCTTCTCCATCCTATTTATCTGATTGTGATTTGAGTTAGGGAACTTTTCTTTCTGAATATATCAGTTATCACCTAATTATTTGGTAGAACAACTTAAAAATTAGTTATGAATAGTAACATAAGATTCCAGGTAGCCTGTACATCCCCATACTGTTTGAGCTGCAGCTTCTTAGTCCTCATTAGCTTCTTCAAAAATGACCGGTATATAGTGAGCCGACGTTCTCTAAATACCTGCAGTATATGGTGGATACATGACCTTGCCAATGTTTGGGTTAAAATCTTTAAACTTACTCTTAAGAGTTAAGATTAAAACGAAAGGGAATTTTTCTTCTAGTTATAAGATCTTCAAGCTTTCTTGGTCAGGAAGCACTTTGATGTCAATCACTGTTGTCTCCTAAACTTTGGCCTGTTTGCGGTATAAACTTAAACAAATTGAATGAGTATGTATTTCGTCTGTTTGTGCTAGGTTGAAAATCACTTGAAAACACTGTACTTATCTGTGCACATACCATTCTCTGCTCGTTATCTTTGACCTCTCTTCACCAGGGATTTAAATAGCGGCCGCAATGCGATGTTACGGTCGTTATTTTGTAATTTCGGCTCCCTTCGTTGCTGATATTTATGGCCGATATTTACCGCAATTGACCGCGGTAGCATTCAATACGTCCGCAACCGTGATAAACTTGACGCTATCGAAAATGCTTCCGCAGCCGTAATTTAAATCCCTGCTCTTCACCTTCTCTAATTTGTGCTAACCCAACTTATCTTTCCATTGTCAGATTGAATCAACTGGCCCTAATCCAGAGTGGAAAGAAAGTTTTGCATGGACTTTTGAGAGTCCTCCAAAGGGCCAGAAGCTGCACATATCTTGCAAGAGTAAGAGCAAAATGGGGAAGGTAAGCATATCATAAAGAATTATTCTTTTTTTTTTTTTTATGGTTGGGTTGGGTGTTTAGAGAATTTTTCTTCAAATTTTAGTTTCTTTTAGAAACTTTTTTTGTTCTTTATACAACAACAGAGTTCCTTCGGAAAAGTTACGATCCAAATTGATCGGGTTGTAATGCTTGGAGCAGTTGCCGGCGAGTATACTTTGTTGCCCGAAAGTAAAAGCGGGCCGTCACGGAATTTGGAGATAGAATTCCAGTGGTCTAACAAGTAAAGAATGTCACAAAAGTAATTATTTTTTGGCAAATTGAAATTTTTTGGGAGGGAGAAAATTATATGATCAAGTAGGGAACATTTTTTCATTTCCCATTCCAGTGTACATAGTCTACCAGAAATTTTGACTTTTGTAGTGTTTTGTCTACAGTTTTTAAAATAGTCATCATTTTTGAATGTATGTATTCTTTCTAATATGATTTTATATGTTATTCGGATTTGGGTATGAGTGTTGGACACGGGTATATTCAATTTTTTTTCAAGATTTTCATGTATTTGGAGGGTCTTTCAAGGATCATATCCCGTACTCCGGATATGCGTCGGATATGAGTGTTGAACACGGATATTTCAAGAAAAAAATAAAGAATCGGAACAACATAGCTGATTTTCTTACATTTTCCTGGGTTGAATCATATGAACACAATTTTTTTTTTTGCTTTGTAATTCTTTGTATACAATTTGGTTTGCTTGTCAATTCAAAAGGAATATAAGGATGTTGTTTTTCGCTCTGGAATTGAACATGTTTTCATGTAATAATTCTTTCTTCTATTAATCGAGTTTGAAATTAACAGATTGTTCAATGTTGCATCTATAAAATTTTGCCTTTTTTTTTTTTTGTTTTTTTTATCATATTGTGCCAATAACTTTTAGCAAAATTATTGTATACCAGTGAACGCCTGCGTTTCACGATAGGCAAGTTAAAAAAATCAAATTGGAAATCAAACTAATAAAATTTTCGATTATCTGTACAATCAATTCGATTGATTTAATTAAAATAATTTAAAAATTTTAAAAATACTTTTAATATTAAATAAATAATAAATATAGTAAAAATTAATAAAAATTTGTATTTGGTTTAATGGCATAGTTTATAATATAAAATTAAAAAATTGAAGGTTCAAATTTTATGACTTACAAAAATATATAATACAAATTTCTTAGTAGTTGAACCGATTTTTTATCAGTTCAATAATTTTTCGATTCTATGCATCATTCTTGATCAGAAAAATTTTCGATTCCCGATTGAACCGATCCAACCAGTCGATCTAATCCAGTTTTTCATCCATGACGACAGGTGGCAAACACTTCAATATTGATTTGCTATCCGGTTGAACATCTTAATTTGTTAGCAGATCAGTGCAATGCAATTTGCAAAGTAAATTATACTAATATAGTAAAGAAGAAAATTTGGGTTTAAAAAAAGGTTGCTGGCATACACTCACCTACACAGCATAAGGTTTATTTTCTTGGGGCAATGCCTCTCCGGAAAATAAAGAAGGAAAAAGAAAAACCATACACAGTGTTATGTTAAGAGCAGATTGAGTAAGAAAATTTTCATGCACTTTGTGCTTCTAAGAAAGCATTGAAATCCTCCCTAGCCTTTCTCAAGCGAGGCGTGATGCAAGCAGCAGGTGAGCCAGGGTCTGATGTAGAAAACCTGACATGGCGGCCGGCTGATTCATGGGATTTCCTGTCTGTTGTTCTTGTTGGAGTTGAGCCATTTTTCAAGACTCCTTTTATATCTTTATTATCAAACACAAAAGCTGCAGAAACCGGTAAATCTGCATCGTTCCCAAGGTTTTTGATCAACTCCAATGGCAGATCAAAGTAGAGATTCATGGAGTCTCCATCTCCATCTCCATCCTCATCATGGTCTTGTATCAATGACTCAATGTTGATGAAGCCCAGGATCCGCATTCGAACTTTTCCATGGAAACTGTTCTGGATATCACATTATTATCCTCCATGACCGCCATTGCTTCTGCCATTCTTGGTCTCACTGGTTTTGCCTTACCAAAGCCTGGTAAGAACAAGCAAAGGGCGCTGCATTTGAAGTCAACTTCATTATTACCGTCCATTTTCTTACTGCTCTTTCGAAAACCACCATTGTTAACATTGGGATTGGAGATTAAACTGCCATGATCATGCAGCCAAAGATCATCATCAACCAACTTGTTAACCTGTCGAGGAGATGTTTGACTTTCATTTTTCAAGTTCTTCCTTGACAGAATTGAGCCAAATCGAGGAGAAGAGGTTATTAAGAACTTCTGGTTTGCAGGGAGCAAAGGGGGTGGAAGAGGGACAGCAGAATCGGGTTGAGGTGCATTGATAGGAGGTAACATCATGTTGAAACTTATTTCTCCCATGGATGATGATACTGATTCTCTCAATGATATTGGATCAACATATATCTGTTTTTCCTTTTGCAGGCTCTCCTTTTTCTCCAGGATTTTCTGTCCACATCCTTCAAATGAAATGAAGTCAAGCTCATGTAGATCCTTGTAAATTTCATCAAGTTCTCGAGCAATGTTGTTGTTTGTTGTGGGAACTACTTTTGAAATAGGAAGTGCCATGGAATTGAAAAGATACAAAACTATTGAGGAAGATGAAACGAGAGCTCCTCCCAACTGCTTAAAGAAGGAAGAATGAGCTTAGATTTGGACGTGGATAGCATGCATATAGAGCATCTCAGTAGTGATTTGCATGTCGCGTACGTCAATTGGCTCCTTATTAAGGAAACAGGCTGATCTATACAAAATTAGTTCATCTTTATACAATAATCAATAATTGATGCGTGCAACAATCACTCTACCACAGCTGACTTTGTTTAATTAGAAAATAAATAATAATAAGAAAAATGATCGAAGTGCTTGCACGTCCATACTCCACAGTACTCTCTCTCTCTGTTCAAAAGCTATTCTATTCGGTCTTGATTCTATCTCTCTCCTGCAAGCTTTGAATGTGCAATTTTGCACCTCAAATGCATCCTACACCATTCCATCACTCAAACGAATTTTGTAACTCCTAACCATTCATGTCAGTTTTCAACATTTTATAATATTGTTGGAACTTAAATATTATAAATTTTTGAGATAATTGGTCACTCAATTCAACATGGTATCAAATTTCTCAAGTTCGAATCTTGACAACTGTTTTGTGTAAAACATGACCTATAAAATTATCAAGCATTCGAACAATTAAACTTAATATCTTTAAGATCTTGAACACATAATTCTCACATTTAGAAAGCGTACCTGATTGTTTAGGGAAGATGAAGAAACCCTGATTGAATCCCTGATCTGATGAAGAAGTCATGATTGAATCTTTGATCTCCACAAGTAAATTGGTTTCTTTCCCTTGATCCCTCTTTCTGTTACTCATGGTTTTTCTGATGGGAACTAAATGTAAATGTGTTTGAGTTGAGTAACCTTAATAGATAAGGAGAGGACCAATTTAATATCTCTCTGTCTTTAATCTGGAACGTCCATCAAGTATCCAAATGAACGGTTAAGATTTGTTTACCATTAAAGGATAAATATTAATTTATTATTCAATAAATTAAATTACCATTATCCCATAAATATAGGACCAATATCTTTCATTCTCCCAGTTGGGCCGATGATCCAATAACATCAAACTTTAATACCATAAACATTATAGCGTGCATAAAATAACAAATCTCTCATAATGTTCATCATAATTACCATATTATGATAAATCACTAAATGCGGGTTATGGCGGTCGTACATTATTTTGGTCATATACCACTACACTTATAACTTACCATAATAGGTACATAAGCGAAATATGTATATTCCATTATGGTCTACAATAATGTCTCATAGAGACTTTCCTATTAACTCAAAATACAAATTATGTGCACACATTATGAGAAATAGGAAATTCATTAATGTATGTCAAAAATACATCATTGAGCTCAGCGTGTCAAAAGCACCATAAACACATTATTCATCAATACAACCAAGACCCATTCTATATATATGTTCTTTAAATGTCTTAGGTTGTAAACCCTTAGTTAACGGATCTGCAATCATGAGATCAGTTCTAATGTACTCAATAGACACTCTTTGTTCTGAACCTCCTCCTTAACGACAAAATACTTTAATTGTCATTTTTGAAGAAGAATACTACTGCAAAATTATCACAACAAATTTTCAGCAGCTTGTTAATGGTGTCGACTACCCCAAGCCTTGAAATAAAATCCTGCACCCATAATGCATGGATTGTGGCTCTAAAACATGCCACAAACTCTGCTTCCATAGTGGATGAAGCAATGACAGATTACTTAGCACTTTTCCATAATATTGTTCCTTAAGCTAATAGAAACAGATAACGAAAAGTGAACTTTCAATTGTCAAGGCATCCAGCAAAATCTGAATCCGAATATCCAATCACTTCTAGGTGGTTGGATTTCCTATACATGAGCATGCAATTCTTTGTTCCTTACAGGTACCTTAGAACCTTCTTTGCAATTTTTCCAGTGATCCATTTTAGGATTACTTTGATACCTATCCAGCATTCCGATCGCAAAGATAATATTCGATCTTATGCAGGTTTGTACATACATCAAACTGCCCACAACAGAATCATATGGAATTGATTCAATTCCCTTACGTTCTACATCATTCTTTGGACATTGCATGAGATTAAATTTATGCATATTAAATCTCTCTAAAATTCTTTCGATATATCCTTTCTGAGACAATCCTAACAGTCCTTGTGATCTATCACGGAATATTTCAATTCCTGTCACATAGGATTGCTCTCCCATATCTTTCATTTCAAAAATTTTAGAGAGAAAACTTTCGTCTCATGCAATATGCTTAAATCATTAGCAGCAAGTAAAATGTCATCAACATATAGAACTAAGAAAATAAACTTGCTCCCATTGATCTTTTGGTATATACACCGGTCAACAGTGTTTTCCTTAAATCCAAAAGACGTTATAGTATCATTGAACTTGATATACCATTGTCGGGAAGCTTGTTTAAGTCCATATATTGACTTCTTAAGGTTACACATCATATGACCTTTTCCTTCTACTGAGAAACCTTCAGGTTGGTCCACATAAACTTCTTCCTCAAGTTCTCATTAAAAAAGGTTGTTTTCATACCCATTTGATTTAACTCTAAATCATAATGAGCCATCAATACCATAATAATTCTTAATGAGTCTTTCTTTGAGACTGGCGAAAATGTCTTTTTCATGGCATTTAACCATTTGTCAAACTCATTACTTTTTATGGCTTGTGAAAAAGAAACCGGGTCTTTATAGATTCCAATATTAAAATCTGACTCTTACAAACAAACTACGTAATCATTTGGAATAGCCGATTTTCTTTCTCCTTGAGATCTTCTTAATGGATTTCCTTGTGGTTCATTTACATCAGATCCATGTGGGTTAGTTTCTTCTTGAGGAGTTTCATCATTCAAATGTTGTTCAGCATTATGAAAACGTTATTCAACAACTGGAATAATATTTGAAACAGTTGTGGATAAATGGATATTAACGGGTAAAGAAACATCAACCCCAATTTCCTATATGTCCACAACTTG
This sequence comes from Fremontodendron californicum, assembly GCA_030761205.1. Classification (NCBI taxonomy): domain Eukaryota; kingdom Viridiplantae; phylum Streptophyta; class Magnoliopsida; order Malvales; family Malvaceae; genus Fremontodendron; species Fremontodendron californicum. The sequence continues at coordinate 3,843,175 of JAULJL010000037.1, forward strand.
TCGTTCATTACTCCTACTAACTTCACCATTTTCAAGAAATCTAGCATTACCAGTTTCAACTATTCTTGAATTATGGTTTGGACAATAAAATCTATACCCTTTGGATTTTTCAAGATAACCAATAAAGTAACCACTAATCATTCGAGAATCCAATTTCTTTTCATGTGGATTATAAATTCTTGCTTCCGCTTGACAACCCCAAACATGTATATGCCTTAGACTAGGTTTCCTTCCGGTCCATAGTTCAAAAGGAGTTTTGAGACTGCCTTACTAGGAACCCTATTTAATAAACACATGGTGATTTTAAGGGCATACATCCACAAGGATTTGGGTAGTGAGGAGTTGCTCATCATACTCCTAACCATATCCATTAATGTCCGGTTAAGCCTTTCTGCCACACCCTTTTGTTGAGGTGTGCCTGGCATAGTGTATTGCGAACATATGCCACGTTCTTTGAGGAACTTTGCAAATGGACTTGGACATTGTCCTGACTCATTATATCTCCCATAATATTCACCACATCTATCAAATCTTATGATTTTCACTTTCATGTCTAATTGCCTTTCAACCTCATTCACGTACCTCAAGAGCATTTATTGCATGAGATTTTTCTTTAAGCAAGTAGACATATCCATAACCTAAAAAATCATCAATAAAAGTGATAAAATACTTTTCTCCACTAAGGGATGGAGCATCAAAAGGTCCACATATATCGGTGTGTATAATTTCATGAAGCTGGGTACTTCTTGTGGCATATTTCTTTCTATGTTTGGTTTGCTTTCCCTTAATGCAATCCACACATATGTCAAGATCAATAAAATTTAGATTTGGCAAAATCTTATTCTTTACTAATCTTTCTAACCTTTCTTTAGATATATGACCCAAAAGTCTACGCCACAAGATAGCAGAACTTTCATTTAGCATACTACACTTAATTCCAACATTGCTATGAACAGTAAGTAAAGATTCAACAAAATTATGATCAAGTTTTAGTTTATATAAACCATTAGTAAGAATATCAGAACCAACAAAATCAGTATTCTTAAACAAACTGAAACAACCATGTCCAAACTTAACATCAAACCCAAATATATCAAGTTTTGAAAGGGAAACTAAATTTTTAGACACTGAAGGTACATAGAGAATCTGTAATAGGTCTAGATCATAGCCAATATCTATGACCAAACGATAAGTCTCTATGCCTTCAATCGGAGCCTTCATGCAATTCCCCATGAATAAAAAATCCTTAGTTGGGTTTGTGGTTTGGATCGTAAGGAATCCATGCATCATGTTGGATACATAAGTAGTAGCACCAAAATCAAGCCACAAGTATTATAAGGAACTTTAGTTAAGTTTGACTCGAAACATACAAAAGCATTAAGATTACTTTTCTTTTCAAACCAAGCTTTACGTTTCGGGCAATCTTTCTGATAGTGCCCCACTTTCTTACAAAAGCGAAACCTATATGCCATTTGTTCCTTCATATCAGCCTCAGAATCTTTAGTAGGCATTTATTCTTAAACTTGTTGGTCTTGGCCTTAAGTCCTTTACCAGCTCTTTGACTCATGGGGTTAATGGAATGACTCCCTTGATTTTCAGTATTGTTTTCTCCTGAACAAGCATACTGGCCAATTCACTAATATTCCACATGTCCTTAATAGTGTTATAGTTAATTTAAAAATAGCTTGTATTCAAGAGGCAATGAGTTCATAGCAAACTACACTAAGAATGAGGATTTTAGCCTTGCTGCAATATTTGTCATTTCAATAATGTGCTCTTGCACTCTTCTCGACCCATCAAACTTTATGGTCGTGAGTGGTGCCATTAGAGTACTAGTAGTAGTAAGTGACTTGTCTGCAGAACGAAAAAGTTCTTCCACAAACTTAAGGTATTCCCTTGCACTTTTTGTTTGTGAAATAGTTGTCTTAATGTTGTTGGCAATAGTTATTCGCAGAAACATAAGGCTCTATCTGTTAACCATTCTCATGTCTTATGGTGTAACTTCTCTTCCTCATTGCTCAAATCCGTAATAGCAGTAGGTTCATCTTCCAATAGTGCTAAGTCAAGATCCAACACACTTAAGTGAAATTTGACTTGTTCGCACCATTTAAAAAAGTTTAAACCATTAAATATGGTAATAGATGAAGTATGTGAATGAAGTGAAACAATTGTAAATAATACATAAATGCTCAAAACTAAAATACATTTACTTCATGGATTCATATATAACAATCAAGCATAACATAATTCTCATTTGGGTAGATACTATGTTATACTAACATTAAACATTAATTAAATGCCACTATCATCATTATCAGGCAATTAAAATTTCAAATCAAACGTACATGCTATCTTTGGATATACAAATATATATTTGACCAAAATATTAATTTACCTCAATCATGTCACTATTCATAGAATAATAGATTTACCTTTGGGCAAAAATCTGACATCTCATGACTAATGAACGTTCATCTATCCACTTAATTTTCACTAATAGGCATTTAATAATATTATGGATAAATGAATTTTCTTTATGCATATATTCATTCTAGTTTGGCCACTTTGATGACTAACAAACTACATAAACATAAAACATGCATATAAACATAATAGCTATTGCAATAATTATAGCACAAATATAACATGATAATTTGGCATACTTGGGGAATTATTGAATCTCAATACATCCTAAACAGTAAACTTACATATGAGAATAAATCACTTAAAGAGATCTATGAATTCCTCCTATTTAATCAAAGGACGTGGAACCTAACGTGGAGTTTCATAATTGATAAAATTAAATTTGAACGCTATGATAATCACTTAAGAAAAATAACATAATTTTTCAGATTTAATTTGAAATAAATTTTATAGGAAACATTCATGGAGAAATTAAGTGTTCAATAACCAAGCTCTGATACCACATGTAAAACATGACCTATAAAATTGTCAAGCATTCGGACAATTAAACTTAATATCTTTAATATCTTGAACACATAATTCTCACATTTAGAAAGCATACCTGATTGTTTAGGGAAGATGAAGAAACCCTGATTGAATCCCTGATCTGATGAAGAAGTCATGATTGAATCTTTGATCTCCACATGTAAATTGGTTTCTTTCCCTTGATCCCTCTTTCTGTTACTCAGGGCTTTTTTGATAGAAACTAAATATAAACGTGTTTGAGTTGAGTAACCCTAATGATAAGGAGAGGACCAATTTAATATATCTCTGTCTTTAATCTGGAACGTCTATCAAGTATCTAAATGAACGATTAAGATTTGTTTACCATTAAAGGATAAATATTAATTTATTATTCAATAAATTAAATGACCATTATCCCATAAATATCGGACCAATATCTTACATTTTGCTCTTTAATATTTTTTTCACCTAGTGTCTTGTTACCCATCGGGCTATGCATTGCTATTTTAATCCTTCTTCAGCTTGCACAATTCTTTTACACTTGAATTACGTGCAAATCCATTAATCATTCATCTGACTTGCACGTGGGGCGTGTTAGAACTTAAATATAATAGTTGTGTCTTTTCCTATCAGCTTATGCTTTTGGGATAATTGATCACCCAATTCAACATTTATGAAATCTTATACTTTTTCTAGTAATACCAACAACCGTGTAATCTATTGATAGAGCATTGAACTCTTAATTTTAGTGATCAAGGTTTAATAAGTAACAACCTCAAAAAATACTCTTCAAGCAGTTGTTGCTAAACTTGAGGTATTTGTTGAAGTATATCAAACTCTCTGATTGAATCTAATCGATTGAAGTATATCAAATTCTCCTACTGAATCTAATTGATTGAGTGCCAAACCCTAAGTCAAGGACTGAAGGTCAAATTTACAAGATGTTACTCAGAATGTGTACATGATCATCCAAACGTGAAAATTCCTAAAAAATATATTGGTATTTTACATTGAAAGAAAACTTGTAAAATTGTAGGACTAATTAGATTTGTAGTGATAGTTTGGTAACATCCATACGATAAATTTTGAATGTTTTTAAGACAAGAGAGGCTATCCACGTGTCACATGCTACAATGACTCCTGCTTTTTTTTTTTTTCTCTCTGTTGTTGCCTGCTACAGTCATCTGCCTTTTTCTTTTTTCACTACTGCCAAAATATACTATTTTGGACTTCTATTTTGAAAAGAAAAAAAAAAAGCAAAGGGGAGTGAAATCGAGGAATGACAGAGGGGTTGGTGGGTAGGTTAGATAAGAGAGAGAGAGCTAGAGGGGAAAATGAGGTTTTGATGAAGAAGTTGGTTTGAAAAATTGATTGAAAAAAAAAAGTTGGTGAAAGATGGGATTGAAAAGTGAAAGGGAAAGTATGAGTATGGCACATTAAGAGAAAATAGTTGGTAAGTTGGTTTTTTTTTTTTCTCTCTCCATGCTTCCTCCAGATATTTTTTAGTAAAAAAAAATCTCACACTTAGCAAAAAAAAAACTCCCATACTCGAACTCAACCGAAACACCACCATTCTCCACCATACAAAAACACACACGATCAGTCAACACCACAACACAAATTGCCATTATCAACCACACACCAAAAACAAGCAAACAAAAAAAAATACAAAAAAAAAAATTAAAATTAAAAAACACAAGCACAAAAATGCAAAGGGGTTTCACGTTGTTTTGATTCGTGGGGTCTAGGAGGCTTTTTGGCGATCCTAATAGTGAAGGGGGAGGAAAAATGAAGGAGAAGGCTTAGTTAAATTTTGGCTCAGATTCGACGGAAGATATGCCAAAAATTGGGAGAATAAGTCTTGGCTTTTAGGTGTAGATCTAGGACTTTAGAGATGTTTTTAGGAAAATCTAAATTGATAGATGAACAGAGGGGGCCAAGAAGAATAAATAGGTAAATTTTGGAGGTAATCGATCGATGGCAACGGTCAGCGACCAGCGTGATTGCTAGAATCTGGGTAAATGGCCTGGGTTTTTTTAGAGAGATGAAGGAGAGAGTTGGGGAAGAGATAGGGTAAAGAGAAAGAGAGGGAATGAAAAAATAAAAAAAGGATTTAGGGGGTTTTATAAAGGCACCAAAATGGTGCCGTTTTGGTAATTGGGGGTTCGCGCCCGGACCAGGTCCAACCTAGGGTTTGCATGCTTGACTCGCGTGGCTGGGGGAAAAGAAAAAGGAAGAAAAAAAAAGAAAAGAAAGAGAAAGAGAAAAAAAAAAGGATTTACTGCCGATTTGTGCAATGAGCCCTTTTTTCCTTCTCTAGTTCCTGCTACCCTTCTTTTCCTCAACTGCTCTTCTTTCTACTCACCTGCTCCCATCTTCCTATTGATTTCTCACTTACTCCTCATCTCTTTCAGTAACCTATACTTGATTGTTTATTTTTTGAGTCAAATTGTCAGAGTAGTTGGTTGGATAGATTGAGCGTTATTGTGTTAGATGAATGGCTGGAGGAAGCTATTGTGCATGAAAGAATGACGCAAAAGCAAAAATTTGAACAATGTGATGATCAAAAAAAGCCCTAAGGAGACTAAGAAGAAAATTTGTGATCCTATTGTTACTTCATTGTGTTCTTCGTCATCATCATCTTCAAGCTCACCATTCCACATTTGAAAAGTGACAATAGCAGCACTGATAGATGCACACAAAAAATGTTAAGGTATTTTATTTTTATTTAATACTACAACTAAATTTCTCTTTTCTTGCTTTTTATTACCCCTTAAATACAAAGATTATTCAATTTGATCTTTATTTTTCTCATTGACAATTATGAGAAATCTTGCTTTAATCAGGCTAAAAGAAAATTTTTCAAGTGTCATCAATGTTTGACTGAAAAGAGAACCGTTTTTCCATGCATGAAATGTAAAGAGAAAGTGTACTGTATCCATTACATCAGACAATGGTAACATTCTCAACGTAATGGGCTTAAATTTTTATTTTTAATAATCTCAATGTTTTTCCCATTTTTTTTCTTCTGTTGTGCTGCATTTAACTATCCTATACCAAAAGAAGAAATTGTAAAGCAATGCCTATTTTGTTGCAGGAATTGCAATTGCAGCATCTGTTTGCACTCAAGTGGATTGATTAAGGTCTATTTTTCTCTTTAAGTAAACCAAAATTAAATTATGTAATGGCCTCATATTTATTCTTTTGGATAAACTGTCTATTTAATTGGTACAGATTTCATTATGGTGGTGCTTTGAATGAGATTTAATATCTTTGCTTCTGAGGTTGTTAACCTTGATTAATTATTTCATTAGTATGGAGCCATGAAAATCCCAATAAAATTGCACCTAATAATTTTCTTTCTGCCTAATCTACAAACATTAAAATAGGGACATCATAAATCATGAAAAGATTAAGTATCTGGAATACTTGATTAAGTAAATACTTCCTTTTCTGAAACAAATTTGCAAAATGCAAAAGCAGGAGACAGAAGTTGAGGCTAAAATTAGAGGGTTTTTTTCCCCCAAACTTTGGCTGCAAGCTTTCTCTGATATTCAATTGGTTTCGACAAAAGGTTTGCTGTTTAGGGTTACTGCCTTTTGCAGTTGAAATGCACTTTTTGTTATAGTGATGAGTGTATCAATTGTTAAGCATTTCTCTCTACATAAGCATACAACTTATTATGTAATTGTATCTATTATTCATAGCTCTCATTGACCATCTCTCCAGTCCATTTTTTCATGTCTTTGGAATAGTAATCACTGTACAACTTCTATATTTGATCTTTATCGTAGCTGTCCAAAATGTTCATTTTTATCCTCTATTGTTTAATTTTTTATGATGAGTATCTTCAATTGTTTTATTGAATATAAATTTTTTTTCCTATTTAATTGTTAATTTTTGTATAAAAAAATGTTGCCATCATATGTTTTACATTGAATACCCGTGGCAACGCGCGATTTGTCATTCTAGTTAACATTAATTTTTCATATTGAATTTAACATCTCACTGTAAGAGTAGATTGGTTATGACTAATACGTATGGAGTATGAACAAATTGTTATTGAAATGATTTCATGTATATTATCTTTTTATGGAACTAGCTAGTTTATGTTGCACGTGAATAATATAATAAGTTAATAGTATTTACTTTAATATATATAATTCATTAATAGATACTTTTTTTTTAGTAATTTATAATTCTATATATTTTATATAATTTTTATTTTAGTATAGAATTATATGAAATGATATCAAAATTATTACAAATAGTATCAAAATTGTATCAAAAGTTACCAAAATTATACAAATGTTATTAAAATTATTATAAAATTATATCAAATGTTACTAAAATTATCTCAAAAGTTATCAAAATTGTATTAATAGTTGCTAAAATTATATCAATGATTATCATAATTATATCAAAGTTATCAAAATCATATCAAAAGGTAAATAAAATTGTATCAAAATTTACTAAAATTATATAAAATATTATCAAAATTATTTAAAAGTTGTTAAAATTATATAAAATGTTATCAGAAATATATCAACATTATCAAATTAAATCAAAATTTACCAAAATCATATAAAAATTACCAAAATTATATCAAAGATTGCCAAAATTATATCAAAAGTTATCAAAATTATAACAAAAGTTGTCAAAAATATTACAAATGTTATCAAAATAATATCAAATGTTGTCAAAACTATTAAAAATGTTATCAAAATTATTACAAAAGTTTTTAAAATTATATCAAAGTTACTACAATTATATCAAAAGTTATCAAATTTATATGAAAGTTATCGAAATTTTATTAAAGGTTACCAAAATATTAAATGAATAAGCTTGAGTTGACTGTGCTACATTTGCACTTCTAAACATATATATGCATGTCTAACCAATTGGAACTGATATATCAAGGATTCAAATTGCCGATCCCCTATAATTAAGGCAATGCAATACCAATATGTCAAGATATATCTATTGTGCACTAGACACGACCTTTATTTTAGGTTGAAATATCTATTAGTGCACTTATGCATTATACATATCAACACATTAATGTCTTTATTAGATGTTAGATGTATAGTTTAAACAGTGTAATCAATATACTGCATACAAAGACCGCATTTTGATTTATATTTTTCAGGCCACTTCAGGAGCTAATAGTACAGCGCAAAAGCAGGAGTTGTTCCATTAGGCTTGGGCTATGCTGATGGGGGAGCAATTTTCACCATGATGAAAGCATTATGTTTGAGAAAAACCAAAACATATTTAATTTCAACTATTCAAAAAGTCCAAATCTTCAAATTTTGAGACAAAGGATCGATCTCCCATGCTTTCTAAACGTTAAACGTCTTATTATACTGAAAGATCGATCCCTGTGTTGATAGGATCGATCTCCCCTGGCACTAACAATTTGAATTTTTGATAGTACAGTTAAAGGATCGATCCCTACTCTCATGATTTGAAAATCACACTCATGTCCAGCTTGTTTTTAACAGTTCAATCCATTCTTATCCATTCCCAAAAGCTATATCAATATTTTTTGGTATAATTAGGAGTCTCCAACACCATCTAAGTGCAAGAGACCAAGACCAAAGCAAGATATTTCATATTATTCTTTTGTTCTAAGTGTTCTTAAGCTTCAAGTCTTATTCTTTGTATTCATTTATGATCTCTTTATTGTATTATCTCTTCAATATTGTATCTAATGTCGGCAAATACCTACCTATTAGAGGTTTCTATTTGTTAGCAAAAGTCTTTTTATTCAAAAAGGTGAGGTATCTTCTTGAGAGATTTGCTAGAATCCTTAAAGGGGTTAGAGGTTGCTATCTTAACTTGAAAAGATAGGGATTGTTTGTAAAGTTTTAAAATCACTAGTGGATTGGAAACTTTTTGGTGAGGAAGCCAAGGGAGAAGACGTATGTATTTTGTGAAAAATGGCTGAACCTTTATAAATCATTGTATTTGAATTCTCTAACCTTTCTCCCCTTTATTTCAAATTAATTGCGCTTTAAATTTTATAGAGATAATGTCATGAATGGCTCTTAAAGTTTATCAAATTTGTCAATGTAGTACTTGTACTTTAAAAATATTCAATGTGGTACATGTACTATCAAACCGTGTATCAGTGTGGTACCTTAACCTAACACCGTTAAATATAGATGATAATATGACATTGACCAATCATGTGATGACACGTGGCAGCACATGATTTTTTACAAATTAATATTTGAATTTTTGTAAAAAAAAAAAAATTATAAAAGGAAAAATATTTTTAAAATAATTAAAATTATATTTTTAAAAATTAATATCTAATTTTTTAAAAAAATATATAAAAATATATTTTAAAAAATTAATATATGTTTTTTTTTTAATTTTTTTAAAAAATTACAAAATTAAGATATTTAACTAAAATTATTTTTAAATTATAAAATATTTTAAAATTACTTGTTAAAAAAATTATAATATCTATTTAATAAAAAATATTTAAAAAAGAAAATTCATTTTTAAAAATTACAAAAAAAAAAATTAAATTGTTTTATTATTTTTATTTTTTTTAAAAAATATTTTTAAAAATTAAAATATTTATTATTTTTATTAAAAATAAAAGGTGGAGAGAGAAAGAAAATAAAAAAAAGAAAATTTTTTATTTTTAAAATTAAAATAATAATTTTTTTGGTTAATACACGTGGCATCACTATGTGGTGCCACGTGTAAAGAAAAAAATATAATTCTTATTTTTAAATTAAAATAATAATTTTTTTTTTTGTTAATACACGTGGCATCATTATATGGTGCCACGTGTTAAGTTTTCATTGGATACAAAAATCACATCATCAATATTTAACGGTGTTATTGATAAGTACTACAATAGCACACGGAATGAAAACTTTCAGTACCAAAATAAATATTTTTAAAGTACAGGTACTATATTGACAAATTTGATAAACTTTAGGGACTATTCATGACATTGTCCCAATTCTATGTAATTCTCATATGTATTAAAACTTGCATTCTAGAAAAATATTTGGAGACAATCTAATTTACTCTTTCTTGAATTTCTTATTTATACTTGAGCTAATAGAAAAGATTTTTTTTTAATTATTCTTTCTCTTCTTTGTTTTTTTTGCACCCATCTCTCTTGCTTTTTATCTTTCCATAAATTAGCAAATACCTCCATGAAAATGAAAAGGATTAGCTTTAATTTATAGGTATTGAGGTACTGATCATAATCAATTTTGCCGCAACTTCAATTAGAACCTTATTGCAATTCTTTCCCATTATTTTTAAACACAACCTCCATGCATCTGTGGACACAATTCGACCAGTTCTCCCGAAAGAAAATGAAAATAAAAAGACTAGAATATTTAAAAAGTTTTTAAACATTTTTTAAAAAATAAGCTCTTATACTTTTATTATACCTAAATAAACATTTATTTTTTTAATTTGTACTAAAATAAGTTTTTATTTCAAATGAAAGATTTATTTATATTAAAGATTTATTTAAGTATAAATTAAAGGTTAAAGGTTTATTTAGTTATAAAATAAAATTTAAGGACTTATTTGAATGTAACTTAAGATTAAAGGTTTTTTTGGATATAAATTGAAACTCAAGGGTTTATTTGGATATAAGTTAAAACTTAAGGCTTTCGTGGGTATAATAAAATATAAGAGCTTACTTAAATAAAGAGATAAAAGTACATGCTTTTTTTTTTTTTTTAATTATTTTAGTTAAATAAAAAGAAAAAAAGAAATTAACACTGTTTTGCTCGTTAACAACAGTTTTCTGTTCATGTTATGAAGTCATTAAGATTATGGCAAATGGAAGAGCCTTCATCACAACAATATTTCCATTTTGTCATTCATTTTTCATTAATTTGCATTCCAAATGTTATAAAAAAAAAACAATAACGTTAGTATAGCAATGTTTACTTTCCATAATATTTGCTGTCTTATAATTCATCCCCCAGTCTTGAGATCAGAATGTTCCCAAGGAATATCTCTTTCCAGGGTAACCAGATCTAGCTCTCCCCAAGGAATCAATTCCCTTTCCAAACGAGCTTGCTTCAATTAGTCTTTCAATCGGAGAGGAAAGCTGGAACTTGTTCCGAAGGTTTTCGGCTAAAGCTGGTTTCTGGTCCAAGAGAAATAGCTAGCTAGAGGGTAACATAATAAGGAAAGCCACCCTTTCCCTTTATTTTTTGCAATAACAATATTCCTTCCTAACTGGAATTTCATTGCATAAGGCAAACCCTTCATCCAAAGCCTAAGACTATTGACTTGAACTACAAGACAATCAATCTCTAATGCCAAGAATTCTCTTCTTTCACTAATGCCCTTAACTCCCTTTCTTCCCCATCTTCCTTCCCCATTTATACCATGATTACAATGTCAATGAACATTGCCAAAAAACTTGAACCAAAAAAAAAAAATTGGTAACTTATTGATAGTAACTTGAAATGGAGGCTTTTATTCCATGCCAAGAAGGGTCAGCAGAAATTGTGTTTTTTGACTTAGAAACTACAGTACCCAACAGAGCAGGCCAAAGGTTCTGGGTATTGGAGTTTGGTGCAATTGTGGTTTGTCCAAAGAAGCTCGTTGAGCTGGAGAGTTATAGTACCCTGATAAGGCCTAAGGATTTGTCTGCTGTTGCATTGAGGTCGGGTCGATGTGATGGGATTACTAGAGGAGCTGTTGTAAATGCACCTGAATTTGAGGAAGTTGCTGACAAAATATTCAGCATTTTGAATGGTAGGATTTGGGCAGGCCATAACATTCAGAGATTCGATTGTGTTCGTATAAAGGAGGCCTTTGCTGAGATTGGTAGGCCTGCTCCTGTATCTGTCGGGATCATTGATTCTTTAGGAGTCTTGACTGAGAAGTTTGGCAGAAGAGCTGGAAATATGAAGGTAAATATTCATATCAACCCTTGTTATTTGTAAGAATAATATCAGTAATTCCAGGCAATTTTGAGACATAATAAACCTTTGTATTTACACCCTAGAATTTCAATTTCTTTGAGGCTGACTTTGAATATTCTTTTCCTGTAATGCAGATGGCAAGCTTAGCTGCTTACTTTGGGCTTGGGCAGCAAAAGCACAGGTATGGGAATCTTATGTTTGTAGATATCCGAATGCTTATCCGAAATATGTTGTTGAACAAATGAACATAATTATGGTTTTATTTATATATAATAATTTCCTTAAAGCAGGAGCCTGGACGATGTTCGAATGAATTTGGAGGTTCTAAAGCATTGTGCAACTGTGCTCTTTTTGGTATGTCCTGAAACGTTCAACAATGAATTCCAACACCAGTTTCAACTAATTTTATCTTGACAACTTACTGTTTTAGAATTAAAAAACTAGCTTAAAGCTATGGGTTTTTATGATGTTAGGAATCAAGCCTGCCTAGCATATTGAATGGCAGTTGGCAAAGCCCCACGACGATAACGACCCGAAGTAGAAGAAGTAGAGGAAAATTGACATGCATGGAAGAAACCAGCAGGAAATCTCCCCCCAACTTCTTTTGGATATCAAAGAACAGTACCCTACACAAGGGGAAGTTTGGGAAAGGTTTTAATACTTAATAGCCTATCTTAATTACATGTTAATTTGTAAATAATTAATTAAGCATGTGGTAGATAACAAGGAAAATGATTGATCATGTAATGAATCAGATGACAGAAAGAGTGAAGAATCTTTTGTGTAAAGCCCAAGGAAGCAAGCCTCTTAACAACTTGCTCAAGCATTCTCATTCAGTGCTGCGATGAGATCAGAAACGAATGCGCTCAAGGATTGATATACCATAGATTCCATTGCAGATGATAAAATTTTACATGAGAGGAAGAACAAAGATGAAAAGGAGATTGCAAAATTAATTGGAATTGTTCAATGTGTTTCAGATTGACAAGGATCCCTGTAAAGGGTTTCCTTCAATGACAAATTAATGGCATACATGCAGGCTTAAGAGGGTCTATCCCTGCTTATTAATTTGTTGAATTATCTAAAAAATTCTGAGAATTTGGGCCAACCCTTTTTTGTGGATTATTCATTCATTGCAAAACTCTGATTATCTATAAGTTTCAATTAATCAATTGAAGTTGTGCATGATAAATTGTGAACTGCTCCTTAAGAGCTGATCCATTAGTATGTCAAATTTTATCATAGGTATAAGATCTATCAATCCGTGTATTAATTCATTAATTTTATGTTTATGTTGTTTTTCGTATCATGTCGTGTTTAAAGTGTTCTAATACATTAATAATTTATGTTAAATAGATTTTGACATGTTTGTATATTCATATCGTATCGTATTGTATTTTAATTATTTTTTTATATTGTATTCGTGTTGTCCAAAATTACTAAATTTAAGTATAAAACTTCTTTACTTTGGTTATACTTAGAAGAATTTCTCTTATATTCGAAATTTTAGATTACTTTAAAAAAATTAAAGATGAGAGATTTATTTTATTTTTACTTAAATTTCGTTTTTTTTTTTTTTTGAAAAGAAAAATAGAAAGAAAAAAAAAGATAATTAATGAATAAAAATAAATGACAAAAAATAATAAAAAAATCAAACAAACAAAATTTTAATAAACTATCTTTTAATTTTAAAAAGAAATGATTCTGAGAATAAAATCGTATCATTTTACTTTTAAATAAGAATATAATTAATCTGAGTGCACCATACCATTATTATGGCTTAATTCCTAAACTATCATAAACAAGTTGAATATTTCAATCAAAAAGTGATGAAAGTGGATGGGAGATTAGGTTTTTATAATCAGTTTTTAGGGTTTAGATACAATGAATCTAGACACACTTTCGTGATTAGTATCACAACACAGCAAACAGACAAAACCACATTGCTTGTCTGAATTGTGTCTACACTTCACAAAATGACCAGCATCGTCACTTGCATACTTTAGATTAGAATTTTCAAGATATAGCAAAATATTATAATATAATATTATTAACATGAATTTAAATAGTGATCGTAATACGACGTTATGATCGTTAATTTGCAGTTTCGATCTTCTTTGTCGCTGATATTTATAGCTATTGACCGCAGTAGCATTCATTACGTCAGCAACCGCGATAAACGCGATGCGACTGAAAACGTGTCCGCGACCGTAAATTAATCCTTGATTATTAAAACTACAAAAAAATTATTTTAAACATATTATTTAATTATCTATAAATGAATAAATTATTCAGTTATCGATAAATTAATATTTATTAATTTATAAAAAAATTTATGTTTTCAATCTTTATACATGTATAAATGATTTATAAATGAAAAACACTAGATAGAGTCAACAATTAATATTTACATAGAAAAGTACTAGTTATAACATGAAAAAAATATACCGAACGTGGTGTGTGTATTGCAAAAAATAAAAGATTGGGTTCTGTTTGATTTAGGTACAAAGAAAAAATAAATAATTTTAGATGCATATTTTAAGAAAAAGCTTAAATAAGAAGGTAAAAGTTATTAAGTAAAAATTTTCTTATAGTATTATATGAATTTTTATGTCTTTTTTTACTCTTTTAGAAATTATTAATTTATATATTTGTTGGCCCTAAAGAATTATAAAAATTTATAAAAATTATAAATTTATCGAAATTTTCCTTTATGTGTAGTTTAGGATTATATCCTAATTAATTACCAAATTTGTGTCGTAAACCGTGTCTAAATATAAATAGTGCAATGAAATTTTAGAAGAAATTATTAATGTGTGACATTTAGAGATGTTCATAGGAGTGTAAACGAGACAATTGTGTTCGCAAGTTACTCGAGTTCGGCTCGAAAAAAACTCGAATTCAACTCGGTCATTGTCGAGCCGAACTCGAGAGCAAGTCAAATTCGAGTATCCTAATGTCTGACTCGAGTAGCTCGCGAGCCTAATCGAGATTTTTATTTTTATTATTTTTAATTAGTATTGAAAAAAATTTCAATTTGAACTCGAACACAAATAATCGAGTTTGAAGTCGAACATGATAATCAAGCTTGTCTTTTTACTAGGTAAACGAGCATGTGGAGGGAGGTGATCTCTTGTGGCTCGAATCAGCCTATCAATAATTTTGTTGGACTGGAAGGTGGGCGGTTGGGAATTGCCAAAATGCCATGTTCTGGTTTGATCGATGGGGGGCTGAAAAATCCTTCAAAGATCTCTTTCCAAGTCTATTTCGATTAGCAAGCAACAAGCTTGCAAAAGTTTGTGAATATTCTGTCCAAAATAACTTCTGCCATTCAAACTGGAACAATTTCTTCTCAAGACCTTTTTTGGGGAGAGAGGTAAGTTGGGTTAAGGAGTTGATTGAAATTCTTGAAAGTGTTATTCTGATATCTGCAAAGAAAGATAAAATTATTTGAGAATCTCGATTCGGAAACTGTTTAAGTTTCTGGATCAATCTGAAGTAATGGTATGTATAATTTTGATTGGTGTCACTTGTGGAAATTCAATGTTCCACCAAAAGTCCAATGCTTTCTATGGCTCCTTGTGCTCAACAGAATCCCCACTAAAATGTTCTTGGTAGAAAAAGGCTTACCTTTACTAGCTGCTCAACGCTTGTGTCCCTTGGTGTGTCAAAAGGTGGATGAAGATGCTAATCATGTCTTGTTTAAATTTGATGGTTCAGCACGAGACAAACTTGGACTTGCTGGATGTGGCGGTATGTTACGTGATTCTAGTAGCAATGTCGTGGCTTTGTTCTCTTGCCCGTTGGGGATGGGTGATGCAATTATGGTAGAACTACTGGTGGCGATCAAACTTGCTTTGGGAATTGTTGTCAAATCAGGTAACTGTATTTCTAAGGGTTTAATGATTGAGTCAGATTCTATTATTGCCATTAACTAGTGCTTGAAGACGGAATTCAGACCATGGATGATGTGGAATATTTTTAATGTCATTGATGATTGTGTCATGAAGATGAAAGAAGTAAAATTCACAAAGATTTCCAAGACTCGGATTCCCTAGCAAAGGCGGACGTTAATAGAACGGAAAACTTCATTGCATGGTGGTAAAATCGGCTATTTACAAGGAGAAATTAGCAGTTTACTCTGTTTCCTGTGATGTTATGGATTTGTTCTTTTCTGTTTTTGTTTTATTTGGCTGACGTTATAGGAAGTTGGGTTGTAAGGGTATTCTTTGGAAACAGTATCGGTGTATTCCTTCTAATAAATACTAGTCTCTTTTGTTTAGTCAAAAAAAAAAAAAAAGAGTAAATGAGCCTAATTGAGCGAGTTCAAGTAGTTCGATTTTTATCTCGAATCGAAGTCAAGCTTTAAAAAAAAAAACTCAATCGAGCTCGAGCGAACTTTCGAACCACGAATTTTGAGTTGAGCTCAAGCTTCTTATTACTTGAGCTTGGCTTGATTATACCCCTAAATGTTCATGAACCCGAGGCTTAATCTAGTTGATTCATGCCCCTTAAGAGGCGGCATCGAGGTCTGGAATTTGAATCTCGGTTGCAACCCTTTCTCCTTTCCTCAAACAGCTTCCTTTGTACCAAAAAAAATTAGAGATATTCATGGGTTGGACCGAGTTAGGCTCGAATAGGAAAAAATTTGTTTGCCCAGTCCGAAAGCTCGTTTTATTGTTTAAAATATATTAAAAAATGTATATTAATATTTATATATTTTATAATTGAATTTAAATAAAAATATTTTTATTATTTAAATAGTAATTCAAATCGAGTCAAACCAGTTCGAATTGCCAAAAACCTACCTCAGATCCGATCCGAACAGGTCTGGTGACATTGTTGCCTACTTTTTTTTTGATTAATGAATTGGCATTCATTCAAAACAAAATGGGAATAAACTTGTATTATTATAGGCAATATTGGAGTTGATCTATGTTTATTCTCATGTTCTCTCATTTTTTTACAAACACATAACAAAAGAAAATCACTTTACTAGTGCCTGCTCAATCTCATTTATATATATTTCAATTTAGTTACTGCTCCTAAAAAGTTCATTTAACATAACAAGGTTTTTCAATTTTTACACAATAATTGGAAGTTCAAATTTTCATACACTACCAAGCAAGAACTTAGTACCGACACAATTGTACTATAGAAAATTTTCGTCGGTATTTATTGACGGACCTTAGACACAATGACAACAAGATTTTTCCCGACGGATTGCCCATGAACAGAAGACTTGTTTGGTGTGTAAGATAAGATTATAAAGTATAATTTCTTAATAATAGTTCTTATCATCCAATACTATATAAAATTATCATTATTTTCTTGTGTTTGTGAAAATCCGTTGGTTTTAAATGATATAACGATGATTTTAACTATATAAAAAAAAAAATACAATAATAGATAGCAATGTCACTTCTTGTAAACATAAATTCAATCTATTTTGAAAATCTGAAATTGATATTTTTAATTTGGAAAGTGTTAAGTTTTGACACTATTTGATACAATTTTATTTTTTTTTATAACAAAACAATAAGAAAATTAATGGTTGTGTAATTATCTGATATGAAAATATTTATCATGCATCCTATAAAAAATAAGAGGATTGAAGATAAATATGTGAGGGAATTTTAACTATGTATATAGAAAAAAAAAATTAAATAAAACAAGAGAAGAGAAGATAATTATATATAATCATGTACACTAAATTGGGTCTGGCTCCCCTCCATTATTTTTTTAATCCATTTCTTTTCAATACATTTTAATCTCCATTCACAAGTGAAACTTTTACAATTAATGAGTGAACCCTACACATGTCAATGGTAATTATGAATTTATTGAAAAATAATGGACAAAAAAATAATAGATTGGATCCTAACCCGACTAAATTAACACAGCTTTAATACCTTACATGTTAATCAACTTTCATTTCATTCTTTAATTTCTTCTAATTCTTGCATCAAGGATTTATCATTTACTTAATTTAGAAAAAAATGAACTTAATCTAACTCTTTCAACATGCATGGGATATATATATATATATATAACACACTAAATTACATAGCTTATAAGAAAAAAATTGATGAAAATAAAAAAATTTATTAATTTAATAGTTAAATTACAAAATAGAAAAGTAATTATAAAACTTATTATTGGATTAATAGTTAAATTAGAAAACCTAGAATCGAATTTTTTGCATGCTAGTACGGTTCAATAATAGTACTTGAGATACAATGAATGTGGACATGTGTAGAACAAAAAGTGATTGAAGTGTATTGAGGGTTGGATGAGACTTTGTAATTTGTGTACGTCTTTAGTTTTTTATGTTTTTTTTTAATCAATTTTATAAATATAAATATAATGTAAATAATTAAATATATCAAAATTTTAAACATAAATAAAATACATGTATTAAATATATCATATTAATCGTGTTTAAATATATTATATTATGTTTGTTATATTATTTTTATATTTATTAAGAATATCGTATTTTTATATCGTGTCTAAAATTATAAGTACAGAATAATATTCTTTGGTTTGGTATGGTCATTTGCTAGCCTTGAGATACAATGAATGTGGACATGTTTTTGATGTTGGGTCTCTCAACTAGGAAGGTAAGGGGAAAAAAGAATAAAAAAAGGTGAAGAATGGAGTTTTCCTAATGGACCTTAAAGGAAGAGACCAACAGCCAAGTCCCAAAGTGAATGGGACTCATAATTGCCACTACTAAAGGCCAATATTCCCAATATTCTTAATCCAACTGACTTTCCATAAGCACCATGTAAGGTAAGGTTGTAACATTGAACCTAGACGCATTTCAAAAGAGTGGAATAATACTTACATAATACATTTTCTGTATCGTAAAATAGTATATGTTGTGGCAAATATAAGAATTTTATGGTTTGGTTTCAAATAGATCTGTTCATGGGTCTGACAGTTCGTCCTGTTCGGTAGGCCCGATCCGTATTTGATCGAATTTGGATGAGCATTTTCATGATTCGGACCAGTTCGGTCCGGTCCGAATTACTATTCATATAATAAAAAATATATATATTTTAAAATTTAATTATAAAAATAGAAAAAAAAATTTATATATAATGAACAGGGCCAGGCCTAGGCAAAAAAATTCAAAAGATTTCGAACCGCGGCCCGGTCCAACCCATAAGCTGGTCTAGTTTCAAAAGGAATTATGCAACAATTAACATGATTGTTAAATATTGTTACACCTTATATATATATATATATATATATATATATATATATAAAAGAATGACTTTGAATTATGTTTTTTTCTTTTTGCCAATTTGAATACTTAAAACTCATACTTTTGTTTTTATATATTTTCAAATCTATTTTTGTGGTTTTTTTTTTTTTTTTTTCTTTTGTGGTACTAAAAAAAAAATTCTTCCACGTCTCCTCATATATAAACCGGATTAATGATTAATGAGCTTGTACGTGAACTCAAATATAAAAAAGATATAAGCTAAAGAAGGATTAGAACAATAACATACAACCCAATAAGCAATTAGACACCAGGTGAAAAAATAATAAAGGAGAAAATGATTATTAGGATTCGAGCTCGTAAGTTTTAATACCATATTAAATTGGGTGATCAATTATCCCAAAAGCTTAAATTGATAGAAAATGGGCAAATAACCCAACTATTATGTTTAAGTTCCAACACGTCTCCTCACATGCAAACCGAATGAATTATTAATGGACTTGCACGTTGACCTAAGTATAAAGGCAATTTGTAATTCATGATTATGTTGGGTTTTCAGGAATTATGAGGTGGAACATAACAAAAGTTGAATGAATCCATGTTTATGTGTTTGCTGCTTATATCAACTTATCTTTCTTATCATAAAGCTGCTATCACTTTGAATCTAATGATGTTTATCTTAGGTTATTTGATAGTTAGAGATTAAGTAGTGGCGTTTGTTCTGTTTAACGACGAACTAAGGAAGGATTGGGGTAACACAGGATGTTGTTATCTACGATTGTTAACCTTGATAGATAATTGATATTGATAGATCTGAATTTGATTCTTAACATTGTCTAGTGGTGGAGATGAACCTTTAGCCATATTTCTCACATCTGATTATTTTTTATTTACTTGCTTTCTTACTTTTGATTATTTGCTTTAATTTAAACTGATTTTAAAAACCTCCATTTTTATTTTATTTTCTTTGAATTTAGGTATAAACTAATAATTCTTAAACTAAACACCAATCTCTGTGGACTCGACCCTTGCTTCTACTATACTCTACAAATTGATATTATTTTTAGTGCAAGGATTAAATAAGATATACTTTTTTAGGTGTATCAGTGAAAGAAATACCTCTTGTAATTGCTACCACCATATCTGATGACTGTACCTTTCTTTAATAAATGAAGTTCACTCTCTATTTCAAGAAAAAAAATTCTAACACGTCTCCTCATATATAAACTGGATTAATGATTAATGAGCTTGCATGTGAACTCAAATATAAAAAAGGTATAAGCTAAAGAAGGATTAGAACAATAGCATACAACCCAATAAGCAATAAGATACCAGGTGAAAAAATAATAAAGGAGAAAATGGTTATTAGGATTTGAGCTCGAAAGTTTTAATACTGTATTAAATTGGGTGATCAATTATCCCAAAAGCTTAAACTGATAAAAAATGGGCAAATGACTCAACTATTATATTTAAGTTCCAACACGTCCCCTCACATGCAAACCGAATGAATTATTAATGGACTTGCACGTTAACCTAAGTGTAGAAAAAATGTGAAAGCTAAAGAAGGATTAGAATAACAACGCCAGCCTGATGGGTAATAAGACATTGGATAAAAAATATTAAAAGAAGAAAACGATTGTCAGGATTCAAAATCGAGAGCTATGATATCATGTTAAATTAAGTGACCGATTGTCCTAAAAGTTTAAACTAATAGGAAAGAACCTAACTATTATCATTTAAGTTCCAACACCCTCCCATATGCAATCTGGATAAACGATTGATGGATTTGCACGTGGAATTAAGTGTAGAAGAAAGGTGCATGCTGAAAAATTATTAGAACAGCAACGCACAGCCTGATGGACAATAAGACATTGAGTGAAGAAATATTAAAAAGAAAAACGATTATCAAGATTCGAATTCGAAAACTCTAATATCATGTTAAATTAGATGACCGTTTATCTTAAAAACTTACATTAATTGAAAAAATCCGACTATTATTATTTAAATTCCTACAATTCTGTTGCAATTAATTATTCTTAATGACAAGTTCAATTTGTTGCTTATGCTGTACCGTAAATGCTTTTTGTTTTAATTTGTTTTGACACTTATATATTGGATGTATAGTGAATATATATATATATATATATATATATATATATATATATTCATATTGTAGCAGGGTATTCTCAGCTGCTTCTTGGATAAATGAAATTTGCATTTATACAAAAAAAAAAATTCAATCAGAATTTTTAATCATAGCCGCAGCAGAAAACTATGACATTCACAAGCTTAAGGTGATTATAATCGCAGATTATATTACTTGGAATTTTTATTTTTTTTAAACTATTTGTGTCTGATAGATATATCCGACACATATTTGGATATAAATATAAGAATATGATCCTCCAAATATTAAAAAAAAAAAAAAAAACTTAAAAATAATTAAACACATCCGTATAAGACATATACCTGTATCCAACACTTATCTTCAAATTCGAATAACATAGATCACATATAATCAGATATATAAAAATAGGAATTAATCCTTATACATAATTTGTTTTTTTTTTTTTTTTCTTTTTTCATAAGCAAGTCAGAACTGGTATTGTTTCAACTTATTTCTTCATTGAGTTCTACATTTTTATTATCATATGTTCCATTTGCTAATCATATATATATATATATATATATATATATATATATATGGATGTAGTAAGGGACTGGAACATATACACACCAAGAGACAAGCAAGCCATATGTAAAAAACTTAAGTACTCACAGATTTCTTAAAGCTGTTGTTGTTTTTTTTTTTTTTGGCTAGATTGAAAAAGAGTCCATAGCTTCTCCAATGCTTAAGTAGACCCTTCCTCCAATTTTGCCCACAAAGTTGGCCAGCTTCAACTTGTGAATCACTTTCCACCTAGGGTTTGCAATAGCCAGCTGCCAGGTAATAATCAAAAGAATTAAGGTTAAAGCTGATAGAACCAACTATAATTAATTAGGCCACAACCTTATCTCTAACACTACTTTTCATCATACAATTACATTATTGTTATAATTTTTTTTTTCTTAGAATTTTATTAACAAATTTCTTAAAGGCACTTATTAAGATTAATTAAATTGCTATTTATAGTAATACTTTTATAAAAAATGCAGTAGTTGATAGTTAATTTGACGGTTTTCAATGCATTGAAAATTGTAACTTACTTAATATGATATCTTAAAGAGTGTCCTAAAAATATTTATTAGCAAAATCCTTTCATTTATAGTACAAACACAAAAATTCAAGCAAGAAGAGAAGGAATTTGAACCTTAAATCTTATCTTTTAATGCCACAACTATTATAACTTCATGCATACAATTTATGTTATCTGGATTAAGAGTGTCGGATACGGGTATGTATCCGACATAGGTATGTTCAATTTTTTTTTTTTTTTAGTTTTTTATGTTTGGATAATCATACCTTCATATCCATATTCGAATATATATCGGACATAAGTGTCAAACATGACTAATTTAGAAAAAATGAAAAATTGGAGTAAATAGCATACTATACAAATGGATACTGTTCAGTTAGTTGTGAGTTAAGGCTTATTTTCTCTTTTTTGTACAAAAAGTATGAACCTAGCTAGGATATATACTGAAATCTCAGCCAACTTTACCACTTGACCTATAAGTCCGAGCGAAACAAATGCAAAACTGAAATAACATTGCCTTATATACCTTCATCCCATTTGAATCAAGATTCTTATGCAGTTCTTCCAGAGAAGCAATTCCTGATGTATCAATGTCCATCAAATCTATACCATTCATTAAAAAAAAAAATCCATATTGTGAGGAAAAATAAAAGAAGAAATATTCAATAATCACAATCAATGTCCTGAATATTAAATTCTCTCAAACTCTTACTGGAAATGTCAAGAATTACTACTTGAATAGTCTTTTCTGCATTTCCCTTGCTGTCTTTTTCCTCTTCAATAACCCATTTCATAATCCTGAAAAAACAAATCATAACCCCAAAAATATTTCTTCAATTATTATCTTGATATTTCTTGTTTGTCTTTGAGAATTTTAATCTTCATTGGCTGGAGTTAAGACACGATACGAAAAAATAACTAAAATACGATATGATATAAAAAAAAACGAACAAGACACGAATATACAAACATATCAAAATCTATATAATACAAATTATTAATACATCAAAACTTATATAAATATAAAATATCTTAAACACAATTATAACATCAAAAGATACATAAACATGATATGAATATATGAATGGCCGGATGTACTGTTAAGTACCTTTCTCTAACAAAATTGGCGTTTGCAAAACAAAGTAAGGCAGACTTGAGACGCATGATTAAGACACCTGGAGTCTTCACAGCCATAGGATATTGATTGACATCACCAAACATATCACTTCCAGGAAGCCTTCCAAGGGTTTCAGTGCCTGGTCGAATTGATACCAGAATTATCTTTGCAAATGAAATTGTTACCTGCAGCCATATGCTCAAATCATATTAAAACTTCAGCAAAAAGTAAATGCATAGTTATTTCCAGTTTGATTTGGAGAATCTTTTAGAATGCCAGAAACTGTGTCTGAACAGCACAGAGATTTTCCTTTGTCATGAATAAAAAAGAAAAAGAAAAAGTGAAGAGCATTTCAAAAAGTTCATACTTCATATTTTATAATTTGCTAATTTTTAAAATAAATGTAAGAAAAAGTTTAATGCACTTAGGTACCTGTTGCAGCAGTGCATGCATAAACAATGGCAATGGCAAATGCATAGTGATATGCATGACATTTTTCAAGGCTTCAACACCATACAAGTCAAAGGAAGGCTCACTAGTGGCTCAATTTCATTCTCTTATGACCCAATGTGTTTTTTTTCGGTACAAAAGAGGTCATAATTTGGAAATAAAAGAAAGGGTTATAGATACTAGATTTCGAATCTCGAACTTGCTGAGACAACATATGTTGACTTAAGTCTATTTATATCCACTTTTCCCCTTAAAATATGAGCCTATCCGTGTGTTCTAGAAATGCTCTCTTTTTGTGAAGCACATGCCTCACCTATATTGGAGATAACTGTTGAAAAACGACTTCTATGACAGTCATCAAGAATAGCTAGATTTTATTCCCTTACACTTCTTAAACACAAAATTTTAAGCATAAACCAGTGGTTTAGAGTAAAAATCAAATAAAAGTTACCGCAACAAGAAGGCCAATCTCCACTGTTACAAACAACACTCCTAGAAAGGCTCCAATGCAAGCTAGGAAATCTAGCTTATCAACCTTCCAAATATTGTAAGCTTCATTGAGATCGATAAGCCCTGGTAGAGCAGAGAGAATAATCGAAGCAAGGATCGCGATCGGAGTGTAGTACAAGAGCCTTGTGAACAATTCCAAGGATATGAACACTGTAATAGCCATCACAACATTTGACACTAAAGTTTCACAACCGGCACTGAAATTCACAGCTGTGCGGGAGAAAGAACCTGCAATATATAGTTTGCTATTGATTGAGAGAATGCTGGTGAACAGCTTATTATTTAAATAGTTTGATGGATGATACAAATCTATGTTGCTCCGACTATTCATTTCTCTTGAAATATCCATGTCCGATGCATATTCGGATATGGGTATGAAAAAATTTAGAATAAATCAAACATACTCGTGTCGGACACATACCCGTGTCCGATACTCACATATGAGTCCGAGTAACATAGATACGAATTAACGTAGCTCAATTACCAGTTGCAACATAGCAAGAAGTGAAAGAGCCTATGATGTTCATGAACCCCATGGCAACCATTTCTTTGTTGCCATCAAGGTGGTATCCTTTTATGGCTGCAAAAGATCGACCAACTGCAATTGCTTCCTAAGATTGACACAATAGAAAGTAAGTTATAAAGGTTAAGATCGGCTTGAAAAACCCTTCTGAATTCTGACACCAACCGTAAGAGCAATTATAGCGACAATCAACCCAATCTTAGCCAGTTCCCCAACATGTGGCCCGTTGAACTGCAGCTGATGCACTGAACTTGGATTTAAGCCTCCTTTGATGTGTTTTATTATCTTAACTCCATGTTTATCAGCTTTGGTAAGGTAAACAATGAGAGTTGCTAAAGTGACAGATATCACAGGAGCAATTGCTGGCAACCAAAAGAGTTTTCTATTCCTTCTACCCTGATAGAATTAGAAAGTAGAAAAATCATTTAAAGATGATTTCTGAAGACAAATTGTTAATTATCACAAATAGTTCTTACCAGAATTCTTGTGATTAGGATGAAGATCAGGAATGAACTTCCGAGAAGAAAGTTATGAGGATTCCACTGTAGAGTGTAGAAAAAAAGACAGAATTAATCTGGAAATTAATTTTTAACAATTTCAAGAACTCAGCAGACAAGTATTATTATGATCTATAATATTGCAATATACTAAAAGAAAAGGAAAGTGATTTAACAGTACAGGATAATGGAAGGAACTCCACACGGCTTTCATGACAGAGATAACATCAGTCTTGTTTGTAAAGTGAGTTATTCCAAGTAGTCCCTTGAGTTGTTGAAGACCAATGACAATGGCAGCGCCTGCCATGAATCCGACAATTGCAGCATGTGATAGAAAATCCACTAGGAAACCTGACCTGTAAAATCGAGAAAAATCCTTAAGGCTCAAATATGCATGAAATCTGGTAAAAAATGAAGGAAAATATTAAAAAGAAATGCCAAGAAAGTGACATACCTGAATAGTCCAAAGGCAGCTTGAAAGATACCCGCAAAGAAAGTTGCAGTAAGCACAAGCTTCTGGTAAGCAATTGGATTAGCAACAGGATCCTGAAGTTTCTGAACCATTGAAGACAAAAGTAGTGAAATCACAGCAACTGGTCCAATTGCTATCTCTCTTGAAGTTCCCATCACAGCGTAAATGAGAGGAGGAACGACACTCGTGTCTGATTGAGTAAAATCGGAGAGAATCATTCACATAATATTAATATATAACCAATTCAGACAGCAAAAGCATAGCAAAAAGTTCAACTAGCAGCTTACAGAGGCCATATTGAGGATCAAGCTTCGCCAAAGTTGCATATCCAATACTCTGTATGAAAAATACAATGAGACCATGGCATAAAATGACCAACATGATATCAGTAACAGAAAGGGGAAAAGAACCCAAAATTTGAAGATGAAATTACCAACTTCTTAGAAGAAAAAAAAAAGTGACTATTGTAGCCTCATTTAATCTTAAAAAGGACTCTTTCATACAATATTTATGTAGATTTTAACTAAAATGGATTGCAAAGTTTATGCAATTTTCAATAGAGATGTTAGTATTTCAGCTTACCTGAGGAATGCAAAGGCTTGCAAGAGTTAGACCTGCCAGTAAATCGTGCTTGAATTTTGTTGCCTTGTAGTTCTGACACCATGAAAGGATGGGAAATATTGCTTGCAACATTGAAAACAGTTCATCTTTCCATCCGGACTGCATGTTAAGAAATGGTATTTTGTTTCTCCAAGAAACAGCAGTTTCCATTAGCTCATGGCCTAGCCCTGGTGGCTTGGGGGTATTAAGAACCCACTGAACCCTTTCAACACATTCATGTTTCTCAAGGTCTAGCATTTCCTGATCTGCTGTTGTTGTATCAGTGAGTGGGGAAGTCATAGTTTTGTTTGAACTTTGAAGTGTTTGGGGAAACCCAAAGAGCCTCTCTTTTTTCTCAGGATTTTAGCAGAGTAACTTTTAGCCTAAGAGAAAGGGATCATTACCAAAATGAATAGAACATGATAGGACATTGATTTATAAAGGGCAAAAGGAAATTAAACGGTAGAGGAACTTTCAACAAAGAAGGGAAGATAGATTACAGGGCTATGACATTAGTGGAGAAACCTAACATGGCCATTTCTAGCTGATGAAAGCTGAAATGCCATACAGTAAACTCTACATGAAGTACTAATTAAGGACTAGTATATATCCATATATATATATATATATATATATATATATATATATATATATATATGTGCGCGCACGCGCGTGGATTATATGTATGTGTGAACATTAGCCAAACAACAACTTATGATTAAAGAGAAGAAAAGAGTTAAGAAGCTTATTTCTACCAAACTTATAGTTGGACCAGGCTGTTATGGATGAAATGAAAGGTACTTTTCGGACATGGTAGTGAAAATTTGACATTAATAAATCTGTACCATTGAGGAACAAAGGTTCAAGTTATACATTGATGTTTAATCCTTGGTTGAAAAAACTAAACCGGATCAACTGGTCGAACCGGTTCAATTGGGAATCGAAAACCTGTTCAGTCTGGTGCTATATATAAAACCGGGATCACTTGAATCGGCCTAAACCGGTTCAATCGGTAAAAACTCAAAAAAAATGGAAAAAAACCCATTGTTTATTTTTTAATTAATTTTTGTAAAGGATGCAGTTTGATTCCATAACTTCTTA
This sequence comes from Fremontodendron californicum, assembly GCA_030761205.1. Taxonomy (NCBI): domain Eukaryota; kingdom Viridiplantae; phylum Streptophyta; class Magnoliopsida; order Malvales; family Malvaceae; genus Fremontodendron; species Fremontodendron californicum. Next base: position 3,870,728 of record JAULJL010000037.1, read on the forward strand.
GAATTATACTAGAGATCATACCACTAAACCAAATGCATATTTTTAGTAATTATTTATTATATTTAATATTTATTTAACATTAAAATCATTTTAAAAATATTAAAAATCTTATTTAAATGAACTGATCGATCCAATCGGTTGGACCCAAAATCGGAGGTCACACCGATTTAATCTCGGATCCGATTTTTTTAACCTTAATCCTCATAATTTGATGGTTCAATGTTTTGCTTACGCCGAAGCAACTTAGCCTTTTATAAAAAGATCGTGCTATGCTTGGCCAGGCCACTACTAAAGAAAGAATCATTCTTCAACCAAAACCAACTATTTTAAATCTGGTCCTTACAGAGTTCTGAAAAAAGATCCCTCTCCAAACAACTTAAGTATTATCCTTTTTCCTCTTAACAAAAGAAGCAATATGGTGAAATCTGAATTCTGAAAATTTTGTATCCAGAATTTCGTTCCTTGACCACCCGAAGCTCTGAAGCGACAGCATTATATATATATATATATATATATATATATATATATATATATATATCATTGCAGGATTTGCAGCAGTACATTTGGAAGCGAAATGTGCAAAGCAGGTAAAAATATTGTTGCCAAAGATGCAAATGCAATGGACTATATTGAGGACATGCCAAAAAGCTCACTGAAAAAGATACCATTTTCGAAGGTATTCTGAAGAGAGAATATGTTCTTCCCTAGCTGTTTTAAGTTCTAACCAATGAATAAAAAATAGGACAAGGGTCAAACCAGTATGACTTTTGAGTCACCGGTCAACCGGTTGAATTGAATTATTTAATTAAATATTAAATATGTGATTTTTGATATTAAATATAAGTATTAAATATAATAATTAGTTAATAAAAATATGTATTTGTCTTAATGGTATGATCTTTAATATATAATTAAAAGATTAAAAGTTCAAAACTCATCATTTACAAAAATAATTTTAATAAAAAAAATAATAAAATAACAAAAAACATGTTTTTTACCGGTTTAATTCAATTTTGTATTTATTTTTTACTTGTTAAACTGATTTTTTACCGAATCATTAAATTTTCGATTTTTTGATATGTGCCGGACCGGTTGAACCGGTTCGATTTTTTTTAACACTGGTTTTAACTCACAAATTTGATTTCTTCATTGTGATGTGCTAGTACAATTTTTATTATACTTTAAAAGGCTTACCATTCATTTTTTTTCTTTTGGTATTGGCTTCCCATTCATCTTCTTACTCAGAAAAGGTGATGCAAAATGAAGGGATTTATGTATTTGGAGCTGCAAGCTACTCTGCTTGTATTTAAAAGGTTCAAGCAATCAAACAAGTAGATTAGTAGATTTGCTCATAAGCCGCGGCCGCTGTCCGAATTTTTTTTTTATCTTACCCAGGCCCAACCTAAATTATTGTTCATTTAATATTAGAAAAATAAATAAAATATTTTTATATTAATATTTTTATATTTTTATAATTAAATTTCAATAAAATTTTATTTTTTAATGAGTGAACAGTGATCCAAACTTGTCCGGATCACTCAAAATTCTGCCCAAGTTTGCAATATAGGCCGGACGGACGGGTTACCTGACCCATGAACAGGTCTACAACCAAGCTAAGAGACAAATTTTATTTGATTAAAGATAAAAAAAAAAGTTGGAATACTTTAGTGATCACTACAAGGGTGGCAAAATCTCAATGAAGCCGAAAAATCGTCCGATTGGCTCAAGATTGAACTAGATCCGATTACTGAAAAAATTCAAAGATACAAATTCAAAAAAAATTAAAATCGGAACAAATTGAATCAAAAGCAATCTGAATTCAAAATAATCCGAATATGAAGCAATTCAAACTCTAAATAATGAAGACTCCGTAATTATCCAATTTGAAACTAGTAAAAACCCAAAAATACTTGAACTATAATTACTTTTAGAATAATCGAACTTGAAAAAGAGTAAATTTGAAACATTCCAAATTCAAAACTGCTCGAATCCGTAAAATTTTAAATCCAAAACGGTTTAAATTTGAAATCATCTAAAACTAAATTTTTTTTTTAAGAAGAAACAATTCAAACTCAAAATAAACTTAAATCTAAAAACAAATTGACCCAAACCTTCCGAATCCACCCAATTGTCACCTTATACTTAGCCTTTTGAATTATGAATATAAGTTTGCTTTTCTATTGATAAAATAATCACTGTATGACGAAAAGTAAGAAAAGAACAGTTAATTTCTTTAACTTGCAAGTTTACAACCCCACTTTTTAGTGAACAACATTAGAGACTGACATAATTTATATCCCCAAAAGTCAATTGTTCTGAGTTCTTTATTCCCTTGATCTACAAACATATTGGAGAAATTAAAAGAGGATGCCCACAAATTAATTGTTATATACAATTAATTAGCAGTATTTTATTCATTGGGAGTAACTTTTATCATTATTATTATTATAAGTGAAAACATTAGCATGATCTTGTTAGTGAAAGGCATTGCTTCCCTTTGTCTTATTCCTTCATTAAAAACGTCACTTGCTTCTTATTTCCACCAAGGGTTAAAATTTAGAGACGCCCTAATTACCTAGCAAAGGGTTAATAAAATTATTGGCAGGGTCAATGATTATTGTATTAGAAAATATTTTCAATGGTCATAGTTTTATATTATATCATTATTTATTTTAAAATGAAGATTTATACTGGGGCAATATACTAGTTTCCACAAGCAGCACAAGCCCTAATAAGCTCAAATTTTCATTAAAAATCATGAGGTAATGGCACTAGGATAAATTAGAAGTTGTGACAAATTTGGGAATCAAAGGTGATGAGTCTCTTCATTATATAAGTTTCAAGTTTTGATATATGAGTGTTGGGTCTACTTTCATCTCGTTACGATGGATCTTTACATACAGAACACTTGGCAAGCCCATAGTTGTCCAACAACTCTAAATACAAAAATTACTTGATTTACATTTGTTAGGTCCACAAGCAACCAAAGATATAAATAAAAAAATAAACGTCCAAAAGTAAAAGAAATCATAAACACTCAAGCGCTTTGATTATTCTTGACTTTCCTTTGAATATCCTCTGAATCTTTACTTATTTAAGTATCGGAGTATACTGCGGAAACATAATTCCAGTGCCATCGGACAATTTCCAGAGTTTGGATATATGGGTTTTGGGCCTACCTTCACCTCGTCACGATAGATCATTATATGCAAAACACCTGGCATACCCACAGTTGTCCAACAGCTTAAAACATAAGACACCTAGTTTATACCACAAGCAATCAGCGATCAAATATAAATAAGTAAACGCTGCCTAGAAGTAAGAGAAACCATAAACACTCAAACATTTTGATTATTTTTTACTTTCCTTTGAATCCTTACTTAAGTATTGAAGTACGTTTCGAAAACATAATTTCGATATCCTCTGACATCCTTTGTTTTTGCAAACTCTTCCAGTTTTAACCTAACAACTTCCAGAAGTTTCACCTATCCCATCATTCAAAGGAAATCAACAATGGGAACAATGGGAGTAAACAAAACATATCTTAAGTTCAGTCTATGACTTAGTTTTCAGAAATTCCTCTTGCCATTTGATGAAGATGCTGGGCTTGTCTTTCCAAACATCCATGGCTTTGCACTGGCAAAAAAGAAACTAAACTTTGGGTTGAGCCAAGGGGCTGACTAAAAATCGAAAGTCCATATTATATGCACACAGATGACAGCACTCTTGGATTTAAAACATTGCAATATTGTAAAGAGTGACGAAAGAGTGATAATTTTCTTCCCATACAATCATTGTTCGATGATTCTATCGTAAATGGGTGGTAACGAGCTTTGGACTAACACCTCCTTTGCTTCATTCATCATTGTTTTCAAGATTTTGATATGTAAACATTCTTTTTTTGTAAACTTTATTAAAACAATTCTTTTTCTCCCAAATTTAAAATTGTTACACTAGCCTAACTTGTGAACATGACGATGGTTTTTTTACTAATTTTATTTTTTTTACCCCAAAAAAGCTTATTATTATTTTTTTTTTATTTTTTTTTTATGAAAGATTTCATAATCTAAATGCACAGAATTTTATAGAACTGGGCAAGTGTCTTTTCTGAGTAGCATGAGGTGTCTTCTACTGTAGTGAGCCTTGTCTAGGCTATAGTCACCTATGTTGACGGTTAGCCAGCATGATAACGATGAGTTAGATCAATGTGAAGGAAAGAAAAGCTACATAATAATAAGAAGAAATCCTTTTTTAATTTGACCGGTCGATCGAATCGGTTAAATCAAAAATCAATAACCTGTCCGATCCGGTACATATCATAAAATCGAAAAATCTCTGAACCAATAAAAAACTGATTGAATCGGTAAAAACCCAAAAAAGTCAAAAAAAAAGTTGATTTTTTTTTTTTTTAATTATTGTATGTGATGAAATTTGAACTTTTATCCCTCCTTTAAAGATCATACCATTTAGTCAAATACATATTTTTATTAAATATTTATTATATTTAAATTCTTTTTTTTAATAGAATCAATTTCACCAGTTTAACCTCCTGTCCAATTTTTTAAACATCGGTATCACATGAAATGTTGCAAAAATGCTAGTTCAAATGGCTCTTTGTTTTAACTCAGGTTACACAAAACTTAATCTGTCCAACAGTCTCCTAAAACCTCAAATACTTTAAAATCATTGTTGAGGGAAAAAAACAATCTCACATTTAATAGTCAAAGATTGGACTATGGTTTTATAAAGTAATAATCATCATTCCTCTATCGAGAATCGAGATGCCTTTTTTCAAAAGACAACCGTGAGAGCGAATCCACAAACTCCTAGAGCAAACAATATTTCATAACGGGCACAGTCCCAACAATCATTACATCAATAGGGAGAGAAATGCTGGGCTAACTTAATTGAATTTCAAGAAACTATGATAACTGGATGAGAATTTGAGATAATGCTGGATAGAAACAAAGCACAGGGTGCAAATTTTGATAAAGAAAACAAACTCCTTATATGTCAACAGATTTTCATAAAATATAGCTTTAGGTTAAACCAAAAGTTTTAAAACTGCTCTTAGCAACATTATTTTTGGTTGACTGCCTAGAATGGTTAATTCTGCAAGTGATGAGCAAAGTAAAGATCAGGCACTTTACAAGCAAAAAAAAAAAAAAAAGAGATCAGGCACCTTATATTTTAATATCCATTTAAGAAATGCATTAATTGATAATCATTTGAATTGTTACATAATTTAGATAGTTAATTGGTTTAGTAGTGGAATTTGATAAAAGAAAACTTTTTATTTGTCTGCAAAAGTACAAAAAAATTACTAATATATTGTAAAAAAAACAACAAAAAACCTCCCTAGAATGGGATGCATACAGAACAAAAGCCTGGGTTTAAACATGTCTCATAACTTTCCAGAAAATTGGATTGCAGGAAACAAAAGGATAAAATACTGAAACTATCAATCACTACCAGTAGCCATGAGGAACTCACCTTCACATACCAAGTCACCTCCAACGTATGCTTTCCCTTCCATCTTTGCTATTCCGAACCGCTTCTGCAGCTTGATAAGTGTCATCCTCATAACCAAAGTATCTCCGGCAATGACGGGTTTCCTAAACCTCACTTTGTCAATTCCAGCAAAAAAGAAATTTTGCTGAGAACCTCCCACTTCGGGTTGCAGCATAACCACGCCTCCAACTTGTGCCATTGCCTGGACCAAGCACAATACTTCTGTTAGTACCTACTAATAGTAAAGACGCAATTATCAGTGTAGTATTCAGGAAATTGATCATCTAAATACCAAATGATTTTTAGCAATTTGTTTTTGTTGGTACTTGGTACCTCTTGCAGCAAGAGATGACAGTGTTTTGGTAACCAAGGCCTTGGGTGCATCCTTGGGGTAACATCAACCAGCCTACCTTTAGGCCACCAAAACATGAGTTGGACATAGAGAGAGGCTATGTTACTCGGACTCGGGTTTGAGTGTCGGACACGGGTATGGATATGTTCATTTTTTTTTTTCAAGATTTCCATGTATTCGGAGGGTCCTTGGAGGATCATATCACCATACCCATGTTCGGATATGCGTCGGACACGGGTACTTCAAGAAAAATGAAGAGTCGTAACAACATAGGAGAGAGGAAAGAAAACCAAGAAGGAATGGAGTTCAAGGGTTACTGAATTAAAGATGATGATTGCTACTAGAGCATTCATCTCTTTTCTAGTCTACTGGATTGATAAGCCAGTATCATTCAAATCATGGAATCAGCCAATAATAATAGAAGACATCAATATCATCTCTATCAGCATGTTTGTTCCATACTACAATTAGTTTCTCTAATAGCCATTGTTTTTTCCCTTCATATACACATATTATTCAGAATAAAGAATGTTAAAAGTTGATGGTGTACCCTATTCACCTATAAAGATGACTTGATGTAAATAAGTAGCATTGCTGGCAAAGGAGGCTTGAGACTTTGACAATGATCAAAATTTTGCCTTACGAATATAGAACAGCGAATTTTTACATGATAAACATAAGAATGAAAGAAGATACCGAGCAGTAGTTAAAGATCACACCACAATAGTTCCACTAAAACAAAGGAGGCAAAGTAGCAGATACAATCAAATCAAACCAATTTAAAGTTATTTTGGAGATAACGAACTTGAACTGTATAAACCTCCTAATATGAGGTGATAATAAAACACATAACTAATCTGGAACTAAGTCAATATAGAAAAGGCAATCAGCAAGTGATGATAAACATTATTCTTAGTTCGTTCGCATTATCATTCAAGTCAAAGGAGTAGCTACCAAGCACACCTGAAATAGAACACTGTACTGAGGGGGTTACTACTAATGTGTCACAACTTGGTCAGACAAATTCCAATTACCATTTATCCACAAAGGAAAAAAAAATCCAATTACCAGGTGCCAAAAGTATAAAATGTGCTTGTTTGCCCAATTGAATAATCAAGTAGTTTTAAAAACAGAAATGCCAATTAGGATGTCTAGCTAAAATATTACATATAAAAACTGCCAGCAGAATAATCTATCTTAGAATAGGAAAAAAAAATATGGCAACCCAGAGTATCTTGGGTTTTTATGCAAAGACTGCACCAAAAAGATGGTGTTTTTGGAGACAAAACCACCATAGGATGATCAAAGGCTGTAAATGCAAAATGATGCATAGAAGCTAGATGAGCGAGAAGTTTACATGAAGAAACCTGATGGTAAAGGAAGATCTCAAACAGAATAAAATCTTGCCACAGCTTTGTAAACATGTGGAAGAAAGTGCATTGAATAACAAATGAATCAAAATATATTAACATAAATATTTATTCATGCTAACATACTTTATACAAATTCATGTTAACTGCCAAATAGCAACTCAGCGGTGAAAAGGACTTTGCAGCGGATTCTCTAACATGTAGTCAAGCCCATGTTCATTGAGTATGTTAAATACAGATTACATATGGATCCTTAACAATGTATGAAAGCATATGTAAAGAAGCAATTAAAGGGGGGGGGGGGATTCAGAAACCCATTAATAACAGATGAAACTGATAATCTTAAGTATGATGTGCTGCTAACTACAGATGAAAGAGTTGAATAGACAAAACTAGCCAAACTAGTCACGAACGTGTGACCGCATCTCATACAAGTACCTAGAACAAAACTTTCAATTTTAGGCGGAATAAGATAGCAGAGTAGAGTGTTAAAAAAAGAAATGGAAAAGGGATATAAGAAGAATTGAAGCCCAAACCTGGAGAGAGAAAATGCAATTCAACATCATAATTAAACCTAGAGTCTTATACTTAATAACAAGCTAGACAAGGCATGTACCTAGGCGTTAATGCTCAACACTAATCAACTGAAGTGCTTGACCCTTTTCACCTGAGGCAACTTTGATCAACCACACGCCTTTGGTTCCTATGCATATTTTTTTGTTTAAATAAGGAAAGGCACATAAAAGAAGACATGACTTAAAGTTTCCTTTTGGTTCCTTTATTCTTTTGTTAGCCATATTTTTATTAGTCAATGTAAGACAAAACCAACAATCTTTAGAAGAATAAAAAATGGGTAATAGAACATGCAAAAGTTTTTGTTGAAAATGGAAGGGAAGGAAACACTGAGTTAGTGTGTGATAATGACTTTCAAGTCACTGTATGATGCTCAATCTTTGGAAAAATTAAGTAATACCCTTTAATGTTTATTACCAAAATCATAGTATATTTTTGAGCTTATTATATATAACACACACAATTGTCTTTTTCTTTTGTATGTATTAATTGATTTTTCGAAGGCGAACACTTTTTTCGTTACTTGTGCCTTGGGTGAAAGAAGGACAGCTTTTAATAAGTATGTTAGAGCAAATCAAGATAACCAGAAACCTATCACCTTCTGGAGAAAGGGACTCACAGCATTCAAATAAACAACAAAAGAACCTCTTGATAGAATAATGACTGTTCTGAATTCTGATATAAGTTACAGAAACATAAGAATGAAAATTTTATCTCAAAATCAAGAAATACAAATTATTTTAATCAGATATCAACATATATATATATATATATTTGACTACAAGTTTCTTCCCTGCAATGACACCTGTCCCTTTATGACATGAATGTAATTTCCTATGTTGCTCCGACTCTTCATTGTTCTTGAAGTACCGTGTCCGACACCCGTGTCCAACGCATATCCGGACATGGGTATGAGGATATGATCCTCCAAGGACCCTCCAAATACATGAAAATCTTAGAAAAAATTGAACATACCCGTGTCCGACACTCACACCCGAGTCCGAGTAACATAGGTAATTTCTTTTATTGTTAACAGGCATTTATGACAATTCAATACAAATAAAATTGAAAGAAGAAAAGCAAAGAAGAGTCGGTGGGAGAGAGAGGAAAGATGAAATCAAAGAAATGAGAGTGCAAGGAAGGAATGAGGGAGAAAATGAAAAAAAAAAAAAAAAAGAGACAGAGATATAAGAGAGGGTGAGAGTCGAAGGAGCAGAAGAGGGAGGGTGAAGTCGGAACCTACGGCAGCAGGGGAAGGCAAATAAGGGGAGATTTTGAGGGAAAAGAAAAGGAAAAAGAGGGAGAAGGGGAAGGGGAAGGGGTTTGATTTACCCCGTTGCATCGATCTGGCGGTTGTCGTAGTAGATAGGCTCCTTCACATACTGGCCGAGGATATGTGTGCCCCTTGGGACTTAGAGAAAAATAAAGGTCAGTTGAGCAAGTGACAAAGTGAAATTCTGAGAGTTCTGCTTCTATTACTTGATTCTTTCATATTTCTTTAAGTTATAGAAGGTGACTATTAATGTCAATGCTCTGTCATAATCCTTTAGCATGTGTAAGTTGTTAGCATTTGAATCCATTTATATAATGCTTATTATACTTCTGTTTCAACAATCCGAATTTCCAAAATATCTGTTTACTGGATCTTAGAAGTTGGATTCATGGTTTATATTTCAATGACAAACAATCTAAATATTATTGCATATCTAATTAATCTATCATCTAAGACTACAATTTCTCACTTTTTCAATTTTATTATCATTGAGAAGTAAGAAGTGGTGGAGAAACCAACATGCATTACACCCTTATCATTAAATTCCTTTTTGTATCCTGCAGACCATAAGTTACATGGTTAAGCGCAGTGTTGTCAAGGCGTGTGCCTAGGCGCGCCTACGCCTTGGCGTTAGATAACAAAAACGCCTCAGACCCTTTCGGGCGAGGCGCATTTGATCAGGCGCACGCCTGGTGCGCCTAGACGCGCTTTTTTGTAAAGCGATAGGAGTAAAAAAAGCCCGCCTGATTGAAATTCTTTTTAATTTTTGTTATTTTAACTTTTTTCATTAGATGTACCTTTACAAGTAAGAAAGGAGATAGTATCAAACTCTCTACTTCTCAAGATTTGAGTATTCAACAATAGACATGGGACCATAAAGAAATCATACATATTGGGCAACAAAAAAATTTGCATGTTTTGTAGATAAATTAGACCACTTTTTAGAGTTTATTAACATAATTATATGTCTTAAGCTTGTTATATATATATATATATATATATATATTGCGCCTCACTCAGGCGAGCGCTTTTTTTGCGCCTTGCGCCTGAGGCAATATAAAAGTTCTAGCGCCCAGAGTGCGCCTTGCGCCCTTGACAACACTGGTTAAGCGTTGGTCAAGACTCTTCTTAAATTGTATTTCAGGTATATGCCTAAATGTTAGCTCCAAAGTATAATAAACCTTTCAATTTTATCTTCCACATATATGCCTAAACTATCTCCTGTAAGAGCAATTTAGTTTATCTATCAATTATACTTATATTAATTTAAATTTCATCTAAATTACTAAATTATCAATCACAAGCACACAAAGAGCAGGACCCGCAGCGAAGCGCGGACCATTTTCTGGTAAAGTATAAACTGAAGCACCATTGAATAGCTGCATAGGTGCTATGGCCTATGGGCAAAAACACCTATGATGTCCAACCCAAACTGCATATATAGAAACCAGGGCTTTGAGCAACCATGTTTTACCTCAGCAGTAACATCGCCTACTCTATTTATGTGATTGAATAATGAGGTATGACAAAAAAAACAAGTTATTAACTGTAGAACTAAATTGATAATTGACCAAAAAACAAACTAGCTAGTAGTAGACAGTCACCTGTGGCAATCATGTGTGCCAGTATCAAAATCAATATATTTGATCATAGTTATATTTTTCTGATTTTAATAAATTAATTTATGGAAACTGGAAAATCCAAGCACCTAATTTCCAGGGCACAAATAGCATCTTCAAGGGCAAAACATTTGGCATTCAGTGTGCAGAATTAGGTATCCAGTAACTAATGGAAAAGAAACATCATGAAAAAATATATATTAAAAGAAAAGGAAGTAGAAACATTGCACATTCCCAAAATATTCAATTCTAGAGAAGATGCCAGAAAGCATCGTTAAATTCCTTTGCAATAATATAAAAGCTTCCTAGAGAAAGATCTAAAGGTGTCGGAAACAGAACCTAAACTGCTCATGAAAGAACAATATTGTATGACTAATTGACAGTCTCATTGTTTCTTTACCGGTATACAATCTAAAATATCTATCAAGAGCTCATTCTATTGTGTTACATGATTATTCCTTTTTTTTCTCTTTTCTTTTTTGCATGGCATTATTTCTACCTTTTTCTTTTAGATCTCTATTTCCTGCTATTTGTTGTCAATTTAAAAATCCAGAAACATTGTCACTTGTATACAAGCTACTAGGCAGCTATATCATTAAGCAGAATGTTACAAAGTACAAACGTATCTCAACTAAACTAAGGCTTAATTCTAAGCTAGTTGGCATTAGCTACATGAACTGCTGAACTAAGGTCAGAACAGTACAAATATCAAAACTTAATTTTTCATAATAACCAGAACTTTTCTCCAATTCAGACATCCTCATTCAATAATTCAAGTAAAACTTCTGCAAAATATCTAGTTCAACCTCCAGCTTAGACTTATTCCCTTTTCCCCATATCACTACCAGTGCATCTTAACAATTATAACTTGGCTATGCTAAGGAGGGTTTCTATTTCCCACAATTTAGGTAATCACAAAGCAGAACCAGCCCTACACCTCCTTTGTTAGATTGATAACCTAAAAGTCATCAGATAGAACTACAGAATTTCATACATACTGATATAATCCTACATTCAACATCCTGGATAAAGAAACTATGCATGCAATAAAACATCCATAAAATCAAAATTAACAAAATTTAAATGATAAACAAAGTGATTAAATTTTCAACCATTCAGCTAAAAGGGGAAAACAAAAAGATAAGTAAAAGGAAAGTCAATTACCTCAACCATGAGAACACCAGGCATTATAGGCCTCTCAGGGAAGTGGCCAGGAAAAAAGTTATCATTTATAGTCACATTCTTTATACCAACAGCTGATACCCCAGGATTATATTCTATTACTCTATCCACTAACAAAAATGGAAACCTACAACAACAACAAAAAAAACACCCAATAAACATACAACAGAAATAAGCAAAAGAAAAGCTACAAAATTATAAATCAAAACTAGAGAGTTTAATTCACCTGTGTGGTAATAGCTCTCTTATTTGATTAATGTCCATCACAGTAGGATAAGCTGGGAACCCTGAAACAATTAAGAAAAAAAGAAACAAACCCAGATTTCATTTGAACATAAAGATTTCAAAAAAGTGAAAATTGGGACAAAAAAAAAAGTTTACTTTTTTCAATTGGGGTGTCCTTATATGTGCTGTCGGGTACATTTAAAGAGCAATGAAGGGCTGAGTTTGACCGGTGGGTGAGTTTTAGAGAGAGTGAACGAGATCCAGGCAAAGAAAGAGATGGGGAAGGGAGAGCTTGGGAGAGCCTTCCGGGTTGACTCAGTGAGCCGTGGGTGAAAGACGCGAGCGAGTTGGAGGCAACTGCCATTGGTTGAGAAAGGCGGAAGTTCCAAGTGTTTTGAGTATAGGCGAAGTGGGTCAAACTGAAACCTGGTTATACAATGTTGTTTGTATTTAAGGTTAGGCACGTGCTTTGCTTATCTGTATTTTCTTTTTCTTTTTAAGTATTATAAATTGTATTCTCAATTTTTATTTTTATTTGTGACAATGTAAAGGAAAAACAGTTTTATATAAATAAATTGATTATACCAAAAAAATTACAGTATAAGTTGTGTACTCAATAAAAATAATTATCGAATAAAAAATAATTATATAAATTGAAAAAAACATTATTTATTTAATATCTTAAAAAAACATTATAAATTGGAGTATAAAGGATAAAAATCATGCGAAAGTTTGGCATGGATGAAAGTTCACTAAATATAATTGTGATAAATATATATATATATATATATAATTATTTCATTCATCGTCATTGAAATTTTTAAATTTTATGATACGCATATATGAATTGACAGATCTATATGATATGATTACCTTAATTTCCAGTATTAAAAATCTAGTAATTAAATGCAGTTTTCAAATACGTATCAAAGTAGACTTCATATTCCAAACTTAAATTTTGCTTCAAAAATAGATTAGCATTTAGGTGCTAAAAGTTAGATCTTAATTCACTGTAATATAACAGCAAATAGAGTTTCCTGGTTTCCCTTGCATGAACATTTTAGCAGGAAGCAAGCAGCCTAAATATATATATCAGCTACATTTATTGTAATTTTAAAGCTTTTAATCAAGTTGTTCTCATCTCAGCTGAGGCTCCACTGTGATTTCAAAGCTTTATAAAGTTGTTCTCGATCATCCACCTGAGGCTCCAATGGTTTGGCTCGCATTTATAAGCCCAGTATGCCCACCCAAAAGTTGCACGACCATATACATCTAGTTGAGCTTGTGCAAATCTCTGGTAATCTTCCATTGATGCATCGTTTCGAGCAAATTCTGCAGTCCATTCTCCTGCAAAAAAATTTCCCCAGCATTCAAAAATTACTCCCATCACATCACAACAAAAGTTTGAATATTGCATAGCTGAACCAATGTTGCTCCGACTCTTCATTTTTTTTTTAATATCTGTGTTCGACGCATATTCGGACATGGGTATGCGGGATATGATCTTCCAAGAACCCTCCAAATATATGGAAATCTTGGAAAAAATTGAACATACCATGTGTCGGACATATACCCGTATCCGAAGCTCGCATCCGAGTCCGAGTAACATAAAGCTGAACAATTTGAGACTTAATTACCAACAAAAACCAAGGGGCCGTTAGCTGAGGTTAAGGTGCTGAGATCAGAAGATCGTTGATTATTGATGAAATCGATATTCTGTTGCACGTTCATGTTTTTGAACGAATCAGAAAAGAGGTTGTAGTAATGCACATCGATGACTACACGATTCAAGCTGCTAGCAAATGAGAGGAGCTCCTTTGAATCAGCAGGTCCCAAACGATTTGATAGGATCACATAAGCATTCGTGTGCTTCCTTACGGCATCAAATCCAGCTTTATAATACTTTTTAAGGGCATCTAAAGTGACTCCCGGTGCAACAGGCTCATTCATCAATTCAATTGCAGCTAAACTTGGTCTTCCACCATATCTGTCAAACAAATTATATTGAACATTCAAATGCAAGTAGTGCTCCGATTCTTCATTTTTTTTTTTTTTTTGAAGTATTCATGTTCGACATCAGTGTCCGACTCTCCAAATACATGAAAAAACTTAGAAAAAATTAAACATACCCGTGTCGGACATATATCCGTATCCGACACTCACACCCGAGTCCGAGTAACATAAGAATTTATTAACCATTTCAAGAAATACTAGAACATGGCAAGATATAAACTGGCCAATTAGTTAATTCTATTTTCTAGCAAAAGGAAGAGCTTTGCATCATAACCTTGCTGCAAGAAACTCTATTACTGCCACAGTCTCATCGATGTTGGAATCTCCCCATTCCTGAGAACCGTCTCTCGCCCCGCTGTGATCATTACCGTTCTGTGAGGCTTTAAGTGCATGCAAATCAACAATTACCTTCATCCTATATTTCCTGCATTAATTTGTACATGAAGAGAGAGGATTGTTTATATTGGTAATTGACAAGTCTTTTTATTCAGTAAAAATAGGTTCATGGTTGATTTATAAACCTAGAAGATTTCATTCTTTGGTACATAAACAACAGGCAATGACTGAGCTACTTACTCTGCCCATGTGAAAGCTCTATCTAAGGCTTGTAAAGAGCCCCCAACAAAAGGCTTTGGTGGAGTTGGATCCTGTGCTATCCACCACCCTACAGGTATCCTCACACCAGTCAGACCATTTGCTGACATGAAATTGAAATCCTCCTCGGTGATGTAAGAATTCCAGTGATCCTGAAAAGCATAGTTTCATGTAGAGTCATTTTCTGATATCAAAGTTACCCAGATTCTTTATTTTTCTTAAACTATCAATGTCTGACACCTGTGTCTGACACATATTCGGACATAGATATACACGTGTTGGATACATACGTGTATTCGACACTCATCTCGAGTCCGGATAACATAGTCTGATATATTATAAAAAAAAGTATAAGACTCTACTAGCTTTGCTTGTATGTGTTTATTCTATCCATGTTACCGTGTAAGACCCTTACCTGCATGACTTTAGGGGCTTTATCTGGGCCATAACCATTTGTGATTTGAAATTCACCATGTAAGCTGTTTGGTAAAATTGTCATTTTGAACACAGATGGATCATTCTCGTCCCAACTAGACCCTGCATAATCTGCAGTTACTAGTGCCTCTGATTTTGCCTAATTACAATGCGAAAGCAAAATAGTCAATGCCTTCATCAACTAGCATTTGTTCCTCAAGATGGAAAATTATTATTATGGTATTGAAATGACAGTCATCACCTATCTAAATCAAACTCTTGCTTGGCCAATGATGAAAAGTACTATTAATTGTTGACAGTTGTGAATTTATTTCACACAACTATAGCATGAATTCTTTCGAGTATCAAAAAGAGATCGCAGTCTAGGTATAAGGGAAGGGATTACAGATATTA
Source organism: Fremontodendron californicum (assembly GCA_030761205.1). Taxonomy (NCBI): domain Eukaryota; kingdom Viridiplantae; phylum Streptophyta; class Magnoliopsida; order Malvales; family Malvaceae; genus Fremontodendron; species Fremontodendron californicum. The sequence continues at coordinate 3,886,268 of JAULJL010000037.1, forward strand.
AAATTCGAATTTCATTTATTAGATGACATCTTTTAAAGATGGTTGTTTGAATCAACTGGGTTAAACCCCGGATTCAAACCGAATTCTTTGGAGTAACTAAGTGATTTACTGCAGCAAAGGGCAATTCTGATAGAATTCATTTTAATACTTATATAAAACATCGAAATTATATATATCTCCAAAAATTTTGGTTTAAGAAACCTTAAGAGGTAAGCAATGTTAAGAAAACTAGGAAAGTATTCTGACTGGGTTTTTTTTTTTATTTTTTATTTATGCTTATTCTCCAATTCGAGGTGCTTGGAATTGGATCTCTAATGAAAGCTATTGTAAATTGTAATTTACAAGTCAGTGCAAACAAAGTACCTGGAGGAACAACCCATTTGGTGCTCTAAGGCGAACTCTATTGTGATCACCATCATTCCTCACAATCTGAAATGTCTCTGAATCGGTAGCTGTGTTTGAAACAGCTTCTACACCTTGATTTCCCAATCCCACAAATTGCTTGTTAAACACTCTGAAGTTAAAATACGACTCATTCACCCTCCACAACTGCATCAAACAAAGCAGAGGCTGGGGATCAGTTTGTATATAGCTTTGCAAAATCATTAATTAAACCATTAGTTAGCTGATGAAAGAACAAACCTTGAAGGTTTCCCAACCAGAAGCTAAGGAGCGGTTGGCTACTACTACTGTTCCACCACCATTTTCAGGGCACAAATACTTGTTCAACTTTGTGGATAGAAATTGAACCTGAGTTCCATCCTATACCAATTAAACATTGAAAAAAAAAAAAGTGAAAATTCAGTGAGTTTTGATAATTAAATTACTCAAACCTTAACTAAAGAGAATGAAAGCTATAGTGTACCAAAAGATCTTTGTTAGTTATTCCATCAAAACGAGAAGGTTTCATCCATCCTTCAGTGACAAGCCAGTTCCCAAGGTTTACAGCTTTCAATGGCAAATTGAGGTCTGTATTTTGTGCATGGGAAGAAGAGGGGAAACATGAAATAAGGTAGAAAAATAAGAAAAAAGCTATGTAATTAGTCATGTTTAGCTCTCCTTGTTTTGAAATTTTAGAGAGTTTGGAAACTTCAAATAAGCACATTCAGAAGCTCAAAAAGTAACATTCCTACAATGACTTTGACCTTTTTTCACATTGATCATTTGATTTGTACCTTCAACACTGTACCTTTCAACCAAATTTTCACCCTCAAACAACTGGCCCAATGTTTTCACACTGACCATTTGATTTAGGGTAGGTGTGTGAGGGTGAAAATTCGGTTGAAAGGCTAGCATTGATGAAAATTGGATAAGGGTTTGGTGCAATATTATTGGATAATAAGATTGGTACACGCATATGGATCATATTAGAAAAAGCTTCTAACCTTTTGCCCCTTTTTAGTCACAGCTGGAGCATCCCTTCTTTTTTCTTAAGTGCCTCACTTTTCTTTGTGCAAGATGTTTTTCTTCCTTCGAACTTTTCATTCTTTATGGCATTCTTTATCATCTCTAAGAAATTACCATGGCAGCAAAGTTCTTGGTAGCATTTTCAATCATCTTGTCATAATAAAGAGCTCAGAAAGTATTAACAAATAGTATCGTAATCTTTTTTTTTTTGTGAGAGGTGGTTGGACTTAGGTAGCGATGTCCCTCCACCTTTTAGTATATTCTTTAAAGCTCTTAGTAGCTTTCTTCTCCTTACTTTGTAGGGACAAACGATTAGGAGCCATATCAGCGACATTCTTGTAATAGACGATAAATACCCTTGCTAGCTCCTTCTATAAGTGAATGCGGGTTCTATCTAGCAACAAATTGTGTGAGATTGTCTTGGAAAACATGGATTAGCAACTTGTCGTCATGTGTGTGAGCAAACTTTTTTCGACAATACATAATGATATAGGATATTAGGCACTTGATCCCATCATAATTTTCAAAGTGAGGAGTTTTAAATTTTGGTGGAATAACCATATCATGTATCAAGCAAAGTCTGACAGCGTCCATTGGTCCAAAGAAGTTCATTCATTCGATTGCTCGGAGCCTTTCTTCTAATAGATCCATCTTTTGAGAGCTTAAATCTTCTTTTATTTCAGAAGTTCCTATTTTCAACTTCTCTTGCTCCTTTGGATCATCCAAATTAGGGACTTGGATTGGATTTGATGATTTTGCCCTTGGTGTAGGAATAATGTATCCCTAAAATTGGGTTAAGCTATAATTGATGGCATACCAGATTACGGATATGGATACCCTCCAAGAAAAGGTGTTTGTTGAGGTTGTGCCCTTTCAGATGTTTGAGCAAGATATGGGTTGAACCCAGGTGGGTACATGGGACCTTCCAAATTTCGCGATTGATGCCTTTCTTGGATGGTTACTTCTTTCGACAGTCTTTTTCCCTTGTTCATATTCATCAGCAAGTTCATTCTTTTTTCTAGTTTACCATTCACCTCCTCTTGTGCCTTTTCCATCTTGTCCATACGGATAGCTTGTTCTTCTTCCATTGCCCTAGCTTGTACTCGAATGTTGTATGGATGACGAGCTGCTTTCGATGATGGAGCTTTCCTTGAACCTTTATTACCATAATTTTTAAAAATATAGGATGCCATGTTATGTTTTTTATTATCTTTTAACTTTAAATTGATCTTAATTTTAAAATGACAAAAATTTAAGCTTAAAATAACTTGTTTAAAATGAGTTTGAAAAACAAAGTTTCAAATATAATTGTCATAACGGTTTTTCGATCGCTAGACAATTTTCAAAATAAAATGGAGTCGCCACCAATCTTTTTTGACTAGGTGTGATTGGCCACGTACTAAAATCTATCTTTGAAAAAGAATTTTAAAATTAATTAAAAACCTTTTAAAAAGATAATTTTGAAGTCTGCGATTGAAAACCAAAGAAAAAATCATGATGGGTTCGGGAGTACGGTTACGTATGAAAAATGTATTAGCACCCCCACGACACTCGTTAATAAAATGATACCAATTAATCACGTGTTATCTTAAATCTCGATTTAATGGACTCAACAACGGTATTTAAAATTAATTCTCTTTTTATTTATTTTCCAAAACATGTTTATTAATTTGAAAAATGAACTGTCATTATTTTTTGAAAATGAAAGTGAGCATAAATCTTTTATTGAGAATACTCATTAGATATTCTCAATACTTTTGGTGGTATTTAACGAGACCCTCTCACCTCGAGATATCTTAGGAATCACTACTGTGACTTCCCTCAACTTCCGTCGTCGGAGACTCATCGTCCACATTTATTTTTAAATTTCCTTTTCAAGATCATTTTATTTGTGTAAAAAGAAAGTATTCTTTTATTTTTATTTATGAAAGCGAATGTGGATCCTTTGTTGAAAATGCTCGTTAAATACTCCCAAATCTTTTGGTGATATTTTAACGAAATTTTCTCACCTCGAGATATCTTAGGAATCACTACTGTGACATCCTTCGAATTCCGCCGTCGACAGATCGCATTTCTTAAAACCTTTTCTATCTTTGCTGAAAAACAAATGAAACTACCTTCTATAATTATTTTCGAAATAAAAGAAATTATCTATGTAAAAATAAGTCCCGAATCACTCTGATACTTTCGATAATGCTTCGATAACTATTTTTACTCGGATTGTTTCGAGAAATAATTCATACTCCGACCATCCCAAGAAAGAATCCGTTTTAAAAAAAATTTCTTTACTGAAAATAATTTAAAAGACATATTTAGAGTCTCTTATGCATGCACCAAAATGCCATCATTTTTATTATTTTTTTTTAAAAAATTTAATAATGTTTTTAATAAAATAAAAAAAAAGGTAAGAAAAGGAAATAAAATAAAAAGTAATAATAATAACTACTATAACAAGGAAAGTAAATAAATAAAAAAGATAAAATAATAAAATAAAATGTAAATAAAAATAAAATAACATAGATAATAGTTAGACATGCTCAAGGATCGGGTAGCCCGCCTGGCCCAACAAATTCGGCCCGGGCCAGGCTTGGGTAAGAGTATTTGTAATTCGGCCTAGCCCGACCCGACCCGAATACTATTCAACAATAAAAAAATATTTTTTTTGTTTAAAGTTAATTATAAAATATATATTAATATTAATATAAAAATGGTTTTTTTATATTTTAATAATTTATAAATAGTAAAATGGGCTTATGGGTCGGCCCGGGCGGAAACGGGCTTGGGCAAGGAAAAATATTTTTTTCGGGCTTAGGCCTAGCCCGGCCCATGAGAACCTCTAATAATAATTACGAAAAATAAAAACTTACCTTGTAAAAAAATTCAAAGCTTGAATACTAAAATTAATTCCTGAAAGGAAGAAAAAAAAAAATCTTTGTTTCCTTAATTTTCCTTTTTTTTTTTCCCTTTATTTCCTTTCTATTTTTTCTTTCTTTCTTTCTTCTCTTTTCCTTCCTTTTCTTTTTTCTTTCTTTCGTTTCTTTTCTCTTATTCTTTCCTTTTTTTTTCTTTTTTTCTTTTCCTTCCTTTATTCTTTTCTCTTTCCTTTTTTTTTCTTTTTTTTTCTTTTCTCTCTTTTTTCTTTTTTTTCCTTTCTTTTCTTTCGTTTTTTTTCCTTTTTTCCCTTTCTTTTTTTTTACTACCACCAGATCCGAGTTAGGCGCGGAATCGGGCCGACCAGCGGGTTGACGAGTGGGTCGCGCCTGACTCGCACGCTGGGGTTTAAAACCCCTATTTTTTCCCTCTCATTTCTTCTTTTTTATTTCTCTCTCTTCCTTCCCACACTCTCTCTCTCTTTCCTCTCTACTCTCTCCCTTATTCATCAACACCAACCCCCATTTCCAGAATCCGACGGTCGGCCACCATACTGTCGTTGTTCTACGCTGACGGTCGCTACTTATCGACAACAATTTTGCCCAAAAATTCACCAAACGTTCTTCTCTTCCTCGTCTTTCCGTTTTCGATCTTCGTTTTCCCAAAAAACGACTAGATTCCCCTAGATCTACATTCAAAGGTCACAGCTTTCCTCCCCCATCCCGTCGTTCTTCACCGTCGTATCGACACCAAACTCCAATCGTGGCTTCTCCTCACCCTAAACCTTCTTTTCACCTTTTGAAGCGTCCGAACAACACCCTATACCCTATAAATCCCAAGGAACTGAAACCCAAAGGGTTTTTTTTGTTTGTTTGTGTTTAGTTTCTGGGTTTTGGTTTCTTTTTTGTTGTGTGTGGTATGTGTAAGGCAGTGCAGTCGGTCGGTTCGATCGGTTCAGTTCAAAAATATCGAAAATTGACTTAACCGACTTTCACAAAAAAATAACTGATAATCGACCAAATTTCACCCTAAAATCGATCTAACCGAATCGATTTAATTCGATCAATTTTTTCGATTATTTCAAGTAAAAAACTATCCACTGAACATCAAAAAGATTAGTCGATGTTGCAAGGTAGGGAATCAAAATAATGAAAGGAAAATCTCTATCTTAGAAAAATCCATGGCATGCTTCCCCTATAATTAAGGAATATGATCCAAAAATAAGATAAAGAAAAATGATATGCAAGGATCAACCAAATCCAAATTTAATAATCAAACAAAAACAGATGATTTTTAGATTATAAAGATAGACATATTATTGACCCAAGAAGAAAAAAGAAAAACTATATATTAAAGAAATAGCAAAAAGATATGGGAAAGGAAAAAACTTCACTGCCCCAAAAAAAGCAGCCATTGAAAGGCCACAGTAGATAAACAAACTCATAGCAAAAACCCAACAACTGCTAAAAAAACTTCTTTGCTTCCAGAGAAACAAACAAATTCCTCTATGCGGCTGTCACTGGTTGGGTACTTGGGTACTGTTTCAGCCTTTGATTTAGGGAGAGAGAGGCAGATGAAATTGGCTTGGTCGAGAGAGAGAGAGGCAAATGAAATTGTGAAAGTCTGAAAGAGGCAAGGCAAAGAGAAGAAAAAGACTGATTCGGCAAAAGGCAAAGGCAGATGAAATTGGGAAACCCTAAGGCCTAAATCATTTAAGCCTAATGGATTTAATTAATTAGGTATTTGGAATGGGTTTGGGTAATTAATGGGTTGGATAATAGATTATTGGGTTTATTAAAATTATTGGGTTATTGGTATTTGGGTTGGGTTGGGTTGGGTTTGGATAAATTTAATATATATAATTATATATTATGAATATATTTAAAAATATATAAATATAAAATTAAAAGTCGATTAATTCGGTTGGTTCGATTACTCAAATCACTAACCGCAAACCGACCGAGAAACCCGAAAGAAATAATCGACCATAACCATAACCGAAACCGATTTAACCGACCCGATTTAACCAAATCTTAGTCGGTTGGTCGGTTATCTCAGTTCCAACCGAGTTTTGCACACCCCTAGGTATGTGTTGTTAAGGGGCTGTGTGCCCCGGTTTTGGTTGGGGTAGTCTCAGTGGTGGTGAGTGGAGGGTTTATGTGTGTGAGGGCTATGGGTCTTGGAGTGGTGCCGTAGAAAAGCTTCGGTTGGGGGGTCTTTTGGTTTTTTTTGCTGCCTATTTTCCAGATCCGAAAAAATCCCCCATTTTCCTGTGTTTCTGCTCTTTTTGTAGAGCTTTTCAATTCAAATCCTAGAAAATCTGAGATTTTAAACTTTGCTTGAAGCAATGGTGGAAGTGTGTGCAGATGAGTGTGTAGCTGGTGGGTTTAGGGGAGGCAGTGGAGTGTGTAGGCTAGTGGAGTGCCTCTCAGTTTGGTAGTAGGTAAGGGCGGTTGGCAGGGTGGTAGGCCAGGGGTAGGACTCCATGGCTGCTTGGGATTGGTATGGTATATTGGGCTTTTAATTCGGGCCTCAAGGCCTAAGGCACTCGGCCCAACAGAACTCAAAAAGAAATTTGATAGGCTAAACTGATCGGTCTAGTCCACTTTGAATCGAAACCCAAATTAAGGCCCAATTGAAATCGAAATAAAATTTAATTTAAGCCCACTAGATAAATAATATTAATAATAAAAAAAAATTGGTCAAGCGGAATAAAAGTGACTAAGTTTCAAAAAAAAAACTCACTTGATTCATTTGACTCAGGACTTAACTCGGGATGCGACTTGCACTTAATCCGGACAAAATTAGGTGTTTACAGCTGCCCCTCTTTGCACATTGCTAAGAATCAGGAATAAGGCAAAGCCTTAAACAACAATTTTGTCCGGGACCAACGATTTAAACAAACATATTTCTTTCACACAAATTTTCTATCTTTTGATTTTCTGATTTGGAGAATGATCTTCGCAACTTTGACTTTGATATCTCCATAACTTTAACTTTGATATTAAATACTCCTCTAATCAAAGGCTCAACAACTTTGAAATTAAATACTCTTCTAATTCGAGGCTCCACAATTTCGAAATTAAAAGTTCCTCTAATCAGAGGCTCCACAACTTTGAAATTAAATGCTCCTCTAATCAGAGGTCAACAACTTCGAAATTAAATGCTCCTCTTATCAGAGGCTCCACAACTTTGAAATTAAATGCTCCTCTAATCAGAGGCTCCACAACTTTGAAATTAAAAGCTCCTATAATCAAAGGCTCTACAACTTTAAAATTAAATGCTTATCTTATCAGAGGCTCCATAACTTTGAAATTAAAAGCTCCTCTAATCAGAGGCTCCACAACTTTGAAATTAAATGCTCCTCTAATCAGAGGTCAATAACTTTGAAATTAAATGATCCTCTTATCAGAGGCTCCACAACTTTGAAATTAAATGCTCCTTTAATCAGAGGCTCCACAACTTTAAAATTAAATGCTCTTCTTATTAGAGGCTCCAAAACTTTGAAATTAAATGCTCCTCTAATCAGAGACTCCACAACTTTAAAATTAAATGCTCCTCTAATCAGAGGCTCCACAACTTTGAAATTAAAAGCTCCTCTAATGAGAAACTCCACAACTTTAAAATTAAATTCTACTCTAATCAGATACTGCACAACTTTGAAATTAAAAGCTCCTCTAATCAGAGGCTCCACAACTTCAAAATTAAAAGCTCCTCTAATCAGAGGCTCCATAACTTTAAAATTAACTGCTCCTCTAATCAAAGGCTCCACAACTTTAAAATTAAATGTTCCTTTAATCAAAGGCTATACAGCTTTAAAATTAAATGCTCCTCTAATCAAAGGCTCCACAACTTTGAAATTAAAAGCTCCTCTAATCAGAGGCTCCACAACTTTAAAATTAAAAGCTCCTCTAATTAGAGGCTCCACAACTTTAAAATTAAATACTCCTCTAATCAGAGGCTATGCAACTTTAAAATTAAATGCTCCTCTAATCAGAGGCTCCATAACTTTAAAATTAAATGCTCCTCTTATCAGAGGCTCCACAACTTTGAAATTAAACTGCTTCTCTAATCAGAGGCTCAACAACTTTGAAATTAAGTACTTCAAAATTTTTCGAGATTAGTCTGGCCATGACATGCATCACATCCTATCCACTTTCTGCCTTTAGTTTTACGACAGTGAAAACTCATTCCTAGATATCACCCTGGAAAACTATATGACACTTCGGATATCACCACCGAATACTTAAAACTAAAATTCCATTTCAAATGCTTCAGATATCACTACCGAAGATTGAAGAATTGACAAATCAAAGTTCGTTATCAAATGCTTCAGATATCGACACCGAAGACTTGCTAAAATGAAGTTCCTTATCAAATGCTTCAGTTATCACCACCGAAGACTTTACCAAAACAAAATTGCTTATCGGATGCTTCGGATATCGCTACCGAAGACTTTACCAAATCAAAACAAAATTTCTTATAAGATGCTTCGAATACCGCCACCGATGACTTGCCATAAAATTTTTCGGATATCACCACCAGAAGCTTCGGATGTCACTACCGAAAATGAAATTCCATCTCAAATGCTTCGAATATCGCCACCAAAGACTTTATCAAAATGAAATTCCTTATCAAACGCTTCAGATATCGCCACCAAAGACTTTACCAAATAAATTTCATCATCAGATGGTTTGGATATCGCCACCGAAGACTTGAAACAAAAAATTCTCGGATATACCATCGAAAGATTTAGATATCGCTACCGAAGACTTGAGCATAACTAAATTTCGGATATCACCACCGGAAGCATCGGATATCGCACCGAAGATTTATCAAAATAAAATTTATGGATAAGATAAATGCGACTAACAATAATTTTTGAAGTTTGGTTCTCGAGGATTTTTTTTTTTTGATTTGATTGATTTTGTTTGAAAACAATCTAGACGAAACCAGAATCTGAAAAAATGACTTTGGCGGAACTAGAAGTCGAAAAAGTGATTTGGGTAAAACTAGTATTTGGAAGATGATTTGAGCGAAACTAGTAGTCGAAAGATGACTTGGGCAAAACCAGAAGTCAAAAGATGATATAGGTGAATCCAGAAGTCAAAAGATGACATAGGTGAATCCAAAAGTTGAAAGATGACCTGGGCGAAATCAGAAGTCAAAAGATGACCTGGGCGAAACCAGTAGTCGAAAGATGACCTGGGCGAAACAGAAGTCGAAAAATGACCTAGAATAAACTAGAAGTCAAGATTAATTTCATAGCGTTTGTGGCTTGGACGGAACCTACACTTGAAAGTGACTTGGGCCAAACCAAAGTCGAGGGTAATTCCATAGCTTTTGTGGCTTGGGCGAAACCAACACCTAAAGTTGACTTGGACAAAACCAAAGTCGAAAGTAATTCCATAGCTTTTGTGGCTTGGACGAAACCAAAACCTGAAGGTGATTTGGGTGAAACCAAAGTTAAGATTAATCCTGAAATAAATTTCATAGCATGAGTTGTTTGGATGAAACCAATATTTGGACTAGAATTGACAATTTTGATGGTGACTTGGCAGAACCAAAGTCTGAAAATGTCTGGGATGCAAAATTCAAAAATAAATTGGATGAAAATAGAGCCTTGAACGACTCACACGACACCAATGCTTGAAAATGACATGGACGAAACTAAAGACTAGACTGGGTTTGACAATTTCTTTTTTTTTTTTTATGGTGACTTGGGTGGAACCAAAGTCTGAAAATGGAAAAGCTTGACAGTGACTTAGACGAAACCAAAGTCTGATTCTTGAAAGATTCCATGACTTTGAATTGTTTATCTCTTTGATGTTCATATTTAACGAATGACATTACCAATACCAATGCAAATATCCATCTTAATGAATGCAAATGTCCCCATCGAAATGCAAATGCATATACTTGTCTCAATTGACGTGAATGCGAATGATAAACTATAATTATGCAAAATGAAACTTTTTATTTCAATGATGCCAAACCAAATGATCAAACAGCCAAGCAGATGCCAACTGATGCAAATGCAATTGTCAACAAAATGATGTAGATGCCAAATAAATGTTGTGAATGTCAATGATCAAAACTATCATGCAAGTGTCCACTAATGATGTCAACTCGATAATCAAAATCTCTCAAATTTTCTCTTCAATTCCTAACCTTTCCTTATTTTTCCACTTTAATAAAATCTTTCTTTTCAAATTTCCCAAAATCTTTTTCTCTTCATTCTTTCACTTATCACTCCCAACCAGGACTACTCAACTTCTCTTCCACTTCACTCTGAATTTTTTTTTGTTTTCATTTCTATTTCAATAAAGCGTAAGCAAACTACCCCTTAATATTCCTCGAATTGATCAATATATTTTTCTTGGATTTCTTTCTATGTCTTCTTATCTTAACTGTCTCTTCAACTTCTCCTTACCTTGCCCCTTGTATTTACTTCCTCTTTACATATGGTTCAACATTCTTCTTGCCCCAAAAAGGAAAATTTAAATGCATTCGTATCTATTCAAGTTCCAACTTCAATGATTTCATGCCTCCTAATCACATGAACTTTTATCGTCTTTTATTCTTCTCAGGATTAAATTTTTTTTTTTAAATTTCTCTTGAAAGGCTTTTATTTTCCCAAAGAAAAAAAATGCTTACTTTCTCTATAAACAAAAATATTTATTTTCCCGATCAAATTTTCCATGAAAAGAAAAGGCTATTCTCAACTCAATACCAAAATCCTCACCATTTATCAAACAAATTTTTATTTTACATGAAAAAGAAAATCTCTTTATTCTTTACAAAAAGAAACCTGTATAAGCATTCAAAACTTTTGGATCTTAACAAAGTGACAACAAAATTGCTTCATATAACTATATTCCATAATCAAGGGAAATAAAGTGGCCAAGAAATGCGACACTGAATCTCTTAAAAATTGGTAATTACCTTTTGGAATGTCTTTGAAAAATGTGTCTGGGGGTTTAGCTCTTCCAACGAGTGATAGTCTGACACATTAAGATCTCGATCATCAAGGCTTTACAAGAATTGCAACTTGATGGGGAGGTGAATCTTTATCCAAGCTCAGCAATGAAACAAGATTTTTTTTTTCTTTCAGAAACATTATTTCCTTGAGAATCAAACATTTAGAAAAACATTTCATTTCAAGCATAATCAATTTTGACATTCTCTTGGTTTCTAGACATGGTATCATGGTATGCGTTAAAACCAGCCATAGTAGGCTCAAGGTTTTGGAAGGTCATTTCAGAACAGAGGGAAGATAAACATTTCAAATTCAATACTGTGACTGATCTTGAACTTTAAGTGGGAGTTGGAATTCTAGGATCTCTCGAGGTCTTGGGTACTCATCGATTATTTCAATGCGATCTCTTACTCCATGATGGCCTTGGCAACATCATGACTTTAAAAATTCTCGATTGTGCTCTAGATTGCCCTTTAGGATTTTCACCCTAGAGCCCCACTTTTTTCTTTTTTCTTTTTAGTTTCCTCGTGCACTTGGGAATTCAAAATTTTCTTACAATAACAATCTTATCAATATAATGGGTTCAAGCCTCATATACACCTTTGCAAGGATAAGACTCATCAATTTAAGTATCCACATTTGATCCAAATGGACTTTTCAAGGCATGTAATGTAGGATTGGGCTAGGGGCTTCAAAAGAAAGGATGAATAGGCCCAAAATATGTTTAAGGGTGCTCGAAACAAGGATCATATCATTCATATTTCTCAAAATTTTTAATTTCCTCACTCTATTTCTCTTTATTTCTTCTTTCTCCTTTTACTTTTTCATTTTTTCATTTCTTGCTTTTTCTTTCATTTTTGCTTTTTCTTTATGTGTTCTCTTTTTTTGAGTGATTTCGAACTTACTAGATCTCAATTCACTTCATGTATGCCGTCAACATAATGCATTATTTTTTTTGTTCTTGAAATTGGATTCCGTCATGTGTGATTCTTACAATAAATTTTCCTTCGTATTTGCCCCCTAATGTGGAGGGTGATCCTTGGTGAGGGTTCATTTGAAAGAATTAATTAGGCTCAAAATGGGTAACAAGTGGATAATTTTATTCATATGAAAGGATATTGAAGGATGGCCATTCATCATTTCAAATATGGTCACTTACATTGAAGAGCGATCCTCTGAGAGGCTTAAAAACATTTTTTTCTTCTTTTGTTCACTTTTTGTTTTCTCTTGGTTTTGCTTAGAATTCTTTGAATACCTGTCCATGACATTACCATCAATTTTTTGACCATTTTTTCTTCTTTTTTTGTTCGTTTACACCATAACTTTCCAAATGTCACAATTCACAGAGAGTGCCCCAACTGGCTTCGAGGATGACTCCATGTTCTCATTTTAAGCTTCTTATTGTAGGAACCCATTTTAAACTCAAGTTTCACACGTCATTTCCACCAAACAAGAAAAAGGAATAGCTATTTCACAAACTGGGATATCTTCACGGGTATTAAATATCTGGATCTTTTTGATCTATGTGCTCCAAAGGGTTAATCAAGAGGAAAAAAAAGGCGAGGAATTCATGCTTTATGGTCATTCGAAGAGGTTTGGGAGATTTTATCGGGTTTAACGTTATGGCATGGTCTTAACTCATACCAAATTACCAAAATCTAAATCCTTCAGAAAATGTCATGTTAGCTTGCTTTCCAAGGAATTCAAGAATGAGTTTTCCAAATTAATCGTTTCATTGTCTAGATAAAGATTCCATCATTTGATACGACATTGTGCCAAAGTTCATGAGGTTTAAAGTTCTTTAAGGGTCTTTACTCAAGTGGTTCAAGACATGAGAGTGTTGGATGAAAGGTTTAAGTCTCTGGAGGAATGACTTCATTCCTAACAGTAATCACCAATTCTTTCGAGATTTTTTTATTTATTTTGGACATGACTTTTTTTTTTATTTTGAAAATAAATTATATGAGACTTTATTCAAAATAATCTTCTCAATCCTAAAATTTTTTTGGAAAAGAATAATAATAATAATAATAATCAATTAGTGCAACACAAAACCTTGATATGATTTTTTTTTCTATGCATGAAAAAAAATGTAAAAAAATAAAATTTCTTCACCCTAATTACAACATGAAAGAGTGAAGGAATACAAAGCAGTGAATTTCCAAAAACTTCCATTATTTCCCAAAAGTTTTATTTACAAAAATACATCATGACATAATAATGTAAAATATACACAAAAAACTGAAGATTACCCTTTATTTGGCATCACTCAAATCTTCAAGTCTTTAACACATCAAATTGAGGTACAACAGAGAGATTAATTTTAAATATTTTTTATATATAAAAAAAAATTTAAGGTTCTACCAAAATTCTCTCAAAATTTTACCTTTTCAAAATTTTCTTTACTTCCTAAACCATACATCGACGCATCTCTCTTTATCGAGTCGGTGGATCTGACTGGTGCTCCAAATAGCCAGATGTATACAACTCAAATGGATGAAATAATGTAAACTATATGAAATGCAATGATATTTGTACAGGTGATGAGACATGTTTTCATGAAATATTATATACAATGCAAATATGATGAAGATCAATTTTTTATTTCTGTAAAACCATATCTTTTGTGAATATGAAAAAAAAAACATGATGAAATGAATGTGAAATCGAATACTACATAATGCAAATAAGAGGATATTCAAACTCATTTTTTTCCATTTATCTTATCTTATCTTTTCTTTTCTATTTTTTTGGTTTAATTTCAAAAACATGGGAGTAATGAAAACAATTTTTATTTTTATTTTAAAAGATAAAGATTAAGGAAAATACTTTATTTTTAAAAAAATGAAATTAAAGATTTTTTTTTATGAAAGGAAGAAATTAAATTTTCTTTTTCTTTCTCTTTTCACTTTTATTCTTTGAAAAAAAGAGAGTCAATGAATTTTCTTATTTTGTGAAAATAACTTAGAAGAAAAAATTCTTTTTCATTTATTTTTTGAAAGAAAACAAAATTAAAATTAAGAAATTACCATTTTGCTTATTTTGAAGAAAAGAAAATCTTTTTTTTTGGGTAACGAAAGGAAATTTGAAATATTTTGAAAATAAAAATTTTTAGAAAATTTTATTTTTTTGAAAATGTACATAATGTTTGGGAAAGAAAGAAAAGAAATATAAATTTTGGACAAACATAAGGTAATTTACAAAAGACAAAAATAAAAATTTTAAGTGTTCAAGATTTTTAATTTTTTGAATCTATAAAAATTATACGGGATATGGTTTCTTACCAATCTGTCCCCTCATGTGTCCTAATTCTGGGTAATTTCTACAAAACATGGGCATAGGTTTTTTCTATATACTGGGTTTAAGTCCGACACCAGGCTAAAAGGTTCCAAATTGCTCCTCATTGTCGTCCACGAGGACTAGTAAGACACCCGATCCTCACCCATTATAGGCTACAAAAGAAAAAGGTTCAATCTGAGTGGGAGTATTTTCCAGACCTATGCGGAGTTTATCACCTTACGAAAGCATTGGTACTTTACATCCCGAGAGTGTTTCGCTAGCCCATGCGGAGGTTATCACCTCACGAGAGCGTAAGTACTTTACCTACTCCTAAAAGGACAAAACTCGAGTATAGAGCTCATGCATGAATGTGATAAGTGTGTGTTGAAGAACAAACAATTATTAATCACTTCAAAACCCTACCCTAGATGTCCCAACAATTACTAACATCAATAATATACAAAAACATTAAAGAAATAACATAACTTCAAAAATATAAATAAATAAATAACAAATACCAAGATATAAATGCAAGCAAAATTAAAAAATTAAGGAAATTAAAATTAAATATCAATTAAGTTTGTTAAATCAAAGCTTAGGATAACACATGACTAATTAATGACTCGACTCTCAAACTTCCCCAGTGGAGTCGTCAAGCTGTCATAACGGTTTTTCGACCGTTAGACGATCTTCAAAATAAAATGGAGTCGCCACCAATCTTTTTTGACTATGTGTGATTGGCCACCTACTAAAATCTATCTTTGAAAAATAATTTTAAAATTAATTAAAAACCTTTTAAAAAGACAATTTTGAAGTCTGCGATTGAAAACCAGAGAAAAAATCATGACGGGTTCTGGAGAACGGTTACGTATGGGGAAGGTATTAGCACCCCCCGACTCCCGTTAATAAAACGGTACCAATTAATCATGTGTTATCCTAAATCTCGATTTAATGGACTCAATAACGGTATTTAAAATTAATTCTCTTTTTATTTATTTTCCAAAACATGTTTATTAATCTGAAAAAGGAACTGTCATTATTTTTTGAAAATGAAAGTGAGTATAAATCTTTAATCGGGAATGCTCATTAAATATTCTCAATATTTTTGGTGGTATTTAACGAGATCCTCTCACCTGGGGATATCTTAGGAATCATTACTGTGACGTCCCTCAACTTCCGTCGTCGGAGATTCGTCGTCCACATTTATTTTAAATTTCCTTTTCAAGATCATTTTATTTGTGTAAAAATAAATTATTCTTTTATTTTTATTTATGAAAGCGAATGTGGATCCTTTATTGAAAATACTCGTTAAATACTCCCAATACTTTTGGTGATATTTTAACGAAATTTTCTCACCTCGAGATATCTTAAGAATCACTACTGTGACATTCTTCGAATTTCGTCGTCGGAAGATCGCATTTCTTAAAACTTTTTTTTATCTTTGTGTGAAAAACAAATGAAAATGCATTCTATAATCATTTTCGAAATAAAAGAAGTTATCTATGTAAAAATAATTCCCGAATCATTCCAATACTTTCAGTAATGTTTCAATAACTATTTTTACTCGGATTATTTCAAGAAACGTTTCATACTCCGACCATCCCAAGAAAGAATCCGTTTTAAAAAAAATTTCTTTACTGAAAATAATTGAAAAGACATATTTAGAGTCTATTACGCATGCACCGAAATGCCATCATTTTTATTTTTAAAAATAATAATATATTTAATAAATAAAAAAAGGTAAGAAAAGGAAATAAAATAAAATAAAAGGTAATAATAATAACTACTATAACAAGAAAGGTAAACAAATAAAAAGATAAAATAATAAAATAAAATGTAAATAAAAACGAAATGTAAATAAAAATAAAATAACATAGATTATAATTACGAAAAATAAAAATAAAAACTTACCTTGTAAAAAAATTCAAAACTTGAATGCTAAGATTAATTCCTGAGAGAGGAAAAAAAGATATTTTTTTCTTTCCTTTTTCTTTCTTCTCTTCTCTTCTTTTCTCTTTCCTTTTCTTTTCTTTTGCTTCATTTCTTCTCTCTCCTTTTTTCTTTCTTTCTTTCTTTCTTTTGTTTTCTTTTCTTTTCCTTTCCTTCCTTCCTTCCTTCCTTTCTTCTCTTCTCTTCTCTTTCCTTTTCTTTTTCTTTTTCTTTTTTTTCCTTTTCCTTTTTTTTTCTTTTATTTTTCTTCTTTTCCTTTCATTTCCTTCCTTTCTTTTCTTTTATTTTTTTTTTCTTTTTTCCCTTTCTTTTTTTTTGCCACCAGATCCGAGTTAGGCGCGGACCCAGGCCGACTCGAGGGGCGACGCATGTGTCGCGCCTAACCCGCACGGTGGTGGTTTAAAAACCCCTTTTTTCCCTCTCATTTCTTATTTTTTTTCTTTCTCTCGCTTCCTTCCCACTCTCTCTCTTTCCTCTCTACTCTCTCCCTTGTTCATCAACAGCAACCCCCATTTCCAGAATCTGGCGATTGACCATCGTGCCGCCGCCGTTCTAATTCGACGGTCGCCACTCGCTGCGGCCTTTTTGCCAAAAAAATTCACTAAACGTTCTCCTCTTCTTTTTTTTTTTTTCCGTTTTCAGGCTTTGTTTTCCCAAAAAAGCCTAGATTCCCCTAGATCTACATCCAAAGGTCACGGTTTCCTCCCTCATCCCGTTGCCGTTCATCGTCGAATTGTCACCAAACTCTAGCCGTGGCTTCTCCTCACCCTAAACCTCCTTTTCACCATTCGAAACGTCCAAATAACACCCTATACCACTAAATCCCAAGAATTGAAACCCAAAGGTTTTTTTGTTTGTTTGTGTTTAGCTGCTGGGTTTTGGTTTCTTTTTTGTTGTGTGTGGTATTGGTATGTGTTGTTAAGGGGCTGTGCGCCCCGATTTTGGGTTGGGGCAGTCTCGGTGGTGGTGAGTGGAGGTTTTGCGTGTGTAAGGGCTGTGGGTCTTAGAGTGGTGCCGTAGAGAGGCTTCGGTTGGGGGGTCTTTTGGTTTTTTTTGCTGCCTATTTTCCAGATCCGAAAAAATCCCCCCTTTTGTTGTGTTTCTACTCTTTTTGTAGAGCTTTTCAATTCAAATCCCAGAAAAATCTAGGATTTTAAACTTTGCTTGAAGCAATGGTGGAAGTGTGTGTAGCTGGTGGGTTTAGGGGAGGCAATGTAGTGTGTAGGCTGGCGAAGTGCCTCCCGGTTTGGCAATGGTTAGGGGCGGCTGGCAGGGTGGTAGGCTAGGGGCAGGGCTCCATGGGTGCTTGGGCTTGGTATGGTATATTGGGCTTTTAATTTGGACCTCAATGCCTAAGGCACTCGGCCCAACAGAACTCAAAAAGAAATTTGATAGGCTAAATTGATTCGGTCTAGTCCAATTTGAATCGAAACCCAAATTAAGACCCAACTAAAATCAAAATAAAATTTAATTTAAGCCCACTCGATAAAAAAGTAAAAAAAAAAAAAAGAAATCGGTCAAGCGGAATAAAAGCGAGTAAGTTTAAAAACAAAATCTCACTTGATTCATTTGACTCGGGATACGACTCAGACTTAATCCGGACAAAATTAGGTGTCTACAATAATTTTTTTTTAATTATTTTGAAAAATACTTAAATATTTTAGACTCTATTTTTCTAAAAAATACATGTTATTGAATGAATATTTATGGTATTTTTTTTTTTTATTTTAGAAAAGTCAATCATTTTTCAAGGTCAAATTGGATCAATCCCTTCAAACTTAATTTTTTGGGATAGTAGAGGATCCATCCTCTACACAAGAGGATCCATCCCTTAGTTCTCTAAATTTTAAATTTTGAATCAGAAGCAAAATTCACTTTCTAGAAGGGTTGAGGATCGATTCTTATTACTCTAGATTTTAAAATTTGAAACATAAGCAAAATTCACATTCTAGAAGGGTAGAGAATCGATCCCCTACATGCAAGGATCGATCCCTAGGTTCCTAACGGTCAAATTTTTGAATTTTAACAGCAAATGATTGATCCCTTATACATAGGATCAATCCCTAGAGCGCAGGGCATATTTTAAAGATCGAATTTTTGAAGTTTCAACGACTATTTTCCACTCCAATCCATTCCCAACGGTCATAATTCATAATTAAGCTATAAAAGGGGCTCTCCAACACTTCCAAGAGAAAAATACATCAAAGGAGAAAGATCAAAAGCAAAAAGTTCTTTTCTCTCAAGCTTCCAAGAGTTTTTTTTAGTGTTTTAAGCCTAATTTTTTCAATTCCTTTGTTAAATTATTATTGTATTGTCTCTTCAACTTGTACTAAACCTCGCAAACACTTAGCCTATTAGAGGTTTTTCTTGTTTGCCAAAATACCTATGTGTAAAAAATGGAGGTTACTACCTAAGCCTAGAAAGTTAAAAAGGTTGTTATCTTAGCCTAGAAAGATAGGGGGTTAGAGGGTTCTATCTAAGCCTAAGAAAAAATAGGGAGTGTAAAACTTATACCTTATCTTAGAAAAGATAGCAATTCAAATATAGTGAATTAGGAACTCCTTGTCAAGGAAGGCTAAAGGAGAGGATGTAGGCACCCTTAAGGAGAAGGGCTGAACTTTTATAAATCAATTGTGTTTGCTCTTCTTTCCCTTCACTCTTAATTGTTTTATTATCTTATCTTTTACTTTAATTGCTTAATTTTTAAATATCTATATTTGTGCTTTAATTTCGCATTAATTTTTAAATAATCTATTCACCTCTCTTGATTTAATCACCACTTTAGGCTAACATTTTCAAAATGTATGCATTATGAAGTATTCATGAATGAATAAATGAAAGTATGAATGAAAGAATGCATCATGAAGTATTCGTTGCAAAAAAAATTGACTTTAAATTTGATTTGGAAAAATTTCTTTGTCAAAAACTATTATGTGGTAAATCTTATGATGTAAATGTATGAGGATGAAATTTAAATGAATAAATTAGAGAAGAAAAGTTTTTTTTTTTGTATTTTTTGGGTAAAAGAAATCATCAATTGTGGGATAAGATAAGAGATGTTCTTTCAAGTGACCTAGTTTAGGATAATTTCCACATAATAAGTCAACATGGCTCTACCATAAGGTTGGTCTCTTAAGTATTGTCTAGGTTTAAGGTATTCAAACTAAAAGGTTTCCAAATTGTTCCTTACTGTCATCCAAAATGGTTTAGTAAGGCACTCTGAGACCCATAACCATTTCCAACCGAAAGGGTTCAATTTGAGTGAAATTATTTTGCTAGTCACTACGAAGGTTATCACCTCATGAAAGCATACGTACTCTACTTTCTCCTAAAAAAACAGAGCCTAAGGGTAGGGCTTATGATATGCACATGCATGGGTTAAAGTATCTAGGTAGTCGTTGTATTATAGTCAAAAATGCATTTTAGTTCCTGTATATAGAAGCGAGTAATTTAATCCTTGTACGTTTGAAATTAGTGCAAAGAAGTAAAATTGATAACGTGTTAATGGAAAACCGTCTAAATGCTGACGTGGACATGTGAAACTGACAGAATAGATGACTTGAAAAAAAGGATGATGTGTCAATTTTTTTTTTGCTTGGATGGAATTTAGAAACTGACAGAATAGATGATTCAAAAAAATGATGACATGTTTTTACGGGTAAAGGAGGGATTTGGATTAAAAAAATTATGTTTTTCTAAATTTCACTTGAGTAAAAAAATTTGACATGTCATTATTTTTTTTCCAAGCCATCTTTTCTGTCAGTTTCACATGTCCATGTCAGCATTTAGACGGTTTTCCATTAATACTATTACCACTTTTACTTCTTTACACAAATTTTAAATGTACAAGGATTAAATTACTCACTTCTATAGTATAGGAACTAAAATACACTTTTCACTATAGTATAATGACTGTTTAAGTACTTTAATCCGCATGCATGTGTAGTGTGTAAGGGAACAAACAAACCCTTAAGCTATACAATTAATGCCCCTAAATTAAAAGAAAATAATAATGCTAAAAGAATAAATATATATTAAAAAAACTTAAGTTTAAACATTCATTAAGACCTAGGGTAACATATGACTAATCATTGGCTTGACTCTTTTTAAATTTTCAGCGGAGTCACCAAACTGTTATAACGTGCAAAGCCGAAAATTTGACAGCTGGACACAAAAATTTAATTGCCAACAAATTTTTTTTTGCTAGGTATGATTGGACACCTAAATGAATCTATCTTGTTTAAAGTAATTCAAAGCTTGACTAAGACACCTTAAAAAGGATAAGTTCTGGTCTACCTCTCAGAATTATGTTCGAGAGTACAGTTACGTGTGGGGAATAATTAGCAATCTCACAAGCCCGTTGATAGAAACTCAATTAAGAGTTGTAAACCCAAGTGCAGGTTATGTTCAAGTAATAAATTCTCGGGTGTCCGAGGTCGAACCACAGGGAAGCGTATTAGTAAGTATAAGTTTATAAATATATAAGAAAAAGAAAATAAACAAGATATTAGGGAATCAATAACAAAGAAAGTAAACAAGATATTAGAGAACAAAATAAACAAAATAACATAAAAGCAATTAAACAAGATATAAAAAAAACAATAAGAAAAGATGTTGAGGTTAGAGAATCCACTCTTGGTGTTATGCTAAGATTAATCTTGTTTTATTACACAATTGAAATCCACACATAAGGGAGGTTCCAACCGGAAGGTTTAGCAATTCAGTCCAAATTGTCCAACGTCCATAGCATATGATATTATGTTCATTTGGTGTCCTCAAAACTCACAAAAAGAGTCCAAGCATTCCTTATGCCAAGGTATATGTCTACAACAAATCAAGGTTATGAAACCAAGCATTTACTGTGCCATTTTCATTGTCAATAATGAATCAAGATCTCTACTTTGCAAGTATGATTTTAAACCAAAAGAAAATATTATCTATACTAGTGTTTATAAATGATGATTCATTTTAGCTCATGTTTAAGAGACTAACCTTAGCATTTACCAAGAGCTTCACCTCATCACCTCAACAATATGATTAGCAACACATACTAGATATGAATAAAATGAAAAGAAATGTAAGAAGCATAAGTAAATAAAAAAAGAAAACTAGAGAAAGGAAAGAAGAAGAAAACTTAGAGAATTTTACTACAAAGGCTAATATCCTACCAATGTATAATGTATCCCAATACTCATCCAAGGCCCTCTATTTATACACATTTTGGAGGGCTAAATGACAAGAGACAAGCTTTACAAATTTCAAAGGTAGGTATAATAGGTGGGTGCATTTTTCTAACAATTTTCGTCATATTGTATGACAATTCTGATCAGCCAGCTTGATGGTCGATTTTGTCAATGTTGGAGGCTCGATCTGATAAAATGGTCTTCTAGAAAAATATACCCCTATCAGTTACGGATCCATAGCCGTTGGAATCAGATCATTTGCGCACGTGGATCGGAAGATATGGTCAAAATACCAAAACGGTGCAGAACAGACGTCATTGCACATCAGCCAACTTGATGGTCGATTTCGCTAGGGAAAACGACTCCGTTTCAAGAAGTGTAAAACATGAAAAAGATAGATATGCCTCTTAGCTTTACAGGGATACAAAGTTCAGCCTTATTGCTTCAGTGAAACTCAAGATATAGCTGATATGGCAAAAGGTGTCGGAACTGGAACTGAACTGGATTTGCCCTTAATACTAGTAATCTGAAATCACTCAAAGAAACTTGTGAAAAACACCAAATTACATAAAAATATAAAAGATCATAAACACAATTAGACTAAACAATAATAACTCGTATTTGACACAAAACAATAATAAAACATAACTAAAAACTATATAATTATACGAGTTATCACACCCCCATACTTAGATTGTTGCTAGTCCCTAGCAACGACTCAATAAAAATAAAATAAGAAAATCTAATCTAATCCATTTTCGTAGGAAATCACGGTGGCACTTAGCATGTGACACAAGCCTTTAAACCCCTAGGTGTCCCTAGTGGACGAGTTTAGTCTCGTGAGGGTTTACTAGGACGATACCCACAAACATTGAAGAAATAAGAAAAACTAAAAATAATAATTATAACTAATCCTTCCAATATAAATTAGAGATAATCATTGGACAAGTCTTAAAAACTAATCAATAGCTTAAAGAAATTCACAAAAAATCTTGCTTGAATGTAAATAGTTTGAGTTAAGCCAATAATAACATAACATATTTCAATCAAAATAGTGTATATTCAAACTTAATCTCAACTTCTCACATGGGATACTCTCTTGATTTTCACTCTTTAAAGTAGTGGTAAAGTGTTTACACTCAATCAATCTCATGAAAACACTTCTACCATATGCTTGCTTGTCCACCTATTCTCCACTATTTAGATCATACAACTTCATAAATCAAGAGGTCTTTATTCAAGGTTGTAATGGGGCCAAAGGGTTATAATGTGGTTAAAGAACAAAAGGATAAAGATATCACAAAGGTTCCAAAGAGTTCATAGATTTTAGAGACATAATAAGATCATACAAATAAAACTTCTCAAAACTCTTATAAAGCACATAATAACATAGGCTAAATATTCATGTTGAGCCTTTGCATCATTCTAACCAACTTTGTAACATCTTTTTCTAGAAGTTCAAGAGAAGATTTTTTTTTTTTAATATGGGAATGTATTTGACAATGATCCCTTTCTTTTTCTCTTGACTTTTTCTTTTCTTTTCTTCCCCCACACTTATCTTTTGTTTCTAACCCAAATTTTCAAATAAAAATACCCCTTGTTTTTTGCAATATGTCTCAAAATATAAAATTCATCTTTAGAACAAGGGTAAGGATATAAGTATATTTAGGCTAGGTGTAAGTTGTGGTTACCAATAAAACATCATATTTAATGTAGGCTCAAATTGGCTCACTAGTGGGGATGTTCTCGTAGAACATTAATAATGGATGGCTGTTTGGCTCTGGTTATAATCCTAATGCCTCTATCATATTCATGTTGTCACATGTATCAATATAGTCTCAAACGGTTTAAAGCAAGTTCTAGAGAATCATGTAATCATAAGAGCACTCAAGAAAGAAATTAGATTGATTTGTATAATGCATCAATCATTATAGGCTCAAAAACTCACAAAGATGATTATACAAGTCAGATTAAGTCTAAACATGCTTCTTTCTCAATCAACATATCATATTAACATTGGCTCATAAAAAGGTTGACATCAAGCTCAATTCTCATGAAAATCTTCTCACTAATAAATCTGTTTTAGACTTATGCAATTCATATCTCATCATTGTATTGAAAGTAACTAAAAAAAAACACACTAAGTCTAAACATGCTTTTTTTTTTTTTTTTTTTTTTTTTTTTTTTTTTGTTTTTTGTTTTTTTGAAGAAGAAGATTAAATCAAACTGACAAGGTATGTCTCAAGTCTCCCTTACTCAGACCTTGTTCAGAATGAATACTTCTAAATGTCTTAAAACACAACAAATTTTTTTTTTTTTTTTTTTAAGCAAAATATGTCCCTTACCCCCTACTAAAATATGACATTGTCCCCAATGTCAAATTTTAAAGGTAGAATTTAGGAGATATTACCTGCAGAGGTTGCTAACCACTTATTATAACTGAGACACAACAAGCAAAATGTTAGATAATGTGACAAAGACAAAGTGCAATCCACTCCTTGCTCGTCCATATCTCTTTTTCTTTTTTCGAGCGTTTGCGAAACAACCGTAGCAGATAAACACTCATAAGCTTGTAGCTTTTTGAGTAAATCTTCAATGGTTGTAGCAGAAATTATGGTTCTCCTTGCCTCTGAAAACATGAATCCATTATCCACAGCATTATCTAAATATGAAAGTAAATTACTAAAATAACCATTAATATTAAGCAAACCAATGGGTTTCTTATTTGTGACCAAAGATGACCAAGAAGCCACGCAAGCTATTTCTTCCAATGTACCCAGACCTCCTGGTAAAGCAATGAATGCATCGGCAGAATGGTACATGATTGTTATCCGTTCAGGGATACTCCAGACTTGTATTTCCTTACCCACGGTAGGTCCACAAAAATCTGTGAATAGTTTTGGCACGATTCCTAGAACTGGACTTCCTCCGGCGTGTGCTGCTGTAGCGACTGCTCCCATTAAACCCGTACTACCGCCTCCATAAATCAAGTGGATCTTTTGTTGGGCAAGTATTACTCCAACTCTTATGGCTTCATCAGCGAATATGTTATTTTTCCCTGGATAAGCACCTCCAAAGACACAAATTTTTTTAATGCGCTGGGACGAAGTGCTTTCCATTTTTTTTTCTTTTTCGAGTGCCTGAAAGAGAATGAGTACATGGTGTAATATATAGAGGACTGAGTAGTGAATCAGACAAGAGTAATAATGTCGCCGAAAGTGTATTTGACCTGTCAGAAGAAAATGTTAACCTAACAAAAGATTTTTGCATGATTTCAGGAAGAAAATCAAAAAGAGAAGAAAAATCAACCGTAAAAGTCAAAAGTAATAATGTCGCCGAAAGTGTATTTGGCATCTTCCTCTGGTTGTACGTCCAGAAACGGCTTAAACGCCTTCTATGAGTCGAGGATATGCTTCCCATCCAGTTTTCTTACAAGCTGGCAAACAGGGTCTTTTATCATCAGATTCCCAAGATGTTGCCATTCCCTTTGGAATTGCGGCCATAAATCAAGAATTTCTCTTTGTACATCTCCACTAGGATGCGTCTCAAGAGAAAGTTGGATATTACCCAAATTCTCCTTACTCAGTCCATCCTTAATGAATTCAATTTTATCATCTCGATTAGAGGACGGAATCCCAATAGAACGACATTTACCGTTACACGTCCATCGTGCACACTTGTGGCAATTTGAACTCATGCGCTTTGCTCGTCGCTTCTTTGCATAAGTGCTTCTACCTGTACCTGGTAAATGCAAAACAGGAAGATATTCATCTTCACGTACCTTGGCTTCAATTATCCAACGTATGTCTTCAGGAATCCCTTTGTTCATAAGCATTCTTAATCTTTCTAATCGAACTTGGTAAAGCTTCAGTAAAATATTCCGAGGAAAAGGAGGAAATCGTTTCTGCAATCTTTTGAGAATATCATCCATCCTGAAAAAAAAAATGAAATAAAAAAAAATGAAAGAGAAATTTATATACAATATCAGTTTTGTGGGTAGCTGATGGAAACGACTTAAATAATCACGGAGTATCGTTATCCGCCATTTAACCGGGGTTAAAAAAAAATTATATTTACATCTAGTTATTTTCAAAACAAGGATCAGAAAGAAAAACAACCTCTTCTTGAGTAACATGATTTTCCAAAAAGAGTTTGAGTCTTTGTCCATTTACCTTGAATACGTTACCATTTTGAGGATTCTCAATGTCAACTGCTCCATAATGATACACATGCTTAACCACAAATGGGCCAGTCCATCTTGATCTCAACTTACCAGGAAATATGTGAAGTCTAGAATTATAAAGTAGAACTTTTTGCCCAACATTAAATGTTTTTCTTGAAATTAACTTGTCATGAAAGGCTTTAGTTCTTTCTTTATGAATTTTAGAATTCTCATATGCATCATTTCTGAGTTCCTCAAGTTCATTTATTTGTAATTTTCGTAAATTAGAAGCGTCATCAAGGTTTGAGTTGAACATTTTAATGGCCCAATATGCTTTATGCTCAAGTTCCACAGGTAAATGACAAGGTTTTCCATAAACTAGCCTATAAGGAGACATGCCCAATGCTGTTTTAAAAGTTGTTCGATAGGCCCATAATGCATCGTTAAGTCTAAGAGACCAATCTTTGCGATTTGGATTAACTGTCTTTTCCAAAATTTGTTTAATCTCCCTATTTGCTAATTCTACCTGTCCATTTGTCTGCGGGTGATAAGGGGTTGCAACTTTGTGTGTAATGGCATATTTCTTCATTAATGTTTCAAAAACCTTGTTGCAAAAATGTGTTCCCCCATCGCTTATGATAGATCGAGGAATTCCAAATCGACTCAAAATATTTTCTTTTAAAAATTTAATCACTGTTTTGTGATCATTATTTCGACATGGAATTGCCTCTATCCACTTTGAAACATAATCTATTGCTACTAAAATGTATAAGAAACCAAAAGATGGTGGAAATGGTCCCATGAAATCAATACCCCAACAGTCAAAAATTTCAATTACAAGAATTGGGTTCAAAGGCATCATGTTTCTTTTCGAAATGGAACCTAATTTTTGACAACTTTCACATGACTTGCAAAAATTATGTGCATCTTTGAACAAAGTTGGCCAGTAAAATCCACACTGTAAAATTTTTGCAGCAGTTTTCTTTGATGAAAAATGACCACCACATGCCTCGGAATGACAAAACTTAATTACACTACTTACCTCATTGTCGGGAATGCATCTTCGAAAAATCTGATCAGGACAATATTTGAACAAGTAAGGGTCATCCCAATAGAACTTCTTTACCTCATTCAGAAACTTCCTTTTATCTTGGGTGCTCCATTGAGAAGGAATTTTTCCTTCTTGTAGTTCATCAAGATGTGAAGAAATTATGACTGGAAAAGTTTCACTCTCACCCAAAAAGGAATATTTTAGCTCGGATGGCAATGGTTTTAACTCCAGCTTGGGTGGTTCAATAGTTGATGGTACAGTGACATTTGTAAGTGATGGAAGTTCCTCAAACTTTTGTTTCCAACAATGCTTATCCTGAAAAGATTTTAACAAAGAATCAGTGTGTGAAATTTCTGAAGCATTATCAAACTCATATTCAATTAAATAAGCTTCTAAAGGATCATGGAATGTGGTAGTGGTGAGATGTTCATGAACAAGTTCTTCAATGAAATCCACTTCATGTACTTCTGAATTATCACCAGGTTGCTTGCAAATGTTGAACACATTTAATTCTAAAGTCATATTTCCAAAAGAAATGTTCAACATACCATTCCTGCAATTTATCAGAGCATTAGAAGTTGCAAGAAATGGACGGCCTAATATAACAGGAATTTGAACATTTGGATTTGAAACAGGATGTGTGTCCAAAACAATAAAATCAACAGGGAAGTAAAAATTATCAATTTGAACCAAAACATCTTCAACTATCCCTCGAGGAATTTTTACAGAACGATCAGCTAGTTGAAGTGTAACAGGTGTTTCCTTGAGTTCACCTAAACCTAACTGTTGATAAACAGAAAAAGGCAAAAGATTAACACTAGCACCAAGATCAAGCAATGCACGTTCTATTCTAGTGTTTCCAATGATGCATGAGATTGTTGGACATCCAGGATCTTTGAATTTTGGTGGAGTAAGGTGCTGAATGATTGAGCTCACACTTTCCGTCAAAAATGCTTTCTTTTGTACATTATGTTTCCTTTTAACTGTGCACATGTCCTTCAAAAATTTAGCATAAGATGGAACTTGTTTGATTGCATCCAATAAAGGAATGTTAATCTTAACTTGTTTGAAAAGTTCATAAATTTCTGCATTTTGATTCAAATTCTTTATTGTTTGCAACCTTTGAGGAAAAGGAGCAGGATGCATACCTTTTTCTTTGTCCAAATTTTCAAGAAGTTCAGACTTACCATCATCCTTACCATTACTTTTCGGAGGGGAAAGAGGATCTTGGTCTTTTGATGGAATGTTTTTGTCAATTGCCTTTCCACTTCGAAGAGTTGTGATAGAACTGGCATTTTCCTGTTGAGTTTCATTGGAGCAAGAAACAAGACATTGAGTAGAAGGGTTAGGCTGAGGTTGAGCAGGAAACTTACCTTTTTCTTGAGTGCGTAATGAAGCTGTCAATGTGGACAAGGTGTTTTTGATCTCATTGATGTCCTGTGAAGTCCGGCTATTCACATTTGCTTGTGTTTGCATGAATGCTTGCAATGTCTCTTCCAAGGTTTGTACACGTGAAGGTTGATAGGAAAAAGTGTTGCCCGGCTTTTGAGATTGTGGTACCTGAACATGATTATTATTCCGCCAACTGAAGTTGGGATGATTTCTCCATTCAGGGTTATACGTTTCAGAGTAAGGAGAAGGAAAAGGCTTTTTAAATGTGTTTATGGAATTTACTTGATCATGCAACGCTTCTTTAAGAATGGGAATGTTTGGACATTCAGAAGTGGGGTGTCCCATGATTTCACAAATTCCACAACTTTCTTCATTTTTAACCGTTTTGACTTCTTTTACTTCTCTAAGTTCCATGGCTTCAATCTTTCTAGCCAAATTAGCTACTTTAGCTTTTATCTCATCTTCTTGACTAAAATGATATTTTCCTCTGTTAGAAACAACATTAGATCTATTGGAACTTTCAGAGGAATTATCTGTGTGCCAGGCTTGAGAGTTATCTGCCAAATGGTCTAAGTAGTCAAAGGCTTCTTCAGGTTCTTTTTCTAGAAACTCACCGTTACACATTGTTTCAACAAATTGTTTAGTTTCGGGAGTTAAACTTTCATAAAAGAAACTAATAAGACGCCATTTTTCAAAACCATGATGTGGACAAGAACTTAACAAATCTTTAAAACGATCCCAGCACTGAAAAAATGCTTCATTTTGATTTTGATTGAAATTTTGAATCTGTCTTTTCAAAGCAGTAGTTTTATGTGCTGGGAAAAATTTCTTTAGAAACTCAGTTTGTAATTCTTGCCATGTGCCAATTGACCTTGGTTTTAAATTATGAAGCCAAATTTTTGCTTTATCTTTTAAAGAAAAAGGAAATAATTTTAGCTTGACAATTTCATTTGTACATTGTTGGTCATTAAAGGTGACACATACATCTTCGAAGTCTTTTAGAAACGAGTAAGCACTTTCCGATTCCAACCCATAGAAATTTGGAAGCAAAGCTATCATACCTGGTTTAAAACGAAAGTTGTTTGCATTGAGAGGAAAAATAAAACAAGAGGGTGATGAGCTTCGAGTTGGTTGCAAGTAGTCACGCATGGTGCGTACTTGTCTGTTCTCATCTTCAGCATGAACACTTTCATTGTCAGCCATGGTAGGAGTTGTATTAGAAAGATTACCTGAAAAAGTTTCACAATAAAATCTAACTAAACGACGAGATCTAAAATCACGTCGCCAAACAAGCATAAAACAAAGTTAATATACAAAATTAGGCGGTATAACCAGCCAATAAAAATAAAACAAAGTTAATATACAATATAAATATAAATATATAGAAAATTAGGCGGTATAACCAGCCAATAAAAATAAATATAGGCGGTATAACCAGCCAATAAAAATAAATATACTTATAAACTTATATACTTAGTATTGCTTCCCCGGCAACGGCGCCAAAAACTTGATAGAAACTCAATTAAGAGTTGTAAACCCAAGTGCAGGTTATGTTCAAGTAATAAATTCTCGGGTGTCCGAGGTCGAACCACAGGGAAGCGTATTAGTAAGTATAAGTTTATAAATATATAAGAAAAAGAAAATAAACAAGATATTAGGGAATCAATAACAAAGAAAGTAAACAAGATATTAGAGAACAAAATAAACAAAATAACATAAAAGCAATTAAACAAGATATAAAAAAAACAATAAGAAAAGATGTTGAGGTTAGAGAATCCACTCTTGGTGTTATGCTAAGATTAATCTTGTTTTATTACACAATTGAAATCCACACATAAGGGAGGTTCCAACCGGAAGGTTTAGCAATTCAGTCCAAATTGTCCAACGTCCATAGCATATGATATTATGTTCATTTGGTGTCCTCAAAACTCACAAAAAGAGTCCAAGCATTCCTTATGCCAAGGTATATGTCTACAACAAATCAAGGTTATGAAACCAAGCATTTACTGTGCCATTTTCATTGTCAATAATGAATCAAGATCTCTACTTTGCAAGTATGATTTTAAACCAAAAGAAAATATTATCTATACTAGTGTTTATAAATGATGATTCATTTTAGCTCATGTTTAAGAGACTAACCTTAGCATTTACCAAGAGCTTCACCTCATCACCTCAACAATATGATTAGCAACACATACTAGATATGAATAAAATGAAAAGAAATGTAAGAAGCATAAGTAAATAAAAAAAGAAAACTAGAGAAAGGAAAGAAGAAGAAAACTTAGAGAATTTTACTACAAAGGCTAATATCCTACCAATGTATAATGTATCCCAATACTCATCCAAGGCCCTCTATTTATACACATTTTGGAGGGCTAAATGACAAGAGACAAGCTTTACAAATTTCAAAGGTAGGTATAATAGGTGGGTGCATTTTTCTAACAATTTTCGTCATATTGTATGACAATTCTGATCAGCCAGCTTGATGGTCGATTTTGTCAATGTTGGAGGCTCGATCTGATAAAATGGTCTTCTAGAAAAATATACCCCTATCAGTTACGGATCCATAGCCGTTGGAATCAGATCATTTGCGCACGTGGATCGGAAGATATGGTCAAAATACCAAAACGGTGCAGAACAGACGTCATTGCACATCAGCCAACTTGATGGTCGATTTCGCTAGGGAAAACGACTCCGTTTCAAGAAGTGTAAAACATGAAAAAGATAGATATGCCTCTTAGCTTTACAGGGATACAAAGTTCAGCCTTATTGCTTCAGTGAAACTCAAGATATAGCTGATATGGCAAAAGGTGTCGGAACTGGAACTGAACTGGATTTGCCCTTAATACTAGTAATCTGAAATCACTCAAAGAAACTTGTGAAAAACACCAAATTACATAAAAATATAAAAGATCATAAACACAATTAGACTAAACAATAATAACTCGTATTTGACACAAAACAATAATAAAACATAACTAAAAACTATATAATTATACGAGTTATCACCCGTCCAAAATGATGGTACTTGATTGGTCTTATGCTTCCCTAAAACTGATCTTAAGTAAAAGATCTTTTATTCTTAATTATTAAATATTGAAAATTTCTTAAATTTCTTTCTACCATTTGGAGAAATTTTTTAAGAGTTTTCTCACCTCAATAGTTTTCAAGAGAAACTAATCTTTTCCTGAAGAGGCTCCATCGTTGGATTAAATTATTATTTAAATTATTTAAATGTTGGAATATTAGAAAATTAGAAAATTTTCTTAAATCCTCTCCACTAATTTGAAAAAAATTCTTAAAAATTTTCTTACCTCAAAAGTATTCAAGTGAACGAATCTTCTCATTGAAGAGACTCCATCAT
The DNA here is from genome assembly GCA_030761205.1 of Fremontodendron californicum. NCBI lineage: Eukaryota > Viridiplantae > Streptophyta > Magnoliopsida > Malvales > Malvaceae > Fremontodendron > Fremontodendron californicum. Next base: position 3,917,906 of record JAULJL010000037.1, read on the forward strand.
AGAATTATTTAATTTTATTTAAGTGTTAAAATATTAGAAAACTTTTTAAGTTTCTTTCCATCATTCGAGTTAGATTTCTAAAATATTTTCTCACCTTGAGCTTATTTAAGAAAAACCATTCGTTCTAATGAATAGGTTCCATTGTAGAAATATTAAAATTTTATGAAAAGGATTTTAATTTATTTTTGTATTTATATTTATTTTTGAATATTGAAATTTATCTTAAAACCTTCCATCATTTTGAAAAAAAATTCAAAAAAAAAAAAATTCACCTAATTTTTTTTTTTTTTAAAAAGCATCCATTTGTGATTCCATAAAATGTTTATCATTGGAAGATATTTATGTAATTTGAAACAATTAACTTTTTATTTTAAACCATTAAAAAATTATGTAAAATTCTAAGCATAATAAACAAATAAATTAACAATAAATAAATAATAATAAATAAAATAACTAAAAAATAATAAATAACAAATGATTAAATAATAATTAAAACTAACAAACAAGTAAAATAAAAATAAATATTGAAAATAAAGTAAAATAAAAGAAATAATAATAATAATAATAATAAAAAAAAAAAACACAAAAAATAGAAGGAGTGCGGATCCGAGTCACGGGTCGAGTCCCAGCACAGGTCAACGCGCTGATCCTGCCCGACCTTGGCCAAGGCAAAAATCTCTTCTTTTTTTCAGTTTTGCAAAAAATTTATCTCTCTAACGTTATATTCTCTTTCTAGAAAATCGTTTGTTGACGGTTGGAAAAATCATTAGAATCCAATTTTCAATAACAAAAAATTCAATCGATCGTCGAAAATTTCAAATAACGAGCCCCGATTGCGATGCAGTCAGAAGCATATGCTCAGTACACGCATCATGTTGGGTTCTAATGATTGGAGAATTGCAAAAATGCATGTTACTTAAATGTAATTGTGAGTGCCATAAGTAGATGGAACAAACAAGTGGTTTCCACTAGATGCATTTTACTTTTCCTAATTGTTGTGTTTTTTGTGTGTTCTTCCTTCTGTTTGGTTGTGTTGGGGGATTTATATAGTAGTTTGGATAGAGAAAAACTTGGTTTTTCATTAAAATTAGAGGATTGGATACTTGCATTCTTTTCATGTCACCATTGCTTGTTACTTACAATCAAAGAGTCTATTTACTTCATGACGATCTGATAATATTAGACATAATACGATTACACAACACGAACACGACATGAAAAAATAACTAAAACACGATATGAATACACGAATGTGTCAAAATCTATATAACACAAATTATTAATACGTCAAAATTTATATTAACATAAAACACCTTAAATACGATTATGATATAAAAAAAATACACGAACATAACACGAATATATGAATTCTCATATCATGTTTCCTGTTTGTTAACCTTATCACCAAAAAACAACATGCTACAAGTAAATTTGGAATAGCTTGCTATTCTTCTATTAGAAAGAAAATGTATATAGTTCATTGATACAATATAAACAACACTGTTTTCAACCTCTCAACACACTATTATTTTCAAGCATAGGCTTATCAACCTGGGTTTCAACAGCTGCATTAACCTGAACCCAGTATTTAATTTGATAAATAAAAGACAAAAAAAGTTCTATCTAGTGGAAACCACTTGTTTGTTCCATCTACTTATGGCACTCACAATTACATTTAAGTAACATGCATTTTTGCAATTCTCCAATCATTAGAACCCAACATGATGCGTGTACTGAGCATATGCTTCTGACTGCATCGCAATCGGGGCTCGTGTAACATAAGGCGGAAGATCGAATGCATCTATAAGTTCCCCTGCAATGTTTCTCACTTGGAAACTCAGGTATTCTGTGAGCTTGTGGATTGCCTGCATAGAGGATAGAGTTATATTAATGAAACCACCTCATAAAAATTGTATCTCTGCTAGCAAATGGAATAACTTGAAAATACACAAATACCAGGACATATATGTTCTATAGATCCAACTTTTCATTTCTCTTGAAGTACACGTGTCCGATATCCGTGTCCGAGTCGAACATGGGTATGGAATTAGAGGTGTCCATGGGCCGGGCCTACGTATGGTATCAATACCATATATGCTTATCCAAGCCCGACCAAAATATGAGTCTCAAATTTTGCCTAAACCCATCCATATTTGTAAACGGATAATCCAAACCCGTTTAGACTTGCCCATATAATTTTTTTCTAAATAAATTTTAAAAAAAATGTTATTTTTTATTTAATTTTTAGTAATTTTATATATATATTTTTTATTAAGTTCTTAAACATGAACAACTTAACATATTTTTTAATGTTTACATTATAATATTATATATATTTAATTTTTATATGACATAAATTGCACAATATATATAAAAATAAAAATAAAATATTATTTAATTGAAAAACGGGCCGAGCTCGGACCTTGAATGTTGAAACCAAGGCCCGGCCCATTTTTTAAACGGGTCTCATTTTTTTGTCCAAACCCATTTTTCGGACTTAAAATTTTTGTCCAAGCCCTCCCAAATATCTGACGGACCTTCAGGCTTGGGCGGATAACTCGACCCTTGGACAGATTTAATGAGGATATGACCCTTCAAAAATCTTTCAAATACATGAAAAAACTTTGAAAAAAATTGAACATACCTGTGTCGGACACATACATACACACCCGAATCCGAGTAACATAGTCTATAACCATGCATGAGATGTTTATAGTATCCCTCTTCCCTGTTATCTAGGGATGGTCACAGTACAAAAAGGGAAAAAACCCCTTTCTATATCTTCTAAATAGTTTTGATTAGAACTATACCTTAGCTTTGTTAGGAGCAACATAATCAACATTACGATAAGTTCCAATGTCTTTCCAGATCCGATCCAGGGCATAAAGATCACATACAAGTTTTAGAGCAGCTTGACTACTTGCATCAGGACAACTACAAGTTAAATTCAAGCCCAGTTAGAAACTCAATATATATATATATATATATATATATATATATATATATATATATATATATATATATATATATGGCAAGTGGAAAACAAAATGAATAAATTCGGTAGCTGAGTTTAGGAAGTACTTCTGCACAGCTTCAATAAACTTTGCAAGGATGACAGACTCGATATGAGACTCTGCAAGTGTGAGAAGGTGATTCAGGCACCTATTCCAAGCACCAAAGCTGCCAAGAGTTTTGGAGTGCTTTCGAAGCCGTGCCGCTACACTTTGAAGCAGTCTCGAGGTTCGGTACTGAATATACCAAAATTGTATAAATCTTGTGTTACAATTTACACTGACGAAAACTCTGAAGGTACAATATAACCAAGATAAACACTCACCCTGAAGGCATCCAACTGGAATTTAGGGTCTCGCAAGTGGTCTTCGCCTTCCCAACGGGCAGTTATAGGATTTGGCTGAGACAAGTATGTGTTCATAGATTCTCTCAAGTAGTTCCATGTGACAGAAAGAGGACCACCTTGGAACTTGTCCTTGTATTGCTTCAATAGATCGCCAGCTACCTATATCCCAGTAAAAAGACGATATCTAATCAAACCCGCAAAGAGTACATGTAAATCGATCAGCATCAAGGTTTCATAACTCATTCAAAAGAATGTAGAAATGCATCATAACAACAAAAGAGTTTATATATCCGTATAAGACATGAAGAGGCATCACACAAAATATAAAGTGGTAACCCTATTTGAACATTCTTTATGAATGGATGTAGAAGGCATGAAAGTCATGCTTGCACATCTAAATCTAGCCTCAGCTGAAATGGAAACAGGGTCACATTTTTAGATACCGCACTATTTCCAAATATATCTTCCTATGTTACTCCTACTCTTCATTTTTCTTTAAGGACCCTCCAAATACATGAAAAAAAATGAACATACCCGTGTCGGACACATACCCGTATCCGACACTTACACCCGAGTTCGAGTAACATAGATATCTTCAGACTACCTGAACAAGATTGGCAATCTGATTTTAGGTAATTGCTCTATGTAGTTGACAACTGAATACAATTTGAAGAAGTGGTCCGCTAGGCAGGCTACCTGAACAGTTGGAGTAAAGATGACACTAAAACACCAAAGCCATCTAAAGGGGTCACTCCTGCTCCTTTTCATAGCACAATATATTTCAGGACACTAATTCTTTATACCGAAACAAACATTGTAAATTCTAAAGCAAGGTTGTGATATGATTTGTCAAAAACCTGTTGCAGAAGTACTGTGTTGTCTCCTTCAAATGTCTGGAAAATGTCATGATCGTTCCTCAAGCTACCAATCCGGTTGACAGCAGCATAGCCATGGCCTCCACAGGCTTCCCTGCAGGTACTCAATGACTTTGCAGTAAATGATGTCACATACGACTTCAGCCCTGCAGAAAGCGCATGGACATCTGCAACCAGTTGTTCGTCATGCATCTTCTTCATCTCTGAATATTTCTCCACCAAATACTGAGTGGCGAAATGAAATGCATAAGTTGAAGCGAGCATTGGCATGAGCTTGTTCTGCTGAGATTGATAATCAAGAATGCTGACTTCAGGCTGTTCGGGAGGACCGAATTGCTGACGTAGTAAGGAGTATCGGACTGCGATAGTGACAGAAATCTTGAGGAAACCAACTGAAGTATATGCAAGGCCAACCCTCCCACCTACAAGTTCACCTAGCATAGCAGCAAAACGTTTGTTTATTGTAGGGAGACTACTTGTGTATTTTCCATCTCGAGAAACATCCCCAAATCGATTAAGAAGATTATCTCGGGGAATTCTAACTGAACGGAATCTCAGTGCTCCATTATCCACCCCATTCAGGCCAACCTTGTGGCCACAATCATGTATTTCAATTCCTGGAAGTGTCTGGTGTGTTTTTAAATCCCTTATTGGCACAATGAAAGCATGGACTCCCATATCAGAAACTTCTTTAGAGTCATGAGTTGGTAAAATCAGCTTAGCAAAAACTGTGGCAAACTTGCCATGAACTGCAGCATTGCCAATCCACCATTTGATGGCCCCATCATTTGGTGTGTCAATTATAAATTCATCTGTAATTGGATCAAATGTTGCAATGGTTTGGAGACCCTGAACATTTGAGCCTTTTAAGCACAAAATTGACAGTTTAGTTCGGTATGCATGCTTAGCAGATTATGAACAACAAAAGAGAATATTAAGGGCAAAGAAATGGGTTCACTTTTCCACATTATAATGACGCACTAACATAGAAAGCACAGTAACCACAAAAAAAAACTTGATTGATATCAGTAAAAAAATTATTTCTTCTGCATAACTTGTGTTCTTAAACCTCCTTTCTGCATCTAACATAAATTTCTCAATAAAACATTTACAGATTAAAAGAATATTTCTTCTTCATAAATTTCTGCCATGATGAGTTCAAGACCTGATAGTTCATGTATCTGTGTCGTGTTCGTAGTGTCATAATCGTGTTTAAGATATTTTATATTTATATAAATTTTGATACGTTAATAATTCGTATTATATAGATTTTGTGACATTCGTGTATTCGTGTTTAAGGTATTTTATATTTATTTACATTTTTGTGTCGTGTTACTTATTTTTTTCGTGTCGTTTCTAATATTGCCATTGCAGAAAAGCAAAAGGAAGATGTCAAAGGCAGCACAAGAATACACATTTAAGAAAGAAAAGAGAACAAAACGTGAATACACAATGAAAAGGGGTGTAGCCATGAAAAAAAAACAAAAAATTCAATGGGTTCATATTCATATATTAATTTGTATTATATAATCATACAAATATTTTTTAAGTAGTATTATTTTAAAAAACCTTTGCTTGAAGTTCAATAGTTTTAAGTATTAAAAAAAGAGTATATTTAATTAAAAGAATATTACAATTACATCTAATGATGTAATCATCTTTAAATTTACAAAAAAAAAAGGCAAATTTTTTAATATTTCTTACATATGCAAAGGTGGCTTTTAAAAAAAATTAATTTATTATATGGCTATACGCCATTGACAAAGAACAGAGAGCTAACCATGATGTAGTTCTGTCATAGCGAAACAGCCAGCATAATCCAAATTGTCAATACCATCAAAATACTTATCCCGATGCTTTTTAGTTCCTAAGTTCAGCACAGAACCTCCCCAAAGACTGCATAATTAAGCATTCAAAGTCAACTTGCAATTAAATCAAAATTAATAAAATTGTTAAAAAATTATTATGCATCGTTCAGATATCACGTCGGCTAGCATCATGATCTTTTCATCCATAAACCCAGATGCCAAAACTTGAAATTTAACCAAAAAAACATGAAAAACTTTTTTAAACTTAAATATCCAAGATCCAAAAACCACCCAAGATTAAAACTTTGATGTCGAAAGAGCGAGAAAAACAAGAATAATTACCTGAAATGGACACCAAGTTTGATCCCAAGTGATATATCAAGACTCCCAACAGCTTCAGTAATAGCAAAATACTTAGCAGGATCATCAACAACATATCTAAAAGGCTTAATCTTTGCTTCTCTAACCAACCCAATGAGCTGTTTCATACAAAGCTCCCTATGTTCATTCATAGAAATCCCAATTGGGGTTTGCAAATCAGGCCTTGAGTTAAAAAATTCAAAAACTTCCTCTTGAATTTCCCTGTTCTTCCCTCTCATGTAGCTTGAGAGAGAGCCTTTGTCAACTTCCAGCTTATTGGCCTTGGCGCATGTTAGCATGTCGAGCTGAGGTGAAGGTTGGAGGGGTGGAAGTGGGGTCAGGTGAAGTGACAGCCGTTGGATACGACGGGTCATGGCGGTGATGGATGGCTGTGATTCATCCTCCACCGTCTGATTTGGGTTCATTTTTTCTTTCCCAAAAAAAAAAAAAAACAATGGGGGAAGTGGTGTTCTGTCTTCTTCTTGGAGTAGGAATAGGAATGGGAAGGTGAAGAAAAGGGAGGGATTGTGTAATTTAAAGTTTAAACCGAAAAGTCATGATGACGTGGCGTTTTGGGGATTGGCAGGAAGGGAGGTAGTTAAGTTGGCGCGGTTGCCAATGTAGGGACGGGGAAGTGGATAGAGTGATGACGTTGCTGGTTAGGGGGGGGGGGGGGGGATCAGATCGAGTAGGCTTTGACCTTTGGAGTTTCATTTCTATTCTTGTTCTTATCTTTATTGGAGAGATTGGATAGAACTAGCGGTTTTTATGAGTCATGTTGGAATGAGTTTAAATCGGGTTATGTATAATATTAATATATCATATATATATATATATATATATATTTGTTTAAATTTGATTCAAAATATAAATTTTAAATTTTATTCAAGTTCGTTAATATTTGTAAATAAATAGTTCAAACTCATTTAGATCTATTCATATTTTTTTTTTAATTTTTTTTTTAAAAAAATATGTTATTTTTTATTTAATCTTTAATAATTTTATATATTTTTTTATTAAATTTTTAAATATGAACAACTTAACATATTTTTTAATATTTACACTATAATATTATATTTATTTAATTTTCATAATATATAAAAATAAAAATTATATATTAAATATTAAATATTATATAATTGAAAAATGGGTAGGGTTCGAACCTTGAATGTTGGAGCCAAAGTCCGACCTATTGTTTAAAAGGGTCTATTTTTTGCTCAAATCCACTTTTCGGGCCTATATTTTTGTCCAAGCCTCCCAAATATCGAACAGACTTTCAGACTTGAACGGATAACCAGACCCTTAAACAAATGTAGATAGAACTTACAATTTATGTAAGCTCTTCGTTTTTTATTTCAATTTTTTTATTAATCGTATAAATATAATATAAATTATTAAATATATTAAAATTTTAAATACAAATATGATATGTATATTAAATGTATCATATTAATTATATTTAAATATATCATATATATTAATTATATTATTTATATTTTATTAAATATATTTATATTTTATTATTTTTTATATCATATTTAAAATTATCAGTTTTATTAGTTTTGAGTTGCGACCAAGAAAGTCACAACAAATAAAAATATGAATCTGAAGCGTGAAGAAATGAAACACTCTATTACTCCCAATTTTTAGTTTTTCCTAATCTCTTCATGTGAAGATGTCTTTCGAGGAAAGCAACTTAGGTTATTCTTGTCACGTGAGTCTGTGTTAAATTTATCTAAAATTTGGTGTGTTAAATGTATCTAAAATTTGAAGAAAGGTAGCAAAATATCACTTATGAAAAAATTGAATTGGATCGATCGATCAAATTTGTTCAATATAAAATTGAAAGTCTATCTCATCCGATGTTGTGCATAGAATCGAAAGTTTCTTGAATCGATAAAAAATTGGTTGGTTTTTAATTTTAACTTTTTTATAAGTGATCAAATTTGAATTTTTAATCTCTTAACTTTATATTAAAAATTATATCATTAAATCAAATGCATATTTTTAAAAATTATTTACTATATTTATTATTTTTTAATATTATTTTTTTAACTTTTAAAATTATTTTAATTAAATCAATTCATTCAATCAATCAAATCGATAATCGAAAGTCACATCAATTTAATTTGTAATACAATTTTTTTAACCTTGTAAAATATTTATGTGAGTTTAAACTTTAAATCATGCAAGTCCCTATATATTTTCTTGCTGATCATGCACTAAATTGTTTTTTTTTTTTTGTCGATAAATTATTGGATAGTTTTTTATTGCATTAATGAAATTTTTTTATAATACTAAATTTTAGGATGGACATCCAACCTATCAGTACCAACTAGTAATAGGTAGAGATAATCTTGTGCTCAGGTTATTTCCAATTGGATTAATGGGCAATTTTGCCATCATATTATAGGTGAGTATTGAAATTTGCCACCATACTTTATGTTGATTAATATTTGTCATTGTACTTTTGAGATTAGAGCAAATTTGTCACTATACTTTTATCTGATTGAATTTTACCACTAAACTTTGATTTTTTATTTAATTTTGCCACTCAACTTTATTTTGAAAGATTTGAAAATAAAATTAATTTATAAAAAATATTAAAATTAAAAAATTAACATAAAATTTTTATTTTATAAAAAACTAAAACTTTTTTTTATCATTTTTTATTAATTAATTTATTAAACCTTAATTATTAAAATAAAATATTTGAAAGAATTTTTTTATTAAATTTTTTCTTAAAATCATCCAAAATCAAAGTTGAGTGGCAAAATTCAATCAAAAATCAAAATCTAGTGGCAAAATTCAATCAAACAAAAGTAGAGTATCAAAATTCAATATTGAGTTAAAATGTAGTAATAAATTTACATTTAATCCCAAAAGTACAATGACAAATATCAATCAAAATAAAGTATAATTACAAATTTCAATATCTACCTATAATATAGTGACAAATTTACCTCTTAACCCTTTTCAATTTAATAGATGTTAGATTTCTTATATCTTCACCATAATATTCCAACTACTAATACAATGTTAAAATTTAGGATGGACATTTAATCTAAAATTAATTCATAATAAGTAAAGGAGCTCTTGTTATATTTATTTTAGGTATTAATTGGGCGAGTTCGGATCATATCGGGTTCAGATCTTTTTGGATTTGGGCTTTTTCGAGTTTGGGTCTTTTTGTTTTCGAGTTTTTTCGAGTTTGGGCTTTTCGGGTTCAGGTTCAAGTTTTACGTCCTTTTTTTATTTTATGTTAGATGTAATAATTATTACATAATTTAAATATTTAAAAGTAAGCTTTTTGTATAATATGATATTTTTTTAATTATATTTATATATTAATATAAATATTTGTTAACACCTAAAAGATATAAAATTAATTATAAAATCAATTTGTTACATAGTTGATTATAGAAAATATGTTATCATGATATTTAAAACAATTGATTCGATAAAGTCGAATATTCAACATAAATTATGATTTTTATCATGCATACATATAAATATAATTGTAGACACTAATTATTAAATCAAAATGGGCAAATGACTATATTTGAAGAAGAAATAAGATTAAGGTTTAAGAGCTAGTAAGACAATGCAAAAAAAAAAAAATATTTGCTATTGCTTAATTAATTGTCCGAATTATCTAATCTTAACTTAAAACTAAATTTTTTTAAGAAATCATGATTAAAAATTACTTGATATATAGTATATATTTTAATATTTTAATAATTTATCATTTGAATAGTAAATATTAAATAGTAATGACCAATGAAGATAAGATGATATAATAATTTGTGGACATCATAATTTTAGACACGAAAACAATTATATGACACGTGAATGACACGAGATATATAAGATAATATCATGATCTTATTAATTAATTAGCTTGTGATTAAAGAAAAACAATTACTTAAAAAGAAATTTGTGAATTCTAAAAGAATATGGAGTATGAATAAATTAATTAAGTAGAAAAGCAAATAATTAGATTACTATATAAGTACAGTAAAATCCCTATAAAATAATATTATTGGGACTAAGAAAATATTATTTTAAAGAGGTTATTTAATTATCGATAGACAAATAATTAATATTTATTAATTTATAAAGAATTTTATGTTTTCAATCTTAATACATGTATATTATTTATTTTTTTACTCTGATACATGAATAACTTATAAATGAAAAACATTAGATAAAGCCGACACCTAATATTTACATAGAAAACTATTTGCTACAACATGAAAAAGAATGTACCGAATGTGATGTGTGCTTTGCAAAAATTAAAAGTATATATTGTAAATAAAGTTTTTTCTTTTTTAATTTGATAAAATAATCAAATAGATTGATAATTATTATTTTAAAACAAACAATAATTAACAATAATTCAATAAAACTATATGTTATATTACTTATCATAATATAATAATATGCTTTGATATAAATTATATATTTTTTATTATCATGGGTATTCATATTATTTATATTAAATTATATAATATTTGTTTTAACGTGCCAAATCCTAAGGTTCGACCGTTAGACACCTACTTGATTTTTTGGCCATATTAGATTTCAAAAAATAATCCTAGAATCTCCTAGATCTAATTTTCAAAATAAGATATCCCCGCCATCTTTTTGTTATAAGAACACCGAAATCTTTCATTTTTTTCCTCGATTTAGAAAACCCACAAAAAAATAACTGCAAAACACCCTTCAACCAAAAACCAAAAAGAAATACCAAAGATTCTCGCAAAACCGAAAATCCCAAAAATCTCTCGCTGCTAATCTTTTATTCCCTTAGTGATTGTTTTTTGATGATGATTGTTGCGTGTTTAATAGGAGTTAGAATAAGAGTTTTAAATTTTGTGAAATTTGGTTTTTTTTTTTTTCAGATTTAATTCTAACTTTAAAATAAGTTTTTTCGTCTCGAATATAAAAATTGTTTTTGGTTTCAAAATATATATTTTTTATCTTCTTATTTTCATTTTTCTGAAAAAAAAAGAAATAATAAAGGAAAATAAAATAAAAATAAAGAAAGAAAGAAAAACAAAACAAAATAAAATAAAACTAAAATAAAATGGATATGGCTCAAATTGGGTCCAAAATCCAAAAACATAATTGGGCTTAAAAAGCAATATTGGGCTCAAAACCCAAAATAAAATCCAAAGTACTAATTTCAAACCCAAAATAAATTAAAGTCATAAAGTCATTCGATCTAAGATCTGTTGGTATATGCCCTAAAGCCAATCAGATTGAGTATAGGATATACAGTCAATAAAGCATACCCTTCACTATGAAGATAGTTATACTAGATTTTCCTTCATGTTAGTACGACAATAAGGAGTTATTAAGTACTAATCAGATGAAGCCTATTGAACATAATGGCCTTGCAAATGAATTACAAAAAGTTATTGTAATGCCCTAATTTTGTCTGGGTAATATTTGGATTGAATTCGAAGCACGTCTCTTGGTCAAAATCCGAGCGGGGACCGAATTTAAATTCCCTCCACTTAGTAATTTTTATCATTTGTGTTTTTCTTTTATTTTTCCCTTTTATTTATTTATTGTTAATTATTTTTCTTTTTTAATTAATTAATTTATATATATTTTTTATTGGGCCTAGACCTAGAGCCTATTTGGGGCCTGCTGGCCAAGCAGGCCGTTCTGGCCTAGCAGGCCCTGCCTGCTGTGTAGGCAGCCTAGCTTGTTGGCCCTGCTGCCTAGCAGGCAGCTTTGCAACCCTAGCCCTCTTGCTACACAGCCCCCCAGTCAGCCACCTTAAACACAACCCCCATGACACCAGCAGACAGCAATCCCACACATCACCCCCGGCTGCCTTGCATGCCACCCCCTTTGCCTGCACACCACTCCTCCATGCCACCACCCCATACACAAGCAACCCACTCATAAAACCACAATAGAAAGAACGGATAAAGAAAACCCCACACAAATCGGTTCCCACCTCCTGATGAGACAGATTCGGCCTCGACACCCTCTCTCACCCCCACCACAATAGCAAAACACCACCAAAAACATAATAAAAAAAACACAAACAACACAACAACAAAAAAAGACGAACAATTAGAAAATAAAAAATTCTTAGGTTCGGTTTTGGAGGTTTCGAGGGACTTAAGAAGTGATTTTGAAGATCACGATGGTAAAAAGTTAGGGGTGAAGGAGAGGAACGACATACTAGGGTTTGGGCTTTATCCAACGATGAACGACGGTGGATCGGGAGGTCGAAGATCGCAAGTTTTAGGGTAGATCTAGGAAGTTAGAGGCCTTTTTTGAGAAACCTAGGCTTGGATTCGAGGAGAGAAGGCCAGGATGAAGAATTTGGTGCATTTGGGTCGAAATTCGACGTCGACGAACAGCGACAGTGGCTGTCGGCCAGAATCTGGGATTGTTTGGGTTTTTCGATGAGTTGGAAGAAGGTTAGAGAGAGAGTCTGGTTTTAGAAAGATAAAAAAATTGAAAAATAAAGAGAGAGAGAGAGAGAGAGAGAGAGAGAAATAGGCTATTTATAGCCAAAAAAAGGGGAGCAGGATCCCCGCGAGGACTCGGATCAGACCCGGGCCCACTCGTCAACCCGGATGGGTGAGGGGCCAAGAAGAAAAGAAAAAGGAAAGAAAGGAAGGGAAGGGAAGAAAATGAAGGAAGGAAGAAAGGGGGGAAGAAGAAAAAAAAAGGAAAGGAAAAGAAAGGAAAGGAAAGAAAGAAAGGAAATGAAGGAAAAAAAGAAGGGAAGAGAAGGGAAGAGAAGAAGAAAAGAAAAGAAAAGAAAAGAAGGAAGAAAAAAAAGAAAACAAAGGAAGGGAAGGGAAGAAGAAAAGAAAAAACAAAAAAAAATAAAGGAAAAGAAAAAAAAGGGAAAGAGAAGTAAGAAAGAAAAAAAATATATATATATAAAATTAAGAAAATATAGATTCTAATTTATTTATTTTTCTCTCAAGAATTGATTCTAGCTTCTAAACTATGAACTTTTCGCAATTTTTTCAAGGTATGTTTTTATTTTTATGTTTATTTTTCTTTATTATCATCTATGTTATTTCATCTTTATTTTTATTTACATTTCATGTTAGTTCATAATTTTTTTTATCTATTTACCTTGTAAAAAAAATGAAAAAAATGGAAAAATGAAAAAAGAAAAAAGAAACACCCTTTCCCTTCTCTTCACATATGATTTCACTAACCGGACAAAATTAGTATTTGTTTATCTTTGCCTGATTCCTGATTCTCAGCAATAGCCAAAGAGGGGCAGCTCTAGACACCTAATTTTGTCCGGACCACTAAAACAGGTATGTTTTCTTCCTAAATTGATGTTTCAGGATGTAAAAAAACTTTTTTCATCCTGCAGGTGGTACTCTGAGACTTAGTCTAAGAAGGCGAGCACAAAAAGTCAAACTTGAAAAAGTATACAATAGAAAGTCAACCTCAAAAAGTCAACTATTGAAAAAGTCAACCCACTTTCAAAATCAAGATTTGAAGTTTAATTGAAAAATGGCGAAAGAATTTTGATAATCCGAGGTCTACATTGAAAGATATGAAGTTCGGAAGTTGGGTTACAGAGATTCAATAGAAAGGAAACCCTAGTCCGGGAAATTTGGGAAAAAGTGCTTAAACGATCAAATTGGTCAAAATTGGAGGTTCCAAATGAAAGATAAGCACTGACTACGGGTAATGAAGAAGCTACTTGGAAGAAAAACTAAAAGAAAAGTCAATCCAAAAGAAAACCAAAAATTAGGGTTTTTGGTAAGAATTACAGAAATGGCCCGATTCGATAAGACTAAAGCCCCTAATTGATGAGGAGTGATTAAACAAGGATAGCCCAAGGCTCATTCTGCAAAAAATATGAAAATCGGACTTGTTTAGAGCAAAACCGGGTTTCGGAGGCAAAATGGTAAAATTGGAAAAATTTGGAAAAATAGAAAATGAACTCCAAAAATTCTGAAAAATTGCAGATATTATTCTTAAATAATTTTGAAGAGATTGGTGAAATAAAATTCGGATTCGGAGTTCGTTTGCAAAATGGCCAAATCCCGGGTCCCCTATGCAGAAATTCAAGCAGATAAATCCCGAAAAAATACCAAATGAGTTCCAAAAATTATGAAAACTTCCAGATCATACTTTTGAATTATTTAGAAGAGATTGGTGAAGAAAAATCTTGATTTGGAGCTTGTTTAAAAAATGGTAAAGTTTGGGAGCATAAAAGGGCAATTTTGGAAGAAAAAATCCAAATAAATAGCAAATAGGCTAAAAAATTTTGAAAACCTCCAGAATTCAATTTTTATTATTTTGAAAGTATTGAAAAAAGAACATTTGAATTTGGAGTCCATTTGCTATTTATTTATGTTCGGGGGGCACAAATATTATTTTATCCAAGAAATCGAAAAGGGATTTTCTTGCCTTTTGAAAAAATGGAGATTGGGCTGGAAGAAGAGGGGTGAGCCGGCCAAGGCCCAAGGATGGGCAAAAATTTTATGATTTTTAATCAAAAGGCCAACAATAAAGATGAAGGTAGTTATTTTTTGATCAAGCCTTTGTAATTAAGTCACATGGACCAATGCATGAAGAGGGAGAATGTCAACATAATAGCTTAAGATTCTTGAACAACTGTAATTGTGGATGGCTGATTGCCTAATCTAAGGGTGATAATTTCATATTTTAAACATCTTGGATCAATAGCCTTTGGATCAAAATTGGTTGAAAACAAAATGACAACATTCTAGCATAGAGAGGGCCATTCGGCCACTACAAGGAAGGGGGTCTCTCTCTTTTCATTTGGAGATATTCACTCTCTATTTCACTCTTGTTTTGGCTGATTTTCTCTTCATTGGTTGAAAGGCAAAAAGAAAAGTTTAGAAAAGCAAAGAAAGTTAGAAGAGAAAAAGCTTGCAATATAGCTTTTAATGGTCGCTTTAAGCACCATACTCTTGCACTTTCTTTGATTTTCCATTCTTGAGTTTTTTTGTTTTGATTACTATTTTGGTGAGTTTCTTTTGATTTTTCTTTTTAAAATAAGTGTTTTTAATATTCTTCTTCAAGTTCTTGTTTATACGTTCTTAGAAAAAGCTTTGAGAAAATTTCTTTCTTTTATTTTTGGGGAGGCCGAATGGTTTATTTTTTTTTTAGTGTAGTTGCTGTTTCCATTTTTATTTCATGTTATTCTTGATATTTAACAAGTTTTGATGCTTTAAATCTTCTTCTAATACATAAACATGAAGCTTGTTTCAATTTGGTTGCTTGCTTGTTTCCATTTTTGAGTCTATTATCTTATTATCATGTTTATTTTACTTGTCGTGCATTTTTGATTTTCTGTTTTCAAAATGTTTAAGTTTGTTTATGTTTTACATTTTGTAATCCATGTGTTTGTGAAAATGCCTATTGGTTTTCACGCCTTTACTTTATATTTGCATGATTTGAGTGTTATTCTTTAGCTATGCATGTTAGTATATTAAGTGTTTGTGAAAATGTCATGCTCATTTTTATATAGACCATTCGGCCACCCATATTTTTTAAGCTTTGTGTGTGCATTTTTGTTATGTTAGTTGACAGGTTTGCATTTTCATGATATTTGGTTGTGTATTTTATTTAAGCATGCTACATGTTTGTGTTATTGCCATGCATTCTTTAGGTTTAGGATTGGTTTGCTTTGCCATGTATATTCATGCATTTTAGACCTAGGTTGCATTAAATGCCATGCAAGTTTATTTAGGTCTAGGTCATTTTATTGATGCCATGCATTTTTCATGTCATTTAGGTTTTAAATCATGCATTTCATGCATCATATTTGCTGTATTTTCATGCATTTCATGTCATTGGCACTTGATTTATGACTTAGACCAAACAATGGTTCAAAGTCATGCTCATTTTGAGCATACTTGTGGAAAATTAAAGAGTTGTCAAATTGATTATTCTACCTTTGTGATTTTTTTACTTAGCCAATTTTTGCCTAACTTTTCAAAAGTGTTAGCTACTGTTTGTGAGTCCTTAAGAGAGTTTCTAACATTTTTACTTTGATTTTTAAATGAATTTATCAAAGGCAAAAAAAATGCCTTTTGACAAAACAGTTTCTTCACCCAGTACTGGTACTTTCCCGATTAATCTGGGCAGTCATCTTTAATCAGAAAATTAAGCTGATTTTTCTCGTGTATTTTTGCATGTCCTGAGTCTCCAGTATTGTTTTTAGATTTTTTTGAATTTTTAAAAATAGGGTAAAAAATTGTGCTTTAAAACTGGACAAAGAGGCAGAATTGAATTTGAAGGAAAATCATTTTTCTGCTTTGGTTAAGTTACTTAGAGGGGCTGATTAGGAAGTTTAGCTACTGACTTAGGGTAGTTTCTAAACTTTTTTAAACTCTAAAAAATGATTTTTTTAAACCTTGGGTTAAGGGTTGTCAAGTCCGGGATTTTAAACTTAGGAAATTAGTGTCATTTAAAAAGGGTTTAGCTAAGTTTTTATTTTTATTCTAAGCTTTTCAAACAATCACAAAGTATTTTGGTTTTAGAATATTTAATTTGATATATTTTTCTAAAGTAGCCGGATATCTTTTTAGATATACGGATTTTCTTAATTAAAGGAAAAAATACATTCTCATGCATTGCATTTTCCATATTCATGCATACTATATAATATGTGATTTTTGCTATGATAATTTTCATGGTTTTGTTATTATTTATTATTTATATTTTGATGTTATGTTGTTTATTATATGGTATTGAATATTTCATGATATCCTATGCTTTTTGTTTAGTTATTTATTTTTGTCACATTATTTAGCATATACTATGTTCATGCATTATTATTTTCATTTTTTTTTCATGCATATTATATGATAGCATTATTTTATGTTTCATGTCATTTAGATTATATGCAATATCATTTATATTTGCCATGTCATTTAAATCATTTTATTCCATTTAGAATATATCATGTGACTTAGGATATTTCATTTCATATAGAATATATTATGTTACCTAGGTCATTTCATTTCATTTAGAATATATCATATGACTTAGGATATTTCATTTCATTTAGAATATGCTAAGACATTTAAATTATATCATACCATTTATGTTGCATTATATTATATAGACTTTGCTATGTCATTTTATTATGTCACACATATTCATATCTTTTTTAAAATGTTTTGAAAAAGGTAATGATTTTCAATAAAATAAAGATATTCCGAATTAAAATAATTCATGAGTTCTCTGTCGGGTTTGCTGGGGAGGATATCATCAATTATCATTAATAACGGAATATTTTTTTTAAAACGAGAATGATTCGGAAAGTTTTTCAAACTAATAAAAATTTCTATATTTTGCCACGTTTGTTGGAGAATATAGGAAAATTTTGAATTAATAAATTTCGAATCATTTTCAATTAAAAATGGAATTATTTTTCTTTAAATTGGGAATTAACTTGAAATATCAAATTAAAAATAGACTTTTTACCGAGACTTGAGATAACACACGATTAATAAGGTACCGTTTTATACGGGCGTTGTAGGGGTGCTAATACTTCCCCACACATAACTGAGTCCCGAACTCGCTTTTTTGATTTCTCTGGTTTAAAACGCAAACTTGAAATTGATTTTAAAAAAATGTTTTAATTAATTTTAAAATATTTTATAAAACCGGTTTTAATAGGTGGCCGGTCACACCTAGTTAAAAAAGATTGGTGGCGACTCCATGTCTTTTTCAAGGTCATTTTCAAAACCTTCATTTTTCAAGAGGAATTAAATCGACTTTTCCTTGGTTTTTTTTTAATGTCACGCTTAACGAATATAAAGTCTTGCGATGAGACTTGTTATTTTTTAAGTTGCGACAGCTTATCGCAAGACTTTATAATCGTTAAGCGTGACATTACAAAAAAAAACCAAGAAAAAGTCGACTTAATTCCTCTAGAAAAACGAAGGTTTTGAAAATAACCTTGAAAAAGACATGGAGTCACCACCAATCTTTTTTAGCTAGGTGTGATCGGCCACCTATTAAAACCGGTTTTATAAAACCGTTTAAAATTAATTAAAATATTTTAAAAACAAATTTAAAGTCTGCATTTTAAACCAGAGAAAATCGAAGAATCGGGTTCGAGACTCGATTACGTGTGGGGAAGGATTAGCATGCCCCACAATGCCCGTATAAAATGGTACCTTATTAATCGTGGATTATCTCAAATCTCGGTAAAAAGTCGATTTTTAATTTGGTATTTCAAGTTAATTCTCAATTTAAAGAAAAATAATTCCATTTTTACTTGAAAATGATCCGGAATTTATTAATTCAAAATTTTCCTATATTCCCTAACAAACGTGACAAAATATAGAAATTTTGATTAGTTTGAAAAATTTTCGAATTATTCTCATTTTAAAGAAGATATTCCGTTATTAATGATAATTGATGATATCCTTCCAGCAAACCTGGCAGAGAACTCATGAATTATTTTAACTCGGGAATATCTTTATTCTATTGAAAATCATTATCTTATTTTAAAACATATTTTAAAAAATATGAATATGAAAATGTGTGACATAATAAAGATGACATGAAATAATCTAAATGAAATGATGAAATGAATATAACCTAAGTGATATAACATATTCTAAATGAGATGCCATATCCTAAATATCATGATATATTCTAAATGAAATGAAATGACCTAGGTAACATGATATATTCTATATGAAATGTAATATCCTAAGTGACATAATATATTCTAAATGAAATGAAATGACCTAGGTAACATAATATATTCTACATGAAATGAAATGACCTAGGTAACATAATATATTCTATATGAGATGAAATAATTTAAATGACATAGCAAATATAAATAATATGGCATATAATCTAAATGACATGAAACATAGAATAATGCTATCATATAATATGCATGAAAATAAAAATAAAAATAATAATGCATGAACATAGTTTATGCTAAATAATATGACAAAAATAACTAAATAAAAAGCATAGGATATCATGAAATATTCAAAACCATATAACAATTAATATAATATCAAAAATTTAAATCAAAGATAATAACACCATCATGAAAATTAAACATGGCAAAAATTACATATTATATAGTATGCATGAATATGGAAAATGCAATGCATGAGAATGTATTTTTTCCTTTAATTAAGAAAATCTGTATATCTAAAAAGATATCCGGCTACCTTAGGAAAATATATCAAATTAAATATTCTAAAACCAAAATACTTTGTGATTGTTTGAAAACAATTTTAAAAAGCTTAAATTAAAACTTAAAACTCAGCTAAACCCTTTTTAAAATGGCTCTAATTTCCTAAGTTTAAAATCCCGGACTTCACCACCCTTAACCCGAGATTTAAAAAATTATTTTTAGAGTTCAAAAAGGCTTAGAAATTATCCTAAAGCAGTAGCTAGACTTCCTAATCAGCCCCTTCTAAGTAATTTAACCAAAACAGAAAAATGATTTTCTTTCAAATTCAATTCTGACTCCACTGTCCAGTGCATGATTTTTACCCTATTTTTTTAAAATTCAAAAAAATCAAAAAAAAAAATACTTGAGATTCAGGACATGTAAAACTACACGTGAAAAAATCGGTTTAATTTTTTGAATAAAGATGACTGCCCAGAAAAATCGAGAAAGTATGACTACTGGGTGAAAATAACTGTTTTGCCAAAATATATTTTTTGCCTTTGATAAAATTATTTAAAAATCAGTAAAAATATTAGAGACTCTCCTAAGGACTCACAAACAGTAGCTAACACTTTTGAAAAGTTAGGTAAAAATTGGCTAAGTAAAAAAAATCACAAAGGTATAATAATCAATTTGACAACTCTTTAATTTTCCACAAGTATGCTCAAAATAAGCATGACTTTGAACCATTGATTGGTCTAAGTCATAAATCAAGTGGAAATGACATGAAATGCATGAAAATACAACAAATATGATGCATGAAATGCATGATTTAAAACCTAAATGACATGAAAAATGCATGGCATCAATAAAATGACCTAGAACTAAATGAACTTGCATGGCATTTAATGTAACGTAGGCCTAAAATGCATGAACATGCATGGCAAAGCAAACCAATCCTAAACCTAAAGAATGCATGGCAATAACACAAACATATAGCATCCTTAAATAAAATACACAACCAAATATCATGAAAATGCAAACCTATCAACTAACATAACAAAAATGCACGCACAAAGCATACAACATGAGGGTGGCCGAATGGTCTCATGCTTCAAATAAGCATGGCATTTTTGCAAACACATGATATACTAACATTCGTAGCTAAAGAATAATGCTCAAATCATGCAAATATAAAGTAAAGACATGAAAACCAATAGGCATTTTCACAAATACATGGATTACAAAATGTAAAACATAAACAAACTTAAACATTTTGAAAACAGAAAATCAAAAATGCAAGACAAGTAAAATAAACATGATAACAAGATAATATACTCAAAAATGGAAACAAGCAAGCAACCAAATTAAAATAAGCTTCATGTTTATGTATTAGAAGAAGATTTAAAGCATCAAAACTTGTTAAATATCAAGAATAACATGAAATAAAAATGCAAACAACAACTACACTAAAACAATAGGCTATTCGGCCACTTAGAGAAAAATGGAAAAAAAATTGATTTTTCATAGTTTTTCAAGAAAGCATGAAGGAAGAACTTGAAAAGAAAGCTTAAAAACATTTATTGTAAAATCAAAATCAAAATAAACTCACCAAATATCAAATGAAAACAGCAAATCAAGAATGGAAAATCAAAGAAAGTGCAAGAGTATAGTGCTTAAAGCAACCTCTAGAAGCTATATTGCAAGCTTTTTCTCTTCTAACTTTCTTTTCTTTTCTAAACTTTTCTTTTTGCCTTTCAACAATGGAGAGAAAAATCAGCCAAAAACAAGAGAGAATAGAGAGTGAATAGCTTAAAATGAAAAGAGAGTGACCTCCCTCTAGTAGTGGCCGAATGGCCCTTATCCACCTAGGATGTTGACATTTTTCTTTCAATCAATTTTGATCCAAAGGCTATTGATCCAAGAGGTTTAAAATATGAAATTATCACCCTTAGATTAGGCAATCAGCTATCCACAATTGCAACTGTTCAATAATCTTAAGCCATTATGTTGACACTCTCCCTCTTCATGCATTGGTCCATATGGCTTAATTGCAAAGGCTTGATCAAAAAATAACTACCTTCCTCTTCATTGTTGGCCTTTTGATTGAAAATCAGAAAATATTTGTCCTTTGGGCCTTGGTCGGCTGACCCCTTTTCTTCCAACCATTGCTTCATTTTTTAGAAGGCAAGAAAAGCCTTTTTCGATTTCTTGGGTCAAATAACCTTTTTGCCCCCCGAATATAAATAAATAGCAAACGGATTCCAAATTCAAAATTTCTTCTTTAAATACTTGCAAAATAATAAAAAAAAAATTAATTCTGGAGGTTTTCAAAAAATTTCGAGCCTATTTGCTATTTATTTGGATTTTTTCTTCCAACCAAACTTTACCTTTTTTAAACGAGCACCAAATCCAAATTTTTATTCACCAATATCTTCCAAATAATTTAAAAGTATGATATGAAAGTTTTCATAATTTTTGGAACTCATTTGGTATTTTTTCGGGATTTATCTGCTTGAATTACTACATAATGGGCCCGAAATTTGGCCATTTTGCAAACGAACTCTGAATCTGGATTTTCTTTCACCAATATTTTCCAAATAATTTAAGAATGAGATCTGAAAATTTTTAGAATTTTTGGAGTTAATTTGCTATTTTTTCGGGATTTATCTTCTTGAATTTCTGTATAGGGGACCCGGGATTTGTCCATTTTGCAAACGAACTCCGAATCCGGATTTTCTTTCGCCAATCTCTTCCAAATAATTTAAGAATGAGATCTGCAAATTTTTAGAGTTTTTGGGGTTCATTTGCTATTTTTTCGGGATTTATCTTCTTGAACTTCTGCATTGGGGACCCGGGATTTGGCCATTTTGCTAACGAACTCCGAATCTGGATTTTCTTTCACTAATCTCTTTTAAATGATTTACGAATGAGATCTGCAAATTTTTAGAATTTTTGGAGTTAATTTGCTATTTTTCCCAAAATTTCTAATTTTGCCCTTTTACCTCCAAAACTCGGTTTTCCTCAAAACAAGTCCGATTTTCAGATTTTCTTCAAACTGAGCCTTGGGCTTCAATCACTCCTCATCCATTAGGGGCTTTAGTATTATCGAATCGGGCCATTTCTGTAATTCTTCCAAATTTCATCGAAATCCACCAAAAACCCTAATTCTCGGTTTTCTTTCGGATTGACTTTTCTTTCAGTTTTTCTTCCAAGTGGCTTCTCCATTACCCGTATTCAGTGCTTATCTTTCATTTGGAACCTTCAATTTCATCCAATTTGATCGTTTAAGCACTTTTCCCCAAATTTCTCAAACTAGGGTTTTCTTTCTACTGAATCTCCGTAACCTAACTTCCGAACTCCATATCTTTCAATGTAGACATTGGATTATCAAAATTCTTTGACCATTTCTCAATTGAACTTCAAATCTTGATTTTGAAAGTGGGTTGACTTTTTTAGTAGTTGAGATTTCAAGATTGACTTTCCGGGGTTGACATTTTTAAGTTTGACTTTTTGTGCTCGCCTTCTTAGACTAAGTCTCGGAGTAGCACCTGCAGGATGAAAAAAGTCTTTTTACATTTTGAAACATCAATTTAGGAAGAAAAAATACATGTTTTAGTGGTCCGGACAAAATTAGGTGTCTACAGCTGCCCCTCTTTGGCTATTGCTGAGAATCGGAAATCAGGCAAAGATAAACAAACACAAATTTTATCCGGTTAGCGAAATCACATGTGAAGAGAAGGGAAAGGGGGTTTCTTTTTTCATTTTTCCATTTTTTTCATTTTTTTCTATTTTTTTTTTTTTGAAAAAAGCTATAAATAGAAGATATTATCCTTAATTTGAGGTCCTGACTAATCAAGGCTCGACCTTTCTTAAGGAAACGAGTTCGATTTGCAAAATGAAAATTGTGCCTGGATGTCTTAAAAATAGTGCCGGAGGTCTTATCTATAATTTAAAGAAAAATTATGCCCCAAGGTCTTAAAAATGGTGCCCGGAGGCGTTATCCTTGATTTGAAAAAAATACGCTGTATGCGACTTTAAAAATGATGCCCGGAGGTCTTAAGAATGGTGCCCGGAGGCCTTACCCGTGATATGGAATAAAAAATACGCTGTATGCGACTTTAAAAATAATGCACAGAGTTTTTAAGAATTGTGCCCGAAGGCCTTACCCGTAATCTGGAAAAAATGCGCTATATGCGACTTTAAAAATGACGCCCGGAGGTCTTAAGAATGGTGCCCAGAGGCCTTACCTGTGATTTGGGAAAAAATACGCTGTATGCGACTTTAAAAATAATGCCTGGAGGTCTTAATAATGGTGCCTGGAGGCCTTACCCGTGATTTGGAAAAAATAATGTGCTATATGCGACTTTAAAAATAATGCTCGGAGGTCTTAAAAATGGTGCCCGGAGGCCTTATCTGTGATTTAAAAAAATGCGCTGTATGTGACTTTAAAAATGATGCCCAAAGGTCTTAAGAATGGTGCTCGGAGGCCTTACCCGTGATTTAGAAAAAAAAAATGCATTGTAAATGATGCCCGGAGGTCTTAAGAATGGTGCCCAAAGGCCTTATCCATGATTTGAAAAAAATGCAGTGTATGCGACTTTTAAAAAATGATGCACGGAGGTCTTAAGAATGGTGCCCGGAGGCCTTATTTGTTATTTGAAAAAAATACGCTGTATGCGACTTTAAAAAAATGATGCCCGAAGGCTTAAGAATGGTGCCCGGAGGTCTGATCTATGATTTGGAAAATTGATGCCTGGAGGTCTTAAGAATGGTGCCTGGAGGTCTTAAAAATGATCTTTGAAGAATTGTTGAAAATTAACCTGAAGATTTTGAGAAGGTGCGAATGCTTTTTGATGCTGGTGAAAATGATTAACGGGATACACATACTTCATACTGCAAATGTAAATGTAAATGTTTTGAATTGATGCAAATGTTTCTTGATGCAGATGCAGATGTTGGATAAAATGCAGATGCTTCGTGGTGTATATGCAAATGGCTTAGATTGATGCAACTGCTTTTTGATGCAGATGCAGATGTTGAATAAGATGCAGATGCTTCTAAATGATGCTAATGCAAATTATCCTCAAATAATGCAATTACTTCTGAGAAGGATGCAAAGGTCAATAATGTGCAAATGCTTCTTTATGATGCAAATGCGAAAATTGGTGTTAATGCAACTACTTCATGGAATGATGCAGATGCAAAGATTGCCACTATCATAGATGGCATCGAAAATGCCAAAACACATTTTTTGCCTCTGATAAAATAATTTAAAAATCAAAGTAAAAATGTTGGAGACTCTCCTAAGGACTCACAAACAGTAGCTAACACTTTTGAAAAGTTAGGCAAAAATTGGCTAAGTAAAAAAAAAAAATCACAAAGGTAGAATAATCAATTTGACACATCTTTAATTTTCCACAAGTATGCTAAAAATGAGCATGACTTTGAACCATTGATTGGTCTAAGTCATAAATCAACTGGCAATGACATGAAATGCATGAAAATATAGCAAATATGATACATGAAATGCATGATTAAAAACTTAAATGACATGAAAAATGCATGGCATCAATAAAATGACCTAGACCTAAATGAATTTGCATGACATTTAATGTAAGCTAGGCCTAAAATGCATGAATATGCATGGCAAAGCAAACCAATCCTAAACCTAAAGAATGCATGAAAATAACACAAACATATAGCATGCTTAAATAAAATACACAACCAAATATCATGAAAATGCAAACCTATCAACTAATATAACAAAAATGCACACACAAAGCATACAACATGAGGGTGGCCGAATGGTCTCATGCTTAAAATGAGCATGGCATTTTCACAAACACATGATATACTAACATGCATAGCTAAAGAATAATGCTCAAATCATGCAAATATAAAGTAAAGACATGAAAACCAATATGCATTTTCACAAACACATGGATTACAAAATGTAAAACATAAACAAACTTAAACATTTTGAAAACAGAAAATCAAAAATGGAAACAACAAGCAACCAAATTAAAACAAACTTCATGTTTATGTATTAGAAGAAGATTTAAAGCATCAAAACTTGTTAAATATCAAGAATAACATGAAATAAAAATGCAAACAGCAACTACACTAAAACAATAGGCCATTCAGCCTCTTAGAGAAAAATGGAAAAAAAAATTGATTTTCCATAGTTTTTCAGGAAAGCATGAAGGAAGAACTTGAAAAGAAAGCTTAAAAACATTTATTGTAAAATCAAAATCAAAAGAAACTCACCAAATATCAAATAAACACAGCAAATCAAGAATGGAAAATCAAAGAAAGTGCAAGAGTATGGTGCTTAAAGCAACCTCTAGAAGCTATATTGCAGGTTTTTTCTCTTCTAACTTTCTTTTCTTTTCTAAACTTTTCTTTTTGCCTTTCAACAATGGAGAAAAAAATCAGCCAAAAACAAGAGAGAATAGATAATGAATAGCTTAAAATGAAAAGAGAGTGACCTCCCTCTAGTAGTGGTCGAATGGCCCTTATCCCCCTAGGATGTTGTCATTTTTCTTTCAACCAATTTTGATCCAAAGGCTATTGATCCAAGAGGTTTAAAATATGAAATTATCACCCTTAGATTAGGCAATCAGCTATCCACAATTACATTTGTTCAAGAATCTTAAGCCATTATATTGACACTCTCCCTCTTCATGCGTTGGTCCATGTGGCTTAATTGCAAAGGCTTGATCAAAAAATAACTACATTCCTCTTCATTGTTGGCGTTTTGATTAAAAATCAGAAAATATTTGCCATCCTTTGGGCCTTGGCCGGCTAACCCCTCTTCTTCCAACCCATGCTTCATTTTTTTAAAAGGAAAGAAAATCCCTTTTTGGTTTCTTAGGTAAAATGACCTTTTTGCCCCCCGAACATAAATAAATAGCAAACGGACTCCAAATTCAAATTTTCTTTTTTCAATTCTTTCAAAATAATAAAAAAAATGAATTCTGGAGGTTTTCAAAATTTTTGGAGCCCATTTCCTATTTATTTGAATTTTTTCATCCAAAATTGCCCTTTTGTGCTCCCAAACTTTACCATTTTTTAAACGAGCTCCAAATCTAGATTTTTCTTCACCAATCTCTTCCAAATAATTTAAAAGTATGATAATTCCATTTTTAATTGAAAATGATCCCGAATATATTAATTCAAAAATTTCCTATATTCTCCAACAAATGTGACAAAATATAGAAATTTTATTAGTATGGAAAACTTTCCGAATCATTCTTGTTTTAAAGAAGTTATTCCGTTATTAATGATAATTGATGATATCCTCCCCAGCGGAGTCGCCAAGTTGTCGCAACCCAAAAAATAATAAGTCTCATAGCAAGACTTTATTATTCGTTAAGCGTGACATTAAAAAAAATCGAGGAAAAGTCGACTTAATTCCTCTTGAAAATGAAGGTTTTGAAAATGACCTTGAAAAAGACATGGAGTCGCCATCAATATTTTTTAGCTAGGTGTGATCGGCCACCTATTAAAACCGATTTCATAAAACATTTTAAAATTAATTAAAACATTTTTAAAACCAATTTCAAGTCTGCGTTTTATACCAGAGAAATCTAAGAAGCGGGTTCGGGACTCAGTTACGTGTGGGGAAGGATTAGCATCCCCACAACATCCGTATAAAACGGTACCTTATTAATCGTGTGTTATCTCAAGTCTCGGTAAAAAGTCAATTTTTAATTAGATATTTCAAGTTAATTCCCAATTTAAAGAAAAATAATTCCATTTTTAATTGAAAATGATCCGGAATTTATTAATTCCAAATTTTCCTATATTCCCCAACAAACGTGACAAAATATAAAAAAATTTATTAGTTTGAAAAACTTTCCGAATCATTCTTATTTTAAAGAAGATATTCCGTTATTAATGATAATTGATGATATCCTCCCCAGCAAACCTGGCAGAGGACTCATGAATTATTTTAACTCGGGAATATCTTTATTTTATTGAAAATCATTATCTTTTTCAAAACATTTTAAAAAAAATATGAATATAAATATGTGTGACTTAAATAAATGACATAGCAAAGTCTAGATAATATAATGCAACCTAAATGTTATGATATATTTTAAATGTCATAGCATATTCTAAATGAAATGAAATATCCTAAGTCATATGATATATTCTAAATGAAATGAAATGACTTAGGTAACATGGTATATTCTATATGAAATGAAATGACCTAGGTCATATGATATATTCTAATTGAAATAAAATATCCTAAGTGACATAATATATTCTAAATGAAATGAAATGACCTAGGTAACATAATATATTCTACATGAAATGAAATGACATAAGTAATATAATATATTTTATATGAAATGAAATAATTTTAATGACATGGCAAATATAAATGATACGGCATATAATCTAAATGACATGAAACATAAAATAATGCTATCATATAATATGCATGAAAAAAAATAATAAAAAAATAATAATGCATGAACATAGTATATGCTAAATAATATGACAAAAATAACTAAATAAAAAGCATAAGATATCATGAAATATTCAAAACCATATAAAAATTAATATAATATCAAAAATTTAAATAATAAATAATAACAACACCATGGAAACTATCATAACAAAAATTACATATTATATAGTATGCATGATTATGGAAAATGCAATGCATGAGAATGTATTTTTTCCTTTAATTAAGAAAATCCGTATATCTAAAAAGATATCCGGCTATCTTAGAAAAATAT
The DNA here is from genome assembly GCA_030761205.1 of Fremontodendron californicum. Lineage (NCBI taxonomy): Eukaryota > Viridiplantae > Streptophyta > Magnoliopsida > Malvales > Malvaceae > Fremontodendron > Fremontodendron californicum. Next base: position 3,946,195 of record JAULJL010000037.1, read on the forward strand.
ATCAAATTAAATATTCTAAAACCAAAATACTTTGTGATTGTTTGAAAAACAATTTTGAAAAGCTTAGATTAAAAAATAAAAACTTAGCTAAACCCTTTTTAAATGGCTCTAATTTCCTAAGTTTAAAATCCCGGACTTGACCACCGTTAACCCGAGATTTAAATGATCATTTTTAGAGTTTAAAAAGGCTTAGAAACTACCCTAAGTCAGTAGCTAAACTTCTTAATCAGCCCCCTCTAAATAACTTAACCAAAACAGAAAAATAATTTTCCTTCAAATTCAATTATGCCTCTACTCTCCAATTTTAAAGCACGATTATTTACCCTATTTTTAAAAATTTAAAACAATCTAAAAAAAATACTGGAGACTCAGGACATGTAAAAATACTTGGGAAACAATCGGCTTAATTTTCTAATTAAAGATGACTGCCCAGAAAAATCGAGAAAGTACGATTACTGGGTGAAAAGCTGTTTTGTCAAAACACATTTTTTTGTCTTTGATAAAATCATTTAAAAATCAAAGTAAAAACGTTAGAGACTCTCCTAAGGACTCACAAACAGTAGCTAACACTTTTGAAAAGTTAGGGAAAAATTGGCTAAGTAAAAAAAATCACAAAGGTAGAATAATCAATTTGACAACTCTTTATTTTTCCACAAGTATGCCCAAAATGAGCATGACTTTGAACCATTGATTGGTCTAAGTCATAAATCAAGTGGAAATGACATGAAATGCATGAAAATATAGCAAATATGATGCATGACATGCATGATTTAAAACCTAAATGACATGAAAAATACATGGCATCAATAAATGACTTAGACCTAAATGAATTTGCATGGCATTTAATGCAACCTAGGTCTAAAATGCATGAATATGCATGGCAAAGCAAACCAATCCTAAACCTAAAAAATGCATGGCAATAACACAAACATAAGGCATGCTTAAAAAAAATACACAACCAAATACCATGAAAATGCTAACCTATCAACTAGCATAACAAAAATGCACACACAAAGCATACAACAAGAGGGTGGCCAAATGGTGTAATGCTTAAAATGAGCATGGCATTTTCACAAACACATGATATACTAACATGCATAGGTAAAGAATAATGCTCAAATCATGTAAATATAAAGTAAAGACATGAAAACTAATAGGCATTTTCACAAACACATGGATTACAAAGTGTAAAATATAAACAAACTTAAACATTTTGCAAAATAGAAAATAAAAAATGCAAGATAAGTAAAATAAACATGATAACAAGATAATAGACTCAAAAACGGAAACAAGCAAGCAACCAAATTAAAACAAGCTTCATGTTTATGTATTAGAAGAATATTCAAAGCATCAAAACTTGTTAAATATCAAGAATAACATGAAATAAAAATGCAAACAGAAACTACACTAAAACAATAGGCCATTCGGCCACTTAGAGAAAAATAGAAAAAAAAATTGATTTTCCATAGTTTTTCAAGAAACCATGAAGGAAGAACTTGAAAAGAAAGCTTAAAAACACTTATTGTAAAATCAAAATCAAAAGAAACTCACCAAATATCAAATAAAAACAGCAAATCAAGAATGGAAAATCAAAGAATGTGCAAGAGTATGGTGCTTAAAACAACCTCTAGAAGCTATATTGCAGGCTTTTTCTCTTCTAACTTTCTTTTCTTTTCTAAACTTTTCTTTTTGCCTTTCAACAATCGAGAGAAAAATAATCCAAAAACAAGAGAGAATAGAGAGTGAATAGCTGAAAATGAAAAGAGAGTGTCCTCCCTCTAGTAGTGGCCGAATGGCCCTTATCCCCCTAGGATGTTGTCATTTTTCTTTCAACCAATTTTGATCCAAAGGCTGTTGATCCAAGAGGTTTAAAATATGAAATTATCACCCTTAGATTAGGCAATCAGCTATCCACAATTACTACTGTTCAAGAATCTTAAGCCGTTATGTTGACACTCTCCCTCTTCATGCATTGGTCCATGCGGCTTAATTGCGAAGGCTTGATAAAAAAATAACTACCTTCCTCTTCATTGTTAGCCTTTTGATTAAAAATAAGGAAATATCTGCGGGCCTTAGCCGGCTGTCCCCTATTCTTCCAGCCCATGTTTCATTTTTTTTAAAAGGCAAGAAAAGCCTTTTTCGGTTTCTTGGGTAAAATGACCTTTTTGCCTCCCGAACATAAATAAATAGAAAACGGACTTCAAATTCAAATTTTACTTTTTCAATACTTTCAAAATAATAAAAAATTAAATTCTGGAGATTTTCAAAAAAATTTCAAGCCCATTTGCTATTTATTTGGATTTTTTCTTCCAAAATTACCCTTTTATGCTCCCAAACTTTACCATTTTTTAAACGAGCTCCTACTCCAGATTTTTCTTTACCAATATATTCCAAATAATTTAAAAGTGTGATCTGAAATTTTTCATAATTTTTGGAACTCATTTGGTATTTTTTCGGGATTTATCTGCTTGAATTACTGTATAGTGGGCCCGGGATTTGGTCATTTTTCAAACGAACTCCAAATCCTGATTTTATTTCACCAATCTCTTCTAAATAATTTTAAAAAGTGATATGCAAATTTTCAGAATTTTTGGAGTTCATTTGCTATTTTTCCGGGATTTATCTTCTTGAATTTCTACATAAGGGACCCGGGATTTGGCCATTTTGCAAACGAACTCCGAATCAAGATTTTTCTTCTCCAATCTCTTCAAAATGGTTTAAGAATGAGATCTGCAAATTTTCAGAATTTTTGGAGTTCATTTGCTAATTTTCCCAAATTTTCTAATTTTGCCCTTTTGCCTTTGAAACCCGATTTTGCTCAAAACAAGTCCGACTTTTAGATTTTCTACAAACTGAGCTTTGGGCTACCCTTGTTTAATCACTCCTCATCCATTAAAGGCTTTAGTCTTACCGAATCGGGCTATTTCTATAATTCTTCCAAATTTCACCAAAATCCACCAAAAACCCTAATTCTCAATTTCTCCCGGATTGACTTTTCTTTCAGTTTTTCTACCAAATAGCTTCTCCATTACCCGTATTCAGGGCTTATCTTTCATTTGGAACCTTCAATTTCGAGCAATTTGGTCGTTTAAGCATTTTTCCCCAAATTTCTCAAACAAGGGTTTCCTTTCTACTGAATCTCTGTAACCGAATTTTCGAACTCCATATCTTTCAATGTAGACCTCGGATTATAAAAATTCTTTCGCCATTTTTCAATTGAACCTCAAATCTTGATTTTGGAAGTGGGTTGACTTTTTCAGTAGTTGACTTTTTGGGGTTGACTTTTTCAAGTTTGACATTTTGTGCTCGCCTTCTTAGACTAAGTCTCGGAGTAGCACCTGCAGGATGAAAAAGTCTTTTTACATTCTGAACATCAATTTAGGAAGAAAACATATCTGTTTTAGTGGTCCGGACAAAATTAGGTATCTACAGCTGCCCCTCTTTGGCTATTGCTGAGAATTAGAAATCAGGCAAAGATAAACAAACACTAATTTTGTCCGGTTAGTGAAATCACATATGAAGATAAGGGGAATGGGGGTTCTTTTTTCATTTTTCATTTTTTTCAATTTTTTTCATTCCATTTTTGTTTTGTTGAAAGAAAGCTGTAAGTTGAAGATTTTATCCTTAAATTGAGTTTCCTGACTAATCAAGGCTTGACCCGTCTTAAGGAAACGAGTTCGATTTTCAAAATGAAAATTGTCCCGGAAGGTCTTATCTATAATTCAAAGAAAATGATGCCCGAGGGTCTTAAAAATGGTGCCCGGAGGCCTTACCCGTGATTTGGAAAAAATACGCTGTATGCGACTTTAAAAATGATGCCCAGAGGTCTTAAGAATGGTGCCCGGAAGCCTTACCCATGATTTGAAAAAAAAATGCGCTGTATGCGACTTTAACAATAATGCCTGGAGGTCCTAAGAATGGTGCACGGAGGTCTTAAAAATGGTGCCTGGGGGTCTTAAAAATGGTGCCCGGAAGCCTTACCTGTGATTTGAAAATACCTTGATGACAGTCTTAAGGCTCAACTTATTTGATAAACAGAATGAATTCGATTTAAAACAAAAGGAAATACCTCGATGGTGGTCTCAAGGCTCGACTCATTTGATAAAACAGAATGAGTTCGATTTAAAACAAAAGGACATACCTCGACAGTGGTCTAAAGGCTTGACTCATTTGATAAAACAAAATGAATTCGATTTAAAACAAAAGAAAATACCTCGTCGGTGGTCTCAAGGCTCGACTCATTTGATAAAACAGAATGAATTTGATTTAAAACAAAAGGAAATACTAAGAATGATTCTGGATTTGATTCATTTGGAAAAAAAATTAACTTGAAAATGAAAGGAACATACCTCGATGGCGGTCTCGGGGCTCGACTCGTTTGAGAAGCAAAAGGAGTTCGATTTGGAAAGGAACGTACCTCGACGGTGATCTCGGGGCTCGACTCGTTTGAAAAGCAGAACGAGTTTACTTTGGGGAAGTCCAAGTTTTCCTGATTTCTGCAATGTTAGCTAAATGCAATGATGAGAATGACATGCTTTGCAAATGCTTGTATGTTTCCTAAGAATGAATGCAATCAAATGATTGTGTCATGATTTCTAATCCATGGTTTCTTTGAGGTTCACAGATTATCTGACTTCATGACGGAGTCTTCAATTGTTCACTGATGCCCCACTTTAGGAACCCTTCACTCAAGATAACTTGTCAAACAGGCTCAGTTTCTGATTTTCGCTAAGATTCACAGATTTTTTGACTTCATGATGGAGTCTCTAACACGTTCACTGTTTTCTTTTCTTGGTGAACTTTCCAAACCTTTCCCAAAATTTAAATCTATTCCTTAGTAATACTATGAAATCCTTTTATTTAAAGATTTTTTATTACTAATCATCATTCAATTTAATAACAATCATGATGCATCTCAAAAATGTATGAAAGAAAATATGAAATAAGCAAAAATGTCATGAAAAGGATAACAAGAATTTATTGCAACAAATGTTTTTTAAAAATGAATATCAAGGATATAAGAAACAAATGTAATGTTATAGGTTATAGATGCCCCAGATGTAGAATATCTTGGACCCTTTATTTTTCAAACCATCTGAAATTTCTCTTGAATGAGCAATTTACTTGGGTAACCTCTCGGCTTCCGTAGTTACATCAGACTGAGTTGTTCTCCTTTTCTCTGATTTTCAAATATTTTTTCCCTATTTACACAGAGCATTGATTCGAACTTTAATCAGTACCTAAGCCGCCCTTTGCGGGTTTTCAACTCAAGTGTCCTCCATTCGGTATTAAGTCGCCCTTTGCGGGTTTTCGGCTTAAACCTCTCCTTTTACATTCTTTTTTCATTTCCATTTTTTTGTATTCTACCATGCATCTGAGAATTCTAAATACTTCCAAGGTAAAAATATCAATTCAAAAGATGGGATGAATTCTGAGAATAACCTTTCAAATTAAATATCCATGCTTGATCAAAAGGGCTTTTAAAGCACGTAATGTAGGCCAAGGTTCAGGTTTAGAAAGAAAGGATAAAATAGGCCCAAAATGTGTTTAATGGTGATGGAATCAAGGATCATTTTCTGAGGAGAACTCATTCTTGAAACATTTGTCCCTTTTTTTGGACTTTTTTTTTTTGTTGCTTTGTTAGCTTTCATTTGCCACATTTTCCAATTGCTTTCTTTTTGCCATGATTTTTGATTATTTTTCCTCTTATTTACCCTCTAGTGTAGAGAGTGATCCTTGATCAAGGTTTAAAGAAAGAAATAATTCCTAAGGTTCAAAGGGGTGACTAAGGATACTTTTTTCTGAGTGAAAGAAATATGAAAGATGGCCATTCATCATATCAAGCATGAATATTCTCATTAAAAAACAATCCACAGGGGAGATAGATATGTAGAATTTCCATTTTTACACTTGGAATCATTCGAATTTCCATGTGCACAGCATCACATTTTTTTTAAGCATAATACTTCTTCAATTCATCAGCATTCACGGGATTTCTTGAAATCCTCACCGTCCATCCGAGTTAAAATCAATGCTCCTCCAGAAAAAGCTCTTTTTACCATATAGGGTCCTTTCCAATTCGGAGCCCACTTTCCTCGCTGGTCCTTTACTATAGGGAGAATTTTCCTCAGTACCAACTCCCCATCTCGAAACTGTCTGGGACGAACTTTCTTGTTGTGGGCTCGAATCATCCTTTTCTGATACAACTGCCCGTGACAAATTGCTTTCAATCTTTTTCTCCTCGATGAGATTCAGCTGTTAATAACGAGCTCTAACCCATTTTGTTTCTTTTAGGCCAACTTCCATCAAAACTCGTAATGAAGGGATTTCAACTTCAATAGGTAGCACTGCTTCCATCCCGTATACCAAGGAAAATGGCGTTGCCCCTGTAGATGTGCGAACTGAGGTACGATATGCATGAAGAGAAAAAGCCAAGATCTCATGCCAATCTTTTCACACATTAGTCATCTTCTCAACAATATTCTTGATGTTCTTATTGGCTGCTTCTACTGCCCCATTCATCTTCGGACGGTAAGGTGCCGAATTATGATGTGTGGTCTTGAACTGAGTACACACTTCTTTCATCATCTTATTATTCAAATTGAGAGCATTATCCAAAATAATTCTTGCTGGCAACCCATATCGGCATATGATTTCTTTCTTAACAAATCTGCATACCACCGACTTTGTTACATTCGCATAGGAAGCAGCTTCTATCCACTTTGTGAAATAATCTATGGCCACCAAGATGAAACGATGTCGATTTGAAGCTTTCGGGGTAATAAGCCCGATCATATCCATTCCCCACATTGAAAAGGGCCATGGTAAAGTCATGACATGCAATGGCGATGGCGGCACATGAATCTTATCTGCATATATCTGGCATTTATGACACTTCCGGGAATAACTAATACAATCTCCTTCCATTGTCAACCAATAATACCCTGCCCTCATAATCTGTTTAGCAAGCATGTGACCATTAGCATGAGTGCCACATATCCCTTCATAGACCTCTTCTATAATTCTCCGAGCTTTGGCAGATCCGACACATCTCAATAAGGCTTGGTCTTTTCCTTTCTTGTAGAGAATCTCAATGTCTAGAACAAAACCCATTGCTAGCCTTCTCAGAGTCCTCTTGTCATTTTCTGTTGCTTGTTCTGGATACTGTTGACTCTTGATGTACTGTAAGATGTCGTTATACCAAGAGAGGCCATCTGCTTCTTCTTCAATACTTAGACAGTGGGCAGGAGACTCATATATACTTATCTTTATTGGCACAACTTTAGCCCCTTCATTCATTTTAAACATTGATGACAAAATAGCCAGAACATCTGCCATTCGGTTTTCTTCTGGAGGGAAGTAATTGAAATTCACTTCTTCAAATTCCTCTAATAAACTCAGTATTCTCGATATCGGATTAGCTTTGTATCTCGGACTTAATTTAACTAGCTCAATTGAGAGGTCTATGCTTAGTTGTGCTGGTTTTGCTTAAGCTAGAGCCTAGAGGGTGGTCAAGAAGGACCTGTATGTAAGCAGATAGAGACAATTCCATTTCCATTTCTTGTTTGGGGTCCCTTCTAAAAATCGAGACAAGACATGCTATGAACCCAAGGGCTGTAAAAAATAGGATAAATCTAAAAAACATGCTTTATAGAAAGACAAAAATCATTCAATGATCTAATGGGTAACAATATGTAAAAAAGAAATTAAAATTTTAAAAACTGTTAAGTAAGATCTAGTAAAGACGAATATATCCTTAAAATTTAATGTACAATTTACAAACCCTAAAACAATACAACTTTCTTTGCCTGCTTAAGATTTCAGTTGCCCAGTACTTGCCCTCTCCTCTCTGTTTCGCTCCTTTTCTTTCTTCTCTATATATCTATCTCAAAAAAAGAAAGAAAAAGAGAGTGAAACTCCAAAGAACTTTCTCAAATTTTCTGAAGAAAAAGTTAAAGAATTAGGAATCTTGGGAGTGAAAAAGAGGCTTCCAAGTAAATTTTGTTATTGCATTTGGTAAATGAAGCCGAAAATGCTACAACAATTGAGAATGGAAAATTTTTTGATAATGTTGGTGGAGCTTCTGATGCACCAGAGTTTGTGGATGGTTCTGGTATGTCTTTGGCATGTTTGTTACAAGCATCTGTTACCATCAAAATTGAATGAAATTTGTAAAGAAAAGAAGAAAAGAAAGATAAAATAGGGGAAGAGTTGGGAGGGAATGGGTGTTGATGGAAAAGGAATCAAGTTTTTCATTAAGGTGTTTTTATTTTTACAATTTTTTTTCATTTTTTTTTATAAATTATTTTATATCATTAAACCATTAAATAATTATTATATTGTAGAAAGTATGTTTTTCAAATTCATCCAAAATAGTGTTGTTTGAAACATGGCTGACCCAAACGGAAAAGATGATGTTGATGTCACATGCTATAGAATTGTGAAGGATAAAGCTTTGCGCACTCAAATATCTGACTCCCGATAGGTACTCTTTTCAAGTCCTTGTTCACCATGCATTCACTGGTTGAGATTCTTAAGTTTTGACAGTTAATCTCAAATGCAAGACCTCCATCAATTTATGCAATGTTTTAATTCCTAAACTACATTTTTTTTCAATACAATTTTTTTTTTCAAAAGCAATATTAAATTAACGCTAAATATAAAACTATCAAAAACATTAAATCATAGCCCAAAAATTCGTGATAATCAACACAAACGACAAAAAATTGCATTAAATTCCAAAAGGATCTGTGCAGCACTCATTTCATTCACGGTCAACAAAATTTACGACCCAATTGCAGCTTCACACGTGTAAAGCCATCGTTTGCAAACCGACACCTGACCGTTAAACTTTCAGGTAAATGGTATAGCCTCCTCCGTCCCCCATCGAATAAACGCATCTTTGAAGTTGACGAGAACGAAGGTGATAAATTAAAGGGTTAAAATAATAAAAATAATCTCTAAATTTTATCATTTTCTTTAAATAATTTTTTATATTTTTATTGTATTCAAATAAATTTTTAATTTATATTTAAATAAAATTTATACATAAATCAAATTTTCATTTAAAATAAAAAATTATTTAAATACAAATCAAAACATAAATATTGATTTAAATATAATAAAAATATAAAATTTTATTTTAAAAAAAAATGAGGAATTTTTTAATATTCTAACTTAAATTAAATTACTATTATTAGTTTAGTAATTAAGTAATGATTAATAAAAATTAATTAAAAATGTGAAAAATCTAAGGATATGAGAGAGAAGCACATGGGGTTGAGGGTTATATAAGTAGAGATAAGGTGACTCTGTAAATGCAAGAGAGTAAACACCAAAGTGAGGTCACACCAAAAAAAAAAATTTTGAGAGAGTTTTCAGGTTTTGCAACAGTGTTTGATCATTTCAGTTTTCTTCTTAATTCCCCTTTTTTCTGTAATTCCCCACTTCTCTGAATCCTTTCTGTCATCGTCTGTCTTTCAAGCTGAAAATTTTGTGTCAAAAACAAAGCTAAACAAGCATACCAGGGTTGTTTTTTTCTTCATTTTTTTTAAAGCCAGGTGGTCCAGAATAGAGATTCAGGTTTCTGTTTTTGTTTTTTTTTTTCATCATAACAAAGTTTTAATCTTTATTTTCATCGGCTAAGAAGGTTTATTTTTGGTTCCTCTTGGTTGTTTTTTAATAAAACTATTGCCTGTTCTTTAGTTTTGGTTAAGAAACAGGTTGTTTTAAGAATCTTCTTGCTTTGGGTTTTAAGTTTTTTTAACTAGCAAGTTTTTGGATATGGCAGCAACTATAGATATGTATAATAGCAGCAGAAGCTCAGTTTTCTCAGATCCTTTTAGAGAAGAGCTAATGAAAGCACTTGAACCTTTTATGAAAAGTGCTTCATCTTCCTCTGCTTTATCTTCTTCTTCTTCTTCTTCCCCAATTTCTTCTTTTTCTTCTTCTTCACAGCCTAACTTGTATCCTGAATTATGCTCCCCATCGAGCACCCACTTGTTTTCTAATCATGGGTTCTCTAGCTATAACAATATGATGGGTTTTGAGCAAACAGGTTCAATTGGGCTTAACCAACTCACTTCTTCTCAAATCCTCCAAATTCAAGCCCAAATCTACCAACAACAACAGCAGCAGCAGCTTGCTTCTATGGCTACCACAACATCCCTTCAAAACCAAAGGCTCAACTTTCTTTCCCCAAAAGCTGTCCCTATGAAACATGTTTCCTCCACCCTTCCAAAGCCTATAAAACTTTACAGGGGAGTAAGACAGAGGCACTGGGGCAAATGGGTAGCTGAAATTAGACTCCCCAAGAACCGAACCCGCCTTTGGCTTGGCACTTTTGATACAGCTGAAGAAGCAGCTTCGGCTTATGACAAGGCTGCTTATAAGCTTAGAGGAGAGTTTGCCAGGCTCAACTTCCCCCACCTTAAGCACCGAGGAGCTCATGTTTCTGGACAATTTGGTGACTGCAAGCCTCTCCATTCCTCAGTCGATGCAAAGCTACAAGTCATCTGCCAGAGCTTGCAGAAACAATGGAATTCAGGAAAGACCTGTTCTGTTTCCGATTCAAAACGTAACAGTATTGCTCCTTCACAGCCTAAGGTTGAGTTTGATTACCCTGTGAAGTGTGAGGAGTTTGATCAGTCTAATTCACTGTCATCATCACCATCCCCGGATTTATCCAATGAGTCAATGACAGGATCTTCTTCACCAGAATCTGATATCACTTTCTTGGATTTCTCTGATTCAAAGTGGGAAGACAATGAAAACTTCGGTTTGGAAAAGTACCCTTCAGTGGAAATTGATTGGGAAGCCATCAGGGAACTATCTTGAGTCTTAAAAAGAAAAATACAACTACTATAATGTAATCTTCCATTTTCTTAGGTCAAGTATCTTTTTTCTTTTGTCATGTAGGCTTTTTTAGTGTCTCTAGTAGTCTTTACAATGAAATTTTTGACATTGTAGAGGTAGCTTTAATTAGGTGTCAGTTTAGAACTTGTATCATGTTAATATGTAGAGGTATCTCCTTTCTAGATTGGTCTTGCAGGTACTTTTTTTTCCCTAGCAATGGCCATTGGAGAACTGCAAGTTTATCATGTTTTAAGAAAACTATTGTCTTTTGAATATATTTTTAATGTGTCTTTTTTATGTAAATCTAAACGGTTGGCATGTGTTGGTGTTTGATTCTTCTTCTTCATGTGTTTATGCCCTTAATTTGTCTGTTAAGCCATCACTCTTTCTATCTTAAACAGTGCTCATCAACACAAAATTTTGATGTAATCTATGAGATGGGGCCATGTTTTATAAATCATTCCAATTGATTCCATTGTTTTTCTAGATACTTACTTTTGTCCGATCGCCTAAATAAGGTGATTTTTTCTTTTCCACATTTTGAAATGCAAAAAATCTTCCCTCATTCGGAGGTTAAAGCGAAAAAGTTAATTCGGAAAAAGTCAACTTCGAAAAAATCAATCACTAAAAGTCAACCACTAAAAAAGTCAACTCTCAGTCAAAATCAAGATTCAAAGTTGAATTGAACAATGGTGAAAAAATTTTGATAATCAAAGGTCTACAACGAAATATAGAGAGCTTGAAAGACAAATTGCAAAATTCAGTTTAGGAAAAATATCTAATTTCGCAAATTTGAAAAAAAGTACGTAAACGATCAAATTAGACCAATTTGGAGGTTCCAAATGGATTAAGATCAATAAATATGGATGAAGGTCCAATTTTGGAGCGGAGTTGAAGGAAGATGTGGTTTGAAGAGAAAAAGGAAAATAAGAATTTAATGAATAAATAGGAAATTCACAAATTTGGGAAAAACTGCAAAGATGACCCGATTAGGTGAAATTGAAGCCCCCAGTTGATAAATGATAAATAAATAAAAATATCCCAAGTCCCAATTTGAAGTGGATTCCAAGGAAGAGTCGGTTGGAGGAAAAACGGAAAAACGAGAAAATTTTCAATATTGAGAAAAGGGGAAAACAAAATCGGATGTAAAAATTGGGCATTTTCGGACCAACTCCAATTTAATATATGAAAAAGGCAGTGAAAAAAGAAAATCCGAAAATTGGGCCCCTTTCGAGTAAAATCGAGATTTCGGGGGTTAAAGGGCAATTTTGAAAATTCCGAGAAAAATAGAAAACGAGCTAGAAAAATTATGAAAACTTTCAGATCTGAATTTTATATTTTATGGAAGGGATTGGAGAAGAAAAATCCAGAATTGAAACTCAAATGAAAAAAGGCAAAGTTCGAGTGCACTAATCCGAAATTCCAAGAGAAAATTTCGAGAAAAATAGGAAACGAGCTCGAAAAATTATGAAAACTTCCAGATCTGAATTTTATATTTTATGGAAGGGATTGGAGAAGAAAAATTGGGAATCGGAGCTCAAATGAAAAAAGGCAAAGTTCTAGTGCACTAATCCTAAATTTTAAGAGAAAATTCCGAGAAAAATAGGAAACGAGCTTGAAAAATTATGAAAACTTTCAGATCTGAATTTTATATTTTATGAAAGGGATTGGAGAAGAAAAATTTGGAATCGGAGCTCAAATGAAAAAAGACAATTTTGGAGGCACTAAACCGAAACTTTAGAGAAAAATCCAAGAAAAATAGAATTCGAGCTCGGAAAAATATGAAAACCTCCAGAATTGAGTTTTATATTAGATAGGATGAATTGGAAAAGAAAAATCTGGAATTGGGGTCTATTTGCAATTGAATTAAGTTTGAGGGTCAAAGTGCAATTTTATCGAAAAAATCGAAAAGGGTCATTTTGCAAATAAAAAAAAGAGGAATGGCCTAAAAAATTCCAGGCCATTTTCAGCTAGCTCATGGTTGGAAGAGAGGGTATGGTCATCTTAAATCAAATGGCCAAGATTGAATAGCAAGATGACATTTTTTAGAAAGAACAAGATTCTCCACTACTTGCCTACATGGCATTTCTGGCCAATGGGAGGCCTCCAAATTGCAAGGCCATGTGAAGAGCATGTGAAGGTTATAAGATGATGCCAAATAGGATTAAAAATGCCCCTTGGGAAGATATTTTGGTAGTAAGCCATATGATCATGACAAGTGGCTTAGATATTTTGTAGAGATAGGAGACAAGAAGAATCTAAGTGGCATTATTGGCCAATGAGAGGTTAGGAAACCCTTAATTTAAGGGAAGCATCATACAAATAGGGGACAAGCACCCTTAATTTAAGGAAAGTATCATGCAAGGAGGAGACATTTTTAGCCATGTGGCAAGGGATGTTGGGAGAGCATGCAAAGCATGACAAAGGGCAAAAAAAAAAAAAAAAAAACTTCACACCGATAAGGGGTTGGCCAGCCAAGCAAAGCAAAGAGGGGGGAATTCATTTTTTCTTAAGGCATTTCACTAGACTCTTGAGAAGAGAGGAGAAGAAAAAAATAGGGAGAAAGGAGGAGGAGCTTGATTTGGAAAGCAATAGCTAGGTAGCTATTCCCTCTTCTTCTTCATTTATTTCTTTTGATATCATGTTCTTTTTCTTCTTCTTTTTTTTCATATGATTTGTTAAGTTTTTGTTGAATAAAAAGGTTTTCAAAAATAAATTTTAAAGGTTTTGTTCTATTCTCTACAAAACAAAAGTTGGGAAAATCTTTTCTACTATTTTCTTGCTTTGGCCGAACTAGCTAGATGTTTTTGTGCTTGTTCTTGCTTGATCATTCTTGCTTGTTTGTTTGTTCATATTTTTAACTCATCGTTGATTTATTGTCATATGATTATGGACTGTAAAATCGTACATTTCATGATATTTTTAACTAGGTTTTTGGCCAAGATCAACCTATGATCTCAAGCCAAAAATTACCTTGCCTATACTAGTTGAAAGAGTGATAGTTTAGATTGGGTCTTCTGACTTTGGGATTTTTTTTCACTACTCATCTTTTGTCAGAATAAATTTTTTTTTTTTTTTACCACATGCAGTAGACATTTAGAGGATGCCATGGTACTTTTTTTTCAAGATTTTTAGATTTTTTATCATAGTTGAAAAAATGGCTTTTGACAAAGCAGTTTTTAACTCAGTATTCTGACTTTGGTAAAAATTCGGTCATGGTATCCTTGGTCAAAAAATTAAGCTGATTTTATTCCATGGATATCAACATGTTATAAGTCTGCACTAAGTTTTTCATAATTTTTTGAAATTTTTTAGAAGGGTAAAAAAATAGGTTTTCAAAACTGGTTGTGAGAGTCAGATTTATTTTTAAGAACTAATAATTTTTTGTTTTTATTAGTATACAAAAGGGGGCTGATTTGGGACATTAGTTATTGTCTTAGGTTGATTTCCATGTCATTTCAAGAATAATATTTGATTTTATAAAAATTGGGTCAAGGGTGATCAACTTGAGTTTCAAAACTGGGGAAACTAGAGCCTTTTTCTAAGGGGTATTCGGCCATGGCCTATTTTCCATCAACAAAATTCCAATTTTTCAAATCCGAGCTCAAAGTCTTTCGGTTTTTGAATATCCAATTTAAGTTTCTTCCAAAGGTAGTCGGATACCTTTTTAGGTATACGGATGTCCTTACTTCAAGGAAGAAATACATCTTCATGCATTGTATATTTTAAAATATTTTTATTTAATTTAGTATAAAAACGTATTTTTTGGTTTTCTTAAACATTTGGTGAGAATTAGTTCCTAATTTTTGTCGGGTTTGCCGGGGAGGTTAGGAAATTATTCAATGCACGTGTTTATGGAATCGAAACGTATGGTTTTCATTTTACTTGGAATCATGAAAGAATTATTTTCCAAGCTTTGCTGGGGAGTACGATAATATTTTTCCGACATATGCCATTTATGTGATTCCTCACATAAAAAAAATTCAATTTCAAAATGATGATGTATGCATATTCCATGATCATGCATATTTCATGATATCTACATTTATCATCTTAATTATGAAAATTCTATGTTCTTGAATTTTCCATGTTGATGTCATTTTATGTCCATGTTGCTAGTGTGATTATGATGTGATTATGAATATTTTATAATGATGACATTTTGTGATTTTTGCCATGTCAAGCATGCTAGGTCATTTATTCTATGTCATGTCATTCATACATATGCTATGTCATTTAGATTTTGCCATGTCAAACATGTCATGTCATTCATACATATGCTATGTCATTTAGATTTTGCCATGTCAAGCATGTCATGTCATTCATACATCATTCATACATATGCTATGTCATTTAGATTTTGCCATGTCAAGTATGCCATGTCATTCATACATGTGCTATCTCATTTAGATTTTGCCATGTCAAGCATGCCATGTCATTCATACATATGCTATATCATTTAGATTTTGCCATGTCAAGCATGGCACATCATTCATTCATATGCCATGTCATTTGGATTTCGCCATGTCAAGCATGTCATGTCATTCATTCATATGCCATGTCATTCATTCATGTGTCATGTCATCTAGATTACGCCATGTAGGGATAAATATGCATATTGTTTAATTTTTGTCTTAGTAATATTTTTGCATATTCATTATCATCTTTTTATGATTTTCAAAATACATGAAAAATAAATATTGTTTTTATAAAACAAGATTATTCCCGAGTTAAAATAATTCTCGAGTTTTCTGCTGAGTCTGTCGGAGAGAATATCATCAATTATCATTAATGACAGAATTTTTTTTTTTTTTCAAAAAACAAGGGTGATTCTGAGAATTTCAAAATCAAGGAAAAATTCCATGTTTTGCCAAGTTTGTTGGGAAACATGGGAAATTTTATGTTAATAAATTCCGGATCATTTTCAAATAAAATATGATTGTTTTTAAGAGAATTATTTTTAAACACCAAATTTAAAACTGACTTTCACCGAGACTTGAGATAACACATGACTAATAAGGTACCGTTTTATACAGGTGTTGTGGGAGTGCTAATCCTTCCCTGCATGTAACCGACTCCCGAATCCGCACTTGTTTTCTCTAGTTCAAAGCGCAGACTTCGAAATTGGTTTTGAAAATGTTTTAATTAATTTTAAAACTTTTTATAAAAACCGGTTTTAATAAGTGGCCGATCACACCTAGCCAAAAAAGATTGGTGGGGACTCAATTCCTTTTTCGAAGTTGTTTCCAAACCCTCAACCTTTATTTCAAGAGGAATTAAGTCGTCTTTTCCTCTATTTTTCTAATGTCACGCTTTAACGAGAGATTTCTCATGACGGAGCAAGGCCTTTTTTTAAACGAGGTTGCGACAGTTTTGAATTTGTATTTTATCATCTGATTGTGGTTCTAGAGGAAAATTTTCATGTTCAACCTGTCTAGACTCTGTGCTTGCTGCCATTGAATCTCAAATTTAGGTGAAGGCTTTCTCTTTTGATCAAAACTGAGAGGTCTGCCTATAGGAAATAGCATGAATAATTTACACAATCTTTGTAGAAAATGTACATTTCTTTTTTTCAAAAATGTGAATAAGACATCAATCTTAATTTAATACTACCTTTTCTTTTCTTTTTATTTTATTTTTTTATCTAAGGTTGATTGAGTTTGAATTTGAGACAGTTTAAAATGTGATTAAGACTTGAATTAAGCACTCGATCACATTTCTTACACCTCGTGAAAGCAAAGAAAGTTTCACAATCTTTGGCTAGTCTCTGGAGCTTACCATTGGGGCAATTGGACAAAAAAATCAAGACTAAAAAGATTAAATAAAGACTAGTGATGATATGTTTGTCACAAATTGACTCAATACTAGTGGCACTATGTTTTTGTTACTACTGTTAATCTTTTTAGACTCAACAAAATCGTCACTACAAAGTTGTGTTATTGTGACAACTTATTTTAATCACATTTTCTGATTTTTTAGAATCGTCATAAGAAAAATGAGCTATTGTGACGATTTATAAAAGTTGTCACTAACAAATTAATGACGAAGATATTTGTGATAACAGATGACGACTTGAAAAAATTGTTATTATTATCAATCATAGTGATTAAATTTTATACTTTTAACGACTATTTTTTCTCCACTAAAACTCATCTGCTTGTAGTGACTAGAGAGAAATAGTAGTAATATATATTGATTAAAAAGAAAAAGAAGCACAATAATTAAAATGGAACTATGGAAGCATGGATCCCCCAATCACTTTAAGGGGTTCTAAGATTTTCTTGTCTGCAGGTAGATTTGTTCATAGATCGAATTGAATCAGACTCAATTTTTTTTGAGATCTTGTACTTAATGAGCTTGGATTCGGTTTGGAAGTTCGTTTTTATTTTTTTTAAAAATCAAAAAATTATTTTTATATTAATATTTATATATTTTTATAATTAAAAAAATATTTTTTATTAATTAACAGTAACTTGATCGAACCGAACTGATCCGAATTACAAAAATTTATATCATTTGTGTCGAACTAATAGTCCGACATTTAAATAGGTCTATATGTGGGCCATTGACAGGTGGGAATACAGAAACCATTGGAGGGTTTTCTCAGCCCACCATTTTGGCAGATTAAACCACACACAATCTTACACTCTGAGGCCTGAGAAAGGGAATTTGGAATGGAGGCCACCCACCACCCTCCAAAAATATCAGTCTTTCCAATATTCTGATTCTTTCTTCTAAGGATGCAAAGACAAGTTCACACTACAAAAACAACAAATGGAAGGAGAAAGAGACACTCTGAAAAGCTCTTCTCCGGCCATTTGGAATCCTTACAAAGCTTGAGAAAAATATTTTCCCCCAAAACCCCCACCTTTTTTTTTTTTTCACAATAAAAATATAGGTATGAAATAATTTTTCTTTTTGAATTGTTCATGACTTCACCTTAAATTCTATCTAAAGCATCCAATGGGAGGAAAAAAAGTAGTGTGAATGGAACGAAACTTGCATCCTCCTAAAGTTATTCAAGGATTCCTTAGAGGGTGAAGAAAAGTTCAATTATACACCGAAGTTAATTGTTTCAATTCCACTTTACAGGTCTTAATATGTGGATTTGAAGGCTGCTTCATAGATTTAAATAGCGGTAGTAATACTTAGGTCATTATTTTATAGTTTTGATTTTTTTTGTCGTTGATATTTATCGTAATTGGAGTGTGAATGATTAGCAATTCATAATGGTTAAACTCACGACTGTGAATTATATGTATATAGATTCAATTTACAATTTATGAATATATATATATTTTTTATATAAATAAAAAATCATAAATTGTCATAAATAAATTTCAAAATTAGTAAATTTTTTATGATTATAATTATAATTACTGCGTTTTGTAGTAAGGTATGCAAAATGAAAAAAAAAAAAATACAATCGCGATAATATTTATTACGTCCGCAATCGCGATAAACACAATAGGATCGAAAACGCTTTTGCAACCTTAATTTAAATTCCAGATACTTTAAAAACTCTAAGATAAGTTAACATCTAAGGTAAGAATCTCATCATCCTTAACCTAATAATTTAGATGACTTTAAGGTACTTGGGTCCTGTTGGATGCTTTAGAGAGATAGAGGGGCAAAAAAAAAAGTGGAGCCAGAGTTTTGTTTTGCCATCAAGGAGTGAAGAAGAGGCAAAAGCTTTTGTCAAATACCACAAAAAAAAGTAATAGAGACCAACCATTTTACCAAAAAGAAAAGAAAACAAGACCATGGAAATGATCATCTGTAGATTTTCCTGCAAAGAAAACAAAGTGTCATGGGCTACATGTGATGCACAGCAAATTGTTGTTGCAGTCGAAATGATCAACCAACCACCTCTTTTGTCTTTACTATGTGGTAGTTGGTTGTTGGAACTCGACTAATTAATTGGGACCGGGATCATAGAGTGTTAAAAAAAAGTATGAAACAGCTATCAATCCGATGTTCTCCATGCTAAGTTGCCAATAGAGGTGCTCATGGCCGGCCGGGTCGAGTTTAGATAGAGTATCAATATTATATATGTTTGTTTAAATTCGATTTGATCTGAAATATGGATCTCAAATTCTGCTCAAGTTCGTCCATATTTATAAATAGATAATTCAAACCTGCTTAGACCCGTCCATATTTTTATTTTTAAATTTAAATAAATATTTTTTTATTATTTAATTTTTGTTTTCTTTTATTAAATCTTAAAACATTGATAACTTAACATATTTTTAAATGTTTACACTATAATACTATATATATTTATTTTTTATATGATATAAATTACATAATATATAATATATAAAATATAAAATAATATATTATATAAATGAAAACGGGTCGGGCCGGGCTCGGGCTGGGCTGGGGCCTTGATTGTTGGAGTCAAGGCCCGGCCTATTTTCTAAATGGGCCTCATTTTTTTGCCCAAGCCCATATTTCGAGTCTAATATTTTTGTCCAAACCCTCCAAAATATGGACGGATCTTCGGGTTTGGACAGGTAGCCCGACCCTTGAGCAAGTCTAGTTCCCAAGCCTTTCCAACTTATTTTATAACTAATTTAGCATATATTATTAAAAAAATAGCCTATGTTAATTTAATAAATGTATAGTCAATTTTAATTAAAATATAAAAAATAATATATTATATAAATGAAAACGGGTCGGGCCGGGCTCGTGCCTTGATTGTTGGAGTCAAGGCCCGGCCTATTTTCTAAATGGGCCTCATTTTTTTGACCAAACCCATATTTCGGGTCTAATATTTTTGTCCAAACTCTCCAAAATATGGGCAGGCCTTCGGATTTGACAGGTAGCCCGACACTTGAGCAAGTCTAGTTCCCAAGCCTTTTCAACTTATTTTATGATATTAAAAAAAAAATAGCCTATGTTAAATTTATAGTCAATTTTAATTATTAGAATAGTCAATTTTCATTAGAGTAATATTGAAAATTAGAATATGATTTAGATTATGATTATGATATTATATTATAATTATTATAGTGATTCTTTTCTTGATTGGTGAAAATCATTTTGAATATTTAGGGCACTTCTATATAGATTTTTACACAATTAAAAATACAAGAATCTTTTTCTTATAAAATGGTATCAAAATTTTTCTGTCTAATTTTTGTTCGAAATTCTACTTAGAGACCTATATCTATCACTTTTGTCTTAGCAAAAAACCCTAGATGTCATTAATACCTGCATCACCCTACAAATCTACTTCTCAACCTAGTAGGAAAACTCCAGTAAAATTTCATCATCCGAAACATCTGAAAAACTCTACACTCTTCGATCAACAATCTCAGATTTCGTTAAATTTTCCTTGACATTCCGTCATCCAAACACAACACTGCCACCACCAAAACCTTCCCACTCTTCCACTCTTTCCAACCTCGATCGCTGCGATCAAATCGAAGTTCCCACGGGTGGCTACACGTTGGTCAAAGATTTCAAGCAAAATTCTGCTTCCTATGCATGGGGTTGACTAGAAACGTCCACAACCAATCAAGTCCTGCCATGTGTCACATTGCATAAGTCTGTCCTATCCACATGGCATGTCAATAAATAATTGCCACGTGTCTTGCCATATCATACCTACCATACCACGTGTCACTCACCTGTACTTACCATGTTAGGCGCCTTAGCCAATACCCGTGTCCTGTCACGTCATTATAATCTATGGGTTCAAGATATGAAATTTTTTTTAATTGAACGAAAATTATAACGCATTATCATTGAAGACATTTTTCAATCGACTTGTACGATATGTGAAACTGAAGTGAAATTTGCAAATCATATTGAAGATTAAGATTGTAAAAATCATAAGAATATAACTTGATTTAACAATACTTTCATTGAAAATATTCATATTCAATTTACTGATTTTGAGACTGCAAAGGAGATTTGAGAAAATTAGATATTAATTAATTTGGTAGGATTTCAGGGCCTTTTTCGACTACTTGTTGGATGATATGACCAAAAATTTATTTCATAAGAAACTCTCGACATTTTTATGATTTTTTTATTTAAATATAGTCAAAAAAAAAAATTCCGAAAATACCGTTACTTTTAGATTATTTCTCAAAATACGCTGGTTTTAATACTAGCTGGGAAATCACCACCCCCCATGGCGATTTCCCAGCGTCAAAAAACTCATTTTGGCTAAAAATACCAAGGGAAATCGCCATGGGGGGTGGCGATTTCCCTTGGTGTTTTTTGCAAATTTTGCTAAAAATACTAAGGGAAATCGCCACCCCCCATGGCGATTTCTCTTGGTACTTTTAACCAAATTTGCAAAAAAGATGGCGATTTCCCTTCATGTATAATTTTTTTTTAATTAATAAACAAATTTTAATTTTTTTTTAATTTGTAAATTTTATTTTTTAAATTTAAAAATTATAAATTAAATTAAATTTCTTATTAAATTTAAATATGGAATTTTTTTTTCTTATAAAAATTAAAAAAACAAAATAATATTTCTTCTTAAATTTTTATATCAAAAATTTTATTTGTAAGTTTTGTTTTAATTTTAAAAATTTGTAAGTTTTGTTTTTTAATTTTAAAATTTATAAATTAAATTAAAATAATTTTTTTATAATTTAAAAAAAAAAAAGAAATTTCGTAAGGTATATTTTATTATTTAAAATTTATGAACAAATTTTTTTAAATTTTGTTAATTGATTTGTATTAGATAAAAACAAAAAACAAAAAACAAACAAAAAAAACTTGCATTACATTTTCATAAGCAAACAAGTGAAATTCTGGAAAGCAAAAAAAAAAAAAAAAAATCAGCTATATTTCAGTCTATCAAATGCTGCAGAAAATATTGGAACTTGATTCTTTCTGCAATGGATAAGACTGATGATTTAGGGTTTTAGACAGGTTTCAGCTATTTTCCAGTCCACCAAATGCTGCAGAAAATATTGGAACTTGATTCTTTCTGCAATGGATAAGACTGATGATTTAGAGTTTTAGACAGGTTTCAGCTATTTTCCAGTCCATCAAATGCTGCAGAAAATATTGGAACTTGATTCATTCTGCAATGGATAAGACTGATGATATAGGTTTTTAGACAGGTTTCAGTTATATTTCAGTCCATCAAATGCTGCAGAAAATATTGGAACTTGATTCTTTCTGCAATGGATAAGACTGATGATATAGGTTTTTGGACAGGTTTCAGCTATTTTCCAGTCCATCAAATGCTGCAGAAAATATTGGAACTTGATTCTTTCTGCAATGGATAAGACTGATGATTTAGAGTTTTAGATAGGTTTCAGCTATTTTCCAGTCCATCAAATGCTGCAGAAAATATTGGAACTTGATTCTTTCTGCAATGGATGAGACAAATGATGGGATTTATCAATCACATTTTGCATTGAATAAGTTATAACTTTTTCAGTCAAATAGTCCTAGGCAGAATATCAGAATCAGATTCCATCCTATACAAAGGATGGGATCTGTCATCTGGTACAACATAATGAACCATTATAAATTCATAATACTTATGAAGGTTTACAATACCCCCTACAACAGTTTTTCAATAAGATTTTTCCTGAGTGCTAAAACCTCCTCATTCTCATTCTCATCCTTCTATATTTCTTCTTTCTTTTGCGGAGTGAAAATACCTACATTCTCATCTTTCTTAGTTTCATTACTACACAACATGAGCAATAGAGTGATCGCATTGGTCTACTATAATGGCCAAATTCATAATACTGACGAAGGTTCTACCTTTGATTGTGAACGTCCAAAAAGTTTTCGTGTTGAAGACGACGTCACATTAGAGGAACTGAAGCTGCAAATTCATACAAAAATTAAAGTTGGAAATAGAAAAAGAGTTTCAGAGGTTAAGTACAGGCATCCTCTTTCTATTGGTGAAGGATGTGTCCGATATAGAACATTTCCACTTGAAGATGATGATGATGTCAGATGCATGTTTTATGCTCATGAGACATTTGCAAATGTTGGTGTCCTTGAGTTATATGCTGACATAGATGATGTTGACGATGATTGCGGCCCTTCAAATGTTCGCACAACAGAAAACTTTCCCATAGAAGATTATGATTCTGGGTCGTTCTATGTTCACACTACATACGACGTTCCCACAGAAGAAGTCGTGCCCTTATCTCAAGCTACAACTTTTCAGACTTCATTAGTCTCACAAACCCTAATTCCTACTACCCTCGAAGATGAGCCAGCTGGTGTTGATCTTGTTCGTCCACGTGGAGTCCATGGTGAAGATGTTGGTGAATTTAGTGAGCAGGAAGAGGATGCTGAATTCGCAAGTGATGACAATACTGATTCTGACCTAGACGTCGTCCCTGCTGAGATCAACACTCATGGAGATATCAACACTCATGGAGATATCAACACTCATGGAGATATTCCCCTATATCAGGCTGCATCCCATATGCATACACTGGATCTGGAGGCAATGCATGTGCCGGAATTTCCAGAGTATGCTCATACATTAGCTATGCCTCTGACATTTGATCCATCTGCAGTTGATCTGTGTGTTGGGTTACAATTCCCAACGAAAGAGGCTGTGCTTTCAGCTATCAAGCACTATAACATCAAAAACTCTGTAGATTACAGAGTAATTGAATCTGAGCCGGCGAAATATTATGCCAAGTGCGTAATGTATGGGAATGGGTGTAATTGGAGAATAAGGGCAACTTTTATGAAGAAAAAACAGCTATGGGAGATTAGAAAATATGAAGGGCCTCATACTTGCACATCGGGGAGGATTTCACAAGATCATTGCAAGTTAGATTGTAACATGATCTGTTCATGCATTTTGTCATTGGTCCAAGCAAATTCGGAGATTTCCGTTTCAGTTTTGATCGCTGAGATGCGAATCCGGTATGGATACATCACCTCCTACAAGAAAACATGGCAAGCAAAGCAAAAGGCAATTGTTCGAGTATTTGGCGATTGGAAAAGATCGTACAATGAGCTACCTAAATGGTTAGGTGCAATGCAACATTTCGTGCCTGGTACAATTGTGGAATTGCAAACGGTACCTGCATATCACGGTGATCGACTGGTCCAGGGTAAGAGAATATTCCATCGACTATTTTGGACATTTAAGTCGTGCATTGAAGGGTATCCGTATTGTAAACCTATTGTGCAAATAGACGGTACTTTCTTATATGGAAAATACAAAGGCACATTATTGTTAGCTATTGCACAAGATGGCAACCGAAACATACTGCCAATTGCCTTTGCCATTGTGGAGGGTGAGACAACAGAGGCTTGGTCATTCTTTCTCAGTAACTTGCGTAGACACGTGACAAAACAGCCTGGCATTTGCTTGATGTCTGATCGACATGAAGCCATCAAAGCTGCGATTAGACGCGATGGTGGATGGAATCCTCCACATGCATATTTAGTGTACTGCATTCGACACATTGCAGCGAACTTTATGAAAATGTTTAACAATAAGGAATTGCGTCGACAAATTGTTAACATGGGTATGGAATCAAATCATAGTTATTTTATCTCTTATATTTCGTTTAGCATATAAAATAATATTGAAATTCACAAGTTTTTTGTTTTAAAATTTATTAGGATACGAGTTGAGGCGACCGAATTTTCATTTCATGTATGACAATCTTCGTGGAGAAAATGCAGAGGCGGCTAATTGGCTTGATAGGATCCCCAAGGAGAAGTGGGCGCAGTCATATGATCAAGGAAGACGTTATGGCCATATGACAACCAACCTAGCTGAATCTATCAATTCGGTGTTGAAGGGAACACGTCATTTTCCCATTACTGCTTTAGTGCAATCAACATATTATAGGTTGGCTGCACTTTTTGTTAAGATGGGGAACAAGCAAATTGCCATGATGGAGGGAGGACACACATATTGTGAAACAGTCACACAAGCTATGCAAGAAAATCGCAGGAAAGCTAACTCCCACATTGTTCGTAATTTTACGCGAGCAAATCAATCTTTTCTGGTTGAAGAGTTAGTTGCTCCACAAGAGGGTGTTTCTGCAATGAAGTACAAAGTCAACCTCAGTGACATGTGGTGTGATTGTGGAAAGTTTCAAGCACAAAAGTTCCCTTGTTCACATGTAGTTGCTGCCTGTGCACATGTCTATGTAGATTGCATGCAATATGTGGACAAAGTCTATAGACTGGAAACTATATTGAATGTTTATAGACATGAGTTCGAAGCTGTTGGAAATGAAGGTTACTGGCCTCAATATGATGGTCCAGAAGTGTGTCCCAATAAAGAAATGCGGAGAAATCCACATGGTCGGCCAAAATCAAGTCGTATTCGTAATGAAATGGACCTCAGGGAGAAAGGCCAACCAAAACGTTGTGGATTATGCAGAAACGAAGGTCATAACCGTCGAAATTGTCCGCATCGATTTGGCACATTGGGGGAGACTTCGCATCAACAATAAATGAATTACATGTTTTTCTCAACTTATCATGTACTTTGGATTATTATTGTACATATAAGGGAAAATATAATGCAAGTTTTTTTGTTTGTTTTTTGTTTTTTGTTTTTATCTAATACAAATCAATTAACAAAATTTAAAAAAATTTGTTCATAAATTTTAAATAATAAAATATACCTTAAGAAATTTTTTTTTTTTTTAAATTATAAAAAACTTATTTTAATTTAATTTATAAATTTTAAAATTAAAAAACAAAACTTACAAATTTTTAAAATTAAAACAAAACTTACAAATAAAATTTTTGATATACAAATTTAAGAAGAAATATTATTTCGTTTTTTTAATTTTTATAAGAATTTTTTTTTCCATATTTAAATTTAATAAGAAATTTAATTTAATTTATAATTTTTAAATTTAAAAAATAAAATTTACAAATTAAAAAAAATTAAAATTTGTTTATTAATTAAAAAAAATATACATGAAGGGAAATCGCCACCCCCCATGATGATTTTCCTTCATCTTTTTTGCAAATTTGGTTAAAAATACCAAGGGAAATCGCCATGGGGGGTGGCGATTTCCCTTGGTATTTTTAGCCAAAATGAGTTTTTTGACGCTGGGAAATCACCATGGGGGGTGGCGATTTCCCAGCTAGTATTAAAACCAGCGTATTTTGGAAAATAATCTAAAAGTAACGGTATTTTCGGAATTTTTTTTTGACTATATTTAAATAAACAAAAGCCATTTTTATCTGTCAAAATATTGCTCAAAACCTGACATAAATGTGCATGTGTGATCAGTGTTCCTTAATAATTCATATGTTGGGTGAAACAAGACATATAATTAATGAGAGAAAAAGTAATCTATCAAACAAAACAATGTGAGGAAAAATTACTAACGAAATTAAACTAGATGCTACTAATTTAATTTAAGTACTAATCTTGAGAAAGAAAATAGTCACATGCTTCATTGGCTAATAATGAGAGGAAAAATTTACCAAAAAAGTTAAAAATAGATGCTACTAATTTAAATACTAATCTTGAGAAAGAAAATAGTCACAACAATTCCTATTTTACTTCCCTCTTACTTTTAAATTATAGCAAATGATTATAATACATGTGATGGGTAGAACTGATAATTTTGAACACGATATGAATACGACACATTTAATAAACGTAAAAATAACGTAATAAACACTTCACATGGTTAAATACGATTAATAAATGTTTTACACGTATGATGTTAATGTTTAAAACTTTACCATATTTAATAATTTATGTTTTATTTATGTTTATACGGCTAACGCAAAAAATAACACAAAACACTACACACATACATGTCAATCAAGATGGGTAGAGACAGACCTGGGTTCCCTATTGCTTTGGTTTTAAAGTTGAATTTTGCATCTTAAAGTGTTCAGCCCATGATTTTGGATTAGTAGGTTTTCTAGTCTATAGTTGTCCTATATAAACATGGGGGCCCAAAAATTCTTATATTGCCCTACATAAACCTCAAGCTAAATGAAGCCCAAAACTCTGTATAATGTTTTCTTTTCCTTTACTTTTTCTTTTTAATTCATTGGGTGATTGAGTTGTTTGGCTTATGCATAAAAATGTTATTTTTTGAACTTGAAATACTTAAATAAAAGACTAATTCTTTTAATTCATTCCTCATGTCATGCACTCTAAATATATAAGGAATTTTTAAACATAAAAATTTTCATAAGTTGTCTAAGCCAAATAAAATCCAAATGAAACATTACAATAAAAAAGATATGCTAATATATCAACATTTAAAATTTAGGAAATAATCACAGTTGCTGCAACTAGTTTAAATTAACACAGTCCAATTTCTTGTTTCACAAATTTTTTACTTTAAACATGAAATTAATGTTTCACAAAAGCTAACATCCGAGTATTTAACTTTGTAACCGATACATGATCCTCTCTTAAAAAGTAAGATTTGTATCTCTCTTTCTCCAAAAAAAAATGTTTTCAAATTCTACCTTAGGTTAATTTATAAGAGCGCTAGCCCTGGCCGTTAGACGGCCTTCCGAAAAATAAACACATCAAATCTCAAACTTATTTAATGTCACCTCTTAAAGATAATTACATGCTAAACCTTTGGTTCATCTTCATTTCTCATTTAGGTGGGTTAAAGTTCTTCAATTTCTATGATCTGACACAATTGGTCAAGCCTTAATTATAACATACATAGTCCAATTACTGTCAGGGATTGTTGGAGCAGGGCTGCTTTAGGGGTGAGCCAGTTCCTCTTGGTTTTCAGATTGGTCTGAATTAATAACTGAAATTTTTGAAGCCCAACTTCTAAAAGTTAACCACTTGAGTGAATTTGGAGTTGGCTCAGGTGGGGAAAAAAGGGATATAGCGATATATATAGGTTGAAGTATTCAACTAGACTTGTTCAAAAGCCGAACTATCGTTTGATCAGAAAGGCTCGGTCCGAATTAGGTTGAGTTCGGATAAGGATTTTTTTTATTCAAGCCAGCTCGATTCGAATTATTGTTTATCTAATAAAATATTTTTTTATTTAAATTTAATTAGAAATATAATATAAAAAATAATTTCTTTTAATATTTTAGAACAGTAAACCTGGCCTACTGGCCGAGCTTGGATAAAAAACGAAAAAAATCAAGCCGTGGCCCAATCGATCCATGTACAGGTCTAGGTTGAACTCTTGCTACTCTTCTAGGGGAGAAATCAAATTTGATCAATCCATTTCTACGCTAACAAATTCTGAGTATTTGAACATCTGTAAATTAGTTTTGGATATTAAAAATTAGGTTGCAAACTTTTTTTTTTTTGGTATAGATATTATTTTAGTTTTTTTAATACGAGAGTTTTCTCTAAGGTGTTTAGGTTCGGTTCGAATAGAATTTTTTTTTTTCTAATCCTGAAAACCTATTTTAATGTTTAAAATAAATTAAAATATTAAAAAAATTAATTTTATATTATTATTGATATATTTTTTCATAATTAAATTTTAAAAAATATTTTTTATTAAAATAATTAAGACCGAATCAGATCAATCCTCCCTCCATGAGCAGATTTGAAACCACAACAATATCTCTAGCTTAATGCACTCCTATATTCTATAGACTATAGCAGTTCCTTGTCAAAGGTTACATGAAACCAATTATTGGAACTCCAAGTTTTCCTTGTGGGAAACGTAAGGCCCCTTCCCTCGTGAGATAGATATATCTGATGCACCCAAAATAATATATTTTTATTAAAATTTGCATTTAATATGGTCAATTGTAGAGTAAAGTAGCATGCAAAGATCGAATTCATAGGGATTGATGTTTAGTTTCTAAATTATTAGTTTAAAACTTAAATTCAAGAACAAGAAAAGAAAAAGGAGTTTTGAAATAATTAAATGTAAAAAAAAACAAGATAAGTAAAAAGCAGATAAATAAGAGAAAATTAAATATAAGAGAAGTATGGTTAAGGTTTCATTCTCAACCACTAGACAATATTATGAATCAAATTTAGATCTATCAATATCAATTATGTATCAAAGTGAAAAACCTTAGATAACAACATCCCGTGTTACCCCAATCCTTCCTTAGTTCGTCGTTAAGCAGGACGAACGCCACTACTTAATCTCTAATTATCAAACAGCCTAGGATAAACATCTCTAAATTTAATTTGACAGCAGCTTTATGATGAGAAAGATAGGTTACTCTAAGCAACAAAAACATGAACATGAATTATTTAACTTAGGTTATGTTCCACTTCGCAATTAACGAAAACTTTAACATAATCATTAATCATAAATTGCCACTTATGAATAGGAAATCAAGACAATTACACGGATCAAGATTCCTAAACTAGCATTAGATAATTATCAAGATCTATGTAGTGTGCACCCTAAACAAATCAAGACAAAGATCATAAACATTCTTATGGATGAACACAAGCAACTTTGATACAAAACTAATTATAGATAGAATCTCAAAATCAATTATAAAACATGTCTAGGGTTTTGAAATCACCCTTAACCAAAAAGCAATTTAGCCTAACATAAGCATAAATAATATATACATAAAACTAAAAATAAAACAATGGAGAAGAAGAAGAATAATGATGATCTTTGAGTCTCCTCCCAAAGATAATAATAGTTTGTGGCTCAAACGATGGTATTTATAGACCTTTTTGACCTTGAAAATCCTTTCTTATTGATCAAGGAAGCTAGGAGGCAAAGGCAAGTTTGGATTCTTTTTCTTGGTTTTTCTCGGTTTTGGAGGAAGTAAGGTCTGCACCGAGGCGCCACTTTCTAGCACCGCGATGCCGAGTGGGCTGACTTGGTGATTTTGCCCGCTGACATCAGTTTCGCGACTACTGCACTGTCTCCTATTTCGTCAGCTGATTTGGGTGACCATCCGTTGTCCAATTTAGGCGTGTAAACTATCGTTGGAAAGGTATTCAAGTCAGCTTAAAAATTCAAGAGAAAGTTTCTTCAAATACTGAATTTAACATAATGTTTTCCTTGCAACAAGATCTGGAGGTCAAATCTGTCTGATCATCTAGCACTAAGAATTTGATCTTTTTGACTCCCAAGTCTTCTTCCATCTTATGATTGTGATTTTGTAAGCTCTTTACCGTCATTATTTACATCTTTTGACTTCATTCTTTTAAATATACCTATAATTCAAAAATATAATATAAGTAAACAAGATAAAGATCGAAAACCTAATAAAAACTAAAGGTAGAAAGGCATAAAATGTATATTTTATGAGCTTATCAAGTACCCCACACTTAGCTTTTTGCTAGTCCTCGAACAAAAAAAAAAGAAAAAGAAAATATAATCTAATCCACTTTTGTAGGAAATCACGGTGGCACTTAGCATGTGACACAAGCCTTTAAACCCCAAGGTGTCCCTAGTGGACGAGTTTAGTCTCGTGAGGATTTACTAGGACGATACCCACAAACATTGAAGAAATAAGAAAAACTAAAAAAAATAATAATAATAATTACAACTAATCCTTCCAATATAAATTAGAGATAATCATTGAACAAGTCATATAAACTAATCAATAGTTCAAAGAATTTCATAAAAAATTCATGTTTGAATGTAAATAGTTTGAGTTAAGCCAATATTAACATAACATATTTCAATCAAAATAGTTCATATTCAAACTTATTCTCAACTTCTCAAATGGGATACTCTCATGATTTTCACTCTTTAAAGTAGTGATAAAGTGTTTACACTCAATCAATCTCATGAGAACAGTTTTACCATATGCTTGCTTGTCCACCTATTCTCCACTATATAGATCATGCAACTTCATAAATCAAGAGGTCTTTATTCAAGATTGTAATGGGGCCAGGGGGTAATAATGTGGTTAAAGAATAAAAAGGAAAAGATATCACAAAGGTTCCAAAGATTTCATAAAATTTAGAGACAAAATAAGATTTTGCAAATAAAATTTTCTCAATATTCCTTGGAAGTACATAATCACATAGGCTGAATATTTCATGTTGAGCTTTTGCTTCATTCTAAGCAACCTTGTAACGTTCTTTTTCTTTTCTTTAACTAGAAGTTCAAGAGATGATTCAAATTTTTTTTTTTTCATTTTTTATGGGAATGTATTTTTACAATGTTCCCCCCCTTTTTTTTTCTCTTGACTTTTACCTTTCTCCCCCCCCACACTTATCTTTTGTTTCCAACCCAAATTTTCAATAAGTATCCCTTGTTTTGCAATATGTCTCAAAATATGTAATCCATCTTTAGAACAAAAAAGATAAAAGTGTATTTAGGCTAGGGAAAAGATGTGGTTACCAAAGAAATAGCTTATTCAATGTAGGCTCAAATTGGCTCACTAGGGGGATGTTTTCTTGGAACATCAATAGGGATGACTATTTGGCCCTGGTTATAATCCTATTGCCTCTATCATATTCATGTTGTTATATGCATCAATATAGTCTTAAATGGTTTAAAGCAAGTCCTAGAGAAACATGTTATCATGAGAGCACTTAAGAAAGAAATTAGATTGATATGTATAATGCATCAATCATTTAGGCTCAAAACTCACAAGGATGATTATACAAGTCAATATTAAGTCTAAACATGCTTTTTCTCAATCAACATATCATATCAACATTGGCTCATAAAAAAATAGTATCAAGCTTAATTCTCATGAAAATCTTCTCACTAATAACTAGTTTTAGACCTATGCAATTCATGTCTCATCATTGTATTGAAAAGAACTAAAACACACTAAAAACAAATTAAAAAGACTCAAAATCAAAAAAAATTGACAACCTAAACTAATAAACTAAACTAAAAAAATTTGACAACCTAAACTAAGAAACTAAACTAAGAAATCCTAAATTCTTCCCCCACACTTAATTCTTACATTGTCCTCAATGTAATACTATCACCCCATATGCAAGAATTATATGTAAGAGAAAAGAACTACTAAATAAAAGAAGAAAAATAGCTAACGAAAATATAAAAGAAATTAAAACAAAGCATGAAAGAGAGAAAACAAATTTGGTTTGGCAGGTTAGCAATTTCTTCATTAATTGGGCTGCTTTCCCAAATAGTACTTGAGTTAAGTTGTCCAGCCTAATCGACACCCTTTCTTGGCATTTTAGGCTTGTCAGGCTCATACATGAAACTTCCCAAATTTGTGCGTTTGATAGAAAGCTTTCTTTGCACAAAAGTGGATGCATTCTCCATTATAAGTATTATTCCATCATCCTTTGTAGTGCATTGCTCATCGAGGAATGGAGCATATTTTGGTACTTGTTGAATGGCATCCACAAATAAGCTGTTTAAGGTTTCCGGCATGTGTTGTTCATGTTCCTCCTCCTTGAACTTTGCGAATCTACTAGGAGAAGGTGGAGAAGAAACATTAGTAAAAATTGGAACCTTAAAAGTTACCCCAGGTGCCGAAATACTCTCCTTTGAAATTGAAGCTTCATTATCTTCAAGAAGAAAATCCATCTCTAGTTCTTTCTCATCCTTGGGTTCCCTTGGATTTTTTGATTCATCCTCAAGTTGTGTGGCACTAACATTCTCATTTGGATCAATCATAGTTTGGGAAGGGAGTTGTTCATGTAGTTGCTCAGATCCTTCTTCTACCCATCGCGCCACACCACTAGCCAATTGGCTTATTCGAGTCTCTAATTGACTCATCCTTGTTGCCATTTGCCTGTTAGTTTCCCTTATGTTGTTGCATTTGCAATTGGTTAGTAGTAAGGGAATTGATAAGATCTTCTAACGAAGTACCTGAGTTACGAGTCGCATGTGGTGGCTCAAGAAGATCTTGTTGTTTTTCCCATGATTGATTGAAGCTTGATGGATGATTGTAGTTGGCATAAGGATCTATTTCTTGATAATTTCCCGAGTAGCCATAATTAGGATGATCCCACCATCCCTCATTGTAAGTGTTTGGTAAAGGATCACACTGTTGTTGGTGGAACCCTTGTTGGCTTTGGTATCCTTCCACATCATAGGCTGGTTCAAAATTATCATTTTGGTAGTATGGGCACCAATTGGTTGGATGATCCATCGTGAAGCACACTCCACACTGCCTTGATTGTTGCACTTTACCCATGGCCAATTTTTGAATTGGGAGGTGAAATTGGCTCGTTGGTTTTCCATGTTCATGTATGCCACCAACTCTTCAAGTGTTAGATCGCTCAAATCCATCGTGTTTTGCTCAAAATTTAAAAAGAAAAATCTGTATGTACAAGAAAAATAAAATTAATTACAACTGAAAATAAGAATAAACCAAATAACTAATAAACTAAATAAAGCAATCCCCGAAAACGGCGCCAAAAACTTGATGCACCCAAAAGCGTGTATCTTTATTAAACCTTGCACTTAATATGGTCAATTGTAGAGTAAAGTAGCATGCAAGGGTCGAATCCACAGGGATTGGTGTCTAGTTTATAAATTATTAGTTTAAAACTTAAATTCAAGAACACGAAAAGAAAAGGGGGTTTTGAAATAATTAAAAGTAAAGAAAACAAGATAAGTAAAAAGCAAATAAATAAGAGAAAATCAAATATAAGAGAAGTATGGTTAAGGTTTCATTCTCCACCATTAGACAATATTATGAATCAAATTCAGATCTATCAATATCAATTATCTATCAAAGTTAACAACTATAGATAACAACATCCCGTTTTACCCCAATCCTTCCTTAGTTCGTCATTAAGTAGGACGAACGCCACTACCTAATCTCTAACTATCAAACAACCTAGGATAAACATCTCTAAATTTAATTTGATAGCAGCTTTATGATGAGAAAGATAGGTTGATCTAAGCAACAAAAACATGAACATGAATTGTTTAACTTAGATTATGTTCCACTTTGCAATTAGCGAAAACTTTAACATAATCATTAATCATAAATTACCACTTATGAATAGAAAATCAAGACAATTACACGGATCAAGATTCCTAAACTAGCATTAGATAATTATCAAGATCTATGTAGTGATCACCCTAAACAAATCAAGACAAAGATCATAAACAATTCTTATGGAAGAACACAAGCAACTTTGATAGAAAACTAATTATAGATAGAATCTCAAAATCAATTACAAAACATGTCTAGGGCTTTGAAATCACCCTTAACCAAAAAGGAGTTTAGCCTAACATAACATAAATAATATATACATAAAACTAAAAATAAAAGAATGGAGAAGAAGAAGAATAATAATGATGATCTTTGAGTCTCCTCCCAAAGATAATAATAGTTTGTGGCTCAAACGATGGTATTTATAGAGGTTTTTGACATTGGAAACCCTTTCTTGTTGATCAAGGAAGCTAGGAGGCAAAATAAGGCTAGTTTGGATTTTTTTCCCGATTTTTCTCAATTTTGGAGGCAGTAAGGTTGGCGTCGCGACGCCACTTTCCGGCACCGCGGCGCCGAGTGGGCTGACTTGGTGATTTTGCCCGCTTATATCAGTTTCGCGACTGCTGCACTGTCTCGTACTTTGTCGGTTGATTTGAGTGACCATCCGTTGTCCGATTTAGGCGTGTAACTATCGTTGGAAAGGTATTCAAGTCAGTTTCAAAAGTCAAGAGGAAAGTTTCTTCAAATAATGAATTTAACATAATGTTTTCCTTGCAACAAGCTCCGGCGATCAAATCTGCCTGATCATCTAGCACTAAGAATTTGATCTTTTTGACTCCCAAGTCTTCTTCCATCTTATGATTGAGATTTTGTAAGGTATTTACCATCATTATTGACATCTTTTGACTTCATTCTTTTAAATATACCTATAATTCAAAAATATAATATAAGTAAACAAGATAAAGATCGAAAACCTAACAAAAACTAAAGGTAGAAAGGTATAAAATGTATATTTTATGAGCTTATCAATATCTAACGTCTAACATATATATAAATTTGACTACACTAATTCTTTAAGTGATGACAAATGTTTTTTTTTTAGTGAAGAAAGAAAGAAAGAAGAGAAAGGAAAGGAAGAGAAAAAAAAAAGAGGAAAAACAAGAAAGAGAAAAAAAATGTCAAAAATTTGTATGTTCGTGTTATTTTTCGTACATTTAAAGTATTATATAAATTTATATAAATTTTTACACGTTAATAATTCATTTTATGTGTATTTTGACACGTTTGTAAATTTGTGTCGTTTTCATGTTATTTTTCGTGTCGTGTTATATTTTAATTATTTTCTCATGCTGTATTTATGTCGTGTCTCAATTCATCCCATATTTGTATAGTTTATCGCTGTGATTCGATTTTAACTCTAAATTTAATTTACTTAAGATATTAAAATATAAAAAATTATTTAAATAAATAATAATTATTTAATATAATTCAATTTAAATTTTTTTATAATTATTAACTTAATTCAAAATTTATAAATATAAAAAAAAATCTTCTAACGAAACCAAAAAAAAATCTAGTATATATATATATTTGTCTACAAGAACCAAAAATTTTATACACGCCCTTGTTGACCGGGGGAGTTCAAAGCTGAGTTTGAGACGTTTTTTCTCAAAAGGGTAATTAATTTAGTCTAAAGAAAACTCGTTTAGAATTCGGGCTTAGCCCGAATAGTTCACTCACCTATTTTAGGAGGTGCATATTCGTAAAGTTGAGATTCAATCTTCAATTGCAAATCACCTTCTCAATTTTTCTTAGATTTTGACATATTTATAAAAAAAAAAAAAACAAATTAGTTTAGAATTCAGGCTTAACCCGACTAGTTTACCCACGTATTTTAAGAAGTGCATTCCCGTAAAGCTGAGATTCGATTTTCAATTGCAAATCCACCTTCCCAATTTCTCTTAAATTTTTACATATTTGTAAAAAAGAAAAAAGAAAAAAAAAACTGGTTTCCATAATCATTGTAGTATATCTTTTGGCCTCTTCTTTCTAATGTGACTAATCAGTTAGGTTCTTTGAACAGATATCCTTTGCTTTGTTGAATTTTTTATATTTGGGTAAGATATTATACATTGAAATGAAAAGTTTGAAGCTTTTGACCTTTATATATATATATATATATATATATATTAAACCCTAAACCCTAAACCCTAAACCCTAAACCCTATATATATATATATATATATATATATATATATATATATATATAGTGTGGTAGTTCAAGAGTAGGTTTTCAAGAGAATTCAACTTAAAAATGCCTGAGCTGAAACTGACCATAAAAAGAATTGGGGGAAAGTTTTCTATCTTTGTTTTTTCTTATGTTTATAACAGAACAAAATTATATATGGAAATGGTAATCAATGTCACTAAAATGATGTTTTCATAAAAAGAAAAATTAATGCATTATTTTTTTCTTCAAATTTATTAAAGTAATGTATTAAATGTAATTTTTTTTTAAAATGATAATTAAATAATTTTTAACTGGTGCATATAAACATATGTTAATCGGACCCATTATATATTGGTGCGACCACTGAGTTTTATTCTTTTCAACCATTCTTTATATTTCTAGTCTTGTGGACTATACTATATTTTCTAGTTCTCCATGACAGTTACAGTTCCAATCTCTCTTCTTTTTGACCGTTTCATTGGCTTTCATTGTCTAATTTCTTTCTCATTGTTTGACCAATCAAAGCAAGGGGATGAAAAGATAAGGAAAAAAAAAATACACATTTGGTAGGAATATTTGGCTAAACAATAGAGCATCATTTTCCCTTTTCTCCTTTACCATTAAAAAGAAGAAGAAAAACAAAATTGCAATAGTTCCCTTAGTATTTTTTTGTCCATATAGACGAATGGCTAATTTTGTTAGACAACAAAAAAAAAAAAAAGAAGAAGAGAGAAATTAGAAATATATCAAAATTTTTGTTCATTTTCAAGAATTCTGGTACTAAAATTTTGATAGTATCAAACGTTTTTAAGAAATGTGCAGTAAGGTGCACTTTTCCCATATCCTGATCCCTAATTTGCTAATGATCATTTCTATATTTCCTTTTGCATTAAAGTCTTAATATAGAGATTAGATTTAGAATATTTTTTCCCAAAAAATTTATTCATCAATTGTCATATATATACTTGAAAGTTGAAACCTTAAACAAAAAACAAAGAAACTTTACTAATTTATATTTAAATTAAAAGTTTTAAAGATGAAAATGAAGTTGTGATATGAGAGGGATTACCTCCTGTTATATATAATAATTCAAGATCAGCATTAGAACTCTATATTTAGAAAAAGATAATCATTATACATAGACCAATATTTTGGTGTGCATTAGTGTTTCTAAATGAATCTTTACTCAATTTGATATGAACGTTTTAGTATTTTTTTTTTTTTTTACAAGGAGTCCGTAACTAGGGATTAGGAACGGGTTACAAATGTTAAGATTCGAAACTCAAACTTGTTGAATTTCACATTTTAAAGATAATTACATTAACCAATTGGGTTAAACTCCGAATTCAAGGCTTAGAATTTTTGCCTCCAAACTTTATGAATAAGTTAGCTGGTGCCTTGATATATATGAGGTTTATAAGTTTTGTTAAAAGAAAAAAGAAAGCATGCCAATTTTCACTCAAATCTCATATTTTTTCTCGTAAAACAATCACATTTATTGACATGTTGATCTTCCTGTTTCTCACATGATAACAGACATTTAGATTGATGCCCTCGTTCAAATCTGAATCCCCACATTCAAAGGTATTTTTCAGTGTTTAACTAAAATCTTTTCACAAAATAAGACATGCCTGAGAAAGGGCCAAATGAAGGTCCTTATCCATGTAAGGCAGAAAGCCCTTTACCCACATGGTTGGCCAATAGATTTTTTGGGTTCCGAAAGTTAAATTCTTGACCTACTCAAAACAAAATATAAATATATAAAAATGTATTTATGCTTTGGAGATGGATTATGAGGAGCTTAGAACCGTTAAAGATCCCATCAAACAGATTTTGTGCCCACTATATGCGATATGCGATGACCCAATATTTTCGCTCAAAGGATTTCCTTATCAAGATCGAGCAAGGCTCCAATCTTCCCCAAGTGGATGCCTCATAATTTTCAAGTAGAAAATCTTGCATATTATATTATCCCTTTCACCCTCCCCATCCCATGCCACTTGTAATATAATCTATGAGTTTCACCCCATTTAATTAATCATGTTTTTATTTATTTATGGTTAAAGAATCAGTTTCTTCCAATGTGGCAAATCTTGAAGTAGCTTTGCTAATCTTTTTTTCAAATCTTCAATTGCTCTTTCCAAGCCATGCGAGCTTTGAATATTTTGATCTTAAAAGCTTTGAGCACGCGGATTCGACGTGGGAATTGCTGATTTCATGGCTTCAAAAACGATTCAAGTATTAACCAAAAGCGTGCAAATTGTGATTGTTGGGAGATATTATGTTATTGTTTAGGGATCTATCTTTCTCTAACCTTTCAAGTTCCACCACATAAAAACAGAAATAAAAAAATATTAAAGTTTCGTACGCATAAGTAAATCTTGAGTGCTTATTTGTTTACAGCCTGTTCAAGTGTCGGACTACTTATTTGGTCTGATAGATTTGGTTCGAATTGTATCGGATTTGTGTAAGGTTATAATTCGGGCATATCCGGTCCGATCCAAATTAATATTCATTAAATAAAAAAAATATTTTTTATTTAAATTTAATTATAAAATTATATATTAATATTAATATAAAAATATTTTTTTAATATTTTAATAGTTTATAAACAGTAAAAAGGACTTACGAACCGGCACAGACTTAGGAACCGGGCCAAACCTGACACGAAACGAGGCTGGACAAAAAAAAAAAAAATTCGAGCCGCGGCCTGGTCTTGCCCATGAACAATTCTAATTGTCTATAATCATTTATAAAATTGAAAAATTTTACTTTCAGTGTATAAAATAAATTTTCATGTTTCTAACTCAAATACTTGATGAGTATATTGAGATTAAAATTGGGTTAGTAATATGAAAAAAAATGTGGGGCTTTGAACAATATATTAGTTGGCATCGTTTGAGTCAAACATTATGGCCAAAAGGGAATTTACTCAACCCAATTGGAGTATATATTGTAGACAAAAACTATGGTGAAGGACAAAAAAGAATAAAAACCAACGTCAGAAGAATCACAGATGCTTGTACAATTGGGTTAGGACTCATTTAAAGAGAAAGACTAATAAGAACTTACTATGAAGTAGGAATTAATGCTTATTCAAGCAAAGATTTTATTTCCACTTTGTAAGGATGTTCTCTAGACACTTCACGTTTCTCATTTGATTCCTCAATTCCAATTTTTTCTTCGAAAGTTCCATATTCTACTCTCTTCCCTCTCACCAACTGGGGTTGGTGGATTGTACTTGAAAATTCTTAAAGCTTTGCATGATAGGAAGTTTTGAAAAGAACTTAGTTGATCAAAGAAGAAGAACCCTAACTAATTAGCTAATCAAGTATTTAAATAACAGTCGCGACGTAACGTAGTGATCGTTATTTTACGATTTTGACTCTTTTCGTTACTGACATCCATCACAATTGAAATGTGAATTATTAGCGGTCTGTATCGATTAAACTCACGATCGTGAATTACATGTATATAAATTCAATTTACAACTTGTAAATAAATTTTTTTTATAAATAAAGTATCATAAA
Source organism: Fremontodendron californicum (assembly GCA_030761205.1). Classification (NCBI taxonomy): domain Eukaryota; kingdom Viridiplantae; phylum Streptophyta; class Magnoliopsida; order Malvales; family Malvaceae; genus Fremontodendron; species Fremontodendron californicum. The sequence goes on from JAULJL010000037.1 coordinate 3,985,570, forward strand.
GTGTCATAAACTAATTTAAAAATCATTAATTTTTTTTATGATTACAATTATAATTACTATGTTTTACAATAAATCATGCAAAAAAAAAAATTCACGACCGCAATATTCGTAATAATCACGATAGCATCCGTTAAATTCGCAACCGCAATAAACATTATACGATAAAAATGTATCTGCAATTGCAATTTAAATAGCTGATTCTAATCATTTTCAATAATGTGGATTCGTATTTTTCTATTAACTGATTTTAAGTATAATTAAGGATAGTAAGTTGGATCCAGTGCCGACAAAATTATTGGTGGTCTTTGGCAATCATATGTCAGATTAATACCTAATCGAATGGGCCATTGGCATCTCTTCCCCGATGTGCCGTGGAGGAAGAGGCTTTCATTGTTTTTGTTGTTAGTTAAAGTTAAATTGGAAAAGGGAGAGGGTGGGGAATTTGAAAAGATTTGCAGAACTTGCTTCGAGCTACACTATCTATTTTGTAATTAATGGCATGTTGATCATGTCTTTTTCAAAGAGAAAATTGCAAAATTAATGAAAGAGCTTGATGATTGAGCTTAACTAATTAATATTACACTATCTATTTTGTAATGGCATGTTGATCGATGTGGCTGCCCTCAATCCACAAAGTAATTCAATAATTATAACATGACGATGAACATTGTGATGACATTGCCATGATAATTATGATCAATGACGACGATGAGAATTATTCTTGTAATTTAAGTTAGAAAAGATTTTTTTTTTTTTTTTTTAAAGAAAAAAAAGCATGGAATGTCGGTCAAGAGATACAGTTGAGATATGGACAGAAATCAGAATTATTTTTCCTAATTAAATCACTTTAGTTAAGATAATCTAGTAGTTGTAAAAGAAGATTACATAAACTCCAATAAACTGTGCATTTAGAATCCGAAGTTTAATTCAGTTGATTTACGCAACTGTTTTTAAGAAGTGACATTTAATAAATTTAGATTCGAATCCCAACATCTACAAACTCTTTTCTTATCTCCTGGAAGCAGCTTTATTTACACAGAAATGGCATCCAGAGGAAAGCTTTACTTTGTGGCAAAAATGGTATCAAATCATGGTTTTAACTTTATGATCTTCACTCAAAAAGTAAGGATTCAATTTGATGTGAAAAAGAAAAGAAAAACAAGTTTTTAATTTCCAATTTGATATCCCATAGTTTTTTAATTGCAGCATTGGTTCTAGCCAGTGGAAGTCCATCATGCTGATGTGGACCTTATTAGGAAAGGGACCCATCATCAAATCACCAATTGTTATATTTGGAAATGGGTTTTCGAAGGATATACCTTAGAAAATCAAAAGGAAAGATAAAAGAAAAGTAAAGGAATTAATTATCTCAAAGTCCCAGCTTCATCTTACCTTAGGAAATCAAAAGGAAAGACAAAAGAAAAGGAATTAATTATCTCAAAATCCCAGCTTCATCTTACCTTTTTTTCTTAAATGTAATAGCAATCAATGTTCAAAAAAGGCAAATTGAAGATAAAAAGGGATAAAAATAGAATACATGGAAGCTTGGAGAGATTCATTAAGACTTTTTTAAAGGATATGAAAACTTCCTAAAACTCTTGATACTGAAGATAGATATTGTTTTTCAACTTGAGCGTTTGGCTCAATGTTTTTTTTCTTGTTTCTAAAATCGTATTTGATCAAAAAGAAAATGGGTTGGGGCTTTCTTACGTTATTTTTTTTCCATTAATTTTTAATACAATTATCGGCACTATTTAAATGTATAGGATCCATATATGAATTATGAAAATTATATGTATACATAATTATTAAAAATATATTAAAAAATAATGAATAAAAAACTAATGAAAGGGGTCTTGACTTTTGACCCAAAGAATATATAGTTTCACTCTTGGGAGTCTCCAATGTTGAGAGGGCTTTATCATTACACTTTCGATCCGATAGGAATTAGGCTTCCATTAATCATAAAATGAAAGTGGAAAGACACCCTAAATTTACACCAAAAAAAATATATATATAATTTTAGCGTCAACAAAATTAACCTTATTTGCCGACTATCAATATGTAAGTTGATAGGATAAGGCATTAGAATTTGTGGTGATATATTATATATGGGAAAAGACGACGATAACGATGTCTATTTCGATGATCATAAAAGGACAAAGAGGGTAGCCATGTACGGATAGATAAGGACTAAGGTTTCAACTTTAGGAAAAATTAATGCTAAAATTGATTTTCGTAAACAGGAAAGTAGAATTTTCAAATCAAATTAACAAAAGCTATATAATCTTTTTAAAATGAATAAAATAAATCATATTCATATAGTGAAATTATTAAATTTCACAAACAAAATTAATTGATGACACATATCTCTTAAGGTATAGTAATTTTTTTTTTTTAAATAATTGAAAAAAAAGTAAAACATGCATCAATTTGTTAATTCACTTATGAATTAAAAAAATATATATATTATTATCAATGTATTAAAATCAAACTCTGAACTACATCGTATAAATTGGAATCCTAAGTAAATTCCAATTCCATGCACTAACCGACTAACTGTTGTATGTCAGGTATTAAGTTGGCAGTATTCACGACATTGATATGATTTCTCTTTCTAAGTTGGGGTTTTCATGGTCGGGAAAAACAAACAATTTTTGTTCTAGTGGGGATCAGTTTCTCTTACATATTCATTTGTAAAACAAACAATTTTTGTTCTAGTGGGGATCACTTTCTCTTACATACTCATTTGTAAATTAATAATAAATAACAAATAAAGCACCTATCTATACCTTTATAATATTTGACGAGGATTTAAGGTTGATCCTTGAGGAATTGAGGCAGGAGGACATGGTTTGGAGTCATCAATGTAATTAATCTACTAATAAAGAATGAAATTGGCATCGAATGGATAATTTAAGGATGTAAGTTAAGAAAATAAAAGAAGGAAATGTGCCAGTCAGAGCTTTTTACGATACGATGAAGAATAATAGAATACAGAGAAATTTTGAAATGTAAGGCATAATTGTTGCATTGCATTATAACAGATATTCTAAAAAAAAACTCAAAATTTTAATTAAAATGACGATCAGATCATACAATCTTTTTGAGTACTAAGATTTCACTTGGTAAGAATGATGAAAAAGATTAACGATGAAAACTTATTAATCAAATGATTAAATTACAAAGTAAAAAAGTAATTATAAAGTTTAATCATTGGATTAAATTTTTTTTGCATCTTTACTAATTTTCATCATTCTTACCAAGTAAAATCTAAGAGTTGGTAAGTCATGGATTCTGATACGAGCAAAATCTTGCTTTTTGGGTCGAAAAAAAAGAAATATCGAGAATAAAAACAATTCACATAAGTGTATATATTTTTTCGTTCAAAGAGTCGAGTAAAAATCTAATTTTCCCGGTCCCAAAACCAAAACAAAAGAGAATAAGCTCATAATTTGTAATTTAGCCCAGCTACTGATCAAGGTTGGAGTCAAATAAACTTTGGTGAGGCTGAAAGGTAAATTTGGTCAAGTAAAGGAGCCTTTGATTAATTCGATAATCTAGCCAAAAGAATTGCATAAAAATATTTATTACCTTAATTTTGTATGATTTTCTAAGACCATTACACGTATATTCATACATGTATTTCTCCAATATTTTGATGAAAGGATTAATTTAATTTTCTGTATGTTTCATTTACGTACAAACATAATTGGTTGAGATGGTGGGAGCAAAAAGTGCATAAATAAACAATTGAATTAAGTGGGAAGTTCATATTAATTAATTTCATAGCTAATTCTTTAATTATTTTTTAATTAGAACTATTGATTAAAGTAAAATTAGAAGGAAAAAACCAATATTTGGTTGGTTGGAGTGGTTAAGTGGCTCCAACCCCTTAGATGAGAACCAATGTTCGAATCTTGAGAGTCTCTATGTTCGGAGGGTTTTACCATTACACTCTCGGTCCGACAGAGATTAATTTTCTATTAACCATAAACTGAGGGTGGGGGACACCCTGAGTTTAATCAAAAAAAAAAAAATTAGGAGGAAAAAGATGGATTAAATAACGAAGAGAATGTGATACGAAGAAAAAAGGGTAGAAAATGACCACTTGTGACAAAATTGGATATTCCCACAAATTTATATAAAGGAAATAAAAAGCCAAAAAACGATAGAAGTCCAACATTGTTTTAATTTAATTACAAGTTATAAAAAAGTAATTCTAAAGTCCAACGAAATGGAGAAAATTAATGGATCGGTTCATATATAGAGGTGCTCATGGGCAGGGCTGCGATTCGAAATTTTTTTTATTTTCTTACCTAGGCTCGGGCTTGCGGGCCTGGATGAACAGTAAATCATATATAAAAAATAAATTTATTATTTATTATATATTTTTATAATTAATTTAAAAAATAATAATATTATTTTATTATATGAACAGTGATCCCGGCCGGGCCGGATCATAAATAATCTTGCTCAGGCCTGGCCCAATACGGACTGGGCCTGCCGGGCCGGTCGGATTGCCCGATCCTTGAGCAGGTCTATTCATATATCATTGATGATTCATATATAATGGATTAAGATTGTCGGAACCATTAAAAAGTCAGGAACGCCCCATTACGGGATATCGCTCGTTAAAATGTGACATTGGAAAAAATAAAGGAAAAGACGACTTAATTTCTCTTAACGAAGTGGAGGGTATGAAAACAATCTCGAAAAAATAAATGGAGTTGCCACCAATCTTTTTTGTAGGTGAGATCGGCCACCTATTAAAACCGATTCTTATAAAACATTTTAAAATTAATTAAAACATTTTTTTAAAACCAATTTTAAAGTCTGCGCTTTGAACCAGAGAAAACAAGTGCGAGTTCGGGAGTCGGTTTAGTACGGGGAAGGATGAGCACCCCCATAATGCCCGTACAAAACAGTACCTTATTAGTTATGTGTTATCTCCAGTCTCTATGAAAGTCGGTTTTAAATTTGGTGTTTAAAAATAATTCCCTTAAAAAATAATCATATTTTTTTTTAAATGATCCGGAATTTATTAACATAAAGTTTCCCGACAAACTAGGCGAACATGTAATTTTTCTTTGATTTTAAAATTCTTTGAATCACCCTCATTTTTTGAAAAAAGATATTCCGTCGTTAATGATAATTGATGATATTCTCCCCGTTAGACCCAACATAAAACTCATGAATTATTTTAACTCGAGATAATCTTGTTTTATAAAAAAAACAATATTTATTTTTCATGTATTTTGAAATCATAAAAAAAATGATCATGAATATGCAAAAATATTACTAAGATAAAAAATTAAATAACATGCATATTTATCCCTACATGGCGTAATCTAAATGACATGGCACATGAATGAATGACATGGCAAAATCTAAATGACATAGCATATGTATGAATGACATGACATGCTTGACATGGCAAAATCTAAATGACATAGCATATGTATGAATGACATGGCATATGAATGACATGACATGCTTGACATGGCAAAATCTAAATGACATAGTATATGTATGGATGACATGGCATGCTTGACATGTTAAAATCTTAATGACATAGCATATGTATGAATGACATGGCAAAATCTAAATGACATAGCATATGCATGAATGACATGACATGCTTGACATAGCAAAAATCACAAAATGACATCATCATAAAATATTCATAATCACGCTATCAACATGAATATAAAATGACGTTAACATGGAATATTTAAGAACATAGAATTTTCATAATTAAGATGACAAATGTAGATATCATGGAATATGCATGATTTGGAATATGCATACATCATCATTTTGAAATTGATTTTTCATATGAGGAATCACATAAATGGCATATGTCAGAAAAATATTACCGTACTCCCCGGCAAAGCTTGGAAAATAATTCTTTCATATGACATTTTAATGCAATGCATGAAGATGTATACTTAAAAAGGTATCCGACTACCTTTGAAAGAAACTTAAATTGGATTTTTGAAAACCGAAAGACTTTGAGCTTGGATTAAAAAAATCGAATTTTGTTGATGAAAAATAGGCCTTGGCCGAAACACCCTTTAAAGGCTCTAGTTTCCCTAGTTTTAAAACCCGGATTGACCACCCTTGACCCGATTTTTATAAAATAAAATTTTATTCTTGAAATGACATGAAAATCAACCTAAGACAGTAACCAATGTCCAAAATCAGCCCCCTCTTTATATACTAATAAAAACATAAAATTATTAGTTCTTAAAAACAATTATGACTCCCACAACTAGTTTTGAAAAACTTATTTTTTTCCCTTTTTAAAAATTTTAAAAATTTCTGAAAAAATTAGTGCAGACCTAGTACATGTTGATCTCCATGGAAAAAAATCAGCTTCATTTTTGGACCAAGGATACCATGACCGAATTTTTACCAAAGTCAAAACAGTGACTTAAAAACTGATTTGTTAAAAGCCATTTTTCAACCAAGATAAAAAAAAAAATCTAAAAATCTTGAAAAAAATACCATGGCATCCTCTAAACGTCTATTGCATGTGGTAAAAAAATCATTTTATTTTGACCAAAGATGAGTAGTGAAAAAAAAATCCCAAAGTCAGAATACCTAATTTAAACTATCACTCTTTCAACTAATATAGGCAAAGGATTTTTGGCTTGAGATCATTGGTTGATCTTGGCCAAAATCCTAGTTGAAAATATCATAAAATCCATGATTTTCAGCCAACCAACATATAACAATGAATCAACCATGAGTTAAAAATATGAACAAAGAAATAAGAAAGAATGATCAAGCAAGAACAAACACAAAAACAAATAACTAGTTTCAGCTAGCACAAGAATATGTAAAAAAAAATGTCAAACTTGGTTATTTGATAAAGAATGAGAAATAAAGGATAGAAAACCTTTAAAATTTATTTTTGAAAACCTTTTTATTCATCAAAAAGTTAACAAATCACATAAAAAGAATAGGGAAAAAGATCATAATATCAAAGAAAAATATTAAAGAAGAAGAATGGAGGTGATAGCTACCTAGCTATTGCTTTCCAAATCAAGCTCTCTTAATTTTCTTCCTCTCTTTTCTTTTTCTTCCTTCTTTTTCCTCAAGAGTATAGTGAAATGCCTTAAGAAAAAATGAATTCCCTTCCTCTTTCCTTGCTTGGCCGGCTGCCATATATTAGAGAATGTGTTTTTTTTTTTCCCCTTTGTCATGTTTTGCATGCTCTCCCAACATTCTTGCCAAGTGGCTAAAAAATGTCCACTCTGCATGGTGTTTTTCTTAAATTTAGGCCTCTTGTCCCTTTATTGCATGGTCCTTCCATTAAATTTAGACTTCTTGTCACCTATTTACATGATGTTTTCCTTAAATTAAGGGTTTCTCAACCTCCCATTGGCCAATAAATCCACCTCAACCATTTGTGTCTCATATCTCTACAAAAATATCTATGCCATTTATCATGATCATGGAGGCTATTACCAAAATATCTTCCTAGGTGGTATTTTTAATCCTATTTGGCATCATCTCATAGCCTTCACATGGCTTTGCAATTTGGAGACCTCCCATTGATCTAAAATGCCATGTAAGCAAAGTAGTGGAGAATCTTGTCCTTTTAAAAATGTCATCTTGCTATTCAACCTTGGCCACTTGATTCAAGATGACCACACTCCCACCTTCATCCTAGGGATGACCGAAAATGGCCGGGAAACATTCCTTTTTTTTATTTATTTGCAAAATGGCCCTTTTTTGTTTCTTTGGTAAAATAGCATTTTGGCCTCCCTACTTAATTTAATTGCAAATGGACTCCAATTTCAGATTTTTCTTTTCCAATTCATCCCATCCAATACAAAGTTAAGTTCTAGAGGTCTCCATATTTTTTTGAGCTCGGATTCTATTTTTCCCGGATTTTTCTCTAAAGTTTCGGTTTAGTGCCTCCCAAACTTTGTCTTTTTTCATTTGAGCTCAAATTCAAGATTTTTCTTCTCCAATCCCTTCCATAAAATATAAAATTTAGATCTAAAAGTTTTCATACTTTTCCGAGCTCGTTTCCTATTTTTCTCGAAATTTTCTATTGAAATTTTGGATTAGTGCACCTGAACTTTGCCTTTTTTTCATTTGGGCTCCGATTCTGGATTTTTCTTCCCCAATCCCTTCGATAAAATATAAATTTCAGATCTGGAAGTTTTCATAATTTTTCGAGTTCGTTTCCTATTTTTCCCGGATTTTTCTTTTGAAATTTCGGATTAGTGCACCCTAACTTTGTCTGTTTCATTTGACCTCCGAATCTGGATTTTTCTTCTTAAATCCCTTCCATCAAGTATAAAACTCAGATGTGGAAGTTTTCATAAATTTTTGAGCTCGGATTCTATTTTTCGCGGATTTTTCAAAATTTCCCTTTAACCCCCGAAATCTCGGTTTTACTCAAAACAGGCTCAATTTTCGGATTTTCTTTTTCCACTACCTTTTTTTATATATTGAATTGGAGTTGGTCCGAAAACGCCCAATTTGTACATCCGAATTCCTCTCCGATTTAATCTTCCCCTTTTTCAATTTTGAATTTTTTTTCATTTTTCTGTTTTTCCTCCAACCGGCTCTTCCTTGGGATCCACTTCAAACTGAAACTTGGGATATTTTTATTTATTTATCCGTTTTCCCCAAATTTGTGAATTTCCAATTTATTCATTAAATTCTTATTTTCCTTTTTCTCTTCAAACCACATCTTCCTTCAACTCCGCTCCAAAATTGGACCTTCCATTGTCCATATTTATTGATCTTAATCCATTTGGAACCTCCACTTTCGTCTAATTTGATCGTTTACGCATTTTTTCCCAAATTTGCGAAATTAGGTATTTTTCCTACACTGAATTTTGCAATATGTCTTTCAAACTCTCTATTTTTCTTTGTAGACCTCTGATTATCAAAATTCTTTCACTATTGTTCAATTCAACTTTGAATCTTGATTTTGACTGAGAGTTGACTTTTTTAGTTGTTAACTTTTTGGGGTTGACTTTTTTATAGTTGACTTTTTTGGAGTTAACTTTTTCGTTTTGACCTCCGAACCAAAGTCTTGGAGACCCATTAGCAGAATAAGGGAAGATTTTTTGCATTCCGAAAAGTCGAAAAGAGAAAATCACTTTGTTTAGGGGGCTCGGGCAAAATTAAGTGTCTACAAAGATAATTTAAAATATATCTAATTCTAAAATTATATTTTGTAGGCTCACGTAAAACAAGTTGACGATGTAACATGAAAAGTTTAATAAAATAAAATGGAAGAAGTAGAATTTAGTATGCTTTCAATTAGACCGGCTCACGAGTCGAGTAGCCAGCTTGGCTCGGCGGGCCGAGCCTAGGCAGGGATTTTAGTGATCCGAGCCGGTCCGGATCACTTTTCATCTAATAAAAAATAATATTTTTCAATTTAATTTTAAAAATATATTGAAAAAATTTAAAAATATATATAATTTTAATATAGTGAACAATAAATATGGGCCGGCGGGCCGGGCCTGGACAAAGAAATCAAAAAAATTTCAGGCCGCGGCTCGGCCCGGCTATGAGCACCTTTACTTTTTTTTTTTTTGTTCAGAAAAGATACATGCCACTTAACAAAATCATGGTGATTTTGTTAAGCGCGAAATCCCTTATAAACTCACACACCACACACTTTGACAACCGATGTGGGATAGGGAACAGACGTACACCACCACAATCAGATAGAGCATCGAAGCCCTTAAACCTCCACACATCGCACTCTCTCACCATTAGTGTTTTTTTTGTTCAGAAAAGGAACATGCCACTTAATAAAACCTTGGTGATTTTGTTAAGCGCAGAATCTCTTATAAATTCACATACCACACACTTTGACATCCGATATGGGATAGGGAACAGACGTACACCATCACAATCGGATAGAGCACCGAAGCCCTTAGACCTCCACACATCGCACTCTCTCACCATTAGTGTTTTTTTTTTCTTCAGAGAAGGAACATGCCACTTCACAGAACCATGGTGATTTTGTTAAGCGCGGAATCCCTCATAAACTAATACACCACACACTTTAACAACCGATGTGGGATAGACAACAGACGTACACCACCACAATCAGATAGAGCACCTCTACTTTCAATATGTTAACAAAAGAATTATATTTAGTGGGTCCATGAACCCACTGCCATTTTCAAAGGCAAGCAACTTTGCTAAATTTGATCCTTTTTTTTTTTTGGGGGGGGAGGGTTGAAGGTACCCAAATTCTCAAAATAATCCTTTATTTGATTCTATACATCGAATGAACTAAGCCAGACTAAAAAAGAACATGATGAAGATTAAAACTTTTGATTTTTGTACATTTTTTTTGTTGTTTGATCCTATGCATATTCATATGATGTTCTGACGTGATTATTACTTTCTGTTCGCAATTTTTTTATTTATTTTTTGATGCGGAATTAAAGTATCTTGTTTACTTCTTTTGAAACACTTGGCATGACATTGACAAATACCTAATTTTAATTTTTTATGGATAAAAAAATATATGCTTAGTTCTAATTATTGGTATTTATATATTTTTTATTTCAATCATTTCTTTATAATTATTTTATTATTTTTATAATAAGATTAAAAGTATTTTTAAATTTTATTTGAATTTAATTTTTTTTCAACGATGTTAAAGATGCATTATTTTATTCTTTTCTTTAATTAATGAATAGTTTCAAAGAAAAAAAAAAAACTGAAATTTGGTTTTCCCTTTCATTGAATTTAGTTATGGTTGGTAGTTGTATGTATGGCTATTTTTATTGATTGTTCAGAAGTTGCCTGCTGCCTGATGCTTAAAATTTTCTAAACACCAAATTGATGGTGAATGTTGTGGGAATATTGGAGTACAAAGATGAAAAATGCACAGGAAAATTAAAATAATTATTCTTTTATTTATTAATTTGGATATGAATTAACACTAAAAAAAACCCTCATTTTCGACGAAAATTTTCGTTAAAAATGTGAAGAAAAATTTCGATCAAAAAATGTTTGAATATTTTTAACAAAATTTTCGATAAAGAAATATTGAAATATTTTGTCAAAAAATTAAATTTTCAATTCATTTTTTTTTTAATTTTATTTTATCGAAATTGACACAATTTATGATTAATTTATTTTTGAATGTGTGGTTTATATTTAGATAAAAAGAAAACAGATAAATATGTGAAGATTCAAAATCAAAATAATTAACAAAGGATATATTAAATCATTCACCTGCTAGAATAAACATTTTTTTTCCAGAAAAGGAAAAAAAAATTCATAGAACTTAGGATAGCTATAGCATTAGTGCATTACACATGTTGATTCGACAATGTCAACAGCATGAGTGCAGAAAATATATATATATATATATATATATATATATATATATATATGTGCATTATTCACATAATTGTTAAGAAGGTCGGTAGGAATAGCACCCAAAATACTTGATTCAAGTGATATATACATGTATCTTTTTATTTAAAGAGTAGAGTTTAAAATTTTTTTCTTTTCTTTTTTTTAAATAAAAAAAAGTTCGAATGAAATAAAACGTTGGTCTTCTTCCCTATTATTTTAATTTTGTTTAGAGGTCTTCTAAGTGAATCTGTCTAAGGATCGAGTTATTCGTTCAATATAGCAGGCCTGATCCAAATTGGATCAAATTTAGAATATGATTTTTTTATTTTAGGTTGGTGCAAATTATTATTTAAACAATTAAAAATATTTTATTTAAATTTAATTATAAAAATATATTAATATTAATATAATTTTTTTAATATTTTTAAATAATAAAACAAAATTTTCAAATCCTATTAGTCGTGCTGAACCTTGGACAAGTAAATTTTTTACTATCCGAATCTGATCGATTCGACCCATGGTCCCATGGACGGCTCTACTTCTAAGTTTCGTTGAAAATAGAACTACACTTTTATCTCGTCAAACTTCAAATATGTATATATACATGGATACACATAAACCGATATACTCATATACACATAATAATTATATTGAATATAAATATGTTAATCTTATAACATTCTTACGTTATACATATTATTTAAAATAAAAGTATTATCTTTGTAATAACCAATTTTCGTCCAGGTCGGATTCGAATCCGACCCGGACCATCAGCGGGCCCAAAACCCAAACCCAACCAAAGCCCGTTTGGGCCTGCTAACCAGCAGGCCCAATCTCCAAGCCCAAGCCCAAACCAATATCCTTCCCCCCTAAGTAACCCTAGCCGCCTCTCCCTGTTGCAGCCGCCAGCCACCCACCAGCCTGACATCCAGAACCAACCCGCCGCCACCGAACCAACCCGCCGCCACCGAGCCAGCCCCGAACCAACCTCCCCACCGCCACAACCCCCTATAAAATGGGAGGTCCGAAACGCCAAAAAAAGGAGGAGGGGGCCATCAAGAGGAGGCCCCAGATTCGAAAAAACCGGGGAGAACCCCTCCACCGTTCGGACTCCCCCTGAGCAAAGGGGATCCAGATCGGAAACCCCATCTCACCGAAAAAAAAAAAAACCAAATCGGGGTCCGAAATCCCGATTCGGACCCCTTTCTCCCCGACCAACAACCTCAAACAGCCCCGACCCCCCACCTCCACCGGACCAAGAAAAATACCTGCAAAACACAAAAAAACCAAACAGCCAACACAGAAGAAAAAAAAAGGGAGAAAAGTCGAAGAGTCCCCTTTAGATCTACGGGATTCGGCTCCGTTTCGGGCGAAACGGAGCCCGGATCCATGACGAGGGGATCGAAACCCCCTCGGATCTGTAATTTGGGAGACACCGGTCGCCGGCGAGCGACGGCCGACGGCGAAGCACCGCGGGCGGCGCGGTGGTCCTGCCGCCGGTTCTGGGGTGGGCTGAATTCTGTGGGAGAGAGTGAGAGAGAAAAGAGAGGAAAAAAAAAGAGAGGAAAAATGAAAGAAATTTGAGGTTTGGGGTATTTATGCGGCGCCGAAACGGCGCCGTTTGAATCAGCGGGTTAAAAAAAATTTTAAATGGCGTCAAAACGACGTCGTTTTTGGACCCAGGGTCCGCGCCTGGACCCGCGGGTCGACCCGGGGTCCGCGCGCCCGACCAGGGGAAAAAAAATGCGTCGAAACGATGCCGTTTTGGGCGGGTGGGATCCGCGCCTGGACCCGGATCCGACCAGGGGTCCGCGCGGGTCCCCCCTCACAAAAAAAAAAAAAAAAGAAAAAAGAAAAAACTGGGCTGTGCCTGGCCTGGCCCAGCAGACCAGAACCAGGCCTGGCTCAGCAGGCCAGGCCAGTTGTTTTGGGCCCAAAAAAGAGAAAGAAAGAAAAAAAAAAAAAAAAGAAAAAGAAAAAGAAGAAGAAAAAAGAAATATGAAAGTAAAATAAAATCTAAATTTAAATTTTAAAAAAATAGTAATATATTTAAAATAAAAATAAAAATAAATAAATAGGAAAAAAAATTAAATAAAAAAATAGTAAATAAAAAAAAGGGAAAAATATAAAAAAAAAGAAAAAATTTACGATTATCGATTTTGATTTTGTTATTTTTGATTTTTTTTTCAGGTGGTCGAGAACGAGTAAAGAGCTTTACGAAGATCAAATCCGGCATTTTAAATTTTGGATTCTCGATATTCTTCAAGTATGGTTTTAATTTCCTCATTTATTTATATTTATATTTTTGTTTATTTATTTTTTTCCTGCATCTGATGTCGCAACCTAAAAAATAACGTAACGACGTCTCATCGCAAGACTTTATTATTCGTTAGGCGTGACATTAAAAAAAACCGAGGAAAAGTCGACTTAATTCCTCTAAAAAAAATGAAGGTTTTGAAAATGACCTTAAAAGACATGGAGTCGCCACCAATCTTTTTTAGCTAGGTGTGATCGGCCACCTATTAAAACCGGTTTTATAAAATATTTTAAAAATTAATTAAAACATTTTAAAAACCAATTTCAAGTCTGCGTTTTAAACCAGAGAAATCAAAGAAGCGGGTTCCATAATTTTCGGAGTCCATTTGCTATTTTTCCCAAATTTTTCCAATTTTGCCCTTTTTACCTCCGAAACCCGGTTTTGCTCAAAACAAATCCGATTTTCAGATTTTCTTCAATCTGAGCCTTGGGCCATCCTTTTTAACCATTCTTCATCCATTGGGGGCTTTGGTCTTACCAAGTCGGGCCATTTCTGTGATTCTTCCCGATTTCACCGAAATCCACTAGAAACCCTAATTCTCGGTTTTCTCCCGGATTGACTTTTCTTTCGGTTTTTCTTGCAAGTGACTTCTCCATTACCCGTAGTCAGTGCTTATCTTTCATTTGGAACCTTCAATTTCGACCAGTTTGATCGTTTAAGCACTTTTCCCCAAATTTCTTGGATTAGGGTTTCTTTTCTACTGAATCTCCAAATCCCAACTTCCGAACTCCATATCTTTCAATGTAGACCTCGGATTATCAAAATTATTTCGCCATTTTTCAATTGAACTTAAAATCTTGATTTTGAAAGTGGGTTGACTTTTTCAGTAGTTGACTTTTTGGGGTTGACTTTTTCGGGGTTGACTTTTTTTCAAGTTTGTCTTTTTGTGCTCGCCCTCTTAAACTAAGTCTCGGAGTACCACCTGCAGGATGAAAACAATCTTTTTATACTCGAAAACATCAATATAGGAAGAAAACATACCTGTTTAGTGGCCCGGACAAAATTAGGTGTCTACAGCTGCCCCTCTTTGGCTATTGCTGAGAATCAGGAATCAGGCAAAGATAAACCAACACTAATTTTGTACGGTCAGTGAAATCACATGGAAAGGAAAGGGGTTTTCTTTTTCATTTCTTCATTCATTTTTGCATTTTGCATTTTTCATTTTCTTTTTTCATTTTCTATTTTTTTCATTTTTTCTCTTTTTTCTTTTTTCTTTTTTTTTTCAATTTTTTTTTTTGAAAACAGTAAATTGAAGATTTGTCCTTAAATTGAATTCCCTGCCTAAACAAGGCTCGATTCGTCTTAAGGAAACGAATTCGATTTGCAAGAAAAGTAGTGACCTCGACGATGGTCTCGGGGCCTTAACCTGTCTTCTTCTCAGCTGTGTTTAAAATTCTGGATATCTCCTCCAGAAGCTTCGGCTATCACCACCGAAGTCTTGCTCATTTTTTTTTATGTAAAAATTCTGGGTATCACCTCCAGAAGCTTCAGCTATCACCACCGAAGACTTTCTATCTTTTCAAAGGATTTTAAAACTCTGGATATCTCCACCAGAGGCTTCAGCTATCACCACCGTCTTGCTCATTTTTAAAACTGTAAAATTATGGGTATCATCTCCAGAAGCTTCAGCTATCACCACCGAAGACTTTCTACCTTTTCAAAGGACTTTTAAAAAAAAAAACTCTGGATATCTCCACCAGAGGCTTCAGCTATCACCACCGAAGACTTGTTCATAAATAAAAAAAGTACCTCGACGATGATTTCGGGGCTCGACTCGCCTTAAGAAAACGAAATCGATTATACCTGAAAGCTTTAAGAGATGATGCAAATGCTTCATGATGCAAATGCAAATGTCTTTTGTTGATGCAAACGCTTCTTGATGTAGATGCAAATGACTTAGATTGGTGCAAATGTCTTTGATGCAAATGTAAATGACTTGATTTGATGCAAACTTTCTTGATGCAGATTTAACTAACTTAGATTGATGCAAATGCTTCTTGATGTAGATGCACATGTTGAAAAAAAATTCTGGATAACTCTTTCAAAAGAAGATTTCTCATTTTTCAAAATTATAAAACCCTGGATATCTCCACCAGAGGCTTCAGCTATCACCACCGAAGACTTCTTCATTTTTAAAACTGTAAAATTCTGGATATCTCCACCAGAAGCTTTGGCTATCACCACCAAAGACTTGCTCAATATAAAATTCTAGATAACTCATCTAGAAGAAGATTTCTCATGTTTCAAAATTATAAAACCCTGGATATCTCCACCAGAGGCTTCAGCTATCACCACCGAAGACTTATTCACTTTTAAAACTGCAAAATTCTGGATATCATCACCAGAAGCTTTGGCTATCACCACCAAAGACTTGGTCATTGTAAAATTCTGGGTAACTCCTTCAGAATAAAATTTCTCATTTTTCAAAATTATAAAACCCTGGATATCTCCACCAGAGGCTTCAGCTATCACCGCCGAAGACTTATTCACTTTTAAAACTGCAAAATTCTGGATATCACCACCAGAAGCTTTGGCTATCACCACCAAAGACTTGGTCATTGTAAAATTCTGGGTAACTCCTTCAGAATAAAATTTCTCATGTTTTCAAAATTATAAAACCCTGGATATCTCCACCAGAGGCTTCAGCTATCACCACCGAAGACTTGTTCACTTTTAAAACTGCAAAATTCTGGATATCACCACCAGAAGCTTTGGCTATCACCACCAAATACTTGCTCATTGTAAAATTCTGGGTAACTCCTTCAGAATAAAATTTCTCATGTTTTCAAAATTATAAAACCCTGGATATCTCCACCAGAGGTTTCAGCTATCACCACCGAAGACTTATTCACTTTTAAAACTGCAAAATTCTGGATATCACCACCAGAAGCTTTGGCTATCACCACCAAAGACTTGGTCATTGTAAAATTCTGGGTAACTCCTTCAGAATAAAATTTCTCATTTTTCAAAATTATAAAACCCTGGATATCTCCACCAGAGGCTTCAGCTATCACCACCGAAGACTTGTTCACTTTTAAAACTGTAAAATTCTGGATATCCCCACCAGAAGCTTTGGCTATCACCACCAAATACTTGCTCATTGTAAAATTCTGGGTAACTCCTTCAGAATAAAATTTCTCATGTTTTCAAAATTATAAAACCCTGGATATCTCCACTAGAGGCTTCAGCTATCACCACCGAAGACTTATTCACTTTTAAAACTGTAAAATTCTGGATATCCCCACCAGAAGCTTTGAGAAATGATGCAGATGCACATGTCTTTTAACAAGGTGCTCATGCTTCATGGTGCAAATGTAAAATATTTCTTAGTGCAAATGCAAATGGCCTGGATTGATGCCCATGTTTCATGATGCAGATGCCCCTATTAATTGTGTTCATGTAACTGGTTTATGAATGGTGTAACTACAATTACCACACAATAATGAAAATGCAATGATTCTAGAAATGATGCAATTTCTTGAGATGACACAAATGCGAATTCCATGAAGAATATAAATGTAAAGGTAAAATGCAGATGCTTATGGAATAATGCCAATGCAAATACCCATGAATGATGCAAATGCTTGCCGACACTGTGTAGATGCAAAAGCTCGATAAAAAGATTAGTACTCATGAGTGATGCAAATGCCCCCGGTTGTTTTTCTAGACTTTGGCTTAGCCTCTCAAATTCATTTTTCCTCTTCAAATCAGAGTATATCTTCAATTCATTTTGGCTATTCTCTTTGCCCCAACAGTTTTCAAACTTTCATCAACAGAGATCTGAACTGGGTTCGATATCTTCTTCTCATATCTGGAAGTCAGGACCTATCCTGGCAGTTCTATATCTTTGGGTTAGAAAAATCCTTGTCTCATGTCAACATCAAAAATGGGTATTTCAAAAATATTTTTATTTTCCCTTTTTGAAAAACAATTTTGCTTATTTAAGGAAAACTTCTAAGCCAAAAATTTTAACTCCACAATGTATGATGTACAAATCTTTTGATGACTGATGATCACTGTTAGAAAATTCTCTAAGTATTAATCTTGGTTTTTTCAACTGGGATTGGCAAGGCTTGGTATAACAAGATTCTGGCTTTTCCAGGAAAACTTCACAACAAAAATGTATGTCCTTTCTAGGCTCACAAATGGAACAGGTTTTATAAATCATGAATTCATTGAGAACCAAACAAATTCAACATTCTTGTAGTTTCCAATATCAAAGTATTTTGACAAGCGTCAAGATTGGCCGGGATGTTTAAACCAGAAAGTTTAATCTTGGAGAAAAAAAGTTTCAGTTTTTGAAGACAATCCTTTGAATGAGAGTTGGCAATTTGGGGGTTCAGGAATTCCTAAATGTTCCTCGATGACCATTTTTTCAAGATGACCTTCTATTTTTGTGGCATCGGCACTATCATAGATGGCATCGAAAATTTCCAAATTTACTCTAGACCGCCCATTTTCGGGTTTTCGCCCTAGAGTCCCCTTCTTTCCATATATATATATATATATTTTTACCATACACTTGAGAATTCTAAATTCTTCCTTAGTGAAATGATAATTCGATGAAATGGGATAAAATCTGAGGAAAAACCTTTCAAATTAAATATTCATGCTTGATCAAAATGGACTTTTAAAGCACGTAATGTAGGCCATGGCTCAGGGTTTAGAAAGAAAGGATAAATAGGCCCAAAATATGTGTTTGAGGGTAATCAGATCAAGGATCATTTCTTGAGGAGGATTCTCTTTGAAGCATTTGTCCCTTCTTGGATATTTCTTTCCTTTTGACTTTTGTGTCTTTCTTTCCTCGCTCTTGGCTTTCAATTTGCCATGTATTTCACACATTTTGTTTTCTTTTTTATTGTGTTTTTTTTTGTTTCTATTGGCTTTCATTTCGCCATCTTTTCCTCTTCTTTTTTCTTTGACAGAGTGCGCCCGTATTTATTCGGGGATCCATTTGCTTTTTGTCTATCCTTGAGCTGTCACTCATTTCTCAATGATCTTTGAAAAGATCTTTCCTCGCATTTGCCCCCCAGTATAGAGGGTAATCCTTGATCAGGGTTCAAAGAAGAAAGAATTCTTTTGGCTCAAAAGGGGTGACTATGGAAATTTCTTTTTGTGCGAAAGGGATATGAAAGATGGCCATTTCTCATGTCAAGCACAAATATTCACATTGAAAAGCAATCCCCAGGGGAAATAGATATTCAGAATTTCATTTTGCACTTTGGAATCATCAGAATTCTCACATGCATGATATCACGATTTTTCTTCTTTTTTTTTTTTCGTCGCATCCCCCCAATGATTCATGCATTAGCCCATCCTTCTTTACCATGTGTCCATCATTTCCATATATGATGCCCCAATTTGATTAACCATGAGAATCTGTATCAACGAGAAACATAGCAAGTCTAGGTCTATTTTGAAAAGGCTGAGTTTCCAATCTGAGTTTTTTTTTTTGAAGAGATAAGGAAAATATGACCCAAAAACGGGTTTTCTCTGGGACAAGGGATAATCTAGTTTAATCATTGTGCCCCAGGATGTCAATCATGAAGTGATGTTTGGGCAATTAGTGTTTTGTGGTTATTGGGAAAGGTCATGAATGGTTTTAGCACAATCTTGACACACACCAAATTATCAAAATCTAGACTCTTGAAAGAATGTCTCATTTGTTTGATTTTCAAGGAATTCAAAAAATTTCAAAAAGTTCGTTCCTTTGTTCATAGCCTAGACTAGGATTTACATCCTTGCTTATTCTGCAATGACAATACTTCTATGAGGTCAAATCATTCATATCCCTTGAAGCATTAGGTCTTTCAAGTGCTCTTCGTTTAAGAGATTTAGGCTTAGGAAAACCTAAAGAGAATGGAGAAGGTATTGGGTCATTTGTAACACTGATCATTAATCTTCTTGAGACTATCCATCACTAAAAATTCCTTAATGCTTGTTTTTGCAAATTCAAGTTATTGTTGAAACACAACAAACACAAAGCATTTAAAATTCAAAATTCATTTAATTCATGTAGATGTTAACATGAGACAAGTGCTTTTATCATCACAGTGTATAGAACTACATGCGTCAAAAACCTAATATGATCATGCACAATGTTTCTTATGACACTTGGCTTCCCCATCTTCAAAACTTATCGAACCAGCCTTGATGAGATCTCTGACCTTGTACTTCAAAGCGGGGCAGTTCTCTGTTGAGTGACCTTGATTGCCAGAATGGTACCCACAACACTCATTAGCATCATACCAGCTCGGATAAGGGGGCTTCAGAGGCGCTATTTGCATGGGTGCCACAAGGTGATTCTGGAGGAGTTGAGGTAGTAGCTCACTGTATGTCACAGGAATCGGGTCAACCTGATTTATTTTTCGCTTTTTATGCCCCCTTCGATTATTCCCGAGGATGTTCGATTGATAGACAGATGTAAATTCTGGTGTAGTTGCAGTCATTGGTTGGTAGGGATAAAAACCTTGAGAGACATTGTTCAGGGTAGAGTTAAATGGCTGATACGAGGAGAATTGGGGAGATGGGGCAAAGTCTTCCACGACTTGGGTATCTTCCTTTTTATTTTCAGATGCCCTATTCTTGGTATTGGATGTTCTTTCTCCTTCAATTTTCCCATCCTTGATAGCATTCTCAATCATCTCCCCTGAAATTACCATGTCTGAAAAATTATTTGTGATGTTGCCAACAAGTATATCATAGTACGGAGCCTGGAGTGTATTCACAAAAAGGACAGTGGTTTCCTTCTGGGTTAAGGGCGGTTGTACTTGGACGGCCAGGCTCATCCACCGTTGCACATATTCTTTGAAGCTCTCAGTAGCTCTTTTCTTCATATTTTGCAAGGTGAGACGGTCAGGCGCCGTGTCAGTCATATGCTTGTACTGGTTTAGAAAAACCCTAGCCAGGTCATTCCAAGAGTGAATCTGATCCTTGCTCAACTGACTATACCACCTAATTGCGGATCCGCTGAGGCTATCTTGAAAGCAGTGAATCAAAAGCTTATCATTATCTATATGACTTGTCATCTTCCGGCAGAACATAGTGATGTGGGCTGATGGATCAGTCGTCCCGTCATATTTCACGAAGTCAGGGATCTTGAACTTAGGAGGAATGACTAAATCGAAGACCAAGCATCGTTCTTTCGCCTCCACACTTCCTAATACGTCTGCATTTTCTACTGCCCGGAGCCTTTCATCTACCAACTGATATTTCCCTTGGGAATCTGTCAACTCAACCTCATTTACTGCAACCCTTTTCAACTTGGCCTGTTCAGCTGGATCATCTGAGTTTAGGACATTGACGGGGTTAACAGTGTTCTGGGCATCACTTATTGCGACATCATCTTGGCCCTTTTGTACCTCTAACCCTTCTCCGGCGACAAAGTTTTCGGTGTATCCTTTTCCCTTGATTACGGTGGACATCAGCTCCATCAATTTAGTCATCTGATCCTTAGATTCTGCTTGAGACTTTGCTAGCTGTTCTCGCAATTCTCTCTGTTCCCTTTCCATTTTTTCCATTCGGGCAACTTGTTCATCCTCCATAGCACCAGCCTGTATTAAAAGTGTACTCAGTACTTCTTTTGATTTGAAATCTAAAGCCAAGCCAACTTCTATTTTATTTCCCCCAAATGTATGTCATGATGAATGAGCCATGAATGCAATTTGATGCATGTGAAGCCTAAACAATATGATGTATGGATATGTACAATGGAAACATGCTGACCATATATGTGATAAATGCAATCACAATGCCAACATGTTGCAAACAAAGAATAAACAAATCAACACATGGATATATGCAATGACTGATCATGTGCATTTTAGCATGTTTCCCAATGAATGATCATATATCCTATGAATGCAACACGGTGTCAATTATGATACATGCAAACAATGAATGATTGATATAGAGTATATACAAAGAAAATCATGCTAACCATGTGTGTCATGAATGCGACCTAATGCTAACATGATGTATGTAATAAGCAAATTAATGCATGAACATATACAAAGAAATTATGCTGACTATGTTTGTTATGAATGCAACCCAAAGTCAACATGATGCATGTAAAGAATAAGCAGATTAATGCATGGATATATACAATGAATGACCATGTATGTTCCAAATGTATTTCCCAATGAATGATCATATACACTATGAATGCCATACAATGTCAATTATGATGCATGTGAAGAATACATGATTGACACAGAGTATATACAAAGAAAGTCATGCTGGCCGTGTATGTCATGAATGCAACCTGATGTCAATATGAAAAATTAATGCATGAGCATATCATGATGACTGTGTATGCCATGAATGCAACCTGATGCCAACATGATGCATGTAAAAAATAAGCAAATTAATGCATAGATATATACAGAAAAATCATGCTGATTATGAATGCATGAATGCAACCTGACAAATAATTGATGGGATGCAAAATGCAAAGGGGGAGATATCAAGGAGGAAATAAGAATCGGAGGAACTTAATCATCAACCTCTCATAAATTTGAAACATAATCAATTCATTCCCACATCAACATTCACAATGGTATAAACCATGTTTTACAAAATTTGAACAGTGGTTAAGACTGTCCTTAAAAGCACTTTATTCTTCCTAACATCCTAAGGCTATAAGAGCCGGCTACTGAAAAAGTGAAATCCTATTACATCATATAAGACCGAAGTCTTTCCACCTCAATGATGTAAATCTCCCAATCCTAATGACGCTTTCCCAGTCCTCTATCAATCAGTGTCGTGGGATCCAACCACTTGGCATTTATAAGAGTTTGCACTTTCTTTTTGAATGCCATACAGTCTTCAACGTTATGGCCAACAATTCCACAATGATAATCACATCTTGCATTTGGATTATACCACATTGGATATGGTGGTAACAGGGGTTTCAATGGGACACAGGCAACCATGTGATTTTGGATCAGTATAGGGAGGAGCTCTTGGTAGCTGATTGGAATGGGATCAAAAGGCATTTGGGTCTTATCCTGGGGTCGTTTCTTAGTCACACATGGCCTAGGAGTTGGGGCACTTGGTGATGGCACTAAGGTCCGAACCGGAGTGTTTACATGGAGATGTGGCGGAACAGCATGGTGAGGGTATGGATTTGGACACGAGGACTTTGGAGGTTGTACATAGCTCGAGGTTCCCATCCCAGGTACTGGATAAGGTGATTGATGAGGGAAATAGTATGAACTGGCAGTTGTTGGTGATGGTGTGGGATTCTGGAATCCCGTAGTGGTCATCCCAATGGACGATTGGACCATAGTAGGGTTGGGATACTGGTTTGGACCTAGAACAGTTTGCAGGTATGGTACTGGATTCGAGGTTTCTGTCTTTGGTATCAAGCTTTCAGGTTTAATTATTTTCATGATTTTGTCCACAATTTCATCAGGATTCCAACCTTTGTGGCATTGACAAGTGCAGGATCCAGCAAGGATTGTATGTTCTGGACCTAATGGTTTTGGTTGATCCGAAGATGATGCGAAGCCCTGAGAAAGTTCTTTTTTACTGTTACCCATATCCTCAACCATTTTCAGCAATTTGGCAAGTTGTTCCTTCACCTCTCGGATTTCATGTCCATATTCCTCTTGATTGCGTTCCAAAGCAACAAATCGTTCCTCCGATTCATTCCTCATATCTCGAACCCCTTTCATGCAAATGAAAATGTCATGAGATTAAGAATACAATTATGAATGTACATGCTCTATTCCTATATGCATGAATATACTGATAATTAATGCATGAACATATACAGAGAATATGTATGATGACTATGTATGCTATGGATACAATCTAATGCCAGGTATATACAGATAATGACTATGCATGTATTCTACAATGAATGAACATGCATGCTATGATGTCAAAATGATACATGCTAAGACTAAATGAATTACCACAAAGGTATACACAAAGAAATCAATGATTACACGAAATTGGTGGGACCTAAATCTTGATTATTCAACAATCTCATTATGCAAGATTTGCCTCTAAATTTATGATGATTTTTTTTTAACATGTTTTTTTTTCTGTGTTTTTTTTTTCTGAGAAACCAATCACATTATTTTCAAAAGACTTTCAGGGTGGATCCTACTATGGTACAATATGCAAATGTTCATGTGACACTACCGGTTTTATGAAATCATCAAATGAAATTACCAACTGTTTACTGCAAAGAATAAGATCAATAACACAACCAAAAATGTACATGCTCTATTCACACATGCATGAAATGTGCAACATGCAAAAATGCTTGAAAAAAGATTTTTTTTTAAAAACAGCTAATGAACATCTGCCCCAGCAATATCTGCTTATTTAGGCATCACGATGCCTTCGAGGCGGAGTATCACATTTATTATAGGCGATGTACGTACATCGTTGCCCGATCTACCACACTTATTCGGAGTGTAAAATAGGTAACAAAAGGTTTAGAAATGTCCCTCCATGTGTTCCTATTTTCGGTACATCTAACGGAAATCCGGCATGGCTTCGCCTAGGTTCACTATATGAGGGTGAATCAGTTCTAAGGCCCCGAATTGTTCCTCACTGTCGCCGGTGAAGGCTAGTAAGGCACCACGATAAAAGCGGGTTCAATTCGTTAGAGTATATTTTCCTATGCCCGTACGGAGGATTATCACGAAGGCATTAGGTACTTTATACTCCGGAAGTGTTTCACTAGCCCATACGGAGGATCAATCACGAAGGCGTAGTTACTTTACTTCCACTTAAAAGGACGGAACCCGGGTAGAGGATTCATGTTATGCAAATGCACGTGTAATGTGTGTGGAGGAATATCAAACCTTTCACTACCTATTCTACAAACCTTATTCTAAATGCCCTAGCAATTAAAACATTCAAGAATAGTGTAACGCATTAACCAACAAGCAATTATAATATACAACCTTAAATAACTAGAGAACAAAAATAAAATGCACGCACATGAGAATGAACATTTTTAAAAACATTTTATTATTTTCAAAATTCTCTTTATTAGAAAAATGTGGGAATTAAAATAAAATACCAATTAAACCAACCAAAACTGAGACTTTGATAACACACGACTATTTCTAGGCCTGACTCTCTAATAGTCCCCAGTGGAGTCGCCAAGCTGTCGCAACCTAAAAAATAACGTAACGACGTCTCATCGCAAGACTTTATTATTCGTTAGGCGTGACATTAAAAAAAACCGAGGAAAAGTCGACTTAATTCCTCTAAAAAAAATGAAGGTTTTGAAAATGACCTTAAAAGACATGGAGTCGCCACCAATCTTTTTTAGCTAGGTGTGATCGGCCACCTATTAAAACCGGTTTTATAAAATATTTTAAAAATTAATTAAAACATTTTAAAAACCAATTTCAAGTCTGCGTTTTAAACCAGAGAAATCAAAGAAGCGGGTTCGGGAGTCGGTTACGTGCGGGGAAGGATTAGCACCCCCACAACGCCCGTATAAATCGGTACCTTATTAATCGTGTGTTATCTCAAGTCTCGGTAAAAGTTGGTTTTAAATTTAGTATTTCAAATTAATTCCCAATTTAAAGAAAAATAATTCCATTTTTTTTATTGAAAATGATCCGGAATTTATAAATTCAAAATTTTCCTATATTCCCCAACAAACGTGGCAAAATATAGAAATTTTTATTAGTTTTGGAAAACTTTCCGAATCATTCTCTTTTTTTTTTAAAGAAAGATATTCATTTATTAATAATAATTGATGATATTCCCTCCAGCAAACCCGGTAGAGAACTCATGAATTATTTTAACTCGGGAATATCTTTATTTTTATTGAAAATCATTATCTTTTTTGAAAACATTTAAAAGAAATGAATATGTATAGGCATGACATAAATAAAATGACATAGCAAAATCTAAATAATATAATGCAACCTAAATGTCATGACACATAGAAATTATTATGGCAAGAATCACATATTATATAAAATGCATGAATATAAAAATGCAATGCATGAGATGTATTTTTTCCTTTAATTAAGGAAATCCGTATATCTAAAAAGATATCCGGCTACCTTAGGAAAATATGTCAAATTAAATATTCTAAAACCAAAATACTTTGTGATTGTTTGAAAACAATTTTGAAAAGCTTGAATTAACAATAAAAACTGGGCTAAATTTTTTTAAATGGCTCTAATTTCCTAAGTTTAAAAAATCCGGACTTGACTACCCTTAACCCGGGACTTGAAAAACCATTTTTAGAGTTTAAAAGGGCTTAGAAATCATCCTAAGTCAGTAGCTAACCCTCCTAATCAGCCCACTCTAAGTAAATTAACCAAAACAGAAAATTGGTTTTTCTTTAAATTCAATTCTGACTCCACTGTCCAGTTTTAATACACGATTTTTTACCCTATTTTTAAAAATTCCAAAAATTCTAAAAACAATACTGGAGACTCAGGACATATAAAACTATACGAGAAAAAATCGGCTTAATTTTTTGATCAAAGATGAATTCCCAGAAAAACCAGAGATGTACGAGTTTTTGGAGGAGAAAAAACTGCTTTGTTTTTCTTTAAATTCAATTCTGACTCCACTGTCCAGTTTTAATCCACGATTTTTTATCCTATTTTCAAAAATTCCAAAAATTCTAAAAAAAATACTGGAGACTCAGGACATGTAAAACTACACGAAAACAAATCGGATTAATTTTTTGATCAAAGATGAATTCCCAGAAAAATCATAGATGTACGAGTTTTTGGAGGAGAAAAAAAACTGCTTTGTTTTTCTTTAAATTTAATTCTGACTCCACTGTCCAGTTTTAATCCACGATTTTTTACCCTATTTTTAAAACTTCCAAAAATTCTAAAAAAAATACTGGAGACTCAGGACATGTAAAACTACATGAAAACAAATCGGCTTAATTTTCTGATCAAAGATGAATTCCCAGAAAAATCATAGATGTACGAGTTTTTGGAGGAGAAAAAAAACTGCTTTGCCAACACATTTTTGCTTTTGATAAAATCATTTAAAAACCAAAGTAAAAATATTTGAAACTCATAAAATGACTTGAAAGCAGTAGCTAGGACTCTTTGAAAGTTAGATAAAAATTGGCTAAATAAAAAAAATCACAAAGGTAGAGTAATCAATTTGACAAACTTAATTTTCCACAAGTGTGCTCAAGAGAGCATGATCTTGAACCATTAATTGGCTCAAGTCATTATTCAAGTGGCATGAACATGAAATGCATGAAACAATGCAGCAAACATAATGCATGAAATGCATGGATCTAAACCTAAATGTAAGGAAAATGCATGACACAAATAATATGGCCTAGACCTAACATGAACTTGCATGGCATTTAATGTAACCTAGACCTAAGACATGCATGGCATTTTCACAAACACAAGGCATGCTTAATTCAAAAATCCAACCAAATATCATGCAAATGCAAAAACCTAACAACTAGCATGACAAAAATACAACACACAATGCAAAACACATGGAGTAGCCAAATGGCCCCAAGCTCCAACAAGCATGGCATTTTCACAAACACTTGGTATGCTAGCATGAAAAACTAAGTCATAACACAAAAATCACACAAGCATTTTCACAAATACCTAATATACCAAATCTAAAACATGCTCACTAAGATATAAAACAAGAATCATGCAAAGAATCACACAAGCATTTTCACAAACACTTAATATGCTAACTCTAAAACATGCTCAAATTTAAACAACATGAAAACAGAAAATTAAAAATGCAAAAACATGATATCTAAGACATAAATGGCAACAAATAAAGCAACCAAATTAAATATAACTTAAGAACATGAAATAACATAATATTTAAAACATCAAAAATAAAGAAAATAGCATAAACAATATGGTAAAATGAATCAAAAACAACAACTTAAAATAAATAATGTAGGCCATTTGGCCATGCTGAGTTTATTATAAAAACAAAATGTAAAAAAAATATACTTAAGAAAGGAAATGAAGGATGAACAAGAAACATTATTTTAAAATGAAAACTCACCAAGTAGAGATTAAAAGAGCAAAAAATAAGAATAGAAAATGAAAGTGCAAGAGTTGGTGCTCAAGAGCAACCTCAAGAAGCTAATATTTCAAGCTTTTCTCTTCAAACTTTCCTTTTTTTCTAAACTTTTCTTTTTTTGCTCTCAACCAAGAAGATAAAAAACTAAGAAAAACTAAGAGAAATCAGCCAAAATGGAAAAGAAAAAACAAAATCTGCCTCCCCCCTCTAGGGTTGGCCTAAATGATGCTTATATAGCCTCAAAGATGTTGTCATTTTTGTGTAACCTATTTTCCATCAAATGGCCAATAATTCAAGATGAAAAGTCATGAAATTACCACCTTTAGATTAGCATCTCAGCCCTCTCAAATTACAGCTATGCAAAAATAATGTTGACATCTTTCTTAACCTATGTGGTTTAATCACCATGGCTTGATCAAAGAGAATGGTTAACTAACTCTTGATTTTTAACCACTTGATTGAAAAAAAAAAAATCAAGCTTCCTCCTTCCTTTGGGCTTGGGCAGGCCAGCACTTCTCTTTTCCAGCCCAGCTCTGATTTTTGAAAGGCCCAAAAAAGCCCTTTTCGGTTGCTTGGGTGAAATGACCATTTTGCCCCCCCGAATGCAAGTAAATATCAAACGGACTCCAAATTCAATTTTTCTTTTTTTAATACTTCCAAAATAATAAAATATTGAGTTCTGGAAGTTTTCAAAATTATCCGAGTCCGTTTGCTATTTATTTGGATTTTTTCTTCCCAAAATGTCTTTTTATGCCCCTACTTTTTACCATTTTTTAAACGAGCTCCAAATCAAGATTTTTCTTCACCAATCTCTTCAAAATAATTAAAAAGTGTGATCTGGAAGTTTTCATAATTTTTGGAGCTCATTTGGTATTTTTTCGGGATTTATCGGCTTGAATTACTACATAGGAGGCCCGGGATTTGGCCATTTTGCAAACGAACTCGGAATCAAGATTTTCTTTCGCCAATCTCTTCCAAATAATTTAAAAATGAGATTTGCCAAATTTCAGAATTTTTGGAGTCCATTTGCTATTTTTCCGGGATTTATCTTTTTGAATTACTGCATAAGAAGCCCGGGATTTGGCCATTTTGCAAACGAACTCGGAATCAAGATTTTCTTTCGCCAATCTCCTTCAAATGATTTAAGAATGAGATTGACAAATTTTCCATAATTTTCGGAGTCCATTTGCTATTTTTCCCAAATTTTTCCAATTTTCCATTTTTACCTCCGAAACCCGGTTTTGCTCAAAACAAATCCGATTTTCAGATTTTCTTCAATCTGAGCCTTGGGCCATCCTTTTTAACCATTCTTCATCCATTGGGGGCTTTGGTCTTACCAAGTCGGGCCATTTCTGTGATTCTTCCCGATTTCACCGAAATCCACTAGAAACCCTAATTCTCGGTTTTCTCCCGGATTGACTTTTCTTTCGGTTTTTCTTGCAAGTGACTTCTCCATTACCCGTAGTCAGTGCTTATCTTTCATTTGGAACCTTCAATTTCGACCAGTTTGATCGTTTAAGCACTTTTCCCCAAATTTCTTGGATTAGGGTTTCTTTTCTACTGAATCTCCAAATCCCAACTTCCGAACTCCATATCTTTCAATGTAGACCTCGGATTATCAAAATTATTTCGCCATTTTTCAATTGAACTTAAAATCTTGATTTTGAAAGTGGGTTGACTTTTTCAGTAGTTGACTTTTTGGGGTTGACTTTTTCGGGGTTGACTTTTTTTCAAGTTTGTCTTTTTGTGCTCGCCCTCTTAAACTAAGTCTCGGAGTACCACCTACAGGATGAAAACAATCTTTTTATACTCGGAAACATCAATATAGGAAGAAAACATACCTGTTTAGTGGCCCGGACAAAATTAGGTGTCTACAGCTGCCCCTCTTTGGCTATTGCTGAGAATCAGGAATCAGGCAAAGATAAACCAACACTAATTTTGTACGGTCAGTGAAATCACATGGAAAGGAAAGGGGTTTTCTTTTTCATTTC
Organism: Fremontodendron californicum; assembly: GCA_030761205.1. Lineage (NCBI taxonomy): Eukaryota > Viridiplantae > Streptophyta > Magnoliopsida > Malvales > Malvaceae > Fremontodendron > Fremontodendron californicum. The sequence continues at coordinate 4,015,270 of JAULJL010000037.1, forward strand.
TTCATTCATTTTTGCATTTTTCATTTTCTTTTTTCATTTTCTATTTTTTTCATTTTTTCTCTTTTTTCTTTTTTCTTTTTTTTTTTTCAATTTTTTTTTTGAAAACAGTAAATTGAAGATTTGTCCTTAAATTGAATTCCCTGCCTAAACAAGGCTCGATTCGTCTTAAGGAAACGAATTCGATTTGCAAGAAAAGTAGTGACCTCGACGATGGTCTCGGGGCCTTAAACTGTCTTGTTCTCAGCTGTGTTTAAAATTCTGGATATCTCCTCCAGAAGCTTCGGCTATCACCACCGAAGTCTTGCTCATTTTTTTTTATGTAAAAATTCTGGGTATCACCTCCAGAAGCTTCAGCTATCACCACCGAAGACTTTCTATCTTTTCAAAGGATTTTAAAACTCTGGATATCTCCACCAGAGGCTTCAGCTATCACCACCGAAGTCTTGCTCATTTTTAAAACTGTAAAATTATGGGTATCATCTCCAGAAGCTTCAGCTATCACCACCGAAGACTTTCTACCTTTTCAAAGGACTTTTAAAAAAAAAAACTCTGGATATCTCCACCAGAGGCTTCAGCTATCACCACCGAAGACTTGTTCATAAATAAAAAAAGTACCTCGACGATGATTTCGGGGCTCGACTCGCCTTAAGAAAACGAAATCGATTATACCTGAAAGCTTTAAGAGATGATGCAAATGCTTCATGATGCAAATGCAAATGTCTTTTGTTGATGCAAACGCTTCTTGATGTAGATGCAAATGACTTAGATTGGTGCAAATGTCTTTGATGCAAATGTAAATGACTTGATTTGATGCAAACTTTCTTGATGCAGATTTAACTAACTTAGATTGATGCAAATGCTTCTTGATGTAGATGCACATGTTGAAAAAAAATTCTGGATAACTCTTTCAAAAGAAGATTTCTCATTTTTCAAAATTATAAAACCCTGGATATCTCCACCAGAGGCTTCAGCTATCACCACCGAAGACTTCTTCATTTTTAAAACTGTAAAATTCTGGATATCTCCACCAGAAGCTTTGGCTATCACCACCAAAGACTTGCTCAATATAAAATTCTAGATAACTCATCTAGAAGAAGATTTCTCATGTTTCAAAATTATAAAACCCTGGATATCTCCACCAGAGGCTTCAGCTATCACCACCGAAGACTTATTCACTTTTAAAACTGCAAAATTCTGGATATCATCACCAGAAGCTTTGGCTATCACCACCAAAGACTTGGTCATTGTAAAATTCTGGGTAACTCCTTCAGAATAAAATTTCTCATTTTTCAAAATTATAAAACCCTGGATATCTCCACCAGAGGCTTCAGCTATCACCGCCGAAGACTTATTCACTTTTAAAACTGCAAAATTCTGGATATCATCACCAGAAGCTTTGGCTATCACCACCAAAGACTTGGTCATTGTAAAATTCTGGGTAACTCCTTCAGAATAAAATTTCTCATTTTTCAAATTTATAAAACCCTGGATATCTCCACCAGAGGCTTCAGCTATCACCGCCGAAGACTTATTCACTTTTAAAACTGCAAAATTCTGGATATCACCACCAGAAGCTTTGGCTATCACCACCAAAGACTTGGTCATTGTAAAATTCTGGGTAACTCCTTCAGAATAAAATTTCTCATGTTTTCAAAATTATAAAACCCTGGATATCTCCACCAGAGGCTTCAGCTATCACCACCGAAGACTTGTTCACTTTTAAAACTGCAAAATTCTGGATATCACCACCAGAAGCTTTGGCTATCACCACCAAATACTTGCTCATTGTAAAATTCTGGGTAACTCCTTCAGAATAAAATTTCTCATGTTTTCAAAATTATAAAACCCTGGATATCTCCACCAAAGGTTTCAGCTATCACCACCGAAGACTTATTCACTTTTAAAACTGCAAAATTCTGGATATCACCACCAGAAGCTTTGGCTATCACCACCAAAGACTTGGTCATTGTAAAATTCTGGGTAACTCCTTCAGAATAAAATTTCTCATTTTTCAAAATTATAAAACCCTGGATATCTCCACCAGAGGCTTCAGCTATCACCACCGAAGACTTGTTCACTTTTAAAACTGTAAAATTCTGGATATCCCCACCAGAAGCTTTGGCTATCACCACCAAATACTTGCTCATTGTAAAATTCTGGGTAACTCATTCAGAATAAAATTTCTCATGTTTTCAAAATTATAAAACCCTGGATATCTCCACTAGAGGCTTCAGCTATCACCACCGAAGACTTATTCACTTTTAAAACTGTAAAATTCTGGATATCCCCACCAGAAGCTTTGAGAAATGATGCAGATGCACATGTCTTTTAACAAGGTGCTCATGCTTCATGGTGCAAATGTAAAATATTTCTTAGTGCAAATGCAAATGGCCTGGATTGATGCCCATGTTTCATGATGCAGATGCCCCTATTAATTGTGTTCATGTAACTGGTTTATGAATGGTGTAACTACAATTACCACACAATAATGAAAATGCAATGATTCTAGAAATGATGCAATTGCTTGAGATGACACAAATGCGAATTCCTTGAAGAATGTAAATGTAAAGGTAAAATGCAGATGCTTATGGAATAATGCCAATGCAAATACCCATGAATAATGCAAATGCTTGCCGACACTGTGTAGATGCAAAAGCTCGATAAAGAGATTAGTACTCATGAGTGATGCAAATGCCCCCGGTTGTTTTTCTAGACTTTGGCTTAGCCTCTCAAATTCATTTTTCCTCTTCAAATCAGAGTATATCTTCAATTCATTTTGGCTATTCTCTTTGCCCCAACAGTTTTCAAACTTTCATCAACAGAGATCTGAACTGGGTTCGATATCTTCTTCTCATATCTGGAAGTCAGGACCTATCCTGGCAGTTCTATATCTTTGGGTTAGAAAAATCCTTGTCTCATGTCAACATCAAAAATGGGTATTTCAAAAATATTTTTATTTTCCCTTTTTGAAAAACAATTTTGCTTATTTAAGGAAAACTTCTAAGCCAAAAATTTTAACTCCACAATGTATGATGTACAAATCTTTTGATGACTGATGATCACTGTTAGAAAATTCTCTAAGTATTAATCTTGGTTTTTTCAACTGGGATTGGCAAGGCTTGGTATAACAAGATTCTGGCTTTTCCAGGAAAACTTCACAACAAAAATGTATGTCCTTTCTAGGCTCACAAATGGAACAGGTTTTATAAATCATGAATTCATTGAGAACCAAACAAATTCAACATTCTTGTAGTTTCCAATATCAAAGTATTTTGACAAGCGTCAAGATTGGCCGGGATGTTTAAACCAGAAAGTTTAATCTTGGAGAAAAAAAGTTTCAGTTTTTGAAGACAATCCTTTGAATGAGAGTTGGCAATTTGGGGGTTCAGGAATTCCTAAATGTTCCTCGATGACCATTTTTTCAAGATGACCTTCTATTTTTGTGGCATCAGCACTATCATAGATGGCATCGAAAATTTCCAAATTTACTCTAGACCGCCCATTTTCGGGTTTTCGCCCTAGAGTCCCCTTCTTTCCATATATATATATATATATATATATATTTTTACCATACACTTGAGAATTCTAAATTCTTCCTTAGTGAAATGATAATTCGATGAAATGGGATAAAATCTGAGGAAAAACCTTTCAAATTAAATATTCATGCTTGATCAAAATGGACTTTTAAAGCACGTAATGTAGGCCATGGCTCAGGGTTTAGAAAGAAAGGATAAATAGGCCCAAAATATGTGTTTGAGGGTAATCAGATCAAGGATCATTTCTTGAGGAGGATTCTCTTTGAAGCATTTGTCCCTTCTTGGATATTTCTTTCCTTTTGACTTTTGTGTCTTTCTTTCCTCGCTCTTGGCTTTCAATTTGCCATGTATTTCACACATTTTGTTTTCTTTTTTATTGTGTTTTTTTTTGTTTCTATTGGCTTTCATTTCGCCATCTTTTCCTCTTCTTTTTTCTTTGACAGAGTGCGCCCGTATTTATTCGGGGATCCATTTGCTTTTTGTCTATCCTTGAGCTGTCACTCATTTCTCAATGATCTTTGAAAAGATCTTTCCTCGCATTTGCCCCCCAGTATAGAGGGTAATCCTTGATCAGGGTTCAAAGAAGAAAGAATTCTTTTGGCTCAAAAGGGGTGACTATGGAAATTTCTTTTTGTGCGAAAGGGATATGAAAGATGGCCATTTCTCATGTCAAGCACAAATATTCACATTGAAAAGCAATCCCCAGGGGAAATAGATATTCAGAATTTCATTTTGCACTTTGGAATCATCAGAATTCTCACATGCATGATATCACGATTTTTCTTCTTTTTTTTTTTTCGTCGCATCCCCCCAATGATTCATGCATTAGCCCATCCTTCTTTACCATGTGTCCATCATTTCCATATATGATGCCCCAATTTGATTAACCATGAGAATCTGTATCAACGAGAAACATAGCAAGTCTAGGTCTATTTTGAAAAGGCTGAGTTTCCAATCTGAGTTTTTTTTTTTGAAGAGATAAGGAAAATATGACCCAAAAACGGGTTTTCTCTGGGACAAGGGATAATCTAGTTTAATCATTGTGCCCCAGGATGTCAATCATGAAGTGATGTTTGGGCAATTAGTGTTTTGTGGTTATTGGGAAAGGTCATGAATGGTTTTAGCACAATCTTGACACACACCAAATTATCAAAATCTAGACTCTTGAAAGAATGTCTCATTTGTTTGATTTTCAAGGAATTCAAAAAATTTCAAAAAGTTCGTTCCTTTGTTCATAGCCTAGACTAGGATTTACATCCTTGCTTATTCTGCAATGACAATACTTCTATGAGGTCAAATCATTCATATCCCTTGAAGCATTAGGTCTTTCAAGTGCTCTTCGTTTAAGAGATTTAGGCTTAGGAAAACCTAAAGAGAATGGAGAAGGTATTGGGTCATTTGTAACACTGATCATTAATCTTCTTGAGACTATCCATCACTAAAAATTCCTTAATGCTTGTTTTTGCAAATTCAAGTTATTGTTGAAACACAACAAACACAAAGCATTTAAAATTCAAAATTCATTTAATTCATGTAGATGTTAACATGAGACAAGTGCTTTTATCATCACAGTCTATAGAACTACATGCGTCAAAAACCTAATATGATCATGCACAATGTTTCTTATGACACTTGGCTTCCCCATCTTCAAAACTTATCGAACCAGCCTTGATGAGATCTCTGACCTTGTACTTCAAAGCGGGGCAGTTCTCTGTTGAGTGACCTTGATTGCCAGAATGGTACCCACAACACTCATTAGCATCATACCAGCTCGGATAAGGGGGCTTCAGAGGCGCTATTTGCATGGGTGCCACAAGGTGATTCTGGAGGAGTTGAGGTAGTAGCTCACTGTATGTCACAGGAATCGGGTCAACCTGATTTATTTTTCGCTTTTTATGCCCCCTTCGATTATTCCCGAGGATGTTCGATTGATAGACAGATGTAAATTCTGGTGTAGTTGCAGTCATTGGTTGGTAGGGATAAAAACCTTGAGAGACATTGTTCAGGGTAGAGTTAAATGGCTGATACGAGGAGAATTGGGGAGATGGGGCAAAGTCTTCCACGACTTGGGTATCTTCCTTTTTATTTTCAGATGCCCTATTCTTGGTATTGGATGTTCTTTCTCCTTCAATTTTCCCATCCTTGATAGCATTCTCAATCATCTCCCCTGAAATTACCATGTCTGAAAAATTATTTGTGATGTTGCCAACAAGTATATCATAGTACGGAGCCTGGAGTGTATTCACAAAAAGGACAGTGGTTTCCTTCTGGGTTAAGGGCGGTTGTACTTGGACGGCCAGGCTCATCCACCGTTGCACATATTCTTTGAAGCTCTCAGTAGCTCTTTTCTTCATATTTTGCAAGGTGAGACGGTCAGGCGCCGTGTCAGTCATATGCTTGTACTGGTTTAGAAAAACCCTAGCCAGGTCATTCCAAGAGTGAATCTGATCCTTGCTCAACTGACTATACCACCTAATTGCGGATCCGCTGAGGCTATCTTGAAAGCAGTGAATCAAAAGCTTATCATTATCTATATGACTTGTCATCTTCCGGCAGAACATAGTGATGTGGGCTGATGGATCAGTCGTCCCGTCATATTTCACGAAGTCAGGGATCTTGAACTTAGGAGGAATGACTAAATCGAAGACCAAGCATCGTTCTTTCGCCTCCACACTTCCTAATACGTCTGCATTTTCTACTGCCCGGAGCCTTTCATCTACCAACTGATATTTCCCTTGGGAATCTGTCAACTCAACCTCATTTACTGCAACCCTTTTCAACTTGGCCTGTTCAGCTGGATCATCTGAGTTTAGGACATTGACGGGGTTAACAGTGTTCTGGGCATCACTTATTGCGACATCATCTTGGCCCTTTTGTACCTCTAACCCTTCTCCGGCGACAAAGTTTTCGGTGTATCCTTTTCCCTTGATTACGGTGGACATCAGCTCCATCAATTTAGTCATCTGATCCTTAGATTCTGCTTGAGACTTTGCTAGCTGTTCTCGCAATTCTCTCTGTTCCCTTTCCATTTTTTCCATTCGGGCAACTTGTTCATCCTCCATAGCACCAGCCTGTATTAAAAGTGTACTCAGTACTTCTTTTGATTTGAAATCTAAAGCCAAGCCAACTTCTATTTTATTTCCCCCAAATGTATGTCATGATGAATGAGCCATGAATGCAATTTGATGCATGTGAAGCCTAAACAATATGATGTATGGATATGTACAATGGAAACATGCTGACCATATATGTGATAAATGCAATCACAATGCCAACATGTTGCAAACAAAGAATAAACAAATCAACACATGGATATATGCAATGACTGATCATGTGCATTTTAGCATGTTTCCCAATGAATGATCATATATCCTATGAATGCAACACGGTGTCAATTATGATACATGCAAACAATGAATGATTGATATAGAGTATATACAAAGAAAATCATGCTAACCATGTGTGTCATGAATGCGACCTAATGCTAACATGATGTATGTAATAAGCAAATTAATGCATGAACATATACAAAGAAATTATGCTGACTATGTTTGTTATGAATGCAACCCAAAGTCAACATGATGCATGTAAAGAATAAGCAGATTAATGCATGGATATATACAATGAATGACCATGTATGTTCCAAATGTATTTCCCAATGAATGATCATATACACTATGAATGCCATACAATGTCAATTATGATGCATGTGAAGAATACATGATTGACACAGAGTATATACAAAGAAAGTCATGCTGGCCGTGTATGTCATGAATGCAACCTGATGTCAATATGAAAAATTAATGCATGAGCATATCATGATGACTGTGTATGCCATGAATGCAACCTGATGCCAACATGATGCATGTAAAAAATAAGCAAATTAATGCATAGATATATACAGAAAAATCATGCTGATTATGAATGCATGAATGCAACCTGACAAATAATTGATGGGATGCAAAATGCAAAGGGGGAGATATCAAGGAGGAAATAAGAATCGGAGGAACTTAATCATCAACCTCTCATAAATTTGAAACATAATCAATTCATTCCCACATCAACATTCACAATGGTATAAACCATGTTTTACAAAATTTGAACAGTGGTTAAGACTGTCCTTAAAAGCACTTTATTCTTCCTAACATCCTAAGGCTATAAGAGCCGGCTACTGAAAAAGTGAAATCCTATTACATCATATAAGACCGAAGTCTTTCCACCTCAATGATGTAAATCTCCCAATCCTAATGACGCTTTCCCAGTCCTCTATCAATCAGTGTCGTGGGATCCAACCACTTGGCATTTATAAGAGTTTGCACTTTCTTTTTGAATGCCATACAGTCTTCAACGTTATGGCCAACAATTCCACAATGATAATCACATCTTGCATTTGGATTATACCACATTGGATATGGTGGTAACAGGGGTTTCAATGGGACACAGGCAACCATGTGATTTTGGATCAGTATAGGGAGGAGCTCTTGGTAGCTGATTGGAATGGGATCAAAAGGCATTTGGGTCTTATCCTGGGGTCGTTTCTTAGTCACACATGGCCTAGGAGTTGGGGCACTTGGTGATGGCACTAAGGTCCGAACCGGAGTGTTTACATGGAGATGTGGCGGAACAGCATGGTGAGGGTATGGATTTGGACACGAGGACTTTGGAGGTTGTACATAGCTCGAGGTTCCCATCCCAGGTACTGGATAAGGTGATTGATGAGGGAAATAGTATGAACTGGCAGTTGTTGGTGATGGTGTGGGATTCTGGAATCCCGTAGTGGTCATCCCAATGGACGATTGGACCATAGTAGGGTTGGGATACTGGTTTGGACCTAGAACAGTTTGCAGGTATGGTACTGGATTCGAGGTTTCTGTCTTTGGTATCAAGCTTTCAGGTTTAATTATTTTCATGATTTTGTCCACAATTTCATCAGGATTGCAACCTTTGTGGCATTGACAAGTGCAGGATCCAGCAAGGATTGTATGTTCTGGACCTAATGGTTTTGGTTGATCCGAAGATGATGCGAAGCCCTGAGAAAGTTCTTTTTTACTGTTACCCATATCCTCAACCATTTTCAGCAATTTGGCAAGTTGTTCCTTCACCTCTCGGATTTCATGTCCATATTCCTCTTGATTGCGTTCCAAAGCAACAAATCGTTCCTCCGATTCATTCCTCATATCTCGAACCCCTTTCATGCAAATGAAAATGTCATGAGATTAAGAATACAATTATGAATGTACATGCTCTATTCCTATATGCATGAATATACTGATAATTAATGCATGAACATATACAGAGAATATGTATGATGACTATGTATGCTATGGATACAATCTAATGCCAGGTATATACAGATAATGACTATGCATGTATTCTACAATGAATGAACATGCATGCTATGATGTCAAAATGATACATGCTAAGACTAAATGAATTACCACAAAGGTATACACAAAGAAATCAATGATTACACGAAATTGGTGGGACCTAAATCTTGATTATTCAACAATCTCATTATGCAAGATTTGCCTCTAAATTTATGATGATTTTTTTTAACATGTTTTTTTTTCTGTGTTTTTTTTTTCTGAGAAACCAATCACATTATTTTCAAAAGACTTTCAGGGTGGATCCTACTATGGTACAATATGCAAATGTTCATGTGACACTACCGGTTTTATGAAATCATCAAATGAAATTACCAACTGTTTACTGCAAAGAATAAGATCAATAACACAACCAAAAATGTACATGCTCTATTCACACATGCATGAAATGTGCAACATGCAAAAATGCTTGAAAAAAGATTTTTTTTTTAAAAACAGCTAATGAACATCTGCCCCAGCAATATCTGCTTATTTAGGCATCACGATGCCTTCGAGGCGGAGTATCACATTTATTATAGGCGATGTACGTACATCGTTGCCCGATCTACCACACTTATTCGGAGTGTAAAATAGGTAACAAAAGGTTTAGAAATGTCCCTCCATGTGTTCCTATTTTCGGTACATCTAACGGAAATCCGGCATGGCTTCGCCTAGGTTCACTATATGAGGGTGAATCAGTTCTAAGGCCCCGAATTGTTCCTCACTGTCGCCGGTGAAGGCTAGTAAGGCACCACGATAAAAGCGGGTTCAATTCGTTAGAGTATATTTTCCTATGCCCGTACGGAGGATTATCACGAAGGCATTAGGTACTTTATACTCCGGAAGTGTTTCACTAGCCCATACGGAGGATCAATCACGAAGGCGTAGTTACTTTACTTCCACTTAAAAGGACGGAACCCGGGTAGAGGATTCATGTTATGCAAATGCACGTGTAATGTGTGTGGAGGAATATCAAACCTTTCACTACCTATTCTACAAACCTTATTCTAAATGCCCTAGCAATTAAAACATTCAAGAATAGTGTAACGCATTAACCAACAAGCAATTATAATATACAACCTTAAATAACTAGAGAACAAAAATAAAATGCACGCACATGAGAATGAACATTTTTAAAAACATTTTATTATTTTCAAAATTCTCTTTATTAGAAAAATGTGGGAATTAAAATAAAATACCAATTAAACCAACCAAAACTGAGACTTTGATAACACACGACTATTTCTAGGCCTGACTCTCTAATAGTCCCCAGTGGAGTCGCCAAGCTGTCGCAACCTAAAAAATAACGTAACGACGTCTCATCGCAAGACTTTATTATTCGTTAGGCGTGACATTAAAAAAAACCGAGGAAAAGTCGACTTAATTCCTCTAAAAAAAATGAAGGTTTTGAAAATGACCTTAAAAGACATGGAGTCGCCACCAATCTTTTTTAGCTAGGTGTGATCGGCCACCTATTAAAACCGGTTTTATAAAATATTTTAAAAATTAATTAAAACATTTTAAAAACCAATTTCAAGTCTGCGTTTTAAACCAGAGAAATCAAAGAAGCGGGTTCGGGAGTCGGTTACGTGCGGGGAAGGATTAGCACCCCCACAACGCCCGTATAAATCGGTACCTTATTAATCGTGTGTTATCTCAAGTCTCGGTAAAAGTTGGTTTTAAATTTAGTATTTCAAATTAATTCCCAATTTAAAGAAAAATAATTCCATTTTTTTTATTGAAAATGATCCGGAATTTATAAATTCAAAATTTTCCTATATTCCCCAACAAACGTGGCAAAATATAGAAATTTTTATTAGTTTTGGAAAACTTTCCGAATCATTCTCTTTTTTTTTTAAAGAAAGATATTCATTTATTAATAATAATTGATGATATTCCCTCCAGCAAACCCGGTAGAGAACTCATGAATTATTTTAACTCGGGAATATCTTTATTTTTATTGAAAATCATTATCTTTTTTGAAAACATTTAAAAGAAATGAATATGTATAGGCATGACATAAATAAAATGACATAGCAAAATCTAAATAATATAATGCAACCTAAATGTCATGACACATAGAAATTATTATGGCAAGAATCACATATTATATAAAATGCATGAATATAAAAATGCAATGCATGAGATGTATTTTTTCCTTTAATTAAGGAAATCCGTATATCTAAAAAGATATCCGGCTACCTTAGGAAAATATGTCAAATTAAATATTCTAAAACCAAAATACTTTGTGATTGTTTGAAAACAATTTTGAAAAGCTTGAATTAACAATAAAAACTGGGCTAAATTTTTTTAAATGGCTCTAATTTCCTAAGTTTAAAAAATCCGGACTTGACTACCCTTAACCCGGGACTTGAAAAACCATTTTTAGAGTTTAAAAGGGCTTAGAAATCATCCTAAGTCAGTAGCTAACCCTCCTAATCAGCCCACTCTAAGTAAATTAACCAAAACAGAAAATTGGTTTTTCTTTAAATTCAATTCTGACTCCACTGTCCAGTTTTAATACACGATTTTTTACCCTATTTTTAAAAATTCCAAAAATTCTAAAAACAATACTGGAGACTCAGGACATATAAAACTATACGAGAAAAAATCGGCTTAATTTTTTGATCAAAGATGAATTCCCAGAAAAACCAGAGATGTACGAGTTTTTGGAGGAGAAAAAACTGCTTTGTTTTTCTTTAAATTCAATTCTGACTCCACTGTCCAGTTTTAATCCACGATTTTTTATCCTATTTTCAAAAATTCCAAAAATTCTAAAAAAAATACTGGAGACTCAGGACATGTAAAACTACACGAAAACAAATCGGATTAATTTTCTGATCAAAGATGAATTCCCAGAAAAATCATAGATGTACGAGTTTTTGGAGGAGAAAAAAAACTGCTTTGTTTTTCTTTAAATTTAATTCTGACTCCACTGTCCAGTTTTAATCCACGATTTTTTACCCTATTTTTAAAACTTCCAAAAATTCTAAAAAAAATACTGGAGACTCAGGACATGTAAAACTACATGAAAACAAATCGGCTTAATTTTCTGATCAAAGATGAATTCCCAGAAAAATCATAGATGTACGAGTTTTTGGAGGAGAAAAAAAACTGCTTTGCCAACACATTTTTGCTTTTGATAAAATCATTTAAAAACCAAAGTAAAAATATTTGAAACTCATAAAATGACTTGAAAGCAGTAGCTAGGACTCTTTGAAAGTTAGATAAAAATTGGCTAAATAAAAAAAATCACAAAGGTAGAGTAATCAATTTGACAAACTTAATTTTTCACAAGTGTGCTCAAGAGAGCATGATCTTGAACCATTAATTGGCTCAAGTCATTATTCAAGTGGCATGAACATGAAATGCATGAAACAATGCAGCAAACATAATGCATGAAATGCATGGATCTAAACCTAAATGTAAGGAAAATGCATGACACAAATAATATGGCCTAGACCTAACATGAACTTGCATGGCATTTAATGTAACCTAGACCTAAGACATGCATGGCATTTTCACAAACACAAGGCATGCTTAATTCAAAAATCCAACCAAATATCATGCAAATGCAAAAACCTAACAACTAGCATGACAAAAATACAACACACAATGCAAAACACATGGAGTAGCCAAATGGCCCCAAGCTCCAACAAGCATGGCATTTTCACAAACACTTGGTATGCTAGCATGAAAAACTAAGTCATAACACAAAAATCACACAAGCATTTTCACAAATACCTAATATACCAAATCTAAAACATGCTCACTAAGATATAAAACAAGAATCATGCAAAGAATCACACAAGCATTTTCACAAACACTTAATATGCTAACTCTAAAACATGCTCAAATTTAAACAACATGAAAACAGAAAATTAAAAATGCAAAAACATGATATCTAAGACATAAATGGCAACAAATAAAGCAACCAAATTAAATATAACTTAAGAACATGAAATAACATAATATTTAAAACATCAAAAATAAAGAAAATAGCATAAACAATATGGTAAAATGAATCAAAAACAACAACTTAAAATAAATAATGTAGGCCATTTGGCCATGCTGAGTTTATTATAAAAACAAAATGTAAAAAAAATATACTTAAGAAAGGAAATGAAGGATGAACAAGAAACATTATTTTAAAATGAAAACTCACCAAGTAGAGATTAAAAGAGCAAAAAATAAGAATAGAAAATGAAAGTGCAAGAGTTGGTGCTCAAGAGCAACCTCAAGAAGCTAATATTTCAAGCTTTTCTCTTCAAACTTTCCTTTTTTTCTAAACTTTTCTTTTTTTGCTCTCAACCAAGAAGATAAAAAACTAAGAAAAACTAAGAGAAATCAGCCAAAATGGAAAAGAAAAAACAAAATCTGCCTCCCCCCTCTAGGGTTGGCCTAAATGATGCTTATATAGCCTCAAAGATGTTGTCATTTTTGTGTAACCTATTTTCCATCAAATGGCCAATAATTCAAGATGAAAAGTCATGAAATTACCACCTTTAGATTAGCATCTCAGCCCTCTCAAATTACAGCTATGCAAAAATAATGTTGACATCTTTCTTAACCTATGTGGTTTAATCACCATGGCTTGATCAAAGAGAATGGTTAACTAACTCTTGATTTTTAACCACTTGATTGAAAAAAAAAAAATCAAGCTTCCTCCTTCCTTTGGGCTTGGGCAGGCCAGCACTTCTCTTTTCCAGCCCAGCTCTGATTTTTGAAAGGCCCAAAAAAGCCCTTTTCGGTTGCTTGGGTGAAATGACCATTTTGCCCCCCCGAATGCAAGTAAATATCAAACGGACTCCAAATTCAATTTTTCTTTTTTTAATACTTCCAAAATAATAAAATATTGAGTTCTGGAAGTTTTCAAAATTATCCGAGTCCGTTTGCTATTTATTTGGATTTTTTCTTCCCAAAATGTCCTTTTATGCCCCTACTTTTTACCATTTTTTAAACGAGCTCCAAATCAAGATTTTTCTTCACCAATCTCTTCAAAATAATTAAAAAGTGTGATCTGGAAGTTTTCATAATTTTTGGAGCTCATTTGGTATTTTTTCGGGATTTATCGGCTTGAATTACTACATAGGAGGCCCGGGATTTGGCCATTTTGCAAACGAACTCGGAATCAAGATTTTCTTTCGCCAATCTCTTCCAAATAATTTAAAAATGAGATTTGCCAAATTTCAGAATTTTTGGAGTCCATTTGCTATTTTTCCGGGATTTATCTTTTTGAATTACTGCATAAGAAGCCCGGGATTTGGCCATTTTGCAAACGAACTCGGAATCAAGATTTTCTTTCGCCAATCTCCTTCAAATGATTTAAGAATGAGATTGACAAATTTTCCATAATTTTCGGAGTCCATTTGCTATTTTTCCCAAATTTTTCCAATTTTCCCTTTTTACCTCCGAAACCCGGTTTTGCTCAAAACAAATCCGATTTTCAGATTTTCTTCAATCTGAGCCTTGGGCCATCCTTTTTAACCATTCTTCATCCATTGGGGGCTTTGGTCTTACCAAGTCGGGCCATTTCTGTGATTCTTCCCGATTTCACCGAAATCCACTAGAAACCCTAATTCTCGGTTTTCTCCCGGATTGACTTTTCTTTCGGTTTTTCTTGCAAGTGACTTCTCCATTACCCGTAGTCAGTGCTTATCTTTCATTTGGAACCTTCAATTTCGACCAGTTTGATCGTTTAAGCACTTTTCCCCAAATTTCTTGGATTAGGGTTTCTTTTCTACTGAATCTCCAAATCCCAACTTCCGAACTCCATATCTTTCAATGTAGACCTCGGATTATCAAAATTATTTCGCCATTTTTCAATTGAACTTAAAATCTTGATTTTGAAAGTGGGTTGACTTTTTCAGTAGTTGACTTTTTGGGGTTGACTTTTTCGGGGTTGACTTTTTTTCAAGTTTGTCTTTTTGTGCTCGCCCTCTTAAACTAAGTCTCGGAGTACCACCTACAGGATGAAAACAATCTTTTTATACTCGGAAACATCAATATAGGAAGAAAACATACCTGTTTAGTGGCCCGGACAAAATTAGGTGTCTACAGCTGCCCCTCTTTGGCTATTGCTGAGAATCAGGAATCAGGCAAAGATAAACCAACACTAATTTTGTACGGTCAGTGAAATCACATGGAAAGGAAAGGGGTTTTCTTTTTCATTTCTTCATTCATTTTTGCATTTTGCATTTTTCATTTTCTTTTTTCATTTTCTATTTTTTTCATTTTTTCTCTTTTTTCTTTTTTCTTTTTTTTTTTTCAATTTTTTTTTTGAAAAGAGTAAATTGAAGATTTGTCCTTAAATTGAATTCCCTGCCGAAACAAGGCTCGATTCGTCTTAAGGAAACGAATTCGATTTGCAAGAAAAGTAGTGACCTCGACGATGGTCTCGGGGCCTTAAACTGTCTTGTTCTCAGCTGTGTTTAAAATTCTGGATATCTCCTCCAGAAGCTTCGGCTATCACCACCGAAGTCTTGCTCATTTTTTTTTATGTAAAAATTCTGGGTATCACCTCCAGAAGCTTCAGCTATCACCACCGAAGACTTTCTATCTTTTCAAAGGATTTTAAAACTCTGGATATCTCCACCAGAGGCTTCAGCTATCACCACCGAAGTCTTGCTCATTTTTAAAACTGTAAAATTATGGGTATCATCTCCAGAAGCTTCAGCTATCACCACCGAAGACTTTCTACCTTTTCAAAGGACTTTTAAAAAAAAAACTCTGGATATCTCCACCAGAGGCTTCAGCTATCACCACCGAAGACTTGTTCATAAATAAAAAAAGTACCTCGACGATGATTTCGGGGCTCGACTCGCCTTAAGAAAACGAAATCGATTATACCTGAAAGCTTTAAGAGATGATGCAAATGCTTCATGATGCAAATGCAAATGTCTTTTGTTGATGCAAACGCTTCTTGATGTAGATGCAAATGACTTAGATTGGTGCAAATGTCTTTGATGCAAATGTAAATGACTTGATTTGATGCAAACTTTCTTGATGCAGATTTAACTAACTTAGATTGATGCAAATGCTTCTTGATGTAGATGCACATGTTGAAAAAAAATTCTGGATAACTCTTTCAAAAGAAGATTTCTCATTTTTCAAAATTATAAAACCCTGGATATCTCCACCAGAGGCTTCAGCTATCACCACCGAAGACTTCTTCATTTTTAAAACTGTAAAATTCTGGATATCTCCACCAGAAGCTTTGGCTATCACCACCAAAGACTTGCTCAATATAAAATTCTAGATAACTCATCTAGAAGAAGATTTCTCATGTTTCAAAATTATAAAACCCTGGATATCTCCACCAGAGGCTTCAGCTATCACCACCGAAGACTTATTCACTTTTAAAACTGCAAAATTCTGGATATCATCACCAGAAGCTTTGGCTATCACCACCAAAGACTTGGTCATTGTAAAATTCTGGGTAACTCCTTCAGAATAAAATTTCTCATTTTTCAAAATTATAAAACCCTGGATATCTCCACCAGAGGCTTCAGCTATCACCGCCGAAGACTTATTCACTTTTAAAACTGCAAAATTCTGTATATCACCGCCAGAAGCTTTGGCTATCACCACCAAAGACTTGGTCATTGTAAAATTCTGGGTAACTCCTTCAGAATAAAATTTCTCATTTTTCAAAATTATAAAACCCTGGATATCTCCACCAGAGGCTTCAGCTATCACCGCCGAAGACTTATTCACTTTTAAAACTGCAAAATTCTGGATATCACCACCAGAAGCTTTGGCTATCACCACCAAAGACTTGGTCATTGTAAAATTCTGGGTAACTCCTTCAGAATAAAATTTCTCATGTTTTCAAAATTATAAAACCCTGGATATCTCCACCAGAGGCTTCAGCTATCACCACCGAAGACTTGTTCACTTTTAAAACTGCAAAATTCTGGATATCACCACCAGAAGCTTTGGCTATCACCACCAAATACTTGCTCATTGTAAAATTCTGGGTAACTCCTTCAGAATAAAATTTCTCATGTTTTCAAAATTATAAAACCCTGGATATCTCCACCAGAGGCTTCAGCTATCACCACCGAAGACTTATTCACTTTTAAAACTGCAAAATTCTGGATATCACCACCAGAAGCTTTGGCTATCACCACCAAAGACTTGGTCATTGTAAAATTCTGGGTAACTCCTTCAGAATAAAATTTCTCATTTTTCAAAATTATAAAACCCTGGATATCTCCACCAGAGGCTTCAGCTATCACCACCGAAGACTTGTTCACTTTTAAAACTGTAAAATTCTGGATATCCCCACCAGAAGCTTTGGCTATCACCACCAAATACTTGCTCATTGTAAAATTCTGGGTAACTCCTTCAGAATAAAATTTCTCATGTTTTCAAAATTATAAAACCCTGGATATCTCCACTAGAGGCTTCAGCTATCACCACCGAAGACTTATTCACTTTTAAAACTGTAAAATTCTGGATATCCCCACCAGAAGCTTTGAGAAATGATGCAGATGCACATGTCTTTTAACAAGGTGCTCATGCTTCATGGTGCAAATGTAAAATATTTCTTAGTGCAAATGCAAATGGCCTGGATTGATGCCCATGTTTCATGATGCAGATGCCCCTATTAATTGTGTTCATGTAACTGGTTTATGAATGGTGTAACTACAATTACCACACAATAATGAAAATGCAATGATTCTAGAAATGATGCAATTGCTTGAGATGACACAAATGCGAATTCCATGAAGAATGTAAATGTAAAGGTAAAATGCAGATGCTTATGGAATAATGCCAATGCAAATACCCATGAATGATGCAAATGCTTGCCGACACTGTGTAGATGCAAAAGCTCGATAAAGAGATTAGTACTCATGAGTGATGCAAATGCCCCCGGTTGTTTTTCTAGACTTTGGCTTAGCCTCTCAAATTCAGTATATCTTCAATTCATTTTGGCTATTCTCTTTGCCCCAACAGTTTTCAAACTTTCATCAACAGAGATCTGAACTGGGTTCGATATCTTCTTCTCATATCTGGAAGTCAGGACCTATCCTGGCAGTTCTATATCTTTGGGTTAGAAAAATCCTTGTCTCATGTCAACATCAAAAATGGGTATTTCAAAAATATTTTTATTTTCCCTTTTTGAAAAACAATTTTGCTTATTTAAGGAAAACTTCTAAGCCAAAAATTTTAACTCCACAATGTATGATGTACAAATCTTTTGATGACTGATGATCACTGTTAGAAAATTCTCTAAGTATTAATCTGGGTTTTTTCAACTGGGATTGGCAAGGCTTGGTATAACAAGATTCTGGCTTTTCCAGGAAAACTTCACAACAAAAATGTATGTCCTTTCTAGGCTCACAAATGGAACAGGTTTTATAAATCATGAATTCATTGAGAACCAAACAAATTCAACATTCTTGTAGTTTCCAATATCAAAGTATTTTGACAAGCGTCAAGATTGGCCGGGATGTTTAAACCAGAAAGTTTAATCTTGGAGAAAAAAAGTTTCAGTTTTTGAAGACAATCCTTTGAATGAGAGTTGGCAATTTGGGGGTTCAGGAATTCCTAAATGTTCCTCGATGACCATTTTTTCAAGATGACCTTCTATTTTTGTGGCATCGGCACTATCATAGATGGCATCGAAAATTTCCAAATTTACTCTAGACCGCCCATTTTCGGGTTTTCGCCCTAGAGTCCCCTTCTTTCCATATATATATATATATATATTTTTACCATACACTTGAGAATTCTAAATTCTTCCTTAGTGAAATGATAATTCGATGAAATGGGATAAAATCTGAGGAAAAACCTTTCAAATTAAATATTCATGCTTGATCAAAATGGACTTTTAAAGCACGTAATGTAGGCCATGGCTCAGGGTTCAGAAAGAAAGGATAAATAGGCCCAAAATATGTGTTTGAGGGTAATCAGATCAAGGATCATTTCTTGAGGAGGATTCTCTTTGAAGCATTTGTCCCTTCTTGGATATTTCTTTCCTTTTGACTTTTGTGTCTTTCTTTCCTCGCTCTTGGCTTTCAATTTGCCATGTATTTCACACATTTTGTTTTCTTTTTTATTGTGTTTTTTTTTTGTTTCTATTGGCTTTCATTTCGCCATCTTTTCCTCTTCTTTTTTCTTTGACAGAGTGCGCCCGTATTTATTCGGGGATCCATTTGCTTTTTGTCTATCCTTGAGCTGTCACTCATTTCTCAATGATCTTTGAAAAGATCTTTCCTCGCATTTGCCCCCCAGTATAGAGGGTAATCCTTGATCAGGGTTCAAAGAAGAAAGAATTCTTTTGGCTCAAAAGGGGTGACTATGGAAATTTCTTTTTGTGCGAAAGGGATATGAAAGATGGCCATTTCTCATGTCAAGCACAAATATTCACATTGAAAAGCAATCCCCAGGGGAAATAGATATTCAGAATTTCATTTTGCACTTTGGAATCATCCGAATTCTCACATGCATGATATCACGATTTTTCTTCTCTTTTTTTTTTCGTCGCATCCCCCCAATGATTCATGCATTAGCCCATCCTTCTTTACCATGTGTCCATCATTTCCATATATGATGCCCCAATTTGATTAACCATGAGAATCTGTATCAACGAGGAACATAGCAAGTCTAGGTCTATTTTGAAAAGGCTGAGTTTCCAATCTGAGTTTTTTTTTTGAAGAGATAAGGAAAATATGACCCAAAAACGGGTTTTCTCTGGGACAAGGGATAATCTAGTTTAATCATTGTGCCCCAGGATGTCAATCATGAAGTGATGTTTGGGCAATTAGTGTTTTGTGGTTATTGGGAAAGGTCATGAATGGTTTTAGCACAATCTTGACACACACCAAATTATCAAAATCTAGACTCTTGAAAGAATGTCTCATTTGTTTGATTTTCAAGGAATTCAAAAAATTTCAAAAAGTTCGTTCCTTTGTTCATAGCCTAGACTAGGATTTACATCCTTGCTTATTCTGCAATGACAATACTTCTATGAAGTCAAATCATTCATATCCCTTGAAGCATTAGGTCTTTCAAGTGCTCTTGGTTTAAGAGATTTAGGCTTAGGAAAACCTAAAGAGAATGGAGAAGGTATTGGGTCATTTGTAACACTGATCATTAATCTTCTTGAGACTATCCATCACTAAAAATTCCTTAATGCTTGTTTTTGCAAATTCAAGTTATTGTTGAAACACAACAAAGACAAAGCATTTAAAATTCAAAATTCATTTAATTCATGTAGATGTTAACATGAGACAAGTGCTTTTATCATCACAGTGTATAGAACTACATGCGTCAAAAACCTAATATGATCATGCACAATGTTTCTTATGACACTTGGCTTCCCCATCTTCAAAACTTATCGAACCAGCCTTGATGAGATCTCTGACCTTGTACTTCAAAGCGGGGCAGTTCTCTGTTGAGTGACCTTGATTGCCAGAATGGTACCCACAACACTCATTAGCATCATACCAGCTCGGATAAGGGGGCTTCAGAGGCGCTATTTGCATGGGTGCCACAAGGTGATTCTGGAGGAGTTGAGGTAGTAGCTCACTGTATGTCACAGGAATCGGGTCAACCTGATTTATTTTTCGCTTTTTATGCCCCCTTCGATTATTCCCGAGGATGTTCGATTGATAGACAGATATAAATTCTGGTGTAGTTGCAGTCATTGGTTGGTAGGGATAAAAACCTTGAGAGACATTGTTCAGGGTAGAGTTAAATGGCTGATACGAGGAGAATTGGGGAGATGGGGCAAAGTCTTCCACGACTTGGGTATCTTCCTTTTTATTTTCAGATGCCCTATTCTTGGTATTGGATGTTCTTTCTCCTTCAATTTTCCCATCCTTGATAGCATTCTCAATCATCTCCCCTGAAATTACCATGTCTGAAAAATTATTTGTGATGTTGCCAACAAGTATATCATAGTACGGAGCCTGGAGTGTATTCACAAAAAGGACAGTGGTTTCCTTCTGAGTTAAGGGCGGTTGTACTTGGACGGCCAGGCTCATCCACCGTTGCACATATTCTTTGAAGCTCTCAGTAGCTCTTTTCTTCATATTTTGCAAGGTGAGACGGTCAGGCGCCGTGTCAGTCATATGCTTGTACTGGTTTAGAAAAACCCTAGCCAGGTCATTCCAAGAGTGAATCTGATCCTTGCTCAACTGACTATACCACCTAATTGCGGATCCGCTGAGGCTATCTTGAAAGCAGTGAATCAAAAGCTTATCATTATCTATATGACTTGTCATCTTCCGGCAGAACATAGTGATGTGGGCTGATGGATCAGTCGTCCCGTCATATTTCACGAAGTCAGGGATCTTGAACTTAGGAGGAATGACTAAATCGAAGACCAAGCATCGTTCTTTCGCCTCCACACTCCCTAATACGTCTGCATTTTCTACTGCCCGGAGCCTTTCATCTACCAACTGATATTTCCCTTGGGAATCTGTCAACTCAACCTCATTTACTGCAACCCTTTTCAACTTGGCCTGTTCAGCTGGATCATCTGAGTTTAGGACATTGACGGGGTTAACAGTGTTCTGGGCATCACTTATTGCGACATCATCTTGGCCCTTTTGTACCTCTAACCCTTCTCCGGCGACAAAGTTTTCGGTGTATCCTTTTCCCTTGATTACGGTGGACATCAGCTCCATCAATTTAGTCATCTGATCCTTAGATTCTGCTTGAGACTTTGCTAGCTGTTCTCGCAATTCTCTCTGTTCCCTTTCCATTTTTTCCATTCGGGCAACTTGTTCATCCTCCATAGCACCAGCCTGTATTAAAAGTGTACTCAGTACTTCTTTTGATTTGAAATCTAAAGCCAAGCCAACTTCTATTTTATTTCCCCCAAATGTATGTCATGATGAATGAGCCATGAATGCAATTTGATGCATGTGAAGCCTAAACAATATGATGTATGGATATGTACAATGGAAACATGCTGACCATATATGTGATAAATGCAATCACAATGCCAACATGTTGCAAACAAAGAATAAACAAATCAACACATGGATATATGCAATGACTGATCATGTGCATTTTAGCATGTTTCCCAATGAATGATCATATATCCTATGAATGCAACACGGTGTCAATTATGATACATGCAAACAATGAATGATTGATATAGAGTATATACAAAGAAAATCATGCTAACCATGTGTGTCATGAATGCGACCTAATGCTAACATGATGTATGTAATAAGCAAATTAATGCATGAACATATACAAAGAAATTATGCTGACTATGTTTGTTATGAATGCAACCCAAAGTCAACATGATGCATGTAAAGAATAAGCAGATTAATGCATGGATATATACAATGAATGACCATGTATGTTCCAAATGTATTTCCCAATGAATGATCATATACACTATGAATGCCATACAATGTCAATTATGATGCATGTGAAGAATACATGATTGACACAGAGTATATACAAAGAAAGTCATGCTAGCCGTGTATGTCATGAATGCAACCTGATGTCAATATGAAAAATTAATGCATGAGCATATCATGATGACTGTGTATGCCATGAATGCAACCTGATGCCAACATGATGCATGTAAAAAATAAGCAAATTAATGCATAGATATATACAGAAAAATCATGCTGATTATGAATGCATGAATGCAACCTGACAAATAATTGATGGGATGCAAAATGCAAAGGGGGAGATATCAAGGAGGAAATAAGAATCGGAGGAACTTAATCATCAACCTCTCATAAATTTGAAACATAATCAATTCATTCCCACATCAACATTCACAATGGTATAAACCATGTTTTACAAAATTTGAACAGTGGTTAAGACTGTCCTTAAAAGCACTTTATTCTTCCTAACATCCTAAGGCTATAAGAGCCGGCTACTGAAAAAGTGAAATCCTATTACATCATATAAGACCGAAGTCTTTCCACCTCAATGATGTAAATCTCCCAATCCTAATGACGCTTTCCCAGTCCTCTATCAATCAGTGTCGTGGGATCCAACCACTTGGCATTTATAAGAGTTTGCACTTTCTTTTTGAATGCCATACAGTCTTCAACGTTATGGCCAACAATTCCACAATGATAATCACATCTTGCATTTGGATTATACCACATTGGATATGGTGGTAACAGGGGTTTCAATGGGACACAGGCAACCATGTGATTTTGGATCAGTATAGGGAAGAGCTCTTGGTAGCTGATTGGAATGGGATCAAAAGGCATTTGGGTCTTATCCTGGGGTCGTTTCTTAGTCACACATGGCCTAGGAGTTGGGGCACTTGGTGATGGCACTAAGGTCCGAACCGGAGTGTTTACATGGAGATGTGGCGGAACAGCATGGTGAGGGTATGGATTTGGACACGAGGACTTTGGAGGTTGTACATAGCTCGAGGTTCCCATCCCAGGTACTGGATAAGGTGATTGATGAGGGAAATAGTATGAACTGGCAGTTGTTGGTGATGGTGTGGGATTCTGGAATCCCGTAGTGGTCATCCCAATGGACGATTGGACCATAGTAGGGTTGGGATACTGGTTTGGACCTAGAACAGTTTGCAGGTATGGTACTGGATTCGAGGTTTCTGTCTTTGGTATCAAGCTTTCAGGTTTAATTATTTTCATGATTTTGTCCACAATTTCATCAGGATTGCAACCTTTGTGGCATTGACAAGTGCAGGATCCAGCAAGGATTGTATGTTCTGGACCTAATGGTTTTGGTTGATCCGAAGATGATGCGAAGCCCTGAGAAAGTTCTTTTTTACTGTTACCCATATCCTCAACCATTTTCAGCAATTTGGCAAGTTGTTCCTTCACCTCTCGGATTTCATGTCCATATTCCTCTTGATTGTGTTCCAAAGCAACAAATCGTTCCTCCGATTCATTCCTCATATCTCGAACCCCTTTCATGCAAATGAAAATGTCATGAGATTAAGAATACAATTATGAATGTACATGCTCTATTCCTATATGCATGAATATACTGATAATTAATGCATGAACATATACAGAGAATATGTATGATGACTATGTATGCTATGGATACAATCTAATGCCAGGTATATACAGATAATGACTATGCATGTATTCTACAATGAATGAACATGCATGCTATGATGTCAAAATGATACATGCTAAGACTAAATGAATTACCACAAAGGTATACACAAAGAAATCAATGATTACACGAAATTGGTGGGACCTAAATCTTGATTATTCAACAATCTCATTATGCAAGATTTGCCTCTAAATTTATGATGATTTTTTTTTAACATGTTTTTTTTTCTGTGTTTTTTTTTTTTCTGAGAAACCAATCACATTATTTTCAAAAGACTTTCAGGGTGGATCCTACTATGGTACAATATGCAAATGTTCATGTGACACTACCGGTTTTATGAAATCATCAAATGAAATTACCAACTGTTTACTGCAAAGAATAAGATCAATAACACAACCAAAAATGTACATGCTCTATTCACACATGCATGAAATGTGCAACATGCAAAAATGCTTGAAAAAAGATTTTTTTTTTAAAAACAGCTAATGAACATCTGCCCCAGCAATATCTGCTTATTTAGGCATCACGATGCCTTCGAGGCGGAGTATCACATTTATTATAGGCGATGTACGTACATCGTTGCCCGATCTACCACACTTATTCGGAGTGTAAAATAGGTAACAAAAGGTTTAGAAATGTCCCTCCATGTGTTCCTATTTTCGGTACATCTAACGGAAATCCGGCATGGCTTCGCCTAGGTTCACTATAGGAGGGTGAATCAGTTCTAAGGCCCCGAATTGTTCCTCACTGTCGCCGGTGAAGGCTAGTAAGGCACCACGATAAAAGCGGGTTCAATTCGTTAGAGTATATTTTCCTATGCCCGTACGGAGGATTATCACGAAGGCATTAGGTACTTTATACTCCGGAAGTGTTTCACTAGCCCATACGGAGGATCAATCACGAAGGCGTAGTTACTTTACTTCCACTTAAAAGGACGGAACCCGGGTAGAGGATTCATGTTATGCAAATGCACGTGTAATGTGTGTGGAGGAATATCAAACCTTTCACTACCTATTCTACAAACCTTATTCTAAATGCCCTAGCAATTAAAACATTCAAGAATAGTGTAACGCATTAACCAACAAGCAATTATAATATACAACCTTAAATAACTAGAGAACAAAAATAAAATGCACGCACATGAGAATGAACATTTTTAAAAACATTTTATTATTTTCAAAATTCTCTTTATTAGAAAAATGTGGGAATTAAAATAAAATACCAATTAAACCAACCAAAACTGAGACTTTGATAACACACGACTATTTCTAGGCCTGACTCTCTAATAGTCCCCAGTGGAGTCGCCAAGCTGTCGCAACCTAAAAAATAACGTAACGACGTCTCATCGCAAGACTTTATTATTCGTTAGGCGTGACATTAAAAAAAACCGAGGAAAAGTCGACTTAATTCCTCTAAAAAATGAAGGTTTTGAAAATGACCTTAAAAGACATGGAGTCGCCACCAATCTTTTTTAGCTAGGTGTGATCGGCCACCTATTAAAACCGGTTTTATAAAATATTTTAAAAATTAATTAAAACATTTTAAAAACCAATTTCAAGTCTGCGTTTTAAACCAGAGAAATCAAAGAAGCGGGTTCGGGAGTCGGTTACGTGCGGGGAAGGATTAGCACCCCCACAACGCCCGTATAAATCGGTACCTTATTAATCGTGTGTTATCTCAAGTCTCGGTAAAAGTTGGTTTTAAATTTAGTATTTCAAATTAATTCCCAATTTAAAGAAAAATAATTCCATTTTTTTTATTGAAAATGATCCGGAATTTATAAATTCAAAATTTTCCTATATTCCCCAACAAACGTGGCAAAATATAGAAATTTTTATTAGTTTTGGAAAACTTTCCGAATCATTCTCTTTTTTTTTTAAAGAAAGATATTCATTTATTAATAATAATTGATGATATTCCCTCCAGCAAACCCGGTAGAGAACTCATGAATTATTTTAACTCGGGAATATCTTTATTTTTATTGAAAATCATTATCTTTTTTGAAAACATTTAAAAGAAATGAATATGTATAGGCATGACATAAATAAAATGACATAGCAAAATCTAAATAATATAATGCAACCTAAATGTCATGACACATAGAAATTATTATGGCAAGAATCACATATTATATAAAATGCATGAATATAAAAATGCAATGCATGAGATGTATTTTTTCCTTTAATTAAGGAAATCCGTATATCTAAAAAGATATCCGGCTACCTTAGGAAAATATGTCAAATTAAATATTCTAAAACCAAAATACTTTGTGATTGTTTGAAAACAATTTTGAAAAGCTTGAATTAACAATAAAAACTGGGCTAAATTTTTTTAAATGGCTCTAATTTCCTAAGTTTAAAAAATCCGGACTTGACTACCCTTAACCCGGGACTTGAAAAACCATTTTTAGAGTTTAAAAGGGCTTAGAAATCATCCTAAGTCAGTAGCTAACCCTCCTAATCAGCCCACTCTAAGTAAATTAACCAAAACAGAAAATTGGTTTTTCTTTAAATTCAATTTTGACTCCACTGTCCAGTTTTAATACACGATTTTTTACCCTATTTTTAAAAATTCCAAAAATTCTAAAAAAAATACTGGAGACTCAGGACATATAAAACTATACGAGAAAAAATCGGCTTAATTTTTTGATCAAAGATGAATTCCCAGAAAAACCAGAGATGTACGAGTTTTTGGAGGAGAAAAAACTGCTTTGTTTTTCTTTAAATTCAATTCTGACTCCACTGTCCAGTTTTAATCCACGATTTTTTATCCTATTTTCAAAAATTCCAAAAATTCTAAAAAAAATACTGGAGACTCAGGACATGTAAAACTACACGAAAACAAATCGGATTAATTTTCTGATCAAAGATGAATTCCCAGAAAAATCATAGATGTACGAGTTTTTGGAGGAGAAAAAAAACTGCTTTGTTTTTCTTTAAATTCAATTCTGACTCCACTGTCCAGTTTTAATCCACGATTTTTTACCCAATTTTTAAAACTTCCAAAAATTCTAAAAAAAAATACTGGAGACTCAAGACATGTAAAACTACATGAAAAAAAATCGGCTTAATTTTCTGATCAAAGATGAATTCCCAGAAAAATCATAGATGTACGAGTTTTTGGAGGAGAAAAAAAACTGCTTTGCCAACACATTTTTGCTTTTGATAAAATCATTTAAAAACCAAAGTAAAAATATTTGAAACTCATAAAATGACTTGAAAGCAGTAGCTAGGACTCTTTGAAAGTTAGATAAAAATTGGCTAAATAAAAAAAATCACAAAGGTAGAGTAATCAATTTGACAAACTTAATTTTCCACAAGTGTGCTCAAGAGAGCATGATCTTGAACCATTAATTGGCTCAAGTCATTATTCAAGTGGCATGAACATGAAATGCATGAAACAATGCAGCAAACATAATGCATGAAATGCATGGATCTAAACCTAAATGTAAGGAAAATGCATGACACAAATAATATGGCCTAGACCTAACATGAACTTGCATGGCATTTAATGTAACCTAGACCTAAGACATGCATGGCATTTTCACAAACACAAGGCATGCTTAATTCAAAAATCCAACCAAATATCATGCAAATGCAAAAACCTAACAACTAGCATGACAAAAATACAACACACAATGCAAAACACATGGAGTAGCCAAATGGCCCCAAGCTCCAACAAGCATGGCATTTTCACAAACACTTGGTATGCTAGCATGAAAAACTAAGTCATAACACAAAAATCACAAAAGCATTTTCACAAATACCTAATATACCAAATCTAAAACATGCTCACTAAGATATAAAACAAGAATCATGCAAAGAATCACACAAGCATTTTCACAAACACTTAATATGCTAACTCTAAAACATGCTCAAATTTAAACAACATGAAAACAGAAAATTAAAAATGCAAAAACATGATATCTAAGACATAAATGGCAACAAATAAAGCAACCAAATTAAATATAACTTAAGAACATGAAATAACATAATATTTAAAACATCAAAAATAAAGAAAATAGCATAAACAATATGGTAAAATGAATCAAAAACAACAACTTAAAATAAATAATGTAGGCCATTTGGCCATGGTGAGTTTATTATAAAAACAAAATGTAAAAAAAATATACTTAAGAAAGGAAATGAAGGAAGAACAAGAAACATTATTTTAAAATGAAAACTCACCAAGTAGAGATTAAAAGAGCAAAAAATAAGAATAGAAAATGAAAGTGCAAGAGTTGGTGCTCAAGAGCAACCTCAAGAAGCTAATATTTCAAGCTTTTCTCTTCAAACTTTCCTTTTTTTCTAAACTTTTCTTTTTTTGCTCTCAACCAAGAAGATAAAAAACTAAGAAAAACTAAGAGAAATCAGCCAAAATGGAAAAGAAAAAACAAAATCTGCCTCCCCCCTCTAGGGTTGGCCTAAATGATGCTTATATAGCCTCAAAGATGTTGTCATTTTTGTGTAACCTATTTTCCATCAAATGGCCAATAATTCAAGATGAAAAGTCATGAAATTACCACCTTTAGATTAGCATCTCAGCCCTCTCAAATTACAGCTATGCAAAAATAATGTTGACATCTTTCTTAACCTATGTGGTTTAATCACCATGGCTTGATCAAAGAGAATGGTTAACTAACTCTTGATTTTTAACCACTTGATTGAAAAAAAAAAATCAAGCTTCCTCCTTCCTTTGGGCTTGGGCAGGCCAGCACTTCTCTTTTCTAGCCCATCTCTGATTTTTGAAAGGCCCAAAAAAGCCCTTTTCGGTTGCTTGGGTGAAATGACCATTTTGCCCCCCCGAATGCAAGTAAATATCAAACGGACTTCAAATTCAATTTTTCTTTTTTTAATACTTCCAAAATAATAAAATATTGAGTTCTGGAAGTTTTCAAAATTATCCGAGTCCGTTTGCTATTTATTTGGATTTTTTCTTCCCAAAATGTCCTTTTATGCCCCTACTTTTTACCATTTTTTAAACGAGCTCCAAATGAAGATTTTTCTTCACCAATCTCTTCAAAATAATTAAAAAGTGTGATCTGGAAGTTTTCATAATTTTTGGAGCTCATTTGGTATTTTTTTCGGGATTTATCGGCTTGAATTACTACATAGGAGGCCCGGGATTTGGCCATTTTGCAAACGAACTCGGAATCAAGATTTTCTTTCGCCAATCTCTTCCAAATAATTTAAAAATGAGATTTGCCAAATTTCAGAATTTTTGGAGTCCATTTGCTATTTTTCCGGGATTTATCTTTTTGAATTACTACATAAGAAGCCCGGGATTTGGCCATTTTGCAAACGAACTCGGAATCAAGATTTTCTTTCGCCAATCTCCTTCAAATGATTTAAGAATGAGATTGACAAATTTTCCATAATTTTCGGAGTCCATTTGCTATTTTTCCCAAATTTTTCCAATTTTGCCCTTTTTACCTCCGAAACCCGGTTTTGCTCAAAACAAATCCGATTTTCAGATTTTCTTCAATCTGAGCCTTGGGCCATCCTTTTTAACCATTCTTCATCCATTGGGGGCTTTGGTCTTACCAAGTCGGGCCATTTCTGTGATTCTTCCCGATTTCACCGAAATCCACTAGAAACCCTAATTCTCGGTTTTCTCCCGGATTGACTTTTCTTTCGGTTTTTCTTGCAAGTGACTTCTCCATTACCCGTAGTCAGTGCTTATCTTTCATTTGGAACCTTCAATTTCGACCAGTTTGATCGTTTAAGCACTTTTCCCCAAATTTCTTGGATTAGGGTTTCTTTTCTACTGAATCTCCAAATCCCAACTTCCGAACTCCATATCTTTCAATGTAGACCTCGGATTATCAAAATTATTTCGCCATTTTTCAATTGAACTTAAAATCTTGATTTTGAAAGTGGGTTGACTTTTTCAGTAGTTGACTTTTTGGGGTTGACTTTTTCGGGGTTGACTTTTTTTCAAGTTTGTATTTTTGTGCTCGCCCTCTTAAACTAAGTCTCGGAGTACCACCTGCAGGATGAAAACAATCTTTTTATACTCGGAAACATCAATATAGGAAGAAAACATACCTGTTTAGTGGCCCGGACAAAATTAGGTGTCTACATCCGACATTTTTTTTATTACTCGGTTTCGATTTTAAAATTATAAAAATATTTTTTTCTAATTAATACGTGTCTTTTAAAATTATTTTCGGTAAATAAAATTTTCTAAAAACGGATTTCTTTCTCGGGATGATCGGAGTATCAATCGAAATGGTCCAAGTAGGAATAATAATCGAAACACTATCGAAAGTATCGGAGTGATTCGGGAATTACTCTTACATAGATAATTTCTTTTATTTCGAAAATAATTATTAAAAGCATTTTAATTTACTTTTCACAAAAAAAAAGATTTTAATAAATGCGAATAGCCGACGACGGAATTCGAAGGATCACGGTTGTGATTCCTAAGATGTCTTGAGGTGAGAAGATCTCGTTAAATACCACCGAGAGTGTCGGGAATATTTAATGAGTATTTTCGATAATAAATTTACGTTCACTTTCGATTTTTTTTAAAAAAAAAAAAAAAACAGTTCAAGAAAATCCAAAAAAATAATAAACATGTTTTTTTTAAGAATAAAACAATAAAAGAGAATTATTTTTATATACCGATGTTAAATCCATTAAATCGAGATTAAAGATAACACGTGATCAAGTGGTACCGTTTTCTAAACGGGCGTTGCGGGGGTTCTAATCCTTCCCCGCACGTAACCGACTCCCGAACCCAAATTTGTTTATACTCTGGTTCAAAGCGCGGACTTCGAAATTGGTTTTAAAAAAATGTTTTAATTAATTTTAAAATATTTTACTAAAACCGGTTTAATAGGTGACCAATCACACCTAGCAAAAAAGATTGGTGGCGACTCCATTTTTTTGTATTTTCATCAAATTCGTCACTAGCGGTCGGAAAAACCGTTATGACAACTTGGCGACTCCACTGGGGACTTTTGAGAGTCAAGCCACAAATTGGTCATGTGTTGTTTTAAAATCTTGAATTAATGGATTTAATCGGTATTTAATTTTAATTATCTTTACTTTCTTTCTTTCTTTATTTTTATTTTGCTTGCAATTACACTTTGATATTCGTTAATTCTTGATTCATATATTTTTTATGTCGTTTATTTTTTTTTTAAATCGTGGAATGTTTAGAATAAAGAGTCGTAGACAAATAGTCGAAGGTTTGCTTGTTCCTTCTCACACACGAGCACATACATTTCATACATAAGCTCTATACCCGAGCTTTATCCCTTTAGGTGAAAGTAAAGTACCTACGCTCTCGTGAGGCAATAACCTCCGCATGGGCTAGCGAAACACTTTCGGAGTAATAAAGTACCTACGCTTTCGTGAGGCAATAACCTCCGCATAAGCCTGGAAAATATACTCCAACAAATTGAACCCGTTTTAAATCGGGATGCCTTACTAGCCTTCACGGGCAACAGTAAGGAGCAATTTGGAGCCTTTTAGAACCTAACTCAACCTCATGTAGTGAACTTGAGTAGAGCCATATCGAATTTCCGATCGGATATCCTCGAAGTTTGGAAGGAACATGGTGATCTTTCGCTATTTGTTTACATTCCGAACAAGAACTGTAAATCGGGTAATGATGAACGCACATCGTGCTACCCGCAATTCAGTTTCATTTTTCGCTCCGAAGGCACCGTGATGCTTGAATAAGTTGATACTGTCGGAGCAAATGTTCGTTAACTTTTTGAGTTTGTAAATATGAAAATTTTTCTTTTCGTACATCTCGTACATTTCATGCATTGATGCACTTGTAAATAAAGCATTTACATTCATAATTGTATTTTTGATGTCACGGTGATAATAATCTCATAAACACTTGTTGTTGATTAAATGAGAATTGCAAACCTGTAGTGTTGAATAAATACTCGGACATTTGTGCCATAATAAGAACCCACTACCACAAAATTTTTGATAGAAATTGGTTTTTTGAAAATAATATTTTGATTTTTACAAAAAAAATTTTTTGGATAGAATTTGGGGGCAACGTTTGTGCAATAAAATTGTTGAATGATCAAGTTCAGTCCAAATCGTGAATAGTTTTCTGTATATATTCATGCATTAATTTGTTTATTCTTTAGACGAATCAAATTCGCATCATATTGCATTCATAACATGCATGGTCATTCATTGTAGAATACATTAGTGACATACATAATCGTTCTCTGTATATACCAGTATATCATTTTATTTATTCTTTACATGCATCATATCAACATCGTGATTGCATTTATTACAATAAGGTCTTGCATTCGTGACATACATGGTCACTCATTGTACATGTTCATGCATTAATTTGTTTATTCTTTACATGCATCATATGGGCATCGTGTTACATTCACGGTATTCATAGCTCATGCATCATGAAGCACACTTGAGAGGAATAAAAAAAAGAGGTCGGTTTAGCTTTGAAAGGTTTTCTCTTCCAAATCAGAGGTATAAGAATCACTGCGTACCTCTATGACACAAGCCGGAACCATGGAGGATGAATAAAATAGACAGTTAGCCAGATCTCAGCAAGAAACAGGAGAACAGATAAATTTTAGAGAAGTCACGCGAGCAAATAGAAAAGATGATTGAAATGATGACTAGGCTGACCAGAGGAAAATGGGTTGCTGAAGGATCGATCATAGAGGAAGATGCCAAATACACTTTCGGCGACATTATTACTCTTGACTTTTACGATTGATTTTTCTTCTCTTTTTGATTTTCTTCCTGAAATCACGCAAAAATCTTTTGTTAGGTTAACATTTTCTTCTGACAAGTCAGATACACTTTCGGCGACATTATTACTCTTGTCTGATTCACTACTCAGTCCTCTATATATTACACCATGTACTCATTCTCTTTCAGGCACTCAAAAAAAATGGAAAGTACTTCGTCCCAACGCATTAAAAAAATTTGTGTCTTTGGAGGTGCTTATCTAGGGAAAAATAACATATTCGCTGATGAAGCCATAAGAGTTGGAGTAATACTTGCCCAACAAAAGATCCAGTTGATTTATGGAGGCGGTAGTACGGGTTTAATGGGAGCAGTCGCTACAGCAGCATAAGCCGGAGGAAGTCCAGTTCTAGGAATCGTGCCAAAACTATTCATAGATTTTTGTGGACCTACCTTGGGTAAGGAAATACAAGTCTGGAGTATCCCTGAACGGATGACAATCATGTACCATTCTGCCGATGCATTCATTGCTTTACCAGGAGGTCTGGGCACATTGGAAGAAATAGCTTGCGTGGCTTCTTGGTCATCTTTGGTCACAAATAAGAAACCCATTGGTTTGCTTAATATTAATGGTTATTTTAATAATTTGCTTTCATATTTAGATAATGCTGTGGAAAATGGATTCATGTTTTCAGAGGCAAGGAGAACCATAATTTCTGCTACAACCATTGAAGATTTACTCAAAAAGCTCCAAGCTTATGAGTATTTATCTGCTACGGTTGTTTCGCAAACGCTCGGAAAAAGAAAAAGAGATATGGACGAGCAAGGAGTGGATTGCACTTTGTCTTTGTGACATTATCTAACATTTTGTTTGTTGTGTCTCAGTTATAATAAGTGATTAGCAACCTCTGCAGGGGGTAAGGGATGCTAATTTGTAAAAAAAAAAAAAAATATTTTGTTCTGTTTTAAGCCATTTAGAAGTATTCATTCTGAACAAGGTTTGAGTAAGGGAGACTTGAGACATACCTTGTCAGTTTGATTTTAATCTTTTTATGTTTACTTGTTAATTTTTGTTTAGTATTTTAGGATTATTTAGGTTGCATGAGTTTGTTTTGTTTTGAGTCTTAGTTGTTCCTATTCTTATGTTATTAGTTCTTTTCTCTTACACATGATTCTTTCATTTGGGTTAATAGACTTACATTGAGGACAATGTAAGAATTAAATGTGGGGGGAATGATTTAGGATTTCTTTTATTTTTGTCTACAATTTTTTTTATGAGTCTTTATTATTATTTTTAGTGTGTTTTAGTTCCTTTTCAATACTATGATGAGATATGAATTGCATAAGTCTAAAACAGATTTATTAGTGAGAAGATTTTCATGAGAATTGAACTTAATATCAATTTTTTTTATGAGCCAATGTTAATATGATATGTTGATTGAGAAAGAAGCATGTTTAGACTTAATCTGACTTGTATAATCATCCTTGTGAGTTTTTGAGCCTATAATGATTGACGCATTATACAAATCAATCTAATTTCTTTCTTGAGTGCTCTTATGACTACATGATTCTCTAGAACTTGCTTTAGACCTTGTTGAGACTATATTGATGCATGTGACAACATGAATATGATAGAGGCATTAGGATTATAACCAGAGCCAAACAGCCATCCATTATTAATGTTCTAAGAGAACATCCCCACTAGTGAGCCAATTTGAGCCTACATTAAATATGTTGTTTTATTGGTAACCACAACTTACACCTAGCCTAAATATACTTATATCCTTACCCTTGTTCTAAAGATGGATTATATATTTTGAGACATATTGCAAAACAACAAGGGATATTTTTAGTTGAAAATTTGGGTTAGAAACAAAAGATAAGTGTGGGGGAAGAAAAGAAAAGAAAAAGTCAAGAGAAAAAGAAAGCGATCATTGTCAAATACATTCCCATATTAAAAAAAAAAATATATATTCTGTTGAACTTCTAGTTAAAGTAAAGAAAAAGATGTTACAAAGTTGGTTAGAATGAAGCAAAGGCTCAACATGAATATTTAGCCTATGTGACTATGTACTTGTAAAGAGTTTTGAGAAGTTTCTTTGTATGATCTTATTATGTCTCTAAACTTTATGAACTCTTTGGAACCTTTGTGATATCTTTATCCTTTTGTTCTTCAACCACATTACAAACCCCTTGGCCCTATTACAACATTGATTAAAGACCTCTTGATTTATGAAGTTGCATGATCTCTTAGTGGAGAATAGGTGGACAAGCAAGCATATGGTAGAACTATTTTCATGAGATTGATTGAGTGTAAACACTTTACCACTACTTTAAAGAGTGAAAATCATGAGAGTATCCCATGTGAGAGGTTGAGATTAAGTTGAATATGCACTATTTTGATTGAAATATGTTATGTTAATATTGGCTTAACTCAAAACATTCAAGCATGATTTTTTGTGAAATTCTTTAAGCTATTGATTAGTTTATAAGACTTGTTCAAAGATTGTCTCCAATTTGTATTGAAAGGATTAGGAGTAAATATTTTTAGTATATGTAGTTTATTTATATTTTAGTTTTTCAATGTTTGTGGGTATCGTTCTAGTAAACCCTCACGAGACTAAATTCGTCCACTAGGGACACCTAGGGGTTTAAAGGCTTGTGTCACATGCTAAGTGCCACCGTGATTTCCTACGAAAGTGGATTAGATTAGATTTTCTTATTTTATTTTTCTTATGTTTTGCTAGGGACTAGCAACAATCTAAGTGTGGGGGTGTGATAACTCGTATAATTATGTAGTTTTTAGTTATGTTTTATTATTGTTTTGTGTCAAATACGAGTTATTATTAATTTGAAAAGAAAAAAAATGAAAAAAATGAAAAAATGAAAAATGAGTGTGACATCAGGCATTTATGAAGTTCAAGATGGTTTCAAGAAAAAAAAAAAAAAAAACCTTTTCATTATTTTCCTCTAAGGAATAACTCTTCGATTTACGTGCTTGTGTTCAAGATGAAAAATGGCCATCTTTCATCATCCTTTCACAAAATAGAAAATATCCTTTTGCTACCCCTTTTGAGCCTAATGAATACTTTCGTTCTTTCAATCCCGGTCAAGGATCACCCTCCACACTGGGGGGCAAATGCGAGGAAGGATTTTTTTTTAAGGTCACAGATAGTGAAGTCTCGGTTCAAAAACGAAAAAAAAAGAATGTCTTGAATCAAAGAGAAATTTGAGCTTCCAAATGACTACGGGCTCACCTTGTCAAAATAGAAGTGCCAAAAAAAAAGGGAGATAAAAAGAAAAAGGAAAGCAAAAAATAGAAAAGGAAGAAAAGAACGGATGAAAATCATCGGATAAGAAGAAAAGCTCAACAATGACAAATGTTTCAAAGAGAATCCTCCTCATGAAATGATCCTTGATTTGATCACCTTAAACACATGTTTGGGCCTATTTATCTTTTCTTTCAGAACCTCGAACCTTGGCCTACATTACGTACCTTGAAAAGACCATTTCGATCGAGCATGGTCATTTAAATTGATGAGTTTATTCTTAGAGAAATGCATGAGACTTCGGTCTCCTTTCTGGTTAAAAATCCTTTTTGATAAGTCTTGATTTCTTGAATGCATGGTGAAACATTTAATAAAATAAAAAAAAAAAGAGAAGCAAGCAAAAGCAGATAAATGAAAATATTTTTGGAAGAAACCATTTCCGATGTTGGCATAAGACGAAGGTTCTTCTGGCCCAGAGGTATGGAACTATTGAGGTAGAAGAAATGAACACTCGAATTCCAATTGATCTTGAAAAACTATCGGGGCAAAGGGATAGTTCCAAAGTGAAGAAAAAGGTTGATCTCTTACGAGGCACGAGCGTTTCAGGATACGCTCTGTTTCGAAGAGGAAAAACAATTTGGAAAAGCTAAACCAAGATCAGGAGAAACAATTGGGAACATTCACATCATTCATGAACATTCGCATATTTATTAAGCTTTGCATCTGCATCGTGTCGTAAAATGTGTACAGTATCCGAAGGTACTTGCACATGCATCATCAGGGGCATACGCATTGACATCGCATGACATTCACATTTCATGCATGACATTGACTATTTGAAATTTTGACATTTGAATTAGAACATTCAGTGAGATTTTCTTCCAAGATATGATCTTCAGGTATGATCACCAAGACCTCCGGGCACCTCTTTTAAAACCTTCGGGTTACCTCTTTTAAGTCCTCCGGGCACAGGAAAAGAATTTATTTTCGAAGTTGTGGAGCCTCTGATGAGAGGAGCAATTTATTTTCAAAGTGATAGAGCCTCTGATGAGAGGAGCAATTTAAATTTCAAAGTTGTAGAGCCTCTGATGAGAGGAGCAATTTAAATTTCAAAGTTGTAGAGCCTCTGATGAGAGGAGCAATTTATTTTTTGAAGTTGTGGAGCCTCTGATGAGAGGAGCAATTTATTTTCAAAGTCGTGGAGCCTCTGATGAGAGGAGCAATTTATTTTCAAAGTTGTGGAGCCCCTGATAAGAGGAGCAATTTATTTTCAAAGTTGTGGAGCCTCTGATTAGAGGAGCAATTTATTTTTCAAAGTGATAGATGATTAAAAAAAGAAGACCTCCGGGCACCTATTCTAAAACCTCAGGGCACCCTTTTTTCAAAGACCTCCGGGCATCGTTTTTAAAACCTCCAGGTTACGATCTTCAAGACCTCCGGGCACTATTCTCCAAAATTCATGGATAAGACCTCCAGGCACCATTTTCAAAAAAAGACATTTTTAAAGACCTCCGGGCACCTGTTTCAAGACCTCCGGGGACCTTTCTAAAAAATCATTGATGAAGACCCTTGGGCATCATTCTCAAAGTCAAGAATAAGACCTCTGGGCACCACTTTCAAAGAAGTAACATTTTTAGACCTTCAAGTATCTGCTTTCAAAAACCTCCGGGTAACATCTTTCAAAATGACATTTTTCAAAACCTCCGGGTACTATTTTCAATTCTTGCGAAGTCAAACTCGTTACTTTAAGAAAGGTCGAGCCTCGGTATGATTAGTCGAGTGGCGATATCCGAAGAATCTGACAAGGAATTTCAAAACTGAACGAGAAAGAGATGGGATATCCAGAATTAGTCTTCACTTTCGTAAGACTAAGGTAGTAAGTGAGGTGATGATCTAAGTTGTGTTCAAACTCATTGTCAAAAAAATTCAAAGTTCATTTTTTATTTTCAAAGTGTTGGAGCCTCTGATTAGAGGAGCAATTCATTTCCAAAGTTGTGGAGCCTCTGATGAGAGGAGCAATTTAAATTTCAAAGTGGTGGAGCCTCTGATGAGAGGAGCAATTTAAATTTCAAAGTTGCCGAGCCACTGATTAGAGAAGCAATTTATTTTCCAAGTGGTGGAGCCTCTGATGAGAGGAGCAATTTAAATTTCAAAGTTGTCGAGCCTCTGATGAGAGGAGCAATTTGGTTTTGTTATTTTTGATTTTTTTTTTCAGGTGGTCGAGAACGAGTAAAGAGCTTTACGAAGATCAAATCCGGCATTTTAAATTTCGGATTCTCGATATTCTTCAAGTATGGTTTTAATTTCCTCATTTATTTATATTTATATTTTTGTTTATTTATTTTTGTCCAGCATCCGACATTTTTTTTATTACTCGGTTTCGATTTTAAAATTATAAAAATATTTTTTTCTAATTAATACGTGTCTTTTAAAATTATTTTCGGTAAATAAAATTTTCTAAAAACGGATTTCTTTCTCGGGATGATCGGAGTATCAATCGAAATGGTCCAAGTAGGAATAATAATCGAAACACTATCGAAAGTATCGGAGTGATTCGGGAATTACTCTTACATAGATAATTTCTGTTATTTCGAAAATAATTATTAAAAGCATTTTAATTTACTTTTCACAAAAAAAAAAATTTAATAAATGCGAATAGCCGACGACGGAATTCGAAGGATCACGGTTGTGATTCCTAAGATGTCTTGAGGTGAGAAGATCTCGTTAAATACCACCGAGAGTGTCGGGAATATTTAATGAGTATTTTCGATAATAAATTTACGTTCACTTTCGATTTTTTTAAAAAGAATAAAAAAAAAACAGTTCAAGAAAATCCAAAAAAATAATAAACATATTTTTTTTTAAGAATAAAACAATAAAAGAGAATTATTTTTAAATACCGATGTTAAATCCATTAAATCGAGATTAAAGATAACACGTGATCAAGTGGTACCGTTTTCTAAACGGGCGTTGCGGGGGTGCTAATCCTTCCCCGCACGTAACCGACTCCCGAACCCAAATTTGTTTATACTCTGGTTCAAAGCGCGGACTTCGAAATTGGTTTTAAAAAAATGTTTTAATTAATTTTAAAATATTTTACTAAAACCGGTTTTAATAGGTGACCAATCACACCTAGCAAAAAAGATTGGTGGCGACTCCATTTTTTTGTATTTTCATCAAATTCTTCAATAGCGGTCGGAAAAACCGTTATGAGAATCTTTATTTTAAAAGTATAGTGTATTATCATAAAATTTAGAATAAAATATATCAAATATGTTGTTAATAATGATACGTGTATTTTATGATAATGATTTATACGTTACAATATAATAATATCTTATCATGCAATT
Source organism: Fremontodendron californicum (assembly GCA_030761205.1). NCBI lineage: Eukaryota > Viridiplantae > Streptophyta > Magnoliopsida > Malvales > Malvaceae > Fremontodendron > Fremontodendron californicum. Next base: position 4,054,520 of record JAULJL010000037.1, read on the forward strand.
TAGATCAAATTATATAATGCTTATCGTTATACTTACACATGTAATTTTAGGGTAAATATGTTGTTTTTAACTAAAATATATAACCTCTTAAGTCTTATTATATGATTTTCTAAAAGTATATAAAATAGGTCATTGATATGTGTATGTTATTATAATGATTTGTACATTATATTATAATAATACATTTACAAATATGTAAATGTATTGAGATAATTGTTTCATGTATACGATAATACCGTTTAATTTAAACTGATACTAGAATTCGAAAAATTACCCAATTATGCTCGAATCTAAAAATCGGGTCAAATATATAGATATTTATTTTTATTAAAAATTCAATTTCAATATTTATTTTTAAATATTATTTATATTTCAATAAAATTCTAATTAAATTTGACTCGATCAAATAATTTGTTTAAATTAGATTTGATTCTAAAATTAATAACCTTAACTCGAATGGTCCAAACTAGAATAGTTCGAGTATCAAACTCGATTGATTTGAATCTGAATGATCTGAATCTGAATAATCCGAACTCGAAATGAATCGAACTCAAAATAATCCAAATTTAAAACGATTCAAATTCTAAATTTTTAAAATTTGAATTGATCCAAATCAAATTGATTCGATTCGAAATTAATTGGATCTGTTAAATAGACAGGCCTGATTAGATCAGAGATATGGTTGGCGGACCCTGCACATCTTGTCATCTCATCAGTAAGTATTGACATGGGAAGGATCAAAACATTTATCAAGAGTTGGGGCGAACATGAAATCGTGGCACTTTCATATCAAAAGTTAAGCCCCCATTCCAACCGAAAGTTTGGCATGAACGTTTAGGTGGCAGTTATTTCGGTTTCCTTGTCATGTTTGTGGCTTCGGATTCTTCTTTTAGCTGCCCCAAAATTTATTTTGGTTTTTCCTTCTTTATTGGGGTTCATCTCAAGTGTCCTATAATCTCCAAAAGTTGTTTCCGTTCGATGGTTGAAACCATATTAGATGTTCTTTTTTATCCTATGAAAGATGCAATAGGGATGACAATAAAACGGGACGGAAACAAGAATTATCGTATTCATTTTTATTTCACTTTTGTATAAATATTAAAAATATTCGTTTTATGAATGCCGGTTACATTTATAACTGCTTCATGGTGTTCTACCTATTCTTTTATTAATTATTTTTAATTTAATATTATAAAAAATATATTATAATTTATTCATAAATATAATTTTAATATATATAATATTAGTATATATAAGATTTTAGTATACATATCTAATATATATACTAAAAATATAAAAGATATATAAAAACTATTTTAAGAGGTAAAATAGTAATTTTAAAAGGAGAGACGGGATGAAACGGAACAAGCATTTATCAAAATCGTCCCGCTCCACTCCGTCCTCACTTTTCAAAAAAAAAAAAAACTTTTCATTCGAAACATATCGATGCGGAATCCGTGGAATGATCGGATTTTGTCATCCTGCAACTGATAAATAAGTGTTTCGAAAAATATATAATAAAAAGTTCGAAAATATCATGATTAGACCTGTTCATGGGCCGGACCGTGACTCGAAATTTATTTTATTTGTCTACCCAGGCCTTGGGGCAGGCTCGGATGAACAGTAATTTCTATATAAAAAATAAAAAATTATTTTTTATAATTAAAATTTTAAAAAATATTATTATTTTATAACGTGAACAGTGATTCAGGCCAGGCTGGGCCGGGTCAAATCCTAAATATTTCTGCCTAGGCCCGACCCAATACGGGCCTGGCCTGTCTGGCCAGGCGGACTGCCCGGCCCGTGAGCAGGTCTAATCATAATCCAAATATTTTGAATTATAAAACATTTATATAAAAAATCTATGTTTTAGAATTTTGTTTCAAGATTGGACAAGAATCAATGGTTTGGATTCACCACTAGTCTAATCAAACTAAAGAGGCTGTTTATTTGATAAGTATAAATCTCAAAATCTTTTTAGCTTAAATGAAATTTTGTAATGTTAATTTGTTTACTTCAGAAACACTTTTATTGAAGTCTTTTTGGAAATTGGTTTGTAATATAAAACAAGGATCTGATTCCATTTTTTTTTTAGCTGATTCTATTTCCTTTGTCTGCATGCATACATCTAAGTAACATTTTCTAGGAAACACTTTTCAGTTGTGAGATTTGAGATTCCAATTTGGTGGTTTCAAATTCATATGTAGCATATAAAGGGTGAGATTATTTATGGGATTAAAGATGGTTAATTCCCAATTTTTTTAGCCATCAAAGTCCAATGAGTCATATATTTGTGTGCTAGTAGAAAATGGAAATGAATATGTAGAGGAGGAATGTCATATAGTATTTGATTTCGTTTTAATTTCATTCAGAAGCTGGTACATGTTGTAGATACATAATTTTCAATCTTTTTCCTCCACTTTCGAATGACAAAATGAGATTAAGATTTTGAGTAAATTAGTGATTATTTAACCAACTAATAACTAAACCATGTACTATCCATCTCTTTAATTTTCAAGGATCACATTATTTATTCAGTGTTGAAAAATCGGATTAAATTGATCAATTCAATTCAATTGGGAACTGAATATTTGTCCAGTCCGTTATATACTTTAGAATTGGTTATTTTGTGAGTCCATACAAAATTAGATTAAATTGGTAAAAAATCGATTTTAGGTTTGTTTTTAAAAAAAAATTATAAATGATTGAACCTTTAATCTCTTAGTTTTATATTAAAAATCATACCATTTAATCAAATACATATTTTTATTAAGTATTTATTATATTTAATATTTATTTAATATTTAAATTTGTTTTAATTGAAATGATCGATTCAATCAATCAAACTAATTAAATCGATAATTAAAAATTTTATCGATTTAACTTTCGATCTTATTTTTTCAATATTAACTTTACTTTGCGATCCTTTCATTAAATTGAACCTAATTAGAATTGAAAATTAATATAACATTTGACCTTTTACAAAAGTCTTGTTTCTTTCAAATGCTTTAGGCTCACAAGTTAAGGGGGAAAAAAACAAATGGATATAAAGTTAGAACCGACTTATGGTCACTCGTAGGCCACAGATGGTTTTGTTGCCTTTGCCAGTTGGATTAGCTTAGCCCTGCTTTGCTTCGGCTTACCCCACCAGGAGTTGCAATCATTTGTGCTAAATCCACTACCTACAAAAATATCCCTCAATTCATAGTCCGTCCTTCCTTGCTTTTGGTGTTTTCACAATTGTCACCAGCTCATTTTGCATTTCCTTGGCCCTTTTTCCATACCTCTCCCTTTTTTTTATTGGCTTGAATCATTTCACCGGATAAACTTGAATAATAAAAAAAATTTAGGTCAACTCAGATTTGGTGGGTCAATTCCGATTATAAAAAATCTATTTCGATTCAGCCAATCAAATTAACAAGGTAACTCATCTTATGAAGAGGTTTACTATTGAAATATTATTTTTTATTTAAATTTAAGTATAAAAATATAAAAATATTAATATAAAAATAATTTTTTATTTTTTATTAATAAATAAAAAATAACCCAAACCAGTTCGGATTTGGATACGGAATAATTTTTTTTTTTCGGACTGTGGCTTAGCTCGACGCGATGTATGAACAGGTTTACTATTGAGTAATGACCAAACAATTAAAATAAAATCTAATCAAATAATATGTTAATTGGATAAGGAAAAAAGAAAGCTGTCGAGCACCACCAAGTGGGGGAAAGAATTATTATTATTAATTTTTATATTGTCTTGGTTTTGCACTCAAGACAGAATTAATAACTATCTGAATAAACCATTTTTTTTCTCGAGTGCAGACGCATCGACAAAAACCCAACAGGGTCAGAGGCATGGGCTCTTTGTAAACAGATGAAATAAAAACACTCACATAGGAACAAACGTAAGACTCATTGTCAATGTTAAAATTGACCACAGGCTGCTTGAACAATAAGATACATGCACCAAGAACTTCTGCATTATTTGGTTTTTGTTTTTTCTTTCCTTTAGTGTTAAAAATATATAGTACTTTATATAATGGAACCACAAGACTGAATATGGGCATTTGTCAATTCTCACCTCTACTTAAAATCAGCCAAAATGAATATTTAATATGGAATCATCGATCAGATTAACGGTTCACAATGAAACATATGGACAATATCGTCCGATTCAAATTGAATTGAGTTTGGACAAAAAATTTTGTAATATGAGCCGGTTCGGTAACTCAAATTACTATTTGTCATAATTGTTTTTCGACTGCTAGACAATTTTAAAAATAAACACAGGGAGTCACCACCAAATTTTATTTTTTGTTTCGGTGTGATTGGCCACCTATTAAAAATCGGTCTTTATAAAACATTTTGAAATTAATTAAAACATTTTGAGAAAACCAATTTTGAAATCTGCGTTTTAATCCAGAGAGAAAACAAAAGCGGGTTCGAGAGTCGGTTACATGCGGGGAGGATTAACACCCCCACAACATCCGTATGAAACGGTACCTTATTGATCATGTGTTATCCTAAGTTTCGGTAGACGTCGATTTTGGATTCGGTATTTAAAGATAATTCCCTTTAGAAGCAATCATATTATTTTAATAATGACACGAAATTTATCAACAAAAATTTTTCTATATTTTTCGGCAGATCCGGCAGAACATAAAAGTTTTCTTAATTTGAAATTTCCCCGGATCATTTTCATTTTTTGGAGAAGGGTATTCCGTCGTTAATGATAATTGATGATATTCTCCCCGGCAGACCCAGCTGAGAATTCATGAATTATTTTAACTCGAAAATATTTTCTCGTTTTATTAAAAAAGGATGTTATTTTTATGCATTAAAATTTATTTAAATAAGCATGAACGTGCAAATGAACATTATTTAACATGGCATAAAACATGTACACTAGCCTAAGCAAATAATTATCACATGGCATAATTAAAGTCACATAATAAATAGAGAATAAAAAGAAAATTAATTAACGAATGAGATAAAATATATATATATATAAGCAACAAATGTTATAAACAAACAAACATATTTTTAAAAATATTTTTCTGTATTTATTTATTTGAAACTACATAAATGGCATGCGTTGAAAATTTTAACTAAACTCCCCTGCAGGCCCGACAAAGAGTAATAAATAATTCTCGTCAAATATTTATAACATCAAAAAGTATTTTATATATATATATATATACATATTATTATGTATTTATTATTTCTTTTTTCTTTTTCTTTTTTCTTTTTAAAAAAAAGAAGAAGAAATAGATTAATAACATATTTGACAACAACAACAATAATAATAATAACAATAACAGTAATAATAATGATAATAAAAAGCATGGAGAAAAGAAAGTTAAAATAAAATAAAATAACAAAACTAGTAAAATAGTGATAATAGCAATAATAATTATAATAAAATAAATAAATAAATAAAAGCAATAATGAAATAATAAGTAAAATAACATAAAATAAAATAAAGTTAAAAATAGATAAATAAATAAAAACATGAATAAACATAAAATAAAATCTACCTTCGAAAAATGCGTAAAGCCGGGATTGGGTGCTCGGATGAAATTTCTGAGAGAATTAATTAATTAATTTTTTTTCTTTATCTTTATTTTTTTTCTTTTTTTTCTTCCTCCCTAGACCCGAGTTAGGCACGCGGACCCCAGGTCAGATCCGGGTCCTCGCGCGGACTCTGACTCCTAGTGAAATGGCATGGTTTGGTGCCGTTTATATAAACCTAGAACTTTTTTTTTTTAATTTCATTTTCATTCTTCCCCCTCTCTCTCTCCTCCCTCTCTCAAATTCTCTCCATTCTCTCTAAAAAGAGAAACCGAATCTGGCGCCAAACCAGCGAGCCGACCATCGTGCCCCACCATCGGCCGCCACTCGCCGACGCCGGTTTTCCTAAAAAAACCAAAAGTTTTCTTTTTTCCTCCTCTTTCTATCTACCCAAATCGATTTTCTCAAAAGTGCTTAAAAACCCTAGATCTATAAACCAAGCCCACTGCTTCAAACCCCGATCTCACCATTTTCGACGTCTTGTCGCTACCCAAATCCAACAGTGGCTTCCCCTCCTCCTAGGCACTCTTCTCACCGTTGGAGTTTCCCAAACAATACCCCGAGATGGACCAAACCGAGAGAACCCGAAACCTTGGGTTTTTTTTTGGTGTTGTTTTGTGTTTGCTACTTTTTTTTTGGTTTGTGTTTGTGGTGGTGATGATTGTTATGGTGATGGGTTTCGGTCAGGGGACTCAAAAATGGGGGAGGGGGCCGAGTGGGGGTCCTTTGGGTGTTGATGGTTGCTAAAAGGGGGTCCCCTAGTTTTTTGTGCTTGGGCTTTTTGTTAAGGGTGGAGTGAGGAATTGATGCAAGGGTTAGGGTGTTGTCAGGGGTAGGGTGGCTTCTGGGTCTCCAGCCAGGCAGTGGTAAGGGTGGCGTGCTGGGGTGCTTGCCTTAGAGGTGGTGTGTTGCAGGTAGGGCTAGGCAACAGCTGGTGTGGACAGGGGGCTGGTGGTGGCAACCTAGGCAAGTGGAGTATGGGAGAGAGGCTAAGGCTTTGGGGCAGTTGTCTGGTGCAGGCACGGATGCGCTGGGTTGGTGTAGGCCTACTGGGCCTGTAGTGGTGTTGCCTATTGGGCCCTTGTTCTAGGTGGCCTGCTGGCTGCATGGGTGATTTTGGATTTGGGCTTCTAGGCCCGCAAAGGTAAAAGCTCGAAAATAAATAAATTAAAATAACGTAACAAAGCCCAAAACTCGAAAAACTGGACTGACAAAGCTAAAGCGAATGTGGGCCAAAGTTAATCAAAATTCGGACCAAGCTCGAAACTTGAATCAATTTCAATTAATTCGTCGTGACCGGTTCATACACGGATGACGGACCTAGATTAACGAGCAAATGGACCACAACAAGAATTACAAATAACCTAACGTTCCACTCGAATCGCTTTCGAAATTCTAATTTGAGACTCAATTCGGGATAGATTCGGACCTAACTCGAGTTTGATCCGAAGCCAACTCGAGGCTTGATCTGGACAAAATTAGGTTGCAACAGTTGCCCCTCTTTGCATATTGTTGAGAATCAGAAATAGGGCAAAGACAAAAGGCAACAATTTTGTCCGGTCATAAAGGTCGATTTTGAGAGATCCCATTGTCCACGGTTGAGGAAAGATCAAGAGTTTTTTTTTTTTTTTTAAGAAGGAAGAAAAATAAAAAAAAAAAGAAAAAGTTAAAATTGATTTTGAAAATGATTTAGTGATCTGGACGAAACTAAAAATCAAAAAGTGATATGGGCGAAATCAGAAATTGACTGAAATGATTAGGACGAAACCATAAATTGATTAAAATGATCTAGATGAAACCAGGAATCGAAAGATGACCTGGGCGAAACCAGTAATTGAAAGATGACCTGGGTGAATCTAGAAGTCGGAAGATGACCTAGGCGAAACCAAAAGTCGAAAAATGACCTTGGCAAAACCAGAAGTCAAAGATGACCTGGGCGAAACCAGAAGTCGGAAGATGACCTGGGCGAAACCAAAAGTGGAAGATGAACTGGGCGAAACCAAAAGTCGAAAAATGACCTAGGCAAAACCAGAAGTTGAAAGATAACCTGGACGAAACCAGAAGTCAAAAGATGATTTGGGCGAAACCAAAGTCGAGATTAAGTCCATAACTTTTGTGACTTGGACGGAACCAACACCTGAAAGTGACTTGGGTGAAATCGAAGTCGAGGTTAATCGGAACATTTGATAGTAACTTGGGCAAAACCAAAGTCAGGCTTAACTCTGAGATGAATTCCATGACATAATTAGCTTGGACGGAACCAAAACTTGAAAGTGACTTGGGCGAAACCAAGATCGAGATTAATCTAAAATAAATTTTATTGAGTAAAGGGCTTGGATGAAACCAATATCTAAAAGTGAAATAGACGAAATCGGAGTCAGGAATAGAATTGAAATTTTGATTGTGACTTGGGCGAAACAAAAATCAGGACTATCTAGGATGCAAAATTTGAAAATGACTAGATGAAAATAACTTCTTGAATGACTTATACGACACCAACCTTTGAAAACGATATGGACGAAACCAAAAATTGAAATGGGGGATTGACAATCTTTATGGTGACTTGGGCGAAACCAAAGTCTGGAGATGATAAATCTTGAAAACGACTTGGACGAAACCAAAGTCTGATTCTTGAAAATTTTCATGGCTTTGAATTTTGCTTATCTCTCTGGTTGTTTACTGATAACTCGTATAATTATATAGTTTTTAGTTATGTTTTATTATTGTTTTGTGTCAAATACGAGTTATTATTGCTTAGTCTAATTGTGTTTATGATCTTTTATATTTTTATGTAATTTGGTGTTTTTCACGAGTTTCTTTGAGTGATTTCAGATTACTAGGTTAAATCAAGAATTAAGGGAAAATCCAGTTCAGTTCCAGTTCCGACACCTTTTGCCATATCAGCTATATCTGGAGTTTCACTGAAGCATTAAGGCTGAAATTTTTACAGTGCACAGTTAAGAGGCATATCTATCTTTTTCATGTTTTACACTTCTTGAAACGGAGTCGTTTTCCCTAGCGAAATCAACCATCAAGTTGGCTGATGTGCAATGATGTCTGTGCTGACCCGTTTTGGTATTTTGACCATATCTTCTGATCCACATGAGCAAATGATCTGATTCCAACGGCTATGGATCAGTAACTGATAGGGGAATATTTTTCTAGAAGACCATTTGATCAGATCAAGCCTCCAACATTGACAAAATCAACCATCAAGCTGGCTAATCAGAATTGTCATACAATATGACGAAAATTGTTAGAAAAATGCACCCACCTATTATACCTACCTTTGAAATTTATAAAGCTTGTCTCTTGTCATTTAGCTCTCCAAAATGTGTATAAATAGAGGGCCTTGGATGAGGATTATGGTACATTGGTAGGATATTAGCCATTGTAATAAAATTCTCTAAGTTTTCTTCTTCTTTCCTTTCTCTAGTTTTCTTTTTCTTTATTTACTTATGTTTCTTACATTTCTTTTCATTTTATTCATATCTAGTATGTGTTGCTAATCATATTGTTGAGGTGATGAGGTGAAGCTTTTGGTAAATGCTAAGGTTAGTCTCTTAAACATGAGCTAAAATGAATCATCATTTATAAACACTAGTATAGATAATATTTTCTTTTGGTTTAAAATCATACTTGCAAAGTAGAGATCTTGATTCATTATTGACAATGAAAATGGTACAGTAAATGCTTGGTTTCATAACCTTGATTTGTTGTAGACATATACCTTGGCATAAGGAATTCTTGGACTCTTTTTATGAGTTTTGAGGACACCAAATGAACATAATATCATATGCTATGGACGTTGGACAATTTGGACTGAATTGCTAAACCTTCCGATTGGAACGTCCTTTATGTGTAGATTTCAATTGTGTAATAAAACAAGATTAATCTTAGCATAACACCAAGAGTGGATTCTCTAACCTCAACATCTTTTCTTATTGTTTTTTATATCTTGTTTAATTTCTTTTATATTTTGTTTATTTTGTTCTCTAATATCTTGTTTATCTTATTTTGTTGTTGATTCCCTAATATCTTGTTTACTTTCTTTGTCTTATATATTTATAAACTTATACTTACTAATACGCTTCCCTGTGGTTCGACCTCGGACACCCGAGAATTTATTACTTGAACAGAACCTGCACTTGGGTTTACAACTCTTAATTGAGTCTCCATCAAGTTTTTGGCGTCGTTGCCGGGGAGGCAATACTAAGTATATAAGTTTATAAGTATATTTATTTTTATTGGCTGGTTATACCGCCTAATTTTCTATATATTTACATTTATATTGTAAAGTTTATATTTATATAAATATATTATCTGTATATTAACTTTGTTTTATGCTTGTTTGGCGACGTGATTTTAGATCTCGTCGTTTAGTTAGATTTTATTGTGAAACTTTTTCAGGTAATCTTTCTAATACAACTCCTACCATGGCTGACAATGAAAGTGTTCATGCTGAAGATGAGAACAGACAAGTACGCACCATGCGTGACTACTTGCAACCAACTCGAAGCTCATCACCCTCTTGTTTTATTTTTCCTCTCAATGCAAACAACTTTCGTTTTAAACCAGGTATGATAGCTTTGCTTCCAAATTTCCATGGGTTAGAATCGGAAAGTGCTTACTCGTTTCTAAAAGACTTCGAAGATGTATGTGTCACCTTTAATGACCAACAATGTACAAATGAAATTGTCAAGCTAAAATTATTTCCTTTTTCTTTAAAAGATAAAGCAAAAATTTGGCTTCATAATTTAAAACCAAGGTCAATTGGCACATGGCAAGAATTACAAACTGAGTTTCTAAAGAAATTTTTCCCAGCACATAAAACTACTGCTTTGAAAAGACAGATTCAAAATTTCAATCAAAATCAAAATGAAGCATTTTTTCAGTGCTGGGAGCGTTTTAAAGATTTGTTAAGTTCTTGTCCACAACATGGTTTTGAAAAATGGCGTCTTATTAGTTTCTTTTATGAAAGTTTAACTCCCGAAACTAAACAATTTGTTGAAACAATGTGTAACGGTGAGTTTCTAGAAAAAGAACCTGAAGAAGCCTTTGACTACCTAGACCATTTGGCAGATAACTCTCAAGCCTGGCACACAGATAATTCCTCTGAAAGTTCCAATAGATCTAATCTTGTTTCTAACAGAGGTAAATATCATTTTAGTCAAGAAGATGAGATAAAAGCTAAAGTAGCTAATTTGGCTAGAAAGATTGAAGCCATGGAACTTAGAGAAGTAAAAGAAGTCAAAACGATTAAAAATGAAGAAAGTTGTGGAATTTGTGAAATCATGGGACACCCCACTTCTGAATGTCCAAACATTCCCATTCTTAAAGAAGCGTTGCATGATCAAGTAAATTCCATAAACACATTTAAAAAGCCTTTTCCTTCTCCTTACTCTGAAACGTATAACCCTGAATGGAGAAATCATCCCAACTTCAGTTGGCGGAATAATAATCATGTTCAGGTACCACAATCTCAAAAGCCGGGCAACACTTTCTCCTATCAACCTTCACGTGTACAAACCTTGGAAGAGACATTGCAAGCATTCATGCAAACACAAGCAAATGTGTATAACCAAACTTCACAGGACATCAATGAGATCAAAAACACCTTGTCCACATTGACAGCTTCATTACGCACTCAAGAAAAAGGTAAGTTTCCTGCTCAACCTCAGCCTAACCCTTCTACTCAATGTCTTGTTTCTTGCTCCAATGAAACTCAACAGGAAAATGCCAGTTCTATCACAACTCTTCGAAGTGGAAAGGCAATTGACAAAAACATTCCATCAAAAGACCGAGATCCTCCTTCCCCTCCGAAAAGTAATGGTAAGGATGATGGTAAGTCTGAACTTCTTGAAAATTTGGACAAAGAAAAAGGTATGCATCCTGCTCCTTTTCCTCAAAGGTTGCAAACAATAAAGAATTTGAATCAAAATGTCGAAATTTATGAACTTTTCAAACAAGTTAAGATTAACATTCCTTTATTGGATGCAATCAAACAAGTTCCATCTTATGCTAAATTTTTGAAGGACATGTGCACAGTTAAAAGGAAACATAATGTACAAAAGAAAGCATTTCTGACGGAAAATGTGAGCTCAATCATTCAGCACCTTACTCCACCAAAATTCAAAGATCCTGGATATCCAACAATCTCATGCATCATTGGAAACACTAGAATATAACGTGCATTGCTTGATCTTGGTGCTAGTGTTAATCTTTTGCCTTTTTCTATTTATCAACAGTTAGGTTTAGGTGAACTCAAGGAAACACCTGTTACACTTCAACTAGCTGATCGTTCTGTAAAAATTCCTCGAGGGATAGTTGAAGATGTTTTGGTTCAAATTGATAATTTTTACTTCCCTGTTGATTTTATTGTTTTAGACACACATCCTGTTTCAAATCCAAATGTTCAAATTCCTGTTATATTAGGCCGTCCATTTCTTGCAACTTCTAATGCTCTGATAAATTGCAGGAATGGTATTTTGAACATTTCTTTTGGAAATATGACTTTAGAATTAAATGTGTTCAACATTTGCAAGCAACCTGGTGATGATTCAGAAGTACATGAAGTGGATTTCATTGAAGAACTTGTTCATGAACATCTCACCACTACCATATTCCATGATCCTTTAGAAGCTTATTTAATTGAATGTGAGTTTGATAATGCTTCAAAAATTTCACACACTGATTCTTTGTTAAATTCTTTTCAGGATAAGCATTGTTGGAAACAAAAGTTTGAGGAACTTCCATCACTCACAAATGTCACTGTACCATCAACTATTGAACCACCCAAGCTGGATTTAAAACCGTTGTCATCCGAGCTAAAATATTCCTTTTTGGGTGAGAATGAAACTTTTCCAGTCATAATTTCTTCACATCTTGATGAACTACAAGAAGGAAAAATTCCTTCTCAATGGAGCCCCCAAGATAAAAGGAAGTTTCTGAATGAGGTAAAGAAGTTCTATTGGGATGACCCTTACTTGTTCAAATATTGTCCTGATCAGATTTTTCGAAGATGCATTCCCGACAATGAGGTAAGTAGTGTAATTAAGTTTTGTCATTCCGAGGCATGTGGTGGTCATTTTTCATCAAAGAAAACTGCTGCAAAAATTTTACAATGTGGATTTTACTGGCCACCCCGGTTAAATGGCGACTAACGGTACTCCGTGATTATTTAAGTCGGTTCCATCAGCTACCCACAAAACTGATATTGTATATAAATTTCTCTTTCAATTTCTCTTTCATTTTTTTTTTCAGGATGGATGATATTCTCACAAGATTGCAGAAACGATTTCCTCATTTTCCTCGAAATATTTTACGGAAGCTTTACCAAGTTCGATTTGAAAGAATAAGAATGCTTATGCACAAAGGGATTCCTGAAGACATACGTTGGATAATTGAAGCCAAGGTACGTGAAGATGAATATCTTCCTGTTTTGCATTTACCAGGTACAGGTAGAAGCACTTTTGCAAAGAAGCGACGAGCAAAGCGCATGAGTTCAAATTGCCACAAATGTGCACGATGGACGTGTAACGGTAAATGTCGTTCTATTGGGATTCCGTCCTCTAATCGAGATGATAAAATTGAATTCATTAAGGATGGACTGAGTAAGGAGAATTTGGGTAATATCCAACTTTCTCTTGAGACGCATCCTAGTGGAGACGTACAAAGAGAAATTCTTGATTTATGGCCTCAATTCCAAAGGGAATGGCAACATCTTGGGAATCTGATGTTAAAAGACCCTGTTTGCCAGCTTGTAAGAAAACTGGATGGGAAGCATATCCTCGACTCATAGAAGGCATTTAAGCCGTTTCTGGACGTAAAACTAGAGGAAGATGTGAGCCACAATCACAACTACAATAAATGACTTCTCAGCTTTTGGTTTGATTTGCAATAACTTCATTTCGGTTTAATTTACGTGTTGTTCGATTTGTGTAATTATTCTCGTTTTTTGTGCATTGGTCTTTTACGGTTGATTTTTCTTCTCTTTTTGATTTTCTTCCTGAAATCACGCAAAAATCTTTTGTTAGGTTAACATTTTCTTCTGACAGGTCAAATACACTTTCGGCGACATTATTACTCTTGTCTGATTCACTACTCAGTCCTCTATATATTACACCATGTACTCATTCTCTTTCAGGCACTCTAAAAAAAATGGAAAGTACTTTGTCCCAGCTCATTGAAAAAATTTGTGTCTTTGGAGGTGCTTATCCAGGGAAAAATAAAATATTAGCTGATGAAGCCATAAGAGTTGGAGTAATACTTGCCAAACAAAAGATCCAGTTGATTTATGGAGGCGGTAGTACGGGTTTAATGGGAGCATTCGCTACAGCAGCACACGCCGGAGGAAGTCTAGTTCTAGGAATCGTGCCAAAACTATTAACAGGTTTTTGTGGACCTACCGTGGGTAAGGAAATACAAGTCTGGAGGATCCCTGAACGGATGACAATCATGTACCATTCTGCCGATGCATTCATTGCTTTACCAAGAGGTCTGGGTACATTGGAAGAAATAGCTTGCGTGGCTTCTTGGTCATCTTTGGTCACAAATAAGAAACCCATTGGTTTGCTTAATATTAATGGTTATTTTAGTAATTTGCTTTCATATTTAGATAATGCTGTAAAAAATGGATTCATGTTTTCAGAGGCAAGGAGAACCATAATTTCTGCTACAACCATTGAAGATTTACTCAAAAAGCTCCAAGCTTATGAGTATTTACCTGCTACGGTTGTTTCGCAAATGCTCGGAAAAAGAAAAAGAGATATAGACAAGCAAGGAGTGGATTGCACTTTGTCTTTGTGACATTATCTAACATTTTGTTTGTTGTATAATAAGTGGTTAGCAACCTCTGCAGGTAATATATCCTAAATTCTACCTTTAAAATTTGACATTGGGGACAAGGTCATATTTTAGTAGGGGGTAAGGGACATATTTTGCTAATTTGTAAAAAAAAAAAAAAATTGTTGTGTTTTAAGCCATTTAGAAGTATTCATTCTGAACAAGGTCTGAGTAAGGGAGACTTGAGACATACCTTGTCAGTTTGATTTAATCTTTTCAAAAAAAAAAACACTATCTGGTCCGTTTATTATCTGCATGTGTTTTACTACTTTCGTGTATGTATTTTTTTTTGAGTATTAGTATAATCTTGGCAAGCATGTGGATAAAGCAATAGAGTTACAAAGGCTTTGATTAAGTTATCTAGGTTATTTTCAATTTGGTTTTCTGAAAATTGAATATTTTTGATGATCAAATGTCTTTGAGATTGTTTTTGGCAGATCGGTTCGATTTTTGTTGGAATGTGAATTCATGGTGAGCCTTCGGAAAGCCACGGAAAACTGGGAAGACATTGTAAGTTTACTTTTTCTCTTCATTCCACATGCAGATTTAAGTCATCACATAGATGCTTGCATCTATACATGATCTGATCTTAGAACAAAGTCACTATTCAGAAAGCCCCTTATCTTTGCCCCCTTACATTAGGAGCCCATAGGTTGTAAACCTTCGGGTTGGATCCCTAGATATGAACTCCAGAAATTATGCCAAAGTGAACGGATACGATTCCGACCCCCATTTCCTCTTTATACTTTTATGATAATATTTGTGATCATTGGGTTTGGGATTGTGTGTTTCCTTCTTGTTTATTTTGTTATCTTTTGAAATCTGAAAAAAAAATGGGAATAATGCAAAAGAGGGTAGTTAGAATGAGTGACTGTTTTTAGATTCGTGAACTTCGAACTTATTGATGCCAAAACAATGTTGTGATGAGTTGAGAAAAAGATGCTGAAAAAAAAAAGAGCTGATGAAAATCTGTCTTGTTTGATAAATTGAATGAAAAGAAAGAAAAAGAAAGTTTGGAATCCAATGTGATTTCTGAAAAAAAAAAAAAACAAGAATGATGATTATGAATAGATGTGATTGTGCATAAAAGATGTCCCAATGAGGGCACAAATCAAAAGAAAATCACTTGTGCTTAAAAAAAAAAATTCAGAATTCAAGATTCGAGGTTCTTCATTATAGAGAGGTTTTTACTTTTCTATTTTCTTTGGATCGAGTCTTTTCTTGCTTTTTGTTTTCTTTTCAAAATATTTATGTTGAACATAGAACTAAGGATGAGTGAGAATGGAAATATTTTGAGAGGATTGATCACATTATTATTATATTTCTTGAGCCTAACTTGTGATAAACCTCAGATTATGTTTGAACATCCCACCCCTCACTTGTCCATAAGCCTCAGATTCATCTCTGTACCGATCAGATTTGTCGAGTTCACTTGTGAACTGCGGTGACAAGGATCTTAGCATGTGTACTTATGAAGCTATAGTTTTCCTAGTCCTCCATGGCTAGCTAAAGTCTCGCCAAGAAGGAAGTTCCTCAATCGTACGATAATGCCTTCAATTTTAATCTCATTGACCCTTTACTCGAACTTAATATGCCAATTATACTTAATTAGATGCCTTGCCAATTCTTACGCTTGATCTTGCTTGTTTGTTTGAGATCCCTTTAACTTGTTTCCTGTTTATTTTTTTTCTAGGATTGAGTCGTTGCTAGGGACTAGCAACAATCTAAGTGTGGGGGTGTGATAACTCGTATAATTATATAGTTTTTAGTTATGTTTTATTATTGTTTTGTGTCAAATACGAGTTATTATTGCTTAGTCTAATTGTGTTTATGATCTTTTATATTTTTATGTAATTTGGTGTTTTTCACGAGTTTCTTTGAGTGATTTCAGATTACTAGGTTAAATCAAGAATTAAGGGCAAATCTAGTTCAGTTCCAGTTCCGACACCTTTTGCCATATCAGCTATATCTGGAGTTTCACTAAAGCATTAAGGCTGAAATTTTTACAGTGCATAGCTAAGAGGCATATCTATCTTTTTCATGTTTTACACTTCTTGAAACGGAGTCGTTTTCCCTAGCGAAATCAACTATCAAGTTGGCTGATGTGCAATGATGTCTGTGCTGACCCGTTTTGGTATTTTGACCATATCTTCTGATCCACATGAGCAAATGATCTGATTCCAACGGCTATGGATCAGTAACTGATAGGGGAATATTTTTCTAGAAGACCATTTGATCAGAGCAAGCATCCAACATTGACAAAATCAACCATCAAGCTGGCTGATCAGAATTATCATACAATATGACTAAAATTGTTAGAAAAATGCACCCACCTATTATACCTACCTTTGAAATTTATAAAGCTTGTCTCTTGTCATTTAGCTCTCCAAAATGTGTATAAATAGAGGGCCTTGGATGAGGATTATGGTACATTGGTAGGATATTAGCCATTGTAATAAAATTCTCTAAGTTTTCTTCTTCTTTCCTTTCTCTAGTTTTCTTTTTCTTTATTTACTTATGTTTCTTACATTTCTTTTCATTTTATTCATATCTAGTATGTGTTGCTAATCATATTGTTGAGGTGATAAGGTGAAGCTTTTGGTAAATGCTAAGGTTAGTCTCTTAAACATGAGCTAAAATGAATCATCATTTATAAACACTAGTATAGATAATATTTTCTTTTGGTTTAAAATCATACTTGCAAAGTAGAGATCTTGATTCATTATTGACAATAAAAATGGCACAGTAAATGCTTGGTTTCATAACCTTGATTTGTTGTAGACATATACCTTGGCATAAGGAATGCTTGGACTCTTTTTATGAGTTTTGAGGACACCAAATGAACATAATATCATATGTTATGGACGTTGGACAATTTGGACTGAATTGCTAAACCTTTCGATTGGAACCTCCTTTATGTGTGGATTTCAATTATGTAATAAAACAAGATTAATCTTAGCATAACACCAAGAGTGGATTCTCTAACCTCAACATCTTTTCTTATTGTTTTTTATATCTTGTTTAATTTCTTTTATATTTTGTTTATTTTGTTCTCTAATATCTTGTTTATCTTATTTTGTTGTTGATTCCCTAATATCTTGTTTACTTTCTTTGTCTTATATATTTATAAACTTATACTTACTAATACGCTTCCCTGTGGTTCGACCTCGGACACCCGAGAATTTATTACTTGAACATAACCTGCACTTGGGTTTACAACTCTTAATTGAGTCTCCATCATTTACATTCTAGTTCCTTGGATGCTTATAACACTACTGATGCAATGTAATGATTGTTCCAATATCTTGATGGAAATGCGAATCACTCTTATCGAAATGTAAACGTTTTGTACAAAGGCGCAAATCTTATGATACACAAAAATGATGCAGATGCCCATGAATGATACAAGTGCAATGAATGATGCAGATGCTCACGAATGATACGAATGCAATGAATGATGCAGATGCTTGTGAATGACTCAAATGCAAGCCAGAACCCTTTATCATTCTTGCGACTGATCTTCTTCCCAATTCACCACTATTCATATCATCTCCTTCTTGATCTCTCTGTATCATCTTTCAATAAATGCATGTGCCAACTTTCCCTTTAGCAAAATCTTTTCTTCAACAAAACATTTCTCATCAGAATTTGAAGGCATTTTTTTTTTCTTTTCATCTCAGAGAATAATGATTTATCCCAATAATACCTAGCTTCTTGATCATGAGAACTCCTGTCTCTTTCCAAAATTAACTTTATGAAAAAGACTCATTTTGAAGTGCACACAAATTAGACGCTCTTTCTTATCTCCAAATAGTGCCATTTAGACAAATGTCGAGACTAACCTTGTTAGATTTCGGATTTTGAAAAGTCATTTTGAAAGATGAGAATGGTTCTTTAAAAAATTCAATGTCAACTCCCTCACAAATCTCGAGTTTTGAACATAGTTGAAAATCTTGTATGCTCATTGGTCGCTCCATGGACGGCTTTAAAAGTCTTTATTTTTGCTCTAAACTGCCCTTTTTTCGGGTTTTCAATTTAGAGCCTCACCTTTTTTTTCTAAACTTTCTTTTTGTTGATTGCTCCATCATGCACTTGAGAATTCAAAATTTCATCCAATGTGAGCTTGGTAACTCAAAAGTATATCTTGGCAAGGAGACGGTGATTGAAGCCTCATGAATATGAACATTCCTCAAGGTACGGACTTTCCAATTCAACTAATCATGCTTGATCAAAATGGACTTTTGAGGTATGTAGTGTAGTCCAGGGTTTAAAGCTATGAAAGAAAAGGTATGTAGGCCCAAAGTATGTGTTTAAGGGTGAGTAAACCAGGAATCACTTCATTGTGAGAAGACTTTCCTTTCTTCATTTTGACATTTCCTCACTGTTCATTTTTTTTTCCTTTCATTCATTGTTTCTCTTTTGGCTTTTGCCTTGCTCATTTTTTTTAACAACTTTTTGATACCCCGTTCATCAAAAATTTGCGCTTCAGAATAAGTCATTCTTTTCTTGTCCTTGTAATAGAACTCAACAATTCATAACCTTTGAAAAGATTTTTCATCCTGTTCAAACTCCTAAGGTTAATGTCGAAAGAGCTTATTTTTTGTCCGAGTGAAAGAAAAAAGGAACGAATTTGGCTTTGGGTATCCTTGTTCATTCTTTGCACTCAAAAGGTAAGTCAAAGAGTTATCTTGGAGAGCATCAAGGCGTTTTCATTTTTCTTGGCCATTTCAAAGAGTTCGAAGGTTTTGGTATATTGGGCTCAATCTTGACACTGATTAAATTACCAAAATTTAGATTCTTTGAAAGAGTATTGTGTTTGTTTGATCTCCAAAAGAATTTTTTCATGTGAAACTCAGATTTGTTATCAATCTTTCGAATTCCTTTATCACCTCTTATTTTGAAAACCATTTTTCTTTTCTTGCAATCTAGGGAACGACTTATGTGTTGTCTTATTCTCAAAAACTTTCATGCTTTCAAATAAATGGACTATGGCCCAAAAATGCTTGAAATTGAAATTGATTTGTTTCATGAAAATGTTTAGATGTGACAAGAGTTCTCATTCTCATGAATGCTATCAAGATAGAACTACCAACATCAAAATTTCCCTCGGCCTACATGTTTTTCCTTAGTCCAAAAATCCCTTAATGCTTCATTTAACCCTGCATGACCCTCTTTCCTCTGTCAGCATTCACGCTTGCCTTACTATGAATAGGCAGTAGGTCCCTCTTGACTTTTAACCCTTGTTTAAAACTCCAATTTTCTAGCTTTGATGAGTGCTTGCACTTTGCGTTTCAGTGATTGATAATTTTTCGTGGAATGGCCTTGAATTCCACAATGATAATCACAGTATGCGTTCTCATCATACTAATCCGGATATGGGGACTAAACAGGTACCACTGGAATTTTGGTAAGGAGTTGTTTTTCAACAAGTTACGACAATAATTCGGTGTAGGAAGAATGAAGTGGATCAAACTAATCTCTTTCTCGGACTGCTTTAGGTTTTCTTTGATTATTTTCGAAGTTTCTTGGTCGGTTCAATGGTCGAGGAGTAGGCACAAAAATGGGTGCATAGACAATGGCATTCATTTGTGGTTGGAGATTTGCGGGGTAGATTGACTGAGGAAATAGTTGATGAGGATACGAGTTATGGAAAATATTGTTCATAGCCGGATAGTAAAGGTGATATCCAGGATAAGGTTTGTGCGGAGCAAAGTTCTCCGATACTCGATCTTCAAGACTGATGGCTTGTGCTTCTCTATTTTCTTCCTTAGCTAACCCTTTTTTCTTGGGAGCAGCAGTATCTCCCGTATCAATTTTCTCGTTTTTATTGCATTTTCAATTATCTCACCAGAAATAACCATATCAGCGAAATTTCTAGAGATTACCAACCAACTTGTCATAATACGGTGCTAATAGTGTACCAATGAACAATACAGTGTTTTCTTTCTCAATGAGTGGTGGTTGCACCTATGCTACCAGATCTCTCCATCGCTGGGCATACTCTTTGAAACTTTCAGTATTCTTCTTTTCCAAATTCTGCAAGGACAACCTATCCGGTGCCATGTCCTTCATGTATTTATACTGAACCGAGAAAACGCTTTCCAAATCCTTCCAAGAATGGATACGACTCCGTTCCAACTGATTGTACCATCTCGCAGCTGACCCTGTTAAACTATCTTGAAAGCAGTGAATGAGCAAATTTTCATTGTTGGTGTGGCCACCCATTTTCCTACAGAATATAGTAATGTGGGCCGATGGACACTTCGATCCGTCATACTTTTCAAATTCAGGGACCTTGAATTTTGGCGGAATCACCAAATCTGGGACCAAGCTGAGCTTATTCAGATCCATATTCCCGAAAGCGTCCATTCCTTCTATGGCTTTGAGTCTCTCTTCCAACATATCATGTTTCTGCCGCACCCTTGTGTCTTCCATTTTCTTTTCTACATGTTTCTTCAACTTCTCTTGTTCTAGTGAATAATTTTGGTTTGGAAGAATAACCGGGTCTGAGGGGTGAAGTCCCGAGTTCAATTAAAATTGTCCTTGGCCCTGTTGACTTGGAAGGTAAATCGGATCTTCGTTGTTGTTTGCTTGAGGTTTGGTCGACCCTTCAGCAACCCATTTTTCTCGAGTCAATCTCGTCATCATTTCAACCCATTTTCTTCTTGAGATTTTGTTATCTGTTCCTGTACTTCTTGCTGAGATTTGGCCAATTGTTCTTGTAATTCTCTGTGCACTCTTTCCATTTGTTCTGTTTGCGCTACTTGCTCACTTTCCATGGCTTTATCTGCGGACAAGTATCTTATTAATGTTGAGTGAGTGGTCATGGGTTTCTCCCTGGCTTTCAAATCTTGTACCTTTTGTTCTTAGATTAAACTTTCTTTAGAGTGCTTTTAAAGCCAAAGAGAATCTTATTTACCTCCCGATTATTGCATGTATGCTTATGAACGAATGCATGTAGAAAAAGAAGAAGTATGAACATACCGTATAAATAATCAAAGAATGGATTTTTTCTTTTTCTTTTTCATTTTTCATTTTTCATTTTTTGTTTTTTTTTTTAATTTTTTACAACTATTCTTTTCAACATCTTTTCCTTCTTTTTTTCATATTTCCACAAAAAGAAAATTTTATCATTGTTCACAACAATACTTTATCAAATTTTTTAACTTTATTTTATGATTCTCACTTTTTCATTTTTTTATATTTTTTTTACTTTTCATTTTTTCATCCATTTGTTTTCAAAGAAGAACTATTTTTTATTTTTTTCATGGAATAAAACCTTTTTTTTCCTTTCTAAAAATCCCCTACAAAGGTAAGTATAAAGAAGACTTTTCGAAATACCCAAAAATACTAGTTTCCGGAATTATCACAAATGATGCATGGAAATGGAGCAACACGGTAAAAGAATAAAATTATCGATACAGAGTAAAAAGTTAATGAATATTTGCCCCAACAGTTTCAACTTATTCGGGCATCATGAGGCCTTTTGGGACAGAATTTTAAACTTATTAAGGGCGATGTACGTCCATCCTTACCATGTGTACCATGCTTATTTCGAACAAATAGCAAAAGGTTGAAAACGTTCCTCCACGTGTTCCTAACTTCGGTGTATCTAACGAAAATTCGGCATGGCCTCGCCTAGGTTCACTACATGAGGTTTAATTCGGTTCTAAAGGCCCTAATTTGTTCCTCACTGTCGCCGGTGAAGGCTAGTGAGGTACCCCGATAAAAGCGGGTTCAATTTGTTAGAGTATATTTTCCTAAGCCCATACGGAGGATCAATCACGAAGGTTTAGGTACTTTATACTCCGGAAGTGTTTCACTAGCCCATACAGATTGTTAGTCACGAAAGCGTAGTTACTTTACTTCCACTTAAAATGGACGGAGTCCGGGTATAGAGCTTATGTTATGCAAATGCAAGTGTAGTGTGTAAGGAGGAATAAACGAACCTTTCACCACCTATTCTATAACCCTTATTAAAAATACCCTGACAATTTATTAAAACAAGATTAAACAATGTAACACATTAATTAAACAAAGAGCGTTAAAAATATACAAGGTTAAATAACCAGAGAACGATGTTAATATACAAGAATAACTAGAGAACAATAAATGTATGCAAATGAATGTATTTAAAAACATTTTATTATTTTCAGAAATCTTCCTTATTTAAAAAAGTGTGAGAATTATAATTAAATACCGATTAAAACCGATAAACCGAGACTTTGGATAACACGTAATCAATTTTACGCCTGACTCTCTAAAGGTCCCCAGTGGAGTCGCTAAGCTGTCATAACGATTTTTCGACCGCTAGACCATTTTAAAAATAAACACAGGGAGTTGCCACCAATTTTTTTGTTTAGATGTGATTGGCCACCTATTAAAAGTCGATCTTTATAAAACATTTTGAAATTAATTAAAACATTTTGAGAAAACCAATTTTGAAATCTGCGTTTTAATCCAGATAGAAAACAAAAGCAGGTTCGGGAGTCGGTTACGTGCGGGGAAGGATTAACGCCCCCACAACATCCGTATGAAAACAGTACCTTATTGATCATGTGTTACCTTAGGTTACGATAGACGTTGATTTTGGATCCGGCATTTAAAGATAATTCCCTTTAGAAGTAATCGTATTATTTTAATAATGACCTGAAATTTATTAACAATTTTTTTTTATATTCCCCGACAGACCCGACAAAACATAGAAGTTTTCTTAATTTGAAAATTCCTTGGATCATTTTTATTTTTTGGAGAAGTGTATTCCGTCGTTAATGATAATTGATGATATTCTCCCCGGCAGACCCAGCAAAGAATTCATGAATTATTTTAACTCGAAAATATTACCTCATTTTATTAAAAAGGGGTGTCATTTTTATGCATTAAAATGTATTTAAATAAGCATGAATGTGCAAATGAACATTATTTAACATGGCATAAAAAACACAGTAGCCTAAGAAAATAATGATCACATGGCAAAATTAAAGTCACATAATAAACAGAGAATTAAAAGAAAATTAATTAACGAATGAGATAAAATATATATATATATATATCATAAGCAACAAATGTTATAAACAAACATATACAAACAAAAATATTTTTAAAAATATTTTCCTATATTTATTTATTTGAAACTACAAAAATGGCATGCGTTGAAAATTTTAACTAAACTCCCCGGCAGACTCGACAAAGAGTAAGAAATAATTCTCACCAATTATTTATGACATCAAAAAGTATTTTTATATATATTTTATTATGTATTTATTATTTCTTTAAAAAAAAAAAGGAAATAGATTAATAACATATTTGACAACAACAACAACAACAACAACAACAATAATAATAATAATAATAATAATAAGCATGGAGAAAAGAAACTTAAAATAAAATAAAAGAGCAAAACTAGTAACATAGTGATAATAGCAATAATAATTATAATAAAAAAATAAGTAAATAAATAAAAGCAATAATGAAATAATAAGTAAAAATAACATAAAATAAAGTTAAAAATAGATAAATAAATAAAAACATGAAGTAAACATAAAATAAAATATACCTTCGAAAAACGCATAAAGCCGAGATTGGGGTGCTCGGATAAAATTTCTGAGAGAATTAATTAATTTAATTAATTAATTTCTTCTTTTTCTTCTTCTTCTTTTTTTTTCTTTCTTTTTCCCTTTTCTTTTTCCTTTTTTTTTTTCCATTCTACCTGGACTACGGTCAGGCGCGCGGACCCCGGGTCGGATCCAACTCCGCGCGCGGACCTCTAGCTCCTAGTGAAGCGGCACCGTTTGGTGCCGTTTATATAAACCCAAAACTTTTTTTTTATTTCATTTTCATTCTTCCCCCATCTCTCTCTATTCCTCCCTCTCTCAAATTCTCTCACTTCTCTCTAAAAAGGGAAACCGAATCTGGCGTCGGACCACCGTACAGGCTGCCATGCCCCATCGCCGGCCGCCTAAAAAAACACCAAAAGTTTTCTTTTTTCCTCTCAAAAGTGCTTAAAAACCCTAGATCTATAAAGGAAGCCCATGGCTTCAAACCCCGATCTCACCGTTTTTGACGTCTGGTCGCTACCCAAATCCAACCGTGGCTTCCCCTCCTCCTATGCACTCTTCTCACCGTTGGAGTTTCCCAAACAATACTCCGAGATGGCCCAAACCCAGAGAACCTGAAACCTTGAGGGTTGGGTTTTTTTTTTTTTTTTTTTGTGTTTGCTACTGTTTTTTTTTTTTTTGTGGTGGTGATGATTGTTGTGGTGATGGGTTTCGGTCAGGGGTCTCAAAAATAGGGGAGGGGGCCGAGTGGTGGTCCTCTATTTTTTTTTTTTGGTGGTGATGGTTGCCAAAAGGGGGTCCCTTGATTTTTTGTGCTTTGGGTTTTTGTTGAGGATGGAGTGAGGAATTGGTGCAAGGGTTAGGGTTAGAGTGTTGTTAGGGGTAGGGTGGCTGCTGGGTCTTCTGCCATGCAATGGCAGGGGTAGTGTGCTGTGGTGCCTGCCTTGTGGGTGGTGTGATGCAGGTGGGGCTAGGCAACAGCTGGTGTGGACAGGGGGCTGGTGGTGGCAGCCTAGTAGGTGGAGTAT
This sequence comes from Fremontodendron californicum, assembly GCA_030761205.1. Lineage (NCBI taxonomy): Eukaryota > Viridiplantae > Streptophyta > Magnoliopsida > Malvales > Malvaceae > Fremontodendron > Fremontodendron californicum. Next base: position 4,079,523 of record JAULJL010000037.1, read on the forward strand.
GGGAGAGGGACTAGGGCTTTGGGGCAACTGCCTGGTGCAGGCATTGGTGGGCTAGGTCGATGCATGCCTACTTGGCCTGTAGTGGTGTGGCCTGTTGGGCCCTTGGCATAGGTGGCGTGCTGGCTGCCTAGGTGATTTTGGATTTGGGCCTTTAGACCCACAAAGGTAAAAGGTCAAAAATAAATAAATTAAAATAACGTAACAAAGCCCAAAGCTCGAAAAACTGGATTGGCAAAGCTAAACCGAATGCAGGCCAAAGTTAATAGAAATTTGGACCAAGCTCGAAACTTTAATCAGTTTCAATTAATTCGTCGTGACTGGTTCATACCCGGATGACGGACCTAGATTAACGAGCAAATGGACCACAACAAGAATTACGAATAACTTAATGTTCCACTCGAATCGCTTTCGAAATTCTAATTTGAGACTCAATTCGGGATATGATTCGGACCTAACTCGAGTTTGATCCGAAGCCAACTCGAGGCTTGATCCGGACAAAATTAGGTTGCAACACTATTCGTTTAATAAAAATAATTTTTATTTAAATTTATTTATAAAATATAAAATATTTTTTAAAAAAAGTGAAACGAACTTTCGAACCCGGCCTGACCTGGCTTGAGCCTGGTTTGGGCAAGCAAAATTAAAAATTTTCGAGTCTGGTTCTGATCCGACCCATGCACACCTCTATTGATATTTAGAACTTGAAATTCTAATTTAAAGTTCTTGAATTTGAATATTGAGATTGAATTTATGTATAAGACGAAAAAAAAAAAACTCTTCATTGTATATTAATTTAAAATCAAATGCACTAAAATTTTTTTTACAATAATGTTTGATTTTTTTGTAGAGTGTTTGGTTCAATCTAAACCCACAAATACCCAAAAAAAAAATGGAGAAGTATAAAAAAAATTCATACTACTATCAGTTATACCAAAAAAATTTGTGATCGGTGTGGATGAATGTATTAACATCAAAACAATTAATATATCTTCGAAATAAGAATCTTATAATATCAGTTGATTGTTAGAGTTACAGTAAATTCATGGTGGTGAAAGATAAGTGGATTCAATGAAATTTGGAAAATGTGTCATGCAATATCTACACCTCGTGTGCTCAGTTTGAAAAAAAAGGATTATGTGGGAAGAGATACTAGCCATTAAGAAAACTATTGTATGATAGATAGGTATGAAAATGCTTGAAAAGTATAATATGCAATATTAAAAGGGTTCCTGGGATAAGTGTAAAAATTCTATTGTGTGATAATAATCAGTTAGCCATTTTGAGTGCGTTTTAATGTTATTACTCAGAAGATTTAGAACTTTATTTATAGTGGTGTAATCTGATATTTACATTTCAGAGAAAAAATTGGCTTAACAAAAAAAATTGTTTTGGTCATTCATCCATTTTTATAATAGAGAGACAAACTTGTTTTGGAGGGCACAAACAATATTTAATGCATAATGTGACTTGACATCATATCATGCAATTGCAATTTGCAAGCCATGTGCAGATCCCAAACCAATCAAAAGAAAAAAAAATGGTACCAGCAGCATGCAGCTAAAAAAGCTTTTTTTTTTCAGGCAAATATTCACCTCGAACTGCATGAAACAAATTGTTGTTCTTCTTCTCTCTTACCGCAGCACCAGCCATTTTTGGAGAGCGTGTGAAAGCGAGGGGGCTTTGGGTTTGATTTGGTTTGGTTTGGTTTGGAGTTCATTCATCCATCATTGATTCATGTCTTTGATGTGCTAGCTTTTGATTTTCCACCCAGAATCTGCCGACCATTGTAGTGGCTTGTGTTCCTCTTACATGTAGCCATTTTGATTTATTGGCTCCCCACAACGAATTGTCACGGATCATTGCCTTTTTTTTTTTTTTTTTTTTTACAAAATCAATTTATTAAAATGTGCAACGTTCACGTTTATATAATTCAAAATTTTTTCTTTCTTTTTTGTATGAGATTAAAACACCTTACCTACTCTTTTAGTACTAGGCGTGACGTTCTCCTCACCCAATCTCGTGACGTCCACGTGACTCATCTTGCCTGCCCTCCCTTGAAATGCTTGTCGTAATGTCACTGATCCACCCTGCCTATCTTTTTCTGAGACGTTCGACGCGGCATCAAGATGGTCCACTCTACCTACTTTTTTTGGGGCGTTCAGCGTGGCGTCAAGATAGCCCATCCTGTCTATCCTGTTGAGAAATTCGACGTGAAATCGAACAGTCAAGGATTACTTTAATATCACGATGTCACGTGGCTAAAAAATACCAAGAGACGAATGCCCTAGCTAGCTACTGTCCTAGGCACACGTGCGGTGTCGGCTCTTTGAACACAACAACGTGCGTGGCTGGCTACTGTCCTTGAGACGACCATCTCTCTCTCCCCAAAAGGGGGAGTTCTACCGTAAGTTTCTTACGGTAAGGTTGTGGTAAGCTCCAAATTGGGAAACCTGTGTAGCAGGTTACCAGGTCACAAATTTTTACATATGCACTTGATAAATTACATATCAACTTGGACGAATTACATATCAAACATGAAAAATTACATATCAACTTGAGAAGTTGAAAAATTACATATGGACTTGATAAATTACATATGAACTTGGAAAATTACATATGAAAAATTACATATGAACATGGAAAATTACATATGAACTTGGAGAATTACATATGGACTTGATAAATTACATATGAACTTGAAAAATTCCCGAATTACATATGGACATGGAAAATTACATATGAACTTGGAGAATTACATATGGACTTGATAAATTACATATGAACTTGGAAAATTCCCGAATTACATATGGACATGGACAATTACATATGAACTTGGATAATTACATATGGACTTGATAAATTACATATGAACTTGGAAAATTCCCGAATTACATATGGACATGGAAAATTACATATGAACTTGGAGAATTACATATGGACTTGATAAATTACATATGAACTTGGAAAATTCCCGAATTACATATGGACATGGAAAATTACATATGAACTTGGAGAATTACATATGGACTTGATAAATTACATATGAACTTGGAAAATTCCCGAATTACATATGGACATGGAAAATTACATATGAACTTGGAGAATTACATATGGACTTGATAAATTACATATGAACTTGGACAATTCCCGAATTACATATGGACATGAAAAATTACATATGAACTTGGAGAATTACATATGGACTTGATAAATTACATATGAACTTGGACAATTCCCGAATTACATATGGACATGGAAAATTACATATGAACTTGGAGAATTACATATGGACTTGATAAATTACATATGAACTTGGAAAATTCTCGAATTACATATGGACATGGAAAATTACATATGAACTTGGAGAATTACATATGGACTTGATAAATTACATATGAACTTGGAAAATTCCCGAATTACATATGGACATGGAAAATTACATATGAACTTGGAGAATTACATATGGACTTGATAAATTACATATGAACTTGGAAAATTCCCGAATTACATATGGACATGGCAAATTACATATGAACTTGGAGAATTACATATGGACTTGATAAATTACATATGAACTTGGAAAATTCCCGAATTACATATGGACATGGAAAATTACATATGAACTTGGAGAATTACATATGGACTTGATAAATTACATATGAACTTGGACAATTCCCGAATTACATATGGACATGGAAAATTACATATGAACTTGGATAATTACATATGGACTTGATAAATTACATATGAACTTGGAAAATTCCCGAATTACATATGGACATGGAAAATTACATATGAACTTGGAGAATTACATATGGACTTGATAAATTACATATGAACTTGGAAGATTCCCGAATTACATATGGACATGGAAAATTACATATGAACTTGGAAAATTACATATGGACTTGATAAATTACATATGAACTTGGAAAATTCCCGAATTACATATGGACATGGAAAATTACATATGAACTTGGAGAATTACATATGGACTTGATAAATTACATATGAACTTGGAAAATTCCCGAATTACATATGGACATGGAAAATTACATATGAACTTGGAGAATTACATATGGACTTGATAAATTACATATGAACTTGGACAATTCCCGAATTACATATGGACATGGAAAATTACATATGAACTTGGAGAATTACATATGGACTTGATAAATTACATATGAACTTGAAAAATTCCCGAATTACATATGAACATGTAAATTTACATATGAACTTGGAGAATTACATATGGACTTGATAAATTACGTATGAACTTGGAAAATTCCCGAATTACATATGGACATGGAAAATTACATATGAACTTGGAGAATTACATATGGACTTGATAAATTACATATGAACTTGGAAAATTCCCGAATTACATATGGACATGGAAAATTACATATGAACTTGGAGAATTACATATGGACTTGATAAATTACATATGAACTTGGAAAATTCCCGAATTACATATGGACATGGAAAATTACATATGAACTTGGAGAATTACATATGGACTTGATAAATTACATATGAACTTGAAAAATTCCCGAATTACATATGGACATGAAAAATTACATATGAACTTGGAGAATTACATTAATATACAATGTTTGATACTTTGCGTTTTTTTCAAGCACATTATTGAACCAAATATTCCATACAAAGGTTAGTATACAATGTTTAAGTTATATAATTTTCATGGAATCAGTGTTTTGACTTGTTATAAAATGTGTAATATTCATAAATATTTTAAAGGGTTAGTGAATAGAATGTTTAACTAATACAATTTTCATGGAACCGGTTATTTTACTTGTTATAAATTATATAATATTCATAATTGCATATTTGCATGGGTAGTGATTTTGATGGGTTAGTGAATAGAATGTTTAAGTAGGTTATTTTACCGGTTATTTTGATGATTTTGATGGGTAGGTGAAGTCTAAGATACAATTGTGAGACTTCAATCTGCTAATCTTTCCATATTTATAAAATTTCAACTTGACAAGTCTATGATACCATTGCATTTCCATCATAATATTTGTAGATATGTTCCAACTTCTTTTACAGGGGCTTTAATCTCATCCAAGTAAAATGCACAAAATCAATGGCTATGTATTGCAAACACAATAATTACCTCAGGTTATTAATTACCAATTCAAATCACAAATTATAACTTTAATTTAAAATTTTTGTGATATGTTATGTATTTAAGACTTTTTAAATATATATAAGAGTTACTATTACGTAATAGATGCATATCATGCATATTCAACTTCATCCAGTTATGAGTCCTTAAGTTGATAGGTACGCCTTTAAATTAAAAGGAAAACCTATATTAAATTATACACTAATATGAAGATGTTCATAGTACAAATTTAATAACCAACTTCTTTGCCTATGTTATCATTAACATAAAGACTTGATTCCTGGAACTTACTTCTTTGCCTATGCTATCATAATTCGTTAATTATGCAACGATTTTCGAATTGAATCGTGTGGTCTCAATCGTGAATCGGTAGCGATGTAAACATTTGGATAATCTTACAATTTCTTTTTTCTTTCATGTAATCTGGGTTTTTTTTTTTTAAAGAGTTAATTAAAATGTTTAATGATGGAAGGTGAGAATTTTATCCTCTAATTGGTGTTTGTACTTTAAAAAATAATTTAAATTTTAATTAATTAAATTGTATAGATTATATACATAAAAATATGCATATATATAAAAAAGAAACATCTCATATTTACTTGATTTTTTTCTAAGCGAATTAAAACAGACTATCCTAACTAATAATATTTTTGGTAAGTAGTTATTTGTAAAACCAATTAGCTACAAAAAGTTAAATGTCATTTTTGTTCTACAGGTGATAGTAATGCAGAGAAAATGAAAGAACAAACAAGATGGGGATGTTCAAAATAACAAAGGTACGTCTGATTTTTGGTTTTGGAAAATCTTTCCTGGTTTGAAGGTACTAGTAAATTGATAAAATGGTAACAAATTTTTAATACCTATATTGCATTTCAGTAATATAAAAAATTCCCCTCCTCATCCTCACTCTGCCAATACATACACCTTGCACATACAGATAAGGAAATATAACAACATGTTCTCTGTCTTTGACAAAGCATTCACATCCTTCTTGACCTCCTCAAATGTAGCGAGGTCAGCCACAGCTTCTTCACTTACTAGGGATAATTTTCCACCCTTTCCTTTCGCTGAAATTTCCTGTACCAGAAACATTGGTTCGGTGATTTAAAGTTCATATCCTTTCCTCAAGCAAACAAAGTTTTCAACGTCAAAATAACAGGGTAGCAAGCAAGCCTCAGAGACACCAAATTATCTCAGCAAGTTCACCTGGGAATACATCACACTATCTACTTAAATATTTTATACAAATCTTCCTCCATTCTAAAAGTTAAAGTTTCTTTAACTATCCAAAAGGAAAAAAGTTCATCTATTGATATCCAATATACAAACAAAGATTAGAGTGATCTATTTCAGTTGGCATAAAGCATAGAATCTCAATAAAGAAGAAACAGAGAGCTAAAAATAAAAATCAGGGTAGGTTCCATGTTGTCACTATATGATTAACTAGGCATTTCATGGAAGGATTGTTTGCATCCAGGATTTCACTCTATTTAGCTAACACACCTATGTCAATTGCTGATGTTATACCTATGGCTTTCATCGCATAAACATGATTCAAGTGTCGGTATGCCATTGGTGTGATCTACATAAACGCAGGCCATCTTATGCCAACAGACAGAAGACAAAGTGCATTCAAGTAGCAAACGCTAGCCTTGTTTTAATCATAAATCAGTCAATAACTGCTCATGTCAAAGCTATCAGATAGGCAGATTCTAAGCAAAAACTTTAATTACTTATTTTTTTTAATTTTCACCCGCAGGTTACAAGCAAAGCAATTATAATTGGGAGATCATTATCCAAAAAATAATAATAATAATAATAATAGGGATATCATATTTGACAGTGAGGGTTGACTGACAACAATGACAAAATTTGTATGCGTACCATGTATATGCAGGAAGTAACTTCGATTCTAGGTTGTAGGCTTGTATTTCAACAAAGTAATTTCTCAAGCTCTCTGCTTGAAACAATACCATAAGGCACTAGCTAACAGCTAAGTTAATCTTGTGGCATTTGGTATATAGCCATTTTAAGGTTCCTGACTGAGCAAGGAATGTAACATTTACATGCAAGTCGTGGAGTCTGTATAAAAGCATGCATGAGGAATACATGGATATGGAGACCTAATATACTCACAGTCTTTATGCTCATTCCTGTCTTGAATACAACTGCAGCATCTACAAGACAATATATATAGGAATTGAGATGTAAATGCTGTCATGGAAGGATCAAAAGATTCAAAACAATGAGACATTATAATGAAGAATTAAATTTGATTTACAAACATCAAACCTCATGGTAGAAGGCTTTCCTTTGAACTGAGTCTCTATTTCACTCAAGTAAAGTCTAAATAAGGTTGACCTGCAATGCCAGTTACAACCATCTTGAATCATGGAGCAGGCAAACTACAAGCACTCTTAGTAATGTCCACTGGTCAGTATTAATATTAAAATCCAATGGAAATTGACCCCTTCCATTGGTAATGTGGAGACATTCAATGATCATCAATTTACTTAATACTGATAAGAGTTCCTAACTCCTATTAAGTGATTTCCTATGTTACTCGGACTTGGATGTGAGTGTCGGACACGGGTATGTTCAATTTTTTCTAACATTTCCATATATTTGGAGGGTTCTTGGAGGATCATACCCATGTCTAGATATACGTCGGACACAGATGTCGGACACGGGTCCTTCAAGAACAATGAAGAGCCGGAGCAACATAGCTGATTTCTGCCATTAATTTTGTTGGGTAGGTATATACATTAGGCATTATGTTTAAATTAATATTAAATTTGTGCAATCTCCTAAATTTTAAACAAGCATAAAAGAAGAAGTGTTATCATTCACAATCTGACATATATGGAATGTCCTAATTATCTGTTCCAACAAAGTGAGCTGATTCAAATTATCCAAAGCCACAGAGAGATTAATAGTACCAGAATGGAAGTGAAACTGCTGCCAGAGCAGGAGATGATTTCCACAACAGATGAATTTGACCACCCAATAGTCCCATCAAGAATACCACCTTCCTAATTTAGACAACCAAAATAAACTAAAAATAGTGATGCAAATTAGAAGATTAAAAGCAATAAAAGGAAGAATTTGGAGCTATAGTCCAGAATAACAACATTCACAAATAGACAAAATATACAATAACTTGCAGAACAAATTTGCACTACAATAGAAGATGTAAAGTGCAGTACTTATGTTTCAGGGGCAGAATACCACATATCAACTTGACGAATATGTAATAGAAATGAACAATATTCTACCAGCATTCTTGATAATGTCGCTGATAGCAGTTCTTTTAACATTTGACTATTAAGTACAACTAGCCATCCTCATGCAATCATTTTCAATATTTGTTTTCTTTTTTCCAAACCAATTCTTTTTGAATTATTTCCTAACATAAAATTTCCTCTTTTTTACCGGTTTCATTCATAACGTTTCTTCATAGTACAAAAGTCATTAAAATTATGAAAATGCAGCTTCAATTTATTAAACAGACACCAACACCGAATACCTTAAGTTAAATTTTTAGTTAAATTAGAATATTTTAACATTCAAAGTTTGATAATGAAAAAAAGAAAAGGAAAATGAGAACCTGAAGATCAAAAACAGGATGCTCATCGTCTTCATCTGAATCTCCAACATCCCCATTCATATCTAATGGAACAACATCCCTTTGCTTATGAACTGCAAAAAGAATAAATAAATAAATTTAAAAAATAAAAAGAAAAATATGAGTAGCAATATAAATGATTTACGAAAAATACAGTGAAAGTGAACTTACAAACATCAATTTCGTCATCGACGTTTTCAGGGTCGAGGGCGTCGTCGTCTCGGTGTCTTCTCTTAGGGTTTCTATTGTCTTTCTATAATCAATATCTATTTATAAAAAAATAAAAATAAAAAGTTGAAAATGTTAGATAAGGGCGATAAAACTGAGAATTGGGGAGTGGGGAGTGGTTAATCTTACCGATCTCGACGCCTTCCCGCCGGCTGTCTCTCAAGAAAAAGAAAGAAAGAGAAATGAAATATTTTAGAAAACTGAGAATTAGAAAACTTGAGTAGTTTATGAAATGGAGGCTGTCTCTCAAGAAAAAGAAAGAAAGAGAAATGAAATATTTTCAAAATTTGTTTTCTTCAGTGGCTGGTTTGAGAAGATGAATGAGGTGCGGCTGAAGGGTTTCGGCTTTCAAACGAAAGAAAACTTTTCAGATTTTAGGGTTTTATTATTTGAGAGAAAAAATTCAGGATTTGGATATTTTGAGACCCGGTAAACAGGTTGCTAGTTTTTTTTTTTTTTTTTTTGGTTTCAACGGTTCAGATTAAATTATTTTCATCTAACGGCCATAATTTGTTGAAGCTTACCAAAATCGTACGTTAAGAAACTTTTGTTAGAATTTTCCCCCCAAAAGGCCAAAGCCTAATAGGAAAGTATAGCTAGGATCGACAAACCATTGGTTTGCACGAGACACGATGCGACACGTTAGGTTCTAGGTTCTATTGGGGATCCGTGGATGTTTCTTCTTTGGTAGACGCCTACCACTTTATTTTACACTCTTACAATTACAATCGGAAAACTAATTTAAGCTCCAATTAGATGGATGAAAAGATTAATTTTGGTTTGATTGAAAATAATAATAATTGTGAGCTTAGTTATAGTGATAGAATATATGTTTGAATATAAAAGTAGCGATAGCGGTAAGATTAATTATAGTAAAAAAAAATAATTATTTTACAGATATTAAATTAAAATGTTTATATAATATAATTTTTAATATATAATTAATTATAATTATAAATATATTTATTTATGTATTTACATAATATAAATAAAAATATTGAATATTATTTGAAAAAAATGAAATAACAATAAATATTATAAAGATAGTATAAATAAAAATATTAAAATAAATAAGCTAAAATATTATAATGAAAAAAGGAAGAAAAAAAATTGACCTACAGCACCTCCATCATACAAGGATAAAGTAGAAAATTATCAATCAAATACGAGGGTATAAATGAAAAAAATTAATTCTACTGGTATTATAGTTTTTCACCGGATCCAAGAGGATCCAGTAGAAATTTGAGGTGCCGTACCATTTGTTAGCCAAATGCAATTTGAATCTCGTTTACCACCAATTAAACCCTAAACTCACCTCACTGGTGGTAAACGGTGATCCAAATGGGGTCTTAATGTGGAAGATCGATTGAGAGAAAAAATAAGGGTTTTTTTTTTTTTTTACAATGATTATTTAATTTCAATAAAAATTACGTCAAAAACTCACCACTTATAGTAAATTCTGATTTAGCAAAAAAATAATAGTATTATAGGTTTTTTTTTTTCCCTTCTTATTTTAAACTATAAATGGAAGTGACTCTTTCTCATCCTCAAAATCACACATTTTTCACTTCCAAGATTTGAATTGAATAATATAATTAATTAACGAATGAGGTTTGATAATCACCTATTACAATTTAAAAACAATCTCCTTTTTTACCAAATTAACTAATTATATATGATTCACAATCGATTAAATAAGTGCTTTAAAAAAAAAAAATCGATTGAATAAGATGCTTTATATATATATATATATATATATATATATATATAAGTAGTTAAGTAATTAAAGAGTAACTTACTGAAGAATGTATGATCTTGCAAAAGTTAATCATGTAGTCTCAACATAATGACATGATAAAACCGGTTTAAGATTCTTTTCATTTTTTTTTGTCAATAATTATTAAATACAATTTTAATTATCATTCATAAGTATGATTTTAACAATTAATATGTGGGTCATATACATATTAATGGTATTTATAAATATATTGAAAAGTAATGGATAATAAATAATGTTACGAAAAAGTGACTAAAGCAGAAGAAGCAGAAATGTTGAGAAGTAAAATGTAAAGAAACAAATTGAGAGAAGATATCTTGTATTTGGTGTATTTTGATAGGTTACACAAGAACTCTATTTATAGGGTGATTACATGAACTATACAAGATGGGAAACAATTATGCCTAAGATTATGCTAATCTAGAAAGGTGTGATATTCTTTACAATGCTAATCTAGTGTAATATTCTTTACACCAACCCTCAAACTCAAGATGGAGGTAGAAACATCATCTTGAGTTTGCTGAGTAAGTTATCAAGACACCCAGGAAGATGAGATTTGGTAAAGAGATCAGCAGGTTGGTCTTCTGAACGAAGAAAGAATAAACGAAGATCACCATTAGTAATATGTTGACGAATGAAATGAAAATCGATCTCAATGTGCTTAGTACTTTCATGAAAAACATCATTATTAGCCATTTGAATTGCACTCTGATTGTCATAGTAGAGAGAAGTTGGAGAAGAAGCAGGTACACCAAGATCAGAAAGAAACCAACAAAGCCACAATAATTCTGTCGTAGTGTCAGCAAGGGCACGATACTCTGCCTCAATACTAGAACGAGCTGTAAATGACTGCTTCTTACTAAGCCAGGAGATTAAGGAATCACCAAGAAAAATACAATAGCCGGTGGTAGACTGTCGATTGGTTGGATCACCAGCCCAATTAGCATTAGAATACGCACATAGCTGGAAGAAAGATGAGACTAAAAAGTGAAGTCCATGAAATTAGGTACCTTTAACATAACAAAGAATGCATATAACAGTTGCGTAAGGAGAAGACCTTGGAGCAGCCATAAACTGACTAACAACGTGGACAACATAAGAGATGTTAGGGCGAGTTGCAATAAGATAAATAAGACTGCCAACTAATTGCCGATACAGAGTGGGATCAGACAAAGGAGCTCCATTAGTGGGAGACAACTTCACGTTGTGTTCAAGAGGAGTGGAAGCAATTTTATTATCTGTAATGCCTGAACGGGAAAGAAGGTCAGAGGCATATTTTACCTGAGACAAGTAATAGCCAGTGGATGTAGAAGTAACCTTCAGTCCCAAGAAATAACTGAGATGACCAAGATTTTTCATGTCAAATTTGCTACAAAGAAACTGCTTGAATTTGGAAATTCCAATAGTATCACTACCAGTGATGATCATGTCATCAACATAAAGAAGAAGCAAAACAATACCATGATCAGTTTTCTAGATAAAGAGGGAAGAATCATATGAACTAGAAGAGAAGCCAAAATTACATACAGTACTGCTGAAGGTAGAAAACCAAGCACAAGGGGCTTGTTTTAAGCCATATAAAGCTCAATGGAGACGACAGACTTTGTTGGTAGGATGAGAATAACCTGGAGGTGGTTTCATGTAAACCTCTTCATCCAAAATTCCATTGAGAAATACATTTTTAACATCCATATGATATAAAGGCCATTGTTTGGCTGCAGCAACAACAAGTAAACTATGCACAGAAGTAAGACGGGCAACAATTGCAAAAGTTTCTTCATAGTCAATACCATATTCCTGTGTGAATCCCTTAGCAACAAGACGAGCCTTGTATCGTTAAATAGTCCTGTCTAAGTGGGTTTTGATTCTATAAACCCACTTACATCCCACAAGAGCTTTGTCTTTAGGAGGATCAACCAAATCCCAAGTATGAGTGTTTTCCAAAGCTTGAAGTTCTTCTTTCATAGCTTGCTGCCAAAGAGGGTCAGTACTAGCCTCCCGATAGGATTGAGGTTTATATAAGGTAGAAATAGTAGAATAACAATGATAATCAAGAAGGCGTACAGGGGGTACCCTTACTCTTGTAGAACGGGATATTGATTCAACAGGCAATTCAGAGGTGGAAGGTGGTTCAGGTCCATCATCGGGAAAGAATTTGAAGGATGAGCCGTAATATTGGAAGTTTTTATACTTGCATCAAAAGTATTGGGAAATAATTCATGAGACATATTAGTAAGTAATAGAGAAGTGGTATGAAAACGAGATAAGGAAGAAAACATGATATTTTCCCAAAAAATGACATGTCGAGAAATGCGAAGGCGATTAGAGACAGGATCCCAACACCTATACCTTTTATGTTCAATACCATATCCTAGAAAACAATAAAGATGGCGCACGAGGTTGTAACTTGTTATGCTCATAGGATTGAAGTAACACAAAACAAGCACACCCAAAGAATTTGAGAGAGTTATAAGCAGGTGGAGTGCCATGTAATTGTTCATAAGGGGAGAGGTTTGAGATGGTGGAAGAAGGTATTCTATTGATAACATATATAGTTGTGAGAGCTGTCTTACCCTAAAATTTAGATGGACAAGATGCAGAGAAAAGTTGGGATCGAGAGATATCAAGAATGTGACGGTGCTTTCGTTCTGCTCTGCCATTTTGTTGGGATGTGCCGGGCAAAAAACGTTGAACAATAGTTCCATGTTGTTTAAGAAACATAGCAAGAGTGACTCAAGATATTCTGATGTATTATCAGTGCGTAGGATGTTGATAGTCTGAGAAAACTGAGTCATTATCATGGATGCAAAGTTCATGTAAATTTGAGGTAATTCTGAATGATTCTTCATCAAATAAATCCATGTAAAGCGATAATAATCATCGATAAATACAACAAAGTATTTGGAACAACCAATTATTGGTGTAGGTGAGGCTCCCCAAATATCAGAGTGAACAAGATCAAAAGGAGCATGAGAAATAGAATCATTTATATTAAAAGATAAAGTAGGTTGTTTTGCAGTTTGACAGGAAATACATTGAAGAGATTCATTAGCAACAGAACCTAGTGACCCAGATGAAATTAAGGAACGGATTTTACTAAGAGATAGATGAGCTAGACATAGATGCCATAATTGGTAAGAGGAAAGAATAGTGGCGACACAGTGTAGTGAGGAATGAGAGATAGGAACATGAAGAGAGGTAAGCTCGTATAAACGTCCAACCTTACGGCCTGTCCCAAAGATCTTTCTCGTATGTGGATCTTGCACAAGACAGCCAATAGAAGAAAATATTATGTCAAAACCGAGTTCACATAGTTGACCAATAGAGATGAGATTTAAAGTCAATTTGGGTACAAGAAATGTATTAGGTAAATTTAAGGTTGAGGTTGAGAAATTGCCAGTATGAGTAACTTTCATGATAGAACCATCAGCTGTGTGGATTATAGGTGATGTGATAGGAGTTAAAGAAGAAAAGGACCGTGAGTCATGAGTCATATGATTAGAGAAAGCAGAGTCGAAGAACCAAGAAGATGTACCTGAGGTGGTAGAAAGAGTAGTGTGATTACCAGAGGAAAGGACTTGTTGTAGGATGGTTTGAAGATCACCAAGAGATATGGTAGATTGAGTCGGCAGTAGTAGTGGAGTCTTCATTAGCAGCAACATCAAAATGTGAGATATATCGAGAGCCAGCATAGTGATTTTGAGATCTTGTGGGTTTCGTTGGATAGTGCTCAATAAGATGACCTTTTGCTTTGTAGTAACGACATTCAACCATAGGATTGGCAGGACATCGACTGGAAATGTGTCCTCTTTTTTGGCAGAATCGACATTCAACAATGGGACAATTAGGAAGGATATGGCTTCATTTTCGACAATTGCGATAGAAATTTGGAATATTTGGTCCTCAAGCAGTAGTGGCCAACACAACATCAGTACGATGAGGTTTCAATAATCCCAGGCGAGTCTCTTCAGATATTAATTCAGAAACTGCATTTTCAATAGTAGGAAAAGGACTCCGATGGAGCAGAGAAGCCCTGACTGACTCAAAATCTTCTCTAAGGGACATAAGAAATTGAACCAGGCACAATTGATCGCGATATTTTGTATATGTAATGTCGTCAGTTGGACAATGCCAATTTGGTTCAGAGAGAGCAATCTGATCCCATATTGACAGTATACGAGCAATAAAATCAGTAACTGACTGACCTGGTTCCTGACGTAAAGAGTGGAGTTTATCGAGTAATTGATAATGATGAGCCAAGTCTGAGGTGGTTTAGCGAGTTGCAAGAAGATCCCAAACTTCTTTAGCTGTGTCAAAACGACTAAATTGCATACGAATGGAAGGTGTAAAAGTGTTGCGAAACCAAGTGATTATTTGGTGATTTTTGCTATCCCAATCTTCAAGGCGATAAAGAAAGTCTTTATCTGATTCTCCTTCAGATTTAGTGGGAGGTTTGACATCTCCTGTAACATAGTGCCATAATTTTCTTCCCTTGAGAAAGATTCTCATTCCCTTGAACCAAGTCTGATAGTTGTATCCATCAAGAACAGCTGAAATAGGTTGATTGATATCTAATTTTTCATAGTATTAACAAGTACTATGAGAGCAGAAAGTGGCCAATGAATGGTAAACTAAGAAGAAAGTAGAGAGCAAAAGCAGAGAAAGATAGAAAACAAGCAAAATTGAACACCTAGTGCTCTGATACCATGTTACGAAAAAGAGACTAAAGCAGAACAAGCAGAAATGTTGAGAAGTAAAATGTAAAGAAACAAGTTGAGAGAAGTGTAGACACCTAATTTTGTCTGGGCCTTTTAAAACCAATTTTGATTTGTCCCTCTCTCGGGTTAAATATTTTTGTAAAAGTCACGGTCGCGATTTTAGATATTTAAAATGTTCTAAATTATATATATCTTTTTTAGCTTTAATTGTTCAAATAAAATCGAACCGTAAAGATTACCAATTTTAAAATTCAATTTAAACCCGAGGTGAAAAAAATTAATCTTGAGCTTTATTATATTTTTAAAATAAAATTTTAAATTGAAATATTTGAAAAAAAAAAGAAAGACTTGAAAAATAGAGGGGGTAATTTATACATTACACATTTTTAGGTTAGGAAGTGGTTTATGAAATGGGGGGCCGATTTTGAGAAAAAAGGAGAGATGCTGCCAGCTGCCAAGAGTCTTTTGATTCGAGTGAGAAGAGAAGCTTTGTTCGAGAAAGAAGAGTTGTCGGGTTCCTAGCAAGAGATTATTGGGACTTTGACTCAAGGGAGGATTTGTTGGTTTTTTTTTTTTTGAGCCTAAGTCCCAATCCCACATCCCTTTGTAATGTCAAGCCAAGGAGGTGCTCACCTTATAAATAAGGGGTCTTGGCCTTTGGTTGAGATCACCCACTACCCTTGTGAGAGATAGTCTATACTCTTGTGTTAGGATTATCCGGTGGTGAGTCATAGTGTTTAATTTGAGGGTTTGTAGCTTAATCCATTCAAAAGCTACTTGTGAGAGGGTTTGTAACTTAATCCGTGCAAAATTTACAAGTGTGTTGAAGGAGGGTTTGTGCAAAGGGGACAAGCACAAGGTAATATTCTTTCATTTTATTTTTATATATATTATATGTTTATTGTGTTTGCTTTAGACATAGTATATTATGATGTATATTTGGTATTTGATAATTTACTCTTATACGGATAATGTTGCTTGCTTTGGACATGGTCTATTATGGTGCATGCCTTAATGTCATTTTGCATATTCATAACATTTTAATAAATAAGGCAATATTCTCGAGTTCAATAATTCATGGTTTTCTCTGCTGGGTTTGCTGGAGAGGTTATCATTAATTATTAACAAAGGAATACCCTTTTCTAAAATAAAATGATTCGAAATTTTATTTTTTGAAATAAATAAAACTTTCCATGTTTTGTCGGGTCTGCCGAGGAACATGAAAAGATTTTGGTATTAATAAATTCCGAGTCATTTTATGACGATTTCATTCACATGTCATGTCATCGTATGCAAGTTCATTTAGGTCTAGGTTACTTCATGAATGCCATATATTTTTTTCATGACATTTAGGTTTAAATTCATGCATTTCATGCATTATGTTTGCTGCATTGTTTCATGCATTTCATGTTCATACCACTTGAATAATGACTTGAGCCAATTGATGGTTCAAAGTCATGCTCTCTTGAGCACACTTGTGGAAAATTAAGTTTGTCAAGTTGATTATTCTACCTTTGTGATTTTTTTTTACTTAGCCAATTTTTATCTAATTTTCAAAAAGTCTTCGCTACTGTTTGCAAATCATTTTATGAGTTTCAAATATTTTTACTTTGATTTTTAAATGATTTTATCAAAGACAAAAAAAATGTGTTGGCAAAGCAGTTTTTTTTTCTCCTCCAAAAACTCGTACATCTCTGATTTTTCTGGGAATTCATCTTTGATCAGAAAATTAAGCCAAATTTTTTTCTGTATATTTTTACATGTCCTGAGTCTCCAGTAATATTTTCAGAATTTTTGGAATTTTTAAAAATAGGGTAAAAAATCGTGGATTAAAACTGGACAGTGGAGTCAGAATTGAATTTAAAGAAAAACAAAGCAGTTTTTTCTCCTCCAAAAACTCGTACATCTCTGATTTTTCTGGGAATTCATCTTTGATTCGAAAATTAAACCTATTTTTTCTCGTGTAGTTTTACATGTCCTGAGTCCCCAGTATTGTTTTCAGAATTTTTGGAATTTTTAAAAATAGGGTAAAAAATCGTGGATTAAAACTGGACAGTGGAGTCAGAATTGAATTTAAAGAAAAACCATTTTTCTGTTTTGGTTAATTTACTTAGAGTGGGCTGATTAGGAGGGTTAGCTACTGACTTAGAGTAGTTTCTAAGCCTTTTTAAACTCTAAAAATGGTTTTTCAAGTCCCGGGTTAAGGGTAGTCAAGTCCGAATTTTTTAAAACTTAGGAAATTAGAGCCATTTAAAAAAAATTTAGCCCAGTTTTTATTTTTAATTCAAGCTTCTCAAAATTGTTTTCAAACAATCACAAAGTATTTTGGTTTTAGAATACTTAATTTGACATATTTTCCTAAGGTAGCCGGATATCTTTTTAGATATACGGATTTCCTTAATTAAAGGAAAAAATACATTTCATGCATTGCATTTTTATATTCATGCATTTTATATAATATGTGATTCTTGCCATAATAATTTCTATGATATTGTTGTTATTTTGATTTATATTTTTTGATGTTAAATGGTTTACTATATGGTTTTGAATATTTCATGATATCCTATGCTGTTATTTAGTTATTCTTATTTAGTATATACTATGTTCATGCATTATTATTTTCATGCATATTATATGATAGCATTATTTTATTCCATGTCATTTAAATTATATGCCATACCATTCATATTTGTCATGTCATTTAGGTTGCATTATATTATTTAGACTGTACTATGTCATTTTATTTATGTCATGCATATACATATTCATTTACTTTAAATGTTTTCAAAAAGATAATGGTTTTCAATAAAAATAAAGATATTCCTGAGTTAAAATAATTCATGAGTTCTCTACCGGGTTTGCTGGAGGGAATTTCATCAATTATCTTTAATAAAGGAATATCTTTCTTTCAAAAAAGAGAATGATTCGGAAAGTTTTTTTCAAAACTAATAAAAATTTCTATATTTTGCCACGTTTGTTGGGGAATATAGGAAAATTTTGAATTTATAAATTCCGGATCATTTTCAATAAAAAATGGAATTATTTTTCTTTAAATTGGGAATTAACTTGAAATACTAAATTTAAAACCAATTTTTACCGAGACTTGAGATAACACACGATTAATAAGGTACCGATTTATACGGGCGTTGTGGGTGTGCTAATCCTTCCCCGCACGTAACCGACTCCCGAACCCGCTTCTTTGATTTCTCTGGTTTAAAACGCAGACTTGAAATTGGTTTTTAAAATGTTTTAATTAATTTTTAAAATAAATTATAAAACCGGTTTTAATAGGTGGCCGATCACACCTAGCTAAAAAAGATTGGTGGCGACTCCATGTCTTTTTTTTTTAAGGTCATTTTCAAAACCTTCATTTTTCTAGTGGAATTAAGTCGACTTTTCCTCGATTTTTTTTTAATGTCACGCTTAATAAATAATAAAGTCTTGCGATGAGACTCGTCGTTATTTTTTAGGTTGCGACAGCTTGGCGACTCCGCTGGGGACATATTAGAGAGTCAGGCCTAGAATTAGTCGTGTGTTCTCAAAGTCTCGGTTTTGTTGGTTTAATTGGTATTTAATTTTAATTCCCACATTTTTTTTAATAAGGAGAATTTTGAAAATAATAAAATGTTTTTAAATATGTTCATACTCATGTGCATGCATTTTATTTTTGTTCTCTAGTTATTTAAGGTTGTATATTATAATTGCTTGTCGGTTAATGCGTTACACTATTCTTGAAAGCTTTAATTGCTAGGGCATTTAGAATAAGGTTTGTAGAATAGGTAGTGAAAGGTTTGATATTCCTCCACACACACTACACGTGCATTTGCATAACATGAATCCTCTACCCGGGTTCCGTCCTTTTAAGTGGGAGTAAAGTAACTAAGCCTTCGTGATTGATCCTCCGTATGGGCTAGTGAAACACTTCTGGAGTATAAAGTACCTAATGCCTTCGTGATGATCCTCCGCATGGGCATAGGAAAATATACTCTAACAAATTGAATCCGCTTTTATCGGGGTGCCTTATTAGCCTTCACCGGCGACAGTGAGGAACAATTCGCGGCCTTAGAACCGATTCACCCTCATATAGTTGAACCTAGGCGAAGCCATCCCGAATTTCCGTTAGATATACCAAAAATAGGAACACATGGAGGGACATTTCTAAACTTTTTGTTACCTATTTTACACTCCGAATAAGTGTGGTAGATCAGGCAACGATGTACGTACATCGCCCGTAATAAATGTGATACTCCGCCTCGAAGACATCGTGATGCCTAAATAAGCAGATATTGCTGGGGCAGATGTTCATTAGCTGTTTTTTTTTATAAAAAAAAAAAAAATCCTTTTTCAAGCACTTTTGCATGTTGCACATTTCATGCATGTGTGAATAGAGCATGTACATTTTTGGTTGTATTATTGATCTCATTCTTTGCAATAAACAGTTGGTAATTTCATTTGATGATTTCATAAAACCGGTAGTGTCACATGAACATTTGCATTTTTGTACTGTAGTGGGATCCACCCTAAATTGTTTTTGAAAATAATGTGATTGGTTTTTCATAAAAAAAAAACACACAAAAAAAAAAGAGAAAAAGAAAAAAGAAAAAAACATGTAAAAAAAAAATCATAAATTTTGAGGCAAATCTTGCATAATGAGATTTTTGAATAATCAAGATTTAGGTCCCACCAATTTCGTGTAATCATTGATTTCTTTGTATATACCTTTGTGTTAATTCATTTATTTTTTTTGCATGTATCATTTTGACATCATGTTATAGTCATAGCATGCATGGTCATTGATTGTAAGATACGTTTATGACATGCATGGTCATCTCCTGTACATATCCATATATCAATTTATTCTTTCTTTACATGCATCATATTGGCATCAAGTTGCATTCATGCATTCATAGTCAGCATGATTTTTCTGTATATATCCATATATCAATTTATTCTTTCTTTACATGCATCATGTTGGCATCAAGTTGCATTCATGCATTCATAGTCAGCATGATTTTTCTGTATATATCCATATATCAATTTATTCTTTCTCTATATGCATCATGTTAGCATTAAGTTGCATTCATGCATTCATAGTCAGCATGATTTTTCTGTATATATCCATATATCAATTTATTCTTTCTCTATATGCATCATGGGAGCATCAAGTTGTATTCATGCATTCATAGTCAGAAATGATTTTCCTATATATATCCATGCATTAATTTGCTTATTCTTTACATGCATCATGTTGGCATCAGGTTGCATTCATGGCATACATAGTCATCATGATATGCTCATGCATTAATTTGTCATATTGGCATCAAGTTGCATTCATGACATACACGGTCAGCATGATTTTCTTTGTATATACTCTGTGTCAGTCATTTATTCTTCACATGCACCATAATTGACATTGTGTGGCATTCATAATGTATATTATCATTCATTGGGAAATGCATTTGGAACATACATGGTCATTCATTGTATATATCCATGCATTAATTTGCTTATTTTTTACATGCATCATGTTGGCATCAGGTTACATTCATGGCATACGTAGTCATCATGATATGCTCATGCATTAATTTGTCATATTGGCATCGTGTTGCATTTATAACATACATGGTCAACATGTTTCCACTGTATATGACCACACATGACTTTGTTTATCCTTCATATGCATCAAATTGCATTCATGACATTCATAGCTCATTCATCATGAAACACATTAATAAGATGAAATAGAAATTGGCTTAGTTTTGAAGAGTTTTCTTCGTCAGCTAAAAGCTATGACCCTAACAGCAAGTGCGAGTATCATATTGGGGCAATTGGGCATTCGACTAAAAAATGTAGAAAACTGAAGGAAAGAATTGAGGGTCTTGTCCACGATGACATTTGGATTCCAGAGCTTATCGAACATTGGAAATCTGTTTTACCATAGATTGATTTCCTCTTGAAGAATTTTGAGGATAAGAATTGTTATCTTTGGAAGCATGTCAATAGGAGCATTCTGATGCATATTTTTCTATACACTTTGATGATGAAAGCGTTTGTCTCATGATGACATCTACATGAAATAAATAAATTTTGAATTTAAATATTTTGTGTTCATTTTATTTTAGCAATAAATTTGAAATTGCAAAAAAAAAAAAAAATGAAACTTTGAGAAAATTTGTGGTACACAATAAATAAGTGGTTTTCACATGAAATAATGAACAATCTTGAGAATATTGATGATCATTGTTATAAATGACCCAATACCTTCAGCCCTCTCTTTTAGGCTTTCCTAAGCCTAAATCTTTTTAACCGAGATCACTTGAAAGACCTAATGCTTCAAGGAATATGAATGATTTGACTTCATAAAACCATTGTCATCACAGAATAAGCAAAGACGTAGATCCTAGTCTATGCCATGAGCAAAGGAACGAACTTTTTGAAAATTCTCAAATTCCTTAAAAATCAAACAAATGAGACATTCTTTCAAGAATCCAGATTTTGATAATTTGGTGTGTGTCAAGATTGTGCTAAAACCATTCATGACCTTTTCCAATTGCCCAGACATCACTTCATGATTGACACCCCGGGGCACAATGATTAAACTAGATTATCCCTTGTCCCAGAGAAAACCTATTTTTGGGTCATATTTTCCTTGTCTCTTCGAAGAACTCATATTGGAAACTCAGAATTTTCAAAACAGACCTAGACTTGCCATGTTCCTCGTTGATACAAATTCGCATGGTTAATCAAATTGGGGCATTATGTGTGGAAATGATGGATACATAGTGAATAAGGATGGGCTAATGCATGAATCATTGGAGGGATGCGACGAAAAAAAAAAAGAAAAAAAAAAGAAAAATCGTGATATCGTGCATGTGAGAATTCGGATGATTCCAAAGTGCAAAATGAAATTCTGAATATCTATTTCCCTTGGGGATTGCTTTTCAATGTGAATATTTGTGCTTGACATGAGAAATGGCCATCTTTCGTATCCCCTTCACACAAAAAGAAATTATCCATAGTCACCCCTTTTGAGCCAAAAGAATTCTTTCTTCTTTGAACCCTGATCAAGGATTACCCTCTACACTGGGGGGCAAATGCGAGGAAAGATCTTTTCAAAGATCATTGAGAAATGAGTGATAGCTCAAGGACAGACACAAAGCAAATGGAGCCCCGAATAAATACGGGCTCACTCTGTCAAAGAAAAAGAAGAGAAAAAGATGGTGAAATGAAAGCCAAGAAAAACAAAAGAAAAACACAATAAAAAAGAAAACAAAATGTGTGAAAGACATGGCAAATGGAAAGCCAAAAGCAAGGAAGAAAAAGAGCAAAGTCAAAAGGAAAGAAATGTCCAAGAAGGGATAAATGCTTCAAAGAGAATCCTCCTCAAGAAATGATCCTTGATCTGATTACCCTCAAACACATATTTTGGGCCTATTTATCCTTTCTTTCTGAACCCTGAGCTATGGCCTACATTATATGCTTTAAAAGTCCATTTTGATCAAGCATGAATATTTAATTTGAAAGGTTTTTCCTCAGATTTTATCCCATTTCATCGAATTATCATTTCACTAAGAAAGAATTTAGAATTCTCAAGTGCATGGTAAAACAATGAAAAAAAAATGGAAAGAATGGGACTCTAGGGCGAAAACCCAAAAATGGGCGGTCTAGAGTAAATTTGGAAATTTTCGATGCCATCTATGATAGTGCCGATACCCCAAAAGAAAAGATCTTATTAAAGGAGTGGTCATCGAGGAACATCTAAGAAATCCTGAACCCCCCAAATTGTCAGTTCTCATTCAGAGGATTGATTTCAAAAACTGAAACTTTTTTCCTCCAAAATCAACTTTCCAGTTTAAACATCCCAGGCAATCTTGACGCTTGTCAAAATACCTTGATATTGGAAACTACAAGAATGTTGAATTTGTTTGGTTCTCAATGAATTCATGATTTATAAAATCTGTTCCATTTGTGAGCCTAGAAGGGACATACATTTTTGTTGTGAAGTTTTCCTGGAAAATCCAAAATCTTGTTGTATCGAGCCTTGTCAATTCAAATTGAAAAACCCAAATTAATACTTAGGGAATTTTCTAACAGTGATCATCAGTCATCAAAAGATTTGTACATCATACACTGTGGAGTTAAAATTTTTGGCTTAGAAGTTTTCCTTAAATAAGCAAAATTGTTTTTCAAAAAGGGAAAATAAAAATATTTTTGAAATACCCATTTTTGATGTTGACATGAGACAAGGGTTTTTTCTAACCCAAAGGTATAGAACTGCCAGGATAGGTCCTGACTTCCAGATATGAGAAGAAGAAATCGAACTCAGTTCAGATCTCTATTGATGAAAGTTTGAAAACTTTTGGGGCAAAGAGAATAACCAAAATGAATTGAAGATATACTCTGATGGAAACTCAATTAAGAGTTGTAAACCCAAGTGCAGGTTATGTTCAAGTAATAAATTCTCGGGTGTCCGAGGTCGAACCACAGGGAAGCGTATTAGTAAGTATAAGTTTATAAATATATAAGAAAAAGAAAGTAAACAAGATATTAGGGAATCAACAACAAAACAAAATAAACAAGATATTAGAGAACAAAATAAATAAAATAACATAAAAGAAATTAAACAAAATATAAAAAACAATAAGAAAGGATGTTGAGGTTAGAGAATCCACTCTTGGTGTTATGCTAAGATTAATCTTGTTTTATTACACAATTGAAATCCACACATAAGGGAGGTTCCAATCGGAAGGTTTAGCAATTCAGTCCAAATTGTCCAACGTCCATAGCATATGATATTATGTTCATTTGGTGTCCTCAAAACTCATAAAAAGAGTCCAAGCATTCCTTATGCCAAGGTATATGTCTACAACAAATCAAGGTTATGAAACCAAGCATTTACTGTGCCATTTTCATTGTCAATAATGAATCAAGATCTCTACTTTGCAAGTATGATTTTAAACCAAAAGAAAATATTATCTATGCTAGTGCTTATAAATGATGATTCATTTTAGCTCATGTTTAAGAGACTAACCTTAGCATTTACCAAGAGCTTCACCTCATCACCTCAACAATATGATTAGAAACACATACTAGATATGAATAAAATGAAAAGAAATGTAAGAAGAAAAAGAAAACTAGAGAAAGGAAAGAAAAAGAAAACTTAGAGAATTTTATTACAATGGCTATCCTACCAATGTATCAATGTCTCCCAATACTCATCCAAGGCCCTCTATTTATACACATTTTGGAGGGCTAAATGACAAGAGACAAGCTTTACAAATTTCAAAGGTAGGTATAATAGGTGGGTGCATTTTTCTAACAATTTTCGTCATATTGTATGACAATTCTGATCAGCCAGCTTGATGGTCGATTTTGTCAATGTTGGAGGCTCGATCTGATAAAATGGTCTTCTAGAAAAATATACCCCTATCAGTTACGGATCCATAGCCGTTGGAATCAGATCATTTGCGCACGTGGATCGGAAGATATGGTCAAAATACCAAAACGGTGCAGAACAGACGTCATTGCACATCAGCCAACTTGATGGTCGATTTCGCTAGGGAAAACGACTCCGTTTCAAGAAGTGTAAAACATGAAAAAGATAGATATGCCTCTTAGCTTTTCAGGGATATAAAGTTCAGCCTTATTGCTTCAGTGAAACTCGAGATATAGCTGATATGGCAAAAGGTGTCGGAACTGGAACTGAACTGGATTTGCCCTTAATTCTAGTAATCTGAAATCACTCAAAGAAACTTGTGAAAAACACCAAATTACATAAAAATATAAAAAGATCATAAACACAATTAGACTAAACAATAATAACTCGTATTTGACACAAAACAATAATAAAACATAACTAAAAACTATATAATTATACGAGTTATCACACCCCCATACTTAGATTGTTGCTAGTCCCTAGCAACGACTCAATAAAAATAAAATAAGAAAATCTAATCTAATCCATTTTCGTAGGAAATCACGGTGGCACTTAGCATGTGACACAAGCCTTTAAACCCCTAGGTGTCCCTAGTGGACGAGTTTAGTCTCGTGAGGGTTTACTAGGACGATACCCACAAACATTGAAGACATAAGAAAAACTAAAAATAATAATTATAACTAATCCTTCCAATATAAATTAGAGATAATCATTGGACAAGTCTTAAAAACTAATCAATAGCTTAAAGAAATTCACAAAAAATCTTGCTTGAATGTAAATAGTTTGAGTTAAGCCAATAATAACATAACATATTTCAATCAAAATAGTGTATATTCAAACTTAATCTCAACTTCTCACATGGGATACTCTCTTGATTTTCACTCTTTAAAGTAGTGGTAAAGTGTTTACACTCAATCAATCTCATGAAAACACTTCTACCATATGCTTGCTTGTCCACCTATTCTCCACTATTTAGATCATACAACTTCATAAATCAAGAGGTCTTTATTCAAGGTTGTAATGGGGCCAAAGGGTTATAATGTGGTTAAAGAACAAAAGGATAAAGATATCACAAAGGTTCCAAAGAGTTCATAGATTTTAGAGACATAATAAGATCATACAAATAAAACTTCTCAAAACTCTTATAAAGCACATAATAACATAGGCTAAATATTCATGTTGAGCCTTTGCATCATTCTAACCAACTTTGTAACATCTTTTTCTAGAAGTTCAAGAGAAGATTTTTTTTTTTTTTTTTTTTTTTTTAATATGGGAATGTATTTGACAATGATCCCTTTCTTTTTCTCTTGACTTTTTCTTTTCTTTTCTTCCCCCACACTTATCTTTTGTTTCTAACCCAAATTTTCAAATAAAAATATCCCTTGTTTTTTTGCAATATGTCTCAAAATATAAAATTCATCTTTAGAACAAGGGTAAGGATATAAGTATATTTAGGCTAGGTGTAAGTTGTGGTTACCAATAAAACATCATATTTAATGTAGGCTCAAATTGGCTCACTAGTGGGGATGTTCTCGTAGAACATTAATAATGGATGGCTGTTTGGCTCTAGTTATAATCCTAATGCCTCTATCATATTCATGTTGTCACATGTATCAATATAGTCTCAAACGGTTTAAAGCAAGTTCTAGAGAATCATGTAATCATAAGAGCACTCAAGAAAGAAATTAGATTGATTTGTATAATGCATCAATCATTATAGGCTCAAAAACTCACAAAGATGATTATACAAGTCAGATTAAGTCTAAACATGCTTCTTTCTCAATCAACATATCATATTAACATTGGCTCATAAAAAGGTTGACATCAAGCTCAATTCTCATGAAAATCTTCTCACTAATAAATCTGTTTTAGACTTATGCAATTCATATCTCATCATTGTATTGAAAGTAACTAAAAAAAACACACTAAGTCTAAACATGCTTTTTTTTTTTTTTTTTTTTTTTTTTTGTTTTTTTTTTTTGTTTTTTTTGTTTTTTTGAAAGAAGAAGATTAAATCAAACTGACAAGGTATGTCTCAAGTCTCCCTTACTCAGACCTTGTTCAGAATGAATACTTCTAAATGTCTTAAAACACAACAATTTTTTTTTTATAGCAAAATATGTCCCTTACCCCCTACTAAAATATGACATTGTCCCCAATGTCAAATTTTAAAGGTAGAATTTAGGAGATATTACCTGCAGAGGTTGCTAACCACTTATTATAACTGAGACACAACAAGCAAAATGTTAGATAATGTCACAAAGACAAAGTGCAATCCACTCCTTGCTCGTCCATATCTCTTTTTCTTTTTTCGAGCGTTTGCGAAACAACCGTAGCAGATAAACACTCATAAGCTTGTAGCTTTTTGAGTAAATCTTCAATGGTTGTAGCAGAAATTATGGTTCTCCTTGCCTCTGAAAACATGAATCCATTATCCACAGCATTATCTAAATATGAAAGTAAATTACTAAAATAACCATTAATATTAAGCAAACCAATGGGTTTCTTATTTGTGACCAAAGATGACCAAGAAGCCACGCAAGCTATTTCTTCCAATGTACCCAGACCTCCTGGTAAAGCAATGAATACATCGGCAGAATGGTACATGATTGTTATCCGTTCAGGGATACTCCAGACTTGTATTTCCTTACCCACGGTAGGTCCACAAAAATCTGTGAATAGTTTTGGCACGATTCCTAGAACTGGACTTCCTCCGGCGTGTGCTGCTGTAGCGACTGCTCCCATTAAACCCGTACTACCGCCTCCATAAATCAAGTGGATCTTTTGTTGGGCAAGTATTACTCCAACTCTTATGGCTTCATCAGCGAATATGTTATTTTTCCCTGGATAAGCACCTCCAAAGACACAAATTTTTTTAATGCGCTGGGACGAAGTGCTTTCCATTTTTTTTTTCTTTTTCGAGTGCCTGAAAGAGAATGAGTACATGGTGTAATATATAGAGGACTGAGTAGTGAATCAGACAAGAGTAATAATGTCGCCGAAAGTGTATTTGACCTGTCAGAAGAAAATGTTAACCTAACAAAAGATTTTTGCATGATTTCAGGAAGAAAATCAAAAAGAGAAGAAAAATCAACCGTAAAAGTCAAAAGTAATAATGTCGCCAAAAGTGTATTTGGCATCTTCCTCTGGTTTTACGTCCAGAAACGGCTTAAACGCCTTCTATGAGTCGAGGATATGCTTCCCATCCAGTTTTCTTACAAGCTGGCAAACAGGGTCTTTTATCATCAGATTCCCAAGATGTTGCCATTCCCTTTGGAATTGCGGCCATAAATCAAGAATTTCTCTTTGTACGTCTCCACTAGGATGCGTCTCAAGAGAAAGTTGGATATTACCCAAATTCTCCTTACTCAGTCCATCCTTAATGAATTCAATTTTATCATCTCGATTAGAGGACGGAATCCCAATAGAACGACATTTACCGTTACACGTCCATCGTGCACACTTGTGGCAATTTGAACTCATGCGCTTTGCTCGTCGCTTCTTTGCATAAGTGCTTCTACCTGTACCTGGTAAATGCAAAACAGGAAGATATTCATCTTCACGTACCTTGGCTTCAATTATCCAACGTATGTCTTCAGGAATCCCTTTGTTCATAAGCATTCTTAATCTTTCTAATCGAACTTGGTAAAGCTTCAGTAAAATATTCCGAGGAAAAGGAGGAAATCGTTTCTGCAATCTTTTGAGAATATCATCCATCCTGAAAAAAAAATGAAATAAAATAAAATGAAAGAGAAATTTATATACAATATCAGTTTTGTGGGTAGCTGATGGAACCGACTTAAATAATCACGGAGTACCGTTATCCGCCATTTAACCGGGAAAAAAAATGAATTTTTTTTTTTTTTTTTTTTTTTTTTTTTTTGAAGATTAGTAAAAATTATATTTACATCTAGTTATTTTCAAAACAAGGATCAGAAAGAAAAACAACCTCTTCTTGAGTAACATGATTTTCCAAAAAGAGTTTGAGTCTTTGTCCATTTACCTTGAATACGTTACCATTTTGAGGATTCTCAATGTCAACTGCTCCATAATGATACACATGCTTAACCACAAATGGGCCAGTCCATCTTGATCTCAACTTACCAGGAAATATGTGAAGTCTAGAATTATAAAGTAGAACTTTTTGCCCAACATCAAATATTTTTCTTGAAATTAACTTGTCATGAAAGGCTTTAGTTCTTTCTTTATGAATTTTAGAATTTTCATATGCATCTTTGAATAAAGTTGGCCAGTAAAATCCACACTGTAAAATTTTTGCAGCAGTTTTCTTTGATGAAAAATGACCACCACATGCCTCGGAATGACAAAACTTAATTACACTACTTACCTCATTGTCGGGAATGCATCTTCGAAAAATCTGATCAGGACAATATTTGAACAAGTAAGGGTCATCCCAATAGAACTTCTTTACCTCATTCAGAAACTTCCTTTTATCTTGTGTGCTCCATTGAGAAGGAATTTTTCCTGAAAAGGAATATTTTAGCTCGAATGGCAATGGTTTTAAATCCAGCTTGGGCGGTTCAATAGTTGATGGTACAGTGACATTTGTGAGTGATGGGAGTTCCTCAAACTTTTGTTTCCAACGATGCTTATCCTGAAAAGAATTTAACAAAGAATCAGTGTGTGAAATTTCTGAAGCATTATCCAACTCACATTCAATTAAATAAGCTTCTAAAGGATCATGGAATGTGGTAGTGGTGAGATGTTCATGAACAAGTTCTTCAATGAAGTCCACTTCATGTACTTCTGAATCATCACCAGGTTGCTTGCAAGTGTTGAACACATTTAATTCTAAAGTCATATTTCCAAAAGAAATGTTCAACATACCATTCCTGCAATTTATCAGAGCATTAGAAGTTGCAAGAAATGGACGGCCTAATATAACAGGAATTTGAACATTTGGATTTGAAACAGGATGTGTGTCCAAAACAATAAAATCAACAGGGAAGTAAAAATTATCAATTTGAACCAAAACATCTTCAACTATCCCTCGAGGAATTTTTACAGAACGATCAGCTAGTTGAAGTGTAACAGGTGTTTTCTTGAGTTCACCTAAACCTAACTGTTGATAAACAGAAAAAGGCAAAAGATTAACACTAGCACCAAGATCAAGCAATGCACGTTCTATTCTAGTGTTTCCAATGATGCATGAGATTGTTGGACATCCAGGATCTTTGAATTTTGGTGGAGTAAGGTGCTGAATGATTGAGCTCACACTTTCCGTCAAAAATGCTTTCTTTTGTACATTATGTTTCCTTTTAACTGTGCACATGTCCTTCAAAAATTTAGCATAAGATGGAACTTGTTTGATTGCATCCAATAAAGGAATGTTAATCTTAACTTGTTTGAAAAGTTCATAAATTTCTGCATTTTGATTCAAATTCTTTATTGTTTGCAACCTTTGAGGAAAAGGAGCAGGATGCATACCTTTTTCTTTGTCCAAATTTTCAAGAAGTTCAGACTTACCATCATCCTTACCATTACTTTTCGGAGGGGAAAGAGGATCTTGGTCTTTTGATGGAATCTTTTTGTCAATTGCCTTTCCACTTCGAAGAGTTGTGATAGAACTGGCATTTTCCTGTTGAGTTTCATTGGAGCAAGAAACAAGACATTGAGTAGAAGGGTTAGGCTGAGGTTGAGCAGGAAACTTACCTTTTTCTTGAGTGCGTAATGAAGCTGTCAATGTGGACAAGGTGTTTTTGATCTCATTGATGTCCTGTGAAGTCCGGCTATTCACATTTGCTTGTGTTTGCATGAATGCTTGCAATGTCTCTTCCAAGGTTTGTACACGTGAAGGTTGATAGGAAAAAGTGTTGCCCGGCTTTTGAGATTGTGGTACCTGAACATGATTATTATTCTGCCAACTGAAGTTGGGATGATTTCTCCATTCAGGGTTATACGTTTCAGAGTAAGGAGAAGGAAAAGGTTTTTTAAATGTGTTTATGGAATTTACTTGATCATGCAACGCTTCTTTAAGAATGGGAATGTTTGGACATTCAGAAGTGGGGTGTCCCATAATTTCACAAATTCCACAACTTTCTTCATTTTTAACCGTTTTGACTTCTTTTACTTCTCTAAGTTCCATGGCTTCAATCTTTCTAGCCAAATTAGCTACTTTAGCTTTTATCTCATCTTCTTGACTAAAATGATATTTTCCTCTGTTAGAAACAACATTAGATCTATTGGAACTTTCAGAGGAATTATCTGTGTGCCAGGCTTGAGAGTTATCTGCCAAATGGTCTAAGTAGTCAAAGGCTTCTTCAGGTTCTTTTTCTAGAAACTCACCGTTACACATTGTTTCAACAAATTGTTTAGTTTCGGGAGTTCAACTTTCATAAAAGAAACTAATAAGACGCCATTTTTCAAAACCATGATGTGGACAAGAACTTAACAAATCTTTAAAACGATCCCAGCACTGAAAAAATGCTTCATTTTGATTTTGATTGAAATTTTGAATCTGTCTTTTCAAAGCAGTAGTTTTATGTGCTGGGAAAAATTTCTTTAGAAACTCAGTTTGTAATTCTTGCCATGTGCCAATTGACCTTGGTTTTAAATTATGAAGCCAAATTTTTGCTTTATCTTTTAAAGAAAAAGGAAATAATTTTAGCTTGACAATTTCATTTGTACATTGTTGGTCATTAAAGGTGACACATACATCTTCGAAGTCTTTTAGAAACGAGTAAGCACTTTCCGATTCCAACCCATAGAAATTTGGAAGCAAAGCTATCATACCTGGTTTAAAACGAAAGTTGTTTGCATTGAGAGGAAAAATAAAACAAGAGGGTGATGAGCTTTGAGTTGGTTGCAAGTAGTCACGCATGGTGCGTACTTGTCTGTTCTCATCTTCAGCATTAACACTTTCATTGTCAGCCATGGTAGGAGTTGTATTAGAAAGATTACCTGAAAAAGTTTCACAATAAAATCTAACTAAACGACGAGATCTAAAATCACGTCGCCAAGCAAGCATAAAACAAAGTTAATAAACAAAATTAGGCGGTATAACCAGCCAAACAAAATAAATATACTAAATTAGGCGGTATAACCAGCCAATAAAAACAAATATATACAAAATTAGGCGGTATAACCAGCCAATAAAAATAAATATACTTATAAACTTATATACTTAGTATTGCTTCCCCGGCAACGGCGCCAAAAACTTGATGGAAACTCAATTAAGAGTTGTAAACCCAAGTGCAGGTTATGTTCAAGTAATAAATTCTCGGGTGTCCGAGGTCGAACCACAGGGAAGCGTATTAGTAAGTATAAGTTTATAAATATATAAGAAAAAGAAAGTAAACAAGATATTAGGGAATCAACAACAAAACAAAATAAACAAGATATTAGAGAACAAAATAAATAAAATAACATAAAAGAAATTAAACAAAATATAAAAAACAATAAGAAAGGATGTTGAGGTTAGAGAATCCACTCTTGGTGTTATGCTAAGATTAATCTTGTTTTATTACACAATTGAAATCCACACATAAGGGAGGTTCCAATCGGAAGGTTTAGCAATTCAGTCCAAATTGTCCAACGTCCATAGCATATGATATTATGTTCATTTGGTGTCCTCAAAACTCATAAAAAGAGTCCAAGCATTCCTTATGCCAAGGTATATGTCTACAACAAATCAAGGTTATGAAACCAAGCATTTACTGTGCCATTTTCATTGTCAATAATGAATCAAGATCTCTACTTTGCAAGTATGATTTTAAACCAAAAGAAAATATTATCTATGCTAGTGCTTATAAATGATGATTCATTTTAGCTCATGTTTAAGAGACTAACCTTAGCATTTACCAAGAGCTTCACCTCATCACCTCAACAATATGATTAGAAACACATACTAGATATGAATAAAATGAAAAGAAATGTAAGAAGAAAAAGAAAACTAGAGAAAGGAAAGAAAAAGAAAACTTAGAGAATTTTATTACAATGGCTATCCTACCAATGTATCAATGTCTCCCAATACTCATCCAAGGCCCTCTATTTATACACATTTTGGAGGGCTAAATGACAAGAGACAAGCTTTACAAATTTCAAAGGTAGGTATAATAGGTGGGTGCATTTTTCTAACAATTTTCGTCATATTGTATGACAATTCTGATCAGCCAGCTTGATGGTCGATTTTGTCAATGTTGGAGGCTCGATCTGATAAAATGGTCTTCTAGAAAAATATACCCCTATCAGTTACGGATCCATAGCCGTTGGAATCAGATCATTTGCGCACGTGGATCGGAAGATATGGTCAAAATACCAAAACGGTGCAGAACAGACGTCATTGCACATCAGCCAACTTGATGGTCGATTTCGCTAGGGAAAACGACTCCGTTTCAAGAAGTGTAAAACATGAAAAAGATAGATATGCCTCTTAGCTTTTCAGGGATACAAAGTTCAGCCTTATTGCTTCAGTGAAACTCGAGATATAGCTGATATGGCAAAAGGTGTCGGAACTGGAACTGAACTGGATTTGCCCTTAATTCTAGTAATCTGAAATCACTCAAAGAAACTTGTGAAAAACACCAAATTACATAAAAATATAAAAAGATCATAAACACAATTAGACTAAACAATAATAACTCGTATTTGACACAAAACAATAATAAAACATAACTAAAAACTATATAATTATACGAGTTATCATACTCTGATTTGAAGAGGAAAAATGAATTTGAAAGGCTAATCCAAAGTCTAGAAAAACAACCGGGGGCATTTGCATCACTCATGGGCACTCATCTCTTTATCGAGCTTTTGCATCTGCACAGTGTCGACAAGCATTTGCATTATTCATGGGTATTTGCATTGGCATTATTCCATAAGCATCTGCATTTTACCTTTACATTTACATTCTTCATAGAATTCGCATTTGTGTTATCTCAAGCAATTGCATCATTTCTAGAATCATTGAATTTTCATTAATGTGTGGTAATTGTAGTTACACCATTCATAAACCAGTTACATGAACACAATTAGTAGGGGCATCTGCATCATGAAACATGGGCATCAATCCAGGCCATTTGCATTTGCACTAAGAAATATTTTACATTTGCACCATGAAGCATGAGCACCTTGTTAAAACAACATGTGCATCTGCATCATTTCTCAAAGCTTCTGGTGGGGATATCCAGAATTTTACTGTTTTTAAAAGTGAACAAGTCTTCGGTGGTGATAGCTGAAGCCTCTGGTGGAGATATCCAGGGTTTTATAATTTTGAAAAATGAGAAATTTTCTTCTGGAGGAGTTATCCAGAATTTTACAATGAGCAAGACTTTGGTGGTGATAGCCAAAGCTTCTGGTGGGGATATCCAGAATTTTACAGTTTTAAAAGTGAACAAGTCTTCGGTGGTGATAGCTGAAGCCTCTGGTGGAGATATCCAGGGTTTTATAATTTTAAAAATGAGAAATCTTCTTCTGGAGGAGTCACCCAGAATTTTACAATGAGCAAGTCTTTGGTGGTGATAGCCAAAGCTTCTGGTGGGGATATCCAGAATTTTACAGTTTTAAAAGTGAACAAGTCTTCGGTGGTGATAGCTGCAGCCTCTGGTGGAGATATCCAGGGTTTTATAATTTTAAAAATGAGAAATCTTCTTCTGGAGGAGTCACCCAGAATTTTACAATGAGCAAGTCTTTGGTGGTGATAGCCAAAGCTTCTTGTGGGGATATCCAGAATTTTACAGTTTTAATTACGAACAAGTCTTCGGTGGTGATAGCTGAAGCCTCTGGTAAAGATATCCAGGGTTTTATAATTTTGAAACATGAGAAATCTTCTTCTGAAGGAGTTACCCAGAATTTTACAATGAGCAAGTCTTTGGTGGTGATAGCCAAAGCTTCTGGTGGGGATATCCAGAATTTTACAGTTTTAAAAATGAACAAGTCTTCGGTGGTGATAGCTGAAGCCTCTGGTAGAGATATCTAGGGTTTTATAATTTTGAAACATGAGAAATCTTCTTCTGAAGGAGTTACCCAGAATTTTACAATGACCAAGTCTTTGGTGGTGATAGCCAAAGCTTCTGGTGGGGATATCCAGAGTTCTACAGTTTTAAAAGTGAACAAGTCTTCGGTGGTGATAGCTGAAGCCTCTGGTAGAGATATCCAGGGTTTTATAATTTTGAAAAATGAGAAATCTTCTTTTGAAGGAGTTACACAGAATTTTATTCAACATGTGCATCTACATCAAGAAGCATTTGCATCAATCTAAGTTAGTTGAATCTACATTAAGAAAATTTGCATCAAATCAAGTCATTTACATTTGCATCAAAGACATTTGCACCAATCTAAGTCATTTGCATCTACATCAGGAAGCGTTTGCATCAACAAAAGACATTTGCATTTGCATCATGAAGCATTTACATCATTTCTTAAAGCTTTCAGGTAAAATCGAATTCGTTTCCTTAAGACGAGTTGAGCCCCGAGATCATCGTCGAGGTACTTTTTTATTTATTATGAACAAGTCTTCGGTGGGGATAGCTGAAGCCTCTGGTGGAGATATCCAGAGTTTTAAAATCCTTTGAAAAGGTAGAAAGTCTTCGGTGGTGATAGCTGAAGCTTCTGGAGGTGATACCCAGAATTTTACATTTAAAAAATGAGCAAGACTTTGGTGGTGATAGCCAAAGATTCTGGAGGAGATATCCAGAATTTTAAACACAGCTGAGAACAAGACAAGTTAAGGCCCCGAGACCATCGTCGAGGTCATTTCCTCTCTTGCAAATCGAATTCGTTTTCTTAAGACTAGTCGAGCCCCGAGATAATCGTCGAGGTACTTTTTTTTACTATTATGAACAAGTCTTCGGTGGTGATAGCTGAAGCCTCTGGTGGAGATATCCAGAGTTTTAAAATCCTTTGAAAAGGTAGAACGTCTTCGGTGGTGATAGCTGAAGCTTCTGGAGGTGATACACATAATTTTTACATTTTAAAAAAATGAGCAAGACTTTGGTGGTGATAGCCAAAGATTCTGGAGGAGATATCCAGAATTTTAAACACAGCTGAGAACAAGATAGGTTAAAGCCCCGAGACCATCGTCGAGGTCATTTCCTTTCTTGCAAATCGAATTCGTTTCCTTAAGACGGGTCGAGCCTTGTTTAGTTAGGGAATTCAATTTAAGGTCAAAATCTTCAATTCACTGTACATATAAAAAAGAAGAAGAAGAAAATGAAAAATGCAAAAAAAATGAAGAAATGAAAAAGATAACCCCTTTCCTTTCCTTCACATGTGATTTCACAGACCGGACAAAATTGTTGTCTATTTTATCTTTGTCTGATTCCTGATTCTCAGCAATAGCCAAAGAGGGGCAGCTGTAGACACCTAATTTTGTCCGGGCCTTTTAAAACCAATTCTGATTTGTCCCTCTCTCGGGTTTAATATTTTTGTAAAAGTCACGGTCGCGATTTTAGATTTTTAAAATGTTCTAAATTATATATATCTTTTTTAGCTTTAATTGTTCAAATAAAATCGAACCGTAAAGATTACCAATTTTAAAATTCAATTTAAACCCGAGGTGAAAAAAATTAATCTTGAGCTTTATTATATTTTTAAAATAAAATTTTAAATTGAAATATTTGAAAAAAAAAAGAAAGACTTGAAAAATAGAGGGGGTAATTTATACATTACACATTTTTAGGTTAGGAAGTGGTTTATGAAATGGGGGGCCGATTTTGAGAAAAAAGGAGAGATGCTGCCAGCTGCCAAGAGTCTTTTGATTCGAGTGAGAAGAGAAGCTTTGTTCGAGAAAGAAGAGTTGTCGGGTTCCTAGCAAGAGATTATTGGGACTTTGACTCAAGGGAGGATTTGTTGGTTTTTTTTTTTTTTGAGCCTAAGTCCCAATCCCACATCCCTTTGTAATGTCAAGCCAAGGAGGTGCTCACCTTATAAATAAGGGGTCTTGGCCTTTGGTTGAGATCACCCACTACCCTTGTGAGAGATAGTCTATACTCTTGTGTTAGGATTATCCGGTGGTGAGTCATAGTGTTTAATTTGAGGGTTTGTAGCTTAATCCATTCAAAAGCTACTTGTGAGAGGGTTTGTAACTTAATCCGTGCAAAAGTTACAAGTGTGTTGAAGGAGGGTTTGTGCAAAGGGGACAAGCACAAGGTAATATTCTTTCATTTTATTTTTATATATATTATATGTTTATTGTGTTTGCTTTAGACATAGTATATTATGATGTATATTTGGTATTTGATAATTTACTCTTATACGGATAATGTTGCTTGCTTTGGACATGGTCTATTATGGTGCATGCCTTAATGTCATTTTGCATATTCATAACATTTTAATAAATAAGGCAATATTCTCGAGTTCAATAATTCATGGTTTTCTCTGCTGGGTTTGCCGGAGAGGTTATCATTAATTATTAACAAAGGAATACCCTTTTCTAAAATAAAATGATTTGAAATTTTTTTTTGAAATAAATAAAACTTTCTATGTTTTGTCGGGTCTGCCGAGGAACATGAAAAGATTTTGGTATTAATAAATTCCGAGTCATTTTATGTCGATTTCATTCACATGTCATGTCATCGTATGCAAGTTCATTTAGGTCTAGGTTACTTTATGAATGCCATATATTTTTTTCATGACATTTAGGTTTAAATTCATGCATTTCATGCATTATATTTGCTGCATTGTTTCATGCATTTCATGTTCATACCACTTGAATAATGACTTGAGCCAATTGATGGTTCAAAGTCATGCTCTCTTGAGCACACTTGTAGTAAATTAAGTTTGTCAAGTTGATTATTCTACCTTTGTGATTTTTTTTTACTTAGCCAATTTTTATCTAATTTTCAAAAAGTCTTAGCTACTGTTTGCAAATCATTTTATAAGTTTCAAATATTTTTACTTTGATTTTTAAATTATTTTATCAAAGACAAAAAAAATGTGTTGGCAAAGCAGTTTTTTTTTTCTCCTCCAAAAACTCGTACATCTCTGATTTTTCTAGGAATTCATCTTTGATCAGAAAATTAAGCCAAATTTTTTTCTGTATATTTTTACATGTCCTGAGTCTCCAGTAATATTTTCAGAATTTTTGGAATTTTTAAAAATAGGGTAAAAATCGTGGATTAAAACTGGACAGTGGAGTCAGAATTGAATTTAAAGAAAAACAAAGCAGTTTTTTCTCCTCCAAAAACTCGTACATCTCTGATTTTTCTGGGAATTCATCTTTGATTCAAAAATTAAGCCGATTTTTTCTCGTGTAGTTTTACATGTCCTGAGTCTCCAGTATTTGTTTCAGAATTTTTGGAAGTTTTAAAAATAGGGTAAAAAATCGTGGATTAAAACTGGACAGTGGAGTCAGAATTGAATTTAAAGAAAAATCATTTTTCTGTTTTGGTTAATTTACTTAGAGTGGGCTGATTAGGAGGGTTAGCTACTGACTTAGAGTAGTTTCTAAGCCTTTTTAAACTCTAAAAATGGTTTTTCAAGTCCCGGGTTAAGGGTAGTCAAGTCCGGATTTTTTAAAACTTAGGAAATTAGAGCCATTTAAAAAACATTTAGCCCAGTTTTTATTTTTAATTCAAGCTTCTCAAAATTGTTTTCAAACAATCACAAAGTATTTTGGTTTTAGAATACTTAATTTGACATATTTTCCTAAGGTAGCCGGATATCTTTTTAGATATACGGATTTCCTTAATTAAAGGAAAAAATACATTTCATGCATTGCATTTTTATATTCATGCATTTTATATAATATGTGATTCTTGCCATAATAATTTCTATGATATTGTTGTTATTTTGATTTATATTTTTTGATGTTAAATGGTTTACTATATGGTTTTGAATATTTCATGATATCCTATGTTGTTATTTAGTTATTCTTATTTAGTATATACTATGTTCATGTATTATTATTTTCATGCATATTATATGATAGCATTATTTTATTCCATGTCATTTAAATTATATGCCATACCATTCATATTTGTCATGTCATTTAGGTTGCATTATATTATTTAGATTGTACTATGTCATTTTATTTATGTCATGCATATACATATTCATTTACTTTAAATGTTTTCAAAAAGATAATGGTTTTCAATAAAAATAAAGATATTCCCGAGTTAAAATAATTCATGAGTTCTCTATCGGGTTTGCTGGAGGGAATTTCATCAATTATCATTAATAAAGGAATATCTTTCTTTCAAAAAAGAGAATGATTCGGAAAGTTTTTTTCAAAACTAAGAAAAATTTCTATATTTTGCCACGTTTGTTGGGGAATATAGGAAAATTTTGAATTTATAAATTCCGGATCATTTTCAATAAAAAAATGAAATTATTTTTCTTTAAATTGGGAATTAACTTGAAATACTAAATTTAAAACCAATTTTTACCGAGACTTGAGATAACACACGATTAATAAGGTACCGATTTATACGGGCGTTGTGGGGATGCTAATCCTTCCCCGCACGTAACCGACTCCCGAACCCGCTTCTTTGATTTCTCTGGTTTAAAACGCAGACTTGAAATTGGTTTTTAAAATGTTTTAATTAATTTTTAAAATATTTTATAAAACCGGTTTTAATAGGTGGCCGATTACACCTAGCTAAAAAACATTGGTGGCGACTCCATGTCTTTTTTTTTAAGGTCATTTTCAAAACCTTCATTTTTCTGGAGGAATTAAGTCGACTTTTCCTCGATTTTTTTTAATGTCACGCTTAATAAATAATAAAGTCTTGCGATGAGACTCGTCGTTATTTTTTAGGTTGCGACAAGAAGATAACTTGTATTTGGTGTATTTTGATAGGTTACACAAGAACCCTATTTATAGGGTGATTACATGAACTATACAAGATAGGAAACAATTATGCCTAAGATTATGCCTAAAATTATGGCTAAGATTATGCTAATCTAGAAAGGTGTGATATTTTTTACAATGCTAATCTAGTATAATATTCTTTACAATGCTAATCTAGTGTAATATTTTTTACATATAAGAGAGTCCAACTGATAAAACCATTAGTATAATTATGATACAGCATGCATGCTAATTTAATATATCATAATGTGAATAATTCATCTAGAGGAAATATTGTCCCTATTCTTTTATATATTAGCTACAAGCTTGATTGTTTGTTTCATTAGGTTTTAAAATGAGAATAACTCTTTGTTAGGTAGTTCACATTTATGCCTATAATGTAAACATGACTTTGCTTTTAGTCAATAATGCTGCTTACCTAGCTCGAATTAATAATGTTGGTATCAAGACCATATTTTAAGAGATTACTTTATTGGATATTAATTTACCGGTTTTGTCAATAGTAATAAAACTTAATTTGGGGAAAACCAAAGAACTTAATATAAAGAGAAATGTTAGAGTAAAAATAAAAATACAAATAGTCCAAATATGGAGTAAATTGCATTATTAGTCTCTGGCTTTTTTTATAATATTTTAATTTCTTCAATAACTTTAAAATTTTAAATTTTTTTATCAACGATCTTTAAAATTTGTATTAAATCCATATCCATCCATCAATGCTTCGTTAGAATTTGGATGGAATACAAACAAAATTTGTCACGTGACTCTTTGGTAATCATACACATGGTACATTTCGTTTAAATTTTAATGGTATGTTGATGGATGAATGAATTAGGTGTTTTGTCAAACAGCCAATCAATAAAACATTCAATCAAACGGAAGCGAAATTGAATAATAAATTATAATAATAATTTAATGTAATTCGACACTCAACTTACTTATATGTCTACAGATGAAAAAAAAATACTAGTTGTAGTTATAAACAAATTATTAACACTCAAAAAATCACTCACAATCCAATCTCAAACATACATAATCAATACCAAACCAAACAAATCTATATAAGCACTCTCGCTCAATGGGTAATTTACGTTCCGAGTCACTCAATTTAGTATAAACTTTTACATAGGTCACAAAATTTAATTTCATCAAATTACATCAATGAATTTTTATTATTAATAGATTAGGTCACTTATACTAATTTCGTTAAGTAATTCTAACAAAAAAACAGACTCAGCGTGAAATTTTTTTACTTAAAATGCCAGTCAAACATTATTCTGATGAGATGTAAAAAAAAATATATACATGCTGAGTCAGTTTTTTCGTTAGAATCACTCAACGGAATTAAAATAAGTGACCTAATTTATTACTAATAGAAGTTTAGTGATGTAATTTGAAAAAATTAAAAGTTTTTAACCTACATGAAAGTTGATACTAAGTTCAGTGACCCAAAATATAAATTACCCCTCGCTCAATCATAACAATCTCAATCCAAATATTTACTTACACTCACGGACATTCTCTTTTAGCCCTATGAGGTGTCTACATAATCAACCCTGTAAAATCCTATAACTTTTTTTACATCTTTCTCTCATACCTCACTTAATCAAGATTTGTATCTATTTATAAGTCCTGTAATATTTATCACCAAATAGTATCTTCAATAAATTCAAAAAAATCTAAAAAAATATATTACCAAATTTTTTAAAAATTGAATCAATATTCCAATCATTTGAAATAAATTTAAAAAGTTGTGAATAAAAACATCTAATTTTTTAAATCTTGAATGAATTAAAAAATTCGAGATTAATGATGAGATTTACTGCCAATGAAATATTAAAAAATTAACTTTAAAGATTATATTATTTACACACCATACTTTCGATTCCCTCACTTTCAGACTAATTAAGTTCATTTAACACATCCCTAGAATAAATACCTAATCTAATTAAAGCTAAATATTCCTTGTAGACTTGACCATAATTAGCATTACATTGAATGATGATGGAATTTGATTCTTTACGTTTATATTTCACATGTATTTTCCATTAGCAAGCGAAATTACAAGGAAGAGAGCCAAAATATATAATAATAATAATAATAATAATAATAATAATAATAATAATAAAACTTAAGAGAATAATTGTTTACAACTTAAAAAACGAAAATGAAAAAGGAATTAAAAGCGAAGATTTAGGCAAAGAACACGAGATGCACCTTTTGATTAAGAAAGGATTTCTTTAGAACTTTATTTCACATTTCCCTTGGTTTTTCTTCTTATTCTTTTTCTCTTCAAACTTAAAAATCAAAAGTTTGGACATCTTGCATCTTCAAAAAATTTCCTTTTTCTTTTTTATAAAAAAATCGCAGTCTGGAGATTAGAGAATAGATTATAAATGTTGAGATTAGAATCCAAAATTATTGGATGCCACTTTTTAAAAGTGGTTGCATGAACGAGCAGGATTAAATCCAAATTCAAAAGTTTCCCTTTTTGATCACTAAAATATACAAATGACAGAAAATTTTTGAACCAGACGCCTGTATAATATAAGAATCTCTTATATGAGCTTGCTCTCCTTAGTGTTGCATCTCATCAATAAAACCTTGAATTAGCAACAAAAAAAAAACTCTCTTATATTTTACAAAATAATATGAGATTCAAATCTTCTTCTCAATCTCCTTTGATTGCTTCAGTCAATGGTTTGGAGAATCTATTCCCATTTTTTTTAAAAAAATAATCCTTTACAAGTAAATTTCCTCTATTATTTTTTATCGTTTCATTATAAGATCAAATTGTTTAAATAAAAAATAAACTTGAATATGTCATATTTAACATCCTTGATTCATTTTTAAGAAATTTGTATATCTTGATTTTTTTTAGTATAAAGTAGGTCATAGTTTGGGAATAGAGAAAAAATTATAGATATTAAGATTCGAATCTCAAATCTGCTAAATGTCACATCTTAAAAATATCTGCATTAACCAACTCGGTTAAGCCTGCGTTCATGTCTTGATTTGGTTTTTAGGAAGAATAGTCTAAATCCTCCAAAATTGATATGATATGACTATCAATTACTATTATTCAACAAGTTAACTATGTACGTAGAACTCGGAGTTAGCTTAGCTCAGTTGGTTCATGTAGTCATCCTTAAAAGATGACATCCAACAGGTCTGAGATTCGAATTTCAGCATCAGCATCTGCAACTCCTTACTCTATCCAGCTATCCCCAAGTTGTGGTCTCTTTTGTACTAAAAAAAACAAGTTAATTATGTAGGATATAAAAATCTTATATTCTTACTCACATCATTGGCATGCAAGCAAGTAATCTCGGTTGACTAATGCTTGTGGCTTTTTGAAACAATGGAGCATAAGAAAGTGGGAATAAATTGCAAAGAATTAAATTGAACCCCGACATGGCAAGCCACAAGATTAGATTCATTTAAGAGTAAGTAAGGACAGGGATTGTCTTGTCTTTTTTAACAACTACCTTATACACATTGTTTTTTTTTTTTTACTTATTATTATTATTGGAGTCCGATTAATCGGTGTTTATAGATATTGATTAAAATTATGTATTTACTATTTAAATTTTTTGTTTTGTTTTGTATTTTATGTATTACTTTTTGTTAATGTATTCATTGTATCATTCAACTGTAATTAAGTTATTAGAGTAATCTTAGGGATTATGATTCAGATTACGATTCTAATATTATTTAGATTATGATTCTGATATTGTAATTATTACTATAGTTATTCTTTCCTTAGTTGGTGAGAACCCTCATGTATAAATAGGACAATCCTGTATAGACTTTTATACAATTCATTAATACAAGAACACTTTGTCTTGTAACATGGTATCAGAGTCTTGTAACAATTCATCCTAATACGAGCATTCTGGTAAATTTTCCTACAATTCCCGACACCCAATCATGACATCTCCACCACCAAAAGACTCATTGTGATCCCGTCTTCCGTCGTCGTCAACCTCACCTGAATCCAAGCCCGAACGAGCCCACACTCTTCGGTCAAAATGTTTCGACCGAAATCTTTCTTTTGCGAGTGGTGTTGACAAAAACACAGCCCAACCAACCACTGCAGGCCACGCGTCACACCTTTACCTTGCCACATCA
Source organism: Fremontodendron californicum (assembly GCA_030761205.1). Classification (NCBI taxonomy): domain Eukaryota; kingdom Viridiplantae; phylum Streptophyta; class Magnoliopsida; order Malvales; family Malvaceae; genus Fremontodendron; species Fremontodendron californicum. Next base: position 4,123,363 of record JAULJL010000037.1, read on the forward strand.
CCAGTACTCTGCCATGTCACCCTGCCACGTCATCATTGGCACGCCATCCTTTTTTACAAACCACCTTTCTAGCTAATTTCGACATCTTGATTCTGATTTTGGCCTCCCTTTTGCTGACTTTGCTTCTAAAATGGAGAAATCTAATATTTTTAGACCAAATTCCTCACTTCAGATCAGAAGATAAGTTTTGTAAGTTTTGTTATAAAACAGACCATCTTCTTCTAAACTGTCCAACAATTGAATGTCGATACTGTCATGAAATTGGCCATATCATTGCTAATTGTCCTAGGCACCCATCATGGCTCAGGGAAGGGAACCTTAAAGTTCAAAAAAAGTTTTCTACATCCAGATCTTCCTCATCCATTGCTGCTGCTGCTCTTGAGGGAAATATTATTCTCACTATTAATGATCTTGAGACTCTTTTCAAACAGGTTATATCTTTCAATTCTTCTTCTAACACTGCACTTTCTGTCACCACGGGTATTTTTTTTCTTGATTCCTTGATTCTGCATGTTGTAATCATATGACTCCTGATTCCTCTATTTTCTCCACTAAAATGTCCACCACCTGTCTACCTCCTATCCATACTGCAAATGATACAAAAATGCATATCACCCATATGGTCAGGTTTCTGATACACACCTTAGTCTTCCTGATACCTATTGTGTTCCTACCTTAGCCTTAAATCTTCTTTCTAAAGGATAGTTATGTGATCTTGGTCTCACTGTTATTTTTTCTTCTTCTGGTCGTCAGGTACAGGATTCACAAATGGGGAAGATTCTTGGGACATGGCGTAAAGTATGACGCTTATTTGAGCTTGTCTCTCTTCATCTTCCTATCAAATAATTTTTAGTTGCCACAACTGATTCTTCGTTATACAAGTGGCATCTTCGTCTTGGTCATGCTTCCGAAAGTAAATTACGTCCTCTAGTTTCTCGTGGGTTATTAGGATCTACTATATTTGAGTCTTTTCATTGTTTGCACTGTTAACTTGCTAAACAGTCAGCTTTATCTTTTAAAAATAGTTATTCTATTTTTGAGTCTCCCTTTGATCTAGTCTATTCTGACATTTGGGGTCCTTCCCCTATTTCATCAGTAAATAGATTTCAGTATTTTGTTATATTTATTGATGACTATTCTTGATTTACATGGATTTATTTCTTTAAACAGCGATTTGAGTTACCCCAAATATACATTAAATATGCCACTATTATTAAAACCCAGTTTTCTTCTACAATAAAACACTTCGAACTGATAATGCCATGAAATATAAAAAAACTTCTCTTCTTCAGTTTGTTGATCAACAGGGTACCTTAGTTAAACGGTCTTGTCCTCGTACCTCTCAACAGAATGGTAGAGCAGAACGTAAACATCATCATATTCTTGATTCCATTCGTGCTCTTTTTCTTTCTGCCAACTTTCCTAAAAACTTTTGGGGTGAGGCTGCCTTAACAGTTGTGCATACAATAAATCGTACTCCAACTCAGGTTCTTCATAATCTCTCTTCTTTTGAACGTCTGTTTGGTAAAATTCCTAATTATTCTGCTCTTAAACCTTTTGGGTCAGCTTGTTTTGTTCTACTTCAACCACATGGATACAATAAGTTAGAACCATGTGCTCGTCTTTGTTGTTTTCTTGGTTATGGGATTGAACACAAGGGTTATTGTTGTTGGGATCCTATTTCTAATAGATTACGAATCTCTAGACATGTCATTTTTTGGGAGGATACCATGTTCTCTTCTTTTTCAAAGTTTTATTCTTCCTTTTTCATTTCCTCTCAGTTCTTTACTGATCTATCTATTGAGTTATTTCCTAATTCAGAGACATCTACATCTGATGAGCCAAATCACACTTCTACTCTTTCGCCTGTTCCTGTTGAATTTGATCTGATTGTTGATAATTTACCTGCTCCTCATCGATCTACCCGGGTAAGAGAAATTCCCCATCATCTTAATGACTATCATTGCTTTTCTGCTATTGTTAACTTGCATGAACCTCAATCTTATCGTGAGGCTAGTTGATAGGATCCAAGATGGCCCAATTCCATGGCAATATCTATATGGGCCAAGATCCAAGAAGATCTAGGAAACATGGTAAGAATGGGTGGAATTCACTTGGGCCATGTTGCAAGTTATTCAAGAAAGGCTTCAACATGCAAGATGGGCTTGCATCCAAGTTTGATCCATGTGATTCAAGAACACAAGGTGGCACATTAAGAGGGCTTATTTGAGTTTATTTTAATTCTTATAATTACTTAGGCATTTGGGCCTATATTATGTAACTTGCACATCTTTTAATTATTTAGGTTTGGGCTTGAGCATGTTCAGCCCATATTTTATATATTATTACTTAGTAGATTAGGGTTATTGTAGGGAGGCTATAAATATATGTCTTAGCCGCCTACTTCAACTATCTTTTGATCAATTGAGTTTGAATTTATTCAAAGTGAGTTTTCACTCTTTTAGTTCTTGACAGAACTTAGGAACTTATCAAAGAATTCTTTCTTTGTGGCGTTCAACCTATCAAACTTAGGTTCTTGAAACGAGAGTTCTTAGGGTCTAGCTTACATGCTTAATCTAGGTTCTTTGAAACAGGCTTTTAAGGGTTTAAGTTTTCTTTGCCTGAATCTTGGCTTTTTTGGGTTAGGTATTTCAATTTGTTAGTGGGTTCAAAGGGTTTAACCCCTAGGGTTCACATTAGTTGGTATCAGAGCTTAGGGATCAATCAGGTCAAATATTTTTATCTTCTTTACCATAGGGTATTGGAGTTTTTCTCAACTTTTTTTTTGTTTTGGGGTTTCAGACATACTTGTCATAGGGGTTATAGCTTTAGGCTTTCTTTGTCTAATAGTTATAGTTTTTAGGGCAGTTTTTGTTTGGGGTTTCGTTCTTGGAAGTTGGTTTAGATACTATCACAGCAAAATCAATAACAAGATTTTGGGATTTCTGTCAACTTTCTTATTTTAGGGTTTCAGACATTCTTGTCTTGGGGTTATAGCTTTAGGCATTTTTTCTAGGGTTATAGTTTTTAGACAGTCTAAGTTTGGGGTTTCAGTCTTGAAAAGTGGTTTAAATCAAGATTCTGTTTCTTGAATTCTTGATCAATTAAAATTTCTTCTTATTGATTCTTGATCTGAATCTTGAAAAAAAAAACAAAAAAAAAATTCAAGAATTCAGACGGGCATTCGAACAGTCCCAAGAAAGAAAAAAGAAGTTCATCCGAGATTTCAAAAAAATCAAGAAGTATCGTTCTTGAAAAAAAAAAGATTCGAAAAAGACCAAAAAGAAAAGGAAAGAATCAACATTCATCTTTTTTTTTTACTAACCAAAGTTGTTTTGCAGCAACTTTAAGATGTCTCTCACATTATGCGATGAAGTAAAGCAGGCTCTACAAGAGATGAAAGAGCTCACCTCATTGTTTGGGAGGTTTGTGCAACAAGAGAAAGAAAAAGAGAGAAGAAAAAAAGAAAAAGAAAGTGAGGTGGCTGTAAATAAAGATAAGCAAGAGGAAACAGAGAGTAAAAAAGAAAGTGAAAAAGAAATAGAGGTGGCTGAAATTAAAGAAGTAAGAGAGGAGCCACTAGTGAAAAAAGAGACAATTCATGCCAAGGGAAATAAAGAATTTGAGAATTTTTCTGATGCAAAAGAGAGTGAGGTTTTTATTCTTGATGCTCCTAACCATTCTCTTCCTATTTTTCCTGTTTCTTTGTTGAAGGATTGTGAGGATTTATTTTCGGAGGAGTTGCAGGATGGGTTGTCACCCATAAGTGACATTGTGCATCACCTTGATTTAGTACCTAGCGCCGTCATTCTCACACACAAGGCTAAGATTCGAGTGCGAATCTTTTCGAGGAAAGGGGGAATGATAGGATCCAAGATGGCCCAATTCCATGGAAATATCTATATGGGCCAAGATCTAAGAAGATCTAGAAAACATGGTAAGAATGGGTGGAACTCACTTGGGCCATGTTGCAAGTTATTCAAGAAAGGCTTCAACATGCAAGATGGGCTTGCATCCAAGTTTGATCCATGTGATTCAAGAACACAAGGTGGCACATTAAGAGGGCTTATTTGGGTTTATTTTAATTCTTATAATTACTTAGGCATTTGGGCCTATATTATGTAACATGGACATCTTTTAATTATTTAGGTTTGGGCTTGAGCATGTTCAGCCCATATTTTATATATTATTACTTAGTAGATTAGGGTTATTGTAGGGAGGCTATAAATATATGTCTTAGCCGCCTACTTCAATTATCTTTTGATCATTTGAGTTTGAATTTATTCAAAGTGAGTTTTTCACTCTTTTTAGTTCTTGACAGAACTTAGGAACTTATCAAAGAATTCTTTCTTTGTGGCGTTCAACCTATCAAACTTAGGTTCTTGAAACGAGAGTTCTTAGGGTCTAGCTTACATGCTTAATCTAGGTTCTTTGAAACAGGCTTTTAAGGGTTTAAGTTTTCTTTGCCTGAATCTTGGCTTTTCTGGGTTAGGTATTTCAATTTGTTAGTGGGTTCAAAGGGTTTAACCCCTAGGGTTCACATCACTAGTACTGACTCTCATTGGCAACAAGCTATGGCTGAAGAACTTCAGGCACTTGAGAAAACTCATACTTGGGATTTAGTTGATCTTCCTCATGGCAAGACTACTATTGGTTTCAAATGGGTCTACAAAATCAAAACTCGTTCTGATGGTTCTGTTGAAAGGTACAAATCTCGCCTTGTAGACAAGGGGGTATAAATAAAAATATGGGATTGATTATGAGGAAACCTTTTCTCCTGTGGCTCGGATTTCTTCTATGCATAGTTTATTAGCCATTGCTGCTGTTAAATGGGGGAAAATTCTTCAGATGGATGTTAAAAATGCTTTTCTCAATGGTGAATTACAAGAAGAAGTATATATGGTACCCCCACCTGGTTATCCTCATCATCCTCGCACTGTTTACAAGCTTCACAAGGCCTTATATGGTTTGAAAAAGGCACCCAAAGCTTGGTTTGCAAAATTTAGTTCGACCATTGCCCAATTTGGTTTTACTTCTAGTCCTCATGATTCAACATTACTCATTCGGTAAACTAGTCATGGTATTGTTCTACTTTTGCTCTATGTGGATGATATGATTATCACTGGTGATTACCAGTCTTGCATTGCTGAATTAAAGGAGTTTTTTCACACGTAGTTTGAAATGAAGGATCTTGGTTCTCTTAACTATTTCTTGGGGCTTGAGGTATCTTCTAATTCTAATGGCTATTATCTCTCCCAGGCTAAATATGCTTCTGATTTGCTTTCTAGAGCTAGCATTATTGACACTAAGACCATCTCTATTCCATTGGAAGCTAATGTTAAAATTAATCTAATGAATGGTACATTGCTCACGGATCCTACATTATATCGTCAACTTGTTGGAAGTTTGGTCTATCTCACGGTGACTCGGTCTGATATTGCTTATGCTGTTCATCTTGTTAGTCAATTTATGGTCGCTCCTCGATCCACTCATTTTTTAACTGTTCTTAGGATTCTTCGATATATCAAAGGTACATTATTTAATGGGCTTCACTATTGGGTTATGCTACTCTAGGGCTCATGCTTAAACAAAATAATCAAAGTGCAGCGGAAATAAACAAAGAAGCACCCGAAGTACAACAGGATCTTAGGCTTGTGTTTAGCATAGGTTTATGACATTTAAAACAAAATAAATCACCCATATGATTTAGAAGTTACCTACTTAAGATATCGTAACCTTAAGTTGTAGATCCAAATTGCAAATTGCTCTCAAGTCCAAGATCCTATTCGAACAAGATCACAAGAAGCAGAATTGTCCTTCCTCTAGAGCTAGTCCACACGAACAGCTGATGGATCCTTCTCTAAGGTATGATGATTCACTTATGCTAGCAAGTTGATCCTAAGATCATAATCAAAAGATCTATTTCTTGTGTTTATCTCCCTAAACCAATCTCACTCAACAAGGAAGAGAAGCGGCAAGAAAAACACCAAAAAGAAGAGGAATTGCGGCAACCTTTTTTTTCTGTAGGGAGATGGCGATTTCTTTTTTTTCCAAGTGAGGGTTCTTTTCTTGAAACCAAACTTCTCTTAAAGAAAAATCAGAATATCTCAAGTAGAATGAATGTCTCATGGGCGGCTACAGCCTCTATATCTGATATATGCAGGCGCAAACCCTGACCCCCTAAGCTTGGCCGACCCCTGTAGCTTGTTGCACAATATTTTCATTAATCCACTTGGACTTAAGCAATTTTAGATGGATCAATAGGCCCATTAATTATCTAATAATAATGGTCCAACAATCTTAATGCCTTAAGTTGGGCTAACCATCCTTAGTAGACAGTCTTAAATTAGAATAGTCACTTTGGACCCATTCTAATTTCTCATGCTTATTTATTGGATAGATTAATTTCTAAACGAAAGTAATTTAATTCTCAATTAAATTCCTTTTCCTCATGAACAATTCACGTCATTAATCTATTAATATCATCTCATGACATTTATCCAATTTAGCATAGTCATTCGAAATTCACCTTGCACATAACTATATCAAAGTCAACTATACTCGTTTATATAAGACTTCTTGTTTCCTCTTATCTCATTAAGACATTGTCTTTGGATTTCTCAAATCTCAATTATGTCTTAATCTTTCTTAATTGAACTTCTTCAATTAAGTCCTCAATATAGATCTTTTATTCCACTAAGTTCTACCTTAATAGAATACCATGTTTAATCCATACATATCTGTTCTTATGTGTGTTACCTTCTAGGTTCCCAATATGTTGGCAATGATCATAAGTTAATCTCATTAACTTGTTTTCATAGATCATGAGCGTGATCTAGCAACCTATCATGACCACCCAAATATTGTGAAGTTAGCGGGTGACTTTTTTAGAAACCTTTCAGCAACCAGCCTGTCAGTGTAACATGGTCCTTTCACCATATATCCTGGATAGCGCATAAGCATGGTGCAGTGCCTACTCATGATTAATCCATATTATTTCTCACAACTTATGATTAACCTTATGAATTTGGAGAAAAACAACTTTCTCCTAAATTCATCATGCTTTGGCCAAAGACTTAATGAAGTTAATCGTATTCAAGAACAAACGAGACATGTCTCCATTATCACATGGAGTGGTGAATCCTCTCTGGAGCACTCATTCATCTTTGTATGGTTCATGACATACCCAATAACACCCTACCATAAGCATCCTCTTGTTAGGACCCGTTCGTGATGGAATCTAATAATGACACTCTCCATAGAAGATAACCTGGTATCACAAGTCTGAGGACTAATTTACATGACTGGTACTAAGAGAACATCATCATAGACACTGGAGTGATATTACCAAATGAATTTCTCTTGGCGGGCCTATGTTCAGTGAACTTGTTCAACGGACAAGCACCCATATGTTATCCAAAGTATCCTATACTTCAACCTATATCAGATCGATTGCTTACTTCATAAGTAAGAAGGCTTAACATATACTAGTCTTTGAGCATTGCCAATGCCCCGTCTTGGCAATACGATGACCAGGAATAGTTTGAGGAACAAGGCTTTGATGCATAAGGATCTCATAATTATAAAATTATAACTCTTTATAATTCCTTTGCAAGGCCATTATGTTGCATGGGCTTCATCCGATTAGTACTTAATAACTCCTTATTATTGTACTAACATGAAGGAAAACCTTGTATCACTATCTTCATAGTGAAGGGTTTGTTTTATTGACTATGTATCCCATACTCAATCTGATTGGCTCTAGGGCATCCACCAACAATCTCCCACTTGCACTAAGCCAATCACTAACACATCGAATGCCGAACTCTTTCGATTAGCAATTGTGTCTCTACAAGGACATAGCTTAAGTGCATTGAGAATATGCTTTGTCATATTCATGATAATCTCATTATCAAGGTTAATAATTCAGATTACAACGAGACCTAGATTCTATTCAAATGGCTAAGTTGTTTTTTATAACAACTATTGGAATCTACTTATTAGCAAATAGCTAATGATCCAAATATAACTCATTTTGCAAGCCAAAACAAAAGAGTTAGTCTTAAAAACCTTTAATATAAATGTGCAATCCTTTCAAGTTTGGAACGTTTCCAACTAATTGCATTTTTCAAAAATGGCAATTTATCATAACCTTTATCATTCAAAGAGTAATTAATAGCTCCCACTAAATCCTACATATGTAGATGTTAAGGGATTAATTCAATAACAATTCGAATACCATAACACTAAGCTAAATAGTATTCATAATACTTTGCAAGTTGTATAATATAAGACTATGTTATAGAACAATTCTATAACTGATTTATTTAAGAGGAAATTAAATAAGCATGGCATCCATATGCCAGCAAAGCAATATGTTTCGAAAACATAAATTAAATATCTTCAACATTGGCTCAAATGCCAATAAAATATCAAATGTTTCTAAATAAATCATAAATAAATGTATTATTAAAATTCCATAAGATTGGCAAGCTCTGATATAGCATCAAACTAGGTTGCCATCTTCATGGTCCAGCTTCACTGCTCCTTTCCTTTGGTCCCTCCAATATGTCATACATATTTAGTACCAAATGATAGGTATCGTATACCAAGAGGAGTGAATCATATTATACCTGAAGTTGAAACTTCTTTCAGCTTCTTTCCCTTGTTAGACTAAAGGTACTCCCTGCAATTGCGCCTCCAATAACCAGTTTTCCCACAATTAAAGCAAGCTTTGTTAGCATTATCCTTATCCTTTGCTTCCTCCAAATTACCATCATCGGGCTTCAAACTCTTTGAAGCAGGAGGTACATCCCATCTAGTCTTTCTTTTCTTCTTACCTTTCGGTTTAGAGGAAGAAACTAAATGGCCAGATGACTTGTCCTTAACAATGGTTTGCTCGGCCTTTGTGAGCATATTCAGCAACCCAGAAAGGGTAGCCTCTAAGTGGTTCATGTTGAAGTTCAACACAAACTGCGAATAGCTTTCAGGTAGTAAAGTAAGGATTAGATCAATGCTTAGATCATGATCCATAACCCATCCAATTCGCTCCAAATGGGTAATATACCCAATTATCTTAAGTACATGAGGCCTCACTTGGCTTCTCTCTGACATCTTTGTTTGGAACAATTCCTTTGAGAGGTCAAATCTCTCAATGCGATTCTCCTTAACGAACAGTTCTCTAAGGTTAAGGATGATATCTTGAGCATTCATGGCCTCATGCTGCTTTTGGAGATCGGGTGCCATACTAGCCAACATCACACATGTTGCTTGTACGAGATCATCTCTATGAACTCTATAGGCACCATTTCCTCCTCAGTTGCATCATCAGCAGGCTCATCTGGAATGGGCTCATCAAGAACATAAGCCTTCTTTTCCTATGTCAAGACAATCTTGACATTGCGATACCAGTCAACGAAGTTTGGCCCAGTTAATTTATTAGCATCAAGTATGCTTCTCAGTGATAATGCATTTTCCATTTTAGCGTTCATATCCTATACGAATCAAAACATTTAATAGTCAATAAATAGCAAGTAGTAATCATTTATGTTAGGCTTTAATACTTAAATGATTATTCTCATTATTTTAACAAAATAATAGCCCTCTACGACTATCTCAAGAAATTTAATTTTTAAACTTCTTAATGAGCTAGGACCCCTTTCATTCCAGCATAACCTTGAGTGACTCAACAAGCTATGTTGAAACTAATTGAGTAGGTAACTTAATTTACCAATTACATCTATATGCAACTCCTAGATCCGATTAGGTGACAACTCTTTGCCTAATTGATAACTCGTATAATTATATAGTTTTTAGTTATGTTTTATTATTGTTTTGTGTCAAATACGAGTTATTATTGCTTAGCCATTTAGAAGTATTCATTCTCAACAAGGTCTGAGTAAGGGAGACTTGAGACATACCTTGTCAGTTTGATTTAATCTTTTCAAAAAAAAAAAAAAATTGTTGTGTTTTAAGCCATTTAGAAGTATTCATTCCGAACAAGGTCTGAGTAAGGGAGACTTGAGACATACCTTGTCAGTTTGATTTAATGTTTTAAAAAAAAAACAAAAAAAACAAAAAAAAACACTATCTGGTCCGTTTATTATCTGCATGTGTTTTACTACTTTTATGTATGTATTTTTTTTTTGAGTATTAGTATAATCTTGGCAAGCATGTGGATAAAGCAATAGAGTTACAAAGGCTTTGATTAAGTTATCTAGGTTATTTTCAATTTGGTTTTCTGAAAATTGAATATTTTTGATGATCAAATGTCTTTGAGATTGTTTTTGGCAGATCGGTTCGATTTTTGTTGGAATGTGAATTCATGGTGAGCCTTTGGAAAGCCACGGAAAACTGGGAAGACATAGTAAGTATACTTTTTCTCTTCTTTCCACATGCAGATTTAGGTCATCACATAGATGCTTGCATCTATACATGATCTGATCTTAGAACAAAGTCACTATCCAGAAAGCCCCTTATCTTTGCCCCCCTTACATTAGGAGCCCATAGGTTGTAAACCTTCGGGTTGGATCCCTAGATATGAACTCCATAAATTATGCCAAAGTGAACGGATACGATTCCGACCCCCATTCCCTCTTTATACTTTTATGATAATATTTGCGATCATTGGGTTTGGGATTGTGTGTTTCCTTCTTGTTTATTTTGTTATCTTTTGAAATCTGAAAAAAAAAAAGGAATAATGCAAAAGAGGGTAGTTAGAATGAGTGACTGTTTTTAGAGTCGTGAACTTCGAACTTATTGATGCCAAAACAATGTTGTGATGAGTTGAGAAAAAGATGGTGAAAAAAAAGAGCTGATGAAAATCTGTCTTGATTGATCAATTGAATGAAAAGAAAAAAAAAGGTATGGAATCCAATGTGATTTCTGAAAAAAAAAAAATCAACAAGAATGATGATTATGAATAGATGTGATTATGCATAAAAGATGTCTCAATGAGGGCACAAATCAAAAGAAAATCACTTGTGCTTAAAAAAAAAATCAGAATTCAAGATTCGAGGTTCTTCATTATAGAGAGGTTTTTACTTTTCTATTTTCTTTGGATCGAGTCTTTTCTTGCTTTTTGTTTTCTTTTCAAAATATTAATGTTGAACATAGGACTAAGGATGAGTGAGAATGGAAATATTTTGAGAGGATTGATCACATTATTATTATATTTCTTGAGCCTAACTTGTGATAAACCTCAGATTATGTTTGAACATTCCACCCCTCACTTGTCCATAAGCCTCAGATTCATCTCTGTACCGATCAGATTTGTCGAGTTCACTTGTGAACTGCGGTGACAAGGATCTTAGCATGTGTACTTATGAAGCTATAGTTTGCCTAGTCCTCCATGGCTAGCTAAAGTCTCGCCAAGAAGGAAGTTCCTCAATCGTACGGTAATGCCTTCAATTTTAATCTCATTGACCCTTTACTCGAACTTAATATGCCAATGATACTTAATTAGATGCCTTGCCAATTCTTACGCTTGATCTTGCTTGTTTGTTTGAGATCCCTTTAACTTGTTTTCCTGTTTATTTTTTTTCTAGGATTGAGTCGTTGCTAGGGACTAGCAACAATCTAAGTGTGGGGGTGTGATAACACGTATAATTATATAGTTTTTAGTTATGTTTTATTATTGTTTTGTGTCAAATACGAGTTATTATTGCTTAGTCTAATTGTGTTTATGATCTTTTATATTTTTATGTAATTTGGTGTTTTTCACGAGTTTCTTTGAGTGATTTCAGATTACTAGGTTAAATCAAGAATTAAGGGCAAATCCAGTTCAGTTCCAGTTCCGACACCTTTTGCCATATCAGCTATATCTAGAGTTTTACTGAAGCATTAAGGCTGAAATTTTTACAGTGCAAAGTTAAGAGGCATATCTATCTTTTTCATGCTTTACACTTCTTGAAACGGAGTCGTTTTCCCTAGCGAAATATGGTATCAAGTTGGCTGATGTGCAATGACGTCTGTTCTGACCAGTTTTGGTATTTTGACCATATCTTCTGATCCACATGAGAAAATGAGCTGATTATAATGGCTATGGATCACAAACAGATAGGGGAATATTGTTCTAGAAGACCATTTGATCAGATCAAGCCTCCAACATTGACAAAATCAACCATCAAGCTGGCTGATCAGAATTGTCATACAATATGACGAAAATTGTTAGAAAAATGCACCCACCTATTATACCTACCTTTGAAATTTATAAAGCTTGTCTCTTGTCATTTAGCTCTCCAAAATGTATATAAATAGAGGGCCTTGGATGATTGTAAGAGACATTGTACATTGGTAGGACATTAGCCATTGTAATAAAATTCTCTAAGTTTTCTTCTTCTTTCTTTTCTCTAGTTTTCTTTTTATTTAGAGAGAGCAAGAGGCTGGATAATTAATATTCTTCTTCTTCTTCTTTCTTTCTTTTATTTTCTTCTTAGATTCTCTTTAATTTTATGTTTATGTTTACAATGCCTATGCTAGGCTAAACTTCTATTTGGTTAAGGGTGATTTCAAAGCCCTAGACATGTTTTGTGATTGATTTTCAGATTCTATCTATCATTAATTTTCTATCAAAGTTGCTTATGTTCTTCTACAAGAATTGTTCATGATGTTGTCTTGATTTGTTTAGGTGTACAACTAGATAGATCTTGATAATTATCTATTGCTAGTTTAGGAGTCTTGATCCGTGTAATTGTCTTGATTTCCTATTCATAAGTGGCAATTTGTGATTAATGATTATGGTCAAGTTTTCAATAATTGCAAAGTGGAACATAACCTAAGTTGAACAATCCGAGCTTATGTGTTTGTTGCTTAGATCAACCTATCTTTCTCATCATAAAGCTGCCATTAAATTGAATTTAGAGAGCTTATTCTAGGTTGTTTGATGGTTAGAGATTAAATAGAGAGCTTGTTCTATTTAACGACAAACTAAGGAAAGATTGGGATAACAGAGCTTGTTGTTATCTACGGTTGTTAACTTTGATAGTTGGTTAATGTTGATAGATATGAAATTGATTCTTAATGATGTCTAGTGGTGGAGAATGAAACCTTAACCATATTTTTCATATTTGATTCTTCTTACTTACTTGTTTTCTTACTTTTCTTGTTTGCTTATTTTTAAAACTATTTCAAAACCCCCTTTTCTTTTGTTCTCTTTGAACGTAAGTTATAAACTAATAACTCATAGATTAAAACCCAATCCCTGAGGACTCGACCCTTGCTAATCATTATACTCTACAATTGATTCTTTTTAAGTGCAAGGTTAAATAAGATACACTCTTTTGGGTGCATCAAATTTTTGGCGCCGTTGCCGGGGATTGCTTTCTTTAGTTTATTGGTTTATTCTTATTTTCTGTTCTAATTATTTACTTTCATATTTATTTTTATTAGTGAATGTTCCAAGCTCCTGAAGAAGACTTAAGACTTAGGAGAATTCGGGAATTTATAACTTCTCACCAACAACCAATCGAGGAGTTGATCCAAAACATCCAAGAGGAGCAAGGAGAGATGGCAGCAGCTGACAACCAAACTCTCAAGGAGCTTGCCGCTCCGGACTTGGGTCAACAACCATTATGCATTGAATATGCTAATCTTGAGGTAGCTTTTGAATTAAAATCTGGTTTGATTCATCTTCTCCCAACTTTTCATGGTTTTGCAGGAGAGGATCCAAATAAGCACCTCAAGGAATTCCATGTAGTTTGCTCAACCATGAGACCAACAGGGGTCACGGAAGAGCAAGTTAAGTTGAGAGCCTTTCCATTCTCTCTAGCTGATTCAGCAAAGGAATGGCTCTACTATCTACCATTCGGGACCATCACTACATGGAATGATTTGAAGAAAGCATTCTTGGAAAGGTATTTTCCAGCATCTAAGGCTGCCAACATTAGGAAAGAGATATGTGGGATTCGGCAATACAACGGACAGTCCTTATATGAATATTGGGAGAGGTTCAAGAAACTTTGTGCATCATGTCCACACCATCAGATAAGTGAACAACTTCTCATCCAATACTTCTATGAAGGTCTCATGCCCATGGAGAGAAGTATGATAGATGCCGCTAGTGGGGGAGCTCTAGTTGATAAGACTCCCGGGTCTGCTAGAACATTAATCTCCAACATGGCAGCCAATTCTCAACAGTTCTCAATGAGACAAGATCCACCACCACAACCCAAGAGAGTTAATGAGGTAAGTATATCATCCCTTGAACAAAAATTTGATAAACTGACTTCTCTTGTTCAACAATTGGCTGTAGGTAATATACAACAAATAAAGGCTTGTGGCATATGTTCAAACATAGAGCACCAAACTGATATGTGTCCAACACTTCAAGAGGACACCAATGAACATGTGAATGCCATGGGTGGATTTCAGAACCAATCAAGGAAATATGATCCCTACTCAAACACTTACAATCCAGGATGAAGGGATCATCCAAACTTCAATTATGGAGGGAACCAATCACAAACTATTCCTCCACCATTTGACAACCGGCCACCGGGTTTTCAGCAAAGAGTGCAACAACCATACCAAACCCGACAACAACTGCCACCCACCCAAAATTCAGGTACTTCTCTTGAAGATCTTGTTAAAGCTCTTTCTACTAATACAATTCAATTTCAACAGGAAACAAAGACAAGTATTCGAAATTTGGAGACTCAAATAGCGCAATTGGCAACAACCATGAGTCAAATGCAAGCAAGGGATTCTGGGAAATTACCTTCCCAAACCATAGTGAATCCAAGAGAGAATGCCAATGCTATAACTTAAAGAAGTGGGAACAGCTAGAGACACCACAAAATGATAGTGCTCAAGGGGAGAACAATACCATGGCATCCTCTTCACATCCCAACGAGCCACTAAAAAAGGTAATTCCTAAACCATCCTTTCCTTCTTATATAACTCCTCCACCTTTTCCTAGCAGGTTAGCAAAGTCCAAGAAGGAGGAGCAAGAGAAGGAAATTTTGGAAACCTTCCGGAAAGTAGAGGTGAACATTCCTTTACTAGATGCTATCAAGCAAGTGCCAAGATATGCCAAGTTCCTAAAAGAGTTGTGCACATCTAAACGGAAGTTGAAATGGAATGAAAAGGTAAGTGTGGGGGAGAATGTGTCAGCTGTTCTTCAAAAGAAACTCCCACCTAAATGCAAGGATCCAGGTATGTTTACCATTCCTTGTAAGATAGGCAACACCAGGTTTGAGCGTGCTATGCTAGATCTAGGGGCATCTATTAATGTCATGCCATATTCAATTTATGATTCATTGAATCTAGGACCATTAGAGGAAACCGGTGTTATAATACAACTTGCTGACCGTTCTAACACTTATCCAAGAGGAGTTGTAGAAGACGTTCTTGTACAGGTTAATGAATTGGTTTTTCCCGCTGACTTTTATGTTATTGAGATGGAAGATGAGATGTCTTCTAATCCCACACCTATTCTATTAGGGAGACCATTCTTGAAAACAGCAAGAACTAAAATAGATGTACATGATGGCACTTTAACTATGGAATTTGATGGTGAAATAATTCGCTTTAACATTTTTAAGGCCATGAGATATCCTAGTGATGTGCATTCTGTTTTTAATATTGATATAATTGACTCACTAGTGCAGCAAGCTTATGAGCTAGATGCTGAAGATAGTGTGGAGATAGTCCTTAGCAAACATCTCGGAATGTGGAATGCTAAAGGGGAACTAGCCTTGAGTGACCATGTGGAAGGGGCACTAGAATCTTTACACTCACTGCCACCTAAAGATGCAAGGTTTGATGTTTCATTTATTGAATTGCAATTATCTAATGAGAAACTTTTACCTTCCATTTTGCAGGCACCAACTTTAGAGTTGAAACCACTACCGAACCACATGAAATATTTGTTCTTAGGTGAAAAGGACACACTACCTGTCATCATTGCCAAAGAGCTCACACCTTTGCAAGAAGAGCGACTTATCCGGGTGCTTAGAGAGCATAAAACAGCAATTGGTTAGACAATTGCCGATATCAAGGGAATAAGCCCATCCATGTGCATGCACCGGATTTTGTTAGAGGAGGGGTCCAAACCAACAAGAGAAGCACAAAGAACATTGAACCCTCCTATGATGGAGATTGTGAAAAAGGAGATACTGAAGCTCCTAGATGTTGGAGTGATCTATCCTATCTCGGATAGCAAATGGGTGAGCCCAGTCCAAGTGGTTCCAAAGAAATCAGGTGTAACGGTGGTAACAAATAATGAGAATGAACTTGTTCCTACTAGGATTCAAACAGGATGGCGAGTTTGTATTGATTATCGTAAACTTAATTCCACAACTCGCAAAGACCACTTTCCTTTACCTTTTATTGATCAAATGCTTGAAAGGTTAGCTGGCCATTCTCATTATTGTTTTCTTGATGGTTTTTCAGGTTATAATCAGATAGCCATTGCTCCGGAGGACCAAGAGAAAACAACATTCACATGTCCATTTGGTACTTTTGCATACCGGCGTATGCCATTTGGTCTTTGTAATGCACCAGCTACATTCCAAAGGTGTATGGTTAGCATATTTTCAGATTATGTAGAGAACATCATAGAAGTGTTTATGGATGATTTTAGTGTCTATGGTGATTCTTTTGATAGATGTCTAGAGAACCTTACACTTGTACTTGAAAGATGCATGGAAACTAACCTTGTTTTGAATTGGGAAAAATGTCACTTTATGGTAGAACAAGGAATAGTTTTGGGCCATGTTATTTCTTCTAGAGGGATAGAGGTTGATAAATCTAAAATAGATATTATGCATTCTTTACCACCTCCCACAAATGTGAGAGAGGTTCGTTCTTTTCTTGGACATGCAGGTTTCTATAGGAGATTTATCAAAGACTTCTCAAAGATCACATTACCTCTTTGCAAGCTACTACAAAAAGATGTGGTTTTCCACTTTGATGACAAATGCAAAGAGGCGTTTGAAACATTGAAGGGACTCTTGACATCAGCTCTTATCATCCAACCACCAGATTGGAATGTACCTTTTGAAATCATGTGTGATGCTAGTGACTATGCCATTGGAGCTGTTTTGGGCCAACGGGTTGGCAAAGCCTCACATGCCATTTATTATGCCTCCCGAACTCTTAATGATGCTCAATTGAACTATTCCACTACTGAAAAAGAACTTTTGGCTGTTGTATTTGCTTTAGAAAAATTTCGATCTTATTTAATTGGTACTAAAGTAATTGTATATTCTGACCATGCAGCCCTTAAGTACTTACTCACTAAGAAGGAGGCCAAACCAAGGTTGATTAGATGGATACTTCTCTTACAAGAGTTTGATTTGGAGATAAAAGATAAGAGAGGTAGTGACAACCTGGTTGCGGACCATCTTAGCCGTTTAGTTCATGAAGAGGATGCACTACCCTTGAATGAGAACTTTCCAGATGAGCAACTTCTTTTTATAAGTACAACAACTCCTTGGTATGCCGATATTGTTAATTACTTGGTTACCAAGAAGTTGCCACAAGAGTTGACACAAGCTCAAAGAAATAAGATCAAGAGTGATGCCAAATATTACATATGGGATGATCCTTACCTTTGGAAGCATTGCTCCGATCAGATTATAAGAAGGTGTGTACTCGAATCTGAATTTCAATCTATTCTCACCTTTTGTCACTCTTATGCATGTGGAGGACACTTTGGATCCAAAAGAACAGGCATGAAAGTTCTTGATTCTGGATTTTATTGGCCTACTATATTCAAAGATGCATACCTCTTTTGCAAGTCATGTGATCGTTGCCAAAGAACAGGTAGCTTAGGTGCTAGAAATCAAATGCCTCAAACTCCAATACTTATTGTTGAAATTTTTGATGTATGGGGCATGGATTTCATGGGACCTTTTCCTTCTTCTTTTGGTAATCTTTATATTTTACTTGCCGTTGATTATGTTTCAAAGTGGGTGGAAGCAAAATCCACTAGGACTAATGACTCTAAAGTGGTTTCAGATTTTGTCAAGACTAACATCTTTGCTAGGTTTGGAACGCCAAAGGCCATAATCAGCGATAGAGGTACTCACTTTTGCAATAGGACTATGGAAACACTTTTGAGGAAGTATAACATCACACACAAGGTCTCCACCTCATATCATCCTCAAACTAGTGGGCAAGCTGAAGTGTCAAACCGAGAAGTTAAGTCCATTCTTGAAAAGACAGTTAATCCAAATAGGAAGGATTGGAGTTCACGACTTGATGATGCACTTTGGGCTTATAGGACAGCATATAAGACACCAATTGGTATGTCTCCTTATCGACTTGTTTATGGTAAGCCTTGTCATCTTCCGGTTGAATTGGAACATAAATCATATTGGGCTATCAAACAATGCAACATGGAGATGGATGAGACAGGAAAGAAAAGAAAACTTGACCTACAAGAATTAGAGGAGATAAGGAATGATGCCTATCAGAATTCTAGGATTTACAAGGAAAAGACTAAGGCATTCCATGACAAGATGATATATGTCGCAACCTAAAAAAAAAATAACGACGAGTCTCATCGCAAGACTTTATTATTCGTTAGGCGTGACATTAAAAAAAATCGAGGAAAAGTCGACTTAATTCCTCTAGAAAAATGAAGGTTTTGAAAATGACCTTAAAAAAGACATGGAGTCGCCACCAATCTTTTTTAGCTAGGTGTGATCGGCCACCTATTAAAACCGGTTTTATAAAATATTTTAAAAATTAATTAAAACATTTTAAAAACCAATTTCAAGTCTGCGTTTTAAACCAGAGAAATCAAAGAAGCGGGTTCGGGAGTCGGTTACGTGTGGGGAAAGATTAGCACCCCCACAACGCCCGTATAAATCGGTACCTTATTAATCGTGTGTTATCTCAAGTCTCGGTAAAAAGTTGGTTTTAAATTTAGTATTTCAAGTTAATTCCCAATTTAAAGAAAAATAATTTCATTTTTTTTATTGAAAATGATCCAGAATTTATAAATTCAAAATTTTCCTATATTCCCCAACAAACGTGGCAAAATATAGAAATTTTTATTAGTTTTGGAAAACTTTCCGAATCATTCTCTTTTTTGAAAGAAAGATATTCCTTTATTAATGATAATTGATGATATTCCCTCCAGCAAACCCGGTAGAGAACTCATGAATTATTTTAACTCGGGAATATCTTTATTTTTATTGAAAACCATTATCTTTTGAAAACATTTAAAATAAATGAATACGTATATGCTAAATAAAGATAACTAAATAAAACCATAGGATATCATGAAATATTCGAAACCATATAATAAACCATGTAACATCAAAAAATATAAATCAAAATAACAACAATATCATAGAAATTATTATAGCAAGAATCACATATTATATAAAATGCATGAATATAAAAATGCAATGCATGAAATGTATTTTTTTCCTTTAATTAAGGAAATCCGTATATCTAAAAAGATATCCGGCTACCTTAGGAAAATATGTCAAATTAAATATTCTAAAACCAAAATACTTTGTGATTGTTTGAAAACAATTTTGAAAAGCTTGAATTAAAAATAAAAACTGGGCTAATTTCTTTAAAATGGCTCTAATTTCCTAAGTTTAAAAAATCCGGACTTGACTACCCTTAACCCGGGACTTGAAAAACCATTTTTAGAGTTTGAAAAGGCTTAGAAATTACCCTAAGTCAGTAGCTAACCCTTCTAATCAGCCCACTCTAAGTAAATTAACCAAAACAGAAAATTGTTTTTTTTTTAAATTCAATTCTGACTCCACTGTCCAGTTTTAATCCACGAATTTTTATCCTATTTTTAAAAATTCCAAAAATTCTAAAAAAAATACTGGAAACTCAGAACATGTAAAACTACACGAAAAAAAATCGGCTTAATTTTCGAATCAAAGATGAATTCCCAGAAAAATCAGAGATGTACAAGTTTTTGGAGGAGAAAAAACTGCTTTGTTTTTCTTTAAATTCAATTCTGACTCCACTGTCCAGTTTTAATCCACGATTTTTTACCCTATTTTAAAAAATTCCAAAAATTCTGAAAAAAATACTGAAGACTCACGACATTTAAAACTACACGAGAACAAATCGGCTTAATTTTTTTATCAAAGATGAATTCCCAGAAAAATCAGAGATGTACGAGTTTTTGGAGGAGAAAAAACTGCTTTGTTTTTCTTTAAATTCAATCCTGACTCCACTGTCCAGTTTTAATCCACGATTTTTTACCCTATTTTTAAAAATTCCAAAAATTCTAAAAAAAATACTGGAGACTCAGGACATATAAAACTACATGAGAACAAATTGGCTTAATTTTTTGATCAAAGATGAATTCCCAGAAAAATCGGATATGTACGAGTTTTGGGTGGAAAAAAAACTGCTTTGCCAACACATTTTTTTTGTCTTTGATAAAATCATTTAAAAATAAAAATAAAAATATTTGAAACTCATAAAATGACTTGAAAGCAGTAGCTAGGACTTTTTGAAAGTTAGATAAAAATTGGCTAAGTAAAAAAAATCACAAAGGTAGAATAATCAATTTGACAAACTTAATTTTCCACAAGTGTGCTCAAGAGAGCATGACTTTGAACCATTAATTGGCTCAAGTCATTATTCAAGTGGCATGAACATGAAATGCATGAAACAATGCAGCAAACATAATGCATGAAATGCATGGATCTAAACCTAAATGTAAGGAAAATGCATGACATAAATAATATGGCCTAGACCTAACATGAACTTGCATGGCATTTAATGTAACCTAGACCTAAGACATGCATGGCATTTTCACAAACACAAGGCATGCTTAATTCAAAAATCCAACCAAATATCATGCAAATGCAAAAACCTAACAACTAGCATGACAAAAAATGCAACACACAATGCAAAACACATGGAGTAGCCAAATGGCCCCAAGCTCCAACAAGCATGGCATTTTCACAAACACTTGGTATGCTAGCATGAAAAACTAAGTCATAACACAAAAATCACACAAGCATTTTCACAAACACCTAATATACCAAATCTAAAACATGCTCACTAAGATATAAAACAAGAATCATGCAAAGAATCACACAAGCATTTTCACAAACACTTAATATGCTAACTCTAAAACATGCTCAAATTTAAACAACATGAAAACAGAAAATTAAAAATGCAAAAACATGATATCTAAGACATAAATGGCAACAAACAAAGCAACCAAATTAAATATAACTTAAGAACATGAAATAACATAACACTTAAAACATCAAAAACAAAGAAAATAGCATAAACAATATGGTAAAATGAATTGAAACAACAACTTAAAATAAATAATGTAGGCCATTTGGCCATGGTGAGTTTATTGTAAAAACAAAATGTAAAAAAAATATACTTAAGAAAGGAAATGAAGGAAGAACAAGAAACATTATTTTAAAATGAAAACTCACCAAGTAGAGATTAAAATAGCAAAAAACAAGAATAGAAAATGAAAGTGCAAGAGTTGGTGCTCAAGAGCAACCTCAAGAAGCTAATATTTCAAGCTTTTCTCTTCAAACTTTCCTTTATTTCTAAACTTTTCTTTTTTTGCTCTCAACCAAGAAGATAAAAACTAAGAAAAACTAAGAGAAATCAGCCAAAATGGAAAAGAAGAAACCAAAATCTGCCTCCCTTCCCTTAGGGCTAGCCTTAATGCATGGTTATATAGCCTCCAAGATGTTGTCATTTTTGTGTAACCTAATTTCCATCAAATGGCCAATAATTCAAGATGAAAAGTCATGAAATTACCACCTTTAGATTAGCATCTCAGCCCTCTCAAATTACAGCTATGCAAAAATAATGTTGACATCTTTCTTAACCTATGTGGTTTAATCACCATGGCTTGATCAAAGAGAATGGTTAACTAACTCTTGATTTTTAACCACTTGATTAAAAAAAAAAAATTAGAAGCTTCCTCCTTTCTTTGGGCTTGGGCATGCCAGCACTTCTCTTTTCCAGCCCAACTCTGATTTTTTTGAAGGGCCAAAAAAGCCCTTTTCGGTTGCTTGGGTGAAATGACCATTTTGCCCCCCGGATGCAAATAAATATCAAACGGACTCCAAATTCAATTTTTCTTTTTTTAATACTTCCAAAATAATAAAATATTGAGTTCTGGAAGTTTTCAAAATTATCCGAGTCCGTTTGCTATTTATTTGGATTTTTTCTTCCCAAAAATGCCCTTTTATGCCCCTACATTTTACCATTTTTTAAACGAGCTCCAAATCAAGATTTTTCTTCACCAATCTCTTCAAAATAATTAAAAAGTGTGATCTGGAAGTTTTCATAATTTTTGGAGCTCATTTGGTATTTTTTTGGGATTTATCGGCTTGAATTACTGCATAGGAGGCCCGGGATTTGGCCATTTTGCAAACGAACTCGGAATCAAGATTTTATTTCGCCAATCTCTTCCAAATAATTTAAAAATGATATTTGCCAAATTTCAGAATTTTTTGAGTCCATTTGCTATTTTTCCGGGATTTATCTTTTTGAATTACTACATAAGAAGCCCGGGATTTGGCCACTTTGCAAACGAACTCGGAATCAAGATTTTCTTTCTCCAATCTCTTTCAAATGATTTAAGAATGAGATTGACAAATTTTCCATAATTTTTGGAGTCCATTTGCTATTTTTCCCAAATTTTTCCAATTTTACCCTTTAACCTCCGAAACCCGGTTTTGCTCAAAACAAGTCCGATTTTCAGATTTTCTTCAATCTGAGCCTTGGGCCATCCTTTTTAATCATTCCTCATCCATTGGGGGCTTTGGTCTTACCAAGTCGGGCCATTTCTGTGATTCTTCCCGATTTCACCGAAATCCACTAAAAACCCTAATTCTCGGTTTTCTCCCGGATTGACTTTTTTTTCGGTTTTTCTTGCAAGTGACTTCTCCATTACCCGTAGTCAGTGCTTATCTTTCATTTGGAACCTTCAATTTCGACCAGTTTGATCGTTTAAGCACTTTTCCCCAAATTTCTCGGATTAGGGTTTCCTTTCTATTGAATCTCCAAATCCCAACTTCCGAACTCCATATCTTTCAATGTAGACCTCGGATTATCAAAATTCTTTCGCCATTTTTCAATTGAACTTAAAATCTTGATTTTGAAAGTGGGTTGACTTTTTCAGTAGTTGACTTTCTGGGGTTGACTTTTTCGGGGTTGACTTTTTTTCAAGTTTGACTTTTTGTGCTCGCCCTCTTAAACTAAGTCTCGGAGTACCACCTGCAGGATGAAAACAGTCTTTTTACACTTGGGAACATCAATATGGGAAGAAAACATACATGTTTAGTGGTCCGGACAAAATTAGGTGTCTACAGCTGCCCCTCTTTGGCTATTGCTGAGAATCAGGAATCAGGCAAAGATAAACCGACACTAATTTTGTACGGTCAGTGACATCACATGTGAAGGAAAGGGAAAAGGGTTTCTTTTTCATTTTAATTTTTTTCATTTTCTATTTTTCATTTTTTCATTTTTTTCTTCTTTCTTCTTTTTTTCTTTTTTCTTTTTTCCTTTTTTTTATTTTTTTTATTTTTTATTTTATTTTTTTTCTCTTTTTTCATTTTTTTTTAAAAACAATAAATTGAAGATTTTGTCCTTAAATTGAATTCCCTGCCTAAACAAGGCTCGATTCGTCTTAAGGGAATGAATTCGATTTCAAAAGAAAAATTTATGCTCGAAGGGCTTTAAAATTGGTGCCCGAAGGTCTTAAAATGGTGCCCGGAGGTCTTAAAAATTGGTGCCCGGAGGTCTTAAAAATTGGTGCCCGGAGGTCTTACCCCTGAAAAAAGTTATGCCCGGAGGTCTTAAAGATATTGCCCGGAGGTCTTACCTGTGATTTGAAAAATTATGCCCGGAGGTCTTAAAAATTGGTGCCCGGAGGTTTTACCCCTGAAAAAAGTTATGCCCGGAGGTCTTAAAGATGTTGCCCAGAGGTCTTACCTATGATTTGAAAAAAATTATGCCCGGAGGTCTTAAAAATTAGTGCCCGGAGGTCTTACCCCTAAAAAAAATAATGCCCGGAGGTCTTAAAGATGTTGCCCGGAGGTCTTACCTGTGATTTAAAAAATTATGCCCGGAGGTCTTAAAATGGTGCCCGGAGGTCTTAAAAATTGGTGCCCGGAGGTCTTAAAATGGTGCCCGAAGGTCTTAAAAATTGGTGCCCGGAGGTTTTACCCCTGAAAAAAGTTATGCCCGGAGGTCTTAAAGATGTTGCCCGGAGGTCTTACCTGTGATTTGAAAAATTATGCCCGGAGGTCTTAAAAATGGTGCCCATAGGCCTTAAGAATGGTGCCCGGAGGCCTTACCCGTGATTTGAAAAAAATGCGCTGTATGCGACTTTAAAAATGATGCCCGGAGGTCTTAAGAATGGTGCCCGGAGGCCTTACCCGTGATTTGGAAAAAATGCGCTGTATGCGACTTTAAAAATGATGCCCGGAGGTCTTAAGAATGGTGCCAGGAGGCCTTACCCGTGATTTGGAAAAAATGCGCTGTATGCGACTTTAAAAATGATGCCCGGAGGTCTTAAGAATGGTGCCAGGAGGCCTTACCCGTGATTTGGAAAAAATGCGCTGTATGCGACTTTAAAAATGATGCCCGGGGGTCTTAAGAATGGTGCCCGGAGGCCTTACCCGTGATTTGGAAAAAATGCGCTGTATGCGACTTTAAAAATGATGCCCGGAGGTCTTAAGAATGGTGCCCGGAGGCCTTACCCGTGATTTGGAAGAAATACGCTGTATGCGACTTTAAAAATGATGCCCGGAGGTCTTAAGAATGGTGCCCGGAGGCCTTACCCATAATTTGGAAAAAATGCGCTGTATGCGACTTTAAAAATGATGCCCGGAGGTCTTAAGAATAGTGCCCGGAGGCCTTACCCCTGAAAAAAGTTATGCCCGGAGGTCTTAAAGATGTTGCCCGGAGGTCTTACCTGTGATTTGAAAAATTATGCCCGGAGGTCTTAAAAATGTTCTTTGAAGAATTGTTGAAAATTACCCTAACGATTTTGAGAAGATGCGAATGCTTTTTGATGCAGATGCAGGTGTTGAATAAGACACGAAATGACTTAAACTGGTGCAAATGTCTTTAATGCAAATGTAAATGACTTGGATTGATGCCCATGTTTCATGATGCAGATGCCCCTACTAATTGTGTTCATGTAACTGGTTTATGAATGGTGTAACTACAATTACCACACAGTAATGAAAATGCAATGATTCTAGAAATGATGCAATTGCTTGAGATGACACAAATACGAATTCCATGAAGAATGTAAATGTAAAGGTAAAATACAGATGCTTATGGAATAATGCCAATGCAAATACCCATGAATGATGCAAATGCTTGCCGACACTGTGCAGATGCAAAAGCTCGATAAAGAGATGAGTGCTCATGAGTGATGCAAGTGCCCCCGGCTGTTTTTCTAGACTTTGGCTTAGCCTTTCAAATTCATTTTTCCTCTTCAAATCAGAGTATATCTTCAATTCATTTTGGCTATTCTCTTTGCCCCAACAGTTTTTCAAACTTTCATCAACAGAGATCTGAACCGGGTTCTATTTCTTCTTCTCATATCTGGAAGTCAAGACCTATCCTGGCAGTTCTACACCTTTGAGTTAGAAAAATCCTTGTCTCATGCCAACATCAAAATGGGTATTTCAAAAAAATCTTTTTATTTGTTTTCGCATTTTGAAAACTTCTGAACAAAAAATATTAACCCCACAATGTGTGATGTACAAATCTTTTGAAGACTGATGATCATTGTTAGAAATTTCTCTAAGTATCAATCTGGGTTTTTTCAACTGGATTGGCAAGGCTTGGTATAACAAGATTCTGGCTTTTCCAGGAAAACTTCATGACAAAAATGTATATCCCTTCTAGGCTCACAAATGGAACAGGTTTTATAAATCATGAATTCATTGAGAACCAAAAAAATTCAACATTCTTTTAGTTTCCATATCAAGGCATTTTGTCAAGCATCAAGATTGGCTGGGATGTTTAAACCGAAAAGTTTAATCTTGGGAACAAAGTTTCAGTTTTTGAAGACAATCCTCCGAATGAGAGCTGAAAATTTGGGGGGTTCAGGAATTCCTAGATGTTCCTCGATGACCACTCCTTTAATAAGATCTTTTCTTTTGGGGTATCGGCACTATCATCGATGGCATCGAAAATTCCCATTCTACTCTAGACCGCCCGTTTTTTTGGGTTTTCGCCCTAGAGTCCCATTCTTTTCAATTTTTCTCTTTTTTTTTTTTTTTTTTTTTTACCATGCACTTGAGAATTCTAAATTCTTCCTTAGTGAAATGAGAATTTGATAAGATGGGATAAAATCTGAGGAAAACCCTTCAAATTAAACATTCATGCTTGATCAAAATGGACTTTTTAAAGCACGTAATGTAGGCCATGGCTCAGGATTCAGAAAGAAAGGATAAATAGGCCCAAAATATGTGTTTGAGGGTAATCAGATCAAGGATCCTTTCTTGAAGAGGATTTTCTTTGAAGCATGTGTCTCTTCTTGGACATTTCTTTCTTTTTGATTTTGCTCTTTTTCTTCCTTGCTTTTGGCTTTCAATTTGCCATGTCTTTCACACACATTTTTTTATTGTGTTTTTTGTTTGTTTTTCTTGGCTTTCATTTCGTCATCTTTTCCTCTTCTTTTTTTCTTTGACAGAGTGCGCCCGTATTTATTCGGGGCTCCATTTGCTTTGTGTCTGTCCCTGAGCTGTCACTCATTTCTCAATGATCTTTGAAAAGATCTTTCCTCGCATTTGCCCCCCAGTGTAGAGGGTAATCCTTGATCAGGGTTCAAAGAATTAAGAATTCTTTTGGCTCAAAAGGGGTGACTATGGATAATAATTTTTTTCTTGTGAAATGGATATGAAAGATGGCCATTCATCATATCAAGCCCAAATATTCTCATTGAAAAGCAATCCTCAGGGGAAATAGATATTCAGAATTTCATTTTGCACTTTGGAATCATCCGAATTCTCATATGCATGATATCATGATTTTTCTTTTTCTTTTTTTTTTTGTTTTTTTCGTCGCATGCCCCTAATGATTCATGCATTAGCCCATCCTTCTTCACTATGTATCCATCATTTCCACATATGATGCCCCAATTTGATTATCCATGCGAATTTGTATCAACGAGGAACATGGCAAGTCTAGGTCTGTTTTGAAAAGGCTGAGTTTCCAATCTGAGTTCTTTGAAGAGACAAGGAAAACATGACCCAAAAGCAGGTTTTCTCTGGGACAAGGGATAATCTAGTTTAATCATTGTGCCCCAAGGTGTCAATCATGAAGTGATGTCTGGGCAATTAGTGTTTTGTGGTCATTGGGAAAGGTCATGAATGGTTTTAGCACAATCCTGACACACACCAAATTATCAAAATCTGGATTCTTGAAAGAATGTCTCATTTGTTTGATTTTCAAGGAATTCAAAAAATTTCAAAAAGTTTGTTCCTTTGTTCATAGCCTAGACTAGGATTTACATCCTTGCTTATTTTGCAATGACAATGCTTCTCTTTTTTCATTCATTTTTCCTTGAAGCATTAGGTCTTTCAAGTGTTATTGATTCAAGGTTTAGGTATAGAGAAGCCCAAAAAAGAGGGGGATGGTGTTGGGTCATTTCTAACACTGATCATCAATCTTCTTGAGACTATCCATTATTAAAACTTCCTTAATGCTTGTTTTTGTAAATTCACGTTTATTTAAAACACAACAAACACAAAGCATTTAAAATTCATTTAATTCATGTAGATGTTAACATGAGACAAGTGCTTTCATCATCACAGTGTATAAAACTACATGCGTCAAAAATGCTCCTATTGACATCCTTCAAAGGTAGTAATTCTCCCCCTAAAACCCTGAAAGAAATTGATTTAGGGCTAAGTGGCCTTCCATTGATCGATAAGCTCCGGTGTCAAAATACCATCACGGATAAAACTTTCAATCATTTCCTTCAGTTGTCTGTATTTTTCAGTTGAATGCCCAACTACCCCTAGGTGATAATCACACTTGCTGTCAGGGTCATAACTCCTTGCTGATGGATTCGGAGCTATTTTCAAAGGTACCGGGGTAAGGTACTGATTCTTTATTAGTAATGGCAGTAAGTCAGGGATGGGGATTGGAATTCTTTCTTGATTTTCTCGCGGTCGTTTTCTAGAAGTAGGCCTTGTTGCAAGGGCTGGTATAGGATTAGGTGTTTGGGTAGGTAGGTAAGGATAAAGGCTTGGAGATACCTCAGTAGGGTAACATGATTGGTATGAGGGAAATTGGGAATATGGGATGAAATCTTCCATAGTTTGGACATCTTCCTCTTTCTTTCTTGGTGCCTTATTTCTCTCGGTATTGGATGTTCCTTCTCTTTCAAGTTTCCCATTATTGATAGCATTCTCAATCATCTCCCCTGAAATTACCATGTTCGCAAAATTCTTCGAAGCATTGCCGACAAGTCTGTCATAGTACGGGGCGTGCAGTGTATTCACAAAAAGGATAGTGATTTCCTTTTGTGTCAAGGGCGGTTGTATTTGGGCAGCCAAGCTCATCCACCGTTGTGCATATTCTTTGAAGCTCTCAGTAGCTTTTTTCTCCATATTTTGCAAAGTGAGACGATCAAGTGTCTTGTCGGTCATATGCTTGTACTGGTTTAGAAAAGCCCCAGCCAAATCATTCCAAGAGCGAATCTGATCCTTGCTCAACTGACTATACCACCTAATTGCGGACCCGCTGAGGCTATCCTGAAAGCAGTGAATCAAAAGCTTATCATTATCTATCTGACTTGTCATCTTTCGGCAGAACATAGTGATGTGGGCTGATGGATCGGTCGTCCCGTCATATTTCACAAAGTCAGGGATCTTGAACTTAGGAGGAATGACTAAATCGAGGACCAAGCATCGTTCTTTCGCCTCCACACTCCCGAATACATCTTTTCTTTCTATTGCCCGGAGCCTTTCATCTAACAACTGATATTTCCCTTGGGAATCTGCCAACTCAACCTCATTTACTGCAACCCTTTTCAACTTTGCCTGTTCAGCCGGATCATCTGATTTTAGGACATTGACGGGGTTAACAGTGTTCTGGGCATCACTTATTGCTACCTCATCTTGGCCCTTTTGTACCTCTAACCCTTCTCTGGCGACAAAGTTTTCGGTGTATCCTTTTCCCTTCATTACAGCAGACATTAGCTCCATCAGTTTAGTCATCTGATCCTTAGATTCTGCTTGAGATTTTGCTAGCTGTTCTCGCAATTCTCTCTGTTCCCTTTCCATTTTTTCCATTCGGGCAACTTGTTCATCCTCCATAGCACCGGCCTGTATTAAAAGTGTACTCAGTACTTCTTCTCATTTGAAATGGAAATTCTTTCAAAGACTCCTAAAGCCAAGCCAACTTCTATTTTATTTCCCCCAAATGTATGTCATGATGAATGAGCCATGAATGCAATTTCATGCATGTGAAGCCTAAACAATATGATGTATGGATATGTACAATGGAAACATGCTGACCATATATGTGATAAATGCAATCACAATGCCAACATGTTGCAAACAAAGAATAAACAAATCAACACATGGATATATGCAATGACTGATCATGTGCATTTTAGCATGTTTCCCAATGAATGATCATATATCCTATGAATGCAACACGGTGTCAATTATGATACATGCAAACAATGAATGATTGATATAGAGTATATACAAAGAAAATCATGCTAACCATGTGTGTCATGAATGCGACCTAATGCTAACATGATGTATGTAATAAGCAAATTAATGCATGAACATATACAAAGAAATTATGCTGACTATGTTTGTTATGAATGCAACCTGACAAATAATTGATGGGATGCAAAATGCAAAGGGGAAGATATCATGGAGGAAATAAGAATCGGAGGAACTTAATCATCAACATCTTATAAATTTGAAGCATACTCAATTCATTCCCATATCAATGTTCACAATGGTATAAACCATGTTTTACAAAATTTGAGTAGTAGTTAAAACTGTCTTTACAAGCACTTTATTCTTCCTAGCATCCTAAGGCTATAAGAGCCGGCTACTGAAAAAGTGAAATCCTATTACATCATATAAGACCGAAGTCTTTCCACTTCAATGCTGTAAATCTCCCAATCCTAATGGCGTTTTCCCAGTCCTTTATCAATCAGTGTCGTTGGATCCAACCACTTGGCATCTATGAGAGCTTGCACTTTCCTTTTGACTGCTATACAATCTTCGATGCTATGGCCAACAATTCCACAGTGATAATCACATCTTTCATTTGGATTATACCATATTGGATATGGTGGTAACAGGGGTTTCAATGGGACACAGGCAACCATGTGATTTTGGATCAGTATAGGGAGGAGCTCTTGGTAGCTGATTGGAATGGGATCAAAATGCATTTGGGTCTTATTCTGGGATCGTTTCTTAGTCACACATGGCCTAGGAGTTGGGGCACTTTGTGGTAGCACTAAGGTTCGAACCGGAGTGTTTACATGGGGATGTGGCGGAACAGCATGGTAAGGGTATGGATTTGGACACGGGGCCTTTGGAGGTTGTACATAGCTCGAGGTTCCTATCTCAGGTACTGGATAAGGTGATTGATGAGGGAAATAGTATGAACTGGTAGTTGGTAACGATGGAGTGGGATTCAGGAATCCCGTAGTGGTCGTCCCAATGGACGATTGGACCATAGTAGGGTGGGGATACTGGTTTGGACCTAGAACAGTTTGCAGGTATGGTACTGGATTCGAGGTTTCTGTCTTTGGTATCAGGCTTTCCGGTTTAATTATTTTCATGATTTTGTCCACAATTTCATCAGGATTGCAACCTTTGTGGCATTGACAAGTGCAGGATCCAGCAAGGATTGTATGTTCTGGACCTAATGGTTTTGGTTGATCCGAAGATGATGCGAAGCCCTGAGAAAGTTCACCTTTACTGTTACCCATATCCTCAACCATTTTTAGCAATTTGGCAAGTTGTTCCTTCACCTCTCGGATTTCATGTCCATATTCATCTTGATTGCGTTCCAAAGCACCCAATCGTTCCTCCGATTCATTCCTCATATCTCGAACCCCTTTCATGCAAATGAAAATGTCATGAGATTAAGATTATGAATGTACATGCTCTATTCCTATGTGCATGAATAAACTGATGGTTAATGCATGAACATATACAGAGAAATTATGATGACTATGTATGCTATGGATGCAATCTAATGCCAGGTATATACAGATAATGACTATGCATGTTATAAACGTGTCCTACAATGAATGACCATGCATGCTATGATGTCAAAATGATACATGCTAAGAATAAATGAATTAATACAAAGGTAGGTACAAAGAATGACCATGTATATCACAAATGTATTCTACAATGAATAATCATGCATGTTATGACTGTAACACGATGTCAAAATGACACAAATAAATTAACCAATGATTACACGAAATTGGTGGGACCTAAATCTTGATTATTCAAAAATCTCATTATGCAAGATTTGCCTCCTAATTTATGATTTTTTTTTAACATGCTTTTTTTTTTGTGTTTTTTTATTTATTTATGAAAAACCAATCACATTATTTTCAAAAGAATTTCAGGGTGGATCCCACTATGGTACCATATGCAAATGTTCATGTGACACTACCGGTTTTATGAAATCATCAAATGAAATTACCAACTGTTTATTGCAAAGAATGAGATCAATAACACAACAAAAAATGTACATGCTCTATTCACACATGTATGAAATGTGCAACATGCAAAATGCTTGAAAAAAGATTTTTTTTTTTTTTTTTTTTTTTAAAAACAGCTAATGAACATCTGCCCCAGCAATATCTGCTTATTTAGGCATCACGATGTCTTCGAGGCGGAGTATCACATTTATTACGGGCGATGTACGTACATCGTTGCCCGATCTACCACACTTATTCGGAGTGTAAAATAGGTAACAAAAGGTTTAGAACTGTCCCTCTATGTGTTCCTATTTTCGGTATATCTAACGGAAATCCGGCATGGCTTCGCCTAGGTTCACTATATGAGGGTGAATCGGTTCTAAGGCTCCGAATTGTTCCTCACTGTCGCCGGTGAAGGCTAGTAAGGCACCCCGATAAAAGCGGGTTCAATTCGTTAGAGTATATTTTCCTATGCCCATGCGGAGGATCATCACGAAGGCATTAGGTACTTTATACTCCGAAAGTGTTTCACTAGCCCATACGGAGGATCAATCACGAAGGCGTAGTTACTTTACTCCCACTTAAAAGGACGGAACCCGGGTATAGGATTCATGTTATGCAAATGCACGTGTAGTGTGTGTGGAGGAATAATAAACCTTTCACCACCTATTCTACAAACCTTATTCTAAATGCCCTAGCAATTAAAACATTCAAGAATAGTGTAACGCATTAACCAACAAGCAATTATAATATACAACCTTAAATAACTAGAGAACAAAAATAAAATGCATGCACATGAGTATGAACATATTTAAAAACAAT
The DNA here is from genome assembly GCA_030761205.1 of Fremontodendron californicum. NCBI lineage: Eukaryota > Viridiplantae > Streptophyta > Magnoliopsida > Malvales > Malvaceae > Fremontodendron > Fremontodendron californicum. Next base: position 4,155,824 of record JAULJL010000037.1, read on the forward strand.
TTATTATTTTCAAAATTCTCCTTATTAAAAAAATGTGGGAATTAAAATCAAATACCAATTAAACCAACAAAACCGAGACTTTGATAACACACGACTAATTCTAGGCCTGACTCTCTAATATATCCCCAGTGGAGTCGCCAAGCTGTCGCAACCTAAAAAAAAAATAACGACGAGTCTCATCGCAAGACTTTATTATTCGTTAGGCGTGACATTAAAAAAAAATCGAGGAAAAGTCGACTTAATTCCTCTAGAAAAATGAAGGTTTTGAAAATGACCTTAAAAAAGACATGGAGTCGCCACCAATCTTTTTTAGCTAGGTGTGATCGGCCACCTATTAAAACCGGTTTTATAAAATATTTTAAAAATTAATTAAAACATTTTAAAAACCAATTTCAAGTCTGCGTTTTAAACCAGAGAAATCAAAGAAGCGGGTTCGGGAGTCGGTTACGTGTGGGGAAGGATTAGCACCCCCACAACGCCCGTATAAATCGGTACCTTATTAATCGTGTGTTATCTCAAGTCTCGGTAAAAAGTTGGTTTTAAATTTAGTATTTCAAGTTAATTCCCAATTTAAAGAAAAATAATTTCATTTTTTTTATTGAAAATGATCCAGAATTTATAAATTCAAAATTTTCCTATATTCCCCAACAAACGTGGCAAAATATAGAAATTTTTATTAGTTTTGGAAAACTTTCCGAATCATTCTCTTTTTTGAAAGAAAGATATTCCTTTATTAATGATAATTGATGATATTCCCTCCAGCAAACCCGGTAGAGAACTCATGAATTATTTTAACTCGGGAATATCTTTATTTTTATTGAAAACCATTATCTTTTGAAAACATTTAAAATAAATGAATACGTATATGCTAAATAAAGATAACTAAATAAAAGCATAGGATATCATGAAATATTCGAAACCATATAATAAACCATGTAACATCAAAAAATATAAATCAAAATAACAACAATATCATAGAAATTATTATAGCAAGAATCACATATTATATAAAATGCAATGCATGAAATGTATTTTTTTCCTTTAATTAAGGAAATCCGTATATCTAAAAAGATATCCGGCTACCTTAGGAAAATATGTCAAATTAAATATTCTAAAACCAAAATACTTTGTGATTGTTTGAAAACAATTTTGAAAAGCTTGAATTAAAAATAAAAACTCGGCTAATTTCTTTAAAATGGCTCTAATTTCCTAAGTTTAAAAAATCCGGACTTGACTACCCTTAACCCGGGACTTGAAAAACCATTTTTAGAGTTTGAAAAGGCTTAGAAATTACCCTAAGTCAGTAGCTAACCCTTCTAATCAGCCCACTCTAAGTAAATTAACCAAAACAGAAAATTGTTTTTTTTTTTAAATTCAATTCTGACTCCACTGTCCAGTTTTAATCCACGAATTTTTATCCTATTTTTAAAAATTCCAAAAATTCTAAAAAAAATACTGGAAACTCAGAACATGTAAAACTACACGAAACAAAATCGGCTTAATTTTCGAATCAAAGATGAATTCCCAGAAAAATCAGAGATGTACGAGTTTTTGGAGGAGAAAAAACTGCTTTGTTTTTCTTTAAATTCAATTCTGACTCCACTGTCCAGTTTTAATCCACGATTTTTTACCCTATTTTAAAAAATTCCAAAAGTTCTGAAAAAAATACTAAAGACTCACGACATTTAAAACTACACGAGAAAAAATCGGCTTAATTTTTTGATCAAAGATGAATTCCCAGAAAAATCAGAGATGTACGAGTTTTTGGAGGAGAAAAAACTGTTTTGTTTTTCTTTAAATTCAATCCTGACTCCACTGTCCAGTTTTAATCCACGATCTTTTACCCTATTTTTAAAAATTCCAAAAATTCTAAAAAAAATACTGGAGACTCAGGACATATAAAACTACATGAGAAAAAATTGGCTTAATTTTCTGATCAAAGATGAATTCCCAGAAAAATCGGAGATGTACGAGTTTTGGGTGGAAAAAAAACTGCTTTGCCAACACATTTTTTTTGTCTTTGATAAAATCATTTAAAAATAAAAATAAAAATATTTGAAACTCATAAAATGACTTGAAAGCAGTAGCTAGGACTTTTTGAAAGTTAGATAAAAATTGGCTAAGTAAAAAAAATCACAAAGGTAGAATAATCAATTTGACAAACTTAATTTTCCACAAGTGTGCTCAAGAGAGCATGACTTTGAACCATTAATTGGCTCAAGTCATTATTCAAGTGGCATGAACATGAAATGCATGAAACAATGCAGCAAACATAATGCATGAAATGCATGGATCTAAACCTAAATGTAAGGAAAATGCATGACATAAATAATATGGCCTAGACCTAACATGAACTTGCATGGCATTTAATGTAACCTAGACCTAAGACATGCATGGCATTTTCACAAACACAAGGCATGCTTAATTCAAAAATCCAACCAAATATCATGCAAATGCAAAAACCTAACAACTAGCATGACAAAAAATACAACACACAATGCAAAACACATGGAGTAGCCAAATGGCCCCAAGCTCCAACAAGCATGGCATTTTCACAAACACTTGGTATGCTAGCATGAAAAACTAAGTCATAACACAAAAATCACACAAGCATTTTCACAAACACCTAATATACCAAATCTAAAACATGCTCACTAAGATATAAAACAAGAATCATGCAAAGAATCACACAAGCATTTTCACAAACACTTAATATGCTAACTCTAAAACATGCTCAAATTTAAACAACATGAAAACAGAAAATTAAAAATGCAAAAACATGATATCTAAGACATAAATGGCAACAAACAAAGCAACCAAATTAAATATAACTTAAGAACATGAAATAACATAACACTTAAAACATCAAAAACAAAGAAAATAGCATAAACAATATGGTAAAATGAATTGAAACAACAACTTAAAATAAATAATGTAGGCCATTTGGCCATGGTGAGTTTATTGTAAAAACAAAATGTAAAAAAAATATACTTAAGAAAGGAAATGAAGGAAGAACAAGAAACATTATTTTAAAATGAAAACTCACCAAGTAGAGATTAAAATAGCAAAAAACAAGAATAGAAAATGAAAGTGCAAGAGTTGGTGCTCAAGAGCAACCTCAAGAAGCTAATATTTCAAGCTTTTCTCTTCAAACTTTCCTTTATTTCTAAACTTTTCTTTTTTTGCTCTCAACCAAGAAGATAAAAACTAAAAAAAACTAAGAGAAATCAGCCAAAATGGAAAATAAGAAACCAAAATCTGCCTCCCTTCCCTTAGGGCTAGCCTTAATGCATGGTTATATAGCCTCCAAGATGTTGTCATTTTTGTGTAACCTAATTTCCATCAAATGGCCAATAATTCAAGATGAAAAGTCATGAAATTACCACCTTTAGATTAGCATCTCAGCCCTCTCAAATTACAGCTATACAAAAATAATGTTGACATCTTTCTTAACCTATGTGGTTTAATCACCATGGCTTGATCAAAGAGAATGGTTAACTAACTCTTGATTTTTAACCACTTGATTAAAAAAAAAAATTAGAAGCTTCCTCCTTTCTTTGGGCTTGGGCATGCCAGCACTTCTCTTTTCCAGCCCAACTCTGATTTTTTTGAAGGGCCAAAAAAGCCCTTTTCGGTTGCTTGGGTGAAATGACCATTTTGCCCCCCGGATGCAAATAAATATCAAACGGACTCCAAATTCAATTTTTATTTTTTTAATACTTCCAAAATAATAAAATATTGAGTTCTGGAAGTTTTCAAAATTATCCGAGTCCGTTTGCTATTTATTTGGATTTTTTCTTCCCAAAAATGCCCTTTTATGCCCCTACATTTTACCATTTTTTAAACGAGCTCCAAATCAAGATTTTTCTTCACCAATCTCTTCAAAATAATTAAAAAGTGTGATCTGGAAGTTTTCATAATTTTTGGAGCTCATTTGGTATTTTTTTGGGATTTATCGGCTTGAATTACTGCATAGGAGGCCCGGGATTTGGCCATTTTGCAAACGAACTCGGAATCAAGATTTTATTTCGCCAATCTCTTCCAAATAATTTAAAAATGATATTTGCCAAATTTCAGAATTTTTTGAGTCCATTTGCTATTTTTCCGGGATTTATCTTTTTGAATTACTGCATAAGAAGCCCGGGATTTGGCCACTTTGCAAACGAACTCGGAATCAAGATTTTCTTTCTCCAATCTCTTTCAAATGATTTAAGAATGAGATTGACAAATTTTCCATAATTTTCGGAGTCCATTTGCTATTTTTCCCAAATTTTTCCAATTTTACCCTTTAACCTCCGAAACCCGGTTTTGCTCAAAACAAGTCCGATTTTCAGATTTTCTTCAATCTGAGCCTTGGGCCATCCTTTTTAATCATTCCTCATCCATTGGGGGCTTTGGTCTTACCAAGTCGGGCCATTTCTGTGATTCTTCCCGATTTCACCGAAATCCACTAAAAACCCTAATTCTCGGTTTTCTCCCGGATTGACTTTTTTTTCGGTTTTTCTTGCAAGTGACTTCTCCATTACCCGTAGTCAGTGCTTATCTTTCATTTGGAACCTTCAATTTATACCAGTTTGATCGTTTAAGCACTTTTCCCCAAATTTCTCGGATTAGGGTTTCCTTTCTACTGAATCTCCAAATCCCAACTTCCGAACTCCATATCTTTCAATGTAGACCTCGGATTATCAAAATTCTTTCGCCATTTTTCAATTGAACTTAAAATCTTGATTTTGAAAGTGGGTTGACTTTTTCAGTAGTTGACTTTCTGGGGTTGACTTTTTCGGGGTTGACTTTTTTTCAAGTTTGACTTTTTGTGCTCGCCCTCTTAAACTAAGTCTCGGAGTACCACCTGCAGGATGAAAACAGTCTTTTTACACTTGGGAACATCAATATGGGAAGAAAACATACCTGTTTAGTGGTCCGGACAAAATTAGGTGTCTACAATATCAAGAAAGGAATTTGTTGTTGGACAAAAAGTTCTTCTCTTCCATTCACGCCTTAAGTTATTTCCAGGTAAGTTACGTTCTCGTTGGGTTGGACCTTTTGTTATTACTAATGTATTTACTCATGGTGCAGTTGAAATCCAAAGCCCAAAAACAGATAAGGCATTCAAAGTGAATGGTCATAGATTGAAGCCTTACTATGAGAACTTTCCAATACAAGATGTGGAGGAGTTTCCACTTTTTGAGCCAAAGTATGTTGAATAATAATGGCATGGGTCTAAGTCAGGCTGAGGACAATAAACCAAGCGCTTCTTGGGAGGCAACCCAAAAGGATGGAGAGCATCTATTTTATCAGATTTGCATATTCCTTACTCTCCATCATTCTATCTTTTATTGTTTTTTTTTTCTTTTCTTTTGTTTAATAGTTCTTTTCTCTTACATATAATTCTTGCATTGGGGGATAATAGCATTACATTGAGGACAATGTAAAAATTATGTGTGGGGGGAAGAATTTAGGATTTTATTTAGAGTGTTTTGTTTTTGAGTCTTTATATGTTGTTATTAGTATGTTTTAGTTACTTTCAATACTATGATAAGATATGAATTGCATAAGTCTAAAACAGATTTATTAGTGAGAAGATTTTCATGAGAATTGAGCTTGATATCAACCTTTTTATGAGCCAATGTTAATATGATATGTTGATTGAGAAAGAAGCATGTTTAGACTTAATCTGACTTGTATAATCATCCTTGTGAGTTTTTGAGCCTATAATGATTGATGCATTATACAAATCAATCTAATTTCTTTCTTGAGTGCTCTTATGATTACATGATTCTCTAGAACTTGCTTTAGACCTTGTTGAGACTATATTGATGCATGTGACAACATGAATATGATAGAGGCATTAGGATTTTTAGCCAGGGCCAAACAGCCATCCCTTATTGATGTTCCAAGAGAACACACCCTTAGTGAACCAATTTGAGCCTACATTGAATAAGCTATCTCTTTGGTAACCATAACTTGTCCCTAACCTAAATATACTTATATCTTTACCTTTGTTCCAAAGATGAATTAGCATGTTTTGAGACAAGTTGCAAAGACAAGGAAGATCTATTAAAAATTTGGGTTAGAAACAAGAAATAAGTATGGGGGGAAAGAAAAGAAAAGTCAAGAGAAAAAGAAATGGATACTGGCAAATACATTCCTATGTAAAAAAAAATATGATACATCTCTTGAATTTGTGGAAAAAGAAAAAGATGTTACAAAGTTGTTTAGAATGAAGAAAAGGCCCAACATGAATATCCGGCCTATGTGACTATGTACTTGTAAAGAGTTTTGAGAAGTTTCTTTGTATGATCTTATTATGTCTCTAAACTTTATGAACTCTTTGGAACCTTTGTGATATCTTTATCCTTTTGTTCTTCAACCACATTACAAACCCCTTGGCCCCATTACAACCTTGATTAAAGACCTCTTGATTCATGAAGTTGTATGATCTAAATAGTAGAGAATAGGAGGACAAGCAAGAATATGGTAGAACTGTTTTCATGAGATTGATTGAGTGTAAACACTTCACCACTACTTTAAAGAGTGAAAATCATGAGGGTATCCCATGTGAGAAATTGAGATTAAATTTGAACATGCACTATTTTGATTGAGATATGTTATGTTAATTTTAGCTTAACTCAAACCATTTACTATCAAGCATGATTTTTTGTGAAACTCTTTAAGCTATTGATTAGTTTATAAGACTTGTTCAATGATTGTCTCTAATTTGTATTGAAAGAGGATTAGATTAGGTTTTATTATTTTGTCGCTATTTGATTTTGCTCGAGGACTAGCAAAAGATTACATGTTACTCAAGAAGAGGTTGTTTTTCTTTCTTATCCTTGTTTTGAAAATAACTAGATGTAAATATAATTTTTTTTAACCCCGGTTAAATGGCGGATAACGGTACTCCGTGATTATTTAAGTCGGTTCCATCAGCTACCCACAAAACTGATATTGTATATAAATTTCTCTTTCAATTTCTCTTTCATTTTTTTTTCAGGATGGATGATATTCTCACAAGATTGCAGAAACGATTTCCTCATTTTCCTCGAAATATTTTACTGAAGCTTTACCAAGTTCGATTTGAAAGATTAAGAATGCTTATGCACAAAGGGATTCCTGAAGACATACGTTGGATAATTGAAGCCAAGGTACGTGAAGATGAATATCTTCCTGTTTTGCATTTACCAGGTACAGGTAGAAGCACTTTTGCAAAGAAGCGACGAGGAAAGCGCATGAGTTCAAATTGCCACAAATGTGCACGATGGACGTGTAACGGTAAATGTCGTTCTATTGGGATTTCGTCCTCTAATTGAGATGATAAAATTGAATTCATTAAGGATGGACTGAGTAAGGAGAATTTGGGTAATATCCAACTTTCTCTTGAGACGCATCCTAATGGAGACGTACAAAGAGAAATTCTTGATTTATGGCCTCAATTCCAAAGGGAATGGCAACATCTTGGGAATCTGATGTTAAAAGACCCTGTTTGTCAGCTTGTAAGAAAACTGGATGGGAAGCATATCCTCGACTCATAGAAGGCATTTAAGTTGTTTCTGGACGTAAAACCAGAGGAAGATGTGAGCCACAATCACAACTACAATAAATGACTTCTCAGCTTTTGGTTTGATTTGCAATAACTTCATTTCGGTTTAATTTACGTGTTGTTCGATTTATGTAATTATTCTCGTTTTTTTTTTTTGCATTGGTCTTTTACGGTTGATTTTTCTTCTCTTTTTGATTTTCTTCCTGAAATCACGCAAAAATCTTTTGTTAGGTTAACATTTTCTTCTGACAGGTTAAATACACTTTCGGCGACATTATTACTCTTGTCTGATTCACTACTCAGTCCTTTATATATTACACCATGTACTCATTCTCTTTCAGGCACTCGAAAAAAAAAATATTTTGTTGTGTTTTAAGCCATTTAGAAGTATTCATTCTCAACAAGGTCTGAGTAAGGGAGACTTGAGACATACCTTGTCAGTTTGATTTAATCTTTTCAAAAAAAAAAAAAATTGTTGTGTTTTAAGCCATTTAGAAGTATTCATTCTGAACAAGGTCTGAGTAAGGGAGACTTGAGACATACCTTGTCAGTTTGATTTAATGTTTTAAAAAAAAAACAAAAAAAACACTATCTGGTCCGTTTATTATCTGCATGTGTTTTACTACTTTTATGTATGTATTTTTTTTTTTGAGTATTAGTATAATCTTGGCAAGCATGTGGATAAAGCAATAGAGTTACAAAGGCTTTGATTAAGTTATCTAGGTTATTTTCAATTTGGTTTTCTGAAAATTGAATATTTTTGATGATCAAATGTCTTTGAGATTGTTTTTGGCAGATCGGTTCGATTTTTGTTGGAATGTGAATTCATGGTGAGCCTTTGGAAAGCCACGGAAAACTGGGAAGACATAGTAAGTATACTTTTTCTCTTCATTCCACATGCAGATTTAGGTCATCACATAGATGCTTGCATCTATACATGATCTGATCTTAGAACAAAGTCACTATCCAGAAAGCCCCTTATCTTTGCCCCCCTTACATTAGGAGCCCATAGGTTGTAAACCTTCGGGTTGGATCCCTAGATATGAACTCCAGAAATTATGCCAAAGTGAACAGATACGATTCCGACCCCCATTCCCTCTTTATACTTTTATGATAATATTTGCGATCATTGGGTTTGGGATTGTGTGTTTCCTTCTTGTTTATTTTGTTATCTTTTGAAATCTGAAAAAAAAAAGGGAATAATGCAAAAGAGGGTAGTTAGAATGAGTGACTGTTTTTAGAGTCGTGAACTTCGAACTTATTGATGCCAAAACAATGTTGTGATGAGTTGAGAAAAAGATGGTGAAAAAAAAGAGCTGATGAAAATCTGTCTTGATTGATCAATTGAATGAAAAGAAGAAAAAAAAGGTATGGAATCCAATGTGATTTCTGAAAAAAAAAAAAATCAACAAGAATGATGATTATGAATAGATGTGATTATGCATAAAAGATGTCCCAATGAGGGCACAAATCAAAAGAAAATCACTTGTGCTTAAAAAAAAAATCAGAATTCAAGATTCGAGGTTCTTCATTATAGAGAGGTTTTTACTTTTCTATTTTCTTTGGATCGAGTCTTTTCTTGCTTTTTGTTTTCTTTTCAAAATATTAATGTTGAACATAGGACTAAGGATGAGTGAGAATGGAAATATTTTGAGAGGATTGATCACATTATTATTATATTTCTTGAGCCTAACTTGTGATAAACCTCAGATTATGTTTGAACATTCCACCCCTCACTTGTCCATAAGCCTCAGATTCATCTCTGTACCGATCAGATTTGTCGAGTTCACTTGTGAACTGCGGTGACAAGGATCTTAGCATGTGTACTTATGAAGCTATAGTTTGCCTAGTCCTCCATGGCTAGCTAAAGTCTCGCCAAGAAGGAAGTTCCTCAATCGTACGGTAATGCCTTCAATTTTAATCTCATTGACCCTTTACTCGAACTTAATATGCCAATGATACTTAATTAGATGCCTTGCCAATTCTTACGCTTGATCTTGCTTGTTTGTTTGAGATCCCTTTAACTTGTTTTCCTGTTTATTTTTTTTCTAGGATTGAGTCGTTGCTAGGGACTAGCAACAATCTAAGTGTGGGGGTGTGATAACACGTATAATTATATAGTTTTTAGTTATGTTTTATTATTGTTTTGTGTCAAATACGAGTTATTATTGCTTAGTCTAATTGTGTTTATGATCTTTTATATTTTTATGTAATTTGGTGTTTTTCACGAGTTTCTTTGAGTGATTTCAGATTACTAGGTTAAATCAAGAATTAAGGGCAAATCCAGTTCAGTTCCAGTTCCGACACCTTTTGCCATATCAGCTATATCTAGAGTTTTACTGAAGCATTAAGGCTGAAATTTTTATAGTGCAAAGTTAAGATGCATATCTATCTTTTTCATGCTTTACACTTCTTGAAACGGAGTCGTTTTCCCTAGCGAAATGTGGTATCAAGTTGGCTGATGTGCAATGACGTCTGTTCTGACCAGTTTTGGTATTTTGACCATATCTTCTGATCCACATGAGAAAATGAGCTGATTCTAATGGCTATGGATCACAAACAGATAGGGGAATATTGTTCTAGAAGACCATTTGATCAGATCAAGCCTCCAACATTGACAAAATCAACCATCAAGCTGGCTGATCAGAATTGTCATACAATATGACGAAAATTGTTAGAAAAATGCACCCACCTATTATACCTACCTTTGAAATTTATAAAGCTTGTCTCTTGTCATTTAGCTCTCCAAAATGTATATAAATAGAGGGCCTTGGATGATTGTAAGAGACATTGTACATTGGTAGGACATTAGCCATTGTAATAAAATTCTCTAAGTTTTCTTCTTCTTTTTTTTCTCTAGTTTTCTTTTTATTTAGAGAGAGCAAGAGGCTGGATAATTAATATTCTTCTTCTTCTTCTTTCTTTCTTTTATTTTCTTCTTAGATTCTCTTTAATTTTATGTTTATGTTTACAATGCCTATGCTAGGCTAAACTTCTATTTGGTTAAGGGTGATTTCAAAGCCCTAGACATGTTTTGTGATTGATTTTCAGATTCTATCTATCATTCATTTTCTATCAAAGTTGCTTATGTTCTTCTACAAGAATTGTTCATGATGTTGTCTTGATTTGTTTAGGTGTACAACTAGATAGATCTTGATAATTATCTATTGCTAGTTTAGGAGTCTTGATCCGTGTAATTGTCTTGATTTCCTATTCATAAGTGGCAATTTGTGATTAATGATTATGGTCAAGTTTTCAATAATTGCAAAGTGGAACATAACCTAAGTTGAACAATCCGAGCTTATGTGTTTGTTGCTTAGATCAACCTATCTTTCTCATCATAAAGCTGCCATTAAATTGAATTTAGAGAGCTTATTCTAGGTTGTTTGATGGTTAGAGATTAAATAGAGAGCTTGTTCTATTTAACGACAAACTAAGGAAAGATTGGGATAACAGAGCTTGTTGTTATCTACGGTTGTTAACTTTGATAGTTGGTTAATGTTGATAGATATGAAATTGATTCTTAATGATGTCTAGTGGTGGAGAATGAAACCTTAACCATATTTTTCATATTTGATTCTTCTTACTTACTTGTTTTCTTACTTTTCTTGTTTGCTTATTTTTAAAACTATTTCAAAACCCTCTTTTCTTTTGTTCTCTTTGAACGTAAGTTATAAACTAATAACTCATAGATTAAAACCCAATCCCTGAGGACTCGACCCTTGCTAATCATTATACTCTACAATTGATTCTTTTTAAGTGCAAGGTTAAATAAGATACACTCTTTTGGGTGCATCACTAATACATCATATGCATTTCGCCTAACTTTGCCTCTAATGTCATGCGATCAAGTTTTAAAACATTCAGATAATATAACACCTAGTTGAGTAAGACCCACCTTCAATAACTCAAACATGTTCGTACATAAGTTTGACCTTGAGTGACTCAACAAGCCTCCAAATGGAAGAACTATGGTTATCTTGTTATGATGGTGGAACGCAACTTATCATGTGTAACATGGACTCAATATAATTTAATGAGGGATTTCATTTAACTCTTATATAGGTCTCATTGATTTCATACTCGATTGGCATGCATAGCATTCATTTAATTACATACATCACATATATAATTCAAAATAAATCTATCACATGCAATCTACTAGGATGATCATGGACATAATTCTAATCTAGTTTCCTTGAGCCATTAGGAAACTAGTTGGTCAAATTCCTAGGGGATACCATACATAGTCTTCGAAAGCTTTGTTGGTGATCGCCTTGTTTACTTCTTCTTGGTGCCATATCTCCTTTCAAACTTGGAATTTACATAAATTCAACTTCCTATCCTATATCTAAATCTATAAAGAATATAACAATTACGTTGCTTTATCAGAAACCTCGAGTTACATTCGAGGTGAGTTAGATGAGAAGAGAATTTACAACTCCGGAATGAAAAAGAGAAGGCATGGTGCGCAGACCCTATTTATAAAATACCAATAAGAAAATTCAATCATACATTCCCTAGTCATACTAAAGTCTAGTCCATAACCATCCTTCATGCATACATAATCATATTATAAGCATGAATTAAAAACATGCATAGTCAATATCACTTGGTGATCTTGTGTACTATTTGCATAAATGTCACCAAATAAATTTGAGACAATTTATCAAATCATTCTAGCAATTTAGGTTTCATCTATTGAAACACTTTTAATAAAATCTTAACAATTAAGAAAGCTATCTTGAAATCGGACTTCACCTAACTTTTAGGTTGCTTGTCTTAATTAGGACAAAATATTCTAGCATGCTCAAACATCCTAAACATTTTAGGATATCTCATTGTCTTATACCGAATCTTTAAGTTTGCAATCCATCCTAACTTTTTAGGAACTTAAAATCTCATTAGGTAACTCTTACCCAGATCAATTTTGTAACTTCAATGACAGCATGTAATATAAAATTTTCAGATTTATCCCCAAATCAATTTACAAAACTTGACTCAAAACTATGTTTTTGACATCAAAACGTGTTGGGTTTACTAAGACATGTCATGGCTTTAATCCTTGTTGATTAAAACAATTTTAATCTACCGTTTAAATAATTTTAAACATGATTAAAGTCACTATATAGCTGCTGTCCAGATTTAACAAAATTAAAGAAAATAACTTTTCCTTTAAATTAATAGAAATCAAAATCATTCCAAAATCAATACACAACACAATAACTTATATATCACCAAGAATTGATAAGCACAAACCTCATGTAAACAACAGAACCTAGGCTCTGATACCACTGTTGGGTTATACTACTCTCGGGCTCATGCTTAAACAAAATAATCAAAGTGCAACGGAAGTAAACAAAGAAGCACCCGAAGTACAACAGGATCTTAGGCTTGTGTTTAGCATAGGTTTATGACATTCAAAACAAAATAAATCACCTATATGATTTAGAAGTTACCTAATCGTAACCTTAAGTTGCAGATCCAAATTGAAAATTGCTCTCAAGTCCAAAATCCAATTCGAACAAGATCACAAGAAGCACAATTGTCCTTTCTCTAGAGCTAGTCCACACGAGCAGCTGATGGATCCTTCTCTAAGGTATGGTGATTCACTTATGCTAGAAAGTTGATCCTAAGATCACAATCAAAAGATCTATTTCTTGTGTTTATCTCCCTAAACCAATCTCACTCAATATGGAAGAGAAGCAGCGAGAAAAACACCAAGAGGAAGAGGAATTACGGCAACCTCTTTTTTTGTAGGGAGGTGGCGATTTCTTTTTTTGCTAAGTTAAGGTTCTTTTCTTGAAACCAAACTTCTCTCAAGGAAAAATCAGAATATCTCAAGTAGAATGAATGTCTCATGGGCAGCTATAGCCTCTATATCTGATATATGCAGGCGCAAACCCTGACCCCCTCTCCCTAAACTTGGCCGGTCCCTATAGCTTGTCGCACAAGATTTTCATTAATCCACTTGGACTTAAACAATTTAATTATAAAATGGATCAATAGGCCCATTATATTATCTAATAATAATAATGGTTCAACAATCTTAACGCCTTAAGTTGGGCCAACCATCATTAGTAGACAATCTTAAATTAGAATAGTCACTTTGGACCCATTCTAATTTCTCATGCTTATTTATTGGATAGATTAATTTCTAAACGATAAGTAATTTGATTCTCATTTAATTTCCTTTCTCCTCCTGAACAATTCACGTTATTAATCTGTTAATATCATCTCATGACATTAATCCAATATAGCATAGTCATTCGAAATTCACCTTGCACATCACTATGTCAAAGTCGACTATACTAGTTTATATAAGACTTCTTGTTTCCTCTTATCTCATTAAGACATTGTCTTTGGATTTCTCAAATCTCAATTATGTCTTAATTTTTCTTAATTGAACTTCTTCAATTAAGCCCTCAATATAGATCTTTTATTCCACGAAGTTCTACCTTAATAGAATACCATGTTTAATCCATACATATCTGTTCAGTTAAAGTATCTAGATAGTCACTGTACTATAGTCAAAAGTGCATTTTAGTTCCTGTACTATAGAAGTGAGTAATTTAATCCTTGTACGTTTGAAATTGGTGCAAAGAAGTAAAATTGGTAACAGTGTTAATGAAAAATCGTTCAAATGCTGGCATGGACATGTGAAACTGAGAAAATAGATGACTTGGAAAAAAAATGATGACGTGTCAAATTTTTTTGCTCAGGTGGAATTTAAAAACTTACAGAATAGATGACTTCGAAAAAAAATGATGACATATTTTTACAGGTAAGGAAGAGATTTGGGTAAAAAAAATTATGTTTTTCTAAATTCCGCTTGAGTAAAAAAAATCAACACGTCATTATTTTTTTTTCAAGTCATCTTTTCTATCAGTTTTACATGTCCATGTCAGCATTTAGACGGTTTTTCATTAACACTGTTATCAATTTTACTTCTTTGCACCAATTTCAAACGTACAAGGATTAAATCACTCACTTCTATAATATAAGAACTAAAATATACTTTTAACTATAATACAAGGACTATTTTAACCTATTTGTTCTTATGTGTGTGACCCTCTAGGTTCCCAATATGTTGGCAATGAACATAAGTTAATCTCATTAACTTGTTTTCATAGATCATGAGCGGGATCTAGCAACCTATCATGACCACCCAAATATTGTGAAGTCAGCGTGACCTTTTTAGAAATCTTTCAGCAACCAGCCTGTCAGTGTAATACGGTCCTTTCACCAATATCCCGGATAGCGCATGAGCATGGTGCAATGTCTAGTCATGATCAATTCATATTAGTTCTTCGCAACTTATGATTAACCTTATGAATTTGGAGAAAAACAACTTTCTTCTAAATTCATCATGCTTTGGCCAAAGACTTAATAAAGTTAATCGTAGTCAAGAACAAACAAGATATGTCTCCATTACCACAGGGAGTAGTGAATCCTCTCTGGATCACTCATTCATCTTCGTATGGTTCATGTCATACCCACTAACACCCTACCATAAGAATCCTCTTGTTGGGACCCGTTCGTGATGGAATCTAAGTATGACACTCTCCATACAAGATGACCTGGTATCACAAGTCTGATGGCTAATTTACACGACTGGTACTAAGAGAACATTATCATAGACACTGGAGTGATATTACCAAATGAAGTTCTCTTGACAGGCCATGTTCTGTGAACTTGTTCAAAAAACAAGCACCTATATGTTATCCCAAGTATCCCATACTTCAACCAATATGAGATCGGTTGCTTACTTCATAAGTAAGAAGGCTTAACATATACTAGTCTTTGAGCATTACCAATGCCCCGTCTTGGCAATACGATGATCAGGAATAGTTTGAGGAGCAAGGCTTTGATGCATAAGGATCTCATAATTATAACTCTTTATAATTCCTTTGCAAGGCCATTCTGTTCCATGGGCTTCATCCGATTAGTACTTAATAACTCCTTATTATTGTACTAACATGAAGGAAAACCTTGTATCACTATCTTTATAGTGAGGGTTTTGCTTTATTGACTGTGTATCCATGCTCAATCTGATTGGCTCTAGGGCATACACTGATGGAAACTCAATTAAGAGTTGTAAACCCAAGTGCAGGTTATGTTCAAGTAATAAATTCTCGGGTGTCCGAGGTCGAACCACAGGGAAGCGTATTAATAAGTATAAGTTTATAAATATATAAGACAAAGAAAGTAAACAAGATATTAGGGAATCAACAACAAAATAAGATAAACAAGATATTAGAGAACAAAATAAACAAAATAACATAAAAACAATTAAACAAGATATAAAAAACAATAAGAAAGGATGTTGAGGTTAGAGAATCCACTCTTGGTGTTATGCTAAGATTAATCTTGTTTTATTACACAATTGAAATCCACACATAAGGGAGGTTCCAATCGGAAGGTTTAGCAATTCAGTCCAACGTCCATAGCATATGATATTATGTTCATTTGGTGTCCTCAAAACTCATAAAAAGAGTCCAAGTATTCCTTATGCCAAGGTATATGTCTACAACAAATCAAGGTTATGAAACCAAGCATTTACTGTGCCATTTTCATTGTCAATAATGAATCAAGATCTCTACTTTGCAAGTATGATTTTAAACCAAAAGAAAATATTATCTATACTAGTGTTTATAAATGATGATTCATTTTAGCTCATGTTTAAGAGACTAACCTTAGCATTTACCAAGAGCTTCACCTCATCACCTCAACAATATGATTAGCAACACATACTAGATATGAATAAAATGAAAAGAAATGTAAGAAGCATAAGTAAATAAAAAAAAAACTAGAGAAAGGAAAGAAGAAGAAAACTTAGAGAATTTTACTACAAAGGCTAATATCCTACCAATGTATAATGTATCCCAATACTCATCCAAGGCCCTCTATTTATACACATTTTGGAGGGCTAAATGACAAGAGACAAGCTTTACAAATTTCAAAGGTAGGTATAATAGGTGGGTGCATTTTTCTAACAATTTTCGTCATATTGTATGACAATTCTGATCAGCCAGCTTGATGGTCGATTTTGTCAATGTTGGAGGCTCGATCTGATAAAATGGTCTTCTAGAAAAATATACCCCTATCAGTTACGGATCCATAGCCGTTGGAATCAGATCATTTGCGCACGTGGATCGGGAGATATGGTCAAAATACCAAAACGGTGCAGAACAGACGTCATTGCACATCAGCCAACTTGATGGTCGATTTCGCTAGGGAAAACGACTCCGTTTCAAGAAGTGTAAAACATGAAAAAGATAGATATGCCTCTTAGCTTTGCAGGGATACAAAGTTCAGCCTTATTGCTTCAGTGAAACTCGAGATATAGCTGATATGGCAAAAGGTGTCGGAACTGGAACTGAACTGGATTTGCCCTTAATTCTAGTAATCTGAAATCACTCAAAGAAACTTGTGAAAAACACCAAATTACATAAAAATATAAAAGATCATAAACACAATTAGACTAAACAATAATAACTCGTATTTGACACAAAACAATAATAAAACATAACTAAAAACTATATAATTATACGAGTTATCACACCCCCATACTTAGATTGTTGCTAGTCCCTAGCAACGACTCAATAAAAATAAAATAAGAAAATCTAATCTAATCCATTTTCGTAGGAAATCACGGTGGCACTTAGCATGTGACACAAGCCTTTAAACCCCTAGGTGTCCCTAGTGGACGAGTTTAGTCTCGTGAGGGTTTACTAGGACGATACCCACAAACATTGAAGACATAAGAAAAACTAAAAATAATAATTATAACTAATCCTTCCAATATAAATTAGAGATAATCATTGGACAAGTCTTAAAAACTAATCAATAGCTTAAAGAAATTCACAAAAAATCTTGCTTGAATGTAAATAGTTTGAGTTAAGCCAATAATAACATAACATATTTCAATCAAAATAGTGTATATTCAAACTTAATCTCAACTTCTCACATGGGATACTCTCTTGATTTTCACTCTTTAAAGTAGTGGTAAAGTGTTTACACTCAATCAATCTCATGAAAACACTTCTACCATATGCTTGCTTGTCCACCTATTCTCCACTATTTAGATCATACAACTTCATAAATCAAGAGGTCTTTATTCAAGGTTGTAATGGGGCCAAAGGGTTATAATGTGGTTAAAGAACAAAAGGATAAAGATATCACAAAGGTTCCAAAGAGTTCATAGATTTTAGAGACATAATAAGATCATACAAATAAAACTTCTCAAAACTCTTATAAAGCACATAATAACATAGGCTAAATATTCATGTTGAGCCTTTGCATCATTCTAACCAACTTTGTAACATCTTTTTCTAGAAGTTCAAGAGAAGATTTTTTTTTTTTTTTTTTTTTTTTTTTTTTTTTTTAATATGGGAATGTATTTGACAATGATCCCTTTCTTTTTCTCTTGACTTTTTCTTTTCTTTTCTTTCCCCCACACTTATCTTTTGTTTCTAACCCAAATTTTCAAATAAAAATATCCCTTGTTTTTTTGCAATATGTCTCAAAATATAAAATTCATCTTTAGAACAAGGGTAAGGATATAAGCATATTTAGGCTAGGTGTAAGTTGTGGTTACCAATAAAACATCATATTTAATGTAGGCTCAAATTGGCTCACTAGTGGGGATGTTCTCGTAGAACATTAATAATGGATGGCTGTTTGGCTCTGGTTATAATCCTAATGCCTCTATCATATTCATGTTGTCTCATGTATCAATATAGTCTCAAACGGTTTAAAGCAAGTTCTAGAGAATCATGTAATCATAAGAGCACTCAAGAAAGAAATTAGATTGATTTGTATAATGCATCAATCATTATAGGCTCAAAAACTCACAAAGATGATTATACAAGTCAGATTAAGTCTAAACATGCTTCTTTCTCAATCAACATATCATATTAACATTGGCTCATAAAAAGGTTGACATCAAGCTCAATTCTCATGAAAATCTTCTCACTAATAAATTTGTTTTAGACTTATGCAATTCATATCTCATCATTGTATTGAAAGTAACTAAAAAAAAACACACTAAGTCTAAACATGCTTTTTTTTTTTTTTTTTTTTTTTTTTTTTGTTTTTTGTTTTTTTTTTTTTTTTGTTTTTTTGAAGAAGAAGATTAAATCAAACTGACAAGGTATGTCTCAAGTCTCCCTTACTCAGACCTTGTTCAGAATGAATACTTCTAAATGTCTTAAAACACAACAATTTTTTTTTTTTTTTTTTAGCAAAATATGTCCCTTACCCCCTACTAAAATATGACATTGTCCCCAATGTCAAATTTTAAAGGTAGAATTTAGGAGATATTACCTGCAGAGGTTGCTAACCACTTATTATAACTGAGACACAACAAGCAAAATGTTAGATAATGTCACAAAGACAAAGTGCAATCCACTCCTTGCTCGTCCATATCTCTTTTTCTTTTTCCGAGCGTTTGCGAAACAACCGTAGCAGATAAACACTCATAAGCTTGTAGCTTTTTGAGTAAATCTTCAATGGTTGTAGCAGAAATTATGGTTCTCCTTGCCTCTGAAAACATGAATCCATTATCCACAGCATTATTTAAATATGAAAGTAAATTACTAAAATAACCATTAATATTAAGCAAACCAATGGGTTTCTTATTTGTGACCAAAGATGACCAAGAAGCCACGCAAGCTATTTCTTCCAATGTACCCAGACCTCCTGGTAAGGCAATGAATGCATCGGCAGAATGGTACATGATTGTTATCCGTTCAGGGATACTCCAGACTTGTATTTCCTTACCCACGGTAGGTCTACAAAAATCTGTGAATAGTTTTGGCACGATTCCTAGAACTGGACTTCCTCCGGCGTGTGCTGCTGTAGCGACTGCTCCCATTAAACCCGTACTACCGCCTCCATAAATCAAGTGGATCTTTTGTTGGGCAAGTATTACTCCAACTCTTATGGCTTCATCAGCGAATATGTTATTTTTCCCTGGATAAGCACCTCCAAAGACACAAATTTTTTTAATGCGCTGGGACGAAGTGCTTTCCATTTTTTTTTTTTCGAGTGCCTGAAAGAGAATGAGTACATGGTGTAATATATAGAGGACTGAGTAGTGAATCAGACAAGAGTAATAATGTCGCCGAAAGTGTATTTGACCTGTCAGAAGAAAATGTTAACCTAACAAAAGATTTTTGCGTGATTTCAGGAAGAAAATCAAAAAGAGAAGAAAAATCAATCGTAAAAGACCAATGCAAAAAAAAAACGAGAATAATTACACAAATCGAACAACACGTAAATTAAACTGAAATAAAGTTATTGCAAATCAAACCAAAAGCTGAGAAGTCATTTATTGTAGTTGTGATTGTGGCTCACATCTTCCTCTGGTTTTACGTCCAGAAACGGCTTAAACGCCTTCTATGAGTCGAGGATATGCTTCCCATCCAGTTTTCTTACAAGCTGGCAAACAGGGTCTTTTAACATCAGATTCCCAAGATGTTGCCATTCCCTTTGGAATTGCGGCCATAAATCAAGAATTTCTCTTTGTACGTCTCCACTAGGATGCGTCTCAAGAGAAAGTTGGATATTACCCAAATTCTCCTTACTCAGTCCATCCTTAATGAATTCAATTTTATCATCTCGATTAGAGGACGGAATCCCAATAGAACGACATTTACCGTTACACGTCCATCGTGCACACTTGTGGCAATTTGAACTCATGCGCTTTGCTCGTCGCTTCTTTGCAAAAGTGCTTCTACCTGTACCTGGTAAATGCAAAACAGGAAGATATTCATCTTCACGTACCTTGGCTTCAATTATCCAACGTATGTCTTCAGGAATCCCTTTGTGCATAAGCATTCTTAATCTTTCTAATCGAACTTGGTAAAGCTTCAGTAAAATATTCCGAGGAAAAGGAGGAAATCGTTTCTGCAATCTTTTGAGAATATCATCCATCCTGAAAAAAAAAAATGAAAAAGAAATTGAAAGAGAAATTTATATACAATATCAGTTTTGTGGGTAGCTGATGGAACCGACTTAAATAATCACGGAGTACCGTTATCCGCCATTTAACCGGGTTAAAAAAATGTAATTTTTTTTTTTTTGAAGATTAGTAAAAATTATATTTACATCTAGTTATTTTCAAAACAAGGATCAGAAAGAAAAACAACCTCTTCTTGAGTAACATGATTTTCCAAAAAGAGTTTGAGTCTTTGTCCATTTACCTTGAATACGTTACAATTTTGAGGATTCTCAATGTCAACTGCTCCATAATGATACACATGCTTAACCACAAATGGGCCAGTCCATCTTGATCTCAACTTACCAGGAAATATGTGAAGTCTAGAATTATAAAGTAGAACTTTTTGCCCAACATCAAATGTTTTTCTTGAAATTAACTTGTCATGAAAGGCTTTAGTTCTTTCTTTATGAATTTTAGAATTCTCATATGCATCATTTCTGAGTTCCTCAAGTTCATTTATGACTGGAAAAGTTTCATTCTCACCCAAAAAGGAATATTTTAGCTCGGATGGCAATGGTTTTAAATCCAGCTTGGGCGGTTCAATAGTTGATGGTACAGTGACATTTGTGAGTGATGGAAGTTCCTCAAACTTTTGTTTCCAACAATGCTTAACCTGAAAAGAATTTAACAAAGAATCAGTGTGTGAAATTTCTGAAGCATTATCAAACTCATATTCAATTAAATAAGCTTCTAAAGGATCATGGAATGTGGTAGTGGTGAGATGTTCATGAACAAGTTCTTCAATGAAATCCACTTCATGTACTTCTGAATTATCACCAGGTTGCTTGCAAATGTTGAACACATTTAATTCTAAAGTCATATTTCCAAAAGAAATGTTCAACATACCATTCCTGCAATTTATCAGAGCATTAGAAGTTGCAAGAAATGGACGGCCTAATATAACAGGAATTTGAACATTTGGATTTGAAACAGGATGTGTGTCCAAAACAATAAAATCAACAGGGAAGTAAAAATTTTCAATTTGAACCAAAACATCTTCAACTATCCCTCGAGGAATTTTTACAGAACGATCAGCTAGTTGAAGTGTAACAGGTGTTTCCTTGAGTTCACCTAAACCTAACTGTTGATAAACAGAAAAAGGCAAAAGATTAACACTAGCACCAAGATCAAGCAATGCACGTTCTATTCTAGTGTTTCCAATGATGCATGAGATTGTTGGACATCCAGGATCTTTGAATTTTGGTGGAGTAAGGTGCTGAATGATTGAGCTCACACTTTCCGTCAAAAATGCTTTCTTTTGTACATTATGTTTCCTTTTAACTGTGCACATGTCCTTCAAAAATTTAGCATAAGATGGAACTTGTTTGATTGCATCCAATAAAGGAATGTTAATCTTAACTTGTTTGAAAAGTTCATAAATTTCTGCATTTTGATTCAAATTCTTTATTGTTTGCAACCTTTGAGGAAAAGGAGCAGGATGCATACCTTTTTCTTTGTCCAAATTTTCAAGAAGTTCAGACTTACCATCATCCTTACCATTACTTTTCGGAGGGGAAAGAGGATCTTGGTCTTTTGATGGAATGTTTTTGTCAATTGCCTTTCCACTTCGAAGAGTTGTGATAGAACTGGCATTTTCCTGTTGAGTTTCATTGGAGCAAGAAACAAGACATTGAGTAGAAGGGTTAGGCTGAGGTTGAGCAGGAAACTTACCTTTTTCTTGAGTGCGTAATGAAGCTGTCAATGTGGACAAGGTGTTTTTGATCTCATTGATGTCCTGTGAAGTTTGGTTATTCACATTTGCTTGTGTTTGCATGAATGCTTGCAATGTCTCTTCCAAGGTTTGTACACGTGAAGGTTGATAGGAAAAAGTGTTGCCCGGCTTCTGAGATTGTGGTACCTGAACATGATTATTATTCCGCCAACTGAAGTTGGGATGATTTCTCCATTCAGGGTTATACGTTTCAGAGTAAGGAGAAGGAAAAGGCTTTTTAAATGTGTTTATGGAATTTACTTGATCATGCAACGCTTCTTTAAGAATGGGAATGTTTGGACATTCAGAAGTGGGGTGTCCCATGATTTCACAAATTCCACAACTTTCTTCATTTTTAACCGTTTTGACTTGTTTTACTTCTCTAAGTTCCATGGCTTCAATCTTTCTAGCCAAATTAGCTACTTTAGCTTTTATCTCATCTTCTTGACTAAAATGATATTTTCCTCTGTTAGAAACAACATTAGATCTATTGGAACTTTCAGAGGAATTATCTGTGTGCCAGGCTTGAGAGTTATCTGCCAAATGGTCTAAGTAGTCAAAGGCTTCTTCAGGTTCTTTTTCTAGAAACTCACCGTTACACATTGTTTCAACAAATTGTTTAGTTTCGGGAGTTAAACTTTCATAAAAGAAACTAATAAGACGCCATTTTTCAAAACCATGATGTGGACAAGAACTTAACAAATCTTTAAAACGATCCCAGCACTGAAAAAATGCTTCATTTTGATTTTGATTGAAATTTTGAATCTGTCTTTTCAAAGCAGTAGTTTTATGTGCTGGGAAAAATTTCTTTAGAAACTCAGTTTGTAATTCTTGCCATGTGCCAATTGACCTTGGTTTTAAATTATGAAGCCAAATTTTTGCTTTATCTTTTAAAGAAAAAGGAAATAATTTTAGCTTGACAATTTCATTTGTACATTGTTGGTCATTAAAGGTGACACATACATCTTCGAAGTCTTTTAGAAACGAGTAAGCACTTTCCGATTCCAACCCATAGAAATTTGGAAGCAAAGCTATCATACCTGGTTTAAAACGAAAGTTGTTTGCATTGAGAGGAAAAATAAAACAAGAGGGTGATGAGCTTCGAGTTGGTTGCAAGTAGTCACGCATGGTGCGTACTTGTCTGTTCTCATCTTCAGCATGAACACTTTCATTGTCAGCCATGGTAGGAGTTGTATTAGAAAGATTACCTGAAAAAGTTTCACAATAAAATCTAACTAAACGACGAGATCTAAAATCACGTCGCCAAACAAGCATAAAACAAAGTTAATATACAAATTAGGCGGTATAACCAGCCAATAGAAATAAAACAAAGTTAATATACAATATAAATATAAATATATAGAAAATTAGGCGGTATAACCAGCCAATAAAAATAAATCAAAGTTAATATACAAATTAGGCGGTATAACCAGCCAATAAAAATAAATATACTTATAAACTTATATACTTAGTATTGCTTCCCCGGCAACGGCGCCAAAAACTTGATGGAAACTCAATTAAGAGTTGTAAACCCAAGTGCAGGTTATGTTCAAGTAATAAATTCTCGGGTGTCCGAGGTCGAACCACAGGGAAGCGTATTAATAAGTATAAGTTTATAAATATATAAGACAAAGAAAGTAAACAAGATATTAGGGAATCAACAACAAAATAAGATAAACAAGATATTAGAGAACAAAATAAACAAAATAACATAAAAACAATTAAACAAGATATAAAAAACAATACGAAAGGATGTTGAGGTTAGAGAATCCACTCTTGGTGTTATGCTAAGATTAATCTTGTTTTATTACACAATTGAAATCCACACATAAGGGAGGTTCCAATCGGAAGGTTTAGCAATTCAGTCCAACGTCCATAGCATATGATATTATGTTCATTTGGTGTCCTCAAAACTCATAAAAAGAGTCCAAGTATTCCTTATGCCAAGGTATATGTCTACAACAAATCAAGGTTATGAAACCAAGCATTTACTGTGCCATTTTCATTGTCAATAATGAATCAAGATCTCTACTTTGCAAGTATGATTTTAAACCAAAAGAAAATATTATCTATACTAGTGTTTATAAATGATGATTCATTTTAGCTCATGTTTAAGAGACTAACCTTAGCATTTACCAAGAGCTTCACCTCATCACCTCAACAATATGATTAGCAACACATACTAGATATGAATAAAATGAAAAGAAATGTAAGAAGCATAAGTAAATAAAAAAAAAAACTAGAGAAAGGAAAGAAGAAGAAAACTTAGAGAATTTTACTACAAAGGCTAATATCCTACCAATGTATAATGTATCCCAATACTCATCCAAGGCCCTCTATTTATACACATTTTGGAGGGCTAAATGACAAGAGACAAGCTTTACAAATTTCAAAGGTAGGTATAATAGGTGGGTGCATTTTTCTAACAATTTTCGTCATATTGTATGACAATTCTGATCAGCCAGCTTGATGGTCGATTTTGTCAATGTTGGAGGCTCGATCTGATAAAATGGTCTTCTAGACAAATATACCCCTATCAGTTACGGATCCATAGCCGTTGGAATCAGATCATTTGCGCACGTGGATCGGGAGATATGGTCAAAATACCAAAACGGTGCAGAACAGACGTCATTGCACATCAGCCAACTTGATGGTCGATTTCGCTAGGGAAAACGACTCCGTTTCAAGAAGTGTAAAACATGAAAAAGATAGATATGCCTCTTAGCTTTGCAGGGATACAAAGTTCAGCCTTATTGCTTCAGTGAAACTCGAGATATAGCTGATATGGCAAAAGGTGTCGGAACTGGAACTGAACTGGATTTGCCCTTAATTCTAGTAATCTGAAATCACTCAAAGAAACTTGTGAAAAACACCAAATTACATAAAAATATAAAAGATCATAAACACAATTAGACTAAACAATAATAACTCGTATTTGACACAAAACAATAATAAAACATAACTAAAAACTATATAATTATACGAGTTATCATACACCAACATTCACTTCTCGGCCCATACATATTTGGTACTATTAGGGTATTCTGATGTTGTTGGGCCAGAGATCCTACAGATCGTCGTTCCACTACTGGTTATTGTTTCTTCTTAGGAGATTCTATCATCTCTTGCCGAAGCAAGAAATAAATTGTTATTGCTCGACCCAGTACTGAATCTGAATACCGTGCTCTTGCTGATGCCATAGAGTTACTTTGGCTTCACCGATTACTTGTTGATATGGTGGGTATTTCATTATCTTCTAGCACCGAATTTCACTATGATAACCGTAGTGCCATTCAGATTGCTCATAACGATGTGTGATAACTCGTATAATTATATAGTTTTTAGTTATGTTTTATTATTGTTTTGTGTCAAATACGAGTTATTATTGCTTAGTCTAATTGTGTTTATGATCTTTTATATTTTTATGTAATTTGGTGTTTTTCACGAGTTTCTTTGAGTGATTTCAGATTACTAGGTTAAATCAAGAATTAAGGGCAAATCCAGTTCAGTTCCAATTCCGACACCTTTTGCCAAATCAGCTATATCTGGAGTTTTACTAAAGCATTAAGGCTGAAATTTTTACAGTGCCAAGTTAAGAGGCATATCTATCTTTTTCATGTTTTACACTTATTGAAACGAAGTCGTTTTCCCTAGCGAAATGTGGTATCCATTTGGCTGATGTGCAATGACGTCTGTTCTGACCAGTTTTGGTATTTTGACCATATCTTATGATCCACATGAGAAAATGAGCTGATTCCAACGGATATGGATCAAAACCTGATAGGGGTATATTTTTCTAGAAGACCATTTGATCAGATAAAGCCTCCAACATTGACAAAATCAACCATCAAGCTGGCTGATCAGAATTGTCATACAATATGACGAAAATTGTTAGAAAAATGCACCCACCTATTATACCTACCTTTGAAATTTATAAAGCTTGTCTCTTGTCATTTAGCTCTCCAAAATGTGTATAAATAGAGGGCCTTGGATGAGGATTAATGTACATTGGTAGGATATTAGCCATTGTAATAAAATTCTCTAAGTTTTCTTCTTCTTTCCTTTCTCTAGTTTTCTTTTTCTTTATTTACTTATGCTTCTTATATTTCTTTTCATTTTATTCATATCTAGTATGTATTGCTAATCATATTGTTGAGGTGATGAGGTGAAGCTTTTGGTAAATGCTAAGGTTAGTCTCTTAAACATGAGCTAAAATGAATCATCATTTATAAACACTAGTATAGATAATATTTTCTTTTGGTTTAAAATCATACTTGCAAAGTAGGGATCTTGATTCATTATTGACAAGGAAAATGGCACAGTAAATGCTTGGTTTCATAACCTTGATTTGTTATAGACATATACATTGGCATAAGGAATGCTTGGACTCTTTTTATGAGTTTTGAGGACACCAAATGAACATAATATCATATGCTATGGACGTTGGACAATTTGGACTGAATTGCTAAACCTTCCGATTGGAACCTCCCTTGTGTGTGGATTTCAATTGTGTAATAAAACAAGATTAATCTTAGCATAACACCAAGAGTGGATTCTCTAACCTCAACATCTTTTTTTATTGTTTTTTATATCTTGTTTAATTTCTTTTATATTTTGTTTATTTTGTTCTCTAATATCTTGTTTATCTTATTTTGTTGTTGATTCCCTAATATCTTGTTTACTTTCTTTGTCTTATATATTTATAATCTTATACTTACTAATACGCTTCCCTGTGGTTCAACCTCGGACACCCGAGAATTTATTACTTGAACATAACCTGCACTTGGGTTTACAACTCTTAATTGAGTCTCCATCAAGTTTTTGGCGCCGTTGCCGGGGAGGCAATACTAAGTATATAAGTTTATAAGTATATTTATTTTTATTGGCTGGTTATACCGCCTAATTTTCTATATATTTATATTTATATTGTATATTAACTTTGTGTTATTTTTATTGGCTGGTTATACCGCCTAATCTGTATATTAACTTTGTTTTATGCTTGTTTGGCGACGTGATTTTAGATCTCGTCGTTTAGTTAGATTTTATTGTGAAACTTTTTTAGGTAATCTTTCTAATACAACTCCTACCACGGCTGACAATGAAAGTGTTCATGCTGAAGATGAGAACAGACAAGTACGCACCATGCGTGACTACTTGCAACCAACTCGAAGCTCATCACCCTCATGTTTTATTTTTCCTCTCAATGCAAACAACTTTCGTTTTAAACCAGGTATGATAGCTTTGCTTCCAAATTTCCATGGGTCAGAATCGGAAAGTGCTTACTCGTTTCTAAAAGACTTCGAAGATGTATGTGTCACCTTTAATGACCAACAATGTACAAATGAAATTGTCAAGCTAAAATTATTTCCTTTTTCTTTAAAAGATAAAGCAAAAATTTGGCTTCATAATTTAAAACCAAGGTCAATTGGCACATGGCAAGAATTACAAACTGAGTTTCTAAAGAAATTTTTCCCAGCACATAAAACTACTGCTTTGAAAAGACAGATTCAAAATTTCAATCAAAATCAAAATGAAGCATTTTTTCAGTGCTGGGAGCGTTTTAAAGATTTGTTAAGTTCTTGTCCACATCATGGTTTTGAAAAATGGCGTCTTATTAGTTTCTTTTATGAAAGTTTAACTCCCGAAACTAAACAATTTGTTGAAACAATGTGTAACGGTGAGTTTCTAGAAAAAGAACCTGAAGAAGCCTTTGACTACCTAGACCATTGGGCAGAAAACTCTCAAGCCTGGCACAGAGATAATTCCTCTGAAAGTTCCAATAGATCTAATCTTGTTTCTAACAGAGGTAAATATCATTTTAGTCAAGAAGATGAGATAAAAGCTAAAGTAGCTAATTTGGCTATAAAGATTGAAGCCATGGAACTTAGAGAAGTAAAAGAAGTCAAAATGGTTAAAAATGATGAAAGTTGTGGAATTTGTGAAATCATGGGACACCCCACTTCTGAATGTCCAAACATTCACATTCTTAAAGAAGCGTTGCATGATCAAGTAAATTCCATAAACACATTTAAAAAGCCTTTTCCTTCTCCTTACTCTGAAACGTATAACCCTGAATGGAGAAATCATCCCAACTTCAGTTGGCGGAATAATAATCATGTTCAGGTACCACAATCTCAAAAGTCGGGCAACACTTTTTCCTATCAACCTTCACGTGTACAAACCTTGGAAGAGACATTGCAAGCATTCATGCAAACACAAGCAAATGTGAATAACCAAACTTCACAGGACATCAATGAGATCAAAAACACCTTGTCCACATTGACAGCTTCATTACGCACTCAAGAAAAAGGTAAGTTTCCTGCTCAACCTCAGCCTAACCCTTCTACTCAATGTCTTGTTTCTTGCTCCAATGAAACTCAACAGGAAAATGCCAGTTCTATCACAACTCTTCGAAGTGGAAAGGCAATTGACAAAAATATTCCATCAAAAGACCAAGATCCTCCTTCCCATCCGAAAAGTAATGGTAAGGATGATGGTAAGTCTGAGCTTCTTGAAAATTTGGATAAAGAAAAAGGTATGCATCCTGCTCATTTTCCTCAAAGGTTGCAAACAATAAAGAATTTGAATCAAAATGCAAAAATTTATGAACTTTTCAAACAAGTTAAGATTAACATTCCTTTATTGGATGCAACCAAACAAGTTCCATCTTATGCTAAATTTTTGAAGGACATGTGCACAATTAAAAGGAAACATAATGTACAAAAGAAAGCATTTCTGACGGAAAGTGTGAGCTCAATCATTCAGCACCTTACTCCACCAAAATTCAAAGATCCTGGATGTCCAACAATCTCATGCATCATTGGAAACACTAGAATAGAACGTGCATTGCTTGATCTTGGTGCTAGTGTTAATCTTTTGCCTTTTTATGTTTATCAACAGTTAGGTTTAGGTGAACTCAAGGAAACACCTGTTACACTTCAACTAGCTGATCGTTCTGTAAAAATTCCTCGAGGGATAGTTGAAGATGTTTTGGTTCAAATTGATAATTTTTACTTCCCTGTTGATTTTATTGTTTTGGACACACATCCTGTTTCAAATCCAAATGTTCAAATTCCTGTTATATTAGGCCGTCCATTTCTTGCAACTTCTAATGCTCTGATAAATTGCAGGAATGGTATTTTGAACATTTCTTTTGGAAATATGACTTTAGAATTAAATGTGTTCAACATTTGCAAGCAACCTGGTGATGATTCAGAAGTACATGAAGTGGATTTCATTGAAGAACTTGTTCATGAACATCTCACCACTACCGCATTCCATGATCCTTTAGAAGCTTATTTAATTGAATGTGAGTTTGATAATGCTTCAGAAATTTCACACACTGATTCTTTGTTAAATTCTTTTCAGGATAAGCATTGTTGAAAACAAAAGTTTGAGAAACTTCCATCACTCACAAATGTCACTGTACCATCAACTATTGAATCACCCAAGCTGGATTTAAAACCATTGCCATCCGAGCTAAAATATTCCTTTTTGGGAAAAATTCCTTCTCAATGGAGCCCCCAAGATAAAAGGAAGTTTTTGAATGAGGTAAAAAAGTTCTACCGGGATGACCCTTACTTGTTCAAATATTGTCCTGATCAGATTTTACGAAGATACATTCCCGACAATGAGGTAAGTAGTGTAATTAAGTTTTGTCATTCCGAGGCATGTGGTGGTCATTTTTCATCAAAGAAAACTACTGCAAAAATTTTACAGTGTGGATTTTACTGGCCACCCCGGTTAAATGGCGGATAACGGTACTCCGTGATTATTTAAGTCGGTTCCATCAGCTATCCACAAAACTGATATTGTATATAAATTTCTCTTTCATTTTAATTTTTTTTTCAGGATGGATGATATTCTCACAAGATTGCAGAAACGATTTCCTCATTTTCCTTGAAATATTTTACTGAAGCTTTACCAAGTTCGATTTGAAAGATTAAGAATGCTTATGCACAAAGGGATTCCTGAAGACATACGTTGGATAATTGAAGCCAAGGTACGTGAAGATGAATATCTTCCTGTTTTGCATTTACCAGGTACAGGTAGAAGCACTTTTGCAAAGAAGCGACGAGCAAAGTGCATGAGTTCAAATTGCCACAAATGTGCACGATGGACGTGTGACGGTAAATGTCGTTCTATTGGGATTCCGTCCTCTAATCGAGATGATAAAATTGAATTCATTAAGGATGGACTGAGTAAGGAGAATTTGGGTAATATCCAACTTTCTCTTGAGACGCATCCTAGTGGAGACGTACAAAGAGAAATTCTTGATTTATGGCCGCAATTCCAAAGGGAATGGCAACATCTTGGGAATCTGATGTTAAAAGACCCTGTTTGCCAGCTTGTAAGAAAATTGGATGGGAAGCATATCCTCAACTCATAGAAGGCATTTAAGCCGTTTCTGGACGTAAAACCAGAGGAAGATGTGAGCCACAATCACAACTACAATAAATGACTTCTCAGCTTTTGGTTTGATTTGCAATAACTTCTGGTCTTTTACGATTGATTTTTCTTCTCTTTTTGATTTTCTTCCTGAAATCACGCAAAAATCTTTTGTTAGGTTAACATTTTCTTCTGACAGGTCAAATACACTTTCGGCGACATTATTACTCTTGTCTGATTCACTACTCAGTCCTCTATATATTACACCATGTACTCATTCTCTTTCAGGCACTCGAAAAAAAATGGAAAGTACTTCGTCCCAGCGCATTGAAACAATTTGTGTCTTTGGAGGTGCTTATCTAGGGAAAAATAAAATATTCGCTGATGAAGCCATAAGAGTTGGAGTAATACTTGCCCAACAAAAGATCCAGTTGATTTATGGAGGCGGTAGTATGGGTTTAATGGGAGCAGTCGCTACAGCAGCACACGCCGGAGGAAGTCCAGTTCTAGGAATCTTGCCAAAACTATTCACAGGTTTTTGTGGACCTACCGTGGGTAAGGAAATACAAGTCTGGAGTATCCCTGAACGGATGACAATCATGTACCATTCTGCCGATGCATTCATTGCTTTACCAGGAGGTCTGGGTACATTGGAAGAAATAGCTTGCGTGGCTTCTTGGTCATCTTTGGTCACAAATAAGAAGCCCATTGGTTTGCTTAATATTAATGGTTATTTTAGTAATTTGCTTTCATATTTAGATAATGCTGTGGAAAATGGATTCATGTTTTCAGAGGCAAGGAGAACCATAATTTCTGCTACAACCATTGAAGATTTACTCAAAAAGCTCCAAGCTTTTGAGTATTTACCTGCTACGGTTGTTTCGCAAACGCTCGGAAAAAGAAAAAGAGATATAGACAAGCAAGGAGTAGATTCCACTTTGTCTTTGTGACATTATCTAACGTTTTGTTTGTTGTGTCTCAGTTATAATAAGTGGTTAGCAACCTCTGCAGGTAATATCTCCTAAATTCTACCTTTAAAATTTGACATTGGGGACAATGTCATATTTTACTAGGGGGTAAGGGACATATTTTGCTAATTTGTAAAAAAAATAAAAAAAAATTGTGTTTTAAGCCATTTAGAAGTATTCATTCTGAACAAGGTCTGAGTAAGGGAGACTTGAGACATATCTTGTCAGTTTGATTTAATCTTTTCAAAAAAAAAAAACTATCTGGTCCGTTTATTATCTGCATGTGTTTTACTACTTTCGTGTATGTATTTTTTTTTAGTATTAGTATAATCTTGGTAAGCATGTGGATAAAGCAATAGAGTTACAAAGGCTTTGATTAAGTTATCTAGGTTATTTTCAATTTGGTTTTCTGAAAATTGAATATTTTTGATGATCAAATGTCTTTGAGATTGTTTTTGGCAGATCGGTTCGATTTTTGTTGGAATGTGAATTCATGGTGAGCCTTTGAAAAGCCACGGAAAACTGGGAAGACATAGTAAGTTTACTTTTTCTCTTCATTCCACATGCAGATTTAAGTCATCACATAGATGCTTGCATCTATACATGATCTGATCTTAGAACAAAGTCACTATCCAGAAAGCCCCTTATCTTTTCCCCCCTTACATTAGGAGCACATAGGTTGTAAACCTTCGGGTTGGATCCCTAGATATGAACTCCAGAAATTATGCCAAAGTGAACGTATACGATTCCGACCCCCATTCCCTCTTTATACTTTTATGATAATATTTTTGATCATTGGGTTTGGGATTGTGTGTTTCCTTCTTGTTTATTTTGTTATCTTTTGAAATCTGAAAAAAAAATGGGAATAATGCAAAAAAGGGTAGTTAGAATGAGTGACTGTTTTTAGAGTCGTGAACTTCGAACTTATTGATGCCAAAACAATGTTGTGATGAGTTGAGAAAAAGATGCTGAAAAAAAGAGCTGATGAAAATCTGTCTTGTTTGATCAATTGAATGAAAAGAAAGAAAAAAAAAGTATGGAATCCAATGTGATTTCTGAAAGAAAAAAAAAACAAGAATGATGATTATGAATAGATGTGATTGTGCATAAAAGATGTCCCAATGAGGGCACAAATCAAAAGAAAATCACTTGTGCTTAAAAAAAAAAAATCAGAATTCAAGATTCGAGGTTCTTCATTATAGAGAGGTTTTTACTTTTCTATTTTCTTTGGATCGAGTCTTTTCTTGCTTTTTGTTTTCTTTTCAAAATATTAATGTTGAACATAGGACTAAGGATGAGTGAGAATGGAAATATTTTGAGAGGATTGATCACATTATTATTATATTTCTTGAGCCTAACTTGTGATAAACCTCAGATTATGTTTGAACATCCCACCCCTCACTTGTCCATAAGCCTCAGATTCATCTCTGTACAGATCAGATTTGTCAAGTTCACTTGTGAACTGCGGTGACAAGGATCTTAGCATGTGTACTTATGAAGCTATAGTTTGCCTAGTCCTCCATGGCTAGCTAAAGTCTCGCCAAGAAGGAAGTTCCTCAATCGTACGGTAATGCCTTCAATTTTAATCTCATTGACCCTTTACTCGAACTTAATATGCCAATGATACTTAATTAGATGCCTTGCCAATTCTTACGCTTGATCTTGCTTGTTTGTTTGAGATCCCTTTAACTTGTTTTCCTGTTTATTTTTTTTTTCTAGGATTGAGTCGTTGCTAGGGACTAGCAACAATCTAAGTGTGGGGGTGTGATAACTCGTATAATTATATAGTTTTTAGTTATGTTTTATTATTGTTTTGTGTCAAATACGAGTTATTATTGCTTAGTCTAATTGTGTTTATGATCTTTTATATTTTTATGTAATTTGGTGTTTTTCACGAGTTTCTTTGAGTGATTTCAGATTACTAGGTTAAATCAAGAATTAAGGGCAAATCCAGTTCAGTTCCAGTTCCGACACCTTTTTCCATATCAGCTATATCTGGAGTTTTACTAAAGCATTAAGGCTGAAACTTTTACAGTGCCAAGTTAAGAGGTATATCTATCTTTTTCATGTTTTACACTTCTTGAAACGGAGTCGTTTTCCCTAGCGAAATGTGGTATCAAGTTGGCTGATGTGCAATGACGTCTGTTCTGACCAGTTTTGGTATTTTGACCATATCGTCTGATCCACATGAGCAAAGGAGCTGATTCCAACGGATATGGATCACAAACTGATAGGGGTATATTTTTCTAGAAGACCATTTGATCAGATTAAGCCTCCAACATTGATAAAATCAACCATCAAGCTGGCTGATCAGAATTGTCATACAATATGACGAAAATTGTTAGAAAAATGCACCCACCTATTGTACCTACCTTTGAAATTTATAAAGCTTGTCTCTTGTCATTTAGCTCTCCAAAATGTGTATAAATAGAGGGCCTTGGATGAGGATTAATGTACATTGGTAGGATATTAGCCATTGTAATAAAATTCTCTAAGTTTTCTTCTTCTTTCCTTTCTCTAGTTTTCTTTTTCTTTATTTACTTATGCTTCTTACATTTCTTTTTATTTTATTCATATCTAGTATGTGTTGCTAATCATATTGTTGAGGTGATGAGGTGAAGCTTTTGGTAAATGCTAAGGTTAGTCTCTTAAACATGAGCTAAAATGAATAATCATTTATAAACACTAGTATAGATAATATTTTCTTTTGGTTTAAAATCATACTTGCAAAGTAGGGATCTTGATTCATTATTGACAAGGAAAATGGCACAGTAAATGCTTGGTTTCATAACATTGATTTGTTGTAGAAATATACATTGGCATAAGGAATGCTTGGACTCTTTTTATGAGTTTTGAGGACACCAAATGAACATAATATCATATGCTATAGACGTTGGACAATTTGGACTGAATTGCTAAACCTTCCGATTGGAACCTGATAACTCGTATAATTATATAGTTTTTAGTTATGTTTTATTATTGTTTTGTGTCAAATACGAGTTATTATTGCTTAGTCTAATTGTGTTTATGATTTTTTATATTTTTATGAAATTTGGTGTTTTTCACGAGTTTCTTTGAGTGATTTCAGATTACTAGGTTAAATCAAGAATTAAGGGCAAATCCAGTTCAGTTCCAGTTCCGACACCTTTTGCCATATCAGCTATATCTGGAGTTTCACTGAAGAAATAAGGCTGAAATTTTAACACTGCAATGTTAAGAGGCATATCTATCTTTTTCATGCTTTACACTTCTTGAAACGGAGTCGTTTTCCCTAGCGATATCAACCATCACATTGGCTGATGTGCAATGACGTCTGTGCTGACAAGCTTTGGTATTTTGACCATATCTTCTGATCCACATCAGCAAATGAGCTGATTCGAACGGCTATGGATCACCGACTGATGGGGAAACAGTTTTCTAGAAGACCATTTGATCAGATAAAGCCTCCGATATTAGCGAAATCAACCATCAAGTTGGCTGATGTGCAATGACGTCTGTGCTGACAAGTTTTGGTATTTTGACCATATCTTCTGATCCACATCAGCAAATGAGCTGATTCTAATGGCTATGGATCACCGACTGATAGGGGAACATTTCTCTAGAAGACCATTTGATCAGATCAAGCCTCCAATATTGACAAAATCGACCATCAAGCTGGCTGATCAGAATTGTCATACAATATGACGAAAATTGTTAGAAAAATCCACCCACCTATTATACCTACCTTTGAAATTTATAAAGCTTGTCTCTTGTTATTTAGCTCTCCAAAATGTGTATAAATAGAGGGCCTTGGATGATTGTAAGAGACATGGTACATTGGTAGGATATTAGCCATTGTAATAAAATTCTCTAAGTTTTCTTCTTATTTCCTTTCTCTAGTTTTCTTTTTCTTTATTTACTTATGCTTCTTACATTTCTTTTCATTTTATTCATATCTAGTATGTATTGCTAATCATATTGTTGAGGTGATGAGGTGAAGCTTTTGGTAAATGCTAAGGTTAGTCTCTCAAACATGAGCTAAAATGAATCATCATTTATAAACACTAGTATAGATAATATTTTCTTTTGGTTTAAAATCATATTTGCAAAGTAGAGATCTTGATTCATTATTGACAATGAAAATGGCACAGTAAATGCTTGGTTTAATAACCTTGATTTGTTGTAGACATATACCTTGGCATAAGGAATGCTTGGACTCTTTTTATGAGTTTTGAGGACACCAAATGAACATAATATCATATGCTATGGACGTTGGACAATTTGGACTGAATTGCTAAACCTTCCGATTGGAACCTCCTTTATGTGTGGATTTCAATTGTGTAATAAAACAAGATTAATCTTAGCATAACACCAAGAGTGGATTCTCTAACCTCAACATATTTTCTTATTGTTTTTTATATCTTGTTTAATTTCTTTTATATTTTGTTTATTTTGTTCTCTAATATCTTGTTTATCTTATTTTGTTGTTGTTTCCCGAATATCTTGTTTACTTTCTTTGTCTTATATATTTATAAACTTATACTTACTAATACGCTTCCCTGTGGTTCGACCTCGGACACCCGAGAATTTATTACTTGAACATAACCTGCACTTGGGTTTACAACTCTTAATTGAGTCTCCATCAAGTTTTTGGCGCCGTTGCCGGGGAGGCAATACTAAGTATATAAGTTTATAAGTATATTTATTTTTATTGGCTGGTTATACCGCCTAGTTTTCTATATATTTATATTTATATTGTATATTAACTTTGTTTTATTTTTATTGGTTGGTTATACCGCCTAATCTGTATATTAACTTTGTTTTATGCTTATTTGGCGACGTGATTTTAGATCTCGTCGTTTAGTTAAATTTTATTGTGAAACTTTTTCAGGTAATCTTTCTAATACAACTCCTACCATGGCTGACAATGAAAGTGTTCATGCTGGAGATGAGAACAGACAAGTACGCACCATGCGTGACTACTTGCAACCAACTCGAAGCTCATCACCCTCTTGTTTTATTTTTCCTCTCAATGCAAACAACTTTCGTTTTAAACCAGGTTAGCTTTGCTTCCAAATTTCCATGGGTTAGAATCGGAAAGTGCTTACTCGTTTCTAAAAGACTTCGAAGATGTATGTGTCACCTTTAATGACCAACAATGTACAAATGAAATTGTCAAGCTAAAATTATTTCCTTTTTCTTTAAAAGATAAAGCAAAATTTTGGCTTCATAATTTAAAACCAAGGTCAATTGGCACATGGCAAGAATTACAAACTGAGTTTCTAAAGAAATTTTTCCCAGCACATAAAACTACTGCTTTGAAAAAACAGATTCAAAATTTCAATCAAAATGAAAATGAAGCATTTTTTCAGTGCTGGGAGCGTTTTAAAGATTTGTTAAGTTCTTGTCCACATCATGGTTTTGAAAAATGGCGTCTTATTAGTTTCTTTTATGAAAGTTTAACTCCCGAAACTAAACAATTTGTTGAAACAATGTGTAACGGTGAGTTTCTAGAAAAAGAACCTGAAGAAGCCTTTGACTACCTAGACCATTGGGCAGAAAACTCTCAAGCCTGGCACAGAGATAATTCCTCTGAAAGTTCCAATAGATCTAATCTTGTTTCTAACAGAGGTAAATATCATTTTAGTCAAGAAGATGAGATAAAAGCTAAAGTAGCTAATTTGGCTAGAAAGATTGAAGCCATGGAACTTAGAGAAGTAAAAGAAGTCAAAACGGTTAAAAATAAAGAAAGTTGTGGAATTTGTGAAATCATGGGACACCTCACTTCTGAATGTCCAAACATTCCCATTCTTAAAGAAGCGTTGCATGATCAAGTAAATTACATAAACACATTTAAAAAGCCTTTTCCTTCTTCTTACTGTGAAACCTATAACCCTGAATGGAGAAATCATCCCAACTTCAGTTGGCGGAGTAATAATCATGTTCAGGTACCACAATCTCAAAAGTCGGGCAACACTTTTTCCTATCAACCTTCACGTGTACAAACCTTGGAAGAGACATTGCAAGCATTCATGCAAACACAAGCAAATGTGAATAACCAAACTTCACAGGATATCAATGAGATCAAAAACACCTTGTCCACATTGACAGCTTCATTACGCACTCAAGAAAAAGGTAAGTTTCCTGCTCAACCTCAGCCTAACCCTTCTACTCAATGTCTTGTTTCTTGCTCCAATGAAACTCAACAGGAAAATGCCAGTTCTATCACAACTCTTCGAAGTGGAAAGGCGATTGACAAAAACATTCCATCAAAAGACCAAGATCCTCCTTTCCCTTCGAAAATTAATGGTAAGGATGATGGTAAGTCTGAACTTCTTGAAAATTTGGACAAAGAAAAAGGTATGCATCCTGCTCCTTTTCCTCAAAGGTTGCAAACAATAAAGAATTTGAATCAAAATGCAGAAATTTATGAACTTTTCAAACAAGTTAAGATTAACATTCCTTTATTGGATGCAATCAAACAAGTTCCATCTTATGCTAAATTTTTGAAGGACATGTGCACAGTTAAAAGGAAACATAATGTACAAAAGAAAGCATTTCTGACGGAAAGTGTAAGCTCAATCATTCAGCACCTTACTCCACCAAAATTCAAAGATCCTAGATGTCCAACAATCTCATGCATCATTGGAAACACTAGAATAGAACGTGCATTGCTTGATCTTGGTGCTAGTGTTAATCTTTTGCCTTTTTCTGTTTATCAACAGTTAGGTTTAGGTGAACTCAAGGAAACACCTGTTACACTTCAACTAGCTGATCGTTCTGTAAAAATTCCTCGAGGGATAGTTGAAGATGTTTTGGTTCAAATTGATAATTTTTACTTCCCTGTTGATTTTATTGTTTTGGACACACATCCTGTTTCAAATCCAAATGTTCAAATTCCTGTTATATTAGGTCGTCCATTTCTTGCAACTTCTAATGCTCTGATAAATTGCAGGAATGGTATTTTGAACATTTCTTTTGGAAATATGACTTTAGAATTAAATGTGTTCAACAATTGCAAGCAACCTGGTGATGATTCAGAAGTACATGAAGTGGATTTCATTGAAGAACTTGTTCATGAACATCTCACCACTACCACATTCCATGATCCTTTAGAAGCTTATTTAATTGAATGTGAGTTTGATAATGCTTCAGAAATTTCACAGACTGATTCTTTGTTAAATTTTTTTCAGGATAAGCATTGTTGGAAACAAAAGTTTGAGGAACTTCCATCACTCACAAATGTCACTGTACCATCAACTATTGAACCACCCAAGCTGGATTTAAAACCATTGCCATCCGAGCTAAAATATTCCTTTTTGGGTGAGAATGAAACTTTTCCAGTCATAATTTCTTCACATCTTGATGAACTACAAGAAGGAAAAATTCCTTCTCAATGGAGCCCCCAAGATAAAAGGAAGTTTCTGAATGAGGTAAAAAAGTTCTACTGGGATGACCCTTACTTGTTCAAATATTGTCCTGATCAGATTTTTCGAAGATACATTCCCGACAATGAGGTAAGTAGTGTAATTAAGTTTTGTCATTCCGAGGCATGTGGTGGTCATTTTTCATCAAAGAAAACTGCTGCAAAAATTTTACAGTGTGGATTTTACTGGCCACCCCGGTTAAATGGCGGATAACGGTACTCCGTGATTATTTAAGTCGGTTCCATCAACTACCCACAAAACTGATATTGTATATAAATTTCTCTTTCAATTTTTTTTCTTTTTTTTTCAGGATGGATGATATTCTCACAAGATTGCAGAAACGATTTCCTCCTTTTCCTCGAAATATTTTACTGAAGCTTTACCAAGTTCGATTTGAAAGATTAAGAATGCTTATGCACAAAGGGATTCCTGAAGACATACGTTGGATAATTGAAGCCAAGGTACGTGAAGATGAATATCTTCCTGTTTTGCATTTACCAGGTACAGGTAGAAGCACTTTTGCAAAGAAGCGACGAGCAAAGCGCATGAGTTCAAATTGCCACAAATGTGCACGATGGACGTGTAACGGTAAATGTCGTTCTATTGGGATTCCGTCCTCTAATCGAGATGATAAAATTGAATTCATTAAGGATGGACTGAGTAAGGAGAATTTGGGTAATATCCAACTTTCTCTTGAGACGCATCCTAGTGGAGACGTACAAAGAGAAATTCTTGATTTATGGCCTCAATTCCAAAGGGAATGGCAACATCTTGGGAATCTGATGTTAAAAGACCCTGTTTGCCAGCTTGTAAGAAAATTGGATGGGAAGCATATCCTCGACTCATAGAAGGCGTTTAAGCCGTTTCTGGACGTAAAACCAGAGGAAGATGCCAAATACACTTTCGGCGACATTATTACTCTTGACTTTTACGGTTGATTTTTCTTCTCTTTTTGATTTTCTTCCTGAAATCACGCAAAAATCTTTTGTTAGGTTAACATTTTCTTCTGACAGGTCAGATACACTTTCGGCGACATTATTACTCTTGTCTGATTCACTACTCAGTCCTCTATATATTACACCATGTACTCATTCTCTTTCAGGCACTCGAAAAAGAAAAAAAAAATATGGAAAGTACTTCTTCCCAGCGCATTAAAAAAATTTGTGTCTTTGGAGGTGCTTATCCAGGGAAAAATAACATATTCGCTGATGAAGCCATAAGAGTTTGAGTAATACTTGCCCAACAAAAGATCCAGTTGATTTATGGAGGCGGTAGTAAGGGTTTAATGGGAGCAGTCGCTACAGCAGCACACGCCGGAGGAAGTCCAGTTCTATGAATCGTGCTAAAACTATTCACAGATTTTTGTGGACCTACCTTGGGTAAGGAAATACAAGTCTGGAGTATCCCTGAACGGATGACAATCATGTACCATTCTGCCGATGCATTCATTGCTTTACCAGGAGGTCTGAGTACATTGGAAGAAATAGCTTGCGTGGCTTCTTGGTCATCTTTGGTCACAAATAAGAAACCCATTGGTTTGCTTAATATTAATGGTTATTTTAGTAATTTGCTTTCATATTTAGATAATGCTGTGGAAAATGGATTCATGTTTTCAGAGGCAAGGAGAACCATCATTTCTGCTACAACCATTGAAGATTTACTCAAAAAGCTCCAAGCTTATGAGTATTTATCTGCTACGGTTGTTTCGCAAACGCTCGGAAAAAGAAAAAGAGATATGGACGAGCAAGGAGTGGATTGCACTTTGTCTTTGTGACATTATCTAACATTTTGTTTGTTGTGTCTCAGTTATAATAAGTGGTTAGCAACCTCTGCAGGTAATATGTCCCTTACCCCCTACTAAAAAAAAAAAAAAAATTGTTGTGTTTTAAGACATTTAGAAGTATTCATTCTGAACAAGGTCTGAGTAAGGGAGACTTGAGACATACCTTGTCAGTTTGATTTAATCTTTAAAAAAAAAAATTGTGTTTTAAGCCATTTAGAAGTATTCATTCTGAACAAGGTCTGAGTAAGGGAAACTTGAGACATACCTTGTCAGTTTGATTTTGATCTTTTTATGTTTACTTGTTAATTTTTGTTTAGTATTTTAGGATTATTTAGGTTGCATGAGTTTGTTTTGTTTTGAGTCTTAGTTGTTCCTACTCTTATGTTATTAGTTCTTTTCTCTTACACATGATTCTTTCATTTGGGTTAATAGACTTACATTGAGGACAATGTAAGAATTAAGTGTGGGGGGAATGATTTAGGATTTCTTTTATTTTTGTCTACTATTTTTTTTTATGAGTCTTTATTATTATTTTTAGTGTGTTTTAGTTTCTTTTCAATACTATAATGAGATATGAATTGTATAAGTCTAAAACAGATTTATTAGTGAGAAGATTTTCATGAGAATTGAACTTGATATCAATCTTTTTATGAGCCAATGTTAATATGATATGTTGATTGAGA
The DNA here is from genome assembly GCA_030761205.1 of Fremontodendron californicum. Taxonomy (NCBI): domain Eukaryota; kingdom Viridiplantae; phylum Streptophyta; class Magnoliopsida; order Malvales; family Malvaceae; genus Fremontodendron; species Fremontodendron californicum. The sequence continues at coordinate 4,197,309 of JAULJL010000037.1, forward strand.
AAGAAGCATGTTTAGACTTAATCTGACTTGTATAATCTTCCTTGTGAGTTTTTGAGCCTATAATGATTGACGCATTATACAAATCAATCTAATTTCTTTCTTGAGTGCTCTTATGATTACATGATTCTCTAGAACTTGCTTTAGACCTTGTTGAGACTATATTGATGCATGTGACAACATGAATATGATAGAGGCATTAGGATTTTTAGCCAGGGCCAAACAGCCATCCCTTATTGATGTTCCAAGAGAACACACCCCTAGTGAGCCAATTTGAGCCTACATTGAATAAGCTATTTATTTGGTAACCACAACTTACACCTAGCCTAAATATAACCCTTGTTCTAAAGATGGATTATATATTTTGAGACATATTGCAAAAAAACAAGGGATATTTTTAGTTAAAAATTTGGGTTGGAAACAAAAGATAAGTGTGGGGGAAGAAAAGAAAAGAAAAAGTCAAGAGAAAAAGAAAGGGATCATTGTCAAATACATTCCCATATTAAAAAAAAAAAAAAAATTCTTCTCTTGAACTTCTAGTTAAAGTAAAGAAAAAGATGTTACAAAGTTGGTTAGAATGATGCAAAGGCTCAACATGAATATTTAGCCTATGTTATTATGTGCTTTATAAGAGTTTTGAGAAGTTTTATTTGTATGATCTTATTATGTCTCTAAACTCTATGAACTCTTTGGAACTTTTGTGATATCTTTATCCTTTTGTTCTTTAACCATATTATAACCCTTTGGCCCCATTACAACCTTGAATAAAGACCTCTTGATTTATGAAGTTGTATGATCTAAATAGTGGAGAATAGGTGGACAAGCAAGCATATGGTAGAAGTGTTTTCATGAGATTGATTGAGTGTAAACACTTTACCACTACTTTAAAGAGTGAAAATCAAGAGAGTATCCCATGTGAGAAGTTGAGATTAAGTTTGAATATGCACTATTTTGATTAAAATATGTTATGTTAATATTGGCTTAACTCAAACTATTTACATTCAAGCAAGATTTTTTGTGAATTTCTTTAAGCTATTGATTAGTTTTTAAGACTTGTCCAATGATTATCTCTAATTTATATTGGAAGGATTAGTTATAATTATTATTTTTAGTTTTTCTTATGTCTTCAATGTTTGTGGGTATCGTCCTAGTAAACCCTCACGATACTAAACTCGTCCACTAGGGAAACCTAGGGGTTTAAAGGCTTGTGTCACATGCTAAGTGCCACCGTGATTTCCTACGAAAATGGATTAGATTAGATTTTCTTATTTTATTTTTATTGAGTCATTGCTAGGGACTAGCAACAATCTAAGTGTGGGGGTGTGATAACTCGTATAATTATATAGTTTTTAGTTATGTTTTATTATTGTTTTGTGTCAAATACGAGTTATTATTGCTTAGTCTAATTGTGTTTATGATTTTTTATATTTTTATGTAATTTGGTGTTTTTCACGAGTTTCTTTGAGTGATTTCAGATTACTAGGTTAAATCAAGAATTAAGGGCAAATCCAGTTCAGTTCCAGTTCCGACACCTTTTTCCATATCAGCTATATCTGGAGTTTCACTGAAGCAATAAGGCTGAGATTTTTACAGTGCAAATTTAAGAGGCATATCTATCTTTTTCATCCTTTACACTTCTTGAAACGGAGTCGTTTTCCCTAGCGAAATCAACCATCAAGTTGGCTGATGTGCAATGACGTCTGTGCTGACAAGTTTTGGTATTTTGACCATATCTTCTGATCCACATCAGCAAATGAGCTGCTTCCAATGGCTATGGATCACCGGCTGATAGGGAAACAGTTTTCTAGAAGACCATTTGATCAGATAAAGCCTCCAATATTAGCGAAATCAACCATCAAGTTGGCTGATGTACAATGACGTCTGTGCTGACAAGTTTTGGTATTTTGACCATATCTTCTGATCCACATCAGCAAATGAGCTGATTCCAAGGGCTATGGATCACCAACGGATAGGGGAACATTTTTCTAGAAGACCATTGGATCAGATCAAGCCTCCAATATTGACAAAATCGACCATCAACTGGCTGATCAGAATTGTCATACAATATGACGAAAATTGTTAGAAAAATGCACCCACCTATTATACCTACCTGTGAAATTTATAAAGCTTGTCTCTTGTCATTTAGCTCTCCAAAATGTGTATAAATAGAGGGCCTTGGATGATTATAAGAGACATGGTACATTGGTAGGATATTAGCCATTGTAATAAAATTCTCTAAGTTTTCTTCTTCTTTCCTTTCTCTAGTTTTCTTTTTCTTTATTTACTTATGCTTCTTACATTTCTTTTCATTTTATTCATATCTAGTATGTATTGCTAATCATATTGTTGAGGTGATGAGGTGAAGCTTTTGGTAAATGCTAAGGTTAGTCTCTTAAACATGAGCTAAAATGAATCATCATTTATAAACACTAGTATAGATAATATTTTCTTTTGGTTTAAAATCATACTTGCAAAGTAGAGATCTTGATTCATTATTGACAATGAAAATGGCACAGTAAATGCTTGGTTTCATAACCTTGATTTGTTGTAGACATATACCTTGGCATAAGGAATGCTTGGACTCTTTTTATGAGTTTTGAGGACACCAAATGAACATAATATCATATGCTATGGACGTTGGACAATTTGGACTGAATTGCTAAACCTTCCGATTGGAATCTCCTTTATGTGTGGATTTCAATTGTGTAATAAAACAAGATTAATCTTAGCATAACACCAAGAGTGGATTCTCTAACCTCAACATCTTTTCTTATTGTTTTTTATATCTTGTTTAATTTCTTTTATATTTTGTTTATTTTGTTCTCTAATATCTTGTTTATCTTATTTTGTTGTTGATTCCCGAATATCTTGTTTACTTTCTTTGTCTTATATATTTATAAACTTATACTTACTAATACGCTTCCCTGTGGTTCGACCTCGGACACCCGAGAATTTATTACTTGAACATAACCTGCACTTGAGTTTACAACTCTTAATTGAGTCTCCATCAGAACCTCCCTTGTGTGTGGATTTCAATTGTGTAATAAAACAAGATTAATCTTAGCATAACACCAAGAGTGGATTCTCTAACCTCAACATCTTTTCTTATTGTTTTTTATATCTTGTTTAATTTCTTTTATATTTTGTTTATTTTGTTCTCTAATATCTTGTTTATCTTATTTTGTTGTTGATTCCCTAATATCTTGTTTACTTTCTTTGTCTTATATATTTATAATCTTATACTTACTAATACGGTTCCCTGTGGTTCGACCTCGGACACCCGAGAATTTATTACTTGAACATAACCTGCACTTGGGTTTACAACTCTTAATTGAGTCTCCATCAATGTGTTTCATGAACACACCAAACATATTGAGATTGATTGTCATTTTATCTGTCATCATGTTACACAAGGAACTATTTATCTGACTTTTGTGTCTTCCTTAGATCAACCAACTGATATCTTCACAAAGTCACATTTTCTTACTTGTTTTCAAGATTTGGTTTCCAAACTCAAGTTGATATCTATAATACCACCTTGAGTTTGAAGGGGGGTTAATGTATTAATTGTATCACTCAACAATAATTAGGTTATTAGAGTAATCTTAGAGATTATGGTTCAGATTACGAATATGATATTATTCAGATTACAGTTCTGATATTGTAATTATTATTGTGGTTATTCTTTTCTTAGTTTGTGAGAACCCTCGTGTATAAATAGGACACTCCTGTATAGACTTTTATATAATTCAATAATAAAAGAACTCTTTGTCTTGTAACCCTTTTATTGACTTTAAGAAAAAGTAATTCATTAATTATATTTTTTTTTTTCAAATATCACTTTAATCAGTGTCATTAGATATTTATTAATATTTTTTGTTATTATATTATTTTATTTTTCTTGCATTTATAAAATTATTATATTAGTTTTCATATTTAGTCAACCAAAATTGTAAAATTCAATCAACAAGATACGACAAAATATTAAAGTTTATCATATCAACATATATATATATATATATATTTAATAAGAATAACTTCATCACGTTAATGAAAAATGTGATATGTTGACACAATAATGTTGTTTACATCCTGAATTCTGATTGGTTACGTTTTATTAAACATGATAAGAAAACTTATGTACTCTCTCATTCTCATTTTCTTTGTCTATTCTTTTTATGTTCCAATTTTTTTATTTTTTTTTTTCATTTTTGAACACTTAATACTTTGTTTTAGATTCCAACTAAGGATAATTCATATAATTAAAATAGAAATAATTGGATTTCTTTTATAAGATACCAACAATGCCACTGATTTTTTTTACTATATATTTTATTATTGTGAATTTTTAATGTCAAAATTTATAATTGTAAAAAAAAAAAAAAACTGTTTTATAGGAAAAATATCAAAAAAAAAATTTCATTTTTTTCCTTTCTGTTTGACATATTTGTATTTTTTTTATTTAATTTAATCCGCCCATAAAAAAAATATTTTTAACAAATGTTATATCATCAATTTTAACATTTAACATTCACTTTTTAACAGTTAATAAATGGTAAGATTATACCAAAATCAAAGTAAAGTGATAACATTGCACCAAAAAAGTAGAGTGATAAATTTGGAGAGTGATAAATTTAACCTTTATTCCTAAAATAATTAAATACGTTCAACATAGATTAGGAATAAATTTTCAAAAACTTCTTTTCATGTCATTGAAACTGATCATTAAAGCATAAAAATCCTCTTTATTACTTAAAAAATAGTGGAGATTTTCAAAAGCAAAATGAATTTATCAATGGATTACAAAATTGATAAACTTACATTTATAGTCTGATACAAGAATTCAATGTTAACATAAATTAATAAATAAATCATAAAATAATTAAATAAATTCGACATAAATTAGGAATAAATTTTCAAACTTCTCTTTCTCGTCACTTTCTTGTTTGACAGTAAGATAAAACAAAAAAGCGATCTTCTTCGCTACTTAAAAGTACTGAAGATGCCAAAAGCAAAATGATTTTGTCAATGGATTGCAAAACTGAATTAACTAAATTATTGGTTAAATTGATTGAACTTGGTAGAGATTTCCTTTTCTGATCCATCAAGTGTTGAATTCTGACTCTCGGTACCAATTGTAGTTTTGTGCTACAGTACCGATTGCTACAGTACCTTTCTCGATACGCTACAGTAACTTTATCTCGGGAAGCTACAGTAACTTCCGAAAAACAACTCTTTTATTAATATGAGAAAAGACCAAATACAATTGGTGTGAACACCAACTAACAATGGAGACAACCTCACACAAACTCTTTCTCACTTTACTATTCACTCAATTTTTTTTTTTTCATTTTCTCTCTACGTGTTCTTCCCTTCACCTCCTCTACACACACACAACACACTTACCACTATTTATAGTTTGTCTAAGTCGGTTACTAACCTAACTTTCAAACTTTCTAGTATTATCTTACATTTTCTAGGACGGTGGCTAAACTATAATGTTCTAGAGAAAGAACAATGGGGAAGAATATAGAGAATGCTAGAGAGGAGATTGGAGAGGATTCTAGATAGAAAACTAAAGGATAATCTAGGAAGAAAAGATTGGAGATATTTCTAGAGTAGTCGGTGATTGACTTTAACACTCCCCCTCAACGACTACTCTCTCTTGATGCTGGCTTGGTTGTCATTCCAGACTGTCTTCTGGACTTATCAAATCTTGCATCAAATATCTTCTTTTTTTCTTTCTCTTCTTAAAATTCATCAGCATCATTAGTTCTGCTTCATCCATCGTTGATTGCTCTTTTCTCTTTTGATTCTTGATCTTCTTTTCTTCCACATTTGCTTCAGCACCATTGTTATCTTCTTTTTTCTTGATACTCTCTGCCAATCTCTCTCTGTCTGCGGCATACTCGACTTTGTCAACTATCATTAGTTTGTTGACTCCATAATCGATCTTCATATCTTCTACGCCTTTATAAGGCTTACCAGTGTTGTTGACCTTGTTGTCATCCTTCTCCATGTTGACATCAGCTTCAAGCTTCTTCTCGACTTCTTGAAACAGTCTTTCTTCTTCAAAAGTCTTTTCTGAAGACTGAAACATTGACTCGTTCTTTTCCTTTGACGTTCCTTCAATTACCTCTTGTCTTGGAAGAGTATTCTCAAAATCAATTTCTTCTTCCATGTCATTATAAACATTTTCTTCTAACTCGGTGGTGCAAGCAGCTACAAGTTCTTCGCATTCTTCAATAGTAAATGCAGTTTCAAAATCCCATTCTTCTTCATAGTTATTCTCCTGTCGTGAGAACATTGTTGCATAGCCTTGCACTTGTCTATATCGACAATCTCGAGCATAGTGGCCAAGCTTGCCACACTTGAAACACTTAATATTTCGATAATGAGACCTCACATTTTCGCTATCGTCTCTATCTCGAACAATTTGAGCTCCCCCTCGCTGAAAGCTCCTCCGTTGCCAAGCTTCTTGTTTGTTTTGAACTTCAATGTCTTCTATTCCTTGCCTCATAGCAACTTTACCTCTTCTATTGCTAAAGAGGGCTTTCTCATAATCTTTTATCATGACTTTAGACATTTGGTTATCTAAAGCCTCTTGATTTGCAAGGATATTTTCCAACTCAGTTAAAGTTGGTTCTTTGCTCCAACCACGGGTTGCAGTAACAATCCCGTTGTATTCAGGTCGCAAGCCATGGATGATAATTCTTCTCATCCTCGTTTCGGTAATGGCATTTTCTGGATCTAATTTTGAAATTTCATCACAAAGAGTTTTAACTTTAGAAAAATACTCGCTTACCGACATATTTTGCTGCGATATTGACAGAAGTTCATTCTCCAATTGTTGGAGCCTAGCATCATTTTTCCTCGCGAACAACATTGTGAGTGTGTCCCAGGCTTCCTTCGGTGTCTTTGCATCCTTGATGCGTTGTAATAAACCATCATCAATGGTGACTGATAACACGTACATGGCTTTACCGGCTTTGATCTTCCATTTTCTTAGTTCTCCGGCATCAGTTGGTGGTGTTGAACCTTCACCGTTAACAATATCCCATAAATCTTGCCCGAGCATGTAATATTGCATCTGAATACTCCACGTATTATAATTGTTTTCATTGAGCTTCTCGATGTTGCTAGCGGAATTAGAAATATCTGCCATAGTGTCTTGAGAGTGCCCTGCACTTACCTCAAATTTGATTCTCGTTCACTTAATTTCACAGTCTCTGACCGTGTACCGGCAGAATTTCCACGTCTTTACGAACTACGATCCTCGATCGTCTTGGTCCCAGACCAATAATCTTCACAGTCCCAGACTGTCTTTCTCCGATATGCGTACTCCGGTCCCTGACCGTCTAGCTCTGACTTCTTGCGGTGGCTTTCACTCTGATGGTAGGTAGCCCTTTTCACCTCTTCTCGTGACGGCTCTCACTCTACTCCAAGTAGGTAGCCCTTTTCACCTCTTCTCGTGACGGCTCTCAAACTACTCCAGGTAGGTAGCCCTTTTCACCTATTCTTGTGATGCCTCTCACACTACTTCAGTAGCCCTTTTTGCAACTCGATCTATCGTCGATAATTACAATTCTCGATCATCTGATTTCGAGAAACTTCTGGCTTCTTGTCTTTTCTCCGATGCGCATACTACGATCCCTGGCCATCCTGATCTGATATTCCAATCCTCTGGATCATACCGCTCTTTACGCTGGTCCTCTGGATCGTCCCGTTCTGGTCGTCCAACTCTGATACTCTGGTCCTCAAGATCGTCTGACTCTGATACTCCGGTCCTTAGGATCGTCTAGCTCTGATACCAATTTGTTGAATTCTGACTCTCAGTACCAATTGTAGTTTTGTGCTACAGTACCGATTTGCTACAGTACCTTTCTCGATACGCTACAGTAACTTTATCTCGGGAAGCTACAGTAACTTCCGAAAAACAACTCTTTTATTAATATGAGAAAAGACCAAATACAATTGGTGTGAACACCAACTAACAATGGAGACAACCTCACACAAACTCTTTCTCACTTTACTATTCACTCAAATTTTTTTTTTTTCATTTTCTCTCTACGTGTTCTTCCCTTCACCTCCTCTACACACACACAACACACTTACCACTATTTATAGTTTGTCTAAGTCGGTTACTAACCTAACTTTCAAACTTTCTAGTATTATCTTACATTTTCTAGGACGGTGGCTAAACTATAATGTTCTAGAGAAAGAACAATGGGGAAGAATATAGAGAATGCTAGAGAGGAGATTGGAGAGGATTCTAGATAGAAAACTAAAGGATAATCTAGGAAGAAAAGATTGGAGATATTTCTAGAGTAGTCGGTGATTGACTTTAACATCAAGTAGGTTGTTCAATGTGTTGATGGATTTTTGGGCTGATTGGTGATTTTCAAGGAGGATTAGAGAGCTATCCAGCAAGACCTTAAATGAAGATAGAGGTTATAAGGGTGTCGGAGTTTGTATTTCGAGACACGTTTCGACACTTAAATCAGTAAATGTTCAGAGGATAAGAGAGCAGAGAGCAAAATAGCTAATGATGAAAAGAGAACTTAGGAGTTTTTTTTGGCTTACCTCACGTCTTTTATATTTGGGATCATTGAGAATCTGAGATTGCCAGCTAGGTAATTGTTTGTCTATATGTGTTTTGTGTGACCAAATTAGTTATGGACATGTGTCATTCCTTTTGAAAAGTACAGCTAGTGGTCCCAAACTATTGAGTCTCTTGAATCAGATTTGGTGTTAGATCTTAACCCTATACAATGTATAAACTAGGTGACAAATACAAATACAAATTTTCCTGTTTGAATATATATAGTTATTTATTTATTATTTTTATTTAAAGTAAAACAAGTTCATAAAGAGTTATAATTAGTTTTAATTAATAACCCTAATCTACTATGAAATTAAAGAGGCTCAAAAGCATAGTAAATTTATGTACAAAGATGAGGAAAAATCTTATATTTTGAGAGCTCGCAGCTGGTTTTGCTTAACAAGGTAGGTTTCGACTTTCGAGTTGTTAGTTTTGCACTTGTTTACAAGGGGCGTTCAAACTTCCAAAAAAAAAAATATAAACATATCCATTAAAAGAAAATTCAGATCCTTAATTTCATTTAAATTCAGTAGAGGTAAGAAAATAAAACCGAATTCAAAAATTCGTTTAAAAAAATTTAAATTTGAACTCATCAAAATTGATTTAACAAAAACAAATAAAAAATTTGATTTTAAAAAAAAAAAAACTCAAACCCAAAAATAATCTTAATTCAAACACAAAATAATCTGTTCCCATTCAATTATCACATCTAATTATGAGATAAAATTGGTGTTGAATCCAAAATCCTCCCATTCTTAAACCCGTGGGTCAAACATGTGACTTGGTTTTACACGTGGCAGAAAGCCACATGATGTGAGTCAACCAAGGAATATCGTCCACGTAGCATAACTGCTAACAGCTCGTTAAAAAGCCTTTTATAGTTCACAGTTATGTGACTGACTGCTAAAGACGGCTGTTTAACAAAGCATGGGAATTGCAGAGTTTCTGCAAAAAAACAAGATAAGAAAATTTTCTTCTTTTCCTTCGGTTTACCTCTCTGACTTCTCCCAAACTCCTAGAAAGTAGTGAGACTTATGGGAATTGCAGACTTATGCTCGTTAAAAAGACATGCAGAAAACATAAATTTTCACAAATATATATATATATATATCATAATTATTAAATTTGGGTTGATCCAACGATCGAATTGGTTAATCTGGTGACTAAGTCTTTAACTCGAATCAATTTTTTAATCAAATTATTTTTGCAATTGATCTAAAAAAACTAGAATTAATTGATTGGTTTATGAAAAATTCGATGACTCGCTAAATTTGTTATTGATTACGATGAATTAAAAATAATTTTTTAAATGATTTTTAAATCATATCTATTTTATTTTTTGCATATTAATTAGTAATTTTTTTTTTATCATTTTTATTAAAAATTTAAAAATAAATTTTAGAAACCAAATGTATAATTTTTTTGTTGTTGTAAATTTAAGTTTTTTTAAATTTTTTTAAATGATAATCAATATTTATAATTTTTATATCAAATTTTTTAAATTATACAATTAATAAAAGCATTTATATTATTTATAATATTTTAAAAATATTTTTTAAAATTAATATTGATCTAAATGTGAATTAATTGACCTGATATCCAAAACCTTGAACGAGCCAATATCCTATCGAATTCTAATAACTAAGCTTATATCCCGAATATGAATACCAACTTTGATACTTTAAAAACAAGAAGAACAGTATCCAACACTCACTCAAATCTGAGTAAGATAAGTTGTAACCACGTGGAAACGGCCCCCCAAGAAAAAAGAAACTCAGGATTTTGGGGGGAGGGGAGGGACAGGATCGCGGGACCTACAGTTTTGGTGGATCCCTTGTTTTTAAGAGTTGTTTCGTCCGTTTGTGTCTGGTTTGCTATAAAATGGGCTTCAATCCCTTCTGTCTCTCTCACATAAATTCTCTTCTCTCTTTGCTTGGCTCTTCATATTTCTCAATCTATCTTTCTTCATTGTTTTGACAAATCTTTGGGTTTTTCATTTTTAGTCTTTCAATTTGATTTTCATTTCCTTAATCTTTGTGCTTTAACAGTACAAAAGAAACAGAGTACTCTGTAAACTCCTCTATTTGAAACTCTCATCCTCGTATCTTAACATTAACATCAAACACTTGTTGAGTTTTAGTTGTTCTTTTAGCTACCTTAATTTCCACAAATGGGTAAGTTTTGTTTTTTGGATTTTTGGGGCATATTAAAAAAACTGGCTGGCCTTTAGTTTTTAAGGTAAGCTTTACTAAAAATTTTGATATATGGGTTGTGTTTCATTGTAGTGAGTTTCTTTGAAGAAAGACCAAAGAATATTGGTGCTGGTCAAAATGTGATCTCTGAAGCAAAATCTGTGCTCAACATGTCAATCACAGTGACCGTTTCAGCACAAAAGCCGCCAGCACCTCCTGGCTATTTCTTCATTTCAAGAAAGAAGTTGCTTCAAAACCTTGAAATCAATGGTGGAGCAAGACTTAATGCATGGGTTGATTCCATGAGAGCTTCTTCTCCAACTCATATAAAATCCACACCTTCCTTTACTGATGACCAAGGTTCCTGGAATGTAAGTGCTAAGCTATTGCAAGCCTTCAAGAAAGGGTTTTTTTTTTTTTTTGGGCTGGTGTTCTTGGTATTAGGCAATAAAGATTCTGACTTTTACGGTTGATGAAAATTTTCAGCTACACCATCCATCTGCCCTGGAGATGTTTGAGCAAATAATAGATGCATCGAAAGGGAAACAAATAGTAATGTTTCTTGATTACGATGGCACTCTTTCACCAATTGTTGAGGATCCAGATCGAGCTTTCATGTCCAAGAAGGTTGGCTATTTGTTTATATGAAACTCTGCTTACTCTTTCTATAAGTTTTCTGGGTGTTTTTATCAGTAGTTTTTTCTGTTACTAACTTTTCATGTTTGTGTAAACCAGATGAGAAAGACTGTGAGAAAGCTAGCCAAGTGTTTCCCAACTGCTATAGTGAGTGGCAGATGCAGAGACAAGGTACATTTTCAGGCCATAAATTTGATCCCTTTTTTTTCAAAACAAATTTGATACTGAAAAAAACTTAAGAATAGGCAATCACACTTTTTTTCCATTTATGTTTTCATAGTGGGTAATTGTTTCCCTGTTTTGCAAATTGTAGGTTTATAAATTTGTCAAATTAGCTGAACTGTACTACGCTGGAAGTCATGGCATGGACATTAAAGGGCCAGATAAACGTTCCAAATCTAACAAAGTGAGTAAGCTGCATTACTACTTTCACCAAATGGTAAAAAAAATCTCAACTTTTTCCTAACTCTTCTCCTTGGTTTTCCTCTGCTTTTACTCTTCAGGATAGTGAATCTGTTCTCTTCCAACCAGCTAGTGAATTTCTTCCCATGATTGATGAGGTTGGTTTTTCTTCACAATCTTGATTAATTATTCATCAACTCAATGGAAATTAAAGCGAAGAGCTTCAAATAGTTGACATTTCTTCCCATGAACTTTCCAGGTTTACAAACAATTGGTTGAGACTACCAAATCAACTCCAGGAGCCAAGGTGGAGAATAACAAGTTTTGTCTCTCTGTACACTTTCGTTGTGTTGATGAAAAGGTAAAAAAGCCAATAGCAATTACTGTTATTAACTTATTATCTGAACTACTATTTGTTTTCATGCAATTTGCTTGCCATACAACTTTAAAAGCTTCTTTGCTTTAAAAAAAAAATACAGAAATGGAGTGAACTGGCACAGCAGGTTAGATCAGTTTTAAAGGAATACCCCAAGCTTCGGCTAACTCAAGGCAGAAAGGTAGGAGCTGGGCTGCAATTTGATCATTTTTTCCCTATTTTATTTTATTTTAACATTGATGATATTGAATGCTATTTGTATGATGCAGGTTTTAGAAATCCGTCCTACTATTAAATGGGACAAAGGGAAAGCCCTTGAATTTTTGTTAGAATCTCTTGGTAAGTTTTTACTTAATTATTGCAATTATTTTACTTAATACTACTAAATTTATTCTTTAAAATACAACTTGTTTGATTGTTAAACGTGTGCACTTCCGTGTCTGCGTGTGCACACATATATTATGTTCCTCCAATTCTTTATTTTTCTTGAAATATCCGTGTTCGATATCTGTATCCGACGCATATCCGGACATGGGCATGAAGATATGATCCCCCAAGGATCCTCCAAATACATAGAAAAACTTAGAATAAATCAAATATACCCGTATTGGACATATGCTAATGTCCGACACACACACCCGAGTAACATAGTATATATATATATATCCAAACTTAGAAAACCATAAAGTGTTTAAACAGCAGCCACCACTTCATTACTTTATTTCACTTAAAACTGTTAATAGTGGGAAAATAATGACATGATATTCTCTAATCACTAACCATATTATAAATGTCTTTCTATAGGTTTCGCTAACTGTACCGATGTTTTTCCCGTCTACATTGGAGATGACCGCACAGATGAAGATGCATTCAAGGTAATCCAATGCTCATGAAAATCAAAGCCAAGGAATCTCTTCGCTTATTGAACTTAGTAAATCTTGCTAATACTTTGATTTTCATGGTTATTAGATATTGAGAGACAGAGGACAAGGTTTTGGTATTCTTGTCTCCAAGTTTCCCAAGGACACCAGTGCATCATATTCTTTACAAGAACCAGATGAGGTAAGTTCCAAACTAACACAATTAGTAATTTTTGTTTTGGTACTATAATTTTCTATTATTTTGTAACTTAATTCGTAATTTTTGCATCTTTTTTGCAGGTTATGGATTTTTTACAGCGTCTGGTTGAATGGAGCCAATTATCTGTACGAGAATTGTAAATTTCTTCACACTATTAAGAATTGTAAAAGGGTGGGATTAGATTCTGTTGTAAATTCTTATTCAAGATAAGGAAAGATGAACAAGAAGGGAAAAAAAATGATTATACAGAATTCTGTCTTTTGGCTTGAAGGCCTTGTACATCTTGTAACTAGCTGGGTACAACCGTACAAGGGTAAAGACTTGTAGCTTGACAAGTTGTCTATTTTTGCATAGAAATTTTACTCACTGCCTCTTTGTCTGTCTTTTTCCCCTCCAATTAACAACTATTTAGATGGCTCTACAATGAGCCCCATACACAAAAAAAAAAAAAAAAACACAACTATTTCATTTTGACTATAAATAACTATGAGAATCCAAAATTTACTGTTGCCTATATTACCTAGATTCGAAGGTGAGTATTGGATATGGGTATACTTAATTTTTTATAAGTTTTTTCATATATTTGGAGGATCATATCCCATACTCATGTCCGAATATATGTCGAAAATAGATATCAAACACAAATACTTTAAAGAAAATGAAGAGTCTGGATAACATATATAACTAGTGGCAGGGAATTATTAAACAGGTTCTTACCCTGTGACTGAGGAATTCTCTTCCTCTTAAAAGTTTTGCCACATTGAAATTTTGATTTTGATGTGATGCAATCAATGTTTAAGTTATGTTCGTCTAGATCTATTCGTGAGCCGGGTAACTCGTTCAATTCGACCGGCCCGAATCACTATTTAAATAATAAAAAAATAATTTTTTATTTAAATTTAATTGTAAAAATATGTATTAATATAAAAATAAAATTTTTAATATTAATGAACAGTGAAAACGGGCCAATAGACTGGCCCAGGCCTAGCCCAATACGAACTTGGGTAAAGTTGAAAAAAATCTGGGTCGCAGTTCGGCCCATGAGTAGGTCTGTGTCCCTCAACAAAATTGTTCAGCTATTCAAAGGTATCAATGCATCGATTAATACATTTAAAATGTCTGGTACACCTCTTACCGTTTTTGTAACTAAATTTCAAGTAGTCTTCATATCCATCTCCAAATATAGTTTTAAGTTATTGCTTTGTTTATGTTAACTCAAGAAGAGAACAAAAAAGAGAGACTTTAAGCCTATGTTTATGGTTCAAACCCACCTCCCAAATCCCATCCAACCATGTCCATGAATAGTTGAATACATTCTAAAGAAAAAGAAAAAAAAAATATTGATTTTTTTTAAAGAACTTTACTCTGCCTTAACCCTTTGTCACTTCATTAGTGGAGAGACAGTTTGGTACTTAACTAAGTGGACTCTGGGAAGGGTGAAGAAAAAAAAGCTAGCACATACCACAACTAAGCCAAAACCAGATTGCATTATTTGAGGGCTGGAGAAGATATTGTCTCTTGAAAGTCCTTTTTGAAGGAAACAAATTGAGAGCAGCCTCTGAATTGTTGCATTATTATTGTCTATGTTACTTGGACTCGTATGTGAGTGTAGGATACGAATATGTTTAATTTTTTTTTTTTTAAGTTTTTCCATGTATTTGGAGGATCTTTGAAGGGTCATATCCCCTATACATGTCCGGATATGTGTCGAATACGGATGTCAGACACGAATACTTCAAGAAAAATAAAGAGTCGAAACAACATAGGTTAATTAGGGTTTTTTATACTAATATAGCCAAAAAAAAAAATTAAACCCCAAACTACCTATACTTTTAGATTATTTCCCAAAATACGCCTGTTTTAAAATTAGCTGGGAAATCGCCACCCCCCATGGCGATTTCCCAGCATCAAAATATTGATTTTGGCTAAAAATACCAAGGGAAATCGCCATGGGGGGTGGCGATTTCCCTTGGTATTTTTTTCAAAATTTGATTAAAATACCAAGGGAAATCGCCACCCCCCATGGCGATTTCCCTTGGTATTTTTAACCAAATTTGTAAAAAGAATGAAGGGAAATCGCCATGGGGGGTGGCGATTTCCCTTCATGTAATTTTTTTTTTTTTTTAATAAATCAACAAATTTTAATTTTTTTTAATTTGTAAATTTTATTTTTTAAATTTAAAAATTATAAATTAAATTAAGTTTCTTATTAAATTTAAATATGGAAAATTTTATTTCTTATAAAAATTGAAAAAACAAAATAATATTTCTTCTTAAATTAAAAAAATCAAAAATTATATTTGTAAGTTTTGTTTAAATTTTAAAATTTTGTAAGTTTTAAAATTTTATAAGTTTTGTTTTTTAATTTTAAATTTTATAAATTAAATTAAAATAATTTTTTATAATTAAAAAAAAAATTCGTAAGGTAAATTTTATTATTTAAAATTTATGAACAAATTTTTTAAAATTTTGTTAATTGATTTGTATTAGATAAAAACAAAAAACAAACAAAAAAAACTTGCATTACATTTTCCCTTATAATCCAAAGTACATGATAAGTTGAGAAAAACATGTAATTCATTTATTGTTGATGCGAAGTCTCCCCCAATGTGCCAAATCGTTGCCGACAATTTCGACGGTTATGACCTCCGTTTCTGCATAATCCACAACGTTTTGGTTGGCCTTTCTCCCTGAGGTCCATTTCATTACGAATACGACTTGATTTTGGCCGACCATGTGGATTTCTCCGCATTTCTTGATTGGGACACACTTCTGGACCATCATATTGAGGCCAGTAACCTTCATTTCCAACAGCTTCGAACTCATGTCTATAAACATTCAATATATTTTCCAGTTTATAGACTTTGTCCACATATTGCATGCAATCTACATGGACATGTGCACAGGCAGCAACTACATGTGAACAAGGGAACCTTTGTGCTTGAAACTTTCCACAATCACACCACATGTCACTGAGGTTGACTTTGTAGTTCATTGCAGAAACACCCTCTTGTGGAGCAACTAACTCTGCAACCAGAAAAGATTGATTTGCTCGCGTAAAATTACGAACAATGTGGGAGTTAGCTTTCGTGCGATTTTCTTGCATAGCTTGTGTGACTGTTTCACAATATGTGTGCCCTCCCTCCATCATGGCAATTTGTTTGTTCCCCATCTTAACAAAAAGTGCAGCCAACCTATAATATGTTGATTGCACTAAAGCAGTAATGGGAAGATGACGCGTTCCCTTCAACACCGAATTGATAGATTCAGCTAGGTTGGTTGTCATATGGCCATAACGCCTTCCTTGATCATATGACTGCGCCCACTTCTCCTTGGGGATCCTATCAAGCCAGTTAGCCGCCTCTGCATTTTCTCCACGAAGATTGTCATACATGAAATGAAAATTCGGTCGCCTCAACTCGTATCCTAATAAATTTAAAAACAAAAAACTTTTGAATTTCAATATTATTTTATATGCTAAACGAAATATAAGAGATAAAATAACTATGATTTGATTCCATACCCATGTTAACAATTTGTCGACGCAATTCCTTATTGTTAAACTTTTTCATAAAGTTCGCTGCAATGTGTCGAATGCAGTACACTGAATATGCATGTGGAGGATTCCATCCACCATTGCGTCTAATCGCAGCTTTGATGGCTTCATGTCGATCAGACAGCAAGCAAATGCCAGGCTGTTTTGTCACGTGTCTGCGCAAGTTACTGAGAAAGAATGACCAAGCCTCTGTTGTCTCACCCTCCACAATGGCAAAGGCAATTGGCAGTATGTTTCGATTGCCATCTTGTGCAATAGCTAACAATAATGTGCCTTTGTATTTTCCATATAAGAAAGTACCGTCTATTTGCACAATTGGTTTACAATACGGATACCCTTCAATGCACGACTTAAATGTCCAAAATAGTCGATGGAATATTCTCTTACCTTGGACCAATCGATCACCGTGATATGCAGGTATCGTTTGCAATTCCACAATTGTACCAGGCACGAAATGTTGCATTGCACCTAACCATTTAGGTAGCTCATTGTACGATCTTTCCCAATCGCCAAATACTCGAACAATTGCCTTTTGCTTTGCTTGCCATGTTTTCTTGTAGGAGGTGATGTATCCATACCGGATTCGCATCTCAGCGATCAAAACTGAAACGGAAATCTCCGGATTTGCTTGGACCAATGACAAAATGCATGAGCAGATCATGTTACAATCTAACTTGCAATGATCTTGTGAAATCCTCGCCGATGTGCAAGTATGAGGCCCTTCATATTTTCTAATCTCCCATAGATGTTTCTTCTTCATAAAAGTTGCCCTTATTCTCCAATTACACCCATTCTCATACATTAAGCACTTGGCATAATATTTCGTCGGCTCAGATTCAATTACTCTGTAATCTACAGAGTTTTTGATGTTATAGTGCTTGATAGCTGAAAGCACAGCCTCTTTCGTTGGGAATTGTAACCCAACACACAGATCAAGTGCAGATGGATCAAATGTCAGAGGCGTAGCTAATGTATGAACATACTCTAGAAATTCCGGCACATGCATTGCCTCCAGATCCAGTGTATGCATATGGGATGCAGCCTGATATGGGGGAATATCTCGATGAGTGTTGATATCTCCATGAGTGTTGATCTCAGCAGGGACGACGTCTGGGTCAGAATTAGTATTTTCATCACTTGCGAATTCAGCATCCTCTTCTTGCTCACTAAATTCACCAACATCTTCACCATGGACTCCACGTGGACGAACAGGATCAACACCAGCTGGCTCATCTTCGAGGGTAGTAGGAATTAGGGTTTGTGAGACTAATGAAGTCTGAAAAGTTGTAGCTTGAGATAAGGGCACGACTTCTTCTGTGGGAACGTCGTATGTAGTGTGAACATAGAACGACCCAGAATCATAATCTTCTATGGGAAAGTTTTCTGTTGTGCGAACATTTGAAGGGCCGCAATCATCGTCAACATCATCTATGTCAGCATATAACTCAAGGACACCAACATTTGCAAATGTCTCATGAGCATAAAACATGCATCTGACATCATCATCATCTTCAAGTGGAAATGTTCTATATCGGACACATCCTTCACCAATAGAAAGAGGATGCCTGTACTTAACCTCTGAAACTCTTTTTCTAGTTCCAGCTTTAATTTTTGTATGAATTTGCAGCTTCAGTTCCTCTAATGTGACGTCGTCTTCAACACGAAAACTTTTTGGACGTTCACAATCAAAGGTAGCACCTTCGTCAGTATTATGAATTTGGCCATTATAGTAGACCAATGCGATCACTCTATTGCTCATGTTGTGTAGCAAAAGAAAGAAGAAATATAGAAGGATGAGAATGAGAATGAGGAGGTTTTAGCACTCAGGAAAAATCTGATTGAAAAACTGTTGTATGGGGGTATTGTAAACCTTCATAAGTATTATGAATTTATAATGGTTCATTATGTTGTACCAGATAACAAATCCCATCCTTTGTATAGGATGAAATCTGATTCTGATATTCTGCCTAGGACTATTTGACTATTTGACTGAAAAAGTTATAACTTATTCAATGCAAAATGTCATTGATAAATCCCATCATTTGTCTCATCCATTGCAGAAAGAATCAAGTTCCAATATTTTCTCCAGCATTTGATGGACTGGAAAATAGCTGAAACCTGTCTAAAAACCTATATCATCAGTCTTATCCATTGCAGAAAGAATCAAGTTCCAATATTTTCTCCAGCATTTGATGGACTGGAAAATAGCTGAAACCTGTCTAAAAACCTATATCATCAGTCTTATCCATTGCAGAAAGAATCAAGTTCCAATATTTTCTCCAGCATTTGATGGACTGAAAAATAGCTGAAACCTGTCTAAAAACCTATATCATCAGTCTTATCCATTGCAGAAAGAATCAAGTTCCAATATTTTCTCCAGCATTTGATGGACTGGAAAATAGCTGAAACCTGTCTAAAAACCTATATCATCAGTCTTATCCATTGCAGAAAGAATCAAGTTCCAATATTTTCTCCAGCATTTGATGGACTGGAAAATAGCTGAAACCTGTCTAAAAACCTATATCATCAGTCTTATCCATTGCAGAAAGAATCAAGTTCCAATATTTTCTCCAGCATTTGATGGACTGAAAAATAGCTGAAACCTGTCTAAAAACCTATATCATCAGTCTTATCTATTGCAGAAAGAATCAAGTTCCAATATTTTCTCCAGCATTTGATGGACATGAAAATGTAATGCAAGTTTTTTTTGTTTGTTTTTTGTTTTTATCTAATACAAATCAATTAACAAAATTTAAAAAAATTTGTTCATAAATTTTAAATAATAAAATTTACCTTACGAATTTTTTTTTTTTAATTATAAAAAATTATTTTAATTTAATTTATAAAATTTAAAATTAAAAAACAAAACTTATGAAATTTTAAAACTTACAAAATTTTAAAATTTAAACAAAACTTACAAATATAATTTTTGATTTTTTTAATTTAAGAAGAAATATTATTTTGTTTTTTTAATTTTTATAAGAAATAAAATTTTCCATATTTAAATTTAATAAGAAACTTAATTTAATTTATAATTTTTAAATTTAAAAAATAAAATTTACAAATTAAAAAAAATTAAAATTTGTTGATTTATTAAAAAAAAAAAAAAATTACATGAAGGGAAATCGCCACCCCCCATGGCGATTTCCCTTCATTCTTTTTACAAATTTGGTTAAAAATACCAAGGGAAATCGCCATGGGGGGTGGCGATTTCCCTTGGTATTTTAATCAAATTTTGAAAAAAATACCAAGGGAAATCGCCACCCCCCATGGCGATTTCCCTTGGTATTTTTAGCCAAAATCAATATTTTGATGCTGAGAAATCGCCATGGGGGGTGGCGATTTCCCAGCTAATTTTAAAACAGGCGTATTTTGGGAAATAATCTAAAAGTATAGGTAGTTTGGGGTTTAATTTTTTTTTGGCTATATTAGTATAAAAAGCCCGGTTAATTATTGCAATTATATAATTGATGTTAATCTTTTTGACCTTTAGGTTGCCACCTTTTAGATTCACAGCCACCTTTAACTACACTCCACAGGTTACATGCATCCACCAGGGAAGGGACTCACTTAAGGGAGTGGGGGGGTTCTCTAAAAAAACTTGTAAGGAAGAATCCCTAAAATCAGCATTTTTCAACACTCTTATTGATATGAATTATGATAAATGATGATGGAGATCAGATTAATGATCAATAAATAGTTTTTTTTTTTTTTTTTTTTTTACCTTAGAAAAGTTAATCTTTATTGCAAACATGAAGCCCACTGTACACTCATCATAAAAAATCAAATAATATTTCATCAAAAAAAAAAAACAGCTATGTATGACCTATGAGATTTTTCTTATGCTAATCTCTGACATCCAAAGCTAGGTGCCCAAATCCTTTTACTAAAAGGGGGCTGGTAATCCGTCCTTGTTCAGAATATGTACCAAGGCGGATGGTGGTTGCCTGAAGCATCCATTGAGGCTCATCCCCTTTCTGACATGAGTAGCAACCCAGTCTACAGCCTTATTGGCTTTCCTGTTCACCAAACTAAATCTCCATTCTGGAATCTTCTTAGTCATTTCTAGGATATCTTGTACAAATGGTCTTATCTTCTAGCACAACTTTTCTTCTGGCTTCAGCAAATAGTTGAACATTTTTTCTGAATCAGTCTCAAAAATCACCTTTTTATATCTCTACTGCACGGCCAACTGTACACCAGTCCTGCATGCCGTAGCACATTTAGTCTTTTCACAGTAAGCCCCATCACTATTAATCTTTATCCATCCCTCTTCTGGACATGACCATTCCTCAAGATTCCTTTTAATCCCAGCATTTCCATTGTTTTTATTTGTCTCCACCTGGCTCTGACTCATAGCCCACTCCATGGTAGCTCCTTTTATCCTAAAGATAGTTTTGTTTACATCAATCTCCTTTTTTGCCATTACTGCTTCACACCTTGTTTTCCATATTATCCAATACGTATAAGCCACCTGCACCTTTAACTCAATCTCAACATCCTTCACCTCCTCTAGTTTTTTAAACAATCCCAAGTGATTTCTGCCTTTTGAATCCTTAGACCCTGACATCCTTCCCACCATACTCCTCTAGTCCAAGCACAAGTCAATAGCATATGTTCAACTATTTCCTCTTCATTATCACATATAGAACACATTGGATTATTAGCACACTTCCTTCTCCATAAATTGACTTTGTTAGGAATGGCATTTGAGACTGACCTCCGCATGAAGACTTTGATTTTTGTTGGGATTTCCAGCTTCCATATCTCATTTCCAGATTCTATCACTCATGATATGCGAGCTTGATGGGGCTTTGTTCACAGGTTGCTCTTCATTCTTTTCTTTATACTACACTACAGCAAATTGGTCTTTTAACGGCGTTTTTTTTTTTTAAGAATAGCGGCGTTTATAAACGCCACTAAAAATACTGGAGGCATTTTAAAAAAGGTCGTAACAAACGCCGGTAATAACAGTGACGGGATATTTAGCGGCGTTTAACCTATAAACGACGCTAATTTAACGGCGTTTATAGGTATTTTAACGGCGTTTGAAAAATCCCCAATTGAAAATCCGAACATTTTAATTCTAGACATTTAGCGGCGTTTGTTATCTGCAAACGCCGCTAATATTTTAGTTTTAGCGGCGTTTTCTGATTACAAACGCCGCTAGTTGTAGACAATTAGAGGCGTTTGCGATCATCAAACACTGCTAATTATTGACATCTAGCGGCGTTTCTTTTCTTGAAACGCCGCTAAATGTACATAATATTTTTTTAAAAAAATACTATTTATTTCCTTTAAAAAGTTATATTTATCAATAATACCTACATTTCTATTTACAGAATTGTTCAACAATACACAAACAACACAAATTATAAAACAAAACATAATATAAAGATATATTTAGTATAAAATAATAATCGTACAACGAATGCATTACGTAACACATCAAATTCACTTACAACTTTTTAAAAATGACAAGTTATAAATGTTAAAAGTTGGAGGACAACCATAAGAAGAATGTTTTCTTTGCAGCAAGTTGTTCTCATGAGCCCTACTACAAAAAATTAGAATACGTAATTAATATATAAGTTATTAAGTTATAAAAGTAAAATAATTAAACAACGAAGATATTATATTACCTGAGATGGAGGATTTTCTGAAGTCGTTGAGCCTGCTGAAAACTTTTGCTGCACTAAATTCATCAACGAAAGAAACTGTGTCTGCAGCTCCTGATATCTTCGTTGCTCTTCTTCTTTCTCAGCTTGTCTCTCTGCTTCTTTCCTTGCCATCTCTGCTTCTTTCTCCTCTAAATGTTTATGCATATTAATCGTTTTTTCTCTCAGTATCTGAACTTCATATGTACTGGAGTTTTGTGAAAAAAGAAGCATTAAACCGCTGAGAACCAAGTCCATAGTAGCTAGATGGTGTTGGACCCATTCCGAGACCTCGAACTCGTCCATATCGTTCTTTTCCAGCTACTTCAGTGAATATTTCATTCTCGAAATCTTGCATATTCACTGATGAGCCATCCGATGGTCCGACTTGATATTAAGCAATTTTATTCCGGGCTTTCTCCTGTAAAACAATAAAATTAATAAAATCTTTTGTAAAATATATTTGTAAATGAAAACAAGTTTCAAGAAAATATACCACAATTTCCTAAGTCTCGACGTTCAAATACGATCCATCCTTCTTTGTATGAGTTAACTGAAACAGTTCAACTCATCCAATTTTCCCCCCGCTCAATTTCCTACAAAATAAAAATAATTATTACTAAATTGTATTAAAACAATTGAGAACTAATATAATAATATATTATGAATGTAAACTTATTTTTTCATTAGCTTTTCTGGCAAAACTTTTTGAACCACTGGTGTGATTGTATTTCTGTTGTTGTCTACTACTTACCCCTATATTTTCTCGTTCCTGTACATTAGACAAAGCACGTTATTAAGGTATGCATATTCCATTAAATTATATTATATCAAGTACTATAAGTAAATGACCAAAATAAATTATAAGTTATACCTCTCATTTTTTTGAATACCAGAATCTAACCAGTCTCTCATACTGTCACATAATCATACCATGCGGTATGGTTCGTATTAAGACATTAGGATCAGTATTTCGATCGAAATACTTTTTCTTCAAGTCATGCTTATAGTCTTTCCATTTTTTTCCCAATGACTTCATAACAAATGACATGGGAATCTGCAAAGAAAATCATGACTGAAACGAAAAAGTTTACAAAGTTAGTTTCAATCATAAACAAAATTCTTAAAATAATGCAATACTAATTTAACACGCTTTTACCTCAATCAACTTTAACATCTCGACCTTCTCAGTATTCGGCACGTCACGCCATGACTCATAATGAATGGGACACTCATCCCATTTCGAGCAATCATGCCAAGAAAGTTAGCCAATAGTTGTGCTTCGGGACCAATTGGCTGCTGCTCATTATTTGCTACGACAACAACACGCTCTTCAGGAGGTAGTGCCCGTAACTCCTTTAATGTCGTACGACCACGAGTTCTGCATTGTCCAACATTATCAACTACACAAAAACAAATATATTAGCAATTGTCCAAACTATTTTGAGTACTTTTAACACTTCTGTAACACGATACCTGTATTCAAGTTCATATGAACTACAGTTTCTGCAGTTGTGGAGGCAGTCGGCAACTCTGGTGGGTTAGCATCTGCAGTAGACGCGTTCGGCACCTCTGAAGGTGCCACTCTAGTGTCGCCCTGAATAGTATCACCAGCTGATTCAGAACCGGTCTGAATGATATTGATATCCCTTAATCTTCTCTTCGGCATGCTATCTGCATCAATTTTAAGTAAACAACATTAGTATAAGAATGAAATACTATAATGTAAACACCATTAATAATAATATTTACAGTGTAAAAGCATATTATATACACATTATTTGTTTCAAAATAATCTTACTAAATTCAGGTTTTTTATGAAGCTTCATAAATGTCTTCATCAACATCTTCGCGAACCCATCGAACATCTGTACTGGTACTAGGGATGTTTCCATCCAAGTTTTGATTCGTAAATGGAAAGCATTCAGTTCTTTGTTCAATATCATCTCTACATTGATCACCAATATCAAACAAGTCTCTAGGTGTGTTACGGAGTACAACATACCAGCCCGCATCATTCGGATCTTCGGAATAAAAGACTTGTTTTACTTGAGATGAAAAAACATAAGGATCGTCAATCAGTTGTTCTCCGATGTGAATTAATCGAGAGAAATTCACCATTGTAAATTTGAACTGATCTTTTTTAACACCTCTAATAGTATTCACATCAGCCCAATCACATTGAAATAACACGACCTTCCACTTTCCATAATAATCCAACTCAATAATATCATTTAGAATTCCATAATAATCAACATCCCCTTCCAAAGGATTATTATCCCTAGCACTAGCATAGCTTGTTGTTGAAGAAGAAAAAACAACTCCACAATTTTGTGTTCTCCTAAATCTTTCACGGGATTTAGTATGAAATCTAAATCCATTAATGATGTAAGCACTGTATCTTTTCACTATTCTATTCAGTCCTTGTGAAAGACACTTAATTTCTTGGCTAACATCTCTTCCACTCCAAACCTATTATAAGAAACGCAAAGGAAAACACTTAACTTAATTTATATATTAAAGAATAGATTGATCGTAATAAATTGACAAAAAGTTGTGTTACTCTCCTAACCATTCGTGAAAATTTTTCGTAAATAACTTATCAAGCTCGCGAAGTTGTGTTCTTCGAGAACGTAAACATCATCTCAAATAGCTTCTATACTCACTATCATAAAAAATACTAATTTTAGGTGAGAAAGCCAAAAAAATTTAAACTGTTTGTTAAATTAAAAATTATACTGAAACTTATGTGCGTAATGATTCTAGTGAATCACTATGGAAAAGCACATATCGATGCGCTTGTGCCCAAGATTTATCATCTAGCTCAACCACTTCAACTTTGCCGATTGGTTGTCCAAAACTTTCAAATAAGTATGTCTCGGCTAAGTTGTTATGTGTGAGCACATCATTTCTTCCCGGTTTGTTAAATCTTGTTTCAACATCTTCCAAATATCTTGCATAAAATGTCATACACTCCTCCGCTATATATCCTTCAGCAATAGAACCTTCTGGATAATGTTTGTTCCGACAATAAGATTTTAACTTTCCTAAAAACCTAAAACATAATACATAACAATCTTAATATGTAATTAAACACTATGTTTAAGAAAAAGCATAATAAGATAATTAGCAAAATATACCTCTCTAATGGATACATCCATCGATAAAAAAATGGTCCGCCAAATTTTGCTTCATAAGGAAGATGGATAACCAAATGCACCATTATAGTGAAGAATGATGGAGGAAAAATCTTCTCTAAGTGGTGTCATAACGTGCCAAATACGAATTCAGCATGCTTGACGCAAATCAATGGAGTCGCCACTAATAATCTAATCTAGGTGAGATTAGTCACCTATATGAATCTATCCTATTTAAAGTAATCCTAAGCTTGACTAAGGCACCTTAAAAAGAATAGGTTCTGGTCTACTTATCAAAACTAGGTTCGGGAGTACGGTTACGTGTGAGGAAGGATTAGCACCCTCACAACGCCTATCTAAGAGATAGTACCTAATTAGTCTTGTGATACTTAAAAAGTCTTAATTAAGTGGTCTTGTCTATCCTATTTCATTTTAATTGTTAAAATTAGAAATCTTGAAAATTATTTTTTAGGTCTTCCCTCCATTCATTCTGGAGAAATTACTAAAAAATGTTTCCTCACCTCGAGAGTATTCAAAAGAAACCATTCGTTCTATTGAAGAGGCTCCGTCGTCGGAAAAGTTTAATTAAATTATTTCTCTTAAATTAATCTTCCAAGAATAATCCACATTTTATTAATGTTTGTTTGAAAAATAAATTCTGATTTTAATATCGAAAATTATCTCTTAGAATATTCTTCCATTCGTTCTGGAGAATTTTTAAGAGAAATTTTCTTACCTAGAAATTTCTTAAAAGTCATCCATTCGCAACTTTCTTGAATTTCATCATCGAAAAAATCTTAATTTATCCTTCGATTTTAATTAGGCATTTATTATGGAAAATTATCTTGAGAAAAAGAGATTAAAAATCAATTATTCTTAAAAAAATAAATTTTGACCTTTATTGATATCGAAAATCATCTTTTAAAACAATCGTTCCATTCATTCTGGAGAATTTTTAAGAGAGTTTTCTCACCTAGAAATTTTTTAGAAATCCACCATTCGTGATCTCTTCGAATTTCATCATTGGAACAGATCTCAATTTATTATTTTATTTTATTAATCATCAATTAAGAATTAATTACCTTAATTAAAAATTATCTTACTAATAATAAATTATAATTAAGAGTTAATAAAAATTAAAAATAATAGTAATAAATAATAATAATAAATAATGGTTAAAAGCTTACCTGCAATCAAACAACACTAAAACAAAATTAGTCCAAATAAATAAATAAATAATAGAAAAGATTAACATGTAATAAAATAAATATCAAATAATATATAAAAACTATAAAGGCAACAATACATAATATATAAAAATTAATAATAATAATAAAGAAATAAAGAAAACTTGTAATGAAAAATAGGAAAAGAACAGAAAGCAAACTACCAATTTGATTGGGCTCGATCCAATCAAACAAAACCCAAAGCAAGTGAATTAGCTACTGGGCATGGGTTGAAGCGAACGGGTCATACAATTGGATCCGGGTCGGGTTTGAATGAGGCGCGGGTCGAGAGCTGAATCAACATCAACAACAGTCCTTCCACGGCTCCTCCTTGAATCATTTTTAGCCTCTGCGAATGCTCTAGCAGAAGATTGGATTACATCATCATCAATAGCTTCAACATCAATAGTAACAGGTGGTGCAAGCTGTACGAGCTGGCTAGTCGCTTTCTCAGGGCCGGCCTGTTGCGAAGTACCCTCCTGTTCTCTAATTTCACAGGTAGGAACATTTAGATCCAGGACTACCTTCCTCCGTCGATGCCCTTTAAGAGAAGGTCCCCATCACTTCAAGAGTGCTCATGTCTGCTTATGATTTTTCTATGCACTATCTAAATATCACAGCCTCAATAAAACCTTGAAATCCTTTGCGGAATGATCCAGTCTGAGCAACAATACTTTTATCAAACTCTTCAATGACACTGTACAGCAATTTTCATAAGAAAAGAAGTCGATAAAACATGAAAGAAAAAGAATGTAGGAAACAGCAAGCAGTTGGAGTTATTATGAGATAAATAGAAAAAGAAAGAAACTTGAAAGAAATGGTGTGTTAGGTTCCAAACTAGTGAGATTTGTAAAGAGTTTTGAAGGGTTCGAAACCGACTAAAACCCCAAGAAAAAAAATATATATAAAGAAAGAAAGAAAAGAACTAAAATATTATTTGAAGGGTTCCGTTTGGTTTGGTGTTGTGAATCCCTAATTGCTATGTTGCTATTTTTCTAGATTCACATTCGAGCCCCCCCTTGTTGTTTCCTAATCTTCTGTTTATATAGGGAATTAAATCCAAAAATTTTAGTTCCAGTTAAAGTTAATCTCTATGTTCCAAACAAATCTGAACTCTTAAGCCAATGAGAGCCATTGTTTATCCGGGACTCAAACTCTTATCTCATCTTTTTTTTTTTGTATTTTGATTTTATCCGAACAACAAAAGAGAAAAGAAAATAATAATAATAATTAAATAATTTGGTAGGGCTTGACCCAAATGAGGTTTTTGGATAATAATTGGGTCTAGTCTCATCAGTAACCCAAAACCCAAAACCAATACCTAACAATCAAAATGCCCCGAACAAAATCAGGTGTCTACAGTTGCCCCTCTTTGTGCATTCCCTGAGAAACAGCGGATGTACAAAGACATAGACACCCTACTAAGTCGTATGTACTTAAAGAAAATCCTATTGTAGAAAAGCTCCTCTAAGCGAGGCATAAACTTTAAATAAACTTACAGTAAAAACATACTCCTCCACCGAGGCATCAACTTTAAATGAAAATACTCCTCCACCGAGGGTTCAACTTTAAAAAAAATACTCCTCCACTGAGGCTTCAACTTTAAATAAAATACTCCTCCACCGAGGCTTCAACTTTAAATAAAAACTCCTCCACCGAGGCTTCAACTTTAAAAGAAAATACTCCTCTACCGAGGCTTCAACTTTAAAAGAAAATACTCCTCCACCGAGGCTTCAACCTTAAAAGAAAATAAAGAAATTTGCAAAATTCTCAAATGTAAATGTAGACTTCAAAAATCTTACCTTGAGTCCCGAAAGAAATCGCTAACCTCGCAAATTAGCATTCCAAACCCATGTCCAAATCATACTGAATACCTGAAATAAACTTTCTTGTGTGCAAATAAATGCAATGCAATACATGAATGCCATGAATGCCGATGCATATCGTGCAAATGGATGTCATGAATGCTCTATAAATCAACTCCCTGAATTTCTTGATCAAAATAAAAAGTTCTCAAGCTCGTCATTCATCTCTGTTCGCACTTGGCTTCAAACTGGTAGATTGAATCTAATTAGTTTCAACCTGACGATTTCTTTTCTCAATCCAAAGGATTCGCACCCAAAATAAAGATTCCCACTAAGTTAAAGGATTCGCACCCAAAATTAGGAAATAAGAGATTCGCACCAAAAATAAAGATTCTCACTAAGCGAAGGGATTCGCACCCAAAATAAAGATTCTCACTAAGCTAAGAGATTCTCACTTAGCTAAGGATTCACACTAAACTAAGGATTCTCACTTAGCTAAGGATTCACACTAAATCAAGGATTCTCACTTAGCTAAGGATTCACACTAAACTAAGGATTCTCACTTAAATTCTCACTTAGCTAAGGATTCACACTAAAATCAAGGATTCTCACTAAAATATGGATTCGCACTAAACTAAGGATTCTCACTTAGCTAAGGATTCACACTAAATCAAGGATTCTCACTAAAATAAGGATTCACACTAAACTAAGGATTCTCACTTAGCTAAGGATTCTCACTTAGCTAAGGATTCACACCAAACTAAGGATTCTCACTTAAATTAAGGATTCACACCAAACTAAGGTTTCTCACTTAATTAAGGATTCTCACTAAATCAAGGATTCTCACTAAAATAAGGATTCTCACTAAAATAAGGATTCTCACTAAACTAAGGATTCTCACTTAGCTAAGGATTCACACTAAAATCAAGGATTCTCACTAAAATAAGGATTCTCATTAAACTAAGGATTCTCACTTAGCTAAGGATTCACACTAAAATCAAGGATTCTCACTTAGCTAAGGATTCACACTAAAATCAAGGATTCTCACTAAAATATGGATTCGCATTAAACTAAGGATTCTCACTTAGCTAAGGATTCACACTAAATCAAGGATTCTCACTAAAATAAGGATTCACACTAAACTAAGGATTCTCACTTAGGTAAGGATTCACACCAAACTAAGGATTCTCACTTAAATTAAGGATTCACACCAAACTAAGAATTCTCACTTAGCTAAGGATTCACATTAAATCATTCTCGTCTTACAAAAATAAATCTAATCTTAAAAAAATTACTTTTGAAAAATATTCATCTTGAAGTAAAAATCTCATCTTAAAATTCTCATTACTATCAAGGTCTAAACTCATCTCTTCAATCAATATGCAAAATCTAAAAGACCAAAATTTTCATCTCAACCGAGGTCCAAGAATTTTCCTTAAAAAAAGTTTGATTTCAAAATTCAAAAATCTAACTCAAAATCTTTCTTACATGTTAAATGCATGCCATGAATGTCATGTAATGCAATTCATGAAATGAATGTCATGAATGTAATGCAATGCATGAAAATCATCATATCTCTCCAATCGTGGTAACAAAAATAGTTCTCAAGCTCATCATTTCATCTTTGTATCATCTCAAACATGTAGCTTCAAACTAACTAACAAGTTCCATCCACCGGTCTAGTCCTTTGTCGATTTTATTCATTTTCAAATGCAGCATTTGTCCATTTCCAAAGTGTATATTTCAACTTAGAAGTCCCATATGTCTACATTTCAAACCTTTCTAGTTCTTATCATTGTTTCATTTTGTCCCAGAACATCATCTTTAAATTTCTTTTCCAAAATAATGCACGAATTTTTTATGTTCGGTATTTCAACTTATCAATCATCATTCCAATTCCATAACAAATATAATGCATCAACATTTCCTCTATGGGTATGCAAAGCTAGCAACAAAGAAAGGCAATGAACAAAATGTATCGAAGAAAGAGGGTCTTTATTATTGAAGGGAAAAGAACAAATTTGTCAAAAGATAATATGCGAATCAAAGACTTATACAAGGATATTTGGATGAGATATCAACATCCCCAAATAATGAATATGTTGACAATCTTGAGATTAATCCACGATTCACTTTCAAAAATCAATCCAATCGGTGTTCTCGATCTTTTTTAGTTCTGTCATACCATGCCCCCACTAACTTTCATTATATCTAAGCCGCCCTTTCAGGTTTTCAACTTAGATATTCTCCTATGACTCAAACTGCCCTTTTCGGATTTTCAATTTGAGTCCTCCTTTTTTCATTTTTTTTTCATTTTTTTTCTTGTTTTCATTTTTTTTTCATCATTTTTTTTCTTCAAAGAAACATTTCTCCACAGTATTTAGCAAATCATCTTCATTTATCTTTCTCAAAATAATTCTTCATTCGAAAAAGCTTTTCACATCATAAGAACTCCACAAATAGTTGTGTACTATCTCCAATTGCCATGTGACTTAAGAGCAATTTCTTCAAAACTAATTATTTCTCAAAGTATCAAGTAGAACATTCCCTCATCATGTGTTCGTCTCAATCTTCTCGGAGGCAATTAAGCATATCAAAGTGTAACAAGCCCTTTTCTTTGGAGTTGTCTTCATGCATCTAAGCTTCATTGTCTCTTGATAATACCACAAGCATGTCCTAATTCAATACATGATTTCCAATTCAAACATTCACATTTGATCAAAATGGACTTTTCCAGGTACGTAATGTAGGCCAAGGTTTTGGGGTTATGAAAGAATGGATAAAATAGGCTCAAACATGTGTTTAAGGGTAATCAAACCAAGGATCTTTTTATCTCAAAACACTTCATATCTTTCTTTCCATTTCCAAGATAATCGAGCCATGGATCATTTCCTTTCAATGAGGATTTTCAAAA
Organism: Fremontodendron californicum; assembly: GCA_030761205.1. Lineage (NCBI taxonomy): Eukaryota > Viridiplantae > Streptophyta > Magnoliopsida > Malvales > Malvaceae > Fremontodendron > Fremontodendron californicum. Next base: position 4,228,889 of record JAULJL010000037.1, read on the forward strand.
CTTTGCGCATCTGTCTTTTCATTTTTTTTTTGACTCTTTTTTTTGGCTCTTTTTTTTTGGCTCTTTTATTTTTTGCTCTTTTTTTTTTTTGCTTTTTTTTTCACAAAGGGAGTTCAAAGTTCTAGAACTCGATCCATCTCATCATTGCCTCCATGACAGAAGACATTCTTTACATGGCGTAGAATATATGATCCAATCCTTTGTTCTCCTCTAGAAAGACATTTTTCCATACTTGCCCCGCGGTGTGGCGGGTGATCCTTAGTTGGGTTTATTCGAAAAAAATCCAATAGGCTCAAAAGGTGTAGCAAAGGATAATTTCTCATTTTGTGAAAGGAATATGAAAGATGGCCATTATCATCTCAAATGTGAATATTTTCATCAAAGAACATTTATTGAAAAATGACAAGCTTATAGAAATTCACCACAAGGAACCTATATGCTTGTAAAGGAATTCAATAGCCATTAATATACTTGTGAAGCAATTCTACCAATTTTCTTCCAATCATGTCAAAACTGCATATCAACTTTCATCTTTTTCACAATAATCTCCACAAAATCAAATGGCAAAGTATGGTCATATATGTTCAAGTTCACCAATACGGAAATAACTTTCAAAATTGAATCCCAGATTATTGCCATAATTGTCACCACATTCATTACTTGGAAACTTAACATAGGTGAAATTGAAAGTGTAGGCAAATGGAAGGAATAATAAATGAAAGAGGAAATGAAAATGCATCAAACTTTCCAATTCGTTGAGATGATGAAAAATAAATCAAGTCTAAACATAAAAAGATTCACCTATATTACTTTAAAAGACAAAAAAAATTCAAGGATAATCAACAACTTCAGTCTTTCATTATGCCCCCGTGTAGATGGACCAACACCTGACATTTGATTTCCCTTACTTATCAAAATTCAAAAGGCCAACATTGATCAAGCTCTGCACTTTATGTTTAAAAGCCGGACAAGTTTCTATAGAATGACCAAAATTCCCAGAATGATATTCACATCGAGCATCGGCATCATACCACTCAGGGAGAGGAGGTTTCAAAGGTTCCAGGTGAACAGGTGCAACCAATTGATTTTCAATGAGACGTGGGAATAAAGCAGTGTAAGATATCGGAATTGGGTCAATACGGGTTCTCTCTCGGTTATTTCGAGGCCTTCTCTGATTACTCATTGAGGGTCTAGGTTGAGCTAAAGGACTAGCTGTAGGGCTAGGCATAGGAATAGGTGTTTGAGGGTAAAAGTTTGGTTGGAAAGTTGATGGTGCTGATGGATAAGGGTGGTACACCGGATATGGATAGCATGGGGAAACACCTCCTGTTTGTTGCCTTCCATAAGTCACAGCTTGGACATTTCCCTCATTCTTTTTATATGCCTCATTTTCCTTTCCATCAGATGTTTCTCCGGCTTCAAGTTTCCCACTCTTTATAGCATTTTCTATTATCTCTCCGGAGATGACCATGTCTGCAAAATTTTTGGTGGCATTCCCAATCATCCTTTCATAGTATGGTGCTTTAAGGGTACTAACAAACAAGACTGTAGTTTCTTTTTCAGTGAGAGGTGGTTGGACATCGGCAGCAATGTCCCTCCATCTCTGAGCATACTCTTTAAAGCTTTCAGTAGCTTTCTTCTCCATATTCTGTAAGGTTAAACGGTCTAGAGCCATATCAACAATATGCCTGTATTGTGCTATAAATGCCCTTGTCAACTCATTCCATGAACGGATGCGAGTTCTATTCAATTGGACATACCATCTTGCAGCAGACCCTGTGAGACTATTTTGGAAGACATGTACCAGCAACTTATCATCACGCGTGTGAGCAGCCATATTTCTACAATACATTGTGACATTGGTTCTAGGGCATTTAGTCCCATCATATTTCTCAAAATCTGGAGTCTTGAACTTTGGCGGAATGATTACATCGGGCACCAAGCAAAGCCCAGCAGTGTCCATGGAGCCATAGAAATCCATCCCTTCAACAGCCCGGAGTCTTTCGTCTATAAGACTCATTTTGTGAGAATCACTCTCTTCAACTACCCTTAGCCTCTCTTGCTCTTTGGGATCATCTAAATCTGAAACTTGGATAGGATTTGACAATTTTGCCCCAGGAGCATGAATGGTGTATCCTGAGAATCGATGTTGAGTAGTTGGTGATGTCACTGGCATCCCTGTTTGAGCTTGGAATTGACTTAAACCAGGCAGATATGTAGGATCTTCATCATCTGGTGACTGATTCTTTTCTTGAGTAGTTACTTTTTCTACCCTTCTCTGCTTGTTTAAATTCATCGTCAAATCCATCATCTTGGCCAGCTGTTCTCTTATTTCATCTTGTGCCTTTTCTATTTCGCTCATCCTAGCAACCTGTTGCTCTGCCATTGCTTTAACTCGTGAACGAATTCTAGAAGACTGTTCCTCTGTCATTGCTTTAACCCATGAACGAATGTTGTAGGAATGCCCCAAGATCTTTGATTGCTTGAGCTATCCTTGAACCCTTCATTACCATAATTTAAAATATAAGACTCAAATGCACATGTATGATGCAAATAAATAAAAGCAACATTATGAAAAAATGTACATGATGAGTGCATGAGCTTTACGAAAATATACATGGTGAATGCATAAGCATTATAAAAAGTGTACATGATGAATGCATGAGCATTATGAAAAATGTACATGGTGAACGCATGAGCATCATGAAAAATGTACAGGATAAATGCATGAGCATTGTGAAAAATGTACATGGTAAATGCAAGAGCATGGCTAAAAATGTACATGACAAATGCATGAACATGGTAAACAAATGATAAATATTTAAATGATGCAAATGCATGAAAATAATTGAAAGAATTAATTCAAGTAATGGCCACGAAGGTTTCACAAAATTCAATAGTTAGATACATATTAGAGAAATACAAATAATATTCACAAAGTTAAAAATTTGTCAGAAAGAAAGAACATTCCTTCATGTGTCCTATTTCGGGTTATTCTCTATGAAACAGGTGGACATGGCTCTATCTTAAAGTTTGGTCACTTAAGTGTTCTTTATATGCTGGGTTTAGGATACTTGACCAAGCTAAAAAGGTTCCCAAATTGCTCCTTAACATCATCCATGTAGAATGAGTAAGGCACCCCATTCCTCACCCATTACAGGCTCCAACCGGAAAGGTTCAATTCGGGTGAGAGTAATTTCCAAAGTTATGGCGGAGGTTATCACATCTCAAAAACTTTGGTACTTTACACTCTGAAGGTGTTTCACTAGCCGTTGCGGAGGTTTTCACCTCTTGAGGCGTAGGTACTTTACCCCCTCCTAAAAGGGACGAGTCCGTGTATAGGACTTTATGATATGCAATGTGTCGTGTGTGCGAAAGGACATTCAAACCTTCCTTTACCCACAAATGTACAAGAAACAAAAGTTGTTAGTACAAATAACAAAATCAAAAATAAAAACAAAAACAAAAACAAATAAATACATAAAAATTAAACACTGAAAGACTATTTCAAACCTAAAGTATCACAAGACTAATCTATGGCTCGACTCTCTAATATCCCCAGCGGAGTCGCCAAACTGTCATAACGTGCCAAATACGAATTCAGCATGCTAGGCGCAAATCAATGGAGTCGCCACTAATCATCTAATCTAGGTGTGATTAGTCACCTATATGAATCTATCCTATTTAAAGTAATCCTAAGCTTGACTAAGGCACCTTAAAAAGAATAGGTTCTGGTCTACTTATTAGAACTAGGTTCGGGAGTACGGTTACGTGTGAGGAAGGATTAGCACCCTCACAACGCCTATCTAAGAGATAGTACCTAATTAGTCTTGTGATACTTAAAAAGTCTTAATTAAGTGGTCTTGTCTATCCTATTTCATTTTAATTGTTAAAATTAGAAATCTCGAAAATTATTTTTTAGGTCTTCCTTCCATTCATTCTAGAGAAATTACTAAAAAATGTTTCCTCACCTCGAGAGTATTCAAAAGAAACCATTCGTTCTATTGAAGAGGCGCCGTTGTCGGAAAAGTTTAATCAAATTATTTATTTTAAATTAATCTTCCAATAATCCACATTTTGTTAATGTTTGTTTGAAAAATAAATTCTGATTTTAATATCGAAAATTATCTCTTAGAATATTCTTCCATTCGTTCTGGAGAATTTTTAAGAGAATTTTTCGTACCTAGAAATTTCTTAAAAGTCATCCATTCGCAACTTTCTTGAATTTCATCATCGGAAAAATCTTAATTTATCCTTCGATTTTAATTAGGCATTTATTATGGAAAATTATCTTGAGAAAAAGAGATTAAAAATTAATTATTCTTAAAAAAATAAATTTTGACCTTTATTGATATCGAAAATCATCTCTTAAAACAATCATTCCATTCATTCTGGAGAATTTTTAAGAGAGTTTTCTCACCTAGAAATGTCTTAGAAATCCACCATTCGTGATCTCTTCGAATTTCATCATTGGAACAGATCTCAATTTATTATTTTAATTTAATTAATCATCAATTAAGAATTAATTACCTTAATTAAAAATTATCTTACTAATAATAAATAATAATTAAGAGTTAATAAAAATTAAAAATAATAGTAATAAATAATAGTAATAATAAATAATAATAATAATAATAAATAATGGTTAAAAGCTTACCTGCAATCAAACAACACTAAAACAAAATTAGTCCAAATAAATAAATAATAGAAAAGATTAACATGTAATAAAATAAATATCAAATAATATATAAAAACTATAAAGGCAACAAACATAATATATAAATAATAATAATAATAATAAACAAATAAAGAAAATTTGTAATGAAAAATAGGAAAAGAAAAGAAAGCAAACTACCAATTTGATTGGGCTCGATCCAATCAAACAAAACCCAAAGCAAGTGAATTAGCTACTGGGCATGGGTTGAAGCGAACGGGTCATACAATTGGATCTGGGTCGGGTTTGAATGAGGCGCGGGTCGAGCAGCTGAATCTACATCAACAACAGTCCTTCCACGGCTCCTCCTTGAATCGTTTTTAGCCTCTACGAATGCTCTAGCAGAAGATTCGATTACATCATCATCAATAGTAACAGGTGGCTCAAGCTGTACGAGCTGGCTAGTCGCTTTCTCAGGGCCGGCCTGTTGCGAAGTACCCTCCTGTTCTCTAATTTCACAGGTAGGAACATTTAGATCCAGGACTACCTTCCTCCGTCGATGCCCTTTAAGAGAAGGTCCCCATCACTTCAAGAGTGCTCATGTCTGCTTATGATTTTTCTATGCATTATCCAAATATCACAGCCTCAATAAAACCTTGAAATCCTTTGCAGAATGATCCAGTCTGAGCAACAATACTTTTATCAAACTCTTCAATGACACTGTACAACAATTTCCATAAGAAAAGGAGTCGATAAAACATGAAAGAAAAAGAATGTAGGAAACAGCAAGCAGTTGGAGTTATTATGAGATAAATAGAAAAAGAAAGAAACTTGAAAGAAATTGTGCATTAGGTTCCAAACTGGTGAGATTTGTAAAGAGTTTTGAAGGGTTCGAAATCGCCTAAAACCCCAAGAAAAAAAAATATAAAGAAAGAAAGAAAAGAACTAAAATATTATTTGAAGGGTTCCGTTTGGTTTGGTGTTGTGAATCCCTAATTGCTATGTTGCTATTTTTCTAGATTCACATTCGAGCCCCCCCTTGTTGTTTCCTAATCTTCTGTTTATATCGGGAATTAAATCCAAAAATTTTATTTCCAGTTAAAGTCAATCTCTATGTTCCAAACAAATCTGAACTCTTAAGCCAGTGAGAGCCATTGTTTATCCGGGACTCAAACTCTTATATCATCTCTCTTTTTGTTTTGTATTTTGATTTTATCCGAACAACAAAAGAGAAAAGAAAATAATAATAATAATTAAATAATTTGGTAGGGCTTGACCCAAATGAGGTTTTTGGATAATAATTGGGTCTAGTCTCATCAGTAACCCAAAACCAATACCTAACCAATCAAAATGCCCCGGACAAAATCGGGTGTCTACAAGTGGCATAAAGTTAGAGCCGCTCGATCTTGAAGTTTTTCAAGCTCTTCAACCTTGAGAACTTTGCCACAAATAGCTTTCATTATATTACTAAGTTCAATTATGGAAGAAGTCACTTGCTTTGACATAGAACAACGTAAAGCAACTGGAAGTAAGTCTTGCATCAAGATATGGTAATCATGTGACTTTAAAGAAGAAAGTTTTCGATCCTTAACATTCACACATCTTGATATATTTGAGGCATACGCATCCGGGACCTTCACATCTTTCAACACCTTACAGAATATGTCCTTCTCTTTTTTAGACATCCCAAAGCAAGCAAGAGGCAACCGTGATTTTCCATTAGGAAGTAATTTAGGATGAAGATCACGACGAATTCCCATGTGAACTAGGTCAAGCCGACTCTTTAAGTTGTCTTTTGATTTTCTATCCACATTAAGAATTTTCCTGATGATATTTTCACAAACATTCTTCTCTATATGCATCACATCAAGGTTATGATGCAATAAATTATGCTCCCAATAAGGTAACTAAAAAAAAAAACTTTTTTTTTCCATAAATTCGCCTCATTTGGATCATCTTCTTCATCTTCCTCCTCATCACTCTGAATATCAACATCACCTTCAAACATCTCCCACGATCTTTTCCTTGACTGTGTGCTACTTATTTCATTCATCTTTCCATAACTGAAATTGAAATCTTTCAACATCAAGAAGATATTCGACCCAATCGTGGTCTCAGGTGTTTCTCTTAACTCTTCAGTGCCATCAAATACATGTTTTTGGAATCTAAATCTATGATTTTCATCTAACCACCGACGATGTCCCATATAACTGAATTTTTTTCCGTTATATAACTATTTCGAACATGTTTGAGCAGCACAGCAAGGACAAGCATAACGACCTTTGGTGCTCCAACCAGATAGATTTGCATAAGCAGGAAAATCGTTTATAGTCCATAACAAAGCTGCACGTAAATTAAAGTTTTCCTTTTTTGATGCGTCATATGTTTCAACCCCTTCCCATAACTGCTTCAAGTCTTGAATAAGAGGTTGCATATAAATGTCAATATCATTTCCTGGACCTTTCTCTCCAGGAATTATCATGGACAAGATAAAAGAGAATTTTTTCATGCAAATCCATGGAGGCAAATTATAAGGAATCAACACAACAGGCCAAGTACTATAAGAAGTACTCATTATTTTGAAGGATTAAAACCGTCAGAACCAAGTCCAAGCCTCACATTCCGGGGATCATTAGCAAAATATGGGAACTTATTGTCGAAAGATTTCCAAGCCAAAGAATCTGCAGGATGTCTTAACAAGCCATCATCAGTCCTTTCATCATGATGCCACCTCATAGAATTAGATGTTTTTGAAGACATGAAAATTCGTTGAAGTCTTGGTATTAACGGAAAGTACCGCAAAATCTTTGCAGGCTTCTTTTTTAATTGTGTGTCACCATCGTCCTCATTCACATTTTCTTTTGTATTTCCGTCCAACCATCGAGATTTACCGCGAACATTACAAAATTGTTCATTTGTTCTATCACCCCAATACAACATACAATCATTCGGACAACTATGAACTTTCTCATATCCAAGGCCTAGATCCTTTATCATCTTGTTCGAATCCTTACAAGACTGAGGGATTTTTGCAAAAGGAAACATTTTTTTCAAAAATTCTAATAATAGTGTCAGAATTTCCCGTCCACCCGCTTAAGCATTTTAAGTGAAAAAGACGGACACAGAAAGACAATTTTGAATGCTTAGATCCCTCGTAAAGTTCTTCATTCATATCATCAAGCAACTTATAAAACTTTATCGCTTCTCCATTGGGTTCTTGATCACCCACACCTCTTCCCGTTTAAGCAAAGTCATTCATGTCAACATTGAACCCATCATTCCATCCAGGAACTTCTGGTGAAGATGTGTGAAAACTATGGTTACGTATGTTAAATGCATCCCGCAACATCTCTTCCATATCATCTTGTCTAATAGACTGATGTTGATTGTTAGAATTACTTGGAAGATCTCTAGAAGATGACCTAGAAGTTGCGGACTCTCCATGAAAAAACCATTGTCTATAACCCGGGAGAAATCCTTCACAAATCAAATGTTCGAAAACAATTGCACGCATATGCCAATCAATATTGGCACACCTCGAACAAGGACATAATATTTTATTATCTTCACTTGCGTTCAGAACATGAAAAAACCATTGTCTATAACCCAGGAGAAATCCTTCACAAATCAAATGTTCGAAAACAATTGCACGCATATGCCAATCAATATTGGCACACCTCGAACAAGGACATAATATTTTATTATCTTCACTTGCGTTCTGAAAAACGAAATTGAGAAAACTATCTACTCCATCTTGATACTCTTGACTTAGTCTCGACTTTTGCATCCAACTCTTATCCATTTCGTACGTAAGTCTAAATTAAAAAAATATATATTTTTAGTCATGATTGCCTGGACTTTATACTCTATAACAAATCATATGAACTAAAAGTTAGACAAATCACAATGCACAGACAAATCACAAGCGGACAATCAGAAGTCTATAAACAGTAGAAAGGAATTAAAGTTGGATGAGAATGGTAATCTTAAAGTTACAGATTTCGGATTGAGTGTTTTTTCTGAATCAAATCGACAAGATGGATTGCTCCACACAACCTGCGGGACACCTGCTTATGTTGCTCCAAAAGTGATCAACAAAAGAGGCTATGATGGGACCAAAGCTGATATCTGGTCATGTGGGGTTATCTTATATGTTTTAATGGCTAGCTATCTCCCTTTCCATGATTCAAATATGATGGAGATGTATAGAAAGATTGGGAAAGGGGAGTTCAAGTTTCCTAACTGGTTCGGCCCTGAAATACGCAGGTTGTTGTCAAAAATTTGGGATCCAAATCCAAGTACTAGGATATCCTTAGCCAAAATAATGGATAATCCCTGGATTAGAAAAGGGTTGGACCCCAAACACGAAGCTCCTTTAAATGCAATTGTTGTCGAGGATGAGCAAGAGTTAGGAAAACCTTGTAACTTGAATGCCTTTGATATAATCTCCTTGTCTGCAGGATTTGACTTGTGAGGTTTATTTGAGGAAAGAGAACAAAAGAAAGGAGTGATTTACATCAAACAAAGCTGCATTAGCCATTATTTCCAAACTGGAAGACATTGCTAAGCGTCTAAAGCTGAAAATAAAAAAGAAAGATGGAGGGTTGTTGAAATAGAGGGCTTTAAAGAAGGTAGGAAAGGTGTTGTGGGGATTGAAGCTGAAATCTTTGAAATTACTCCATTGTTCCACTTGGTTGAGGTAAAGAAGAGCAATGGAGATACATTGGAGTATCAAAAAGTAATGAAGGAAGACATAAGACCAGCTTTGAGTGACATTGTTTGGACTTGGCAAGGCGAGCAGTAGTTGCCACAGTCACCATTTCATGTTGTTTCAACTCAGAGTTCATAATTGACCACCATGTTAAATCACTTTCGTGTTGCTAAATTATCTTTAAATTAACATAATTAGTATAAATAAATTTAGCTTAGCTTTGTTTGTATGGGTTCTTGATACGTGTATACATGAACTTGAATTGAACCACCCAAGATTGTACTTAAATCTTCAGTAAACAACTAAACATCAAGATGTTTCTAATATAAAATGATTAAAGCCATGTCATCCATGAAACTAAGTAAGATTACGAAATCTGGAACTTTAAGATTACCATTCTCAATAATGAATAGATTCATATCAGACAATCAGAAGTCTGATGTTAGGCTTTAATTTTTCCAAATGATTTCTATACAATCTATAAACATTAGAAAGCAATAACATGCAATAATTTTTCCAAATGATTTCTAGACTACAATCTATAAACAGTAGAAAGCAAATGGAATTATTTACCAACGTTCAAGAATCGGTGTGACGCGATTTGGAGATGACTGTAACACCTCTGTAACGCGATTTGGAGATGACGAATTGGAGGGCTTTCAGCTGTGAAACAGAAGCCCGAAACGAAAGGCTTGGAGATGATGATTTGGGGATGAAGAGAGCGATTTCGGCTTGGAGATGACGATTTGGGCTTGGAGATGTGTGAGAGAGAGAGAGAGAGAGAGAAAGACTTGGGTCTAGGTTTTTGATTCGGGGGAAATAGGGGAAAAGCGGGAAGCTGAAAATTAGATTAAAAAACATAGCGGCGTTTGTATCAACAAACGTCCAACTTTACAAGGTAAAACACATTGTTTTGCCTTAATCCATTAACGAATAAATATAGCGACGTTTTCACAATACAAACGCCGCTATTTTTTTTAAAATTATCGGTGTTTTTATTATCCAAACGCCGCTATTAATTTATTTGGCGGCATTTATTATTCATAAACGCCGCTAAATAAATAAATTAGCGGCGTTTGTGACGAAAACGCCGTCGTTATTAAAAAACACGGGACTGGGCTGCGTTTTTAACAAAAACGCCGCTAATAATGCGCCACTGTAACTCCAAAATGGTGTAGTGCTATATCCTGTCTTGACAGTATAATTCTCTTCCTCAGTGTAAGGCCAAACCAGTATGTCTTTACCTCTTTTCTCACTGATAGGTATTTCCAAAATTGCTTCCTTAGCTTCTGAAGGTATCCAGTCCTCAATTTCTGCTAACTTCCAGCAACCATTATCCTTATCTATCAATTCTGCTACCTTTTTAGGAATGCCATGGTCAACATCTCCAGGATATTCAAGCCTTTTCCCTTTCATCCATGGAATTCACACATCCTTCCATATATCAATGCCCTCCCCATCCATGACCTGCCACATAACATTGTTTTGCAGGAAGTCTTTCCCTAACAGCAAGCTATTCCATGCCCATGATGCTCTAGCTCCCTTTTTTGCATTCATGATAGAATCATTAGGGAAATATATCCCTTTGAAAACCCGAGCCCATAATGAATTTTGTTCATTTAACAATCTCCAAACCTGTTTTGCTATTAATGCAATGTTGAAAAGTTCTAGGTCCCTAAATCCAAGCCCACCATCACGCTTTGCAGCAGTCAAGCTTAGCCAACTCTTCCAGTGAATCCTTCGCTCATCCTCCTTTTGTCCCCACCAAAAGTTTGCCATAGCTGCATTCAGTTCTGCACATATTTTCTTAGGAAACTTAAAGCATGACATTGTGTAAGTTGGAATGACTGTAGCTACTGCTTTGATTAACACCTCTTTGCCTCCTAATGATAGCATCTTTTGTTTCCAACTTGTTAGCTTCGCTATCACCCTATCCTTAACATACCCCAATGCTTCGTACTTTGTTTTCCCCCAAAAAGATTGAATTCCCAAGTAAGTACATGGGTTGCTTGCTGTTTTAATGTGGAGGCGCTGTTCAATCTGCTCCTTGATGCTTGTAGGGGCATTGCGGATCAATAAATAGTTTAGGATGGAAAAAACAAGCCTTCAATAGCAAAATTTTATCTTGGTTTCTGTCATTTATAGGGAATCGAGAAAAGGGAATCATCTTTTGAAAGAATAGAACATAGCTTACAGTTTAGCTAGCTTTCTATTCCTCCATTATTGATCTTATACGATATTAATAAACTTTATATTTTGCAATTGCGACTGTTTTGGAAAGCAAAAAGTCCTCGATGAATGGTATTTGTTAAGGTCCGTTTAATATTGCTGTCGGTATTATTTTTAAAGTATTATTTTTAAAGATAAAAGTTATGTTTTATCGTAAACGTAACGCCAAACAGTTAAATTTTTTTTTTACTTATGCGATTGAAATCATGTTTTGACAATCCAAATAAAAAAGTTAAAAAATAGAGTTTTTCTTATTTGAAAGTTGGCTTTTGAATAAAATAAATTTATTATTCTCACATCTCTAAATTTTTATTGTTTTAAACATTTTTTTATATATTTCAATTTTTCACAATATTTTTTCATAGCAATACCAAACACTTAAAAAATTTTAAAACACGTTTTTTATCAAAATTTTTTTAATCCTAATTTTTTCAACAATAATGTTAAATTAATCCTAAGTCGTACATTTTTATATTTATGGAGTATTATTTATTGATCAAACAGAAAGCCTATAAATCTGCATGCAATCCGGTATAGATTCAATGGCATCCCATATAAGTTAGCAAATATAGGATGTTAGCAAGTAGCAGCAAAAGCACCAATTGATTTGGAGATTAACATAATCACAGCCATTTATGATTGGATCAGGGAAGATTTGGCAGTGGTGCAGGACCCATTTTTAGGATAAAATTTTTTTTTTTTTTTTAACTTAAACGGTATCTCTGCTGAGTCAAAAGGAGAAGTTAAAGAGGTAGATATTAAAAGGTTTCTCCACTTTAAACATGTGTCTGCTTCACCTTACCAAAACACAGTTTTTCTTCTTTTATTTAAATCAAACAGATAATAATTCATATACCAACTGGGATTCTTTATTGATTCCTTTCCTTGCAGGATGAATTTAAAGAGAGTAATAATATATGGGACAATTAACCGTAAGTAGAAACAAAATAGCTTTGATCAATGCTAAATTTTTTTGCATTCATGTGCAACTTGATATATACTAGTGTAGTTGAGAGTTGAGGCACATTTTCCTGTTCTTGATGTTTTGTTAGATTAAATAATTGTTGCAAACACAGGGAATTTTATAAACTATAAGGCTGCAATGTTGTTGGCAGTTCCATGAAATCATTTCCATACTGTTAAAGAAGCTTTTACAAATTGTTCCTCATAAATATGTTAATATCAAAAGAAAGTTTTTTTTTTTTTTAACTCAAATGAAACAACTAGGCTGACTTTTTCTAGTCTTTTGAAGATATATATATATTTTTTTTGATACAAAGGAGATGTAATTTGAAAAAAAAAAAAAATTAAAAGTATTGCAATTCGAATTTTAAAATTATTAGATGTCATCTTTTAAATTAATTGCATGAACCAATTAAATTATTTTTGATTCTTTTTGAAGATATATCCAGTAAAATAATGTAATAAATATCCTAAATTTATTGAAGTTTTTTTATTATTGGAAAAAGGAAAGAATAGATAAATTATTAGGTTTTGGTGTATATATGAGTCATTTGTCAAGATTATTAATCAATTTTGCTTGTCCCCATATTATTATTAGCTGCCTCTATTTCGACAAGGGAGAGAAAGAAAAGGTTCAAGAGATCAGGATAAACCTGAAATGCCTTAAGAGATACTCTTTGATTTATAAAACAAAGGAATTGAGTTGACATGACATGACATGACAATAGGATACTAGCAAAATTGATATTAAAATTCATCATAAAACACAAATTATTTGAATTGACACTCGGAAAGCTGCCGCTGATGTTCTCGAGACAAGAAACATGTATCAGAAACTCCATTGGAGGATGGGTAGAAGAAACATGGATGATCCCTCTTGAAACCCCACAAACAACGTAGACTATTAGTTTATGATATATATATATATATATATATATATATATATATAGTCCCTATAAGGGAGAGGAAGCATAGCCATTGCTCACAAATAGAAGAACAGGCCTGCCCCATTGGGTACTTAGATTTGGAGGAACCCTACAGCTACAAATTAGAGGAGGGCAAAAGAATCTGGTAATTCATTTGTTTTTATTTAGAGGCTATCTTTGTTTTGAAAGGAGACTGGATAATTACAATCTTTTTGGTTTGGTTTTTGAAAGGGAAACCCACCACTAAGGTTGGGAATCTATGGTTGAATGAGGAGTTGGAGTCCACTTATTAAGGCCTTGTTTGATGTGAAAAAAACACATTGATTTTTTTATTTTTTGAATAGGGACATTAACATGGTTCCAAAGCTTTTTGACAACCTCGGCTCTTTCGTACGTGGAAAGATGGAGACTCCCACGTTTGGTGCCTAAACTGAATTAAACTAAGTCATCGACTCCTGGTAAAACCTCAATTATTGGCAATGGCAGAAAAAAGAGACACCTCTCCCCAGCACCACTAATTCTCTACTGAAATCCCTCCTTTCTTTCTTTTTTTTTTTATTCCCTATCTAGATCTGTTTAAGGATCGAGTTATCCGACAGACCCAGATCAAATTGAGTAGTGCCTAAACAAGGATTTTCATGATTTGGGCCGGCCCGGCCCAAATCATTGTTAATATATTAAAAAATATTTTTTATTTAAATTTAATTATAAATATTAATAATAAATAATATTTTAATAATTTATATATAATGAAATAGGCTTAAGGGTCGGCCTAGACCCAACCCAAAATGAACTTGTACAATTATTTTTTTCCAAACCGCGACCCAATATATAAACAAATCTACCTTATCCTTCTATTTGGTTGCTCAAGACATTTATTTCTATTATAGAATCAAGTCAATTGACAAAGAATTTGACCTGATTAATTATTGTCGCATTTTTTTTTTTTAAGCCAAAAACTTTATTAGGAGGAGCAAATAGTACATGAACCCATAAAGGTCTCTCACTTGAAAGATCCCAAAAGGAAAATGGGAGAAACAACCGCAAAGAAAACAAATCCTAAACTACATATAATTACTTCAGAGATCCCACAAACCTTTACCTCAAAACAAAATCCACCCACAGCCTACATAAAACTACTTAGGAACAAACAGTTTGCAACCCATTGATTCTCAAAAGAATATTAATACTTGATAAACACCAATCATCCTAACTAGGGATAGCAAAATCCGAACCGTCCGATAGATTTCGAATCGATCCGTTCCTAATGGGAAGGTTGTTTTTTTGAACAATGGAGGCGGGACGGGACGATTTTTTTGTTTGAAAGGCGGGGATGGAACAATTTTGATAATTGTCTGCTCTGTTCCGCCCCTTCTCAAATATTAAAATTATTATTTTACCCTTAAATATTTAACTTTGAAAAAGATAATAAAGTAAAATGACTAAACATATTATTATTTTCTTTTTTTAAAAAACCTAAACCTAATATTTTATTTTTTTCTCTTTCTAGATTAGAAACCTGTTTATGTTGAATTTATATTTAAATTTTTTTACAATACTTTATTATTTGATAAAAATAAAACTAATTAATAAATATCGAATGGGACGGAGCGAGGTGGGACGGTTATGGATATAACCGATATTTATGGAGGTGGTAGTGGTATTGAAATTTCAACATCCACGACGGAGCGGGACGGAGCAGAGCAGTCCAATGACGGGGCGAGGACGGATTTTGCGGTTATGTATGTAACCGAAATTCATGAAGATGGTAATGATATTAAATTTACAACATTCACAACAAAACGAAACAAAAAAAACAAAATAAAACAATTTAATAACGAAACAAAAAAAAAAAATACTGCAAAATCTGCCATTGCCATCGCTAATCGTAACACAAATTATCTGAGAAAAGATCAATATTTCCATGTAAACAACGCCCCAACTGATGCTCTCGAGAACCGGTCTCCGCCTTGAGCGTCGAGCCATGGGCTGGTAGTTTGTCGATCTTGAAATATACCAATATACTATATATACGTGTACATTAACGGTTTTTATATATATATATATATATATATATAATCCACTTAAATTAATATAAAATTAAATTAATTTTATATATTTTCATAATTTTTTATATGATTTATATTTTAACAAACAAACCGTTGGATTTAACAATATAATTGTACTTGTCGTGCATGTAAAGTTTCGAATCGATTCGATATCTCTATCATATCGATCGAGAATACTGTTTTTTTCAATATATATTTAACGGTTGAAAGTTTTTTTACATCGAACAATTAAATAGTTAGACATTTTTAATTTACTCGAAAATTGACGTGCATGATTTATGTGAATAGAATATGAAATACGACGGTCGGATTAAACAAATATAAATTATATAAAAAAATTATAGGAATGTAAAACTAATTTAATTTTACACTATTATAAGTGAATTCCTTATATATATATAATTGCAAAATGAGGCTGATCATCATCATGATCATTTGCATTGGCCGGATGTGCCCAACTCTTGGTCTCACATGGATTCCCATGTGACCTAGATGCTTATGTTATGGGGACCAAATGAGTAGGGACGATGTGGAAATTGGGTACTTCCTTCCAAACTCTGTCAGCATTCTCCATGATAGTGTAGATAAAGCCATGAAAGACATTGATGAGAGAAAAAAGAGATGAATAATTGTGAATGTGTTGATGGGTCATTGGTAGGTATAAATTTTCTAGGCAAAGAAAGCATTTATTTTGAGTTGTACGTGACAACGTTGAAAAGAGTTCATGGTTCAATTGTTGCAGTAACTTTATTAGGTAACATGCATGAAAAATAAATGGAATGAAACAGTTGGAGAAACAACGACAAAAGCATAAATATTGGCTCAAGATAACTTCAATATGCATGAAATTTGTTTGTTATATATTATGGTAAAACTATAAAGAACTAGTACAATTTTTTTCCTTTCTTTGCCCTCCATCTTTTTTCTCTTTATTTTTATAAAAAAAGATCGTAATCGAAGAATAAAAAAAGATTACAGGTGCTGAAATTTAAATCAAGATATGTTGGATATTACTTGTTATTATGACCAATTTTTTTTATGATTGTTAAAACAAATATATACCACATCACCTTCAAATTCCTTTTCACAATTCATAAAATATAGTAAGATTTAAAAGGCAAAAAATTGTTAGTGCTACCAACTTCACGTGATTTATGTTAATCATACATATATAAAAAGAGAGAGACGATCAAACTCGAAATGATTCTTAATTTTTGTGGTGATTACGGGTGTTTGCAAGTTGGAAGGAACTTTGCATTGAGAATGTATTCTAAGTAAATGAAATAATTTGATCCAATTTTTAATTTGCTAAAGCATGAGCTATACAATATATATTAAAGAAATAGGAATGAAAGCAAAAAAAAAAAAAAAAAAAATTGTGATTATAATAATTAAACATTGAACCTCATAAAGAAGGGCATTGTTTTGTAACTAACCATGTGCAAAGTGCATGTAATTAAGAAAAAAGAAAAAAGGGTGGGACGGGCTCCTTTCCAAACTTCCTTAATTGCTAGTAAGTTGTAAAGTAGATTAAATATGTAGAAGAAAAAGAGAAGCAAAGCCTGTTCTAAAGTTTCCCATCTACATTTGTTGTGTATATATAGCAGGTAAATGCTCTTTTTAAAGTTTTCCACCTTTAATCCAACACTCTTTTAAAGTGCTATATACTTTTAAAGCTACTTGCTTTTGTTTAAATGAAAAATATATACTCTCCCTAGTCTATACAATGATTGTTCTGCTTTTGTGCTTGTAATTGGTTTCAGATCTTTCCCGGGAAAATGACGAGATTGGAGCAAGGATGTGCAGATCATAGTCCTACTCATGGGTCAGATCGGATCGGACTGTGATCCAAATTTTTTATAATTTTTTTATTCAGGCTCAGATCTGGACGGGCTCGGGTTGGTGGATCGATTCGGTTTACTGTTTAAAAATAAATAAAAAATTATTTTATATTAATATTTATATATTTTTATAATTAAATTTAAATAAAAAATATTTTTTATTATATAAACAGTGATTCGGGTTGGGCCGGTCTGAATCGAAAAAAACTCTACTTAAACCCGGCCAATACGGGCTGACTCTATCGGGTCGGACGGACTACCCGATCCTTGAGTAGGTCTATGCAAATATAGCAAATTAAGTTTCTATTAATTTTTTTTTTTTTTTAATTCATGCAGTCGAACCCCTCTTTCTATGTTTTAAAGAATTAGACATGTTTAATATTTGAGATTGTCAACAATATTTAAAATTTGATTACTGAAATTAAGAATCCAACATTTTATTAATTATAAATCATACCATTTTTCACATATTGCAATAATTTTGAATAAAATACTTAATAAATCATTGTAATCAGATACCAAATAATACAAAGACAAAGAGGCAGAAAACAAATTTTGTCAATCCACTTGGTTGGTTCAGAACTGAGTTGAAAGATTCTAAGTGGTTTTTTTTGTTGTTGTTGTTGTTGGGTGTTGATTCCAAGTCAATGAAGTATATTAGTTAAATTGAAATTTTGCAATAATAGAATGGAAAATGCTATATACATTAATCTAATACGTACATTTAACATACTCACATAAAATATAAATTTTCAAAATTCTATTATAACTCATTGAGTGTAATATTTTAGTGAATTATCATATATCCAAAATCCAAATTGCCAATTCCACTTTTCAAGGTTTTTGGATTTTTGATTGTTGACGTTAAAAAAATGTTTTCCATTAAAAGTAATTACAATGACTTGAAATTGTCCAAAGGCTCGTTTCTAGGTTCTTCCTTTTAATTAATAATTAATGCTACTTGTGTGATGCATGAATTAGATTATTTAAATATGTGTGTAAATATATAAATTAATATTATTTAATTTTAACATGATCAAGGTATAAATAAAATATATATATTCAAGATATCAACTCATAAGAAAATTAAATTTTTTGATAAAAATTTGACAAAATTCGAAATATATGATAAACAATGTTATTGAGCTAGAAAAAGATAAAATTAATTAAAACGAACATAATCTTGATATAGTTGCTAAACAAACAATTAAAATAGTAAAATTCTGAACCCGAAGTTTAGATCAGTTGGTTCATGCAATCACCTTTAAAAGATGGCATCTAACAGTTTTGGGGTTCAAATCTCAATATTTGCAATTTCTTCCCTCTATTCTCAAGCTACGACTTCCTTTGTACAAATATATATATATATATATATATATAGTAAAATTCGTAAGGGCTAATAAGACACAGCCTTCACAAATGGTTATTGTCGCAACCTAAAAAATAACGACGAAGTCTCATCGCAAGACTTTATTATTCGTTAAGCGTGACATTAAAAAAACCGAGGAAAAGTCGACTTAATTCCTCTAGAAAAATGAAGGTTTTGAAAATGACCTTAAAAAAGACATGGAGTCGCCACCAATCTTTTTTAGCTAGGTGTGATCGGCCACCTATTAAAACCGGTTTTATAAAATATTTTAAAAATTAATTAAAACATTTTAAAAACCAATTTCAAGTCTGCGTTTTAAACCAGAGAAATCAAAAAGCGGGTTCGGGAGTCGGTTACGTGTGGGGAAGGATTAGCACCCCCACAACGCCCGTATAAATCGGTACCTTATTAATCGTGTGTTATCTCAAGTCTCGGTAAAAGTTGGTTTTAAATTCAGTATTTCAAATTAATTCCCAATTTAAAGAAAAATAATTCCATTTTTTTATTGAAAATGATCCGGAATTTATAAATTCAAAATTTTCCTATATTCCCCAACAAACTGGCAAAATATAAAAATTTTTGTTAGTTTTGGAAAACTTTCCGAATCATTCTCTTTTTTGAAAGAAAGATATTCCTTTATTAATGATAATTGATGATATTCCCTCCAGCAAACCCGGTAGAGAACTCATGAATTATTTTAACTCGGGAATATCTTTATATTTTTTTTTATTGAAAACCATTATCCTTTTTTGGAAACATTTAAAATAAATGAATATGTATATGCTAAATAAAGATAACTAAATAAAAGCATAGGATATCATGAAATATTCGAAACCATATAATAAACCATGTAACATCAAAAAATATAAATCAAAATAACAACAATATCATAGAAATTATTATAGCAAGAATCACATATTATATAAAATGCATGAATATAAAAATGCAATGCATGAAATGTATTTTTTCCTTTAATTAAGGAAATCCGTATATCTGAAAAGATATCCGGCTACCTTAGGAAAATATGTCAAATTAAATATTCTAAAACCAAAATACTTTGTGATTGTTTGAAAACAATTTTGAAAAGCTTGAATTAAAAATAAAAACTGGGCTAATTTCTTTAAAATGGCTCTAATTTCTTAAGTTTAAAAATCCGGACTTGACTACCCTTAACCCGAGACTTGAAAAACCATTTTTAGAGTTTAAAAAGGCTTAGAAACTACCCTAAGTCAGTAGCTAACCCTCCTAATCAGCCCACTCTAAGTAAATTAACCAAAACAGAAAAATGGTTTTTTCTTTAGATTCAATTCTGACTCCACTGTCCAGTTTTAATCCACGATTTTTTACCCTATTTTTAAAAATTCCAAAAATTCTAAAACATTTACTGGAGACTCAGGACATGTAAAACTACACGATAAAAAATCGGCTTAATTTTCTGATCAAAGATGAATTCCCAGAAAAATCAGAGATGTACGAGTTTTTGGAGGAGAAAAAACTGCTTTGTTTTTCTTTAAATTCAATTCTGACTCCACTGTCCAGTTTTAATCCATGATTTTTTACCCTATTTTTGAAAAGTCCAAAAATTCTGAAAAAATTACTGGAGACTCAGGACATGTAAAACTACACGATAAAAAATCGGCTTAATTTTCTGATCAAAGATGAATTCCCAGAAAAATCAGAGATGTACGAGTTTTTGGAGGAAAAAAAAAAACTGCTTTGCCAGCACATTTTTTTGTCTTTGATAAAATCATTTAAAAATCAAAGTAAAAATATTTGAAACTCATAAAATGATTTCCAAACAATAGCTAAGACTTTTTGAAAGTTAGATAAAAATTGGCTAAGTAAAAAATCACAAAGGTAGAATAATCAATTTGACAAACTTAATTTTCCACAAGTGTGCTCAAGAGAGCATGACCTCGAACCATTAATTGGCTCAAGTCATTATTCAAGTGGCATGAACATGAAATGCATGAAACAATGCAGCAAACATAATGCATGAAATGCATGGATCTAAACCTAAATGTAAGGAAAATGCATGACATAAATAATATGGCCTAGACCTAACATGAACTTGCATGGCATTTAATGTAACCTAGACCTAAGACATGCATGGCATTTTCACAAACACAAGGCATGCTTAATTCAAAAATCCAACCAAATATCATGCAAATGCAAAAACCTAACAACTAGCATGACAAAAATACAACACACAATGCAAAACACATGGAGTAGCCAAATGGCCCCAAGCTTCAACAAGCATGGCATTTTCACAAACACTTGGTATGCTAGTATGAAAAACTAAGTCATAACACAAAAATCACACAAGCATTTTCACAAACACCTAATATACCAAATCTAAAACATGCTCACTAAGATATAAAACAAGAATCATGCAAAAAATCACATAAGCATTTTCACAAACACTTAATATGCTAACTCTAAAACATGCTCAAATTTAAACAACATGAAAACAGAAAATTAAAAATGCAAAAACATGATATCTAAGACATAAATGGCAACAAATAAAGCAACCAAATTAAATATAACTTAAGAACATGAAATAACATAATATTTAAAACATCAAAAATAAAGAAAATAGCATAAACAATATGGTAAAATGAATCAAAAACAACAAATTAAAATAAATAATGTAGGCCATTTGGCCATGGTGAGTTTATTATAAAAACAAAATGTAAAAAAAAAAATACTTAAGAAAGGAAATGAAGGAAGAACAAGAAACATTATTTTAAAATGAAAACTCACCAAGTAGCTTTTGAACGGATTAAGCTATAAACCCTCAGAGTAGCTTTTGAACGGATTAAGCTACGAACCCTCAGAGTAGCTTTTGAACGGATTAAGCTACGAACCCTCAGAGTAGCTTTTGAACGGATTAAGCTACAAACCCTCAGAGTAGCTTTTGAACGGATTAAGCTACAAACCCTCAGAGTAGCTTTTGAACGGATTAAGCTACGAACCCTCAGAGTAAAACACTATGACTCACCACCCGGATAATCCTAATACAAGTGTATAGACTATCTCACAAGGGGTAGTGGGTGGTCTCAACCAAAGGCCAAGACTCCTTATTTATAAGGTGAGCACCTCCTTGGCTTGACATTACAAAGGGATGTGGGATTGGGACTTAGGCTCAAAAATGAAAATCTCTAACTTAACTCTTGATTTTTAATCACTTGATTGAAAAAATCCTAAGCTTCCTCCTTCCTTTGGGCTTGGGCAGGCCAGCACTTCTCTTTTCCAGCCCAACTCTGATTTTTTTGAAGAGCCAAAAAAGCCCTTTTCGGTTGCTTGGGTGAAATGACCATTTTGCCCCCCGGATGCAAATAAATATCAAACGGACTCCAAATTCAATTTTTATTTTTTTAATACTTCCAAAATAATAAAATATTGAGTTCTGGAAGTTTTCAAAATTATCCGAGTCCGTTTGCTATTTATTTGGATTTTTTCTTCCCAAAAATGCCCTTTTATGCCCCTACATTTTACCATTTTTTAAACGAGCTCCAAATCAAGATTTTTCTTCACCAATCTCTTCAAAATAATTAAAAAGTGTGATCTGGAAGTTTTCATAATTTTTGGAGCTCATTTGGTATTTTTTTGGGATTTATCGGCTTGAATTACTGCATAGGAGGCTCGGGATTTGGCCATTTTGCAAACGAACTCGGAATCAAGATTTTCTTTCTCCAATCTCTTTCAAATGATTTAAGAATGAGATTGACAAATTTTCCATAATTTTCGGAGTCCATTTGCTATTTTTCCCAAATTTTTCCAATTTTACCCTTTAACCTCCGAAACCCGGTTTTGCTCAAAACAAGTCCGATTTTCAGATTTTCTTCAATCTAAGCCTTGGACCATCCTTTTTAATCATTCCTCATCCATTGGGGGCTTTGGTCTTACCAAGTCGGGCCATTTCTGTGATTCTTCCCGATTTCACCGAAATCCACTAAAAACCCTAATTCTCGGTTTTCTCCCGGATTGACTTTTTTTCGGTTTTTCTTGCAAGTGACTTCTCCATTACCCGTAGTCAGTGCTTATCTTTCATTTGGAACCTTCAATTTCGACCAGTTTGATCGTTTAAGCACTTTTCCCCAAATTTCTCGAATTAGGGTTTCCTTTCTACTGAATCTCCAAATCCCAACTTCCGAACTCCATATCTTTCAATGTAGACCTCGGATTATCAAAATTCTTTCGCCATTTCTCAATTGAACTTAAAATCTTGATTTTGAAAGTGGGTTGACTTTTTCAGTATTTGACTTTCTGGGGTTGACTTTTTCGGGGTTGACTTTTTCGGGGTTGACTTTTTTTCAAGTTTGACTTTTTGTGCTCGCCCTCTTAAACTAAGTCTCGGAGTACCACCTGCAGGATGAAAACAGTCTTTTTACACTTGGGAACATCAATATGGGAAGAAAACATACCTGTTTAGTGGTCCGGACAAAATTATGTGTCTACAGCTGCCCCTCTTTGGCTATTGCTGAGAATCAGGAATCAGGCAAAGATAAACCGACACTAATTTTGTACGGTCAGTGACATCACATGTGAAGGAAAGGGAAAGGGGTTTCTTTTTCATTTTAATTTTTTTCATTTTCTATTTTTCATTTTTTCATTTTTTTCTTCTTTCTTCTTTTTTTCTTTTTTCTTTTTTCCTTTTTTTTATTTTTTTTTATTTTTTTTATTTTTTTTCTATTTTCTCTTTTTTCATTTTTTTTTTAAAAACAATAAATTGAAGATTTTGTCCTTAAATTGAATTCCCTGCCTAAACAAGGCTCGATTTGTCTTAAGGGAATGAATTCGATTTCAAAAGAAAAATTTATGCTCGAAGGGCTTTAAAATTGGTGCCCGAAGGTCTTAAAATGGTGCCCGGAGGTCTTAAAAATTGGTGCCCTGAGGTCTTAAAAATTGGTGCCCGGAGGTCTTACCCCTGAAAAAAGTTATGCCCGGAGGTCTTAAAGATGTTGCCCGGAGGTCTTACCTGTGATTTGAAAAATTATGCCCGGAGGTCTTAAAAATTGGTGCCCGGAGGTCTTACCCCTGAAAAAAGTTATGCCCGGAGGTCTTAAAGATGTTGCCCAGAGGTCTTACCTATGATTTGAAAAAAATAATGCCCGGAGGTCTTAAAGATGTTGCCCGGAGGTCTTACCTGTGATTTGAAAAATTATGCCCGGAGGTCTTAAAAATGGTGCCCATAGGCCTTACCCCTGAAAAAAAGAGTTATGCCCGGAGGTCTTAAAGATGTTGCCCGGAGGTCTTACCTGTGATTTGAAAAATTATGCCCGGAGGTCTTAAAATGATGCCCGGAGGTCTTAAAAATTGGTGCCCGGAGGTCTTACCTGTGATTTGAAAAAAATGCGTTGTATGCGACTTTAAAAATGATGCCCGGAGGTTTTAAGAATGGTGCCCGGAGGCCTTACCCGTGATTTGGAAGAAATGCGCTGTATGCGACTTTAAAAATGATGCCCGGAGGTCTTAAGAATGGTGCCCGGAGGCCTTACCCATAATTTGGAAGAAATACGCTGTATGCGACTTTAAAAATGATGCCCGGAGGTCTTAAGAATGGTGCCCGGAGGCCTTGCCCATAATTTGGAAGAAATGCGCTGTACGCGACTTTAAAAATGATGCCCGGAGGTCTTAAGAATGGTGCCCGGAGGCCTTACCCGTGATTTGGAAGAAATACGCTGTATGCGACTTTAAAAATGATGCCCGGAGGTCTTAAGAATGGTGCCCGGAGGCCTTACCCATAATTTGGAAGAAATGCGCTGTATGCGACTTTAAAAATGATGCCCGGAGGTCTTAAGAATGGTGCCCGGAGGCCTTACCCGTGATTTGGAAGAAATGCGCTGTATGCGACTTTAAAAATGATGCCCGGAGGTCTTAAGAATGGTGCCCGGAGGCCTTACCCATAATTTGGAAAAAATGCGCTGTATGCGACTTTAAAAATGATGCCCGGAGGTCTTAAGAATAGTGCCCGGAGGCCTTACCCCTGAAAAAAGTTATGCCCGGAGGTCTTAAAGATGTTGCCCGGAGGTCTTAAAGATATTGCCCGGAGGTCTTACCTGTGATTTGAAAAATTATGCCCGGAGGTCTTAAAAATGTTCTTTGAAGAATTGTTGAAAATTACCCTAACGATTTTGAGAAGATGCGAATGCTTTTTGATGCAGATGCAGGTGTTGAATAAGACACGAAATGACTTAAACTGGTGCAAATGTCTTTAATGCAAATGTAAATGACTTGGATTGATGCCCATGTTTCATGATGCAGATGCCCCTACTAATTGTGTTCATGAAACTGGTTTATGAATGGTGTAACTACAATTACCACACAGTAATGAAAATGCAATGATTCTAGAAATGATGCAATTGCTTGAGATGACACAAATACGAATTCCATGAAGAATGTAAATGTAAAGGTAAAATACAGATGCTTATGGAATAATGCCAATGCAAATACCCATGAATGATGCAAATGCTTGCCGACACTGTGCAGATGCAAAAGCTCGATAAAGAGATGAGTGCTCATGAGTGATGCAAGTGCCCCCGGCTGTTTTTCTAGACTTTGGCTTAGCCTTTCAAATTCATTTTTCCTCTTCAAATCAGAGTATATCTTCAATTCATTTTGGCTATTCTCTTTGCCCCAACAGTTTTTCAAACTTTCATCAACAGAGATCTGAACCGGGTTCTATTTCTTCTTCTCATATCTGGAAGTCAAGACCTATCCTGGCAGTTCTACACCTTTGAGTTAGAAAAATCCTTGTCTCATGCCAACATCAAAATGGGTATTTCAAAAAAAATCTTTTTATTTGTTTTCGCATTTTGAAAACTTCTGAACAAAAAATATTAACCCCACAATGTGTGATGTACAAATCTTTTGAAGACTGATGATCATTGTTAGAAATTTCTCTAAGTATCAATCTGGGTTTTTTCAACTGGATTGGCAAGGCTTGGTATAACAAGATTCTGGCTTTTCCAGGAAAACTTCATGACAAAAATGTATATCCCTTCTAGGCTCACAAATGGAACAGGTTTTATAAATCATGAATTCATTGAGAACCAAACAAATTCAACATTCTTTTAGTTTCCATATCAAGGCATATTGTCAAGCATCAAGATTGGCTGGGATGTTTAAACCGGAAAGTTTAATCTTGGGAACAAAGTTTCAGTTTTTGAAGACAATCCTCCGAATGAGAGCTGACAATTTGGGGGGTTCAGGAATTCCTAGATGTTCCTCGATGACCACTCCTTTAATAAGATCTTTTCTTTTGGGGTATCGGCACTATCATCGATGGCATCGAAAATTCCCATTCTACTCTAGACCGCCCGTTTTTTTGGGTTTTCGCCCTAGAGTCCCATTCTTTTCAATTTTTCTCTTTTTTTTTTTTTTTACCATGCACTTGAGAATTCTAAATTCTTCCTTAGTGAAATGAGAATTTGATAAGATGGGATAAAATCTGAGGAAAACCCTTCAAATTAAACATTCATGCTTGATCAAAATGGACTTTTAAAGCACGTAATGTAGGCCATGGCTCAGGATTCAGAAAGAAAGGATAAATAGGCCCAAAATATGTGGTTGAGGGTAATCAGATCAAGGATCCTTTCTTGAAGAGGATTTTCTTTGAAGCATGTGTCTCTTCTTGGACATTTCTTTCTTTTTGATTTTGCTCTTTTTCTTCCTTGCTTTTGGCTTTCAATTTGCCATGTCTTTCACACACATTTTTTTATTGTGTTTTTTGTTTGTTTTTCTTGGCTTTCATTTCGTCATCTTTTCCTCTTCTTTTTTTTCTTTGACAGAGTGCGCCCGTATTTATTCGGGGCTCCATTTGCTTTGTGTCTGTCCCTGAGCTGTCACTCATTTCTCAATGATCTTTGAAAAGATCTTTCCTCGCATTTGCCCCCCAGTGTAGAGGGTAATCCTTGATCAGGGTTCAAAGAATTAAGAATTCTTTTGGCTCAAAAGGGGTGACTATGGATAATAATTTTTTTCTTGTGAAATGGATATGAAAGATGGCCATTCATCATATCAAGCCCAAATATTCTCATTGAAAAGCAATCCTCAGGGGAAATAGATATTCAGAATTTCATTTTGCACTTTGGAATCATCCGAATTCTCATATGCATGATATCATGATTTTTCTTTTTCTTTTTTTTCTTTTTTTTTTTGTTTTTTTCGTTGCATGCCCCCAATGATTCATGCATTAGCCCATCCTTCTTCACTATGTATCCATCATTTCCACATATGATGCCCCAATTTGATTATCCATGCGAATTTGTATCAACGAGGAACATGGCAAGTCTAGGTCTGTTTTGAAAAGGCTGAGTTTCCAATCTGAGTTCTTTGAAGAGACAAGGAAAACATGACCCAAAAGCAGGTTTTCTCTGGGACAAGGGATAATCTAGTTTAATCATTGTGCCCCAAGGTGTCAATCATGAAGTGATGTCTGGGCAATTAGTGTTTTGTGGTCATTGGGAAAGGTCATGAATGGTTTTAGCACAATCCTGACACACACCAAATTATCAAAATCTGGATTCTTGAAAGAATGTCTCATTTGTTTGATTTTCAAGGAATTCAAAAAATTTCAAAAAGTTTGTTCCTTTGTTCATAGCCTAGACTAGGATTTACATCCTTGCTTATTTTGCAATGACAATGCTTCTCTTTTTTCATTCATTTTTCCTTGAAGCATTAGGTCTTTCAAGTGTTATTGATTCAAGGTTTAGGTATAGAGAAGCCCAAAAAAGAGGGGGATGGTGTTGGGTCATTTCTAACACTGATCATCAATCTTCTTGAGACTATCCATTATTAAAACTTCCTTAATGCTTGTTTTTGTAAATTCACGTTTATTTAAAACACAACAAACACAAAGCATTTAAAATTCATTTAATTCATGTAGATGTTAACATGAGACAAGTGCTTTCATCATCACAGTGTATAAAACTACATGCGTCAAAAATGCTCCTATTGACATCCTTCAAAGGTAGTAATTCTCCCCCTAAAACCCTGAAAGAAATTGATTTAGGGCTAAGTGGCCTTCCATTGATCGATAAGCTCCGGTGTCAAAATACCATCACGGATAAAACTTTCAATCATTTCCTTCAGTTGTCTGCATTTTTCAGTTGAATGCCCAACTACCCCTAGGTGATAATCACACTTGCTGTCAGGGTCATAACTCCTTGCTGATGGATTCGGAGCTATTTTCAAAGGTACCGGGGTAAGGTACTGATTCTTTATTAGTAATGGCAGTAAGTCAGGGATGGGGATTGGAATTCTTTCTTGATTTTCTCGCGGTCGTTTTCTAGAAGTAGGCCTTGTTGCAAGGGCTGGTATATGATTAGGTGTTTGGGTAGGTAGGTAAGGATAAAGGCTTGGAGATACCTCAGTAGGGTAACATGATTGGTATGAGGGAAATTGGGAATATGGGATGAAATCTTCCATAGTTTGGACATCTTCCTCTTTCTTTCTTGGTGCCTTATTTCTCTCGGTATTGGATGTTCCTTCTCTTTCAAGTTTCCCATTCTTGATAGCATTCTCAATCATCTCCCCTGAAATTACCATGTCCGCAAAATTCTTCGAAGCATTGCCGACAAGTCTGTCATAGTACGGGGCGTGCAGTGTATTCACAAAAAGGATAGTGATTTCCTTTTGTGTCAAGGGCGGTTGTATTTGGGCAGCCAGGCTCATCCACCGTTGTGCATATTCTTTGAAGCTCTCAGTAGCTTTTTTCTCCATATTTTGCAAAGTGAGACGATCAAGTGTCTTGTCGGTCATATGCTTGTACTGGTTTAGAAAAGCCCCAGCCAAATCATTCCAAGAGCGAATCTGATCCTTGCTCAACTGACTATACCACCTAATTGCGGACCCGCTGAGGCTATCTTGAAAGCAGTGAATCAAAAGCTTATCATTATCTATCTGACTTGTCATCTTTCGGCAGAACATAGTGATGTGGGCTGATGGATCGGTCGTCCCGTCATATTTCACAAAGTCAGGGATCTTGAACTTAGGAGGAATGACTAAATCGAGGACCAAGCATCGTTCTTTCGCCTCCACACTCCCGAATACATATGTTCTTTCTATTGCCCGAAGCCTTTCATCTAACAACTGATATTTCCCTTGGGAATCTGCCAACTCAACCTCATTTACTGCAACCCTTTTCAACTTTGCCTGTTCAGCCGGATCATCTGATTTTAGGACATTGACGGGGTTAACAGTGTTCTGGGCATCACTTATTGCTACCTCATCTTGGCCCTTTTGTACCTCTAACCCTTCTCCGGCGACAAAGTTTTCGGTGTATCCTTTTCCCTTCATTACAGCAGACATTAGCTCCATCAGTTTAGTCATCTGATCCTTAGATTCTGCTTGAGATTTTGCTAGCTGTTCTCGCAATTCTCTCTGTTCCCTTTCCATTTTTTCCATTCGGGCAACTTGTTCATCCTCCATAGCACCGGCCTGTATTAAAAGTGTACTCAGTACTTCTTCTGATTTGAAATGGAAATTCTTTCAAAGACTCCTAAAGCCAAGCCAACTTCTATTTTATTTCCCCCAAATGTATGTCATGATGAATGAGCCATGAATGCAATTTCATGCATGTGAAGCCTAAACAATATGATGTATGGATATGTACAATGGAAACATGCTGACCATATATGTGATAAATGCAATCACAATGCCAACATGTTGCAAACAAAGAATAAACAAATCAACACATGGATGTCGCAACCTAAAAAATAACGACGAGTCTCATCGCAAGACTTTATTATTCGTTAAGCGTGACATTTAAAAAAAAACGAGGAAAAGTCGACTTAATTCCTCTAGAAAAATGAAGGTTTTGAAAATGACCTTAAAAAGACATGGAGTCGCCACCAATCTTTTTTAGCTAGGTGTGATCGGCCACCTATTAAAACCGGTTTTATAAAAATATTTTAAAAATTAATTAAAATATTTTTAAAACCAATTTCAAGTCTGCGTTAAAACCAGAGAAATCAAAGAAACGGGTTCGGGAGTCGGTTACGTGCGGGGAAGGATTAGCACCCCCACAACGCCCGTATAAATCGGTACCTTATTAACCGTGTGTTATCTCAAGTCTCGATAAAAATTGGTTTTAAATTTAGTATTTCAAATTAATTCCCAATTTAAAGAAAAATAATTCCATTTTTTTATTGAAAATGATCTGGAATTTATAAATTCAAAATTTTCCTATATTCCCCAACAAACGTGGCAAAATATAGAAATTTTTATTAGTTTTGGAAAACTTTCCGAATCATTCTCTTTTTTGAAAGAAAGATATTCCTTTATTAATGATAATTGATGATATTCCCTCCAGCAAACCCGGTAGAGAACTCATGAATTATTTTAACTCGGGAATATCTTTATATTTTTTTTATTGAAAACCATTATCTTTTTTTTGAAACATTTAAAAAAAATGAATATGTATATGCATGACATAAATAAAATGACATAGTACAGTCTAAATAATATAATGCAACCTAAATGACATGACAAATATGAATGGTATGGCATATAATTTAAATGACATGGAATAAAATAATGCTATCATATAATATGCATGAAAATAAAAATGCAATGCATGAAATGTATTTTTTTCCTTTTATTAAGGAAATCCGTATATCTAAAAAGATATCCGGCTACCTTAGGAAAATATGTCAAATTAAATATTCTAAAACCAAAATACTTTGTGATTGTTTGAAAACAATTTTGAGAAGCTTGAATAAAAAATGGGCTAAATTTTTTTTAAATGGCTCTAATTTCCTAAGTTTAAAAATCCGGACTTGACTACCCTTAACCCGAGACTTGAAAAACCATTTTTAGAGTTTAAAAAGGCTTAGAAACTACCCTAATTCAGTAGCTAACCCTCCTAATCAGCCCACTCTAAGTAAATTAACCAAAACAGAAAAATGGTTTCTCTTTAAATTCAATTCTGACTCCACTGTCCAGTTTTAATCCACGATTTTTTACCCTATTTTTAAAAATTCCAAAAATTCTGAAAAAAATACTGGAGACTCAGGACATGTAAAACTACACGAGAAAAAATCGGCTTAATTTTCGAATCAAAGATGAATTCCCAGAAAAATCAGAGATATATGAGTTTTTGGAGGAGAAAAAACTGCTTTGTTTTTCTTTAAATTCAATTCTGACTCCACTGTCCAGTTTTAATCCATGATTTTTTACCCTATTCTTGAAAATTCCAAAAATTCTGAAAAAATTACTGGAGACTCAGGATATGTAAAACTACACGATAAAAAATCGGCTTAATTTTCTGATCAAAGATGAATTCCCAGAAAAATCAGAGATGTACGAGTTTTTGGAGGAGAAAAAAACTGCTTTGTTTTTCTTTAAATTCAATTCTGACTCCACTGTCCAGTTTTAATCCACGATTTTTTTACCCTATTTTTATAAATTCCAAAAATTCTGAAAAAATTACTGGAGACTCAGGACATGGAAAACTACACGATAAAAAATCAGCTTAATTTTCTGATCAAAGATGAATTCTCAGAAAAATCAGAGATGTACGAGTTTTTGGAGAAAAAAAAACTGCTTTGCCAGCACATTTTTTTGTCTTTGATAAAATCATTTAAAAATCAAAGTAAAAATATTTGAAACTCATAAAATGATTTCCAAACAATAGCTAAGACTTTTTGAAAGTTAGATAAAAATTGGCTAAGTAAAAAAAAATCACAAAGGTAGAATAATCAACTTGACAAACTTAATTTTCCACAAGTGTGCTCAAGAGAGCATGACCTTGAACCATTAATTGGCTCAAGTCATTATTCAAGTGGCATGAACATGAAATGCATGAAACAATGCAGCAAACATAATGCATGAAATGCATGGATCTAAACCTAAATGTAAGGAAAATGCATGACATAAATAATATGGCCTAGACCTAACATGAACTTGCATGGCATTTAATGTAACCTAGACCTAAGACATGCATGGCATTTTCACAAACACAAGGCATGCTTAATTCAAAAATCCAACCAAATATCATGCAAATGCAAAAACCTAACAACTAGCATGACAAAAATACAACACACAATGCAAAACACATGGAGTAGCCAAATGGCCTCAAGCTCCAACAAGCATGGCATTTTCACAAACACTTGGTATGC
The DNA here is from genome assembly GCA_030761205.1 of Fremontodendron californicum. Taxonomy (NCBI): domain Eukaryota; kingdom Viridiplantae; phylum Streptophyta; class Magnoliopsida; order Malvales; family Malvaceae; genus Fremontodendron; species Fremontodendron californicum. Next base: position 4,260,775 of record JAULJL010000037.1, read on the forward strand.
TAGCATGAAAAACTAAGTCATAACACAAAAATCACACAAGCATTTTCACAAACACCTAATATACCAAATCTAAAACATGCTCACTAAGATATAAAACAAGAATCATGCAAAGAATCACACAAGCATTTTCACAAACACTTAATATGCTAACTCTAAAACATGCTCAAATTTAAACAACATGAAAACAGAAAATTAAAAATGCAAAAACATGATATCTAAGACATAAATGGCAACAAACAAAGCAACCAAATTAAATATAACTTAAGAACATGAAATAACATAACACTTAAAACATCAAAAACAAAGAAAATAGCATAAACAATATGGTAAAATGAATTGAAACAACAACTTAAAATAAATAATGTAGGCCATTTGGCCATGGTGAGTTTATTGTAAAAACAAAATGTAAAAAAAATATACTTAAGAAAGGAAATGAAGGAAGAACAAGAAACATTATTTTAAAATGAAAACTCACCAAGTAGAGATTAAAATAGCAAAAAACAAGAATAGAAAATGAAAGTGCAAGAGTTGGTGCTCAAGAGCAACCTCAAGAAGCTAATATTTCAAGCTTTTCTCTTCAAACTTTCCTTTTTTTCTAAACTTTTCTTTTTTTGCTCTCAACCAAGAAGATAAAAACTAAGAAAAACTAAGAGAAATCAGCCAAAATGGAAAAGAAAAAACCAAAATCTGCCTCCCTTCACCTTAGGGCTAGCCTTAATGCATGGTTATATAGCCTCCAAGATGTTGTCATTTTTGTGTAACCTAATTTCCATCAAATGGCCAATAATTCAAGATGAAAAGTCATGAAATTACCACCTTTAGATTAGCATCTCAGCCCTCTCAAATTACAGCTATGCAAAAATAATGTTGACATCTTTCTTAACCTATGTGGTTTAATCACCATGGCTTGATCAAAGAGAATGGTTAACTAACTCTTGATTTTTAACCACTTGATTTAAAAAAAAATTAGAAGCTTCCTCCTTTATTTGGGCTTGGGTATGCCAGCACATCTCTTTTCCAGCCCAACTCTGATTTTTTGAAGGGCCAAAAAAAGCCCTTTTCGGTTGCTTGGGTGAAATGACCATTTTGCCCCCCGGATGCAAGTAAATATCAAACGGACTCCAAATTCAATTTTTCTTTTTTTAATACTTCCAAAATAATAAAATATTGAGTTCTGGAAGTTTTCAAAATTATCCGAGTCCATTTGCTATTTATTTGGATTTTTTCTTCCCAAAAATGCCCTTTTATGCCCCTACATTTTACCATTTTTTAAACGAGCTCCAAATCAAGATTTTTCTTCACCAATCTCTTCAAAATAATTAAAAAGTGTGATCTGGAAGTTTTCATAATTTTTGGAGCTCATTTGGTATTTTTTCGGGATTTATCGGCTTGAATTACTGCATAGGAGGCCCGGGATTTGGCCATTTTGCAAACAAACTCGGAATCAAGATTTTCTTTCGCCAATCTCTTCCAAATAATTTAAAAATGAGATTTGCCAAATTTCAGAATTTTTGGAGTCCATTTGCTATTTTTCCGGGATTTTCCTTTTTGAATTACTACATAAGAAGCCCGGGATTTGGCCATTTTGCAAACGAACTCGGAATCAAGATTTTCTTTCGCCAATCTCCTTCAAATGATTTAAGAATGAGATTGACAAATTTTCCATAATTTTCGGAGTCCATTTGCTATTTTTCCCAAATTTTTCCAATTTTGTCCTTTTACCTCCGAAACCCGGTTTTGCTCAAAACAAATCCGATTTTTAGATTTTCTTCAATCTGAGCCTTGGGCCATCCTTTTTAACCATTCTTCATCCATTGGGGGGCTTTGGTCTTAACAAGTCGGGCCATTTCTGTGATTCTTCCCGATTTCACCGAAATCCACTAAAAACCCTAATTCTCGGTTTTCTCCCGGATTGACTTTTCTTTCGGTTTTTCTTGCAAGTGACTTCTCCATTACCCGTAGTCAGTGCTTATCTTTCATTTGGAACCTTCAATTCCGACTAGTTTGATCGTTTAAGCACTTTTCCCCAAATTTCTCGGATTAGGGTTTCTTTTCTACTGAATCTCCAAATCCCAACTTCCGAACTCCATATCTTTCAATGTAGACCTCGGATTATCAAAATTCTTTTGCCATTTTTCAATTGAACTTAAAATCTTGATTTTGAAAGTGGGTTGACTTTTTCAGTAGTTGACTTTCTGGGGTTGACTTTTTCGGGGTTGACTTTTTTTGGGGTTGACTTTTTTTCAAGTTTGACTTTTTGTGCTCGCCCTCTTAAACTAAGTCTCGGAGTACCACCTGCAGGATGAAAACAGTCTTTTTACACTTGGGAACATCAATATGGGAAGAAAACATACCTGTTTAGTGGTCCGGACAAAATTAGGTATCTACAATGGATATATGCAATGACTGATCATGTGCATTTTAGCATGTTTCCCAATGAATGATCATATATCCTATGAATGCAACACGGTGTCAATTATGATACATGCAAACAATGAATGATTGATATAGAGTATATACAAAGAAAATCATGCTAACCATGTGTGTCATGAATGCGACCTAATGCTAACATGATGTATGTAATAAGCAAATTAATGCATGAACATATACAAAGAAATTATGCTGACTATGTTTGTTATGAATGCAACCTGACAAATAATTGATGGGATGCAAAATGCAAAGGGGAAGATATCATGGAGGAAATAAGAATCGGAGGAACTTAATCATCAACATCTTATAAATTTGAAGCATACTCAATTCATTCCCATATCAATGTTCACAATGGTATAAACCATGTTTTACAAAATTTGAGCAGTAGTTAAAACTGTCTTTACAAGCACTTTATTCTTCCTAGCATCCTAAGGCTATAAGAGCCGGCTACTGAAAAAGTGAAATCCTATTACATCATATAAGACCGAAGTCTTTCCACTTCAATGCTGTAAATCTCCCAATCCTAATGGCGTTTTCCCAGTCCTTTATCAATCAGTGTCGTTGGATCCAACCACTTGGCATCTATGAGAGCTTGCACTTTCCTTTTGACTGCTATACAATCTTCGATGCTATGGCCAACAATTCCACAGTGATAATCACATCTTTCATTTGGATTATACCACATTGGATATGGTGGTAACAGGGGTTTCAATGGGACACAGGCAACCATGTGATTTTGGATCAGTATAGGGAGGAGCTCTTGGTAGCTGATTGGAATGGGATCAAAATGCATTTGGGTCTTATTCTGGGATCGTTTCTTAGTCACACATGGCCTAGGAGTTGGGGCACTTGGTGGTAGCACTAAGGTTCGAACCGGAGTGTTTACATGGGGATGTGGCGGAACAGCATGGTAAGGGTATGGATTTGGACACGGGGCCTTTGGAGGTTGTACATAGCTCGAGGTTCCTATCTCAGGTACTGGATAAGGTGATTGATGAGGGAAATAGTATGAACTGGTAGTTGGTAACGATGGAGTGGGATTCAGGAATCCCGTAGTGGTCGTCCCAATGGACGATTGGACCATAGTAGGGTGGGGATACTGGTTTGGACCTAGAACAGTTTGCAGGTATGGTACTGGATTCGAGGTTTCTGTCTTTGGTATCAGGCTTTCCGGTTTAATTATTTTCATGATTTTGTCCACAATTTCATCAGGATTGCAACCTTTGTGGCATTGACAAGTGCAGGATCCAGCAAGGATTGTATGTTCTAGACCTAATGGTTTTGGTTGATCCGAAGATGATGCGAAGCCCTGAGAAAGTTCACCTTTACTGTTACCCATATCCTCAACCATTTTCAGCAATTTGGCAAGTTGTTCCTTCACCTCTCGGATTTCATGTCCATATTCATCTTGATTGCGTTCCAAAGCACCCAATCGTTCCTCCGATTCATTCCTCATATCTCGAACCCCTTTCATGCAAATGAAAATGTCATGAGATTAAGGTTATGAATGTACATGCTCTATTCCTATGTGCATGAATAAACTGATGGTTAATGCATGAACATATACAGAGAAATTATGATGACTATGTATGCTATGGATGCAATCTAATGCCAGGTATATACAGATAATGACTATGCATGTTATAAACGTGTCCTACAATGAATGACCATGCATGCTATGATGTCAAAATGATACATGCTAAGAATAAATGAATTAATACAAAGGTAGGTACAAAGAATGACCATGTATATCACAAATGTATTCTACAATGAATAATCATGCATGTTATGACTGTAACACGATGTCAAAATGACACAAATAAATTAACCAATGATTACACGAAATTGGTGGGACCTAAATCTTGATTATTCAACAATCTCATTATGCAAGATTTGCCTCCTAATTTATGATTTTTTTTTAACATGCTTTTTTTTTGTGTTTTTTTTTTTTTATTTATGAAAAACCAATCACATTATTTTCAAAAGAATTTCAGGGTGGATCCCACTATGGTACCATATGCAAATGTTCATGTGACACTACCGGTTTTATGAAATCATCAAATGAAATTACCAACTCTTTATTGCAAAGAATGAGATCAATAACACAACCAAAAATGTACATGCTCTATTCACACATGTATGAAATGTGCAACATGCAAAATGCTTGAAAAAAGATTTTTTTTTTTTTTTTTAAAAAAAACAGCTAATGAACATCTGCCCCAGCAATATCTGCTTATTTAGGCATCACGATGTCTTCGAGGCGGAGTATCACATTTATTACGGGCGATGTACGTACATCGTTGCCCGATCTACCACACTTATTCGGAGTGTAAAATAGGTAACAAAAGGTTTAGAACTGTCCCTCTATGTGTTCCTATTTTCGGTATATCTAACGGAAATCCGGCATGGCTTCGCCTAGGTTCACTATATGAGGGTGAATCGGTTCTAAGGCCCCAAATTGTTCCTCACTGTCGCCGGTGAAGGCTAGTAAGGCACCCCGATAAAAGCGGGTTCAATTCGTTAGAGTATATTTTCCTATGCCCGTACGGAGGATTATCACGAAGGCATTAGGTACTTTATACTCCGAAAGTGTTTCACTAGCCCATACGGAGGATCATCACGAAGGCGTAGTTACTTTACTCCCACTTAAAGGACGGAACCCGGGTATAGGATTCATGTTATGCAAATGCACGTGTAGTGTGTGTGGAGGAATAACAAACCTTTCACTACCTATTCTACAAAACCTTATTCTAAATGCCCTAGCAATTAAAACATTCAAGAATAGTGTAACGCATTAACCAACAAGCAATTATAATATACAACCTTAAATAACTAGAGAACAATAATAAAATGCGCGCACATGAGGATGAACATATTTAAAAACATTTTATTATTTTCAAAATTCTCTTTATTAGAAAAATGTGGGAATTAAAATTAAATACCAATTAAACCAACCAAAACCGAGACTTTGATAACACACGACTAATTCTAGGCCTGACTCTCTAATAGTCCTCAGTGGAGTCGCCAAGCTGTCGCAACCTAAAAAAAAAATAACGACGAAGTCTCATCGCAAGACTTTATTATTCGTTAAGCGTGACATTAAAAAAACCGAGGAAAAGCCGGCTTAATTCCTCTAGAAAAATGAAGGTTTTGAAAATGACCTTAAAAAAGACATGGAGTCGCCACCAATCTTTTTTAGCTAGGTGTGATCGGCCACCTATTAAAACCGGTTTTATAAAATATTTTAAAAATTAATTAAAACATTTTAAAAACCAATTTCAAGTCTGCGTTTTAAACCAGAGAAATCAAAAAGCGGGTTCGGGAGTCGGTTACGTGTGGGGAAGGATTAGCACCCCCACAACGCCCGTATAAATCGGTACCTTATTAATCGTGTGTTATCTCAAGTCTCGGTAAAAGTTGGTTTTAAATTCAGTATTTCAAATTAATTCCCAATTTAAAGAAAAATAATTCCATTTTTTTATTGAAAATGATCCGGAATTTATAAATTCAAAATTTTCCTATATTCCCCAACAAACTGGCAAAATATAAAAATTTTTGTTAGTTTTGGAAAACTTTCCGAATCATTCTCTTTTTTGAAAGAAAGATATTCCTTTATTAATGATAATTGATGATATTCCCTCCAGCAAACCCGGTAGAGAACTCATGAATTATTTTAACTCGGGAATATCTTTATATTTTTTTTTATTGAAAACCATTATCCTTTTTTGGAAACATTTAAAATAAATGAATATGTATATGCTAAATAAAGATAACTAAATAAAAGCATAGGATATCATGAAATATTCGAAACCATATAATAAACCATGTAACATCAAAAAATATAAATCAAAATAACAACAATATCATAGAAATTATTATAGCAAGAATCACATATTATATAAAATGCATGAATATAAAAATGCAATGCATGAAATGTATTTTTTCCTTTAATTAAGGAAATCCGTATATCTGAAAAGATATCCGGCTACCTTAGGAAAATATGTCAAATTAAATATTCTAAAACCAAAATACTTTGTGATTGTTTGAAAACAATTTTGAAAAGCTTGAATTAAAAATAAAAACTGGGCTAATTTCTTTAAAATGGCTCTAATTTCTTAAGTTTAAAAATCCGGACTTGACTACCCTTAACCCGAGACTTGAAAAACCATTTTTAGAGTTTAAAAAGGCTTAGAAACTACCCTAAGTCAGTAGCTAACCCTCCTAATCAGCCCACTCTAAGTAAATTAACCAAAACAGAAAAATGGTTTTTTCTTTAGATTCAATTCTGACTCCACTGTCCAGTTTTAATCCACGATTTTTTACCCTATTTTTAAAAATTCCAAAAATTCTAAAACATTTACTGGAGACTCAGGACATGTAAAACTACACGATAAAAAATCGGCTTAATTTTCTGATCAAAGATGAATTCCCAGAAAAATCAGAGATGTACGAGTTTTTGGAGGAGAAAAAACTGCTTTGTTTTTCTTTAAATTCAATTCTGACTCCACTGTCCAGTTTTAATCCATGATTTTTTACCCTATTTTTGAAAATTCCAAAAATTCTGAAAAAACTACTGGAGACTCAGGACATGTAAAACTACACGATAAAAAATCGGCTTAATTTTCTGATCAAAGATGAATTCCCAGAAAAATCAGAGATGTACGAGTTTTTGGAGGAAAAAAAAAAACTGCTTTGCCAGCACATTTTTTTGTCTTTGATAAAATCATTTAAAAATCAAAGTAAAAATATTTGAAACTCATAAAATGATTTCCAAACAATAGCTAAGACTTTTTGAAAGTTAGATAAAAATTGGCTAAGTAAAAAATCACAAAGGTAGAATAATCAATTTGACAAACTTAATTTTCCACAAGTGTGCTCAAGAGAGCATGACCTCGAACCATTAATTGGCTCAAGTCATTATTCAAGTGGCATGAACATGAAATGCATGAAACAATGCAGCAAACATAATGCATGAAATGCATGGATCTAAACCTAAATGTAAGGAAAATGCATGACATAAATAATATGGCCTAGACCTAACATGAACTTGCATGGCATTTAATGTAACCTAGACCTAAGACATGCATGGCATTTTCACAAACACAAGGCATGCTTAATTCAAAAATCCAACCAAATATCATGCAAATGCAAAAACCTAACAACTAGCATGACAAAAATACAACACACAATGCAAAACACATGGAGTAGCCAAATGGCCCCAAGCTTCAACAAGCATGGCATTTTCACAAACACTTGGTATGCTAGTATGAAAAACTAAGTCATAACACAAAAATCACACAAGCATTTTCACAAACACCTAATATACCAAATCTAAAACATGCTCACTAAGATATAAAACAAGAATCATGCAAAGAATCACATAAGCATTTTCACAAACACTTAATATGCTAACTCTAAAACATGCTCAAATTTAAACAACATGAAAACAGAAAATTAAAAATGCAAAAACATGATATCTAAGACATAAATGGCAACAAATAAAGCAACCAAATTAAATATAACTTAAGAACATGAAATAACATAATATTTAAAACATCAAAAATAAAGAAAATAGCATAAACAATATGGTAAAATGAATCAAAAACAACAAATTAAAATAAATAATGTAGGCCATTTGGCCATGGTGAGTTTATTATAAAAACAAAATGTAAAAAAAAAAAAATACTTAAGAAAGGAAATGAAGGAAGAACAAGAAACATTATTTTAAAATGAAAACTCACCAAGTAGCTTTTGAACGGATTAAGCTATAAACCCTCAGAGTAGCTTTTGAACGGATTAAGCTACGAACCCTCAGAGTAGCTTTTGAACGGATTAAGCTACGAACCCTCAGAGTAGCTTTTGAACGGATTAAGCTACAAACCCTCAGAGTAGCTTTTGAACGGATTAAGCTACAAACCCTCAGAGTAGCTTTTGAACGGATTAAGCTACGAACCCTCAGAGTAAAACACTATGACTCACCACCCGGATAATCCTAATACAAGTGTATAGACTATCTCACAAGGGGTAGTGGGTGGTCTCAACCAAAGGCCAAGACTCCTTATTTATAAGGTGAGCACCTCCTTGGCTTGACATTACAAAGGGATGTGGGATTGGGACTTAGGCTCAAAAATGAAAATCTCTAACTTAACTCTTGATTTTTAATCACTTGATTGAAAAAATCCTAAGCTTCCTCCTTCCTTTGGGCTTGGGCAGGCCAGCACTTCTCTTTTCCAGCCCAACTCTGATTTTTTTGAAGAGCCAAAAAAGCCCTTTTCGGTTGCTTGGGTGAAATGACCATTTTGCCCCCCGGATGCAAATAAATATCAAACGGACTCCAAATTCAATTTTTATTTTTTTAATACTTCCAAAATAATAAAATATTGAGTTCTGGAAGTTTTCAAAATTATCCGAGTCCGTTTGCTATTTATTTGGATTTTTTCTTCCCAAAAATGCCCTTTTATGCCCCTACATTTTACCATTTTTTAAACGAGCTCCAAATCAAGATTTTTCTTCACCAATCTCTTCAAAATAATTAAAAAGTGTGATCTGGAAGTTTTCATAATTTTTGGAGCTCATTTGGTATTTTTTTGGGATTTATCGGCTTGAATTACTACATAGGAGGCCCGGGATTTGGCCATTTTGCAAACGAACTCGGAATCAAGATTTTCTTTCTCCAATCTCTTTCAAATGATTTAAGAATGAGATTGACAAATTTTCCATAATTTTCGGAGTCCATTTGCTATTTTTCCCAAATTTTTCCAATTTTACCCTTTAACCTCCGAAACCCGGTTTTGCTCAAAACAAGTCCGATTTTCAGATTTTCTTCAATCTGAGCCTTGGACCATCCTTTTTAATCATTCCTCATCCATTGGGGGCTTTGGTCTTACCAAGTCGGGCCATTTCTGTGATTCTTCCCGATTTCACCGAAATCCACTAAAAACCCTAATTCTCGGTTTTCTCCCGGATTGACTTTTTTTCGGTTTTTCTTGCAAGTGACTTCTCCATTACCCGTAGTCAGTGCTTATCTTTCATTTGGAACCTTCAATTTCGACCAGTTTGATCGTTTAAGCACTTTTCCCCAAATTTCTCGGATTAGGGTTTCCTTTCTACTGAATCTCCAAATCCCAACTTCCGAACTCCATATCTTTCAATGTAGACCTCGGATTATCAAAATTCTTTCGCCATTTCTCAATTGAACTTAAAATCTTGATTTTGAAAGTGGGTTGACTTTTTCAGTAGTTGACTTTCTGGAGTTGACTTTTTCGGGGTTGACTTTTTCGGGGTTGACTTTTTTTTCAAGTTTGACTTTTTGTGCTCGCCCTCTTAAACTAAGTCTCGGAGTACCACCTGCAGGATGAAAACAGTCTTTTTACACTTGGGAACATCAATATGGGAAGAAAACATACCTGTTTAGTGGTCCGGACAAAATTAGGTGTCTACAGTTATCATCATATTAAACTTTCTCAAAACACTGATGTGGCATTGAATGCAAAATAAAAGTTTCATTTAACAGTCGTACCATTTCACAATATATTAGAATTTGAATTTTTAGTATTATAATATTAAACGCCAAATTTAGTATCTTTAACATGATTGTAATGTTTTATTACTTATTAATAAGAAACTACCTAGAATCCGAAACAAATTTCTTTGTTTGGTCATTTAAATTGATGCCCACTTTCAAATTTGCTATAGTTCCAAATTCAATAACTGCTAAAATTAAAAAAAAAAAAAAATTGATTAAGAAATTTGTGTGAAAATAGAAAGAAAAAATGGTTAATATATTTAAATCATTGCATGCATTACAAAAGGTATTCTTTTCATACCTTTAGCTTAGTCTAATATCTGTTGTAACTTTTCAGGAAATAAAAAAGGGTAGGTGGCAATGAAGGTGGGGAAAGAAGGCAAAGGATTTTAATACTTTAGTTAGATAATGAGTTCTATGTTAGCAAATCTTTTTAAATTGTAAAAATCATAAAAAATGATGGATTTATTGTTATCAGTTAGGATAATTTTGATTATTTAATTATTCGATAACAAATTTTGATCATGTAGGTTAATTTTAAATTTTCAGATTTAATTATTTACATAGATAGTTTATTTGACATGTCATTAAGCTAACCTTATACTTGACAATTATTTACATTATAGTTTAAATGGATAGTTTGTTTTTATTAGGATAATTGGTGTTTGTTTTACGTCCAGTTAGACATACCATATAGTATAATTTTATCATGTGCTAATTCAAGATAATGAGTTCAATGTTAGCAAATTTTTTAAAATTTAAAAAAAAAAATGATGGGCTTGTAAATTTATCTTTATTAACGGTTCTAATTCGAGTGAAAGAGAAATCATTGTTTGTTATTATCAATTATCATGTACTAATTCAAAAAACAATTTTAAATTTGAATTTTGAGATTTAATATGTTGATAAGATATAATTTTATGTATACTTATCTTGCGTGTCATTAGGAGGAGATGTTTACGTAGGTATTCATATCAGCAAAAACTTACCAAATAAGCATGTACCTTATAATATATATATATATATATATATGATTTGAAGAAAAAAAATTTGAGTCTAATCTTGTGATAAGAGTGTGGTAGGATTTGAGTAAGGGAAAGATTATATACACATAACAACTACACAAATTTCATACATATACATAAAATTTTGACAAAATAAAGATTAAATTAAATAAAAATAAAATGTAAAAGAAAAAGAAAAAGAAAAATGAAAGAGAGTCGAAACCTAAGAAAGAGAGGTTTAAACTCCGTTTATTTTATATAATATAATGAGATTGTCATTAAGTTATTTATTGATTAAAACTTTTACCTAAAAAAAAAAAGATTAAGGAAATTCATAGTAATGATATTAATCACATGGCAATAGACAATTTAGAGACGAACCTTTTCGCCATTGGTATTGAAAAATATCAACTCAAGCTTAGCAAAATGAAAGTTTTGGAATTCGCATGTGTAAAATTCACCGTTAATTAAATATAACGAATTGTCATAAGTGAAGCATGCTTGCGGCTGATTAATTAATTACACACTTGCACTGAAACTTCCCATTCCAATTTGCCTTCTACAGCCTATATATGGGACTAGGATATAATTGAGTCGAATCTAGTCAATTCACTCTCATGTTTGAATTTGACTCAACTCAAAAATTTAAAATTTGAAACTTTGTTCAAATTCGATCGAGTTTCATATTTTATAATCGAGTTTGACTCGTAAATTACTCGAGCTCAACTTGATGCGTTCTATAAAAGTGTAAATATAGATATAAAACATAATATTTTCGTCATTTATTTTTATATACATATTAAATATATTAAAATATATTTAAAATTAAAACTTCGATTAGGCTTGTGAGCCTCTTAAGTTAGGTATTAAAATATTCAAATTCATCTGGACTCATTACTCAAGTAACTCGAGCTTATTTAAAAATGAACGAGTCGAATTCGAATAACTCATGATTAACAAGATTCCTTTACAGGTTTTTTTTATCAAAATATAGCTAAAAAAAATTATTTACCAAAATACCTTTGTTTTCAGATTAATTCCCAAAATCCGCTTGTTTTAAAACTAGCTGGGAAATCGCCATCCCTCATGGCGATTTCCCAGCGTAAATTTTCAAAATTTTCAAAAAACACCAAGAGAAATCGCCATGGGAGGTGGTGATTTCCCTTGGTGGTATATATATATATATATTACTTAAATTAAAAAAAATGCAAATTTGTTTTTAAAATTTGTATTTTAATTTTAAAAATTGTAAATTAAATAAAAAAATTATAATAATTTTTTTAAAAAAAAATTAAAAGTCCAACAGTATATTTCTTATTTAAATTTTATGAAACTTTTTTTTTTAATTTTTTAGTTAAATTTTACTATATAACCTTTTAAAACAAAGAAATAATAATAAAATCAAAAAAAAAAAAATATGAAGGCAATGGTAACTTGACCGTTGCCTTCAAAATCCCCTCCCCCTCCCCCTCACACACTCACCACTCTTCTATAAATAACCCTCCCTCATTTTCTACAACTTATTTTTATTTTCTTTCTTCTTTCTACAATCAATTTTTTTTCTACCAACAATTTTTTTTTTCTGCAACAATATTTAAAAATGACTTCATCATCACTATTGAGGTTGCAAGAAAATCACATATCGGAGGTTATATTTAAAGAGGTAAGTAAATTGTTGTAATATTATTTGTATTACATTATCAATTTTTAGTAATTTTTTAATTATTATTATTTTGTAAATTTATAGTTTTATAATTTTTATATTTTTAATGTGTCCATTATTATAGTTTTATCATTTATTAATTAGTATTGTTTTTTCATTTTATAGTTTTATAATTATTTATTTTTTATATTGTTTAATTTGTTATTATTATAGTTTTTTAATTTTTTAATTATTATTTTTTTCCATTTTATAGTTTTATATAATTTTAATTTTTATATTATATTATTTTTTATTATTATAGTTTTATAATTTTATAATTATTATTGTTTTTTTTTCATTTTATAGTTATTTATTTTTTATATTATTTAATTATTTAATTATTTAATAATTAGATAAATAATTTAAAATTTTATATTATTATTGTTTTGTTATTTTATAGTTTTAGAATTTTTTAAATTTTTATATTGTTTAATTTTTTAATTATTATAGTTTCATAATATATTAATTTTTATTATTATTTTATTTTATTTAATTAATTATCAACAAGATACTCGTCGCGTGTTACGTTTGAGGAAATTTACATTGGAGGACCCGTATCCATCTATTATCAACCACTTAAGAAGAGCCGGATTTTATCACGCAACTCAAATTCGACGATTTTTGATACAACCCGACTTAATCAGTGCGTTGATCGAACGATGGAGACCCGAGACGCACACTTTTCATTTTCCATTTGGTGAATGCACGGTAACTCTATAAGATGTTGCGCTTCAACTTGGACTTCCGGTCCATGGCGATGCAGTTAGAGGCGGAAGCTTGCTAGATTGGAATGAAGAGTTTCAAAATCTATTGGGCTCGGTACCTCCAGATGAGTATGTATCTAGCTCAACGGTGAGACTAAATTGGTTGAAATCCTTTCAAAATCTTCCATTACACGCAACTGAAGAACAGATACAATATCCTGCTACAGCATATATTTTACGTTTGATTGGAGGATTACTGATGCCTGACAAATCGAGCAGTCGGGTACATTTAATGTATCTTCCATTACTACGTGATTTAGAGCATGCGGCAAATTATAGTTGGGGTTTTACGTGATTGGCGGTTTTGTATAGAGAACTGTGTCGGGCTACAGTTCCAAAAAGCCATGACATAGGTGGATGTTTAGTGCTTCTACAATCATGGGCTTGGTATCGGCTGCCATTTCTTGCTCCACGCGTGGATGTTTCGGCTGTATACCCCCTTGCAAGTAGGTAATAATCTTTACTATCTTATTAATTTTGTACGAACTTGTATTTTTATAGTCTATTAAGATTTTATATGCATTTTAACAGGTGGAGTAGGAGTTGGAGTAGGAGTAGAGATTTTACCGAGACTTCGACCGACCTTGCAAGTATAAGATTGCGACTAGATCGAGTAGGATATGATAAGGTAAATATTTCGATTGTTACATTCAAGTATTTTTGTATTTAATCCATATGAAACTAATAATTTGTAATAATTATTCGCAGTTTCTGTGGATGCCATATTCCTCAAGTGAAATTATGGCATGCCTCTCATCGGATGCCTACAATAATTGTAATATATGGAAAGCAAACACAGCATTGATATGCTTTTCATATGTAAAGTGGACCAAACTAACAGGGTGTTGCGACAATTTGGGATACAACAATCAATTCCAGCAGCCCCGGTGAACCTTGATAAACTTCACAAGATCGACATGCATGGTCGTCATGAGGAATTCTGGCCTGCGAAGCATGAACATTGGATCCATTGGTGGAATATACGTTGTCAACGAATTCCGACAGGTTACTCGATTGTTGGTAATAATTTCAACCCATCTGATGATTACATAGGATGGTATAAAATTGAAAGTCGGCCTTTTGTTTGTCCACCGTCAGTATATGAGGATGTTAGGAGTATGCCATTTACCGGACGAACTTCAACTCCAGTCCCTCCTACACAGGATATGGAAGCTCCTAGACCTAGCCGACAACGTGGGCAGACGCGTCAACCGGCCTTATCGGAGTTCACAGCATCAAGGATGTCATTTAGTTATCCTGAACCTGAACGGGATCATGGAGTACCATCCAGTCATCATTATTCCGTCAGTCACCCCGGATATGACGTTGATGAGTGTTACCGACCATCACCGCCAATGACGAGGTTAGATTACCAGCTCCCCATCCTAAGTCTAAGTTCAGCATATCTAACATCAATGTATCAGTTTGGAACCCCTGCGTTAGCATTTGATGGTACATCATTTCTGGGTCCATCTATTAGTCAGGTTCCTGTTATGGGTGAATTAGGTGTTGGCTCCTCCAGCAGTGGGTTTCAAATTTTTGATACAGAAGAAATGACTGATGACATACAACCGAAACTAGTGGCGGTTACAGCAGGAGGTCATGGTCGACTGCGAATATGTGCCACTGACGAGGTTGAACGACGGGTCCAACCACCACGAACTAGGAGAGCTCGACACTTTTGCTCTACACCACACAATAATTAGAATAAATGTACTTTTATCAATATAATGAGTGTCGCAACCTAAAAAATAATAACGACGAGTCTCATCGCAAGACTTTATTATTCGTTAGGCGTGACATTTAAAAAAAAAATCGAGGAAAAGTCGACTTAATTCCTCTAGAAAAATTAAGGTTTTGAAAATGACCTTAAAAAAGACATGGAGTCGCCACCAATCTTTTTTGGCTAGGTGTGATCAGCCACCTATTAAAACCGGTTTTATAAAATATTTTAAAAATTAATTAAAACATTTTAAAAACCAATTTCAAGTCTGCGTTTTAAACCAGAGAAATCAAAGAAGCGGGTTCGGGAGTCGGTTACGTGTGGGGAAGGATTAGCACCCCCACAACGCCCGTATAAATCGGTACCTTATTAATCGTGTGTTATCTCAAGTCTCGGTAAAAAGTTGGTTTTAAATTTAGTATTTCAAGTTAATTCCCAATTTAAAAATAATTCCATTTTTTATTGAAAATGATCCGAAATTTATAAATTCAAAATTTTCCTATATTCCCCAACAAACGTGGCAAAATATAGAAATTTTTATTAGTTTTGGAAAACTTTCCGAATCATTCTCTTTTTTTGAAAGAAAGATATTCCTTTATTAATGATAATTGATGATATTCCCTCCAGCAAACCCGGTAGAGAACTCATGAATTATTTTAACTCGGGAATATCTTTATTTTTATTGAAAACCATTATCTTTTGCAAACACTTAAAATAAATGAATATGTATATGCATGACATAAATAAAATGACATAGTAAAGTCTAAATAATATAATGCAACCTAAATGACATGACAAATATGAATGGTATGGCATATAATTTAAATGACATGGAATAAAATAATGCTATCATATAATATGCACGAAAATAAAAATGCAATGCATGAAATGTATTTTTTTCCTTTAATTAAGGAAATCCGTATATCTAAAAATATATCCGGCTACGTTAGGAAAATATGTCAAATTAAATATTCTAAAACCAAAATACTTTGTGATTGTTTGAAAACAATTTTGAAAAGCTTGAATTAACAATAAAAACTGGGCTAAAATTTTTTAAATGGTTCTAATTTCCTAAGTTTAAAAAATCCGGACTTGACTACCCTTAACCCGGGATTTGAAAAACCATTTTTAGAGTTTAAAAGGCTTAGAAATCACCCTAAGTCAGTAGCTAACCCTCCTAATCAGCCCACTCTAAGTAAATTAACCAAAACAGAAAAATGGTTTTTCTTTAAATTCAATTCTGACTCCACTGTCCAGTTTTAATCCACGATTGTTTACCCTATTTTTAAAAATCCCAAAAATTCTAAAAAAAATACTGGAGACTCAGGACATGTAAAACTACACGAGAAAAAATTGGATTAATTTTTTGATCAAAGATGAATTCCCAGAAAAACCAGAGATGTACAAGTTTTTGGAGGAGAAAAAACTGCTTTGTTTTTCTTTAAATTCAATTCTGACTCCACTGTCCAGTTTTAATCCACGATTTTTTACCCTATTTTTAAAAATTCCAAAAATTCTGAAAAAATTATTGGAGACTCAAGACATGTAAAAATACACGGGAAAAAATCGAATTAATTTTCTAATCAAAGATGAATTCCCAGAAAAATCGGAGATGTACGAGTTTTGGGTGGAAGAGAAAAAAAAAACTGCTTTGCCAACACATTTTTTTTGTCTTTGATAAAATCATGTCAAAATCAAAATAAAAATATTTGAAACTCATAGAATGACTTGAAAACAGTAGCTAGGACTTTTTGAAAGTTAGATAAAAATTGGCTTAAGTAAAAAAATCACAAAGGTAGAATAATCAATTTGACAAACTTAATTTTCCACAAGTGTGCTCAAGAGAGCATGACTTTGAACCATTAATTGGCTCAAATCATTATTCAAGTGGCATGAACATGAAATGCATGAAACAATGCAGCAAACATAATGCATGAAATGCATGGATCTAAACCTAAATGTAAGGAAAATGCATGACACAAATAATATGGCCTAGACCTAACATGAACTTGTATGACATTTAATGTAACCTAGACCTAAGACATGCATGGCATTTTCACAAACACAAGGCATGCTTAATTCAAAAATCCAACCAAATATCATGCAAATGCAAAAACCTAACAACTAGCATGACAAAAAATACAACACACAATGCTAAACACATGGAGTAGCCAAATGGCCCCAAGCTCCAACAAGCATGGCATTTTCACAAACACTTGGTATGCTAGCATGAAAAACTAAGTCATAACACAAAAATCACACAAGCATTTTCACAAACACCTAATATACCAAATCTAAAACATGCTCACTAAGATATAAAACAAGAATCATGCAAAGAATCACACAGGCATTTTCACAAACACTTAATATGCTAACTCTAAAACATGCTCAAATTTAAACAACATGAAAACAGAAAATTAAAAATGCAAAAACATGATATCTAAGACATAAATGGCAACAAACAAAGCAACCAAATTAAATATAACTTAAGAACATGAAATAACATAATATTTAAAACATCAAAAATAAAGAAAATAGCATAAACAATATGGTAAAATGAATCAAAAACAACAACTTAAAATAAATAATGTAGGCCATTTGGCCATGGTGAGTTTATTGTAAAAACAAAATGTAAGAAAAATATACTTAAGAAAGGAAATGAAGGAAGAACAAGAAACATTATTTTAAAATGAAAACTCACCAAGTAGCTTTTGAACGGATTAAGCTATAAACCCTCAGAGTAGGTTTTGAACGGATTAAGCCACAAACCCTCTCACAAGTAGCTTTTGAACGGATTAAGCTATAAACCCTCAGAGTAGCTTTTGAACGGATTAAGCTACAAACCCTCAAAGTAGCTTTTGAACGGATTAAGCTACAAACCCTCAGAGTAGCTTTTGAACGGATTAAGCTACAAACCCTCTCACAAGTAGCTTTTGAACGGATTAAGCTATAAACCCTCAGAGTAGCTTTTGAACGGATTAAGCTACAAACCCTCAAAGTAGCTTTTGAACGGATTAAGCTACAAACCCTCTCAACAAAAACACTATGACTCACCACCCGGATAATCCTAATACAAGTGTATAGACTATCTCACAAGGGGTAGTGGGTGGTCTGAACCAAAGGCCAAGACTCCTTATTTATAAGGTGAGCACCTCCTTGGCTTGACATTACAAAGGGATGTGGGATTGGGACTTAGGCTCAAAAATGAAAATCTCTAACTTAACTCTTGATTTTTAATCACTTGATTGAAAAAATCCTAAGCTTCCTCCTTCCTTTGGGCTTGGGCAGGCCAGCACTTCTCTTTTCCAGCCCAGCTCTGATTTTTGAAAGGCCCAAAGAAGCCCTTTTCGGTTGCTTGGGTGAAACGACCATTTTGCCCCCTGGATGCAAAATAAATATCAAACGGGCTCCAAATTCAATTTTTCTTTTTTTAATACTTCCAAAATAATAAAATATTGAGTTCTGGAAGTTTTCAAAATTATCCGAGTCCGTTTGCTATTTATTTGGATTTTTTCTTCCCAAAATGTCCTTTTATGCCCCTACTTTTTACCATTTTTTAAACGAGCTCCAAATCAAGATTTTCTTCACCAATCTCTTCAAAATAATTAAAAAGTGTGATCTGGAAGTTTTCATAATTTTTGGAGCTCATTTGGTATTTTTTCGGGATTTATCGGCTTGAATTACTGCATAGGAGGCTCGGGATTTAGCCATTTTGCAAACGAACTCGGAATCAAGATTTTCTTTCACCAATCTCTTCCAAATAAATTAAAAATGAGATCTACAAAATTTCAAAAGATTTGGAGCTCATTTGCTATTTTTTCGGGATTTTCCTTTTTGAATTACAGCATTAGAAGCCCGAGATTTGGCCATTTTGCAAACGAACTCCGAATCAAGATTTTCTTTTACCAATCTCTTTCAAATGATTTAAGAATGAGATTGAAAAATTTTTCAGAATTTTCGGAGTCCATTTGCTATTTTTCCCAAATTTTTCCAATTTTGCCCTTTTACCTCCGAAACCCGGTTTTGCTCAAAACAAATCCGATTTTCAGATTTTCTTCAATCTGAGCCTTGGGCCATCCTTTTTAACCATTATTCATCCATTGGGGGCTTTGGTCTTACCAAGTCGGGCCATTTCTGTGATTCTTCCCGATTTCACCGGAATCCACTAAAAACCCTAATTCTCGGTTTTCTCCCGGATTGACTTTTCTTTCGGTTTTTCTTGCAAGTGACTTCTCCATTACCCGTAGTCAGTGCTTATCTTTCATTTGGAACCTTCAATTTCGACCGGTTTGATCATTTAAGCACTTTTCCCCAAATTTCTCGGATTAGGGTTTCTTTTTACTGAACCTCCAAATCCCAACTTCCGAACTCCACATCTTTCAATGTAGACCTCGGATTATCAAAATTCTTTCTCCATTTTTCAATTGAACTTAAAATCTTGATTTTGAAAGTGGGTTGACTTTTTCAGTAGTTGACTTTCTGGAGTTGACTTTTTTGGGGTTGACTTTTTTTCAAGTTTGACTTTTTGTGCTCGCCCTTTTAAACTAAGTCTCGGAGTCTCACCTGCAGGATGAAAACAGTCTTTTTATACTTGGAAACATCAATATAGGAAGAAAACATACCTGTTTAGTGGTCCGGACAAAATTAGGTGTCTACAGCTGCCCCTCTTTGGCTATTGCTGAGAATCAGGAATCAGGCAAAGATAAACCGACACTAATTTTGTACGGTCAGTGACATCACATGTGAAGGAAAGGGAAAGGGGTTTCATTTTCATTTTTCATTTTTTTCATTTTTTTCATTTTTTTATTTTTTTATTTTTTCATTTTTTTCATTTTTCCTCTTTTTTCTTTTTTCAAATTTTTCAAAATTTTTTTTTAAAAGTAAATTGAAGATTTGTCCTTAAATTGAATTCCCTGCCTAAACAAGGCTCGATTCGTCTTAAGGAAACGAAATCGATTTGCAAGAAAGGAAATGACCTCGACGATGTTCTCGGGGCCTTAACCTTTCTTGTTCTCAGCTGTGTTTAAAATTCTAGATATCTCCTCCAGAAGCTTCGGCTATCACCACCAAAGTCTTGCTCAATTTTTTTTTTTAAATGTAAAAATTTTGGGTCTCACCTCCAGAAGAAGATTTCTCATGTTTCAAAATTATAAAACCCTGGATATCTCCACCAGAGGCTTCAGCTATCACCACCGAAGACTTGTTCACTTTTAAAAACTGTAAAATTCTGGATATCCCCACCAGAAGCTCTGGCTATCACCACCAAAGACTTGCTCATTGTAAAATTTTTGAGTAACTCCTTCAGAAGAAGATTTCTCGTGTTTCAAAATTATAAAACCCTGGATATCTCCACCAGAGGCTTCAGCTATCACCACCGAAGACTTGTTCACTTTTAAAAACTGTAAAATTCTGGATATCCCCACCAGAAGCTCTGGCTATCACCACCAAAGACTTGCTCATTGTAAAATTTTTGAGTAACTCCTTCAGAAGAAGATTTCTCATGTTTCAAAATTATAAAACCCTGGATATCTCCACCAGAGGCTTCAGCTATCACCACCGAAGACTTGTTCACTTTTAAAAACTGTAAAATTCTGGATATCCCCACCAGAAGCTCTGGCTATCACCACCAAAGACTTGCTCATTGTAAAATTTTTGAGTAACTCCTTCAGAAGAAGATTTCTCATGTTTCAAAATTATAAAACCCTGGATATCTCCACCAGAGGCTTCAGCTATCACCACCGAAGACTTGTTCACTTTTAAAAACTGTAAAATTCTGGATATCCCCACCAGAAGCTCTGGCTATCACCACCAAAGACTTGCTCATTGTAAAAATCTGGGTAACTCCTTCAGAAGAAGATTCCTCATGTTTCAAAATTATAAAACCCTAGATATCTCCACCAGAGGCTTCAGCTATCACCACCGAAGACTTGTTCACTTTTAAAAACTGTAAAATTCTGGATATCCCCACCAGAAGCTTTGGCTATCACCACCAAAGACTTGCTCATTGTAAAATTTTTGAGTAACTCCTTCAGAAGAAGATTTCTCATGTTTCAAAATTATAAAACCCTGGATATCTCCACCAGAGGCTTCAGCTATCACCACCGAAGACTTGTTCTTTTAAAACTGTAAAATTCTGGATATCCCCACCAGAAGCTTTGAGAAATGATGCAGATGCACATGTCTTTTAACAAGGTGCTCATGCTTCATGGTGCAAATGTAAAATATTTCTTAGTGCAAATGCAAATGGCCTGGATTGATGCCCATGTTTCATGATGCAGATGCCCCTACTAATTGTGTTCATGTAACTGGTTTATGAATGGTGTAACTACAATTACCATACAATAATGAAAATGCAATGATTCTAGAAATGATGCAATTGCTTGAGATGACGCAAATGCGAATTCTATGAAGAATGTAAATGTAAAGGTAAAATGCAGATGCTTGTGGAATAATGCCAATGCAAATACCCATGAATGATGCAAATGCTTACCGACACTGTGCAAATGTAAAAACTCGATAAAGAGATGAATGCTCATGAGTGATGCAAATGCCCCCGGTTTTTTTTTTTTTTTTTACTTTGGCTTAGCCTTTCAAATTCATTTTTCCTCTTCAAATCAGAGTATATCTTCAATTCATTTTGGCTATTCTCTTTGCCCCAACAGTTTTCAAACTTTCATCAACAGAGATCTGCACTGGGTTCGATTTCTTCTTCTCATATCTAGAAGTCAGGATCTATCCTGGCAGTTCTATACCTTTGGGTTAGAAAAACCCTTGTCTCATGTCAACATCAAAAATGGGTATTTCAAAAATATTTTTATTTGTTTTCGCATTTTGAAAACTTCTGAACAAAAAATATTAACCCCACAATGTGTGATATACAAATCTTTTGAAGACTGATGATCATTGTTAGAAATTTCTCTAAGTATCAATCAGGGTTTTTCCAATTGGGATTGGCAAGGCTTGGTATAACAAGATTCTGGCGTTTCCAGGAAAACTTCATGACAAAAATGTATATCCCTTCTAGGCTCACAAATGGAACTGGTTTTATAAATCATGAATTTATTGAGAACCAAACAAATTCAACATTCTTTTAGTTTCCATATCAAGGCATTTTGGCAAGCGTCAAGATTGGCCGGGATGTTCAAACCGAAAAGTTTAATTTTGGAGAAAAAGTTTCAATTTTTTGAAGA
Source organism: Fremontodendron californicum (assembly GCA_030761205.1). Classification (NCBI taxonomy): domain Eukaryota; kingdom Viridiplantae; phylum Streptophyta; class Magnoliopsida; order Malvales; family Malvaceae; genus Fremontodendron; species Fremontodendron californicum. The sequence goes on from JAULJL010000037.1 coordinate 4,283,113, forward strand.
CAATCCTCTGAATGAGAGTTGGCAATTTGGGGGTTCAAGAATTCCTAGATGTTCCTCGATGACCACCCCTTTAAGAAAATCTTTTCTTTTGTGGTATCGGCACTATCATCGATGGCACCGAAAATTCTCATTTTACTCTAGACCGCCCGTTTTTGGGTTTTCTCCCTAGAGTCCCATTCTTTCCATTTTTTTTTTTTTTTGTTCATTGTTTTACCATGCACTTGAGAATTCTAAATTCTTCCTTAGTGAAATGATAATTCGATGAAATGGGATAAAATCTGAGGAAAAACCTTTCAAATTAAATATTCATGCTTGATCAAAATGGACTTTTAAAGCATATAATGTAGGCCATAGCTCAGGGTTCAGAAAGAAAGGATAAATAGGCCCAAAATATGTGTTTGAGGGTAATCAGATCAAGGATCATTTCTTGAGGAGGATTCTCTTTGAAGCATTTGTCCCTTCTTGGACATTTCTTTCCTTTTGACTTTTGTGTCTTTCTTTCCTCGTTCTTGGCTTTCAATTTGCCATGTCTTTCACACATTTTGTTTTCTTTTTTATTGTGTTTTTTTTTTGTTTTTCTTGGCTTTTATTTCGCCATCTTTTCCTCTTCTTTTTTCTTTGACAGAGTGCGCCCGTATTTATTCGGGGCTCCATTTGCTTTGTGTCTATCCTTGAGCTGTCATTCATTTCTCAATGATCTTTGAAAAGACCTTTCCTCGCATTTGCCCCCCAGTGTAGAGGGTAATCCTTGATCAGGGTTCAAAGAAGAAAGAATTCTTTTGGCTCAAAAGGGGTGACTATGGATAATAAATTTTTTTTTTGAAAGGGATATGAAAGATGGCCATTTCTCATGTCAAGCACAAATATTCACATTGAAAATCAATCCCCAGGGGAAATAGATATTCAGAATTTCATTTTGCACTTTGGAATCATCCGAATTCTCACATGCATGATATCACGATTTTTCTTTTTTTTTTTCGTCGCATCCCCCCAATGATTCATGCATTAGCCCATCCTTCTTTACCATGTGTCAATTCATTTCCATATATGATGCCCCAATTTGATTAACCATGAGAATCTGTATCAACGAGGAACATAGCAAGTCTAGGTCTATTTTGAAAAGGCTGAGTTTCCAATATGAGTTTTTTTTGAAGAGATAAGGAAAATATGACCCAAAAACGGGTTTTCTCTGGGACAAGGGATAATCTAGTTTAATCATTGTGCCCCAGGATGTCAATTATGAAGTGATGTTTGGGCAATTAGTGTTTTGTGGTTATTGGGAAAGGTCATGAATGGTTTTAGCACAATCTTGACACACACCAAATTATCAAAATCTAGACTCTTGAAAGAATGTCTCATTTGTTTGATTTTCAAGGAATTCGAAAAATTTCAAAAAGTTCGTTCCTTTGTTCATAGCCTAGACTAGGATTTACATCCTTGCTTATTCTGCAATGACAATACTTCTATGAAGTCAAATCATTCATATCCCTTGAAGCATTAGGTCTTTCAAGTGCTCTTGGTTTAAGAGATTTAGGCTTAGGAAAACCTAAAGAGAATGGAGAAGGTATTGGGTCATTTGTAACACTGATCATCAATCTTCTTGAGACTATCCATCACTAAAAATTCCTTAATGCTTGTTTTTGCAAATTCAAGTTATTGTTGAAACACAACAAACACAAAGCATTTAAAATTCAAAATTCATTTAATTCATGTAGATGTTAACATGAGACAAGTGCTTTTATCATCAAAGTGTATAGAACTACATGTGTCAAAAACCTAATATGATCATGCACAATGTTTCTTATGACACTTGGCTTCCCCATCTTCAAAACTTATCGAACCAGCCTTGATGAGATCTCTGACCTTGTACTTCAAAGCGGGGCAGTTCTCTGTTGAGTGACCTTGATTGCCAGAATGGTACCCACAACACTCATTAGCATCATACCAGCTCGGATAAGGGGGCTTCAGAGGCGCTATTTGCATGGGTGTCACAAGGTGATTCTGGATGAGTTGAGGTAGTAGCTCACTGTATGTCACAGGAATCGGGTCAACCTGATTTATTTTTCGCTTTTTATGCCCCATTCGATTATTCCGAGGATGTTCGATTGATAGACAGATGTAAATTCTGGTGTAGTTGCAGTCATTGGTTGGTAGGGATAAAAACCTTGAGAGACATTGTTCAGGGTAGAGTTAAATGGCTGATACGAGGAGAATTGGGGAGATGGGGCAAAGTCTTCCACGACTTGGGTATCTTCCTTTTTATTTTCAGATGCCCTGTTCTTGGTATTGGATGTTCTTTCTCCTTCAATTTTTCCCATCCTTGATAGCATTCTCAATCATCTCCCCTGAAATTACCATGTCTGAAAAATTATTTGTGATGTTGCCAACAAGTATATCATAGTACGGAGCCTGCAGTGTATTCACAAAAAGGACAGTGGTTTCCTTCTGAGTTAAGGGCGGTTGTACTTGGACGGCCAGGCTCATCCACCGTTGCACATATTCTTTGAAGCTCTCAGTAGCTCTTTTCTTCATATTTTGCAAGGTGAGACGGTCAGGCGCCGTGTCAGTCATATGCTTGTACTGGTTTAGAAAAACCCTAGCCAGGTCATTCCAAGAGTGAATCTGATCCTTGCTCAACTGACTATACCACCTAATTACGGATCCGCTGAGGCTATCTTGAAAGCAGTGAATCAAAAGCTTATCATTATCTATATGACTTGTCATCTTCCGGCAGAACATAGTGATGTGGGCTGATGGATCAGTCGTCCCGTCATATTTCACGAAGTCAGGGATCTTGAACTTAGGAGGAATGACTAAATCGAAGACCAAACATCGTTCTTTCGCCTCCACACTCCCTAATACGTCTGCATTTTCTACTGCCCGGAGCCTTTCCTCTAGCAACTGATATTTCCCTTGGGAATCTGTCAACTCAACCTCATTTACTGCAACCCTTTTCAACTTGGCCTGTTCAGCTGGATCATCTGAGTTTAGGACATTGACGGGGTTAACAGTGTTCTGGGCATCACTTATTGCGACCTCATCTTGGCCCTTTTGTACCTCTAACCCTTCTCCGGCGACAAAGTTTTCGGTGTATCCTTTTCCCTTGATTACGGTGGACATCAGCTCCATCAATTTAGTCATCTGATCCTTAGATTCTGCTTGAGACTTTGCCAGCTGTTCTAGCAATTCTTTCTGTTCCCTTTCCATTTTTTCCATTCGGGCAACTTGTTCATCCTCCATAGCACCAGCCTGTATTAAAAGTGTACTCAGTAATTCTTCTGATTTGAAATGGAAATTCTTTCAAAGACTCCTAAAGCCAAGCCAACTTCTATTTTATTTCCCCCAAATGTATGTCATGATGAATGAGCCATGAATGCAATTTGATGCATGTGAAGCCTAAACAATATGTTGTATGGATATGTACAATGGAAACATGCTGACCATATATGTGATAAATGCAATCACAATGCCAACATGTTGCAAACAAAGAATAAACAAATCAACACATGGATATATGCAATGACTGGTCATATGCATTTTAGCATGTTTCCCAATGAATGATCGTATATCCTATGAATGCAACACGGTGTCAATTATGATACATGCAAACAATGAATGATTGATATAGAGTATATACAAAGAAAATCATGCTAACCATGTGTGTCATGAATGCGACCTAATGCTAACATGATGTATGTAATAAGCAAATTAATGCATGAACATATACAAAGAAATTATGCTGACTATGTTTGTTATGAATGCAACCCAAAGTCAACATGATGCATGTAAAGAATAAGCAGATCAATGCATGGATATATACAATGAATGACCATGTATGTTCCAAATGTATTTCCCAATAAATGATCATATACACTATGAATGCCACACAATGTCAATTATGATGCATGTGAAGAATAAATGACTGACACAGAGTATATACAACGAAGGTCATGCTGACCGTGTATGTCATGAATGCAACCTGATGCCAATATGACAAATTAATGCATGAGCATATCATGATGACTGTGTATGCCATGAATGCAACCTGATGCCAACATGATGCATGTAAAAAATAAGCAAATTAATGCATGGATATATACAATGAATGACCATGTATGTTCCAAATGCATTTCCCAATGAATGATCATATACACTATGAATGCCACACAATGTCAATTATGATGCATGTGAAGAATAAATGACTGACACAGAGTATATACAAAGAAGGTCATGCTGACCGTGTATGTCATGAATGCCACCTGATGCCAACATGATGCATGTAAAGAAAGAATAAATTGATACATAAGTATATACAAATAATGACCATGCATGTCATAAACATATCTTACAATGAATGACCATGCATGCTATGACTATAACATGATGTCAAAATGATACATGCAAAAATAAATGAATTAACACAAAGGTATATACAAAGAAATCAATGATTACACGAAATTGGTGGGACTATTCAAAAATCTCATTATGCAGGATTTGCCTCCAATTTTTTTTTTTTGATTTTTTTTTGATAAACCAATCACATCATTTTCAAAAGAATTTCAGGGTGGATCTTACTATGGTACAATATGCAAATGTTCATGTGACACTAACGGTTTTATGAAATCATCAAATTCAATTACCAACTGTTTATTGCAAAGAATGAGATCAATAATACAACCAAAAATGTACATGCTCTATTTACACATGCATGAAATGTGCCACATGCAAAAATGCTTGAAAAAGGATTTTTTTTTTTAAAACAGCTAATGAACATCTGCCCCAGCAATATCTGCTTATTTAGGCATCACGATGCCTTCGAGGCGGAGTATCACATTTATTACGGGCGATGTACGTACATCGTTGCCCGATCTACCACACTTATTCGGAGTGTAAAACATTTAACAAAAAGTTTAGAAATGTCCCTCCATGTGTTCCTATTTTCGGTATATCTAACGGAAATTCGGGATGGCTTCGCCTAGGTTCACTATATGAGGGTGAATCGGTTCTAAGGCCCCGAATTGTTCCTCACTGTCGCCGGTGAAGGCTAGTAAGGCACCCCGATAAAAGCGGGTTCAATTCGTTAGAGTATATTTTCCTATGCCCGTACGGAGGATTATCACGAAGGCATTAGGTACTTTATACTCCGAAAGTGTTTCACTAGCCCATACAGAGGATCATCACGAAGGCGTAGTTACTTTACTCCCACTTAAAAGGACGGAACCCGGGTATAGGATTCATGTTATGCAAATGCACGTGTAGTGTGTGTGGAGGAATAATAAACCTTTCACTACCTATTCTACAAACCTTATTCTAAATGCCCTAGCAATTAAAACATTCAAGAATAGTGTAACGCATTAACCGACAAGCAATTATAATACACAACCTTAAATAACTAGAGAACAACAATAAAATGCATGCACATGAGAATGAACAGATTTAAATACATTTTATTATTTTCAAAATTCTCCTTATTAAAAAAAATATGGGAATTAAAATTAAATACCAATTAAACCAACCAAAACCGAGACTTTGATAACACACGACTAATTCTAGGCCTGACTCTCTAATAGTCCCCAGCGGAGTCGCCAAGCTGTCGCAATCTAAAAAATAATAACGACGAGTCTCATCGCAAGACTTTATTATTCGTTAGGCGTGACATTTAAAAAAAATCGAGGAAAAGTCGACTTAATTCCTCTAGAAAAATTAAGGTTTTGAAAATGACCTTAAAAAAGACATGGAGTCGCCACCAATCGTTTTTGGCTAGGTGTGATCGGCCACCTATTAAAACCGGTTTTATAAAATATTTTAAAAATTAATTAAAACATTTTAAAAACCAATTTCAAGTCTGCGTTTTAAACCAGAGAAATCAAAGAAGCGGGTTCGGGAGTCGGTTACGTGTGGGGAAGGATTAGCACCCCCACAACGCCCGTATAAATCGGTACCTTATTAATCGTGTGTTATCTCAAGTCTCGGTAAAAAGTTGGTTTTAAATTTAGTATTTCAAGTTAATTCCCAATTTAAAAATAATTCCATTTTTTATTGAAAATGATCCGGAATTTATAAATTCAAAATTTTCCTATATTCCCCAACAAACGTGGCAAAATATAGAAATTTTTATTAGTTTTGGAAAACTTTCCGAATCATTCTCTTTTTTTGAAAGAAAGATATTCCTTTATTAATGATAATTGATGATATTCCCTCCAGCAAACCCGGTAGAGAACTCATGAATTATTTTAACTCGGGAATATCTTTATTTTTATTGAAAACCATTATCTTTTGCAAACATTTAAAATAAATGAATATGTATATGCATGACATAAATAAAATGACATAGTAAAGTCTAAATAATATAATGCAACCTAAATGACATGACAAATATGAATGGTATGGCATATAATTTAAATGACATGGAATAAAATAATGCTATCATATAATATGCACGAAAATAAAAATGCAATGCATGAAATGTATTTTTTTCCTTTAATTAAGGAAATCCGTATATCTAAAAAGATATCCGGCTACCTTAGGAAAATATGTCAAATTAAATATTCTAAAACCAAAATACTTTGTGATTGTTTGAAAACAATTTTGAAAAGCTTGAATTAACAATAAAAACTGGGCTAAAAATTTTTAAATGGTTCTAATTTCCTAAGTTTAAAAAATCCGGACTTGACTACCCTTAACCCGGGATTTGAAAAACCATTTTTAGAGTTTAAAAGGCTTAGAAATCACCCTAAGTCAGTAGCTAACCCTCCTAATCAGCCCACTCTAAGTAAATTAACCAAAACAGAAAAATGGTTTTTCTTTAAATTCAATTCTGACTCCACTGTCCAGTTTTAATCCATGATTTTTTACCCTATTTTTAAAAATCCCAAAAATTCTAAATAAAATACTGGAGACTCAGGACATGTAAAACTACACGAGAAAAAATTGGATTAATTTTTTGATCAAAGATGAATTCCCAGAAAAACCAGAGATGTACGAGTTTTTGGAGGAGAAAAAACTGCTTTGTTTTTCTTTAAATTCAATTCTGACTCCACTGTCGAGTTTTAGTCCACGATTTTTTACCCTATTTTTAAAAATTCCAAAAATTCTGAAAAACTTATTGGAGACTCAAGACATGTAAAAATACACGGGAAAAAATCGAATTAATTTTCTGATCAAAGATGAATTCCCAGAAAAATCGGAGATGTACGAGTTTTGGGTTGAAGAGAAAAAAAAAACTGCTTTGCCAACACATTTTTTTTGTCTTTGATAAAATCATTTAAAAATCAAAATAAAAATATTTGAAACTCATAGAATGACTTGAAAACAGTAGCTAGGACTTTTTGAAAGTTAGATAAAAATTGGCTTAAGTAAAAAAATCACAAAGGTAGAATAATCAATTTGACAAACTTAATTTTCCACAAGTGTGCTCAAGAGAGCATGACTTTGAACCATTAATTGGCTCAAATCATTATTCAAGTGGCATGAACATGAAATGCATGAAACAATGCAGCAAACATAATGCATGAAATGCATGGATCTAAACCTAAATGTAAGGAAAATGCATGACACAAATAATATGGCCTAGACCTAACATGAACTTGCATGACATTTAATGTAACCTAGACCTAAGACATGCATGGCATTTTCACAAACACAAGGCATGCTTAATTCAAAAATCCAACCAAATATCATGCAAATGCAAAAACCTAACAACTAGCATGACAAAAATACAACACACAATGCTAAACACATGGAGTAGCCAAATGGCCCCAAGCTCCAACAAGCATGGCATTTTCACAATTGGTATGCTAGCATGAAAAACTAAGTCATAACACAAAAATCACACAAGCATTTTCACAAACACCTAATATACCAAATCTAAAACATGCTCACTAAGATATAAAACAAGAATCATGCAAAGAATCACACAGGCATTTTCACAAACACTTAATATGCTAACTCTAAAACATGCTCAAATTTAAACAACATGAAAACAGAAAATTAAAAATGCAAAAACATGATATCTAAGACATAAATGGCAACAAACAAAGCAACCAAATTAAATATAACTTAAGAACATGAAATAACATAATATTTAAAACATCAAAAATAAAGAAAATAGCATAAACAATATGGTAAAATGAATCAAAAACAACAACTTAAAATAAATAATGTAGGCCATTTGGCCATGGTGAGTTTATTGTAAAAACAAAATGTAAGAAAAATATACTTAAGAAAGGAAATGAAGGAAGAACAAGAAACATTATTTTAAAATGAAAACTCACCAAGTAGCTTTTGAACGGATTAAGCTATAAACCCTCAGAGTAGCTTTTGAACGGATTAAGCCACAAACCCTCTCACAAGTAGCTTTTGAACGGATTAAGCTATAAACCCTCAGAGTAGCTTTTGAACGGATTAAGCTACAAACCCTCAGAGTAGCTTTTGAACGGATTAAGCTACAAACCCTCAAAGTAGCTTTTGAACGGATTAAGCTACAAACCCTCAGAGTAGCTTTTGAACGGATTAAGCTACAAACCCTCTCACAAGTAGCTTTTGAACGGATTAAGCTATAAACCCTCAGAGTAGCTTTTGAACGGATTAAGCTACAAACCCTCAAAGTAGCTTTTGAACGGATTAAGCTACAAACCCTCTCAACAAAAACACTATGACTCACCACCCGGATAATCCTAATACAAGTGTATAGACTATCTCACAAGGGGTAGTGGGTGGTCTCAACCAAAGGCCAAGACTCCTTATTTATAAGGTGAGCACCTCCTTGGCTTGACAATACAAAGGGATGTGGGATTGGGACTTAGGCTCAAAAATGAAAATCTCTAACTTAACTCTTGATTTTTAATCACTTGATTGAAAAAATCCTAAGCTTCCTCCTTCCTTTGGGCTTGGGCAGGCCAGCACTTCTCTTTTCCAGCCCAGCTCTGATTTTTGAAAGGCCCAAAGAAGCCCTTTTCGGTTGCTTGGGTGAAACGACCATTTTGCCCCCTGGATGCAAAATAAATATCAAACGGGCTCCAAATTCAATTTTTCTTTTTTTAATACTTCCAAAATAATAAAATATTGAGTTCTGGAAGTTTTCAAAATTATCCGAGTCCGTTTGCTATTTATTTGGATTTTTTCTTCCTAAAATGTCCTTTTATGCCCCTACTTTTTACCATTTTTTAAACGAGCTCCAAATCAAGATTTTTCTTCACCACTCTCTTCAAAATAATTAAAAAGTGTGATCTGGAAGTTTTCATAATTTTTGGAGCTCATTTGGTATTTTTTCGGGATTTATCGGCTTGAATTACTGCATAGGAGGCTCGGGATTTAGCCATTTTGCAAACGAACTCGGAATCAAGATTTTCTTTCGCCAATCTCTTCCAAATAAATTAAAAATGAGATCTGCAAAATTTCAAAAGATTTGGAGCTCATTTGCTATTTTTTCGGGATTTTCCTTTTTGAATTACAGCATAAGAAGCCCGGGATTTGGCCATTTTGCAAACGAACTCCGAATCAAGATTTTCTTTTACCAATCTCTTTCAAATGATTTAAGAATGAGATTGACAAAATTTCAGAATTTTCGGAGTCCATTTGCTATTTTTCCCAAATTTTTCCAATTTTGCCCTTTTACCTCCGAAACCCGGTTTTGCTCAAAACAAATCCGATTTTCAGATTTTCTTCAATCTGAGCCTTGGGCCATCCTTTTTAACCATTATTCATCCATTGGGGGCTTTGGTCTTACCAAGTCGGGCCATTTCTGTGATTCTTCCCGATTTCACCGGAATCCACTAAAAACCCTAATTCTCGGTTTTCTCCCGGATTGACTTTTCTTTCGGTTTTTCTTGCAAGTGACTTCTCCATTACCCGTAGTCAGTGCTTATCTTTCATTTGGAACCTTCAATTTCGACCGGTTTGATCATTTAAGCACTTTTCCCCAAATTTCTCGGATTAGGGTTTCTTTTCTACTGAACCTCCAAATCCCAACTTCCGAACTCCACATCTTTCAATGTAGACCTCGGATTATCAAAATTCTTTCTCCATTTTTCAATTGAACTTAAAATCTTGATTTTGAAAGTGGGTTGACTTTTTCAGTAGTTGACTTTCTGGGGTTGACTTTTTTGGGGTTGACTTTTTTGGGGTTGACTTTTTTTCAAGTTTGACTTTTTGTGCTCGCCCTTTTAAACTAAGTCTCGGAGTCTCACCTGCAGGATGAAAACAGTCTTTTATACTTGGAAACATCAATATAGGAAGAAAACATACCTGTTTAGTGGTCCGGACAAAATTAGGTGTCTACAACGAGAATAATGTATTTTAAATTTGTAATATATAAATTTATATGTTTTGCATTTCATGTTATTTATTTTAAATTTGTTGAGAAATTAATTGTTATTTTTAATTTTTTTATTCAACATATATAACTAAAATGTTAATGTTGTTATTTAATTTATAAAAATGTAATAAAATATATTATTCAATATATTTTTATAAAATTTCTTAATTTTATATAAAATAATAATCCAAATTACATGATAAGTAGAAAAAAAACTTGCATAACATTTTCTCTTAATGGCAAAATATGTAAATATTACAGGTTATGAAAACATGTAATTCCTTTATTGCTGATGCGAACTCTCTCCTGATGTGCCAGATTAATGCGGACATTTTCGACGGTTATGACCTTCATTTCTGCATAATCCACAACATTTTGGTTGGCCTTTCTCCTTGAGGTCCATTTCATTACGAATACGACTTGATTTTGGCCGACCATGTGGATTTCTCCATATTTCTTGATTGGGACACACTTCTGGACCATCATATTGAGGCCAATAACCTTCATTTCCAACTGCTTCGAACTCATGTCTATAAACATTCAATCTAGTTTTCAGTCTATAGACATTGTCCACATATTGCATGCAATCTACATGGACATGTGCACAAGCAGCAACTACATGTGAACAAGGGAACCTTTGTGCTTGAAACTTCCCACAGTCACACCACATGTCACTAAGCTTGACTTTGTACTTCATTGCAGAAACACCCTATTGTGGATCAACTAACTCTTCAATCAGAAAAGATTGATTTGCTTGCGTAAAATTACGACAAAGTGGGAGTTAGCTTTCCTGCAATTTTCTTGCATAGTCTGTGTGACTGTTTCACAGTATGTGTGCCCTCCGTCCATCATTGCAATTTGCTTGTTCCCCATCTTAACAAAAAGTGCAGGCAACCTATAATATGTTGATTGCACTAAAGCAGTAATGGGAAGATGACGCGTTCCCTTCAACACCGAATTGATAGATTCAGCTATGTTGGTTGTCATATGGCCATAACGTCTTCCTTGATCATATGATTGGGCCCACTTCTCCTTGGGGATCCTATTAAGCCAATTAGCCGCCTCTACATTTTCTCCATAAAGATTCTCATACATAAAATGAAAATTCGGTCGCCTCAACTCGTATCCTAATTAAATTAAAAACAAAAGACTTGTGAATTTCAGTATTATTTTATATACTAAAAGAAATATAAGAGATAAAATAACTATGATTCGATTCCATACCCATGTTAACAATGTGTCGACGCAATTCCTTATTGTTAAACTTCTTCATAAAGTTGGCTGCAATGTGTCGAATGCAGTACACTGAATATGCATGTGGAGGATTCCATCCACTACCATCGTGTCTAATCGCAGCTTTGACGGCTTCATATCGATCAGACATCAAGCATATGCCAGGCTATTTTGTCACATGTCTACACAAATTAGTGAGAAAGAATGACCAAGCCTCTGTTGTCTCACCCTCCATAATGGCAAAGGCAATTGCCAGTATGTTTCGGTTGCCATCTTGTGCAATAGCTAACAATAATGTTCCTTTGTATTTTCTATATAAGAAAGTACTGTCTATTTGCACAATAGGTTTACAATACGGATACACTTCAATGCACGACTTAAATGTCCAAAATAGTTGATGGAATATTCTCTTACCCTGGACCAGTCGATCACCGTGATATGCAAGTACCGTTTGCAATTCCACAATTGTACCAAGCACGAAATGTTGCATTGCACCTAACCATTTAGGTAGCTTATTGTACGATCTTTCCCAATTGCCAAAAACTCGAACAATTACCTTTTGCTTTGCTTTCCATGTTTTCTTATAAGAGGTGATGTATCCATACCGGATTCGCATCTCAGCGATCAAAACTGAAACAGAGATCTCCGGATTTGCTTGGACCAATGACAGAATGCATGAACAGATCATGTTAGAATCTAACTTGCAATGATCTTGTGAAATCCTCCCCGATGTGCAAGTATGAGGCCCTTCATATTTTCTAATCTCTCATGCCTGTTTCTTCTTCATAAAAGTTGCTCTTATTCTACAATTGCACCCTTTCCCATACATTAGACATTTGGCATAATATTTGGTCCTTTCAGATTCAATTACTCTGTAATCTACAGAGTTTTTTATGTTATAATGCTTAATAGCTGAAAGCACAGCCTCTTTCATTGGAAATTGTAACCCAACACACAGATCAACTACAGATGGATCAAATGTCAGAGGCATAGCTAATGTATGAGCATACTCAGGAAATTCTGGCACTTGCATTGCCTCCAGATCCAGGGTTTGCATATGGGATGCAGCCTCATATGCGGGAAGATCTCCATGAGTGTTGATCTCAACAGGGACGACGTTTGGGTCAGAATCACTGTTGTCATCACTTGCGAATTCAGCATCCTCTTCCTGCTCACTAAAGTCACCAACATATTCACCATGGACTCCACGTGGCGGAACAAGATCAACACCAGCTGGCTCATCTTCGAGGGTAGTAGGAATTGTTTGTGAGACTAATGAATTATGAAACGTTGTAGCTTGAGATAGCGGAACGACTTCTTCTATAGGAACGTCGTATGTAGTGTGAACATAGAACGGCCAGAATCATCATCTTCTGTGGGAACATTTTCTGTAGTGCTAAAATTTGAAGGCCCAAAATCATCGTGAACATCCTCTATGTCAGCATATAACTCAAGTACAACAACATTTGCAAATGTCTCATGAGCATAAAACATGCATCTGACATCATCATCATCTTCAAGTGAAAATGTTCTATATCGAACACATCCTTCACCAATAGAAAGATGATGCCTATCCTTAATCTCTGAAACTCTTTTTCTATTTCTAGCTTTAATTTTTGTATGAATTTGCAACTTCAGTTCCTCTAATGTGACGTCTTCTTCAACACGAAAACTTTTAGGACGTTCACAATCAAAGGTAGCACCTTCGTTAGTATTATGAATTTGGTCATTATAGTAGACCAATGCGATCACTCTATTGCTCATGTTGTGTAGTAATGAAACTAAGAAGGATGAGAATGGAGGTATTATCACTCGGCAAAAGAAAGAAGAAATATAGAAGGATGAGAATGAGGAGGTATTAGCAGTCAGAAAAAATCTGATTGAAAAACTACTGTAGAGGGTATTGTAAACCTTCATCAGTATTATGAATTTATAATGGTTCATTATGTTGTACCGGATGACAAATCCCATCATTTGTACAGGATGGAATCTGATTCTCATTTTTTGGCTAGGGTTAATTGACTGAAAAACTGATAACTCATTCAATGCAAAAACTGATGATAAATCTCATCCTTTGTACCGGACTGTCCAATAGTCTCATCCATTGCAAAAGGAATCCAATTCCAATATTTTCTGTAACATTTGATTCACTGGAAAATAGCTAAAACCTATCATTTACCCTAAATCATTAGTCCCATCCATTGCAGAAGGAATCCAATTCCAATATTTTCTGCAGCATTTGATTGACTGAAAAATAGCTGAAACCTATCCCTTACCCTAAATTATTAGTCCGATCCATTGCAGAAGGAATCCAATTCCAATATTTTCTGCAGCATTTGATTGACTAGAAAATAGCTGAAACCTATCCCTAACCCTAAATCATTAGTCTCATCCATTGCAGAAGGAATCCAACCAATATTTTCTGTAGTATTTTATTGACTGGAAAATAGCTGAAACTCTAACCCTAAATCTGGTCAATACTCCCATCCATTGCATAAGGAATCCAATTCCAACATTTTCTGCAGGATTTGATTCACAGAAAAATAGCTGTAACCCTAACCCTAAATCATTAGTCTCATCCATTACAGAAGGAATCTAATTCCAATATTTTCTATAGCATAAAATTAAAATAATAAAAAAAATTAATTTTATATAAAATTAAAATAAGAAATTAATTTAATTTTTATAAAAAATTTAAATAACAAATCAAATTTTAATTTATATAAAATTTAAATAACAAATCAAATTTTAATTTATATAAAATTTAAATAAGAAATACATTTTTTAAAATAAAATTGTATTTTATATAAAATTTAAATAAGAAATATTTTTTTTTATAATTTTAATAAGAAATAAATTTTACTTTTTATAAAATTAAAATAATAAATTTTATTTTAATTTAATTTTTATAAAATAAAAATAAAAATTAAATTACATTTTTTATAAAATTAAAAAATTAAATAAATTATAAAATTTTAGTATATATATTTTTTAAAAATTAAAACAATCGAAGATAAATTTTTTTATACATGTTTGTTACAAATCTCACATATAAAATTTAAATAAGAAATCAAAATTTTTATTTATATAAAATTTAAATAAGAAATAAAAATTTTTATATAAAAATTTTATAAGAAATTTAATTTTCTTTTTTAAATTTTAATAAGAAATAGAATTTTATTTTTATAAAATTTTAATAATAAACTAAATTTTATTTTTTATAAAATTATAAAATTTTAATATATATTTAAAAAAAAAAAAAGCAAAAGAAGATAATTTTTTTATTTAATTTACAATTTTTAAAAATAAAATACAAACTTTAAAAACAAATTTGTAATTTATTTTTTTAATTTAAGTAAAAACATATATATATATATACCACCAAGAGAAATCGCCACCCCCCATGGCGATTTTCCTTGGTGAAATTGAAAAAAGTTTCAAAAAACACCAAGAAAAATCGCCACCTCCCATGGCGATTTTCTTTGGTGTTTTTTGAAAATTTTATAGGAAATCACCCTGAGGGATGACGATTTCCCAGCTAGTTTTAAAAGAAACGAATTTTGAAAATTAATCTGAAAACAACGGTATTTTGATAAATAAAATATTTGTTTTCTCAAGAGCCTGAAGTTCTTCAGCCATAGCTTGCTCCCAATGAGGGTCAGTAGTAGCCTCACGAGAAGTTTGAGGTTCATGCAGGTTAACAATAGCAAAAAAGCAATGATAGTCATTAAGATGATGGAAAATTTCTCTTACTCGGGTAGACCGACGAGAAGCAGGTACATTATCAACAATCGGATCAAATTCAACAGGAACAGGCGTAAGAGCAGAAGCTTGATTTGGCTCATCAGATGTAGGTGTCTCTGAAATGGAAAATAACTCAACTGATGGATCAGTAAAGAACTAAGAGGAAGTGGAAAAGGAAAAATGAAACTTTCACAAAGAAGAGAACATAGTATCCTCCCAAAAATGACATGTCTAGAGATTCGTAATCTATTAGAAATAGGATCCCAACAACGATAACCCTTGTGTTCAATCCCATAACCAAAAAAACAACAAAGACGAGCACGTGGTTCCAACTTATTGTATTCATGTGGTTGAAGTAGAACAAAACAGGCTGACCCAAAAGGTATAAGAGTAGAATGATCAAGAATTTTACCAAACAGACGTTCAAAAGGAGAGAGATTATGAAGAACCTAAGTTGGAGTACGATTTATTGTATGCACAACTGTTAAGGCAGCCTCACCCCAAAAATTTTCAGGACAGTTGGTAGAAAGAAGAAGAGCACGAATAGAATCAAGAATGTGACAATGTTTACGTTCTGCTCTACCATTCTGTTGAGAGGTTACGAGGACAAGACCGTTGAACTAAGGTACCATGTTGATCAAGGAACTGAAGAAGAGAAGTTTCTTTATATTCCATCGCATTATCAGTTCGAAGTGTTTTAAAATAAGAAATTAATTTAATTTTTATAAAAAATTTAAATAACAAATCAAATTTTAATTTATATAAAATTTAAATAACAAATCAAATTTTAATTTATATAAAATTTAAATAAGAAATACATTTTTTAAAATAAAATTGTATTTTATATAAAATTTAAATAAGAAATATATTTTTTTATAATTTTAATAAGAAATAAATTTTACTTTTTATAAAATTAAAATAATAAATTTTATTTTATTTTAATTTTTATAAAATAAAAATAAAAATTAAATTACATTTTTTATAAAATTAAATAAATTATAAAATTTTAGTATATATATTTTTTAAAAATTAAAACATTCGAAGATAAATTTTTTTATACCTGTTTGTTACAAATCTCACATATAAAATTTAAATAAGAAATCAAAATTTTTATTTATGTAAAATTTAAATAAGAAATAAAAATTTTTATATAAAAATTTTATAAGAAATTTAATTTTCTTTTTTAAATTTTAATAAGAAATAGAATTTTATTTTTATAAAATTTTAATAATAAACTAAATTTTATTTTTTATAAAATTATAAAATTTTAATATATATTTAAAAAAATAAAAAAGCAAAAGAAGATAATTTTTTTATTTAATTTACAATTTTTAAAAATAAAATACAAACTTTAAAAACAAATTTGTAATTTATTTTTTTAATTTAAGTAAAAACATATATATATTTATACCACCAAGAGAAATCGCCACCCCCATGGCGATTTTCCTTGGTGTTTTTTGAAAATTTTATAGGAAATCACCCTGAGGGATGACGATTTCCCAGCTAGTTTTAAAAGAAACGAATTTTGAAAATTAATCTGAAAACAACGGTATTTTGATAAATAAAATATTTGTTTTCTCAAGAGCCTGAAGTTCTTCAGCCATAGCTTGCTCCCAATGAGGGTCAGTAGTAGCCTCACGAGAAGTTTGAGGTTCATGCAGGTTAACAATAGCAAAAAAGCAATGATAGTCATTAAGATGATGGAAAATTTCTCTTACTCGGGTAGACCGACGAGAAGCAGGTACATTATCAACAATCGGATCAAATTCAACAGGAACAGGCGTAAGAGCAGAAGCTTGATTTGGCTCATCAGATGTAGGTGTCTCTGAAATGGAAAATAACTCAACTGATGGATCAGTAAAGAACTAAGAGGAAGTGGAAAAGGAAAAATGAAACTTTCACAAAGAAGAGAACATAGTATCCTCCCAAAAATGACATGTCTAGAGATTCGTAATCTATTAGAAATAGGATCCCAACAACGATAACCCTTGTGTTCAATCCCATAACCAAAAAAACAACAAAGACGAGCACGTGGTTCCAACTTATTGTATTCATGTGGTTGAAGTAGAACAAAACAGGCTGACCCAAAAGGTATAAGAGTAGAATGATCAAGAATTTTACCAAACTGACGTTCAAAAGGAGAGAGATTATGAAGAACCTAAGTTGGAGTACGATTTATTGTATGCACAACTGTTAAGGCAGCCTCACCCCAAAAATTTTCAAGACAGTTGGTAGAAAGAAGAAGAGCACGAATAGAATCAAGAATGTGACAATGTTTACGTTCTGCTCTACCATTCTGTTGAGAGGTTACGAGGACAAGACCGTTGAACTAAGGTACCATGTTGATCAAGGAACTGAAGAAGAGAAGTTTCTTTATATTCCATCGCATTATCAGTTCGAAGTGTTTTAAAATAAGAAATTAATTTAATTTTTATAAAAAATTTAAATAACAAATCAAATTTTAATTTATATAAAATTTAAATAACAAATAAATTTTAATTTATATAAAATTTAAATAAGAAATACATTTTTTAAAATAAAATTGTATTTTATATAAAATTTAAATAAGAAATATATTTTTTTATAATTTTAATAAGAAATAAATTTTACTTTTTATAAAATTAAAATAATAAATTTTATTTTATTTTAATTTTTATAAAATAAAAATAAAAATTAAATTACATTTTTTATAAAATTAAAAAATTAAATAAATTATAAAATTTTAGTATATATATTTTTTTTAAATTAAAACATTCGAAGATAAATTTTTTTATACCTGTTTGTTACAAATCTCACATATAAAATTTAAATAAGAAATCAAAATTTTTATTTATGTAAAATTTAAATAAGAAATAAAAATTTTTATATAAAAATTTTATAAGAAATTTAATTTTCTTTTTTAAATTTTAATAAGAAATAGAATTTTATTTTTATAAAATTTTAATAATAAACTAAATTTTATTTTTTATAAAATTATAAAATTTTAATATATATTTAAAAAAATAAAAAAGCAAAAGAAGATAATTTTTTTATTTAATTTACAATTTTTAAAAATAAAATACAAACTTTAAAAACAAATTTGTAATTTATTTTTTTAATTTAAGTAAAAACATATATATATTTATACCACCAAGAGAAATCGCCACCCCCATGGCGATTTTCCTTGGTGTTTTTTGAAAATTTTATAGGAAATCACCCTGAGGGATGACGATTTCCCAGCTAGTTTTAAAAGAAACGAATTTTGAAAATTAATCTGAAAACAACGGTATTTTGATAAATAAAATATTTGTTTTCTCAAGAGCCTGAAGTTCTTCAGCCATAGCTTGCTCCCAATGAGGGTCAGTAGTAGCCTCACGAGAAGTTTGAGGTTCATGCAGGTTAACAATAGCAAAAAAGCAATGATAGTCATTAAGATGATGGAAAATTTCTCTTACTCGGGTAGACCGACGAGAAGCAGGTACATTATCAACAATCGGATCAAATTCAACAGGAACAGGCGTAAGAGCAGAAGCTTGATTTGGCTCATCAGATGTAGGTGTCTCTGAAATGGAAAATAACTCAACTGATGGATCAGTAAAGAACTAAGAGGAAGTGGAAAAGGAAAAATGAAACTTTCACAAAGAAGAGAACATAGTATCCTCCCAAAAATGACATGTCTAGAGATTCGTAATCTATTAGAAATAGGATCCCAACAACGATAACCCTTGTGTTCAATCCCATAACCAAAAAAACAACAAAGACGAGCACGTGGTTCCAACTTATTGTATTCATGTGGTTGAAGTAGAACAAAACAGGCTGACCCAAAAGGTATAAGAGTAGAATGATCAAGAATTTTACCAAACAGACGTTCAAAAGGAGAGAGATTATGAAGAACCTAAGTTGGAGTACGATTTATTGTATGCACAACTGTTAAGGCAGCCTCACCCCAAAAATTTTCAAGACAGTTGGTAGAAAGAAGAAGAGCACGAATAGAATCAAGAATGTGACAATGTTTACGTTCTGCTCTACCATTCTGTTGAGAGGTTACGAGGACAAGACCGTTGAACTAAGGTACCATGTTGATCAAGGAACTGAAGAAGAGAAGTTTCTTTATATTCCATCGCATTATCAGTTCGAAGTGTTTTAAAATAAGAAATTAATTTAATTTTTATAAAAAATTTAAATAACAAATCAAATTTTAATTTATATAAAATTTAAATAACAAATCAAATTTTAATTTATATAAAATTTAAATAAGAAATACATTTTTTAAAATAAAATTGTATTTTATATAAAATTTAAATAAGAAATATATTTTTTTATAATTTTAATAAGAAATAAATTTTACTTTTTATAAAATTAAAATAATAAATTTTATTTTATTTTAATTTTTATAAAATAAAAATAAAAATTAAATTACATTTTTTATAAAATTAAAAAATTAAATAAATTATAAAATTTTAGTATATATATTTTTTAAAAATTAAAACATTCGAAGATAAATTTTTTTATACCTGTTTGTTACAAATCTCACATATAAAATTTAAATAAGAAATCAAAATTTTTATTTATATAAAATTTAAATAAGAAATAAAAATTTTTATATAAAAATTTTATAAGAAATTTAATTTTCTTTTTTAAATTTTAATAAGAAATAGAATTTTATTTTTATAAAATTTTAATAATAAACTAAATTTTATTTTTTATAAAATTATAAAATTTTAATATATATTTAAAAAAATAAAAAAGCAAAAGAAGATAATTTTTTTATTTAATTTACAATTTTTAAAAATAAAATACAAACTTTAAAAACAAATTTGTAATTTATTTTTTTAATTTAAGTAAAAACATATATATATTTATACCACCAAGAGAAATCGCCACCCCCATGGCGATTTTCCTTGGTGTTTTTTGAAAATTTTATAGGAAATCACCCTGAGGGATGACGATTTCCCAGCTAGTTTTAAAAGAAACGAATTTTGAAAATTAATCTGAAAACAACGGTATTTTGATAAATAAAATATTTGTTTTCTCAAGAGCCTGAAGTTCTTCAGCCATAGCTTGCTCCCAATGAGGGTCAGTAGTAGCCTCACGAGAAGTTTGAGGTTCATGCAGGTTAACAATAGCAAAAAAGCAATGATAGTCATTAAGATGATGGAAAATTTCTCTTACTCGGGTAGACCGACGAGAAGCAGGTACATTATCAACAATCGGATCAAATTCAACAGGAACAGGCGTAAGAGCAGAAGCTTGATTTGGCTCATCAGATGTAGGTGTCTCTGAAATGGAAAATAACTCAACTGATGGATCAGTAAAGAACTAAGAGGAAGTGGAAAAGGAAAAATGAAACTTTCACAAAGAAGAGAACATAGTATCCTCCCAAAAATGACATGTCTAGAGATTCGTAATCTATTAGAAATAGGATCCCAACAACGATAACCCTTGTGTTCAATCCCATAACCAAAAAAACAACAAAGACGAGCACGTGGTTCCAACTTATTGTATTCATGTGGTTGAAGTAGAACAAAACAGGCTGACCCAAAAGGTATAAGAGTAGAATGATCAAGAATTTTACCAAACTGACGTTCAAAAGGAGAGAGATTATGAAGAACCTAAGTTGGAGTACGATTTATTGTATGCACAACTGTTAAGGCAGCCTCACCCCAAAAATTTTCAAGACAGTTGGTAGAAAGAAGAAGAGCACGAATAGAATCAAGAATGTGACAATGTTTACGTTCTGCTCTACCATTCTGTTGAGAGGTTACGAGGACAAGACCGTTGAACTAAGGTACCATGTTGATCAAGGAACTGAAGAAGAGAAGTTTCTTTATATTCCATCGCATTATCAGTTCGAAGTGTTTTAAAATAAGAAATTAATTTAATTTTTATAAAAAATTTAAATAACAAATCAAATTTTAATTTATATAAAATTTAAATAACAAATCAAATTTTAATTTATATAAAATTTAAATAAGAAATACATTTTTTAAAATAAAATTGTATTTTATATAAAATTTAAATAAGAAATATATTTTTTTATAATTTTAATAAGAAATAAATTTTACTTTTTATAAAATTAAAATAATAAATTTTATTTTATTTTAATTTTTATAAAATAAAAATAAAAATTAAATTACATTTTTTATAAAATTAAAAAATTAAATAAATTATAAAATTTTAGTATATATATTTTTTAAAAATTAAAACATTCGAAGATAAATTTTTTTATACCTGTTTGTTACAAATCTCACATATAAAATTTAAATAAGAAATCAAAATTTTTATTTATATAAAATTTAAATAAGAAATAAAAATTTTTATATAAAAATTTTATAAGAAATTTAATTTTCTTTTTTAAATTTTAATAAGAAATAGAATTTTATTTTTATAAAATTTTAATAATAAACTAAATTTTATTTTTTATAAAATTATAAAATTTTAATATATATTTAAAAAAATAAAAAAGCAAAAGAAGATAATTTTTTTATTTAATTTACAATTTTTAAAAATAAAATACAAACTTTAAAAACAAATTTGTAATTTATTTTTTTAATTTAAGTAAAAACATATATATATTTATACCACCAAGAGAAATCGCCACCCCCATGGCGATTTTCCTTGGTGTTTTTTGAAAATTTTATAGGAAATCACCCTGAGGGATGACGATTTCCCAGCTAGTTTTAAAAGAAACGAATTTTGAAAATTAATCTGAAAACAACGGTATTTTGATAAATAAAATATTTGTTTTCTCAAGAGCCTGAAGTTCTTCAGCCATAGCTTGCTCCCAATGAGGGTCAGTAGTAGCCTCACGAGAAGTTTGAGGTTCATGCAGGTTAACAATAGCAAAAAAGCAATGATAGTCATTAAGATGATGGAAAATTTCTCTTACTCGGGTAGACCGACGAGAAGCAGGTACATTATCAACAATCGGATCAAATTCAACAGGAACAGGCGTAAGAGCAGAAGCTTGATTTGGCTCATCAGATGTAGGTGTCTCTGAAATGGAAAATAACTCAACTGATGGATCAGTAAAGAACTAAGAGGAAGTGGAAAAGGAAAAATGAAACTTTCACAAAGAAGAGAACATAGTATCCTCCCAAAAATGACATGTCTAGAGATTCGTAATCTATTAGAAATAGGATCCCAACAACGATAACCCTTGTGTTCAATCCCATAACCAAAAAAACAACAAAGACGAGCACGTGGTTCCAACTTATTGTATTCATGTGGTTGAAGTAGAACAAAACAGGCTGACCCAAAAGGTATAAGAGTAGAATGATCAAGAATTTTACCAAACTGACGTTCAAAAGGAGAGAGATTATGAAGAACCTAAGTTGGAGTACGATTTATTGTATGCACAACTGTTAAGGCAGCCTCACCCCAAAAATTTTCAAGACAGTTGGTAGAAAGAAGAAGAGCACGAATAGAATCAAGAATGTGACAATGTTTACGTTCTGCTCTACCATTCTGTTGAGAGGTTACGAGGACAAGACCGTTGAACTAAGGTACCATGTTGATCAAGGAACTGAAGAAGAGAAGTTTCTTTATATTCCATCGCATTATCAGTTCGAAGTGTTTTAAAATAAGAAATTAATTTAATTTTTATAAAAAATTTAAATAACAAATCAAATTTTAATTTATATAAAATTTAAATAACAAATCAAATTTTAATTTATATAAAATTTAAATAAGAAATACATTTTTTAAAATAAAATTGTATTTTATATAAAATTTAAATAAGAAATATATTTTTTTATAATTTTAATAAGAAATAAATTTTACTTTTTATAAAATTAAAATAATAAATTTTATTTTATTTTAATTTTTATAAAATAAAAATAAAAATTAAATTACATTTTTTATAAAATTAAAAAATTAAATAAATTATAAAATTTTAGTATATATATTTTTTAAAAATTAAAACATTCGAAGATAAATTTTTTTATACCTGTTTGTTACAAATCTCACATATAAAATTTAAATAAGAAATCAAAATTTTTATTTATATAAAATTTAAATAAGAAATAAAAATTTTTATATAAAAATTTTATAAGAAATTTAATTTTCTTTTTTAAATTTTAATAAGAAATAGAATTTTATTTTTATAAAATTTTAATAATAAACTAAATTTTATTTTTTATAAAATTATAAAATTTTAATATATATTTAAAAAAATAAAAAAGCAAAAGAAGATAATTTTTTTATTTAATTTACAATTTTTAAAAATAAAATACAAACTTTAAAAACAAATTTGTAATTTATTTTTTTAATTTAAGTAAAAACATATATATATTTATACCACCAAGAGAAATCGCCACCCCCATGGCGATTTTCCTTGGTGTTTTTTGAAAATTTTATAGGAAATCACCCTGAGGGATGACGATTTCCCAGCTAGTTTTAAAAGAAACGAATTTTGAAAATTAATCTGAAAACAACGGTATTTTGATAAATAATTTTTTTTAGCAATATTCTGATAAAAAAAAACCTTCTTTTACACCTATGTATAGGACTAGTATTAATTAGGTGAATGTGTTCGACACTGGGGCTTTTAGAAAAACCTGTGATTTTTTTGGCCCATAATGTTGCAGCATGGGCTTCCTTTTTGATATTTCAATGTAGTCTGAAAACTGGGCCTCAAACAATACCTTCACTCTGGGGGCCTACTCCTTCAAAACTGTGGTAATTGGTCTAAATTCTAACCAATTTGTTTGAATTCGCTTACGCAAAATTGTCTTTGATTAGTCTGGAAAATCAATGCGTAAGAATTTTATTGAACTGAGGGACGACACAAACTAAAAATGGAAATATATTAACGTCTTTCAAGCAGCTTTTTCTCAATTTCACTTCGCACATTCAAAATTTCTGCAAACTTTCCTTTGCTGATAGCTTAGAGGTGTTCATGGGCCGGGCCGGGCCACGGCCCAATTTTTTTTCAAATTCTTTGCCCATGCCCTACCCGGCTCATAAGCTCGAATTTATTATTCATTATAATAATTTTTTATATATATTTTTTTATAATTAAAATTAAATAAAATAATATTATTTTAATAAAAAAATACTGTTCCAGGCTGAGCCGAATAAAAAATATCCTGCCTGGCCCAGTACTGATCCGGCCTGTCGGGCCGGGCAGGTTGCTCGGCCCATGAGCAGGTCTACTGATAGCTAAAACTCTTACTTTTTTATATTAATATTTTATTTTCCCCTTAAAATTTTATAAAATTCAGGTCTTTTTCAATTGATTCATGTAGTAAATCTGAAATTCAAATCTTAACATCTGCAATTTTTCTTTTATTTATAAGTTACGGTCTCTTATATATATATATATATATATATATATATATATATATATATATTTTATCCTTATTCGTTGTAAACCAAAACATAAACGGATCCAAAAATGCAAAGCTAGCTTGATCAAACACCTCAATCCCATCGATAACCAATGTCTATGTAGTAATTACAAGGAAAAAAAGATTAATACATGCTTCAAAGACTTAAAACTAACAAAAAAAGAAAAGAAAAGAAAGAATCGACAAACATTAATGAGACATAGCCAGATTTGGTGTCACACCTTTCGTCTAAATAAAAGGTTTGAAGTTCAAATCCTTCATCACATCAAAGTACATGAAAAGAAAATTTAAAGGATAAAATTGCATGGAGCCATCTTAAGAGGTCGTGGGCCGTATCTAAAGGCAAAATTTAACAACGTCAGAAAGTAAAATTAAGAAGAAAATATAGAGAAAGAATGAATATCTCTTCACCACAATTAAGCAGTAAATAAAATATATATATATTTTTTTTTTTATGAAATTACATGTAAAAGTAAAAATCACAATTTAAGAAGAAAAAGTTAATAAATAAATCTAATCAACATATAATTATGAAAGCAATAAGTCAATAATATAAGAATTAAACAAAGAAATATTGCTTCACATTCTCAATAGAAATCAATTACCTATTGATATCAATATTTAGGACAAGTTGGTCTTACAATCTTGCGACAGAATTTTGGTTTCTTCCTCCATCTTGCTCACCCTAAAATTACACTTGACATCCATGTCTCTGCTCCACATCGTGAAGATCCAAACGTTCAGCAACAATGGCGAATTGAACTTAAGCGCTAAAGAGATTTCATGGTTTCGTTTTTCGTCGTTCAGACTCCTCTGGACATTAGGTGGCACCGATTGATCTTCGGGTCCATTTAGTTTAACATGAACAGTGTTCGAATCACCGCCGTTTTGATAGAAGCTCGGAAATTGTCCCCAACCAAGCGTTTTCGTCTGGAAACTTAGCTTCGCATCATCGTCAACCGACCCGTATTTGATTCCCATCTTTTCGTTGGGGTTTTTGACATTCAGTGTGACATCAAATTTAGGGGGACTACCATGCTTAAATTGCTTCACGTCGAGCTTTGAAACAGTGAAAACGGGAGCTTTAGGGGTATAAGAATGGTAGAATACAGTTAGGGTTACGCCTATCATGACACAAATCACAACCAAAAGAATGGCAATCCATATCAAATACTTGAGACAGGGCCTCTTCCTATTCCTCGCCGATGCTGCAGCTGCCTTACGGTAACTTTCTACGATACGGGCGTTTTCGGGAGGTGGAACGCGGTATATTTGATCTTTAGGGACTTGGACGACGTAGGTTGCTAACGGATGGCTAGGAGGCGGAGCTAGCTGCAGGGAAAAGTCGTTTTCGTTGCTGCTGGGGTTGGGTTCGTCGGGTCTAGAAGAGTGCAACTGAGGGTCCGCCGCAGAAGGCGCGATCCGCTCCTCCATGGGGGGATGGGGTGCGAAAGAAAAGGTTGGGTGCCAAAGGTGAAAAAATTGAAGGTTAAGGAGAAATTTAGGGCTTGCATGGGAAGAGGATGTTTCATTGAGGTTGATTGGTTGGTTTTGTGGCTAGAGGTGCAAAGGGTGTTAGAATTTGGAAAAGACAAGGCATTTTTCTTGAGTAAGGGAGTTTATGAAGAAAATAATTCATCTTAATTTCCTGTTTAGGTCAACAAATAAGATTTACTATTTTTGGATAATGTCACTTTGGACTTGGTCTTTCCTTAATTTGGGCTTTAAGGGTCGAGACCTTACCTTAGATATTCGAATTTGGAAACAAAATTCTTCGATATGTACCAAAAAAAATCTTAATATAACAAACAAAAACCAATAAATTTATATAAATACTCAAAAGAGAAATTAGATACTGTTGAAACTTAATATAAGAGTTGGGTTTTTTCTCTCAGCTTAATTTGTTTAGATAATTGATCATCCGATTTAAAATGATATCAAAATTTTCGAGTTCGAAACTTGACAACATTTTCCTTTTTAATATTTATTCACCTAATATCTTATTGCTCGTGCTTTGCTCTAATTTTTCTTCAGCTTACGTCTTTCTTTTACATTTGGATCCACATATAAATCCATTAATTATATTTGGCTTACATCGGAGGGGGCGTATTTAAACTTAGTTGGATCATTTTTTATATATCAACTTAAGCTTTCGAAATAATTGGTCACCCAATTTAACTACGAAATTGTAGCAAATCTAAACTAATGGGATTTGAACTTAAATCCTAATGTTTTAGGTAATTTTTGTCGTAGCATTCAAACAATATTGTATCATTCACATGAAAAAGTATATTAAATACACTTTAAGAAGTACTAAATATGAACTTTTATTGAGGAAAAAAAAAAGTGAACTTTTGAAATTAACTGTCATTATATATGTTAGCACGTACTGTGTATGTATTGAAAAAATAATTTTCTTTCATTCTTGTCCCAAGATTTCATTTCCTATTATTTTAATCTTTATCATGAGTCAATACGCCTAATAGGCCTTTTTACATCATGTAAAAAGTGCTGTTAAAAATAAGATAAATGCTTTCATAGAATAAAGATAGCACTTTCACAAGTGTTTTATATGTGGCCGCAGCTTAAATTCTCTAACAACACTTATTTATACACATAACAACACTTTTCGAAATGCTATAATTTCTATTCTATAACAACCCTTTTTAACGTTATAAAAGCATTTTGGAAAATGCTACTAAAAGATTTGATTCTCAACACTTAAATGCTATTATAGATAGCTGGTAAAGCACATTTTGGGGTTAGTATTCAGTCCATTACTTTCCAATACATTCATCATTACTATTGACATGTGTAAGACCCACTGAAAATCTTACTTGTGAATAGTGATTAAAATGTATTTGAAAATGATAAATTGAAAAAGTAATAAAAAAGAGTCGGACTCACATTTTGGTGCCACCTAATGCTTTTATCATCAGTTCTGAAATGTTGCTATATGATAACCATACTAACATCATTTTTAAAGTGCTGCTATATGATAACGACTACAATTGGGTCTACAATTTTAAATCAAAAAATACTACAAATGTTCTAAGAGTAATCATTTTACTTTAGTATATATTATTATGACAATTTTATTTAGAGAACAAAATCTAAAGAATAAAAAAAAAAAAAAAAAAAACAATCGCTCTTACACGAGCTTTTACATGAAAAGAACCATAAGCTTAAAAAACTTTTGACTAAAATTCCTTATGTTCATTATTCACAAGTATTAGAAATAGATATTCCCAATTCTATCAGCCAAGGTGATTGCAAAAGCTCCAGATGTTCAGCCCTCATCTTGGATTTGAAATTCTTCACATTTACAGAGCTATGGTAATAAAACAGAACATGTTAGTATCTTGGTCGGACACAAGGTGATTGAAAGAATAGCGTAAGTGATATTAAATAAAAGGTTACTCCATATTTTATCGTACTTCTTTAGGATTTTACAGATAGCTTAATGTTCACCCTGAGAAAATGATAAACCCATATATATTTTATGTCTTTTTACTTTTAGTTTTTGTTATATTTTCGATCTTTATCTTGTTTACTTATATTATGTTTTTGAATTTTAGGTACAATAAGGAGAATAAAATCAAAAGATGTCAATAATGATGGTAAAGAACTTACAAAATCATAATCATAAGATGGAAGAAGACTTGAGAGTCAAAAAGATCAAATTCTTAGTGCTAAGTGATCATGCAGATTTGACCTCAGGAGCTTGTTGCTAAGAAACCATTATGTTAAAGTCTTTATTTGAAGAAACTTTCTCTTGACTTTTGAAGCTGACTTGAATACCTTTCCAACGATAGTTTACATGCCCAAATCGGATAAGAAATGGTCATCCAAATCAGCTGACGAAGTGCGAGAAGATGCAGCAGCCATGAAACCGAAGTCAGCAGGCAAAAACCACCAAGTCAGCCCACTCGGCGCCGCGGCGCCGACCCTACTGTCTCCAAATCTGAAAAAAAAAAACCGAAAAAGTCCAAAAACTCGCCTATTTTGCACTCCTTTGCCTCCTAGCTTCCCTGATCAGCAAGAAAGTGTTTCCAAGGTCAAAAAGCTCTATAAATACCATCTTTTGAGCCACGAACTATCATCATCTTTGGGAGGAGACTCAAGGATCCTCATTAATTTTCTTCTTCTTCTTCTTCTCCATTCTTTTATTCTCTTTTTAGTTTTATGTATATATTATCTATGCTTATGCTAGGCTAAACTTCTTTTTGGTTAAGGGTGATTTCAAAGCCCTAGACATGTTATGTAATTAATTTTCAGATTCTATCATATATTAGTTTTCTATCAAAGTTGCTTGTGTTCTTCTATAAGAATTGTTCATGATGTTGTCTTGATTTGTTTAGGTTGCAAACTAGATAGATCTTGATAATTATCTAATGCTAGTTTAGAAGTCTTTATCCGTGTAATTGTCTTGATTTCTTATTCAATAGTAGCAATTCGTAATTCATGATTATGTTGGGTTTTCAGGAATTATGATATGGAACATAACCTAAGTTGAATAAATCCATGTTTATGTGTTTATTGTTTAGATCAACCTATCTTTCTCATCTTAAAGCTACTATTACTTTGAATCTATAAATGTTTATCTTAGGTTATTTGATGGTTAGAGATTAAGTAGCGGAGTTTGTCCTGCTTAACGACGAACTAAGGAAGGATTGGGGTAACACAAGATGTTGTTATCTACGGTTGTTAACTTTGATAACTAATTGATGTTGATAGATCTGAATTTGATTCTTAATGATGTCTAATGGTGGAGAATGAAACCTTAACCATATCTTTCTCATATTTGATTACTTCTTATTTACTTGCTTTCTTACTTTTATTGTTTGATTTAGTTTAAACTAATTTCAAAAATCCCCTTTTTATTTTCTTTTCCTTGAATTTAAGTTTTAAACTAATAATTTATAAACTAGACACCAATCTCTGTAAATTCGACCCTTGCTTCTACTATATTTTAGGATTGATCTTTTTAGTGCAAGGTTTTAATTAAGATACACTATTTGGAGTGCATCAGAAAATTAATCTAATTTCCATGCATAGAATGAAGCAAATTGATTAAAATTTAGAATTCTAACAACTTCGATTTTGAGTCGGGAAATAAAATGCCTTGCATTTGTTTTAGTGAGTTAGAAGAAACTGATTAAATCTGACAGAATACCTGAGAAATGGCAGCATAACGTGCAAGCCCCTATGTAGCTTCCTTAACAATCAGAGCAGAAGGACCACAAGGAATGCTAACAACTGTTCTCCGGGATATTTTAATAAAATACCATGGCAGAAGCAATTCATGAATGAGAATTGCAATACATGTATATGTATCAACAAAATAAAGGCGTTATTAACCAACCAGAACTTTCATGTGAACTTCGTAAGTCACAAGTTAACTCAGTAAAATTGACTTGCCACTTGGCAAACCGAGCACCTTGTTTGTAGTACTCAGCAGATCGTGATGACAATCCTCCATCCAAGCCTTGGCACCAAGATTCGTTGTTTGATCCTGGAAGAGGAACCAAACCCTGAAACACAGGAAAGTTAAAGATTGAATTCATGAGCACCAACAAAAACAATTCCAAGGCGTATAATGTGGAATTCAGTAGTGTCACACCTTATCTACTCTAATGCCAGGCACAATTTTCTGGTCATGCAAGACATCTACAAATTTCTTTCCATCTGTCGTTGACTGGTAAAGTGTTTCCTCAAAAAGAATGGCACCAGAAATATATTCACCAGGGCCAGGAGTTGTGAGCAGTAGCTGTCTGTAAGCCTGACGGTTGGCTCAGTATTGTCTAAGCCAATAGAAGATAATCTCTAGCAATGAACATATAGATCATCAGTTAATAATGAACACAATGCAGAATGATAGCAAACAAAAGGACTTCAACGCACGTTGAGCATTCAATTCTAACAGATCCATCCATTTCATCTGAAACAGCTTTTATCTCTGGAGAAGCCGGTGGAGTTACAAAATAGGGATTCCCGAATATAACTCCTGTGAAAATGCCAATAAAGGAGAATATGAACCAAGGCTTAAGTTCAAATAAAATACCAGCATACCGGAAATTAAATTATTTAATAACCAAAAGTCATTTCAAAAGATGCAATGACTGCAAGATATCCATTAAGAATTTAAGATGTCAAAAAGTGAGCTTCATTCTTGAGATTTACCTTCACTGAGAGACCCTAAGTTGGTCCAGTCAATTATATTGAAGTCGACAGGTGAAGAAGCATGTTGGAGTTTCATAGAGCATTGATAATTGGAAGAATGAACGACATAATTCTTCTGATCTGTAAGGCGGCAATAACACAACAATTTGGGGGAGAGACATTAGACAAAAATAAAAAATGAAAGGTAGTCTAGAAAATTCAAGCGAATCATCTAAGAATCTAAAAAAGATTACATTGACTTCTAGCCTTTCGCCTTCTGTTGCGGGTACAAGACTTGTCATCATCATTAGCTTTAGGCATGCACTTCTCAACTGCTTGCTCTCCCCCATGTGAGCAAGTAATTTGACAGTTGATATCCGCTTTTCCCTGCTGTCATAATAGGAAAAAAAACGAGAAGGTGAATTCTTTAGGGCAGAAATGGTCGAAGTGGCAAGAATTTAACTTACAAGCCATGATTAGTCAATCCTACTAGCAGCTAATGGCAGTAAAGTTGTCCAGTTCTTGCAAGTAATAATGTGCATTGTAACATTATTTAACTCTAATTCTAATAACGAAAAGTAAGATTAATCTTAACTTTTTTTCCAGGATCTTTGCTTTAAGTAAAGCATCCTTGCACACTAACTCATGCTGCAGAGCTTTTACCTAAAAAGACTTACACCAAATTATCCAAATTGAAATAGGTTTAAAAACTTCAGGAAGCAAAACACCAGTTTTTCTAGAAGAGTAAAAAGTTCCAAGCAAACATACCCTATCTCTCCCTAAATTAAGCTCCTAGAAAACCAGCAAAAGACAATCAATATTAATAATAACTAAATACTTCAGAAATGAAATCATATTTGGACAAAATCAACAAAGCCAACAGACCGCTAGCTGACAATAACTAGAAAAACATGTGTACTTGAATAAGTGGACAAAAAGTTTTTAAGGACCAAATTATTTTTTTCTTGATGCTCCAATTTCTTTTGAGCTACATGTGCATGTATAGGTTGGTTGCTCATATAAGCCTTATGCCTTAAAAGCTAAAAGTTTAAAACCAACTTGTCCTTTAATTGTATGCATATTTACATCTTAATGCTCAATTTTCTAGCTAGAATCTAAGCTGCTGCCTTGAATTTTAAAACATATCATTTTATTAATTTTCTTAGTGGAGGCTTCATTAGAAGATTTACAAATATATTAACATTAGAAAATTAGACGAGAAAGATCCAATTATTACTTATCAGAACACTTCCAGTGGTGGGTTGTCAAAGAACTAAAGAATGAGAAACAACCTACTCTATGTTCAATGTTTAAGTGTCAAAATGAAACCCAAGAAAGACAATAAGTGTTAGAAATAACCTAAAAGATTAAGAAACAAGAACATTTTTGCCTCCTGCATTTCCTTAGCTGCACTACCCCTTTAGAAGATAGCTTGAGGGTTTTCTGAAATCCTGTTTTAGACTCTGCCCCTTCCTAATTACCACATAAACCTTGACATATATAAACTGTTATTGCTTTCTCAAATGAGTAGACCATTGATAAAATGAAAAGAACAGAAAGGACTAATTCAAATTTATTTTAAAAATCATTCATTCAGAAATGAAATGAAATGAAATGTCATTTAGGATTACACAACTGATACTATACAATTGATTGTACAATATTGTACAATCATCTTTATGCTCTTGATGTTACTCCTTTAGTTCTTTAGGGTAGTCAACAGCTTTTTTTCACCTTTTGACAAAAACTATAACAATAGGGAGTAATTCACATTTAGATGACTTATCAGATCAAATAACTATGAGTGTCTTGCATGGTGGCTTTTGATGCAATAGCCTTAGTTTACAACTTTGTCAGATCAAAATGGTTTCAAATCAAAATCTAACAAAATCGCAATCAAATGAGATATGTTAAGCATCCAACCTAAAACCAATTGGTAATAGGTGGAGAGGCTCAATTTGAATATAAGATCACAGACAATCCAAGACTTAACCGATGTGGGATAACTCCACTTTAACAGGCCCCCATCATGTGTAGGCGGATATCGATGAGCCTACCACGTGACAAACTCAGAAGGGGTATAAGGCAGAAACAACATAACAGAACCTGGGCTTTGATACCATGTTAAGCATCCAACCTAAAACTACAAGACGAGCTTTGTACCTTTCAATAGAACCATCAGAACGAGTTTTGATTTTGTAGACCCATTTGCATCCAATAGTAGTCTTGCCATGAGGAAGATCAACTAAATCTCAAGTATTTGTTTTCTCAAGAGCCTGAAGTTCTTCAGCCATAGCTTGCTCCCAATGAGGGTCAGTAGTAGCCTCACGAGAAGTTTGAGGTTCATGCAGGTTAACAATAGCAAAAAAGCAATGATAGTCATTAAGATGATGGAAAATTTCTCTTACTCGGGTAGACCGACAAGAAGCAGGTACATTATCAACAATCGGATCAAATTCAACAGGAACAGGCGTAAGAGCAGAAGCTTGATTTGGCTCATCAGATGTAGGTGTCTCTGAAATGGAAAATAACTCAACTGATGGATCAGTAAAGAACTAAGAGGAAGTGGAAAAGGAAAAATGAAACTTTCACAAAGAAGAGAACATAGTATCCTCCCAAAAATGACATGTCTAGAGATTCGTAATCTATTAGAAATAGGATCCCAACAACGATAACCCTTGTGTTCAATCCCATAACCAAAAAAACAACAAAGACGAGCACGTGGTTCCAACTTATTGTATTCATGTGGTTGAAGTAGAACAAAACAGGCTGACCCAAAAGGTATAAGAGTAGAATGATCAAGAATTTTACCAAACAAACGTTCAAAAGGAGAGAGATTATGAAGAACCTAAGTTGGAGTACGATTTATTGTATGCACAACTGTTAAGGCAGCCTCACCCCAAAAATTTTCAGGACAGTTGGTAGAAAGAAGAAGAGCACGAATAGAATCAAGAATGTGACAATGTTTACGTTCTACTCTACCATTCTGTTGAGAGGTTACGAGGACAAGACCGTTGAACTAAGGTACCATGTTGATCAAGGAACTGAAGAAGAGAAGTTTCTTTATATTCCATCGCATTATCAGTTCGAAGTGTTTTAATGGTAGAAGAAAATTGGATTTTAATCATGGTGGCATATTTAATGTATATTTGGGGTAACTCAGATCGCTGTTTAAAGAAATAAATCCATGTAAATCGAGAATAGTCATCAATAAATATAACAAAATACTGAAATTCATTTACTGATGAAATAAGGGAAGGACCCCAAATGTCAAAATGGGCATGATCAAAGGAAGACTCAGAAATGGAATGACTATTATTAAAGGATGAAACTGGCTGTTTAGCAAGTTGACAGTGCAAACAATGAAAAGACTCAAATTTAGTAGATCTTAATAACCCATGAGAGACCAGAGGACGTAATTTACTTGAGGAAGCATGACCAAGACGAAAATGCCACTTGTATAAGGAAGAACCAGTTATGGCAGCTGAGACTTGTTTGACAGGAAGATGAAGAGAGACAAGCTCAAATAAGCATCCTACTTTACGCCCCGTCCCAAGAATCTTTCCCATTTGTGGATCCTGTACCTGACAACCAGAAGAAGAAAAGATAATAGTGAGACCAAGATCACATAATTGTCCTACAGAAAGAAGATTTAAGGCTAAGGTAGGAACACAATAGGCATCAGGAAGACTAAGGTGTGTATCAGAAACATGACCAATATGGGTGATATGGATTTTTGTATCATTTGCAGTATGGATAGGAGGAAGACAGGTGATAGATATTTTAGTGGAGAAAATAGAGGAATCAGGAGTCATATGATTACAACAGGCAGAATTAAGGAACCAAGAAGAAGTACCCGGGGTGACAGAAAATGCAGTGTTAGAAGAATAACTGGAAGATATAACCTGTTTGAAAAGAGTTTCAAGATCATTAATAGTGAGACTAGTATTTCCCTCAGGAGCAGGAGCAGCAATAGATGAGGAAGATCTGGATGTAGAAAATTTTTCTTGAACTTAAGGGTTCCCCTCCCTAGGCCATGATGGACGCCTAGGACAATTAGCAATAATATGGCCGATTTCATGACAATAGCGGCATTCAATTGTTGGACAGTTTGGAAGAAAATGACCTGTTTTATAACAAAACTTATAAAACTTATCCTCTGATATTTGAAGTGAGGAATTTCGTCTAGAAATATCAGATTTCTCTATTTTAGAAGCAAAGTTAGCAAAAACGGAGGCTGAAATAGAAATCACGACGTCGAAATTAGCTAGAAAGATGATCTGACAAACAAATGCTGACATTGCAGGTGATGACGTGACAGACAAGAGGTGTGACACGTGGCAGAGTTTTGGTGGTTGGGGTGTGTAGATGTAGGTGATGTTTATCTCGGGTTTTGCTAAGACAAGATAATAAACACAGATCTCTAAGCAGGGTTTCAAACCGAAACTAACACAGATCTCTAAACAGTGTTTCAAACAGAAACTAACACAGATCCCTAAGTAAGGTTTCAAACAAAAACTAACACAAATCCCTAAGCAGGGTTTCAAACAGAAACTAGACCAAAAAGCTCTGATACCATGTTAAGCATCCAACCTAAAACCAATTGGTAATAGGTGGAGAGACCCAACTTGAATATAAGACCACAGACAATTCAAGACTTAACCGATGTGGGATAACTCCACTTTAACATGATCAACTTCATTGTAAGATCACATAAGCTTCCTTGTATCCTTATGACAATATGTAATTAAGCTAAGCTTACTGCAACCAAGTTTTTTTTTTTTTAAAAATTTCTAAAGCTTATCTTAATATTATTAAGCTTCTTAATTAGTAATTATACTACATCATCAACACCCTTATTAACACACAATTGATGAAAGGAAAAAAAATGTTCTTGTAATTGTAATTGAAAAAAATCCATCAATGCACCCAATCTAAAGCGAAACTAAATAGATCTACAAATTCCAAACGAAGAAATAAAGGCAAAAAAAAAAGACAATCGACGGAATTGCAAAGTGTGAAGGCTGGCGATCATATAACTTTTAGGGAAGAAAGAAAAGAGATCAGAAGGAAGATTGGAGGCCAAAGAAGCTTCCATGGCGAGCTATGTAACGACGACGTGAGATGAAATCACAAGAGCTAAGCAATTGGTGAAATCGCTCAAGTTAATTGCGTAAAAGTTCAGTTTATAATCGCAAAAAAAAAATAAAGAAAAAAATAGTATACTTACCCGACTTTCTAAATGGAATCAAGAGAAAACAAGTATTTGTTCAATAATTATTGTCTCCATCAATAATTGCCAGCGACATATCTATCCAGAGATTGAATAGAAATTGAAAAGTTAGGGTTCCATCAATGATTCGAATTCAGAGAGTGAAGCAATCGGTGAAAACAAAATCAAAGTAAGAAGCAAAGAAACATGTGAGCGATCAAACCAATAGCAAGAAGCGAAGCAAATGGTGAAGCAAGAAGACAATAAATCAAGCTTCTTTTATCTGCGATGGTCGCAAGAAGAGAGCAACGAGAGACGACGTAGAGAGAAGGAAATAGAGGTCTTTGAATATTTTTTAAAACTGATTACTTGTGATGAAATATAATTTGGGATATTTAAATAATAACTTAAGGTAAATTTTTTTGTCATTTTATGGAACTTAATTAAATAATATTATTAATTATAAAAAAAATGATTAATTGGCATAGTACGTGACTACTTATTACGTGTATAATTGCAATGATAAAAAAAATACTTTAACTATTTTAATTTGTTTTTTATAAAAACATATGACAACATATATACAATGTTTTAAAAGAATTTAATGTGCCGTAACATATATTTTATTTAAATTTATAACAGCAATTTATTAAATGTTGCATAATTGCTCTCTAAGATTTTTTTTCACAGCATTTGAAAAAATGGCATAATGAGTCTTTTGAAATATATATATTTTTTGGATAATGAGTCTAAAATCCAAAAGAAGCAGGCAACTTGCTACAAAGAATATACTGGGTAAGCCGTACAATTGGCTTATGCCCCACTGTACACATAGAGTTCTATTTACATCATTGTTAAGAGTATTAGAAACAGTGCAAAATCGAGCTTTGACAGAATCTACAATCAGCTGAAAAACTTCTTCTGGTGATCTTTTGTTTGCTGTATGCTTACGCGAATTTCGTTCCCACCATAAGTAATAGATAGTTGTTGTCTAAACAAACCTAAATAAAATGGACTTGAAAGATTTTCCTTTAAACTGTGAAGATGCCCACTGAAGATCATCCTACCAGTTAACAAAACTTCTATGGATTGAAAAAACTGTTAGAACCTTCTGCCAAACCTTAAAAGAGTATGGACAAGAGAAAAACAAATGATCCCTGCTTTCCTCCTCATCTTGACATAGTAAACATGTAGCAGACTGTACTAGGCCCTAGGATTTCAACTTATTTAGAGTGCTGAGTGATAAGATCCAAAATGGCCCAATCCCATGGCAATTTCTATATGGGCCAAGATCCAAGAAGATCTGGGAAACATGGCAAGAATTGGTGGAATTCACTTGGGCCATGTTGCAAGTTATTCAAGAAAGGCTTCAACATGCAAGATGGGCTTGCATCCAAGTTTAGTCCATGTGATTCAAGAACACAAGGTGACGGCATTAGAGGGCTTACAAGTGGCGGCATCATGTTTAAAGAAGTGGGCCTATTCTTTCATTCATTAATTGACATGGCAATTGTGGGGACCAGTTCATTTAACCATATGGCGCCTAAGAGAGGGCTTATTTTAATTCTTATAATTACTTAGGCATTTGGGCCTATATTATGTAACATGGACATCTTTTAATTATTTAGGTTTGGGCTTGAGCATGTTCAACCCATATTTTACATATTATTACTTAGTAAATTAGGGTTATTGTAGGGAGGCTATAAATATATGTCTTAGCCGCCTACTTCAATTATCTTTTGATCAATTAAGTCTGATTTTATTCAGTGAGAGTTTTCTCTTTTAGTTCTTGAAAGAACTTAGGAACTTATCAAAGAATTCTTTCTTTGTGGCGTTCAACCTATCAAACTTAGGTTCTTGAAACGAGAGTTCTTAGGGTCTAACTTACATGTTTAATCTAGGTTCTTTGAAACAGGCTTTTAAGGGTTTAAGTTTTCTTTGCCTGAATCTTGGCTTTTCTGGGTTAGGTATTTCAATTTGTTAGTGGGTTCAAAGGGTTTAACCCTTAGGGTTCACATCAGTTGGTATCAGAGCTTAGGCTTCCAATCAGGTTTTTATAGTTATCGCTTTGATTTGTTGTTTGTTACTTCTTTTTGGGGTTTCAGATACTATCACAGCAAAATCAATAACAAGATTGTGGGGTTTTAGGCATTCTTGTCTTAGGGTTATAGCTTTAGGCATTCTTGCCTTGGGTTATAGTTTTTAGGAAGTCTTGCTTTGGGGTTTCGTTTCTTGTAATTGAATCAAATCAATCTAACAAGATTTTAGGGTTTCAAGCATTCTTGTCTTGGGATTATAGATTTAGACATTTTTTCTAGGGTTATAGTTTTAGGCAGTCTAAGTTTGGGGTTTCAGTCTTGAAAAGTGGTTTAAATCAAGATTTTGTTTCTTGAATTTTTGATCAATTAAAATTTCTTCTTGTTGATTCTTGATCCGTTCTTGAAAAAAAGAAAGAAGAAGAGTGTTCGAATAGGCAGAAAAAGAAAGAAAGATTCGAAAAAGATTGAAAAGAAGAGGAAAGAATCGACATTTTTTTTCTAACCAAATTTGTTTTGCAGCAATTTAAGATGTCTCTCACATGTGGCCATGAAATAAAGCAGGTTCTGCAAGAGATGAGAGAGTTCACATTATTGTTTGGGAGGTTTGTGCAACAAGAGGAAGAAAGATGGAGAAGAAAAAAGAGAGAAAAAGAGAGAAGAAAAAAAGAAAAAGAAAGTGAGGTGGTTGCAAATAAAGAAAAGCAAGAGGAAATGGAGCGTAAAAAAGAAAGTGAAAAAGAAATAGAGGTGGCTGAAATTAAAGAAGTATAAAAGGAGCCACTAGTGGAAAATGAGATAATTCCTGCCGAGGGAAACAAAGAATTTGAGAATTTTTCTGATGCAAAGGAGAGTGAGGTTTTTATTCTTGATGCTCCTAACCAATCTCTTCCTATTTTTCCTATTTCTTTGTTGAAGGATTATGAAGATTTATTTTCGGAGGAGTTGCAGGATGGGTTGCCACCCAAAAGCGGCATTGTGCATCACCTTGATTTAGTACCTATCACCGTCATTCTCACATACAAGGCTAAGATTCGAGGGCGAACCTTTTCGAGGAAAGGGGGAATGATAAGATCCAAGATGGCCCAATCCCATGGCAATTTCTATATGGGTCAAGATCTAAGAAGATCTAGGAAACATGGCAAGAATTGGTGGAATTCATTTGGGTCATGTTGCAAGTTATTCAAGAAAGGCTTCAACATGCAAGATGGGCTTGCATCCAAGTTTAGTCCATGTGATTCAAGAACACAAGGTGGCGGCATTAGAGGGCTTACAAGTGGCAGCATCATGTTTAAAGAAGTGGGCATATTCTTTCATTCATTAATTGACATGGCAATTGTGGGGACCAATTCATTTAACCATGTGGCGCCTAAGAGAGGGCTTATTTTAATTCTTATAATTACTTAGGCATTTGGGCCTATATTATGTAACATGGACATATTTTAATTATTTAGGTTTGGGCTTGAGCATGTTCAGCCCATATTTTACATATTATTACTTAGTAAATTAGGGTTATTGTAGGGAGGCTATAAATATATGTCTTAGCCGCCTAATTCAATTATCTTTTGATCAATTAAGTCTGATTTTATTCAGTGAGAGTTTTCTCTTTTAGTTCTTGAAAGAACTTAGGAACTTATCAAGGAATTCTTTCTTTGTGGCGTTCAACCTATCAAACTTAGGTTCTTGAAACGAGAGTTCTTAGGGTCTAGCTTACATGCTTAATCTAGGTTCTTTGAAACAGGCTTTTAAGGGTTTAAGTTTTCTTTGCCTAAATCTTGGCTTTTCTGGGTTAGGTATTTCAATTTGTTAGTGGGTTCAAAGGGTTTAACCCCTAGGGTTAACCCATGGGATTGGGCCATCTTGGATCTTATCATTGAGTCTGTCTAATATAGCCAGCCAGGCAATGAAAGAGTACTTTGGCACATTGAAAGAGAACCATACTAAGTGATGCAAGACACTTTGGCATGCTTTGTTCGTAGATGATTCCACGTATCTGAAGTAGAAAATCCACCAGTTTTAGATGCTAACCATTTTACATTCCCACTCTCACCATTAGAGAAAATTAGAAGTCTTTGTGCAATCTCCCTCAATTTCAAAATTTGTCTCCACCCTCAGCTACAAGGCTGTGGTATCTTAATTTGCCAAAAATTGAACATTCTAAGGGGGTAGGCTTTTACCCAGGCTACCCAGATCGACCCAGAATTGGAAAAAAGTGTCCATATATGCTTTAGTATACAAGCAATATTCCACACCTTGAGGTTCTTCAGACCCAGACCACCCTCATTCTCTGGGTAGCAAATTGTATCCCAGCTGACCTTTGCCCCTTTTGCATGTGTGTCTTTTCCCTTCCACAGAAAAGCAGAGCACATTTGGTCTATCTTGTGAATAACCTTCTGAAGGAGAATGAATATAGAACACCAAAAAATGTGCAGGCTGAACAGAAATAGATTTTATAAGTTGCAGGCGCCCTACATATGAGAGTCTCTGCGAGGACCAACTGTTTATTCTGCTAGAAATCTTTTGTATGAGCATATCATAGTGGCCTACTGTCAACTTACCAGTTATAAGAGGAATGCCAAGGTATCTAACTGGTAAGGTCCCCAGTTTAAAACCAGGTCTATGTTGAATCATCTGGAGCATTATAAGATCAATATTAGCATGAAAGACCTCTCATTTAGCACTGTTGAGCTGCAAGCCAGATAGCTGATAAAACTTATGAAAAATATTGCACAAGTTTATAATTGAATCCTTCTTGCCGTTGGTGAATACCATGATATCATCTGCAAAGCAAAGGTGTGTCAATTGCACCTTTTTACATGAGGGATGATAGCCAATATGCCCTTCTACAGCTGCTAAGTTGAGAATGGATGATAGCACATCCATAACAATAACAAAAAGATAAGGGGAGAGGGGATCTCCCTGTCTTAACCCCTTCTTACCAAGAAGGATTCCTACCAGACCTCCATTTATAACCACTGAGTAATAGGGAGTAGTTATACAAGCTTGTAACTAGTCCATAAATCTTCCAAGAAAACCAAGAGCTTGAAGTGTGTTGAATAGGAAGCGCCAATCTACAGTATCAAAGGCTTTCCTCAGATCCATTTTTATTGTCATTCTAGGAGAGATTTTTTTGGTGTGGTACCCCTTTACCAGTTCCTATGCTAGGAGTATGCTGTTTGCAATGCTTCTACCTTCCACAAAGGCTGACTGGTTTGCATTAATCAGTTTTGGTAAGCATTGCTAAAGCCTGTTGGCTAGCAGTTTGGAGATACACTTGTAAACTGTATTACAACAAAAGATTGGTCTGTAATCAGTTACATGGCCTGGATTCGGAACTTTTAGGACTAGTGTGATGGTTGTTGCATTTACAGTCTTTGGCATCTCCCCAGTCCTGAAGAAAAGTAGTATGGCTTTAGTCACATCATCACCCACAATGTTATTTATGCTAGAAATTGGTTCTTTTTTATGAATAGAGCTTACAGGAATTTAGAGTTATCTAAATAAAGCTTTTAAAGAACATTACTTTAATAAGAATAATCTAAATGTAATTTAATAGCTTTTTTTTCGCTAAG
Source organism: Fremontodendron californicum (assembly GCA_030761205.1). NCBI lineage: Eukaryota > Viridiplantae > Streptophyta > Magnoliopsida > Malvales > Malvaceae > Fremontodendron > Fremontodendron californicum. Next base: position 4,324,716 of record JAULJL010000037.1, read on the forward strand.
CCAATAAGATTAAAATAAGAATTATCTAAGTGTAATTTAAATGTAATTTAAAAAGATTATAATCAAAAGAATAATCTAAATGTAATTTAAAAAGATTATAATCAAAAGACTACAAAAGATCAGATCATAAAGACTAAAAACAAGAGCTGACAGCAAAAAGCATTATTTAGACACCTACCACACCATGCCATAAATATATCCTCTCTTAATATCTCAGATTTTGCTAAGGAATCTACTAAACCCAAAATTATATGTGTAAAAATATATATCCCAGATTTTGCTAGGCGACCAAATTATATGTGCAAAAATCCCAAAATTACATGTATCAAATCGAGCGACCAAAAGTCAATCTGCATATTGACCCTGCATATATAGGGACAATAATCGTCAAGGATAATTAGGCTTCATAAATTTTAACAATCTTCCACTTAGAGACTAATTCATCATCAACTGTCTCCACCTACAACGGTCGCGACTTCTTAATCCTTAACAAATTAAGAAGTCCAACTGAAGTTGCACACAACTTTAGTTTCCACGTCAACATATCAACTGGATTTCGACTTTCTTGAATCTTCTCAAGACTAAGACTTCATTTTCCAAAGCTCATCTTATGAAGTGATACCAAACTTATATATGCTTTGTCCTAGCATGATAGACATGATTCTTTGCAAAATGACTATCGCAATGCAACACATTCTTGTCATCCTTGTGACCTAATTCTTCCAAGAAAGACTGCAATCACATCATCTCTGTGCTAGACTCTATCACCACAACATACTCTGCCTTAGTGGTAGAAAGTGTAACTATCTTTTACATCTTTGATACCCAACTGATTGCATTACCACCTAGGTATAAACATCCGATAGTATTCCTCTTGCTGCCTATATCACCAGTCATGTCAATCAACATACATAAACCCAAATATGATTTTCTAAAGCATGAAACTAATTAGTTTGCAGTATCTCTCAGATACCTAAGAATCCAATACTTCATAGTTTCCTAGATTACTCATATATCTACTAACAACTCCCATTGAATGTGTTATGTTCGGTCGGTCTGTACACACCATGGCATACATAAGGCTACTAATAGCATAGGAATAAGGTACCTTAGCCATGTAGGCCTGTTCACGCTCAATTAAGGGTGATTGATCTTTGGATAGTTTGAAGTGACTAGCTAAGGGGTGCTCAAGCGCTTTGCACAATCCATATTGAATTTGCTAAGCACCTTCTTTATATACTCTTTTTATGATATATAGCTTAAGAACCTATCTATCTCTAGTAATTCTCATCCCAATTAGGATCTGTTTTGCAGTTAGCACCAGGGTTTCAAATAGCGGTGGCATCGCGGTGTCGCGACCGCTATTTCGCGGTAATGGCACCGTCCGCCATCGCTAAATGCCTCAATAACGGTGTGAATTTTTTTCACACCAATATTGGCTGATCGCGGCTGCTAATAACGCTGTAACGAAAAATAGCGGCCCTAACGACCCGTTATTTCCGTTACACCGTTACCATTTGAAAAAAAATCATGTTCAGTGAGATGAGATAGAGGGAGGCAGAGACCAAATAACATAATTCACAATATTAAAAAAATAAGAAAAAACTCAAATCTCAAGGCTTAAGTAGAAACGTACAAGGTAAGTTTAGCAATTACCTTTCTTGATTTATTATTTCTAGCCTTTGGTTTGCTTGTCAAGCTTGAATACATAAAAGGGTTCGAGATTGGAGCAAGAGGGGAGGGGAGGGGAAGGGTGGGCTGGAGCAGGCTGGGAGCAGAGTCAAACAAGACAGAAGGAGGAAGAGATGGCAAAGCTCTTGGCGCACAAAGAGAAGAAGTGTGAGTGGTTGTGTCATGGTGTGGCGTTGGCAGGACTGTGTTTTTCATGGGATTTTGGCATTTGGGGGAATAGGGATTTTGGGGGAATTGAGAGAGATGGTTATTGGATGGGTGAGGTCGGTGGAGGGTAGACCTGCTCATGGGCCAGGCCGGGTCGCGGCCCGATTGTTTTCCATATTCTTTGCCCAGGCCCGGCCCTGGGTCAGGCCGGCTCGGTAGGCCCGAATTTACTGTTCATCGGATTAAAAAAATATATATATTTTTATTTTTTATAATTAAAATTAAATAAAATAATATTATTTTAATTAAAAAACACTGTTTCGGGCCGGAACAAAAAAATCCAAGTAATTTATTTTAAGGCAACACTGTTCCGGAACAAAAAATACTGTTTCGGGCCGGTCGGGCTGCCCGACCTATGAGTAAGTCTAGTGGAGGGTTCATACGTGATTAAGATGTGTGACGGATTGAGTCACTCAAAGTGACCCAATCCAAGTAATTGTTAGGAACATTTGTAGAAGAATTTGTTAAGGGAAATTTTAGGGGAAAATTTTAGAAAATTTTTTATATATAATTTTATTTGGGGAAAAATTTAGGAATTTTAATATATATAAAATTTGTAAAATTTAAATAAAATAATTATATATTAATTTTATTATTTATTAATTTACGATTTTATATTTGAATTTGAGTAATGATTTTTTTGTTTTAATATTTATATTATTGTTAATTTTTTTATATTAAATTAAAATTAAAATTAAAATTAATTTTTATTTTTATTTTTATGTAATTAAATAACAGTTGAAAATAACATTCATTATATAATAAATTGAAAGTAATTTATGATAAAATATTAAATCTATTAATGTGTCAAAATTTTGTTAAATCAATAAAAAGTAAAATTTAGAAATTTTAAAATCGATTCGATTTTTAACGGAATATATAAGATAATTATATATTTTTAAGTTTGTAATATTATTAAATATGAATACTTGACATTTAACATGTTTATATTTTATTAATTATTAATATTTTTAGAAATTTATAGATAAGAATGAATAATTTTCAAAATATGAATATTTTTACTATAATGACGAAAAATGATGAATACTTTTTTACATGTAAATAAAAAATTATAAAATATTATAAACTACTTTAAAAATCATTAAAAATGAATTCTTATATTTATAACTATAATTACTATAGTTTATAATAAATTGTGTCAATTTGAAAAAAATTCACGACCGCGATGACCGCGATAGCATTCCTTACATACACAACCGCGATAAACGCGAAGTGACCGAAAACGCAATCGCGAACGCAATTTAAATCCCTGGCTAGCACCCAAATCCTTCATCATGATGAATTCCTTTGACAACTTCTTTTTCACTTTTTCAATCTATTGTATACTAGCTCCGGCAATTAACATATCAACATATAACAACGGGATGATATAAGAGCCATCAAACCTTTTGACGTAACAAGAATCATCTGCTTGAAACCTCAAAAAACCATTGCTGCTCATGAAATTATCGAACTTTAATTTTATACTAATTTCTACGAGCCTATTTCAACCATGCATATAGACGCTTCAGAAGCTTGCATACCATTTTTTCCTTTCCCTGAACCTTAAAACCATGTGGCTGATGCATGTAAATTTCTTCTTTCAAGTTACCATGAAAAAATGCCATTATTCATCTACTATACTATAGATGCAAATCTTCTTTTGCCACTAGCCCAAACACCTTTTTAATCATGGTCAATTGAACCACTAGGGAAAAAAATCTCAGTGCAGTCAATGCCTTCTTTATGTTAAAAGCCTTTTACGACCAGCCTTCCTTTATACTGCTTACTGTTGTCGTGTTCTTCTTTTATTCGGTAAACCCATTTATTCTACAGTGTTAGAAAAAAAAATACAGATCTAAAAGATTTAAATGCTGACTTTGAGGCGTGAGAAACACTTTTCTTAAGGCTTTATAATGCCTCCAGGATACAACAAAGTCATAAACGTTCCAAGCAGAATAGTGAAAATGGCATAATAGAAAAGTCTCTTTTATAAACAATGTAAAGTTACATTTGTTAGTAACTTGTCTGTTGGCATAAGTTATGTTTTTACACAACAAATGTCTGTTGGCATAAGTTATGTTTTTACACAACAAATGTCTGTTGGCTTAGGTTGTGTTCTTACACAACAACTGTTTAGTTAAATGTTATGTCTTTACATAACAGTATTGTTAAGAAACACAACCATTCAATACAACTGACTTTTAATATATATATATTTTTTTTTCGGTTTAATTAATAAATTAATTTATTCCGAAAATCAAAAAATAAAACAAAAAATCAATTGTATTAACAATTTTAAGCCCAAGTGCCCATCTTTGACATTAAATAAGTAGCCCACTAAGTGAGCCCACTAGGTGAGCCCATTACCACCTTGGGCTTTTGGCACTTAGTGCAATTGTCTAAGCTAAGAAGAATAGCTTATTATATATTCTTTTCTCTTGACTTTTCTAAGTGATATGGGATAATATCCATCAACATTGCAAACTACTAACATAGAGTGCTTTTTACCCTTTAGGTAACTCTGCCAAATGCCATGTTTGATTCGAAATCAACGAATCCATCTCATCTTTCATGGCTAACTCCCACTTGAATTGATTCATCAACCAACTGCTTCGTCATAACTCTCTGGTTGACCTTTATTAGTCAACAAAATATAGTTAAGAGAGGGTGAAAATCTTTGTGGTGGTCTGACAGTTCTAGAAGATCTCCTCAATTCCGTCACTGAAGTGGATTGATTCACTTCAAGGACTACATTCTCTTGAACTTCTGGAGCTTTCTACTGTAGTAAATCATTCATTGGAGAGTTTTTCATGTGAACTACTTCAAGCTTCGTCACATCAAAATCTGCATTTTCTGAAACTTTGCCCAACATGTTTTTGTACAGAACTAGCTCCTTAAAGATCAAATCCTTGCTCCTGATAATCTTTCGGTTTTGGTCATCCCAGAAACTATAACCAAACTTAGTTTCACCATAGCCAATAAAGAAACATTTCTTACTATAACCTTTTATAGTGAATTGAATATGATAAAATTGTTGTATAATTTTTTTTTTTTTTTTGAAATATAACAAAGTGAATGATATTTATTGCCCAACTTTGTGTGCAAGCTCATTTTTTTTTTGGATTAAGGTTAAATTTGTCATTATACTATAGGTTAATATTGAATATACTCCAATTTCATTAAATTTTATAACTATACTTTTAATTTCATTAATTTTTAATATAAAATGACGTAATTGATTAAAATTTGTCATTTGTATTAACAACATTAAATATTTCAATTCCATTATATTTTGTCAAAAATTAATGAAATTTAAAAAATATAAAGTAACGAAATTTATCATTGGCATTAACAAAATATTTATAAAATATTTTAATTCTATTATTTTTTGTAAAAAAAAAAAAACCAACAAAATAAAAATTACAATTAAAAAAATTAATAAAAATTAAAATTTAATGATAAAATTTAATATTGAGTTATAATATAATGATAAATTTTGCCTTAATCCATTTTTTTTTTTTTTCAATGTAGCTAATGTCAAGCTAGTGGAACCAATGGGCCATGTTAATGAGATTAAGGCCCGGCTTATAACTCTGTAACCTTAGCCCCAAAAGACAAAAAAACTAAAGAACTAAAAACGCAAATGCTTTCTTAGAAAAATATATATAGAAGTTTAGATTGAGTGATTGACAACTTTTTCTTTTAGTTTTTAATCTATTCTTAATCCCTCAATCTTTATCTATTTAATTCATTTGAGAAGGACATTAAACGTTTATTCTTAATCCCTCAATCTTTATCTATTTAATTCATTTGAGAAGGACATTAAACGTTTAAGTTCTTTCGAATCCGCAATCTTTAAAAATTTATCGGACATGAACTCAATTGGCAAGTGATTGACAACTACAGAAGCTGAAACTAATGTAGTAGTTTTCAAATGCGACATCAAATAAATCATTTAAAATATATATATGCACACATATAATTTGTTACCAAATATTTTATGTCTCTAAAGTACAGTATCAAAATTTCCCACTCAAAATCCTCACAAATAACAAAGCAACTTTTTTCATCCCAGATAATCTTTTAACCCCTAACTTAACATTTTCTGCCAACAGGCAACAGTATCACGAAACAATGGCTGCGCTCTGTCTTTTTTATATCTGCCTTTGAGCTTTCTTTCTTTCTCTTTTCTCCATGTCTGGACGTCCATATCTTTCGTGTTCATCAAGCTCCATCGTACTCTTCTTGTCTTCTACAACTTCACCATGTTGTTTCTTGAGTTGCATTTTAGCCTCGGACAAGCCCCGTTTCACCTCCTCGTTATCCGGTGTTTCTTTTAGCAAGATCCTGTAGTCTTGTATTGAAGCTTCCCATTTCCTCAACTATTACATATATCCAGTTGAACATTATTAGATTATTCTACATATTCTATAGGCAACACAATTATTTAAGAATCTGTTTATAAATAATTCAATTCAGCTCCTAGTAGACCTGTCCAGAGGGGCCGGGCTACCCACCCGGCCCGAAAGGTTCAGTCTGAATTGGTCCGGGATGGGTAGGAATTTTTTTTCTATTCGAGTTGGATTAGCTCGATTACTGTTTATTTATTAAAATATGATTTTTTTTATATAAATATTAATATAAAAAATAATTTTTTAATATTTATAAATAGTAAACCGAGCCAAGCCTGACTTGGATAAGAGAAAAAAATAAATTAAGCCGGAGCTCGACTTGACCCATGGACACTAGCTCCTAGCATTATCCCAATTTTTGTCATTCTAGTGCTTGATTCCCCGCCCCCCCGTAAAGTCTCAAGGTATGGTTCCAAACATGCATGATTCACTCCAATTGATTAATCATGACTAGCTATTAGTTTTGTTTTGAAAGCGACTTAACTATTATTTTTAGAGATGTCAATTCAAGCCGAGTTAACTCGGATCGACTTATGAATAACTCTATTTTCAATTGATTAATTAATTAATGATCATAATTATATTTTTATCTACAGTTTAATAATGTATAAAATATTGTGAAATCTCAACCATATAAGTTGTGAATTATGACTAGAGGTATCCATGAACCGGATCGGGTTTAGTTTGACTGCCACCTCTAAATGTCAAGCTTGATCCCAAGTCCCGACCCATCCAAACAGGTTCAATCTGATTCAGGTTTGATACTACTTAATAAATTATAAAATAATAAAAAAGTATTTTATATAAATATTTTAAAAATTAAAATTAAATAATATCTCGAATTAGATTAGACCTAGGTTTAAAAATTCCTATTTAAGGCTCAACCCATCTGGCTTATGAACAATTCTAATTAATCATAACCAATATTAGCTATTCTAGCTATTAATAATGTAAAAATGAGTTGCAAGTTTTTATAGTCTCACCTTGAAATTACAATCTGCTCTTCTTAGTCTAGCCTTGGTGTACCCAGGGCGAACGTTAAGGGCATGGGTGCAGTCCTCTATTGCCTTTTCGAAGTGGCCAAGCTTGGATAGACAAGCTGCTCGGTTGCACAACAAGACGGAGTTGTGTGGGTCATGATCAAGCCCCTCGCCGTATACAACACATGCTTCGGAGAATTTGGTTGCCTTAAAATGCTCATTGCCATTTGATCGAGCTGCTGCCACTGCTCTAGCTTTCCTCATTACGCAATTTGCTTCTTTGTTGTTCGAGTCAAGCCTAACAGCTCGCTGAATCGCCGCCAATGCATCATCAAATCTTCAGACAATCATAAGAAATAAAAAAAAAAAAAGAAAAATATTATTAGTTGCTTAACAATATTATTTGGAAGATCATTTTATGTGCTGTTTTTGAATGGATGAATCAAAATTTTTAAGTTCTAAATTCACCATTTTATTGAAGGTAATGTGAATCAAATTTACCATTTATTTTTAAATGTATGTTATTTTAATATTATATTTTCAATTTGATCACTAAAATGATAAAAAGAATATTTCATGACCATGAGAAAGTATCTAAATATTCTACAAAATATTTCATAATTAAATAAGATATACAATATTAAATTTGCAATCATTCAAAAAATTATACTAATAAATTTGATCCATTATTTTAAATAAAATAATAAAATTTAGTCTTTATATTTCTTTTATTTTTTGTGTTTATATACCATACACATCTATGTGCCCGGAAAATATAGTATATTATAAGACAAAATCTTCATAGCTGCCATTAGTTTTTGTATGGATCCAATCAAAAATTTGGTATTGCTCCAATGGTGGCAGACGTGAACCCCCACCTATAAATCAAGGTTCAACTTAAACAGCCTATTTTCTGCTGTTAATTAACAGTTTAACTCTAAAATTATGAGCACAGCTGGCATGCATACTCTAAAAAATATATAAGAAAAATTCACTTTTATTATAAAATTATTTTAATTTTACATATTTTTTAATTTTTTATATGATTTATATTTATTTAATTCGATAATTATATTTCATATTTTATTTATGTAGATCGTGTACGTCAATTTTTAAATAAATTAAATATAATTAGTTAGCGCTTATGGTATAGTTTTTGGTTTAGGCTCAGTGAAACTTGGAGCCAGTGAGGCAGTAACCTTAATTTTTAGAGTTTAAGTGTTGGATTTCAGTTTTCAAGAGCAAAGACAAGGTCAAAGTTGAACTTACCTAGAAATTTTCAATTTTCAAATAGTAAATGAAAAAAGAATAAAGGATAAAAAAAAAAAAGTGGGGAAGTAGCGGTAGGTGCCCAGTCATAACAAACAAAACAATTAACCTAAAACCCAATAATTTTTGTGCAAATTTAGCCCCATTTGGTAGGTAAAGGTCAGATTTAGCCAGCTCTAAGGTCCTTTTACCCTCCTTTTGGTTCCTCTTTTTCCAGCAAGAATTCTCCTTTTGAGTTGTTTTTCAACATTAATTAAGCTAATTAGGATCACAAACTCCCTACATTACTCTATCCTCTATCCTTTATCCATAGACCCCTATACTTTGTCTACATTTATCTCTAACAGTACTTTTCCTGCATGACGTAATTTTATAGGAGATTTACTAACGTCTTTTAAGTTAATTTTTTAAAATTAGTTAATATAAAATTATATTAATTATAAAAATTGATAATTTTATTTATTATTTATTTTTAATATATTAGATGAAATATTATTACATATAACAGAATTCATTTTATAGTAGCAGATAGTAGTAGTAAAATAGAACACTAACCTGCCGGCGGCCATGTCCACCTGAGCTCGAACAACTAACAAATTCGCATTACCAATAGGGCCAAAGTATGTATTGCAGTCATCAACATTGAAATTTGGACCTTTCAATAATGCTTCATCGGCCTCTTGGTGTTTGTGGAGCTTCAACAAGGCCTCAGCTTTCAATCCATATATCTTAACAAAAAGAAAAACAAGTTATATATTATACACTGACAGATCATAATGCTAAATTTTGATGGGATTTGAGTTTTTTTTTTGGGCTGGTTTGATTATTTATGTACCTGTGGAGCTGAATCTGCACCGGCATTAATGGTTGAATCTGTTTCTTTGAGCAGGGTGTTCCAGTCTCGTACCCTTTTAGCTTCAGTACACTTGTTTAAATGTGTCTGAATAGTTTTAGCTTTAGCAATGTCATCACGGTCAGCCTCAAGGCCTGCATGCTTGTAGTGATATATTGCCTTTTCCACATCCCCTAATCTGTACAATTTTATCAAGAGATTGTTTAAATGTAGAAGAATTTCGTTTCCCAATAAGCAACTGGTTTTGTTTTTGTTTTTTTACCTGAGATATAAGTTTGCTAAACGATGGTGAGCTCTGTGATAATGAGGTTCAATTCGAATGGCTTCTCTGCACTCAAAAACTGCCTCAAGAATCCTGCCTAAACCTGCTAAGGCTGCACTTTTGTTGCTTCGATATGAAGCCTTATTTGGATCAATGGCGATGGCCGCTTCGTACAAAGCCAAGGCTTCCGCAAAATTCCCATTCTTATAATCTTCATTGCCCATAATTTTCAACGTTTCAGGGTCCATTCTTGTAGAAAGAGCTCTGCAAAGAGAGGATGGCTGTTCTTCCTTACGCTTTTCCTCAACCGGTTTCTTCACCACATTTCCCATTACACTGTTCGGATATTTCCCATTAGGCGTTGAGACATCCTCTCGAACGTTATATGAATTTGTGTTTCCTCCTCCAGGTTGCCTCAAGTTGCCTAAATTGCCATAAATCATCACATTACTCGATGACGCTCGAACAAGATTGCTGTTTCCTTTTGTTTTTTGATGATCGACGATCATGCTTTCGAGCTCAGCAGAGATACTAACGGCTTCTTTAGGCACCTTTCTACAATGGTTGACATTGACATATCCTTCGTTAGCTGTTGTTGTTGTTGTTCTGGTTGCTTCATCAGGAGGTTTCCGAACCTGGTTTTGTTGTCGTACCGAAGTTGGTTTAGCATGATTTGGAGGCGGTTTCATGCCGGGTTTTGGTGGCGCTTCTGGTCCAATCGCCGAAGAGTTAAAAAAAGAAGCCTCATCGGAACCACTCCGCCGCCTCTTAGTGTTTGAGTTCGCTGTTTTAACGTTCATGTTGTTGTTGTTTATATGCAATGAACCTGTAGAAGTAGACTTTCTAAGCCAAAAATTACGCTTCCCAAAAACTGCATTCAATATCCCACAACCTGATTTCTTTTCCGGCAAATATTCCCCCATATTTTCCTGCTCAACTCTCTGTTTAGAATGCAGCTTTTTCTATAGAGAGGAATGGTGAATTTTCAAGTAAACAAGCAGCCAAAACATGGGTGTTTTTTAACTTGAAATGTAAAAGAATAATACAAGGAAAAATGAGATATCATTTATTTGTTAATGGCAAAGAAAAAGGAGAGAAAAGAGAGGCCTAATCCTACTGTCCTAGGAGATGATATGCAATTCCTGGAGTGGCTGCCATTGCAAATTAGAGAATTTCTCTTCGTTTTCCCTCACTTCTGGCTAAAAACATGGTACGAGATGGCATGATTAAGAATGGGAAAAAAAGAAGTTGCAGGAAAAGAGAATAATGATTTACAGTTGTGTTGTTTAATGAGAATTGCAAGTTGGCTTTGATTGTTGAAAAAAATTTCTCCCTTTTTTTTTTTTTTTTTTTCCTTTGGTTTTGTTTTTCTTGTATGATGAGGTGAATAGGCAAGCTAAAGACCCGGTCCAAGTTTAAATGAGGATCTCTAAAATTTTAGAAAGAAAAAAAAAAAAAAAAAAAAGGGAGGGGGGGGAGTTTGTTTTGTAATGCACCCTACATTATTTGGGCATTTTGAAGATTTTGCTGTACAAGCCAGCCAGGACAGCCTCCATTCATGAACAAATTAAGAGAAAGCACGAAGAGAGGAGGGCACGTCTTTAGCCCCTCACATTCACAATTGAGGGCAGTTGGGGTTTTTTCTTTTTAAAAAAAAAAAAAACTTTATGTTTTTAGTGAGTGAAATCTATTAGTTTATTAATATAACATAAAATATTAGCAACTTTTCATATTTTATCCACTTTATTTTATACACATAAGAAATATATATATGATTATTTTGTGATTATATTTTTAAAAAATAAAAGAATAAGATGATTTTTTTATTAGGTTAAAAAAATTATTTGAGAAAAACACAAATGTGTATATAGAAATTATCTGATCTATTGTTACTAAAGTTTTTAGACTTCACAAACAGGATTTGTAGGGCAATATATATTCTTTAGGGCATATTAAAAAATTATAAAAAGCTAATTAAAAAAAATGAAACATGTGATAGATTTTTAATTTCGTTTGTGAAATTAAATAAAATTCATCACCAATGTATCAAATACGAATTTTATGTGTATAAATGTGTATGTTTTTTTTAATAAGTATAAATGTGTATGTTTTATGTGTATATAACATTTTTTTTCTTATTATAATATTTATTAAATAATTATTAAAGATAGACTAACATGTTTAAAGTTATCAAATTCAAAATGAATCATGGAAGCATGAGAAGTTTATTCACAAAAATTAAGAGTTGATTCCCATGTATTTTTTTAATGTTTTCTTCTTATTATTTTTTTAAAATTGAATGCGTATTTGTTTTGAAAATAACTTGCAATTATATTTGTTTTTTTTTTAAAAGAACACTTAAGCCTTTATTTTTTTCAATGAAAAGTAACATCCCATATATCATGCATTTCATGTAAGAAAAAAGGTTTTGACTAGTTCAACTTCAATTAAGTCAAGAGAGTTTCTAATTACAAAAAAAATGAACAAGTACAAGGATACAACTTTAAACAAATCAAGGTACAATTTCATGTTTGTCATAACGTTTTTCAATTGGTAGGACTTGAAAAAAGTTTTAAAAGCAAATCAAAACCAAAAGAGTGGCAATCATTTTTTTGTTTAAATTTGAAAAGTCACCTACAAAAATTTATATTTTTAAAAATCTTCAAATTAATTAAGATTTATTGAAAATATAACTTTTAGGTAATGAAAAAATCAAAGTGGATTCATAAATACGGTAAAAATGTATCAACACTTCATAGCGTCCGTTAAAGTGGTGTTATCTCACATGTGTTAAATCTTAAATTATTTGTAATCTTATATTCAAGTTAAATCTCTCCACCTATTATCAATTGATTTTAGATTGAATACTTAATATAGTATCATAACACAGGTTCTATTATGTTGTTCTTGTTTTGTGATTCCTGCATGTTAACCCTTTTGAGTTTGTCACGTGATAGATTTGTCTGCTTCCGCCTACACGTGCTGAAAACCTGTTAAAATGATGTTATCCCATATTAGTTAAGTCTTGATTTTCTTTTGATCTTATATTCTCTATTATCAATTAATTTGAGGTTGAATACTTAACCGCATAAATATATATTTTCAACCCTTATAATCATTGGGTGAAAAACGCCTTCGTTGGTGGTAAACAATGACTAATGACGACTTCGTTATGATGTTGTAAAGTTCTTTTCTTGTTTTATCACTCCGTTGGCTTTTTCATTAATTCTGGTTCCATTTATGTGACACCAATGTCATCTGGTGCCTCCCACTTGCTGGAGCGAATGTCATTCAAAATAACCAATTCTGCCTTTAGATTATCAACCCAGTATGAATCAACAAATAGAGATTTCAATTCAATCTCTAATATTCAAGCTAGAGACATAATAATGTATCACAAACAGAAAGCTGCAACAAGAAATGAAATAAAACGTATATAAACTCCGACTCTTTGTGTGTCATATAGAAACATAATGTATCACAAACAGAAAGCTGCAACCCTTATAAATGATGTTTTATATTTGTATAAATTTTGATGTGTTAATAATTTAGATTATATAGATTTTGACATGTTCATGTATTCGTGTTGTGTCCGTGTTTTTTTTTCGTGTCGTATCTTGTTTCGTGTCGTGTTTTAATTATTTTTTTTGTGTCGTATTATCGTATCGTGTCCAATATTATTAGATCATTACTACAACAGGTGATTGACTGCATTCTCTCCCATATTCGGGTCGTCTTTTGGTCTTAAGCCATGGCTCAATTGACCTTTGTCATCACAATTAAAATTTGTACATAACTCACTCAAGTAGAGAAGCTCTACTGCTATATTATACATTGAGTGCCTATACAAGTTATTCGATAGTATCATTTCAAGTATGGAAAAAGATAGGTATAATTCTAACTTAAACCAAATAATTTTTTTTTTTTTAAAAATTGAATTTTAACTTAACCTCATGACAAATGTCATCTTACTTTTCAAATTTTAAGATTGAAATATATAAAATAACATTCCTCTATTGTGTAAGATAACTATTAATTTAAAATATATATATATATAGGAAGGATATACTAGTGTAAAATTAATTTAATTTTACACGCTTTCATAATTTTTTACATGATTTATATTTTTTTAATTCATCCGTTATATTTCACACTCTATTCATGTAGATCATGCACGTTAAATATAGAGTAAATTAAAAATATCTAACTATAAGATTTCAACCGTTAAATATATACAAAAAACGGCATTTTCAATCGACATGATATAAATATCGAATCGATTCGAAATTTTACGTGCACAATGAATGCGATTATATTGATAAATCAAACTATCAATTTGTTAAAATATCAATTATACACGAATTATAAAATTATAAAAGCGTGTAAAATTAATAAGTTATATATATATATATATATTTTCTCCTTTTATATATATATATATATGTGAAGAAAATTGGTAATCTTACCTGTGCTGCTGGTAAATATTGGTAAGGTCTACAACCAGATCTTTGATGACAAACAGGAGAGGCAGGAGAGTGATAACAGTCGGCTTGCTAGTGTCCACATTAATGGGCTTGAGGCAGGCCACAGTGTTGATTCCATCAATTTTCATGGCACAAGACCCACATATCCCTTCCTTGCAAGACCTCCTATAGGTTATAGCTCAAGCTTGAATAATCCTCTGCTTTTATCTTTTGCAATGCATCCAAAACCTGAGACAGAAATTCACTCAAAATGGGACCTTAGTCTTAGGAGTTGAGACTTAGAGTTGATTGATTTTCCTTTCTTTTTCTAATGAAATGTTGGCACTTGGAATGCAAAAAGAAATATTACTAGCTATATTGTTACGACTTTTCATTTTTCTTTAAGTATCCGTGTCCGACACATATCCCGACATGAGTATGGAGATATGATCTTCTAAGAACCTTACAAATACATGAAAATCTTGAGAAAAAAAAAATTAAACATACTCGCCCGTACATGTCCGACACTCAAATCCGAATTCAAGTAACCTAGTACCATGGGGCCACAATTGGAAAGATCTACATAGTAAGACCGGAGGAAGGGATTGTTGTTGGTGGGGTGGTAAGGGCTCCATCTATAGATCCTGAACTCCCTTGTAAAGATTCTTCACTCTATTCTGAATATCCCCCCGTCTTTCAACTGCTACTTCTACATGTTCTTGTGCAGCTGGGTGGCCTTGCAGCACTCGAAAATTTTGCTTCTTTGGGCTCTACCTAAAACCCGAGCTACCTTGTTGTAGCCATTGCGCAACCAGGTCTTTGACATTTCTCCTTTTTTTTTTTTTTTTTTTTTTTTTTTTTTCTTCCTTCAATTGATACGAAAAACTTCATGAAGCATAACATTTGCTTGTTTAAGGCCTTTATATTCCTAGATGGAAAAATTCGATCTACTTTATGGATTTTACATCGATCTGTTTCGAACGAAAATGTTTTTTTTATATAAAAGTGAAGACGGAATGGAATGAGACGGTTTTAGTAAATTCTTGCTCCGTTTCGCCTAACTTTTTAGAATTATTATTTTACCCATAAAAATATTTTATATATCCCTTTTATCTCTTTAATATATATATATATATATATATTAAATATATATATGCTAAAATAATGTATATTATATATATATATACTAAATAATTATATTTACTAAAATTATATTCATTAATAAATTATAATATTTTTTTGCAAAATTAAAATAATTAGTAAAAAAATAGGTGAAGTAGTGTGGAGCGATTATAAATGTTACCGACATCCATAAAAAAAAATGTTTCAACATCCATGTAAAAATAGACCAAAAATGGATAAGACAATTCCCGCCTCCGCTCCATTATCATTCCTACTACTGGCACGTAGTTGCATGGCTGAAACGTGTTGGGGCTACATAAATTGTAGCTCAAACAAGTTTATAAAATTATTTTCCTACTACTGGCACGTAGTTGCATGGCTGAAACGTGTTGGGGCTACTTAAGTTGTGGCTCAAACAAGTTTATAAAATTATTTTCCTCCTTGAGGACCTTGAATTTTCATCTTCTGAGTTCGAGTTCGGTTCACTCCAAGTTAGCTTGGGGTAACTTTTGTGGTTTAAATCAGAAATCTATAGCTTGGGCTTTTACCATGAGTTTCGGCTCACTTTGGACCCAAACTTTTCTTTGTAAAAGCTCTGATTCATTGAGATTTTGGACCCATCTACTCTTCTTTCTGTTTGCTACCCACTACTATACGCTATTATTAAAACCTAAATATGAAACTGACCTATTAGTATTATACGTTTTATTTTTTGAAAAAAAAAAAAACAGATTCCAAGTCAATTCTTTAAACATGCATCAATTATTAAGTTCAATTAATGTCACACTTAAAGATAAAATATTAACATATCCGGTTTTAAACCTATTTAAGAAGAAAATTCTTCAATGAATTCTATATTGCTTTATATATATATATTGAAGTTGAATATTTATAATACACTTTTACAAAGATTTAGTAAGAGTAACAAAAAAAAAACATTACACTTTATTATTTAGGCCAACAACGAAATAGGAACAAAATAGTTTTTTAATTTTGAAAAAAAAAAACATCTTTTTCATTGTTAATAAAATTTTTAAATTTCACAAACAAAAATAACATGA
This sequence comes from Fremontodendron californicum, assembly GCA_030761205.1. Lineage (NCBI taxonomy): Eukaryota > Viridiplantae > Streptophyta > Magnoliopsida > Malvales > Malvaceae > Fremontodendron > Fremontodendron californicum. The sequence continues at coordinate 4,341,040 of JAULJL010000037.1, forward strand.
TAACGTATAATCTTAAATATATTTAAAAAAATAAAAATATATGACAATTTTATAATCCTATTTACAAAATTAAAAAATTTCATTACTAAAAATGAACTCTTTTGAAAAAGCACAGCTGTTTCAATCAAAGGTAGCCAAATAAAACTTGACATCATAGAGGGTGATCACTATTGGAGCCCAAAAGACTTGCAAAATGATAAGAGTTAGATTAGCTGTAAATGACACCCACAAACATATTTGTCAAACAATTTTACTGGATGAAATTGAATTGTGAGTTGGTCAGAGCCTTGGATCCAGTGCTGAACATTAGCAAGACAGTCAACCCAAAACACCATTTGTTAATTAATCAAAGCTCCAAAGGACCCACCCAAAGCATCCACAAAATACTATTATTAGGACCACTTAACCACCTTTTTTTGTTAGACTTTTATAATGTTTGACTCCAAATCCCCTGCAGCAGTCGTCCCACCATTTGAAATAGAAATATCTTCAAATTTTGAGAGCTTCTTGAATTTTTATTTCTGCATCGCTGGCACATAATTGTACAATTTTGCCGACATTTCTGTGTCTGCAACCCTGCAATGATGCCTAAATTTCAAGCATGTTTTTCAAAGAAAAATTGCTCAAATTTGGTCAGGAGCTTTGGCCAGTTGTTCTGTTAGGTGAAGTTTGGGAGTTAGAAATTGGAATTGTCTAGCTTCTTGCTTGGGATTAATCAATTCAGATCTCAACAAATGGAAAAAATTGTTCAACTTCTTATTGGTGTCAATTTTTATCATCTCCATTAACCAATAGGTCCAAGACATGTCTATTATACGTTGGCCAAGGGTGCTTGCTTAATTGGCTGGGCATCATTTTCATATCAAATCCAATGAACAAACTTTTCATGTTCAATATATGGAAAAGCCAGCTCATAGCTATCAAAAAATTTTCAAAATTTGAGAAGTACTTCTGCCTTTGGTCCCAAAAAAGAAAAAGGACCAAAAAAAAATTTTACAAAAAAAAAAATCGTACTTTTAAATAAAGAAAAAATTACAAATATTAAAATTTTAACTCCAAATCTATAGATGCTATCTTTTAAAATTAGTTACATAAATCAATAAACTTGAATTTAAAAATATAAAAAAAAAAAAAAAAAAAAAACCTTGATGTGTACATGTGAATCACTATCAGTGAGTTAATGCTAGTATTTTGAAATAATTAAAATGAGGATTGAGTTTTTATTTTTTGTCTTTCTTTTTGGAGCTCACATAAATCACATGTATTTGATGGGATTATACAAAAGATTTATTAAGATTTTAATGGTGCATAAAACTACAATTATAATTTGTTCATGCAATATTTTTACAATTCTGTTAAGACATTTTCATTAATTAATGAGGGGTGGCATAGTGAAGCTGCTCAGCGCAGTTAACCAACATGAACATTAAAGTTATGTAAGTGAAAGTTTCACAAACAAGAAAAAAAAAAAAAAAAAAAAGTCAAAAAGAAAGAAAAAACAATGCAGAAAAGCTAAGTGGTGTCTAATCATACGTGTAAGCAGTACTGTAAAACTTAAAATAAATTAACTTAATGGGGTTAGGTAACCTTTTAATTATATATGAAAATCAGCTTTGACCTACCCAAATTTATATATATGACCCACAAACCACAATAAAAAAAATCATTTTTCTTATAACTTAATGAATAATAATCTTTAAAAAAACCATAAAGGTTCAAGTATTTCTTTGCTTTTTTATGTTCTTAATTATTGTTTATATTGTTTGGACCTATATTGATATTAGAATGTTTATGTAAAAATATATTGATATAATAGATATAAAAATTAAATTGAAAGAAAACAAAACTTGAAAAGATAAATAAATATTGCGTGTATGATTTGCGTATAATAAATGCTTAAGTATAAAATTACCCTTTTGATTATATATGAATCAGCTTTGATCTATTCCAAATTTATATTTATGACCCACAAACCACAATTAAAAAATATATATTTTTCTTACAGCTTAAAGAATAATAATCTTAAAAAAAAAAAAAAAAACCTGAAGATTTGACTATTTTCTTTGCTTTTTTGCTTTAATATGGTATACGATTATTATTTCTTACAGCTGTTATGGACATGAGTTCGTATTCAGCTAGCTTTTAAGTCATGTGGATTCTGGATGTGGGTGGTGAAGAATAAAACCAGAGAGGAACCAACAATAAAAAGAGAGAGAAAAGAAAAAGAAAAATATTCTTATTTATGAGCAGTCAAAGAAATTCTGATTTAGAGAATATATTTTGGAGAATGAGAATTTAATTTGTCTCCGCTGTTGTCTTAATTGCTTGGAAAATACCTGTGTGTATGTATACTAATACTAGTATATGATAATTAGAAAAATGTTGTATATATAATATATGGATATAATGCTTTTATAAATCTCAAAAGTTACTCTTAAATGTACTTCATTTTCTAACAGATTCAGGCTTCACTCTATTTATATACATACTCTTTCATATTAAAGATAATAATGAATCTAAGATGAATTTATATAACTTGAAATTATTGGAAAATGTTGAACTGTCCAAATGTTTCAAATCCCAAATTATTAGTACTTTCAAATCTAGATCAGAGAAAATAGAATTGGCTGCTTTCCAAGTCCAACAATGCAAAATTAGAGGGAAAATAAAAATAAAAATGACAATAGAGATTATTTTAGATTTAGATTTTGTAATTTGTGTATTTATATTGTATTTGTGTTAATTTCACGTATCATAATCGTGTTTAAAATATTATATATTTATATAAATTTTGATACATTAATAATTCGTGTTATATAGATTTTGACACGTTCGTATATTCGTGTCGTGTTCGCATTATATCGTGATTTAATTATTTTTTTCGTATTATGTTTGTGAAATTAATCGTACCGTATTTAAAATTATCAAATCTATCCCACCCTAATTTGCTTTAAATCAATACGGATAACTATAATACTAGATAATGCCCGCATTTCGTTGCAGAATGTTATCGAATTTGAATTGATATTTTATAATAAATTTGAAAGATAAAAAAGTAAGAGGAGTAAAGATAATAATTTAGAAAAATAACAATTCTTATTCTTATACGACACATGATATAAAATTAAGAGTTATTTGAATATGGTCAATTACATTCGACAATTTCAAACATAATATAATTATGCGATACGAATATAACATCAGAAAAATAATTAAAATACGACATGACACGAAAATAACATGAATATGAACACGACACAAATACACGAACGTGTCAAAATCTACATAAAACGAATTATTAACGTGTCAAAATTTTATATAAATATATAATACCTTGAATGCGATTATAACAGAAAAAATAACACGAACATGATGACTCGCGACACAAAATTGGGAGTTATTTGAATGGTTTCAATTAGACTTGGCAATTTCAGACACAACATGATTATACGACTCGAACACAACATGAAAAAAAATAATTAAAACACGACAAGAAAAATAACATGAACATGACACAAATACACGAACGTGTCAAAATCTACATAAAAACGAATTATTAACGTGTAAAAATTTATATAAATTTATAATATTTTAAACATACGATAAAATAACACGAACATGTTACGAACATACAATTTTTCTCTAAATTGAACCATTATGACAAATTATGCAAAATATGGGATGAATTGAGACACGATATGAATACACAAAATTTTCTATAAATTGGATCACTATGACAAAGTATGCAACATATTTGGATGAATTGAAACACGACACGAACACATGAAAAAAATAATTAAAATACGACACGACACGAAAATAACATGAACATAGTACAAATATATAAACGTATTGAAATCTACATAAATGAATTATTAACATGTAAAAATTTATATAAATTTATAATTCATTGAATACATGAAAAAATAACATGAACACGACACGAATACATGAACGTGTCAAAATCTACATAAAATGAATTATTAACATGTAAAAATTATATAAATTTATAATATTTTGAGCATACAAAAAATTAACACAAACACAAATAGTTTAAACACACGAAAAAATAATACGAACACAAAAATAACACGAACACACAAATTTTTCTCCATCCTTTCTTTTTCCTCTTTTTCCTTTTCTTTTTCTTTTCTTTTCTTTTTTTTCTTCTTTCCTTCCCCTTTAATTTTTTTTTTTAAAATACCCAAACTAACTCTCATAACCCCCTAAATACCTTAGCTTAGTTGTCCCCTAAGCAATGACTCAAAATCTCTAATTGAGCACTCTCATTGCTTAGGGACAACTTTTATAGTTTGTTATAGATATCAAACTAAGAGTTTACAAAATTAATTTAAACGCTTATTTATGCACGTTAAATTAAATTTAAACTCCTCTAAAAAGTATGGTTTTTTTTATAGGCATAATATAAATTTGGCCTCCGAAATATACAACTTAAATTATTTTGACCCTTATTCTTTTATTTGGATCACTTTAGTTTTCATGCTATTATTTTCAGTCAATTTATCCTAAAATTAATGAAAACGTTTAATTTTTTGTCAATTTTTTTGTTTATTTATGAGTTTTTTTTTAATTAATTTCTTATAAAAATAGCCTAAATTTAACAAAATTGTTAGTCTCATATTTGCACGTTATCAATTTTCGTTAAATTTATATGATATCGGCAAAAATAATAAGGTTAAATTGACTAAAAAAAATTAGAGCCAAAATGATTTAAGTTGCATACTTCGAGGGCCAAATTTATATTTATACATTTTTATATTAAATTCGCCAACCTTTTTTTTTTTTTTGTTTAGAAACGAGGTAAAAACCCAACTAACAGAAGACAAGGCGAGGGAAAACCACACCAGCAGCATCCGCAGTGAGAATCATCCCAATTCCTGGAGGAGGTTCATGAAAAATAATAACATCAGGAGGGTGGTTGAGGCTCCATTTAACCATCCAATCAGTAGCAAAATTCTTTTCTCTAAGGACATGTTGGATAGTCCATTCCCAATTACTAGTAAGTAGCCCGCGGATGGCTTCAATAAGCTGATCATAAGAGAGATGATGCTCATTAACTCCTTCCTTGATGTACTAGATAGTGTTTGAGAGAGTCAGCTTCAATTTCAAGTTTGTCGATCCTCAGATTCTTAGCGAGAGTAACACCATGATATAAAGCCCAAAGTTCAGCAAACTGCAATTTCCAAGGAAGCAAGAAAATCCTGCAACCCAATTACCATTCTCATCCCTTAAAATTCCTCCAGCTCCAGCTTTGCTTTCATGTTGATTCCAGCAGCCATCAGTTTTAATTTTAAACTAACCTGGAGCTAGGTTAGTCCATGAAAGCAAAATTTTTTGTATTCTTCTAATAGTAAGAATGTCGGTTCTAAGACTATACCATTCCATCAAAATTTTTTGGATAGTGTCCATTTTACAAGACAAGGGGATGATGGTATTATCAAAGATTATTTTGTTTCTCCATTTCCAAACCAACCAAACGACATTAGCAAACAGATCTGGCCATTCTCAATTGCACAACTTCAGTTTAATCCATTTTATGAGATTGAACCACTCTTTCAAGTTAGAGGAGCACCTGGAAAGTCGAGAGGTAAGAGGGTGCGCCAAATTTTGTCAGTGTTTCAGCAATCTCTCAAGATATGAATTGTGGATTAAATATCACTGTCTCACAGGTTGCACCTAGCATTAGGAGAAACTGGCTTCTTCCATCTATTTTCGTTGCTAAGGATTCTATCCCTTCTAGAAAGCCAAAGAAACATTTGGATTCGAGGTTGGGTTGGTAGTTTCCAAATTCCTTTCATGTCAAAGGTTTGAGACTGCCTAGATTGGAAAGCAATCATATAAGCGGATTTTGTGGTGAACTCACCATCCTTGGAGAAGGCCCATATAATTTTATCATGTTGGCAAGAGGAGCGTCCAACTGGGATATTCTTGATTCTGTCAACAATTTCAGTTGGAAGTCATTGATACAGCTTTTCGATATTCAATCTACCATCAAGAAGGAATTTCTTGGCAAGCCAATCTTCTTTCTCACTAGCTAGTTAAATCTCAGAGGCATTTGTGAAGAAGATTTTCATCAGAAATCCATTTGTCTTTCCGGAAGGCTATAGAGTTGCCATTGCCCACTCTCCACTCCAGACCTTCAGTGAGCGTAGGGAGACCATCAATGATTGCCCTCCATATACATTAGTGTTATTCATAGCAGGCCAAGTGTTAATATTTTTGAGGTATTTATTTCTCAGAATTTCACTCCAAGGCTATCATTGTCATTCATGAGCCTCTATCGCAGTTTGGCAAGCAAAGTTGTGTTCATATCCTTAGTTTTTCTTATTCTGAGCCCCCCCCAACTCTTTAGGCTGACACACAACCTCCCAGTTGACAAGATGAGTTTTCCTCCTCTCCTTAGTGCTACCCCAAAGAAAGGCTCCATTAAGTTTATCCAACTCATCACAAACTGAGATATGGATTTTGGCAATCTGCATGGTGTAGTTAGGGATGGATGATGCAGCTGATTTGATCATAACCATTCTACCAGGGAGAGAAAGTTTGTTCGTTTTTGAAGATGCAAGTATGTTGTGAGTTTTCTCAACAAGGTGCCAATATGTCTTTTTTGAAACTTTCTTCGGATCAAGGGGACTCCCAAGTGTTTCCCAAGGTCTTAAGTTAAGGGGATACTTGCTTGGCCTTTGATTCTATTGGTTTGGGCTTTGAACAGGTTCTTAAAGACACAAAATTTGGACCTGGAGAAGTTGACAGATTGTCAATACCAGTTACAAAATTCGTTAAGAACCTCATAAACTACAGCAATTTGGTCATCGGAATCATGAGAAAGAGAACTTTATCATCAGCAAAGAAAACATGAGTGAGGCCAGGTCTTTTTTGGGTTGCTTTAACTGGTTTCCAAGCTTTTTTGGCAACCCTCTCTTGAATTAAGTGGGTCAATTTCTCCATACCAATAACAAAGAGGTGTAGGCATTGCCTTAATCCTCTCAAAGGAAAAAATCCCTCAATTTTTTCCACAATCCAGAGAACTTGAAAGAAAGTAGAAGAGATATAGCTCATAATTAAGTTGGTGAAAGAACTATTGAAGCCAATTTTCAATAAAGCTTCTTTCAAAAAATCCCAATTCATCCTGTCGTAGGCCTTTTCAAGATCAATTTTTCACGTAATTGCGCCACCTCGATCCTTTTTCTTTTTCATCATATGGAGCATTTCCTGAACAATAACTATATTGTCGACAATTTGTCGCCCAAGGACAAAACTGGTTTGATTGGGCGATATAATATTCTGAAGGATAGGCCAGATTTTGTCAACTAAAAATTTGGAAATAATTTTATATACCACATTACAAAGAGTTATGGTTCTTAATTGGTTAAGGGTTTCTGGGTGAGGAATTTTGGGTATGAGGGAAATAAGTGTTTTATTGACACTTTCAAGGATAGTGCCAGTTTTAAAGTCGTTTAACACCATATCAGTAACTGATTATCTCACAATGTCCCAATTTCGTCAACCTTTTCCACCGCAATGTATGCCAACCTACCCAAGTAAAAGGGTTTTGGATTTTTTATTTCTTTCCCTAAAGAATAATAATAAATCTTTAAAAGCATAAAACCAGCTGAATAGAATACCATTACTTTCGATAAAGAAGCTAAAAATCCGTCAAAATTTTTACATACAATAATAACAAGTCAAAGTTACCATTAAACTAAAGCCGAAAATAGTTACCACTTGCATTAGAGAGAGAGATTTAAATTCATTTTACTTAAACTTTCATCAAAAGATTTTTCCATTTTTATATATGTATTTAAGGCCGCAACTCGATCAGGGTTAGGTCAAGTTGGAGGACAACCCAACGCCATGGCAATATCTCCAGGTTTTAACAGTTTATACTCAAAGAACTTCAAGCCGAATTTGGCACATCTACTTTATGGTTGGTCCATTAATAACTATAAAAGATTGTTACAACACGTACGTTAGGTTTTATATGCTTTTTCTGTGCTGGGATTAGACTGTTTAATTAACAAGCTTAATCTTCTAAATTACTAAGTTGCACTTAATTAGTACTATTTATATATATAAGAGTTCGTTTTTAATATACTGATGGTAAAATTATTTTAATTTCACAATTGGATTACGAAATTGTCACATGTCCTTTTTTTTAATTTTTTTTTAATATATCGATCCTAAATGATATATGTCACCTTACTAATCCCGTTTATAAAGTACACATTCTATTTGTTATCGGTATCTATGATTTTTGTTACACAATTAGAAAGTATAATTCTTTCCTTTTTTTGATGTCTTTTTCGTGCCGAGCTGACGTGCCTGGTGATTTGGATTCTTGGTGAAATGGAAACTAGAGGTTAGAGAGAATCAGAGTTTGACTTTTGGGGCGCGCTCCAATACTTAAGTTAGTAGAGATTTGATGAGTGGTTAAGACTGGAAGAAAAGCTATAAAACTGTAAAGGTCTGAAGATGCATATCTGAGATAAGCTTTTGTTGGGCTATTTATGCCTGAGTCAGACGTCCCTTGGGGCACCACATGCTGTCTGCTGTTGGGTTTGGTGGTTAGAGGTATGGACGATCTTCCCTCAACAGGTAGAACTAGACTTAACTTCTGAAGAGTTGGGCGACAACCATGTGTATAATAATTTGTTGACCTGGGCTGTGTTGGACTTGCTGACTCGGACTCTAAATTTAGTGAGCTTAACACCTTTTCAATATATCCCATGACCTACTGTACCAAAATTTGAATCTAATTTTCAGGTTATAATTGTTGTGCGAAAATAAACCAAGGATAGTAAAATCGACAAATACACAATAATAACACAGATATTTTACGTGGTTCAGCAATTGTACTTACATCCACGGGAGGAGGAGCCAATATTCAACAATAATTTCAGTTTTTAATTGTTAAGATGTTTCGAAGATTAATTAATTGAGAACAAGTTACAAGTATCATGATCGATCTTAAACTCTCACTCTCAGTGTCATTGTCTATTAACCTCAGAAAAACTAGGTTCTTAAGACAGTTAAAATTGCATAACAATATATAGTTGCCTTGCAGCCCAAAATTATTGAGCTCATGGACATATTTTTGTTCTTAAGAAAGAGGCAAATTTATCAAGATATTGATAAATATTTTTTTTAATTGTCAAATTACCTATATTTTGTAATTATTTACCAAAATGCGCTGTTTTTTTTTTTTTTCCGTTGGGAAGTCGCCATATGATATGGCAACTTCCCAACTTCATATTTTATTTTTTAAAAAAAATTAGGCTTGGAAGTCGCCATATCATATGGCGACTTCCGAGCTTGAAAATGAAACAAAAAAAAATTAAAAAAAAAACACTGGGAAGTCGTCATATGATATGGCGACTTCCCAACACCTTTTTTTTTAATTATTTAATTTAATATTTAATTACTTAATTATTTAATTTAATTAATTAATTTAATTATTTAATTTAATTTTAAAAAATTTAATTTTTAAATTATTTTAAAAGCCTAAATAATTTATTTTTTATAATATTATTATTTGTATATATAATTATTTATTTATTTATATAATGATAAATAATAATGTAATGATAAATTAGAATAAATCAGCATATAACATGGAATGTGAAATATGTAAATATTACGAAATATGTAAATATTACAGGTGTAGAACATGTAATTGGTTCATTGTTGATGCGAACTCTCCCCCGATGTGCGAGGCTGATAAGGACATTTTCGACGATTATGACCTTCATTTCTGCATGATCCACAAGTTTTGGTTGGCCTTTCTCACTAAGGTCCATTTCATTACGGATACGACTTGATTTTGGCCGACCATGTGGATCTCTTCGCATTTTTGGATTGGGACACACTTCTGATCTATTATATTGAGGCCAATAACCTTCATTTGCAACTGTTTCAAACTCATGCCTATAAACATTGAATATAGTGTCAAGTTTATAGACATTGTCCACATATTGCATGCAATCTATATGGATATGTGCACAAGTAGCAACTACATGTGAACAAGGAAACCTTTGTGCTTGAAACTTCCCACAGTCACACCACATCTCACTAAGATTTACTTTGTACTTCATTGCAGCAACTCCCTCTTGTGGGTCAAGTAACTCCTCAATAAAAAAAGATTGATTTGCGCGCGTAAAATTATGAACCGAGTGGGAATTAGCTTTCCTACGATTTTCTTGCATTGCCATTGTGACTGTTTCACAGTATGTGTGCCCTCACTTGATCATTGTTTGTTACTTGTTACCCATCTTAACAAAAAGTTCAGCCAACTTCTAATATGCTGCCTGCACCAAAGCAGTAATGGAAAAATGGCGCATCCCCTTCAACACTGAATTGATAGATTCAGCTAGGTTGGTTGTCATATGCCCATAGTGTCTTCCTTCGTCATATGATTGGGCCCACTTTTTCTTTGGGATCCTATCAAGCCAATTAGCCGCCTCTGCGTTTTCTCCACAAAGAATCTCATACATCCAATGAAAATGGGGTCGACTCTACTCGTATCTTGATAAATTTTTTAAAAAACAACTTGTTAATTTCAGTATTATTTTATATATTAAAGGAAATATAAGAGAGAAAATAACTACAATCCAATTCCATACCCATGTTGACAATTTGTCGACGCAATTCCTTATTGTTAAACCTCTTCATGAAGTTAGCTGCAATGTGTCGAATGCAATACATAGAGTATGCATTTGGAGGATTCCATCCATTACCATGGCATCTGATTGCAGCTTTGATGGATTCATGTCAATCAGACATTAAGCATATGCCAGGTTGTGTTGTCATTTGTGTACGCAAATTAGTGAGAAAGAAGGACCCAGCCTCCGCTGTCTCACCCTCCATAATGGCAAAGACAATTGGTAGTATATTTCGGTTGCCATCTTGTGCAATAGCAAACAACAATGTTCCTTTGTGTTTTCCATATAAGAATGTACAGTCTATTTGCACAATAGGTTTGCAATACGGAAACCCTTCAATGCACGACTTAAATGTCCAAAAGAGTCGATGGAATATTCTCTTACCCTGGACCATTCAATCACCGTGATATGCAGGTATCGTTTGCAATTCCACAATTGTACCAGGAATGAAATGTTGCATTGCACCCAATCGCCAAAGACTCGAATAATTGCCTTTTGCTTTGCTTTCCATGCTTTCCTATAAGAAGTGATGTACCCATACTGGATTCGCATCTCAGCGATCAAAACTAAAACAGAAATCTCCAGATTTGCTTGAACCAATGACAAAATGCTTGAACATATCATGTTAGAATCTAATTTGCAATGATCCTATGAAATTCTTCCCGATGTGCAAGTATGAGGCCCATTATATTTTCTAATCTCCCATACTTGTTTCTTCTTCATGAATGTTGCCCTTATTCTCCAGTTGCACCTTTTTCCATACATTGGACACTTGCCATGATATGTGGTTGGCTCGAATTTAATAACTATATAATCTACAGAGTTTTTGATGTTGTAGTGCTTAATAGCTGAAAGCACAGCCTCTTTCGTTGGAAATTGTAACCCAACATACAGATCAACTGTAGATGGATTCCAACTCAGAGGTGCAGCAAATGTATGACCATATTCAGGAAATTCTGGCACTTGCATTGCATCCAGATCCAGGCTCATAAGGGGGAAGAACTCCATAAGTGTTGATATCAGGGCCAACGTCTCGGTCAGAATCATTGTTCTCATCACTGTCATTTGCGAATTCAGCATACTCTTCTTCTTGCTCACTAAAGTCACCAATATATTCACCATGGGCTCCACATGACTGAACAGGATCATCACCAGCTGGCACATCATCTGCCACATCATCCAGGGTCGTAGGAATTGTTGGTGAGACAAATGAATTATGAAACGTTGTAGCTTTAGATGGCACTTCTTCTAGGGGAATGTTGTATGAAAAGGGAACATAATACAATGGCTGAGAATCATCATCTTCTGGAAGCCCACAATCCTTAATGTCAGCATATAACTCAAGTACACCAACATTTTCAAATGTCTCGTGAGCATGAAACATTTCTCTCACATCATCATCTTCTAGTGGATAAGTCCTATATCGGACACATCCTTCACCAATAGAAGAGAAAGCCTATACTTAATCTCTGAAACTCTTTTTGTATTTCCATCTTTGATTTTTGTATGAATTATCACCTTCAATTCCTCTAATGAGACGTCTTCACCAACACGAAAGCTTTTAGGACGTTCACAGTCAAAGGTAGCACCTTCATCAGTATTATGAATTTGGCCATTATAGTAGACCAATGCGACCACTATGTTGCTCATGTTGTGTAGTAATGAAAGTGAGAAGGATGAGAACAAAGGTATTATCACTCAGTAAAAGAATTAAGAAATAGAGAATGATGAGAATGACAAGGTATTATCACTAACACCAAAAAATAACAACTAAGATTGAGAATGATGAGAGAATGAGGAAGGAATATCATATTTATAATAGTTTATTGAGTAAAATATGGTGAAAATTTGTTGAATCTGATTCTCATTTTTCAGCTGATAAGTCTCATCCTTTGAAACTGTTGAATCTGATTCCCATTTTTCTGCTGACAAGTCCCATCCTTTGAAACTGTTGAATCTGATTCCTATTTTTCTGCTGACAAGTCCCATCCTTTGAAACTGTTGAATCTAATTCTCATTTTTCTACCGATAAATCAAATCATGGTGAAAAACTGTTGATTCTGATTTCAATTTTTTTCCTCATAAATCCCATCATGGTGAAAATTTGTTAAATCTGATATTTTTCAGCTGATAAGTCCCATCCTTTGAAACTGTTGAATTTGATTTTCATTTTTCTACTGATAAATCTAATCATGGTGAAAAATTGTTGATTCTGATTCCCATTTTTTCAGCTAATAAATCCCATCCTTTGAAACTATTGATTCTGATTCCCATTTTTCTGCTGACAAGTCCAATCCTTTGAAAGTGTTGAATCTGATTCCCATTTTTCTTCACACTCTTCATTGACTGAAAAACTGATTAATGACTCAGCAAAAATCTACTGATAAATTCCATCCTTGAAACTGATTCTGATTCAGATGTTTTTAGGCTTATAAAAAATAAAATTAATAACATTTTTATAAAATTAATAAAAAAATTTATCAATTAATAAAATTAATAAAAAAAATTTATAAGCATAAAAAATTAATATAATTATAAAACAACAAAAAAATGAACAAGGGAAGTCGCCATACCATATGGCGACTTCCCTTGTTCAATTTGCAAAAAAAAAAAATTGCATTTTACAGTTGGAAAGTCGCCATATCATATGGCAACTTCCCAACGGGTAAAAAACTAGCGCATTTTGATAAATAATTTGAGAATTTCGGTATTTTAATGAATAATTTTTTTTATCAGTATTGAAATAAATAAAAAAAAAAACCTAAGAAAGATTGCAGCTAAAACAAAAAGTTTATTATTTATTTGATTTGACTTGATTTAGCATGGATCCGATTATTATAGATACTAGGAAAAAAAAAACCCACGTCGTGATATTTTTAATTTTTTTTAATTAATTAATAATAATAAATTAATTCTAAATTATATTTTATTAAATAATAATATTTATTTAATTTTTTATTTTTAAATTGTAATAATTTTAATATAATTATATTTTGTTAATTATAAAAATTAAATTTATAATAATTGTTTATTTATAAATTACATAATATAAATACATTTTCAAATATTATATATATATTTAAAAATATTTAGATTTTATTGTGTACTGTATATTTTTATTTATAGGAGGTAAAAAATAATAAATAAGAAAATAAAATTCTGGTTTGAATTTTATTCTATCGTATAATCGATTTTCTCACATAGGTTAGCAGTAAGTTCGTTTTTTTTTTCCAAGCGTATCGAGTACGAATCCTAAACCGACTCGTGACTCAACGTGAGGAGCTACGCCTTTAAATACATCATTTGAACATAAAATTAAAATATTTAATAAAATAATTTTTTTAACTTTTTCCTCTAACCCTAGCACAATTAAAAAGTACCTCTTGAGTTTTAAAACTCAAAAATAATTATTAGTAGATACTAATTGATGTTTAAGTTTTTTCGTGTATAAATTGTATATTTATTATAAAAAAATTATTCAGACTTTTTTTAAAAACAATTTTTTTAAAATGCATAATAAGAATTAAAAATTATTTTGGAAACATAAGATTATATGATTGAATTTTTTATATTGTTGTAAATTTTATGTATTTTTAAGAAGCATTTTTAAAATATATGTGTAGCATTTTCTTTTATTAAATATAATCAATGGGGTTTTTAAGTTCAATTTCATTATTATATATATTTATGTATATAAGCTAATTAGTTTATAATTTACACTAATATAAAATTAATTAGTTTTATATGTTTTTATAATTTCGTATATGATTGATATTTTAACATATCACTGTTAAATTTAGCAATATAATCACACTTGTCGTACCCATAAAGTTTCGAATCGATCCGATATTCATATCATATCGAAATTGTTTCACATCAAACAAATAGTTAGATATTTTTAATTTCCTCGAAATTTTACATACACGATCTATACGAATAGAGCATGAAATACAACGGTCAGATTAAACAAATATAAATCATGTAAAAATTTACCAAAACATATATAACTAAATTAATTTTACAAATAAATCTCTTCTCATATATATATTTGCTTGGATTAATTTAATTACTCTTAAAAGTACTGTTATATATAGAAAATAAAAACGTATAGCCCGAAAACAATACGGATTTTAACATTTAATTTTGGGGTGTCAATTAAAATTTTACTAAATTTTAATTTTTTTCATAAAATATATCTTTTATATTAATATAAATATATGCAAGCAATATACTCACAAAAAGAAATAAGCTTTCAAAATTACAAATTTTATCAATTCATAAAAAAATGTATAAAATAAATAATTCATCAAATAAATAATTTTATTTAAAATTGTGAACAACTTTCTTTTTTTAAAAAATAAATATATCAATTGCTAAATAATGTATATTTTATCAAGACAAGAAAAATAAAATATTGTATTAAATAATAAAATTGAAAGTTTAAGTTTAGAAGTTAAGATATTTTTATAATCTTTTATAAAGCGGTTTTCATTTTTTTTTTTGTTAATAAAAAAAATTGCAAGGTAATAGAATATATATATATATATATATCTAAAAGTGAAAAATTATATAAAAATAAAAATTGTAATCACCTAAAAAATATATATATGATTGGTATTTGGTTAGAGACGTAGAGTTATATTGAAAAAGTTAGAAAATCAATTTAACTTTTGTTAAATTTACATAATTATATTTAACCTTTGTGATAAACCTTTTAATTTTAAAGATTTAAGAGTTATGATTAGATAGTACAATAAATAGACAAATGGTAATATGATTTTAACCATATTAAATTACAATGCATAAAATTAAAAAAAAATTACATAAATAAATAAAATTAACAATTTTCATTTTAAAAATTTATTTAAATTTATTTAATATATACTAAACGAAATTTAAAATTTTTAGGAGGACCACCCTCTCACTCCTTAAACCATCGTTTGCTCTATGGTGGGAAGCTATGAATTCTCGGATTCTCCTAAGTCCTAAGTGAGGTTTGTCTTCTTTGGGAGTTTGGAACATTCGATGAAAAAGAAAAACAATAAAGTAGACTAATTAGAACCGAAAATAATAATAAACCAAATAACAAATAAATTAAAGGAAGCAATCCTCGGCAACTGCGCCAAAAACTTGATACACTCAAAAGAGCGTATCTTATTTAAGCTTGCACTAAAAAGATCAATTGTAAAGTATAGTAGTGACCAAGGGTCGAGTTCTCGGGGATTGGATTTCAATTTATAAACTATTGGTTTATCACTTCAATTTAAAGAATAAGAAAAGAAAATAAAGGAAAAAGGGGGTTTTGAATTGATTAAAAGTAAAGCAAATCAGAATAATAAGAGTGCAAATAAGTAAATAGAAAAAGTCAAATAAGAGAAAAGTATGGTTAAGGTTTCATTCTCCACCACTAGACATCATTGAGAATCAATTTCAGATCTATCAACATCAATTAGCAATCAAAATTAACAACCGTAGATAACAACCTCCCGTGTTACCCCAATCGTTCCTTAGTTTGTTGTTAAATAGGACGAACGCCACTACTTAATCTCTAACCATCAAATAACCTAAGATAAACATCATTAGATTCAAAGTGATAACAGCTTTATGATAAGAAAGATAGGTTGATTTAAGCAACAAACACATAAACATGGATTCATTCAACTTAGGTTATGTTCAACTTTGCAATTAGCTAAAACTTTAACATAATCATTAGTCACAAATTGCCACTATTGAATAGAAATCAAGATAAGCTACGTATTAAAACTCCTAAACTAGCATTAAATAATTATTAAGATCTATATATTTTGCGCACCTAAACAAATCAAGACAATATGATGAACAATTTTTATGGAAGAACATAAGCAACTTTGATAGAAAACTAATGATAGATAAAATTTGGAAATCAATTACACAACATGTTCTAGGGTTTTAAAATCACCCTTAACCAAAAAGGAGTTTAGCCTTGCATAAGCATTGTTAACATAAACATAAAAGAAACTAAGAAGAAAAACTAAAAGAAAACTAAGAGAATGGGGAAGAAGAAAAAGAAATAGAATATTGATAATAATCAAAATATGACTAGTTTGTAGCTCAAAAAATGGTATTTATAGAGCTTAAAACCCTGAGAAACCTTTCTTGCCGCACAAGAAAGTTAGGAGGCAGAAAATTACCTTTTTTAATTTTTGGACAATCGGCCAGCGCTGCAGCGCCAGCTCCCCAGCATTGCAACACTGACTTTCAAACTTTTGGGCGTCGCTGCACCAGACTCCAGCGTCGCGGCACTAGACGTTGATTTTTCTAATGCACTTTCTTGCACTTTCTCGGCTGATTTGGATGATCATTTCTTGTCCGATTTGGACGCATAAACTACCGTTGAAAAGGTATTCAAGTCAGCTTCAAAAGTCAAGAAGCTTCCTTCAAATAAGGACTTCAACATCATGTTTTTCTTGCAACAACCTCCGGAGGTCAAATCTGTCTTCTTGCTTTGCAACCATAAATTGATTTTTTTGACTCTCAAGTCTTCTTCCATCTTGTGATTATGATTTTGTAAGCACTTTACCATCATTATTGACATCTTTTCACTTCATTCTCTTAAATATACCTAGAATTCAAAAACATAAGTAATCAAGATAAATATCGAAAACATAACTAAAATTAAGAACATAAAATGTGTATTTTATGAGCTTATCAAATACCCCCCACACTTAGCTTTCTGCGAGTCCTCGAGCAAAACAAAATCAAAATAAAGTAAGAAAATCAAATCTAATCCACTTTCGTAGAAAATCACGGTGGCACTTTGCAAGTGACACAAGCCTTTAAACCCCTAGGTGTCCCTAGTGGACGAGTTTAGTCTCGTGAGGATTTATGATAAGTGCTTAATTTCATACATGTTCATATATTATTTCCTTATACTTTGTGTAGCAACGGTTTTTAGCCCGGGTCAGATTCGAATCCGACCCGGGCCATTTGCAAACAGGGCCTGCTATTCAGCAGGCCTGATCCGCAGGCCCACCAGGCCTGCTGTCCAGGCCCAATACAGGCCCAACTTTCGGGCCCAATTGATGGGCCTACCCACTGGCCCATTTCCCCATCAACCTAACCCTAACCTAACCCTGAAACCCTAGCAACCCCCCAAACAGCAGAAACCCTCCCCCACACTCAACCCCCAACAACCCCTACCCACTGCCACCACCACCCTAGCCCCAGTAATCACCCACTCCACGCAACCCAACCCCAAACACTCCACCCTCCATAAAACCCACCAATCACCAGCAAAAAAAGGGGATGAGGAGCCACGGATTCCCCCATTCAAAAACCCCCCAGATTCGGACTCCCCTGAGAAAAATAAAATGGCTAGATCCACGAGATCGGAGACCCCCCCTTCACCAAAAACCCCAGATCTGGGGTCCGAAACCCAGATCTGGACCCCCCTTTCGAAACAGATCCCCAGAAAAGAAAAAAAAAAACCCCCCACCACCGAACCCCCACACACAAAAGCATCCAAAAACCTGCAAAAAAAACCACCAACCAAAAAAACAACAAAACCAAAAAAAAAAGAAAAAAGAAAGGGTTTTGAAACCTAGATCTACGGATTTTTGTGGGGATTCGGGCAAAACGGAGCCCGAATCCGAGAAGAGGAGGTCGAGGCGGTTCAGGAAAAGCTAATTTGGAGACCACCGGCCGTCGGCGAGCGGCGGTCGGCGACGAGGTACGACGGTCGGCGCGGTGGCCGGTCGCCGGTTTCTGGGTTTGGGGGGTTTCTGGGCTGAGCAGAGAGAGAGAAAAGAGGAAGGAGAGAGAGAGAAAAGAAGAAAAAAAAGAAATGAAATAAAAAAAAGGGCTTATATAGCCCCCTGGAGCTGGTCGAGGTGACCCGCGCGTCGACCCGCGGGTCGACCCGGGGTCCGCGCGGGTCACCCGTATATAACAAAAATGAGAAAACGGCGCCGTTTTGCCCAGGCAGGGTCCGCGCGTGGACCCGGATCCGCGCGCCCGACCCGGGGAGTTTAAAAAAAAAGGGAGGAACTGGGCCAGGCCCTGGGCCCAGTTGACCAGAATCGGACCTGGCCCAGCAGACCAAGCCTTGGGCCCAGCAGCCCAGGCCTAATCCTGGGCCAGGGAAAAACAGGGAAGAAAAAAGAAAAAAAGGAAAAGAAACAAAAAGAAACAAAAAAGAAAAAAAAAGAAACAAAGAAAAAAAAAGAAAATTAAAATTTTTAAAAATAAATAATAATTAAAATAAAAAATAAAAAGAGAATGAAAAATAAAAAAAATAATAAAAAAATAATAAGGAAAAAATAAGTAAAATTAAAAAATATATATAAAAAAAATATAAAAAAATATAAAAAAAATATGAAAAAAGAGAAAAATTAGAACATATTAAAAAAAATAATAATAAATAATAATGATACAAAAAAAAGGGAAAAACAAAAAAAAAAGAAAAAAATTAATTCACGATTATCGATGTCGACGTTTTGAATTTTTTATTTTTGACATTTTTCAGGTTGTCGAGAAAGAACAAAGAATTTTGCGAAGATCAAGTCCGGCGTTCTAATTTTCGGATTCTCGATATTTTTCAGGTATGATTTTAACTTCTCTATTATTTTTTATTATATTATTATTTTTATTTATTTATTTTTGTCCAGTATTCGATATATTTTTATTATTCGGTTTCGGTTTTAAAATTATAAAAATAATTTTTCTAATTAATACATGTCTTTTAAAATTATTTTCGGTAAATAAAATTTTCTAAAAACGGATTTCTTTCTCGGGATGGTCGGAGCATCAATCGTTCTTTGAAATGGTGATAACTCGTATAATTATATAGTTTTTAGTTATGTTTTATTATTGTTTTGTGTCAAATACGAGTTATTATTGTTTAGTCTAATTGTGTTTATGATCTTTTATATTTTTATGTAATTTGGTGTTTTTCACAAGTTTCTTTGAGTGATTTCAGATTACTAGAATTAAGGGCAAATCCAGTTCAGTTCCAGTTCCGACACCTTTTTCCATATCAGCTATATCTGGAGTTTCACTGAAGCAATAAGGCTGAAATTTGTAGCCGTGCAAAGCTAAGAGGCATATCTATCTTTTTCATGTTTTACACTTCTTGAAACGGAGTCGTTTTCCCTAGCGAAATCGACCATCAAGTTGGCTGATGTGCAATGACGTTTGTGCTGACCTGTTTTCGTATTTTGCCCATATCTTCTTATCCACATCAGAAAATGAGCTGATTCCAACGGCTATGGATCAGTAACTGATAGGGTAACATTTTTCTAGAAGACCATGTGATCAGATAAGGCCTGCAAAATTGACAAAATCGACCATCAAGTTGGCTGATCAAAATCGTCATGTATGACGAAAATTGTTAGAAAATGCACCCACCTATTATACCTACCTTTGAAATTTGTAAAGCTTGTCTCTTGTCATTTAGCCCTCCAAAATGTGTATAAATAGAGGGCCTTGGATGATTGTAAGGGATCATATTGTACATAGGTAGGATATTAGCCATTTTAATAAAATTCTCTAAGTTTTCTTCTTCTTTCTTTTCTCTAGTTTTCTTTCTTTTCTCTAGTTTTCTTTTTCTTTAGAGAGAGCAAGAGGTTGGATAATTAATATTCTTCCTCTTCTTCTTTCTTTCTTTCTTTTATTTTCTTCTTAGATTTTCTTTAATTTTATGTTTATGTTTATAATGCCTATGCTAGGCTAAACTTCTATTTGGTTAAGGGTGATTTCAAAGCCCTAGACATGTTTTATGATTGATTTTCAGATTCTATCTATCATTAATTTTCTATCAAAGTTGCTTATGTTCTTCTACAAGAATTGTTCATGATGTTGTCTTGATTTGTTTAGGTGTACAACTAGATAGATCTTGATAATTATCTATTGCTAGTTTAGGAGTCTTGATCCGTGTAATTGTCTTGATTTCCTATTCATAAGTGGCAATTTGTGATTAATGATTATGGTCAAGTTTTCAATAATTGCAAAGTGGAACATAACCTAAGTTGAACAATCCGAGCTTATGTGTTTGTTGCTTAGATCAACCTATCTTTCTCATCATAAAGCTGCCATTAAATTGAATTTAGAGAGCTTATTCTAGGTTGTTTAATGGTTAGAGATTAAATAGAGAGCTTGTTCTATTTAACGACAAACTAAGGAAAGATTGGGATAACAGAGCTTGTTGTTATCTACGGTTGTTAACTTTGATAGTTGGTTGATATTGATAGATCTGAAATTGATTCTTAATGATGTCTAGTGGTGGAGAATGAAACCTTAACCATATTTTTCATATTTGATTCTTCTTACTTACTTGTTTTCTTACTTTTCTAGTTTGCTTATTTTTAAAAGTATATTTATTTTTATTGGCTGGTTATACCGCCTAATTTGTATATTAACTTTGTTTTACTTTTATTGGCTGGTTATACCGCCTAATTTAGTATATATATTTTTATTGGCTGGTTATACCGCCTAATTTAGTATATATATTTTTATTGGCTGGTTATACCGCCTTGCATCTTCTTCTTATTATTTACTTTAGTTTAAATCTGGCTTCAAAAACCCCTTTTCTTTTATTGTTCTTGAATTTAAGTTTTAAACTATTAACTTATAAACTAAAACCCAATCCCTGAGGACTCGACCCTTGCTAACTACTATACTTACAATTTATCTTTTTAGTGCAAGGTTAAATAAGATACACTCTTTTGGGTGCATCAAGTTTTTGGCGCCATTGCCGGGGATTGTTTTCTTTAGTTTATTTGTTACTTGGTTTATTCTTATTTTCAGTTCTAATTAGTTCTATTTTCTTGTACATACAAGTTTTTCTTATCAAATTTTGAAAAAAAAAAAAAAAAAAAACGATGGAATTGAGCAATCTAACACTTGAAGAGTTGGTGGCATACATGAACATGGAAAATCAACAAGCCAATCTCACCTACCCAGTTCAACAATTGGCCATGGGAGGATGTCAAGGCCATCAAGTATTCCAAGACCAACAGTATGATCATTACTCAAACACTTACCATGAGGGATGGTGGGATCATACTAATTATGGCTACTCAGAAAATTACCAAGAAGTAGATCCTTATGCCAATTACACTCATCCATCTAGCTTCAATCAATCATGGTCTCAAGAACCAGATCTTCTTCAACCACCACATATGACTCAAAACTCAGGTACTTCTTTAGAAGATCTTGTCGATTCTCTTGTTACTAATACTTTGAAATTTCAACAGGAAACAAGGGCAAGTATCCAGAGTTTGGAAAGGCAAATGAGCCTATTGGCTAGTAGTATGGTGGTATGGGTAGCACAAAGATCTGAAGAACTCTCTGCCCAAACGATGATTAACCCAAAGGAGAATGCTACTATTGTGACCTTGAAGAATGATGAACAAGATGAGGATGAGACAAAATTAGAGATGGATTCTATTCTTGAGGATAATGAAGCCACAAATCCAAATAAGAGTATTTCAGCACCTGAGGTAACGTTTAAGATTCCAATTTTTACTAATGTTTCTTCTCCACCTTTTCCTAGTAGATTTGCAAAGTTCAAGGAGGAAGAACATGAACAAAACATGCTGGAAACCTTAAACAGTTTGTTTGTGGATGCCATTCAACAAGTACCAACATATGCTCCATTCCTCGATGAGATATGCACCACAAAGGATGATGGAATAATACTTGTAATGGAGAATGCATCCAGTTTTGTGCAAAGAAAGCTTCCTATCAAACGTTCAAATTTGGGAAGTTTCATGTATGAGCCTAACAAGCCTAAAAAGCCAAGAAGGGGTGTTGGTTAGGTTGGACAACTTAAATCAGTACTAATTGGGAAGGCAGTCCAATTAATGAAGAAATTACCAACCTGCCATACTCAGATTTGCTTTCTTTTCCTTTTCCTTTTATTATTTTTTATTGTTTTTATTTATTTCTTTTTATGTTTATTTGTTTAGTAATTTAGGATTTTATTTAGAGTTTTTTGTTTTTGAGTCTTTTTAGGTTGTTTTTCTTTCTGATCCTTGTTTTTAAAATAACTAGATGTAAATATAATTTTTAATTTTTTTACCCCGGTTAAATGGCGGATAACGGTACTCCGTGATTATTTAAATCGGTTCCATCAGCTACCCACAAAACTGATATTGTATATAAATTTCTCTTCCAATTTCTCTTTCAATTTTTTTCTTTTCAGGATGGATGATATTCTCACAAGATTGCAGAAACGATTTCCTCCTTTTCCTCGAAATATTTTACTGAAGCTTTACCAAGTTCGTTTCGAAAGATTAAGAATGCTTATGCAGAAAGGGATTCCTGGAGACATACGTTGGATAATTGAAGCCAAGGTACGTGAAGATGAATATCTTCCTGTTTTGCATTTACCAGGTACAGGTAGAAGCACTTTTGCAAAGAAGCGACGAGCAAAGCGCATGAGTTCAAATTGCCACAAATGTGCACGATGGACGTGTAACGGTAAATGTCGTTCTATTGGGATTCCGTCCTCTAATCGAGATGATAAAATTGAATTCATTAAGGATGGACTGAGTAAGGAGAATTTGGGTAATATCCAACTTTCTCTTGAGACGCATCCTAGTGGAGACGTACAAAGAGAAATTCTTGATTTATGGCCGCAATTCCAAAGGGAATGGCAACATCTTGGGAATCTGATGTTAAAAGACCCTGTTTGCCAGCTTGTAAGAAAACTGGATGGGAAGCATATCCTCGACTCATAGAAGGCATTTAAGCCGTTTCTGGACGTAAAACCAGAGGAAGATGTGAGCCACAATCACAACTACAATAAATGACTTCTCAGTTTTTGGTTTGATTTGCAATAACTTTATTTTGGTTTAATTTACGTGTTGTTCGATTTGTGTAATTATTCTCGTTTTTTTTTTTTTTTTTTTATTTGTCTTTTACGGTTGATTTTTTCTTCTCTTTTTGATTTTCTTCCTGAAATCACGCAAAAATCTTTTGTTAGGTTAACATTTTCTTCTGACAGGTCAGATACACTTTCGGCGACATTATTACTCTTGTCTGATTCACTACTGAGTCCTCTATATATTACACCATGTACTCATTCTCTTTCAGGCACTCGAAGAAAAAAAAATGGAAAGTACTTCATCCCAGCGCATTAAAAAAATTTGTGTCTTTGGAGGTGCTTATCCAGGAAAAAATAACATATTCGCTGATCAAGCCATAAGAGTTGGAGTAATACTTGCCCAACAAAAGATCCAGTTGATTTATGGAGGCGGTAGTACGGGTTTAATGGGAGCAGTCGCTACAGCAGCACACGCCGGAGGAAGTCCAGTTCTAGGAGTCGTGCCAAAACTATTCACAGATTTTTGTGGACCTACCGTGGGTAAGGAAATACAAGTCTGGAGTATCCCTGAACGGATAACAATCATGTACCATTCTGCCGATGCATTCATTGCTTTACCAGGAGGTCTGGGTACATTGGAAGAAATAGCTTGCGTGGCTTCTTGGTCATCTTTGGTCACAAATAAGAAACCCATTGGTTTGCTTAATATTAATGGTTATTTTAGTAATTTGCTTTTATATTTAGATAATGCTGTGGATAATGGATTCATGTTTTCAGAGGCAAGGAGAACCATAATTTCTGCTACAACCATTGAAGATTTACTTAAAAAGCTCCAAGCTTATGAGTGTTTATCTGCTACGGTTGTTTCGCAAACGCTCGGAAAAAGAAAAAGAGATATGGACGAGCAAGGAGTGGATTGCACTTTGTCTTTGTGACATTATCTAACATTTTGCTTGTTGTGTCTCAGTTATAATAAGTGGTTAGCAACCTCTGCAGGTAATATCTCCTAAATTCTACCTTTAAAATTTGACATTGGGGACAATGTCATATTTTAGTAGGGGGTAAGAGACATATTTTGCAAATTTAAAAAAAAAAAAAAATTAAGAAGTATTCATTCTGAACAAGGTCTGAGTAAGGGAGACTTGAGACATACCTTGTCAGTTTGATTTCTTCTTTTCAAAAAAAAAAAAAATTAAAAAAAAAAAAAAGAGTTTGTTGTGTTTTAAGCAATTTAGAAGTATTCATTCTGAACAAGGTCTGAGTAAGGGAGACTTGAGACATACCTTGTCAGTTTGATTTTAATCTTTTTATGTTTACTTGTTAATTTTTGTTTAGTATTTTAGGATTATTTAGGTTGCATGGTTTTGTTTTGTTTTGAGTCTTAGTTGTTCCTATTCTTATGTTATTAGTTCTTTTCTCTTACACATGATTCTTTCATTTGAGTTAATAGACTTACATTGAGGACAATGTAAGAATTAAGTGTGGGGGGAATGATTTAGGATTTCTTTTATTTTTGTCTACTATTTTTTTTTTTGAGTCTTTATTATTATTATTATTTTTTTTTAGTGTGTTTTAGTTCCTTTTTAATACAATGATGAGATATGAATTGCATAAGTCTAAAACAGATTTATTAGTGAGAAGATTTTCATGAGAATTGAGCTTGATGTCAACCTTTTTATGAGCCAATGTTAATATGATATGTTGATTGAGAAAGAAGCATGTTTAGACTTAATCTGACTTGTATAATCATCCTTGTGAGTTTTTGAGCCTATAATGATTGATGCATTATACAAATCAATCTAATTTCTTTCTTGAGTGCTCTTATGATTACATGATTCTCTAGAACTTGCTTTAAACTATTTGAGACTATATTGATACATGTGACAACATGAATATGATAGAGGCATTAGGATTATAACCAGAGCCAAACAGCCATCCATTATTAATGTTCCAAGAGAACACACCCTTAGTGAACCAATTTGAGCCTACATTGAATAAGCTATCTCTTTGGTAACCATAACTTGTCCCTAACCTAAATATACTTATATATTTACCTTTGTTCCAAAGATGAATTAGCATGTTTTGAGACAAGTTGCAAAGACAAGGAAGATTTATTGAAAATTTGGGTTAGAAACAAGAAATAAGTGTGGGGGAAAAGAAAGAAAAAAAGTCAAGAGAAAAAGAAAGGGATCATTGTCAAATACATTCCCATATTAAAAAAAAAAATCTTCTCTTGAACTTCTAGTTAAAGTAAAGAAAAAGATGTTACAAAGTTGGTTAGAATGATGCAAAGGCTCAACATGAATATTTAGCCTATGTTATTATGTGCTTTATAAGAGTTTTGAGAAGTTTTATTTGTATGATCTTATTATGTCTCTAAACTCTATGAACTCTTTGGAACCTTTGTGATATCTTTATCCTTTTGTTCTTTAACCACATTATAACCCTTTGGCCCCATTACAACCTTGAATAAAGACCTCTTGATTTATGAAGTTGTATGATCTAAATAGTGGATAATAGGTGGACAAGCAAGCATATGGTAGAAGTGTTTTCATGAGATTGATTGAGCGTAAACACTTTACCACTACTTTAAAAAGTGAAAATCAGGAGAGTATCCCATGTGAGAAGTTGAGATTAAATTTGAACATGCACTATTTTGATTGAGATATGTTATGTTAATATTGGCTTAACTCAAACAATTTACATTCAAGCATGATTTTTTGTGAAATTCTTTAAGCTATTGATTAGTTTATAAGACTTGTTCAAAGATTGTCTCTAATTTGTATTGAAAGGATTAGGAATAAATATTTTTAGTATATGTAGTTTATTTATATTTTAGTTTTTCAATGTTTGTGGGTATCGTTCTAGTAAACCCTCACGAGACTAAACTCGTCCACTAGGGACACCTAGGGGTTTAAAGGCTTGTGTCACATGCTAAGTGCCACCGTGATTTCCTACGAAAGTGGATTAGATTAGATTTTCTTATTTTATTTTTATTTGATTTTGCTCGAGGACTAGCAAAAAGCTAAGTGTGGGGGTGTGATAACTCGTATAATTATATAGTTTTTAGTTATGTTTTATTATTGTTTTGTGTCAAATACGAGTTATTATTGTTTAGTCTAATTGTGTTTATGATCTTTTATATTTTTATGTAATTTGGTGTTTTTCACAAGTTTCTTTGAGTGATTTCAGATTACTAAAATTAAGGGCAAATCCAGTTCAGTTCCAGTTCCGACACCTTTTGCCATATCAGCTATATCTGGAGTTTCACTGAAGCAATAAGGCTGAAATTTGTAGCCGTGCAAAGCTAAGAGGCATATCTATCTTTTTCATGTTTTACACTTCTTGAAACGGAGTCGTTTTCCCTAGCGAAATCGACCATCAAGTTGGCTGATGTGCAATGACGTCTGTGCTGACCTGTTTTCGTATTTTGCCCATATCTTCTTATCCACATCAGCAAATGAGCTGATTCCAACGGCTATGGATCAGTAACTGATAGGGTAACATTTTTCTAGAAGACCATGTGATCAGATAAGGCCTGCAAAATTGACAAAATCGACCATCAAGTTGGCTGATCAAAATCGTCATGTATGACGAAAATTGTTAGAAAATGCACCCACCTATTATACCTACCTTTGAAATTTGTAAAGCTTGTCTCTTGTCATTTAGCCCTCCAAAATGTGTATAAATAGAGGGCCTTGGATGATTGTAAGGGATCATATTGTACATAGGTAGGATATTAGCCATTTTAATAAAATTCTCTAAGTTTTCTTCTTCTTTCTTTTCTCTAGTTTTCTTTCTTTTCTCTAGTTTTCTTTTTCTTTAGAGAGAGCAAGAGGTTGGATAATTAATATTCTTCCTCTTCTTCTTTCTTTCTTTCTTTTATTTTCTTCTTAGATTTTCTTTAATTTTATGTTTATGTTTATAATGCCTATGCTAGGCTAAACTTCTATTTGGTTAAGGGTGATTTCAAAGCCCTAGACATGTTTTATGATTGATTTTCAGATTCTATCTATCATTAATTTTCTATCAAAGTTGCTTATGTTCTTCTACAAGAATTGTTCATGATGTTGTCTTGATTTGTTTAGGTGTACAACTAGATAGATCTTGATAATTATCTATTGCTAGTTTAGGAGTCTTGATCCGTGTAATTGTCTTGATTTCCTATTCATAAGTGGCAATTTGTGATTAATGATTATGGTCAAGTTTTCAATAATTGCAAAGTGGAACATAACCTAAGTTGAACAATCCGAGCTTATGTGTTTGTTGCTTAGATCAACCTATCTTTCTCATCATAAAGCTGCCATTAAATTGAATTTAGAGAGCTTATTCTAGGTTGTTTAATGGTTAGAGATTAAATAGAGAGCTTGTTCTATTTAACGACAAACTAAGGAAAGATTGGGATAACAGAGCTTGTTGTTATCTACGGTTGTTAACTTTGATAGTTGGTTGATATTGATAGATCTGAAATTGATTCTTAATGATGTCTAGTGGTGGAGAATGAAACCTTAACCATATTTTTCATATTTGATTCTTCTTACTTACTTGTTTTCTTACTTTTCTAGTTTGCTTATTTTTAAAAGTATATTTATTTTTATTGGCTGGTTATACCGCCTAATTTGTATATTAACTTTGTTTTACTTTTATTGGCTGGTTATACCGCCTAATTTAGTATATATATTTTTATTGGCTGGTTATACCGCCTAATTTAGTATATATATTTTTATTGGCTGGTTATACCGCCTTGCATCTTCTTCTTATTATTTACTTTAGTTTAAATCTGGCTTCAAAAACCCCTTTTCTTTTATTGTTCTTGAATTTAAGTTTTAAACTATTAACTTATAAACTAAAACCCAATCCCTGAGGACTCGACCCTTGCTAACTACTATACTTACAATTTATCTTTTTAGTGCAAGGTTAAATAAGATACACTCTTTTGGGTGCATCAAATGGTCCGAGTAAGAATAATAATCGAAACATTATCGAAAATATCGGAGTGATTCGAAAATTATTCTTACATAGATAATTTCTTTTATTTCGAAAATAATTATTAAAAGCATTTTAATTTACACTTTCAAAAAAAAAAGAGAGATTTTTAATAAATGCGACTTACCGACGACGGAATTTGAAGGACGTCACGGTAGTGATTCCTAAGATATCTTGAGGTGAGAGAATTTCGTTAAATATCACCACGAGTGGTGGGAGTATTTAGCGACATGCTCGATACAAAAATTCGTTTTCATTTAAAAAAAAAAAGAAGAGAAATAATAAAATGAATAAATAGTGAATGTTTATGCGCTCGATATTTCGCTATGCTCGTGTCTTTAATATTATGATTTGCATGTTTAATTTTATAGTTATATGCTAAGTCGTATGCACCCGATATTTAAATATTCACATCATACGTATTTGAATAAAAAATGGATGTAAATTGCCGACGACGGAATTCGAAGGATATCACGGTTGTGATTCCTAAGAGATCTTGAGGTGAGAAGATCTCGTTAAATACCACCAAGAGTGTTGGAAATATTTAACGAGTATGTTCGATAATAAATTTATGTTCACTTTCGTTTTCAAAAATATAATAATAATTTAAAAAATTCAAAAATAATAAACATGTTTTTTGAAATAAAATGAAAAAAAAAATAAAAAGAGAAATAATTTTAAATGCCGATGTCAAGTCCATTAAATCGAGATTTAAGATTACACGTGATTAAATGGTACCGTTTTCTAAACGGGCGTTGCAGGGGTGCTAATCCTTCCCCGCACATAACCGACTCCCGAACCCAATTATGTTTTACTCTCTGGTTCAAAGCGCGGACTTCGAAATTGGTTTTACAAAAATGTTTTAATTAATTTTAAAATATTTTACTAAAACCGGTTTTAATAGGTGGCCAATCACACCTAGCAAAAAAAGATAGGTGGATTTTTTGTTTTCAAATTCGTCGTAGCGGTCGAAAAAACCGTTATGACACTTTGTGCTTTAATTCTTAAGTTCCTTGACATTTTATTATATTTTTGTGAATTATAGGTATTTTGGATGAGATGAAGTCAAAACATGTCAAATATGATGTTAAAGAGCTTATAAAGTCATAATCATAAGATGGAAGAAGACTTGGGAGTCAAAAAGATCAAATTCTTAGTGCTAAGTGATCAGGCAGATTTGACCTCCGGAGCTTGTTGCTAAGAAATAATTATGTTAAAGTCTTTATTTGAAGAAACTTCCTCTTGACTTTTGAAGCTGACGTGAATACCTTTCCAACGATAGTTTACACGCTCAAATCGGATAAGAAATGGTCATCCAAATCAGCTGACGTAGTGCGAGAAGATGCAATAGCCACGAAACAGAAGTCAGTGGGCAAAAATCACTAAGTCAGCCCACTCGGCGCCGCGACGTCGGAAGTTAGTGCCGCAGCTCCGACCCTACTATCTTCAAATTCGAAAAAAACTGAAAAAGTCCAAAAACTTACCTATATTGATCTCCTTTGCGTCCTAGCTTCCTTGATCAGCAAGAAATGGTTTCCAAGACTTTAAAGCTCTATAAATAGCATCTTTTGAGCCACCAACCATGACATGCTTTTATTATTTATCAATGTTCTTCTTCTTTTTGTTCTCTAATCTCTTAGTTTTTATTTTAGTTTTCTTATTAGTTTTCTTTAAATATTCATGTTTATGTTAATTATGCCTATGCAAGGCTAAACTTCTTTTTGGTTAAGGGTGATTTGAAAGCCCTAGACATGTTATGCAATTAATTTTCAGATTCTATCATATATTAGTTTTCTATCAAAGTTGTTTATGTTCTTCTACAAGAATTATTCCTGATGTTCTCTTTATTTGTTTAGGTGGCCAACTAGATAGATCTTGATAATTATCGAATTCTAGCTTAGGAATCTTGATCCATGTAATTGTCTTGATTTCTTATTCAATAGTAGCAATTTGTAATTCATGATTATGTTGGGTTTTTAGGAATTATGAAGTGGAACATAACATAATTTGAATCAATCCATGTTTATGTGTTTGTTGCTTAGATCAACCTATATTTTTTATCATAAAGCTGCTATCACTTTGAATCTAATGATATTTATCTTAGGTTATTTGATAATTAGAGATTAAGTAGTGGCGTTCGTTTTGCTTAACGACGAACTAAGGAAGGATTGGGGTAACAAAGGATATTGTTATCTACGGTTGTTAACTTTGATAGCTAATTGATGTTGATAGATCGGAATTTGATTCTTAATGATGTCTAGTGGTGGAGAATGAAACGTTAACCACACATTTCTTATATTTGATTACTTCTTATTTACTAGCTTTCTTACTTTTATTGTTTTCTTTAGTTTAAACTGATTTCAAAAACTCCATTTTTTATTTTATTTTCCTTGAATTTAAGTTTTAAACTAGTAATTTATAAACTAGACACCAATCCCTGTGGATTCGACCCTTGCTTCTACTATACTTTACAATTGATATTTTTAGTGCAAGGTTTTAATTAAGATATACTCTTTGGAGTGCATCAAGTTTTTGGCGCCGTTGCTAGGGATTGCTTTCTTTAGTTTATTAGTTATTTGGTTTAATCTTATTTTCTATTTTAATTAGTTTATTTTCTTGTTTTCTTTTTCAGTGAATGTCCCAATCTCCCAAAGAAGAAGAACCTCACTTAGGACTTAGGAGAATTCGGGAATTCATAGCTTTCCACCAAAGAACAAGCGAAGAGTTGATCCAAACTATCCAAGGGGAACAAGGAGAGATGGCTGCTGATAATCGAACTCTTAAGGAGCTAGCCGCTTCGGATTTGGATCAACAACCATTATGCATTGAATATGCTAATCATGAGGTATCTTTTGAATTAAAATCTTGTTTGATTCATCTTCTCCCAACTTTTCATGGTTTTACAGGAGAAGATCCAAATAAGCACCTCAAGAAATTCCAAGTAGTTTGCTCAAGTATAAGACCAACCGGGGTCACGGAAGAGCAAATTAAGTTGAGAGCCTTCTCATTCTCTCTAGCTGACTCGACAAAGGAATGGCTCTACTATCTACCATCTGGAACCATCACTACATGGAATGCAATGAAGAGAGCATTCTTGGAAAGATATTTCCCAGCATCTAAGGCGGCCAACATTAGATAGGAATTATGTGGGATTCGGTAATACAACGGAGAGTCCTTGTATGAATATTGGGAGAGGTTCAAGAAACTTTGTGCATCATGTCCACACTATCAGATAAGTGAACAACTGCTCATCCAATATTTCTATGAAGGTCTCTTGCCCATGAAGAGACTCTTGATAGATGCAGCAGGTGGGGGAGTGCTAGTTGATAAAACTCCCGAAGCTGCTTGACTTCTCATCTCCAACATGGTAGCCAACTCACAACAATTCAACATGAGAGATGAACCACCACCACAACCATAGAAAGTAAATGAGGTAAGTACATCATCCCTTGAACAACAAATTTCTCAACTTACTTCTCTTGTGCAACAAATGGCTATAGATCAGATGCAGCAAAGCAAGGCTTGTGGTATAGGTTCAAACAAGGGGCACCAAACTGATATGTGTCCAACACTTCAAAATTATCCAAATAAACATGTTAATGCTATGGGTGGATTTCGGGGCCAACCAAGGAAGTATGATGCCTACTCAAACACTTACAATCCAGGATGAAGGGATCATCCAAACTTTAATTATGGAGGAAAACAATCACAAGTTGCTCCTCCACCCTTTAATGATAGACAACCGGGTTTTCAGCAAAGAACACAACAACCATACCAAACCCGAGAACAAGTGCCACCATCTCAAAATTCAGGTAAGTCTCTTGAAGACCTTGTCAATTCCCTTATTACTAATAATTTGAAATTTCAACAAAAAATGGAGGCAAACATTCAGGAAATAATGACAAGTTTTCAGGCATGTATCCGCAATTTAGAGACTCAAATGGCAACAATAATGAGTCAATCACAAGCAAAGGATTCCGGGAAATTACCTTCCCAAACCATAGTGAATCCCAGAGAACATGCAAATGCCATAACTCTAAGAAGTGGGAAACAGCTTGAGACACCACATAAAGACAGTGCTCAAAAGGAGGAAATCATCAATGCACCATCATCTTCACATCCCAATGTGCCACTAGAAAAGGTAACTCCTAAACCATCTTTTTCTTCTTATATAACTCCTCCACCTTTTCTTAGCAGGTTAGCAAAGTCCAAGAAAGAGGAGTAAGAGAAGAAAATTTTGGAAACCTTCCGAAAAGTAGAGGTGAACATTCCTCTATTAGATGCAATTAAGCAAGTGCCCCGATATGAAAATTTTTTCAAAGAATTGTGCACATCCAAATGGAAGCTCAAGGGGAATGAAAAGGTAAGTATGGGAGAAAATGTTTCAGCTGTTCTTTAAAAGAAACTCCCACCTAAATGCAAGAATCTAGGTATGTTTACCATTCCTTGTAAGATAGGAAACACCAGGTTTGAGCGTGCCATGCTAGACTTAGGAGCATATATCAATGTTATGCCATATTCAATTTATGCTTATTTGAAACTATGACCATTAAAAGAAACCAGTGTTATTTTACAACTCGTTGATCGTTCTAACACATACCCAAGAGGAGTTGTACAAGATGTTTTTGTGCAGGTGAATGAATTGGTCTTCCCGACGAATTTTTATGTTCTTGATATGGAATATGAATGGTCTTCTAATCCAACACCTATCTTATTAGGGAGACCATTCTTAAAGACAGCCAAGACCAAAATTGATGTACATGATGGCACCCTCACCATGGAATTTGATGATAAGATCATACACTTTGACATTTTTGAAGAGGTGAGGTATCCAAGTAATAGCTATTCATGTTTTTCAATTAACATCTTTGATTCATTGCCACAGAAACTCTTGGAGTTCATTAGCAAGGCGGCATCACAAATTAGAAGAAAAAAGAGCCGTAAGCTAAAAGATTCCAAAAAGCCAAGAATGGGTAAAGGATGATGGCATGGGTCCAAGTCAGGCTGAGGACAATAAACCAAGCGCTTCTTGAGAGGCAACCCAAATAATGGGGAGCATATATTATACTCAGATTTGCTATTCTTACTCTTCATCATTCTATCTTTTATTGTTTTTCTTTAGTTTGTTTTAATTAGTAATTTTGTTCTTTTACACATGATTCTTATATTTGGGGATAATAGAATTACATTGAAGACAATGTAAGAATTATGTGTGGGGGGGAAGAATTTAGGATTTTTTATTTTAGGTTGTCAACTTTTTTTATTTTGAGTTTTTTTTTTAAATTGTTTTTAGTTACTTTCCATACTATGATGAGATATGAATTGAATAGATCTGAAACTGATCGTTAGTGGTAAGATTTTCATGAGAATTAAGCTTGATATCATTTTTCATGGAGCCAATGTTAATATGATATGTTGATTGAGAAAGAAGCATTTTTAGACTTGATATTGACTTGTATAATCATCCTTGTGAGTTTTGAGCCTATATGATTGATGCATTATACATATCAATCTAATTTCTATCTTGAGTGCTCTTATGATTACATGATTCTCTTGAACTTGCTTTAAACCATTTGAGACTATATTGATGCATGTGATAACATAAATATGATAGAGGTATTAGGATTATGACAAGGGCCAAACAGCCATCCCTATTGATGTTCCAAGAGAACATCCCCCCTAGTAAGCCAATTTGAGCCTACATTGAATAAGCTATTTCTTTGGTAACCACATCTTGTCCCTAATCTAAATATACTTATTTATATCCTTACCCTTGTTCTAAAGATGAATTAGCATGTTTTGAGATATTTTGCAAAGACAAGGAAGATCTATTGATAATTTGGGTTAGAAACAAGAAATAAGTGTGGGGGAGGAGAAAGGCAAAAGTCAAGATAAAAAGAGAGGGAATATTGCCAAATACATTTTCACATAAAAAATAAAAATATGAATCATCTCTTGAATTTGTGGAAAAAGAAAAATATGTTACAAAGTTGTTTAGAATGAAGAAAGGCCCAACATGAATATTCAGCCTATGTATTATATGCATTGTAAAGAGTTTTGAGAAGTTTTCTTTGTATGAAACCTATTATGTCTCTAAACTCTATGAAATCTTTGGAACCTTTGTAATATCCTTTTCCTTTTATTCATTAACCACATTACAACTGGCCCCATTACAATCTTGATAAAGACCTCTTGATTTATGAAGTTGTATGATCTAAGATAGTGGAGAATAGATGGACAAGCAAGCATATGGTAGAACTGTTTTCATGAGATTGATTGAGTGTAAACACTTTACCACTAATCATAAGAGTATCCCATGTGAGAAGTTGAGATTAAGTTTGAACATGCACTATTTTGATTGAGATATGTTATGTTAATGTTAGCTTAACTCAAACCTATTACTATCAAGCATGATTCTTTGTGAAACTCTTTAAGTTATTGAGTAGTTATAAGAATTGTTCAATGATTATCTCTCATTTTTATTGAAAGTGGACTAGATTAGGATTACTTATTTTATTTTATTTTGCTCGAGGACTAGCAAAAGACTAAGTGTGGGGGAATTTTATAAGTGCTTAATTTCATACATGTTCATATATTATTTCCTTATACTTTGTGCTTTAATTCTTAAGTTCCTTGATATTTTATAATATTTTTGTGAATTATAGGTATTTTGGATGAGATAAAGTCAAAACATGTCAAATATGATGTTAAAGATCTTATAAAGTCACAATCATAAGATGGAAGAAGACTTGGGAGTCAAAAAGATCAAACTCTTAGTGCTAAGTGATCAGACAGATTTGACCTCCGGAGCTTATTGCTAAGAACTTATTATGTTAAACTCTTTATTTGAAGAAACATCCTTCTTGACTTTTGAAGCTGACTTGAATGTCTTTCCAACAATAGTTTACATGCTCAAATCGAACAAGAAATGGTCATCCAAATCAACCAACGAAGTGCGAAAAGATGCAACAGCCACGAAACCGAAGTCAGCGGGCAAAAATCACTAAGTCAGCCCACTCGGCTCCGCGGCTCTGACCATACTGTCTTCAAATCCGGAAAAAACTGGAAAAGTCCAAAAACTTACCTATCTTGCACTTATTTGCCTCCTAGCTTCCTTGATCAGCAAGAAAGGGTTTCTAAGACTTTAAAACTCTATAAATAGCATCTTTTGAGACACCAACCATGACATGCTTTTGATTCTTTATCAATCTTCTTCTTCTTCTTCTTCTCTAACCTCTTAGTTTTTATTTAGTTTTATTATTAGTTTTCTTTAAATATTCATGTTTATGCTTATGCAAGGCTAAACTTCTTTTTGGTTAAGGGTGATTTCAAAGCCCTAGATATGTTATGTAATTAATTTTCAGATTGTATCATATATTTGTTTTCTATCAAAGTTGTTTATGTTCTTCTACAAGAATTGTTCATGATGTTGTCTTGATTTGTTTAGGTGGCCAACTAGATAGATCTTGATAGTTATCTAATGCTAGCTTAGGAATCTTGATCCGTGTAATTGTCTTGATTTCTTATTCAATAGTAGCAATTTGTAATTCATGATTATGTTGGGTTTTCAGGAATTATGAAGTGGAACATAACATAAGTTGAATGAATCCATGTTTATGTGTTTGTTGCTTAGATCAACCTATCTTTCTTATCATAAAGCTGCTATCACTTTGAATCTAATGATGTTTATCTTAGGTTATTTGATAGTTAGAGATTAAGTAGTGGTGTTTGTCTTGCTTAACGACGAACCAAGGAAGGATTGGGGTAACACAGGATGTTGTTATCTACGGTTGTTAACTTTGATAGCTAATTGATGTTGATAGATCTGAATTTGATTCTTAATGATGTCTAGTGGTGGAGAATGAAGCCTTGACCATACATTTTTCATTTTTCATATTTGATTACTTCTTATTTACTTGTTTTCTTACTTTTATTGTTTGCTTTAGTTTAAACTGATTTCAAAAACCCCCTTTTAATTTTGTTTTCCTTGAATTTAAGTTTTAAACTAGTAATTTATAAATTAGACACCAATCCCTATGGATTCGACCCTTGCTTCTACTATACTTTACAATTGATCTTTTTAGTGCAAGGTTTTAATTAAGATATACTCTTTGGAGTGCATCAGTTTACTAGGATGATACCCACAAACATTAGAGACATAAGAAAAACTAAAAATAATAATTACAACTAGTCCTTTCAATATAAATTAGGGAAAGTCAATGGATAGATCTTATAAACTAATCAATAGTTCAAAGAATGTCATAAAGAATCATGCTTGATTGTAAATGATTTGAGTTAAGCCAATATTAACATAACATATCTCAATAAAAATAATGCAGATTCAAACTTAATCTCAACTTCTCACAAGGCATACTCTCATGATTTTCACTCAATATAGTAGTGATAAGGTGTTTACATTCAATCAATCTCATGAAAACAGTTCTACCATATGCTTGCTTGTCCATCTATTCTCCACTATTTAGATCATGCAACTTCATGAATCAAAAGGTCTTTATTCATGGTTGTAATGGGGCCAAGGGGTTGTAATATGGTTAAAGAATAAAAGAAAAAGGATATTACAAAGGTTCCAAAGATTTCATACAGTTTAGAGACATAATAAGATTTTTCAAATAGAACTTTCTCCAAACCCTTTAAAATACATAACATCATAGGCTAAATATTCATGTTGAGCCTTTGATTCATTCTAACCAACTTTGTAACAATTTTTTTCTTTAACCAAAAGTTCAAAAGATGATTATATATATATTTTTTCTATATGGGAATGTATTTGACAATATTCCCTTTCTTTTTCTCTTGACTTTTGCTTTTTTTCCCCATACTTATTTCTTGTTTCTAACCTAAATTTTCAATAAATCTCCCTTATTTATGCAATATGTCTCAAAATATTCTACTTCATCTTTAGAACAAGGGCAAGGATATAAGTGTATTTAGGCTAGGTAAAAGATATGGTTACCAATGAAATAGCTTGTTCAATGTAGGCTCAAATTGGCTCAATAAGGGGGATGTTCTCTTGGAACATCAATAGGGGATGACTGATTTGGCCTTGGTTATAAATCCTAATGCCTCTATCATATTCATGTTGTCATATGTATCAATATAGTCTTAAACGGTTTAAAGCTCTAGAGAATCATGTTATCATAAGAGCACTCAAGAAAGAAATTAGATTGATATGTATAATACATCAATCATATAGGCTCAAAAACTTACAAGGTGATTATACAAGTCAAAACCAAGTCTAAAGATGCTTTTTTCTCAATCAACATATCATATTAACATTGGCTCATATAAAATGATATCAGGCTCAGTTCTCATGAAATGTTTTTCACTACTAAACTAGTTTTAGACCTATTCAATTCATATCTCATCATAGTATTAAAAGTAACTAGAACACACTAAAAATAAATAAAGACTCAAAACAAAACAAAAAATAAAAGTCCTAAATTCTTCCCCCTACACTTAATTCTTACATTGTTCTCAATGTAATACTATTATTCTAAATGAAAGAATCATGTGTAAGAGAAAAGAACTAATAAACAAAACAAACTAAATAAAAACAATAAATGATAGAATGATGGAGAGTAAGGAATAGAAAATCTGATTATAATGTGTGCTCTCTATCCTTTTGGGTTGCCTCCCAAGAAGCGCTTGGTTTATTGTCCTCAGCCCGACTTGGACCCATGCTATCATCCTTTACCCCTTATTGGTGTTTTGGGATCTTTTAGCTTCTGGCTCTTTCTCATTCTAATTTGTGATGCCACCTTGCTAGTTAACTCAAAAAAATTTTGTGGCAAAGAATCAAACATGTTAATTGAAAAACAAGAATGTCTATTTCTTGGATACCTCACCTCTTCAAAAGTATCGAAGCGTATGATCTTGTCATCAAACTCCATTATGAGGGTGCCATTATGTACATCAATTTTGGTCTTGGCTGTCTTTAAGAATGGTCTCTCTAATATGATAGGGTTGGATTAGAAGACCATTCATCATCCATATCAAGAACATTAAAATCTGCTGGGAAGACTAATTCATTCACCTGCACAAGAACATCTTCGACAACTCCTCTTGGATATGTGTTAGAACGATCAGCGAGTTGTATAATAACACCGGTTTCTTTTAATGGTCCTAGATTTAATGAAGCATAAATAGAATATGGCATGACATTGATGGATGCTCCTAGATCTAGCATAGCGTGTTCAAACCTGGTGTTACCTATTTTACAGGGAATAGTGAACATACCTAGATCCTTGCAGTTTTATGGGAGTTTCTTTTGAAGAACGGCTGAAACATTTTCTCCTATACTTACCTTTTCATCACCTTTCAACTTCCTTTTAGAAGTGCACAATTCTTTCAAAAACTTTGCATATCATGGCACTTGCTTAATGGCATCTAGTAGAGGGATGTTTACCTCTACCTTCCGGAAGGTGTCCAAGATTTCCTTCTCTTGCTCCTCATTTTTGGACTTTGCTAACCTGCTAGGAAAAGGTGGAGGAGTTACATAAGAAGAAAAAATGGTTTAGGATTTACCTTGACAATTGGCTCATTGGGTTGTGAAGATAATGCATTGCTGTTGTCTTCCCCTTAAGCACTATCCTTTTGTGTGTCTCAATATGTTTCCCACTTCTTAAAGTTATGGCATTAGCGTTTTCTCTAGGATTCACTATAGTTTGAGAAGGTAATTTCCCGGAATCCCGTGCTTGTAATTGGCTTATCGTTGTTGCCATTTGTCCCATTTGAGTCTCTAATTGACTCATCATTGTTTCCATTTGTCTTTTTGTTTCCCTTGTTTTTTGTTAAATTTGCAATTGGTTAGTAGTAAGGGATTTGACAAGATCTGCTAGAGACTCACCTGAATTTTGTGGTGGTGGCACTTGTTCTTGGGTTTGGTTTGGTTGTTGCGTTTTTTGCTGGAAACCCGATGGTTGATTGTCAACGGGTGGAGGAGCAACTTGTGATCGGTTTCCTCCATAATTGAAGTTAGGATGATCCCTCCATCCTGGATTGTAAGTGTTTAAGTAGGGATCACACTTTCGGGGTTGTCCCGGGAATCCATCCATAGCATGAACATGTTCATTAGGATCATCATGAAGTGTTGGGCACATATCAATTTGGTGCCCCATGTTTGAACATATACCACAAGCCTTGATTTGCTGCAGATGACCAACAGCCATTTGTTGCACAAGAAAAGTAAATTGAGAATTTTCTTGCTCAAGGGATGATGTACATACCTCATTTACTTTATGTGGTTATGGTGGTGGTTCATCTCTCATGGTGAGTTGTTGTGAGTTGGCTGCCATGTTGAAGATGAGAAGTCTAGCAGCTTCAAGAGTTTTATCAACTAGCACTCCCCCACCTGCTACATCTATCAAGAGTCTCTTCATGGGCAAGAGACTTTCATAGAAATATTGGATGAGCAGTTGTTCACTTATCTGATGGTGTGGACATGAT
Organism: Fremontodendron californicum; assembly: GCA_030761205.1. NCBI lineage: Eukaryota > Viridiplantae > Streptophyta > Magnoliopsida > Malvales > Malvaceae > Fremontodendron > Fremontodendron californicum. The sequence goes on from JAULJL010000037.1 coordinate 4,380,976, forward strand.
GCACAAAGTTTCTTGAACTTCTCCCAATATTCATACAAGGACTCTCCGTTGTATTGCCGAGTCCCACATAATTCCTATCGAATGTTGGCCGCCTTAGATGCTGGGAAATATCTTTCCAAGAATGCTCTCTTCATTGCATTCCATGTAGTGATGGTCCCGGATGGTAGATAGTAGAGCCATTCTTTTGTCGAGTCAGCTAGAGAGAAGGAGAAGGCTCTCAACTTAATTTGCTCTTCCGTGACCTCGGTTGGTCTCATACTTGAGCAAATTACATGGAATTTCTTGAGGTGCTTATTTGGATCCTCTCCTGCAAAACCATGAAAAGTTGGGAGAAGAATAATCAAACAAGATTTTAATTCAAAAGATACCTCATGATTAGCATATTCAATGCATAATGGTTGTTGATCCAAATCCGGAGTGGCTAGCTCCTTGAGAGTTCGATTATCAGCAGCCATCTCTCCTTGTTCCCCTTAGATAGTTTGGATCAACTCTTCGCTTGTTCTTTGGTGGGAAGCTATGAATTCCCGAATTCTTCTAAGTCCTAAGTGAGGTTCTTCTTCTTTGGGAGATTAGGACATTCACTGAAAAAGAAAACAAGAAAATAAACTAATTAAAATAGAAAATAAGATTAAACCAAATAACTAATAAACTAAAGAAAACAATCCCCAGCAACGACGCCAAAAACTTGATGCACTCCAAAGAGTATATCTTAATTAAAACCTTGCACTAAAAAGATCAATTGTAAAGTATAGTAGAAGCAAGGGTCGAATCCACAGGGATTGGTGTCTAGTTTATAAATTACTAGTTTAAAACTTAAATTCAAGGAAAATAAAATAAAAAGGGAGTTTTTGAAATGAGTTTAAACTAAAGCAAACAATAAAAGTAAGAAAGCAAGTAAATAAGAAGTAATCAAATATGAGAAAGGTGTGGTTAACGTTTCATTCTCCACCACTAGACATCATTAAGAATCAAATTTCAATCTACCAACATCAATTAGCTATCAAAGTTAACAACCGTAGATAACAATATCCTTTGTTACCCCAATTCTTCCTTAGTTCGTCGTTAAGCAGAACGAACGACACTACTTAATCTCTAATTATCAAATAACCTAAGATAAATATCATTAGATTCAAAGTGATAACAACTTTATGATAAGAAATATAGGTTGATCTAAGCAACAAACACATAAACATGGATTCATTCAACTTATGTTATGTTCCACTTCATAATTCCTGAAAACCCAACATAATCATGAATTACAAATTGCTACTATTGAATAAGAAATCAAGACAATTACACGGATCAAGATTCCTAAGCTAGAATTAGATAATTATCAAGATCTATCTAGTTGGACACCTAAACAAATAAAGACAACATTAGGAATAATTCTTGTAGAAGAACATAAACAACTTTGATAGAAAACTAATATATGATAGAATCTGAAAATTAATTGCATAACATGTTTAGGGCTTTGAAATCACCCTTAACCAAAATGAAGTTTAGCCTTGCATAGGCATAATTAACATAAACATGAATATTTAAAGAAAACTAATAAGAAAACTAAAATAAAAACTAAGAGATTAGAGAAGAAAAAGAAGAAGAAGATTGATAAATATTGGATGAGCAGTTGTTCACTTACTACATCTATCATGCGTCTCTCCATGAGCAAGAGACCTTCATAGAAATATTGGATGAGCAGTTGTTCACTTATCTGATGGTGTGGACATGATGCACAAAGTTTCTTCAACCTCTCCTAATATTCTTACAAGGACTCTCCGTTGTAGTGCCGAATCCCACATATTTCCTTTCTAATGTTGGCCGCCTTAGATGTGGGAAATATTTTTCCAAGAATGCTCTCTTCATTGCATTCCATGTAGTGATGGTCCCGGATGGTAGATAGTAGAGCCATTCATTTGCTGAATCAGCTAGAGAGAATGGAAAGTCTCTTAACTTAATTTGCTCTTCCGTGACCCTGGTTGTTCTCATACTTGAGTAAACTACATGAAATTCCTTGAGGTTCTTATTTAGATCCTCTCCTACAAAACCATGAAAAGTTGGGAGAAATCAGATTTTAATTCAAAAGCTACCTCAAGGTTTGGATACTCTATCAAAATTGGTTGTTGATCCAAGTTTGGAGCGGCTAGCTCCTTAAGAGTTCGGTTGTTCAAAGCCATCTCTTCTTGCTCCACTTAGATGGGTTGGATCAACTCTTTGTTTGCTCTATGGTGAGAAGCTATGAATTCTTGGATTCTCCTAAGTCCTAAGTGAGGTTTGTCTTCTTCGGGAGTTTGGAACATTCACTAAAAAAGAAAAACAAGAAAGTAAACTAATTAGAACCAAAAATAATAATAAACCAAATAACAAATAAATTAAAGGAAGCAACCCCCGACAACGACGCCAAAAACTTGATGCACTCAAAAGAGTGTATCTTATTTAACCTTGCACTAAAAAGATCAATTGTAAGGTATAGTAGTGAGCAAGGGTCGAGTCCTCAGGGATTGGGTTTCAATTTATAAATTATTGGTTTATTACTTCAATTTAAAGAATAAGAAAAGATAATGAAGGAAAAAAGAGTTTTTGAAATAATTAAAAGTAAAGCAAATTAGAATAATAAGAGTGCAAATAAGTAAATAAAAGAAGTCAAATAAGAGAAAAGTATGGTTAAGGTTTCATTCTCCACCACTAGACATCATTGAGAATCAATTTCATAACTGTCAACATCAATTAGCTATCAAAATTAACAACTGTAGATAACAATCTCCCGTGTTACCCCAATCCTTTCTTAGTTTATTGTTAAATAGGACGAACGCCAGCCACTACTTAATCTCTAACCATCAAATAACCTAAGATAAACATCATTAGATTCAAAGTGTTAGCAGTTTTATGATAATAAAGATAGGTTGATCTAAGCAACAAACACATAAACATGGATTCATTCAACTTAGGTTATGTTCCACTTTGCAATTAGCGAAAACTTTAAAATAATCGTTAGTCACAAATTGCCACTATTGAATAGAAATCAAGATAAGCTACGTATAAAAACTCCTAAACTAGCATTAGATAATTATCAAGATCTATCTAGTTGCGCACCTAAATAAATCAAGACAATATCATGAACAATTTTTATGGAAGAACATAAGCAACTTTGATAGAAAACTAATAACAGATGAAATTTGAAAATCAATTACATAACATGTTCTAGGGCTTTGAAATCACCCTTAACCAAAAAGGAGTTTAGCCTTGCATAGGCATTGTTAACATAAACATAAAAGAAACTAAGAAGAAAAACTAAAAGGAAACTAAGAAGAAAAACTAAAAGAAAACTAAGAGAATGGAGAAGATGAAAAAGAATATTGATAATAATCAAAACATAACTAGTTTATGGCTCAAAAGATGGTATTTATAGAGTTTTAAAACCCTGAGAACCCTTTCTTGCCGCACAAGGAAGTTAGGAGGCAGAAAATTACCTTCCTTTTATTCTTGGACAGCCGGCCAGCGCTGCAACGCCAGCTCCCCAATGCTGAGCACTGACTTTCGGACTTTTGGGCGCCGCGAGGCCAGACTCCGGCGCAGCGGCACTAGTCGCTAATTTTTCTGATGCACTCTCTCGGCTGATTTGGATGACCATTTCTTATTCGATTTGGATGTATAAACTACCGTTAGAAAGGTATTCAAGTCAGCTTCAAAAGTCAAGAATGAAGTTTCTTCAAATAAAAACTTTAACATCATGTTTTTCTTACAACAAACTCCGGAAGTCAAATCTGCCTTCTTGCTTTTCAACTAGAAATTGATCTTTTTTACTCCTAAGTCTTCTTTCATCTTGTGAGTATGATTTTGTAAGCATTTTACCATCATTATTGATATTTTTTCACTTCATTCTTTTAAATATACCTAGAATTCAAAAATATAACATAAATAATCAAAATAAATATCGAAAACATAACTAAAACTAATAATAGAAAGGGCATAAAATGTGTATTTTATGAGCTTATCAATTAGGCTCGTAAGCTACTCGAGTATGATATTCGAACTCGACTCTCTCGATAACTCGAGTTCGACTCAACAGAAAGCTAAATTTAAGTTTTTTTTCAAACCAAATCTAAATAATTTATTAGAACAATTATCTTGTTTAGACCTTACCCACACCTCAATTTATAAACCGAGATTAGTTTTAAAGGCTCAAGCAACTTAACTTAAATACCACGTAATAAAATGATTTTAGAGCCTTAAATGCCACCTCCATCTTTCCTCCTTTAACTTTATTGTTAATTCATTACTTTTTAATATATTTATTATTATTAGTCACATTTATAAGAATTTTTATTAATTATAAAAATTATATTTATAAATGATGATTAAAAATATATTAAAAAATAATAAAAGAAAGCTGGACCTTAGCGTGATCATATTACTATTATATACTAATATAAAATAATTTAATACTAAATTAAAGGTTAAAATAACAAAAAAAGTCTTTTGAATTTTATTATTTTATTTAGATAAGTCCCTACACATTTATTCTATCCAAAAAAAGCCTTTAACCTTTAATTTACATCCAAATAAGCCTTTAATCTTTAATTTATATTTAAATAAGCCCTTAATTTTTAATCTATACCTAAATAAACCATCAACATAAATCAAATTTTCATTTGAAATAAGAGTTTATTTGCATACAAATCAAAAGATAAGAACTTATTTGGGTACAATACAAGTATAGGAACTTATTTAAAAGAAGTGAAATAATTTAGAGATTTTTTTTAGTATTTTAACCAAAATTAAAATATACACATCCATAAGGTTAGCCATGAGAAGAAGAACATTTGTTTGGTTAGTCATAAGAATAAGAACATATTTTTGGGTTAATCATAAGAATAAGAACATTTTTTTTTCAGTCTTGAATGATTAAATTATTAAATCAAAAATATTTTTAATAGTATTATAAAATATACACATACATATATATAAAATACATAAAAGCGGTATTAATCAAAGTATTGAAATATAGATTGAGATTTACGTTTAAGCATTTCTAACTAATTTGATGTTACTTTTTTCCTCTTAATTATTGTATGGCTGTTCTTGGATTATTAATGAATGAGAATTCAATGCTAATAATTAGAACAATAAACAAATTCGATATTGGATATTTTATTTTATTTTAGATTATTGAAGTAATAATATAATATATATGATGAGGATCAATTTACTATGGTTTAAGATTAATTAATTTTACATACTTTTATAACATCATATACGGTTAATATTACAATTTACACGTTAAATTTAGCAATATAATCGTACTCGTCGTGATGTAAAGTTTCAAATAGATATCGATCGAGAATACTTTTTTTAATATATATTTAACTGTTGACATTTTTATATCAAAAAAAATAATTAAAAAATTTTAATTTACTCGAAATTTACGTGCATGATCTACATGAATAGTGTAAGAATCCAACGGTCAGATTAAACAAATATAAATCATATAAAAAATTATAAAAATGTATAAAATTAATTTTATTTTACAATAATATAAGTAAATCTACTCTCAATATATTACATGTTTTAATAAATAATAAATATGGTATTTAATTTGTCATATAAACAAATAGTCCTATATTCAAAGTGTCCAAAATCATAAAAATGCATGAAATTTTAGAGTAAATATCACCGGTAGTCCTCAAATTTAAGCATCTATCACTTTAATCCCTAAATTTCAAAACGTAATAATTTGGTCATTGATTACAAGTATCATAATAAATTGGTCATCCGTTACTGTTTTCGTTAGCTCTGCCTTTAGTTTGTCAACTGTTAAACATGTCATCAGCCAGCTAGTGACACGTGTCTCTTCTTTATTCTTTTTTCTTTTCCAAATTTTTTCATTTCTTTTCTTTAAAAATAAATGCATAAAATAAATAATAATTTATATTATAATTTAAATTAATTTTGTAAAAATATAATTAATCTATAAATATTTAAATATTTTATATAATTAATATATAAAAATTTAAATATTTATTTATAAAGAAGAAAAACGAAAAGAAAAAAACTTAAAATATTTTTTCTAAAATTAATGCAAATAAATATTTTATATTTTATAAATTATTTAATTTTTATAAAATCAATTTAAATTATTATTTATTTTTTGTATTTATTTATAAAGAGGAGAAAAAAATGACAAAATATAATAAAGGAAGAAATAAAAATATTAGAAAATTAATGTAAATAAATATTTTATATTTTTATAAATTATTTAATATTTATAAAATTAATTTAAATTATAATATAAATTATTATTTATCTTTTAGTTTATTTATAAAGAAGACGAAATGAAAAAAAAAGGAAAGAAACAAAAAAAATAGTTTTTATAAAATTAATTTAATAAATATTTTATATTTTTATAAATTAATTATATTTCTACAAAATTAATTCAAATTATAATATACTTTTTGTTTTTTTATTTTTTATAAAAAATAGGAAAAAATGAAAAATTTTGAAAAAGAAAAAAGAAAAAAATATAAATTTCCATCACCAGTCGGTGGCATTTCTTTATTTACACGTCAAATATCATCTGTCAGTTAACGCTTATTCTCACGATCTTGTTAATGAAATGACCACATTGATACGAAATTTTCAAATCCGAAAATATCGAATTATTACGTTTTAAAATTTTGAGATCAATATAATATAAACCCTAAAATTTTGAAATTATTGATGTAATTAACTCAAAATTTTATGTAGTTTAACATGAGGTTAAAAAAAATGAAGAAACCCATTGCCATGGACATTAAAGACATTACGTGCAAACATGGAATACGTTAGGATTCGGATTTTCAGGGTAGGGTTTGGTATTGTAGGAGCAAACACAGACCATAGGTTTTTAAAAGAAATTGACAAAGACCTTTATCAAATTATCATTTTAAAATTAAATAGAAATATTATTATATATTTATAACTAGAATCTTTCCTCAGCTGGGTTCAACTGTTATACAATAACAAGATAAATGGTCACGTTTTACTGTGAGCATGTTATCAAATTTTAATTGATATTTTATAATAAATTTAAAAGATAAAAAAATAAAAAATAAAAAGATAATTTAGTAAAATAATTTCATCATTATATGAAACCTAATATAAAATTGAGAGTTATTTAAAATGATCAATTAGATTTGGAAATTTCAGACACAATATAATTATACGGTATGAATATACATGAAAAAAATAATTAAAACACGACATAACATGAAAAATAAAATGAACATGACACAAATACACGAACGTGTCAAAATCTACATAAATTGAATTATTAACGTATCAAGATTTATATAAATATATAATAGAGTAAATACGATTATAACAGAGAAAATAACACGAACACGACAACACGTTATACAAAATTGGAAGTTATTTGAATAGTGTCAATTAGACTTGACAATTTCAGACACAATATGATTATACGACACGAACAGAACATGAAAAAAATAATTAAAACATGGCACGATATATAACATGAACCTGACACAAATACACGAACGTGTCAAAATCTACATAAAATCAATTATCAACGTGTAAAAATTAATATAAATTTATAATACTTTAAACACAAGATAAAATAACACAAACACGTTACGAACATATTTTTTTTTCTCTAAATTGAATAATTATGACAAATTATGCAAGCTATGAGATGAATTGAGACACGACACGTACATATAAAATTTTCTCTAAATTGAATCACCATGACAAACTATGCAGAATATTTAGATGAATTGAAAAACGACACGAATACAACATAAAAAAATTAATTAAAATACGACACAAATGATAACATGAATACAAAACAAATACACAAACGTCTCAAAATCTACATAAAACGAATTATTAACATGTTAAAAATTTATATAAATGTATAATACTTTGAACATACGAAAAAATAACACGAACACAACACGAATGTGTCGAAATCTACATTATATAAATTTATAATATTTTAAACACAAAAAAATAACACGAACACGAATACTTTGGATTGAGTAAGAATATTTGTAAGTCGAGTTTGGGTAAGAATATTTGTAATTCGGGCCTGGCTCGAATTACTATTCAACAATTGAAAAAATATTTTTTATTTAAATTTAATTTATATATAAAAATATTAATATAAAAATATTTTAATAATTTATGAATAGTGAAATGAGCTTACAGGTTGGCCCAAATTATTAACTTGTAAAAATTATATAAATTTATAATACTTTGAACACATGAAAAATAACACAAATACAAATACTTTGGATTGAGTAAGAATATTTGTAAGTCGGACTTGGGTAAGAATATTTGTAATTCGGGTCGGCCCGGCCCGAATTACTATTTAACAATTAAAAAATATTTTTTATTTAAATTTAATTATAAAATATATATATAAATATTAATATAAAAATAAAAATATTTTTTAATATTTTAATAATTTAATAATTTATGAATAGTGAAATGGACTTACGTGCCAGACCGGGCCGACCCGAATTATTATTCAACAATAAAAAATATTTTCATAATTAAATTTAATAAATATTAATATTAATATTAATATAAAAATATTTTTTTAATATTTTAGTAATTTATGAATAGTAAAATGGGCTTACGAATCGGCTTGGACCCGATCCAAAACGGGCCTGGATAAAGAAAAAAATTTTCCAAGCCGTGAAACAGTCCGATCCGGCCCACGAAAACCACTACCCGTAAACAAAGGCTAAATACATCAAAAATATCTAAAAAATACAATAACCTATATACCCAAAAAAAACCTAAAAATGATAAATTCCATTGATGAGTTGTCATCAAACCATAGTTTCAAAATGTTTAATTCTAGCATCTCATTCATTTAGGGGATTGCTTTTAATGTTATTAATAGATTTTTTTAATATGCAAAAATTATAATTAAAATAAAAAAAATTAAATCTAATATTTATAATATTATGATGAAGTTTTCTTCGTTTTATTTTAATACTCTATTATGAGCACCATAATTTTTTTTATTTTCAAAATTATAAATAATTTCATCAAATGTATGATTTTTTTTTAATTATTAAAAATTATAATTTTTTATAAAAAACATTTACAATAAAAATAAAAAATTTTATATATTTTGTTAAAATGTATGTTATCGAATATAAGGATATTTGTACTTTCTTTTTCTTTTTCTTTAATTTACAATTTCATAGTTAATCAGAATTAATTCAAATTGTTGAAATAATTATTAAAAAAAATTCAATATTTTTGGAAGGGTCCATAATTAGAGAAACTGTCATTTATAACTTTAAAAAAAATTATGTTTTGAGCATTTTTTAAATTAAAATTTTCATTATTTAGTTTATTCAACTATATTTTATTCAAGAAATTAAAAAATTTATTAGATTTAACTCAAATCAAATAGACCAAGACATATTCGGGTTGGGCCTATGACAGATCCAGCCCAACCTCTTTTCTCTTTTATTTTTTCTTCTCCTCTCCACCATCGAAAGTACGTCGTTTTCAAGTGCTCTTCTGCTCTTCATATAACACTAAAAATAATGAAATCATATTCTCGTTTTCCTTCTAAAAATAATGAAATCATATTCTCGTTTTCCTTTTCTCACATGTTTGCCGCTCTTCCCTTTTTCTCTCTTTCTCATTTTTTTCTTTTTCTTTTTGAAAAACCATATTCTTAACTTTTATTTTTTATTTTTTTATCTTTCGTTGATCCTCTCTATTCTACGCCTTGCACTGTCGTCACTACCTCTGAAATAATGGCTTTCTCTCATTTCCTTCTTATATTAACTTTACTTCAAAAAAAATGAACAAATAATTTTAAATCTACTTGTCAGTGGTGTTTTTTTTAATATTTTTGTGCTTGAGTAAAGCTTTAAATTTTTTTTTTATCATTTCTCGTGATTTTTTGTGTGTAAAAATCTGATTTTTTAAAAAATATTCTAAGGATGCTTTTTTTATGATGCTTTATTTTCTTTTTGTTATTGTGCTTTTTATTACTTCAGTTTGTGATGATCTAAGATAAAAATATCTTTTATGGATGCTTGATTTATTTTGCTTTCAAAGCCAAAGTTTTTTTGTTTTTGTATAGAAATTTTTTCTTGTTTGATTTTCAAGATCTGAAATTTTGTTTATTATATAATTTAAAATAAATAAAATAGTCATTTTGCAATATTGAACAAGTGTCATTTACAAAACTTGTATATGTATAACTAGACTTGCTTATGTGAACAGTATTTTGACTCAATATGGGTTGGCCGGATTGTCCGGTTCAGAGATTTAGGTGTAACTTGTAAATCCGTAAAAATTATTTTTATTTCTTTTATATTTAAAAAAAAAAAGATAAAAGTAAAAAAAAAAACTGCCACGTGATGAGCAAATAGTCCGTCACGTGTCAGCAAGTAAATCCACTTGGATCTTGCTATAATATATAGTTATCTATACTATATACAAATCTATGATTGAATTGACGTCGACACTAATTCAATATGAATAATTAAAAAATCAAATAAAATTATTATAAAAAATATAAAAGTAAAGACGAAGATGTTTTTAAAATTAAAAGATTAATTATTCATTTAAAAAAAAACTACATATCTTTTTTACTTTTAAAAATAACAAATTATTTAAAAAATAGTTCATTTTTAATACTAACAGTGAAGTTTTTTAACTTCATAAATAAGATTAAGAGATTGTCAAATGTTTTATTTTTTTTTAAATCATTTTTTTAAGTATATATCTTAAGCATATGGGTAGAGGTGTGCCTAATTAGATTTTAATCGAATTACTAATCAAAACCTAATTTATTTCGATTAACCGAAAAAATTTAGACGATTATCGATATAAGATTTTTAAAAATTTTGTTTATCGATTTATTTGGTTTGAAATTCAAAAATAACTGAATTAGCCGAATTATCTTAAATATATATAATATATTATATTTTCAATCTTTTTTTAGATGTTTTAAGTTTTATATTGTTGAAAATTTTAACTTATTATGGATGTACCTTTTACTTAAATTTGATATTTGAATATTCGTGGGATGATTATGCTTATTTAAATTATAAAAAAATTAGAATTTTAAGATTTTAAAATGTAATTTTAACTTATTGATGGTACACTACAAGAGAACAACGATTTACCGACGGAATAATTCCCAACAAAAGTATTCCGTCGGTAATAATGAGAATTACCGATGGAATCCTAGGAATTACCGATGAAATTTCGTCGGTAATGTTTGTTACTTTTACCGATGGAATATTTTAATATTACCGACGAAAATTCTACATTAGCGACGAAACTTTAATGACTGAATATTTTCGTCGGTAAATTTCGTCGCTAAAATTTTGGCGCAAATTATTTCTTTTCCGCCAAAATTTCAGCGACGAAATTTTTTTTTACCGACAAAATATTCAATCGGTAAAAAAAATACCGCTTTTTTTAAAAGTAAAAAAGAAATTAATAAAATTAATTGAAAAAAGTATTGTCCGTCGGTAATACTCAATTCCGTCGGTAATGTATCACCGATGGAACTAACTATTACCGACGGATAGTTCGTTGGTAATAACTTTTTTCGACGGATTTAATTCTTGTGAAGTTCAAAATTTTTTATCAACGAAATTTCCGTCGGTGATGACTGAATTTCGTTGGTAAAAGTCTCTGACATAATAAATATGCCCGAGACTTTCCCCCTCATCTTCTTCTTTCTTTCCTTCTTTTTCTCTCTTTCTCTATTTCTCTCCTTCCCCATCGTCGAACCAGCCCACAACAGCAGCCGCCGGTCGTCCTCGCCCTGCCGTCGCCATTCGACCCTGTCGTAGCCGTCGCCGTCGCCTTGCCTGAAGTCGTCCGTCAGCGTCAGAAATTAATTTGTGATACTTCTCTCTTCTCTTTTCTCATGATAAAAATTTGTCATTGTTTGTTGTTATTTTTTAATTTTTGTTATTTGGAAAATATATTTGTTATTTTTATTTAATATTTTGTTAATATTATTATTGTAAATGTGGTTGTTAAATATATTTGTTATTGTTAAAATATATTAAATATATATTAAAACATAATATATATATATGTTAAATTATTAAATGTATTTGTTAAATATGCGTTAAATATATATTTGTTATTTAAATTATTAAATATATATGTTAAATTGAATGTTATTGTGAAATTATGTTTTGTAAATATATATTTGTTAAATTATTTGTTATTGTTATTGTTAGTTATGAAATTGTATAATGTGTTATTGTGATTCTTGTGTTACTGTATTATTGTGATTCTTGTGTTATTGTGTTTATTGTCTTATTCTGTTTATTTTGTCATTGTGTTTATTGTGCTATTGTATTGTTGATAGCTTACTTAGGCTTAGACAATAGAGCACGATAAATCTTAGATGTATAAGAGGTTGGACGACTCTCAATATATTAGTAATGAGTATTTGAATGGAGTCGAAGAATTCATAGGTTTTGCATATGCTCATAGCGAGTACGTTAAGGACAATAGAATTAGATGCCCTTGTATGAAGTATTAGAATAATCGGTTTGCATAAATTGATGATGTGCATAAGCACTTGTATTATAGAGGGTTTAATGAGAATTACTATATTTGGGATGCATATGGTGAAAGTCATGAAGGTCAGTCATCAAGGATGCATAATGATGAAGTGGAAACAATAAGTGACGTTGAAAGAGATAATCGTTATGCTAGAATGGTTATGGATGCTCTAAACCCGAATCTCAATTTAGGTGGTAATTACAATGTTGTTGACACAAAGGTTGAAGTTGATCCTAGGAATTTAAGTTCTATAAACTTTTATTCCTTGTTGAATGAAGCAGATGAACCGTTGTGGTCAGGATGTACAAAACACGCAACTTTATATGCTGTGTCACAACTGTTAAATGTGAAGTCTGAATTTAACATGAGCAAGTCGTGTTTCAATCGTTTGATGATTATGATAAATGGGTGTTGCCAGAAAGTGATAATTTACTCGATAATTTGTACCGAATGAAGAAAAAATGGCAAAATTTGGACTTCACTATCAGAAGAAACATGCATGCAAGAACAATTGCATGTTGTATTATAACGACTCGGTCCACTTAGAATTATGTTCCGTATGTGGCCATCCTTGTTATAAACCAAGCAATTCAAGTGTTAGAAAGTCGAAGAGAATTCCTTATAAGATTCTCCGTTATTTGTCATTGATTTCGAGACTTCAAAGATTATATATGTCAACGTAATAGCTGAGAATATGACATGGCATGAGCATAACCGAAGAGATGATGGAGTGTTGAGTCACCGTGTTGATGGTGAAGCTTGGCAAGACTTCAATCGTAGGCATCCGTCATTTGCAGTGGAATCTCGAAATGTCAGATTGGGTTTGTGTGCAGATGGGTTTTGACCGTTTACTCATGGAGCTAAACCGTACTCTTGTTGGTCGGTAATGCTTTGTGTATATAATTTACCACTATTGATGTGTATGAAGCAACCGTATTTCCTTCTTAATATGGTAATTCCGGGTCCGAATAGTCCATCACAGAATATTGATGTTTTTCTCAGACCATTGATAGATGAGTTGAAATTATTGTGGAATCATGGTGTTTCGACTTATGGTGGGTATAGGAAACAAAATTTTATATTAAGAGCTGCATTATTATGGACGATTAATGACTTCTCTGCTTACGACATGTTATCAGGAGGAGCACACACGGACGATTGGCTTGTCCTTATTGTATGAAAGAAGTTAAGTCTTTTAGATTGCATTATGGCAAGAAACCATTTTTTTTTATTGTCATCGGCAGTTCTTGCATTTAAATCATACTTTTAGAAGACAAATAGATAAATTTTGTCGAAGTCTTGAGCATGACTCTCCAATTGAGCGATTATCTGACGATGTAATTCTGAAAAGGATAGATTGCATTCCGAATATCACATTTGGGAGTAAATTATGTGAACAGAAGTTGATTGGATTCAGAGAATGTCACAATTGGACGAAAAAGAGTATTTTTTGGGACTTACCTTATTGACATATAAATCTCATTCTGCATAATTTGGATGTGCTGCATATTGAGAAAAATGTCTTTGATAACGTGTTCAACACAATGATGGATGTCAAGGGCAAAACAAAAGACAATATAAAGGCTAGAATGGATTTAGCGTTGCTTTGCAGACAGTCGAAATTAGAATTAGTGGAAAGCAATGGAAAAACGTACAAGTCTAAAGCCAGTTACACATTAAACAGGGAAGATCAAAAACGAGTTTGTGCATGGGTAAAAGAATTACAACTTCCCGATGGATTTGTCTTGAATATTGGCCATTGTGCAAATGTGGTTGATGGGAGATTTTATGGCATGAAAAGTCATGACTGTCATATTTTTATGCAACGACTGCTTCCAATTGCGTTTCGAGATTTGGTACCTAACACAATTTGGTATGCAATTACGAAGCTATCTCAAATTTTTCAGAGACCTATGCTCTACAGTAATTCATGTGGACCAGATTGAGTTCTTGGAAATCAATATTGTTGAGACCATTTACAAGTTGGAAAAAATATTTCCTCCAGCATTTTTTGATTCAATGGAACATTTGCTTATTCACCTACCTTATGAGGCAAAAGTTGGTGGACCGATCCATTATCGATGGATGTATCCAATCGTAAGGTAATTAATAAAGGATATACGTAATATTTTTTATTATTTACTCTATTGAATTGAACATTTGTTAATTTATTATTCGTTTATGATTTTTAGATTTCTACATCATCTAAAGAGAAAAGTGAAAAATCTCGCATGTGATGAAGGGTCAATAGTTGAGGCGTATATAATGGAAGAAATTTCATCGTTCTGCGCATTATATTGTGAACCACATGTTGAAACAATATTTACTCGGGTGCCCCGAAATGATGATGGAGGAGATGTCGATCTGATGGGATGAATCTCAATTTTCACACATGAAGGGAGATTTTTTGGTCCGAAAAAAAACAAAGGCTCGTTACTTAGAGCACGATGAGTACGATGCAGCTGAATTATATGTATTAATGAATTGCGAGGAAGTCATACCTTATATTGAGTAAGAGATTTACCGTTGTCTCCAATATATTTTGACATTAAGTTATATAATAAATATAGTGTAACTGATTATGTATCCATTCATTTTTAGGGTGTTTGATGAGATAGTGAAAATGGATGCACCGAACATTAGTGATGGTGAGTTGGAGAAAGTCTGTGCAGCTAGATTTACAAAATAGTTTAAGGACTATGTAAGTTCTAGTAATTATTATATGGTCCGTTAATGTTTGATACAATTTTATATTGAATGTCATATTGTTTTCCGTTATTGTTCATAGATTCAGCAAGGTTCAAGTCAACATAACTCTCGTATAGTTGAGTTATCTCATGGTCCAAGACGTATCAGTTGGTGTTATTCCGGATATTTCGTTAATGGTTTCAAGTTCCATACATTAGATTATGGACAAAATCGAAAAACCATGAATAACGATGTATATGTCAAAAGCGACTGTTATAACGATTCTTCGCATGATTTTTATGGAATGTTGTTAGATATTATGGAGTTAGAATATTTTGGTGTGGAAAATTGGGTTGTACTTTTTAAACGTCGATGGTTTGATATGGATAAAGGAATTCGGGTAGATCCTCATAATAGGCTTGTTGAAATAAAATACAGGTCAATACTCGCTAGTAATGAACCTTTTGTTTTAAATCATCAATGTCAACAAGTGTATTACAGTTATTATCCATCGAATAGAAGAGAACGTCGAGATTGGTGGGCTGTGTTCAAACAAAGGTTAGAAGTAGGTTTGACATTAGATCTCGTGCAGGAGAAATAATTGATCTAAACGAAGTGGTATATCAACAAATGAATGTGCCTACTCCCACCATTGTAACATATTCAGAAAATCTTGACAATCCTCGACTTTTGGTTAATGGTGATTTCGAAGAAGTAAACATTAATGTTCAGGAATAAGAAGAAGAAGGAGAATGTGATTACAACGAGGACAATGATGCTGATGAGAACGACGAGAATGATGATGATTAGAAAGTGATGTCGGAGGCAATGACAACGCAGACAGTGAAGCCGATAACAGCAGTACCTAGTGATGACTACATGTGTTTTATATTTGAGAGCTACATTTGAATATTACTTTATTTTAATAACATTGTTATTTATTAAAATATTTTTTTATCTAAAATTTAAAGGATTTCAGTTTATTTTTTATGGTATAATTATGTTATTTTTTTATATTATTTATATAATTTTTTTGGCGAAAGTTTGTAATTGTAATTTTTTTTTTTTGCAAATAGATTATTACCGACGGATTATTCCGTTTTACCGACTAAAATTTTCGTTGGTAATAAGTTATCACCGACCGAACATTCCGTCGGTCAAACAATTACCGGCAGAATATTCTAAGGAAATTTTTCGTCAGTAATTCTATTATCGACGGACAAATTCTGTCGGTAATACTTTATTATCGACGGACAAATTCCGTCGGTAATTACAGACGGAAGATTTCGTCGGTAATACTCCGTCGATAATAATACTTTATCGACGGAATTTGTAAACCGGCTTATGTATCACTGACGAAATTTTTCGATGAAAAATTCTATCGGTGATAGCCTTTACTGACGAAAATTGGACTTTTTTGACGAAATTTTCGTCGGTGAAAGTCCGTTCTCTTGTAGTGGTAGAACAATTGAAATTTGGTTAATTCTGTTAATCGACCGAATTAACTAAAATAATTTTGATCATTTAAAAGCAATATTTAAAAATAGGACCGAAGGTCAAACCAATGAGACCCCCGATTATCGATTCAACTGGTCTAAATGGTTGAACTTGTCAGTTGCATTAAATGTTTTTTCAAATATTAAATAAGTATTAAATATAGTAAATATTTAATAAAAATATGTATTTGGCTAAATAGTATGATTTTTAATATAGATTCAAAAAAATTACAGGTTTAAATCTCATCACATTCAATAATGTTTTTTAAAAAATAAGTTTATAATCGGTTTTTTCGTTTTTTTTTTTTCATTTTTTTGGGTTTTTACTGGTTCAATCGATATTTTATCGGTTTGGGAAATTTTCGATTTTATGATATGCACCGGATCGGACAGGCCATCGGTTCTCGATCCGGCTGACCTGTCAGGTCCTTTTTTTAACACTGGTTAAAAGTAAATCTTTTGTAATTTGGTTCGGTTAATGGTTAAAGAAAATAAAATTTTGGTTAATTCGATTAATGATTATTTGGTTCAGTTATCAACCGAATTGACTGAATGCACAATCTTAAGTATAGGTCATCCTACTAATCCCTTTTGTGAAATTTAAAAACTCTATTGATGATGGATGAAATAATTTTTTTATAAAAAAGCTACCTATTTTTTTAAGTATTAATCTTTTTAAAACATAATTTCTTTTTTTTTTTCAAACATAATTTGTTTAAGTTAATAATATTGTTGAGCTAGCTAGCCTCTTTTTTGTTTGATGGTTGCAGCGAACTCAAGGTGTTGTTCAACCGATCTATATATCCAATCCAAACATTGGAGCTTTCTTAGTTCTTCTTCTTCATACATATTATTAAAAGGGAATAAAATAACAAAAGTAGAAAAGTTCTGAAAAGAAAATTCAAGTAAAGTAGAAGATGACATGAAAATATTATGATTTTTCATATACATTTCAACAGAGGAAGACTGTAAAAGATTCTCAGAGGTTTCTTATCTGAATCAATTTTATAACCCAGATTATGCCTGGTCAAAGGTTGTGGCTAAGAAATTTTTAATATTTTTATATGTTTATTTTTAATCTGTAAAGAAATAGATAGAAACAGTATCCTTACTTTTTTTTCCCCTATCATTAAACCTAAGTTACCTAACCATTCAAACATAAGAACATTTTAAATTAAATAATGTTAGTAATACAAATCAAATTTCCATTTCTTTATTTATGCAATTTAGTTACTGTTTTATATATATATACATATATAAAAGACAGATTCATTAATATTAGTGTAAAATTAATTAATTTTACACGTTTTTATAATTTAGTATAAGATTAATATTTTAATAAATCGATCGTTGAATTTAGTAATATAATTGAACTTGTCGTGCACGTTAAAGTTTCGAATCGATCCGATATCTCTATCATATTGGTCGAGAATATTATTTTTTTAATATTATTTAACGATTGAATTTTTTTATATCAAACAAATAGTTAGATATTTTTAATTTATTAAAAACTCGACGTGCATGATCTATGAATAAAGTATAAAATACAATAGTATAATTAAATAAATATAAATCATATAAAAGATAATAAAAAATGAGTAAAATTAATTTAATTTTATATTAATGTAAGTGGATAAATAAAATTTTTATGGGTTTTGAAAAAGGAGAGGGTTGTTATCTTTTTCTTTTATACCATTCAACAACCATCTTCCCTAATTTGTTTGTTTGCCCACCTCATTATTCCTCCAACAAAAAGAAAATTAATTTGTTATATATTAAAATATAAAATATATAACGCAATAGTACTCTCTTCATCTTAAAATAATTATTTTTATTAACTTTTTTGGGTAAAATTAATTTAACTTTAACTATTGTTTTTAATAAAATTATTAAACTAAAAAAAATTCAAAATAATATTTTAAAGAATACCTCGAATAAAAATTAAATTTGTTTAAAGTAAAAAATGACAAAAACAGTATATTATATTTTAAAGAATACCTCGAATATTTTTTTTTTTATTCTTTTCACACTATTAAGGATCAAAACCACAACTCTGTTATACTTTGACCAGTTGATTTTGAATCTGATCTTTTTGATTGAAATCACATGCAGCAGATTAGCAGAAGCAGCAGCCTCTATTTTTGAGAAGAATTTTTATTTTTATTTTTAAAGGAGAAAAATGAACCCTACTTCTCCTTAACCCTTACAAGGCTAAAAGCCAAAAGATAGGAGAAAAAAAAAAAAGAAGAAAAACTAAGAAAGTCTCCTCCCTTCCCAAACAAAGTTTACTTTGATTTTACCTCTCTTCTTCAACCATTTAAGTTTGATGATCCTTGAGCTGTTAATTCCTCCCTTTAGACATACCCTTTTGTTCAAAAGACAAAGTAAAAGCAAGCAAACCACTGTCTTCTTTGCAGATCAGAGCTCTAAAGACAACATATGGGTACTTTTCTGATAGCTCTTCTTCCGGAAGATCTTCCTCTCTCTCTCTCTCTCTCTCTCTCTCTCTTTGATATTACCTCATGCTTTACTTTGTTTTTGTAGTTTCCTTCTTAAATGAGTCTGATTATAGTAAAGTAAGCAAAAAATCTCTTTTCTGAAACACGAACACCCCATATCTCTGTCTCTCTTTACGTCTTTCCTTGTTTTTTTGTTTTTGTTTTTGTTTTTTCTATCTCTGGTCTGTCTGTCGTTTTTTTTCTTCTTTCTCATGGATTCTGGTAACAGTGGTAGTATGCAATCTTCGAGTGGTGGCAGTGAAGAGTATGATTCACGCGCTGAGTCAATCTCAGCTTTTTTGAACAATAACCTATCGAGCCATATCGGTCATGGTCACTTGGGTAACCAACAAACACCGGCGCCGTCGCTGCCGCAACAGCACCACCAACACCAGAGCCACTCTTCATCGGCTATGTTTGACCCTTTATCAAACTACTTTGATCATCCTTTATCAAGATCATCACTGCAACTTACAACAAACCCAAATTCACTCCTCAATCTTGATGTGGTTTGGTCCAAAAATCTAAGATCTGAGCCCAATTGCAATGATCTTAGTGGGTTCATGGCCTCATCATCTCCAACCCAACAGTTGTTGACCAACCAACAAGCACAAAGCAGAGCCATTTTTCCTTCGATGACGATCCCTCAAGGACCAGAAAGTGCGAACAAAAGCTCAGTTTCAGGCACAAGTGACCAACCCAACAACAACAACAATACGGTTCGTAACCCAAAGAAGAGATCCAGAGCTTCTAGGCGTGCACCAACAACTGTTTTGACCACAGATACCACAAATTTCCGAGCCATGGTTCAGGAGTTTACTGGGATTCCTGCACCACCCTTCACGTCCTCACCTTTCCCACGAACCAGGCTTGATCTATTTGGTACACCTTCCACTGTGAGATCGACCCATTTTGACCCTTCACCTCCTCATTATCTTTTAAGACCATTTGCCCAAAAAATCAACCCTCCACCATTTGTTTCTTCTTCTACAGCTTCCTCCTCAATGGTTGATGCTATAGCTTCTACTCCTAGAACTAACATCACTTCGGCTTCTGCTAGTAACAACACTAGTTCTAGTTCAACTTCCATTAACTACCAACTACCATCTGAGTTAGGCCTTCTAAAGCAGCCTCAGAATCTCCTCAACATCAACATGCAAAACCCAATTCTTAACTTCCAATCTCTCCTTCAAGCCCCTTCAAAATACCCACTTCCCAATTCAACCATTCTGGGAACAAAGCCACAAGGATCCTTAGGTATTCCACCAAATGACTCTTCTCTCAAAATGGGTGTTTTTGAAGAGTTTGGTTTGAGTCAGGGCCATGTCAATACCAACCTCAGCGGACTTCAAAACATGGTATCATCGGACGGGGCATTGCCAAGAAATGAAATTAGTAATCCTCCGAACTGGGGAGAAGGAACAAGGTCCCAAGAACATGATCAAAGTCTCCTAAGGTCCATCAATGGCAGCTACAACAGTAACAGCCAGAGAGTCTCAAATGGGAAAGTGAGCAACTTATCGTCTTCATCGGATTTTCATGGCGATAAAGGGCCAGAAAATGTGGCTACAAGAAGTGAAGGTATGGTGGAATCATGGATATGTTCCTCAGATTAGGAGTATCTAAATATTTTCATCAAAGAAAAAAAAAAAAACGGTTTCAAAAATGAGAAAATCTGAACAAAGAATATCAAGGAAATGATGGTGAGTATATCATAATGATGCATGAAAGAGATGGAATCTTTCTTGTTCTCTCCCATATTAACCACGACTTTTCGACATAATTGAAAACATTGTTTTTTTTTTCCTTTTTGTCTTTTTTTTTTCTTCTTTAAAGTTAACCCCCTCCTTTTAATTTAATTATATGTATGTAAATAATAGTAGCCTCTCTATATCACATTTTCTCATGGTATTATTATGTTCATCATACATAGACGATCATGGCTTTCTTCAACGTTGTCCTCTCAATAGTACAAAAAAACAATGGCAGTACTTGTTAAAATGTTGAGTTTTTCTTGTCTGAAGAAATTTTTTTTTTTTTTTATGGGTTTGATTAAAGGTATTTATAAACATTTATTAAAGATTATTTAATAAATATTTTAAAAAAGTGTTTTTATTTAATATATACATTATTTTTATTGAATTTAACATTAATTATATATATTTTATAAATATCATTTTAATTAACACACTCGTTAATTTTTTTTCTGTTTTATTTTAAAAAATTGAAAAAAAATATATAAAAAATAAGGGTATAAAGTGTTTAAAAATAAAAAATATATATTTTGAGACATAAAAAATGAATACTTGAAATAAGACAAAAAGAATATATATTTTTTAATTGGGTTTTGATGGCTATTGTAAGGATTAGAATGTGAATATAAAATCAGATAACAGAAAACATGAAAATCTGTGTTATTTTCTTGTACAATATTTTTTTTATGTGAATTTTTATGTTATCTGAAACAAGAATTTGCAACAAAGAGGAAAACAGAATCCTAAGAATTTACTGTAAGAAAACAAATGGCCTGGAGTATTGTCCGTTTTCTTTGTATCATTATCTAAATCTGAATTAAAAAGGAAAAAATAAATAAAAGAATTGTTTTTGAAATTATTTTATTTATATGATGCCTAGGAGTGACTGGTGGCGAGATTTGGGGAATCGTTAGTCGCCGCAATATCAATTTTTAAATAGACTTCAAATATCTCTTTCCTGTCTGAGTTCGTGCTTCATTAATATAATAAATAGGAGTACTATTTTCTGTTTATAATTTGATGATTGATTATTTTTTACTCTTTTATTATAACGTAGATAGATAACCAATTTAAAAAATAAAATATTTTACTCAATTGATTCATACAATCATTTTTAAAATATAAAATTTAATAAATTTAAATTCAAATCATAACACTTATAATTATAAAAATTTCAATTTAATTACTGTTATTTCTTTTGAATGCGTGGTGATAATCCCTCCCATTGCACCATAATTGTGTAAAGTCATAAATTTAAGGTGCCAACATTATTTAAGGATTTTTTTGAGAATAAGATTGATAATTCATAAATATATTTACTTTTTTTTTATTAAAATCAAAATTTATGATTTTAACTTAATTCACAAGAGTTAAGTATTATTTTAAACTCTTAATTGATTTTTTATAGTATCTTTCCATTAATACTATGATTTACTCATTCCAAAATTAATATAAGATAATATCATTTAATTTTATAATGTTACTTTAATGAAATTTATTTATATATATACTTTTATAAATTAAAAGATTTTAATATCAAATGCTATAGTATTATATTTGCATTTTGGATGCACTATGTAAATAAATGTTAGTATAATGAAATGGTTTTATGCATAGAAAAAAAAATTATTAAATGAAGAATAATGTGAGGAATTGAAATGTTAAAGAAAATATGTTTAAAATAATAAAAGTTTAGAGATGTGACGATAATAAAATTATTTTATTCAAAACCTTTCAAACCCTAAAAGCTTTTTTTTTGGTTTTTTTATTTGGGTTGACAAATCATAATTTTAATTGCAGAAGTCATAATTTTTTATCCATTTAATATTGAGATTGCAGTGAAACGTACGGTCCGTTTGTTTCATAGAAAATGATTTACGGAAAATGATTTCTGCATTTTTTGGTGTTTGGTTGACAGAAAATTGATTGTTCAACGAAAAGTAAGGCTTATTTTCTGGAAATTGTCTTCCCCTTTTCAAAAGAGGAAGACAATTTTAAGAAAAGAAATGTCCATGAGTTAGGATACTGATTAAACCCGTGAACCTAGTTCAACTCGATTTCTACATCATATTTTAGATCGTGACTTAACTTGACTCGATCCAAATATTATTATATTAATAAAAAATATTTATTTTTTAATAATAAAAATATATTAAAACAATCATATTTAATATTTTAATTTTTAATATTTTATTTAAATATTATTAAACATACATATTTATATTATTATTATTTTAATAATAAATAATAATTTATTAATATAATAAAAAAAATTATTATTTTAATAAAAAAATTATTTCATATAACAATATTATTATTTTAATAATAAATTGTAACGTTATCAATATTTTAAATTTTAAATAGTATTTTTAATATTTTATTGAAAAATGTTTTTATATTATTATTTTTTTAATAATAAATATATAAATTATACTTTATAAAGATTTAATAATAAATGTTTTTAGTATAAAAATATTATTATTTTAATAATATAAATATTAAATAGAAATAATAATTTAATAATTATAAATTAGAATACTTTAAATATTTTAAAATATTAATATAATTAATATTTTCATAATAGATAATATTATTTAAGTATTTAATATTAATATAATATTTTAGAATTAAATATTATTATTAGTTTAATAATAATATTAGAAATATTAATATTAAAAATTAATGTTTTAAAATTTATAATTAATATTTTTTAATATTTTATTCCATATTATTATTTAAAAAAGTAGAAATAATATTTTAATAATTATTATATTAATTGAAATTATATTTTAATAATTATGTCAATATTACTATTTGAAAAACTAAAAATAAAATTTTAATAATAATTATATTAATGAAAATAATATTTTAATAATTATATTAATAGAAATAATATTTTAATAATTATTATATTAATAGAAATAATATTTCAATAGTAATTATATTAATATAAATAATATTTTAATAATAATTATATTAATAGAATATTAACATAATTGATGTTTTATAATAAATAATATTATTTTAAGTATTTAATATTAATCTAATATTTTTAGTATTAAATTTTATTCTGAAAATATTAACATTAGAAATAAAACTATTTTTAATAATAGAAATATTAATATTTTAATAATAAATTATTTGTAATATTTTAATATTTATGTCAATATTGTTATTTGAAAAAAAAAAAATAGATTTTCAAAAAATAATCAAACAACAGAAAACATTTTTCATTATATCATTTAAACATCAGAAAATCTCTATTTTTTTAAAAAAATCATCATATTTTTCAGAAAATATTTTTTGAAAATTAATTTTTGTGAAACAAATGCACCTCTAATTTTTGAACTCAAAGATTATAGGGAAAATATGAAAAACATGCACTCTATCAAGAATTATTGTGAAATGGTATAATTAATAAAAGTTATTTGAAAAAGAAAAATGAATAATTAGAAATTATTATAAAGGATACTGTAAAGACAAAATTACCCTTAATGAAAAAATTTATTTTTCTTTTTTCTTTCATTAAGGAAATATTATTTTTTAAAAATTTTAATTGAAAATAAATTTAAAAAATAAAATATTTAAATATATATATATTTTTTAAAAATTTAAAAAAATTTAAAAAAATAAAAAAAAAAAAAATTTAGGCATATTATTTTTACTTTTTTAAATTTTTTAATTAAAAAAAGTAAAATAAAAAATTTAAAAATTTATTTTTTAAAATTAAAAAGTTTTTATTTTCAGAATATTTATTTTTAATTAAAAATTAAATTAAAAAATAAAAGAAAATGGGAGGAGAAGGTTTTTTTTATTAAGGATAATTTTGTCTTTACAATATCCTTTATAACAATTTTTAATTATTTATTTCTTTTTTTCAAATAACTTTTATTTATTATACCATTTCATAATAATTTCTTACTGATTGCATGTTTTTCATATTACCCCAAGATTAAATGGGAACTTAGCCTTTGGTTCATTTCACACGTAAAATCATAGTTGTACGTTTTGCACAAAACAACCTTTTTATCGGTATCTGAGGTACAACCATGATTTTCTCTCTTCCCTTTTGTCTTCGGCTATTGGAATGAGGGGAAGAATTTAAAATTTTTATTTCAACCCTTCTTACTTGAGACATAAAAAATAAAAATATTTGAGACATAAAAAATGTACATTGTTGTTTTTTATTTTTAACTCAAAAAGAATTTGTACATAATTTAGTGTTCTCGTTTCGAAACATGTTTTTTTAGGAGTCGGGCTAAAAAATTTCATTAATGAAAGGATAATCTGTAAAAGCAGAGTCAAAACTAAAAACACAATGCATATAGATTTAATAAATGTTTCGTTTTTGATGCATTGATAATGAAAATTTTTAATTTTTTTGATTAAAAATTTATTACATATCACATTTATTTTTTAATATTTTTAAATATATCCTAAAAAATATATCTTTTCATTAATTCTATTTGTTAAGTCTAAAAATTTTACTCAATGAAATAATTTATCTATAACAAATCTCTGTTGGAACACGATCAAAGACAAAAATAAAACACAGCACCAGACAGAACTGTTTTTATGGCAATCTAACCACAATAATACTAAAATAATGATCTTCATGTTACTTTTTCTTTTGAGGTAACCCATTACTTTTCGTAGATGAGTTTTGTTATAATCCTAGGATCTAAGCTAATCATGCGGTTAGAGATTTAAAAATAATACCATCAAAATATAAAATATATACACGAGGAGAATTCACTTAAATTAGTGAAAAATTAAATTAATTTTTATATAATTTATATTTATTTAATTTAACTGTCGTATTTTATGTTCTATTCATGTAGATCATACACGTCGAGTTTCGAGTAAATTGAAATTGTCTAACTATTTGTACGATCTAAAAAAAATTTAACCGTTAAATATATATTAAAAAGATAATATTCTCGAACGATATAATAGTGATATCTTATCGATTCAAAAATTTACGTGCAAGATAAATACAATTATATTATTAAATCCAACGATCGATTTTTTAAAATATAAATCGTATAAAAAATTATAAAAATGTGTAAATTAATTTAATTTTATACTAATATAATTGAATCCTTCTTATATATATTGATTAAGCAAGTGGAGGAATTAGTTCTCCTTTAATTTTAATACGATTAGATTAGTTTTAGCTAGCAGCCTAGATAGACAACAAGGAACACGTTGGACATGCTTAATCTCATCGTGTAAAATCTGCCTTGACTCTCATGAATCATGCGCAACTCAGAGCTAGACCTGCTCATGAGCGAGCCGGATTGGATCGCGGTCTACTTTTTTTTTCTTTATCCAGACTCGGCTTTGGATGAGTTCGGATCGACCCACGAGCTCGAAATTATTGTTCACCATATATAAAAAATATTTTTTTAATTTTTTAATTTTATAATTAAATTTAAAAAAAATAATATTATTTTAATGTGTGAATAGTGATCCGGGCTTGTAACATCCCTAGGCAAATCTCACATTGACAGGAGACGCTGAGGAGTCTGGGCTTATAAGGGGTGGCTCCCCTTCCACTAATGAGGGCCCTTTTATAGGACAAAACCGTGAGGCTCTGCGGAGTCAAAGCGGACAATACCTCATGATGTGGAAGTGTGGGGCCATGACAAGGCTGGACCGGCTAGGATCATTAATATTCCTGCCCAGTACCGACCGGGCCTGTCGGGCCGAGCGAGCTGCCCGGCCCATGAGAAGGTTTACTCAGAGCACCGTGCTTTATAAAAAAAAGAAGCAGTAATGTTAGAAGAGTTCATTTTTGATATATTAATAGTGAAATTTTTTAATTTTATACACGAGATTAAGAAATTATCACATATTTTATTTTTTTAATTATTTTTTTATATTATTTAATATACTCTAAAAATATTTAACACCCTTTTAATTATTTAAAATTTAAAAACTCCACTAACTATATATGATATATATGTTTTTTTATGCTAGTATTATTGCTTCCTATCAGATTTAGGGACTATGCTCAATTTTTTTTTTGTCTAAAGTCAAGGTGTCCCTTCATCTCTATTTTATGGTTGATGGAAGATTAATCTCTGTTCGGGCTGAGAAGCGTGATGGTAAAGCCCTCCCAATATTGGTGACTCCCAAAACTCGAACCTTTATCCTCATCTTGGAGGCTGAGTCGCTTACTATTGCAACCAACCAAATGTTGGTTACTGGCGAGCCCAATAACTTGGTACGTCTTACCTGCCACTGGGTTGTTTTTGTGAGTGTGTTGGCTATAATTGTATAGGGGAACCTGAAGAGGCTTGTTGGAGATTGAAGAGGCGTTGAGAGTATTATACGGTGTCGGGGCGAGCACACGTGCATGAACGCATGGAAGAGCCAGTTAGAGGCTGTTGAGCATTTTACATGGCGCCTTATGGCGAACACACGTGGGTGAACACATGGGAGAGCCAGTTAGAGGCTGTTGAGCGTGTTACACGGCGTCTTATGGTGAGCACACGTGGGTGAACATATCGGAGAGCCAGTTAGAGGCTGTTGAGAGTGTTACACGACGTCTTATTGCGAGCGCACGTGGGTGAACCAATGGGGGAGCCAGTTAGAGGCTGTTGAGCGTATTACACGACGTCTTATGGCGAGCGCACATGGGTGAACGCATGGGAGAGCCAGTTAGAGGCTGTTGAATGTGTTACATGGCGTCTTATTGCGAGCGCACGTAGGTGAACGCATGGGGGAGTCAGTTAGAGGCTGTTGAGCGTGTTACACGTCATCTTATTGCGAGTGCACATGGGTGAACGCATGCGGGAGCCAGTTAGAAGCTGTTGAGCATGTTACGCGGTGTCTTATGGCGAGCGCACGTGGGTGAACGCATGGGAGAGCCAGTTAGAGGCTGTTGAGCGTGTTACATGGCGTCTTACTGCGAACGCACGTGGGTGAACGCATGGGGGAGCTAGTTAGAGGCTGTTGAGCGTATTACATGACGTCTTCTGGTGAGCGCACGTGTGTGAACGCATGAGGGAGCCAGTTAGAAGCTGTTGAGCGTGTTATAGGCATCTTATTGCGAGCGCAGGTGGGTGAACGCATGGGACAGCCAGTTAGAGGTTGTTGAGCGTGTTACACGGCGTCTTATAGCGAGCGTATGTGGGTGAACGCATGGGGGAGCCAGTTAGAGGCTGTTGAGCGTATTACACGGCTTCTTATGGTGAGCGCACATGGGTGAACGCAGGGGAGAGTCAGTTTGAGGCTGTTGAGTGTGTTACACGGCGTCTTATGGCGAGCGCACATGGACGAACGCATGGGAGAGCCAGTTAGAGGCTGTAGAGGGTGTTACACGGTGTGTTATGGAGAACGCACATGGGCGAACGCATGGGAGAGCCAGTTAGAGGCTATTGAGCGTGTTACATGGCGTCTTATGGCGAATGCACCTGGGTGAACGCCTGGGAGAGCCAGTCAGAGGCTGTTGAGCGTGTTATATGGTATCTTATGGCTAGTGCACATGGGTGAACGCCTAGGAGAGCCAGTTAGAGGCTGTTGAGCATGTTACACGGCTTTTTATTGTGAGCGTACGTGCATGAACACATGAGAGAGGCCTAAAGAGGCGTCGAGTTTGAGGATTCAAGGCATGGTAAACTTTTTGATGATGAGATAAGTGATGCTTGCAAAATGCAACGTGAACTTTATTATATTGTGATCAAAATATATACGAGATTTACAAGAAGTACTTCTTTAGATGTTTTGCATTCCAGGTTCTTGGTGTGGGGCTTCTGTCCAGGCATTCCAGCGTATAGGCTCGAAGTAGATCTTTTTTGTTATTCTGTACGGGCCTTCCCAATTTGAGGCTAATTTTTTCTGACCGCCTACCGGCGTGCTGGCTTCATAATTTGAGTATCAGATCGCCAACTTGGGGCTATGTGCTCTTAACTTGGATGTTTTCTTTCTTCCCCCAGTCTCCATAATGTTTGTTTTCCATCACTGCAGCTTGTTGGCGTTCCACCAATGCCTCGTAAGTGAGCTACATGGGCAAAATGTGGCAGTGGTGAGCCATTTGTTGGTCTGCTAGTGGCAAGCCTTTTGCTGGTCTGTCATTGTCGAGCTCTTCGTCAATCTTGAGCTCTTCGTCATCGTCGAGCTCTTTGTCATTATCGAGCTCTTCGTCGTTGACGAGCTCCTGGGCGTTGACGAGCTCTTCATCATTGTCGACCTCTTGGTCATTTACGAGCTCCTGGGCATTGGTGAGCTCTTCGTTGGTGAAGAGCTCTTCTTCGTTGACGAGCTCTTCTTCAGTGACGAGCTGCTGAGTGTTGACGAGCTCTTCGTCGTTGTCGGCCTAATGGGCGTTGATGGGTTCTTCATCGTTGATAACCTCCTGGTGTTATTGACGAGGTTTTTGTCGTTGACGACCTCTTGGTTATTGACGAGCTCTTCGTCAGTGACGAGCTCTTGGGTGTTGACGAGCTCTTCTTTGTTGACGATCTCCTGGGCGTTGACGAGCTCCTGGTCTTGGACGAGCTCTTTGTTGTTGACGAGCT
The DNA here is from genome assembly GCA_030761205.1 of Fremontodendron californicum. NCBI lineage: Eukaryota > Viridiplantae > Streptophyta > Magnoliopsida > Malvales > Malvaceae > Fremontodendron > Fremontodendron californicum. Next base: position 4,410,507 of record JAULJL010000037.1, read on the forward strand.
CCTGAGCATTGACAAGCTCTTCGTCGTTGTCGACCTCCTGGTTATTGACGAGCTCCTGGGTGTTGACGAGCTCTTCGTCGTTGTCGACCTTTTCGTTGTTGATGAGCTCCTGGGTGTTGACAAGCTCTTCGTCCTTGACGAGCTCCTGGGCCTTGAGAGCTCTTCATCGTTGTCGACCTCCTGGTTATTGAAGAGCTCTTCGTCAGTGACGAGCTCTTGGGTGTTGACGAGCTCTTCGTCGTTGGAGACCTAATGGGCGTTGACGAGCTCCTGGTGTTGACGAGCTTTTCGTCGTTGACGAGCTCCTGGTTATTGACAAGCTCTTCGTCATTGTTGGCTCATTTGTGGTAGGGAGATGATGGTGTTTAAGGTGATGTTGTTGTGCCTCATGGCACTGGACTGGGTGTTCACTAGATGGTACGTGGAGGTCATCGCGCCCCGATCTGGGTGCTGGTCTCGCTGGGTGGCTAAGATCGCGTCTTGCCTTAGGTTTGGGGGGTGGAACATATCGGTGAGGGGCTTCGAGTAAGCTTTGGTAGTAGTTGTGGGGGAGATACGATTGTTGGAACCAGAGGTTGGGTAGTGAGAATACTTGGTAGTTGGAGCTTAATCATTGCATAAACGGAGTGGAGTTCGTGGAGGTGGGGATTCGTGACTGCCTATGGCTAAAGGTATGGATAGGTTGGTGCTAGGGGTTCTGATACCTGGACCTCCAGTTGGAGTGGTTTGCTGGGATGGTGGTAAAGACATGGCTTGTCGTTTCAACAGACGGTGCCAAATGTTGATGTCCTTTTTGGTGATGGTGGTTGCCTTGGTGGCTGATGCACCCAAAAGAGTGTATCTTATTTAACCTTGCACTAAAAAGATCAATTGTAAGTATAATGATTAGCAAGGGTCGAGTCCTCAGGGATTGGGTTTTAATCTATGAGTTATTAGTTTATAACTTACGTTCAAAGAAAACAATAAAAGAAAAGGGGGTTTTGAAGCCAGATTTAAACTAAAGTAAATAATAAGAATAAGATGCAAGGCGGTATAACCAGCCAATAAAAATATATATATACTAAATTAGGCGGTATAACCAGCCAATAAAAATATATATACTAAATTAGGCGGTATAACCAGCCAATAAAAATAAAACAAAGTTAATATACAAATTAGGCGGTATAACCAGCCAATAAAAATAAATATACTTTTAAAAATAAGCAAACTAGAAAAGTAAGAAAACAAGTAAGTAAGAAGAATCAAATATGAAAAATATGGTTAAGGTTTCATTCTCCACCACTAGACATCATTAAGAATAAATTTCAGATCTATCAATATCAACCAACTATCAAAGTTAACAACCGTAGATAACAACAAGCTCTGTTATCCCAATCTTTCCTTAGTTTGTCGTTAAATAGAACAAGCTCTCTATTTAATCTCTAACCATTAAACAACCTAGAATAAGCTCTCTAAATTCAATTTAATGGCAGCTTTATGATGAGAAAGATAGGTTGATCTAAGCAACAAACACATAAGCTCGGATTGTTCAACTTAGGTTATGTTCCACTTTGCAATTATTGAAAACTTGACCATAATCATTAATCACAAATTGCCACTTATGAATAGGATATCAAGACAATTACACGGATCAAGACTCCTAGACTAGCAATAGATACTTATCAAGATCTATCTAGTTGTACACCTAAATAAATCAAGACAACATCATGAACAATTCTTGTAGAAGAACATAAGCAACTTTGATAGAAAATTAATGATAAATAGAATCTGAAAATCAATCACAAAACATGTCTAGGGCTTTGAAATCACCCTTAACCAAATAGAAGTTTAGCCTAGCATAGGCATTGTAAACATAAACATAAAATTAAAGAGAATCTAAGAAGGAAATAAAAGAAAGAAAGAAGAAGAAGAAAATAAAGAAAAAGAAAACTAGAGAAAAGAAAGAAGAAGAAAACTTAGAGAATTTTATTACAATGGCTAATATCCTACCAATGTACAATGTCTCATACAATCATCCAAGGCCCTCTATTTATACACATTTTGGAGGACTAAATGACAAGAGACAAGCTTTACAAATTTCAAAGGTAGGTATAATAGGTGGGTGCATTTTTCTAACAATTTTCGTCATATTGTATGACAATTTTGATCAGCCAACTTGATGGTCGATTTTGTCAATATTGGAAGCTTGATCTGATCACATGGTCTTCTAGAAAAATGTTCCCCTATCAGTTAGTGATCCATAGCCGTTGGAATCAGCTCATTTGCTGATGTGGATCAGAAGATATGGGCAAAATACCAAAACAGGTCAGCACAGACGTCATTGCACATCAGCCAACTTGATGGTCGATTTCGCTAGGGAAAACGACTTCGTTTCAAGAAGTGTAAAACATGAAAAAGTTAGATATGCCTCTTAACTTTGCACGGTTAAAATTTCAGCCTTATTGCTTCAGTGAAACTTCAGATATAGCTGATATGGCAAAAGGTGTCGGAACTGGAACTGAACTGAATTTGCCCTTAATTGTTGATTTAACCTAGTAATCTGAAATCACTCAAAGAAACTCGTAAAAAAAACACCAAATTACATAAAAATATAAAAGATCATAAACACAATTAGACTAAGCAATAATAACTCGTATTTGACACAAAACAATAATAAAACATAACTAAAAACTATATAATTATACGAGTTATCACACCCCCACACTTAGATTGTTGCTAGTCCTCGAGCAAAAACAAATAAAAATAAAATAAGAAAATCTAATCTAATCCACTTTCGTAGGAAATCACGGTGGCACTTAGCATGTGACACAAGCCTTTAAACCCCTAGGTGTCCCTAGTGGACGAGTTTAGTCTCGTGAGGGTTTACTAGAACGATACCCACAAACATTGAAAAACTAAAATATAAATAAACTACATATACTAAAAATATTTACTCTTAATCCTTTCAATACACATTAGAGACAATCTTTGAACAAGTCTTATAAACTAATCAATAGCTTAAAGAATTTCACAAAAAATCATGCTTGAATGTAAATTGTTTGAGTTAAGCCAATATTAACATAACATATTTCAATCAAAATAGTGCATATTCAAACTTAATCTCAACTACTCACATGGGATACTCTCATGATTTTCATTCTTTAAAGTAGTGGTAAAGTGTTTACACTCAATCAATCTCATGAAAACAGTTCTACCATATTCTTGCTTGTCCACCTATTCTCCACTATTTAGATCATACAACTTCATGAATCAAGAGGTCTGTAATCAAGGTTGTAATGGGGCCAAGGGGTTTGTAATGTGATTGAAGAACAAAAGGATAAAGATATCACAAAGGTTCCAAAGAGTTCATAAAGTTTAGAGACATAATAAGATCATACAAAGAAACTTCTCAAAACTCTTTACAAGTACATAGTCACCTAGGCCGGATATTCATGTTGGGCCTTTTCTTCATTCTAAACAACTTTGTAACATCTTTTTCTTTTTCCCCAAATTCAAGAGATGATTCATATATTTTTTTTTATGTATTTGCCAGTATTCCATTTCTTTTTTTTTTTTTCATGACTTTTCTTTTCTTTCCCCCCCCCACACTTATTTCTTGTTTCTAACCCAAATTTTCAATAGATCTTCCTTGTCTTTGCAACTTGTCTCAAAACATGCTAATTCATCTTTGGAACAAAGGTAAGGATATAAGTATATTTAGGTTAGGGACAAGTTATGGTTACCAAAGAGATAGCTTATTCAATGTAGGCTCAAATTGGTTCACTAAGGGTGTGTTCTCTTGGAACATCAATAAAGGATGGCTGTTTGGCCCTGGCTAAAAATCCTAATGCCTCTATCATATTCATGTTGTCACATGCATCAATATAGTCTCAACAAGGTCTAAAGCAAGTTCTAGAGAATCATGTAATCATAAGAGCACTCAAGAAAGAAATTAGATTGATTTATATAATGCATCAATCATTATAGGCTCAAAAACTCACAAGGATGATTATACAAGTCAGATTAAGTCTAAACATGCTTCTTTCTCAATCAACATATCATATTAACATTGGCTCATAAAAAGGTTGATATCAAGCTCAATTCTCATGAAAATCTTCTCACTAATAAATCTGTTTTAGACTTATGCAATTCATATCTCATCATAGTATTGAAAGTAACTAAAACACACTAAAAACACACTAAGTCTAAACATGCTTTTTTTTTTTTTTTGAAGAAGATTAAATCAAACTGACAAGGTATGTCTCAAGTCTCCCTTACTCAGACCTTGTTCAGAATGAATACTTCTAAATGTCTTAAAACACAACAATTTTTTTTTTTTAAATTAGCAAAATATGTCCCTTACCCCCTACTAAAATATGACATTGTCCCCAATGTCAAATTTTAAATGTAGAATTTAGGAGATATTACCTGCAGAGGTTGCTAACCACTTATTATAACTGAGACACAACAAGCAAAATGTTAGATAATGTCACAAAGACAAAGTGCAATCCACTCCTTGCTCGTCCATATCTCTTTTTCTTTTTCCGAGCGTTTGCGAAACAACCGTAGCAGATAAACACTCATAAGCTTGAAGCTTTTTGAGTAAATCTTCAATGGTTGTAGCAGAAATTATGGTTCTCCTTGCCTCTGAAAACATGAATCCATTTTCCACAGCATTATCTAAATATGAAAGCAAATTACTAAAATAACCATTAATATTAAGCAAACCAATGGGTTTCTTATTTGTGACCAAAGATGACCAAGAAGCCACGCAAGCTATTTCTTCCAATGTACCCAGACCTCCTGGTAAACCAATGAATGCATCGGCACAATGGTACATGATTGTCATCTGTTCAGGGATACTCCAGACTTGTATTTCCTTACCCACGGTAGGTCCACAAAAACCTGTGAATAGTTTTGGCACGATTCCTAGAACTGGACTTCCTCCGGCGTGTGCTGCTGTAGCGATTGCTCCCATTAAACCCGTACTACCACCTCCATAAATCAAGTGGATCTTTTGTTGGGCAAGTATTACTCCAACTCTTATGGCTTCATCAGCGAATATGTTTTTTTTCCCTGGATAAGCACCTCCAAAGACACAAATTTTTTTAATGCGCTGGGACGAAGTACTTCCATTTTTTTTTAATTGTCGAGTGCCTGAAAGAGAATGAGTACATGGTGTAATATATAGAGGACTGAGTAGTGAATCAGACAAGAGTAATAATGTCGCCGAAAGTGTATCTGACCTGTCAGAAGAAAATGTTAACCTAACAAAAGATTTTTGCGTGATTTCAGGAAGAAAAAATGAACCGTAAAAGACAAATAAAAAAACGAGAATAATTACACAAATCGAACAACACGTAAATTAAACCAAAATAAAGTTATTGCAAATCAAACCAAAAGCTGAGAAGTCATTTATTGTAGTTGTGATTGTGGCTCACATCTTCCTCTGGTTTTACGTCCAGAAACGGCTTAAACGCCTTCTATGAGTCGAGGATATGCTTCCCATCCAGTTTTCTTACAAGCTGGCAAACAGGGTCTTTTAACATCAGATTCCCAAGATGTTGCCATTCCCTTTGGAATTGCGGCCATAAATCAAGAATTTCTCTTTGTACGTCTCCACTAGGATGCGTCTCAAGAGAAAGTTGGATATTACCCAAATTCTCCTTACTCAGTCCATCCTTAATGAATTCAATTTTATCATCTCGATTAGAGGACGGAATCCCAATAGAACGACATTTACCGTTGCACGTCCATCGTGCACATTTGTGGCAGTTTGAACCCATGCGCTTTGCTCGTCGCTTCTTTGCAAAAGTGCTTCTACCTGTACCTGGTAAATGCAAAACAGAAAGATATTCATCTTCACGTACCTTGGCTTCAATTATCCAACGTATGTCTTCAGGAATCCCTTTGTGCATAAGCATTCTTAATCTTTCAAATCGAACTTGGTAAAGCTTCAGTAAAATATTTCGAGGAAAATGAGGAAATCGTTTCTGCAATCTTGTAAGAATATCATCCATCCTGAAAAAAAAATGAAAAAAAAAATTGAAAGAGAAATTGGAAGAGAAATTTATATACAATATCAGTTTTGTGGGTAGCTGATGAAACCGATTTAAATAATCACGGAGTACCGTTATCCGCCATTTAACCGGGGTTAAAAAAAATTAAAAATTATATTTACATCTAGTTATTTTCAAAACAAGGATCAGAAAGAAAAACAACATAAAAAGACACAAAAACAAAACACTCTAAATAAAATCCTAAATTCTTCCCCCCACACATAATTCTTACATTGTCATTAATGTAATGCTATTAATCCCAAATGAAAGAATCATGTGTAAGTGAAAAGAACTAATAAACAAAATAAACTTATGCAGCCTAAATGAACTTAGAAACACTAAACACAATTAGCAAAAAAAACATAAGAAAAAGATAAAGAAAAAAAGAGCAAATCTGAGGATGGCAGTTTGGCAATGCTTTCACTAATTAGGCTGCCTCCCCCAATTAGCACTTGATTGATTGTTTTCAGCCTAGCCAACACCCCTTCTTGGCATTTTAGGCTTGTCAGGCTCATACATGAAATTTCCCAAATTTATGCGTTTGAGAGGAAGCTTTCTTTGCACAACAGTGGATGCATTCTCCATTACAAGTATTATTCCATCATCCTTTGTGGTGCATATGTCATCGAGGAATGGAGCATATTTTGATACTTGTTGAATGACCTCCACAAACAAGTTGTTTAAGGTTTTCGGCATGTGTTGTTCATGTTCTTCTTCCTTGAACTTTGCAAATCTACTAGGAAAAGGTGGAGAAGAAACATTAGTAAAAAGTGAAACCTTAAACATTACCTCAGGTGCCGAAATACTCTTATTTGGATCTTTGGCTTCATTATCCTCAAGAATAGAATCCATCTCTAATTTTGTTTCATCCTCATCTTGTTCCTCATTCTTCAAGGTCACAATAGTAGCATTCTCCTTTGGGTTAACCATCGTTTGGGCTGGGAGTTCTTCAGATCTTTGTGCTACCTATCCCATCATACTACTAGCCAATTGGCTCATTTTCTTTTCCAAACTCTGGATGCTTGCCCTTGTTTCCTGTTGAAATTGCAAAGAATCAGTAACAAGAGAATAGACAAGATCTTCTAAAGAAGTACCTGAGTTTTGAGTCATATGTGGTGGTTGAAAAAGATCTGGTTCTTGAGACCATGATTGATTGAAGCTAGATGGATGAGTATAATTGGCATAAGGATCTACTTCTTGGTAATTTTTCGAGTAGCCATAATTAGTATGATTACACCATCCCTCATAGTAAGTGTTTGAGTAATGATCATACTGTTGGTCTTGGAACACTTGATGGCCTTGACATCCTCCCATGGCCAATTGTTGAACTGGGGAGGTGAGCTTGGCTTGTTGATTCTCCATGTTCATGTATGCCACCAACTCTTCAAGTGTTAGATTGCTCAATTCCATCGTTTTTTTTATTTTTTTATTTTTTTTTTCTTTTCAAAATTTGATAAGAAAAACTTGTATGTACAAGAAAATAAAACTAATTAGAACTGAAAATAAGAATAAACCAAGTAACAAATAAACTAAAGAAAACAATCCCCGGCAACGGCGCCAAAAATTTGATGCACCCAAAAGAGTGTATCTTATTTAACCTTGCACTAAAAAGATCAATTGTAAGTATAATGATTAGCAAGGGTCGAGTCCTCAGGGATTGGGTTTTAATCTATGAGTTATTAGTTTATAACTTACGTTCAAAGAAAACAATAAAAGAAAAGGGGTTTTTGAAGCCAGATTTAAACTAAAGTAAATAATAAGAATAAGATGCAAGGCGGTATAACCAGCCAATAAAAATATATATATACTAAATTAGGCGGTATAACCAGCCAATAAAAATATATATACTAAATTAGGCGGTATAACCAGCCAATAAAAATAAAACAAAGTTAATATACAAATTAGGCGGTATAACCAGCCAATAAAAATAAATATACTTTTAAAAATAAGCAAACTAGAAAAGTAAGAAAACAAGTAAGTAAGAAGAATCAAATATGAAAAATATGGTTAAGGTTTCATTCTCCACCACTAGACATCATTAAGAATCAATTTCAGATCTATCAATATCAACCAACTATCAAAGTTAACAACCGTAGATAACAACAAGCTCTGTTATCCCAATCTTTCCTTAGTTTGTCGTTAAATAGAACAAGCTCTCTATTTAATCTCTAACCATTAAACAACCTAGAATAAGCTCTCTAAATTCAATTTAATGGCAGCTTTATGATGAGAAAGATAGGTTGATCTAAGCAACAAACACATAAGCTCGGATTGTTCAACTTAGGTTATGTTCCACTTTGCAATTATTGAAAACTTGACCATAATCATTAATCACAAATTGCCACTTATGAATAGGAAATCAAGACAATTACACGGATCAAGACTCCTAGACTAGAAATAGATACTTATCAAGATCTATCTAGTTGTACACCTAAATAAATCAAGACAACATCATGAACAATTCTTGTAGAAGAACATAAGCAACTTTGATAGAAAATTAATGATAGATAGAATTTGAAAATCAATCACAAAACATGTCTAGGGCTTTGAAATCACCCTTAACCAAATAGAAGTTTAGCCGCATTGTAAACATAAACATAAAATTAAAGAGAATATAAGAAGGAAATAAAAGAAAGAAAGAAGAAGAAGAAAATAAAGAAAAAGAAAACTAGAGAAAAGAAAGAAGAAGAAAACTTAGAGAATTTTATTACAATGGCTAATATCCGACCAATGTACAATGTCTCATACAATCATCCAAGGCCCTCTATTTATACACATTTTGGAGGACTAAATGACAAGAGACAAGCTTTACAAATTTAAAAGGTAGGTATAATAGGTGGGTGCATTTTTCTAACAATTTTCGTCATATTGTATGACAATTTTGATCAGCCAACTTGATGGTCGATTTTGTCAATATTGGAAGCTTGATCTGATCACATGGTCTTCTAGAAAAATGTTCCCCTATCAGTTAGTGATCCATAGCCGTTGGAATCAGCTCATTTGCTGATGTGGATCAGAAGATATGGGCAAAATACCAAAACAGGTCAGCACAGACGTCATTGCACATCAGCCAACTTGATGGTCGATTTCGCTTGGGAAAACGACTCCGTTTCAAGAAGTGTAAAACATGAAAAAGTTAGATATGCCTCTTAACTTTGCACGGTTAAAATTTCAGCCTTATTGCTTCAGTGAAACTCCAGATATAGCTGATATGGAAAAAGGTGTCGGAACTGGAACTGAACTGAATTTGCCCTTAATTGTTGATTTAACCTAGTAATCTGAAATCACTCAAAGAAACTCGTAAAAAAAACACCAAATTACATAAAAATATAAAAGATCATAAACACAATTAGACTAAGCAATAATAAATCGTATTTGACACAAAACAATAATAAAACATAACTAAAAACTATATAATTATACGAGTTATCAGTGGCCTAGGTCCTGCCAGGGAAGAGCAAGGTCAGGGGGCGTCGGAGGTAGGTCTCCGGGACGCGTTTCAATGGTCAAGTCAGTATCAAGAAAGGGTAAAGAGAGCTGAGTCGAGAGAGGAAGTAGGAAGTTGAGAGAGAGAGAGAGAGAGAGAGAGAGAGAGAGAGAGAGAGAGAGAGAGAGAGAGAAAGTGTGTAGAGGGAGAGAGCCCCTTGGACAGTCCCTGAGAGGGCCATTTATACCTGTCTGGGTAACCTGCCTGATTCCATGTGTCCAACTCTGATTGTGCTTTGGGAGTAAGCGGCATGGGGGCCTCGTCAAGGTGGCTGTGATAGTTATAGGTGACGGCTATAGTAGTTGTAGGACCCCATGTGATCACTGGATGTCAGGTGACGTGACCTTTGAAGGATTGAGTGGTGTCCATTATGCCTCAGATCTGATCTGGGTGCCTTGGTGGACCTGTGTATGGTGAGCTCATGTTGATGGCGAGCCAAATAGGCATAACAATCTTCATGTTACTTTTTCTTTTGAGGGAACCCGTTACTTTTCGTAGATGAGTTTTGTTATAATCTAGGATCTAAGCTAATCATACGGTTAGAGATTTAAAAATCATACCCTCAAAATATAAAATATATACACGAGAAGAATTCATTTATATTAATATAAAATTAAATTAATTTTATATGATTTATATTTATTTAATTTAACTTTCGTATTTCATGTTCTACTCATGTAGATCATATACGTCGAGTTTCGAGTAAATTAAAAATGTCTAACTATTTGTTCGATAAAAAAAATTTCAACCGTTAAATATATATTAAAAAGACAGTATTTTCAAACGACATGATAGTGATATCGTATCGATTCGAAATTTTACGTGCACAACGAATACAATTATATTTAATAAATCCAACGATCGATTTGATAAAATATAAATCGTACAAAAAATTATAAAAATATGTAAATTAATTTAAGTTTATACTAATATAAATGAATCTTTCATATATATATATATATATATATATAATGCCAATAGAGTTGGTTTAGCTTGGCCATTGACGTAAATATATTGATTAAGCAAGTGTTAGTTCTCCTTTAATTTTAATACGATTAGATTAGTTTTAGCTAGCAGCCTAGATAGACAACAAGGAACACGTTGGACATGCTTAATCTCATCGTGTAAAATCTGCCTTGACTCTCATGAATCATGCGCACCTCAGAGCTAGACCTGCTAATGGTCGGGCCGGGTTGGGTCGCGGTCCGATTTTTTTTTATTCAGGTTTGGTTTTTGGCGGATTCGGATCAGCTCGAGGGTCCGAAGTTAATATTCACCATATATAAAAAATAATTCTTTTTTTTTTATTTTTTTATATATTTTTATAATTAAATTTAAAAAATATTATTATTTTAATGTGTGAACAGTGATCAATGTCGGGTCGGGCCGGTCCTGATCACTAATATTCTTGCCCAATACGAGCCGGGCAGGCTGCCCGACCCGTGAGCAGGTCTACTCAGAGCATCGTGCTTTATATAAAAAAAAAAAAAAAACAGTAATGTTAGAAGAGTTCATTTTTGATATATTAATAGTGAAATTTTTTAATTTTATACACGAAGTTAAGAAATTATCACATATTTTATTTTTTAAATATTTTTTATATTATTTAATACTCTAAAAATATTTATCACCCTTTTAATTATTTAAAATTTAAAAACTCCACTAACTATATTTGATATATTTTTTTTATGCTACTATTATTGCTTCCTATCATATTCAGGAATTGTGCTCAAAATGTTTTTTTATTTATTTTTTTTAATCTAAATTTAAGGTATTCCTTCATCTCTATTTTATGGTTGATGAAAGATTAATTTCTATTTGGATCGAGAAGTGTGATGGTATAGCCCTCCCAATATTAATGACTTTCAAAATTCGAACCTTATCCTTATTTTAAAATTGAATTACTTACCATTTCAATCATTCAAATGTTGATAACTCAAAATGTTCTTTAAGATAGCTACCTCGCTAGCTAGCTAGTACTACATTTTACTTAGTTATTCACCAATATATAATTGTTATGGAAATTCATCTCTAGAGTCACAACTCACAAGTGATTTCATTGATATTAGTTCATTAAACGGCTTGGAAGAAAAGAAACAAAAAATTTAAATATAAAATTATCCTATGTACTATATATATATATATTTTTATTTTGATATTTAATTTTTTTTTATCTATTTCGGATATCTATAATATATAATTTTGGCCCGATTAGGTACTCAATTTAGATTCGATTGGAACAAAAAATAATATTATAAATATTTGAAATGGGCCAAAAAAAATTTTAAATATAAAAAAATATATATATAATATAAGTGTTTTTTTATATATATAAACCAAAAAAAAAAAAAAACAGTGACAGTGATAGTGCTCTTCCATGCAGTTAAAGTACATGCTGATCTTATGCAAGAAGTAAACATGTACATGTTTAGGGATTCGTGTTAGTATCCCAAATCCGATAATTTACAAAAGCAATTGTAGATGAGCATGCTTCGTGTTCTGATAATTCGTTGAAAAAAAAAAAGTATGTGAAAATAAGGTGACCCCAGCTTCCAAAGTCCAAACCCTTTACCTTTTCCATTTAGATTCAAATTAATTGGCGAAACAAAAGAAGAATAGTATTTCCACCCCCCCCCCCTTTTTTCTTGAATTATTTGCATTATATAAATTAATTATAAGCATCAAAGCATAAGCTGTTTTCTTCTCATGTTGATCTATATATTTTTTGACCAGAGAATTTAAAAGCAGTGATGAAAAAATGAGATCGATTCAATCGAAAAACAAAAATTTACTCGATTTGATTTAACCGAGAAACGAAAGTATGTACATTTCGGTACGATACATAAAATTGAAAAGTTCATTAAATCGGTAGAAACGGTTTAATCGATAAAAAATCATTTTTAAATTTTTTTTTTTAAATAATGATATTTGAATCCATCATCTTTTAGTTTTATATTATTAAATCAAATACATATTTTTATTAATTATTTAATATATTAATTACTTATTTAATCTTAAAAATATTTTTTTAATATTTAAAATTATTTTAATTGAATGAAACGATTCAATCAATTCAGTTGATTCAATTAATAATAAAAAATCAGATCGATTTAACTTTTTTTTTTTTAACTTATCAAAAAGTGAATGAGTTTCATCGTAGCAATTCATAATTATGACTTTTGTGGTTTATTTGTGGATAAACCTATTTTTAAGCTAATAAAGTTTACCAAGAAAACAAAGACGAAGAAGACAAAAGAAAACCGAAGTATGAAAGGAACCCTATATATATATATATATATATTAAGGCCCATTTTGTCAAACACTGCCTTGATGATATACTAAAAGACATAGTTTCCCGCCAAGGGGATATAATATTTTTGACACATGCAAATCCCACAAAAAGTTTCATCCTAGCTATCTTTCAAAAATTAAAAATTAAAAAAATTACAAATTTTTTTAAGGAAAAAGCAACTCCATGGGAAAACTGTTTATCAATGTCACACAGTGTGAGCAGTAGAGTAATATCTTTGCATGAAACGGTGATATGATCTAAAAAGTTGCTAATCTTTTTCACGTCATTGATTGATAGATCATGATCTTTTTACTTCAATAATACAAACTTTCACCTTTGGTTTAAAATTTGAATGATGAGAGGGGATGGGGTGTGGATTTCAAAAAATTTTGAATTTTTTTTCTCAATTAAGATTTTATTTGGATAAACGATAAGATTGAAAATAAGGATGACGGTGAAATTATTTATTGTAATCGTGAGATTAAAATTAATAGTGAGATATGTATTTAAATGCAAAAGCAATGACAATGGTGAAGTAAATCGTAGTGAGAAAAAAAATGATTACTAAAGATATTAGCTTAAAATTTGTATATAATTGATAATAATATATTATACAAATTAAAACTTAATAAAGTAATATTTAATTCTTTATTATCTTTTATGTATTTTTAAAATATTCTAATTTATTTAACATTTCAAAATTAAAAAAATGATTCACTCAAAAATATTGACACGTAATATGAAAAGTAAATAAATAAATTTAAATAAATAAAAAATGAAAAATAAAGTAACAAAATAAAGTAGAAAAAATGAGAGAATTAATAACAATAAATAATCTAAAAAAAATTAATAAAAAATTTAAAAATATATAAAAAAATCAACAATATAAATTTATTTACTATTTAAATAATTAAATATTTAAAAAAAAATTAACAAAATAAAGGAAAAGAATAAAAGAAAAACAAGAGAAGAATAATGGCAAAAATGGAACAAAGCCCCGGTGGTGATTGAAGAATTTCCACTTAACCCTAGGCTCCATTGCAGTTGAAATGTTTTAACTTAATTAAATTCATATGCAACCTAAAGTACAAACATACGATCGATATCATCAATATTATCCTATACACTGACGGTGGACATTTTTAACTTCATAAGTAGGGTTTACACGCTCCCGTAATTTTTCATACGATTTGTATTTGTAAAAATTGATCATCGGATTTAACAATATAATCGTACCCGTCGTATTCGGTATCCCTATCATATTGATCGAAAATACTGTCTTTTTCAATATATATTTAACGGTTGAAATTTTTTACGTCAGAACAACTAGTTAAACATTTTTTAATTTACTCGAAACTCAACGTACATGATTTACGCGAATAGAATATGAAATACGACTGTCAGGATAATAATTTTATATATAAATATAAAAATAAAATAAAATTCAAATGATTAGCCATGGGATTTTGGGAGATATAAGGGGCCAGGCCTTGAGAGAGAAGAGATGGGGGCGTGTTGTTGTGACCTGTGACACTTTCTTTTAGCATCATGGTGGCCCATGCCCAGTGAGTACCCATACCTAACTTTTGCTCTTTAGCAATGATGTCTCTTCTCTCTCCCCCTCCCCCTCCCTCTCAGCCCACAGCCTATGTCAAAGGCTGAAAACAGTGTGGCAAACTGGCAAAAACAAAATAAAATTACCCACAGCCTATCTCTCTTTCTCTCTCTCTTAAAATACCCTACAAATTTGAGCCGGAACTAAAAAAGATAAACAACTTTTGGCAACCCCATCAAAAAAGGCTGGCACCATTATTCACCTCCTCACTTGAAACCATTCCCTCATGCATTTGAAAAAGCTATAGCATATATTCAAGATTTCATTTCAAGTACCCAATACTGCAAGAAGACAAACTTTCGTATTTATAGAACAATATTATTATATTCTCTACCACATATGTCTTGTTTGAATTAAGCTACTTCTTTAATTATTTTGGTTTTTTAATTACAAAAATTGTTATGTTTCTGTTTTAGAAACCTACTTAAATTAATTTGGGTTTCTCTTTTTTACCTCAAATTTTGGACCAGTGGGTTTTCAATGCCTTCCTCAATTGGAGAAACAATATATATATATATAAAGAGAGGAGAGATTCACTTACACTAATGTAAAACTAAATTAGTTTTACATACTTCTGTAATTTTTTATACGATTTATATTTGTTTAATCCAACCGTCATATTTCATGTTCTATTCACGTAGATCATGCACATCGAGTTTCGAGTGAATTAAAAATGTCTAACTTTTTGATCGATGTAAAAAACTTTCAACCGTTAAATATATATTGAAAAAAAAAACAATATTCTTGATCGATATGATAGAGATATCGGATCGATTCGAAACTTTACGTGCACGACGAGTACAATTATATTGTTAAATCTAAAGGTCGGTTTGTTAAAATATAAATTGTATAAAAAGTTACAGAAGTATGTAAAACTAATTTAGTTTTACATTAATATAAGTGAATCCCTCCTCTCATATATATATATATATATATATATATATATTTTAAAATATGAAGATATTTTGTTATCATTTCCTGTGATTATTGAATGGATTTTTTTTACTTCACTCTTTTAAGTGGTCCACTTTTTTGTTTCTTTTTAAAGAGCAACTAAATCATAATGGTTACTTGAATAATCTATGTTTTTTTTTTTTTTTTTTTTTTTTTTTTTCAGTTTCTCATCAATTAAGGAGAAAAATGATGAAAGCAAGATACACCAATCTAAAGATCATGACTGAAAAAATTGGTTTTTCCAAGACTTGAGCAAGTTCAAGTCCTTAGTGCTAGACTTTTGCTTGTGGTCTCACGACTTGTGGAAATTAAATTAGCCTAATTAGCTAGCTAGCTGGAATTGGCAAAGATTGTATGGTTTATTTGCTGGAATTGACTGTATAGTTTTATTTAAAAAAAAAAATTGTACAAGAAAATTAATGTTGGTCGGTAAGACTAGCTAATTAGGGTGCATTGTGGGGTGGAATTCAAAATTTTTTGGGGAGATTTTCTCCCCACTGGCATGTTAGATGCACCTCCAATGGAGGTGCAATCGGACCGGGAGTTAAGTCCATGACTGGACTTTTGGTGGAGGAGGATAATTTTCCTTTTACCCCTTTTACTGTTTTTTATTATTTTAAAATTTTAATTTTTAAAATTATTATTTAATATAAATATAAATATAATTTTTAATTACTATTATTTAATATAAATATAATTTTAGTATATATTTTATTATTTAATATAAATAAAAATTTTAATAATTTTTAATAATTTATTATAAATGTACACATTTTAATCTAATATTCTTAATGATAATTTACTTTTTAACATAAATATATATTTAAAATTTTTTAATAATTATTTAATATAAATATAGTTTTAATATATATTTTATTATTTAATATAAATATATTTTTAATTATTTATTATATATATACACATTTTAATCTAATGCCCTTAATGGTCATTTTTTTTCCCACTATAATTCATCTCACCGTCACCGCCGCATTTGAATCCAAACACATATCCAATCGCTGACTTTATTCTCACCGCTATAGTATCCAATCTCACCGCCACTGTTGTTTTTAGGTTCTATTTGGATGGACGATGAGATTGGTTCCGGTGAGATTAAAAACAGCGATCGAGGTGAAATTAGTTGCTGTAGCGGTGAGATTAAAATCAGCGGTGAGATATGTGTTTGGATGCAAACGCAGCGGTGGCGCTGTGGTGAATTATAATGAGAAAAGAAAATGATCATTAAGGACATTAGATAAAAATGTGTATTTTATAAAAAAATTTAAATTGTTTGATATTTATAAAATTAATAAAATTATATTTATATCAAATAATAGTTTTATTGATAATTATTAAAAATTAATAAAAATGACAGTAATATATCAAATAATATTTTAGTATATTTTTTAGTATTATTTATATAATTATTCATTTTTTAATTAATTCATATTAATTATATAATAAAATAATTTATTAATTATATTAAATTAAAAACATTTTACATTTTTAAATAAAAATCATAAAAAAATGCCAAAAACATCCTACACTATTCCTTTAACCATTAAAAAAAAGCAAGGTTATATTTGGAAAATGCCCTCCCACCGGAGGGCATTATTTCCCACTAGAACATCAATGCTCTAGTGGGAAAATCAGGGCCAACACGGTGACTCACTGTGCTGGCCTTATAATCGAAACGATAATCATGGCCCGATTGAGGCCAAAAAGTGCCCCAATCGGACTGCACTGAGGTTCCGTTTGCATTCAAACGGAGCCTTAATCTCACCGTCCATCCAAATGAACTCTTAGTAAGGCCTGAAAACATAACTAGTAGTAGTAGGGAGGGTTAAACCCTAGCTAATATATATACATATATATAATTAATTGCCAATAGCATTCTTGTGCAAGTGCAATACAACCTTTTAGATTTAAAAAAAAATGTTAATCGATGTCTAATGATACTGGTTAAGATGATATATATAAAAAGAAAAATGTAATTAATGTATTATTTTTTTTAAAATAATGTATTAAATGTAAAAAAAAAATTCTTAAAATAGTAATTAAATAATTCTTAATTGGGCATTGATTAAATCGACCTTAAAAAAAATACTATCATTTTATCTTTAACCATTCACTTAGAAGAAGTAGAGATTTAAACGGGTGCTTAGTGATACTGATTTAAGTGATATTAAAAGAAAAATTATATAATTAACGCATTGTTTTTCTTGAATTTAATTAAGGGAAATGTTAACCAGTGTCATAGACACTAAGCACTGCTTAAGATGATATATATATAAAGAAAAGTGTATTTAATGGTTTTTTTTTTTTTTGAATTGAGTAAAAGTAATGTATTAAATGCAAAAAAAAAAATTTCTAAACTGGTAATTAAATAATCCTGCGACCCTTTAAAAAAGTACATTTAATACATTACTTTTATTGAATTAAAAAAAATCATTAATTATACTTTTCTTTTTTTAATATCACCTTAATTAATATGGCTAGAAATTGATTAATATTTTTCAATTTATTAGTTGCTACATAGGTTCCATTTCGATGGGTGGTGAGATTGGTTCCGATGAGATTAAAAATAATGGTGAGATTAGTTACTGTAGTGGTGAGATTAAAATTAGTGGTGGAATATGTGTTTGGATTCAAAAGCAGTGGTGACGATGAGGTGAATTATAGTGAGAAAAAATCTTATCATTAAAGGACACTAAATTAAAATGTGTATATATAATAAATAATTAAAAATTATTAAAATTATATTTATATTAAATAATAAAATATATATTAAAATTATATTTATGTTAAATAATAATAAAAATTATTAAAATTATATTTATATTAAAAAATAAAAATATAATAATTACAAATAATTAATTTAAAACTTAAAAAAAATAATGGAAGGGTAAAAAAGAAATTTCTTTCTCCACTAGAGGTCCAGTGAGTTCACTAGACTCCTAAGGTGCATCCAAATGCACCCTAATGAAGGTGCCGACTAGTGGGGGAGAGAAATCCCTCACAATGCCTCAAAGATTCGGTGCGATGGAATCTAAAGAGACCCTTAATTAGCACAATTCACTCTAACAATGAGCTTTGAATAAAACATTAGATTATTAACTGATATTTTTGATAAATCCTTCTTTTCTTGTAAAAGGATTTCTTGTTTGCTAGCTATTAACTGATGATAGAGTAATCAATATTATTATAAAATAAACTTGGACAGTACGTAACTGAAACAAGCTATTTGCATGAGTAAATCTTGAGAGTGCTCTAGATCTAAAGGACTTGAATTTGTAGGCAAGGTATGTGCCAAACGATCTAGCTAGTATGGCAGATAGATTGGGGCTCAATAAACATATCTCGTACAAACCCTAAAGACCTTTGCATCAATCGGTCAAAATAATATCAGACATCACACATGGTTTCAGCAAGTTCAGCTTAAATTTGAGATGATAAATAACAGTATTTATGGACCGGATCGGGTCAAATCAAATTTAGATAGTAAAAAAAAATTTGTTTAGAGTTTGGTCTGGCTCTTCACATTTGCAAAGCTCATTTTATTATTTAAAATATTTAAAAATATATTTTATATTAATATATTTTTAATTAAATTTAATAATTTGAACCGAATCGGATTGAATCAAATCGAAAATTTCTTATTTCAAGCTCGACTTAATTCGGATCAGACAATTCTAAAAATTCTGTTTCATCAGTTAACGATAAGTAGAGCGTGTTAGGCTAGAGAAGGTTTTTAATTTCTTTATTGTTTTCTTTGTTTTAAAGATGTTTACCAATAATCGGGTATTTAACCCAATCATAAATGTACTAACTATATATGTACATATAAGTCAATCAAAAGAATTAAGTTCAAAACTTCAATATTTTCCTAAAATTTGTATCTTTAATAAAAGAAAAAAAAAATGCTTATATCGGCAAATTATTTTCTTTGACTCAACTTTTATTAGGAATACTTTTTTTTTCAAATGATTTTTAATATCAGAGATATAACAATTATATTTAGTATATATACAAAAAATCAATATCAATAAACAAATTAAATAAATTAACAAACGGATATAACATATAACAATTAAGTAAAAAAAAAAAGGGATATCTCATTTTTTTTATAAAAAAAATAACAATTAAATCAAACTCACACACACGATGAAGACGAAGCTTGAACTTAAGATCTAAAATTTCAAAATCTCCTCCTTACTTTTATAAGATATAAGAGCTCATTGGGAAGTATCATTTATTGAGCACCCTGCTTCAATGCACAATCCAGTTTGAATCCTCGGGATAGAATGGTCCTGAAAATGCCCCAGGATATAGTAGCAAGTAGGAACACTAGTTTGCTATATCTTAGGACTTAGGTACCTTAATTATCTCCCAAGTCTCAAGTAACCCTACATACTTCATAATTAAGTAGTACTATCCAAAAGTTGAGTCGAATTTAAAATATGATATTTTCGATTTGGATTAGTCAGAGTTTGAATTATTATTTAATTAATAAATTTTTATTTTTATTTAAATTTAATTATAAAATATAAAAATATTAATATAAAATAATTTTTAATATATTTTAAACAATAAAATGAGTCAAGATTTGAACAAATAAATTTTTTACTATCCAAATTTAACCGACCCGACTCGTAAACAACTCACGGGAGCATTGATTGATTGCTGGCCTTTACTATCCTCTATCCTTGTACTCGTTTTAACACAAATCTTATCGAAATTAATTGCATTTTAAATTTTGCATTTCTATTAAGAGATTTTAGTGTATTTTTACACATCCAATAAATAAATGAATTAAAAAAGAAAAAAAAGGGAGGTTCTTTTGGAGCTTGGGGGGATGCCAGCAGGGTTAATTACTGTACAATGTCGTATAAAAAACGTTGAAAAAGAAAAGGGCATTAGGATACAAAAAACGTTGAGCAGGTCTATATTGGACATGTGAAGATGCCATTTACAGGGCATTAGGATACAAAAAACGTTGAAAAAGAAAAGGGAATGCCAATGTCAACTCTTTTTTTTACATAGCAACCAAAAATAAAAGTAAAGACAATTACTTTAACCACTTACTTTTGACTTTTGAATGACTTTTCCTTGAAAAAAGCCTCTAATGTTCCAATCAGAAAACAAGAAGGGATTAACAGTAAAATCCTTTTATCTGTGGTGCTTACTTAGAATTTTCACATTATTACACATTGTCTCTTTGCTTTAGTGGGTCAGAGGTGATTTTCATGAAGCCCACATTTGTCTGCCACTATTTTATTTTTCAACTGTGAAAACAGTTGCAAAAAAGCAAATTCATTGTCTCAAATTCCCTTTTAACTCACATCATATTATGGTTATGATACAAAAATTTTGTATTTGATTTCCATTTAACCATGGAATTTGGATTTCTGATGTTATCATGGCAAAAGGTTCATAAAGGCAAATACTTTTATTGATAGTTGGAGAGTGAGTATTTTCATTATAGCAGAGGCATGATTTCAAATTAATTATTGAGATTTTGATGGCTTTTTGTACCCCCATATCAATAAGCAAATAATCAGTGACTGAGAAGCTTATTTTAGTTAATTACAAAAAAAAAAAAAAAAATTATTTTAGTAAAAAAAAAAAAATTATTTAGTTGGTTCATGGAGACTCCTTTAATAAGTAGCATCCATAACAGGTTTGGGGTTCGAATTTTAAAATCTACAATTCCTTCCCTATCTCAAGTTGCGATCTCCTTTGTATAAAAATAATAATAATCAATGGTTCATAGGTTGTTTATATAAGAAGGATTATTATCCCTTACACCGACAGTAGAGTTTAAAGATTCCAAAAACGGGGTTAGCAGGGGTGACACATATCTTTTAGGATAAATTTAAAAAAATTATAATTTAAAAAATAAATGAGACATGTGACAGATTCTTAACCTCATTTATGTAGTTAAAAAATTTCACTGCCAAGCATACAAAGAAGAACTCATATAAGAATCTCATTCATTACTCTATAGTCTATTCAATTGACCCTCAAAAAGTTCAATCAAAATGCAGTTGTTAATCTCTTTATGATCATCAATAACTTTCTGTTTTTCATATTATTGAGATTTTGATGCTTCATTTTAACTTATTCAGATGTGATAATGTTATATTTGCCATTTCTCCTTTACCCATTTTCATTTAAAATCTCTGCTCTTTTTTTTTTTTTTTTTCACAATAGTAAACCACTATAATTTAACTTTTGTTGTTATATTAGGTAGTAATTTTCAAGAAAGTTTAGTAGTTGACTTATGTGGTGAAAAGTATATTTTTAACATCATTTCTCAACAATTTTCATTAACATATTGATCAAACTGAAATTCAGAACTTCAAAAGTGTCAATTAGAGCAATGAGATAGTAGCATTGTTTTGTCAAATGATATCAGACATTGATAGTTAATTATGATTAATTATTCATCACTTTATACCAATAATAATCCCCAAAAACCACACACATAAAAATAGAAGCCAGCATGCAAGCTCAAACACAACACAATTTGTCTAAAAATTTGGGTGCAAGTAGGAAGCACGGATATGACACGATAATACAAATTTTTTTACAAAAATTAAAACATTAATATGATAGGACACGACACTAAAAATATTTTTTATATAATAATTTACAATTAAAATGTAAAATTGATATTTTTTTAATTAAATATTAACATGCAAATAGTTTTTAAATTTGTTTTTTAATTTAAAAACTTGAACCTTAAAATATCTATTAGAACCAAATTGCTCACTATTAATTCCATATTTGGAAGAAAAATGCAAAAAAAAAAAAAAAAAATCATCGTGTGTCCGGACGTGTTCAGCCGTGTCTTGACCATATTTTGATTATGTCCGATTTTTTGTTTTTTGACATGTTCTTGCTTGTTTTACACGTATTCCGTCATGTTTGAGCCATATTCGTGTGGCACACGTATCCGACACTTGGACACTTCTCTAACAAAAATGTCCGTACTTCATAGGTGTGCAAAATGGATTGGATTGTCTCCCTCCCAGCATTGAGAATGTGCAGGAACAAGAGACAAATATGGTGGGCTGAGTGCATTTCCTTATCAAAGGCAACACTCCTTTTTTCTTTCATCATGTTTGCACCCCCCTCAAATCTTAATGGTGCCATCTCCGAGAGCCCATATTAATGAAATCATGGCCACTGAGTTTGGGGAACCCACATAATTCCTTGGCCCACTCTTATCTTTTTCATGAAGTAAATAAATAAGGATCAGATCAATTGAGGGATTTAAAGAAAAAAAAGATAGTAGGTAATATTTGGTAATGATTTTAACCTTTTTATTTATGAAATTTGAAATGATATTATTGGAACTTGATAAGAGGTTATTTGGTAAAAAGTAAGGCCATACATTCAAGAGATTAGAACTTTTTTAGAGTTTGTTATGGCTAAATAGAGACCTTAATTAAGGAAGGACACATGAAATAATCCTAATTAACTATTTGATATGTGTGGGAAAATTACTTACATGTTAATCTCATTTGAGGACTCATGCTCTAGTTTTATTTTAGAGTTTTAATTTCCTTTTTATTTTTTTTAAATAAAAATATATAAGTGCATTTTGGAATCCTATTATTCCTTAATATGGTTAAAAATGGAAACCTTCCCATTATCAAATCAATGACCATACCTAACAAATTTAGAGTGTTAACTAGAATTAGCCATTTGTTAGTAATATGTTTCCATTCTTTTTCTCCACTTCATAAGTTCATATATATGTTTCCATGATTAATTAAGATTAGACTTGTTCGTGGGTTGGGCTGAGTCGTGGTTCGAAATATTTTTTTCTTATTCAAGCTTGTTTCAGGTTGAGTCCAAGTAGATCTAAAAGCTCATTTCATTATTCAAAAAATATTAAAAAATTATTTTTATATTAATATTTTTATATATTTTATAATTAAATTTAAATAAAAATATTTTTATTTAATTAATAATAATTTGAATCGGACCATCCGAATTATCAATATTTTTATCTAAACCCGACTCAATTCGAGTCGGACCTATTGGGCACCCAACCGATGAGTAATAGTAAAAAAAAAAAAACACGCACAAGGATACATATACACGGGTGAATCTTAGGGGCACTGACAGGGATCTTGGCCCCTTGGCTCCTCAAAGTTCATTCTATCTTAAGTATTTTTTTTATCAAAAAAATAAAAATTTATTTTGATCCTAAAATTTATAATTTAATATTATGTTATCTCGGCCTCAAACACAAAAGTTAGGCTAATGCAACATTTATTGAAAAAAATAAATGCAACTAAAATGTATCTTTTATCAACAATTTTGTATTAAGATAAGCTGATCAAGCGTGCTTAATTTCCCCTCTCAAGTAGCAACGGGTAAAAAGATATCTAAGTAAAGGAAAGAGGTTTTCAAGGCGAAAGAAAGGGTTCGAATTTATTTTTTTGAATAAATGATACATATAATCACTTAATCAAATGCTTAACGAAATAAATGAAACAATTTTAAGTACTTGATGAATTAAATATGTCTATTAAATTTGTACTCATTATCACACTCAAACCAAGTATATATATACCATTCAAAATCCATTACATTTGTTGGTAAGGACCAAACAATAATCATTCAACCATTTTTTTTTAATTTTGACCCTTTTGAATTATGATCATGTAGCATTCAAGGAAAAAGAATAGGTTATTAGATAGAGTTTAAATTATATTAGAATAATCTTAAAAAGTCACTTTTTAGGCATTCATTAAAAACGCGCCACTTCATATTTTTTTATATCAAATTAAATCTGTAACACTTGATCAATTCTCCTTAACATTTTAATCCTAGTTATCCTTAACATTTTGATTTATTTCATTTTTTCGTTGTCTATCTAACCAAATTTTTTTTAGTGGACGGAAGATTTCTTTATTTTATTTATTTTATTTTTTTGTCTATAAAAATCCAATTTCATCTAAAAATTTATTACACTTAATTATTTTTATAATATGTGGTTAAAAGAAAATTAATTTTACTGATAGATTTAAACAAATCAATATAGTTAAAGGGAGGAAGAAACAGATAAATGGAGGATTCCATAAGGAGAACACTTTATCTGTGACTTTAGTATTTCATTGGTGCTGATTTTAGGAAAAGTTCATCTTGATTATCAAACGAAAATTAAAAAATTAACCAACCATGAAATAATTTAAAAAATGTATAAGGGAGAAACACAAAAAAAATGAGAGACGAACAAAAAGAAAAGAAAGCTTTGGGTTTTTTTTTTTCTCATATATTAATTTCATTAACTAAATTTAAAAAATTAATGAAAGTTAATTTGATGTTAGTGAGCATATGATATTATTTAAAACGCTCTAAAAAAAAAATATGAAGTGACATGTTTTTAATGGATGCCTAAAAAAATAACTTCTTAAGATCATTTAAACTAAGTTCAACTCAAATAAATATATATATTTTTTTTATATTTTGTGGCAATTACCTTTTCTTTTAGATTTTTCACTTGGTAATTTGTTTTGTATGTTGCTTAAAAATGGTAACAAAGAAGGTTGTCAATATATATATTTTTTATAAGAAAGGTTGTAGTTTAAAAATAAAAATTACAAATATTAAAATTTAAAATTTAAATTTATTGAATATAATTTTTTAAAATAA
Organism: Fremontodendron californicum; assembly: GCA_030761205.1. NCBI lineage: Eukaryota > Viridiplantae > Streptophyta > Magnoliopsida > Malvales > Malvaceae > Fremontodendron > Fremontodendron californicum. Next base: position 4,435,562 of record JAULJL010000037.1, read on the forward strand.
TTATATATATCAATTAAATTAAATTTTGAATTAAAGTTGTATATATTTATGTAGTATATTTGATTAAAAAAATATGCAGAAGCATTTGGTTGAATGATCTTTACTTTCTATTTTATCTTCATTGTCTCTCATAAACGAAAAAAAAGAAAAAGAAAAGAAAATGGAAGACGTGATGCTGACAAAATGATGAGATGAGCAAAAGAAAATGTACCTCCTGCCTCCTCTAACTGTACGGACGGTGATGTCTCCATCCCATCAATGTTTGTAAAACATGTCAGTTATTTATTCGATGCTGTCCTATACACTGTTTCCCTCTTTTCCACAGCTGGGACCATTTTCCCCCATCTACTGTCAATTTCTTTAACCTTAAAAAGGAAAAAAAAAAAAAAAAACTCCGAAATTTACGTTAACTAGAAAATTACTCGCACAATATCAGGAAAATTAATCAGAATATTTTTTTTTTTAAATTATCAAATTATCTATATTTTGTATTTATTTAACAAAATATGCTTTTTTTTTTAATGGTTGGGAAGTCGTCATATGATATGGTGACTTCCCAACTTAACATTTTATTTAAAAAAAAATTAAACTCGGAAGTCGTCATATCATATGGCGACTTCCGAGCTTGAAAATGAAAAAAAAAAAAATCACTGAAAAGTCGCCATAAGATATGACGATTTCTCAGTATAATTTTTCGATTTTTTTGTTAAGGTGTTGGGAAGTCGCCATATGATATGGCGACTTTCCAACACCCTTTTTTTAAAAAATTATTTAATTTAATTATTTAACTTAATTTAATATTTAATTTAATTATGTAATTTAATTTAAAAAAATATATTTTTAAATTATTTTAAAAGCCTAAATAATATATTTTTTATAATAATATTATTTTTATATATAATTAATTATTTATTTATATAATGATAAATAAGAATGTAATGATAAATAAGAATAAATTAGCATATAACAAGGAATGTGAAATATGTAAATATTACAGGTGCAGAACATGTAATTGGTTAATTCTTGATGCGAACTCTCCCCCGATGTGCCAAATGGATAAGGACATTTTCGACGGCTATGACCTTCATTTCTTCATAATCCACAATGTTTTGGTTGGCCTTTCTCCCTAAGGTCCATTTCATTACGAATACGACTTGATTTTGGTCGACCATGTGGATCTCTTCGCATTTCTGGATTGGGACACACTTCTGGTCCATTATATTGAGGCCAATAACCTTCATTTGCAACTGCTTCAAACTCATGCCTATAAATATTGAATATAGTGTCAAGTTTATAGACATTTTCCACATATTGCATGCAATCTACATGGACATGTGCACAAGCAGTAACTACATGTGAACAAGGGAACCTTTGTGCTTGAAACTTCCCGCAGTCACACCACATCTCACTAAGATTTACTTTGTACTTCATTGCAGCAACTCTCTCTTGCGGGTCAAGTAACTCCTCAATCAAAAAAGATTAACGCGCTTAAAATTATGAACCGGGTGGGAGTTAGCTTTCCTACGATTTTATTGCATTGCCATTGTGACTGTTTCACAGTATGTGTGCCCTCCTTTGATCATTCTTTGTTGCTTGTTGCCCATCTTAACAAAAAGTTCAGCCAACCTATAATATGTTGCATGCACCAAAGCAGTAATGGGAAGATGGCGCGTCCCCTTCAACACTGAATTGATAGATTCAGCTAGGTTGGTTGTCATATGCACATAGCATCTTCCTTCGTCATATGATTGGGCCCACTTCCCCTTGGGGATCCTATCAAGCCAATTAGCCGCCTCTGTGTTTTCTCGACGAAGAATCTCATACATCCAATGAAAATGGGGTCGCCTCAACTCGTATCCTGATAAATTTAAAAAAAAAACTTATTAATTCCAGTATTATTTTATATATTAAAGGAAATATAAGAGATAAAATAACTATGATCCGATTCCATACCCATGTTGACAATTTGTCGACGCAATTCCTTATTATTAAACCTCTTCATGAAGTTAGCTGCAATATGTCGAATGCAGTACACAGAGTATGCATTTGGAGGATTCCATCCACTACCATTGCGTCTGATTGCAGCTTTGATGGATTCATGTCGATCAGACGTTAAGCATATGCCAGGTTGTGTTGTCACATGTGTACACAAATTAGTGAGAAAGAAGGACCAAGCCTCCGCTGTCTCACCCTTAACAATGGCAAAGGCAATTGGTAGTATATTTCGGTTGCCATCTTGTGTAATAGCTAACAACAATGTTCTTTTGTATTTTCCATATAAGAATGTACCGTCTATTTGCACAATAGGTTTGCAATACGGAATCCCTTCAATGCACGACTTAAATGTCCAAAAGAGTCAATGGAATATTCTCTTACCTTGAACCATTCGATCACCGTGATATGCAGGTACCGTTTGCAATTCCACAATTGTATCAGGAACGAAATGTTGCATTGCACCCAACCATTTAGGTAGATCATTGTACGATCTATCCTAATCGCCAAAGACTCGAATAATTGCCTTTTGTTTTGCTTTCCATGCTTTCCTATAAGAAATGATGTATCCATACTGGATTCGCATCTCGGCAATCAAAACTGAAACGGGAATCTCCGGATTTGCTTGGACCAATGACAGAATGCATGAATAGATCATGTTAGAAACTAATTTGCAATGATCCTGTGAAATTCTTCCCAATGTGCAAGTATGAGGCCCATTATATTTTCTAATCTCCCATACTTGTTTCTTCTTCATGAATGTTGCCCTTATTCTCTAATTGCATCCTTTCCCATACATTGGACACTTTCCATGATATTTGGTTGGCTCGAATTCAATAACTCTGTAATCTACAAAGTTTTTGATGTTGTAGTGCTTAATAGCTGAAAGCACAGCCTTTTTTTTGGAAATTGTAACCCAACATAGAGATCAACTGTAGATGGATTCCAACTCAGAGGTATAGCAAATGTATGACCATATTGAGGAAATTCTGACACTTACATTGCATCCAGATCCAGGGTGCGCATATGGGATGTAGGCTCATAAGGGGGAAGAACTCCATAAGTGTTTATATCAGGGCCAACATCTCGGTCAGAATCATTGCTCTCATCACTGTCATTTGCGAATTCAGCATACTCTTCTTCTTGCTCACTAAAGTCACCAATATATTCACCATGGGCTCCACATGACTGAACAGGATCATCACCAGTTGGCACATCATCCAGGGCAGTAGGAATTGTTGGTGAGACAAATGAATTATGAAACGTTGTAGCTTGAGATGGACTTCTTCTGTGGGAACCTTGTATGAAGTGGGAACATAATACAACGACTGAGAATCATCATCTTCTGGAAGCCCACAATCCTCAATGTCAGCATATAACTCAAGTACACCAACATTTTGAAATGTCTCGTGAGCATGAAACATTCCTCTCACATTATCATCATCTTCTAGTGAAAAAGTCCTATATCGGACACATCCTTCACCAATAGAAAGAGGAAGCCTATACTTAATCTCTGAAACTCTTTTTGTATTTCCAACTTTGATTTTTGTATGAATTATCACCTTTAGTTCCTCTAATGTGACGTCTTCACCAACACGAAAGCTTTTAGGACGTTCACAGTCAAAGGTAGCACCTTCATTAGTATTATGAATTTGGCCATTATAGTAGACCAATGTGACCACTCTATTGCTCATGTTGTGTAGTAATGAAAGTGAGAAGGATGAGAACGAAAGTATTATTACTTAGCAAAAGAAATAAGAAATAGAGAAGGATGAGAATGACAAGGTATTATCACTAACACCAGAAAATAACAACTAAGATTGAGAATGAGGAGAGATTGAGGAAGGAAATATCATATTTATAATTGTTTATTGAGTAAAATATGGTCAAAAATTGTTGAATCTGATTCTTATTTTTCAGCTGATAAGTCCTGTAGACACCTAATTTTTTTCGGACCACTAAAACATGTATGTTTTCTTCCTAAATTGATGTTTGAGAATGTAAAAAGACTTTTTTCATCCTGCAGGTATTACTCCGAGACTTAGTCTAAGAAGGCGAGCATAAAAAGTCAAACTTGATAAAAGTCAACCCCAAAAAGTCAACTACTAAAAAAGTCAACCCACTTTCAAAATCAAGATTTGAAGTTCAATTGAAAAATGGCGAAAGAATTTTGATAATCCGAGGTCTACATCGAAAGATATGGAGTTCGAAAGTTGGGTTATGGAGATTCAGTAGAAAGGAAACCCTAATTTAGGAAATTTGGGAAAAAGTGCTTAAACAATTGAATTGGTCGAAATTGAAGGTTCCAAATGAAAGATAAGCACTGACTACGGGAGCCACTTGAAGGAAAAACTGAAAAAAAGTCAATCCGGAAGAAAACCGAGAATTAGGGTTTTTGGTGGATTTTGGTGAAATTGGGATGAATTACAAGAAATGGCCCGATTCGGTAGGACTAAAGCCCCTAATGGATAAGGAGTGATTAAAAAAGGATAGCCCAAGGCTCAGTTTGAAGAAAATATGAAAATCAGACTTGTTTTGAGCAAAATCGGGTTTCGAAGGCAAAAGGGCAAAATTGGAAAATTTGGAAAAAATAGCAAATGAACTCCAAAAGTTCTGAAAAATTGCAAATATCATTCTTAAATCATTTGGAAGATATTGGCAAAATAAAATCTTGATTCGGAGTTCGTTTGCAAAATGGCCAAATCTCGGGTCTCCTATGTAGAAATTCAAGAAGATAAATCCCGAAAAAATGGCAAATGAACTCCAAAAATTCTGAAAATTTGCAACTATCATTTTTAAATTATTTGGAAGATATTGGAGAAAGAAAATCTTGATTCGGAGTTCGTTTGCAAAATGGAAAAATCCCGGGCCCCCTATGCAGTAATTCAAGCAGATAAATCCCGAAAAAATACCAAATGAGTTCCAAAAATTATGAAAACTTCCAGATCACACTTTTAAATTATTTGGAAAATATTGGTGAAGAAAAATCTGGATTTGGAGCTCGTTTAAAAAATGGTAAAGTTTGGGGGCATAAAAGGGCAATTTTGGAAGAAAAATCCAAATAAATAGCAAATGGACTCGAATTTTTTTGAAAAGTTTCAGAAATTAATTTTTTATTATTTTGAAAGTATTGAAAAAATAAAATTTGAATTTGGAGTCTGTTTGCCATTTATTTACGTTTGGCTTCCAAAAAGGTCATTTTACCCAAGAAACCGAAAAGGGCTTTTCTTGCATTTTAAAAAAAATGGAACATGGGCTGGACGGAAAGGGGCTAGCGGGCGAAGACCCAAAGATGGGTAGGAAGTTTCTGATTTTTTAATCCAAAGGCCAACAATGAAGAGTTAGTTATTTTTGATCAAGCCTTTGCAAATAAGCCACATGGACCAATGCATGAAGAGGGAGAGTGTCAACATAATGACTTAAGATTCTTGAACAGCTATAATGGTGGATAGCTGATGGCCTAATATAAGGGTGATAATTTCATGTTTTAAACATCTTGGATCAATAGCCTTTGGATGAAAATTGGTTGATAGAAAAATGACAACATCCTAGCCTAGAGGGGGGTTTCGGCCACACTAAAGAAAGGAACTCTTTCTTTCATTCTCAGATTACACTTACTCTCTATTCTCTCTTGGTTTTGGCTGATTTACTCTCCATTGTTGAAAAGCAAAAAGAAAAGTTTAGAAAAGAAAAGAAAGTTAGAAGAGAAAAAGATTGAAAGATAGCTTCTAGAGGTTGCTTTAAGCACCATACTCTTGCACTTTCTTTGATTTTCCATTCTTGATTTACTCTTTTGATTATTATTTTGGTGAGTTTATATTGATTTTTCTTTTTAAATAAGTGTTTTTAATGTTCTTCTTTAAGTTCCTTCTTCATCCTTTCTTATAAAAAGCTCTTGAAAATTTTTTCTTTCCTTTGTTCTTGAGATGGCCGAATGGTCTATTTCTTTTTATAGTTATTGTTTTGCTTTGTTATTTCATGTTATTTTTGATATTAAATAAGTTTTGATGCTTTAAATCTTCTTCTACTACATAGACTTGAAGCTTGTTTTTAATTTGGTTGCTTGTTTATTTCCATTTATGAGTCTATTATCATATTTATTTTACTATTCTTGCATTTTTGATTTTCTGTTTTCAAAATATTTAAGTTTGTTTATGTTTTATATTTTGTAATCCATGTGTTTGTGAAAATGCTTGTTGGTTTTCATGCCTCTACTTTATATTTGCATGATTTGAGTGTTATTCTTTAGTTAAGCATGTTAGTATATCAAGTGTTTGTGAAAATGCTATGCTCATTTTGAACATGAGGCCATTCGGCCAACTTCATTTTGTTTGCTTTGTGTGTGCATTTTTGTTATGTTAATTGATAGGTTTGTATTTTCATGATGTTTGGTTGAGTATTTTGTTTAAGCATGCCATGTGTTTGTGTTATTGCCATGCATATTTTAGGTTTAGGATTGGTTTGTTTGCCATGCATTTTAGACCTAAGTTGCATTAAATGCCATGCAAGCTCATTTAGGTCTAGGTCATTTTATTGATGCCATGCATTTTTCATGTCATTTAGGTTTTAAATCATGCATTTCAATCATCATATTTGCTGTATTTTTCATGCATTTCAAGTCCATGCCACTTGACTTATGACTTAGGCCAATCAATGGTTCAAAGTAGAGCATACTTGTGGAAAATTAAAGAGTTGTCAAATTGATTATTCTACCTTTGTGATTTTTTTTACTTAGCCAATTTTTGTCTAACTTTTCAAAAGTGTTAGCTACTGTTTGTGAGTCATTTAGAGAGTCTTTAATATTTTTACTTTGACTTTTAAATGATTTTATCAAAGGCAAAAGAATGTGTTTTGGCAAAACAATTTTTTACCTAGTACTTGTACTTTCCCGATTTTTCTGGGCAGTCATCTTTAATAAAAAAATTAAGCCAATTTTTTCCTATGTAGTTTTACATGTTCTGAGTCTCTAGTATGTTTTTTATATTTTTTTGAATTTTTAAAAATAGGATAAAAAATCGTTCCTTAAAACTGGACAGTGGAGTCAGAATTGAATTTGAAGGAAAATCATTCTTCTGTTTTGGTTAAGTTACTTAGAGGGGGCTGATTAGGAAGTTTAGCTACTGACTTAGGGTAGTTTCTAAGCCTTTTTAAACTGTAAAAATGATTTTTTAAGTCTTGGGTTAAGGGTGGTCAAGTTCGGGATTTTAAACTTAGGAAATTAGAGCCATTTAAAAAAGGGTTTAGCTAAGTTTTTATTGTTAATCTAAGCTTTTCAAAATTGTTTTCAAACAATTACAAAGTATTTTGGTTTTAGAATATTTAATTTGATATATTTTCCTAAGGTAGCCGGATATCGTTTTAGATATACGTATTTCCTTAATTAAAGGAAAAAATACACTTTCATGCATTGCATTTTCCATATTCATGCATTTTATATAATATGTGATTTTTGCTATGATAATTTCTATGGTATTGTTATTATTTTTATTTATATTTTTGATGTTATATTGTTTATTATATGGTTTTGAATATTTCATGATATCCTATGCTTTTTATTTAGTTATTTGTGTCATATTATTTAGCATATATTATGTTCATGTATTATTATTTTCATTGTTATTTTCATGCATGTTATATGATAGCATTATTTTATATTTCATGTCATTTAAATTATATGCCATATCATTTATATTTTCCATTTCATTTAAATTATTTCATTTCATATAGAATATATTATGTTACCTAGGTCATTTCATTTCATGTAGAATTTATTATGTTACCTAGGTCATTTCATTTCATTTAGAATATATTATGTCATTTAGGATATTTTATTTCATTTAGAATATATCATGAATTAGGATATTACATTTCATATAGAATATATCATGTTACCTAAGTCATTTCATTTCATTTAGAATATATCATATAACTTAGGATATTTTATTTCATTAAGAATATGCTAAGACATTTAAATTATATCATATCATTTAAGTTGCATTATATTATTTAGACTTTGCTATGTCATTTTATTTATGTCATACATATTCATATTTTTTTAAAATATTCTCAAAAAGGTAATGATTTTCAATAAAATAAAGATATTCCCGAGTTAAAATAATTCATGAATTCTCTGCCTGGTTTGCGGGGGAGGATATCATCAATTATCATTAATAGAATATCTTCTTTAAAATGAGAATGATTCCGAAAGTTTTCCAAACTAATAAAAATTTCTATATTTCGCCACGTTTGTTGGGGAATATAGGAAAAGTTTGAATTTATAAATTCCGGATCATTTTCAATTAAAAATGGAATTATTTTTTCATTAAATTGGGAATTAACTTGAAATACTAAATTTAAAACCAACTTTTTACTGAGATTTGAGATAACACATGATTAACAAGGTACCATTTTATACGGGCGTTGTGGGGGTGCTAATCCTTCCCTACACGTAACCGAGTCCCGAACCCGCTTCTTTGATTGTTTTGGTTTAAAACGCAGACTTGAAATTGGTTTTAAAAATATTTTAATTAATTTTAAAATATTTTATAAAATCGGTTTTAATAGGTGGCCGACACACCTAGCTAAAAAAGATTGGTGGCGACTCCATGTCTTTTTCAAGGTCATTTCCAAAATCTTCATTTTTCATGAGAAATTAAGTCGACTTTTCCTCGGGTTTTTTTTAATGTCACGCTTAACGAATAATAAAGTCTTGCGACGAGACTTGTTATTTTTTAGGTTGCGACAGCTTGGCGACTCCACTGGGGACTATTAGAGAGTCAGTCCTAAAATTAGTCGTGTGTTATCAAAGTCTCGGTTGTGTTGGTTTAATTGGTATTTAATTTTAATTCCCACATTTAAAAAAAATAAGGATAATTTCAAAAATAATAAAATATTTTTAAATATGTCCATATTCATGTGCATACATATTATAATTGTTTATAGTTATTTTGGTGCATATATTCATTTATTGATTAATTGATGACTTAGGTTGTTTAATCTTGTTGGGGCATTTAGAATAAGGGATGTAGAATAGGTGGTGAAAGGTTTGTTATTTCTCCTCACACACTGCACTACACGTGCATTTGCATATCATGAATCCTATACCCGGGTTCCGTCCTTTTAGGTGGGAGCAAAGTAACTAAGCCTTCGTGATTAACAATTCGCATGGGCTAGTGAAACACTTCCGGAGTACTAAATTACCTAAGCCTTTGTGATTAACAATCCGCATGGGCTAGGGAAATAGACTCTAACGAATTGAACCCGCTTTTATCGGGGTGCCTTACTAGCCTTCACAGGCGACAGTGAGGAACAATTCGAGGCTTTTAGAACCGATTCACCTTCATATAGTAAACCTAAGTGAAGCCATGCCAGATTTCTAATTAGATATCCCGAAGTGAAGAATACATGGAGGAATATTTCCAATTCTTTTACCTTCTATTCTACTTTTCAAATAAGTTTATTTTTGAAAATCGGACAATGATGAACGTACATCACAATGCACGTAATAAATATTGGTGTATCATCCCAGGGGTGTTATAATGCCGAAATTTTGTTGGCATCCTCAGGGATAATTATTGTTTTAAATTATATGTTTTTTTTGTATTATTCGAATTTATTCCTGTTACTAATTCATTTTCTTTTTGTTGTTGTTTTTTCTTTTTTGCATTCTTGTCATCATTTTTTGCACATAGAAGGTTATTGGTCTCGGGATAATATTCAACCAAAAGGGCTTTCATGGAGGGTCAGAGTGTCTCATTGGTCGAGAAGCATTTAGAGGTTAGGAAACAGTCCGAGAAAGGTCAGCAGGATAATGGGGATTGTCTGAAGATGAGATATGTGTCAGCATTGCCAGCCAAAGTTGATCTTATTATCAAGCAAAATGATCTCCAGGAATTGATGGATATATGGAATCAATGGAACATATCAGAAAAATAAGCCTTCACTCAGACTTATGGGGACATAGCACTGCTAGTTCAGGTTAAGGTCAATGGTGAGGTGATCTGGGCTGTGGTGCAATTCTGGAATCCTGCTTATCGGTGTTTTACCTTCAATCGAGAGGATATGACTCCAACCATAGAGGAATATTCGACCTTGCTGCATATTGAAAACGTTTTTTTCCCGACCGTATTTATTTGAAGGATACAAAGATGCCGGGTTTCAAGAAAAATGTGTCTAAAATTCTAGAAGTGGAAAGAAATTGGGTCGATAGCCATGTTGTCTGAAAAGGGGTAAGCTACTGTATATCATGAGATATTTTACGGACCTTAATCCACAGCCATTCAATTAAGGAGACAGTTAGGAATATTTTTGCTTTGGCTATCGATGGTTTAGTTATCTTCCCAAAGATATTAGGGCATGTGGATGTGGCGATATTTGATGTTTTTGAGAGGCTTGAGCAGAGGATAAACCCAGCCCCGACAATTATAGCAGAAACAATCCGATCCCTGAATTTCTGTAGAAGGAAAGAAAAAGGGCATTTTATAGGTTGTATACAGCTTCTTTACATATGGGTTCAGAGCCATTTCTGTAAACAGGAGAATTTCCTTCTTCGATCATATTGGAAGTCTTTTGCACCAATTGCTGAATTTCTTAAGAGAGATTGGCTTGAAAATAGGATCGAGGAACAATGGATCAACATATTCCAGAATGTCAGGGCTGAGATGATAATTTGGAGAGCTCCATAGATAGCTCCTATGCCGACATTGTACAAGTGTGGAGATAAAGCTTTTGTTCCATTATTGGAAGTATGGGGAGGAGTGAGCTATGCACCATTGCTGGTACTGAGACAATCGAAATCCCGTCAGTTTACTCCTGTGACCCATGACCTTAGTAATTTGGAATTTGCTTATGGAGAAGATGGATACTTGAGAAAGGTACGTGAGATTGTAGTAGCATGGAAGGAAACTCATCGGGTGGAGGTAGCTAGATATGCCTCACACCTGATTACCTGATTTGGAGAGAACTGAGGATTAATGATAGGTTGTTGACATCAGATGGGGAAGAAGTTCAGCATTTGAGTTTGCCGCCCAAGGAAGCGCCATCGGATTTAGAAATTGCAAAGGCAGAATTCGAAAAAGAAAAGGCCCAAATGAGCAAGAAAATTGCCCGATTGCAGGAAGAGCTTGAGGATATGAAAAATAGGGAATCAGCCCAAGAAAAAAAATAGCGAATCTCAAGAGAGAAAGGGACACTGCTAAAAGCGATCTTCAGGAATTACACTTGGAGAACAAGAGGTACCGTTTTGAGCTCAGATTCGAGGGGACTCTCAAGACTTCCGGGGAATGGGAGCAAGAAGTCAAAAACCTCAAGAAGGAGAAGAACTATTGGGCAGAAAGAGCAAAGCATGAGGAAGCCCGAGCCAATCAACTGGAGAGACAAGCTAAGGAAAGCTTATACGGTGATGCTTCTGCTAACATGTCAAAGGGCCGTGAACAAATATGGGTCAGATTGAAGAGCAAGGCAATCAAAAGAGGACAGTGAAAAAGGTCCAAGATCCAAGGGAGTTACTATAGGATCGGTGTTTTGTAATAGCATCTTTAAATTAGGATAGACAGATTATCAGATTGTCTTAAGCAGTGATTTTTTTTTTCTTTGATGTATTTAGTTCCAGGAAATCAATGAAAGACCGTTTGGTTGGAATTATCCCGGGGCCAATACTTTTTAATGCATTCATCATTCATTCGTTCTTTATTTTATATATTTTGTTTGTTCATTCATTCATTCATTTACTCTTTATAAATTGTTCATACACTTAGTCATTCATTTGTCCATTCATTTATTCTTTATAATTAGTCATTCAGGTTCATACACTTAGTCATTTACTTATTTGTTCATTCATTAACATCTAGTCATTTATTCATTCATTCATTTTTATAAAATAAAATAAAAAATGTGCCAATAATTTCTAATCCATGGTTTTTAAAACTAAAGGTACAGTTGGTCGCACTCAGAAAGAATCGTACTTTCGACACCCTTACAATACTTGATCTCAAGCAAGAGGTATGGAGAACGATCAGTTTGCTAGAATTGAAAGGATGGAAAGAATTCAAAAAGAACTACAGAAACAGTTAGCTAAGTCTCAAGAGGAGTCACGGGAACAAATGACCAAACTCATGGAGATGATGAGTACCATGATGAGGCAGAAGTGGCCCGGAGAAAATTCAGTTACCGAAATGGGGGCAGTAAACCAGGAAGATCGACCAGAGGTGGTACAGAAGAATGGCCAGACATCCCAACCTGTGGGAAATGAACTTCCGATTAGGGCAGCATCCTATATTTACATCCAACCAGCGACCGAAGCACATAATTTTGGTCCTAAAAGGGGTAATATTGGGGTTGATCCAATTGATGTGGAAGTTCCAGGCTTTGAAGAAATGGTTGAAAAGGAAAGGGCAAAGATGACTGAATTGAAGAGGGTTGAAACTACAGAATCCCGAAAAAAATATCAGCTGCTAGAGGAATGGTTAAGGGCGTTGTGATGGAGACTCAATTAAGAGTTGTAAACCCAAGTGCAGGTTATGTTCAAGTAATAAATTCTCGGGTGTCCGAGGTCGAACCACAGGGAAGCGTATTAGTAAGTATAAGTTTATAAATATATAAGAAAAATAAAGTAAACAAGATATTAGGGAATCAACAACAAAACAAGATAAACAAGATATTAGAGAACAAAATAAACAAAATAAAATTAAAGAAATTAAACAAGATATAAAAACAATAAGAAAAGATGTTGAGGTTAGAGAATCCACTCTTGGTGTTATGCTAAGATTAATCTTGTTTTATTACACAATTGAAATTCACACATAAGGGAGATTCCAATCGGAAGGTTTAGCAATTCAGTCCAAATTGTCCAACGTCCATAGCATATGATATTATGTTCATTTGGTGTCCTCAAAACTCATAAAAAGAGTCTAAGCATTCCTTATGCCAAGGTATATGTCTACAACAAATCAAGGTTATGAAACCAAGCATTTACTGTGCCATTTTCATTGTCAATAATGAATCAAGATCCCTACTTTGCAAGTATGATTTTAAACCAAAAGAAAATATTATCTATACTAGTGTTTATAAATGATGATTCATTTTAGCTCATGTTTAAGAGACTAACCTTAGCATTTACCAAAAGCTTCACCTCATCACCTCAACAATATGATTAGCAATACATACTAGATATGAATGAAATGAAAAGAAATGTAAGAAGCATAAGTAAATAAAAAAAGAAAACTAGAGAAAAGAAAGAAGAAGAAAACTTAGAGAATTTTATTACAATGACTAATATCCTACCAATGTACCTTTAATGCTCATCCAAGGCCCTCTATTTATACACATTTTGGAGAGCTAAATGACAAGAGACAAGCTTTATAAATTTCAAAGGTAGGTATAATAGGTGGGTGCATTTTTCTAACAATTTTCGTCATATTGTATGACAATTCTGATCATCCAGCTTGATGGTCGATTTTGTCAATGTTGGAGGCTCGATCTGATCAAATGGTCTTCTAGAAAAATATACCCCTATCAGTTACGGATCTATAGCCGTTGGAATCAGATCATTTGCTCATGTGGATCGGAAGATATGGTCAAAATACCAAAACAGGTTAGCACAGACGTCATTGCACATCAGCCAACTTGATGGTCGATTTCGCTAGGGAAAACGACTCCGTTTCAAGAAGTGTAAAACATGAAAAAGATAGATATGCCTCTTAAATTTGCACTATAAAAAATTCAGCCTTATTGCTTCAGTGAAACTCCAGATATAGCGGATATGGCAAAAGGTGTCGGAACTGGAACTGAACTGGATTTGCCCTTAATTGTTGATTTAACCTAGTAATCTGAAATCACTCAAAGAAACTCGTGAAAAACACCAAATTACATAAAAATATAAAATATCATAAACACAATTAGACTAAGCAATAATAACTCGTATTTGACACAAAACAATAATAAAACATAACTAAGAACTATATAATTATACGAGTTATCACACCCCCACACTTAGATTGTTGCTAGTCCCTAGCAACGACTCAATAAAAATAAAATAAGAAAATCTAATCTAATCCATTTTCGTTGGAAATCACGGTGGCACTTAGCATGTGACACAAGCCTTTAAACCCCTAGGTGTCCCTAGTGGACGAGTTTAGTCTCGTGAGGGTTTGCTAGAACGATACCCACAAACATTGAAAAACTAAAATATAAGTAAACTACATACACTAAAAATATTTACTCCTAATCCTTTCAATATAAATTAGAGACAATCTTTGAACAAGTCTTATAAACTAATCAATAGCTCAAAGAATTTCACAAAAATTCATGCTTGAATGTAAATAAATGAGTTAAGCCAATATTAACATAACATATTTCAATCAAAATAGTGCATATTCAACTTAATCTCAACTTCTCACTATACTCTCATGATTTTCACTCTTTAAAGTAGTGGTAAAGTGTTTACACTCAATCAATCTCATGAAAACAGTTCTACCATATGCTTGCTTGTCCACCTATTCTCCACTATTTAGATCATACAACTTCATAAATCAAGAGGTCTTTTTTCAAGGTTGTAATGGGGTCAAAGGGTTATAATGTGGTTAAAGAACAAAAGGATAAAGATATCACAAAGGTTCCAAAGAGTTCATAGAGTTTAGAGACATAATAAGATCATACAAATAAAACTTCTCAAAACTCTTATAAAGCACATAATAACATAGGCTAAATATTCATGTTGAGCCTTTGCTTCATTCTAACCAACTTTGTAACATCTTTTTCTTTACTTTAACTAGAAGTTCAAGAGAAGATTTTTTTTTATTTTTAATATGGGAATGTATTTGACAATGATCCCTTTCTTTTTCTCTTGACTTTTGCCTCTCTCCTCCCCCACACTTATCTTTCGTTCTAACCCAAATTTTCAAAAAGTATCCCTTGTTTTTGCAATATGTCTCAAAATATATAATCCATCTTTAGAACAAGGGTAAGGATATAAGTATATTTAGGCTAGGTGTAAGTTCTGGTTACCAATAAAATAGCATATTTAATGTAGGCTCAAATTGGCTCACTAGTGGGGATGTTCTCTTAGAACATTAATAATGGATGGCTGTTTGGCTCTGGTTATAATCCTAATGCCTCTATCATATTCATGTTGTCACATGTATCAATATAGTCTCAAACGGTTTAAAGCAAGTTCTAGAGAATCATGTAATCATAAGAGCACTCAAGAAAGAAATTAGATTGATTTGTATAATGCATCAATCATTATAGGCTCAAAAACTCACAAGGATGATTATACAAGTCAGATTAAGTCTAAACATGCTTCTTTCTCAATCAACATATCATATTAACATTGGCTCATAAAAAGGTTGACATCAAGCTCAATTCTCATGAAAATCTTCTCACTGATAAATCTGTTTTAGACTTATGCAATTCATATCTCATCATTGTATTAAAAAGGAACTAGAACACATTAAAAAAATAATAATAATAATAAAGACTCATAAAAAAAAATAGTAGACAAAAATAAAAGAAATCCTAAATCGTTCCCCCCACACTTAATTCTTACATTGTCCTCAATGTAAGTCTATTAACCCAAATGAAAGAATCATGTGTAAGAGAAAAGAACTAATAACATAAGAATAGGAATAACTAAGACTCAAAACAAAACAAACTCATGCAACCTAAATAATCCTAAAATACTAAACAAAAATTAACAAGTAAACATAGAAAGATTAAAATCAAACTGACAAGGTATGTCTCAAGTCTCCCTTACTCAGACCTTGTTCAGAATGAATACTTCTAAATTGCTTAAAACACAACAAACTTTTTTTTTTTTTTGAAAGAAGAAATCAAACTGACAAGGTATGTCTCAAGTCTCCCTTACTCAGACCTTGTTCAGAATGAATACTTCTAAATGGCTTAAAACACATCAATTTTTTTTTTTTTTAAAAATTAGCAAAATATGTCCCTTACCCCCTACTAAAGGTAGAATTTAGGAGATATTACCTGCAGAGGTTGCTAACCACTTATTATAACTGAGACACAACAAACAAAATGTTAGATAATGTTACAAAGACAGAGTGCAATCCACTCCTTGCTCGTCCATATCTCTTTTTCTTTTTCCGAGCGTTTGCGAAACAACCGTAGCAGATAAATACTCATAAGCTTGGAGCTTTTTGAGTAAATCTTCAATGGTTGTAGCAGAAATTATGGTTCTCCTTGCCTCTGAAAACATGAATCCATTATCCACAGCATTATCTAAATATGAAAGCAAATTACTAAAATAACCATTAATATTAAGCAAACCAATGGGTTTCTTATTTGTGACCAAAGATGACCAAGAAGCCACGCAAGCTATTTCTTCCAATGTACCCAGACCTCCTGGTAAAGCAATGAATGCATCGGCAGAATGGTACATGATTGTCATCCGTTCAGGGATACTCCAGACTTGTATTTCCTTACCCACGGTAGGTCCACAAAAACCTGTGAATAGTTGTGGCACGATTCCTAGAACTGGACTTCCTCCGGCGTGTGCTGCTGTAGCGACTGCTCCCATTAAACCCGTACTACCGCCTCCATAAATCAACTGGATCTTTTGTTGGGCAAGTATTACTCCAACTCTTATGGCTTCATCAGCGAATATGTTATTTTTCCCTGGATAAGCACCTCCAAAGACACAAATTTTTTTAATGCGCTGGGACGAAGTACTTTCCATTTTTTTTTTCAAGTGCCTGAAAGAGAATGAGTACATGGTGTAATATATAGAGGACTGAGTAATGAATCAGACAAGAGTAATAATGTCGTCGAAAGTGTATTTGACCTGTCAGAAGAAAATGTTAACCTAACAAAAGATTTTTGCGTGATTTCAGGAAGAAAATCAAAAAGAGAAGAAAAATCAACCGTAAAAGACCAATGCAAAAAAAAAAACGAGAATAATTACAAAAATCTAACAACACGTAAATTAAACCGAAATGAAGTTATTGCAAATCAAACCAAAAGTTGAGAAGTTATTTATTGTAGTTGTGATTGTGGCTCACATCTTCCTCTGGTTTTACGTCCAGAAACGGCTTAAACGCCTTCTATGAGTCGAGGATATGCTTCCCATCCAGTTTTCTTACAAGCTGGCAAACAGGGTCTTTTAACATCAGATTCCCAAGATGTTGCCATTCCCTTTGGAATTGCGGCCATAAATCAAGAATTTCTCTTTGTACGTCTCCACTAGGATGCGTCTCAAGAGAAAGTTGGATATTACCCAAATTCTCCTTACTCAGTCCATCCTTAATGAATTCAATTTTATCATCTCAATTAGAGGACGGAATCCCAATAGAACGACATTTACCGTTACACGTCCATCGTGCACATTTGTGGCAATTTGAACTCATGCGCTTTGCTCGTCGCTTCTTTGCAAAAGTGCTTCTACCTGTACCTGGTAAATGCAAAACAGGAAGATATTCATCTTCATGTACCTTGGCTTCAATTATCCAACGTATGTCTTCAGGAATCCCTTTGTGCATAAGCATTCTTAATCTTTCAAATCGAACTTGGTAAAGCTTCAGTAAAATATTTCGAGGAAAAGGAGGAAATCGTTTCTGCAATCTTGTGAGAATATCATCCATCTTGAAAAAAAATGAAAAAGAAATTGAAAGAGAAATTTATATACAATATCAGTTTTGTGGGTAGCTGATGAAACCGACTTAAATAATCACGGAGTACCGTTATCCGCCATTTAACCGGGGTTAAAAAAAAATTATATTTACATCTAGTTATTTTCAAAACAAGGATCAGAAAGAAAAACAACCTCTTCTTGAGTAACATGATTTTCCAAAAAGAGTTTGAGTCTTTGTCTATTTACCTTGAATACGTTACCATTTTGAGGATTCTCAATGTCAACTGCTCCATAATGATACACATGTTTAACCACAAATGGGCCAGTCCATCTTGATTTCAACTTACCAGGAAATATGTGAAGTCTAGAATTATAAAGTAGAACTTTTTGCCCAACATCAAATGTTTTTCTTGAAATTAACTTGTCATGAAAGGCTTTAGTTCTTTCTTTATGAATTTTAGAATTCTCATATGCATCATTTCTGAGTTCCTCAAGTTCATTTATTTGTAATTTCCGTAAATTAGAAGCGTCATCAAGGTTTGAGTTGAACATTTTAATGGCCCAATATGCTTTATGCTCAAGTTCCACAGGTAAATGACAAGGTTTTCCATAAACTAGCCTATAAGGAGACATGCCCAATGCTGTTTTAAAAGCTGTTCGATAGGCCCATAATGCATCGTTAAGTCTAAGAGACCAATCTTTGCGATTTGGATTAATCGTCTTTTCCAAAATTTGTTTAATCTCCCTATTTGCTAATTCTACCTGTCCATTTGTCTGCGGGTGATAAGGGGTTGCAACTTTGTGTGTAATGGCATATTTCTTCATTAATGTTTCAAAAACCTTGTTGCAAAAATGTGTTCCCCCATCACTTATGATAGATCGAGGAATTCCAAATCGACTCAAAATATTTTCTTTTAAAAATTTAATCACTGTTTTGTGATCATTATTTCGACATGGAATTGCCTCTATCCACTTTGAAACATAATCTATTGCAACTAAAATGTATAAGAAACCAAAAGATGGTGGAAATGGTCCCATGAAATCAATACCCCAACAGTCAAAAATTTCAATTACAAGAATTGGGTTCAAAGGCATCATGTTTCTTTTCGAAATGGAACCTAATTTTTGACAACTTTCACATGACTTGCAAAAATTATATGCATCTTTGAATAAAGTTGGCCAGTAAAATCCACACTGTAAAATTTTTGCAGCAGTTTTCTTTGTTGAAAAATGACCACCACATGCCTCGGAATGACAAAACTTAATTACACTACTTACCTCATTGTCGGGAATGCATCTTCGAAAAATCTGATCAGGACAATATTTGAACAAGTAAGGGTCATCCCAGTAGAACTTCTTTACCTCATTCAGAAACTTCCTTTTATCTTGGGGGCTCCATTGAGAAGGAATTTTTCCTGTAGCAAGAAAATTAGCAATGTCAGCAAACCAAGGTGTCGTGGAGACAATTAGAAGTTGTTCATCAGGAAAAGTATCATTTATTGGTGAGGTTCCAAAAGATTCATCACAAACAAGTCTTGATAAATGATCAGCCACCACATTTTCTACTCCCTTTTTATCTCGAATGGTGATGTCAAATTCTTGCAGCAAAAGGATCCACCTCAGCAACCTAGGTTTTGCATCCTTCTTAGAGAGAAGATATTTTAAAGCTGCATGATCACTAAAGACAACAATTGATGATCCAACAAGGTAAGATCTGAATTTATCCAATGCAAAAACAACTGCAAGTAATTCCTTTTCTGTAGTGGAATAATTCATTTGGGCTCTATTTAAAGTTTTACTTGCATAGTAAATTACATGTGGTTTCTTATCTTTCCTTTGTCCTAACACAGCACCAACAGCATAGTCACTAGCATCACACACTATTTCAAATGGTAAAGACCAATCAGGAGATCTCATAATAGGAGCAGTAATGAGCATATTTTTTAGTTTTTCAAAAGCATCTTCACAATCTTTAGTCCATTCAAATGCAGTGTCTTTTATTAAAAGATTACATAGAGGTTTAGATATCGTGCTAAAATCTTTTATGAATCTTCTATAAAAACCTGCATGTCCCAAGAATGACCTAATGTCCTTTACTGTCTTTGGTGTGGTTAGATTAGCAATCAATTCAATTTTTGACTTGTCTACCTCAATCCCTTTTGCAGAAACAATGTGACCTAGTACAATACCTTTAGTGACCATGAAATGACATTTTTCCCAATTAAGAACAAGATTTTTTTCTTCACACCTAATCAATACATTTTTCAAATTGGCTAAGCAATCATCAAATGAATCACCAGAAACAGAAAAATCATCCATGAAAATCTCAAGATTACGTTCAATCATGTCACTAAAAATACTAAGCATGCATCTTTGAAATGTGGCAGGGGCGTTACATAATCCAAATGGCATTCTACGATATGCAAAAGTACCAAAAGGACATGTAAAAGTGGTTTTCTCTTGGTCCTCAAGTGCAATGGCAATTTGATTATACCCAGAATATCCATCTAGAAAATAATAAAACTCATGCCGTGCAACTCTTTCTAAGATTTGATCCATGAAAGGCAAAGGGAAATGATCTTTCCTCGTCACTGAGTTAAGTTTCCTGTAGTCAATGCACATGCGCCAACCAGTAACAGTCCTAGTTGGAATTAATTCATTGTTTTCATTTTTAACTACAGTAACTCCAGATTTCTTAGGTACGACTTGAGTAGGACTTACCCATTTGCTATCAGAGATAGGATAAATGATTCCATTATCTAGAAGTTTAATGACTTCATTTCTCACTACTTCTTTCATATTAGGATTAAGCCTTCGTTGCATTTTTCTAGAGGGTTTAGCATTTTCCTCTAAATAAATATTATGTGTGCAGATTAATGGGCTTATTCCCTTTATGTCAGCTAAGGTCCATCCTAATGCATTTTTGTGCATTTTCAAAAGTTGTAACAACTTACCTTCTTGTAGTTCATCAAGATGTGAAGAAATTATGACTGGAAAAGTTTCATTCTCACCCAAAAAGGAATATTTTAGCTCGGATGGCAATGGTTTTAAATCCAGCTTGGGTGGTTCAATAGTTGATGGTACAATGACATTTGTGAGTGATGGAAGTTCCTCAAACTTTTGTTTCCAACAATGCTTATCCTGAAAAGAATTTAACAAAGAATCAGTGTGTGAAATTTCTGAAGCATTATCAAACTCACATTCAATTAAATAAGCTTCTAAAGGATCATGGAATGTGGTAGTGGTGAGATGTTCATGAACAAGTTCTTCAATGAAATCCACTTCATGTACTTCTGAATCATCACCAGGTTGCTTGCAAATGTTGAACACATTTAATTCTAAAGTCATATTTCCAAAAGAAATGTTCAAAATACCATTCCTGCAATTTATCAGAGCATTAGAAGTTGCAAGAAATGAACGGCCTAATATAACAGGAATTTGAACATTTGGATTTGAAACAGGATGTGTGTCCAAAACAATAAAATCAACAGGGAAGTAAAAATTTTCAATTTGAACCAAAACATCTTCAACTATCACTCGAGGAATTTTTACAGAACGATCAGCTAGTTGAAGTGTAACAGGTGTTTCCTTGAGTTCACCTAAACCTAACTGTTGATAAACAGAAAAAGGCAAAAGATTAACACTAGCACCAAGATCAAGCAATGCACGTTCTATTCTAGTGTTTCCAATGATGCATGAGATTGTTGGACATCCAGGATCTTTGAATTTTGATGGAGTAAGGTGCTGAATGATTGAGCTCACACTTTCCGTCAGAAATGCTTTCTTTTGTACATTATGTTTCCTTTTAACTGTGCACATGTCCTTCAAAAATTTAGCATAAGATGGAACTTGTTTGATTGCATCCAATAAAGGAATGTTAATCTTAACTTGTTTGAAAAGTTCATAAATTTCTGCATTTTGATTCAAATTCTTTATTGTTTGCAACCTTTGAGGAAAAGGAGCAGGATGCATACCTTTTTCTTTGTCCAAATTTTCAAGAAGTTCAGACTTACCATCATCCTTACCATTACTTTTCGGAGGGGAAGGAGGATCTTGGTCTTTTGATGGAATGTTTTTGTCAATTGCCTTTCCACTTGGAAGACTTGTGATAGAACTGGCATTTTCCTGTTGAGTTTCATTGGAGCAAGAAACAAGACATTGAGTAGAAGGGTTAGGCTGAGGTTGAGCAGGAAACTTACCTTTTTCTTGAGTGCGTAATGAAGCTGTCAATGTGGACAAGGTGTTTTTGATCTCATTGATGTCCTGTGAAGTTTGGTTATTCACATTTGCTTGTGTTTGCATGAATGCTTGCAATGTCTCTTCCAAGGTTTGTACACGTGAAGGTTGATAGGAAAAAGTGTTGCCCGGCTTTTGAGATTGTGGTACCTGAACATGATTATTATTCCGCCAACTGAAGTTGGGATGGTTTCTCCATTCAGGGTTATACGTTTCAGAGTAAGGAGAAGGAAAAGGCTTTTTAAATGTGTTTATGGAATTTACTTGATCATGCAACGCTTCTTTAAGAATGGGAATGTTTGGACATTTAGAAGTGGGGTGTCCCATGATTTCACAAATTCCACAACTTTCTTCATTTTTAACCGTTTTGACTTCTTTTACTTCTCTAAGTTCCATGGCTTCAATCTTTCTAGCCAAATTAGCTACTTTAGCTTTTATCTCATCTTCTTGACTAAAATGATATTTACCTCTGTTAGAAAAAAGATTAGATCTATTGGAACTTTCAGAGGAATTATCTGTGTGCCAGGCTTGAGAGTTATCTGCCAAATGGTCTAGGTAGTCAAAGGCTTCTTCAGGTTCTTTTTCTAGAAACTCACCGTTACACATTGTTTCAACAAATTGTTTAGTTTCGGGAGTTAAACTTTCATAAAAGAAACTAATAAGACGCCATTTTTCAAAACCATGATGTGGACAAGAACTTAGCAAATCTTTAAAACGCTCCCAGCACTGAAAAAATGCTTCATTTTGATTTTGATTGAAATTTTGAATCTGTCTTTTCAAAGCAGTAGTTTTATGTGCTGGGAAAAATTTCTTTAGAAACTCAGTTTGTAATTCTTGCCATGTGCCAATTGACCTTGGTTTTAAATTATGAAGCCAAATTTTTGCTTTATCTTTTAAAGAAAAAGGAAATAATTTTAGCTTGACAATTTCATTTGTACATTGTTGGTCATTAAAGGTGACACATACATCTTCGAAGTCTTTTAGAAACGAGTAAGCACTTTCCGATTCTAACCCATGGAAATTTGGAAGCAAAGCTATCATACCTGGTTTAAAACGAAAGTTGTTTGCATTGAGAGGAAAAATAAAACAAGAGGGTGATGAGCTTCGAGTTGGTTGCAAGTAGTCACGCATGGTGCGTACTTGTCTGTTCTCATCTTCAGCATGAACACTTTCATTGTCAGCCATGGTAGGAGCAGTATTAGAAAGATTACCTGAAAAAGTTTCACAATAAAATCTAACTAAACGACGAGATCTAAAATCACGTCGCCAAACAAGCATAAAACAAAGTTAATATACAGATTAGGCGGTATAACCAGCCAATAAAAATAAAACAAAGTTAATATACAATATAAATATAAATATATAGAAAATTAGGCGGTATAACCAGCCAATAAAAATAAATATAGGCGGTATAACCAGCCAATAAAAATAAATATACTTATAAACTTATATACTTAGTATTGCCTCCCCGGCAACGGCGCCAAAAACTTGATGGAGACTCAATTAAGAGTTGTAAACCCAAGTGCAGGTTATGTTCAAGTAATAAATTCTCGGGTGTCCGAGGTCGAACCACAGGGAAACGTATTAGTAAGTATAAGTTTATAAATATATAAGAAAAATAAAGTAAACAAGATATTAGGGAATCAACAACAAAACAAGATAAACAAGATATTAGAGAACAAAATAAAATAAAAGAAATTAAACAAGATATAAAAACAATAAGAAAAGATGTTGAGGTTAGAGAATCCACTCTTGGTGTTATGCTAAGATTAATCTTGTTTTATTACACAATTGAAATTCACACATAAGGGAGATTCCAATCGGAAGGTTTAGCAATTCAGTCCAAATTGTCCAACGTCCATAGCATATGATATTATGTTCATTTGGTGTCCTCAAAACTCATAAAAAGAGTCTAAGCATTCCTTATGCCAAGGTATATGTCTACAACAAATCAAGGTTATGAAACCAAGCATTTACTGTGCCATTTTCATTGTCAATAATGAATCAAGATCCCTACTTTGCAAGTATGATTTTAAACCAAAAGAAAATATTATCTATACTAGTGTTTATAAATGATGATTCATTTTAGCTCATGTTTAAGAGACTAACCTTAGCATTTACCAAAAGCTTCACCTCATCACCTCAACAATATGATTAGCAATACATACTAGATATGAATGAAATGAAAAGAAATGTAAGAAGCATAAGTAAATAAAAAAAGAAAACTAGAGAAAAGAAAGAAGAAGAAAACTTAGAGAATTTTATTACAATGACTAATATCCTACCAATGTACCTTTAATGCTCATCCAAGGCCCTCTATTTATACACATTTTGGAGAGCTAAATGACAAGAGACAAGCTTTATAAATTTCAAAGGTAGGTATAATAGGTGGGTGCATTTTTCTAACAATTTTCGTCATATTGTATGACAATTCTGATCAGCCAGCTTGATGGTCGATTTTGTCAATGTTGGAGGCTCGATCTGATCAAATGGTCTTCTAGAAAAATATACCCCTATCAGTTACGGATCCATAGCCGTTGGAATCAGATCATTTGCTCATGTGGATCGGAAGATATGGTCAAAATACCAAAACAGGTTAGCACAGACGTCATTGCACATCAGCCAAATTGATGGTCGATTTCGCTAGGGAAAACGACTCCGTTTCAAGAAGTGTAAAACATAAAAAAGATAGATATGCCTCTTAACTTTGCACTGTAAAAAATTCAGCCTTATTGCTTCAGTGAAACTCCAGATATAGCGGAAATGGCAAAAGGTGTCAGAATTGGAACTGAACTGGATTTGCCCTTAATTGTTGATTTAACCTAGTAATCTGAAATCACTCAAAGAAACTCGTGAAAAACACCAAATTACATAAAAATATAAAATATCATAAACACAATTAGACTAAGCAATAATAACTCGTATTTGACACAAAACAATAATAAAACATAACTAAGAACTATATAATTATACGAGTTATCACGTTGAAGGGGCGGAGCTATTTGGCAGTCTAGATGCCAAAGAGATGAGTTTAGTGCACGGTCTGGTGATTCCTCCAAAGTTCAAAGTACCAGACTTTGAAAAATATAACGAAACTACCAACCCATCAACGCATCTAACCATGTATTGCCGGAAGATGACCGGACATGATGAAGACGACAAATTGCTCATCCACTGTTTCCAAGATAGCTTGATAGGGTCCACAACTCGGTGGTATAACCAGCTTTCCCTTTCTAAGATCGGTGGTATAACCAATTATGATAAATTGGTGGAAAGTGCCACCAAGGACTTTGCAGATATGGTGATATCTGGGGAGATGATAGAGTCCGCTATTAAGAACGGGAAAATGGAAGGGGGTGAGTCTGCTATCCCTAAGAGAGTTTTTCCTGCAAAGAAGAAGGAGAAGACACAAGCAGTCAGTTTTAATCAATACACTTATACACTTATACACTTCCTACACCATACACATCTCCCAGGCCTTATACACCTACTACATCTTATGCACCTCCCACACCTTACACACCTTACCGGGGGTATAATCCTTACTACCCCAATGTGAATCACCTTGCCCAAAATCCATTCCGCTATACCAATATACCACAACAGCCGTTCCCAACTGGTATATCCCCACAAATAACCTTCCTCGAAACACTATCCCAAACACCCAAGGTCCTGCGCGCAATGACTATCGTTCACCAAGAAACGATCAAAAACCCCAGTTTGATCCCATTCCTATTACCTACGGTGAGCTATATCCTAAACTACTACAAGGCCAACTTGTCGCGCCCGTATATCTTAAACCTTTGACCCCACCATACCCAAGATGGTACAATGCAAATACCAACTGCGCATATCATGCAGGAATTCAGGGGCATTCGACGGAGGATTGCATTGCCTTAAAAAAAAGTCCAAAGCTTAACCAATACTGGAGTTGTGATGTTTGGGTCAAAGAATGGGTCGAATGTAGCGGGAAACCCATTGCTCGATCATGCTGAGAATCGGATAAATGCAGTACTGACAGGGGAAGTCAGAAGGTTAAAAAAGGATGCTAGGGAACTCAAGACTCTGATGTTAACAATATGGGTCGAGATGGTTAAGGCATGAATGGTGGAGGATGCATACAATTTAAAAATGGTTGCAAAGAGGGTGCAGAATTAGTGCCCGTTCCTTAAATGTTCAGGTCATATCATACAGGACTGCGGGAACTTTCTAGCTAAAGTCCAAAAGATGATGGATAATGGAGAGGCCCAGTTTTACGAAAAGACAAAGGGGGAAGTAGAGGTTATTGAGAATGTGGCCGGCTATGAAATAGGAAGACCTTTGATCATCTACTATGATGAACCAGAGAAGACTACCCGATTGTTGAGAAAATTGCACCCAAGCTAATCATAGATTTGCCTTTTTCCTTTTCATACAAGGAAAGCAAAACTACACTATGGAAATATGACTGCAGCATGGTTATGCCCGGGTCTTCAAGTCAACAAGATATTACAGGTGTGGGGCACTTAACACGAAGTTGAAGGTGTTATGCCCCTGAGGTTGTTGAATAGGGATCAGCAAGAAAAGATGGAGGACTGGACAAGGGGAAGAAAGTAGTTGAACCAATCTATATTGAGATGGATTTATCAAAAGAAGCAGAGAAGGGATCAGCCCCGATAAACAAGATAAAGGAGTCGGTAAACAAGAAGGAAGCCTGCGAGTTTTTGAAGTTCATAAAACATAGTGAGTATAGTGTGGTTGAGCAATTGCAGCGTCAGCCAGCAAGAATCTCCATCTTATGCTTGCTATTAAACTCAGAGCCATACAGAAATGCTCTGTTATGAGTGTTGAATCAGGTATACGTGGCTAACAATATATCAGTAGAAAAGTTAGACAGGCTGGTGAGAAACATTGCAGCCGACGATCAAATATTTTTCAGTTATGATGAAATACCACCCAATGGTTTTGGGCCCACAAAGGCTCTTCACATAACAACCACCTGCAAGGGGCATATATTACCAAGGGTGCTTCTAGATAATGGTTCTTCATTAAATGTAATGCCCTTGGCAACCCTGTCTAAGTTTCCAGTTGATATGTCTTATATGTTACCGAGTTGCACATTAGTCAGGGCTTTCGATACCAGGAGAGAGATAATGGGAACTATTGAGGTTCCTTTGGAGATAGGCCCATGCACCTATAGAGTGAATTTCTAGGTCATGGATATTAATCCACCTTATAATTGCTTGTTGGGAAGGCCATGGATACATTCAGCAGGGGCTGTACCCTCGTCTCTCCACCAAAAACTGAAATTTGTGATGGAGGGCTGTTTGATCACTGTATCAAGAGAAGAAAACATAATAGCCTCCGTATCTACTGAATCTCCTTATGTTGAACCCAATAAAGATACCGTTGAATTTTTTTTCGATCTTTGGAATTTGTAAATGCGGTTTTCATCGCTGAAGGACGAAATATTCCAAAGCCAAGGTTGTCCAAGAACACAAGGCTAGGAGTAAGAACCACAGTGGGAAAAAGCTGTAGGGCTAGAAAAGGTCTAGGGAAATATCTTCAAGGGATGGCCCGAGCAATGGAAGCAGTGGGAAAGAAAGATCGGTTTGGCTTAAGGTATCTTCCGAAGGCCCATGAGAGGAGGAAACAGGTTGAAAGGAACAGACAAAGAAGAATGGCCCATCTCACGGGTATGGATATTGAATGGGAACCCATGACTTTCCCACCATTCCTTCACAACTTCTGCTCTGCTGGTTTTTTATTAGGAGAAAAGAATTCAGAGGATGTACTTATAATGATCGAGCAAGCTTTAAAAAAATTCTATACAAATAAAGGGGCAGATTCAGGATATGGTAATTTGCATGATCGAGAAAGAAGGGATGGAAAGTGACAGTGCGAATTGGATGGTGCGACTTTGTCCACCAGGATATAGACTAACCAATTGGAGTGCGACTGAGTTGCCCATAGTTTTTAAGTCTATTCCAACGTAATACTTTAAAAAACAATCTTAATTATCTTTACCCAGAAAGCTATCAAAGATAGTGCAGTAGCTGAATTCTTAGCATGTCGGGCAGTGGAAGATTATGATCCATTGAACATTGACTTCCCGGATGAAGGTTTGATGTATGTTTCACAAGCAGATGAGATTCCCCTGAAGAAAAAAGTATTGAAAATGTACTTTGATGGCGCATCTAATGCTATGGGGCACGGAATCGGTGCAGTCCTCATATCCCCAGAATAAGATTATTATCCTTTCACTGCTAGATTGGATTTTGATTGTACAAACAATACTGCCGAATATGAAGAGGGTACCATGGGCCTTCGTGCTGCAGTAGATAGAAAAATCAAAGTATTGGAAGTTTTCGGAGACTCAGCCTTAGTGATATACCAGCTACGAGGAGAATGGGAAACCTGGGATACAAAGCTAATCCGATACCGAGAACTCATATTGAATTTATTAGAGGAATTTGAAGAAGTGAAATTCAATTACTTTCCTCGATAAGAAAACTGAATGGCAGATGCTCTGGCTACTTTGTCATCAATGTGTAAACTGAATGAAGGGGCATAAGTTGTACCAATAAAGATGAGTATATATGAGTCTCCTGCCCACTGTCTGAGTATTGAAGAAGAAGCAGATGGCCTCCCTTGGTATAACGACATCTTGCAGTACATCAAGAGTTAACAGTATCCAGAACAAGCAACAGAAAATGACAAGAGGACTCTGAGAAGGCTAGCAATGGGTTTTGTTCTAGACAGTGAGATTCTCTACAAGAAAGGAAAAGACCAAGTCTTGTTGAGATGTGTCAAATCTGTCGAAGCTCGGAGAATTATAGAAGAGGTCCATAAAAGGATATGTGGCACTCATACTGATGGTCACATGCTTGCTAAGCAGATTATGAGGGCAAGGTATTATTGGTTGACAATGGAAGGAGATTGTATCAGTTATTCTCGGAAGTGCCATAAATGCCAGATATATACAGATAAGATTCATATGCCGCCATCGCCATTACATGTCATGACTGCATTGTGGCCCTTTTCAATGTGGGGAATGGATATGATCGGACCTATTACCTCGAAAGCTTCAAATGGACATAGTTTCATCTTGGTGGCCGTAGATTATTTCACAAAATGGGTGGAAGCTGCTTCCTATGCGAATGTAACAAAGTCGGTGGTATGTAGATTTATTAAGAAAGAAATCATATGCCGTTACGGGTTGCCAGCAAGAATTATTTTTGATAAAGCTATTAATTTGAACAATAAGATGATGAGAGAAGTGTGTACTCAGTTCAAAATCACACATCATAATTCAGCACCTTACCGTCCGAAGATGAATAGGGCAGTAGAAGCAGCCAATAAGAATATCAAGAAGATTGTTGAGAAGATGACCAATGTGTATAAGGATTGGTATGAGATTTTTCTTTTTGCTTTTCATGCATATCGTACTTCGGTCCGTACATCTACAAGGGCAACGCCGTTTTCTTTGGTATACGGGATGGAAGCAGTGCTACCTATTGAAGTTGAGATCCCTTCACTTCGAGTTTTGATGGAAGTTGGCCTAGAGGAAGCAGAATGGGTTAGAGCTCATTATGAACAGTTGAATCTCATCGAGGAGAAAATATTGAAAGCAATTTGTCACGGGCAGTTGTATTAAAAAAGGATGATTTGAGCCCACAACAAGAAAGTTTGTCCTAGATAGTTCCGAGAGGGGGAGTTGGTACTGAGGAAAATTCTCCCTATAGTGAAGGACCTGAGAGGAAAATGTTTTTCGAATTGGGAAGGACCCTATGTGGTAAAAAGAGCTTTTTCTGAAGAAGCATTGATTTTAACTAGAATGGACGGGGAGAATTTCAGAAATCCTGTGAATGCTGATGAACTGAAGAAGTATTATGCTTAAAAAAAAAGTGTGATGCTGTGCACATGGAACTTCGAATGATTCCAATTATAAAAATGGAAATTCTATATATCTATTTCCCCTGTGAATTGCTTTTCAAAGAAAATATTTATTCTTCATATGATGAATGACCATCTTTAATATTCCTTTCACTAAGAAGAATTTATCCTTAGTCACCTCTTTGAGCCTTAGGAATTATTCCTTTCTTTAAACCTTGATCAATGATCACCTTCTACACTGGAGGGCAAATGCGAGGAAAAATAATAAAAAAATCATGGCAAAAAGAAAGCCATCGACAAATATGGCAAACGAAAGCCAACAAAGCAAAAAAAAAAAAAGAAAAAAGAAAGAAAAGAAAGTCCAAAAAGGGACAAATGTTTCAAGAATGAGTTCTCCTCAGGAAATGATCCTTGATCCAATCACCCTTAAACACATTTTGAGCCTATTTTGTCCTTCCTTTCTAAACCTGAACCTTGGCGTACATTACGTGCTTTAAAAGCACATTTTAACCAAGCATGGATATTTAATTTGAAAGGTTATTCTCAGAATTCATCCCATCTTTTGAATTGATATTTTTACCTTGGAAGCATTTATAATTCTCAGATGCATGGTAGAATACAAAAAAAAAAATGGAAATGAAAAAAGAATGTAAAATGAGAGGTTTAAGCCGAAAACCCGCAAAGAGCGACTTAATACCGAATAGAGGACACTTGAGTTGAAAACCTGCAAAAGGCAGCTCAAGTACTAATCAAAGTTAGAATCAATGCTCCGTGTAAAGGTGGAGAAAGTATCTGAAAACCAGAAGAAAGGGGAACAACTCAGTCTGATGTAACTACGGAAGCCGAGAGGTTACCCAAGTAAATTACTTGTTCAAAAGAAATTCCAGATGGTTTGAAAAGGAGGGGTCCAAGATATTCTGCATCCGGGCCATCTACAACCTATAACTTTACATTTGTTTCTTATATCCTTGATATTTATTTTTACTATTTTAAAACATGTCTTGCAATAAATTATTTTTATCCTTTTCATGACAATTTTTGCTTGATTCATATTTTCTTTCATACATTTTTTTAGATGTATTATGATTGTTATTAAATTGAATGATGAAAAAAAAATCTTTAAATAAAAGGATTTCAGAGTATTACTGAGGAATAGATTAAATCTTGGGAAAGGTTTGGAAAGTTCACCAAGAAAAGAAAATAGTGAACGTGTTGGAGACTCCATCACGAAGTCAGTAAATCTGTGAATTTCAGCGAAAGTCAGAAACTGAGACTGTTTGACAAGTTATCTTGAGTGAAGGATTCCTTAAGTGGGGCATCGGTGAACAATTGAAGAGTCCGTCATGAAGTCGGATAATCTGTGAACCTCAAAGAAACCATGGATTAGAAATCATGACACAATCATTTGATTGCATTCATTCTTTGGAAACATACAAGCATTTGCAAAGTATGTCATTCTCATCGTTGCATTTAGCTAACATTGCAGAAATCAGGAAAACTTGGACTTCCCCAAAGTGAACTCGTTTTGTTTTTTCAAACGAGTTGAGCCCCGAGATCACCGTCGAGGTATGTTTCCTTTCCAAATCGAACTTATTTTGCATCTCAAATAGGTCGAGCCCCGAGACTTCCATTGAGGTATGTTCCTTTCATTTTCAAGATAAATTTATTTTTTTTTTCAAATGAACCAAACCCAGAATCATTCTTAGTATTTCCTTTTGTTTTAAATCAAATTCATTCTATTTTACCAAATGAGTCGAGCCTTGAGACCACAGTCGAGGTATTTCCTTTTGTTTTAAATCGAATTCAATCTATTTTATCAAATGAGTCGAGCCTTGAGACCACCGTCGAGGTATTTCCTTTTGTTTTAAATTGAATTCATTCTGTTTTATCAAATGAGTCGAGTCTTGAGACCACTGTTGAGGTATTTCCTTTTGTGTTAAATCGAATTCATTCTGTTTTATCAAATGAGTCGAGCCTTGAGACCACTGTCGAGGTATTTCCTTTTGTTTTAAATCAAATTCATTCTGTTTTATCAAATGAGTCGAGCCTTGAGACCACTGTTGAGATATTTCCTTTTGTTTTAAATCGAATTCATTCTGTTTATCAAATGAGTCGAGCCTTGAGACCGTGTCAAGGTACTTTCAAATCACGAGTAAGGCCTCTAGGAACCATTCTTAAGACCTCAGGGCATCATTTTTGAAGCCGCATACAGCGCATTTTTTTAAAAATCACGGGTAAGGCCTTAGGGCACTATTCTTAGGACCTCCGAGCATATTCTTAAAGCCGCATACAACGCATTTTTTTTACAAAATCACGGGTAAGGCCTCCAGGCACCATTCTTAAGACCTCCGGGCATAATTTTTCAAATCACGGGTAAGGCCTCTGTTTACCATTTTTAAGACCTCCGGGCATCATTCTTAAGACCTTCGGGTATAATTTTTTCTTGCAAATCGAACTCGCTTCCTTAAGACGGGTCGAGCCTTGATTAGTCAGGAAATTTAATTTAAGGACAATATCTTCTATTTACAGTTTTTTTTTTTTCAAAAAAAAAAATGAAATGAAAGAAGAAAAACCCCTTTCCCTTCTCTTCACATGTGATTTCACTAGCCGGACAAAATTAGTGTTTGTTTATCTTTTCCTGATTTCTGATTCTCAGCAATAGCCAAAAAGAGGCAGCTGTAAACATCTAATTTTGTCCGGAGCACTAAAACAGGTATGTTTTCTTCCAAAATTGATGTTCAGCATGTAAAAAGACTTTTTTCATCTTGCAGGTGTTACTTCGGGACTTAGTCTAAGAAAGAGAGCATAAAAAGTCAAACTTAAAAAAAGTCAACATCAAAAAGTCAACTACCAAAAAGTCAACCCACTTTCAAAATCAAGATTTGAAGTTCAATTGAAAAATGACGAAAGAATTTTGATAATCCGGGGTCTACATCGAAAGATATGGAGTTCGAAAGTTAGGTTATTGAGATTCAGTAGAAAGGAAATCCTAATTCGAGAAATTTGGGAAAAAGTGCTTAAACGATCGAATTGGTCAAAATTGAAGGTTCCAAATGAAAGATAAGCACTGAATACGGGTAAGAATCCACTTGAAGGAAAAACTGAAAGAAAAGTCAATCCGGAAGAAAATCGAGAATTAGGGTTTTTGGTGGATTTCGGTGAAATTGGGAAGAATTACAAGAAATGGCCCGATTCGGTAAGACTAAAGCCCATAATGGATGAGGAGTGATAAACAAAGGATAGCCCAAGGCTCAGTTTGAAGAAAATCTAAAAATCGAACTTGTTTTGAGCAAAACCAGGTTTCGGAGGCAAAAGAGCAAAATTGGAAAATTTAGGAAAAATATCAAATGAACTCCAAAAATTCTGAAAAATTGAAAATCTCATTCTTAAATCATTTGGAAGAGATTGGCGAAATAAAATATTGATTCGGAATTCGTTTGCAAAATGGCCAAATCCCGGGTCTCTTATTCAGAAATTCAAGAAGATAAATCCCGAAAAAAGGCAAATGAACTCCAAAAATTCTGAAAATTTGCGAATCTCATTTTTAAATTATTTGGAAGAGATTGGCAAAATAAAATCTTGATTCGGATTTCTTTTGCAAAATGGCCAAATCCCGGGCCCCCATGTAGTAATTCAAGCAGATAAATCCCGAAAAAAATACCAAATGAGTTCCAAAAATTATGAAAACTTCCAGATCACACTTTTAAATTATTTGGAAGAGATTGCTCAAGAAAAATCTGGATTTGGAGCTCGTTTAAAAAATGGTAAAGTTTGGGGGCATAAAAAGGCAATTTTGGAAGAAAAAATCAAAATAAATAGCAAATGGACTTGAAAATTTTTGAAAACTTCCAGAATCCAAATTTTTATTATTTTGAAAGTATTGAAAAAAT
Source organism: Fremontodendron californicum (assembly GCA_030761205.1). Classification (NCBI taxonomy): domain Eukaryota; kingdom Viridiplantae; phylum Streptophyta; class Magnoliopsida; order Malvales; family Malvaceae; genus Fremontodendron; species Fremontodendron californicum. The sequence continues at coordinate 4,469,138 of JAULJL010000037.1, forward strand.
AAAATTTGAATTTGGAGTTCGTTTGCCATTTATTTACGTTCGGGGGGCAAAAAGGTTATTTTGCCCAAGAAACCGAAAATGGCTTTTCTTGCATTTTAAAAAAATGGAACATGGGCTGGAAGGAAAGGGGCTAGCCGGCCAAGGCCCAAAGATGTGTAGGAAGTTTCTGATTTTTTAATCAAAAGGCCAACAATGAAGAGTTAGTTATTTTTTGATCAAGCCTTTACAAATAAGCTACATGGACCAATGCATGAAGAAGGAGAGTGTCAACATAATGGCTTAAGATTCTTGAACAGCTGTAATTGTGGGCAGCTGATGGCCTAATCTAAGGGTGATAATTTCATGTTTTAAACATCTTGGATCAATAGCCCTTGGATGAGAATTGGTTGATTGAAAAATGACAACATCCTAGCCTAGAGGGGGGTTTCGGCCACACTAAAGAAAGAGACTCTTTCTTTCATTTTCAGATTACACTCACTCTCTATTCTCTCTTGGTTTTGGCTGATTTTCTCTACATTGTTGAAAAGCAAAAAGAAAAGTTTAGAAAAGAAAAGAAATTTAGAAGAGAAAAAGCTTGAAAGATAGCTTCTAGAGGTTGCTTATACTCTTGCACTTTCATTGATTTTCCATTCTTGATTTGCTCTTTTGATTATTATTTTGGTGAGTTTCTTTTGATTTTTCTTTTTAAATAAGTGTTTTTAATGTTCTTCTTTAAGTTCATTCTTCATCATTTCTTATAAAAAGCTCTTGAAATTTTTTTCTTTCCTTTGTTCTTGAGATGGCCGAATGGTCTTTTTATTTATTTATTTTATAGTTGCTGTTTTGCTCTGTTATTTCATGTTATTTTTGATATTAAATAAGTTTTGATGCTTTAAATCTTCTTCTACTACATAGACTTGAAGCTTGTTTTAATTTGGTTGCTTGTTTATTTTCATTTATGAGTCTATTATCATGTTTATTTTACTATTCTTGCATTTTTGATTTTCTGTTTTCAAAATGTTTAAGTTTGTTTATGTTTTATATTTTGTAATCCATGTGTTTGTGAAAATGCTTGTTGGTTTTCATGCCTCTACTTTATATTTGCATGATTTGAGTGTTATTCTTTAGTTAAGCATGTTAGTATATCAAGTGTTTGTGAAAATGCCATGCTCATTTTGAACATGAGGCCATTCGGCCACCTTCATTTTGTTTGCTTTGTGTGTGTATTTTTGTTATGTTAGTTGATAGGTTTGTATTTTCATGAAGTTTGGTTGAGTATTTTGTTTAAGCATGCCATGTGTTTGTGTTATTGCCATGCATATTTTAGGTTTAGGATTGGTTTGTTTGCCATGCATCTAAGTTGCATTAAATGCCATGCAAGTTCATTTAGGTCTAGGTCATTTTATTGATACCATGCATTTTTCATGTCATTTAGGTTTTAAATCATGCATTTCATGAATCATATTTGCTGGACTTTTCATGCATTTCAAGTCCATGCCACTTGACTTATGACTTAGGCCAATCAATGGTTCAAAGTCATGCTCTCTTGAGCATACTTGTGGAAAATTAAAGAGTTGTCAAATTGATTATTCTACCTTTGTGATTTTTTTTTTCTTAGCCAATTTTTGTCTAACTTTTCAAAAGTGTTAGCTACTGTTTATGAGTCATTTAGAGAGTCTTTAATATTTTTACTTTGATTTTTAAATGATTTTACCAAAGGCAAAAGAATGTGTTTTGGCAAAACAGTTTTTTACCCAGTACTCATACTTTTCCGATTTTTCTGGGTAGTCATCTTTAATTATAAAATTAAGCCAATTTTTTTCTCTTCTAGTTTTACATGTTCTGAGTCTCCAGTATTGTTTTTAGATTATTTGAATTTTTAAAAATAGGGTAAAAAATCGTGCTTTAAAACTGGACAGTGGAGTCAGAATTGAATTTGAAGGAAAATTATTTTTCTGTTTTGGTTAAGTTACTTAGAGGGGGCTGATTAGGAAGTTTAGCTACTGACTTAGGGTAGTTTCTAAGCCTTTTTAAACTCTAAAAATGATTTTTTAGGTCTTGGGTTAAGGGTGGTCAAGTCCGAAAATTTTAAACTTAGGAAATTAGAGCCATTTGAAAAAGGGTTTAGCTAAGTTTTTATTTTTGATCTAAGCTTTGTTTTCAAACAATCACAAAGTATTTTGGTTTTAGAATATTTAATTTGATATATTTTCCTAAGGTAGCCAGATATCTTTTTAGATATACGGATTTCCTTAATTAAAGGAAAAAGTACACTTTCATGCATTGCATTTTTCATATTCATGCATTTTATATAATATGTACTTTTGCTATGATAATTTCTATGGTATTGTTATTATTTTGATTTATATTTTGATGTTATATTGTTTATTATATGGTTTTGAATATTTCATGATATCCTATGCTTTTTATTTAGTTATTTTTGTCATATTATTTAGCATATATTATGTTCGTGCATTATTATTTTCATTGTTATTTTCATGCATATTATATGATAGCATTATTTTATATTTCATGTCATTTAAATTATATGACATATCATTTATATTTGCCATGTCATTTAAATTATTTCATTTCATATAGAATATATTATGTTACCTAGGTCATTTTATTTCATGTAGAATATATTATGTTACCTAGGTCATTTCATTTCATTTAGAATATATTATGTCATTTAGGATATTTTATTTCATTTAGAATATATCATATAAATTAGGATATTACATTTCGTATAGAATATATCATGTTACCTAGGTCATTTAATTTATTTTAGAATATATCATATAACTTAGGATATTTCATTTCATTTAGAATATGCTAAGACATTTAAATTATATCATATCATTTAAGTTGCATTATTTTATTTAGACTTTGCTATGTCATTTTATTTATATCATACATATCCATATTTTTTAAAAATATTCTCAAAAAGCTAATGATTTTCAACAAAATAAAGATATTCCCGAGTTAAAATAATTCATGAATTCTCTGCCGGATTTGCTAGGGAGAATATCATCAATTATCATTAATAACGGAATATCTTCTTTAAAATGAGAATGATTCGAAAAGTTTTCCAAACTAATATAAATTTCTATATTTTGCCACGTTTGTTGGGGAATATTGGAAAATTTTGAATTTATAATTTCCGAATCTTTTTTCAATTAAAAATGGAATTATTTTTTCATTAAATTGGGAATTAACTTGAAATACTAAATTTAAAACCAACTTTTTACCGCGATTTGAGATAACACCTGATTAATAAGGTATTGTTTTATACAGGCATTGTGGGGTGCTAGTTCTTCCCCACACGTAACCGAGTCTCAAACCCGCTTCTTTGATTGCTATGGTTTAAAACGCAGACTTGAAATTGGTTTTAAAAATGTTTTAATTAATTTTAAAATATTTTATAAAACCGATTTTAATAGGTGGTCGATCACACCTAGCTAAAAAAGATTGGTGGTGACTCTATGTCTTTTTCAAGGTCATTTTCAAAATCTTCATTTTTCAAGAGGAATTAAATCGACTTTTCCTCGATTTCTTTTAATGTCACGCTTAACGAATAATAATGTCGTGCGATGAGACTTGTTATTTTTTAGGTTGCGTTAAGTCCCATCATTTGAAACTGTTGAATCTGATTCCTATTTTTCTGCTGATAAATCAAATCATGGTGAAAAACTGTTGATTCTGATTCCCCTTTTTTTGCTCATAAATCCCATCATGGTGAAAATTTGTTGAACTGATATTTTTCAGCTGATAAGTCTCATCCTTTGAAACTGTTGAATTTGATTCCCGTTTTTCTGTTGACAAGTCCCATCCTTTGAAATTATTGAATTTGATTCTCATTTTTCTGCTGATAAATCAAATCTTGGTGAAAAACTGTTGATTCTGATTCCTATTTTTTTGCTGACAAGTCCCATCCTCTGAAAGTGTTGAATCTGGTTCCCATTTTTCTTCAAACTCTTCATTAACTGAAAAAGTGATTAATGACTCAGCAAAACTCTTCATATTTATAACGGTTTATTGAGTAAAATTTGGTGAAAAATTGTTGAATCTAATCCCCATTTTTCTGCTGACAAGTCCCAACCTTTGAAACTGTTGGATCTGATTCCCATTTTCTACTGATAAATCAAATCATGGTGAAAAACTGTTGATTATGATTCCCATTATTTTGCTCATAAATCCCATCATGGTGAAAAATTGTTGAATCTAATTTTGTAGCTGATAAGTCCCATCCTTTGAAACTGTTGAATATGATTCTCATTTTTCTGCTGATAAATCCAATCATGGTGAAAAACTGTTGATTCTGATTCCCATTTTTTTGCTCATAAATCCCATCATGGTGAAAACTGTTGAATCTGATTCCCATTTTTTCTGCTGACAAGTCCCATCCTTGAAAGTGTTGAATCTGATTCCCATTTTTCTTCAAACTCTTAATTGAATGAAAAACTGATTAATGACTCAACAAAACTCTTCATATTTATAATGGTTTATTGAGTAAATTATAGTGAAAAATTGTTGAATATGATTCCCGTTTTTCAGCTGACAAGTCCCATCCTTTGAAACTGTTGAATCTGATTCCCATTTTTCTGCTGATAAATCTAGTCATGGTGAAAAACTGTTGATTCTGGTTCCCATTTTTTGCTCATAAATCCCATCATGGTGAAAAATTGTTGAATCTGATATTTTCAGCCGATAAGTCTCATCATTTGAAACTGTTGAATCTGATTCTCATTTTTCTGCTGACAAGTCCCATCCTTAACTGTTGAATCTGATTCACATTTTTCTGCTGATAAATCCAATCATGGTGAAAAACTGTTGATTCTGATTCAGAATTTTTTGCTCATAAATCCCATCATGGTGAAAAAATGTTGATTCTGATTTCCATTTTTCAGCAGATAAATCTCATCCCTTGAAACTGTTGATTCTGATTCCAATTTTTCTACTGACAAGTCCCATCCTTTGAAAGTATTGAATCTGATTTCCATTTTTCTTCAAACTCTTTATTGACTGAAAAACTGATTAATGACTCAAAAAAATCTACTGATATATCTCATCCTTGAAACTATTGAATATGATTCTCATTTTTCTGCTGATAAATCCAATCATGATGAAAACCTGTTGATTCTGATTCTCATTTTTCTGTTGACAAGTCCCATCCTTTGAAAGTGTTGAATCTGATTCCCATTTTTCTTCAAACTCTTCATTGACTGAAAAACTGATTAATGACTTAGCAAAACTCTACTGATATATCCCATCTTTGAAACTGTTGAATCTGATTGTAATTTTCCTGCAGATAAATCCAATCCTTTGAGACTATTCAATCTGCTGATAAATCCCATCATTTGTACCAAAAGATCAATTTAAAAATTTTATATACATTTTTATTTTTTATATATAAAAATAAAAATTATTACAAAAAATATTTATTTAGCCTTATAAAAAATAAAATTAATAAATTTTTTATTTTTATATATAATTAAAAATTAATATAATTAAAATAAAAATTGCAAAAAAATGCAAAAAAAAAAATTGCATTTTGCATTAGGGAAGTCGCCATATGATATGGCGACTTCCCTTGTGCAAAATGCAATTTTTATTTTTTATTTTCAAAATGAAGCACATAAGTCACCATATCATATGGCAACTTCTGTGCTTCATTTTGAAAAAAAAAATTGCATTTTGCACAAGGGAAGTCGCCATATGATATGGCGACTTCCCAACAGGTAAAAACTAGCGTATTTTGGTACATAATTTGCAATGTTTGGCATTTTGATCAATTTTTTTCATCAGTATTCAAATAAAACAAACCCACAATATCATGGTGTTTTTATATTAATATAATTTTTTTATTTTTAATTTTTAAATTATCGATTTTTTTTTTATGTATCAAAATACTCTGATTTTTACATAAATTGAAAAATAATCATTGCCCATAACGATTTTTCAACAGGTTTTTGATATTTTTTGTTATTTACACCAATATATATATATATATATATATATATATATATATATATATATATATATATATATATATATATATATATACAAGGGAAGCCGCCATCCTAGAGGGCGGCTTCCCTTGTATGTTTGTAAAAAAAAATTATTTTATAGCGTGGAAGTCGGCATCCATGAGAACGGCTTCCACATTATTTTTTTTTAATATATAAATTATAACTGTTGACCCAACATTTTTTTTAAAACTTAAATAACAAAATTAAAATTAAAAATTATATAATTTATAATTTTAAAAAATAAAAATAAAATTGTAATAAATTTTAAAATTTAAAATTTAAATAGCAAAATTAAAAAAAAATAACAATTTATAATTTTTTGAAAAAATAACGTATAAAAAAGTTATGTATTTAAAACTATCTTTGATGGCGATTTTCAAACAATATTTAAAATTAACGTATTTTGGTCAATAATGGTTATTTTTAAATTTAAACTTTTAACTCAAGAAAAATAAAAAATCTATAAAGAAACACATTATACAAAAATACATTATTCTCGTTATATTATACATTATTATACCAAAGTACATTTATTCTAATTATTTATGGAGGAGCTCTCTTATTGCATGGTGTTGAGCAACATTGCGGAGCTCTCCTATTACGTGGTGGTTGCACTTGTCGTTCAACCTCGTCAATGGCACGTATTCGCGGTCGACCTCGTGCTCGACCTCTTGCTGTAACCGCCACTGGTTCTGGTTGTGTGGCATCCTCATGCTCATGGACGGTGCTGTAATGACTAGGGTTGTAAATGCGACACTTGTATTCGCAAGTTACTCGAGTTCGACTCGAAAAAATTCAAATTCGGCTCTATCATTGTCGAGTCGAGCTCGAGTAGCTTGAGCTATCGAGCGAGCCGAGTTCGAGTATTTTAATTCCAGACTCGAGTAGCTCGCGAGCCTAATCGAGCTTTTTATTTTTAATATATATTTAAATTATTTAATTATTAAATTATGATTTAACCCTTAATATATATACTTAAACAAACCCTAAAATCCTAATTTCATTTTCACATTTCAGCCTACGACTCATTCTTTTCTCTCCCAACAAATTTGCTTTCTCATTTCAATGTTTCTTCTCTCCCAATCCCATTCAGCAATCAACCTTACTCCCACCAACTAGCTTCACCCCTTCCGAGCACCCCTTTCTCCTCTAGCCAACAACAGCAACAGCAGCAACAAGCTTTTTCAGCATCAACGACAACAGCGACATCAGAAACAAGCTCCTTCAGTAGCAATGACGATAGCATCTCCCTCGACCAGACCTCGTCAAGGTTTATATGAAATAAACAAGTTCTCTAGCAAAATTGATTTTGATGGACTTTAATGGGATGGGTTTTGTTCAAACTAATTGAACCCAGTTCTGCATTGAGGTAGTAATGTTGTTGTATTTGATTAATTTGATTAAGACTTTAATCTTTTTTGTGTTTAGAAAATTTTGAATTTGATTGTTGTGTAAGATTCTTTATTTTTATCATGTATCATATTGAAATTATATATTTATTTATTAATTTTAGTTAATAAAAAAATTTGTATATGAAAAAGCCTAATTCGAGCTCGAGCTCAAGTATAGAATTTGAGCCTAGTCGAGCGAGATCGAATAGTTCAATTTTATCTCGAGTCGAGCTCGAGCTTAAAAAATGATACTCGATCGAGTTTGAGGTGAGTTTCGAACCGCGAGTTTCGAGTCGAGGTTGAGCTCGAGCTTCTCACTATTCGGGCTCGGCTCGGCTCGATTACAGCCCTAGTAATGACCCACATCAGCTGCATCAGTAAAGGGAAACTCACTCTTGAAGGGACCCATATCTTTAGTATCTAAAAATGGAAACCCGCTACTGGAGGAGCCAACACCTAGTCCACCCATAAAGGGAGCCGGACTACTAGATGGACCCATAAATGATGTACCATCATATGCTGATGCAGGGGTTCCGAACTGATACAGTGTACTTAGATATGCTGAACCTAAACTTCGGGTGAGGAGCTGGTCATCTAACTTCGTCCTTGGCGGTGATGGTCTGTAACACTCATCAACATCATCCCTGGGGTGACTGATGGAATAACGATGACTGGCTACTCCATAATCTCGTCCAGGTTCAGGATGACTAAATGACATTCTTGGTGTAGTGACTCCTTTGTATGCGATGAGGCCGGATGGCGTGTTTGCCCACGTTGTCGGCTAGGTCTAGGAACTTCTATTTCCTGTGTAGGAGGGACTGGATTTGAAGTTCGTCGGGGAAATGGTGTACTCCTAACATCCTCAAACTCTGACGGTGGACAAACAGAAGGCCGACCTTCATCCTTATACCATCTTATGTAATCATCAAATGGTATAAAATTATTACCAAATATGGCATAACCTAGATAAATTCGTTGAGAACATATATCCCACCACTACATCCATTATGATGCTTCGTAGGCCAGAATTCTTCATGACACCCACGCATGTCAATCTTGTGAACTTTATCAAGGTTCACCGGTGGTTGCGGAATTGGTTGTTGTATCCAAATTATCCCATCACCTTGTCTATGTGGTACCACTCCGCATATGCAAAGCATATCAATGCTGTATTTGCTTGCCATATATGACAATTATTGTAGGCATCCGATGGGAGGCATGCCATAGTTTTATTTGAAGAATATGACATCCACACAAATTACGAATAATAATTATAAATTATTAGTGTTCATATGGATTATAAACATTTACCTTATCATATCCTAGTCGATCTAGTCATAATCTTATACTTGCAAGGTCGGTCAGAATATAGCTATGATCTTTACGATTACTCCATCTGTTAAAATGCGTATAAAATCTTAATAGACGTGCAAGTTCGTACAAAATTAATAAAATAATCAAGATTATTACATGCTTGCAAGGGGGTATACAAGCGAAAAATTCACGCGCAGAGGAAGAAATGACAGTCAATACCAAGCCCATGATTGTAGAATCTGCCTATGTCATGACTCTTTGGAACTATAGTTCGGCACAGTTCTCTATGCAAAAACCCCCAAACACGTAGAACCCCAACTATAATTTGAGGCATGCTCTAAATCACGAAGTAATGGAAGATACATTAAATGTACCTGATTGCTCGATTTGTCGGTTATTAGCATTCCTCCAATCAAACGTAAAATATATGCCCTAGCAGCATATTTTACCTCTTCTTCACTTGAGTGTTCGGGGAGATTTTGAAATGACTGCAACCAAGTTAGTTTCACCGTTGAGCCCTTGACATACTCTTCTAGAGGTACAGCGCCCAATAGATTTTGACATTCTTCATTCCAATCTTGAAAGCTTGCACTTGTAACTGCCATGTCATCCACTTGAAGTCCAAGTTGAAGCGCAACATCTTCTAGAGTGATCGTGCATTCACCACACGGAAAATGAAAAGTGTGCGTCTCAGGTCTCCATCGTTCAATCAATACACTAATTAAATCGGGATGAAGGAGAAATCGTCGAACTTGAGCTGCATAATAAAATCCGACTGTCTTTAAGTGGTCAATAATATATGGATGCGGCGCATCAAAAGAAAATTTTCTCGAACGTCAGACCCGATGAGTATCTTGTTGATAATTAATTAAATTAAATAATTATAAAATTATAAAAAATTAATAATACAATACAGATCATACTACAAAAATTTACTTACCTCTAAAAAATACAACTGAGGATACATGATTCTCTTGTGATGCACCCGAAATAGTGTATTTTTATTTGACCTTGCACTAAAAAGATTAATTGTAAAGTATAGTAGAAGCAAGGGTCGAATCCACGGAGATTGGTTTTTAGTTTATAAATTACTAGTTAAAAAATTAAATTCAAGAATAAGAAAAGAAAAGAGGGTTTTGAAATAATTAAAAGTAAAGAAAACAAGATAAGTAAAAAGCAAATAAATAAGAGAAAATCAAATATAAGAGAAGTATGGCTAAAGGTTCATTCTCCACCACTAGACATCATTAAGAATCAAATTCAGATCTATCAACATCAATTAGCTATCAAAGTTAACAACCGTAGATAACAACATCCCGTGTTACCTCAATCCTTCCTTAGTTCATCGTTAAGCATGACGAACACCACTACTTAATCTCTAACTATCAAACAACCTAGGATGAACATCTCTAAATTTAATTTGACAACATCTTTATGATGAGAAAGATAGGTTGATCTAAGCAACAAAAGCATGAACATGAATTGTTTAACTTAGGTTATGTTCCACTTTTCAATTAGTGAAAACTTGACCATAATCATTAATCACAAATTGCCACTTATGAATAGGAAATCAAGACAATTACACAGATCAAGACTCCTAAACTAGCATTAGATAATTATCAAGATCTATCTAGTTTGCAACCTAAGAAAATCAAGACAACATCATGAACAATTCTTATAGAAGAACACAAGCAACTTTGATAGAAAACTAATGATTAATAAAATCTCAAAATCAATTACACAAGGTGTCTAGGGCTTTGAAATCACCCTTAACCAAAAAGAAGTTTAGCCTAGCATAGGCATAGATAATATATACATAAAAATAAAAAGCTATTAAAAGAATGGAGAAGAAGAAGAAGAATAATGATGATTTTTGAGTCTCCTCCCAAAGATAATGATAGTTTGTGGCTCAAACGATGGTATTTATAGAGCTTTTTTACCTTGAAAACCCTTTCTTGCGGATCAAGGAAGCTAAGAGGAAAAATAAGGCAAGTTTGGACTTTTTCTTGGTTTTTCTTGGTTTGGAGGCAGTAAGGTCGGCGTCGCGGCTCTGAGTGGGCTGACTTGGTGTTTTTGCTCGCTGACGTCGGATTACGCAACTGCTGCATTGTCTTGCACTTTGTCTGCTGATTTAGGTGACCGTCCGTTGTCTGATTTAGACGTGTAAACTATTGTTGGAAAGGTATTCAAGTCAGATTCAAAATTCAAGAAGGAAGTTTCTTCAAATAATGAATTTAACAAAATGATTTCTTAGCAACAAGCTTCAGAGATCAAATTCGCCTCATCATCTAACACTAAGAATTTGATCTTTTTGTCTCCCAAGTCTTCTTCCATCTTATGATTATGATTTTGTAAGCTCTTTACCATCATTATTGACATCTTTTGACTTCATTCTCCTTATTGTACCTAAAATTCAAAAACATAATATAAGTAAACAAGATAAAGATCGAAAACATAACAAAAACTAAAGGTAGAAAGGCATAAAATGTATATTTTATGAGCTTATCAAATACCCCCACACTTAGCTTTTTGCTAACCCTTGAGCAAAATAAAATAAAACAAAATTTAAAAAAATCTAATCTAATCCACTTTCGTAGGAAATCACTGTGGCACTTAGCACGTGACACAAGCTTTTAAACCCCTAGGTGTCCCTAGTGGACGAGTTTAGTCTCGTGAGAGTTAAGTAGAACGATACCTACAAACATTGAAGACATAAAAATAATAATAATAATTACAACTAATCCTTCCAATATAAATTAGAGATAATCGTTGAACAAGTCTTATAAACTAATCAATAGCTTAAAGAGTTTCACAAAAAATCATGCTTGTATGTAAATAGTTTGAGTTAAGCCAATATTAACATAACATATTTCAATCAAAATAGTGCATATTCAAAATTAATCTCAACTTCTCACATGGGATACTCTCATGATTTTCTCTATTTAAAGTAGTGGTAAAGTGTTTACACTCAATCAATCTCATGAAAACAGTTCTACCATATGCTTGCTTGTCCACCTATTCTCCAATATTTAGATATAACTTCATAAATCAAGAGGTCTTTATTCAAGGTTGTAATGGGGCTGTAGACACCTAATTTTGTCCAGTCCACTAAAACAGGTATGTTTTCTTCCTAAACTGATGTTTCAAAATGCAAAAAAGCCTTTCTCATCTGTAGGTGGTACTCCGAGTCTTAGTCTAAAAAGGCAAGCATAAAAAGTCAAGCGTAAAAAAGTCAACCACGAAAAAGTCAACCTCAAAAGGTCAACTATTGAAAAAGTCAACCTACTTTCAAAATCAAGATTTGAAGTTCAATTGAAAAATGGTGAAAGAATTTTGATAATCTGAGGTCTACATTGAAAGATATGGAGTTCGGAAGTTGGGTTACGGAGATTCAATAGAAAGGAAACCCTAGTTCGAAAAATTTGGGGAAAAGTGCTTAAACGATCAAATTGGTCAGAATTGAAGGTTCTAAATGAAAGATATGCACTGACTACGGGTAATGGAGAGGCTACTTGGAAGAAAAACTGAAGGAAAAGTCAATTCGAAAGAAAATCGAGAATTAGGGTTTTTAGTGGATTTTGGTAAAATTATGGAAAATTACAAAAATAGCCCGATTCGGTAAAAATAAAGCCCCTAAATGATAAATAGTGATTAAACAAGGATAGCCCAAGGCTCAGTTTGAAGAAATTCTAAGAAAAGAGCCAGTTGGAGGGAAAAAAATGAAAAAACGAGAAAATTTCCAATAGTGAAAAAAGGAAAAATCAAATTGGAGGGGAATTTGATTTTAAAAATTGGGCTTTTTCGGACGAACTCCAATTCATTATATGACAAATTCCCAGAAAAAGAAAATCTGAAAATCGAACTTGTTTTCAGCAAAGCCGGGCTTCGGAGGAAAAAAGGCAAAACTAGAAAATTTAGGAAAAATACCTAATGAGCTCCAAAAATTTTAAAAATTTGCAGATCTCATTATTAAATCATTTGGAAGAGATTGACGAAGAAAAATTCGGATTCAGAGCTCGTTTGCAAAATGACAAATCTTGGGCATACTATGTTGGCATTCAAGAAGATAAATCCCGAAAAAATAGCAAATGAGCTCCAAAAATTCTGAAAAATTTGCAGATCTCATTCTTAAATTATTTGGAAGATGCGAAAGAAAATCTAAATTCGAAGCTCGTTTGCAAAATGGAAAATCCCAAGCCCACTATGCAAAAATTCAAGCAGATAAATCTCGAAAAATTGTAAAAATTTGCAGATCTCACTTTTAAATTATTTGAAAGATATTGGTGAAGAAAAATCTGAATTTGGAGCTCGTTTACAAAATGGTAAAAGTTTGGGTGCACAAAGGGGTAATTTTGGAAGAAAAAAATCTAAAAAAATAGCAAATGGGCTCGAAAATTTTTGAAAACTTCCAGAATTCAATTTTTTTTTTTTTACCATTTCGGAAGTATTGATAGAAAAAAATTTGAATTTGGATTCCTTTTGCTATTTATTTAGGTTCGGGGGTCGAAAAAGTCATTTTATCGAAGAAACCGAAAATGGCCTTTTCTTGCAATTAAAAAAATGAAGTGTGGGCTGAGAAGGTGAAGGGGCAGTCGGCCAAGGCCCATGAAGGATTGGATATTTTCTGATTTTTTCATCTAAGGGCCAAGAGGGAAGATGAAGGTAGTTATTTTTGTGATCAAGCCTTTGAATTTGCAACACATGGACCAATGGATGGAGAGAAATGATGTCATATTTATGATCCTATTTATGACATCATCTTCATGACATCATATTTAGGAGCTGATTATTCCATTCTAAGGGTGAGAATTCTACATAGAAAGCATATTGGATTGAGACCATTGGATCCAATTTGGCTAAAAAATTCTAGAACCTCCTACACTCTTCCTACACCATTCGACTACCTTGAAGGGGAGGGGGCTCTCTTTCATTTTTTTCACTCTTTCTTGGCTGAATACTCTCCATTTTTGAAAAGCAAAAAGAAAGTTTAGAAAGGCAAAGAAAGTAAGAAGAGGAAAAGCTTGCAATATAGCTTTTAGAGGTAGCTAAAAGCACCATACTCTTGCACTCTTTTTGCATTTCCATTCTTGATTTGTTGTTTTCATTTGATATTTGGTAAGTTTCTATTGATTTTAGTTTTAAAATAAGTGTTTTTAAGCTTCTTCTTCAAGTTCTTCTTTTATAATTTCTTGAAAAAACTTTGAAAAAACAAAATTTCTCCATGTTTTTAGGAGTGGCCGAATGGCCTTATTTTTTAAATGGTTGATGTTTGCTTCTTTTTCATGTTGATTGGGATGCTTAGCATGTTTTGATGTTCTATTGTTTTCTAAAAATAACTAAAGCATGGAGTTTGTTTTGATCTTTCTACTTACTTACCTATATTTTTTAATTATTTCATCTTGTATTCATGTTTACTTTCCTTGTTTACATTTTTTAATTTTCTGTTTTCAAAATGTTTGGGTTTGTTCATGATTTGCATTTGAATATTCTATGTGTTTGTGAAAATGTCTAGTTGTGTTCATGCCTTTACTTCATATTTGCATGTTTTAGCATGTTTCTTTTTAGCCTTGTATTTTAGTATGTCATGTGTTTGTGAAAATGCCATGATAGAATATCATCATTTTGGAGCTCATGACCATTCGGTTACTTCCATTTTCTTTTCTTTGCATATGCAATTTCATCTTGCTTGTTGACTTGTTTGCATTTCCATGCCATGAGTTTGTGTATCTTGATTAGTATGCCATATGTTTGTGAAAATGCCATGATAAAATATCCTCATTCTGAGCTCATGACCATTCGGATACTTCCATTTTCTTTGCATTGCATGTGCATTTTCATCTTGCTTGTTAATTTATTTGCATTTCCATGCCATGAGTTTGTGTATTGCCATGCATTCTTTAGGTCTAGGTTTCATCAGCATTGCCATGCATTTCATGCTTGTTTAGACTTAGGTTGCATTTATTGCTATGCAAGTTCATGTTAGGTCTAGGCCATATTCTTGATGCCATGCATTTTCCATGTCATTTAGGTTTTAAATCATGCATTTCATGCATTCAATTTGCTGCATGTTCATGCATATCATATCATGCCACATGATTTATGACTTAGGCCAATCAATGGCTCAAAGTCATGCTCACTTCAGCATACTTGTGAAAAATTAAAGAATTGTCAAATTGATTATTCTACCTTTGTGATTTTTTTTTTTTTACTTAGCCAATTTTTGTCTAAATTTTTAGAAGTTTTAGCTACTGTTTTAGGTACTTAGGAGAGTCTCTAACATTTTTACTTTTATTTTTAAATGATTTTATCAAAGGCAAAAAAAAATGTGTTTTGGCAAAGTAGTTTTCACCCAGTGTTCTAACTTTCCCGATTTTTCTAGGAAGTTATATTTAATTAGAAAATTAAGCTAATTTTTTCTGTGTATTTTTACATGTTATGAGTCTCCAGAATTTTTTTTAGATTTTTTAGAAATTTTAAAAATGGGTTAAAAAATCATGATTTAAAACTGGATAGTAGAGTCAGATTTGAATTTGAGGGAGAATTAATTTTCTGTTTTGGCTAAGTTACTTAGAGGGGGCTGATTAAAAAATTTAGCTACTGTCTTAGTATGGTTTCTAGGCCATTTTAAACATAAAAAATAATTTTATAGAGCTCGGGTCAAGGATGGTCAAGTCCAGGATTTTAAACTTAAGAAATTAGATCCATTTTTAAAGGGAATTCGGCTAGGGTTTAATTTTCATCCAAGATTTTAAAAATTGTTTTCAAGCAATCACAAAATATTTTGATTTTAGAAAAATTAATTTGATGTCTTTTTCTAAGGTAGCCGGATATCTTTTTAGGTATACGGATTTTCTTATTTAAAGGAAAAAATACACTTTCATGTATTGCATTTTCCATGTTCATGCATATTATATAATATGTGATTTTTGCTATAATAATTTCTATGGTATTGTTATTATTTTGATTTATATTTTATGATGTTATATTATTTGTCACATGGTTTTGAATATTTCATGCTATCCTATGCTTTTTATTTAGTCATTTATTTTTGTCACATCATTTAGCATATACTATGTTCATGCATTATTATTTTTATTTTCATGCATATTTCATGATAACATTACTTTATGTTTCATATAATTTCATGTCACTTAGATTATATTTCATGTCATATAGATTATATTATTTACAATATGCCATGTATTTTAAATCATATCATTTCATTAGAATATATCATGTTACTTAGGACATTTCATTTCATTTAGAATATATCATGTCGCTTAGGACATATTATTTCATATAGAATATATCATGACACTTAGGATATTTCATTTCATTCATAATATATTATGTTATTTAGGTTATTTCATTTCATTCAGAATATAGTATGTCACTTAAGTTATCACATTTCACTTAGAATATTTTATGATACTTAAGATATTTCATTTCATTTAGAATATATTATGATATCTAGGTTATTCATATCATTTAGATTATATTATGTCACATATGTTCATATTCATTTTTTTTAAAATGTTTTTAAAAGATAATGATTTTAAACAAAACAAAGTTATTCCCGAATTAAAATAATTCATGTGTTCTCTTCCGGGTTGCCGAGGAGGATATCATCAATTATCATTAATAACGGAATATCTTTCTTAAAACGAGAATGATTCGGAAAATTTTCTAAATAAATAAAAATTTCTATATTTTACCGAATTTTCGGGGAATGTAGGAAAATTTTGAATTAATAAATTCCGAATCATTTTCAATTAAAAATGTAATTATTTTTCTTTAAATTGGGAATTAACTTGAAATGCTAAATTCAAAACCGACTTTTTACCAAGACTTGAGATAACACATGATTAATAAGGTATACGGGCGTTGTGGTGGTGCTAATCCTTCCCCGCACGTAACCGAGTCCCAAACCCGATTCTTCAATTTTCTTTGGTTTATAACGCAAACTTGAAATTGGTTTTAAAAATGTTTTAATTAATTTTAAAATGTTTTACAAAACCGGTTTTAATAGGTGGCCGATCACACCTAGCTAAAAAAGATTGGTGGCAACTCCATGTCTTTTTCGAGGTCATTTACAAATCCTCAGTTTATTTTAAGAGGAATGTAGTCGACTTTTCCTCTGTTTTTCCAATGTTACGCTTAACGAATAATACAGTCTCACGATGAGACTTGTTATTTTTTAGGTTGCGACAGGGGCCAAAGGGTTATAATGTGATTAAAGAACAAAAGGAAAAGGATATTACAAAGGTTCCAAAGACTTCATAGAATTTAGAGACAAAATAAGATTTTGCAAATAAAACTTTCTCAATATTGTTTAGAAGTACATAATCACATAGGCTAAATATTTCATGTTGAGCCTTTGCTTCATTCTAACCAACCTTGTAACATTTTTTTTTTCTTTTCTTTAACTAGAAGTTCAAGAGACGATTCAATTTTTTTTTAATGGGAATGTATTTTTACAATGTTCCCTTTTCTTTTTTCTCTTGACTTTTTCCTTTCTCCTCCTCCACACTTATTTTTTTTGTTCTAACCCAACTTTTCAAAAAGTATCCCTTGTTTTTGCAATATGTCTCAAACATTCTAGTCCATCTTTGATATAAATGTGTTTAGGCTAGGTGTAAGATGTGGTTACCAATAAAATAGCATATTCAATATAGGCTCAAAATTTGTTCATTAGGGGGATGTTCTCTTGGAACATCAATAGTTGATGGCTGTTTAGCTCTGGTTATAATCCTAATGCCTCTATCATATCCATGTAGTCACATACATCAATATAGTCTCAAAAAGGTTTAAAGCAAGTTCTAAAGAATCATGTCATCATAAGAGCACTCAAGAAAGAAATTAGATTGATATATATAATGCGTCAATCATATAGGCTCAAAAACTCACAAGGATGATTATACAAGTCAATATCAAGTCTAACATGCTTCTTTCTCAATCAACATATCATATCAACATTGGCTCTTTTAAAAATAGTATCAAGCTCAATTCTCATGAAAATCTTCTCACTAATAACCAGTTTTATACCTATGCAATTCATATCTCATCATTGTATTAAAAAGGAACTAAAACACACTAAAAATAATAGTAATAATAATAATAATAATATTAAAGACTCATAAAAACAATAATAGTCAAAAATTAAAAAAATCCTAAATCCTTTTTCCCACAGTTAATTCTTACATTGTCTTAAATGTAATGCTATTAACCCAAATGAAAGAATCATATGTAAGAGAAATGAACTAATAACATAAGAATAAAAATAACCAAGACTCAAAACAAAACAAACTCATGCAACCTAAATAATCCTAAAATATTAAACAAACAATTAGCAAATAAACATAAATAAATATAATAAAAGGAAAAGGAAAAGAAAGCAAATCTGAGTATGACAGGTTGGTAATTTCTTTATTAATTGAGCTGTCTTCCCAATTAGTACTTGAGTTAAGTTGTCTAACCTAACTAGCACCTCTTTTTGGCTTTTTAGGATTTGCAGGATTATACAAGAAACTTTTCGAATTTGTGCGTTTTGTAGAGCGATTCTTTGCACAATAGTGGATGCATTCTCCATTACAGGTAGTATTCCATCATCCTTTGTGGTGCATAGCTTGTCAAGGAATGATGCATCTTTTGGTACTTGTTGAATGGCATCCACAAAACAAACTGTTTAAGGTTTCCAGCATGTCTTGTTTATGTTCCTCTTCCTTGAACTTTGCAAATCTACTAGGAAAAGATGGAGAAAAAACATTAGTAAAAATTGGAACCTTAAACCTTACCTCAAGTGCCGAAGTACTCTCCTTTGGAATTGAAGCTTCATTATCTTCAAGAAGTAAATCCATCTCTAGTTCTTTCTCATCCTAGAGTTTCCTTGGATTTTCTGATCCATCCTCAAGTTATGTGGCATTAACATTCTCCTTTGGATCAATCATAGTTTGGGAAGGGAGTTGTTCATGTAGTTCCTCAGATCCTTCTTCTATCCATCACACCACACTACTAGCCATTCGGCTTATTTGAGTATTTAATTGACTCATCCTTATTGCCATTTGCCTGTTTGTTTCCCTTATGTCCTGTTGCATTTGCAATTGGTTAGTAGTAAGGGAATTGACAAGATCTTCTAACGAAGTACCTGAGTTGTGAGTTACATGTGGTAGCTCAAGAAGATCTTGTTGTTTTTCCCATAATTGATTGAAGCTCGATGGATGATTGTAGTTGGCATAAGGATCTATTTCTTGATAATTTCCCGAGTATCCATAATTAATATGATCCCACCATTCCTCATTGTAAGTGTTTGAGTAAGGATCATACTGTTGTTGGTGGAACCCTTGTTGGCTTTGGTATCCTTCCACATGATAGGCTGGTTCAAAATTATATTTTCGTTGTATGGGCACCTATTGGTTGGATGATCCATCATGAAGCACACTCCACACTGCCTTGATTGTTGAACATTACCCATGGCCAATTGTTGAACTGGGGAGGTGCTATTGGCTCGTTGGTTCTCCATGTTCATGTATGCCACCAACTCTTCAAGTGTTAGATTGCTCAATTCCATCGTGTTTTGCTCAAAAATTGAAAAGAAAAACCTGTATGTACAAGAAAAATAAAATTAATTACAACTGAAAACAAGAATAAACCAAGTAACAAATATACTAAAGAAAGTAACCCCTGGTTACGGCGCCAAAAATTTGATTGAAATATGTTAATATACACTATTTTCATTGAAATATGTTATGTTAATATTGGCTTAACTCAAACTATTTACATTCAAGCATGATTTTTTATGAAATTCTTTGAACTATTGATTAGTTTATATGACTTATCCGTTGTAGTATAGTGGTAAGTATTCCCGCCTGTCACGCGGGTGACCCGGGTTCGATCCCCGGCAACGGCACCAAAAACTTGATGCACCCAATGTCGCAACCTAAAAAAATAACGAGTCTCGTCGCAAGACTTTATTATTCGTTAAGCGTGACATTAAAAAAACCGAGAAAAAGTCGACTTAATTCCTCTAGATAAATGAAGGTTTTGAAAATGACCTTGAAAAAGACATGGAGTCGCCACCAACCTTTTTTAGCTAGGTGTGATCGGCCACCTATTAAAACCGATTTTATAAAATATTTTAAAAATTAATTAAAACATTTTAAAAACCAATTTCAAGTCTGCGTTTAAAACCAGAGAAATCAAAGAAACGGGTTCGTGACTCGATTACGTATGGGGAAGGATTAGCACCCCCAAAACGCCCGTATAAAACGGTACCTTATTAATCGTGTGTTATCTCAAATCTCGGTATAAAGTTGGTTTTGAATTTAGTATTTCAAGTTAATTCCCAATTTGAAGAAAAATAATTCCATTTTTAATTGAAAATGATCCGGAATTTATAAATTCAAAAGTTTCCTATATTCCCCAACAAACGTGGCAAAATATAGAAATTTTTATTAATTTGGAAAACTTTCCGAATCATTCTCATTTTAAAGAAGATATTCCGTTATTAATGATAATTGATGATATCCTCCCCAGCAAACCCGGCAGAGAACTCATGAATTATTTTAACTCGGGAATATCTTTATTTTATTAAAAATCATTACCTTTTTGAAAATATTTTAAAAGATATGAACATGTATATGCATGACATAAATAAAATGACATAGCAAAATCTAAATAATATAATGCACCCTAAATGATATGATATGATTTAAATGTCTTAGCATATTCTAAATGAAATGAAATATCCTAAGTTATATGATATATTCTAAATGAAATGAAATGACCTATGTAACATAATACATTCTATATGAAATGCAATATTCTAAGTCATATAATATAATCTAAATGAAATAAAATATTCTAGATGACATAATATATCCTAAATGAAATAAAATGACCTAGGTAATATAATATATTCTACATGAAATGAAATGACCTAAGTAACATACATATTCTATATGAAATGAAATGATTTAAATGACATGACAAATATGAATGATATGGCATATAATTTAAATGACATGGAATATAAAATAATGCTATCATGTAATATGCATGGAAATAAAAATAAAAATAATAATGCATGAACATAACATATGCTAAATAATATAAAAATAACTAAATAAAAAGCATAGGATATTATGAAATATTCAAAATCATATAATAAACAATATAACATAACTCAAAATCATAACAATATCATAGAAATTATCATAGCAAAAATCACATATTATATAAAATGCATGAATATGGAAAATGCAATGCATGAAAATGTATTTTTTTCCTTTAATTAAGGAAATCTGTGTATCTAAAAAGATATCCTGCTACCTTAGAAAAATATGTCAAATTAAATATTCTAAAACCAAAATACTTTGTGATTGTTTGAAAACAATTTTGAAAGGCTTAGATTAAAAATAAAAACTGGGCTAATTATTTTTAAAATGGCTCTAATTTCCTAAGTTTAAAATCCTGGACTTGACTACCCTTAACCCGAGAGTTAAAAAATCATTTTTAGAGTTTAAAAAAGGCTTAGAAACTACCCTAAGTTAGTTGCTAACCTTCCTAATAAACCCTCTCTAAATAACTTAGCCAAAACAGAAAAATAATTTTTCTTTAAATTCAATTCTGACTCCACTGTCCAATTTTAAGCCACGATTTTTTACCCTATTTTTAAAAATTCAAAAAATTCTTAAGCAAATACTGAAAACTCAGGACATCTAAAACTACACGGAAAAAATCATCTTAATTTTCTGATTAAAGATGAATGCCTAGAAAAATCGGTAAATTACGAGTACTGGGTGAAAAAAAAATTGTACTGCCAAAATACATTTTTGCCTTTGATAAAATCATTTAAAAATCAAACTAAAAATATTTAAAACTCACAAACAGTAGCTAGGACTTTTTGAAAGTTAGATAAAAATTAGCTAAGTAAAAAAAATCACAATGGTAGAATAATCAATTTGACTAAACTTAATTTTCCACAAGTGAGCTCAAGAGAGCATGACTTTGAACCATTAATTGGTCTAAGTCATTATTCAAGTGGCATGAGCATGAAATGCATGAAAAAATACAGCAAATATGATGCATGGAATGCATGAGTTTAAACCTAAATGTCATGAAAAAATGCATGGCATCCATATAGTGACCTAGACCTAAATGAACTTGCATGGCATTTAATGCAACCTAGACCTAAAATGCATGAACATGCATGGAAAATAAACCAAACCTAATAACTAAAATATGCATGGCATTTCCACAAACACAAAGCATGCTTAAACCAAAAACTCAACCAAATATCATGCAAATGCTAACCTATCAACTAACATGGCAAGAATGCACATGATGCTAGAATACAAGGTAGCCGAATGGCCTATGTTCCTAACAAGCATGGCATTTTCACAAACACTTGGTATACTAACTAAATACTTAATCAAATGTCATGCAAATGCAAAACCTACCAACTAACATGGCAAAAATGCAACACACAATGCAAAACACATGGAGTAGCCGAATGGCCTCAAGCTCCAACAAGCATGGCATTTTCACAAACACTTGATATACTAACATGCTCAACTAAAATATAACATTCAAAACATGCAAACACAAAGTAGAAATACTAAAACTAAACAAGCATTTTCACAAACACTTGATATACTAACATGCTCAACTAAAATATAAAACTCAAATCATGCAAAAACCACACAAGCATTTTCACAAACACTTGATATACTAAATCTAAAACACCAATAAATTTAAACATTATGAAAATAGAAAATTAAAAAATGCAAGAACATGATATTTAAATCATAAATGGCAACAAACAAAGCAACCAAATTAAAATATGACTCAAGTATGAAATAGAATAACACTTCAAACATCAAGATTAAAGAAAATAACAATAATAACATGATAAAATAAACAAAACAACAACTTTAATAAAGAATGTAGGCCATTCGGCCATGGTGAGAAATTGTAAAAAATATTTAAGAAAGAAATGAAGAAAGAACTTAAGAAGAACAATAAAAAAAACATTTATTTAAAAAGGAAACTCACCAAATAGTAATCAAAATAGCAAAAATAAGAATGGAAAATCAAGAAAGTGCAAGAGTTGGTGCTCAAGGGCAACCTCAAGAAGCTATATTTCAAGCTTTATCTCTTCAAACTTTCCTTTCTTTTCTAAACTGTTTCTTTTTGCTTTCAACCAAGGAGAGAAAAACTAAGAGAAACATCAAAGAATGAAGTCTGAAAATGCAAATTCTGAACCTCCCTTTAGAGCTGGACGAACCCCTCCTTTTGTGAGCTAGGATGTTGTCATTTTGGTTCTAACCAATTTCCATCAAATGGCTAATAATTCAAGATGAAAAATCATGAAATTACCACCCTTAGATTAGCATGGCAGATGTCCATAATTACAGCTATTCAAGAATAATGTTGACACTCTCCCTTGGCCTATGTGGCTTAATCACAATGGCTTGATCAAAGAGAATCTCTAACTAACTCTTAATTCTTGGTCATTTGATTGAAAAATCAGAAGCTTCCTCCTTCCTTTGGGCCTTGGCAGGCCAACACTTCTCTTTTCCAGCCCAAGTCTGATTTTTCGAAAGGCCAAAAGAAGCCCTTTTCGGTTGCTTGTGTGAAATGACCATTTTGCCCCCCGGATGCAAATAAATGTCAAAAGGACTCCAAATTCAAATTTTATTTTTTTAATACTTTCAAAATAATAAAATATTGAATTCTGGAAGTTTTCAAAATTTTTCGAGTCCGTTTTCTATTTATTTGGATTTTTTCTTCCAAAAATGCCCTTTTATGCCCCCATATTTTACCATTTTTTAAACGAGCTCCAAATCAAGATTTTTATTCACCAATATCTTCCAAATAATTTTAAAGTGTGATCTGGAAGTTTTCATAATTTTTGGAACTCATTTGGTATTTTTTCGGGATTTATCTTCTTGAATTACTACATAGGGGCTCGGGATTTAGCCATTTTGCAAACGAACTCCGAATCAAGATTTTCTTTTTCCAATATCTTTAAAATAATTTAAAAATGAGATTTGCAAAATTTTAGAATTTTTGGAGTCCATTTGCTATTTTTTCGGGATTTATCTTCTTGAATTATTGCATAAGAGGTCCGGGATTTGGCCATTTTACATACGAACTCCGAGTCAAGTTTTTCTTTCGCCAATCTCTTCCAAATAATTTAATAATGATATTTGTAATTTTTCAGAAGATTTGGAGCTCATTTGCTATTTTTTCGGGATTTGCCTTCTTGAATTACTTCATAAGAAGCCCGAGATTTGGCCATTTTGTAAACGAACTCCGAATCAAGATTTTATTCCTCCAATCTCTTTCAAATGATTTAAGAATGAAATTTGCAAATTTTCAGAATTTTCGGAGTCCATTTGCTATTTTTCCCAAATTTTCCAATTTTGCCCTTTTGCCTTCGAAACCCGGTTTTGCTCAAAGCAAGTCCGATTTTTAGATTTTCTTCAAGCTGAGCCTTGGGCTATCCCTTTTTAATCATTCCTCCTCCATTGGGGGCTTTGGTCTTACCAAGTCGGGCCATTTATGTAAGTCATCTCGATTTCACCGAAATCCACCAAAAACCCTAATTCTTGGTTTTCTCCCGGATTGACTTTTCTTTTAGTTTTTCTTTCAAGTGGCTTCTCCATTACCCATAGTCAGTGCTTATCTTTCATTTGGAACCTTCAATTTTCACCAATTCAATCGTTTAAACACTTTTCCCCAAATTTCCCGAAGTAGGGTTTCCTTTCTACTGAATCTCCATAACCCAACTTCTGAACTCTATATCTTTCGATGTAGACCTCGGATTATCAAAATTCTTTCGCCATTTTTCAATTGAACTTCAAATCTTTATTTTGAAAGTGGGTTGACTTTTTTAGTAGTTGACTTTTTGGGGTTGACTTTTTTCGAGGTTGACTTTTTTTGACCTTGACTTTTTATGCTCACCCTCTTAAACTAAGTCTCGGAGTACCACCATCAAGATGAAAAAAGTCGTTTTACATTCTGAAACCTCAATTTAGGAAGAAAACATAACTGTTTTAGTGGTCCGGACAAAATTAGGTGTCTACAACTGGCCCTCTTTGGCTATTGCTGAGAATCAGGAATCAGGCAAAGATAAACAAACACTAATTTTGTACGTTCAGTGAAATCACATGTAAAGGAAAGGAAAAGGGGTTTTCTTTTTCATTTTTTCATTTTTAAAAAAAAAAAATTGTAAACTGAAAATTTTTTCTTTAAATTAAATTCCCTGACTAATCAAGGCTCAACCTGTCTTAAGGAAACGAATTCAATTTGCAAAAAAGAAATGACCTCGACGATGGTCTCGGGGTCTTAACCTATCTTGTTCTCAGCTGTGTTTAAAATTTTGGGTATCTCCTCCAGAAGCTTCGGCTATCACCACCAAAGTCTTGCTCATTTTTAAAACTGTAAAACTCTGAATATCTCCATCAGAGGCTTTGGCTATCACCACCAAAGACTTTCTACCTTTTCAATGGATTTTAAAACTCTGGATATCTCCACAGAGGCTTCAGCTGTCACCACCGAAGACTTTCTCACTTTTAAAATTTGTAAAATTCTGGGTATCTCCTCCAGAAGCTTCAGCTGTCACCACCAAAGACTTTTTCACTGTTTAAAATTTGTAAAAATTCTGAGTATCTCCTCCAGAAGCTTCAGCTATCACCACCGAAGACTTTCTCACTATTTAAAATTTGTAAAAATTCTGGGTATCTCCTCCAGAAGCTTCAGCTATCACCACAGAAGAATTTTTTTTTTTTAATTTGTAAAAATTCTGGGTATCTCCTCCAGAAGCTTCAGCTATCACGACCGAATATTTTTTTTTTTTAAATTTGTAAAAATTCTGGGTTCGGCGAGTTCAAAATAAAAGAAAGTACCTCGATGGTGGTCTAGGGGCTCGACTCATTTGAAAAGCAAAACGAGTTCGATTATACTTGAAAGCTTTCAGAGATGATGCAAATGTTTCATGATGCAAATGCACATGTTTTTAATTAATGCAAACGCTTCTTGATGTAGATGCAAATGATTTAGACTGGTGTAAATGTCTTTGATGCAAATGTAAATGACTTGATTTGATGCAAATTTTCTTCATGCAGATTCAAATAACTTAGATTGATGCAAATGCTTCTTGATGTAGATGCACATGTTGAATAAAATTCTGGGTAACTCCTCCAGAAGAAGATTTCTCATTTTTCAAAATTGTAAAACCCTGGATATCCCTACCAGAGGCTTCAGCTATCACCACCGAAGACTTGTTCACTTTTAAAATTTGTAAAATTCTGGATATCCCCTCCAGAAGCTTTGGCTATCACCACCAAAGGTTTGCTCATTGTAAAATTCTGGGTAACTCCTCTAGAAGCTTTGGCTATCACCACCAAAGACTTGCTCATTATAAAATTCTAGGTAACTCCTCCAGAAGCTTTGGCTATCACCACCAAAGACTTGCTCATTGTAAACTTCTGGGTAACTCCTCCAGAAGCTTTGGCTATCACCACCAAAGGTTTGCTCATTGTAAAATTCTGGGTAACTCCTCCAGAAGCTTTGGCTATCACCACCAAAGGTTTGCTCATTGTAAAATTCTGGGTAACTCCTCTAGAAGCTTTGGCTATCACCACCAAAGGTTTGCTCATTGTAAAATTCTAGGTAACTCCTCCATAAGCTTTGGCTATCACCACCAAAGACTTGCTCATTGTAAAATTCTGGGTAACTCCTCCAGAAGCTTTGGCTATCACCACCAAAGGTCTGCTCATTGTAAAATTCTAGGTAACTCCTCCAGAAGCTTTGAGAAATGATGCAGATGCACATGCCTTTAACAAGATGCTCATGCTTCATGGTGCAAATGTAAATGGCTTGGATTGATGTAAATGTTTCTTGGTGCAAATGCAAATGGCCTGGATTGATGCCCATGTTTCATGATGCAGACGCCCCTTCTAATTGTGTTCATGTAACTGGTTTATGAATGGTGTAACTACAATTACCACACAATAATGAAAATGCAATGATTCTAGAAATGATGCAATTGCTTGAGATGACGCAAATGCGAATCCCATGAAGAATGTAAATGTAAAGGTAAAATGTAGATGCTTATGGAATAATGCCAATGCAAATACCCATGAATGATGCAAATGCTTGCTGACACTGTGCAGATGCAAAAGCACGATAAAGAGATGAGTGCTCATGAGTGATGCAAATGCGCCCGGTTGTTTTTCTAGACTTTGGCTTAGCCTTTCAAATTCATTTTTCCTCTTCAAATTAGAGTATATCTTCAATTCATTTTGACTATTCTCTTTGTCCCAACAGTTTTCAAAATTTCATCAACAGAGGTCTGAACCGGGTTCTATTTCTTCTTCTAATATTTGGAAGTCAAGACCTATCCTAGTAGTTCTATACTTTTGGGCTAGAAAAACCCTTGTCTCATGTCAACATCAAAAATGGGTATTTCAAAAAAATATATCTTTATTTGTTTTCTCATTTTGAAAACTTCTGAAAATATATATATATATATTAACCCCACAATGTATGATATACAAATCTTTTGAAGACTGATGATCATTGTTAGAAATTTCTCTAAGTATCAATCTAGGTTTTTTCAACTGGGATTGGCAAGGCTTGGTATAACAAGATTCTGGCTTTTCCAGGAAAACTTCATGACAAAAATGTATATCCCTACTATGCTCACAAATAGAACAGATTTTATAAATCATTAATTCATTGAGAACCAAACAAATTCAACATTCTTTTAGTTTCCATATCAAGGAATTTTGACAAGCGTCAAGATTGGCCGGGATGTTTAAACGGAAAGTTTAATCTTGGAGGAAAAAAAGTTTCAGTTTTTGAAAGCAATCCTCCGAATGAGAGTTGACAATTTGGGGTGTTCAGGAATTCCTAAATGTTCCTCGATGACCACTCCTTTAATAAGATCTTTTCTTTTGTGGTATCGGCACTATCATAGATGGCATCGAAAATTCCCATTCTACTTTAGACTACCCATTTTTGGGTTTTCGCCCTAGAGTCCCATTCTCTCCAATTTTTCTTTTTTCATTGTTTTACCATGCACTTAGAATTGTAAATTCTTCCTTAGTGAAATGATAATTCGATGAGATGGGATAAAATCTGAGGAAAAACCTTTCAAATTAAATATTCATGCTTTGATCAAAATGGACTTTTAAAGCACGTAATGTAGGCCATGGCTCAGGGTTCAGAAAGAAAGGATAAATAGGCTCAAAATATGTGTTTGAGGGTAATAAGATCAAGGATCATTTCTTGAAGAGGATTCTCTTTGAAGCATTTGTCCTTTTTCGACTTTTCATTCCTTTTGACTTTTGCGTCTTTTCTTCTTCGTTCTTGGCTTTCAATTTGCCATGTCTTTCACACTCTTTTTTTTTGCTTTCATTTTGCCCCCTTCTTTTTTTCCGACAGAATGAGCCCGTATCTGTCTTTGAGCTAGGACTCATTTCTCAGTGATCTTTAAAAAGATCTTTCCTCGCATTTGCCCCCCAGTGTAGAGGGTGATCCTTGATCAGGGTTTAAAGAAGAAAGAATTCTTTTGGCTCAAAAGGGGTAACTATGGATAATAATTTTTTCTTGTGAAAGGGATATGAAAAAAGGCCATTTCTCATATCAAGCACAAATATTCTCATTGAAAAGCAATCCTCAGGGGGAATAGATAATCAAAATTTCATTTTGCACTTTGGAATCATCCGAATTCTCATATGCATGATATCACAATTTTTTTCTTCTTTTTTTTTTATCGCATGCCCCAATAATTTATGCGTTAGCCCATCCTTTTTCCCATATATCTATCATTTCGGCATATGATGCCCCAATTTGATTAACCATGAGAATTTGTATCAACGAGGAACATAGCAAGTCTAGGTTTGTACTGAAAAAGACTGAATTTCAAATCTGAGTTTTTTGAAGAGACAAGGAAAATATGATCCAAAAACAGGTTTTCTCTGAGACAAGGGATAATCTAGTTTAATCATTATGCCCAGGGTGTCAATCATGAAGTGATGTCTGGGTAATTGAAGTTTTATGGTCATTGGAAAAGGTCATGAATGGTTTTAGCACAAATCTTGACACCCATCAAATTACCAAAATCTAGATTCTTGAAAGAATGTCTCATTTGTTTGAATTTCAAGGAATTCGAAATTTTTTAAAAAGTTCGTTCCTTTGTTCATAGCCTAGACTAGGATTTACATCCTTGCTTATTCTGCAATGACAATGTTTTTTTTTTTTTTTGAAGTTCAATCATTCATATTCCTTGAAGCATTAGGTCTTTCAAGTGTTCTTGATTCAAGATTTAGGCATAGAGAAGCCCAAAAAAAAGAGGGGAGGGTGTTGGGTCATGTCTAACAATGATCAACAATATTCTCGAGACTGTCCATTATTAAAAATTCTTTAATGCTTGTTTTTGCAAATTCAAATTATTGTTAAAACACAACAAACACAAAGAATTTAAAATTCAAAATTCATTTAATTCATGTAGATGTTTACATGAGACAAGTGCTTTCATCATCACAGTGTATAGAACTACATGTGTCAAAAACCTAATATGATCATGCACCATGTTTCTTATGACACTTGGCTTTCCCATCTTCAAAACTTATCGAACCCGCCTTGATGAGATCCCTGACCTTGTACTTCAAAGCGGGGCAGTTCTCTGTTGAGTGACCTGGATTGCCAGAATGATAACCACAACACTCATTAGCATCATACCAGCTCGGATAAGGGGGCTTCAAAGGCTCTAATTGCATGGGTGTCACAAGGTAATTCTAGATGAGTTGAGGTAATAGCTCACTGTATGTTACAGGAATCGGGTCATCCTGATTTCCTTTTCGCTTTTTATGCCCCCTTCGATTATTCACAAGGGTGTTCGATTGATAAACAGATGTAAATTCTGGTGTAGTTATAGTCATTGGTTGGTAGAGATAAAAACCTTGAGAGACATTATTCAGGGTAGAGTAAAATGGCTGATACGAGAAGAATTGGGGAAGTGAGGCAAAGCCTTCCACGACTTGGGTATCTTCCTTTTTCTTTTCTGATGCCCCCTTTTTCTTGATATTGGATATTCTTTCTCCTTCAATTTTCCCATCCTTGATAGCATTCTTAATCATTTCCCCTGAAATTACCATGTCCGAAAAATTCTTCGTGGTGTTGCCGACAAGTATTTCATAGTACGGGGCCTGCAGTGTATTCACAAAAATGGCAGTGGTTTCCTTCTGAGTTAAGGACGGTTGTACTTAGGTGGCCAGGCTCATCCACCGTTGCGCATATTCTTTGAAGCTCTCAGTAGCTCTTTTCTTCATATTTTGCAAGGTGAGACGGTCAGGCGCCATGTCGGTCATATGCTTGTACTGGTTTAGAAAAACCCTAGCCAGGTCATTCCAAGAGCGAATCTGATCCTTGCTCAACTGACTATACCACCTAATTGCGGGCTCGCTAAGGCTATCCTGAAAGTAGTGAATCAAAAGCTTATCATTATCTATATGACTTGTCATCTTTCGGCAGAACATAGTGATGTGGACTGACGGATCGGTCGTCCCGTCATATTTCACAAAGTCAGGGATCTTGAACTCAGGAGGAATGACTAAATCGAGGACCAAACATCATTCTTTCGTATCTAAACTCCCAAATACATCTTTACTTTCTACTGCCCTGAGCCTTTCATCTAACAACTGATATTTCACTTGGGAATCTGCCAACTCAACCTCATTTACTGCAACCATTTTCAACTTTGCCTGTTCGGCTGGATCATCTGAGTTTAGGACATTAACGGGGTTAACTGTGTTCTGGGTATCAATCATTACTACCTCATTCTGACCCTTTTGTGTCTCTAACTCTTTCCTGGCGACAATGTTTTCAGTGTATCCTTTTCCCTTGATTACGGCGGACATCAGCTCCATCAATTTAGTCATCTAATCCTTAGATTCTGCTTGAGACTTTGCTAGCTGTTCTCGCAATTCTTTCTGTTCCCTTTCTATTTTTTCTATTCGGGCAACTTGTTCATCCTCCATAGCACTAGCCTGTATTAAAAGGGTACTTAGTACTTCTGATACCTCTGATTTGAAATGGAAATTCTTTCAAAGACCCTTAAAGCCAAGCCAACTTCTGTTTTATTTCCCCCAAATGTATGTCATGATGAATGAGCCATGAATGCAATTTGATGCATATGAAGAATAAAAGAAATGATGTATGGACATATATGGTGGAAACATGCTGACCATGTATGTAATAAATGCAATCACGATGCCAACATGTTGCAAGCAAAGAATAAACAAATCAACGCATGGATATATGCAATGAATAATCATGTACATTTTAGCGTATTTCCCAATGAATGATCATATATCCTATGAATGCAACACGGTGTCAATTATGATACATGCAAACACTTAATGATTGATACAGAGTATATACAAAGAAAATCATGCTAACCATGTATGTCATGAATGCATCCTGATGTTAATATGATAGATTAATGCATAAGCATAAAGAAATCATACTGACTATGTTTGTCATGAATGCAACCCAAAGTCAACATGAAGCATGTAAAGAATAAGCAAATTAATGCATGGATATATACAGAAAAATCATGCTGATTATGAATGCATGAATGCAACCTGATGCTAACATGATACATGTATGAATGTATGGTATGACAAATAATTGATCGGATGCAAAATGCAAAATGGGAAGATATCATGGAGGAAATAAGAATCGGAGGAACTTAATCATCAACATCTCATAAATTTGAAGCATAGTCAATTCATTCCCATATCAATGTTCACAATGGTATAAACCATGTTTTACAAAATCTGAGCAGTTGTTAAAACTGTCTTTACAAGCACTTTATTCTTCCTGGCATCCTAAGGCTATAAGAGCCGGCTACTGAATAAGTGAAATCCTATTACATCATATAAGACCGAAGTCTTTCCACCTCAATGCTGTAAATCTCCCAATCCTAATGACGCTTTCCCAGTCCTCTATCAATCAGTGTCGTTGGATCCAACCACTTTGCATCTATAAGAGTTTGCACTTTCTTTTTGAATGCCATACAGTTTTCGATGCTATGGCCAACAATTTCACAGTGATAATCACATCTTGCATTTGGATTATACCACCTTGGATATGGTGGTAACAGGGATTTCAATGGGACACAGGCAACCATGTGATTTTGGATCAGTATAGGGAGAAGCTCTCGGTAGCTGATTGGAAAGGGATCAAAATGCATTTGGGTCTTATCCTGGGGTCGTTTCTTAGTCACACAAGGCCTAGGAGTTGGGGCACTTGGTGGTGACACTAAGGTCCGAACCAGATTGTTTACATAGGGATGTGGCGGAACAGCATGGTAAGGGTATGGATTTGGACACGGGGCCTTTGGAGGTTATATATAGCTCGAGGTTCCTATCCCAGGTGCTGGATAAGGTGATTGATGAGAGAAATAGTATGAACTGGGAATTGATGGTGATGGAGTGGGATTCAGGAATCCCGTAGTGGTCATCCCAATGGACGATTGGACTATGGTAGGATGGGGATACTGGCTTGGACCTAAAACAGTTTGCAGGTATAGTACAGGATCCGAGGTTTCTATCTTTGGTATCAGGCTCTCAGGTTTAATCATTTTCACGATTTTGTCCATAATTTCATCAGGATTGCATCCTTTGTGGTATTGACAAGCACAGGATCCAGTAAGGATTGTATGTTCTGGACCTAATGGTTTTGGTTGCTCCAAAGACGATACAGAGCCCTGAGAAAGTTCCTCTTTACTCTTACCCATATCCTCAACCATTTTTAGCAATTTGGCAAGCTGCTCCTTCACCTCTCGGATTTCATGTCCACATTCCTCTTGATTGCGTTCGAAAGCACCCAATCGTTCCTCTGATTCCTTCCTCATATCTTGAACCCCTTTCATGCAAATGAAAATGTTATGAGATTAAGAATACAATTATGAATGTACATGCTCTATTCCTATGTGCATGAATATATTGATGATTAATGCATGAACATATACAGAGAAATTATGATAACTATGTATGCTATGGATGTAATCTAATGCCAATATGATGCATTGAATAAATTGATGCACATGTATATACAAATAATGACTATGCATGTCATAAACGTATTCTACAATGAATGACCATGCATGCTATGATTTCAAAATGGTACATGCTAAGAATATATGAATTAATACAAAGGTAGGTACAAAGAATGACCATGTAATCACAAATGTATTCTACAATGAATAACCATGCATGTTAGGACTGTGACATGATGTCAACATGATACAAATAAATTAACCAATGATTACATGAAATTGGTGGGACCTAAATCTTGATTATTCAAAAATCTCATTATGCAAGATTTGCCTCCAAATTTATGTTTTTTTTTTTTTTTTGAAACATGTTTTTTCTATGAAAAACCAATCATATTATTTTTAAAAGAATTTCGAGGTAATGGATCCTACTATGGTGCAATATGCAAATGTTCATGTAACACTATCGATTTTATGAAATCATGAAATGAAATTATTATCACCATCAATTTATTGCAAAAACGAGATCAATAATACAGTAAAAAATGTACATGCTCTATTCACACATGCATGAATGCAAAAATGTTTGAAAAAGAATTTTTATTTTGTATTTCAAACAATTAATGAATATTTACCCAACAAATATCTACTTATATAGGTATCAGAGTGCCTTTGGGACGGATTATCACATTTATTACGGGCGATGTACGTACATCGTTGCCCGATCTACAAAACTTCTTCAGAGTGTAAAATATGTAACAAAAGGTTTAGAAATGTCCCTCCATGTGTTCCTATTTTCGGTATACCTAAAGGGAATCCGGCATGGCTTCGCCTAGGTTCATTATATGAGAGTGAATTGGTTCTAAAGGCCCTGAATTGCTCCTCACTGTCACCGGTGAAGGCTAGTAAGGCACCCCAATAAAAGCGAGTTCAATTCGTTAGAGTCTATTTCCCTAGCCCATGCGGATTGTTAATCACGAAGGCTTAGTTACTTTGCTCCCACCTAAAAGGACGGAACCCAAGTAGAGGATTCATGTTATGCAAATGCAAATACAGTGTGTGCGGAGGAACAAAACAAACCTGTCACCACCTATTCTTCACCCCTTATTCTAAATACTCTACTAA
Source organism: Fremontodendron californicum (assembly GCA_030761205.1). NCBI lineage: Eukaryota > Viridiplantae > Streptophyta > Magnoliopsida > Malvales > Malvaceae > Fremontodendron > Fremontodendron californicum. The sequence goes on from JAULJL010000037.1 coordinate 4,503,049, forward strand.
AATCAAACAATGTAAAGCATCAGTCAAGCAAACATATAAATATACGCAACAAAATAACCAGAGAACAAATAATAATATGAATGCACATGAATATGTTATTTTCAAAATTCTCTTTTCTTTTAAAAATATGGAAATTAAAATTAAATACCAATTAAACCAACAAAACCAAGACTTAGATAACACACGACTAATTATAGGCCTGATTCTCTAAAAAGTCCCCAGTGGAGTCGCCATGCTGTCGCAACCTAAAAAAATAACGAGTCTCATCGCAAGACTTTATTATTCGTTAAGCGTGACATTAAAAAAACCGAAGAAAAGTCGACTTAATTCCTCTAGATAAATGAAGGTTTTGAAAATGACCTTGAAACATGGAGTCACCACCAATCTTTTTTAGCTAGGTGTGATCGGCCACCTATTAAAACAAATTTTATAAAATATTTTAAAAGTTAATTAAAATATTTTAAAAACCAATTTCAAGTCTGCATTTAAAACCAGAGAAATCAAAGAAACGGGTTCGGGACTCGATTACGTATGGGGAAGGATTAGCACCCCCAAAACGCCCGTATAAAACGGTACCTTATTAATCGTGTGTTATCTTAAATCTCGGTATAAAGTTGGTTTTGAATATAGTATTTCAAGTTAATTCCCAATTTGAAGAAAAATAATTCCATTTTTAATTGAAAATGATCCGGAATTTATAAATTCAAAAGTTTCCTATATTCCCCAACAAACGTGGCAAAATATATAAATTTTTATTAATTTGGAAAACTTTCCGAATCATTCTCATTTTAAAGAAGATATTCCGTTATTAATGATAATTGATGATATCCTCCCCAGCAAACCCGGCAAAGAACTCATGAATTATTTTAACTCGGGAATATCTTTATTTTATTAAAAATCATTACCTTTTTGAAAATATTTTAAAAGATATGAATATGTATATGCATGACATAAATAAAATGACATAGCAAAATCTAAATAATATAATGCACCCTAAATGATATGATATGATTTAAATGTCTTAGCATATTCTAAATGAAATGAAATTTCCTAAGTTATATGATATATTCTAAATGAAATGAAATGACCTATGTAACATAATACATTCTATATGAAATGCAATATCCTAAGTCATATAATATAATCTAAATGAAATAAAATATTCTAGATGACATAATATATCCTAAATGAAATGAAATGACCTAGGTAATATAATATATTCTACATGAAAAGAAATGACCTAAGTAACATACATATTTTATATGAAATGAAATGATTTAAATGACATGACAAATATGAATGATATGGCATATAATTTAAATGACATGGAATATAAAATAATGCTATCATATAATATGCATGGAAATAAAAATAATAATGCATGAACATGACATATGCTAAATAATATAAAAATAACTAAATAAAAAGCATAGGATATCATGAAATATTCAAAACCATATAATAAACAATATAACATAACTCAAAATCATAACAATATCATAGAAATTATCATAGCAAAAATCACGTATTATATAAAATGGATGAATATGGAAAATGCAATGCATGAAAATGTATTTTTCTCTTTAATTAAGGAAATCCGTATATCTAAAAAGATATCCGGCTACCTTAGGAAAATAATTAAATATTCTAAAACCAAAATACTTTGTTATTGTTTGAAAACAATTTTGAAAGGCTTAGATTAAAAATAAAAATTGGGCTAATTTTTTTTTTTAAATGGCTCTAATTTCTTAAGTTTAAAATCTCGGACTTGACTACCCTTAACCCGAGAGTTAAAAAATCATTTTTAGAGTTTAAAAAAGGCTTAGAAACTACCCTAAGTTAGTAGCTAACCTTCCTAATCAGCCCCCTCTAAATAACTTAGCCAAAACAGAAAAATAATTTTAATTTAAATTCAATTCTGACTCCACTGTCCAGTTTTAATCCACGATTTTTTACCCTATTTTTAAAAATTCAAAAAATTCTGAAGGACATGTAAAACTACACGGGAAAAATTCAGCTTAATTTTCTGATCAAAGATGCATGCCCAGAAAAATCGGGAAAGTAAGAGTACTGGGTGAAAAAAAAAACTGTTTTGCCAAAATACATTTTTGCCTTTGATAAAATCATTTAAAAATCAAAGTAAAAATATTAAAACTCACAAACAGTAGCTAGGACTTTTTGAAAGTTAGATAAAAATTGGCTAAGTAAAAAAAAATCACAAAGGTAGAATAATCAATTTGACTAAACTTAATTTTTCACAAGTGTGCTCAAGAGAGCATGACTTTGAACCATTAATTGGTCTAAGTCATTATTCAAGTGGCATGAACATGAAATGCATGAAAAAATACAGCAAATATGATGCATGAAATGCATGATTTTAAACCTAAATGTCATGAAAAAATGCATGGCATCCATATAGTGACCTAGACCTAAATGAACTTGCATGGCATTTAATGCAACCTAGACCTAAAATGCATGAACATGCATTGCAAATAAACCAAACCTAATAACTAAAATATGCATGGCATTTCCACAAACACAAAGCATTCTTAAACCAAAAACTCAACCAAATATCATGCAAATGCTAACCTATCAACTAACATGGCAAGAATGCACATGATGCTAGAATACAAGGTAGCCGAATGGCCTATATTCCTAACAAGCATGGCATTTTCACAAACACTTGGTATACTAACTAAATACTCAATCAAATGTCATGCAAATGCGAAAACCTACCAACTAACATGGCAAAAATGCAACACACAATGCAAAACACATGGAGTAGCCGAATGGCCTCAAGCTCCAACAAGCATGGCATTTTCACAAACACTTGATATACTAACATGCTCAACTGAAATATAACATTCAAAACATGCAAACACAAAGTAGAAATACTAAAACTAAACAAGCATTTTCACAAACACTTGATATACTAACATGCTCAACTAAAATATAAAACTAAAATCATGCTAAAACAACACAAGCATTTTCACAAACACTTGATATACTAAATCTAAAACGCCAACAAATTTAAACATTATGAAAATAGAAAATTAAAAAATGCAAGAACATGATATTTAAATCATAAATGGCAACAAACAAAGCAACCAAATTAAAATATGACTCAAGTATGAAATAGAATAACACTTCAAACATCAATATTAAAGAAAATAACAATAATAACATGATAAAATAAACAAAACAACAACTTTAATAAAGAATGTAGGTCATTCGGCCATGGTGAGAAATTGTAAAAAAAATTGTAAAAAATATTTAAGAAAGAAATGTAGAAAGAAATTAAGAAGAACAATAAAAAAAACATTTATTTAAAAAGGAAACTCACCAAATACTAATCAAAATAGCAAAAATAAGAATGGAAAATCAAGAAAGTGCAAGAGTTGGTGCTCAAGAGCAACCTCAAGAAGCTATATTTCAAGCTTTATCTCTTCAAACTTTCCTTTCTTTTCTAAACTTTTTCTTTTTGCTTTCAACCAAGGAGAGAAAAACTAAGAAAAACAAAGAGAAATATCAAAGAATGAAGTCTGAAAATGCAAATTCTGAACCTCCCTTTAGAGCTGGCCAAACCCCCCTTTAGTGAGCTAGGATGTTGTTATTTTGGTTCTAACCATTTTCCATCAAATGGCTAATAATTCAAGATGAAAAATCATGAAATTACCACCCTTAGATTAGCATGGAAGCTGTCCATAATTATAGCTATTCAAGAATAATGTTGACACTCTCCCTTGGCCTATGTGGCTTAATCACAATGGCTTGATCAATGAGAATTTCTAACTAACTCTTAATTCTTGGCCATTTGATTGAAAAATCAGAAGCTTCCTCCTTCCTTTGGGCCTTGGCAGGCCAACACTTCTCTTTTCCAGCCCAAGTCTGATTTTTTGAAAGGCCAAAAGAAGCCCTTTTCGGTTGCTTGGGTGAAATGACCGTTTTGCCCCCCGGATGCAAATAAATGTCAAAATGACTCCAAATTCAAATTTTCTTTTTTTAATACTTTAAAAATAATAAAATATTGAATTCTGGAATTTTTCAAAATTTTCCGAGTCCGTTTGCTATTTATTTGGATTTTTTCTTCCAAAAATGCCCTTTTATGCATCCATATTTTACCATTTTTTAAATGAGCTCCAAATCAAGATTTTTCTTCACCAATATCTTCCAAATAATTTAAAAGTGTGATCTGAAAGTTTTCATAATTTTTGGAAACCATTTGGTATTTTTTCGGGATTTATCTTCTTGAATTACTGCATAGGGGCTCGGGATTTAGCCATTTTGCAAACGAACTCCGAATCAAGATTTTATTTCTCCAATCTCTTCCAAATAATTTAAAAATGAGATTTGCAAAATTTTAGAATTTTTGGAGTCCATCTGCTATTTTTTTGGGATTTATTTTCTTGAATTATTGCATAGGAGGCTCGAGATTTGGCCATTTTGCAAACGAACTGCGAATGAAGTTTTTATTTTCCAATGTCTTCAAAATAATTTAAAAATGATATTTGTAAATTTTTAGAAGATTTGGAGCTCATTTGCTATTTTTCTAGGATTTTTCTTCTTGAATTACTATATAAGAAGCCCGGGATTTGGCCATTTTGCAAACGAACTCCGAGTCAAGATTTTATTTCGCCAATATCTTTCAAATGATTTATTAATTGCAAATTTTCAGAATTTTCGGAGTCCATTTGCTATTTTTCCCAAATTTTCCATTTTTGCCCTTTTGCCTCCGAAACCCGGTTTTGCTCAAAACAAGTCCGATTTTCAGATTTTCTTCAAGCTGCGCCTTTGGCTATCCCTTTTTAATCATTCCTCATCCATTGGGGCCTTTGGTATTACCAAGTCGGGCCATTTCTGTAATTCGTCCCGATTTCACCGAAATCCACCAAAAACCCTAATTCTCGGTTTTCTCCCGGATTGACTTTTCTTTCAGTTTTTCTTTCAAGTGGCTTCTCCATTACCCGTATTCAGTGCTTATCTTTCATTTGGAACGTTCAATTTTGACCAATTCGATCTTTTAAGCACCTTTCCCTAAATTTCCCGAAGTAGGGTTTCCTTTCTACTGAATCTCCATAACCCAACTTCCAAACTCCATATCTTTCGATGTAGACCACGGATTATCAAAATTATTTCGCCATTTTTCAATTGAACTTCAAATCTTGATTTTAAAAGTGGGTTGACTTTTTCAGTAGTTGACTTTTTGGGATTGACTTTTTTGGGGTTGACTTTTTTTGAGGTTGACTTTTTTTGACTTTGACTTTTTATGCTCACCCTCTTAAACTAAGTCTCGGAGTACCACCTGCAGGATGAAAAAAGTCGTTTTACATTCTGAAACCTCAATTTAGGAAGAAAACATACCTGTTTTAGTGGTCCGGACAAAATTAGATGTCTACACCCAAAATAGTGTATCTTTATTTAACCTTGCACTAAAAAGATTAATCGTAAAGTATAGTAGAAGCAAGGGTCGAATCCACAGAGATTGGTTTTTAGTTTATAAATTACTAGTTTAAAACTTAAATTCAAGAACAAGAAAAGAAAATGGGGTTTTGAAATAATTAAAGTAAAGAAAACAAGATAAGTAAAAACCAAATAAATAAGAGAAAATCAAATATAATAGAAGTATAGCTAAAGGTTCATTCTCCACCACTAGACATCATTAAGAATCAAATTCAGATCTATCAACATCAATTAGCTATCAAAGTTAACAACCGTAGATAACAACATCCCGTGTTACCCCAATCTTTCCTTAGTTCGTCGTTAAGCAGGATGAACGCCACTACTTAATGTCTAACTATCAAACAACTTAGGATGAACATCTCTAAATTTAATTTGAAAACAGCTTTATTATGAGAAAGATAGGTTGATCTAGGAAACAAAAGCATGAACATGAATTGTTTAACTTAGGTTATGTTCCATTTTGCAATTAGCGAAAACTTGACTATGATCATTAATCACAAACTGCCACTTATGAATAGGAAATCAAGACAATTACACGATCAAAACTCCTAAACTAGCATTAGATAATTATCAAGATCTATCTAGTTTGCAACCTAAACAAATCAAGACAACATCATGAACAATTCTTATAGAAGAACACAAGCAACTTTGATAGAAAACTAATGATAGATAAAATTTCAAAATCAATTACACAACATGTTTAGGGCTTGGAAATCACCCTTAACCAAAATGAAGTTTAGCCTAGCATAGGCATAGATAATATACATAAAACTAAAAAGAAAATAAAAGAATGGAGAAGAAGAAGAATAATAATGATGATCTTTGAGTCTCCTCCCAAAGATAATGATAGTTTGTGGCTCAAAAGATGGTATTTATAGAGCTTTTTGACCTTGGAAACCCTTTCTTAAGGATCAAGGAAGCTAGGAGGCAAAATAAGAAAAGTTTGGACTTTTTCCTGGTTTTTCTCGATTTTGGAGGCAGTAAGGTCGGTGCCGCGGTGCCACTTTCCGGCGCCGAGTGGGCTGAGTTGGTGTTTTTGCTCGCTGACGTCAGTTTCGCGACTGCTGCACTATCTTGCATTTTTTCGGCTGATTTGGGTAAACATCCTTTGTCCGATTTAGGCGTGTAAATTATAGTTGGAAAGGTATTCAAGTCAGGTTCAAAAGTTAAGAAGGAAGTTTCTTCAAATAATGACTTTAACATAATGATTTCATAGCAACAAGTTTCGGAGGTCAAATCTGCCTAATCATCTAACACTAAGAATTTGATCTTTTAGACTCTCAAGTCTTCTTCCATCTTATGATTATGATCATTATTGACATCTTTTGACTTCATTCTCCTTATTGTACTTAAAATTCAAAAACATGATATAAGTAAAGATAAATATCGAAAATATAACAAAAACTAAAGGTAGAAAGGCATAAAATGTATATTTTATGATCTTATCATCTTGTAGCCTCAACAATAATGATAAAGCCATTTTTAAATCAACGCTAAGAGATTTTGTATGGAACAATGAAGAACTTCAAAGAATTTTTGATTTTTTTTGTGTGAAATAAGAGGAGATTGAGATTTTTTTTGTATGAAATAAGAGGAAGAAATTTGAGTTTATGAATAAAATTGGAAGAAAGAATGAAGGAGAGGGCGATTTATAGAGATGGGGTTGGGATTTCGAAGACAATGGTCAAGTGACAGTTGCCTTAAAAAAATATTAAAATTTATTTTATTTTATTTTTTAAAAATTATAACCGTTGCCCCAACGGTTATAATTTAAATTTTTTTAAAAAAAAAAAATCTTTTTAAAAGTGTGAAAGCCGCCCTCCACACATGATTTTTTTTTTGTTGTTGAAACACACTTGAAATATACAAGGAGGGTGGCTTCTATACAGATTTAAACCAAAAATATATAAAAACCTGTTGGAAAATTGCCATGGGCCATGGCGATTTTCCAACCTGGATAAAAAATAGAGTATTTTGGTACATAAAAAAAACCGATAATTTGAAAAATGAAAAAGCTATATTAATATAAAAAAAAACCCGATATTGTTGGAGTTAATTTTTTTAAAAAGGATTTTATTAACAAATATTTTTGGACATCTTTTTAAGTTAGTTAATATATTATTTATAATAATAGTATTGTATTAATTGCAAAAGTTTATAATTTTATTCATCACTTTCAATACATTGAGTGAAGATATTACTACATATACTAACTTTAAAAAATATCTTTAGGATACTTGTTAGCAAAATCTTTTTAAAATAAAGTATATATAAATTATTTTATTAAATTATTTTAAATTAAAATTTTTAAAAGAATGAAAATGAAAAAAATAAATTTTTTTTAATTTCTTTTTTATAAATATTTTATTTGTTTAATTTAAAAAATACAAATTGATAAATTGATTTTTATAATTATTTTTGAATCATGAATTTTTTTTCTTTAAAAATCAATAAGAAAATGATAAAGAATAATGAAATATTTCAATACATAAAATCAAAATTTTATTTAAAAAATTTAACGAATTATATATTTCTCAATTTTTAAAAAAAAAATAGTAAAAATTAAATCAGTAATTCAAAAAGGAAAAAAAATTATTCTTTTTTTCTTTCCTTTCCTTTCCGTTTCTTTTTTCGTTTTTCTTCTTCTCCAGCTAGTTGCTTGTGCCGTTGTAGGCTAGGTCGAGGCAACCGGCCCACTTCATTCATCCTCCTCCTCCTCTCTCTTCCTTCGTCACCAACAACCTTCTCTCTCCTCCTCCCTTTCCTTTTCTCTCATCCTTTTTTTTTTTTCTTTCTCCTCTATTTTCTCCTATCTCCTCCATAGTTTCCTTATCCGACAAGTCATCTCGCCGGTCAATCACCGTCTGGCCTCCCATCAACCACCTCTCTCTTTTTCTTCCTCCTCTCTTCTCTTCTCTTCTCTTCTCTTCTCCTCTCATCTCTTTTTCTCTCTCCTCCCCCTCATCTCTTTCCTTCTCTCTCGACTGTCTTTCTCTTTCTCTTTTTTTTTTTTTTTCAATCATTTCAAGCAATATACTTTTTACTCCTACTAAAAAATAAAATAAGACTAAAATATTTTATCTTTCAAAAAAAATTTATCCGAGTCCCTATGGTTCAATTTTAATAATAGTAGATTATTTAGATTAGTCATATGATTTATACTGCTACCCTACCCTACCTACCATATATATATATATATATATATAAAAGAGAGATTAATACTGGTTGTCAAATTTGTAAATTTGTGCATGCGTGATGTGACGTGTTTTATATATATATATATATATATATATATATATATATATAGATTAAAAGAGAGATTAATACTAGTTGTCAAATTTGTAAATTTGTGCATGCGTGATGTGACGTGTTTTATATATATATATATATATTTTAATTGTATAAATATAAATATAATATAAATTATTAAATATGTCAAAATTTTAAACAAAATATGATACGTGTGTATTAAACGTATCGTGTTAATCGTGTTCAAAAGTATCGTGTCATAATAATTATATTGTTTTCGTATTTATTAAACATGCCGTATTCATGTCGTGTTTTCGTATTAACTAAAATTACCAGATTGTTGCTCATTAATTGCCCATTGTTTGTTCTATGTATTAAGGTCTTATAAATAAAGAATGGGTTTTTCTTTTTTATTTTTATGTAGAAGTTATGTTACAGCATGAATATATACGAGTATTATTACAAATTGGTGCCCTAGTTTTTGTCTTCATGTATCACAAGTGAAGCATAAACAAAACCCCAATTAGGAATTAACTACTTAGACCAGTCCTGTATAAGAAAAGTTGTAGGATTTGAAACAACGTAAATCGTGTTAGTATTGTTTATCAGGCACATATGATTCTTGTATTATACAATTGAAGGTACTATACTTCCATCTAATAAATCTTACCTTTTTTTTTTTTTTATTATTATTATTTATTTATTTAAGGTTTTAATCATTACTTGGAACGTCTTTGGTGACCAAGATGAGTTATTTAGCTCAATGATATTGATACCTTAGCAAGTGATGCAGGTACTATACTTCCATCTAATATTGATACCTGCACATTCCCCGTCTTTACGATTGATTGAGCTATGTCGGCACGTTTTATTTAATCCCGAACAAGCCTCTATGTGTTGGATCAATCTTTTGAGTTTATACTGGTCAACAGATTTAAATTACGGTCGCATTGTGTTTATCACGGTTGAAGATATAACGAATGTTATCACGATTGATCAATCAAAGTAAATATTGACGGTGAATATCAACGGCTGAGAGAATCGAAACCGCAAATAACGATTATAAAGTCGCGTTACCTGCATCACTTGATAAGGCACTATACACAGCACCTGGGATTCCAATGACAATCTGTTGCTTCATTTACTCATATTCCTTTATTGCTTCATTTACTCATATCCAAGAGACAGGGAGAGAGCAAGAATGCAAGCATTGATATAGAATCAGAAATGCAACGAGAGGAAGCTAATTCTCAATCAAGTGGCAAACAATCCGAATTAAAATGTTGAAAACTCAAAAAAGCTGGATGACAAGGAAAGAGGTGAAGTTTATATATATATATATAGTTTGGAGGGGAAGAGATCCTCGATTTTGATGATAATGATGAGAAGTTCCTTCTGAATCGTCACCAGCTTGATTCTCAAACTTAGAAGATAGATAAACACGTTACGTTAGGCGGAAGCTGAGCTATCCAAATTGGCTTTATCTTAAACTAACCAAGTAATCATATAAAGGCTTTTCAGTTTTCAGTTTTCAGTTTTCACTTTTTCATATGTTCTAATAAACACTATTTTTGTTTTGCCCAATGAAGTAAACTTTCAACTCCCTTCTCCAAGAACAGAGCAAAGAATAAACACAGAGGATCTTAAAACATAAAACAGATTACTCTGTTTTCTGATCATCTGATTTTCCATAAAAAAGACTGAATTTTTACAATGAAATCAGAGACTTTTAACATTTATTCTAGTGAATTTAGCTGGGATAATGGAGAGAGCAGATTAGTCATTGTTTCGAGGAATATACAAGGAAGTTGGTGCAGCTTTGCATACAGACCCAACAGGGCTGGATTCATTAACACATTTTCAATCAATAGTTCAATCTTCTTGTTACCCTTTAGCTGCTTATCTTGCCATGCATCACAATCGTGCCCATGTCATTGCTCTTGGTGCTTTTCTTTGGGATGCTGATTTCCACCACCTTCCTCCAGGTTATTTATACAGCTTTTTTAAAAATATTTTTCGCCGTATTTTAGTTAATATGGTATTTTCTTTTCTGGGTTTTGTTGTTTGGTTTCTTTGATGCAATATATGAATTCTCATTTGTTTTCAATAGGTGCATAGGCAGATCTAATGGTTCTTATGAAATTGGATTGGTTTTGGAATGGGGCAAAAGGGGTTGCCTCTTATTTACTTTGATCGAAGTTGGAGAACAGGGACAGGAAAAAAAATTGCAAGATTGTCAAAGAAATATATACATCTAGGCAAGCATTTTATGTGTTCCAATGAGAAACCAGTGTTTAGACTTTTTGAACATTTATTTATTCAGATTATATGGTAAAATTGTTGTTTCGTTTCATATTTAAAGTTCAGTGAATTCCCAAACCTCGTTCAGGATGAAACTAGAAGCTACAATTCTTACATTATGCCTAAAATGAGTTTCTTCTTTTCTTTGTTATTGGATCATATGGTGCAATTGTAATATAAATTAAGTATAAGCTTATTAGACTTGTAACGAAATTTTAGCTGATATTTTGTTTTTATTGGATGGATAATTGAAGGAAGAAAAGAACTTATTCCTTGGTAATATATCAGTTGCATAATCTAGCAACAATTCTCTTATTTGGCTAATTAGGAATTAGGTCGCAGTTTCAAGAGGTTTGATTGGGATTGGACTTGCCATTGTCATACCTGCAACTCAGTCCCCTGTTGCTGATCAACCTGTGTTGGGAATAGCGTGGCAGTCCGTAACAAGTATTAATCCACAACATGTATTTGGGAAGAAGTGAAAAAGAAGAAGTGAAAAAGAGAACACAACTTTTCTTGGTCTACGTCCACCATCCCAAAGGGATAAACATTCTTTACTAAAGAAAATTTCCAACTTGTAGCTTTTGCATGGATAAAGCTACAAACCTTCTTACAACACACTTAACTCACCACCCAAAGAGTCCCAATATAACTTCTACTTAAGTATACAGACCTTATCTTCCAAGAGATGATGGTAGTTCTCTTCCAAAGACCAAAACTTCTACTTATAGGTGAGTACTCCTCTTGACTAGACATAACTAAACAATGTAGGATAAGTACTTTACTTGACTTAATTAAGTTAAGCAATGTGGGATGAACACTTCCTTAGTTTAATCAAATTACTTAATGAGAGACTTAGACTTAATATACCCAACACAACCGATGATAATAACCATGGTTTGGATGGCTACAAGGACGGGAAAGATTGGCTCCATCCTAGCTAGGTGGGCTCTGTTAAGTAGTAATTGCCTCAAAAACTATCATGGGGATACCTGGCTGGAGATTTGCTTTCCATCTGGTTTGGATAACCAGTGTCGGAGTTGGTATTTTTGGTCCATCTTTTGGCTAATGATCCACGATTTTCTGGTAGTGATAATAGAGCCAAGGATAGGTTGCAGATAAGTATTTTTGATCACAAGTGAAGGACATCATAAAAGAAGCAAAGTCAGTTATGATGAGAAACCCAACTTTCCAAATTATTGTTGCTCAAGGACATTCTAAGGTTTTAAATTGCGGTCATGGACGCGTTTTTGATCCCGTCGTATTTATCGTCGTTGCGGATATAATGAATACTATCGCAGTCAATTGCGATAAATAACAGTTGTGAATATCGGCATCCGAAAGAACTGAAACCGCAAAATAACGTCCGCATCGCAGCCGCTATTTAAATCCCACTTTCAGGATCATTCCCCTGGTCAGCTTTGTCATTTTCCCCTATTTGGCTTGAACTTATCGGCTTCTCCCATGAAACAACAGCATTTATCATGTCCCTTTTTGTAATTTCTGGTTCAATTAGTGCTCTCTTTGGAGGAAAGATGGGAGATATTCTAGCGAATCGCTTGACTAATTCTGGCAGAATTATTCTATCCTAGATAATCTCAGGATTGCAATCCTTATAGCGGCAATTTTGCTGTTGGCATTACCAGATGATCGCTCCACTGCATTTATGCATGGTTTGGTTTTTTTGGGTACATATAAGCGAAGATAATCACTTAAATGACACATTTTAAGTCGCGTTACACTTTACAAATCATCTTGTAAATGCCTTATAAGAGCAACAGATGGATCATTCAACTTAGTAACCTCAACACCGGCATTACGACTTGATGAAGCTAAATGAAGGATGTTTGACAGTGTTATTTTAATACAGGGGCAGTCAGTGTGAGTAAATGAATGATGTTTGATAGTGTTATTTTAATCAAATCAACCTAGTTTAGTGTCTAAACTGGCATCTTTTGCTCCTCCTATAGTTGTGATTTTGGCTATGCATGTTTATGGTTATAAACCCATACCTACAGGATCATCAGACTCTATAGAGATTGAGTCGGATAGAGAGAATGCTTAATCACTTTGCTAAGCGCAATTGGGATCCCAATGGCGATCTGTTGCTCCATTTACTCATTCCTCTATTACACGTATCCAGCAGACCGGGAGAGAGCAAGATTAATGCAAGCATTGATAGACTCAGAAATGCAACAACTAGATGAAAATAATTCTTCATCAAGTGGCAAACAATCCGAATTTTGTGTTGCGGACTCAAAGGAGCTGAAATGACAAGGAAAGAAGTGAATTTTATATTAGAGTTTGGAGGTGAGGAGAGCCTTGATTCGGATGATAATGATGAGAACTCTCTTCTTAGAGAGCACGGACACGCAATACGCGTTTGACACGATATAAACACGGTAATATGAGAATTTTTAAAAATTAAGACACGATTACAATAGAATATGACAATAAAAATATAAAATTGATATTTTTCAATCAAATATTAACATTTTTCTTATATGCAATCAAATATTAACATACAAATAATTTTTTATTTTTTTTTTTAAAAAAAGAAATTGAATTTAAATACTTGAATATTAAAAAATTCATTAGAATCAAATTGCTCATTGTTGATTTCATATTGAGAGAAAAATTCAAATAAAAAACCTTCATTGCATGTTCGGACGTATCCAGCTATGTCTTGATCATGTTTTGACTGTGTTCAATTTTATTCTTATTTTTTTAACATGTCCTCGCGTGTCCAATACGTATTCAACCGTGTCGGAACCATGTCCGACACTTGGACACTATTCTGACAGAAATGTCCTTGCTTCATAGGTCTTTTCCGAATCACCAGCTTGCTTCTCAGACATAGAAGAGAGATAAACATGTCTGACAGAAGCTGAGCAATCGAAATTGGCTATATCTGAAACTCTTTAAAAAATTCATGTCAACAGAATTTATTTTTCAATCAGGCTCTTTAATTCTTCAGGAATGTAATTCATTCATCTAATGATTTACAGGTAATCCTATTTATTCTTCATCTCTTTCTGAATTATACAGCATGACAGTTTCATAGCTCAAATTTGCATGAACAGTGGAATTACCAAATTCAACGAGTCAGCCTAGAGATGAGATGATGTCCTTTTGTGGCATAAAATTTTGTCGCTTAACTCAATGTGCTTCTACACTGTAATTGTTCTTCAAAATGTTGAACATAATCAAGACCTGTCTCTAGTCTCTACCATGGTTTGTGCCAGGCTTTGTTTTAATTTTAATCAATTAGAAATCACACCATATCAACAAAAAGCTGTGACTTAATTGTTTTTTCAAAGGATTTTAAGGTGGTTTTGCTAATTAGAATGGTAAACTTGATAATTTTAGATACAACACGATTTTATAATATGAAAAAAATAATCAAAATACAACATGATATGAATATGTAAACATATCAAAATCTATATAAAAGAAATTATCAAGGTTTTAAAATTTATATAAATATATAATATCTTAAATATGATTGACACGAATACAGAGATGACTAGGTTTGCAGAATGGTATGCCCCAGCCAAGATCTTTTCTTGGTTTAGTAATTTTCCACTTTGATAATATTTCTTTAATTTAAATAGCCAGGCTTTACCACCAAGGGGTGGTGGCGCAGTTGGCTAGCGCGTAGGTCTCATAGCTTCTGAGTTATCCTGAGGTCGAGAGTTCGAGCCTCTCTCACCCCAAATTTTTATCTATGAATGCTTCTGAAGTTGCATACATTTTTATCTATGAAGTTTTTAAATATTCTGGGACTTATGATCTGATCCACTTGAACTCTTGAAGCTTTTATAACGAATTAGAATTTAGTGTTTTGTTGATTTTTTGAAAATGGAAGAAAGAAGTATGATTCTGGCATGCAATGCACATGAAGTAGTAGAAATGAAAACAATATCTTTTTATTTCGCGAGATCAGAAGGAAGATTCAAACTCGTTCTTAATTTGAGCCGAAAATTAAATATATGTATAATTAATAAGTTCAGGTTCTGCAATCCCTCTGGCAGCAGTTTTACTGTTGATGATCCTCTATTTTTTATTTTATTTATTTATCATGGGATTATGCATACATCCTGGAATAAATCCTGCTACTAACCTAACCTAACCTGTACGTATTATTTCTCCATCTATCCTATCCTGTAACGATATTTTCAAGAAGTATCGAGAAAGTAATTCTTTATAAGAATGGTTGGATTGGGACGAAAATGAATAGCAACAAAGTTCATTACATCACCATAACAATGTAAAGCTAAAAGAGCTTTCCAATTGCCTGTTTTTACATTAATTAATTAATTGTTATTTCGTCAATCTTATTTAGGGATGATAATAAATTGTAAAAAAATTAAATATTCAATATTATTCGATTTATTTTTTTCGGATTTAGATATTGTAGATTTTAATAATTTGTGGATTCAAATATTGGATTTACTATCCGCAACGAATTCGGATTTGAATCTTTGGGTATCCGTTATTCGAATCCTCTTTGATTTTGGTATGGACAATATCAGATATCCGAATCCAATATCCATTTACATATTTAGTTCTATATTTTTATTTTTTTAAAGTAATTTAATAAATTTGGATATTTAACGGATTCGAATGTCCGACGGATATTGCTCTTTAAATCGGATACGTATTCGAATAATAATATTTGGATAATAAGGGAATAATAAGCGAATTTGGATTTTTGATAAATTAAGCTGATTCAAATTCAACATTTAAAAAAATTCAAATATTTAATCTACTGTCATCCCTAATCTTACTAATTAGTGTATCCGTTGTATTTACTTCTCTTGATGGTTGGTTGAGTAACAAAAATATTGTATTTTCAAATACATCTTTATGGATTGGCCTTTTTAATAGTATCCTTAATCATCTTATTTCTATTGAACCTATTCATTCAGGATTCAAAATTGACCCTCTCACTAATTTTTCAGACTTTGAGATACATTCAAATTTAATAATATAAAAGTATAAATTGCCAAAATAAATAAATAAATAAATTAGAGGGGTCAGTCAAACTTAACTTTTGTAACTTGACTGAAATAAATATAATTTTAAAAAATAGTCATAATAAAAAAAATAAATTACACATTATTATTATACTTAATTAAATTATTATTTAAATTTAAAATAATATTTAAATATTAATATACTAATAAATAATAATATATAGTTATAATATATAAACAAGATATAATATAATAATGAGATAAATAATTTTAATAATATAGATTTATAATATATTAATAATTACTTAAAATAAATATCTTATATAAATATATAAAAATCAAAGCCTTTGGCCAAAAAAAAAAAATTCAACTTGGATTGTCTGTTCTTTTAACATGTGTACAGCCTTAAATAAACGTCATGTGTCCTGCATTTAATTATTTTTATTTTATTTAAATTTTAAAATATTTTATATCATAAATTATATTTATTTCCTCTTAAATTTTTAATTGACTTACCTTTTTTCATAAATATGAACAAGAGATTAATTTTCTTAAATTAAAAGATGTGTAATTACTTTCATAAGTTGACTTATTTTTAAAAAAAAAATTTATTTTAAGAAACAATTCTTAATTATTCACCAATCAATTACGTTAAAAAAATAATTATAGCAAAAAAAAAAATACTAATAAACCCACCAATTAGATTCAGAAAAGATAATTATAACAAAAAAGGAATACTAATAAACCCACCAATTGCGTTAAAAAAAGTTATTATAGCAAAAAATGAAATATTACTAATAAATTATGTATAAAAAGAATTCAATTATAATATGATTAATAAATTTTATATAAAAGTTAAAACCTTTGGGAGAAAATAAAATAATCCTACATGGATAGTCTATTGTTTAAATGTTGATAACCTAAATTAATGTAACCTGTCCTCTAATTAATTTGTTTGACTTTATTTAACTGAATTAATTACATTGAATTATCTTCCAAATATATGTTAGTTTTACCTTCTATGAATTTGTTTATTTTATGCAAATAAAATCAAATTATTAACACATAATCATGATAATATAATATAATATAAACATATAAAATACAAAATCTCTAATGAGAAAGTAATTTATTCTATGTGAATAATCTATTTTATATATATATTTGGATAGTCTTTTATGTCATATTTAAAAATTCAAAACTGAAATTGAACTTAAATAAATTGCAAATATTTATTTTTCTTTTATATCTAAATGCAATATATGACCATATTTAAGATATTAACTAATTTGTCTCCTAATCACTATTATAAATAGATGATTCAAAGATTAAATTTTGACATAATATTGAAAGTTTTGTAGGCTTTTTCCTACCATTTTCTTTTCTTTTTATTTTTTTTTTAGAAAAAAATATAAAATCTTTTTTTTTTTTTTTTCCTTTTCCTTCAAATAGTTTTGTATGTGTAAAGTTGTAATAATGAATTAGTGATGGTAAAAAAAAAGGTGAAAGCCTCAAACTCTCATTCTATTGTATTATTGGTTCAAAATTTACTGAGTTTGTTTACCTTTCTTTTTTTTTTTCTTTTTTATATCTTTTAAAGTTATGTCCTTATTAACTTTTTTTTTTTGGAAAAAAAAAAAAAACTCTACTAACTATTCTAGACAATGCATTTATGTAATATATTTTTAAAGAAACGTGACTATATATTGCTAAAGTTTATATTATTTTTTTTTTTTTAAATAATGATTTAAAATAATGTTGTTTAAGACAACTCCCATGGTATTGAATATTTTTACTTTAGTTTAGAAGTTGGAATCAAAATTGTTTATTGAAATTTTCATTTTCACACAAATATATTTCAAAATTAACTTATATTTTCTTATTACTAATTTGTTCTTATTAGTTTCAAAATTTTCTATAATCCATTTTTCTTTATTGTGAATATATATTTTTCAAAATAAATTAGTATTTACTATTTATCGTGATAAGAATGTTTGACTAACAATGGATTAGATTTTATCAATAACCTTTCTTTACATGATGGATCATAAAGTTTTAAGTTATTTTGTCATTTTGTATATTAATTTGTAGCATAAAATTTCTCAAATTCTATATATTTGGGTATAATTGTGTTGTGTTTCTATTACATTGTTATTATTGCTTTTTAAATTTTTTTAGTATAGCAATCGAATTTTTATAAAATTTATTAATTAAATTATAATAAATTTTTTTATATAATTAAATATTCATGCATTGCGAAGGTTTAAAACTAGTCGCAAATAAGGAGCAAGCGGTGTTGTTTTCCAGTAATTAATCTTGACGGCTGTCTATTACTTTGTTCCATGATTTAATGTTGCCTGGCCTTAGACGTTTTTATTTCTTTTAATAACTTTGAGATGTATGTATATCATGTGAAAAGCTATTTTATATAGGAAAATATTAATTTATGTCTAATGACATTGATTAAGATAATATATATATATAAAGAGTGTAATTAATATTTTTTTTTAATTCAGTTAAAATAATGTATAAAATACAAAAAAAAATATTTTAAAAAATTAATTAAATTTTTTTTAATTGATGCCTATAGACATGATTAAGCAAATCATTTTATATATGAGATATTGCCATAAATATTTGCTTTAATGGGAAATGCCCTTTTATATTATATATTTGAAAAAGCTTTAATTTTAACTTTTAAGGCAATCATGAACAATTTATTTAGGATTTTGTTAACGAGTGTCTTTAGGGCATTTTTTAAAATTAGTTAATATATTATTTATAGTAATAACATTATATCAATTACAAAAGTTGACAACTTTATGTATCATTTTCAATGCATTGAATAAAGATATTATTACAAATAATAGCCTTAAAAAGTGTCATTAAGACACTTGTTGACAAAATCCATTTATTTATATTGATTTTGTCCCTTCCAACTCCAAGTTTGCTGCTCTTGATTCTCAATCAATTCACCCTCCTTGTTACTTTGATAACATCAAAATGTAGTTTCTCTCTCTTAATTGATAATAGTAATTAAGATTTGGATTTTGGTATAGATTGTTCCAAGTGTATTTTTTTTTATAAAAAAATTACTATATATAATAAAAAAAAATATTAATTAATATTTAGTGGTATTGATTAAGATGCTATTTATATAATTATGCATTACTTTTTTTTTAATTCAGTAAAAGTAATGTATTAAATTTAAAAAATTTCTTAAAATGATAATCAAATAATGAAAAATGTTAATCAATGCCATTAGACATTGGTTAAAGTGATATATATAAAAAGAAAAGTGTAATTAATGATTTATTTTTCTTGAATTCAGTACAAATAATATATTAAATTCAAAAAAAAAAAATTAAACTTGGGTTTTGCTAACGAGTGTCCTTAGGATATTTTTTAAGATTAATTAATATACTATTTATAGTAATAACATTATATTAAATGCAAAAGTTGACAACTTTATTTATCATTTTTAATGCATTGATTGAAGATATTACTATATTTAGTAATCTTAAAGAGTGTCCTTAAGACACTCGTTAGCAAAATCCTTTAAATAATCCTTAACTAGTACCTATAGGCACTGGTTAAACGGACTTATAATATGTTAATGGGTTTTGCTAACGTGTATCCTTAGGATATTTTTTAAGATTAATTAATATACTATTTATAGTAATAACATTATATTAAATGCAAAAGTTGACAACTTTATTTATCATTTTTAATGCATTGATTGAAGATATTACTATATTTAGTAATCTTAAAGAGTGTCCTTAAGACACTCGTTAGCAAAATCCTTTAAATAATCCTTAACTAGTACCTATAGGCACTGGTTAAACGGACTTATAATATGTTAATGGGTTTTGCTAACGAGTATCTTTAAAATATTTTTTAATTAATGACTTACTTTTCTTGAATTCAGTAAAAATAATGTATTAAATGTAAAAAAAAACTTTCATAAACAGATAATTAAATAATTCTTAACTGGTGCCTATAGGTATCGGTTAAGCAGGGCTATAATATGTTAATGGGTTTTGCTAATGAGTACCTTTAAAATATTTTTTTAAGGTTAGTTAATATACTATTTATAGTAATAACATTATATTAAATGCAAAAGTTGATAACTTTATTCATCATTTCTAATATATTGAATGAATATATTACTATATATAATAATCTTAAATAGTGTCATTGAAACACTCGTTAGTAAAATCCTATTTTAATCAATGGTTATAGGAATCCATTAACCATGTCCTTACTTGTACAATAATAACTTTAATAAGTAAATATATATTTATCCAATTGAAATATTTAAAACAAAATCTATGTGTTTATTATGAATTAAGATTTTGTGATGGCAATTAAACCACGTCAAAATTCTCCATTTATTTTAACAAAATTAAATTCATGAAATCAAAAATCGTATTTTTAAGACATTCGTTAATAAAATTAAATAATTACTTTGGATGCGATTTAGGGATATTTATATATAAAAAAAATTATAACTTTTTTTTTTATAATTAGATAATAACTAGAGATTGAGTAACGTTTCTCAATTACATTTTATAAAAAGAGAAATGTTAATCAGTACCTAATGATACTAGTTAAGGTGATATATATAGAAAGAAAAATGTAATTAATACATTGTTTTTTTTTTTTAATTCAGTAAAAGCATTGTATTAAATACAAAATATTTTCTTAAAATCTTTATCCAATGCATTAAAAATGATGAATAAAATTATCAATTATTGTATTTAATATAATATTATTTCTATATATAATATATGAGTCCGGTTAACTGGTGTCCACAAGCACTGGTTAAGGATTGTTAAATTACTATTTTAAGAAAAAAAATATACATTTAATGTATTACTTTAACTAAATTCAAAAAAAATTAATTAATTAATTGCACTTTTCTTTTCTTAAATATCTCCTTAATATCACCTTAATCAGACACTGATTAATTTTCATAATATATTAATTAATATTAAATAATATTTTAAAGATACTCATTAAAAAAACCCCAAAAAAAAAAGCAAGGGATAATAAATATACGGTCTCTAATAGAGCGTAGCTGCCTGGAGGGAAGACATTGGATCCGACAGCACCTGCAAATATGGCCAGATATTGAATAAGTAATGCATATATATATATATATATATATGTTGGATTTCGACTTACGAAATCCGAGATCATTGAGGAAGAGTTCAGGTCATTTATTTGTCTTCCTATGCAATGCTCACTTGTTGTGGATATGAGTAATGAACTCAATGGAATGGCTAGGACACTCTTGTAATCAACCAGTGAAGGCAACAGCAAGAATCGTTCCACAACCTATCTTGCTCGTCCAAACCAGAATGCTTTAGCCTTGCTTCTTGATAATCCAAGCAATCAAGAACTCTTCACTCACTAGTAATTACACTTAGCAATCTGCCTCTTAATTGTGTCTTACACAATTGCCTGATTATTGGTTCTCTTGTATGTGTGTGTCCTGGCTGAATCCCTATCCTATTTATAGCCTCTCATGAGTTGCTTCTGAAAGGGTCAAAGGATACAACCCTTTCAAGGTCAGCACCCTTTATTTGGACACAATGGTTCGGTCAACAGAACCATTCCCTTCCAAATGAACATATCTATTCGACTAATAGGAGGGAATCTCTCAACCAAAAACAACATGATGTTTCGGTCAAATGTGGCAGCGACATGATGAATGATGTCAGATGTCACAATCCCATTGGTGACACTTGTGCATGATGGTGCTGATATGTCACACCTATGTGCCACATCATCTAGTCCACCTAGCTACCACTAGCTAGTGTCACTCCACCTCATAGAGTGTCACTCACCTAGCTACCCTTCAGCTACATATAGCTGAGTGAGCTGGTGTCCAGCTCCTTGAGCTGAGCTAGTTGGTGTCCAGCTACCTTGAGCTAACTTGAGTTGAGTAAGCTTTCACTTTGAGCTCCTTATGAGCTTTCAGAAGCTTATCTCATCTCCTTGCTAGTTTACCATCATCATATATCATTCATATCAAGTTAATTTTGTGCGTACTTGGTGTATTTGTTCACTTATGTCCAAATACTTCCAATAGCTCCCACTCGCACTATATAAACTTGATGCTACCATATACACACATATTCAAGACCAAAGACATAATCAAAGCAAAGTATTCATACATTGGAATAACATATGCAAGTAGGTCGTGTGACCCTAGGCATGCAATTGAATTCATCTCACTATGCAATTATTAAGTTATACATAAGAGATCTTACTCAATCCATATAACTCATCCATGACTTATCATAGATGTCAAATCAAAATAACTCTTAAGTTATTAATGTTAATGATCTATATATCATTAACCATGCCTCATGTGCTCTAAAACTTGTTGATACATAGTTTGGCTACTTTCAATCCATTTCATGTGAGTTGAAAACACATTTAAAACTCATGAAACGTACCAAACACCAAGTGCACTTGTTTTTCAAGACATTCTTATACTTGAACTCATTTATATTACACAAAATAATATACGTGCGTCTTTCAAGATAAATGCCATATGTATTTTAACAATGTCTTCCTTTTGCACTAACTATCTAACAATCTGAAACTATGCATTTACCCAATAAGGTTCCAACAGACCGAATTTTCCATAGTCATAGGAGATCCCATCAAAGTAAACACAATGCTTTCAAATTATCAAATATTAGTCAATAGTCACTAAGAGCATACAATCTGATCAAAACTTATTTCGATCAAAGAAACTCACACCACATGGAGACAGGGATCACTTCTTGTTTTCTTTTTGGTCATCTTATACACACATGATATGCGTATGTGCTATGGTATTATCTCCACTTAAATGATTTACTTCACAACATGGGTTTGTCAACTCCCACTTAAATCATTTAATCGTGTATATCCCCTCAATTGGCTCCCACTTGAATAAACAAGTCTATATAGTTCCCATATGGAATTATTAGCCATTGCCAATTCAATAATACTCAAATACTGTACAAGTCTTAATTAATCAAACACATTGATTAACCTGAATATTCACGTCTTGAACATTCACACCTGGCTACATAGGTTTAATTCATGTATGTGTGGTCATACATGTTCGATAAATCATACATTACCTCATATTCATTCTCTTAATCAAGGCAACCAATATGCTCAAGTTGTCACATGTTTGGAAGATGTGACTCCCATTAGAATAAGTATACTCTCATTTCAAGACAACAAATGTCCATTCTTTTAAACAACAAATGTTTATTCTTCAAGACAGCAAATGTCTAAACTTATTCTCTTGAGCAGTCTCATCTCTATTCTTACACAAAGAATAGAGGCAGATTGTTCGTGTGAGTGAACCAATCCTCTACCTATGTTTGACATATAATTTTCATTCGTTGTGAAACATATAGAATATGCATAGAATTGTATTAAACTCATAAAACACAATTCATTCATTCAATTGTAATAAGGTACAAGTACATGACATCAAGAAGTTCATCCAAAAAAATTATAATCTACGGAGACCCATTGTCTAACATGTTTGGCAAACAAGATTGGTGGTATTGGTTTAGTTAAAAGATCCACCACCATCTCATCCGTAGAGATGTATTCCATTTGAACTTCTTTCCTTTCAATTGCATCTCTCATAAAGTTATACTTTATCCCTATATGCTTGGTCTTTCCATGATATTTCGGATCCTTAATATAAACCAAAGTAGCCATGCTATCTCAAAAGATAGTGGTTGGCTTATCATTAGATGCTACAACACCTAAGTGACTAAGGAATCGACCAAGCCACAAGGCTTCTTGCACAACAACTAATTTGCTAACAAATCCGTGCAAGTCTGCTTCTCACTATTAAGCAAAAAAATATAACCTGATGTAGACTTGTATTTATCTCTATCACCACCCCAATCAGGCATCCGTGTATCCTTGCAACCTCATGTTACCCTTTTGGTAACACAACCAATAATCTTTCGTACCCTTAAGGTAATGAAATATTCTTTTGATACACTTCCAATGCTGTTGAATAGGGTTAGATGAATACCTAGCTAACAAACCAACAGCTTGACTAATGTCTGGCCTAGTACATAACATGGCATATATTAGACTTCTAATGGCATTTAGTTATGAAGCTTTTTTCATTTCTTCCTTTTCTTCAAGAGTTTGTAGACACATTGCTTCACCAATTTTACAATTGTGAGCAATAAAAGTATTCATAGGCTTTGAGTTGTGCATGTTGAAGCGTTCAAGAATCTTATTGATATAAGGTTCTTGAGACAACGCTAACAACCTTTTGGACCTATCTCTTAGAATCTTAACTCCGAGAATGTAAGCCGCTTCTCCCATATCCTTCATATCAAAAGTAGAAGACAACCATCTCTTAATGGTGTGCACAAAACTCAAATCATTACTAGCTAACAGTATATCATCAACATATAATGACATAATTATAAACTTGTTCTTGGAATTTAAGGCATAAACACAATGGTCTTCATCCATCATCTTGAAATCAAAATTCAAGACTAATCTATGAAACTTCAAATACCATTTTCTTGAAGCTTGTTTAAGACCATATATCGACTTCTTTAGTCGACACACCTTGTGTTCCTTACCTTCTACAATGAAACCTTCTAGTTGTTTCATGTCGATCTCTTTACTCAAATCACCTTTGAAGAAGGCAATCTTAACATCCATTTGATGTAATTCCAAGTCAATATTAGCAACAATAGCTAGTATCAACCTGATGAAATTGAATCTCACAACAAGTGAGAAAGTATCTTTATAATCAATACCTTCTACTTGTGTATATCTTTTGGCAATCAAACGTGACTTGTACCTTTCAATGGTACCATCAACTTTTCTCTTGATCTTGAGAACCTATTTGATCCCAATGGCCTTTCCATCTTTAGGAAGATCAACTAAGTCCTATACTTTATTCATATACATAGATTCCAATTCATTTTTCATTACAACTATCCATTTATCACAATCTGGACTTTTGAGAGCTTCTTTCAAACTTTGAGGTTCATCATCCATAGATGATACCAAATAAGCCTCACTTTCATCCAAAATCCACCACTTACTTGGAGGTTTGAATTTTCTAGAAGAACGTCTAAGAACAGTAGGAGCAACATGTTCTTCTTGATCATGCACATTTGCATTCTTATTAAGTTCTTGATGAGGTACACATCCTTATTAGGCTCTTCATGAGGTAACTCATCCTCATTTTGTTGGACCATCACTTGATCAATATTTTGATCATTTTGATCACCTATTTCTTCTATAGGCTGATTTTGGTCATTGTTGACACTATGACCAATAACTTGTGGAGGCACTAAGCTCCCACTTGATCCAATACACCTATCACTTTTATTCACTTGTGCTAGTTAGTCCAGATTCATTAACTTCATACAATGGATAATTTTTATCACCATTCCCTTTCTTAGGAAACTCATTTTCTAAGAAAGTTGCATCCCTTGATTCGAATTCAACTTGTCTATTCTTTATATTCCAAATCCATGAACACATATCCTTTAGAATGTTCAGAATAACTGAGAACACATTTCTTCCTTCTTGGTCCTAATTTACGAAGAATATGATTTGGATTATGGACATAGGCTGCACAGCCCCAAGGCCTTAGATTACTTAAATCTGGCTTTCTTTTAGTCCATAATTCATAAGGAGTAGTCAAAACAAATTTGGATGGCACTATATTCAATATATAGACAGCCGTGAGTAATGCATCTCCCCAATAGAAAATGTCCATGTTGGCCTGAGCCATCATGCATCTCACCATGTCTAGGAGAGTTCTATTCTTTCTCTCCTCCATTCCATTCTGTTAGGTTGTTCTAGGAATAGTTAATTGCCTTGATATTCCTTTCTCATCACATAACCCCTTGAATTCAGTTGACAAATACTCTCCACCCCGATCAGTCCTTAATGACTTAATCTTCCTTTCTATTTGATTCTCTATTAAAGTCACATAAGTCTTGAAACACCTTAAAGCTTCACTTTTGTACTTTATCAAATAGACATGGGTGAATCGAGTATAGTCATCCGTGAATGTGATAATGTATCTAAAACCTTTTCTAATGTTACATTCAAGGGACCACAAACATCATAATGAATAATTTGCAATGGATATTCACTTCTTTGAGCCTTTCCAAATGGTTTTCTTGTTGCCTTACCCGCGAGACATATCTCACAAGTTGGGAGGGATACATTAGATAAAGAACCAAGGAAGCCACTTTTAGCTAACTTCTTCATCCCTTCTTGCCCTATATGTCCCAATCTTGTATGCCAAATGAACCCATCATTTGCATTGGACATAAAACAACTACTATTACTTATAACAGTATCTAACATAAAGAAATCACCATTTAGGAAACAAGAACTTATTCTTACTTTATTGAGATAAATATCAACTACATTGTTATGGAAATTTAATTGGAATCCAAAACGCAATAAACTGGTAACGGAGACATAATTTCTCCGAATACTTGGTAGATATAAGACATCAATATAAATCAGATTGTTTCCACTCTTCAAAAGTACTACACAAGTTCCTTTGCCTTCTACTTCAAGCCTTGAGTTGTCACCAACATAGACCCATTTAGTCCGAGCTGGTATTTTTCAATAATTGAAAAACAAGCCACGATCCCTTATGATGTGGTCGGTGGCACCTGAATCAATAACCCACGAAGAGTCAGATTCAGCCATAAGAGTACATGACATAACATGCACATGAAATAGAACAAAAGATACATACTTTAGGCTACTTGCACTCTTTTGCAAAATGCCCCTTCTTATTGCAATTAAAGCACTTAACCTTGCTTTTGTTCCTTGGTTTCAAATCTTTCTTGAATTTTCTCATAGAGGTTACATCCTTTATGTTGAATGTTTTTTTTCTTGAACCCTTTCTTCTTTCTCCCTATGGAAAAGGAAGTCTCGGCAACATATTCCTTAGATAGATTCTTGATATCTATAACTTCTTCCTCGAGAAGCAAATGTCTTGTAATATCATCAAAAGTCTTAATTTCAACATTGTGGCGTAAATTGACCTTCATCAATTGCCACTCATCTTCAAGTAGGGATCTTAGTATGACCAGCTGATGTTAAACAAGAGATCATACGAGATATTTCGCGCAAGTGTCTACTCATGTTATGATCAACCTTCTTTGTATAATTCTCAAATTTTAGAACTAAAGCCTTTTGTTTATCAAGAGTAACAGTACCAATCTTATTCTTAGCCTTGTCTCATATGGCCTTGGCAGTTTCAAGCATGGCAAAGTCCACCATAAGGTCATTAGTCATTGTACTTAACAATGTAATCCGAGTCATGGTGTCTTTCCTTTTAAAGGCATCATACTCCCCTCTTACCTCTTGTGTAGATTCTGAAGTTGGTTTAACAACCTTTTTGGATATTATATCCAATAAATCTTACTCGGTGAGAATGAATTGAACCTTTTGCTACCATATGGTGTAATTGTCACCATCAAGCTTAAGATTTTTGTTAAATTCGGCTATTATGCCCTTTGTGGCACTAGCCATCTACATCATGCAATTGTGTACCCAAATTAGCATATTCATCACAACAAGATATTTCCAAACACAAAATAAATAAGATAATATCATTATGCCAAAACGTACCGAAAACAAACTTATAGATTGCAACCAAATCTATTCGGACATAAGAGTGACTATCATGTTCATTTGTTTTGAAATACCTTATGAGGTTACAAATTTATCAAAGCCATACATTCGGTTTAATAACACATGCATAGAATAACTTATTATTCTAACAAGCAAGGGCCGAAAAAATAAAGAACAGAAACATGTATTTCAAACAGTCGAATAGGGGAAAGGCTTAGAACCCTAATCACCATGTGATAAGTTCATAAAATTCACATTTTATGCCCTTTCTATTCTTAGTTTTGGTTATGTCTTATATCTTTATTTTGATTAATTATATTATATTATTTTTTTGAATTTTAGGTACAATAAGGAGAATGAAGTCAAAACATGTCAAATATGATGTTAAAGAGCTTATAAAGTCACAATCATAAGATGGAAAAAGACTTGGGAGTCAAAAAGATCAAATTCTTAGTGCAAAGCAATCAGGCAGATTTGACCTTTGTAGCTTGTTGCTAAGAAATCATTATGTTAAATTCTTTATTTGAAGAAAATTCCTTCTTCACTTTTGAATCTAACTTGAATACCGTTCCAACGATAGTTTACATGCTCAAATCGGACAAGAAATGGTTATCCAAATCAGCCAACGAAGTGCAACAAGCTGCAGCAGCCAAGAAACCAAAGACAGGGAGCTCGACGACGTAAAAGCCACACAAGTCAGTAAGGTTGGCACCACAGTGATAAGCTCATAAAATATACATTTTATGCCTTTATACCTTTAGTTTTTGTTATGTTTTCGATCTTTATCTTGTTTACTTATATTATGTTTTTGAATTCTAGGTATATTTAAGAGAATGAAGTGAAAAGATGTCAAATATGATGTTAAAAATCTTAGAAAGTCACAATCATAAGATGGAAGAAGACTTGGGAGTCAAAAGATCAATTTCTGGTTGCAAAACAAGAAGGCAGATTTGACTTCTGGAACTTGTTGCTAAGAAATCATGATGTTAAATTCATTATTTGAACAAACTTCCTACATGACTTTTGAAGCTGACTTGAATACCTTTCCAACTATAGTTTATAAGCCCAAATTGGACAAGAAATGGTCATCCAAATCAGCCAAGGAAGTGCAAGAAAATGCGTCAAAAAAATCAGCAACCAGCACCACGGCGCCAGAGTCTGGTGCCACAGCGCCCAAAATAGTTCGAAAGTCAGCACTGCAGCGCTGGCCGAGAATCCCAAAATTCAAAAAATTTGAAAAATTACTAAAATTGCACCCTTTTGCCTCATAGCTTCCTTGATCAACAAGAAAGGGTTTCCAATATCAAAAAGCTCTATAAATACCATTTTTTTTAGCCACAAACTGTCATTATCTTTTGAGAAGGCTCAAAGATCATCATTCTTCTTCTTCTTCTTCTTCGTCTCTACTATTTTATTTTCTTTTTAGTTTTATGTATATATTATCTATGCCTATGCAAGGATAAACTTCTCTTTGGTTAAGAGTGATTTCAAAGCCTAGACATGCTTTGTAATTGATTTTCAGATTCTACCTATCATTAATTTTCCATCAAAGTTGCTTATGTTCTTCCATAAGAATTGTTCATGATATTGTCTTGATTTGTTTAAGTGGCCAACTAGATAGAACTTGATAATTATCTAATGCTATTTTAGGATTCTTGATCCATGTAATTGTCTTGATTTTCTATTCATAAGTGGCAATTTGTGATTAATGATTATGGTCAAGTTTTCGTTAATTGTAAAGTGGAACATAACCTAAGTTAAACAATTCATGTTCATGCTTTTGTTGCTTAGATCAACCTATCTTTCTCATCATAAAGCTCCTGTCAAATTAAATTTAGAGATGTTTATCCTAGGTTGTTTGATAGTTAGAGATTAAGTAGTGGCGTTCGACCTGCTTAACGACGAACTAAGGAAGGATTGGGGTAACACAGGATGTTTTTTATCTACGGTTGTTAACTTTGATAGATAATTGATATTGATAGATCTGAATTTGATTCTTAATGATGTCTAGTGGTGGAGAATGAACCTTTAGCCATATTTCTCTTATATTTGATTTCATCTTATTTCTTTGCTTCTTACTTTTTTTGTTTTCTTAATTTTTAAAAACTCTTTCAAAAATCCCCTTTTCTTTTATTGTTCTTGAATTTAAGTTTTAAACTAGTAATTTATAAACTAAAAACCAATCTCTGTGGATTCGACCCTTGCATGCTACTTTACTATAATTGATCATATTAATTGCAAGGTTTAATAAAGATACACTCTTTTGGGTGCATCAAATTTTTGGCGTCGTTGCTGAGGATTGCTTTCTTTAGTTTGTTTGTTACTTGGATTATTCTTATTTTCAGTTCTAATTAGTTTTATTTTTTTTTGTACATATAGGTTTTTCTTTTCAAATTTTGAAGGGAAAAAAACGATGGAATTGAGCAATCTAACACTTGAAGAGTTGGTGGCATACATGAACATGGAGAACCAACAAGTCAATCTCACCTCCCCAGTTCAACAATTGGCCATGGGAGGATGTCAAGGCTATCAAGGGTTCCAAGACCAACAGTATGATAATTACTCAAACACTTACCATGAGGGATGGTGGGATCATACTAATTATGGCTACTCGAAAAATTACCAAGAAGTAGATCCTTATGCCAATTACACTCATCCATCTAGCTTCAATCAATCATGGTCTCAAGAACCAAATCTTTTTCAGCCACCACATATGACTCAAAACGCATGTACTTCTTTAGAAGATCTTATCTTTTCTCTTGTTACTGATACTTTGCAATTTCAACAGGAAACAAGGGCAAGCATCTAGAGTTTGGAAAAGCAAATGAACCAATTGGCTAGTAGTATGGTAGGATAGGTAGCACAAAGATTTGAAGAACTCTCTGCCCAAACGATGATTAACCCAAAGGAGAATGCTACTATTGTGACCTTGAGGAATGAGGAACAAGATGAGGATGAGACAAAATTAGAGATGGATTCTATTCTCGAGGATAATGAAGCCACAAATCCAAATAAGAGTACTTCGACACCTGAGGTAACTTCTAAGGTTCCAATTTTTACTAATATTTCTTCTCCATTTTTTCCTAGTAGATTCGCAAAGTTCAAGAAGGAGGAACATGAACAAGACATGCTGGAAACCTTAAACAGTTTCTTTGTGGATGCCATTCTACAAGTACCAAAAGATGCATCATTCCTTCATGAGCTATGCACCACAACGGATGATGGAATAATACTTGTAATCTAGATTGCATCCATTGTTGAGCAAAGAAAGCTTCCTATCAAACGCATAAATTTGGGAAGTTTCATGTATGAGCCTGACAAGCCTAAAATGCCAAGAAGGGGTGTTGGTTAGGTTGGACACATTAAATCAAGTGCTAATTGGGAGGCAGCCCAATTAATGAATAAATTGTCAACCTGCCATAACAGATTTGTTTTCTTTTTCTTTCTTGCTTCGTTTTAATTTTTTAGGTTTATTTAAGTTTCATTAGTTTGCTTTGTTTTGAGTTTTTAATAATTTTGTTTGTTTTTGTGTTTTAATAAGTCAGGCTAAGGACAATAAACCAAGCACTTATTGCGAGGCAACCCAATTGGATGGAGAGCACACACTATAATCAGATTTGCTATTTCTTACTCTCCATCCCTCTTTCTTTTATATTTTCTTTAGTTATTTTTCTTCTTTTATTTAGTAGTTCTTTTCTCTTACATATATTTCTTGCATATGTGGTGATAGTATTACATTGAGGACAATGTAAGAATTAAGTGTGGGGGGAGGAATTTAGAATTTCTTATTTAAGATTGTTAATTTTTATTTTTTTGAGTCTTTTAATTTGTTTTTAGTTTGTTTTAGTTCCTTTCAATACAATTATGAGATATGAATTATATAGGTCTAAAACTAGTTTATTAGTGAGAAGATTTTCATGAGAATTGAGCTTGAATACTATTTTTCATGAGCCAATGTTAATATGATATGTTGATTAAGAAAGAAGCATGTTTAGACTTAAAATTGACTTGTATAATCATCCTTGTGAGTTTTGAGCCTATATGATTGATGCATTATACATATCAATCTAATTTCCTTCTTGAGTGCTCTTATGATTACATAATTCTGTAGAACTTACTTTAAACCGTTTGAGACTATATTGATACATGTGACAACATGAAAATGATAGAGGCTTTAGGATTATAACTAGGGCCAAATAAGCCATCCATTATTGATGTTCCAAGAGAACATCCCCCTAGTGAGCCAATTTGAGCCTACCTTGAAATGCTATTTTATTGGTAATCACATCTTACACCTAGCCTAAACACATTTATATCTTTACCCTTGTTCTAAAGATGGACTAGAATGTTTGAGACATATTGCAAAAACAAGGGATACTTTTTGAAAACATGGGTTAGAACAAAAGATAAGTGTAGGGGAGGAGAAAGGTAAAAGTCAAGAGAAAAAAAAAAGGGAACATTGTAAAAACATTCCCAAGAAAAAAAATTGAATCATCTTTTGAACTTCAAGTTAAAGAAAAGAAAAAGAATGTTACAAGGTTGGTTAGAATGAAGAAAAGGCTCAACATGAAATATTCAGCCTATGTGATTATGTACTTCCAAAGAATATTGAGAAAGTTTTATGTTGCAAAATCTTATTTTGTCTCTAAATTCTATGAAATCTTTGGAACCTTTGTGATATCTTTTCCTTTTTATTCTTTAACCACATTATTACCCCTTGGCCCCATTACAACCTTGAATAAAGACCTCTTGATTTATGAAGTTGCATGATCTAAATAGTGGAGAATAGGTGGACAAGCAAGCATATGGTAGAACTGTTTTCATGATATTGATTGAGTGTAAACGCTTTACCACTACTTTAAAGAGTGAAAATCATGAGAGTATCCCATGTGAGAAGTTGAGATTAAGTTTCAACATGCACTATTTTGATTGAAATATGTTATATTAATATTGGCTTAATTCAAACTATTTACATTCAAGCATATTTTTTGTGAAATTCTTTAAGCTATTGATTAGTTTATAAGACTTGTCAAATAATTTTCTCTAAATTATATTGAAAGGATTAGTTGTAATTATTATTTTTAGTTTTATTTTTATTTATTTTTCTTATGTTTTCAATGTTTGTGGGTATCATTCTAGTAAATTCGCATGAGACTAAACTCGTCCATTAGGGATACCTAGGGGGTTTAAAGGCTTGTGTCACATGCTAAGTGCCACCGTGATTTGCTACGAAAGAGGATTAGATTAGATCTTCTTAAATTTTGTTTTATTTTGTTTTGCTCAAGGACTAGCAAAAATCTAAGTGTGGGGGTATTTGATAAGCTTATAAATATACATTTTATGCCTTTCCACCTTTAGTTTTCGTTATGTTTTCGATGTTTATCTTGTTTACTTATATAATGCTTTTGAATTCTAGGTATATTTAAGAGAATGAAGTGAAAAGATGTCAAATATGATGTTAAAGATCTTAGAAAGTCACAATCATAAGATGGAAGAAGACTTGGGAGTCAAAAAGATCAATTTCTGAATGCAAAACAAGAAGGCAGATTTGACCTCCAGATCTTGCTGCTAAGAAATCATGATGTTAAATTCATTATTTGAAGAAACTTCCTTCTTGAGATACCTTTCCAACGATAGTTTACACACCCAAATCAGACAAGAAATGGTCATCCAAATCAGTCGAGAAAGTGTGTAAAAAAAATCAGCCACCAGTGCCGCAACGTCGGAGTCTGGCGCCACAGTGCCCAAAATAGTTCGAAAGTCAGCACTGCAGTGCTGGCCGCTGGCACTGCAGCGCTGGCCGAGAATCCCAAAATTCAAAAAATCCGCAAAAATTCAAAAAATTGCTAAAATTGCACCCTTTTGCCTCACAGCTTCCTTGATCAAAAAGAAAGAGTTCCCAAACCATCTTTTGAGCCAAAAAATATCATTATCTTTTGAGAAGACTCAAAGATCATCATTCTTCTTCTTCTTCTTCTCCATTATTTTATTTTCTTTTTAGTTTTATGTATATATTATCTATGCCTATGCAAGGCTAAACTTCTCTTTGGTTAAGGATGATTTCAAAGCCCTAGGCATGTTTTTTAATTGATTTTCAGATTCTATCTATCATTAATTTTCCATCAATGTTGCTTATGTTCTTCTATAAGAATTGTTCATGATATTGTCTTGATTTGTTTAGGTGGCCAACTAGATAGATCTTGATAATTATCTAATGCTAGTTTAGGAAACTTGATCCGTGTGATTGTCTTGATTTCCTATTCATAAGTGGCAATTTGTGATTAATGATTATGGTCAAGTTTTCGCTAATTGCAAAGTGGAACATAACCTAAGTTAAACAATTCATGTTCAAGCTTTTGTTGCTTAGATCAACCTATCTTTCTCATCATAAAGCTCTTGTCAAATTAAATTTAAAGATGTTTATCCTAGGTTGTTTGATAGTTAGAGATTAAGTAGTGGTGTTCGTCCTGCTTAACGACGAACTAAGGAAGGATTGGGGTAACACAGGATGTTGTTATCTACGGTTGTTAACTTTGATAGATAATTGATAGATCTGAATTTGATTCCTAATGAGTCTAGTGGTGGAGAACGAACCTTTAGCCATATTTCTCTTATATTTGATTTCATCTTATTTATTTGCTTCTTACTTTTCTTATTTTCCTAATTTTTAAAAGCTCTTCCAAAAACCCCATTTTCTTTTATTATTCTTGAATTTAAGTTTTAAACTAGTAATTTATAAACTAAAATCTATCTCTGTAAATTCGACCCTTGCATGCTACTTTACTATAATTGATCATATTAATTGCAAAGTTTAATAAAGATACATTTTTTTGGATGCATCACGCGGCGTCGACCATTCTGCCTCTAAAATCGGGAAAATTGCAAAAATTCCAAAAATTGACAAATTTGCACTATTTTGCCTCCTAGCTTCCTTGATCAGCAAGAAAGGGTTTCCAAGGTTTTAAAACTCTATAAATACCATCTTTTGAGCCACAAACTAGATATCATCTATTGAGGAGACTCCAGGGATCATCATTATTATTCTTCTTCTCCTCCTTTTTTTTTAGTTTTATGCATATATTATCTATGCCTATTCAAGGCTAAACTTCTCTTTGGTTAAGGGTGATTTCAAAGCCCTGGACATGTTGTGTAATTGATTTTGAGATTCTACCTATCATTAGTTTTCTATCAAAGTTGCTTGTGTTCTTCTATAAGAATTGTTCATGATGTTGTCTTGATTTTTTTAGATCGCAAACTAGATATATCTTAATAATTATCTAATGCTAGTTTAGGAGTTTTGATACGTAGCTTATCTTGATTTCTATTCAATAATGGCAATTTATGATTAATGATTATGTTAAAGTTTTTGCTAATTGCGAAGTGGAACATAACCTAATTTAAACAATTCATGTTCATGCTTTTGTTGTTTAGATTAACCTATCTTTCTCATCATAAAGCTGCTGTCAAATGAAATTTAGAGATGTTTATCTTAGGTTGTTTGATAGTTAGAGATTAAGTATTGGCGTTCGTCCTACTTAACGACGAACTAAGGAAGGATTGGGGTAACATGGGAGGTTGTTATCTACAGTTGTTGACTTTGATAGCTAATTGATGTTGATAGATCTGAAATTAATTCTCAATGACGTCTAGTGGTGGAGAATGAAACCTCAACCATACTTCTCTTATATTTGATTTTCTCTTATTTATTTGCTTTTTAGTTATCTCGTTTCCTTTACTTTTAATTATTTCAAAACCCCATTTTCTTTTTTTGTCTTTGAACTTAAGTGATAAACTAACCAACTTATAAATTGAAACCCAATCCCTGAGGACTCGACCCTTGCTAACTACTATATTTTACAGCTGATCTTTTTAGTGCAAGGTTAAATAAGATATAGTCTTTTGAGCGCATCATGTTTTTGGCCTCGTTGCCGGGGATTGCTTTCTTTAGTTTATTTGTTACTTGGTTTATTCTTATTTTCAGTTGTAATTAATTTTATTTTTCTTGTACATACAAGTTTTTCTTTTCAAAATTTGAGCAAAACATGATGGACTTGAGCAATTGAACACTTGAGAAGTTGGTGGCATACATGAGCGTTGAGAACCAATGAGCCAATCCCACCTCCCCAGTTCAACAATTAGCCATGGGTGATGTGCAATAATCATGGCAGTTTTTGAGTGTGCTTCATGATGGATCATCCAACCAATTGGTGCCCATACTACCGCAAAGATAGTTTTGAACCAACCTATGATGTGGAAGGATACCAAAGCCAACAAGGGTTCCAAAAACAACAATGTGATCCTTTCCCAAACACTTACAATGAAGGATGGTGGGATCATCCTAATTATGGCTACTCGAGAAATTATCAAGAAATAGATCCTTATACCAACTACAATCATCCATCGAGCTTCAATCAATCATGGTCTCATGAATAAGATCTTTTTCAACCCCTACCTCAAAACTTAGGTACTTCTTTAGAAGACCTTATCAATAATATGGTTGCTAATACTTTGGAAATTCAACAGGAAACAAAGGCATTGCAACAGGAAACAAGGGCAAATCAACAGGAAACAAGGGCAATTATCCTGAGTTTGGAAATGCAATTGAGCCAATTGGCTAGTGGTATGACGCGATGGGTAGAACAAAGATCTGAAGAACTACATGAACATGATCCAAAGGAGAATACTAGTCCAAAACAACTTGAGGATGAAGCAGAAAGTCCAAGAGAACCCGAGGATGAGACAAAATTAGAGATGGATTCTTTTCTTGAGGATAATGAAGCCACAAATCCAAATAAGAGTACTTCAGAACCTGAGGTTACGTTTAAGGTTCCAATTTTTACTAATGTTTTTTCTCCATCTTTTCCTAGTAGATTTGCAAAGTTCAAGGAGGAGGAATATGCACAAGACATGCTGGAGACCTAAAACAGTTTGTTTATGGATGTCATTCAACTAGTACCAAAATATGCATCATTCCTTGATGAGCTATGCACCACAAAGGATGATGAAATAATACTTATAATGGAGAATGTATCCACTATTGTACAAAGAAACCGCCCTACAAAACGCAAAAATTCGGGAAGTTTCTTGTATGAGCCTGCAAATCCCAAAAAGCCAAGAAAGGGTGTTGGTTAGGTTGAAAACACTAACTTAAGTGCTAATTGGGAAGGCAGCCCAATTAATGAAGAAATTGTCAACCTGCCATTTCAGATTTGCTTTCTTTTCCTTTTATTGTTTATATTGTTTATGTAGTGTTTTAGGTTTGTTTAGGTTTTATTAGTTTGTTTTGAGTTGTTAATATATATTTTTTTATTTGTTTCTGTTTTTTTTATTAGTTCTTTTCTCTTACACATGATTTTTTCATTTGGGATAATAGTATTACCTTGAGGACAATGTAAGAATTAAGTGTGGGGAGAAGAATTTAGGATTTATTTTTTTATTTTTTAGTGTGTTTTAGTTTCTTTCAATACAACGATGAGATATGAATTGTATAGGTCTAAACTGGTTTATCAGTGAAAAGATTTTTATGAGAGTTGAGCTTGATATCAATTTTTATGAGCCAATATTAATATGATATGTTGATTGAGAAAGAAACATGTTTATACTTAATATTGACTTGTATAAACATCCTTGTGAGTTTTGAACCTATATGATTGATGCATTATACATATCAATCCAATTTCTTTCTTGTGTGATCTTATGATTACATGATTCTCTAGAACTTGCTTTAAACCGTTTTGAGACTATATTGATGCATGTGGCAACATGAATATGATGGAGGCATTAGGATTATACCCAAGGCCAAATCAGCCATCCCCTATTGATGTTCCAAGAGAACATCCCCCTCTTAGTGAACCAATTTGAGCCTACATTGAATAAGCTATTTCTGTGGTAACCACATCTTTTACCTAGCCTAAATGTACTTATATCCTTACCCTTGTTCTAAAAATAAATTTGGATGTTTTGAGACATGTTGCATAAAGCAAGGGAGATCGACTGAAAATTTGGTTTAGAAACAAGAAATAAGTGGGGGGGAAGGATGGCAAAAGTCAAGAGGAAAAAGAAAGGGAACATTGAAAAAAAAACATCTTTTGAACTTTTTGTTAAAGAAAAGATGTTACAAAATTAATTAGAATGAAGTAAAGGCTAAACATGAATATTTAGCCTATGTTATTATGTGCTTCTAAAGAATATTGAGAAGTTCTTCTTTGCAAAATCTTATTATGTCTCTAAATTCTATGAAATCTTTGGAACCTTTGTGATATCTTTTCCTTTTCTTTTTTTTTTACCACATTACTACCCCTTGGCCCTATTACAACCTTGAATAAAGACCTCTTGATTCATGAAGTTGCATGATTTAAATAGTGGAGAATAAGTGGACAAGCAAGCATATGGTAGAACTGTTTTCATGAGATTGATTGAGTGTAAACACTTTACCACTACTTTAAAGAGTAACAAAATCATGAGAGTATCCCACGTGAGAAGTTGAGATTAAGTTTGAATATGTATTATTTTGATTGAGATATGTTATGTTAATATTGGCTTAATCTCAAATCATTTATATACTAGCATGATTCTTTGTGAAATTCTTTAAGCTATTGATTAGTTTATAAGACTTGTCCAATGAATTTCCCTGATTTATATTAAAAGGATTAGGAGTAACTATTTTTAGTATATATTATTTTATTTTTATTTTTTTAATGTTTGTGGGTATCGTTCTAGTAAACCCTCACGAGACTAAACTCGTCCACTAGGGACACCTAGGGGTTTAAAGGCTTGTGTCATACGCTAAGTGCCACCGTGATTTCCTAAGAAAGTGGATTAGATTATATTTTCTTATTTTATTTTTATTTTGTTTTGCTCGAGGACTAGAAAAAAGTTAAGTATGAGGGTATTTGATAAATTCATAAAATACACATTTTATGCCCTTTTTATTCTTAGTTTTAGTTATGTCTTATATCTTTATTTTGATTAATTATATTATGTTTCTGAATTTTAAGTACAATAAGGAGAATGAAGTCAAAACACGTCAAATATGATGTTAAAGAGCTTATAAAGTCACAATCATAAGATGGAAAAAGACTTAGGAGTCAAAAAAATCAAATTCTTAGTGCAAAGCAAACAGGTAGATTTGACCTTTGGGGCTTGTTGCTAAGAAATCATTATGTTAAATTCTTTATTTGAAGAAACTTCCCACTTGAATTTTGAAGCTGACTTGAATACCTTTCCAACAGTAGTTTACACACCCAAATCGGACAAGAAATGACCATCCAAATCAGCCAAAGAAATGCAAGAATTTGTAGCAGCCAAGAAACTGAAGACAGGGAGCTCAGCGACACAAAAGCCACACAAGTCATTAAGGTTGGCGCCACGGCGCTGACCATTCTGCCCCTAAAACTGGGAAAACCGCAAAAATCCCAAAAATTGCAAAATTTGCACTATTTTGCCTCCTAGTGTCCTTGATCAGCAAGAAAGGGTTTCCAAGGTATTAAAACTCTATAAATACCATCTTTTGAGCCACAAACTAATATCATCTTTTGAGGAGACTCAAGGGATCATCATTATTCTTCTTCTTCTCCTTTATTTTTAGTTTTATGTATATATTATCTATGCCTATGCAAAGCTAAACTTCTCTTTGGTTAAGGGTGATTTCAAAGCCCTAGACATGTTGTGTAATTGATTTTGAGATTCTATCTATCATTAGTTTTCTATCAAAGTTGCTTGTGTTCTTCTATAAGAATTGTTCATGATGTTGTCTTGATTTGTTTAGGTTGCAAACTAGATATATCTTGATAATTATCTAATGTTAGTTTAAGAGTTTTGATACGTAGCTTATCTTGACTTCTATTCAATAATGGTAATTTATGATTAATGATTATGTTAAAGTTTTTGCTGATTGCAAAGTAGAACATAACCTAAGTTAAACAATTCATATTCGTGCTTTTGTTGATTAGATCAACCTATCTTTCTCATCATAAAGCTGCTGCCAAATTAAATTTAGAGATGTTTATCCTAGGTTGTTTGATAGTTAGAGATTAAGTAGTGGCATTCGTCCTACTTAACGACGAACTAAGGAAGGATTGGGGTAACATGGGAGGTTGTTATCTATGGTTGTTAACTTTGACAGCTAATTGATGTTGATAGATCTGAAATTAATTCTCAATGATGTCTAGTGGTGGAGAATGAACCTTAACCATACTTCTCTTATATTTGATTTTCTCTTATTTATTTGCTTTTTACTTATCTTGTTTTTTTTACTTTTAATTATTTCAAAACCCTTTTTTTCTTTTCTTGTCTTTGAACTTAAGTGATAAACTAACCAACTTATAAATTGAAACCCAATTCCTGAAGACTCGACCCTTACTAACTACTATACTTTACAACTAATCTTTTTAGTGCAAGGTTAAATAAGATATACTCTTTTGAGTGCATCACCATGCATTTATATGTTCTTTCAACCTTAAAGCATTCATATCAAACAACCTATAGGCTCTGATACCACTGTTGGATTTCGACTTATGAAATCCGAGATCACTGAGGAAGAGTTCAGGTCACTTACTTATCTTCCTCTGTAATGCTCACTTGTTGTGGATATGAGTAATGAACTCAACCGAATGGCTAAGGTACTCCTGTAATCAATCGGGTTAAGGCAACTTCAAGAACCGTTCGACAACCTATCTTGCTCGTCCAAACCATAATGCTTTATGCCTTGCTTCTTGATAACCCAAGCAATCAAGAACTCCTCACTCACTAGCAATTGCACTTAGCAATCTGCCTCTCAGTTGTGTCTTACACAATTGCCTGATTATTGGTTCTCTTGTGTGTGTGTGTGTGTCTTGGCCGAATCCCTCTCATATTTATAGCCTGTCATGGGTTGCTTCTGAAAGGGTCAAAGGATACAACCCTTTCAAGGTCAGCACCCTTCATTTGGACACAGTGGTTCGGTCAACAGAACTATTCCCTTCCAAATGAACATATCTATTCGGCTAATAGGGGGAACCTCTCAACCAAAAACAACATGATGTTTCAGTCACATGTGGCAGCCACATGATCAATGATGTCACATGTCACAATCTCATTGATAACACTTGTTCATGATGGTGCTGATGTGTCACACCTATGTGCCACATCATCTAGTCCACCTAGTTACCACTAGCTAGTGTCACTCCACTCAGAGAATGTCACTCACCTAGCTACCCTTCAGCTACATATAGCTGAGTGAGCTAGTGTCCAGCTCCTTGTGCAGCTAGTTGGTGTCCAGCTACCTTGAGCTAACTTGAGCTGAGTAAGCTTTCACTTTGAGCTCCTTATGAGCTTTCATAAGTTTATCACATCTCCTTGCTAGTTTATCATCATCATATATCATTCATATCAAGTTAATCTTGTGTGTACTTAATGTATTTGTTCACTTATGTTCACTTATATTATTAAATCCAATGGTCGGATTAAACAAATATAAATCGTATAAAGAGTTACGGAAGTGTGTAAAACTAATTTAATTTTATACAAATATAAGTGGATCTCTCCTTTCATATATATATATATATATGACTTTAATTATGAAAAAAAAATGAGAAAGTAGCTGCTTTTCTTTTTGCCCAATTTCATGATATTCACATTGCTCTCTTTTCATGTGACAGGTTCTTTGAAAAGCATAAATATGTAACTTCGTTTTAGTTGCAA
The DNA here is from genome assembly GCA_030761205.1 of Fremontodendron californicum. Taxonomy (NCBI): domain Eukaryota; kingdom Viridiplantae; phylum Streptophyta; class Magnoliopsida; order Malvales; family Malvaceae; genus Fremontodendron; species Fremontodendron californicum. The sequence goes on from JAULJL010000037.1 coordinate 4,544,394, forward strand.
CTTGCAGGGCTTGTATTATTGGGAGAGAACAGAAGTAAAATCAGAAGGAAAAAAATCCGTTTAATTGATGTTTGCAAATATCAATTAAAATTTATTTCAAATTATTATTTTAAAAAAATATTTTATATTTTATATTTTATTTTTATTAAATTTTAAAAAATAATAAATTAATAACTTTTTTTTTTACATACGATCTTAATCAATGATTAATGGCAATAATTAACCTTTTTTATAAAAAATTATTCAATTTCATGCCAGAATTTAGTGAACGACAGCTAGCTAGCTAGCTGAAAGTTGTTACATATCCTCATCTTATGATTGATTTGATATAAGCAGATAATAAAGTCTAAAAATATTTACCTTTTCGTAAATGTGACAAAGTGAGGAAAGGAATTTACTCACTATTATATAATAATAATAATAATAATAATAATAACAATTACTTCCTTAATTTCATAAAAAAAATTAATAGAACTAATAGTTTTTAAAATATAGGACATATTTTATATTGATTCTTAAATTTCAAAACGTATAAATTTGGTTCTTCATTACAAGTATCATAACAAATTGGTCCATTCCGATAACTTTTTCGTTACCTTTATCGTTAGCAAGCAGCTAATGACACGTGTTACCAGCTGATTGCTAACACATACCTCTTCATTTTTTCCTTTTACTTTATTTTTTTTATTTTTTCTTTGATTTTTTAATAAATAAATGTAAATAAATATTTTTTATAAAATTAATGTATATAAATGTTTATATTTTATAAATTATTTAATTACTAAAAAATAATTTTATAAAAAATAGTTATTCATAATTATTTTAATTAATTTTTTAATAATTAAATAATTTATAAAATATAAATATTAATTTACATTAATTTTATAAAAAATTATTAAAAAAGAACATACAAAAGAGAAATAATAATTTAAATTAATTTTTTAATAATTAAATAATTTATAAAATATAAATGTTTATTTACATTAATCTTATAAAAAACATATTTCTTCTTTTACTTTTACTTTTACTTTTACTTTTTCTTCTTTCTTTTTTCTTTCCTTTTTTTTATAAATAAATTAATTTCATAAAAATTAAATAATTTATAATTTATAAATATAAAATATTTATTTACATTCATTTATTAAAAATATATTTTTTACTTTTTTATTTTCCTTTTCTTTCTTTCTTTTTTCTTTCCTTTCTTTCCTCTTTTCTTATAAAATTAATGTAAATAAAATATTTTATATTTTAAAAATTAATTTAATTCATAAAATAAATTATTATTTATTTTTCTTTATATTTATTTACAAAAAGAGAAAAAGGAAAAAGATAAGAAAGGAAAAAACAAAAAACTTATAAATATAAAATAAATATTTTATATTTATAAGTTATTTAATTTTTAGAAAGTTGATTTAAAATATAATATAATATACTTTTTTTTTTGTATTTGTTTATAAAGAAGAGAAAAAAGAAGAAAGGGAAGAAACAAAAAATATATATTTTTATAAAATTAATGTAGATAAATAGTTTTATATTTTTTTCATTTATTTGATTATTACAATATTAATTTAAATTATAATGTAAATTATTATTTAGTTTTTAATATTTATTTATAAAGAAGAGAAAAGCAACAAAAAAAATAAAGGAACGAAAAAATTAAAAATATTTTTTATAAAATTAAATAAATATTTCATACTTTTTAAATTAATTATATTTTTTAAAAATCATTTTAATTTATAATATGAATTATTTTTTTATTTATTTAAAAAAAATCAAAGAAAAAATAATAAAGAAATAAAGAAAAAAAAAGAAAAAAGAAAAAAGAAAAAAGGAAAAAAATGAAAAGGTATGTGTTAGCAATCAGCTGGTGACACGTGTCACTAGCTGTTTGCTAACGGCAAATGTAACGGAAAAACTAATTGAAATAACCAATTTGTTATGATACTTGTAATTAAGGATCAAATTGATACGTTTTGAAATTTAGGGACCAATATAAAATATGTCCTAGAGTTTAGGGAGCATTGATGCTATTAACTCGAATCCTCCAATTAATTATGATTGATTTGATATAAGTAGATAATAAAGTCTAAAAATATTTACCTTTTCGTAAATGTGACAAAGACATGTCAAGTATAGATTGTGAGGAAAGCAATTTACTCACTATTATATAATAATAATAATAATTACTTCCTCATATTTCATAAAAAAAAAAAAAATTACTTATCTCTTTTAATTTAAAAAATATCCACTTATCTTTTTAAGGTTTGACAAAAAATACATTAATCTCTCTAACCTATTATTTTTAGGTTAATTTTAAATGAAAAAACAAATATACTCTTTGTTAATTATTTATTTTTATTTGTTTTTTCTTTTCATTCTTTTTATACTCAAAATTTTTTTAACTACAAAATAATCAAAATTAATTTAGTTTTATAATTATCTTTAATTACTATTAAATTAAATTCTAATTAAATTATATTCTAATTCAAGTGCATGTTAAATATTTTAAACTTATTTTTAATTCAATTATATATTAACTTTGAAATAAATTTATTAAAATATTTTTATTTAATTAATTAATTATTGTTATTTAATAATTTTAGTGATAATAAAATTTGTTAAAGAAAGAAATGAAAGAAAAGAGAATAAAAAATTATATAATTATCTTTCATGAAATTTTATTGAAAATAAACTTACCCTTATTATTTTGAAAAACACATTTTATCTTTTGAAAAAATAATTATGTTAGCATTATGTTAATCAAATTAATATTTATTCAAATTTAATTGTAAATATTAAAAATAAGATTTTTATTTTATTTTTTTATCCATTTTTCATTTTTTGTTTTAACCAATTTCTTTATCATTAAATTTTTTTAAATAATGACAATTGATTCATTTTTAAATAAATATAACATAATATATTAATATCAAAGCTAATACATATAAATGAATTAGAGATAAGTTTAAAATATTTTTTGGTACAAAAAAGTTTGAAGGGAAGCTGGTACTTATAGATCACCCACCAAGTGGAACTGCTGATGAGACTCGAACTCTGGTACTTGTCAAGTCGTTAATGAGTACTCAACCAACGAAACCAATCCACATTGACATAAGTTTTAAATATTTAACATGTATACTTGAATTAAAATATAATTTAATTAAAATTTAACTTGATAGTAATTAAAAAAAAAATTGTAGTTAAAAAAAAATTGAGTAAAAAAATGAATGAAAAGAAAAAAAACAATTAATAATTATGAAAGGTTATATTTGTCTTTTTATTTAAAAATACTTAGAAATAATACCTTAAGGGGGTTAGTGTATTTTGTGCCAAACCTTAAGAGAATAAATGTGTGTTTTTTAAACCTTAGAGGAGTAAATGGGGTTTCTATCAAACCTGAGGGGCTAAATATCAAAGTAGTCAGTATCGTACAGGAGGGCGTACGGTTTTTCTTCTGGTATTGGTACGTACCCGGTACCGATGTGTTTCGGTGTGCCGTTTCGAGTTTACCGATATTTTTAAAAACTTTTTAATATATGTATATGAAAAATATTTTCAAATATCAAATGAATGAGATAAAATAAATTCCAAATATCAAATACTCATCAATTATATATAATGTTCTAAAAATATTTCATCAAATACAAGCCATCAATTAAGCAAATCCATACAAACAAGAAATAAGACCAAATTCAATACATTAAAATCCAAAATATCAAATATAAGTCATCATCAAGCAAACAAGCATATGAAATTGAAGTTACATGAAATCAATACAAACAAGATCATTCATCATCATCATTCTCATTTTCAAGTTCCCCAATAATACTAGCCCATTCATAAACTGAAGGAGTAAGGTAGCTTGTTCAAAGTCCATGTGTTAATTCACTGCCGAATTAACCAAACTTGTATAGTTTTGCTACCCACTGCCTGCCCTTTTCGGTCTCTGATATTTGAACATTATGTTGCTGCAGGTATTTGAGTATCTATCAGAGACTGCTCTGGATTTCCCTGTAATCCACCATATTCAGTTTCCAAATGGGATTCACAGGTAATTAACCCTGTAGTGCTTGTTAATGAAGTGCAATGTATGAAAAGTTTTAGTTCATAACTTTTTTCTCTACATGCAGGGATGACTTGGTTATTATTGCGGGCACCAATGCCGGAGCCCTTCTGGTAGATGGACTTGGAGATGGAGTCTTGTTAGAAGCCCTAGACCAGGATTTTTTTTTTTTTAAAGTTATGTTATGTATCGGCCGGTACACTTATTTCGGGCAGTACAAGCGAAATTGATCGGTATCTATCAGTACGGACAGTATAGATCGATACCAAAACTGGAATGGAACTAAAGGCTTCATGTACCGGTTTAGATAAAAACTGGGACGTACTGGTCGATACCACCGGTACCGAAAAGATACCGCCTACCATAGTAAATATGCTTTTCCCTAAAAGTTCCCTAACAATAATGAATCTATTCCTAGATAAGATAACAGCAATTATAGGTTTTATGAAAAAACACTCTGAGAAATTTGGTACAGCAAAAACTTAAAAAAAAAAAAAAACCAAATTAATGTTTTATTTGGATGATCGTAGAACGAGTCAAATTTAAGTATGATATCAATATTATATATACTTATCCAAGCTCGACCCGATTCGAAATATGAGTCTCAAATTTTACCCAAACTCGTTCCTATTTATAAATGAGTAGTCAAAACCCATTTAGGCTCGTCCATATTATATATTTCTAAAAAAGATTTTAAACAAATATTTTATTTTTTATTTATATTTTAATAATTTTATTTTTTTCTTTTATTAAGTTATAAAACATGAATAATTTAATAAATTTTTAAATGTTTACATTATAATATTATATATTTATTTTTTATATGATATAAATACATAATATATAAATATTATATATTATATAAATGAAAAATGGGTTGGGCCGGGCTTGAATCTTGATTTTCGGAATCAAGACCCGACTCATTTTCTAAACAGGCCTTAATTTTTTCGAAGCCCATATTTCGGGCTTAAATTTTTTGTCCAAATCTTCTCAAATATAAGAGGACATTCGGATTTGAGTTGATAGCCCGACCCTTGAATAGATCTAGATGATCGATAATTTTTTTTTATTATATTATTTATATCGATTTTTTATTGAACTTCACCGATGATTCAAACGAAGCACAAATAAATGGGAATATATTTGAAATGGAAGGCTATAGAGTAATATAGATGATTGTACTATAGTATTAGTACTCTTTGATGCAAAAAAAAAAAGGAAAAATGACTTAAACCTAAAGCCCATGTCTAATTCCTCACTGCCTATTTACTCGAGTCATATTCAAAATGGCTATTATGAAGATTAAATTAAAAAATTTCCTTCACCATGTTTCCTTATTTTTCTAGATGGAAAGAGATTTATGAAGATTAAAATATTCCCTAAAGACTAGACTAGGCAACAACTTTCTTGTATATAGAGTATGATTATTGAGGATTTTTTGAATCCTTGCTATGGAATTAGAAAAATAAAAAAGTTTCAACAAGCATGTAAAGTTCACTTCATGAGACCCTATCCAAATATAGTGAAAGTAAATTAAATGCATTATATTAGAATTTTCTTTTTCTCACATATGAAAAGTAAATTTGATAATTCGTGAATTCATATCGTATTTTATATTTTTTTATATTATTGTGTAAATATGAATATGACATAAATTATTTAACGTGTCAAAATTTTAAATATGAATACGATAGTTGCATTAAATGTATCATATCATATTTATTACATTATTTTTATATTTATTAAATACATCATATTTATGTCATATTTAAAATTATTCGATCTAAAAGGTCGTTAAAAACTATCCCTAAGGGCTGTGACAGCAACAGCTGTCTTTTTTTTTTCCTTTCAATTTCTTAGTAAAATTATAAAATAGGTTCATCAATAATAATTATTTATAATTTTTGGTTAATATTATAAATAATTGTTAATTAGGAAATATCAAAAAAAAATTATTCCATGTGTTTTTTTCGGAAACGGATATTACGGATTAGGATAATTTGCGGATTCGAATATTGAATTTAATATCTTCATCGGATTCAGAGAGGATTCAAATATAAACCCTTGGATATCCGTTATTTGAATCCGTTTTAATTTTAGTCCAGATAGTATCGAATATCCGAATCCGTTATCCGCTCCACTTATATATTTAAAGCCATAACAATATTTTTTTCAATGTTTTAGGAAAATTACAAAATAGATTGATCAATTAAAAATATTTATAATCATTATAATAAATAATTGCTAATAGAAAATATAATTTTTTTTAGCTTTTGTGATTCGATCCAATTTTTTCGGATTTGAATATTATTGATTTGGATAATTTACCGATTCGGATATTAATTTACTATCCTCATCGGATTCAGATATGAACATTTGGATATCCGTTATCCGAATCCGCTTTAATTTTGATTCGGATAGTGTCAAATATCCGAATCCGTTATCCACTCCAGTTATATATTTAAAGCGATAGCTTTTTCTTTTCAGTATTTTAGGAAAATTATATTAAAAACAATTAATCAATAAAAAAATTTTATAATTTATAGTCATTATAATAAATAATTGTTTATAAGAAAATAATTTTTTTTTTACTTTTGTGATTCGATTCGTTTTTTTCGGATTCGGATATTATGAATTCGGATAATTTGCGAATTTGGATATTGAATTTACTATCCTTCGGATGTGAACCCTTAGATATCAGTTATTTGAATCCGCTTTAATTTTGATCTGAATAGTGTTTGATATCCGAATCCATTATCCACTCTATTTACATATTTAGTTCTTATTTAATTTTATATTTTAATTTTTTTTTAAATAATTTAATAAATTCATATTTTAGGGAATTCGGATATGCGGTGGATATTGTTCTTTAAATAGGATGCGATTCGGATAATAAACAGATTAGAATTTTGGATAAATTAAGCGAATTAAGATTGGGATATTTAAAAAAGTGCAGATATCTGATCTACTGTCATCCTTATTTGTGACCAAAAAAAAAATTGGAAAAATTATAATCCTCAAATATATAATGTTTTTTAAAATTTTTTTTAAAATTTTTTTAATTTACTTTTTTAATTAAAAAATTTAATAAAAAATAAAAAATTTTATTTCTAAAAAGTAAATATTTTTTTATTTTTATTTTTAATTTACATATTTTAATTAAAAAGTAAATATATATTTTTTCTGAAATTAATTTTTTTTAATTAATAAAAAATAAATATTTTTTATTTTTAATTTGTTTCTTTAATTGAAAAATAAAATAATATTTTAAATTAAAATCTGAAAAAACTGAAAGGGAAAAAAAAAAGAAACAAGACATAACTGAATCGGGAAGAGAAAGAGGGGAGAAGAGAGATAGGGGGAAGAGAGATAGGGGGGGAGAGAGAAGGGGAGGGGGCATCGGTCGACCCGACGCTGACATGCGACGGTCGCGCCTTTTCCTCATTCTCTCTCTTCACTCTTGTAGACACCTAATTTTGTCCGGACCACTAAACAAGTATGTTTTCTTCCCATATTGATGTTTCCGAGTATAAAAAGACTGTTTTCATCCTGCAGGTGGTACTCCGAGATTTAGTTTAAGAGGGCGAGCACAAAAAGTCAAACTTGAAAAAAAGTCAACCCCGAAAAAAGTCAACCCCGAAAAAGTCAACCCCAAAAAGTCAACTACTGAAAAAGTCAACCACTTTCAAAATCAAGATTTTAAGTTCAATTGAAAAATGGCGAAGGAATTTTGATAATCCGAGTTCTACATCGAAAGATATGGAGTTCAGAAGTTGGGATTTGGAGATTTAGTAGAAAGAAAACCCTAATCCGAGAAATTTGGGGAAAAGTGCTTAAACGATCAAAATGGTCGAAATTGAAGGTTCCAAATGGAAGATAAGCACTGACTACGGGTAATGGAGAAGTCACTTGCAAGAAAAACCGAAAGAAAAGTCAATCCGGGAGAAAACCGAGAATTAGGGTTTTAGTGGATTTCGGTGAAATCGGGAAGAATCACAGAAATGGCCCGACTTGGTGAGACCAAAACCCCCAATGGATGAAGAATGGTTAAAAAGGATGGCCCAAGGCTCAGATTGAAGAAAATCTGAAAATCGGATTTGTTTTGAGCAAAACCGGGTTTCGGAGGTAAAAGGGCAAAATTGGAAAAAGTTGGGAAAAATAGCAAATGGACTCCGAAAATTATGGAAAATTTGTCAATCTCATTCTTAAATCATTTGAAGGAGATTGGCGAAAGAAAATCTTGATTCCGAGTTCGTTTGCAAAATGGCCAAATCCCGGGCTTCTTATGCAGTAATTCAAAAAGGAAAATCCCGGAAAAATAGCAAATGGACTCCAAAAATTCTGAAATTTGGCAAATCTCATTTTTAAATTATTTGGAAGAGATTGGCGAAAGAAAATCTTGATTCCGAGTTCGTTTGCAAAATGGCCAAATCCCGAGCCTCCTATGCAGTAATTCAAGCCGATAAATCCCGAAAAAATACCAAATGAGCTCCAAAAATTATGAAAACTTCCAGATCACACTTTTTAATTATTTTGAAGATATTGGTGAAGAAAAATCTTGATTTGGAGCTCGTTTAAAAAATGGTAAAATGTAGGGGCATAAAAGGGCATTTTTGGGAAGAAAAAATCCAAATAAATAGAAAACGGACTCGGATAATTTTGAAAACTTCCAGAACTCAATATTTTATTATTTTGGAAGTATTTAAAAAAGAAAAATTGAATTTGGAGTCCGTTTGATATTTACTTGCATCCGGGGGGCAAAATGGTCATTTCACCCAAGCAACCGAAAAAGGGCTTTTTTAGCCCTTCAAAAAATCAGAGTTGGGCTGGAAAAGAGAAGTGCTGGCATGCCCAAGCCCAAAGAAAGGAGGAAGCTTCTAATTTATTTTTTTATTTTATTTTTTTCAATCAAGTGGTTAAAAATCAAGAGTTAGTTAACCATTCTCTTTGATCAAGCCATGGTGATTAAACCACATAGGTTAAGAAAGATGTCAACATTATTTTTGCATAGAGAGGGCTGAGATGCTAATCTAAGGGTGGTAATTTCATGACTTTTCATCTTGAATTATTGGCCATTTGATGGAAAATAGGTTACACAAAAATGACAACATCTTTGAGGCTATATAAGCATCATTAAGGCCAACCCTAGAGAGGCACATTTTGGGTTTTTTCTTTTCCATTTTGGCTGATTTCTCTTAGTTTTTCTTAGTTTTTATCTTCTTGGTTGAGAGCAAAAAAAAAAAAGTTTAGAAAAAAAAAGGAAAGTTTGAAGAGAAAAGCTTGAAATATTAGCTTCTTGAGGTTGCTCTTGAGCACCAACTCTTGCACTTTCATTTTCTATTCTTGATTTTTGCTATTTTAATCTCTACTTGGTGAGTTTTCATTTTAGAATAATGTTTTTTTTTTTTTTTTGTTCTTCCTTCATTTCCTTTCTTAAGTATATTTTATTTACATTTTGTTTTTACAATAAACTCACCATGGCCAAATGGCCTACATTATTTATTTTAAGTTGTTGTGTTGATTCATTTTACCATATTGTTTATGCTATTTTCTTTTTTTGATGTTTTAAATGTTATGTTATTTCATGTTCTTGAGTTATATTTTAATTTGGTTGCTTTGTTTGTTGCCATTTATGTCTTAGATATCATATTTTTTTTTGCATTTTAATTTTCTGTTTTCATGTTGTTTAAATTTGAGCATGTTTTAGATCTAGCATATTAGGTGTTTGTGAAAATGCTTGTGTGTTTCTTTGCATGATTCTTGTTTTATATCCTAATTGAGCATGTTTTAGATCTAGTATATTAAGTGTTTGTGAAAATGCTTGTGTGATTTTTGTGTTATGACTTAGTTTTTCATGCTAGCATACCAAGTGTTTGTGAAAATGCCATGCTTGTTGGAGCTTGGGGCCATTTGGCTACTCCATGTGTTTTGCATTGTGTGTTGTATTTTTGTCATGCTAGTTGTTAGGTTTTTGCATTTGCATGATATTTGGTTGGATTTTTGAATTAAGCATGCTTTGTGTTTGTGAAAATGCCATGCATGTCTTAGGTCTAGGTTACATTAAATGCCATGCAAGTTCATGTTAGGTCTAGGCCATATTATTTATGTCATGCATTTTCTCTACATTTAGATTTAGATCCATGCATTTCATGCATTATGTTTGCTGCATTGTTTCATGCATTTCATGTTCATACCACTTGAATAATGACTTGAGCCAATTGATGGTTCAAAGTCATGCTCTCTTGAGCACACTTGTGGAAAATTAAGTTTGTCAAGTTGATTATTCTACCTTTGTGATTTTTTTTATTTAGACAATTTTTATCTAACTTTCAAAAAGTCTTAGCTATTGTTTGGAAATCATTTTATGAGTTTCAAATATTTTTACTTTGATTTTTTAAATGATTTTATCAAAGACAAAAAAATGTGCTGGCAAAGCAGTTTTTTTTCCTCCAAAAACTCGTACATCTCTGATTTTTCTGGGAATTCATCTTTGATCATAAAATTAAGCCGATTTTTTATCGTGTAGTTTTACATGTTCTGAGTCTCCAGTAATTTTTTCAGAATTTTTGGAATTTTTAAAAATAGGGTAAAAAATCGTGGATTAAAACTGGACAGTGGAGTCAGAATTGAATTTAAAGAAAAACAAAGCAGTTTTTTCTCCTCAAAAAACTCGTACATCTCTGATTTTTCTGGGAATTCATCTTTGATCATAAAATTAAGCCGATTTTTTATCGTGTATTTTTACATGTTCTGAGTCTCCAGTAATTTTTGTAGAATTTTTGGAATTTTTAAAAATAGGGTAAAAAATCGTGGATTAAAACTGGACAGTGGAGTCAGAATTGAATTTAAAGAAAAACCATTTTTCTGTTTTGGTTAATTTACTTAGAGTGGGCTGATTAGGAGGGTTAGCTACTGACTTAGGATAATTTATAAGCCTTTTTAAACTCTAAAAATGGTTTTTCAAGTCCCGGGTTAAGGGTAGCCAAGTCCGGATTTTTTAAACTTAGGAAATTAGAGCCATTTAAAAAATTCTAGCCCAGTTTTTATTTTTAATTCAAGCTTCTCAAAATTATTTTCAAACAATCACAAAGTATTTTGGTTTTAGAATATTTAATTTGACATATTTTCCTAAGGTAGCCGGATATCTTTTTAGATATACGGATTTCGTTAATTAAAGGAAAAAATACATTTCATGCATTGCATTTTTATATTCATGCATTTTATATAATATGTGATTCTTGTTATAATAATATTGTTATTATTTTGATTTATATTTTTGATGTTATATGGTTTATCATATGATTTGGAATATTTCATGATATCCCATGCTTTTATTTAGTCGTTTTTTTGGTCATATTATTTAGCATATACTATGTTCATGCATTATTATTTCTATTTTTATTTTCATGCATATTATATGGTAGCATTATTTCATATTCCATTTCATTTAATTTATATGCCATATCATTCATGTTTGCCATGTCATTTAGGTTGCATTATATTATTTAGATTTTGCTATGTCATTTTATTTATGTCATGCATATACATATTCATTTATTTTAAATGTTTTCAAAAAGATAATGGTTTTCAATAAAAATAAAGATATTCCCGAGTTAAAATAATTCATGAGTTCTCTACCGGGTTTGCTGGAGGGAATTTCATCAATTATCATTAATAAAGGAATATCTTTCTTTCAAAAGGAGAATGATTCGGAAAGTTTTCCAAAACTAATAAAAATTTATATATTTTGCCACGTTTGTTGGGGAATATAGGAAAATTTTGAATTTATAAATTCCGGATCATTTTCAATAAGAAATGGAATTATTTTTAAATTGGGAATTAACTTGAAATACTAAGTTTAAAACCAACTTTTTACCGAGACTTGAGATAACACACGATTAATAAGGTACCGATTTATACGGGCGTTGTGGGGGTGCTAATCCTTCCCCACACGTAACCGACTCCCGAACCCGCTTCTTTGATTTCTCTGGTTTAAAACGCAGACTTGAAATTGGTTTTTAAAATGTTTTAATTAATTTTTAAAATATTTTATAAAACCGGTTTTAATAGGTGGCCGATCACACCTAGCTAAAAAAGATTGGTGGCGACTCCATGTCTTTTTTAAGGTCATTTTCAAAACCTTCATTTTTCTAGAGGAATTAAGTCGACTTTTCCTCGATTTTTTAATGTCACATCTAACGAATAATAAAGTCTTGCGATGAGACGTCGTTATTTTTTAGGTTGCGACAGCTTGGCGACTCCGCTGGGGACATATTAGAGAGTCAGGCCTAGAATTAGTCGTGTGTTATCAAAGTCTCGGTTTTGTTGGTTTAATTGGTATTTAATTTTTATTCCTATATTTCTTTGGATCAAAAAAAAAAAGAGAATTTTGAAAATAAAAAAAAATGTTTTAATATGTCCATATTCATATGCATTCATATTATTAGTTGTTCCCTGTTAATTTTGTTGCGTATATTTATATGTTTGTTTGAATGATGTTTTACATTGTTTAAGTTTTGTGGGGTATTTAGAATAAGGGTTGTAGAATAGGTGGTGACAGGTTTGTTTTGTTCCTCCACACACACTACACGCGCATTTGCATAACATGAATCCTCTACCCGGGTTCCGTCCTTTTAAGTGGGAGTAAAGTAACTACGCCTTCGTGATGATCCTCCGTATGGGCTAGTGAAACACTTTCGGAGTATAAAGTACCTAATGCCTTCGTGATAATCCTCCGTACGGGCATAGGAAAATATACTCTAACGAATTGAACCCGCTTTTATCGGGGTGCCTTACTAGCCTTCACCGGCGACAGTGAGGAACAATTCGGAGCCTTAGAACCAATTCACCTTCATATAGTGAACCTAGGCGAAGCCATGCCGGATTTCTGTTAGATACCCGAAGTTTAAGACACATGGAGGAACATTTCCAACCTTTTACCATCTTTCTATATGTTAGATACAAATTGGGTGATGATGAACGAACATCATACCACTCGTATTTTTTATTATTTTGTCCCAAAGGCGTTGTAATGCCGTAGCTCTGTTTAAATTTTGGGACATTTTTTTAAGCATGTTGTTATTTATGTTATATTTTTGAATTCATTTCCTTACTAATCTATTTCTTTCTGTTTTCTTTTCTTTGGCATGCATCATAGACATCATCATATACTTGAAGTTTATTGGCCTCGAGATAGTTATCAACCCAAAGGACTTTCATGGAGGACCAGGTTATTTCAGTGATAGAAGATCATACAGTAGTCAGGGCACAGTCAGAAAAAAATCAGAGGGAGGATGGAGATTGCCTCGAGAAGGGTTATGTGTCAATATTGCCGGAAAGGGTCAAAGTGGATCTTAGACAGAATAATCTCCGAGGGTTAGCCGACATTTGGAACCAGTGGAATGTATCAGAGAAAGAAGCCTTCACTCAGAAATATGGAGACATAGCACTCTTAATTCCGATTCAGGTCAATAGTGGGTTGATTCAGGCTATGGTACAGTTCTGGAATCCTGCTTATAGATGTTTCACTTTTAACGAGGAGGATATGACACCACTGATCGAAGAATATTCGACACTGTTACGTATTGAATGTCCTAATCCTGATCGGATATATTTGAAGGAAATGAAACCTTCAAGTCTTAAGAAGAAAGTGGCTAGGATTACGGGAATGGATACAACATGGGTTGAGAGTCATGTGGACACGAAGCAGAAAAATGGGTGCATTCCGTGGGAAACTCTCCGACTGTTGATATTGGGTTGTTCTGACAAAGCAAAAGCCAGGGACATCTTCGCTCTAGCCATCTACGGGTTAATAATATTCCCGAAGATATTGGGTCATGTGGATATAGCCGTGTTTGATTTCTTTGAAAAGTTGGAACAAAAGATCAACCCATCTCCGGCCATCATAGCTGAAACTATCCGATCCTTGAATTTTTGTAAAAAGGCCGGACGAGGGAGGATCAAGGGGTGTGTACAACTCCTTTATATTTGGATTCAAAGTCACTTTTGGAAGATAGAAAATGTTTCCTTCAAACCATACATGAAGACTTTAGTTCCGATTAAGGAATTCCTTCAAAATGATTGGCCTAAGGAAGGGAATGAAGAGAAATGGGTCAACATGTTCCGGAATCTAAAAGGGGAGATGGTGACTTGGAGAGCTCCATGGATGGTTCCTGTGCCGATTATGTACAAATGTGGGGACAACCCGGGAGTTCCACTGCTCGGAATTTGGGGGTCTGTGAGTTATGCGCCTCTGTTGGTGCAAAGACAGGTGGAGTCTCGGCAATTCACACCCATGACTCATAATTTAAGATCATCAGAGTTCACTTATGGGGAAGATGGATATTCTGGAAAAGTGCGGGCAGCGATCGAAGCATGGAAGAAAACTCAACGGATAAAAGTGGCCAGATATGCCGACACCGTCACGCCTGATTATTTGGTATGGAGGAAATTAAGGGTTAATGATAGACTATTGACATCAGATGGGGAGGAGATCCAGTTCATAAATCCGCCACCGAGGGAAATGCCATCAGAATTAGAAATTACAAGAGCGGAATTTGAAAAAGAAAAGGCCCGGATGAGTAAGGAAATTGCCCGACTGCAAGAAGAGCTTGAAGACATGAAAAAGAGGGAATCAGCTCGGGAAAAAGAGAAGGAACAGATTAAGAGAGAAAGGGACACCGTTAAGGACGACCTTCGAGGATTGCATTTGGAGAACAAGAGATATCGCTTTGAGCTCAGATTTGAGGGGACTCTCAAGACTTCCGGGGAATGGGAACAAGAAGTCAAAAACCTCAAAAAGGAGAAGAATTATTGGGTAGAAAAGGCAAAACACGAGGAAGCCCGAGCAAATCAACTTGAGAAGCAAGCTAGGGAGAGCTTACAGGGTGATGCTTGTGCTAACACGTCTAAAGGCCGTGAACAAGTAGGGATCAGATGGAAGAGCAAGGCAGTTAAAGGAGGACATTGAAGAAGGTCCAGGATCCGAGGGAGTTATTATAGGACTAGTATCTTGTAATAGTTTTTAGGAGAGATAGATTATCATGATCTTTTGTTCCAGGAAATCAATGAAAGACCGTTTGGTTGGAATTATCCCGGGGCCAATACTTTAAATAGTCATCTAAGTTCATACACTTAGTCATTTACTTAGTTGTTCATTCATTAACACTGATTCATTCATTCATTTATTCATTTTTTATAAAATAAAATAAGAATTGTGTCAATAATTTCTAATCCATGGTTTTTAAAAAAAAATAAAGGTACAATTGGTCGCACTCAGAAGGAACCAGATTTCCAACACTCCTACAATACTCGGTCTCGAACAAAAGCCATGGAAAATGATCAGCTTGCCAGAGTTGAGAGAATGGAAAGAATCCAGAAAGAACTACAAGAACAGCTGACTAAGTCTCAAGAAGAGACACGAGAACAGATGACGAAGCTCATGGAGATGATGGGCAATATGATGAAGCAGAAGTGGCCTGGAGAGAATTCAGCTGCTGGAATGGGGGCAGTAAATCAGGAGGATAGACCAGAAGTGGTACAGAGAAATGGCCAGACATCCCAACCTATGGGAAATGAAATTCCAACTGGGGCAGCATCCTACATCTACATCCAGCCGGCGGCCGAACCACAAAATTTCGGTCCAAAAAAGGGTAACACCGGAGTTGATCCAATTGAGGTTGAGGTTCCAGACTTCGAAGAAATGGCAGAGAAGGAAAGGACCAAAATGACTAAACTAAAGAGGGTCGAAACTGCTGAATCTGAGAAGAAATATCAGTTGTTGGAAGAAAGGCTAAGGGCAGTGGAAGGAGCAGAGTTGTTTGGCAGCCTAGATGCCAAAGAGATGAGCCTGATACATGATCTAATAATTCCACCAAAGTTCAAAGTACCAGATTTTGAAAAGTATAATGGGACCACCAACCCATCAGCTCATCTGACTATGTACTGTAGAAGGATGACAGGGCATGAGGATAATGAAAAATTGCTTATTCATTGCTTCCAGGACAGCTTAACAGGGTCAGCCACCCGATGGTACAACCTACTCAGTCGTACCAAGATTCGTTCATGGACGGATCTGGCCAGGGCTTTTATGGAGTATTACAAGCACGTTTCTGATATGGTACCAGACAGGCTGTCATTACAGAACATGGAAAAGAGGTCCAATGAGACCTTCAAGGAGTATTCACAGAGGTGGAGGGACCTGGCAACACAAGTGCAACCCCCTTTAACCAACAAAGAAACCACGGTGCTTTTCATCAACACATTGAAGGCACCTTATTATGACAGATTGGTGGGAAATGCTACCAAAGATTTTGCGGATATGGTAATATCTGGAGAAATGATTGAGTCAGCCATTAAGAGTGGAAAGATGGAAGGGGGTGAGTCTGCTACCCCAAAAAGAGCTTTTCCTACAAAGAAAAAGGAGGAAACCCATGCAGTAAGCTTCAACCAATACCCTTACACACCTCCTACACCATACACACCACCGAGGCCTTATACCCCTACCACACCTTATACACCTCCTACACCATACACACCATATCCGGGGTATAATCCTTATTACCCTAATATCAACCACCTTACCCAAAACCCGTTCCCTTATACCAATATACCACAACAGCCATTCCCAACTGGCATGTCCCCTCAAATCACCCTTCCTAGAAATACTGTTCCTAACACACAAGGGCCTGCGCGTAATGACCAACGTTCACCAAGGAACGATCAAAGAACCCAATTTGATCCAATTCCCACTACTTACGGTGATCTATATCCAAAACTGTTGCAGGGTCAACTTGTTGCACCTGTGTACGTAAAACGTTTGACACCTCCATATCCAAGATGGTACAATGCAAACACCAACTGTGCATACCATGCGGGAATCCAAGGACATTCAATTGAAGATTGCCTAGCCTTCAAAAGAAAAGTCCAAAGCTTGATTAATTCAGGGGTAGTGAAGTTTGGATCAAAAAATGGGCCGAACGTAGCTGGAAATCCGTTGCCCAATCATGCTGGGAATCAAATGAATGCAATATTGACCGGAGGGGACAGAAGATTAAAGAGGGATATTGGGGAGGTTAAGACTCCGATGATGACAATATGGGCTGAAATGGTCAAGGCAGAATTGGTGGAAGGTACGAAAGATCTGAAAATGGTAGCAAGAAGGGTGCATGATTGGTGCCCGTTCCATAAGAGTGAAGGCCATGACATACAGAACTGTGGGGACTTCCGGGTTAAAGTCCAAAGAATGATGGATAATGGGGTAGCCCAATTCTATGAGGAGATAGAAGGGGAAATAGAAGTCATTAAAAATACAAGTGGCTATGGGATAGGAAGACCCCTAATCATCTACTATGATGAACCGGAGGAAAAAGTTATGCCAGCCATGGAAGAAAATGCGCCCAAATTAATCATTGATTTACTTGTTTCCTTTCCATACAAGGAAAACAAGGCTACACCATGGAAATATGACTGCAGTATGGTTATGCCCGGGTCTTCAAGCCAACAGGATATTACAGGTGTGGGGCATTTAACCCGAAGTGGGAGGTGTTATGCTCCGGAGGCCATTGAACAAGGGGTAGCAGGGAAAGACAGAGGAACTGACAAAGGGAAGAAGGTCGTCGAGCCAATCCGCATTGAGAAGGATTTGCCGGAGGAAACAGAGAGGGGATCAGCCCCGGTTAATGGAATCAAAGAGCCAGTATGTGAAAAAGAAGCTTGTGAGTTCTTGAAATTTATAAAGCATAGTGAATATAGCGTGGTTGAACAACTGCAACGTCAACCAGCTAGGATTTCAATCTTATCTTTGCTTTTAAATTCAGAACCACACAGAAAGGCTTTATTGAGAGTATTAAATCAAACGTACGTGGCCAATAATATATCAGTGGAAAAGCTGGATAGGTTGGTGGGAAACATCGCAGCTGATGACTTCATATTCTTCAGCTATGAGGAAATACCACCCAATGGTATTGGATCAACAAAAGCTCTCCATATAACCACTACTTGTAAGGGGCACATATTACCGAGGGTCCTTCTGGACAACGGTTCTTCACTAAATGTGATGCCTTTAGCAACCTTATCCAAGTTACCAGTGGATTTATCCTATATGATACCGAGTTGCACGGTGGTCAGAGCTTTTGACGGAACCAGGAGGGAGGTTATGGGAACCATTGAAGTTCCTTTGGAAATAGGCCCGTGCACATATACAGTGAACTTCCAGGTTATGGATATCAATCCATCTTATAACTGTTTGTTGGGAAGGCCATGGATACATTCAGCTGGGGCTGTACCCTCGTCTCTTCACCAGAAACTAAAATTTGTGATGGAGGGTCGGTTGATTACGGTATCAGGGGAGGAAGACATAATAGCCTCCGCATCCACTGAATCTCCTTATGTGGAGCCGAATGAAGAGGCTGTGGAGTGTTCTTTCCGGTCTTTGGAATTTGTAAATGCAGTTTTTGTCGCTGAAGGACAAAAAATTCCAAAACCAAAGCTGTCCAAGAACACAAGGTTGGGGGTAAAAACCACCGTAGGAAAAGGCTGCAGGGCAGGAAAAGGTCTCGGGAAATATCTTCAGGGGATGGCTCGAGCCATAGAGGTAAAAGGAAAAAAGGACCGATTTGGCTTAGGATATCTTCCAAAGGCCCATGAGAAAAGAAGACAGGTTGAAAAGAATCGACAAAGGAGGATGGCCCGTTTTGCGGGTATAGATATTGAGTGGGAGCCTATGACATTCCCACCTATCCTTCACAACTTCCGCTCAGCTGGTTCTCTGTTCGGAGAAAAGAATTCTGATGATGTACTTGTGATGATAGAGAAAGCCTTCAAGAAATTCCAGGTGAATGGTGATGAACAGATGAATGATGTGGAGATCTGCATGACTGGGAAAGACAGAATTGAAAGAGAAAGTGCTAGCTGGATGGTGCGACCTTGTCCACCAGGATATAGACTAACCAATTGGAGTGCGACTGAGTTGCCCATAGTCTTTAAGTCTATTCCAAAGTAATACTTTTTAAAAAAGCAATCTTAATTATCTTTACCCAGAGATATTAAGTTTTTTTTGTAATGGGCTTTTCAAGCATTTTCATTCAATAAATAACAAGCACAATGCATTATCCATATTGATGTGTCCATATTCTTTCATTTTTGTTATTCATTTTGTTTTCTATATATATATTTTCCTATATTGTTTTTCTCCACCTATTTACAGGTGTACAGATGCGGAATATGAGAACTGATGCACCCAAAAGAGTGTATCTTATTTAACCTTGCACTAAAAAGATCAATTGTAAGTATAGTAGTTAGCAAGGGTCGAGTCCTCAGGGATTGGGTTTTAGTTTATAAGTTGATAGTTTAAAACTTAAATTCAAGAACAATAAAAGAAAAGGGGTTTTTGAAATCAGATTTAAACTAAAGTAAATAATAAGAATAAGATGCAAGGCGGTATAACCAGCCAATAAAAATATATATACTAAATTAGGCGGTATAACCAGCCAATAAAAATAAAACAAAGTTAATATACAAATTAGGCGGTATAACCAGCCAATAAAAATAAATATACTTTTAAAAATAAGCAAACTAGAAAAGTAAGAAAACAAGTAAGTAAGAAGAATCAAATATGAAAAATATGGTTAAGGTTTCATTCTCCACCACTAGACATCATTAAGAATCAATTTCAGATCTATCAATATCAACCAACTATCAAAGTTAACAACCGTAGATAACAACAAGCTCTGTTACCCCAATCTTTCCTTAGTTTGTCGTTAAATAGAACAAGCTCTCTATTTAATCTCTAACCATTAAACAACCTAGAATAAGCTCTCTAAATTCAATTTAATGGTAGCTTTATGATGAGAAAGATAGGTTGATCTAAGCAACAAACACATAAGCTCGGATTGTTCAACTTAGGTTATGTTCCACTTTGCAATTATTGAAAACTTGACCATAATCATTAATCACAAATTGCCACTTATGAATAGGAAATCAAGACAATTACACGGATCAAGACTCCTAAACTAGCAATAGATAATTATCAAGATCTATCTAGTTGTACACCTAAATAAATCAAGACAACATCATGAACAATTCTTGTAGAAGAACATAAGCAACTTTGATAGAAAATTAATGATAGATAGAATCTGAAAATCAATCACAAAACATGTCTAGGGCTTTGAAATCACCCTTAACCAAATAGAAGTTCAGCCTAGCATAGGCATTATAAACATAAAATTAAATAGAATCTAAGAAGAAAATAAAAGAAAGAAAGAAGAAGAAGAAGAATATTAATTATCCAACCTCTTGCTCTTTCTAAAGAAAAAGAAAACTAGAGAAAAGAAAGAAGAAGAAAACTTAGAGAATTTTGTTAAAATGGCTAATATCCTACCAATCTCCAATATGATCCCTTACAATCATCCAAGGCCCTCTATTTATACACATTTTGGAGGGCTAAATGACAAGAGACAAGCTTTACAAATTTCAAAGGTAGGTATAATAGGTGGGTGCATTTTCTAACAATTTTCGTCATATATGACGATTTTGATCAGCCAACTTGATGGTCGATTTTGTCAATTTTGGAGGCCTTATCTGATCACATGGTCTTCTAGAAAAATGTTACCCTATCAGTTACTGATCCATAGCCGTTGGAATCAGCTCATTTTCTGATGTGGATAAGAAGATATGGGCATAATACGAAAACAGGTCAGCACAGACGTCATTGCACATCAGCCAACTTGATGGTCGATTTCGCTAGGGAAAACGACTCCGTTTCAAGAAGTGTAAAACATGAAAAAGATAGATATGCTTCTCAGCTTTGCATGGCTACAAATTTCAGCCTTATTACTTTAGTGAAACTCGAGATATAGCTGATATGGCAAAAGGTGTCGGAACTGGAACTGAACTGGATTTGCCCTTAATTCTAGTAATCTGAAATCACTAAAAGAAACTTGTGAAAAACACCAAAATACATAAAAATATAAAAGATCATAAACACAATTAGACTAAACAATAATAACTCGTATTTGACACAAAACAATAATAAAACATAACTAAAAACTATATAATTATACGAGTTATCACACCCCCACACTTAGATTGTTGCTAGTCCCTAGCAACGACTCAATAAAAATAAAATAAGAAAATCTAATCTAATCCATTTTCGTAGGAAATCACGGTGGCACTTAGCATGTGACACAAGCCTTTAAACCCCTAAGTGTCCCTAGTGGACGAGTTTAGTCTCGTGAGGGTTTACTAGAACGATACCCACAAACATTGAAAAACTAAAATATAAATAAACTGCATATAATAAAAATATTTACTCATAATCCTTTCAATACAAATTAGAGACAATATTTGAACAAGTCTTATAAACTAATCAATAGCTTAAAGAATTTCACAAAAAATCATGCTTGAATGTAAATTGTTTGAGTTAAGCCAATATTAGCATAACATATCTCAATCAAAATATTGCATGTTCAAATTTAATCTCAACTTCTCACATGGGATACCCTCATGATTTTCACTCTTTAAAGTAGTGGTGAAGTGTTTACACTCAATCAATCTCATGAAAACAGTTCTACCATATTCTTGCTTGTCCACCTATTCTCCACTATTTAGATCATACAACTTCATGAATCAAGAGGTCTTTAATCAAGGTTGTAATGGGGCCAAGGGGTTTGTAATGTGGTTGAAGAACAAAAGGATAAAGATATCACAAAGGTTCCAAAGAGTTCATAAAGTTTAGAGACATAAAAAGATCATACAAAGAAACTTCTCAAAACTCTTTACAAGTACATAGTCACCTAGGCCGGATATTCATGTTGGGCCTTTTCTTCATTCTAAACGACTTTGTAACATCTTTTTCTTTTTCCACAAATTCAAGAGATGATTCATATATATATATTTTTTTACATAGGAATGTATTTGCCAGTATTCCATTTCTTTTTCTCTTGACTTTTCTTTTCTTTTCCCCCCACACTTATTTCTTGTTTCTAACCCAAATTTTTAACTAAAAATATCCCTTGTCTTTGCAACTTGTCTCAAAACATGCTAATTCATCTTTGGAACAAAGGTAAAGATATAAGTATATTTAGGTTAGGGACAAGTTATGGTTACCAAAGAGATAGCTTATTCAATGTAGGCTCAAATTGGTTCACTAAGGGTGTGTTCTCTTGGAACATCAATAAGGGATGGCTGTTTGGCCCTGGCTAAAAATCCTAATGCCTCTATCATATTCATGTTGTCACATGTATCAATATAGTCTCAAACGGTTTAAAGCAAGTTCTAGAGAATCATGTAATCATAAGAGCACTCAAGAAAGAAATTAGATTGATTTGTATAATGCATCAATCATTATAGGCTCAAAAACTCACAAGGATGATTATACAAGTCAGATTAAGTCTAAACATGCTTCTTTCTCAATCAACATATTATATTAACATTGGCTCATAAAAAGGTTGACATCAAGCTCAATTCTCATGAAAATCTTCTCACTAATAAATCTGTTTTAGACTTATGCAATTCATATCTCATCATTGTATTAAAAAGGAACTAAAACTCACAAAAAAATAATAATAATAATAATAAAGAAAAAAAAATAGTAGACAAAAATAAAAGAAATCCTAAATCATTCCCCCCCACACTTAATTCTTACATTGTCCTCAATGTAAGTCTATTAACTCAAATGAAAGAATCATGTGTAAGAGAAAAGAACTAATAACATAAGAATAGGAACAACTAAGACTCAAAACAAAACAAAACCATGCAACCTAAATAATCCTAAAATACTAAACAAAAATTAACAAGTAAACATAAAAAGATTAAAATCAAACTGACAAGGTATGTCTCAAGTCTCTCTTACTCAGACCTTGTTCAGAATGAATACTTCTAAATTGCTTAAAACACAACAAACTCTTTTTTTTTTTTTTTTTTTTGAAAAGAAGAAATCAAACTGGCAAGGTATGTCTCAAGTCTCCCTTACTCAGACCTTGTTCAGAATGAATACTTCTTAAAAATTTTTTTTTTTTTATATTAGCAAAATATGTCCCTTACCCCCTACTAAAATATGACATTGTCCCCAATGTCAAATTTTAAAGGTAGAATTTAGGAGATATTACCTGCAGAGGTTGCTAACCACTTATTATAACTGAGACACAACAAGCAAAATGTTAGATAATGTCACAAAGACAAAGTGCAATCCACTCCTTGCTCGTCCATATCTCTTTTTCTTTTTCCGAGCGTTTGCGAAACAACCGTAGCAGATAAACACTCATAAGCTTGGAGCTTTTTAAGTAAATCTTCAATGGTTGTAGCAGAAATTATGGTTCTCCTTGCCTCTGAAAACATGAATCCATTATCCACAGCATTATCTAAATATAAAAGCAAATTACTAAAATAACCATTAATATTAAGCAAACCAATGGGTTTCTTATTTGTGAACAAAGATGACCAAGAAGCCACGCAAGCTATTTCTTCCAATGTACCCAGACCTCCTGGTAAAGCAATGAATTCATCGGCAGAATGGTACATGATTGTTATCCGTTCAGGGATACTCCAGACTTGTATTTCCTTACCCACGGTAGGTCCACAAAAACTTGTGAATAGTTTTGGCACGATTCCTAGAACTGGACTTCCTCCGGCGTGTGCTGCTGTAGCGACTGCTCCCATTAAACCCGTACTACCGCATCCATAAATCAAGTGGATCTTTTGTTGGGCAAGTATTACTCCAACTCTTATGGCTTCATCAGCGAATATGTTATTTTTTCCTGGATAAGCACCTCCAAAGACACAAATTTTTTTAATGCGCTGGGATGAAGTACTTTCCATTTTTTTTTTCGAGTGCCTGAAAGAGAATGAGTACATGGTGTAATATATAGAGGACTCAGTAGTGAATCAGACAAGAGTAATAATGTCGCCGAAAGTGTATCTGACCTGTCAGAAGAAAATGTTAACCTAACAAAAGATTTTTGCGTGATTTCAGGAAGAAAATCAAAAAGAGAAGAAAAAATCAACCGAAAATCAAAAAGAGAAGAAAAAATCAACCGTAAAAGACAAATAAAAAAAAAACGAGAATAGTTACACAAATCGAACAACACGTAAATTAAACCAAAATAAAGTTATTGCAAATCAAACCAAAAGCTGAGAAGTCATTTATTGTAGTTGTGATTGTGGCTCACATCTTCCTCTGGTTTTACGTCCAGAAACGGCTTAAACGCCTTCTATGAGTCGAGGATATGCTTCCCATCCAGTTTTCTTACAAGCTGGCAAACAGGGTCTTTTAACATCAGATTCCCAAGATGTTGCCATTCCCTTTGGAATTGCGGCCATAAATCAAGAATTTCTCTTTGTACGTCTCCACTAGGATGCGTCTCAAGAGAAAGTTGGATATTACCCAAATTCTCCTTACTCAGTCCATCCTTAATGAATTCAATTTTATCATCTCGATTAGAGGACGGAATCCCAATAGAACGACATTTACCGTTACACGTCCATCGTGCACATTTGTGGCAATTTGAACTCATGCGCTTTGCTCGTCGCTTCTTTGCAAAAGTGCTTCTACCTGTACCTGGTAAATGCAAAACAGGAAGATATTCATCTTCACGTACCTTGGCTTCAATTATCCAACGTATGTCGTCAGGAATCCCTTTGTGCATAAGCATTCTTAATCTTTCAAGTCGAACTTTGTAAAGCTTCAGTAAAATATTTCGAGGAAAAGGAGGAAATCGTTTCTGCAATCTTGTGAGAATATCATCCATCCTGAAAAAAAGAATGAAAAAAAAAATTGAAAGAGAAATTGGAAGAGAAATTTATATATAATATCAGTTTTGTGGGTAGCTGATGGAACCGATTTAAATAATCACGGATTACCGTTATCCGCCATTTAACCGGGGTTAAAAAAAATTATATTTACATCTAGTTATTTTCAAAACAAGGATCAGAAAGAAAAACAACATAAAAAGACTCAAAAACAAAACACTCTAAATAAAATCCTAAATTCTTCCCCCCACACATAATTTTTACATTGTCCTCAATGTAATGCTATTATCCCCCAATGCAAGAATTATATGTAAGAGAAAAGAACTATTAAACAAAAGAAAAGAAAAACAATAAAAGATAGAATGATGGAGAGTAAGGAATATGCAAATCTGATATAATAGATGCTCTCCATCCTTTTGGGTTGCCTCTCCAAGAAGCGCTTGGTTTATTGTCCTCAGCTTGACTTAGACCCATGCCATTATTATTCAACATACTTTGGCTCAAAAAGTGGAAACTCCTCCACATCTTGTATTGGAAAGTTCTCATAGTAAGGCTTCAATCTATGACCATTCACTTTGAATGCCTTATCTGTTTTCGGGCTTTGGATTTCAACTGCACCATGAGTAAATACATTAGTAATAACAAAAGGTCCAACCCAACGAGAACGTAACTTACCTGGATATAACTTAAGGCGTGAATGGAAGAGAAGAACTTTTTGTCCAACAACAAATTCTTTTCTTGATATCATCTTGTCATGGAATGCCTTAGTCTTTTCCTTGTAAATCCTAGAATTCTGATAGGCATCATTCCTTATCTCCTCTAATTCTTGTAGGTCAAGTTTTCTTTTCTTTCCTATCTCATCCATCTCCATGTTGCATTGTTTGATAGCCCAATATGATTTATGTTCCAATTCAACCGGAAGATGACAAGGCTTACCATAAACAAGTCGATAAGGAGACATACCAATGGGTGTCTTATATGCTGTCCTATAAGCCCAAAGTGCATCATCAAGTCGTGAACTCCAATCCTTCCTATTTGGATTAACTGTCTTTTCAAGGATGGACTTAACTTCTCGGTTTGACACTTCAGCTTGCCCACTAGTTTGAGGATGATATGAGGTGGAGACCTTGTGTGTGATGTTATACTTCCTCAAAAGTGCTTCCATAGTCCTATTGCAAAAGTGAGTACCTCTATCGCTGATTATGGCCTTTGGCGTTCCAAACCTAGCCAAGATGTTAGTCTTGACAAAATCTGAAACAACTTTAGAGTCATTAGTCCTAGTGGATTTTGCTTCCACCCACTTTGAAACATAATCAACGGCAAGTAAAATATAAAGATTACCAAAAGAAGGAGGAAAAGGTCCCATGAAAT
Source organism: Fremontodendron californicum (assembly GCA_030761205.1). Lineage (NCBI taxonomy): Eukaryota > Viridiplantae > Streptophyta > Magnoliopsida > Malvales > Malvaceae > Fremontodendron > Fremontodendron californicum. The sequence goes on from JAULJL010000037.1 coordinate 4,570,573, forward strand.
CCATGCCCCATACATCAAAAATTTCAACAATAAGTATTGGAGTTTGAGGCATTTGATTTCTAGGACCTAAGTTACCTGTTCTTTGGCAACGATCACATGACTTGCAAAAGAGGTATGCATCTTTGAATATGGTAGGCCAATAAAATCCAGAATCAAGAACTTTCATGGCTGTTCTTTTGGATCCAAAGTGTCCTCCACATGCATAAGAGTGACAAAAGGTGAGAATAGATTGAAATTCAGTTTTGAGTACACACCTTCTTATAATCTGATCGGAGCAATGCTTCCAAAGGTAAGGATCATCCCATATGTAGTATTTGGCATCACTCTTGATCTTATTTCTTTGAGCTTGTGTCAACTCTTGTGGCAACTTCTTGGTAACTAAGTAATTAACAATATCAGCATACCAAGGAGTTGTTGTACTTATAAAAAGAAGTTGCTCATCCGGAAAGTTCTCATTCAAGGGTAGTGCATCCTCTTCATGAACTAAACGGCTAAGATGGTCCGCAACCAGGTTGTCACTACCTCTCTTATCTTTTATCTCCAAATCAAACTCTTGTAAGAGAAGTATCCATCTAATCAACCTTGGTTTGGCCTCCTTTTTAGTGAGCAAGTACTTAAGGGCTGCATGGTCAGAATATATAATTACTTTAGTACCAATTAAATAAGATCGAAATTTTTCTAAAGCAAATACAACAGCCAAAAGTTCTTTTTCAGTAGTGGAATAGTTCAATTGAGCATCATTAAGAGTTCGGGAGGCATAATAAATGGCATGTGAGGCTTTGCCAACCCGTTGGCCCAAAACAGCTCCAATGGCATAGTCACTAGCATCACACATGATTTCAAAAGGTACATTCCAATCTGGTGGTTGGATGATAGGAGCTGATGTCAAGAGTCCCTTCAATGTTTCAAACGCCTCTTTGCATTTATCATCAAAGTGGAAAACCACATCTTTTTGTAGTAGCTTGCAAAGAGGTAATGTGATCTTTGAGAAGTCTTTGATAAATCTCCTATAGAAACCTGCATGTCCAAGAAAAGAACGAACCTCTCTCACATTTGTGGGAGGTGGTAAAGAATGCATAATATCTATTTTAGACTTATCAACCTCTATCCCTCTAGAAGAAATAACATGGCCCAAAACTATTCCTTGTTCTACCATAAAGTGGCATTTTTCCCAATTCAAAACAAGGTTAGTTTCCATGCATCTTTCAAGTACAAGTGTAAGGTTCTCTAGACATCTATCAAAAGAATCACCATAGACACTAAAATCATCCATAAATACTTCTATGATGTTCTCTACATAATCTGAAAATATGCTAACCATACACCTTTGGAATGTAGCTGGTGCATTACAAAGACCAAATGGCATACGCCGGTATGCAAAAGTACCAAATGGACATGTGAATGTTGTTTTCTCTTGGTCCTCCGGAGCAATGGCTATCTGATTATAACGATAATCAATAGAAACTCGCCATCCTGTTTGAATCCTAGTAGGAACAAGTTCATTCTAATTATTTGTTACCACCGTTACACCTGATTTCTTTGGAACCACTTGGACTGGGCTCACCCATTTGCTATCCGAGATAGGATAGATCACTCCAACATCTAGGAGTTTCAGTATCTCCTTTTTCACAACCTCCATCATAGGAGGGTTCAATCTTCTTTGTGCTTCTCTTGTTGGTTTAGACCCTTCCTCTAACAAAATCCGGTGCATGCACATGGATGGGCTTATTCCCTTGATATCGGCAATTGTCCAACCAATTGCTGTTTTATGCTCTCTAAGCACCTGGATAAGTCGCTCTTCTTGCAAAGGTGAGAGCTCTTTGGCAATGATGATCGGTAGTGTGTCCTTTTTACCTAAGAACACATATTTCAAGTGGTTCGGTAGTGGTTTCAATTCTAAAGTTGGTGCCTGCAAAATGGAAGGTAGAAGTTTCTCATTAGATAAAGGCAAATCAATAAATGAAACATCAAACCTTGCATCTTTAGGTTGCAGCGAGTGTAAAGATTCTAGTGCCCCTTCCACCTGGTCACTCAAGGCTAGTTTAGCATTCCCCATTCCGAGATGGTTGCTAATGACTATTTCTACACTATCTTCACCATCTAGCTCATAAGCTTGCTGCACTAGTGAGTCAATTATATCAATATTAAAAACAGAATGCACATCACTAGGATATCACATGGCCTCAAAAATGTTAAAGCGAATTATTTCACCATCAAATTCCATAGTTAAAGTGCCATCATGTACATCTATTTTAGTTCTTGCTGTTTTCAAGAATGGTCTCCCTAATAGAATAGGTGTGGGATTAGAAGACATCTCATCTTCCATCTCAATAACATAAAAGTCAGCGGGAAAAACCAATTCATTAACCTGTACAAGAACGTCTTCTACAACTCCTCTTGGATAAGTGTTAGAACGGTCAGCAAGTTGTATTATAACACCGGTTTCCTCTAATGGTCCTAGATTCAATGAAGCATAAATTGAATATGGCATGACATTAATAGATGCCCCTAGATCTAGCATAGCACGCTCAAACCTGGTGTTGCCTATCTTACAAGGAATGGTAAACATACCTGGATCCTTGCATTTAGGTGGGAGTTTCTTTTGAAGAACAGCTGACACATTCTCCCCCACACTTACCTTTTCATTCCATTTCAACTTCCGTTTAGATGTGCACAACTCTTTTAGGAACTTGGCATATCTTGGCACTTGCTTGATAGCATCTAGTAAAGGAATGTTCACCTCTACTTTCCGGAAGGTTTCCAAAATTTCCTTCTCTTGCTCCTCCTTCTTGGACTTTGCTAACCTGCTAGGAAAAGGTGGAGGAGTTATATAAGAAGGAAAGGATGGTTTAGGAATTACCTTTTTTAGTGGCTCGTTGGGATGTGAAGAGGATGCCATAGTATTGTTCTCCCCTTGAGCACTATCATTTTGTGGTGTCTCTATCTGTTTCCCACTTCTTAAATTTATAGCATTGGCATTCTCTCTTGGATTCACTATGGTTTGGGAAGGTAATTTCCCAGAATCCCTTGCTTGCATTTGACTCATGGTTGTTGCCAATTGCCCTATTTGAGTCTCCAAATTTCGAATACTTGTCTTTGTTTCCTGTTGAAATTGAATTGTATTAGTAGAAAGAGCTTTAACAAGATCTTCAAGAGAAGTACCTGAATTTTGGGTGGGTGGTAGTTGTTGTCGGGTTTGGTATGGTTGTTGCACTCTTTGCTGAAAACCCGGTGGCCTGTGGTCAAATGGTGGAGGAATAGTTTGTGATTGGTTCCCTCCATAATTGAAGTTTGGATGATCCCTCCATCCTGGATTGTAAGTGTTTGAGTAGGGATCATATTTCCTTGATTGGTTCTGAAATCCACCCATGGCATTCACATGTTCATTGGTATCCTCTTGAAGTGTTGGACACATATCAGTTTGGTGCCCTATGTTTGAACATATGCCACAAGCCTTTATTTGTTGTATTTTACCTACAGCCAATTGTTGAACAAGAGAAGTCAGTTTATCAAATTTTTGTTCAAGGGATGATATACTTACCTCATTAACTCTCTTGGGTTGTGGTGGTGGATCTTGTCTCATTGAGAACTGTTGAGAATTGGTTGCCATGTTGGAGATTAATGTTCTAGCAGCCCTGGGAGTCTTATCAACTAGAGCTCCCCCACTAGCGGCATCTATCATACTTCTCTCCATGGGCATGAGACCTTCATAGAAGTATTGGATGAGAAGTTGTTCACTTATCTGATGATGTGGACATGATGCACAAAGTTTCTTGAACCTCTCCCAATATTCATATAAGGACTCTCCGTTGTATTGCCGAATCCCACATATCTCTTTCCTAATGTTGGCAGCCTTAGATGCTGGGAAATACCTTTCCAAGAATGCTTTCTTCAAATCATTCCATGTAGTGATGGTCCCGGATGGTAGATAGTAGAGCCATTCCTTTGCTGAATCAGCTAGAGAGAATGGGAAGGCTCTCAACTTAACTTGCTCTTCCGTGACCCCTGTTGGTCTCATGCTTGAGCAAACTACATGGAATTCCTTGAGGTGCTTATTTGGATCCTCTCCTGCAAAACCATGAAAAGTTGGGAGAAGATGAATCAAACCAGATTTTAATTCAAAAGCTACCTCAAGATTAGCATATTCAATGCATAATGGTTGTTGACCCAAGTCCAGAGCGGCTAGCTCCTTGAGAGTTCGGTTGTCAGCTGCTGCCATCTCTCCTTGCTTCTCTTGGATGTTTTGGACCAACTCCTCGATTGGTTGTTGGTGAGAAGTTATAAATTCCCGAATTTTCCTAAGTCGTAAGTCTTCTTCGGGAGCTTGGAACATTCACTAATAAAAAAAAATAAGAAAGTAAATAATTAGAACAGAAAATAAGAATAAACCAATAAACTAATAAACTAAAGAAAGCAATCCCCGGCAACGGCGCCAAAAATTTGATGCACCCAAAAGAGTGTATCTTATTTAACCTTGCACTAAAAAGATCAATTGTAAGTATAGTAGTTAGCAAGGGTCGAGTCCTCAGGGATTGGGTTTTAGTTTATAAGTTGATAGTTTAAAACTTAAATTCAAGAACAATAAAAGAAAAGGGGTTTTTGAAATCAGATTTAAACTAAAGTAAATAATAAGAATAAGATGCAAGGCGGTATAACCAGCCAATAAAAATATATATACTAAATTAGGCGGTATAACCAGCCAATAAAAATAAAACAAAGTTAATATACAAATTAGGCGGTATAACCAGCCAATAAAAATAAATATACTTTTAAAAATAAGCAAACTAGAAAAGTAAGAAAACAAGTAAGTAAGAAGAATCAAATATGAAAAATATGGTTAAGGTTTCATTCTCCACCACTATACATCATTAAGAATCAATTTCAGATCTATCAATATCAACCAACTATCAAAGTTAACAACCGTAGATAACAACAAGCTCTGTTACCCCAATCTTTCCTTAGTTTGTCGTTAAATAGAACAAGCTCTCTATTTAATCTCTAACCATTAAACAACCTAGAATAAGCTCTCTAAATTCAATTTAATGGCAGCTTTATGATGAGAAAGATAGGTTGATCTAAGCAACAAACACATAAGCTCGGATTGTTCAACTTAGGTTATGTTCCACTTTGCAATTATTGAAAACTTGACCATAATCATTAATCACAAATTGCCACTTATGAATAGGAAATCAAGACAATTACACGGATCAAGACTCCTAAACTAGCAATAGATAATTATCAAGATCTATCTAGTTGTACACCTAAATAAATCAAGACAACATCATGAACAATTCTTGTAGAAGAACATAAGCAACTTTGATAGAAAATTAATGATAGATAGAATCTGAAAATCAATCACAAAACATGTCTAGGGCTTTGAAATCACCCTTAACCAAATAGAAGTTTAGCCTAGCATAGGCATTATAAACAAAAAATTAAATAGAATCTAAGAAGAAAATAAAAGAAAGAAAGAAGAAGAAGAAGAATATTAATTATCCAACCTCTTGCTCTTTCTAAAGAAAAAGAAAACTAGAGAAAAGAAAGAAGAAGAAAACTTAGAGAATTTTGTTAAAATGGCTAATATCCTACCAATCTCCAATATGATCCCTTACAATCATCCAAGGCCCTCTATTTATACACATTTTAGAGGGCTAAATGACAAGAGACAAGCTTTACAAATTTCAAAGGTAGGTATAATAGGTGGGTGCATTTTCTAACAATTTTCGTCATATATGACGATTTTGATCAGCCAACTTGATGGTCGATTTTGTCAATTTTGGAGGCCTTATCTGATCACATGGTCTTCTAGAAAAATGTTACCCTATCAGTTACTGATCCATAGCCGTTGGAATCAGCTCATTTGCTGATGCGGATAAGAAGATATAGGCATAATACGAAAACAGGTCAGCACAGACGTCATTGCACATCAGCCAACTTGATGGTCGATTTCGATAGGGAAAACGACTCCGTTTCAAGAAGTGTAAAACATGAAAAAGATAGATATGCCTCTTAGTTTTGCATGGCTACAAATTTCAGCCTTATTTCTTTAGTGAAACTCGAGATATAGCTGATATGGCAAAAGGTGTCGGAACTGGAACTGAACTGGATTTGCCCTTAATTCTAGTAATCTGAAATCACTCAAAGAAACTTGTGAAAAACACCAAAATACATAAAAATATAAAAGATCATAAACACAATTAGACTAAACAATAATAACTCGTATTTGACACAAAACAATAATAAAACATAACTAAAAACTATATAATTATACGAGTTATCAAGAACCCTCATGTCAGTAATTCTGAAATTGATTTTGAAAGACCCATTTGCACGGGTGATTTTGAGGCTAATGAAGATACTGAGGATTATGGTCTACCTTCGGATTTATTGATAAAAATAGAACAAGAGGAGAAGCAAGTACTTCCTCATAAGGAATTATTGGAAACAATAAATTTGGGAAATGATGAAGAGATAAAAGAAATCAGAATTGGAACTTCATTGTCACCATTAATAAAAAGTGAATTGATAGCTTTGCTCCAGGAGCATGTGGATGTATTTGCATGGTCATACCAAGATATGCCAGGGTTAGATCCGGATATTGTGGTTCATAGGCTCCCTTTAAGGCCAGAGTGCAAGCCAATTCAGCAAAAGTTGAGAAGAATGAGGCCTGATATGCTGTTAAAGATAAAAGAGGAAGTGAAGAAACAATTTGATGCTGGATTCCTAGAGGTGGCAAAATATCCGGAATGGGTGGCAAATATTGTTCCAGTACCGAAGAAGGATGGCAAGGTGCGGATGTGTGTTGATTATCGAGATTTGAACAAGGCCAGCCCTAAAGATAATTTCCCTTTGCCCCATATTGATACTCTGGTGGATAATACAGCAAAGAGTTCTCTATTTTCTTTTATGGACGGATTCTCAGGATACAATCAAATCAAGATGGCACCGGAAGATATGGAGAAAACCACATTTGTTACAATGTGGGGCACTTTCTGCTACAAAGTAATGCCATTTGGATTGAAGAATGCTGGGGCAACATACCAGAGAGCCATGGTGACCTTGTTTCATGATATGATGCATAAGGGAATTGAGGTCTACGTTGATGATATGATCGCAAAGTCACAAGGAGAAGAGGAGCATATTGCGAATCTTAAGAAGCTCTTTGAACGATTAAGGAAATTTAGACTCAAGCTAAATCCGGCAAAATGCACTTTTGGAGTCACCTCGGGGAAGTTGTTGGGTTTTGTTGTCAGCAAAAGAGGAATTGAGATTGACCCAGATAAAGTGAATGCCATTCAGAATTTGCCACCACCTCGCACTCAAAAGGAAGTAAGAGGCTTTCTAGGGAGATTGAATTACATTGCTCGGTTTATTTCACAGTTGACCGACAAATGTGATCCAATATTTAAGTTACTTCGAAAGCGTGATCCAGGAGAATGGGATGAAGGGTGTCAGATTGCTTTTGAAAAGGTTAAGCATTATTTATCAAACCCACCAGTATTAATGCCACCGATCCCGGATAAACCAATGATACTGTATTTATCAGTATTTGAAAGTTCCATGGGTTGTGTTTTGGGGCAGCTTGATGAAACGGGAAAGAAAGAACAGGCAGTTTACTATCTCAGCAAGAAGTTCACAGATTATGAGTTGAAATATTCGTCGGTAGAAAAGTTATGCTGCGCCTTAGCTTGGACAGCTCGAAGACTCAGACAGTATATGTTGTACCACACCACATGGTTGATTGCCAAACTAGATCCAATCAAGTACATGTTGGAAGCACCTTCTCTGTCAGGGAGGACGGCAAGATGGCAGGTTTTATTGTCAGAGTACGACATTGTATATGTAAGTCAAAAAGCTATCAAGGGCAGTGCAGTGGCGGCATTCTTAGCAAGTCGGGCAGTGGAAGATTATGAGCCATTGAACTTTGACTTCCCAGATGAGGATTTGATGTATGTGTCGCAAGCAGATGAGATTCCCCTAAAGAAGAAAGTGTGGAAAATATACTTCGATGGCGCATCTAATGCCATGGGGCATGGAATCGGGGCAGTGCTTATATCCCCAGAAGAAGACTGTTATCCTTTCACTGCTAGATTGGATTTTGATTGTACAAACAATACTGCTGAGTATGAAGCATGTACTATGGGCCTTCGTGCCGCGGTGGACAGAAAGATCAAAGTATTGGAAGTCTATGGAGACTCAGCCTTGGTAATTTACCAGTTACGAGGAGAATGGGAAACCCGAGATTCAAAGCTAATCCGATACCGAGAACTCATACTGAGTTTATTAGAGGAGTTCGAAGAAGTGAATTTCAATTACTTTCCTCGAGAAGAAAATCGAATGGCGGATGCTCTGGCTACTTTGTCATCGATGTTTAAAGTGAATGAAGGGGCAGAAGTTGTGCCGATCAAGATGAGCATATACGAGTCTCCTGCCCACTGCTTGAGTATCGAAGAAGAAGCAGATGGTCTCCCTTGGTATAACGACATCTTGCAGTACATCAAGAGTCAACAGTATCCAAAACAAGCGACAGAGAATGACAAGAGGACTCTAAGAAGGTTAGCAATGGGTTTTGTTCTAGATGGCGAGATTCTCTACAAGAAAGGGAAAGATCAAGTCTTGTTGAGGTGTGTCGGGTCTGCCGAAGCTCGAAGAATCATAGAAGAGGTCCATGAAGGGATGTGTGGCACCCACGGTAATGGTCACATGCTTGCTAAACAGATTATGAGGGCAAGGTACTATTGGCTGACCATGGAAGGTGATTGTATCAGTTATTCCCGGAAGTGTCATAAATGCCAGATTTATGCAGATAAGATTCATGTGTCGCCATCACCTTTACATGTCATGACTGCACCATGGCCTTTTTCAATGTGGGGAATGGATATGATCGGGCCTATTACCCCAAAAGCTTCAAATGGACATCGTTTCATCTTGGTGGCCATAGATTATTTCACAAAGTGGGTAGAAGCTGCGTCTTATGCAAATGTAACGAAGTCGGTGGTATGCAGATTCGTCAAGAAAGAAATCATATGCCGTTATGGGTTGCCAGCAAGAATTATTTCGGATAATGCTCTCAATTTGAACAATAAGATGATGAGAGAAGTGTGTACTCAATTCAAGATCACACATCATTGTCGCAACCTAAAAAAAAAATAACGAGTCTCATCGCAAGACTTTATTATTCCTTAAGCGTGACATTAAAAAAAATCGAGGAAAAGTCAACTTAATTCCTCTAGAAAAATGAAGGTTTTGAAAATGACCTTAAAAAAAAAGACGTGGAGTCGCCACCAATCTTTTTTAGCTAGGTGTGATCGGCCACCTATTAAAACCGATTTTATAAAATATTTTAAAAATTAATTAAAACATTTTAAAAAACCAATTTCAAGTCTGCGTTTTAAAACCAGAGAAATCAAAGAAGAGGGTTCGGGAGTCGGTTACGTGTGGGGAAGGATTAGCACCCCCACAACGCCCGTATAAATCGGTACCTTATTAATCGTGTGTTATCTCAAGTCTCGGTAAAAATTGGTTTTAAATTTAGTATTTCAAGTTAATTCCCAATTTAATGAAAAATAATTCCCTTTTTTTTTTATTGAAAATGATCCGAAATTTATAAATTCAAAATTTTCCTATATTCCCCAACAAACGTGGCAAAATATAGAAATTTTTATTAGTTTTGGAAAACTTTCCGAATCATTCTCTTTTTTGAAAGAAAGATATTCCTTTATTAATGATAATTGATGAATTTCCCTCCAGCAAACCCGGTAGAGAACTCATGAATTATTTTAACTCGGGAATATCTTTATATTTTTTATTGAAAACCATTATCTTTTTTAAAACATTTAAAATAAATGAATATGTATATGCATGACATAGTATATACCGAATAAAAATAACTAAATAAAAGCATAGGATATCATGAAATATTCAAAACCATATAATAAACTATGTAACATCAAAAAAATATAAATCAAAATAGCAACAATATCATAGAAATTATTATGGCAAGAATCACATATTATATAAAATGCCTGAATATAAAAATGCAATGCATGAAATGTATCTTTTCCTTTAATTAAGGAAATCTGTATATCTAAAAAGATATCCGGCTACCTTAGGAAAATATGTCAAATTAAATATTCTAAAACCAAAATACTTTGTGATTGTTTGAAAACAATTTTGAGAAGCTTGAATTAAAAATAAAAACTGGGCTAAAATTTTTTAAATGGCTCTAATTTTCTAAGTTTAAAAAATCCGGACTTGCCTACCCTTAACCCGGGACTTGAAAAAAACATTTTTAGAGTTTAAAAAGGCTTAGAAATCACCCTAAGTCAGTAGCTAACCCTCCTAATCAGCCCACTCTAAGTGAATTAACCAAAACAGAAAATTGGTTTTTCTTTAAATTCAATTTTGACTCCACTATCTAGTTTTAATCCATGATTTTTTACCCTATGTATAAAAATTCCAAAACTTCTAAAAAAAATACTAGAGACTCTGGACATGTAAAACTACACGAGAAAAAATTTTCTTAATTTTCTGATCAAAGATGAATTCCCAGAAAAATCAGAGATGTACGAGTTTTTGGAGGAGAAAAAACAAACTGCTTTGCCAACACATTTTTGCCTTTGATAAAATCATTAAAAAACCAAAGTAAAAATATTTGAAACTCATAAAATGACTTGAAATCAGTAGCTAGGACTTTTTGAAAGTTAGATAAAAATTGGCTAAGTAAAAAAAAATCACAAAGGTAGAATAATCAATTTGACAAACTTAATTTTCCACAAGTGTGCTCAAGAGAGCATGACTTTGAACCATTAATTGGCTCAAGTCATTATTCAAGTGGCATGAACATGAAATGCATGAAACAATGCAGCAAACATAATGCATGAAATGCATGGATCTAAACCTAAATGTAAGAAAAATGCATGACATAAATAATATGGCCTAGACCTAACATGAACTTGCATGGCATTTTCACAAACACAAGGCATGCTTAATTCAAAAAAAATCCAACCAAATATCATGCAAATGCAAAAACCTAACAACTAGCATGACAAAAAATGCAACACACAATGCAAAACACATGGAGTAGCCAAATGGCCTCAAGCTCCAACAAGCATGGCATTTTCACAAACACTTGGCATACTAGCATGAAAAACTAAGTAATAACACTTAAATCATGCAAAAATCACACAAGCATTTTCACAAACACTTAATATACTAAATCTAAAACATGCTCAACTAAGATATAAAACAAGAATCATGCAAAGAATCACACAAGCATTTTCACAAGTACTTAATATGCTAACTCTAAACATGCTCAAATTTAAACAACATGAAAACAGAAAATTAAAAATGCAAAAAACATGATATCTAAGACATACACCACAATAGACCATGTCAAAGGCCAGCAACCTTAGTCGTATAAAAGTAAATTATCAAACACGAAACATACACCGTAATATGCTAAGTCCAAAGCAAGCACAATAAACATAAAATAAAATAAAAGAATATTACCTTGTGCTTGTCCAAGGCAATAAACCATTTCCTATCTTTCCATTCAAGATTTTCTTTTTTTTGTTTGGTGAGGCTGGAGTGTTCGATCCCATTTTCTGATGAAGTTACTCCGGAGTCCGGATGAAGCGCTCGATGATGTAGCATTGCTTCTCCTAGGATTGTTAGTTGCAGGTTTTTGCCCTTTCTTGGCTAACTTTCCAAGAAGGTTCATAACGGTGGGAAAGAATTTGGTAGATAAGGAAAGAAGTCCGGGTAGAGCACCATTGCGGAATTCACCCGAAATGTCGAGCTTGCTTGCGCATCACTGTAAACTGGTTCATATGGCACAGATGTTTTATCCTCAAGGTATTTAAATGTAGTACTATCAGCGGGAACAACACCATTCTTTCCACCAGCTTCGACAACCATATTGCATAACGTCATCCGTTCTTCCATATTTAAACTTTCCACAGTTGTTCCAACAAACTCCATCGATTTATAAGTTGCACCAGCTACAGATATTTCACCAATGATCTGCAAAATCAAATCCTTTGCAAGCAAATAATGAGGCATTTCACCATCCATCACAAATCTCAAAGTCGGTGGCACCTTGAGCAGGAGCTTCCCGGTGCCTAATACAAAGCCTGCATCTGTATTTCCAATTCCTGTAGCAAATTGACCGAATGCTCCAGCGGTGCAAGTGTGAGAATCTGTCCCTAACAAAACCTCTCCAGGCCGGCAGTGACCTTCTTGGGCAAGGGCAATATGGCATACACCTTTATAATCAGGGTTTGCCTTGAAATTACTAAGATCTTTAATATCATAAAAATACTCGATATTCTGCTCGGTGAAAAAAATCCCTCAAAATATCCACGTTACGATTTGCACGTTCATCACTTGTGAATATATAATGGTCAGGTATAATAGCAATCTTTTCACGGTCCCAAACCTTTGCATTTTCACCAAATTCTTTCTTGAAGATACCAATGGAACTCGAACCACAAACATCATGTGTCATCAATATATCAATATTAACCCAAACATTATCACCTGGGCTCAACTGTGGTTTCTCAGAGGCTCTTGCAAGAATCTTCTCGGTCATTGTCATTCCAGTCTTCACAGAGCCAGTGGTGGCTGGTTTACGCTCTGATTGCTGGGGTGCCATGACTGAGACGATTTTCTTGGAAACTTGTTTCTTGCATTTGTGAATGGCAATTTGAGATGTCGAAGGAAAAGTAGAAAATCTCAAATCTTTCTTGTTGCTCTTGAAGGCAAAAGTTGGGGAAGGAGAAACCAAAGACGATGCCATAAGATTCAGCTCTTTTAGTTAATCACCACAGAAATGCAAAAGGAGGAGAGGGATTTTGATTTTCTATAATCCTTAAAAAAAACATGTTTGTTGCAGATATTGAAGTAGACGTTGAAGAAGTACCGCATTCCAGAAAAATTAAACATATAAAGGTTTGTATTTAGCAAACCTCTTCAACCAATAGCCTTGATCGAGGCCATACATTTTCCATGCACTGGTGCTTCCCTGCTCGACTATGGTGTCCTTGAGGAAAATAGAAAACCAAGTCTCCTTGCTTCGGCACCGTCACCAATGGACCTGCACACGAATGCCAAAGCTCTCTGTACAGCATCCCCGGAATCAACCGCAGCATCTCCGATCAAATTCTTACCGGTCAGTGGCGGGGGTGAAGCGTCTCTAGCCATGGCAGCATCGTTATAATCCATGGATTTTTAGTGCTCAGTCGCTTCTTGAGGACTTTCAAAGCATCCTTAGCCTGTCCTGGATCCACGTTTATAATGTCACATAGCTCGATGTTTACAGCCCAATTCGGACCAATCAACATATCACCATATTCAATTCCATTATGAACCATCTTGACAAAATTACCAGATCCACCTTTGCCAATGTAAGTCACACAGGGGCCACTATCTGGAACTTGAGCTGTAACCTTAAGAAGAATGTCTTCAATGTATTTGTAAGCTTCAAAGGACCCTCCAGGCATCAAAGAGGGACCATGTCGTGCACCTTCTTCACCACCTGACACTCCCATCCCAAGGTATAACAAACCCAGTTGAAACATCTCTTTCTCTCGTCTCTCGGTGTTTTCATACCACACATGGGAAAGAGGGTTCCCTTTGGTATTGTCATAACAGCATCAACGTACCTGGTGTTCCTCTCACGAGGCTTGACAAGCTGAGTCGGTGCATCATAATCTGGGATGTTGAACCAGAGGCCATGAGACACGGCAGTGCGAACACCCTCACGGAGACTGAATGGGTACCCACGAACAAAATCTGCACCATCTCGGTATGGGTCATAGAGAGTGTTGAAGAAAAATGGAGTACAAGGACTCAGAAGGTTCTTTATGTGCTGCTCCAATGCATTAATGTCTTTTCCAGATGGATCTTTAGCAACAAAGCAGTCATCATCAATGGTATAGATGTACTTCTTCTTGGAAACCATGTAACCAAAGCACCGACAAGCAGAGTCCTTGAAAGAGATACCAGAAGCCTTAGGACCCAAAATCCTGTTGATATCGTTCCTGTTGTAAAGCTCATAGTCAAAGCCTTCAGGAACCTTGATGATCTTTGAAGGATCACCATCTTGAACTATGATGAGATGGTAAGGCTGGAAAAAGGGTCTCCACATCTCCAAAAAGTCCAAGTTTCGAATGGTTGGAATCACTATGTCTAGCTCATCCTTCAACAGTGGAACTGGAGAGATAGTAGCAGGCCCGGCCATTGGAAAAAACTTGGACTGACTTTCGGAGCAAAGCAAAGCAGAGAGAAAGGAAGGGGCGAATTTGAGAGAGAGAATGCAACACAATCAGGTTGACTCGGCATGGAGCCAGTCATTAGCTTGTTTAACAAAATTTTTAGAAATAAAACCTCAGAGGCGGTTTTTGATGGTCCTTGGATAGCCTCCCGAAAGAGAAAACCATCCAAATATCTGAGCCTTGAAATGGAAGAATTGAGAGAGACACAACAACCAGAAAGTTTAAAAAAAAAAATGTTTATTTCATTCTCTCTAACTTGCTAGCTTTTTCAAAATGCTCATAATGACTTTTCATCCTTTCTTAGCAGCTAGTGTTCTCCACCAAAAATGCTCATAATGACTTTTCAAAAACCCAAAGCTTTTTCTTTTTCTTTCTTTTAGCCGCCAGCTTTTCTCCACTAATCGGCCCCCCCTTCTCTTTTCTTAAACCGACCCTTTTATAGCCAATTTCTAATCAAAATGTATAATGTCTAAATTACCCCCTCTTTTATTTTTTCAAGTCTTTTTTTGTTTTTTTTTAATATTTTCAATTAAAATATTTATTTAAAAATCTAATAACACTCAAGATTAAACTTTTTTCACCTCGGGTTTAAATTGAAGTTTAAAATTGGTAACTTTACGGTCCGATTTTATTTGAACAATTAAAGCTAAAAAAGATATATATAATTTAGAACATTTTAAAAGTCTAAAATCGCAACCGTGACTTTTACAAAAATATTAAACCCGAGAGAGGGACAAATCAAAATTTGCTTTAAAAGGCCCGGACAAAATTAGGTGTCTACAATCATAATTCGGCACCTTACCGTCCGAAGATGAACGGCGCAGTAGAAGCAGCTAATAAGAACATCAAGAGGATCGTTGAGAAGATGACCAATGTGTACAAAGATTGGCATGAGATCCTGCCTTTTGCTCTTCATGCATATCGTACTTCGGTCCGCACATCTACAGGGGCAACACCATTTTCTTTAGTATACGGGATGGAAGCAGTGCTACCTATTGAAGTTGAGATCCCTTCACTTCGGGTTTTGATGGAAGTTGGCCTAGAGGAAGCAGAATGGGTTAAAGCTCGTTATGAACAGTTGAATCTCATTGAGGAGAAAAGATTGAAAGCAATTTGTCACGGGCAGTTGTATCAGAGAAGGATGATTCGAGCCCACAACAAGAAAGTTCGTCCCAGACAGTTCCGAGAGGGGGAGTTGGTATTGAGGAAAATTCTCCCTATAGTGAAGGATCCAAGAGGAAAATGGGCTCCAAATTGGGAAGGACCTTATGTGGTAAAGAGAGCTTTTTCTGGAGGAGCATTGATTCTAACTCGGATGGACGGAGATGATTTTAGACATCCCGTAAATGCTGATGAATTGAAGAAGTATTATGCTTGAAAAAAAAAAAAAAATTTGTGATGCTGTGCACATGAAAATTCGAATGATTCCAAGTGTAAAAATAGAAATTCTATATATCTATTTCCCCTGAGAATTGCTTTTCAAAGAAAATATTTATGCTTGATATGATGAATGGCCGTTTTTCATATTCCTTCCACTAAGAAGAAATTATCCTTAGTCACCCCTTTGAGCCTTAAGAATTATTTCTTTCTTTGAACCTTGATCAAGGATCACCCTCTACACTGGAGGGCAAATGCGAGGAAAGATAATAAAAAATCATGGCAAAAAGAAAGCCATCAAAAAAAAAAGAAAAAAAAAAAAAAAGGGGACAGATGTTTCCAGAATGAGTTCTCCTCATGAAGTGATCCTTGATCCCATCACCCTTAAACACATTTTGGGCCTATTTATCCTTCCTTTCTAAAACTAAACCTTGGCCTACATTACATGCTTTGAAAGCCCATTTTGATCAAGCAGGGATATTTAATTTGGAAGATATTTCTCAGAATCCATCCCATCTTTTGGATTGATATTTTTACTCTGGAAGCATTTAGAATTCTCAAATGCAGAACCAAAAAAAAAAAAAGGAGAGGTTTAAGCCGAAAACCCCAAAGGGCGACTTAATACCGAACGGAGGAAACTTGAGTTGAAAACCTGTAAAAGGCAGCTTAAGTACTAATCAATGCTCCGTGTAATGGGGAAGAAAGCATCTTACAATCAGAGAAAAGGGGAACAATGCAGTCTGATGTAACTACAGAAGTTAAGAGGTTACCCAAGTGAATTGCTCATTCAAGAGAAATTTCAGATGGTTTGAAAAAGGAGGGGTCCAAGATATTCCGCATCCGGGGCATCTACAGCCTATAACCTTATATATGTTTCTTATATCCTTGACATTTATTTTTACCATTTTAAAACATTTCTTGCAATAAATTCTTGTCATCCTTTTCATGACAATTTTTGATTGATTCATATTCTTTTTCATATACTTTTAAGATGTATTATGGTTGTTATTAAATTGAATGATGTTTAGTAATAAAAATCTTTAAATAAAGGGATTTCAAAGTATTACTAAGGAATAGATTTAAATCTTGGGAGGTTTAGAAAGTTCACCAAGAAAAGAAAACAGTGAATGTGGTGGAGACTCCGTCGCGTAGTCAGAAAATCTGTGAACTTCAGCGAGAGACAGAAGCTGAGACTGTTCGACAAGATATCTTGAGTGAGAGATTCCTCAAGTGGGGCATCAATGGACAGTTGAAGACTCTGTCCTGAAGTCATATAATCTGTGAACCTCAAAGAAACCATGGATTAGAAATTATGGCACAATCATTTGATTGCATTTATTAGGAAGCATATAAGCATTTGCAAAAGCATGGCATTCTCATCATTGCATTTAGCTAACAGTGCAGAAATTAGGAAAGCTTGGACTTCCCCAAAGAGAAGCTCGTTTTGTTTCTCAAAAGATTCAGAGTTTAAAATCGCCATCAAGGTATTTTCTTTTGTTTTAAATCGAATTCATTCTGTTTTATCAAATGAGTCGAGCCTTGAGATCACCGTCGAGGTATTTTCTTTTGCTTTAAATCGAATTCATTCTGTTTTATCAAATGAGTCGAGCCTTGAGACCACCGTCGAGGTATTTCCTTTTGTTTTAAATCGAATTCATTCTGTTTTATCAAATGAGTCGAGCCTTGAGACCATCGTCGAGGTATTTTCTTTTGCTTTAAATCGAATTCATTCTGTTTTATCAAATGAGTCGAGCCTTGAGACCACCGTCGAGGTATTTCCTTTTGTTTTAAATCGAATTCATTCTGTTTTATCAAATGAGTCGAGCCTTGAGACCATCGTCGAGGTATTTTCTTTTGCTTTAAATCGAATTCATTCTGTTTTATCAAATGAGTCGAGCCTTGAGACCACCATCGAGGTATTTTGTTTGTTTTAAATCGAATTCATTCTGTTTTATCAAATGAGTCGAACCTTGAGACCATCGTCGAGGTATTTTCTTTTGTTTTAAATCGAATTCATTCTGTTTTATCAAATGAGTCGAGCCTTGAGACCACCGTCGAGGTATTTCCTTTTGTTTTAAATCGAATTCATTCTGTTTTATCAAATGAGTCGAGCCTTGAGACCATCGTCGAGGTATTTTCTTTTGCTTTAAATCGAATTCATTCTGTTTTATCAAATGAGTCGAGCCTTGAGACCACCGTCGAGGTATTTCCTTTTGTTTTAAATCGAATTCATTCTGTTTTATCAAATGAGTCGAGCCTTGAGACCATCGTCGAGGTATTTTCTTTTGCTTTAAATCGAATTCATTCTGTTTTATCAAATGAGTCGAGCCTTGAGACCACCGTCGAGGTATTTTCTTTGTTTTAAATCGAATTCATTCTGTTTTATCAAATGAGTCGAACCTTGAGACCATCGTCGAGGTATTTTCTTTTGTTTTAAATCGAATTCATTCTGTTTTATCAAATGAGTCGAGCCTTGAGACCATCGTCGAGGTATTTTCTTTGTTTTAAATCGAATTCATTCTGTTTGATCAAATGAGTCTAACCTTGAGACTATCGTCAATATATTTTCGCTAGTTTCAAAGACCTCCGGGCACCAGTTTTTTTTAAGACCTCCGGGCACCATTTTTCTTTTGAAAATCGAATTCATTTTCTTAAGACGGATCGAGCCCTGATTAGTCAGGGAATTCAATTTAAGGACAAATCTTCAATTTACAGCTTATTATCAAAAAAAAAAAAATGGAAAATGAAAAAATGATAGAAGAATGAAAAAGAAAACCCCTTTCCCTTTCTTTCACATGTGATATCACTGACCGTACAAAATTAGTGTTGGTTTATCTTTGCCTGATTCCTGATTCTCAGCAATAGCCAAAGAGGGGCAGCTGTAGACACCTAATTTTGTCCGGACCACTAAACAGGTATGTTTTCTTCCCATATTGATGTTTCCGAGTATAAAAAGATTGTTTTCATCCTGCAGGTGGTACTCCGAGATTTAGTTTAAGAGGGCGAGCACAAAAAGTCAAACTTGAAAAAAAGTCAACCCCGAAAAAAGTCAACCCCGAAAAAGTCAACCCCAAAAAGTCAACTACTAAAAAAGTCAACCACTTTCAAAATCAAGATTTTAAGTTCAATTGAAAAATGGCGAAGGAATTTTGATAATCCGAGTTCTACATTGAAAGATATGGAGTTCAGAAGTTGGGATTTGGAGATTTAGTAGAAAGAAAACCCTAATCCGAGAAATATGGGGAAAAGTGCTTAAACGATCAAAATGGTCGAAATTGAAGGTTCCAAATGGAAGATAAGCACTGACTACGGGTAATGGAGAAGTCACTTGCAAGAAAAACCGAAAGAAAAGTCAATCCGGGAGAAAACCGAGAATTAGGGTTTTAGTGGATTTCGGTGAAATCGGGAAGAATCACAGAAATGGCCCGACTTGGTGAGACCAAAACCCCCAATGGATGAAGAATGGTTAAAAAGGATGGCCCAAGGCTCAGATTGAAGAAAATCTGAAAATCGGATTTGTTTTGAGCAAAACCGGGTTTCGAAGGTAAAAGGGCAAAATTGGAAAAAGTTGGGAAAAATAGCAAATAGACTCCGAAAATTATGGAAAATTTGTCAATCTCATTCTTAAATCATTTGAAGGAGATTGGCGAAAGAAAATCTTGATTCCGAGTTCGTTTGCAAAATGGCCAAATCCCGGGCTTCTTATGCAGTAATTCAAAAAGGAAAATCCCGGAAAAATAGCAAATGGACTCCAAAAATTCTGAAATTTGGCAAATCTCATTTTTAAATTATTTGGAAGAGATTGGCGAAAGAAAATCTTGATTCCGAGTTCGTTTGCAAAATGGCCAAATCCCGAGCCTCCTATGCAGTAATTCAAGCCGATAAATCCCGAAAAAATACCAAATGAGCTCCAAAAATTATGAAAACTTCCAGATCACACTTTTTAATTATTTTGAAGATATTGGTGAAGAAAAATCTTGATTTGGAGCTCGTTTAAAAAATGGTAAAATGTAGGGGCATAAAAGGGCATTTTTGGGAAGAAAAAATCCAAATAAATAGAAAACGGACTCGGATAATTTTGAAAACTTCCAGAACTCAATATTTTATTATTTTGGAAGTATTTAAAAAAGAAAAATTGAATTTGGAGTCCGTTTGATATTTACTTGCATCCGGGGGGCAAAATGGTCATTTCACCCAAGCAACCGAAAAAGGGCTTTTTTAGCCCTTCAAAAAATCAGAGTTGGGCTGGAAAAGAGAAGTGCTGGCATGCCCAAGCCCAAAGAAAGGAGGAAGCTTCTAATTTATTTTTTTATTTTATTTTTTTCAATCAAGTGGTTAAAAATCAAGAGTTAGTTAACCATTCTCTTTGATCAAGCCATGGTGATTAAACCACATAGGTTAAGAAAGATGTCAACATTATTTTTGCATAGAGAGGGCTGAGATGCTAATCTAATGACTTTTCATCTTGAATTATTGGCCATTTGATGGAAAATAGGTTACACAAAAATGACAACATCTTTGAGGCTATATAAGCATCATTAAGGCCAACCCTAGAGAGGCACATTTTGGGTTTTTTCTTTTCCATTTTGGCTGATTTCTCTTAGTTTTTCTTAGTTTTTATCTTCTTGGTTGAGAGCAAAAAAAAAAAGTTTAGAAAAAAAAAAGGAAAGTTTGAAGAGAAAAGCTTGAAATATTAGCTTCTTGAGGTTGCTCTTGAGCACCAACTCTTGCACTTTCATTTTCTATTCTTGATTTTTGCTATTTTAATCTCTACTTGGTGAGTTTTCATTTTAGAATAATGGTTTTTTTTTTTTTTTTTGTTCTTCCTTCATTTCCTTTCTTAAGTATATTTTATTTACATTTTGTTTTTACAATAAACTCACCATGGCCAAATGGCCTACATTATTTATTTTAAGTTGTTGTGTTGATTCATTTTACCATATTGTTTATGCTATTTTCTTTTTTTGATGTTTTAAATGTTATGTTATTTCATGTTCTTGAGTTATATTTTAATTTGGTTGCTTTGTTTGTTGCCATTTATGTCTTAGATATCATATTTTTTTTGCATTTTAATTTTCTGTTTTCATGTTGTTTAAATTTGAGCATGTTTTAGATCTAGCATATTAGGTGTTTGTGAAAATGCTTGTGTGTTTCTTTGCATGATTCTTGTTTTATATCCTAATTGAGCATGTTTTAGATCTAGTATATTAAGTGTTTGTGAAAATGCTTGTGTGTTTCTTTGCATTGTGTGTTGTATTTTTGTCATGCTAGTTGTTAGGTTTTTGCATTTGCATGATATTTGGTTGGATTTTTGAATTAAGCATGCTTTGTGTTTGTGAAAATGCCATGCATGTCTTAGGTCTAGGTTACATTAAATGCCATGCAAGTTCATGTTAGGTCTAGGCCATATTATTTATGTCATGCATTTTCTCTACATTTAGGTTTAGATCCATGCATTTCATGCATTATGTTTGCTGCATTGTTTCATGCATTTCATGTTCATACCACTTGAATAATGACTTGAGCCAATTGATGGTTCAAAGTCATGCTCTCTTGAGCACACTTGTGGAAAATTAAGTTTGTCAAGTTGATTATTCTACCTTTGTGATTTTTTTTACTTAGACAATTTTTATCTAACTTTCAAAAGTCTTAGCTATTGTTTGGAAATCATTTTATGAGTTTCAAATATTTTTACTTTGATTTTTTAAATGATTTTATCAAAGACAAAAAAATGTGCTCGCAAAGCAGTTTTTTTTCCTCCAAAAACTCGTACATCTCTGATTTTTCTGGGAATTCATCTTTGATCATAAAATTAAGCCGATTTTTTATCGTGTAGTTTTACATGTTCTGAGTCTCCAGTAATTTTTTCAGAATTTTTGGAATTTTTAAAAATAGGGTAAAAAATCGTGGATTAAAACTGGACAGTGGAGTCAGAATTGAATTTAAAGAAAAACAAAGCAGTTTTTTCTCCTCAAAAAACTCGTACATCTCTGATTTTTCTGGGAATTCATCTTTGATCATAAAATTAAGCCGATTTTTTATCGTGTATTTTTACATGTTCTGAGTCTCCAGTAATGTTTTTAGAATTTTTGGAATTTTTAAAAATAGGGTAAAAAATCGTGGATTAAAACTGGACAGTGGAGTCAGAATTGAATTTAAAGAAAAACCATTTTTCTGTTTTGGTTAATTTACTTAGAGTGGGCTGATTAGGAGGGTTAGCTACTGACTTAGGATAATTTATAAGCCTTTTTAAACTCTAAAAATGGTTTTTCAAGTCCCGGGTTAAGGGTAGCCAAGTCCGGATTTTTTAAACTTAGGAAATTAGAGCCATTTAAAAAATTCTAGCCTAGTTTTTATTTTTAATTCAAGCTTCTCAAAATTATTTTCAAACAATCACAAAGTATTTTGGTTTTAGAATATTTAATTTGACATATTTTCCTAAGGTAGCCGGATATCTTTTTAGATATACGGATTTCCTTAATTAAAGGAAAAAATACATTTCATGCATTGCATTTTTATATTCATGCATTTTATATAATATGTGATTCTTGTTATAATAATATTGTTATTATTTTGATTTATATTTTTGATGTTATATGGTTTATCATATGATTTGGAATATTTCATGATATCCCATGCTTTTATTTAGTCGTTTTTTTGGTCATATTATTTAGCATATACTATGTTCATGCATTATTATTTCTATTTTTATTTTCATGCATATTATATGGTAGCATTATTTCATATTCCATTTCATTTAATTTATATGCCATATCATTCATGTTTGCCATGTCATTTAGGTTGCATTATATTATTTAGATTTTGCTATGTCATTTTATTTATGTCATGCATATACATATTCATTTATTTTAAATGTTTTCAAAAAGATAATGGTTTTCAATAAAAATAAAGATATTCCCGAGTTAAAATAATTCATGAGTTCTCTACCGGGTTTGCTGGAGGGAATTTCATCAATTATCATTAATAAAGGAATATCTTTCTTTCAAAAGGAGAATGATTCGGAAAGTTTTCCAAAACTAATAAAAATTTATATATTTTGCCACGTTTGTTGGGGAATATAGGAAAATTTTGAATTTATAAATTCCGGATCATTTTCAATAAGAAATGGAATTATTTTTAAATTGGGAATTAACTTGAAATACTAAGTTTAAAACCAACTTTTTACCGAGACTTGAGATAACACACGATTAATAAGGTACCGATTTATACGGGCGTTGTGGGGGTGCTAATCCTTCCCCACACGTAACCGACTCCCGAACCCGCTTCTTTGATTTCTCTGGTTTAAAACGCAGACTTGAAATTGGTTTTTAAAATGTTTTAATTAATTTTTAAAATATTTTATAAAACCGGTTTTAATAGGTGGCCGATCACACCTAGCTAAAAAAGATTGGTGGCGACTCCATGTCTTTTTTAAGGTCATTTTCAAAACCTTCATTTTTCTAGAGGAATTAAGTCGACTTTTCCTCGATTTTTTAATGTCACATCTAACGAATAATAAAGTCTTGCGATGAGACGTCGTTATTTTTTAGGTTACGACAACTCTCTTTCTCTCTCTACGTTTTCTTCCTCTTCATCTCTCTTCTCTTCCTTTCTTTTCCCTGCCTCACTCTTCTCTTCTTCCTTTCTTCTTTTCCTCTTTTCCTCTCTTCCTCTCTCTTCTTCCTTTCTTCTCTTCCTTTCTTCTCTTCCTCTCTCTTCTTCTATTCTTCTCTTCGTCTCTCTCCTTTTTTTTGTGTGCAGAATTTGTTTATTTTTTATTTAATTTTTCAGTTTTTTATTTTTTATTTTTTATTTTAAATTTTTTTTTTAAAAAATTAGTTTTTTATTTAATTTTTTATTTAAAAAATAAAAAATAATTGTTGAAAATATTGACATGGCTTTGACTTGGACACGTGTCGACGTTCTATTAGTCAAATCAAGCCACGTCAGCATCGTTAACTATTTGGGGTAACGGGGTTAATGGAATACAAGTTAAGGTACTTAATCATGATTTTTTTTTTTTAGGTACCAAATGGTAAAAAGAGGCATAGTACGAGGGCCAATTTTTGCATTAACCCAATTCAGAATCTTAGGTCCCACTTTTCTTTGAGATCATAAACTTATGGTTAGTTTAGCATTATTGTTGAAAAAAGCTTGGGTTGAAAAAAGTGTATTTAAAAAATGTGGTGAAAAACTGTGGTTTAAAATTTTTTAAGTGTTTAGCATTGCTGTGAAAAAAAGTTGTGAGAAATTGAAATGTCAAAAAACTATTTGTTTAAAATAATAAAAGTGTAGAGATGTTAAAATAATAAAATCATTTTATTCAAAAGTCAATTTTTAAAGTTCAAAAGCTATATTTTTTGACTTTTTGGATTGACTTTTCAAACCATGGTTTCAACAACAAATGTCAATTTTTTTTATCTGTTTAGTATTACGTTTGCGATCAAAATCAACTTTGATCTTAAAATTTGTGCCAAAAGCAATACTAAACAAGACTTTATACGAATTGCATGGGATCGGCCTTGTTTAGACCCTACAAAAACTTCTTGTTTTTTATGGGAAACCACTAACCAGAATATTTGCAAACCAGGCCACATAAGTCAACCATTTCAACTATTGGTCTCTCCATCTTAAAGAATCATTTCCATTTTCTGATCATTAATTGTTTTAGCTAATTAGCTGCTATATATCTTGAATAAAGAAACTGATGATCGATTCAAATGAAAGTCTGGAAGAACATCCCCAAAAATTTAAGATGGGTTGG
The DNA here is from genome assembly GCA_030761205.1 of Fremontodendron californicum. Lineage (NCBI taxonomy): Eukaryota > Viridiplantae > Streptophyta > Magnoliopsida > Malvales > Malvaceae > Fremontodendron > Fremontodendron californicum. Next base: position 4,594,990 of record JAULJL010000037.1, read on the forward strand.
AGTTTGGTGGACCGGTGGTATATTTTATTAAGTGGAGATGGGATCAAATCATCAAACCCTAAGCCAAAATGATGGTGCAAACCGACATTTGTGTACTACAAAGAGCAATTAATAAAAAATTTGTACCCCAATTGTTTTTTCTTTTTTTGGTACGAGAAATGGTTGTCTGTTAGCTTATAGTGAAGTCATAAAAAAATGTTACCATTTTCTTGTAAGATAAGGAGTTGGCAGTGCATGACATTATTGATCAAGTTGTTCATATGAAGTTTCTCTAAAATGATTTCTAGTGCTAGTATATATATATATATATATATATATATATATATATATATATATATATATATATATATATGGAGATTTGAAGAGATATAATTGTATTTAACAATTTTGTACTTGAATATTGAAGTGTGAGGCTTTTCCTTGTTTGAATATTTTTGCAAGTTGTATTAAAGTGTTTTTGATGAGAGACTTTTTAAAACTTTCTACTAAGTATTTTTTTTTGGATATTCAGTTTGAAAATCATTTAACTAGCTGAGGGCAAACTACTTTCTAATTGGTATTCCACGAGAACCCTAAGATGTGTTTGGATTAAGAAATTTTAGCATTTTAAAATATATTAGTTCCAAATACTAGCATTTGTAATTGTATTGTTTGGATAAATATTTTTAGAAAGAATTTTTTAATATTAAAATTTGATGAGATAAAATAAATAATAATTATAATAAAGAAATAATAATATTAGAGATAAAATATTGAGAAAAATATTCAATATGGATGACATTAGATTTGTAAAAATGTATAGGCATTACTAATAACATGAAGAAAAAAAATGAAATGAGTTGTTATATATAGTTAGAATTAAAAAAGAAATAAATGTTAATTTTTTATTAAATATAAAAAAATTCACAAATTCCACCTCTTGTGGTGGAATTTGAAAAGAAAATTTGAGCCATCTAAAATTTCACTATCAAATTCGAAGAATTTTGACAATTTTTATTTTTATTTTATCAAATAAAATAATTTCATTTTGGAATTTTAAAAAATTAAAAAAAAAAATCATTTGATAAAATAATTCTACTAGTCCAATTAGGATTGAGGTGAACCACAATTTGTAGAATAATTTCATTTTGGAATTTTAAAGGGTATTAATTATCAACTCAAATAATGGGCAAGATAATGGGCGTGATAAGGTGGGTTGGTTCTTGGCTTATTCTAAACAACATTGTTTTTTTTCTTTTCTTTTCTTTTCATTCCAACCCAAAATCAGTCAAATGTATTCCATTCTTGGAGAAACTTATGGAATTGGCGATGACCTGCCATGTAAAAGTCGTTACCTAAAGTCTAAAACACCATTACTAATAGATTTAATCACAACTTGAAGAATTATTAGTAAGATTAAAATATGATTTTCCTTGCTAATCAAATGGTTGATTTTAGTTTATTTAACACTATTTTTTTTGCTTACAGAGTGAGGTATAGTGAGCCAGTAGCCACCATGGGGACAAGGAAAATCTGCATTAATAATAGGAATTTAAATAGTGATCGTAATACGATATTATTGTTATTTTGTGATTTTAACTTTTTTTATTTTTGATATTCATGATCGATATTTATCATAATTGATCTTGATACCATTCATTATATTTGCAACCGCACTGAAAATACATTAATAATCGCAATTTAAATTCGTCGTTAATAGTAAACCCTATACCTCCTTTTCTTGGCTTTTAGCACCATGTGACTGGCAGCTGGCCTCATCTTCTTCCCACTTTTCCATTAAAGTCTTCATTTCCCTAATTTCATATAAATAATACAAACTATATAAGACTGTTCTTTTACTTTCTTTCAATTCATCCCCTCTCCCTCTCTTTACCTCTTTTTTCTTACACGAATTTGAGATCCAATCCAGGTCTTAAATCATTGGATCTCCAATATTAGATCTTGAGGGCAATATCTTAGAGTTTCACCAATGGCTCCACCAATGTACTTCAGTTTCCCTAAGGTACTTCTGCTTTATCTTGCTTTGTTTTTGTTGATTTCTATGTTCCTTTGTGCCTCCATTGAATGTCATGAGCTTCAAACTACCAATCGGTTTGGTCCTAGAAGAAGATTGCTAGAGCTTGAAGAAGAAGACCAGGAACTGGTAATGAAAAAAAGCTCCAGTTTATCATCAACCAAGAACAACCAAACAAAGCTCATCAAATCATCAAACCAGTTCACCAAAAACCAAACCAAACTTATCAAATCAAATTTGTCCACCAAAAACCAGACCAAGCTCATCAAATCATCAAACCAATCCACCAAAAACCAAACCAAACTTATCAAATCAAATTTGTCCACCAAGAACCAAACCAAGCTTTCAAAACCTACCAATTCAACAAAAGCAACCACACTGTCTAGTTCCCTTTCCAAGTCTGAAATCAAGCAGCTCAATTCCACTTCCCTGTTAAAGAAGCTCAACTCAACATCAAAAGCCACAAACTCCTCCAATACCACTTCACTTACCTCCAAAAAAACCTCGGATCTACTCAAACTAAGCTCACCCAAGAACAAAACAAATACCACAAAAACACTGGCAGACAATAAACTCACCGACCCTGAATCTTCCCAAAAAGACCCCACAAACCAGAAACCAAAACAACAGAAGAAACAACCAAGCTGGATTGACCAAGAAGATGATTCTGATTTAGTGGCCGAGTTCCGAGATCTCCCAACCAAGTTCCAGCAAACCCTTATCCCAGACCTTGAAAAAATCTCGACAACCTCAAAAGCTTACATTAGTAAATACAACAAACAATTCACGAAACAGTTCAAACCATATGTCGGCAACAAACATGCCCCTACCATTGCCACTATAATCTCTTGTGCTTTCATTTTATTCCCATTACTCTTAGTTTCCCTCATTTTTAACCGCATCAAAGCCTACTTTTCAATCCAAAAAATCCTCATTTTCATCCAAGTTTATCTCTCGATTTACTTCTCCATCCTTTGCCTAACTTCCCTCGTTACTGGGCTCGAGCCATTGAAGTTTTTCTACGCCTCTTCGCCCTCTACATACGTCTGCTTGCAGGTGCTTCAGACACTTGGATACGTGCTTTACTTGTTGCTTCTTTTGATGCATCTGATTCTTGTTTTCTCAACCGAGTCTGGGCTGGGTTCCAAGATGTTGGGCTTGGGCCAGATCTTCGTGGGCTTAGCTGTCGGATTGCATTATTACGTGGCAGTGTTTCATAGAGTGGTTTTGCATCAACCGCCCAAGACTAATTGGAAGGTCCATGGAATGTATGCCACGTGTTTCCTTGTGATTTGTCTGTTTGCTAGAGCTGATTGGAGAAAGAAGGCTTACTTGGAAGAAGGTGGTGAAGAAGGGAAGAAAAATTAATTAATATTTTTTTTTGGAGTACATTTTTATAAATTTAGTTGGTCCAGAATTTATAATTGTCTTAATCTCAGCCACTTAAAATTTGTAGCAATAAAAAAACAAAATTGTTGTCATAAATGAGATTGGCTGAGAAATATTTTCCAAAGCTCTCTTCCTCTTGTTAATTATCAATTTTTTTTTTCAGTTACCTTCTTTTATTTTTGGTTTATTATTAGATAGAAAAAGTAACTTGTCCACTTTAATTTCCTGTGGACATTGTAACACCGTTTGAGCAAACAAATTTGATGTTAACTATTTGTGAAAATAGAGCAGCATTTTGCTATGTATTTCCCGATTCAAGTTTATATAATGAGCCTGTTTAACCGATGTTTACTGGTTAAAAATTATTTATTTATTATTTTAAAAATAATACATTCAATATATTACTTTTATTAAATTTTAAAAAAAAAAAATACAGTAGTTATATTTTTCTTTTATATATATTATCTTAATTGATGTTCAATGACACTGATTAACATTTCTCTTATATAATTTTTTTTTTGTTTAAAAAGGAGTCGCCATTGTTGGTAACTGAATGATGCACCCAAAATAGTGTATCTTATTTAACCTTGCACTAAAAAGATCAATTGTAAGTATAATGATTAGCAAGGGTCGAGTCCTCAGGGATTGGGTTTTAATCTATGAGTTATTAGTTTATAACTTACGTTCAAAGAAAACAATAAAAGAAAAGGGGTTTTTGAAGTCAGATTTAAACTAAAGTAAATAATAAGAATAAGATGCAAGACGGTATAACCAGCCAATAAAAATATATATACTAAATTAGGCGGTATAACCAGCCAATAAAAATATATATACTAAATTAGGCGGTATAACCAGCCAATAAAAATAAAACAAAGTTAATATACAAATTAGGCGGTATAACCAGCCAATAAAAATAAATATACTTTTAAAAATAAGCAAACTAGAAAAGTAAGAAAACAAGTAAGTAAGAAGAATCAAATATGAAAAATATGGTTAAGGTTTCATTCTCCACCACTAGACATCATTAAGAATCAATTTCAAATCTATCAATATCAACCAACTATCAAAGTTAACAACCGTAGATAACAACAAGCTCTGTTATCCAAATCTTTCCTTAGTTTGTCGTTAAATAGAACAAGCTCTCTATTTAATCTCTAACCATTAAACAACCTAGAATAAGCTCTCTAAATTCAATTTAATGGCAGCTTTATGATGAGAAAGATAGGTTGATCTAAGCAACAAACACATAAGCTCGGATTGTTCAACTTAGGTTATGTTCCACTTTGCAATTATTGAAAACTTGACCATAATCATTAATCACAAATTGCCACTTATGAATAGGAAATCAAGACAATTACACAGATCAAGACTGCTAGACTAGCAATAGATAATTATCAAGATCTATCTAGTTGTACACCTAAATAAATCAAGACAACATCATGAACAATTCTTGTAGAAGAACATAAGCAACTTTGATAGAAAATTAATGATAGATAGAATCTGAAAATCAATCACAAAACATGTCTAGGGCTTTGAAATCACCCTTAACCAAATAGAAGTTTAGCCTAGCATAGGCATTGTAAACATAAACATAAAATTAAAGAGAATCTAAGAAGGAAATAAAAGAAAGAAAGAAGAAGAAGAAAATAAAGAAAAAGAAAACTAGAGAAAAGAAAGAAGAAGAAAACTTAGAGAATTTTATTACAATGGCTAATATCCTACCAATGTACAATGTCTCATACAATCATCCAAGGCCCTCTATTTATACACATTTTGGAGGACTAAATGACAAGAGACAAGCTTTACAAATTTCAAAGGTAGGTATAATAGGTGAGTGCATTTTTCTAACAATTTTCGTCATATTGTATGACAATTTTGATCAGCCAACTTGATGGTCGATTTTGTCAATATTGGAAGCTTGATCTGATCACATGGTCTTCTAGAAAAATGTTCCCCTATCAGTTAGTGATCCATAGCCGTTGGAATCAGCTTATTTGCTGATGTGGATCAGAAGATATGGGCAAAATACCAAAACAGGTCAGCACAGACGTCATTGCACATCAGCCAACTTGATAGTCGATTTCGCTAGGGAAAACGACTCCGTTTCAAGAAGTGTAAAACATGAAAAAGTTAGATATGCCTCTTAACTTTGCACGGTTAAAATTTCAGCCTTATTTCTTCAGTGAAACTCCAGATATAGCTGATATGGCAAAAGGTGTCGGAACTGGAACTGAACTGAATTTGCCCTTAATTGTTGATTTAACCTAGTAATCTGAAATCACTCAAAGAAACTCGTAAAAAACACCAAATTACATAAAAATATAAAAGATCATAAACACAATTAGACTAAGCAATAATAACTCGTATTTGACACAAAACAATAATAAAACATAACTAAAAACTATATAATTATACGAGTTATCACACCCCCACACTTAGATTGTTGCTAGTCCTCGAGCAAAAACAAATAAAAATAAAATAAGAAAATCTAATCTAATCCACTTTCGTAGGAAATCACGGTGGCACTTAGCATGTGACACAAGCCTTTAAACCCCTAGGTGTCCCTAGTGGACGAGTTTAGTCTCGTGAGGATTTACTAGAACGATACCCACAAACATTGAAAAACTAAAATATAAATAAACTACATATACTCAAAATATTTACTCCTAATCCTTTCAATACACATTAGAGACAATCTTTGAACAAGTCTTATAAACTAATCAATAGCTTAAAGAATTTCACAAAAAATCATGCTTGAATATAAATTGTTTGAGTTAAGCCAATATTAACATAACATATTTCAATCAAAATAGTGTATATTCAAACTTAATCTCAACTACTCACATGGGATACTCTCATGATTTTCATTCTTTAAAGTAGTGGTAAAGTGTTTACACTCAATCAATCTCATGAAAACAGTTCTACCATATTCTTGCTTGTCCACCTATTCTCTACTATTTAGATCATACAACTTCATGAATCAAGAGGTCTTTAATCAAGGTTGTAATGGGGCCAAGGGGTTTGTAATGTGGTTGAAGAACAAAAGGATAAAGATATCACAAAGGTTCCAAAGAGTTCATAAAGTTTAGAGACATAATAAGATCATACAAAGAAACTTCTCAAAACTCTTTACAAGTACATAGTCACCTAGGCCGGATATTCATGTTGGGCCTTTTCTTCATTCTAAACAACTTTGTAACATCTTTTTCTTTTTCCCCAAATTCAAGAGATGATTCATATATATATTTTTTTTACATAGGAATGTATTTGCCAGTATTCCATTTCTTTTTTTTTTCTTGACTTTTCTTTTCTTTCCCCCCCCCCACACTTATTTCTTGTTTCTAACCCAAATTTTCAATAGATCTTCCTTGTCTTTGCAACTTGTCTCAAAACATGCTAATTCATCTTTGGAACAAAGGTAAGGATATAAGTATATTTAGGTTAGGGACAAGTTATGGTTACCAAAGAGATAGCTTATTCAATGTAGGCTCAAATTGGATCACTAAGGGTGTGTTCTCTTGGAACATCAATAAGGGATGGCTGTTTGGCCCTGGCTAAAAATCCTAATGCCTCTATCATATTCATGTTGTCACATGCATCAATATAGTCTCAACAAGGTCTAAAGCAAGTTTTAGAGAATCATGTAATCATAAGAGCACTCAAGAAAGAAATTAGATTGATTTATATAATGCATCAATCATTATAGGCTCAAAAACTCACAAGGATGATTATACAAGTCAGATTAAGTCTAAACATGCTTCTTTCTCAATCAACATATCATATTAACATTGGCTCATAAAAAGGTTGATATCAAGCTCAATTCTCATGAAAATCTTCTCACTAATAAATCTGTTTTAGACTTATGCAATTCATATCTCATCATAGTATTGAAAGTAACTAAAACACACTAAAAACACACTAAGTCTAAACATGTTTTTTTTTTTTTTTGAAGAAGATTATATCAAACTGACAAGGTATGTCTCAAGTCTCCCTTACTCAGACCTTGTTCAGAATGAATACTTCTAAATGTCTTAAAACACAACAAATTTTTTTTTTTTTTTAAATTAGAAAAATATGTCCCTTACCCCCTACTAAAATATGACATTGTCCCCAATGTCAAATTTTAAAGGTAGAATTTAGGAGATATTACCTGCAGAGGTTGCTAACCACTTATTATAACTGAGACACAACAAGCAAAATGTTAGATAATGTCACAAAGACAAAGTGCAATCCACTCCTTGCTCGTCCATATCTCTTTTTCTTTTTCCGAGCGTTTGCGAAACAACCGTAGCAGATAAACACTCATAAGCTTGAAGCTTTTTGAGTAAATCTTCAATGGTTGTAGCAGAAATTATGGTTCTCCTTGCCTCTGAAAACATGAATCCATTTTCCACAGCATTATCTAAATATGAAAGCAAATTACTAAAATAACCATTAATATTAAGCAAACCAATGGGTTTCTTATTTGTGGCCAAAGATGACCAAGAAGCCACGCAAGCTATTTCTTCCAATGTACCCAGACCTCCTGGTAAAGCAATGAATGCATCGGCAGAATGGTACATGATTGTTATCCGTTCAGGGATACTCCAGACTTGTATTTCCTTACCCAAGGTAGGTCCACAAAAATCTGTGAATAGTTTTGGCACGATTCCTAGAACTGGACTTCCTCCGGCGTGTGCTGCTGTAGCGACTGCTCCCATTAAACCCGTACTACCACCTCCATAAATCAACTGGATCTTTTGTTGGGCAAGTATTACTCCAACTCTTATGGCTTCATCAGCAAATATGTTATTTTTCCCTGGATAAGCACCTCCAAAGACACAAATTTTTTTAATGCGCTGGGACGAAGTACTTTCCATTTTTTTTTCGAGTGCCTGAAAGAGAATGAGTACATGGTGTAATATATAAAGGACTGAGTAGTGAATCAGACAAGAGTAATAATGTCGCCGAAAGTGTATCTGACCTGTCAGAAGAAAATGTTAACCTAACAAAAGATTTTTGCATGATTTCAGGAAGAAAATCAAAAAGAGAAGAAAAATCAACCGTAAAAGACCAATAAAAAAAAACGAGAATAATTACACAAATCAAACAACACGTAAATTAAACCGAAATGAAGTTATTGCAAATCAAACCAAAAGCTGAGAAGTTATTTATTGTAGTTGTGATTGTGGCTCACATCTTCCTCTGGTTTTACGTCTAGAAACGGCTTAAACGCCTTCTATGAGTCGAGGATATGCTTCCCATCCAGTTTTCTTACAAGCTGGCAAACAGGGTCTTTTAACATCAGATTCCCAAGATGTTGCCATTCCCTTTGGAATTGCGGCCATAAATCAAGAATTTCTCTTTGTACGTCTCCACTAGGATGCGTCTCAAGAGAAAGTTGGATATTACCCAAATTCTCCTTACTCAGTCCATCCTTAATGAATTCAATTTTATCATCTCGATTAGAGGACGGAATCCCAATAGAACGACATTTACCGTTACACGTCCATCGTGCACATTTGTGGCAGTTTGAACTCATGCGCTTTGCTCGTCGCTTCTTTGCAAAAGTGCTTCTACCTGTACCTGGTAAATGCAAAACAGGAAGATATTCATCTTCACGTACCTTGGCTTCAATTATCCAACGTATGTCTTCAGGAATCCCTTTGTGCATAAGCATTCTTAATCTTTCAAATCGAACTTGGTAAAGCTTCAGTAAAATATTTCGAGGAAAAGGAGGAAATCGTTTCTGCAATCTTGTGAGAATATCATCCATCCTGAAAAAAATGAAAAAAAATTGAAAGAGAAATTTATATACAATATCAGTTTTATGGGTAGCTGATGGAACCGACTTAAATAATCACGGAGTACCGTTATCCGCCATTTAACCGGGGTTAAAAAAATTATATTTACATCTAGTTATTTTCAAAACAAGGATCAGAAAGAAAAACAACATAAAAAGACTCAAAAACAAAACACTCTAAATAAAATCCTAAATTCTCCCCCCCCCCCCACACATAATTCTTACATTGTCATTAATGTAATGCTATTAATCCCAAATGAAAGAATCATGTGTAAGTGAAAAGAACTAATAAACAAAATAAACTTATGCAGCCTAAATGAACTTAGAAACACTAAACACAATTAGCAAAGAAACATAAGAAAAAGATAAAGAAAAAGAGAGCAAATCTGAGGATGGCAGTTTGGCAATGCTTTCACTAATTAGGCTGCCTCCCCAATTAGCACTTGATTTAGTGTTTTGAACCTAACCAACACCCCTTCTTGGCATTTTAGGCTTGTCAGGCTCATACATGAAATTTCCCAAATTTATGCGTTTGAGAGGAAGCTTTCTTTGCACAACAGTGGATGCATTCTCCATTACAAGTATTATTCCATCATCCTTTGTGGTGCATATGTCATCGAGGAATGGAGCATATTTTGATACTTGTTGAACGACCTCCACAAACAAGTTGTTTAAGGTTTCCGGCATGTGTTGTTCATGTTCTTCCTCCTTGAACTTTGCAAATCTACTAGGAAAAGGTGGAGAAGAAACATTAGTAAAAAGTGAAACCTTAAACGTTACCTCAGGTGCCGAAATACTCTTATTTGGATCTTTGGCTTCATTATCCTCAAGAATAGAATCCATCTCTAATTTTGTTTCATCCTCATCTTGTTCCTCATTCTTCAAGGTCACAATAGTAGCATTCTCCTTTGGGTTAACCATCGTTTGGGCTGGGAGTTCTTCAGATCTTTGTGCTACCCATCCCACCATACTACTAGCCAATTGGCTCATTTGCTTTTCCAAACTCTGGATGCTTGCCCTTGTTTCTTGTTGAAATTGCAAAGAATCAGTAACAAGAGAATAGACAAGATCTTCTAAAGAAGTACCTGAGTTTTGAGTCATATGTGGTGGTTGAAAAAGATCTGGTTCTTGAGACCATGATTGATTGAAGCTAGATGGATGAGTGTAATTGGCATAAGGATCTACTTCTTGGTAATTTTTCGAGTAGCCATAATTAGTATGATCCCACCATCCCTCATGGTAAGTGTTTGAGTAATGATCATACTGTTGGTCTTGGAACACTTGATGGCCTTGACATCCTCCCATGGCCAATTGTTGAACTGGGGAGGTGAGATTGGCTTGTTGATTCTCCATGTTCATGTATGCCACCAACTCTTCAAGTGTTAGATTGCTCAATTCCATTGTTTTTTTTTTTTTTAAATTTGAAAAGAAAAACTTGTATGTACAAGAAAATAAAACTAATTAGAACTGAAAATAAGAATAAACCAAGTAACAAATAAACTAAAGAAAGCAATCCCCGGCAACGGCGCCAAAAATTTGATGCACCCAAAAGAGTGTATCTTATTTAACCTTGCACTAAAAAGATCAATTGTAAGTATAATGATTAGCAAGGGTCGAGTCCTCAGGGATTGGGTTTTAATCTATGAGTTATTAGTTTATAACTTACGTTCAAAGAAAACAATAAAAGAAAAGGGGTTTTTGAAGCCAGATTTAAACTAAAGTAAATAATAAGAATAAGATGCAAGGCGGTATAACCAGCCAATAAAAATATATATACTAAATTAGGCGGTATAACCAGCCAATAAAAATATATATACTAAATTAGGCGGTATAACCAGCCAATAAAAATATATATACTAAATTAGGCGGTATAACCAGCCAATAAAAATAAAACAAAGTTAATATACAAATTAGGCGGTATAACCAGCCAATAAAAATAAATATACTTTTAAAAATAAGCAAACTAGAAAAGTAAGAAAACAAGTAAGTAAGAAGAATCAAATATGAAAAATATGGTTAAGGTTTCATTCTCCACCACTAGACATCATTAAGAATCAATTTCAAATCTATCAATATCAACCAACTATCAAAGTTAACAACCGTAGATAACAACAAGCTCTGTTATCCCAATCTTTCCTTAGTTTGTCGTTAAATAGAACAAGCTCTCTATTTAATCTCTAACCATTAAACAACCTAGAATAAGCTCTCTAAATTCAATTTAATGGCAGCTTTATGATAAGAAAGATAGGTTGATCTAAGCAACAAACACATAAGCTCGGATTGTTCAACTTAGGTTATGTTCCACTTTGCAATTATTGAAAACTTGACCATAATCATTGTCGCAACCTAAAAAATAACGACGAAGTCTCATCGCAAGACTTTATTATTCGTTAAGCGTGACATTAAAAAAACCGAGGAAAAGTCGACTTAATTCCTCTAGAAAAATGAAGGTTTTGAAAATGACCTTAAAAAAGACATGGAGTCGCCACCAATCTTTTTTAGCTAGGTGTGATCGGCCACCTATTAAAACCGGTTTTATAAAATATTTTAAAAATTAATTAAAACATTTTAAAAACCAATTTCAAGTCTGCGTTTTAAACCAGAGAAATCAAAAAGCGGGTTCGGGAGTCGGTTACGTGTGGGGAAGGATTAGCACCCCCACAACGCCCGTATAAATCGGTACCTTATTAATCGTGTGTTATCTCAAGTCTCGGTAAAAGTTGGTTTTAAATTCAGTATTTCAAATTAATTCCCAATTTAAAGAAAAATAATTCCATTTTTTTATTGAAAATGATCCGGAATTTATAAATTCAAAATTTTCCTATATTCCCCAACAAACTGGCAAAATATAAAAATTTTTGTTAGTTTTGGAAAACTTTCCGAATCATTCTCTTTTTTGAAAGAAAGATATTCCTTTATTAATGATAATTGATGATATTCCCTCCAGCAAACCCGGTAGAGAACTCATGAATTATTTTAACTCGGGAATATCTTTATATTTTTTTTTATTGAAAACCATTATCCTTTTTTGGAAACATTTAAAATAAATGAATATGTATATGCTAAATAAAGATAACTAAATAAAAGCATAGGATATCATGAAATATTCGAAACCATATAATAAACCATGTAACATCAAAAAATATAAATCAAAATAACAACAATATCATAGAAATTATTATAGCAAGAATCACATATTATATAAAATGCATGAATATAAAAATGCAATGCATGAAATGTATTTTTTCCTTTAATTAAGGAAATCCGTATATCTGAAAAGATATCCGGCTACCTTAGGAAAATATGTCAAATTAAATATTCTAAAACCAAAATACTTTGTGATTGTTTGAAAACAATTTTGAAAAGCTTGAATTAAAAATAAAAACTGGGCTAATTTCTTTAAAATGGCTCTAATTTCCTAAGTTTAAAAATCCGGACTTGACTACCCTTAACCCGGGACTTGAAAAACCATTTTTAGAGTTTAAAAAAGGCTTAGAAACTACCCTAAGTCAGTAGCTAACCCTCATAATCAGCCCACTCTAAGTAAATTAACCAAAACAGAAAATTGGTTTTTTCTTTAGATTCAATTCTGACTCCACTGTCCAGTTTTAATCCATGATTTTTTACCCTATTTTAAAAAATTCCAAAAATTCTAAAACATTTACTGGAGACTCAGGACATGTAAAACTACACGATAAAAAATCAGCTTAATTTTCTGATCAAAGATGAATTCCCAGAAAAATCAGAGATGTACGAGTTTTTGGAGGAGAAAAAACTGCTTTGTTTTTCTTTAAATTCAATTCTGACTCCACTGTCCAGTTTTAATCCATGATTTTTTACCCTATTTTTAAAACTTCCAAAAATTCTGAAAAAATTACTGGAGACTCAGGACATGTAAAACTACACGATAAAAAATCGGCTTAATTTTCTGATCAAAGATGAATTCCCAGAAAAATCAGAGATGTACGAGTTTTTGGAGGAGAAAAAAACTGCTTTGTTTTTCTTTAAATTCAATTCTGACTCCACTGTCCAGTTTTAATCCACGATTTTTTACCCTATTTTTAAAAATTCCAAAAATTCTGAAAAATTTACTGGAGACTCAGGACATGGAAAACTACACGATAAAAAATCAGCTTAATTTTCTGATCAAAGATGAATTCTCAGAAAAATCAGAGATGTACGAGTTTTTGGAGGAGAAAAAAAAACTGCTTTGCCAGCACATTTTTTTGTCTTTGATAAAATCATTTAAAAATCAAAGTAAAAATATTTGAAACTCATAAAATGATTTCCAAACAATAGCTAAGACTTTTTGAAAGTTAGATAAAAATTGGCTAAGTAAAAAAATCACAAAGGTAGAATAATCAACTTGACAAACTTAATTTTCCACAAGTGTGCTCAAGAGAGCATGACCTTGAACCATTAATTGGCTCAAGTCATTATTCAAGTGGCATGGTCATGAAATGCATGAAACAATGCAGCAAACATAATGCATGAAATGCATGGATCTAAACCTAAATGTAAGGAAAATGCATGACATAAATAATATGGCCTAGACCTAACATGAACTTGCATGGCAATAAATGCAACCTAGACCTAAGACATGCATGGCATTTTCACAAACACAAGGCATGCTTAATTCAAAAATCCAACCAAATATCATGCAAATGCAAAAACCTAACAACTAGCATGACAAAAATACAACACACAATGCAAAACACATGGAGTAGCCAAATGGCCCCAAGCTTCAACAAGCATGGCATTTTCACAAACACTTGGTATGCTAGTATGAAAAACTAAGTCATAACACAAAAATCACACAAGCATTTTCACAAACACCTAATATACCAAATCTAAAACATGCTCACTAAGATATAAAACAAGAATCATGCAAAGAATCACATAAGCATTTTCACAAACACTTAATATGCTAACTCTAAAACATGCTCAAATTTAAACAACATGAAAACAGAAAATTAAAAATGCAAAAACATGATATCTAAGACATAAATGGCAACAAATAAAGCAACCAAATTAAATATAACTTAAGAACATGAAATAACATAATATTTAAAACATCAAAAATAAAGAAAATAGCATAAACAATATGGTAAAATGAATCAAAAACAACAACTTAAAATAAATAATGTAGGCCATTTGGCCATGGTGAGTTTATTATAAAAACAAAATGTAAAAAAAAAATATACTTAAGAAATGAAATGAAGGAAGAACAAGAAACATTATTTTAAAATGAAAACTCACCAAGTAGCTTTTGAACGGATTAAGCTATAAACCCTCAGAGTAGCTTTTGAACGGATTAAGCTACGAACCCTCAGAGTAGCTTTTGAACGGATTAAGCTACGAACCCTCAGAGTAGCTTTTGAACGGATTAAGCTACAAACCCTCAGAGTAGCTTTTGAACGGATTAAGCTACAAACCCTCAGAGTAGCTTTTGAACGGATTAAGCTACAAACCCTCAGAGTAGCTTTTGAACGGATTAAGCTACGAACCCTCAGAGTAAAACACTATGACTCACCACCCGGATAATCCTAATACAAGTGTATAGACTATCTCACAAGGGGTAGTGGGTGGTCTCAACCAAAGGCCAAGACTCCTTATTTATAAGGTGAGCACCTCCTTGGCTTGACATTACAAAGGGATGTGGGATTGGGACTTAGGCTCAAAAATGAAAATCTCTAACTTAACTCTTGATTTTTAATCACTTGATTGAAAAAATCCTAAGCTTCCTCCTTCCTTTGGGCTTGGGCAGGCCAGCACTTCTCTTTTCCAGCCCAGCTCTGATTTTTGAAAGGCCCAAAGAAGCCCTTTTCGGTTGCTTGGGTGAAATGACCATTTTGCCCCCCCGGATGCAAATAAATATCAAACGGACTCCAAATTCAATTTTTCTTTTTTTAATACTTCCAAAATAATAAAATATTGAGTTCTGGAAGTTTTCAAAATTTTCCGAGTCCGTTTGCTATTTATTTAGATTTTTTCTTCCCAAAATATCCTTTTATGCCCCTACTTTTTACCATTTTTTAAACGAGCTCCAAATCAAGATTTTTCTTCACCAATCTCTTCAAAATAATTAAAAAGTGTGATCTGGAAGTTTTCATGATTTTTGGAGCTCATTTGGTATTTTTTCGGGATTTATCGGCTTGAATTACTGCATAGGAGGCCCGGGATTTGGCCATTTTGCAAACGAACTCGGAATCAAGATTTTCTTTCGCCAATCTCTTCCAAATAATTTAAAAATGAGATTTTCAAAATTTCAGAATTTTTGGAGTCCATTTGCTATTTTTCCGGGATTTTCCTTTTTGAATTACTGCATAAGAAACCCGGGATTTGGCCATTTTGCAAACGAACTCTGAATCAAGATTTTCTTTTACCAATCTCTTTCAAATGATTTAAGAATGAGATTGACAAATTTTTCAGAATTTTCGGAGTCCATTTTCTATTTTTCCCAAATTTTTCCAATTTTGCCCTTTTACCTCCGAAACCCGGTTTTGCTCAAAACAAATCCGATTTTCAGATTTTCTTCAATCTGAGCCTTGGGCCATCCTTTTTAACCATTCTTCATCCATTGGGGGCTTTGTTCTTACCAAGTCGGGCCATTTCTGTGATTCTTCCCGATTTCACCGAAATCCACTAAAAACCCTAATTCTCGGTTTTCTCCCGGATTGACTTTTCTTTCGGTTTTTCTTGCAAGTGACTTCTCCATTACCCGTAGTCAGTGCTTATATTTCATTTGGAACCTTCAATTTCGACCAGTTTGATCGTTTAAGCACTTTTCCCCAAATTTCTTGGATTAGGGTTTCTTTTCTACTGAATCTCCAAATCCCAACTTCCGAACTCCATATCTTTCAATGTAGACCTCGGATTATCAAAATTCTTTCGCCATTTTTCAATTGAACTTAAAATCTTGATTTTGAAAGTGGGTTGACTTTTTCAGTAGTTGACTTTTTGGGGTTGACTTTTTCGGGGTTGACTTTTTCGGGGTTGACTTTTTTTCAAGTTTGTCTTTTTGTGCTCGCCCTCTTAATCTAAGTCTCGGAGTACCATCTGCAGGATGAAAACAGTCTTTTTATACTCGGAAACATCAATATGGGAAGAAAACATACCTGTTTAGTGGTCCGGACAAAATTAGGTGTCTACAGCTGCCCCTCTTTGGCTATTGCTGAGAATCAGGAATCAGGCAAAGATAAACCGACACTAATTTTGTACGGTCAGTGACATCACATGTGAAGGAAAGGGAAAGGGGTTTCTTTTTCATTTTCATTTTTTCATTTTCTATTTTTCATTTTTTTCTTCTTTTTTCTTCTTTTTTTCTTTTTTTCTTTTTTCCTTTTTTCTATTTTCTCTTTTTTCATTTTTTTTTATTATTTTTTTTAAACAATAAATTGAAGGTTTTGTCCTTAAATTGAATTCCCTGCCTAAACAAGGCTCGATTCGTCTTAAGGAAACGAATTCGATTTTCAAAAGAAAAATTTATGCTCGAAGGGCTTTAAAATTGGTGCCCGAAGGTCTTAAAATGGTGCCCGGAGGTCTTACCCCTGAAAAAAGTTATGCCCGGAGGTCTTAAAGATGTTGCCCGAAGGTCTTACCTGTGATTTGAAAAAAATTAAGCCCAGAGGTCTTAAAAATGGTGCCCATAGGCCTTACCCCTGAAAAAAAAGTTATGCCCGGAGGTCTTAAAGATGTTGCCCGGAGGTCTTACCTGTGATTTGAAAAATTATGCGCTGTATGCGACTTTATAAATGATGCCCAGAGGTCTTAAGAATGGTGCCCGGAGGCCTTACCTGTGATTTGAAAAAAATGCGCTGTATGCGACTTTAAAAATGATGCCCGGAGGTCTTAAGAATGGTGTCTGGAGGCCTTACCCGTGATTTGGAAGAAATTCGCTGTATGCGACTTTAAAAATGATGCCCGGAGGTCTTAAGAATGGTGCCCGGAGGCCTTACCCATAATTTGGAAGAAATGCGATGTATGCGACTTTAAAAATGATGCCCGGAGGTCTTAAGAATGGTGCCCGGAGGCCTTACCCATAATTTGGAAGAAATTCGCTGTATGCGACTTTAAAAATGATGCCCGGAGGTCTTAAGAATGGTGCCCGGAGGCCTTACCCGTGATTTGGAAGAAATGTGCTGTATGCGACTTTAAAAATGATGCCCGGAGGTCTTAAGAATGGTGCCCGGAGGCCTTACCCATAATTTGGAAGAAATACGCTGTATGCGACTTTAAAAATGATGCCCGGAGGTCTTAAGAATGGTGCCCGGAGGCCTTACCCATAATTTGGAAGAAATGCGCTGTATGCGACTTTAAAAATGATGCCCGGAGGTCTTAAGAATGGTGCCCGGAGGCCTTACCCATAATTTGGAAGAAATGCGATGTATGCGACTTTAAAAATGATGCCCGGAGGTCTTAAGAATGGTGCCCGGAGGCCTTACCCATAATTTGGAAGAAATTCGCTGTATGCGACTTTAAAAATGATGCCCGGAGGTCTTAAGAATGGTGCCCGGAGGCCTTACCCGTGATTTGGAAGAAATGTGCTGTATGCGACTTTAAAAATGATGCCCGGAGGTCTTAAGAATGGTGCCCGGAGGCCTTACCCGTAATTTGGAAGAAATTCGCTGTATGCGACTTTAAAAATGATGCCCGGAGGTCTTAAGAATGGTGCCCGGAGGCCTTACCCTTGATTTGGAAGAAATGCGCTGTATGCGACTTTAAAAATGATGCCCGGAGGTCTTAAGAATGGTGCCCGGAGGTCTTACCCATAATTTGGAAGAAATGCGCTGTATGCGACTTTAAAAATGATGCCCGGAGGTCTTAAGAATGGTGCCCGGAGGTCTTACCCATAATTTGGAAGAAATGCGCTGTATGCGACTTTAAAAATGATGCCCGGAGGTCTTAAGAATGGTGCCCGGAGGCCTTACCCATAATTTGGAAGAAATTCGCTGTATGCGACTTTAAAAATGATGCCCGGAGGTCTTAAGAATGGTGCCCGGAGGCCTTACCCATAATTTGAAAAAAATGCGCTGTATGCGACTTTAAAAATGATGCCCGGAGGTCTTAAGAATGGTGCCCGGAGGCCTTACCCCTGAAAAAAGTTATGCCCGGAGGTCTTAAAAATGTTCTTTGAAGAATTGTTGAAAATTACCCTAACGATTTTGAGAAGATGCGAATGCTTTTTGATGCAGATGCAGGTGTTGAATAAGACACGAAATGACTTAAACTGGTGCAAATGTCTTTAATGCAAATGTAAATGACTTGGATTGATGCCCATGTTTCATGATGCAGATGCCCCTACTAATTGTGTTCATGTAACTGGTTTATGAATGGTGTAACTACAATTACCACACAGTAATGAAAATGCAATGATTCTAGAAATGATGCAATTGCTTGAGATGACACAAATACGAATTCCATGAAGAATGTAAATGTAAAGGTAAAATACAGATGCTTATGGAATAATGCCAATGCAAATACCCATGAATGATGCAAATGCTTGCCGACACTGTGCATATGCAAAAGCTCGATAAAGAGATGAGTGCTCATGAGTGATGCAAGTGCCCCCGGCTGTTTTTCTAGACTTTGGCTTAGCCTTTCAAATTCATTTTTCCTCTTCAAATCAGAGTATATCTTCAATTCATTTTGGCTATTCTCTTTGCCCCAACAGTTTTTCAAACTTTCATCAACAGAGATCTGAACCGGGTTCTATTTCTTCTTCTCATATCTGGAAGTCAAGACCTATCCTGGCAGTTCTACACCTTTGAGTTAGAAAAATCCTTGTCTCATGCCAACATCAAAATGGGTATTTCAAAAAAATCTTTTTATTTGTTTTCGCATTTTGAAAACTTCTAAACAAAAAATATTAACCCCACAATGTGTGATGTACAAATCTTTTGAAGACTGATGATCATTGTTAGAAATTTCTCTAAGTATCAATCTGGGTTTTTTCAACTGGATTGGCAAGGCTTGGTATAACAAGATTCTGGCTTTTCCAGGAAAACTTCATGACAAAAATGTATATCCCTTCTAGGCTCACAAATGGAACAGGTTTTATAAATCATGAATTCATTGAGAACCAAACAAATTCAACATTCTTTTAGTTTCCATATCAAGGCATTTTGTCAAGCATCAAGATTGGCTCGGATGTTTAAACCGGAAAGTTGATTTTGGAGGAAAAGAGTTTTAGTTTTTGAAATCAATCATCCGAATGAGAGCTGACAATTTGGGGGGTTCAGGAATTCCTAGATGTTCCTCGATGACCACTTTTTTTAAAATGACCTTCTTTTTTCTTTTTTTTTGGGTATTGGCACGGATGGCATTGAAAATTTCCAAATTTACTCTAGACCGCCCGTTTTTGGGTTTTCGCCCTAGAGTCCCATTCTTTCCTTTTTTTTTTTTTTACCACACACTTGAGAATTCTAAATTCTTCCTTAGTGAAATGATAATTCGTTGAGATGGGATAAAATCCGAGGAAAAACCCTTCAAATTAAATATTCATGCTTGATCAAAATGGACTTTTAAAGCATATAATGTAGGCCATGGCTCAGGGTTCAGAAAGAAAGGATAAATAGGCCCAAAATATGTGTTTGAGGGTAATCAGATCAAGGATCATTTCTTGAGGAGGATTCCCTTTGAAGCATTTGTTCCTTATTGGACATTTCTTTCCTTTTGACTTTGCTCTTTTTCTTCCTTGCTCTTGGCTTTCAATTTGCCATGTCTTTCACACACATTTTCTTTTTCATTGTGTTTTTCTTTTGTTTTTCTTGGCTTTCATTTCACCATCTTTTTCTCTTCTTTTTCTTTGACAGAGTGAGCCCGTATTTATTCGGGGCTTCATTTGCTTTGAACTGTCCTTGAGCTATCACTCATTTCTCAATGATCTTTGAAAAGATCTTTCCTCGCATTTGCCCCCCAGTGTAGAGGGTAATCCTTGATCAGGGTTCAAAGAAGAAAGAATTCTTTTGGCTCAAAAGGGGTGACTATGGAAATTTCTTTTTGTGCGAAAGGGATATGAAAGATGGCCATTTCTCATGTCAAGCACAAATATTCACATTGAAAAGCAATCCCCACGGGAAATAGATATTCAGAATTTTATTTTGCACTTTGGAATCATCCGAACTCTCATATGCATGATATCACGATTTTTCTTTTTCTTTTTTTCTTTTTTTTTTTGTTTTTTTTCGTCGCATGCCCCCAATGATTCATGCATTAGCCCCTCCTTCTTCACTATGTATCCATCATTTCCACATATGATGCCCCAATTTGATTAACCATGCGAATTTGTATCAACGAGGAACATCGCAAGTCTAGGTCTGCTTTGAAAAGGCTGAGTTTCCAATCTGAGTTCTTTGAAGAGACAAGGAAAACATGACCCAAAAACAGGTTTTCTCTAGGACAAGGGATAATCTAGTTTAATCATTGTGCCCCAAGGTGTCAATCATGAAGTGATGTCTGGGCAATTAGTGTTTTGTGGTCATTGGGAAAGGTCATGAATGGCTTTAGCACAATCCTGACACACACCAAATTATCAAAATCTGGATTCTTGAAAGAATGTCTCATTTGTTTGATTTTCAAGGAATTTGAAAATTTTCAAAAAAGTTCGTTCCTTTGTTCATAGCCTAGACTAAGATCTACGTCTTTGCTTATTCTGTGATGACAATGGTTTTATGAAGTCAAATCATTCATATTCCTTGAAGCATTAGGTCTTTCAAGTAGTCTCGGTTCAAAAGATTTAGGCTTAGGAAAGCCTAAAAGAGAGGGCTGAAGGTATTGGGTCATTTCTAACAATGATCATCAATTTTCTTGAGACTATCCATCACTAAAAATTCCTTAATGCTTGTTTTTGCAAATTCAAGTTATTGTTGAAACACAACAAACACAAAGCATTTAAAATACAAAATTCATTTAATTAACATGAGACAAGTGCTTTCCTCATCACAGTGTATAGAACTACATGTGTCAAAAACCTAATGTGATCATGCACAATGTTTCTTATGACACTTGACTTCCCCATCTTCAAAACTTATCGAACCAGCCTTGATGAGATCTCTGACCTTGTACTTCAAAGCGGGGCAGTTCTCTGTTGAGTGACCTTGATTGCCAGAATGGTACCCACAACACTCATTAGCATCATACCAGCTCGGATAAGGGGGCTTCAGAGGCGCTATTTGCATGGGTGTCACAAGGTGATTCTGGATGAGTTGAGGTAGTATCTCACTGTATGTCATAGGAATCGGGTCAACCGGATTTCTTTTTCGCTTTTTATGCCCCTTTCGATTATCCCCAAGGGTGTTCGATTGATAGACAGATGTAAATTCTGGTGTATTTGCAGTCATTGGTTGGTAGGGATAAAAACCATGAGAGACATTATTCAGGGTAGAGTAAAATGGCTGATATGAGGAGAATTGGGGAGGTGGGGCAAAGTCTTCCACGACTTGGGTATCTTCATTTTTCTTTTCAGATGCCCCCTTGTTCTTGGTATTGGATGTTCTTTCTCCTTCAATTTTCCCATCCTTGATAGCATTCTCAATCATCTCCCCTGAAATTACCATGTCTGAAAAATTATTTGTGATGTTGCCAACAAGTATATCATAGTACGGGGCCTGCAGTGTATTCACAAAAAGGACAGTGGTTTCCTTCTGAGTTAAGGGCGGTTGTACTTGGACGGCCAGGCTCATCCATCGTTGCACATATTCTTTGAAGCTCTCAGTAGCTCTTTTCTTCATATTTTGCAAGGTGAGACGGTCAGGCGCCGTGTCAGTCATATGCTTGTACTGGTTTAGAAAAACCCTAGCCAGGTCATTCCAAGAGTGAATCTGATCCTTGCTCAACTCACTATACCACCTAATTGCGGATCCGCTGAGGCTATCTTGAAAGCAGTGAATCAAAAGCTTATCATTATCTATATGACTTGTCATCTTCCGGCAGAACATAGTGATGTGGGCTGATGGATCAGTCGTCCCGTCATATTTCACAAAGTGAGGGATCTTGAACTTAGGAGGAATGACTAAATCGAAGACCAAGCATCGTTCTTTCGCCTCCACACTCCCTAATACGTCTGCATTTTCTACTGCCCGGAGCCTTTCATCTAGCAACTGATATTTCCCTTGGGAATCTGTCAACTCAACCTCATTTACTGCAACCCTTTTCAACTTTGCCTGTTCAGCTGGATCATCTGAGTTTAGGACATTGACGGGGTTAACAGTGTTCTGGGCATCACTTATTGCGACCTCATCTTGGCCCTTTTGTACCTCTAACCCTTCTCCGGCGACAAAGTTTTCGGTGTATCCTTTTCCCTTGATTACGGCGGAAATCAGCTCCATCAATTTAGTCATCTGATCCTTAGATTCTGCTTGAGACTTTGCCAGCTGTTCTCGCAATTCTTTCTGTTCCCTTTCCATTTTTTCCATTCGGGCAACTTGTTCATCCTCCATAGCACCAGCCTGTATTAAAAGTGTACTCAGTACTTCTTCTGATTTGAAATGGAAATTCTTTCAAAGACTCCTAAAGCCAAGCCAACTTCTATTCTATTTTCCCCCAAATGTGTGTCATGATGAATGAGCCATGAATGCAATTTGACGCATATGAAGCCTAAACAATATGATGTATGGACATGTACAATGGAAACATGCTGACCATATATGTAATAAATGCAATCACAATGCCAACATGTTGCAAACAAAGAATAAACAAATCAACACATGGATATATGCAATGACTGATCATATGCATTTTAGCATGTTTCCCAATGAATGATCGTATATCCTATGAATGCAACAAGGTGTCAATTATGATACATGCAAATAATGAATGATTGATATAGAGTATATACAAAGAAAATCATGCTAACCATGTGTGTCATGAATGCGACCTAATGCTAACATGATGTATGTAATAAGCAAATTAATGCATGAACATATACAAAGAAATTATGCTGACTATGTTTGTTATGAATGCAACCCAAAGTCAACATGATGCATGTAAAGAATAAGCAGATCAATGCATGGATATATACAATGAATGACCATGTATGTTCCAAATGTATTTCCCAATGAATGATCATATACACTATGAATGCCACACAATGTCAATTATGATGCATGTGAAGAATAAATGACTGACACAGAGTATATACAAAGAAGGTCATGCTGACCGTGTATGTCATGAATGCAACCTGATGCCAATATGACAAATTAATGCATGAGCATATCATGATGACTGTGTATGCCATGAATGCAACCTGATGCCAACATGATGCATGTAAAAAATAAGCAAATTAATGCATGGATATATACAATGAATGACCATGTATGTTCCAAATGCATTTCCCAATGAATGATCATATACACTATGAATGCCACACAATGTCAATTATGATGCATGTGAAGAATAAATGACTGACACAGAGTATATACAAAGAAGGTCATGCTGACCGTGTATATCATGAATGCCACCTGATGCCAACATGATGCATGTAAAGAAAGAATAAATTGATACATAAGTATATACAAATAATGACCATGCATGTCATAAACGTATCTTACAATGAATGACCATGCATGCTATGACTATAACATGATGTCAAAATGATACATACAAAAATAAATGAATTAACACAAAGGTATATACAAAGAAATCAATGATTACACGAAATTGGTGGGACTATTCAAAAATCTCATTATGCAGGATTTGCCTCCAAATTTTTTTTTTTGATAAACCAATCACATCATTTTCAAAAGAATTTCAGGGTGGATCTTACTATGGTACAATATGCAAATGTTCATGTGACACTACCGGTTTTATGAAATCATCAAATTCAATTACCAACTGTTTATTGCAAAGAATGAGATCAATAATACAACCAAAAATGTACATGCTCTATTTTCACATGCATGAAATGTGCCACATGCAAAAATGCTTGAAAAAGGATTTTTTTTTATAAAAAAAACAGCTGATGAACATCTGCCCCAGCAATATCTGCTTATTTAGGCATCACGATGCCTTCGAGGCGGAGTATCACATTTATTACGGGCGATGTACGTACATCGTTGCCCGATCTACCACACTTATTCGGAGTGTAAAATAGGTAACAGAAGGTTTAGAACTGTCCCTCTATGTGTTCCTATTTTCAGTATATCTAACGGAAATCCGGCATGGCTTCGCCTAGGTTCACTATATGAGGGTGAATCGGTTCTAAGGCTCCGAATTGTTTCTCACTGTCGCCGGTGAAGGCTAGTAAGGCACCCCGATAAAAGCGGGTTCAATTCGTTTGAGTATATTTTCCCATGCCCATGCGGAGGATCATCACGAAGGCATTAGGTACTTTATACTCCGAAAGTGTTTCACTAGCCCATACGGAGGATCAATCACGAAGGCGTAGTTACTTTACTTCCACTTAAAAGGACAGAACCCGGGTAGAGGATTCATGTTATGCAAATGCACGTGTAGTGTGTGTGGAGGAATAACAAACCTTTCACTACCTATTCTACAAACCTTATTCTAAATGCCCTAGCAATTAAAACATTCAAGAATAGTGTAACGCATTAACCAACAAGCAATTATAATATACAACCTAAATAACTAGAGAACAATAATAAAATGCATGCACATGAGAATGAACATTTTTAAAAACATTTTATTATTTTCAAAATTCTCTTTCTTAGAAAAATGTGGGAATTAAAATTAAATACCAATTAAACCAACCAAAACTGAGACTTTGATAACACACGACTATTTCTAGGCCTGACTCTCTAATAGTCCCCAGTGGAGTCGCCAAGCTGTCGCAACCTAAAAAAATAACGACGAAGTCTCATCGCAAGACTTTATTATTCGTTAAGCGTGACATTAAAAAAACCGAGGAAAAGTCGACTTAATTCCTCTAGAAAAATGAAGGTTTTGAAAATGACCTTAAAAAAGACATGGAGTCGCCACCAATCTTTTTTAGCTAGGTGTGATCGGCCACCTATTAAAACCGGTTTTATAAAATATTTTAAAAATTAATTAAAACATTTTAAAAACCAATTTCAAGTCTGCGTTTTAAACCAGAGAAATCAAAAAGCGGGTTCGGGAGTCGGTTACGTGTGGGGAAGGATTAGCACCCCCACAACGCCCGTATAAATCGGTACCTTATTAATCGTGTGTTATCTCAAGTCTCGGTAAAAGTTGGTTTTAAATTCAGTATTTCAAATTAATTCCCAATTTAAAGAAAAATAATTCCATTTTTTTATTGAAAATGATCCGGAATTTATAAATTCAAAATTTTCCTATATTCCCCAACAAACTGGCAAAATATAAAAATTTTTGTTAGTTTTGGAAAACTTTCTGAATCATTCTCTTTTTTGAAAGAAAGATATTCCTTTATTAATGATAATTGATGATATTCCCTCCAGCAAACCCGGTAGAGAACTCATGAATTATTTTAACTCGGGAATATCTTTATATTTTTTTTTATTGAAAACCATTATCCTTTTTTGGAAACATTTAAAATAAATGAATATGTATATGCTAAATAAAGATAACTAAATAAAAGCATAGGATATCATGAAATATTCGAAACCATATAATAAACCATGTAACATCAAAAAATATAAATCAAAATAACAACAATATCATAGAAATTATTATAGCAAGAATCACATATTATATAAAATGCATGAATATAAAAATGCAATGCATGAAATGTATTTTTTCCTTTAATTAAGGAAATCCGTATATCTGAAAAGATATCCGGCTACCTTAGGAAAATATGTCAAATTAAATATTCTAAAACCAAAATACTTTGTGATTGTTTGAAAACAATTTTGAAAAGCTTGAATTAAAAATAAAAACTGGGCTAATTTCTTTAAAATGGCTCTAATTTCCTAAGTTTAAAAATCCGGACTTGACTACCCTTAACCCGGGACTTGAAAAACCATTTTTAGAGTTTAAAAAAGTCTTAGAAACTACCCTAAGTCAGTAGCTAACCCTCATAATCAGCCCACTCTAAGTAAATTAACCAAAACAGAAAATTGGTTTTTTCTTTAGATTCAATTCTGACTCCACTGTCCAGTTTTAATCCACGATTTTTTACCCTATTTTAAAAAATTCCAAAAATTCTAAAACATTTACTGGAGACTCAGGACATGTAAAACTACACGATAAAAAATCAGCTTAATTTTCTGATCAAAGATGAATTCCCAGAAAAATCAGAGATGTACGAGTTTTTGGAGGAGAAAAAACTGCTTTGTTTTTCTTTAAATTCAATTCTGACTCCACTGTCCAGTTTTAATCCATGATTTTTTACCCTATTTTTAAAACTTCCAAAAATTCTGAAAAAATTACTGGAGACTCAGGACATGTAAAACTACACGATAAAAAATCGGCTTAATTTTCTGATCAAAGATGAATTCCCAGAAAAATCAGAGATGTACGAGTTTTTGGAGGAGAAAAAAACTGCTTTGTTTTTCTTTAAATTCAATTCTGACTCCACTGTCCAGTTTTAATCCACGATTTTTTACCCTATTTTTAAAAATTCCAAAAATTCTGAAAAATTTACTGGAGACTCAGGACATGGAAAACTACACGATAAAAAATCAGCTTAATTTTCTGATCAAAGATGAATTCTCAGAAAAATCAGAGATGTACGAGTTTTTGGAGGAGAAAAAAAAACTGCTTTGCCAGCACATTTTTTTGTCTTTGATAAAATCATTTAAAAATCAAAGTAAAAATATTTGAAACTCATAAAATGATTTCCAAACAATAGCTAAGACTTTTTGAAAGTTAGATAAAAATTGGCTAAGTAAAAAAATCACAAAGGTAGAATAATCAACTTGACAAACTTAATTTTCCACAAGTGTGCTCAAGAGAGCATGACCTTGAACCATTAATTGGCTCAAGTCATTATTCAAGTGGCATGGTCATGAAATGCATGAAACAATGCAGCAAACATAATGCATGAAATGCATGGATCTAAACCTAAATGTAAGGAAAATGCATGACATAAATAATATGGCCTAGACCTAACATGAACTTGCATGGCAATAAATGCAACCTAGACCTAAGACATGCATGGCATTTTCACAAACACAAGGCATGCTTAATTCAAAAATCCAACCAAATATCATGCAAATGCAAAAACCTAACAACTAGCATGACAAAAATACAACACACAATGCAAAACACATGGAGTAGCCAAATGGCCCCAAGCTTCAACAAGCATGGCATTTTCACAAACACTTGGTATGCTAGTATGAAAAACTAAGTCATAACACAAAAATCACACAAGCATTTTCACAAACACCTAATATACCAAATCTAAAACATGCTCACTAAGATATAAAACAAGAATCATGCAAAGAATCACATAAGCATTTTCACAAACACTTAATATGCTAACTCTAAAACATGCTCAAATTTAAACAACATGAAAACAGAAAATTAAAAATGCAAAAACATGATATCTAAGACATAAATGGCAACAAATAAAGCAACCAAATTAAATATAACTTAAGAACATGAAATAACATAATATTTAAAACATCAAAAATAAAGAAAATAGCATAAACAATATGGTAAAATGAATCAAAAACAACAACTTAAAATAAATAATGTAGGCCATTTGGCCATGGTGAGTTTATTATAAAAACAAAATGTAAAAAAAAAATATACTTAAGAAATGAAATGAAGGAAGAACAAGAAACATTATTTTAAAATGAAAACTCACCAAGTAGCTTTTGAACGGATTAAGCTATAAACCCTCAGAGTAGCTTTTGAACGGATTAAGCTACGAACCCTCAGAGTAGCTTTTGAACGGATTAAGCTACGAACCCTCAGAGTAGCTTTTGAACGGATTAAGCTACAAACCCTCAGAGTAGCTTTTGAACGGATTAAGCTACAAACCCTCAGAGTAGCTTTTGAACGGATTAAGCTACAAACCCTCAGAGTAGCTTTTGAACGGATTAAGCTACGAACCCTCAGAGTAAAACACTATGACTCACCACCCGGATAATCCTAATACAAGTGTATAGACTATCTCACAAGGGGTAGTGGGTGGTCTCAACCAAAGGCCAAGACTCCTTATTTATAAGGTGAGCACCTCCTTGGCTTGACATTACAAAGGGATGTGGGATTGGGACTTAGGCTCAAAAATGAAAATCTCTAACTTAACTCTTGATTTTTAATCACTTGATTGAAAAAATCCTAAGCTTCCTCCTTCCTTTGGGCTTGGGCAGGCCAGCACTTCTCTTTTCCAGCCCAGCTCTGATTTTTGAAAGGCCCAAAGAAGCCCTTTTCGGTTGCTTGGGTGAAATGACCATTTTGCCCCCCCGGATGCAAATAAATATCAAACGGACTCCAAATTCAATTTTTCTTTTTTTAATACTTCCAAAATAATAAAATATTGAGTTCTGGAAGTTTTCAAAATTTTCCGAGTCCGTTTGCTATTTATTTAGATTTTTTCTTCCCAAAATATCCTTTTATGCCCCTACTTTTTACCATTTTTTAAACGAGCTCCAAATCAAGATTTTTCTTCACCAATCTCTTCAAAATAATTAAAAAGTGTGATCTGGAAGTTTTCATGATTTTTGGAGCTCATTTGGTATTTTTTCGGGATTTATCGGCTTGAATTACTGCATAGGAGGCCCGGGATTTGGCCATTTTGCAAACGAACTCGGAATCAAGATTTTCTTTCGCCAATCTCTTCCAAATAATTTAAAAATGAGATTTTCAAAATTTCAGAATTTTTGGAGTCCATTTGCTATTTTTCCGGGATTTTCCTTTTTGAATTACTGCATAAGAAACCCGGGATTTGGCCATTTTGCAAACGAACTCTGAATCAAGATTTTCTTTTACCAATCTCTTTCAAATGATTTAAGAATGAGATTGACAAATTTTTCAGAATTTTCGGAGTCCATTTTCTATTTTTCCCAAATTTTTCCAATTTTGCCCTTTTACCTCCGAAACCCGGTTTTGCTCAAAACAAATCCGATTTTCAGATTTTCTTCAATCTGAGCCTTGGGCCATCCTTTTTAACCATTCTTCATCCATTGGGGGCTTTGTTCTTACCAAGTCGGGCCATTTCTGTGATTCTTCCCGATTTCACCGAAATCCACTAAAAACCCTAATTCTCGGTTTTCTCCCGGATTGACTTTTCTTTCGGTTTTTCTTGCAAGTGACTTCTCCATTACCCGTAGTCAGTGCTTATATTTCATTTGGAACCTTCAATTTCGACCAGTTTGATCGTTTAAGCACTTTTCCCCAAATTTCTTGGATTAGGGTTTCTTTTCTACTGAATCTCCAAATCCCAACTTCCGAACTCCATATCTTTCAATGTAGACCTCGGATTATCAAAATTCTTTCGCCATTTTTCAATTGAACTTAAAATCTTGATTTTGAAAGTGGGTTGACTTTTTCAGTAGTTGACTTTTTGGGGTTGACTTTTTCGGGGTTGACTTTTTCGGGGTTGACTTTTTTTCAAGTTTGTCTTTTTGTGCTCGCCCTCTTAATCTAAGTCTCGGAGTACCATCTGCAGGATGAAAACAGTCTTTTTATACTCGGAAACATCAATATGGGAAGAAAACATACCTGTTTAGTGGTCCGGACAAAATTAGGTGTCTACAATCATTAATCACAAATTGCCACTTATGAATAGGAAATCAAGACAATTACACGGATCAAGACTCCTAGACTAGCAATAGATAATTATCAAGATCTATCTAGTTGTACACCTAAATAAATCAAGACAACATCATAAACAATTCTTGTAGAAGAACATAAGCAACTTTGATAGAAAATTAATGATAGATAGAATCTGAAAATCAATCACAAAACATGTCTAGGGCTTTGAAATCACCCTTAACCAAATAGAAGTTTAGCCTAGCATAGGCATTGTAAACATAAACATAAAATTAAAGAGAATCTAAGAAGGAAATAAAAGAAAGAAAGAAAGAAGAAGAAAATAAAGAAAAAGAAAACTAGAGAAAAGAAAGAAGAAGAAAACTTAGAGAATTTTATTACAATGGCTAATATCCTACCAATGTACAATGTCTCATACAATCATCCAAGGCCCTCTATTTATACACATTTTGGAGGACTAAATGACAAGAGACAAGCTTTACAAATTTCAAAGGTAGGTATAATAGGTGGGTGCATTTTTCTAACAATTTTCGTCATATTGTATGACAATTTTGATCAGCCAACTTGATGGTCGATTTTGTCAATATTGGAAGCTTGATCTGATCACATGGTCTTCTAGAAAAATGTTCCCCTATCAGTTAGTGATCCATAGCCGTTGGAATCAGCTTATTTGCTGATGTGGATCAGAAGATATGGGCAAAATACCAAAACAGGTCAGCACAGACGTCATTGCACATCAGCCAACTTGATGGTCGATTTCGCTAGGGAAAACGACTCCATTTCAAGAAGTGTAAAACATGAAAAAGTTAGATATGCCTCTTAACTTTGCACGGTTAAAATTTCAGCCTTATTGCTTCAGTGAAACTCCAGATATAGCTGATATGGCAAAAGGTGTCGGAACTGGAACTGAACTGAATTTGCCCTTAATTGTTGATTTAACCTAGTAATCTGAAATCACTCAAAGAAACTCGTAAAAAACACCAAATTACATAAAAATATAAAAGATCATAAACACAATTAGACTAAGCAATAATAACTCGTATTTGACACAAAACAATAATAAAACATAACTAAAAACTATATAATTATACGAGTTATCACTGAATAAGCAATAGTTATAAATGTTAAGATTTGAAATTTGATGAGAAAAAATAAAAATAATGCCAATATATCTAAATAATAGGATAAATTTAAATTACAATTTTTTTTATATACACGGAATCAAACCTTTTCAAAATATAATACAAATAAAGGAATAAACTAATAGATTATAACTCATCAATATATACTTAATATACGATAGTATATGTATAGCTATTTATTTATCTAATATATTTTGTTCTAAAATTATTGTCTCGTTAATTTAGAGTTTTTAATACCAATTTTTTTTTCATTTTTGACTTTTATGACTATATATTTTTACTTTAAAAGTTTATCAAATATAAATAAATTGTTTAACATTTTTAAGAGTTTCTTGTTTGAAATCTTTATTTGAATAATAAATTTTTTTTTATTTTTTTGAAATAAAACTTTATTTTTGGTCCAATATGTGAAACCTCTTTGTATTTTACACGTGCTTAATACCGAGAGTGGGGAGTAGGTATATGTTAATTTTGAATACGTGATTACACCATATGAATATAAAAAAAATAAAAATATAATATAATATAAAATATAATTTGATATAAAAAAATAATATATATAAAATATAAATACATAAATATTTTAAAATTATATAACACAAATTATTAATATATAAAAATTTATATAAATATATAATATTTTAAATATTATTATAATACAAATACTAAATAAAAACGGATTCTCAGATCTAAGGAAAAGTGCAAAACGGAGGCCATTTTGGTCATTTAAATCATGGGGACCGACTGGTTTTATTGTTGTGTGGCGGTGACTGATGGAGTTTTGTACAACCGACAGTACAGTCAAAGTGCTTCCGTGACCGTAGTTTTGTTCTCTGTAGTTTTCCAATGAAGTGGGTTGTACGGTAAACAAAAAACCCTGGACCCAATTGATTTAATTTTCATCACTATATGATGAAATCTTAACCATTGATTCCATTAACAGGTCCCATTAAATGTAATTATCAGGAAGATTAAGATGGGTTGATTAGGATCATGAGTCCTCACCAATTAAATTTGAACATCACTTTTTAAGTTTGAACCCTCTATCTAGTGGTCTGGCCAAAAGTATTATTTAACTAGAATTTTGTTCTCCCTTTTTTAGGAATTTTTTTTAATATTTATAAAATTTTAATCAAATTAATAATTATAAATAGGGTTTAATATTAAATTAGTCTTTATACTTTATGTTTTTTTCATTTTGTACTTGAAGAAATTTTTTTATCACTTTATACTCGAGCTTTCATATCGTCATTCGCACTGGCCTTATTCTCTAACACCGTTAGTTAATGACTGTCTAGACAAAAAAATACTCAATCAGAACCTGACAAAATTGTCACATCATTAATGCCACGTCATCATATAAGAAAAAATTTAAAAAATTCAAAAAAAAAATCAAAAAACTTTAAAAAATCAAAATTAATAATTTGAAAATCTCATTTTTTTTTTAAAAAATTATAAAAATAAAAATTAATAACCAAAATTAAAAATAAATTATAAAAATTAAAAACTTTGTATATATATTTAAAAATTTGTAAAAAAATAAAAATAAAAATAAGAAAAAGAAATCTGAAAATTTTTAATAAAATGAAAAAAAAAATTAAATTTTTTTTTAAAATTTAAATTTTTGTTCTTTTTTAATTTTGAATTTTTATATATATTATAAAAATAAAAAACCAAAATTCAAAATAAATTATAAAATCGAAAACTTTATATATATTTATAAATCTGTAAAAACAATTAAAAAAAAAAAAAAGAAAATCTGAATATTTAATAAAAATTAAAAAATTCTAATTTTTTAATTTTAAATTTCTATTTTCTATTTTGAATTTTCATATATTTTTTTATATATGAAATTTTTATATTTTAAAAAATTATTTTTTATTTTTCTTCTTAATTTTGAATTTTTCAGATTTATCTTTTGATTTTTTATAATTTTTATAATTTTTAAATTTCTAAATCTTAAAAAAAATTTATCTTTAAAATATATATATATATGTTTTTTTATTTTGATTTTTAGAATTTTTTAGAATTTTTTTTTAATTTTTTGAATTTTTTATGAAAACGTGGCACTAATGATGTGGCAGGTTTTCCACGTGTCAGGCTCTGATTGATTTTTTTTGCTTAGTCAGCCATTAACTAACGGTGTTAGGGAAAATGGCCAATGTGATTGACGGCATGAAAGTTCGAGTACCAAAGTGACAAAAAAATTTCTTTAGGTACCAAACAGAGAAAAGGTTTAAAGTACAAGGCTAAATTAGTATTTAACCCTTATAAAAAATTCAAATTGAATTTTATTAAATAATTATCATTTATTTAAATAATTTTTTATGTTTTAATATCTTAAGTAAATGAATTTAGAGTTAAAATCAAATTAATATGACAAACTATGCAAAATATGAGATGAATTGAGACACAACACAAACACAATATGAGAAAATAATTAAAACACGACACGACTCGAATACACGAACTTGTCAAAGTTTATATAAAATGAATTAATAAAGTGTAAAATTTTATATAAATTTATAATATTTTGAACACAAAAAAATAACACGAACACGTCACGAACACAAAATTTTTTCTAAATTGAATTATTATGATAAATTATGCAAAATATATCATTAATTGAGACACGACACGAACATACAAATTTTACTCTAAATTGAATCACAATGAGAAAACTATGCAAAATATGATATGAATTGAAACGCGACATAAACACAACATAACATAAAAAAAAAATTAAAACACAATATAAAAATAAAATGAACACGACACAAACATACGAACGTGTCAAAATATAAATAAAATGAATTATTAACGTGTAAAAGTTTATATAAATTTATAATACTTTGAACACATAAAATAAAAATAAAAAACACGAACACGAACACAATTTTTTCTTTAAATTGAACCACTATGACAAATTATGCAAAATATGTCATGAATTGGGACACGACATGAACACACAAATTTTTCTCTAAATTGAATCACAATGACAAACTATACAAAATATAAGGTAAATTGAGACACGACACGAACACAACATAGAAAAAATAATTAAAACACAATATGAAGAAAAAAAAACATGAACACGACACGAATACATGAACGTGACAAAATATGCAAAAAATGAATTATTAACGTGTAAAAATTTATATAAATTTATAATATTTTAAACACAAAAAAATAACACGAATACAAACACATCAAACACATACATTTTTCTCTAAATTGAATTTCAATGACAAATTATGCAAAATATGTTATGAATTGAGAAACGACATGAACACACATTTTTTTAAAATTAAATCACAATGACAGACTATGCAAAATATGAGATGAATTGAAACACGACACGAATATAACATAAGAAAATAATTAAAACACAACACAAAAAATAACATAAACATGACACGAATATACAAACATGTAAAAATATACATAAAACGAATTATTAACATGTAAATATTTATATAAATTTAATATACTTTAAATACAAAAAAAAAAAAAAAACACAAACACAAACACACATTTTTTTTTCTTTCTTTTCCGTTCTTTTTTTTTTTCTCTTTTTTTTTTCTCTCTCTTCCTTTCCTTCCTACTCAAAAAAAAAAAGGTTAATATATAAATTACACCCTGTACTTGCTTTTTGTCCATTTGGTACTTGAAGAAATTTTTTTGTCACCTTGGTACTTGAACTTTCATTCCGTCAATCACATTAGCCCTTTGCCCTAACACCGTTACTTAATGGCTGACTAGGCAAAAAACAACCAATCAGAGGCTGACACGTGGCAAAAACTGTCACATCATTAGTGTCACGTCATCGTATAAGAAACAAATTCGGAAAAATAATAAAAAAATCAAAAAATCAAAAAAAAATTATAAAAATCAAAATAAAAAACTTTTTATTTCAAAATCAAAATTTTAAATTTTTTCAAAATATTTAGAAATTAAAAATTATAAAAAAATCAAAAGATAAATCAAAAAAATTCAAAAAACTTCAAAATTAAAAATTAAAATTTTGAAAATCACATTTATTTAAAAAAAAAAATCAAAATCAAAAATCAAAACAAAAAACTGATTTTTTTCTTCAAAATCAAAATTTTAATTTTTTTTTTAAATTTAGAAATTATAAAATTATAAAAAATATAAAGATAAATATATAAATTCCAAATTCAAAAAAAATTCAAAAAAGAAAAAAATTAATTTTTCTTTTAAAAATCAAAATTTTAACTTTTTTTAAATAATTTAGAAATTAAAAAAATTATAAAAATGATAAAAAATTTATAAATAAATAAATCTAAAAATTCAAAATTAAAAAGAAAAATAAAAAATAACTTTTTAAAATATAGAAATTTCATATTAAAAAAATATATATGAAAATTCAAAATTAAAAAAAAAATAGAAATTTAAAATTTAAAAATAGATTTTTTATTTTTATTTTTTTCATTTTTATTAAAAATACTCAAATTTTTTTACTTATTTTTTAACTTTTAATATTTTTACAGATTTTTAAATATATATATATAAATAAAGTTTTCAATTTTATAATTTATTTTGAATTTTGGTTTTTTATTTTTATTTTTATAATATATATGAAAATTCTAAATTAAAAAAATAGAATTTTAAATTTTAAAAATAGATTTTTTTCATTTTTATTAAAAATATTCTGATTTCTTTTTTTTGTTTTACAGATTTTTAAATATATATATATATAAAGTTTTCAATTTTTATAATTTATTTTGAATTCTGGTTTTTTATTTTTATTTTATAATTTTTTTTTTTTTTTACAAAAATGAGATTTTCAATTTTTTTTTTGAATTTTGAATTTTTTTTCTAATATGATGATGTGGCACTAGTGATGTGGCAGTTTTGCCACGTGTCAGGCTCTGATTGGGTTTTTTTTTGGCTTAGTCAGCTATTAACTAACGGTGTTAGGGCAAAGGGCCAATGTGATTGACGAAATGATAGTTCAAGTACCAAAGTGACAAAAAAATTCTTCTAGTACCAAACAGACAAAAGACTTAAAGTATAGGGACTAATTTATATATTAACCCCAAAAAAAAATGGCTCATATCAACATCGGGATAATTTATATGGTTCATTTTATAAGTATGTTAGATTGGATAAAAAATATCACACTTCTTTTGATACATTTTTTTATTCTTTTATGTTTTAAAATTATATTTTTTTTAATACACATTTTAAGGTTATTTTCCCCAATTATGTTCTTACGACAAGAAGTTAGAGAAGAAAGAATGAGAGAAAAATGTTAAAACTTTCGTACAAAATATAATAGAAAGTATATAGTGTTGGATTCATATTCCTTACAAAAGAAACATAAGCAATCACTTATTATACATTATAAAAAAAAAAAAAAAAAAAAACATTTAATAGTTATCAAAGTTCTATTTAAACCTAAAAAGTGTTGACCCTATTCATTACCGAATTGAACTGGATTTGGGTAAATATTTTAATAATTCGAATTGGTTTGATCCGAATTATAATTCATTAAACAAATAAAAAAAATATTATTTAAATTTGATTATAATATATATATATATATATATTAATATAAAAATAATATTTGAATATTTTATAAATAGTAAAATGAATTTTCGAACGGACTTAACCCGAGCTTGTGTAAAAGAAAAAATCAGGCCGCGTCCGGGCCATGTACAGGCCTACAACCCATAGAATCTTCTCTATTTTCTCATGACCAAGGGAAAAAAATTATGAAACTAGCCTTTCTTCTTTAATTTTTCTCAATAATAAGGTGTATATATCCGAAACCTTATAATATCGAAATGAGCACATTTGACAAGTATAGCTAATAGTTTTGCTATAAGGAGTAAGAGCTTTATGAAGCATTAATATTTTGGTAATAGGATCAAGGTATTCGAAATTAAATTTGTCTGAATTTAATTCTTTTATCGAGTAATTTTAAGGGTAAACTCTCTCTTATTATCTTAGTGCATTTAAAATTTTATTTTTAAAATGTTCGGCATAACAATCAAATTTTGATTGACAAAGAAATGGAGCTCATCTCTTTATCAACTATAAATTAACTAACTGATAAGTGCGTAATTGCATACAATTTTATGTATTATTTCTTTATACTTTGTGATTTAATTATTAAGTTCCTTGACAAATTATTATATTTTAATGAATTATACGTATTTTGGATGAGATAAAGTCAAAACATGTCAATTATGATGATAAAGAGCTTATAAAGTCATAATCATAAGATGGAAGAAAACTTGGGAGTCAAAAAGATCAAATTCTTAGTGCTAGATGATGAGACAGATTTGACCTTTGAAACTTGTTGCAAGGAAATCATTATGTTAAAAATGTTATTTGAAGAAACTTCTTTCTTGACTTTTGAAACTGACTTTAATACCTTTCCAACGATAGTTTACACGCTCAAA
Source organism: Fremontodendron californicum (assembly GCA_030761205.1). Classification (NCBI taxonomy): domain Eukaryota; kingdom Viridiplantae; phylum Streptophyta; class Magnoliopsida; order Malvales; family Malvaceae; genus Fremontodendron; species Fremontodendron californicum. The sequence goes on from JAULJL010000037.1 coordinate 4,632,364, forward strand.
TTGGACAAATGGTGGTCATCCAAATCAGCCGATGAAGTTATGAGATATTGCATCAGTCGCGAATAAGAAGCCAGTAAGCAAAAACACCCCAAGGCAGAAAGTTGGCGTCGCGGCACCGAGTTACTGATCCCAAATCCGCTAAAACCGCAAATTATCCAAATTTGCCTTATTTTGACTCCTAGCTTCTTTGAAGAGCAAGAAAGGGTTTCCAAGGCTTTAAGGCTCTATAAATATCATCTTTTGAGCCACCAAAGAGAACATGCTTTTGATTATTTATCAATCTTCTTCTCTTAGTTTTATTTTATTTTTGATCTTAGTTTCTTTTGAATATTCATGTTTATGTTATCTATGCCTATGCAAGGCTAGACTTTTTTTTGGTTAAGGGTGATTTCAAAGCCCTAGACATGTAATGTAATTAAGTTTCAGATTCTATTATATATTAGTTTTCTATCAAAGTTGTTTATATTCTTCTACAAGAATTGTTCATGATGTTGTCTTGATTTGTTTAGGTGGCCAACTAGATAGATCTTGATCATTATCTAATGCTAGTTTAGGAATCCTGATCCGTGTAATTGTCTTGATTTCTATTCAATAGTGGCAATTTGTAATTCATGATTATGTTGGGTTTTCAGGAATTTTGAAGTGGAATATAACATAAGTTGAATGAATCCATGTTTATGTGTTTGTTGCTTAGATCAACCTATCTTTCTTATCATAAAGCTGCTATCACTTTGAATCTAATGATGTTTATCTTAAGTTATTTGATAGTTAGAAATTAAGTAGTGGCGTTTGTCCTGCTTAACGACGAACTAAGGAAGGATTGGGGTAACACAAGATGTTGTTATCTACGGTTGTTAACTTTGATAGCTAATTGTTGTTGATAGATATGAATTTGATTTTAACATTGTCTAATGGTGGCGAATGAAACCTTAACCATACTTTTCTCATATTTGATTTCTTCTTATTTACTTGCTTTCTTACTTTTATTGTTTGCTTTAGTTTAAACTGATTTAAAAAAATTCCCTTTTTATTTTGTTTTCCTTGAATTTAAGTTTTAAACTAATAATTTATAAATTAAAACTCAATCCGTGTGGATTCAACCCTTACTTCTACTATACTTTACAATTATCTTTTTAGTGCAAGGTTGAATAGAGATACACTATTTTGGGTGCATTAAGTTTTTGGCGCCGTTGTCGGGGATTGCTTTCTTTAGTTTATTAATTATTTGGTTTATTCTTATTTTCTGTTTTAATTAGTTTATTTTCTTGTTTCTTTTTCAGTGAATGTCCCAATCTCCCAAAGAAGAAGAACATCACTTAGGACTTCGGAGAATTCAGGAATTCATAGCCGCCCACCAAAGAACAAACGAAGAGTTGATCCAAACTATCCAAAAGGAGCAAAGAGAGATAGCAGCAAACAACCGAACTCTTAAGGAGCTAGCCACTCTAGACTTGGATCAACAACTATTGTGCATAGAGTATCCTACTCTTGAGGTAGCATTTGAATTAAAATCTGGCCTAATTCATCTTTTTCCAATTTTTCATGGTTTTGCAAGAGAGGATCCAAATAAACACCTCAAGAGTTCCATGTAGTATGTTCTAGCATGAGACCAATAGGAATCACGGAAGAGCAAATAAAGTTAAGAGCATTTCCATTCTCTCTAGCTGATTAGGCAAAGGAATGGCTCTACTACCTACCATCTGGGACCATCACTACATGGAATGGGATAAGAAAGCATTTTTGGAAAGATATTTTCCAACATCTAAGGCTGCCAACATTAGAAAGGAAATATGTGGGATTCGGCAATACAACGGAGAATCCTTGTATGAATATTGGGAGAGGTTCAAGAAATGTTGTGCATCATGTCCACACTATCAGATAAGTGAACAACTGCTCATCCAATATTTCTATGAAGGTCTCTTGCCCATGGAGAGACGCATGATAGATGCAAAAAGTGGGGGAGCACTAGTTGATAAAACTCCCGAAGCTGCTAGACTTCCCATCTCCAATATGGCAGCCAACTCACAACAATTCAACATGAGAGATGAACCACCACCACAACCTAAGAAAGTCAATGAGGTAAGTACATCAACCCTTGAACAAAAATTTGATAAATTGGCTTCTATTGTGGAACAAATGGTTGTAGGTCTAATACAGCAAGTGAAGGCTTGTGGTATATGTTCAAACATAGGGCACCAAACTGATATGTGCCCAACACTTCAAGATGATCCAAATGAACATGTTAATGCTATGGGTGGATTTTCGGGCCAACCAAGGAAGTATAATCCCTCCTCAAACACTTACAATCCAGGATGGAGGGATCATCTAAATTTTAATTATGGAGGGAACCAATCACAAGTTGCTCCTCCACCCTTTGATAAGAGACAACCAGGTTTTCAGCAAAGAACACAACAACAATATCAAACCCGAGAGCAAGTGCCACCACCACAAAATTCAGTTGAGTCTCTAACAGACCTTGTCAATTCCCTTACTACTAACCAATTGCAAATGGAATAGGATATAAAGAAAACAAACAGACAAATGGCAACAAGGATGAGCCAAATAGAGACTCAACTGGGACAATTGGCAACAGCAATAAGTTAAACCCAAGCAAGAATTCTGAAAAATTATCGTCCCAAACCATAGTGAATCCTAGAGAACATGTGAATGCCATAACTCTAAGAAGTGGAAAACAACTTGAGACACCACAAAACGATAGTGCTCAAAGGGAGGACAACACTAATGCATCATCTTCACAACACAATGAGCCAATTTTGGAGACCTTCCAAAAAGTTGAGGTAAACATTCCTCTACTAGATGCCATAAAGCAAGTGCCACGATATGCAAAATTTTTGAAAGAATTGTGCACTTCTAAGAGGAAGCTCAAAGAGAATGAAAAGGTAAGTATGGGAGAGAATGTCTCAGCTGTTCTTCAAAAGAAACTCCCACCTAAATGCTAGGATCTAGGTATGTTCACCATTCCTTGTAAAATAGGCAACACCAAGTTTGCACATGCTATGCTAAATCTAGGAGCATCCATTAATGTCATGCCAAATTCAACTTATGCTTCTTTGAAACTAGGACAATTAAAAGAAATAGGTGTTATTTTACAACTCTCTGATCGTTCTATTACTTATCCAACAGGAGTTGTAGAAAATGTTCTTGTGCAAGTTAATGAATTGGTCTTTCCAACTGCCTTTTATGTGCTTGACATGGAAGATTAGATGTCTTCCAACCCAACACCTATTTTACTAGGGAGACCATTCTTTAAAACAGCCAAGACAATAATTAATGTTAATTATGGCACACTCACTATGGAATTTGATGGTGATGTAATTCGTTTTATTATCTTTGAAGCCATGAGATACCCCAGTGATGTACATTCTGTTTATGCAATTGATACAATTGACTCTTTAGTGCAGCCACCTTTTGAGTTAAATAGAAAAGACATAGACATTAATAAACACCTTGGCATAGAGATCTCTAAAGATGAACCTATCTTAAATAAACATGTGGAGGAAGCATTGGCAACTTTGCAAGTGTTGCCACCTTGTAATAAAAGGTTTGATGTTTCAGCTATTAATCTTCATTTATCTAATGAGAACCATCTAACTTTTCTTTCGCAGGCATCAACATTGGAGTTAGAACCACCACCGGATCATTTGAAGTACTCAAGGATACGGTGTGGATAATAGCATGAGTTAAGTCAGGCTGAGAACAACAAACCAAGCGCTTCTTGGGAGGCAACCCAAAAGGATGGAGAGCATATATTATAATCAGATTTGCTATTCTTTACTCTCCATCATTTTATCTTTTATTATTTATCTTTAGTTTGTTTTGATTGTAATTCTTTTCTTTTACACATGATTCTTATATTTGGTGATAATAGAATTACATTGAGGACAACGTAAGAATTAAGTGTAGGGGGAAGAATTTAGGATTTTCTTTAGTTTTCTTTAGTTTTGTTTTTAGTGTGTTCTAGTTACTTTCCATACTATGATGAGATATGAATTGAATAGGTCTAAACTGGTTGTGAGAAGATTTTCTTGAGAATTAAGCTTGATACTATTTTTTATGAGCCAATGTTGATTTGATATGTTGATTGAGAAAGAAGCATGTTTAGACTTGATATTGACTTGTATAATCATCCTTCTAAGTTTTGAGCCTATATGATTGATGCATTATACATATCAATCTAATTTCTTTCTTGAGTGCACTTATGATTACATGATTCTCTAGAATTTGCTGTAAACCTTTTTGAGACTATATTAATGCATGTGACAACATGAATATGATTGAGGCATTAGGATTATATCCTAGGCCAAACAGCCATCCCTATTAATGTTCCAAGAGAACATCACCCTAGTGAACCAATTTGAGCCTACATTGAATAATCTATTTCTTTGGTAACCATATCTTACACCTAGCCTAAACACATTTATATCTTTACCCTTGTTCTAAAGATGGACTAGAATGTTTGAGATATATTACAAAAACAAGGGTTACTTTTTGTAAATTTGGGTTAGAACAAAATATAAGTGTGGGGGAGGAGACAGACAAAAGTCAAGAGAAAAAGAAAAAGGGAACATTATAAAAATACATTCCTATAAAAAAAATAATAATAAATTGAATCATCTCTTGAACTTTTGGTTAAAGAAAAAGATGTTACAAAGTTGGTTAGAATGAAGCAAAGGCTCAACATGAATATTTAGCCTATGTTATTTTGTGAGTTTTGAGAAGTTTTATTTGTATGATCTTCTTATGTCTCTAAACTCTATGAAATCTTTGGAACCATTGTGATATCTTTATCTTTTTATTCTTTAACCATATTACAACCCCTTGGCCCCATTACAACTTTGAATAAAGATCTCTTGATTCATGAAGTTGCATAATCTAAGTAGTGGATAATAGGTGGACAAGCAAGCATATGGTAGAACTGTTTTCATGAGATTGATTGAGTGTAAACACTTTACCACTACTTTAAAGAGTGAAAATCATGAGAGTATTCAATGTGAGAAGTTGAAACTAAGTTTGAACATGCACTATTTTGATTGAGATATTTTATGTTAATGTTAGTACTATCAAGCATGATTCTTTGTGAAACTTTTTAAGTTATTGATTAGTTATAAGACTTGTTTAATGATTGTCTCTCATTTTTATTGAAAGTGGATTAGATTAGGTGTTCTTATTTTATTTTTATTTGATTTTGCTCGAGGACTAGCAAAAGACTAAGTATGGGGGAATTTGATAAGTGCGTAATTGCATACATTTTCATGTATTATTTCCTTATACTTTGTGCTTTAATTCTTAAGTTCCTTAAAAATTTATTATATTTTTATGAATTATAGGTATTGTGGATGAGATGAAGTCAAAACATGTCAATTATGATGAAAAAGATCTTATAAAGTCACAATCATAAGATGGAAGAAAGGCTTGGGAGTCAAAAAGATCAAATTCCTAGTGCTAGATGATCAGGCAGATTTAACCTCCGGAGCTTGTTGCAAGGAAATCATTATGTTAAAGACATTATTTGAAGAAACTTCCTTCTTGACTTTTGAATCTGACTTGAATACCTTTCCAACAATAGTTTACACGTCTAAATCGGACAACGGATAGTGATCCAAATAAGCCGACGAAGTGCGGAATAGTGCATCAGTCTCAAAAGCGAAGTCAGCAAGAAAAAACACCCCAAGGCAGGAAGTTGGTGCCACGGCACCGAGTTAGTAATCCCAAATCCTCTAAAACAGCAAAAAATCCCAAATTGTCCAAATTTGCCTTATTTTGACTCCTAACTTCCTTGAAGAGCAAGAATGGGTTTCCAAGGCTCTAAGGCTTTATAAATATCATCTTTTGAGCCACTAAAGAGGACATGCTTTTGATTATTTATCAATCTTCTTCTTCTTATTCTTCTTCTCTTAGTTTTATTTTATTTTTTATCTTAGTTTCTTTTTATATTCATGTTTATGTTATCTATGTCTATGCAAGGCTAGACTTTTCTTTGGTTAAGGCTGATTTCAAAGCCCTAGACATGTTATGTAATTAAGTTTTAGATTATATTATATATTAGTTTTCTAACAAAGTTGTTTATGTTCTTCTACAAGAATTGTTCATGATGCTGTCTTGATTTGTTTAGATGGCCAACTAGATAGATCTTGATCATTATCTAATGCTAGTTTAGGAATCTTGATCCGTGTAATTGTCTTGATTTCTATTCAATAGTGGCAATTTGTAATTCATGATTATGTTGAGTTTTCAAGAATTATGAAGTGGAACATAACATAAGTTGAATGAATCCATGTTTATGTGTTTGTTGCTTAGATCAACCTATCTTTCTTATCATAAAGTTGCTATCACTTTGAATCTAATGATGTTTATCTTAGGTTATTTGATAGTTTGAGATTAAGTAGTGGCGTTTGTCCTGCTTAACGACGAACTAAGGAAGGATTGGGGTAAAACAGGATGTTGTTATCTACGGTTGTTAACTTTGATAGCTAATTGATGTTGATAGATATGAATTTGATTTTAACATTGTCTAGTGGTGGAGAATGAAATCTTAACCATACTTTTCTCATAATTGATTACTTCTTCTTTACTTGCTTTTTTACTTTTATTGTTTGCTTTAGTTTAAACTGATTTTAAAAAAAAAAAAAACCCTTTTTATTTTGTTTTCCTTGAATTTAAGTTTTCAACTAATAGTTTATAAATTAAAATCCAATCCCTGTAGATTTGACCCTTGCTTCTACTATACTTTACAATTGATATTTTTAGTGCAAAATTTAATAAAGATACACTATTTTGGGTGCATCACTAACTCTTGTGGGTTTTGTACATATTACCCATGAATTCCTATGCATTCTCGTTAAGAGTGGTGTCTAAATATAATATAAGGTGTGGAAAATTGTAGGTACTTAATTTTAGAGTAAATAGCTTATGTGATCTTAAACTTTGAACTAAACAACATTTTGATCTTAAACTGCCAAGCCCATATTACAGTCGTTGACCGTTGTCGTCGCCTTCTACTGGCAAATGTTGTTTGACGATATCGAAAATCCATCAAAATTTAACAATTCTTCATCTTGATTTTCTCTTTCAATTAATCGATTTAAATATTTTGAAAAACTCTAATTAACCCTAAATTTGAACCTGTGATTTTTCACCCAAAAACCTTATTATTGCCACCCAAATCTCAAATAGAACCCTAAAATCCCTTATTCTCCATTCATCCAACTTCTATTGATTTAAAACTCAAAAAGCGTCTCAAAAATCTTCAAATAAGTTTAATAGTCTAATTTAATGAACATATTCTATTTTTAGATCAAATCATGAAAAAAAAAATTATGAGGAAGCATGAGAAATTAATTAAAAGAATCAAATAAGTGAACAAATTAAAAATTAAAAATAAAATCTTGTATCAACCCATACAATTGATATGATTCAAAACGATTGAAATAAATCAATACAGATTAATATGACTGATAAAAATTGATACAAAAAATAAAACAATACAATAATCTTAAATGTAATATTTTCTTCAAAATCAGAACGTACAAGCTAATATCGCCCGCACCATAGAAAACATTGATTTTAATTAACACTAGAGATCCAACCCTGCTATAGCACTTTTTATAGGCTTATTTGATAATCATGAATCACAAATATATAAATATATATTAATCAAGTAATCTGAAAATTATAAAATATGAAAAAAAAAATCCTTCTTCCTAATAAAGACAAAATAAGGGGCAAAAAAAACCTACATAATAATTTTTTTTTGGGTTAAATGACATAAAATATTTTAATATAATATAATATATAATTAAAAATGGATTACTGCTTGGGATGAGCTTGGGTTTCAAAGACTTTTGTTGATGCCCGTTTGAAATGTTGATCGAGCCTGGTCTATTGTCCGGTGCTGGCTCGTTGGATCAAAATTAGGAGTCTAATAGCTTCCTCCAATATTGTTCCACCCAAAGTGAGGCTCGAATGAAACAAAATAGATTTTTCCATAGATCGGATCTCGACCCGAAAATTTTTTCTTTGTTCAATCTCATTTTTTATTGGACTGCTATCAATTGGCAAGATGACATTTTTATGTTGTCATCAAAATATCTTAATCCTAGGGCCAAGATTGGAGGAGAAAAAGTGCAATTTTCTTCCAAGGGTGAAAGAGCTATTCTGTCAAGCCATTAGAGGGGGATGATTTCATTTTTTTCATATGTTTTTTGGCTGAAGTCAGTAGCTAATTTAGCAAAGAAAAATGTTTTGAAAGAAAGAAAAAAAAAAGGTTTTCAATAGAGAGCTTGAAAGTAGTCATCTCTACCAAGCTCTAGCATAGCTTTCTTCTTGTTTTCCATGGTGTTTTCTTGATTTTCTATCTTGTTTTCCTACTAATTTTTCATAGAAATAAAGTTTTTTAATGTTTACTTATGTTTTCATCTCTTCTTCTTCATTAAAATGGTGGAAAACATTTTTTTTTACATGGTTTTATGCTATGCCGAATATGGCATGTTTGCTTGCCTTGGTTTTCTTTTTCTTTCTTCCTTGCATGTTGTTGTGGAAAATGATATTTAGAAAGTTTTTTAGAGTATTCTAAGGTTCTGATTTTTTACAAAAGATGAAGCAAAAAGGTTGAAATAGCTACATGATCTTGGCTAGACCAAGTGACCATGGTTAGGGGAGAGGCTATGCCTATTTTTACCTACCATGAAGCTCACCTTAATTTTGCTGTTTAGCATAGTTTATTTTCTGATTTTTGAAATGGAAAGGCTTCATGATCTTGGCAAGACCAAGTGATTATGGTTAGGTGAGAGGCTATGCCCATTTTATACCAACCATAGAGCTTAACTTTCCTTGTTTTATTTACTAGTTTTGCTTGTTATTTGCTTTGCATGTCTATGTTTAATTTTATATATGTTCTTTACATTATTTTTTATGCTATATTTGTTTCTATATTTCATTTCCATGCTTAATATGTTTTCCTTGAAGATTCGGCCTTGTTGTCTATTGGAGTCATATTGTGCATTTTTCATATTTCATGTCTTATATTATAAACATGTTTGCATTCTTCATATTTGTCATATGGCCATTCGGATACTCCATGTTGATATGCCTTGCATGTGCATTTTCATCCTGCTTCTTGACTTGTTTGCATCTCCATGCTATGAGCTTGTGTATTTTGATTTTAGTATGCCATGAGCTTATGTATTTCTTCAGGTACCAAATAGAGAAAATGCCTAAAGTATATGGCTAAATTAGTATTTAACCCTTATAAATAAATTCAAATTGAATTTTATTAAATAATTATCATTTATTTAAATAATTTTTTATGTTTTAATATCTTAAGTAAATGAATTTAGAGTTAAAATCAAATTAATATGACAAACTATGCAAAATATGAGATGAATTGAGACACAATACAAACACAATATGAGAAAATAATTAAAACACGACTCGAATACACGAACTTGTCAAAGTTTATATAAAACAAATTAATAAAGTGTAAAATTTTATATAAATTTATAATATTTTGAACACAAAAAATAACACGAACACGTCACGAACACAAATTTTCTCTAAATTGAATTATTATGATAAATTATGCAAAATATATCATTAATTGAGACACGACACGAACATACAAAATTTTCTCTAAATTGAATCACAATGACAAAACTATGCAAAATATGATATGAATTGAAACACGACACGAACACAACATAACATAGAAAAAATAATTAAAACACAACATAAAAATAACATGAACACGACACAAACATACGAACGTGTCAAAATATAAATAAAATAAATTATTAACGTGTAAAAGTTTATATAAATTTATAATACTTTGAACACATAAAAAAAATAACACGAACACAAACACAATTTTTTCTCTAAATTGAATCACTATGACAAATTATACAAAATATATCATGAATTGGGACACGACGTGAACACACAAATTTTTTTCTAAATTGAATCACAATGACAAACTATACAAAATATAAGGTAAATTGAGACACGATACGAACACAACATAGAAAAAATAATTAAAACACAATATGAAAAAAAAAAACATGAACACGACACGAATACCTGAACGTGACAAAATATGCATAAAATGAATTATCAACGTGTAAAAATTTATATAAATTTATAATATTTTGAATACAAAAAAATAACACAAACACCAACACATCAAACACATACATTTTTCTCTAAATTGAATTCCAATGACAAATTATGCAAAATATGTTATGAATTGAGATACAACATGAACATACATTTTTTTAAAATTAAATCACAATGACAGGCTATACAAAATATGAGATGAATTGAAACACTACAGGAATACAACATAAGAAAATAATTAAAACACAACACAAAAAATAACATAAACACGACACGAATATACAAACATGTAAAAATATACATAAAACGAATTATTAACATGTAAAAATTTATATAAATTTAATATTCTTTAAATACAACAAAAAAAAAAACACACATTTTCTTTCTTTCTTTTCCCTTCTTCCTTTTTTTTTATATTTATTTTCTTCTCTTTTTTTCTCTCTCTTTTTTTTCTCTCTCTTCCTTTCCTTCCTACTAAAAAAAAAAGATTAATATATAAATTAGACCCTGTACTTTAGGCCTTTTGTCCGTTTGATACCTGAAGAAATTTTTTTGTCACTTTGGTACTTGAACTTTTATTCCGTCAATCACATTAGCTCTTTGCCCTAACACCGTTACTTAATGGCTAACTAGGCAAAAAACAAACAATCAGAGGTTGACACGTGACAAAAACTGCCACATCATTAGTGTCAAGTCATCATAAAAGAAAAAATTCAAAAAAAATCCAAAAAAATAAATAAAAAAAACAATTACAAAAATCAATTTTTTTAAAAAAAATTAAAAATTTGAAAATCACATTTAAAAAAATAAAAAAATAAAAATAAAAAATAAAAAACTGCTTTCTTTTTTCAAAATCAAAATTTTAATTTTTTTTTTAAAACTTAGAAATTATAAAAAATCGAAAGATAAACCTACAAAATTCAAAATTAAAAAAAAAAACATAAAAAAATAAAAAAAAATTAATTTTTTTTTTTAAAAACTCAAAATTAAAAATTTGAAAATCACATTTTTTTTAAAGAATCAAAATTTTAAATTTTTTTAAAGAACTTAGAAGTTAAAAAAATTATAAAAATGATAAAAAAAAATTTTAAAAAAATCAAAAGATAAATCTAAAAATTCAAAATTAAAAAAATAATAATAAATTTTAAAATTTAGAAATTTCAAATTAGAAAAATATTTATGAAAATTCAAAATTAAAGAAAAAAATAGAAATTTAAAATTTAAAAATAGAAACTTTTTTTTTAATTTTTTTAATTTTTATTAAAAATATTCAAATTTTTTTACTTCTTTTTTAATTTTTCATTTTTTTTACAGATTTTTAAATATATATATAAATAAAGTTTTCAATTTTATAGTTTATTTTGATTTTTGATTTTTGGTTTTTGATTTTGATTTTTATAATATATATGAAAATTCTAAATTAGAAAAATAGAATTTTAAATTTTAAAAATAGATTTTTTTTCATTTTTTTTTAAAATATTCTGATTTCCTTTTTCTTTTTTTTTTTATAGATTTTTAAATATATATATATATATAAAGTTTTAAATTTTTATAATTTATTTTGAATTTTGGTTTTTTATTTTATAATTTTTTTAAAAATCAAATTTTCAAATTTTTAATTTTGATTTTTTGATTATTTTTTAATTTTTTTGATTTTTTTCTTATATGATGACGTGGCACTAGTGATGTGACAGTTTTGCCATGTTTCAAGCTCTAATTGAGTGTTTTTTTTCTAGTCAGCCATTAACTAACGGTGTTAGGGCAAAGGGCAAATGTGATTGACGGAATGATAGTTCAAGTACCAAAGTGACAAAAAAAATTCTTTTGGTACCAAACAGACAAAAAGCCTAAAGTACAGGGATTAATTTATATATTAACACCCCAAAAAATGGCTCATATCAGCATTGGGATAATTTATATGGTTCATTTTATAAGTATGTTAGATTGGATAAAACATATCACACTTCTCTTGATACATTTTTTTTTTTATTTTTTTATGTTTTAAAATTATATTTTCTTAATACACATTTTAAGGTTATTTTCCCCAATTATGTTCTTATGACAAGAAGTTAGAGAAGAAAGAATGGGAGAAAAATGTTAAAACTTTCGTACAAAATATAATAGAAAGTATATAGTGTTGGATTCATATTCCTTACAAAAGAAACATAAGCAATCACTTATTATACATTATAAAAAAAAACATTCAATAGTTATCAAAGTTCTATTTAAACCTAAAAAGTGTTGACCCTATTCATTACCGAATTGAACTAAATTTGGATAAATATTTTAATAATTCGAATCGGTTTGATCCGAATTACAATTCATTAAACAAATAAATAAATATTATTTAAATTTGATTATAATATATATTAATATAAAAATAATATTTTATGAATAGTAAAATAAATTTTCGGACGGATTTGACCCGAGTTTGTGTAAAAAAAAAAAAAAATCCGGCCACGTCCGGGCCATGTACAGGCCTACAACCCATAGAATCTTCTCTATTTTCTCATGATCAAGGGAAAAAAATTATGAAACTAGCCTTTCTTCTTTAATTTTGGTCAATAATAAGGTTTATATATCCCAAACCTTATAATATCGAAATAAGCAACACATTTGACAAGTATAGCTAATAGTTTTGCTATAAGGAGTAAGAGTTTTATGAAGAATTATTATTTTGGTAATAGGATCAAGGTATTCGAAATTAAATTTGTCTGAATTTAATTCTTTTATCGAGTAGTTTTAGGGGTAAACTCTCTCTTATTATCTTAGTGCATTTAAAATTTTATTTTTAAAATGTTCGGCATAACAATCAAATTTTGATTAACAAAGAAATGGAGCTCATCTCTTTATCAACTATAAATTAACTAACTCATAAGTGCGTAATTGCATACATTTTTATGTATTATTTTTTTATACTTTGTGCTTTAATTTTTAAGTTCTTTGACAAATTATTATATTTTTATGAATTATTGGTATTTGGATGAGATAAAGTCAAAACATGTCAATTATGATGATAAAGAGCTTATAAAGTCATAATCATAAGATGGAAGAAAACTTGAGAGTAAAAAAGATCAAATTCTTAGTGCTAGATGATGAGGCAGATTTGACCTCCGAAACTTATTGCAAGAAAATCATTATGTTAAAGACATTATTTGAAGAAACTTCCTTTTGACTTTCGAAGCTGACTTGAATACCTTTCCAACGATAAATTACACGCCTAAATCGGACAAATGGTGGTCATCCAAATCAGCCGATGAAGTGTGAGACAGTGCATTAGTCGCGAAAACGAAGCCAGCAAGCAAAAACGTCCCAAGGCAGAAAGTTGGTGCCGCGGCACCGAGTTACTGATCTCAAATCCGCTAAAATCGTAAAAAATCGCAAATTGTCCAAATTTGCCTCATTTTGACTCCTAGCTTCCTTGAAGAGCAAGAAAGGGTTTCCAAGGCTTTAAGGCTCTATAAATATCATCTTTTGAGCTACCAAAGAGGACATGCTTTTGATTATTTATCAATCTTCTTCTTTTTCTTCTTCTTCTCTTAGTTTTATTTTATTTTTTATCTTAGTTTCTTTTGAACATTCATGTTTATGTTATCTATGCCTATGCAAGGCTAAACTTTTTTTTGGTTAAGGATGATTTCAAAGCCCTAGACATGTAATGTAATTAAGTTTCAGATTCTATTATATATTAGTTTTCTATCAAAGTTGTTTATGTTCTTCTACAAGAATTGTTCATGATGTTGTCTTGATTTGTTTAGGTGGCCAACTAGATAGATTTGATCATTATCTAATGCTAGTTTAGGAATCTTGATCCGTGTAATTGTCTTGATTTCTATTCAATAGTGGCAATTTGTAATTCATGATTATTTTGGGTTTTCAGGAATTTTGAACTGGAACATAACATAAGTTGAATGAATCCATGTTTATGTGTTTGTTGCTTAGATCAACCTATCTTTCTTATCATAAAGCTGCTATCACTTTGAATCTAATGATGTTTATCTTAGGTTATTTGATAGTTAGAGATTAAGTAGTGGCGTTTGTCCTATTTAACGACGAACTAAGGATGGATTGGGATAACACAGGATGTTGTTATCTACGGTTGTTAACTTTGATAGCTAATTGATGTTGATAGATATGAATTTGATTTTAACATTGTCTAGTGGTGGAGAATGAAACCTTAACCATACTTTTCTCATATTTGATTACTTCTTCTTTACTTGCTTTCTTACTTTTATTGTTTGCTTTAGTTTAAACTGATTTAAAAAATCCCCTTTTTATTTTGTTTTACTTGAATTTAAGTTTTAAACTAATAATTTATAAATTAAAACTCAATCCGTGTGGATTCGACCCTTACTTCTACTATACTTTACAATTATCTTTTTAGTCCAAGGTTTAATAGAGATACAATATTTTGGGTGCATCAAAATTTCGGCGCCGTTGCCGGGGATTGCTTTCTTTAGTTTATTAGTTATTTGGTTTATTCTTATTTTCTGTTTTAATTAGTTTATTTTCTTGTTTTCTTTATCAATGAATGTCCCATTCTCTCAAAGAAGAAGAATATCACTTAGGACTTCGGAGAATTCAGGAATTCATAGCCGCCCACCAAAGAAAAAACGAAGAGTTGATCCAAACTATCCAAGAGGAGCAAGGAGAGATAGCAGCAAACAACCGAACTCTTAAGGAGCTAGCCACTCCAGACTTGGATCAACAACTATTGTGTATAGAGTATCCTACTCTTGAGGTAGCATTTGAATTAAAATCTGGCCTAATTCATCTTCTTCCAATTTTTCATGGTTTTGCAAGAGAGGATCCAAATAAACACCTCAAAGAGTTCCATGTAGTATGTTCTAGCATGAGACCAACAGGAATCACGGAAGAGCAAATAAAGTTAAGAGCATTTCCATTCTCTCTAGCTGATTAGGCAAAGCAATGGCTCTACTACCTATCATCTGGGACCATCACTACATGGAATAGGATAAAAAAAACATTTTAGGAAAGATATTTCCCAGCATCAACATTAGAAAGGAAATATGTGGGATTCGGCAATACAACGGAGAATCCTTGTACGAATATTGGGAGAGGTTCAAGAAACTTTGTGCATCATGTCCACACCATCAGATAAATGAACAACTGCTCATCCAATATTTCTATGAAAGTCTCTTGCCCATGGAGAGACGCATGATAGATGCAGAAAGTGGGGGAGCACTAGTTGATAAAACTCCCGAAGCTGCTAGGCTTCTCATCTCCAATATGGTAGCCAACTCACAACAATTCAACATAAGAGATGAACCACCACCATAACCTTAGAAAGTCAATGAGGTAAGTGCATCAACCCTTGAACAAAAGTTTTATAAACTGACTTCTCTTGTGGAACAAATGGTCGTAGGTCATACAGCAAGTGAAGGCTTGCGGTATATGTTCAAACATGGGGCACCAATCTGATATGTGCCCAACACTTCAAGATGATCCAAATGAACATGTTAATGCTATGTGTGGATTTTCGGGCCAACCAAGGAAGTATGATCCCTGCTTAAACACTTACAATCCAGGATGGAGGAATCATCTAAACTTTAATTATGGAGGGAACCAATCACAAGTTGCTCCTCCACCCTTTGATAAGAGACAACCAGGTTTTCAGCAAAGAACACAATAACCATATCAAACCTGAGAGCAAGTGCCACCACCACAAAATTCAGTTGTGTCTCTAACAGATCTTGTCAATTCCCTTACTACTAACCAATTGCAAATGCAACAGGATATAAAGGAAACAAACAGACAAATGGCAACAAGGATGAGCCAAATAGAGACTCATTTGGGACAATTAGCAACAGCAATAAGTCAAACCCAAGCAAGGGATTCTGAAAAATTATCGTTCCAAACCATAGTGAATCCTAGAGAACATGTGAATGCCATAACTCTAAGAAGTGGAAAACAGCTTGAGACACCACAAAACGATAGTGCTCAAAGGGTGGACAACACTAATTCATCATCTTCACAACACAATGAGCCAATTGTTAAGGTAATCCCTAAACCTTCTTTTCCTTCATGTATAACTCCTTCACTTTTTCCAAGCAGGTTAGCAAAGTCCAAAAAGGAGGAACAAGAGAAGGAAATTTTGGAGACATTCCGAAAAGTTGAGGTAAACATTCCTCTACTAGATGCCATAAAGCAAGTGCCACGATATACAAAGTTTTTGAAAGAATTGTGCACTTCTAAGAGGAAGCCCAAAGAGAATGAAAAGGTAAGTATGGGAGAGAATGTCTCAGCTGTTTTTCAAAAGAAACTCCCACCTAAATGCAAGAATCCAGGTATGTTCACCATTCCTTGTAAAATAGGCAACACCAGGTTTGCACATGCTATGCTAGATCTATAAGCATCCATTAATGTTATGCCATATTCAACTTATTCTTCTTTGAAACTAGGACCATTAAAAAAAATAGGTGTTATTTTACAACTCGTTGATCGTTCTATTACTTATTCAACAGGAGTTGTAGAAAATATTCTTGTGCAAGTTAATGAATTGGTCTTTCCAGCTGCCTTTTATGTGCTTGACATGGAAATTTAGATGTCTTCCAACCCAACACCTATTTTATTAGGGAGACCATTCTTAAAAACAGCCAAGACAACAATTAATGTTAATGATGGCACACTCACTATGGAATTTGATGGTGATGTAATCCGTTTTATTATCTTTGAAGCCATGAGATACCCCAGTGATGTACATTCTGTTTATGCAATTGATACAATTGACTCTTTAGTGCAACCACCATTTGAGTTAAGTAGCAAAGACATAGACATTAACAAACACCTTGGCATGGAGATCTCTAAAGATGAACCTGTTTTAAATAAACATGTGGAGGAAACATTGGCAACTTTGCAAGTGTTGCCACCTTGTAATAAAAGGTTTGATGTTTTAGCTATTAATCTTCATTTATCTAATGAGAACCATCTAACTTTTCTTTTGCAGGCTTCAACATTGGAGTTAGAACCACCACCGGATCATTTGAAGTACTCAAGGATACGCTGTGGATAATAGCATGGGCTAAGTCAGGCTGAGAACAATAAACCAAGCGCTTCTTGGGAGGCAACCCAAAAGGATGGATAGCACATTATAATCAGATTTGCTGTTCTTTACTCTCCATCATTTTAGCTTTTTATTATTTATCTTTAGTTTGTTTTGATTAGTAATTCTTTTCTTTTACAAATGATTCTTATATTTGGGGATAATAGAATTACATTGAGGACAACGTAAGAATTAAGTGTGGGGGGAAGAATTTAGGATTTTCTTTTGTTTTGTTTTGTTTTGTTTTTAGTGTGTTCTAGTTACTTTCCATACTATGATGAGATATGAGTTGAATAGGTCTAAACTGGTTATTAGTGAGAAGATTTTCTTGAGAATTAAGCTTGATACTAATTTTATGAGCCAATGTTGATATGATATGTTGATTGAGAAAGAAGCATGTTTAGACTTGATATTGACTTGTATAATTATCCTTGTGAGTTTTGAGCCTATATGATTGATGCATTATACATATCAATCTAATTTCCTTTTTGAGTGCTCTTATGATTACATGATTCTCTAGAACTTGCTCTAAACCTTTTTGAGACTATATTAATTCATGTGACAACATGAATATGATTGAGGCATTAGGATTATACCCAAGGCCAAACAGTCATCCCTATTAATGTTCCAAGAGAACATCCCCCTAGTGAACCAATTTGAGCCTACATTGAATAATCTATTTCTTTGGTAACCATATCTTACACCTAGCCTAAACACATTTATATCTTTACCCTTGTTCTAAAGATGGACTAGAATGTTTGAGACATATTGCAAAAACAAGGGTTACTTTTTGTAAATTTAGGTTAGAACAAAATATAAGTGTGGGGGAGGAGACAGACAAAAGTCATGAGAAAAAGAAAAGGGAACATAAAAATACATTCCTACAGAAAAAAGAAGAAAAAAAATTGAATCATCTCTTGAACTTTTGGTTAAAGAAAAAGATGTTACAAAGTTGGTTAGAATGAAGCAAAGGCTCAACATGAATATTTAGCCTATATTATTTTGTGAGTTTTGAGAAGTTTTATTTGTATGATCTTATTATGTCTCTAAACTCTATGAAATCTTTGAAACCTTTGTGATATCTTTATCCTTTTAATCTTTAACCACATTACAACCCCTTGGACCCATTACAACCTTGAATAAAGATCTCTTGATTCATGAAGTTGCATGATCTAAGTAGTGGATAATAGGTGGACAAACAAACATAAAGTAGAACTGTTTTCATGAGATTGATTGAGTGTAAACACTTTACCACTACTTTAAAGTGTGAAAATCATGAGAGTATTCCATGTGAGAAGTTGAAATTAAGTTTGAACATGCACTATTTTGATTGAGATATGTTATTTTAATGTTAGTACTATCAAGCATAATTCTTTGTGAAACTCTTTTAAGTTATTGATTAGTTATAAGACTTGTTTAATGATTGTCTCTCATTTTTATTGAAAGTGGATTAGATTAGGTTTTCTTATTTTGTTTTTATTTGATTTTGCTCGAGTACTAGCAAAAGACTAAGTGTTGGGGAATTTGATAAGTGCGTAATTGCATACATTTTTCATGTATTATTTCCTTATACTTTGTGCTTTAATTTTTAAGTTCCTTGAAAAATTATTATATTTTTATGAATTATAGGTATTGTGGATGAGATGAAGTCAAAACATGTCAATTATGATGAAAAAGAGCTTATAAAGTCACAATCATAAGATGGAAGAAAACTTGGGAGTCAAAACGATCAAATTCTTAGTGCTAGATGATCAGGCAGATTTGACTTCCGGAGCTTGTTGCAAGGAAATCATTATGTTAAAGACATTATTTGTAAAAACTTCATCTTGACTTTTGAAGCTGACTTGAATACCTTTCCATTGATAGTTTACACGCATAAATTGGACAACGGATAGTCATCCAAATAAGCCGACGAAGTGCGAAATAGCGCATCAGTCGCGAAAGCGAAGTCAGCAAGCAAAAACGTCCCAAGGCAGAAAGTTGGTGCAGCGACGCCGAGTTACTAATCCCAAATCCGCTAAAACAGCAAAAAACTGCAAATTGTCCAAATTTGCCTTATTTTGACTCCTAGATTCCTTGAAGAGCAAGAAAGGGTTTCCAAAGCTTTAAGGCTCTATAAATATCATCTTTTGAGCCACCAAAGAGGACATGCTTTTGATTATTTATCAATCTTCTTCTTCTCTTAGTTTTATTTTATTTTTGGTCTTAGTTTCTTTTGAATATTCATGTTTATGGTATCTATGCCTATGCAAGGCTAGACTTTTCATTGGTTAAGGGTGATTTCAAAGCCCTAGACATGTTATGTAATTAAGTTTTAGATTGTATTATATATTAGTTTTCTATCAAAGTTGTGTATGTTCTTCTACAAGAATTGTTCATAATGTTGTCTTGATTTGTTTAGGTGACGAACTAGATAGATCTTGATCATTATCTAATGCTAGTTTAGGAATCTTGATCCGTGTAATTGTCTTGATTTCTATTCAATAGTGGCAGTTTGTAATTCATGATTATATTGGGTTTTCAAGAATTATGAAGTGGAAATAAAATAAGTTGAATAAATCTATGTTTATGTGTTTGTTGCTTAGATCAACCTATCTTTCTTAACATAATGCTGCTATCACTTTGAATCTAATGATGTTTATCTTAGGTTATTTGATAGTTAGAGATTAAGTAGTGGAGTTTGTCTTGCTTAACGCCGAATTAAGGAAGGATTGGGATAACACAGGATGTTATTATCTATGGTTGTTAACTTTGATAGCTAATTGATGTTGATAGATATGAATTTGATTTTAACATTGTCTAGTGGTGAAGAATGAAACCATAACCATACTTTTCTCATATTTGATTACTTCTTCTTTACTTGCTTTCTTACTTTTATTGTTTGCTTTAGTTTAAACTGATTTAGAAAAACCCCTTTTTATTTTGTTTTCCTTGAATTTAAGTTTTAAACTAATAGTTTATAAATTAAAACCCAATCTCTGTGGATTCGACGCTTGCTTCTACTATACTTTACAATTGATCTTTTTAGTTCAAAATTTAATAAAGATACACTATTTTTGGTGCATCTCTAACTCTTGTGGGTTTTGTACAACATTATTACCCATGAATTCCTATGCATTCTCGTTAAGAGTGGTGTCTAAATATAATATAAGGTGTGGAAAATTGTAGGTACTTAATTTTAGAGTAAATAGCTTATGTGATCTTAAACTTTGAACTAAATAACATTTTGATCTTAAACTGCCAAGCCCATATTACAGTCGTTGACAGTTGTCGTCGCCTTCTACTGGCAAATGTTGTTTGACGATATCGAAAATCCATCAAAATTTAACAATCCTTCATCTTGATTTTCTCTTTCAATTAACCGATTTAAATCTTTTGAAAAACTCTAATTAACCCTAAATTTGAACCTGTGATTTTTCACCCAAAAACCTTATTATTGCCACCCAAAACTCAAATAGAACCCTAAAATCCCTTATTCTCCATTCATCCAACTTCTATTGATTTAAAACTCAAAAAGCGTCTCAAAAATCTTCTAATAAGTTTAATAGTCTAATTTAATGAACATATTTTATTTTTGGATCAAATCATGAAAAAAAAAAACAAAAATAATTATGAGGAAGCATGAGGAATTAATTAAAAGAATCAAATAAGTGAAAAAATTAAAAAATAAAAGTAAAATCTTGTATCAACCCATACAATTTGATATAATTCAAAACGATTGATACAAATCAATACAGATTAATATGACTGATAAAAATCGATACAAAAAATAAATCAATACAATAATCTTAAATGTAATGATTTTCTTCAAAATAAGAAAGTACCGGCTAATATCGTCCACACCATAGAAAACATTGATTTTAATTAACACTAGAAATCCAACCCTGCTATAACACTTTTTATAGGCTTATTTGATAATCAATAATCACAAATATATAAATATATATATTAATCAATTAATCTGAAAACTATAAAATATGAAAAATAAATCCTTCTTCCTAATAAAGACAAAATAAGGGGCAAAAAAAACCTACATAATAATTTTGTTGGGTTAAATTATATAAAATGTTTTAATATAATATAATATATAATTAAAAATGGATTAGTGCTTGGGCTGAGCTTGGGTTTCAAAGACTTTTGTTGAAGCCCGTTTGAAATGTTGATCGAGCCTAGTCTATTGTCCGTGCTGGCCCGTTGGATCAAAATTAGGAGTCTAATAGCATCCTCCAATATTGTTCCTCCAAAGTGAGGCTCCAATGAAACAAAATAGATCTGATCATGGATCGGATCTCGACCCGAAATTTTTTTTTGTTCAATCTCGTTTTTTATTGAACTTGAACCGACTTGTAAATTCATTTTACTATTCATAAATTATTAAAATATTAAAAAAAATTATATTAATATTTATATATATAATTAAATTAAAATAAAATAAAATAAAATAATTTTTTTATTTAATTAATAATAATTCAAATCAGGCCGGAGAGCTATCCGACTTTTGGACAGGTCTAGAACAAAATCACAAATTACATTGTTGTTTCCTTTTCTTCCCCTCTCCCCTTTTTCTTTGGTTCATTGGTTCTTAGAAGTAAATAATATATAGTATAAATCTCAAGTTGTTTACCAAATCAAATTTAGATTCGAGCTAAAAATTTCTAATTCTAACTTTAGTAAATTATCCTTTTTTTAGTCATTTATGAAATACATGATCTTGAACTTACGATAAGAAATAACCTTTTTTCTATCTCATAAATCTCATCTTTTCAAACAAAAAACCTAAGGCTTCACCTAAATAGTTCACAGACCGTTCAGGGATGGACTCTTTCAATGCCAGGGTAAAGCCTTGGCTCATAAAAAACCCAGGGTTTAACCCTTTATAACAATAAAATTACAAATTAGTTTTGATTGGATTCCTACATTGAAAATGATCTCCTACCAAGGAAAGATAGATTTTTAGTAAGTGGCACTACTCATGATTTTAGTAATTGAAGAAATGAAATTTGAGACTTTAGAAATGTCACCTTCTTTCTCTTTCTTTCATGCATACAAAGGGAAGAGAAATTCTCCTACACCAATTAAATTCCAATTGCAAATTCATTTCCCATTGCCAAATATATGAACCGATACAAATAGGTCAACATTTGTCTCCAAATAGTAGTTGAAGTACAATACAAAAATTGCCATCAATTTTTTTTTCATCTTCTTGAACACCCACTAGGCCCTAGCCATAATTTTCATGGCTTGCAGTTGCACACATTTAACTCCCAAATGAAAAACACTTTCACTCATAAATGAAAGAGATTGAACTTGGGGTTTAGTCAAGTTATTTCATGCAGCCACCTTTAAGAAAGGTGACATTTAGTAAGTTTGGAGTTCGAATTCCGATATCTGCAACCCTTCCTATTCCCATACTTCGACCTCCTTTGTAAAAAAAAATAAAAAAAATAAAAAATAAAAAAAGAGAAATGAAAGAGACTGGTATATTAATTTTGTGGCTCTCTTCAATTACTTGAAAGGCTGAAACAAGGCTTTCAAGGTTCACAACAAGACTATTGTTGCTATTGTTGCATGCAAAAAATTGGACGCAATGATAACATTGTTGATGCCTTAATTAATTTATGTTCTTTGGTCACTTTAGGGAAAGATTAATTGTATGATGAATTCATTGTAAGGCAACTCTTTATCTTTTTGAATTTGAGGGATTTTTCCCAACTTAGATTTGCATTATGGTTCAAATTATTTTACAAATATTTTGTACCATTTGAATTAAAGAGATTAAACAATGAGAAAGTGTCAATATCCCTCATGTCTATTAAAAATATGTTGGTGCCAAAACCTCTATAGGTTAGGTTTAAGATTTTTTTTTTTTTACAAAGAAGATAGCAGTATGGAGATATAGGGAAAGATATTGTAAATGTTGAGATTCAAATCTCAAACCTATTGAATATTATATTTTATGAGTGATTGCATGAACCAACTGAATTAAACTCGAATTAAGTTTTAGCACTTTTCAATATACTAATAGAAAAGTTCAATTCTTTTTTTATTAGTAATTAATGTTACATCATGAACATTTTCAAGCATGTGGTTTTTTATTCATTTTAGAAAAGAAAAACTTTTTCACCTTTAAAATTAATTTGAGAGATGCAATTCCATAAAGTATAGCATTAATGTTTCTTATACAAACAAAAAATAAAAAGAAATCGGGTTGATTCAATCAGTTAATTTTTTTTTATTTGAAAGACATGTGGGACGGGTCTTGATAGGATCCAAGATGGCCCAATCCCATGGCAATTTCTATATGGGCCAAGATCCAAGAAGATTTAGGAAACATGGCAAGAATGGGTGGAATTTACTTGGGCCATGTTGCAAGTTATTCAGGAAAGGCTTCAACATGCAAGATGGGCTTGCATCCAAATTTGGTCCATGTGATTCAAGAACACAAGGTGGCACATTAAGAGGGCTTATTTGGGCTTATTTTAATTCTTATAATTACTTAGGCATTTGGACCTATATTAGGTATAATGGACATCTTTTAATTATTTAGGTTTGGGTTTGAGTATGTTCAGCCCATATTTTACATATTATTACTTAGTAGATTAGGGTTATCGTAGGGAGGCTATAAATATATGTCTTAGCCGCCTACTTCAATTATCTTTTGATCAATTGAGTTTGAATTTATTCAAAGTGAGTGTTTCACTCTTTTTAGTTCTTGAAAGAACTTAGGAACTTATCAAAGAATTCTTTCTTTGTGGCGTTCAACCTATCAAACTTAGGTTCTTGAAACGAGAGTTCTTAGGGTTTAGATTACATGCTTAATCTAGGTTCTTTGAAACAGGCTTTTAAGGGTTTAAGTTTTCTTTGCCTGAATCTTGGCTTTTCTGGGTTAGGTATTTCAATTTGTTAGTGGGTTCAAAGGGTTTAACCCCTAGGGTTCACATCAGTTGGTATCAGAGCTTAGGGACCAATCAGGTCAAATATTTTTATCTTCTTTACCATAGGGTATTGGAGTTTTTCTCAACTTTTTTGTTTTGGGGTTTCAGACATACTTGTCATAGGGGTTATAGCTTTAGGCTTTCTTTGTCTAATAGTTATAGTTTTTAGGACAGTTTTTGTTTGGGGTTTCAATCTTGAAAAGTGGTTTAAATCAAGATTTCGTTTCTTGATTTCTTGATCAATTAAATTTTCTTCTTATTAATTCTTGATCTGAATCTTAATAATAAAAAAAAAAATTCAAAGGAGCATTCGAACAGTCCCAAGAAAGAAAAAAAAAAGTTCATCCGAGATTTCAAGAAAATCAAGAAGTCTCGTTCTTGAAAAAAAAAAGAAAAAAAAAAGAAGAAGAGTGTTCGAATAGACAGAAAAAGAAAGAAAGATTCGAAAAAGATTGAAAAGAAAAGGAAAGAATTGACATTCATTTTTTTTTACTAACCAAAGTTGTTTTGCAGCGACTTTAAGATGTCTCTCACACTATGCGACGAAGTAAAGCAGGCTCTACAAGAGATGAAAGAGATCACCTTATCGTTTGAGAGGTTTGTGCAACAAGAGGAAGAAAGATGGAGAACAAAAAAGAGAGAAGAAAAAAAAAAGTGAGGTGGTTGCAAATAAAGAAAAGCAGGAGGAAACAGAGAGTAAAAAAAGAAAGTGAAAAAGAAATAGAGGTGACTGAAATTAAAGAAGTAAGAGATGAGCCACTAGTGAAAAAGGAGACAATTCATGCCGAGGGAAATAAAGAATTTGAGAATTTTTCTGATGCAAAAAAGAGTGAAGTTTTTATTCTTGATGCTCCTAACCAATCTCTTCCTATTTTTCCTGTTTCTTTGTTGAAGGATTGTGAGGATTTATTTTCGGAGGAGTTGCAGGATGGGTTGTCACCCATAAGCGGCATTGTGCATCACCTTGATTTAATACCTAGCGCCGTCATTCTCACACACAATGCTAAGATTCGAGGGCGAATCTTTTCGAGGAAAGGAGGAATGATAGGATCCAAGATGGCCCAATCCCATGGCAATTTCTATATGGGCCAAGATCCAAGAAGATCTAGGAAACATGGCAAGAATGGGTGGAATTTACTTGGGCCATGTTGCAAGTTATTCAGGAAAGGCTTCAACATGCAAGATGGGCTTGCATCCAAATTTGGTCCATGTGATTCAAGAACACAAGGTGGCACATTAAGAGGGCTTATTTGGGCTTATTTTAATTCTTATAATTACTTAGGCATTTGGACCTATATTAGGTAACATGGACATCTTTTAATTATTTAGGTTTGGGTTTGAGTATGTTCAGCCCATATTTTACATATTATTACTTAGTAGATTAGAGTTATCGTAAGGAGGCTATAAATATATGTCTTAGCCGCCTACTTCAATTATCTTTTGATCAATTGAGTTTGAATTTATTCAAAGTGAGTGTTTCACTCTTTTTAGTTCTTGAAATAACTTAGGAACTTATCAAAGAATTCTTTCTTTGTGGCGTTCAACCTATCAAACTTAGGTTCTTGAAACGAGAGTTCTTAGGGTTTAGATTACATGCTTAATCTAGGTTCTTTGAAACAGGTTTTAAGGGTTTAAGTTTTCTTTGCCTGAATCTTGGCTTTTCTGGGTTAGGTATTTCAATTTGTTAGTGGGTTCAAAGGGTTTAACCCCTAGGGTTCACATCAGGTCTAGCTCAGATCTGCTCAAGGGTCAGACTATTCGTCCGGTATGATTCATATTGGGACAGATCTAAACAAATATTTTTTTAATTATAAATGTTAATATAAAAAATATTTTTTAATATTTTAATATTATTTTAAATAGTGATATGGGCTTTCAAGTCGGCCCAATCCGACCCGAGCCTGAGTAAAGAAAATTTAAAAATTTTGGGTTACAGTCCGGCCATAAATAGGTCTAGACTAGCTGAATGTGAAATTTTTTTTTTTTTTGAAATTTTTTTTATGAGATCTTGTTGATGTTCATGCATGTATTTTTTAAGGCAAAATGGATATGGACAATTGGGACATGAAGGGGGTAGATCCAAGAAATAATCAATAAGCTGAGTTGGCTATATATGTCATGATTCATGGTATTGGTTGCCACTGCGCAGACATGCTCACGGGTCGGATCTGGGCAAGAAATTCTTATTTCAGACCGGTTCGATCTGAAACAGTATTTTAAGTATTAAAATAATATTATTTTATTTAATTTTAATTATAAAAATATTAATAAAAAATATATTTTTTATTTTTTAAATAGGATAAATAGTGCTCATGGATCAGACTTGGGTAAAGATCTTAAAAAAATTTCGAGCCTCAGCCCGACCATGAGCACCTCTACCACTGCCTATACATCTTCTTTTGTTGGAGTCAAAAGCGACAATATTCAAACCATCTCTCTTCATTCAAAAGCTTAGTATCCATAATTTAAACTACATATATATGTCACTTAATTATTAATAAAAAAATTATATATTATCAAACTTATATGTTCTGTTAAATACTCTTAAATTTTTTTTTTAGGCTTAATTTGTAATTTGGTAACTGAATTATATCATTTTTACACTACAAGAGAATGTCGAATTACCGACTGATTTATTACCGATGGATTAATTTCGTTGGTAATAAATAGAATCACCGAAGAAATTTCGAGCATTATCGACGAAATTCCGTCGGTAATGTTTTTTACTATGACGACGGATTTTTTGAACATTATCAACCGAAATTTTGTATTACCAACGGAATATTTACGACTGAAATTTTCCGTCGGTAATACTTTGGCGGGACTCTAATTGGTTCCGACCAAAGTTTTACCGATGGAATGAGGATTATTAACGACGAAATTTTTCATCGGTAAAAAAAAAAAAAACACGAATTTTTATAAATTGAAAAAAAAAACCAAAATTATATTTCGTCGCTAATACTTTTTACCGA
Organism: Fremontodendron californicum; assembly: GCA_030761205.1. Lineage (NCBI taxonomy): Eukaryota > Viridiplantae > Streptophyta > Magnoliopsida > Malvales > Malvaceae > Fremontodendron > Fremontodendron californicum. The sequence goes on from JAULJL010000037.1 coordinate 4,659,462, forward strand.
CGGAAAATTCTGTGGCTAATAGACGGAATTTTTCTTTCAATAATTATTTTTATTTATTATTTATATCAATCAATTCAAATATCTCGAAAGTTAAATTCCGTCGCTACTACTTTTTACAGAAAATTCCGTGGCTAATAAGTTTATTACCGACGATTCTTTCAATAATTATTTTTATTTATTATTTATATAAATTATTTTTTTGAAAAAATATATTTTATTTATGAAACAATTTTTACTAACGGAATTTCCGTCGGAAATAGTTTAGGCAGGAATTTATGAAAGGCTTATCTTTTGGCAAAAAATTAAAATTTTCAAAAAAAAAAAATAGCGCTGCAATTTTCGTCAATAAAAGTCAAAAATTTCTTCGGTAAAAATTAAGTCAGGCTTATTTAACCCCTTTCCTTCTTTTTTTTCTTTCACTTTTTTCTTTTATCTTTTTTTTCTCTCTACCCGACCCCCTCACCCAGCCACCCCCAACCCCCACTCCGCGCACCCGCGCCCCCGTGCCCAAGCCTCCTCTCAATGCCCAGGCCTCTCCTACGCGCCGCCCCTCCACTTTCAGGCCACCTTCCGAGCCCAGCTGCGCCAGCCGCTAGCGCCCGAACCCCCCAGCACCCCAGCCCCAGCCCCCCTCCCCGCTCGCCTTAGGCCCAGCCCCTAACCCCCCCACCCCAACACTCCAGACCCAAACATGTAAAATTTTCATTATTTTCAATAACAATAATAATAATAATAATACTCAAAATTAATTAATTAATTTATTATAATTATAATTTAATATATAAAAGTAACATAATATAATTTATAATTAACTTATTATAATTTTATAAAATTATATATATTAAATTTCAATTTCAATAATAAAATTAATATTTAAATATTAAATATTAAATTTCGTCGCTAATTTTTTAGCGACGAAAAATTATGTGGCTAATAATCCATCGATAATACTTTTACCGATGGAATTTTTATTACCGACTAAAATAGTATCACCGACTTAAGAATTACCGACGGAAATTTCCATTGGTAATAGTCTTTACTGACGAAATTCAAACTTTTACCGACGAAAACTTTTGTCGCTAAATGTCCGTCCTCTTGTAGTGTTTTTAATTTGGTATTTAAGGAATAAAAAATCATAATCAAATACTTGAATTTCAATCATGTTCAAACATTGTCTCGTTGACTAACACGGTTACTTAAAATGTTGACACGGTAAAAATTAACCAATAAAAAGCACCACGTGTCATATTAGTTTATTTTTTATTTTTTTTGAAAATTCATTTTTAATTTAAAAAATGAAAAAAAAAAATCCTAAATTAAAATCTATTTTATGTTAATTTTTTTATTTAAAATAAATGTATTTTTTTTATTACAATTTTAATTTTGAAATTAAAAAATATTGGAAAATTAAAAAAAAAATCAAAAATAGAAAAGAAAAGGAAGTTGGGGGGGAGAGAGAGACGAGAGAAAGGGAAGAAAAAGAACTAAGGAAGAAGGTAGGGAGAGCCGACGATAACGAATTTGGTCGTTCTAGAGGTTTGATCTGTATCTAGGTCGAATCAGCCACCGACCAACCTTCCTCTCCCCCTTTCCTTCCCTCTCTCTCCTCATTTTTTTGAATTTTTTGAATTTTTTTTCAAAAATAAAAAAATGCAAAATTTGTTCAAGAAAACTAATGTGGCATTTTTTGGCCATATGTTACGATTTTATTAGTTGTTTTTAGACCATGTAAGCTTAATGCTAATGGTGTCAACCGATGAAAGAATGTGCTTGATGAAATTGAAGTTTAAATATCTGATTGTGAATTTTTATTCCTTAAGTATCAAATTGATATAAATGATATATTTCGGATACCAAATCACTCATTAACCCTAACTTTTTCATGCACATTTGTAATATATTTTGTAATACATAGTTGTTATTATTAATCTTGGCTACTAACTATTGAATTAATTAACTTTTTTTTTATAAAGATATTGCAGTTTGGGTTGAATCCCTTTGGAGGCTAAAGTCGAGGACTAGATTTAAAAAGCTTATAAATTTGTTTTCTACTGTTTGAATCAATATTCTTAGAATAATAATATTTCTACTTTATATTGGTTTGTTGCTGATTCTTTTTAATGGATATATATTTTTATATATAGTACAATTTATTTAATTATTATTTGTATTTTTATATGTAATCTCTTTAAAAAAAAAATAGATTTTTTACTTGGCTTGCCTTCTTGCAAGAATTTGTTAAATGTGATATGAGAGTTAGAAAGGTATTTGCATTGCCTAATTTCATTTAAGGGTGCATTAAAGTAGATTTGATAATCTATGTATTTGTATCGTACTTGTGTATTTTCATATGTTATAATCATGTTTAAAGTATTATATATTTATATAAATTTTAATAAGTTAATAATTTACGTTATATAGATTTTGATATGTTTGTGTATTCACATCGTATTCGTAAAATTTTTCATGTTATATCGTATTTTATATTATTTTTAATTATTTTTAATTATTTTTTTCATATCATATTTATGTAGTATCTAAAATCATTAAAGCAAGTTTAATGATGTTTTGCCCAAATAATGGTGCTAAAAAGATTTCCACAAACAAGTTTTAAATGCATTGAACCTGGTTTTAACTTTCGCACAAAAGCCTCCACTAAGAAGTAGAACTAAGAAACATGATTTCAACATTATGCTAGGGCCATCAGCCCATTACCAATATATGGTTCTTTAGGGGGAAAAATTTTACTTTTTGTGTCAGCGGGTCAATATTATAATATTATTGTTTATTTATAATATATTGTTATTAATTTAATATTGATAAAATTAAATATAGAAGAAATACCATAATATAATACAATTTTTATAATTTATTCATAATAGAAATTTATTTCAATGGTTTCATTAGCGTGCTAAATAATTTTTTTAAAATTTTTTTTTTCTCTCATGCCAATCAGAATGTTAGAAAATAATGTAAGTAGATAGATGATACGATATTTTTCTTGTTTCTTTTATAATAAGATTATCTTTGTACAATCGAAAAATTAATTACGTATGAAATAATTGAATCAAACTCATGTATAATATGTACTACAGAGATAATTGAGCAGAAAAAAATGTAGCCGTTAAGTGATGACAACAAAGTGAAGAAGAGAAAATTTCAATAAAAAACAAGTATCAAATCAAAATTAAAATAAGATTAAAAATGTAATTAATAAAAAAAAATACATGCTAAATTTTTTCAAATTCACGAATTAAATTTATAGAAAGAAAATTATTAGAATTTTCAAACTAAAATGTATGTTAAAGTGAAGATTAAATTTATTTTTACCCTTTCTTAATAAATTTTAACAAATTTTAATGGTATCAGAATAGGAAAAACACAATTTTTTATACAAATTACATATGTATTATTCATTTTCAAAAACATAAGATGGTTACGCCACTGTATATAAATATTGATGCTTTGTAATGGCAAAACTGATAAAATCATGAGTATCATTTAGATGATTGTTAATACATTTAAAAGTTAAAACCTTTTAGCATAGATTTTTTTACAAAAATGTTAGGTAAAATAATGAAATCTTAATTTCAATAATCAAAATTTAATTATTTACAAGTTCAAATAAAAAAGAAAAAGAAAAATAGAAGTAGCCTACAAAGTTAGGACTTAGGAGTATTCTTTTTTATAGATTAGATTATTCGTTTAATTCGTCTGGTCCAACTTAATTCGAATCGATTTAAGATATAATTTTATAATTCGGATTGATTCGATTAAAATTATTGTTTAATTAATAAAACATATTTTAATTTAAATTTAATTATAAAATATTAATATTAATATAAAATTATTTGTTAATATTTAAATATATTTTAAATAATAAAATAATCTTTCAAATTTGGTAAAAAGACCAGAGACAGGCGTGTAAGAAAATGGGACCAAACTAAAGAGAGAGAAAAAAAAAAATTGGCAATAATAATACATTCAAAGGAAAAGAAAATAAAGACGGGCACATTTTTAAAAAAATCCTTTCCATATAATTCCGCCACGCGCTATTCCTCAACAAACACAACACCACCCAATCAAACCCCTTTTAAATGCCAATTTACAGTGGGACCCGCAGAGCGTGAACTAACAATCGCGTGAGGAATTGAATGTAATTTTGGTTTTAAACAGTATTGTTTTTTCTAAAATTACTGTTTCGTTACTTTTTGAGTTTTTAATACCAATGTTTTTTTTTTTTTTTTTTCATTTTTGACTTTTATGACTATATTTTTACTTTAAAAGTTTATCAAATACAAATAAATTGTTTAACATTTTTAAGAGTTTCTTGTTTGAAATCTTTATTTGAATAATAAATTATTTTTTATTTTTTTGAGAGAAAACTTTATTTTTGGTCCAATATGTGAAACCTCTTTGTATTTTACACGTGCTTAATACCGAGAGTGGGGAGTACATTTGGAATACGAGATTATCATATAAAAAAAAAAAATTTAAATACGATATAAAATGTGATTCGATACAAAAAAAATATAAATAAAATATAAATACAAAAATATGTCAAAATTATATAGTACAAATAATTAATATATAAAAATTTATAAAATATTTAACATCTTAAACATAATTATAATATAAATATAATAAAAAATACGAATTATCAGATCTAAGTAGAAGTGCAAAACGAACTCCATTTTGGTCATTTAAATCATGGGGACCGACGGGTTTTATTGTTGTGTGTCGGTGACTGCATGGAATTTTGTACAACCGACATACAGTCAAAAGTGACCGTAGTTGTGTGTTTTCTGTAGTTTTCCAATGAAGTGGGTTCTACGATAAACTAAAACCCTGGATCCACTTGATTTAATTTTCATCACGAGACAACTATAGGATGAAATCTTAACCATTTATTCCATTAACAGGTCCCACTAAATGTCATTATCAGGAAGATTAAGATGGGTTGATTAGGATCACGAGTCCTCACCATTTAATTTTGAACATCACTTTTTCAGTTTGAACCCTCTCTGTAATGGCGTAGTCAAAAATATTATTTAACTAGAATTCTTTTCTCCTTTTTTGAATTTTTTTTTAATATTTATAAAATTTTAATTAAATTAATAATTAAAAATAAATTTAAGTTGAATTTTATTAAATGATTATCATTTATTTAAATAATTTTTTATGTTTTAATATCTTAAGTAAATGAATTTAGAATTAAAATCAAATTAATATGATAAATTATACAAAATATGAAATGAATTGAGACACAATACAAACATAATATGAGAAAATAATTAAAACACGACACAACTCGAATACACGAACTTGTCGAAGTTTATATAAAACGAATTAATAACGTGTAAAATTTTATATAAATTTATAATATTTTGAACACATAAAAAAATAACACGAACACGTCACGAATACAAAATTTTCTCTAAATTGAATTATTATGAAAAATTATGCAAAATATATCATAAATTGAGACACGACACTAACATACAAATTTTTCTATAAATTGAATCACAATGACAAAACTATGCAAAATATGATATGAATTGAAACACGACACAAACACAACAAAACATAGGGAAAATAATTAAAACACAACATAAAAATAACATGAACATGATACAAATATACGAACGTGTCAAAATATACATAAAATAAATTATTAACGTGTACAAGTTTATATAAATTTATAATATTTTGATCATATAAAAAAAATAACACGAATACAAACACAAATTTTTCTTTAAATTGAATCACTAAGACAAATTATGCAAAATATGTAATGAATTGGGGCATGACATGAACACACAAAATTTTCTCTAAATTGAATCACAATGACAATCTATACAAAATATGAGATAAATTGAGACACAACACGAACACAATATAGAAAAAATAATTAAAACACAATACGAAAAATAACATGAACACGACACGAATACATGAACGTGACAAAATATGCATAAAACAAATTATTAACGTGTAAAAATTTATATAAATTTATAATACTTTCAACAAACAAAAAAACACGAACACATACATTTTTCTCTAAATTGAATCCCTATGACAAATTATACAAAATATGTCATGAATAGAGGTACAACATGAACACAAACCATATAAAATATAAGATGAATTGAAACACGACACGAATACAATATAAGAAAAATAATTAAAACACAATACAAAAAATAACATAAACACGACATAAATACACGAATATGTAAAAATATACATAAAACGAATTATAAACATATAAAAATTTATATAAATTTAATATACTTTAAACACAAAAGAAAAAAAAACACAAACACACTTTTTTTTTTCTTTTTCTTTCTAATTGCTTTCTTTTCTTTTTTCTCTCCTTTCTTTTTTTTTTTTTTTTCTCTCTCCTTTCTTTTTTTTTCTTCCTTTCCTTCCTACTCAAAAAAAAAAAAAAAAATTGGCTCATGTCAGCATCGGGATAATTTATATAGTTCATTTTATAAGTATGTTAGATTGGATCAAAAATATCACACTTCTTTTGATACTTTTTTTTTTTAATACACATTTTAAGGTTATTTTCCCCAATTATGTTCCTATGACAAGAAGTTAGAGAAGAAAGAATGGGAGAAAAATGTTAAAACTTTCGTACAAAATATAATAGAAAGTATATAGTGTTGGATTCATATTCCCTACAAAGGGAGAAAATAGAGAAGATTATATAGTGTTGGATTCATAAGCAATCACTTATTATACATTATTAAAAAAAAAAAAAACATTTAATAGTTATCAAGTTCTATTCAAACCTAAAAAGTGTTTATAATATACATTAATATAAAAATAATATTTTAATATTTTATGAATAATAAAATAAATTTTTAAACCGATTCGACCCGAATTTGTATAAAGAAAAAAAATCAGGCTGCATCCCGCCCAAGTGCAGGCCTACAACCCATAAAATCTTCTCTATTTTCTCATGATCAAGGAAAAAAAATATGAAACTAGCCATTCTTCTTTAATTTTTGTCAATAATAAGGTTTATATATCCCAAACCTTATCATATCGAAATGAGCAACACATTGTGACAAGTATAGCTAATAGTATTGCTAGTAATTTTAAGGGTAAGAGTGGTGTATATAATATAAGGAGGTGTGGAAAATTGTAGGTACTTAATTTTTAGAGTAAATAGCTTATGTGATCTTAAACTTTGACCTACATAACATTTTGATCCCTATATGATTTTGCTAACGAGTACCTTAAGAGCACTCTTTAAGGTTATTAAATATAGTAATATTTTCAATTAATGCATTGAAAATGATGAATAAAGTTGTCAACTTTTATATTTAATACAATATTATTACTATAAATAGTATATTAACTAACCTTAAAAAGTATCGTAAAAACATTCGCTAGCAAAACCATATATATATATATATATATGTATATCCTTGTAGCCCCGTCAAGCCCATATTTCAGTCGTTGGCCGTTGTCATCGTCCTTTACTGGCAAAGGATGTTTGACGATGTCAAAGATCCATCGAAATTTATCCAATTCTTCAGCTTGATTTCCAGTTTCAATTAATCAATTTAAATCTTTTGAAAAACTCTAATTAACCCTAAATTTGAACCAAATCTTGTGATTTTTCAGCCAAAAACCTTATTATTGCCACCCAAATCCCAAATAGAACCCTAAAATCCCTTATTCTCCATTCATCCAACTTCTATTGATTTAAAACTCAAAAAGCACCTCAAAAACCTTCAAACAAGTTCAATAATCTAATTTAATGAACATATTTTATTTTTGAATCAATTCATGAAAAAATAAAAATAATTATGAGGAAGCATGAGAAATTAATTAAAAGAATCAAATAAGTGATAAAAAAAAAAGTAAAATCTTGTATCAACCGATACAATTGATATGATTCAAAACGATTGATAAAAATCAATACAGATTAATATGACTGATAAAAATCGATACAAAAAATAAAATAATACAATAATCTTAAATGTAATGGTTTTCTTCAAAACCAGAACGTACCGGCTAATATAGCCCACACCATAGATAACATTGATTTTAATTAAAACTAGAAATCCAACCCTGCTATAACACTTTTTATAGGCTTATTTGATAATCAAGAATCACAAATATATAAATATATATATATATTAATCAATGAATCTGAAAATTATAAAATATGAAAAATAAATCCTTCTTCCTAATAAAGACAAAATAAGGGGCAAAAAAAAAACCTACATAATAAATTTTTTTGGTTAAATTACATAAAATGTTTTAATATAATATAGTTTAAAAAAATGGATTAGTGCTTGGGCTGAGCTTGGGTTTCAAAGACTTTTGTTGAAGCCCGTTTGAAATGTTGATCGAGCCTGGTGTATTGTCCGGTGCTGGCCCGTTGGATCAAAATTAGGAGTCCAATAGCTTCCTCCGAAATTGTTCCTACAAAGTGAGGCTCCAATGGAACAAAATAAGTTTGTTCATGGGTCGCGATTCGAAATTTTTTTTTTTTGTTCAATCTCATTTTTGATCGACTCGTGCAGACTTGTAAACTTATTTTATTGTTTATAAATTATTAAAATATTAAAAAAATATTTTTATATTAATATTAATATATATTTTATAATTAAATTTAAATAAAATAAAAAATATTTTTTATTTAATTAATAATAATTCGAGTCAGGCCGAAAGGCTACCTGGCTCTTGGATAGGTCTAGAACAAAATCACAAATTACATTGTTGTTTCCTTTCCTTTCCTTTTCTTCTCCTCTCCCCTTGTTCTTTTGTTCATTGGTTCTTAGAAGTAAATAACAGTATAGTATAAATCTCAAGTTGTTTATCAAATCAAATTTAGATTCGAGCTAAAAAATTCTAGTTCTAACTTTAGTAAATTATCCTTTTTTTTTTTTTAATAATTTATGAAATACATGATCTTGAACTTACGATAAGAAATAACCTTTTTTTTTTCCTCATCTTTTCAAACAAAAAACCTAAGGCTTCACCTAAATAGTTCACCGACCCATGGACTCTTTCAATGCCAGGGTTTTAGCCTTGGTTCATACAAAAACCCAGGGTTTAACCCCTTATAACAATAAAATTACAAATTAGTTTTGATTGGATTCCTAAATTGAAAATGATCTTCTACCAAGGAAAGATTGATTTTTAGTAAGTGGCACTATTCATGGTTTTATTAATTGAAGAAATGAAATTTGAGACTTTAGAAAGGTCACCTTATTTCTCTTTCTCTTTCTTTCATGCATACAAACAAAGGGAAGAGAAATTCTCCTACGCCAATTAAATTCTAATTGCAAATTCATTTGCCATTGCCAAATATATGAACCGTTACAAATGGGTCAACATTTGTCTCCAAAATTTAGTTTGAAGTACAATACAAAAATTGCCATCAATTTTTTTTTTTTTTTCATCTTCTTGAGCACCCCCTAGGCCCTAGCCATAATTTTCATGGCTTGCACACATTAACTCCCAAATGAAAAAGTCTTTCACTCATAAATGAAAGAGACTAGTCCAGTTAGTTCATACAATCACTTTTAAAAAATGATATTCAACAAGTTTGTAGTTCGAATCCGAATATCTGCAACCCTTCCTATTCTCATACTTCAGCTTTCTTTGTATAAAAAAAAAAAAAAAGAAAAATGAAAGAGACTGGTCTATTAATTTTGTGGCTCTCTTCAATTACCCGAAAAGCTGAAACAAGGCTTTCAAGGTTCACAAGAAGACTATTGTTGCTATTGTTGCATGCAAAAAATTGGACGCATGATAACATTGTTGATGCCTTAATTAATTTATGTTCTTTGGCACTTTAGGGAAAGATTAATTGTATGATGAATTCATTGTAAGGCAACTCTTTATCTTTTTTAATTTTGGGGATTTTTCCCAACTCAGATTTGCATTATGGTTCAAATTATTTTACAAATATTTTGTATCATTTGAATTAAAGAGATTAAACAATGAGAAAGTCTCAATATCCCTCATGTCTATTAAAAATATGTTGGTGCCAAAACCTCTATAGGTTAGGTTTAAGAAATTTTTTTTACGAAGGAAACTACAGTCTGGTATAAAAAAAAGAGATTATAAATGTTAGAATTTAAATCTCAAATCTACATGATGTCATATTTTATGAATGATTATATCAACTTAGTTAAACCCAAGTTCAAGTTTTTCAATCTACTAAAAAAGGTTCAATTCTTTTTTTATTTGTAATTAACGTTACATCATGAACATCTTCAAGCATGTTGTTATTTATTAATTTTAGAAAAGAAAAGCTTTTTCACCTTTTACAAGATTTAATTTGAGAGATGCAATTCCATAAACTTACAGCATTAATGTTTTTTTTTCAGTTGCATGAACAAAATTTTTCATGCCTTTTACTACTTGGTTTAGTGGCACCAGGACCGTTTATGATGAGTCGAGGGATGGCAATGGATAGTGCGAATTTGGATATTTGTAATTATTCGATTCGTTTTTTATGGATTCGAATGTTGCGGATTCAGATAAAATTTGGATTCGGATATTATATTTACTATTCGGAACGGATGCGGATCTGAAATATCGGATATCTATTATCTGAATCCGCATTACTTATGCGGATAACGGATTCGGATATCCGAATCCGCTTATTTTTGCGGATTCGGATATTCGAATCCATTATCCGTTTATTTGAATTTAAATTAATTTTTATTTGATTTTATATTTTATATAATTTTTTTTACTTAATGAATTCAGATATTTAGCGGATTCGGATATCCGACGAATAATGTTATTTAATTTGGATTGTAATATTCGGATTTAATGCAGATAATAAACGGATTCGAATTTTAAAGCAGATTTGCGGATTCGGATATTATAAAAAAAAAAAAATCTCCGCTGCTATCTCTATTAGTTCGAAACAAGTAAACCCCTTTATGATGCCCTAATATATATTCCTCTTATACAAACAAAAAATAAAAAGAAATCGGGTTGATTCAATCAGTTAATTCGCTCCGCTCGACGACAAAGAGATCTAATTAGATTTGAGCATGGCTGATCCCTTGTTGATGTTGTTTAAAATGCAAACTTTGATTTGGGATGGCAAAATTTGATATGTTTTATAAATTTTGTATCGATCAGCTTGAATGAGATATTTAACAAAAAAAAAAATAGAGGCGAGGTGAAGCATGCAAAAATTTTTTATTTGAAAGGCAGGCGGGATGGGTCTAGTTCAAACCTGTTCAAGGGTCGAACTATTCGTCTGATCCGATCCATATTAAGATAGATTTAGACAAATATTTTTTTTTAATTATAAATGTTATTTAATATTTTAATATTATTTTAAATAGTGATATGGATTTTCAAGTCAGTCCAATCCAATCTGAATCTGAATAAAGAAAATTAAAAAAATTTGTGTTACAGTCAGGCCATAAATAGATCTAGTCTAGCTGAATGTGATTTTTTTTTTTTTGAATTTTTTTTATGAGATCTTGTTGATGTTCATGCATGTGTTTTTTTAAGGCAAAATGGATATGGACAATTGGGACATGGAGGGGGGTAGATCCAAGAAATAATCAATAAGCTGAGTTGGCTATATATGTCATGATTCATGATATTGGTTGCCACTGCCTACCCATCTTCTTTTGTTGGAGTCAAAAGCAACAATATTCAAACCATCTCTCTTCATTCAAAAGCTTAGGATCCATAATTTAAACTACATATATATGTCAATTATTAATAATTTAAACTACAATATGTTAGATATCAATATATTATTTAATATATAAATACGAAATACGTATATTAATATGTAAGTTATCGTAAGTAGATGCACGGTGCATATTTTATGTACATAATTGATATGTTTAAATGAGAAATTATCTCTAAATACCCACTTGAAGAGGAAGAAAATTAGTTAATGTTAGTGACTAGTGTGGAACCCCACATAGGATGAACAAAGGCTTAAGCTTGTGGTATTTATAAGCCTTGTTTCCATGAGATGTTGGGCCCCAAAGGACACCCAAGTTTTGTAGTGGGTGAGGACCTATACAACTTGGGCTAGACTAGGTTGGGTCGGGTCGGGTTTGGATCAATAATTAATTTTTCACTGTCCAATCGACATGTTTTTCTGTCCAAACCGAACCGGCACAACCCATCCTAGATGACTGTTTGGTCCTACCGAACCAGTGCTGCCAACCAACCAAGGGACTGTCTGATTGAGACATGTCTGTTCGAACAGATTTTTTGATCCAAAAATTATGTCTGACCAAATCGTTTCTGTCTGAACATTTCTGTCTGAACGGTTCTGTCTGTTTTCAACAAACTTGTCTTGTCCGAACAGGTTTCATTTGTTCTATAAAACCTGAGCAGTGCTTGTCTTTTAAGAAGAACCGAAAATATGTCTTATTATTACTATTCTGCTCTTATTCTTTCTTGTGTCTTCAGTGAGAGAAACCAACATTCTTCTGATTCGTCGTGTTGCTAAAAGTGTGCTTTCGACTACAACGTAATCGAGGAGGTCTGGGAGACGAATTGCAGCATATTGTAAGCACCTGTGAGACATGCAATAATCATCTTAAGGTCAGAGGTCCAACCTTGACTCGATTATCCTTTTATGTATTCGGATTAACCTGTAAGTGTTGTCAATTTTCATTCTGAAATGTTCGTAATTTTTATATGCTGTTCTGCCTGAATTTCAAATAAATAATATTTTCTTTATTCTTTATATATATATATATATATTTTTTTTTTATTTATGCGGTAATGATATAAATTATCTATGCCTGTGTTATAAGATTTCGTACAATTTTAAGACGATTATTTAACAAATTTTTATCGTATTGTTGCATTACTGCATATAATATATTTTTTTGTAAGTTCATACCGAAGAGAGAGAGAACGTTGGGTCGTTTGCCTCGCCGCCTTTGGTTTTGGTTTAAGTTTGGTTTTTAGTTGAAAAAGAAAAAACAAAACACTATGGGGCGTGTTAGGATGGAAATACGAACCGGGCCTAATTTAACATTGCTGTAACGATTTAAAAAAAATTAATTTAAAAAAAATGTGTTTAAAAAGTGTTGTGAAAAATCGTTGTGAAAAAGTGTGGTTTCAAAAGCCAGCTTTTAAAGCCATTTTATCCAAAAGTCAGCTTTTAAAGCCCAAAAGCTATATTTTTTGGCTTTTTGGTTTGGCTTTTCAAATCATGGTTTCAACAGCAGAAGCCAAATTTTTTTATCTGTTTAGCATTGCGTTTGCGGTGAAAAGCAGCTTTTGATCTCAAAAGCTGTGCCAGAAGCAATGCTAAACGAGGCCTCACATTATTTGGGTGCTACTGCCAGGTGTCACCCATCTTCCTAAGTCCAATCTTTTTCTTTTTCAATGCTATCAAGGGCTCAATAGATTGCTTCTGTATACGTCTTACATATAGTTATAATTTTTATATATATTTCTTGTGGTTTTCGTTACAGTATGCTATTTTATATATTTTTTTTGTTGGAAATATATATATATATATATATATTGAAATATATACATACCATTTGAAAGCCTATATTGTTTTGAGATTTATATATATAGTGATTTATAATTACATTAATTTTTTTTATATAATGACAGCATATATATGTATTTTGTTACATTTGTATATTGAGTTACATTTGTTTATATATATATATAGTTAAATATATATATTTTTGCTACTGTTTTGTATAATATTTATTTTGTGAATATATATATATATTTTTTGTTATTATACATAGTTTGTATAATATATATATAGTGTTTGTATATATATATATGTTTGTAATATATATAGTTGATCTTGTTATTTTAAATAACAGATGACAGGATGGTCTATCGTAAATGCGAGTGCGCCTGTAGCACTGATGCCACCACATGTTACATATGGTAAGAGACCCTAGAAGTTCAATGGTCTGGACTTAAAACAATGGCAGCAAAAGATGCTGTTTTATTTGACCACTATGAACCTAGTCCGGTTTTTACGGGAGGAGGCCCCGGTATCCAAAATAGAGAGAGACCGATACTATGGTTGTAGCCTCGGTGGATGCATGGAAGCATTTTTGTCTTCCTATGCAAGAACTATATTTTCAACGGATTGGACAACACGTTATACGACGTGTATAGCCCAATCAAAACAGCGAGAGAGTTGTAGGAGTCCTTAGAAAGAAAATACAGAACCGAAGATGCTGGCACAAAGAAACTTGTGGTTGGTCGATTTCTGAATTTCAAATTGGTGGACTAGAAAACCATGATCAGCTAGGTCCAAGAGTATCAGTTAATCCTCCATGAGATTATTGACCGAGGGAATGATTCTTAGTGAATAATTTTATACGGCGGTTTTGATAGAGAAATAGCCTCCTTCGTTGAAGGATTTTAAGAACTATCTAAAGCACAGGAGATGACTCTAGAGGACTTGATTGTTCAATTAAGAATCAAAGAGGATAGCCGTGGTTCAGAAAAAAAGGGTTAAGGTTCAGACCATGAAAGCCAAGGCAAATGTTGTTGAACATTCGTACAAGACCAACAAGAGGAAACATGTTGGTTCGTAAGAATTTGGTTTTCGGCTCTATGTTGAGCAAGAACGAGTTTAGACTTGTATTAGAGTCAGATAAATTTGTACTCACTAAATGTGGCATGTTTGTGGGTAGAGGATACTTATGTGATGAGCTTTTTAAGCTCATTGTAATGGCTGTTATGCCAAAAAGCAAGAATAATAATTAAATTATTTCTTTTGGTTATTTGGTGGTGTCCTCTAAATTATGGCATGATAGATAAGGTCATGTGTTTTAAAAGACCTTGCAAAAAATCAGCAATTTGGATTTGGATTTGCTTCCGCAAATTGTTATTGATAAAAAATCACAAATGGAAAATTTGTGCGGAATCTAAATTGGCAAAGGCTCATTTCTATTAGGTAGAAAGAAGTAGTAAACCTCAAGATTTAATTTACACTGATATATGTGACTTAAAGTTTGTGCAAACTAGAGGTGGTAAAAAGTATCAAATACTTTGATTGATGATTGCACAAGACACTGTTATGTCTATTTGCTAAGAAGCAAAGATGAGACCTTGAAAGCTTTTAAGCTCTTTAATAAATAAGGTTGAAAATCAACTAATCAAGAAAATAAGGAATGATAGAGGTGGTGAATATGATTCAATGTTTTATGAATTCTGTTCAAAATATGGAATCAACATTCAAACCATTTTTCCTTATTCACCTCAACAATACGGTTTTGCGAAACGCAAGAATCGAACGTTGAAAGCAATGATGAATGCTTTGTTGATTAGTTCAGGGTTACCTCAGAACTTGTGGGGGTGAAAGCTATTTTAATAGCTATTTATTATTTTAACTAAAATATCTCACAAGAAATCGGGCAAGACACTATCTGAATTATGGAAGGGTTAAAAACCATCCTAAAAACACACGAAAGTGTGGGAGTTTCTTGCAAAGGTATCAATTTCTCCAGCTTAAAAGGTCACAATAGGACCTAAAACTATGTTTGATGCCTCATTCAAAGGGGTCATGATCCAGTCCTTGAGGGCAAGAGAAGGACATGTGAAAATATGTCAACTTTTATGCAACAAGGGTACTCGGGTGTGATCTTTTCGTCAATGAGGGTATGGTATCGGTATGCCTTGGTACTACTATGACTACCCCGTTGTGAGGCGGAGAATGAGACTTTGTCCATGGGATCGATGATCCCTGTTGGTGCCAAGAAGTGGCACGGACCCTGAAAGCAAACCATTAGGTTGTAAATGAAAGTAAAGACATAACATACTCAGTAAGCAAACTGAGTAGATTTACAAGTAATCCTAGAAAGGATCACTGGAAGGCCATAGTAAAGGTACTTAGAACTTTGAGATACACCTAAAGTTATGGACTGCACTATACAAGATATCCAGATGCAAAATGGATATTCAATACTATAGATTTCAAATCTACTTAAGGATTTATCTTTATTACTGGAGAAGCTGCAGTGTTTTGGAAATCTTCTAAACAAACGTGTATTGCCAGACCTAACATGGAATCTGAATTTTTAGCTTTAGATAAAGCTGAAGAAGAAGCAGAATGACTTCGAAATTTTTTAGAAGATATTTCAAGCTGGGTTAAACCTGTGCCTGCAATTTGATACATTGCGATAGCCAATCTATAATTGGTAGGGCACAGAGTAGTTTGTATAACGGTAAATCTTGACACAATCGTCGAAGACACAATACCGTTAGACAATTACTCTCAAAAGGGATTATCTCTATTGATTAAGTAAAATCAAAAGATAATGTTGTGGATCCACTTACGAAAGGTTTAATAAGAGAGCAGATCATCGAGGGGAATGGGTTTTAAGCTATAAATTAAAGTTACATAATGGCAACCCAACCTAGTTGACTGAAGATCCCAAGATCTAGGTTCAAAGGGACAATCGAGTTATGTTAACTTAGTGTGAGTACTAAAAGAGTTAAACACTCTAATCCATTCCTATGATGAAATTAGTGTTGCCTGCAAAGTGGTGTGGATAAGCTATGCCTTTAATGATTCTTATAGCTTGATAAAATCAAGTGGGTATTGCAGGATACTCTTAATAAGCAATCACCTATTATGAGTAAGAAATGTGGCCACTTCTATGAGAATTGATCAGGCTAAATTCTTTAGAGTACTCATAGAAACCAAGTAGTGTTCGGGGCTAAAATGAACACAACCGTGAGAACCGAAGATGTTCGAAGGGGAATTGTGTGATACCTATTGTCTTGGTTTACACGAAAGGCTGAATAGTTCAAGACATCATGTTCACTAGTTAGCCGAGTAAATCCGATAGTTGTCACTATGGAAGGTTGAAAGCCAAAAGCTACTTATCTTGATGCAATAACTCTTCAAGGTTTTATTCTCTCATATTCCGTGTCAGTTCGTCTTTTTAATCAAATAATTTCCATTCATGTGGGGGATTGTTGGATATCAATATATTATTTAGTGTATAAATATGAAATACGTATACTAATACATAGGTTGTCGTAAGTAGATACAAGGTGCATATTTTATGTACATAATTGATATCATATTTGAATGAGAAACTATCTCTAAGTACCCACTTGAAGAGGAAGAAAATTGGTTGATGTTAGTGATTGGTGTGGAATTCCACATAGGATGAACAAAGGCTTAAGCTTGTGGTATTTATAAGTCTTGTTTCCATGAGGAGTTGGGCCTCAAAAGGCACCTTAGTTTTGTGGTGAGTGAGGGCCTACACAACTTGGGGTGGACCACGCGCGCGCTGCCGTCGCCGAGTCGAGTCGAGCTTGGGTTACGCTAGTTCGGGTCGGGTTTGGGTCAGTAATTAATTTTTTACTGTCCAACCGACATATTTTTTTTTCCAAATTGAACCGGCACAACCCATCCTAGCTGACTGTTCAGTCCTACCGAACCAGTGCTGCCAACCAACCAAGGGACTGTCTGATTGAGACATGTCTATTCAGACAGATTTTTTGATCCAAAAATTATGTCTGACCGAACCATTTATGTCTGAACAGTTCTGTTTGTTTCCAACAAGCATGTCTTGTCCGAATATGTTTCGTTTTTTCTATAAAACCTGAGCAGTGCCTGTCTTTTAAAAAGAACCGAAAATATGTCTTATTTTTACTGTTCTGCTCTTATTCTTTCTTGTGTCTTCTGTGAGAGAAACCAACATTTTTCTGGTTCGCCGTGTTGCTAAGAGTGTGCTCTCGACTGCAATGTAATCGAGGAGGCCTAGGAGACTAATTGCAACATACTGTAAGCACCTGTGAGACAGCCAATAATCGTCTTAAGGTCAGAGGTCCAACCTTGACTCGATTATCCTTTTCTATATTCGGATTAACCTGTAAGTGTTGTCAATTTCCATTCTGGAATGTTCGTAATTTTTATATGTTGTTCTGACTGAATTTGAGATAAGTAATCTGTTCTTTATTCTTTATATATATATATATATATATATATATGTTTATGCGGTAATGATATAAATTCTCTATGCCTGTGTTATAAGATTTCGTACACAATATTCACTGACTTATATCATTTTTATTAATTTGGTTTTTAAAGAATAAAAATCGTAAGCAAATATTTGAATTTCAATTATGTTCACACATTGTCTCATTGACTAACACGGTTACTTAAAATGTTGACACGTAAAAAATTAACCAATAAAAAGCACCATGTGTCATATTAGTTTATATTTTATTTTTTTCAAAAATTCATTTTTAAATTAAACTATTTTATGTTATATATTTTATTTAAAAATAAATGTTTTTTATTAAAATTTTAATTTTTAAAATAAAAATATTGGGAAAATAAAAGAAATTCAAAAACAGAAAAGAAAAGGAAGTTGGGGAGAGAGAGAAAAGAGGGAAAAGGAAGAAAAAGGAATTGAGGAAGGGGTAGGGGAGAGCTGACGGCAACGGATTTGGTCGTCCTAGAGGTTTGATCTGCATCTAGGTCGGCCAAATCAGCCACCGACAAACCTTTCTCTCTCCCTTTCCTTCCCTCTCTCTCCCCATTTTTTATTGAATTTTTTTTTCAAAATTAAAAAAAAAATACAAAATTTGTTCAAGAAAGCTAAATTGACATTTTTTGGCCATGTGTTAGGATTTTATTAGTTGTTTTTAGACCATGTAAGCTTAATGATAATGGTGTCAACCGATGAAAGAATGTGCTTGATGAAACTGAAGTTCAAATATCTTATTGTGAATTTTTATTCTCTAAATATCAAATTAATAGAAATGATATATTTCGAGAAACAAATCACTCATTAACCCTAACTTTTTCATGCACATTTGTAATACATAGTTGTTATTATTAATCTTGGCTACTAACTATTGAATTAATTAACTTTTTTTTATAAAGATATTGAAGTTTGGGTTGAATCCCTTTAGAGGCCAAAGTCGAGGACTAGATTTAAAAAGCTTATAAATTTATTTTCTACTGTTTGAATCAATATTCTTAGAATAATAATATTTCCACTTTATATTGGTTTGTTGCTGATTTTTTTCTTTTTTTCATGGATATATATTTCTATATATAGTACAATTTATTTAATTATAATTTGTATTTGTATATGTAATCTCTTAAAAAAATAGTTAGCTTGCCTTCTTGCAAGAATTTGTTAAATGTGATATGAGAGTTAGAAAGGTATTTGTATTGCCTAATTTCATTTAAGAGTGCATTAAAGTAGATTTGATATTAATATGTGTATTTGTATCATATTGTGTATTTTTGCGTGTTATAATCGTATTTAAAATATTATATATTTATATAAATTTTGATACGTTAATAATTTATGTTATATAGATTTTGATATGTTTTTGTATTTATGTTGTGTTCGTATAATTTTTTATGTTATATCGTATTTTACATTATTTAATTTTTTTTTATCATATTCGTTCGTATCTAAAGTCATTAAAGCAAGTTTAATGATGTTTTGCCCCAATAATGGTGCTAAAAAGATTTCCACAAACAAGTTTTAAAATGCATTGAACCTGGTTTTAACTTTACCAGAAAAGCCTCCACCAAGAAAGTAGAACTAAGAAACATGATTTCAACATTATGCTAGGGCCATCAGTCCATCACCAATATATGATTCTTTAGGGGAAAAAATGTACTTTTTGTGTCAGCGGGTCAATATTATAATATTATTTTTTATTTATAATATATTGTTATTTAATTTAATATTGATAAAATTAAATATAGAAGAAATCCCATAATATAATACAATTTTTATAATTTATTCATAATAGAAATTTATTTGAGTAAATTTGAAAAACATGCTTTCAATTAAATGGTATAATGAATAAAAATTATTTAAAAAAGAGAAATGAACAATTAAAAATTATTATAAAAGATATTGTAAAGATAAAATTATTCTTAATGAAAAAATATTTTTTTCCTTTCTCCTCTATGAAGAAAATATTATTTTTTTACAAATTTTAACTAAAAATAAATTTAAAAAATAAAATATTTAAATATTTATTTTTTTTAATTTTAAAAAATAAAGAAAAAATAATTTTAGAAAAAATAATTTTATTTTTTAAAAAAATTTAATTAAAAAAATAAAAAAAATTTATTTTTTATTTAAAATTAAAAAAAATATTTTCAAAAAACTTTATTTTTAATTAAAAATAAATTAAAAAATAAGAGAAAAAGGAAGGAAAATGTTTTTTTTATCAAGAGTAATTTTGTTTTTACAATTTTGTTTTTAATAATTTTTTATTTCTCTTTTTCAAATAATTTTTACTAATTATACCATTTAACAATAATTTGGTTATTGACAACATGTTTTTCAAATTTACCCAATTTATTTTAATGGTTTCATTAGCGTGCTACATAAATTTTTTTTTTTTTTTTTTCTCTCATGCCAATCAAAATGTTAGAATAAGTAGATACGATATTTTTCTTGTTTCTTTTATAATAAGATTATCTTTGTACAATCGAAAAATTAATTACGTATGAAATAATTGAATCAAACTCATGTATAATATGTACTACAGAGATAATTGAGCAGAAAAAAAGGTAGCCGTTAAGTGATGACAACAAAGTGAAGAAGAGAAAAATTCAATAAAAAACAAGTAAAAATCAAAATTAAAATAAGATTAAAAATGTAATTAATAAAAAAAATACATGCTAAATTTTTTAAAATTCACGAATTAAATTTATACTCGTAGTGAAAGAAAATTATTAGAATTTTCAAATTAAAATGTATGTAAAAGTGAAGATGAAATTTATTTTTACCCTTTCTTAATAAATTTAAACAAATTTTCATGGTATCAGAATAAGAAAAACACTAAACTTTTTATACAAATTACATATGTATTATTCATTTTACAAAACATAAGATGGTTACGCCACTGTTCATTAATATTGATGCTTTGTAATTGCAAAACTGATAAAATCACGAGTATCTTAATTTAAATAATCAAAATTTAAAAAATGTTAGATATAATAATAGAATTTTAATTTCAATAATCAAAATTTAATTATTTAAAAATTCAAATAAAAAAAAATATAAATAGAAGTAGCCTACGAAGTTATAAGTAGACTTTATTATAGATTAGATTATTCGTTTGATTTGTCTTCTCTAACTTAATTCGAATCGATTTAATATATGATTTTATAATTTGAATCGATTCTATTCGAATTATTATTTAATTAATAATTTTTTTATTTAAATTTAATTATAAAATATTAATATAAAATTATTTGTTAATATTTAAATATGTTTTAAATAATAAAATAATCTTTCAAATTTTGTAAAAAAGACCACGTGTAAGAAAATGGGACCATACTAAAGAGAGAAAAAAAATTGGCAATAATAATACATTTAAAGAAAAAGAAAAGGAAAATAAAGACGGGCACATTTTAAAAAGAAATCCTTTCCATATAATTCTGCCACGCGCTATTCCCCAACAAACACATCACCATCCAATCAAACCCCTCTTAGATGCTATTTTCAGTGGGACCCGCAGAGCGTGAACTAAGAACCGCGTGAGGAATTGAATGTAATTTTAGTTTAAAAAAATGGATTTTCTCTATTGCATTAAAACAGTATTATTTTTTCTTTTCTTTTCTTTTCTTTTAGTTTTGATTTGATTTTCAAATTTTCATTTACAGGAGTAGTAAGATCTTCACTTCGCTGTCAGAATCCAAACCCAAAAACAGACATAAAAGAGAGAAAAAAAAAAACATCTCCATACTCCATAGTTTCGGGCTACCATAATCTCTCTCCAAGTTCTTGAAAGGTCACATTTTGAGCAATGAACTGAAAGCTATATCACAGAAAAATAAAAGGAAAAGCAAAAAAAATGTGTATTTTTTCAGTCACTGATTCTTCCAAGGTATCATCTTGCCTTCTTTGTCTTTTTTCTTTTTTTTTCTTTTTTATTTCTGGGTTTGCCTTTTTTTTTTAATCGTTTGAGATTTTTTTTTTGTTGGTTCTAAAGCTTATTTTTGAAGTGGTTCTGTGTTTCAGTTTTCTCTTCTACTGTTCATATAAGCTGCAAAGTTTGGTCTTTTACTGATATATTTTGAAATAATAAATTCCGGGTTTTGTTTTTTAAACTGGATTGTTTGATTATTTGAGTGCTTTTTTTTTTCTTTCTTTTTGTTTAATGGGAATTTGGGATCTTAATTAAGAACTTGATGTGATTAATTTTGTTAATTAAAGCATTATACTTAGATCCAATTGATTGCAAAATGCGGTAGCTGAGATCAGAATAACTCATGCTCTTTGCTTGTTCATGCCATGATTTTCACTTTGTGATTTGGGATTTGGATATATTTCAACTGAGATATTACTTTGTGTTTAACATTTTTGGTAAACTAATTTAAATAATTTTCAGGTTCCTCATTTGTTAGCTTAGACATTAGAGAAGTAATGGAATTATTTTGAATTTATTCAATTATTTTTGGTCTTCTTTTAGTTCGTATTGGAAGTGAAAACAAATGCTTAAAAGTTATACTTCGTAAGGAAAAAGAGTGAAAAGAAAATAAATCTTTTTCCATGCAATGAGTGTTTAGTTTAGATTTTTTTCTTTTTGTGTGTATTATTTTCCCAATTGGAAATGTTCAGTTGACTAAGAAGTAAGAAGGTTCTTTCAGTTTCAAGAGCACCTGAATTTGGACATAATGTCAAAGATGATAGTTGCCTGAGGAGAGTCAAGCTCCTATGTCTTTTCTTACTACTGCTGCAGTGATGTTTAAACAAATTTCTTCCTTTGCAAGCTAGATGCTAATTCAATTCGTTATTGTTATACAGTGGTAAGGCTTTTCTATATGATTTCCCACGTGTTGAGGAATCTACTTCGTGCCATATGACTCTTATGCCGATAACAATCTAAACATGGATAAGGTGTCTCCGGATTGTCCATACCCGGGGTGCTTTTTCTGTGTCATGAAGGAAGGAAACCCAGGTAAGCGCAGAGCCAGTATTCTGAAATTCTTTAGAGATTTTCCTTCACAAGATGATGATGGTCAAGTTCTTCCTATCAGTGGCCTTTGGAATACTGCCATGGCACATCCTAATGATCCTGAATTCATTGAGTTGGGGATTTTTGAGTGCATGGCTGCACTAATATGGAAAGGTCTCAAGAATCGCCGCTGGCTTTCTCATGACCAAAATATATATATTCCTTATTATGCAGCACATATTATTGGATCCTACACCATGAACATGGAAGAATTCGCAGAAAGTGCTCTGCATGCTGGTGTAATTCCTCCCTTAATTGAGCTTTTGAGAGGGAGGTTGACTTGGGTTGAACAAAGAGTGGCCGTGCGAGCTCTCGGACACTTGGCTACGTATACAAGCACTTTTCCTGCTGTAGCAAGTCATGGAGAAATTCTTGAGGTCTCCATTCAGCTTGCAATGAGTTCTCTGGAAATAGTTTACTCTCACTTTTATCAGTATGTTGATAGAAGGCTAAGTTATCACTGTGATCTGCTTACTCGTGGTATGGGTGGTGTTGAAATGGAGTCAAGGAAGGCTGAAGAATGGGCTAGTCAGCTGCAATGTTGGTCCCTTCAACTCATTAATTGCTTTGCTTTCAAGCCTGAGTTTCTTCCCACCATATGCAAACCTGAATTTCTTGTAAAACTACCAGGATTGTGGGGTGGACTTGTTAATGAAAACTCACCAGCTGGTATTGGTTTGTTAAGAACCATCTGTCACAATAAGCTTGGTAGGGGACCTGTTGCTAGCTGTCCTGGCATTATCGAAGCATTGTGTAATATTGCTCGCTCATCTGATGATTGGCAGTATATGGCTATTGATTGTCTTCTTTGGTTGCTTCAAGATCCAAGCACATGTCATAAGGTATATTCCTCTCATATCTGGGTGAGAAAATTTAATGTAAATTCCATATTGATGTAGAAGGCCTGAGACCTCTTATACCATTTGGGTTGTCTTTTCCCTTTATTGCCACATTATGTTACTCAGTCTCTCTTTGACAACACCCTTCATCCGTAACAGCAGACTCTATTCCTTCAATGGAATCTGAGCTAAATCATAGAGCACACATGCTTCCCTAATTTATTTGAATTCCATATCACCTTTCAATCTTTTGGATGGTTAAGTTAGGGAAAAGGGAATATGAACTCAATACCTTTTAAGAGGTAAGATATTGATGATATTTCCTCTGTCATATCCACCAACTTATGATGATCATCTTCATATTTGTTCTTTTGAGGAATCGCTGACTCAGTATCATCTAATAAGCACCATGCAGCCGCCTAGATTGCTTTTGACAAAAAATTCATTGGAGAATGAAAAGAAATAAGTGGAACTCTGAAACATTTGGGAAATAGTCCTTTCTTTTTTTTGTTATGGCGCATATGTCTTAAGCTTGATCTAAAGGTGTCAGGGAGATGTAATACTTCCTTGTGTGATCTTGCTTTACCTTGAGTTCCCCTTTTCTGAGTTATTTCTTGTAAATGCAGTCAAGGTAGTCAGGTTATGCCCCCCACCATTTTGGTGTTTGTAATGTCTTTTATTTGTCAGAGATAAAGTAGAGGTGAGCATTCGGTCGATTCGGTTTTAAAATATTGAAAACTGATTAAACTAAATTAACCACTAAAACCGACCGAACCAAAATACATCTTAAAACTGAACTAACCGAACGGAACTTAATCGGTTTGGTTCAGTCAGTTTTTTCGGTTTAGTTGTTTGGATTATGGGTTGTTGGGTTAGTTTATTTTGGGTTGGGTTGAGTTGGATAATGTTAAATTGTTAATTGGGTTTGGGTATATTTAAATAAAAATAATATTATTTACTTATTTTTTAATTAGTTGTCGGTTTGTTCGGTCGGTTCTGTTTGGAAATAAGAAATCGTAAACCGGCCGAATAAACTGACTAAACCGAATTAAATAACCGAATAAACCGAAAACTGAACTAACCGAATTCGGTCGGTTTTTTTGGTGAACCAAAAATTCGCACACCCCTAGATAAAAGAATCCTGATTCCTGAGAAATTATAAAGCATGCAAATTTATATTGAAATTAGTTAAGCAAGTGAAGAAGCACCCACATCATAGTTCACTTGTTTTTATTATTCATTCATTTATTGTATATCTATTTTAAGATCTAAAGCTAGAGCTCTACGCTCAAAATAAGCTGTCTGTTGAAGTCCAAGAATAGGTTTTAATATGTTGATACAATGATCTTTGGCAGAGAGCTTACCTCCATAAGAAATTTCACCATCTACTTGTTTGCCTTTTGTTTTGGAAGTTATGAAATTCACCATAGAACTAATCTTCAATTGTTATACAGGTGATAGATAAGGCAGTACCTGCTCTTGTAGACCTCGCGGAGATTACGACTCTGGGTGATCACAAGAAGCTTGGAGATTCCATTGTTAATGTTCTTCAGGAATGTATTCAATCACAAGGGACAGGACGCAGCTCTCTCGGTAACCGCACAAAAGAACTGATTGAAGAACTATCGAGTTCAAGGCAGAGATTGAAGTGGGAAAAGAATATGCCAAAGGAGGATCTCCATATTAAACAGGCTGCTGCTTTAGTGGTCAAGCTTGAAGGGAACTCACTTTTCTCATCAGGAAATATATCTGGAGCCACTTCAAAGTACTCAGAAGCATTATCATTGTGTCCAATGAGATCCAAGAAGGAGAGAGTTGTTCTCCACAGTAATCGAGCTCAATGTCATCTCCTTTTGCAGCAACCCTTGGCTGCCATAAGTGATGCTACGCGTGCATTATGTCTTCACAACCCATTGAACCGTCATGCCAAAAGCCTATGGAGAAGAGCTCAGGCTTATGACATGCTTGGTTTAGCTAAAGAGAGCTTGCTAGATGCCATTCTGTTCATAAATGAATGCTCTCAATCAAATGACCCTGATCTCTCATTGAGGCAAAATAAGGTTCCGGACTATGCTGAACGATTAGTCAAGAAGCAGATGCGTGCAGCTTGGTTATTTAGAGAGGCAGCTATCAAACTTGGGGGTGTGCACGGTGACGGTGATGCAGGTGACATGTATGGCCATGATACTGATGACTCTGAATGGGAGACAGCTAGCGAAAGTGATAAAGCAAATGATGGAAGGGATGAAACGGGTGATGACGTTGACGATGATAGCGAATGGAAGAATGAAGATGAGAGGAAAGATAAATATGAGAAACCCTCAATGAAAGGTAAAATTGAACATTTTAATGCTGTATAAACTTTTATTGCATTTTGACATGTTTGGTGTTCTTGCATCTAAATAATGATAATGATAATAAAAGAAAGGAGAAATCTGTTTTTTATTCCTTTTCTGGTTGCTGAAGAGAAAGGAAGGAAAAGAGTGGGGGGACTGTCAGTACAGATCGATATGATATCTACACAAGGTTGAATTTGACTTATGTGTTTCAGTTTTGGTTTAGATTGATTCTTTTTGGTCTTAAATAGCCATTATCATGGGAGTGCTTCTTACATCCTAGGGTGCAAAAGAGTTGTAGTATGCAATCAACCTACCACATATCAGGCTACTTTAAGGCATACCAAACTGTGACAAACAAGCAATTATTTTTGGTTGTCTATATCAATGGGTTTGAGGGGCTATGTTGCTACGACTGTTCATTTTTCTTGATGTATCCGTGTCTGGCACTCGTGTCCGACCCATATCCGGACATGGTATGGGGATATATGACCTTCCAAGGATCTTCCTAATACATGGAAAAACTTTTAAAAATTAAACATACACGTGTCGGACACATATCCATATCTGACACGCACACCCGAGTCCGATTAACATAGTTGAGGGGTAGATAGATGTCCACTATTGGATGATCTATTTCGGAAGTGTTATATGTTTATTGTTTAGGAGATTATGATGTTCTACATCTTGTCACCTTGAACTATGATGAGTAGTTCGCATTATTCTCACACTCGATTAGTTCGCAAGCCCATGTGTTGTTTTTGGAAATTAATCCTGAAAAATATATTGGTTCCTTGACTTTTACTGACATAAACCACGGATTCAATGTGCAGCTCGCTGAAGATGGAACAACGTAAATGTTTGAAGGACAAACAGCTTAGATGTTTGGCATTTGTTAGCCTAGTTGCTTTTAAAGTTGGTCTCGTGTCTGGCTCAGTGAAGAAGCAAGTTAGAAGGGAAGCTTGTCTTTGGTCAATTGCCTTTAGAGGTAAAACTTGTTTTACAAACATTTCTTATTTGTTTTATTTTTTTTTTTTTCCCCTGATTTCTTCATGTTAATTTCAATTGTAAAAAGTGATACAGATTTTGAGTGTAGAGAACCATTTTGTCTAGAGGGTGTGAAGCTTTTATGCTATATTACCCGGAGTCGGGGTGAGTGTCAAATACGTGTATGTTTATTTTTTTAAAAGTTTTTTTTTCATATATTTGGAGGATCATATTCTCATATTTATGTCTGAATATGTGTCGGACACAAATATCGGACAAAGATACTTTAAAAAAAATGAAGAGTTCGGATAACAGTATTTATGAGTGATCTTAAAATCCTTGTGTATATAAAACCCTATGCTATGTTTGGAAACATAAATTTGAAAATTTGGATTTGGATTTCATTTGCTATATAAATTGTGAGAATGAAATGCATGTATAAATTAATTAAGACTCAATATGATTATATATTTGAATGGTATAAAAACATGAATTTCAAATTCACAAATAGTTATAGGTATTTCAAATTCATTACTAAATAGGCATCCAACAAATCTATGAATTTGAAAAATAATCATCAATGTTACATTTATATGTGTTTTGTTACATAATTTATATTATTTTTAAAATTCAAATTTATCTTTTGAAATTCAAAGTTCTTGACGCAACCTAAGGGTTTTTGACACTGAATTATCACATTTGAATGATAATTGTGATATCTTATGATGGTTCAATTTTTTATTGTGAGAAAATTTTGGATATTCATGTTATTAATAGGATTATAAAAGGCTACAGCAATTTTTTATAGCAGGTTGGCACAGCTGGAAAGGTCCAAGTAAGCCTAATGTTTGGAGAAATTATTATAGTCTATTTTTTACCATGTCAGTTCTATGATCGGCAAAATTAAGATATGACATGTACAGATCCAGACCTTCATTAAGCAGATATAAATCGTCTAAACTCGAAATTTCGTTCGGTATTTAAAAGAATTTTGACAAAAATATTAGGTCCGAAAAATGAGTTTAAGCAAAAAAATGAGATTCGTTTAAAAAATAGGTCGGGTCTTGGCTTCAACAATCAAAATCTGAGCCTAACCCGACCTGATCTATTTTTTTTTTTTCATTTATTAATATATTCTTTTTATATTTATATATTATGTAATTTATATTATATAAAAAATAAATATATATAATATTTTAATGTAAATATTTAAAAGTATATTAAGTTATCTATGTTTAAAACTTAATAAAATAAAAATCAAATTATTAAAAATTAAATAAAAAATAATTCGTTTGTTTAAAAAAATGTAAAATAATATGAGCGGGCTTAAACGGGTTTGGACAATCCATTTACAAATATGAGCGGACTTGGAAAAAAATTGAGGCTCATATTTTCGGACTGAACTTGGTCAAGTATATGTGATGTTAATATCATACTTAAATTCGATCCGAACCCGGTCTGGCCCATAAACAATTCTAGTCAGGATAACTATAACATATGAAAGTTCACATTTTCCAATTTTCGGTAAAACAATGTTTATTATAAAATTCGTTTTTTAATACATCATGAATAAAAATTTTAAATTTTACAAACGAAATTAAAAATATGATAAGTATACTTTTTATATTAATTATATATATATATATATATATTTAACGAGTATATATATATATATATATATCACTTTTCTAATTATGTTAAATTTAAAATCTAATAAATAAGATAATTTTTTTATAATTGAAGTTAAAACTTAAACAAGTTCAAGTCAATCGATTGAATTTACTAGTACCACAAGTAATAAGAACGGGATATGGATTTGGATAAAAATTAGATTCAATTAGATATGTTCAAAGATCAGGTTATCAATTCAAACTCGAAGATTCGTCCGATATTTGAAAGTATTTAAGCTTAAAAACGTGCTTAGATAAAAAAAAATGAGGCCTGTTTTAAAAACGGATCGAGCCTTGGGCATATCATTTTTTTTTGCCCAAACCTAGCTCAACCAGATACGGCCTGATTCATTTTACTATTAGATATATAAAATTTTTAGAGGGATCGATATTTTTAAGAAAGACCAATCATTATTTAAGACAATTGATCTTTTTTAAGAATGATTGATCTTTTTTAAGAGAGATCAATAATTGTGTAAAAATATAGACTGATCTGTGTGAGTTTGAATAATATGCTTATATAACTGAGTATGCCTGAACATAAAATTTTACCAATTTTCAGATTGGGTTGAATCTGGACAATCACAAAACTTTTTAATATCCTATCTAAACTCGATTCCATCCATAAATAAATCTAAATCCAACCATAGCGCTTTTGTATTAAAAAAATATGTAAGTTGAACCAGAAAGGAATTATTTCACTAGAAAATTGTCCTCGTGACAAAATAACTATATTTCTTCAAAACCTTCAAGAAATTGACCTAATTTCTTCTTCAAAAGTGTTGAATTAGAATATCACTCCCTCTAATCTCAATCTCATGATATCTACATTTTAAATTAATAACAAATACAAATTAAAAGAAAAAAAAAATACTCCATTTATATACTTAGTGTTTTGGCCGCTCCTTTGTGACTACAGTAGTCCCTCCATAGCAGCTGCAAGTGCAAATATTTCATAATCTGCACAACTGCACCCTCCACCAATATCTTTGCATCCACAGCCATGGCCATCCCAATTGTTCTTCAACCTTTCTTTTCTCATCTTCTTCTGCTTCTCTATTTCCACAATCGCTGGACCTCCAACTAATTTCATTGATATTTGTATTGAAGGAGGCTTAAGACTACTTTCAAGAACCCCATCATTCATTGACACCATGGTAACCCAATATTTCTCAATCTCCATGTTTGGTGATTCAAAAACGGCTTTCCATGGCATTTCAGCTCTGCCCAAAAGCTTTGACTTCCCCATTTTACCAAGAACTGGCATTTTTCTCCTCCAGCGGAGCTCAAAAACTACAGTCTGTTGCTTCAGGAAGTTGAGAGATTCTTCAGCTCCTGAGCATTCCAAAGAGAAGGACTCGTTCCAAATGATCAGATCTGACTTTGAGGAGATCTCCTGGCTGTTTAGTTGAATTCTCTTGTTGTTTCCTGCAGAGAGATAGTATCTGACAAAAAGGTTTCCAGGGGACTTTGTTTCTATGTTTTTCGCTTGCAAGATTCTCAGTTCACAACAAAGAGAGGAAAGGAAATGAGAAACACCCATTGAAGAGAAATAATTCTTAATTTGATGAAGATTGACTGCAGAGAAAGCTTTGGCTTTTGCTTTTGCTATGAGGTTTAATTTCCTTGGGTTGAGCTGAGACTGAGAGATTCTATATATATACAAAGGCTAAAGATAATTGGAAGGAAAGTGGCATTTGCTTTTAAAGGAAGCTGCTGAATGATACTATCCAGACAAGAGATCAAATATGCTATTTAGTGGAAGAAAGTGAATCAGCCACCAACATTTATTGGTATTAATTATATAGTTTGGGCCTTTTTTTATGCATTCGAATATGAAGTGAAAGATCCCATGAGATTCTGTAGATTACATTTCCATTAAAATAAGCCCCTTATTAATAATGAATGGCTGGAAAAATCTTAATCTGACCCTTGCAAAAGATGAAACTGTTCCACTTGCTAGCACATTTATCTTACATTTTAGTTTTCTTTTTGATAACTAGTCAGAAACCTCCAAAATCACAATCTAACAGGATTGATGCAGGATTTGAGTTCTAGAACAGTAGCTTTTGGGCAGAAACAATCGAATATGAATTTAAATAGAGATCGTAACGTGATATTATAATCATTATTTTACGATTTTAATTTTCTTTGGAGTCAATATTCATAATAATTGATTGTGACAACTTACGTTACGTTCACAACCGCAATAAAAATATTCGCGACCGCAATTTTTAAATCTCTAAACAGAAAAGCGAACAAAAACCAAGCTGAAAGAATTCATTGAAGTATACTACTACTTAAAAACAAGTGGATGTGAAATCTTAGACAAATCTAATCTAATCTTTCTTTAAATTATGTTTATGGTACTATGTTGTTCTAGAGTCTGGAATGCTTCACAACCGGGTTATCCCATGGAGATCCTCAAGAGATTCGATCCCTTTCTGCCTACAGCTTAGTATTTTATAAAACTATAAAATCAAAAGGTTAAAAGTTGTGGTTAACACGTTGGCAAGTGGCATGGGGATCATTTAATGCCTACAACGTTTATTTATCATTTATCAAGAATCAATATCCAGTCATTTGAGTATTAATTAATCTTATAAAAATGTATTTATAATTATTATATAATTATATCAATAATATATTATCAACAAAAATAATTAATAATGAATTTTTAAATTAAATTATGAAATAAAATTATTTTGAAACACATTAAATATACAATTAAATCTAATATTTTATAGGATAAATTGGATTTTTTTAGAATTTATTATCATAATTATATATCTTAAACTTATATATATATATATATATATATATATATATATATATACAGACGCACATACAAAAAAAGCACATATATATATATTGTGCTTTACTTCACTCAGGTCAGCATTTTTTTATGCCTTGCGCCTTAATTAATATAAGAATTCTAGTGCCTAGAATGCGCCTTGCGCCCTTAACAACACTGATCAAAATAGTTTAATATAAACTAGTTTTTCTACGTTATAGTATCCGAAAGTTTCTAACTATTAAGGCTAAGAGAAATAATTGACCAATTATTCATATTAAATATTTTTGATGAATGATAATCAATACTCTTTTTAAAAATGACTGCTATTCAATTTATAATTGGATAATTATTAATTGGTTATATGATTACTTGATTAGATCTAAAGTTAAACGAAAAATGGTCAAATATTAATGTAGACACCTAATTTTGTCCGGGCCACTAAACAGGTATGTTTTCTTCCTATATTGATGTTTCAGAGTATAAAAAGACTGTTTTCATCCTGCAGGTGGTACTCCGAGACTTAGTTTAAGAGGGCGAGCACAAAAAGTCAAACTTGAAAAAAAGTCAACCCCGAAAGAGTCAACCCCAAAAAAGTCAACCCCAGAAAGTCAACTACTAAAAAAGTCAACCCACTTTCAAAATCAAGATTTTGAGTTCAATTGAAAAATGGAGAAAGAATTTTGATAATCCGAGGTCTACATTGAAAGATATGGAGTTCGGAAGTTGGGATTTGAAGATTCAGTAGAAAAGAAACCCTAATCCGAGAAATTTGGGGAAAAGTGCTTAAATGATCAAACTGGTCGAAATTGAAGGTTCCAAATGAAAGATAAGCACTGACTACGGGTAATGGAGAAGTCACTTGCAAGAAAAACCAAAAGAAAAGTCAATCCGGGAGAAAACCGAGAATTAGGGTTTTTAGTGGATTTCGGTGAAATCGGGAAGAATCACAGAAATGGCCCGACTTGGTAAGACCAAAGCCCCCAATGGATGAAGAATGATTAAAAAGGATGGCCCAAGGCTCAGATTGAAGAAAATCTAAAAATCGGACTTGTTTTGAGCAAAACCGGGTTTAGGAGGTTAAAGGGCAAAATTGGAAAAATTTGGGAAAAATAGCAAATGGACTCCGAAAATTATGAAAAATTTGTCAATCTCATTCTTAAATCATTTGAAAGAGATTGGTAAAAGAAAATCTTGATTCCGAGTTCGTTTGCAAAATGGCCAAATCCCGGGCTTCTTATGCAGTAATTCAAAAAGATAAATCCCGGAAAAATAGCAAATGGACTCCAAAAATTCTGAAATTTGGCAAATCTCATTTTTAAATTATTTGGAAGATATTGGCGAAAGAAAATCT
Source organism: Fremontodendron californicum (assembly GCA_030761205.1). NCBI lineage: Eukaryota > Viridiplantae > Streptophyta > Magnoliopsida > Malvales > Malvaceae > Fremontodendron > Fremontodendron californicum. The sequence continues at coordinate 4,692,428 of JAULJL010000037.1, forward strand.
TGATTCCGAGTTCATTTGCAAAATGGCTAAATCCCGAGCTTCCTATGCAGTAATTCAAGCCGATAAATCCCGAAAAAATACCAAATGAGCTCCAAAAATTACGAAAACTTCCAGATCACACTTTTTAATTATTTTGAAGAGATTGGTGAAGAAAAATCTTGATTTGGAGCTCGTTTAAAAAATGGTAAAAAGTAGGGGCATAAAAGGACATTTTGGGAAGAAAAAATCCAAATAAATAGCAAACGGACTCGGATAATTTTGAAAACTTCCAGAACTCAATATTTTATTATTTTGGAAGTATTAAAAAACGAAAAATTGAATTTGGAGCCCGTTTGATATTTATTTTGCATTCGGGAGGGCAAAATGGTCATTTCACCCAAGCAACCGAAAAGGGCTTTTTGGGCCCTTCAAAAAATCAGAGTTGGGCTGGAAAAAAGATGTCAACATTTTTCTTGGACAGCTGTAATTTGAGAGGGCTGAGATGCTAATCTAAGGGTGGTAATTTAATGACTTTTCATCTTGAATTATTGGCCATTTGATGGAAATTAGGTTACACAAAAATGACAACATCTTGGAGTCCATATAAGCATCATTTTCTGCCAGCCCTAAGGGAGGAGGCAGATTTTGGTTTCTTCTTTTCCATTTTGGCTGATTTCTCTTAGTTTTTCTTAGTTTTTATCTTCTTGGTTGAGAGCAAAAAAAAAGAAAAGTTTAGAAATAAAGGAAAGTTTGATGAGAAAAGCTTGAAATATTAGCTTCTTGAGGTTGCTCTTGAGCACCAACTCTTGCACTTTCATTTTCTATTCTTGTTTTTTGCTATTTTAATCTCTACTTGGTGAGTTTTCATTTTAAAATAATGTTTCTTGTTCTTCCTTCATTTCCTTTCTTAAGTATATTTTTTTTACATTTTGTTTTTACAATAAACTCACCATGGCCAAATGGCCTACATTATTTATTTTAAGTTGTTGTTTCAATTCATTTTACCATATTGTTTATGCTATTTTCTTTGTTTTTGATGTTTTAAGTGTTATGTTATTTCATGTTCTTAAGTTATATTTAATTTGGTTGCTTTGTTTGTTGCCATTTATGTCTTAGATATCATGTTTTTGCATTTTTAATTTTCTGTTTTCATGTTGTTTAAATTTGAGCATGTTTTAGAGTTAGCATATTAAGTGTTTGTGAAAATGCTTGTGTGATTCTTTGCATGATTCTTGTTTTATATCTTAGTGAGCATGTTTTAGATTTGGTATATTAGGTGTTTGTGAAAATGCTTGTGTGATTTTTGTGTTATGACTTAGTTTTTCATGCTAGCATACCAAGTGTTTGTGAAAATGCCATGCTTGTTGGAGCTTGGGGCCATTTGGCTACTCCATGTGTTTTGCATTGTGTGTTGTATTTTTTGTCATGCTAGTTGTTAGGTTTTTGCATTTGCATGATATTTGGTTGGATTTTTGAATTAAGCATGCCTTGTGTTTGTGAAAATGCCATGCATGTCTTAGGTCTAGGTTACATTAAATGCCATGCAAGTTCATGTTAGGTCTAGGCCATATTATTTATGTCATGCATTTTCCTTACATTTAGGTTTAGATCCATGCATTTCATGCATTATGTTTGCTGCATTGTTTCATGCATTTCATGTTCATGCCACTTGAATAATGACTTGAGCCAATTAATGGTTCAAAGTCATGCTCTCTTGAGCACACTTGTGGAAAATTAAGTTTGTCAAATTGATTATTCTACCTTTGTGATTTTTTTTACTTAGCCAATTTTTATCTAACTTTCAAAAAGTCCTAGCTACTGCTTTCAAGTCATTTTATGAGTTTCAAATATTTTTATTTTTATTTTTAAATGATTTTATCAAAGACAAAAAAATGTGTTGGCAAAGCAGTTTTTTTTTTCCACCCAAAACTCGTACATCTCCGATTTTTCTGGGAATTCATCTTTGATCAGAAAATTAAGCCAATTTTTTCTCATGTAGTTTTATATGTCCTGAGTCTCCAGTATATTTTTTAGAATTTTTGGAATTTTTAAAAATAGGGTAAAAAATCGTGGATTAAAACTGGACAGTGGAGTCAGGATTGAATTTAAAGAAAAACAAAGCAGTTTTTTCTCCTCCAAAAACTCGTACATCTCTGATTTTTCTGGGAATTCATCTTTGATCAAAAAATTAAGCCGATTTTTTCTCGTGTAGTTTTAAATGTCGTGAGTCTCCAGTATTTTTTTCAGAATTTTTGGAATTTTTTAAAATAGGGTAAAAAATCGTGGATTAAAACTGGACAGTGGAGTCAGAATTGAATTTAAAGAAAAACAAAGCAGTTTTTTCTCCTCCAAAAACTCGTACATCTCTGATTTTTCTGGGAATTCATCTTTGATTCGAAAATTAAGCCGATTTTTTTTCGTGTAGTTTTACATGTTCTGAGTTTCCAGTATTCTTTTTAGAATTTTTGGAATTTCTAAAAATAGGATAAAAATTCGTGGATTAAAACTGGACAGTGGAGTCAGAATTGAATTTAAAAAAAAAACAATTTTCTGTTTTGGTTAATTTACTTAGAGTGGGCTGATTAGAAGGGTTAGCTACTGACTTAGGGTAATTTCTAAGCCTTTTCAAACTCTAAAAATGGTTTTTCAAGTCCCGGGTTAAGGGTAGTCAAGTCCGGATTTTTTAAACTTAGGAAATTAGAGCCATTTTAAAGAAATTAGCCCAGTTTTTATTTTTAATTCAAGCTTTTCAAAATTGTTTTCAAACAATCACAAAGTATTTTGGTTTTAGAATATTTAATTTGACATATTTTCCTAAGGTAGCCGGATATCTTTTTAGATATACGGATTTCCTTAATTAAAGGAAAAAAATACATTTCATGCATTGCATTTTTATATTCATGCATTTTATATAATATGTGATTCTTGCTATAATAATTTCTATGATATTGTTGTTATTTTGATTTATATTTTTTGATGTTACATGGTTTATTATATGGTTTCGAATATTTCATGATATCCTATGCTTTTATTTAGTTATCTTTATTTAGCATATACGTATTCATTTATTTTAAATGTTTTCAAAAGATAATGGTTTTCAATAAAAATAAAGATATTCCCGAGTTAAAATAATTCATGAGTTCTCTACCGGGTTTGCTGGAGGGAATATCATCAATTATCATTAATAAAGGAATATCTTTCTTTCAAAAAAGAGAATGATTCGGAAAGTTTTCCAAAACTAATAAAAATTTCTATATTTTGCCACGTTTGTTGGGGAATATAGGAAAATTTTGAATTTATAAATTCTGGATCATTTTCAATAAAAAAAATGAAATTATTTTTCTTTAAATTGGGAATTAACTTGAAATACTAAATTTAAAACCAACTTTTTACCGAGACTTGAGATAACACACGATTAATAAGGTACCGATTTATACGGGCGTTGTGGGGGTGCTAATCCTTCCCCACACGTAACCGACTCCCGAACCCGCTTCTTTGATTTCTCTGGTTTAAAACGCAGACTTGAAATTGGTTTTTAAAATGTTTTAATTAATTTTTAAAATATTTTATAAAACCGGTTTTAATAGGTGGCCGATCACACCTAGCTAAAAAAGATTGGTGGCGACTCCATGTCTTTTTTAAGGTTATTTTCAAAACCTTCATTTTTCTAGAGGAATTAAGTCGACTTTTCCTCGATTTTTTTTAATGTCACGCCTAACGAATAATAAAGTCTTGCGATGAGACTCGTCGTTATTTTTTTTTTTTAGGTTGCGACAGCTTGGCGACTCCGCTGGGGACATATTAGAGAGTCAGGCCTAGAATTGGTCGTGTGTTATCAAAGTCTCGGTTTTGTTGGTTTAATTGGTATTTAATTTTAATTCCCACATTTTTTAAGGAGAATTTTGAAAATAATAAAATGTTTTAAATATGTTCATTCTCATGTGCATGCATTTTATTTTTGTTCTCTAGTTATTTAAGGTTGTATATTATAATTGCTTGTCGATTAATGCGTTATACTATTCTTGAATGTTTTAATTGCTAGGGCATTTAGAATAAGGTTTGTAGAATAGGTAGTGAAAGGTTTGTTATTCCTCCACACACACTACACGTGCATTTGCATAACATGAATCCTCTACCCGGGTTCCGTCCTTTTAAGTGGGAGTAAAGTAACTACGCCTTCGTGATGATCCTCCGTATGGGCTAGTGAAACACTTTCGGAGTATAAAGTACCTATTGCCTTCGTGATAATCCTCCGTACGGGCATAGGAAAATATACTCTAACGGATTGAACCCGCTTTTATCGGGGTGCCTTACTAGCCTTCACCAGCGACAGTGAGGAACAATTCGGGGCCTTAGAACCGATTCACCCTCATATAGTGAACCTAGGCGAAGCCATCCCGAATTTCCGTTAGATATACCAAAAATAGGAACACATGGAGGGACATTTCTAAACTTTTTGTTACACTCCGAATAAGTGTGGTAGATCGGGCAACGATGTACGTACATTGCCCGTAATAAATGTGATACTCCGCCTCGAAGGCATCGTGATGCCTAAATAAGCAGATATTGCTGGGGCAGATGTTCATTAGCTGTTTTTTTTTTTTTAAAATATATATATTTTTTAAGCATTTTGCATGTTGCACATTTCATACATGTGTGAATAGAGCATGTACATTTTTGGTTGTGTTATTGATCTCATTCTTTGCAATAAACAGTTGGTAATTTCATTTGATGATTTCATAAAACAGGTAGTGTCACATGAACATTTGCATATGGTACCATAGTGGGATCCACCCTGAAATTCTTTTGAAAATAATGTGATTGGTTTTTCATAAATAAAAAAAAAAAAACACAAAAAAAAAGCATGTTAAAAAAAAATCATAAATTAGGAGGCAAATCTTGCATAATGAGATTTTTGAATAATCAAGATTTAGGTCCCACCAATTTCGTGTAATCATTGGTTAATTTATTTGTCTCATTTTGACATCGTGTTACAGTCATAACATGCATGATTATTCATTGTAGAATACATTTGTGATATACATGGTCATTCTTTGTACCTACCTTTGTATTAATTCATTTATTCTTAGCATGTATCATTTTGACATCATAGCATGCATGGTCATTCATTGTAGGACACTTTTATAACATGCATAGTCATTACCTGTATATACCTGGCATTAGATTGCATCCATAGCATACATAGTCATCATAATTTCTCTGTATATGTTCATGCATTAACCATCAGTTTATTCATGCACATAGGAATAGAGCATGTACATTCATAATCTTAATCTCATGACATTTTCATTTGCATGAAAGGGGTTCGAGATATGAGGAATGAATCGGAGGAACGATTGGGTGCTTTGGAACGCAATCAAGATGAATATGGACATGAAATCCGAGAGGTGAAGGAACAACTTGCCAAATTGCTGAAAATGGTTGAGGATATGGGTAACAGTAAAGGTGAACTTTCTCAGGGCTTCGCATCATCTTCGGATCAACCAAAACCATTAGGTCCAGAACATACAATCCTTGCTGGATCCTGCACTTGTCAATGCCACAAAGGTTGCAATCCTGATGAAATTGTGGACAAAATCATGAAAATAATTAAACCTGAAAGCCTGATACCAAAGACAGAAACCTCGAATCCAGTACCATACCTGCAAACTGTTCTAGGTCCAAACCAGTATCCCCACCCTACTATGGTCCAATCGTCCATTGGGACGACCACTACGGGATTCCTGAATCCGACTCCATCGTTACCAACTACCAGTTCATACTATTTCCCTCATCAATCACCTTATCCAGTACCTGAGATAGGAACCTCGAGCTATGTACAACCTCCAAAGGCCCCGTGTCCAAATCCATACCCTTACCATGCTGTTCCGCCACATCCCCATGTAAACACTCCGGTTCGAACCTTAGTGCTACCACCAAGTGCCCCAACTCCTAGGCCATGTGTGACTAAGAAACGATCCCAGAATAAGACCCAAATGCATTTTGATCCCATTCCAATCAGCTACCAAGAGCTCCTCCCTATACTGATCCAAAATCACATGGTTGCCTGTGTCCCATTGAAACCCCTGTTACCACCATATCCAATGTGGTATAATCCAAATGAAAGATGTGATTATCACTGTGGAATTGTTGGCCATAGCATCGAAGATTGTATAGCAGTCAAAAGGAAAGTGCAAGCTCTCATAGATGCCAAGTGGTTGGATCCAACGACACTGATTGATAAAGGACTGGGAAAACGCCATTAGGATTGGGAGATTTACAGCATTGAAGTGGAAAGACTTCGGTCTTATATGATGCAATAGGATTTCACTTTTTCAGTAGCCGGCTCTTATAGCCTTAGGATGCTAGGAAGAATAAAGTGCTTGTAAAGACAGTTTTAACTACTGCTCAAATTTTGTAAAACATGGTTTATACCATTGTGAACATTGATATGGGAATGAATTGAGTATGCTTCAAATTTATAAGATGTTGATGATTAAGTTCCTCCGATTCTTATTTCCTCCGTGATATCTTCCCCTTTGCATTTTGCATCCCATCAATTATTTGTCAGGTTGCATTCATAACAAACATATTCAACATAATTTCTTTGTATATGTTCATGCATTAATTTGCTTATTACATACATCATGTTAGCATTAGGTCGCATTCATGACACACATGGTTAGCATGATTTTCTTTGTATATACTCTATATCAATCATTCATTGTTTGCATGTATCATAATTGACACCGTGTTGCATTCATAGGATATATGATCATTCATTGGGAAACATGCTAAAATGCACATGATCAGTCATTGCATATATCCATGTGTTGATTTGTTTATTCTTTGTTTGCAACATGTTGGCATTGTGATTGCATTTATCACATATATGGTCAGCATGTTTCCATTGTACATATCCATACATCATATTGTTTAGGCTTCACATGCATGAAATTGCATTCATGGCTCATTCATCATGACATACATTTGGGGGAAATAAAATAGAAGTTGGCTTGGCTTTAGGAGTCTTTGAAAGAATTTCCATTTCAAATCAGAAGAAGTACTGAGTACACTTTTAATACAGGCTGGTGCTATGGAGGATGAACAAGTTGCCCGAATGGAAAAAATGGAAAGGGAACAGACAGAATTGCGAGAACAGCTAGCAAAATCTCAAGCAGAATCTAAGGATCAGATGACTAAACTGATGGAGCTAATGTCTGCTGTAATGAAGGGAAAAGGATACACCGAAAACTTTGTCGCCAGAGAAGGGTTAGAGGTACAAAAGGGCCAAGATGAGGTAGCAATAAGTGATGCCCAGAACACTGTTAACCCCGTCAATGTCCTAAAATCAGATGATCCGGCTGAACAGGAAAAGTTGAAAAGGGTTGCAGTAAATGAGGTTGAGTTGGCAGATTCCCAAGGGAAATATCAGTTGTTAGATGAAAGGCTCCGGGCAATAGAAAGAAAAGATGTATTCGGGAGTGTGGAGGCGAAAGAACGATGCTTGGTCCTCGATTTAGTCATTCCTCCTAAGTTCAAGATCCCTGACTTTGTGAAATATGACGGGACGACCGATCCATCAGCCCACATCACTATGTTCTGCCGAAAGATGACAAGTCAGATAGATAATGATAAGCTTTTGATTCACTGCTTTCAGGATAGCCTCAGCGGGTCCGCAATTAGGTGGTATAGTCAGTTGAGCAAGGATCAGATTCGCTCTTGGAATGATTTGGCTGGGGCTTTTCTAAACCAGTACAAGCATATGACCGACAGGACACTTGATCGTCTCACTTTGCAAAATATGGAGAAAAAAGCTACTGAGAGCTTCAAAGAATATGCACAACGGTGGATGAGTCTGGCTGCCCAAGTACAACCGCCCTTGACACAAAAGGAAATCACTATCCTTTTGTGAATACACTGCAGGCCCCGTACTATGACAGACTCGTCGGCAATGCTTCGAAAAATTTTGCGGACATGGTAATTTCAGGGGAGATGATTGAGAATGCTATCAAGAATGGGAAACTTGAAAGAGAAGGAACATCCAATACCGAGAGAAATAAGGCACCAAGAAAGAAAGAGGAAGATGTCCAAACTATGGAAGATTTCATCCCATATTCCCAATTTCCCTCATACCAATCATGTTACCCTACTGAGGTATCTCGAAGCCTTTATCCTTACCTACCTACCCAAACACCTAATCCTATACCAGCCCTTGCAACAAGGCCTACTTCTAGAAAACGACCGCGAGAAAATCAAGAAAGAATTCCAATCCCCATCCCTGACTTATTGCCATTACTAATAAAGAATCAGTACCTTACCCCGGTACCTTTGAAAATAGCTCCGAATCCATCAGCAAGGAGTTATGACCCTGACAGCAAGTGTGATTATCACCTAGGGGTAGTTGGGCATTCAACTGAAAAATGCAGACAACTGAAGGAAATGATTGAAAGTTTTATCCGTGATGGTATTTTGACACCGGAGCTTATCGATCAATGGAAGGCCACTTAGCCCTAAATCAATTTCTTTCAGGGTTTTAGGGGGAGAATTACTACCTTTGAAGGATGTCAATAGGAGCATTTTTGACTCATGTAGTTTTATACACTGTGATGATGAAAGCACTTGTCTCATGTTAACATCTACATGAATTAAATGAATTTTAAATGCTTTGTGTTTGTTGTGTTTTAAATAAACGTGAATTTACAAAAACAAACATTAAGAAAGTTTTAATAATGGATAGTCTCAAGAAGATTGATGATCAGTGTTAGAAATGACCCAACACCATCCCCCTCTTTTTTGGGCTTCTCTATACCTAAACCTTGAATCAATAACACTTGAAAGACCTAATGCTTCAAGGAAAAATGAATGAAAAAAGAGAAGCATTGTCATTGCAAAATAAGCAAGGATGTAAATCCTAGTCTAGGCTATGAACAAAGGAACAAACTTTTTGAAATTTTTTGAATTCCTTGAAAATCAAACAAATGAGACATTCTTTCAAGAATCCAGATTTTGATAATTTGGTGTGTGTCAGGATTGTGCTAAAACCATTCATGACCTTTCCCAATGACCACAAAACACTAATTGCCCAGACATCACTTCATGATTGACACCTTGGGGCACAATGATTAAACTAGATTATCCCTTGTCCCAGAGAAAACCTGTTTTTGGGTCATATTTTCCTTGTCTCTTCAAAGAACTCAGATTGGAAACTCAGCCTTTTCAAAACAGACCTAGACTTGCTATGTTCCTCGTTGATACAGATTCTCATGGTTAATCAAATTGGGGCATCATATATGGAAATGATGGATACATGGTGAATAAGGATGGATTAAACGCATGAATCGTTGGGGCATGCGATGAAAAATGAAAAATGAAAAAATTTGTGATATCATGCATATGAGAATTCGGATGATACCAAAGTGCAAAATGAAATTCTGAATATCTATTTCCCCTGGGGATTGCTTTTCAAAGTGAATATTCGTGCTTGACGTGAGGAATGGCCATCTTTCATATCCCTTCACACAAAAAGAAATCATCCATAGTCACCCCTTTTGAGCCAAAAGAATTCTTTCTTGTTTGAACCTTGATCAAGGATCACCCTCTACACTGGGGGGCAAATGCAAGGAAAGATTTTTTTAAAGATCATTGAGAAATGTGTCCTAGCTCAAAGACATATGCAAAGCAAATGGAGCCCCGAATAAAGACGGGCTCACTCCGTTGAAAAAGAAGAGGGGCAAAATGAAAAAAGAAAAAAAAGTAAAAATGTGTGAAAGATATGGCAAATTGAAAGCCAAAAGCAAAGAAGAAAAAAAAGCAAAGTCAAAAGGAAAGAAATGTCCAAGAAGGAACAAATGCTTCAAAGAGAATCCTCCTCAAAAAAATAGATCCTTGATCTGATTACCCTCAAACACATATTTTGGGCCTATTTATCCTTTCTTTCTGAACCCTAAGCCATGGCCTACGTTACGTGCTTTAAAAGTCCATTTTGATCAAGCATGAATATTTAATTTGAAAGGTTTTTCCTCAGATTTTATCCCATTTCATCGAATTATCATTTCACTAAGGAAGAATTTAGAATTCTCAAGTGTATGGTAAAAATGAAAAAAAATGGAAAGAATGGGACTCTAGGGCGAAAACCTAAAAACGGGCGGTCTAGAGTAAATTTGGAAATTTTCGATGCCATCTATGCCGATATCCAAAAAAAAAAAAAGGTCATCTTAAAAAAAGGTGGTCATCGAGGAACATCTAGGAATTCCTGAACCCCCCAAATTGTCAGCTCTCATTCGGAGGATTGTCTTCAAAAAACTGAAACTTTTTTCCTCCAAGATCAAACTTTCCAATTTAAACATCCCAGCCAATCTTGACGCTTGTCAAAAAGCCTTGATATGGAAACTAAAAGAATGTTGAATTTGCTTGGTTCTCAATGAATTCATGATTTATAAAACCTGTTCCATTTGTGAGCCTAGAAAGGACATACATTTTTGTTGTGAAGTTTTCCTGGAAAAGCCAGAATCTTGTTATACCAAGCCTTGCCAATCCCAGTTGAAAAAACCCAGATTAATACTTAGAGAATTTTCTAACAGTGATCATCAGTCATCAAAAGATTTGTACATCATACATTGTGGAGTTAAAATTTTTGGCTTAGAAGTTTTCCTTAAATAAGCAAAATTGTTTTTCAAAAAGGGAAAATAAAAATATTTTTGAAATACCCATTTTTGATGTTGACATGAGACAAGGATTTTTCTAACCCAAAGATATAGAACTGCCAGGATAGGTCCTGACTTCCAGATATGAGAAGAAGATATCGAACCCAGTTCAGATCTCTGTTGATGAAAGTTTGAAAACTGTTGGGGCAAAGAGAATAGCCAAAATGAATTGAAGATATACTCTGATTTGAAGAGGAAAAATGAATTTGAGAGGCTAAGCCAAAGTCTAGAAAAACAACCGGGGGCATTTGCATCACTCATGAGTACTCATCTCTTTATCGAGCTTTTGCATCTGCACAGTGTCGGCAAGCATTTGCATTATTCATGGGTATTTGCATTGGCATTATTCCATAAGCATCTGCATTTTACCTTTACATTTACATTCTTCATGGAATTCGCATTTGTGTCATCTCAAGCAATTGCATCATTTCTAGAATCATTGCATTTTCATTATTGTGTGGTAATTGTAGTTACACCATTCATAAACCAGTTACATGAACACAATTAATAGGGGCATCTGCATCATGAAACATGGGCATCAATCCAGGCCATTTGCATTTGCACTAAGAAATATTTTACATTTGCACCATGAAGCATGAGCACCTTGTTAAAAGACATGTGCATCTGCATCATTTCTCAAAGCTTCTGGTGGGGATATCCAGAATTTTACAGTTTTTAAAAAGTGAACAAGTCTTCGGTGGTGATAGCTGAAGCCTCTGGTGGAGATATCCAGAGTTTTATAATTTTGAAAAATGAGAAATTTTCTTCTGGTGGGGATATCCAGAATTTTACAATAAGCAAGTCTTTGGTGGTGATAGCCAAAGCTTCTGGTGGGGATATCCAGAATTTTACAGTTTTAAAAGTGAACAAGTCTTCGGTGGTGATAGCTGAAGCCTCTGGTGGAGATATCCAGGGTTTTATAATTTTGAAAAATGAGAAATTTTATTCTGAAGGAGTTACCCAGAATTTTACAATGACCAAGTCTTTGGTGGTGATAGCCAAAGCTTCTGGTGGTGATATCCAGAATTTTGCAGTTTTAAAAGTGAATAAGTCTTCGGTGGTGATAGCTGAAGCCTCTGGTGGAGATATCCAGGGTTTTATAATTTTGAAAACATGAGAAATTTTATTCTGAAGGAGTTACCCAGAATTTTACAATGAGCAAGTATTTGGTGGTGATAGCCAAAGCTTCTGGTGGTGATATCCAGAATTTTGCAGTTTTAAAAGTGAACAAGTCTTCAGTGGTGATAGCTGAAGCCTCTGGTGGAGATATCCAGGGTTTTATAATTTTGAAAACATGAGAAATTTTATTCTGAAGGAGTTACCCAGAATTTTACAATGACCAAGTCTTTGGTGGTGATAGCCAAAGCTTCTGGTGGTGATATCCAGAATTTTGCAGTTTTAAAAGTGAATAAGTCTTCGGTGGTGATAGCTGAAGCCTCTGGTGGAGATATCCAGGGTTTTATAATTTTGAAAAATGAGAAATTTTATTCTGAAGGAGTTACCCCGAATTTTACAATGACCAAGTCTTTGGTGGTGATAGCCAAAGCTTCTGGTGGTGATATCCAGAATTTTGCAGTTTTAAAAGTGAATAAGTCTTCGGTGGTGATAGTTGAAGCCTCTGGTGAAGATATCCAGGGTTTTATAATTTTGAAACATGAGAAATCTTCTTCTAGATGAGTTATCTAGAATTTTATATTGAGCAAGTCTTTGGTGGTGATAGCCAAAGCTTCTGGTGGAGATATCCAGAATTTTACAGTTTTAAAAATGAAGAAGTCTTCGGTGGTGATAGCTGAAGCCTCTGGTGGAGATATCCAGGGTTTTATAATTTTGAAAAATGAGAAATCTTCTTTTGAAAGAGTTATCCAGAATTTTTTTTCAACATGTGCATCTACATCAAGAAGCATTTGCATCAATCTAAGTTAGTTAAATCTGCATCAAGAAAGTTTGCATCAAATCAAGTCATTTACATTTGCATCAAAGACATTTGCACCAATCTAAGTCATTTGCATCTACATCAAGAAGCGTTTGCATCAACAAAAGACATTTGCATTTGCATCATGAAGCATTTGCATCATCTCTTAAAGCTTTCAGGTATAATCGATTTCGTTTTCTTAAGGCGAGTCGAGCCCCGAAATCATCGTCGAGGTACTTTTTTTATTTATGAACAAGTCTTCGGTGGTGATAGCTGAAGCCTCTGGTGGAGATATCCAGAGTTTTTTTTTAAAGTCCTTTGAAAAGGTAGAAAGTCTTCGGTGGTGATAGCTGAAGCTTCTGGAGATGATACCCAGAATTTTACAGTTTTAAAAATGAACAAGACTTCGGTGGTGATAGCTGAAGCCTCTGGTGGAGATATCCAGAGTTTTTTTTAAAGTCCTTTGAAAAGGTAGAAAGTCTTCGGTGGTGATAGCTGAAGCTTCTGGAGATGATACCCAGAATTTTACAGTTTTAAAAATGAGCAAGACTTCGGTGGTGATAGCTGAAGCCTCTGGTGGAGATATCCAGAGTTTTAAAATCCTTTGAAAAGATAGAAAGTCTTCGGTGGTGATAGCTGAAGCTTCTGGAGGTGATACCCATAATTTTTACATTAAAAAAATGAGCAAGACTTCGGTGGTGATAGCCGAAGCTTCTGGAGGAGATATCCAGAATTTTAAACACAGCTGAGAACAAGACAGGTTAAGGCCCCGAGACCATCGTCGAGCTCATTTCTTTTCTTGCAAATCGAATTCGTTTCCTTAAGACGAATCGAGCCTCGTTTAGGCAGGGAATTCAATTTAAGGACAAATCTTCAATTTACTGTTTTCAAAAAAAAAATTGAAAAAAAAAAGAGAAAAAAGAGAAAAGAGAGAAAATGAAAAAAAATAGAAAATGAAAAAAGAAAATGAAAAATGCAAAATGCAAAATGCAAAATGCAAAAATGAATGAAGAAATGAAAAAGGAAACCCCTTTCCTTTCCATGTGATTTCACTGACCGTACAAAATTAGTGTTGGTTTATCTTTGCCTGATTCCTGATTCTCAGCAATAGCCAAAGAGGGGCAGCTGTAGACACCTAATTTTGTCCGGGCCACTAAACAGGTATGTTTTCTTCCTATATTGATGTTTCAGAGTATAAAAAGACTGTTTTCATCCTGCAGGTGGTACTCCGAGACTTAGTTTAAGAGGGCGAGCACAAAAAGTCAAACTTGAAAAAAAGTCAACCCCGAAAGAGTCAACCCCAAAAAAGTCAACCCCAGAAAGTCAACTACTAAAAAAGTCAACCCACTTTCAAAATCAAGATTTTGAGTTCAATTGAACAATGGAGAAAGAATTTTGATAATCCGAGGTCTACATTGAAAGATATGGAGTTCGGAAGTTGGGATTTGAAGATTCAGTAGAAAAGAAACCCTAATCCGAGAAATTTGGGGAAAAGTGCTTAAATGATCAAACTGGTCGAAATTGAAGGTTCCAAATGAAAGATAAGCACTGACTACGGGTAATGGAGAAGTCACTTGCAAGAAAAACCAAAAGAAAAGTCAATCCGGGAGAAAACCGAGAATTAGGGTTTTTAGTGGATTTCGGTGAAATCGGGAAGAATCACAGAAATGGCCCGACTTGGTAAGACCAAAGCCCCCAATGGATGAAGAATGATTAAAAAGGATGGCCCAAGGCTCAGATTGAAGAAAATCTAAAAATCGGACTTGTTTTGAGCAAAACCGGGTTTAGGAGGTTAAAGGGCAAAATTGGAAAAATTTGGGAAAAATAGCAAATGGACTCCGAAAATTATGGAAAATTTGTCAATCTCATTCTTAAATCATTTGAAAGAGATTGGTAAAAGAAAATCTTGATTCCGAGTTCGTTTGCAAAATGGCCAAATCCCGGGCTTCTTATGCAGTAATTCAAAAAGATAAATCCCGGAAAAATAGCAAATGGACTCCAAAAATTCTGAAATTTGGCAAATCTCATTTTTAAATTATTTGGAAGAGATTGGCGAAAGAAAATCTTGATTCCGAGTTCATTTGCAAAATGGCTAAATCCCGAGCTTCCTATGCAGTAATTCAAGCCGATAAATCCCGAAAAAATACCAAATGAGCTCCAAAAATTACGAAAACTTCCAGATCACACTTTTTAATTATTTTGAAGAGATTGGTGAAGAAAAATCTTGATTTGGAGCTCGTTTAAAAAATGGTAAAAAGTAGGGGCATAAAAGGACATTTTGGGAAGAAAAAATCCAAATAAATAGCAAACGGACTCGGATAATTTTGAAAACTTTCAGAACTCAATATTTTATTATTTTGGAAGTATTAAAAAATGAAAAATTGAATTTGGAGCCCGTTTGATATTTATTTTGCATCCGGGAGGGCAAAATGGTCATTTCACCCAAGCAACCGAAAAGGGCTTTTTGGGCCCTTCAAAAAATCAGAGTTGGGCTGGAAAAAAGATGTCAACATTTTTCTTGGACAGCTGTAATTTGAGAGGGCTGAGATGCTAATCTAAGGGTGGTAATTTAATGACTTTTCATCTTGAATTATTGGCCATTTGATGGAAATTAGGTTACACAAAAATGACAACATCTTGGAGTCCATATAAGCATCATTTTCTGCCAGCCCTAAGGGAGGAGGCAGATTTTGGTTTCTTCTTTTCCATTTTGGCTGATTTCTCTTAGTTTTTCTTAGTTTTTATCTTCTTGGTTGAGAGCAAAAAAAAGAAAAGTTTAGAAATAAAGGAAAGTTTGAAGAGAAAAGCTTGAAATATTAGCTTCTTGAGGTTGCTCTTGAGCACCAACTCTTGCACTTTCATTTTCTATTCTTGTTTTTTGCTATTTTAATCTCTACTTGGTGAGTTTTCATTTTAAAATAATGTTTCTTGTTCTTCCTTCATTTCCTTTCTTAAGTATATTTTTTTTACATTTTGTTTTTACAATAAACTCACCATGGCCAAATGGCCTACATTATTTATTTTAAGTTGTTGTTTCAATTCATTTTACCATATTGTTTATGCTATTTTCTTTGTTTTTGATGTTTTAAGTGTTATGTTATTTCATGTTCTTAAGTTATATTTAATTTGGTTGCTTTGTTTGTTGCCATTTATGTCTTAGATATCATGTTTTTGCATTTTTAATTTTCTGTTTTCATGTTGTTTAAATTTGAGCATGTTTTAGAGTTAGCATATTAAGTGTTTGTGAAAATGCTTGTGTGATTCTTTGCATGATTCTTGTTTTATATCTTAGTGAGCATGTTTTAGATTTGGTATATTAGGTGTTTGTGAAAATGCTTGTGTGATTTTTGTGTTATGACTTAGTTTTTCATGCTAGCATACCAAGTGTTTGTGAAAATGCCATGCTTGTTGGAGCTTGGGGCCATTTGGCTACTCCATGTGTTTTGCATTGTGTGTTGTATTTTTTGTCATGCTAGTTGTTAGGTTTTTGCATTTGCATGATATTTGGTTGGATTTTTGAATTAAGCATGCCTTGTGTTTGTGAAAATGCCATGCATGTCTTAGGTCTAGGTTACATTAAATGCCATGCAAGTTCATGTTAGGTCTAGACCATATTATTTATGTCATGCATTTTCCTTACATTTAGGTTTAGATCCATGCATTTCATGCATTATGTTTGCTGCATTGTTTCATGCATTTCATGTTCATGCCACTTGAATAATGACTTGAGCCAATTAATGGTTCAAAGTCATGCTCTCTTGAGCACACTTGTGGAAAATTAAGTTTGTCAAATTGATTATTCTACCTTTGTGATTTTTTTTACTTAGCCAATTTTTATCTAACTTTCAAAAAGTCCTAGCTACTGCTTTCAAGTCATTTTATGAGTTTCAAATATTTTTATTTTTATTTTTAAATGATTTTATCAAAGACAAAAAAATGTGTTGGCAAAGCAGTTTTTTTTTTTCCACCCAAAACTCGTACATCTCCGATTTTTCTGGGAATTCATCTTTGATCAGAAAATTAAGCCAATTTTTTCTCATGTAGTTTTATATGTCCTGAGTCTCCAGTATATTTTTTAGAATTTTTGGAATTTTTAAAAATAGGGTAAAAAATCGTGGATTAAAACTGGACAGTGGAGTCAGGATTGAATTTAAAGAAAAACAAAGCAGTTTTTTCTCCTCCAAAAACTCGTACATCTCTGATTTTTCTGGGAATTCATCTTTGATCAAAAAATTAAGCCGATTTTTTCTCGTGTAGTTTTAAATGTCATGAGTCTCCAGTATTTTTTTCAGAATTTTTGGAATTTTTTAAAATAGGGTAAAAAATCGTGGATTAAAACTGGACAGTGGAGTCAGAATTGAATTTAAAGAAAAACAAAGCAGTTTTTTCTCCTCCAAAAACTCGTACATCTCTGATTTTTCTGGGAATTCATCTTTGATTCGAAAATTAAGCCGATTTTTTTTCGTGTAGTTTTACATGTTCTGAGTTTCCAGTATTTTTTTTAGAATTTTTGGAATTTCTAAAAATAGGATAAAAATTCGTGGATTAAAACTGGACAGTGGAGTCAGAATTGAATTAAAAAAAAAATAATTTTCTGTTTTGGTTAATTTACTTAGAGTGGGCTGATTAGAAGGGTTAGCTACTAACTTAGGGTAATTTCTAAGCCTTTTCAAACTCTAAAAATGGTTTTTCAAGTCCCGGGTTAAGGGTAGTCAAGTCCGGATTTTTTAAACTTAGGAAATTAGAGCCATTTTAAAGAAATTAGCCCAGTTTTTATTTTTAATTCAAGCTTTTCAAAATTGTTTTCAAACAATCACAAAGTATTTTGGTTTTAGAATATTTAATTTGACATATTTTCCTAAGGTAGCCGGATATCTTTTTAGATATACGGATTTCCTTAATTAAAGGAAAAAAATACATTTCATGCATTGCATTTTTATATTCATGCATTTTATATAATATGTGATTCTTGCTATAATAATTTCTATGATATTGTTGTTATTTTGATTTATATTTTTTGATGTTACATGGTTTATTATATGGTTTCGAATATTTCATGATATCCTATGCTTTTATTTAGTTATCTTTATTTAGCATATACGTATTCATTTATTTTAAATGTTTTCAAAAGATAATGGTTTTCAATAAAAATAAAGATATTCCCGAGTTAAAATAATTCATGAGTTCTCTACCGGGTTTGCTGGAGGGAATATCATCAATTATCATTAATAAAGGAATATCTTTCTTTCAAAAAAGAGAATGATTCGGAAAGTTTTCCAAAACTAATAAAAATTTCTATATTTTGCCACGTTTGTTGGGGAATATAGGAAAATTTTGAATTTATAAATTCTGGATCATTTTCAATAAAAAAAATGAAATTATTTTTCTTTAAATTGGGAATTAACTTGAAATACTAAATTTAAAACCAACTTTTTACCGAGACTTGAGATAACACACGATTAATAAGGTACCGATTTATACGGGCGTTGTGGGGGTGCTAATCCTTCCCCACACGTAACCGACTCCCGAACCCGCTTCTTTGATTTCTCTGGTTTAAAACGCAGACTTGAAATTGGTTTTTAAAATGTTTTAATTAATTTTTAAAATATTTTATAAAACCGGTTTTAATAGGTGGCCGATCACACCTAGCTAAAAAAGATTGGTGGCGACTCCATGTCTTTTTTAAGGTTATTTTCAAAACCTTCATTTTTCTAGAGGAATTAAGTCGACTTTTCCTCGATTTTTTTTAATGTCACGCCTAACGAATAATAAAGTCTTGCGATGAGACTCGTCGTTATTTTTTTTTTTTAGGTTGCGACAATTAAAATTATATCAATTATTATATAAATTAGCTTTTACATATCATGATTAATTTTCTAAAAATTTAAGTATTAATTATTAAAGTTAAACCAATTAATTGGTACTCTTTTAATGTCTAGTTGTCTACTATTCAACATTTTAATTGAACATTTGGTCAATTAGTGTATACAATTAGATCTAATGTTATTATGTTAGTATTTATAATTATGTCCAAATATAAATATAAAAAAAAATTCTTTAAAATTTAAAATACTGTTAAAAAAATATAATACAATGACTAGAAAACCTAATAAAGCAAAAAAATTTAAAATAAAAATTTATTGGACTGAGTGACTAAGCGTTCAATGAGTTATAGATTAAGAGTAAAAAGTCATTTATATAAATGTTTAGTTGATTTTGTTTATAACTTCTTTCCTTCTAATGATTTTTTTTTTTAAAAATATAGCCAAATGATTTTCGACTTTTATTTTTTTAGTGATACTTTATGTAGCAACCTATTTTCGTCCGAATCACTTCCCGAGTCAGGTCCTGAGTCGAGAACAGTTCGAGCGTAGATTTGGGTGTCAAAGGAATCACGATTTTTGTCATAGTCACTCGTTCAATTAAGCAGTTTCAAAATTATACGAATAGTCCCTGATAGGCAAAATTCAATTCGATTTGATCAAACCTGATTATTTTTCATTTTCAACGTTTTGTCGTGAATTGTTTTCGGCGCAGGATTTTAGTCAAAACGATTTTAGAATCAACTCGGGATTATTTATTTATTTTTTTAAAAAAATTATTACTTATTTATTTGATTATTTATTTCTTTTTATTTTTTCTTTTCTTTTGAAGTTTGGGCCAGACCATGAAATTATTGGGTTTTGGAGCCCAAGAAACAAACGAGAGGGCCAGTTGGGCCTACTGGCCAGGTAGGCCAATTGGGCCAATTGGCCCAAGAGGCCACCAGCCAAGGGTTGGCCCTGGCAACCTGCTGCCAGGCAGCAGCCACCTCCACTTGCCTGGCAGCAGCCACTATCACCACCACCCCCACTTGCCCACCGCCTCACCAGCCTGTTGCCAGACAGCAACTTGCCCTGCCAGCACCACACCCACTTGCACCCTTCCACCACCCACCTAAACCCTAGGCTAGCCCACACACTTAGCACCCACTTGCATGCTAGGCCACCACCCATCTAGCCCTAGGCAGCCGCCCCTAGCCACCGCCCCAAACAACCCCGAGAACCCCCTATAAAGCCCCAAATCCAAAACCCACAAAGGGTTCGAATCCCTTGTAAAAAAGAAAAAGAAAAAAAGACAACAACAAAAAATCACAAATAGCGAAAAAACCTAAACCCAGATCAAAAACAAAAAAAAAAAAAAAGGGAAAAGAAACCAGAAAAAGGGGAGGGTTTCGGTTTCCTTGGTTGGGGTTTGTTTGTTTTGAAAACTGAACGGTGAGGAAAAGGGGTGAATAGATTTGGGTTCGGCTTGGAGACTGATCGGACGGCCGAACACGGAGATTGGGAGTTGAGAAGTCCCGTATTTCGATACTAGATCTACACGAATTGGGAGATTCGATCAAAACTAGTAGGGTTCTAGAAAGAGGAAGATGAGGTGAAGGTTTCGGGGCTGGTCTTGATTGGAAAATACATCGGAGGACGGCGGCAGACGGTGGAGCCACCGTCAATTTTTGGGATTTTGGAGAGAGGAGAGAGAAAAGAGGTTTGGAAAGAGAGAGAGGGAGATCTGAAAAATTAAGAAAAAAAAAGAAAAAGTTAGCTTTTATACCAGGTGCAAAACACACCGTTTTGGCTTAAGGAGGAGGATCTGCGTGCTGACCCGCCACCCGACCCGGCCAGAAGAAAAAGAGAGAAAGAAAAAAAGGAAAAAAAAAAAGAAAAAAAGAAAGAAAAATCCGAAAGTTTTCTTTCGGGAATTATTCCGAGCATTCAAGATTCAGATTTTTACGATTTTCGAGGTAAGTTTTATTATATTCATTTATTTATTTATTTATTTATTTATTTTTCTTTACTATATTCTATATTCTTTTTTGTTTATTTATTTTTATTTTCTTTTAGTCTTTTGGTGATTTTAATTTTCTTTCTTTCTTTGGTATGATAGTTATTATTTTTAGGATAATTATATTATACGTTCGGTTTTTATTTTATTTTATTTTCTTTACATATATATTTTATTTTTATTATTATTACTGAATATATTATAACTTTAAAAAAAAAATTAAAGATGGTATTCCGGTGCACGCGGATGAAAATATGTCATTTAAATTATTTTCGTTAAAGGAAATCTTCTAAAATCAAATCCTTCCATGTGACGGTCGAAGTATCAATCGTTCCTCGAAACGGTTTAAGTAAAAGTAGTTATCGAAACATTATCAAAAGTATCAGAGTGATTCGGGAATTATTTTTACATGGATAATTTTTTTTTTTTCGAAAATAATTATAAAAGGCATTCTCATTGGTTTTTTTTTTTTTTTTTTTAAGCAAAAGAACAAATTGTTTTAAGTGAGGTGATCGACCGAAGACGGAACTCCAAGGATGTCACGGTAGTGATTCCTAAGATATCTTGAGGTGAGAAAATTTTGTTAAAATATCACCAAAAGTATTCGGAGTATTTTACGAACATTTTTGATAAAGGATCCACATTTGTTTTCATAAATAAAAAATAATAATAATAATAAAAGAACATTTTCTTTCTACGCAAATAAAACGATCTTGAAAAAGGAATTAAAAAATAAATATGGACGACGAATCTCTGACGACGGAATTCGAAAAATGTCACAATAGTGATTCCTAAGATATCTTGAGGTGAGAGAATTTCGTTAAATATCATCACAAGTAGTGGGAGTATTTGGCAATTTTTTCAATACAAAAATTCGTGTTCATTTCAAAAAATGGAACTAATAAAAATAATAATAATAATAAAATGAACATGTACGAGCCTGACATTTTGCCATGTTCGTGTTTGCAAATTATGTGTTTCGTATGTTTAATCGTATGATTATGTATTCAATTACGTATCCCATATACTTAACCATGTACATTCCATACTTAAATACTTGCATCATATACCTTTAAATAAAAAAGTGAATGCAAATTACCAACGACAGAATTCGAAAGACGTTATAGTAATGATTTCTAAGATATCTCGAGGTGAGAGGATCTCGTTAAATACCACCAAAAGTATTGGAAATATTTAACGAGTATTCTCGATAAAAGATTTGTGTTTACTTTCATTTTCAAAAAAATATAATAATAACAATTCTTTTTTTAAAAAAATTAATAAACATGTTTTGAAAAAAAATAAAAGGAGAATTGATTTTAAATATCGTTGTTAAGTCCATTAAATCGAGATTTAGGATAACACATGATTAATTAGTACCATTTTATTAACGGACGTCGTGGGGTGCTAATACATTCCTCATACGTAACCGTACTCCAGGACCCGTTATGATTCTCTCTGGTTTTCAGTCGCAGACTTCGAAATTATTTTTTTATAAGGTTTTAATTAATTTTAAAATTCTTTTTTTCAAAGATACATTTTCTTAGGTGGCCAATCACACTTTGCAAAAAAGATTGGTGGCGACTCCATTTATTTTTGAAAATCGTCTGGCGGTAAAAAAACTGTTATGACACTTTATATTTATTTTAACTCACTTATAAAACAAAACAGTTCTTATATAATCATTAATTATAGTTATATTCAATATCAAATATTAAAATTATATTTACTATATAAATTAGCTTTTATATATCATGGTTTTTTAAATTTTTAAAGTATTAATTATTAGAATTAAACCAATTAATTGGTGGTGTCTACTATTCAACATTTTAATTAAATATTTGGTCAATTATTGTATACAATTAGATCTAATATTGTTATGTTAGTATTTATAATCATGTCCAAACAAAAAATATATAAATATAAGAATAAATTCTTGAAAATTTAAAATACTCTTTAAAAATTATAATACAATAACTAGAAAACCTAATAAAGGAAAATTAAAATGTAAAAATAAAAAAAACAATTATTGGACTAAGTGACTATAAGAGCTCAATGAGTTATTGGATTAAGAGTAAAAAGTTATTTATATAAATATTTAGTGAGTTTTATTTATAACTTATTTCCTTCTAATGATGTTTTATTACATGCAGCCCAATAATTTTTGGCTTTGACTTTTTATAGTGTTAATTTATATTTAATTTAGGTCACTTATAAAATTAAAACAAATCTTATATAATCATCAATTATATCTATATTCAATACTAAATATCATAAAAGAATTAAAAATATAAGTATATAATCATTGCAAAAAAATAAGAAATATCAAAATATACAAATTAGTTTTTATTCATACAATAAGTAGATATATTGAACTTATATATTTAGCTTTTATTTAAACTTAACAGATATTAGACTAAAAAATAATGGAAAATATTCGAATATAAAATATTGATACTCAATTTATAAATAAAATTATTATATAATTTAGATAAATATTTATTAATTTTTAAAATTTTAATTTTAGTATTTTTGACACTATGTAAAAAGTGAAATTAACTATTACATTCGAAACTAAAAAAAAGTTATAGCTTAAAAAATTCCAAAATTATTCAAATTCGTCTAGACCTGCTTGAACTCGAACCGATCCGAATCCAAAATAGCTCGAACTCAAAAAAGCCAATATCCAAAATGGTTCGAATCCGAGATAGCCCGAATCTAAAATTATCTGAATTTGAAAAAGCCTGAATCCAAAATTATCCGAGTCCGAAATGATCCGAATCCAAAGATAACTCGATCCGAACCTGCGCATTTGCCATCTCTAATTAAAAAGTGAATTCATAAATGCTCGCATGATATTTTTAAATGGGTCCGATTAACTCAAGGTTATAGACACCATTTAAATATTATTTAATTATTATTTAAAAAAAAATTATGCATTTAATAAATTACTTTTATTGAATTCAAAAAGAATAATACATTAATTATATATTTTTTATAAATATTAATTTAATCAATCTTAAATACTGATTAATATTTTCCTTTTTAAATTGCGTGTTGCACCTTGATTTGTCGAGTTTGAGATTAACATGGTATTAGACCTGCTCACAGGCCGGGCCTGGACAGAGAATTCTTGTCCCAGGGCGGCCCGATATGGTCCGAAACAATATTTTAGGTATTAGAATTATATTATTTAATTTAATTTTAATTATAAAAATATAAAAGTATTAATATATTTTTTATTTTTTAAATATAATGAACAGTATTCACGGATTGGCAGGCTGACCCGAGTAAAGATCTTCAAAATTTTTCGAATCTGGCTCGGCCCGACCCATGAGCACCTTTGCATGGTAGGTTTCAAGAGTTTAGGTAATAACTTATTCAATTTGTGGAGTAATGATTCAGAGACGTTAGGGATGTCAACGGGACAGATAGAGGATGAGTAAAGCATTCTTCGTTCTCGTCCCTGTTTTTTTACAATATTTCCATCCCGTACCCGTATCCGCTTTTGGATAAAAATTCATACTCATCCCTACTCTTATGGAGATTTAACGGGTATAGGTTATTTCCGTACCTGTGATTCTTTAAAAAGTATTTAAAATAGATATTGAAATATCTAATATCTATAATATATATATATAGAAACACGAATATTAGAAAATCTTTTGAATTAACTAAAATATTCATTATTATTTATTATATTATTAATTTATCATTTTAATTATTTTTTTATTATTAATAAAATTTATCTAATTTATAAGAAAGAAATTTAATTTTATTAAAATACTTTCATTAAATGAATTAATTTGATAATAAATAAAAAATAAAATTTATATGCTTAAAAATTTAAAATTTTCACTAACCTTGAAAAGTGAATCAATTTATTTAGTATAAATAAAAAATAATTAAAATTTACATTAATTTTTTTATATTCATAATTAATTTTTATTGATATTAAAAATAATAATCTTTGTAATAATTTGATATAATTTGCATATAAAACAAATTTTAGTTAATATACATTTTATTAGTTTTATTGTTGTTAAAATATACAACTATATATTCAAAAATAGAGAAAACAATGACTATTCACATGCAAATGCATATGATAACAAATACTAGTTTATTAAAATAAGTAAAAACTTACAAATAGTACAGGCACATTAAAACAAATACTATATACACATTAAAACAAGATTAAACAACAATTTACAATAAGTAACAAATATATATTTTATATATATATATTAATTAAGAAAAATTATTTGTACATTTTTTTAAAAACATTCTTTAAACACAGAATAAGAAATAGATGGTATTTTAAAATTTTAAGATCATGTGATACAATTTTTTAAATTATTGTAAAGTTTATGAGTTTTTTAAGAAGTATACCTAGCACCCTTCATTTATTAACTATATATAGTACAAATACGGGGCGGGTGCTATATTACTCGTTCCTGTACCTAACGAGTATTTCGAAATCATACTCATCACTAGTAGACCTGCTCAAAGGCTAAATAACCCGATTGCCCGACAGAGTCGTCTCGAATTGGGCTAGTTTTGGCTAAGAATTTTATAATTTGGTCTAGCTCAATCCGACCTGAATTATTATTCATTAAATAAAAATATATTTTTATTTAAATTTAATTATAAAAAAATAAAAAAATTATTTTTTAATAATTTATGAACAATAAAACAGGCTTGGGTAAGAAGAAAAAAAATTCAGGCCACGGCCTAGCCCATGAGCAAGTCTAATCACTAGAGATGACAATGGAAAGTAAAAAATTGAATATCCGACATTATCAAATCCGTTTTTTGCGGATTCGGATAATTTGCGGATTTGGATATTAGATTTACTATCTGGAGCGAATTCAGATATGAACCATTGGATATCCATTATGCGAGTCTGCTTTGGTTTTTATACAGATAGTGTCCGATATCCGAATCCGTTGTCGGAATCCGCTTTCTTTATACGGATAGCGGATTCGGATATCGGAATTCGATATCCATTTACATATTTAATTCTTATTTAATTTTATATTTTTATTTTTAAAAAATTGATTTAATAAATTCGGATATCCGACAAATATTGTTCTTTAAATCAGATGCGGATTTAGATAGTAAGCTGATAATTAACGGATTGGAATTTCAAATAAATTAAGCGGATTCATATTCATATATTTTAAAAATTATAGATATCCAATCCGCTATCATTCTTACTTATCATCGTCGCTGATGTCTCTGAAATTTGATACCTATACCTAGATCTATCAATTATGACCCGAACCCAAAAAACCCGCCCAACCCTCTCGAAACCAAACCCGACCCAACCCGATTTGACAAGAAAAAGTCAACAACCCGAAACCGACCAACCCGAACCCAAAATGACCCGCACCCAAAATGATCCGAATCCAGAATGACCCGAACCCGAAATGACCCGAACAATTAAACCGAAATTACCCGAACTTAAATTAAGTATAATTTTATTTTGAAAAATTAATTTAATAAAAATAATACATATAACACAAATTATTAATTTGTTTTAATTTTATAACTTGTAATTACCATTTTGAAATATGATAAAATATGCGATTATTATTTGGTATGTATAAATTGATCATATTCCTATATTTGTTTTCTTCTTTATATGTAAAATAGTGTAGTGACTATACATGTATAATACAAGTATAGTACAAGATCTATAATTATATTATTATGATAATTTTTTAATCATGTGATTAGTTTAATTTTTTTGAATTGTTATTATAATTTTAAAATATATTATATTATTTGGAATGGAATTGAATTGAATATTTTAATTAACGTTTGAAAGTAAAAACAAATATTTGTTTGAACTTGAAAAAATGTTGCATCTGAATTTTTACGAATAGTCTGACTTGTGAACAAATCTAGTTAAAGTAATTCACTCTCAATTTAATTGAAAAAAAACTAAAATTTTTACTTAAAAAAAAAATTAAATCCTAATATTTTAAAATAAAAAACATGCATTAATTATTGAATTAAAAATTCAATGATAATGCGTATTATATATATATTTAATATATATATAAAATAGATCACTGAAATGTGTTTTATTATAATGATTTGTATACATTATAATAATATTTTATCATGTGATATATAATAAATTAATGTGTTTTATTATAATAATACTCGAATAGAACATGAAACATGACGATCAGATTGTTAAAATATTAATAGTATAAAAAGTTATAAAAGTGTGTAAAACTAATTTTGTTTTACACTTGGATTTAGCAATATAATTATACTCATCGTGCACGTAAAGTTTCAAAATGATCCGATATCTCTATCATATCGATCGAGAATACTGTTTTTTTTTTCAATATATATTTAATGGTCGAAAGTTTTTTACATCGAACAAATAGTTAGACATTTTTAATTTAATCAAAACTCGACGTGCATGATCTATGTGAATAGAATATGAAATATGACGGTTGGATTGTTAAAATATTATTCGTATAAAAAGTTATGAAAGTGTGTAAACTAGTTTAGTTTTACATTAGGATAAAACAAAATTAATTTTATACACTTTCATAACTTTTTATATGATTAATATTTTAACAAACTGACTGTTGGATTTAGAAATATAACTGTGCACGTAAAGTTTCGAAATGATCCTATATCTCTATCATATTGATCGAGAATACTGTCTTCAATATATATTTAACGATCGAATGTTTTTTACATTGAACAAATAGTTAGACATTTTTAATTTACTTAAAACTCGACGTGCATGATCTACGTGAATAGAACATGAAATATGACGGTCGGATTTTTAAAATATTAATCGTATAAAAAGTTATGAAACTGTGTAAACTAGACCTGCTCATGGGCCGGGCCGGGCCGTGGCCCGGTTTTTTTTCAATTTCTTTGCCCTGACCCGGTAGGCCCGAATTTACTGTTCATCGGATTAAATTTTTTATTTTTATTTTTTTATAATTAAAATTAAATAAAATAATATTATTATAATAAAAAAAACAGTTCCGGGCCGGAACAAAAAAAATCCTGCCCAGGCCAGGCCCAATACGGGCAGGGCCTGTTGGGCCGGGCTGGCTGCCCGGCCCATGAGCAGGTCTAGTGTAAACTAATTTAGTTTTATACTAGTGTAAGTGGATCCTCCTAACAATTATACATTATACAAAAATATTATATATATCAGTACTTCAATATGTTAAGAATTGCACCTTTAATTATTATAAATTTTTTATTAATTTAATTTATACATTATGTTTAAATTTTAAAAATATTTAGCATGATTAACTAATTTAATTTCATAACATTTATTATTATATTTTTATTTTGAATAAGCATTTATTATTATATTTTATTACACTTGATAATTAAAATTTAATGTAAAGTTCTTAAATCTAATTTAATTTTAGTAGAAAATCATTTCAATTTCTAAAATTGGTTCACTTGGTAAAACTTTTAGTACTAAGGATTACTTATCAAGATTCGAATGTTTTAACAAACATAAAATTATATATTTTTTCAGATAACTAAATAGATTCATTTAAGATTTCAGATACACAACAATATCCATTTTATTTTTAAATATAATTATTTTTATCTTAAAGAAAATTTTAATAAAATCTGATTCGATCAAATAATCTATTTAAATCTGATTCGATTTTAAAAATTAATAAATTAAATTCAAATAACCTGAGTGTCAAACCTGAAATGATCTAAACCAGAATGACTCAAACCCGAATAGCCCGAGTGTCAAACCCGAAATGACCCAAACCAGAATGACCCGAACCCAATTAACCCGAGTGTCAAACCCGAATCCGAAATGATCCGAACCCGAAATGATCCGAAACCGAAATAACTCAAATCCAAATGACCTGAACCCAAAACTAACCTGAATTTTTTAAAACCTGAATTGACCCGACCTAAATCCAACTTGACCCGCCCAATTGACAGGTCTACCTATACCTCATCATTCGGCTAAAAAATCAGATTTCTCATGGGTATGAAAATTGACATCCTTAAAAGACATGTATGTGTTTTGAGTGAATTGTCATGTGGAACTAACCATGTAGTGTGTTGAGGTTCATCTCCAAAATTAATTCCCATTGTCCTGGCTTCTTTTACTAAAAGATGGGATTTGATTACATTATTTCAAGTTTAGCAAACACAATCAACTTAACTGGGTTGTCCTGGCAATGGGTTTGATGTTAAGTATATTATTAACGTATGGCTTTGATAACACAATTTCGATTTCGCAAAAATTTAATTTTTTGAGTTTAAACAAAAAATTAATATTAACGTATGTACCAAAAAATAAACTAAATTTAATGTGTTATATGCTATGATCCTTATCAAGTGGAAGGACATTAATGTTCAATTTACAACCCAATCAAAAGAATATCAATGAATTTATTATGTCAAAAACCTTTCTTTTTGAAATTTTATAACCAGCCTAAGAATCAAACAGATAACATATTTAAGGAGAATATTCCCATTCATTTGTCACTAATAGAAGTATTTAATCGGCCAAATCAAAACTAGTAACATGTTTAAAGGGCAAGTTAACACGTTAAGGGTCAAAGTATTAAAAAATGAATATTGTGTTACTAACAGTAGGAGTTGCATCAGAAAAAAAAATCACTATTAATCATTAACTAATTTTTTGTTTTAATTTAAAAGAATAATAAAATTTTAAATTATCAATTAAAGAAAGTTTACTTTAATAAGAATTTTAATGTTAATAAGAAAATACATGAAAAAAAGTAAACATTTTAATTTAATAAAAAATTATTAATTAAAAATAAAATAATTAATTTAATAAATTGTCAAAGATATACATGTCATTCATTATTTACATTTTTGAAATTGATACTTTTATATATATATATATATATATAGTATATGTGAGAATATTGCTTCAATAAAACATCCAATTTATTATTTTTATAATATTTATTATCAAAATCCTTCTAAAGATAGCCAGAGGCAAGACATAGAAGAAACAATTAGTGGGTCGGTTTGACTGATCAAATCATGTGTTGGTGCAAAGGGAAGAGAACCTATATTTTGGATAAAGAATTGGGTAAATATGAAAAACATGTCCTTCAAAGCAAGTATTTGTTAAATGATCTAATAAATAAAAATTATTTAAAAAAAAAATGAATAATTAGAAATTGTTATAAAGAATATTGTAAAGACAAAATTATCCTTGATAAAAAAACATTTTCCTCCCTTTTTCTTTTATTTTTTAATTTACTTTTTAATTAAAAATAAATATTCTGAAAATAATTTTTTTTTAATTTAAAAAAATAATTTTTAATTTTTTATTTACTTTTTTAATTAAAATATTTAAAAAAATAAAAATAAAATTCTTAAAATTAATTTTTCTTTATTTTTTAAAATTTAAAAAAAATATATATTTAAATATTTATTTTTAAAAATTATTTTCAATTAAAATTTTTAAAAAATAATATTTTTTTAATGAAAGAGAAAGAAAAAGTAAGTTTTTCATTAAGGGTAATTTTATCTTTATAATATCTTTTATAATAATTTTTAATTATTTATTTTTTTTTTAAATAACTTTTATTCATTAGACCATTCAACAATAACTTTATATCGAGGGCATGTTCTAAAGAGTTAAGAAGATCCAGCAAAGATTTCTATTCAGGCCGTCACCACCGTGTCATTTAGCAACAAAACAAAAAAAAAGACTGGATATATATTGATTCTTGATGAAATGATCCGCTTTGCCAACTTGTTAACCACAACTTTTAACCTTTTGATTTTATTGTTTTATACTACTAAGAGCTCTAGGCAGAAAGGGATCATATCTTTTGACGTTGACGGATCTTGTTATTTAATTTTGAGAGATCAATTAAATTTATATTTTTTTATTTTTATTTGAGATATTTCACGAATTTTTTTAATATAAAATATATATGTAAATAATATAACAATAAAAAATAAAAAACTAGTAAAATATATAAATATTAGAGATTTATAAATTTATAAATCTATTATCAATTTAATTTTCATAAAATCTCAACAAATGAAAGCATCAAACTTTGTAAAGGAATATTTTTTCATAAGAAATTAAGACAAATCAATTTATATAGCATTATAACATAAATTAAGAAAAAATTATCCTGAAATTTTGAAAAAACACAAAAGATTTAAGATTGTTCATATGAAGATAAGAATATATGTACATATATATTTTTTTTTTTAAAAATCTTAACAACAATTTTAGCCTTTTAAAGACGGTTGAGAAGTGGTTACTCAACTGATTAAGCAAAACAAATTGAAAACAGTTACAAAGATATAGAATAGAACTGAAATATATAAGAGAAGTTATGTTGAGAAAACTAAAAAGTTAATTTGATTTTTCTTAAGTTTACATGATTGTGACTTCATATTTGTGACAAGCTTATTGATCTTAAGTATATATACATAATGACCGATGAATTAAATAAATAGATAACAACAATATTATTTAACTTATTTTATCAATGCATAAAATTAGAATAAAATTAAAAAATAGTAATTTTAATTTAAAGAAACCAATTTAAATATATTTAATATACATACATATTTATATTGAGGATTATAAAGATTTTGGGAGGGCCAGGGCAGCCCCGGCTCCCATGACCATCCGCCATTGTCTCTTGAGGATCTCCAAGGGATAACTGTCTATTTTCATATGATTTTCTTTCCAGTTGTGAAGCATTCTAGACTTTAGTACAACATTGTACCATAAACATAAAGAAAGATTAGATTTGTCTAAGATATCACATCCACTTGTGTTTAAATAGTAGCGTATACTTCAATGAATTCTTTCAACTTGGTTTTTGTCCCAAATATATTTTCGATCGTGTTGTATTAATTGCAGTTGTGAACGTAATGTAAGTTATTATAGTCAATTGCGGTAAATATCGACTTCAAAAAAAATCGAAATTACAAAATAACAATTATAATATCGCGTTACGATCGCTATTTAAATCCATATTCGACTGTTTCTGCCCAAAAGCTACTGTTCTAGAACTCAAATCCTGCATCAATCCTGTTAGATTGTGATTTTGGAGGTTTCTGACTAGTTATCAAAAAGAAAACTAAAATGTAAGATAAATGTGCTAGCAAGTGGAAGAGTTTCATCTTTTGCAAGGGTCAGATTAAGATTTTTCCAGCCATTCATTATTAATAAGGGGCTTATTCTAATGGAAATGTAATCTACAGAATCTCAAGGGATCTTTCACTTCATATTCGAATGCATAAAAAAAGGCC
This sequence comes from Fremontodendron californicum, assembly GCA_030761205.1. NCBI lineage: Eukaryota > Viridiplantae > Streptophyta > Magnoliopsida > Malvales > Malvaceae > Fremontodendron > Fremontodendron californicum. The sequence goes on from JAULJL010000037.1 coordinate 4,724,138, forward strand.
AAAACTATATAATTAATACCAATAAATGTTGGTGGCTGATTCACTTTCTTCCACTAAATAGCATATTTGATCTCTTGTCTGGATAGTATCATTCAGCAGCTTCCTTTAAAAGAAAATGCCACTTTCCTTCCAATTATCTTTAGCCTTTGTATATATATAGAATCTCTCAGTCTCAGCTCAACCCAAAGAAATTAAACCTCATAGCAAAAGCAAAAGCCAAAGCTTTCTCTGCAGTCAATCTTCATCAAATTAAGAAAAATGGGTGTTTCTCATTTCCTTTCCTCTCTTTGTTGTGAACTGAGAATCTTGCAAGCGAAAAACATAGAAACAAAGTCCCCTGGAAACCTTTTTGTCAGATACTATCTCTCTGCAGGAAACAACAAGAAAATTCAACTAAACAGCCAGGAGATCTCCTCAAAGTCAGATATGATGATTTGGAACGAGTCCTTCTCTTTGGAATGCTCAGGAGCTGAAGAATCTCTCAACTTCCTGAAGCAACAGACTGTAGTTTTTGAGCTACGATGGAGGAGCAAAATGCCAGTTCTTGGGAAAATAAGGAAGTCAAAGCTTTTGGGCAGAGCTGAAATGCCATGGAAAGCCGTTTTTGAATCACCAAACATGGAGATTGAGAAATATTGGGTTACCATGGTTTCAATGAATGATGGGGTTCTTGAAAGTCTTAAGCCTCCTTCAATACAAATATCAATGAAATTAGTTCGAAGTTTAGCGATTGTGGAAATAGAGACGCAGAAGAAAATGAGAAAAGAAAGGTTGAAGAACAATTGGGATGGCCATGGCTGTGGATGCAAAGATATTGGTGGAGGGTGCAGTTGTGCAGATTATGAAATATTTGCACTTGTAGCTGCTATGGAGGGACTACTGTAGTCACAAAGGAGTGGCCAAAGCACTAAGTATATAAATGGAGTATTTTTTTTTTCTTTTAATTTGTATTTGTTATTAATTTAAAATGTAGATATCATGAGATTGCGATTCAATCCTTTTGAAGAAGGAATTAGGTCAATTTCTTGAAGGTTTTGATGAAGATATATAGTTCTTTTTGTAACGAGGACAATTTTAGTGAAATAATTCCTTTCTGGTTTAACTTTTATATATATTTTTAATACAAGAGCGTTATGGATGGATTTAGGCCTGTTCATAGATCGAACTGAGTTTAGATAAGATATTAAGGAATTTTATAACTCTTCAGATTCGACCTGATCCCAAATATGAGTAGAATTTTATGTCCAGGCCTACTCAACTATATAAAAATTACAATGTTCAAACTCGCACAAGCCAATCCAAATTTTTATATAAAATGATTGACCACTCTTAAAAAGGATCAATCCTTCTTAAAAAAAGGATCGATTCATCTTAAAAAAATGATCGATCTCTCTTAAAAAGGATCGGTTCTTCTAAAAATTTTATATAACTAACAGTAAAACAGGTTGGGTTAGATCGAGCTAGGCTTGAGCAAAAATTGTTATGTTTAAGGCCTGATTCGTTTTTAAAACGGGCCTCATTTTTTTACCCAAATCCATTTTTCGAGTCTAAGCTCTTCCAAATATCGGACAGACCATCGAGTTTGGATGAATAACCCGATCCTTGAACATGTCTAATTAAATCTAATTTTTATGCAAATCAATATCCTGTTCTTAGCACTTGTGGTAAGTCCAAAAGATTGATTTGAACTTGTTTAAGTTTTAACTTTAATTATAAAAACTATATTATTTATTAGATTTTAAATTTAGCATGACTAGAATACATATATATCCGTTAAATATATCAAAATAATAAAAATATGTTATAAATAAAATAAAAGGAGTAAATAAAGAGAGATCAAGACAAAGAAAATATGAGCTTTCAAAGTCTAGTTCTTCAGGAACTAGCTATGTTTCCTAGCCTTTTTCTATTACTTCTTCTTGGATATAAACACATCCTTATATAGGACACTAAGAATCATTAGGGAGGGGAGAATACATTTCTCAATACAATGTACCATAATTATTATGTACATAATAATTAATCTAATTCATTCACCACATGCATTTATCCTAATCTAGTAATCCACCACATGCATTAATCTATCATATGCATGTATAACACTTCCCCTTGGATGACTATTCACTAGGAATATGCCTCGTTAAAACCTTGCTAAGAAAAACCTAGTGGTAGAAAAACTTAGCGACGGAAAAAGAGTAAAATATTCATAGGAAACTTACTTCCCTTCAAAAATAAAACCAATTATTTAATATCCTTAAATTGAAGTTGAAGTTGGTAATGCCTTTGTGAATAGATTAGCTGGGTTGTCACTTGAGCGAATTTTGCAAATATCAACATCACCTTTCTTCAAGAGTTCATGTGTGTAAAGGAACTTTGGTGAAATATGTTTAGTTCTATCACCTTTTATATAGCCACGTTGGATTTGTATAATGCATGTTTTATTATCCTCATGTAATATAGTTGGCTTGTCATTTTCCATGAACAATCCACATACTCTTCTAATATGGTGAATCATAGTTTTTAACCACACGTATTCATTACTTGCTTCATGAATAACCAATATTTCTGAATGGTTTGATGAGGTAGCAGTGTTTGTTTGTTTAACAAACTGTCATGAGATAATAGTATCACCACATGTGAAGACATAACCTGTTTGTGACCGAGCTTTGTGAAGATCAGAAAGATATCCAGCATCAACATATCCCATTAATTATGACTTTACTCCATTTGGGTTAACAAACTCATATCAGTCGTGTCATGGAGATAACGGAAAATATGTTTCACTCCATTTCAATGTTTTCGTGTTGGTGTAGAACTAAACCTTGCTTGCAAATTGACTGCAAAAGTTATGTCTGGTCTAGTGTAATTTGCCAGATACAAAAGTGCTCCTATTGCACTAAGATATGGTAATTCAGGACCAAGAATTTCTTCATCCTCTTCTCGTGGACGAAAAAAATGTCTTTTTACATCAAGTAGACGAACAACCATTGGAGAGCTTAATGGATAAGATTTATTCATATGAGATTGTTTCAAAATCTTTTCTATATAAGATAATTGATGAATAAGAATCCCATTTCTCAAATGTTCAACTTGAAATCCAAGACAAAATTTTGTCTTCCCAAGACCTTTCATTTCAAATTCCTTCTTTATGTAGTCAGCAGTATTTGAGATCTCTTCTGGAGTTCCTACTATGTTTAAGTCATACACTGCGACTATAGCAAATCCATAATTTATTTTCTTGATGAAAACACAAGGACAAATGACATTATTTTCATATCCATTTTTCAATAAATATTCACTTAGACGATTGTACCACATACGTCCAGACTGCTTAAATCCATACAAGGATCTTTGTAGTTTAACAAAGGACATTTTACTATGGTTTGAATTATATGCTCTAGGCATCTAAAATCCTTTAGGGATTTTCATGTATAAGTCATTATCTAATGACATATATAAGTAAGTTGTCACGACGTCTATTAGACGCATGTCAAGTCCTTCAGAGACTATCAAATTAATCAAAAATCTAAAAGTAATTGCATTCATAACAGGAGAATATGTCTCTTCATAATCTATACCATATTTTTGTGAAAAATCGTGTGCTACAAGTCGTGCCTTATATCTCACATTTTCATTTAACTCATTTCTTTTAAGTACAAAGACCAATTTATACTTAACTGGTTTGACATCTTTTGGTGTCTGGACTACTGGTCGAAATACTTTACATTTGGTTAATGAGTCTAGCTCAACCTTTATTGTTTTTTTTTTCTTTTCTTGGCCATAAATATTAGAAGCAATTATATATGCAAACACATTATCAAAAAAAACTTCATTTCTTTCTCACATATTTCCAGATTCTAATGAGATCTCATAATTTGCCGGTACCGGAACTACTTCTGGGGTTGTTTGTCTAGAAATATGAGGTTGTTGATCTATTCTATTTTTGACATCTTCTGGAGTGTCATTTTCAAGTGATTTTATTTCTTTTTCTTTCAAGGAATGCAATCCTTTGCACCAAAAGGTCTACCACGCTTCTGGAGTATTTTAGATTCATTAGCTGTCATACTGATAACTCTAGGAAATATAGTTATTTTGACACATTTTATGCATTTAAATCGACTAAGTTCTTGAGGATTTTATTAGGATTTGATTAGTTTTAGATGTTTTTATATTTATTTTATTTATCCATTTTATGTTTAAAATAGTTATTTAGTTGTTATTTATGTGTTTTTATAGGTTCAAGGTGATCTAGAGCTTCATGGTGCAAAACGATGAAAAACGGTGCAAACTAATGAGTAGGTAGATTCGACCTCCGGAGCTTCTTTCAAGAAAAAATTGATCTTAAAGACTTAAATTGAGAAAAACTCCCTTCTTAACTTTTGAAGCTGACTTCCATACCTTTCCAACGGTATAAGACACGCCAAATCGGAGGAGATTTCCCAGTCAAAATAGCTGATAAAGTTCGAGAAGATGACAGAGGCTAAGTGCAGCAAAACGAGAAGGTTGGCTCTCCAATTCGAGAGTCAGCGCTGCAGCGCTGGGGGTTGTGAATAGTACCAAAAAAACGTAAAAAATGCAAAACTTACTTGTTTTGCTTGGGCGCGAAGTTTCCGACTCCAGGAGGCCTTAGGCACTTTAAAAGGACTCTTTCAGGTCAGAATAAAAAAGATTGGATACCTAGAAACCTAATTCTCTCTTAAGAAGATAGTTGCCATCAAATTCTCTCAAGAAGATTGGAAGATTCAAGATTCAAGAATTGGCAACTCTTAGTTTTCTCTTTTCTCTTTTTTATTTTTCTTGTATTGTTGATGATGGTGAAACTATTTGATTATTTGTTTTCATTAATTATCATGAACTAATTTTCTTTTACTAGGATTTCAATGAAACTCAACACATAGTTTGAATTTACTTTCTCTCTCTAGCTTGATTTAATGGTTTGTTGAGTTGTTTGTTCATTCTTGTTCTTAATGCTTCTAATTGATTGGCCACCAATTAGACTGATTTGTTAACCTAAATACAACTAGACATAGGGAGTTTAGTGTTAGACATGGATTGAATAACACATGTTTCATATTCATTTATTAGGATGAATTGATCTGCAGGTAGGGTAAAAATATACTTACTTGTCATGTGTAACCATTGTTAGAGCCTAAGCTTAATGAGTTCTTCTTTAATTGAATTATCATAGACATACAGTTAATTGGTTAAGAAGGATACTTTTATGAGACCATCAACAGATACTTATAAATAAGATAGAACTCTAGGTTAACAACTCAGAATCATTAATCAAGTGAAGAGGTAGAGAGAGATTCAAGCGAAGTGTTGAGGGAAGTTGTAATCCTAGGCTTTTATAATTAATTGAATTCATCATTTTTAATTTACTTGTTTTCAATATTAGTTTCTCTTAATTTAGTTTTTAATTATCATCTTTAATTAATTGTTTGAATAAGATTAAGTTGTTCTAATTTTAGTACTTAATGAATTGGTAACAATTCCTCGTAGGAACGATAGTTTACTCTTCACTTTATTACTTGTTAACAATATGTGCACTTGCGTGGTAAATCCGACAACAAGTTTTTGGCGCCATTATCAGGGAATTGTTTATTATTTTTGTTAACATTAATACCAAGCAACCTTAGTCTAAATTTAAACTTTATTTTTCTTTATTTTCAGGTTTTGTTGATTTGGATGCACTATATGGGATTATAAACGGTATGCAATCAATGCTTTATCTGCACAGATGGCTGCTTTGTCCAAGAAATTTGACACTATGAGTGTGCATTCAGTCCAAAGCCCATTTGTAACATGTGAATTTTGTGAGGAAGGACACACAAGTGTTAGATCCTTAACTTATGCTGAATCAATGCAATATGTTGGAAACTATAATATGCAGCAGAATAATTTTTTTTTCCAACAACTGCAATCCAGGTTGAGGAGATCACCAAAATTCTTCTTGGAACAACAATCAATGGTCCTCCTATTCCGAAAATCAAGCATATTCTCCTAGGTTTCCATTGCAACCTCAAGCACCTGTCCCAGAAAAGAAGACGATAATGGAAGAGGCGTTCATGTATTACATGGCAAGAACCGAAGCTATGATTCAGGCGATCAATCAAAGTCAAGAAGCATTACTTCAAAGCCAAGCACCTACTCCAGAAAATAAGCCATCATTGAAAGAGATGATGTTGCAAAATATGGCGGAAAACAATGCATCAATCAGAAATCTTGAGGTACAAATAAGCTAGCTTGTTACCGCCATTAACAACCAACCTCAAGAAACTCTTCCATGTTATACTGAAACTAACTCTAGATCAGGTGAAGACGAGCATTGCAATGAAATCACACTCAATAGTGAACAAGAGATAGATGAGGATAGCAAAGAGCCTGAATTGCCAATCGAGTTTGTTGAAGAAGAATTTGAAAAAGTTCAAGAAGAATGGATCCAGTGTGACCCACCACCATAGCCTGTTCCCCAATGCATCCAACAGCCAAAGCTAATCGATGGGATAGATAGTGCTAACAACGAGGAATTCATAGAGATTTATCCCGTTGATCCACTTAAGGCATTAATAAATTCTACCACTGAAAGGGATGAATTTCGCTTTCAAGCCTGCAAGTCTACTAAACTGTTCAAAGAAGAAAGAAACACATGGCATGAAACGAAAATCATCAAGTGGTTGGATACAGGATGATGAACAATGAGATAGTCAAGCCGATGACTATAAATCAAGCGCTTTTTGGGAGGCAACCCAGGTTCTAAATTTTTTCTTTTCTTTTCTTTAATTTTGAATTTTCATTTTTTTAAGGATATTATTATTAATTTCTTTTTACTTTTTTTTTTGGTAGTGACTACTCACCCAACTTGGACAAATATAATGAAGTCTAAGAGGAAAACTAAAGCTTCTCCTGCTTTGCTTGCATTGATAGGGGAGTTTTCTTGTTCTTACTCTTTATATTTCCAAACATTGAGGACAATGTTTGTTTTAATTTTGGGGGTGTGTCTTTAGATTTTAGTTTGTGTGATTGTCTAATTTTATTATTAGGTGTCTAATTAAAAAAAAATATGCATGAATATTTGCAGTCGGTACATGTGATTTAGAAACCTGTTGGGTGTCAATAAAAATATCTGGTGATTGATTTGCAATATTTTGCAAATGAATTATTTTTGAACTTCCAGTTCACATTGATTTGTGCGTATATCAAGATTGGACAATATTGGTGTATACCAACAAATTTATTGTGCATTAGATACTTTACCTTTTTCTTCCCCTAATGATGGGAAAACTGATTTATCAAATTGACAATCTAAAAATCTTACTCTAAAAAGATCACCTTGTCGTAACGTGATCTCGTCGCGGGATCCCGTTAGAGGATGTTTAACAAAAATTATAAGTATATCCCCAGCAGAGTCGCCAAGTTGTCGCAACCACTTAAAAAGTATGGTTCAAAAATTTTGCCCCGTCGTGGGACGTTGGCTCTTTAAGTGTGACATTGGAAAAATAGAGAAAAAAATGACTTAATTCCTCTAAATCAAAGGGTTGAGGGTATGAAAACAACCTCGAAAAAGAATTGGAGTCACCACCAATATTTTTTGGCTAGTGTGATCGGCCACCTATTAAAATCGATTTTTGAAAAAACATTTTAAAATTAATTAAAACATTTTAAAACCAATTTCGAAGTTTGCGCTTTGAACCAGAGAAAACAAGTGCGGGTTCAAGAGTCGGTTACGTGTAGGGAAGGATTAGCACCCCTACAACGCCCGTATAAAACAGTACCTTATCAGTCATATGTTATCTCGAGTCTCGGTGAAAAGTTGGTTTTTTAGATTTGGTATTTGAAAATAATTCTTATTTTAAAAATAATCCTATTTTTGTTCGAGAATGATCCGTAATTTGTTATTGCAAAAATTTTCTATATTCCCCAACAAACCGATAAAATATAGATTTTTCATTGGTTTTGGAAATCTTCACACCATCCTTTTTTAAAAGGATATTTCTTCATTAATATAGTTGATGAAGACTCCCCGGCAACCCGGAGAAGAATTCATGATAACTCGGGGATATTGCCTTATTTTATTAAAAAGTATCAATTTTCAAAAAATTGACTAATCATAAATGTATAAATTAAAACATGAGTGTATAACATGCATAATTAACATGGCATGACAAGCAATTTATTATGACATGACAAAATTTAAATGACATAGCCAAAAGAATAAATGGCATGGAATATGGATCAAAGACATGGCATATGAACGATATGGCGCATGAGTGAATGACATGGCATAAACTAAAGGACATGACATGTGAATGAATGATATGGCATGTGAATGACATGGCGTATGCATGAATGATATGGCATGTGAATGGATGACATGGCAAATTCTTGATGACATGACATGTGAATGAATGACATGACATACTGAATGACGTGATATTGCATGCGAATGACATGACACATGTGAATGGATGACATGGCATATGAAAGACGTGGCATATGAATGACATGGCCTAATCTAGATGACATGGCATGTGAATGATATGGCACATGTGAATGGATGACATGGCATGTGAATGAATGATATGGCATGCGTATGAATGACATGGCATATGAATAACATGACATAATGAATGACATGGCATGTGAATGAACGATATGATATATGAATGGATGACATGGCACGTGCTTGATGACATGACATGTGAATGAATGACATGGCATGTGAATGACATGGCGTATGCATGAATGACATGGCATGTGAATGGATGACATGTAAATTCTTGATGACATGACATGTGAATAAATGACATGGCATAATCTAGGTGACATGGCATGTGAATGGATGACATGGCCTAAAGGAATGACATGGCGTATGCATGAATGACATGGCATAAATTAAATGACATGACATATGGATGAATGACATGGCATGTTAGACATGGCAAAATCTAATTATGGCAACATGACTATAAAATGACATCAACATGGAATATTTATGGACATAAAGTTTTCATGTGAGGAATCATGGAAATAGCATATATCAGAAAATATTACCACACTTTCCGGCAAACCCGGTAAAGCTCGAAAAATATTTCTTTCTTATGACATTTATATGATTCCGAATAAAACAAAATCCAATGTCTTTCAATTTCCTAAAACAAAACCCTAGTTCGGGAAATTTGAGGAAAAATGCTTAAACGATCAAATTGGTCAGAATTGAAGGTTCCAAATGAAAGATAAGTACTGACTACGGGTAATGGAGAAGCTACTTGGAAGAAAAAATGATAGAAAAGTCAATTCGAAAGAAAACCGAGAATTAGGGTTTTTTGGTGGATTTCGGTCAAATTTGGAAGAATTACAGAAATGGACCGATTCGGTAAGACTAAAGCCTCTAATTGATGAGGAGTGATTAAACAAGGATAGCCCAAGGCTCAGTATGAAGAAAATCTGAAAATCGAACTTGTTTTGAGCAAAACCGGGTTTCGGAGGCAAAAGGGCAAAATTGGAAAATTTGGGAAAAATAGCAAATGAACTCCAAAAATTTTGAAAATTTGCAAATCTCATTCTTAAACCATTTTGAAGATATTGGCGAAAGAAAATCTTGATTCGGAGTTCGTTTGCAAAACGGCCAAATCCCGGGCCTACTATATAGAAATTCAACAGGATAAATCCCGAAAAAATAGCAAACGAGTTCCAAAATTTTTGAAAACTTGCAGATATCATTTTAATATTATTTGGAAGAGATTGCCGAAGAAAAATCGAGATTCGGAGCTCGTTTAAAAAATGGTAAAGTTTGGGTGCATAAAAGAGGCAATTTTGGAAATAAATCCGAAATAAATAGCAAATGGACTCAAAAAATTTTAAAAACTTTCAGAATTCTTTTTTTATTTTTTTATTTCAGAAGTATTGAAAAAATAAAATTTTAATTTGGAGTCCGTTTGCTATTTATTTAGGTTCGCGAGTCAAAAAGGTTATTTTACCGAAGAAACCGAAAAGGGCAAATTTGTAATTAAGAAAAATATGAAAGAAGAAGGAATTGCTGGGATTTTAACTCCCTTGGTCAGCCAGCATATAGGAGAAGAAAGAAGCTTGATCAATTTAATTCCTTAGTCACTATCAAGCTCACATGCTACCACTAACACCTTGCAAATGGTTCCCCCCTTCATCCAATGGCTTAGGTGCCTTGTAGAAAAGTTGAATGCACCATCCAATGGCCAAGTTTAAATTCCAAGATGACATTTTTATTTGTCATGAAAGAACCCTCATCTAATGGCCAAGAATGGAAGAAAAAAGATGAGCACAATTCATCCAAAGGTGAGCATCCATTCGGCCAAACAAGGAGTGCATGGGATTGTCTCTTTTCATCCAATGGCTTAGGCCATCTACAAGGGCTGAGTACACATGTTAAGGGCTGAATTTAATCTACAAGATGTCATTTTTATGTTGTCCTTATCTAATGACCAAGAATGGAAGAGCACAACTCATCTAAGGGTAGGCACTCAAAGGGCCAAGCAAGGGAGTGCATGGGATTGGTCCTCTTTTTCATTTAAGGGTTGAGGTTATTACAAGGGCTGAGTACACATATTAAGGGCTGCTATCAATTTTCAAGATGACATTTTTATGTTGTCATGAAAATATCTTAATCTAAAGCCCAAAATTGGGGGAGAAAAAAGTACACATTTTATCTTATGATGGAGAGGCCATTCGGCCAAGGCTAAGGGAGGGGAGCTGAGCATTTTTTTTCACAAGTTTGAAGGATGGAAGTCAGTAGCTAGGGGAGAAAAAGAAAGGTTTTGAAAGAAAAAAGAAAGGTTTTCAATAAGAGAGCTTGAAGGTAGTAATTTCTACCTAGCTCTAGCATGGTTTTCTTCTTGTTTTCTATGTTGATTTCTTGATTTTCCACTTTGTTTTCCTACTACGTTTCTCATAGAAATAAAGTTTTTAAAATGTTTACTTAAGTTTTCATCTTTTCTTCTTAAAAAAAAAATGGTTGAAAACATTTTTTTTTTTACAAAGTTTATGCTTGGCCGAATTTGAAGGAATGCTTGCCTTGATTTTTTTTTCTTTTTTCTTCTTTGCATGTTGTTGTGGAAAAATGATTTTTAGAAGGTTTGTTTAAGTATTTTATATTCTGATTTTTTACAAAAAGATGAAGCAAAAGAGGTTTACATGGCTACATGATCTTGGCAAGACCAAGTGACCATGGTTAGGAGAAAGCCTATGCCCATTTTTACCTACCATGAAGCTCACCTTAATTTTGTTGTTTAGCATGGTTTATTTTCTGATTTTTGAAATGGAAAGGCTTCATGATCTTGGCAAGACCAAGTGATTATGGTTAGGTGAGAGGCTATGCCCATTTTATACCAACCATGGAACTTAACTTTCCTTGTTTTATTTACTAGTTTTGCTTGTTATTTGGTTTGCATGTCTATGCTTAATTTTTTATATGTTCTTTACATTATTTTCTATGCTATATTTGCTTCTATATTTCTTTTCCATGCTTAATAAATTTTCTTTGTAGATTCGGCCATTGTGTTCATTGGAATCATATTGTGCATTTTTTCATATATCATGTCTTATATCATAAACATGTTTGCATTTTATATTTGGTCATATGACCATTCGGCTACTCTATTTTGCTATGCCTTACATGCGCGTTTTCATCTTGCTTCTTGACTTATTTGCATCTCCATGCCATGAGTTAGCATATCTTGATATTTAGAATGCCTTGCATGTGCATTTTCATCTTGCTTCTTGACTTGTTTGCATCTCCATGCCATGAGTTTGTGCATTTTGATTTTAGCATGTCATATGCTTGTGAAAATGTTATGACATTATGTATCTTGATATGATTTTTCATGTACTTTTGCCATTTACTAGATAGGATTGCACTAGAGTACCATATGACTATTCGGCCTCTTCATGTATTCCTTGCCTTGTCATGCATTTGCATTTTATTTAGGTAACATGCTTTGCATTATCATATTTTGAAATTGTGTATTAGTTGCTGTTTGTTCCAGCATTAGCATTAGGTTCATTGGTCATTGTTTGTTCATAGTATTGCTATGCATTTTCATTACATTTTAGGTCTATGCCATATTGGTATTGCCATGCATATTGGGTCTTAAATCATATTGGTATTGCCATGCATTGCTATGCTACTTAGGTATTAGGTTACATTATCATTTTCATGCATATTCATAACATATTAGGTCCAAGTCATATTTGCATTATCAAGCATTGCATCATATTAAGTTAGGAAAGCATTTATTGCCATGTAAACTCATGCTAGGCATTTAGGTTATTGTGAATTGTCATGCATTTCCTTTACCATTTATGCTTTAGACCATGCATTTCATACACTTCATTTGCTGTATGTTCATGCATTCCATGTCATTGCCACATGATTTATGACTTAGGCCAATCAATGGCTCAAAGTCATGTTGTCTTGAGCATACTTGTGGAAAATTAAAGAGTTGCCAAATTGATTATTCTACCTTTGTGATTTTTTTTACTTAGCCAATTTTTCTCCAAGGTTTTTAAATGTTTTAGCTACTGTTCTTAGGTCTTTAGGATGATCTCCAACAATTTTTACTTTGATGTTTGAATGACTTTATCAAAGGCAAAAAATGTGTTTTGACAAAACAGTTTTTTTCACCCAGTACTCGTACTTCTCCGATTTTTCTGGGTAGTCATCTTTAATCATAAAATTAATCCAATTTTTTCTCTTGTATTTTTTACATGTTATGAGTCTCCAATATTTTTTTTAGATGTTTTTGAATTTTTAAAAATAGGCTAAAAAATCATGTGTCAAAATCGGACAGTAAAGGCAGATTTGAATTCAAAAGAAAAATAATGGTAGAATTTGGCTAAGGCATTTAGAGGGGTTGGTTAGAAGCTTTAGCTACTGTCTTATGGTAGTTTCTAAGCCTTTTTAAACTTTAAAAATGATTTTATAAATCTCGGGTTAAGGGTGGTCAAGTCCGGGATTTTAAACTTAGGAAATTAGAGCCATTTTAAATGGGTTTGGTAGGGGTTTTAATCTTTATTCAAGTTTTTCCTCAAAATTGTTTTCAAACAATCACAAAGGTTTTTTTTAGAAAATCTAATTTGACATATTTTTCTAAGGTAGCCAGATATCTTTTTAGATATACGGATTTCTTTATTTAGAGGAAAAAATACATTTTCATGCATTGCATTTTTCATGTTCATACATTTTATTTAATATGTGATTTTTGTTATTATATTTTCCATGGTATTATTATTACTTTGATTTACATTTTATGATGTTATATTGTTTTCCATATGATTTTGAATATTTCATGCTATCCTATATTTTTTATTTAGTCATTTATTTTTGTCACATTATTTAGCATATACTATGTTCATGCATTTTTATTTTATTTTCATGCATATTTTATGATAGCATTATTTTATGTTTCATGTCATTTCTTGTCACTTAGATCATAATCCATGTCATTTAGGTTATATTATTTATAATATGCCATGTCATTTAAAATATGCCATATCATTTAAAATTGTCATGTCATTTAAATCATTTTATTTCATTTAGAATATACCATGATACTTCGAATTTTTTATTTCATCTAGAATAGAGTATGCCATTTAAGTTATGTCATGTCATTTAGGTTATCTAGACTTTGCTATGTCATTTTATTTATGTCATACATGTTCATATTCATTTTTTAATTTTTTTTTTTATAAAAAAAAGGATAATGATTTTCAATAAAAAAAATAAAAATATTCCCGAGTTAAAATAATTCATGAGTTCTCTATCGAGTTTGCTGGAGGGAATATCATCAATTATCATTAATAAAGGAATATCTTTTTTTCAAAAAACGAGAATGATTCGAAAAGTTTCCCAAATAAATAAAAATTTTTATATTTTGCCGATTTTGTCGGGGAATATAGGAAAATTTTGAATTAATAAACTCCGGATTATTTTCAATTAAAAATGGAATTATTTTTCTTTAAATTGGGAATTAACTTGAAATACTAAATTGAAAACCAACTTTTTACGGAGACTTGAGATAACACGCAATTAATAAGGTATCGTTTTATACGGACATTGTGGGGGTGCTAATCCTTCTCTGGTTTATAACGTAGATTTGAAATTGGTTTTAAAAAAATATTTTAATTAATTTTAAAATATTTTATAAAATCGATTTTAATAGGTGGTAGATCACACCTAGCAAAAAAAGATTGGTGGCGACTCCATGTCTTTTTACGAGGCCATTTTCATACCCTCGACCTTTTATTTCAATCTAGAGGAATTAAGTCGTCTTTTCCTCTGCTTCTGTTTCCCACTCACTCGAACGGGTCCCCGCGACAAGATCACATATCGATAGATAGAAAACCTTTAAATTTTATTTTTGAAAACCTTTTTATTCATCAAAAGTTTACAAATCACATAAACAAAAAGAGGAGAAAAGAAATCACAACATCAAAGAAAAGCATTAAAGGAGAAGAAAGGAGATGATAGCTACCTAGCTATTGCTTTCCAAATCAAGATTGCCAAATTTCTCTTTTCTCTCTTCTCTTTTCTTTTTCTTCTTCCTTTTCTCTCAAGAATGAAATGCCTTAAAGAAAAAATGAACCTCCTTCTCCTTGGTGTTGGCCGGCTGCCCCTTTTTGTAGAGAGTGTGTGTGTAGGGGTGTTCACTATTCGGGTTTAACCGAATTAGCCGACCGAAATTTTTTTCGGTTCGGTTAATCGGTTAACCGAACAAAGTTCGGTTTGGTTAACGGTTAATGCTTTTGGAATATTTCGGTTATTGGTTAATTCGGTTCGGTTAAGCGAAAATAACCAAATTACACGAATTAACCGAATTATGGTAAATCATGTATGTTTAGTTGTTTAGTATGTTTAGTTGTTTAGTATGTTTGATGTTTGGATTTTATAATGGTTTTATTATACTTTGTTTTTGACTTTTGGCTGGTTGGATAGATTATTTGGATATAAAATCATGTATTAAAATAGGTTGCAAAATAAATTAGGTAAGTATTTCGGTTAATTCGAAAACCGACCGAATTAACCGAAATAATTTCGGTTCGGTTAATTAACCGTTTTAACATTTCGATTCGGTTAACGGTTAATGAAAAAATAAATTCGGTTAATTCGGTTAATGGTAATTCGGTTCAGTTATTAACCGAATTAACCAAATGAACACCCCTATGTGTGTGTTTTCTCTTTTTGCCCTTGTCATGCTTTGCATGCTCTCTTACCTCTACAAAATATCTAGGCCACTTGGCAAGATTATAAGGCTTGCTATTAAAATATCTTCCTAAGTGCCATTTTTAATCCTACTTGTCATCATCTCATAGCCTTCACATGCTCTTCACATGGCTTTGCAATTTGGAGACCTCTCATTGGCCTAAAATGTCATGTAAGCAAAGTAGTGGAGAATCTTGTTCTTTTAAAAATGTCATCTTGCTATCCAACCTTGGCCATCAAATTCATTATGATCACACTCCTCCCTTTGATCAGCTGCTGGCTGAAAATGGCCTGGAAAATTCCAAGCCATTCAACTTTTTTCTTATTTGCAAATTGGCCCTTTTCTATTTCTTTGGTAAAATTACATTTTGGCCCCAAACTTAATTTAATTGCAAATGGAGCCCATTTTCGAATTTTTCTTTTCCAACTCATCTCATCCAATATAAAACTTAGTTCTGGAGGTTTTCACATTTTTCCCAGCTCATTCTCTATTTTTCCTGGATTTTTCTCTAAAGTTCCGGTGTAGTGCCTCCCGAACTTTGTCTTTTTTATTTGAGCTTCGATTCCTGATTTTTCTTCTCCAATACCTTCCAAAAAATATAGTACTCAGATCTAAAAGTTTTCATAATTTTTCGAGCTCATTTCCTATTTTTCCTAGAATTTTCACTTGGAATTTCGGGTTAGTGCACCCGAACTTTGCCCTTTTTCATTTGAACTCCGATTCTGGATTCTCTTTCTCCAACTCTTCCAAAACAATATGAAACTCAGATCTGGAGGTTTTCATAATTTTACGAGCTTGTTTGCTATTTTTTCCGGAATTTTCTTTTGGATTTTTTGGGTTAGTGCACCCGAACTTCGCCTTTTTCATTTGAATCACGATTCTGGATTTTTCTTCACCAATACCTCCCAAAAAATATATAACTCAGATCTGGAGGTTTTCATAATTTTACGAGCTCGCTTGCTATTTTTCCCGGAATTTTCTATTGGATTTTTCGGGTTAGTACACCCGAACTTTGTCTTTTTCCGTTTGAACTCTAATTCTGGATTTTTCTTCACCGATCCCTTTCATACAATATAAAATTCAAATCTTGAAGTTTTCATATTTTTCTGAGCTCGGGTCCTACTTTTCCCCAGATTTTTCAATATTGCCCTTTAAACCCCGAAACCTCGGTTTTACTCAAAATGGGTTCGATTTTTGGATTTTCTTTTTCCACTATCTTTTTTATATATTGAATTGGATTTGGTTCGAAAATGCCCAATTTTAACGACCAAATTCCCCTCCGATTTAGTTTTTCCCTTTTTAACACCGGGAATTTTCTCATTTTTTCGTTTTTCTTCTAACCGGCTCTTCCTTGGGATCCACTTCAAACTGGGACTTGGGATATTTTTATTTATTGGTCCTTTATCAACTGGGAGCTTCAATTTCACCGAAACGGGCCATCTCTACAGTTTTTCCCAAATCCGTGAATTTTCCCACTTATTGATTAAATCCTTATTTTTCCTTATTTTTCCTCTCAAACCAATTCTTCTTTCAACTGCACGTCAAAGTTGGACCTTCCAATATTCGTAGTTACTGATCGTATTCCATTTGGGACCTCCAATTTTGTCCAATTTATCGTTTCCACACTTTTACCCAAATTTGCGCAATTAGGTATTCCCCACACTGAATTTCTGCAACCCGTCTTCCAAACTCTATATCTTTTGTTGTAGACCTCTGATTATCAAAATTCTTTCACCATTGTTCAATTCAACTTAGAATCTTGATTTTGACTGGGAGTTGACTTTTCCAGTGGTTGACCTTTTGGGGTTGACTTTTTCGAGGTTGACTTTTTTCAGGTTGACTTTTTGTGCTGACCTCCGAAACAAAGCCTTGGGGACACATCTGTGGAATGGTGGAAGTCTCTTTGCGTTTCCGGAAGTTGCAAAGAGAATTTGCCTGGTTTAAGGGGCCGGGACAAAATTAGGTGTTTACGCACGGTTTAACTACTCACATAGTCCCTGTACTGTAGTGAAAAGAGTAATTTAGTCCCTGTACAATTGAAATAGGTGCGAATAAGTAAAATTGATAAAGATGTTAATAAAAACCCGTTAAAATGCTGACGCAGACTCGTAAAATATAGCAGAATTAATGACTTGAAATAAAATATGACTTCGAATATATCTAAATCTGTTAGATTTTACGAGTCCACGTTAGCATTTTAACAGTTTTTCATTGACATCGTTATCAATTTTACTTATTTGCACCTATTTCAATTGTACAGGGATTAAATTACTCACTTTTATAGTACAGCGACTAAATTACTCTTTTCACTACAGTACAAGGACTATGTGGGTATTTAAACCGTCTACACACCTGTTAAAGGTTCAAAATATCTAATGATAGATGGAGAGTCAAAACCAACATAAATTCCAATGATAGTGCAATACGGACATATACAACACAACCAAAAACTCTAAGATTGTGATATGCAGGTGGTCGAGTACGAACTAAAGATGCAGCATGTATTATAGCTTGTCCCTAAGCAGATACATGAAGTTTTGATCTCATAAGCATAGGTCTAGCAATCAATTGTAAACATTTAATGAAGGATTCTGTTAAACCATTTTGAGTATGAACATGTGCAAGGGAATATTCAACACTAATTCCAACAGACATGCAATATTCATAAAAAGGTTTTGATGTAAACTCACCTGCATTATCTAAACGAACTGTCTTAATAGAATAGTCAGGAAAACTTGATCTTAACTTTATAATTTGAGCCAGAAATTTAGCAAAAGCAGTATTACGAGTTGAAAGCAAACAAACATGTGACCATTGTGTGGAAGCATCAATTAAAACCATGAAATACCGGAATGGTCCGTAAGATGGATGAATTGGGCCACAAATATCTCCTTGTAAATGGGAGACTCAGAAGATAATTTAGATGGAGAAGGTCTAACAATTAATTTACCTTGATTACAAGAACAAAAATAATCATCAGGCAAAAGGATTTTCTGATCCTTTAACGGGTGTCCATGTGTATTTTCAATGATATATAGCATCATGGTTGAACCTGGATGGCCAAGACATTCATGCCAAAGTACAAAAGTTTTAGGATTCGAGCACTTTCGGTGCATAAAATTTGATTCAATCAGCCTTATTTTTGTGAAATATAAGCCAGATGAGAAACTCGAAAGTTTCTCTAATATGAACTTCTGGTTCAAAACTGTAGAGGTAATATAAAGATTCCACATCTCCTTCAATTTTTGTTTCAACATGATACCCATTGCGACTCATATCATTGAAACTTAGTAGATTTCTACGAGATCTACTAGAATATAATGCATCATCAATATATAATTTTGTTCCTTTTGGGAACATAATGTGGACTCTTCTGGAGCCATCAATTACATTTGCAGAACCAGATATTGTATTAACATTAATTTCAGCTAATGTTAATTGCAAGAAATATTTTCTATCATGAAGAATTGTGTGAGTTGTACCACTATCCACTAAATATATGATAACCTTTAAAATAACATAAACATAAATATATCTCATTAGTAGACATTTTTATTCCCAATTAAATGACCAATTTTGCTATTAGGATCTTCGAAAAAATCAGAAACATCAAAATCAATATTTAGAGAAGATTCATTATCATAAGTAAGATCAACAAGTTCAAATAAATTTATTTTAGCAATTTTTTTCTTTTAGTGATGCTTTGTAAAGATCAATTAGATGTTTTGGAGTCTAACATATACGAGATCAATGACATTTATAATATTTAAAGAATGACCTTTTGTTTTATACCTATAGATAATATTGTCATTATTTTGCACTTTATTACTCTTTTTCGGAATTTTTTCATTTTTAACCCATATTTTTTTTTATTTCATTTAGCACCTTTGCTTTCAGAACTTGAATGATGATTATCATGAGTCCAATAATTGTTTTTACCGCAACCCTTTTTAAAACCACGGCCTTGTCCGCGACTTTGAGAAAATGCCATATTCACTTCAGGGAATGGTGTTGAGCTAGTAAGACGAGATTGATGGTTTTTCATCAAAAGCTCATTGTTTTGTTTAGCCACAAGTAAACAAGAAATTTGCTTAAAATATTTTGTGAATCTACGCACTCGATATTGCTTCTGTAAGAGCACATTCGAGACATGAAAAATTGAATATGTTTTTTCCAACATATCTTCATCAGTCATAGTCTCTCCACATAATTTCAATTGAGAGCTTAATCTTAAACAAGGCTAAATTATATTCACTTACAGTTTTGAAATCTTGTAGCCGTAAGTGTAACCACTCATATTGAGCTTTTGGAAGAATCACCGTTTTTGGTGTTCATATCTTTCCTTTAAGTTATTTCAAAGGGCTAATGGGTCTTTAATAGTAAGGTACTCAATTTTCAATTCTTCGTGTAAATGGTATCGAAGGAAAAACATTACTTTTGTGCGATCCTGTAGGGATGCTAGGTTTTTTTCTTCAATAGTATTTCCAAAATTCATAGCTTCAAGATGAATCTCAACATCATGACAAATGATTTCTTCGAGAAATATCAAGAGCAACGAATTCAAATTTCGTAAGATTTGTTATTGTAAAGATATTTGATATAATAAATAAAAAGTCCAAAGTCAGATGGACATTAAGAATCTAAAAAATTACTCATCTCACATATATCATATTATAAAACATGTAAAGATATATACTTTTGCAAAACATATATCATATTATAAAACATGTAAAGATATATACTTTTGCAAATAATATATACTAGATTTTTAAATAACACATGTTAGAGAAAGCAACATTCTTACCTTGATATAATGAAAGGAAACTTGAGGGACTTTACTACCATTAGAGACTTTATCGTGCTGATAACGTGTTATAAATAAAATAAAAGGAGTAAATAAAGAGAGATCAAGACAAAGAAAATATGAACTTTCAAAGTCTAGTTCTTCAGGAACTAGCTATGTTTCCGAGCCTTTTTCTATTACTTCTTCTTGGATATAAACACATCCTTATATAGGACACCAAGAATCATTAGGGAGGGGAGAATACATTTCTCAATACAATGTACCATAATTATTATGTACATAATAATTAATCTAATTCATTCACCACATGCATTCATCCTAATCTAGTCATCCACCACATGCATTAATCTACCATATGCATGTATAACAAAATAATATAAAAGTTATACTTATCAGATTTTTAATTTTATTTATGAAATTTAAAAAATTTATCCATGGTATATAAAAAACGAATTCTATGATAAACATTATTTTACCCAAAAATGGAAAATGTGAACTTTCATGTTATAGTTATCTTGACTATATGCAAGTTTTTTATAAAAAGAAAAAAAAATTCTCTTCACACTTTTTTAGTATATGTGATATTAAATTATATAATAAGATATAATTCTTTTATATGGTGTGCATAAATTCCACTCTAGCGCTATTTTGACACACCAAAATTTACGAGAGCATTTCACTTATAATTTTTTTTATTATGATCTTATTTATAATTGTTTGATTATAACAAAAGATTATATTTGATCCATATAGGCTTCATAAAATTTTTTGATGAATTTTACATGATTTTAAATGATAATTAATAATTAATTATAATGCAATAATTATAGATTATATATTCTAAAAATTTACATATAAATATCCACCATCCACATAATTTCACTCCAACATCTCTTCTAACGGGAGGGGGAGGGAACTTAAAAGATCTATAGCCTACTAGCCCCATTAATTCAAGGGGACCAATCAAGACTAAGGCTAGTGTAGTTGAGATTCATGTGCAGAAGTTTTGCTGTACTTCTACATCGGTTTAAGTATCCATATAGTCCCTGTACTGTAGTGAAAAGAGTAATTTAGTCCTTATACTGTAAAAGTCAGTAATTTAGTCCCTGTACAATTGAAATAGGTGCAAATAAGTAAAATTGATACCGGTGTTAATGAAAAACCGCTAAAATGCTGATGTGGACTCGTAAAATCTAACAGAATTAATGACTATGAATAAAATATGACTTGAAATATACCTAAATCTGTTAGATTTTACGAGTTCACGTCAGCATTTTAATGGTTTTTCATTAAAACCATTATCAATTTTACTTATTTGCACATATTTTAATTGTATAGGGACTAAATTACTCACTTTTACAGTATAGGGACTAATTTACTTTTTTCACTACAGTACAAGGACTATGTGGGTACTTAAACCCTTCTACATCAATTACCCTTCATCACAAGAAAATGGTTTTCTTTTTATCTGATTAAAGCATGCATGTTTTTTTTACATAAAAGTTCAGATGAGAAGAGGCTATTTCAGTCTAGGATCAGGATATGTCACAGGTTTCAGAGAAGGTTAATAGCGGTACATACATATCACTCATCAAGTGAGAATAAGATTCGAAACCAAATACTTACCAAATGACTAATTAATACTCAACAAATTGAATCAACCACGTAGATAAGACACGTCTTTCATGATCATGTAAAGTGCGGAGTTTGAGTCTTTGCTTAAATGCATGCATTAAATAGTCGAAAAGACGTAAAGAGAAATGCAATTTCATCTTTTTCCTTTTCAAAAAATATCCATAAGATAAATTTTGAACATTTTGCTGCAAAGGTAGCCTATCCACGTCGCTTGTTCTATTCTGTTTTTTTTAAGGGAAAGAGAAGAAAGAAAGAAAAGGAGAAGAAAAAACTATAAAAAAAATTATGTGTTCATGTTATTTTTTGTGTGTTTAAAGTATTATAAATTTATATAAATTTTTACACATTAATAATTCATTTTATGTATATTTTTGAAAGTTCGTGTATTCGTATCGTGTTTGTGTTATTTTTCGTGTTGTGTTTTAATTATTTTTTTATGTTGTGTTTGTGTTTTGTCTTAATTCATCTCATATTTTATATAGTTTGTCACTATGATTCAATTTTAAAAAAAAATTTGTCTGTTTCTGACGTGTTCGTTTTATTTTTTTGTGTTTTTAAAGTGTTATAAATTTGTATCAATTTTTACAAGTTAATAATTCGTTCTATGTATATTTTTACACGTTTGTATATTCGTATCGTGTCTCAATTCATCTTATTCATTTTGATAAAAATTTGTGTGTCGTGTCCTGTCTCAATTCATGACATATTTTGCATAATTTTTCATAGTTACTCAATTTAGAAAAAAATTTGTGTATTCGTGTTCGTGTTATTTTTTTATGTTTTTAAAATATTATAAATTTATATAAATTTTTACACGTTAATAATTTATATAAAGTATTATAAATTTATATAAAGTTTTACACGTTAATAATTAGTTTTACACTTCAATAATTTATATAAACTATTATAAATTTATTAAAAAAAAATATATACGTTAATAATTCGTTTTATGTATATTTTTACGCGTTCGTGTATCCATGTCGTGTTCATGTTATCTTTTGTGTTGTGTTTTAATTATTTTTTTAATATTGTATTTTGTGTCATGTCTCAATTCAAGACATATTTTGTATAATTTATCATAGTTATTCAATTTTTTTAAAAAAAATGTCATTTAGCAACAACAACAAAAAAAATTGGAGTTTTAAAACCTGCATGTGCTAAATAATATTAATTAATACTCAAATGACTGGATGTATATTGATTCTTGATGAAATGATCCCCTTTGCCAACTTGTTAACCACAACTTTTAACCTTTTGATTTTATTGTTTTTAACTACCAAGAGCTTAGAAAGGGATCATATCTCTTGAGGGGGAAGTTCTACCGTAAGTTCCTTACGGTAAGGTTTTGGTATGCTCCAAATTGGTAAACCTGAGTAGCAGGTTACCAGGTCACAATTTTTTACATATGCACTTGATAAATTACATATCAACTTGATGAATTACATATAAAACATGAAAAATTACATATCAACTTGAGAAATTGAAAAATTACATATGGACTTGAGAAATTACATATGAACTTGAAACATTACATATCAACATGACAAATTACATATAAACTTGATAAATTGAAAAATTACATATGGACTTGAGAAATTACATATGAACTTGAAAAATTACATATGAACATGAGAAATTACATATGAACTTGACGAATTACATATGGACTTGATAAATTACATATGAACTTGAGAAATTCTCGAATTACATATGGACATGAGAAATTACATATGAACTTGACGAATTACATATGGACTTGATAAATTACATATGAACTTGAGAAATTCCCGAATTACATATGGACATGGGAAATTACATACGAACTTGGAGAATTACATATGGACTTGAGAAATTACATATGAACTTGAGAAATTAGCGAATTACATATGGACATGAGAAATTACATATGAACTTGGAGAATTACATATGGACTTGATAAAATTACATATGAACTTGAGAAATTCCCGAATTACATATGGACATGGGAAATTACATATGAACTTGACAAATTACATATGGACTTGATAAATTACATATGAACTTGAGAAATTCTCGAATTACATATGGACATGGGAAATTACATATGAACTTGGAGAATTACATATGGACTTGATAAATTACATATGAACTTGAGAAATTCCCGAATTACATATGGACAAGGGAAATTATATATGAACTTGGAGAATTACATATGGACTTGATAAATTACATATGAACTTGAGAAATTCCCGAATTACATATGGACATGATAAATTACATATGAACTTGGAGAATTACATATGGACTTGATAAATTACATATGAACTTGAGAAATTCCCGAATTACATATGGACATGAAAAATTACATATGAACTTGACAAATTACATATGGACTTGATAAATTACATATGAACTTGAGAAATTTCCGAATTACATATGGACATGGGAAATTACATATGAACTTGGAGAATTACATATGGACTTGATAAATTACATATAAACTTGAGAAATTCCCGAATTACATATGGACATGGGAAATTACATATGAACTTGACAAATTACATATGGACTTGATAAATTACATATGAACTTGAGAAATTCTCGAATTACATATGGACATGGGAAATTACATATGAACTTGGAGAATTACATATGGACTTGATAAATTACATATGAACTTGAGAAATTCCCGAATTACATATGGACATGATAAATTACATTTGAACTTGGAGAATTACATATGGACTTGATAAATTACATATGAACTTGAGAAATTCCCGAATTACATATGGACATGAAAAATTACATATGAACTTGACAAATTACATATGGACTTGATAAATTACATATGAACTTGAGAAATTTCCGAATTACATATGGACATGGGAAATTACATATGCACTTGGAGAATTACATATGGACTTGATAAATTACATATGAACTTGAGAAATTCCCGAATTACATATGGACATGGGAAATTACATATGAACTTGGAGAATTACATATGGACTTGATAAATTACATATGAACTTGAGAAATTCCCGAATTACATATGGACATGGGAAATTACATATGAACTTGACGAATTACATATGAACTTGAGAAATTCCCGAATTACATATGGACATGGGAAATTACATATGAACTTGGAGAATTACATATGGACTTGATAAATTACATATGAACTTGAGAAATTCCCGAATTACATATGGACATGAGAAATTACATATGAACTTGGAGAATTACATATGGACTTGAGAAATTCCAGAATTACATATGGACATGGGAAATTACATATGAACTTGACAAATTACATATGGACTTGATAAATTACATATGAACTTGAGAAATTCCTGAATTACATATGGACATGGGAAATTACATATGAACTTGGAGAATTACATATGGACTTGATAAATTACATATGAACTTGAGAAATTCCCGAATTACATATGGACATGAAAAATTACATATCAACTTGACGAATTACATATGGACTTCACCAATTACATATCAACTTGAGAAATTCCTGAATTACATATGGACATGAGAAATTACATATCAACTTGACGAATTACATATGGACTTGATAAATTACATATCAACTTAAGAAATTCCCGAATTACATATGAACATAATAAATTACATATGCACTTGACAAATTACATATGAACTTGACAAATTACATATGAACTTGAGAAATTTCCGTATTACATATTTGCATAATTGCATATTTGCATGGGTAGTGATTTTGATGGGTTAGTGAATAGAATGTTTAAGTAGGTTATTTTACCGGTTATTTTGATGATTTTGATGGGTAGGTGAAGTCTAAGATACAATTGTGAGACTTCAATCTGCTAATCTTTCCATATTTATAAAATTTCAACTTGACAAGTCTATGATACCATTGCATTTCCATCATAATATTTGTAGATATGTTCCAACTTCTTTTACTTCTTTTACAGGGGCTTTAATCTCATCCAAGTAAAATGCACAAAATCAATGGCTATGTATTGCAAACACAATAATTGCCTCAATTTATTAATTACCAATTCAAATCACAAGTTATAACTTTAATTTAAAATTTTTGTGGTATGTTATGTATTTAAGACTTTTTAAATATATATAAGAGTTACTATTACGTAATAGATGCATATTCAACTTCATCCAGTTATGAGTCCTTAAGTTGATAGGTACGCCTTTAAATTAAAAGAAAAACCTATATTAAATTATACACTAATATGAAGATGTTCATAGTACAAATTTAATAACCAACTTCTTTGCCTATGTTATCATTAACATAAAGACTTGATTCCTGGAACTTACTTCTTTGCCTATGTTATCATAATTCGTTAATTATGCAACGATTTTCGAATTGAATCGTTTGGTCTCAATCGTGAATCGGTAGCGATGTAAACATTTGGATTTCTTTTTTCTTTCATGTAATCTGTTTTTTTTTTTTTTAAAGAGTTAATTAAAATGTTTAATGATGGAAGGTGAGAATTTTATCCTCTAATTGGTGTTTGTACTTTAAAAAATAATTTAAATTTTAATTAATTAAATTGTATAGATTATATACATAAAAATATGCATATATATATATATAAAAGAAACATCTCATGTTTACTTGATTTTTTTCTAAGCGAATTAAAACAGATTACCCTAACTAATAATATTTTTAGTAAGTAGTTATTTGTAAAACCAATTAGCTACAAAAAGTTTAATGTCATTTTTGTTCTACAGGTGATAGTAATGCAGAGAAAATGAAAGAACAAACAAGATGGGGATGTTCAAAATAACAAAGGTACATCTAATTTTTCGTTTTGGAAAATCTTTCCTGGTTTGAAGGTACTAGTAAATTGATAAAATGGTAACAAAATTTTAATACCTATATTGCATTTCAGTAATATAAAAAATTCCCCTCCTCATCCTCACTCTGCCAATACATACACCTTGCACATACAGATAAGGAAATATAACAACATGTTCTCTGTCTTTACATCTCTGTGAACAATCTTCTGTGAATGAAGGTAACTCAACCCACAAAATGATAGATCCCCCTCTTAAGTCTAAAGCTTGAAAAAATTTTAAGACATAAACTATATGCTTGAGCAGTGAAAAAACCAGAATACAATAAAGAAAAGAGACTACAAACAGAAAATGGGACATATGTTAGATTACCCCCAGGAAGATATTCCACAACAACACAACACACACTACTTTTTTTATGTATCCAAGCTAATTCTAAATCCTAAAGCCCTAAAAAAAGGTGATGTATATTGGTTTTGGTGTCCAATCAATCTAGTTGCATTTCATAATTGTTCTAAAGCAGTACATAGTGCTACTCAACCAATCACCATGAATCCAACAGACTCATGAAGTCAAGAAAGATTTATATTAATTAAACATCATTCTAAGGCCAACTGGAAAAATTCAAAGTAAGATGAGCGGCCTGCCAACTTTCTGGCTTTGCCCCCAGCACTTCATCTTCTTCCATCTCATTTACATGTACATTGCTTGCCTGAAGGAAAAGGAAAAACTTCGAAACTTTTTCGTCTGGTGCTTCTACCATGCTTGCCATATCAAAATTGGGAAATGAACATCATCATCTATCATGGATTTTTTGGATGTCTTGGAACGTTGACACAAAATGAATCGATTCGATCATAAAAGGAGATGAAAGATCAAGAATCCTAAAAATCCCAATAACCAGAATTCCTTGGGGAGAAAACCCGCTGCTATAGCTGCAAATGCGCACAACAATCAATACAATTAGCTATAATTTAAATCCAGGATAGTTTATTATCTCTGCATCATAATCCTGTTTTGCGTAATATATGATGCTGATTCCTAGTCAGGTGTATTTTTTGCTAGAGTTAGGCCCTATCCTAGGTCTTATAGCACATTTATGCACAAATCCAACAAGCATTGTTCATAAAGAACAAAGCTTGATACAACATCCAATCTCATAAAATCTGTAACCCGAAAATTCAGATGATTAAAGAAATACAAGACATCCCATTTAGAATTGCAGAATAGTAGAAACACATTAGAAGATAAGATGGAAAATTCAAAATCAGATGTCTGAAATCAGCTGATTACGTTAATCTTGACCCAGATGCAAGCCAGACTTTTTGAGATGTAACAAACCTTTTATAAAGATAATAGATATCTGCGTCTACCCACATCCCCATAAACCTCTACAAGTATAGGACCATCGAACATACACAGGATTTAATTACTACTGTGACGAATTAAATAGGTGCAGGGTTAAGCTAGCACCCTATGACAAGCCCTTCTCCCTAGTCTAAAAGTATATCTAAAATGCATGTGAAAGCATTATAGCTGTTAATTTAGTTTATACATAAAACAGAACATATGTCAACGAGTGCGTGCAACATTAACCATCAACGACATGTAACAGGATACTAAGTGTGCTTACCCCAAGCCTTTACCATTCTGCTTCAGTCTGTCAACCATTTACTTTTTATGTATGTTATTTACCCCCCCCCCCAAAAGAAAAAAAAGAACATCCTAACTAGTCAAGAAAGGCTACCATCAAAATGGCACCAAAAAAAAGAATCAATAAGGTCATCCTATAGTGTAGAATTCAGTTAAATCTAACTTGTCAACCAATGAATATTCAGTTCCGATATATTCATAATGGTGTATGACATGATGCGAGTTAAAGATAGTTTACAGCAAATAGTTGTTCCAACTTTGGTCTCAACTTAAAAAATGCAGAAAGCATGTAACGTGAATGATTAGCACACTTAAGGATACTGGATTTATTGGAATATTTATGGGAACGGAAAGAACACCAAACACCACATCAGTTGAGTTAGATGCACCTGACTGGTGCATGGATAAGATAGCCACCTGTTGAAAATGATTAGCTTTTAGATCAACTTTTCACATAATATGGCAGTAAATATATGTAATATAATGGCAGAAGTTGGATGTAAAACCTTAGTATCTGGAACACTTATTTCTTCATAGATATCATACTCTAACTTTTCAATATGCTGAACAAGCTCTGAAACTGGTTTCTGAAGTGTAAAGTATGCATGAACTGGGGCTGCAAAGAATAAATGAATATATAAGCAACAAACAAGGAAAATTACTTATTGAACTACATCACTGAACTCAAAAGGTCATTCAGTGTGATGGAAATACAACCAATGGAAGGTCTTATTTATATATGCAATTAGACCAAACCAGGAAAGGTCAATTCTAATTAAGGAACTGAATCCATTATCTTAGTTTGATAGCTCAGTTCAAGAAAGAAGTAACATGTCAAGGAAGACCATTGAGTTCAATAGAGAATTGAATACTTATATAAGGCCACATGATCTTGCAAAATATCACCAGTTTCTATGTGATCAACTGCTTATCAATTTAAGGTATGAAAAACAATAAAACATAGCCCTTGTCTCATAAATTTGACATTTTTATTTAAAAGAAAAAGGGGAGGAAAGCATTGAAACAAACCATTAATGGCTTGCCCCTATTGCTAAAAGGAGAAATACTCTAACTATAGCAAAACAATCACTTCCTATGATACAATTTTGATTGGAGCCACATTTTAATCATAAAATAAAAAGCAATAAAATGGAAAATATAGTTTCGATTTGGAAATTAAAAAAAAACCTGCCCTCAAAGAAATTCTAGAAGAATGTGAAATAAATGTATGCCCATTTCCCTAAAACATTAGCAGAAACTAATAAAACAACAACAAGGCAAAATAACTACCATCCGGCAACCTGGAACATCAGAAACCTATGAAAGAACAGCAAGGCAAAAACCACATTTTGGAACACCAAAATTCCAGATTTAAAATACAAATTTCGAATCTATACAAATCATTTACAAGTACCCAGGTGTAAATGAAATATCAAATAGCAATTTACAACAGGAGCCAGCAAAGAATCCTAATTGCAACACAATTACAAGGTGAATGAAACATCAATCAGGGAAATACCCATTGGCCCTCAACACTTGAGGATCCAAATTAAAAAACAAAAATGCAATGAAAATCAACATACCCATTTGCTGGAGACATCATAAAACCCTAATCAAACAAAAAATTATGCAAAAATTACAAAATATGCACTTTCAAAAATTAAAACCTACTCACACAGAATATGAGAAATTTAAAAATAAAAATAAAAAAAACCTTACCACTGAGCTTAATAGCTTGCTTAGCATCAAACCCAGACTTTATAGAGCGAAAAGGAAGGATCCAGAAGATCCCAGGCAACAAAATCGACAAACTGAGAAACAAAACAAAAACACATCTGAAATTGAACTCATTTGAAAGCCTTGACAAAACCATCCAACATCTCCCACACAAGAATCCCTAATGCCCTTGACTGTTCCCTGATTCAAGACTCTGCTCTCTTTGCTGCAGATTTTGGTCCTCATTTTTCCCCATTGAAAGAGCATCTGGAAGAAAAAAAAAATTCTCTCTTTCTCTCCCTACCTACCTTGGGTACTTTTCTTCTTCTCTCTTTCTCTAGAAAACTCAACTTACTCTAACACCACCACCAACAAAAACAAAAACAACAACAAAAAAGAAGAGCTTAGCAAAGGGTCGTTTGCTACTCGGTGCCAATCCATGGGAGACATAGAGCTTGAACTCAAGCTGAGTCGCGAATCCTCTAGAACTCGTCGCCATAGAATAAGAAAATGCCATGGACAGGCCAAAAAAAACCCTAGAAGTTTACTCTCATCATCAAACCCTTTTTCTGGAATCAAAGCAACCACTCCATCATCTTCTGCCTCATTCCTCTTCTACCGCACAACTACCTCCAACTCTGCTGTCGCCACCACTGCCATCATCCCATCTTTTTCCTCTTCACATCTTGGCGATGTCAAGTTGCGATTCGTTTGAGGGAAAGAAATGACACTGGGTAGCGGCTGAAATGAACGAAAGATAAAAATTGAAGACTTTTTCTTTTAGGTTAAAATGTTACTCGGTAAACTGGTTAACAAAGTTTTTCTTTTCATTTTTGTAATCAACGGTTGAGATGAAATATTTTTCATCTAATGGCTCAAGTTTATCTAAGCGTATATGAAGCGTATATTAAGGCACTTTCTTTAGAATTTTCCCTCTTGAGGATCTCCAAGGGATAACTGTCTCTTTTTCAAGTGATTTTCTTTCCAATTGTGAAGCATTCTAGACTTTAGTACAACATTGTACCATAAACATAAAGAAAGATTAGATTTGTCTAAGATTCCACACCCACTTGTGTTTAAATAGTAGCGTATACTTCAATGAATTCTTTCAACTTGGTTTTTGTTCGGTCGCGAATATATTTTCGATTGTGTTGTATTAATTGCAGTTGTGAACGTAACGTAAGTTATTATAGTCAATTGCGGTAAATATCGATTTCAAAAAAAATCCAAATCACAAAATAACAATCATAATATCGTGTTACGATCGTTATTTAAATCCATGTTCGGTTGTTCCTGCCCAAAAGCTACTGTTCTAGAACTCAAATCCTGCATCAATCCTGTTAGATTGTGATTTTGGAGGTTTCTGACTAGTTATCAAAAAGAAAACTAAAATGTAAGATAAATGTGCTAGCAAGTGGAACAGTTTCATCTTTTGCAAGGGTCAGATTAAGATTTTTCCAGCCATTCATTATTAATAAGAGGCTTATTCTAATGGAAATGTAATCTACAGAATCTCATGGGATCTTTCCCTTCATATTCGAATGCATAAAAAAAGCCCAAAATATATAATTAATGCCAATAAATTTTGGTGGTTGATTCACTTTCTTCCACTAAATAGCATATTTGATCTCTTGTCTGGATAGTATCATTCGCAGCTTCCTTTAAAAGCAAATGCCACTTTCCTTCCAATTATTGTATCTATATATATAAAATCTCTCAGTCTCAGCTCAACCCAAAGAAATTAAACCTCATAGCAAAAGCAAAAGCCAAAGCTTTCTCTGCAGTCAATCTTCATCAAATTAAGAAAAATGGGTGTTTCTCATTTCCTTTCCTCTCTTTGTTGTGAACTGAGAATCTTGCAAGCGAAAAACATAGAAACAAAGTCCCCTGGAAACCTTTTTGTCAGATACTATCTCTCTGCAGGAAACAACAAGAAAATTCAACTAAACAGCCAGGAGATCTCCTCAAAGTCAGATATGATGATTTGGAACGAGTCCTTCTCTTTGGAATGCTCAGGAGCTGAAGAATCTCTCAACTTCCTGAAGCAACAGACTGTAGTTTTTGAGCTACGATGGAGGAGCAAAATGCCAGTTCTTGGGAAAATAAGGAAGTCAAAGCTTTTGGGCAGAGCTGAAATGCCATGGAAAGCCGTTTTTGAATCACCAAACATGGAGATTGAGAAATATTGGGTTACCATGGTTTCAATGAATGATGGGGTTCTTGAAAGTCTTAAGCCTCCTTCAATACAAATATCAATGAAATTAGTTCGAAGTTCAGCGATTGTGGAAATAGAGACGCATAAGAAAATGAGAAAAGAAAGGTTGAAGAACAATTGGGATGGCCATGGCTGTGGATGCAAAGATATTGGTGGAGGGTGCAGTTGTGCAGATTATGAAATATTTGCACTTGTAGCTGCTATGGAGGGACTACTGTAGTCACAAAGGAGTGGCCAAAGCATTAAGTATATAAATGGAGTATTTTTTTCTTTTAATTTGTATTTGTTATTAAATTAAAATGTAAATATCATGAGATTGCGATTCAATCCTTTTGAAGAAGGAATTAGGTCAATTTTTTGAAGGTTTTGATGAAGATATATAGTTTTTTTTGTAACGAGGACAATTTTAGTGAAATAATTCCTTTCTGGTTTAACTTTTATATATATTTTTAATACAAGAGCGTTATGGATAGATTTAGGCTGTTCATAGATCGAACCGAGTTTAGATAAGATATTAAGGAATTTTATAACTGTTCAGATTCGACCTGATCCCAAATATGAGTAGAATTTTATGTCCAGGCCTACTCAACTATATAAAAATTACAATGTTCAAACTCGCACAAGCTAATCCAAATTTTTATACAAAATGATTGACCACTCTTAAAAAGGATCCATCCTTCTTAAAAAAAGGATCGATTCATCTTAAAAAAATGATCGATCTCTCTTAAAAATGATCGGTTCTTCTAAAAATTTTATATAACTAACAGTAAAACAGGTTGGGTTAGATCGAGCTAGGCTTGAGCAAAAATTGTTATGTTTAAGGCCTGATTCGTTTTTAAAACAGGCCTCATTTTTTTTACCCAAATCCATTTTTCGAGTCTAAGCTCTTCCAAATATCGGACAGACCATCGAGTTTGGATGAATAACCCGATTCTTGAACATGTCTAATTAAATCTAATTTTTATGCAAATCAATATCCTGTTCTTAGCACTTGTGGTAAGTCCAAAAGATTGATTTGAACTTGTTTAAGTTTTAACTTTAATTATAAAAACTATCTTATTTATTAGATTTTAAATTTAGCATGACTAGAATACATATATATCCGTTAAATATATCAAAATAATAAAAAATATGTTATAAATAAAATAAAAGGAGTAAATAAAGAGAGATCAAGACAAAGAAAATATGAGCTTTCAAAGTCTAGTTCTTCAGGAACTAGCTATGTTTCCAAGCCTTTTTCTATTACTTCTTCTTGGATATAAACACATCCTTATATAGGACACTAAGAATCATTTGGGAGGGGAGAATACATTTCTCAATACAATGTACCATAATTATTATGTACATAATAATTAATCTAATTCATTCACCACATGCATTTATCCTAATCTAGTAACCCACCACATGCATTAATCTATCATATGCATGTATAACACTTCCCCTTGGATGACTATTCACTAGGAATATGCCTCGTTAAAACCTTGCTAAGAAAAACCTAGTGGTAGAAAAACTTAGCGAAGGAAAAAGAGTACAATATTCATAGGAAACTTACTTCCCTTCAAAAATAAAACCAATTATTTAATATCATTAAATTGAAGTTGAAGTTGGTAATGCCTTTGTGAATAGATTAGCTGGGTTGTCACTTGAGCGAATTTTGCAAATATCAACATCACCTTTCTTCAAGAGTTCATGTGTGTAAAGGAACTTTGGTGAAATATGTTTAGTTCTATCACCTTTTATATAGCCACGTTGGATTTGTATAATGCATGTTGTATTATCCTCATGTAATATAGTTGGCTTGTCATTTTCCACGAACAATCCACATACTCTTCTAATATGGTGAATCATAGTTTTTAACCACACGTATTCATTACTTGCTTCATGAATAACCAATATTTCTGAATGGTTTGATGAGGTAGCAGTGTTTGTTTGTTTAACAAACTGTCATGAGATAATAGTATCACCACATGTGAAGACATAACCTGTTTGTGACCGAGCTTTGTGAAGATCAGAAAGATATCCAGCATCAACATATCCCATTAATTATGACTTTACTCCATTTGGGTAAAACAAACTCATATCAGTCGTGTCATGGAGATAACGAAAAATATGTTTCACTCCATTTCAATGTTTTCGTGTTGGTGTAGAACTAAACCTTGCTTGCAAATTGACTGCAAAAGTTATGTCTGGTCTAGTGTAATTTGCCAGATACAAAAGTGCTCCTATTGCACTAAGATATGGTAATTCAGGACCAAGAATTTCTTCATCCTCTTCTCGTGGACGAAAAAAATCTCTTTTTACATCAAGTAGACGAACAACCATTGGAGAGCTTAATGGATAAGATTTATTCATATGAGATTGTTTCAAAATTTTTTCTATATAAGATAATTGATGAATAAGAATCCCATTTCTCAAATGTTCAACTTGAAATCCAAGACAAAAATTTTGTCTTCCCAAGACCTTTCATTTCAAATTCCTTCTTTATGTAATCAGCAGTATTTGAGATCTCTTCTGGAGTTCCTACTATGTTTAAGTCATACACTGCGACTATAGCAAATCCATAATTTATTTTCTTGATGAAAACACAAGGACAAATGACATTATTTTCATATCCATTTTTCAATCAATATTCACTTAGACGATTGTACCACATACGTCCAGACTGCATTAATCCATACAAGGATCTTTGTAGTTTAACAAAGGACATTTTACTATGGTTTGAATTATATGCTCTAGGCATCTAAAATCCTTTAGGGGTTTTCATGTATATGTCATTATCTAATGACCTATATAAGTAAGTTGTCACGACGTCCATTAGACGCATGTCAAGTCCTTCAGAGACTATCAAATTAATCAAAAATCTAAAACTAATTGCATCCATAACAGGAGAATATGTCTCATCATAATCTATACCAGATTTTTGTGAAAAACCGTGTGCTACAAGTCGTGCCTTATATCTCACATTTTCATTTAACTCATTTCTTTTAAGTACAAAGACCAATTTATACTTAACTGGTTTGACGTCTTTTGGTGTCTGGACTACTGGTCGAAATACTTTACATTTGGTTAATGAGTCTAGCTCAACCTTTATTGCTTTTTTTTTTCTTTTCTTGGCCATAAATATTAGAAGCAATTATATATGCAAACACATTATCAAAAAAAAACTTCATTTCTTTCTCACATATTTCCAGATTCTCATGAGATCTCATAATTTGCCGGTACCGGAACCACTTCTGGGGTTGTTTGTCTAGAAATATGAGGTTGTTGATCTATTCTATTTTTGACATCTTCTGGAGTGTCATTTTCAAGTGATTTTATTTCTTTTTTCTTTCAAGGAATACAATCCTTTGCACCAAAAGGTCTACCACGCTTCTGGAGTATTTTAGATTCATTAGCTGTCATACTGATAACTCTAGGAAATATAGTTATTTTGACACATTTTATGCATTTAAATCGACTAAGTCCTTGAGGATTTTATTAGGATTTGATTAGTTTTAGATGTTTTTATATTTATTTTATTTATCCATTTTATGTTTAAAATAGTTATTTAGTTGTTATTTATGTGTTTTTATAGGTTCAAGGTGATCTAGAGCTTCGTGGTGCAAAACGATGAAAAACGGTGCAAACTAATGAGTAGGTAGATTCGACCTCCGGAGCTTCTTTCAAGAAAAAATTGATCTTAAAGACTTAAATTGAGAAAAACTCCCTTCTTAACTTTTGAAGCTGACTTCCATACCTTTCCAACGGTATAAGACACGCCAAATCGGAGGAGATTTCCCAGTCAAAATAGTTGATAAAGTTCGAGAAGATGACAGAGGCTAAGTGCAACAAAACGAAAAGGTTGGCTCTCCAATTCGAGAGTCAGCGCTGCAGCGCTGGGGGTTGTGAACAGTACCAAAAATACGTAAAAAATGCAAAACTTACTTGTTTTGCTTGGGCGCGAAGTTTCCGACTCCAGGAGGCCTTAGGCATTTTAAATAGGACTCTTTCAGGTCAAAATAAAAAAGATTGGATACCTAGAAACCTAATTCTCTCTTAAGAAGATAGTTGCCATCAAATTCTCTCAAGAAGATTGGAAGATTCAAGATTCAAGAATTGGCAACTCTTAGTTTTCTCTTTTCTCTTCTTTATTTTTCTTGTATTGTTGATGATGGTGAAACTATTTGATTATTTGTTTTCATTAATTATCATGAACTAATTTTCTTTTACTAGGATTTCAATGAAACTCAACACATAGTTTGAATTTACTTTCTCTCTCTAGCTTGATTTAATGGTTTGTTGAGTTGTTTGTTCATTCTTGTTCTTAATGCTTCTAATTGATTGGCCACCAATTAGATTGATTTGTTAACCTAAATACAACTAGACATAGGGAGTTTAGTGTTAGACATGGATTGAATGACACATGTTTCATATTCATTTATTAGGATGAATTGATCTGCAGGTAGGGTAAAAATATACTTACTTGTCATGTGTAACCATTGTTAGAGCCTAAGCTTAATGAGTTCTTCTTTAATTGAATTATCATAGACATATAGTTAATTGGTTAAGAAGGATACTTTTATGAGACCATCAACAGATACTTATAAATAAGATAGAACTCTAGGTTAACAACTCAGAATCATTAATCAAGTGAAGAGGTAGAGAGAGATTCAAGCGAAGTGTTTAGGGAAGTTGTAATCCTAGGCTTTTATAATTAATTAAATTCATCATTTTTAATTTACTTGTTTTCAATATTAGTTTCTCTTAATTTAGTTTTTAATTATCATCTTTAATTAATTGTTTGAATAAGATTAAGTTGTTCTAATTTTAGTACTTAATGAATTGGTAACAATTCCTCGTAGGAACGATACTTTACTCTTCACTTTATTACTTGTTAACGATATGTGCACTTGCGTGGTAAATCCAACAACAAGTTTTTGGCGCCATTATCAATGAATTGTTTATTATTTTTGTTAACATTAATACCAAGCAACCTTAGTCTAAATTTAAACTTTATTTTTCTTTATTTTCAGGTTTTGTTGATTTGGATGCACTATATGGGATTATAAACGGTATGCAATCAATGCTTTATCTGCACAGATAGCTGCTTTGTCCAAGAAATTTGACACTATGAGTGGGCATTCAGTCCAAAGACCATTTGTAACATGTGAATTTTGTGAGGAAGGACACACAAGTGTTAGATCCTTAACTTATGCTGAATCAATGCAATATGTTGGAAACTATCATATGCAGCAGAATAATATTTTTTCCAACAACTGCAATCCAGGTTGAGGAGATCACCAAAATTCTTCTTGGAACAACAATCAATGGTCCTCCTATTCCGAAAATCAAGCATATTCTCCTAGGTTTCCATTGCAACCTCAAGCACCTGTCCCAGAAAAGAAGACGATAATGGAAGAGGCGTTCATGTATTACATGGCAAGAACCGAAGCTATGATTCAGGCGATCAATCAAAGTCAAGAAGCATTACTTCAAAGCCAAGCACCTACTCCAGAAAATAAGCCATCATTGAAAGAGATGATGTTGCAAAATATGGCGAAAAACAATGCATCAATCAGAAATCTTGAGGTACAAATAAGCCAGCTTGTTACCGCTATTAACAACCAACCTCAAGAAACTCTTCCATGTGATACTGAAACTAACTCTAGATCAGGTGAAGACGAGCATTGCAATGAAATCACACTCAATAGTGAACAAGAGATAGATGAGGATAGCAAAGAGCCTGAATTGCCAACCGAGTTTATTGAAGAAGAATTTGAAAAAGTTCAAGAAGAATGGATCCAGTGTGACCCACCACCATAGCATGTTCCCCAATGCATCCAACAGCCAAAGCTAATCGATGGGATAGATAGTGCTAACAACGAGGAATTCATAGAGATTTATCCCGTTGATCCACTTAAGGCATTAATAAATTCTACCACTGAAAGGGATGAATTTCGCTTTCAAGCCTGCAAGTCTACTAAACTGTTCAAAGAAGAAAGAAACACATGGCATGAAACGAAAATCATCAAGTGGTTGGATACAGGATGATGAACAATGAGATAGTCAAGCCGATGACTATAAATCAAGCGCTTTTTGGGAGGCAACCCAGGTTCTAAATTTTTCCTTTTCTTTTCTTTAATTTTGAATTTTCATTTTTTTAAGGATATTATTATTAATTTCTTTTTACTTTTTTTTTTGGTAGTGACTACTCACCCAACTTGGACAAATATAATGAAGTCTAAGAGGAAAACTAAAGCTTCTCCTGCTTTGCTTGCATTGATAGGGGAGTTTTCTTGTTCTTACTCTTTATATTTCCAAACATTGAGGACAATGTTTGTTTTAAGTTTGGGGGTGTGTCTTTAGATTTTAGTTTGTGTGATTGTCTAATTTTATTATTAGGTGTCTAATTAAAAAAAAATTAATTTGCTTGAGATGTTTTGCACTTATTATGATGGAATCCTTATCCAATGGTGAATATTAGTTATTGATTTATCTTGATTTTTGGGAAAACATAAGCATGAGAATAATTTATGTTAAATTCTTTTGTTAGTTTCATGTTAGGATATGATTTTCACAAATTGAGCACGTAATCTCTTGCTTAGATTTGCATTGCTTATTTAAAGACTGATTATGTTGATGTGAATTGCAATTATGTCTAGAACCTAGAATTTGTTTGATTCTCTCTCAAGGTGAAATCCTAGACAAAACTAAGTTAAGGAGATGATTTAGGCCATCTTTGGATCGTTTGAGCCTTTTGAGCCTACCTTTATATATGATTATCCTTAGTCTACCTCTTTGTGCCTATTGATATATCTATTTTATTTGATTACCACATCTTTTAGCCTAGCCAAATAAGAAAAACCATGATTAACCCTCATTACATAGGCATGTGATGATATTACAGGAAACAATTATGAGCCATGTCGAATTTGGGTGAAATAGTGGTGATAAAAAAAAAGTTATGGTTCTTGACGAAGTGTATTCAAAGAAAGAAAGTAAGTAACTCGAGGAAAAGACTATGGCTCTCAAAAATCCTGAAAAAAAATGTAAATTGTCTATGGGTGATTTAAACCAAAATTTATCTTTATCATACCTTGACCCTAGCCTTACATTACAAGCTTAATAAAGACCTACTTGATCCTTGACGAAGTGTTAGTTTACATTAGTGGAGAGAGAGATGAAAAGCAAACATATGAGAATCTAGTACTAATATGTATTTTTGCATTGATATAAACTTATTTAGATTGCATGTGATGATTTGCAAAGAGATTATTCACACATATTGAAAATCCATTCAAGCATGAAGTTTATGATTGAATTGAATCATAGATTTGGATTATGTTTATGTTCTACTTTGAATCAGGATTTCGAGGTAATTTTTTAGGAAAAATTAAGAAATCATTGTTTGAGTGCATTTATCTTGAGTTGTGTTTTGATTCATTTTATTTAGTTAGTGTGTTTTGTTTTGTTTTGCTCGAGGACTAGCAAAATATTAAGTTTGGGGGTTTGATAACTCTAGGAAATACAGTTCTTTTATCAGCTTTTATGCATTTAAATCGGCTAAGTCCTTCAGGATTTTATTAGGATTTGATTAGTTTTCGATTTTTTATATTTATTTTATTTATCCATTTTATGTTTAAAATAGTTATTTAGTTGTTATTTATGTGTTTTTATAGGTCCAAGGTGATCTGGAGCTTCATGGTGCAAAACGATGAAAAACAGTGCAAACCAATGAGCAGGTAGATTCGACTTCCAGAGCTTCTTTCAAGAAAAACTTGATCTTAAATACATCAATTGAGAAATATCCCCTCTTGACTTTTGAATCTGACTTCCATACCTTTCCAACGGTATAAGGCGCTTCAAAATCGGAGAATATTTGCTCAGTCAAAACAGCTAACGAAGTTTGAGAAGATGACAGAGACGAAGTGCAGCAAAACGAGAAGGCTGGCTCTCCAATTCGAGAGTCAGCGCTGCAGCGCTGGAAAGTCGTGAACAGTATCGCAAAAATGTAAAAAAATGCAAAACTTACCTGTTTTGCTTGGGCGCGAAGTTTCAGACTTCAGGAGGCATTGGGCACTTTAAATAGGACTCTTTTAGGTCATAATAAAAAAGATTGGATACCTACAAACCTAATTCTCTCTCAAGAAGATAGTTGCCATCAAATTCTCTCAAGAAGATTGGAATATTCAAGATTCAAGAATTGACAACTCTTAGTTTTCTCTTTTCTATTCTTTATTTTTCTTGTGTTGTTGATGATGACGAAACTATTTGATTATTAGTTTTCATTAATTATCATGAACTAATTTTCTTTTACTAGGATTTCAATGGAGCTCAACACATAGTTTGAATTTACTTTCTCTCTCTAGCTTGATTTAATGGTTTGTTGAGTTGTTTGTTCATTCTTGTTCTTAATGCTTCTAATTGATTGGCCGCCAATTAGATTGATTTGTTAACCTAAATACAACTAGACATAGGGAGTTTAGTGTTAGACATGGATTGAATGACACATGTTTCATATTCATTTATTAGGATGAATTGATCTGCAGGTAGGATAAAAATATACTTACTTGTCATGTGTAACAATTGCTAGAGCCTAAGCTTAATAAGTTCTTTTTTAATTCAATTATCATAGACATATAGTTAATTGGTTAAGAAGGATATTTTTATGAGACCATCGACAGATACTTATAAATAAGATAGAACTCTAGGTTAACAACTCAAAATCATTAATTAAGTGAAGAGGTAAAGAGAGATTCAAGCGAAGTGTTGAGAGAAGTTGTAATCCTAGGCTTTTATAATTAATTTAATTCATCCTCTTTAATTTACTTGTTTTCAATATTAGTTTCGCTTAATTTAGTTTTTAATCATCATCTTTAATTAATTGTTTGAATAAGATTAAGTTGTTCTAATTTTAGTACTTAACGAATTTGGTAACAATTTCTTGTGGGAACGATACTATACTCTTCAGTTTATTACTTGTTAAAGATACGTGTACTTGCGTGGTAAATCCGACAACCAAAAACTTGTTGTCGATTTTCACCAACCAAGTGCACGTATCGCAAACAAGTAATAAAGTGGAGTATGAGTGTCGTACCCATGAGGAATTGTTATTAATTTTGCTAAGTACTAAAATTAACACACTCAATCTTATCTAAACAATTAAATAAAGATAGTAATTAAAAACTAAAATTAAGAGAAACTAATATTGAAAACAAGTAAATTAAAAAGGATGAATTTAATTAATTATAAAGCCTAGGATTACAACTTCCCTCAACATTTCGCTTGAATCTCTCTCTACCTCTTCACTTGATTAATGATTCTGAGTTGTTAACCTATAGTTCTATCTTATTTATAAGTATCTGTCGATGGTCTCATAGAAATATCCTTCTTAACCAATTAACTATATGTCTATGATAATTGAATTAAAGAAGAACTCATTAAGTTTAGGCTCTAACAATGGTTACACATGACAAGTAAGTATATTTCTATACTACCTGCAGATCAACTCATCCTAATAAATGAATATGAAACATGTGTCATTCAATCCATGTCTAACACTAAACTCCCTATGTCTAGTTGTATTTAGGTTAACAAATCAATCTAATTGATGGCCAATCAATTAGAAGCATTAAGAACAAGAATGAACAAACAACTCAACAAACCATTAAATCAAGCTAGAGAGAGAAAGTAAATTCAAACTATGTGTTGAGTTCAATTGAAATTCTAATAAAAGAAAATTAGTTCATGATAATTAATGAAAAAAAAATCAAATAGTTTCACCATCATCAACAAAAAAAAAAATAATAATAAAGAAGAGAAAAGAGAAAACTAAGAGTTGTCAATTCTTGAATCTTGAATCTTCCAATCTTCCTGAGAGAATTTGATGGCAACTATCTTCTTGAGAGAGAATTAGGTTTCTAGGTATCCAATCTTTTTTATTCTGACCTAAAAGAGTCCTATTTAAAGTGCCCAAGGTCTCCTGGAGTTCGAAACTTCACGCCCAAGCAAAACAGGTAAGTTTTGTGTTTTTTTACATTTTTATGGTACTTTTCATGACCCCCCGGCGATGTAGCGCTAACTCTCGAATTGGAGAGTCAGCCTTCTCATTTTGCTGCACTTCGTCTCTGTCATTTTCTCAAAGGTTTTCAGCTATTCTGACTGGGAAAATCTCCTCCGATTTTGGTGCACCTTATACCGTTAGAAAGGTATGGAAGTCAGATTCAAAAGTCAAGAAGGAAGTTTTCTCAATTTAAGTCTTTAAGATCATGTTTTTCTTGAAAGAAGCTCCAGAGGTCTAATCTGCCTGCTTATTGGTTTGCACCGTTTTTCATCGTTTTGCACCATGAAGCTCTAGATCACCTCGGACCTATAAAAACACATAAATAACAACTAAATAACTATTTTAAACATAAAATGGATAAATAAAATAAATAAATATAAAAACATGTAAAACTAATCAAATCCTAATAAAATCCTCAAGGACTTAGCCGATTTAAATGCATAAAAGGTGGCAAAATAACTATATTTCCTAGAGTTATCACATACCCACAGGATATCCTACAGGGACAATTAAACATGCATGAATATTTGCAGTCGGTACATGTGATTTAGAAACCTGTTGGGTGTCAATAAAAATATCTGGTGATTGATTTGCAATATTTTGCAAATGAATTATTTTTGAACTTCCAGTTCACATTGATTTATGCGTATATCAAGATTGGACAATATTGGTGTATACCAACAAATTTATTGTGCATTAGATACTTTACCTTTTTCTTCCCCTAATGATGGGAAAACTGATTTATCAAATTGACAATCTAAAAATCTTACTCTAAAAAGATCACCTTGTCGTAATGTGATCTCGTCGCGGGATCCCGTTAGAGGATGTTTAACAAAAATTATAAGTATATCCCCAGCAGAGTCGCCAAGTTGTCGCAACCACTTAAAAAGTATGGTTAAAAAATTTTGCCCCGTCGTGGGACGTTGGCTCGTTAAGTGTGACATTGGAAAAATACAGAAAAAAACGACTTAATTCCTCTAAATCAAAGGGTTGAGGGTATGAAAACAACCTCGAAAAAGAATTGGAGTCACCACCAATATTTTCTGGCCAGTGTGATCGGCCACCTATTAAAATCGATTTTTGAAAAAACATTTTAAAATTAATTAAAACATTTTAAAACCAATTTCGAAGTTTGCGCTTTGAACCAGAGAAAACAAGTGCGGGTTCAAGAGTCGGTTACGTGTGGGGAAGGATTAGCACCCCTACAACGCCCGTATAAAACAGTACCTTATCAGTCATATGTTGTCTCGAGTCTCGGTGAAAAGTTGGTTTTAGATTTGGTATTTGAAAATAATTCTTATTTTAAAAATAATCCTATTTTTGTTCGAGAATGATCCGTAATTTGTTATTGCAAAAATTTTCTATATTCCCCAACAAACCGATAAAATATAGATTTTTCATTGGTTTTGGAAATCTTCACACCATCCTCTTTTAAAAGGATATTTCTTCATTAATATAGTTGATGAAGACTCCCCGGTAACCCGGAGAAGAATTCATGATAACTCGGGGATATTGCCTTATTTTATTAAAAAGTATCAATTTTCAAAAAATTGACTAATCATGAATGTATAAATTAAAACATGAGTGTATAACATGCATAATTAACATGGCATGACAAGCAATTTATTATGACATGACAAAATTTAAATGACATAGCCAAAAGAATAAATGGCATGGAATATGGATCAAAGACATGGCATATGAACGATATGGCGCATGAGTGAATGACATGGCATAAACTAAAGGACATGACCTGTGAATGAATGATATGGCATGTGAATGACATGGCATATGCATGAACGATATGGCATGTGAATGGATGACATGGCAAATTCTTGATGACATGACATGTGAATGAATGACATGACATACTGAA
Source organism: Fremontodendron californicum (assembly GCA_030761205.1). Lineage (NCBI taxonomy): Eukaryota > Viridiplantae > Streptophyta > Magnoliopsida > Malvales > Malvaceae > Fremontodendron > Fremontodendron californicum. The sequence continues at coordinate 4,768,103 of JAULJL010000037.1, forward strand.
TGACGTGATATTGCATGCGAATGACATGACACATGTGAATGGATGACATGGCATATGAAAGACGTGGCATATGAATGACATGGCCTAATCTAGATGACATGGCATATGAATGATATGGCACATGTGAATGGATGACATGGCATGTGAATGAATGATATGGCATGCGTATGAATGACATGGCATATGAATAACATGACATAATGAATGACATGGCATGGCATGTGAATGAACGATATGATATATGAATGGATGACATGGCACGTGCTTGATGACATGACATGTGAATGAATGACATGGCATGTGAATGACATGGCGTATGCATGAATGACATGGCATGTGAATGGATGACATGTAAATTCTTGATGACATGACATGTGAATAAATGACATGGCATAATCTAGGTGACATGGCATGTGAATGGATGACATGGCATATGAATGACATGGCTTAAATTAAATGACATGATATACGGATGAATGACATGGCATGTGAATGGATGACATGGCCTAAAGGAATGACATGGCGTATGCATGAATGACATGGCATAAATTAAATGACATGACATATGGATGAATGACATGGCATGTTAGACATGGCAAAATCTAATTATGGCAACATGAATATAAAATGACATCAACATGGAATATTTATGGACATAAAGTTTTCATGTGAGGAATCATAGAAATAGCATATATCAGAAAATATTACCACACTTTCCGGCAAACCCGGTAAAGCTCGAAAAATATTTCTTTCTTATGACATTTATATGATTCCGAATAAAACAAAATCCAATGTCTTTCAATTTCCTAAGCACGTGCATTGAATAATTTTCTAACCTCCCCGGCAACCCGGCAAAGATTAGGAACTAATTCTTGCTAAATGTTTAGGAAACCGAAACACACGTTTTATGTCAAATTAAAATTTAAAAACATTTTAAAGATGAAATACATGAAAATGTATTTCTTGCTTGAAGTAAGGACATCCGTATACCTAAAAAGGTATCCGACTACCTTCGTAAGAGACTTAAATCTCATTTTAAAAATCGAAAGACTTTGGGCTCGAATTTTAAAAAAATGGAATTTTTGGATGAAAATGGCCTCATGGGCCGAACCCCCTTTTAAAAGGCTCTATTTTCCTAGTTTTGAAATCTGGGTTGCCCGCCCTTAACCCGGCTTTTATAAAATAAAATTTCATGATTGAAATGACTTGAAAATTAACCTAAGACAGTAAATAATATCCCAAATCATCCCCCTCTTTGTATCCTAACAAAAACAAAAAATTATTATTTCTTTAAAAACAATCTGACTCTCACTTGCAGTTTTGAAAACCTTTTTTTTTTTCTTCTAAAAAATTTTAGAAAAATCTGAAAAAATTAGGGTAAAACTAGAACATGTTGAACTCAATGGGGAAAAATCAACTTAATTTTTGGAACATGGATACTATGACCGAATTTTACCAAAATCAAGACAGTGAGTTAAAAACTGCTTTGTCAAAATCCATTTTTTTAACTATGATAAAAAAAATCTAAAAATCATGAGAAAAATAAAAGGGCATCCCCTAAATGACTACTGCCTGTGGTAAAAAAATCAATTTATTTTGATCATGGATGAGTAGTGAAAAAAAATCCCAAAGTCAAAATACCCAATCTAAAATATTAATCTCTCAACTAGTAGAGGCAAGGGATTTTTGGCTTGAGATCATTACTTGATCTTGGCCAAAATCCTAGTTGAAATATCATGAAATGCATGATTTTATAGCCCACAATCATATGACAATAGATAAATCATGAATGAAAAATATGAACACAACCAACCAAGCAAGCAATATCAAGCAAGTACAAGCACAAAAATGCTAGCAAGGTTCGGCTAAGCATGAAGTGTGTAAAAAATATTTGTCAAAACTTGGTTATTTGATAAAGAATGAAGAACAAAGGATAGTGTAGACACCTAATTTTGTCCGGACCACTAAAACATGTATATTTTCTTCCTAAATTGATGTTTCAGAATGCTAAACGGCTTTTCTCATCCTGCAGGTGATCCTCCGAGACTTAGTCTAAGAAAGCGTACAGAAAAAGTCAAAATTGAAAAAGTCAATCCCAAAAAAATTCAACCTTGAAAAAGTCAACTACTGAAAAAGTCAACCCACTTTCAAAATCAAGATTTGAAGTTCAATTAAAAGATGGTGAAAGAATTTTGATAATCTGAGGTCTACATTGAAAGATATGGAGTGTTGAAGTTGGGTTACGGAGATTCAGTAGAAAGGAAACCCTAGTTCGAGAAATTTGAGGAAAAGTGCTTAAACGATCAAATTGGTCAGAATTGAAGGTTCCAAATGAAAGATAAGTACTGACTACGGGTAATGGAGAAGCTACTTGGAAGAAAAAATGATAGAAAAGTCAATTCGAAAGAAAACCGAGAATTAGGGTTTTTTGGTGGATTTCGGTCAAATTTGGAAGAATTACAGAAATGGACCGATTCGGTAAGACTAAAGCCTCTAATTGATGAGGAGTGATTAAACAAGGATAGCCCAAGGCTCAGTATGAACAAAATCTGAAAATCGAACTTGTTTTGAGCAAAACCGGGTTTCGGAGGCAAAATGGCAAAATTGGAAAATTTGGGAAAAATAGCAAATGAACTCCAAAAATTTTGAAAATTTGCAAATCTCATTCTTAAACCATTTTGAAGATATTGGCGAAAGAAAATCTTGATCGGAGTTCGTTTGCAAAATGGCCAAATCCCGGGCCTACTATGTAGAAATTCAACAGGATAAATCCCGAAAAAATAGCAAACGAGTTCCAAAATTTTTGAAAACTTGCAGATATCATTTTAATATTATTTGGAAGAGATTGGCGAAGAAAAATCGAGATTCGAAGCTCGTTTAAAAAATGGTAAAGTTTGGGTGCATAAAAGAGGCAATTTTGGAAATAAATCCGAAATAAATAGCAAATGGACTCAAAAAATTTTAAAAACTTTCAGAATTCTTTTTTTTTATTTCAGAAGTATTGAAAAAATAAATTTTGAATTTGGAGTCCGTTTGCTATTTAATTAGGTTCGCGAGTCAAAAAGGTCATTTTACCGAAGAAACCGAAAAGGGCAAATTTTTAATTAAGAAAAATATGAAAGAAGAAGGAATTACTGGGATTTTAACTCCCTTGGTCAGCCAGCATATAGGAGAAGAAGGAAGCTTGATCAATTTAATTCCTTAGTCACTATCAAGCTCACATGCTACCACTAACACCTTGCAAATGGTCCCCCCTTCATCCAATGGCTTAGGTGCCTTGTAGAAAAGTTGAATGCACCATCCAATGGCCAAGTTTAAATTCCAAGATGACATTTTTATTTGTCATGAAAGAACCCTCATCTAATGTCCAAGAATGGAAGAAAAAAGATGAGCACAATTCATCCAAAGGTGAGCATCCATTCGGCCAAGCAAGGAGTGCATGGGATTGTCTCTTTTCATCCAATGGCTTAGGCCATCTACAAGGGCTGAGTACACATGTTAAGGGATGAATCTAATCTACAAGATGTCATTTTTATGTTGTCCTCATCTAATGACCAAGAATGGAAGAGCACAACTCATCTAAGGGTAGGCACTCAAAGGGCCAAGCAAGGGAGTGCATGGGATTGGTCCTCTTTTTCATCTAATGGTTGAGGTTATTACAAGGGATGAGTACACATATTAAGGGCTGCTATCAATTGTCAAGATGACATTTTTATGTTGTCATGAAAATATCTTAATCTAAAGGCCAAAATTGGGGGAGAAAAAAGTGCACATTTGATCTTATGATGGAGAGGCCATTCGGCCAAGGCTAAGGGAGGGGAGCTGATCATTTTTTTTCACAAGTTTGAAGGATGGAAGTCAGTAGCTAGGGGAGAAAAAGAAAGGTTTTGAAAGAAAAAAGAAAGGTTTTCAATAAGAGAGCTTGAAGGTAGTAATTTCTACCTAGCTCTAGCATGGTTTTCTTCTTCTTTTCTATGTTGATTTCTTGATTTTCCACTTTGTTTTCCTACTACGTTTCTCATAGAAATAAAGTTTTTAAAATGTTTACTTAAGTTTTCATCTTTTCTTCTTAAAAAAAAATGGTTGAAAACATTTTTTTTACAAAGTTTATGCTTGGCCGAATTTGAAGGAATGCTTGCCTTGATTTTTTTTTCTTTTTTCTTCTTTGCATGTTGTTGTGGAAAAATGATTTTTAGAAGGTTTGTTTAAGTATTTTATATTCTGATTTTTTACAAAAAGATGAAGCGAAAGAGGTTTAAATGGCTACATGATCTTGGCAAGACCAAGTCACCATGGTTAGGAGAAAGGCTATGCCCATTTTTACCTACCATGAAGCTCACCTTAATTTTGTCGTTTAGCATGGTTTATTTTCTGATTTTTGAAATGGAAAGGCTTCATGATCTTGGCAAGACCAAGTGATTATGGTTAGGTGAGAGGCTATGCCCATTTTATACCAACCATGGAACTTAACTTTCCTTGTTTTATTTACTAGTTTTGCTTGTTATTTGGTTTGCATGTCTATGCTTAATTTTTTATATGTTCTTTACATTATTTTCTATGCTATATTTGCTTCTATATTTTTTTCCATGCTTAATAATTTTTCTTTGTAGATTCGGCCATTGTGTTCATTGGAATCATATTGTGCATTTTTTCATATATCATGTCTTATATCATAAACATGTTTGCATTTTATATTTGGTCATATGACCATTCGGCTACTCTATTTTGCTATGCCTTACATGCGCGTTTTCATCTTGCTTCTTGACTTATTTGCATCTCCATGCCATGAGTTAGCATATCTTGATATTTAGTATGCCTTGCATGTGCATTTTCATCTTGCTTCTTGACTTGTTTGCATCTCCATGCCATGAGTTTGTGCATTTTGATTTTAGCATGTCATATGCTTGTGAAAATGTTATGACATTATGTATCTTGATATGATTTGTCATGTACTTTTGCCATTTACTAGATAGGATTGCACTAGAGTACCATGTGACTATTCGGCCTCTTCATGTATTCCTTGCCTTGTCATGCATTTGCATTTTATTTAGGTAACATGCTTTGCATTATCATATTTTGAAATTGTGTATTAGTTGCTGTTTGTTCCAGCATTAGCATTAGGTTCATTGGTCATTGTTTGTTCATAGTATTGCTATGCATTTTCATTACATTTTAGGTCTATGCCATATTGGTATTGCCATGCATATTGGGTCTTAAATCATATTGGTATTGCCATGCATTGCTATGCTACTTAGGTCTTAGGTTACATTAGCATTTTCATGCATATTCATAACATATTAGGTCCAAGTCATATTTGCATTATCAAGCATTGCATGCATATTAAGTTAGGAAAGCATTTATTGCCATGCAAACTCATGCTAGGCATTTAGGTTATTGTGAATTGTCATGCATTTCCTTTACCATTTATGCTTTAGACCATGCATTTCATACACTTCATTTGCTGTATGTTCATGCATTCCATGTCATTGCCACATGATTTATGACTTAGGCCAATCAATGGCTCAAAGTCATGCTCTCTTGAGCATACTTGTGGAAAATTAAAGAGTTGCCAAATTGATTATTCTACCTTTGTGATTTTTTTACTTAGCCAATTTTTCTCCAAGGTTTTTAAATGTTTTAGCTACTGTTCTTAGGTCTTTAGGATGATCTCCAACAATTTTTACTTTGATGTTTGAATGACTTTATCAAAGGCAACAAATGTGTTTTGACAAAACAGTTTTTTTCACCCAGTACTCGTACTTCTCCGATTTTTCTGGGTAGTTATCTTTAATCATAAAATTAATCCAATTTTTTCTCTTGTATTTTTTACATGTTATGAGTCTCCAGTATTTTTTTCGATGTTTTTGAATTTTTAAAAATAGGCTAAAAAATCATGTGTCAAAACCGGACAGTAGAGGCAGATCAAATTCAAAAGAAAAATAATGGTAGAATTTGGCTAAGGCATTTAGAGGGTTGGCTAGAATCTTTAGCTACTGTCTTATGGTAGTTTCTAAGCCTTTTTAAACTTTAAAAATGATTTTATAAATCTCGGGTTAAGGGTGGTCAAGTCCGGGATTTTAAACTTAGGAAATTAGAGCCATTTTAAAAGGGTTTGGTAGGGGTTTTAATCTTTATTCAAGTTTTTCCTCAAAATTGTTTTCAAACAATCACAAAGGTTTTTTTTAGAAAATCTAATTTGACATATTTTTCTAAGGTAGCCAGATATCTTTTTAGATATACGAATTTCATTATTTAGAGGAAAAAATACATTTTCATGCATTGCATTTTTCATGTTCATACATTTTATTTAATATGTGATTTTTGTTATTATATTTTCCATGGTATTATTATTACTTTGATTTACATTTTATGATGTTATATTGTTTTCCATATGATTTTGAATATTTCATGCTATCCTATATTTTTTATTTAGTCATTTATTTTTGTCACATTATTTAGCATATACTATGTTCATGCATTTTTATTTTATTTTCATGCATATTTTATGATAGCATTATTTTATGTTTCATGTCATTTCTTGTCACTTAGATCATATTCCATGTCATTTAGGTTATATTATTTATAATATGCCATGTCATTTAAAATATGCCATATCATTTAAAATTGTCATGTCATTTAAATCATTTTATTTCATTTAGAATATACCATGATACTTCGAATTTTTTATTTCATCTAGAATAGTATGCCATTTAAGTTATGTCATGTCATTTAGGTTATCTAGACTTTGCTATGTCATTTTATTTATGTCATACATGTTCATATTCATTTTTTAATTTTTTTTTATAAAAAAAAAAGGATAATGATTTTCAATAAAAAAAATAAAAATATTCCCGACTTAAAATAATTCATGAGTTCTCTATCGAGTTTGCTGGAGGGAATATCATCAATTATCATTAATAAAGGAATCTCTTTTTTTTCAAAAAACGAGAATGATTCGAAAAGTTTCCCAAATAAATAAAAAAATTTATATTTTGCCGATTTTGTCGGGGAATATAGGAAAATTTTGAATTAATAAACTCCGGATTATTTTCAATTAAAAATGGAATTATTTTTCTTTAAATTGGGAATTAACTTGAAATACTAAATTAAAAACCAACTTTTTACGGAGACTTGAGATAACACGCAATTAATAAGGTATCGTTTTATACGGGCATTGTGGGGGTGCTAATCCTTCTCTGGTTTATAACGTAGATTTGAAATTGGTTTTAAAAAAATATTTTAATTAATTTTAAAATATTTTATAAAACCGACTTTAATAGGTGGTAGATCACACCTAGCAAAAAAAGATTGGTGGCGTCTCCATGTCTTTTTACGAGGCCATTTTCATACACTCGACCTTTTATTTCAATCTAGAGGAATTAAGTCGTCTTTTCCTCTGCTTCTGTTTCCCACTCACTCGAACGGGTCCCCGCGACAAGATCACATATCGATAGATAGAAAAGCATTAAAGGAGAAGAAAGGAGATGATAGCTACCTAGCTATTGCTTTCCAAATCAAGATTGCCAAATTTCTCTTTTCTCTCTTCTCTTTTGTTTTTCTTCTTCCTTTTCTCTCAAGAATGAAATGCCTTAAAGAAAAAATGAACCTCCTTCTCCTTGGTGTTGGCCGGCTGCCCCTTTTTGTAGAGAGTGTGTGTGTAGGGGTGTTCACTATTCGGGTTTAACCGAATTAACCGACCGAAATTTTTTTCGGTTCGGTTAATCGGTTAATCGAACAAAGTTCGGTTCGGTTAACGGTTAATGCTTTTGGAATATTTCGGTTATTGGTTAATTCGGTTCGGTTAAGCGAAAATAACCAAATTACACGAATTAACCGAATTATAGTAAATCATGTATGTTTAGTTGTTTAGTATGTTTAGTTGTTTAGTATGTTTGATGTTTGGATTTTATAATGGTTTTATTATACTTTGTTTTTGAATTTTGGTTGGTTGGATAGATTATTTGGATATAAAATCATGTATTAAAATAGGTTGCAAAATAAATTAGGTAAGTATTTCGGTTAATTCGAAAACCGACCGAATTAACCGAAATAATTTCGGTTCGGTTAATTAACCGTTTTAACATTTCGATTCGGTTAACGGTTAATGAAAAAATAAATTCGGTTAATTCGGTTAATGGTAATTCGGTTCAGTTATTAACCGAATTAACCGAATGAACACCCCTATGTGTGTGTTTTTCTCTTTTTGCCCTTGTCATGCTTTGCATGCTCTCCTACCTCTACAAAATATCTAGGCCACTTGGCAAGATTATAAGGCTTGCTATTAAAATATCTTCCTAAGTGCCATTTTTAATCCTACTTGTCATCATCTCATAGCCTTCACATGCTCTTCACATGGCTTTGCAATTTGGAGACCTCTCATTGGCCTAAAATGTCATGTAAGCAAAGTAGTGGAGAATCTTGTTCTTTTAAAAATGTCATCTTGCTATCCAACCTTGGCCATCAAATTCATGATGATCACACTCCTCCCTTGATCAGCTGCTGGCTGAAAATGGCCTGGAAAATTCCAAGCCATTCAACTTTTTTCTTATTTGCAAATTGGCCCTTTTCTATTTCTTTGGTAAAATTGCATTTTGGCCCCCAAACTTAATTTAATTGCAAATGGAGCCCATTTTCGAATTTTTCTTTTCCAACTCATCTCATCCAATATAAAACTTAGTTTTGGAGGTTTTCACATTTTTCCCAGCTCATTCTCTATTTTTCCTGGATTTTTCTCTAAAGTTCCGGTGTAGTGCCTCCCAAACTTTGTCTCTTTTATTTGAGCTTCGATTCCTGATTTTTCTTCTCCAATACCTTCCAAAAAATATAGTACTCAGATCTGAAATTTTCATAATTTTTCGAGCTCATTTCCTATTTTTCCTAGAATTTTCACTTGGAATTTCGGGTTAGTGCACCCGAACTTTGCCCTTTTTCATTTTAACTCCGATTCTGGATTCTCTTTCTCCAACTCTTCCAAAAAAATATGAAACTCAGATCTGGTGGTTTTCATAATTTTACGAGCTTGTTTGCTATTTTTTCCGGAATTTTCTTTTGGATTTTTTGGGTTAGTGCACCCAAACTTCGCCTTTTTCATTTGAATCACGATTCTGGATTTTTCTTCACCAATACCTCCCAAAAAATATATAACTCAGATCTTGAGGTTTTCATAATTTTACGAGCTCGCTTGCTATTTTTCCCGGACTTTTCTATTGGATTTTTCGGGTTAGTACACCCGAACTTTGTCTTTTTCCGTTTGAACTCTGATTCTGGATTTTTCTTCACCGATCCCTTTCATACAATATAAAATTCAAATCTTGAAGTTTTCATATTTTTCTGAGCTCGGGTCCTATTTTTCCCAGATTTTTCAATATTGCCCTTTAAACCCCGAAACCTCGATTTTACTCAAAATGGGTTCGATTTTCGGATTTTCTTTTTCCACTATCTTTTTTATATATTGAATTGGATTTGGTCCGAAAATGCCCAATTTTAACGACCAAATTCCCCTCCGATTTAGTTTTTCCCTTTTCAACATCGGGAATTTTCTCATTTTTTCGTTTTTCTTCTAACCGGCTCTTCCTTGGGATCCACTTCAAACTGGGACTTGGGATATTTTTATTTATTGGTCCTTTATCAACTGGGAGCTTCAATTTCACCGAAACGGGCCATCTCTGCAGTTTTTCCCAAATCCGTGAATTTTCCCACTTATTGATTAAATCCTTATTTTTCCTTTTTTTTCCTCTCAAACCAATTCTTCTTTCAACTGCACGTCAAAGTTGGACCTTCCAATATTCGTAGTTACTGATCGTATTCCATTTGGGACCTCCAATTTTGTCCAATTTATCGTTTCCACACTTTTCCCCAAATTTGCGCAATTAGGTATTCCCCACACTGAATTTCTGCAACCCATCTTCCAAACTCTATATCTTTTGTTGTAGACCTCTGATTATCAAAATTCTTTCACCATTGTTCAATTCAACTTAGAATCTTGATTTTGACTGGGAGTTGACTTTTCCAGTGGTTGACCTTTTGGGGTTGACTTTTTTGAGGTTGACTTTTTTCAGGTTGACTTTTTGTGCTGACCTCCGAAACAAAGCCTTGGGGACACATCTGTGGAATGGTGGAAGTCTCTTTGCGTTTCGGGAAGTTGCAAAGAGAATTTGCCTGGTTTAAGGGGCCGGGACAAAATTAGGTGTTTACACACGGTTTAACTACTCACATAGTCCCTGTACTGTAGTGAAAAGAGTAATTTAGTCCCTGTACAATTGAAATAGGTGCGAATAAGTAAAATTGATAAAGATGTTAATAAAAACCCGTTAAAATGCTGACGCATACTCGTAAAATATAACAGAATTAATGACTTGGAATAAAATATGACTTCGAATATATCTAAATCTGTTAGATTTTACGAGTCCACGTTAGCATTTTAACTCTTTTTCGTTGACATCGTTATCAATTTTACTTATTTGCACCTATTTCAATTGTACAGGGATTAAATTACTCACTTTTATAGTACAGGGACTAAATTACTCTTTTCACTACAGTACAAGGACTATGTGGGTATTTAAACCGTCTACACACCTGTTAAAGGTTCAAAATATCTAATGATAGATGGAGAGTCAAAACCAACATAAATTCCAATGATAGTGCAATACGGACATATACAACACAACCAAAAACTCTAAGATTGTGATATGCAGGTGGTCGAGTACGAACTAAAGATGCAGCATGTATTATAGCTTGTCCCTAAGCAGATACATGAAGTTTTGATCTCATAAGCATAGGTCTAGCAATCAATTGTAAACATTTAATGAAGGATTCTGTTAAACCATTTTGAGTATGAACATGTGCAAGGGAATATTCAACACTAATTCCAACAGACATGCAATAATCATAAAAAGGTTTTGATGTAAACTCACCTGCATTATCTAAACGAACTGTCTTAATAGAATAGTCAGGAAAACTTGATCTTAACTTTATAATTTGAGCCAAAAATTTAGCAAAAGCAGTATTACGAGTTGAAAGCAAACAAACATGTGACCATTGTGTGGAAGCATCAATTAAAACCATGAAATACCGGAATGGTCCGTAAGATGGATGAATTGGGCCACAAATATCTCCTTGTAAATGGGAGACTCAGAAGATAATTTAGATGGAGAAGGTCTAACAATTAATTTACCTTGATTACAAGAACAAAAATAATCATCAGGCAAAAGGATTTTCTGATCCTTTAACGGGCGTCCATGTGTATTTTCAATGATATATAGCATCATGGTTGAACCTGGATGGCCAAGACATTCATGCCAAAGTACAAAAGTTTTAGGATTCGAGCACTTTCGGTGCATAAAATTTGATTCAATCAGCCTTATTTTTGTGAAATATAAGCCAGATGAGAAACTCGAAAGTTTCTCTAATATGAACTTCTGGTTCAAAACTGTAGAGGTAATATAAAGATTCCACATCTCCTTCAGTTTTTGTTTCAACATGATACCCATTGCGACTCATATCATTGAAACTTAGTAAATTTCTACGAGATCTACTAGAATATAATGCATCATCAATATATAATTTTGTTCCTTTTGGGAACATAATGTGGACTCTTCTGGAGTCATCAATTACATTTGCAGAACCAGATATTGTATTAACATTAATTTCAGCTAATGTTAATTGCAAGAAATATTTTCTATCATGAAGAATTGTGTGAGTTGTACCACTATCCACTAAATATATGATAACCTTTAAAATAACATAAACATAAATATATCTCATTAGTAGACATTTTTATTCCCAATTAAATGACCAATTTTGCTATTAGGATCTTCGAAAAAATCAGAAACATCAAAATCAATATTTAGAGAAGATTCATTATCATAAGTAGGATCAACAAGTTCAAATAAATTTATTTTAGCAATTTTTTTCTTTTAGTGATGCTTTGTAAAGATCAATTAGATGTTTTGGAGTCTAACATATACGAGATCAATGACATTTATAATATTTAAAGAATGACCTTTTGTTTCATACCTATAGATAATATTGTCATTATTTTGCACTTTATTACTCTTTTTCGGAATTTTTTCATTTTTAACCCACATTTTTTTTTATTTCATTTAGCACCTTTGCTTTCAGAACTTGAATGATGATTATCATGAGTCCAATAATTGTTTTTACCGCAACCCTTTTTAAAACCACGGCCTTGTCCGCGACTTTGAGAAAATGCCACACTCACTTCAGGGAATGGTGTTGAGCTAGTAGGACGAGATTGATGGTTTTTCATCAAAAGCTCATTGTTTTGTTTAGCCACAAGTAAACAAGAAATTTGCTTAAAATATTTTGTGAATCTACGCACTCGATATTGCTTCTGCAAGAGCACATTCGAGACATGAAAAATTGAATATGTTTTTTCCAACATATCTTCATCAGTCATAGTCTCTCCACATAATTTCAATTGAGAGCTTAATCTTAAACAAGGCTAAATTATATTCACTTACAGTTTTGAAATCTTGTAGCCGTAAGTGTATCCACTCATATTGAGCTTTTGGAAGAATCACCGTTTTTGGTGTTCATATCTTTCCTTTAAGTTATTTCAAAGGGCTAATGGGTCTTTAATAGTAAGGTACTCAATTTTCAATTCTTTGTGTAAATGGTATCGAAGGAAAAACATTACTTTTGTGCGATCCTGTAGGGATGCTAGGTTTTTTTCTTCAATAGTATTTCCAAAATTCATAGCTTCAAGATGAATCTCAACATCATGACAAATGATTTCTTTCAGAAATATCAAGAGCAACGAATTCAAATTTCGTAAGATTTGTTATTGTAAAGATATTTGATATAATAAGTAAAAAGTCCAAAGTCAGGTGGACATTAAGAATCTAAAAAAATACTCATCTCACATATATCATATTATAAAACATGTAAAGATATATACTTTTGCAAAACATATATCATATTATAAAACATGTAAAGATATATACTTTTGCAAATAATATATACTATATTTTTAAATAACACATGTTAGAGAAAGCAACATTCTTACCTTGATATAATGAAAGGAAACTTGAGGGACTTTACTATCATTAGAGACTTTATCGTGCTGATAACGTGTTATAAATAAAATAAAAGGAGTAAATAAAGAGAGATCAAGACAAAGAAAATATGAACTTTCAAAGTCTAGTTCTTCAGGAACTAGCTATGTTTCCGAGCCTTTTTCTATTACTTCTTCTTGGATATAAACACATCCTTATATAGGACACCAAGAATCATTAGGGAGGGGAGAATACATTTCTCAATACAATGTACCATAATTATTATGTACATAATAATTAATCTAATTCATTCACCACATGCATTCATCCTAATCTAGTCATCCACCACATGCATTAATCTACCATATGCATGTATAACAAAATAATATAAAAGTTATACTTATCAGATTTTTAATTTTATTTATGAAATTTAAAAAATTTATCCATGGTATATAAAAAACGAATTCTATGATAAACATTATTTTACCCAAAAATGGAAAATGTGAACTTTCATGTTATAGTTATCTTAACTATATGCAAGTTTTTTATAAAAAGAAAAAAAAATCTCTTCACACTTTTTTAGTATATGTGATATTAAATTATATAATAAGATATAATTCTTTTATATGGTGTGCATAAATTCCACTCTAGCGCTATTTTGACACACCAAAATTTACGAGAGCATTTCACTTATAATTTTTTTTATTATGATCTTATTTATAATTGTTTGATTATAACAAAAGATTATATTTGATCCATATAGGCTTCATAAAATTTTTTGATGAATTTTACATGATTTTAAATTATAATTGATAATTAATTATAATGCAATAATTATAGATTATATATTCTAAAAAATTACATATAAATATCCACCATCCACATAATTTTATCTCCAACATCTCTTCTAACGGGAGGGGGAGGGAACTTAAAAGATCTATAGCCTACTAGCCCCATTTATTCAAGGGGACCAATCAAGACTAAGGCTAGTGTAGTTGAGATTCATGTGCAGAAGTTTTGCTGTACTTCTACATCGGTTTAAGTACCCATATAGTCCATGTACTGTAGTGAAAAGAGTAATTTAGTCCTTATACTGTAAAAGTCAGTAATTTAGTCCCTGTACAATTGAAATAGGTGCAAATAAGTAAAATTGATATCGGTGTTAATGAAAAACCGCTAAAATGCTGATGTGGACTCGTAAAATCTAACAGAATTAATGACTATGAATAAAATATGACTTGAAATATACCTAAATCTATTAGATTTTACGAGTTCACGTCAGCATTTTAATGGTTTTTCATTAAAACCATTATCAATTTTACTTATTTGCACCTATTTTAATTGTATAGGGACTAAATTACTCACTTTTACAGTATAGGGACTAATTTACTTTTTTCACTACAGTACAAGGACTATGTGGGTACTTAAACCCTTCTACATCAATTACCCTTCATCACAAGAAAATGGTTTTCTTTTTATCTGATTAAAGCATGCATGTTTTTTTTTTTTTTACATAAAAGTTCAGATGAGAAGAGACTATTTCAATCTAGGATCAGGATATGTTACAGGTTTCAGAGAAGGTTAATAGCGGTACATATATATCACTCATCAAGTGAGAATAAGATTCGAAACCAAATACTTACCAAATGACTAATTAATACTCAACAAATTGAATCAACCACGTAGATAAGACACGTCTTTCATGATCATGTAAAGTGCGGAGTTTGAGTCTTTGCTTAAATGCATGCATTAAATAGTCGAAAAGACGTAAAGAGAAATGCAATTTCATCTTTTTCCTTTTCAAAAAAATATCCATAAGATAAAGTTTGAACATTTTGCTACAAAGGTAGCCTATCCACGTCGCTTGTTCTATTCTGTTTTTTTTTAAGGGAAAGAGAAGAAAGAAAGAAAAGGAGAAGAAAAAAATATAAAAAAAAATTATGTGTTCATGTTATTTTTTGTGTGTTTAAAGTATTATAAATTTATATAAATTTTTACACATTAATAATTCATTTTATGTATATTTTTGAAAGTTCGTGTATTCATATCGTGTTTGTGTTATTTTTCGTGTTGTGTTTTAATTATTTTTTTATGTTGTGTTTGTGTTTTGTCTTAATTCATCTCATATTTTATATAGTTTGTCACTATGATTCAATTTTAAAAAAAAAAAAATTGTCTATTTCTGACGTGTTCGTTTTATTTTTTTATGTTTTTAAAGTGTTATAAATTTGTATCAATTTTTACAAGTTAATAATTCGTTCTATGTATATTTTTACACGTTTGTATATTCGTATCGTGTCTCAATTCATCTTATTCATTTTGATAAAAAATTGTGTGTCGTGTCCTGTCTCAATTCATGACATATTTTGCATAATTTTTCATAGTTATTCAATTTAGAAAAAAATTTGTGTATTCGTGTTCGTGTTATTTTTTTATGTTTTTAAAATATTATAAATTTATATAAATTTTTACACGTAAATAATTTATATAAAGTATTATAAATTTATATAAAATTTTACACGTTAATAATTAGTTTTACACTTCAATAATTTATATAAACTATTATAAATTTATAAAAATATATATATATATACGTTAATAATTCGTTTTATGTATATTTTTACGCGCTCGTGTATCCATGTCGTGTTCATGTTATCTTTTGTGTTGTGTTTTAATTATTTTTTTAATATTGTATTTTGTGTCATGTCTCAATTCATGACATATTTTGTATAATTTATCATAGTTATTCAATTTTTTTTTAAAATGTCATTTAGCAAAAAAAAAAAAAATGGAGTTTTAAAACCTGCATGTGCTAAATAATATTAATTAATACTCAAATGACTGGATGTATATTGATTCTTGATGAAATGATCCCCTTTGCCAACTTGTTAATCACAACTTTTAACCTTTTGATTTTATTGTTTTTAACTACCAAGAGCTGTAGGCAGAAAGGGATCATATCTCTTGAGGATCTCCAAGGGATAACTGTCTCTTTTTCATGTGATTTTCTTTCCAGTTGTGAAGCATTCTAGACTTTAGTACAACATTGTACCATAAACATAAAGAAAGATTAGATTTGTCTAAGATTCCACATCCACTTGTGTTTAAATAGTAGCGTATACTTCAATGAATTCTTTCAACTTGGTTTTTGTTCGGTCGCGAATATATTTTCGATTGTGTTGTATTAATTGTAGTTGTGAACGTAACGTAAGTTATTATAGTCAATTGCGGTAAATATCGATTTCAAAAAAAATCCAAATCACAAAATAACAATCATAATATCGTGTTACGATCGCTATTTAAATCCATGTTCGGTTGTTCCTGCCCAAAAGCTACTGTTCTAGAACTCAAATCCTGCATCTATCCTGTTAGATTGTGATTTTGGAGGTTTCTGACTAGTTATCAAAAAGAAAACTAAAATGTAAGATAAATGTGCTAGCAAGTGGAACAGTTTCATCTTTTGCAAGGGTCAGATTAAGATTTTTCCAGCCATTCATTATTAATAAGAGGCTTATTCTAATGGAAATGTAATCTACAGAATCTCATGGGATCTTTCACTTCATATTCGAATGCATAAAAAAAGCCCAAAATATATAATTAAAGCCAATAAATTTTGGTGGCTGATTCACTTTCTTCCACTAAATAGCATATTTGATCTCTTGTCTGGATAGTATCATTCGCAGCTTCCTTTAAAAGCAAATGCCACTTTCCTTCCAATTATCTTTAGCCTTTGTATCTATATATATAGAATCTCTCAGTCTCAGCTCAACCCAAAGAAATTAAACCTCATAGCAAAAGCAAAAGCCAAAGCTTTCTCTGCAGTCAATCTTCATCAAATTAAGAAAAATGGGTGTTTCTCATTTCCTTTCCTCTCTTTGTTGTGAACTGAGAATCTTGCAAGCGAAAAACATAGAAACAAAGTCCCCTGGAAACCTTTTTGTCAGATACTATCTCTCTGCAGGAAACAACAAGAAAATTCAACTAAACAGCCAGGAGATCTCCTCAAAGTCAGATATGATGATTTGGAACGAGTCCTTCTCTTTGGAATGCTCAGGAGCTGAAGAATCTCTCAACTTCCTGAAGCAACAGACTGTAGTTTTTGAGCTACGATGGAGGAGCAAAATGCCAGTTCTTGGGAAAATAAGGAAGTCAAAGCTTTTGGGCAGAGCTGAAATGCCATGGAAAGCCGTTTTTGAATCACCAAACATGGAGATTGAGAAATATTGGGTTACCATGGTTTCAATGAATGATGGGGTTCTTGAAAGTCTTAAGCCTCCTTCAATACAAATATCAATGAAATTAGTTCGAAGTTTAGCGATTGTGGAAATAGAGACGCAGAAGAAAATGAGAAAAGAAAAGTTGAAGAACAATTGGGATGGCCATGGCTGTGGATGCAAAGATATTGGTGGAGGGTGCAGTTGTGCAGATTATGAAATATTTGCACTTGCAGCTGCTATGGAGGGACTACTGTAGTCACAAAGGAGTGGCCAAAGCACTAAGTATATAAATGGAGTATTTTTTTTTCTTTTAATTTGTATTTGTTATTAATTTAAAATGTAGATATCATGAGATTGCGATTCAATCCTTTTGAAGAAGGAATTAGGTCAATTTCTTGAAGGTTTTGATGAAGATATATAGTTCTTTTTGTAACGAGGACAATTTTAGTGAAATAATTCCTTTCTGGTTTAACTTTTATATATATTTTTAATACAAGAGCGTTATGGATGGATTTAGGCCTGTTCATAGATCGAACCGAGTTTAGATAAGATATTAAGGAATTTTATAACTGTTCAGATTCGACCTGATCCCAAATATGAGTAGAATTTTATGTCCAGGCCTACTCAACTATATAAAAATTACAATGTTCAAACTAGCACAAGCCAGTACAAATTTTTATACAAAATGATTGATCCCTCTTAAAAATGATCAATCCTTCTTAAAAAAAGGATCGATTCATCTTAAAAAATGATTAATCTTTCTTAAAAAGGACCGGTCCTTCTAAAAATTTTATATAACTAACAGTAAAACGGGTCGGGCTAGATCAAGCTGGGCTTGAGCAAGAATTGTTATGTCTAAGGCCCGATTCGTTTTTAAAACGGGCCTCATTTTTTTTACCCAAATCCGTTTTTCGAGTCTAAGCTCTTTCAAATATCGAACGGACCTTCGAGTTTGGATGAATAACCCGATCCTTAAACATGTCTAATTAAATCTAATTTTTATGCAAATCCATATCCTGTTCTTATCACTTGGGGTAAGGTCAAACGATTGATTTGAACTTGTTTAAGTTTTAACTTTAATTATAAAAACTATCTTATTTATTAGATTTTAAATTTAGCATGACTAGAATACATATATATCCGTTAAATATATCAAAATATATATATATATATGTATACTTATCAGATTTTTAATTTTATTTGTGAAATTTAAAAAAAAAAAATTATCCATGGTATATAAAAAACGAATTCTATAATAAAAATTATTTTATCTAAAAATGGAAAATGTGAACTTTCATGTTATAGTTATCTTGACTATATGCAAGTTTTTTTTGTGTGTTATTTTTTAAAAAAATATCGATTCACACTTTTTTTAATATATGTGATAATAAATTATATAATAAGAGATAATTCTTTTATATAGTGCATAAATTCTAGTCTAGCGTTATTTTGACACACCAAAATTTACGAGAGCATTTCACTTATAATATTTTTATTATGATCTTATAATTGTTTATTATAACAAACAATTATATTTGATCCATATAAGCTTCATAAATTTTTTTGATGAATTTTACATACTTTTAAATTATAATGAATAATTAATTATAATGCAATAATTATAGATTATCTATACCTTATATATATAAAAAATCCTCTAAAGGATTCTTTAGCTCGACACATGTCAAGTTTTCTTTGCTTGACATGTGTCAAGCTTTTTTTTATTTTTTTAGTTTATATTAATTTATTAATTTTTTTTTTTTACTTTTACATTTTTTAGTTTTAATTTTTTAATTATTTTTATTTTCAAATGATGTATTTAAAGGGATTGATCCGTACGTTGACTCACGGGTCGATTTGGGATCCGTACTCGACCCACTCACAAAAAAAAAAAAAAACGAATTTTCTGCTAACCAGTGTGAGAAAGTCAAAAAAATTCTTAAATGATCACATGGCAAGCTTTTTTTATATATATATATTTTTAGTTTTCGTTTTTATAGTTTTAATTTTTTTTTTTAGTTTTTTTAATTTATATTATTTTATTTTTAAATGATATATTTAAAGGGATTGGTCCAAACGTTGACTCGCGGGTTGATTTAGGATCCATACCTGATTCGCTAGGAAAAAAATTTAAAAAAAAAAAGTTGCTGCTAGCCAGAGTGAGAAAGCTAATCAATCGAGAGAATTAAATATAAACCATAATTTTATTTAGTTATTTTTTATTTGAATAATTAAATATGCAAAATAAAATATAAAAATGAGTTAGTACTTCATTAATTTAACCAACAAAAAAAAGAATTTGCTGCTAACCTATTTGAGAAAGTCGACCCAACGAGAGAATAAAATACAAACCATAATTTTATTTTGTTATTTTTCATTTATTATTTTTTACCTCCTATAAATAAATATATACAATAAGATCTAAATATGTTTAAAAAATGCATATAATTAATAATTAAAAATGCATTTTTATTACATAATTTATAAATAAATAATTATCATAAATTTTATTTTCATAATTAAAAAAATATTATTATATTAATATTATTAAAATTTATAAATAATTAAATAAATTATTATTAAATAAAATTTAATTTAAAATTAATTTTTCATATATATAAATTTTTACCTCCTATATATAAAAATATGCACTATATAATAAGATCTTAATATATTTAAAAATGCATATAAATAATAATTGACAATGAATTTGTATTACGTAATTCATACATAAATAATTATAATAATTTAATTTCATAATTAAAAACAATTATATTAATATTATATTTTTAATTTTAATTTTTTTTTAAAAAAGAAAATATTATTATTTAATAAAATTTATTTTTAAATTTTATTATTAATTAATTTTAAAAAAAAAATAGATAAAACCCAGTGAAACAGGGGCTTAATTCTAGTATATTCTAAGCATTTACATATAAATATCCCATCCACGTAATTTTATCTCCAACCACATCTTCTAGCGGGAGGTGGAGGGAACTTAAAAGATCTAGCCTACTAGCCCATTAATTCAAGGTAACAAAATGAATTCGAACCCGAAATTATCCGAATTCGAAATTATCCGAACTCAAAAAAATTCAAACTCGAAAATGCCCGAGCCAAAGATCGACCCTAACCCGAACCCGAATTTAATACTAAAAATAAAAATTATCAAATTGTAATTAAATAATTTTTTTATAAAGCAAGAATTTTATTTATAAATTTTATTCTAATCTCTTTTTTAATAAATTAATTAAAAGTTAAATTTTAATTTATATTTTATATATATGATAAAATAATAATTTTATCAAAAATAAAATTATATTTTGTATTTATAATTTTAACGTCTCATATCTTGATGAATCCACCATCTAAAGATTCTAAACTCATGAATATTCTAGAGATGTGAATTTTTTTGACATAAAATTTTACTTGTTCATTGTTTATGTTATTTTAAAAGCACCCTTATAATAGTATAATAGTGTTTTCTATATATTAAAATTAATTAACAGCAATTCATTCATTTTAACTTATCTCTAGTATAACAGTATCTCTTATATTAAAAAATAGATAAAAACTACTTTTAAAAAAAATGTGTTGCTTTTTGCAACATATATATAGTTTTCTTAGGCACATTATTAAATTAAGTCATCAAATATTGATTTATAAAAGTATTATATCTTTTTAGAATTTAAAAGTATTTAACATAATTAGCTAATTTAATTTTATAATTAATTTATTATTTATTTTATTTTGGATAAGTATTTTTAAATTAGTATTATTTTATTACACTTGATACAATTTAAAATATAATTTACTTTTAGTAACATATCATATCAAAATTCAAGATTGGTTCACTTGGTAATATCCTTACTGATAAGAGTTTAATGTTAGGTCCGATTCTATACATAAGCATAAAATTTTTACATTTTACAAATATATAAACGGATAGTTGAATGGCAGGATTCGTCCCTAAAAATATCTTATTTTGTAGTGAATATAAATGATAATGTTTTTACATGTTAAAATTCAAGTTCATCAAGTCAATTATTTTAAATATTAATATAATTAATTTATAAAATATCATATTTTTTATAATAAATTATTTTAAAATATTATTTTATATAAAATTTAATTTTATATTCTTTATGTGCTAACAAATATTGATTTTAATAAATAAATATAATTAAAAATATTATATTATAATAAAAGGTTACTTTTAAAAATAATAATAATAAATTTGATTTATTTTTAAAAGTAAACATTTAAATTACGTAAACATGATTACATCTAACATAAAATAAAAATGATGTAAAACATACCTGAACCCGAATGAGTCCGACCCGAACCCACCCAATTGCCACCTTGATGCACTCAAAAGAGTATATCTTATTTAACCTTGCACTAAAAATAATCAATTGTAAGTATAGTAGTTAGCAAGGGTCGAGTCCTCAGGAATTGGGTTTTAATTTATAAGTTAATAGTTTATCACTTAAGTTCAAAGACAAGAAAAGAAAAGGGGCTTTTGAAATAATTAAAAGTAAAGAAAACAAGATAAGTAAAAAGCAAATAAATAAGAGAAAATCAAATATAAGAGAAGTATGGTTAAGGTTTCATTCTCCACCATTAGACAATACTATGAATCAAATTCAGATCTATCAATATCAATTATCTATCAAAGTTAACAACCGTAGATAACAACATCCCGTGTTACCCCAATCCTTCCTTAGTTCGTCGTTAAGCAGGACGAACGCCACTACTTAATCTCTAACTATCAAACAACCTAGGATAAACATCTCTAAATTTAATTTGATAGCAGCTTTATGATGAGAAAGATAGGTTGACCGAAGCAACAAAAGCATGAACATGAATTGTTTAACTTAGGTTATGTTCCACTTCGCAATTAGCGAAAACTTTAATATAATCATTAATCACAAATTGCCACTTATGAATAGGAAATCAAGACAATTACACGGATCAAGACTCTTAAACTAGCATTAGATAATTATCAAGATCTATTTAGTGTGAACCCTAAACAAATCAAGACAAAGATCATAAACAATCCTTATGGAAGAACATAATCAACTTTGATAGAAAACTAATAATTGATAAAATATGAAAATTAATTACAAAACATGTCTAGGGTTTTGAAATCACTCTTAACCAAAGAAAAGTTTAGCCTTGCATAAGCATAAATAATATATACATAAAACTAAAAAGAAAATAAAAGAATGGAGAAGAAGAAGAATAATGATGATCTTTGAGTCTCCTCCCAAAGATAATAATAGTTTGTGGCTCAAAAGATGATATTTATAGAGTTTTTTTACCTTGGAAACCCTTTCTTGTTGATCAAGAAAGCTAGGAGGCAAAATAAGGCAAGTTTGGACTTTTTCTCGATTTTTCTCGATTTTGGAGGTAGTAAGGTCGGCGTCGAGTGGGCTGACTTGGTGATTTTGCTCGCTGACGTCGGTTTCGTGACTGCTGCACTATCTCGTACTTCGTCGGCTGATTTGAGTGACCATCCGTTATCTGATTTAGGCGTGTAAACTATCATTGGAAAGGTATTCAAGTAAGCTTCAAAAGTTAAGAATGAAGTTTCTTCTAATAATGAATTTTACATAATTGTTTCCTTGAAACAAACTTCGGAGGTCAAATCTGCCTAATCATCTAGCACTAAGAATTTGATCTTTTTGACTCCCAAGTCTTCTTCTATCTTATGATTGTGAATTTATAAGCTCTTTACCATCCTTATTGACATATTTCGACTTCATTCTCCTTATTGTACCTAAAATTCAAAAACATAATATAAGTAAACAAGATAAAGATCAAAACATAACAAAAAGTAAAGGTAGAAAGGCATAAAATGTATATTTTATGATCTTATCAAATACCCCCACACTTAGCTTTTTGCTAGTTCTCGAGCAAAATAAAATAAAAATAAAATTTAAGAAAATCTAATCTAATCCACTTTTGTTGGAAATCATGGTGGCACTTAGCATGTGACACAAGCCTTTAAACCCCTAAGTGTCCCTAGTAGACGAGTTTAGTCTCGTGAGGGTTTACTAGAACGATACCCACAAACATTGAAAAACTAAAATAAAATAAACTAACATACACTAAAAATAGTTACTCCTAATCCTTTCAATATATATTAGAGACAATCTTTGAACAAGTCTTATAAACTAATCAATAGCTTAAAGAGTTTCACAAAAAATCATACTTGAATGTAAATAGTTTGAGTTAAGCCAATATTAACATAACATATCTCAATCAAAATAGTACATATTAAAACTTAATCTCAACTTCTCACATAGAATACTCTCATGATTTTCACTCTGTAAAGTAGTGGTAAAGTGTTTACACTCAATCAATGTCATGAAAACAGTTCTACCATATGCTTGCTTCTCCACCTATTCTCCACTATTTAGATCATGCAACCTTCATAAATCAAGAGGTCTTTATTTAAGGTTGTAATGGGGCCAAGGGGTTGTAATGTGGTTAAAGAATAAAAGGATAAAGATATCACAAAGGTTCCAAAGACTTCATAGAATTTAGAGACAAATTAAGATTTTGCAAAATAAAATTTTCTCAATATTACTTGGAAGTACATAATCACATAGGATTAATATTTCATGTTGAGCCTTTGCTTCATTCTAACCAACCTTGTAACATTCTTTTCCTTTTCTTTAACTAGAAGTTCAAGAGATGATTCAATTTTTTTTTCATTTTTTTATTTTATGGGAATTTATTTTTACAATGTTCCCTTTTCTTTTTCTCTTGACTTTTACCTTTCTCCTCCTCACACTTATCTTTTGTTCTAACCCAAAATTTCAAAAAGTATCCCTTATTTTGGCAATATGTCTCAAACATTCTAGTCCATCTTTAGAACAATGGTAAAGATATAAATGTGTTTAGGCTAGGTGTAAGATGTGGTTACCAACAAAATAGCATATTCAATGTAGGCTCAAATTGGCTCACTAGGGGGATGTTCTCTTGAACATCAATAGGGATGGCTATTTGGCCCTGGTCATAATCCTAATGCCTCTATCATATCCATGTAGTTACATGCATCAATATAGTCTTATAGGGTTTAAAGCAAGTTCTAGAGAATCATGTAATCATAAGAGCACTCAAGAAGAAATTAGATTGATATGTATAATGTATCAATCATATAGGCTCAAAACTCACAAGGATGATTATACAAGTAAATATTAAGTCTAAACATGCTTATTTCTCAATCAACATATCATAATAACATTGGCTCATGAAAAATAGTATCAAGCTCAAATCTCATGAAAATTTTCTCACTGATAACTAGTTTTAGACCTACACAATTCATATCTCATCATTGTACTAAAAATGAACTAAAACACACTAAAAACAAACTAAAAGACTCAAAATAAAAATAAATAAAAAATTGACAATCTAAACTAAGAAAAAACTAATAAATCCTAAATTCTTCCCCCCAACACTTAATTCTTATATTGTCCTCAATGTAATGCTATCACCCCATATGCAATAATTATATGTAAGAGAAAAGAACTACTAAATAAAAGAAAAAAATAATTAAAGAACACTATACAAAAATTAAAACAAAGCACAAAAAAGAGAAAACAAATCTGGTTTGGCAGGTTGGAAATTTCTTCGTTAATTGGGCTGCATTCCCAATTAGCACTTGAGTGATTATGTTTAGCCTAGCCAATACCCCTTCTTGGCTTTATAGGATCTTCTGTTCTAGGCATGAGACTTTCAGGATTTCTGCGTTTTGTTGAAAGTTGTCTATGCACAACAGTGGATGCATTCTCCATCACAATTATTATTCCATCATCCTTTGTGGTGCATAGCTCATCGAGGAATGATGCATATTTTGGTATTTGTTGAATGACATCCACAAACAAGTTGTTTAAGGTTTCTAGCATGTGTTGTTCATGTTCCTCCTCCTTGAACTTTGTGAATCTACTAGGAAAAGGTGGAGAAGAAACATTAGTAAAAATTGGAACCTTAAACGTTACCTCAATTGCCGAAGTACTCTCCTTTTGAATTGAAGCTTTATTATCTTCAAGAAGTAAATCCATCTCAAGTTCTTTCTCATCTTCGGGCTCCCTTGGATTTTCTGATTCATCCTCAAGTTGTGTGGCACTAACATTCTCCTTTGGATCAATCATAGTTTGGGAAGGGAATTGTTCATGTAGTTCCTCAGATCCTTATTCTACCCATCGCGCCACACCACTAGCCAATTGGCTTATTTTAGTCTCTAATTGACTCATCCTTGTTGCCATTTGTCTGTTTGTTTCCTTTATGTCCTATTGCATTTGCAATTGGTTAGGAGCAAAGGATTTGACAAGATCTGCTAGAGACTCGAATTTTGTGATTGGGGCTGAAAAAGATCTGGTTCTTGAGACCATGATTGATTGAAGCTCGATAAAAGATTATAGTTGGCATAAGGATCTATTTCTTGATAATTTCCCGAGTAGCCATAATTAGAATGATCCCACCATCCCTCATTGTAAGTGTTTGGGAAAGGATCACACTGTTGTTGGTGGAACCCTTGTTGGCTTTGGTATTCTTCCACATCATAGGCTGGTTCAAAATTATCTTTTTGATAATATGGGCACCAATTGGTTGAATGATCCATCATGAAGCACACTCCACACTGCCTTGATTGTTGCACATTACCCATGGCCAATTGTTGAACTGCGGAGGTGAGATTGGCTCTTTGGTTTTCCATGTTCATGTATGCCACCAACTCTTCAAGTGTTAGATTGCTCAAGTAAATCATGTTTTGCTCAAAATTTGAAAAGAAAAACCTGTATGTACAAGAAAAAAATTAATTACAACTGAAAATAAGAATAAACCAAATAACTAATAAACTAAGTAAAGCAATCCCCGGCAACGGCGCCAAAAATTTTATGCACTCAAAATAGTATATCTTATTTAACCTTGCACTAAAAATAATCAATTGTAAGTATAATAGTTAGCAAGGGTCAAGTCCTTAGGGATTGGGTTTTAATTTATAAGTTATTAGTTTATCACTTAAGTTCAAAGACAAGAAAAAAAAGGGGGTTTTGAAATAATTAAAAGTACAGAAAACAAGATAAGTAAAAAGCAAATAAATAAGAGAAAATCAAATATAAGAGAAGTATGGTTAAGGTTTCATTCTCCACCACTAGACAATATTATGAATCAAATTCAGATCTATCAATATCAATTATCTATCAAAGTTAACAACCGTAGATAAGAACATCCCGTGTTACCCCAATCCTTCCTTACTTCGTCGTTAAGTAGGACGAACGCCACTACTTAATCTCTAACTATCAAACAACCTAGGATAAACATCTCTAAATTTAATTTGACAGCAGCTTTATGATGAGAAAGATAGGTTGATCTAAGCAACAAAAGCATGAACATGAATTGTTTAACTTAGGTTATGTTCCACTTCGCAATTAGTGAAAACTTTAACATAATCATTAATCATAAATTACCACTTATGAATAGGAAATCAAGACAATTACACAGATAAAGACTCCTAAACTAGCATTAGATAATTATCAAGATCTATTTAGTGTGCACCGCACCCTAAACAAATCAAGACAAAGATCATAAACAATTCTTATGGAAGAACATAAGCAACTTTGATAGAAAACTAATAATTGATAGAATATGAAAATTAATTACAAAACATGTTTAGGGTTTTGAAATCACTCTTAACCAAAGAGAAGTTTAGCCTTGCATAAGCATAAATAATATATACATAAAACTAAAAAGAAAATAAAAAAATGGAGAAGAAGAAGAATAATGATGATCTTTGAGTCTTCTCCCAAAGATAATAATAGTTTGTGGCTCAAAAGATGGTATTTATAGAGCTTTTTGACCTTGGAAACCCTTTTTTGTTGATCAAGGAAGCTAGGAGGCAAAATAAGGCAAGTTTGGACTTTTTCCCAATTTTTCTCAGTTTTGGAGACAGTAAGGTCGGCATTGAGGCATCACTTTCCGACGCTGCGGCACCAAGTGGGCTGACTTGGTATTTTGCTCGCTGACATCAGTTTTGCGACTGCTGAACTGTCTCGCACTTCATCGGCTGAGTTGGGTAACCATCCATTGTCCGATTTAGGTGTGTAAACTATGGCTGGAAAGGTATTCAAGTAAGCTTCAAAAGTCAAGAATAACGTTTCTTCAAATAATGAATTTAACATAATGTTTTCCTTACAACAAGTTTTGGAGGTCAAATCTGCTTAATCATCTAGCACTAAGAATTTGATCTTTTTGACTCCCAAGTCTTCTTCCATCTTATGATTGTGAAGTTATAAGCTCTTTACCATCATTATTGATATCTTTTGACTTCATTCTCCTTATTGTACCTAAAATTCAAAAACCTAATAGAAGTAAACAAGGTAAAGATCGAAAACATAACAAAAACTAAAGGTAAAAAGGCATAAAATGTATATTTTATGAGCTTATCACACCTCTAAATCAAAAATAAGGTTAGTGTAGTTGAGATTCATGTGCAGATGTTTTGCTGTACTTCTACATCAATTACCCTTCATCAAAAGAAAATGGTTTTTATTCATCTGATTAACGCATGCATGTTTTTTTTTGTACATAAAAGTTCAAATGAGATAAGGCTATTTCAGTCTAGGATCAGAGTATGTCATAGGCTTCACAGAATGTTCACAGTGGTACTTACATATCACTCATCAAGTGGACTGCTGATAAGATTCGAACCCAAATACTTACCAAAATACTAATCAATACTCAACCAATTGAATCAACCACGTTGATAAGACATGTCTTTCATGATCATGTAAAGTGTGGAGTTTGAGTCTTTACTTAAATGCATGCATTAAATAGCCGAAAAGCCGCAAAGAGAAATGCAATTTCATCTTTTTCTTTTTCAAAAAATATTCATAAGATAAATTTTGAACATTTTGCTGCAAAGGCAGCCTATCCACGTCGCTTCCTTTGTTTTTTATTTTTTTAAGGGAAAGAGAAAGAAAGAAAGAAAAGGAGAGAGAAAAAAAGGAAAAAAAAACGAAAGAAAAAAATGAAAAAAAATTATATGTTCGTGTTATTTTTTTTTGTGTTTAAAGTATTATAAATTTTTTGATAAGCTCATAAAATTCATATTTTATGTCCTTTCTATTCTTAGTTTTAGTTATGTTTTTTATCTTTATCTTGATTACTTATGATATGTTTTTGAAATCTAGGTATATTTAAGAGAATAAATTGAAAAGATATCAATTATGATGTTAAAGAGCTTACAAAATCACAATCATAAGATGGAAGAAGACTTGTGAGTCAAAAAGATCAATTTCTTGTTGCCAAGCAAGAAGGCAGATTTGACCTTCGGAGCTTGTTACAAGGAACACATGATGATAAATTCTTTATTTCAAGAAAGTTCCTCTTGACTTTTGAAGCTGACTTGAATACCTTTCCAACGATAGTTCATACGCCTAAATCCGACAAGAAATGGTCATCCAAATCAGTCAAAGAAGTGTGAGATGATGCAGCAGCAAAATATGTTGGCAGAAGCTCGGCGCCACGACGCCCAAGTCCAGCGCCACGGCACCCAAGATTCAAGAAAAAGTTCGAAATCCCTCAAAAAAATGCAATTTTTTGCCTCCTAACTTACTTGTGCGGCACGGACTTCTTC
Organism: Fremontodendron californicum; assembly: GCA_030761205.1. Classification (NCBI taxonomy): domain Eukaryota; kingdom Viridiplantae; phylum Streptophyta; class Magnoliopsida; order Malvales; family Malvaceae; genus Fremontodendron; species Fremontodendron californicum. The sequence goes on from JAULJL010000037.1 coordinate 4,796,983, forward strand.
CTAGGGTTTTAAAGCTTTATAAATACCATCTTTTGAGCCACAAACTAGATATCTTTTGGAGGAGACTCAAGGATCATCATTATTTTTCTTCTTCTTCATTCTTTTAGTTTCTTTTATTTATTTTTTTTAGTTTTATGTATATATTATCAATGCCTATGCAAGGTTAAACTCCTTTTTGGTTAAGGGTGATTTTAAAGCCCTAGAACATGTTGTGTAATTAATTTTCAGAATCTATCTATCATTAGTTTTCTATCAAAGTTGCTTATGTTCTTCTACAAGAATTGTTCATGATGTTGTCTTGATTTGTTTAGGTGCGCAACTAGATAGATCTTGATAATTATCTAATGCTAGTTTAGGAGTTTTTATACGTAGCTTATCTTGATTTCTATTCAAAAGTGGCAATTTGTGATTAATGATTATGTTAAAGTTTTCGCTAATTGCAAAGTGGAACATAACCTAAGTTGAATGAATCCATGTTTATGTGTTTGTTACTTATATCAACCTAACTTTCTCATCTTAAAGCTGCTATCACTTTCAATCTATAGATGTTTATCTTAGTTTATTTGATAGTTCGAGATTAAGTAGTGGCGTTTGTCCTGCTTAACGACGAACTAAGGAAAGATTGGGGTAAACAGGAGGTTGTTATCTACGGCTGTTAATTTTGATAGCTAATTGATGTTGATAGATCTGAAATTGATTCTCAATGATGTCTAGTGGTGGAGAATGAAACCTTAACCATACTTTTCTCTTATTTGACTTCTTCTATTTACTTATTTGCACTCTTATTATTCTGATTTGCTTTACTTTTAACTATTTCAAGAAACCCATTTTCCTTTTTTTTTTTCTTATTCTTTGAATTGAAGAAATAAACCAATAATTTATAAATTGAAACTCAATCCCTGAGGACTCGACCCTTGCTCACTATTATACCTTACAATTGATCTTTTTAGTGCAAGGATTAAATAAAATACGCTCATTTGAGTGCATTAAGTTTTTGGCGCCATTGCCGAGGATTCTTTTCTTTTCTTTATTTGTTACTTGGTTTATTATTATTTTCAGTTGTAATTAATTTTATTTTTCTTGTACATACAGATTTTTCTTTTCAGATTTCAAGCAAGAAAAGATGACAGGTGCTATATCAAACCTTCAAAACCTTCAGAACCAACTAGCCAATCTCATCTCCATAGTTCAACAAGTGGCCATAAGTAAGATTCAACAATCAAAGCAGTGTGAAGTGTGTTTCATGATGGATCATCCAACAAATTAGTGCCCATACTTCCAAAAAGATAGTTGTGAACCAACCTATGATTTAGGAGGATACCAAAGCCAACAAGAGTTCCAAGAACAACAGTATGATCCTTACTCAAACATTTACAATGATGAATGGTGGGATCATACTAATTATGGCTACTCAGGAAATTATCAAGAAATAGATCCTTATGCCAATTACACCCATCCATCGAGTTTCAATCAATCATGGTCTCAAGAACCAGATGTTTTTCAGCCTTCACCTCAAAACTCAGGTACTTCTTTACAAAGTCTTGTCAATTCTCTTTCATTAATAGTTTACAACTTCAACAGGAAACAAAGGAAACAAGGGCAAGTCTTCAGGAAAGTATCTAGAGTTTGGAAACACAAATGAGCCAATTGGTTAATAGTATGGAGGAATTAGTAGAACAAAGATCTTAAGAACTCCCTTCCCAAACTATGATTGATCCAATGGAGAGTGTTAGTGCCACACAACTTGAGGATGAATCAAAAAATCCAAGGGAACCTGAGGATGAGAAAGAACTAAAGATGGATTCAACTATTTAAGGTAATAAAGCTACAATTCCAAATAAGAGTACTTCAGCACCTGAGGTAACTTTTAAGGTTTCAATTTTTACTAATGTTTCTTCTCCACCTTTTCCTAGTAGATTCACAAAGTTCAAGGATGAGGAACATGAACAACACATCTGGAACCTTAAACAGCTTGTTTGTGGATGCCATTCAAAAAATACCAAAATATGCACCATTCCTAGATGAGCTATGCACCACAAAGGATGAGAGAATAATAATTGTGATGGAGAATGCATCCACTGCTGTGCAAAGAAACCTCCCTACAAAACGCACAAATTTGGGAAGTTTCATGTCTAAGCCAAAAGATCCTAAAAAGCTAAGAAAGGGTATAGGCTAGGTTGAAGAAAATCAATCAAGTGCTAATTCGGAGGCAGCCCAATTGTTGATGGCATTATCAACCTACCATACTCAGATTTGCTTTCTCTTCCTTTCTCTTTTATTATGTTTATTTGTTAATTGTTTGTTTAGTGTTTTAGGCTTATTTAGGTTGCACGTTTTGTTTTGAGTCTTAGTTATTTTTATTCTTTTGTTTATTAGTTCTTTTCTCTTACATATAATTCTTGCATGTGGGGTGATAGTATTACATAGAAGACAATGTAAAAATTAAGTGTGGGGGGGGGAAGAATTTAGGATTTTTATGTTTTTGAGTCTTATAGTGTGTTTTTAGTTCCTTTCAATACAATGATGAGACATGAATTGTGTAAGCCTAAAATTGGTTTATTAGTGAGAAGATTTTTCATGAGAATTGAGCTTGAATACTTTTTTTCATGAGCCAATATTAATATGATATGTTGATTGAGAAGGAAGCATGTTTAGACTTAATATTGACTTGTATAATCATCCTTGTGAGTTTTTGAGCCTATATGATTCATGCATTATACATATCAATCTAATTTCTTTCTTGAGTGCTCTTATGATTACATGTTTCTCTAGAACTTGCTTTAAACCGTTTTGAGACTATATTGATACATATGACTACATGAATATGATAGAGACATTAGAATTTATAACTAAGGGAAAATCAGCCATCCCTTATTGATGTTCCAAGAGAACATCCCCCTTAGTGAACCAATTTGAGCCTATATTGAATAAGCTATTTTATTGGTAACCACATTTTATACCTAGCCTAAATGTACTTATATCCTTACCCTTGTTCTAAAGATGGATTACGTGTTTTGAGACATATTGCATAAGCGAGGAATATCTATTGAAAAGTTAGGTTGGAAACAAAAGATAAGTGTGGAGGGAGAAAGGGAAAAGTCAAAGAGAAAAAAAAAAGGGATCATTGTCAAAATGCATTCTCATATTGAAAAGAAAAAAAAAATATCAATCATCTCTTGAACTGTTGGTTAAAGAAAAGATGTTACAAGGTTGGTTAGAATGAAACAAAGGTTAAAAATTTAGCCTATGTTATTATGTGCTTCCAAAGAGTATTGAGAAGTTTTTCTTTGCATAATCTTATTATGTCTCTAAATTCTATGAAGTCTTTGGAACCTTTGTGATATCGTTTTCTTTTTATTCTTTAACCATATTACTACCCCTTGGCCCCATTACAACCTTGAATAAAAACCTCTTGATTCATGAAGTTGCATGATCTAAATAGTGGAGAAAATGTGGACAAGCAAGCATATGGTAGAACTGTTTTCATGAGATTGATTGAGTGTAAACACTTTACCACTACTTTAAAGAGTGAAAATCATGAGAGTATCCCTTGTGAGGAGTTGAGATTAAGTTTGAATATGCACTATTTTGATTGAAATATGTTATGTTAATATTGGCTTAACTCAAACCATTTATTATCAAGCATGATTCTTTGTGAAATTCTTTGAGCTATTGATTATTATAAGACTTGCCCAATGATTTTCTCTAATTTATATTGAAAGGATTAGGAGTAAATATGTAGGATTCGGAGATTTAGTGTATTTTAGTTTTTAATATTTGTGGGTATCATCCTGGAAAATCCTCAGAGACTAAACTCGTCCACTAGGTACACCTAGGGGTTTAAAGGCTTGTGTCACATGCCAAGTGCCACTGTGATTTCCTACGAAAGTGGATTAGATTAGATTTTCTTATTTTATTTTTATTTTGTTTTGCTCGAGGACTAGCAAAAAGCTAAGTGTGGGGGTATTTGATAAGCTCATAAAATACACATTTTATGTCTTTTCTATTCTTAGTTTTAGCTATATTTTCGATCTTTATCTTGATTACTTATGTTATGTTTTTGAATTCTATGTATATTTAAGAGAATGAAGTGAAAAGATGTCAATTATGATGTTAAAGAGCTTACAAAATCACAATCATAAGATGGAAGAAGACTTGGGAGTCAAAAAGATCAATTTCTTGTTGCCAAGCAAGAAGACAAATTTGACATTCGGAGATTTTTGCAAGGAAAACATGATGATAAAGTCTTTATTTCAAGAAACTTCCTCTTGACTTTTGAAGCTGACCTGAATAGCTTTCCAACGGTGGTTCATACGCCTAAATCCGACAAGAAATGGTCATCCAAATCAACCGAAAAAATGCAAGATGATGCAGCAGCAAAATGTGTTGGCAGAAGCTCGACGCCACGGTGCCCAAGATTCGGGAAAAAGTTTGAAAACCCTCAAAAAATGCAATTTTCTGCCTCCTAACTTACTTCGGCAAGGACTTCTTCTCAGGGTTTTAAAGCTCTATAAATACCATCTTTTGAGCCACAAACTAGACATCTTTTGGAGGAGACTCAAGGATCATCATTATTATTCTTCTTCTTCTTCATTCTTTTAGTTTCTTTTTTTTTTCTTTTTAGTTTTATGTATATATTATCAATGCCTATGCAAGGTTAAACTCTTTTTTGGTTAAGGGTGATTTCAAAGCCCTAGAACATGTTGTGTAAATAATTTTTAGAATCTATTTATCATTAGTTTTCTATCAAAGTTGCCTATGTTCTTCTATAAGAATTGTTTGTGATGTTGTCTTTTTTAGGTGCGCAACTAGATAGATCTTGATAATTATCTAATGCTGGTTTAGGAGTTTTGATACGTAGCTTATCTTAATTTCTATTCAAAAGTGGCAATTTGTGATTAATGATTATGTTAAAATTTTCGCTAATTACAAAGTAGAACATAACCTAAGTTGAATGAATCCATGTGATGCACCCAAAAGAGTGTATCTTTATTAAACCTTGCAATTAATATGATCAATTATAGTAAAGTAGCATGCAAGGGTCGAATCTACAGAGATTGGTTTTTAGTTTATAAATTACTAGTTTAAAACTTAAATTCAAGAACAATAACATAAAAGGGGGTTTTTAAAAGAGTTTTAAAAACTAAGAAAACAATAAAAGTAAAAAGCAATAAAATAAGACGAAATCAAATATGAGAGAAATATGGCTAAAGGTTCATTCTCCACCAATAGACATCATTAAGAATCAAATTCAGATCTATCAACATCAATTAGCTATCAAAGTTAACAACCGTAGATAACAATATCCCGTGTTACCCCAATCCTTCCTTAGTTTGTCGTTAAGCAGGACGAACGCCACTACTTAATCACTAACTATCAAACAACCTAGGATAAACATCTCTAAATTTAATTTGACAGCAGCTTTATGATAAGAAAGATAGGTTGATCTAAGCAACAAAAGCATGAACATGAATTGCTTAACTTAGGTTCTGTTCCACTTTGCAATTAGAGAAAACTTGATCATAATCATTAATCACAAATTGCCACTTATGAATAGGAAATCAAGAAAATTACACGGATCAAGACTCATAAACTAGCAATAGATAATTATCAAGATATATCTAGTTTGCAACATAAACAAATCAAGACAACATCATAAACAATTCTTATAGAAGAACACAAGCAACTTTGATAGAAAACTAATGGTAGATAGAATCTCAAAATCAATTAACAAACATGTCTAGGGCTTTGAAACCACCCTTAACCAAAGAGAAGTTTAGCCTGGCATAGGCATAGATAATATATACATAAAACTAAAAAGAAAATAAAATAAAAGAATTGAGAAGAAGAAGAAGAAGAATGATGATCTTTGAGTCTCCTCAAAAGATGTCTAGTTTGTGGCTTAAAAGATGGTATTTATAGAGCTTTAAAAACTTGAGAATAAGTCCTTGCCACTCAAGTAAGCCTGGAGGCAGAAAAATCACGTTTTTGCCTCTCTGTTTTTCAGATTTGTGGTTAGAGTTTTTCTAGCCGCAGGGTTCTTTAGGGAGATCTTCTAGTGCCAATTTGGATACCCATTTTTTATCCAATTTGGGCTCATAATATATCGTTGGAAATATAATCAAGTCAACTTCAAAAGTCAAGAGCAAGTTTCTTCAAATAAAGAATCTAACATCATGTTTTCCTTGCAACAAGCTCTGAAGGTCAAATCTGCCTTCTTGCTTTGCAACCAAAAATTTATCTTTTTGACTCCTGAGTCTTCTCCCATCTTGTGATTATGATTTTGTAAGCTCTTTACCATCATTATTGACATCTTTTGACTTCATTCTCCTTATTGTACCTAAAATTCAAAAACATAATATAAGTATACAAGATAAAGATCCAAAACATAACAAAAACTAAAGGTAGAAAGGCATAAAATGTATACTTTATGAGCTTATCAAAGACCCTACACTTAGCTTTTTGGTAGTCCCCGAGCAAAACAAAATAAAAATAAAATAAGATAATCTAATTTAATCCACTTTCGTAGGAAATCACGGTGGCACTTAGCATGTGACACAAGCCTTTAAACCCCTAGGTGTCCCTAGTGGACGAGTTTAGCCTCGTAATAAATTAAAATTTAAAATTAAAATAATAAAATTATTATTATTATTATTATTACAACTAATCTTTTCAATATAAATTAGAGAAACTCATTGGACAAGTCTTATAAACTAATCAATAGCTTAAAGAATTTCACAAAAATCATACTTGAATGTAAATAGTTTGAGTTAAGCCAATATTAACATAACATATCTCAATCAAAATAGTGCATATTCAAACTTAATCTCAACTTCTCACATGGGATACTCTCATGATTTTCACTCTTTAAAATAGTGGTAAAGTATTTACACTCAATCAATCTCATGAAAATAGTTCTACCATATGCTTGCTTGTCAACCTATTCTCCACTATTTAGATCAGGCAACTTCATAAATCAAGAGGTCTTTGTTCAAGGTTGTAATGGGGCCAAGGGGTTATAATGTGGTTAGAGAATAAAAGATAAAAGATATTACAAAGGTTCTAAAGACTTCATAAGATTTAGAGACAAAACTAAGAATTTTCAAATTGAACTTTCTCAATATTTCTTGGAAGTACATAATCACATAGGCTGAATATTTCATGTTGAGCCTTTGCTTCATTCTAACCAACCTTGTAACATTCTTTTTTTCTTTTATTTAACTAGAAGTTCAAGAGATGATTCAATTTTTTTTTCTTTTCAATTTTTATGGGAATGTATTTTTACAATGTTCCCTTTTTCTTTTTCTCTTGATTTTTACCTTTCTCCTCCCCCACACTTATTTTTTGTTCTAACCCAAATTTTCAAAAGTATCCATTGTTTTGCAATATGTTTCAAACATTCTAGTCCATCTTTAGAACAAGGGTAAAGATATAGATATGTTTAGGCTAGGTGTAAGATATGGTTACCAAAGAAATAGCTTATTCAATGTAGATTGGTTCACTAGGGGGATGTTCTCTTGGAACATCAAGAATGGATGGCTATTTGGCCCTGGTTATAATCCTAATGCCTCAATATATTCATGTTGTTACATGCATCAATATAGTCTCAAAAATGTTTAAAGCAAGTTCTAGAGAATCATGTAATCACAAGAGCACTCAAGAAAGAAATTAGATTGATATGTATGCATTATCAATCATATAGGCTCAAAACTCACAAGGATAATTATACAAGTCAATATTAATCTAAACATGCTTCTTTCTCAATCAACATATCATATTAACATTGGCTCATAAAAAATAATACCAAGCTTAATTCTCATGAAAATCTTCTCACTAATAACCAGTTTTATACCTATGCAATTCATATCTTATCATTATATTAAAAGGAACTAAAACACACTAAAAATAAAAATAATATTAATATTAAAGACTCATAAAAAAATAATAGGCAAAAATAAAAGAAATCCTAAATCCTTCCCCCACACACTTAATTCTTACATTGTCCTCAATATAATGCTATTAACCCAAATGAAATAATCATGTGTAAGAGAAAAGAACTAATAACATAAGAATAGAAATAACTAAGACTCAAAACAAAACAAACTCATGCAACCTAAATAATCCTAAAATACTAAACAAATAATTAACAAATAAAAATTAAAAATAAAAACAATAAAAATAAAAATAATAAAAATAATAAAAGGAAATGGAAATGGAAAAGGAAAAGGAAAAGGAAAAGAAAGCAAATCTGAGTATGGCAGGTTGGTAATTTCTTTATTAATTGGGCTGCTTCCCAGTTAGTACTTGAGTAAAGTTGTCTAACTTAACCAACACCTCTTCTTGACTTTTTAGGCTTGTCAGGCTCATACATGAAACTTCCCAAATTTGTGCATTTGATAGGAAGCTTTCTTTGCACAACAGTGGATGCATTCTCCATTACAAGTATTATTCCATCATCCTTTGTAGTGCATTGCTCATCGAGGAATGGATCATATTTTGGTACTTGTTGAATGACATCCACAAACAAGTTGTTTAAGGTTTCCGGCATGTGTTGTTCATGTTCCTCCTCCTTGAACTTTGTGAATCTACTCGAAAAAAATGGAGAAAAAACATTAGTAAAAATTGGAACCTTAAAAGTTACCTCCTGTGCTGAAATACTCTCTTTTGGGATTGAAGCTTTATTATCTTCAAGAAGTAAATCCATCTCTAGTTCTTTCTCATCCTCGGGTTCCCTTGGATTTTCTAATTCTTCCTCAAGTTGTGTGGCACTAACACTCTCCTTTGGATCAATCATAGTTTGGGAAGGGAGTTCATGAGATCTTTGTTCTACTAATTCCTCCATACTATTAACCAATTGGCTCAATTGCGTTTCCAAACTCAGGATACTTACCCTTGTTTCCTTTTGAAATTCCAAAGTATTAGCAACAAGAGAATTAACAAGATCTTCTAAAGAAGTACCTGAGTTTTGAGGTGGGGGTTGAAAAAGATCTTGTTCATGAAACCATGATTGATTGAAGCTGGATGGATGATTGTAGTTGGCATAAGGATCTATTTCTTGATAATTTCCCGAGTAGCCATGATTAGGATGATCCCACCATCCCTCATTGTAAGTGTTTGGGAAAGGATCACACTGTTGTTGGTGGAATCCTTGTTGGCTTTGGTATCCTTCCACATCATAGGCTGGTTCAAAATTATCTTTTCGGTAGTATGGGCACCAATTGGTTGGATGATCCATCATGAAGCACACTCCACACTGCCTTGATTGTTGAACATTACCCATGGCCAGTTGTTGAACTGGGGAGGTGAGATTGGCTCGTTGGTCCTCAATGTTCATGTATGCCACCAAATCCTCAAGTGTTAAATTGCTCAATTCCATCATGTTTTGCTCAAAATTTGAAAAGAAAAACCTGTATGTACAAGAAAAATAAAATTAATTACAATTGAAAATAAGAATAAACCAAATAACTAATAAACTAAATAAAGTAATCCCCAGCAACAGCGCCAAAAACTTAATGCACCCAAAAGAGTGTATCTTTATTAAACCTTACAATTGATATGATCAATTATAGTGAAGTAGCATGCAAGGGTCGAATCCACAGAGATTGGTTTTTAGTTTATAAATTACTAGTTTAAAACTTAAATTCAAGAACAATAAAAGAAAAGGGGGTTTTTAAAAGAGTTCTAAAAACTAAGAAAACAATAAAAGTAAGAAGCAATAAAATAAGATGAAATCAAATATGAGAGAAATGTGGCTAAAGGTTCATTCTCCACCACTAAACATCATTATGAATCAAATTCAGATCTATCAACATCAATTAGCTATCAAAGTTAACAACCGTAGATAACAACATCTCATGTTACCCCAATCCTTCCTTAGTTCGTCGTTAAGCAGGATGAACGCCACTACTTAATCTCTAACTATCAAACAACCTAGGTTAAACATCTCTAAATTTAATATGACAACAGCTTTATGATAAGAAAGATAGGTTGATCTAAGCAACAAAAGCACGAACATGAATTGTTTAACTTAGGTTATGTTCCACTTTGCGATTAGAGAAAACTTGACAATTATCATTAATCACAAATTGCCACTTATGAATAGGAAATCAAGACAATTACATAGATCAAGAATCCTAAACTAGCAATAGATAATTATCAAGATATATTTAGTTTGCAACCTAAACAAATCAAGACAACATCATAAACAATTCTTATAGAAGAACACAAGCAACTTTGATAGAAAATTAATGATAGATAGAATCTCAAAATCAATTACAAAACATGTCTAGGACTTTGAAATCACCCTTAACCAAAGAGAAATTTAGCCTAGCATAGGCATAGATAATATATACATAAAACTAAAAAGAAAATAAAAGAATGGAGAAGAAGAAGAAGAAGAATAATGATGATTTTTGAGTTTTCTCAAAAGTTGTCTAGTGTGTGGCTCAAAAGATGGTATTTATAGAGCTTTAAAACCCTGAGAATAAGTCATTGCCGCACAAGTAAGCCTGGAGGCAAAAAAATCATGTTTTTGCCTTTTTTTTCAGATTTGCGGTTAGGGTTTTTTTGGCCGTAGGGTTCTTTAGGGAGATCTTCTAAAGCCAATTTGGATGCCCATTTTTTATCAGATTTGGGCTCAAAATATATCATTGGAAAGATAATCAAGTCAACTTCAAAAGTCAAGATGAAGTTTCTTCAAATAAAGATTCTAACATCATGTTTTCCTTGCAACAAGCTCCGGAGGTCAAATCTACCTTCTTGCTTTGCAACCATAAATTTATGTTTTTGACTCCCGAGTCTTCTTCCATATTGTGATTATGATTTTGTAAGCTCTTTACCATTATTATTGACATCTTTTGACTTCATTCTCCTTATTGTACCTAAAATTCAAAAATATAATATAAGTAAACAAGATAAAGATCGAAAACATAACAAAAACTAAAGGTAGAAAGGCATAAAATGTATATTTTATGACCTTATCACCATGTTTATGTATTTGTTGCTTAGATCAACCTAACTTTCTCATCTTAAAGCTACTATTAGTTTGAATCTATAGATATTTATCTTAGGTTATTTGATAGTTAGAGATTAAGTAGTGGCGTTTGTCCTACTTAATGACGAACTAAGGAAGGATTGGGGTAACACGGGAGATTATTATCTACGGCTGATAATTTTGATAGCTAATTGATGTTGATAGATCTGAAATTGATTTTTAATGACGTCTAGTGGTAGAGAATGAAACATTAACCATACTTTTCTCTTATTTGACTTCTTCTGTTTACTTATTTGCACTCTTATTATTCTGATTTACTTTACTTTTAATTATTTCAAAAAACCCTTTTTCTTTTATTTTCTTTTCTTGTTCTTTGAATTGAAGTAATAAATCAATAATTTATAAATTGAAACTCAATCCCTGAGGACTTGACCCTTGCTCACTACTATACCTTACAATTGATCTTTTTTGTGCAAGGAATAAATAAGATACGCTCATTTGAGTGCATCATTTTTACACGTTAATAATTTATTTTATGTATCTTTTTGAACGTTCGTGTATTCGTATCATGTTTGTGTTATTTTTCGTGTTGTGTTTTAATTATTTTTTCTATGTTGTTTTCGTGTCGTGTCTCAATTCATCTCATATTTTATATAGTTTGTCCTTATGATTCAATTTTAAGAAAATTTTGTGTGTTCGTGACGTGTTCGTTTTTTTTTTGTGTTTTCAAAGTGTTATAAATTTGTATCAATTTTTATACGTTAATAATTCGTTCTATGTATGTTTTTATACATTCATATATTCGTGTCGTGTCTCAATTCATCTCATATTTTGCATAATTTGTCATAGCTATTCATTTAGAGAAATTTTGTGTGCCTTGTCCTGTCTCAATTCATGACATATTTTGCATAATTTGCCATAGTTATTCAATTTAGAGAAAATTTTGTGTGTTCGTATTCATGTTATTTTTTGTGTTTTAAAGTATTATAAATTTATTAAATTTTTACACGTTAATAATTTATATAAAGTATTATAAATTTATATAAATTTTTACACGTTAATAATTTATATAAACTATTATAAATTTATAAGAAAAAATTATACGTTAATAATTCGTTTTATGCATATTTTTAAATATTCGTGTATTCATGTCGTGTTCATGTTATTTTTCTTATTGTTTTTTAATTATTTTTTTTATGTTGTGTTCGTGTCATGTCTCAATTCATGACATATTTTACTTAATTTGTCATAGTTATTCAAATTAGAGAAAAAAAAATTGTGTGCTTGTGTTTATGTTATTTTTTGTATTTTTAAAGTATTATAAATGTATTTAAATTTTTACACGCTAATAATTTATATAAAGTATTATAAATTTATATAAATTCTTACACGTCCGTGTATTCGTGTTGTATTCATGTATTTTTTGTGTTGTGTTTTAATTAATTTTCTATATTGTGATCGTGTCGTGTCTCAATTCATGACATATTTTGCATAATTTGTAATTGTGATTCAATTTGTGTTTTCATAAAATAAAAAAAAATAAAAAAAAATTCAAAATTTTATAAATTTATATAAAAATTTTAATGTTAAAATTAATTTTACATGTTATTAATTTATGTGTTCCATAACATTGTTGTCATTACTATTACAAAAATAGAAAGTGAATCGTTTTACCCGTAGTATCGGTCTTTTTCCTAATTATATATAAATTTTGCTAGAGATATTTTTTAAATTTATTATTTTATATAATTAATATCTTTATCCAATATATTAAAAACAATAAATAAAATTATCAATTATTATATTTAATATAATACTATTATTATCAATAATATATTAATTGATCTTAAAAAGTATCTAAAACACTCGTTAGTATATATATATATATATATATATATATATATATATATATATGAAGATGTAACTACTACCTAATTTATACATAGACATAGTGATATGATATAGTTTTCGTGTGTCACTCTGCTTAATGCTTACCAATAGCATTGCTATTAATTGATACCATTATAATTATAATAATTGGTATAGCTTATGCTTATTAATCTCTTACCAATTGATATTAATTTGCATGCCTAAAATATTTATGCTTCTCAAACACACCAAGTTATGTTGTTTGATAGATTAGCGTTGTTTTTCCTTGTCCCAAAACAAACAAACAAAAAAATTCTAAAATTTAAATGCTCTTTTAATTTTAATGGGTTCTTACAATTCAATAAATAGTACATTAATTTTGGGTATAAATGCAAATGTGATGTTTTACTTTTACCATTTTATTGTTTTTTTAGTAAAAATTTTGCTAACGAGTGTCTTAAAAGTATTTTTTTAAGGTTATTATATATTAATATATTTATCAAATGCATTGAAAATGATGACAAAAATTATAATATTATATTTGATATAATATTATTATTGTAAATAATATATTAACTAATCTTAAAAAATATATTAAGAGCATTTGTTAACAAAATTAAAAATTATTGCTTATTATTTCTTTTATGTTTGAGTTTGTCAATGATGTTGGCAAATTGACAATATATATGGTTAATTATCAATTTACATGGAACATTATAACATAAATATATCATCAAACTAGTGAGACCACACCATTTAATACAAAAATAAATACTATTAGCACTATATAATAAAAATAATTATGAGAATCACCAAACAAAACCCAAGTAGGTAACTTGATTTTTTTATTAAGAAAACCCGAATTCAAGAAAGTAAGAAATATGGTTTATACATTATAAATCAATCCAAGGTATTATTGATTTTCTTAATTGTTATAAGTATTTATGAATTACGAAAGTTATATTTATTAATGCTGTTAAATTTAAAAATTATCCATAAAGATCAAAATGATTTTATAAAAATATAAATACTTAAAATTTTAAAAAATGAAAAAAAAAATCAATAATAAACCTTTGTATGGAAATTTTGACACGTGTTTAATTTCTAATATCAAGTTTTTAGATTCGTCAAAATTACGAGAGTGCGTATTTTTAATTTTTAAAATTTTTATTAATGAGTGTTTTAATTATATTTTTTAAAGTTATTATTATATAATAATAACTTCATGCAATGTATTAAAAATGATAAAAAAAATTTATCAATTTTTGTATTTAATATGATATTTTTATTATAAATAATATATTAATTAATTTTTAAAAATGGGTTTGGTAATTCGAGGCAAATTTATCCGAATATTGCTAAAAAAAATTTCAAACTACCTATATTTTGAAATTATATACCAAAATACGTCTAAAAAAATATCAAGGGAAGTCGCCATATGATATTGCGACTTCCATGGTGTATTTTAAAAAAAGAATTAAAAAATTAAGAAGGAAAGTCGCCTACATTAATTTTTTTAGACAAACTCTCAAATTCTCTTCTCTTCCTCTTATTTCATACCAAAAAAATCAAATTTTTTCTTAGTGTTGATTTTAAAATGGCTTCATCATTATTGAGGTTGCATGATAATCACATATCCGCAGTTATATATCAAGAGGTTAGTAAACTTTTTATAATTTAATTAATTATCATTATAATTGTTATTAATTTTTATAAAATTATAAAATTATTATTTATAATAATAATTTTATAGTTAATTATCATTATATTTCAAAGAGGTTGCATTATTAATTTTTTTTATGATTTTATAATTATTTAATTTAATTAATTATCAACAGGACCCTGTTCGCGTCTTACGTTCGAGAAAGATTTTTTTGAAAATCCGCATCCATCTATTATCGACCACTTAAAGAGTGTCGGATTTTATTATGCAAGTTAAATTCAACAATGTATGCTTTTGTCGGACTTAATTAGTGCGTTGGTTGAACGATGGAGACCCGAGATGCACACTTTTCATTTTCCGTGTGGTGAATGCACGATCACTTTAGAAGATGTTGCGTTCTAACTTGGACTACCAGTGGATGGCATGACAGTTACAGGCGCAAGTTTTCTAGATTGGAATGAAGGGTGTCAAAATTTATTGGGCATTGTACCTCCAGAAGAGTGTCTCAAGGGCTCAATGGTGACAAAAATGTGGCTGCAGTCATTCCAAAATCTCCCCGAACACGCAAGCGAAGAAGAGGTAAAATATGCTGCTAGAGCATATATTTTACGTTTGATTGGAGGAATGCTAATGCCCGACAAATCGAGCAATCGGGTACATTTAATGTATCTTCCATTACTTCGTGATTTAGAGCATGCAGCAAATTATAGTTGGGGTTTTGCGTGTTTGGGGTTTTTGTATAGAGAAATGTGCCGGGCTACAGTTCCAAAGAGCCATGACATAGGTGGATGTTTACTGCTTCTGCAGTCATGGGCTTGGCATCGACTGCCATTTATTACTTCGCGCGGGAATTTTTCGCCTGTATACCCCCTTGCAAGCAGGTAATAATCTTGACTTACGAACTTGTATTTTTATTAAGTCTATTAAGATTTTATATGTTTTTTAAAAGATTGTAGCGATATTCCGCTCGACCTTCGAACTATAAGATCATGACTAGATCAAGAAGGATATCATAAGGTAAATGTTTCGATTGTTACATTCAAGTATTTTTGTATTTAATCCATATGAAACTAATAATTTGTAATAATTATTCGCAGTTTGTGTGGATGCCATATTCTTCAAATGAAATTATGGCATGCCTCCCATCGGATACAACATTGATGGATAGCAAACACAGCATTGATATGGATAGCAAACACAGCATTGATATGCTTTGCATATGTAGAGTGGCACGCTACTGACAGGGTGTTGCGAGAATTTGAGATGCAACAACCAATTCCACAACCACCGGTGAACCTTGATAAGGTTCACAAGATTGATATGCGTGGGCGTCATGAAGTATTTTGGCCTACGAAGCATCGACAATGGATCCAACTGTGGTATCTACGTTCTTGACAAATTTCGACAGGTATACTCATTGTTCGTAATAATTTCAACCCATCTGCTGATTACATAAGATGGTATAAAAATGAAGGTCGGCCTTTTGTTTGTCCACCGTCGGAGTTTGAGGATGTTAGGAGTATGCCATTTCCAGGATAGACTTCAAATCCAGTCCGTCCTACACACAAAATAGAAGTTCCTAGACCTAGCCGACAACGTGGGCAGACGCGTCAACCGGCCTCATCACATGCTATGGAGTTCACTGCAACGAGGATGTCATTTAGTCATCCTGAACCTCAACCAGAACATGGCATAGCATCCAGTCATCGTCATTCCATCAGTCACCCCGAATTTGATGTTGATGAGTGTTACCGACCATCACCGCCAATGACGAGGTTAGATGACCAGCTCCTCACCCCAAGTCCAAGTTCAACATATATAACTACAATGTATTAGTTTGGAACCCCTGTGTCAGCATTTTATACTACATCATTTATGGGTCCGTCTAGTAGTCAGGTTCCCTTTATGGGTGGACTAGATGCTGGCTCTTCGAGCAATGGGTTTCCATTTTTGATGCAGAACGTATGGATCCCTCTAGTAGTGCATTTCCATCGACTGATGTGGGTGAGCATGCCAATGACATACCACCAGAACCAGTGGCGGTAGGTCGAGGACGAGGTCGACAACGAGTACGTGCCACTGACGATGTTGAACGACGGGTGCAACCACCACGCAATAGGAGAGCTCGACATTATTGCTCAACACCACGCGATACGACAACTCCTCCGTAAATAATTAGAATAAACATACTTTTTGTATAATAATCATGTATTTTTTGTATAATTTTTTTAATAATGTACTTTTTGTATAATAATCATGTACTTTTCTTTCATTAAATGTAAAATTAACCGTTACTTTAAATTTTAAATTATTATTTTAAATTTAATTTTTTTTTACCGTTTTAAAACAGTAGCACAATTTTAAAAAAAAAAATATTTATCTTTATATATTTTTTATTATTTTATATATATAAATAATTAATTATATATTAAAAAATATTATTTAGGCTTTTAAAATAATATAAAAAATATCTTTTTTATATTTAATTACAAAATATTAATTTTAAAAATTATATATATATATATAATGTTGGAAAGTAGCCATATGATATGACGATTTTCTAACAAGATAAAAAAAAAAAAAAAAGTAACAAAATGCACTTGGAAGTCGCCATATCATATGGCGACTTCCAAGTGCTTATAATATTTTTTTTAACAATTTCAAGCTCATTATATGACTACTTTCGAGCTTAATATTTTTTAAAAAATAAAATTTAAGTTGAAAAGTCGTCATATCATATGACAACTTTTCAACGGATTTTAAAATCAACGTATTTTGATAAATAATTTCAAAATATAGATAATTTGAAATTTTTTTTTTTTTTTAACAATATCCTAATAAATTTGACAATTGGTCGATGTTTGATATTTTTCTATAAAATTTTCTAATCATTTTTTTGGTGAACACTACGATAAGAACTTTAAAAATGAGAACCGTGAGAACTGCGTGAAAAAACGAGCTAAAGCTAGCTTTTAAGACAATTACAAAAAAGATTCATAATGAAAAAATATTTTGAGTTATGGTTAGAATAAAAACTTTATTAAAAATTAATTAAATAAGATATTGTTATTAGATTTATTTATGGATCAAATTACTTATAAAGTTAATCAGTTTGGTCAATTCGAGAATAAATTTGTTAGATTTGAGCCAATTTATAATATTATTTTATTAAAAAATACATTTTTATTTTAATAAACTTATCACATGTAAGTCTAGTAATTCGTATATTCGTATTATATTCGTGTTATTTCTCGTGTTATAATCATGTTTATGCTGTTATATATATGTTTATATAAATTTTGACACCTTAATAATTCGTGTTATATAGATTTTCACACCTTAATAAAGTTTGAACTCAACTTGATATATTATTTATAAATAATTATTTTAATTAATTTTATTGAAGAAGTATATTTAAAAATATTAAAATATTAATATTCAACTAATTTTAAATTTTAAATAATACTTTTGCAATATTAAAATTTTTTAATATTAATATACACATATTTTTTAATATTTTACTAAATCTAATTATTAATAATATATCTATTTTTTAAGATGATTTTAATATTATTCTTTTGATATCAAGAAACACAAGATCGACACTCTTGGTATCATACAAGAATGATTTTTTAAGATGATTTTAATATTATTCCTTTAATATTATTTGGGTTGGGTATTTTTTGAGTCGTTTTTGTGTATGGTTGTGAAATGTTTGAATGAAGTTACATAATCTTTCAAAAAGAAAGAAAGATGATTTTAATATAATTTAAATTATTTTTAGAATATCATATTTAATTTTCTTTTAATAATATTTTTTGTCATGATACATAATTAGTAAATAGGTTTTAATTATTAATCTTTTTTATATATTATATATTATGTAATTTATATCATACAAAGAAATATATATTTATAATATTATAATGTAAATATAAAAAATATGATTTTAAGCTAGGCTACTCATTTATAAATATAGTCAGGTCTGTGCAGAATTTGAGACTCATATTTTGAACCGGGCCTGACTTGAGCAAGTATATATATAGTAATATCATATTTAAACTTGGCCGAAACTTGATCCAATCTGACTCATGAACACTTTTCTTACAATTAGACCTATCCATGGGCCGGGTAGCCCGCCCGACCCGATCGGCTAGGCCCGTATTGGGCCGAGCCTGGACATGGTTTTTTATGATCCGGACCGGCCCAGATCACTGTTTAAGTATTAAAATATTAATTTTTATTTAAATTTAATTTAAAATATATATAAATATTAATAAAAAATAATTTTTTAATATTTTAATATATTTGAATAGTAAAACGAACTTATACGGGCTGGCTCAGCTTCGACCCGAATGGGCTTGGGCATGGAATTAAAAAAAAAAATTTAGGCCGCGGCTTGGCCCGACCCATGGACAGGTCTACTTACAATCCTAATATGTTCATATAACTTTTTTTTTACAAAAAAAAAAATTAAAAACATAATATTTTTTATTTTTTTATTAAATTTTAAAATATAAATAACTTCACATGATAAAAAAAAATTGTTATTTGAAAAAGAGGCATGCCTATAAATAATTTTTATTAAGTTTTAACATGATATTTTTGTTAATTGATAAATAGTTTTTGTTTGTAAACTTTTTTATAATTCTCCTTTGATCCACATGATGTGAAATTGAGCACACAAAAATCTATGGCTCTAATTGTTTGTTGTGAAATTTAAAGGTTAGAATTTAAATGATTCTCATGGTTCTCATTACAAGAGTTCTCATTGTAGTTGTCTCCCTTTTTTTCTCATCTTTTCAAACAAAAAAATATCTCCAAAAACTGAAACTACTCTTTAGTCTTTACTTCAGCTCAGAGCACAGAAAAAAATAAATGGAGAGAAGAACGCCGGTTAGAAAGCCTCAGACCTCAACCGCCGATCTGCTGACGTGGACGTAGGCTCCGTCATCTGCCTCCTCCAACGCCTCCGCCCAGCGTTCCTCTGGTCGTTACAATCAGGCCTGTTACTATTTCATTTATATATATATATATATATATCATGTATATGCATGCGTATTTTCTTTATCTGACGAATGATGCATTGAATAACAGCCGTCGGATGGAATCAGCAAAGTGCTGTTTGGAGGTCAGGTTACTGATGACGAAGCTCAATCTCTCTTGAAAAGTAAGATCCCTTTCTATTTTCAACTTAGTTTTTTTTTTTTTTTTTTTTTTTAAGTTATTTTTTTGGGAAAAGCTTGCATCTTTAGCTGTAAATGTCGTTTCTTTTTAACATAAGCTTGTACTGGTTGTGTGTTTTTCTTTTTTTTTTTTTTTTTTTTTTGAGTTTGAAATTTGAATATAATTTTTTATTTAAAAATGATATCTTGAATTTCGTCCTTTTCTTTTTAGTTCTAATAAAATGTAGAAACAGATCTACTGTTACAACTTTTTTTAGGGTTTTGTTTTTGATCTGTATCAAGCTGTTAATTGTTACTATTTTATTAGATGAGAAAATTTCGATAATATAATTAGCAAAAGTTTTTTTAAAAGGAAAGAGAAGCTCTAGGTTTCAAATTACCTAATTTATATTGGATTTCTTTAGTTTGTTTGAGTGGTTTAAGTGTTAATCTAGCTAAAGGTCCTACTTTTCTCTTTTTTGAGTTTTTTTATTTGTTTATTCCTTAACAGACTTGCAATGGAAAAGAAGAAACTTTGTTTTTTATATGAACATATATTCAATCATGCATTATGGAGTACTTACACTGATAACTTATGACCCATTCGTGTCTTTTTTGTATTAGATTGATAGTTAAGTTGTTTTTTATGTGCTTCATTTGAAAATGTTGTGTTTGAATTGGGAAATCTTTCGACGTTGAAAGATAGGTTGCCGTATAGACCATACAAACATAATGTTATAAGGTGTTATCATAAATCTCAACTGTCAACTCCAGTTGGCTAAAGAGTAACATTAGAGTAGACTGTATTCTTGTATAAGGTGTTTTCATCATTTGTATTTCTTCAATATTTCTGGATTCTTTCTTCTCCAACTGCTTCTTTGTTTATGTTCTTTCAGTTCCCTGTATGTTATTCATTGAATGTTCGAGTTGTGCTTCCAACTCAGCTCATATTGATTTAAGACTAACAACTTAACAAGTTAGATCTAGAACTGACTTGCAAATTCCTTGGGCTTTTGAGATAACTAGTTTAGTTTCATGGTCATAGGTTGCATGCAATTTTATTTGGTATAGAAAGAGCCCAGGAACTAATATTGAAACTTTCAATTATCTGCAATGAATAAAAAACCTGATCGGAGGTATCACCGGTCAGACCTCTGGTTTCGGTTCAACAATAATCTATACTTGTTAAGTGTGCCAATATTCCTACTCATGTGAATCTTCATATACTATTTGGGCTTAATGGTTTTTAATTCGGGCTTAAAACAAAATGGTTAATGGTTTTAAATTTTAGTTTGAATTTAATCCAATGGGTTTCAAATTTTTAATAAAATTGGGCTAAAAAAAAGCCCAAAAAATATATAAAATCCACAAATTTCCAATTCATCCGAGTTTTTCTGGGTTAATTGGTTCCCCTTTTTTTTTCGTTTTTCACCGTTTCTTAAAATTTCCGGTTACATTAGTGTAGTTGAACCGCTGGATTTACCGGTTTCCTGTTGAACCGGCCGATCCGGTCCAGTTTTTTCATCATTGGTTGTCTGATCTCTTATAATGCTCATTGGATTGTGGATTAACCATGGATTATTGGTGCATATACTCCCAAAATTTGGACTCTGTTCTAAGAATTTTGACTCTGCTTGAGTCTGTTGTGTGAACCAAAATCCATTGTTTCTCATTTGTACTCTGGCATAGAGTTAGGTATTATAGTACATTCATCAAGTGCCAGTTTGGACATGTGTGGCTATCATTCATCTGAGTCCATCTGGAGTTGTTCACTAATGCTCTTTCAGGAAGCCTTGCTCAGGTTACAAAATGAAAGAGATAAGTGGTAGTGGCATATTTGCTGCCAATGGTGCTAACGACTAATCCGACTAATAAAACAGGATTGCGCATGTATCAGGTATCCATTTGATCTCCCTCACAGAATGAGCATGATTGTTCACCAGTAGTCCAAGATGTAAAATTTACTGTTTTAAACTTTGGGTGATATGATATTCAGCAAGCAGTGAATGGAATTAGCCAAATATCATTCAGAGCTGATGGGAGTGTTTCTCCTAAGAGGCCTACCTCTCTCCCTGAGGTAGCAAATTGCAGCGAGAGTTAAGCGGCACATTGCAAACTGAGTCAGATGCAAAGAATAAAAAACAAATATCAACTTCAAAGTATAAGGAGATCAGTGGACATGACATCGGCTGCTGCACGCTCCACAGAATCAAGAGAAAGCAAAGACATGGGAGAACCTATACCACGAAATGTGTGCACATCCGTCAAAGTTTCAAATGTGAGTTTTATCTTTTTTGTGTCTGATAATCATTTCCCACTGTTTAAATTTTGGTGGAAAGTCAGAACAGTTGATTCAGCGGGTGGGTTTGGCTGAATATTTGCTTTTCAATTGGTCTTTAACACCACATCCTTTTTACTTTTAGGAGTAGTGACCTATGTTGCTTCGACTCTTCATTTTTTCTTGAAGTACCCGTGTCAAACGTATATACGGACATGGGTATGGGGATATGACCCTCCGAGAACCCTCCAAATACATAGAAAAACTTAACATACCCGTATCCGACACACACCCGAGTCCGAGTAACATAGATAGTGACTTCAAAGATGCACCACATCATTACTAAAATAAAACTGTTAATAAAGACCAGATGCAGTTAGTCCCCTCGGTCTTCTGCAATAACAGTAGAGGCTTCCATTATAAATATCACTGCCCCAATCCTTTATATAACTGATCAGGTGCTTTTATGTTCTTTTGAGATTGGGAACATGCACGTTTTTAAATAAGTTTTGGATTGAACTTGAACCTTTTTGTCAAGCAAATAAAACCTATGTTACTCGGACTCGGGTGTGAGCGTTGACATGGGTATGTTCAATTTTTAAAAAAATTTTCTGTATTTGGAGGGTTCTTGGAAGTTCATATCCCCATAATCATGTCAGGATATGTGTCGGACACGAGTACTTCAAGAACAATAAAGAGTCGGAGCAACACAGATTAAAACTCTATTTTTTCTTCAATTTGCATGAATTCCTTCGCTCAAATTCCATTTTAGGCTTATCATGTCCACATTCTTCCACAACTTTATCATTTCCAGTGCTCCCTCTGATCTGCAAGTTTTGCTGGATGCAGAACTATTTCAACCTCTTCCTATTTTCTCCATATCTTGATTTCAAGTTTTCACCAGTCATATAACTGCTATCAAACATTTTGTTTTTTGCAATTGTTATAGCCTGCTGGAGGTCAGACAACTATCCTGTTGACCGAAGAACCTGTTGTCAAGACGGCAAAGAAGATAAATAACCAAAAATTTCAGGAGCTGACTGGTAATAATATCTTCAAGGGAGATGTTCCTCCAGGTTCTGCAGAAAAGCCTCTGAACTGGGCTAAAAAGCGAGAAATGAGCGGCAACGACATCTTTTCTGATGGGAAGGTGGAATGTCGAGATTATCGGGGTGCTGAGAGCAGCATTGCCTTGGTTTAACTTGATATTTATTTAGCTGTCTGTGTACCAGTGGTGTCTTTTGCTGTACATCCCAGTTTGGGTGAAATGTTTTGACTGTGAAGTGCCCTTGATGCCTTATGAACGATCAAATTTGAGCATTTGAGTGGCGTATGGTGGTTGTGACTCATGTATACCTTGTTAGTGTGTAACATTTAGATCGAAACCCTAGGTGGACAGGCTAATTGAGTTATTAAAGACCTGACAATTTGTGTATTTTTGTCATGTTATAATCGTGTTTTAAGGTATTTTATGATCATATAAATTTTGATACGTTAATAATTCGTATTATATAGATTTTAAAAAGTTCGTGCATTCGTTTCATGTTTGTGTTGTTTTTAGTTATTTTTTTTCGTGTCGTGTCCAATATTACTCTAAATTTATTTCAACAAGTTCCAGTGTTGTGTTGTTAGTGTTTGTTCTGGTCTGGTTTGCAGACCAACTTTGTTTGTTGCTGTGGAATAATAAAAGGCCCTTGCTCAGTTGGTCCCTCATATGTTCTTGATATATAAATGCATGTGTGCTTGTCATTGAGATCAAAGGATCAAATGCCACCCACAAATGTTAAAAAATTTAGATTGCCGCTCAAAAGACCGACAGGACGAGGAAATGATATTTTCCTAGGATAACTTAACTGCATTCTGAAATCACATGGGGTTCGCGAGATACCTAATTTCTAAGAATATTGGAGTAAGATGAAAACGAGATATCTTTGTTTGTAAATTATTCGAGTTTGATTCGAAAAAAAAATTTGAATTCCGTTCAGTCATTATTGAACTCGAGCTTGAGCAATTCATTCGAGTATCATAATGTATGGTTCGAGTAGCTCTCGAGCTTAATCGAATTATTTTTTAATATATATTTTTATTATTTTTAATTAGTATAAAAAAAATTTTATTTGATCTCAAGCTCGAACTTGAATATAAGTAATCAAAGTTGAAATCGAACATGAGAATTCAGTTTGTTTTTATTATGTAAAGAGTCTAATCGAGCGAATTCGAGTAACTCGGTTTATCTCGAATCGAGTTCAAGTTTTAAAAATAAAATTCAATTAAGCTCGAACAAAATTTCGAATTGTAAATTTTAAATCGAGTTTAAGTTTCTTACTGTTTGAATTCGACTCGATTACATCTGTAATCGATAGCCAAAAGCTTAAGCCCTCTGTAATTGATAGCCAAAAGCTTAAGCCCTCGGCTATCAACTTATGAAACTATGTACTTTTTGTGGTTAATAACATTTTCAGGTTTATTAAGTTTCATTGGCCAAAAAAAAAGGTTATTGATTTTCTGTTTTATAGCAAACAAACCAAGAATATTAGCCTTTTCCCTATCAAGGCAATGGATTGGAGACAGGAAAGAAACCACTAGAATTGGGCATGAGGCACGGTTTAAACTATAAACTCTAGTTCTGCAGGATCTTCCCCCTAATTAAAGAGGAAACGAGAGTCGAGTGAATATTCGGCAGATTCGATTTTAAAATTTAAAAACTGAATAAACCCGTCGAATTTGAAAAACCGATCGAATTGGTCGAATTCTATACAAAAAATCAAAATAATCGAACCGAAATTAATCGGTTCGGTTTGATCGGTTATGTCGATTTGAATTTTGTTTTGAGTTTATGAAATTGAATAATATGACTATTGATTGAATAAAATAATTGAATTGAGTATGATTAATAAAAATATATAATTTATTTATTTACAATTAGGTATTGATTTAATTGATCAATTCGATTTGAAAATAAAAACTAAAAAATGACCAAATAAACCTTAAACCGTTTTGATTAACCAAATTTTATCAAAATCGATTAAACTGAATCGAATGAACCGATAAGAATCAGTTTTAGTGGATTCAGCCGACTAGTGCTTGCTCACCCCTGGACTGGGCCAACGCCCGCGGCTCAATGGTAGTAAGGATTATGGGTTAGGAATAAATCAGAAATAAACAAAGCTTGCATTACATAAATTTAACCTATCTGCTTGAATTTTGTTCCTAAATCCAAAACATAAAGCAGCATATGGGTTTAAACTTAAGCTATGCTTACTCTCTGAATTAAAAACAAAGTACACAAACGCACATTTATTACGACTAATACTGTTTTAGTACAAGAAAGGAAAGAAAGTACCTTAACATTAAACTTTCTCAAGCTTCAACACACAAAATAGAACATAGTCCTTAAACTAGAGCATCACTTCAAATTTTGCACAAGTTTCCTATTATAATTAGGCACCCAAAAAAAAAAAAAAACACAAGTAAAAGGTGACATTATTCAGTGATTTCAACGACCCTAACATTTGGCCTCTGTGAAGCATGAGCTTCTTTCCCAATGGTGACAATAAGCATTCCATTCTCCATAAAACCCTGAATCTGATCAGTCCTTGCATTATCAGGCAACTTGAACCTGCTCATGAAGTTACCATTTTCAGTGCTTATTTGAAGCATCCTATCATCATCAATGAAAACCATGACTTCATCCCTGGTGAACCCTGGAAGGTAAGCTTTGAAAACATGGGCCCTTGGGGTTTCTCTCCAGTTGAGTTGAGTCCCAAAGGATGGGAAAATTTCAGTGGAGAAATCAGGGAAATGGGTGGAAAGTAATGAAGGGAAAGGGAAAGGGTTCCAAAGATCAAAGTTGTTGAATGGATCCCATAAGTCTAGAGAAAAAGGATCGCTGACTGAGCCTTGTTGGCCACTGATTGGGACAATTGACATGGTTTCTGGCGAGTTAATTGGTGAGTGAAGGAAGCTCTTGATTTTTGGGAAGAAAGTAACAGAGGAAAGAGTAAAGTTTTATGCACTATAAAATAATCTTCATGAGAGGTCATTTATTCACATTTCCTCTTGTCTGGCACTTTCTAGAATGTATGTCAGTATATGGGCTTGGGAGTTTGAAGCTTGAACTAAGGTTAAGCCCACTCTAAAACACTGTTTTATATGCTTTTCCTTTTGAGATTTTTTTTTTTTTTTAAGTTATATATACTTATGATCGTTGAATCAAAACTCAAATGTGAAGGTGCAAAATTGTTTATATACTCATTGGATGGTAGTTTAGCTGATAGTATTAATTAAAGATTCAAACTAAGGTACGTTTGGATTTGCCGGTGGTAAAACATCCTTCATGTCTTATTTCAAAATGATCATTGACCATTGAATGATTCTGATGGTTTTTGTTTGGTACAATCATCTGTTGCTGTCTCCTGATTAAGATATAAATAATTATTTGTGTTCGCAAGATACTTAGATTCAATTTGAAAAAAATTTAAATTTGGCTCGATTATTGTCAAGTCAAACTCGAACAATTTGAGGTATCAAGCAAGCCGAATTCGAATGTCCTAATACCCAACTCGAGTAATTGCGAGCCTAATCGAATTTTTTATTTTTAATTAGTATTAAAAAAAATCTCAATTCGAATTCGAGTACAAATAATCGAATTTGAAGTCAAATATGAAAATCGAATTAGTTTTTTATTAGGTAAACGAGTTTAATCGAGCGAGTTCGAATAGTTTAATTTTTTTAATCAAGCTCGAGATTTAAAAATAAAATTCGAACGAATTCGAATTGAGTTTTGAGTCGAACTCTAGCTCGAACTTCTTACTATTCGGGTTTGACTCGACTAACACCCTAGTGCTGACTTTTAAATACAACTGGGAGTGGAATCTTTCATTGTACATGTCATATCTGTTTTCTTACGCTCGTATATACAACAAGATCTTTTAGCAAATTGGAAATTCTTTTCTGGCACAAGCTACAATATATCTTTTATGAGGATTAACTCTGCAGCTGCCCTATTAGTCTGTGCTTAGCAAGAGTATAATATAGAAGCATAATCCTTTTGCTTTTAAACACGATTTACCCTACTTGAGGAAGGATTTGTCTTAGCTCAAGCCTCAGTCTAAGCTCAACTTTTTAAATCTTTCACAATACATCCTTCAAGCCTGGTTGAATGTGCAGTAAAAAGAACAATAAAAATGGCGTTGAGATAGAGAGGATTGATGTCATAAACCATAATAGAAGAGGGAGGCTAATAGACCTTTTCTTTATTCCTTTTGAATTTTCATAGAGGGGAAAAGAGAAAGTAAGAGAAGGCTTGGATAGGCAACTTTTCTAATCTAGAACTAGTTATTCAACTTGAAGAAAGTCAAAAGGTGAAAAGTTTGAAAAACATTTCAACCTTTTTCAAGTGATGAAAAAATTAAATCGAAATCAGATTAAATCAATCGAAAACTGACAAATTGACCAACGCGATATGATAGATAAATCAAAATTTTATTGAACCTTAGAAAATCAATTTAACCGATAAAAGATCAGATAAACCCGATAATAAACGATTTTATATAATTTAAATTTTTTTTCAATTTTTTTTATAATTGATATGATTTGAACATTTAACTTTTTAACGTTATATTAAATATCATTAAGTCAAATACATATTTAATATTAAAATTATTTTAAAAATATTTATAATTTTTAATTAAACCGACCGATCCAATTGGACCGGTTAAGCGGAAAACTAAAACTCTTATCTATTTTACTTTCGATCCGATTTTTTTAAACTTTTTTTTTTTTTATCATCTTTCAAACTGTGAATGGAGCAAAATATTATAAATAAATTATTGTGACAAAGAAACAATCATTAGACAACTTATTAGTTATTACAAACAAACCTGCGTAAGAAACCCAGAACACCAAGCTTGTCTTAACCTACGATAAACAACTCTACATAGCCTAAAAGCCTAGCCAAGAGCTCAATCAAAAGAGGAAAAAAGATGGAGAAAGGGATACGAACATAAATACGCGAAAAGCAGCTACCAACATTTGGATTCAGTCTAGAGCACTTCAAGAACGAAAGCGCTTGCTGTAAATATCTGTCACAAAAATAGGTACAAAACTTACATCAGAGAATCACTCAACTATAATCAATGATGGTTAGCCGGAAGAAAGAAAAAAAGAGGTTTATAGTCAATGCCTTTTTTTAGACAGAATAAAAAACTTTATCTTATGCATTTAACGAGACACTGCAAGATTTTATGAATTTATTGAGGTTGTATTGTACCTTTTTAACTTCAGCAATGAACTTGGTCTACTACTCAGCTGTGAAATAGAGATGCTAAAATCACCTTACACAAGGGTTGCAGTGTATTCCACAGTTCCTTTTTGCATCTCTTGGGGAGCACCATTGGTGGCATTGACATCTGCTGCTGCTGCTTCCTCGTAAGCGGAGGCATGAACACCAAGAGCAGCACGACCAGAGGGGTCAGGATTTTTAGACCAAGCTGCATCCCATTCCACTGCTTTAGCAGTACTGCATGCCACACTTGGACCTCCTGGAACAGTTGATCTAGCAGCATTCTGCTTGCAAATTACAAGATTAATCAGCAATAATATCAACAAAATTGAGCAAAAAAGAAACATAATAAATAATTCAACTACAGGTGCATTTGGTTCGAAGAATCTCGGAGAATTTCTTATAATCATATAAAAGCATCTTTTATCCTTGTTTGGCCTGAATTAGAGTCTCACGAAGTGAAATAATCTCACACTATCCAAGCCTCTTTTTTTTTTTTTTTTGTACAAAGGAGGCCACAACTTGGAAATAGGGGAAGGGGTTGCAGATACTGAGATTCAAACTCCAAGCCTGCTAGATGCCACCTCTTAAGGGGCCAAGACTCCCATTTCTCCTTCACGGATAGGTGCCAGAAGTTTCTAGTTGGGAACTGAGGGACATAATGTTAAATAAATGCATTGAGATAAAAACAATCCTACTTGCCTCCCAAAAGTTTGGCAATGTCCTAATCCCAACAATTGTGGGCAAGTAGACAAACGATGTTGCCCTAATAGTGGAAAACTACAACAAACTGGCAAGCATCCCACCCATAATGGATTGCTGAAATGTGGTTTTCAGTTTATTTTGCTTTCCTTTGTAAAAATGAAAATTGGACAAGGAAAAGCAAATCTGTGACAGGTTGAACTCCGAATTTCAATATGGAGAAATAGAATGCAAATTCATGTGAAGCATACCCCTAGAGAAAATCTAGATACACAGAAAAGTAAACAGATGGAAAAATAGAGAGTGAATACAACACCTTAGGGAAAAACTTCTCAAAGATAGTTCTGTAATAGTATCCCTCTTTTGTGGTTGGGGTATTCTCAGGGTAGATAAAGCTCGCATTCATCAACATTGCATCGGTGACCTGTCAAGTTCAGAAACAATAGATTGTTCCTATGCAGCCAAGTGAAAATGCCTCCAAGAAGAAAATACAAACAAATAAGCCTACCTCTTTGTCCGCATGGTCCTTCAAACCATCAATCCAACTGTAACCAACTCCATCACTGAACTGCTCCTTCTGCCTGTACAAAATGTGCTGAAACAGAGAAAAGAAAGCAGTTTCAAGAATTTCTTCCAGGCAATTTTCCATCAGAACTCATATTGAAACATTACTACACTGAAGAAATATAGTCAAAGGAAACAGGACCAAATAAAATGATAAAATCCCCAGTAAATTTGCTGGATGGCAGGAATGTTGAGCAGATTTACCAACCTTCGGCAGATATGGCTTCTGATCATCATCAAATGCATTACGTAAGACCCACTTCTCAATCCTTCCAAGATCAGGCCTTATCTGTTAATGGAAATAACCATAAATGTACATTCCTTTGTGAAAAAAAGGTCTAAATACCTAACTAAATTTTATAACTTTTCCTTGATCAACATGAAAAAGTAACTAGTATTAATCAAGTAACCAGCCCCCTGTATCATTTGCATCAGCGTATTATCAAATAAAAGAACCTAGAAAATCCACTACCACCTTACACACAAGATGAAAGAACAAAAGCTAGAACATATCTTGCATTTAAGAGTGGAGAATGGCATCACACTACAATGTGAAATCCCCACAAATGGACAAGTGAAACCAGGACTGATCCGTGCAGCAAAAACCAGAGATAGAGCAATAAACAAAAAAAGCTAAGATGAAAAATAACCTCTATGCGTTCAGTACTTTTCTCAGGTGATGACATTAAAGCTTTTGACTAATTTATTCCAGTATAGAAGGACACAGCATCCCTTTTGTCAACAGTTAAACCAAAGAATGT
This sequence comes from Fremontodendron californicum, assembly GCA_030761205.1. Lineage (NCBI taxonomy): Eukaryota > Viridiplantae > Streptophyta > Magnoliopsida > Malvales > Malvaceae > Fremontodendron > Fremontodendron californicum. The sequence goes on from JAULJL010000037.1 coordinate 4,827,261, forward strand.
AATGTAAATGAAAGATATAGAAGTATCATACCATTTTCCACTCTGGGTCTATACTCATTGAAATATTGATGAACTCTTTATCTAAAAAGGGTACACGAGCCTCAAGTCCCCATGCTGAAGTTGATTTATTTGCTCTCAAGCAGTCATAAAGATGAAGAGCTTTGATCTGTTGAATTAACACCATCATAAAGTGAATGATATACAACAGGTAGTCAGATAATCAAGCCTAATATATTGATTTCTCCAGTTCCTTTACTAAAATCCGGGAAAACTAAAAGTAATGGTCATCTGGAATACCTTTCGACATGTTTCTTCATGAAACTCCTCTTTGTTAGGTGCTTTATGAAAATACAAGTAACCTCCAAAAATTTCATCGGAACCTTCCCCTGAAAGAACCATTTTCACTCCTAAAGATTTGATTTTTCTCGACATAAGAAACATGGGGGTGCTGGCTCTAATAGTCGTCACATCATATGTTTCAACGTGGTAGATGACTTCCTCCAGAGCATCTATCCCTTCCTGATAGGTCAAAATGAGAGAAAGCAATTAATCATAAAAAATTCAAAAGAGCATATTCCTCTTTCCTTCTTTTTTCATATGAAGCAGGAAATTACCTGGACAGTGAAATGAAACTCATGGTGACGAGTTCCAATATAATCTGCTACCTCTCTTGCAGCTTTAAGATCAGGAGAACCCTGAATAGAAAAATGTCAAAAATCTTATAAATAAAGCGATAAACTCAAGCTATATTTCAAAACTAAGATAAAGATAGAGCTTGTTATTTGAAGCTGCAGAAATTTATCCTAACAACTAGAAGGAGATCGGATGTAGACATTATAAATTAGTTTGCATAGATTATTTGCATATTACTGGTAGTAGCAATTCACTATGCAAGTATGTAGCATTCTTCAATGAATAGTCAAAGAATTTGATTTATCCAATCAGTTACTCGCTCTGAACAACCATAGTGCTTGAGGTAACTATAAACATATATAATCAACGGGTATATCTTTTACAAATTAAGTATGACCCAGGGAGGAAGAAAACCAAGGTAATAAGAGGATATGGAATCTATAGCCACACAAAAGTGAGAATTAAGACCTTCAAACCAACGCAGAAGGTGTGTAACTGTGACCCCCACTGGCAAGCGACTTCTGAATTGGCTAGGTGACGGGAAGCTACAGCAGCAACAAGTGATGAGTCCAGCCCTCCAGATAAAAGCACTCCAAACGGGACATCAGTCATGAGCCTCTTAAGCACAGCCTATATAAAATAAATTCAGAAGGAAAAGTTAGCGGTGAAACATAAATGGCATAGCACAGAAGTAAGTCCAACATTTATTAATTTAAAGTCATGGGAACAATAACAAATGCTAAATCCATTCCATGTGCCTCTTCAAGCATTCAGATGACTGATACACCAAAACAACAAAAATTCTTCAACAAACATTAAGAATCTTAAAATATTTTCATTAACAATTTTCTTTATTTGAGTCATTCATGGCTAAATAGTCTGGTACCAGAAAATAGAGAGAGAGAGAATGACAGAGAACTACTGGAAAAGGAGAGCAAAGAATTACAGAAAGAGCCATATAGTTAGCATCAAAGCTGAAATTACAATTCCAAGTTAGAGGTCAGCTGAAATCTTAAGACCTAAGGTAGGTGAGAGATCTCCTAAAAACTAAGGGTATTTAAATTAACAAAAAAAAAAAAAACGAAGAACCACCTAAACTACTGCTGCTCTCTTGCAATACCAATTTCCTAATGAAAAGGTGATCAGAATAAAAGAAAAAGAATAACAAAGCAGATCCCAGAAACTAGGCTGACCCTAGCCAATTAGGGGGGAGGGTGAGCCCTAATCACAGGGACTTAAAGATTTTAACCTCTCTATTGGTTTTCCTACCATATTCTGAGCAATGCTTTACTGCAATAGCATGAGACTGCTCCGCAGTAATGCCATGGGGGACTACTTAGTGAATACTGCTTACTTCACAAAATAGTTTCAAGCTATGTTACTCGGACTTAAGTGTGAGTGTCGGATACGGGTATGTGTCCGGCATGGCTATGTTTGATTGATTCTAAGTTTTTCCATGTATTTGGAGGGTTCTTGGTGAATCATATCCCCATACCCATGTCTGGATATGCGTCAGACACGGGTGTCGGACACGGGTACTTCAAGAAAAATGAAGAGTTGGAGTAACATAGGTTTCAAGTAAGTGTTATATTTTGAACCCATTTTTAGCAAACTGAATGACAAAATAATGACATGCAATTCCAAAGAGCTAAAAGAAAACCAAAAAAATCAAAACAAGAATACAAGTAGGCCTAAAGCATACCTTCTCAAAGGCCTCTCGTAGAACTCTGGGATCATATGGAGTTGAAGGTATCTGCTCCGAGAACCATGGGGGGTTATACCATCTTCTAAGCCCTCCTGCAAACATTTCAAATGCAACAAATAAAAGGGCATTGCATGCAACACTGACAAACAAAGGTGGATTTATAAAATTCATAGCAGAACAACTTAGAAGAGAAGAATATCATGTACCATACAACAAAAGTTAACTTCCCCTTCAGAAGTTCTAAGATCATTTTTTAAGCAAGTTAGGAACTCAAATATTCAAGGGAAAAAAAAAAAAGACCTTGCTTGCTCGAATATATATGCCCTGGAAGGAAAGACATAAATCTTTCACAATCATCACTCAAAGCTTTCATCTCGGAAGCAAACCATACTGAACCTGCGAAGTAACGTGCATTTAATTAGTCTAGAATTATGCATCCATAACAAGGAGGAGAGGGTAAATAAAACCCGGAATTAGAAATGGAAAACCTCTGGCTTATAAGGGCGAGAAAAAAAGATTATTCTTAAGATATTCTTATAAAAAAACTTTTCTTTTTCTGTAAAACCTTTAAGAAATAAACCTCTGGCTTTTTGAAGAAGTTAGTCGTTGAACCCTAATCTATGGGTCTGCCACTCCCTAAGGGGGTGGGTCAGCAATTGGAGCGAAGGTCAGGTTCATGAAACAACAAGCTAATTAGTCTAATAAACTAGATTTTTGTTTGCATTATGCATCTGAATAAAACCATTAATCAAAAACTTCCTTGGGCATTGACACAAAAGAGTATAGAAAAGGAAACTTTTTTAAGTCCATAAAGCCATTGACAAAGTAAACTACAATCAAGACTTAATTGTTAGTGACTACAAGAAGGGAAAACCACATACCATCAAGGCCCCATCCGATATAAAGTGGGGTAATGCCAATAGCATCTCTTGCTGCAATGAAACTTTTATCACGGGTATCAAGAAGGACAAACGAGAACATGCCATCCAGCATGTCCACAAAATCTTCTCCATATTCTTCATACTGGCAAAAGTAAGTAGCCAAATTGGTACAAAGGATACCATTAAGTAAAATGACACTATGAACTGTGAAAAACACACAGGAAAGAAAATGTTGTGAATAACTGAATTTAACTTCCAACCTCTCAAGTACTTACAAGATGAGCAATCACTTCACAGTCACTTCCAGTTCTGAACTGATGGGATTTCAGCTTTTCTCTCAATTGTTTATGGTTATATATCTCCCCATTAACCTATAATCATCAACCAAACATGAAAGTAAAATCAAACATTTTTTCCAAGAATGTAAATGCATGAAAGTAAACCATAATCAGTAAATATACACATAAAAATTACTAAAATCATACATTTTTATTTCTATTGTAAAAATGCAACACCAATTATACATAACTGTAACTCATGCATTTTGATTCAAATACTATATATAATCTTAATTTTTAATTATTGAAAAATATTAATTACGTTTATATCCAAACAAACATTTTAAGTTAAAAACAAGTAGAAAAGCAAGCCAAGCCTATGTTATCCGGACTCATATTTTTTCTAAAGTATCTGTATGCGACACGTATATCTGACACATATTCAGGCATGGGTATAAGGTATAATTCTCCAAATATATGCAAAAACTTTTAAAAAATTAAACATACCCGTGTCGGACACATACTCGTATCCGACACTCACCCGAGATTCTGGTAACATAGAGCCAAACAGTACCTTAACAAATAGAAATCCATACACATTAAGTACACACATCCATATAATTCAATAAGATTTTTTAATTCATGATTATATCCAACATCACCAATGTCTCAAAGACTATATAAAATTACATTTCTCTAACTTCCGAAATTTAGCAAATAAAATTAAATATTTTAAATATATATATATATATATATATATATATATATATATATATATATATATATACCGTGACAATAACACTCTTGTCCTCGTTATAAAGGGGCTGATCGCCTGAAGTCGGATCTACGATAGCTAAACGCTGATGAGCAAGGTAACAATCTTGATGGCAATGTAGTCCACTCCAATCAGGACCTCTATGCCTCAATCTACACATTCCATTTCAATCAACAATCAACAATCATTTTCACGTATAAAATTTTCAAAAAAAAAAAATGCTAAAACTAAACAAAAAATCACCTTCGAGAGAGTTCGATGATACGGGAGCGTTTAGCCTGAGAGTTGTCAACGCAGCCAAAGACTGCAAGTATTCCGCACATGGCTGGCGTTTGTTGCTGGTTGGGGTTTTCGAATAAAGGGTGGAGGCTGCTGAGATGAGAAGGAATCAGAAGGAAAATGCGAGTGGATTAATGTAATTTAAATAATACACCGCCCTTCAATCACGACCGTCAATCTTGACTAACTTTTGGCCAAGATTCCCTTCCACCAGTTACCAAATTTACATTTTTTTTATTAGTATTATAATATGAATATAATTATATTGTTAAATTTAACAATCAGTTTGTGTAAATATAAATTGTATAAAATATTACGAAAATATATAAATCTTATTTGTGAAGTTAAAAAACTTCACCGTCGATATATAGAATAATAATTCTAATTATAAAAAAATACTTTTAAGATATTTGTTAATAAAAATTTTTATTTATTTTTTGTTATATAAACAATTATTCTTGTAGACTTATATACAAACACATTAGAAAAATTCATAAAATAATTGCTTTAGGATGGAAGTATCATAAATGTATTACTATTAGCTTTTCTTTTATACTTTTTTTTTTAATAATAAAAAAAAGATTCTGTTTGAATCTTGCAAACTGCTGACAACTTTATTAGCAAGAATAAAGCAATGACCCACACGTCGCAACTCACAAGAGAGAGACCCATTTGATGAAGAATCGAACGGTGATGCTCTGAGGTGCACCAAATAGGAAAAAAAAAAAAAAAAAAAGATCACTCCACGTTACAACTGAAAATTTCTATCAAAAAAAGAAAATATATTGTACGGTAGAAGATCCAAGAAAGTTCCCAAACCATTGACGACCCCACCATTTGGAATCTCTTAACAAGAATTAATAATAATAGTAAGAGATTCTCAAAATTCCAAAACCCTAATAATATTATGGATTATTATCCTGTACATTAACGATAGACATTTTTAATTTTACAAGCGAGATTTATATATTTTCATAATTTTTGATATGATTTATATTTTTACAAACTTACGGTCGGATTTAACAATATAATTGTACTCGTCGTGCACGTAAAGTTTTGAATCGATTCGATATTTCTATCATATCGATTGAGAATACTGTCTTTTTTAATATATATTTAAATGTTGAAAATTTTTTACGTCAGAACAAATAGTTGTTAAACATTTTTAATTTACTCAAAACTCGACGTGTATGGTCTACGTCAATAGAACACGAAATACGACAGTTGAATTAAAAAAATATAAATCCTATAAAAAATGACGGAAGTATGTAAATTCCGTTTGTGTAGTTAAAAATGTCTACGATCAGTGTACAGGATAATAAACCTAATATTATAACGATTATTATCCTGTACACTAGCGGTGAATTTTTTTACTCCACAAGCGGGGCTTACACGCTTCTGTATTTTTTATACGATTTATATTTTTTTAATCCGACCGTCGTATTTCATATTCTATTCGCATAAATCAGGCACGTCGAGTTTCAAGTAAATTAAAAATGTTTAACTATTTGTTCCGACGTAAAAACTTTCGACCGTTAAATATATATTGAAAAATACAGTATTCTCGATCGATATGATAGGGATATCCGATTGATTCGAAACTTTACGTGCACGACGAATACGATTATATTGTTAAATCCAACGGTCAGTTTATACAAATATAAATCATATGAAAAATTACGAAAGCGTGTAAGTCCCGATTATGGAGTTAAAAAAAAAATCCACCATCAATATACAGAATTTTGCATGTAAAGTTTCGAATCGATCCGATATCCCTATCATATTGATAGAGAATACTATTTTTTTCAATATATATTTAACGATTGTTTTTTTTTTTACGTAGGAACAAATAATTAAGCATTTTTAATTTACTCGAAACTCGATGTGCATGATCTACTCGAATAGAACATGAAATACGATGATCGAATTAAAGAAATATAAATCGTATAAAAAGTTACGAAAGGTTTTAATCTCGCTTGTGAAGTTAAAAAATTCTACTGTCGGTGTAAAAGATAATTATCCTTTAAACTATTATATATAATAATAATTTTATTTAATATATTAAAAATAATTAATAAAATTATCAATCACTACATTCAATACAATATTATTATTATTATAAATAATATATTAATTAATTTTAAAAAATACTTAAAAATACTGTCAACAAAATCCAAAAAATAATAAGCATAGTTGTTAAATTGCTCAAAATTCAAAAAAGAAAATAATAATTATTAAAAGAATTTATTTTTGATAGATTGCTGTAAAATTATTTTAATATATCATCTTTGCTTATGTCTTAGATCTCAAGCGAAGTGAGGGTAGTTTAAAAATGCTTGATTTGAAACGTACAAGACTACAAGTTATGGATGGTGCTGTTATAAGATTCCTGGTGTTGGGAGGGAAGGAGATGGAAAGTACAGTTTGTCCGAACCAACCAAGTTCCATGTTATTTTTATCATTACGATTTTGAAGTTAATTTCTTCTATCAAGGAACCAAAAGTAGGGGTGTTCATTCGGTTAATAACCGAACCGAATTACCCAAAATCGAATTAACCGAATTTTTTTTCCAATTAACCGTTAACCGAACCGAATAATTAATTCGGTTAATTAACCGAACCGAAATTATTTCGGTTAATTCGGTCGGTTTCCGAATTAACCGAAATAAATAAAAAATTTATTTTGCTAACTTATTTTTTTACATGATTTTGTATCCAAATTATCCATCCAAGTCCAACCAATCAAAATCCAAAAGCAAAGCATATTATAAAATCCAAATATGAAACAAACACAGCTAAAAAAAATGATAAAACATGAACATTAAATAGTCTCAAAGACTCAAAAATATATCTAAATTAATATATAAATTAATTTTTAGTTTTTAATATATAAATTAAATAGGAAAGGTTATTAGGGTTTTTAGTTTTTAATATATAAATTAATTTCAAAATATATATATATATATATCTAAACTCATAAAATCTTGTTGTTTTAAGCATTTCGGTTAATTCGTGTAATTCGGTTATTTTCGCTTAACCGAACCGAATTAACCGAAAATCGAAATTTTTCAAAACCATTAACCGTTAACCGAACCGAATTTTATTCGGTTAACCGATTAACCGAACCGAATTAAAATTTGGTCGGTTAATTCGGTTAAAACCGAATTATGCACACCCCTAACCAAAAGTACTTGGGCTCTCAGAAAACTTTTGTTTTTGGAAAAACTTTTGGTCTATGAACAAGACACGACCAATAGTAATGAAAATTGAGTTTTGAGGGACTCAAATGATATTTTTTTTATTTCTTTTTTTGTCTAATTTTATTTGGTAATGAGAGTAGAAAGGTATTTTGATTGAAAATTTTGAAAAAAAAAAAAACTATAAATGGGGGAGAGAAAGAAAAGAGGGGAGAGAATAAGAGAGGGGAGGGGAGATGGGAGAAGAAAGAGGCGGTTGAGGGAAGCTAGAAGAAGAGAGGTAAGAAAATGGAGAGGAAAAAAAGAGAGGTCGGTCCTGACGATTGAGGAAGAGAGAGGAGGAGGAGAATGAATGGAGCGCTCGAAAAAAAAAAAAAAAACTTTTGTTAATATTGTTTTAATTTTTTATAATTTATTATTTTCATCAAAAAATTAATAAATATATATATTTTGTTAATTTTTTTAAATAATTTTTTTATTTTTATATATCAAAAAAATTGTAGATATATATTTTTTTTTCATTTTTGTATTATTTTTTAAGGAAAAATCATTGCTTAAAAATAATTATAAAAATTGATTTATCATGTTGTATTTTTAAAATTAAACAAAATATTATTAAAAATATAATACATAAATAAAATGTTAATTTTTTATTTATTCTTTTTCATTCATTGAATAATTTTTAAATAATTTAATACAAATATTTTTATATTTTAAAAAAAAAAATAATAATTCCCACAACCTGTACAGGTAGTTTTCTAGTAATTTAGTAAAATCGTGGCTTTTACCCTTTTATCCCAAATATCCCTCCTAGGTTTTTGTCATAATGAAACTGTAATTGTTCCTATACTAGTCAACAGCTAACGATACGTGTTAATCATATTTAAATGTCGTATCACGATTATGGTATTGTTTTTGTGTCTATTAAACATATCGTTTCCAAATTATATTTTATATCATGTCCAAAATTATCAGATATTATTCTAAGCACAAGTTAAACAACACATTTTCGATCTCAAGTATTGTAAACTCTCTTTTAGCAAATGATAAGAGATGCAGCATTGCTGAATCACTAGTCATATTTACAATGGAAACTCCAAAAAAATGACGAAAAAAAATATTGACATTAAAAAGCTAAGCTTAAAGCAGCTGTTCTCAAGACAATAGTTCTGAAAAACATGCTCAAGCATAAAGTAGAAGGTGATGAAAGCGTAGGTGCTAGACATGATTGAACCCTATGTTATTCCGACTCTTCATTTTTCTTAAAGTACATGTGTCCAACACCCGTGTCCGACACATAACCGGACATGGAGATATGACCCTCCAAAAACCTTCCAAATACATGAAAAACTTAGAAAAAATTAAACATACCCGTGTAGGACAATGCCCATATCTGACACTCACACCCGAGTTCGAGTAACATAAATCGAACCCATCAATAGTTTGTCTTAACTCTCAGCGTCAGATAAATCAATATCAATGTCCCCACACTTGACCTGAACCAAAGAAGAAACATTAAGTCACTAACTGAAACGGAAGAAGAAGGGAAAAAAAAAAAAAGTAAGGTGCAATTCTGATTACAGTTAGTACTAGGAAACCTTATGGTCGCTTTCGAATACCATGTGCATTAGTGCCAAAAAGCCAACAAGAAATGGAGCAAACCTAATTTCAATATAGAAATATTAGATGCTATCAAGTTATGAGAGGTGACATGACATTTGTTCTGAATCTTTGTCATGGTTGGTTGTAGCAAGGGTTGGCTATCTTATTCCTTGAGAGAGAAGGGGGGTGGGGGGGAGCAATAGCTCAAAATGATCTTAGTGGTTGCTCTCATGGTTTGGAGGCCATGCACTTGAAATTCAAAGTCTTTGACTCTATGTTGCTCCGACTCTTCATTTTTCTTAAAGCATCCGTATCCGACGCATATCCAGATATGGGTATGAGGATATGACCCTCCAAGGACCTTCCAAATATATGAAAAAACTTAGAAAAAATTGAATATACCCGTGTTGGACACATACCCATATCCGACACTCACACCCGAGTCCGAATAACATAGCTTTGACCATTGCACTAGACAACTGACTCCTCCATTGTACAATATCTAATAGATAAGGAAAAAAAAAAAAAAAGAGCATATGAAAATATTGATTTCCTAAGATAGTGTTATAGAATAATAGAAATGCAGATTACAACAGCTATTTCAATATGGCATTCAGTTAATAATATATTCAACTTCCAGAGTAGACAATGGACAAACAACTAGCCAATAAAGTTTCATCAGACTAACTAAAGAAATTTTTTAAAATGAAATTAAGCTTCGACTGAACTTATCACATATTAATTACTATATTTTAGATTTCCATGTCATGCATCGATGCTTTCTATTTTTTATCTCCCTAACATCCCAAACCTACTTGTTCTATGCAAAATATTTCCTCCTTAGTTGTCAACTCGTTCTTAAATATTTTCCATTTTGGATATCTACTGGTTCCAAATAGTCATTATTTATATATTGTTTTCACTCCTCAATCACATTAGATATGAAATATGTCCTAATTTTACTTATTAAGCATTTTATAATGACTTTGCCTACCATAAAATTTTCTTAAACTAAATATATCTGCAACAAGTCTACATAAAAGATAGAACAATGGGCTTGATGTTTGGCAGAAGCTTATTACTAATTGGGTTATTTCAAAGATGGTAACAGTGATTAAAATCTTTTGTCTTACTAAATGGAAGTATGAATAAAAAATGTGTAGGTAAAAAATAAACTGTTTGTTTGCTAGGAATTCCAGAGCTTACAGGATTGAGAAAAGGAGGACTATTTTCCTTGAATCAAACGATGCAGCTCGTTTATATCTTCTCCATCTGTTTGTTGGTGCATCATGAACCCTCTCAGTCGATTTTTCTGTTCAAATCAAACTCAGTTTTAAGTTGCAAACACATTCCGCATGGCATGACTAGGGGGGCACCGTATGGAATGAAGAATCAGCAAATGCAATATGCATAACCAAAAGGAGCTAGACAGTTCCTAGGTGTGAAACGCAAAATACTGCAGAAAAAAGGTAGCAGACAATTCCAAAACAATTACAAAAATCACATAGCTAAACAAAAGTTTACTGATCAGGAGAAATAATTAAATAGAGTTCAATCTTTGAATTCTTCAAAGCCCTTTTGAAGTAACAGTTCCCAAATAGTGTTATCAAATATCAACCTCAGGCCTATTAATTATCGGCATTTGGTTCATTGGTTCTCAATTATCAGTTCACTGGAATTAGATTTGTCAAATGAAGCTCTTTGTCAACTTCAATCTTCTTGGGGGTGAATGTTTACGCTACAATAAGATTAACATGTTTTTCGACTCTAATAGCATCCATATGAAAAAATTACTAAGGGAACCTCTGTTTTTTGCTAGTTACTATTAAATCTCGTTCAATTTGTTAAAAGTGCAAGTTTAGATGTCGAACCACCACATTAAATGATATGCATGAAACATTAGAAACCTGAATTGCTTTATAACAGATTGGTTACTAACATAATATTCCATTCTTTTGGATGTTTTCTTGTTTAAAAGAAACTACCAGTCATATCTTGTGCAAAATAATGCAATCACAACTAAATCACGGAAATGGAAAATGATTCCATAATTTATGGGTGACATTGGGAAATTATTGTTCAAAAAAGTATATATAGGTAATAGAATATGCTTACAGACCTCTCAGAGTAAGTTTTAGTGCAATTAACACATTAACTGATCAAAGCTGAGTGAACTCTCACCTACATTTAAGCTTGCTTGTCTCTGCAACACCTTCTGCAAATGCTGTAATTCATTGAGATCTAACATTAGAGTCAAGAGTGAAACAAGAAAAGATGTATCAAGACTCTGAAGGAAAATCAGCAATGCTTTTATGACTAAATAATTAAATTTTATATATCCCACACATATGTATGATCGCATTTCACTGAATATGCCCTTTAAAAAAGAAGAGAAATTTTCTAGAAGATTCATGCTATATAGATAGGTATATCGAACTTACTGTAAGTACACCTTCACTTTTTGAATTTCCAACAGTTTCATTATTGGATTTAAGTATGTCAGGAATCTCTTTCTCGATGTTTATATCCAGAATGCAAGATGAATAAGCATCTTCACTATCCACTTTCAAACCGATGCAGTTCTGGCAACTCAATTGCGCATCTAAACATATCTGGTTTTTAGATGAAAAAGGAACTTCTAAGAGGCTCAAAAAAGTTAACTGTGGTGTACATTTTGGACTCGTGTTTCCTTCCTCTGGCAACACAGAAATGCTATAGACATCCTGGCCCTGCACAAAGGAATTGAAAATAAATTGGAGCATAGAAACAGTGAAAAAACAACTCAATCAGTTTCCAAATTCTCATTTAAAAAAAATTTATTTGTAAGAAAGAACAAAAGTTAGAACTAGCTTTTAAACAGAGATTATTGGGATCAGAAATATCGTTTAGAAAGTATAGAAAATAACAAAAATAGAACTCAAAAAGGAAATTATGAGACAAGAAAAGGAATTCAAACTTAAGCATCAAATATCATGGGACATGACTAAATTTGAAGTATTCAACACATGTTCTGACATGAGGTCATCTCAAATCTCAATGGACGGGCAGTTGTGTAAACTTCATCCAATTTCCATTTTTGTGAATTTTCACTTCTAGAAATTGACTGATCTGATTGAAAGAAAACAGAGGAGGGAAAGGAGGGATTTCAAGAGATCATGCTGATTCCGGGGAGATCAAGCATAACTCAAAGCCAAAATGCAGGTTTTCAAAAGAGTAGTGTACTTACATTTAACTTTTACAGGAGAAACTGATTCTCAAGCAGTAGCAAGTTTACTAAACAAGCCCTTTTATATTAATGATCAAAAGGTTACACAGCTAAAAACGGGTTTTAAGCGTGTATCTAGAGATATAAACATGTAACAGACATTTTTGCAGGTTTATGCCCGTCACTTTAGAGCAAATCTACTATTGAATTACACCCTTATTTTCTATTAACAACAATGCAGGCTTTGCTATAAAGAAAGATATGATTGGTTAAGTGCATCTCAGATTATTCAATTGAGAAAATTAATTTTTAAAAATCCCCCCTAAGACCAAGTCGTTTCGAATGGTTTTATAAGGGAGAAGAAAAAGGCTGCAGCAGATTATGAATGAACTTACATGTGAAGTGTTTAAGCTGCATTTTTCTCTTAATGGAAAGGAAGTCTCCTCTATTAGAATAGGCAAGACATCTGAAATTTCAATAAAAGGAATTCATTAAACATGCTTATCAAACCGACGCCATCGAATAATACCATATCTGACACGAATATCTTTACCGAGAGAACAATGCCGGTTGGTCTCATCAAAGCTTGGCTTAATCAACTCAAAGCATGAAATGTTGACTGGTAAATTGGTGCTTCCATCCACCATCCCTGATAACAATGGTTTTTCCTGGAAGTAATTATGTGTTAAAATAAAGCATTGCAAAACAAACTTTGATAAAGATGGCTATAAAGATGATCATAACAAAGAAGAAAAACATCTCTTTTATTTGTATTTTTTTAGTAACTAAAAGCACAAGTGGGTATCAAGTTATATGTGAGACTGATATGATTTTCAATTCCATTCTAAGTCAAGGCTGAATTTCTAATTATCTTCAGATTCATAGTGATGGCATTTTACCATTAGAATTTAAAGGGAATATATATATTATATATATAATTTGCTAATTTGCAGAGACGAAGAGTTTCTATTAAAAAAGAGTTTTCTTTTTCATTTTCAATCGAAGAGAAGAAACCAACATAGCTAGAATCATAAATAGGAATTAGGCAATGCAAGAAAGTCTAGGTTATCATAGGCATAGTAAAAAGATTTCTTAAAAAAAGAAAGCAATATATATATATATATATTGGATAATTGAAAAAAAAAAGCAATCCCATTTGGCCAAGAAACTGAAGAAAATGCTTATAGCCTTATACTCAAAAATCTTTTTGAAGAAAATGCAAGAAATTGAAAGGAAACTATCTTCCTTTTCCTACATTTTCGCGGCTACCAAACAAGAAATTCATATTTTTTAAATAAAAAAAGCAATGGAAGATAGACTAGATCACAACGGCCATGAAATTTCAGCTAATCATATGCAGTTATAAGAAAACTCCACCGCCTCGGAAGGGAAAAAAAAATGAAATGCAATTCCCTTTGGTTCCCAAGAAATAGGAGAAAATGCAACAAATTTGAAGTGTAAAATTCCTTCATTATTTTTCCCAAAAAATTTTCAAACGACAAATCTAGCAAAGAGTCATTTTTTAAAAAATACTTAATCCAAAATTAGAAAATAAACTTCCAAAAACAGCTCCAATTTCTTAACAGAAACAGAAAAGAATCAGCAACACACCAAAAAAATTTTTTTTAAAAAAAGCTCACCTCCTCGACCGATTTAGCGGCCATTGCAGGAAAAAAAAAATGAGCGACAGAGAATTTTTTTGACAGAAAATCTCAAAATATTGCAAAAATGCATTTGATTTATTTATTTTTTTCTATGTAGCTCTGAATTTATAATTCTATTTATTTATAGAGTATAAGAGAGAGAGAGAGAGAGAGAAAAAGAACGTTATTACGTTAAAATGCTCCATCGGAGGAGAAGGGAGGGTGGCGCGATCGGCCAGAAAAAGGCTCGTGATTACGACTTCGACGACAACGACAAATCTTCTCCCTTGCTCTTTCTTTTCTTTTTTTTTTTTTTTTTTTTTTTTTTACGTAAATGCCCTTTTAAAAATATATGAAGTATAATATCAAGTATCAACATTACATATACTTGTTTAAATTCGGTTCGATTTGAAATTTAAATTTTAAATTCTATTCAAACTCGCTCATATTTGTAAAAAAAGTATTCCATTAATCAAGTTTATATTTCTTTTTTTCTAGATTTTTTTAAAAATATATTTTTTTATTAAATTTTAAAACATGAATAATTAAAAATATTTTTTTAATATTACACTATAATATTTTAAATATTTATTTTTTATATGATATAAATAACATAATATAAATATAAAAATAATATATTATTTATATTAATGAAAAATGAGTCGAGTTGGGCTCAGATCTTTAATGTTAGAGTCAAAATTCGACTTTTTTTTTAAATGGACCTCACTTTTTTAACCCAAATTTATATTTCGAGCTTTTATCCAAACGGACCAAATCCTTCCCAATATCGGGTTTGAAAGGGTAGCCCGACCCTAAAACATCTCTATTCTCTTCCTTCTCGCTTTTATTGCTTTTATTTTTTTTTTTAGTTCATTCAAATTTTTTTCTTCTTCTAGTTTATCCTAAATTTTAATTTCGATAAAAAAGATTAAGTGGAAATCTTAGTAAAGTTTTAATATTTTTTAGATCAAATTCGTAAATTTTTTTATTAAAAATATCAAATAAAAATTGAATTTCAAATTTCAAAAGAATAAATTAAAAGATTTTATTACGTAGATAAAATATATAAAAATTTCAATAATATTTTATATTTTGATACTTTATTTAAGTAATCATTTTCATAATTTTTACCATTTAATAAACATGGATAAAATTTTGTGTGTAGATGCTATTTTTAAATAACTTTTACAGATCTTATATAATAATTCTATTTATCTATCAATTTTAATTTTTAATTTTTCTTTTTATTCAATCATTTTTTAACCAAAAACCACGTCAACTTGACTTAAATTTTTTTAGTAAAGTGTTATTTGATAAATTAAAAAATTAAGTATTAAAATTTTATTATAAAAATTATTTGATATATTATTTAAAATTAAAAATTAAATATAATTATATTATTTAAATTTTAAAAACTATTCATTTCACAATTTTAATTTTATTAACATCACTCTACAGTTAAAGTGTTCGTCAAAGTTATTCAAGGACCCCAAAAAATGGAAAATACGAGTCAGGCGGCGGTGCGCTCCCTTGAAGAAAAAGATCATCTTGAACGAAGCACCAAAAAGATCAAATCTAATAATTCTACTACAGGATTAGAGGGCAAAGTAATGGCCAGATCTTTTAAAGATTCATTGGTTAACTCTCCTATGTTTACGAACATGTTCCGAGGAGTGTCTAATGTAGAGGAAGAGGATGCTGATTCTGATTTAGACATGGAGGATTCGGCAGATGAAGACAGTGGCATCCCTTCGGTACACATTAATAAGGAGATGAAACAGGAACTTCGACGGCCTTGGAGGTCTTCATTGATCATCAAACTTCTGGGTAAAACACTATCTTTCAATACCTTACAGAGTAGGGTTATACAATTATGGAATTTGGATGGTGAGTTTGACTTCATTGACCTTGGCAATGGGTTTTATGCTGTTAAATTTGAAATGGTGGAAGATCGCATGAAAATGATTTCAGAGGGTCCATGGAAAATAATGGATCATTATCTTACAGTCCAACGATGGAAGCCTAATTTTCACCCATCAACAGCAGATCATTTTCCAGAACTCCCGTTGGAATATTTTCATGAGTCAATTTTGTTAGAGATTGGCAAACTTATTGAAAAACCAATTAAAGTGGATTCTGATACTGCATTAGCGACTCGAGTGAAGTTTGCTAGAATCTGTGTGGAAGTGGACTTGAGTAAACCTTTGCTCACTAAAGTGAAAGTGGGAAACTTTATCCATAGGATTGAATATGAAGGTCATCGCTCTGAAGATTGTCCGATCAAGAAAGTACAAGTCAGACAGACGACTGAGAAGCAGAATGGAACGGTAAATGGTGATGACACGGTGGATCCGGAAGAGACTGGGAGAGACGATGTCAGTAATTTTGGGCCATGGATGTTGGTTAAACGGAAAATTCGGAGAGGAAAAAATAATGTTGATCAAGTTAAGGGTAGTGGCCATGATTTCAGGCGTGCGAACAGATTCACCATCTTTAATAACGCTGACTTTGAGGTTGATGATGCTTACCAGGATTTATCTGATAAAGGAAAAAGTCTGGCACAATCAGCTCCCACTTTGGTAAACAATAAGGTTGATAGCAACATTCTCACACGTGGGCCACGTGCATACCAATTGGGTAGAAAGGAGAGACCAGACGCGACGACATCTAAACCTTTCAATGGGCACAGTAAGTCTAAACCGGTGGGCCCAAGGATGGACAATAATATAGGAATAGTTAAACAAAGGCATAACCAAGACCTAGAGAATGGTTGCCAGTGTATTAAATCGCGGTCGCGGATTTTGTCGCGGACGCGGTCGCGGTGTCACGGTTGCGGGTGTTGCGGACGTTACGTAACGCATAACGGTTGTCGCGGACGTGATTTTTTTATAAAAAATCACATTTTTTTACAAAACAATATATTTATACATTTTGATATTATATTTTATTATTCTAATATTCATAATAATTTTTTATAAGTTTTATTTAATTTATAAAAATAAGAACTCTAATTTTAAATATAAAATTTTCTTAAAAACGTAATAAGGATGATAATACCATTCAAACATTATCAAATTAAATCATACAAATAAAATCATGGACAATAACAATCATAAGTTCAATAAGTAACATCCAAATAATTTCATAATTTCAAATGTGAAGAAATATCACTACCTCCCGAGTCCCGACAGCAATTCTACACCCAAAATCAGTTTCCGATATTTCTTCCACAATAAAGCACATTTTCGATATGGGTTCTTCAACAAAGTTAAGAGTTGCAGCCAGAGGCCATGGCCACTCGCTTCAAGGTCAGGCACAAGCTTATCAAGACGTGGTTATCAACATGGAATCACTCGTTGAATGACGTCCAAGCATGTACGTTGAAACTAGTAAGCTGCCTTATGTGGAAGTTTCAGGCAGGGAGTTATGGATTAACATCCTGCATGAGACTCATACTATACATGTTGTAATCATCCGCGCCTGTTAGAAGCAAATTTGAAATTTATGTACCAACTACTTCTGGTTTTTAGCCCAACTATGTCATGACTTTTTTCTCCCAACTTTTCAAGCAAATATGATTTTCCATAATAATGAAAGTTTTGGATTCAAACCCGATTTTGATATTTCGATTTCAATGTTTTATATATCTTTTAACTTTTTGCCAAAGGCATCGTAAATGGTATGCTTGCAATTGGTATCAAAAAACATAAAAGACATAATAGAATAAAGCAGACAAAACACAACAAAACGGGTGTCGCGGGCGTTACACCGCTTTTGAACCATTGTCGCGGCGTTACGTAACGTGTTTCGGCCGTTTCGGTCGTGATTCGTTTTCTCCAACGCGTAACGCCGATATCGCGGTTCGGTAACCTCATTTTCCGTTACGAAGCGGCCGTTACGTAACGGCCGCATTTTAATACACTGATGGTTGCCCCATGGGTACAAGTAGTTCAGCTGGTAAGATTCCCATGCAAAATTCTGAAACTAGCCTCATTCCTGCTAATTCGAAAATGGACCTCATAGCAATTCCTAGAAACCAGGTTACCTCAGAGCATTTTTTTGATACACCAGTGGAATGCATGGAGGAGGATACGGAGCTCAGAGTGGATAATGCTCAGGTACTTATGATGGTCCCTAAAAATCCTGCTAAGTAGGATGTTCAAAATAACTCAATCGGATTTTAATGAAATTTTATCTACCGGAACTGTAGAGGTGTGGGTAATAATGTTTTTGTCCGTAATTGCAAAGATATGTTGTACCGTGAGAATCCGAGTGTTCTGTGTTTACTTGAAACAAAAGCTGATGCTGGTATGTGTACAAAGTTGGCTAGAAAATTTCGATTTGATGGAGCATATAAAGTAGTTGCTAACGGATACAGGGGAGGTTTGATTTTATTGAAGAATAAAAGCTTGATCAACATGAGTATTCTTAATGTCAATGACCAAACAATCCATTGCCGACTTATTGATGAGAGTAGGGAGTGGCTTGTATCTTTTGTCTACATGCAACCGAACGCTATTGCCAAAGAAAGATTCTGGAGAAACCTTGAGGACTTTGCTTCACAGCATTCTTATCCTTGGATTGTAGCAGGCGATTTTAATGATTTCGCTTCAATAGATGAACGTTGTGGGGGTCATGGTGATTGCATGGATAGAATAATAAAGTTCAGAGAAAGATGGAATAGCTGTAACTTAATGGATCTTGGGTCCGTTGGGTGTAGGTATACCTGGGTTCGAAACTGTCAAGGACAGGTTGTTTTGCAAGAGAGGTTGGATCGAGTTCTTAATAATGTTTCAGCTTTGAGTTGCTTCCCAGAGGCAAAGGTAATTTATCTTCCGCGTATTTTCTCAGATCATCATCCTATTCTCTTTGTCACAGACCTAGGTACTTCCCATCCTCATGAAAACAGGCCTTTCCGGTTTGAAGCAGCTTGGCTTACTCACGAAGAGTTTTCCTCAGTGTATAGTAATGCATGGCGAGAAGGTGAATCCTCGATTTCTCAATCCATAGCTTCAGTAAATGCAAAGATTAAGGAATGGAAGAATATGGCTTTCGGAGATATCTTTAAACATAAAAGAACCCTTATTAAAAGACTTAATGGCATCCAATGTTCTCTAGCCTATGGGTTTTCAAATTTTCTTCTCAAGCTTGAGGATGAATTAAAGGCTGAATACCAATTAGTTTTATCACAAGAAGAAATTTTGTGGCTTCAGAAATCAAGTTTGGATTGGATCTGTCATGGTGAAAGGAACACAAAATTTTTCCATTTAACTACACTAGTTCGGAGGGGTCGAAACCGTGTGGTGGGTTTGATAATTGATGGCAGTTGGGTCACGGATCAAGAAAGGCTTAAATCACATGTGGTGAATTATTTTGCGGAGTTATTCAGTAAGAGACAAACAAGTGGTTTACAAGTGGAGTATGAGTCTTTCAGACCAACGCTAAATGAGATGGAGAAGGCCTCAATGACTGCGTCAGTGGAAATTGAGGAAGTCCGCAATGCTCTTTTTTCTATGAAAGGGTTAAAGGCGCCCGCACCGGATGGAATTCAACCAATATTTCATCAGAAGCATTGGGAAACAGTAAAAAATACCTTGCTGCTGTTTGTACAGGAAGCTTTAGTCGACTGCTCCTTCCCATGTGAAATTGCCAAAGCTCACCTAGCACTTATTCCTAAATGTAAGAACCCATAAACGATCTCTACGTTTCGCCCAATCAGTCTGTTTAATACCTTTTACAAAATACTATCAAAAGTGTTGGTGCATCGGTTGAGACCAATATTACAACGGATTGTTGGCCCCTATCAGAATAGTTTCTTGGGAGGAAGGAGTACTGTTGATAATATTTTTATTACTCAAGAGGTCGTCCATTCAATGATGAATATGAAAGGAAGGAAGGGAGCTATGATCTTGAAAATTGATTTATTGAAAGCCTATGATAATGTGGATTGGGGTTTTCTTGAACAAGTGTTAGTGGATTTTGGGATCCCGAAGCCAACTATTGACCTCATTATGTTCTGTATTTGTTCAAATGATTTATCAATAATCTGGAATTGACAGACTCTACCTTATTTTACCCCTAAGCAAGGTTTGCGTCAATGCGATCCACTATCACCTTATCTTTTCATCTTTGTCATGGAGAAATTATCACACATGATCTTAGAAAGAGTAGAGAATCGTGTATGGCAGCCTTACAAAACTTCTCGTCGAGGTCCGATCCTTTCTCATCTCTTTTTTACTGATGATCTGTTACTTTTTGCCAGGGCATCAATGAATCAAATTACAATGATTAAGGATTGTTTGCAAGAATTCTCTCAAGCATCTAGTTTAATATATCAGTCTTCCTAAGTCAAGACTTTTTGTCTCTCCCAATGTAGATGGTCCTTACTCTTTGAGTTTAAGTCAGTCTTGTGGCATTCCTTTGACAAATGATTTGGAGACCTATCTTGGCATTCCTATCATACATAAGAAGTTATCAAAAACAACCTATGCTGCTATTGTGGATAAAGTCATGAATAAACTAGATGACTGGAAAGGAAAGGTATTATCTCAGGCTGGTAGGAAGACCCTGATTCAGTCTACTACAAGTGCGATTCCTCTATACACGATGCAGACAGCACTTCTCCCTGCCTCGGTTTGTAAACAGCTAGATAGAGTTAATAGTAACTTCCTTTGGGGGGTCCACCAATTATTCTCATAATCATCTGGTGAGTTGGGATAAAGTTTGTCATCCAAAATCAAAGGGTGGCTTGGGTTTAAGGAGAGCAAGATTACACAACATTGCCTCACTCGCTAAACAGAGCTGGAAACTTCAGAACAGGCATGAGGCTCTGTGGTGTGATGTTTTTTTATAAAAAAATATTTACACTCAGGGCAATTTATGGAAACTTCTCAGAAATCTTATGCGTCGTCAACCTAGCGTGGGATACTGAGCACTAGAGACTGCATTAAGCAAGGGTGTAAGTGGAGAATTGGTGATGGACAAGCCGTGAGTTTCTGGCAGGATTGGTGGATGGGTAATAAGCCTCTAATACACTCAGCGGCTGATACCTCTTTGATAGAACATTCACAGATGAAAGTGGCAGATGTTATTGATGAAACAAGAGGATGAGACTTGGATTTACTAAATGGCTTGCTGCCCATGAACATCATTGAAGAAATTAAGGCAACTCCTATAGCCACCCAAAGGAGGCCTGCAGATAAAAGCTATTGGGGGTTAAAGAGATCTGGTAATTTCTCAGTGGCTTCAGCATATGCTAAGATATCAGAGAATATTACTGAAGCTGCAAGTTATGAAAACTTAAGTTAGGTTTGGCAGATGAGGTGTCCAGAATGTATCAAATTCTTTATATGGCTTTCGGCACTGGATAAACTAAATTCAAATCAGGTTCGTTTTCATAAGCACATGTCCTAAAACACTATCTGTCAGCGTTGTGGTGATGTCCTGGAATCCATTGACCATGTTTTGAGAAGATGTACCGTGGCCGATGAGGTATGGATGGCATTACGGGTTACCTTTATTCAATTTGATTTTTTTACTTCTTCTTTCAAGACTTGGCTCAAACAGAATAGCATGTCTACAGCCTTAACCAACTATCAATTGCCATAGGGGGTGCTATTTGTCACAATTTTATGGGGGGTTATGGAAGGGTAGGAATATGGAGATATTTCAAGGAAAAAAGACACAAGCATTACAAGTGATTACGTATGCCAGAAAATTTGCTATTGATATTATGAAAGCTATGGCTGGATTGAATTCTAACATTTCTAGAGGAGTCAAATGGGTTCAATGGAAGAAACCTCCTTCAGGTGTGTTTATACTGAACACAGATGGAGCGGTCAAAACGGATTCTGGTATTGCGTCAGCTGGTGGACTAATTAGAGATGAAAATGGCAACTGGGTTATGGGTTTCTTACTTCATATAGGCCGAACTGATAGCCTACAGGCAGAACTCTGGGGAGTGAGAGAAGGATTACTATTGGCTAAAACCTGTGGTTTCCAAAGACTGATATTGGAGGTGGATTCGGCTATGGTTGTTCATTTGTTAAACCGGACTCCGGTAGAACATCATTCTTTCGGGACTTTGATAAATGATTGTTGTGTTCTCATTAAGGAAGGATGTGTTATAGACATTAGACACATTTTTAGAGAGGGTAATCGTTGTGCCGATCATCTAGCGAATTTGGCACAAGCAGTAGATACTGGGACTATTCGTCTTCACAATCCTCCTAAGTATAATGTCTTTGCTGCAAGACGCTTGTGACCAAGGTGTTATTCGCATGTAATTTTGTTCTTGTCTTATGTACCAAAAAAAAATAACATTTTATATTATTTTAGATAATTCTGGATAAAAATTAAAAGGGATAATTTAAATATCTCATCTTTTGTAACAAAAAAAAAAATGAATAATTTAGTTCAAATATAAATTTTTTAAAAGTAAATTGACTTAACATGTTATGCATTAAGTAACATTTTTTGATTTTTTTTATTAAATAACATTTAATATGAGTTACCAAATTTATTGAAAAAAAATTAAACTTTTAAATTTTTTTTCAATGCATTGAAAATTTTGAATACTTTATCAAACAAACCCTAATTTTTTTTTTTTTTGTCTATTAAAGACACTTATTTGTTAACATTCGATCTTTTTACTCAATACACTATAAGCCATTATATTAACTATTAACTACTCCATTTAATATAAAAATATTACTTCCTTAAATATATAATTAGAAGAGTTTTATTAAAAAAAAAAAAAAACTCATAAAATGTAAGATTAAAATCATATATAACTTTATTAAAACTATTCTTAAAAAAATTCTCTATCCAAACGTTAAGACATATATTTTAGTTGAGATATTTAAAGTTAAGATAATTCAAAAATTATCCTATTCTTTATTAATAGTTTGTATGGTCGATTGGTAGAGTATTTGACTTTTAATTTAGAAAATATTAAGTACAAAAAATAAACAATTTTCCTAGTAAACTTTTTATTTATAATTTTTTTTTAATTAAAGAGTTAAACAATAATGTTATGCATCTCTCTTTAGGAATATATGCTCCACAAAGCATTGCTTTATTAATTTTGGAAATAAAATTAAAAGAATAAAAGATATGATAGATAATGTTTAAAAGAAAATATATAAAGCAAATAAAGAATTTAATTTTAAAATTGATTTTATTTTATACTATTTTGATACATTGGATTTGGATCTAGACATTTGAACTCTTTTGATACATTGGATCTAATTTATTTTATTTTTTTGGAATTTGATTTAAAAGAGACTTCTTTTTGAAATTTGATCTTAGTGTTAAAATAAACTTCCAACAAAAGTTTAGTTTTTATATTAAAAGAGAAAGCCAAGAGAGCAGAAAATGAACTTTAAAATCAAAAAGTTCTAAAAACAATTCCAGAAAATAAACGTGAAAAGAGAGGAAAAATAATTTTTTTCAGGCTCCAATTTTACAATAGTTTAAAATTATTCCTTTTTTCACATTGCCTAATAAACAATTTTTTTTGATCATTTGATCTCTACTATTCGAGAAAAGATTTGAAAGAATAAAAAGGAGCTCACATGTCCTTTTGGAATATCAAGAGTGGGAATAATGAGAAAGGTTTTTTGATGTAGATATTGTGTCATCAGACTCGACAACAAAATCCTAAAAAGAAGTAACTTATTGATTCATTTGTTATTACACATTACACAAGTAATATTATTTAGTCTAATGTTTTCACAATTGTATATGTTAATTTGTTTAAATTAAATTTTAAACTTATATTATCACAAAGCTACATAATTTTCGAGTTAAATATCCCAACAAGTGATATTAAAACTGAACTTGTAGTTAAAACAAAGCATTTAGATTAATATATTATGTATGTTTTAGATGAGTGACATTATCTATTTAATATCTTCTTTTGTTTAATGATGGTTTATAATTTATTTTTTTTAATTTTGGTTTGCCTCAATTCATGGTAGAGATTTGCTTATATTTATTTTTTGGGTTTACAGCAAGAGAGGTGGTCTATCATCACTATATTCTTTCTTTTCTTTTTCCACTTTTTTTTTTAATAATTTTTTTTTTGTAAATCTATTTTTTTAGGGTATAAGAATTTTTTTTTTTTTAAAAATTGAAGATTTCAGCACCTCAATATCTTGATTTTACCATCTTCAAAGAGATGTAGCAAAAAATATTAAAGTGAAAGTGGCTCACGATTTGACCAAGAATACAAGTACAGATACAAATTTTGACATTTTTTTCAATAGACTTGTATTTTAATTTTTCTCTAAGAATCTATTGGTCGAGGCTATTTAATTAATTGTTGATTATATTATCATATATATATATATATATATATATGTGATTTATAACATGTCATATATACTAGGGATACCACTCTATGCGTCACAATACATGTTTAACATTTTTTTTTATTGATATACAAAAATATTATTTAAAAAATATATCACTTTAAATAATATTAGATTTCACTTAGAAATAATATTAGGAGTATGTAATTAACAATATGATATTAATCAAGAAAAATAAAAAGTTAAAATATTGAATGGGAGAAAGAAATATTCTAGATAATAATCCTATATTGCACATCATGATGAATTGCTTTACTTTTATGCACGGTGATTTGCATCATTAAATGGTTGATAGATCACTTGAAAGGTTAAAATTGTCAGTTCATATGTATCGTGTGACTGCACGAAAAATACAATTATTTATAAAATTGCATGCAGTAAGGCTATTTAACTCGTAAGCTATTTAGAGATTAAGGGTTAGTTTAATATTACTGTTGAAAAAAATTTGGGTTAAAAAAAGTTTAGATCGAAAAAAATGTATTTAAAAAGTGTGGTGAAAAACTATGATTTAAAAACTTTTAAGTGTTTAGCATTGTTGTAAAAAAGTGTTGTAGGAAATTGAAATTTAAAAAAAAAATATATGTTTAAAATAATAAAAGTGTAAAGATATGAGGATAATAAAGTTATTTTATTCAAAAGCTATATTTTTTAACTTTTTGGTTTGACTTTTCAAACCATGATTTCAACTGCATAAAGCAAATTTTTTTATCTGTTTAGCATTGCGTGAAAAGCAATTTTTGACATAAAAAACTATGCCAGAAACAATGCTAAACGAGATCTAAATTGAACTGGATCAATAGAGACTGGATTTATCCCATATGAAAATTGGAGTTTTAATTCGTTTAATATTCTTTTCTCAATCTCCCAACCAAATTCTTTGATCTACAAAAGACTATGATCTTGAAATCGATATCGATTCTCGAGATATAAAAAAAATCAATTGACAACTCTAAAACAATTCTTGAATCAACCCGGGGAGAACATTAAAGATGAAACATGGACCGCTGACAACAAAACTACATAACTTTTAGACTATCCCGTTTAGCATTATTGTTAGAGGTTAAAATTTACCTTTCACAACAAACACAATGCTAAATACGTAAAAAAAATATATATATATTTTTACGGTTGAAATCATGATTTGACAATCCAAATAAAAAAACAAAAAAAAAATGAAATTTTTGGGTTTTAAAAGTCAACTTTTAGATAAAATAAATTTATTATCCTCACATCTCTAAATTTTTATTATTTTAAACATATTTTTTTATATATATTTCAATTCCTAATAGCATTTTTTCACAATAATATCAAACACTCACAAATTCTTAAATCAGATTTTTACATCATACTTTTTAAACACAATTTTTCTAACCCAAATTGTTTTCAACCGTAATTATAAACTAACCTAAATATCCTATCAACTGTAATGGTTGAAACTTTTTTGAGCTAAAACTCTGAATAGCTTCTATGGCCATATGTTAGAAAAACATAGAAACAATGCCCCATGCCCCCACTCGACCACCTTATGTACTATACTATTATTAACTCTAAAACAATATTGTCGGTTCAACGCATTTCATAATCTTTTACACATTAACCTATCACTAATACTTGGTATCTAAGAATAAAAATTTTAACAAACACAAATTCTACTAATAGAAAACATTCTTCAAGATATCATTTATATACCAATTTAAGTTAGTTAAAGCTATTGTACAAAAACAAAAATAGTAAATCACTTAAAAATTCACATTTAAATGCAACAAAAAGAGTAGTATCACCCAAAATAAAATAAAAATAATTAGGGGTAAATGCCAACCAAAATTATGGATTAGACTTGTTCAAACTCTTATTAAGCCGAGCTTGGATATAGATTTTTAATTCGGGTTTGCCCGACTCAACTCGAATTATTATTTAATAATAAAAAAAAATTAAATTACAAAAATATAAAAATATTTTTTTAAATAGTGAAATGAGCTTTCAAGTTGACCTAAACTGAGCTTAGACAAGAGATCTAAAAAAATCAAGACCCAACCCGACTCGATTCATAAACATTTTTGGATCAACATTTTAAATTTTTGATAGCCATAATTTACTATTCCAACAACCGTGCAAATGCAAAATCTTGTTATTTGGGTCCATATTCGATAACAACTCGACATTAGAGTATGGAGTAATAATTTGGATAATATTAAAAAAAAAAAACATAAAAAATAATTTAAAAGATTGGGAGATTTAAGATTTTGGTGGATTGCAAAGGGCAAAATGAGAAAGCAGAAAATCTTGAGTGGGGGAGATTTGATAATAAAAATAAAAATAGGAACGAAATTCATTTGTATGGTTGTCTGAATCAAAAGCTTAAGCTAAGCTGCACGTGATAATTTTAAAGGTTTATTATTTCATGTCATCTGATAATTTTAATTACAATATAAAAATACGAGATAAAGACGATAAATACGTTTAATAAATATAAATATAATATAATATGTTTAAATATTATTAATATAAGATATTTAATATATATTATATTTATATTTAAAATTTTAATATATTTAATAATATTATATTTATATTTACACAATTATAATATATATATATATATATGTATAGATTTTGCAAATCTAAATAACAGAAACAACGAGACAAAAGTCAATCAAAAGAGATTCACGGGTCATTTTTTGCACTATTTAGCAAAGCATCCGCTGCTACCCAAACCTTGCATGTGGCCTATAGGTGTTTCGTGGGAAGATCCAAATAGATCTTGGTATCTTGTCAGGATTTAATAGAAGATCCAAATAGATCTTGGTATCTTGTCTGGATTTAATAATTTCGAATACAATATAATTATATTATACAATAAATATAATTAAAATATAATATATTATAAAAAATAATACGAACATAATACGAATATATGAAAGTGTTAAAATTTATATAACACGAATTATTAACGTGTCAAATTTTATATAAATATATAACATCATAAAAATGATTATTATAAAAAAAATAATAACACGAATACGATACGAATATATGAATTTTCAGGTCTAATCCTGTCCCCGAACAAAATAAATCTTCTTGTTTTGGGTTAAAGGATAAATTTATTATCGTATTATAGATAAATATTGAAATTTGCCACTATACTTTATTTTGATTTATATTTGCCGTTGTACTTTTAAAATTAATACTTTATTTTGATTGATATTTGTCATTATATTTTTGAGATTAAAAGCAAATTTGTCATTATATTTAAATTTAATATTGAATTTTGTCACTCTACTTTTATTTGATTGAATTTCACTATTAAATTTTAATTTTTGATTGAATTTTACCATTCAACTTTGACTTTGGATGATTTGAAGATAAAATTTAATAAAAAAAAATTTCTTCAAAATTTATTTTAATAATTAACAATAATAAATTAATTAAAAAAATTAACATAAAATTTTTATTTTATATAAAAAAATCTGTCAGTTTTTATCTTTCTTCTATTTCTTCTATTCTTCAAATTGTCGATGACCAATGATAATATTAGCCAATAACAATACTGTATATATCAAATTTAAACGCTGGACATCAAAACCAACATATCTTTTCAACAATGTTATTTTTTTAAAACTTTTTCATGTTAGTATTTTTTTAAAATTTAACAAGAATATAATATTTCATAAAATATTTAGTTTATATCAAATTAAAAATTTTAAAAATTGATGTGACAAAGAAGAAAAATGTATCTATTTTTTTCTAATATTATGTTTCTATCAAATAAAAAATAAAAACAATAGACAAAGAAAAAAAATACCAACATGATATATTTTTTTAAATGACATGTAAATATGTCAAATTTGGTAGCCGACTATCAAATTTTTATCTTTGAATATAATTACTAACCGATACCATCATCGATTACCAAAGACTTGAATGATAAAAAAGACCCCCAAAAAAAAAATTAATCTTCAGTTTTTATAAAATAAAATTTCTATGTTAATTTTTTTTAAAAAATTTGTTCTTTTATAAATTAACTTTGGTTCTTGGATCTGAATTTGTTTTTTTTTTAAGGAAAAAAACACACAAAAAAACCATCAAACTATGAAGTTGGAAGCAATTCCAATTGCATTGCTAATGTTAAAACATTCTCAACCATGAAGAATACTAACTGTCTCTGATATTCTCACACCATATACACTGCTCTTTTTTTTCCTCTTATTGTGAAAAAACAACAAAAGGACAGTGTGCTTCCACCATCCACTGTACATGGCAACAACCTAAGTATACATTTTTTTTTTTCACAACCCACATCATCCCGATATCTGCAAGCTCTTCCCACAAGGTTGGAAATCGAAAAAAAAAAAAAAAAGGCGAAAAAATAAATAAGCATAGACGATTAAAGAAAAATGAGGTCTGAGTGATTAGAATACCTAGTCATTGTAACTCATGGTGAAATGAAACCCTTCTTCTCAGCTCTTGTTGTTTGTTGCAGCAAGGCTTTCGTAAAATAAGATATACCCGTGATCTGTATTACTTGAATACTCCTGGGCTGACCCGAAAAATGTCTGAACCGCGGACTCATCGATCATCTCGACGTTTTCGTCATCGAAAAATAACCAGTGGTTATGGCTTTTCACCAGGCTAACATAGTGCCCGTGGTTAGGTCCACTTCCGACATGAACAACTACAGCGAATAGAGAATACTCCGAATCTGCATCTTCCACCGTATTGCTCAGCTTCAGCTCAAGCGGAAACACAACACGGTAGGAGAGCTTCTTGTACCGGCCGAGCTGCTCGATATACTTGAACCGCTTCAAATGGATAACAAGGATGTGAGGAGGCTTCTTTATCTTCATTCTCTTCTGGGCTTCTTGCAAACTGCAAGTAAATAAAAATCAACCATAGATATTCCTTTCTACATGTTTATCATTAAAATTATTGTATGATATGCATCTTCGGAACCCGTGTAAATATTATATTTTACGTTTTGCATCAAGTAACAAATTATTCATGAAGACAAACCGGTTAAATGCACCATGCAAGTTTGATGTTTGAACCATTAAGAAAAAAGGATAATCATGAGGTATGCATGTTTTGCCTCTTTCTGTAAAACTAATTATCTCATTGAAGTCCATGACCAAAATTGACTTCTTTTACTAACAAAACCTCAATTTTACATATTTGTTCTTGGCTGGCCAGTCTGAAAATCTCAAACAAGATGACAGAAGTCAAGTGAAATATTTGTTGTCAATAAACTACTTTACAAGATGAATCCTAAACCATGTGTGAAGAAAACAGGTAGTAATCAATTACAAACTAAAACACATCAAGCGATGCAAAAGAATACGTATAAAGGAAAATTACCTGCAGCACTTGTCACAGAAAAATTTGTCCTCGGCGTTTAATGTCTCGGTAGAACTAAAATTTTTCAAACAGCTAGTTATTGAGCTGTTCTGTTCAATGTCAAGGCTCAAGTCCAAGAAAGTTTCGTCTCTCGCTGTCACTGTCTCACATCGCAAGCATCTTGTCTCATTGGTAAGTATTCCCTGTCTCAAATTGCCCCATGAGATAATGAGATTCTTCCTAAATACATGAATGCAAACACACATACATACACACAGCGGCACTCAGAGAGGAGGGGAAAAGATTGTCAACAAATAAACTGACAATGTAAAGCATTCCTTTATAATCATTGTCAATAAATAAGCAGCTAAAGGGGAAAAGATAGAGGCAGTCACCATTTCATTGTTGTTATCTTATGGATTATAACTGAGATATCATAATTATATATAAAAGTAAAAGAAAAGCAGTAATGCAAGTACTAATATTAATTGATGATGCAGCCTACATACAAGGACACGCAAAAGGGGTTTGGCTATGATGTCCTGAATCATTTCCAGATAGTAATGCTTGTATTTAATTCACTTTTCTCTGTCTATTAGTGCACAGATTAGATTAATTTTTCTACACAGATGCTTTCTAGACCTAATACATTCCTATAATTTTGGTCATGTCGCAGAGGTTTCAAATTTCATAGTATCTTATGATTTGTTTTAGATATAACCTGAGCAAAGAAAATAACTTGATTTCATCTTAATTTCACGTCAAGCGAAGTAAATACAGGCACAAGATTAGAACGATTGATCAGAAGATAGGAATATAACTAGTAAACTCACCTGAAAATTCTTGTGTACCCAGGTAACCAGAGGCTCTTTTTGGACACCATTTGCCAGAGGATTCTTTGGCCCATTTGCCAGAGGATTCTTTGGCCCATTTGCAGTCTTTTCGGATGGTGATGAAGTTTCTGCCTCAATTTTTGCTGCTTGAGCCTCTTTCTCCAGTATGTCGACGAGTTCATTTAGCAAAAAGTTCAAGAACTCATGAGCATCCTACCAAAAAAAGAGAGAAAAATAGTTATTCTCTTCTGCATTTTCAATTATTAAAGATAATAAAGAAAGTCAATGTTTTGGTTGACATGCCAGGAAAAAGCTACAACTTTATACTAATTGAAACCTTGAATCAAGCAAAAGAAATTGCAATTTAGAGGGAGTGAATAAGGTACTTGAGCCAAACAAATATAAAGCACTCTACTACCTGGTGCATATAGCTGCGGAAAAGCTCATTTTGTTTCTTCAATCTCTGTACAAAGCGCTTTGGAGCAATGACACCTGTTTTCTTCTTCTGTGAACTTATCTAAACATAAAGAACAACCAACTGTTGGTCCCAGTAGTAATCAAGTAAAAACCACATATGTGACACGAGTAATTACAGGAGAGAGGGAGGGGGAGGAAAGATATACAAATCCACTACTAACATTTGCTAAAAACGGGAAAAAGCATCATCTTCCCAACTACAGCTGAAATTTTGGACACTAAGGACAAAAAGAAAAAACTCGAACAAACATTTTGCTGGTATCTAAGCAATTTCCTAAAAGGATAATACTCTGCAATTATTGAAGTATCTTTAAAAAAAGGAAAGGAGGAGAAACAGAAAAAGAGAAGCAGTTATGAGAAAGAACTCTAGCACAGGAACAAAAAGCAGATCATACACACTGCATAAAATCTGATAGGATTTACAAATAAAAATGACTTATCTAATGTTAAAAAAGATTTTTAAAAAATGCACACACATTATTCCTTCTTGAACGAAGCAAGATCCTCATGCAAATGTGATAAGGACTTGTAGTAATAACTAATAAGCCATTAAACAACAATAGTAATCTTCATTTCTGATCACATCTTGTTAATAGGTTACATTGTGAACCATCTCCGTCACATCATTATGATGATATCTTGGGCTTTCATAGTTCTAACTAATTGCACATGGGCTCCTAGCATGTCTAATAATAAAATAAAAAATTATTAAATGAATCAAATCAGTGGATCATTCTCTGAAATCAAGGTCAAGACTAGAACAAGGCATTGCAGCTTATGCACATTGTTATGGTAAAAAGAAAAAGAAAAACCAATGCTGATATTTGGTGTGAACATCATTTGTAAAGAAATGCTTTGACTTCTCAAAAAAAAAAAAAGTTGCAACACCATTGGCTTACTATAAGACAAAATACCCCCTAGGCAGAAAAAGCAATCTACTCTACAGAACTAGTGATTGCGCATCAAGGATAGAGGAGTACAACTCAAGAACACTACACTACTGGCAGAGTTATTACCTGAGTAAACAGATCAGCCAAGCATGTCAGCAGATTATCTTCAGCATCAGCGCCATTTTTATTACTTGAATAATAGTCTAGCAGCTGTTCACGAAATGGGACACAAAAATAAAGTGCCTGAAAAAAAATGAGAAAATGAAATAAGACATTAGTCGAAGCTGAGAGTGCATTGTTGCCCAACAATTTCAAATAAAAACATCCAACACTCAACACGTTAACATAAAATCTATGTTACTCGGACTCGGGTGTGAGTGTCGGACACGGGTATGTGTCCGATACGGGTATGTTCAATTTTTTTCAAGATTTCCATGTATTTGGAGGGTTCTTAGAAGATCATATCCCTATATCCATGTCCGGATATGCGTCGGACACGGGTGTCAGACACGAGTGCTTCAAGAAAAATGAAGAGTCGGAGCAACATAGCATAAAACCATTAGGATTTCTATATCCTTCCCAAATGACCATACATGTGCTTCATGTAAAATTAGTTAGAAGGCAAGGAATAAAATAAAGTATCAGCAAAGATGTCAAGAGTCCTATAGCATAAATGAAAGAAGAAAAAAAGGTCATACGAACTAAAGAGTCTGGTAACGAGTATATAGCACTTAAACACTACAGTTGCATTCATTCGGAAATGAGTGTTAAAACAATTCAGATGTTGCGTAATCTAAGCCAACTTATCTACGCCACATGAAACTTCAAAATCCAATAGCTATCATCCATACCATGCATAAACTAATTTAACCAAATAAATTTCAAATATTTCACAAAACCCAACTTTACAACAATCACCCAGTTTAAATGAACGGAGAAGAAAAGCAATATTAAAAATATTAAATACAAGCAATAAGAATGAAACCTAAATTACCTTAATAGTAGTGATGAATTGGATAATCATTTATTTTATCAGCAACAACATCCAACCCCTAGACCGCTTTCTCTTTCTAATCTTAGTTGATATTTATCAAGGCCAATATCTGGTCTACATCATCACAGCAAGCATATATAAAATATAAACCTTCTAATTATAATCTAAATTGTGACAACCACACCACCTGAATGCAACAAAGCATGAAATTGCCAGAGAAATTCACTGCTAAACAAGAAAAAGATAGAATCGAATCCAACCAATTCGCTTGAGGATTTTCCCAGATTTATTTGCTTATTACTGCTAACAAGGGATTACCAGAGAAATGCTACAGCAATAAAAAATTACAAACATTAAATAATTGGAAATAAAATAAAAAGAAACATGTACCTCGATAAATTTGCATAAATGAAAAATATTTTTTTTAAAAATTGTTCAAAGTTGAAAATTCAAAATCAACCAAATTCAAATATTGGAATTAACATAAACTATCAAATTCAACGACAAAAAAAAAAAAAAAAAAAAAAAAAGACAAATCGAATTAGATTCAAAATTGAATTGTTATTGAAAAAAGGAGAAGAGAAAAAAGAAGAAAAAAAAAACCTGCAAAACGCTGTTACAATAACAAGTGTTGCCAAAGTTTTCAAGGCCAAAATATCGTTCGCCTTCAGGGAACTGATCGCCCAAAGCTTTCTCGAGTTTTGAACCCGCCGCGCCCATTTATAAAATTAAGTTTTGTCTAGAACTCGAACTAAGATCTCCTTCCAACCGATTCAACTCAGCGATTCTATCTCTCCATTCACAACTGACTCTATCTTGCTCTCCTCCGTTTGATTTGAATTTGTCTTGGGGTTTATTTGGAGGAAGGGAAGAAAAATAAAGAAATTGTTTTCTTGTTTTTCTATTTCCGTTTGGGGCAGTGAAAAAGAGCCAAACGAAATGAGGGTTTGTTTTTGTTCCGTTTTGAGAGAGTCTTGGCAGAGACGAAGAAAATAAAGAAGGAAAAAAAAAATGGTGGCATAAAATAATTTAATTAATATATTATATAAGCAAAAAGAGTTTGGGGAAAAAAAAAAACCTAATAAAATAAATTACTATTGACGCTTTCTTATTTGCTATTGCCAGTGCCACTCAAGCTGTAAAATGAAAATATTTGGGATTTTGGAATAGAGAAATCGTTCAAATTAGATTGGGTTTGAATAAAAATTTTAATAATTTAAATTGATTTGATTTGATTCAAATTATTATTTATTAAATAAAAAATATTTTTATTTAAATTTAATTATAATTATATAAATATTAATATTAATATAAAAAATAAATTTTTAATATTTTATAAATAATGAAATAAACTTGCAAGTCGACCCAAGTTTAACTCGACTTGAATAAAAAATAAAAAAAAATCGGATGACGACTCGACAATGAATAAATCTAGTTCTAATAAATATAGGTTTCCTTTTTTATTATTATTATATGCTTTCAATTTTTTTTTTACTGCATATTGAGTTACATCTAACAAATCTTATGGTACAAGAGATAAACGTGGAATATCCGGTTTAATAACCTCAATATTAATATTTTGACCTAAAAAAAGTTAAAAATTTGTATAAAAATTTGTCAGTCTATAAACATGATACAACTGACAATCTCAATCCCGATTTAACACTTGTTAACATCCGGAAAATATTTAACCTCACTATTTTTAGTCTCATTTTTTATATGTTTTATTTAAATGATAAGGTGTTTTGGATAAGATTTCTTCTTTTTTTTTTTTTTAGGATTTTTCTAATTAAAAGTAATTAATTAATTAAACTTATTTATTTGGTGATGAACCTTTTTCAACCATTTTTGTTGACCAAATTTAAATTTACTGAGAAATTTGACAAAAAATAACCTTATATAGATTAATATATGTTTATCTTGTCAAGAATGTCATCTTCAAGTAAAAGCTTTAGTCTTGTTTGATAGATGTTTTTATTTTTTATTTATCTTTGATTTTTATATCTTACAAAAGAAAAATAAAGAAAACATCTATCAAATGAAACTTTAAGGAATATATAAACTTGGAACACTTGATAAAATTTAAGTGTTAGCCATTAATTAATACTCCGTCCATTTCATAATAGTGATGTTAAATGCTTTTTAATGTGATTTTTCTTATATAAAAAAAAAAGTCACGAAAATAAAATTGTAATTTGGTGTTTACAAATAAAAAGAAGACTTTCTTTAAAAATGAAACAAATTTAAAGATTATCATTTATCAATACTTCCTTTTTTTATCAAATTATAATTTTAAATAAAGAAAAATCTAATTTATTTAATTAAGAAATATGCAATTACCAACGGATCAAATATATAAGTCTATATATTAATCGACTTCAAAAAAAAAAAAGTCTATATATATTCATTTCAATTTATGTAAATTGCAACAACTAATCCAATGATTTTTTTGACAAAATGCGACAAAATTTTTTTTTTTAAGTAATTTTAATTAAAGAATAATAGTAATAGTTTAAAGATCTTATTGATAAGTGTCTTTAAAATATTTTTTAAAATTAATTAAATTATCATTTATAATAATATATTATATAAAATGCAATCTAATGCATCAAATATTATAATTTATCTAATATGATAACCTTAAAAAATATTATAACAGCACTCATTAGTAAAATTTCTTTAACTAACTTAGTCCGAAAACCCTAGCTAAGAGAGAATATGTTTCTATTTTTTGTGTTTTGTATTGATTGTGGGAGACGTTCTTGGTCGAAGATGGTTCTTACAGCTTCTTCAATCAACTTTCTCTCTTTTCATATTGAACTAAGATTGAAATTGAGCAAAATAAATAAAGACAAAATGATCCATAAATTATTAAAATTATTCCTTATAATCTCGTAATAGCCATTCTGAAAATGAAATTCAAAATTACTATTTCTTTATTTCAAAAAATCATTGATTATGCTAAATTGCTATTTAAAAAAAACAAACAATCAAACACGAAACCTTGAATAAAGCCTAAATAAAGTGGCTATTACAACCAAGCATACATAAGCCTATATATTAGTTTACAAATGCTCTGCAATCTCATTCTAAGAACTTTTGTGTTTAATGCAGACTTTGTCCTAACTTTGGGATCATATAAATTAATTGCAAAATCTCATTGAAAAGACATGTTCACAACTTACTAAAATCAAAATTCAATGTCTAATTAATTGCAAAAAAATTCAGATAGTATACAAAATAAAAAAATAGCTTATCATATAGTTAGATATTATGCATCTTAATATTTAATTTAATGATAAATGTATGTATAATTTTTTATGAGATAGGATATATATATATATATAATTGTCAATATCATCCATGTATTAATATTAAGTTATTAACACAATAATAAAATTACATATTTCAGATAGAGATATGTTAGCTGCCTAATTCCATTTACATCATCATTGTTATTATTTTTTAAAAATAGTATTATTTTATGATCAGCCACTTACCAAGAATAATCTTTTTTCTTTTCTTTATGAAGTATTTAATTCCTATGACAAAATTGGTTGGAATTAAATATTTACTATGACAACCAAATAATTATTATAATAATTAGTTTTTATGAAACATGCAAATGTATGTGATAATTTCTCCTCAATATTTAAAAATATAAAAGTAAATAAAAAACATAAACAATAAAAGTGATAAGTATTTTTACTGTAAATTATTAGTAATTGTGCCATAATGAAAAAAAAAATTAACTTTTTTTTTTATCAAAAACTAATTTTACGTGAATGAATATCAAAAGAGTTTTGTCAAATGCAAACTCAATATACAAATTTTAAAAAACATAAATGCCCTGTTTTTTAATTTTTGTTATTATTTTAATTATGATTTTTTGGTTTTTTTTTTATTAAATTGATGTCACTCGACTGATGACACTAAACTCAATCACTCTTTTTAATATCAGTATACATAATCTAGCAATGTCCAATCTATAAATCTTTTATTTTTATATTTATTTTTCTAATTTTGAATTTCATAAATAAATGATGAGTCAAGACTTAAAGACTTAAGTTTTGTTTTGGATTTGACCGAAAAATAAATAACTTTTATTAAATACAATAGTTGACAATTAATATTATGAATTTGAATGTATTAAAAAAATAAATTATTTATGAGTAAAAAATAATGGTTAGTTTAATGGGTGTTTATATTCAAGAGTAGATAATATATTAATTACATTTTTTTTTTAAATATCATTTTTACTAGTACCATTAAATACTGATTAGCATTTTCCCTTTAAAGTGCTACTAGAGCACTTATTAACAAAATTCCATTTCTGGAGTGATAAAAGAAGAAGCTAAGGAATTTGGTTAAAATACTAAAAAAAACCTTTGAATTAATTATTTTATTTTTATGTAAGTTTTTATATGTTTATTGTATCCAAATAAGTTTTTATCCTTTGATTTGAACCCAACTAAATCTTTATTTCAAATGAAAGATTTATTTACGTTAAGGTTTATTTAGTTATAAATTAAAAATTAAGAACTTATTTGAATATAAATTAATGATTAAGAATTAATTTAAATATAAATTAAAATTTTATTTAAGTATAATAAAAAAATACTTAAATAAAATGATAAAATTTAAAGACTTTCGTAATATTTTAGTCAAAAGATTTCTATGCAATTTATTGCAATTTTTTTTAATCAACTGAAAAGAATTAATTAATGCCTTCTAGATCACCCAAAATACAAAACAAAAGCAAAAACTACTTGTATTATTGCCAGGCATCCCCAGGTTTTTATGTTTTGTTGACTTTTATAGTGGTGGATTGACTGGTCACATTAAATATTACCTGTATTTTTTTGAATGAGCATTGAAGTTTTCTTCATACTCTTTTTTTATGTATTTATTTTTCCCTCTTATTGCATTGAAGTCGTACATTAGCTAGAAAAATGTGGCTATTATCTAACATCTTAATTTATAAAGGAAAGTAGTAGGTTGGTTAGGAAAGGTGTAATGAGAAATGTTATAATTTGTTTGAAAATTGTATTTTTTTTTAAAAGGAGTATAATTTTTTTGAGAAATTATTTCATAAATTATCAGTGGAATTTTTATTTTAAAACGGGATTAGTAGAGTGGCACATATTTTTAAAATATATTAATAAAATAAAAAAATAATTAAAAAAATTACAATATGTGACAATCTCTTAAATCCGCTTGTGAAATAAAAAAAAATTCATCGTATCAAAAACCAACCTAATTTTCTTTTGTTTAAGCAAATGTGATGCATGTTATTTGATAATATTTGTTAGCATATGGAAAATGTAGAGTTTAAATTCTATGCTTACTTTTGAAATTTATCATGTAAATAATTTATATAATAAAAGCGAAATTAAATAACTTACAAAATCATTCGATGATAAATTCGATTTTGATTTATTGGTCGAAGATAAAATCACATAATCAAAAATTATTTATTACCACAGCATTAAATTTTTCGAAAATACAAAGAGTTTCAAGTTCAGACTATTGTATTTTTATTAAAGAAATTTATTTTTCTTGGCCGAATCAATAACTTATTTTTTTAAGAGAAATTTATCTTCACTTCTCATTTTGACTTAATGAACAACCTTTTTGCTTCAAGGGAAATTACTTTTCCTTTTAATTGTTGCGTTCCTAACTGCCCTTTGCCAATTTCCATTTCCAACAATTTTATAACTTCCAAAAGGAAGTTAATGTTTGAAACGATCGGCCCCTTCGCCGTTTCCAACAAATTTCAAGTTCGAAATTCCTTTGCAAGATAACCCAAAACAACAGCATTCATGTTCGTTAGGTTTAATCATATTCAAGTCGGATTTTTGATAAGATTTTAATATTTGAGTTCGACTTATAAAATATATTATATTAATAAAAAAATATTTTAATTTTTAAAATATATTTAAAATATAAAAATATTAATATAAAATATTTTTAATATTTTAATAATAAGAATTAGCATTTTTATTGAGACTAGAATGCATAGTAAATAAAATAAATGTATGGATACTGGATAGAATCAAGTATGCAATAGTTACATATAAAAATATTTGATTATTGGTGAAAAATCAATAGATTTCTAATATCGAATCGGGATCAATTACGATAGAAATAAAGTATCGGATCAAACTCTTTTTTGTTGTCAAAGTAATAGCTATGTACTTAAATGGACGAGCCAAGCTTTGATTCAATTTTAATGGGAAATATTAGAAGAATTTTAGAAGGAAAAAAATGTTGCATTCAATCATATTATTTAGCAGAATAAAAATTCCAAAAATATTTCAAACCTGAAATTAAAGCAGGTAGTCATAAAAGACTGGAAAACTAAAAGAAAAACTACAGTAAACCAGCAGCTAAGCTCCTATGTTACT
The DNA here is from genome assembly GCA_030761205.1 of Fremontodendron californicum. Lineage (NCBI taxonomy): Eukaryota > Viridiplantae > Streptophyta > Magnoliopsida > Malvales > Malvaceae > Fremontodendron > Fremontodendron californicum. The sequence goes on from JAULJL010000037.1 coordinate 4,866,763, forward strand.
CGGATTCGAAGGTGAATGTTGGATACGAGTATGTATCCGACATGATATGCTCAATTTTTTTTTTTTTTTTTAAAGTTTTTTCATATATTTAGAAGATCATACTCTCATATATATCCATGCCCGAATATGTTTTGAACACAGATGTCGAACACGAATACTTTAAAAAAATAAAAAATCCGTAAAACATGCATGAAATATATCTAATTAATATGAAAGAGCATCGGAGGGCGTAGGAGAATTATAAGAAGGTGGATAGAATGGAGCGTGATGATGATGATGACAAAGATAAGAACATTCGCAAACAAAGCGATCATCATCGAGTTTGCATTTTCCCCGAGCCTTGGGATGCTTGCGAGCACAATGATGCTGACACTGTGACTGCTTGCATAGAAATGGCGGTGCTGAAGGATATTCTTCCTTGCATACCTTTAGACCCTTCAAACTTTCACCTGTAAAAAAATTATCTCCATCCAATTACAATTATTACTTGTCACGAATTAGTTTTGCCAAAATAAAACAAAATTTTGACTAAATGAATCAAATTACCTTCATGAAAAGAGAAGAGAACAATGGAGAGGATCATCAAAACTACTGCCAAGGACTTCATCTTATAAGTAGTTCAAAAATGGAATACGTTGAGTTATGTTTTGGGAGATGGAAGAGTTTCGATCCTTTTATAGGAGAGAATTAATGATCAATGGAAAGAAAAATATGGATATTTATGACAAATTAAATATATGGAAAGATTAACTGACGTCTAAGCAAGATAATTAAGCATGTTCATGGGTTAAAGTAATTAAATAGTTCTTATAGTTAAAATTGTATTTTAATTTTTATATTATAGAAGTGAGTAATTTAATCTTTATATGTTTGAAATTTGTGCAAAAAAGTAAAATTGATAATAGTGTTAATGAAAAACCGTCTAAATGCTAACATAGACATGTGAAACTGATAAAAAAAGATGACTTGGAAAAAAATAATGACGTGTCAAATTTTTTTACTCAAGTGAAATTTAGAAAAACATAAATTTTTTTACCCAAATCCCTCCCTTATCTGTAAAAATATGTCATCATTTTTTTCGAAGTTATCTATTCTGTCAGTTTTTAAATTTCACCTGAGAAAAATTTTGACACGTCATCATTTTTTTTTAAGTCATCTATTCTGTCAGTTTCACATGTTCATGTCAGCATTTAAATGATTTTTCATTAACATTGTTATCAATTTTACTTTTTGCACCAATTTCAAACGTACAAAAATTAAATTATTCACTTAAAATACACTTTTAACTATAATATAAAAACTTCTTAAATATTTTAACTTATGTTCATGAAGTTTGTTAACGTGTTTTTATTGTCGGAGTTGTTGAGTTTAGGGGAGTTGGCAGAGTGAGAGAGCTAACCTGTGGAGGTTCGGAGGAATAATCCAATTAAGCTTGCACGTTGGAAAATAGAAATTTCCAACTTGCTTAACGCTTTCATGCTAGTGTTCTAGTTTGGATTTCTAATATCAAGCCCATCTTGAGCTAGGCCTGACCCTTGTTTGTTTCTACATTATTTCAGACTGGGTCGAGTTTGGAAAACACCTTCTTCTAAAGTTTAGCCAATTTAGCCCAGTGATAACCTCAAACTGCTTTAATTACTTTGTAAATTTCAAGAAGGACGGGTTTTGATCTCATAAATTCGATTTTGTAAGAGTTATTACGAAATTTGATATAATTTAATTATAATTATAAAATTTTAACTTAGACTTGTTCAATAATCAGATTATTTATTTAAATTTAAAGATCTATTGGATATTATGAAAAATTTGAACAAAAATATTGAATCTAAAAAATGAATTTAAACAAAAAAAAAATAAGCCGTTTGAAAAATAAACAGAACCTTAATTGTTTGCCCGTTTAAAAAATTATGCTTCTTGGATCCCACTTTAAGCACTCAAATTCTCTATAAACTAAACATAAATGTTATAAAGCTTATTTGAAATATTTTCACCTATGAAAAATATTAAGCTCCACTTACATCTTTTGTTTTTATTGTAGTACTTTCAGAATCAGTTTCAAACACAAACTTATTATACTCAAATTCAACATCCTAAAATGTTTGAAAGTTTTTAGTACATTTCCAAAAAAAATCTGATTTTCTCATGTTTTATCCCAATATATGTAAACTAAACCATGCAGGCTAACAACAAGCTAAGGCCCAAGGTAAGATATAAAATAATAGAAATCATTTTTACAACTCAAAACTTAAAGCAGGAAGTTAAGAAGTCATCATCATCCATGAAAATGCACAGCTCTCCCTCCATTGAATCAAACCTCGTTTCAACTTCCTCAAACGCCGCCGTCCCCAAACCATCCCACCAAGCGAAGCATTCGGGATCCTCATCTGATACACTGGGCTCAAACGGCCTGTCTCCATTTCCCACCGGTTCCTGCAAAGCCGCTTTGGCCGCAGCGGATTGTATATCCCTCCTGGAGCAAGACTCAGGGCGGGGAAGTGACCTCACCAAGTCCGGGAAGTTGAGGATAGCAGAGTCGCCTTTCAAGAAGAACGCCGCCGAGTCATATGCCCGGGCCGCCATCTCTGGTGAGCCAAATGACCCCAGCCATATCCGAGTCTTTTGACCAGGTAAGCGTATCTCAGACACGTAACGCCCCCACCTCCGTTTACGTACCCCGCGAAACGAGGTGTCGTCTTGGCCGGTACGTTTCTTGGATACACGCTCTTTCTCACAAACGGACATGAAAGAAAGAATCGCAATCTGTGTTATTTGAAGCTTTCAGTAATTTGGTTATGTTTGGAATAGAAATGCAGGGAAAGTCTCGAAGAAATAAATAGGAGACAATATGGAGGGTAAAGAGATAAGGAAGTGAAGATAGCTGGCATTTTGGTTGCAAGTTGCATCTAAGATTTTTTGATTGAAAAAGGACATGGACAAAGTACATATGCAGCAGATGTTGAACATCAACCTGTCTAATTACACAACTGACCTTTCCATTCATGCGCATTCTAACTACATTTATTTATGCATCAAATTATTTATTTAAATTTAAAAATTTATGAAAATATAGATAAAAATATTAAATTTAAATAAAAAATAATAATAAGACTTGATTAAAACATATTGGGTTTGAGCAACTTTTTTGTATTTTAAAATTGAGTTTAAACATAAACTAGAATTCATATTTCGTGTCAGACCTGAATAATTAGAAAATATAAAATATTTTAGTTGAGTTTGGTTCGAATTCAATCCAGACCTGATTCATAGACAAATTTAATGTGCATGTAATTAATACTTTTTAATTTGTACTTTGTCATATTTTTTTCCTCATACTTTTAGATTATTGTATGATTGGAAAATGTAATAAAATAAAAAGGATTTTGTTAATGAGCCTTTTAAGGATATTTTTTTAATATTAGTATATATAATAATATATTCATTCAATACATTAAAAATGATGAATAAAGTTATCAATTTTTATATTTAATACAATATTATTATTATAAATAATATATTAACTAACTTTGATAACAAAAGCCACATAAAAAAAAATTGAGATTTAGTACTTCAACATAAATACATAAAAGCTTATTTATTCTTCATGTATTAAAGCAGATGGTGAGATTAAATTTGCATTAAATATTGCAAGTGAAAAATTTGCAAGGATGAGGGAGGAAAAAAGAAGAAGAATAAGGATAAGGTGGTAATTTCGAAGGTAAAACGAGTTGTCGTCAATATAGAATTAAAAAAAAAAAAACGCGTTTAACCAGCTGTAAGGTGGCGATGCAATAATGCAATAAAGGGAAAACTCTACATCAGCAGTTTCAATGCTTCAAAACGCTCTTTTAAAATGAGCTCTTAACACTCCACTAATACGATCCGTTGGATCTGACAATTGTCATGCGTTGGATGGCCTATTCTGTAGTCTTTACAATGAAAAGGTAATTATTTATTTTATAAAATTATATTTATATTAAAAAATTATAACCATAATTAATATATAATTAAACGAAGTTTGTTCAATTAAATTTGAACTTGAAACCTAATAGCATACCAAACGATCTAAGGTTGAAATAACAAAAGTTGTTCTACCATGCCCATTGACAAAATCATCTCACGTATACTCCATTAAATATTTTAATTCACTAACTGATCAATATTGCCAATTTTGATAACGTGTATGTTTGAGAACTCAGCTGTTAGATATAAAATAAATAAAAATCGTCATCAATATTTTTTTTGATTAAGTTTAAAGAAATTTTAAGCTTTAATTTTTTTTTTCTATCAGATTTACACAAACAAAATAAGATTTCGAAATCGCTTATGTGTGAGAAAAGTTTTAACATTCACAACACTCATCAAAGGACGATACTTAATTAGTCTCATGTTATCTTAAAATGATCTTAATCAAAGGTTTTTTTAATACTTGATTTATAAATTTCATTATTTATATATTAAAAAATCTCTTAGGTTTTTTCAAACATTTCGGCAATTTTTTTAATAATTTACTTCACTTTAAGAGTATTCAAGAATCCGTTGATTCTCTTGAAAAGGATTCGTCATTGAATTTGTTTAATATTTCATGAAAAAGAATTAATCAACTTAAAAATTTACAAAAATCTACATATGTTTTTATATTTTGTTTTTATTTTTTAAATATACTTTAAAAGATATGTATCATTATATTAATTTTATTTTTAAAATTTAAAAATTTCATTCACAGTAAATTAGATAAATTTTTTATTCCATTTTACAACTTTTTACAAGTTTGCTCACCTTAGTAAACAGGATTTAGATTTGGGAATAGCTTCAGATTATTAGTATCTTGTCTTAGTACAAAACATGTAGAAAGATTCTAGGTATTATTTCCTCCTTGATTGATTTTGATATGCTAACCACCTAGCTAGCATGTTAGTCCTACAACTGAGGTGTTTTAAATTTCGGGATATTTTATTATTTATTTGATGAGAATTAAATGAGTGTTTTTTTTTTGATAAACGTGTAAAAAATAAAATAAAATTATTAATTAAAAAATTATAAAAAGACTAGAAATAATTTATTTATTCATAACAAAGATAATAATGAAAAGAAATTATGTATTCTTACATAATGAATTAATAAAAATAAATATTTTAAAAGAAATAAAAGATTAAAAAATAATTAAATTTGTGATTAGATTTGTTTACGAATTACACTACTTGTCAAGTTTATTAGTATAATCGATTCAACCCATGATATTATTTTATAAATAAATAACTAAATAAATATTTTAATTTAATTTTAAAATATTAATATAAAAATATTTTTAATTAAATAAAATTTGAATTAACTATTGAGCCAAATTCGATTTCAAATTTAAATATTAAAGGTATCGGTCGAGTGTGATGCGACTCGATTTATAGACATCTTCCAACAGTCAATGTCTAAATCAAAGTTTTTTTTTTTTCTTACTTTTTATGTTTGTTAAGACAATATCTAATAAGCATTTGAGTTACTTATTTCAAATGCTTTTCCTTTTTCTTTTTTTTTTTCTTTTTTGTGTAAGATAAATTTCATTTTTTTTCGTGAAATGGATATTAGAGGGTAACTCAAATGTTTTTCAATTTTTCATGAAATCATATTGTCCAATAGGAAAAATTTGATGTTTTTATTTTTAATTAATTTCTATGTCAATTTTAAAAAATATTTTTTTTAGTGCCATGTCAGATGTGTTATGACACATCAGCATTTTTGAACATGTCAAATTGTCTAGTCAGCTTTTTAACATAAACTATTATGGATGTTAACAATTTTACTTATTTGCTTCTATTTTAAAAGTAAATGGATCAAATTACTTACAATTTTGGTACATAGACTAATTTACACCAGACTCTAAAGTATAAGGATCTGATAAGTACTTTGACCGCTTATTAGATATTGTCTTAACAAACATAAAAAGTAAGAAAAAAAAACTTTGATTTAGACATTGACTGATTGAAGATGTTTATAAATCGAATCGCATCACACTTGATCGATACCTCTAAAATTTAAATTTGAAATCGAATTTGACTCAATAATTCATTCAAATTTTATTTAATTAAAAATATTTTTATATTAATATTTTAAAATTAAATATTTATTTAGTTATTTATTTATAAAATAATATCATGGGTTGAATCGACTATACTAATAAGCTTGACAAGTAATGTAATTCGTGAACAAATCTAATCACAAATCTAATTATTTTTTAAATCTTTTATTTTCTTTAAAATATTTATTTTTATTAATTCATCATGTAAGAATACATAATTTCTTTTCATTATTACCTTTGTTATGAATAAATAAATTATTTTTACCCTTTTTATAATTTTCTTTAACTAATAACTTTATTTTATTTTTTATATGATTATCGAAAAAAAAAAAAATTCTCATTTGATTCTCACCAAACAAGTTCTCATTGTAATCTTCACCCTATTTTTATTTGTAGTATTTGTTTGTTTATTTACATTACATTGCAGTTTAAAGTCCTGCAGATTGAACCAGTGCAGCAAATCATTCCTTTCCTTTTCCCCTTTTCACTTTGTTTTCTCCAATTCCTGCCATATTTCTTTTATCTTTTAACAATTTGAAAAACTTAAGTTGCATTGATTGTTACTAATTTCTCCTGTTTTTCCTCGAGGGCGTTATCTTGTCTTAGAATCTATCTTTTATTTTTAAAATAAAAATTATCTTGTTTGGTTCGTGATATTTCTAATAGTTAAGAATGTAAGATGCCGCTCGTATCTAAAATTCGATAATATAGAGAGTAACCTAAGACCTCTCTCTTAAGTTACGTTATATTTGTTTATAAAACCGAGTAATGCAATCAAGTAAGAAAAAAATTAAAAGAAATGAAAAAATGGTTTGGCAAGGCACTTCCAGAAAGTTATTTTAAGAATAATAGTTTCTCTACTTATATGCAAATGGACTTTTGAAAACGTTATTCCCAGGATACAATGTCAATACGAAGAAGAACAAGATTGCACTTCAAATTTTTCTTAAACACACTTGAACCAAAACCAAGAAAAATTGAGAGTGAGAGAGAATGAGTGATTGAATGTAAGAATTAATTGAATTAAGTGTAAAGGTATTTATAGAAATAAAGAGGTGCTAAAACACATTTTCATGAAAGTGCTTATTTTTCATGAAAAGTCGTTACTTTGGCATAAATACCTCATGAAAAGTCAACACTCTTGGAATGAGTACCCTTTCACGAAGAATCATCATTCTTGAAATGAATAACCATCTCAAACAGTTATAACTTTTTTTTTAATACACTTAATCGTGCAACCTATATAACTTTCTACCTTTGTCAAAAGACACTTAGAAAATTATGAAACATTTCATTATTGGTAATATATATATATATATATATACAACAATCCCCCACTTATTACCTAATAATGCAAATGTATGCATCCTAAAGAAAATATACAAATTGGTTCTTATGTAAAGTGTATGTCTAATAGGTGGCCAAGGCTTGAACTTTTAGATTGAATATGAGACACAAGGAAACATATTCACACTCTACACTGGTTCGTGTGTTCCTCCAAAAGGCAGCGCAATTTAGTACATGGGCCTTCGCTTTATCCTGTGCTAGCAAATACTCTAGGATTAACCGGAAATCAATAAGAAGCAGCCTCTCACTTCTCTACTTGCATAGGTAGACTTTGTCAAAAGTGTTCACAACCTCCTTTTTTACTTATCTCTCTACTCAATGAGCTATAAGTTTATTAAGGAATTTATGTCCAACCTCTTTGTTGTGAATAACAATGCATCTAGATATGAGACTTTATAAAGAATAGTTATTTTCTTTCTTTTCTTCACTATTCCAAAAATTGATGCATTGGGATATTATGTATCTTATACATAGATTTCTCGGACAACTCAAGATTGATATCCATTGACTTTCATACACAATGATCATCGAATGAAGAGATTATCCAATGATAGGATCCAAGATGGTCCAATTCCATGGCAATATCTATATGGGCCAAGATCCAAGAAGATCTAGGAAACGTGGCAAGAATGGGTGAAATTCACTTGGGCCATGTTGCAAGTTATTTAGGAAAGACTTCAACATGCAAGATGGGCTTGCATCCAAGTTTGGTCCATGTGATTCAAGAACACAAGATGGCACATTAAGAGGGCTTATTTGGGCTTATTTTAATTCTTATAATTACTTAGGCACTTGGGCCTATATTATGTAACATGGACATCTTTTAATTATTTAGGTTTAGGTTTGAGCAAGTTCAGCCCATATTTTACATATTATTACTTAGTAGATTAGGGTTATTGTAGGGAGGCTATAAATATATGTCTTAGCTGCCTACTTCAATTATCTTTTGATCAATTAAGTCTGATTTTATTCAGTGAGAGTTTTCTCTTTTTAGTTCTTGAAAGAACTTAGGAACTTATCAAAGAATTCTTTCTTTGTGGCGTTCAACCTATCAAACTTAGGTTCTTGAAACGAGAGTTCTTAGGGTCTAGCTTACATGCTTAATCTAGGTTATTTGAAACAGGCTTTTTAAGGGTTTAAGTTTTCTTTGCCTGAATCTTGGCTTTTCTGGGTTAGGTATTTCAATTTGTTAGTGGGTTCAAAGGGTTTAACCCCTAGGGTTCACATCAGTTGGTATCAGAGCTTAGGCTTCCAATCAGGTTTTTATAGTTATCGCTTTGATTTGTTGTTTGTTACTTTTTTTTGGGGTTTCAGATACTATCACAGCAAAATTAATAACAAGATTTTGGGGTTTTAGGCATTCTTGTCTTAGGGTTATAGCTTTAGGCATTCTTGCCTTGGGTTATAGTTTTTAGGCAGTCTTGCTTTGGGGTTTCGTTTCTTGTAATTGAATCAAATCAATCTAACAAGATTTTGGGGTTTCAGCATTCTTGTCTTGGGGTTATAGCTTTAGGCATTTTTCCTAGGGTTATAGTTTTTAGGCAGTATAAGTTTGAGGTTTCAGTCTTAGAAAGTGGTTTAAATCAAGATTTCGTTTCTTGAATTCTTGATTTATTAAAATTTCTTCTTATTGATTCTTGATCCGAATCTTGAAAAAAAAAATTCAGAGGGGCATTCGAACAGTCCCAAGAAAGAAAAAAGAAGTTCATCCAAAATTTCAAGAAAATCAAGAAGTCTCGTTCTTGAAAAAAAAGAAAAGAAGAAGATTGTTCGAATAGGCAGAAAAAGAAAGAAAGATTCGAAAAAGATTGAAAAGAAAAGGAAAGAATTGACATTCATTTTTTTTTACTAACCAAAGTTGTTTTGCAGCGACTTTAAGATGTCTCTCACACTATGCAACGAAGTAAAGCAGGCTCTACAAGAGATGAAAGAGATCACCTTATTGTTTGGGAGGTTTGTGCAACAAGAGGAAGAAAGATGGAGAACAAAAAAGAGAGAAAAAAAGAGAAGAAAAAAAGAAAAAAAAAGTGAGGTGGCTGCAAATAAAGAAAAGCAAGAGGAAACAGAGAGTAAAAAAGAAACTGAAAAAGAAATAGAGGTGGCTGAAATTAAAGAAGTAAGAGAGGAGCCACTAGTGGAAAAGGAGACAATTCCTGCCGAGGAAAACAAAGAATTTGAGAATTTTACTGATGCAAAGGAGAGTGAGGTTTTTATTCTTGATGCTCCTAACCAATCTCTTCCTATTTTTCCTGTTTTTCTGTTGAAGGATTGTGGGGATTTATTTTCGGAGGAGTTGCAGGATAGGTTGCCACCCATAAGCGGCATTGTCCATCACCTTGATTTAGTACCTAGCGCCGTCATTCTCACACACAATGCTAAGATTCGAGGGCGAATCTTTTCGAGGAAAGGGGGAATGATAGGATCCAAGATGGTCCAATTCCATGGCAATATCTATATGGGCCAAGATCCAAGAAGATCTAGGAAACGTGGCAAGAATGGGTGGAATTCACTTGGGCCATGTTGCAAGTTATTCAGGAAAGACTTCAACATGCAAGATGGGCTTGCATCCAAGTTTGGTCCATGTGATTCAAGAACACAAGATGGCACATTAAGAGGGCTTATTTGGGCTTATTTTAATTCTTATAATTACTTAGGCACTTGGGCCTATATTATGTAACATGAACATCTTTTAATTATTTAGGTTTAGGTTTGAGCATGTTCAGCCCATATTTTACATATTATTACTTAGTAGATTAGGGTTATTGTAGGGAGGCTATAAATATATGTCTTAGCCGCCTACTTCAATTATCTTTTGATCAATTAAGTCTGATTTTATTCAGTGAGAGTTTTCTCTTTTTAGTTCTTGAAAGAACTTAGGAACTTATCAAAGAATTCTTTCTTTGTGGCGTTCAACCTATCAAACTTAGGTTCTTGAAACGAGAGTTCTTAGGGTCTAGCTTACATGCTTAATCTAGGTTCTTTGAAACAGGCTTTTTAAGGGTTTAAGTTTTTTTTGCCTGAATCTTGGCTTTTCTGGGTTAGGTATTTCAATTTGTTAGTGGGTTCAAAGGGTTTAACCCCTAGGGTTCACATCATTATCCTTTAAACTTAAAGGATCAATTTCTTAAACGACATCAATGAGATAGAGTTGTTATCAATCAAGATCATCTCTAGTAATCAGTACTAGTCCCATATCTCTCATAGTTTTAGCTATTTTATCACCCGACAAGGGTTTAGTAAAGGGATCCGCTAACATTTGATTTGTAGGTAGGTACTCTAAATTAACCTTACCTTTCTTTACAACACTTCTCACATGATTGTATCTCATAGCAATATGCTTGCCATTGTTAGACAATCTTCCATTCTTTGTGTTGTAAATAGCAGCTTGATTATCACAATATAAAGTGATTGGTCCTTTGGTTTTCTCAATAAAAGGAATACACTTAAGAAACCTTTTAAACCAAAGTAAATCTTTGGTGGCATGAGACATTGCAATGAACTCGGATTCCATGGAAGATAATGCCACACAAGTTTGTTTCTTTGATGACCAAGAAATAATAGCACCTCCTATAGTGAACAACCAACCACTAGTGGACTTGGAACTTCTCTTATCCGAAGCCCAATTTGCATCACAATAACATTCCAAAACAGGAGTCTCATATTTGTAATGCAAACCATAATTTAAAGTATGCTTCAAATATCTCAACAATCTACTCAATTCATACCAATGTTCATTACTAGGATTATTAGTAAATCTACTCAATATTCCAACAGCACATGCAATATCCGGTCTAATATGATTCATAGCATAGATTAAACTACCTATGATCTTAGCATACTCCTTTTGATTAACCGGTTCTCCTTGGTTAGGCACGAGTCTATTAGAAGGATCAATAGGTGTTTTACTAGGTTTGCTATCAAAGTAATCAAACTTCTTAATCAACTTTTCTATGTAATGAGATTGTGAGAAAATAAATTTACCATTCCTTTTATAAACTTGACACCTAAGATCACAGCAACTGGACCTAAGTCTTTAATATCAAAAACTTGATTTAAAAAGGACTTAGTCTCATTAATACTTTTCATGTTTGTGCCAAAAATAAGAAGATCGTCAACATAAAGAGTGATCAAGACTTTAAAATCTTTTGTGACTTTAGTAAAGACACAATTCTCAACCTTGCTACATTTAAAGCCAAATTTCTTGATCTCTTTCTTGAACTTCTTATACCATTGCCTAGATGCTTGTTTAAGACCATATAAAGATTTGTTGAGTTTACATACCTTGTGTTCTTGTCCTTGAACCACATAATCTTCCGGTTAATGAATGTGAATTTCTTCATTAAGTTCACCATTGAGAAAAGCCGTTTTGACATCCATTTGATGTACTTCAAGGTTGTAAATTGAAGCAATCGCGAACATCACCCTTATAGAGGTAAACTTGGTAACTGGTGAGAAAGTTTCAAAGTAATCTAGACTTTCCTTTTGACTATAACCTTTGGTTACGAACCTTGCTTTGTATTTGTCAATACTACTATCGGTTTTGAGTTTCTTTTTCAAAACCCATTTGGAGCCAATAGGTTTAGTGCTAGGAGGTAGATCCACTAAAGACCATATTTTATTCTCATATATGGATTTAATCTCATCATCCATAGCATTCTTCCAAAATTTGGAATCATGCATGTTCATAGTCTCTTGAAAGTTTTAGGATCGTCCTCTAACATGTAAGTGTATATGTCCGGTCCTAAATTCTTTTCAATTCTTTTGCTTCTTCTCAATTCAATATCAATAGGTTCATTCTCATGTGATGTACTAGCATGATGATCATGTAAAGATGCAATATCATTTATATCATAATCAAAATCATGCTCAAATCAATCAATTCATTTGACAATTCTTTCTCTAACTCTAGATCATTAGCATCCTTAATAGTCAAATGCTCAAAGTAAATTGCACGAGTAGATTAAAAAACACTATTAGTTTTTAGATTAAGAAATCTACATACTTTACTATGGGTCCGTTTACCATTGCTTTTGGCTTTATAAACGAAGCTTTTGACTGCAATGGTAAACGTGTTGCAGTGAAAAAACTCTTTTTCACTTTAGAAAATAAGCCAACCGCAGAAGCCCTTGAGTTAGTGCTTTTGTGGTTTGCAACTTATAAATTTAAGATAAATTTATTAAAATATCCTTTCACTTATTTGTTATTCACAATAATATCATAACTTAATTTCATTTTTTAATGCAAAAATTGAATATACATTTTTATAATATTTGTGCATATAACAACTCTTCATCTTTTCTTAATTATATCATAAATATATGGCATTAAATATACTTGAATAAGAATATATTATATTTGTATGTGATTTTATTAATATTTAAAAAATGTATTTTTTGTATATTTTAAAATTTAATTTCACAATAATTTATATTAATTATTTTAAAAGTATTTTAAATTTTATTTTTTTGATATATCTTAATATTAATTTACTTGAATAGTACTAAAAATAACATTATTTACCTTTTCAATATCATGTCTGTTTTAAACATTTTAACTTTCCACAACATTTTTTCACAGCAATGCTAAACACACAAAAATTTCAAACCGCAGATTTTCACAGCAATTTTCAAACACACTTTTTCCAAACGCACTTTTATCAACCGCAACAGCAATGCTAAACTACCCCTATGCATAGCATAACCAAGAAAAACAGATTTGGTAGCTTTACTACCCAATTTCGGTCTCTTATTAGTAGCATCAAGGACATATGCAATACATCCAAAAACTTTGAAATAATGAATGTTAGGCTTCCTACCTTTTAATAATTCATATGGAGATTTATCAAAACCTTTATACAAGATTCTATTAGAAATATAACAAGAAGTAAACAATGCATCTCCCCAAAAACTCATAGGTAACTTAGAATGCAAAAGCATAACACTTACCATTTCAAGCAAAGTCTTATTCTTCCTTTCTGCTACTCGATTTTGAGGTGGAGTATTAGGAGCATATACTTCTCTAATAATACCATGTAATGCACAAAAAGATATAAAATCATTTGATAGAAATTCACCACCCCTATCAGATCTAAGTTTCTTAATCTTCTTATTAGTCAAATTTTCAATTTCTTCTTTGAAAATCTTAAACTTTTCAAAAGCTTCATCTTTTGTTTTAAGCAAATAAACATAAGTATACTTAGAGAAATCATCTATAAAAGTAATAAAGTACCTTTTTCCTCCTCTAGTTAAAAAATCATTATTATCACATAAATCGGTATGAACTAATTCTAATAATGAATTTGTTTTGAAAACTGATTTAAAAGAAGATTTAGTAATCTTTGCTTGAGCACAACATTCACAAGTTTTAGTACTAAAAATTAAATTTGATTTAGGAATCAAATCATGAGAAGACATTCTACTTAATCATTCATGCTAATATATCCTAGTCTATGATGCCACAAATAATTTGAATCATTCACATCAACAATATAAGCATAATTAAAAGAACTTTGATTGATATTGAGAATATACATGTTGTCTTTAGCATATCCCTTTCTTACAAATGATCCTTTCTTAGAAATGATCACTTTTTGAGAATCAAACACAACTTTGAAACTATTATCACCTAGTTTCTTTACAGAAATTAAACTCTTTCTAAGGCTAGGAATGTGATACATATCTTGTAAAGTTAAAACCTTGCCGGAAGTAAGAGAAAGTCTAACGGTCCCTTTGCCAACAACCTTACAAATGGAGGAGTTCCCGATGAAGACCAATTTGTCCTCATTGATCTGTTCATAAGTCTTGAAAACACCTTTGAAGGGAGTGACATGACAAGTTGCACCAGAATCAATCCACCAATCTTCTTGGTTATCAACCATGAGGATTTCGGTGAGCATTGCAACCATGTCATCTTCAGTCACCATATTGGCTTCATTTTTCTTGCCTTTTCGAAAATGGCACACTTTTGCAAAATGGCCATTCTTTCCACACACATAGCAAGGACCTTTATTCTTTTTTAAATCTTTTTCGATTTTGTTGAACTTTCACTTCCTTTTTGAAGAGTTTTTCTTCCCCTTGTTGTGAGATTTATTCTCACCCTTAAGAGAATTAGATGAAATAAGACCTTCAATGTTATGCACATTATTGTCCTTCACATTATAAGAAGTTCCATCTCTCTTTCGGGCTTCACTTTCAATTTGGGTATATTGAACCAATTCATCTAAGGTAAATGATTTTTTCTTATGTTTCAAATACCTTTGATAATCTTTCCAAGATAGAGGTAACTTACCAATGATGGTGGATACTTGGAAAGTTTCAGAGATTGGTTCTCCCGCATCATTGCATTCAGTTGCAATGTCATTTAATTCATTAACTTTATCAATAACGGGTTTAGAATCCGTCATTTTAAAGTCAACATACCTGTTCATAAGGAAGGATTTGTTCCTGGCATCTTCATTTTTGTACCTCTTTTCAATAGCATGCCATAACTCCAATGCCATATTATGTTGGTGAAACACATTGAAAAGAGAGTTGCTTAGTGCTTGAAGAATAGATAAGCGACAAATGTAGTTGTCTTCAATCCATTTTTTTTGCTTAGTCGTCAAATCTTCACCTTCAGTTGCTTCTTGTGGATAATTCTCTTGTAGAACATATGCTACCTTCAAGAGACTTACTTGATAGTAAATCTTCATGCTCTACCTTTTGTAGTTAAGGCTATTGAACCTTTCAAGTTTCTCTATTTCAAAGACTTGAGGCTTGATTACAGAAGTAGCCATAGAGAAAAACTATTATTCTTAAATTATTGTATATTATAAAACGGACCAATGCAATCAAGTAAGAAAAATGTAGAAGAAATGAAGAAATAGTTTGGCAAGGCACTTCCAGGAAGCTATCTTAAGAAAAATAGTTTCTCCACTTAGGTGCAAATGGACTTATGGAAACGTTATTCCCAGAATACAATGTCAATACGAAGAAGAACAAGATTGCACTTCAAATTCTTCTTGAACACACTTAAACCAAAACCAAGAAAAATTGAAAGTAGAGAGAATGAGAGATTGAATGTAAGAATTAATTGAATTAAGTATAAAGAAAGGTATTTATAGAAATCAAGAGGTGCTAAAACACCTTTTCGTGAAAGTGCTCATTTTTCATGAAAAGTCAACACTCTTGGAATAAGTACCCTTTCATGAAGAATCATCACTCTTGAAATGAATAACCATCTCAAACAATTATAACTTTTCCTTTAAATACACTTAATCATGCAACCTATATGACTTTCTACCTTTGTCAAAAGACACTTAGAAAATTATGAAACATTTCATTATTGGTAATATATATATATATATGCAACAATATTCTCGTGAGAATGTCACTTTTCTGAATTTTGTGATCTTAAAATCAATGTTTTGATTCATATCACTTTTGTAAGTAAAGCAAATTACAAAGTAATACCTAATCCCCATTTCTCAAAAGTGAAAATCTTTCTTCATTTTTCTCAAAACCCTTAACCTACATTTCATGCATAAGTTTGTTAAGTGTTCAGTCTGTTATAGGCTCAGTCAGAAACTTCATGTCCAAGCAACAAGTAAGTGTTTTTTTTATTATTTTTTATTCACATCACCATTTCACCCAAATTTGACATGACTCATAATTTTTTCGTGTATGTCATACATATGCCTATGTAGTGAGGGTAATCATGGTTTTTCTTATTTGGCTAGGCTAAAAGATGTGGCAATCAAAGAAAATAGATATATCAATTAGGCACAAAGAGGTAGACTAAGGATAATCATATATATAGGTAGGCTCGAAAGGCTCAAACGATCCAAAGATAGCCTAAACCACTTCCTCAACTTAGTGTTGTTTAGGATTTCGCCTCGAGAGAGAATCAAACAAATTCTAAGCTCTAGACATAATTGCAATTCACATCAACATAAGCAGTTTTTAAATAAGCAATGCAAATCTAAGCAAGAGATCAAGTGCTCAATTATTGAAAATCACATCATAACAATGAGACTAACAAAATAATTTAACATAAAATCAAACCATGCTTATATTTTCCCAAAAGTTAAGATAAATCAATAACTAAAATTTCATTATTGGATAAGGGCCTCATCATAATAAGTGCAAAATATCTCATTTTTTTTTCTATATTAAAAGTATTAAAACTCTTAAACGTAAACATAGAAAAGAAACTAAAACGAAAACACACAAAACAAACTAAAAAAAAAATCACATAAAACAAAAGAAACTGATAAACTAACGACCAATACCCCCAAACTTAAAACAAACATTGTCCTCAATGTTTAGAAATTAAAAGAGTAAGAATGAGAAAACTCCCCTATTGGTGAAAGCAATGCAGGGGAAACTTTAGTTGTCCTCTTCGACCTCATCATGCTTGTCCAAGTTGGGTGAGTGGTCACTACAAAATAAAACAAAGTAAAAAGAAATTAATAAGAATATCCTAAAAAAAATTAAAATTCAAAATTAAAGAAAAGAAAAGAAAAAATTTAGAACTTGGATTGCCTCCCAAGAAGCCCTTGATTTATATTTATCGGCTTGACTATCTCATGTTTATCATCCGATATCCAACCACTTGATGATCTTCGATTCATGCCATTTGGATGTCTTTTCTTTGAACAACTTAGCTTTCTTGCAGGCTTGATAACGGAATTCATCTCTTTCAGTGGTAGAATTCAATAATGCCTTAAGCGGATCAATGGGATAAATTTCTATGAACTCTTCTTTAATAGCACTTTCTACCACATCGACTAGCTTAGGCTGTTGGATGCATTGAGGAAAAGGTGGTGGTGGATCACACTGAATCACATTTTCTTGAGCTTTTTCATCATATTTTGCACCCATAATTTCTTCTCCAAAAAATTTGGTTGGTGGAGGGTCACACTAAATCTCGTCTTCTTGAACTTTCACAAATTCTTTTTCAATAGGCTCAGTTGGCAATTTAGGGATCTTGCTATCATCTTCTATCTCTTTTTCAATCCCAAGTGTGATTTCATTGCAATGCTCGTCTCCACCTGGTCTGGGATTAGTTTCAATGTCACTTGAAAGAGTTTCTTGAGGGCAATTGTTAATGGCATTTGCAAGCTGACCCATTTATGTTTCAAGATTTCTAAGTGTTTCCGCTTGACTCTGAAGTGTCGCTGCATGATTCTGATTTATAGCATCGGTGCTTGCCATGTAATGCATGAACACTTCTTCCAATGATGGCTTATTTTCTGAGACCGGTGCTTGAACTTGCAATGGAAACCCATGATGATATACTTGACTATCTGAATAGAAGGGCCATTGATTGATGTTCCAAGAAGA
The DNA here is from genome assembly GCA_030761205.1 of Fremontodendron californicum. NCBI lineage: Eukaryota > Viridiplantae > Streptophyta > Magnoliopsida > Malvales > Malvaceae > Fremontodendron > Fremontodendron californicum. Next base: position 4,884,502 of record JAULJL010000037.1, read on the forward strand.
ATTTGAGTGATTCCCCAGCCTGAATTGTAGTTGTTGGAATAAGGATTATTCTGCTGCATATAGTAATTTCCAACATATTGTACTAATTCAACATTGGTTGGGCACCAATCACTATGATGTCCTTCCCCATATAGTTCACAAATAACAAATGGGCTTGGACAGAAGGTACACCCAAATTGTCTAATTTCTTGTTCAGTGCAGCCACCTGTGCAAATAAAGCAGTGATTGCATCTTGTTCATGACCCCACATAGTGCACCCCTTTTGCATTCAACGATCAATAAAACCTGAAAAGAAAAATAAAATAAAATAAATAAATAAATAAGAAATTTTGAATTAAGACTAAAATTGCTTGGTATTAATATTAACAAAAATAGTAAAACAATTCCCCAGCAACGGTGCCAAAAACTTGTTGTCAGATTTAACTAGCAAGTGCACGTTATCGCAAACAAGTAATAAAGTGAAAGCAGAGTGTCAAACCCATAAAAAAATGTTATTAAATTCATTAAATACTAAAATTAGAACAGTTTAATCTTATCCAAATAATTAATTAAAGTTTGTGAATTAAAACTAAATTAAATGAAATAATAAACGAAGAAAGCAAATTAAAATTGGAATTAAATCAATGGAGAAAAACCTAGGATTACAATTTCCCTCAACACTTCGCTTGAACGTCTCCCACCCTCTTAACTTGATTAATGATCTTGAGTTGTTAATCTAGAGTTCTAATATATTTATAAGCATCTGTCGATGGTCTTATAAAAATATCTCTCTTAACCAATTAACTATATGTCTATGATAATTGAATTAAAGAGAAACTCATTAAGCTTAAACTCTAAAATTGGTTACACATGACACGTAAGCATATTTCTACTCTACATGCAGATCAATTCATTAATATAATTGAATATGAAACATGTGTTATTCAATCCATGTCTAACACTAAACTCCCTATGTCTAGTTGTATTTAGGTTACCAAATCAGTTTAATTGGTGATCAAGCAATTAAAAGCTTTAAGCACAAGATTGAATAAACAACTCAAATATCATTAAATCAACTTAGAGAGTAAAATAATTCAAACTACATGTTGAGTTCTATTGCAATCCTAGAAAAAGTAAATTAGTTCATGCTAACTAAAGAAAACAAATAACAAAGGAGTTTCACCATCATCAATATTACAAGAAAGATAAAGAAGAGTAAAGAAAAAGAGAAAACTAAGGTTTTTCAGATTTTCAGTTTTCAATCTTCCAAAATCTCCTTAGCTCATTGAAATCTTTTGGTGGCTACTCTCCTATTAAGAAAATTAGGTTTCTAGAACTTAATTCCTCTTTATTTGAGCATTAAAATGTCCTATTTACAGAGTTTTAGACCCTTGGAGTCAGAAACTTCGCGTTCAAGCAACAGGTAAGTGTTTTTTCGTCTATTTTTTTCACACAGCTGCACAGGCACTGCGGCGCCCATGAATCTAACTTGCTGGCATTGCAGCGCTGGTTTTCGGTGCCGCGATGCCAACCTCTTTATTTGCTGCACTTTGCTTCTGTCGTCTTCTCGCACTTCCTCGGCTGATTTGGATAGGCAAATCTTGTTCGATTTGGACGAGTAAACTACCGTTGAAAAGGTATGGAAATCGGCTTCAAAATTCAAGAGGAAGTTTTCTTGAATAAATACTTTAAGATCATGTTTTTATTGCAACAAGCTCCGGATGCTTTGCACCTTTTTTTCATCTTTTTATACCTCGAAGCTCCTTCTCACTTTGGACCTATAAAAATATAAAAATACTAACTTAATAACTAATTTAAACATGAAATAAATAAATAAAATTAATCTAAAAACAATTAAAACTAATCAATTCCAAATAAAAGCTTCAAGGACTTAGCCGATTTGAATGCACAAAATATGGTAAAATAACTATATTTCATAGAGTTATCAATTGGTCCTAGTCCAGTCCAATAATGATGTAATTAGTGTTAACAGGTTTAAAAGTTAGTTAATTGATAATGATGTAATTAGTTACGAGGTGATGTCAACTGAAGCCGTTGGTGGCTTTAAGAAACAGAATAGGTTGAAATGAAATCATTCAAGAATTTCCAAAACATAAATATTTTCTCTCTCTCTCTCTTTCTCTCTCTCTTTCTTTCTCTTTTTCTTTTTTTCTCTCTTCTTCTTCAAACTTCTCCTTCTAGATTACTCTGGGAACCCACCAATTGATATCAGAGCCATGGAGGATGGCGTTTCAACTCGGTTACAAAAGAAGCTGACTCAGCAGCAGAAGGAGTTGGAAAGGATGGAAACCAAGTTTGATAGGAGCGTCGCTCAGCTTCATTCGATGTCGAACAGTTGGGTAGTGAAATGCGTAAGAGGTTTGAGATGGTAATGACCAAGTTGGAATTGCAAAACACGGGAAAAGCTACAGTCGATTCTGTTACTGTTGCTTCTAAGTCTAATGAGAGTTCAAGTCTTCCTAAACCCCTGAGCAGTCATTTCCCTTCTGTGCTCCATACAGCAGAAGCAGGGGATAACTGACAGCAGACGCATTGCAGACATGAAAGGTTGGATTATCCACGTTTTGAGGGAGAGTAGTTTCCTGGGTGGTTAATGAAGCTTGAGCAGTATTTTGCAGTCGAACAGGTTCCTGAGGATGCTAAGGTTAAGGTTGTCATGATGCATTTGGACGACAGAACTCTCCAGTGGCACCAATACTTTTGCAAATCACACGGTGGAATCGAGAATATGCAGTGGCCTGCATATTTGGAGGAACTCAAGGCACGTTTTGGGAATACTGAATTTTTAGACCCAATGTCTGAGTTGGTTTCCTTGAAGCATAACACGTCAGTAGATGACTACTATGATGCATTCTCGTCCATCCTCAACTCCTTGCAATTGTCAGCCGCTTATGTACTCAACGTTTTTATCAGTAACGTTAACCCTGAGGTCTCCAAAACTGTAAGGTTATTCTTTCCAAAAACACTTAATCATGCTTATAATTTGGCCAAGCAGCTGGAATCCCTTAATAACCATGTACCCAGACGTCCCATGTTTTCCTATAGAAGCACTACTTCAACTTATCAGTCACCTGCATCTTCCCCTATAAGACCATCCACTCTATCTCCCCTGTTCCCTACACCAAACCTTCCCCTATTACCAACACCAACAACTCAACCCAAGCACACTACTACCACCACCACAACTACCAAAAGCAACCCACCATCCACTAGCCCTGCCCACAGTAGCACTAAGTCTGCCTTTACTGCCCAATCACCTACCAGACAGGAAAGGGAGGAACGAAGGAGAAATGGGTTATTTATATGGTGTGGAGTGAAGTATATTTTAGGCCACAAATGTGTTAAATCCTAGTTATATCATATTCTGTTAAATGTTGACAGTGAGGTGGAAGGTGAGCCTGAAGAATTTTCTAATTGTTTAGAGCATATTAAGGAAACTGATAGTCTGAAGGAGGAAGCACCTATAATCTCCTTACATGCCTTACTGGGCACTGAAAGCTATCACACCATGCAAGTCCAAAGTAGGCTCAAAAACCAAAAGGTGGTGATTTTGGTGGATACTGGTAGCACTCATAATTTCATCGATCAAGGCATGGTTAAGAAGTTGGGATGTGAAGTGCAAGAGATCTAGAAGGTGTCTGTGTCCGTTGCAAATGGTGCTAAAATAGGGTCCCAGGAAGCTTGTCTGGGGTTGAATCTAGAAATTCAAGGAGGCACGTTTTCAACTGATTACTTTGTATTGAATCTGCAAGGTTGTGATGTAGTCCTTGGAATTCAATGGTTGATTACTTTAGGTCCAGTGGTATGGGACTTCAAAAACCTGACCATGCATTTTGACCTTCAAAGCTCAAGGGTGGTGTGGCAAGGATTAATAGCTGGACAAGTTTTGGTTATGTCTGAGAAGCAAGCTTCCAAACTGGTTGTTTCCAGTGGCAAAAGTACCTATTCCATGTTAGTTACTGGTATGCATCTTAGTACTATCAATGCAAGTAAAAAACAACATGCTGATAAAAAGAGGTCTGAACGAGAGTTTGAAGTTAGGGATTTGGTGTATCTCAAACTGCAGCCTTATAGGCAAAAATCTGTTGCCAATAGGTTGTGTCTTAAACTATCTATAAGTTTCTTTGGACCGTATCTAGTAGTCAAAAGAATTGGTAAGGTGGCTTACAAATTAAATCTTCCAGCTCAAGCTAAGATACATCCTGTATTTCATGTATCTCAGCTTAAGAAACATGTAGGCAAACAGGTTACTCAATCTGATTGCCTATGCTTGATGATGACGGAGTGCTAGCCAAAGAGCCAATTGGAATCATGAATAGAAAAATGGCCAAGAAAAACAATAGAGCTGTTACAGAGGTGCTGGTACAGTGGAGCCACTCATTTCTTGAAGATTCCACCTGAAAAATCCTCTTTGAGCTTCAAACTCAATATCCACACTTCCATCCTTGAGGATAAGGATGTTGATGAAGGGAAGGGTAAATTTTATGTGTCCTTATGGGCTCAATTGGTCCTAGTCCAGTGCAATAATGATGTAATTAGTGTTAATAGGTTTAAAAAGTAGTTAATTGATAATGATGTAATTAGTTACGAGATGATGTCAGTTGAAACTGTTGGTGGCTTTAAGAAACAGAATGGGATGAAATGAAATCATTCAAGAATTTCCAAAACAAAAATATTCTCTCTCTCTCTTTCTTCAAACTTCTTCTTCTTCTTCTAGATTACTCTGGGAACCCACTAGAGTTAGCTCCAACTCTACCAACCCTTTTAAAGAATTATTATCCAAACTATGAATCCATCTCTAACCTAATTAATGAATCCAAGCTATCAACTTGAATTGTTGATGATTCGTGGGACACCATCGATTTCTCTTAGAAGGCCAGCCATAGCTTCTTTTACGTCTCAATTTCGAAAATTATGCCACCAATCCCAATCCCACAAACCCGACAAACATAATCAAATATCTCAACAACCCGTGATGCAAACCAAAAAAAGTCTCAACATCCCATGAACCCCAACAGCCAATATCAAAAACCTGTTTTAAAGTTCAATATCCATCCAATAACATATAGAATTAGACTTATCAATTCGTGTATTCGTGTCATAATTATATTCAGAGTATTATATATTTTAATAAATTTTGACACATTCGTGCATTCATATCATGTTTAGATATAATTTTTTTAAAACAAAACCCATATCTATATAAAATCAATGGATACACAAATCAAGACATCTGATACATGGTCGGAGAGCAAGATCTAAATAAATGTTCCCCTCATTCTTTGAAAGATCTAAACAGACCTAACAATTTTGGATACGATATAATTATACGACATGAACACAATAAGAGAAAAATAACTAAAACATGACACAAATACACGAACGTGACAATCTATATAACACGAATTATTAACATATCAAAAATTATATAGATGTATAATACCTTAAACATGATTATGACACGTGAAAATAACACGAACACGATACGAATACACAGAGAAAGAGATATCGGAATATCGGAGTTAGAATATGTCGAGTCTCAGAATATATTATTAGGTTGATTTCAAGCAAGTGTAGAAACAAAAACCTTTTGTACCCGTCATGAGACTCAACAGAAACTACTAGTTAGGAGTATTTTATCTGGGAAACATTGTAGTTAAGTTACTGCAACTATAACAAGGTTCCAAACAAGTGCTTAGTGCCAAATCCATGCTAGAGTTAGAAATAGGAAGGGCATACTTTTCACCGAAACTAAAGGCTTTTTATGAACTATGTTGCTCCGACACATATTTAGACATGGGTATAGGGATATGATCCTTTAAAAACCTTTCAAATACATGAAAATCTTGAAAAAAATTGAATATACCCGTGTCCGACACACACACCCGAGTCCGAATAACAAAGCTTATGAATATGGTGCAATTAAATTAGATCATTCGAACTCAAAGCTGTTCATTCAGTATTTAGACAGTTGGATCGATATAGATCCTCATTTATAATCACAGGTGGAATACTCCATGTTCCAAGAGGGTGTCCTGAAACCTTGCCACCTGAAAATTCCAGAAGTAATACATAAAATGCACCCAGGACAAAGATGATGAACTTTCATATCGAACTTTAAAATATCGGCAAATTACCTTCTTTAGTGGCTTCTTCACATCTTCTCTCGTATTTCGAGGACAGCTGAGGATCCAAAGTTTTCAATAAATTGTCATACCTCTCTTCAGCATCTGTTATGTATTTTGCCTGAAGGAAGACATTTTTTTTGTCAACCAAAAAGAAAAGAACCATCTGGCATAAGAGTTCATATGGGAGCCTTGTCTTTTTTTTAACAGTGATTGGATTTATAAGATAATTCAGTAATAGAATCATTCCATTAAATAAATTGAGGTTGAGATTAGAAGTTGTTAAGATACAAAGAGGAAATAAAATTCACTGATCAATCCATATGTTTAACATCCCACTTCACAACTATATTCCATGTGAACAAGCAATAAGTTCACCACTCAAAAGCCATATTGCTCCGACTCTTCATTTTTCTTGAAGTATCCGTGTGCGACACATATCCGGACATGGGTATGAAGATATGATCCTCCAAGAACCCTCTAAATACATGCAAATCTTAGAAAAAATTGAACATACCCGTACCCGATACTCACACTCGTCCAAGTAACATAGCTCAAAAGTCAAACCTTAAAGCCTACTAATTTCTTTCAAAGAATGGTGTCAATGTCATACTCACCAACATAGTTGGAGCTGTTGAAGGTCCATATATTTCGACAAACATGCGCAAAATATTGAAATTATTTTCTAATACGTCATCCTGCAGGGAAGCCACAAAAATTATAAAACAATTGGATAAATAAATGGAATCATATAGTCAGAACAAAGAAAAACCATCAAAAGAACCAAAGTACCTCATAGTCAAACCTGGAGCATCATTATATCATCTGGGAGTTGAGTAAAATTGACACCATGCTTGCAGCATATTATTATGAAAATGAATGATAACATCAGTTACCCAATAACAATGAAAGAAAAAAGGCACAAGAAAAAAGAGACCAAAAGCAGTTGGAGCATTGAGTGTATTGGAACACTTGTGCAGGCTCTGTTGGAGTAAACACACGCAAGTGGAGACTTGTAAGCCTTATATGCATTTGCCAGCAATCAAGCAGATGCCTCTTGAATGGCCAAAAGTAGGCTCCTACTAATTTACATTCACAGACTTGGACCAAATCTATAAGGTTTTATACCCATTTCTTTGACTAAAAATTACATGATCCAAATTGGAAAGTGTATATAGCATTGAAAACCACTTAAATCTAGGTAAATAAAATCAGAAAACAGAAAGGAAAAAACACTTACAGATCATCTGATATTTCTACCAGGAATTCAGAGACTGACAAGAATTCCATGTGCAAGTCAATAACCTATATAACAACTTCAAAGAAATTACATTTAGCCTCATGTAACCTAAGTTACCAGAAATGAAATATATAATGCAAGATATATCATGTTAAAGACTTTAAAGGTAATGGATACATTTTGTTATCGTCTTGTGACATATGAATGCAGACTGCATAACATTTCTAAGCTGCTATAGAATTTCAGTTCCGCTTGTTGTTTAAAGATTGAAAACTGAAGCCATTGTTATTAACTATATCATAAAATTACCGTAAAGCAGAAACTGTAATGCAAGAATCATTGTATGTACTTCCACAAAACTTGATGAAAACCAACATAGCAAATCATGACATCATGGAGTTGTCACTTTATTAAGTCAGAAAGAATAATATAGTGCTTTAGACATTTCCTTTTCCCTCCCCTTTTATAAATACTCATAAGTAGTGCTTTGAACTAACATCTGAAATACGAATGTTAGAATGCCAGCATGGTGCACAAAACCCAACAGAGGTATGTACATGCACACACATGCAAAAGATACAAATGTATAAACAGGCTAATAGCAGATTACCTCTTCTCCTCTTAACTGATACAGAAGAAGATTCAGCACCCGATAGTCAAACGACTTTAGATGAATTGCCCTCATTACATCTTCAATAGAGATCTGGAAAAAGCAAACATTTAATCCCTAAACATTTATCTTGTGCATTTCCTCTTAGTCTTACAAGTCTTTTACACCCTTTCCATTTCATACTTGAGCACATCTCATAGAAGTCGGTGCTATTTATTAAAAAGTTACCTATGTCTTCTCCTATTCAAGAATATATGTAGAACATCAAGCAGGGTTTGGATGCATTTACTAAAACCCTAGACAAACATTTATACCAAAAGGTTTCAGTCTCTTACATCTATATGTCATAATAACCCAAAGTTCATAAACATGAGGAGAAACTTTGGTCAACAAGCTATGACAAGGCAGTGCTAAAATCAAAGATCTATTCATTCAATATACAGATTATAAATCTTTAAATGCCAAAAGGTGGAAATGCTTGTTAGTTCTGCTCAAACACAATGCTGATGGACACAAAGAAGTCAAATAAATAAGAATATATGGTACCATGGTATTATTGATTACCTTTCATAGCATACCATGAGGTAGGCCATTATTCTCTGTTCTGTTTAGATGGAAAAATAAGAATAAAAGTAGTAATCTAATTTTTGTTTCCAAAATCAATACTAGGTAGAGAAAACGATTTTCTTTTTCTTAATTGTTAGAAATTGTAATAAACTACAAATATAATTAATTTTAGCAAAGCAGTGAGGATAAAGGTGGTTTATCTACCTCCATTTTGCACATTAGTGCACAACATAGCTTTCTTTCCAAAGCCCAGTACTCTTCTCCAGACCTAAATTCTTCTCTGATCCTAAATCCATTGCACAAAAAAGAATCAACCACATAAGTCTCCCCCCCCCCCGGTTTTCTTCTTTCCCCAAAAGGAAATAACAAGCAATATAGATATAGTAAAAAAAGTTACCTCTCAGTAAGGAGTCCTCGGCATTCAAGTATATTTAAAAGTGGTCTGAATGGATCCTTTTCTAACACATTTGCAAATGTTTCAACCCTACCCTGATATTTTACCTGTACCAAAGAAAGAATTTGATAGGCCAATGGAAGTTGATCATTAGGAGATTAACCACTGAATATATTCAGAGATCTCTGTATTACCTTCTCAAATTCTTTTCCTTCTGTTGGTATACACAGTATCTTCTCATTCAAACCATCTAACTGCATAAACAAAAATTATGGGTGTAGAGGAAAGGAAGAAAAACAGCTATGATATCAGAGCTTGAAATTTTAGTGGTTGCAATGTTTCCAACAATTAAGAGACAATTCACTGCCGACTTCTAAAATGTCCTTTACAATGGAAGTAAAACAAATTTTACTTTGCAACGACAACAATGCAAGGAATGGAAGCCAAGGCCAGGCTCATTCCTTCTTGGAGAGAAAATTCATTTGTTCTAATGGAAGTTTATAAGGGAAAGAAAATTCACCCAATTCCAAAATCAACTTCCCAATACCATTGCTTTGATAGCCATAAAACTAGCTCAAAGAAATTAATTGAAATTTATGCAATATTCTTGCGTTAATGTAAAGATTACTTATAAAAATCACAACATTTCTTCGAATATTGATTGTTACCTGATAAATATAGCTTTCAGTGAATGCAAGGACAGGGAAATATTTAAATATCATTTGTGGGCTGTTTATTTCCATTCCATGAAACATAAAATAAGATCTGCACTGCAAACACAATATAACATCACTGGTTGGGATCATTAAATAGAACACATTTGTCTGAGAGCATAGGAAAAAATTTGCCACCATGCTCAATAACATACCTATTCATTCATTCATTTCCATCATCATTAAAATTATTAATGCATTCGATTACCATTAGCGCGTATAATAAAATTGCAGATACTGATTTAAAACTGTATGACTTAAGACCATTTTTTTTGTTTTTTGAGTGCTTACAAAATCCTCAAGTGTAGAATTTGCTCTTTCCATTGCTTCGAGTCCCACCATTGCTACCTCCTCATGGTTTATCTGCAACGAAAGGCAATCCGTCTTATCGGGCGGATTATTAATCTCTTGAGAATCTGCAGAAAAAAAAAAAAAAAACCCAAAACATAAAGTCCAGAACTTTATAAACCAACCAAACTTTTTTTTTTTCTTAAAAAGGAAAAATAAAAAACAAGTTGACCTTTTTCATCAGTTTCCAAACTAACCCATTGTGATGCTTCTTCCAGAAAGGTAACCGAAATCTGCAATTTTGAAAAAAAAAAATTGCAAAAAAGGAAAAAAAAAAGTGAAAGAAAGGAAATTAACCATTAATGGGAATTGGGGAAGCTTACTTTTGGTATATATTCAGATATTAAACTGCATTTGGTGTCAAGATTGAGTTCGCCGCATGGTTGTAACTGGAAAACCGTATTAATTAATTATCAGACAAATTTAGTTAAAATGTGATGAAAAAGGAAATTAAAAAAAAAAAGGAGATTATTACTAAGAGAAGGATGAGATCAGCGAGGAAGCGATTGGAGTCGAGAGTTGAAGAAGAAACAAAATTATGCGATTGCATGAATGTAAGAGTTCTTTGGAGTTGTTCTAGCTTCCTCAATTCTTCCATTTTTCTTTTCTTCTTTCTCTGCTCTGCATTTCGTCTTCTACAATTTTTTTATAGTTCTGGCAATGCAGCAACGACAACGTTTTAACTGTTTTTTGGTTACGAAAGGAAAGATAAAAGAAACAATTAAAGCTTCCAGGAAATTCAATCCCCATCAAATATCAATTAACTTTTTAAAATATGCTTCACTTTTATATTATAATAATATATTTAAGTTTTACTATTTGAATTCGTTTTTTATATATTGAAAGTAAAATATTTTAATTTTATAAATAAAATTATAAGTTTGTCATATATTTTATATTTTATTTAATTTTATTAAATTTTAATATATCAATATGTATCATTTAATTCATTGTAAAGTTTAAAAATTCAACCGATTATAAATAAAATAATTTTTTTAATTTATTTTGAAAATAAATTCTAAAAAATTTGAAACCTTTTTTTTTATTGTCAATAATGGTAAAAATTAAAAAGTCCAAAACAATCAGCTATATAAGTAAATTTATATAGGGAGAAGTAACTTTTAATTTAAAGTATAAATATGAAAGCAGAAATTCTTTTAATACCCAAAAGAAAATGTAGTAAAGGGAAAAAAGTTTGCAGGGCTAGTGAGCAGTGTGGTCAGTATTGTATTGGTATCGGTTGATATATATCGATTTTAAGATAAATTAAAATGGTATTAATATCACAATTTCGGATTTTATATCAATCGTATAGGTCTGTATTGATCAGTACCAATCAATATCGGTATATATCGGTCTGTACAAGATTTTTAATATTTAAAAAAAAAAAATCATTTATTCGATTCTTTTAATCAATTTATAATATTTTTATCATGATCATTTTTAATTTTTTCATAATTTAATTTGAAAATAAAATATGTTTATTAAATTAAGCTATCGAATTTAATTAATAATAATTTATTATATATTTTTAATTTTTATTTTATTTATCTGATATTTAAAATTTTTGAATATTAAATATTTATAATTTTAAAATTTATATTTGTATATAAACATATATATGTATAATAATGGAGGTATATTTGTATGTGTATATAATATATATTATATTAGGAAACTTGATAATAATCTATATATGTATATGAAAAAAAATATTTAAAAATACTTATAAACACAATAATATATCAAAACATACCGCTATCGATATGTATCAATATAAAAAAAAAAAAAAAAAAAAACATGTCCTTTAATACATTACTAACTACTCTGTTAGCGAGTATTAAAAAGGCTGCCTACAGAGAAAAAACTATTTTTGAATATATTATTATAAAATTGGATAAAATACAACAATAACATGCATGCAAATATGCAATCCAGTTTTCTAGGCTTAGAATTAGGGGTGAGCGTTCGATCGAGTCGAGTCGAGTGAAAAAAATTCGGATTAGTCGAGTTGACGAGTCCTATTTTGTCAACCAAACTCAATTTGAAATTTTAGCGAATCGAGTCGAGTTAAAACAAATTCGAGTCGAATAATTTATTCGAGTTAAAATGTTATCTTGTAAATGTTGATTGATTAGATCATGTTACTGTTATCTTGTAAATGCATGTATATCTATAATTTTGAAATTTGGTTCTATGAAATTACAAATATATATATATATATATATATTGTTTTTGTTCTATCTTTTCTTATAAATATAACTATCAAAGACTTGTCATACTAAAGCCTACTATTCACCTTTAAAAAAAGAGAATTCATTATCTTTTGAATTTCATCGTTTGGTTAGCTTGGTAATGTGCATGATATCAACCAAAAGCTTCAATCTTTAACTGAATGAAGCATTGAGTGATAGCCTTCCCCTTTTGAAACTCAAAAAATTCAATGTAAACTTTCAATCTAGACTTGTCAATTTCAAAGGGAAAAAAAAATGAATGATAAATTATTAAGACAATAAGTATGCAGTCAACAGCTCATGTGGATTTATTTTTCTACTGAATGGTGACAAACAACAAAAATAAATGACCCAACAAAAATGGGCTAAAGAGTAAAAAGGGAAGACGAAATAAGGAAAACGCAAAACTCAAGCTTAGTATCAAACTCAAATTATTAAAACGACGTCGTATAGAAATATCTTATTCGGATTTTCGAGTTATTCGAGTTGTATAAATCAAATCCTAGCTAAACTATATAACTCAAATTACTTAGTCGAGTTGATCCGAAAATCCGAATAACTCTAATAAACCGAACTATTTAATTCAAAATTTGAAAATTTTTTCGATTTTTTCGAGTCGAGTCGAATTTTGCTCACCCCTACTTAGAATCACAGCTCATGTACTTTCTATTGGTTTAATTTAGAAGGGCTTAAGAATTTTGCTAAAAAGTCCAAGCGACACATTGAAGCATTCAAAACCACCCTAAAAGACAGGAAAAAAAAAACTTGCTCTTTTAAAACCCATTGGATCGACACAGAGTAAAAGATTGAAACAAATCTCAAAAATTGAAGCCCCATTATGGAACACTCTTATATGGCTATATCAACCGAGCATCGTATTACTTACGAGTTCAGAAAATTAAAAGAATCCAATATTGATGTAATCAAACAATGCTAAAATGTTACCTATTTACCTGCATTGCCAGCAAAACTTTCTTCTGAACTTCACCAAGCTCCTTGTCCAGGATATCTTCTTTCGCTGCTAATGCTTCTCTGCTTGATCATACACGGCCTAAGAGGTTTTTTTTTTTTTTTTTTTAATTCTCTTTTCCTTGTTTTGGAAAGTACAACAAAAATACTAGCAAAAACTAGGGATATTTGATACTTCTCATATATATATGTCACTTGACTGCTTAGGAGGAACAAACATATAAGGCTTAATAAAAAGGGGCTTAACCTTTTCAACCGTTTTGATAATTCCCAAAAACATGAGACGATATCAAACAAGATGGCCACATCAAGCAATTTAGAGTAGCCCATCTCTACTTGCCAAAAGTTTCTCAAGATTTCATCACCTGCAATGGTGGGAGGCCCTCCAGCAGCTTGATTGTTTGGAAAAGTTAATCCTTCAAATTCATTCTTGTAGAATTAATCCTTGATTTGCATACTTGTGAAATATTGCAATGTAGTACATGGGGTACCTCTCAAAATGGTTTAGGAAGATCATCTGGCAACCGGAAGAAACCTCCATTTAACATCATCACCCCTTGGATTCCAGCTCCCATCAGAAAATCTGGCACGATGCTTGCAACAGTCATCATTAAGCTCTCAACCAGCATCATGCAGGTGAAGAGCAATATCATGAAGTAGGGATGATAACGGTTCGGTTTGATTTTGAAAAAAAATTATGGTTAATATGCAATATTTTGGTTTTTAAAAAACCGAACCAAATAGTATCAAAAAACGAATTGACCGGAACCGAATTCTATCGGATCGGTTCGGATCATCGTTTTTAAAATTTTAAAAAATTATTTTTTTCTATAGTATTTTTAATTTTTTTTTACTAATTTAGAAATAAAATATTTATTTTATATTATAAAAAATATAAAGTAATTAAAAATCAATTAAAAAATAGAATTCGATTCGGTTACGATTTTTTTATTTATGAACCGAAAACCGAACCGAATAAACCTAATTATTACCCGAACCAAATTCAAACAAAATTCTATAAAAACTGAATCAAAACCAAACCAAACACTACATTTCAAATCAGTTTTCGATTTTCTTGATTTTTTTGCTCAGCCCTATCACGAAGTAGGCAAAGTGGTTGAAACTCTTTTGAAGTCCAACCAAGTAATAGGGCTAGAGCTCCAGGGATTAAAGAGATTATAAACAAGTAGGGGATAGATGAAAAGGTGTTTCCAATGGAAAATAATGCTCCAATTACCCGTAATGTCCATTTAATCTTTCCCGTTCAAAGATCTGATTTTGATGAGAAAGGGGACAAAGAAAAAATGTCAAGACTAATGGTCTATGAACCTATCTTGTCCAAATTAGTGTAGATATTGAAGAACAAAACTAATACCTTCATGTCCTCAACAAAAGAAGGGAATCCATCTTTTGCTTCCTACCAAAATTTTTCTAAATTTTTATTGATTTAGATATCGGAGTACGTTTTAAAATTTAAATTCTGACATTCCTCTGATCTCTTTTTGTGCTCGACAGGCCCAGCTTCCTTCCCTTACAACTCCCTTAAAATCACCAGTAGACATAAAAAAAAAATATTTAACATTTCTTTTTATTTAAACTATTTCTAGACTATAAAAAATTAAACACTTTAGTGTTAGGTTATAATTTACTCATTTTGTAACACTAGTTTGCCAATTACTCCATGTTGAGAGAAATTATTATATGAATTCTTCATATCACATTAATTATAAGCTTATCCAATTATTTTATGCCACATCAACATTTTTTTCATCTAAGATTTAAATTATATCATGCTCAAGAGCATTAAATATTTGGGCCATTTAGCAATGGAATTATAGGTCCATCTTTTCTTATTGATACGAATGTTATTATATTAATTAGCAAAAAAATATTATTATCATTTTAAACATCGATGATGAATTTTTAAACATTCTAATGTCTTATTTATTGGATTTAAAAACTCCATTGATAATATATATGTAAAATAACAACCCAAAAGAAATGCATCAAATAAGAAATTTATGAGTCGATTTTACATTTTATGTTTTTGGCTTGTGACGATGGCTTTCTTTTGTGAGTAAACTTTAAATCCATGTAATCAAAAGTTTATTCAAATGAACTTAGAATAATTATATTAGATTGTCTATATAGAGAATTGAACATAAGGCATTTCGAATTTTTTTAATATATAAAAGAACTCAAATATGTGAACATAATTCAATATATGCTTACTCCATGTGAACCCTTTTTTATGGTACATCATGTCTAGCCTTTTTTTAGGGTTTATATTTGATACACTGACAATATATATTTATATACTATCAGTGAATTAGATAATGTCAACTCATTAAAAAATTTTAAAAATAAATACAGATTATTTTATTTTTAATGAGTTGACATTATCTAATTAACTAACAATATGAAATCATAAGAATATCTATGCCATACGCTTTTCTTTATTTCCCTGGGATTATTGTTCAATTGGTTAGAGCACCGCCTTATCAAGACGAAAGCCGCGGGTTCAAGCCCCGTTAGTCCCGACAGATACAATAAAAAAAATACATTAATTGATCCTTTCATTTTCTGTGAAAGGGATATAAATGACATAATTTCATTTCCAACGATATCAATTTTTTGGATATCTTGTTTGGACTATCGGATTTATGTTTTTAATTTCTTGACGCGAATATTAGCAAGAATTGATTGAAACTTTAGCATGAGCTCATGAATGCATACTTTTAGCTACTTTGATTCGATGGAGAGATAAACCAATGGTTCTTTCCATTTTGCAAGCAAGATTGATTAGATTAACCCACTTTTTTGTAGGTTATATATTTACTTCTGCGGCTTTCTTGATTGCCTCTACATAGGACAAATTTGATTAATTTCTTATATTATTCACTACACTGTTAGTGAATTAAATATAAATTCTCTTTATATACTCCTTTAGAATTTTGCAGCAAGATCGCATGAAAGTCATGTGATAACGAAAATACCCTCAATTATTGCCCAAGTCCAACCAAGCATGTGATGCGTGTGACAAACGAGTTTCTGCTCTGCATTGCATACGTTGATCGTTCTTTCACAGTATATCTTTTCTTTATGATTTTGAATATGAAAACTTTTTTACTTAATACAAAACATGAAAACAAAAAAGAAATAATTTCTCAAATAGCACATGAACAATAACCTTACCAATTTCAGGGGGAGAAACAAATTAAAACAAAAACCAAGTGGGAAAACAAAGCTGTTGACAAAAAGACTGGAAACTAGAAGAGAAAAACAAGAGAAAATGGCTAGTACTGGAGGAGGATATGGAGACCCAAGCCAGAAGATTGACTATGTTTTCAAGGTAGTTTTGCTTGGTGACTTTGCTGTTGGTAAGTCTCAGATTCTTGATCGGTTTGCTAGAAACGAGTTTAGTTTAGATTCCAAGGCTACCATTGGAGTTGAGTTTCAGACTAGAACTCTTGTTATTGAACACAAGAGTGTTAAAAGGCTCCGATCTGGGATGCTGGCCAAGAACGGTACTTTCTTTTTACTTCCTACTACTAGAATTCTAAGCTTTTTAACTTTTCATGCTAAAAGATTTTGTTTTTTCTTGTTCTTTTTGGTGAAAGTTTTTTGGGTTTTTCATTATGTGCATGTGCTTCTTCCTTTTTAGATCTGTAGTTTGTAGACAGAATTTTAAACTTGCAAAACAACTGTTTGAAAATGAAAATCCAAGATCAGAATTTGAAAATGGTAGTAGTAATATTTTGTTTGACAAGATTTACTATGGACCGGCAAGACATGGTTTAGTTAACATGATTGTATTTAGATGTCTACATAGTTGGGTGGTGAAAGTTTTTCAATTTCAACCAGGATTGGGTGTTTGATGGTTAACTTACATAGTTACTGTTGATCTTTATATATGCTTTTAACTTAATGATGGGATTAATAAAAATTTACATGGTGTTGGATGACTATGTTACTGTGACTTGGGTGTGAATGTAGGATATGGATATGTGTCCAATACAAGTATGTTCAAGTTTTTCTAAATTTTTCATGTATTTTGAGGATTTTTGGAGGATCATATCTCCATATTCATGTCCAGATATGCATCGGACATGGGTGGCGGATATGGGTAACGAACACGGATACTTAAAAAGAAAAATGAAGAGTCGGAGCAATATAACTCGATGACAATTGAACCTCTTTTGAATCCTAACGCGTTGCTGTTGTCATCTTTTCTGCATAGATGATAATAATGATATAGCTTGGTACAAAGCATTGTATTCTATGAGATGCTTGATCTCATCACTTTGCAACAGATCTTGGCCTAGACAAGACATTGAAATCATGTGCTTGTGGTAGCGTGTTCGTTTATAAATGGTTCTGTACTAAGTAAGCATGCATGCTGGTAAGCAGGATTGCGATCTTTATCATCCATCTTGAATTTGAGACGTGTAGTGGCAATCTTTTCAAACAATTTTTACCTTATAAAATAAGTGGTCGATCAACTACCTGGGTTTGGTTTAGCTTGTAATCACTCAAACCAGTTGGTAATGGTTAAAGCAGTTTAATTCTATGTTGTTCCGACTCTTCATTTTTTTTGAAGTATTTGTGTTCAATACTCATATCCGACGCATATCCGGATATGAGTATGAGAATATATATGATCCTGCAAGAACCTTCGAAATACATGAAAACCTTGGAAAAAATTGAATATACCCGTATCGGACGCATATCCGTATTCGACACTCACACTCGAATCCGAGTAACATGTTTAATCCAACTCTTGACAATTAGTATTTAGTAAGGTATGTAACTGGTTTCGGTACAGTCTGACCTGCTGGTCCCATCCATGGCACTTGCTATTAGGATATGGGGATTCGTTTGCCATATTATATCCTGGCTGGTTATATAAATCTAGCCATCTTAGGTCGATTAATACTATTTACCTATCTTAGTAACACTTAAAACACTGTTTTTAGGAGCAGTTGGTAATCTTGTTGTTTCTCTTATGTTACATTGAACAGATACAGAGCAGAGGTACTGTTGGGGCCAGGGATGGAGCGGGACGGGGGCAGATTTTGCAGTATCCGCCCCCGCCCCGTCATAGTACTGTTCTGTCCCGTCTCCCGCCCCGCTCCGTCATGGATGTTGAAATTTCAATACTATTACCGCCTCCATGGATGTCGGTTACATCCATAACCGTCCCGCTCCGCCCCATTTGATATTTATTAATTATTTTTATTTTTTTCAAATAATAAAGCATTATAAAAAAATTTTAATATAAATTCAATATAAACATGTTTTTAATCTAGGAAGAAAAAAAATAAAGTATTAGGTTTAAGTTTTTAAAAAGAAAAAGAAAATAATAAGTTTAATTATATTATTTTATTATTCTTTTAAAAGCTAAATATTTAAGGGTAAAATTGTAATTTCAGTATTCGGGGCGGGGCGGTGCGGAGCAAGCAATTACCACAACTGCTCCATCCCCGCCTTTCAAACAAAAAAAACCGCACCGCCCCGCTCCGCCTCCATTGTTAAAAAAAAAAAAACCTCTCCATTCGGATCGGATCGGTTCGAAATCCATCGGTCGGATTGGATTTTGCCATCCCTAGTTGGGGCAGAGGTACTGCTGGTTTACGATATAACGAAACGCCAGACATTCGATCACATTCCACGATGGCTGGAAGAGTTGCGTGGCCATGCTGACAATAACATTGTTATTATTCTGATTGGGAATAAGAGTGACCTTGAAACCAACGGGCAGTTCCAACGGCGGATGCCGAAGAATTTGCTGAAAAGGAAGGACTGGAGACGTCAGCTCTTGAAGCCACTAATGTGGAGACTGCCTTCTTAACTCTTCTTACAGAGATCTTCAACATTGTGAACAAGAAGAACCTAGTTGCTGGTGACAATCAAGGCTGCATCACTAGCAGGCAAGAAGATCATCATTCCAGGTCCAGCGCAAGAAATTCCTGCAAAGAGCAACATGTGCTGTAGATCATGATTTAATTGGAATTATCTCCTAATGTCACTTTCTTTCTTTTACATTCTTAATATCAATTTTTATAGCAGTGTTGTTGGAACTGGACCAGCCGGTCGGACTGGTTAAATCGAAAATCAGTAACTTGTCCGGTTTGGTGCATGTTATAAAACCGAATTTTTTCGAATTGATAAAAAATCGATTGAACCGATAAAAACTCATAAAAACCTGAAAAAAATCGATTTTTCACTTATTTTTAAATTAAAAAAAAAAAAAAATTATTGTATGTAATGATATTTGAACTTTTAACCCTTGAACCTATATTTAAGAATATAGCATTTAGTCAAATACATATTTTTATTAAATATTTAATATGGATTATAATCCTGTACACTGTCAGTGATTTTTTTTTTTTTTAACTCTACAAGTAGAATTTATATTTTTCCGTAACTTTTCATACGATTTATATTTTTTTAATCCGATCGTCGTATTTCGTGTTCTTTTCGCGTAGATCATGCACGTCAAGTTTCGAGTAAATTAAAAATGTTTAACTATTCATTCCGATGTAAAAAACTTTCAACCGTTATATATATATTGAAAAAGACAGTATTCTCGATCGATATGATAGGATATCGGATCGATTCAAAACTTTACGTGCACGACGAGAACGATTATATTGTTAAATCCAACGATTAGTTTGTACAAATATAAATCGTATGAAAAGTTACGGAAAAGTGTAAACCCCGCTTGTGGAATTAAAAAAATTCACTGACAATGTACAAAATAATAATCTATTTTATATTTATTTAATATTAAAAATACTTATTTAATATTTAAATTCTTTTTTTAATACAATCGATCTCACTTATTAGATCTCCGATCCGATTTTTTCAACATTATTTAAAGGGTGTTGTATATCTGTTTGTAAATTTACATTGCATTAGTTTAGTTTGCAAGGCAGCTAATTAATTGCATGTTCTGAGATGGGGAATAGAAAACCAAAATTTGAAGCTGAGTTGCAGATTGATTCCATGTTGTTTCTTAAACTTATATATTTTATCCTTTTGTCCTGTTATTAAAGCTACTGTATTTTACAGCCCTTTTTTCCAGAATTTTGTAATCTTAACCTTTGTTCATAAAACAACAACAGCAAGAATTAAATTCTCTGAACAGACCAGCGAGGTTAAAGTATTTATGTAATTTTTGTATTATAATCAAAAATATATTTTAATCTATAAAAGTAAGTAATTTAATCTTTATATGTTTAAAATTGATACACAAGTAAAATTGATAATAGTGATAATGAAAAATCATCTAAATACTGATGTAAATATATGAAATTAACATAATAGATGACTTGGATAAACAATGACATGTCAAATTTTTTTGCTCAAATAAAATTTAAAAACTAACAAAATAAATAACTTGAAAAAAAATGATACATGTTTTTACGGATAAAAAAAAGATTTGGGATAAAAAAATTATTTTTCTAAATTCTACCTGAATAAAAAAATTTGACACGTCATTTTTTTTTCTTCAAATTCTTTTTTCTGTCAATTTTACATATCAAAATTAGCATTTAAACAATTTCTCATTAACACCGTTATCAATTTTACTTCTTTGCACTAATTTCAAACTTATAAAAATTAAATTACTCACTTATATAATACAAAAATTAAAATACATTTTTAACTATAGTATAAGAACTGCATAGATACTTTAACCGACCAACGATTATATTCAAACATTGTAGATTTGAAACACTCAAAATGCCTTACAAAAATTGCATTTGAGTATTCCATCAGTACAGACTGACAACGTTCATAACATGAAGCAGACCTTCAAATTGCTCAAAAATATATAAATATGGGATCTCGAAACTGTTTAACCTAGCAGTCGGCACTCAAGACCTTCAAATTACTTAAAGAGTACGAATAGGATCTCCAAACTGTTTCATCAATCAATCGGCACTTCAATCAAATGTTTGGTGTCCTATTCAAGTATGACTCCTTGCTACCAGTCCGTGCTTGCTGTCAAGCTCGCAAAAGGAAGGGTTTCGGCCGGTTTTAGCTACTATTGGATTTTCACGAAAGCAAAAGCGAATACCCTGTATTTTCTATGCCTCAACATTCTGTTCATTGAGGTTTCGTTTTCACCACTCATGTCCTGTTTCTCACCTAGCTCACCATGGTTTTCTTGTAGCAAAGTTCCCTTTTCAGTATCCATGCGTGCTGAAAGCCTTTCCAGCAGTTCCTAGCAGTCGTTTAAATACTTTCGGGTGATTTTTTTTCCTATATGATCTTAAGGGTTATTTGTTTTTCATGTAAAATTTTCACGTTAAGTTTTTTCTCTGTTTTATAGATAATGTTTTCTTGTCTTTTATGGAAAAATATCAAGTTTAATCAAGAAAGAATCCTTGTTGACTAAGGATACCATCTTCCTTTCTACCCACCAACATGGAGCACTCAACAACTATGTTGCTCCGACTCTTCATTTCGGACATGAATATAGAAATATGATCTCCCAATGACCCTCCAAATACATGGAAAAAACTTAGAATAAATCAAACATACCCGTTCGGATACATACCCGTGTCCGACACTCATACCCGAGTCCAAGTAACATAGCTCAACAATCATGCACACACCACTTCCACAAACCTAAGTTTCTAAGAGGATGTGTGCCGAGGCAACCTTAATCCGAAACTCAGAAAACTATAGGAGGTGGAAAGCAAGGGGAAAAGCCATTTTTGCACCCCCATAAAATCTTATACTAAGGAAAAACTTGAGCACTAAGCACATGCTATTGCAGGTTAAGAAATTAACCGTCAGAACGCAATTTAATCAGTAATTTAACCTTTCATAAAGTAACAAGAAGAATAGGCAAAAACCCACAAAATGTCACAAATATTTAAAGCATACTGTTAATGTGATAGCCCAAAAAACATTGTTGACTTTTGAAACTTGAACAATCAAAATTACCTCAACCTATAATAAGATTTGAGAATCAGCATTGCACAACTTACCAAAATACAAAACCTTGTGGCACAATTAAGCTGCAATGGATGGCTTAGAGGCAGCAGAGAGCCTGGATCTCTTCTTCGCCAAGCTCTCGCTCCTGCGCTCACGTTGCTCCTTCAACCTCTGGGCAAGGAGCTTCTGGTACTCAGCAGCATCAGCCTTGGCCTTTGCAACTCTCTTCTTCTTCTCAGCAATTCTGGCACGCTTCCTCTGCAAGGTCAAAGGAGTCACCAGCCTCTGAATTTTGGGAGCCTTACTGGCTTTCTTACCTGCATTCCAAGAAAGTGATTTTTGATTTTCAAATTGGAGGCAGCTGCTGTCATTAACTTATAGGGGCATATTTTTTCAAAAGTAAAATCACAGATAAAAAATTTCTTCTCCTGACAACTTAATAAAGCACAAATAAATATTTCATACTCACCAGATTTGGTTGTAAAGGTTCGGCGATAAGTATTAACATACTTCCGAACATCATCCTCCTTAGAGAGGTTGAACAACTTCCGGATTTTTGATGCTCTCTTTGGACCCCTCATTCTTGGCTTCTCAGTGTCAGTCAATCCAGGAAGATCATTGTCACCCTTCTTCACAATAACCAGGTTCAGAACTGAAAGATCTTGACTAACAATGCATCCACGAACTGACTTCCTCCTACGCTCTCCATTTCTCCTACCATACCCACGGAAGCAGGGAGTACCTGTTCAAAGTAAAAGTCATACGATGATTCAAAAATCCATACAAGAAAAACATTTCTACACAATTAAACAAAAGGAACAAATTTGCAGAGTCCAGACCTCTGTGAAGCAAAAGACGAACACGGCCAGGAGTGAGAACTCCTTGCTTCATTGGAAAACCTTGCTTGTCACAGCCTCCCTTGATCTTGAATACATAGCCCTTAAACTCCTGTTAAATGATAATAAGGGAAGAGCAAATTGCACTTAAGAAGGCTAGATGCACCATAGAAATTTGAGACAAAAAGAGAAGCTAGAAGTAGCTTGGATACATACCTCACCCAGGGCATCACCACTGACTTCTTGTGAGATCCTCTTGTCAAAAAAGGCTCGGCTGCAATTTCAAAGTTCAAGATGAGAACAATTTCTTCTTAAGAAACAATTACAACTTGCATTGCAAAAAGGGAATAAATAAATGCTTGTAAATACAATCACAACCACACCAAAATGCTAACATGTATAAGCGCACTGTGCGCAAGAAATAACTATGATAAAAAGATACCGTACAGTTTAATTTCCTTTTTGTTTTCTTTGCATTAGGTAAACAAAGATGGAATTTTGAGAAGAAAACACCATTACACACATAAGAACTGGTGCCAAAAGAAACTCCTATTTAACAAAATAATCAGCACAAATTTAACAGATGTGCAATCATCTTTTCTTTAACTTGCTCGTCAATGTTCTTTCATAGTATAACAACAACAACTATATCCAGTAGGCTAATCCACCATTATATTCTAAGTCCTAACTTCATACAATAAATGGAAAAGAAAAAGATTTATCATTTATGCATAAAATCCATTAGCTCATTATTGTTTTTGCTAGATTTAGGAAACATAAATAACAATTGCATATTGCATACCAAAGACACAACTATCAATGAAGTTTCAACAATATAGCCCGCAAAAAAGACTTTTTCAATGAAGGTACAGATTTCATTGAAAAGGTATGGTGACCAACGATGATGAAGGTTACGAAGGAGAAGGAGGAGCTAATTCGGATGGAATCACAATGGTTCTACTCGTTAACAAACTCTGAATCTGCTACTCAAAACCAAATTTTCAGATAAAAGGGAAAAACCATAAAAAAAAAAAGTTGAATTTTTTCGCCAATGTTGCAAAAAATTTATGCCTCAAATCCCATTCATCCAAATTTCATTAGCAAACATCATGCATTTTAATTTGTTTCTAACTTTTTTTTTTGGTTTGCACATTCTCTAAATACTCTACAAATTTCCATCTCACCCAATATAATAAACCTGAACAAATAATTTCCCGAATATAGATAGACAAAATACCCAAAAAAAAAAAAAGAAGTCAGATTTTCATCTGGGTCTTTTCATTGGTTATAATAACAAGCATTGGCTTTAACACTAATATTCAAATTGAAAGCAACAAAATAAACTTAAACCCGACAATTGAAAACAAATTTTTTTTTAAAAAAAAAAAAGAGAAAGGAAATTACAGTTTCTGGTCATCGTCAATTTCCAGCTTCTTCTGGCAACCAGTGGTTGGATTTGCAATGTTGAACTGAAGCAAACAAGAAAAATCAAGAAAATGAAGAGAATAAACAAAACCCAAAAGAAAATTGAAATATCTTTTTTCTTATAAAAAGAGAGAAAAAAAAAAAACCTTCATTTTACTCTGATGGGTCTTTTGGCTACGGCCCTGGGAGAGAAATGCCGCTGCTGCTGTCTCTTGCTGGCTTAGGGTTTCCAGGCGGGATTTTGTGGAGGTTTATATATAGGAGGGGAATAATTTGGTGTTGTTAAGGAAGACTATAACTTTGTCTAAGTCAAATTATATTCATACACGTGGAATTTTGTGGGTCTAGATTTTGTAGGCTTTGGGTTGATCTATTAAGGACCCGTTTGAATTCAAACGGAATCACTGTTCGGTGGATTGAGATATTTTTTTTGTTCCAATCGCATCGAAGAATATATCTGAAAAACATGGCATCAACAGGTTTCACTTGATGCCATTTTTGTCCACTAGAGCTTCAAGCTCCAGTAGATTAAAATGCCTTCCACTGGAGGGCATTTTTCAAAATAGTGAGTATTATATTGGTGAGTGTATCGTTTTGTTCTGATACTGATACGTACTTGTATCGGTGTGTTTCGATGTACGTTTCGAGTTTACCAGTATTTTTTAAATATTTTTATATATATTTTTATAACCTATTTTTAAGTTCCTGAACAAAATATATATTATATACACATGTAAATATACGTCTATTACATTCATATTATCATATATTTATGTTTATATGCAAATATAAATTTTAAACATCAAATAAATAAATAGAAAATATTTGAAAATATATAATAAATTATTATTAATTAGGTTAAATAGCCTAATTTAATGATCAAGACAAAAAATTTTAGAAATTGATTTAAAAAATCAAATATGTGAATCTTTTAAAAATTAAAACAAATAAAAAATTCAAAATCTTGTACTAATTGGTACGGATCGATACATACCGGTACTGACCGATACAAGCCGGTACAACCGGTATGGACAAAAACGGTATGATACTGGTATCATTTCGTTTTACCTTAAAACCGATACGTACCGGCCAATACCGACTACTCTAGCATTTTTCCAACTTTACCTTTACTTTATAATTTTTAATTTAATATAATTAATAGATTTATTATTATATAATAAATTAATAAATATATATTTTATTATTATATGATTAATTAAAAATAAATAATTACATAAAATAATAAAAATAAAAAAAATACTATTTTTTAAAATTTTATTCATTTTCTTTAATTTTTTTCTTTTTTTAATTTATTTTTTGATATAAATATAAATATAATTTTAATTATTATTTAATATAAATATAATTTTAATATATATTTTATTATTCAATATAAATATAAATTTAATATTTTATAATTATTTATTGTATATATGCACATTTTTATCTAAAGTTTTTAATGGATTTTTTTTCTTCATTATAATTCATCTCATCGCCATCGTTGATTTTGAATTCAAACACACATTCCAAACTCAAATGAATAAAAAAAAATCGAATCGTAATCCGACCCAGTCCATGAACAGATCTAGTTCATTTATGTGCATGGTATTTTGTTTTATGCCAAGATTATTATTCTAGGTATAGATAACTCATATTGCATTGATGTTTTGCACATATCAAAATTTAGAAGTGAAAAATCTCTTTTCTTGTAACATATAATTAAACCAGAATATAAAAAAAAAAATTATATTTGATGCAGTATCAGTGTATAGGTTTATATATTAGTATCAGTGTATAGGTTTATATATTGACAATGTATTTTACGATGCCACCTATCGGATTAGGGGTTAGGAGTTAGGATTAGGGGTTAGTGGTTAGGGTTAGTGTTTAGTTTTTTAATAAGGTATCAGTGTAGAATTCACTATCAGTATATAAACCTATACATTGAGATAGTGCATCAAATACAAACCTCATTATGAATAAATTTGTAGACTTCGAAAATCATATAACCAAGTGTACAAACAAATTGAAGACATACGTACAAAAGATTTAATTTCTTTTTTCATTTTACTCGAAAGATTGGTCCTTCTTGTGATAACTTCTTCTCCTTATAAGATCACCAAACCTTCTTAACAATGCTCTCTTTTTTCTGGAGCTCCTATCACTTTCTTCATCGAAATGGCATGTATCAAGATAATCGAACTCCTCACCATTCATGGCTTCATCATCTGTTGATAAAGAAGAAGACTTTCTCCGATGATGGGTTCTTACTGCTTCATCGTTTGGAGTTTCAGCTACATCAAATATGGAGCCTCTGAGCGGGTTAGAGTCGTCAGAGTCTGAATCTTCATCACTTTCTTTGGGCTCTTCTTCTGCTACTTTGTATTTGTATGGGAATTTTAGACTCAAACAAGTGCTGCTGGATCTATGGTGCTTTGGTTTCTTAGAATATTTCACTGGTTTTTGTTTCTTACCTAGCTCATGATCCTCAGTTTCACATTCCTTTGTTGTTGCTTCGCAAAACAATAGCTTCAACTCCCTAATATTCTCAAAAGCTGCGGCTTCATTAATCTTAAGGTTTTCATTCTCTTGGGAAAGGAAATTCAAAGCTTCATCTTTTTTGGCTATGGCATCTTTGAGTTGGGAATTCTCTTCCCTAGCAATGCTTGCAGCTTCTTTGGCTACATTAGCTTCATTTATTGCCTGTTTCATGATGTCTCGCAGTTTCTGATTCTCTTCCTTGGCCTTCTTGTTCATGTTTTCAGCCTCTTTAAGTGATTCAAGCAGTGTTTTGCTCTCTTCTTTTGCAGCATTCCTTTCATCTTCGGCTTTTTTAATGCAATCAACAAATCCGATCTCTCTCCCATTCCATGCCATAAGGGATTCTTCAGCTTCTAATCTTAATCTCTCAGAAGTGTTTTTGAATCGATCAGCTTCTTTCTTTGCTTCGTTATACTTTTCTTCGACCTTCTTCAACTTCACCATCAAATTTTCTAGCTCCCCTTTTGTTTTTTCAAGCTCATCTTTTGTTAAGGAGAGTTTCTCCTTAGCTTGGTTTGCTTCTGTAAACACTTCTTTCAATGCTAAGGCTAAATCATCCATGGCCTTCTTGTTGTTTTCTTCTGCCTCAGTTATTGACTTCAGTTCATTTTTTAGCGAGCTCACTTCCTCGGCTAGATTCTTGGCCTTCAATGAAGAAACTTTCTCATCCTCCTGAGCACGAGCCAAATTCTCTTTTGTTAATTGAAGCTCATATTCAAGTCTCTCTAAATGGGCATCCCCCATGGAACTCTGAGATGCAACCTCGGATGAACTTTCCAATTTCTCCAGATTTTCGTAGAGAGACTTGATTTCCTGCTTGGATTCTTCAACTGAAATCTTTGCTTGCTCAAACTCTTTCGTTTGAGCAACAAATGAATCGTATATCTTCTTTTCGGATTCCTTCATTTCCTCAATTGCTTCCTCCAGTTCATGAATTCTTTTTTTACCTTCAGACAACAAATCCATTGCTTCAGACTCAAAGGATTGCACCTTAATCAACTCCTCTTTCATCTTACAAAATGAAGCTTCTTTCTCAGCCAATTTCATCTCCAACTCTTTAGCTTTTCCAAGTTCAATTTTCATGGATTCAATATACATCTCCTTGTTCTTCAGTTCTTCAATTGCACCAGTTAATGACTCCTTCACCGAGCTCAGTTCTGTATGGATGTCTGCAACCTTCCCTGACGCCATTGCAGTAGACCTCTTATTGGCCTCTTGAGTTAACTTCATCCCTTTGAGCTCGTCAAGCGCCTCATCTCTTTGTTCTTCGTTGGCAGACGATTGCTCCTCCTCAAGCTGCCCCATATCTTGCTAAATTCACCCCAAAAAAAAAAAGATTTATCTTGTTAGACAATATCCTAAGCAAAACCATGAAAATTTCAGACCGTGATCATCGAAAAAACATGTCCAAGAAAAACAAAATACTAGCAGGACATTGATATACCTTGATTAAATTGGAAATGTTTGAGGGTTTCTTCGAAATGATCTCTGATAATGTCAAGAGACTTCCCTTGTCATAGGTTGAGGCAATGAACAAGATTTGGTGATTGGTATAATCCTGACTCCATTTTCTATTAATAGATACAAATAAAACAACAAAAACGTGAAACAAACCGAAGCTAACAATACTTTAATAAGTTTAAAATGGTAAAATTAAGCTAGAAGAACAAATCTAATTAAAAACTTTACGAAGATTAAGGAGGAAAATTAGGAATCCGAAAAGAAGTCATGGGTAGTAAAGAATCTTCTAAATTTGGGGGGGAAATGTGGAAAGAAGAAATCTAGGGAAAGCAAAGCAGGAAAATAGGGTTGGTTTTTGTGGGAACAGCCGAAGTTGGCGGGTATTCCACTAAAATCAAAGCTAAGAATTAAAATATTTAGAATCTTTGTTGCAACGAGAAAAAAAAAAATTGGAAGAATCAAACAAGGAAGGGGGTGCTTTGAAAAATTGGAGGATTTGGACTTTGTAATTAGTGTTTCTTACTTATTTTGGCTGCTGATTTTGCTACTTTTAGCCGGCTGACATGGTCTCTAACAATTGTTCCAACTAAACCTGCTCAAGGGCCGGACTACTCGTCCAAACCTGAAAGTTCGCTCATATTTTGGAAGGTTTGAACAAAAATATTAGACCCGAAATATGAGATTGAGTAAAATATGAGACTCATTTAGAAAATAGGCCGGGCCTTGACTCCAACAATCAAGGTCTGAGCCGGGCCCAGGCCGGTCCGTTTTTCATTTATATAATATAATATTTTTATATTTTATATATTATGTAATTTATATCATATAAAAAATAAATATATATGATATTATAGTGTAAGCATTTAAAAAATACTAAGATATCCATGTTTTAGAACTTAATTAATAAAAGAAAAAAAGATATAAAATTATTAAAAATCAAATAATAATAATAAAAAATTTTAATTTTTTTTTAGAAAAATAAATAATATGGGCGGGTCTAAACGGCTTAAACTATCCATTTACAAATATGGGCGGGCATGGACAGAATTTGAATCTCATATTTCAGGCTGGACCAACATTACAAGAGGACGTCGATTTACCGACGAAAACATCATTGACGGAATATCTCCGTCGGTAAAACAATTCTTTACCGATCGAATTTTGATTATTACCGAAGAAATTCCGTCGGTAATGTATTGGCCTATTACCGACGGAATTTTTCAGTATTTTCGACAAAAAAGAATATTACCGACGGAATATTAGCAACAAATTCATTCTGTCGGTAATTTTCATCGGTAAAAGTTTGGCGTGAACGACCTAGATTCCCGCCAAATTTTCACCGACGGAATTACGAGCATTACCGACTGAAATTCCGTCAATGAAAATAATACATGGTTTTCGAAATCATTAATAAATAAAAAGTAATAAAATTAATAATAAAAAAAACTAAACGGTCAAAAAACTATTATTGACGGATTTTTCGTCAGTAATAAGTCAATTTCGTCGGTAATACTTTTTGAACGTTCACATTTTTTATCGACGGAATTGGCTTTTACCGATGGATTTTTCGTCAGTAATAGTTTTTTTCTCGGTTTTTAATAAATAGTAAATGCAAATTTATTAAAAAATTAATTAAGGTTTTAAAGTGAAAGGTCAGAAAGTATTACCAACGGAATTTTCGTCGGTAGTACTTAACTTCTGTCGGTGAAAGATTATTCCGTCGGTTATCACTGACGGAATATGGTATTACCGACCGATATTCCGTCGGTAATATCTTATTACCGATGGATGACATTTGAAATCCCGCCAAAAGTATTACCGACGAAAATTTTGTCGTCAATAACCCTATTCCGTCGGTGAAAGTCTCGGGCATAACTTAATGCCCGAGACTTCTTTTCCCATTTTCTCTTCGATTCTCTCTTTCTCTCTTTGGTCCGTCGTGCCCCTTCGCCGTCCGACGCCTTCTTCGTCGTCGTCTGACCGTCCCCCACGAGTCATCACCGTCGCTGCCATCGCCATCGCCGTCCAACTCCGCATCCGTTTCTGTTCTCTCTCTTCTTTTAATTTCGTTTTTTGATATTGTTTGATAATGTTGTTGTTTTCATTTTTGTAGTTAAGTCCGAGCCACCGCCGTCGTCGTCCGACCATCCCCCACGAGCCACCACCATCGTCGTCCGACCACCGCGTCTGTTTTTTTTCTCTCTATTCTTTTATTTTCGTTTTTTTTTTATTTTTGATATTGTTTGATAATATTGTTGCTTTCATTTTTGTAGTTAAGTCCGACCGTCCTCCGCGAGCCATCGCCGTCGTTGCCTGCGCCCCACCAGCTAAGGTGTCCGACCACCGCGCTTGGGTATAACTTGTCTTTTCTCTATGATTTGAAAATTGTTGTGTATATTGTTGAAATTTTTGTGTGTATATTGTTGAGTTGAAATTGAAATTGTTAATGGGTATGAGTTGAAATTGTTAATGTGTATATTGTTGAAATTGTTAATGGGTATGAGTCGAAATTGTTAATGTGTATATTGTTGAAATTGTTAATGTGTATATTGTTGAAATGATAGTTTATTTATAATTATAATTAAAAAAATATAATATTAAAAAATATATAAAATTCTAATAATAAAAAAATAGTATTGTAGGCAAGTGAAAATTATTAATATTTTTAAATTAATTGTGTAGGAAAATTGTTAATGTGTTATAATAAATGAAACTTTATTTATAATATAGTAATAAATATAAAAATATTAAATAAATAATAATAATAGTTTATTTATAATTATAATTTAAAAAGATAATATTAAAAAATATATAAAATTCTGATAATAAAAAAATAGTATTGTAGGCAAGTGGAAATTATTAATATTTTTAAATTAATTGTGTAGGAAAATTGTTAATGTGTTATAATAAATGAAACTTTATTTATAATATAGTAATAAATATGAAAATATAAATTAAATAATAACAATAGTTTATTTATAATTATAATTTAAAAAGATAATATTAAAAAATATATAAAATTCTAATAATAAAAAAAATAGTATTGTAGCCTAGTGGAAATTATTAATATTTTTAAATTAATTGTGTAGGAAAATTGTTAATGTGTTATAATAAATGAAAATTTATTTATAATATAATAAATATAAAAATTTAAATTAAATAATAATAATAGTTTATTTATTATTATAATTTAAAAATATAATATTAAAAAATATATAAAATTCTAATAAGAAAAAAACAGTATTGTAGGCAAGTGGAAATTATTAATATTTTTAAATTAATTGTGTAGAAAAATTGTTAATTGTGTAGGAAAATTGTTAATGTGTTTTAAGAAATAAAACTTCATTTATAATATATACTAATAAACATAAAAATTTAAATTGAATAATAATAATAGTTTATTTGTAATTATAATTTAAAAGTATTAAATTAAAAAATATATAAAATTTTAATATTAAAAGAAGAGTATTTTAGGCAAGTAGAAATTATTAATATTTTTAAATTAATTGTGTAGGAAAATTGTTAATTGTGTAGGAGCTAGAATAAATAAAACTTTATTTATAATATATAGTAATTTAAAAAGATAATATTTTCCATTTGTTATTTTGATTCTTGTGTTTATTGTGTTATTGTATTGTTGATAGTTTGCTTAAACTTAGAGAATGGAGCACGATAAATCTTGGATGTATAGGCGGCTGGGCGACTCTCAATATATTAGTAATGAGTATTTAAATAGAGTTGAAAAATTCTTAAGTTTTGCATATGCTCACAGCGAGTACGTAAAGGATAATAAAATTAGATGCCCTTGTGTGAAGTGTCAGAATAATGGGTTTGCAGAAATTGATGATGTGCGTAAACACTTGTATTATAGAGGGTTTAAGGAGAATTACTATATTTGGGATGTACATGGTGAAAGTCATCACAGTCAGTCATCAAGGATTCATAATGATGAAGTCGAGACGAGAAGTGACGATGAAAGAGATAATCTTTATGCTAGAATGGTTATGGATGCCCTAAACCCGAATCTGAATTTAGGTGGTAATTACAATGTTGATGAGACAATGGTTCAAGATGATCAACCGAATTTAAGTTCAAGAAACTTTTATTCGTTGTTGAACCTAGCAGATGAACCGTTGTAGTCAGGATGTACTGATAACTCGTATAATTATATAGTTTTTAGTTATGTTTTATTATTGTTTTGTGTCAAATACGAGTTATTATTGTTTAGTCTAATTGTGTTTATGATCTTTTATATTTTTATGTAATTTGGTGTTTTTCACAAGTTTCTTTGAGTGATTTCAGATTACTAGAATTAAGGGCAAATCCAGTTCAGTTCCAGTTCCGACACCTTTTACCATATCAGCTATATCTGGAGTTTCACTGAAGCAATAAGGCTGAAATTTTAACCGTGCAAAGTTAAGAGGCATATCTATCTTTTTCATGTTTTACACTTCTTGAAACGGAGTCGTTTTCCCTAGCGAAATCGACCATCAAGTTGGCTGATGTGCAATGACGTCTGTGCTGACCTGTTTTCGTATTTTGCCCATATCTTCTTATCCACATCAGCAAATGAGCTGATTCCAACGGCTATGGATCAGTAACTGATAGGGGAACATTTTTCTAGAAGACCATGTGATTAGATCAGGCCTCCAATATTGACAAAATCGACCATCAAGTTGGCTGATCAAAATTGTCATACAATATGACGAAAATTGTTAGAAAAATGCACCCACCTATTATACCTACCTTTGAAATTTGTAAAGCTTGTCTCTTGTCATTTAGCCCTCCAAAATGTGTATAAATAGAGGGCCTTGGATGATTGTAGAGGATCATATTGTACATTGGTAGGATATTAGCCATTGTAATAAAATTCTCTAAGTTTTCTTCTTCTTTCTTTTCTCTAGTTTTCTTTTTCTTTATTTTCTTCTTCTTCTTTCTTTCTTTTATTTCCTTCTTAGATTCTCTTTAATTTTATGTTTATGTTTGCAATGCCTATGCTAGGCTAAACTTCTATTTGGTTAAGGGTGATTTCAAAGCCCTAGACATGTTTTGTGATTGATTTTCAGATTCTATCTATCATTAATTTTCTATCAAAGTTGCTTATGTTCTTCTACAAGAATTGTTCATGATGTTGTCTTGATTTATTTAGGTGTACAACTAGATAGATCTTGATAATTATCTATTGCTAGTCTAGGAGTCTTGATCCGTGTAATTGTCTTGATTTCCTATTCATAAGTGGCAATTTGTGATTAATGATTATGGTCAAGTTTTCAATAATTGCAAAGTGGAACATAACCTAAGTTGAACAATCCGAGCTTATGTGTTTGTTGCTTAGATCAACCTATCTTTCTCATCATAAAGCTGCCATTAAATTGAATTTAGAGAGCTTATTCTAGATTGTTTAATGGTTAGAGATTAAATAGAGAGCTTGTTCTATTTAACGACAAACTAAGGAAAGATTGGGATAACAGAGCTTGTTGTTATCTACGGTTGTTAACTTTGATAGTTGGTTGATATTGATAGATTTGAAATTGATTCTTAATGATGTCTAGTGGTGGAGAATGAAACCTTAACCATATTTTTCATATTTGATTCTTCTTACTTACTTGTTTTCTTACTTTTCTAGTTTGCTTATTTTTAAAAGTATATTTAGTTTTATTGGCTGGTTATACCGCCTAATTTAGTATATATATTTTTATTGGCTGGTTATACCGCCTAATTTAGTATATATATTTTTATTGGCTGGTTATACCGCCTTGCATCTTATTCTTATTATTTACTTTAGTTTAAATCTGGCTTCAAAAACCCCTTTTCTTTTATTGTTTTCTTTGAACGTAAGTTATAAACTAATAACTCATAGATTAAAACCCAATCCCTGAGGACTCGACCCTTGCTAATCATTATACTTACAATTGATCTTTTTAGTGCAAGGTTAAATAAGATACACTCTTTTGGGTGCATCAAATTTTTGGCGCCGTTGCCGGGGATTGTTTTTTTTAGTTTATTTGTTACTTGGTTTATTCTTATTTTCAGTTCTAATTAGTTTTATTTTCTTGTACATACAAGTTTTTCTTTTCAAATTTAAAAAAAAAAAAACAATGGAATTGAGCAATCTAACACTTGAAGAGTTGGTGGCATACATGAACATGGAGAATCAACAAGCCAATCTCACCTCCCCAGTTCAACAATTGGCCATGGGAGGATGTCAAGGCCATCAAGGGTTCCAAGACCAACAGTATGATCATTACTCAAAAACTTACCATGAGGGATGGTGGGATCATACTAATTATGGCTACTCGAAAAATTACCAAGAAGTAGATCCTTATGCCAATTACACTCATCCATCTAGCTTCAATCAATCATGGTCTCAAGAATCAGATCTTTTTCAACCACCACATATGACTCAAAACTCAGGTACTTCTTTAGAAGATCTTGTCTATTCTCTTGTTACTGATTCTTTGCAATTTCAACAGGAAACAAGGGCAAGCATCCAGAGTTTGGAAAAGCAAATGAGCCAATTGGCTAGTAGTATGGTGGGATGGGTAGCACAAAGATCTGAAGAACTCCCAGCCCAAACGATGGTTAACCCAAAGGAGAATGCTACTATTGTGACCTTGAAGAATGAGGAACAAGATGAGGATGAAACAAAATTAGAGATGGATTCTATTCTTGAGGATAATGAAGCCAAAGATCCAAATAAGAGTATTTCGGCACCTGAGGTAACGTTTAAGGTTTCACTTTTTACTAATGTTTCTTCTCCACCTTTTCCTAGTAGATTTGCAAAGTTCAAGGAGGAAGAACATGAACAACACATGCCGGAAACCTTAAACAACTTGTTTGTGGAGGTCATTCAACAAGTATCAAAATATGCTCCATTCCTCGATGACATATGCACCACAAAGGATGATGGAATAATACTTGTAATGGAGAATGCATCCACTGTTGTGCAAAGAAAGCTTCCTCTCAAACGCATAAATTTGGGAAATTTCATGTATGAGCCTGACAAGCCTAAAATGCCAAGAAGGGGTGTTGGTTAGGTTCAAAACACTAAATCAAGTGCTAATTGGGGAGGCAGCCTAATTAGTGAAAGCATTGCCAAACTGCCATCCTCAGATTTGCTCTCTTTTTCTTTATCTTTTCCTTATGTTTCTTTGCTAATTGTGTTTAGTGTTTCTAAGTTCATTTAGGCTGCATAAGTTTATTTTGTTTATTAGTTCTTTTCACTTACACATGATTCTTTCATTTGGGGTTAATAGCATTACATTAATGACAATGTAAGAATTATGTGTGGGGGAAAGAATTTAGGATTTTATTTAGAGTGTTTTGTTTTTGAGTCTTTTTATGTTGTTTTTCTTTCTGATCCTTGTTTTGAAAATAACTAGATGTAAATATAATTTTTATTATTATTTTTTTTCCCCGGTTAAATGGCGGATAACGGTACTCCGTGATTATTTAAATCGGTTCCATCAGCTACCCACAAAACTGATATTGTATATAAATTTCTCTTCCAATTTCTCTTTCAATTTTTTTCATTTTTTTTTCAGGATGGATGATATTCTCACAAGATTGCAGAAACGATTTCCTCCTTTTCCTCGAAATATTTTACTGAAGCTTTACCAAGTTCGATTTGAAAGATTCAGAATGCTTATGCACAAAGGGATTCCTGAAGACATACGTTGGATAATTGAAGCCAAGGTACGTGAAGATGAATATCTTCCTGTTTTGCATTTACCTGGTACAGGTAGAAGCACTTTTGCAAAGAAGCGACGAGCAAAGCGCATGAGTTCAAATTGCCACAAATGTGCACGATGGACGTGTAACGGTAAATGTCGTTCTATTGGGATTCCGTCCTCTAATCGAGATGATAAAATTGAATTCATTAAGGATGGACTGAGTAAGGAGAATTTGGGTAATATCCAACTTTCTCTTGAGACGCATCCTAGTGGAGACGTACAAAGAGAAATTCTTGATTTATGGCCGCAATTCCAAAGGGAATGGCAACATCTTGGGAATCTGATGTTAAAAGATCCTGTTTGCCAGCTTGTAAGAAAACTGGATGGGAAGCATATCCTCGACTCATAGAAGGCGTTTAAGCCGTTTCTGGATGTAAAACCAGAGGAAGATGTGAGCCACAATCACAACTACAATAAATAACTTCTCAGCTTTTGGTTTGATTTGCAATAACTTCATTTCGGTTTAATTTACGTGTTGTTCGATTTGTGTAATTATTCTCATTTTTTTTTATTGGTCTTTTACGGTTGATTTTTCTTCTCTTTTTGATTTTCTTTCTGAAATCACGCAAAAATCTTTTGTTAGGTAGGTTAACATTTTCTTCTGACAGGTCAAATACACTTTCGGCGACATTATTACTCTTGTCTGATTCACTACTCAGTCCTCTATATATTACACCATGTACTCATTCTCTTTCAGGCACTCGAAAAAAAAAATGGAAAGTACTTCATCCCAGCGCATTGAAAAAATTTGTGTCTTTGGAGGTGCTTATCCAGGGAAAAATAACATATTTGCTGATGCAGCCATAAGAGTTGGAGTAATACTTGCCCAACAAAAGATCCAGTTGATTTATGGAGGCGGTAGTACGGGTTTAATGGGAGCAGTCGCTACAGCAGCACACGCCGGAGGAAGTCCAGTTCTAGGAATCGTTCCAAAACTATTCACAGGTTTTTGTGGACCTACCGTGGGTAAGGAAATACAAGTCTGGAGTATCCCTGAACGGATGACAATCATGTACCATTGTGCCAATGCATTCATTGCTTTACCAGGAGGTCTGGGTATATTGGAAGAAATAGCTTGCGTGGCTTCTTGGTCATCTTTGGTCACAAAAAAGAAACCCATTGGTTTGCTCAATATTAATGGTTATTTTAGTAATTTGCTTTCATATTTAGATAATGCTGTGGATAATGGATTCATGTTTTCAGAGGCAAGGAGAACCATAATTTCTGCTACAACCATTGAAGATTTACTCAAAAAGCTCCAAGCTTATGAGTATTTACCTGCTACGGTTGTTTCGCAAACGCTCGGAAAAAGAAAAAGAGATATGGACGAGCAAGGAGTGGATTGCACTTTGTCTTTGTGACATTATCTAACATTTTGTTTGTTGTGTCTCAGTTATAATAAGTGGTTAGCAACCTCTGCAGGTAATATCTCCTAAATTCTACCTTTAAAATTTGACATTGGGGACAATGTCATATTTTAGTAGGGGTAAGGGACATATTTTGCTAATTTGTTAAAAAAAAAAAAAAATTATTGTTGTGTTTTAAGCTATTTAGAAGCATTCATTCTGAACAAGGTCTGAGTAAGGGAGACTTGAGACATACCTTGTCAGTTTGATTTAATCTTTTCAAAAAAAAAAAAACCTATCTGGTCCGTTTATTATCTGCATGTGTTTTTCTTTTCTTTTATTATTTTTATTTTTATGCTTATTTATTAATTATTTGTTTAGTATTTTAGGAATATTTAGGTTGCATGAATTTGTTTTGTTTTGAGTCTTAGTTGTTCCTTTACTTATGTTATTAGTTCTTTTCTCTTACACATGATTCTTTCATTTGGGTTAATAGACTTACATTAAGGACAATGTAAGAATTAAGTGTGGGGGGAAAGATTTAGGATTTCTTTTATTTTTGTCTACTATTTTTTTTTATGAGTCTTTATTATTATTTTTAGTGTGTTTTAGTTCCTTTTCAATACTATGATGAGATATGAATTGCATAAGTCTAAAACAGATTTATTAGTGAGAAGATTTTCATGAGAATTGAGCTTGATATCAACCTTTTTATGAGCCAATGTTAATATGATATGTTGATTGAGAAAGAAGCATGTTTAGACTTAATCTGACTTGTATAATCATCCTTGTGAGTTTTTGAGCCTATAATGATTGATGCATTATATAAATCAATCTAATTTCTTTCTTGAGTGCTCTTATGATTACATGATTCTCTAGAACTTGCTTTAGACCTTGTTGAGACTATATTGATACATGTGACAACATGAATATGATATAGGCATTAGGATTATAACCAGAGCCAAACAGCCATCCATTATTAATGTTCTAAGAGAACATCCCCACTAGTGAGCCAATTTGAGCCTACATTAAATATGCTGTTTTATTGGTAACCACAACTTACACCTAGCCTAAATATACTTATATCCTTACCCTTGTTCTAAAGATGGATTATATATTTTGAGACATATTGCAAAAAACAAGGGATATTTTTAGTTGAAAATTTGGGTTAGAAACAAGAAATAAGTGTGGGAGGAAAAGAAAAGAAAAGTCAAGAGAAAAAGAAATGGAATACTGGCAAATACATTCCTATGTAAAAAATATGAATCATCTCTTGAATTTGGGGAAAAAGAAAAAGATGTTACAAAGTTGTTTAGAATGAAGAAAAGGCCCAACATGAATATTCGGCCTAGGTGACTATGTACTTGTAAAGAGTTTTGAGAAGTTTCTTTGTATGATCTTATTATGTCTCTAAACTTTATGAACTCTTTGGAGCCTTTGTGATATCTTTATCCTTTTGTTATTCAACCACATTACAAACCCCTTGGCCCCATTACAACCTTGATTAAAGACCTCTTGATTCATGAAGTTGTATGATCTAAATAGTGGAGAATAGGTGGACAAGCAAGAATATGATAGAACTGTTTTCATGAGATTGATTGAGTGTAAACACTTCACCACTACTTTAAAGAGTGAAAATCATGAGGGTATCCCATGTGAGAAGTTGAGATTAAATTTGAACATGCACTATTTTGATTGAGATATGTTATGTTAATATTGGCTTAACTCAAACAATTTACATTCAAGCATGTTTTTTTGTGAAATTCTTTAAGCTATTGATTAGTTTATAAGACTTGTTCAAAGATTGTCTCTAATTTGTATTGAAAGGATTAGGAATAAATATTTTTAGTATATGTAGTTTATTTATATTTTAGTTTTTCAATGTTTGTGGGTATCGTTCTAGTAAACCCTCACGAGACTAAACTCGTCCACTAGGGACACCTAGGGGTTTAAAGGCTTGTGTCACATGCTAAGTGCCACCGTGATTTCCTACGAAAGTGGATTAGATTAGATTTTCTTATTTTATTTTTATTGAGTCGTTGCTAGGGACTAGCAACAATCTAAGTGTGGGGGTGTGATAACTCGTATAATTATATAGTTTTTAGTTATGTTTTATTATTGTTTTGTGTCAAATACGAGTTATTATTGTTTAGTCTAATTGTGTTTATGATCTTTTATATTTTTATGTAATTTGGTGTTTTTCACAAGTTTCTTTGAGTGATTTCAGATTACTAGAATTAAGGGCAAATCCAGTTCAGTTCCAGTTCCGACACCTTTTACCATATCAGCTATATCTGGAGTTTCACTGAAGCAATAAGGCTGAAATTTTAACCGTGCAAAGTTAAGAGGCATATCTATCTTTTTCATGTTTTACACTTCTTGAAACGGAGTCGTTTCCCTAGCGAAATCGACCATCAAGTTGGCTGATGTGCAATGACGTCTGTGCTGACCTGTTTTCGTATTTTGCCCATATCTTCTTATCCACATCAGCAAATGAGCTGATTCCAACGGCTATGGATCAGTAACTGATAGGGGAACATTTTTCTAGAAGACCATGTGATCAGATCAGGCCTCCAATATTGACAAAATCGACCATCAAGTTGGCTGATCAAAATTGTCATACAATATGACGAAAATTGTTAGAAAAATGCACCCACCTATTATACCTACCTTTGAAATTTGTAAAGCTTGTCTCTTGTCATTTAGCCCTCCAAAATGTGTATAAATAGAGGGCCTTGGATGATTGTAGAGGATCATATTGTACATTGGTAGGATATTAGCCATTGTAATAAAATTCTCTAAGTTTTCTTCTTCTTTCTTTTCTCTAGTTTTCTTTTTCTTTATTTTCTTCTTCTTCTTTCTTTCTTTTATTTCCTTCTTAGATTCTCTTTAATTTTATGTTTATGTTTACAATGCCTATGCTAGGCTAAACTTCTATTTGGTTAAGGGTGATTTCAAAGCCCTAGACATGTTTTGTGATTGATTTTCAGATTCTATCTATCATTAATTTTCTATCAAAGTTGCTTATGTTCTTCTACAAGAATTGTTCATGATGTTGTCTTGATTTATTTAGGTGTACAACTAGATAGATCTTGATAATTATCTATTGCTAGTCTAGGAGTCTTGATCCGTGTAATTGTCTTGATTTCCTATTCATAAGTGGCAATTTGTGATTAATGATTATGGTCAAGTTTTCAATAATTGCAAAGTGGAACATAACCTAAGTTGAACAATCCGAGCTTATGTGTTTGTTGCTTAGATCAACCTATCTTTCTCATCATAAAGCTGCCATTAAATTGAATTTAGAGAGCTTATTCTAGATTGTTTAATGGTTAGAGATTAAATAGAGAGCTTGTTCTATTTAACGATAAACTAAAGAAAGATTGGGATAACAGAGCTTGTTGTTATTTACGGTTGTTAACTTTGATAGTTGGTTGATATTGATAGATTTGAAATTGATTCTTAATGATGTCTAGTGGTGGAGAATGAAACCTTAACCATATTTTTCATATTTGATTCTTCTTACTTACTTGTTTTCTTACTTTTCTAGTTTGCTTATTTTTAAAAGTATATTTAGTTTTATTGGCTGGTTATACCGCCTAATTTAGTATATATATTTTTATTGGCTGGTTATACCGCCTAATTTAGTATATATATTTTTATTGGCTGGTTATACCGCCTTGCATCTTATTCTTATTATTTACTTTAGTTTAAATCTGGCTTCAAAAACCTCTTTTCTTTTATTGTTTTCTTTGAACGTAGGTTATAAACTAATAACTCATAGATTAAAACCCAATCCCTGAGGACTCGACCCTTGCTAATCATTATACTTACAATTGATCTTTTTAGTGCAAGGTTAAATAAGATACACTCTTTTGGGTGCATCATGTACAAAACACACAACTTTATCTCCTATGTCACAACTGTTAAATGTGAAGTCTGAATTTAACATGAGTGAATCGTGTTTCAATCGTTTGATGATTATGATAAAAGGGTTGTTGCGAGAAAGTGATAATTTACCTGATAATTTTTACTGAATGAAGAAAAAGATGGCCAAATTTGGACTTCACTATCAGAAGATACATGCATGCAACTACAATTGCATGTTGTTTTATAACGACTCGGGTCACTTAGAATTTTGTTCCGTATGTGGCCATCCTCGTTATAAACCAAGCAAATAAAGTGTTAGAAAATCGAAGAGAATTCCTTATAAGATTCTTGTTATTTGCCATTGATTACAAGACTTCAAATATTATATATGTCAATGGTTACAGCTGAGAATATGACATGGCATGCGCATAACCGAAGGGATGATGGAGTGTTGAGACACCCTGTTGATGGTGAAGCATGGAAAGACTTCAATCGTACGCATCCGTCTTTTGCAGTGGAATCTCGAAATGTCAGATTGGGTTTGTGTGCAGATAGATTTTGTCCGTTTACTCATGGAGTGAAACCGTACTCTTGTTGGCCGGTAATGCTTTATGTATATAATTTACCACGATGGATGTGTATGAAGCAACCATATTTACTTCTTAATATGGTAATCTGGGTCCGAATAGTCCATTAAGAATATTGATGTTTTTCTCAGACCATTGATAGACAAGTTGAAATTATTGTGGAATCATGGTGTTCCGAGTTATGATGGGTATAGGAAACAAAATTTTGTATTAAGAGCTGCATTATTATAGACGATTAATGACTTTCCTGCTTACGGCATGTTATCAGGATAGAGCACATATGGTCGATTGGCTTGTCCTTATTGTATGAAAGAAGTTAAGTCATTCAGATTGAATTATGGCAGGAAACCATGTTTTTTTTTTATTGTTATCGGCAGTTCTTGCCTTTAAATCATCCTTTTAAAATACAAAGAGATAAATTTTGTCGAAAAGTTGAGCATGATTCTCCAATTGAGCGATTATCTGGTGAGGCAATTCTGGAAAAGATAGATAGCATTCCGAATATCACATTTGGGAGTAAATTATGTGAACAGAAATTGATTGGATTCGGAGAATGTCACAATTGGATGAAAAAGAGTATTTTTTGGGAGTTTCCTTATTGGCATACCAATCTCATTCGTCATAATTTGGATGTGATGCATATTGAGAAAAACGTATTTGATAACGTGTTCAACACAATGATGGATGTGAAGGGCAAAACAAAAGACAATATAAAGGCTATAATGGATTTACCGTTGCTTTGCAGACGGTCGGAATTAGAATTGGTGGAAAGCAATGAAAAAACGTACAAGTCTAAATCCAATTACACATTAAACTGGGAAGATCAAAAAAGAGTTTGTACTTGGGTAAAAGAATTACGACTTCCCGATGGATTTGTCTCGAATATTGGCCGTTGTGCAAATGTGGTTGATGGGAGGTTTTATGGCATGAAAAACCATGACTGTCATATTTTTATGTCGTGGTTACTTCCAACTGCGTTTCGAGATTTGGTACTTAACACAATCTGGTATGCAATTACTGAGCTATCTCATTTTTTCAAAGACTTATGCTCTACAGAAATTCATGTGGACCAGATGGAGTTCTTGGAAACCAATATTTTTGCGACCATTTGCAAGTTGGAAAAAATATTTCCTCCAACCTTTTTTGATTCAATGGAACATTTGCCTATTCACCTACCTTATGAGGCAAAAGTTGGTAGACCTGTCCATTATCGTTGGATGTATCCATTCGAAAGGTAATTAACAAAGA
The DNA here is from genome assembly GCA_030761205.1 of Fremontodendron californicum. NCBI lineage: Eukaryota > Viridiplantae > Streptophyta > Magnoliopsida > Malvales > Malvaceae > Fremontodendron > Fremontodendron californicum. Next base: position 4,927,698 of record JAULJL010000037.1, read on the forward strand.
ATGTACGTAATCTTTTACATTATTTACTTTATTGAAAAGAACATTTGTTAATTTAGTATTCATTTCTGAATCTTAGATTTCTACATCATCTAAAGAGAAAAGTAAAAAATCTCGCATGTGTTGAAGCGTCAATAGTTGAGGCGTATATAATGGAAGAAATTTCATCGTTCTGTGCCTTATATTTTGAACCAAATGTTGAAACAATATTTACTCGGGTGCCCCGAAATGATGATGGAGGAGATGTCGATCCCATGGGACAACTCTCAGTTTTCACATATGAAGGGAGATCTTTTGGTCCGAAAAAATTGAAGGCTCGTTACTTGGAGCACGATGAGTACGATGCAGCTGAATTATATGTATTAATGAATTGCGAAGAAGTCATATCTTATATTGAGTAAGAGATTTACTGTTCTCTCGAATATTAATTGTGACATTACGTTACATAATTAAATTAGGGAAACTCATTATGTATCCAATCATTTTTAGACTGTTTGATGAGATACTGAAAATCGATGCACCGAACATTATTGATGGTGAGTTGGAGAAAGTCCGTGCAGGTAGATTTAGAAAATGGTTTATGGACTACGTAAGTATTCTTCAATTTCTATGTTGCGCTAATGTTTGATACAATTTGATATTGAATGTAATATTGTTTTTCGTTCACCGTTCATAGGTTTAGCAAGATTCAAGTCAACATAACTCTCTCATAGTTGAGTTATCTTATGGTCCAAGACGTATGGGTTGGTGTTATTCTGGATATTTCGTTAATGGTTTCAAGTTTCATACTTTAGATTATGGAAAAAATCGAAAAACCATTAATAGCGGTGTATACGTCAAAGGCGACTATTATAACGATTCTTCGCATGATTTTTATGGAATGTTGTTAGACATTGTGGAGTTAGAATATTTTGGTGTGGGAAATCGGGTCGTACTTTTTAATTGTCGATGGTTTGATACGGATAAAGGAATTCGGGTAGATCCTCATAATGGGCTTGTTGAAATAAAGTACAGGTCAATACTTGCTTGTAATGAACCTTTTGTTTTAGCTCATCAATGTCAATAAGTGTATTACAGTTCTTATCCATCGAATAGAAGAGAACGTCGAGACTGGTGGGTTGTGTTCAAAACAAAGGCTAGGAGTAGATTTGACATTGGATCTCGTGCAGGAGAAATAATTGATCTAAACGAAGGGGTTTATCAACAAATGGATGTGCCTACTCCTACCATTGTAACATATTCAGAAGATCTTGACAATCCTCAACTTTTGGTTCATGGTGATTTTGAAGAAGTAAACATTAATGTTCAGAGAAGAAGAAGAAGAAGAAGAAGAAGAAGAAGAAGAAGAAGAAGAAGAAGAAAAAGAAAAAGAAAAAGATGAAGATGAAGATAAAGATGAAGATGAAGAAGTAGATTATAATAACAGCGATGACAATGATGCTGATGAGAATGACAAGAATGATGATGATTAGAAAGTTAATATTATTTATTCATTTTGTAATTGCTTGATCTGTCAACTAATATATTTTATATGTGTATGCATATATTTATTTACTAATAAATTTAATATTTTTTATTTTATAGATAAAATGCGAGGAGGAGGCCGTAAAGCTAAAGTGCAGAAGAAACTAATTTCTATGTGGGATGCTTTTCGACCATCTAGAGTTCGTCCTCGGGGCATGCTACACCAGAGTTGCCACCTATGTCTTCTCCCTTCTTACGATCTCCACCGAGACAGTTGCTGTCTTATTCGGTTCTATCGCCACATACTCCATCTGCAGTACCTCCATCGCCCCTACATCCCTCTGCACAGCCTCCGTCTATAGTGGATCCGTCCAGATTGCCTCCCTCTACAATGCAATGTCCACATCGACTCCTGCTCCACTGCCACGACCGACACTTACTCCGGTGACTCAGGCAGATCCCTCGTTACAAGCGTCTACTCACCACTGGATGAAATTTCATAGTTTTTACTTAATGAGCCAGCACCAACGTATTTCGTGGATGATGGCATGGGACAACAGACAGAGGTACCTGCATCACATCCTACATCGTCTATCGGTACTGCCACTAAGCAGAGGAAACGAGGTAGAGGTCGGACGAAAGGATTACTGACACCGAAAAATCTGGATGACTGGTTTCGACTATCAATTCTTCAAAACACGTAAGTTAATAATATTTTGATAATTTCATTATTTGAGTAAAATAAATTATTTTCCACTAACACGTATCCTTGATTTTAGGACTTTCACGGAGAGTTGTGTAAAATCGACCATTGCCTCCATCATCAGACAACACTATAACAGACCGTGGCCTACTTGGTCGAAAATATCTGTTGACGTAAAACTGTCTATGTGGACTATATTTGAGGTATGATTTGGTTAAAAGTCAAATTATAATTTAATTATGTTTAATACTATATATTAATTCATAATGTCTCATTGTAGAGAAAATGCCAGTGGTCTTCCGAGCAGACACCATTGGTTAGGAAATTATGGGAGGCCACATGCAAAGATCGATTCAAGGACATGATGAATTTTGAGAGGAACAATACCATGTCCTTCTTTCAAACGAATCGAATAGAAGACTGCAAGGGCTATAGGTGTGATTGGACAGCTGTCGATATTTGGGATCAATTGATTGATAGCGTCTGGAGTGCCGACACTTGGAAAAATAGGTTCCAAAAGGCCAAGGGTAATAGGAACACGGATAAAGATGGTAGCATTACGAAGCACACTGGTGGATCAATTCATTTTTTAGTTACCGGTGAAAGGATGGTAAGATTTATTTTTGTTTTGCAATTTATTGTTTAAAAGTTTTATCGTATAAACTATGTGAATTTTTTTTAACATAATTTTCTCTCTTCTTTTAATCTATAGTCACAAGAGTTGCAGCGCAACGTGACTTTCCTGGAGCTGTTTAACAAAAACCATAAACATGCAAAGGGTCAGGGTGATTACGTAGACAACAAGTCTAAAGATGTAACTGTAAGTATTTAATTTTATCAATACTTTATATATTACATTAATTGATTATACAAGATATTTGTGTTTATGTACGTGTTCATTATAATGTCACATATTAATTGTTTATATATTTAAATATTTGTGATTGTAGGAAAATTATATTGCCTCGTTGCAGTAAAAATATGGGGAAGATACGTTTTCATATCCCGATTTCGACCCTCAGTCCTGGTCTAATGCTATTAGGGGCATTGAGACTATCCGGACGCATGGGTTTGGAACGAGACAGAAGAGAGGGCAAATTTTTGATCCACCCGACAGTCACCAAAGTCCAGATGCAACCAGTTACGCTCCATGTGGTCCTAGTACTACACAGCAGTGTCGTCTGAGGACTATAATGCATTGAGGTCCGATGTCTCGCAAATCCAGACCTTAATTGTGAGACTTGAGAATATCGTGACGAGCTGGAATACGATAATCACACCTTTACTGCAGTAACAGATAGCAGCTACATTAGGCGGGATCGGAACAAGTGTTGCCGGACTAAGTGCTACCTTAGGCATGGGTGTTGGATCGAGTGCTGCCGGAGTCGGTGCTGGACTGAGTGCTGCCGGAGTCAGTCCTGCTGGAGGCATGGCTGCTAGACTAGGATTGAATGCTGCCGGTGCTAGAGTGAGTGCTGCCGGAGTCGATGCTGTCGGAGGCATGGGTGCTATCGGAGGATTGAGTGCTACCGGAGGTGATACCGGAGCCAATGCCGAGGTAGACAGTGAAGCCAATGACAGCAGTACCTCGTAATGAGTTCTCTTTTTTTATATTTGAGAGATACATTTGAATATTATTTTATTTATATTTTTACGGATTTCATTTTATTTTTTATGGTATAATTATATAAATTTTCATTTTATTTTTAAATTTTTTTAATAATTTATTTTTTAAATATTTATATATTTTTCAAAAAAAAATAATTACCGACGAAATTATTCGTCGGTAAAGGATATTTACTGACTAAATATTCCGTCAGTAATAATTTATTACCGACCAAATCCATCCGTCGGTAACACAATTACCGACAGAATATATCCGTCGTTATATATATCACCGACGGAATATTCCGTTATAATGTTCTGTCGGTAAAAAAATTTACGAAGGAACTATTCCGTCGGTGATAAAACAATACCGACGGAACTTTTCGTCGGTAAAATAAAACATTATTAACGGAATATTCCGTCGGTAAAAGTCCGTCGGTGAAGTTTCTTTACCGACGGATTTTACTTTACCGACCGAATTAGTATCACTGATGGAAAATGGACTTTTACCGACGGATTATTCCATTGGTAAAAGTCCGTCCTCTTGTAGTGCAAGCTTGAATAAGTATATATGGTGTTGATATCATGCCTAAACCCGGCCCTACCCATAAGCACCTCTAGTTCCAACTTCCAAATAACAAAATTCATGAAACAATTGCATTGGCCTTAGCCTTGGACTTTGATATCTAATTAGGTCCCGTTTAGTATTATGTTCGGTGTTAAAAAGTATTTTTGGCCCAAAGACAATGCTAAACAAGTTGCACCAAACTTTTGAATCAATCGCAAAAACTTCTCAAAAGTGCTTTTGCAGTTTACAAATATACTTTTTGTGCGTAAAATATAAAATAAAAAAAATTGTTTATATAATTTTTTAATGATTCATCATTCTTAGTCTTTTTTAACATTATATATCTTTTTTTTTTATATAGATATTTAACCACAATAATATCAAATATTTAAAAATTTTAAACCATATTTTTTCACATCAATTTTTCATAATATATTTTAAATGTAATTTTTTTTTTTTAAATTAAAAATTTTCCAATCGTAATAACAACGTTAAACTAAACCTTACTGGACTGGGAAGATTTGCTGGCTAACAAGCTATTCAGATTACAGCGGATGGTAGACTGCTATATTCACTGCTCTCAAAATATGTCATGGCTATATATTTAATATTTAAGTTTAATTGTGAACTTAACATTTTAAATCAAATGCAACATTCAATTCTTGCTACTTAATTTTTTTTTAATAATTCATCTTTAATATAAAATAATTATTTAAAGTATTAATATAAAATATTTTTATATTTTAATAATATTTTTAAATTAAACGCGCATAAATAAATTTTAATAAGCAAATCACGTCAAGTTTTTAACAAACTTTTAAAAAATGTCAGTTGAATTTGATCGAATCTTTTAAGAAGGTATTTTCTTATATTAATATGATACACTTAGAATTTTACTTATGAAATGATACCAACAAATTTCGAACTCTAATTAATAAAGAAGGATAATTTCTAATTATGACGATCGATGCGTAACAGTCGATTATATCATCTTTGAAACTAGAAAAATGCCCGCGCTTCGTTAGGAGTATGTTATCGAATTTGAATTGATATTTTATAATAAATTTAAAAGATAAAAAAACAAGAGAAGTAAAAATAATTTAAAAAATTAATAACTCCCATCATTGTACGACACCTGATATAAAATTGAGATTTATTTAATATAGTCAATTAGATCCGATTATTTTGGACAAAACATAATTATACGATACAAATATAATATGAGAAAATAATTAAAACACGAAATAACATGAAAAATAAAATGAACATGACACAAATACACGAATGTGTCAAAATCTATATAAAACGAATTATTAACGTGTCAAGATTTATATAAATATATAATAGCTTGAATACGATTATGACAAAAAATAACACGAACACAACCACACGTGACACAAAATTGAGAGTTATTTGAATAGTATCAATTAGACTTGACAATTTCGGACACAACATGATTATACGAAACGAACAGAACATGGAAAAAATAATTAAAATACGGTACAAAAAATAACATGAAAACGACACAAATGCAGGAACGTGTCAAAATCTACATAAAATCAATTATTAACATGTAAAAATTTATATAAATTTATAATACTTTAAACACACGATAAAATAACACAAACACGTTATGAACATACATTTTTTTCTCTAAATTGAATTATTATGACAAATTATGGGATGAATTGAGACATGACACGTACACACAAAAAATTTTCTAAATTGAATCATAATGACAAACTATGCGAAATATTTGTATGAATTAAAAACGACACGAATACAACATGAAAAAAATTATTAAAATACGACACGAAGGATAATATGAACACAAAACAAATACACGAACATCTCAAAATTTACATAAAACGAATTATTAACATGTAAAAAATTATATAAATTTATAATACTTTGAACACACGAAAAAATAACACGAACAAGACACGAATGTGTCAAAATCTACATTAAACGAATTATTAACTTGTAAAAAATATATAAATTTATAATACTTTGAACACAAAAAATAACACGAACACGAATATTTTGAACATACGAAAAAATAACACGAATATGACATGAACACGACATAAAATATTTGAAACCGAAATTATTTGAAACCGAAAAAATCCGAATCCGAGAAGGTACGAACCTGAAAAGACCCAAATTCAATATGATCCGAGCTCGAAATAACTCGAGATCTAAAATATCTCATTAATATTAATCAAAAGACGAAACAAATATAAAAAATATTCTAAAATGATCTAATCTTTTTTCCTCAATTTTTCTCTAATTTCTCTCTTTCTCTCTCCACTCACCGAGTTTTTCCCCTGTCTTTCCCTTTTTCTTCTTCTGGATCATCCTCTTCCTTTTTATCAACTTTCATTAAATTTTAAGCACCCCTTCTTTAATCACCCTGAAAAGACCTCATCTAACCTCATCTAATACAACTAAAAATACTTAATTATCTTCAACAAAAGTAATAATGACCCATACAAATGTCACAAAAATAAAACTTCAAAAACTAAATTCTGTTATCATATTCAATTGGGGATTGTTTTTAAAGATCGTTATTGATTAGAATAAAGTTAAAAAATAATGATAATATATGTAAATTATACAAAATTTAAGAATAAATATCTTGTCTAATTCGAATAATCCAAATTTGACATATTTTAAAATTTTTGTTATTTTAATTAAGAAAAGTTGATATCTTGGAGTAATTTTTCTCTTCGAGTTGTCTTTCAAAGAAGTGAGAAAGAACAAGAAAAGAAAAATTACTTGGAGTTGCTATTTTTTATTTGTTACAAAGGAGATCGCGTTATGGAGATAAAGAAGGCGTTATAAATATTGGAATTCAAATTTCAAATTTGTTGGATATTATCTCGTAAAAATAATTGTATGAATCAACTGAATTAAGTTTGGTTCCTTGGAGTTGCTATCTGACTATGTTTCATACATGTTTAATTGTTTACACTAGTGATTAAAAAATTGGACCGGATCGACAGGTCGGATCAGTTGAATTGAAAATTGGCAGGTTGTTTGATTCGGTATAGTATATTAACCCGGTGAAATCTTGAACCTGTTTAACCGATAAAAACCCGGTAAAAAACGGTTTTGTATTTTTTTTCAAAATTTTGTTTGTAAATGATGAGATTTGAACTTTATATTAAATATCATACTATTAAGTCAAATACATATTTTTATTAATTACAAACTATATTTAATATTTATTGAACATTAAAACTATTTTTTAAGATTTAAAAAATAGTTTTGATTGAATCAGCTAATCAAACCAGTTAAACTGGAAATCAAAAGTCTGACCGATTTGATCTCTAGTTCGATTTTTTTAACCTTGGTTTACACTGATTTACATATCAGTTAAAAGTTCAACATAATTTTGAATCAATGCTCATTTATAGTCTCTAAATATGGTAGAGCATCTTCTGAATGCTTGAATCAATATTGCTTCTTGCCTCCTCTGTATCAACTGCTTCAGAATATTCATGTTTTCTGTTATCTTAATCTTACTTTTAAAAGGTGGCCAACAGGTTTAGAAAACAGACAGCTGCAGGCACATTCCATATGACCATTTTGTCTAACCCTTACTTTATATAGGGTAGATCTGACTCAATTCTAACTCTTAGACATTCTTTTGTTTAAACAAAAAAAGAAGAGGAGGGAGTGAGTGAGTGAGTGAGGGTAGACCTGCTATCTGATTCAATTCTAACTCTCAGACATTCTTTTGTTTAAACAAAAAAAGAAGAGGAGAGAGTGAGGGGTAGACCTGCTCAAGGGTTGGAAAGTTTGTCCGATTTATATTGGGTTGGGTCTGGGTAGATATTTTAGTGATCTTGGCCGGTCCGGATAACTATTCACATAATAAAAAATATTATTTTTTTATTTTAATTATAAAAATAAATAAATAAATAATTTTTTTTAATATATGAGAACAATAAATATGGGCTAGCAGACCGGGCCTGGATAAGAAAAAATAAAAAAATTCGGGCCGCGGCCTGCCCCGACCCGGTCATGAGCAGGTCTAGTGAGGGGGTGGTTGGGGCTTGGGAGGCAGATCTCAATTAGGTGTCACATAAATACAAGCTAATAGTATCAATAGATCAGTATATGGATTGGATCGGACCAAGCCAATCTCGGTTAATTAAAAAAATTTACTTGTTCAAAGCTTGGTTCGGTTCGACGAGTTCAAAAAGTTCGAATTATTGTTCAAAAATATTTTTATATGAATATTTATATATTTTTATAATTAAATATATATAATTTTTTTTATTAAACTCTAATGTGAGCTTAATTAAACCAACCCAAGTATGAAAAAATCTATCCCAAACTTGTTCGACCCTTAGACAGGTCTAACTAGACCTGCTCACTGTTTGGGCAGTCCGTCAGGTCCGGCCCGGCCTGGATCACTGTTCACATAATAAAAAATATTATTATTTTTTTTAAATTTAATTATAAAAATAGAAAAAAAATATATTTTTATATATAGTGAACAGTGTATTCGAGCCCGCGGGTGGACCCTGTCTCGCCCAATGTAAGGCCTAGGCAAAGAAGTTCAAAAAAAATTGGGCCACGACCCAACCCAGCCCATGAGTAGGTCTAGGTCTAACTATCAATATTGTGGATAGAAAATTGCCTCATGACATTTAAGATTGAAAAAGTTTGTGTTACGGTAGAAAAATAAGAAAAATTAGGCCGTTATTTTTCATTCCAATGATTCCATTAAGAAGCTTAATGCCAGTAATCAGTTTCAAGATGTTCAGTTACATTGTAAATGTATCTCTACTGTATATAATGGGAGTAACTGAGTTGGTATCACGAGTCAAATAACATCAATTCAGTTAGGGAAAATACAAAAAACCAAATAATTAAATTAGTATATCAAATAACATAATAAGGGTATCGATGTATTTTCAAATTTTTATATAATTTTTATTTTGAAAAAAATTACCAATTTTTTTTTTAACTATCCACTTTAAAAAAAAAAACTACCCATACAAACAAATCATCCATTAATTAATTTTTTTTAAACATGATTTTTTTACTCATTTTTTTTATCTACCCACATATTATAAAAGGAGTGATTGAGTTGGTGTCACGAGTCAAGTGACACCAACTCAGTTGGTGAAAATACAAAACAACCACATAAAATTATAAAATTAAATAAGAATAATTATGTTTTTAATATTTTATATAATATTTTTAATAAAAAAATTATCTATTTACTTTTAAAAAACCATCCAATCTTTTTTTTTGGATAAGCAATTTATTTATTTATCCAGAGAAGCAGTAATTACTGCTACAAAAAACATCTAGCTCAATCAGCTAGGAAACAATGAATGTACTAATTACAAGAGGAAGAACAAATACAAAGAGCTCAATTTGAAAACAAGATGTTGTTCAGCCCCCATGTTGAGTATAGTTGTCCATTTATAATGTCAGTTTTGATTCCTTTCATCCCTGCTAATCTGAAGTTGACCTCCTCCTTGATATTTCCTAGTACTTGCATAGGAGAAAACTGGGCATTCCCAAAGACACGGTTGTTTCATTCCCTCAATACATGATAAATGAGAGCATTCCAAGCAATCTTAAGGATAGTTGTGACTAGAGACTTACCTTTGAGTTTCCTGTTAGCTCACTGAAATTAAAACCCCCAACAACGAACATCATTTTTCAGCTGGCAGAGGAGTAGGATTTCCTTCCATATTGTTATAGAAAAATCACAGCCAAAAAAGAGATGATCTCGTGTTTCTTGCTTTGAATTGCATAGAACACAATCTCCATCAATTTCCTTTTCCCAACTCAATAGACGATCTTTAGTAAGAAGCCTGTTTAAGATGGTCATCCATGTAATAATGGAGTGTTTAGGGATGTGGTACGAGAACCACACAAGTTTGTCCCAATCCACATTCTGCTGCTTTTGTCTAAGCTCGTTCCAAACCTTAGCCACTGAGTACTTAGCCCCAGAAAATCTCCAAGCCATACTTCCATTTTGCTGGCTAAAGAATTGAGCTACCATTGGCCACCATTGTAAGAGTTTCCTCCAGCTCCAGCTGTTCCTTTTGGATTCTGAAATCTGCCAGAAGGAATGCCCTTTTAGCACATAAACTTGAGTCCAAGCAATCCACCAAGATCCTGCCATGATAAACAATGACCAAATGTGCTGCATGATACAAGCCATATTCCAAGTGCTTAGGTCTTTAAGACCAAGGCCCCTTCAGATTTAAGGCAACAAACATTATGCCAACTTACTCTAGCTCCTTTGTGTGGTTCATCCTTCCCAATCCAAAAGAACCTAGAGCAAAGTTGATTGATCTTGTTCAGAATACTCTTATGCTATGTTTGGGAATATGAATTTGAGAATTTGGATTTGGATTTCATTTGCTATATAAATTGTGATAATGAAATACATACATTAGTTAAAATTCAACATGCTTGTATATTTGAAAAGTATAAAAACATGAATTTCAAATTCACAAATACCTATAGATATTTCAAATTCACCACTACATAGGCATCAAACAAATCCATGAATTTGAAAAATAATTATGAATGTTACATTTACATGTGTTTTACTACACAATTACACTATTTTTGAAATCCAATTGTTTGAAATCCAAGTACCCAAACACAACGTTAGGAAGAATAAAGTAACTACACCAGTAATTTTGTAAGTTGAACAATACAGATTGTATGAGCTGAAACCTTCCAGTATACACTACAAGAGAACGGACTTTCACCGACGGAATATTCCGTCGGAAAATTCCGTCAGTGATACTATTTTCGTCGGTAAAAAAAAACGTCGGTAATAATGAATTACCGACGGAGTATTACCGACGGAATTTTTCGTCAATAATTCTTTACTACCGACGGACTATTTCTGTCGGTGAAACAATTACGATGGAAATGTCAGTCCGAATATTCCGTCGGTAATGTTTTACCGACGGATAATTCCGTCGATGAAAGACATTACCGACGGAATAATCCGTTGGTAATTGTTTATTTTCCAAACAAAAAAAAAATAATAAATATTTTAAAATTTAAATTATATAATAAATATTTTAAAAAATAAATTATAAAATAAAATTATATTTTAATAAAAATAATTTAATAAAAATAAACTAAAATTCGTAAAATTATTAATAAAAAAATATTTTAATAAATTACAATATTATTAATAAAAATAATAATCAAATGAAGCTCTCAAATATAAAACAGATGTTGTTATGACTCAGTACTACTGTCATCGGCTTCACTGTCCACTTTAGTATTGCCTCCGGCATCACTGCCTCTGACACCACCTCCGACAGTAGTCAATCCAGCACCCATGCCTCCAACTCCACCTCCGACAACACTCAGTCTAGCACCCATGCCAAGCTCTGCACGTACTCCAGCACCACTGCCTCCGACAGCACTGACTCCGACAGTATTTAGTCTAGCATCGACTCCGGTAGCACTTGTTCCAATCTCGCCTAATCCAGCTGCTAGCTGTGATTGCAGTATACTAGTCATGAAATTCTCAAGTCTGACGATTGATGTCTGGATTTGCGAAACATCGGACCTCAAAGCATTATACTGGTCCTCAGATGGCGCTGCTGGCGGCTGCTGTGTAGTACTAGGATCACATGGAGTGTAACTGTCTGCATCTGAACTTTGCTGGCTGCCGGGTAAATCGAAAAATTGTCCTCGCTTCTGTCTCGTTCCAAACCTATAGACATGTGTCCGCGTAGTCTCAATCCCCCAATAGCATTAGACCAGAACTGAGGGTCAAAATCGGGATATGAAGACGTATTGTCTCCATATTTTTGCTGCAACGAGGTAGTATAATTTTCCTACAATCACAAATATTTAAATATATAAACAATTAATATGTGACATTGTAATGAGCACGTACATAAACAATTCAGTAATATAAACAATTAATGTAATATATAAAGTATTGATATAGTTAAATACTTACAGTTACAGCTTTAGATTTGTTGTCTACGTAATCACTTTGACCCTTTGCACATTTATGAGTTTTGTTAAACAGCTCCAGGAAAGTCACGTTGCGCTGCAACTCTTGTGACTACAGGGTAAAAGAATTTTTGAAAATTATGTTAATAAAAGAAAATATTCACGTATTAAATAGGATAAAACTTTTAAACAATAAATTGCAAAACAAAAATAAATCTTACCATCCTTTCACCGGTAACTAGAAAAAGAACCGATCCACCAGTGTGCTTCGTAATGCTTCCATCCTTCTCCCTGTTCCTATTACCCTTAGCCTTTTAGACTTATTTTTCCAAGCGTCAATACTCCAGACACTGTCAATAAGTTGATCCCAAATATCGACTGCTATCCAATCACACTTGTAACCCTTGCAGTCTTCTATTCGATTCGTGTTAAACAAGGCCATGGCATTCTCCCTCTCGAAATTCATCATGTCCTTAAATCGATCCTTGCATGTGGCCTCCCATAATTTCCTAACCATTGGTGTTTGCTTGGGAGGCCACTGGCATTTTCCCTACAATGAGACATTATGAATTAATATATACTGTTAAACATAATTAAATTATAATTTAACCCTTAACCAAATCATACCTCAAATATAGTCCACATAGACAGTTTCATGTCAACAGGTATCTTCGACCAAGTAGGCCACCGTCTGTTATAGTGTTGTCTGATCACCGAGGCAATGGTCGATTTTACACAACTATCCATGAAAATCCTAAAATCAACGATACATGTTAGTGAACAATAATTTATTTTACTCAAATAATTAAATTATTGAAATATTATTAACTTACGTGTTTTGAACAATTAACAGTCGAAACCTGTCATCCGGATTACTCAATGTCGGTAATTCTTTCACCCGACCTCTACCCCGTTTTCTCTGCTCAGTGGCAGTACCGGTAGACGGCGTAGGATGTGATGCATGTACCTCTGTGTGCTGCCCCGTGCCATTATCCGCAGAAAACGTCGGTGCTGGCTCATTGAGTAAATACTGCGAAATGTCATCTAGCGGTGGGGTAGAGGATGCTAATGCGGGATCTGCCTGAGTGGCCGGATAAGTGTCGGTTGTAAGAGTGGAGCGGGAGTTGATGTGGACGGACGGGCAGCAGAGAGAGGCACTATGGACGAAGCCATTATAGAGGGAGGCAGTGCAAATGGATGCAGGGCGATGGAGCTACTGCAGATGGGATATGTGGCGATAGAGTCGAGTGTAAAGACAACTGTGTCGGTGGAGGCTGTAAGGAGGGAGAAGACGCAGGCGGCAACTGTAGTGCAGAATACCCCTAGGACGGTCTTCCAAATGGTCGGAAAGCATCCCACATTGAACCCCGTTTCTTTTTTCCACTAGTTTTACGCCCTGCTCCTAGCATTTTATCTGTAAAATGAAAAATATTAAATTTATTAATAAATATATATATTAAATTTATTTATAAATAAACAGAATAACATAATAAATTAACAATCACAATGACACAATAACGAAAAATAATCATAATAACACATTATACAATTTTATAACTAATAATCATAAAAAAGAAATTTCATAATAAAAAGAAATGTCCCACAAAATAAATTTAATTGTCCCTAAAATAAATTAATAAATAAATTGTAATTAATATTTGTAAATGTAGAAAAGCTAAGAATTTATTATTTTTAAAAATAATTTCAAAATATTAATAATTTATACTTTCCTAAAATACTATTTTTTACTATTACAATTTTATATATTTTTTAATATTATCTTTTTAAATTATAATTACAAATAAACTATTATTATTTAATTTAAATTTTTATGTTCATTACTATATATTATAAATAAAGTTTTTTTTTTTACTTTGATAAAATAATTAAATAGATCGATATTAAATTTTTTAAAATAATAAATAATTAATAATAATTGCATAAAATTATATGTTATATATATTATTTATGATAATCTTATAATATAATGTAATTTTAAATAAATAAATTAAGACATTATACGCATACAAAATTAAACAAATATACACATTAACAATATACAAATAATTTCCAACAATATACACATAATTTTCAACGATATACACATTAACAATATACAAATAATTTCTAACAATATACACATTAACACATTAACAATTTTAACAAATAATAAATATTCAATTTTCGAATATTACAAAATCAAATAAATGAAAAAAAAACAGTTACAACTTGGTTTGATGAAGATTGTGATTTCAAGCTAAATCTGAAAACCTTAAACTCAAAAAATGAAAGGAACAATTTTATCAGAAAAATCTGTTAAAAAGAAGAAAAAATCAAAATAAAAAAATCAAAGAAGACAGAAGAGAGAACCCATACCAGACGCGGTGGTCGGACGCCTTAGCTGGTGGCGCACACAGCAGCGACGGTGGTGGCTTGCGGGGGACGGTCGGACCGCTCTCGGGCAGGGCACAAACCAAAAGAGAGAATGAGAGAAAGAAAGAAAATGGGGAAGAAGAAGTCTCGGGCATTTAGTTATGCCCAAGATTATCACCGACTGAATATGGTTATTATCGACGGAATATCCGTCGGTAATACTTTTGGCGGGAATTCAAATTCCATCCGTCGGTAATAAAGTATTACTGATGGACACTATATATTACCGACGGATAATCCGTAGGTAATATTTTTTGACTGTTCACATTTAAAAATTGCATTTATTACACATAAGAATCCGTGAAATAATATTACCGACGGAATATTCATCGATAATATGCCCATTCCGTCGGTAATATGCCTATTCCGTTAGTACTACATTATCTACGGAAAGACCGTCGGTAATATATCACCGACAAAATAGGCATATTACCAACGGATTTTTCATCGGTAATAGTTTTTGACCGTTCAGTTTTATTATTATTATTTTTTAATTAGTTTGGTAATAAATTTTTATTTATTACCAATTTCAAAATCCGTGCATTTGTATTACCGAAGAAAATTCCGTCGGTAATACTGGTAATTTAGTCGATGAAAATTCGGACAGAATCTAAATCGTTCGCACCAAAGTTTTACCGACGAAAATTACCGACGAAATTAGTCAGTCGCTAATATTCTGTCGTTAATGCTAAAAGAAATCCGTCGGTGATTCACAAAAACATTACCGACGGAATTTCGTCAGTAATATTTTTAATTCCGTCGCTGAAGATGTGTTTAATCGACGGATTTATTCCATCGGTAATTTGACGTCCTTTTGTAGTGATAGGATAGAAGTCACAGAAGCTTGGAAGAACAGTGTGTAATTCTATCAGTGACTTTCTTAACAAGAGGAGCACAATCTTTTTCTGTGAGCCTTTTTGTCACCAAGGGCACTTTAATATTCAACATGTCTGAGGTTAGAATGCGACCACCTTTGTATAAAAAAAAATTAAAATGAAACTTCTAAAATCATCCAATCTTCTAAAAAAACTATCCACTTAAAAAATATCACATTTTTATCCACTTTTAAAAAAAACTACCCACTTAAAAAGATTACTCATTTTTTATATATAATTTTTTAAACATAATTTATTTAGTTTTTTTAAAAATATATTTTCATTTAAGAGTGAGTGTCAAAAATTCTAGTATTAATTATAGTAATAGTTAATCAAGATATTCTTGACTCTCATGCTCTAATTTTAATTCTTTGTGCATAGACAAATTAAGAGAGGAAAAAAAATAAAATAAAGAGAATGACAACATTGTTGATGTCTTTTTGTGTCGTGGTGGTGCTCCCGAGGTTCTTGGTGGTCTGAGGCCCTGAGAAGAAGGAAAATAGGTCAAAGGGCACCGGAGGTTGAGCTCCGGGACACACTCCGATGGTTAAGTCAGTGTTTGGAAGAGGAAGAAGAGGTATTAGAGAGAGAGTAGTCTTAAAAGAGAGAGAGAGAGCTTAACCCTGAATAGCCCTGGGGAAAGCTATATATAGAAGAGGTTGGGCGAGCTTGTGCTCGTCCTACCAGTTCCACGTGCCCGACTTCGACAGGTTATTCGAAGTAAGCAGCCTAGGGGGGCCTTGTCGAGGAGACGGCCGCATTTAATGTCCGTCGTCTGCAGACTGTGGCATTTAATGCCTCGCATTGCCCCAAGTGGACACCGAGGTGACTGGAGATGTGACCTCTGGGAGAAGGGGAGGCGCCCATGTGTCCCAGGCCTTCTGTTCCCCGTGATTACTGGGCTTGCCTGGTGGGGCAGGTTAGTTGGGCCTGTGCTTAGTGGATTTTGCCTGCTCCTGGTGGACCGAGTGGGTTCAACAATTGCCCTCCAGGCGAGGTGGAGGTTATAAAGTGACTGACGATGAGCCTGTTGATAACCGATGCCTCATGCTGTAAGGATTGTATTATATTGGCGAGGAGTCAGGGGGCTTATTTTCAATTTTTAAGGTTTTTTGGATAAGGTGTAAGTGGTGATCTTCTTTTCTTGGAGTGTGCCGAACAGTAGCATGTTGAAATGGTCTGAGCAGGTTTGAATTTTGGCGAAGAGGTGCTCTGAACTTACTGCTGTCCTTTGGCAGATACGACGTGACATTTGACGTGCCCGTTTTTAATATCAGCCTTAAAGACTGGACGCGACGTTCGTGGAACGAACACGTGTCGAACATTGTGTGGTGCAATGGGCGGCCATCAGAGTCCCTTTTTGGTTATAAATAGGGGCGTTCGCTTCTGGCCTCTTTGTTATTTTTCATTTTTGTTATCGAGGTGCTGCCATTTTCGTTGCCAAACATGCCCAGTGCTCCGATCTGCTTGCGCCGTTCTCTATTTCGTTGGTGGGTTGCTCCGTTTCGCTGGTCCAGGAGGTTGAGCCAAGTCTGCATAGATATTTTCGGAGCTTGTCTTTGCATTTTTGTTTGATTTTTGTTGTGTGTGGTGGTTTGTGGGATGGGTTCGAGTGACAATGGTGGCTCCGATGCGTTGGAGAGGATGAAGGGTCTGTCCTAAGCTGGTGGTCGGAGCATTGACGAAGTGTGCGATGATCTGGACCGCGATATTGAGGAAGGGGCCAGGGTGGCTGCTGGTGATGGGGCTGGAACGAGTGGTGGAGGTGGAGTCGTTGGTGGTGGTGCCTCGGAGGTAGACCAAACGTCTTCGGAGGAAAGTGAGGGGGTTGTTGGGGATGATGGCATTCAGTTTTATGATGATATCTGTTGTACTATGATCGCCAAGCAAGTTGGCGCACTGATGCTGACCCGTGATATTTTCATCCCCAATTATCATTACGACTTTTATGTGCCCGCCCCGGGTTGGCGCCCAAGTCAGATTAAGAAAGATGAGAGAGATGTGATCATCTTCGAGCACATGTTCAAAGGGGGATTCCACCTTCCTTTGAACCTCTTCTTCACCACTTGCCTTGAGGGGTATGGTATTGCTGCTGCTCAGCTGACAAGGTCTTCTTGGCCTATTATGGTGGCATACTTTCTCGATTTTAAGAAGAGGGATGTGGAGCTTTTGTACGCCGCATTTCGCAACCTATACCATTTGAAAGTGAAGCAGGACAAGTTCTGCTACCTTAGTCCTCGCCACCGGGTGGTCATAGAGAATGCTCCTTGTAACAATCATATCAGGAGGTCGCAGTTCTTTGCTGTGGAGTTGAAGTTGGAGAAGAATTGGGGCTTCCCAGTGAAGTGGTGTGAGCCCCCTAAGGATCCGCAAAAAATATCTGTGGCCATGGGCGATCTGGAGAAGGATTAGTTTTACTATTACATGCAGAATAAGATCAACTGGGAGGACGCCATTAGGACCATCGTATTTACACATAATGTTTGGAGGATGTCAGTCCAAATAGGGTGGGGGCCATGTTTGTTGATCTAGTCCCTCATCCCGAAGGTAAAGAGTGGCCCGTGGGTGGCACTGACTATTACATCGAAGTTTTGATGGGTATCATCGAGCCTGAAAAGAAGAAGAAAATGAGTAAGAAGGCGGGCACCTTTCGCCAAAGTAGGGCAGTTCCTTCAGGAAAGGCAGATGCTGCCTTTCTTGGCGAAGTGGTCGCCAACAAAGAAGGTAATGTTCTTGGGGCGTCCAGCCATACTCTTGCTTTGGTGCCTTGGATCCCTGAGCTTGCCCCTATTGCTTCAACCCGCACTGTGATAGAACTGCCACCCTCCCCGAGTTCATCAAAGAGTGACGGTGGTGATGGTTTAAGAGCTGGGACAAAGCCGGTTGAAGTTATTGTCTTGGATGATGACAGTGATGAGAAGATGGTGTTCAACATAGGTGATTCTATGAGCTCTGATAGCTTCGTCAGTGAGGATGGTGCTTGGCGTGGTAGTTCTACTGTGGCGGCGTTGTTTCTAGATTTTTGGCGAATTGGTACATTTTGCGTGCTCTCAGTGTTCGGGCTTTGATGAGCTCTCATTTTGATTATTTTGTTCTGTGCAGGTATGTCAAGTGGTGATATTGCCGAGAGGATTAGCTAGGCAACGAGAGGGAAGAGTAAAGCCTAGAGCTAGGGTACGGGGCCCACTGCTCCACTTGTTCAGGATCCGTCCGCCAAGAAGCATAAACGGGATGGCCTGCCCGTCGACCCTGCCCCAAAGAAGAAAAAGTTGACGTAGACCCGAAGAAGCAGAAGTCTGTTCCTTCTTTTCCTGCTAAGCAGGCAGGCCTTGGCGTCGCTACCTAAAAGACGGGTCAAGGTTCTTTACAACCCTTGGCAGGGGCGAGGAAAAAGGCTACCCCAACTGATGTGGCTCCAAAATCCAAAAAAGCCTCGGAGCCTCCTAAAGGTGGAAAAACTTTGCCCATCCTACCAGCCTCACCGGGCGAAGATAGCTCTTCTTCCATCTATGATGACATGGTGGCGCACTCTTTACGCTATTCACTTTCTTCTCTCGAGGGCACACTTCGAGATGCGCGCCAGGGGTCCGACGCGTATTTCAACTATCATAGCCGTATGCCCGTCGGGTCCTTGCTTGGCAAAGTCGACAGGTGTATTAACTGCGCCCGTAGTCATCTTCCCTCCCAGGAGGTGAAAGTTATTGAGAGCTGCGGTGTTCGCACTGTTCAGCGCGGCATTATGTCGAGCATGGTGGAGGTGAGCTATGTTCTGCGGGTTGTCTAATGGTTGGTGCTGGCCAATCTTTCTAACGTGGTTTGTTGTTTTCTTTCAGAACCTGGCCGCAACCCTGGCTGTATATAACCGTGTCGGGAAGGCGAAAGCCCGACTTCGCGACGTGGAAGGGGATCTCCAGCTCAAGTCTACCCGCGTGATAGAGCTAAAGATGCTTTTGAAGGCTAAAAAGGAAAAAAACCAAGGCTGCTGAGGACAAGACGGTCACCAGCGAACAGTTCTATCTTGCGAAAGTGGTAGAGTCTGAAAAGCAGGCCACGCTTGTTTGCAGTCAACTCACCAAAGAAGAGGACCGCGTTAAGGCTAGGGACCAAGAAATCAAAGTCCTGCAGCAGAATTTGGAGGAGAAGGAGAAAGAGGCTACTATTACCGAGGCTGTGGCTAAGGTTGTGGAGACCGCCGTTGTCGAGGCTGTGGCCAGGGCTGTGGAGGCTGAGAAGAAAGAACATGCTTTCGTGCTGCAGAAGGCCCAGGAGGCAAAAAAGGGTGAGGTGGCATTTGGGATGGTGGACGAATTTAAGACGACCACCCTTACTGGGTCCAATTGGTGTATAGGTCGCTTGACTGCAGAAGGATAGACTTTGGGGCAATTGCAAATCCTCTTGAGATCTTTGACCCTGTATGCCCTGAGATGCCCTTATTGGAGATGTTAAGGGTAGATTATGAGATTGCTCCCAGGTCTGTTGTCCCTGCGATGCCCCAAGTTGATGGCGTGCCCCCCGTTCCGCAAGATGAGCTGCCACCGTCTGCTGCAGCCATAAGGGAGATGCTTGCAGCTCCAGAGGGTGAGCTGCTCCCGTCTGCTACAGAGACAGAGGAGATGCTTGCAGCTGATGCTCTTATTGTGGACTCTCAAGAGGATGGCGAAGTTAGGGATCCAGCTGTTGTAGTTGAGGGGTGATGTAACTGGGACGGGTAGTGGTCCTTTAAGTGAGGACCTTGTACATAATACTTAGAATATTTGTAATCTTTTTTTTATCAATGAAAACCTTATTTTCTTTCCCTTTGTTTGCCTTCTTCTCTGTTTAGTTTGTCCTTGCTATTCGTTTTGGAGTTTGTCTTTATGCGTATTGTTGGTGTGTTGGCAGGCTACTATACTTGTTACAAGTTTTTACTTTGCTTGTTGTGCGTTGGACGTGCAGCATGGCGTCTTATTGCGAGCGCACATGGTGGACACGACAATGGATGGGCCAGTTAGAGGCCTTTGGGCGTGCAGCATGACATCTTATTGCGAGCGCACATGGTGGAAGCAAGGATGGATGGGTCAGTTAGAGGCCGTTGGATGTCCAGCATGGCGTCTTATTGTGAGCGCACATGGTGGACGCAAGGATGGATGGGCCAGTTAGAGGCCGTTGGACGTCCATCATGGCATCTTATTACGAGCGCACATGATGGACGCGAGGATGGATGGGCCAATTAGAGGTCGTTGGGTGTGTAACATAGTGTCTTATTGCGAGCGCACATAGTGGACGCGAGGATGGATGGATGGGCCAATTAGAGGCCGTTAGGCGTCCAGCATGGCGTTTTATTGCAAGCGCACATGGTGGATGCGAGGATGGATGGTCCAGTTAGAGGTCGTTGGGCATGCAGCATGGCATCTTATTACAAGCGCACATGGTGGACGTAAGGATGGATGGGCCAGTTATAGGTATTTGGGCGTGCAGCATGGCGTCTTATTACGAGCTCACATGGTGGATGTGAGGATGGATGGGCCAGTTAGAGGCCGTTGGGCAAAGTGTTGGCTTTTTTTATTTTTCTTGCAAAAGGTAAGTTGTATTATTATTCTTATAAGGAAAGATACAACTTGTACAAATGTTTAAAGGAAATATTTCTTCAGGTGGATTGTATTCCAAGTCCTTGGTACAGGGCTTCCGTCCATTCGTTCCAACGCGTAGACTCCAAAACCAACCTTCTTTGTCACCTTGTAAGGCCCTTCCAAATTTGGAGCCATCTTTCCCTGTTCGCTTGTGGGCCTGCTAGCTTCGCAACTTCTGAGGACAAGGTCGCCGACTTGGAACTGTCTGCCTTTGACCTTTGTGTTATAGTACTGGGCGACCTGATGTGATCTAGCGGCCTGTTTGACTTATGCCTAGTCTCTGGTTTCTTCTAGGAGATCCTGATTTCTTCTAAGTGCTTCTTCGTTAGCGGCGGGGTCATAGTGAAAAAAGTCTAAGTGCTTCAAGGAATTGATGCCTAAGCCTCTATTCCATACATCAGATTGAAAAAAGTCTCACCCGTGCCAGAGTGAGACATGGTCTTGATGACCCATAATATCCCTAGCATTTCCTCTAGCCATGCCCCCTTGGCGTCGTCGAGCTTCTTTTTCAGGCCTTGGAGGATTTTCTTGTTCATCGCCTCCACTTATTCGTTAGTCTGGGGGTGCTTGACCGAGCTGTGCGTGAGCAGGATTTTGATGTTTTCACAAAATTTCTTCAACTTGCCATCTGAAACTTTGCACCATTGTCTGCCACGATGGTGTTGGGGACTCCGTATCTGCACACCATAGATTTCCAGACAAAGTTCTCAATTACCCTTTCTGTAATGGTTACCACGGCCTCTGCTTCTACCCACTTAGTGAAGTATTCGCAGACGACAACCACAAACTTCTTCTACCCTATGACAATTGTGAAAGGTCCCAGGATGTCTATCCCCCACATCGCAAAGGACCATGGGCTCGATAGCTGGTTGAGCAGTTCTGCTGGCTGCCTTGGGACAGTGGTGAACTTCTGGCATTTGTCTCACTTTTTACCAACTCTGTGGCGTTTTTCTTCATTGTTGGCCAGTAAAAGCCTTGTCTGAGTGCTTTCTGTGCCAAAGATTTGCCCCCATGTGATTCCACATACTCCTTCATGGATCTCACAGAGGATGTACTCAGCCTCTGCCGGCGCTACACACCTCAACAAGGGTTCACTGATATGATTTCCTATACAGATTGTCACCCATCATGCGTACCTGGCGGCTCTTCTTCTCAATCTAAGTTGTTCTTTGGGGTAGGCGGGCGACGTCCCATTCATGAGAAAGTCTGTAATTCTTGTCAACCAACTTTGTTCGTTGGCTATTGGGAGGATTTATGTGCCCTTTTGGTGGCTCGGCAAAGGACGACGTAAGGAGGATCTTTCCTCTCTGTCTTATCTTAATGGCGGAGGCGAGCTTGGACAAAGAGTCTGCCTTGACATTTTCTTCTTTGGCGATCAGTTGGATCACCAACTGGTTGAAACGCAGCTTCAAGTCCATGACCTTTTTGTGGTACTTTACCAAGGCGGGCTCCCTTACTTCATATTCCCCATTCACCTGCTTTGCTACCAATTGGGACTCGGTAGACACAGATAGTCTTACATCCCCGAGTTTGAGTGCCAACTCGAGCCCCGCCAGGAGGGCCTCGTACTCTGCTACATTGTTTGAGGCGGGGAAATCGAAGGATAAGTCGTACTGCCATTCACTTCCGTAGGGGTCAGTCAACAAGATTTCGGCCCCTAATCCCTCTTTTTTGAGGATCCGTCTACATACAAAGTCCACATGCCACTTAGGACGGCCTCTTGTTGCTGGGGTTTTCGTATCAGGATTGGCTCTGGGGTGGTTGCTGTGCTCCCTCACCAGGGTTCGACGGTGACTCTTTCGGGTAGTGGATTGGCGCCGTGATGGCGCTGTCAAAAGAGCACTCAGCTATAAAATTCGCCAAAGCCTAGGCCTTGATGGCCTTCCTTGGCTTATACTCCAGACCAAATTCACTCAGCTCAACGCTCTACTTGGCCATTTTGCCTGCCATGTCTACCTTTTGTAAGACTTCCCTCAGCGGTTGATCCGTCAATACCGTGATGGGATGGGTCTGGAAATACTGTCTCAAGCGCCTGGCGGCCACTATCAGAGCATAAGTGGTTTTTTCCAGCCGAGTGTAGTTAACTTCTCCATTCTGTAGGGCTCGACTGGCATGATAAACTGGTGTTTGGAGGCCTTCTTCTTCTTTAAGGAGCATGGCAGCTATGGTCTTGTCTGAGGCTTCCAGGTAGATGTAAAGTTGATCTCCTAGCAAGGGGCTAGTGAGCAGAGGCGGCAAGAACAAGTACTTTTTTAGCTTTTCGAAAGCCTTCTGGCAATCTTTGGTCCATTGACACCTGGAGGCTCCTCTGAGCACTTTGAAGAAAGGTAAGCACTTGTCAACGAGCTTGGAGACGAACCTATTGAGGGCTACTACCCTACCGGTAAGCCTTTGCATTTCTTTAGTATTTCTTGGAGGACACATACCCAAAATTGCCTGAATCTTTTTCTGATTTGCTTGTATCCCTCGGTCGAAGACCATAAAACCCAGGAACTTCCCAGCTCCTACCGCGAATGCACACTTTTTTGGATTCAACCTCATATTGTACTTTCTGATGATGCCGAAGGCTCCTTCCAGATCCCGGACGTGCTAATCTAGATGGAGCTTTTGACCAGCATGTCGTCTATATATACTTCCATACTCTGCCCGATTTGGTCCTTGAAGAGTCTGTTTACCAACTTTTGTTGGTGGCTCTTGCATTCTTCAACCTGAAAGGCATAACTTGGTAGCAGAATAGACCCTCCTTCATCACAAAGGACGTCTTGTCTTGGTTTTCGGGGTTCATTTTGATCTGGTTGTAGCCGGAGAAAGCGTCTATAAAACTCAGGTATTTATGTCCTGTCGAGGAGTCAACCAATCGATTTATGGCTAGTAGGGGAAAGCTGTCTTTAGGGCCGGCTTTGTTCAAATTTGTGAAGTCTACACACATTTGCCATTTACCACTAGCCTTTTTCACTATCACTACGTTGGCGAGCCAATCCGGGTAGACCACTTCTTTGATGAAGTCAACGGTGAGCAGTTTCTCAACTTCTTCTCTGACCGCCCTAACTCTCTCAGGGGAAAATTGGCGCTTCTTTTGACTAACCGATTTTGCTGCTGGGTTCATATTCAGGGAGTGGATGATTATGTTCGGGTCTATTCCGGGCATGTCAGCCGTCGACCATGCAAAGATGTCGGTGTTTTCCTACAACATGGCCACCAAGGGCCGCCTTTCTTCACTCCTCAAAGAGGAACCGACCTTGGTTGTCTTAGAAGGGGTTTTTTGGGTTCAAGGGGACTGTCTTTGTTTGCTCTACAGGCTCTGCCTTATACTGACTCGTTTCTGCCCTGTTGTCCAAGCTTTCCAAAGTGAGCATGATTTTGTCAATCAGGTTGACCTGAGCTTCTATCGGCTACCCCCCAGCTTCTTCCTTTTGCCCCCTACTTCTGCCATGTCGAGGTCAGGCTCGACGCCTTGGTATTTTTTTGCAATCTGTAGGGACAACACGTGGCACTGCCATGCCATTTGCTGATCTGTCTTCATATAATCGATTCCCATGGGTGTTGGGAATTTCATTGTTAGGCAGTAGACGGCTGCCACCATATTTGACTTTCTCATCACGGGTTTCCAAGGATGGCGTTGTAGGCCGAGGGCTGATCGACCACTAGGAACTCCGAGATAACGGTAAGGGTGTGGTCATCGTCTCCCATTACTATTGGCAGGGTGATCGACCCTTTGACTGTAATTTGCTGATTTGCAAAACCAAAAATTAGGCTTGCTGGCTTCAAATCTTTCTCAGGGATGCCCATCTTCTTGAAGGCTTCCCACTGGATAACTTCCACTACGCTACCGCTGTGGAAGAGGATCCTTTTTACTCTGAAATTTCTGATTGTGGCCGCCACAACAATCGGGTCATTACCATTGTCTTCCAAAATGTCGACATCATTATTAGTGAAGTCTACCATCCAGTCATCATTCTGCTTTGCTCGTTTGGGGGTTGTATCGATTGCCATTATGCTTCTTAGGTGGGTCTTTCTCTTGGAATTACTGGCAGTCCATTATTCTGTGGCCCCACTATCATGTTTATCACTCCCTGTATCGATTTCTTCCCTTTTGCCCTGCCTTTGTTTCTTTGATTGTTCGCCAATGACTGCCCCTGTTGGGCCTCTACCTTTCTTACAAATTGTTTGATCTGACCTTTTTTGATGGCGATCTCGATTGCATCTTTCAGAGACCTGCAGTCATCCGTGATATGTCCCACATTATTGTGATAGTTGCACCTTCCCTTGGAGTTAAGGCGTAACAAGTTGTCCTTCATGGGGTATGGCACTCCCAAGATACCCTTGTAGGCTATTACATTCAAGATGTACACCTTTGAGGCATTGAGAGGGGTGTACTCGTCGAACTTAGAGTATGGGGCTCTTTCCCCTCTTCGCCCGCGGCCCTGGACGGCTCTGTCCGTGTTATTCTGACTGGTCATTCTTTCGAGCGACCTAGACCTTTGGTGGTGTGAGTCAAGACCCAATTGTCTTCTATTGTCCTGATATCCCTGTTTGTTTTTTGGGGGGCGCCCCTGGCCCTGTTGGTAATTCGTCATTTCGTCTGACCTCTCCGTCAGTTTCATTTTTTCTGTTTCAACGTACCTCTGGGTCTTCTCATACATGTTATAGAGTTTCTCAGGTTTCTTATATGTCAGGGCGTACCAGAGATGTTCGTGGCGGACCCCGCAAATGAACGCCTGTATTGCCCAGTCATCATGTAGGTCTTTGATTTCTATAGTGGCGGAATTGAACCTGCGGATGTATTCTCTGAGGGTTTCGCTTTCCTTCTGTTTTACTGAAATGAGGCTGGCCGGTGTTTTGAAAGTTGCCTTGTTGGCGAGGAAGTGGGCGATGAAGGTTCTACCAAGTTTCTGGAAGCTGTCAATGGACCCTGCCAACAGTGAGTAGTACCAGGTTCTGCCGTGCACTCTGAGTGTCATAGGAAACACTCAGCACTTCTGGCGTCAGTGGTCCCCAGCAAGTCCATATAGTTTTTGTATTATATGAGGTGGTCGGTGGGGTCCCTGGTGCCATCACAGGTTTCTTTGGGGAGCTTGATTGTTTTGGGCACCAGTTCCTGCCAGATTTCCAGGGTTAGAGAACTGTTGTCGTCCTTCATCCATTCTGCCTCCTCGGTTTTGTCTTTCATCATGCTATGGACTTCTTTTCTTAGGGCCGTCATCTGGGCCTCCATAGTGCAAACAGCCGTCTCCTTATTGGCGGGCAGGTCCTCCTGGTTGCGGGGTCGCTCCTCGGAGAGCTGTCCCCTACTTTGTCTGTAGGCCCTACTTGCAGCTGTTCGATGCCAGCCTCAATAAGACGAGCTGGCACTATTTTTTTCTTGGTTGTTATTGTTTCCTTTTTGGTTTGACCCCACTTTCTGATTAGCTTGGCGGACAGCATGCTGTTTCTCAGCCAGTTGAGCCTGGAGGGTTTGTCTCTGGCTCATGAGCATCTGGTACGTTGGGTCGACGTAGGGCAGCACAGGGGGTTAGAAAGCCGTGTTGGGTGGTTGGATGGTGGGGTTGGTTTCCAGTGGGGGCCCGGTGGCGGTGTTTGGTGGTAGTGTGGCTGGTAGGTTCTCCTGGCCAGCTGGTGGGGGTCAGCTCCGGGAATAAAGGAAATGCTCGTTTGTCCAGCGGCGTTAAACTGAGCTTCTAAGGGGTTGGAGAGGGCTACACGGGTGGTTTGCTGGGTGGCTAGGGGTATATCTCGTAGCGGAGTTGTGAGGGTTGAGAATACTGGGGAGGGGGCTGTGAGTAGGTTCTGGTAGTAAGGCTGGGGATAGTAGGGCTGTTGGGGCCAGAAATTAGGGATGAAAGATGCTTGGTAGCTGGTGCCAGGTACCAGCTCATTGAGGGGGTTCGTGGGAGTGGTGAGTGGAAACTGCCTGTAACCGGGGATGTGGAGGAGTTGGTAATAAGGGGAACAGTACCTGGGTCTCCGGGTGAGGAGGTTTGCTAGGTTGGTGGTAAAGACATTGCTTGTCGTTTCCCATAGATGGCGCCAAATATTGATGTCTTTTTGTGTTGTGGTGGTGCTCCCGAGATTCTTGGTGGTCTGAGGCCCTGAGAAAGAGAAAAATAGATCAGAGGGCACCGGAGGTTGAGCTCCGGGACATACTCCGATGGTTAAATCAGTGTTTTGAAAAGGAAGAAGAGGTATTAGAGAGAGAGTAGTCTTAAAAGAGAGAGAGCGCGTAACAGTGAATAGCCCTAGGGAAGGCTATATATAGAAGAGGTTGAGCGAGCTTGTGCTCGCCCTACCAGTTCCACGTGCCCGACTCCGATAGGTCGTCTGATGTAAGCAGCCTCGGGGGCCTTGTCGAGGAGACAGCCGCATTTAATGTCTGTCGTCTGCAGACTGTGGCATTTAATGCCTCGCACTACCCCAGGTGGACGTCGAGGCGACTAGAGATGTGACCTCTGGGAGAAGGAGAGGCGCCCATATGTCCCCTGCCTTCTGTTCCCCGTGATTGCTAGACTCGCTTAGTTGGGCTGATTAGCTGAGCTTGTGCTTGGTGGATTGGGACTGCTCTTGATGGCCCGAGTGGGTTCAACAAACATCTTTAATCTTTATTAGCTATTTGTCTTTTAATGTATCTTTTACAACACATTGGCAATGCAAAGTCGCATTGTATTTAAAATTTTGAAGACAATTAAGAATTTATGTCGGATCATTTGTAATTTCATAGTGATTTTGGGTTTGTATCCTTTTCATTTTCTGATCAAATTAAGTTTTATTGTCTCAAGTTTAGATATTTCGCATTGTATTTAAAATTTTCTGATCGAATTAGGTTTTTATTGTCTCAAGCCAGGAATAAAGCCCGGAATAAACACGAAAATAGTATAATAAACACGAGGCAACACGTTTAAACACGATTAACACAATATGTTTAATACATATATCATATTCGTATTTAAGATTTTAATACGTTAATAATTTATGTCGTGTTCATATTTACACGATTAATAAAAAAAAATACGAAACATGACACATGTACAAATTAATAGATCTAACTTTTGCTACCTATTCCCTGCATAGACGCCATCTGAATCCCAAATACAGATCTGCTTGGCTAACTTATGACCTAATTATCTAACTGTTGGTTTTTCAGCAATCTAATGGTCATATATATATATATATTGCATTTTTTTAATGGATACTTAAGGAACTAATCACTCCTTGTTCTGAGTGGTCCCTTGATAAATTAGTTGGAAGATAAGATCAAACTCTCTCAACTAATGGAGTTTAAATCTAGATTTTGAAGCTTGTTAAGATTTTCTTATACCTAGACAAAAAACTAGAATAAAAGTGGTTATATTTGCTCCTTCCATTATCCCCCGTAACTACCACCTACTAATCTTTGGCTCACAAGTTGGACAGTCAATATTTCAATAAAAAAGAAAAAATAAAAGCTAGAAATCTTCTCCATGTCATCCTGTTTCAAGTGGCAAGATTTGCTGTTTAGTACTGTTCTTTGGTGGATTCCAAATCTATTCATCTGTAAATTTTCATTTGGATCTTCCAATCATGACTTGCTTTATTAGTTTGTAATCATTTTTTTTTTTAATATTGTTTCACAAAATTAATAAAGTTGATGTCTTAATGCTTAATAGTAAATTTGACAATTCATATATTCATGTCGTATTATATTTATATAAATTTTGATATATTAATAACTTATATTATATAAATTTTGATATATTTATGTCGTATTCGTATTATTTTTTTATATCGTATTTTAATTATTTTTTTATATTATATTTATATCATATATATAACCTTATTGTATTCAATATTATAAAAATATACTGTCATTGACTAAAGAGTAATCTCAAGCATCAATATATACTAGTTTTGAAAGAATTTTAGATAGTGGTTTCATGTCTCTCCTTTTAAGATGATTAGACCTGGAAGTCTTGAAGTTACAGCCTAGCTGCAGCAATGGTGTTGAGAGCTTTATCTCAACAGACAGCTCAAATGCTGCATCATTTTCGACTATTTTCAAACTGAGCTGATCTGCATGTACTTGTGAAGACAACGGATCGAATATATATATATATATATATATATATATATAATATCTGAATTTTAATTCGTAAGTCTGTTTTAAAATTCGAATCCATTTATTATCTTCATTAAATCCGAATATTACTATCCGTGAACCACATAACTAATGCGGATTTGGATAATGGATATCCGAGGTTTCATATCAGCATTCGCTCCAAATCCGTTGCGGATAGTAATTATAATATCCGAATCCACAAAAGATAAATCAAATAATTATAAATATCCGAATTCGCACTATCTATCGCTATGCTTAATCCATTTGCCATTGGTCTTTTCATTTTTAAGCAAAGCTCTTATCCCCGATTGGGCTGTTTCAGATATATATGGTGAACTAATGAGTGGGAACCCACACACAATAAGATCCATTATTTTCCTTCAATAATTCATATAGAATGTTTGGGGTCTATTATATGTAGATGTAGACAAGTTGGTAAGGGAGAGTACTAGATTTGATGATCTTTAAAGTTTAAACTTTCTCATCATTTTTCTTTTCCTGGTCTGTAACATTATGGACCCCTTGATTTTCAAGGGCATAACCTCATGATTATTAGGGAGAGAAAGATTATCAATCTAATCATATTATTCTTGATTTTAAGTAGTATTTACTTCATAATATATATAATAATAAATTTATGTTGATATAAAATTAATTAAATTTATATGTTTTTATAATTTTATATATTATTAATATTTTAATAAATTGATCGAGATTTAGTAAATATAATCACACTCATCGTGCAATTAAAATTTCAAATCGATCCGATATCTATATCATATCGATCGAAAATATATATATTTTTTATATATATTTAACGGTTAGAAATTTTTTACATCGAAATAAATAATTAGACATTTTTAATTTACTCGAAATTGATGTGTACAATCAAAACATGAATAGAACATAAAATATAACTGTAAGATTAAACAAATATAAATCGTATAAAAAATACGAAAACATGTAAAATTAAATTAATTTTATACTAATATAAGTTGATCTTTCTTCATATATATATATATATATATATATATATATATATATATTCCCTGTCAAAGAAATGAAAGATCATGTGTCATGTGGAGTTTTGCCAGTATGGGAACAGGAAAATGAATGCAACATGAAAATTGGAAATGAAAAGGATTGGGACAATAATGAATATGGAAAACATGATTGTTAGAAAAGGACTTGGAGGATGATTGAAAGTTAATAGGGCAAGCTAAATAATAATAAGAGAAAGTGTTGCATCTCTCTGATGACATATATATCAGAATTTTTTAGGGAAATTTCTTGAAATTTTAATGAGCTATGGGTGCCTATACATACTATAAAATTAGCTAACCAGCTTTAATAAATGCTTTCCAAAGCAGGTTACATGGCTGTTAAATAAGATTAAGAGCTAAATGATGAAGGATGTCATAATCAAAGAAAAATTTTGAAGCTCATTTCATCAATCATACAAAGCTTTATGATAAGGTCTTAAACAGTTCCAATACTGAAGAAGAACTTACTTTTGATTGTCTTCCACTTTTCGGATCATCTCTACTGGGTAATGAATTGATCAACTGTTATTGAAGTTGAAACTGATCGTTGCTAAATTGCTTTAAGGTTGATAGCATGGTTGAAATATCGGATTCGTCGGACGGATCAGTTCAATCGAAAATTGATGGCTTATGTGGTTCGATATGAATTTTAAAATCGAGAATTTACCGGTAAAAATAGGTTTAACCGATAAAAAATAGTAAAAAGTTAATTTTATATTAATTTTTTTTAATAAGGGACGAGATTTGAACTTTGAACTTATTAATTTTATATTAAACATCATGTCATTAAATCAAATGCATGTTTTTAGTAATTATTTATTACTTATTTAATATTAAAATTATTCATTTAACATTTAAATTGTTTAATTTGAACCGATCAATCTAATCGATTGAATCGATGACCATAAGTTTCACCAATTTAATTTTCGATCCAAGTTCTTAAACCTTGATTGATAGCTGATCAATCTTTCATATGCTCATCAAATTTAGTAGTAAGTACTTTCTTCATGAAATTTTCAAACATTCTGATATCAAGTTTGTATAGTTGGATAAGAAATTGCTTTGGCCAAATAAAATTGCTTGGACAGCTTAAGAAATAGGCAAATGAGAAAAGAATAATTTTTTATCTCTAATACCAATAAATTAATTAATATATAAAATCAATTACATTATTTTCCCTATATCACACTTATATAACAATCACCATACATTTCCATGCCATGATTTAGGGAGGCAAACCCTTGGTGAAAGAACCGAATCAAGACCCACTATTTAGGATCAGAATCTATTATTTCTAATGTACATATAATATCATCCATGATAGATATATATATATATATATATGTAACTATAAAATCCTTAAACCTGCCTAATTGCCTTCAGCAGTTCATTTAGTAAAGTTATACACTAGATAAGATGTGAATCCTTTAGCCTCTCCTTGGGTAAAAAGGATTATTGTAAGATGCTTGAGAAGCCATTTTTGTGCTGTTATCATGCTGCCTGTTCGACTTGGAGCTCAATGAACTGTATCTTCCTTGCCTATGCTTCCTTCTTGGCTGTGATGACTTTGGGATAAAAACTCCTGTGCCTTTGCTTTCTCTTCTGCAGATTTGCTCTTGAAGAAATGGAGATTGTGCTATTGGGTAATTTGCACCAGTGAAGGCCTGAAATTTTTTGACAAAACAATTTGGTCCAATATACAGTTCTTTTTTTAGATATCCATGAACCTGGGAAGTTAATACCAGAAAATGCAAGAGAAAATGTTGTTTGCTGTGAATGAAAAGCATGTAGATGGTAAAAAAAAAAAAACCTGGAAAGAAACTGAAGGACTTCTGGCAACTGGGTCCTGATCATCATCATCATCCATGATTAGGAGAGAGATTTGCTTGCTTAAGTCTGCAAAAAACAGATCATCTTCTAGCTCAACAGCCACTTCCATATCTTCTCAAACTCTTCCTCCTTGTTTAGACTATTACTCAAAACTAGAACTTGGGAAGAGAGTTTTTAAGTGTGGGATTTTGGCAAGAAAAAATGGAAATTCTTTTAGTTTCTAAATATTGAAACCTCTCTTCCTCCCCCCTTCTTTTTTCCCCCGTGCCATGGGGATGTATGGGGGTTATAAATAGAGAAAAGTAAAAGAGATGGGTGAGTTTAAAGGCATATAGGGGAAAGTGCATGTGGGTGGTGGGGTCTCAATGACAGTTAGCCAATCTGGCTAAGTCCCACAACCCTACAAGAACCATGTTGTGTTATGATGTTATCCGGTAGGAAGAAGAGACGAGGAATGGCAAGCAATAGCCCACACCCAGATATCTAATCCAAGATAGACCCAAATCTCCTCTAGGCATGCTTGGCTGTAATTTGGTGAGCCTCACTCCCTCTCTCCTTTTGATATATGTTGTTCTTATTCTTTATTTTTTTGAAGTATTTATATTTGATATCCGTATCTGATGCATATTCGGATATGATCCTCCAAATACTCTCAAAATATATGAAGATCTTGAAAAAAATTGAACATACCCGTGTCGGACACTCACACTAGAATCCGAGTAACATAGCTTTACATCTCTCTAAGGCAACAATGTATGGCTCAAAATTCATAATTCCAAAAATCTAAAGCTTAGTTCAATTGGTTCATACAACCTTTAAAAAATGACATTCAACAAATTTATTGATCCAATCTCAACAACATCCGCAATCTCTTTTGTTACCCCGTACCCTCGCAAATACAAACTTGCAACCAAGTTAAACCCATCTCTTATCTGGTATCTAGCTAGCTAGATACTGGTGTCATTTGTCATGGTTAAGCAAAAGAAGAGTCAAACTTAGCAACCAGAGGATCTATCTTTGTTGTAGAGCTTGTTGTAGGGCCATAGTTTTAATTACTTTTACCAGCTCTACACAAGTTGAAGTGTCATGTGTCAGTGCCACTAATATATATATATATCAGTTCTGCATTTAAGTTCTGAGTAATTGTGTTGGAGGCTTTTGACATTGATTCATATTGTCATCTTCATTTTAGACTAACATAATTTATTAGCATGGCCAAACATGTCCCATTCTATGAGGAATGGGATATAAATATAACTATACATCCACATAAGGGGAAAAAATCGAAAATGAATTTATGAGTGAATATTCCTTACTTTGGAAATTAAGCAATGTGAAAAGCTAATAGACTTGATAATTTTGAATACGACACGAATATGATACGAAAAAAAAATTAAAATTAACATGATATGACACACAAAAAAACACGAATGGACAGAAGTGTTAAAATTTATATAACATTTATTATTAATGTATCAAATTTTATATAAATAAATTATACCTTAAACACAATTATAACATAAAAAAAATACAAATACAATATATAAATTATCAAATCTAATAACTATCAGAAAATAATGAACAAGAGATACTAAACTTTTATTTTTAAATTTATATTTTTTTCACGTATTGTCATTATTTCTATATCTTCACTTTCGATTTCAGTTCATCTTAATACATTAAAATAGAAAATTTGAAAACACCTCAAGGTTAATAGGGGAAAATACAGATGGGTTAGATTTGAATTTGAAAATCTTTATTCAAGATTCAACTTCAACCAGAGTCAAACCTAAATCATGAATTTAACGAATCATTCGATTCATGAACAAATCTGTTTTAAGAATGTCAATTAAATGCATTAAGGTTGTGCTTGGTAGAATGAAAAAGTAGAAGGATGGAAAGAAAAGTGTGAAAAAATGAAAAGAAAATGAATTGTGAGTGTTTTTGGTA
Organism: Fremontodendron californicum; assembly: GCA_030761205.1. Lineage (NCBI taxonomy): Eukaryota > Viridiplantae > Streptophyta > Magnoliopsida > Malvales > Malvaceae > Fremontodendron > Fremontodendron californicum. Next base: position 4,961,835 of record JAULJL010000037.1, read on the forward strand.
AAAAAATAAAGTGAGAGGAAAGAAAATAGAAAAGATTATCATTTTACACATTTATTAACAAAAATACATCACTCCAAATTGGAAAGAAAAGAGGAAAGAAAATGAGAGTGATTTGAGTTATCTTAACTTACAATGAGTATAATGCTAAAACAATATACTTTTCATTTTCTTTCTTTTTATTTTTCAACTCTACCAAGCAATGGATAAAAAAAAAATTACATTTTTTTTTTCCATTTTTTCATCTTTCCTACCAAGCATACCATTAGAAAGAAAAAATATGTTTTTTATCTTTTCACTTTTCTTCTCTTTCAATTTTTTATCTTTTCAATTTTCTTTCTATCCTATCAAGCAAAGCCTAAGTGATGAACAAAATTAAAATAACAAAGTTTTAGTTCTTTAGATTTTCATAGTCCAGCTGCACTTACTCTTCATCACTCTTTATATGAGAAGGAAGCAAGTACTTGAATTATTAGGAGTATGAGTTTTGGTCCACACGGTTTGCTGGCTCATGGCTGGCTAAGGGACCCGCCCCCATCTAAATAGAATATTGTGGACCGTAGATCTTTTACATTAAAAAAAAAAAGTTTATAGCATTAAATTAAGACAAATTATTTAATACATTATCAATGAAATTTTTAAATTTTATAAATAAAATTAAAAAGATGATACATATTATTTAGCGTGTAATAAAAAAATTAAAGAAAAAAAATAGAACATATAATATAATAATTTTTTAATCTATTTATGAGTTAAAAAATTTATAATTAATGTATCAAAAACGAATTATGTAATTAATCAGCATGTTGTTGCCGTGGTTTGCTGGTGGCAACTGGCAATGATTCTTTAAGTGAAATTTTTATTTATTTCTTTTTAATTTTCCGTACCAGCAGCAGACATTTGTGATAGGGTTTTGGGAGAATTTGAAAAAGCCCCAATGTATTGGAAATCCTTATTAATTGATATCATCCGAAAAAATATTTATTAAAAAAGAAATGCTAACTTTTGAAATTGTATTTGGACAATTGCTTTTACATTTTTAATCCTAGTTATTGAGTGTTTAAAGTTTTATCACGTCTCCTCCAAACTGCAAGCTAAACCTTTTGATTTTTTTCAATTATTCGAAAATCAATCTTTCTTTCAGATCCTTGCATTAAATTTCAAATAACCCAAAATAAAAAAAATCCATCTTTTTTTTTTTCTCTTTGGCTCACTGCACATTTTAAACTTTCTATCTAGTTTCTCCCTCTTACTCTTTTCATAGCTTAAAGTTTGAAAATTTTGAAGAAGGGTTATTTTTCAACAAAATTTGTAAAGAAAAAAAAAAAAAGAAGGAAAGATAGAATGGGGAAGAGTTGGGAGGGAGGGAGGGAAGGAACGGGATGGAGAATGGGAAAGAGAAGGGGAGGATTATTCTAGTGAGAGAAAGCTTTTGTTTTTGTTAATAGTTTTATTCGTTAAGGGTATTTTGATATTTACAATTTTCTTAATAACGATTTTTTTTTTCATTTTTTTACAAATAATTATAAGATATTAGACCATTTAAAAATTATTTTACTGTTGAAGATATGTTTTTCAGATTCTCCCTAGGGTTTTCTGTTGCAAAAAAAATTGCCTTTGGATGATGGAATCATGTAATGAAGAAAAAGTGTAAGAAAAAAAAAATATTACTAATGTATTCCTTTAATAACTGGTTAACATCATAGTATATGAAAAAAGAAAGGGATAATATTTACATAAAAAAAATAGTTTATTAGATTCTGTAATTCTGTCATTTTGTTTTGTGTTTTTTTATTAATTATGTAAATATAAATATAATATAAGTTATTAAACGTGTCAACTTTTAAATAAAAATATGATACATGTATTAAAATTTATTAAATTAATCGTGTTTAAACATGTTGTATTTATTATTTTATTTTTTTGTCGTGTTTGTGTTGTGTTTTCATATTGTGTCTAAAATTGTTAGGTTTAAGTTTTACTTTCTTTTTTATGACAATCAGATTTAATTAATTAAAAATTAATTCAATTAAAAAAAACTTTAGTTGGATCATCGATCACTCCTTGTTCATACTATCCATAAAGTAAATTCGAAAAAAATGAGTGAAAATCACAATTTGTTTTCCTTATAAGTCAGGCTTCTACAGCTCTCTGCAATGAGACAAGTTTGACGAAGGAAACTGTTAAGCATCCAACCTAAAATCAATTGGTGATAGGTGGAGAGGCCCAACTTGAATATAAGACCACAGGCAATCGAAGACTTAACCTATGTGGGATAACCCCACTTTAACAGGTTCCTATCACATGTAGGCGGATACCGAGGAGCCTACCACGCGAGAAACTCAGAAGGGGTATAAGATAGAAACAACATAACAGAATCTGGGCTCTGATACCATGTTAAGCATCCAACCTAAAATCAATTGGTGATAGGTGGAGACGCCCAACTTGAATATAAGACCACAGGCAATCTAAGACTTAACTGATGTGGGATAACCCCACTTTAACAGAAACAAAGATTAACAATCATTTCTTTTAATATTTATTTATTTTAGTTTTTGTTCTCTTAATCTGCTATTTATGCTATTATTGCTTGTATGCTTATCTTTTAATTTAATTTTACAACTTATAATGGTAATCTTTTTCATGTTTATGCACTACAGCAGAGTGGAAATCTTCAATATGATTTTATTTTTGGACATGATGTCATTAATGTTATAGAATTACAATCTATTGAGTACAATTCTAGTTCAAACCTTTTATGAAAATTGTTTTGGCCTGTAGCATAATTGCTTTAGTTAGATGCTACTGGTTTCTGATAGTTCTTCTCATGCTCATCCATTGTGGTAAGCTATGTTACTCAGACTTGGGTGTGAGTGTCGGATACGAAAATATGTCCGACAAAAGTATATTCAATTTTTTCTATGTTTTTTCATGTATTTGGAGGATCTTTGGAGGGTCATATCCTCATACTTATATCTAGATATGTGTCGGACACGAATATTTCAAAAAAATTAAAATCGGAGCTAACATAGGTTGTAAGTATTTTAAAGAAATGCCATTGCTATCTTGGTCATCAGCACTGCTAGGACATGCAATTGTATATTAATCGTTCCTGATGTAATAAAACCAATAACTCAGAAGCGTCTTATTAAGAAAGAGCTTGAAGGATTTGGCATAAGGTAAGCTTGGTAATTTTCTGTTGCCTCCTGGTGGTTTCACTTTCGATGTTATTTTTGTTGATGTCTTTTTGTGTCGTGGCGGTGCTTCTGAGTTCCCTGGTGGTCTGAGGCCCTGAGAAGGAGGAGAATATATTAGAGGGCACCGGAGGCTGAGCTCCGGGACACACTCCAATGGTTAAGTCAGTATTTGGAGAAGGAAAAAGAGGTATTTGGGAGAGAGAGTAATCTTAAGAGAGAGAGAGAGAGCTTAACTGTGAATAACTCTGAGGAGGGCTACATATAGAGGAGGTTGGGCGAGCTGGTTCTCGCCCCGTTAGTTCCACGTGCCCAACTCCGATAGGTCGTTTGATGTAAGCGGCCTCGGGGGGCCTTGTCGAGGAGACGGTTGCATTTAATGTCCGTCGTTTGCAGACTGTGGCATTAAATGCCTCGCACTGCCCCAGGTGGGTGCCGAGGTGACTAGAGATGTGACCTCTGGGAGAAGGGGCGCCCACGTGTCCCAGGCCTTTGTTCCTAATGGTTGTTGGGCTCACCCGGTTGGGCTGATTAGCTGGGCTTGTACTCGGTAGATTGGGCTTGATTTTGGTGGACTGAGTGGGTTCAACAATTGCCCCCCAGGCGAGGTGGAGATTATAAAGTGACTGATGGCGAGCCTGTTGATAACCAATCCCTCATGCTGGAAGAGTTGTCTCATATTGGCGTGTGTCGACCAAAAGCGTGATGAAGTGGTCTGAGCAGTTTTAAGTTTGGTTGAAGAGGTGCTCTGAATTCACTGCTGTCCTTTGGTTGGTATGACACAATGTTTGACGTGTCTGTCTCTTAATGACAGCCTTAAAGGACGGGCGCGTCGTTCGAGAGACGAACATGTGTCGAGCATTGTGTGGTGCATTGGGCGGCCATTAGGGTCCCTTTTTGGCTATAAGTAGGGGTGCCCGGTTCTGTCCGCTTTGTTGTTTGTCATTTTACTGTCGAGGTTCTGCCCTTTTTGCTGTCGAACGTGTCCAGAGTTCCGATCTGCTTGCGTTGTTCTCCATTTCGTTGGTGGGTTGCTCCGTTTTGCTGGTTCGTTGGTCAGGGAAAGTTGATTTGAGTCTGCAAAGGTATTTTCAGAGCTTGTCTTTGCATTTTTGTTTGATTTTTGTTGTGTGTGGTGGTTTTCGGGATGGGTTTCGAGTGATAGTGGTGGTTTTGATGTGCTAGAGAGGATGGAGGGTCTGTCCTACGTCGGTGGTCGGAGCATCGACGAGGTGTGTGCTGGTTTGGATCGTGAGATCGAGGAAGGAGCCAGGCTGGCTGCTGGTGGTGGTGCTAGAACGAGCGATGGGGATGGGGTTGTTGGTGGTGGTGCCTCAAAGGTAGACCAAACGTCTTCTAAGGAGAGTGAGAGAAGTGGGGAATGTGAAGGGGTTGCTGGGGGTAGTGGCATTCAGTTTTGTGATTATATCCCCTATACTATGACCGTCGAGCAGGTTGATGTCTTGATGCTGACCCGTGGTATCTTCATCCCCAATTACCGCTATGACTTCTATGTGCTCGCCCCGGGTCAGTGCCCGAGTCAGATTATGAAAGGTGGGAGGGACGTGATCTTCTTTGAGCACATGTTCAAAGAGGGATTCCACCTTCTTCTAAATCCCTTCTTCGCCACTTACCTTGAGGCGTATGGTATTGCGGGCACTCAACTGACAGGGTCTTCTTGGCCTATTATGATGGCGTACTTTCTCGACTGCAAGAAGAGGGGCGTAGAGCCTTTGTACGCTGCCTTTCGCAACATATACCAGTTGAAGGTGAAGCAGGACAAGTTTTGTTACCTTAGTCATCGCCACCGAGTCATCATAGAGAATGCTCCCTACAACAACCATATCAGAAGGTCGCAGTTTTTTGATGTGAAGTTGAAGTTGGAGAGGATTTGGGGCTTCCCTGTGAGATGGTGTGAGCCCCTTAAGGATTCGCAAAAAATGTCTGTGGCCATGGAAGATCTAGAGAAGGATCAGTTCGACCATTATATGCAGAATAAGATCAACTGGTAGGACGTCGTTACGGATCATCGTATTTACAAGCACTGTTTGGAAGATATTAGTCCAAACAAGGTGGCGGCAAAGTTTTCCGATCTAGTCCCTCCTCCCCAAGGTAAAGAGTGGCCCGTGGGTGGTACTGACTACTACGCCGAGATTTTGATGGATATTATCAAGCCCAAGAAGAAAAAGAAAAAGAGCAGGAAGTTGGACACCTCTCGTCGAAGCGGGGCTGCTCTTTCGAGAAAGGCAAGTGCTGCCTCTCCTGGTGAGGTAGTTCTTGAAAAGGTGGGCGCCGCCAATGAAGGTAATGGTCTTGGGGCTTCAAGCCATACGCTTGCTTTGGTGCCTTGGATCCCTGAGTCTGCCCCTCTTGCTTCAACCCCCGCTGTGATAGAACTGCCACCCTCCCTAGTTTGTCAAAGAGCGTAGATGGTGATGGTTTAAGAGCTGGAATAAAGCTGGTTGAAGTTATTATCTTGGATGATGACAGTGATGAGAAGAGGGTGTTCGACATGGGGGATTCTATGAGCTCTGATAGCTCCGTTAGTGAAGATGGTGCTTGGCATGGTAGTTCTACTGCGACGGCATTGTTTCTGAATCTTTGGCGAGCTGGTATATTTTGCGTGCCCTCGTTGTTTGGGCCTTGATGAGCTCTCATTTTGATTGTTTTCTGCTGTGCAGGTATGTCAAGTCTTACCATTGCTGAGAAGATTCGCCAGGCGGTGAAAGACAAGAGTAAAGCCCAAAACTAGGGCATAGGGTCAACTGCTCTGCTAGCTCAAGAGCAGTCCGCCAAGAAGCACAATAGGGATAACCTGGCCGCTAACCCTGCCCTGAAGAAGCAGAAAGTTGGCGTGGATCCAAAAAAGCAAAAGTATGTCCCTTCTTTGCCTGCTAAGCATGCAGGCCTTAGCATCGCTACGCAAAAGGCGGGTCAAGGCTATTTACAGCCATTGGCGGGAATGGGGAAAGAGGCTGCCCCAACTGATGTGGCTCCCAAATTCAAGGCCTCGGATCTTCCTAAAGGTGGCAAAACCTTGCCCATCATACCAGTCTCGTCGGGCGAAGATGGCTCTTCTTCCACCCGCGACGACGTTGTGGCGTACTCCGCACGCTCTTCGTCTTCGCCTCGTGGGCGGACTCCTAGACGCACGCCAAGGGTCCAACTCGTATTTCAAGTATCAAAGCCGTATGCCGGTTGGGTCCTTGCTTGGCAACGTTGACTCGTGCGTTAGCTGGGCTCGTAGTCATCTCCCTTTCCAGGAGGTGAAGGTTATTGAGGACTGTGGCCTTCGCACTGTTCAGCGCAGCATTATGTCGAACATGATGGATGAGCTCTGTTCTTCTGGTTGCTTGATGGTTGGAGTTGGTCGGCCTTGCTAACATGGTTTGTTTGCTTTTCTTTCAGAATCTGGCCGCGACCTTGGCCGTATATAACCGTGTCGGGGAGGCGGACGCCTATATTCGCGACGTAGAGGGGGATCTCCAGCTCAAGTCTACCCGCGTGACGGAGCTGGAGATACTTTTAAAGGCTGAGAAGAACAAAGCCAAGGCAGCTAAGGACAAAGTGGTCACCAGCGAACAGTCTTGCCTGGCCAAAGTGGTTGAGTCTGAGAAGCAGGTCACGCTTCTTCGCGATCAACTTACCAAATCAGAGGATCGCATTAAGGCCAGGGAGAAAGAGATCAAAGTTTTGAAGCAGGATTTGAAGGAGAAAGAGAAAGAGACTGCTGTGGACAAGGCTGTGGAGGCCATCGTTGCCGAGGTTGTGGCCAAGGTTGTGGAAATCGCCGTTGCCGAAGCTGTTGCCAAGGCTGTGGAAGCTAAAAATGAAGGAGATGCTCTTGCGCTACAAAAGGCATCGGAGGCAAAATAGGGCAAGGTGATCGAGTAGCCCTTGGAATGATGGATGAATTTAGGGCGACCACCCTTACTGGGGTCCAATTGATGCATGGGCCCCTTGACTACAGGGAAATGGATTTTGGGGCCATTGCGAACCCTCCTGAGGGCTTTGACCCTGTATGCCCTGAGAGGCCCTCGTTGGAGAGGTTGAAGGTAGATTATGAGATTGCCCCTAAGTCTGTCATCCCTGCAATGCCCCAAGTTGAGGGCATACTCTCCACTCCGCAAGAGGAGCTTGTGCCCTCCACTCTACAAGGCGAGCTACCCCCATCTGCTGCAGCCACCGGGGAGATGCTTGCAGCTGATGTTTTTATTGTGGACCCTCCTGAAGATGGCGAAGTTAGGGATCCAGCTGTTGTAGTTGGGGGGTGATGTAACAGGGGCAGGTAGTGGTCCTTTAGGTGAGGACCTTATACATAATTCTTAGGACTTTGTAACCCATCTTTCTATTCATAAAGAAGTTTGTTTGCTTGCCCTTTGCTTGCCTTCTTTTCTGTTTAGTTTGCCTCGTTTATTTTGGAGTTTGTCCTTGTGCATCTTGTTGGTGTGTTGGCGAACTATTAAACTTGTTGCAGGTTGCTGGGCGTACAGCATGGCGTCTTATTGCGAGTGTACATGGTGGACGCAAGGATGGATGGGCCAGTTAGAGACCATTGATGTGCAGCATGGCGTCTTATTAAGAACGAACATGGTGGACACAAGGATGGATGGGCCAGTTGGAGGCCATTGGGCGTGCAACATGGCATCTTATTGCGAGGGTACATGGTGGACGCAATGATGGATAGGCCAGTTAGAGGCAATTGGACGTGCAGCATGGAGTCTTATTGCGAGCGCACATGTTGGCGCAAGGACGGATGAGCCAATTAGAGACCATTGGGCGTGCAACTTGGCATCTTATTACGAGCGTACATGGTGGACGCAAGGATGGATGGGCCAGTTAGAGGCCATTCGGCGTGCAGCATGGCATCTAATTGTGAGCGCACATAGTGGACGCAAGGATGGATAGGCCAGTTAGAGGCCATTGGGCTTGCAGCATGGCATCTTATTGCGAGCGCACATGGTGGACACAATGATGGATGGGCCAGTTAGAGGTCATTGGGCAAAATGCTGAATTTTATTTTTCTTGAAAAAGGCAAGCTGTATTATTATTCTTATGATGGAAGATACAACTTGTACATAAATTTACAAAAAATATTTTTTCTAGTGGATTGCGTTGCAAGTCCTTGGTACAGGACTTTCGTCCATTCGTTCCAACGCGTAGGCTCCAACGCCGATCTTCTTTGTCACCTTATAAGGGCATTTCCAGTTTGGGGCCATCTTTCCCTATTCGCCAGCGGGCCTGCTGGCTTCGCAACTTTTGAGGACAAGGTCATCGACTTGGAACTGTCTACCTTTAACCTTTGAGTTATAGTACTGGGCGACCTGATGAGATCTGACGGCTTGTTTGACTTGTGCCCAGTCTCTGGTTTCTCCTAAGAGATCCAGATTTCTCCTAAGTGCTTCTTCATTGGTGGAGAGGTCGTAGTGAGCTATTCTTAAGGAATTGATGCCTATCTCGGCTGGTATCACAGCCTTTGTTCCATACATCAGATTGAAAGGGGTCTCGCCCGTGCCAGAGTGGGACGTAGTTCTGATGGCCCATAGTATTCCTAGCATTTCTTCTAGCCATGCCCCATTGGCATCGTCGAGCTTCTTTTTCAAGCCTTGGAGGATTTTCTTGTTCATCGCCTCCACCTGTCCATTCGTTTGGGGGTGCTTGATCGAGCTGTGTGTGAGTAGGATTTTGAAGTTTTCCCAAAATTTTCTCAACTTGCCTCCCTAGAACTGTGCACCATTGTCCACCACGATGCTCTTAGGGACTCCATACCTGCACACCATAGACTTCTAGACGAAGTTCTCAATTACCCTTTCTGTAATGGTTGCCACGGCCTCTACCTCTACCCATTTAGTGAAGTATTTGCAGGCGACAACCACAAACTTCTTCTGTCCTATGGCAATTGGGAAAGGCCCCAGGATGTCTATCCCTCACATCGCAAAGGGCCATGAGCTCGACAGCTGGTTGAGTAGTTCTGCTGGCTGCCTTGGAACGATAGCGAACTTCCGGCATTTATCGCACTTCTTTACCAACTCTGTGGCATCTTTCTTCATTTTCGGCCAGTAAAAACCCTGTCTGAGTGCTTTCTGTGCTAAAAACCTGCCCCCAATGTGATTTTCACATACTCCTTCGTGGATCTCCCAGAGGATATACTCAGCCTTTGGTGGTGCTAGACACCTAAACAAGGGTTCACTGAATGATTTTTTGTACAAAGTTTCGCCCATTATTGTGTATCTGACAGCTCGTCTTCTTAATCTGAGTTGTTCTTTTGGGTCTTCAGGCGAATTCCCATTCGTGAGGAAGTCTGTGATGCCTGTCAACCAGCTTTGCTCGTTGACTATTGGGAGGATCTCTACACCCTCTGGTGGCTCGACAAAGGGCAAGGTTCCAAGAGGATCATTCCTCTTTGTCTTATCTCAATGGCGGATGCGAGTTTGGACAGAGAGTCTGCCATGGTATTTTCTTCTCTGGCGATCTGCTAGATCACCAATTGGTTGAATCGCAGCTTTAGGTCCATGACCTTTTTGTGGTACTTTACCAAGGAGGGCTCCTTTATTCATATTCCTCATTCACCTGTTTTTCCACCAATTGGGAGTCGGTAGACACAGATAGTCTTGCGGCCCCGAGCTTGAGTGCTAACTCAAGCCCTGCCAGGAAGGCCTCGTATTCTGTTGCATTGTTCGAGGTGAAGAAGCCAAAAGATAAGTCGTACTGCCATTCGCTTCTCTAGGGGTCAGTCAACAATATTCCGGCCCCTGATCCCTCTTTTCTTGAGGATCCATCCACATACAAAGTCTACATGCCGGTTGGGGCGGCCTCTTGTTATTGGGGTTTTTGTATCAGGGTTGGCTCTGGGGTGGTGGCTGTGTCCCCTCGCCAGGGTTCGGTGGTGGCTCTTTGAGGTAGCTGATTGGCGTCGTGATGGCGCTGTCAAAGGAGCACTCGGCTATAAAGTTCGCCAAAGCCTGGGCCTTGATGACCTCCCTTAGCTTATACTCCAAACACCAAATTCACTTAACTCAACACTCCACTTGGCCATTCTGCCCGCCGTGTCTACCTTTTGCAGAACTTCCCTTAGCGGTTGATCCATCAATACCTTGATGGGATGGGCCTGGAAATACTGCCTTAGGCGCCTAGCGACCACTATCAGGGCATAAGTAGTTTTTTCCAGCCTGGTGTAGTTAACTTCTCCGTTCTGTAGGGCTCTACTGACATGATAAACTGGTGTTTAGCGGCCTTCTTCTTCTTTAAGGAGCATGGCGGTTACAGTCTCGTCTGAGGCTGCCAAGTAGACATACAACTGATCTCCTGGTAAGGGACTGGTGAGTAGAGGCGGGGAGCACAAATACTTTTTTAGTTCTTCGAAAGCCTTCTGGAAATCTTCGATCCATTGATACTTGGAGGCTCCTCTGAGTACTTTGAAGAAAGGTAAGCACCTGTCGGCGAGCTTGGAGATGAACTTGTTGAGGGCGACCACCCTGACGGTTAGTCTTTGTATTTCTTTATGCTTTCTTGGCAAACACATGCCCAAGATTGCCTGAATATTTTCCGAATTTGCTTCTATTCCTCTGTCGGAGACTATAAAACCAAGGAACTTCCCTACTCCTACCGCGAAAGCACATTTTTTCGGATTTAACCTCATGTTGTACTTCCTGATGATGCCAAAGGCTTCTTCCAGATCCCAGACGTGCTGGTCTAGCGAGGAGCTTTTGACCAGCATGTCATCTACATATACTTCCATACTCCGCCCGATTTGGTCCTTGAACAGTCTATTTACCAACCTTTGGTAGGTGGCTCCTACATTTTTCAGCTTGAAGGGTATAACTTGGTAGCAGAATAGACCCTCTTCCGTCACAAAGAACGTCTTGTCTTGGTCTTCGGGGTTCATTTTGATCTGGTTGTAGCCGAAGAAGGGTCCATAAAACTCAGGTATTTGTGTCCTGTCGAGGAGTCAACCAATCAATCTATGCCTAGTAAGGGAAAGCTGTCTTTAGGGCAGGCCTTGTTCAAGTCTGTAAAGTCTACACACATTCGCTATTTATCGCTAGCCTTTTTCATCATTACTACGTTGGCGAGCTGATAACTCGTATAATTATATAGTTTTTAGTTATGTTTTATTATTGTTTTGTGTCAAATACGAGTTATTATTGTTTAGTCTAATTGTGTTTATGATCTTTTATATTTTTATGTAATTTGGTGTTTTTCACAAGTTTCTTTGAGTGATTTCAGATTACTAGAATTAAGGGCAAATCCAGTTCAGTTCCAGTTCCGACACATTTTGCCATATCAGCTATATCTGGAGTTTCACTGAAGCAATAAGGCTGAAATTTGTAGCCGTGCAAAGCTAAGAGGCATATCTATCTTTTTCATGTTTTATACTTCTTGAAACGGAGTCGTTTTCCCTAGAGAAATCGACCATCAAGTTGGCTGATGTGCAATGACGTCTGTGCTGACCTGTTTTCGTATTTTGCCCATATCTGCTTATCCACATCAGCAAATGAGCTGATTCCAATGGCTATGGATCCGTAACTGATACGGGAACCTTTGTCTAGAAGACCATATGATCAGATCAGGCCTCTAATATTGACGAAATCGACCATCAAGTTGGCTGATGTGCAATGACATCTGTGCTGACATGTTTTCGTATTTTGCCCATATCTGCTTATCCACATCAGCAAATGAGCTGATTCCAACGGCTATGGATCCGTAACTGATAGGGGAACCTTTTTCTAGAAGACCATGTGATCAGATCAGGCCTCCAACATTGACGAAATCGACCATCAAGTTGGCTGATCAAAATTGTCATACAATATGACGAAAATTGTTAGAAAAATTCACCCACCTATTATACCTACCTTTGAAATTTGTAAAGCTTGTCTCTTGTCATTTAGCCTTCCAAAATGTGTATAAATAGAGGGCCTTGGATGATTGTAGAGGATCATATTGTACATAGGTAGGATATTAGCCATTTTAATAAAATTCTCTAAGTTTTCTTCTTCTTTTCTCTAGTTTTCTTTCTTTTCTCTAGTTTTCTTTTTCTTTAGAGAGAGCAAGAGGTTGGATAATTAATATTCTTCCTCTTCTTCTTTCTTTCTTTTATTTTCTTCTTAGATTTTCTTTAATTTTATGTTTATGTTTATAATGCCTATGCTAGGCTAAACTTCTATTTGGTTAAGGGTGATTTCAAAGCCCTAGACATGTTTTGTGATTGATTTTCAGATTCTATCTATCATTAATTTTCTATCAAAGTTGCTTATGTTCTTCTACAAGAATTGTTCATGATGTTGTCTTGATTTATTTAGGTGTACAACTAGATAGATCTTGATAATTATCTATTGCTAGTCTAGGAGTCTTGATCCGTGTAATTGTCTTGATTTCCTATTCATAAGTGGCAATTTGTGATTAATGATTATGGTCAAGTTTCAATAATTGCAAAGTGGAACATAACCTAAGTTGAACAATCCGAGCTTATGTGTTTGTTGCTTAGATCAACCTATCTTTCTCATCATAAAGCTGCCATTAAATTGAATTTAGAGAGCTTATTCTAGGTTGTTTAATGGTTAGAGATTAAATAGAGAGCTTGTTCTATTTAACGACAAACTAAGGAAAGATTGGGATAACAGAGCTTGTTGTTATCTACGGTTGTTAACTTTGATAGTTGGTTGATATTGATAGATCTGAAATTGATTCTTAATGATGTCTAGTGGTGGAGAATGAAACCTTAACCATATTTTTCATATTTGATTCTTCTTACTTACTTGTTTTCTTACTTTTCTAGTTTGCTTATTTTTAAAAGTATATTTATTTTTATTGGCTGGTTATACCGCCTAATTTAGTATATATATTGGCTGGTTACACCGCCTAATTTAGTATATATATTGGCTGGTTATACCGCCTAATTTAGTATATATATTTTTATTGGCTGGTTATACCGCCTTGCATCTTATTCTTATTATTTACTTTAATTTAAATCTGGCTTCAAAAACCCCTTTTCTTTTATTGTTCTTGAATTTAAGTTTTAAACTATTAACTTATAAACTAAAACCCAATCCCTGAGGACTCGACCCTTGCTAACTACTATACTTACAATTTATCTTTTTAGTGCAAGGTTAAATAAGATACACTCTTTTGGGTGCATCAAATTTTTGGCGCCGTTGCCGGGGATTGTTTTCTTTAGTTTATTTGTTACTTGGTTTATTCTTATTTTCAGTTCTAATGAGTTTTATTTTCTTGTACATACGGGTTTTTCTGATCAAATTTTGAAAAAAAAAAAAAAAAAAAATGATGGAATTGAGCAATCTAACACTTGAAGAGTTGGTGGCATACATGAACATGGAGAATCAACAAGCCAATCTCACCTTCCCAGTTCAACAATTGGCCATGGGAGGATGTCAAGGCCATCAAGTGTTCCAAGACCAACAGTATGATCATTACTCAAACACTTACCATGAGGGATGGTGGGATCATACTAATTATGGCTACTCGAAAAATTACCAAGAAGTAGATCCTTATGCCAATTACACTCATCCATCTAGCTTCAATCAATCATGGTCCCAAGAACCAGATCTTTTTCAACTACCACATATGACTCAAAACTCAGGTACTTCTTTAGAAGATCTTGTCTATTCTCTTGTTACTGATACATTGCAATTTCAACAGGAAACAAGGGCAAGCATCCAGAGTTTGGAAAAGCAAATGATCCAATTGACTAGTAGTATGGTGGGATGGGTAGCACAAAGATCTGAAGAACTCCCTGCCCAAACAATGATTAACCCAAAGGAGAATACTACTATTGTGACCTTGAGGAATGAGGAACAAGATGAGGATGAGACAAAATTAGAGATGAATTCTATTCTTGAGGATAATGAAGCCAATGATCCAAATAAGAGTATTTCGGCACCTGAGGTAACGTTTGAGATTCCAATTTTTACTAATGTTTCTTCTCCACCTTTTCCTAGTAGATTCGCAAAGTTCAAGGAGGATGAACATGAACAAGACACGCTGGAAACCTTAAACAGTTTGTTTGTGGATGTCATTCAACAAGTACCAAAAGATGCACCATTCCTCGATGAGATATGCACCACCAAGGATGATGGAATAATACTTGTAATGGAGAATGCATCCACTGTTGTGCAAAGAAAGCTTCCTCTCAAACGCATAAATTTGGGAAATTTCATGCATGAGCCTGACAAGCCTAAAAAGCCAAGAAGGGGTGTTGGTTAGATTCAAAACACTAACTCAAGTGTTAATTGGGAAGGCAGCCCAATTAAAGATAAAATTGCCAACCTTCCATATTCAGATTTGCTTTCTCTTTCTCTTTCTTTTCCTTTTTCTTTTATTATTTTTATTGTTTTTATTTTTATTTCTTATGTTTCTTTGTTAATTGTGTTTACTGTTTTTAAGTTCATTTAGGTTGCATAAGTTTCTTTTGTTTAATAGTTCTTTTCTCTTACATATAATTCTTGCATTGGGGGATAATAGCATTACATTAATGACAATGTAAGAATTATGTGTGGGGGGAAGAATTTAGGATTTTATTTAGAGTGTTTTGTTTTTGAGTCTTTTTATGTTGTTTTTCTTTCTGATCCTTGTTTTGAAAAACACTAGATGTAAATATAATTTTTTTTAACCCCGGTTAAATGGCGGATAACGGTACTCCGTGATTATTTAAATCGGTTCCATCAGCTACCCACAAAACTGATATTGTATATAAATTTCTCTTTCAATTTCTCTTTCATTTTTTTTTTCATTTTTTTTTCAGGATGGATGATATTCTCACAAGATTGCAGAAACGATTTTCTCCTTTTCCTCGAAATATTTTACTGAAGCTTTACCAAGTTCGATTTGAAAGATTAAGAATGCTTATGCACAAAGGGATTCCTGGAGACATACGTTGGATAATTGAAGCCAAGGTACGTGAAGATGAATATCTTCCTGTTTTGCATTTACCAGGTACAGGTAGAAGCACTTTTGCAAAGAAGCGACGAGCAAAGCGCATGAGTTCAAATTGCCACAAATGTGCACGATGGACGTGTAACGGTAAATGTCGTTCTATTGGGATTCCGTCCTCTAATCGAGATGATAAAATTGAATTCATTAAGGATGGACTGAGTAAGGAGAATTTGGGTAATATCCAACTTTCTCTTGAGACGCATCCTAGTGGAGACGTACAAAGAGAAATTCTTGATTTATGGCCGCAATTCCAAAGGGAATGGCAACATCTTGGGAATCTGATGTTAAAAGACCCTGTTTGCCAGCTTGTAAGAAAACTGGATGGGAAGCATATCCTCGACTCATAGAAGGCGTTTAAGCCGTTTCTGGACGTAAAACCAGAGGAAGATGTGAGCCACAATCACAACTACAATAAATGACTTCTCAGCTTTTGGTTTGATTTGCAATAACTTTATTTCGGTTTAATTTACGTGTTATTCGATTTGTGTAATTATTCTCATTTTTTTTATTTGTCTTTTACGTTTGATTTTTCTTCTCTTTTTTATTTTCTTCCTGAAATCACGCAAAAATCTTTTGTTAGGTTAACATTTTCTTCTGACAGGTCAAATATACTTTCGGCGACATTATTACTCTTGACTTTTACGGTTGATTTTTCTTCTCTTTTTGATTTTCTTCCTGAAATCACGCAAAAATCTTTTGTTAGGTTAACATTTTCTTCTGACAGGTCATATACACTTTCGGCGACATTATTACTCTTGTCTGATTCACTACTCAGTCCTCTATATATTACACCATGTACTCATTCTCTTTCAGGCACTCGAAAAAAAGAAAAAAAAATGGAAAGTACTTCATCCCAACGCATTAAAAAAATTTGTGTTTTTGGAGGTGCTTATCCAGGGAAAAATAACATATTCGCTGATGAAGCCATACGAGTTGGAGTAATACTTGCCCAACAAAAGATCCAGTTGATTTATGGAGGCGGTAGTACGGGTTTAATGGGAGCAGTCGCTACAGCAGCACACGCCGGAGGAAGTCCAGTTCTAGGAATCGTGCCAAAACTATTCACAGATTTTTGTGGACCTACCTTGGGTAAGGAAATACAAGTCTGGAGTATCCCTGAACGGATAACAATCATGTACCATTCTGCCGATGCATTCATTGCTTTACCAGGAGGTCTGGGTACATTGGAAGAAATAGCTTGCGTGGCTTCTTGGTCATCTTTGGTCACAAATAAGAAACCCATTGGTTTGCTTAATATTAATGGTTATTTTAGTAATTTGCTTTCATATTTAGATAATGCTGTGGATAATGGATTCATGTTTTCAGAGGCAAGGAGAACCATAATTTTTGCTACAACCATTGAAGATTTACTCAAAAAGCTCCAAGCTTATGAGTATTTATCTGCTACGGTTGTTTCGCAAACGCTCGGAAAAAGAAAAAGAGATATGGACGAGCAAGGAGTGGATTGCACTTTGTCTTTGTGACATTATCTAACATTTTGTTTGTTGTGTCTCAGTTATAATAAGTGGTTAGCAACCTCTACAGGTAATATCTCCTAAATTTTACCTTCTTAAAAAAAAAAAAAAAAAGTTTGTTGTGTTTTAAGCAATTTAGAAGTATTCATTCTGAACAAGGTCTGAGTAAGGGAGACTTGAGACATACCTTGTCAGTTTGATTTCTTCTTTTCAAAAAAAAAAAAAAAAAGAGTTTGTTGTGTTTTAAGCAATTTATAAGTATTCATTCTGAACAAGGTCTGAGTAAGGGAGACTTGAGACATACCTTGTCAGTTTGATTTTAATCTTTTTACGTTTACTTGTTAATTTTTGTTTAGTATTTTAGGATTATTTAGGTTGCATGAGTTTGTTTTGTTTTGAGTCTAGTTATTCCTATTCTTATGTTATTAGTTCTTTTCTCTTACACATGATTCTTTCATTTGGGTTAATAGACTTACATTGAGGACAATGTAAGAATTAAGTGTGGGGGGAATGATTTAGGATTTCTTTTATTTTTGTCTACTATTTTTTTTATGAGTCTTTATTATTATTATTATTATTTTTTAGTGTGTTTTAGTTCCTTTTTAATACAATGATGAGATATGAATTGCATAAGTCTAAAACATATTTATTAGTGAGAAGATTTTCATGAGAATTGAGCTTGATGTCAACCTTTTTATGAGCCAATGTTAATATGATATGTTGATTGAGAAAGAAGCATGTTTAGACTTAATCTGACTTGTATAATCATTCTTGTGAGTTTTTGAGCCTAAAATGATTGATGCATTATACAAATCAATCTAATTTCTTTCTTGAGTGCTCTTATGATTACATGATTCTCTAGAACTTGCTTTAAACCGTTTGAGACTATATTGATGCATGTGACAACATGAATATGATAGAGGTATTAGGATTTTTAGCCAGGGCCAAACAACCATCCCTTATTGATGTTCCAAGAGAACACACCCTTAGTGAACCAATTTGAGCCTACATTGAATAAGCTATCTCTTTGGTAACCATAACTTGTCCCTAACCTAAATATACTTATATCTTTACCTTTGTTCCAAAGATGAATTAGCATGATTTGAGACAAGTTGCAAAGACAAGGGATATTTTTTGGTTAGAAACAAGAAATAAGTGTGGGGGGAAAAGAAAAGAAAAGTCAAGAGAAAAAGAAATGGAATACTGGCAAATACATTCCTATATAAAAAAAAAATGAACCATCTCTTGAATTTGCGGAAAAAGAAAAAGATGTGACAAAGTTGTTTAGAATGAAGAAAAGGCCCAACATGAATATCCGGCCTAGGTGACTATGTACTTGTAAAGAGTTTTGAGAAGTTTCTTTGTATAATCTTTTTATGTCTCTAAACTTTATGAACTCTTTGGAACCTTTGTGATATCTTTATCCTTTTGTTCTTCAACCACATTACAAACCCCTTGGCCCCATTACAACCTTGATTAAAGACCTCTTGATTTATGAAGTTGCATGATCTTTTAGTGGAGAATAGGTGGACAAGCAAGCATATGGTAGAAGTGTTTTCATGAGATTGATTGAGTGTAAACACTTTACCACTACTTTAAAGAGTGAAAATCAAGAGAGTATCCCATGTGAGAAGTTGAGATTAAATTTGAACATGCACTATTTTGATTGAGATATGTTATGCTAATATTGGCTTAACTCAAACAATTTACATTCAAGCATGATTTTTTGTGAAATTTTTTAAGCTATTGATTAGTTTATAAGACTTGTTCAAATATTGTCTCTAATTTGTATTGAAAGGATTAGGAGTAAATATTTTTAGTATATGTAGTTTATTTATATGAAGTTTATTTATATTTTAATTTTTCAATGTTTGTGGGTATCGTTCTAGTAAACCCTCACGAGACTAAACTCGTCCACTAGGGACACCTAGGGGTTTAAAGGCTTGTGTCACATGCTAAGTGCCACCGTGATTTCCTACGAAAGTGGATTAGATTAGATTTTCTTATTTTATTTTTATTGAGTCGTTGCTAGGGACTAGCAACAATCTAAGTGTGGGGGTGTGATAACTCGTATAATTATATAGTTTTTAGTTATGTTTTATTATTGTTTTGTGTCAAATACGAGTTATTATTGTTTAGTCTAATTGTGTTTATGATCTTTTATATTTTTATGTAATTTGGTGTTTTTCACAAGTTTCTTTGAGTGATTTCAGATTACTAGAATTAAGGGCAAATCCAGTTCAGTTCCAGTTCCGACACATTTTGCCATATCAGCTATATCTGGAGTTTCACTGAAGCAATAAGGCTGAAATTTGTAGCCGTGCAAAGCTAAGAGGCATATCTATCTTTTTCATGTTTTATACTTCTTGAAACGGAGTCGTTTTCCCTAGAGAAATCGACCATCAAGTTGGCTGATGTGCAATGACGTCTGTGCTGACCTGTTTTCGTATTTTGCCCATATCTGCTTATCCACATCAGCAAATGAGCTGATTCCAATGGCTATGGATCCGTAACTGATACGGGAACCTTTGTCTAGAAGACCATATGATCAGATCAGGCCTCTAATATTGACGAAATCGACCATCAAGTTGGCTGATGTGCAATGACATCTGTGCTGACATGTTTTCGTATTTTGCCCATATCTGCTTATCCACATCAGCAAATGAGCTGATTCCAACGGCTATGGATCCGTAACTGATAGGGGAACCTTTTTCTAGAAGACCATGTGATCAGATCAGGCCTCCAACATTGACGAAATCGACCATCAAGTTGGCTGATCAAAATTGTCATACAATATGACGAAAATTGTTAGAAAAATTCACCCACCTATTATACCTACCTTTGAAATTTGTAAAGCTTGTCTCTTGTCATTTAGCCTTCCAAAATGTGTATAAATAGAGGGCCTTGGATGATTGTAGAGGATCATATTGTACATAGGTAGGATATTAGCCATTTTAATAAAATTCTCTAAGTTTTCTTCTTCTTTTCTCTAGTTTTCTTTCTTTTCTCTAGTTTTCTTTTTCTTTAGAGAGAGCAAGAGGTTGGATAATTAATATTCTTCCTCTTCTTCTTTCTTTCTTTTATTTTCTTCTTAGATTTTCTTTAATTTTATGTTTATGTTTATAATGCCTATGCTAGGCTAAACTTCTATTTGGTTAAGGGTGATTTCAAAGCCCTAGACATGTTTTGTGATTGATTTTCAGATTCTATCTATCATTAATTTTCTATCAAAGTTGCTTATGTTCTTCTACAAGAATTGTTCATGATGTTGTCTTGATTTATTTAGGTGTACAACTAGATAGATCTTGATAATTATCTATTGCTAGTCTAGGAGTCTTGATCCGTGTAATTGTCTTGATTTCCTATTCATAAGTGGCAATTTGTGATTAATGATTATGGTCAAGTTTCAATAATTGCAAAGTGGAACATAACCTAAGTTGAACAATCCGAGCTTATGTGTTTGTTGCTTAGATCAACCTATCTTTCTCATCATAAAGCTGCCATTAAATTGAATTTAGAGAGCTTATTCTAGGTTGTTTAATGGTTAGAGATTAAATAGAGAGCTTGTTCTATTTAACGACAAACTAAGGAAAGATTGGGATAACAGAGCTTGTTGTTATCTACGGTTGTTAACTTTGATAGTTGGTTGATATTGATAGATCTGAAATTGATTCTTAATGATGTCTAGTGGTGGAGAATGAAACCTTAACCATATTTTTCATATTTGATTCTTCTTACTTACTTGTTTTCTTACTTTTCTAGTTTGCTTATTTTTAAAAGTATATTTATTTTTATTGGCTGGTTATACCGCCTAATTTAGTATATATATTGGCTGGTTACACCGCCTAATTTAGTATATATATTGGCTGGTTATACCGCCTAATTTAGTATATATATTTTTATTGGCTGGTTATACCGCCTTGCATCTTATTCTTATTATTTACTTTAATTTAAATCTGGCTTCAAAAACCCCTTTTCTTTTATTGTTCTTGAATTTAAGTTTTAAACTATTAACTTATAAACTAAAACCCAATCCCTGAGGACTCGACCCTTGCTAACTACTATACTTACAATTTATCTTTTTAGTGCAAGGTTAAATAAGATACACTCTTTTGGGTGCATCACGAGCCAATCCGAGTAGACCACTTCTTTGATGAAGTCAGCGGCGAGCAGTTTCTCAACTTCTTCTCTAACCTCCTTGACTCTCTCAGGGGCGAACTGGCGCTTCTTTTGTCTGACCGGCTTTGCTGTTGGGTTCACATTGAGGGAGTGAATGATAACACTCAAGTCTATTCTGGGCATGTCAGCCGTCGACTATGCAAAGATGTCGGCGTTTTCTTGCAACATGACCACCAATGGTCGCATTTCTTCAGCTCCAAAGAGGACCCAACCTTAGTGGTTTTAGACGGGTTTTCTGGATCCAAAGGGACTGTCTTTGTTTGCTCTGCAGGCTCCGCCTTATACTGACTTGTTTCTGTCCTATTGTCCAAGCTTTCCAAGGTGAGCATGGTTTTATCGATCAGGTTGACCTGGGCTTCTATTAGTTGCCCACCTGTTTCTTCCTTTTGCCCCCTGCTTTTGCCATGTCGAGGTCATGCTCGACGCCTTGGTTTTTTATGAAATTTGTATAGACAACACGTGATACTGCCGTACTATTTGCTAATCTATCTTCATGTAACCGATTCTCATGGGTGTTGGGATTTTCATTGTCAAGCAGTAGACGACGGCCACCATCCTTGCTTTTCTCATCATCGACCTCCCAAGGATGGCGTTGTAGGCCGAAGGCTGGTTGACCACTAGGAACTCAGAGATGACGGTTAGGGTGTGGTCGCCGTCTCCAATTGTTATTGGCAGGGTGATTGACCCTTTGACTATAATTGGCTGATTCGCAAAACCGAAGATTAGGCTTGTTGGCTTCAGATCTTTCTCAGGGATGCCCATCTTCTTGAAGGCTTCCCACTGAATAACTTTCACTACGCTACCGCTGTCGACTAGGACCCTTTTTACTCTGAAATTCTCGATTGTGGCCGCCACAACAATTGGGTCATTACCATTGTCTTCCAAGATGTCGACATTGTTGTCAGTGAAGTCTACCATCTTGTCTTCATTCTACTTTGCTCGTTTGTAGGTTGTGTCGATCGCCATTATGCTTCTTAGGTGGGCCTTTCTTTTAGAGTTACTGGCGGTCCATTCTTCGGTGCCCTCCACTATCATATTTATCCAAGCTTTCCAAGGTGAGCATGGTTTTATCGATCAGGTTGACCTGGGCTTCTATTAGTTGCCCACCTGTTTCTTCCTTTTGCCCCCTGCTTTTGCCATGTCGAGGTCATGCTCGACGCCTTGGTTTTTTATGAAATTTGTATAGACAACACATGATACTGCCGTACTATTTGCTAATCTATCTTCATGTAACCGATTCTCATGGGTGTTGGGATTTTCATTGTCAAGCAGTAGACGACGGCCACCATCCTTGCTTTTCTCATCATCGACCTCCCAAGGATGGCGTTGTAGGCCGAAGGCTGGTTGACCACTAGGAACTCAGAGATGACGGTTAGGGTGTGGTCGCCGTCTCCAATTGTTATTGGCAGGGTGATTGACCCTTTGACTATAATTGGCTGATTCGCAAAACCGAAGATTAGGCTTGTTGGCTTCAGATCTTTCTCAGGGATGCCCATCTTCTTGAAGGCTTCCCACTGAATAACTTTCACTACGCTACCGCTGTCGACTAGGACCCTTTTTACTCTGAAATTCTCGATTGTGGCCGCCACAACAATTGGTTCATTACCATTGTCTTCCAAGATGTCGACATTGTTGTCAGTGAAGTCTACCATCTTGTCTTCATTCTACTTTGCTCGTTTGTAGGTTGTGTCGATCGCCATTATGCTTCTTAGGTGGGCCTTTCTTTTAGAGTTACTGGCGGTCCATTCTTCGGTGCCCTCCACTATCATATTTATCCAAGCTTTCCAAGGTGAGCATGGTTTTATCGATCAGGTTGACCTGGGCTTCTATTAGTTGCCCACCTGTTTCTTCCTTTTGCCCCCTGCTTTTGCCATGTCGAGGTCATGCTCGACGCCTTGGTTTTTTATGAAATTTGTATAGACAACACGTGATACTGCCGTACTATTTGCTAATCTATCTTCATGTAACCGATTCTCATGGGTGTTGGGATTTTCATTGTCAAGCAGTAGACGACGGCCACCATCCTTGCTTTTCTCATCATCGACCTCCCAAGGATGGCGTTGTAGGCCGAAGGCTGGTTGACCACTAGGAACTCAGAGATGACGGTTAGGGTGTGGTCGCCGTCTCCAATTGTTATTGGCAGGGTGATTGACCCTTTGACTATAATTGGCTGATTCGCAAAACCGAAGATTAGGCTTGTTGGCTTCAGATCTTTCTCAGGGATGCCCATCTTCTTGAAGGCTTCCCACTGAATAACTTTCACTATGCTACCGCTGTCGACTAGGACCCTTTTTACTCTGAAATTCTCGATTGTGGCCGCCACAACAATTGGGTCATTACCATTGTCTTCCAAGATGTCGACATTGTTGTCAGTGAAGTCTACCATCTTGTCTTCATTCTACTTTGCTCGTTTGTAGGTTGTGTCGATCGCCATTATGCTTCTTAGGTGGGCCTTTCTTTTAGAGTTACTGGCGGTCCATTCTTCGGTGCCCTCCACTATCATATTTATCACCCCCTCTACTAGTTTCCATTCTTCTGTCCTGTCTGTGTTTCTTTGACTGTTCGCCGACGACTGCCCCTGTTGGGCTTTTGTCTTTCTTACAAACTGTTTGATCTGCCCCTTTCTGATAGCGATCTGAATTGCATCTTTCGGAGACCTGCAATCCTCCGTGCTATGTCCCACATCATTGTGATAGTTACACATTTCCTTGGAGTTAAGGCGCAACGGGTTGTCCTTCATGGGGTATGGCGCCCCTAGGATGCCCTCGTGGGCTACTGCATTCAAGATGTATGCTTTTGAGGCATTGAAAGAGGTGTAATCATCGAACTTAGAATATGGGGCTCTTTCCCTTCTTCGCCCGCGGCCTTGGGTGGCTCTATCCTTGTTATTCTAATATGTCGTTCTTTCGAGCGGCCTGGACCTTTGGTGATGCGAGTCAAGACCCAACTGTCTTCTGTTGTCCTGATATCCCTGTTTGTTTTTCGGGGGGCACCCTTAACCCCATTGGTAGTTCGTCCTTTCTTCGGGCCCCTTGGCCAGTTTCATTTTTTTTTGTTTCGGCATAACTCTAGGCCTTCTCATACAGGTTGTAGAGTTTTTCAGGCTTCTCATCTGTCAGGGCATACCGGAGGTGTTCGTGGCGGACCCCGCAGATGAACTCTTGTATGGCCCAATCATCGTGCAATCCTTAATTTCCATGGTGGCGGAATTAAACCTACGGATATATTCTCTGAGGGTCTCATTTTCCTTCTGTCTTACTGCGATGAGGCTGGCCTGTGTCTTGAAAGTTGCCTTGTTAGCGAGGAAGTGGGCAATGAAGGTTCTACCAAGCTTCTGGAAACTGTCGATGGACCCTGCCGGCAGTGAGTGATACCAGGTTTTGGCGTGAACTCTGAGTGTCATAGGAAACACTCGGCACTTCTAGGCGTGAGTAGCCCCTATCAAGTCCATGTAATTTTTGTATTGGATTAGGTGGTCCATGGGGTCCCTGGTGTCATCATAGGTTTCTTTCGGGAGCTTGATTGTCTTGGGCGCCGCCATTTGGGCCTCCAGAATGCAAACAGCAATCTCCTTAATGGAGGACAGGTTTTCATGGTCCTAGGGTCTCTCTTCGGAGCGCTATCCTCTGGTTTGTCAGTGAGCCTTGCTGGCGGCTGTTCGGTGGCTGCCTCGATAGGATGAGGTGGCACTATTTTTTTCGTGGTTGTTGTGGTTGCCTTGTTGGTTTGGGCCAACATTCTAGTTAGGCGAGCGGCCTGCTGCCCAGCCAACTGTGCCTGAAGGGTTTGTATTTGGGTCATGAGTATCTGATACGTGGGGTCGACATAAGGCAGCATTGACAGGTGAAAGGTGGTGTTAGGTGGTAAGATGGTGGGATCGGGCTTTGGTGGGGGTCCGGTGTTAGTGTTTGGTGGTAGCGTCGTTGGTGTGTTCTCTTGGCCAGCTGGTGGGAGGTCTACCCCGGGATCGAAGGAGATGCTCATCCGTCTCACGGTGCTAAATTGAGTTTCTAAGAGGCTAGAAAGGGCTATGCGGGTGGTTAGCTGGGTGGTCGGAGGTACGTCTCATAGCGAAGTCGTGAGGGATGAAAACACTGGAGAGGGAGCTATGAGTAGGCTCTGGTAGTGGGGCTGAGGGTAGAAAGGCTGTTGGGGCCAGAAGTTAGGCATAAAAGGTGCTTGGTAGCTTGTGCCAAGTCCTAGGAGGTTGAGGAGGGTTCGTGGGGGGGAGACTGAAAACTGCCTGTAACTAGGGGTATGGAGGAGTTGGTAATGGGGGGAACGATACCTGGGCCTCTAGGTTAGGAGGTTTGTTGGGTTGGTGGTAAAGACATGGCTTGTCGTTTCCCACAGACGGCACCAAATGTTTATCTCTTTTTGTGTCGTGGCGGTGCTCCTGAGGTCCCTAGTGGTCTGAGGCCCTGAGAATGAGGAGAATATATTAAAGGGCACCGGAGGCTGAGCTTCGGGACACATTTCGATGGTTAAGTCAGTGTTTGGAGAAGAAAGAAGAGGTATTTGGGAGAGAGAGTAATCTTAAGAGAGAGAGAGCTTAACCGTGAATAGCCCTGAGGAGAGCTATATATAGAGGAGGTTGGGCGAGCTGGTGCTCGCCTCGCTAGTTCCACGTGCCCGACTCCGATAGGTTGTCTAATGTAAGCAGCCTCAGAGGGCCTTGTCTAGGAGACGACTGCATTTAATGTCCGTCGTCTGCAGACTGTGGCATTAAATGCCTCGCGCTGCCCCAGGTAGGCACCGAGGTGACTAGAGACGTGACCTCTGGGAGAAGGGGATGCGCCCATGTGTCCCAGGCCTTTGTTCCTAATGGTTGTTGGGCTCACATGGTTGGGCTGATTAGCTGGGCCTGTACTCGATAGATCGGGCCTGCTCCTGGTGAACCGAGTGGGTTCAACAATTTTAGCCTCTTTGCATTTGCATGCCTATATATATATGTATTCCTTAGCCACTCATAACTTCACTGATCTTGCTTGTCATTGAGGTGCTATCAATGTGGAATCTAATGGTGTTTTTTCTACTTTGGCATTCAGAAAGAAAGACAAGAGTGGTATTAATTTCACCTCCTCAGTTGCCAATTCTCACCTTGAAAATGTAAAGGCAATATGTAGCGAATACAGAATCCATAATGCTGATATCACTCTTAGGTATGATGCAATTGCTGATGGTCTAATAGATGTCATTGAAGGCAGTATGATATATATGCATGCCTTGCATCTATGTTTGGGAACAAGATTAATCAGATTACACTTGAAGAGCTGGAGATTTTGGATAAACTTCCTCATTACTGCCCAATCAGGTATTTTTCCCTCCTCATCCTTTGGGAAATTGCCCAATCTTAAATTTTGATGTCGTGATTTAGAACTATGTTACCTGGACTCGGGAGTGAGTGTCGGATACGGGTATGCTTAATTTTTTCTAAGTTTTTTCGTATATTTAGAAGATTGTACCCCATACTTATGTCCGAGTATATGTCAGACACGAATACTTCAGTGAAGCTGAAGAGCCGGAAAAACATAGATTTAGACTTCAGATAATAGTTGGTTCCTTTAGAGACGCTAAAGTGTTTTATAACAAGCACACAGTAGATGGGAACAAACCATATTAGATTAAACAAAAACCATCAAATTTGCTATCAGATGAAAACCTTCAGACATGAGTGCACAATGCCTGTGGTAGCTTTTCGGATAACTTAAAGGTGAGGATAGTTATGCTATTCCTTGCCTAGAGTAGTAGAGTGGCATCAAACACTGATTATAGGGCCATAGCTCTTCAGGTTTGAACTAATACTAATAGCTTAAACTAAATAAAAATAACTAGCCTATGCTTGGTTCTCTGATTGTGCCCCCAAGTGTCACTTTTACTCCTATGATTGAGTGGTTTCCTGCAACTGTTTTCTTAGTGTAATTTAGTGAAATTGATCACTAAATTGCTTATACTTTGTGTAAATGCCATGCTTATTTTTTGAAGATATGCAAATACCAAGCAATTTCAGCCAGTAGAAAGGAAATTCTGACGATAATGTATGGATTTTAGGGTGCCTATAATAAAGCTCCAAGAAGCAATGTGTTGCCCCAGTTGTTTTCGTTTGTATGTTCTTTCTCCCTTTACCTTCTCTTGTAAATCTTGTAATGTATAAAATCACAAGGATCTTTAAGTTTACATCTTATGATTTTGGCGTATTTTAACAATGATCTGTGTAGATGGAGTTTTCGGTATTGGATGGTTCTAAGGCAAAGGGAAGGAGAAAGGCAGAGCAACAATGGTGATATTCAGTAGTTGAGGTGTCTAGAGACCCTAAGCAGGCCTTTGAGGGGCTATTTTTACTTTAGCTGACGGGTCGTCGTATGCCACGTGTTAAGGCTCAGTTTGAGACAGGTGGTCGAGACCCCACGTGGGCTTTGAGATGATGGACGGCAATGTGATAGGTAGGACGGCTGTCGGGTAAACCACGTGGTCATTTGAAGTGATAGGTATCCGAGGTCGCCCAATTGTGGCGACAACCTAGTAGTTCGAGCCTGACGAGCCCGAGTTAGTTTTGAGCTTGGCGAGCCTGCCTTCAGTTTTCCTTCCTGGACCCCTTAGTGGGAGATTTGTTGGGCCTTGTGGTTAATCTGGGTCCATTAAGTCTTCCTGATAGGCCTATTGGGTTTAATTACGTTTAACAATCTGTAAGGAATGAAATGCTTGTCAAGATGGCAGTATATCCAAACATGTGCCCTGTACTGTTTGCTTCCATTGTTTTGGGACCTGACCAAAACTTAAGAGCGTAGCTTATGTTGGCATTGTCTTTGGTTATGTTGTTTCGATTTTTCATTTTTCTTGAAATATTTGTGTCCGACACTCATATCCGACATGGGTATGGAGATATGACTCTTCAAATACATGAAAAAACTTTATAAAAAAATTAAGAATATCCGTATTGGACAAATATTTGTACTCGACACTCAACCCAAGTTAGAGTAAAATAAGTCTTTGGCTTTAAGTCTGTCGGGAATTTTGGATTAGTATATTGTAGGAGGGCATACTGTTTGTTGCAAGTCACTGGTATCTTGACAAGTGAAATATGCTGCCAGAGAAGATTATTAGTTGCAAGTCACTTGATTAGTCTATTTGAATTGATATTTTTAGAAACTATTTCCTTTTACTCTTTTACCATAGTTAGAATCTAAATTTTAGATTTCCAATTAGTAAAGTTCTTAATATGGACAAATGATACAGTGCACTTGTATGGGGATCGAGCGTCAAACACAACCCCCAAAGAGTTGGCAAGGTTTGTTTTAAATTATGTTGCTATGACTCTTTATTGTTTTTAAAATATTATTTTTAAAATATTTTTGTTTGACACATATCTGGATATGGATATAATAATATGACCTTCCAAAAACCCTTCAAATACATCGAAAAACTTAAAAAAAAATTAAACATATCCATATTGAAAATATACCCGTATCCGACACTTACATCCGAATCCGAATAACATAGGTTCTAATTACCTGATTTCTCTGTTAATCAGCTCTAACACCCCCCTCTCCGGCCATTTCCCTCATTTCTCTACTCCACCCTTTTTCTTCTTTTTGTTGTTCTATCATGTATGCTGCTGATTTGCTTGGATAAATCATGGTTTTTTTCCCAGGATCATGAACTTGAGGATGAAGATTTTGTTCAAATTATCAAGAAAGTGTAATTACAGAATATGGAATTATAGTGGAACTCTTCAGCATGTTCATGTTTTAAGAAGCCATCATCATGTTCACAATTGTCAGCTTTTGCTAGTTTCAAAGGCAGGAACTAACCAGAGAGGACAATGGAAAAAGCAAATTAAAGAAAGATCCACCTTTGGAAAGGTAAGCCTTTAAATTTAATTCTGATGATTTGGACAATAAATGTTATACACAATTATTAACTTATTTTCAATTGATTAAGCTACCCATCCTATCACCATTAAGATCCAAAGAAATGGACTAGAGACGCAGGCAGGCAGGAATTGAAGCCATGGGCACAAGAATTGGTCCCCCATCTCTCCCATGGTTTAGCCACATTACATGACCTTTCCTTCATTTCTCCAACCAAATTTTCTATGGGTTCTCAGCCTAATCTCCTAATTATTTCTAAAATTCACATTTCAAGACTTCCAACCTATGTTGCTCAATATCTTCATTTTTTTTGAAGTATCAGTGTCCGATACATATTCGGACATGGGTATGAGAATATAACCCTCCAAGGACCCTCCAAATACATAAAAGAATTTAAAAAAAACTGAACATACCTATGTTGGACACATATCCGTATCCGACACTCACACCCGAATTCATTCGTAACATAGCTTCCAACCCTCCGTTTACTTCCCCATTAGTTTTCATTCAAACTACCATCAGTTCTATTGATATAGCAATAGCACCCAAGAAAAGACAACGCAGAGATACATAAATCATCACCAAATTTAATAATCATATCATTTTTCCTATCTGAAAAAACGAAGAGAAGCAGAAGAAAAAATAAGATCAGAAAACAAAAACATACAAGGACAAGAGAGTGCTCTTTAGATGCATCGTCCGACTGACGTAAGCTTTAAAACCATCAATCATTAAGTCCATGAACCTTAAGCCTTGACGCAACAGTTGAAGTAGCTGAAGATTCTACTCCTTGTCTGTCAAGAAAATCAAAAAGCAATGAGGTAATGAACTAAAATGAAAACCACCATTCAAGGATTGTTACAACAAAAAATGAAAAAAAAAAAAAAAAAAAAAAAAAGGTAAAAAAGAGGTTGAATTTAGGGTGGGCTTCCGTTAAAGTGATCTACGATGCATCAAAATTCTAAAGAGAAAGTTCCAAAATAGAACAATCAAATTAATTAATCAACAACACGAGCACAACTTGCCAAGCAATTTTCTTTTCTCTTTTTTTTTTAAGAAGGAATAATTTTTTTTTTAACGCAGAATGAGCCAAAGTGTCCACTGTCATTAACACATATTCGTGTCGTGTTGGTTTTATTTTTTCGTGTTATAATCGTGTTTAAAATATTATATATTTATATAAATTTTGATACGTTAATAATTCTTGTTATATAAATTTTGACATGTTCGTATATTTGTATTATATTCGTATTATTTTTTCGTATCATATCATGATTTGTATCGTGTTTTAATTTTTTTTCTCGTATAGTGTAATCGTATTGTATTTAAAATTATCAAGTCTAGACAAATATAACATGGAAAAAACCTATGTTGCTTCGACTTTTTATTTTTCTTGAAGTACCCGTGTTCGACGCTTATCCAGACATGGGTATGGGGATATGATACTCCAAGAACCCTCCAAATACATAAAAATCTCAGAAAAAATTGAACATACCCGTATCGAAAGCATACCCATTTTCAACACTTACACCCGAGTCCGAGCAACATAGGATAAAACATCAGTTGCATGTGCAGCAGTTGCAGTTACATGTGACGTAGGAAATGTGTTATATATATATATATATATATATATATATATATATATATATATATTAGTTATTGAGTTCGAACTGTAAGCACTTTTCTGCAATCTTTTGACAGACATCTCCATCATGCATTCATAGAGATCAACCATTTAAATACATTCGCAACATATAATTTTTTCTGGATGATGCTGTACCACTATCAGACCCCATAGATCCCAATTTCCTGCTGCCGCAACGAAAAATATTTGGGTTTTATCAAGGACCATGCAACAGATTAATTGCTACCTACTCAGCTAGCAAACATCAAATAAAAGATTAAAGGTCCCTTTGAATAAGTGAGATTGATTTTGATGAGATTAAAAATAACGATGGTAGTGAAATTGATTACTGTAACGATGAGATTAAAATCAAATATAAGATGTGTTTGGATAAAAATAAACAATAATGACAATGAGATGTGAATAAAAAATTATTATTAAAGACATTAATGTAAAAATGTATTAATAAATTATTTTTATATATATTTTAATAATATTTAACAATTAAAATTTTAACAAGTTTTTTATATATTTATTTAATTAACTAATTAATTGTTATATAAGTATATAAATTTATTTATTATATTAAATGAATAAATAATTTGATAACCTTTAAATAAATAAAAAATGAGAATTAAAAAATAATTTAAAAACTTATAAATAAAAAATAAAATAAAAATTTATTGAAAAAGAGTACAATGTGAAAATTATTTCCCACTATATGGTCCAGTTGTTCAACTGAACCTTTGCTCCTCTAGTATTAAGATTGGACGGGCAATGAGAGGGGACTTTACTCTGAGATGCAATCCATATGCACCCACGATACAGTTGAAAGGCCATCCAAATGCATTGAATTCTATGGCATCCATATGCACCCTAAAATGTTTCAACTAAGCAACTTTCCCACCACCCTAGCACATGCATGCCACTAAAAGTTTATAGCTTTATATTCTTCTTCCTTACAGCACTGTTCCTATTTAAAGCTACCAAACAAGAAATAGAAAAGCTATATTTAAAGTACATTATCTAAAAAAAATTCAATAAATAAAGCAAGAGAAATGTTAGCACTAGTTAAAGTGATATATATATATATATATATAAGGATTTTATTAATAAGTATTCTTAAGACATTCTTTAAGGTTACCATATTAGGTAAGTTGTAATTTTCAATGCATTAGAAATCATCAAATTAACTATCATTTAATATAAGAGTATTACTATAAATAAATATAATTAATGCATCATTTTTTTTTAATTCAATAAAAATAACGTATTAAATACAAAAACAAAACTTTTCTAAAAAGATAAATAAATAATCCTTAAGCAATACCGGTTAAACGGACCCATAAAGCATCTGGAAAGTTAGTGGAAGGGAATCTTACAGTTGGAGGATCAAGGCGGTGGTGGTGATGATCACTAGGAGCGGTGCTAACACTGGTGGCGGTTGGGTTAATAAACTCATCTTCATTTCCAAGACTGGCTCTTGAAACTTCCCTCTTGTTCTGCTTCCTCATTTCCCTGATTTTTGAGAAGTCAAGAGAGTAATCTGGGAGCTGCCCCCCCTTCTTCTGCTCCCACTCCCCAAATTGTGGCACTGATAGCCATGAACCATTTTTCTGCATATTTTAAAGACCCCCAAAACAATACATTATTTAACTCAACCTTAGCAAAAGTATCAAATGCTTGTTTTAACTTCAAAAATCAAGCCAACAATCATTAACTATAATATTAAAAGGGTTTTGCTAAAGACATTCATTAAAATTATCATATATAGTAATACCTTCATGCATTAAAAATTATAAATAAAATTATTAACTATTACATTCAATATAAAATTATTAGTATATTAAATCTTAAAGAGTATTCTTAAAAGAATTACAAAGACTAATTAAAAAAATAAGTTGGACATTTGGCAAATCTTTAACACCGTTTCGTGAAATTAAAAATTATAAAAATCAAATTCTTTAATAACATGCTATCATGAATGGTCGAAGAGTTAACAAATTATAAAAGTTTGGACTGAAAATTCAATGGCAACACCTTAACAAAATCTTAAAGAAAACAAAATTCTTAAAAGTAAAAAACATATTTGTTAGCTAAATACAATGAAATTCCACATTCACAATCCACCACTGCTACTACTTCATATTATTTGATAGCACTCAGGAAAATAACCTAAATGATAACACCCTAACAAGTTATCTAACCTTCACCATTTGAGAAAAGGTCTCCTATAAAGCAGAAATGAAGAAACATAAGAATGCACAAGCTGCATTTTGGATTAGTTTTAGCATTATTATTGAAAAATGTATAGATTGAGAAAAACGTATTTAAAAAGTATAATAAAAAAATATGATTTAAATTTTTTTTAAATTTTGACATTGTTATAAATTATAATATCAAAATAAATATGGATAAAATAATAAAAATTTAAAAATATAAAGATAATATAATCATTTTACTCCAAAATTAACTTTAAATGACAAAAACATATTTTTTTTATTTTTTTATTTAAATTATTAAATAATAATTTTAACAACAAAAATCATAAATTTTTACTCATTTTATATTAAAATTACGATAAAACATATTTTTTATTTCAAAAATTATACCAACAAAAATATTAAACGGACTTAACTGGTAATCTCAATGCTGATATCTTCTCAATTAACAACTCTTAAAGTATGAACCAATCTTTCAGTTTTAACGAAAATCTTATTGGGTTTCCAAACTCAAAAGTATAGCCCCCACTGACACAAATTTCGAGACAATGCTACAAAATCAACAATATTTAAAATAAAAAAAAAACTATTTCTAGTTTTCCCCTGTTTTTTTTTTTAACTCTACTACGATTATCGATTTTTCCGTGGAATAAATTTAAAGAATATACAAAGTTGTTTTTTTTTTTGTCTAAGGAAAAGGGGTTAAATAAAATGAAAATTAAGATGGCAGCTTTGAGTTTTTCAGTCCACAGCTTTGAATAAAATGACATTATTACTTTGTTGAACGTCCAAAAAAATAAGTGAAAGGAAAATAAAGAGAAATTCTGCCTTTTAAGACTGGAAAGGTGAACAGAAATCGAAACCCCACATATACAAAAAAGAACATATTTGAAAACTACTGTATACTTCGAAGTTTGAAACCATGGCAGCACTTCCAAAATATTGAAATCTCAAAAACTTCGTTTGGCTGAAAAGAAACTACAAAAATAATAAGACAAAAAAAAGACAAAAATCCTCAACCTCCAAGACTCCAATTTCAACTGATTATTAATTTCTTATAATCACTGAACTTCATCTCCAAGAGTTCTTATATATAAAAAAAAAAAAAAAAAAGAAAGAGAAAAAGCCATTAGCAAAAGAAGAAGAAAAACTCACCTCCTTACGATCTTCCATACTTGATACCAAGAAAACAAAAAGTGATCTTCCTAAAGTTTTTAGAGTTATATCAATCTAAACTGACAACCTGCTATAATGAAAGAGAAAAAAGAAAAAAAGGATTTTCGTTTAAGAGAAAAAAGAGAAGAGAGAAATTGTGGGATTGAATGAATGAGGTGTTAAGGCAGAATGTCAGCCATCGAATAGGGTTTTTTGATGGAAACATGACTAAGCAGCACGTAATGAAATGAACTCACTCACTTACTCTCTCTCTTTCTTTTTCTTTCTTTCTTGGAACAATATGAAAAACATGCATTGCACAGTAGAATTATTATGAAATTATATAATGAATAAAAGTTATTTGAAAAAGAGAAATGAATAATTAAAAATTATTATAAAGGATATTGTAAAGACAAAATTACCCTTCATGAAAAAACTTACTTTTTTTTTTCTTTCATTAAGGAAATATTATTTTTTAAAAATTTTAATTGAAAATAAATTTAAAAAATAAAATATTTAAATATATATTTTTTTAAAATTTAAAAAAATTTAAAAAAATAAAGAAAAATTAATTTTATGCATATTATTTTTATTTTTTTAAATTTTTTAATTAAAAAAATAAATAAATAATTTAAAATTTTATTTTTTAAAATTAAAAAGTTTTTATTTTCAGAATATTTATTTTTTAATTAAAAAGTAAATTAAAAAATAAAAGAAAAAGAGAAGAGAAAGTTTTTTTATCAAGGATAATTTTGTCTTTACAATATCCTTTTTAACAATTTCTAATTATTTATTTCTCTTTTTCAAATAACTTTTATTCATTATACCATTTCACAATAATTCTACTGTGCACTGCATGTTTTTCATATTTTCCCTTCTTTCTTTTAAATATATACGTTTAATCCTCGATAATGGGCTTGCTTTTTTGTTGAAATTACATGGAATACCATTCGGACACACTTTACCTACGTCGTTGTAGCTTTTGTATTTTCGTTTTTTCTTTTTCCTTATTACTAGTTTGGTTAAATTGCTAATGCTAGCAGTCTCTTACAGGTGTTCATAAGTTAGATCAGATTAAATTTAAATCGAATTTAACTATAATATTAATATTATATATACGTATTTAAATTTAGTTTGATTTAAAATATGAGTCTCAAATTTTGTTCAAGTCCGTCTATATTTATAAATGGATAGTCCAAACTAAACTCAAATATTGAGCTTGGTAAAGAATATTTATAATTCGATCCAGCCTAATTAAAAAATAATTTTTTATTTAATTTTAATTATAAAATATATATATAATATTAATATAAAAATGATTTTTTTATGTTTTAATAATATATGAATAGGAAAATGGGTTTACGAGTCAGCCCGGGCCTAGCCCGAAACGGTCTTGGGCAAGGGAAAACAAATTTCTCAGGCCGCGGCCCAGTTCGATCCATGAGCGCCTCTAGTCCAAACCCGTTTAAACCCGTCCATATTTTTTTTTTCTAAAAAAAATTTAAACAAATATATTATTTTTATTTAATTTTTAATAATTTAAATTTTTTTTTTAAATTCTAAAACATGAATAATTTAATATATTTTTAAATATTTAAACTATAATATTATATATATATTTTATATGATATAAATTATATAATATATAAATGAAAACGAACGTATACGGATAATTCGATCTTTGAAGAGATCTATTCTGCAAGGTACAAAGCAGTTTCTAAATCTTAGAACGGTGGCGTTTTCCATAACATTTGGGGTTCCTTTTGATTTCAATTCATGTTACTATATAAATTTAAGATTATTATTAATAATTGTAAATTGGATTACTTGATTTATGTGGATGAGAAGTTCTAGACTTTAAGACCCATTAAACATTTACATAACCGAAATGAGGGAATAGAATTTTTAATTTTGAAATTTTCATTTGTAAGATTCAAGTTCAATTTACTTCGGTAATAAAATTACACATTTTTTCTTCATCTTAATCCAAAGAAAAACTCATCCATAAATCTTATTCTCGCTGTTCTCAAAATGTGAATCCAAAACCTTAACTCCTTGTTCTAACCATTAGATGTTGCTTTAAGAATATGACTTAATCTTTTTTCTTTTTTAGAATGTAATTAATTAATCTTGATTAACTAAATAGGTCAACAGTAACACCCTTTCATTCTCATTCCCTTGGGTAGGAATGAAAATGTTAATAACGAAGGAATAAATATTTTCTACTCCTATTCTCTATCTCGTTTGATGTCCTTTCATTATAATTATATTATGTTTTCAATACAGTTAAATGTTTAAGTTAAAATCAATTCTATCATGAACACATGTCAAATAATTATTGAAGGAGCACCAATGGAGACACCAAAAAAGAGCAATAGATATCTATTCGTAATGAAGCTAACACACGAAACATACAATAGGTCAAATGGATGTTACTATGTCTACTAGACTTAGTAATTTGTGTATCGATGTCGTATTCGAATATGTTTACGTGTCATAATTATTTTTAAGGTGTTATATATTTATATAAATTTTAATATATTAATAATTTGTGTTATATAAATTTTGACATATTCGTATATTAATGTTCGTGTTAATTTTTTGTGTTATATCATATTTTATGTCATATTTTAATTATTTTTTTTATATCGTGTTATCGTATCTTGTCCAAAATTATAAGATCTAGTATCTACTTCGGAGACAGCTTATGAAAATGAAACCTTCTTTGCCTCATGGTTGATTCTCCGTCTTTCACTGTCCCAAAGGAGTTGAGTTGAGCTAGCCTAGCAACACATTGTTTCGAGTTATTTATTTAAGTTGATCACAATTTGAAATCATATACAGTTTACAGAAATAGAAGTCTCTCTTTTTTTTAAAAAAAAAAAAAAAAGTGAAGTAAATAAATAATTATAATTTAATCCACGTGTCATCAAAAAAATTTTGTCCAAAAAAGTATCCAAAAAATAGTGACACCACTTTATAAAAATTCATAACTTATATTAACGTTAAAATATCTAATTAAATTAGTGTCAAATTTCAAATGACAAACTCAATTAATAAATTTATTCAGAAACCAAATTATAATTATTATAATTATCAACTTTCAACAAATATCTTTCAACAAATATCTTAGGCTTAAAAAAAAAAGACATTTTTAAAATAGAAATGTTAATTTTTTATTGACCAAGTTATTTTTTACGAAACAAACATCGAAAAATACAAACAAACAAAAAAATTTAAAAATCATTTTTTGCAAAACAAACCAAACCTTACAGAAATTGTTGTTCAAAAATAAAGAATTTGACTTTTTGCAATCAAACTTTATAAACTTTGACCTATAGTAGTATGAGCAAGACTTCTCATTAGGAACAACCATCTAATCATAAAAACATCATATTAAAATAAACACAAGTCACCAGAATGCATAGCAAAAGCCTTTTTCCAGACATGCGATTGTCAAACCTTAATTGAGACAAATTACAGAACACAAACTATTTGGCACACTAAGATTCAAGGCCAATCCAAAACCGACTGTACCACACAATTTCAGATACTTTTGACATGGGTAGGTAAAAATGTAATGGCCCCAACAGAGTTTTTTTAATTAGAGACAGTGCATTCAACATTCTCTTAATGGCCTCAGTGTCTTGAGCCAGTTCAAACACAGTCAATAAAGATAGCAAGAAATTTAATGGCCACTATTCAAATTTCTTGATAAGGGACAGGTCATTTAACATTCTCTCAATGGCATCATCGTCGTGAGCCCGTCCTTTAGTCTGCATAGCAAAGGCAATTCGTTACTAGATCAATGCTAAAGGAAGTTTTAACAATTTTATCTTTAATTTTTCATAAGTTCTTGCTAAACAGTAAGACAAAACCCGATAAATTCTAGAAATCAAATTGGCCTCAAAAGCATTAGAGGGCTGGGATAGCGACTGATGAGTCTTTTTCTTTGTTTTGTCGTGCCAAAGAGCTATGTTACTCCAACTTCATTTTCCCTAAAGTACCCGTGTCCGACACATTTTCGGATATGGGTATGGGGGTACGATCCTCTAAATATATAGAAAAACTTAGAAAAAATTAAGCATACCCGTGTTGGATAAATACTCGTATCCAACATGCACCCCTGAATCCGAGTAACATAGCAAGAGAGAGAGGCCATCAAAACCCTCTACTTATGTGCCAGACAATGCATGTGGAAAAGGATGTACCATCTAAATATCATCCAATTAGTCTCATGTTTTG
Organism: Fremontodendron californicum; assembly: GCA_030761205.1. Classification (NCBI taxonomy): domain Eukaryota; kingdom Viridiplantae; phylum Streptophyta; class Magnoliopsida; order Malvales; family Malvaceae; genus Fremontodendron; species Fremontodendron californicum. Next base: position 4,999,746 of record JAULJL010000037.1, read on the forward strand.
TTTGTATCAGGGTAGACAGAGAGAAAGGCCGAATAAATCTTTCTCAAGTTATACGGCAGAAATGCATGTGAATAAGGTTGAACAATTAATTTGAATTTGTAGATCACACTATGACTATTCAAACAATGAAAATAAAAATGGGCATAAAAGAGGCACAATTGCAGAGGAAAGTATGCTTAACATTTTATACCTTGATGGAGGGCACCATAGCAATTGCTTCCTCCACAGTTTCAGGACACAGGTTGCCAAGAACACAAAGCTGCATAAGTAGCATAATATGAAGAGTTTTTCTACATGATAATTAACATCATAATTCTAAGTTTACTGCTTTATAGAGTATAGATCCTCACCTCAAATTCAGCTAACTGATATCTACTCAGAATTCTGAATGTCAGTTAAGGTTCACATTAGAGAGGCGAGTTACATATCCTAAGAAAGCAATAAACCATGTGCGAGCATTATCAACAATGTAATAAGAGGAAATAGTAGCTGTAGAGAAAACAATGCCATCTGCCTTAATGAGATCCTAGAAAAGTAAATTAACAATATATCAAGATTTCCTTCGACTAACATCAGCTGAAGTTAGCTTAAACCTCTTTGAACTTCCAGCATAAGCTTATGCAAACAAAACATAACACAATAGCAGACAGTTCCAAAAAGATAGCAATTGATAGGAGCCAAGGAGCGCCCAAAAAGCTTGTGCAGCGGAGGAAATAAATATATGCACATATGCTTAAAAATAAAGTCTATTTATCATTATTCATTTGTAGAAATTTTTAAAGGATACTCTCGAACTTGTCTAACAGCATCCGGATTTTTATAACGGCTAAAGCGCTTTACATACTGAAGTGACTTCTCAAATACCCTGTCAAATAAACACAAAAAACAATCATCACCACATCAAGTGTAAGAGGAAAAATAGCAATAAAAGCATGCAAATTTCTGTAAATACCACATCCCATCAGAGAATCCATCTTATACAGTCAGGTTCCTTTTGGTGCAAAGGATTAGGGATATAATAGGATAGAATAAAATTAATAAGTAAATTGCTTTTCTTTTATCTTATTTTGGCTCATGCATAACAAAAATGCTATCACTTTATTCAACATAAACCTAGGATTGATCCGACTCTCTCCTCCTTAAAGGATTATATAATCATCTATACAGTATATCTAGTCCAACTAACTTCTGATTGTTCTATTAAAAGACTAGAGACGATGAAAAATATAGCAACGGAAAAAGAAGTTACATCCTAACCAATCCTTTATGCGCCGAACAAACCCCTCAGGCTAGGAAGTTGATACAACAAATTCGATAATTCAAGAGACAATGTTACAAACAGTAAGACAAATACAATAATTCTATTTCTATGACACAAATTTTTATCCCCAGATCCCAAATTTATGTTTAATAAAGCAGCTAATTGTTTTAAAAATCATGTCAGCTAAATTAAACAGAAACCCCAGTAAGCCAATTACACAGATATCATCAAACAAGGGGAAAAAAAGACCCAATTTACAATTAAGGGTGCTTATAAAACTCACTGGGAAACCTGATTCATGGGATCATCAGATCTTTGCTGAAGCTGCTCATACTTATGCTCAAGAATTAAAGCCACTTCACAATTCATCAAACATTTTGCCTTCAAAAACTCTATCCAGAACAAAATTACTAATTTAGCTTGTGGATTTTAATAATTTTAATCACTTATGTATAAAGAAAAAGAGAAAAATAAATAAAAAGGAAAAGGTGGTTCACCTTCTCCAATTTTGAGCTCCGCAGCGTTTTCTTCCTCTTCGCCAGACATAATTAGACAACGAGGGTTTTGTCTGAAAGAAATTTAATTTTATAAAACCATAAAATGCGAAGAAGATCAAACAAATAGTTGTATGGATCTTCTTGCTTCTTACCTGCTTGATTTCGACGAGAGCAGTCAGCAGAGGGACACGCAGAAACCTAAAATTTGGTTTTGAGTTTTGAATCAAACTAAAAATTATTATGTTATGCAAGTACTTCTGTCCTAAAATCTATAACAATAACCCAAGGCCTTGGGCTTTTTACTTTTCTACCCCCGGCCAACTGACCCGACCCATGGCAATTTGAGTATTCGTGTTATTTTTTCGTATCATAATTATGTTTAAGATGTTATATATTTATATAAATTTTGATACGTTAATAGTTCGTACTATATAGATTTTGACACGTTCGTATATTCGTCTCGTGTTTGTGTTATTATTTTCGTGTCGTGTTTATGTTATTCTTTCATGTCGTTTCATATTTTATATCGTATTTTAATTATTTTTAAATATCGTTTTCAAAATTATCCAATCTCTCTCTTTTTTTTTAGGTTAAAATATAAAATAAATCTTTGGATTTATTAAATTTATGAGATAAATCTTTAAAAAATTTAGGTAACACTTTTTTTTTACATAAAAAATTATAGTAGTATATTGTTTATTTTCAAACAAATATTTTTAATATAAATGAATTATATATTTTTATTTTCTAACTAGAATGTCCTCCCCGCTTCAATAGGAACTTGAATTTTTTTTATATAATTTTAATTACATTAAATGATAATTATTTATTTAAATAATTTTTTTTGATGTTTTAATATATATTGATATATTCAAATAATTATATTTTTTAATATAAAAATTAAATATTTCAAATTACATCTTCTTCACAAATAAAAAAATTTCTTACTAAACCAATTTCAAATAAAAAAAATATAAAATGATAAAATTTAATTTTTTTTAAAATCAAGTGACAAATTAATTGAAAAATAAAACTTATTTCGATTTTTTTACCAATCTTGTGGGAGCTCAAACAGACCAATTGCTCATGCTGGTCTTTCTTTTTCTCTTCTCAGATTGAAGGATAAAAAATAATTGCAAAATCCTATTTTTACATTAAAAAAATTCTATTTTCTTATTAATAATTATTTATTGTAATGATAATAGATAATAAATATTTTGATTCATTAATTCATTTTGTAATTCTTTTTTTAAAAAATTCCTCTTATTACAGTTTATTTGTAATGTAATAATTGTTCATTTTTTTTTATAAATATGAGTTGGAAAATTAAAAAAAAAATAGAGGTGGCGAATTCCCAAAAACATTTCTTCATTTCAAAATGAAGAAATGTTGTTCCCAACTTATTTTTCTTTCTTTTTTTTATTTTTTAAAATAATAAAATTTATATAGTTTATAATTTTAAAAAATAAAAATTTAATAAAGTTTAATATTTAAATAACAAAATTAAAAAATAATAATAATTTACAAAAATTTTAAAAATTATATTTGTAATGTCAATCATATTTTTTCAACTTGTATTCGTAATAAATGGACTTCCGGGAGAAAGGGCAACCAAAGCGTTGTGAATTATGCAGGAATGAAGGTCATATCTAGACCTATCCATGGGTCGGATAGCCTGCCCGGCCCGGTAAGCCCAGATCTATCCCGGTGTACTAGATTGATAAGAAAATTTTCGACGGCTATGACCAGAGGTGTCCATGGGTCGGGCCGGGCTGAGACCTAAATTTTTTTTATTTCCCTTGCCCAAGCTCGAAAATAAAAATTATATAATTTATAATTTAAAAAAATTAAAAATTAATAAATTGTAAAATTTAAATATTAACAATTTACAAATTTTTAAAGATTATATAAATTTTTATATAAACATTAAAAATACATTTTTATATATTTTATAATTAAAGTTAAAATAAAAAATATTTTTTATTTAATAAATAATAATTCGGGCTAGGCCGGCCGGCCCAAATTACAAAACACACTTGTCCAAGCTTGACCGAATACGATACGGGCTTACTGGGCCGGGCGGGCTACCCGACCTGTGGATAGGTCTAGTTATGACCTTCATTCCTGCATAATCCACAACGTTTTTGTTGGCCTTTCTCCCGGAAGTCCATTTATTACGAATACAAGTTGAAAGAATCCGATTGATATTACGAATATAATTTTTAAAATATTTTGTAAATTATTATTATTTTTTAATTTTGTTATTTAAATATTAAATATTTATTTTTTAAAATTATAAATTATAAATTATATAAATTTTATTATTTAAAAAAATTTAAAAAAAAAAAGAAAAGAAAAGAAAAATAAGTTGGGAACAACATTTCTTCATTTTGAAATGAAGAAATGTTGTTGGGAAATCGCCATGGCCATGTCGATTTCCCAACTAGTAAAATTAAAATTTTTTAAAATATCAGTTGGGAAATTGCCATAAGCCATGGCGATTTCCCAACTGGTATTTAAAAAAAATTAAAATTTTCAGTTGGAAAATCGTCATGAGCCATGGCGATTTCTCAATTGATTAAAAAAACGGATTTTGAAAAATAACTTGAAAACAACGGTATTTCGGTAAATAAAAAAAATCAACTATATTAAGGTAAAAAACCGCTTTTAATCTATGATATAAATAATTCCATCACCAACGGTAAAATTTAACTCTAAATTTTTTTTGTAAAAGTGCCTATGTTTTAAAAAATAAGTGAAAAATGTTTACCCATTTTAAAGTAATTAAAAAAAAGAGAAATTATCTCATACATTGTCAATAGAATCAAACTCTATAAGCAGGGTTAGAAGGGTAACACATACCCTTAGCTTATGTTTGGATTGGGGTAGGGGGAGAGAAAGGAAAGGAAAACAAGAGAGAATGGAAAATATTTTCCTTATTTTTTCTTGTTTGGATAAAAAAAATATTTTAATAAAAGAAAGTGAGAGGAGTTGAGCACCTCTCACTTTCCCTTAAAATGTTTAATTTTTCAAAACCCCAAATCAGTGGGAAATGAAGGAAAAGGAAAGTAAAAAAAATAAGTTTAAATATAAAATATTCATATTACCCCTTCTATATTTATCAAATTACAAGTAATATTTTAAAACTTATATACTTTATGTAATTGACATTAAAAATTATAATAAAAATTTTTTATTATCATTTTTTTTTTCGTTTTTTTTTACATTACATTCATATTTTTCTAATGTAATGTAATGTTTATTTTATTTTATTATTTAAGTTATAATATTTATATTGTTATTTTAATTAAAAATGAAGGGCATAATTGAAAATGTATATTATAATTTAACCTTTCCTTTCCACACTTTAACCAAACGATGATGACTAACATTCCTTTTGTTTTCTTTCCCTAACACATTTTAATTATCCAAATAAGGAAAGATGTATCCTTTACTTTCCTTTAAAAACCCTACCCTTCCCTTCCCTTCATTTCCTTTCTTTTCCTTTCTTTTACTAACATCTATCCAAACATAGTGTTAGGATATAGTAAAAAAATAATAAATAAATAAATAGGGCATGTGACAATATTTTAATTTCGCTTGTGGAGTTAAAAAAATCTACTACCAATGTATCAAAGACGAACCCTTAAAAAATTGCATATGTAGCGACGTTTGGTTATTAAATTGGCATCGTATGGTTAATGTTGAAAAAATCAGATCGAAAATTAAATTGGTGAAATCGATTGGTTAGATCAATCAGCTTAATTAAAATTTTAAATATTAAATAAATAGTTTTAATATCAAATAAGTAATAAATATAATAAATAAATAATAAAAATATGTATTTAATTTAATAGTATGATTTTTAATATAAAATTAAGAGGTCAAAATATCAAAACTCATCACTTATAAAAAATATATATATATAATAATAATAATATAACATAAAACCGACTTTATCGATTGAATTGATTTTTTACAAGTTTAGATCATGATTTTAAGTATCATACCTAATCAGATAAACCTTCAATTCGACCTATTGATGTAATCTAATTTTTTTCAACCATGTTTATGATAATAGTGCCAACAATTGCAGATGGAGTGCCTTATTTTTTTGGTTAGCAAAGCCTTTTCTTTTGTTGTTTTAACTAGTTGAATGTTTTTTTCTTTTTCTTTCCAAATCTTATTATTTATAGGGATGGCGATGGATAGTAAAAAATTGGATATTAGATATTATTCGATCTGTTTTTTATAAATTCGAATATTATTGATTCAGATATTAGATTTACTATTCGCAGCGGATTCAGATATGAACCTCGAATATCCTTTATTCGAATCCGCTTTGATTTTAGTGCGGACAGTGTCAGATATCCGTTTACATATTTAATTTTTGTTTAATTTTATATTTTTATTTTTTAAAAAATAATTTAATAAATTCGGATATTTAGCGGATTCAGATATTCGACGTATATTGCTATCTAAATCGGATGCGGATTCGAATAGTAAGCTTATAATAAACGGATTCAGATATCGGATATCAGATATATTAATTGGATTCGGATTCGAATATTTCAAAAATTATAGATATCCAATCCGCTGTCATCCCTTTTCATTTAATGATCTATTTATCATTTTTACTTTATGGAATTTCGAAATTACCCTTTGACCCCAAATTCCATTTAGGCCATTTCAATAAATATAATATAGCTATGTGTCTTTTATTGTTTTACTTAACTATTTATTGTTATTTTTAATAATATTTTAAATTATTAATTACGAGCAATATGATTATTTATTTTTTTCGCTAAAGGAGCAATTCGAAGCATACTCAATAATTTTTTATACGTAATATTACGTTATGAAATAAAAGGTTGTTTTCAACCAACTTATAAATCTCACTAAGTTTATCTTGAATTCGAACTCGATATTTTTAAGATCAAATTTTAAATTCTAACTAATAAGATGTCCCATTTATTAAAGTGAAATTACAATTAATGTGTACAATAATGACAACATCAAGAAACTCAAGCTACAAAAAGAAAAAGAAGAAAAAAAAAAAAACAAAGTAGGCCAAAGTAGAGATGCTCTTGGATCAAAATTTTTTTTAACGAGCTCGGGACGTTCGAAAGTTTATTTTATTGTTTAAAAAATATTAAAAATATATTTTTATATTAATATATTTTAAATTAGGATTATTATCTTGTACACTAGCAATAGAGTTTTTTAACTCCACAAACGAGATTAAAAACTGTCATATGTCCCATTTATTTATCTGTAATATATATAAAAGCACGAATGTGAAAAATCTTTGAACTGACGAAAATAGTTATCGTTGTTCACTATATTACTAAATTGCCATTATAAATATTTTTTCTTATTAATAATATTTATCTAATTTATAAGTAAAAAATTTAATTTTATTAAAACACTTTCATTAAATGAATTAATTTGATAATAAATTAAACAAAAAAAAATATATGTAGAGTTGTTTTATCTTAAGAATTTTAATTTTTCACTTATTTTAAAAAGTGAATTGATTTATTTGACATAAATAAAAAGTTAAAATTTACATTATTTTTTTATTTTCATAATTAAATTTGCATTAATATTAAAAATAATATAATAATTTGATATAATTTGTACAAGAAATAAATTTTACAAGCAAATTTTAGTTAATAAGCATTTTATTATTTTTATTTATTTTAAAAATATACATTTATATATTCAAAAATAAATAAATCAACAAACATTCACATGTGAAAACATGTGATAATAAATACTAATTTTTTTAAATATAGATTAAAAATATGTGACAATTTTTTAACCCCGCTTGTGAAATTAAAATACTCCAATGTCAATATATAAAATAATAATTCTTTATTTAAATAAAAAATATTTTTATTTAATAAATAATAATTCAAATCAAATTCAATCGATTCGAATTATCAAAATCTTTACTCAAATTTGACCTTACCCTCACGACCTTTAGCTGGTCTAGGCTAGGGGTGTAAATGAGACACATGTGCTTGCAAGCTACTCGAGTTCGGTTCGAAAAAAACTCGAATTCGATTCGGTCATTATCGGGCCGAGCTCAAGCTCGAGCAGCTCGAGCTATCGAGCGAGCCGAATTCGAGTATCTCAATACTCGATTCGAGTGGCTCGCGAGCCTAATCGAGCTTTTTATTTTATAATACATATTTTTAATATTTTAATATTAATTTACAATTCTACCCTTAATATATATATATATACCCCTTAAAACCCATAACCCTAATTTTTCTTTCCTTCTCTGCCGTTTCCTTCAATCTATTTTTTTTTTCTTCAGATTTACAATTCTTTACTTACATTTTTGGTGCTGTTGGATTTCTGATATGGGAGGAAACATCCTTGTTGGATATAACTGATCAAGCTTGTAGTCTTTTCAGTCCCACTGAGGTATTTTCATGCTTCTTTACTCTTTATGAAAAAAATCCGGCATAAACATTTCGTTGCAGTTAGGATCTGTTCATTTGAAAGATTGTGGATAGTTTCTACACATATCTCATTACTTTTCGTATTGAACTTACCCTTAGTATGTACTATGTACTATGTAGGGTGGGCCCTAACTATTTTTCTGGAATGCTGGTTTTTCTTCAAAACCTTTGATTCTACTTATGCTTGCTAAAATTATAAATCTCTTTTAATTATAGATGACATAAGTTTGCAGCTTAAATCTTTTAGACAGTTTTTTCTTTTTGCATCTTTGAGTATTTGATCTAATATATATCAGTTTACTGACCTCCTCATATATAAGTACATAGTGGAAAGTGTCTTGTTAGTTTAGGTTATTTTGTCTTTGTTCCTTAAGAAATGTTCATACATATAAGTTCGGAAAATTGAAAGAAGATCTCTAATTTGAGGAATATACTTCCCGTGATTTATTCCTTTTATCTGTCATGCTAGTTCAGCTGTACTTGTTTGATAAATCATGTTATCTTCCATGCTTTTATGATTTTTTACCTGCAAAAGCTATTATTTAGGTTGCTTTGCTGGAGTGGACGGATGATTTAGAGGTGTTTATATTAAAGGGCTATGGTAAATCAATGTTTACAAAATTGTAGCTAAGAGGTGAATGGCATATTCTTCTTCTGCCTTGTATTTATCACTAAGTTGTTTATCAATGTTTACAAAATTTGGATATAAATAATCACTTTCGCCTTCCAAAACAGATAAATTCCAGATTAAAATTTCAATGCAAATCTATATTTATTAAATTAAATTATGTAAAGGTGAGTTGGGTATTTTAGATTAAGGTTGGTACTTCAATGCAAATCTATATTTATTTTCGTACTTATTTGGAGATCCTTAATAATCTATATTTGTTTAGGATTTATTCTTGCCTCAAATGGAAAAGATTTCATGGATGTCCATGATATACACTGCAAGCATCATTGGTGTTTGATATTTGTATTATTTTTTTTGTAGGCATGTCATCAACCACACCGGATGTCTCCTCCGTACCATGTCAACCAACAACAGCTTCTACAAGTCGGGCTATGTTGGATGATAATAATGATTCAATGAATGAAACTTTAGATGCTACTGATGGTAACACAAATAAAACACCAACCACTGATGGCAATGATAAAGAATCTGATGTTGCTAATCTTGATGAGGGCGAGGAAAGTCAACAGAAAAAGAGACAAAAGACATCTGTTGTTTGGTTGGAGTTCAAGGAAATCAATCTTCCTGATGGTTCTAAAAAGGGAGAGTGTGTCCATTGCAAAAAGAAGCTAGCTATTACTGCAAGTAAAACTACAACTCAGTTTTCGAGGCACTTGACATCTTGTGTGCAGCGAAAATTTTTTCAGAATCAACAGAAAAGGATCAACTTCCAGCCAGTAGACACAAGTGGTGATGTACAAATCTTACCTGCTCTCACAGATGGCAAGTTTGATATGGTAAAGATGAGAGAGGCGGCTGCGCATTGGATACTCATGCATGAACATCCATTTTCAATTATGGAAGAAGAAGGTTTTAACATAATGCAAAAACGTGGGATGCCTGAATGGGAAAAGATATCACGTAATACTATTAAGAAGGATTGTATGCAAGTTTATGAAGCAGAAAAAAAAGAAATTGAAGTCATTGTTGAAGACTATTAACAAGATTAGTTTGACAACAGATTTGTGGAAGTCAAGTAATCAAAAGATTGAGTACATGGTTCTCACAGCACACTTTATAGATATTAATTGGAAGTTGCAAAAGCGTGTCATAAGCTTTGTTCACATACCTCCTCCTCGTCGTGGTGTTGATATTGCTGATTGCATTTTTAAGTGTTTGAAGGAATGGGGAATTGAAAACAAGGTGTTTACACTCTCTGTTGACAATGCTTCAAGCAATGATGTGGCTATTAGAATTCTTAAGGACACATTTTCAAGAAACAAGAGGTTGTTTTGTGGAGGAAAAATGTTTCATGTTCGGTGTTGTGCACACATCTTAAATCTCATGGTTCAAGATGGTCTTTCTGAGATTAAGCATGTGATTGAAGATGTTCATGAAAGTGTTAGTTTTATTAATCAAAATGAGGCAAGACTTAACTCATTTTCTGACATTGTACAACAGCTACAGTTGCCTGATAGGAAACTAATTCTCGATTGTAAAACACGTTGGAATTCAACATTTGAGATGTTGTCGACTGCAATCAAATTCAAAGAAGTATTTCCAAGGTTCAAAGATCGGGAATCTCATTATCATTGTTGTCCAAGTTCTGAAGATTGGGAAAAAGTAGAGAAAGTTTGTGAGATTTTAGAAGTTTTTAATTCAGCCACTAAAATCATCTCCGGAAGTGATTATCCAACTTCAAACTTATTTTTGAATGAAGTATATCGTGTGAAAGTTTTGTTGGATAAAAAAGCGGATGATGAAAATGAGTTTGTTCAAGCAATGGTTCGTCGAATGAAGAGTAAATTCGATAAGTACTGGGGAGAATGCAATTTGTTAATGGCTGTAGCTGCTATCTTGGATCCAAGGTGCAAAATGAGGGTGGTTGAGTTTTGTTTTCCTCGAATGTACCCTGATAGAGAAGCAAGAGAAAATGTTGCTAGAGTTCGAGATGCTCTATATGAGATTTATGAGTAGGGATGGCAAAACCCGATCCGACCGATGGATTTCGAACCGATCCGATCCGAATGGAGAGGTTTTTTTTTTTTGAACAATGGAGGCGGGGCGGGGCGGGGCGGTTTTTTTTGTCTGAAAGGCGGGGATGGAGCAGTTGTGGTAATTGCCTGCTCCGCACCGCCCCGCCCCGAATAGTGAAATTACAATTTTACCCTTACATATTTAGCTTTTAAATGAATAATAAAATAATATAATTAAACTTATTATTTTTATGTTTATATTTAATTTATTTTTAAAATGCTTTATTATTTGAAAAAAATAAAAATAATTAATAAATATCAAATGGGGCGGAGCGGGGCGGGGCGGTTATGGATGTAACCGACATCCATGGAGGTGGTAGTGGTATTGAAATTTCAACATCCATGGCGGAGCGGGGCGGGGCGGGGCGCGGAGCAGTACAATGGCGGGGCGGGGGCGGATACTGCAAAATCCGCCCCCGCCCCGCTCCATTGCCATCCCTATTTATGAGGAATATGTTCGTAAGTATCAACATGGCATCGAGTATAGTGCTGAAACTCAAGTGCTTAATAGTGGTGTTAGTGGTGCGAATGTTGGTGCTTGTTCTTCAGGTTGGTCTGAATTTGCAGATTATGTAAAATCAGTTGAAACTGCTCAACCACAACAATCTGATCTAGATGTCTACCTAGCTGAAGGTTGCTTTATTTGTAAAGGAGATTCCAATAAGTTTGATGCTTTAGAATGGTGGAAAACGAGTACTTTAAAGTATCGTATTTTGTCCATGATGGCTCGTGATATACTCGCAATTCCTATCACTACAGTGGCTTCAGAGGCTACTTTTAGTGCAGGAAGTAGAGTTATTGATACTTATCGTGCCTCCTTAGCTCCTGATACAGTGCAAGCATTACTTTGTGGAGGAGATTGGTGTCGGAGTCTTCATGGAGTGAAAAAGAAGAATAAAGTGAGTTTATTTGTTGTGATTATTTTTTTATTTTGTGGTTATTTTTGCTTTTATCTTACTTTTAACTTTTTTTTTTTTGCTTTGTCTATATAGAAAGAGAAGAAACCAATTGAAATTGCTCTTAAAACCCCGTAAAGTGAGGATATGTACTGTCTTGAATGGTATGAAATATTTTCATCTATTAATTGAAATTGCTCTTAAAACCGAGAACTGTGATTGCACTGAACCGTGTTTGATGTAATAAATTTGCAGTGCTGTTGTTTATTTCTTTTAATTATTTCTTTATTGTTTTTGGTACTTGTGAGAGCTGTCGCCTGTTGGTATAAATATTGATACAGCAGCAGCAACAACCTTAGGGACTCGTCTGACATGATGCCACTACGGACGAACATTGTTGCCCCAGCATCGGTTCCTACTAAGTTAATGCGATTCAAAGAGCCTAAGCTGATTTCTGGCGTATACTACTGGTTCTTGACATTGTTTGGTTGTTGGTTTTTCTGATAGCTTTGTTTGAATAAGGCAGGCTTGGGTTCGCCATTTTAGAAAAAATTTATTATGTAAATGTGAAAAAATTGTATATGAAACGAGCTCGAGCTCGATTCAAAGAGCCTAAGCTGATTTCTGGCGTATACTACTGGTTCTTGACATTGTTTGGTTGTTGGTTTTTCTGATAGCTTTGTTTGAATAAGGCAGGCTTGGGTTCGCCATTTTAGAAAAAAATTATTATGTAAATGTGAAAAAATTGTATATGAAACGAGCTCGAGCTCGAGTACATAAATTGAGTAAACGAGCTTTATCGAGCCGAGCTCGAATAGTTCGATTATAGTTCGAGCCAAGCTCGAGCTTAAAAAATGGTATTCGATCGAGTTCAAGCCGAGTTTCGAGCAGCGAGTTTCGAGTCGAGCTCGAGCTCGAGCAGCTCAATATTCGAGCTCGACTCGACTCGATTACAGCCCTAGTCTAGGCCAAAGTTTAAGGTATAAGACACAAGAAATAATAATTTTTTTTGTGGGACCAGACTTTAACATCATTTTTTACTAAGCCCAACATAGTTCCAAACTTTAGTTGAAATTAGAAGACAACAAATGTGGTTTGGAGTCAGATTTTAGGTTTTTGAGCAATAAAAACAATAGGCTGCTTATAATTTTTATTTTTTAAAGACTATTATTCCTTAAAATTTGGCAAAGCTTTTTTCACCTAATTTACCAATCCTCTAAATCTTTTATTTTATTTTATTTCCTTATTCTATTTTTTGCTTTATTTAATTCCAACATCAATAATTTAATTATTTTAATAAATATTTTAAAACATTTTAAATAAAATGACAAATTAAATAATAAAATATCAAAATATTTTATTTACCAAACATTTTTTTTTCTTTGCTTTCATTACTTCTTATTTTCTTTCTTTCTCTATTCCCCCCCCTTTTTTTTTCCTTTCTTAAAAAATTTTCATATGGAAATCAATTAAAAGTTTGCTTGTTTTGTGAAAAATGATTTTCGGAATATGGTTTATGGAATACAGACTTTTTTTTTTTAATTTATAAAAAACTGATATTTAGTTGTTTGGATGATTTTAAAAATAAATCTTGAAAAAAAAATATTGGTATCCGAATATCTGATGTATGGCATCCGTTTTTATTGAAATAGTGTGACATTCGAATGCTCAAAGTAAGATATCTAATGGACATGATCAGTTTTCTTTTGTAAAATATCTTACATTTTTCGAAAATGTAAAATAATTTTTAAAAAAATTTATTTTCATTGAACTAAATCCATTTTGTTGACCAAACCTCCTTGCTCTTATCTGCAATAAGTAAGTCATAAATCACCATACAGAATTATTGCAGCTTTCTGTATGATGTACTAACGGACATTTATGCCAGCGTTTGAAATATGTTGGGCATTTATGTAGATATATTTATTTTTTTACTAGATAAATCACTCTAAATTAAAAAAAAAATAAATAAAAATGATGTAAATCAAATATATATTTATAAATTATTCATCATTTTTAAAATTTTATTTTTTTATTTTAATTTACAATGAGTATAATAATAAAATAATATATATATTTTTTATTTTTCAACTCTACTGAACAGTGAATGATTTTTTTTTTATTTTTTCATCTTTTCTACTAAACGCTTTATTAAAAAAATATATTTTTAATCTTTTAACTTTTATCTACTTTCAATTTTTTATAAATTCAATTTTTTTTCTACCCACCAAGCAACACCCTACCAAGCAAAGGCAAAGCCTAAATGGCAATAACTGTAAAAAAAAAAGTTGGGGTTTTTTTTTTTCATTTAATCACTGTCTTGAATGAAAAAAAGGTAACGTGGAGGCATGAACTGTATATGTACATGATAGAGATAAGATCAAATTATGATGGTACAACAACATTCAATTCAACCACGAATCTAAATTTAATTCAACTAAATCGAATTAGATTTGTCCGTTGGATCAATTAAATAAAAAATTAATGGTTTGTCCGATTTGATGCATGTCTAGAATTGAATTGTTTCGAACCGGTTAAATCGGTAAAAATTTGGAAAAACCCAAAAAAACGATTTTACATTTTTAAAAAAATAACTTAATGTATGTGATGAGATTTGAACCTTTAATCATTTGAATACTTATTGTATTATAGATCATACCATTTAATCAAATACATATTTTTATTAAATATTTATTATATTTAATACTTATTTAATATTTTAATTTTTTTTTAATACAACCGACCAATTCAACTGGTCCAATCGATTAGACAGGTTGAATCGATAACCGGAAGTCTTATCGGTTTAACCTCCGATCTAATTTTTTCAATATTAATTAATTTATACAATTATATAAAATGACATCCAACAAATTTAAATTTAAGATCTTCATACTTACAATCTCTTGTCTTATTCTTAAACTACGATTGATCCAAGTTACGGTACAAACATGAAAAATGGTAGAAGAGTTGCATATTCAATTATTCATTACATAGATACTCTTAACATACAAGAGCTAACAATTAACAAAGGATAGAAGTAGGGTTTTTTTTTCTTGAAAAACTGAAAACAAAGATTTTTAAACTTGGTTATTTAATCATAATTAGAGTAGAAGTGGAGATGAAAATATAAAATAGTTTTCAAGACTAAACATGCCCCAGGTTTTCAGATTACATACCATTTAGTCCCATCTGCTGGAAACCCTAGCCATTAGACCATCCTTGGTGTGCAGAAGAATGGATATAGCTGGAACAACCGGGGTTTCTTCCAAGACATGGATACGATAGTTGTAGATTATAGCCGATGCCACAGCTTTCATCTGAACAAACGCCATTTCTTTCCCTAGACATGTCCTTGGCCCTGCATTAAAAGACAAAAACTTGTACGATGGCTCATGTTTAATCCCTCCTCGTTCCGTAATCCATCTTTCAGGCTTGAATTCGAACGAATCTTCCCCCCATATTGACTTCATTCTTCCCATCGAATACAAGTTAAACAAGATTTTCATCTTCGGTGAAACTGGATGCCCACTGGGAAGAATGTCTGGTTTTAATGGTTCTTTGAGCTGGAAAGGAACCGGTGGATACAACCTTATTGCCTCACACAATGCTCCATGTAGATAAACCAAATTCTTTACCTCTTCAGCATTGAATAATCGCCTCTTTTTGGTTTCCTTTTCCGGTATTTTTGATTGAAGCTCTTCTATGATCTTGTTTTCAACTTTCGGATGCCTTGAAACCAGCCAAATAAACCAAGTGAGAGCTGAGCTCGTTGTGTCTCTCCCTGCAAGCATCATACTCAAAATGGTGTCTCTCAAGAACTTATCATCACATTTCAAACCTGTTGATTTCTCTTTAGTTATGTATGATGTTAAGAGATCAGCACTCTCTTCTTCACCAATTTCTGATATCAACCCTTGGTTCAGTTTTTTAAGTTCTTTCCTTTTCTGGCATATATATTTAGCTATTACATCATCAAGAACTTCCCATGCCTTTCTATATTTATACTCTTGCCCCATGTTGAGCCACCTTTGCAACTTAATAAAGCTTTGTGGCCTGGCATGCCGATAAAACAAGGCTTCCTCTGCATCATCCAAGGCCTTGGAGAAAAGAACTTCAGGGAATTTGACTGAGAGGCATTCGGGGTCGTAGCCAGTAAGTAAGATGCATGTAGAATCAAATGTAAACCTTTGGAAAACATCTTCTAAGTTGACCACCAAGCCTTGTTTGTCGACATGTTCGAGAACAGGAATTAGCCCATTTTCCACCTTAGATCGGCTAGTCGTCAACAAATATTGGTGGAAAAGCTGATGTCTCATGAATCCTTGAGCAGCTTTCCTTTGGTATTTCCACAAATCCATGTCGGCATTGAAAATCCCATCTCCCAAGATGTCAAAAATCTCGTTGAACTCAGATCCTTTGGGGAAGTTTTGAAAGTTGGAAACCATTATGTAGTGAATGTTGGCTGGGTCGCAGGTCACCAAGAAGTTCATCTTAGCGAACCAAGGGCCTTTGAAAAGATAAGTGCAGTGGCATCTTTGGAGAAGCTCGGTGCACCAGTCGTGAATCCGATTAATGTGGAGTAGAAGCTGCGGCATCATCCCAACAAGCGGGAAATTCATTGGCGGCCCATCGTTATTTCTCAAGCAGCGGAGAAACAGAAAGCAAATGAAAGCCAAGAAAACTTCATGAATGCTGACTAATGCCATGAAACTGAAAACCTGCAAAGCTTTGGTAGATTTTTTTTACGTATCTATAAAACGAAGCTTTCTCAATTCCCTGTTTTCAGTTCAATTTAAAAAGGGAACGTAAAGCTTTGAAATTGGCAATGATCAGTCACAGCCTGTTATTCCATTTTTTTATTTATTAATATTTGTGTATATAAATATAAATGTATAATTTTTTTAATATATAATTTTTTTTAAAAAATTAAACATATTTATATTAATACATATTCATATATAATTATATTTGTTCATGAGACGGGTAGAATAGGCCCGGCCCGTATTAGATTAGGTCGGAGCATTGATTTTCTTGATTCGATCCGGTTTAACTTGAATCATTATTTATTTATTAAAATATTATTTATTTATTTAAATTTAATAAAGTATATATTAATAATAATATAAAAATAAAAATAATTTTTATATTTTAATAATTTATAAATAATAAAATAAACTTGTAAATCGATTTAAAACAAACATGGACAATTTTTTTTTTCGAACAGCCCCACTCGGGACATAAACACTTCTATATATGACACTGTATTGTCACAGCTATATATGCGCCGACCTTGCATTAATTGTCAACTGTCAGCTTGAAAACAATTAAACAATGTATCCGTGGAGGAACGCAAATCCCCTGCCCCTGTCCCTACCTCTTTTTGTGCCTCAGTTTATATATAATTACACGTGTCTTTGTTTTAATATTTATGTAAGAACTTGTTTGTATATAAATTTTGAGTAAAAATTTTACCTCTAAATAAAACGTAACAAAATAAATAAATAAACTTAAATACTTTTTTATTTCTTTTCACTTTTGATTTTTTTAAATTTCAATATTTTACCTTCTTTCATTAAAACAACCAAGAAAAATATCTTTAATAAAAAGAATACTTACTCTCTTGATTTGAAAAACATTCTTTTATCTCTTAAAAATAGGATTAAAAATATGCTAATTAAATATTCCGAGATGTTAATAATTAAATTAAATTGAAATGAAAAAATATTTATACAAAAGTGTAACAATGGTTTTTAAACTTACTTATAACTGAATGTTAGTAGGGTTTAGAATATAATTGGATTAAAAATATATTTTAAATATTTAATTTATATTTGAATTAAAATATAATTAATCAAAATTTAATTTGATATTAATTAAAAATAATTTAGAATTAATTAAAACTTTAAAAATTTGTAGTTAAAAATAAATAAATTAATAATTAACAAAATATATATTTATCTTAAAAATTTTCTTTTCTAATATAAGCAACTTAAAATTTGAAATAAAAAAAAAAAAAAACAAAATTGAAAAAAATTAGAAAACATATGTATTTTTTTTTATGTGTTTCATTTAGAAGCTTTTTATTTTTATTTACTGTTTCACTCAATTAAATAGTAAAACCAAACAATATTTTACATGTCTGCTAAACTAAAAACACGTGTAATCATATAAACGTTGGGGCAAAAAAAGGCACGGACAGGGGGCAGGGGAATTGCGTTCTCCATGGAGTCTAAACTCAAAATCTAAAACAAAATAAGATCGAAGAAGCAAAACAAAAAATATATATATATATATTTCAAAAAAAAAAGTTTTGATTATTAAATTTGTTGAATTTATTCTACTTTTTTAATTTATTAAAAAATTTAAAATATTATTAAAAATAATTACATTATCGATATTAAAATTATAAGAAATAAGAAAAAAAAGATGATTGGTGAATTACGTAAAAATAGTTTTGATATTGTTTTTAGAGAATGGTTAATTACACAGATAGTTATCTAATTATTAGAGATTTTTTCTTTTGGTCATTCAACTATGAAAAATATCAATTTAATCACTCACATTATAAAAATTAATTTTTTTGATCGCCTAACCGTTAAAAACTAATGACTAGATGACATGGCAATGCCACATCATATGTCAGGCCACGTGGCATTGCCACGTCATCTAATATGCTACTTGATATTTTTCACATGTCATTATGAATTTTTTTTAAAAAATAAATTACACTTTGATCACTTAATAACTTTTTGAAATTTTTTATTTAGGTCACCTAACTTTTAAAAATTTACAATTTGATCACCAACGTTTATGAAATTCTTAATATTTTTGTCTTTATTGTGAACATATTACCGTCGACATGGCTTTATAACAATTTAGTCACCAACTTTGTGCAATTTAATTTCATAAATATTTTTTACTTTTTTTTATATATATTTGGTTGCATGGAATCAAAATTATTAACTTTCATTATTATCAGAATCTTGACGTTATGAAAATTTTCATATTTTGGTTAAATTTTCTTGATTGATTGATGTAGTCTACAACAATTACTTAAATATATTTCGACGAACTAGATATCAAATGTTTCAAGTAATGCATTTAAATATTTTTGATAATTGAATTTATTCATCAAAATTTTAAATTTAAAGGGTATAATTATAATAAAATAAAAGTTAAAATATAATTTTAATTTCATAAAATAAAAATATTGAATGCTCATTTCTGATTTTTTATAAAGTTTAAATTCTTATTTGAGTATTATTATTTCAAGATATTTTGATATAGATAACAAAAATAATAAAATAATTTTGATATAGGTAATCATATCGTTATAAAAGTCATGTCAACAACGAACCATTGACAATTGAGACAAAAATATTAATAAAATAATTTTTGACAAACGTAAAACATTGGTGACCAAATTGTAAACTTTTCAAAGTTGGGTGATCAAAATAAAAAAAATTCGAAAAGCTAAGTGATTAAAAGTATAATGTATTTTTTTTTTAATTTTCATTTTTTTTTCAAAATTCATAATGCCACGTGGCATTTCGGATGACGTAGCAAATGCCACATGTCATCTAAAGTTGACATGGTAATGCCATGTCATTTCAACCGTAAGTCTCTAACGACTAGATGACCCAAATTTTTTTTTTTATAACGTGAATAACTAAATTAATATTTCTCAATTCTCTGTTTTCAGTTCAATTTAAGAAGGAAAACGTAAAAGCTTTGAAATTGGTTCCATTCTTCATTTAAATATATATATATATATATATATATATATATGTGTGTTTAATTTCATTCATATTCGGATATGGATATAAACGAACGATCTTCTTATTATATAATTTTAAAAAAAAAAAAAAATTAAACATATCTGTGTTAATACATACTCATATATGATTAGACTTGCTCATGGGTAGGGCAGTCTGTCCAGCCCGTATTAGGCCGGGTATGGGCATTGATTTTCTTGATTCGATCCGACCCAGATCACTATTAATCTATTATAATATTAATTTTATTTAAATTTAATTATAAAATATATATTAATATAAAAATAATATTTTAATAATTTATAAATAATGAAATGGGCTTACGAACCAATCTAAAACGAACTTGGACAAAGAAAAAAAAATTCTCGGACCGCAGCCCGAACCGGGCCATGAACACCTCTATATATGACACTCACAGTAGAAGTGGAAAAATAAACCTGAACCCGAAAACATGCAAAGAAAAACCCAAACCCGCCCAAACCTGATTTAACCAAAAAGTTAAAAACCCAAATCCGAATCCAAAATGGCTCGAGCCCGAAATTACTTGAACCTGAAAGGGCTCGGACCCGAAAAAACCCGAACCTGAAAATACCCGAGTCCGAGATCGACTCGTATCAGAACCTGAATTTAATACCAAAAATAAAAATTATCAAATTGTAATTAAATAATTTTTTAATAAAGCAAAAACTTTATTTATCAATTTTATTCTAATATCTTTTTTAATAATTTAATTAAAAATTAAAATTCAATTTATATTCTATATATATGATAAAATAATAATTTTATCAAGAATAAAATTATATTTTGTACTTATGATTTTAACGTCTCATATTTTGATGAATCTATCATCTGAAAATTCTAAACTCATGAAGATTTTAGAAATGTGAATTTTTTTTTACATAAAGTATTACTTCTCCTTTGTTTATGTTATTTTAGTAGCACCTTTATAATAGTATAGTGGTGTTTCCTATACACTAAAATTAATTAACAGCAATTCATTCATTTTAACTTATCTCTAGTATAATAGTATTTTTTATATTAAAAAATAGATAAAACTATTTTTTAAAAAAATGTATTGCTCTTTACAACATATATATAGTTTTCTTAGACAGATAATTAAATTAAGTCATCAAATATTGATTTATAAAAGTATTACATTTTTTTAGAATTTAAAAGTATTTAACATAATTAGCTAATTTAATTTTGTAATTGATTTATTATTTATTTTATTTTAGATAAGTATTTTTAAATTATTATTATTTTATTATATTTGATATAATTTAAGATATAATTTACTTTTAGTAACATATTATATCAAAAAATTTAAAAAGGAAAACGTAAAGCTTTGAAATTGGCAATGATCACTAACAGCCTATCATTCCATTTTTTTTTTTAATATATGTGTTCCATTTCATTCGTATTCGGATATAGATATAAACGTATGATTTTTTTAATATATAATTTTTTTTTAAAAAAATTAAACATATTTGTGTTAATACATACTCATATATAATTAGACATGTTTATGGATTGGATAATCGGTTCAGCCCGTATTGTTATTTTTAATTATTAATTAGGAGCAAATGATTATTTATTTTTTTCGCTAAAGGAGCATACTCAATAATTTTTTATCCGTAATATTAGGTTATGAAATAAAAGGTAATTTTCAATAAGTAATTCGAAACATATTTGTTTTTTTCGCTAAAGGAGCAATTCGAAACATATTTGGCCCTTATCTGCAATAAGTCATAAATCACCATAAAGAATTATTGCAGCTTTCTTTATTATGTACTAATGGACATTTATGCCAGCGTTTGAAATATGTTGGGCATTTATGTAGAGATAATTTATTCCCTTCGTGCCATTTACCTACCAATTTTTCAGATGAGATTCGTCACTGTTTCCCTCTCTCTCTTCTTTCCATCAATCAACTGAAAAGCTGTGTAGTTAATAGGGTAAATATAAAAAACATGTACTCAATAAATAAATTATTGTTAAATGATCTAATAAATAAAAATTATTTGAAAAAAATAATTAAAAATTATTATAAAAGATATTATAAAGATAAAATTATCTTTAATGAAAAAATTTACTTTTTTTTCTCTTTCATTAAGAAAATATTATTTTTTAAAAATTTTAATTGAAAATAAATTTAAAAAATAAAATATTTAAATATTTATTTTTTTTAAAATTTAAAAAAATAAAGAAAAATTAATTTTAGGAATATTAATTTTATTCTTTTAAAATTTTTAATTAAAAAAAGTAAATAAAAAATTTAAAAATTTATTTTTTAAAATTAAAAAAATTTTATTCAGAATATTTGTTTTTTAATTAAAAAGTAAATTAAAAAATAAAAGAAAAAGGGAGGAGAAGATTTTTTTTATCAAGGATAATTTTGTCTTTCAAAATATCTTTTATAACAATTTCTAATTGTACATTTCTCTTTTTCAAATAATTTTTATTTATTAGACCATTTAACAATAACTTACTTATGAGGGCATGTTTTTCATATTTACCCTAATTAATATTAAGGGTATGTTTGATAGAGTGAAAAAATGAAAGAATAGAAAGAGGAATGTGAAAAAGTAAAAAAAAAAAAAATTGAATTTTGAGGGTTAAAGTGTCTAGGTTGTTATTATATTATACTCAAAAGTGTATTTTAGTTCCTATACTATAGAAGTGAGTAATTTAATCATTTTACGTTTAAAATTAGTGCAAAAAAGTAAAATTGGTAATAATATTAATGAAAAATCGTCTAAATGCTGATATAGACATATGAAACTGACAGAATAGAGGACTTGAAAAAAAATGATGACGTGTCAAATTTTTTTTACTCAGGTGGAATTTAAAAACTGACATAATAGATGATTTCGAAAAAAATGATGACATGTTTTTACTGGTAAGGAAAGGATTTGGGTAAAAAAATTTATGTTTTTTTAATTTCACTTGAGTAAAAAACTTTGGCATGTCATCATTTTTTTTCCAAATCATTTTTTCTGTCAGTTTCACATGTCCATGTCAGCATTTAGACAGTTTTCCATTAACATTATTACCAATTTTACTTTTTTTTTTCACAAATTTCAAACGTAGAAGGATTAAATTACCCACTTCTATAGTACAGGGACTAAAATACACTTTTGACTATAGTACAAGGACTATTTAAGAACTTTAATTAAATTTTAAGTGTGCTTGGTAAAAAAGAAAAATGAAAGAAAAGAAAATAGGAAATATTATAATTTTTTACACCTATTAACAAAAACAAATCACTCCAAATTGGAAAGAAAATGAGAATAGTGTGAGTCAAGTATGTATATTTGCAAGATTATCCATCATTTTTAAAATTTTATTTTTTCATCTTAACTTACAATGGGTATAATGGTAAAACAATATACTTTTTTTTTTCTTTCAATTTTCAACTCTACCAAGTAATGAATGGAAAGAAAATTACTTTTTCTTTCCATTTTTTCATATTTCCTACTGTAGACACCTAATTTTGTCCGGGCCTTTTAAAACCAATTTTGATTTGTCCCCCTCTCGGGTTTAATATTTTTGTAAAAGTCACGGTCGCGATTTTAGACTTTTAAAATGTTCTAAATTATATATATATCCTTTTTAGCTTTAATCGTTCAAATAAAATCGGACCATAAAATTACCAATTTTAAAATTCAATTTAAACCCAAGGTGAAAAAATTTAATCGTGAGCTTTATTATATTTTTAAAATAAATTTTTTTAATTGAAATATTTGAAATATAAAAAAAGACTTGAAAAAATAAGGGAGGGGGTAATTTAGACATTACACATTTTTAGGTTAGGAATTGGTTTATAAACGGGGGCCGATTATTGAAAGAAAGAGTGGGGGGGTTGGCGGCTAGTAGACCTGCTCACGGGCCGGACAGCCCGCCCGGCCCGTATTGGGCCGGGCCTGGGCAGGAGTTTTAATGTTTTGGGCCGGCCCGGCCCGGCCCGGAACAGTAAATTTTAATATAATATTATTATTTTATTTAATTTTAATTATAAAAAAAATAAAAAAATTATTTTTTTATTCCGATGAACAGTGATTCGGGCCTAAACGGGCGGGCTTGGGCTACCCAAGGCCGGGCCTGGGCAGAGGAAAAAAAGAAAATCCGGGCCGCGGCCCGGCCCGGCCCATGATCACCTCTAGCGGCTGGAAGAGAGAAAACAATTAAAGAAAGAAAGGGGAGAGCTACAGGAAAAAAAAAGAAAAAGAAAGAAGCAATAGCCATTCGATGGGGGATACAAAACTAAACAAGATGCAGCATTCGATTGCAACTCTGGAGAAATTATGGAAGAGATATCATATGTTTGAAGGTAAAAATCCTTTGATATTACCAAGCTGAGAATGTCTCAAGTTTTTTGCATGCCAATCTCTCAGAGTTTAAAAGAAATGATTATTCTTGCCTTTTTTTTTTCTTTATAGTACGGTGTTGTATGGATAGGCAGTGATCCCTGTAGCCTCGCTCAGCTTTAATTTTGGATTTGTTGTAGTCTCATCTTGACAAGGAAGTAAGAATGATTCATTTTCATTAAAAAAAAAAAAAAAGAAGGAAAGTCACGGGTAGAAGGAAAAGAAAAATATTAGAAAAATGGTGGTAGCTTTGAGAAGCTTTTAAGGTTTCCTTGGTTTTTGAAAAGAAAAAATAAAAATGGGAAAGGGATGTCTGACATGAGTTTTATCCGTGCAAAAGCTACTTGTATGAGGGTTTGTAGTTTTATCCGTGCAAAAGCTACTTGTATGAGGGTTTGTAGTTTTATCCGTGCAAAAGCTACTTGTAAGAGGGTTTGTAGTTTTATCCGTGCAAAAGCTACTTGTATGAGGGTTCTACTTGTTGTAGTGATGTTATCCTTATGGGATCGTGGATGTAGGCCAAGAAGGGTCGAACCACGTAAAAAAATATTGTGTCTTTTTCTTTTCTTATTCGAATGCTTGTTATGGGTGAATGCTTGCTTTTGGGTAACCAGGTTTTATTTTTCCCAACAACTGGTATCAGAGCTTATGGTTCGAGGGAGGAGTTGCCCAGAAGTCTTGTGGTTCAAGCAAGGAGAGATGCTGCCAGCTGCCAAGAGTCTTTTGGTTCGAGTAAGAAGAGTTGTCGAGTTCCTGCCAAGTGGTTATTGGGACTTTGACTCAAGGGAGGATATGTTGAGTATTTTTGAGTCAAGTCCCAATCCCACATAGTTTGCTTATGTCAAGCCAAGGGGGCTTTCACCTTATAAGTAGAGAGCTTAGGCTTTGGTTGAACTCACCCACCACCCTTGTGAGAGATAGTCTATACTCTTGTATTAGGATTATCCGGTGGTGAGTCATAGTGTTTTAATTTGAGGGTTTGTAGCTTAATCCATTCAAAAGCTACTTGTAAGAGGGTTTGTAGCTTAATCCATTCAAAAGCTACTTGTAAGAGGGTTTGTAGCTTAATCCATTCAAAAGCTACTTGTATGAGGGTTTGTAGTTTTATCCGTGCAAAAGCTACTTGTATGAGGGTTTGTAGTTTTATCCGTGCAAAAGCTACTTGTAAGAGGGTTTGTAGCTTAATCCATTCAAAAGCTACTTGTATGAGGGTTTGTAGTTTTATCCGTGCAAAAGCTACTTGTTGTAGTGATGTTATCCTTATGGGATCGTGGATGTAGATCAAGAGGGTCGAACCACGTAAAAAATATTGTGTCTTTTTCTCTTCTTATTCGAATGCTTGTTTTGGGTGAATGCTTGCTTTTGGGTAACAAGGTTTTATTTTTCCCAACAGTTGAAAGGCTCTTTAAACTGGATAGTTCTCGCGTTCTTAGATAAAATCTTCAGAGTTCTATCACGTCTTCCTATCAGGGTTTTTCATTGCTAAAGTTCTTGATGGGTTGGCTTCCAATTCGTTCTTCAAGGAAAAATCTTGCAAGTAGCAACTCTTCAAAACTAGCTTCTGAATCACCAAGTGTGGTCCCTCATAAGGTTACTAATGAAGAAACAACAGCTGAACCTAGTGGTAAAAGCCTATCATCTGAGGTAGGATCCATTGCGCGATGGTTGTGTTGTCACTGAGACTTCGGCATTTAGTCTGCAGGAAAGCTGCATAGTTGGGTTCAATGAAGGATTTTGATCTCCTTTTCCAGTAAAATTGTATAGCTCTTGGCCTTTGGGGCGTCCTATGGTGGTATTGGCCTTTGGGGCCGGCTACTAGTATGCCTACATGGATATTGCTTGGTTATTTCATGGATGTACTCTTATGCAGGACAGAAAGTTGGAGCCCAATTATACGGAACTTGATTTACTTTACAGATTTTATTCATTGATTTAATATTAATATTGTTATACATTTGAAAACTTTGCTACGTCTTTGAATTACTCATTATGATTTTATTATTATTTATTTTGAAAATGTCTATTATGTTTTAAAGGATTATAATCATAGTTTTCAAATGTTTTAAAAGTTGTTTACTCACTGAGATATTCATATATCTCACCATTTCATATTCTCATTTTCAGGTGATAGTTAGGTGTTGGGATTGCAACCTTCCTCTATTCTCTGCTTCAAATAGTATTGTGACGTGGTGGGCATCATAGTAAAAATTTATTGAAGTCTTGATCTTTTGATGTTTTTATCTAGTAAACCTTGCTGAGATAGGTTTACTTTTGAATATATTGTATATATTTGAAGATATGAGACAATAGATCAATATGTTTTGATTTGAGCATAAATTGATCATGGAAATTTTTTTGAATATATATGGATATATGTGATAATAGTATTGAGGAATATTGCTGGTTGAGGATATGAATTGAGTGTTATTTGCAGGAGGATTATCGTTGAGATATAAAGGAAACTCTGCCGGATTTTAGGTAGATTATCCGGACAGGGTGTTACAATTTGGTATCAGAGCAAGGTTATAGGTCCTGTAAACTTAGAAACTGTTTGTTGAAGTATTAAAATATTGTCACCTGTGCAGAAAATCAGACACGATGCCACCACGTCGAAGAGGAAGGCCTAGAATCAATCCCCTACCCCAAAATAGGGATAGGAATAGAAATGTGAATATTGATGAGCAAATTGGAGAACAAGCTTCAGCTGCTGGTTCATCTTCTGTTGCTGCACGCTCAGCAGCACCTCCAGCAGCTGATCGTAATTTAGCTGAGGCAGTTGCGGCCTTGGCAAGAGTAATTCCCGCTTTGACTGCCCCTGCTGAAAAGGGGATAGTTGATTACTGTAAGGATTTGAAGAATATGGGTTGCAAGATTTTCATGGGGTCTTTGGAATCAGATTTAGCCTGGTCATGGCTACAAAAATTTGAGACTACTTCCATTACTCTTCAGATTCCCGAGTCTATGAGGTTACCATGTGCGGTGCAATTTTTGGAGGATCATGCACACACATGGTGGAAAACTACAGTGCAAAGGTATGCTGGACGTCCTGCCATAACCTGGGCAGATTTTCGAAGAGAGTTTGAAGAAAAATACTATTCTCGGGCCTTGCGGGAAAAGAAATGGACTGAGTTTATGAATTTAAAACAGGGTGGTATGTCAGTAGTAGAGTATGAGCAAAAATTCAGTGAACTATCAGAATTTGCTCCATCGATAGTAGCAAACAATGCAGTAATAGATTGTTTTTTTTCAAAACTGTGACTTTTAAGAAGTCGGGAGACTTAGAGTTTACCTTTCAAGGAGAAATGACAGTTTTACCTTCTTGCCTTATCTCCAAGATGGCAGCCAATAGATACTTGCAGAAAGGGTATTCAGATACCTTGCTTATGTGATTAACCAGGATATACATGAGGCAAAGTTGGAAACTATATCTGTGGTCAAAGAGTTTCCTGAGATCTTTAAAAAAAAAAAAAATTGGTTGGTTTACCCCCTGACAGGGAATTGGAGTTTACTGTCGACTTAATCCCTGGCAATGCTCCTATTTCTTAGGCACCCTAAAGAATGGCACCTTCGGAGCTAAAGGAATTGAAAGTGTAGTTGCAAGACCTAGTTGACAGAGGTTTCATTCGGCCTAGTACTTCACGATGGGGAGCACCGGTTTTATTTGTAAAGAAAAAGGATGGATCTTTACAATTATGTATCGACTATCGGCAACTGAACAAGGTCACCATTAAGAATAAGTATCCTTTGCCAAGGATTGATGACTTGTTTGATCAGTTGCAAGGTGCAAGTTTGTTCTCCAAAATAGACCTAAGATCGGGTTATCATCAATTGAAGATTAAAGAATATAATATTCCAAAGACTGCTTTTAGAACTCGATATGGTCATTATGAATTCTTAGTTATGCCTTTTCGGCTAACTAAGCACCTGCAGTCTTTATGGATTTGATGAATAGGGTGTTTCGGCCCTACTTAGATAAGTTTGTTATTGTTTTCATCAATGGCATCCTAGTTTATTCCAGGAATAAGGATGATCATGTAAGCCATTTGAGAACGGTGTTGCAGACTATGCGTGAAAAGCAACTTTATGCTAAATTTTCCAAGTGTGAAATCTAAGAAAGGGATTTTTGTGGATCCACAAAAGATAGAAACTGTAGTTGCTTGGGAAAGACCCACTAATGTCACAGAAATTAGGAGCTTTCTCGGATTGGCAGGGTACTATCGAAGATTCGTGGAAGGATTTTCCATGATTGCCTCTCCTTTGTCAAAACTAACAAGGAAGTATGCTAAGTTTGAGTGGACTGACGAATGTGAGTAAGCTTTCCAAGAGCTCAAGCGTAGATTGACCACAGCACCAGTTCTTACACTACCATCAGGGAATGGAAGCTTTGTGGTATACAGTGATGCCTCGAGGCGAGGTTTGGGTTGCATTTTGATGCAACATGGGAAGGTGATAGCTTATACTTCTCGAAAACTGAAACAGCATGAGCAAAACTATCCCACTCATGATTTGGAGTTGGCGGCAGTGGTGTTTGCACTAAAAATTTGGAGGCATTATTTATTTGGAGAAAAATGTACAATCTACACTGATCATAAGAGTCTGAAATATCTGATGGATCAGAAAGAATTAAATTTGAGGCAAAGGAGATGGTTGGAATTGATGAAAGATTATGACTGTGTAATTGACTACCACCCAGGAAAGGCCAATGTAGTGGCCGATGCTCTTAGTAGAAAGTCTTCTAGTTCTCTTGCTCATATCCGAGAAATTCAGAAACCCTTACAAAATGAGTTGAAGTCTTTACCTTTAGAATTGATGATTGATGAGAATAATCTCCTGATAGCCCACTTGAAGGTTAAACCGATTCATATTGATTGGATACGTGAAGCACAAAATAATGACCCTATGTTGGTAAAGTTAAAGCAAGAAGTAAATGATGGTGTGAGGACTGACTTTCAAATAAAAGATGAGGATGTATTGATAATGAAAAATAGGCTTTGTGTGCCTCAGGATGAAGAACTCCGGAAGGTGATTTTGGAGGAAGCTCATAATGCACCATACGCGTTACATCCTGGTAGTGTGAAGATGTATCGAACCTTAAGAGAACATTATTGGTGGCAAGATATGAAACAGGACATAGCTGAGTTTGTTTCTAGATGCTTGGTATGCCAACAAATTAAAGCCAAGCATCAAAAACCTTCTGGGAAATTGAACCCTCTACCTATTCCTCAATGGAAGTGGGAAGATATTGCTATGGATTTCGTTTCGGGATTACCAAGAACACAGTCTGATTATGATAGCATTTGGGTGATTATTGATCGTTTGACAAAATCAGCTCACTTTTTGCCAGTCAAGAAGATTTTTTCCATGGAAAGATTGGCTAAACTTTATGTGAACGAAATTGTTAGGCTACATGGTGCCCCAGTATTGATTGTATCTGATCGAGACCCCCGATTCACATCTCGCTTCTGGCCAAGTTTGCAGAATGCTATGGGTACTAAACTCAAGTTCGGTACTGCTTTTCATCCCCAGACTGATGGACAATCTGAACGGACAATTCAAATTTTGGAAGATAAGCTCAGATCTTGTATTATGGAATTCAAAGGAAATTGGGATGAACACTTGCCTCTAGCAGAGTTTGCGTATAACAATAGTTATCAGTCCAGCATCGACATGGCTCCGTTTGAAGCTTTGTATGGAAGAAAGTGCAGAACTCCAGTGTGTTGGGATGATACAGATGAAAGGAAATTACTAGGTCCAGAAATTGTTATGATGACTGCAGACAAAGTTAAGGTAATTCGAAAAAAAAAAGATAAAAATAGCTCAAGATTGACAAAAGAGCTATGCAGATAATCGGAGAAAAGATTTAGAGTTTGAAGTTGGTGATATGATATTTTTGAAAGTGACTCCTTGGAAGGGAGTAATCCGGTTTGGAAGACGAGGAAAGTTGGGTCCTCGATATATAGGGCCGTATGAGATCATTGAACGGATTGGCCCAGTTGCTTATAGATTGTCCTTACCAGAAGAATTGTCATGAATTCATAATGTGTTCCATGTTTCTATGCTCCGAAAGTACATTTTCGATTCTTCACATATATTGAAGGACTTACGTATGGAAATTGAGGAAAATTTAACTTATGAAGAGCAGCCGGTTGAGATTTTGGATAGAAAGGACCAAGTTCTAAGGACTAAGACTATTCCATTAGTGAAAATTCTTTGGAGGAATCATTCATATGAAGAAGCTATATGGGAAAGGGACGAAGATATGCGGACTCAATATTCTCACTTGTTCAATCAAGTTGGTAAGTAAATTTCAAGGACGAAATTTTTCTAAGGGGGGTAAGTTGTAACAACCGAGGTTACGTATAATCATGTAAAGTTAAATTCCGAAAATTTTAAGGACAAACTTGGAAATTGGTAAGAAGTTATAAGTGAAGGAAATAAAAGAAGAAAGGATCAAAATGAACATATTAAAAAAGTTTAGGGGCTTAATGGTTATTTATAAAAAGTTGAGGGACTAATATGCAATTATCCCAAAAACAAGAAAAATATCTCTTGTCTTCATCTTTTCTCCCGAAAACTCTGCACATTTTTCATTCATTCTTCAAGTGCAGCCGGCCTTCCATCATCTCTCTCTCTCAAAAAAAAAAAATTCTCTTCAAACAACAACACCAAAAATCTCAACAACAATTACATCCAAGGTTAGTTTCTTGATAAATTCTTCATTTTCTTTAGATATTCTACTTGAGCATGCTAAGATCTTTGCTCCATAAACATGTTAAGGTCTGAAATCCATCTATTAAGTATGAAGTTTACTCATTTTTGGTATGTATTAAAAGGATTTGAAAGCATGAACAAGAAAATGGAAAGAAAAAGCAAAACAGGGGAATCTGAGCATGCTTGCTGTTCGGATTTTCTGGGTTTGGCACAGTTGGGTTTATATTTTTTTGATATTTTTCCTAGAAACTAGACTTCAATACGAGAATTTTGGTTTTTGAATCACCCAAAACCGATAAGCGGTTAAAAAGATAAAATTCGGTGAAGCTGGCTGTTCAGTGTGACCCCTGTTTCAGCATGGTTTCGGGATTTATCAAATTTGATCAAGATTTTGTTCTAGTTGTATAAGTTAGTTATTTTATTCATAACTTAGATATATTGGTTGAAATAAAACAATTGGAATCACTTCCAAATTCCTTACCAAACTCAAGTTATGATTTTTTAATCTAACTTGATATTAAGGAATTTATTGCTTAAGAGAAATATAGTACTATTGATGGTTATGGATTATGAAAATCTCTAAGGCATGGAATACTAGAAAGGAATTTGATAAGGACATGAATATGGAGTTGAATATTTGGAGAAAATGATTATGGAAATGATATTAAAAATTTGGGATATGTTGTTTTGAGTATGAGGAATTAGTATTGACCTTGAGGGATGATTATGAGACTTAAGTTGCATTCAAAATTGTGTAATGCTTTGAGCATGTATAGATACTAATTATTGTTAATCTCTAGGCCACGTAGATCCGACGTCACCTATGGATCCCGAAGTTTCAGGTCGACGTGTACAGTGAGATCATCTCAAGGATTGTGAGTAGACGACAACTATAGTTATTTGAAATTTATTTAAATATAATTAAATATATATATATATATATATATATTTTTAGCGTAATATTTATTTTACGTATTAAAGGTATATATTAATCATATGAATTGATTTGTTATTAAAGTATTTTTATTTCAAGAAATATTATATCGAGTAAGTTGGTTGATTTATGAAATATGATTTTACATAGAATTTGACGTACATGGTTTTGGCTCCACCTGACTTAATGTATGAGATTATTTCCTTGACCGGAATACGGGAGCTGCGTGCTACGCCTTTGTGGCGGGAGCCACCTCCAGAGTCCCCATTCCGTGATATTAGACCGGAATACGGGAGCTGCGTGCTACGCCTTTGTGGCGGGAGCCACCTCCAGAGTCCCTATTCCGTGATATTATACTGGGGTATGGGAGCTGCGTGCTACGCCTTTGTGGTGGGAGCCACCTCCAGAGTCCCTATCCCATTATATTTGCCTTTTGGGGGCACATCATAGTGACACATATGCCTTTGGGGCGTCCTATGGTGGTATTGGCCTTTGGGGCCGGCTACTAGTATGCCTACATGGATATTGCTTGGTTATTTCATGGATGTACTCTTATGCAGGACAGAAAGTTGGAGCCCAATTATACGGAACTTGATTTACTTTACAGATTTTATTCATTGATTTAATATTATAATATTGTTATACATTTGAAAACTTTGCTACGTCTTTGAATTACTCATTATGATTTTATTATTATTTATTTTGAAAATGTCTATTATGTTTTAAAGGATTATAATCATAGTTTTCAAATGTTTTAAAAGTTGTTTACTCACTGAGATATTCATATATCTCACCATTTCATATTCTCATTTTCAGGTGATAGTTAGGTGTTGGGATTGCAACCTTCCTCTATTCTCTGCTTCAAATAGTATTGTGACGTGGTGGGCATCATAGTAAAAATTTATTGAAGTCTTGATCTTTTGATGTTTTTATCTAGTAAACCTTGCTGAGATAGGTTTACTTTTGAATATATTGTATATATTTGAAGATATGAGACAATAGATCAATATGTTTTGATTTGAGCATAAATTGATCATGGAAATTTTTTTGAATATATATGGATATATGTGATAATAGTATTGAGGAATATTGCTGGTTGAGGATATGAATTGAGTGTTATTTGCAGGAGGATTATCGTTGAGATAGAAAGGAAACTCTGCCGGATTTTAGGTAGATTATCCGGACAGGGTGTTACAATAGGCATCCTCTTTCTATTGGTGAAGGATGTGTCCCATATAGAACATTTCCACTTGAAGATGATGATGATGTCAGATGCATGTTTTATGCTCACGAGACATTTGTAAATGTTGGTGTACTTGAGTTATATGCTGACATAGAGGATGCTCACGATGATTTTGGGCCTTCAAATGTCTGCACTATAGAAAACTTTCCCACAGAAGATGATGATTCTGGGCTGTTCTATGTTCATACTACATACGACGTTCCCACAGATGAAGTCGTTCCGCTATCTCAAGCTACAACATTTCTTAATTCATTAGTCTCACAAACAATTCCTACTGCCCTTGAAGATGAGCTAGCTGGTGCTGATCCTGTTCCACCATGTGGAGTCCATGGTGAATATGTTGGCGACTTTAGTGAGCAGGAAGAGGATGCTGAATTCGCAAGTGATGACAACAGTGATTTTGATCCAGACTTCGTCACTACTGAGATCAACACTAATGGAGATCTTCCCCCATATGAGGCTGTATCCCATATGCACACCCTGGATCTGGAGGCAATGCAAGTGCCAGAATTTCCTGAATATGCTCATACATTTGCTACGCCTCTGAGTTTTGATCCATCTACAGTTGATCTGTGTGTTGGGTTACAATTTCCAATGAAAGAGTAATTGAATCTGAGCGAACCAAATATTATGCTAAATGTCTAATGTATGGGAAAGGGTGCAATTGGAGAATAGGGGCGATATTTATGAAGAAGAAACAGGCATGGGAGATTAGAAAATATGAAGGGCTTCATACTTGCACATCGGGGAGGATTTCACAAGATCATTGCAAGTTAGATTCTAACGTGATATGTTCATGCATTCTGTCATTGGTCCAAGCAAATCCGGAGACCTCCGTTTCAGTTTTGATCGCTAAGATGCGAATCCGATATGGATACACCACCTCCTATAAGAAAGCGTGGAAAGCAAATTGTTCGAGTTTTTGGTGACTGGGATAGATCGTACAATGAGCTACCTAAATAGTTAGGTGCACAGCAACATTTCATTCCTGGTACAATTGTGGAATTGCAAACGGTACCTGCATATCACGGTGGTCGACTGGTCCAGGGTAAGAGAATATTCTATCGACTCTTTTGGATATTCAAATCGTGCATTAAAGGGTATCCGTATTGTAAACCTATTGTGCAAATAGATGGTACTTTCTTATATGGAAAATACAAAGGAAACTTATTGTTAGCTATTGCATAAGATGGCAACCGAAACATACTGCCAATTGCCTTGCCATTGTGGAGGGTGAGACAATGGAGGCTTGGTCATTCTTTCTCACAAATTTGCGTAGACATGTGACAAAACAGCCTGTCATATGCTTGATGTCTAATCGACATGAAGCCATCAAAGCTACGATCAGACGCGATGGTAATGGATGGAATCCTCCATATGCATATTCAGTGTACTGCATTCGACACATTGCAGCTAACTTTATGTAGAAGTTTAACAATAAAGAATTGCGTCGACACATTGTTAACATGGGTATGGAATCGAATCATAGTTATTTTATCTCTTATATTTCCTTTAGTATATAAAATAATACTGAAATTTACAAGTCTTTTGTTTTTAATTTTATCAGGATACGAGTTGAGACGAACGAATTTTTATTTTATGTATGAGAATCTTCGTGGAGAAAATACAGAGGCGGCTAATTGGCTTGATAGGATCCCCAAGGAGAAGTGGGCCCAATCATATGATCAAGGAAGACATTATGGCCATATGACAACCAACCTAGCTGAATCTATCAATTCAGTGTTGAAGGGAACGCGTCATCTTCCCATTACTGCTTTATTGCAATCAACATATTATAGGTTGGCTGCACTTTTTGTTAAGATGGGGAACAAGCAAATTACAATGATGGAGGGAGGGCACACATACTGTGAAATAGTCACACAGGCTATGCAAGAAAATCGCAGGAAAGCTAACTCCCACTTTGTTCGTAATTTTACGCGAGCAAATCAATCTTTTTTGATTGAAGAGTTAGTTGATCCACAAAAGGGTGTTTTTGCAATGAAGTACAAAGTCAAGCTTAGTGACATGTGGTGTGACTGTGGGAAGTTTCAAGCACAAAGGTTCCCTTGTTCACATGTAGTTGCTGTTTGTGCACATGTCCATGTAAATTGCATGCAATATATGGACAATGTCTATAGACTGGAAATTATATTGAATGTTTATAGACATGAGTTCCAACCAGTTGGAAATGAAGGTTATTGACCTCAATATGATGGTCCAGAAGTGTGTCCCAATCAAGAAATACGGAGAAATCCACATGGTCGGCCAAAATCAAGTCGTATTCGTAATGAAATGGACTTCAGGGAGAAAGGCCAACCAAAATGTTGTGGATTATGCAGAAATAAAGGTCATAGCCGTTGAAAATGTTCGCATCTACAATAAAGGAATTACATGTTTTCATAACCTGTAATATTTACTACTTATCATGTAATTTGGATTATGCAAGTTTTTTTTTTTCTACTTATCATGTAATTTGGATTATTATTTTATATAAAATTAAATTTTTTTATAAATTAACATTTTTAAAAATATATTGAATAATAAATTAAATTACATTTTTATAAATTAACTAACAACATTAACATTTTAGTTAGATATGCTGAATAAAAAATTAAAAATATAACAAATTTAACATTTTTAAAAATATATTCACTAATAAATGACAAAATAAATAAGAAAATTAAAAATAACAATTAATTTGCCAACAAATTTAAAATAAATAACATGAAACGCAAAATATATAAATTATATATTACAAATTTAAAATATATTATTCTCGTCATAGTGATAAAACTACATTTATTCTAATTATTGCATGGTGTAGAGTAACAGTGTCGAGCTCTCCTAGTGCATGGTGGTTGGACCCGTCGTTCAACCTCGTTAGTGGCACGAATTCACGGTCGACCACGACCTCTTGCTGTAACTGCCACTGGTTCTGGTTGTATGTCATCCGCCATTTCTTCTGTATCAAAAATTTGAAACCCATTGCTGGAGGAGCCAATACCTAGTTCACCTATAAAAGGAACCTGACTACTAGATGGACCCACAAATGATGTACCATCAAATGCTGACGCAAGGGTTCCAAACTGATACATTGTAGTTAGATATGCTGAACTTGGACTTACGATGGGGAGCTGGTCATCTAACTTCGTCATTGACGGTGATGGTCGGTAACAACTATCAATGTCATATCCGAGGTGACTGACGGAATAACGATAATTGGATGGTACTCCATGATCTCGTTCAGGTTCAGGATGACTAAATGACATCCTCGGTGCAGTGAACTCCGATGAGGCCGGTTGACGCATCCGCCCACGTTGTCGGCTAGGTCTAGAAGCTTCCATATCCTGTGTAGGATGGGCTGGAGTTGAAGTTCGTCCGGTAAATGGCATACTCACATCCTCATACACCGAAGGTGGATAAACAAAAGGCCGACCTTCATTTTTATACCATTCTATGTAATTATCAGATGGGTTGAAATTATTACCAACAATCGGATAACCTGTCGGAATTCGTTGAGAACGTATATCCACCAATGGATCCAATGTTCATGCTTCGCAGGCCAGAAGTATTCATGACGCCCACGCATGTCGATCTTGTGAACCTTATCAAGGTTCACCGGTGCTTGCGGAATTCAATTCAATTGGATTGTTTCCTTATTCAATGAATTGTTGTATCTCAAATTGTCGCAACATCCTGTCAGTTTGGTGCCACTCTACATATGAAAAGCATATCAATGCTGTGTTTGCTTTCAATATATTACAATTGTAGGCATCCGATGGGAGGCATGCCATAATTTCACTTGAGGAATATAGCATCCACAGAAATTGTAAATAATTATTACAAATTATTAGTTTCATATAGATTAAATACAAAAATACTTGAATGTAACAATCGAAACATTTACCTTATCATATCCTACTCAATCTAGTCGCAATCTTATACTTGCAAGGTCGATCGGAGTCTCGGTAAGATCTCTACGATTACTCCACCTATTAAAATGTGTATAAAATCTTAATAGACCTATAAAAATACAAGTTCGTACAAAATTAATAAAATAGTAAAGAATATTACCTACTTGTAAGGGGGTATACAGCCGAAACATCCACGCGCGGAGCAAGAAATGACAGCCGATACCAATCCCATGATTGTAGAAGCACTAAACATCCACCTATGTCATGGCTTTTTGGAATTGTAGCCCGACACAGTTCTCTATACAAAATCGCCAAACACGCATAACTCCAACTATAATTTGTCGCATGCTCTAAATCATGTAGTAATGGAAGATACATTAAATGTACCCGACTGCTCGATTTTTTAGGCATTAGTAATCCTCCAATCAAACGTAAAATATATGCTCTAGCAGCATATTGTATTTGTTTTTCAGTTGCGTGTAATAGAAGATTTTGAAAAGATTTCAACCAATTTAGTCTCACCGTTGAGCCAGATACATACTCATCTAGAGGTACCGCGTCCAATAGATTTTGACACTCTTCATTCCAATCTAGCAAGCTTGGGCCTGTAACTGCATTGCCATGAACCAAAAGTCCAAGTTGAAGCACAACATCTTCTAGAGTTACCGTGCATTCACCAAATGGAAAATGAAAAGTGTGCGTCTCGGGTCTCCCTCGTTCGATCAACGCACTAATTAAGTCGGGTTGTAGCAAAAATCATCGAATTTGAGTTGCGTGATAAAATTCGGCTCTTCTTAAGTGGTC
The DNA here is from genome assembly GCA_030761205.1 of Fremontodendron californicum. Classification (NCBI taxonomy): domain Eukaryota; kingdom Viridiplantae; phylum Streptophyta; class Magnoliopsida; order Malvales; family Malvaceae; genus Fremontodendron; species Fremontodendron californicum. The sequence continues at coordinate 5,037,327 of JAULJL010000037.1, forward strand.
GATAATAGATGGATGCGGGTCCTCCAATGTAAATTTCCTCGAACGTAACACGCAACAAGTATCCTGTTGATAATTAATTAAAGTAAATTAAATAATTATAAAAATTAATATATTATAAAACTATAATAATTAAAAAAAATTAAACAATATAGAAATTCTAAAATTCTAAAACTATAAAATGAAAAAACAATAATAATTAAAAATTTTAAAATTATTTATATAATTATTAAAAAATTAAACAATATAAAAAATAAAAAATTATAAAACTATAAAATGAAAAAACAATAATAATTATAAAATTATAAAACTATAATAATAAAAAATTAAATAATATAAAAAATAAAAAACTATAAAACTATAAAATGAAAAAACAATAATAATTATAAAATTATAAAATTATAATAAAAAAAAATTAAACAATATAAAAATAAAAAATTATAAAACTATAAAATGAAAAAACAATAATAATTAAAAAATGTCTTTTTCATAATAATTAAAACATTAAACAATATAAAAATTATAAAACTATAAAATGACAATAATAATAATTAAGAAATTACTAAAAATTGATAATGTAATATAAATAATATTACAACAATTTACCTACCTCTTTAAATATAACCGAGGATATGCGATTTTTTTGCAATCTCAATAGTGATGATGAAGCCATTTTTAAATATTGTTGTAGAAAAAAAATGTTTGTTGTAGAAAGAAGAAAGAAAAGTTTTAAATTATGTTGTAAAAAATATGAGGGGTGTATTTATAGAAGATTGGGGTGGCGGGGATGTGGATTTTTTGAAGGCAACGGTCAAGTTACCGTTGCCTTCAAATATATATATATATATATATATTTTTCTAACCATTGAAGTTTAAAATTTTACTAAATATTTTTTTAAAAAAAATATACCACCAAGAGAAATCGTCACCCCCATGGCGATTTCCTTGGTATATTTTGAATTTTTTTTTTAAAAGACACCAAGGGAAATCACCACCCCCATGGCGATTTCCCTTGGTTTTTTTGAATTTTTAAAAAAATTTACGTTGAAAAATCGTCATGGGAGATGACGATTTCTCAGTTGCTTTTAAAACGAGTGAATTTTGAAAATTAATCTCAAAACAACGGTATTTTGATAAATAAAAAAAAGCAGCTATAAATAGATAAAAAAACCTCCAATATTTATTGTTCGAACTTGTTACGTAACTATCAAAAATTGAGCTGGGATATGTGTTTGGATACAAACGTAACGGTGGCGGTGATGTGAATTATAGTGAGAAGAGAAAATAACCATTAAGGACATTAAATTAAAATTTATATATGATAGAATTATAACATATTTGAGAAATTAATAAATTATTAAGAAAATAAAATAAAATAAAATAATATTTACACATTTAAGAATAAAAATAATATTAAATGCATATATAAATAATTTATTTAAAATAATAATTATATAAATAATTTGTTAAATAATTATAAATTTATTTTAAATAAACAATAAATAAAACTAAGGTTATTTTCCTTTACTGGTGGCCAGCTAGATAATTTAAGCTGGAGATTTGTTATCCAAATGGATAAATTTGGTGCGTTTGCACCAAAAAGGTGCTAAATCGCATCGTGCTGAGACTTCGGCCAAATCTAAAGGGGCTCTAAATAAAAATAGGTAAAAAAAAAAAAATACGAAGCTTCTCAAGGAGAGATTTCGCTCACAAAAAGAACAATTAAATTCTAGAATAATATGAAACTAGAATTCTTCACCCGTTTAGCTGGAACATTTTTTAAATATTTATAAATTTTTAATTAAGTTAACAATCATAAATAAATTTAAGTTGAATTATATTAAATAATTATTTATTTATATATTTTTATCTTTTAATATCTTAAATAAATAAATGTAGAGTTAAAATTAAATTATTATAACAAATTATGCAAAATATAGGATGAATTGACACACGACACTAACACAACATGGAAAAATAATTAAAACACGATACGAAAAATAATATGAACACGAATACACGAACGTGTTAAAATTTATATAAAACGAATTATTAACGTGTAAAAATTTATAATATTTTGAACACACACAAAAATAACACGAATACGAATACGTCACAAACGCACAAAATTTTGTCTAAATTGAATCACTATGACAAATTATAAAAAATATGTCATGAATTGGGACACAACACGATATAAACACACAAATTTTTCTCTAAATTGAATCACAATAACAAACTATACAAAATATGAGATGAATTGAGACACGACACGAACACAACACGAAATATAGTATGAACACGGCACAAATATATGAACGTGTCAAAATATACATAAAACAAATTATTAACTTGTAAAAAATTATAATATTTTAAACACACAAAAAACTAATAAACAAATTTTTATCATCATTTTTCTCTTTCCTTTCCTTTCCTTTCTCGTCACACCTCAAATTCAGGGCATGCGATCGGCCAGAGACAAGGTATGCCCCTACCTCCGAAGCCTGAATATACCCACGAAACCAAATCAAACAAAATTTCGGCATAATCTCGCCTTACATGGGGTTTGCCGCCCAATCATCAACATTCGCAATGTAATAATCATCAACACATGACATCTCGGTTTGGACACCTCCGATAGGGAGTAACCAAGATGCCCCACAACAGACTCAACCTTTATGACATATTATATACAAACATACATATATATATATATATATTATATCATAACGACATAAGCATCACCTGGATGTTTCTATCCAACATCACAAACAACTATAACATCCGGTAGGGTTCGTAGACTCCTATAAACCGGTAGGGCACGAAAGCTCCTATAGAACCGGTAGGGCACGAAGGCTCCTACAGAACCGGTAGGGCACGAAGGCTCCTACATAACTAGTAGGGCACGAAGGCTCCTACAATCCGGTAGGGCACAATGACAGCCTATAAATTCGATAGGGCACAATGGCAGTCTACAAATCCGGTAGGGCACAATGGCAGCCTACAAATTCGGTGGGGCACAATGGCAGCCTACAATTCCTGTATAGCTTAACATTACAATAAATATGCATCACATAGCATTTAAATAAGCATACTAGTAAGGAACAATGTGGCGCCATACGGTCGACCACTCATACGATAATCCCGGATTATTACATAATCATCACTTGTCAATTCCTTGGACCTTTTTCTCACGTCTTTACGAGAACTCGATATCATAAGGTAATTCTATGTTATATATTCATACAATCATAGTCAGTATGTCATAACATAATCTAACGATCTTACGTCTATCACTACATGTTTACTCACAATCATTATCATTCAACTCTACAATACTTACCTCATGTAACCACATTAACACCACACTTACGCCATTAATCTACGTAAGGTTTAAAACTTACCGTTTCCGTGATCCGACCAATCTTTCGTGTTTCAATATCCGTATCAATCAACAATGCATATAAAACAACATCTACCTCCTAGATTAACCTAAATACTCATAGTGTTGTTTCGAGTATTAAAGCGACACTTTCGTGACTTTGTCGCGATCCCGGGCGAACTCCACGATATGGGTACCTACGACATCGTCAGGATATTCTGTAAATATTTTACAACTATGGGACACTCAAATTCCCATAAATAATAATAGTTTGCTGCTATCCAAAATTTTTCAGCTTAAGAATTCTTACAAATAAATTTTTACACTTAGCTCAGATTAAAAAATTTGGCGCAAAAATCAACTAGAAAGTTGCTCACACGATGACAGCAAAGCTAACGGTGAATAGTGGCAACATGGTGGTTCACCACCACCAATTTTTAGCCCACATGGTTTCTCATAACTAAAAGCAAAATCTTCAAAATATAACATCAAAATCAAGCTTAGAACATGAAGTTATCTTTGGGTTTGTGAAATCTTTGAAAATTTTGGTGATTTGCCTAGTAAACGGAGGAGAGAGAAAGCTTGGAAGCAAGCTTCCATGGCTTCCCCTCTTTCTTTCTCTCTTTTATGGTTTTCACGTGAAAAAATGGGGAGGAAGAAGTCCGATTTTCAGACTTAATAAGTGGAACATGGTGAAATGACCATTTTGCCCTTGTTTTGTCTTTTAGTACCTTAGCAGGCCAACGTGAAATTTTAACGTTCGGAAGCCCTTTTTTCACTTTTCTTGACACGGATATGTTCCAAATATGATAATATACTGATATGCATGTCCGGGTAATTTTTTTGATATCCCGAAACCCAAATCCGAGCCTCAGAGCACCAACGGGTCAACATTTTGACTTTTTCAGTTTTAGCTTCGATTTTTATTCTGATTTCACCAGTAGCTTGCTAACATCATTTTATGTCTATATTAATCCATTGATCCATTTAAAACCTTTTTCGGACCTTCCCACGGTCAGTTCTCGATTTTTATTCCTTTAGGTTACTTAAGGACGTATTTGGTTTCAACTCTGTTTCTGATTTTTCTTGTCGTATTCATAATCCTCATATGTTATAACATATGTCCATGTGTTCGGATCAATGCCAAAAAATCCCGAACCATGTTTTTACGGGAATTTACGCCAGCGTCACTAAATGACGAATTAGACGATTTTAGCTATCGGATTTGATTTTAATGTCCAATTTTTGATCTAAACATCATATTATGATCCTATATGATCACTTAGTCCATTGGTACCATTTACGGACTAAAAACAAAATTTTAGGTAAAATGACCAAAATACCCTTGGTTCACATTTTTTTTTTATTTTTCTGTCGATTCTTGTTCTAAAACTCCCAAATAATGTTATATCACATATCAACACTATGTGAAGTTAAATTATCACATTTTTTAAATTATCACATTTTACGGACTTTCCAGTATCCCGACTTTTAGTCAATTTGGAGTTAAATGACTTAATCACTCGATTAAACCCCCAACTCTACAATTTATCATACAACATGTGTACCACATGGTAGCCCATCCTTTCTATAGGCATTTCAGAGTTTAACCTCGAGCCATCCGCATTTATAATTGTCTCGAATTGATCTCGTACTTACGAGGGTCTTACGATTCTCCCCCTTAATAAAATTCGTCCCCGAATTTTGCATAAAGTCAACTTATATAAAAGTACAGGTACTATCTGTGGCTATATCACATGAAAATCGTCTGACATGAATCTCCACATCATAAGTACATGAAACACAGAGTGTACACCACTCATCTCAGGTGGTAGGTCTCACTCAATAACTGAAATGGTCCGATATACCTTGGACTCAGCTTGGCCCATCCGCCAAAGCACATAACACTCTAGAAAGGTGAAACTTTCAAGAATACTTAGTTACATGCTATTGGCATACGACTTCTGCCTACTCTAGCAGTTACTAATATATCTTTGATTAACTACACCTTTTTCTAGCTGTACCGTACCATATCTGAACTGAACAATTGATATCCTCTTGTTTTAAATCAACTGACAGTATATTGGCACATCCGGACATACAATGTCTCGGTCCTAGTTTTGCAATGATAAAAAATAAACAAACTTGGATCGCAATCCCAAATAGTCAATAAGATAAGCCCGAAACTAGATCGAAATACCAGAAAAGGTATCATCTGCATACTGTACTGAAAAATGTTAATATATACAAACTCAATCAATGATAGGTATCGATCCCGATTCTTCTTGGAATCTAGTATATTAACTCATAACATGTCCTCAAGGACTGATCATCTATCCGTAAATGAAATACGGTACTAAATTGCAATTGTATTTCAGAAGCTACCTAGAATGATCTCAAAAATTTAACTGTAAACTTGATGTCTCAATCAAGTACAATAAACATGAAAACTTCACAAAGACCCAATCTGGTCTAAATGGAGTCTAGCACACAAACTTATGTTATACGTAATTTTACCCGAAATCAAGTGTGCTAATTTAGTCAGTCTATCAACAATATCTCAAATAAAATCACATTCCTTGCTATCTTAGGCAAGCCTATATCTAGGCCCCATAATGACTTTTATCTCAATCCCATTATGAAATAACCGGTACTAGGGCAATATGTCTCAATCACATACAATAACCAGAAAACTCCATATTTTACATAGTCACGAGATTAATGTAATAATTCATGATCAAATCCCTCGCATTTAGTTCCGCGTGCTAGCACATAACCCTGACAAAGTCCGTGTGGTGATGATCTGCCAGGCATAGCCCCTTAAGTCATCTAAGATATATGATGATCTCCGCCTGTTAAGGCCCATCATCTTAAACTCAGGAAATAGTGCGAGAATGAAATCTCAAAACTCCCTGGTGCACAAGGGAAACATAAACATCCACATCCGTATATTTATCCGTCTAGATTACCACTAGGCAGCAACAACCATATAATCAATATAACTCGCTTAGAAACTATACTAGGCTATCATGAATATACCATCAGTTTTATCTGCCTAGGTACGCTACTAGGCTAGCCACAATAAATATACATCAATCTTACGGCATTGGCATCGATGCCAAATCATATTCTTATCTTGGTTACTTAGGATCTTCCAAGGCTATATATTTTCATTCAAGCATTAAATCAAACACCTTGTAGGCATAATAATCGCCTTCCTCCTAGGCATTTTTCATAAGCTCCTTGCGTGTGATTTATAATCCAACTTAAAATATATCCTTTAGCATTCAAACATTATCCAGTCTACAAGTTCAGTTTAATATCCAACCACCACCATTTCACAACATCCTCAACATCAATAACAAATCTCGGAACTAGGTCGAAATACTTCAAAGTTCCTTGAAATACAACTCAATATATAGTGCTCAAATTAAATGAAATCAGTTTGCCAAAACCAGAATAAGGTTATACCTGTCACCATGGTAGTAGATGCAAAATCACGGGCTTGTCCTCTATTGCCCATAGTATGTTCTCTGCCCACAAACTGTTGTTCCCCACCCTGGGAACCCTGACTCGTCTGTAGTGCTACTAACCCTGCTGGTTTCCCTGGATATGCTGTAGCTGGATGTGGAGCTCGCACTGATAGGGATGAACCTTGACCTAATAGGCAATCTCTCCGAAACGCCATGGTCTCCCACATCTATAACATGCACCAGTCAATCTCCTCCTCCTCCGACTACTGACTTCTTTATCCTTCCACATCCATGATTCTAGGGTTGTTCTAACCCTTAGTCCATATGGCCTTGTTTGCCTAGATGTTTGTCTTTCATATCTCACTCTCTTCCGTGACCTATCCTCGAATCGTTTTAACCCCTCGAATTCATGAATTCCTAAATCTCTTTCACTTTATGGTAAAAATTCTCGAAGAAACTCAACACTAAATTCTGATCACTCGAGGGAAGGGTCATCAATCCGCCTTCTGTCTACTAAAGAGATATACCATGCATGTGCCCTACCATACAGCTGAAATCTCACTAATTGTATGGCTCTAGTTGGCGAGCACCCCAAGCCTACACACCGTTGGCCGCACTCTTCTAAAAACCTTCTAGGATCAAAATTGGATTCCACCCCTGCAAAACTAGGTGGTAACATTCCTCTAAAGTAGGTAAGGTTATATCCTGATAGGGTGTATGTTGTCCCAACAACCACTCATTACTAACAACACCTGGCTGAAGGAATTTGGTTGAACAGTCGTGGTTGTCATTGTTCTATCACCAGCCCTACCAGGGCCTGAATATATTAATATGTTCTGTTTACCATCCAACAACTATTCATATGTGTCGTCATCTAATATTACTCCAGCAATCCTATCTATTTCCCTAATAGCAGACCTGCTACTACCCTCACTCTGGCCTCTAACCTCAGGGCCAATAAAAATATTATCCAGGACCTCAAGCTCTCGGTCCCCCGATACATCTCTATATCTATGAAATCGTGATTGTGACAGCATTGTATTTAGAAAATAAATATATTGTCAGTAATTCCACAATATTCTCGAAACAATTCTACATGTACTAGCTGGCTTATAGATTACCTGACGTAACCGCATGTGACGATGGACATCTGTAGGGGTAGTACACTACTTACCGATACCCTAGGATTACCTGTAAGCAATGCATTACTACCCTACCCCTTTTGTAGTCACTGACCTCTAGACCATGCTTTAATATCACCTTTGTCACACCCCAAATTCAGGGCATGCGACCTGCCAGAGACAAGGTATGCCCCTGCTTCCGAAGCTTGAATATAACCACGAAACCAAATCTAATAAAATTTCGGCAAAATCTCGCCCTACATGGGGTTTGTCGCTCAGTCATCAACATTCGCAATGTAATAATCATCAACACATGACATCTCGATTTGGACACCTCCGATAGGGAGTAACCAAGATGCCCCGGAGCAGACTCAACATTTATGACATCTTATATACAAACATACATTTATATTATATCATAACAACCTAAGCATCACCTGTATGTTTCTATCCAACATCACAAACAACTATAACATCCAGTAGGGTCCGTAAACTCCTACAAACCGGTAGGGCACGAAGGCTCCTACAGAATTGGTAGGGCACGAAGGCTTCTACAGAACCGGTAGGGCACGAAGGCTCCTACATAACCAATAGGGCACGAAGGCTCCTACAATTCGGTAGGGCACAATGGTAGCCTATAAATCCATTAGGGCACAATGGCAGCCTACAAATCCTGTAGGGCACAATGGCAGCCTACAAATCCGGTAGGCCACAATAGCAGCCTACAAATCCGGTAGGGCACAATGGCAGCCTACAATTCTGGTATAGCTTAACATTACAATAAATATGTATCACATAGCATTTAAATAAGCATACTAGCAAGGAACAGTGTGGTGCCATACGATCGACCACTCATACGACAATCCCAGATTATTACATAATCATCACTTGTCCATTCCTTGGACCTTTTTCTCACGTCTTTACAAGAACTCGATATCATAAGGTAATTCTATGTCATATATTCATACAATCACAGCCAGTATGTCATAACATAATCTAACGATCCTACGTCTATTACTACACGTTTACTCACAATCATTATCATTCAACTCTACAATACTTACCTCATGTAACCATACCACACTTACGCCATTAATCTGCGTAAGGTTTAAAACTTATCGTTTCCGTGATCCGAGCAATCTCTCATGTTTTAATATCCGTATCAATCAACAATGCATATAAAACAACATCTACCTCCTAGATTAACCTAAATACTCACAGAGTTGTTTCGATTATTAAAGTGACACTTTCGTGACTTTGTCGCGATCCCGGGCAAACTCCATGATATGGGTACCTACGACATCGTCAGTATATTCTGTAAATATTTTACAACTACGGGACACTCAAATTCCAATTATTTATAATAGTTAGCTGCTATCCAATATTTTTCAGCTTAAGAATTCTTACAAATAAATTTTTACACTTAGCTCGGATTAAAAAATTTGGAGTAACAATCAACTAGAAAGTTGCTCACACGATGACAGCAAAGCTAACGGTGGCCTCGAACAACTAAGAAAAGTGGCGGCACCACCTCATGGGCAAGCTAGGGTTTCAGGTAAACTTGTTTTAGCCTCTAAATTTTGATTCAAAGCTATCCGATACTTATTTCTGGTTTAAGGAGACGGAGAAACACCTCCCGTGGCGAAAAAAATGGTGGCACCATGGTGGTTCACCACCAATTTTTAGCCCACATGGTTTCTCATAGCTAAAGGCAAAATCTTCAAAATATAACATCAAAATCAAGCTTACAACATGAAGTTACCTTTGGGTTTGTGAAATCTTTGAAAATTTTGGTGATTTGCCTAGTAAACGGAGGTGAGAGAAAGCTTGGAAGCAAGCTTCCATGGATTCCCCTCTTTCTTTCTCTCTTTTCTGGTTTTCACATGAAAAAATGGGGAGGAAGAAGTCTGATTTTCAGACTTAATAAGTGGACCATGATCAAATGACCTTTTTGCCCCTGTTTTGTCTTTTAGTACCTTAGTAGGCTAACGTGAAATTTTAACGTTCGGAAGCCTGTTTTTCACTTTTCTTGACACGAATATGATCCAAATATGATAATATACTGATCTGCATGTTCGGTTAATTTTTTTGATATCCCGAAACCTAAATCCGGCCCTCTGAGCACCAATAGGTCAATATTTTGACTTTTTCGATTTTAGCTCCGATTTTTGTTCTGATTTCACTAGTAGCTTGCTAACATTATTTTATGTCTATATTAATCCATTGATCCATTTAAAATCTTTTCCGAACCTTCCTGCGGTCAGTTCTCGAATTTTATTCCTTTAGGTTACTTAAGGAATGTAGACACCTAATCTTTTTCGGACCACTAAAACAGGTATGTTTTCTTCCTAAATTGATATTTCAGAATGTAAAAAGACTTTTTTTTTTCATCTTGCAGGTGGTACTCCGAGACTTGGTTTAAGAGGGTGAGCATAAAAAGTCAAAGTCAAAAAAGTCAACCTTAGAAAAAGTCAACCCCAAAAAGTCAACCCCAGAAAGTCAACTACTGAAAAAGTCAACCCACTTTCAAAATCAAGATTTTAAGTTCAATTGAAAAATGGCAAAATAATTTTGATAATTTGAGATCTACATCGAAAGATATGGAGTTCGGAAGTTGGGTTATGGAGATTTAGTAGAAAGAAAATCCTAATCCGAGAAATTTGGAGAAAAGTGCTTAAACGATCGAATTGGCCGAAATTGAAGGTTCCAAATGAAAGATAAGCACTGAAAACGGGAAATGGAGAAGTCACTTGAAAGAAAACTGAAAGAAAAGTCAATCCGGGAGAAAACCGAAAATTAGGGTTTTTGGTGGATTTCGGTTAAATCCGACAGAATTATAGAAATGGTCCAACTTGGTAAGACTAAAGCCCCAATGGATGAGGAATGATTAAAAAGGGATAGCCCAAGGCTCAGCTTGAAGAAAATTTGAAAATCGAACTTGTTTTGAGCAAAATCGGGTTTCGGAGGCAAAAGGGCAAAATTGGAAAATTTGGGAAAAATAGCAAATGGACTCCGAAAATTCTTAAAATTTGCAAATCTCATTATTAAATCATTTGGAATATATTGGAGAAAGAAAATCTTGATTCAGAGTTCGTTTGCAAAATGGCCAAATCCCGAGTCTCTTATGTAGTAATTCAAGATGGAAAATCCCGAAAAAATAGAAAATGAGTTCCAAATCTTTTGAAAATTTGCAAATCTCATTTTTAAATTATTTTAAAGAGATTGGCGAAATAAAATCTTGATTCGGAGTTCGTTTGCAAAATGGCCAAATCCCGAGCCTTCTATGTAATAATTCAAGAAGATAAATCCCGGAAAAATAGCAAATGGACTCCAAAAATTCTGAAATTTTGCAAATCTCATTTTTAAATTATTTTGAAGATATTGGCAAAATAAAATCTTGATTCGGAGTTTGTTTGCAAAATGGCTAAATCTCGGGCCTCCTATGTAGTAATTCAAGTAGAAAAATCCCGAAAAAATACCAAATGAGTTCCAAAAATTATGAAAACTTCCAGATCAGACTTTTAAATTATTTTGAAGAGATTGGTGAATAAAAATATTTATTTGGAACTCGTTTAAAAAATGGTAAAATGTAGGGGCATAAAAGGGCATTTTTGGAAGAAAAATCCAAATAAATAGCAAACGGACTCGAAAAATTTTGAAAACTTCCAGAATTCAATGTTTTATTATTTTGGAAGTATTAAAAAAAATAAAATTTGAATTTGGAGTCCATTTTCCATTTATTTGTATCCGGGAGGCAAAACGGTCATTTATCCAAGCAACCGAAAAGGGCTTCTTTTGGCCTTTCAAGAAATCAGAATTGGGCTGGAAAAGAGAGTGCTGGCCTGCCAAGGCCCAAAGTAAGGAGGAAACTTCTGATTTTTCAATCAAATAGCCAAGAATTAAGAGTTAGTTAGAAATTCTTTTTGATCAAGCCATTGTGATTAAGCCAAATAGACCACGAGAGAGTGTCAACATTATTCTTGAACAGCTGTAATTATGGACAACTGGTATGCTAATCTAAGGGTGATAATTTCATGATTTTTCACCTTGAATCACTAGTCCTTGGATGGAAATTGGTGGGAACCAAAATGACAACATCCTAGCTCATTTTAGGAGGGGTTTGGCCAGCACTAAGGAGGGAGGCAGAATTTTTATTTTCAGACTTCATATTTTCAGATTTCTTCTTAGTTTTTCTTAATTGTTCTCTCCTTGGTTGAAAGAAAAAGGAAAAATTTTAGAAAAGAAAGGAAAGTTTGAAGAGATAAAGCTTGAAATATAGCTTCTTGAGGTTGCTCTTGAGCACCAACTCTTGCACTTTCTTGATTTTCCATTTTTGTTTTTGCTATTTTGATTATTATTTGGTGAGTTTTCTTTTTAAATAAGTGTTTTTTTATATTCCTTTTAAGTTCTTTCTTCATCTTTTTCTTAAACAAAGTTTTCTTACATTTTTTTTTTACATTTTCCTCACCATGGCTGAATGGCCTATATTATTTTTTAATGTTGTTGTTTTGTTTAATTTATCATGTTATTTATGTTATTTTCTTTAATCTTGATGCTTGAAGTGTTCTTCTACTTCATATATTTGAATCATGTTTTAATTTGGTTGCTTTGTTTGTTGCCATTTATGATTTAAATATCATGTTCTTGCATTTTTAATTTTCTGTTTTCATAATGTTTAAATTTGTTGATGTTTTATATTTAGTATATCAAATGTTTGTGAAAATTCTTGTGAGTATCTCTACCTTGTGTTTGCATGATTTGAGTGTTATATTTTAGTTGAGCCTGTTAGTATATCAAGTGTTTGTGAAAATGCCATGCTTGTTGGAGCTTGAGGCCATTCGGCTACTCCATGTGTTTTACATTGTATGTGCATTTTTGCCATATTAGTTGGTAGGTTTTGCATTTGCATGACAATTGATTGAGTATTTAGTTTAAGTATACCAAGTGTTTGTGAAAATGCCATGCTTGTTGGAGATTGAGGCCATTCGGCTACTCCATGTGTTTTGCATTGTGTGTTGCATTTTTTGCTATGTTAGTTGATAGGTTAGCATTTGCATGATATTTGGTTGAGTTTTTGGTTTAAGCATGCCTTGTTTTTGTGTTATTGCCATGCATGTTTTAGTTATTAGGTTTGGTTTATTTTGCCATGCATGTTCATGCATTTTAGAACTAGGTTGCATTAAATGTCATGCAAGTTCATTTAGGTCTAGGTCACTATATTAATGCCATGCATTTTGTCATGACATTTAGGTTTAAACTCATGCATTTCATGCATCATATTTGCTGCATTTTTTCATGCATTTCACGTTCATGCCACTTGAATAATGACTTAGGCTAATTAATGGTTCAAAGTCATGCTCAAATTGATTATTCTACCTTTGTGATTTTTTTTACTTAGCCAATTTTTATCTAACTTTCAAAAAGTCCTAGCTACTATTTGTGAGTCATTTTGTGAGTCTTAAATATTTTTACTTTGATTTTTAAAAGATTTTATCAAAGGCAAAAATGTATTTTGGTAAAACAATTTTTTTCACCCAGTACTCGTACTTTCTCGATTTTTCTGGGCATTCATCTTTAATCAGAAAATTAAGCTGATTTTTTTCCATGTAGTTTTACATGTCTTGAGTCTCCAGTACTATTTTCAGAATTTTTTGAATTTTTAAAAATAGGGTAAAAAATCGTGGCTTAAAACTGGACAGTGGAGTCCTAATTGAATTTGGAGGAAAATCATTTTTCTGTTTTGGTTAAGTTACCTAGAGGGGGCTGATTAGGAAGTTTAGCTACTGACTTAGGGTAGTTTCTAAGCCTTTTTAAACTCTAAAAATGATTTTTTTTTTAAGTCTCAGGTTAAGGGTGGTCAAGTCCGGGATTTTAAACTTAGGAAATTAGAACCATTTTAAAAAAGGGTTTAGCCCAGTTTTTATTTTTAATCTAAGCTCTTCAAATTTTTTTTCAAACAATCACAAAGTATTTTGGTTTTAGAATATTTAATTTGACATATTTTCCTAAGGTAGCCGGATATCTCTTTAGATATACGGATTTCCTCAATTAAAGGAAAAAATACATTTTCATGCATTTTATATAATATGTGATTTTTGCTATGATAATTTCTATGATATTGTTATGATTTTGAGTTATGTTATATTGTTTATTATATGATTTGGAATATTTCATGATATCCTATGCTTTTTATTTAATTTGTTATATTATTTAGCATATACTATGTTCATGCATTATTATTTTCATTTTTATTTCCATGCATATTATATGATAGCATTATTTTATATTCCATGTCATTTAAATAATATGTCATATCATTCATATTTGCCATGTCATTCAAATTATTTCATCTCATATAGAATATATTATATTACCTAGGTCATTTCATTTAGGATATATATATTATGTCATTTAGGATATTTTATTTCATTTAAAATATATCATATGATTTAGGATATTACATTCCATATAGAATATATTATGTTACCTAGGTCATTTCATTTCATTTAGAATATGTCATATAACTTAGGACATTTCATTTAGAATATGCTAAGGCATTTAAATTACATCATATCATTTAGGAAGCATTATATTATTTAGATTTTTCTATGTTATTTTATTTATGTCATGCATATTCATATTCATATCTTTTAAAATGTTTTCAAAAGGATAATGATTTTTCAATAAAAAAATAAAGATATTTTCGAGTTAAAATAATTCATGAGTTCTCTACCGGGTTTGCTGGAGGGAATATCATCAATTATCATTAATAAAGGAATATCTTTCTTTCAAAAAACGAGAATGATTCGGAAAGTTTTCCAAATTAATAAAAATTTCTATATTTTTCCACGTTTGTTGGGGAATATAGGAAAATTTTGAATTTATAAATTCTGGATCATTTTCAATTAAAAATGGAATTATTTTTCTTTAAATTGGGAATTAACTTGAAATACTAAATTTAAAACCAACTTTTTTACCGAGATTTGAGATAACACACGATTAATAAGGTACCGTTTTATACGGGCGTTGTGGGGTTGCTAATCATTCCCCGCACGTAACCGAGTCCCGAACCCGTTTCTTTGATTTCTCTGGTTTAAATGCAGACTTGAAATTGGTTTTAAAAATATTTTAATTAATTTTTAAAATATTTTTTAAAACCGATTTTAATAGGTGGCCGATCACACCTAGCTAAAAAAGATTGGTGGCGACTCCATGTCTTTTTCAAGGTCATTTTCAAAACCTTCATTTTTCTAGAGGAATTAAGTCGACTTTTTCTCAGTTTTTTTTAATGTCACGCTTAACGAATAATAAAGTCTTGCGATGATACTTGTTATTTTTTAGGTTGCGACAGCTTGGCGACTCCACTGGGGACATATAGAGAGTTAGGCCTAGAATTACTCGTGTGTTATCAAAGTCTCGATTTTGTTGGTTTAATTGGTATTAATTTTAATTCCCATATTTTTAAAATAAAAGAGAATTTTGAAAATAAAAAAATGTTTTAATATGTCCATATTCATGTGCATTCATATTATTACTTGTTCTCTGGTTATTTTGTCACGTATATTTATATGATTGCTTGACTGATGCTTTACATTGTTTGATTTTAGTGGGGTATTTAGAATAAGGGGTGTAGAATAGGTGGTGACAGGTTTGTTTTGTTCCTCCGCACACACTGTATTTGCATTTGCATAACATGAATCCTCTACCCGGGTTTCATCCTTTTAAGTGGGAGTAAAGTAACTACGCCTTCGTGATGATCCTCCGTATGGGCTAGTGAAACACTTTCGGAGTATAAAGTACCTAATGCCTTCGTGATAATCCTCCGTACGGGCATAGGAAAATATACTTTAACGAATTGAACCCGCTTTTATCGAGGTGCCTTATAGCCTTCACCGGCGACAGTGAGGAGCAATTCGGGGCCTTTAGAATCAATTCACTCCTAGGCGAAGCCATGCCGGATTTTCGTTAGATATACCGAAGATAGGAACACATGGAGGGACATTTCTAAACTTTTTGTTACCTATTTTACACTCTGAATAAGTTTTGTAGATCGGGCAACGATGTACGTACATCGCCCATAATAAATGTGATAATTCGTCCCAAAGGCATTGTGATACCTATATAAGTAGATATTTGTCGGGGCAAATATTCATTAACTATTTGAAATAAAAAATAAAAATCCTTTTTCAAGCAATTTTTTTTTTTTTTTTTGCATTTGGCACATTTCATACATGTGTGAATAGAGCATGTACATTTTTTATTGTATTATTGATCTCGTTTTTGCAATAAATGGATGGTGATAATAATTTCATTTGATGATTTCATAAAACCGGTAGTGTCACATGAACATTTGCATATTATACCATAGTAGGATCCATTACCCCGAAATTCTTTTGAAAATAATTATATTGGTTTTTCATAGGAAAAAAAACATGTTTCAAAAAATCATAAATTTGGAGGCAAATCTTGCATAATGAGATTTTTGAATAATCAAGATTTAGGTCCCACCAATTTCGTGTAATCATTGGTTAATTTGTTTGTATGATTTTGACATCATGTCACAGTCCTAACATGCATGGTTATTCATTGTAGAATACATTTGTGATATACATGGTCATTCTTTGTACCTATCTTTGTATTAATTCATTTATTCTTAGCATGTATCATTTTGACACCATAGCATGCATGGTCATTCATTGTAGAATACATACATGGTCATTATTTGTTTATACCTATGCATCAATTTATTCATTTTTTTAAGTGCATCATGTTGGCATTAGATTGCATCCATAGCATACATAGTTATCATAATTTTTCTGTATATGTTCACGCATAAATCATCAGTATATTCATGCACATAGGAATAGAGCATGTACATTCACAATTGTATTCTTAATCTCATGACATTTTGATTTGCATGAAAGGGGTTCGAGATATAAGGAATGAATCGGAGGAACGATTGGGTGCTTTGGAACGCAATCAAGAGGAGTTTAGACATGAAATCCAGGAAACGAAAGAACAACTCGCCAAATTGCTGAATTTTTTTGAGGATATGGGTAAGATTAATGGGAAACTTTCTCAGGGCTCTGCATCGCCTTCGGATCAATCAAAACCTTCAGGTCCAGAACATACAATCCTTGATCGATCTTGTGCTTGCCAGTGTTACAAAGGGTGCAACCCAGATAAAATTGTGGACAAAATCGTGAAAATGATTAAACCTGAGAGCCTGATACCAAAGATAGAAACCTCAGATCCTGTACCATACTTGCAAACTGTTCTAGGTCCAAACCAATATCCTCACCCTACTATGGTCCAATCTTCCATTGGGATGACCACTACGGGATTCCTAAATCCCACTCCATCACCAACAATTGCCAGTTCATATTGCTTCCCTCATCAACCACCTTATCCAGTATCTGGGATAGAAACCTCGAGCTATGTTCAACCTCCAAAGGACCCGTGTCCAAATCCACACCCTTACCATGCTGTTCCGCCACATCTCCATGTAAACACTCTGGTTCGGACCTTAGTGCCACCACCAAGTGCCCCAACTCCTAGGCCATGTGTGACTAAGAAACAACCCTAGGATAAGATCCAAATGCATTTTGATCCCTTTCAATCAACTACCGAGAGCTTTTCCCTATACTGATCCAAAATCACATGGTTGCCTGCGTCCCATTGAAACCCCTGTTACCACCATATCCAAGGTGGTATAATCCAAATGCAAGATGTGATTATCACTTGGAATTGTTGGCCATAGCATTGAAGACTGTATAGCATTCAAAAAGAAAGTGCAAACTCTTATAGATGCCAAGTGGTTAGATCCAACGACACTGATTGATAGAGGACTGGGAAAGCGTCATTAGGATTGGGAGATTTACAGCATTGAGGTGGAAATACTTCGGTCTTATATGATGTAATAGGATTTCACTTATTCAGTAGCCGACTCTTATAGCCTTAGGATGCTAGGAAGAATAAAGTGCTTGTAAAGACAGTTTTAACTAATGCTCAGATTTTGTAAAACATGGTTTATACCATTGTGAACATTGATATGGGAATGAATTGACTATGCTTCAAATTTATGAGATGTTGATGATTAAGTTCCTCCGATTCTTATTTCCTCCGTGATATCTTCCCCTTTTGCATTTTGCATCCGATCAATTATTGGTCATACCATACATTCATACATGTATCATGTTAGCATCAGGTTGCATTTATGCATTCATAATCAGCATGATTTTTCTGTATATATCCATGCATTAATTTTCTTATTACATACATCATGTTAGCATTAGGTCGCGTTCATGACACACATGGTTAGCATGATTCTCTTTGTATATACTCTGTATCAATCATTCATTGTTTGCATGTATCATAATTGACACCGTGTTGCATCCATAGGATATATGATCATTCATTGGGAAGTACGCTAAAATGTACATGATTATTCATTGCATATATCCATGCGTTGATTTGTTTATTCTTTGCTTGCAACATGTTGGCATCGTGATTGCATTTATTACATACATGGTCAGCATGTTTCCACTATATATATCCATACATCATTTCTTTTATTCTTCACATGCATCAAATGACAATCATGGCTCATTCATCATGACATACATTTGGGGGAAATAAAACAGAAGTTGGCTTGGCTTTAGGAATCTTTGAAAGAATTTCCATTTCAAATCAGAGGTATAAGAAGTACTGAGTACCCTTTTAATACATGCTAGTGCTATGGAGGATGAACAAGTTGCCCGAATGGAAAAAATGGAAAGGGAACAGAAAGAATTGCGAGAACAGCTAGCAAAGTCTCAAGCAGAATCTAAGGATCATATGACTAAATTAATGGAGCTGATGTCAGCCGTAGTCAAGGGAAAAGGATAAACCGAAAACTTTGTCGCCAGGAAAGGGTTAGAGGCACAAAAGGGTCAGAATGAGGTCGTAATGATTGATGCCCAGAACACTGTTAACCCCGTCAATGTCCTAAACTCAGATGATCCAACTGAACAGGTAAAGTTGAAGATGGTTGCAATAAATAAGGTTGAGTTGGCAGATTCCCAAGGGAAATATCAGTTGTCAGATGAAAGGCTCCGGGCAGTAGAAAGTATAGATCTATTTGGGAGTTTAGATGCGAAAGAATGATGTTTGGTCCTCGATTTAGTCATTCCTCCTAAATTCAAGATCCCTAACTTTGTGAAATATGACTGGATGACCGATCCGTCAGCCCACCTCACTACGTTCTGCCGGAAGATGACAAGTCATATAGATAATGATAAGCTTTTGATTCACTGCTTTCAGGATAACCTCAGCGAGTCCGCAATTAGGTGGTATAGTCAGTTGAGCAAGGATCAGATTCGCTCTTGGAATGACCTGGCTAGGGTTTTTCTAAACCAGTACAAGCATATGACCGACATGACGCCTGACCGTCTCACCTTGCAAAATATGAAGAAAAGAGCTACTAAGAGCTTCAAAGAATATGCTCAACGATGGATGAGCCTGGCCTCCCAAGTACAACCGCCCTTAATTCAGAAGGAAACCACTGTCATTTTTGTGAATACACTGCAGGCCCCGTACTATGATATACTTGTCGGCAACACCACGAAGAATTTTTCGAACATGGTAAGTTCAGGGGAGATGATTGAGAATGTTATCAAGGATGGGAACATTGAAGGAGAAAGAACATCCAATACCAAGAAAAAGGGGGCATCTGAGAAGAAAAAAGAAGATACCCAAGCCGTGGAAGGCTTTATCTCACTTCTCCAATTCTCCTCGTATCAGCCATTTTACTCTACCCTGAACAATGTCTCTCAAGGTTTTTATCCCTACCAACCAATGATCGCAACTACACCAGAATTTACATCTGTCTATCAATCGAAATCGAAGGAGGCGTAAAAAGCGAAAAAAAAAATTAGGTTGACCCAATTCTTGTGACATACAGTGAGCTATTACCTCAATTCATCCAGAACCACCTTGTGACACCCATGCAATTAGAGCCTCTGAAGCCCCCTTATCCGAGCTGGTATGATGTTAATGAGTGTTGTGGTTATCATTCTGGCAATTAAGGTCACTCAATAGAGAACTGCCCCGCTTTGAAGTACAAAGTCAGGGATCTCATCAAGGCTGGTTCGATAAGTTTTGAAGATAGGAAAGCCAAGTGTCATAAGAAACATGGTGCATGATCATATTAGGTTTTTGACACATGTAGTTCTATACACTGTGATGATGAAAGCACTTGTCTCATGTTAACATCTACATGAATTAAATGAATTTTGAATTTTAAATGCTTTGTGTTTGTTGTGTTTTAACAATAATTTGAATTTGCAAAAACAAGCATTAAGGAATTTTTAATAATAAGCAGTCTCGAGAATATTGTTGATCATTGTTAGACATGACCCAACACCCTCCCCCCGATTTTTCTGGGCATTCATCTTTAATCAGAAAATTAAGCTAATTTTTTTCCCGTGTTGCTTTACATGTCCCGAGTCTCCAGTGTTTTTTTCAGAATTTTTTGAATTTTTAAAAATAGGGTAAAAGATCGTGGCTTAAAACTAGACAGTGGAGTCAGAATTGAATTTGGAGGAAAATCATTTTTCTGTTTTGATTAAGTTACCTAGGGTGCTGATTAGGAAGTTTAGCTACTGACTTAGGGTAGTTTCTAAGCCTTTTTAAACTCTAAAAATGATTTTTTTAAGTCTCGGGTTAAGGGTGGTCAAGTCCGGGATTTTAAACTTAGAAAATTAGAACCATTTTAAAAAAGGGTTTAGCCCAGTTTTTATTTTTAATCTAAGCTCTTCAAAATTGTTTTCAAACAATCACAAAGTATTTTTGTTTTAGAATATTTAATTTGACATATTTTCCTAAGGTAGCCGGATATCTCTTTAGATATACGGATTTCCTGAATTAAAGGAAAAAATACATTTTCATGCATTGCATTTTTCATATTCATGCATTTTATATAATATGTGATTTTTGCTATGATAATTTATATGATATTGTTATGATTTTGAGTTATGTTATATTGTTTTTTATATGATTTGGAATATTTCATGATATGCTATGCTTTTTATTTAATTTGTTATATATTTGGCATATACTATGTTCATGCATTATTATTTTCATTTTTATTTCCATGCATATTATATGATAGCATTATTTTATATTCCATGTCATTTAAATTATATGCCATATCATTCATATTTGCCATGTCATTCAAATTATTTCATCTCATATAGAATATATTATGTTACCTAGGTCATTTCATTTAGGATATATATATTATGTCATTTAGGATATTTTATTTCATTTAAAATATATCATATGATTTAGGATATTACATTCCATATAGAATATGTTATGTTACCT
The DNA here is from genome assembly GCA_030761205.1 of Fremontodendron californicum. NCBI lineage: Eukaryota > Viridiplantae > Streptophyta > Magnoliopsida > Malvales > Malvaceae > Fremontodendron > Fremontodendron californicum. The sequence goes on from JAULJL010000037.1 coordinate 5,058,665, forward strand.
AGGTCATTTCATTTCATTTAGAATATGTCATATAACTTAGGACATTTCATTTCATTTAGAATATGCTAAGGCATTTAAATTACATCATATCATTTAGGAAGCATTATATTATTTATATTTTTCTATGTCATTTTATTTATGTCATGCATATTCATATTCATATCTTTTAAAATGTTTTCAAAAGGATAATGATTTTTCAATAAAAAAGTAAAGATATTCCCGAGTTAAAATAATTCATGAATTCTCTACCGGGTTTGCTGGAGGGAATATCATCAATTATCATTAATAAAGGAATATCTTTCTTTCAAAAAATGAGAATAATAAAGTCTTGCGATGAAACCGGTTTCAACTCTGTTTTTTATTTTTCTTGTCATATTCATAATCCTCATATGTTATAACATATGTCCATGTGTTCGGATTAGTGCCAAAAAGTCCCGAACCATGTTTTTACGGTAATTTACGCCAGCGTCACTAAATGACGAGTTAGACGATTTTAGCTATCGAATTTGATTTTAATGTCCAATTTTTGATCTAAACATCATATTATGATCCTATATGATCACTTAGTCCATTGGTACCATTTACGGACTAAAAACAAAATTTTGGGTAAAAAGATCAAAATATTCCTGGTTCACATTTTTCCGATTTTTCTGCCGATTCTTGTTCTAACACTCCCAAATAATGTTATATCACATATCAACACTATGTGAAGTTAAATTATCACATTTTGCGGACTTTCTCCTATCCCGACAATTTGGAATTAAATCACTTAATCACTCGATTAAACTCCTAACTCTACATTTATCATACAACATGTGTACCACATGGTAGCCCATCCTTTCTATAGGCATTTCAGAGTTTAACCTCGAGCCATCCGCATGTTATAATTTTCTCGAATTGATCTCGTACTTACGAGGGTCTTACATTTCTTCTCTCTCTCTCTCTCTTTTTCTCTCTTTTCCTTTTCTTTCTTTTCTTTCTTTCTTCACCCCAAAAAAAGACATGTGTCAACACGTTGTAGACACTCATTTTTTGGGTGATTTTGATTTTATTTTTAGTTTAATTTTATTTTCAAAATTATGAAATAAAAAAAAGGAAAAATTAGAAGAAAAAAAGAAGAAAAAAATCGAAAAATAAAGAAAAGAAAAATAAAGTTTGGATCAAATCCAAACTCCTCATGGGATTAGAATTGGACTCTGAATTCAAGATAAACTAGAATTTTACCCGTGCGATGCTGTGGGAATTATATATTTTTAAAAAAATATAAATGAGTAATTTTATTAAATAATTTTAATTAAAATTATTTTTTTAAAAATCAATGAAAGAAAAAGTGAATAAAGAAAAAAACAACAAATAAAAGATTTAGCACTTTTTTTAATTAATTTTTTCTTTCTTTTATTTTATTTTTAGTATCTTTATTCAATTTTTTTTTTTTTTTTTTAAAATGTAGATCAAAATTTAAAATTATTTTCAAATCATAATTTTTTCAAAAAGATATTTAAAAAAACGATAAGGAAAAAAATGATAAAAATATCTATATATTTTTTTCATACATAAAAAATCTAAAATCAAATAAAAAATTTCACTAAATATGTATTTGTTAATTTTTTTAGTGAAATTATTATAAATTATAATTGATTGAAGATTTTAATAAAATGAACACAATAACAATGAAAAAAAGAAAAATAATTTATTTTGTATTGTTTTTTCTATTTTTCTTCTCTTTTTCTTTGTCTTTCATGCATTTTATAAATTTTATATGAAAATAATAAATTAAAAACTAAAATAATAATTTCTTAATTTTTTTGCTTTTTCTTTCTTCTTCTCCCCCATCTTTGCTTCTCTCTCTGATTTTTTTTTCTTTCTTTCTTTTTCTTCTTCTCCAGCCCTCTTCTCTCCCCTCATCTCTTCTTCTCTCTCCTCGCCCCATCTCTTCTTCTCTCACCCACGTTTGTTTTTTTTTAATCAACTTACAAGATTATCTTTTTATCCTCACTACAAAACAAAATAAGACGAAAAAATTGATCTTTTAAAAAAATACCCACTAAGTCTTCCAGACTCAGTTTTAAATATAAGAGATGTGGAAAAAAGGATTTTTTATATTGATCAGGATTAGAACTCTAAATTAAAACACCTTAGGACTCTCCCGGATTTCCCTTATATAAACACTTATAATCAGCCTAACTAGGAACATACAATCAACAGAGAGAAGAGCAAAGAATCAGAGAAAAACAGTAGCAAAAAATATAGACAGATTTTTTGGAGGCTTTGATTCAAAAATTTTAGCCTTTTTGGGTTCTAGAAGTTGTTTCGAACATCTAAACGGTGGATATCTAGGAAAGGGTGAGAGGAGTGTTCGGCTTGAGTTTGGGGATCATCCAACGGTTGTCGGAGGAGATCAAGGGAAGAATATCTCGACATTCAAACTTAGATCTAGGAATTTTGAGACCGCTTTTGAAGAATCTAATTTGATTTTGGCATTCGGGAGATCGAGAGGAAGATTTGATATATTTTTCGAGAATTTTTTGGGCAACGAAGGCGACAACATCGGCGAAATCTCGTCGGTTTTTGGAGAAGCTGAAGAACTGCGATCGGTGTTCTTGAGGAGTTGAGAGAGGAAAAGAAGATTTTTTTTTTTTTAAAGGTGAAAACTGAATTAAAAAAATTGTTTTAAAGAGGGCTATAGTCGGGTCGTGTCTAGACCCACGCCTGGGCCCAACCTATTTGTAGCAGTTTTTTTCTTCTATTTTCAATTTTCAATTTTCAATTTTTTATTTCTTTATATTTATTTCTTTATATTATGTTTTGTTTAAATTTAATCTTTAATTTTTGACTAATTTTATTTTAGTATGATTATTGCAGCTATATTTTTATTGACTAACTTTTTATTTGATTTTTCATTTTGAGTAAATTATTATATATTTATTATTTATTATCTGTTTATTATTGTCTATTAATTTATTTGTTTGTCTTTGATTTATTATTTATTATTTAGATAATTGACATTGAGTTAGGTAATTTTTAACTTATTCTCATAGTTGGTGATTAATTAAAACAATGAATAAATTGAGATCTTTTTGGATGATGAAATTCAAGGGGGTCACGAATGATTGATTTTTGAGAAAATTCTAGGTGAGAAAACTCTCTTAAAATGTCTCCAGAATGAATGAAAAGATTTTTAAGGGATAATTTTCAATACCAAAAAGGTCAAGATTTATTTTTTTGAAATAATTAATTTTCACTGATCTTTTCTAAGTCATAAATTTTCATAATTAATGATTAATTAAAATTAAAGAATAATTAAGATATTTCCAAGGATGAAATTCAATACGGTCACGAATGGTTGATTTCTGAGAAATTTTTAGGTGAGAAAACTCTCTTAAAAGTTCTCCAGAATGAATGGAAGGATTTTTGAGGGATAATTTTCGATTAAGGTCAAGATTTATTTTGTGAGCAAACATGAATAAAATATGATATTTTAGTGTGCAATTAATTTTGGAAGATTAGATTTAGGTTTAAGTGTCTTTTTTCATAAATTTAACTTTTTCGATGACGGAGCCTCTTCAGGGAAAAGAATGATTTCTCTTGAATACTCTCGAGGTGAGAATACTTTTTTAGCAATCTCTTTAGAATAATGAAAGGGAGACCTAAAGTTTATTTTCGATATTTTTAACTTGAACAATTTAAAATGAAGTTAAGATAAATAAACCATCTGGTTAAACTTTCTAGTATCACAAGACTAATTAGGTACTATCTCTTAGATAAGCGTTGTAGGGGTGCTAATCATTTCCCACACGTAACCAAACTCCTGAACCTAATTCTGAAACGTAGATCGGAACCTATTCTTTTTAGGGTGCCTTAGTCAAGCTTAGGATTACTTTAAAAGGGATAGATTCGTATAGGTGACTAATCACACCTAGTAAGATGATTAGTGACGACTCCATGATTTGTGTCTAGCATGCTAAATTCGTATTTGGCACGTTAGGACACACCTCAATAATTTGTGTAATCAATTATATATATATATATATACTAGAATTCTTCCCTAGCTTCGTTCGGGATAGACTGATACTTAGCAATTTGTGTATTTGTGTATTCTCTTGTGTCATAATCGTGTTTAAAGTGTTTTATATTTATATAAATTTTGATTTGTTAATAATTTGTGTTATATAGATTTACATGTGTATTCATGTGCTGACTGTGTTTCTGTGTTCTGTTGTGTTTTAGTTATTTTTTGTCTCGTATAATCGTGTCATGTCCAATATTGTCAGGTCGAGTTTTTTTAATATTTATAAATTTTTAATTAAATTAACAATCACAAATAAATTTAAGTTGAATCATACTAAAAAATTATCATTTATTTAAATACTTTTTTATGTTTTAATATTTTTAATAAATGAATTTAGAGTTAAAAACTTAAAATTGAATCACTATGTCAAATTTGCAAATATGGGATGAATTGAGACACGACACAAATGCAACATGCGAAAATAATTAAAACACGACAGGACACGAAAAATAAAATGTACACGATACGAATACACGAACGTGTCAAATTCTATATAAAACGAATTATTAACGCGTAATAATTTATATAAATTTATAATGCTTTGATGAACACACCAAAAAATAACACATACACATAATTTATTTTTTAAATTGAATCATTATGATAAATTATGTAAAATATGTTATGAATTGAGACACAACATGAAAACAATTTTTTTTCTAAATTGAATCACAATGATAAACTATGCAAAATATGATATGAATTGAGACGCTACACGAACACAATATAAAAAAAAATAATAATTAAAACACAACAAGAAACGAAACGAATACACGAACGTGTCAAAATCTGTATAAAATGAATTATTAACATGTAAAAACTTATATAAATTTATACTACATTGAACACATATACAAAAAAAAAAAAAAAAAAAAGATTAACACGTCAAAAACACACAATTTTTTTTTTGCTAAATTGAATCATAATGAGAAACTATGCAAAATATAAAATGAATTGAGACACGAATACAACATAGAAAAAATAATTAAAACACAATATTAAAAATAAGATGAACACTATACGAATATACAAACGTGTCAAAATATACATAAAACGAATTATTAACATGTAAAAATTTATATAAATTTATAATACCCTAAAAGTACGAAAAAATAACACAAGCACGAACATATAATTTTTTTAATCTTTTTTTCTTTCTTCCTTCCTTCCTTCCTTCCTTTCTTTCCTTTTTCTTTTCTTTTATTTCCTTTTCCCTTTTCTTTTTTCCTTTCTCTTTCTTTCTTTTTGTTTCTTTCCTTCTACAAAATAATGACATGTGTCAACACCAAGTTAAATTGTGTAGTTCATTTTATATATATATTAGAATTATTACCCCCGCTTCGCTAGGGAATTTTTTAATATTTATAAATTTTTAATTAAATTAACAATAAAAAATAAATTTAAGTTGAATTATACTAAATAATTATTATTTATTTAAATAATTTTTTATATTTTATAATATCTTAAGTAAATGAATTTAGAGTTAAAATCAAATAACTATGACAAATTATGCAAAATATGTGACGAATTGAGGTATGATACAATACAACATGGAAAAATAATTAAAACACGACACGACACGAAAAATAACATGAACACGACGCGAATACACGAACATGTCAAAATCTATATAAAACGAATTATTAACGCGTAAAAATTTATAGTACTTTGAAAACACAAAAAATAACACGTCACGAACACATTTTTTTTCCTCTAAATTGAACCACTATAACAAATTATGCAAAATATGTCATGAATTGAGACACGAAATGAATATACGAATTTTTTTAAAATTGAATCACAATAACAAACTGTGCAAAACATGAAATGAGTTGAGACACAACACGAATACAACATAGGAAAAATAATTAAAACACAACACGAAAAATAACATGAACACGACACGAATACACGAATGTGTCAAAATCTATATAAAACAAATTATTAATGCGTAAAAATTTATATAAATTTATAATATTTTGAAAACACCAAAAAATAACATGAACACGAATATGTCACGAACACACCATTTTTTTTCTAAATTGAATCACTATGACAAATAATGCAAAATATGTCATGAATTAAGACATGATGCAAACACACAAAATTTTCTCTAAATTAAATCAAAATGACAAATTATGCAAAATATGAAATAAGTTGAGGCACGATACGAACACAACATAGGAAAAATAATTAAAACAAAACACGAAAAATAAAATGAACACGATAAGAATACACGAACGTGTCAAAATATAAATAAAACGAATTATTAACGTGTAAACATTATATAAATTTAAATACTTTAAACACACGAAAAAATAACACGAACAAAATATGGGATAAATTGAGACACGATACAAACACAACATGAAAAAATAATTAAAACATGACACAAAACGAAAAATAACGTGAACACGATACAAATACACGAACGTGTCAAAATATATATATAAAACGAATTATTAATGTGTAAAAATTTATATAAATTTATAATACTTTGAACAAAAAAATATGAACACGTCACAAACATACAAAAAAAATTTTAAAATTGAATCATTATGACAAATTATGCAAAATATTTCATGGATTGAGAAACGACATGAACATACAATTTTTTTTCTAAATTGAATCACAATGACAAACTATGCAAAATATGAAATGAATTGAGATATAATACGAACAAAACATAGAAAAAATAATTAAAACACAACACACAAAAAAAAACATGAACACTACTCGAATACACGAACGTGTCAAAATATACATAAAATAAATTATTAACATGTAAAAAATTGTATTTATAATACTTTAAACACACGAAAAAAATAACACGAACACGAATACATAAATTTTTTTTTTCTTTCTTTCTTTTTTTTTTTCTTCCCTACTAAAAAAATAAAAAAGTGCCATATGTCAACACCATGTAGTCCATTTTATATTATAGTTAGATATATCACTGCATGGGTAATAAATAAAAAAAAGTCATTTGATGGGTGAGTAGCTTTTATAATACATGTAAAAAGAGTTCGTTTTATTTGAAAAATGTAATATAAATATGTTAATTTTGTTTTTTTTTTATTATTATTTATATTATCATAAAACTAATTATTATATCACGAGTCATACACTACAAAGAAAAGTATTTTTAAGGGCAATTTAATTCTGAGGGCTGTGTGAACCGCCAGCAATTTTCTTTTTTCAATGGGTAAATATGAATAACATGTCCTCTAAAGAAAGTATTTGTTAAATGGTATAATAAATAAAACTTATTTGAAAAAAAAATAATTAAAAATTATTATAAAAGATATTGTAAAGATAAAATTATCTTCAATAAAAAAAACCTTCTCCTTTTTTTTTTTAATTTACTTTTTAATTAAAAAATAAATATTCTAAAAATAAAAAAATTTTAATTTTAAAAAATAAATTTTAAAATTTTTTATTTACTTTTTTTAATTAAAAAATTTTAAAAAAATAAAATTAATATGCCTAAAATTAATTTTTTTTATTTTTTTAAATTTAAAAAAAAATATATATTTAAATATTTTATTTTTTAAATTTATTTTCAATTAAAATTTTTAAAAAATAATATTTTCTTAATAAAAAAAAGAAAAGTAAATTTTTTTATTAAAAGTAATTTTATCTTTACAATATCTTTTATAATAATTTTTAATTATTCATTTCTCTTTTTTAAATAATTTTTATTCATTATATCATTTAACAAATACTTCTTTTGGAGGGCATCTTTTTCGTATAAACCCTTTTTCAATTGGGTTTTACCGGCGTAAAGAAACTCGCCGCTATTAATAAAGTTGTAAACAACACAATACTCTGCTTTGCTTCTCAAATCTCAACCCATTTGAATAAAAAGGAGACCCAGGTTTTTTATTTCAATATTCAACCATGCTAGCCTTTTGCTCTCTAATTTTTTTTCTTCAAAATTTACTTCTTTTCTCTCATCTCAATCAAAATATCTCTCAAATTGCTTCTTCCCAAATCAGATTTCCCCTAATTTCAAAACCAATCCTAGCTTTTCATCTCCGTCACTGTCAGCTATGCTCTCACCATCATCATCGTCAGCTCCGCTCTGGCCTCATTCTCAGCTGCGCCAATCGTGGCAGTCGCCATCGTTTCTTCAAGGTAGTTTCACAAAAATTACTTCCTCTCCACTTTGATTATGATTTTCTAATGAACCAAACAAAAATTTGATTTTTAAAAGAACTAATTATTTTCTTGTTTTTCTCTAATTTATAGATTTGAAACATGATCTCATTAAAGTCTTGCTTCGTTCATTTGATTTTCTAATTTTGATCAAGCTCAAGTCCGACCTTAAGTCGGTGTTTTTTTTTTTTTCTTTTCATTTTTTATGGCCGTGTCTTGTTTTCTGATAAATCTGCAATTGATAATTTCTGAGCACTTTGTGGGATTATTAGTTGAATATGTGAATCAAATGTAATTAACTGGGTTTTCTCTACAGGGGCATGAACCGCTTATATATCCACTTGCATGGTAGCCGAATCTATTTACAAAGTGAGATTTGTTCCTGTGAACGATGGGTTGAGCTGGGCCAAATACATGTCGATTTCTGGTTCACCTGATGATGAATATGATATCATCACTTTGCAATATACTGAGGAGGGTTCATTATTTGTGGATGACAATAGAGAAGGTCATGTTGCTGCATTCGGGGATGACATTGCCCGTCGGTAACTTTTCACCGGCACTCATCTAGCCGGCGGTGACCGCCGGTGATTTTAATAGGGTTAGTTTTAAAGTCTTTTACCGACACTAATAAATGCCGGTGAGTTTTTTTTATAATGATATGAAACCAAATTAGTCGGATATAATACAAAAAATAAAAATAAAAATATTATAAAAATATACATGGCTTTTAACTTAAAAAATGTCTCATATTTTTACATATAATTTTTTTTTCACTCACATAATGGATGTCTAATTTTAGTTTTATTTTAACCTTTTAAGTTTGAGTTCGTTTTGAATACAAGATAATAAAAATTTTTAACTTCATAAAAAAATTAAAAGTCTGACACATATTTTATTTTTTAAATATATCTTAAAAATTATGTGTTACCTTGCTATAACTTCAACTAAAAAGTTTAAAAACTTTACTACCAATATCTTCTATGAATGAGATAATTAATGAAAAAAACCAACGACCTAGAGAGAGTGATAGAGAGATCTCTTTGTGCATACTCCTTCCTTACATCTTTTTTATATACGAAGTGTCTACTAACCCAAGCAATGTGTATAACCGTATTTGTTTTGCACGTAAAGTTTTGAATCGATTCGATATTTCTATTATAGTGATCGAGAATACTGTCTTTTTCAATATATATTTAGTAGTTGAATTTTTTTTACATTTAACAAATAATTAAACATTTTTAATTTACTCAAAACTCGACGTGCATGATATACGTGAATAAAATATGAAATACGACAGTCAGATTAAACAAATATAAATCGTATAAAAAATTATTAAAGTATGTAAAACTAATTTAATTTTACATATATATATATAGAGAGAGAGAGAGAAAAAAAAATCCACTTTCACTAGTGTAAAACTAATATATATATATATATATATATATATATATATATATTGGTATAAACAAAGTCAAGATATAGAGAATAAAAATCGAATTCCAATCTTACAAGATTTTATCTCTTAAAAAAATTACTTATCTCGTCTTTGGGGGCAAAACTTCTATTGTCCATCTCCTTTTGTGTAAAGCATCGTCATTTTAAATTTGTTACTTCTTATTCTATGGAGATGGAGGAGTCACTTGAAATTTTGAACTAAGGCTTCATTTTGGGGGGAATTTTCCCCCTAACTGGTCGCACCCCCACCGGGGGTGCATTTGGGTGGGGGTTTCAACCCCACCGGCCCTTTCATTTCAATTAGAGGGGCAGGGGTCCAGTGCATAACTGACCTCTGATGGAGGGGAAAAACCCCCTTTTATCCTCTCCACCATTTTTCTTCTTTTTTTTAAATTTTTTTTTTAAAAATTTTAAAATTAATTATTTTTTAATTTTATATTTTTTAATTTATTTTTTAACATAAATATTTTTTAATTATTATTTAACATAAATATAATTTTAATATATTTTTTATTATTTAATATAAATATAATTTTAATAATTTTTAATTATTTATTATATATATACACATTTTAATCGAATGCCCTCAATGGTCATTTTTCTTTCTCATTATAATTCACCTCACCGCCACCGTTGCGTTTAAATCCAAACACATATCCCACCACTAATTTAATCTCACCACCACCGTTGCTTTTAATCTCACCGGAACCAATTTCATCACCCATCCAAATGGACCCTAAATCTCAAAATTCTTCAACTAAATCTTTTACATAAAAAAAAAAAAAATTAAGATCAAACTTTTAAAACCTGATGTGATGAAAACGGGTTCAAACTTGATTTATAGTTCAATAAACAACCTATAACTTATTTTTCGAATTGTCGTTCAACATATGTGAATATTTCTTTTATTTTGATCAAGGCTTATTTTGGGTTTTCTCTTACGTTATATTAAAAATAATTTTTCTCCAACTACATGTTGGTGATACACTCAAAAAAATATATCTTATTTAACTTTGCACTTAGAATAATCAGTTGGTAAGTATAGTAGTTAGCAATGGCCGAGTCTACAGGAATTGGGTTTTAATTTATAAGTTACTAGTTTATAACTTAAGTTCAAAGACAATAAAGAAAAGGGGTTTTAAATTTGTTTAGAAAGTAAATAAAACAAAGAAAAGTAAAAAAGCAAGTAAGAAGAAATCAAATATGAGAGAAGTATGGTTAAGATTTCATTCGCCACCACTAGACATCGTTGAGAATTAATTTCAGATCTATCGACATTAATAATCTATCAAAACTATAAACCGTAGATAACAATAAGCTCTGTTACCCCAATCTTTCCTTAATTCATTGTTAAATAGAACAATCTCTATATTTAATCTCTAACTATTAGACAACCTAGAATAAGCTCTCTAGATTTAATGTAATAGAAGCTTTATGATGAGAAAGATAGGTTGATCTAAGCAACAAACACATAAGCTCGGATTGTTTAACCTATGTTATGTTCCACTTTGCAATTAGCGAAAACTTGACCATAGTCATTAATCACAAATTGCCACTTATGAATAGAAAATCAAGACAATTACGGATCAAGACTCCTAAACTAGCATTAGATAATTATCAAGATATATCTAGTATGCATCCTAAACAAATCAAGACAATATCATGAACAATTTTTATGAAAGAACATAGCAACTTTGATAGAAAACTAATGATAGATAGAATCTCAAAATCAATTACACAACATGTTCTAGGGCTTTGAAATCATCCTTAACCAAAAGAAAGTTTAGCCTTGCATAGGCATTGATAACATAAACATGAATTTAAAAAGAAAACAAGAAGAAAACTAAAATAATGGAGAAGAAGAAGAAGAATGATGATTCTTGAGTCTCCTCAAAAGATGTCTAGTTTGTGGCTCAAAAGATGATATTTATAGAGTTTTAAAACCTTGAGAATAAGTCCTTGCCGCACAAGTAAGTTAGGAGACAGAAAATTGCGTTTTTGACAGGTTTTCCCGTGTTTTTCCTGAATCTTGGGCGCCGCGGCTCTGGAAATGGGCCCCACGGTGCCGAGCTTCTACCAACACATTTTGCTGCTGCATTATCTCGCACTTTTTCGGCTGATTTGAATGACCATTTATTGTCTGATTTGGGCGTATAAATTACCGTTGAAAATGTATTCAAGTCAGCTTCAAAAGTCAACAAGGAAGTTTCTTTAAATAAAGAATTTAACATCATGTTTTTCTTGCAACAAGCTCCGGAGGTCAAATCTGTCTTCTTGCTTAGCAACAAGAAATTGATTTTTTTGACTTCCAAGTCTTCTTCCATCTTTTAATTGTGATTTTGTAAGCACTTTACCATCATTATTGACATGTTTTCACTTCATTATCTTAAATATACATAGAATTCAAAAACATAACATAATCAAGATAAATATCGAAAACATAACTAAAACTAAGAATAGAAAAAGCATAAAATGTGTATTTTATGAGCTTATCAATTGGCTAGTTATTAATTTAGTCATGGATTATTTTTATAAATGTACCAGTTATATCATATAAGTTGAGAATTTTTTTATTATAATTATGTATACTTAGATATATGAAATACATAAATAGAAAATAAATTATCTTCTTTTTCATATATTCTTTATGAAATTATTTGGTTTTTTTCGTAATTCATCAAGCTCCATTGACACGTTTTAATTGTTTAAAAGAAAAAACAACAGCAAAAAAAAAGAGTAATACTTTTGTTCAGTGATTAAAATCGAATCGGATCAGTCGGTCGGACCGGTTGAAATAAAAATTGGTGGCTTTTTCGGTTTGATAAGTATGTTAAAACTTGATTTTTACCAAACCAATAAAAAACCGATTTATATTATTTTTTTCAAAATTTTGTTTGCAATTGATAGGAATTAAACTTTTAACTTTTTAGTTTTATAATAAAGATCATACCATTAAGTCTGCCAAATGCATATTTTATTAATTATCAACTATATTTAATATTTATTTAATATTAAAATTAATTTTTGAATATTTTAAAAAAGATTTTATCAAATCGACCGACCCAACCGATTAGATTGAAAATCAAAGATATGACCAATTGAACCTCCGATCTTATTTTTTTTTAACCTTGCTTTTGTTTTTGCATCTTTAATTTCTATTAAGTGAAAAAAATTAGAGAGTTTTACTCTATGTCTCGAATAACAAATGATTTAATAAAACTATTAAGATTATTATACTAAATAATTATTTTAATATATTAAATATATTATATTAATTATAAATAATCATATTTAATAAAAATGTTATTATAAATAAATATTTTAACTTATAAGAGTATTTTAAGTGTTTTTTATAAGATAAGTCAGAGGTATATATTTAAGTTTTATTTGGTTTGAATCGGATTTAGGTCCCATGCATCTACTATAATGAAAAGTGAGTCCTGAGGGATTCAGTTGATATTTTTTAAAAACAAAAAAAAATGTTTTGTTTTGTTTGATAGTGGGGTAACAAAGTAATTTGAGTTCTTACATTTTTTAAAAAGATTTTTTTTTTGTTTGGTAATGGGGTAAAAGAGTAATTTGGATTAAATGATTTGAAAAAAATAGGGTTAATACACAAATTGCTCATTATACCCATTTTTATGATTTGATAGCTAAAAAAAAAAAAAATTCACTATTAAGTATTCAGACTTTAATTCTGTCACTACATTAGTCCAATGCCTAGCAGCATGTTGACATGTACAATTTTACCTAATAAAAACTTGAAATGTGACAATTTTGACATATCAACAATGCCACGTCATTATTTTAGAAATTTTTTATATTTTATTTTCTTTTTTTAATTAAAAAATAAAAGAATAATAAAAATTAAATTTCTTGAAATTAAAAATTTTTAATTTTATTTATTTTTCAAATTTACATTTTTAATTAAAAAAAATTAAAAAATAAAAATAATATTTCCTGAAATTAAATTTTTAAAAAATAAAAAATTTAATTTTTTATAATTGTTTACATTTAATTTAATTTTTCTTTTTTAATTAAAAAATAAAAAAAATTATAGAAATTAAATATTTTAAATATTGTTTTTAAAATTATTTTACTTTTTTTAATTAAAAAAATTAAAAAAATAATATTTCCAGAAATTAAATTTTTTTAATTTTTTTGAAAAAATATAAAAAAATTAAAGTAAAGAATTAAAAATAAAAATAATTTTTTAAAAATGCTGATGTGGCATTACTGATGGGTCAGAGTTACTACGTGTCACATTTCTATTGGTCAAAAATGACATGTTATCAAACCGTTAAGCCATGGACTAACGTGGATGACAGAAGTAAAGTTTGGGTACCTAATCATGATTTTTTTTAAGTACCAAATCATGAATAGGGGTATATTTTGAGAGCCAAATTGTGTATTAACCCCTTCCCCCCAAAAAAAAAGAGATGTTGTGTCGAGAGGGAGAGAAGAGAAAAAAGGAAAGGAGAGAGAAAAAAGAGAGAGAGAGATGGCAGAGGGGAGATAGAAATGGTGATTGGCCGGCGGGGGTGACTGGTCGGAGAGGAGAAAATGGTGGAGGACAAGGAGAAAATAGAGGAGAGAGAAAGAAAGGAAAGAGAGAAAATGGAGGAGGAGTGGCACGGATAAAGAGAAGAGGAGGAGGAGATCGAGCAAGGTGGCATGACTGCCTCGATGTAGCTAGCGACGGCTTAGGCAGCTGGCGACAGGAGGAGGAGGAAGAACAAGAAGAGGAAGAAAAAAAGAAAAAGAAAAAATAATTGTAGTTTTGTTTTTTTTTTTCTTTATTACTGTTGTTCTAATTTTTATAATTAAGAAGAATAAAGGGAAAATATAAAGAAAATAGAAAGAAATAGTTGTATTTTTTGTTATTGTTGTTTTAATTTTTGATAATTTTTTAATTTTACAAAAATAAATATATATTTAATAAAAAAAAATTACATAATTTTATATTTTTATGTATTAAAAAAATTATTAATATTTTTTATTATTCTCTTATCATTTTTTTGAGGAAAATATGATATAAAATAATTATTGTAGTTTATTTATCACTTTGTATTTATCAAATTAAATTTAAAAATATTAAAAAATTTAAAAGTATAAGTTAGAAAAAATTTAAAAAAAATTATTTTACTTTATTTTCATTCATTTTATATTTTTTTAAAATAATTTTAATTTAAAATAATTTAATAAAATTACTTATTTATATTTTAAAAATATATATAACTCGTGCAGCATCGTGCGGGTAAAATTACTAGTATTAATAAATATTATGTCTTCTCAGGTCTCATATTATAATATGTGTTTTTTATAACATTATGTCCCGAAATATGCAACCGAAAATTTTGCTTAGATCCAGCCCAATCATGTAAAACCACTTTTCAACCTGCACAAACCCATTTAAATTTATACATAAAGGGATCGATACTTATGTAAAAAAGATCAATCACTTAAAAATTTATATTAGTAATAGTAAACGAACCGGACCAGGCCTTGACAAAAATACCATGCCCAAGGTCCGATCATTATTTTAAAAGCCTTATTTTTTTTGTCCAAATCTGTTTTTCTGATCTATATTTCTGTTAAGCTCTCCCAAATATATTGAGCGAGACTTCAAATTTGAACGTGTAACCTAATCCTTGAACAAATTTAATCTAATCTTATTTAAATGATTTTAAGAATATAGTTCTTAACATCTATCTGATTGATGTATTCAAAATTTTACTTTCAAAATGCTCTGAAAAAACCGAACAAATGTTCGAAGAGTACCTTAAGTGTACACTTGTTAGTTGTTAGGCTTAATTAAAAATTGGCCCCTGTACTATACACCCATCCCAATTTAGGTACCTAAATTATTTTTCGTCCTAACTAGATACTTAAACTATCATTCCTTTACACACATTACGCCAACTACTAACACCGTTTTAAAAAAAATGATGTGGCTGACTTAGCCAATAATATAATGCCACGTGTCTATTATTATCCATGTCAGAATATAATTCCTTCCATGTCAATAAAATGTAATAAAAATGAAATATCTTTTTTTTACTTTTCTTTAATATTATTAATACTTTTTTTTATTTGTTTTAACGTTTTTTTTATCATTCTTCTTCTTCTTTTCAGTTGAGAGTTTTTTGCTAAACAAACTTTGGAGCAACAGTCGACTTTCAGAGTGTGCTAAAAAAAATTTCTTGCTATCTTCTTTTTCTTTACTTATTTATTGTAATCCATTTGTAAAAATTGTTGGGCACTCCTTTATTAAAGCTAATTCAGAAAAAAAAAATCCTAAATTTGGTCTTTTTTGTTGTTTTTCAATGTCTACCTCAAGCTCAAAATCTGCCAATCCGTTTAAGAGTATATACTGTCATTGCGGTGTGAGGGCTCCAATTTGCATCTCGAACACCCCTTGGAACAAAAGCAATAAATTTTATGGATGCTCAAAGTTCAAAGAGGGTTTTTTTTTTTTTTTTTTTGCATTTGAGTATTATTTGCTGGTTTAGGGTTTTTTAAACATGGGTATTTGATTTGGGATAATATGGTTAGGGTATTTTCGTTTCATAACTTATAATAGCTGAAATTATTAACTTATATGAAAGAAAAATAAAATAAAAAAAAATTTCGATAACTTAAATTCGATGCTAATTTGGTGTATATATTCTTTTTGTAGAATGGTGGGTGTGATTTTTTTCGATGGATTGAAAGAAATGATGATGGGCAGACAACAAGGTTTCATGAAGGGCAAGTGGTAGATGAATTGAAAGTTCAGAATAAAATGTTATTGATTGAAAACATGGACTTGAGGATTGAGAACACAGAGTTGAAAAAATCTGTCAACATTGATGAAGTGCAAAGGCTAGTGAAAAAAGTTAAAAGTCAGAAAGAAAAAATGAAAGCATACAAAGGGATGGTGGCAAAGAGTCAAAATGATGCATTTCCGTATAAAATTTGCTTGATTGTTTCATGGTTAATGTTCTTGGTGTTTAAATATTTTGTTTAGCAATATTGATGTAAGGCTTAATGCTATCATGAACTTAAACCTTTATTGTTATATGAAAATGAATGTATGGCTTAATGCCTTTTGTTGCTGTACATATAAATGCTTATTACTGTCAAAATACAAACTGATAGCATCTGCAACAAAATTGATGGCAACAAAATGGAAGAAAACAGAGTATATGATAACCATAATTTTTATTACTGCCAAAATACAAACTGATAGCATCTGCAATCAGAATTACATCATCTGCAATTGATACAAACTGATACAATCAGAATTACATCTGCAAAATACAAACTGATACAAACTGCAAAAGTTCATCCATAATGTTGATAACAGTAAACATCATTTGCAATCAGAATTACATCCAAAACATACAAACTGATTACATCCAAAAAGTAATACTATTTCAAAAACTGATTACATCCAAAAACTAGACTATTCCAAACACAAGCCTTCTCATCAGCACTACCTCTAAATCTTGAGATTCCTTGACTTTGTGATGTTTGATGTTTGAATTTTTTTTTTTTTTTTGTGTTTCATTCCTGCTCTCTTGAGTGCCTACTATAGCCTCAGCATTTGCTAAGTCAAGGGTAGCTGACTAAAAGCTTCTTTTTGATGATTGCTTAGTGGTTTTAGGAATAGAAATCAGCATTTGACCTTTACATCCAGGCTGCAAATACAATACTCATTTAGAATTAAAAGCAAAACAAATTAAAGAAAAAAGTTAAAACACAATGTGTGGTAACTTACATTTAGTATTTGCAATCCACTTTTCTCATTAGTGTAGATCCACATTCCTTGCATTATATGTTTTCCCCTTGTTCCAAGTGCACCTATTTCAACAACCTTCTGTTTATCTTTTCTTTTATCCCTGGCTTTGAGTGGCACAGTTTGGTATGTGAGGAAGCTGCTGCTGGGACTGCTGCTATTCTTGTTGCTGATGCGGCTGGGACTGCTGCTGGAGATGCTGATGCTGCTAGAGCTGTTGATGCTGGGGCTGCTGATGCTGCTGGAGCTGCTAATGCTGGGGCTGTTGATGCTACTGCTGCTCTTACATATTCTGTAAATATACCAAGATCCTGCAATAGTAAACAACAAACAAGTTGTGCACCTTCATTTGAAATTGTGTAAATAAATACTTATAAAATAGTACCTTAAATAAGCCAACTTATGCAGCTTCATTTACAGTTGAATCAACTTGAGCACCTTTATTTGCATTTTGCAAAGAACATGTAAAACAATGCTCAAAAATTTGTCACTGTAATAAAACAAAGCAATTGAAATATTGAATTACAGGATAAAAATAACTTACATTTGCATTGTTTATGTTGGAACACTTTCTACTGTTGTGTCCTACCTGGAAACATTTATGACACCTTATCTGCCTCCCTCTTCTTGACAATCTTGTCTGACTACTAGTTTCACCCTACTCCCTCAATCTGTTTTTTTTTTTTTTGTCTACCCAGCATTTTCCTTCGAAATGGTGGATCAATAGAGCCCATTTTTATATCTATCCAAAATTTATCACTAGGTATTGAAGGCAGCACAAACTTGTACAACTTTTTATATACTTCTTTTTTGTAGGACTCAATAACATAATCTTCAATCTTCTCATTCCTAAACAATATGACACATACTGCATATGGGCATGGAATACCAGTAAGACCCCATGACCTACAAGTGCATTTTCATCCCTCAATGTCAACCACAAAAGTATCCCCATTACAAAATACCTCAAACTCATTTGCACCATTCCACCTCACATGACAGTAAGCACTAAACTCCTTATTTTCCTCTATCTTTCTACATATATTAGGACAGAATAGAGTATTCCATTTAGCATATTTCATCTTGTTACTGACAATTCTATTCATTACATAGTGCCTAATTTCCTCAAACATAGAAATTATGGACATACACCTAGCTCCTATAAAAGCAGAATTAAAAGCCTCAGAAAAGTTATTATCTACAACATCATAATGGAATCTAGTAGAGAAAAATGTTTTTGACCAGTGTTTGGGATTTTTGTTCAGAAGGCTTACCAAAGCTGAACTTTTCAAAGCACCCAGAAGTTTTGCATTCTTATTAAAATCTGCCTCTATTGTTGATTTGCAGCAGGCCCAGAATAACATTTGCAAATCACAACCCTTATTCTCTTTCCTCCAGTTAGCAAAGTAATGTCGGCACAAAACCTATGCTCAACATATGGCAACAACAATGCTATCTCATCCCTCAAACCCTACATGATCAATAAATAAGTAATCAGTCCACATTGAAAGAAACTTGAAATAAATAAACATGAAAATGAAATAAATAAACCTTTTGCATATCACTCATGATAGTGAATCCCTCACCATCCTTTAACTGAAGATCACTCTGAAGGTTGTCCAGAAACCATCTCCATGTTTCCTTGTTCTCCACTTCTACCACAGCCGTAGCAATAGGATAAATTTGATTATTACCATCGCTTCCAACAGCAGCTAAGATCTCACCCTTGAAAGATCCCTTCAAAAAACATCCATCCAAACAAATAATAGGTCTGCAGCATTGCTTGAACCCTTCCTTAAGGGCACTAAAGCAAACATACAGCCTTCAAAATTTTGGTTTCTCGGAAGGACTGGGCCTTTGAACCATAAGTTCAATAGTAGCATTAGGATCTGCCTTCCGCAAAGCATATGCATAATCAAACAACCTACTGAACTCATACTCTATTCTGCCATTTATCTGTTCCAAAGCCCAAATGCTTGCCCTGCTACACATATTTTTGTTGATTTCAACCTTTAACTCCTCCTTAGCAAGCTTTTGCATCTCAACCAACTTCAGTTTAGGAATGATCCTCAACTTACTAAGAAAATGCCTTCCTACAAACTTATAATTTGCCCTCTTGTTTAGAAAGGTAATTGAATAGTCATGCTGACTTACGAAGGTCTTAATCTTGAACAACCCATCAGTATTATCCTTTGAAGCATAAACAAGGAATGGACACCCATCTGCCTTAACCTAGCTCTAGTCTTATTTTTTTCATTCCTAAGAGACTTAAAATCAAATCTTTTGGCTACAGCATAGACTCACAAGGCATCCTTGAATTGCTTGGGAACTTCAAAAATCATTCCAAGTTCAAACCTAGGCACTGGACTTGAGGAGTCAAAGAACACCTTCTTGCTTTTCTTACAAATGAGCTCACCATCTAACCCACCCTCATAACTACCTATATCAGAAGAATCTAGGTAGTCAGATTCCTTCCCACTATCATCACCATTTTCTCCCTCTGCAGCTTTCTTTTTCTTCTTAATTTCACTTATAAGGCCTTCAAAGTTTATTTCTGGTTGAACATCTTTTACTGTAAAACTTTTCTTCTTCTTTTTCTCTCTAAATTCTTTATATTGTTCCTTTATTCCTTTTATCTCCTCATCTTCTGAGATCCAGTTGTCCTCCACCAAGTCTTCTGTATCACTATTTTCTGAGACCACACTGGTATCTTGTTCTAAATCATCCATAACCACATCTTCTCTATCATTATTGATACCTTGGGACCCACCAACATTGTCCTCATTAAAAGTATTTGGTCCACCAACCCTTGATCCATCATTACTGCCACCTTCCCCATGTGTTGTCCCTATATCATTTTCCCTACAAGACAGTAATGGGACAACATCTGCTAATTCTGGTGCGCTAACACCATGTTCAACATAAATATGTATAGCTCCTACACTTGTAATATAATTTATCATAGATATGAATGATGCATTATCATAACATTCCCTAAGACCATCCTCTAACACATGTCCAGGTTCACAATAGGAAAAACTATTGACAGAAGCATACCCAGCTTCTTCAACCATTTCACACAGTAGTCCATATGACAAAAAATCAAGATCAATCGCCCATTCACTCACATGCCCACCCACGTAGGCTAAAGTAGGACTTCTTCTTAAATTACCATCCTAATGCATAAATATTGAATGCTTTAACCAAGTCATGATATTATTCTGCACCAACAACAAATATTATATATATATTATTTTTGTAACCCTAAATCACATTACTATTGTTGCAAAAACAGAGACAAAAATAATGTAAAATGGGACCATAAACAATACAACATCATCATATAATATTATATATATTATTGTTGTAACCCTAATTCTATACATAGCAACATCGCAATACCCAACAAAATCTATGGCCACCATACAATCTCTAATTCACACTATAACATCACCCTTTAGAATAGTCAAATTCTTGGAATACTCAAATATATAAAGCACAAGGCATACAATATTGTTTTTGGCTCTAAGCATTTCATATAGGGTTAAATACTAATTTAGTCCCTGTACTTTAGGCCTTTTCTCTGTTTGGTACCTGAAGAAATTTTTTTGTCACTTTGGTACTCGAACTTTTATGCTATCAATCACATTGGCCCTTTGCCCTAACACCATTAGTTAATGCCTGACTAGGCAAAAAAACAACCAATCAGAGCCTAACACGTGGCAAACCTACCACATCATTAGTGCCATGTCATCATACAAGAAAAATATAAAAAAATAAAAAAAATTCAAAATAAATAAAAAAACTGCTTTTTAAATTTTTTTTTTTTTAATTTAGAAATTAAAAAATTATAAAAAATCAAAAGATACATCTAAAAAATTCAAAATTCAAAATTAAAAAGAAAAATAAAAAATAATTTTTTTAAATATAGAAATTTCAAATTAAAAATATATATATATATATATGAAAATTCGAAATAAATAAAAAATAGAAAATTAAAAATTAAAAATTAAAAATTAAAAATTAGAAAATTTTTTAATTTTTCAATTTTTATTAAAAATATTCAGATTTATTTTTCTTATTTTTTAATTTTAAATTTTTTTTACAAATTTTTAAATATATATATATATATATATATAAAGTTTTCGATTTTATAATTTATTTTGAATTTGGGTTTTTTATTTTTATTTTTATAATATATATATATATATATATATGAAAATTCAAAATTTAAAATTTAAAAAAAAATAGAAAATTTAAATTTAAAAATAGATTTTTTTTTATTTTTTCATTTTTATTAAAAATTTTCAGATTTCTTTTTCTTATTTTTTAATTTTTTTTCAGATTTTTAAATATATATATATATAAAGTTTTCAATTTTTATAAATTATTTTTAATTTTGGTTTTTTTTTTTTAAATGAGATTTTCAAATTTTTAATTTTGATTTTATAAAATCTTTTTGAATTTTTTTGAATTATTTTAAATTTTTTCTTATATGATGATGTGGCACTAATGATGTGGCAATTTTGCCACGTGTCAGGTTCTGATTTGATGCTTTTTTGCCTAGTCAGCTATTAACTAACGGTGTTAGGGCAAAGGGCCAATGTGAATGACGGCATGAAAGTTCGAGTACCAAAGTGACAAAAAAATTTCTCGATACCAAATGGACAAAAGGCATAAAGTACATGGACTAATTTAGTATTAAACCCTTTCGTATATCATAGAAACAACTTTTTCCAACCATCCACTTTTGAATAGATCCACTTTTAGTTGATTATCTTGGTTTTTATATTACTAGAAAACAGCAAAAGGCTCATGATGGCACCTTTTTTAAGATGATGTAACAGTCTCTATATTAAGGACCAAATAGTAAAGCTTTTAAGATGCTGATAAAATTTGTTAATTATAGACCTCAGTATAATTTGTATTATAATTTCATAAATAAAAATTCATTT
This sequence comes from Fremontodendron californicum, assembly GCA_030761205.1. Taxonomy (NCBI): domain Eukaryota; kingdom Viridiplantae; phylum Streptophyta; class Magnoliopsida; order Malvales; family Malvaceae; genus Fremontodendron; species Fremontodendron californicum. Next base: position 5,081,085 of record JAULJL010000037.1, read on the forward strand.
TTTTATACTATAATTTGTACGATTTTAAGAGAACCATATTTCATATCGATTTTAAGCATATCAAAATCAAGCATCCATAACACAGAGGAGGATAAAAGGCACTAACATTTTCAATAGTCAAATTCTGTCAAAGCTTCGACCTTTCAAGCCCTTTTCTCCCACTGCACTGTCACTCCACCGTCGAATCTGAAGGCTGACAAACCAAAGAATAAAATCAACCTTTGAAACTCTGAATATGTGTTTCGAATTTTCTGAATACTTTTTGTAATCGAAAGTTTTTTAGATTATCTGAAATGAAATTTTATTTAAAAACTCGAAACTATGAAAATGGGAAAACAAAGTACCTGATAATAGATGGGTTTTTAACAGATCAAACAACCCTTAACCTGATAATCGATAGGTTTTTGACAGATTAAAGAACCCTAAACCTGAAATCAAAGTTTGAAGATGAAGAAACCAAAGATTCTCACAAACGAAAAGTTTTTTTTCAAAATGGGAGAAGATTAACCAATAATCAGTTTAATGGTTTTGGATTTTTGATAAACTATTTTGATAAATGAAATTTCTTAAATGAATTATTAAATGAATATTTCAAATCGGTATTCCAAAAGCTTTTTTAAAGAAACTAAAAAGTTTCTGAAAGTATTAATAATATTAAAGAAAAGTATAAAAAAAAAAAAGATATTTAATTTTTATTACATTTTATTGACATGGCAGAATTATAATCTAACATGGATAATAATGGACACGTGGCGTTATATTATTGCTAAGTCAGCCACATCATTTTTTTTAAACGGTGTTAGTAGTTGGGGTAATGTGTGTAACGGAATGACAATTTAAGTATCCAGTTATGACCAAAAATTCTTTAGATACCTAAATGGGAATGTGTGTGTAGTACAAAGGCCAATTTTTTAATTAAACCTAGTTGTAAAAAATCCAAAGCAAATATATAAATATATATATATATATATATGAGTTTGTTTTTGGTACATTAGAAGTGTAAACTTTTTAACTCCACAAGCGGATTAATAGGTTATCACATATCTCACTTTTTTTTAATTAATTTTTATTTACTTTTTTATTATATCTTAAGGATATATATCACCCTGTGAAGTCTAAAATCTCCACTAATAGTGTATCAGATAATAATCCTTTATATATATATATATCATTTACCTTTTGAAATGTTCAGAAACGGATCCTAGAGAAGCAAGGCGATAAAAATATGGTAGACGTGTACAAACTTGAAACCACCCCTACTACAAAGCTAGAGCAAATGCCAATTTACCACTTCCTTTTAATTATTTTTTTTTTCTTTTTTGCAAATTTAAGCATGAATTACAAATCTAGAAGAAGCTTGACTTTGTTTCTTCTTCAGCTCATCATTCTCTCGCATCAAATTCTATCAGTAATTTGTGAAAGTGGGCAGCAACAGAATGAATTAGAGAAACCATCTTTCTTCCAGGTTGTATCAAGCACCATTTCACTATTGAAGAAATCTCATAAAAATTCTTGGGAAAAGATCAGAACCATTATTCATGACTTGCAGTTGCAGTTTACTCCTCCAAATCTAGAGTAAGTTAGATTGCATGAAAAGTTTTCTGTTTTTTCGTTATTACGTACATTTGAGTGTTGAATGAAATGTGTATATATATATATATATATATAATTTGTTCCTTATATTTTGTCAGTTTTAGGGCCACGAGCATAGGCACAGCACAAACTACAAATAAAGCAAGAGTTGAAGAAACTGCGAAATCTGCTGCAGAAGCTGTCGACAAGACTGTTGAGAAGGTGAAAGGGAGTGTCTCTGATAAAGAAGAATCTCATGATGAGCTTTAAACTATTAAACCCGGAAACCCGTATCAGTAGAGTAATTTAGGTGTGTTCGTAATTTGTAAGTCAATTTTTGTTATATGATGATCTTTTTTTAAATTACTAATAATCTCATTCTCAATCTCTGATGTTCTTTTCTTGTAGTCTAGATGGGTGAACCTTAGATTTGAATGTTCGATTAATCCATAGCAAAAAGATTGTTTTCAGATCCATTTTCAATCGTTCTGCAAGCTTTGAATTTTAAATTATTCTTTTTATTTTATACATGTGAAGGTCATGCCTAACGCAATAATCAAATGTCTAATTACTATTTGTAACGAGTTTAAACCTAAAAACAACCTTTTTATAAACAAGGGAAGACCACGCATATCAAAACTTTCTCCAAATTTGCTTTTATATGGATGACCATGAAAGGTAAAAAATTGGGTATTCGATATTATTTGGTTTAATTTTTACGGATTCAGATATTACAAATTCGGATAATTTTTAAATTTTGATATTAGATTTATTATTTGTAACGAATTTGGATAAAAACTCTTGAATATCCAATATTCAAATCCACTTTGATTTTGATTCAAATAATGTCAAATATCTGAATCCACTTTATTTATTATACAAATAACGATATCCAAATCCGATATTCATTTATATATTTAATAATTATTTAATTTTATATTTTTAATAAATATATATATTTTAATAAATTCAGATATTTAACAAATTCAAATTCAAATATTCATCTGCTGCGATCCTATGCTTATAGCAAAAGTCTTGTACATCGAGAAAAATTATATTATAGACCCTTCCCACCACGTTAACCATGGTCCCAATCAATTAAATTAAAACAAATTAGATTTTCATTCCACGTCATCATTATTGTTTTTTTAGTTGAGTTTAGGATTTAGGATTTAGGATCATGTTTAGGGTCTAGGATCGTGTTTTACATTGAAAAATAAGTATGACGTGAAATAAAAATCTGATTTGTTTTAATTTAAGTGGTGGGAAGGGTTAATAGTATAATTTTTATTACATAGGATACGATATATATATATATATATATATATGTATATTTTACTAGATTTTCATTCCACGTCATCATTATTGTTTTTTTAGTTGAGTTTAGGGTTTAGGATTTAGGATCGTATTTATGGTCTAGGATCGTGTTTTACGTTGAAAAATAAGTATGACGTGAAATAAAAATCTGATTTGTTTTAATTTAAGTGGTGGGAAGGGTTAATAGTATAATTTTTATTACATAGGATACAATATATATATATATATGTATATTTTACTAGATTTTCATTCCACGTCATCATTATTGTTTTTTTAGTTGAGTTTAGGGTTTAGGATTTAGGATCGTGTTTATGGTCTAGGATCGTGTTTTACGTTGAAAAATAAGTATGACGTGAAATAAAAATCTGATTTGTTTTAATTTAAGTGGTGGGAAGGGTTAATAGTATAATTTTTATTACATAGGATACGATATATATATATATATATATATGTATATTTTACACATGTGATATCCAATGAAACCCCAGTCTTCCAAAATTTCAACTGGTGACCTTCAAGACAGAATCTTAAGCTCTGAAATATCCAATGAAATTGTCCAATAATTGATGTTCACATCAAGTTAAACAGGAAGTAGAAAGTAAAGAAGCATGTAGGACAATCTCCAAGTAAATGGTCTAGATGAAATAGAATTATACATATCAAGTAAAAATAAATAATTAAATAAAAGGAAAAGGAAAAGGAAGCTCTACAAATGTCAAATGGTATCATTAACCTACCAAATAGAACAAATTAAAAGGCGAAGCTTGGAGAACTTTGCTCAGAAAAACCAATGAGCTAAGCATAATTTTATTTTCCACTTGCAGGTAAGCAGAGTCATTGACAACATTATGCATGAAGACACTGTCGTGCACCATAAGAAACTCAATACATTTGAATATGCTAAGGCAATTAGATTACAATGAGTACGTACCATCAATGAAGAAACAGATTTGTTCGATCTGGATTTGTTTAATAAAAGAAAGTCTTCATAATTCAATGTTTACAGCTCTAGGAAACCGCACAGATTCTCTGTTTTGCAGTCATGAGTTTAAAAGCCCATAGCTATGTTTTTAGTTATCCATCTCCTTAGGAGATGGTAAAAGAAGTAGGATTAAAGGATCATAGACTCAGATGAACTAGGGGTGAGCAAAATTTTGGTTATCGGTTTGTTCGGTTTTGATTTCATTCGGTTATTTAATTCAGTTTAATCGATTTATTCGGTCGGTTTGCGATTTTTTATTTCTAAACCGAATCGACTGAACAAACTGATAATTAATTAAAATTAAATAAATAAAATCATTTTTATTTAAATATACCCAAACCCTAAACCCAATCCAATTTAATCCAAAAATAAATTAATTCAACCCAACCCAACAACTCATAACCCAAACAAATAATAAACTCATAATTCAAACCTTTAAAGTGAAACCGAAAAAACCGATCGAACAGAACCGATTAAGTCCGGTTCGGTTAGTTCGGTTTTAAAATGTTTTTCGGTTCGATCGATTTTACAAGTTAATTCGATTTAATCGGTTTTTCGAAATTTTAGAACCGAACCAACCGAGTGCTCACCCCTACTCAGATCAACATAATCCAGAAGGACAAATGAGAAGGGAGAGGGACAGATGGATCAAAATGTGAAGCATGTGCAGGAATAATACAACTCAGCTCCGTGACAGATCAACCATCTATGCACACGAGAAAACCACCAAAGAGGCAACACAAGGTAGAAAATAAGATCAAACGACCTTTAATCACCAATTGCAAAGAAAAATTCCATCCTGACAATCACTCAAAAATATTCAACTTAAAGTTGACTGCTAAGGATAACCATTTAGAGACCAACTTCTGAAACTGAGATTGATAGCAGTCACTGTAATTAAAAGACAATATTCTACATATTTTGCCGTTCAAAATCTAAGCTAAAGGAAACTGCACTAAGAAGAATGAGAAGCAGAGAGTCTAAGACATTCACTTTGACACCTTCGTAGGCAAATGTCATTCCAGTTGGGTACCTGATGTTGGTTGACGCAAACAGTACGAGCACAAGCATCGGAGCATGCATCGAGCTCGGACACACCACAGACAGTTACACAAGTGTCGGGAATTGGATCTTTCGAAAATGCCCCAACTTTTTTCAACATTCTCTTTGAAGTGCAGACTCTCTCACAAACAAAAATATCATCCGAATTCTTCTCCCTTCCCCTGGCACTCTTAATTCTCTGTTCTTCAGCATGCCTTTTCTTCATTCTAAAAGCTTGCCCCGCAATAACTGCTGGGATGGCAGCCCCAAGAAGAGACCACCACAATTCAACCATCACAAATTGCAGTAGGCAAGCCCTTTATTCTTTCCCTATGTCCTCTTCTGCACTCTTCAATGAAAGAGGAAAATACAGCACATGAACTTAACTTCATTCATTTCTTGACTGAACAGCTAGTAGTTGAATTAAATTTAGAAGCATCGAACTTTACTTCTAACACATAATTAAAAATTCTTGTGCAAAGGCAATCAAATCTATGACTTATAAAGAAGCAGCGAATGAACAGAAAGAAAAAAAAAAAAAAAAAAGACTTTAAAGGTAAATAAATGATAAATACTTGCAATCTGCAGTTAGAAAGCTGGATTTTATGCTGCCTACCATTTAAAGTTCCAGTATGTCCAGCATACAATACATTAAAACATTGCATACAACTTAGCATTACTATAAGAACTTAAGAAGCACTTCAGATAAGTGCCACTTTCATCATGTCATCTATGAACATCAGAGAGATGCAATCAAGAAGAGAATCTACACAATGCTGCCGCTATTTGGCTTTAGAACCTACATTTTTAACCTCCCAATAACCTATGTTACTCGGATTCGGATATGTGTCCGACACGGGTATGTTCAATTTTTTCCAAGAGTTTCATGTATTTGGAGGGTCTTTGAAGGATCATATCGCCATACCCATGTCCGGATAGACGTCAGACACGAGTACTTCAAGAAAAATGAAATGTCAAAACAACATAGCCAAGAACAACCATTTTCACCATTTTCCACTTGATTCTTCCAAACAAAGATAATCAAGCTACCCATCTACTATCGAAAGATTTTAAACCAAAACATATACAAACAAGGCACATTACTGCAGTTATTATAGCCAACAGCCATAAAAGGCCTCAGAACCCCATTTTTATACATAACAATCAAATGGATAATTTCAATTTTAGTATACTGCAAACCACATTCTTATTTTTGTGAACGAAAAACTACAGCTTTCTTAAACAATCACATAAACTCAATTCCCAAATTAAATTTCTTCTTCAAAAAAAAAAAAAAATTACACTCTTTCAGAGTGAGTAAAATTCCAAAAAGCTTTGAACTTTAACAACCATTCTATTTTTAACAATAATTTAGCAAATACCCATTTCATAAAAAGAACAAAAGCATCACATCATGCAGTAACATAAACCCATTATGAAGGCATAATTAAGTATAAATGAAGTCAAAGCAAACAGAAATCAAAAGCCATTAAATTTAATGAAAGAGGGAAAAAAAGAAAAGAGAAATCCAGATTACGAGTTACAGATCAAATTACAAAGAAGATATAGTCAATGCTGCCGCTAATCCTACAGGTTTAATTCCTATAACAAAAAGATAAAGAATAGGAAAAAAAGAGAAACAAACGTTCAGGGTTTCAGAGAAATGAAAGAAAGAGGGGGCTGACCTTTGGAGCAGGGTATTAGGGAAATGCAGCAAAGAGAGCAGAGCCTCTATGCCTTCGCTTTCCACTCAGGAAAAGGATCGTTATAAAATATATAAAAATATATGTATGTAGCATTGTCCGCTCAAGCTGCGTCTCTTATCTTTTACATAGGTGAGATATACACGGATTTAAATACGGTTGAAACGCGATATTATGATTATTATTTTGTAATTTCAGTTTTTTTATCATCGATATTTATCGTAATTGACCGTGATAACATTTATTTATATTCACAATTGCAATAAATACGACACGATCTAAAATATGTTCATAATCGTAATTTAAATTTCGGAACGTATCTAAAATGAATTGTCTAAGGTGAGGCAATTGGTACTTACATAGAATTAGACTTATTAATTAATTGAATTTGGATTGAATTGAATCAAGTCTCGTTAGTAAAAATTTTTATTTGTTTAAAGTTCGGCTCAGTTAAATTTGATGGATTAAAAAAAGCAAAATTATTGTTTAAAATTTTATATATTAATATTTATATATTTTTATAATTAAATTTAAATAAATATATTATTATTTATTGAATAATCGACTCAAATTTTAAAAAAGTTATACTAAACTCGATTTTTAAACCAAATCTGTCAAGTCGGACAGATAAAACAAATATACATAGAAAATATGATAAACGAACTCTTATTTGTTTCTGTAATCAAGGTAAAAGAATTAAGAAGACGGATCTACATATATGGTATTGGAGGCAATTATCCCGATACAAATTTTAAACTTTAATGAAAATAATAATTTTGCCCCACAAAAATTGAAAATATTTAGAATTTTAATGAAAAAAAAAAAAACAATACTTTTGCATCCACTTAAATTTATCGATATCTAAAATTTTAAGCATATGAATCTTCTTGAATTGAATATCAACTCATCTTAGCCTTTCATTACTATATAAGAAATTTTTTAAAAATATATATCTTTTCTTCCCAAAACATACGTCCCCTGTTAATTTTTATTGATACGTATGGATCGAGTGCACGCGCGGATTCAAATTAAATATATCAGTAACAATTACTTTAAAGATTCTTATGATTAATGGCATTGGGTCATGATTATTGAAGAATTTGATTTGATGGAAGCAATGCTGAAATTAAATTAAATTATATATTTTTTTATTATTATTTAGTATAATTAATATTTAATAGGCGTTATTTTATTAGTGTGTCTTTTAGGATTTTAGGGTTTTTGTATAAATATATTATTTTATTTAGAATTTGTAAGAGGTTAAGAGATTGTGAGGTTCAGAAAAACAGAATGTGATTTTGTGTTAGGCTTCGAGTGTGACTCAAAAAATGATTATGAATTTCGACCGAAATAAATAAAAAACACTCAAAAAATGATTATGAATTTCGACCGAAATAAATAAAAAATTGTTTGATTATATGGTAGTTTTCATTAAAATTATCAATTGACAGAGTGTCAGATTAATCATTCTTGTGTGATGCTTTTGAAAAATTTTAAATTTTATTTACGTTGTATTTGAAGGAATCACTTCGAATTATGTAATTTTAACATAGAAATTTCGATTCCTACATTAATTCTAACTAATGGTCGTCAGGACAGCCATCTTTTTCATTCATCAAAAAGAAAGGCAAAGGTTGAATGCTATTAAGATGTTGCCAATCAAATTAATAGAGCATACTTCTAAATTAGTTATCCTAAATTTGTTATTTAAAGTTAAACACTTAAAAGTGTTTTATAGACCTGACAATATTAGATACGACATGATTACATGATACGAAAAAAATAACTACAACACGCAAAAAATACGACACGATACAAAAAAATTACACGAACACGACACGAATACACAAATGTTATAAAATCTATATAATACTAATTATTAATGTATCAAAATTTATATAAATATAAAATACTTTAAACACGATTATAAGACGATAAAATATACGAACACAATACATATACACAAATTGCCAAATTTAACTTTTTTTTTTTTTCTTTTGTTGATAAATTGAGGGAAGAGGATTCAATCCCGTTGTTTTTGAGCAGAGAGAAACATGCACTAAAAAAATAGAGCTAAAAATTCAGATGCCCAATCTAACTGTTTTTAAAAGTACTATTTTAAGATTATTATATTAGGTAATTTATTTTTTCAATGTATTGAAATTCATGAAATTAAATATCAATAACTGTATTTAATGTAAAAATATTTCTATAAATATTAAAGTAATTAATTTTAAAAATATCCAAAATACACTCATTAGCAAAAACCCAAATACTTAAATTAACACAACTCAAATACTTAAACTAACAAATCGGATGAAATTCATAATTGATACTAATATGATGAAAATGTAGGAAGGAAGAAAGTTGTTCTTTTTTTTTCTTCTGGTTGAAAATTAAGATACACTATTTTACTTTATTCATCATTGGAAGTTCTTATTTTTCATTTCTCAAATGGTTAATATGTAAATTGATCTCAAACTATACATTTTTTAAAAAATTTGGTATCTAAAAACTGAAAAAATATAATCAAGTACCTTAATTTTATTCTTGTCAGCAAATTATCTCAATACATTAATTCCGTTACATAAAATAATGATGTAACTTAATTGATCAATATTATATCACCAAATATCATATCAATGTCACATCAACATTTAAAAAATATTTGACCTGATACATGATAATATAGTATTGATCAACATTACCACATCAACATTTTATGTAACAATTAGTCCACTGAAATAATCTGCTTAAGAATACAAATTTAGGTACTGATTGTGATTTTTTTGGGTATTAAATTGTTAAAAGATATATAGTTGAAAGATCAATTTACATATTAACCCTTCCTCAATTGTTCCTCAAATTTGAAAACAAAATCAGGGGGGAAATGTGAAAGGAAAGTAGGTTTGCATTGAAAAGAATCTATATTTGGGGAAAACAATCAATAATTATACATACATCCAGTAAAACTGTAAAACCCTGAAACCCCTTGCAATTAGAGGGCCTGCGAATATAAAAGAATTCGCATGCCAGTTTTACAAGCAAAACGAATAAGGGAAAAAAAAATATGAAGCAAGGAATCATACGAAGTTCCTTAAGTTTAACCTAGTTGATTCATGTAGTCACCTTTAAAAAGTGGCATGCAAATTTAAGATTCGAATTCTAACATCTGCAACTCATTTTCTTATCCCCAAATAGGAAGCATCCTTTCAAATAGGGCACCACAAACAAAGGGAGAGAGAAGACGAACAATGATATTCCTACATAAAGTTTCCTAAGGTTAACTTCTTAGCCTGACTTACCAAATACGCTTGCACGACCGATCATCGTCACCGGAATTTTTATCTAAACGTTGAGGTCGTCTCTGAACAGGAAATATGAACCGTGTAGTTGGGGTAGTTAAGTCATCTGAAAAATATGTTCTCCTGATCAACTGAAACAAGTACAATATAAGTTTAACAATAGCTAACCCCTATGTTATTCGGATTCGGGTATGAGATGTGTCCGACATAGGTATGTTCAATTTTCCCCAAGATTTTCATGTATTTGGAGGGTCCTTAGAGGATCATATCTCCATACCCATGTCCGGATATGCATCGGACACGGGTACTTCAAGAAAAACGAAGAGTCGGAACAACGTAGGCTAACCCACTAAATTTTGAGAGACTAGAATACCAAACAAAGCAAGCAAAGAGGACGATAATACCATACGAAAAAATTTCATTACATATCTTGCATCTTTGGCAGCCTGTAAACATCAAGCAAAATGTTAGCCATCTACAATGAGCAAAAGCCAGATTTAACGTTGTTAACTTGGGTTTGCCATGCTCATCAAAAGTATGAGATTTTTACTATCCCTAAATTTTTGCTCAAGTTTTAAGCTATCCTGATTAATTTATCAGCTAAACTAGGGAAGCTGTGATGGTCAATCTTAGGCTTAGGCTCATTTTGTCTTGTAGAGAGCAACTTCCTGAAGTAAAATGTTTTCCACACAAAATATTTCCATGAAAAGAAAATAATTTACATTAATCTTTCCTTTGCCACCACCACTGCAACTCAAAGTCAAGCTGAACATAACTTCTCTCAGAAGAACCAAAATCATTTACTCAATAACTCGGACCTTAATTTGCCATTCCAAACTCAGATAAACACAAGATTTCATAAACAATTAGTAAGAACATTAACATTTACTTGTTCTGCGAGCATGCCGAAAACCAAGAAGTTTGCCCCTTTCTTGCCACTGCAAGGATGCAGATTCAGATTCAGAATCCAAACTAACCCCATCCCCATCCCCATCCCCGGAACCAACAACCAGCCACCAAAAACATCTGAAGATCTTAACAAATTGAGTAAATGAACAAGAATATTTGAGCTAGTGTTTGTGCAAATTGGAGACCATTTGTTGAGATATGATATTAGTGTTAACAAAGGTTTGGAACTGTTAGTGTTAGAACGAAAGGGGAAAGTGAGAGAGGTAAGAGAATAACAGGAGAGAAAAAAGACAAAAGAGAGGCTCTGCTCACCAGTTATAGGAGTTGGTGCATGTGGAGGGAGAAAATACATAGATTGGGATCTCTCTAGAAGGCAGGGAAGGAGAAAGATAGAATGGGAGGAGGGGACCTGCCTTGGTTGAAGGAGGTGATTGGTACCTGAGGTGGGATGCTTAGTCACACGAGGGAGGTAATGACTCAGAGACTATGTTACTCGGACTCGGGTGTGAGTGTCGGACACAAGTATATTTGATTTATTCTAAGTTTTTCCATGTATTTGCAGGATCCTTGAGGGATCATATCCCTATACCAATGTCCGGATATGCGTCGGACACGGGTGTCGGACATGGATACTTCAAGAAAAATAAAGAGTCGAAGCAACATAGGTCAGAGAAGGTTCTGACAAAAAAGTCAATGTTTTTTTGTTAAGAGAGCAATTGTTGAGTGAGGAAAATAACTCCCTGGCCTCAAATCTGGAAGTTGTTTTCTTCACTTCACTTCACTTCGCTTTTTATTTTGCTTTGACTGAAAATTGTTTCAGTTGACCACTTTTTGTGTGGCTACCAAACACCAGAAAATGCAAACAATGACTTTAAATGAACCAAACAAAGGCTCAGTGTTTACTAAATTTTGAATGCTTGGTTGAATGAAATCTTTGCATTTATCCAAAAAAAGGAAAATCGAATGCATATATCCTTATTAATTACAAAGCATAAAAATAATGAAAGGCATCTATAATGACATCTCAAAATAATCTTACACATCGAGTTCAAAGAAAAGGAATATTAACAATAGAATGGCAAACATTTCATGTAAAAATTTTGAGAGTTCCTAAAAGTCGTCATGGACACATAGGCAGGTGTGTTACTAAAACAATCAAAAATTACAATGCACCTATGTTATCCGGACTCTTCATTTTTCCTAAATTACTCGTGTCCGGAACATATTCGGACATAGCAATGCACAGTCTTCAACAAACTAGAGCAAAACTGGAAAGAACAACACCAGTAAACAGTAGATAATAAACAACTACCACTGTAAAATCTCTAAATTACAAGGATTTATGGGTCAACTAAATCATAAATTTCAAGGCACAGGAGTTATTCATCCAGAGAGAGAGAGAGATACAAATTAAATGCAAGAAAATTGTAGACAATTACTAAAAACTGTTGCATTTCATCCATCTTCAAACAGCAATTTGAGACATAAATTAATCAAGTAAAAGCAAAACTATCCTATTTGACTTCAATTTGTCCAGATATGAATTGAACTGTATCATTTCCCTTATTTTAAACCAATATGTTGTCTAGTGGATTCTACTCTTATTGCAACTACAATTCTACATTGAAATAGATAAATTACAATGAAACACCCAAGTTTCCCCATAAATTTCTGCAAGGATATAAGAAGGAAAGAATAAAATAAGAAATTCTTCCTCTAACTGACATATAAGCAATTCAATGCATAAGTTAGAATGCTTACTGCAATAAGGACTCCACTACCAGGAAAACTCTCAGTCACTAGAAGCTCCTCACTAGATGGAAGCAAACGCTGCTTCTCAACCCACTGACGAGCTACATCAACGAGATTGCCACTGCTACCTCTTGTATCCTCTTTAGCAGCAATATCAGCTTTATTACCAATAACAATACATGGGACAGGAAGTCCCCAGGACCTCCAGAACCTAGAGGAGCTGAAAATGTCCCAATTGTCGCAATCTCAACTGCCCACTTCAGCAAGCTTGTTTTTGTTCTCCCTTGGGAAAGATCATGAACAAAAATAACACCTGCACAAGATTTCAAGGGATAATCATGTGTAAAAATCACAAAGTCACAGAGCTTACAGTAATTACAAAGGCTAATATGGGAAGATGAAGCAGGAAAAAGTTTCCTCATGCTGATGATTAGGGGCATATCATTTGGATAGTAATGATGTCATGCTGATAATATTTAAGATCATTAAGTTAAAATTGTAATATGTGCAATCAGCTTATATTGCAAACATGTCCATGGAATAAATTCATTTTTTTGGTATTTTGCAAATTTGCGTCCCTGTTACAAACTTACAGGGATTCTATAGAGAAGAAACAGCAATTTTCTAAACCATCTTTTACATCTGGAAAACATAAAAATATTGATTTTTATCAATCACACTACTGATCTGTAGAATCAAGGGCAGCCTAAAAATTAAATATCTTTTGGCTAAGAACGAAAACATGGGAAGTATGCAGCTGCTACGGCTCTATTTCATTCATGGAATAACAGTGCTATGGGAAAGCTGATACAGGCAGTAGCCACCACCGCATATTATCCATGTAACTGTATCAGGCCACTGATCAGAATAGTTTCAACCAAGATATAGCCATGGTCCTCAATCTGTTCCTCATGCAATGGAAAACACAATTCCAAGCTAGTACTAAATAGAACATGCCGATACTTGGAAAAAGCAGAAGAAAGATTGTGGATTACCAGACTTGCAAATTAAGCATCAGAAAATTTTCCTGCCAACAATTATCAAGAACTTGAGAATTTGCTCAAACCAAGAGATTAAGCACTCACCATTAATTTGTGAATAAAAAAGAGATCCGCAATCTTTGTATCGCTCATGTCCTGACACATCCCAGAGTTCAATGAAGAAATCTTTCTCAGCATCCCCTTTTATGCTACTTGAAGAGCAACCAGGACTACCATATGTGGCATGCTGTGTAGAGATAGTAGTGACTACTTGGTGAATGAACTTAAACAATAACTTTATTTAAAACAACAAAGGAGTACCGAGTCTTACCTTCACACCAACTGTACATCCAATTGTTTGAGGAGGGGAGCAGAGGAAGAGCCTTTGAGAATCAAATGAACAAGAGAAGTTTTCCCCACACCTGCCATTCTGGCATCTTACAAAAAGTTGAAAACAAACATCTTTTTGGAGGAGGGTATTTAATTTCAGCATGAGAAGTAAACAAATCAGAACAGCAGATCAAGAGTCTGCTTATTGCTCAATAAGGGCGCAAAACAGTGTCTGAAACACTCAGGCAATCAAAAACAAATAAAAGAAACATCCAAAGGAAATAGCATAGGAACATGAAACCAGTAACTCCTTTGTAAAGATTTCTTCTCTTGATACAGAAAGTAATAAAACAATCGTCAACAAATTACTGAAGTACTGTCACCAAGGTCATGCAGATTTTCCCTTCAACTAAATTGAAGAGTACCATTAGCTCAAGTGTTTAGGGTGGGATGAGGTATGGGTAGAGATCCTAGGTTCAAGCCATAGTGCTCCCTCTTGTACCAATAAAAAATTGAAGTGTACCAAGTTAGCTCTTAAGATTAATGGTTTACCTAATTAACCTACTAAACCTTCTACCTTCTTCCTATTTCTTTCAAATCTTAATGCATCATCTAATATCTTTCTCCAACAGCTTCAAATTTGTTTCTTATACATATATATCACACACCAGATCTCCTCAACCAAAAAAAATGAGCTAGTCAGGCAATTATTTCACACCATACTTCATCTCTCATTTCTAGCATTAATATTGTGAATGGCCATTAATCAAGTTCTCAATTTTTTTATGCACAAACAAAATCATTTGTCACTTTAAGTCCTTTTATCCTTACATTTTGGCAGGTAAACCAGACGTTCTTTTTTGTCCAGCAGAGTTACAGTTCAGGAATCTTGAACTGAAAATTCATAAATTTAACAATAAAAAATCAGCAACAGCTACAAGATAGTTTTGTACACCAAGACATCTATCAAGTTCGTTCCTTGTGATATAGTTACAATTATAATAACTATAAAGCATACAAAAATTTTAGATTAAACACTCTCAAGTCTCAACAGCTACTTCATACAGAAAAGCAGGCAAATTTGCAAAGGCAAGCACAATATATGAATACAAAAAATTCTATGATTAAAAAAAAAAAAAGTATAATTAAATACCTGAATCACCAACAATAAGAACTCTAACTTGCCCACAAGGAGGACCTCCATTAAGCTCTTTGTTCTCCCTCTCACGTTCCCTCCAAAACATTTATTTTCTCTCTTTTCTTCTCTCAGAACCAAAAAGAAAAATCTACTCCAAAAAGAAAACCCAACTCAATTCTACAAACAATAGCAAGACTAATCAAGTCCCATCTAACAGGAAGAAATTCAAAGCAGAGCAACAGTTTCTCGAAATGGATATCCAAAATTTCCATCCAAAATACATCTCAGACCAAAATCCACCCAAATCCAGGATCCCGAAACTCATTATTTCAGAATCGAATAGTATCTAACAAAAACAAAAATCCAAATGGGTATCTTTAAAATGGAAAGACAAGAAGTGGGTATCTCTTCAAATTTCTGTTTAGAGCTTCCAATCTCAATTTGAATAAACTTTGGTTAAAACTGTATTTTCCCAAAGAAAAATCAATGTTTTAAGTGCGGTTTATCGGGAGATTAGGAAAAAGGGAAAATCAATCAGGTAAATAAAAAATTAAGTTGAAGTCAGGATTCAAATTGGTTTTCGGATGGATTGAGTATGCTTCTTTTTCTTGTGCTGATACGGATGTGATTAAACAGACAAACTTGAAGTTGGAATGTGCCAAACAAGCGCTAAAATGCGCGTCAGTTGCCAATTTCAGGTTAATTGTATGAATCGCAGTTCAAAAGTAAAATTTGGAACCTGAATTAAAACAAAATATATAAATGTGCTACCTACATGAATCAATTATAAGACATGAAAACATTAACTTTATTTAAATTTTTTATTTTTTCTTATAAAATATGATAATATGATAATTTGTGTATATGTGTTGTATTTTGTATTTTTTTATATCAACGGTGTAAACATAAAAACTAAACAAATTATAACGTTTTAAAATATTAAATATAAATATAATATGTATATTAAATATATCATATTTATACAAATACAATATAATATTCTACTAAATAAATAGATATCCGTGACATCTAAGTCTTAAAAAAAAAAAAAAAAACAGTTAGAATAATCAGACATATATTAACTATTGAGTCTAAAACTCAAGAAAATCTTAACTTTGAAAGAAAAAAAACCCTGAAGTGCTTTATTTAATATAGAAAGAGTATAGTAGAAATAATCAGACAAATTAAGATGGGTTAGAATGTCGAATAATACTATATCTAAGGCCGCCCTTAACTAGTTTAGAAGCTTCATTCATAACTACATGGATGTTTTTCTTAAAGAACAAAGCATATTTTTTTATATATTAATAAAATATTCTAATAACAAAGACATAAATTATTAAAATTATAACAACAACAACCACAACAACAAAGGACTGCAAGTGAATCCACTAGCTTGGCTCAGTCTCATACGAGCTGGATTTTAACTGTTCAGCCCCCAAAAAAACATAGTGGAAAAATTAGTGTTAACTAATCTCTCTGAAGAGCATTTTATATGTATATATATATAATACACATATAATCATCATAAGCAAACATATGATAAGGAGAAGAGAAGCTTCTAATTAAGAATACATACATACATATGTATGTATGTATGGATATGTTTTTTCATGTAGAAGAAGAAGAGGGAGAAGAAGCTTGCAAGGTCCAAGCATTAGGAGCCATAAGAGGCATTTGATTATAGTAAACCATGTATGGGCTATCATGATTATGAGAACCTTCATAGGTAGTTATCACATAACTTTCATCATCTCTGTCTCTTTCTATCCTCTTCTTCACATTGCATCCTCCACATGAACATTTATAATAATTTCTGCATAAATATAATAATTATTCACATCAGCTCAATCACGATCAACTAAGAAAATTATTGGGGGAATACATAATTAACATATAAATTCATAGCCATATTTATATATAAAATGCTTTTTTAGTATAGATGGTTTTTGATCATGTGTAGTTATTCTTCATCCATAATCTTACTCTTTTCATTTATCTTAAAATTCGAACTTAAAACTTTCAAGTTATAATATGAAGTTATAAATTCAAAGGTGTTCCGTTGATCATGGAAACATATATATATATATATATATATATATATATATATAATCTTGTAAAATCTATCCACATTATAGAGCCAAGAGAGTTTTGATTCCACTAATATTTTCAGGTTTGATCGATATTATTATTAACTATATATATTTGATTTAAGTTTTTTGTATATGATTTTTTTTCTAAATCTTCTAATTAATTATTATACCTAATTAAATGCCAACATGGCAACCCAATATATATATGAATGAGTTTTTAGAGTATATTTTTGTTGGGCAATAGTAATTGTTTATAAGTTATATATTTCATCATGTAATACTATGATCATGTCAATCTCACATCACATGATTAATAACAGATAAATACAAGCATATATAAATAAAGGATTGACTGATTGATATATTGATTTAGGGCTAGTTTAGCAGTGCTGTTGAAAAATATTTGGATTGAAAAAAGTGTGTTTAAAAAGTGTGGTGAAAAAATGTGGTTTAAAACCTTTTAAGTGTTTAGAATTGCTGTGAAAAAGTATTATAGAAAATTGAAATGTCAAAAAAATATATGTTTAAAATAATAAAAATGTAGAGATATGAAGATAATAAAGTCATTTTATCAAAAAGTCAATTTTTAAAGTCCAAAAATTATATTTTTTGGCTTTTTGATTTGGCTTTTTAAACCATGGTTTCAATATCAAAAGCTAAATTTTTTTATCTGTTTAACATTGCGTTTACAATGAAAAACAACTTTTGACTTCAAAAATTGTATCAGAAGTAATGTTAAACGAAGCCTTAGATTTTTATACGTAAGCTTAAAAATTTAATTAAGTTGAACAATGTTGCCGAATGCAATATATATTATATAAGTGGTCCTGCACTCACTATTATTATTATTATTATTATTATTATTATTATTATTATTATTATTATTATGCATTTAAATTTGAGAGAGGCTCTCGACTCTCGAGTAGTCTTTTCACAGCTCCCATGTTTCTCTATCTATGCCTTAGACACGCACCCAGTCCCACCCACTAGACCCCAATTTCATTCATAAACAGCTTAATTAATTTGTTTACCTTTATAATAGTTTTAGCTTTGTTTCCATCTGCCATATAATTAGGCATTGGAGCCCCTCACAAACCGCCCTCCCCTCCCCTCCTCCAACCCCCATTTGCTCTTTAAAGTCTTAACAAAATAAGGCTATGGACTAGATGTAATCGAGTAAAGTTAAGCTTATAAGTAATGAAAATTTTAAGTTTGAATTTGAGTTTGATTCGAAATTTATGATTCGAAATTCAGCTCGAACTCGATCGAGTTTTATTTTTATAATTCGAGTTCGATTTGACACAAAAATTGAACTATTCAAACTCGTTTGATTAGACTTATTTACATAATAAAAAATAAGCTCAATTTTCATACTCGACTTTAAACTTATTTATTGTACTTGATCTCGAGCTTGAATTAATTTTTTTTATTACTAATTAAAAATTAAAAAAAAAAACTCGATTAGGCTCGCAAATCACTCAAGCTGAACATTAAGATAACTCAAATTGCTCGATAACTCGAATTGGTCGAATTCGAATTCAACTCAATAATAATTAATTGAACCAAATTCAAAAAAAAAAAATCGAACCAAATTCGAATAACTTTTAAGTATAAACATACCCTACTCTAAACCCCATGCCCAATATGTACTTGAATAATATTTGGCCTTCCAGCAAGAGTGCACACAGTTCGATCCCTTTAATTATAACCTATATATTTTTCAACCGGAAGTTTTCTCAAGTATCAAACTTTCATGATAGCTAGACTCCCCAGGAAACTAGATTGAACTAACATAGTCATCATCAGCGGTGTTATCACTAATATGGTTATAATTAAATGCTAAACTTTTAGCAGATAACTTCAAATATAAAATAAAAATCTAAGGATATCATGTAACCACATGCAAGCTATTTTGGCACCATCTACCAGAAAAGAAAGAAGAATTGCCAAAAGGCCCGAAAGTCCAACTCCTTTTCTGTATAGCCATATAACTTCTACCTAAATTAAGAACTAAATGCAAAGATATTTGTAGCAGAAAAGAGAGAGATGGTTGGCGTGCACCACTAGCTAGTTGCACAACCTGCCACGAAAATGCATGGCTATGGTTTCGTTTTGGGCAAATACAACTTGCACATATACACACTAGCTAGTACTGGGGGCACATTATCATATGATAACGCAGCCGCCCACAGTGTATGTGGAATGATCGATGCCTCTTGCATTTGCAGTCTACTTCATGGATGAATGATATAGCTACTGGCAAATGTAATTTATTTGATGAGCGGTCCCCATAATTCTAAAATGTGGCCTGCGACGTAATGAAAATTGAGATCTTTACATCGTATTTTATCCGTTACATAACATCCGTGACACTATAAATTTATTGAAATACTGTCAAATTCATGTTTGCGACAGCTGCGATGTGTTACGTAACGCCCGCAACACCCGTAATCTCGACACCGCAATGCGATTTAAAACTATCGGCGTCCCTCTTTTGCCCCCTTTCGGATATAATTTGCTACTATCCTACTCTATGATGTGATGGGTTTGATTCATCCGTGTGTTAAATTATATGGCAGCAAACCAATCTTCCTTCCCATGGTTCTTTCTAAGACTAAAGGTTTTTTTTATTATAAAGGTGGTCGTAATCTTGGATAAAGAAAAAGGGTTTTAGATATTAGAATTTTAACTTAAATTCAGTGGATGTTATTTATTAAAGATAACTATATGAATCAAGTAGATTAAGTCTTAAATTCTTCTAAGACTAAAGTTTTGAGTGTGTAACTATATGATTTGGAACAAGAAAGAAACGATAGAAAGATAAAGATTTAATTTATAATTTTTTTTGATATGGGGACATATGAGAGAGACCAATCTAATCTTTTAGCATGAAACCTTTTAACATGAAACTTGTACTAATTATTGAGTCAAATCCGTCTTTGGATTCGAATTAATATATAGTTGAAAAAAACAAATGAGAAAGACAACGAAATGTTATACTAATTAACATATTGCTATAAATTATTTATTAAAAAAAAAACTAGAATAATATAAAAATCCAACATGCAGCCCATTTTATGATTATAAAAATCCATTGTTTGAGACATAGGTTGTCTGCATAGTTGAATTATATAATTTCCAAATTATCACGAGAAAGAAATGTGAGAATTATGAAGTTAATTATCAAGTTGAAACTATAATATATCAAATAAATTAATATAAACCACCATAGATGTATAAAAAGAGTGGTTCCAACATCAGGGAAGGAGCTTATTCATACCAAATGTTATTCATCGTTTCATGCAATAAGATAAACCCAAAGTAAAAATAACTTATTCTTCTTAATTTGTACTGAATTTACCTTGGATTCGGGCTGTTCTTCACGGACTTTTTCCCATATTTCCTCCATTTATATCCATCATCCATGACTTCCATCTCTGATTTCGTTCTAAATGCAACTCGATGCCTCAGTTCCAACTTGTTTTCCCTCACTCCAGTTTTGAATTTTCTACAAATTTTGTAAGCAACAAAAAAAAATAAAAAAATAAAAAAACCCATTATTTCTTAAACAAGAATTAAACTAATGATAACCATTACTTTTACTTAATTTACTTCTTTTATGGGTTTTCAAGAAGAAAGCAAAAAAAGAAAAAGAAAAATCCCAGTGGGGGGGCTTATATCACTTGCATGTTACTACTTTTTGATGTTGCACCACTAATTTCATTAGCGCCAGCTCCCAAGCCCTTCTCCGATGATGCCATACTTTGCAACGACGAATCTTCCTCGAAGGCGCCATCATCGAGCATAAGATAATCCGACAGCTTGAATTCGGCCATCGGATCGAAGTTTTCAGGATAAAAGGTGTAATTAGGGTTAGGGTTTGAGCTCTCAAGAGAGAAGTCCATTAATTCTAAGGAAAGCTCGACTTTGGTCTTTGATAGTGTGTAAGAAGGGAAACTTGCTAGGCATAGATGCAACCATTTTATACATTTATTTATATAATAAATAATTTTAAATATCTAAAATATAATAAAGAATTATCTTTCTTCCTTCATGGACACTTTCCTGGAGGATGCAACGAAGCTACTTATGTGGTGCCACGTGTCAGGCTCAATTGAGTGACGTCATGGGGATGACGTATGGGCTCAACTTTAGTGCATTTTTATCTGGGACCACTTGTAGTAGTACTCAACCTGTTGTTTTTGGTAGGCGGGAATGGGAGAAAGTATTGTGTCTAAGCTACTTGGACCGCAAATTTTGGTCTATATGTGAGCCCTATTTGCGTGGCGTTTTTTCATTGGGTCAGATTCATCATGATCATGAATTCATTTCACTTACAAATTACAATTTATTGTATAGAAGTAGTTTCATAAAAAATAAAAAATGTATACAAGTAGGAGTTTTGATCTCATAATCTCATTTCCTTAAAAATTATTTTAAAATTTTGATGTAATTAATTATAATAACAAAATCTTTATATTTCGTAATAATAATTAAAAATATTCTAATTTTAGATTCCACCTCACATTGTATACCAAAAAATTTATTAATCCTATCAAAAAGATATTATAGTATTTTTTTTTATTATTTTTGTCATTTTTAAGAGTTCATTTTTTATTTATTATTGATGTAATTTTTAAATTTTGCAAGCTATATTAAAGCTTCAATGTGTAATTTTTTAAATTATATTAATTATTTTATTTATTATATTTAAAGGGATATATGATCTTTAATCTTGTTGATAGAGTGTACAAATTAAATTTTATCAATGATTTTGCTAACAAATAACCTAAAGGCACTCTTTAAGATTACTAGATATAGTAATATCTTCATTCAATGCATTGAAAATAATGAATAAAATTGTCAGCTACTGCATTTAATACAAAATTATTACTATAAATAGTATATTAACCAATCTTAAAGAATATCCTAATAACACTGTTAGCAAAACCCTTTTACTAATAATGTATGAAATAATGTTATTTTAATAAAAATACTATTTATAAAACCGTACATGAGTAATGGGTGGATGGACTATTTAACCACTTCCATCAAGTAGAATGGAAATAAATAAAAAAAAAAGTCAATTCTTGAACCGTAAAAAGGGTAAATTATAGGGGTGTGCATAATTGGGTTTTAACCGAATTAATCGACCGAATTTTAATTCGGTTCGGTTAATCGGTTAACCGAATAAAATTCGGTTCGGTTAACGATTAATGGTTTTGAGAAATTTCGGTTTTCGGTTAATTCGGTTCGGTTAAGCGAAAATAACCGAATTACACGAATTAACCGAAATGCTTAAAACGACAAGATTTTATGAGTTTAGATATATATATATTTTTAAATTAATTTATATATTAAAAACTAAAAACCCTAATAACCTTTCCTATTTAATTTATATATTAAAAACTAAAAATTAATTTATATATTAATTTAGATATATTTTTGAGTCTTTGAGACTATGTAATGTTCATGTTTTATCATTTTTTTTAGCTGTGTTTGTTTCATATTTGGCTTTTATAATATGCTTTGCTTTTGGATTTTGATTGGTTGGACTTGGATAGATAATTTGGATACAAAATCATGTAAAAAAATAGGTTAGCAAAATATTTTTTTTATTTATTTCGGTTAATTCGGAAACCGACCGAATTAACCGAAATAATTTCGGTTCGGTTAATTAACCGAATTAATTATTCGGTTCGGTTAACGGTTAATTGGAAAAAAAATTCGGTTAATTCGGTTTTGGATAATTCGGTTCGGTTATTAACCGAATTAACCGAATGAACACCCCTAGTAAATTATATGTTTAATCATATAATTTTAGGTGATCTTTTTTAATTTTAATTACTCAACTATAAAAAATTATAAAATTGTTTTTTATCATTCAATCATTTTATCACATCATTTATCTTTACTATTATTAAAGGGAATGACTGAGATGGTGTCACTAAGTCAAGTGACACCAACTCAGTTACTAAAAATAGCAAAAGAACCATTAAATATAAATAAAAAAAATTAAAAATTAAATAAGGATATATATGTCTTTTAATATTTAATATTTTAATTTTTTACAAAAAAAATCCAATTACTTCTAAAAAAATATCAATTTTCTAAAAAACTAATCACTTACAAAAATTACCTATTTTTTTTACATTTAATTTTTTTAAAACACAATTTATTATATTTTAAAAAAATATAATTTCACTCACATTGTGAGTGTATGGAATTCTATTAGATATAACCTGATATTATCACATCATTTGAAATGTCATGTGATATTTTCAAATATATTTTTTCTCTTGCAAAAGACATATAATGAGAAATAATGTGTTTTTTATTTTTAATTTTTCAATTCTATCAAATAATATATAAGATGAAAATATTTTTTCTATTTTTTTTTTTACCAAAACGCTAGTAAAAAGAAAAAAAAACATATTTTTTTGTCCTTTTACTTTTTTCTTCATTCAATTTTTAAACATAATATTTATAAATAAAATTTCATCTTTTGATATTTCTATCCTTTTTATCAGCAAAATTTAAATCGTAAACTGCTTATAAAATGCCAACATGATTATGTTCTTTTTAAAATAAGATAATTACAAGGGAAAAAATTTGGCTCTTTAATAGTAGTATATGTTGATGATATATATTTCTTTGAATTGATTTTTTTTTTTTAGTATAACTTTTTCTCCTTTTTTGCTTTTTGGTTCGAATGAAACGGGACATTTGAAAACAAAAAGAAGGTGAAGACAATATCTTTTTTTAACGGTACAATATCATGTGCTTATGTTTCTCTTTAAGCTAGACAAAAAAATTATGGAGAACTAACTTTTTTTATCTGTCTTAAGCTTCATTTGGATAAGCGACGAAATTGATTCCGTAAAATTAAGAACAACGGTGGTTGGTATCAGTGCGGAAAAATCCAAATGCACCCCGAAATTCGGATCCAAAAGCTCACCTTATCAAACACATATTCAGACGATTGTTGTAAATCTCCAGTGTAATCTTTAAAGATAATAAAGTGTTTATCAAAGGACCATGGGACCATGGGATCCGTCTAAAACCCGTTACTTACCCTTCATTGTTGCAAATTTGAACAGGAACAAACTCGTGCCCGAAACCATTACTAACGCCTCCTTAGACAGTTTCCATACAACCCCGAGGATGCCAAGCACAGCATCCTTATTGAACAACTTATTGGTTAATAGCTTTCCAACCAGCCAATTTGGCCCTTCAATAAATCAATCCAATCCTGGATTTCCCCCGTTTCTGTTGGATTTGGTTTGAAACTAATACAAGTGAATGTGAAATTGATCTTTTGATATAGTGTATGACCCAAATACATTATTTATGGTTATGTTCATGAATTATGAAATTCATGAACTTAATTTATGTCATTCATGAATTTGTTCATTCATGTACCATGTATATTCATCCTAATTAATATACATTCATGTGTTCATGTTTAATGTTCATTCATGTATGTTTAGGTCCCTAATGACCTATAAATAGATGTTTTGTGATTATGAAAATCTCATTCAACTATTCAATAATCAACTATTCTTAAACTCTTTTTTTCTTTGGTTGTTCCAGTTCTAAGACTTTTGTTTTATTTGTTCCTTCTACTCTGTCATTGTAGAGAGAAAATTGAGTTAAATTCCTTAAATTCGTGGATTTTGAAAAAATGTGCAACTTTTCAAGGTGGTGTTGTTGAAATCCTGGGAGGCAATTGCATTGAAATTGTGTGCACCAAGTGACGGTCAAATTCGCCTTGCGGACAAAAGGTTCAATCCTTGGCAACAACGTAAAGTTCTTAATTCTTCAATTTTGTCTTATACAAATAAGTTCTCTAATATTCTATTTAAAGGCATGCTATTTAATTGTTGTAAGTAAATTTTTCCAACAAGGTTTTACAAATATACAAAATATTAAGGCGAAAATTATTTACCTTTTATTTTGTTTATTTGTTTTCTTGTTGGGTTACTTGCTTATCATAACCAATATTTATTTTATTTATAGATATTGGTGCTTGGATTTCCTTATATGCATGCTTAAAATCAATATTTTAATTTATTATTATATTGAAACCATTGTTTATTTAAGTTGTGATTAAACCAATATTTTAATTTATTACTATAAGTGGGTTTGGGCAGAATTTAAGGTCTATATTTCGAGTCAAGTCGGGTTTGAGGAAGTATTTGTGAAGTTGATATTATACTTAGGTTTGGCCCGAACCCGGCCCGACCCATAAACACTTCTAAACATGACATGAGTAAAATTTTTCCACTTAATTACCATTATTATAATTTTAATTTAATTTTAATAGTAAATTGTATGTATATGTTGTTAAACGAAGTGTTTTTTTTTTATACTCAAATTTGTGAGAGATTGAACCTGATAATTTATGTTAAAAAAATTTTAATTACTGAAACTAAAAATTTAATACTTTACGAATATATGACAGGATTATTGATAAAGAAGTGGTTTTTCAATCTTACATTTTTTTCCCTATTATTAAAAGGTAAATTGTATTACTACTTTGGTTGCTTTATTACTACTTTGATTATTGATAATAGTACATTTTTTTTCCCTATTATTAAAAGGTCAATTTATAGTCAAAATCAGATTCTAAGGTCTATGGAGCATGAAAGTCCAATGGATCACGAACACATGACTTGGAAATCCTATGAAAATGAAATAGACCATTTTCAATATATTTATTTATTTTACTTATATTTTGCATTTGAATGCTTTGTCTTTCAATTGTTTTTGGTAAGAGTAGTAAAAGCGATGTGAGAAAGTGCAAGGAAATGCCTTTAAAATAGGAAATTGACCTAACCAAAACTTTCTGATTTTGTCATTTGATTCATTCTTTAATGTATTTATTAATTAACTATTGATATTATTATTTTTGGTAATTGAATCCAATAGGATTTGGAATTGGAATTGCAACAAGGGATGAAGCTTCGGTTGACAGCACTAGCCACTATTTGGTAGATAATTTTTCACAGATTTTATCATTTTGTCGCTTAGTGATTTTGACTCATCAGAATTACGACTTAGATTAAGATTAATTGGCCATAACTTTTGGTAAAACCTTTCGTATATTATATATGTTTATAAATATGTAGTAGCCAAGCAAGTTCCGATTTACATTTTGTTAGGTATTGTTTGATTTTGATTTTATCTTTTGTCTCCATTAGATTCAATCCATAGGTATGTAAATTCACAATTTCACTTATATATATATATATGAGTTATTTTTTATATACCGATTATGAATTTTTTTAATTTTATAAATGAAATTAAAAATTTATCACGTGTCCCTATTTTAATTACTTTTTAAAAAAGTTCGTATTTAGTATACTATTGGTGAATTTTTTTAACCTTATAAACGAGATTAAAAATCTGTCACATATCTCATTTTTTTCTTAATTAGTTTTTTTTTTTTTTTAATATAACCTAAAAGATATGTATCACCCTGTAAAACCTTATTTATGAAGTTTAAAAATTTTACTGACGGTGGATCAGATGATTTATCTTAACTAATTGTAAAATCTAAAAACTTCAAGAGATAATTTATCATATATATCCATGCATAATTTATTTTTTTATAAATAAAATATTATCAAATTAGCTAAACAAAAAATTAGACTTAATATCATCTGTATATATATAACTAGACCTGTTCAAGGATCAGGCTATTCGTTCGGTCTGAATTGGGTAGGACCTGAGTAAGATTTTTTATAATTCGGGCCGGTCCGAATTATTATTCATTAAATAAAAAAATTATTTAAATTTAATTATAAAAAATATATAAATATTAATATAAAAATAATTATTTAATAATTTATGAATAATAAAACGAACTTACAAACCGACTCGAGTCCAACCTGAAACGAATTTGAACAAAAAGAAAATTAAGTCAAAACCCGATCCGGCCCGATCTATATATAACTAACTACAATAAAATTTAGATATCGCTATGAGATCATGAAAGATAAATATTTCTTAAACCTCAAGAAAAGAAGTTGCAAAATCACACTTTGCTTACATAAATAGTACTCGAGATCAATATTCATGCAATCACTTTAATGTCTAGCGTGATTAGAAGTTTTACCTCATTGAAACGAGAGAGGGGAGTGAACCCCAAAGCATTATTCTTATTAATGTTTGTCTTTATCTTCTTAATTTTATCTCAATCTATCCTTAATTAGACTAAACATATATAGTAATCGATCCACTCTGAGAGTGAAATGCTACTTTCTTCTAGAAAAGCTTAAAAGTAGATAATCTAATGCATGACTGATGGGAAGACTTGCTTTGGGACTTCATAAGAAAGGAACAAAATAACAAATCAAGTAGCATATTTCTTTTAGTGGGGCTTCAATGATTGTTGGACTCCTCCACATTGATCTCCAACAATGCACGAATTTCCTGGAATTGGTGTTTGCTCACCCACCTCTCTCTCTCTCTCCATAAATATATATATATATATATAATTAATCAACTTACATCGATTTTTATAATTTCGTTTATGATTGATATTAAAACAAACAGATCGTTGAATTTAACAATACAATCGCACTCGTTGTGCATGTAAAATTTCGAATCGGTCCAATATCTATATCATGTCGATTGAGAATATCGTTTTTATATATATTTAACGATTAAAATTTTTTTATATCGAACAAATAGTTATATATTTTTAATTTACTTAAAATTTAAAGTGCAAGATTTACATGAATAGAGAATAAAATATAACAATATATGTTTGATTTAGGATCTTATTTTATTAAAGCTACAATGCAATAGCACTATCACCATCATCCAGGGGTTCATGGTAGTTTCTTGATGTGGGCTATGGCGGCTACTAAGAGCAATTATATTGGGACATGAAATGAAGATTGATTAACTTATCTCTAAATTTTCAAGTTTTTGCTGTTTTGAAAGGAAATATTGCTTAAGCTATAAAATTCCCAAATGTCAATTTCAGTAAAAAAGCTAGAGAAAATTATTCAGCTGCAAGACCTAATCTATAATCTATCTATAAGAAACATTAAAAACTATCCCTCAATTGCATGAGATAGCTTAATTTAGGATTGAAGGGTATTATCCTTGAGATAAAATTGGTTTGAGGGATAATTATGATAGTTGCATTTGTTGGGGTTTTGTGTATTTTTCTTTTTTTTTTTTTTTTTTACTGGGCCAAAACAACATTGTTTCATTTTGAGAAATAGGAATAAAAAAATTGGTCAGTAAAAATGAAAGATGAAAGAAGAGGGAAAAATAAAATATTCGTGTTATTTTTTCGTATATTTAAATTATTTGTGTTCGTATTATTTTTCGTATGTTTAAAGTATTATAAATTTATATAGTTTTTACAAGTTAATAATTCGTTTAATGTAGATTTTGACACATTCGTATCGTGTTCGTATTATTTTTTCGTGTGTTCAAAATATTATAAATTTATATAGATTTTTACATGTTAATAATTCGTTTTATATAGATTTTGAAACATTTGTGTATTTGTTTTATGTTCATGTTATCCTTCGTGTCGTATTTTAATTTTTTTTTCATATTGTATTCGTATCGTTTTCAATTCATCCAAATATTTTGCATAGTTTGTCATTGTGATTCAATTTAAAAAAAAATTGTGTGTACGTGTCGTGTCTCAATTCATCCCATATTTTGCATAATTTGTCATAATGATTCAATTTAGAGAAAAAATATATGTTCGTAACGTGTTTGTGTTATTTTATCGTTTGTTTAAAGTATTATAAATTTATATAAATTTTTACACGTTAATAATTGATTTTATGTATATTTTGATACGTTCCTATATTTGTGTCGTGTTCATGTTATTTTTCATATCGTGTTTTAATTATTTTTTTCATGTTCTATACGTGTCGTATAATCATGTTGTGTCCGAAATTGTCAGGTCTAATTGACACTATTCAAATAACTCCCAATTTTGTATCATGTGTCGTCGTGTTCATGTTATTTTTTTTATCATAATCGTATTCAAGTTATTATATATTTATATAAATCTTGACACGTTAATAATTCGTTTTATATAGATTTTGACACATTCATATATTTGTGTCATATTCATTTTATTTTTCATGTCGTGTTTTAATTATTTTTTTATGTTATATTTGTATCATATAATTATGTTTTGTCTGAATTGACCATATCTAATAACTCTCAATTTTATATTAAGTGTCATATAATGATGAAAGTTATTATTTTTTTAAATTATATTTATTTTCTTACTTTTTTATCTTTCAAATTTATTATAAAATATCAATTCAAATTCGATAACATACTCGCAACAAAATGCTGGTTTTTTTTTAGTAAAAATAACTTGTAACACCATGAAACCACTTAGAAAGAAGCTCGTAAAGGAAACAAACATGCTTAAACAGCAAAAAGTCTTCATAATAGTCAATGTTCCTGCACTATAGGAGAATTGAATCTAGCTAGGATATGAATGGGGAAAAATATATGAGTTGTAATCACATCTTTGTCAATATTTTGGCAGTATTTTCTTTCTTGAGAAGCTTGGAGGTAGGGTCGGATTACGGTCTGAAATTTACTCAAGTTTGATCTAAAAACTCGTTTTATTATTTATAAATATTATAAAAAAATATTTTATATTAATATTTATATATTTTTATAATTAATTTTTTTTATTAATAAACAATAATTTGGGTCGGACAAGTATTTCGATCCTTAAACAGGTGTACTTATAATCCCAAAAGCAGTTAAATATTGGTATTAAAGTATTGGTAAAAGATACCATAATTAGTGATGAAGTACCCATTTTATAATTTTGATCCTAGATTTCAATATAGATATCAATATATATTAGGAAAAAGATAAGAATGAGTCAATTTTTATTGTATAGCCTTTGGTCAATAGATTAAAACAGGAAACAAAAAAATCATCATATAGCTGTAAAATCTCTTCATGGTGATAATTAATTGTGCCTTGTGCATGCTTAATGGTTTTATGACAAAGAAAAGTGGCTAGCTAACAACTCCATTAGTATTCTTTACTTTATGATTTTGGTCCTTGGATTTATAATTTGATGCTAACATCTACCCTTCTCTCCCTTCTGTTTTCCATTAATGTAAAGTGCTTTTTTCTCTTTACTCATTTTAACTGTCATTTTCATTTCATTTTTCCCCATTTAATTGATACCTATGTTATTCGATTGTTTTTTTTTAATATTCGTATTTAATATTATTATATCCAACATATATCCGATTATAAATATAAAAATATGATCTTTCAATTATATAAAAAAAAAAATTAAATTTAAATATATTCGTATTAAACACAAACTATTATTAGACATTCACCCGAACCGTATAACAGATTGACACTTATCACCCCAGGCCCCAAGATTTGCTTTGTCAACCGCCAAAGAATGGTGTGCTTAATTTGCCTTTTGACGTCAGGAAGAATGGAAGTCTGGATTGAATTTTCATTTGTTTAATTGCAAGTTTGGAAAACTTGCAAACTTATCAATTGCTTTAGTAAAGTCCACATATTAATTTTCAGTAAGGATCTTGATTATTCGGTTTTAATTAAATTATTCGATCGAAATAATTTGACTCGGTTAATTGATTAATCAAAAAAAATTTAGATCGATGTTCGGTTAAGAATTTTGATAAATTTCGTTATCGGTTAAGCAAAATTAACCGAATTAATCATATTAATCGAAATACTTTATGTTTTTTTTAATTTTTTAGTACGTTTGATATTTAGATTTTATTATAACTTTCTTATGCTTTGCTTTTGGATTTTGGTTGGTTGGTTGGATATATTATTATGGATGGAGTATAATTAGTTTGTTTTGATATTTTGGTTGTATATAAAATCATGTATTAAAAATAGATTGTAAAATAAATTGAGTATTTATTTCGGTTAATCGAAAAATGACCGAATTAATCGAAATCATGTCGGATCGGCTAATTCACCTCTTATACTATTCGATTCGATTAACGGTTAAAAAATATAAAATTTTGATTAATTTAATTCGATTGTTAATCGAATCGATCGTTTGAACATCTTTAATTTTTGGTAATTACTATATATATATATATATATATATATAATATCCAGCTGTTGATCTGGACTTGAATTTGATACATTGTTGACACATTCAGTTCATCTGTGTAAACATTTGTAAAAAGAAAAGAAAAATGATGTTACCTAAGAGGAGATAAAAAGTCTAAAGAAATTTAATCACATTTTATTTGGTAGAGTCAAATTTATGCTAAATCAGACGAAAACAAATTAACCCGGGAAATTCAGAGCTTGGAAAATTTCCAGCAATTTCTAAACAATCTATCATGATTTTGACTCTCTGATGTAAAGTTTCCCAGTCCCATATACATGCACAGAGACAAGTCACCAAAATAATGAGCTAGGCCAGCCCGAATTTCATTGTTTTTCTGATTGTCTTTCTGCCTGCCAAAATATCTGTATCAATAGATGAGAAATGGGAATTAGTCATGAATATGCGTTTGGTTGGGACCTTTTTTAATCTAGTTAAATCTGATATTTATATTTAACACATATTTAAAAAATAAATATTAGGGTTTTTAAAAAATTAAATATATTTGTATCGAAAACATATCGTATCAGACACTCATTCCGAATTCGAGTAACATAGATTTAACTGCTAAAGAATTAGTATAAATTGATAGCTGAGGCTTGAGAGATATTATATGTGTCAACAAACACTTTGAAACTGTATCTTATGGTTTAAGAATTAATCGGGTTTTTATTTTCACTAGAACATGCTCCCATGTATTTACTCAAATCACAGCAAATGTCTTTTACTCGGTGTATGAAAGAAAGAAAATTGAAATGGATTTTACTTTGGGTCGATGATTCTTAAGCATTTTTAATTTAAAATCAATTGATAATAAGTAGAGAGGTTCAATTTGAATATAAAATTACAGACAATCATTGATATATTCGATGTGGGATAACACCACTTTAACAGGTCCTCTCACATGTAGGCAGAGATAGATAAACCTACCACGTGATAAATTCGGAAACGATAGCAGGCAGGAATAACATGCAAAAATAACATAACAGAACTTTTACTTTTATACCATGTTAATCATCCAATATAAAACCAACTGGTAATAGTTGAAAAGACTCAACTTCAATATAAAACTATAAATAATATAAGATTTAATTGATATGTGATAACACCACTTTAACAATAATGATAAAAAAAGAAACCAATTAGGATCATAAATTATTCCAACGTTAACATGGAGACAAAAGGAAAAGCAAAGCCTTTTCTTTTCCATTTAGCAAAAGAAGTGGAACTGGTAGAAGAGAAACCAATTAGGATCATAAATTATTCCAACGTTAACATGGAGACAAAAGGAAAAGCAAAGCCTTTTCTTTTCCATTTAGCAAAAGAAGTGGAACTGGTTTTTGACTGTGGAATACTTTTGTTTATGAAAAATGGCAAACCTATGTCCATGGGTTGGGTTGAATCGGGTTTAGCTCATATAACAAAATTTTACTTGTTTAAAGTTCGATCTAATTTGGTCCGTCAAATTTGAAAAATAAAAATTATTATTAAAAAAAATTATTTTTATATTTTTATAATTAAATTTAAATAAAAATATTTTTATTTATTAAATAATAATTCGGACTAGATCAAATCGATCTAAATTTAAAATATCTTGTCCCGGACCAGGTTTGGACAGTTCTAATACTAATTTGCTGTGCTATATTGCTGTCTCTTTGTTTGTTTCCCTAAAGTCTCTATGACAAATAAAGGTTGAGTAAATAATAAATTAAGAAAAATTATCTCGTAAATTATTAATAGGCTTTTAGATTTTACACGAGGGTTAATAAGGTGATACACATTTTTTACAGTATATTTTTTTAAAAATAAATAATAAGATATATAAATTTTTTTAATTTATTTATAAAATTAAAAAACTTCATTATCACTGATATATTAAAAACGAATTCATAAATCAATACTTGTGGTAGTATACAATTTGACAATTCCTAAAATGATACCGAAGTAATAAACAATAAAGTTTGCTGGCCCATTGTAATGGGCTGACAAGTTTCTTTAAGCCCAGAAAAAATATTCCATGTCCATGGTTAAGAGTGGGGATTGGTGAGAGGCCTCGGGTTGAATTGAACCTTTTCTTCTGTCTCAAGCACTCAACCAATAAACAAGAAATTCGATGAAAAAAGGAAAATAAATGGATATCTTGAAGTTTTTTTAAAAAAAATAATTAAATAAAAATTAACTTAAATCGAGAATCAAAATCAAAATAACTTATCAAGTATACAAGAGGGCGTTTAGTATAATGAAAATTTAGTATAATAAAAAGTAATTTGTGAGAATGTGATTCCCATATTTGATATGCTAAAAATTGTTCATTTTCCTGAAAATGTAACTTTTTTGGAAAGTTACTTTCCCACAAGTATTGGAATGTGATTCTCATTAGAAGTGATAGGAAAGTAACTTTTTCATATAATTGAAAAGTTAAAAAAATGTTAAGACAAAATTATCCTCTTCTTATTTGATTTAAAATTATCAATTAAATATTATTTTAAAATATTTAGTACAAATATTTATTAATAATAAATATTATTAAAATATTTAAATAATATTTAATTTACATCCAGCCTTTTAATTTTTCAATTACTTGAGAGTAACTTCGAAAATTTATTATTAACAAACATTTTTTTAGCATAAAAGTAACTCAAATTAAAAATTGAAATATTATTTTTAAATATTTAGTACAAATGTTTGTTAATAATAAATATTATTGAAATATTTAAATAATATTTAATTTTCATAGAGCCTTTTAACTTTTCAACTACATGAAAGTAATTTCGAAAATTTTTTATTAACAAATATTTTTTTTATCATAAAAATAACTCAAATTATCAATTAAAATATTATTTTTAAATATTTAGTACAAATGTTTGGTAATAATAAATAACATTAAAATATTTAAATAATATTTAATTTGCATATAGTTTTTTAATTTTTCAACTACATGAGAGTAATTTTGAAATTTTATTATTAGCAAATATTTTTTATCACAAAAATAACTCAAATTACCAATTAAAATATTATTTTTAAATATTTAGTACAAATGTTTGTTAATAATAAATATCATTAAAATATTTAAATAATATTTAATTTGCATCC
Source organism: Fremontodendron californicum (assembly GCA_030761205.1). Lineage (NCBI taxonomy): Eukaryota > Viridiplantae > Streptophyta > Magnoliopsida > Malvales > Malvaceae > Fremontodendron > Fremontodendron californicum. The sequence continues at coordinate 5,115,428 of JAULJL010000037.1, forward strand.
AACCTTTTAATTTTTCAACTAAATGAGAATAATTTCAAAATTTTATTATTAATAAATATTTTTTATCCTAAAAGTAACTCAAATTATCAATTAAAATATTATTTTTAAATATTTAGTATAAATATTTGTTAATAATAAATATCACTGAAATTTTTTTTATTAATAAAATTTACATTTTTTTGATAAGGGTAATTTCGAAAATTGTAATCACATTCCCAGGATTTTAATCGGTACTTTCTCATGTATATCAAACGCTGTAAAGTTACATACCCAAAAATCACATTCCCAAAAATCACATTCCATAAAATGTAATTATTGGGAAGAACCAAACTCCCCCAAGTAACCTTGTTGACAAGATTGTCCAGGATCATACCTGATTCGTTTATTAAAGTTCATTTAAATTCATTTAATTTAAATTTATTATTAAAATATTTAAAAATATTTTTATATTAATATTTTTAAATATATATTTGAAATAAAATTAAATAAAAAATAATTATTTAATGATAAAATATTTTCATGGGCTAGGTGGGACTCGTGTCTGAAAATTCTTGCTCAAGACTCGGCCAGTAGATAGGTCTAATCATGTATACTTAGTCAAGGAATAAAAAATCGGACCAAAAGTCGAACAAGTGGACTTCCGATTTTCGGTTCAACCGGTTCAACCTGTCGATTCAACTCTAACAAAAAATAAAAAAATAGAAATTAAAAATAATTCAAAGAAATCCAAAAAAAAATTAGAAAAATTAGAAAAAAAAATCTTTAAAAAAAAACACACAAATAAATTGTACAAGTTATTAACTTTGGTTTTAGCCTATTTAATGATCTTTTAATTTGTAATCAATTGGGTTAAAAAAAAAACAATAAAAAAATGATTATTTCCGATTTTATTGGTTTTTTCTCAATTTTTTCGATTTTCTATTCTCGATTTTTTACTAGTTCTCACTGGTTCGAATTTTTTTCGGTTCTATGAATGTTATTGAACCGTCGGATCAATCGGTTCTCGATTGAACCGGCCGACCCGGTCCCGTTTTTTAATCATTGTACTTAGCTCATTTTTTTTGTATTTTGCTTATTTAATTTTTAATTTTGTTCATGAATAAATTAATAAAATTGTTTTAAAAAGTAAAGAATAATAAAATTGAATATTTGATTAAATTGTTTTAAAATGTCAAGAATAATAAAATTATTAATTAAATAAGTGTTATGTCAAAATATAAATATTTAAAAATAAAATGCATATCAAATTATCATTGCATTCAACAATATATATTTAAATTATATTGTTTATGGATAATTACTTTCAATATATTTAATTTTTATAATCAATAAATATATGATTATATTAATATTAAGATATATTAAGATATACAAAAACTAAATATTTTAAATAAAAAAAATTTACTCTCACAAAAACATATTAATAAAAAATTATAAAAACCATGATATGTTAAAATAATTATCTTTAAATTTATTAATATTACTATTATTTATAGTATTTAATTTAAAATTATTTTTTATTATTAGTCCCAAATTAAAAATTATTCTCTTATGAATCTATTACAAACATTAAAAGTGATCCCAAGAATTCATAGGAGACAAGAATTTGAGATTTTGAAATCATGCTTAGTTGACAATTAAGCATGGATATTAAAGGGGTTGAGGGAGGTAGTTTGGGTATTTTTTTTAGTAAGAATGAAAGAAAGGAAAAAAAAAAAGGAAAAAAATTGTGTATTCGTGTTATGTTTTGATTGTTCAAAATATTATAAATTTATATAATTTTTTTACACGTTAATAATTCGTTTTATGTAGATTTTGACATGTTTTCGTATTAGTGTCATGTTCGTGTTTTTTTTTTTGTGTTAAAATATTATAAATTTATAAAATTTTTACATGTTAATAATTCATTTTATGTAGATTTTGACATGTTCGGATATTCGTTCGTCTTCATATTATTTTTCGTGTTCGTGTTATTTTTGTGTGTGTGCAAAGTATTATAAATTTACATATGTTAATAATTCATTTTATATAGATTTTGACACGTTCATGTATTTATATTGTGTTCATGTTATTTTCGTTTCGTGACGTATTTTAATTATTTTTTCATGTTATGTCCAAAATTGCCAAGTCTATTTGACACTATTCAAATAACTCCCAAATTTATGTCGCGTGTCGTCATGTTTGTGTTGATTTTTCTGTTATAATCGAATTCAAGGTATTATATATTTATATAAATTTTGACACGTTAATAATTCGTTTTATGTAGATTTTGACACGTTCGTGTATTTGTGTCGTGTTTATGTTATTTTTTGTGTCATGTCATGTTTTAATTATTTTTCTCATGTTATGTTTGTATCGTATAGTTATGTTATGTCTGAAATTGCACAATCTAATTGATCATATTCAAATAACTCTCAATTTTATATCAAATGTCGTAGAAGGATATAAATTATTATTATTTTTAAATTATCTTTATCCTTCTTGCCTTTTTATCTTTCAAATTTATTGTAAAATATCAATTTAAATTCGATAACATGTCTGCAGTGAAACACGGACTTTTATCTAATATTTCAAAAAACAAAGGTCTCGAGAGAAGCGGGTAGCATTCTAGTTGCACTGATAATCCTAATAAAAAATGGTGAAAATGTGTGAGAAACCAAAATATTTATAAATTTATATTTGATACATTGACGATATATAAATCTATATACTCTCAGTAAATCATATAATGAATCTCATTAAAAAATTTTAAAAATAAATACCGATTACTTTATTTTTAATAAAGTGACATCATGTAATTCACTAATAAAATATAAATTTATATATTGTCAGTGCATCAAATATAAATTCAATATTTATGGGTTTTCTTAAACTTTCTTTATGGTTGTATTTGATATAGTTAAAAGTGAAAAATTATAGGAAAGTGAAAAAGTGAAAAAAAAAAAGAAATTGAGTGTGTTGGGTAAAAATAAAAATAAAAATTATATTTTTCACACTTATTCATAAATACAAATCATTTCAAATAAAAAAAAAAATGTGAGTATTGTATATGTACAAAATTTTTCATCATATTTAGATTTTTCTTATTAGTCTAAGTTTACAAAAAATTATAATAATAAAATATTATATATATATATATATATTTATTTTACCAAGTAGTATATGAAAAAAATATGTATTTTGTTTTAGAGTTCATTTTTATATATAGTGATTTTTTTTAATTTTACAAGTAAAATTAAGAGATTGACGCATGTTTTATTTTTTTAATTAGTTTTCTTTTTAATTTTGATATACTCTAAAGGTATACTACTTACTAATCAAATTGAGATAATTTCTTATTTTTTAAAATTTTTTCATATTTCCAACTAAATACATTAACAAAAAAATATTTTTCATCTTTACAATTTTCTGTTTCATCATTTTTTTTTTCTTCTCATTTTTCTATATACCTATCAAGCCTGAAAGAATCTCATGCCATGAAATAATAACAACCCAAAATAAAAAGCCAAAAATTGCAGGCCTCAAATTTTTATTTTTTATTAAAAAAATACAAGTATTAGGAATACAAACAAATTTTTTTTTTTGAATAATTAAATACAAACAAATCTATTTCCACCGTTTTGATCCATTTGTAAATTGGCCGCAACCAGTCAACGCAACCACTCTTATACTTCTCCAACGGCCCTGATCTTTCGGTCATTTTTTTCTTCAAAAATATCTCCCCTGATTGCGTACCAAAAGCAGTAACTTCAACTGCAAAAAAACAAAACCCACCAAAAACACAGAAAATAAATTGTTTTTTATTTTTCCTTCTCATTTGAGTTCTCTTCTCAGCAATGGCTATTTCTTCGATTTCAACGAACTGCCCATCTCTTCTTCGCTTCTCAATCAACTCGAAACAATGTTTTTCTTTACCCCGAAATTCCATTTCTTTTCGGTTTTCACAATCCAGTCTCAGCCGTGGAAAACCCCTTTCCATTCGAGCATCCGCCGTTCCAGCGGCGCCTACAGAGGAAGGGCTGGCGCCGGCTATTACGTTGACGGATACTGCGTTGAAGCATTTGAATAAGATGAGAGCAGAGCGTGACGAGGATTTGTGCTTAAGAATTGGGGTTAAGCAAGGTGGGTGTTCGGGCATGTCTTATACTATGGATTTTGAGAAGAGAGCAAATGCTAGACCCGGTGATTCTATCATTGAATATAACGGATTTACAATCGGTGAGTTTTGATATTTTTTGTCACTTGTTTTGTTAAATACAATGTTCTTTACTGCATTCTAATATGATTAGAAAAAAGGGTCGGATTAATGTTTTGATTCTAAGATTTTGTTAGAGAAAAAATCGTTAAATTTATAAAGAAATCTCAGAACACTAAATTTATCAATGCAAGAACAATATGATATGCAAATTAATTAAGTAGTATAGTGTGTTTGAGAGATTCTTCAAGGAAAAAAAAACTCCCAAATTTGATTGAATTAAGATCCAATTCGGAAAAATTCAGAAATTCTAACCATGGAAGAATTGTAACATGAATAACTCCAAAAAACTTGGAAAGGGTTACTTAGCAGAATTACGATAAAAATAATTGTTAACCAATGTGTAGAGTAATATGCTAGGAACATTCTACAAATAGCAGTAAACAATACTAATTATGAGAACAAGTTGTAAAACTAAGGTCTAAGGGTGTGTTTGAATGGGGGTATTTAGACAATTTAAGGGAGTGTAGATTGTGGGTTTAGGGATGGCAGCGGATCGATATCTTTTATTTTTGAAATATTTGTATTTGAATCTGATTAATTTTCATGATATCTGAATTTGTTTATTATTTGCTTAAATTTGAATATTACTATCCGAATCTCAATCCGAATTAGATAGCAATATAAGACGGATATCTTAATCTGCTAAATATCCAAATTCATTAAATCAATTTTTTTAAGATAAAAATAAAAATCAAACAAGAATTAAAATTTAAAATTCAAAATCAGTCATTAGTAACAACAAACAACTTCTAAAATACAAAAAATAACAACTTAGGTAATAAAAAAAAGTTTATGAACTAAAAACAATCATAAATTGATAAAGAAACGGTTCCATAAACTAAAAACAATCATAAATTGATAAAGAAACGGTTCCATAAACTAAAAACATTTGTTTTATAAATTAAAAACAATCATAAAACTTAGTTCCATCAACTCATGAAATATTATTATTCTGTTTCAGCAACAAATGTGTAAGTTGAATCAGCAGTCGAACAGGATTTTTTATATTTTACAAATATGTAAAAAGATATTGAACTCGAATATCCGATAATACCCGTATAAGTAAAGCGGATTTTGATATCCGACACTATCCATACCAAAAGCGGATTCGGATATCCTAGAGTTCCTATTCGAATCCGTTCCGAATCTGCCATGGATAGTAAATCTAATATCCAAATCCAAAAATCATCCGATTATATAGTATCCAAATTCACAAAAATCAGAGCGGATAGTGTAAGATATCCTATCTTTTATTATCTACAGTCATCCCTATGTGGGTTGTCAAAATATAGGCTAGAGTTGCATGTGAATTTACCAAGTTCATTCTTTTGAGTTCCAAAACAATGTATTTGGAAAATTGGATTTTACGATTCACTTAGATTACAATTCCTTTTTCAAATACACCACTTAAACACAACCTTAAGTCTTTGTGAGTAGAGCGACTGGACTTCATTTTGTATTATGCTTTAGTTTGCAAATTAACGAAGAACGTAGTGGAGAAAGTCGTGTATAGAGAGTTATTCATGTTAAAGCTTGATTCTAGCTTTCTTTGTCTCTTATTAAAGCTGTATCACCAGCTTTATTGGATGAAGTAGTGTCTTAACTCTTAAGTAACTTGCAGAACTCAGTGATAAAAGGCTGCTAGAAATTTTGGAAGAAAATAGAACAAAATTGGGAGGAAGAGAAGGAGAATATATAAAACCTTAACCATTAGGGGTTGTTTGAGATGAATATCCAAATGTTAGAGAACGGAGCTTCACATTCAAATCTGAAATAAACCTAACATCCATTCTCTCTAAAATAAACGAGTTTGTTTATAAGGATTACAATTCATCTGTCCTCAAATACAAGCAATACTAGCCCCAGATATAACCCAGTCCTAAGGAGACTAAGATGACATTAGCCTGCCTAAAGAGAAAGTTTAAAGCTCTTAATTTCAAACTATTCAATCTCCAAATAATCTGCTGCTCTAGAATAATTTTTAAATTTTCAAATCTGGAAAACAACTGAAAAAGTCACTATATCTTCCTATCGTTGCTCCTGCATCATGTGCTTTCTAGATTGATGTTATATATTTTAATAATAAAAGAACACATTTTAGCCACTTTAAGACAAGATGGTAAACTGAAATGGCCAGGGATGTGAAGGAGAAGCAATTGAACTACTGCTCCAATAGTATAAATATAAGTTGGATGCTCTTAAAGGAAGTATGGCTTGGATTATTGGAAAAAAAAAAATCATTTGAAGTTTGACATTTCATGTTTTTAGAAGAGAATTAAGCATTTGTTATTGGGGTTAATGATACCATAGATTTGTTCTCTGTTCATTATAACACATAGCCTTGTGATGTTTTGAGATATCGTATTTCATTCCTAGACATATCATTCAGGCATTTATGTTAATGTAAATGTTCTTGTGTGTGTTTCTATGTGCATTGGAAGATTTCTTACAATAATTGGGAAGAATCATCTATTGAAAATTTAAAATTTGTAAATTTACTTTTCAGAGATTGAGAATGGCACCATCCAGATATTTACATATTAGGTGCCTTATTGTTTGAAGGTTTCTACATGTGAATAAGAGGTTTTCTTCCCACTTACTGTTTTGCTTGGCATATTTTAGAGCAGTTTTCTGATCATCAAGCACTTTGCATTTGTTCTCCAACAGCTAGACCTCAAAGAATTATAGGAGTCATATGGATGTCAACTCATTATGAACTTTGTTTGGAGGAATGTATAGCATCTTTGCATAACATGAAGCAAGGCTTATATTTCAGGATTTTTTTTTTTTTTGTGTGTTCTATCTTCACATAATATGAAGGCTGCATGTTTTTCAGATATTTTGGTCTCTTTCTCACAGTGCATTTCTGTACGGGGAAATGGGAATGATGATCATTACTTTTAACATGACAATGTCTTATGGAAATTAGAATGCCACTTGTACCACATACCGATGTTATTCTCTCACTCTAGTGTCGATATGGATAATTTAGGCTATCCACAGAATACTTGCGAGTACAAATTAAGTTCCTTGCGCTATTATAATGTTAGATTGACTGAAATGTTCCAGGATATTGTAACTGAATGAATCTGATGCTTTAAGAAAATTCTTGTTTCACTTTTCTTTGGCTGTAGATGTAACAATCTATGTTGCTCCGACTCTTCATTTTTCTTGAAGTATCCATGTCTGACACATATCCGGACATGGGTATGGGGATATGATCCTCCAAGGACCCTCCAAATACATGGAAATCTTGGAAAAAATTGAACATATCTGTGTCGGACACATACCTGTGTCCGACACTCACATCCAAGTCCGAGTAACATAAGTAACAGTTGCATGTTTGTAACATGTAAATGCTTAATTGATTTCTAGGCAAAATGGTTGCTCATCCTTTCTCTGCTTGTTTTTGCAGTCTGTGATCCAAAAAGCCTCCTCTTCATCTTTGGGATGCAGTTGGACTACAGTGATGCTCTTATTGGTGGAGGTTTCTCTTTCAAGAACCCAAATGCTACCCAGACATGTGGTTGCGGTAAATCGTTTACGGCAGAGATGTGAAATTATATGTACAAAGACAGTTGAATAGGTAATAATAGTCATCCCATTTCATGTATTACAACATACAAAATTGTGTCTGTATGTAGTCTTTCAAGTTTCAATGACTTGATATTTCTAGCTCCTTTCATACCTTCTTTTCCCTCTTATAGAAGCAAGTACTTTTCATATCTTTGTTTGCAAGCACATTATGCATTTAACTAGATAGCAGATGGAAAGAGGTACTATGAATATTGCAAAAAAAAAAAAAAAAAATGACAGTAGGAAATAGTAATAAAGAAGGAAGAAAGTAGACCTGCTCATGGATCGGATCGCGATTCAAAAATTTTCTTCTTCCCTTAAGCAAACCCGGTTTTGGATGGGTCATGGTCGACTTGTAAGCCCAATTCATTGTTTAAATAATATTAAAAAATTTAAAAAATTATTTTTATATTAATATTTATATATTTTTATAATTAAATTAAAATAAAAATAATTTTTTATTATATAAACATTAATTTGAGTCGAATCGAAAATATTATAACGTTGCATTAGTTTTGCCACGTGGGCTTATTTGCTGACATGATCATGCCATGTGGCAAGATCATCTGACGCAGTCACATCATTATTCTGTTTGCTCCGGTGATTAAAAAATACAATGTTACTAATGTTGGTAACTTAATCGTTATTTTTTGGTTTTCACTTAGCTCACGGTGCATGATTCACATTGAGAATCACGGATAAATTTAAGCCATGCACTTCTAAATATCTCTATTTTAAGTTAAACAATCAACTAGTTGATTGGTTAGTCCGTTGTGATGAAATTTTATTGATGGTTTTGGTGTGTCTGTGATTCTTTTGAGAATCACGGACAGTCACCTAATAGTTTTTCTTATTTTTTACAGTTGCACTATCAAAAAAAAAATATATATATCGATAAAAGTTAAGTGACTAAGTGAATAATTTATTCTATTATTTTCAATACTATATATTTTCATTACTTTTTAACAATAATAATAAATTTACACATTAAACAATATATTTTTACAAATAATGTAATATATATATATTTTCTTTCTTTTTCAATATCAAGATAAAAATACTAAAAATCTTTGCATTATATATTGTTTAGATAAAAACTTTATAGAATGAAAAATAATTATTTTTTATCCAATAAAAATTAATCTTACACCACACCCATTAAAATACGAATCCAAAAACTTTCGAAACAAAGATTTAAATCTTAATCTCTGGCGTATTATATATGTCGTTTTTGAACATCTTTGCAATCACTTTATATGATAATTAGAAACTTTCCTTCTTTTTTTTTTTTTTTTTTTTTTTCAAATACAGAAGAAACTCTTATATTTAACTCGCATTTTTTCAACATTTCGAAAAAAAGGTTACATTTTCTTTATATATTGACCATGAAACTTATATAGCTATTTATGCAAACCAAACAATGCAAATACCCACAAGGATCTGGAAAAAAAGTTTGGGAGGAGGAGAGAGAGAGGGAGAGAAAGAGGATGAAGAAGAGCCAGATTTGGAAGACCCCGATGTAGCTTCGAACTTTTTAATCATAATTGGGAACTCACAGGTCCCATTGGATGGATTCTGCTTGACAAGCTTGGCTAAACCTTGGAAACCACATGCTTCTTTAGCTTGATCTTGCATTTGGTAGTACATGTTGAAAGCAACCGAGGCGTTCATGTCGACACCCATACCGGAACATGAAGCTCCAGGCACTAAGGTTGTGCAATCGGTATTATTGCAAGCCCATGCAACCTTAACAGTCAAATCTTTTTGGTCGGAAGCATCCTTGTTATGCACGCACCACTGTTTTTCCAAGTATGGGACATCTTTTCCACCCACAAGCGATTTATTTTGTCCTTTTCCTGAAAGATCCATTGGAAACTTGGGTTGTCCATCGAAGCTGAAAATTCCCCAATGTCTCTCAAACATTCCTGGATCAACACTCTTAAAATCTTCATCCAACAAAGAAAACATATACACATCAGGGTTCTTCTTTGGTCGAAGTGGAGTTCCATTGTTGCTCGCCATTTTCTCTAAAAGTCCTCTGTAGAATCTTTGAGCATTTTGTTTCGTGGCGTAAACATTACCATCTGTCGGCCATCCAACTTCCCCGACAATGATTGGTAAATTCGGGGTTTTGGCTGTTTTTAGTGCCGCAACAAGAGTGTCAATATTGGCATCAAAAACATTGTGATATTTAACACCATCATCATCGAAATCAGTCGAGTGATTGTTATCAAAGAACGCATATTCTTTGGGGAAGCCAGGATTCTGGTAGAGATTAAAGAAAGGATATATGTTGACGATAAAAGGGGCATCATTTTCTTGGAGAAATTGACATATTTGGCCCATGAGATCTGCTATGTCACCTCGAAATATACCATCCGATGGTTTGTATGTAGGCGTCATATAAACATCACCATTAAGGGGCGTTGATACTTTGATATCTTTTCCAACACCAGCCTCGTTCAGTGCCTTGAGAATGTTTTTCATAGCTGGGAATGTAGAGTCGATATACGTACCATTATAACTTGTCAAGAATGGTTCATTTCCTACGGCCACATACCTGTAAAATAGTGCAAAACATTCAACAATTCCATTAACAAGATTAAGTACCCTTAATTTCTTTAAAGTGAAATCTCTTTAGAAACGATTGTTATATCAACTTACTTGATATTGGCACCCCCTTTACCAACATGGGCTGTGATATTTTCTTTGACCCAAGCCTGGGCTGAACTGTATTTCTCAGACAAAGTTTGCAAATGAAGATTGGGGATCCCTATCATGACCTCAATGTCGGTTCCAGCCAGGGCATTTAGAATGAGAGAATCGGCCTCGAAAAGCTTAACCTTTTTTATGCCATTGTCTTTGATCATATTAACAACAATCTTGGGGTCCAAAGGGTGCGATGCTATGGTGCCCCAATTGACACCAAGATCTTGTGCTACAGAATTGACAGGGACCAATATGAATACACAAGCCCATAGGAGGACCATGGCTCGAGCCATTGTGGGAGCCAGTTCAAGAGAGAGTTCGGCCAGTTTATTAGTTAGTAAAAAGGGAAAATATGGTTTTTCTTTGGTTTTTTTTTTTTCTTTCTCTTTGTGGTGTCTCTACAATAAGTTAGGAAAGACAAAAGCTTGTGATTTATAAGGGTTCTTACATGGAGGTTTGATTGTAGAGTTCCTGGCTGTACGAGAAATTAGAGAAGTGACCAGCTTTACTTGGTGATTTTTTGTTGCAGGAAGTTGTCATACAAAAAACTTCGTAGATGCCGTTAGTAGTCTCACTGGTTTTCTAATATTAGTTTTGTTTAGAAATATGCACTAATATTAGTTTAATTTGTTTAGAAATATGCACAAAAACAGAAAGTTTTATGTTGAAATGCTAAACAATAAAGCTATATACCAGCTGCAGACAACAAATTAATTAGGGACAAAACATTAGTACTTATCCTCTCGTATGTATACACTGTTTTATTTTGATTTTGCACAAATTTTAATAAATTTTAAATTAAAATTTTGGATTTCATTAATTATGAAATGCGTTCACTCGAATTATTCTTATTTTGAAAAAAAAAGTTTGTAATTATAATTAAGGATAATTAAAATTTTAACGTATATATATATATATATATTTTACTTTCCAAATAAGATAATATTTATGGGATAGGGAGAATATCTATTTACAGTTGTTTCTTCAAAATTTAGAATTTCGGATATGTTTCCCATCAAAATGATATGCAATAGATAATCAAGAAAGAGAAAATTAAAATGAAATGAAGAAAATATATGGTAATCATAAATAGATAAATATATATGAGGAGGGATCTATTTATATCAGTATAAAATTTAAATTAGTTTTATACATTTTCATAATTTTTTAATACGATTTATATTTTTTTAATCTGACCATTGTATTTTATGTTCTATTCACGTAGATCATGCACATCGAGTTTCGAGTAAATTAAAAATGTCTAACTTTTTGTTGGATCTAAAAAACTTTCAATTGTTAAATATATATTGAAAAGATAATGTTCTCGATCGATATGAGAGAGATATCAGATCGATTCGAAACTTTACCTGCATGACGAGTACAATGATATTGTTAAATCCAACGGTCAATTTGTTAAAATATAAATCGTATATTTTATATTTTAACAAACCGACCGTTGGATTTAACAATTTCATTGTACTCGTCGTGCAGGTAAAGTTTCGAATCGATCCGATTTCTCTATCATATCGATCGAGAATATTGTCTTTTTTAATATATATTTAACGGTTGAAAGTTTTTTTACATCTAACAAAAAGTTAGATATTTTTAATTTACTCGAAACTTGACGTGCATGATCTACGTAAATAGAACATAAAATACAACGGACGGATTAAAAAATTTAAATCGTATAAAAAATTACCAAAGTGTGTAAAACTAATTTAGTTTTACACTAGTGTAAGTGGACCTCTCTCTCTTTTTATATAATAATAATAATAATAATAATATAACAAGGTACATGCTAACTGTGTAAGTTTTACTGACATAGACGCTTACGTGGATAGTTTATAATTTTGATACGTAAGATAATATATAAAATTATATCATTTTAAAAATTAAAAGAAAATATCAATTTAAAAAATCGCAATTCAAATCAACAAAGATATATTGTTTTTAAATTCTAATATCTTAAATATTATTTTTATCTTTACAAATTAATTTTCTTATAATCTTTTAATATTTATCTTTTTAAATTTAAAAACACATATAATTAATTATATCTTTTAAATTCAATATCTTGCAATATCTTAATGAATATATAAGAATTTAACTATGCTAATTTTATAAATGTATAATTATATATAATTGATCAATAAAATATGTATATTTTATAAAGATAATATTAAAATTAAAATAAACTTTAAAAAAATTAAATTATAAAAATATAATAAAAAATTTCCGTGCATCGCACAGGTTAAAAAAACTAATTAGTATTATTTAAAGGGGAAATATTTAAAAACAAATGGTGCATTCATTTTAATTAAATTCGTGGAAAAAACTAAATTATTTTCTTAGAAAAATAAACTCTGTAAGTCTAACAAATTAATTAGGTGGCAAAATATCAAATCGATTCATAGGTTTAGTAATTTGACAGAGTTATTAAGTTGAAATGAATTTAGGTTTTTTTAGATCTACATAAAAAGACAAAAAAAAAAAAAAAAGAAAGTTTGACTACATAAATGAAGTGATTCAATTGTTAATTGGAACCAATTGATGCGAAGCATAATATTATTCCAGATATATTAGCTAAGCATAATATTTGATAAGGTTTATCACATTTTCGAAAAAATAATCGTTGTGCAGATTGGTTTGCGAACTCAACTCATGAGAATTTTTTTTTTTTTTTTTTTTTTTTTTTTTTTTTTTTTTATGTTATCAGATTTCCTCATCCTTCAAATCAGTGGCGGATGGCTATAGAAGCCAGAGGGGGTCTTGGCCCCCCCCCAAGTTTCAAAAAAAATTTCCAAATGTATATGTTAAATAAATTTAAATTCATGTCCTTAAATTAAAATTGTTAATTTTATTTATTTTTTATATGATTTTATAACTTAATTTGATGTATTACAATTTAAAAGGGTTAAAATCACATTATTATTTGACTATTTATTATACCAACCAATCATTATTTACAAATTCTTAAAATCAAAAGGTTTATTGTAAGGTTTAAATCAAAATCAAGTAAATTTAATAAAAATCAAATTGACTTTTTAGTTTTTTCAATAAGACTACTCTAAGTTTTCAAGTAAATTGAATCTGGAACTTAATTCAAATAATTCACCACTTTCTTTAATAGATGAATTCTTGCAAGGTTGGAGTTCAATTATCAACACTTACAATTCTCCTTCAGCTTACTTTTGTATCAATTTTTTTTTTTCAAGCAAGTTCCGAATATATTTTTTCTTTTCTTTGTAACCGACTACAACTTCTTCTCTCCAAATAATCTTCACTTTTAATTTTGCCCTATATTTGATATTATGCAAACTTTTTTTTGACACAAAAGTTAGATTGACACCACTTTATAAAAAGTTAGAAAAACATTTAACTTCTTATCTCAAAGTTTTTACTTTATTTTTTATGGTATATTTTATTTTTCTTATTTTGAGGCCAAGTAGATTGTTTAACCATTGATTTATTTATATTTTGTAAAAAAGAAAGTAGTTCACAATTTTAAGTAAGATTATTTATTTAATGTATTATGATTCTTTATACATTTGTTTATGAATTAATAAAATTTATAATTTTATAAACTTATTTTATTTGTTAGTATATTACTTGCAATATATATACATACTATTAATAATATAATGGGATATATTTTATGAAAAAATAAATATCTTTTCAGTATGAAATTAATTGGCTCTCTCAAAATCAAATATTAAGATCTGCTATTGCTTCAAATGATTTATTACTTCCTTTGTTTGTTGAGATGCAAAGTAAATCTGTTCAAAGATTGGGTTATTCATTCGGTCCGATTTGTATTGGATTAGACCTGAATAGGAATTTTTCTAATTCGGCCCGGCCTGGCTCGATCCGACCCGAATTATTGTTCATCAATAAAAATATTTTTTATTTAAATTTAATTATAAATATATTTTTAATATTTTAATATTATTTTGAACAGTTATTGGGCTTTCAGACCGAATCAAGCCCGACCAGGGTCTAGGTAAGAAAAATAAAAAAATTCGAGTCACGACCTTATTTATGAACAGATGTAATGCAAAGAAAGAGGGTGTAATTAGATTTTATTTTTTTTGTTTTTATCATTTATATTAAATAAAAAAAAATGCTGCTAAATGGAGCCAACAATAACATCCGGAAAGAAACAAAAATCAATTCTTAGAATCTTCTCTAAGTCAATTGGCAATGCTGATTCCAATTTTGCTGAATTTATGGCTGTTAGAGAAGGTTTTTATTTATTTATTATTCTTTGCTACATTAGATTTCAACAACAGCCACTAAATTAACGTATCATTAAAAGTTATTCATCTAATGCCTGTTTCATGGGCAGAAGATGCATCTAAAATTTCATGGTGCATGAAAAATTTCTCCAATCATATTCAGCAATTCAAAACAAAAGTAAAATTTGTTTGCATCTCCCACATTCTAGGACGGGTTAGCCAAACCTGGAGCTCAAAAATCACAAGATTTCTCTCCCTACTTCTAATTTTTTTTTCATCATTTCTCATGTTTTCTTTATTTATTTATTTATCTTGAGCTTTATCTTCTCACCTGTTTATTATTTTATTTTTTGAAATACAAAATATTTTATTAATAGGTATAATAAGGCATACAGAGAATAGATGGCTAAACACAGACCCAATCACACAGAGTAGGGGCAGATGCGTATTTAATTGCTTCGCGTTTATCGCGGTTGTGGACGTAATGAATGCTACTGCGATCAATTGCGATAAATATCGATCTTGAATATCGACAATAAAAGAAATCGAAACTACAAAATAGTGACTGTAACATCACGTTGCAGCCGCTATTTAAATCTCTAAACAAGAATACATAATAAAGAGGTTGTTATGCCTACTAACACCAGCCTTTGCAAGCCTATCAGCTACCTCAGTAGCTTCCCTGGGAGCATATGTTGATTTTTGACTCTCGGTACCAATTGTAGTTTTGTGCTACAGTATCGATTTGCTACAGTAACTTTCTCGAGACGCTACAGTAACTTTCGTAAAATCATTATTTATTAATTTGAGAAAAGACTAAATACAATTAGTGAAAATACCATCTTACAATCGACACAACATCACACAACTCTTTTCTTACTATTTACTATTCACTCATTACCCCACACATCACTCTCATCTTTTTCTTCCTTTTTCTCTCTGCTCATTTCTCTTCACCTTTACCTCCACACCTACACACCTCTATTTATACCTTTTTTATGTCGGTTACTAAACTAATCTTACAATATTCTTACAATTTCTAGTATGTCGGCTAAACTAAGGAAACCTTTACAAAGATGGAGGACTTTCTAGAGAGAGAAGATTGAAGAATAATCTAGGGAAAGAACAAAGAAGAGAACTTCAGAAAATTTGAGTAGTCGGTGACTTTCAACACTCCCCCTCAACGACTACTCTCTCTTGATGCTCGCTTTGGTAGTCATGCCAAGTTGTCTTCTGAACTCATCGAATTTTGCATCAAATATCTTCTCTTTTTCTTTCTCTTCTTAAAATTCATCAGCATCATTAGTTCTGCTTCATCCATCGTTGATTGCTCTCTTCTCTTTTGATCCTTGATTTTATTCACTTTCGTCTTTGCTTCAACACCATTGTTATCTTCTTTCTTCTTGATTTTCTCTGCTAGCCTGTTTCTGACTTTGGCATACTCGACTTTGTCAACTACCATTAATTTGTTGACTTCACAATCGATCTTCATATCTTTCACGCCTTTGTAAGTCTTAACAGTGTCGATGACCTCGTTGTCATCTTTCTCAATGTTGACATCAGCTGCAAGCTTCTTCTCGACTTCTAGAAATAACCTTTCTTCTTCAAACATATTTTCTGGTGGCTGAAATAGAGACTCGTTCCCTTCCTTTGACGTTTCTTCTGTTACCTTCTGTCTTGGTTGAATATTCTCAAAATCAATTTCTTCTTCGTCTTCATGAACATTTTCTTCTAACTCGATGGTGCAACCAGATACGAGTTCTTCGCATTCTTCAATAGTAAATGCTGTCTCAAAATCCCGTTCTTCTTCATAGTTATGCTCCTGTCGTGAGAACACTATTGCATAGCCTTGCACTTGTCTATATCGACAATCTCGAGCATAGTGGCCAAGCTTGCCACACTTGAAACACTTAATATTTCGACAATGAGACCTCACATTTTCGCTGTCTTCTCTATCTCGAACAATTTGAGCTCCCCCTCGCTGAAAGCTCCTCCGTTGCCAAGCTTCTTGTTTGTTTTGAACTTCAATGTCTTCTATTCCTTGCCTCATAGCAATTTTACTTCTTCTATTGCTAAAGAGGGCTTTCTCATAATCTTCCACCATGACTTTAGACATTTGATTATCTAAAGCCTCTTGATTTGCAAGGATATTTTCCAACTCAGTTAAAGTTGGTTCTTTGCTCCATCCACGAGTTGCAGTAACAATCCCGTTGTATTCAGGTCGCAAGCCATGGATGACAATTCTTCTCATCCTCGTTTCGGTAATGGTATTTTCTGGATCTAATTTTGAAATTTCATCGCAAAGAGTTTTAACTTTAGAGAAATATTCGCTTACTGACATATTTTGCTGCGATATTGACAGGAGTTCATTCTCCAATTGTTGGAGCCTAGCATCATTTTTCCTCGCGAACAGCATTGTGAGTGTGTCCCAGGCTTCCTTCGGTGTCTTTGCATCCTTGATGCGTTGTAATAAACCATCCTCAATGGTGACTGATAACACGTACATGGCCTTACCGGCTTTGATCTTCCATTTTCTTAGTTCTCCGGCATCAGTTGGTGGTGTTGAAGCTTCACCGATAACAATATCCCATAAATCTTGCCCGAGCATGTAATATTGCATGCGAATACTCCACGTATTATAATTGCTGTTATTGAGCTTCTCGAGCTTACCAACTGGACTTGAAAAATCTTCCATTCTGACTTGAGAGTGCCTCACTTTTCTCAAGGTTGTATTCTGCCAGTCTCTATATCCTCACGAACTACGATCCCTGATCGTCTTGGTCCCAGACCGATTAACTTCACAGTCCCAGACTGTGTACTGACAGAATTTTCACGTCTTTACAGACTACGATCCTCGATCGTCTTGGTCCCAGACCAATGAACTTCACAGTCCTAGACTGTGTACCAACAAAATTTCCACGTCTTTACAGAATACGATCCTCGATCGTCTTGGTCCCAGACCAATTAACTTCACAGTCCCAGACTGTGCAATGACAGATGACCAGTCTTCTCGAAAAAAAAGGCTCTGACTGCCTTTATTCGATAAACGTATTTCAGTCCCTGACCGTCTTGCTATTTCTTCTCACGGTGGCTTTCACTCTGATGGTAGATAGCCCTTTTCACCTCTTCTCGTGACGGCTCTCACTCTACTCCAAGTAGGTAGCCCTTTTCACCTCTTCTCGTGACGGCTCTCAAACTACTCACAGTAGGTAGCCTTTTTCACCTCTTTTCGTGATGGCTCTCACACTACTTTAGGTAAGTAGGTAGCCCTTTTCACCTGTTCTCGTGATGGCTCTCACACTACTTCAGTAGCCCTTTTTGCGACTCGATCTATCGTCGATAATTACAATTCTCGATCATCTGATTTCGAGAAATTTCTGGCTTCTTGTCTTTTCTCCGATGCGCATACTACGATCCCTAACCATCTTGATCTGATATTCCAATCCTCTAGATCATACCGCTTTTTACGCTGGTCCTCTGGATCGTCCAACTCTGATACTCTGGTCCTCAAGATCGTCTGACTCCGGTCCTTAGGATCGTCTAGCTCTGATACCAATTTGTTGATTTTTGACTCTCGGTACCAATTGTAGTTTTGTGCTACAGTACCGATTTGCTACAGTAACTTTCTCGAGACGCTACAGTAACTTTCGTAAAATCATTATTTATTAATTTGAGAAAAAACTAAATACAATTAGTGAAAATACCATCTTACAATCGACACAACATCACACAACTCTTTTCTTACTATTTACTATTCACTCACTATTCACTAATTACCCCACACATCACTCTCATCTTTTTCTTCCTTTTTCTCTCTGCTCATTTCTCTTCACCTTTACCTCCACACCTACACACCTCTATTTATACCTTTCTTATGTCGGTTACTAAACTAATCTTACAATATTCTTACAATTTCTAGTATGTCGGCTAAACTAAGGAAACCTTTACAAAGATGGAGGACTTTCTAGAGAGAGAAGATTGAAGAATAATCTAGGGAAAGAACAAAGAAGAGAACTTCAGAAAATTTGAGTAGTCGGTGACTTTCAACAGCATATACTATTTTCCAATTAGCAAGACCCAATTTGAGTGATTTGATCATACATATGAAATTCCTTAACCTCCACGTTGCTTTTTGAGGCACATTAATCCAATTAACAACATTCGCTATCGTATTTTTTTTTTGATAATTGAAATTTATTTCAAAAATCCAAAAGGAAACAGAAAACCTGCTACATAAAACCAGAGTATAGCCTTACAATCAACTTTCTTGGCTTATACCCCATTATATACTAAAAGAATTATTTACAGCAGAATTAGTAATGTTAGGAAAAACACAGAATCTAGACTTTATAGTAGTAACCACTCTTTGAAATAAGTCCTCCGGAGTTCGTCTAGTTGCAGAATGTTTTCTGGAATTTCTCTCCCACCATATGTGATATATTGTAGATGTCCAAGCTAGCTTCAACAATGTGGTCTTGAAAGAATTGCCTTTGAGGTGTGAAATGGCTCAGTTTAGCTCATCCTGCCAGCAAACAATCTGTCTGTTAATGGAAGAAGTGGTTAGGACTTTTTGCCATACCTGCGAGGAAAAGTGGCAATCAAAAACTAAATTATCCCTGGTTTCAACCTGTGCATTACAAAGCACACACTCCATTGTTTGAATATGCATGCCCCATGAGCTCATCCTATCCATTGTGCTCAACCTGTTGAGAATAACCAGCCATGAAATAAAAGAGAACTTTGGCACTTTAAGAGAGAACCAAATCAATTGATCCCAAAGAACTTTTTCCTTTCTTACTCGCAACTGTTTCCAAGCAGCAGCAATAGAGAAAGTACCAGATAAGATAATAGATCTGGATACACTGCTTGAATCAAACAATAAAGATTGTGATATGCTTCTGAGTTTGAGAATTTTCCTCCAACCCCAACTGCATAAATGAGGTACTATTGCTTGCCACAAGTTTGCTCTTCTTAATGGATAAGCCTTAACCCATGCAACCCAATTGGACCGTGATGTACAGAAAAGAGACAATATGTGCTTCAGGATGCAGACTATCGTATTCAATCATCAATCTATGAAAATTTTACCCATTTAGAAGATGCAAAAATAAAGAAAGCTTCTTTTAACAGTTAAAGAGTTCTGCAAGATTTGAGCCCGCAGGGCCGATCGATTGACCCATGTTCATCTCTCAACACACCCTCAATACCCGCAGGATTAGGTTTACCATGAGCTGAACCATCGACGTTGAATTTGAGGTGTCTTGACAAAGGCAAAGGATATTCAACACTATTCCTCTTTTTCTTCAAACTCGAATGTGGTTCAAAGGAATAAGGGGAAGTCATAACATCAACAACAGAACCTTGGGAATTCAGCCATCTAGAAGCAATTCGTAAGAATTGCACATTTAGAAGTCCTAACCGGTCCACGCACATTCTAATCTATAATTAATTCTTATATTTATCATATAATGTAAAGTTGTACATAAATACATGTTAACGAATTCAACGGTGGTATATCTTTTTACCGAAATATTCTTAATTTTTTTACAATTCTTTAATATGAAGGCTGAAAAATGTTAAAAGATAGAAAAATATTGAAAATTTAGCACAAATTCTTTATTAATTTTAATGCTTAGCCCATACTTCACTGAGGCACGTGAAATTCAGAAGTTGGTAGTATGCTGTTTTTCTTTGGTACTTTGGTAGTATGCTGTTTGTTCATCATTAATATTTACAATTTCCACTATTAAAAAAAAAAAAAAAACTCTAAAATCCCACACGCCCCGATCTAATAATTTATGTATTTTTATTGTGTTTGTGTATTTTATGGTGTCATAATTATATTTAAGATATTTTATATTTATATAAATTTTAATACGTTAATAATTTTTATTATATAGATTTTGAGATATTCGTGTATTCTGTTGTGTTCGTGCTTTTTTCGTGTCGTGTTTGTGTCATATTTTTAATTATTTTTTTTCGTATCGTGTAATCATGCCGTGTCCAATATTCACTAAGCCAAATTTGACATATAACAACATTTTGAAGTGCTGTGAAAACTAAAAAAAAAAAATTATTGCTGTAAGATAAGACAGCATTTATACATGTGCAGTATATGTGGCGGCATTCTTATGTCTTTAGTAGCATTTTTACATATGTATAATAACACTTATCAAAATGCTACTATTTTTACTTTATAACAGTTTTTCATGACCTTTTGCATGTATTTTTTATTTGTTGCAAAAGATCTCAATGATAGCAATTATAAGTGCTACCAAAAATGTTTTTATATAATAAGATTTATAATAACACATGTCAAATGCTTCTAAATTTTTTAAAAATGCTGTAATTATTGATCGTTATAATATATAATAACAATATGCAATATGCAAAATGTTATCAAAATATCATCTTTATTATTTTTAACAATATTTAAAAAATATTATAAAAAAAATCTGTTTAAAACTAATTTTAACGTAATGATTATCTAGACCTAGAGGAAGAGAGAAGGGAGATGTCAATGACAGCTTACTCCTGGACATAGTATGGCATGACATGACATGGGGCATGAGAGGAGTATCTGCAAAGATAGGATCCAGACATCGGATATCTTAAGAGAAATATATTCCATGTTACTTGTTTTCTTTTCTTTTTTCTTTTTATTCCCCATATATCATATAGAAAAATGTGAAGATTATACTTTTTGCTGCGATTTTTAAGTAGATCTGTTCATGAGTCGAGTTGAATCATAATTTGAATTTTTTTTCCTTGTCCAAGCCCATTCTGGCCGGGCTTGGGTTGCCCTGTATAAACCCGTTTCACTATTTAAATATATTAAAATATTAAAAAAATTATTTTTTATTAATATTTATATATATATATATTTTATAATTAAATTTAAATAAAAAATAATATTTTAATACTTAAATAGTGATCTGGGCCAACCCGAATCATAAAAAACCATGTCCAGGCCCGACCCAAAACAGGTCGGACCAACTGGGCCAGACGGGCTACCCGGCCCATGAACAGGTCTACTTCTGAGTAGACCTGTTCAAATATCTTGCAATTCATTCGACTTGATTCATATTAGATCAAGTTTGAATAAAAAAAAAATATTTTGGTCCGATTTCGTTTGGTTTGAATTAATGAGTACGTAATAAAATTTTATTTTTTATTTAAATTTAATTATAAAAATATATAAATATCAATATAAAAATAATTTTTTTTAATATTATTTAAACAGTAAAATGAGTTTGCTGGCCAGTCCGACCAATTCAAGACCGGATTTGAGTAAGAAAAAAAAAAAACCTTTTAGGCCGCGAGTCCATGAACAACTCTACTTGTGAGTTTCGATAATTAAAAAGAAAGGTGAATGAGTGATAGACTTAACAATCTTTATATTGATATTGTGTTTATATTTCTTGTGTTATAAACGTATTTAAAATATTATATATTTATAAAAAAAATTACATATTAATAATTTATGTTATATAAATTTTGACATATTTATATATTCATATTGTGTTCGTATTATTTTTTATATCGTATCTTATTTTATATTTTTTTTAATTCATATTCGTATCATGTGATCGTATTTATCAAAAACTACCCAATTTAATCTAATGGGTGATATATCGTATGTCCCACCCAAAGGCTACTCATATTTTGCTCTGTACTTTCTCCTTTTCATTGTTGTTTGCAATAAGAGAATATTAGAATTTGAAAATCTCTTGAATACAAATTTTGAGATAAGAAAATTAAAATTTATTAAATAAGAGAAGATTATTTCATTTCATTGTGTAATTCAAATTATATATCAAATATAAAAAAATTTGTTAATTTCAAGGATAAGTAGACCTGCTCATGGGCCGGGCCGAGCCGCGGCTTGATTTGTTTTCAAATTCTTTGCCCAGGCCCGGGTCGGGTCGGTAGGCCCGAATTCATTGTTCATTAGATTAAAAAATTATTCTTTTATATTTTTATAATTAAAATTAAATTAAATAATATTATTATAATAAAAAAATACTGTTCTGGGCCACGCCGATCTGGAACAAAAATATCCTGTCCAAATCCGGTCCAATACGAGCCGGGCCTGTCGCGCTGGACGGATTGCCTGGCCATGAGCAGGTCTAAGGATAAGTGACCATTAAGGTTTTAGAACAAACTATAAAAATGAAAACGAAGTAATTAATAACAGATTAAGAGGAAAAGAAGCCCTCGAAATTTCATTTACTTATATATATATATATTATATATAATTATATATATATATATATACATATATATATATATATATGTCTTATACCCAATGTGGTTAATTGGGTTATAACAAGAAAATCTTCAAAGTGGGAATGGCAATTAGGATTTATGGTCATTATTATTATTTTTTTAATGAGTAATTCACGTTATTTTTAGCTGGGTTAAATGTCTTTTTGTTTTATGTATATACATGTAGAGTTTGCAAAACTGATCCAAATTCGAAAAATTCACTTTACTCGAATTTTTTGATCGATTCAATATAATTTGATTAAGAAAAATCAACAATTCAAATTCGTTCAACTCAAACACAAATTGGTACATACTTGAATTAACTCAAATCTAAAATTATCCAAATCCAACAATCTAAGACTAACTCAAAACAATATAAACTTAAATTGATTTAACAATTTAGATTCGAAATGACCTAAAATTAAATAATTCTAATGTAAAACTTAAATGACTAGAACCCAAGATGAAATGAATTTTTTTCAACTTGAAATGACTTGATTTGAATTAATCTAACCCAAATCCTATCTAACTCGAAATTAAAATGATTCGAATATTCTTCAATCCTAAATGATCCAATGCAAATGCAACTTGAACTACTTATGTTTTAAACTTTAATAAAAAGTAAATATTCTAATGATTAAAACAAAGACACAATTTAAAAAAAAAAATTATTTGGATGAGCATGAATGGATCTTGACTATATCATTTATTAATTGAATGAATTTAGACAAAATTTAATACTTGAATAACCGGTCGGGTCAAGTCGGAATTGGATAAACATGTGAACTAATAATACTTTGTTTAGATCCAATCCGACTGGATAACTCTATCTTTTATTATAATTTTCATTTAGCGGTATTAAAAATATTGTTGTTTATAATTTTATCATTGGTGAGCATTAAAACTTTCTAATTTATGTTATCTAAAAAAGTTGTTAATTAAAGGTAAAATAGAAAGAAAAAAAAATATGGTTGAGAAAAGAGGTTTAGGAATGAAAAAGACGAAGAAAAAAAGCTCCTATTAAGGGGATTTTTTTTTGTTGCTCAGCCATAATATAGATTTTATTCAAATAAACAACAGATTACAGAATGGGAGGTCTCATCAGATGAAAATACAAACTACAGACAATATAAATAGCACCACGCCACCACCACAAACAGTACAATGATATATTCTCTCAATACTCTGCACTAAACATTCCTCCCCTGACTCAATCTCATACACCATCAAGATCAATTATATCAACTAGGAATCTAGCAACATATGTTCCGGATCCCTCGAGCTATTAGAGTAGTTCCCAAATCACACCAGTTTCTACACTCAATGAATTCATCATAACAATAACAATAAGACATTTTTCATAAAAACTTCCAGGGCCATTTTGATTACCATCAGCTCAGCACCATTCGATTCAAAGACACCTAATGGACCAGAAAAATAGCCAAGACATTGCTCTTTTCATTCCTTTAGACTCCTCCACATCCAGCAGCACCAGGTTTTTCCTTCAGACAAAATTGAAACTAGTCCAGATGCCAGTTGAGAGATCACCATTGCTTTAATCCCTCAGAGACCTTGTGGCATTCCTAAGCTTTGTGCAAGATCACTCATCCTTTCCTTCATGGCCTGGACACTTTTTTGGTGCGCATCCTTGCATGCTTCATTAACTAAAAAAGATAGCTTTCCTGCACCCGATTCCATTGCTGCCTCAGAAATCTCTATACGTACATGTTGCTGGTTTCCAGATAATGTTGCCTTCTCCTTCCACTCTGTTTTGATAAATAGTTCCGGTGAAATTTTTATAGCCAAAAACTCTGTCACATTTGATTCTTAGATACCAACAGGAGATGAAGTAACGCCAAAAAGTTATTGTCTTCATTCCTCATAATTGCACCAAAGCAGCAGCACCAGGATAACCTTTAACCGAGCCATCCACGTCGACTTTGAGAGATTCAAGAGCCATACAGCAGTACGTTTTCTTAGTCTAGGAGAATTAGAACGAGCGCAAATTATCAGATTGTCCCACCAAGCGGCCTCAAGCACTAACTGCTCCTCTTTAATAGCATTTATCAATGACAAATATCAAATTTAACCAAGAGTAGCAACTCCTCAACAGACCATACTTTATGATCAAAGGCTGTTTCATTTATTGCCAACCATATTAACCAAATAGCAGCCGCAAATTTAGCCATCCACCAAATTTTCAGAGTACCAGAGTAGAGAAAAATCGAAACAATAAGCGTAACCAAATTTAATTATAATCCAACTCAACTTGAAATAACACAAAACTTCCCAAAGTAGTTTCATCCCGAATTGCACTCGCAGCACCATTAATCAAGGAACCCCAAACAACAGATACCCAACTTGAAAAAACAACAGATACCCCAAACATGGAGCATAGACAACCTCAATAATCACTAAACAACAGCAAACCAGGAAAGAATTAAGAACACCTCCACAACATCAAAACCAAGCATCATTCTCTCTCTTTTTTTTTTTTTTTTTTTAAAGCCGTCAAAGAAATCCAAGTCACTAAACACACCTCCAATTGCCCCAATTCGACATAGCACACCCAAACAGCACAATCAAAGGCCACACTTTTTCCATCCTCCAAATCATACAAAAACACCAAATTGGTCTCCTGAGTCACCACCAAATCAACTTTCAAAAGCATCAGACATCTTAATGCAAACTCAAGCCAACTTCCAACCAGTTAAAAAATACACACACCTCAATAAACCCATATGAACCTAACCATAACCTTTAACTTCAAACGGTGTTTAGCCCTCCAAAATAAATTGAAGAATACAGCAACTCACCCATTTTTAGTGTTCCCCTGAAGACCGTTGAAGCTTAATATCAATATGCCAATCACCACTTCATCCTCACAAGCATGCAAATTTTGAGCAATAACAATCTCCAACATTTTGCAAGATCCAATTGTAGCAACCTAATTTTGTTCGAGTCCCGAGTCAAATTTCAAACGAATCCCGATTCTTGTTGCAATCACTTGTTCGATCAATCCGGTTTGAATTTATCCTAATTATGCATGACTTGCTAAATTCGATCCTTTTTGTTCTGTTAATTTATTTTTCTTTTCTTTTCTCAGCTTAAAAACTTTGGGCCAATTTGTAGACCTTTGGGCTGTGAGGCCCAAAGGAAGAACCAACAAGCCAGCCAACTGGGCTTGCCCAGCAAGCCTATCGAGCCTGTCCAGCAGCAACCCCACCAAACCCTAGCAAGCCAGCGAACCCCTACCTTGTTGCCCTAGCCTGCCCTGCCAGCCACTCTAGCCATGAACCACCCACACCACACGCCACCCCTGCAACCACCTGCCACAAGCAACCACCTGCAGCACGCCACCACTATTGCACAAGCCACATTTCCCCCACACGGCAACAACCCACCCACCTCCATAAAACAACAACCCCCCCAAAGCTAAGAGAGGAGATCCCCCCATCTGAACCCAAGCCTCACAACAGTTTCCCTCCCCCCACCATTCGGCCATGGCCTACCACCAACCCCCCCAACAAAAACAAAAACCACCCACAACAATAGAAAAAAAAACAAACACTAACATCAACTGCAACATGACCTCAACCAAAAAAATGAATCAGAACACAAAAAGGGACCCTCCAGTTTCGTTGTTGACAAGATTCGTGGGGTTTGAGGTGTTGGTTTCCAAACCCAAATGGTGAATAGGTAGAGAAAGAGTGAGGAGAACGGTTGGTGAGATTTCGAGTTTGATCCGACGTCGGGTGGTGGCTGATCTAGGGTTTTTAGATCTCGAAAGTTTTTCTTAGATCTACAATTTTAGGCTAGGATTCGGGCAAAACGAAGCCCAAATCCGAGAAAAATGAGTCAAGGAGGTGGTCTGGGTGAATTTTGGAGTCAAACGGAGTCCGACCACCGGTGGTGGACTGTGACGGATGGCGGCGGCGCGACGGAGCACGATGGCTACCGATCGGTTTTTGGTTTTCGGTGATGAACTGGGGAGAGAAGAGAGGGAGATAGAGAGAGGAAAAAAAGGAAAAAATGAAAGAAAAGAAAAAAATCTTAGCTTTTATAGTTTTAAAAAATAAAATTTAAAGAAGGATCCCGCGTTGACCCGGACTCAACCCGGGTTCGCGTGGTCCAACTCCGACCCAGTTGGGAGAGGGGCAGGAGAGAAGAGGAAAGAAAGAAAGAAAAGGAAATAAAGAAAGAAAAGGAAAGAAAGAAAAGAAAGGAAGGAAGGAAAGCAAGAAAGAAAGAAAGAAAAAAAAAAGAAAGGAAAGAAAGAAGGAAAGAAAGAATGAAAGGAAAGAAAGAAAGAAAGAAAAAAAAAAGGAAAAGAAAGGAAAGAAAAAGAAAGAAAAAGAAAGGAAGGAGAAGAAAGAAAGGAAAAAAGAGAAGAGAAGAGAAGGAAAGGAAAGGAAGGGAAAAAAGGGAAAAAAAAGGAAAGAAAAAGAAAGGAAGGAGAAGAAAATAAGAAAATAAGAGAAGGAAAGAAAGAAAGAAAGAAGGAAAAGAAGGAAGGAAAGAAATAAAGGAGAGGAAAGAAAGGAAAGAAGAGAATGAAAGAAAGAAAGAAAGAAATAAGGAAAAGAAGAGAAGGAAAGAAAGAAAGAAAGAAGGAAAGAAAGAAAAGGGAAAAGAAGGAAGGAAAGAAAGAAAAGGAAAGAAAAGAAAAGGAAAGAGAAGAAAAAAAAAAGAAAGGAAAAAAAGATATAAACACCAAATTTTGTCCGGGCCTTTTAAAACCAATTTCGATTTGTCCCCCTTTCAGGTTTAATATTTTTGTAAAAGTCATGGTCGCGATTTTAGATTTTTAAAATGTTCTAAATTATATATCCTTTTTAGCTTTAATTATTCAAATAAAATCGGACCGTAAAATTACCAGTTTTAAAATTCAATTTAAACCTGAGGTAAAAAAAGTTTAATTTTTGAGCTTTAAAGTTGACCCCATTTAGATTTTTAAAATATTTTTTAATTAAAAATGTTTTAAAAAAAATGATGAAAAATGAATAAATTAGGAGGGAAGGGTAACTTAGACATTACCCTTCCTTCTTTTCTTTAGTTTAATCTAGGTCATTTATTTTTCTAATCTAAGGGTGCATTAAAAAAAGATAAAAGAACAGAAAAAATTTAAAAGGTATTTATGGGAATAAAAGAGGACTTAATTAGGTTAAAAGAGGGGTTTCAAATAGATCACCTATTACATGTTAAAAGGGGGGCCGGTTATTTTGGAGAAGGCAGAGACGGCTAGGTTGAAAAAATAAAATAAATAAAAGTACATACAGAGGTCGGTCTCGAGGGGGAGCATTCTATCACTGCACCAACATACTTCTTCTTTTGTGGTGCTCTCTCTCATTCTCTCTTTATCTCTAGCCAGATCCAGGCAATCTAAGGACAACTAAGATGAATCCTTAGTTATGCATTCAAGATTATGATGTTTTGGGCTATTGTTCACATCTTAATATCATGTTGTCATGATTTCCAGTATCGTTTTCTTCAAGGTGAGTGTTTTTATCAAAGTTCAACAACTAGCCATGAAAGTCTTATGTTTTAGGAGTCTTGATCTCAAGTATGGATTTGGTGTGAATAGCTATGTAAACAGAGAAATATATAAATCAAAATTTTTGATCTGGAAATTTGACTAGCTTGTTTCTTTGGGAGACTTAAGTTGTTACAAAAGGCCAAAAACATAGGGTAATAAGCTAAGATTCTGAATCATTTTTGATTGGTTGGACGACTAGAAAGCGTTATGGCTGTTGCCAAGAGCAGGAGCATCAGTGAAACGGCAAAGCAACCGTGTAATTGCTATTTGCTACAAAGTTGCAAGCTTGTGTGAAACAATTTTGGAGACTAACCAAACTGAAAATTTGAAAGATTGATACATTCTTGGAGAGCAATTGGGTTGGGGTCAATTTGGTGTTATTAGGTTGTACTCAGATAAGTTGACAAGAGAGGTATTCGCGTGCAAATCAATATCTAAAGATAGATTGGTAACCTCTGATGATGCATAGATTGTCAAGCTTGAAATTGAAATAATGACTAGGTTATCAGGGCATCCAAATGTTGTAGATCTCAAGGCTGTTCATGAGGATGAGGATTATGGTCATTTGGTGATGGAGCTTTGTGCAAGCTTTGAGCTGAAAAAGAAAGGGAATGAAAAAGAAAAAAAAAAGAATAGAAAGAGCTAGCGGCTTTACAGGAGAGGCCGATTATTTTATGGGGTAGAAACTAGCAGCTTAAGAGGAGCTACAGGTGTTTTTTTTTTAAATAAAAAAAGAGAGAAGAATGGTGGCGGGGAGTTAAAAAGAAAGGTTAAAAAAAAAAGAAAAAAAAAAGAAGGAAGGGAAGTCACGTGTAGAAGGAGAAGAAAAAGAATAGGAAAATGGTGGTAGCTTTGAGAAGCTTTTAAGGTTTCCTTGGTTTTTGAAAAAGTTTGCTTTGAGATTTGGTGGAAGAAAAAAAATAGAAAGGGGATAGTGTTGTCTGACGTGAGGTTGAGATGAATATGAAGCTTTTTTTTTATGGAATGAAAGTTTTGTTTTGGGATATTTTTCTAGGACGGCATGAAGCAGTAAAAGAGGGGGAGGAGACAGCTTTTATGAGTTGATTTTAGGTTTTAAAAAAGAAGAGGTTCGATGAGATGGGAAGTTGAAACAGAGAATGAATTTGATGTCTTTTTTTATTCTTGAGAAAGTAGCTAAAAAGAATTTGAGGTAATTTTTATTTTATTATGCTTATGTTTTTTTTTGTCTTTAAATATGATATATTATGGTGCATATTTAGTGTTTGATGAAATACCTAATGTTTTTTGCTTTTAAATATGGTATATTGTGATGCATATTTAGTGTTTGATGAAATGCTTAATGTTACTAGCTTTTAAATATGGTGTATTGTGATGCATATTTACTGTTTGATTCATGCCTTTGCATCTTATGGCTATGTCATTTAGCATTTTATGTTTTGCATCAGAGAGTTTAGGTCATTTTTCATATGACATGTCATTTTCCATGACATTTAGACTTTAGGTTATTTTCATTATGCCATGACATTTTCTATGTCATTTAGATATTAGGTCATTTTTCATATGACATGTCATTTAGGCATTAGGTCATTTTTCACATGCCATGATATTTTTCATGTCATTTAGGCATTAGGTCATTTTTCACCTGCCATGACATTTTCCATGTCATTTAGGCAATAGGTCATTTTTCACCTGCCATGACATTTTCCATGTCATTTAGGCAATAGGTCATTTTTCACATGCCATGACATTTTCCATGTCATTTAGGCATTAGGCCATTTTATTATGCCATGTCATTTTTCATGTCATTTAGCATTCTAGGTTATTTTGCTATGTCACTTAGAACCTAGGTCATGCATATGCCATGCCACTCATTTCATGCATTTATCTTGATGTTTGTTCAAGCATTTCATACATTCCCCACTTGATTTTTGACTTAAACCAATCAATGACTCAAAGTCAAGCTCTTTTGAGCATGCTTGTGGAAAATTAAAGGTTGCACTAGTTGGATTTTCCAGATCTATGCAGATAAGATTCATGTGCCGCCATCGCCATTGCATGTCATGAGTGCACCATGGCCATTTTCGATGTGGGAAATGGATATGATCGGGCCTATTACTTCGAAAGCTTCAAATGGACATCGTTTCATCTTGGTGGCCATAGATAATTTCACAAAGTGGGTAGAAGCTGCTACCTATGTGAATGTAACAAAGTCGGTGGTATGCAGATTTGTTAAGAAGGAAATGATATGCCGATATAGATTGCTAGCAAGAATTAGTTCAGATAATGCTCTCAATCTGAAAATAAGATGAGGAGAGAAGTGTGTACACAGTTCAGGATCACGCATCATAATTCGGCACCTTACCGTCCGAAGATGAATAGGGCAGTAAAAGCAGCTAACAAAAAATCAAGAAAATTGTTAAGAAGATGACTGATGTGTACAAAGATTGGCATGAGATCTTGCCTTTTGCTCTTCATGCATATCGTACCTCGGTTCGCACATCTACAGAGGCAACGTCGTTTTCTTTGGTATATGAGATGGAAGCAGTACTACCTATTGAGGTTGAGATCCCTTCATTACGGGTTTTGATGGAGGTTGGCCTAGATGAGGCAGAATGGATTAGAGCTCGTTATGAACAGCTGAATCTCATCGAGGAGAAAAGATTAAAAGCAATTTTTCATGGGCAATTGTATCAGAAAATGATGATTCGAGCCCACAACAAGAAGGTTCGTCTCAGACAATTCCGGGAAGGGGAGTTAGTACTAAGGAAAATCCTCCCTATCGTGAAGAATCCGCGAGGGAAATAGACTCCAAATCGGGAAGGACCCTATGTGGTAAAAAGAGCTTTTTCTGGAGGAGCATTGATTTTAACTCGGATGGACGGGGGTGATTTCAGAAATCCCGTGAATGCTAATGAATTGAAGAAGTATTACGCTTGAAAAAAAAAAGTGAGATGTTGTGCGCATGGAAATTCGAATGGTTCCAAGTGTAAAAATGAAAATTCTATATATCTATCTCCCATGAGAATTGCTTTTCAATGAGAATATTCATGCTTGATGATGAATTCACTAAGAAGAAATTATTTTTAGTCACCCCTTTGAGCCTTAGGAATTATTTCTTTCTTTAAACCTTGATCAAGGATCACCCTCTACACTGGAGGGTAGATACGAGGAAAAATATTTAAAATCATGGCAAAAAAGGAGATCCATGGGAAAATGTGAAATCAAAGAATGGCAAATGAAAGCCAACAATGAAAAAAGATTGAAAAAGAAAAAGAAAAGAAAAGTTTAAAAGAGGACAAATGTTTCAAGAATGAATTCTCCTCGGAAAATGATCCTTGATCCAATCATCCTTAAACACACTTTGGGCCTATTTATCCTTTCTTCTTAAACCCGAGCCTTGGCCTATATTACGTGCTTTTAAAGTCCATTTTGATCAAGGATGGATATTTAATTTGGAAGGTTTTTCTCAGAATCCATCCCATCTTTTGAATTGACATTTTTACCTTAGAAGCATTTAGAATTCTCAGATACATGGTAGAATACAAGAAAAAAGAGAAAACAAAAAAAATGTATGAAAAAAGAATGTAAAAAGAGAGGCTTAAGCCGAAAACCAGCAAAGGACGACTTAATACTGAATGGGGACACTTGAGTTGAAAACCCGTAAAGGGCGGCTCGAGTACTGATTAAGGTTTGAATCAATGCTCCGTGTAAAAGGGGAGAAAGTATCTGAAAATCAGAGGAAAGGGAAACAACTCAGTCTGACGTAACTACGGAAGCCGAAGGATTACCCAAGTAAATTGCTCATTCAAGAGAAATTTCAGATGGTTTGAAAAATGAGGGGTCCAAGATATTCCACATCCGGGGCATCTACAACCTATAATTTTACATTTGTTTCTTATATCCTTGATATTCACTTTTACAATTTTAAAACATTTGTTGCAATAAATTCTTGTTATCCTTTTCATGACATTTTGCTTGTCTCATATTTTCTTTCATACATTTTTTAGATTGCATCTTGTTTATTATAAAATTGAATGATGATTAATAAACATAAATATCTTTAAATAAAAGGATTTCAGAGTATTACTAAGGAATAGATTTAGATCATAAAAAAGGTTTGGAAACCACTAATCCTGATGGAAAATTCACCAAGTAAAGGAAAATGTGAATGTGTTGGAGACTCCGTCATGAAGTCAGAAGATTTGTGAATTTCAGCGAAAGTCAGAAACTGGGACCATTTGGCAAGTTATCTTGAGAGAAAGGTTCCTTAAGTGGGGCATTAGTGAACAATTGAAAAATTCTGTCACGAAGTTAGATAATCTGTGAACCTCAAAGAAACCATGGATTAGAAATCATGACACAATCATTTGATTGCATTCTTTCTTAGGAAACATACAAGCATTTGCAAAGCATGTCATTCTCATCATTGCATTTAGCTAACATTGCAGGAATCAAGAAAACTTTGGCTTCCCTAAATCAAACTCGTTCTGCTTCTCAAATGAGTCGAGCCCCGAGATCACCGTTGAGGTATGTTCTTTTCCAAATCGAACTCATTCTGCTTCTTAAATGAGTCAAACCCCGAGACCACCGTGGAGGTACGTTCCTTTCCAAATTAAACTCATTTTGCTTCTCAAATGAGTCGAGCCCCGAGACCGCCGTCGAGGTATGTTCCTTTCATTTTCAAGTTAAATTAATTTTTTCCAAATGAATCAAACCTTGAATCATTCTTAGTATTTCCTTTTGTTTTAAATCGAATTCATTCTGTTTTATCAAATGAGTCGAGTCTCGAGACCATCGTCAAGGTATTTTCTTTTGTTTTAAATCGAATTCATTCTATTTTATCAAATAAGTCGAGCCTCGAGACCATCGTCGAGATATTTCCTTTTGTTTTAAATCGAATTCATTCTGTTTTATCAAATGAGTTGAGCCTCGAGACCATCATCGAGGTATTTCCTTTTGTTTTAAATCGAATTCATTCTATTTTATCAAATGAGTCGAGCCTCGAGACCATCGTCGAGGTATTTCCTTTTGTTTTAAATCGAATTCATTCTGTTTTATCAAATGAGTCAAGCCTCGAGACCATCGTCGAGGTATTTACTTTTGTTTTAAATCAAATTCATTCTGTTTTATCAAATGAGTCGAGCCTTGAGACCATCATCGATGTATTTCCTTTTGTTTTAAATCGAATTCATTCTGTTTTATCAAATGAGTCGAGCCTCCAGACCATCGTCGAGGTATTTTCTTTTGTTTTAAATCGAATTCATTATGCTTTATCAAATGAGTCAAGCCTCGAGACCATCGTCGAGGTATTTCCTTTTGTTTTAAATCGAATTCATTCTGTTTTATCAAATGAGTCGAGCCTCGAGACCATCGTCGAGGTATTTTCTTTTGTTTTAAATCGAATTCATTCTGTTTATAAAATGATTCGAGCCTCGAGATCATCGTCGAGGTATTTCCTTTTGTTTTAAAACTCGTTCTGCTTTTTAAATGAGTCAAATATTTTGTTTTAAAATCGAACCTGTTTCCTTAAGACGGATCGAGTCTTGATTAGTCAGGGAACTCAATTTAAGGACAACATCTTCAATTTACAGATTTTTAAAAAAAAAATGAAAACCCCTTTCCCCCTTCCTTCACATGTGATTTCACTAACCGGACAAAATTAATGTTTGTTTATCTTTGCTTGATTCTTGATTCTCAGCAATAGCCAAAGAGGGACAGCTATAGACATCTAATTTTGTCCGGACCACTAAATCAGGTATGTTTTCTTCCTAAATTGGTGTTTCCGAATGTAAAAAGATTTTTCTTATCCTGCAGGTGGTACTCCGAGACTTAGTCTAAGAAGTCGAGCATAAAAAGTCAAACTTGAAAAAGTCAACCCCAGAAAAATCAACCCCGAAAAGTCAACTATTGAAAAAGTCAACCCACTTTCAAAATCAAGATTTGAAGTTCAATTGAAAAATGGTGAAAGAATTTTGATAATCCGAGGTCAGCATTGAAAGATATGGAGTTCGAAAGTTGGGTTACGGAGATTCAGTAAAAAGGAAACCTTAGTTCAAAAAATTTGGGAAAAAATGCTTAAACGATCAAATTGATCGAAATTGAAGGTTCCAAATGAAAGCTAAGCACTGACTAAGGGTAATAGAGAAGCTACTTGGAAGAAAAACTGAAAGAAAAGTCAATCAGAAAGAAAACCGAGAATTAGGGTTTTTGGTGGATTTTGGTGAAATTGAGAAAAATTGCAGAAATAACCAGATTCGGTAAAACTAAAGCCCCTAATTGATGAGGAGTGAGCAAACAAGGATAGCCAGGGCTCAGTTTGAAGAAAATCCGAGAAAAGAGCCGATTGGAGGAAAAATAGAAAAAAAGGAAATCCCAACAGTGAGAAAAAGGAAAAATCAAATCGGAAGGGAATTTGATAATAAAAATTAGGCTTTTTTGGACCAACTCCAATTCAATATATGAAAAAAGCCCAAGAAAAGAAAATCTGAAAATCGGACTTGTTTTGAGCAAAACCGGGCTTCGGAGACAAAAGAGCAAAATTGGAAAATTTGGAAAAAAATAGCAAATGAACTCCGAAAATTCTAAAAATTTGCAGATCTCATTCTTAAACCATTTTGAAGAGATTTGTAAAAGAAAATCTGGATTCGGAGTTCGTTTTCAAAATGGCCAAATCCTTGGCCCACTATGCAAAAATTCAAAAGGATAAATCCCGGAAAAATTGCAAACGAGTTCCAAAAATTCTGAAAATTTGCAGATCTCATTCTTAAATTATTTGGAAGAGATTGGAAAAAGAAAATCTGGATTTGAAGTTCGTTTGCAGAATGGCCAATCCCGGGCCCACTATGCAAAAATTCAAGCAGATAAATCCCGAAAAAATAGCAAACGAGTTTCAAAAATTCTGAAAATTTGCAGATTTCACTTTTAATTTATTTGGAAGATATTGGTGAAGAAAAATCTAGATTCGGAGCTCGTTTAAAAATAGTGAATGTTCGGGTGCATAAAGGGCAATTTTGGAAGAAAAAATCCAAATAAATAGAAAATGGGCTCGAAAAATTTTGAAAACTTTCAGAATTCAATTTTTTATTATTTCGAAAGTATGAAAAAATAAATTTTGAATTTCGTGTCTGTTTTCTATTTATTTAGGTTTGGGGGTCAAAAAGGTCATTTTATCCAAGAAACCAAAAAGTGCATTTTCTTGCTTTTAAAAAATTGAAGCATGGGCTAGAAGATGAGGGGTCA
Source organism: Fremontodendron californicum (assembly GCA_030761205.1). Taxonomy (NCBI): domain Eukaryota; kingdom Viridiplantae; phylum Streptophyta; class Magnoliopsida; order Malvales; family Malvaceae; genus Fremontodendron; species Fremontodendron californicum. Next base: position 5,151,231 of record JAULJL010000037.1, read on the forward strand.
GTCGGCCAAGGCTGAATTGAGGGCAGATAGTTTCTGATTTTTCATCAAAGGGCCAAGGGTGAAGAGGAAGGTAGTTATTTTTATGATCAAGCCTTTGAATTTGCAACACATGGACCAATGGTTGGAGAGGGATCCTATTTATATATCTTTATGACATCATAATTCAAGGGCTGATGATTCTAATCTAAGTGTGAGAATTCTACATAGAAGGCATCTTGGATTGAAGGCCATAGGATCAAATTGGTTAGAAAAAAATTCTAGAACCTCCTAGAGATTTCCTATGCCAACCGGCCACTACAAGGGGAGGGGGTCTCTCTTTCATACATTCACTTTGATTTTGCTGAATGCTCTCCATTTTTGAAAGGCAAAAAGAAAGTTTAGAAAGGCAAAAAAAGTAAGAAAAGGAAAAGTTTGCAATATAGCTTTTAGAGGTAGCTTAAAGCACCATACTCTTGCACTTTTCTTGCATTTTCATTCTTGATTTGCTATTTTTATTTGATATTTGGTTTGTTTCTTTTGATTTTGATTTTAAAATAAATGTTTTTAAGCTTTCTTTTCAAGTACTTCTTTCATGCTTTCTTGAAAAACTATGGAAAATTCATTTTTTTCCCTCTAAGTGGCCGAATGGCCTTATTTTTTTAATGGTTGCTGTTTTGTTTTTGTTTCATGTTGTTAGTAGTGTCTAACATATTTTTGATATTTCATATCTTCTTCAAATAACAAAATATGTAGCTTGTTTTAATGTTGTTGCTTACTTACCTCTATTTTTGATTCTTTCATCTAGTATTCATGTTTATTTTTCTTGTTATTGCATCTTTTAATTTTCTATTTTAAACATTTTTTTGAGTTGTTCATGATTTGCATTTTACTATGCTAAGTGTTTGTGAAAATGCCTAGTTGTTTTTCATGCCTTTACTTTATGTTTGCATGGTTAGCATTGTTTCTTTTTAGTCTTGCATGTTAGTATATCATGTGCTTGTTAAAATATCATTACCATTTTGAAGTATAGGACCATTCGGCTACCCCTCATGTTGTATGCTTTTTATGTGCATTTTCATCATGCTAGTTGATATGTTTGCATTTTCATGATATTTGGTTGTGTATTTTGTTTAAGCATGCTATATGTTTGTGTTATTGCCATGCATTTTTTAGGTTTAGGTTGTGCTTGTTTACCATGCATTACATGCATTTTAGACCTAGGTTGCATTAAATGCTATGCAAGTTCATTTTAGGTCTAGGTCACATTCTCTATGCCCTGCATTTTTCTTGTCATTTAGGTCTTAAATCATGCATTTCATGCATCATATTTGTTTTATGTTCATGCATTTCATGTCATGCCACATGGTTTATGACTTAGGCCAATCAATGGCTCAAAGTCATGCTCACTTGAGCATACTTGTGGAACATTAAAGAGTTGTTAAATTGATTATTCTACCTTTGTGATTTTTCTTACTTAGCCAATTTTTGTCTAACTTTTTAAAAGTGTTAGCTACTGTTTGTGGGTCTTTAGGAGAGTTTCCAACATTTTTACTTTGATTTTTAAATGATTTTACCAAAGGTAAAAAAATGTGTTTTAGCAAAACAGTTTTTTCACCCAGTACTCAAACTTTTTCGATTTTTCTGGGAAGCTATTTTTAATCAGAAAATTAAGCCAATTTTTCCTCATGTAGTTTTACATGTTCTGAGTCTCTAGTAGTTTTTTTAGATTTTTTTTAGGTAAAAAAATCGTGTTTTAAAACTAGACAGTAGAGGCGGATTTGAATTTGAGAGAAAATCATTTTTCTGTTTTGGCTAAGTTATTTAGAGGGGACTGATTAGAAAGTTTAGCTACTGTCTTTGGTTGGTTTCTAGGCCATTTTAAACTTTAAAAATAATTTTATAAACCTCGGGTTAAGGGTGGTCAAGTCTGGGATTTTAAATTTAGGAAATTAGAGCCATTTTTTAAAAGGGTTTGGCTAGGGTTTTAATCTTCATTCAAGCTTTTTCAAAATTATTTCCAAAAAATCACAAAGTATTTTGGTTTTAGAATATTTAATTTGATATATTTTTCTAAGGTAGCCGAATATCTTTTTAGATATACGGATTTCCTTAATTAAAGAAAAAAAATACATTTTCATGCATTGCATTTTTCATGTTCATGCATACTATATAATATGTGATTTTGCTATGATAATTTCTATGATATTGTTACTATTTTTATTTATTTTATGGTGTTATGTTGTTTGTTTTATTTTTTTGAATATTTCATGCTATCCTATGCTTTTTATTTAATTATTTATTTTTGTCACATTATTTAGCATATACTATGTTTATGCATTATTATTTTTATTTTATTTTCATGCATATTTCATGATAGCATTATTTTATGTCTCATGTCATTTCATGTAACTTAGATTATATTCCATGTCATTTAGATTATATTATTTAGAATATGCCATATCATTTATATTTGCCATGTCATTTAAATCATTTTATTTTATTTAGAATATATCATGTTACCTAGGTCATTTCATTTCATATAGAATATATTATGTCACTTAGGATATTTCATTTCATATAGAATATATCATGTTACCTAGGTTATTTAATTTCATTTAGAATATATCATGTGACTTAGGATATTTCATTTCATTTAGAATATGCTATGACATCTAAATTATATCATACCATTTAGGTTGCATTATATTATCTAGACTTTGCTATGTCATTTTATTTATGTCATACATATTCATATTTTTTTAAATGTTTTGAAAAAGGTAATGATTTTCAATAAAATAAAGATATTTCCAAGTTAAAATAATTCATAAGTTCTCTGCCAGGTTTGCTGAGGAGGATATCATCAATTATCATTAATAACGGAATATCTTCTTTAAAACGAGAATGATTCGGAAAGTCTTCCAAACTAATAAAAATTTCTATATTTTGCCACGTTTGTTGGGGAATATAGAAATTTTTTGAATTAATCGTTAATAAGGTAAGGCGAAAGAACACTGCCTGCTCTAAGGCCTCTACGTAATGCTTTATTCACTCATATGAACTCCGGAAGTAAGCACTATGTTTGCTTATATACGAAATTGAGATACGCAATTGAGATTGCTGGACCAATGGTAGCGGTATGTGAGCTTATGGGTTAAAGGGCAGACTATCAGTAGTAAAACTCACTCTAACGTGGTGGATAACGCACTAACAATATCTAGTTCTTATCAGTGCTTGGTATATGAGTCTATCCCTCTAACCTGGAGCTATCATATCCCTCGTTGTAATAGGAGAACGAGTCCACTCTCTAACCCTCATTTAACGTTCTAACCTTTCGTCGCTGTAAGTAATTCCCTCTAACCCTTCCTTTAGCCTACTTTATATCCCACTAGCAAGGAAGCCACAAACTCATATCCCTAGCCCGCTAATCCATCGTTCTATGGTCACCCTTTTGCGGAAGTAGGGTAAGGTGATTCAAAGTAAGCTAGAGAAAGCTATCCTGTAAGCTAGCCTTGTATGATAAGTCAAGGGGATAGTAGGACCTCGCGTAAATGAGATCTTCGCTCCGTAAAATCGCATCATGGTAAAGGAAATTGTGAACTTACTGTAACCAGTAAAGTATGGGTAAGCATACTGGATTAAGAGTATCATGGGCGCAATACTGAGTATGCCAATCTCGTTAACAAGAGGGTAAGGCTCGAGGATCATTTTCAATTAAAAATGAAATTATTTTTCTTTAAATTGGAAATTAACTTGAAATACTAATTTAAAAACCGAATTTTTACCGAGACTTGAGATAACATAAGATTAATAAGGTACCGTTTTATACGAGCGTTGTAGGGGTACTAATCCTTCCCTACACGTAACCGAGTCCGGAACCCGATTCTTCGATTTTCTCTGATTTATAACGCAGATTTGAAATTGGTTTTTAAAATGTTTTAATTAATTTTAAAATATTTTACAAAACCGATTTTAATAGGTGGCCGATCACACCTAGCTAAAAAAGATTGGTGGCGACTCCATGTCTTTTTTAAGGTCATTTTCAAAACCTTCATTTTTCAAGAGGAATTAAGTCGACTTATTCTCGGTTTTTTCTAATGTCACGCTTAACGAATATAAAGTCTTGCGATGAAACTTGTTATTTTTTGGTTGCGACACACGTCATCCAACCGTTAGTTCTTTAACGGCTGGGTGACCAAAAAAAGTAAATTTCTATAACATGAGAGACTAAATTGATATTTCTCATAGTTGAGTGATTAAAATAAATATAAAAAAAAAAACTATAATAGTTGAATGACTATCCGTATAATTAACCCTTATTTAATTATATTCATATATTTATATATTTATAATTAAATTTAAATATAAATAATTTTTTATTAATTAAATAGTAATTCAAACCGAATCAAATCAAACTCAAGCTTAAAATATCATATTCAAAATCTAAATCAAACTAATTTATCCAATTAAACGAATAATTTGATCTTTGAACATATCTATCAAAACTTAACAACTTATTTATCCGTGAGTTTTTTTATAAAAAAAAAAAAAAAGAAAAAATCAAAAATAGGTAATTAGTTGGGAAGCTAGAAGTAGTAAGATGATAGAAAAGAAAAAATATAAGTGACATAATGATCACCTATAAACAGAGACAAAATAAAATGATGGAGTTTGCCACCCCAGTACCCCACTCCCCAATTAGGGCCCATTAAGTAAATAATATATATATATATATATTAAATTTAAAAATAAAAATCAAAAGACCTCAAAAGGGGTCACTGCAAATTATGCTTGATATTATTCTCGTAGTACGTAACATTTTGACATCATGACTACGTTAGTCCCACGCCAGCTTCAACAGCCAAAATATAAAAAATAAAAGGAAAAATTACTTTAGTTTTTAAAAAAATTCCTTTTAGTAATTAGTATCAACAAAAGATTTCTTTAAATTTTAGTCAGTTTTTAAAAAATAGATATTAAAAGATATTTTAAAATTTTAAATGGACTTTTTAAGTTATTGCAAAATTTATTTAAAAATATATATATAGCATTCTCTAAAAAATAAAATTATGATGTTTAGATTTTAATATACCAATAGTTTTGTGATTTTTTTATTTGAATTTTTAATTTTAATGATTATAATTTAATTATTGACAATTTAACAATCTCTATTATCAAATAAAATAAAATAAAATTTTAACACCTAGTACATAGTTCATTTTTTTTTTTCAATTGATTCTTAGGTTTTCATTTTTTCAAAGAAAAAAAGAAAGAAAATTCTTTAAGTATGGTATTTAAATGAATATATATAAGTTGGGGTCATAACTTTTTTCCCCTCTCAACGGGGGAACTCTCAATATCGTATTTTTGCATTAGATAGTGAACATGGGATCAATACTATTGGTTATTACTCGTTATATGCATGAAGGGTTGCAAGCCAACAAATTGTTTTAGACTCTATTTGATACAAAAATATGATTGAAAAAGAAAGAAAAGAAAGAAAAATAGATACAAAAATTTTAAATAATTGATAGTATTTTCTATCATGGCTTGTAAAAGAAAATCAAATTTTATATTTATTTTTTAAATTTCTTCAAATTTTCATCAAAACTTTTACAAAATAAACAAACCGTAGCCCTCTAGGAGAGCATATAGAAATTTTATTTTAGTTATTTTAGAATTAATTACATTAATATTTCTGAGATCTCCTTCTTTCACTAGGCATATATATAGTTACTACTCTTTCAGCAATGCATGTAAGGAGGAAATATTAAGAAGTCATAATATCCAAAACTTGATTCTTCAAATTAATTTCTCTATCCCCCAATGAAAAATATATCAATTAAAAATATAAATTAAACAACATCTAATTATTGTTTTCTTTTGCATGATATAATATACATATATCATTATAGGCTACTTTTGCTGAAGAAGATTTTAATCAAATACTACAACCTTAATTTATAACATGTCTATGATTTTTAACCCATCACATGCCTACTAAACTCATTATTTTCCAATAAATGAAAGTTGATGATTTTACCCAAAATTTACCATCAAAAGGGCCACATTAACATAATTGTTGAATAATAGAGAGATATAATTAATCCCATTAATGATTGGATCAAATGTTTAGTTTTTTTTAAGGTTCCTAATCTATCTTTAATCCTTCAATTTTTATCTAATTAACTCACCTGAAAAAGATATTATACGTCTAAACCTTCTCGAACCCGTAACATCCAAGAATTTGTCAACATCTTGAATATCATCTGAGCTATTACTCAATCGACAGTTGGATCAAATGTTTAAAATCAAAATGATGATGGCAAAGGTATGGACCACTTTACTTAGGAAATTAAGAAGTGGAAAAGTAATTAATTACCAAAAGGATTATTATTATTATTATGTTAAATTGAAGAGATGATGATAACAATATAATGGGGGTGGGTTTGGAATTTGAGAAATGGTGGGTAGAGAGAGGTGTGGGGTTGGTTTTTGGTTTTTGAGGAAGAAAGTATATATAAAAAGTGAAATAGCAAAAGGGTGGAAATGAAGAAAAAGGTGAGAAGCTTTTTGTTTTTTTTTTTTTGCCCAGAGTCAAACAGAGCCTCTTTCATCTATCATAATGATACCTTCACCGCTGATTTGCACCTAGGCTTCATCATCTTTGCCGCCCTTGATGTTTTCCTTAAAAAGAAATTCTAGAAAATTAAATTATACCCACAGAAGAAACCGTAGAAAATGACAGAAAAATATGATTATCGTGAATGATAGTGTGTATATGTAGGAGGTGTTCATATATCGGTTTCGGATTGGGTTTAGGTATAGATTTATGTTATTTTTGTTTGTTCAAATCTGGTTCAATTCGATAATTCGGGTCTTAGATTATGCTCAAATCTATCCAAATTTGTAAATGGATAATTCAATCTCGCTTGTATTATTTTAAAAAATAATTTTTATTTAATCTTTAATATTTTTATTTTTTTTATTAAATTTTAAAATATAAATAACTTAACATATTTTTTAATATCTAGAATATAATATAATATATATTTATTATTTATGTAATATAAATTACATAACATATATTATATAATTAAAAAATTGACAGGGTCAGGTCGAGCTCGGACCTTGAACGTTGGAGCCAAGACTTGATCCGTTTTTTAAACAAGTCTCATTTTTTGCCCAAACTCATTTTTCAAATCTAAGATTTTTTTTCATAAAAAATTTAATGGACCTTCGAGCTTGAATGGATAATTCGACATGTGGATAAATATAGTATATATATATATATTTCACTTATTATTATGCCCTATTATATTTAAGATTTCTCTGTTTATTATTGTGTACATCATCTGTTTTCTTTCTTTTTTTTTTTTTTTACCCAGGAGTGTAGGTGTAGCCAACTTTGATGACAATGGAGTGCATGGATTTTCCATGGGATCTAGCAAGGAAAGCCGCTACAAAATTAACCAATTTGTCGTCTATTGTTGACCTCCTTAAAACAGGAAAATTCCACTAACAAATGAGACATGAAATTTCCATGCTTTTGAGGTCAAAAGGTAACATGTCTTGCACTACAGATATATAACTATAAAAACCCACATAGCTGTTCAATTAAAAGTCTAAACAGTTAGTTGGATGTCGCAGTTTATCCCTTTAATTTCATTTTCACTCCTTTCCTTTTCTTTTTCTTCTGAAATATTCCATTTGAAATTCAAGATAAATGTAGATAAAACTTGTTCGATATTAAACAAACAATAACCCTTCACACAAACACCATCATTTCTTTATAATAGTAGTAGTTTTTTCCCCTAAAACATGAGCTAATGAAGAGGAAAAACAAAATTCGAAATTTAACTTAGTTAATTTCATGCAACTATTATTAAAATGTGATATTTAGTACATCTGGAGTTTAAATTTTAAAATCTATAATTTTTTATTTTTTATTTTCAAGGTGCGACTTCTTTTGTATAAAGAAAAAGAGAAAGGAGTCAAACAGAAAATTGATTGGTCACATTAGAGGTATTTGGTTACAACTTTCATTTCATAGTAATAATAAATAATAAATCTCACTAATACAACTCTCTTTGTCAATCTATCCTAGAAGTTTTAGAGAGACCCTCCACTTCTTTTAATCTAGACTCCTTCTATTTGATCTAAAATCCCTAGCTACCCAAAGTTTCCTCCTATAAAAGGAAGGGAGAAAGAAGATGTCATCAACCTCCCAATTAGCCATGCTAAATCAGGGCTTGTTTGAGGAGCAAGAGATGCCTACTCAGATGGGTTTTTTTACTTTCCCTCCAAACTTGAGCTGTCCTCCATTAGGATTAGGTTGCTATCAATCTCTCAAAGCCTTCAATATAGCTGCAGCTGAAGCTGATGCACCTTCTGCTGCTAATAATCTGACTGAAACCCTACTCTCATCTGTCACCACTCAAAAGCATAGAGAAGACTCTGTTTCTGATTTTGGAGGACCCCAACTCCTTTCCTTGCAGAGATCTAGTGCAAATTTCTGGTAAAAGTATTGCACTTTTAAAAGAATAAAAATCATGCTAAGATTATTCACTGTTTTTTATTATTTTACATTTTTTTTCTTGGTTTTATTCATCTCTTTCTTTCTCTCTTTTCTTTCCTTGCATGTAAAATGAAATAGTAAATGTTTACTAACTCTTCATAATCAATTGGTCTTCCAAGCAGATATGCCTTTTCGTATCTTAGTAAATGATCTTGGGTTTTTGTTTGATATGGTTTTAGGGCATGGGGAGAGGTAAACGAGTGTTTGGGAAGCAAGAAAATTGGTGTAGATGATCATTTAGGCGTTTCTGCAATGAAAATGAAAAGGATAAAAGCAAGAAGAAAGGTAAGGGAACCTAGGTTTTGCTTCAAGACCATGAGTGATGTGGATGTATTGGATGATGGATACAAGTGGAGAAAGTACGGCCAGAAAGTAGTAAAGAACACCCAGCACCCCAGGTATATATTAATTTTACACATTCAAAAATAAAAAGAATTCTCTTTTTTGTTTTTTTTAACAATTAATTCTCAATGAAAAGTTACTAACATTCACATCAAGTTTTAGCCTTAGTTGTACCCCATACACATGCTATGTTTCCTTTTTTTTTCTTGTAATTATACTTGTTTTTATGACTATTAGGCTTTACAGACCTGATATTGCATGAGATCTAAAAGGGTAATTATGGGGATATTAATCATGTAATTGAAATAAAATAAAAAAAAAATTTAAGCCTAAAAGAACAAATTATTACCTTCAAAAGATACAAAATCTCAATGTGAAGATAAAAAGGGGGGAAAAGTATACAACAATTTATCAATTATAATGCACCATAAAAAGGAAGCTAGAAGATCTTTAACAATGCCAAAAGTTAGGGATATATATATATATGGCAAATTGGCAATTCCAGAATAAAAATGGTATATATGTTCTTTAATTAAATAGAGGTACTATTTCATGCCATGAGTCAGGAGAAAATTAAGCAGTCATTATAAGGAAAATAAAAGTTGAAAATAATAATTAAAATATTTTATAATGAAAAAGTTTTATATTAGAACAGTGACAATTTCAAATCTTGAGTGTACGGATTCAAGATTCATTTGGATTGAAATCCAATCATAAAATCATAAAATAGCATTCTATGCGATAAGTGTTTTCGACCGAAATCCAAATAGACCCTCTATACCACAAAGAAGATTTAGACTATGTAGCTGAAAGGGCAATATATACTTGATTAGATATATTTTACTCAAATTTTTAAGAAACTATTATTTTTTTCGAATTATTAGAACAATTTTTTGTTTGAAAGTCAGAAGAGAAACAGTAGGTTACTGTATAGTCATCGTGTCAAAATATCATTCCTTAACAGCCATATGCCTTTCTTTTTGATGATAAAAAGATTTCGGAGTTCAAATCCTTACTTAACTACTTACTAGAAAATTAGAAAGTAAATGTGGTTTCAAAGTCGTTTTTGTGTACTGATAGTTCATGCTAAATTGCCTAGCTAATTGAGACGATTGAAAAGATTAAGATGCAATGGAGTGTGTAGGCCGTAGGAGTTTTATTTCGAATGCTTTGTATAGTATGAATTCTAAGCATTTTGCAGCTATTGCTAAGCTAAACAGCTATGAAATAAGGACACTTTTATTAGGAGAGTATCTAAGTATCAAACATGTGTCTGATATGGACACGACTCTTACACGGAAGAATACGTGTCGAACATGCGAGAACACGTCAAAAAATAAAAATAAAATTGGACATGATCAAAACATAGTTAAAACACGATTGGACACGTCCGGATATGCGATAAAGGTTTTTTTTTTTTTTTTGTATTTTTCTCCTAAATATGGAATTAACAATGAATAATTTAATTCTAATGGATATTTTAAGGTTCAAGATTTTAAATTTAAAAATAATATTTAAAAATCAAAAAGCTATTTACATGTTAATATTTAATTGAATAATATCATTTTTATATTTTTATTATATATTATTATATAAAAAATATTTTTATTATCATATCTTGCCGTATCCATGTCCTAATTTTCTAAAAATTTTGTATCACCGTATTCATATCGTGTTGTACCCGTATTACATGTCTGTGTCCGTACTTCTTAGCTAAACAGTGTAATTTACTCATTTAGTTTGACAAGGATTTCACTTTTGATTTGTCACGATGTAGAAAACCACCACCAGACTTTCTTACAAAGTAGGGAGAGAAATTCTAAGGCAATGATTTCAGCTCTAAATGAGTACTAAAGGTTGCATAATTATGGACCTATACAAATTGGGGTTTTGAGTATGAGATCATGTGTTTTGTAAAATTATAATGGGGTCGACGAGGATAACTATTTGCTGGGTCAAAAGCGTGCTTAATGTTCTCAATTTGCATTAGAAATTTCAGCCTCCTATTACTGCTGAATCATGTCTCATTGTCTTGGATTTGTGTTTTTTTCAACTGTTCATTATGATCATTTTTTACTTTACCATGTTTTGGAAAAAAAAAAAAAAACTGATTTACGTGAGAGGAAGGAGGAGTAAATAGGAAAAAAAAAAAAACACATAAAACATTTTTTAACAGTTAAAAAAAACACAAATCCAAGACAATGAGAGATGTTACAAGTCATATTATTAAAAACTAAACCAAAGATCTTTTTTCCTTTGATGGGATGTAAGTTGTAACTTTGGAATTCATATTTATTTATTTTTTATAAAGGATGTAGTTTGGGGATAATGGAAAAAATTGCAGATATTGAAATTTGAATTTAGATCTAACTTATTTTTTAAAAGTGATATATAAATTAATTGGGATGCTAAATCCTGGATTCGAATTGTAGGGTATTAATTTCTAGACTTTGTTTACTATAAACATCCTTAAGGAAATTAAGTACTTATTTTGACTTCGGTTATGATTCAACCAAAAAAGACCCAATTGCCAACAGTAAAAATCTAATAACGCTTTTTCTTACTTCAAGAATGATTTTCAATGGTAATTATTGGTCCATGGAGGATTTTTAGTAAGTCATAATGTAATTAGACCCTTGCTACAAAGGTTTGAAAATATATATATATATATATATATATATATTTTTAATTATGATCTGTTTTAGCTAGTAATTGGCTACCAGTTAGCTTAGGCTCTATTTTCTTTTCTCTAATGAATTAACCATATAATCAAGTATTGAAGGGATAATCCTAGTTAAAATAACTTTTCTTTTCTAATGATTGATTTTTTTATTATGAAAATATTGCTTCAATTTAAAAAAAAAATGATTTATACATTTCTAGAAACACATAATAAAAATTAAATAATATTTTAGAAATTTAGGATCATATATGATGAATTTTTTTAAATTATTGCAAAATTTATATGTTTTTAAGAAGTACTTTTTTTAAGAAATATATATAGCACTCTCTTTTTTTTCATATCAAAAAAGTTTTATAAGTAGAGAGGTATTTAAGTATTTTGTTTTTGGTTGTAATAAAAAAAACCCCTAGTTACTATTTACATTTTAATATTATCACTAATTTATTTTTGGAATTATATTTGATGCACTAATACCAGATGATGCCACTTCATTACAAGAATTTAAAAATAAATAAAAATAATTTTATTTTTAATAAAATGATATCATCTGATTCACTTATAATGTATAAATTTATACACGATCAGTACATCAAATATAAATCATTTATTTCGCAAACAAAATAATGAGGATGGAACTAGTAGGGCCCGCCTATATGTAAGAGGACATCTACTCCTCCAAATCGTAGCCCCCATTTAACTGTTAATAATCATAACTAAGGACTTATTATAGCTTGATCTTTATGACTAATTTGATTGTTATTATGAAACATACAGTGACCATGTCTACCTTCCTTCAGGCAGCCTTCAGATTCTCACAAGAATTCCTTTCCTACTTGTTTTCACTTTATTAATTATTCACATTATATTATTGATTTCTTTGTTACCATAATTTCTTCTTTTTCACTTTTTTATCTCTTTCTTTTATCCATAATTCCTTGTTGAGCTATTCTGAAGTTAATGATTTGTTATATGACCTGACATTATTGATTTCTTTATCCATTCCCTGAATATCTTTCAATATAGTTTAAGTTTTCTTGCGGCCTTTATATATATACATATACATAAATATATAAATAATTATTCATGAATTGGATTAAGCTGATCAGATCAGGATTAAAAAAAAAAAAAATTGCTTAACAAAATTTGATCCGGTTCGTCAGACCCGAAAATTTAATTTTACTGTTCAAAATATATTAAAAAAATTAATATTTATATATTTTTATAATTAAATTTAAATAAAAATATTTTTATTAATTAAATAATAATAATCTGAGATTAAGAAACAAATCATTGTTTTCTTATAAAATTCCCTAAAATCCCCATGCAAGAGTAGCCACTATGTTAAATGGATTCAGGATCAAGTGTCGGTGATCACACTATTTGTGATCATATATATATATATATATATATATATATATTCGCTATTAAATTTTTGGAATTCGCTGCACTTTGTAAATACTCAGAATAAGCTAAAGGTGGAAAAACAAGCCCCCTCGAATTGTATATAAATAGCAGACTGGGACATTTTTCTCCTCCATTTGCTGCTGCATTCACATATTGCCATGGCATGAACAAATTAAATCAATTTCACATGTTTCATTTTATTAAATTTATTTGCTTTTGGAAAAATAATAATAATAATTGTATGCATGAAAAATGCAGGAGCTACTATCGTTGCACACAAGATAATTGTCGGGTAAAGAAACGAGTGGAGAGATTAGCAGAGGATCCAAGAATGGTAATAACCACATACGAAGGCAGACACGTACATTCACCGTCTCACGATCTCGATGACTCCCAACACCTTGATTCTCAGCTTAACCATTTCTTCTGGTAGCCGCCAGCCACCTTATAATTACTATCGGGGAATTAAATAGCGGTTGCAACGCGATATTACGGTTATTATTTTGCGGTATTGGTTTTCTCCACCATCGATATTCACTGTAATTGACCGTGATAGCATTCATTACGTTCGTAACTATAATAAATTTATATATATGTCTAGTTGTTGTATATGAGATTGATTAATACAATCAACAATAAAAGATTTTGAAGAAGAATATGTTGGAGATATATTGTATATTTGTAAAAACCATATTGGAAATATTTACTTACAATTATTAAATAGCATGCTCATAAATAGAATTTTAAATAACTTAGTAGAAAGAAAATTGAAGTATAGATAACTTAACGTTGTTGCCAAGAATTGAACCCTTTGTCCTTAAGGCGAAATTAATCGTCACTTGTGCACACGGTTTCAATGCAATTGCCTCCAAGGATTTTAATACCATCACTTTGAAAAGTTGCACACCTTTTCAAAGTCCACGAACTTAAGGAATTTGACTCAATTTTCTCTCTACAATGACAGATTCATAAGCTTTAGATTAAAAAGAATAAATAAGACAAATGCCTTAGAAAAACCAGAAGAACAACGGAAGAATAGGGGCTTAAGAATTGTTGAATCTAATGACTGAATGAATTTCTCATCCTACCAAAGCACCTATTTATAGGTCATTAGGGACCTAAGCATGCATGAATGAAATTAATACATGAATGTACATTAGAATGAACATACATGGTACATGAATGTACATTAGGATGAACATAAATGGTACATGAATGAATGTACATTAGGATGAACATACATGGTACATGAATGAACAAATTTATGAATGACATAATTAAGTTCATGAATTTCAAATTCATGAATATGTTAATCACACCATAAATAATGTATTGGATCATGCACTATATAAAGAGATCAATTTCACATTCACTTGTTTGGTTTCAAATCGAATTCCAACAATCCCCCACATGAATGGAAATTGATGACCAGAACGAAGACGCAAAGGATTCGTAGAGAGAAAATTGAAGTGGAAGAAAACTACATCAGGCGAGGTAGCTTTTGGCTTTGAACCTTCCCAAGTGAAGTACCATCGGATTTACTCGGCTAACTAGTGAACGCGATGTCTTGAACTATTTAGCCTTTCATGTAAACCAAGACAATAGTACTCACATAGTTTCTGCCTAGAGATTCCAGTAGTTCTCACGGTTGTGTTCATTTTGGCCCTAAACAACTCCTGGTTTCATGAATGCTTTAGAGAATTCAACCTTTAGAAATTCTCAAAGAAAAGACCATATTTCTCATTCATATAGGTGATCTCTTATTAAGAGTATTCTGCTTATACCCCACTTGGAAACCAAGATATGAGAATCATTAAGAGCACAGCTCATCCTTATCTCGCTAAAGCTAGCACTTTTTCATCATAGGAATAGGCAGAAACTAATAATTATTTCCAAGTGCTACTAAAAGTGCAATAACACTTAGTTTTTCCTTTGAACCTAGATCTTGGGATTTCCAGTCAACTAGGTAGGTTTACCATCATAACACTTTTTTGTCTCTTAAAGTCTTTAAGCCCATTCCTCTCGACGAACTATACATGAGCTCTCTTGTTAAACTTTTTGTTAGTGAATCCGCAATATTTTCCTTAGACTTTACATAGTCAATGAAAATAATTTCATTTGAGAGCAAGTGTTTAAATGGTATTATGTCTACGACGTATATGTCTAGACTTACCATTATACATACTACTTTGTGCCCTTTCAATTGTTGACTGACTGTCACAATGGATACAAGTTGTTGGCACTAGCTTTGAACCTTAATTTTTGGACAGATGTACACTTAAGTCTATTGGTGTTTTGACAAAGCTATTGTCACCTTTCAAAATTTTGTCAATAATTTTCTCAACATAATGAGATTGGGACAATACAAATCCATCACATGTTCTAGAAATTTTGATTCCTAGTATGACATCTGCAACACTCAAGCCTTTCATGTCAAACCTTTTAATTAACATGTTCTTTGTAGACTTGATCATGTACTCGTTGCTACCAAAAACAACATGTCATCTACATATAGAAATACAATGGCATAGCCCTTATTAGTGTTCTTCACAAAGACACACTTATCAATCTCGTTGATTTTAAAGTCATTTGATAAAATAACTTTGTCAAATTTTTCATGCCACTGTTTAGGAGCTTGTTTCAAACCATACAAAGACTTGACAAAAATACACACTTTGTTTTCCTTTCCTTTAACAACACACCCTTCGGGTTGTTGCATATAAACCTCTTCTTCAAGGTCACAATTTAGGAAAGTTGTCTTTACATCCATTTGATGTAATTCTAACTTGTTAATAGCAGCAATGGCTATTAACGTTCGTATGGATGTAATTCTAGATACAGGTGAGTATGTATCAAAATAATCCACACCTTCTTGTTGTTTGTATCCTTTAACAACAAGCCTAGCTTTGTATTTGTTAATAGTTCCATCAGCTTTCATCTTCCTCTTGAAAATCCATTTACAGCCTAGTGGTTTGCTTCCAAGAGGAAGATCCACTAGTTCCCATGTATGGTTTTGTAAAATGGATTCTATCTCACTATTGAATATTTCTTTCCAATTGATTAACAGGAAGTTTTTGTGAATTTTGATTCTACACAAACTTCACACTTATGGTTTTTATCAAAATCCATAGTTGGTAATAAATCATGATTTATTAACTTTTGTATAGAATTGTAATTCACATGTCCTAACCTGCCATGCCATACATTACAAGACTCAAGCAAGTAAGAAGAAGAGGCATTATTATTATTGTTCTCATCCTTGGTTACAATGGTCATTACATTCATTTTGAAGAAGCCATCACAGAGATACCCCTTTCCTATAAACATACCATTTTTGGTAAGTACAAACTTATCACTTTTAAAGACCAATTTGAAACCATTTTTACTCAACAATGAGCCAGATACTAGGTTCTTCCTAATATCTGCTACATGGAGTACATTGTTGAGGGTAAGAAGCTTCTCAGAAGTTATCTTCAGGACGACTTTCCCAATGCCAAGTACCTTGGAGGTAGATGCATTTCCCATGTAGAGGTGTTCACCTTCCACTTCTTTATAAGTGGAGAACATCCTCTTCTCAGCGCAGACATGTCTTGTAGCACCAGTATCAATCCACCACTGCTCAGGATTGTTTACCAAGTTGATCTCGGAGACAAGTGCTGACAAGTTCATATCTGAAACTTTGTTTGAGAGGTCATCAACCTCAATTAAGAACTTATTCAAGTTCAACGTGGTCAGATAAAACGGCATCTTATGCCGACACCTCTTAAAGTTTGACTCATCAAACTTTTCAGGTTTCTCACCATGCACCAACGAGGGTGATGGTGGAATCCTCTCTTCCGAAAAAGTTTTAGCCACAACATTTTCAGAAGTATGAGAAGAAATAGATGCCATGTTATTTGAAACCAATATAAAATAAATATTGATTATAGCACAATCAAAACCAAACACCAATATAATGATAAATTAAGATATTAGTTTAATCACAATTTAAATAAACACTGGCACTAATATTATAATATATTAAAATATTGATTTTAAGCATGCATATAAAGTAAGAAAATCCAAGCACCAATATTTATAAAAAAATAAATATTGATTATGACAAGTAAGTAACCCAACAGATAAAACAAATAAACAAAATAAAAGGAAGACTTTTGCCTTAAGATTGTTGGAGATATATTGTATATTTGTAAACACCTTGTTGAAAATATTTACTTACAATAATTAAATAGCAAGCTCATATTTTAAAGAATTTACTTGTAAAAAGAAAATTGAAGTATAGAGAACTTAACGTTGTTGCCAAGGATTGAACCCTTTTTCCATAAGGCGAAATTGCCTGTCACTTGGTGCACACCGTTTCAATGCATTTGCCTTCCAGGATTTCAACAAAACCACTTTGAAAAGTTGCACACCTTTTCAAAGTCCACAAACTTAATGAATTTGACTCAATTTTCTCTCTACAATGACAGATTCATAAGCTTTAGAGTAGAAGGAAAAAATAAGACAAATGCCTTAGAAAAACCAAAAGAACAACGGAAGAATAGGAGCTTAAAAATTGTTGAATCTCTTGTTAAATGACTGAATGAATTTTTCATCCTACCAAAGCACCTATTTATAGGTCATTAAGGACCTAAGCATACATGAATGAAATTAATACATGAATGTACATTAGGATGAACATACATGGTACATGAATGGAAAATTAATACATGAATGTACATTCGGATGAACATACACGGTACATGAACGAATGTACATTAGGATGAACATACATGGTACATGAATGAATGTACATTAAGATGAACATACATGGTACATGAATGATCAAATTTATGAATCACATAATTAAGTTCATGAATTTCAAATTCATGAACATGTTAATCACACCAAAAATAATGTATTGGATCATGCACTATATAAAGAGATCAATTTCACATTCACTTGTTTGGTTTCAAACCGAATTCCAACAGAATAAACTTTAAGTAAGGTATTTTGAAAAGTTAGTTTAAGGATAATAATTTTCACATTTAGATCCAAATGGATTTTTGAAAATATTATTCTCATGATATAATGCTTACATCGAGTAAGAACATAATTGCACTTCAAATTTTTCTTGAACACATTTGAATCATGAATTAGAAGATGAAAGAAAGAGAATGGCTTGATTCTTGAGAAATTGAATATAAAGTTATATTAAAATGAACGTTAATGGAAATAGTTTTAAGTTTCAATTAGTGTTTGAAATAACTCTTCATGAATTAACATGATTTAAATGAAGAATCATCATTTTTGAAATAAAATAACATGTCCAACAGACAAATGAAGAATCAGTCGACGAAGTGCGAGAAGATGTCGCAGACAAGAAACCGAAGACAGGGAGTTTGGTGAGCAGCGACCCAACAAGTCAGCAAGGTTGGCGCCGCGGCACCGACCCTACTGCCTCCAAAACCGTGAAATCCGTGGAAAATCACAAAAATTCCAAAAGTTTCCAAACTTGCACTCCTTTGCCTCCTAGCTTCCTTGATCAGCAAGAAAGGGTTTCCAAGGCTTTAAAGCTCTATAAATATCATTTTTTGAGCCACCAACTAGGACATGCTTTTGATTATTTATCAATATTCTTCTTCTTATTCTTTAATCTCTTAGTTTTATTTTAATTTTCTTATTAGTTTTCTTTACTATTCATGTTTATGTTAACTATGCCTATGCAAGGCTAAACTTCTCTTTGGTTAAGGGTGATTTCAAAGCCCTAGACAAGTTTTGTAATTGACTTTCAGATTTATCTATCATTAGTTTTCTATCAAAGTTTATTGTGTTCTTCTATAAAAATTGTTCATGATGTTGTCTTGATTTGTTTAGGTGCGCAACCAGATAGATCTTGATAATTATCTAATGCTAGTTTAGGAGTCTTGATCCGTGTAATTCTCTTGATTTCCTATTCATAAGTGGCAATTTGTGATTAATGATTATGGTCAAGTTTTCGCTAATTGCAAAGTGGAACATAACCTAAGTTAAACAATTCATGTTCATGCTTTTGTTGCTTAGATCAACCTATCTTTCTCATCATAAAGCTGCTGTCAAATTAAATTTAGAGATATTTATCCTAGGTTGTTTGATAGTTAAAGATTAAGTAGTGGCGTTCGTTCTGCTTAACGACGAACTAAGGAAGGATTGGGGTAACACGGGAGGTTGTTATCTACGGTTGTTAACTTTGATAGCTAATTGATGTTGATAGATCTGAATTTGATTCTTAATGATGTCTAGTGGTGGAGAATGAACTTTTAGCCATATTTCTCTCATATTTGATTTCATCTTATTTATTGCTTCTTACTTTTCATGTTTTCTTAATTTTTAAAACTTTTTAAAAAAACCCATTTTCTTTTATTATTCTTGAATTTAAGTTTTAAACTAATAATTTATAAACTAAAAACCAATCTCTGTGGATTCGACCCTTACATGCTACTTTACTATAATTGATCATATTAATTGCAAGGTTTAATAAAGATACATTCTTTTGGGTGCATCAAGTTTTTGGCACCGTTGTTGGGGATTGCTTTATTTAGTTTATTAGTTATTTGGTTTATTCTTATTTTTTGTTTTAATTAGTTTATTTTCTTGTTTTCCTTTTCAGTGAATGTCCTAATCTCCCAAAGAAAAAGAACCTCACTTAGGACTTAGGAGAATTCGGGAATTCATAGCTTTCCACCATAGAACAAACGAAGAGTTGATCCAAACCATCCAAGAGGAACAAGGAGAGATGGCTGCTGACAACCGAACTCTCAAGGAGCTAGCCGCTCCAGATTTGGATCAACAACCATTATGCATTGAATATGTTAATCTTGAGGTAGCCTTTGAATTAAAATCTGGTTTGATTCATCTTCTTCCAACTTTTCATGGTTTTGCAGGAGAAGATCCAAATAAGCACCTCAAGAAATTCCATGTAGTTTGCTCAAGTATGAGACCAACCGAGGTCACGAAAGAGCAAATTAAGTTGAGAGCCTTCCCATTCTCTCTAGCTGATTTGGCAAAGGAATGGCTCTACTACATACCATCCGGGACCATCACTACATGGAATGGGATGAAGAAAGCATTCTTGGAAAGATATTTCCCAGCATCTAAGGCTGCCAACATTAGAAAGGAAATATGTGGGATTCGACAATACAACGGAGAGTCCTTGTATGAATATTGGGAGAGGTTCAAGAAACTTTGTGCATCATGTCCACCCCATCAGATAAGTGAACAACTGCTCATCCAATATTTCTATGAAGGTCTCTTGCCCATGGAGAGACGCATGATAGATGCAGCAAGTGAGGGAGCACTAGTTGATAAAACTCCCGAAGCTGCTAGACTTCTCATCTCCAACATGACAGCCAACTCACAACAATTCACCATGAGAGATGAACTACCACGACAACCAAAGAAATTGAATGAGGTAAGTATATCATCCCTTGAACAAAAAATTTGATAAACTGACTTCTCTTGTGGAACAAATGGCTATAGGTCGAAAACAGCAAATTAAGGTTTGTCGTATATGTTCAAACATGGGACACCAAACTGATATGTGTCCAACACTTCAAGATGATCCAAATGAACATGTTAATGCTATGGGTGTATTTCCGGGCCAACCAAGAAAGTATGATCCCTACTCAAACACTTACAATCCAGGATGGAGGGATCATCTAAACTTTAATTATGGAGGGAACCAATCACAAGTTGCTCCTCCACCCTTTGATAATAGACAACCGGGTTTTCATATCAAACCCGAGAGCAAGTCCCATCACCATAAAATTCAGGTGAGTCTCTAGCAGATCTTGTCAAATCCCTTACTACTAACCAATTGCAAATGCAACAGAACATAAAGGAAATAAACAGGCAAATGCAACAAGAAACAAGGGAAACAAACAGACAAACGGCAACAAGGATGAGCCATTTAGAGACTCAAATGGGACAAATGGCAACAACGATAAGCCAACTACAAGCAAGGGATTCCGAGAAATTACTTTCCCAAACAATAATGAATCCTAGAGAACATATGAATGCCATAACTCTAAGAAGTGGGAAACAGCTTGAGACACCACAAAAGGAAAGTGCTCAAATGGAGGACAACACCAATGCATCATCTTCACAACCCAATGAGACACTTGTCAAGGTAAATCCTAAACCATCTTTTCCTTCTTATATAACTCCTCCACCTTTTCCAAGCAGGTTAGCAAAGTCCAAGAATGAGAAACAAGAGAAGGAAATTTTGGAGACCTTTCAAAAAGTTGAGCTAAACATTCCTCTACTAGATGCCATAAAGAAAGTGCCACGATATGCAAAGTTTCTTAAAGAATTGTGCACATCCAAAAGGAAGCTCAAAGGGAATGAAAAGGTAAGTATGGGAGACAATGTGTCAGCAGTTCTTCAAAAGAAACTCCCACCTAAATGCAAGGATCCAGGTATGTTTACAATTCCTTGTAAAATAGGCAACACCAGATTTGCACATGCTATACTAGACTTAGGAGCATCTATCAATGTTATGCCATATTCAATTTATGCTTCTTTGAAACTAGGACCATTAAAAGAAACCGGTGTTATTTTACAACTCGCTGATTTCTATTACTTATCCAATAGGAGTTGTAGAAAATGTTCTTGTGCAAGTTAATGAATTGGTCTTTCCAGCTGACTTTTATGTGCTTGACATGGAAGATGAGATGTCTTCTAACCCAACACCTATTTTATTAGGAAGACCATTCTTAAAAACAGCCAAGACAATAATTAATGTTAATGATGGCACACTCACTATGAAATTTGATGGTGATGTAATCCGTTTTAATATCTTTGAAGCCATGAGATACCCTAGTGATGTACATTCTGTTTATGCAATTGATACATTTGACTCTTTAGTGCAACCAACTTTTGAGTTAAGTAGCAAAGACATAGACATTAACAAACACCTTGGTATGGAGACCTCTAAAGATGAACCTGTTTTAAGAGAACATGTGGAGGAAGCATTGGCAACTTTGCAAGTGTTGCCACCTTGTAATAAAAGGTTTGATGTTTCAGCTATTAATCTTCAGTTATCTAATGAGAACCATCTACTTTTTGTTTTGAAGGAACCAACATTAGATTTAGAACCACCACTGGATCATTTGAAGTACTCAAGGATATGGTGTGGATGATGGAATGGGTCTAAGTCGGGCTGAGGACAATAAACCAATAGCTTCTTGGGAAGCTACCCAAAAGGATGGAGAGCACATATTATAATCAGATTTTTTATTCCTTACTCTCCATCATTCTATCTTTTATTGTTTTTCTTTAGTTTGTTTTGATTAGTAATTTTTTTTCTTTTACACATGATTCTTATATTTGGGGATAATAGAATTACATTGAGGACAATGTAAGAATTAAGTGTGAGGGGAAGAATTTAGGATTTCCTTTAATTTTGTTTTGTTTTTAGTGTGTTTTAGTTACTTTCAATACTATGATGAGATATGAATTGCATTGGGTCTAAAACTGATCATTAGTGATAAGATGTTCATGAGAATTAAGCTTGACATTACTATTTTTTTTAGATATGTTGATTGAGAAAGAAGCATGTTTAGACTTAATATTGATTTGTATAAACATCCTTGTGAGTTTTGAGCTCATATGATTGATGCATTATACATATCAATCCAATTTCTTTCTTGTGTGCTTTTATGATTACATGATTCTCTAGAACTTGCTTTAAACCTTTTTGAGACTATATTGATACATGTGACAACATGGATATGATGATAGAGGCATTAGGATTTTTACCAAGGCCAAATCAGCCATTCCTTATTGATGTTCCAATAGAACATCCCTCTAGTGAACCAATTTGAGCCTACATTGAATAAGCTATTTCTTTGGTAACCACATCTTACACCTAGCCTAAATATACTTATATCTTTACCATTGTTCTAAAGATGGATTACATGTTTTGAGACATATTGCATAAGCAAGGAAGATCTGTTGATAATTTGGGTTAGAAACAAGAAATAAGTGTGGGGGGAAAGAAAAGTCAAGAGAAAAAAAAAGGGGGTATTGCCAAATACATTCCCATAAAAAATATGAATCATCTCTTGAACTAGTGGAAAAATAAAAAGATGTTACAAAGTTGTTTAGAATAAAGAAAGGCCCAACATGAATATTCGGCCTATGTATTATATGCTTTGTAAAGAGTTTTGAGAAGTTTTCTTTGTATAAATCTTATTATGTCTCTAAACTCTATGAAATATTTGGAACCTTTGTAATATCCTTTTCCTTTTATTCTTTAACCACATTACAACCCCTTGGCCCCATTACAACCTTGAATAAAGACCTCTTGATTCATGAAGTTGCATAATCTAAGTAGTGGAGAATAGGTGGACAAGCAAGCATATGGTAGAACTGTTTTCATGAGATTGATTGAGTGTAAACACTTTACCACTACTTTAAAGAGTGAAAATCATGAGAGTATCCCATGTGAGAAGTTGAGATTAAGTTTGAACATGCATTATTTTGATTGAGATATGTTATGTTAATGTTAGCTTAACTCAAACCCTTTTACTATCAAGCATGATTCTTTGTGAAACTATTTAAGTTATTGATTAGTTATAAGACTTGTTCAATGATTATCTCTCAATTATAGTGAAAGTGGACTAGATTAGGATTTCTTATTTTGTTTTTTCTTTGATTTTGCTCGAGGACTAGCAAAAGACTAAGTGTGGAGGAATTTGATAAGTGCTTAATTTCATACATTTTCATATATTATTTCCTTATATTTTGTGCTTTAATCTTAAGTTCCTTGACATTTTACTATATTTTTGTGAATTATAGGTATTTTGGAAGAGATGAAGTCAAAACATGTCAAATATGATGTTAAAGAGCTTATAAAGTCATAATCATAAGATGGAAGAAGACTTGAGAGTCAAAAAGATCAAATTCTTAATGCAAAACGATCAGGCAGATTTGACCTCCGGAGCTTGTTGCTAAGAAATCATGATGTTAAAATCTTTATTTGAAGAAACTTCCTGTTGACTTTTGAAGCTAACTTGAATACCTTTCCAATGGTAGTTTACACGCCCAAATCGGATAAGAAATGGTCATCCAAATCAGCCGACGAAGTGCGAGAAGATGCAGCAGCCAAGAAACCAAAGACAGGGAGTTCAGTGAGCAGCGGCCCAACAAGTCAGCAAGGTTGGCGCTGCGGTGCCGACCCTACTACCTCCAAAACCGTGAAATCCGTGGAAAATTTCAAAAATTCCAAAAGTTTCCAAACTTGCACTCTTTTGCCTCCTAGCTTCCTTGATCAGCAAGAAAGGATTTTCGAGGCTTTAAAGCTCTATAAATATCATTTTTTGAGCCACAAACTAGGATATGCTTTTGATTATTTATCAATATTCTTCTTCTTGTTCTTTAATCTCTTAGTTTTATTTTAGTTTTCTTATTAGTTTTCTTTAATATTTATGTTTATGTTAACTATGCCTATGTAAGGCTAAACTTCTCTTTGGTTAAGGTTGATTTCAAAGTTTTAGACAAGTTTTGTAATTGATTTTCAGATTTATCTATCATTAGTTTTCTATCAAAGTTGATTGTGTTCTTCTAAAAAATTGTTCATGATGTTGTCTTGATTTGTTTAGGTGTGCAACTAGATAGATCTTGATAATTATCTAATGCTAGTTTAGGAGTCTTGATCTGTGTAATTGTCTTGATTTTCTATTCATAAGTGGCAATTTGTGATTAATGATTATGGTCAAGTTTTCGCTAATTGCAAAGTGGAACATAACCTAAGTTAAACAATTCATGTTCATGCTTTTGTTGCTTTGATCAACCTATCTTTCTTATCATAAAGCTGCTGTCAAATTAAATTTAGAGATATTTATCCTAGGTTGTTTGATAGTTAGAGAATAAGTAGTGGCGTTCGTCCTGCTTAATGACGAACTAAGGAAGGATTGGGGTAACACGGGAGGTTGTTATCTACGGTTGTTAACTTTGATAGCTAATTGATGTTGATTGATCTGAATTTGATTCTTAATGATGTCTAGTGGTGGAGAATGAACCTTTAGTTATATTTCTCTCATATTTGATTTCATGTTATTTAATTGCTTCTTACTTTTCTTGTTTTTTTAATTTTTAAAACTCTTTTAAAAAACCCCATTTTCTTTTATTATTTTTGAATTTAAGTTTTAAAGTAGTAATTTATAAACTAAAAACTAATTTATGTGGTTTCGACCTTTGAATGTTACTTTACTATAATTGATCATATTAATTACAAGATTTAATAAAAATACATTTTTTTTAAATGCATCAATATGAATTGATAACTTGTTCATCACCTACCTCAGCAACCTGGAAGTAATTAACTTGGCTTTTATTGCATTCTGCCTTCATCCATGTTTTGAAATGGTTACTTGCTCTTGCTTAAAATTAAAATTTCGAGGCAAAGAAAAACACACAAGGAATTTAATGACTTGGAACAGAAACCTTGCACGTGAGCATCCATTAAGAATAATGACATATACCATGTAATAATTACTAATCTCACTTTAGTACTTCCTTTGGATGAAAAACGATGGTATAAAATGGTTATTTTATATCAATATATATTTTTCATTCAAATTAAGTTATATAATTAAATTTTTTAAAAAGTTAATTAATTATTATATATTATATATATTAATTAATAATTAAATGATAAATATTTATTTTAATAATTCATTAATGATTCTTGTAATAAATAATTGTTTTTTTAAAAAAATTAATTATGTAATATGATTTAAATGAAAGAAATGTATATTAACGTGAAGTAATCATTTCATACGATTATTTCTCTTTTTTGGATAATAAAATTTTTTCTTGTGTGTGACTGAGTTATCTTTTCAGCTTGCTGTAACTGTTAGTTTTGGTGCTAGATCACTCCTTTGGATTTTTTAATAAAATCTACTTAGCTTAGTTAAAAAAAAGGATAATAAAATTTTACCTTATCTAAAAAAACTTTTTTCTTCCTCTTTTGGAACCTGTTTTTTAAACATAAGAAGTATAAGTAATTTATCCCAAAAAAAATTAATGTTAGTATTTTTTCTTTTTTTGGGTATAAAAATTAAACATGGGTATTAAAATAAATGGTTTTTTTAACATACAAAGAGGTATAAGGGAAGATAAATTATCTCATGTATCACCATAAGTGAAATTTTAGACTTCATAAATAGGTTACTAGGATGACAAATATTTTTTAAAATATATTTAAAAAAATAAATGAGATATGTAGCAGTTTTTTATTTTCACTTGTGAAATTAAAAAAAGATATATTACGAGTATATCAAAAATGAACTTATAAAGGAAAGCTTAGATTCAAACTTTGGATTTCAATTTTCTTAGAAGTGATAACATGTATCTATCACCACTTCTCTATCTATTATTACTTGAGCTAAAACTCAAGAGGCTCTCAATTTTCAAATTATCTGCACAAAACAAATGGAGAACTTTCCATCCCTAAATCAAGTTGTTAGGGATATGCCTAATTCTTAAAAACTTTCAGAAATTGTTTTCATCAATTATACAACAACAATTCATATCTGCAATCCACAATGACATTTTGTCATTTTTTTTCCCTGTTGATCATCATGGTTGCATCCAAGTTTTCAAGATCTAACATTAAAATGTCAAAATTTTGGTAATATGAGCTTATTGGGGTTTGGGTTTTTTTTTTTTTTTTTTTTTTTACCTCTTGATTTGGCAAAGGGGAGCTTTATTGGATATATTTCCATTTTAAAAAGAAAGATTTTTGGTGGGCTTTTAACAATTGATTATAGTCTTATTTGGATATTTGGGCTATTCTGATATAGTAAAAGTGGCCCTTATACTCAACTTACAGCCGACACAATTTTTGGAGATTGACCTTCGGCTGCAAGCCAAAACCCTTAAAAAAATTTAACCCAAGTAGAATCAAGGACGTTATGTCTTTTACATACACCCCAAATATGAAGTAGAATTACAAAGCTTTCTCTTTAATTTATTAAAGAAAAACAATACATATGTATTGTGTTTTTTTTTTTTTATAATCACGTAAATATAAACATAATATAAATTATTAAATATGTTAAAATTTTAAATACGAATTTGATATGTATATTAAATGTATCATGTATATAATATTTAAATATATCGTATCATATTTATTATATTATTTTTATGTTTATTAAACATATTACGTTCATATATATTTATATATTATGTCTAAAATTATCAATTTTTTTCGTTTTGTTCTTAAAAGAAAACCACGAGAAGAAAAAATTATTATATTATTATTATTTTTTATTATAATAAGGAGGAATCATTACAATCTATATTCAACTTTGTGTAAACTGAAAAGAAAAGCAGGCAGAGCTGCCAGGCCTTTTTTGACTATACATGGTATTATTGGTAGGTATAACTTTGTCCTTTGTTTTTTGCTTGTTTCTACTTCATGTCATGGGTCTTGAAATTCTTCAAGGTAACTTTGATAATTTTATTATGAGTTATGCTGATATTTTTCACAAGGCTATAGTTTTTTAATTCATTGATCACTTGCAAGTTTAATATTTCATTGGAATTCCATTTGGGGTAAAAATTCCAATAATCTTAAATATTTTCTACTACTTAACAATCTAGAAAAAATCTAACGAGGGTTTAGTTTAATCGGGTGAGCTCGTTTTCTTTGCTTGAAATGTTTAGATTCGATCATCGTTGATGGTTTTTCATTGGTGCTAATCTTGAATACAGTAACATTTTCTGAAACGGATATCAAATTCGGATATGAGTTGAAACAACCAATCCCAAATAAGAATTCAACCGTACTAACTTCCATAAAAATAGATGTTACATTAATCCATGATCAATTTTAATATATGGAAAAAGTTATATGCACATAAAAACACACACATAAATGCACAATAAAAAAAAATTATGATGAAATTTTTATTGGTAAAAATTTTGACATTACCGACAAAAATCATTTCAAAATAATTTTAGGGACTTTCTTCTCCATCCAATAAAAAAATCTATCGAAAAATATAAATGTAACTAATAGCGACCAAAGTGTTCGTCCTAAATAGTTGTTCCGTACGCGTGAAATGCGAAGGCACGAATGAAGTGTAAAGCCATTTAATTTTGACATATTCCACATATTTGGTATTGTCGTTGTTTTGCCAATGAAGTTTTATCTTAATAATAAAGATGAAGTCATGAAAGTTGGAGATCTAAGATTCAAGTCTCGCTATGTGTTAATTTGATTTAGTTTTTTCTTGGATTTGTTTAATTATATACAGGTTTATTGGTTAATTTATCTATTTAATTTATTGAGTTTTTATATAAAATATAATACTTGATTATGTTTATAATTTTTAATTTTACTAGTAATTTCATTAAAAAAGGTCAATTAATTATAAGTTATAATCGTTGCTTTTATAAAAATATTATAACCAATTTGGGTAAAAAAAATGCCATTGTATATATAAAAAAAAAAATCTTATAAACTAAGAACTTCAAGTACAAGAAATGATAAATGAAAGAGAAAAGAAAAATTATCCTATATATATTGTCAATTACTATTTAAAGACTTTAAATATCGTATGTAAATTATAATAAAATAATATAAACTTTAAATAAGCTTATAAATTCACTTGTAATTGTGAAGTGCTTGATCATCGCTATATATAATAATAAGAGTTTATTTTTGATATATTAACGATAAATTTTTTTAATTTTCAATTAAATTAAAAAAAAAAATCATATATCTTATTCTTTTTATTATTATATATTTTAAAAAATAAGTATCGCCTATTATACGAAGTATAATAATTTAATCAATAATAAATGTGATAATTTGTCATAAAATAATAATCCAATAAAAATAAGAAAAAGTCATATTCCTTAGATTTACCATAGTGGGACCCACAACCTGAAAATAAATACAGAGAAGCAAATTTGATGAGATTTTAAGGATGGAATTCATGATCTGACGGTGGAGAGATGAATTTAGAATTCAGACTTTAGAAAGCGATAGTATGGGATTACGGGAAGGCGACGTTGTAGGGAAACCGAGCAGACAAAACCAGCAGGTTGCCCAACGTGTCGCCCACCCTGCGCGTGTTTGCATGAAAGCTGTTGTTAGGATTATTGGAGCAACTTTATTGAATTGAATACGAATTGCTTCGTCCGTAAATTCTAGATTTAATTTAGTTGTTTTATATAATTATTTTTAATGAATATTTATTGATAATTATTTTTGAGTTTATGGAATTTATGACGTATTTTTAAATATATTAGGGATATTTTTGTTTTACCATATAACATTTTTTTTAGTTTCTTTTATTTTTTTTCTTTTATTTTTAGATGTTGTTTTTTATTTTATTTTTAAATGATGTATTTAAATGGTTGATTTGCACGATAATCTATGAGTCGATTTGAAATCCGTGTCCGATTTTTTCGGAAAAAAATAATTTTATTAATTATTCTTAGTTTTTTATTTTATTTTTAAATGATGAATTTAGGGGTTGTCCGTACGTTGGATCATGGGTCGATTTAGGATTTATACCCGAATCGCACGGTAAAAAAGTAAAAAAAAAATTTATTTTATTAATTAATTTTTATTTTTTTTAAATGATGTATTTAAAGGCGTTGGTCTGCACGTTGACTTAAACGTCGATTTAGGATTCGTACTCAACCCGTTAAAAAAATAAAAGAAATAATTTTATTAATTATTTTTTTTTGTTTTTATTTTATTTATAAATGATGTATTTAAAGAGGTTGGTTTGCATTATGCACGTTGACTCGCAAGTCGATTTAGGATCCGTACCCGATCCGCTGAGAAAAAAAGTTAAAATAAGAAATTTATTTTATTAATTACTTTTATTTTATTTTTAAATGATGTATTTAAAGAGTTGGCCCAAACGTTCACTCGCGAGTCGATTTAGAATCCGTACCCAACCCGCTCGAGAAAAAAATTTAAAAAGAAATGTATTCTATTAATTATTTTTAGTTTTTTATTTTATTTTATTTTTAAATGATGCATTTAAAGGGGTTGGTCCGTAAATTGACTCGCGGATCGATTTAGGATCCGTACCAGACCCGCAAGGAAAAAAAGTTAAAAAAATTTAATTTACTTTATTAATTAGTCCTTTTATTTTTAAATAATGTATTTAAAAGGGTTAGTCAGCACGTTGGCTCGCGGATCGTTTTAGAATCTGTATCTGACTGACTCAGAGAAAATTTTTTAAAAAATTATTTTATTAATTATTTTATTTTAATTTTAAATTATGTATTTAAAGGGGTTGGTGCGCATATTGACTCGCTGGTCAATTTAGGATCCGTACCCAAACCGCTCAAAAAGAAGAAGAAAAAAATGAACTTGCTGCTAACCTATGTGAAAAAATCGATCCTAAAAAAAGAATAAAATACAAACCACAATTTTATTTTCTTATTTTTCATTTATTAGTTTTTACCTTCTACAAATAAAAAATATACAGTGTATAATAAGGTCTGAATATTTTTTAAAAATACATACATATAATATTTGAAAATGTATTTGTATTACGTAATTTATAAATAAACAATTGTCATAAATTTTATTTTTATAATTAACAAAATATACGGTATTGGTTTTATGCATTTTGGGTTTCTTTCAAAATGGGGGAATCTATTATCTATCATATATATATATATATATATAATATATAATAAGATACATGACTGTGTAAGCATTATTGACATGTCAATTTACCTGGACATCCTCTCTTGATGACACATAGGATAAACTTTATTTTAATTATTATTATATTCAATTTTAAATTAATTTTTTTTAAAAAAATATTTATCCAAAATTTTCAATTTTATATTTAACTAATCTTATCTACTTATTCAATCTTCAAATATTTTATATCCAAAATATTTATTTGTATAGATTATATTGAGAATATGCATGGCACGGATAACTTCAGGAAAATTTAAATATTTTATATCCAAAATATCTTATCTATACAAATTCGTGCATCGCATAATTGTAAATTAATCCGTGAGGTAAATAAATATTTATAGAAAAAATTGTATACATGGATGATTAATAATTATGTGAGTTAATATTGAGAGTTTAATCATGAGCAATATCTAATTGTTAATCATGAGCAATATTTTGTAAAACTAATAAAGAATTAAAGTATACAAACTATATATCCGTTCCATTAGACTTACATATCTAATCCAATGAATAATTTGTATATATATGATTAAACATATGTAACAAACGGATATCCGTGAAAATTTGTATAATTATTCTTTAAACATATCTTCCTGAAGTTAAATATTTATAATCCGGTAAAATTTAGAATTGAATTAACAAACATATTCAAAATAAATTCAAATATTTTATGTCCAAAATATCTTATCTACTTACTTAATCATGTAAGTGCTGCAATCATCTTATCTTCTCCTTTTGAATTTAACCAATTTCCAATAATATATATGCATAATAAATTTGAATGCATATCTAAATTTTTTTCTTACTATTTGGAATCTGAAAAACAAATTTAATTTTTTAAATTCTCTTATCATTAAATTTTTTTAAAAAAATCAAAATTAATTTGAAAATTGAATACATTAAAAATTAAATCTTAAACCACAATCTTATAAATAGGTGTTCCTCTTTATGTTCTTTGACATTTTTTTCCTTAGGATTTTTTACTTTGAAACTTAGAATTTGATCTATTGTCTTTTGTTGCTCGTATTTTCGATTCTTTTGAGGTATAAAAAATATTTTTCTGCCTAATAAAAAGGTTGTTTTAATTTTAGATTCGTGATGGGTTGAGTTTTTTTTATTTTTCTTTATAACTTTGAGGGTGGTGAATGAACTTTGTCAATATCAAGTGTTCTAAAAATCTTTTTTTGCTATAATATAGATGTTTTATATGTAGCTATCATATGTTATTGAAGTTTTCTTTGTTATTTAACCATTTTTTCATATGTTAATCTCCTTTAACAAGTTTTTGTAGCATTTTTGTTTGTCCCCTTTTTATGTGATATTATTTGTTAATCCATAATTTTCCTATTAGGTTTTTATTCTTATAAAATATAATAACGGTATTAGTAAAATATACATAACTTTGTTTGCTAAACAACCAACCTATATTTTATTTGGTAAATATTTTCATTTCATTTATTATAAGGATTAAATTTAAAATTTTGTTCAGTATTATATATGCAAATATAGTAATTATGAAAAATGGTAAAAAATATGTTACCGATACCTTTTATCTTATTTAACAACCTTTTTTTTAAAGTGTATATATAAGATATCTCCTACTAGCACAAGATTTAGGATTTAGATTTAATAAGCAACTAACCTGTGTCAAATTTGCAATATATAATTTTTTTAAAATAAAAAATAAATATTTAACAAATTAATTAATAAATTGAATAATGAAATTTATTGAAAAATGAATTAATTTTCTTAATTTTCTTTTAAATAAAATAAATAAATATGTGAGAGATAGGAATGCTTCTAATTTAACTTTCATCGGATATATATAGGAATTTACTTTATTAATAGATGCGTATTAATATGTTATCATCAATAAAAAAACATGTATTTAAAACAATAAATCTAAATTATTAAAAAATTACATGAAATTAAAAAAAAAATTAGTATATACTAAAATTGATGCAGAAATTCTTTTGTATACTACAATTGATCTAATTAATACATACTAAATGAATAAAGTTAACAAATACTATTTGTAACAATGAAAACAAATTTTCTTTGTTAAATTAAATAGCTCAAAAGATAATATTATATTTTCATATAAAAAATTTAACATGAGATAAATCATATTTATTAAGATATTATTGAAATTCCAGATCATATTTATTAAGATATTATTGAAATTCCACCAAAAAGTATCTACATGAGAGTGAATTACTCTTATAAATCTAAAATATAATTTAATTGTTTTTTAAAAGATAAAATTAACTTATCTTTAACAAGAATAAATATATATAATGCAAAATTAATGAAACAACTTTAAGATATATATATATTTTGAATAAATACTTTTAGATATTGCTTTTTAGATATATTCATTTTTTTTCTTTAACAATGTCTATCATTAAATATTTGAATTTATAAAAAAATAAAAAATTCTTAAATATGTCATTTAGATATATATATATATATATATAAGTTGTATTAAAAATATTTGTTTGTATGTATAATAATAAATACATACAAATAATCCGTGCATCGCGCGGGTCACAAACTAGTAAATATATATAATACAAAATTAATGAAACAACTTTAAGATATATATATATATATATATATTGGATAAATACTTTTAGATATTGCTTTTTAGATATATTCATTTTTTTTCTTTAGCAATGTCTATCATTAAATATTTGAATTTTTTTTAAAAAAAAATCTTAAATATGTCATTTAGATATATATAAATATATGTACAATTTGTATTAAAAATATTTGTTTGTATGTATAATAATAAATATGTTAGTTATATTAACTTTGAATTGATCTTAATTTTGAAATGACAAACTCTTAAGCTTAATTAGCTTGAGATTTATTATTTTCAATTTAGCATTTTTCGTTGAATCGTTTTGAAAATATTTTGAAAAATGTTAAAATACTTTAAACTCCTTAATTTTCTAAAAAATACATGTTCTTAAATATATATATATGTTTAAAATATTTTTGAGACAAATTGACCTCTCTTCAAAGCAAAGAAAACTTTTCATGAAGAGGGATCGATCTCTTATAGTAAGGGATCGATCTCATGGTAAACAATTTCTCCTGGATCGATCCAATGAGAGTCAGTAGCGTTTTGAGCTTTGCAGGACAGTAGGGGATCGATCCCATGACCTCCAACGGTCATATTTTGAGTTGGAACAAGTAGGGGATCGATCCCCTCATGTAAGAGATCGATCCCTGCCTGCTGGGTAGTTTTTCAAGTTCGATTTTTGAGGCTCCAACGACTCTTTTTCATCCCAATCAACTCCAAACGGTCATAAATCATATCCAAGGTATTAAAGAGACTCTCTAACACTTCCAAGAGAAAGAGACACCAAGAGAGAAAGATCAAAGTCATATATTTCATCTCTCTCAAGCTTTCAAGTGTTTTTCCATGTTCTAAGCTTAATCCTTTCAATCTTTCTTGTATTCCTTTGTCAAAGCACCATTGTATAGTCTCTATTTCTTGTGCTAAACCTTCTAAACACTTAGCCTTTTAGAGGTTCTTCTTGTTTACCCAAATACCTTTGAAAAATGGAGAGGTTTCTACTTAAGCCTCAAAAGGTATAGAGGTTCTATCTTAGCCTTGAAAAGATAGGGGGTAAAGGTTGCTATCTAAGCCTAAGCAAAAGATAGAGATTGTAAAGGTTATACCTTGTCCTAGAAAAGGTAGCAATTCAAGTTAGTGAATTGGGAACTCCTTGGCAAGTGAGGCTAAGGGAGAAGACGTAGGCACGAGGCCGAAACTCTATAAATCGATAGTGTTTGATCTTCTTTCCCTACTCATTTACTTACTTCATTTATATTCTACTTGCCAATTTGAGTATTTTGTTTAAATTTCTCAATATCTTTATTTGTGCTTTAATTCCGTAATTATTTTTGAGAAAATCAATTCACCCCCCCCCCCCGTCTTGATTTAATCACCACAAAAGCTAACAATTGGTATTAGAGCTTTGGTCTCTTTTGTAGGTTTAACAACCTTGAGAAAAGACCCTTTTTCAAAGCTCAAAGAAAATGCAAAGTGGTGACAAGATGCTCATTACCCCAAAGCTTGTAAATGATGAAGTATGTCTCATGGCTTTTGAGACTATGGCTACAGCTATTGGTCAAGAAGGGCATTCTATTGTGAGATCTCCACTTTTCAATGGTAATGACTACTCCTATTAGAAAACAAGAATGAAACTCTCTGTTCAAGCAAATGATTATGAGGTTTGGAGAATAATTATGAATGGTCCACTCATCCCAATGATAAAGTTGATAATGTGGAAGTGCCTAAGGAAGAGGAAAATGGGATACAAAGGATATAAAGATGGCTCAACTCAATGCCAAGGCAATGCATACTCTCTTTTGTGCCTTGGGTCCTAATGAGTACAATAGAGTATCCCTTTGTGATAATGCCCAACAAGTATGGGATAAATTGGCCACTACTCATGAAGGAACAAGTCAAGTCAAGGAATCAAAGATTGGCTTGCTCACACTTGACTATGAGCTTTTCAAGATGAAATCCGATGAGAGCATCAAGGATATGTCCAATAGATTTACGGATATCATTAATGGGTTGAAGGCCTTAGGGAAGACATATCTAAACAAGGAGATGGTCAAGAAATTGTTGAATAGTCTCCCAAAATCTTGGGAAGCTAAGGTGACCGCTATTGAAGAATTCAAGGATCTCAACTTTCTCTCCTTGGATAAGCTTATTGGTTCTCTCCTCACTTATGAAATGAAGATGAAGCATGGAAAAGAGCAACCAAAAAAGGATAGTGTTGCCTTAAAATCAACCATCAAAGAAAGAGAAAATGATGATGAAGAAGATGGTGAAGATGAAGAGATGGCCATGTTTGCCAAGAGGTTCAAGAAGTTCATCAAGATGAACAAGGGCAAAAGATCTCAAAATGGCAAGGTAGATCAAGTTGTGTGCTTTGTGTGCAAGAAACCGGGCCACGTCAAGTATGATTGTCCTTTATGGAAGAAGCAAAATGCCAAGAAGAAAGCAATGATAGCCACATGGAATGGAAGTGACACTTCCAATGATGATTATGACTCCAATGATGATTTAATGCCCAACCTATGCTTCATGGCTCTTGAAGAGCCCAAGGTAACCTCTAACTCTTGTGATTCCAATTCTTATACATTTGATGAATTGCAAGATGCATTTGATGAGTTAGCCATAGAATTTGAAGAAATGAATTTGAAATACAAGAAAATGATTTCAAAGTTTAATGTTGAAAATGAATTTTTGTTGAAAACAAAGATTGACTTAGAAAATCAAAATAAAGATTTGAAAAACAATTTTGATGCTTCAAATGAGAAAATTGGGAAAAGAGAATTTTGATTTGAAAATGAAATTTGAAAGCTTGAAAAATGAAAAACAAATTTTTATTGAAAAATCTTTACACTCCAAAATGACCAAATGTGCTTATTGTGATTATCATGGTCATACTACACATACTTGTCCTATTAAGAAAAAGATTCCATATAGAATTAGACAAGTATGGGTTCCAAAAGGAACAAGAGACTTAGTAACTAACTCTCAAGGATCCAAAGCAATTTGGGTACCAAAATCCAAATGATTGTCTCCTGTAGGTGTGTTAGAGCAAGGAGTAACAAAATGCTTTGATTGGATGCTCTA
Source organism: Fremontodendron californicum (assembly GCA_030761205.1). Classification (NCBI taxonomy): domain Eukaryota; kingdom Viridiplantae; phylum Streptophyta; class Magnoliopsida; order Malvales; family Malvaceae; genus Fremontodendron; species Fremontodendron californicum. The sequence goes on from JAULJL010000037.1 coordinate 5,187,592, forward strand.
GACACACAAAATGGAATATGGGTAACCTCTAAGACTAAAGTTTTTTGGATGAGAAAATTGGTTGCCTATTCAAGTTTTATTCATCGATGTTTTTGATTTTTTTTTATACAATGAGTTTTATTGATTACATATTTTGAATTGCATAAATATGTTATTTGATCTTGAGTGCTAAATGTTTATATTTCTTTGATTGATAAGATTGATGTTGTGCTTAATTTATTGAGATATTGTTATTGGAGCATGAGCTTAAGCATGACCTTATGCACAAATGTTTGAATTTGATGGTATCATGCTTTGAAAAATTATGTTGTATGCTTAAATAATTAAGTTGTATTTATGCACATCTTTAAGGGGAGCATACAAAGCTTAATAAATTTGAGATTTCAAGTTTTACATTAAAAATCATTTTTGCAAAAATAAAATCTTTAAATGTGAAAACTTGTTTTAGCAAGTTCTTAATGCTTTTGAATATCTTGAGTTTATTGTCTCAAACTTGCTCAAACAAAGAAAATTGATTAACTTGCAATGTTCCTAATTCTTATGTGTTAAATGCAAGTTTTGAATGGTTTATAGAGATTACAAAGAAAAATCTTGTTTTTGAGAGATTATGGGCATAGAAACCATTTAGACAATTTGAAAATATAATACAAAACCTTTCTAAATGGTTTAAAGAGCTTTAAAATGCTTTCTTAATATTTTGCCCATTCTAGTAGCATTTTCAAGGAAAATGAGGTTCCAAGAATTGACTTTTTGATTTTCTTGTTTCTAAGGCCAAATGATCACTTGAACAATTTTGTTTTATCATTTAAAACTTGTTGAAAAGGTTCAAGTTGGTTAAAAATGAAATTAGCACGTTTTGACTATTTGTCAAGGCCTTTTCCAAGCAAAAATGGGGTTTTAAGGTACCAAAAATCAAAATCTTGAATACATTAAGCGTTGATTGATCTATTCTATCATGTTGTGTATAAATAAACTATCTTGAGTGAGTTTGGTGCCATGAACATGTTTTAACAAACTTTATACCTCTTGAATGCTATATAGTTATTTTGCTTATATGAGGATTATAGAGTTTACTTATAAAATTGTGTTTATATGAACATGTTTTTATTGCTTGAACAAGTTTGGTGAACATTGGATATGCTTATGAACTTGTGTATGTATCTTTTGAATGAAAAATCCCATGTTCAATGCTTGAAGGTTGCATGATGACTTATTTGCAAAATCTTTTCAAAAATTATTTTAAAAGTTGTTTCGATTCAAACTTCATGTTCTTACAAGTCTCAAATGATGTTTTTAACATGTTACAAGTCTTACTTTTGATTAAAAACATCACACTTCCTTACTTGGTATCAAAAATCAGAAAAATACAAAATTGCATTGATTTTTTCTGAAAAACAGGGGAAGGATCGATCTCTCATTCATAGAGGATCGATCCCTCTTGCCTCTTGTAGAGGATCGATCCCCTAAGCCAGTTTTGGGCCAAAATGTTGTTTTCTTCATTTTTAATGGGATTTTACTCTAATTGGTTCAATTTCATGATTTCCCAATCATGATTGACATTATTTCTTGAATTATCATGTGTTTATATGTATCAATTCACTCTTGAAGAATATTTTTACAAATCAAATGCATGACTAAAATATTGATGTATATTTTCTCTTTGTACTTATAAGTATAAAATAACAATTGGTGTGCATAAATGCATAATCTTAGAAATTATCTTGAAATATGTTCTATCTTTGTGCATTATGTTTGATTCAAAATTTTCTCTTGGCTTATGCATATAAATTTTAGATTGTGATGAACTTCTTGATCTTTATTGAAATACATTGATTGTTGGTTCATCTATTGTTTGGTCAAGATATATGCTTATGAGATTATTGTCGTAGCTTGACCTTATATGCTTAATTTGTTAATTTATTTTATTTTATTTTGGTTAAATGCTTAATGGGTTTTTATTGAATAATATTTCTTAAAATTGATATCATTTGTGCTTAATGAATTTTATTTATTAACAATTGGTATCATTTTGAGCTTAATGAATATTTTCATAACATTTATCTTGGTGCCAGTAACGAATATATTTGCCAAGAATTTCTCTAAATCTATGCAAGGTAAATGGTGATAAAGCTTATCTTAGTGGAAAGCCTACACTTGCATTTCAAATACAAGCAAACAAAGCATGCCATCTTTATCAAAATCAAGCCTAGTACATCAAGGACTTGCTCAAACATTTTGTATGAAGGATTAAAAGTCAAATGAGCATATAAACAAAGCTTGGTAAGGTTTGAGGTAAATGCTAACCCTATGCTATACTAGCTTATATTTATTGGTATTAAGTTTGATGACGTACATTAGTTGAATGACACTTGGTATCTCTATATGTCATGTATGTTTGAAAAGTTTGCTTTGTATGAATCTTTGAACATGTCTATGAGTTAAACATCTTAATATTTCTTGTTTTAACAATTGATATCCTTGATCTCTAAATAGCTTTGACTCATGGTAAATAATTTTATGTCTTGATATTCTTATGCATGTTCATTGATTGTGTTAAACCATCTCTTTTAACAACAATTGGTTTATACCACCTTGTGCTTACATGCTTGCATATATTGGGCATATTGCTATATTTTTATCCTTTTGTTTTAACAATTGGCATGAAAATATTAACAATTGGTATATTGTTGTGAAATAACAATTAGTAATAACAATTGGTATGATGGTTTACTTATTAATTGCTCAATTAGTTTGCATGTCTAAATCATAATGAGCTTATATCTTTCATATGTATGATTATTCTTATACGTGCTTAAATAATTTCTATATGTATGATTGTTTGATTATGAGTATTATGCATAAAGATAACAATTGGTATTTGTTTTAATAACAATTGGTAATTTTTGTTACTCATGATCTTGAGACTATGTGCTTAAATGATTTCAAATGAATACAAGATTATCTTGAACTCTTGATTGAACTTCATTGTCTATTTTTAACAATTGGTATTGAACTTCATTGCTTAACATTTGGTATACATGATTGAGTTTCTCTTGTTGAATTGTCCTTAGCTTTAAATTGATTTTCTTTTTGATATAACAAAAAGGGGGAGAAGTTTTATATGGACACAAATTTGCTTTAAATAAACAAAAAGGGAAGAACTAGATGAAAAGCAAAAAGTGGGAGAGTTTTCATATGTGCTTAAATGTTTCTATCTTATGAATATGAATTGTGTTGGATGTTTGTGTTTAAATGTTTTAGGATATTGTGGATTGAAAGTGTCCTTGCTTGTTCCTTGCTTGTTTTTGCAAAGTTGAAAAGAATGCTTTTATTAAGGGGGAGTTTTTATTGAAAATCTTTATCTTTTTAATTAAAGGAGAGTTTTTACAAGCAAATTTATCGTAAGTTTTGTCATATCAAAAAGGGGGAGATTGTTAGCTATATTGGCTTTGAATTGATCTTACTTTTTAAATGACAAACTCTTAAGCTTAATTAGCTTGAGATTAGTTATTTTTAATTTAGCATTTTTCGTTGAATCATTTTGAAAATATTTTGGAAAATGTTAAAATACTTTAAACCCCTTAATTTTCTCAAAATACATGTTTTTAAATATATATATATATATGTTTAAAATATTTTTGAGACAAATTGACATCTCTTCAAAGCAAAGAAAACTTTTAATGAAGAGGGGATCGATCCCCTATAGTAAGGGATCGATCACAGGGTGAAAAATTTATCCCGGATCGATCCAATGAGTGTCAGTAATGTTTTGAGATTTGCAGGACAGTAGGGGATCGATACCCCCAAGGTGAGGATCGATCCCATGACCTCCAATGGTCATATTTTGAGTTGGAACAAGTAGGGGATCGATCCCCTCATGTAAGGGATCAATCCCATGCCTGCTGGGCAGTTTTTCAAGTTCGATTTTTGAGGCTCCAACGGCTCTTTTCCATTCCAATCAACTCCAAACGGTCATAAATCATATCCAAGGTATTAAAGAGACTCTCCAACACTTTCAAGAGAAAGAGACACCAAGGGAGAAAGATCAAAGTCATATATTTCATCTCTCTCAAGCTTTCAAGTATTTTTCCATGTTCTAAGCTTAATCCTTTCAATCTTTCTTGTATTCCTTTGTCAAAGCACCATTGTATAGTCTCTATTTCTTGTGCTAAACCTTGTAAACACTTAGCTTTTTAGAGGTTCTTCTTGTTTACCCAAATACCTTTGAAAAAGGTAGAGGTTTCTACTTAAGCCTTAAAAGGTATAGAGGTTTTATCTTAGCCTTGAAAATATAGGGGGTAAAGGTTGCTATCTAAGCCTAAGAAAAAGATAGAGATTGTAAAGGTTATACCTTGTCCTAGAAAAGGTAGCAATTCAAGTTAGTGAATTGAAAACTCCTTGGCAAGTGAGGCTAAAGAAGAAGACGTAGGCACGAGGCCGAACCTCTATAAATCAATTGTGTTTGATCTTCTTTCCCCACTCATTTACTTACTTCATTTATATTCTACTTGCCAATTTGAGTATATTGTTTAAATTTCTCAATATCTTTATTTGTGCTTTAATTCCATAATATTTTTGAGAAATCAATTCACTCCCCTCTTGATTTAATCACCACAAAAGCTAACAAAATACATACAGATGCACGGGTCACAAACTAGTTACAATATATAAAAGCAATCCCCTCAACTCCCCTCAATTGAGGGGATTGCTTTAATTGGCCTTGCCACGTGGCAAGGCTAATTTTTTTTTTTTTTAGTTTTAATGAAAAAAAAGGAAATAGAAGGAAATTTTTTTGTGTGTATTTGTGTGATATTCATATTATTTTGTGTATGTCATGATCGTTTTTTAAAAGTAATATATATTTATATAAATTTTGATATGTTAATAATTCATTTTATGTAGATTTTGACATGTTCGTATATTCGTGTCGTTTCATGTTATTTTTCGTATCATGTTTTAAAGATTTTTTTCAATGTTATTTTCGTGTCATATAATCATGTTATGTTCAAAATTGTTTGATCTAATTAACACTATTCAAATAACTCCCAATTTTTTATCACGTGTCATCATGTTCGTGTTCGTATTACTTTTTATGTCATAATGGTATTCAAGGTATTATAAATTTTGACACGTTAATAATTTATTTTATGTATATTTTGACACATTCATTATTAGTGTCGTATTCATGTTATTTTTCGTGTTGTATCGTGTTTTAATTATTTTATTACAATATATAAAAGTAATCCCCTCATTTTAAGGGGATTGGTAATTTCCTTGGCCTTGCCACGTGACAAGGTCTTTTTTTTTAGTAAAAAAAAAAGAGAAAAAGAAAGAGATAATGTCATAAATGGCCCTTGAAGTTTATCAAATTTGTCAATGTGGTACCTGTACTTTAAAAATATCTATTTTGATACTTAAAGTTTCACTTTGTTTGCTATTATAGTATCTGTCTGTAATACCGTTAAATATTGATTACATGATTTTTGTATCCAATGAAAACTTGACACGTGACATCATATAATGATACCACATGTATTAACATGAAAATTCTTAATTTAAATTTTAAAATAAAATTATTTTAAAAACATAATGATGACATGTGGCACCACATTATGATGCCACATGTAGTAACTTAAAGAAATGAAAGAAAAAAAGAAAAGAGTTTAATAAATATTTTTTAAAAATTAAAAATTTTAATTTTTGTAATTTTTAATAAATATTTTTTTAAAAAGAATTAAAAGAATCAAATACTTTAATTTAATTACATATTTTATTTTTTCTAATTTTTAAAATTAATTTTTTTTAAAATTTCAAATATTATAAATAGTTTAAGAAATAATTTTAAAATATTTTATATTTAAAAAATAATTTTAGTTAAATATTTTAATTTTTTATAAATTTTTAAATTAAAAAAAATAGATATTAATTTTTTATTTTTAATATAACTTTTTTATTTTTTTAAAGAATTAGATATTAATTTTTAAGAATATTATTTAAATATTTTATATTTTTAAAATATTTTTCTCTTTTAAACTTTTTTTTTTACAAAAAATCATATATTAATTTCTAAAAAATCAAGTACTGCCACATGTCATTACCTGAATGGTTAATGCCAAATCATCATCTATATTTAACGGTGTTAAGTCAAAGTACACATTGATATACGGTTTGATAGCACATTTACCAAATTGAACATTTTTAAGTACAGGTACCACATTGACAAATTTGATAAACTTTAGGGGCTATTCATGACATTATCCCAAAAAGAAAAAGGGAAAGACTGGAAAGAGAAAAAAAATTGTGTATTCGTGTGATGTTCGTATTATTTTTTCATATCATAATCGTATTAAAGGTATTATATGTCCTATAATTAAAAGCAATCCCCCTTAATTGCATTGCCGGTTGAGGGGGATTGCTTCACTTTTTTTATTATTATTATTATTTTGGTTAGGGAAAGAAGGGAAAGAAAGAGAAAGAGTGGGAAAAGAAAAAAAAAAAAAAAAGAATGAAAGAAAGAAAGAAAGAAAGAAAAGAAGAGAAAGATTTGTGCGGTCGTGTCGTGTTCGTATTATTTTTCATGTGATTGTTATATTCAATGTATTATATATTTATATAAATTTTGACACATTAATAATTCATTTTATGTAGATTTTGACACGTTCGTGTATTCGTGTCGTCTATATACCTACATTAAAAACAATTCCCAAATACATGAGGTTTGAGAATTTGGAATTTTGAAACACCCTCCTTTTGTTACATAAGTCATGTCATTAGTGTATTTGTGTATTAATTAGGTCCAAATTAACTCGAGGTCCAAAATATCTCATGTAGATTTTGACACTTTCGTGTATTTGTGTCATGTTCAATTTATTTTTCGTGTTGTATCGTGTTTTAATTATTTTTTCATGTTATATTTGTATCGTATAATTATGTTCTGTCCGAAATTACCGGATCTAATTAAACATATCAAATAACTCTATTTTATATCAGGTATTGTATAATGATGAGAGTTATTATTTTTTTAAATTATCTTGATTTTTTATCTTTCAAATTTATTATAAAGTATTAATTCAAATCCGATAATATACTCGTTTCGCTGCGGACATTTTTCTAGTGTATATAAAAGAAAAAGATAATAAACGTCTAGTAACGTTTGAGAGAATCATTTGATTTTTATCTTAATAAGAAATCATCCTAAAAATGTTATTTATAACTTATGTATATCATGGCTCATATAATTCCAATATTTCTTTTTCAAAACTAAGTTATGAATAAATTTCGAGTAAATTGCATGAATTTTCATTAAATTTTTACACAATTTTCATTTTAGTCATTAAATTTTAATTTATTCCAAATATGTCACTAAATCTAATCAACTAATAGATTGCAACCAACCAAGCAATTGAAAATGATGTAGTTACCACATATCCTACCACATTAATCAAAATTCACGTCATTTTTTTTTTCTTTCTATTTCCCTCTTTTTATTTTCTTTCCTATTTCTCTTTTCCACTTGTAGGTATATAATTTTGTTAACAAGTGTCCTACTGGCATTAATTTTTAAAGTTACTATTTATAGTAATATTTTCATCTAATGTATTGAAAATGATGAATAAAATTATCAACTATTACATTCAATAAAATATTATTACTATAAATAATATATTAGCTAATTTTTAAAAAATGCCTTAAAGGCACTCGTTAACAAAACTTTTTTATTATTTTTAAATGAAAAGAATGTTTAAAACTCAAAATTTGTGATTTTGATTGATACATAGTTTATGTAATAGCTTATGTGGTAAGTGGTAACTACGTTATTTTTCGATTGGTTGAAATCTGTTAGGGTGATAGGATTTGGTATAGTAAGCCAGCAAACTTTAGTGATTTATATGGAATAGATTATAGTTTAGTGATCAAAATAAAATTTGTGAAAATTTAATGACCATTCGTGTCATTTTATTTTCAAAATTTTCAATAAAATTATGTCATTATTTATTTATAACTTGCCATGTATCCTTGCTAACTTTACAAGTTTTGCAATTTTTGTAACACCGGCTTATTTTCTATGCAGAACCTAAGGAAAAGGATATATAGAGGTAGCTTATTGAGTTACCCTTCAAAAATATATTAGTATATTACTTGTTTTGTCCCCTAAATTGTTGCCTCTTTCTACTTTGGTCCCCATAATTAAAAAAAATATGACTTAAGTTATTATTGTTTGCAGTTGTTTCTCAATGGTAGTTTACAATTAAGGAGTTGCAAATGCATAATCTTAAATACGAATAAACTACATAAAAAAACGAATCGATACATTTTCAACAAGATTTCATTTTTATTATGACAATCCTATTGCTTTCAACACTTTTTTTTTATCCTAATTCTTGTATCCAATCACAAAAAGATATTTCGATATGATGATTATCTTCTATTGAATATTCAAATGGACCCCTTAAAAGATTTTTTTTACATAATCCAAGCTGAAATAGCTGATTCGAATCCTATTCCTCCAAATTAATACCCAAAAAAAGTTCGCATACATGTTTGTTTTTTTTTTTTAATTTGAAGAGAGTTTGAGGGGGAGAATGAAAAAACTGTTTGGGTCTTTTGGTAGGTGAAAGAGGTTTCGGGTCTTTGGGTTTTTTTTTTCATTATTGTTTTCCATTTTTCTTAAATATTTCTTGCTTAAAAGGTTATAATTTAAATAATTTAAGAAGAAAATATTATCAACTAAAGTCTATACATATTTGGCCAATCCAATCCATTTACGTTTCTGAAGTTGAGTAACAAGGTATTGGGCTTTTAGGTGAAATTAACTAGAAAAAGGGAGAAAAGGGGAGGAAGAATAGAATGAAAAATATGAAATTTCAATTATTATGGATTTCCACACAAATAATGGTACTAATTAGAGCTGCTCATGGGGCGGGCCAGGCCGCGGCCCGTTTTTTTTTTTTTTTCTCTGCCCAAGCCCGACCCTGGGTCGGCCCGTCCGTTTAGGCCCGAAACACTGTTCATTTGAATAAAAAAATAATTTTTTTTTATTTTTTTTATAATTAAAATTAAATAAAATAATATTATTATAATAAAAATCACTGTTCCGGGCCGAGCCGGCCCGAAACACAAAATATCCTACCCAGATCCGGCCCGATACGGGCCGGGCGGGCTACCCGACCCGTGAGCAGGTCTAGTACTAATAAAGGTACGTACCATTAACGTATGAGAACGTCCGTACCAATCCACAAATCGAGATCTTAAATTAAAATTCTTAAGACTAATTATTCTATTAATGACAGATTATAATTAATTAACTAAAACTTGCTTACAAATTGAAGTAAGCTGTAACCCACGCCACGAGACAGCACGATATAGATAGGCATTATTTAACAAATCTAAGTAATTCATGTATTTATATTATATTTATGTTATTTTTTGTATTATAATCGTGTTTAAGATGTTATATATGCATATAAATTTTGACACGTTAATAATTCGTGTTATATAGATTTTGAAACGTTCATATATTTGTGTCATATTCGTGTTTTTTTCATGTCATATCGTATTTTAGTTATTTTTCATGTATCATATTCATGTCCTGTAACCGTGACATGTCCAAAATTATTAAGTCTAATTATAAATCCATTAATTAATTAATTTCTTGGACAGCTAAGGATCTCCAATCGTAAATACATTTTATAAATTCATGGTGGATTAGTTTAATTGATAGGGGGGGAGAAATTCAAAATTTATTCATTTATGATGGGATCGGAGATTCATATTTTCATGCTTGTGTTGGTTAATTATAATATAGTGTGTAAGATCTATTTTTTTTTTTTCTCTTTTCTTTCCCAATGGCAATTGTTTATATTTAATGGTCTGATTGTACGATTTAACTTTATAATATTTAAGTTGTAATTTTTTATTGGAAGGAAGGAGGATTGGTCGATAAAGAAAAACGTGTACTAGTCATTAAATCAAATTCGTTGTTAATGCATGTAATTGTGATAAAATAATAGAATTAATAGTTTATGTGTGATTAGTTAATAATTGTGTGATATGTTTATAGAGTGTTGAATAGACTGTTCATGAGTTTTGGATAGAATTTTTATAATTTAGGATGGCCAATTTCAATCAGGATACTATTTAATCAAAAAATATATTTATTTAAATTTAATTATAAAAATATTAATATATTAATATAATTTTTTTTAATATTTTAATATATATTAAACATTAAAACAGACATTTAGGTCAAATGAATCAAGTTTGGACAAGCAAATTTTTTTATTATTCGACCCTGACCTAGTTCGATCTGACTCATATACACTTCTAGTACTAAATTCTTTTTGATTACTAGAATTCAATCTTTGATAACTTTAATAATAATAATCTATATGTGATTATGCAATAAGCTTTCTAATTTAGAATATCTAAACCCACCCACCATATTTGCAATTGAGTAAGAATTGAAAATGTCTTCATCAAAAAATTAAAAAAATATATACTATTTTTTTCGTCATTCGACATATTGCCCAAATTCTTCCTAGGTTTCCAGCATCTTTTTCTGGGAAGTTCTACCGTAAGTTCCTTACGGTAAGGTTTTGGTAAGCTCCAAATTAGGAAACTTGAGTAGCAGGTTACCAGGTCATCATTTTTTACATATGAACATGACAAATTACATATCAACTTGACGAATTACATATAAAACATGACAAATTACATATAAACTTAACAAATTGAAAAATTACATATGAACATGATAAATTACATATCAACTTGACGAATTACATATAAACATGACAAATTACATATAAACTTGACAAATTGAAAAATTACATATGAACATGACAAATTACATATCAACTTGACAAATTACATATGAAAAATTACATATGAACATGACAAATTACATATGAACTTGACGAATTACATATCAACTTGACAAATTACATATGAACTTGACAAATTGTATTCACCCTCAAATTGGAATAAAAGAGGACAAGAATGTCAGGAATTTCCTAAAGCAGTGGATGGTGGAGATGGGAATGGACGCATCTAATACCATCCAAGAGTTGCTTGACAAAGTTAAGATGCTGGAGAAGATGAAATCTTCCAACATCAAGCATGATCGTCGATAGCCCTTATAATGCCATTTTTTGTTGTGGTGATGGTACTTTTCCTTTTCGCTAGCAAGCAACCGGAAGTGATTCATGAATTCTGTCACCCGATGTAGTTTTGGGATCAACAGGTATTCTTTTTGTAACTTTGGCTAGGGACAGCTCCATATTCTCACTTCACTAACATATAAGTAGAATCAGTGTACATGCTTTTATTAGTGCTAGTGAATCGTAGTCATCTTGGTTATGTACTTAAGTTTGTGATTAATGGGTTATGTAAACATGGAAATTCTGAGGGCTTAGATGCACAAATTTTTTTAATTTAATTGTTGCCATTCCATATTTTTTGGCTCAGAATTGTATAAATTGTAAATGTCGTGTAAGTTTGTGTATAAAATCTATATTGTTTCAATTAGTCTAAAGTTTCACTAATACAGATTTGTAGAAAAATGTTTTGAAGACACAAAATGATCTGATCATATCTGAATCTAAAGCAATTCAAACCCAAGTCTCCAACAGAGGTGCATGGAACCTCTTTTATCTACTCACTGCGGTCTGGTAATTTAGTGTAGAGGAACGTTGTAGTAGACTCTAAATGAGACATTTGTGTTTGCAAGTTACTCGAGTTTGATTTGAAAAAGAATTTGAATTCGATTTGGATATTGTCAAGCCGAGTTTAAGCTCGAGTAGCTCGAGTTATTGAGCGAGCCAAGTTCGAGTATTTTAATGTTCGACTCGAGTAACTTACGAGTTTAATAAATTTTTTTAATATATATTTATTATTTTTAATTAATATTAAAAAAAAAAATCTTAATTTGAGCTCAAGTTAATTTGAAGTCGAGCATTAAAATTGAGTTTGTTTTTTATTAAGTAAACAAGTTTAATCGAATGAGGTTGAATAATTCAATTTTTATTTCGAATTGAATTTAAATTTTAAAAATAAAACATGATTGAGTTACAAATCAAGATTGAGTTCGAAACTCTTATTTTTTGAATTCGATTAGCATAAAAGGACGGCAAGGTTCGTTGTGAACTTGGTTAAAGGCCTGGTCGGGCTAACAGCAGGGGCAACAGGGGTTCTCTAGTGGCAGGCTCTCTCTGTCTCTCTTGGCATTGGATGTTTTGACCAGTGTGTTTTTTGTGTGGTGTCCAGGCAAGCTCCAGAACACTACCTACTTCGACAGCAACGTTTGTAGGCAATTGATGACATTCCCCTTTGTAATTTTAATCTCTCAAAGAAGAACCCGCAAAAACATGGAAAAGCAAGCCAAGCCCCCTTTCTCTGTCTGTCTCTAGTGTTAGGGACTGCTACACCTTTCAATCCTTGGTCAAGAGTTACACCAACAATATTGAAGCCTACACCAACAATATTGAACAAGAGTTACACCATTCTCAACATGCAACAGGCTAAAGCACATGATCAAGCTTGTCAAAACCAAAAAGCAATTGGTGATTGTTCATTAAAGCACTTCTGTCTGAAATCAAATGACTATCAACAAATGTAAACGATTTGAAGAGAGAAACTTATCGATTTGTCTAAAAAGAGAGATTTATTGACGATCTTTGATGACAAATAAAACTCAAAACACTAAAACCTGAAATGAAAAATGACCATATATACGCAATTAGCAGTCATATAAATATAATCATATATAACTCAAAACACTAAAACTTGAAAAACATCTAAGCTGAAACACAATGATGGGAATTCCCTAACTAATTCAATCACTTGTAAAAGAATTCACTCATTTACATGAATGGTTCAAAGATAGAATAGGCTGAACATTCAAAATTTTCACCAATAATGAATGCAAACCCAATAATATAAACAAGTATACTCAATTTTTTTAAAGTTTTTCCATATATTGAAAAATTGTACTCTTATATCCATGTCCGAATGTCGGACACGGATATTTCAAGGAAAATGAAGAAAAGAAGTAACATAAGTTATAAGCCATTTGCACAGGGATATATATATCCAAACAACAACCTTCATTATAGTTAACTATATACTATCAATTAAAGATCAAGATATACACAAACAACAATTTGAATATCTCCATTAAGCTAATGTTCAGCAAGCTCTTCAAACACATACATCACACATGCCTCCTGAAAGGCTCGTGTCTTCAGAATAGCCTTGCTTGCCTGGAACAGAAAAATTCCAAATTTACATAGGAATAGAGCTACTTTTATATTAATTGGAAAAAAAATACAAGTACAATAGCATTGTCAGCACTTTGTAAAGTGATCCAATGGTTGCGAGTAACAGTTATTTGAAATGGTTATTGCTCTACTGCTCTATACTAGCCATGGCAATTGGACATTTTTAGCTCAACTTTTCCTTGCAAGTATAACAAGTATTTTTTTGATGCACTTTTACTGAGTTCCAACTTTTTTAATTCTATTTTCATGGATACTATCTACAATTATTTTAATTAGCTGACATGATATTAAATTAAATTACTTTTAACTTATTCTAATATTAAATTGATTTTTAAAGTTAAGCTATTGGAAGAATGAAAAATTAGTAAAAGAAATAAGTAATGTTAACATAATGATAAAAATAAAATTAATTTAATTTCTGAAATTATATTGGTTTTTAAAAGAAGGAAAAATTAGTAAAAGAGATAAGTAATGTTAACATAATGATAAATTTAAATAAGTAATATACCTACAATTGTTTTTAATTTAAGCTCACCATGATGCAGACTAAAATTAAATAATTCAACTTATTCTAAAATTAGATTGTTGGTTTGCAAGTAGTAGAGATCAATGGCTTGGAGATCATGAGCTTATTTCGACGTGATGATGATGTGGATCATGAATCCATCCCGTATAGTGCAGAGACAGAGTATCGAGGGACTAATAGTAGATGTAAATAAAGGAAAGCAAGAAGGGAAAAGAAAAGAGTAAAAAGAGCATGGCAGATATCTCCATCTTACCTCAACTTGTCTTTAGAGAGATTGAACATTAGTTGAGTATTTCATTAAGCATGGCAGCGTGGCAGGATTCTGAAAATTCCAAGGTTCAAAGAGGGAAAGAGGGAAAGGGGTAAAGACTAAAGAGGGAAAGAGGAAATGGGTAGTTGCTTAAACCCAAAATAACGCTCACTCGTAATTAAACGCCAAACTTAAACCGTTTACTTTTGAACCACACAAACACTAGCAAAAAAACATTTTAACAAACCCACATCGAGACATGCATTGATAAAACCGAAACTAAAAGGAATCCATTAATCCCAATTTACACTTACAATCCAACTTATATTTTTCACTTTTCTTTTCTTTTTCTTTCCACAGTATAGAAGCACACTTATAATTTATTTCCCTGTACAATTCAATTTCAAACAAAAAGGAAAAGCTTTAACACATAAGGCACAGCTAAAACTGAGTTCACCTCAAGAATGTTGGCGCAGACAGCAGCAGCAATCGCCTTGGCAGCGTGAAGATTCTCGCCCATTATTCTCACACAAACACAAGCAAAAAAACATTGAATTACATAAAAATATTGAAAAAAAAAAAAGCAAAGACCCATTATTCTATTTTTTTTTCTTTTTATGAAAATATTTATGCAAAAGATCATAAAAATAAACAAATAGAAAGAGAGCAAAAATCATTGAAAAAGGAACACTTTTTTTTTCAAAATGGTATGAAAGAATGAGATGAAGTATGAAAGGTTACCGTCCCATTGAAAATTGTTCCAGTAACTGGTATCACCCTACGACCAAGCTTTGGGGAGGGAGGTTGGAGTAGGAGATCGCCTGGCAGATGGAGATGAAGACTTTATTTTTTAGGGTTTGTTGGTATTTCAATTTTTAGGGTTTCAAATATTTTGATTACTCTTTCAAAATTTTGGGGTTTGTTTTAGGGAAGGGGTTGGAGTATTGGCCTCTTCATAGTTACCCGGTTAAC
This sequence comes from Fremontodendron californicum, assembly GCA_030761205.1. NCBI lineage: Eukaryota > Viridiplantae > Streptophyta > Magnoliopsida > Malvales > Malvaceae > Fremontodendron > Fremontodendron californicum. Next base: position 5,202,617 of record JAULJL010000037.1, read on the forward strand.
AGGTTAAAGCACTTTCTATTTTTCTTTTTTTTTTCGACGGTGAAGATCAGATATTTTTGATCTAACGGCTAACTTTTGTTCAAGCCGATGGGAAGCGTATGATTAGAAGCTTTTTTTAGAATTTTCGTCTTTTTCTACGTTCCTTCAAGCTACTTTCAAAGCAGCAATAAATTTATGAGTACTTTTCACCCTATTTTCAGCAAAAAGTGAGACCACCTTTGTTGTAAAAAGTCAGTTCATTCACTTTACCCATAAAATAATATTCCATCAAAATGATCAAACTCTAAGTTTCATGCAGAAGATCAGAAAATCTCATAATCTGCTCAACCAATTTGCTCTCTTTGGAAAATTATAAAGAAAACTCCTTAAAATGAGTTTTTGTAAATTTCATTACATATATAATTTATCATATTTATATATAATTTGTATTATGTTTATATGTAAAAAATTACATAAATACATTATATATTTATCATGTTTATATGTAATTTGTTATGTTTATATGTAAAAAAAAAATTACATATAAACATGACAATTTTATATAATTTATCATATTTATATGTAATTTTATCATGTTTATATGTAATAGGAGCTTACTTTATAACTCTCTCCTCCTCCTTTCACACTTTTAAACCTCTCATCTGATGTGAACAAACATTCTAAGTTGTGAACTTAAGGCTTAAGGCTTAGTTCAATTAGTTCTTATCATAATGTATATATGTTTTATAAGTAGAGGTGCTCATGGCCGGGCCAGGCCGCGGCCCAGAATATTTCCATTTTTTTGGCTCAGGCCTGGCCCTGAACGGGTTCGAATTACTATTCATCTCTTAAAAAATATATATTTTTTATTATTTTTTATATATTTTTATAATTAAATTTTTAAAAAATATTATTACTTTAATGTGTGAACAGTGATCCGGGCTGGCCCGGATCACAAATATTCCTACTCAGGCCTGGCACAGTACGGACCGAGTCGGGCGAGCTACTCGGCCTGTGAGCAGGTCTACTTATGAGTTTTAAAAATACAAAAATTATGATTATTATAGAGACTTGTCAATTTGGGACTTTGGAAACATCATAAGATGTGGGAGAATTACCCATAAGTTTAATAGAATTGAAAAAAAATTATGAAATTTAGTTCAATTTATTCATGCAAACACTCTAGTAGTTTTGGGATTCAAATCCCAGCATCTACAATCTCTTTCCCTATTCTTATTCTTAAACTACGACTTCCTTTGTAAAAAAAAGGTTATGAAATGTAACGGGTCAACATAACTAAAATGAAAGTTTAATTCACTAATATCTAAATATCCCAATACATATATTACACTTTAGTTTAATTTTATTAACATAGTTACATTTCACTCTTTCCTTCAAAATTCTTACACTCATAAATAGTTATATAATTGGATGAGTTCGAGTTTGACTTTGGATTCAGATTATTCCAAATAAAGTTTCACTTGAAATTCAAATCGTCTCAAGTTCAAAATTTTAAATTTGGAAAAATTTTAGATTCAAATTGTTTCGGATTTAGACTGTATTCGAACAGTTACATGTCCCATAATGTTTTGGATAATAAACCCTAAAATGTAACATCATTATAATAATATATATTCCTCCATCTTAAATTGCTAATCCTTTCATTGACTTTCACAAAGTTTAAAAATTGTTGATTTTGGAATATATAATTTTAAATTTTTTATAAATTTGATATTCCATAATTTTTAATGTCAAAAAGTGAAAAAATCATGAAAAATAATTTTAAAATATAAAAAATAAGAAATTTAAGTGTTTAAAAAATATAATTTTGAGATATAAAAAAAATGAATAAAGAAAATGGACGGAATGAGTAATAAAAAGCTCAAAAATGAGGCAAAGGATTGGCTTAGCTAGAAATCCAGAGAAGAAATTGTCCATATGTATGGACAGGAGCACGTGCGGTGAATGGAAAAAGGACAAAAGCTAATCAAATTTGTATTTGGAAGCTAACAGGGAAAAAATTGGGTAATCTTGAATTCTTGACTCTAGTGAGTTTTGCCACAATTCTATGTGTACGGTTTATAATTATGAGTGTTACATTTGATTAAGGATGGGATGGTCCAGCTTTAGCTCTTGGAATGTAAATCACCGGTCAGGTCCGAATAATAAAAAATTTATTTGTTCAAGGTTCGATTGGTTTCGAAAAATCTGTTTTATCATTTAAAATATTTTTATATAATTATATTTTTATAATTAAATTTAAATAAAAAAAATTTATATATTAAATAATAATATAATCGACCTGAACTTAAAATATTTTATTTCAAATTTAATTCAATTCGAACCGGACTTATCAAACCAAACGAATAACCTAAACCTTAGAGAATTCTAACTTTCAATATATGAATTATAATGGGAAAAGTACTGAAGGAGCATGGAAAAGTTTGAAAGGAAAAAATGGTCCATGAATCATCATCATCTAATTCTAAACCGCAATAATTTTTGGCCTTGCTCTTTGGTGGGATCATTGCTTTTAATTCTTGCCGCACGTCCTGTTTGATTTGTTATAAATTACGTGCTTGCTGCCATGCACATATCTTCCAAATCAAACCAAAAAAGGTTGCTTCAATGATTATACAAGTTGAATTGATAATAATGGGGGAAAACTCTGCATTCTCTTTTCCTTTCTTTGGATTGAAGAATTCTTTTGATGGATATTTTTAGTGCATATTTTCCAAGGAAAAAAAAAAAAATCAAACTTGAGTTATCTATATATCATCATGGTAAATGCATTTGGAAGAATGAATGGCAAGAAAGATTTAAAAATCTTCGAACACAAAATTTAATTCAGTTGGTTCATGCAATCATTTTTAAGATGTTGCATTTAGCAAGTTTGGATTCGAACCCTTTACCTATCCTCAAACTACGGCATTTTTTGTACCAAAAAAAATCTTCTCTATGCTGTCATTTTCAAATATTAGTTACGATAAATTTGGGTTATTATTCCATATCATTTTAAATTCTGAAATGAAAAAAAAAATAAATAAATAAAATAAAATGCCAGTCTTAGGAACAAAGAGCAGAAATTTGGACAATTACAAAGATAAAGAACCTCACAGCACTTAAAACCGAATGAAGAATAACTGGTTGACCCCAAACTCTTTTCATTCACAACTAGTAGAAAATAAGCTTAAATATTTTTAAAAAATTAATGAATCATTAAAGTCTTATCATTTTATTGCAATCAATTAAACATTTAAATATTTATTTTCATCCCATTAAACTTTTGATTGTCGAAAGTCAATATCAATTTTCATCCAATTAATGGCTCATTTGGATAAAAATAAATGTGTAAGTACTCAAATGAATATATAAATATAAAGACATAGCTTGACATGTATATTTGAATGGAATGAATTTGTAATATGACAAAAGAGAGAATGGAAACAAATGAAGTTGTAATATGACAAAAGAGAGAATGAAAACAAATGAAGAAACCAGAAGAAGCCTTCACCAGGTTACTTTTGAGGGTTTAATTATCTGAAACAAAGTTCTCTTTATAAAAGAAAAAAAACTGGGAAACAAAACAGCATAACAACTGGAACTGTATATTTACACATTTATAACAAGTTAAACAACCCTTTTTTTTTTATGTATAAAAATATTTTTGGGAGGGGGTTTGAAAGTTGTAAAGAAGAGGGAAAATTTTGTGGGAACTGAAATGAATGATCATATACCTGCTTCTTTCTTCTTCTTCTTCTTAATCCTCAAAGAATTTCTCATGAAAATTTGGTTGAAACTTGTTTCATCTACTGCTTACCTTCAGGGATTTCTTTTATGGTCATGTCTACCATTTCGACTGCACTAAAACCTCCATCATCGGTGGCAATGGTTGATTGGGAATCAAGTCCAGACCCTGCTTGTATTTCCTTGAACATTGCCATTACTCGAATCATTGTGGGTCGTTTCCATGGTCGATCATCCAAGCAAGCACTAGCTACTTTTAAGTGTTGTAAAAGCTCAATCTCAAGGCTGGGATCCTCTTTCATGAGCTCGGGATCAAATACATCACTTATTCTAAGCTTTGCATGCTGTTTCACCCACCCAACAAGATTGTTATCACCAAAATCAGCAGAATCTGTAGGCCTTTTCCCTGTTAGCAACTCGAGCAAAACTACACCGTAACTGTAAACATCGCCTTTCGCGGAACATCTAAAGCTCTGGTAGTATTCAGGAGGAACATAGCCAGGAGTACCTGCTAATGTGCTGACACTCAAATGCGTATCCATTGCGCTCACAAGCCTTGCCATCCCAAAATCCGAGACTCTGGCCTCCAAATTCTCATCAACCAGTACATTGCTTGATTTCATATCTCTATGAATTATATGAGGAATGCAATTATGGTGAAGAAACGCCAGACCTCTTGCAGATCCAATGGCAATCTTTCTCCTTGTTGCCCAATTCAGTTTGATCCCAGCTTTCTTTTGATCATGTAAAACATCATCTAAGCTTCCATACCTCATGTAATCGTAAACTAGAAGCCGTTCTTCTCCGACCTTACAGTAACCCAAGAGAGGAACAAGGTTCCGGTGCTTGATCTTCCCAATGGTTTCCATTTCGGCTGTGAATTCTCGGTCACCCTGTCCACTGATATGTATTAGTTTCTTGATTGCAACAACGCTCCCATCTTTCAGTTGGGCCTTGTATACATCACCAAAACCACCTTTGCCAATAAGGCTATCATTATGGAAGCCATTAGTGGCTTCAAGAAGATCGGCAAAGGTGAGCTTCCGAAGGGGATTCTCGAATGTGGCCAGGTTGATGCTCAATGCTTCTCGTGCACCGGTTAGCTTCCAACTAGTATTTGCTGTGCCTGAGTGGGAGTGACTGTCCATATAAACATCAAGACCAGAATCCTTCTTCTTCCTTCTTTTCTTTGTCTCTACAACAGCTATGATCAAACCAAAGATGCAGAAAAGCGAAAACAACAAACCCATTGCCACACTCCCAGCAAGAGAAGCTTGTCTGCAATGAGACTTTCGATGCTCAGAATTCGAACCAGCCGCTGGATCTCTTACACAGGGAGGAAGAGGGACCCCACAGAGACCTGAATTATTTTGGAAATTACTAGCTGGAAATGTTTCCATCTGACCCGTTTCAGGAATCATGCCAGAGAGAAGGTTGTTTGACAGATTAATCTCACTGAGCAATGTAATGCCAGTCATGGATTGTGGAATTGAACCTTCCAGCCTGTTGTAGGAAAGATCAAGAATGCCAAGACCCTTTAAGTTCCCAATCTCTTGTGGGATAGTTCCAGAGATATTGTTGTGGCCCAAATTCAAGATAAAGAGATATGACATTGTCCCAATCTCCTTAGGAATTGTCCCTGACAGCAAATTGTATGAAAGATCAAGAAAAAGCATTGAACCATAATTGTTGAATGTGGGCTGTGTGTGACCTCCATAGACTCTCATAAAGTTGCAAGGGTTCCTGGTGGAAATTCTATCCAACTGTTCCTGTCTAATTCCTGCGAATTCGAGTAAATTTCCTGACCCGTGGCACTCTTTGCTTCCATCATTCTTGATATACATAAACCTCTTCCCAGCAATAAACTTGACAGCAACTTTACCAGATTGTTTGAACAGCACAGGAGGGATAGTCCCATTCAAGTTATTGGTATTGAGATCCAACCAAATCAAGCTTTGACAATCTCCAAGCTCTGGTGGGATTCTTCCATAGAAGGAGTTATTGCTGAGTTTCAGAATTGCAAGATTGGAAAGTTTGCCAAGCCAAGCAGGAATCTCACCAGTCAACCGGTTGTTTGACAATGAAATCCAATTCAACTCTGTCAAGTTGCTTAGACCAGAAGGTATTGTTCCTGTCAACTCATTGAAGTCAAGAATCAAGGTCTCAAGTGTCCGAATGTTACTTAGCTCTTGAGGAATCTCTCCATGGAGCTGATTCAACCAAAGCTTCAAATCCTGAAGCTTGGAGAGAGAACCCAAGCTCGGAGGAATTGTTCCTGTGAGGTAATTGAAGCTCAAATGGAGTGAAACAAGCTGAGAACAGTTACTGACACTAGCAGGAACTGACCCAGTTAAGATATTGTTTTGCAAATACAGAACTTGTAACTTGTTTGTCGGATTTTCACACAAAGAAGAAGGAATTGACCCAGAAAAATTATTTGAACTGAGATCTAAAACCTCCAGGTTGGAAAGACTAGACAAAGACTCGGGCAAAGGACCCGAGAAATAATTAAAAGCTAAGCCAAGCTCCTTCAAGGAATACATATTCTGGAATATCTCAATGGGCAGTTTACCTGTGAAGTTGTTACTAGATACATCAAAAGACTCCAAATAAGAGCAAGAACCAAAGCCGCCAGGAATCATACCAGAAAGATTATTTGAAGAAAGATCCAGCTCAACTAGACCTGAACAAGCTTCTGTGAGATACAGAGGAATCTCTCCTTGAAACTTATTTTCAGCTAAATAAAGACGCTGCAAATTGGATGTTGGCAAAGCTGGAATCCGACCATAAAACTGGTTGTTTGATAGATTCAAGAAATTTAAGTTCACACACGAAGAAATTGCAAGAGAAATATCACCGGAAAACTTGTTGGCAGAGATATCAAGATGTTCCAAAGCTAAACAGTCTCCAAATGAAGGAGTCCCCATTGAGAAATTGTTTAATGAAAAATCCAAAAACTGCAAATTTTTGCAATTCGAAACATTTATTTCACCAGTGATCTTGTTTCCTTTCAAAGCCAAGAGCTTTAACTCACTGCAACCACCATACAGAATCCAAGGAACCACGTTTTCACCAGAAATCTTGTTGAAAGAAAGATCAAGTACTTCCAAACTTAGCTGCAAACCCCTGGATTCTTTACCTGAAAACTCAAGACTATTGCTTGATAAATTGAGAACCTTCAAGTTTGAGCAAGAACCCAAGTTGGAAACAGTTGAAAGAGGACCAGACAAGGTATTTTGGGATAGATCCAAGGTGGTTAACAGGGAGCTACACTTGGATCCAGAAGGGAAAGAAATGTTGCCAGAGATGTTGGCTTTTAACAAAGAAAGGGATTCCAAGTTTTCCAAGGCTAAAAAGAAGGCAGCAACAAAGTGAAAATCTATGCTTAAGGAGGTGTAGCTGAGTTGAATAGAGGAAACTTTGGACTCTTGGCATGTAACACCTTTGAAGCTACAAGGGCCTTGGTTAGGAAGCCAGCTTTCAAGAAGAGATGGGTTAGGCAAGCTGGCTTTGAAGTCGAGCAGTAGCTGAGAATCTTTGTTCTTTGAAGAAGAAGCAGCAGCTTCAAGGGAGATAAGAAAGGTGGTGGTGAAGGTGAGAATAAGGAGAGAAAAGTAAGTTCTTGAGGCAAAGAAAGGTCTCATTTTTTGTGGGGAAAAAAAAAAGTTCTTTTATAAGAAAGAGAGTAAGAGAGAGAAAGAAAGAGTTTAGGGTTTGAGCTTTGCCATTACAGAGAAAAGCGAGAGCTTTGAGCTCTGGTTTTAGAGAGAGAAAATTATAGAGAAAGATTGGGATTTGTTTTCTGTTTGGCCTTGGGTTTATCCAAAGAAAGAAAGAGAGTCAAAAAACCGAGTGAGGGTTGTAAGAAGGGTAATTTATCTAAGTGGGCGAGTGGAGAAAGCTGGTGCGCACATGCCATGTTACTCTTTCTCTATTTCTTGAAGAAGCTCAATTCTCTATTAAATCTTCTCCTAATCTAAACAATTTAATTTAATAATTTAACAAATGATTAAAATAATGTGTTGGTCTCGGGTGATTAAGTGCATGAGATTAGAGGATGGGATCAATCCTTAATCTTCTACAATAAACTTTTTTTTTTAATCCAAGATTTAACTAAATTAATTTATTTAATATTTTTTAAAAATAATATTCAACAAATTTAAAATTTAAATACAAATATTTTTTAATTTTTTATTCTTAAACTGTTATTTTTTTTATAGAAAAAATATTTTCTTTCTTTCAATGTCTTTCTATTTTTTTTCTTGAGATTAAAGCTGGTTGGGTAATATTCATTTTAATTTATTTTTTATTATTTCTCTCTCTTACTTTCTTACTTGCCTTAATTTTTCTAATGTGAGTCTTTTGTCTCTCTAGCTTCTAAAGCGTACGTGTGATGAAGGATTGATCCATCAATGTCAATTAATGTGAGATTCACAATCTCTTAATTTAATGGGACTTTTTTTTTTTTGTTCACGAGGATTAATCAAAGTCTATTTTGACATTCATGTACTCCTTTTCTCTCATTGAAAAAAAAGGTTTTTTAGTTTAAACATTACATAGCTAAATCTAGATTTTTAAATTTGTATGTTCATATTGTATTTTATATTTTTTATTAATTATGTAAATAAAATATAATATAAATTATTAAATGTATCAAAATTTTAAATATAAATATAATATATGTATTAAATTATCATATTAATCGCGATTAAATATATTATATCGTATTTGTTATATCATTTTCATATTTATTACACATGTCATATTCATATCGTATTTTCGTATTACATGCTATATATATACTTTCAACAATTCTCCAGATTTTGTTACATACTGTACAATAGTAACAAGATTTAATGATAACACAAACATACACCCAAATAAAATTTAGAGTAACCTCGTTCAGGAAAAAAACCTAAATTCACTTAAAATGATAATTTTAAAAAGTATTTTAAATATACTTGTTAGCAAAATATTTTTTTTTTTATAATTTCACATATATGCCATGTTTCTATTTTGTATGAAATACTCAAAAAAATTTGCAAAAGTTTATATTGCAAAATATTTTCATGTTTTTATCCTTTCAAATTATGCCTTCAAAGATAATTGATTAAATGCTTCACAAGCTTTTTAACTTCCAAAAACCATTTTCAAACTCTTTTTTCTCTAGGATTAACAATATCTTGTGATTGAGTCAAGTTAAATCTCAATTTGAAAAAGGATTAATATTTGATGCAGTGAAAGTGCATCTGATAAGTGCTTAATTTCATACATTTTCATATATTATTTCCTTATATTTTGTGCTTTATTTTTAAGTTTCTTGACATTTTACTATAGTTTTGTGAATTATAGGTATTTTGGAAGAGATGAAGTCAAAACATGTCAAATATGATGTTAAAGAGCTTATAAAGTCACAATCATACGATGAAAGAAGACTTGAAAGTCAAAAAGATCAAATTCTTAGTGTAAAGCAATCGGCAAATTTGACCTCTGGAGCTTGTTACTAAGAAATCATGATGTTAAAGTTTTTATTTGAAGAAACTTCCCTCTTTACTTTTGAAGTTGACTTGAATACCTTTCCAACGGTATCTACACGCCCAAATCGGACAAGAAATAGTCACACAAATCAGTTGAAGAAGTGCGGGAAGATGCAGCAACGAAGAAACTAAAAACAGCAAGTCAGCGCCGTGGTGCTCGAGGTTGGCACCGCGGCACCGGTCGGGTTGCCCTAAATCCAAAAAAATCGTAAAAAATCTGAAAATTGCCAAATTTGCACTATTCTGCCTCTTACTTCCTTGATTAGCAAGAAAGGGTTTTCAAGGTTTTGAAACTCTATAAATACCATCTTTTAAGCCACAAATTAGGACATGTTTTTTTTATTATTATCAATATTATTATTATTCTTCTTCTTCTTCTTCTTCTCTATTCTCTTAGTCTTATTTTAGTTTTCTTCTTAGTTTTTTTTTAATATTCATGTTTATGTTAACTATGCCTATGCAAGGCTAAACTTCTCTTTGGTTAAGGGTGATTTCAAAGCCCTAGACATGTTTTGTAATTGATTTCAGATTTTATCTATCATTAGTTTTCTATTAAAGTTGCTTATGTTCTTCTATAAGAATTATTCATGATGTTGTCTTGATTTGTTTAGGTGCGCAACTAGATAGATCTTGATAATTATCTAAAGCTAGTTTAGGAGTCTTGATCCGTATAATTGTCTTGATTTCCTATTCAATAGTAGCAATTTGTAATTCATGATTATGTTGGGTTTTCGGGAATTGCAATGTGGAACATAACCTAAGTTGAACAATCCAAGCTTACGTGTTTGTTGCTTAGACCAACCTATCTTTCTCATCATAAAGCTATTATCAAATTGAATTTAGAGAGCTTATTCTAGGTTGTTTGATAATTAGAGATTAAATAGAGAGCTTATTCTATTCGACAAACTAAGGAACGATTGGGATAGCAGAGCTTATTGTTATTTATGGTTGCTAATTTTGATAGTTAATTGATTCTCAATGATGTCTAGTGGTGGAGAATGAAACCTTAACCATACCTTTCTCATTTCTGATTACTTCTTATTTATTTGCTTTCTTACTTTTATTGTTTGTTTTAGTTTAAACTGATTTCAAAAATCTCCCTTTTATTTTGCTTTCCTTGAATTTAAGTATAAATTAATAATTCTTAAACTAAACACCAATCCTTGTGGACTCGACCCTTACTAATCACTATACTCTACAATTGATTCTTTTTAGTGCAAGGTTAAATAAGATACACTCTTTTGGGTGCATCAACATCCTTTGATGCCACGTGTTAAAGTTAGGTTGTACGGGTTAGGGGTTAGTGGTTAGGGTTAGGGATTAATGGTTAGAGTTAGTGGTTAGGATCAATGCTTAGTTTTTTATGAGGTGTAAGTATAGGATTCACTATCAGTGTATGAAGTCTATACACTGACAGTGCATCAAAAACGAACTCTTTAAAAAATTATGTGCAAAGCCCAACTTGAATCGAATTAAATTCACGGTATTTGGCAAGTAACTTTATTCATAGATAGCCTTTTTTTTTTTTAAGTTGTAAACTTCTTTTGAAAAGGAAATACAATTTTCATAAAAGAGACCTTATTTTTTATTAATCAATAAATTATTTTTTGTTGATCAATTAATTTTATATTAAACAAACATTAAAAGTTATAAAAATAATTTTCTGCTAAACAAACAGAGCTAAATTGTCTTAATTAGTCAGGACTATATATTGGTTTTGTCTAATAGTCCGACACATTAAATTATGGGTTTATATTTAATGCACTGGCAGTATATAATTTTATACTTTGTCAGTGAATCACATAATATCACCTAATCAAAAATAATTTAAAATAAATACAAATAACTTTACTTTTAATGAGACAATATCATATAATTTACTGATAATGTATAAATTTATACCTATCAATGCATCAAATATAAATTCTTAAATTTAATACTAAAGAAACATAAAACATAATCTACCACTACTTTTGAGTTTTGATGGAGGAAAGTCTTCCATTATCTAAAAGTATTTTTTGAATAAATGATGGTCTCACAAATTCAATCTCATAAATTACAAGTAACTAGAAAAAATATGTATTTTTTAAAAATATTTAGACCTTATTAACTTATTGTATATTGTATATTTTTATTTATAAAAGAAAAAATAAGAAATGAAAAATAAGAAAATAAAATTATGGTTTATATTTTATTCTCTCGTAAGATCGATTTTGTCACATAGGTTAGCAGCAAGTTTTTTTTTTTTTCATTTTTAACTTTTTTTCCCGAGCGTATCGAGTATGAATCCTAAACCGACCCGCAAGTCAGCATGCCAACCAACCCCTTTAAATACATCATTTAAAATTAAAATTAAAATTAAAATAATTAATAAAATAAATTTCTTTTTTTAACTTTTTTCCGAACCGGTCGGGTACAGATCCTAAATCAACCAGCGAGTCACCGTGCTGACTAACCCTTTTAAATACATTATTTAAAAATAAAATAAAAAACTAATTAATAAAATAACTTTTTTTAATTTTTGTTCGTGTGGGTCGGGTACGAATCCTAAATCAACCCACGAGTCAACGTAAGGACCAAGCCCTTTAAATACATCATTTAAAAATAAAATAAATTTAAAAACTAAAAATAATTAATAAAATAATTTTTTTTAACTTTTTTTTGAGTCAGTCAGGTACGGATCCTAAATCGACTCGCGAACGAACCCTTTTAAATATATTATTTAAAAATAAAATAAAATAAAAAACTAATTAATAAAATAATTTTTTTTTTCGCACGGTCATGTACGGATTCTAAATCGACTAGAGAGTCAACATGCAGACCAACCCCTTTAAATACTTCATTTAAACATACAATAAAATTAAAAAACTAAAAAAAATTAATAAAATAAATTTCTTTTTTATTTTTTTCTGAACAGGTCGGGTACGGATCCTAAATCAACACGCGAGTGAATGTGTGGGCTAGCCCTTTAAATACATTATTTAAAATAAAATTAAAGTAATTAATGAAATAAATTTCTTATTTTGACTTTTTTTTTTTCGAGTGATTCAGGTACGTATTCTAAATCGGCCCGCTAATCAACGTGCAGACCAACTCCTTTAAATACATTATTTAAAAATAAAATAAAAATAAAAAACTAAAAATAATTAATAAAATAAACTTCTTTTTTATTTTTATTTCAATCGGATACGGATCCTAAATCGATTCGCGAATCAATGAACGGACCAACCCCTTTAAATACATCATTTAAAAATAAAATAAATTTTAAATAATTAAAAATAATTAACAAAATTCTTATTTTTCTTTTCGAACGGGTCAAATACGAACTTAAATTGACCCTCGAATTATTGTGCAGACCAATCACTTTAAGTACATTATTTAAAAATAAAAAAAAAACTTAAAACAAAATCTAAATAAAATAAAATAAGAAAGACTCATTAAGTTTTTTTTTTTTTTTTTTTCTTTTGTATGTTAGAGTCCTTTGGACTAAAAAATAATATATAGTAGATAACCAAAAGTTCTAGCGTTGCACCAAAATGCATAACTCACATTAATTACAGCCTTCAAAACTTTTTTTTTTTTTTTAATCTCAGCAAAAGTCGAATAAAAACAAAAAAACAAATGAAAAGAATATTCAATGTGATTTCTTGATATATCATTTAGTTTACAGATTTGAACCAATAATCAATTTTTCAAACATACAAATAACAACAACGTTAATTTTTATTTTAAAATTGTCAAAAATTAAATTATAATTACTGAAATCAAGAGTCTAACCTTTTAATAAAAGATCACAATGACAATTGACATGTTACAACAACGTCTAAAAACAAAATGAAGAATAATAACACCAATGATCTCTAAACTATGAGCGAAATATTGTTTTGGTCTCAATACTCCAAATATCACTTGTCGGTCCTCGTATTTCCAACTTTATAATGAAATGATCCCTCGTTAATAATTACGTTAAGTGTATAAACAAATGGTGTCATCTAATATTTAAGGTCAAACATATTTATTTATTTAGATTTTTTTATTCAATTTTAATTAAAAAATTTAATGTTCAATTTTAAAAATAAAAAATAAAACAAATTTATTAAAATATAAAATTTTAAATTCATTTATTTTAAATTACAATATTTGATAAAATATATTAAACTTTTATATTATATTTAAAAAATTAAAAATTAAAAATATTTACTTTAAATTATAATATTTGATAAAATACATTAAAATATATATTATATTTGAAAAAAGAGTTATTAAAAATAGAAAATTTTACAATTTATTTATTTAAATTATAATATTTGATTAAAATCTATATTATATTTGAATAATAAAATTTAAAATACACAATTTGTAATTTATTTATCTTAAATTATAATATTTTATAAAATATATATTTTATAAAAGTGTTCAATTTTTTCTATTTTCTTTTATTTTATTTTTTCTTTTCTCTTCTCTCTTTCTCTCCCTTTTCTCCCCGTTGGTTTGGGGATTGCCAATTAAGACAGAGGTCAGATCTAGCCCAATTGATGTCAGGATGACGATTGGAGCAAAATCGACTCTTATGCTGTGACCCGACAAGAGGAAGAGGTTGGGTTTCACAAATAATGTGAAGCCTGATCTCCCATCTCCCTCGCCAGACCGATGGCTTCTCAACCTGATATGAATCTAGTCTTCTTGTCGGTATCATTCGAGCTAGATTCTACCATTTGTTGTCGCCGACACTCCCCCAACCGGCAAAGGAGAGAAGATGGGTAAGAAGAAGGAAAAAATTTAAAAAATACCCAAAAAAAAAACTTTTTTTTTTACAAGTCAGTTTACGCAAACAAACATTTAATGGTAGAGATTAACGAAAATATTGACCCAAAAACTATCTCATTACAACATTGAAAGTATAGGGACCAACAGATAACAATCGAGAGTATAAGACCAAAATGCTATTTACTCCAAAATTATATAAGTTCTTACGGATATCTTAATTTCATATATAATAATTTAGCATTTTCAAAGTAAATCGCATTCTTTAACAATAATGATTAAAATTTGTTTAAAAGAATCAAAATTTGCGTGAAAAATATAATTAATTTTGAATTTATCTTATTTCACATTATTTGGTATTTAAAAAAAATATATTAATAAGTATCCAGTGACAATGATTAAAGTGATATTTAAAATAAATATATATTTTAAATTTAGTAAAAATAATTTTTTTTTTTTTTTTTTAATAATTATTCGGTAACCGAACCCTTAAAAAATCTAATTGGCAATACCCATGAGATAAAGTGGCAAGACTGTCCATACACTGTTATTGGCGTTCGTGTATCGGAAAAACGAGGCTGCCATCAAGCACTGACAATAATTTAATATTTCCGGACTGTATATCCCACTCTCTAGTCGGGGCGTTTACCGCACTTCCCGACCAACCTTGTATCGAAGCGCATGCGGGTTAACATTAAACGACAATTCAGATTTACAAAAGAAGCTACCGTCTCGTTACGCATAACGCATCTCAAGGTCACTTGACTCAACTCCAATTCCCCAAATAATTGGCGTTTTTGTTTCACGCGCTTTCCTTCCGTTGGTTTTTGATTTTCATCTCGTGAATATTTATAGTTGTACTTGGCGCTGTGGTACAGTACAGTACCGTAACGAGATGAAAATCAAAAACCCACCGTTGGTTTTTGATTTTCATTCCGTTGGTTTCCTTCCGTTGGTTTTTGATTTTCATCAACACCCACCGTTGATCTTTTATAAACGGTCATGATTTCGTTTATTACATCAAGGTGGGACCTTGTCGGGGACGACGCAGTTGTTGTCATTCGTGTATCTAACAGTAAATCTAACATATTACATACTCTAGAGCTTGAAGTACAAATATCGTTTGAAGGGGCATTACCGTAATATCGTTTCAATGGTGGTTTATACTGACGTCAGAAATTAAAATGCAATAAATTGTAGTTTTCATTAACCTGGAAAAAAAAAAGTCTTTCTTTTAACGGCGGTAGGGTTGAAAAGTAAAGGTTTTAATTTTTGTTTGTTTTTGTTTTGGGTTTTGTTAACTAATGTATTTAGAATATTTTTTAAAATTAATTAATATGTTATTTATAATAAAAGTATTGTATTAAATATAAAAGCTGACAACTTTATTCATTATTTTCAATACATTGAATGAAGATATTGCTATATATAATAATCTTAAAAATTCTCTTAAAATATTTGTTAACAAAATTCTTTTCTTTTTAATGTCCCGAAAAAGGTATTTTTTGGAATGGATTTGGAATTAAACAAATTCGTCATGCAATTAAAATCGAATTTGAGATAATTTTTTGAAAATTTGTTTTTCTTTAATTTGATTCAAATTATTATTTAAATAATAAAATATTTTTTATTTAAATTTAATTATAAAAACATTAATATAAAAAATATTTTTTAAATATTTAAATAATAAAATGTTTTGAATTATATTTGAATAAAAAATTCTTTTAATTCAAATTCGATACGATTTATAAATACCCTATTCAACCCAATAAGAACAATAAAACCCTAATTTCTCCAAACAAATTTAATTTAAAAAATTACCGCTTAGTTTGCTGCAACATCGGCCATGTTTATCGATACCCAATAACCATATTTAGATATATATATATATATATATATATATTTATATAAACTTGATTTAGAAATCATTAACTTATGGTTATAAATATGGGCTAAAGTAATATTTATAAATAAAAATAATTTGTAACTAACGAATTTAAAAAAAAAATTTTGATAAAATACATTAAATGTAAAATAATACTTTAACTAATTTTAACTAGTGTTTTATAATTTGTTAAAATAGAGATTCAAAAAAATATTAAAATGTTCGACAAATTAGTTGTTTAATTATTTATAAAAAACAAATATTATCAAACAAAATGAGTATCATTATTTTTTTTTTCCTTTAAGAGAGAGAGAGAGACTAAGCATTAAGTTGTTTGGCAAGAGCAAAATTAATGCAAAACTATACACATCATTTACATCAATTTCCAACTCAGCTTGTCTTGACTCTGGAATAGCAAAAACAAAGGGAAAATAGTGACTCTCCCCAAAACAGAATGACAGGCAAATAATTTTACAATTATTTTTCTTTACAACAACACTAAAATTTTACCTTAAATCCTCTGTGAAGCAACGCTCCCTTTTGTCTGTAAATACTTTCAATACTCGCTTTCTTTTGTTGCCACGTCACTCAGGGATTTTCTTACAACCGTTTACGGACAAATGATTTGTGACTTTTGACATGTGTAAGTTTACAGAAGCGAGTAGAAAATGAAAGTTAATTAGTACTAGTAGTTTCAATCATGAGAAAAAAAGAAAATTCTTATGAGGGAGAGGCGGGTGATATGACTGTCAGTCTGTCACCGTCACTTTCTCTCTCTCGGTCATAATTGACACCGTGGGTCCCACAATTTGATGCTTCTCATTAAAATTGTAATTTGCTCAACATGATCTATAAACTTTTGGCACTGAAAAATGAGAAATGGGTCTCTGAAGCTGAAGGGAAAAAGGTCGAGTGACAAAGGAGATGAATAGATGATGTGGAAGGGTAGAAGTGATGGGACCCACTGAACTGCAATCGACACGTGCCACTATTTAGAATGCTGACGCGGCCCAGTAGCAGACGTAGAGGCGTGGTGTTGCACCATCAATCGCTTTGACCACTTGGTCACCGACAAAAGCTGGCCACACTGTCACTGTTACTCTAGCCTCTTACATTACCTTACTAAACTATTCCCCCATTTCTCATATTTCCTATTTGTTTTTTTCCATTCCCATTCCCTCTCCTTCATCTCTTTTTTTTTTTTTTTTTCCTTTTTTTAAATGCTTAGTAAATACCTTAGATAACATTTTTAAATTTAAATTTGATTCAACTTGAAATATTATTTTATTAATAAAATATTTTTATTTAATTTTAATTTTTAAAATATATTTAAAAATATTAAAATAAAAACATTTTAATCATTTTAATAATATTTTAAATATTAAAGAATTTAAATGAGCAAAGCTGAATTTTAAGTGAGGTTTTAAAAATATCAATTGAACTTGACTCAATTCATGAATACTTCTATTAATTCTATATCTAAAAAATCTGGTTTCAAAATTAGAACAAAAAGGATCATATTCTCGATAAACTGTTTACACATTGATTATAAGAATAGTAAAAGTAGTTATTTTTTATTTTAAAAATAAAAAACTCGAATTCAATTTTTTAAATAAAAAATTATTTTACTAATTAATATCTTAAAAGCACTTTTTAAGATAGTTAATATTCTATTTATAGTAATATTTTTTAATTAAATGTGATGGTTAATAGTTAATATGTTGATTCTCGACGTATTGAAATACAATATTATTTAATATAATAATTTTAAAGAGTGTTATAAAATTATACATTTGATATTAAAATATAATTAATAAAACTTAGAGGGATAAACTTACCAATGGAATAAATAGAAGTGTTCATCTTTGGTTTTATTTTGTTTTAGTAACATGTTAATCAATGTCTAATAACATTAATTAAGGTGATATATATAAAAATATATAATAAATGAATCACTTTTTTTTTTAATTTAATAAAAATAATATATTAAATATAATTTTTTTAAAAAAATAATTTTTAACTAACATTTATAGATAATAATTAACCGGACCCTTTGTTTTATCAAAATTTAGGGCTTGAGAATTGAGAGGCACTAACAACAAAAGAATTTCTAAAGTGAGACTGAGAGTGAGAGGCACATATCGGAGTTTGGAAAATTGACCCTCGAAAACCCAAAAGAAAAGAAAAGAAAAGAAAAGAAAAGAAAGGAGCACCACACGTGCGCCAACACGCGCACGCAATAATTGAGGGCTCCACTTGAATGGCTGGATGGGCTCACTATATTGGGTATGTTAGGTTTTTACTATTTGATAGCAAATATTTTTTTTGGGCTTGGTTTGGGTGCGTAGGATAAGAAAGGAGGGTGCATAGGATAAAAAAAGGAATATAACTTGCAAGAAAATTGACTTCTTTATTTGAGTTCACTGTTTTATATTTGTTGAGTTCATAAATATTTATCATTAAATATAAAAAATATGTAAATGTTGATTCAAGCAAATTTTGTATACATTCTTTCATTTTTTTTTCACATTCTTTTTGTATCTTAAAAAATTCCTTTAAATTTTTATTGATTTAATGATCGTATTTCAAAATTCAAAATCCGATACATTTCTAATCTTTTCTATACTTTAAAGATTGTACTCACCTTACTTCGATTACTCCCTTAGCTCACCAATTTTACCTTCCAAAAGACCTCAATAAAATCCAAACTTTCTTTCTCTTCACCTTTTGAGTTAGATTTTTTTAATGATTAACTAATGAAGGAGCTAAGGCTTAAAGAGCTAAGAAGAGTGGATGATTGAATTAATGATTATGTTTACTATTGAAATTTGAGAATTAGGAGAATGGGAGGGAAATTGTGTGGGGCTCACACTCTTTTTGGTATTGCGTTGTTATCAAAATGGAAAGTATATAAGAAAAGAGAGATGAGATTGAAAATCAATGACACACGACATGAAAGGAGAGGGACCCTTCCCTACCCCTAATTATTTTGCTATCAATGGATGGAGAGAGATATCAAAAAGAAAGAGAGAAAATTGGCATAAATGTAAAATAAAATTGGGTTTCCCCATTTTGGGCCTATACTCAACTCAAGCCCTAATATCATTTAAAACCTTTTTTTTTTTTTTTTTAATTTTTAATCTATCCATGAACCTTTAATCCTATTTAAATAACTCACCTGATATTATAAGTTTAAACCCTCTTGAATATGCAATCTCCAAAAATCTGACAACAGCATGAATGTCATTTAAAATAGTACTAAGTTGGCTTTGAAACTAAGAATGACAATGGATAGTGCGAGTTCGAATATTTATAATTATCCGATCTGTTTTTTGAGGATTCGGATATTGCGAATTCGGATAAAATTCGTATTCGAATATTATAATTACTATCCATGGCGGATTCGAAGCGGATGCGGATATGAAACCTCGGATATCCATTATCCGAATCCGCATTACTTATGCGGATAATGGATTCGGATATCTGAATCCATTATCCGTTTATTTGAATTTAAAATTAATTTTTGTTTGATTTTATATTTTTATTTATTTTTTTTACTTATCGAATTCGGATATTTAGCGGATTCTGATATCCAGTAGATAATGTTATTTAATTTGGATTTGGATAGTAATATTCGGATTTAATGTGGATAATAAACGGATTCGAATTTTAAAGTAGATTTACGGATTCGAATATTACAAAAAAAACAGATATTCAATCCGTTGTCATCCCTATTTAAAACCTAGTTAAATGTTATGATTTCCAACATTATCTTTTAATAAAAGAAAATTAACTCATACATTGACGGTAAAATTTTTAAATTTCATCTTTATAAGCAAAGTGAAAAAAAAGTTGGCAAGGGTCTTAGTAAGATATATTTATAATATAAAAATTAATTATAAAAAATAGACGCATGTCAATTTTTTAATTTAGCTTATGAAATTTAAAAGTTTCATACTCGTATATAAAAATGAAGTTGATTACAATTTTCTAATGAATTTGAGAATCTTGAAAACAAAAAATATACTTTTTATTGGCTACTATCAAATTTAGTGAGTTTATTAGAATCATGCTTAAATGAAAATTGTCACAATTTGATTGCGTAGGTTTTATTTTTTGCTACAAGTCTTGGTATTTGTTTCAATTATTTGTATTCTCTAAAATGAATTGTAATTATTGAAAATTCGAAAGTGGGATCTATCGAATTTAAGAGTAAATTAATTCATGAATGAAATGTTAAAGTCAAATTGATAAATTATGGTCATAGTAGATTAGACAATAATAATTTTTTTATTTAAAATTATCAAAAATGAAAGATGTAATATTTTACCGACAGACAACACAATACGATCCTTTTGACTTGTATATGAGAAAATCTAAGACTAAAACCATAAATTCAGGCGGACAACCTCTTAAAGACAGAACACAGTTGACACGAAGACATACTATATATAGAAGAACAGTAAAATTTTAAATTATATTATTTTTTTGTTTAAAAATCAATAAAATTGACAATATAATGACAAAATTAAAAAATAAAAATTTAATTTTAAATCTTAATACAGCGATAAATTTGACGTGAATTCCATACAATAATAATAATATATTTAAACAACATGCATTTCCACCTACTAAATAATTTTCTTGCAGCTGTTCCCGGCCATATATTGTCCAAAAATGTTAGGCCACAGCATGACTTAGGGGGACCCAAATGCAGCAGTTTTTGAACTAACTAGCCGGTATTACGCCATTACCAATTCCCCTCTTTTCCTTTGAATTTCTTTCTTGCACAAAACTCTTCCCCCACAGATTTGCAACTTGCCTTAACTCAAGTCTTTGTGTCATGTATAGTTATTGCTTAATCTTGAAAATCTATCAAAATTGAAAGGATGGAGTGCAATATGCAAATGCTATCTCTTTGTCTCATATTTTAAAACTCTTTTGCTGCCTAATTTTCAGAATATATATATATGTTATCAAACGGCTCTAAGAAAAAGGATAATACTAAAAATGTCACATAATTTCATGACATGGTACAATTTATTTTTCAATTTTCAAGATAATTTTTGCTTTCGGTTATGTCAAATTGTCGCTCAAGGTAAGATCAGCATTGGATAACTTAGCTTTTTTTTTTTTTTTAATAATACGATTCGGATATCCTCAGTAAAAATGTTCATAGATAAGATCGAATCAAATCATGCCTGATTAATCTTTTAAATCAAAAATATTTTAAAAATTAAAATATAAATATTTTAGATCTATTTTAAAATTAAATAATATTTTGATCCCAATTAGATCAGATTCGTGAACCAGGCGAATAATCGTACGCATAAACAAGTATAATCCTCAGGCTTAACATTTCTCTTTATTCCAATCTATTGGTAACTTTGTGTTTTCGGGGACACGTTGTGTATATATACGAGCAAACGTTTAGTTTTGGTTAAGCAGCCAATTTCTAGACGTCAAATTAATAACGGTAGGAATAAAGCCCACTTCAACCTAAAATATTGGGTCAGTGCATGCATCGAAGTAGAACATGTCAGGAGTGCATGATTTTTAACAAGTCTAAGAAGGCCGTTCGATTTAGACTAGGTTGCTTAACCGAGTTGCCAACTTCAAATTGATCTATGCTTCATTATGTCTGAAAGTATACCTGTTTATGAATCGGATCGTAACTTGAATTTTTTTTATTTTTTCATTCAGGTTCGGGTCTGGTCGAAAGTCATTTTAGTGTTCACAAAATATTAAAAATTTATTTTTATTTTTATATTAATATTTTTATATTTTATAATTAAATTTAAATAAAAAAAATATTTTTTAATTTAATAAATAATAATTCAGATCGAATCAAATCAAATTATTAAATTCGACCTTTGAACAAGTCTAGCCGAAAGTCCTCCCACTGCACCATCATATCGTGTAACTGAATTTAAGATTCAGTGACGAAACGGTGAAAGAGCTCCTAATGACCATGAAGCACAAATAGACCAAATTAACAAGTTTATGCGAAAAATCCTCAATTTGTCTAGTTTCATGGCATGGTCAGTAGTACACCAAACAGTTTTATGTGGAAAATTCTTGGTCAAACACTTCCAAACAAAAATATGAACAATGTTTTTCAAGATTCTATAACAAACATCAACTATTTTGAATCCTAAATTCATTCGAAGGTTTTAATATCAATGTCAATACATCTACAGCAACAACGGTGAGTCAATGATAACGAATCTTGATTCATATTAATATTGGATTACTGATCATGATAAACAATGAAGAAGTTCATCCGCTTCCAAGGTGAGCATATAAATGCAGAGAGCTTAAAACACATGTAGAGATTTTTCCATTTCAGAATGGGGACTTACCTACCAGCTATTGAGACTCGAGAATTATGAAGTTTGGAACATCTCTGAACAATTTTTTTTTTTGGGTCCGAAGAAGGCAAAGGCATACAGTTTAAGTAACTTCATTTTGTAAGGAGTTGCTAAATTGATTTCTGATTGTTGACAGTTGTCTTAGGCGTCAATTACTCAATTTTCTCCGACAGTGACAATTCTACTTTCACTGTTTTTGTCAAGAATTCTAAGCAATTTCCCCAAAAAAACAATTTAATGTTGAATAAAGAAAAATTCCATATAAAAAATAAATTTGTGGATTACATCCATCAGCTGCAGTACTTCCAGGATTCTCTTTATAATTCGAAGATGATATATGGATTTCAGGGTGCCATTATCAATGTGATAAAGTTTATGTTATTCAAATTTTTTATTTTTTAAAATATTTGTATTTAATATATTCGGATATGAATATAAAAATATTATATTACCGACGGAGTATTAACGACGGAGCATTTTCGTCGGTGATATCCGATCGGTAAAACTTTGATGCGAATGGCCTAGATTCTTGTCAAAATATCACCGACGAAATTACAACAATTACAGACAGAAATTCTGTCGGTAATAAAAGAGCACAAATTTTTATATTTGATAATAAATTCTTATTTATTATCAAATTAATTAAAAGAATAATAATAAAATTGAACGGTCAAAAATATTACCGATGGAATATCCGTTGGTAATAGTCAAAATCCGTCGGTGATACATTTTTTTAGGTAATGTCGGTAATACATTACCGACGGAACATTTATATCACCGACGAAATTTGTATATTACCGACCGAATATCCGTCGGTAATAATATTTCACGGAATCTTATGCGCAATAAATGCAAATTTCAAATCTGAACGTTCAAAAAGTTTTACTGACGGAATATCGATCGGTAATACTCAAATTTCGTCGGTGAAAGATTTTCAGTAGGTGATAATTCACCGACGGATTATGACTTTACCGACGAAAATTCCATCGATAATAGATTATCACCAACAGATGTAATTTGAATTTTCGCCCAAAGTTTTACCGAAGAAAATTTCATTGGTGATAGTCTCGGGCATACATAAGCCCCGAGACTTCTTCTTCCCCATTTTCTTTCTTTCTCTGATTCTTTTCGTCTCTCTTTCCCCCGCCGTTCGACCATCCCCCATCGTCCGACCGTCCACCATCGGCCGATGTCACCTGTCGTCCGTCCGACCTTCCCCCGTCGTCCGACCATCCGCGCGCCCAGCTATCCGACCAGTAGAATTCAGGTTTGATTAAACTCTCTTAAATTTTTGTATATTTATTTAAATATTTTAATTAATAAAATAATTGTTATATTGTTGATAAATGTGTTTATATTGTTGATAATTGTGTTGATAATTGTATTGATAATTGTGTTGGTATTGTGTTGATAAATGTGTTGATATTGTTAATAAATGTGTTGATATTGTGTTGATAAATGTGTTGTTATTGTTGATATTGTGTTGATAAATGTGTTGATATTGTGTTGATAATTTTAGATAATTGTGTTGATAAATGTGTTGATATTGTTGATAATTGTGTTGATAATTTTAGATAATTGTGTTGATATTGTTATATTGTTTTGATAATTTTAGATAATTGTTTTGATAATTGTGTTGATAATTGTTGATAATTGTGTTGATAATTGTATTGATAATTTTAGATAATTGTATTGATATTGTATTGATAATTTTAGATAATTGTGTTGACAATTGTATTGATATTGTGTTGATAAATGTGTTGATATTGTATTGATAAATGTGTTGATATTGTTGCTAATTGTGTTGATAATTGTATTATTCTGTTTATTTATTAATAAATTTATTATTAATTTATTAATAAATTTAATATTTTTCATTTTACAGATAAAATGCGAGGAACAGGGCGTAAAACTACTGGAAAGAAGAAACAGAGTTCTATGTGGGATGCATTTCAACCATCTGGAGGATCGTCCTCGGGGCATGGTACACTAGAGTTGCCACCTGCGTCTTCTCCCTCCTTACGCCCTCCACCAAGACAGTTGCCGCCTTATTTGACTCCATCGCCACATACTCCATCTGCAGTACCTCCATCGCCCCTGCATCCCTCTGCACTGCCTCCGGCTATAGTGGATCCGTCCAGATTGCCTCCCTCTACAGTGGCACCTTCCACATCGACTCCCGTTACACTGCCACGGTCGACACTCACTCCGGCGACTCAGGCAGCTCCCTCGTTACAGGCGTCTACGTCACCGCTGGATGAAATTTCATAGTATTTACTTAATGAGCCAGCACCGACATATTTCGTGGATGATGGCATGGGGCAGCAGACAGAGGTACCTACATCACATCCTACACTGTCTACCAGTATTGCCACTGAGCAGAGGAAACGAGGTAGAGGTCGGACGAAAGGATTACCGACATCGAGTAATCCGGATGACTGGTTTCGACTGTCAATTCTTCAAAACACGTAAGTTAATAATATTTCGATAATTTAATTATTTGAATAAAATAAATTATTGTCCACTAACACGTATCCTTGATTTTAAGACTTTCACGGATAGTTGTGTAAAATCGACCATTGCCTCCATCATCAAACAACACTATAACATACCATGGCCTACTTGGTCGAAGATACCTATTGACTTGAAACTGTCTATTTGGACTATATTTGAGGTATGATTTGGTTAAAAGTCAAATTATAATTTAATTATGTTTAATACTATATATTAATTCATAATGTCTTATTGTAGAGAAAATGACAGTGGCCTCCCGAGCAGACACCATTGGTTAGGAAATTATGGGAGGCCACGTGCAAGGATCGATTCAAGGACATGATGAATTTTGAGAGGGATAATGCCATGTCCTTCTTTCAAACGAATCGAATAGAAGACTGCAAGGGTTATAGGTGTGATTTGATAGCAGTCGATATTTGGGATCAACAAATTGATAGCGTCTGGAGTACCGACGCTTGGAAAAATAGGTCCCAAAAGGCTTCGAGTTATAGGAACACAGAGAAAGATGGCAGCATTACAAAGCACACTGGTGGATCAGTTCCTTTTCTAGTTACCGGTGAAAGGATGGTAAGATTGATTTTTGTTTTGCAATTTATTGTTTCAAAGTTTTATCGACTTAACTCAAAGTTTTTATTGGTTTAACATAATTTTCTCTCTTCTTTTAATTTGTAGTCACAAGAGTTGCAGCGCAAGTGACTTTCCTAGAGTTGTTTAACAAAACTCATAAACGTGCAAAGGGTCAGGGTGATTACGTAGACAACAAGTCTAAAGCTGTAACTGTAAGTATTTAACTTTATCAATATTTTATATATTAAATTAATTTATTATACCAGATCTTTGTGTTTATGTACGTGTTCATTACAATGTCACATATTAATTGTTTATATATTTAAATATTTGTGATTGTAGGAAAATTATACTACTTCGTTGTAGCAAAAATATGGGGACGATACGTCTTCATATCTTGATTTCGACCCTCAGTCCTGGTCTAATGCTATTGGGGGCATTGAGACTACGCAGACGCATGTTTATGGGTTTGGAACGAGACCGAAGAGAGGGCAAAATTTTGATCCACCCGGCAGTCACCAAAGTTCAGATGCAGCCAGTTACGCTCCATGTGGTCCTAGTACTACACAGCAGCCGACAGCAACGTCGTCTGAGGACTATCATGCATTGAGTTTCGATATCTCGCAAATCCAGACCTCAATCGTGATACTTGAGAATATCGTGACGAGCTGGAATACGATAATCACACCTTTATTGCAGTCACAGATAGCAGCTGCATTAGGCGGGATCGAAACTCAGGTTGTCGGACTCAATGCTGCATTAGGCATGGGTGTTGGATCGAGTGCAACCGGAGTCGGTGCTACTGGAGGCATGGCTGCTGGACTAGGATTGAGTGCTGCCGGAGTTGGTGCTGTCGAAGGTGATGCCGAAGTCGGAGGCATAGGTGCTGTCGGAGGTGATGCCAGAGGCAATGCTGAGGTAGACAGTGAAGCCGATGACAGCAGTACCTCGTGATGAGTTTTTTTTTTATATATTATATTTGAAGGATACATTTGAATATTTTTTATTTATATTTTTACAGATTTCATTTTATTTTTTAACCTTTGATAATATAAAATTTTCATTTTATTTTTAAATTTTTGTAATAATTAAAATTTTTATTTTAAATTACATTTTTTTTGTTCCAAAAAATTAATTACCGACAGATTATTCCGTCGGTAATGCACATTTATCGACGAAACATTTCGTCGATAATTCCACATTACCGACCAAATTCATCCGTCTGTAAATTAATAACCGACGAAACTATTCCGTCGGTAAAGTCGAACAATACCGACAAAATATTCCGTCGGTAAAAATCTGTCGGTAAAGATTCTTTACCGACTGAATTAGTATCACCGACGGATATCTCCGACGAAATTTTTCGTCGGTAAAACGCATCACCGACGAAAAATAGATGTTTACCGACATATTATTCCTTCGATAAAAGTCCGTCCTCTTGTAGTGTCAATCTACCCCAAGTGGGGCTACCTGAATTATTTGGACAAATGCACAAATGAGTAAGCCTGGTTTTAATTATCAACACAAGAGAAAATAGATTCAAAAGCAAGGAAATGAATTACTATAGAAAAATATTGTTGGTGGGTGAAAATGCTGTTTTTACAGGGAATTTGCTCCTCTTACCAACAAAATCCTTTCACTTGAATAAATTCAAGGACAAGAAAGAAAATGATTAACCATGATTTGTGAAAAAACACAATAGTAGCAATAATTTGAAACTTTGATCCTCTCTATGTAAATACATTCCTAGTTTAACAAATCAACCGTTAAATTTAGTAATATAACCATACTAGTGGTGCACTTATTTTTGTTAAACTTGTAATTGAAGTTTTAGACCTTCTCGTCTGTCTCAATGGAATCTAATAACTCGTCCTGTTTTTGCGATTTGTTGCTTGGAGCTGAATAAATCCAACGCTCTTTTCCTCCTGAAGTGGACGAGGCATTATCATACCAGATCATTCTTGCTACTGAAATGAGCATACCCAAAATTACATGGAGATTAAGACCTTTCCCAAAAGAATATGAACCCTAAGATCAGGACAAGAATAGTCATTCATATGGCCAAGCACTTGGAATGATACAGCCGTAAACCTGCCAATGCGCAGATGAACTGGCTGAGGTTGGTCCCCACTGCAATGGTGCATGACAGGATTATGAAAACCTGCAAGGAAAGTGCATTACATATCAGTTACAGAGTAGTCATGGACCATGGTTACCTGCAAGTAAAATCTATTAATATTCATAGTGAACTTGCACATGTATTTCAGCTATGTTGTTCCGACTCTTCATTTTTCTTGAAGTACCTGTATCTGATACCTGTGTCCGACGCATATTCGGACATGGGTATGGGGATATGATCCCCCAAGGACCTTCCAAATACATGAAAAAACTTAAAATAAATCAAACACACCTGTATCGGACACATACTCATGTTCGACACTCATACCCGAATCCGAGTAACATAACATTTCAGAAGGTAGAGTTTACAACCATGGTCCTCAAATTTAAAAATAGTATAGTACAAAATATCTGGTTACTGTAAGGATGTGACTCATGTAAGGGAATGAGGCTTGGCCGGGTAGAGATTCTAGGTTTGAGCAGTAATGTTGTTCACTTGTACCAACAGGCAAAAAGATCTACAACTACTTTTTACACAATCCCGATTTTAAGCATAAGATGTTAGATGCATGATCTCACTGAATTTTTTCAAATCCTAAAAATGTCATCTAATGTATGAAAACAAGAGCTGGGTTAAAAAAATGTAAGGAAACAGAAGCAAATAATCAAAATCAACATAGTGGCTAATGAAGCATGTCAATCCTACCTATACCATAAAACTTAAAATACAAATAAGCAACTAGACAGAGTTTGGAGAACCTTGAAAACAAGAGCTTCATTTTTTTTTGTATACAAAGAACGCCGCAGCTTGGAATAGCCGGATAGGGGAAAGAGTTGCAGATGCTGGGATTCAAACTCCAAACCTGCTAGATGTTACCTCTTAAAAGTGATTGCATGAACCAACTAGGTTAAATCTCGGATTCAAAACAAGAACCTTATTAAAATGCCTCTTTTTATTTCAATTTCTCTTGCAATTTCCTTGAAGGAGGCATCAAGTCCATTAAGGACATGAACAACCAAATCTTCTTCAATCAAAGGTGAGTTAGCAAGGACTAAATCATCAGAAATTGATTTTATGGCTTGTAGATATTCTGAGACTGACCTGTTGTCTTGGCTACTTTTTGCCAGTCTGTCTTTGAGAAAAATGATTCTGAAACGAGTTTTGCTTGCGTACATCTGTGTGGGTTTTGTCTAGGCTTTTTCTGCAGTTTTGGCTAAAGCAATGAAGGGAAATACAATGGCATGAAGAAGTAGTTTATCTTGACGACACCGGATTGTAAAGTCCGGATTGATGGTAAGATGAGTGCCTTGAGTAATGTTTGGAGTGGGACACGGTTTAGTGCCATCTACAAAGCCTAAGAGGTCATATCCAAAGAGAAGGGCATGAAACTGTGTGTGCCATGATGCGAAGTTGAATGGGGTTAGCTTTACTGGTATTTGGGATGCAGTGTTAATGGAGATAAGTCTATTTGGTAAGATGGATGTGGAAGAGTTGATAGTGGTTGGTTGGATAGTTGAAGTTGAGGTGGTTGTATTAGTCATTTGAGAGAAGAAAAAAAAAAACTGGTTATGCGGTTAAGCTTACCCAGGCTCTTGATACCATGTAAAGGTTAACAGATGTACTATCTTTTCTTATTTCCTTTAATTGAGTACAACAATATATATATACATAGCAAGCTAAGATAATTATACATTGAAATGTTAAGATAGGATAAACGATAACCAATTGATAGCTAATCATGAGATAATGATACAATTAAAGAAATCATGAGATAATGATACAATTAAAGAATTTTATCTAGAGGATACTTATCATCAAGATGGTAAGCAGATAACAGAATCAATCCTAATTGTTGGAGGATTTAGCAGGAGGTATACCCAACTATACTGCTGGAATAGCTGACTTATTAAATGTTGCATATCATTTTTACCAACCAAAGGCAGGAAACTGAATGTGATTAAGCTATCTTTGACTTCTATTTTAAAGGGAAAATCATGGACAACTACATCCAGATTGGCAGAATCATGCTTTAAAATGAATGACAAAATTACTCCATTCTCATTGAGATTATTTCACCTGGTGGTTTCTAAAAGCAAAATACACATCCATGAGTGAAAAAGGGTACTAATTATATATAAAGCACTTAAAAAAAGTGTACCAAACAATGAAGCTTCATCAAGAACATTATAAAAGCACTTCATGTAGTTTGATGACGGCAAGTTAAATGCCATGAAATTGGTTCTTTTTCTTCAGTCTAATATCAGGAATTTTAATAAGCTAAATGGGTTGAAAGTAATGAAATAGCAACCCTAGGAATGGAAAGTATTGCTATAGAGGTTATTCCTGCTCGTGCAAAAGATAGGACAAAGTGCACTTGAAGATCAGAAGTAGGTGAATCTTCCATGTTTTCTTATTTGTGAATCCTTGTTATAACCAGATGCAAGAATGTAAATAACCTCAGTATGAACACAAAGAAATACAATTCTCAGTATGAATCTTTCTAGGTTTGTAAGGTAGATCCTTCTGCCCTCCTTTTTGAGCTAATTAGATGTGGTGCAATTGAGTACCAAAATAAAATGTTATAGACATATAATAGCACCAACTTTGACAATAGACCTAGATATATGAATTTCCTATTCAATAAGCTGATGCAGGTAATACCAGCCATAGTGCCACACTTTGGAGGATTCAAATAGCAGTGCGATAACGGTATAGCGATCGCTATTTCGCGGTGGCGCCGCCTGCCGCCACCGCTGTTGAAGGAAAAATGGTTGTGAATTTAATCACAACAATAGCGACGGATCTCGACCGTAATTATCACTATTCACCATTTTCAGACTAGTTTTTTTTTCTTAGGCCATTTTTTTTTGTTTTGCTAACAATTTTCAGATTGAAAAAAAATGGTTTTTTTTTCCTGAAGATTGCTTGCAAAACAAGAAAAAAAAACCTAAGAAGATACTATCAGTCATTAGCATCATCCCAACACAAAAAATCACAAAAACGCAAAAAAAATAAAAATAGAGAAAGACTTTTCTCTCTCCTTGGGTTTCAACTTCAATGTGTTTCAGTGAGTTTTGGGGCCTCAAATTAGTGAGATGGAAGGTTGAGGGAAGGGGAGAAACATATCAGAAGAGGGATTGCTTCGAGCGGCGGAGGCGAAGGTTTTAAGGAAGAGAAGATGCGGCCTAACTTGTTAAATCTAGGAAAAACCAAGCATTTTTTGAGAAATCTAATCCGGTAGGAGTGTTCAGGAGGTGAAGAGAAAGAAGTGGGTAAATTTTGGGCTAAAAAAGAAGTCGATAATCGGCGACCGACAATTGACAACGACGGAGGACGACGGTTGGAACGGCAGGCCCGCACCGAATACTGGGACTTTGGTTGTGTTCTTGAATTTTGAAGAATTTAGAGAGAGAAGCTTTAACTATAGAGAGAATGTGGTGAAAGAAGAAATGAAAAAACAATAAAAGTTTTGCCTTTTATATTAGTCCCAAATAGTGTAGTTTTGATAGAATAAATAAAAAAGAAAAGTATAAAAGAAAAGAGAATCTAAAAGGGAAACAAAGAAGAAAGAGAAAAAAAAAATCAAAATGGAGGAGTCTGGCTAATTAACTTAATTGCGATCCAATCCCTTGGCTCAACACTTTTGAGTCATTTAATTTGAGCTTAATGATGGAAACTCAATTAAGAGTTGTAAACCCAAGTGCAGGTTATGTTCAAGTAATAAATTCTCGGGTGTCCGAGGTCGAACCACAGGGAAGCGTATTAGTAAGTATAAGTTTATAAATATATAAGAAAAAGAAAATAAACAAGATATTAGGGAATCAATAACAAAGAAAGTAAACAAGATATTAGAGAACAAAATAAACAAAATAACATAAAAGCAATTAAACAAGATATAAAAAAAAACAATAAGAAAAGATGTTGAGGTTAGAGAATCCACTCTTGGTGTTATGCTAAGATTAATCTTGTTTTATTACACAATTGAAATCCACACATAAGGGAGGTTCCAACCGGAAGGTTTAGCAATTCAGTCCAAATTGTCCAACGTCCATAGCATATGATATTATGTTCATTTGGTGTCCTCAAAACTCACAAAAAGAGTCCAAGCATTCCTTATGCCAAGGTATATGTCTACAACAAATCAAGGTTATGAAACCAAGCATTTACTGTGCCATTTTCATTGTCAATAATGAATCAAGATCTCTACTTTGCAAGTATGATTTTAAACCAAAAGAAAATATTATCTACACTAGTGTTTATAAATGATGATTCATTTTAGCTCATGTTGAAGAGACTAACCTTAGCATTTACCAAGAGCTTCACCTCATCACCTCAACAATATGATTAGAAACACATACTAGATATGAATAAAATGAAAAGAAATGTAAGAAGAAAAAGAAAACTAGAGAAAGGAAAGAAAAAGAAAACTTAGAGAATTTTATTACAATGGCTATCCTACCAATGTATCAATGTCTCCCAATACTCATCCAAGGCCCTCTATTTATACACATTTTGGAGGGCTAAATGACAAGAGACAAGCTTTACAAATTTCAAAGGTAGGTATAATAGGTGGGTGCATTTTTCTAACAATTTTCGTCATATTGTATGACAATTCTGATCAGCCAGCTTGATGGTCGATTTTGTCAATGTTGGAGGCTCGATCTGATAAAATGGTCTTCTAGAAAAATATACCCCTATCAGTTACGGATCCATAGCCGTTGGAATCAGATCATTTGCGCACGTGGATCGGAAGATATGGTCAAAATACCAAAACGGTGCAGAACAGACGTCATTGCACATCAGCCAACTTGATGGTCGATTTCGCTAGGGAAAACGACTCCGTTTCAAGAAGTGTAAAACATGAAAAAGATAGATATGCCTCTTAGCTTTGCAGGGATACAAAGTTCAGCCTTATTGCTTCAGTGAAACTCGAGATATAGCGGATATGGCAAAAGGTGTCGGAACTGGAACTGAACTGGATTTGCCCTTAATTCTAGTAATCTGAAATCACTCAAAGAAACTTGTGAAAAACACCAAATTACATAAAAATATAAAAGATCATAAACACAATTAGACTAAACAATAATAACTCGTATTTGACACAAAACAATAATAAAACATAACTAAAAACTATATAATTATACGAGTTATCACACCCCCATACTTAGATTGTTGCTAGTCCCTAGCAACGACTCAATAAAAAAAATAATAATAAAATAAGAAAATCTAATCTAATCCATTTTCGTAGGAAATCACGGTGGCACTTAGCATGTGACACAAGCCTTTAAACCCCTAGGTGTCCCTAGTGGACGAGTTTAGTCTCGTGAGGGTTTACTAGGACGATACCCACAAACATTGAAGACATAAGAAAAACTAAAAATAATAATTATAACTAATCCTTCCAATATAAATTAGAGATAATCATTGGACAAGTCTTAAAAACTAATCAATAGCTTAAAGAAATTCACAAAAAAATCTTGCTTGAATGTAAATAGTTTGAGTTAAGCCAATATTAACATAACATATTTCAATCAAAATAGTGTATATTCAAACTTAATCTCAACTTCTCACATGGGATACTCTCTTGATTTTCACTCTTTAAAGTAGTGGTAAAGTGTTTACACTCAATCAATCTCATGAAAACACTTCTACCATATGCTTGCTTGTCCACCTATTCTCCACTATTTAGATCATACAACTTCATAAATCAAGAGGTCTTTATTCAAGGTTGTAATGGGGCCAAAGGGTTATAATGTGGTTAAAGAACAAAAGGATAAAGATATCACAAAGGTTCCAAAGAGTTCATAGATTTTAGAGACATAATAAGATCATACAAATAAAACTTCTCAAAACTCTTATAAAGCACATAACAACATAGGCTAAATATTCATGTTGAGCCTTTGCATCATTCTAACCAACTTTGTAACATCTTTTTCTAGAAGTTCAAGAGAAGATTTTTTTTTTTTTTTTTTTTTTTTTTTTTTTTTTTTTAATATGGGAATGTATTTGACAATGATCCATTTCTTTTTCTCTTGACTTTTTCTTTTCTTTTCTTTCCCCCACACTTATCTTTTGTTTCTAACCCAAATTTTCAAATAAAAATATCCCTTGTTTTTTTGCAATATGTCTCAAAATATAAAATTCATCTTTAGAACAAGGGTAAGGATATAAGTATATTTAGGCTAGGTGTAAGTTGTGGTTACCAATAAAACAGCATATTTAATGTAGGCTCAAATTGGCTCACTAGTGGGGATGTTCTCTTAGAACATTAATAAGGGATGGCTGTTTGGCTCTGGTTATAATCCTAATGCCTCTATCATATTCATGTTGTCACATGTATCAATATAGTCTCAAACGGTTTAAAGCAAGTTCTAGAGAATCATGTAATCATAAGAGCACTCACGAAAGAAATTAGATTGATTTGTATAATGCATCAATCATTATAGGCTCAAAAACTCACAAGGATGATTATACAAGTCAGATTAAGTCTAAACATGCTTCTTTCTCAATCAACATATCATATTAACATTGGCTCATAAAAAGGTTGACATCAAGCTCAATTCTCATGAAAATCTTCTCACTAATAAATCTGTTTTAGACTTATGCAATTCATATCTCATTATAGTATTGAAAGTAACTAAAAAAAACACACTAAGTCTAAACATGCTTTTTTTTTTTTTTTGAAGAAGAAAAAGATTAAATCAAACTGACAAGGTATGTCTCAAGTCTCCCTTACTCAGACCTTGTTCAGAATGAATACTTCTAAATTGCTTAAAACACAACAATTTTTTTTTTTTTTTTAAATTAGCAAAATATGTCCCTTACCCCCTACTAAAATATGACATTGTCCCCAATGTCAAATTTTAAAGGTAGAATTTAGGAGATATTACCTGCAGAGGTTGCTAACCACTTATTATAACTGAGACACAACAAACAAAATGTTAGATAATGTCGCCGAAAGTGTATTTGACCTGTCAGAAGAAAATGTTAACCTAACAAAAGATTTTTGCGTGATTTCAGGAAGAAAATCAAAAAGAGAAGAAAAATCAACCGTAAAAGACCAATGCAAAAAATACGAGAATAATTACACAAATCGAACAACACGTAAATTAAACCGAAATGAAATTATTGCAAATCAAACCAAAAGCTGAGAAGTCATTTATTGTAGTTGTGATTGTGGCTCACATCTTCGTCTGGTTTTACGTCCAGAAACGGCTTAAACGCCTTCTATGAGTCGAGGATATGCTTCCCATCCAGTTTTCTTACAAGCTGGCAAACAGGGTCTTTTATCATCAGATTCCCAAGATGTTGCCATTCCCTTTGGAATTGCGGCCATAAATCAAGAATTTCTCTTTGTACGTCTCCACTAGGATGCGTTTCAAGAGAAAGTTGGATATTACCCAAATTCTCCTTACTCAGTCCATCCTTAATGAATTCAATTTTATCATCTCGATTAGAGGACGGAATCCCAATAGAACGACATTTACCGTTACACGTCCATCGTGCACACTTGTGGCAATTTGAACTCATGCGCTTTGCTCGTCGCTTCTTTGCATAAGTGCTTCTACCTGTACCTGGTAAATGCAAAACAGGAAGATATTCATCTTCACGTACCTTGGCTTCAATTATCCAACGTATGTCTTCAGGAATCCCTTTGTTCATAAGCATTCTTAATCTTTCTAATCGAACTTGGTAAAGCTTCAGTAAAATATTCCGAGGAAAAGGAGGAAATCGTTTCTGCAATCTTGTGAGAATATCATCCATCTTGAAAAAAAATGAAAAAGAAATTGAAAGAGAAATTTATATACAATATCAGTTTTGTGGGTAGCTGATGGAACCGACTTAAATAATCACGGAGTACCGTTATCCGCCATTTAACCGGGGTTAAAAAAAATGCATTTTTTTTTTTTTTTTTGAAGATTAGTAAAAATTATATTTACATCTAGTTATTTTCAAAACAAGGATCAGAAAGAAAAACAACCTCTTCTTGAGTAACATGATTTTCCAAAAAGAGTTTGAGTCTTTGTCCATTTACCTTGAATACGTTACCATTTTGAGGATTCTCAATGTCAACTGCTCCATAATGATACACATGCTTAACCACAAATGGGTCAGTCCATCTTGATCTCAACTTACCAGGAAATATGTGAAGTCTAGAATTATAAAGTAGAACTTTTTGCCCAACATCAAATATTTTTCTTGAAATTAACTTGTCATGAAAGGCTTTAGTTCTTTCTTTATGAATTTTAGAATTCTCATATGCATCATTTCTGAGTTCCTCAAGTTCATTTATGACTGGAAAAGTTTCATTCTCACCCAAAAAGGAATATTTTAGCTCGGATGGCAATGGTTTTAAATCCAGCTTGGGTGGTTCAATAGTTGATGGTACAGTGACATTTGTGAGTGATGGAAGTTCCTCAAACTTTTGTTTCCAACAATGCTTAACCTGAAAAAAATTTAACAAAGAATCAGTGTGTGAAATTTCTGAAGCATTATCAAACTCACATTCAATTAAATAAGCTTCTAAAGGATCATGGAATGTGGTAGTGGTGAGATGTTCATGAACAAGGTCTTCAATGAAATCCACTTCATGTACTTCTGAATCATCACCAGGTTGCTTGCAAGTGTTGAACACATTTAATTCTAAAGTCATATTTCCAAAAGAAATGTTCAACATACCATTCCTGCAATTTATCAGAGCATTAGAAGTTGCAAGAAATGGACGGCCTAATATAACAGGAATTTGAACATTTGGATTTGAAACAGGATGTGTGTCCAAAACAATAAAATCAACAGGGAAGTAAAAATTATCAATTTGAACCAAAACATCTTCAACTATCCCTCGAGGTATTTTTACAGAACGATCAGCTAGTTGAAGTGTAATAGGTGTTTCCTTGAGTTCACCTAAACCTAACTGTTGATAAACAGAAAAAGGCAAAAGATTAACACTAGCACCAAGATCAAGCAATGCACGTTCTATTCTAGTGTTTCCAATGATGCATGAGATTGTTGGACATCCAGGATCTTTGAATTTTGGTGGAGTAAGGTGCTGAATGATTGAGCTAACACTTTCCGTCAAAAATGCTTTCTTTTGTACATTATGTTTCCTTTTAACTGTGCACATGTCCTTCAAAAATTTAGCATAAGATGGAACTTGTTTGATTGCATCCAATAAAGGAATGTTAATCTTAACTTGTTTGAAAAGTTCATAAATTTCTGCATTTTGATTCAAATTCTTTATTGTTTGCAACCTTTGAGGAAAAGGAGCAGGATGCATACCTTTTTCTTTGTCCAAATTTTCAAGAAGTTCAGACTTACCATCATCCTTACCATTACTTTTCGGAGGGGAAAGAGGATCTTGGTCTTTTGATGGAATGTTTTTGTCAATTGCCTTTCCACTTCGAAGAGTTGTGATAGAACTGGCATTTTCCTGTTGAGTTTCATTGGAGCAAGAAACAAGACATTGAGTAGAAGGGTTAGGCTGAGGTTGAGCAGGAAACTTACCTTTTTCTTGAGTGCGTAATGAAGCTGTCAATGTGGACAAGGTGTTTTTGATCTCATTGATGTCCTGTGAAGTCCGGCTATTCACATTTGCTTGTGTTTGCATGAATGCTTGCAATGTCTCTTCCAAGGTTTGTACACGTGAAGGTTGATAGGAAAAAGTGTTGCCCGGCTTTTGAGATTGTGGTACCTGAACATGATTATTATTCCGCCAACTGAAGTTGGGATGATTTCTCCATTCAGGGTTATACGTTTCAGAGTAAGGAGAAGGAAAAGGCTTTTTAAATGTGTTTATGGAATTTACTTGATCATGCAACGCTTCTTTAAGAATGGGAATGTTTGGACATTCAGAAGTGGGGTGTCCCATGATTTCACAAATTCCACAACTTTCTTCATTTTTAACCGTTTTGACTTCTTTTACTTCTCTCAGTTCCATGGCTTCAATCTTTCTAGCCAAATTAGCTACTTTGGCTTTTATCTCATCTTCTTGACTAAAATGATATTTTCCTCTGTTAGAAACAACATTAGATCTATTGGAACTTTCAGAGGAATTATCTGTGTGCCAGGCTTGAGAGTTATCTGCCAAATGGTCTAAGTAGTCAAAGGCTTCTTCAGGTTCTTTTTCTAGAAACTCACCGTTACACATTGTTTCAACAAATTGTTTAGTTTCGGGAGTTAAACTTTCATAAAAGAAACTAATAAGACGCCATTTTTCAAAACCATGATGTGGACAAGAACTTAACAAATCTTTAAAACGCTCCCAGCACTGAAAAAATGCTTCATTTTGATTTTGATTGAAATTTTGAATCTGTCTTTTCAAAGCAGTAGTTTTATGTGCTGGGAAAAATTTCTTTAGAAACTCAGTTTGTAATTCTTGCCATGTGCCAATTGACCTTGGTTTTAAATTATGAAGCCAAATTTTTGCTTTATCTTTTAAAGAAAAAGGAAATAATTTTAGCTTGACAATTTCATTTGTACATTGTTGGTCATTGAAAGTGACACATACATCTTCGAAGTCTTTTAGAAACGAGTAAGCACTTTCCGATTCTAACCCATGGAAATTTGGAAGCAAAGCTATCATACCTGGTTTAAAACGAAAGTTGTTCGCATTGAGAGGAAAAATAAAACAAGAGGGTGATGAGCTTCGAGTTGGTTGCAAGTAGTCACGCATGGTGCGTACTTGTCTGTTCTCATCTTCAGCATGAACACTTTCATTGTCAGCCATGGTAGGAGTTGTATTAGAAAGATTACCTGAAAAAGTTTCACAATAAAATCTAACTAAACGACGAGATCTAAAATCACGTCGCCAAACAAGCATAAAACAAAGTTAATATACAAATTAGGCGGTATAACCAGCCAATAAAAATAAAACAAAGTTAATATACAATATAAATATAAATATATAGAAAATTAGGCGGTATAACCAGCCAATAAAAATAAATATACTTATAAACTTATATACTTAGTATTGCCTCCCCGGCAACGGCGCCAAAAACTTGATGGAAACTCAATTAAGAGTTGTAAACCCAAGTGCAGGTTATGTTCAAGTAATAAATTCTCGGGTGTCCGAGGTCGAACCACAGGGAAGCGTATTAGTAAGTATAAGTTTATAAATATATAAGAAAAAGAAAATAAACAAGATATTAGGGAATCAATAACAAAGAAAGTAAACAAGATATTAGAGAACAAAATAAACAAAATAACATAAAAGCAATTAAACAAGATATAAAAAAAAACAATAAGAAAAGATGTTGAGGTTAGAGAATCCACTCTTGGTGTTATGCTAAGATTAATCTTGTTTTATTACACAATTGAAATCCACACATAAGGGAGGTTCCAACCGGAAGGTTTAGCAATTCAGTCCAAATTGTCCAACGTCCATAGCATATGATATTATGTTCATTTGGTGTCCTCAAAACTCACAAAAAGAGTCCAAGCATTCCTTATGCCAAGGTATATGTCTACAACAAATCAAGGTTATGAAACCAAGCATTTACTGTGCCATTTTCATTGTCAATAATGAATCAAGATCTCTACTTTGCAAGTATGATTTTAAACCAAAAGAAAATATTATCTACACTAGTGTTTATAAATGATGATTCATTTTAGCTCATGTTGAAGAGACTAACCTTAGCATTTACCAAGAGCTTCACCTCATCACCTCAACAATATGATTAGAAACACATACTAGATATGAATAAAATGAAAAGAAATGTAAGAAGAAAAAGAAAACTAGAGAAAGGAAAGAAAAAGAAAACTTAGAGAATTTTATTACAATGGCTATCCTACCAATGTATCAATGTCTCCCAATACTCATCCAAGGCCCTCTATTTATACACATTTTGGAGGGCTAAATGACAAGAGACAAGCTTTACAAATTTCAAAGGTAGGTATAATAGGTGGGTGCATTTTTCTAACAATTTTCGTCATATTGTATGACAATTCTGATCAGCCAGCTTGATGGTCGATTTTGTCAATGTTGGAGGCTCGATCTGATAAAATGGTCTTCTAGAAAAATATACCCCTATCAGTTACGGATCCATAGCCGTTGGAATCAGATCATTTGCGCACGTGGATCGGAAGATATGGTCAAAATACCAAAACGGTGCAGAACAGACGTCATTGCACATCAGCCAACTTGATGGTCGATTTCGCTAGGGAAAACGACTCCGTTTCAAGAAGTGTAAAACATGAAAAAGATAGATATGCCTCTTAGCTTTGCAGGGATACAAAGTTCAGCCTTATTGCTTCAGTGAAACTCGAGATATAGCGGATATGGCAAAAGGTGTCGGAACTGGAACTGAACTGGATTTGCCCTTAATTCTAGTAATCTGAAATCACTCAAAGAAACTTGTGAAAAACACCAAATTACATAAAAATATAAAAGATCATAAACACAATTAGACTAAACAATAATAACTCGTATTTGACACAAAACAATAATAAAACATAACTAAAAACTATATAATTATACGAGTTATCACTTAATCGAAAAGTTTTGAAAGTATATTTATGTTTTGGCTTTTTTTTTTTCATTTTTTTAATATATACATGTATATATATATTTGTTTGAAAGAAAAAATATGGATTAATAATAAAAATTATAATTATTTAGAGAATTTTTTTAGAAAGGAATTTATATCATTATTTATAGGTGATGAAATGTTATATTATTATACTTTAAATTTACAATATTATTAAATATGAATACTTCATATTTAATTTGTTTTATCTTATTAATTATTAAGATTCATAGAAATTCATAGATATAAGAATAATTAATTTTCTAATTTTTTAAATATAAATATTTATTATAATATAAATAATTATGAATAATTTTTTTTCTTTTATAAATAAGAAATTATAAAGTGTCCTAAACTAATTTAAAAATTATTAAAAAAGGCTTTTTAATATTAAAATTAAAATTATTTTGTTTTTCAATAAATTATGCAAAAAAGAAAAAAAATTCACAACCGCGATGATCGCGATGACTACAATAACATCTATTATATCCCCAATCGTGATAAACACAACGCGATCGAAAACATATTCTCTACCGTAATTTAAATCACTGTCTCCACAAAAAGACCAACTAATAGCAGCCTTGCAGCTTGTATTGGAGCAGTATGTACCAATAAGTTAAAAGATCCTAAAGAATGCTTGCGTTAAAGAAAATGTACATACTGCAAAGAAAATAAATAAATAAATAAGAAAACAGAAAAAGAAAAACCCAAAATATAAATCCATGAACAAGATTAGGCATCTCCCGTGTATCTCATTTAGGGAATGGATCAAGCCATGACAAACGCATTCTGAACCTTGTTCAATCATAAAATTATTTGACATTATTATCCAAAATCTTCTTCCAACTTATTGAACCTTAGGGAAAGTCAGGAACCTACAAGAGGAAGTCAATTTACCGACGGAAAATATCCGATTGTAAAACAAAATATTATCAACGGAATGTAATATTTTTGGGAATTACCGACGGATTTTTTGAGCATTACCGACGGAAAACGTGTATTACTGACGAATTTTCAACGACCAAATAATTTCGTCGGCAATTTCCGTCGGTAATACTTTGGCGTGAAGCTAAGTCGTTTCCCCCAAAGTATTACGACGGATTTACTTGTATTACCGACGGGATTATCCGTCGATAAAAACTCTTCACGGATTCTCACACACAATAAATGAAAATTTAAAATTAAACGGTCAAAAACTATTACCGACGGATAATCCGTCGGTAATAGGCATAATCCGTTGGTAAAATACAATTCCGTCGGCAAAACATCATCGACGAAATTGGATAATATCGACGGACATTCTGTCGGTAAAAGCTTTTACCGACGGACGGTGTCGCAACCTTAAAAAATTTGAATTGCCCCATTGTTGGACGTCGGCTCGTTAAGGTGTGACATTCAAAAAAATAGAGGAAAAGACGACTTAATTCCTTTTGAAATAAAGGTTGAGGGTTTGAAACAACCTCGGAAAAGAAATGGAGTCGCCACCAATCTTTCTTGGCTAGGTGTGATCGGTCACATATTAAAACCGGTTTTTATAAAACATTTTAAAGTTAATATAAACATTTTTTAAAACCAATTTTGAAGTCTGCGCTATGAACCAGAGAAAACAAGTGCGGGTTCAGGAGTCGGTTACATGCGAGGAAGGATTAGCACCTCCACAACGCCCGTATAAAACGGTACCTTATTAGTCATGTGTTATCTCAAGTCTTGGTGAAAGTTGGTTTTAAATTTGGTGTTTAAAAATAATTCCCATAAAAAACAGTCATATTTTATTTGAAAATGATCCGAAATTTATTAACATAAGATTTTCCATGTTTCCCGACAAACTCGGCAAAACATGGAATTTTTCCTTGATTTTGAAATTCTCCGAATCACTATCATTTTTTTTGAAAAAAGATATTCCGTCGTTAATGATAATTGATGATATTCTCCATGGCAGACCCAACAGAAAACTCATGAATTATTTTAACTCAAGAATAATCTTGTTTTATAAAAACAATATTTATTTTTCATGTATTTTGAAATCATAAAAAAATGATCATGAATATGCGAAAATATTACTAAGACAAAAATTAAACAACATGCATATTTATCATGACATGACGTAATCTAGATGAGATGGCACATGAATGAATGACATGACTTATGAATAAATGACATGACATGCTTGACATGGCAAAATCCAAATGACATGGCACAGGAATGAATGACGTGGCATGCTTGTCATGGGAAAAATCCGAATGACATAGCATATGTATGAATGACATGGCATGGTTGACATGACACAATTTAAATGACATAGCATATGTATGAATGACATGGCATGCTTGACATGGCAAAATCTAAATGACATAGCATATGTATGAATGACATGGCATGGCATGCTTGACATGGAGAGATCTAAATGACATAGCATATGTATGAATGATATGACATGCTTGACATGGCAAGATTTAAATGACATAGCATATGTATGAATGACATGACATGCTTGACATGACAAAATCTAAATGACATAGCATATCTATGAATGACATGGCATGCTTGACATGGCAAAATCCAAATGACATGGCATATGTATGGATGACATGGCATGCTTGACATGGAAAATCTAAATTACATAGCATATGTA
Organism: Fremontodendron californicum; assembly: GCA_030761205.1. Lineage (NCBI taxonomy): Eukaryota > Viridiplantae > Streptophyta > Magnoliopsida > Malvales > Malvaceae > Fremontodendron > Fremontodendron californicum. The sequence continues at coordinate 5,245,256 of JAULJL010000037.1, forward strand.
TGAATGACGTGGCATGCTTGACGTGGCAAAATCTAAATAACATAGCATATGTATGAATGACATGGAAAAATTTAAATGACATAGCATATGTATGAATGACATGGCAAGCATGACACGGAAAAATTTAAATGACATAGCATATGTATGAATGACATGGTATGCTTGACATGGCAAGATCTAAATGACATAGCATATATACGAATGACATGACATGCTTGACATGACAAGATCTAAATGACATAGCATATGTATGAATGACATGGCAAAATCTAAATGACATAGTATATGTATGAATGACATGGCATGGCATGCTTGACATGGCAAAATCCAAATGACATGGCATATATATGGATGACATGGCATACTTGACATGGCAAAATCTAAATTACATAGCATATGTACGAATGACATGGCAAAATCTAAATGATATAACATATGTATGAATGACATGACATGCTTGACATGGCAAAATCTAAATGATATAGCATATGTATGAATGACATGGCAAGCTTGACATGGTAAAATCTAAATGACAGCATATGTATGAATGACATGACATGCTTGACATGGAAAAATCTAAATGACATAGCATATGCATGAATGACATGGCATGCTTGTCATGGCAAAATCTAAATGACATAGCATATGCATGAATGACATGGCATGCTTGTCATGGCAAAATTTAAATGACATAGCATATGTATGAAAGACGTGACATAGAATTAATGACATAGCATGCTTGACATGACAAAAATCACAAAATGACATCATCATAAAATATTCATAATCATATCATAATCACACTAGCAACATGAATATAAGATGGCATCAACATGGAATATTCATGAACATAGAATTTTCATAATTAAGATGACAAATGTAGATATCATAGAATATGCACACATCATCATTTTGAAATTGATTTTTCATGTGAGGAATCACATAAATGGCATATGTCGGAAAAATATTACCATACTCCCCGACAAACCCGACAAAGCTTGGAAAATAATTCTTTCATATGACATTTACATGATTCCGAGTAAAACGAAAACCATACGTTTCGATTCCATAAACACGTGCGTTGAATAATTTCCTAACCTCCCCGGCAAACTCGACAAAGATTGGGAACTAATTCTCGCCAAATGTTTAGGTAACCGAAAAATACGTTTTTATGCCAAATTAAGTAAAAACATTTTTAAATATGCAATGCATGAAGATGTATTTCTCCCTTGAAGTAAGGACATCCGTATACCTAAAAAGGTATCCAACTACCTTTGGAAGAAACTTAAGTTGGATTTTCATAAACCTAAAGAATTTGGGCTCGGATTTGAAAAAATTGGAATTTTGGGGATGAAAAAAATCATGGCCGAATACCCCTTAGAAAAAGGCTCTAGTTTCCCTAGTTTTGAAATCCCAGTTGACCACCCTTGATCTGATTTTTATAAAATCAAATTTTATTCTTGGAATGACATGAAAATCAACCTAAGACAGTAACCAATGTCCCAAATCACCTCCCTCTTTGTATACTAATAAAAACATAAAAATTCTAGTTCTAAAAAACAATTTTGACTCCCACAACCAGTTTTAAAAAACTATTTTTTACCCTTCTAAACAATTTCAAAAAAAAAAATCTGAAAAAATTGGTGTATACCTATAGCATGTTTATCTCCATGGGAAAAAATCAGCTTAATATTTGGACCCAGGATACCTTGACCTAATTTTCACCAAAGTCAAAACAGTGTCAAAAGCCATTTTTTCAAGCATGAGAAAATAATCTAAAAATCTTTAAAAAAATACCATGGCATCCTCTAAATGTCTACTGCATGTGATAAAAAATTATTTTATTTTGACCAAATATGAGTAGTGAAAAAAATTCCCAAAGTTAGAATACCCAATCTAAACTATCACTCTTTCAACTAGTATAGGCAATGGATTTTTGGCTTGAGATCATTGGTTGATCTTGGCCAAAAACCTAGTTGAAAATGTCATGAAATGCATGATTTTACAGCCCACAATCATATGACAATGAATCAACACATGAGTAATCAAGCAAGAACAAGCACAAAAACAACTAGCTAGATTCGGCCAAAGCAAGAAAATAGTAGAAAAGATTTTGTCAACTTGGTTATTTGGTAAAGAACAAAGAATAAATGAGAGGAAACCTTTAAAATTTATTTTTTGAAAACCTTTTTACTCAACAAAAAGTTAACAAATCATATGAAAAAAGAGAAGAAAAAGAACATGATATCAAAAGAAATAAATGAAGAAGAAGAAGAGGGAATAGCTACCTAACAATTGCTTTCCAAATCAAGCTCACCAAATTCTCCTCCCCTCTTTTCTTTTTCTTCCTTCTTTTCTCTCAAGAGTCTAATGAAAATGCCTTAAGAAAAAAATGAAATCCCCCTTGCCTCCTAGCTTGGCTGGCCCTTTGTATTCCTCTTGGAGTGTGTTTTTTTTTTTTACCCTTGTCATGCTTTACATGCTCTCCCAACATCCTTTGCTACATGGCTAAAAATTTCCCCTCCTTGCATGATGCTTTCCTTAAATTAAAGGTTCTTGTCCCCTACTTGAATGATGCTTCCCTTAAATTAAGGGTATTCTAGCCTCTCATTGGCCAACAATGCCACCTAGATTATTCTTGTCTCCTATCTCTACAAAATATCTAAGCCACTTGTCATAATCATATGGATTTCTATTAAAATATCTTCCTAGGTGGCATTTTTAATCCTACGTGGCATCATCTCATAGCCTTCACATGCTCTTCAAATGGCTTTACAATTTGGAGACCTCCCATTGGCCTAAAATGCCATGTAGGCAAAGTAGTGGAGAATCTTGTCCTTTTAAAAATGTCATCTTGCTATTCAACCTTGGTCACTTGATTCAAGATGATCACACTCCCACCTTCATCCTAGGGATGACCGAAAATGGCCTGCAAATATCCAGGCCATTCCTCTTTTTTTTTTTATTTGCAAAATGACCCTTTTCGGTTTCTTTGGTAAAATTATATTTTGACCCCCAACTTAATTTAATTGCAAATGGACCCCAATTTTGGAATTTTCTTTTCCAATTCATCCCATCCAATACAAAACTCAATTTTGGAGGTTTTCATATTTTTTCGAGCTCAGATTCTATTTTTTCCAGATTTTTCTCTAAAGTTTCGGTTTAGTGCCTCCCAAACTTTGTCTTTTTCTATTTGAGCTCCGATTCTGAATTTCTCTTCTCCAATCCCTTCCATAAAATATAAAACTCAGATCTGGAAGTTTTCATAATTTTTCGAGCTCGTTTCCTATTTTTCCCGGAATTTTCTCTTGGAATTTTGGATTAGTGCACCCAACTTTGTCTTTTTTCATTTGAGCACCGATTCCAGATTTTTCTTCTCAAATCCCTTCCATAAAATATAAAATTCATATATGGAAGTTTTCATAATTTTCGAGCTCATTTCCTATTTTCCCCGAATTTTTCTCTTGGAATTTTGGATTAGTGCACCCGAACTTTGTCTTTTTTCATTTGAACTCCGATTCTGGAATTTTATTTTTCAATCCCTTCCATAAAATATAAAATTCAGATCTGGAAATTTTCATAATTTTTCGAGCTCGTTTCTTATTTTTCCCAAATTTTCCAAAATTGCCCTTTAACCCCCGAAACCTCGATTTTACTCGAAACTAGCGCAATTTTTGGATTTTCTTTTTCCACTGCCTTTGTCATATATTGAATTGGAGTTGGTCCAAAAAGGCCCAATTTTTACATCCAAATTCCTCCCCGATTTAGTTTTCCCTTTTCCTCTTTATTGAGAATTTTCTCGTTTTTTCGTTTTTACTCCATCGGCTCTTCTTTGGGATCCACTTCAAATTGGGACTTGGAATATTTTTATTTATTTATCCTTTATCAACTGGGGGCTTCAATTTCACCGAATCGGGCCATCTTTGTCGTTTTTCCCAAATTTGTGAATTTCATATTTATTCATTAATTTCTTTTTTTCTTTTTTCTTTTCAAACCACATCTTCCTTCAACTTCGCTCCAAAATTGGACCTTTCAATATCCATATTTATTGATCTTAATCCATTTGGAACCTCCACTTTCATCCAATTTGATCGTTTAGGCATTTTCCCCTAAATTTGCGAAATTAGAAATTTTTCCTACACTGAATTTTGCAATCTGTCTTTCAAACTCTCTATCTTTCGTTGTAAACCTCTGATTATCAAAATTCTTTCACCATTGTTCAATTCAACTTCGAAACTTGATTTTGATTGAGAGTTGACTTTTTCAATGGTTGACTTTTTGAGGTTGACTTTTCAAAGTTGACTTTTTATGAATTGACTTTTCTCTTTGACCTCCGAATCAAAGTCTTGGAGACCCATTAGCAGAATTAGGGGAGATTCTTTGCATTCCGGGAAGTTGAAAAGAGGAAATCACCTTGTTTAAGGGGCTCATGCAAAATTAGGTGTCTACAGCTGCCCCTCTTTGACTATTGCTGAGAATAAGGAATACGGCAAAGACCAATAGACAACCATTTTGTCCGGGTATGAAGACTGCTCGCAAAAAAGAGGGATTTTTTAAAGTAAAACAAAAGATAAAAGATTTAGGTTTGAATTGAGAATACCTTGACTACGATACCAAGGCTCGATTCGTCTCAAGGGAACGAATTTGACTTTTGGAACTAAAAGAAACACCTCGACGTTGATCTCAGGGCTCGACTCATTTGAAAAACAAGTTCGATTTAAAAGAAAAGAAAATACCTCGACGTTGATCTCGAGGTTCAACTCATTTGAAAAACAAGTTCGATTTAAAAGAAAAGAAAATACCTCAACTTTGATCTCGGGGCTCGACTCATTTGAAAAACAAGTTCGATTTAAAAGAAAAGAAAATACCTCGACGTTGATCTCGAGGCTCGACTCATTTGAAAAACTAGTTCGATTTAAAAGGAAGGAAAATACCTCGACATTGATCTCGGGGCTTGACTGATTTGAAAAACAAGTTCGATTTAAAAGAAAAGAACATACCTCGACGTTGATCTCGGGGCTCGACTCATTTAAAAAATAAGTTTGATTTAAAAGAAAAGAAAATATCTCGACGTTGATCTCGGGGCTCGACTCATTTGAAAAACAAGTTCGATTTAAAAGGAAAAAAAATACCTCGACGTTGATCTCGGGGCTCGACTCATTCGAAAAACAAGTTCGATTTAAAAGAAAAGAAAATACCTCGACGTTGATTTCGGGGCTCGACTCATTTGAAAAACAAGTTCGATTTAAAAGAAAAGAAAATACCTCGACGTTGATCTCGGGGCTTGACTCATTTGAAAAACAAGTTCGATTTAAAAGAAAAGAAAATACCTCGACGTTGATCTCGGGCTCGACTCATTTGAAAAACAAGTTCGATTTAAAAGAAAAGAAAATAACTCGATGTTGATCTCGGGGCTCGACTCATTTGAAAAGCAAGTTTGATTTAAAAGAAAAAAAGAATACCTCGACGTTAATCTCGGGGCTCGACTCATTTGAAAAACAAGTTCGATTTAAAAGCAAATTCTCTGTGATTCTTGAAAGGTTAGTCAAATGCAATGATGTTGATGACATGTTTTACAAATGCTTGTAGAATGCATGTTTTCTAGAGATGAATGTAGTTATATGTTCATGTCATAAGTCTTAGCCATGATTTCTCTGAGATTCATAGACTTTTTCGACTTTATGACGAATGTCTTTGATTTTTCTCACTGTCTGCCTTGCCTGATGAGCCTCCCATCTTTGCTAAGTATCATGAGTTCTAACTTATGATTTCACTAAAATCCTTAAATTTTCTGACTTTATGATGGTGACTTCAATCCATCAATTATTTACCCTTATTGACTAGTTTTTTCAGAATCGGGGATTGGTGTGTTTTCAAATTTTAATGGTTTCCAAACCTCCTATGAGATTTTAACCCTACTCCAAATTAATACAAAGAAATCCTTATATTTGAAGATTTTTATGTTTACTAATCATCATTCAATTCAATAACACTCAAAATGCATCACAAAATGTATCAAAGATGGTATGAAACAACCAAATGTCATAAAAGAGATAACAAAAGTTTATTGCAATAATGTTTCAGATAACAGAGATGAATATCAAGGATACAAGAAATAAATGTAGAGTTGTAGGCTGTAGATGCCCTAGATGCGGAATATCTTGGACCCTTACTTCTTCAATTCACCTGTAATTTCTTTTTGAATTAGCAATTTACTTAGGTAATTTCTTGACTTTCGTAGTTGCATCAGACTGAGCTTTACTTCTTTTCTCTGAATTCCTGATACTTTCTCCCCCTTTCACGGAGCATTGATTCAACCTTTGATCAGTACTTGGGCCACCCTTTGCTGGTTTTCAACCTAAGTGTCCCCTATTCGGTTTTAAGTCGTCCTTTCGAGTTTTCGGCTTAAACCTCTCCTTTTATATTTTCTTTTTCCGTGTTCCACCATGCATCTGAGAATTCTAAATTTTTCCATGGTAAATATGATAATTCAAAAGATGGGATAAAATCTAAAGAAAAACCCTTCAAGTTAAATAACCATGCTTGATCAAAATGGACTTTCAAAGCACGTAATGTAGGCCAAGGTTCGGGTTTAGAAAGAAAGGATAAGTAGGTCCAAAATGTGTTTGAGGGTAATCAGATCAAGGATCTTTTCATGAGAAGGATCCATTTTCGAAACATTCGTCCTTTTTGGACTTTTTCCTTCTTTGACTTTTGTTTCTTCTTCATTCTTGGCTTTCATTTGCCATACTTTTTCACATTTTTTTTTGTGCTTTTTCTTTTCTTATTTTTTTGATGGCTCATTTCGCCATATTTTTTAAGGATATTTTTTCTCGCATTCGCCCTCAGTGCGGAGGGTGATCCTTGATCAAGGTTCAAAGAAAAAAAGAATTCCTAAGGCTCAAAGGGGGTAACTAGGGATAATTTCTTCTTAGTGAAAGGAATATGAAAGATGGCCATTTCTCATATCATGCACGAATATTCTTATTGAAAAGCAATCCTTAGGGGAAATAGATAAATAGAATTTTCATTTTTGCACTTGGAATCATTTGAATTCTCATATGCATAGTATCACACTTTTTCTTCTCTTTTTTTTTTGTTCAAGCATAGTATTTCTTCAATTCATCGTTGTTTACGGGATTTCTAAAGTCATCACTGTCCATCCGAGTTAAGATCAATGCTCCTCCAGAAAAAGCTCTTTTCACCACATAAGGTTCTTCCCAATACGGAGCCCACTTTTCGCAAGGATCTTTCACAATAGGGAGAACTTTCCTCAGTACCAACTCTCCCTCTCGAAATTGCCTAGGGCGAACCTTTTTGTTGTGGGCTCGTTATCCTCTTCTGATACATCTTCCCATGGCAAATTGCCTTCAACCTTTTCTCCTCGATGAGATTCAACTGTTCCTAGCGAGCTCTAACCCATTCTACCTTCTTCTAGGCCAACTTCCCTCAAAACATGAAGTGAAGGGATTTCAACCTCAATAGGCAGCACTGCCTCCATCCCGTATTCCAGCGAAAACGGCATGGCACCTCTAGATGTGCTAGCCGAAGTATGATATGCGTGGAGAACAAAATGCAAGATCTCATACAAATCTTTGTACACATCAGTCATCTTTTCAACAATCTTCTTGATGTTCTTATTGGCTACTTCTACTGCCCCATTCATTTTCGGACGATAAGGCACCGAATTATGATGCTTGATCTTGAACTGGGTACATACTTCTCTCATCATCTTATTATTCAGGTTGAGAGCATTATCCAAAATTATTCTTTCCAGGAGTCCATATCGGCACACAATATCCTTCTTGATGAATATGCACACCACTGACTTCATTATATTGGTATAAGAGACAGCTTCTACCCACTTTGTGAAGTAATATATAGCCACCATGATGAAATGGTGTCTATTTGAAGCTTTCGGGGTAATAGGCAAATCATATCCATTCCCCACATTGAAAATGGCCATGGAGCTGTCATGACATGCAGCGGGAATGGAGGCATGTGAATCTTGTCTGCATATATCTGGCATTTATTGCACTTTCGAGAATAATTAATACAATCCCCTTCCATTGTTAGCCAATAGTATTCTGCCCCCGTAATCTGTTTAGCCAGCATGTGACCGTTGGCGTGAGTGCCGCATATCCTTTCGTGGACCTCTTCGAGAATTCTCTGAGCTTCAGCAAAAACGACACACCTCAACAAAACCTGGTCCTTCCTTTTCTTATAAAGGGTTTCACCATCTAAGACAAAACTCATCGCCATTCTCTTCAGGGTTCTCTTATCATTTTCTTTTCAGGGTACTGTTGACTCTTGATGTTTTGCAAGATGTCGTAATACGAAAAGTGACCATCCGCTTCTTCTTCGATGCTCAAGCAGTGGGCCGGAGACTCGTATATGCTCATCTTGATTGGCACAACTTCGGCCCCTTCATTTACTTTAAACATTGACAATAAAGTGGCTAAAGCATCTGCCATTCGATTCTTTTCTTTAGGAAAGTAATTGAAACCCACTTATTTGAACTCCTCAATCAAGCTCAGTATAAGCTCTTGATATCGGATCAGCTTTGCATCTCGGGTTTTCCATTCTCCCCGCAATTGGTATATCACTAGAGATGAATCTCCAAATACTTCTAACATCTTAATCTTTCTTTAATAGCAGCATGAAGGCCCGTAGTACACGCCTCATACTCAGCGATATTGTTTGTACAATCAAAATCCAATCTGGAAGTGAAAGGATAACAATCTTCCTCAGGGGATATGAGCACCGCACTGCACCGATCCCGTGTCCCATGGAATTAGAGGCACCATCAAAATAATATTCTTGCGAGACACACATCAAGTCTTCATTAGGGAAATCAAAGTTCAAAGGCTCATAATCTTCTACCGCTCGACTTGCTAGGAATTCAGCTACTGCGCTGCGCTTTATAGCCTTTTGGTTCACATACACAATATCATATTCGGAAAGAAGAACCTGCTATCTTGCCGTTCTTCTTGACAGGGAGGGCGCTTCAAACATATACTTGATGGGATATAGCTTCGCAATCAACCATGTCGTGTGATACAATATGTATTATCTGAGTCTCAGGGCAGTCCAAGCTAAGGCACAACAAAGTCTTTCTACCGATGAGTACTTCAGCTCATACTCTGTGAACTTTTTGCTAAGGTAATAAATTGCTTGTTCTTTCTTTTCAATCTCATCATGCTGCCCCAACACACAGCCCATAGATCTTTCAAATACTGATAAATACAGTATCATCGATTTCTCTGGAATAGGTGGCATCAACACTGGTGGGTTTGATAGATAATGCTTAACCTTATCAAAGGCTATCTGACATCCTTCATCCCATTCTCCTGAATCACGCTTTCGAAGTAGCTTAAATATTGGGTCAAACTTATCAATTAGTTGAGAAATGAACCGAGCAATGTAATTTAATCTTCCCAGAAAGCTTCTCACTTCCGTTTGAGTACGAGGCAGTGGTAAATTTTGGATGGCCTTCACTTTATCTTGATCAATCTTGATTCCCTTCTTACTGGCAACAAAACCTAACAACTTTCCCGAAGTGACTTCGAAAGTGCATTTTGCCAGGTTGAGTTTGAGTCGAAACTTTCTTAATCTTTCAAAGAGCTTCTTAAGATTCGCAACATGCTCATCTTCTCCTTGCGACTTCGCGATCATATCATCAACATAGACTTCGATCTCCTTATGCATCATATCATGAAACAAAGTTACCATGGCTCTTTGGTATGTTTCCCTAGCATTTTTCAATTCGAATGGCATCACTCTATAGCAAAACGTTCTTCACATTGTCACAAAAGTGGTTTTCTCCATATCCTCCGGTGCCATCTTAATCTGATTGTACCCTGAGAATCCGTCCATGAAGGAAAACACAGAACTCATTGTAGTATTGTCCATCAAGGTATCAATGTGAGGCAATGGGAATTATCTTTAGGGCTGGCCCTATTCAGATCTCGGTAATCAACACACATCCATACTTTGCCATCATTCTTCAGAACTGGAACAATATTCACTACCCATTTCGAATATTTTGCCACTTCCAAGAATCCGACATCAAACTGCTTTTTTACCTCTTCTTTTACCTTTAACAGCATTTCAGGCCTTATTCTTCTCAATTTCTGCTGAATAGGCTTGCAATCTGGCCTTAGAGGGAGTTTATGAACCATAATATCGGAATCCAACCCTAGCATGTCTTGGTACGACTATGCAAATACATCGACATACTGTCGGAGTAAGGCCATTAGTTCACGCCTTGTTGATGGTGAAACTGAGGTCCCAATCTTGACCTCCTGTATCTCTTCCCTACTCCCCAAATTTATCCCTTCCAACGACTCTTTATGAAGCAATACTTGCTTCTCCTCTTGTTCTATTATTCTCAACAGATCCGAAGGCAAACCATAATCCTCGGCATCTTCGTTGACGTCAAAATCACCCGTACAAATGGGTCTTTCAAAATCAATTTCAGAATTATTGAGGATAATCCTTATATTTCGCATCCGGACACTTGTAAATAGGTGGGGAAGAAACAATATAGGAAGGCATATAGGCAATAATAACGAAAGAAATGAAAGAATGAAAGAATATGGACACATCAATATGAAGAAAATGCTTCGTGATTGTCATTTATTGAATGAAAAGTCTTAAGCATAAGCCCATACAAAAGGATTCTTAATGCCTTTGGGCAAAGGCAAACAAGATTGATTCAGAGCATTACTCTGGAGTAGACCTAAAAACTAAAAGAAGTTCAGTCACACTCTAATTCGTCAACTCATAACCCGGGGGACATGGACGCACCATCCAGCTTGCGTTTTCATTCCTTATTCCTTCTATCTCGGCCATGCTAATTACCATTTCTTGCAGCTGTTCATCCTCATTCACGTAGAACTTCTCAAATTCTTGTTCTAACATTACCATCACATAATCAGAATTCTTCTTTCCATATTCGAATCCTTCGGAGTAAAAAGTGTGAAGGATCGAAGGGAAAGTTATGGGTTCCCAATCCATATTCATACCAAAAACCGAGCCAACCTCTTCCTCCTGTTCTTCTCAACTTGTCTTCTTTTCTCATGGGCTTTAGAAAGGTACCCAAGACTGAATCAGTCCTTTTCGGTCACTTTTATTGCTCTGGCCCTTCCTTGGAGGTACTTTCCCAATCATTTCCTTGCACAACAGCCTTTTTCTACTGTCGCCTTCACCCCTAACCTGGTATTCCTGGATAACTTAGGCTCTGGGATTCGATTTCCTTCGGTGATGAATATCGCTTTGACAAATTCCAATGACCTGAACGAGCACTCTACAGCATCCTCATTCACTTCTATTTAAGGGGAATCAGTAGACACAAAAGTTATGATATCCTCTTCTCCTGACAGGCTGACTAAGCGTCCTTCCATCACAAATTTCAACTTTTGATAGAGAGATGATGGCACAGCCCCAGCAGAGTGAATCCACGGCTTTCCCAACAAACAGTTATAGGATGGGGTGATGTCCATTACTTGGAATTTGACTTCATAAGTACATGGACCTATTTGAAGTGGGATTTCAATGCTCCCCATCACCTCCCGACAGGTACCATCAAAGGCCCTGACTTTGGTGTGACTTGGAAGCATGTAGGACATATCGACTTGCAATTTAGACAAGGTTGCCAAAGGCATCACATTCAAGGAGAAACCGTTATCTAGGAGCACTCGTGGCAGAATATGCTCATTGCAGGTAGTTGTGATATGAAGAGCTTTGGTAGATCCTATACCATTAGGTGGTATCTCATCATAGCTGAAAGAGATGTAGTCATCTGCCGTGATATTCCCCACTAGTCGGTCCAAATTTTCCATCGATATATTGTTAGCCACATATGCCTGGTTCAAAATTCTTAGCAGAGCGTTTCGGTGTGGCTCTGAGTTTAACAACAGTGAAAGTACTGAAATCCTTGTCGGTTGGCGATGCAATTGTCCCACTACACTGTATTCACTATGTTTGAAAATTTTAAGAATTAGCAGGTTTCTTTCTCATTCACTAGCTCTTTCACTTAATTAACTGGGAATGAATTCTTCTCCACTTCCTCTAATTGTTCTTTCTCTATATGGATCGGTTCTGCTGTTCTTTTCCCTTTGTCAAGTTATCTCGTCTTTCTCATCTGACTATGTTCAACTGTTCCTGGGGTATAGCATCTACCACTACGAGTTAGATGACCCACTCCCGTTATATCATCAGTCGTTGCGTTTGATGTCTTGAAGACTCGGGCATCACCATACTACAACCATATTTCCAAGTCACCGTCTTATCTTCCTTGTAAGAGAAAGGAGATGGTAACTCTATGATTAATTTAGGCGTGGTTTCCTTATCAACTAGGATAGCCTTTTCTTCCAGCTCACCATAATAGATGATTAAGGGTCTGTCCACCCCATAGCCGACTGTACTCTCGGTTGCATCTACCTTTTCTTCTGCTTTTTCATAAAATTAGGCCTCATCCATATCCATCATCTTCTGGACCTTTGCTAGAAAATCTTCACATTTCTATATAATGTGGCCCTCACACCTGTGAAACAGACAAAAATTCTCTGACTTGATAGCAATCTCTTTCAAAATTGCTTCAGCCTGAACCAACCCAGCCTTAACAATTTCAAACTATTTTTAGCATCTGTGTCTTCACCTCACTGATATCTCTTTTGACCCTATCAACTTTCTCTGACCAGACTGCATTCACCTTAGCTTTCGTGTGATTGGGTAATGGGTTGCCTGCAATATTAGGCCCGTTCCTAGGTCCAAATTTCACGATCCCAGCATCAATTAGGTTTTGGACCTTTCGTTTCAGGGCAGTACAGTTTTCAATGGAATGTCCTTGAATTCCTACTTAGTATGCGCAGTGAGCATTAGCGTCATACCATCTAGGATACGGTGGTTTCAAGGGTTAGAGGAACACTGGTGCGATGAGTTGCCCTTGTAGCAGCTTAGGGTACAACTCAACGTAGGTCGTAGGGATAGGATCAAACTGAGGTTTTTGATTATTCCCTGGTGGCCTTTGGTCATTTCGGGTAGTTTTCTGGTGTTTGGTACAGTGTTTGGGAAACAACTAGTCATGGCGAAATACCGGTCGGGTATACTTGTTGGGGTATGGCTGTATATGGGAAGGGATTTTGGGTAAAGTTGTTTATGGCTGGGTAGTACGGATTATAGGTTGGATAGGGTGTATATGGGGTCAGGTTTGTGAAAAGTTGGTTGCCGAAACTCACCGCATGTGTTTCCCCTTCTTTTTTCTTGGCTTGGAATATTTTCTTAGAGACAACATGTTCCCCACTCTCCATTTTTCCGATCTTGACAGCGGTTTCAATCATTTCCCTTGATATGATCATGTCTGCAAAGTTTTTATGGCATTACCCACCAGTTTTTCATAATACGACGCCTTCAAAGTATTGATAAAGAGAATGATGGTTTCCTTGTCCGTTAAAAGAGGTTGCACCTGAGTAGCCATATCCCGCCAGCTTGTGCATACTGCTTAAAGCTTTTAGTAGCTTTCTTTTCTAGATTCTGTAAGAAAAACCTATTAGGCACCATGCCAGATACATGCTTATAGTGCTCCAAAAAAGCCCTAGCCAAGTCCGTCCAGGAGTAGATCTTGCTTCAAGTGAGCCGATTATACCATCAAGTTGCCTACCCTATAAGGTTGTCCTGAAAATAATGAATGAGCAGTTTCTCATCATTAGCATGCCCAATCATCTTCGGACAATATATTGTCAAGTGTGCGAAAGGGTTAGTAGTCCCATCATATTTCTCAAAATTTGGCGATTTAAACTTGGGTGGGATCACAAGACCGGGTATTAAACTTAGCTCCTTAGCATCAAGGCTACCAAATAATTCAACCCCTTCTACAGCCCGCAGTTTGTCTTCCAACAACTGATACTTCTTCTTTGACTAAGCCAACTCAACCTTTTTCCATTCCGCCATCTTTACCTTTTCCTGCTCAGCCAGGTCATCCAAATCTAGGACTTAATGGGGTTTGCCAAGATATTTCCAGTATTCGTGCCGATCAGCCCCTGATTTTGCGCTTCCACATGGGGTTGAACAAATATGAAAGGCATTGCAGCTACCGGTGGCTGATTTTTAGTGCTCTGAGATGATTGACCTTTTGATAGTACGGTCTCTTGTTGAACCCCTTGATTCCCTGCCTTTCTTCTTATAGTTGAATTCTCAATATGCCCCTTTTCCCAAAGTACAACAGACATCATTTCCATCATCTTTGTCATATTTTCCCTAGACTCCTCTTGGGACTTCGCTAACTGCTCTTGCGATCTTGCTAACTGCTTTTACAATTCCCTTTGAGCCATTTCCATTCTTTCAATACGAGTTGTCTGTTCACTTTCCATAGCTCCGGTTCGTGATCTGGTGTTATGTTGGCGCTGAAATTTTGAGTCTTTTGGAAGACGCCCAATCTTTACACCTTAAGTTTAAATACCATGGATTAAAACTTAGTGACATATTCTTTGTGTTTTGTTATGAACGAATGAATGGTTAAATGAAAGAATGAGAAAACATTAATGAAATAATAATAGAATGAACAAATAGATAAATGAATGACTAAGTAAATAAATATGTACAATTAATAAATAAATGTATGAATGCATTTGAAAGTATTGGCCCCGGGATAATTTCAACCAAACGGTCTTCCATTGAATACTGAAATTAAATACATCAATGATAAAACAACAAGATTTTTCCATATTGTATAAAAATTTTGCCTAAGACAATCTAATATCTTTTGAGTAATTTGCCAATCTATTTCCTTTCTATCCGAAGTCAAAGTGTCATTACATCTATGATGGCCCTAAAGTGACTTTCCTGATCTTGGACTCTCCCTCACAGTGCCCCTTTTTCGGATTGCTTCACTTCTTCAACTTTCAACCTGGCCCGCAATCTTTCATTTTCCAGTTGACATCGCAATAGTTTAGCAGAAACAGCGGTGTGCGAGCTTTCCTTAACTTACTTCTTTTGCTCAAGTCTGACAGCTCTGGCTTTCTCCTTTTTCGCTTTCCCTTTCCAGTATTCGCTCCCCTTTCATATCTCGATCCCCTTTCATGCAAATGAAATTGACATTATTACTATGAGCTCAAGAATACAATTATAAATGTACATGCTCTATTTCTATATGCATGAATATACTAATGATTAATGCATGAGCATATACAGAGAAATTATGATGACTATGTATGCCATGTATGCAACCTAATGCAAACATGATGCATTTAAAAAATGAATAAATTCAAGCACAAGTATATACAAATAATGGCCATGCATGTCATAAACGTATTCTACAATGAATGACTATGCATGCTATGATTGTAACATGATGTCAAAATGATACATGCAAAGAATAAATGAATTAACACAAAGGTAGATACAAAGAATGACCATGTACATCACAAATGTATTCTACAATGAATAAACATGCATGTTAGGACTGTAACATGATGTCAAAATGATACACGTAAAGAATAAATGAATTAACACAAAGGTAAACACAAAGAAATTAACCAATGATTACACGAAATTGGTGGGACCTAAATCTTGATTATTCAAAAATCTCATTATGCAAGATTTGCCTCCAAATTTAATCTATGATTTTTTGAAACATGTTTACTCCAAAAAAAACATGTTATATTTTTTTAAAAGAATCTCGAGGTAGTGGATCCTACTATGGTACAATATGAAAATGTTCATGTAACACTACCGGTCTACAATTCTTATTCAACCAATTAATGTTTATGAAATTATCAAATGAGATTATTATTACCATTCATTTATTGCAAAGAATGAGATCAAAAATACAACCATGAATGTACATGCTCTATTCACATATGCATGAAATGTGCAAAATGCAAAATGCAAAATGCTTGAAAAAGAAATTTTATATTTTTAAATTTTAAAAAGTTAATGAACATTTGCTCCAATAGCATCCACCTATTTAGGCATCACAAAGCCTTTGGGGCGGATTATCACATTTATTACGGGCGATGTACGTTCATCGTTGCCCGATCTACAGCCCTTATTCAGAGTGTAAAATAGGTAACAAAAGGTTTAGAAATGTCCCTCAATGTGTTCCTATCTTCGGTATATCTATCAAACAATTCGGCAGGGCTTCGCCTATGTTGACTCTATGGTTCACTATATGTGGGTGAATGAAATTCTAAAGGCTCCGAATTGTTCCTCACTGTCGCCGGTGAAGGCTAGCAAGGCACCCCGATAAAAGCGGGTTCAATTCGTTAGAGTTCATTTCCCCGGCTTTTTCGGAGGCTATTGCCACACGAAGCGTAGGTAATCTGATACTCCGAAAGTGTTTCGCTAGCTTATGCGGAGGCTATTGCCACACGAAGCGTAGGTACTTTACTTCCACTTAAAAGGATGAAACCCGAGTAGAGAGCTCATGTTATGAAAAATGCACGTGTAATGTGTGAGGAGGAACAACAAACCTTTCACCACCTATTCTATACCCCTTATTCTAAATACCCCAGCAATTTATTAAAACAAAAATTAAGAATAGTGTAACGCATTAACCAATCAGAGAGCAGTAATAACATGCATGCAAATGAACATATTAAAAACATTTTATTATTTTCAACAATTCTCCTTATTTATTAAAAAAATGTGGGAATTAAAATTAAATACCGAATGAACCAACAAAAATCGAGACTTTAATAACACATGACTAATTCTAGGCCTGACTCTCTAAATTTTCCCAGTGGAGTCACGAAGCTGTAGCAACCTAAAAAATAACAAGTCTCATCGCGAGACTTTATTACTCGTTAAGCGTGACATTTTAAAAAAACAGAGAAAAAATGGCTTAATTCCTCATGAAAAATGAAGGTTTGAAAATGACCTCGAAAAAGACATGAAGTCGCCACCAATCTTTTTTAGCTAGGTGTGATCGGCCACCTATTAAAACCGATTTTGTAAAACATTTTAAATTAATTAAAACATTTTAAAAACCAATTTCAAGTCTGCGTTATAACTCAGAGAAAATCGAAGAATCGGGTTCGGGACTCGGTTACGTACGGGGAAGGATTAGCACCCCCACAATGCCCGTATAAAATGGTACCTTATTAATCATGTGTTATCTCAAGTCTCGGTAAAATGTCGGTTTTAAATTTGGTATTTTAAATTAATTCCCAATTTAAAGAAAAATAATTCCATTTTTAATTGAAAATGACTCGGAATTTATTAATTCAAAATTTTCCTACATTCCCCGAAAATTCAATAAATTTAGAAATTTTTATTTATTTAGAAAATTTTTTGAATCATTCTTATTTTAAGAAAGATATTCCATTATTAATAATAATTGATTATATCCTCCCCGACAACCCGTTTAACTCGGAAATATCTTTATGTAATTGAAAATCATTACCTTTTTTTTAAAAATATTTAAAAAATGAATATGAATATGTGTGACATAAGAAAGATGATATAGCAAAGTCTAGATAATATAATGAAACCTAAATGATATGATATAATTTAAATGGCATAGCATATTCTAAATGAAATGAAAAATCCTAAGTGACATAATATATTCTGAATGAAATGAAATAACCTAAGTAACATGATATATTCTAAATGAAATGAAATGATTTAAATGACATGGCATATTCTAAATAATATAATCTAGATGACATGAAATATAATCTAAGTAACATGAAACATAAAATAATGCTATCATGAAATATGCATGAAAATAAAAATAATAATGCATGAACATAGTATATGGTAAATAATGTGACAAAAATAAATGACTAAATAAAAAGCATAGGATAGCATGAAATATTCAAAACCATATAACAAACAATATAACACCATAAAATATAAATCAAAATAATAACAATACCATAGAAATTATCATAGCAAAAAATCATATATTATACAATATGCATGAACATGGAAAATGCAATGCATGAGAGTGTATTTTTTTCTTTAAATAAGGAAATCAGTATACCTAAAAAGATATTCGCCTACCTTAGGAAAAGATATCAAATTAAATTTTTTAAAATCAAAATACTTTGTGATTGGTTTAAAAACAATTTTGAAAATCTTGGATAATAAAACATCATAGCCGAATTCCCCTTTTAAAAGTTAGCTCTATTTTTTGAAGTTTGAAAACTCGAACTTGACCACCCCTGACCCGAGCTCTATAAAATTATTTTTGAAGTTTAAAATGGTTTAGAAACCAACCTAGGACAGTAGCGAAGGTTCCTAATCAGCCCCTCTTAATGTCTTAGCCAAGAACATAAAATTATTTTTCCTTTGAATTCAAATTTGACTCTACTATCCAGTTTTAAAGCTTGATTTTTTAACCTATTTTTAAAATTTCAAAAAAATATAAAAAAATACAAGAGACTCAGAACATGTAAAAATCTATGGGAAAAAATTCGCTTAATTTTTTTGACTAAGGATAACTTCCCATAAAAATCGTGAAAGTCAAAACACTAGGTGAAAAACTGTTTTGCCAAAACACATTTTTATGCCTTTGATAAAATCATTAAAAAATCAAAAAAAAAAATATTGGAGACTCTTCTAAAGACCTACAAACAGTAGATAAAATTTCTAAAAAAATGGACAAGATTTGCCTAAGTAAAAAAAAAATCACAAAGGTAGAAAAATCAACTTGACAACTCTTTAATTTTTCACAAGTATGCTCATGTGAGCTTGACTTTGAGCCATTGATTGGCCTAAGTCAAAAATCAAGTGGCATGATATGATATGCATGAACAAACAACAAGTTAAATGCATGATTTAAAACCTAAATGACATGGAAAATGCATGGCATAAAGAATATGGCCTAGACCTAACATGAACTTGCATGGCAATAATGCAACCTAGGCCTAAATATGCATGAAATAAATGGCAATGCAAATGAAACCTAGACCTAAAAAATGCATAAAAATAACACAAACACATAGCATACTAAATCAAAATACACAAAATCATGGCATGGAAATGCAAACCTATCTACTAGCAAGATGAAAATGCACATACATGACACAAAATGAAGGGTAGACGAATGGTTATAGGCATAGAGTGATGAAATCCTAGCATGAAATTTACGCAAACACATGACATACTAAATGCAAGACTAAAAATGAAACATGCTAAACCAAGCAAACATGATGTAAAGGCATGAACATGACTAGACATTTTGACAAACACATAGTATAGTAAAATGAAAATCATGAACAACTCAAACATGTTGAAAACAAAAAATTAAAAATGGTAGACAAGGAAAGTAAACATGAAAACAAGATGATAAAACCAAAAATAGAGGTAAGTAAGTAAAAAGATTAAAACAAGATCCATATTTTTGTTATTTTGAAAGAAAAAAAAAATCAAAACATGCTAGATATTACAACATAAAATAAAGATCAAACACCAACCATATTAAAAAAAAAAAATGACCATTCAGCCAACCTCCTAAAATGTAAAAAAAAAATTGCTTTTTCAAAAATTTTCAACAAAGCATGAGAAATGAGCTTGAAGAGAAAGCTTAAAAAACACATATTTCAAAATCAAAATCAATAGAAAATCACCAAATTTAAAATGAAAATAGCAAATTAAGAATGGAAATGCAAAAAAAAAAAAAGTGCAACAGTAAAGTGCTTTTAGCTACCTCCAAAAGCTATTTGCAAGTTTTTTTCTCTTCTTACTTTCTTCACCTTTCAAAACTTTCTATTTGCTTTCCAAAAATGGAGAGTATTCAGCCAAGAAGTGTGAAATGAAAAATATCATCCCTTTCCTTAAGGTGGCCGAATGGCCCTTAGTATCATAGCAAGTTGTCATTTTTTTTCAACCAATTTTGATCCAATGGCCTTTAATCCAAGATGCATTCTATGTAAAATTCTCACCCTTAGATTGGAATAATCAGCCCCTAAATTATGATGTCATGAAGATGATGTCTTAAATATGATGTCATAAATATGACATCATCCCTCTCCATCCATTGGTCTATGTGTTGTAAATTCAAAGGCTTGATCAAAAAAATAACTACCTTCCTATCCACTCTTGCCCTTGGATGCAATGAATCAGCAAAATCACTCTCCATCATGTGTTTGGCTAATTTCCCTCTTAAAATCCAGCCCAATCTCCATTGCAAGAAAGGCCCTTTTCGGTTTTTCAGTAAAATGACCTTTTTGACCCCTAAACCTAATTAAATAGCAAACGGACTGCAAATTCAAAATTTATTTTTTTTAATACTTTTGAAATAATAAAAAATTGAATTCTGGAAGTTTTCAAAATTTTCCGAGCCCATTTGCTATTTTTTCAAAATTTTCTTCCAAAATTGCCTCTTTGTGCACCTGAACTTTTACCATTTTTTAAACGAGCTCCGAATCCAGATTTTTCTTCACCACTCTCTTCCAAATAATTTAAAAGTGAGATCTAGAAGTTTTTATAATTTTTGGAGCTCATTTGCTATTTTTTCGAGATTTATATGCTTGAATTTCAGCATAGTGAACTCAGCATTTTCCATTTTGCAAACGAACTCCGAATCCTGATTTTTCTTTGTCAATCTATTTCAAATGATTTAAGAATGAGATCTGAAAATTTTCAAAATTTTTGGAGCTCATTTTCTATTTTTCCCGAATTTTCCAATTTTGCCCTTTTGTCTCCAAAGCCCGATTTTGCTCAAAACAAGTTCGATTTTCAGATTTTCTTTTTCTATGCCTTTTTCATATATGGAATTAGAGTTGATCCGAAAACGCCCAATTTTTATGATCAAATTCCCTTTCGTTTGGATTTTTCCTTTTTTCGGTATCGGGAATTTTCTCGTTTTTTCGTTTTTCCTCCAATCGGCTCTTTTCTCGGAATTACTTCAAACTGAGCCTTGGGCTATCCTTGTTTACTCACTCCTCATCAATTAGGGGCCTTAGTTTATTGAATCGGGCGATTTCTGTAAATTTCCCCAATTTCACCAAAATCCATAAAAAAAATCCTAATTCTCGGTTTTCTTCCAAATTGACTTTTCCTTCAGTTTTGCCTCCAAATGGCCTCTCCATTACCCGTAGTCTTTGCTTATCTTTCATTTGAAACCTCAAATTTTGATAGATTTGATCGTTTAAGCACTTTCCCCCAAATTTTCTGAACTAGGGTTTCCTTTCTACTGAATCTCCATAACTAGGGGTGTTCATTCGGTTAATAACCGAACCGAATTATGATTAACCGAATTAATCGAATGTGTTTTTCATTAATTGTTAACCGAACCGAATAGTTAAAAAGGTAAATTAATTGAACCAAAATTATTTCGGTTAATTCGGTCAATTTTCGAATTAACTGAAATAAATACTTAATTTATTTTGCTAACGTATTTTTAGTACATGATTTTATATCCAAATAATCTATCCAAGTCGAACCAATCAAAATCCAAAAGTAAAGCATATTATAAAATCCAAATATTAAACAAACACAACTAAGAAAGCATGATAAAGCATGAACATTACATAGTTTCGGTTAATTCGTGTAATTCGGTTATTTTCACTTAACCAAGTCGAATTAACCGATAACCAAAATTTTCCAAAATCATTAACCGTTAACCGAACCGAACTTTGTTCAGTTAACGGATTAACCGAACCGAATTAAATTTCAGTCGGTTAATTCAGTTAAAATCGAATAGTAAACACCCTTATCCATAACCCAACTTTCGAACTCCATATCTTTCATTGTAGACCTCGAATTATCAAAATTCTTTCACCATTTTTCAATTGAATTTTAAATCTTGATTTTGAAAGTGGGTTGACTTTTCAATGGTTGACTTTTTTAGGGTTGACTTTTTCAAGATTGATTTTTTAAGCTTGCCTTCTTAAACTAGGTCTTAGTATAACACCTGTAGGATGAGAAAAGCCTTTTTGGATTTTGAAACATCACTTTAGGAAGAAAATATACCTGATTTAATGGTTCGGACAAAATTAGGTGTCTACAGCTGCCCCTCTTTAGCTATTGCTGAGAATCAGGAATCAGGCAAAGATAAACAAACACTAATTTTGTCCAATTAGTGAAATCACATGTGAAGAAAAGGGAAAAGGGTTTTCATTTTTTCCATTTTCATTTTTTTTTGTTTTGAAAAAACTGTAAATTGAAGATTTTGTCCTTAAATTGAGTTCCCTGACTAGTCAAGGCTCGACCGTCTTAAGAAAACAGGTTCGATTTGCAAGAGAAGAAATGACCTCGACGATGGTCTCGGGGTCTTAACCTTGTTCTCGGTTGTGTTTAAAATTATGGGTATCTCCTCCAGAAGCTTCTGCTATCACCACCAAAGACTTGCTCATTTTTAAAATTGTAAAACTCTGAATATCTCCACCAGAGGCTTTGGCTATTACCACCAAAGACTTTCTCTCTTTTCAAAAAATTTTAAAACTCTGGATATCTCCACAGAGGCTTCGATTGTCACCACCAAAGACTTTCTCCTTTTAAAACTATAAAACCCTGGATATCTCCACAGAGGCTTCGGCTATCACTACCAAAGAGTTTCTCCCTTTTCAAAAAATTTTAGAACTCTGGATATCTTCACAATGGCTTTGGTTGTCACCACCAAAGACTATCTCTTTTTAAAACTATAAAACCCTGGATATCTCCACAGAGGCTTCGGCTATCACTACCAAAGGCTTTCTCCCTTTTTAAAAAATTTTAAAACTCTGGATATCTCCACAGAAGCTTCGGTTGTCACACCAAAGACTTTCTCTTTTTAAAACTATAAAACCCTAGATATCTCCACAGAGGCTTCGACTATCACTACCAAAGACTTTCTCCCTTTTCAAAAAAATTCTAAAACTCTAGATATTGGTTCTTGAAAACATGTTGAGGATTATACCTGAAAGCTTTGAGAAGGGATGCAAATGCTTCTTGGTGCAGATACAGATGTTAAATAAGATGCAAATGTCTTTGATACAAATGTAAATGACTTGATTTGATGCAAATGTTTCTTGATGCAGATTCAAATGACTTAGACTGATGCAAATTCTTCTTGATGCAGATGCAGATGTTGAATAAAATTCTGGGTATCTCCTCCAGAAGCTTCGGTTATCACCACCAAAGACTTGCTCATTTTTAAAACTGTAAAACTCTGGGTAACTCCTCCAAAAACTTTGGCTATCATCACCAAAGACTTTCTCATTTTTTTTAAAAATGTAAAACTCTGGGTAACTCTTCTAGAAAAAGATTTCGCATTGTTCAAAAATTATAAAACTCTGGATACCTCCACCAAAGGCTTCAGCTATTACCACCAAAGACTTGCTCATTTCTAAAACTGTAAAACCCTGGCTATCTCCACCAGAAGCTTCGGCTATCATCACCAAAGACTTTCTCATTTTTTTATAAAAATTATGGGTATCTCCTCCAGAAGCTTCAGCTATCACCACCGAAGACTTGCTCATTTTAAAAAGTCATGTTGAAAATTATACCCAAAAGCTTTGAGAAAGGATGCAGATGCACATGTTTTTAACAAGGTGCTCATGCTTCATGGTGCAAATGTAACTGGCTTGGATTGATGTAAATGCTTCTTGGTGCAAATGCAAATGGTTGTATTGATGCACGTGCTTCGTGATGTAGATGCAGATATTGAATATGATGCAGATGCTTCATGGTGCAAATACAAATGGCTTAAATTGATGCACATGCTTCTTGATGTAGATGCCCCTACTAATCATGTTCATGTGAGTGATCTATGAATGGCTTAACTGCAATTACCACACAATAATAAAAATGCAATGATTCTAGAAATGATGCAATTGCTTGAGATGACGTAATATGCAAATATCCATGGAGGATGTAAATTAAAGGTAAAATGCAGATGCTTATGGAATAGTGCCAATGCAAATACCCATGAATGATGCAAATGCTTGCTGGCACGGTGCAGATGCAAAAGCTCAATAAAGAGATGAGTTCTCATGAGTGATGCAAATGCCCCCAATTGTTTTTCTAGACTTTGGCTTAGCCTTTCAAATTCATTTTTTCCTTTTCAAATCAGAGTATATCTTCAATTCATTTTGACTATTCTCTTTGCCCCAATAGTTTTCAAACTCTCATCAACAGAGGTCTGAAACGGGTTATATTTCTTCTTCTCATATCTGGAAGTCAAGACCTATCATAGTAGTTCTATACCTTTGGGTTAGAAAAACCCTTGTCTCATGTCAACATCAAAAATGGGTATTTCAAAAAATATCTTTATTTGTTTTCTCATTTTGAAAATTTCTGAACAAAAATATTAAACCCACAGTGTGTGATGTACAAATCTTTTGAAGACTGATGATCACTGTTAGAAATTTCTCTAAGTGTCAATCTGGGTTTTTTTTCAACTGGGATTGGCAAGGCATGGTATAAAAAAATTTTGGTTGATCGATGAAAACTTCACAACGAAAATGTATGTCCCTTATAGGCTCACAAATGGAACAGGTTTTATAGATCACGAATTCATTGAGAACCAAACAAATCTAACATTCTTTTAATTTCCATATCAAGGCATTTTGACAAGTGTCAAGATTGGCTGGGATATTTAAACTGGAAAGGTTAATCTTGGAAGAAAAAAGTCTCAGTTTTTGAAATCAATCCTCCAAATAAGAGCTGACAATTTAGGAAGTACAGGAATTCCTAGATGTTCCTCGATGACCATTTCTTCAAGATGACCTTCTCTTTTGTGGTATTGGCATTAATAGTCACTTTATTCTTAAATGGTCTAATATGTTAGAATTATTTATTAAAGGGAAATAAAGAAATGAAAAATTAGTAAGAAGGAGATGGTAAAGACATAAACACGCTTAATGAGATATTGATATCTCTTACCTTGAAACCTTATTTTTCCCTCTTTCAATTTTGCTGAAACCCTCTTCTGTGTTTCTACAATTTTTGCCATCCCTCTTCCCATGCAACCTTTTTTTTTAAAGCTTTTTAATTTCTTCTCTTCTTCTTCTTAATTTTAGACCGTCCCTATTCCTCTGAAACCTTTCTTTTCAAGTGTTTTATTTTCTTGTTTTCCTCTTCATTTTCGTCAGCCCCTCTTCCTCTTAATTTTCGGTAGCCCCTCTTCTGGTACAACACGTGAGTTTACCAAACTTTTGTTACTTATGAAATTTATTCTTATTTACACCATAAATTTTTAGTTTTTGTCAAAGTCAAGCACACCATAAAAGTAATGAAACCTTGGGTGCTGTTTTGGTTTGTGTTTTTCATTTGTTTGGGAGAGAGAGATAGAAAGTAGAGAAGTTCATTGTTGACCAATCTCTATCTACAGAAACATATATCTATCTTTATCTATAGCTCTACTTTCTTTTCTTTCTTTTTTTTTTTTGAAAATATTAATATTAATTAATGAAATGAATTATGGATGGGGCTTTGCTTTCTTGTCACGTTCCACATTACATGAATCGCTACTATTTTTTTAGTTCTGTTTTATTTGTTTAGGGAGTGAGTGAAATGTTATTTTTATGTTTTGAATTCTTCTCGACTTTCATGTGCTTTCCCTTATGCAAATTAGATAGCCCCTTAATTTTTGTGTTATACACATTCAAAACATTTGTTTCAATTATTAGTATATAATCTTTTGTTAAAAAGAAAAATTCGAATTCTCTTTCTTTTCAAGTAAAAAAAAAAAATCTTTTTAGTGTTAGTTGTAATTAATTTTGAAATTACTTACAAATTAATCATAGACTTTATGATCTCTAAATTAATACTTTTATTGTTTGAATTACTCAAAATTTTCATTTTAAATGTAAATTATAGAAATTATAATAAAAATTTAGGTAATGGAGGAAAATTGTCGAGTCAATTTAAGTACATGCAGCTCAAAACGAGTAAATTTTTTAATATACTAAAGAAGGCCATAGATTTTATGGTCCAAGGTGTTTGATAAATCACTAAAAATTGTATGGTTTTCTTTTTTATATATATACATATAAAAGGGTTTTATGTATGAGCATTATAAGCTTATCTACTAATAATTAATGTTAATTGTTCAAAAACAAATGAATGGAACATTTTAATTTTGTATTAATTGTTAATTATCCATCTGTTAAGGTTGTTGGGCAGAGGGGGATATCTTATTGGTATATCTTTATGATACGAAAATGACATTGAAAAAATAAGGTAAAGTTGCATATATTAAAGTAAGGAAATAGATCTCCTTATCATTTGACTTTGCACATGAATTCCACATGATAGTATAATATTAATAATTTATTATGTCTTTTGATCTTAGCTTTTGCCCTACCTTTAATCTTTTAGGTGATTAAGCAAAATGAAAACATCAATTAAAATAATGGTATTATACCAATCAATTATATAATAACATGGTGAGCAACGAAACGTGCATTATAAGGTAAAAAGTGAGTTCATATAAGCACTAAACACTGAGTATTTAATTCGAGGACAAATGTGTATATCAAATTCTCAAAGAGCTGAATCTGATAAGGGAGATAAAAATGGGTTTGCTTAGGTTGTGACATGATTTATGGTTTATTAGTCAAAATTCATAATTTATTTATTGTTATTATTATTCCTTTCCTTGCATTGTATCTGTGGGGAGGCAGTAAAGTGTAGGAGTCCATAAATACTTTGTTAAAACTGTATTTTTTTTTATAACATAAAGAATATTTATTAAAATGAACAAGTATTGGTGTCGTTGATGAGAAAGTTTGTATGTGCTGTAATAAGGTGTTTAAAGTTGTCTATCATCTTGATATGTTTCTTAGCTATATTTTTTGTATTATCAGCTTTATTTGTGACATATACAAATTTGGGAGAAGAAAAAATGGAACGATGTCATAGTTCAAGGCATTTAGCAAGAAAAAATAAAAGTCTTGAGGTAAATTATTTTTCTTTGATTGAACATTTTGTTATTGATAATATAAAATTTTGCTAGATTGAACATAATCTATTCATAATAAAATTGTAGTGTGATGTTGAATTGCGTACAAGATGTAGCCTTGGTAAATTGGTTAGGATTATGAACGAAGTTGTTAGGGGTGATGTTGTGAAGGAAAATGCAGTGCGAGAGATAGGTTTTGGTGGGTTTCTAAGTTTGAGATGTACAATTTTGCGTCACCATCTATATGAGTGGCTTATTAAACAATGTAACCCATTAAATTATGTTTTAAGATGGTCTAACCATATCTTAGTAATGAAAGATACAGATGTAAGTCTAGTGTTTGGCGTTCCATGTATAGGAAAAGAGGTTAGACTAGATGTTGTAAATGAGAGTGATGAGATAAGGGTTGGTGTGACAGATTTTTGAGGGTTTCTTCATTGAAGGAAGTAGAGAACTTGTTACATAATGTAATAGATATAGATGATTGGAAAATGTTGTTTGTCTTGTTTGTTATCGGTAATATCATGTCGCCGTCTAGTAGGCCTGAAGTAAATATAAAGTTGGTTAACACCATTTATGATTCATCCCAAATTCATTCCTACAATTAGGGTGGGTTTACACTGAAATAGTTGATGAACGGCATTAGAAGATACACTGGAAGGCAAGACATAACATATATTACTGGTCTCTTACTCTTCCTTCAGGTAAATATGTATTATCTTTTATGATTTTATTTTCAATGTCTTTTACTAATAAGTAAAAAAATTTATATTTATTCTCCTATTGTTAATATACAACATTTTGGATAGATGTTTTATTTGGATAGAGTTATCCCATCCGAACGTTTGTTCTCCGTGCAATGCCCCGAATAATGGGAAGTGATGATGCGTCCGTGAAGAAGCGGCTACAAGTTGAGGAAGAGTTAGGGGGTATGGGTTATAGGAGGTAAGTAATGTTTGATTGATGCTTGTATTTATTTATATCACTACTCTTTGCGCATTCCAATTTATAAATAGAATATTAGTTTGTATTATAGAAAGTTATTCAAATCTACTTATGTGTGTAGGTTGTAAGTGACATTAATCCCTCTATTGATGAGTGTTTTGGAGATGTTTCAACAATGTAGCTTGATCCAGAGGCGATGTTATGTCTAAATTTTGTCATTGAAATTCATCTAACATAGTAATACCTTTCATAGCCTTTAAAATTGTTGCAACACTCTCCATAAATATTTAAATTTTATAATTATGTGTTTAGGCTTTATTTGAAATGATCAAAAGGCGTACGGAGAAGATGAATCAGTGGAATGAGGAAATGGTCCAATTTCATAAAGACAATGTTCTTGATTCCATGGCATTGGCAAAGTTGTCTTCAGCACATGCGAATGCTAAAATGGGAAATCAGTTCGATGATTTCAATAGAATGATGGAAAAGGTGGACACTTAACTTTCTCCATCATCTATGTTTAGCCATTTGCAAAAAGGTCTACTTCACAAACAACTGCCCTCCATCAAATATTTAAGTGGAAGAATCTAACGTTCCTTCCAATGTTGAATTTGAAGAAGGGGTGGAATTTGTAGAGAAAATTCCTGGAAATTGTAATAGGAAAATACATGATTTCCCTGTTATTAGGAGATCTCCATGAAATCCTAAAATAGTTAGGACTTCTGTTAATCTCCGATCACCATTCTTCGTTAGTTGGCCACTTGCGAAGTTGAAGAATGTAGAAAAAATTGTGGTTTATTATGCTTGGGATGAAAATGCTAATCATATGTAAGTTACACATTCCAATTGACTCTCCACTTTTTACATAACACTATTGTGACGAACAATGCGATATTTGAACAATGTTTGTTAATGATGTAGGGAAATTTTGTCCGCAACGCATGGTTGTTCATTAACGAGGTCCGACATACTGTCTTTAGTGGGTTCGAATTGGGTGAATAACATGGTATAATCAAGTTCGTTAATTTAACATTTGCATTAACGCTTTTATCGTAAGATATCCTAATTCATTTTTCTATGAAGTATGGCAGGTTGTAGACATGTATGTTCGTGTAACTAATGCCACCAAAATCTATATGGGTAGGAAATCGATTGGAACTCATGTTGTTCTGAGTTCACATTTTGCGGTATGAATTTTGTTCCCTCCTAAATACATCTCTATAAAAATGTGTAATTCTTATTGTATGTTGATTAAGATTATAAGTATACAGCATAAGTTAATAATCAAATTTCCTTTTAATGTAGGGTAGTATACTTAATTACAAATCTGCGGGAAAGACAGCTGATGAAGTGGCCACTTATTTTGCTAATTTTCTTACAAATGAACCGTATAATGCTGATATTATGCAAGCTCAACTGGTATGCATACATATATTATTGAAGTTCTTATTTATGATTTGTCATTAATATTCAATTCATTGGTTTAGATTTTCTTACCCTTATGTGCAAATAATTATTGGGTTGCATATTGTGTGAATACAGTGTCTCGTGAGATTGAAATCATTTACTCAAGAAGGTCGCCTTTTGGACGTCTTCATGTTGCTTTCCCGAAGCGTTTGGTAATCTTTAACTCATATTCTCAACTAGTTTGTTCGTAGTGAAATATTTGACTAACATGCTTCAAATCGTCTTTTCAGCTAAAAGTTTTTCAGCATTGTTACATGCTTGGAATCATCCTGCTACAGATGCAATGAAACAGTACAAAGAGAAACGTCTACAATTTTATTGGTAATCAGATGACGAGTAATCTCTTAGTTTGAATTCATTTAACAGTTATACATGTTTCTTTAGTTATAACTACTATTCATGTAATATATTTTATCATTTGTCTTACAGTTCAACTGATTATGGATTTTTTTTAATTAAGCACTTACAATCCTGGTTTGGCTGAATCAATCCACCGCTTAATCGGGTGATTGTCATAGAAATTATTTGTATTTTTTGTAAGACTAATGCGAAGAATTTTAATTGATGTACATAATTTTTTTAGGATGATGCGAAGAAGTACTGTCTGTAGCTCGCTGCCCAATTGATTTTGGATACACAAAATACAAAAAAAAAAGAGCAAGTTCTGAGCATGTTGTCATAGTAAAATTGTTAATTTTTGGTCGCTTTTTTATCATGATTGGCCAGGTTACTGGAGGTGGTAGGACCGAGAAACCTGTTCTTACAGTGAAGATGCTTACAACAAGTTTGGTCATGCTGCTATTTTAGTTGTTGTTACTGCTGCAAGGAGGACTGGTAGGCTTAGAGGACAAGCTGCTGCTACTGCTGCCAAGGCTGATAAGGCATAGGCGTAGGATATTACTTGTTTATTTAGTTCTTTTGGTTCTTACGGCTTTTATATTTACTTTCAAGTGTATTAAGCACATTTATGCTAGAAATTATGTTTCAATTTTCAGATAATGGTACAACTGTTTGGTCTTGTTTTAGGGATGTTTATGTATTAAATTTGGATTTTTCAGATAACAAGTGAATGATGAATCTTTTTATGGCAAATCAATACCATGGCTTCTGTTTGTCATCTTAGTCAGCTTCATTTTATCATGTTCATTTTCTAATCTGGTTGTAACTAGTAAGTCCAGCCTTTGTGGATTCTAAACATGGATAGTGTGTTTCTGCAGTTTCTTGAATGTTTATGTTGTTTTAGCCTTTTAGGCTTCATGCTGCCAAAGGAATGTAGGAATGTGCATATGGGGTTTTAGAGCTGTACATATAAGTGATCTGTTTGGGGAATAGTAGGATTGGTGTCTGTAACAATAAGCATGACAAGACGATCCAAATATTTCGCCAACACTAGTGATAATATTCTAGTTCCTATGAGAAATAATGGTTACCGAAACATCTCTAGTAACATTTGACTTAAAAATTTTCAAGAATCACATCCCATTCTCTAAACTTTCTGAGCTAACAATTGCATATGCAACCGGGAAAAGCTAATTATTTGCATCTATTGAGCTAGCAGATAATAACGTCCCTTTATAAGGTCCACTCAAATGGCAACCATCAATAAAAATCAACCCTCGACACCCATTTAAAAAACCAATAATTGAGCATCCATAAGCGATAAACAGTTGCTTAAAATGATTACCATTACCAAAAGTGCAGATTACGACATTTTGGGGGTCAGCATCTTTGATTTGCTCACACAACCATGGAACTAATTTGTACGAGTCATTGGCTTTCCATGCAGCAACTTCATGGATTGCTCTTTGCATAATCAAGCTTGCTGGTAGGTCATTGGAATTCCACATTCAGATTCTATTGCAACTCGAATTTGATGTGAACGTTGTGTCGGGTTGCAAAATCATTTTCTCTGAAATGATGGCAGCAACAAATTTTGACTTAGAAGAAGGTCTACTTTGTATTGCATCTTGCACACAGTGGTTGTGCACATTTATAAATGTCCCCACAACCATAAACTCCATAGACCGCATCTTCGAAGCAGTTAAATGTCGAGGACAGCTTCCAGCCCTACAGTCCACACTAATAAAAGACTTACTATTCTTCTTAAACTTATACACAAATCCATTCGCAACACTAAATTGATAAAAACCCAGCCTAAAGGCATATGCATCTTTGAATTTCTGACAGCTGTCGATGATGTGATCCAAATTCTGCTTACAAACTGATTTTTGTTCACATCAGTACATTCAACAATAACACCAGATTTGTTCGAAGTAGAACATTCAACAGAAAACCCTACATTACGTTCCCTCTTAGAATTGTTTCCACTT
This sequence comes from Fremontodendron californicum, assembly GCA_030761205.1. Lineage (NCBI taxonomy): Eukaryota > Viridiplantae > Streptophyta > Magnoliopsida > Malvales > Malvaceae > Fremontodendron > Fremontodendron californicum. Next base: position 5,276,831 of record JAULJL010000037.1, read on the forward strand.
ATGTCTTCATTCTCAATAACCATACTGCAATTATAAGAAAAAGATGAATAAGGCATAACGCAATTATATACTTTGATATTTAAAAGCTTTTATATTTACTTACCATAACAGATCTTGGTTCGAATGATGCACTATATGTCTGTCATTGTTGTTGGCGGATTCGATTACTTCAGTTAGAAATATATACAATTTGCATAACCAATCAGTAAAATTTATCAATATGTCAAACCGGCATCATTCACCAAATCAATTAGCTTGGTTTTGTCAAATTCCAATGTATATCTAAATACATGACCAACAACACTCTTCCTTAAGTTTCCCCAACTTGATGCACTAGTTTTTCAAAATTAGTGTTATCATCGATCATCACACCCTTCTTCCACCTCAATATTTTATAGAGTCGCCATTAACAATCAAGAGCTCACCATCAATATGACAATAACAATATGTTTCTGCAATATCTTTTATTAGGGCTTGATTCACTCATTTTAACTTTATAATGATTGAACAATATGTTTCTGTAATGTATGAAACAACAATACACTCTTACATGTTAACTCTCCTTCAAACGACCAATCAAGCAAAAATATAATATAATAATATGTACATATAGTCCACCAATATGTAAATATTGCATACCTATATATACATTCTTCCACATAATATGTACTTTCCCAAAATTCAATCAATTAAGATATTATGTGCTATACCTTGTTAATCATGTCCACTATCAATAGATTAATACAAGATTCTTTATTCAATTACTGATGAAACTACAAAAGGATGAATAATAATAGACATTAACATTAATTTGTAGTTTGGCTTGCATGGCAGAGTGGCTAAGATAAACCCCTAATCAAAGAAAGCAAGGTTAAAATAATTACCATATCATAAATTTGTTATTCAATTTTTTTTAAAAAAAAAGATAAATTAAACCACATTACAAGTCCAATCAGCATCAAATGAGGGAGCTCTCCATTGAAAAGGATATGAAACTCTTATCCTGTTCACGAAGTGTTGTACAATAACAAAGACCAATAATCAATACAATTAGCAATCTCATTCTTATACAGACAGCAAAACAACGAACTTCAAGTTTCCCGTCACAAGAATAATATATGCCTCCTATAATTAAAATAATTTTACGCATTAAAGCTATGACATATGTAAGGCTAAAAAGGCAAAATTTTATGAGATTTCATCACTGCTAGGGTCCATATCAGGATAAGAGCATATTGCCTTGTAATGAAGAAGCAAAATAGCCTTACCAAGGAGCAGCACCTATAATCCCAGCACGATCAGTTTGACAACTTATTTGAATTTTCGGTCATGTGTTCTTATATATGCCCTGCCAACAGTGAACAGGTGAGCATATATTTAGACAATCATGATCGAGAATATGACAGCAAAGCAGTCAAACATATGCCGCTCCCCATGTATAATATGAGGTATATACTGCAAAAACTCATCGAGGTGATTATAACTATTCAACAAAATTTTCTTGTAAGGTCAAGCATTAACCATCTATTTGGTGTCACTACTGCTGTAAAGAAAAAGGTATCTTTAAATGGAAATCTAAATTACCTGTTAAAAAGTTAAGAGAACGATGATCTGTGGTAGCCTAATCTCTATGCATTTGGCAAGCTAAAAAAAAAAATAACCATACTTAAGAAAAAAAAAATGAGCAAGAAAGATGGAGCAATTTTATAATAGATGTTCTTAATAGAAGATGTTGATACATACCACAGGAAAATCAAACTCATAGAGCCCAAAGCCAAACAGAGCAACCAGGGGAACAACAGACAAAGGACTTAAGAAAAAAGAAAGGGAAGATAGAATGGGAAAGCGTCGGGAAGAAAGGGAAGGGATGGATAATGGGGAAGGGAAAAGGGGAAGAAGAAGGATTATCGGAGGAAGAGAAAGCTTTTGTTTTTGGTATTAGGTTTATTTCATTAAGGGTATATTTGTCTTTACAATTTTCTTAACAATAATTTATTATTTCTTCATTTCTCTTTTACATATAATTTTAAGATTTAAGATCATTTAACTATTATTCCACTATTGACTGTATTTTTTCAAATTAACCCAAAAGAAAAAGGAATCTGTTCTAACTTTGGTTAAAGTATTTAAAAATTACTTGTATTATAGTCAAAAGTGTATTTTAGTCCATCTACTATAGAAGTGGGTAATTTAATCCTTGTACGTTTGAAATTGGTGCAAATAAATAAAATTCGTAACAACGTTAATTGAAAATCGTCTAAATGCTGACATTGACATGTGAAACTGACAGAAAAGATGACTTGGAAAAAAAATGATGACGTGTCAAATTTTTTTACTTAAGCGGAATTTAGAAAAACATAATTGTTTTTACCAAAATCTCTCCCTTATCCGTAAAAATATGTCATCATTTTTTTCGAAGTCATATATTCTGTTAGTTTTTAAATTCCACCTGAGCAAAAAAATTTGACACGTCATTATTTTTTTTCCAAATCATCTATTCTATCAGTTTCACATGTCCACGTTAGCATTTAGACGGTTTTTCATTAACACTGTTACCAATTTTACTTCTTTGCACCAATTTCAAACGTACAAAAATTAAATTAGTGACTTCTATAACTAAAATACACTTGGGTAAATTTGAAAAAACATACTGTCAATAATAAATTATTGTTAAATGATATAATAAGTAAAAATTATTTGAAAAAGAAAAATGAACAATTAGAAATTATTAAGAAGAAAATTGTAAAGACAAAGTTACCCTTGATAAAAAAACTTTCTCCTTTCTTTTTCTCTTATTTTTTAATTAAAAAAATAAAGTTTTCTGAATTTTTTTTTAATTTAAAAAAATATTTTTTAAAAATTTTAAATTTTTTATTTACTTTTTTTAATTAATTTTTTTTAAAAATAACATTATTTTTTCTAAAAATATTTTTTCTTTATTTTTTAAAATTAAAAAAAAATTAATATTTTATTTTTTAAATTTATTTTTAATAAAAATTTTTAAAAAATAATATTTTCTTAATAGAGTAAAAAGAAAAAGTAAATTTTTTTTATTAAGGATAATTTTGTTTTTACAATATCTTTTATAATAACTTTTAATTGTTATTTCTTTTTTTCAAATAATTTTTATTTATTATATCATTTAACAATAATTTAACTATTCATAGCATATTTTTCATATTTACCCAATACATTTTTTGGACTATCTAAATACTTTAATTTTTAACTTTAAGTGGTGGAGGGCAGTAAAAGGTGGGATCCAGTAATACAAAAAGGGTAGACACGTGTAATCCACGTGGCAAAATATCCAAAGAGACAGCCTCTCACTCACTCTCAGGCTATCTTCCACACTCTCTTTCTCTATCCATCTTCAATCGACTTTCTTTCCTTGCCTTTCTCTTCTCCTTAATCTTTTCTTTTCCTTCCTTATTATTACGCTCGCAACTCAATCCTCTCTATTTTCTCCCTTCCCTCTTTCTCTCTGTTAGGTTTTTTTTCCTTCTTTACTTTGGTTTTTTCTAATAATCATCATAAAGAAAGCTATGTCGAAGAAGAGGAAATCCGATGCTACGCGCCTGGACGAGGTGGATCGGACCTTGTATACCACCTTCTGCAGCGCCGCTAACTCTCTTTCGCAGCTTTACTCGCAGGCCATGAACCACCAGCGCCTCTCTTTCCATGCCGGTGAACGTCACGCGCTGGTTTTCTTCTATCTCTATGTTTTATTCCATTAGCTTCTTTTTTTTTTTTTTTTTTTTCTTAGAATGGAAAATTCTTAGGAGCAAAATTGTGAGAAAAATGATGAAATTAGATTAGTATTTAATTGCCAATTTGCATTTGAGTTTTGGTTGTAATCTGGTAAAAGGTGTCAGCTTTGTTTCTTTCTGATAATTTATTTCTTTCCCTTAAAGAAATGGAAATTTTATGTTAATTTCTGTACCATTATTGAATAGTCAATTATTTTCCCTGCTGTCTAATTGGTGTTGGGTTTTTGTTTACTTCGCTCTGTTTTTGCAAATTGAAGTTTTTTAATACTGAGTAAAGCTTATCAAAACTTCTTCGTTGTTTATTAGCTTAAAAAGATGAAATATTGGATGAGCTATTGTTGAAAAGTAGAGAAAAATCAATAAAATTACTGAATACAAAAATACAAGGACATTATTTGGGTGTTCCTTTTGATTCATTTTTTTTTTCTTTTCTTTCAGAAGAAAAAAAGTAAAAAGTGCATTTGGATAGGATAGTAAAGAACGCTTCTGAAGAATTAGTTAAATGCCAAAATGTGTAATTTAGTTTTGCATAAAGGTTATAATTGACGTTTTATTTTAACCATTTTCTCATTTTTAGCGAATTACTATGATTTTAATTTTTACTATTCTTTTGCTTTAAAGCAACTTTTTAGGAGTCCAAAACCAAGTAGTGAAACCCAAACTGAGCCTAAGGATATGCGATCATGTTTGTTGTTATGATGACAGAATAAGATAAAACAGTCACATATGTTTTACAAAGATTATTACATTATAGAGAGGTTGTCCCAAAAGCTCAAGCCTATATTGAAGAGCCATGAAGCCCTCAAAAAAATATATGATAGCACTATGGCAATTTAGAAGCTGCATAGTGGTTGCTTTGAGCTCCTCTCAGCGGTCATAGTTTCGACCTATGTTACTCGGACTCAAGTGTGAGTGTCAGATACGGATATGTGTCCGACATGGGTATGTTCAATTTTTAAAAGTTTTTCCATGTATTTGGAGGATCCTTGGAGGGTCATATCCTCATACCCATATCCGGATTTGTGTCGGACACGGGTGTTGGATACGGGTACTTCAAGAAAAATAAAGAGTCAGAGCAACATAGGTAGCAACCATGGAAAATTTGACAACTGTGGCAACTGGCAAGCATGCACGCCTTTATTTGTTTTGTGATATGAAACTAAAAGGCAAACAGTTTCCTAACTCTTGAACTTGTATTCACACGATAGATTTCCCTGCTTCTAATTCTTTACTCCTATTGTTATTTATTGGTTTATTAATTTACCTTGAATTTTGCTTGTGGTTGATTTTCATCCTTGCTTTTAATCCATTGGCCCTGTATTCTTGCTCTGCATTGTCTTAAATTTTAAAAATGAAAAAGAGTGTTTGTTCTGGATAATTTCAGCCTACTATGTTCTTGTTTCTACACTGAAATGATTCCTTCTGATTGTAGTAGCACTCCATTTTTAAATATTTCTGCAGACTTTCATTTGACTTTCACTTTTCAATTGTCCAATTATGTCTTCATATGCCACTGGTTGGCCATTGGGTATTGCATCTAATTATATAAATCCTTCCTCTCTTTTCCCTTTTTTCCCGCAGGAGAAACTTTTTCAATGGATTTTGAGGCAGCAAGAAGAAGGATCAAGGGTGACAACAGCTGATATAGTTGCTTATTTGCAGGTATCTTTTGTGATTTCTTGCTCTTATTGTTTTGATGAATCTGTTTCGTGAATTATTGTTCCTTTTCTTTAGTACCTTTCTCTACTCAATTTTATATCCTTTGTATTTAACTTAATGCTTCAACCGACAGTATGTTTTTGCATCATTCTGGTGAATTTAATTGGAGTGTCCTGACAGTTAAGCACTTAACTAGAACAGTATGTTTGGGGGTCTGAACAGAAATGAGAGTAAAATAAATGAGTGGAAGGAGAGGAGTAGCGGAGGATAGAAGAGACTATTGTCAGTTTTCTGGAATTTCTAATTGATAGATGCATGAACCTGGGTTAGAAGTATGTTTGGGGTTTTTAATGGAAATGAGAGTAAAGTAAATGGGTGGGAGGATGAGGAGGGTAGATTAGGATAGAAGAGACTATTATCATTTTGCTGGAATTCCTTATTTATTAGATGCATGATCCTGGGTCAGAAATTGAAATAATGATACTTTCCCAGAAAGCAATTCCTGTTGAGGTTTTCTCTACTTGCTCATATCTGAACATTATGGCCTTGAACTTGAAATATTCTCTTTTTTAAAATTTGCCCAAGCTCTGTCAGACTGAATATGTGCTCACCTATTTCCTAGCATATTTTTCCAGTTGATTTATGCAAGGGTCGTGCACCTTATTCAATGAGTCTTTGATGTTTGTACATGATAACTTTCAACACTTTCCATTTAAATTTACCTTTTTTCAAGGACCCAAGCAATTGAAATTTCTCCAAATTTGACTGATTTGTTAATACAGCTTAGTTTTGCTGAGTTTGACTTATGAGAGGCTATCTGAAAGTGGAGTAGTATGGTCTCACAAAGCAAGTAAGCTGAGCGGCTAAAATGGACATTTCTTTTTTGGGTCACTTAGAGTTTGAATTTGTGGGGATTAGTGGGAACCAGAGGAACATAATGAGTTAAAATAATGAGAAAATAGATGGTTTTCTTTAGAGGCTTAGGACTCAAGTGAGTAAAGTTAATTCGGAGAAATATCTAACGAAGTTTGATCTATCAAGAAACAAAGTTTGAGCTGGCAACACTTGGGGTTGTAGATGTGATTGTATTGCATGTGTGGACCCTTTTGAAGGCTTCCTTCTGGTTCTTTAAGATTTAGAGAGTTGATCTTTGAAATGAGCAGTTTAGAGATATAGGGGAAAGTTGTTCATAAGAGAGCCCAGTGTAAAATATATAAACGATTCCACTGATAGAGAATTGTAAAGGGCAGCCACAATTCTCTATTTTAACCGGAATGGAAAGTGTTTATTTAGCACATGTCTCCCCTATTCTAGAAGGCTGATGTGATACAGTGATTTTGAATCGAAGAGGGTTTTTTTTTTTTTTTTTTTTGTGAATTTGAAATGGTTGTCTTTCTTAGCTTTTATAGGGAATTGTTGGATACTTTTGAGGAAATGTGGCACAGGTTTGAACAGGTAGTGCTACTAGTTATTGGAAGATGAGTTAGTAGGTTTAGGCTTGTGATACATCTCGGACACATATCACTATTGTTTCTCCCAAGGGGTAAAAATGATAGGTTAATATGGTCTTGATTTTTTTTTCCTCTGCAATTCTGAGGTCTATATTAGGAAAAAAATGTCTTATTGTTATGTGCCACTGGCACCTTGCATTGGTAACAACAGAATATGAGGTTGACACTTGACTGCATGGTATGTTGGACATGCCTGCTGTTTGAATGTATTAAGTTGCATCCTAGTGCAGCAAAAATAGGAGGCATATTGTGTTATCTACTTGGTGCTTTCAAACACAATTAACTCTCAGACTGGTTTTTGAACTAATAAAGGACAACTGCAGTTATCTTGGAGGACATTAATGTATAATCAGGGTTCTTTAGATGCTTTGACCCTTCTTTTGTACTTCACTAACCCTGCATTAAAGTGATGGAATTATCAATGTCCACAAGTTATTTAGTTATGCCATAAATTATTATTTTAAAATATGAAGGCACATTAACATGTAGTAACTATTTCATGCATAATGGTTTTATGGTCTGGATGGTGATGATTGTTGGGTAAGATATTACCAATTTATAATCCAAGAGATCATTAACATTGTGTTATGTCTAGTGACATGGATCATTTTTTTTTTTTTTTTTGTGTATTTGGTATGTAATTGATGGATAAACAGCTTTGCTATGTTGTTTCAACTTTTCATTTTTCTTGAAGTACCGTATCCGACATCCTTGTCTGATTCATATTCGGACATGGGTATGGGGATATGATCTTCACAAAGATCCTCCAAATACATAGAAAACTTAGAATAAATCAAATATACCCGCGTCGGACACATACTCGTGCTCAACACTCACACCCGACTCCGAGTAACATAGCAGCTTAGGATGTTTTCTTGCAATTTTATTTCTTCTACACTTTTTTCAAAATCTGGTGGAAGACAAAGAATAGTTACATTTACATGGAAAAAGAAAGTGACCTTTGAGTATTTTCTTTTTCTTTTTTCCCTTGATAATTATGTTTTCGTTTCTGTAGAACGAGCTTGAATATGGAGCAGAGGAGTCTCCAATGTCCCCCAGGCTTTCATTTCAGCACCAGCACCCTCAAACTGCAACACACTTAAGTGCTCCTTTTTCTTCCGCTCCAATTTCAGCAGCAACAATTATGCAGGGAGTTCGTTGTGCTGGGGATAACCAAGCAAAGAACTCAACATTATTCTCAAATGCACTCTCCAGCCCTGTTCGTCGGAGCCTTGTTCAGCACTACCACTCAATCCAGGTTAGTTACCATTCAAATAATAATGTTGTGTGTTCTGTCAATGGACCTCGAAACAATGAGACCAACTGCACTCACCAACAAAATAGCAAAGCCAATTCCCCAACCGCTAACGATTGCATGGACATGCATGCTGATGGTCCAGGCCATGATTTTCCTTTCTGAAATTTCTCTCTTGTCGTTTCTTTTTTTGTTTTTCCTGGTAAAATTTCTTAATGTTTATGTATAATAATAATAATAATATATTTATATATTTGTAAACTCAAAATTCTCAATGTTTATGTATAATAATAATAATAATATATTTATATATTTGTCTAATAGTGGTTTGCCATAGCTGGGGGACCTATAGCTAGCCCAACCTAGTAAGAAACAACCGTAGAAAGTTCTGACATTTGGTGTTAGGTTTACTAAGGATTCACTATTTGGACGGTAAAATCGGTTTTGGTGGTTGAGATTGAAAATAGTGATGGTTGTAAAATTAATTATTGTATTTGTGAGATTAAAAATAACGTGATGATGAAATTAATTATTGTAGTGTGAGATCGAGAGATTGAATATTGTAGTAGTGAAATTAAAATTAATGATGAGATATGTATTTTGATAATGATCTGATTAAAAGAACTTTTCTTTCCTAATATGAGTTATTGAGTTAATAAATGTTTTTTCTTGGCTGGTAGTTGGCTAAGGTCAATGCTGTAAAATCCTCCAATTGTTTTATGGAAATAGGCTATGTTATTTGAATTCGGGAGTGAATATCGGATTTGGAGTGAATATCGGATTTAGGTACGTGGGTATGTGTTTAACATTCATATGTTTAATTTTTTTTTTAAGGTTTTTTTTATATATATATATTTGGAGTATTTAACCTTATATCTATGTTCAATATGTGTCAGCCACAGCTTCACAGATGTTCTATACTTTAAGAAAAATGAAGAATTCAAATAATATAGAAATTTGAAAAGATAAAATTAAGAAAATTATTTGAAATAATGTCTTATCAGAAATATTAAAAATAGTAATATTTCTGTATATTTGTAACCAAAAGCAAAAGAAATCTTTTAAATTACTGAATTCCTCGCCAATTGCCATGCAATTAACTGATTGTGGCTGAAGAAACATAACTTCGAAAACAAAGCAATCTTCCAAAAAGAAACATGAAGGTCATATGAGACAAAGGACCTAATGACAGAACAAAAGAAAGATGATACTGATACTTCCAGGGAGGTAAAAAGTTGCTCTTTAATTTTAGTGTACTCCTTGAAATGTCATTTCGATTTGAATTTATTCCGAAAATTATTCGATACTATTGCATTTGCCAATGGAAAAGTTTTCTGTAAGGTTGAATTAATATGCAAAATGTCCAATTGTTTTTATCAAAATTTGGGTTAATATGTAAATTGGTTTTCGAATTATATATTTTTTAATAATTTGGTATTTAAAAAAAAAAAAATCATAATTAGGTATTTGAGCTTATATTTCGTTAGCAGATTATCTTAATGGATTAATGTTGTTATATAAAATATTAAGGTGAAATGATTGATCAATATTAAGTCATTAAAAATAAAATGTTTTTTTTTTTAAATGCTGACATGACATTGAGTATATTCGTGTTGAATATTACTCATATTTGATATTTAATATTTGCTCGATTATGAGTAACATAGGCCTAAGCACTCAACACTGAAAATTGACTTCAATATAGTTAAGCAACTAAACCATCTTTTCATATTTTACAATAAGGAGAAGGCATAACAAGGTGACATGAGAGCTTAGCTCAGGCTGATGAAGATGAAAGTTCATACAAAAACTTCAAGTTCTATTCTCTTTCTACTAAAAAAAATAAATAAATATACATTAATTCCCTTTGAAAATCAGAAATCATAGAAGTCAGCATGGGCATGCAGTGAACTTGGTCTTAATCCACTTGAAGCTGCTGCGCAAAGACGATTTGAGTTTACCTTCCATAGTATACATATTATAAGATGCATGCCACCCTCTTTCTTCTCTTCAGCTGATCTGGATTACCACAAGCCCACAACTGGCTAACACATTGATCTACCTTGCTGCTGGAAATAGGACCTTCGAAACTGTTAGAATCCCACATCGGTGGGAGAATTGTTAGAGTTCCTCCTTGAAGGCTATATAAAGAGCCTTAAGGAGAAGTATTAAAACCATCCCAAGAATTATCTCTTCCTCTCTTGTATACTTTCTTATATTCTTTGTGAGGTTGTTCTCTCCTAGTATTTAGAGAGAGGTGTTGTAATATTTTCTCATAGTGAAATTCTTCTAGTCTTGCCCCGTGGTTTTTCCCTTTATTCATTGAGGGTTTTCCACGTTAAATTTTGTGTGTTCAGTTCCTATTTTCTCATCTCTTATTTTAGTTGTGAGACACTATTCCGTCACTCTGGTACCTAACAGTGGTATCAGAGCCATTGGTTCGTGGTCCTTATTCCGCTGCAGTGAAAGTGTTGGTTCTTAGTATGCTCTGTGGTTGCAGTATTGTCTGATCTTCCACATCAGAAAAGAATTATTCTTGTTGCTGGAAATAAAGTGTGGTAGTGTGAAAGTGTCTAGGGAAGTTCTGGCTAGGAAAGACTTGGTATTTAAGTGTGTCTATCAGTGACCCACCTCTCTTTCCTGGGAACCTACCTGGTGCACTATTCACGGGCTACGGTCACTGTTCCAGTATACGGTCACTGTTCCAGTATACGGTCACTATTCACAAATACGGTTACTATTCATACGTGTGGTTGTATACTTTTGCAGTAATTGTTAACGTATACTGGATTTGTTCTAGTGTACGACATACGTACAATACTGTTCACGTATACGGTACTATTCACGGTGAAATAGTGTAACTCGCTTCAGTTCGTGTACAACCATGGCAGCAAAATTCGAGATAGAGAAGTTCAGTGGGAGAAATTTCTCCTTGTGGAAATTGAAGATAAGAGCAATTTTGAGGAAGGATAATTGTCTAGAAGCAATTGAAAGTAGACCCACAGAAATGACTGATGAAAAGTGGAAAGAGAAGGATGACAATGCTGTTGCCAATCTGCACCTAGCAATGGCGGATTCAGTTTTGTCAAGTGTTGCAGAGAAGAAGACTGCAAAGGAGATTTGGGATGTTCTAAACAAATTGTACGAGGTGAAGTCACTTCACACCAGAATATTCTTGAAGAGGAAACTCTACACTCTTCGAATGAGTGAATCCACGTCGGTAACGGATCACATCAACACTCTGAATACGCTATTTGCTCAACTCACAGCATCAGATTTCAAAATAGCGGAAAATGAACGTACGGAACTTCTACTTCAGAGTTTACCAGATTCGTATGATCAACTCATCATCAACATCACAAATAACAATGTTAGTGACTCTCTTCACTTTGATGATGTTGCCGGTGCTATTCTTGAAGAAGAATCCAGGCGCAAGAATAAGGAGGAAAGGTCAGAAAATTCAAAGCAAGCAGAGGCTTTAACGGTGATGAGAGGCAGATCAACAGAACGTGGCTCCAGTGGGAGTCAGAATCATGGTAGATCAAAATCTCGAAGAAGGAAGAATCTTAAATGCTACAATTGTGGCATGAGAGGGCACTCGAAGAAGGAGTGTTGGCATAATAAGAAGAGTGGAGAAAAGAATTCTGAAACATCAACCTCCCAAGGTTGTGTTGCAAGTACCTCAGATGATGGAGAAATCTTGTATAGTGAAGCAGCGACTAGTTCTAAAGGCGGAAAGAAACTCAATGATGTCTGGATAATGGATTCAGGTGCGACATGGCACATGACTCCACACCGAGATTGGTTTTGCACTTATGAACCTATTTCGGAAGGATCTGTGTTCATGGGAAATGATCACGCCTTAGATATTGCTGGAGTCGGTATCGTCAGATTAAAAATGCATGATGGTACTGTTCGCAAAATTCAAGGGGTACGACATGTGAAGGGCTTAAAGAAGAACTTATTGTCAATTGGACAATTGGATGACCTCGGGTGCAAGATCCACACTGAATGTGGAATATTGAAAGTAGTGAAAGGAAACCTTGTGGTGATGAAAGCAGAGAAGATCACAAGCAATCTATACATGCTTTTGGGAGAGACGTTGCAAGAGGCAGATGCATCAGTTGCAGCAGCCAGCCAAGAAGAAACGACGATGATGTGGCATCGCAGATTAGGCCATATGTCAGAGCGAGGCTTGAAAGTCCTTGCAGAACGCAATCTCCTGCCCGGGCTCAAGATGGTCAATTTACCTTTCTGTGAGCACTGTGTGATAAGCAAGCAGCATAGATTGAAGTTTGCTAAAGTAACTACAAGAAGCAAACACATACTGGACTTAATCCATTCTGATGTGTGGGAGTCACCAGAAATATCCCTGGGTGGAGCAAAGTATTTTGTATCATTCATTGATGACTATTCCAGGAGATTATGGGTGTACCCAATCAAGAAGAAGTCAGATGTGTTTCCAGTATTCAAGGAGTTCAAAGCACAAGTAGAGCTTGAAACTGGGAAAAGAATCAAGTGCTTGAGGACAGACAATGGAGGAGAATATGTAGACGGTAACTTTCTAGCATTCTGTAAGAAAGAGGGTATTATGAGACAATTCACGGTTGCACATACGCCTCAACAGAATGGTGTAGCAGAGCGGATGAACAGAACTCTCCTAGATAGAACAAGAGCCATGCTGAGAACAGCGGGATTGGCCAAATCTTTCTGGGCAGAAGCAGTCAAAACCACCTGTTATGTGATAAATCGATCACCATCAACGGCGATTGGTTTGAAGACGCCTATGGAGATGTGGAAAGGAAAGCCAGCTGATTATTCTTCTCTACATGTGTTTGGATGTCCTGTGTACGTGATGTACAACTCCCAAGAAAGAACAAAGCTGGATCCAAAATCCAGAAAATGTATATTCTTGGGTTATGCTGACGGTGTTAAGGGGTATCGCCTGTGGGATCCCACTGCCCGCAAGGTTGTTGTCAGCAGAGATGTAGTTTTTGCAGAAAATGAACTGCAAAGTGAGCAAACAAATGACAACACTTCAAAAGAGACTGCTACAGTGCAGATGGATAGAAATTCTCAAGAAGATGATTCTTCTGAAGCAGAACCAGAGCATGAGGTACCAGAACCAGTTGAGTCCGAGGCTGTAGAAGTTCGACGGTCAACTCGTGAGAGAAGGCCTCCAAATTGGCACACGGAGTATGTTACGGAGAGCAATGTTGCATACTGTCTTTTAACAGAGGATGGAGAGCCATCAACTTTTCATGAAGCTACTAGTAGCCCAGATGCTTCTCTGTGGATGACAGCAATGCAGGAAGAAATTGAAGCTCTTCACAAGAACGAGACATGGGAACTGGTGGAATTACCACGTGGCAGAAAAGCCATTGGTAACAAATGGGTCTACAAGATCAAGCGGGATAGCAATGATCAAGTAGAACGATATCGTGCTAGATTGGTTGTAAAAGGATATGCTCAGAAAGAAGGTATTGACTTCAACGAGATATTTTCTCCAGTTGTCAGACTTACTACTATCAGAGTAGTGTTGGCTATGTGTGCTGCATTTGATTTACATCTTGAACAACTAGATGTAAAGACGGCTTTTCTACATGGAGAGCTTGAAGAAGAAATTTATATGCTCCAACCAGAAGGTTTTGTTGAAACAGGCAAAGAGAACTTGGTTTGCAGGTTGACCAAATCTCTGTACGGTCTAAAGCAGGCGCCCAGATGTTGGTACAAGAGATTTGATTCTTTCATAATTAGCCTTGAATACAACAGACTGAGTTCAGACCATTGTACGTACTACAAGAGGTTTGATGATAATGATTTCATTATTTTGCTGTTGTATGTGGATGACATGTTGGTGGTAGGCCCCAACAAAGATCGAATCCAAGATTTGAAGGCACAGTTGGCTAGGGAATTCGATATGAAGGACTTGGGACCCGCAAACAAGATTTTAGGGATGCAAATTCACCGAGACAGAAAAGACAGGAAAATTTGGCTTTCTCAAAAGAATTATCTGAGGAAGGTCTTGCGACGCTTCAACATGCAAGACTGTAAGCCAATATCTACCCCACTTCCTGTCAATTGTAAATTATCCTCAGGTATGAGTCCTAGCAATGAAGCAGAGAGGATGGAAATGTCTCGAGTACCGTATGCATCAGCGGTGGGAAGCCTTATGTATGCTATGATATGTACAAGACCAGACATTGCACAAGCAGTGGGAGCGGTCAGTCGATTTATGGCAGATCCTGGTAGAGAGCATTGGAATGTTGTTAAGAGGATCCTTAGATACATTAAAGGAACCTCAGATGTTGCATTATGTTTTGGAGGATCAGAACTTGTTGTCAGGGGTTATGTTGATTCAGATTTTGCAGGTGATCTTAATAAAAGGAAATCCACTACTGGCTATGTGTTCACACTTGCAGGAGGAGCGGTAAGCTGGTTATCTAAGTTACAGACTGTTGTAGCTTTGTCTACTACAGAAGCTGAGTACATGGCAGCTACCCAAGCATGCAAGGAAGCAATATGGATACAAAGGTTAATGGAAGAACTCGGGCACAAGCAGCAGAAGATTATTGTGTATTGTGACAGTCAGAGTGCCTTACACATTGCAAGGAATCCAGCCTTTCATTCCAGGACAAAGCATATAGGTATACAGTATCACTTTGTTCGAGAAGTAGTAGAAGAAGGAAGTGTGGATATGCAAAAGATTCACACCAAAGACAACCTAGCAGATGTTATGACAAAGCCAATCAACACTGACAAGTTTATTTGGTGTCGATCCTCCTATGGTCTATCAGAAACGTAAGCAACATGGAATGGCAAGACAGAAAGAGTGGTGTGAAGATATGATTGGTTTAATCAAATCTTCAAGTGGGAGAATTGTTAGAATCCCACATCGGTGGGAGAATTGTTAGAGTTCCTCCTTGAAGGCTATATAAAGAGCCTTAAGGAGAAGTATTAAAACCATCCCAAGAATTATCTCTTCCTCTCTTGTATACTTTCTTATATTCTTTGTGAGGTTGTTCTCTCCTAGTATTTAGAGAGAGGTGTTGTAATATTTTCTCATAGTGAAATTCTTCTAGTCTTGCCCCGTGGTTTTTCCCTTTATTCATTGAGGGTTTTCCACGTTAAATTTTGTGTGTTCAGTTCCTATTTTCTCATCTCTTATTTTAGTTGTGAGACACTATTCCGTCACTCTGGTACCTAACAGAAACGGTATGATTTGGTCCTCTCCTCGAAGCCTCGCCGAACCTCTTGAGTACCCTGAAAATGATTTGCTCTTCTACATGCTCAAGGGAGAAGCTATCTATCTATGAGGAAATTAAAGGCAAGGCCTTCTCTCTCTCTCTCTCTCTCTCTCTCTCTCTCTCTCTCTCTCTCTCTCTCTCTTATATATATATATATATATATATATATATACATATATATATATATATATATATGAGAAGAGATAAACTTACAATAGTGTAAAACAAATTAACTTTACACGTTTTCATAATTGTGTATATAATTGATATTAATAAATTGACTGTTAGATTTAACAATATAATCACATTTGTTGTGCATGTAAATTTTTTAATTAATCTGATAGTTATATCATGTCGATTAAGAATATAGTCTTTTTTATATAAATTTTTTATATCAAATAAATAGTTAAACATTTTTAATTTACTCGAAACTTAATGTGTATGATTTATATGAATAAAACATGAAATACAATGAAAATCATATAAAAAAATATGAAAGCATGTAAAACTAAATTAATTTTATACTAGTGTAAATGGATCCTTTATATAAATTAGGTTTAGCTACACGTGCGTTGCATTGGGTGATATATCATGTAATTAATATTTTTTGGAAAATCTAAGATTTAATAAGTAGCA
Source organism: Fremontodendron californicum (assembly GCA_030761205.1). Lineage (NCBI taxonomy): Eukaryota > Viridiplantae > Streptophyta > Magnoliopsida > Malvales > Malvaceae > Fremontodendron > Fremontodendron californicum. The sequence goes on from JAULJL010000037.1 coordinate 5,292,906, forward strand.
AAGTAAAAGAATCTGCTCACTTAGCTTTATCAGTTGGCATATGACTATTCACAGAAGAAAGTTGACAGAATAAGCAATGGTTTATAGATTATATAATCAAATTAATCATGTAATGGTAAATACAGTTACCTTATAGTTTGAATTCTCTCTATTGAATAGCTTGAAGAATGCTCAACAATAATTCATGATTATGTTATTCCACACCCTTTTTGATGAAACTATAATAATTAACCACTATCTTAGGATCAAAATTTCATAGTGAAATTGGCAATTGATAATATTTCTTTCTAATAACACTAAATTTAAACCTTACCTAATTTCCCAATCGAAACTTTTCCGAGTATGTTTAATTGAGCAAAAAGTTACTCCTAGGAAAGCACCAATCAATATAATGCTCCCACAATTAACTAATTTATAAGTTCATGAAGTTATATCCTAAGCCTTAATATGATATGATCACTATAGCTAGCATTCTTGATAGAGTTGGTAAGAAATTGAGATTTTTATGGATGCAAGTAAGAAAGCAAAAGGGGAAAACTATATATTTTAGAGACGTAATTATATTGATATTACAGTTTATAGCAAATAGTCTCCTCCAATACATGCAGTAAGGCATAATAAAACTCATTAGAATTTTTGTGCTTAAAATTAGATTAATTCAACTTCAAAATCAACTTATCTTTAGTGAAATTAAATTAGGGAAAACATAAAAGGATATGTTTCCACCCGATAACACAAACAAACAATTACATATATATATATATTTCTTAATTTCTTAAAAGTTTTTGCATCAATTATAGAGAAAGTTTGGGACTTTCTACACACCATTAATTAATTTATAAATGTTAACCACAAAACGAAGTCTAAGTTTTCAAGCTTCGTGTAGTTTGAAAATCAACTTCCCTTTTTATATCTGTGATCAGTTTATATGCCCATAAATTATCCATCTCAGTAGTGCAAATTGGCTAAGCAACATGTCAAAAAAAAAATTAACGACTCGCTATTTGTTTTTCACTACATGTACTTGAGAACAAAAGAAAACGCCTATACCTCTTTAACAAGGTTCCATAAAAAACAGAGTATAATAGGTTGTTACAAATAAAGTTAGAAAATCAATATAAATTAAAATTTAGATAGATCATAAAAGCAATAGAATCAGCTTACTGTGTAAAAGAAGCATATTACAAATAAGGCTAAAAAATCAGTAAAAATTAAAACTTAGATATAGATCATAAAAGCAATATAATGAGCTTACTGTGTAAAAAAAGCAATAGCGCAATATTAGAATGCTAATGCAGACAAAATTCACAAAATAAATTAATCATAACTTTCATCTTTATATACGAAGACTTAATTAGGGTTTTTCTATTAACTCTACTTTGATTAGGATGCAAATAATAATAATAATAACTAATAAAATAACGAGGCCTAAAACGAAAGATGCAAATAATAATTAGGTCTAAACTAATTACGTTTCATTAATGATTTGTAGTAGCCTTAAAAGAAAATAGATTTTTTAAGAAAAAATTAATAAACCGTTATCAAGGATAAAATAGTTTTAAAAAATTAATAAATCATTATTAAGGATAAAATAATTAAATTTTAGCATTAAGGATAAAATAATTAATTTTAAAACTTTGGAGAGGCTTGGAATTTTCAACAAAAAAAAAAATTCTCTTCAGGATTGTGAATTGTGTTGAATGGCTTAGGGTAGGTCCATATTTATAATGCTAGCCTGCTATGCGAGATAGAGTTCTAAAAAAATTTAAACTCTTTGCAAAGGAGTTTTAAAAGAACTTTAATTGGATGACCCGTGAACCTTTGCAATTTGATTAGCCAAAATTATGACTTTATATTTAAATTATTTATATTTAATTTAAAGATAAATTGAATGACTCATAGTTGACTTTGATTAGATAAAATTTCCTTAATTAAAAGAAATTTCATTTGACATGTGTTAATTTATAATTGACTAAAAAATTTTTATTCTACATAAGGATAAAATAGTTAATTTTAAAAATTAATAAGGGTATATATGTCGTTCACTATTTGTAATTTTGGAGTGAGTTCTTTTATATAAAATAAACAAATAAAAAATATATATACAGATTATTATCTGGTACACCGATGGTGGAGTTTTTAGACTTCGCAAGCAGGGTTAATAGGGTGACACATATCTTAGGGTATAATAAAAAAATAAATAAAAATTAATTAAAAAAAGAAGTAGGACATGTGGCAATCTCTTAATCCACTTGTGGAGTTAAAAAATTTACACCGTCGATGTATCAAAAATGAAATATATATATATAGGATTATTATCCTGTACACTGACGATAGACATTTTTAATTCAACAAGCGGGGTTTACACCCTTTCGTAACCTTTCGTACGATTTATATTTATACAAACCGACCGTCGGATTTAACAATATAATCGTACTCGTCATGCACGTAAACTTTTGAATCGATCCGATATCCCTATCATATCGATCGAGAATATTGTCTTTTTCAATATATATTTAACGGTTGAAAGTTTTTTTATGTCAGAACGAATAGTTAAACATTTTTAATTTACTCAAAACTTGACGTGTATGATCTACGCGAATAGAATATGAAATACGACAGTCGGATTAAAAAAATATAAATTGTATGAAAGGTTACGGAAGAGTATAAACTCCGCTTGTGAAATTAAAAATGTCAATCGCCAATGTATAGGATAATAATCCATAAATATATATATATATATAATTAGTAATTATATCGTGTAGAACATCCACGGTGCACGTTAGTGCGGTCTGCATGGGCATTGGTGTGGCATAAACAATAGAATCATCCATTGTTTTTGTCGGGCGGTTGATTGGATGCAAAAATAATCTATAAAATCATGATGGGGTGTTAAAATGTTTTCAAGGCATATTTTAACGGATTAAAATTAAAAAAATAATAATAATTTGATTTTTTTTTTTAATTTTAATTGTAAAATGAGAAAGATGAAAGTTATAAAATAAAATAAAAAAGTTAGAAAATAAATTATACTAATCCGTATAAAAATATTATTTCCACATAAGGTTGAAGTAGGTTTTATTCATTCTCTAAACAGTAAATACAATGAGACTCATTATATTTGGAAAGTTGATGATCCTAGCTAGCTGCCCTAATATAACATGAAGTATCATTGGAACATTTGTAATTCTAGGATTTGGATACAAATAAATAATGAAACATGAAATATGCCCAAAAGAATGTGTGAAACTCTTTCCATATATGCTTTTATTATTATGGGATAGAGAGAATACCAAGTGGTCGGAGATGGTGGGAAGAACTGTTGAACAAAGGTAAGATAGGGCATAGTCATCTTCATATTATTTTTTTTTAAAATATTAAAAATATATTTTTTATTAATATTTATATATTTTTATAATTAAATTTAAATGATTTTTCATTTATTAATGATTAGTAATTCGAAATAGGCCTGCTCGAAATAAAAATCTTCGTCCAAGTCCGACCTAATAAAAATCAAGTCTATCGAGTCAAACAAATAACCCAACCTTGAACAAATCCAAATACCACTTAGTTCTTGGATGCAACTTTAGGCAGTTGTTGGGAGTGGGGACTAGGGACTCAGGCTCCATTGACTCTTATGAGATTAAAAGCAGTGGTGGAAGAAGATTAATTACTGTAGCGGTGAGATTAGGTACTGTAGCGGTGAGATTAAAATCATTGGTGAGATATATGTTTGGATTCAAAAGCAACGGTGGCGATGAGATAGATTATAATGAGAAGAAAAAATGATCATTAAGAACATTAGATTAAAATGTGTATATATATAATAAAACTTCTAAATTATTTGATATTTATAAAATTAAATAATTAAAAATTATCACATTAAATTTTTTTCAAATAATTATTTTATTAAAAAAATTAATAATATATAAATAATATTTTATATTTATTATTTATATATTTTTAATTAATTTTTATTATTATATAATATATTTATTAATTTATTATATAATAAATTTATTATATAATAAAAAATTTAAAAAAATCACCTGGAGCTTGAAGCTCCAGGTGATTAAATATGTAAAAGACCCTCCCATTGGAGGGTCTTTTTTCTCACAGGAGCTTCAAGCTTCAGCCGTGCAGGTGTTTGTTATCTAAACGGCCCAATTGGAACTAAAAAATCTCCACTCGAGCCGCATTGATCAAACAGAGTCTCAATAAATTTTTTTTGATACAAAAAAAACTCAAAGCTTAAAGAGAATTGAGAAAAATATTAAAAATATTAAAAATCGAACCCAATCTTGCAAAAAAATACATGAATCATTCAAACTAAATTTCGAATTCAGGAACTCAACAATTTGCATCAGGAGTTTGTGGGATTTTGATAAGTTGAACATCCCACCATAACCATAACTTGTGGGGGGCGGGGCCAACAAAGCCCAAAACTCTACATAGAGTTAATATACTATGAAATAATAAGCGCCTTTTGGATTTTCTTTTATTATTTTATTTCAATGGCAAAATAGGATTAGGATTAACCCCAGGATTTGAACCATGTCCTGCTCATTTTGTTTGCTCCAAATGGGAGCCCTTTAATGACAATTTCCTGAGGCACATATTTAGATTAAGAACAAAAATCAGATAATTGGGCATCTAATCAGCACAGTCAAGCAATGATTTCTTCCAAGAATATTCTAGCAATGCTTACTCAACTAGCATTAATTTCAACATTTTTGCAACTCTATCTGCTGAAAACAGCTAACCACCCCAATTACCTGTGATTTATCCATTTCACAAACAGTTTGCTAAAACAACAATAACACATGAGGCAAAAAGGTGACATAGCTCACCCTTTCTCCTTCTGAATGCCACTCGAGGATAAGGATTAAGGAAAGAAAGAGAGAAAGCAACTGAATACGAAGCTTAGCTCAACTAGGTCATATAACCATCTTTAAAATATGACATTCCATAAGTTTAAAGTTCGAATCCCAACATCTGCAATCTCTTCTCTTATTCTTAAGTTGCAGCCTCCATAACAAAATACCAAAAAGAATAATAATAAAATCTCTATTTTTGCCTATAACAACAAATACGGTGAGAAGTTTACTATTACTAATGTCTGAAGAAATCAGCACCATCCTCAACATCATCAGTTTTGATGCTTCCACTCTGAGCCATGAGTATTCTATACACTCTCTTTGAACAAACCTCACCTAACCTTCTGTCGTTACCTAGTAAACCTTCTATCACCAAGTCCTTGAGCAGAAATTCCTTTTCATGCACCTGCCATTGCAATACAATAGCAAAAAAGGACTTGAGTAATGGTCTTGACTTTGGAGAAAGGATATGTTATACTCTATGTTATTCGGACTTGGATGTGAGTGTTGTACACGGATATGTTCAATTTTTTCCAAGATTTCCAAGTATTTGGGAGTTCTTGGAGGATCATATCTCCGTACCCATGTCCAGATATACGTCGAACACACAAGTGTTGAACATGGGTGTCGGACACAGGTACTTCAAGAAAAATGAAGAGTTAGAGCAACATAGGTTATACTCCACTTGGTAGGAAGAAAGTAAATGAAGAGAATGGATTGATGATGAGGAAATGGAACTTGTCTTCCATCCTTTTAATTGGTTAAGGGACATCGATAAAGGAAACAAGTTGAACATTTCACACAAGGGTTTTCAAGGATTTGTAGGGAAGGTTGAAATCCCCTCCATTATCTTTTTTTGCTTTACTTTCTAATTCACTTGTCATTACCATTCGCATTTGTGGGACCCCAGTCATTTATTCTGGGAACTTACATTTGTGAACAATAATGATGAATTTATTAGAAAGTGATGGAAGGGAGTCGGACCCTTGAGAAATGCCAATCCTCACAATTCTTTCCTAAGATAAATAAATTCTTCACAGCATGATTTTGAAGGAAAAGCTAATTGTGCCAAAATCCCTCACTATCCATCCTTTCTACCAGTGAAATATAAGTTTATTTCTGTTTGCAATTTCCCCTTCCAGCCTCCTCTTCCCTTCCACTTCTTGGTGGTAGAAACAGATTGCAAGTTATCACATTAATTATGCCCTTGACATAGCTCACTCTAAAATATTCCACCTATGTTACTCGGACTCAGGTGTGAGTGTCGAATACGGGTATGTATCTGACACAGGTATATTCTGTTTTTCTAAGTTTTTCCATGTATTTGGAGGGTCCTTGAAGGATCATATCCCCATACCCATGTCCGAATATGCGTCGGACACGGATACTTCAAGAAAAATGAAGAGTCGGAGTAACATAGCATTCCACATATAGCAAATCTTAGGCCCTTAAAAACCATAAATGCAACCGAAGGTCCAAAAGTAAACCGAGAATCATGAAAGTCAGAGAGATTAACACCAAATTTTTCTATGCCACAGTACAGTTGCACCCTCTTAAAGAATAGTAAGCAGTTTAGCTTCCAAAAACTAAACCTGCTCAAAACTGAATTAGGAAATATTGGCCAAACATAATGTGACATCAAAGGGAAAAGCTTTAGAATATAAAGATGCCTTGGACTTACTGATTTAGTAGGGTCCATGTAAACACGCAAAAGAGATTTCATGGTAGGGTACTTTCTCCCTATGGCAAGAGCAAATCGTGGCTGGACCTTTGGGATGGCGAGCAAAGCTTTTAACCTGGATGTGAAAAGTTAAATCAGCAATAAAATGCAATGCCCATAGAGAAAGAAGTAATTGCAATCAATGCAGGTTTAAAAGTAGATTATAATTGCAGAAAAATATAGGAAATTATGAAGAAACAGACTTTTTTATGCCACCAGACCAATAACTACTTTAAACGCTTTGTTCATTAAACAACCCAGTGAGTATCTAATGTTTTCTCAACTAACTAACAAAAGGGAGTAAATTCATATTTCATTTCTGAACAATTAAGGCATCACGTCACCAGAATGTAAACAAGATAAAAAACCTAATTGGTACAAACCAAAGTCCTAAAATTTTATCCCCTCCATTAAAGCTGCAAAGAAGTCGTATTACTCTATAAAACCAATTTTTCTTTTCTCCAGGATGAACATTTAAGGACGAAAATAGAAACAAATCAAGCATGCTTGAGATTTTACTCACCACAAGTCCCCTTTTATTATATTCTTGTCAATAGAGTCCTTAGGAACAAGGGACCCATTAGCACTTACAGAGAGCCGCGTTAACTTCTTTCTGCAAACAAATAAATTAATTAATTAGTTACAGAGTATTGCTCAATGAAGGTATTGATAATAATTGAACAGAGTAGGACATTTAAAGATATATATATATATATATATAGTGCTTGCCAATTTTACAAAAGAGGCCACTGAACTATTTTCCTATGTTGCTCTGACTTTTCATTTTTCTTGAAATACCCGAACACATATCCGAACATTGGATATGGGGATATGAGCCTCAAAGGACCTTCCAAATACATGAAAAAGCTTAGAAAAAATTGAACATACCCGTTTCGGATACCTACCCGTATCCAAAACTCACACCCGAATCCGAGTATGCAAACAAATAATACAGATTAAATTCTGAAAAAATATAGGGTATGAGAAATGTAACTATTAATTACTAAATTCTAGTTAGAATAATATTTAGAACTACTTCCAACCAATCTACGAAGCGTGAGGAATTCTTTCTTTCAGTTTCCAACATGAACTCAAATTTACCATAAACAACACCAGCCACATAAGTTGCTAGCAAGGAAACATACCCTACGAGTAACCAGTATCTCTCCAAACATCCTCATGATTCTGAGTGCATGACATTTTAATCATTGGATACGGTAAACATCAACCAAAAATGATCACATAAGTAAAGCTTTGTAGCAATTAAAAAGTTATAACCAGATTAACCTTGACTCACCATACCATTCTGCACCAATAAAAATATAACTACGGCAACACTGAAGAAGGGCCTCTTTTTCTTTTCTCAATAGCACATTATTTCAATCAAATTAATGTCACCAATAAAAGCCACTTGTGGAGCTTTGTCAGCTGTCAACCAGTGGAGAGCTATAATGCTGGCAAGTGGCAACTACTTGGGGTAACATTCAGTTCAGTATTACAATCAGAATAAAAGGAAACTAACTCAGCATCTGAAGGAAAGCATTCTGACCCTGATGCCCTCAATTTCCATCAGGTGAGGGCAAACATCATTGATGATGGAGATTAACTATTAATGAGTCATAAATTTTAAATGTCAAAAGTCCTACTCCTAAATGTCAATCAATCTGGAGAACTTTCATATTGGTCTTCAAGGTTCATAAAATGACAACAGGTAAAATCATTTTTATCCTTCCATCTAACAAGATAATTGTCTCATTGATGCAATTTTATCACCACATGATGTATCCTCCTATATATAAAGCGATAAAGAGCACCATTTCTCCTTGTAATCTGTTCCGACTGTTGGGTACTCATACCATGCCTATAAAAATGCTGGCATAAAGTTTAATGATTGGATGTTGGATTAGAATAGTATTCCACTATTGAATAATAACTGTAAGCATTTTGGACACAAAAGCTGTTAGCTAATTATATGGCCAATATGACTCATAAGAACATTACGTCTAATAAGTATGCCTATATAAACTTAAGATAATACAAATATTGAGATGGTATAAGGTGGCACAATTTAGCAGTTATCTTTAAAAATGACATAGACCAGTACATTACAACATTGATAAGTGTGCCTATATAAACTTAGAGGATTGGATGACATAGTACATTCCACCCTAAACCCAAAATTTTAGATATTTTCTGAATATGAATTGTAAGTTACATACTGAAAGTGATAGGAACTAGTGTAACTACTTGATTACTACATTTTAAGGTAACCACCAAGCATGGTGCATGTCAATTACCTGGCAACCAGCACATATTATGGACTTCAAGAATTACTTTACAAAGAGCGAGACAATCACTATTATTCACATCATGTAACAGGAGCATGTTAAAGCAAAATAAATCATGTAATGGATCATCCAAAGCTTTTTAAATCACCTACTTAATGAGGCCAAAACCCCCATTAGGTGACCACAAGACTAATAATTGTCTCTATGTTATAACTGAACTTGAATTATTTACTTTGAAATTCATTTTAAAATCTAGAGTGGTACCTAAATTGGCAAGAGGCCAAACTGCATGTCAAACCAACAACATGTTCAGCCAGTTCAGCTTCATCTGCACATTGCCTAGAGTGTATCCTAGCATAATAAGTGGTCAGTTTTGCCAGCACCTATAAAACAAATTTCAGACACAAAATGAGATAAAAATGTGATGTTAAAAAGATATACAGAAGCTAAAACAACAACATTATTAGTCATGATTCAGTGCATATGAAGTTAGAAGTTTGACCTCCTCAATCGGTGGACGTCTCCAACCACTAGCATTTGCAGGGTTCTTGTATTGTTCATTTTCCCTAAAACATTGCCAAGATCCATATTTGATTTCATCACAATATTGCATCATCATGAAGTAAGTAGCAAACGAACAACCGTGAATCACTTCATTATCGATTATAAGCAGCAAAACATAACAGTACTACTTCCTTATGATTGTTGGTATAAATTGACAACTATTTGAGTATATGATATATTAATAATGAAATGGAAGTTCACAAGGATAACCACATATACATTGATAAAAGAAAAGTTATAGGAGTATTTAATTGTAAAATTTTCTCTAAAGTTTATGAACATTTCCTAGGTCTATACGGTTTCACCCAATCTGGAATTTTAATCTTTTTTTCTCTATCAACAAATATATCTATTAAGAGAGCAAAAATGATATCATGAAATTTATTCACTACCTCATCTTTAAAGCAAAAAAGAAAAAAAATTACTACTTTCCTTCAAAGAAATGGTGCAATTTTGCAATTTATAATCACAATAGGGGGAAGGGGGGAAAAGGAAAGATAAAATAATACAAATGGGAAATGGCTAACAACAAAACCACAACATAATACAATACAATAGCCTTCCTAGCATGAGAACTACATCCAAAAGGCACGAAGACATAGTCAAACATAGAGGAGAGAGGAATTACAAAACCATCTAAAATAAAAGGGTTGAACATCTATATGAAGGTAAAGTTCAGCATCTCTCACCTTTTATTAACGTATGCCATTAGTCTATTTGTCAGATAGCAAACTGTATAAGATGAGTATTTACTTCGGACTCTAGAAACATGATCCAGAAGTGTGTCACTAGTTACTAGATCACAAAACTCTGCAGCCTCATATACAATTAATACATATTGAATCTCTAGTCCTTCAGGAGAAAGCTGCAAAATGAAAAGCAGATGATCCATGTCAAGAAACAGTTAGCAAAGTTTTTTTTATGAGCAAAGAATTGAACAATATCCAACTGAAAGGTAGAAAAAGCAAAATTCCCAAATTAGACAATTCAGTCTATTTAGAAAGTCGGTTGTAGAGCAACTATTTTTGCCTAAAGTTATCAGTCACATAAATAGCAATGTATCTTTCCTATGCTGAAGTATCATCTAAAGCATATTTTTGCACCTTACCAGTACTAAACCTAACCAATTATTGAGACACATTTAGCAGTCCAAGTTCAGCCTGAAAAGGTCTAGGGAAGCTTAACGTGTCTCAAGTTATAAAAGGTGAGCCCAGACGGCATGGTTAGGTAATATAGGCTGCACAAAAACTAGAGTCTCATGGTATAATAAACAGTTACCACCACCATATTAAAAATATTAACCAAAATTTTGAAGTAAATAAATGGGGGAAAAAAGAAAATAAAAGAAGCAGAATTAATTTAAAAGCTCAATGTGACTCTGAGGCCATGGATGGTTAGTACAATATAATATGTTATGCATAACATAAAGAATAAACTCTAACCCACCAGGGTGAAGATGAATCAATATCTGAACATATAGAATTAAGTATCACTAGTTCCAAGCCACTAGCATAAAATTCCAAATTGCATCATAGCTATAGATTTGGATGAAGGGTATGAAAGGCATACATATGACTATATGATTGTAAACTACAATAAAAAAAGATTGTTCAGGATATCAGAATTTGCAAAACTTCATCCAATCTATTACCTGTGAAATATGTTCGGGAACTGTCATGGTCCATACAATTGATTTTTCAATTGGATTTGATGTTATGCGATATGTAAGGCCTTTATCAGCAAACCTTGAAAGTAAATGTCCTACATAACAAAGCTAGAGAACTTCTCAGCATATAGCCAGATCAGAAACGTAAATGCATAAGTCAAATACTAGCATGAATAATACAAGAACATCAACAATGCCCTTACCTCCTATTGACCCCAGTTCAACCACCTTAGCATCAATTTCAGCTACAATAGATTTTAGTGCAAACTTTCCTTTTTCCCATTTCTGCCTTTCTTTCTGCAATTTTTTGAACTCTGCAGCTTCAGCTTTCAAAGCGGCTTTTTGCAACTTCTCTTGCTGCATGTTAGGTTTTGATCAGTTACTTATGCAACACAACGTAAAAAGAAGCTAACAAAAATTTGTTGTAAAAAAATCACTAGCCTCTTTCTTTATCTTCTTTTCTTCCAACATAAGAATCCGTTCCTCCTTCGTCATCTTCTTTTTTACCGTTGCTCCATGTGTACTACTTTCCTTATCAGAATTGGCTTTAGTTTTTCGTTTCTGCTTTAGTGCATTACCCATCTGCTCCATGCTAAAATTTTCTTTGTCAAGATCATCATTTACCTGATCCAATTTCATCAAACTATCTGTTTAATACAGCAGTTGACAATTCTTAAAACCTAAATTTCTCTCAAGTTCTGCAAAATCTAAACTTATAAATTTTAAATAGATGAGCAAGTTAGGTCTGTGTGTAAGCAAGTGTGCATGAGAGAGAGAGAAGGAAGGAGGGTGAAAACTTGCTAAAATGCAACACTAGCACACTGGCTATATTGCAGGCAACAATATGAAAAATAAATTAAAAGCAGAAAGCAAGGTAGGAAGGAGGTGAGGAACATCATGTAGGCCCTAAAACTGAAAGTACCTACAAACTCAAAAATGACCAGAAGTAAAATAAAATGCAGATGGTCCTCAAAATCTTCAATTTGCCCAAACAATTGGATGTTCAAAATCTTCTAATTGTCTACCATTCCCCTTCATCCTTGGACTTCAAGAAGAGGAAGGAACGTCCTCTCCAAAATGCAACTCCGATACTACCTCTCAAATTCATCAACAGCTCAACTACAGTGCTTGCTCCCATGACATTTATAATGCCAAACAAGGAGAAAAACATAAATCATACAATCGAGAAGAAATAGAGAAACGAAATAAAAGATGACCAACAATAAACTTTAACATCAATGTTCCAAGTTTCTAGCAGTCTCACTATATCACATCATTCACTGCTCCAAAAATCTAAACTAAAAAGGAAATACTGGTAAGTGTTGCTGACTCAAATTTCCAACCAAATTTGCCTAAATGAGTAACAGGGTTTATTGCAATGTCCAATTGATCAATTAAGAAAAGAAAAAAGAATCTAGATCTCTATCATCCAAGACAATAAGAATAAGATAATTTCCTAACGCTTAAGGTGCCGTAACTGTCTAGGTGTATTTCTCATGTGATGTGATTTTTTTTATGAAGTAAGATATATGTTCAAATTTATTAAGTTTTTGAAACATCTATCAGTACATTTGCTTACCACTTCAAATACATGTTTAACCTAATTTCTACATTCCTTTTTCCTACGTGAAAATTTGGAAACAACTAGATAGCAACCTAGTTGACTATTTCAGAAGCTGAATAATGCAACATTATTTAATCATACCTCAAGAGGAAGTAGTGGATCAGCATCATCTTGCGTATACAATGGCCGAAAAGAACTGTCCTCCTCGCACATTTGGATTAGATTAGAACTCCCTGATAAACATAATTCCTTTAACTTCCATTAATATAAAAGAAAACAGATTCCAAACTACTGGATATGCTTCCTTTGGCAATTTTCAAAATCATAGCAAGGTTTCAAGAATCAGACAATCACATATAAAACATTTCCAGAGACGACATCAACAAACCTAGATGAGATTCATAATCAAAAAATCTAGAACGCCATTCTAACTCTTCGGACTCATCAATATCAGAACCCTTTGATCCATTCTCCTGACCGTTGTTCCTTTTAGAACCGCTGTCAGACTCATTATCAGATTCCAAACATATCAATCTGCTTATTCCTGTTAGGTAAGGAAACAAAGCCAGAAAGATAAAAGTAAATGTTAAGCAAAAGAACGAATGATGGTGACCCATTAAAGTTTCTTTTTAACCAACAAAAAACTTTGAACAAAATCAAAGAAAAAAAAGGATGAAATACCAATAACTCAGAAATGAGTCCAGATAGCAAAAGCAATAAGAAAACAAAAACTCAAAAAGGAACATAAAAGCATCAAATCCCAAATTAGTTTATCCACAGGCACAAACTGCTAATAGAATGAACCTCTTTTAACCACAATTACAGGGGAAAACATACACTTTTCATGATTTAACAAAAGTTTTAGTTCTGTTTGATTGTAAATTTGCTACTTGCTTTTTGCTTCTACAAGCAAAAAATAAAAGAATGCCTTTGGATACAAAAGCAAATAACATTTTTTAACGATTAAAAGTTAAATATTTAACATTTCTTAATAACAAAATACAGTATTTTACTTTTACATAAAATAAAATAAAAAAAGTATACATATATATGTTCAAATGCAGTTATATTTTAGCTATTTACTCATTTTTTATCATACATAGTTTTCGTTTTTACCATTTGCTTTTGCATTGTTATCAGATTATCACTCAAAATAAACAAAAATGGCCAAAATTGAAACATTTTCACTTCAAATTAAAACGAAAATGGATACAAATTTCAAATTACAACCCTAACATCAAACCAAAATTTAACGAAAAGAAATTGGAGTATGTAAAAGGGAAAGGGACAGACCAGACAGCTTGGTATCTCCGAGTTGAGGATCCGAAGCCCTAACCGAAGGGCCAGCATTGGAGCACCTGACGACCGAAGGCTCGGACATCGGAGTCTCGGCCACGAAAGAAGGAGTGGAACCGGAGGTGAAGTCGGGGCCCGATGACGGTTTTTGCGGGGTAGGGTCATCGACGAGAACCAGAACCGGAGGGAAATGACGGTCCGGTTCGGTTCTAGGCTTCTTGGAGATGGATGGGAGTGGGGTGTTTGGGTCGTCTTCATCGGATAGGATGATTGGATCCGACATAGAAGCTACTGTACGCTGCGAATTGGACTCTGGAAATCAAGAGATTTGGGGTAGTTTTATTGTAGTTTGCTTTTGTGGCTTCGAATAAGCGCGGGATCAATGAAGAGAAAGTTGCGTTTGGTAACGGGGATTAAGTTATTTCTGGGTTAGTTTTGTTAGAACGTCGGGCTTCCTCAAAAGGCTCAGCCCAAGTTTCAACTGTAATCTAATCTCTACGTCTCATTATTTTGGGCCCAAATCATTTGTTTCGGTTGATTTCTTAGTTTTTTTGTTTAGGTTGATTTTTTAGTTATGGAATAGATCTGCTCATGGATCGAGTTATTCGTTAGGTTTGAATTGGATTGGGTTTGGGTAAAGATTTAGGTAATTAGGATCGATTTGGTCCGGCCGTAATTACTATTTATTAAATAAATAAAAAATTATTTAAATTTAATTATAAAATATATATTAATATAAAAATAATTTTTGAATATTTTAATTTTTTTAACAGTGAAACTGACTTTTGAGCCGGTTAGGATCTGACTCGAAATGGATTTGGGTAAGGAAAAAAATTCAGGGTTGCAATCCAACCCGATTCGACCTATGAGCAAGTCTATTATGGAATATATTGTTTTTGTTTTTATTTATTTTAAGTTTTGAAAGTATAATAATAAGATAAAAGGCTTTTGTAAAAAAAAAAGTAAAAATAAAAAAATAAAAAAATTATAGTATGTTTGAATCTTTAAAATTTTAAAATCCAACTTCTTTGGATAAGAAAAATATTATAATTTATTTATACATTAGTTTGTGTCCCGTGCGATGCACGGATTTTTACTTTGCTTCATTTTAGTGCACGGATTTTTATAATTTTCAAATACTAAACTGAACATAATTTTATATTTTTTAAGATTTAATTTTTTATTTAATAATAAATTAATTTTAAAAATTTATATTTATTTTTTTAAAAGTTTCTCCCAACACTTTTTAAAATTTTAGATATAAGAACTTTATAACTTAATCCTTTATTACTTTAAATTCTTATATGTACCCTGTTATATAAATGTTACTGCTTTGACGTCAAAATATTGTGATCTTTTTCAAAATATAAAATTAATAAAAAAATGTGAAACATAAAAAGAAGAATTGAAAATAAATAAATGTTAGAAATAAAATTAACTAAAAAAATTGACATTCCTTTAACTAAATTACAATCTTAATCAAAATTGATGAAAAAATTTTACTAAAAAAAAGAAGAATATGAATTAAAGTACCCATTGATTCTTACAACCGCCGTAGGGCAAGGAAGAAGCAAGCTAAAAAAGTCCAACTACCAATAGTAAAGTAAAAAAAGATTGGGCTAGTTTAGCATTGTTGTTAGAAAAAGTTTGGGTTAAAAAAAATTCGAGTTGAAAAATGTGTGTTTATAAAATGTGGTAAAAAAGTGTGGTTTAAAAACTTTTAAGTGTTTAGAATTGCTGTGAAAAAATGTTGTAGGAAATTGAAATGTCAAAAAAAGATATGTTTAAAATAATAAAAATATAGAGATGTGAGGATAATAAAGTCATTTTATCCAAAAGCCAGTTTTTAAAGCTCAAAAGCTATATTTTTTGGCTTTTCAAACCATGGTTTCAACAGTAGAAGCCAAATTTTTTTATCTGTTTAACATTGCATTTGCGGTGAAAAACAACTTTTGATCTCAAAAGCTTTGCCGGAAGCAATGCTAAACGAAGCTTAAATCGCGTACAAATCTTACTAACATCACTTCAGACAGACAAGGTGTTTTCGACCTGTTCCTAAGATATACTTAGCCCAACTCAACTCATAACCCCCTAGATGAAACTCTTCAATTTGCTAAGCGAGTTTGCCCCAAGGAAGTGCTCCTTACATGCTGAATGTCAGCAGACCAAAGAAAGACAAACTTATATTGAAAGGTAGGCTAGGCTGATCAATACATGTGTTGGGTGGCTATAGGAAGATGCAACCCAAGCTTATATAGGAATATGGATTTTATAATTTTTTTAAATTTAAAATAGAGATATAATCTCGTTGAGAGTTTTTGTTAGTATTTAAGATTTAGTGAAAGGATAATGCAAAATTGAAAGTTAGCTATGACTTCGATAATTTTTTGTTTTTAAAAATTGGAATCTCAATCGTATATCTTTTAAAATTCAGATAAATAATTTAATTTTAAAATTTTGATAAATTTAATTATTATAATTTAGTATAATATATAATATATTAATAATTAGGATTATTCGATAAGTATTTTTTTTAAATATCTTACGTGTCATAAAAATAGATTGTTCATGTAATCATTCACGTAAGCAGATATTTTCATGTAAGCATGTAACTTATTATATATATATATATATATATATATATATATATATATATATATATGATAGGATAAGATAGGATAGGATAGGATAGGATAATTCTTAGATAAAAATTAAGATGATATTTTTTTTTTTTTAGATTTCAAATTTAATCGTGATTATAAATGGATAATTCTATTTATTTTATTATTTTAAATTTAAACTGGTTAAAATAAATTTGATAATGTACAACTAACATATGAAAATTTAAATCAATATTTATTGTAAAAAAATTTAAAAATCAGTAAAAAGATATAATATTAAAAATAACATAAAGTTGATAATGTTAGATTTTATTTTTAAATTTTGAAATTTAATGAGTTGATAAATATAATTTTATTTTGTCTTATTCCACGTGTCATTTAAAATGAGATGTCCATGTAATCTGCCATGTCAGCAGTGCTTACCCAGTCAGCATATACCATGTTATATTATATATATATATATATAGAGGTATGTAAGAAAAAATGAATAACAAACAGCCAAATGAAACCTTAGTTAGGTCATATATAATCCATAATTTCTATTTTGAATTATTTCTTAATTTACTTTTGGATACAAAATCACTTGCAATTTAATTTGGTTTGAATTGTTAATTTTCTCAAAAGCTTTTAGTTGGTTGTCAGTCAAAAGGGAAAAAAAAAATGGTTTAAAAAGCTTATTTACGTTGTAGACCGAATTACAAAACAATAGAAGATTGACTCAATTAATAAATGTTTTTGCGTCAATTGAATTATATGATATTGAAATTTATAAATGTACATAATTGTATTGTGATTGCTACCAAGTTTTGATACAGAAATCATTAAAAAAAAAAAAGAAAAAAACTCTTTTGTATTAAATTTTTGTACTAGGATTTAAGACAAGTGTCATATAAGAGTATGTGCCTGACATGAATGTATTCAATTTTTTAAAATTTTTTTAATAAATTTAAAAAATCATATCTTATACATACAATTAAATATATGTCAAATACAATCGTCAAATACAAATACTTAAAAAAATAATAATAATAATAACATATACATTAACCATAAAAGCGAGTGAGGCGTCAGGATGGTGCACGTGATGGAGCATGGGTTCGTACAACTTCGGGTCATGCCAGACGTTGATAACATCAAAAATGGAATAATCACCTCTTGTAAAAGATCCTTTTCAAGTCATTTATGTGATTCTTCTGTCTATTCATGCCTGCTTAGGCATGCCTTGCCAGCCCCTCATGGCCGATGGCTGGACTGGATCGATCGAGAAAGAAAGAACTTGGTTAAGGACTAAGACATGGTCACAAATCCTCCCATCTAGTTTACATCTAGAGGTTGTCGATTGTCATGGTTTTGGGCACAAGGTAGCCCAATCACATTTATATTGTCTCCTTTGACATTACAATTTGTTCTGTCAGTGATCCGATTTTTTTTTCATCTTATCTAGATTCGATTCGAACTATTGTTCATATAATATCAAAAAAAAAATATTTATATTAATTTTTTTTGTATTTTTATAATTAAATTTAAATAAAAAAATATTTTTTATTATTTGAACAATGATCCGAGTCGGACCAGTCCGGATCATAAAAATATCATCTCCAGGCCCGGCCTAATACAGGTCGGGTCGGACAGGTTTCTCAATCCTTGACTAAATCTAATATTAGATCGGACTTATCGAATCAAACGACCTATCCGATCCTTGAGCAGAGCTAATACCAACCCTTTCGATTTGAAGCATTGCTTTGCTTGTTTAATCACTGCCCCTGGACCATATCTAGAGCTTTTAAATCTTTTCACTTGGATGCACCAAGAAATACAAATATATTGAGTTGTTTTTTTCCTTTCAAGTCAAATATACTTCGAATCACATACATACACTGGACATGGACCTTAGCCGACTAACTCATTTTTATCTCTTGATATTGGATTATTAACTAGTAAAGATTCTTACCAAAAAAAATTATCATGACTAGAGAAAGGCAGAAAAGTCTGATTTTTTGTTTTTAATACTTCTTTCTGTTGAATATGGCTCAAAGTTAACCAAGGTTCCACCAAAGCCACCAACCAAGGTCAATAATGGAGGAGCCACCAACCAAGTTGGTGGATGGTAGACCAAGATAGTTGGTGGATGGTGGCTACTTTGTTTGCCACTAGCTATGTGTTCTCACCATGATAGTTGGTGGATGGTGGCTACTTTGTTTGCCACTAGCTATGTGTTCACACCATGGATGGTGCCTATAAAAGGCCATGTAGAGTGAGAGAGAAAAATGTGTGAGTTAAGAGTTTAAGAGTTGAAGCAAATACTCTGAGCTTATTAGAGTTTTCTGGTATTATTGAGTTGTGAGTTCAGTGCTAGCATAGCACCTTGAATTGTGTATATGTTTGTACTCCATCTCCATTAATACAAAGCTTCAAGCTCCTCCTCCCGTGGATGTAAGCACACTTGCTGAACCACGTAAAATATCGGTATTTTTTCAGTGTGTTTAAATCGGTTTGAGTAATCTCGATTCGCTTCCGCACTACAAATTGGTATCAGAGCCAAATTTTACGTAAAACCGAGTTTGTTCGATTCTGTCCGTTTTTCAAAAGTGCTCCAATTTGTGTTTTGAAAATACCAGGTTGAAGAGGTCGTCGAGAGGAGTGCAGCAGAATCAACCGGAGATCCACCGGACGCCGCACGCGCCCCCACGCGCCGCCAGAAGAGGAGCTCACGCGCCCCACGCGCCCACGCGCCTCTGGAGGTTGAAGACGCGTGAAACCCACGCGCCCCACGCGCCGCACGCGCCAGCCAGAGGTTGAAGACGAGTGGGCCTCACGCGCCCCACGCGCCCCACGCGCCGGTGAGCCAGTAGCCTCCACGCGCCCACGCGCCGCCGCACGCGCCGTCGTACGCACCCCACGCGCCGCCGTAGCTCCGACCAACTTTTTCGGGCCATTTTTTGAGCCGTTTCAGAACACTATTCCGAGACTTTTCCGAGCCGGTTGAGCTAAACCGAGTCCATTTTGAGCCACTTGTAGCAGAATATTCGCAGAATATTCACCGTGTGTCCAAAATTTACACAGTTGGACCCGTTCCTGGCTATTTCGACTATTCCGGACTCAACCGCGGCATCCGTTTTTCCATACAGGTAAAGGAAAAACTCTGAGTTGGTAATTTTGTTTTATTACCATGGCAGAATCATTAGAGACACATGAAACAACCAGCAGCGCACCATCAAGTTCTTACAACAGAAAGAACTCGATGACCACTGCAAAGTTCGAGGTGGAGAAATTTGATGGCACCAACAACTTTGGCATGTGGCAGTGCGAAGTTCAGGATCTGTTATTCCGAGAGGGGTCATATATCGCTCTGGAAGACAGGCCCAGAGATATTTCGGAAGATGACTGGAAGTTTGTCAACCGTCAGGCTTGTGGCACAATCCGGTTATGCCTAGCCAAGGACCAGAAGTACTTTGTCATGAGAGAGAATAATGCAAAAACTCTCTGGAAACTACTCGAGGACAAGTACATGACAAAATGCATGGAGAACAGACTCTATCTGAAGAAAAAGCTGTTCCGCTTCCAGTATATGCAAGGTATCACCATGCAGGAGCATCTAGTAAGTTTTAACAAAATCCTCGCTGATCTTGAAAATCTAGATGCAAATATCTCTGATGAAGATAAGGCTCTTACTCTGTTAAATTCCTTGCCTGATAGCTATGATCATTTAACCACTACACTGTTATATGGTAAAAATGAGATAGAATATGCTAATGTTAGTAATGCTCTGGTGAATAATGAGTATCGAAAAAAGGATCAGCATGATCACCAGAATACTGCACCAGAAGCTTTAACTATGTACAGAGGCAGGACGGACAACCGAGGAGCCGGAGAAAACAAGCGAGGTAAATCCCGTTCAAAGAGGGGATCATCAAAAACACGACTCTCAAGGGACGAGTGTGCCTATTGCCATGAGAAAGGGCACTGGAGGAAAAACTGTCCTAACATGAAGAAGTCGACTGTGAATGTAGCTCAAGAATCTGAGGGAGAAGAAGACTCTGCATTTACGATTTCCACAACAACACACTCTTCAAATCGATGGATTCTGGATTCCGGATGTTCCTACCACATGTGTCCGAACCGAGAGTGGTTCTCAAACTTCAAGGAGTTTGATGGAGGGATTGTCCTTATGGGCAATGACAATACTTGTCACACTAGAGGCATCGGAACGATCCGACTAAAAATGCATGACGGTACAATCAGACAACTTACAGATGTAAGGTATGTCCCTGATCTCAAGAAGAACCTCATATCACTGGGGGTCTTAGACTCAAATGGTTACAAGATGACCATTCAGAATGGAGTCCTGAAGGTTGTACGTGGAGCATTCTTAGCAATGAAGGGTTCTATGAAGGGAAATCTGTATCTCCTTGATGGAGAAACTGTGACCGGCAGAGCAGCAGTCTCCCACAACAATGGAGGCGATGAATCTGACACTTCTCGACTTTGGCACATGCGCTTAGGGCATGTTGGAGAGAAGGCCTTGCAAAACCTGATAAAGCAAGGTGTACTGAAGAATGCCAAAACTGGAAAACTTGATTTCTGTGAGCATTGCGTCCTAGGCAAGCAAACAAGAGTCAAGTTTGGCACTGCAATTCATCGTACGAGAGCAACATAGGACTACATTCACACTGATGTCTGGGGGCCTTCCAAAATTGCTTCATTGGGAGGTAAACACTATTTTGTGACCTTTATTGATGATTACTCTAGATATGTCTGGGTTTATACTATGAAGCATAAAGATGAAGTTGTAGATATCTTCGTAAAATGGAAGAAGATGATCGAAACCCAGAGCGGGAGAAAGCTCGAGAGACTAAGATCTGACAACGGTGGAGAATACAAATCAGATCCACTGAAGAAAATCTGTCAGAATGATGGGATAATCCGACACTTCACTGTTCCTGGCACTCCCCAGCAGAATGGAGTTGCAGAAAGGATGAACCGAACTTTGGTTGATAAAGTTCGCTGCATGTTATCCCAGTCTGCCTTGAGCAAAGCATTTTGGGCGGAGGCTTTATTGTACGCCTCCCACATTATCAACAGACTACCCTCCACTGCAATTGATGGGAAAACTCCCATAGAGGTGTGGTCCGGACATTCTGCCACTGATTATGATCGGCTTCGTATTTTCGGATGCCCAGCATATTTTCACGTAAGTGAATCAAAACTGGATCCTAGAGCCAAGAAAGCTGTCTTCTTGGGCTTTAGTGAAGGAGTAAAGGCATTCCGACTGTGGAACCCTGAGTCAAAGAAAGTCATCGTAAGCCGAGATGTTACCTTTGACGAATCTGTAATGCTGAAACTGTCAACTCCAGAGAATGAGAACCATGATTCTCTAAAGCAGGTGGAGTTTGAATATGACGATGCTGGTCAAAATTCCGATGAATCTGAACCAGAATCTGATGACACCTTAACTGAAGTGGAGGAGTCATCACCGGAAATCTTTCAGCAACCTGAATCTATTGCCACCAGCAGACCGAAAAGACATATTCGAAAACCTGCTCGGTACACAGACATGGTGGCATTCGCCCTTCCAGTAATTGATGATGATGTCCCTATCAATTACAAAGAAGCTGTAAACAGCCCAGAGCATGCCCAGTGGAAGGAGGCGATGGATGAAGAGATGACATCACTTCATCAGAATCAGACTTGGAAGTTGGTTCCACTTCCAACACTCAAAAGAACAATTGGGTGCAAATGGGTCTTTGCCAAAAAGGAGGGTGCTACCGGCAAAGACAGCATCAGATACAAAGCCAGATTGGTAGCCAAAGGTTACGCTCAAAAGGAAGGAATAGACTACAATAAGGTATTTTCACCTGTTGTTAAGCATGCATCTATTCGGATATTATTGGCTTTAGTAGCACAGTATGACCTAGAGTTAGTTCAACTTGATGTAAAAACTGCATTCCTCCATGGTTCCTTAGAGGAGGAAATTTATATGACTCAACCAGATGGTTTTAGAGTCCCCGGTCGTGAAGATTGGGCATGTAAGTTGAATAGGTCTCTATACGGTCTGAAGCAGTCACCGCGACAGTGGTACAAGCGGTTTGACACCTTTATGTTGGATCAGAAGTACACACGCAGTCAATTTGATCACTGTGTTTATTTCCGGAAACTCCAAAATAAATCATTTATCTACTTGCTTTTATATGTTGATGATATGTTAATCGCATCTATAAGCAAGGTGGAGATCGACAGGCTGAAGGTTCAACTGAGCTCAGAGTTCGAGATGAAAGATCTTGGAGAAGCTAAGAAAATTCTTGGGATGGAAATCAGCAGAGATAGAAAAAATGGTATGATCAAATTGACCCAGGCTCAGTATCTGAGCAAAGTACTTCAGAGATTTGGCATTAATGATAAGACCAAATCTGTAAGTACTCCTTTAGCGGCACATTTCAAACTCAGTGCATTGATGTCACCAAGTACAGATGGTGAGAAGAGACAGATGGATCATGTTCCATATGCCAATGCAGTAGGTGCCCTAATGTATGCAATGGTGTGTACGAGACCTGATATTTCACATGCTGTCAGTATGGTAAGCCGGTACATGTATAATCCTGGTAAAGGCCATTGGCAAGCTGTGAAATGGATTCTACGGTACATTCATGGTACTGTGGAAACAGGCTTAAAATTCGAGAGAAGTAAAACTATTGGCAAGCATCTTGTCGGATATGTGGATTCAGACTATGCTGGAGATCTTGATAAGCGTCGTTCAACTACTGGTTATGTGTTCACCATAACAGGAGGACCAGTAAGTTGGAGATCAACTTTACAGTCAACGGTAGCTCTGTCTACAACAGAAGCAGAGTACATGGCTGTAACGGAAGCTTTCAAGGAAGCAATTTGGCTTCAAGGATTGATTGATGATTTCGGGATAGCACATGAAAAGGTAGATGTTTTCTGCGATAGCCAGAGTGCCATTTGCCTAGCTAAGAACCAAGTTCATCACAGTCGGACCAAGCATATTGATGTTCGCTACCACTTTATCCGAGAAATAGTAGATGAAGGAAACATTCTACTACAGAAGATCGGGACTGCAGATAATCCTGCAGATATGCTAACAAAAATAGTTTCTGGGATCAAGTTTCAACATTGTTTGGACTTGATTAATATCTCTCGAGTTTAAAGCACCTGAAGGAGGAAGGAGGAAGCTCTGATCAGTGAATTCTCTCTGTGGATTCTCGCCAAGGTGGAGATTGTTGAATATGGCTCAAAGTTAACCAAGGTTCCACCAAAGCCACCAACCAAGGTCAATAATGGAGGAGCCACCAACCAAGTTGGTGGATGGTAGACCAAGATAGTTGGTGGATGGTGGCTACTTTGTTTGCCACTAGCTATGTGTTCCCACCATGATAGTTGGTGGATGGTGGCTACTTTGTTTGCCACTAGCTATGTGTTCACACCATGGATGGTGCCTATAAAAGGCCATGTAGAGTGAGAGAGAAAAATGTGTGAGTTAAGAGTTTAAGAGTTGAAGCAAATACTCTGAGCTTATTAGAGTTTTCTGGTATTATTGAGTTGTGAGTTCAGTGCTAGCATAGCACCTTGAATTGTGTATATGTTTGTACTCCATCTCCATTAATACAAAGCTTCAAGCTCCTCCTCCCGTGGATGTAAGCACACTTGCTGAACCACGTAAAATATCGGTGTTTTTTCAGTGTGTTTAAATCGGTTTGAGTAATCTCGATTCGCTTCCGCACTACACTTTCAATAATGCAGTGAGTTGCTGGCTGTTGTTGATCAATGTACATGTTGTCAACTGGGAAATAAAATTAAGAAAAGTGTTGTATTAGGTAAAATTAATATTTCATATCTCAAGAATATTCTGTATTTGAATTGGATGGTTAAACTTGGTAGCTTTCTTGCATCATTCAAGTTGTAGCAGAAATTGCAAAGCTATATTTTCAAAGCTTTTGGTGCTGGAGCTGGAGGTTGGTGGCTCTGTTCACCCTGAGCTAGTTAAATTTGGTTACATAATCCGTGTATTCATATCGTTTTATATCGTATTTATGTTATTTTTATGTGTCATAATCGTGTTTAAAGTATTATATATTTATACAATTGTGACACATTAATAATTCATATTATATAGATTTGACACGTTTGTGTATTTCGTATTGTCTTCATATTATTTTTTCATATCATGTCATGTATTTATTCATATGGTGTCCAAAATTTTTAAGTCTAGCTCAAAAGGATAGGTCTTAACGAATACAGACCAGAGCCATCACTTCCATTTTGCTACTAATAATGTAATTTGGAATAGAAACCATAACTTTGAATTGTCAAGCAGCTTCCAAGAAAGAGGGATCCTACTAATTCTTTATTAGGAATCAATTCATCAAGGGTTAGAAAGATCTAGGGAATAAAAAATCGGATAGGATCGGCCGGTCGGATCGATTGAACTGAAAATTGATAGTCTGTTCGGTCCGATACTATATATAGAATCAGATTTTTTTTAAACAGGTAAAAAACTATTTTTTTTTTTTTTAAATTTCAAATTTTTTTGTAAGTGATAGAAATTTGAACCTTTTGGTTTTATATATAAAAATCATACCACTAAATCAAATATATATTCTTATAAATTATTTATTATATTTATTATTTATTTAACATTAAAATTATTAAGCCTTTTGATCAAATCGACCGGTTCAACAGATTAAACCGAAAATTGAAGATCTAACCGGTTCGACTTTCGATCCGATTTTTTTAATCTTGGGAAGATCTGCAAAGAGAATTAGTTGCAGAAAAGAATGAACATTAAAGATTAACAAAATTTTGTTTCATTTTAACATCAAGCCTGAAAATAACATGGACCTAATCTAATTAATGTGCAGTTGTTCCTGGAAAGCATATATATTCTTCAAAGAGTCCTGGTGATTTCTTTTTCTTTTTTTTAATCTTCTGGTAATAGCCTATATTACCCTGCCTTAAAATGTCTCCATCTCAAGGCCTTAATTAGCCGTATAAATCATGTTTAGTGTATGTTCATTTAGAGGACAAAGAGGACCCCTTCAGCTTATAATTTCGAGCTCCTTTCACGTGATTTTTCATACATGAAAATGTCGATCACCCTCTCTGAAAATGATTGCAGCCCCACCGGTGTCGGGTTTTCGCGCTCCATGAATTAATGAATTGTTTATTTTTTCGTATGATTAATTAATTAGCAAAAATCACGATCTAATCACTAAAACAGTTCAACTGTGATTAAAAAAAAGGACGTTCACTAGGCAGCAATGTATATTTTTTTCCCCAAGGATCTTCTTATCTTAGTGTAGATCTGGTAACTTTGGATAGATAATATTACATTATACGAAAAAATAACTAAAACACGACACGAATAAACGAACTTGTCCAAGTTTATATAATACGAATTATTAACGTATCAAAATTTATATAAATATATAATGTTTTAAATAGGATTAATATGACAAAAATATATGAATTGTCAAATATACCTTAGTGCATGAACATTGGCAATTGCTATGTTTGTGTTTTGTCATAAAATCTGCTAGTCCTTTGGCAATGCAGGGCCATTAGTGTTGCACTTAGGTATATAGGAAAATTAGGTCCACAAATCCTTCGTGCTAGAAGCTGTTCCCTGGTCCCTATTTATTGATACAAGTTGAGTAAAGCAAAATTAAAAAGATGTGACCAACAAAACCAAGAAAAATAGAGCAAAGTTTCATTTGAAATATGAATATTTGATGTACTTACTTCTATCTGAAGATCATAAACCTTTTTTTTTTTTTGGGTCGAAAAAAGAACATAATTAGATTAAAGGATAGAGCGATACATATAAAGTCCAGCTGCATCTGCAGCCACAAAAGAAAACATAAAAGCAGGAGTTTCATAATACAACTCAAAAGAGGGATCATAAGTCCTGTCATGAGGAGAGACGGTAGGAGCAGTGTCACTGCCTTTTCTAGCAAGGGCATCAGCACACTTATTTCCTTCCCGGAAAACATGCAGGATCTTCTTGTGATGAAGCTCATTCAGCAGAGTCCTGCAATCAGAAACTAAAGGATCAAGTATGTGATTAACTGACAATGGATTTGAAACAAGGCTTATAACAGACAGCGCATCAAGCTCAATTTTAAGGTGAGTGATCTATTTTTGTTTTGCAAACATGAGACCATCGCGAAGAGCCCAGAGCTCGGCAATAGCACTGGTGGTGTGGCCGATGGACCTATGAGAGCCTATAACCCACTGCCCATCGTGATCCCTTATGATGGAACCTGTACCAGCTCGTCCCGGATTACCAATAGCAGAACCGTCAGTGTTGAGCTTAAACCAACCATGCAAAGGGGGGTGCCACTTGACCTGAATAAAAGTAGGTAGGGATGGAGAGGAAGGTCTGGAGGTGATGGCAAAGAACTCAGCTGCCAAAGAGACGGCTCGATGGATGATGGTGTCGTGGTGATCGGGGTTGCCAAAAACAGCAGCATTTCTCGAAAGCCAGACACACCAGAGAAAATAGATGAACACCAACCTCCAGGGGATTCTATGCGCATGAAAGGAGAGCTTGGAGGACATATTGGTCTTGATCCAGTCAATAAAGGAGAGGTTTGTGGAGTTAGAGAGCTGTGAAGGTGGGTGGAGAGAAAGCCACAGACACTGTGTAGGAGGACAATCTCGAAAGAGGTGGTTGATGGTTTCGGGTTCATGGCCGCAGAGGGGGCAAAGAAAATTGTCGATGATACCACGCCTGTGTAGGAGGGTTTTTGTTGGTAATATTTGGTGGGCACACTCCCAAAGGAAGAAAGACAGTTTGGGGATCAGACGCTGTTTCCAAACCCAATCCCACGTGTTCGTGTCCTTAGTTGAAGAGGAGGTGCAAGCTTCGAGAGCAATGCGATAGGCAGAACTAAGGGTGAACTCGCCATTATTTGAGAAATTCCAGCAAATGGAGTCAGCTCCAGTATGGATGGAGTAGGGGGTACCCAAGAGAGAATCAACAATATGGGCCGGTAGGGGGAGAGAAGTGGAGATGGAGCCAGTATAGTTTAAGATAGTTCGAAACTCCTTGACTGTGAGGGCTTCTTCATTGATATTGAATGGACCAGCAACAATGCTTCTAAGGGGACCAAGGCCCGTCCAATTATCCAGCCAAAAACTTATGCTTGACCCATCTCTCACAATCCATCTGATCCCTTTTTCAATAAGGTGCTGGACACTTCTCAAAGCTCGCCAAGTAACAGAAGCTCTGTTGTTATGTCATTTCCTTGTAAGATATTTTGATTTGAGAAGTTGTGCCCATAAGGATTCCTGATCCGTTAGGAGCCTCCAACAGAGCTTTGTAAGTTGAGCCTAATTTTGTGCTTTTGTCTGTCTAATGCCAAGTCCCCCTTCTCTTTTTGGAAGTGTTACAACTTTCCAATTGATACGATGCAGTTTGGTAGATCGTTCAGTACCTCCCCAAAGGAAATTGCGGTTGATTCTATCAAGAGACTCGCAAACACTACTTGGGAGCTTCTTACATTGCATGTAATAAGAAGGGATGGCAGCAGTGGTAGATTGGATGAGAGTGAGGCGCCCTGATGGGGAGAGCAAACTTGCTTTCCACCCCGCAAGCTTTGAGCGGACTTTTTCAATGATGAAGGCATAATCTTGCTTGTTCATACGCCTATGGTGGATCGGATGGCCCAAATATTTTCCTAAGTCATCTGTCTCGGTGAAGTTGAGTGTCTGCAAGATCCGTCTCTTTTGATTTTCATTGGTGTTTGGAGAGAAAAACACTCTTGATTTTTGGTTGCTAATTTTCTGACCGGATTCTTTACAAAAATCTTCGAGAACCTTCATAATGGTATAGGTTGTTTTCCTATCAGTCCTTGCAAAGAGAACAATGTCATCTGCAAACAAAATGTGCGAGAGCTTAGGGCTGGATCGGGCAATGTTGACAGGGAACCATTTTTTGTTGTCAACAGCTTCCAGGATCTTATGATTTAGAAATTCCATACAAAGGATGAAGAGGTAGGGTGAGATTGGATCGCCCTGTCTGATTCCCCGAGATGGATAAAATTCCTCGAGCTGGCCACCATTCACTAAGACGGATAAGCAAGAAGATGAGATGCAACTCATAATAAGCTGGATCCAGCTTGAAGGAAAATTGAAATAGGTGAGGACCTTTCGGATGAAGCCCCACTCAAGCCTATCGAATGCTTTTTCCAGGTCAAGCTTAATGGCCATAGAACCCCATTTTCCTTTCTTGCTCTTTATTGAGTGGATGGCTTCTTGGACCACTATGAAGTTATCAGACGTTTGCCTTCCTGGGATAAAACTGGATTGGAGAGGGGAGATCAGTTTGTCCAGAAAGGGTCTTAGCCTAAGAGAGAGAATTTTTGTAACAATCTTGTAAGTGGTATTACAAAGACTTATCGGACGAAACTGGGTGATGGAGGCTGGATTCTGGCACTTAGGAATGAGAGAGATCAATGTTCGATTAAGCTCGCTCGGCATTGTTGCTGTGGTGAAGATAGCTTTAACCGCGGCGCAGACTTTGTTTTGTAATGTAGGCCAGCATCTTTGAAAAAATATAGGGTGGAAACCGTCAGGACCCGGGGCTTTGAGGGGTTTGAAAGACCATAGGGCCTTTTGGATCTCAATATCAGTAACTGGTTGTCCGAGAGTAACCTTAGCATCAGTTGACAGGCGAGCCCAGTTTAGCGAATTCTGCTCAATAGTGAAAGCTTCCGAATCATTGGATGTGGTGAAGATATCCTTGAAAAAATTGTTAATTAAGCACCCGAGGGAGGCTTCATTAGAGATCCAATTGCCATAGTTGTCCTTCAGGGAAGAGATTCTGTTGTGTTTCCTCCTTATCATACATGTGGTGTGAAAGAATCTAGTGTTCCTCTCTCCTTCGATAAGCCAATGAACACGGGACTTCATAACCCAAAGATCTTCCTCCGGCTTGAGAATAGACTGGTATTCCTCGGTCAGGGAGCGTTGAAGGCTCACCAAGTAAAGGTTCGGCTGCATTGCTAAAGATCTTTGAATGCCATTTAGTCGAGCCAGGGTTTTGCGCTTTCGGGACAACACATTACCAAAGACAAAATGGTTCCAGTTTCTAAGGCATTGTGTCAGATTTGCAAGAGAGGATCCAAGTGACAGGTCATTTGTGGTCCAATTGTTGTGGATAATGCGGGAGAAGTCAGGGTGATCAAACCACATTTTTTGGAACCTAAAGGGTTTTTCGCCAAAAAGAAAGCGATTTGTCTTGAGGGAAAGAAGGATGGGGCAGTGATCGGAGTGGGTTCTGGGAAGGTGCTTGACTGAAGCTTCAGGATAAAGAATTCTCCAGGAGGGGTTTGCAAGGGCAAAATCAATTCTTTCCTGAATGAGACAATTCTGATTACGAAGATTTGACCAGGTGAAGCGGGGGCCAGTGAAGCCAAGGTCGGTCAGCTGACAGGCGTCAAGGCACTCATGAAAAGCTTTCTGTCGAGAAACCGAAAGGGGGAGTCCTCCCAGTTTATCTTGTGAGGAAAGGACCTCATTAAAGTCACCCACAACAAGCCAAGGAAGAGAGTGATGTGAAGCAATAGTTTCTAGGTTATGCCATAAAGTGGTTCTTTCATGGAAACGTGGACTTGCATAAATAGCTGAAAATAACCAAGAGTGGTTTGAGGAAAGTACCTTAACAGTAGCATAAATATCTTGTTCAGTATCACATAGATTCTGAATAGAGACATTATTTGAGCTCCATAGCATCCAGATACCACCCTTGAGTCCAATGGTAGTGGTGTC
Organism: Fremontodendron californicum; assembly: GCA_030761205.1. NCBI lineage: Eukaryota > Viridiplantae > Streptophyta > Magnoliopsida > Malvales > Malvaceae > Fremontodendron > Fremontodendron californicum. Next base: position 5,323,290 of record JAULJL010000037.1, read on the forward strand.
CTTCCAAGCATCGAAAGGCAGTCTATCAATGATGTGCCGGACATCCTACCCACGGGCCTTTATTTCTGTGATGACCATAATATCCGGATGATGAGTATGGACTAGGTCTCTAGCAGTGCGAATAAAGTTTGGGTGCTTGGCACCTCTACAGTTCCATATTAGAATGGACATGGGATTAAGATTCGGTTGGTGCAAGACCCATTGGTGAGTCCTGTTTGGGCTGAGCCCCTGAACTTGTTCTATCTTTGGAAGAAGTTCTACCTTGTAAAGGAGAGATTGTGTTTCCTGGATGAGGAGAGTGCTGGCATAGAGCTTCAGAATATGGATATTCACATTGACTAGCAACTTCAAGGCTGCGGACTGCGTGTTGCGCAAGTGAATTTCCAATGGGTGAGTTGCAAGCTTGTAAACTGATATGTGGGAGATCCATGTTGTTGGAGCTGAGAGAGATGAGCTTGGAATTTGCAACTGCAGCAGTGAAGGCGGCAAGATCAGGCATGCTAATGTTGGTGTAGGAGGGGGTGAGTACCCGCCAGAGTAATCTCTCTGCGGGTTGGGGGAGCTCGGTTTTCGATCTCTGGGTGAAACGGATCTTCTGAACCTCCGGCGAGTCTTATCTCATTCAGTGCTAGTCTCAATGGATCGTGGGCTTGGCCAAGCAGTGATAGTGGAGGGAGTGGTGGAGGGTGCAGGGATGGAGCATTTGTTTGGGAGGTGGTGGAACTCCTGAGAGGGTCCCTTCTCTGCCTCATTTCCATGCATATTCTCATTCTTTGGCTGGCATTGAGGCCCCTGTACTCGGGTCTCTGAAATCGCTTGTGGTTCCACCGGAGGGCCATTGGTAAATAAAGGTGTAAGGTTATCGGTGCAAGGGGCAGTGGAGGAGCTAGGTTGTGAAGGAACGGGTTCGGTTGTTTTTTGCATGGGGGTATTGTAATTTGTCTTTCCTTGGGGTACGAGAGGCTGTTGTGGTTTAATGCAAACTTGCATGGAAATGTGGCTGTTACTTTTGGGAGGGGATAAAGGGTCCACAAACATACTATCCTGAGTTTGGCTATCACCTGCAAGCATTAGAGAAGCGTTTGTGGGGGCCAATGAAACCTGACATAAGATTTGGGAGCTGCGACTTTCCTTAATGGGGTTACCGTGTAAAGCTTTGGTAGCTTTTGGCAGTATGCCAGCTTGATTTTCTGCCCTTGTTTGAGCTTTCATGCTGTGCATGGCACCAATGTCAGTGCCTGTTAAGGTTTTTGGGGGGTTGTGGGTCTTGTCTGATACGTTTCCTCTAGGTTGACCGTTGGGGTGGTCCTTAGCAGTGATCTTTGTCCCTTGGACAATGGTTTTCCCTGCTTGGATCTTGGGGCGCCTCCTTTGCACTAGCATCCATGGACCGAAGCCTTCATCCTCCTTGGCCTGAACTGGAGCTGGGGTTTCAATATGGTCGACCATGGCAGGCTGGTCGGTACTTGGTGGAGGAGGTTTTGAGGGACACATTACTGTTCGGTGGTCGATTTTACCACAGTGGAAGCATAGAGAATTTATACCCTCGTAGATAATGGCTTGCTTGAGCCCTTCTACTATAACGTATTTTGGGAGTGGTTTGTCCAAGTTGAGCTGGACACAAAGTCGAGCATACTTCCCTTGTTCTCCCGTAAGAGTGTGGCTGTCGACTCTTAGCAGTGGTCCGATGTGCCTGCCAATCTTCTTGAGGATATCAACATCGTAGTATTCGATCGGGAGTTCAGGGAGTCTTAACCATACTGCTACTGAAGAGAATGAGGCTTCAGAGGCTTTGAAGTTTGGCTCCCAGTTTCTGACAGCTAAGAAGTGTCCCCCAACAAACCAAGGTCCTCCCTTAATGACAGCTTCATAGTCTGTTCCTGTTTGGAATTTAATGAGGAAGTAGTCAGAACCCAGGTCAATAAAGAACAGTCTACCTTGCGGTTTCCAGAGAGAGTGGAGCTTGTTAGAGAGAAAGTGGTAGCCCATAGTCTTGCCAAAGACTTTGACAATGAGTGTTTGTGACCATTTACTTCTGATGCGAAACTTTTCATCATTGCTGAGAACAATGTTAATACTTCCATCACTGGCAGTGTGGTCCTGCTCCATGCTTGTATATTCTGGAATGGCTTCAGGTGACTCCATCCCTTGGTGAGTGAAGCCTTGCTCATAAGCACCATAACTGGCCCCCAACAATGACTCTTTGAAGGAGGAGACCTTTGACTGTTGCTGGTTGGAAGATGCCGGGAGGTGCTCGTCTATTTTTTTTGTGCTGCGATATAGTTCGTCTTCCTCCTAGTGGATAAAGAGTTACTGTCGTCCCCATACATACGCAGAGAACGAGAGGACTTGGCCATCTATTAAGAGCAATGTCCCTCAAAACAAACTTTTTATCTCAAAGAAGCTTTCACTTTCCCGTAATGTGAAATATTGGGAGATTGACGGCAGAGTAGAAATTAGAAAAATGAAGATCATAAACCTATTAACTCACTTTCTTCAACTCAATATTAACTAGAAGCTATGTTACCCGAATTCTTCATTTTTTTTAAAGTATCCATATTTGACATCTGTATTCGACATATATTCAGATATGAGTATAGGGCATAATCCTCCAAATATATGAAAAACTTTAAAAAATTGAATATATCAATATTGGATGCATATATCTATATCCGATATTTACCCAAATCCGACATAGACTAAAAAAAATAGAAGGCTTCAGGTAAAGGTTGATTTTGTTATCTGGTCTAGTAGCTGATGAGTTGATAAAATTGCCAACATATGATATCTTTAGCTTCAAAGAAAATTAAACATAAAAATTTGCAGTTTTTTTTCCAATATTTCTGTAAGATTAATTGGTGAATGATGCTTTAATTATCAACCCAACAGACTGTCAAATACATATCAATGGTTTGAGCAATAAAGGTGAAACAGGGGAATTTTCCTCATCTCTCCCACTCATACAAACTTATCATTGAGATGAATATGAAATCATAAATATGCAATCACCCCTTGAACTTTCAATTAACAGTCCAAATGACACTTTAGTAATTTAGATCGGATCGAATCAATTCGAATTAAAAAAAATTTACGTTTAAATCTGACTCTATACAAATCAAACATCAATTCGATTTTTGAACAAGTTTAGTTTTAACGTGACACTAACATTTTCATGCAAAAGACAGCAGGAGACATTGATGTGACTCTAAAAGACCACATTACTCACGTAGAGTTACTATAAAATTTGATGTCATTTTCGACTAATTCACCACTTGTCGATCCCATGTATGTAGATAGCCAGTACTAGCTAGTTTGCTTCTATATAAGAGAGGCAACAACTTGAAGATGTTGTGAACAGCAAAGAGATTAATGAAATAAATTCCATACAAAAAAATATATATATATACTAAGATGGCTATGGTTCCTTGCAAGCATCTTCTTCTTGTTGCTTTTTTCCTCTTTTTCCTCATCTCTACAACTGCTAGAGGTAAATCTTGAATCTCCAATTGAATATCTTTAATTAAATTTAGACCTGAAAATTCATGTATTCGTATCGTGTTCGTGTATTTTATCGTGTTATAATCATGTTTAAAATATTTTTTTAATATTTATATAAATTTTGATATGTTAATAATTCGTATTATATAGATTGTGAGAAATTCATGTATTCGTATCGTGTTCGTGTTAATTTTTTGTGTCGTATTGTGTTTTTAGTTATTTTTTCCGTGTCGTGTTCAATATTGTCAGGTCTTTGTTGATAAATTCAATACTAGTAATTTGATATGTGGAGGAGAGTTTCTTAACTTTTGGTTTCTTGTGTTTCAGCACGAAATATGCCGGTGGCTAAGGAAACTCAGGAAGTCCATGATGCTCAGATGCTTGCAGCAACAGAAGATGAAGCACCCAAGATTAGTGTTGATGAATTAGTATCTATGGACTATACTCCAGCAACAAGGAAGCCTCCAATCCATAACTAATTAGGCAAATTTTGTAAAACAAGTACTATAATTAGTTTAGTTCTTTTTTTTTGTCCTTAATCCTACTTTTATATTTGAGTGTATACATTTATAAGGATAAAACAATGAAAGAAATGATTTACAAATATGATTAGAAACAAGAATATTGGTAGATAAATATGTTTATATATCCAGCATATCTGGTTCCGAATTTCGGTATTTGTAACTCCTTCTTGTATTCTCATACTGCGACCTCCTTTATATTTAAAAAAAAATAGATATGTTTATATGTAAGTACATAGTCTCTAGGGTTTATTCAGTTTTCAATAGCTGTTCAAAACTTCATATGCTATAGAGAAGCATTGGATTGTATATCAGTCTAAGTAATGGATACATAAATATTTACCTGTTTCAATCATTAAACTGGATATATATCAATCTACCAGGCTGCTTCCCCACCTGAAATATATTGGTGCAAAAGCAGCAAGAGTGACCAAAATTAAAACAATTTTTTTTCTTGCATGAAACATATGTATCAAGCAGTAAATAAACAAAGAATTTTGCTAACAAGTGCCTTAAGGGCACTCTTTAAGGTTACTATGTATAGCAATATCTTCATTCAATGCATTGGAAATGATGAATAAAATTATCAGCTTTTATATTTAATACAATACTTTTATTATAAATAGTATATTAACTAATCTTAAAAAATACCCTAAGGGCACGCCTTAGCAAAACCCATAAACAAAAGACAGAGCCCAAGTTTTGATAAATTCTGCTGCATAAAATTGTATGATTAGTTTTGAATCGGTTGATTATTAATGATACCAATTTGGAAAACCCTTGAAAGTTCAAAAAAGAAAACCCTTGCCTTGAAACAAATAATTCAGAGAAATAAAAGTAACTGAACTCCCAAGAGTTATGCTAGATCACAGTAAACAACAACATCCGGCCCATTGCAATAAAGAAAAGATCTCAAAAATGAAAATTAGTTACAAAACAACCTTGCTTGCACTGCCATAGAAAATTTAATGCAGTACTGTTATGATCATAAATATATAGTCTTTTCTATCCAGAAGGAAATTTTCATGGTTTAAAATATCAATTTCAGATAGACTTTTAATCGGGGATTTAAATAGCAGTCGCAACGCGATGTTATGGTCACTATTTTACGGTTGTGGTTCTCTCCGTTGCCGATATTTACCGAATTGGAGTGTGAATAGTTAGCAATCCGCCGCGATTAAACTAATGACTGTGAATTACATATATATAGATTTAATTTATAATGTTTGTAAATTTTTTATAATAAAATTATAGTGTTATAAAGAATTTTAAAAATCATTAATTTTTTTTTTTATGATTATAATTATAATTACTATGTTTTACAATAAGTCGAGTAAAATATATTAAAAAATTCACAATCGTGATAACCGCAATAACCGCGATATCATCCGTTACATTCTCAATCGAAAATACGTCTGCAACCATAATTTAAATCTTTGCTTTTAATCATATTCAAACTGTTTCCACACTACAAAGGAAAATATAGCATTTCATTGATATGAAACGGAGAATGTGAGCCCTCCCACTTAAATGGTTAATGATGAGAGTTCATTTGAGAAAAAAGTATGTAAGCCAAAATAATTTTGAATTTTGATGACTGTTTTCAGTATAACAGCTTCCTAGACTGACTAGTTTTACCCTCAAACTGGCATATGTTTGGGGACTACCAAGAAAATAGAAGGAAATTGAGGGAGAGACAAATTAATGAGAGGGTAAAGTTTTGGAAATTTAGATTACTTTAAAAGGAAGAATAGGAGGGGAAAGGAGAGGCAAAGAAATTTTTGCATGACTCTCTCCTTTATTTTCTTTTCTATAATTTGGAAATAGGAAAGGGGTTGCAAATATTGGAATTCGAATTCTAAATCTATTAGGAGGGATAGCTCCATGAACCAATTGGAGTATTGGGCTAAGGCATGGGTTCTTCTCCCTTATTATTTTTTTTTTTGGTTTCTCAAAGTATTCCCAGGCTTCGCCTAGGATTAATCCTTCGAAGTATTGTCGGGCGCCAAGGCGGGGACCTCTCCCAAGAAAGTTTTGCTACATCCACAAGGACTCAAAATCGAGACCTCTTACTTAAGCGACCAGAGCCCCTTCCGCTCAGGCCAACCTTCATTGGTTCTCCCTTATTTTTTTTCCTTGCACAATTGTTTCCTTCCAAATATATAGCTAAAAAATAATTTCCTTCAATTTTTCCTTCCCAAATTTCGGTTTGTATGTTCAAATGGTAACATGAGCCAGATAAAAGAATAATTAAGGGGAAAAAAACAATCTACCATATATGGATGTAGAGAAAACAATATTATACACATTTGTGACTTCTTCTATCTGTTACCAATGAAAAACACCTCAACAGTTAAGTGTAAACACCTAATTTTGTCTGGCCCCCCTAGACAAGGTAAGTTCTTCCTTCAACTTCCCGAAATGTAGAAAATCTTCCCTCATTCCATAATTGGGTCTCCAAGACTTTGATTCGGAGGTCAAAGCGAAAAAGTCAACTCGAAAAAAAAATCAACCCCAAAAAAGTCAATCCCAAAAAGTCAACCACTAAAAAGTCAATATTAGTCAAAATCAAGATTCGAAGTAGAATTGAACAATGGTGAAAGAATTTTGATAATTGGAGGTCTACAATGAAAGATAGAGAGTTTGAAAGACAGGTTGCAAAAATTCAGTGTAGAGAAATACCTAATTTGGCAAATTTGGAAAAAATTGCAGAGATGGGCCGATTTGGTGAATTTGAAGCCTCCAGTTGATAAAGGATAAATATCTCCAAGTCCCAATTTGAAATGGATCCCAAAGAAGAGCCGGTTGGAGGAAAAACAGAAAACGAGAAAATTCTTAATATTGAAAAAGGGGAAGACTAAATCGGAGAAGAATTCGGATGTAAAAATTGGGTGTTTTGGACAAACTCCAATTCAATATATAACAAAGGCAGTGAAAAAAGAAAATCGGGAAATTGGGCCCGTTTTGAGTAAAACCGATGTTTCGGGGGTTAAAAGGCAATTTTGGAAAATCCGGGAAAAATAAAATCCGAGCTCGAAAAATTATGAAAACTTTCAGATCTGAGTTTTATACTTGATGGAAGGGATTGAAGAAGAAAAATCCGAATTCGGAGCTCAAATGAAAAAAGACAAAGTTCGGCACTAATCCGAAATTCCAAGAGAAAAATCCAAGAAAAATGGAAAACGAGCTCGAAAAATTATGAAAATTTCCAGATCTGAATTTTATATTTTATGGAAGGGATTGAAGAAGAAAAATTCAGATTCGGAGCTCAAATGAAAAAAAGAAAAAGTTCGGGTCCACTAATTCAAAATTCCAAGAGAAAAATCTGGGGAAAATGGAAAACGAGCTCGAAAATTTATGAAAACTTTCAGATCTGAATTTTATATTTTATGGAAGGGATTGGAGAAGAAAAATCCGAAATCAGAGCTCAAATGAAAAAAGACAAAGTTTGGGAGGCACTAAACCGAAACTTTAGAGAAAAATCCGGGAAAATAGAATCTGAGCTCGGAAAAATATGAAAACCTCCATAACTGAGTGTTATATTGGATGGATGAATTGGAAAAGAAAAATCAGAAATTGGGGTCCATTTGCAATTAAATTAAGTTTAGAGGCCAAAATGCAATTTTACCAAAGAAATCGAAAAGGGTTATTTTGCAACAAAAAAAAAAAAGAATGCCCTGGAAATCGAAAATTCTAGGCCATTTTCGGTGAGCCCTTGGATGAAGGTGGGAGTGTGATCATCTTGAATCAAGTGGCCAAGGTTGAATAGCAAGATGACATTTTTAAGAAGACAAGATTCTCCACTACTTTGCTACATGGCATTTTAGGCCAATGGGAGGTCTCCAAATTGCAAAGCCATGTGAAGAGCATGTGAAGGCTATGAGATGATGCCACGTAGGATTAAAAATGTCACCTAGGAAGATATTTTAATAGTAAGCCATATGATCTTAACAAGTGGCCTAGATATTTTGTTGAGATAGTGGACAAGAATAATCTAGGTGGCATTGTTGGCCAATGAGAGGCTAAAACACCCTTAATTTAAGGAAAGCATCATGCAATAGGGGACAAGAACCCTTAATTTAAGGAAAACACCATGCAAGAGGGAACATTTTTAGCCATATGGCAAGGATGTTGGAGGAGGCATGCAAAGCATGACAAAGGGCAAAAATAAAACACACTCTCATACCAATATAGGGCAGCCGACCAAGCATTTCAAAGGGGGGAGAATTCATTTTTGATACAACATTCACTACATCTTGGAGAAGAGGAAAGGTAGCAAACAAAACCTCTCAAGGAGAAGGAGAGAAGAAAAAAAAAAGGAGGGAGAAAGGAGGAGGATTTGGAGAGCTTGATTTGGAAAGCAATAGCTAGGTAGCTATTCCCTCTTCTTCTTCTTCTTCATTTTTCTTTTTTTGATATCATGTTCTTTTCTCTATGTTTTCATATGATTTGTTAACTTTTTGTTGAATAAAAAGGTTTTCAAAAATAAATTTTAAAGGTTTTCTCTCCTTTATTCTTTGTTCTTCACCAAATAACCAAGTTGGCAAAATCTTTTCTACTCTTTTCTTGCTTTGGCCGAAACTTAGGAGATGTTTTTGTGCTTGTTCTTGCTTGATCATTCTTGCTTGTTTGTTTGTTCATATTTTTAACTCATAGTTGATTCATTGTCATATGATTGTGGGCTATAAAATCATGCATTTCATGACATTTTCAACTAGGTTTTTGGCCAAGATCAACCAATGATCTCAAGCCAAAAATCCTTTGCCTATACTAGTTGAAAGAGTGATACTTTAGATTGTGTTTTCTAACTTTGGGATTTTTTTTCTCTACTCATCTTTGGTCAAAATAAATTGATTTTTTTACCATATGCAGTAGACATTTAGAGGATGTTTCTAAATGTCATGGTATTTTTTTAAAAAGATTTTTAGATTTTTTTATCATGGTTGAAAAAATGGTTTTCGATGAAGCAATTTTAAGCTCATTGTTCTGACTTTGGTGAAAATTCAGTCATGGTATCCTTGGCCCAAAAATTAAGCTGATTTTTTTTCCATGGAGATCAATATGTTCTATGTCTACACTAATTTTTTCAGAATTGTTTGACATTTTTTAGAAGGGTAAAAAAATAGTTTTTCAAAACTGGTTGTGAGAGTCAGAATTGTTTTTAGAACTAAAAATTTTATGTTTTCATTAGTATACAAAGAGGGGGCTGATTTGGAACATTGGTTACTGTCTTAGGTTGATTTTCATGTCATTTCAAGAATAAAAATTGATTTTATAAAAAATCGGATCAAGGGTGGTCAACCCGGTTTTCAAAACTAGGGAAACTAGAGCCTTTAAAGGGGGTTTCGGCCAAGGCCTATTTTTCATCAACAAAATTTGATTTTTTTAAATCCAAGTCCAAAGTCTTTCGATTTTCGAAAATCCGATTTAAGTTTCTTCCAAAGGTAGTCGGATACCTTTTTAGGTATATGGATGTCCTTACTTCAAGGATGAAATACATCACGCATTGCATATTTTAAAATGTATTTATTTAATTAAGTATAAAAACGTATTTTTCGGTTTCCTAGACATTTGGTGAGAATTAGTTCCTAATTTTTGCCGGGTTTGCCAGGAAGGGTAGGAAATTATTCAATGCACATGTTTATGGAATCGAAACGTATGATTTTCGTTTTACTCGGAATCATGTAAATGTCATATGAAAGAATTATTTTCCAAGCTTTGCCGGATTTGCCGGGGAGTACGGTAATATTTTTTCGACATATGCCATTTATGTGATTCCTTATATGAAAAATCAATTTCAAAATGATGATGTGTGTATATTCCATGATCATGCATATTCCATGATATCTACATTTGTCATCTTAATTATGAAAATTCTATGTTCATGAATATTCCATGTTGATGTCATTTTATATTCATGTTGCTAGTGTGATTATGATGTGATTATGAATATCTTCTGATGATGTCATTTTGTGATTTTTGCCATGTCAAGCATGTCATGTCATTCATTCATATGCCATGTCATTCATACATATGCTATGTCATTTAGATTTTGCCATGTCAAACATGCCATGTCATTCATACATATGCTATGTCATTTAGATTTTTCCATGTCATGTCATTCATTTCATATGCCATGCCATGTCATTCATTCATATGTCATGTCATTCATTCATGTGCCATATCATTTAGAGCATGCTATGTTATTCATTCACATGACATGACATGACATGTCATTCATTCATATGTTATGTCATTTAGAATTTGACATGTCAAGCATGCCATGTCATTCACTTCATATGCCATGTTATTCATTCATGTGCCATATCATTTAGAGCATGTTAGGTCATTCATTCACATGCCATGTCATTCACTTACATATGCTATGTCATTTAGATTTTTGCCATGTCATTCGTACATATGCTATGTCATTTAGATTTTTCCGTGTCAAACATGTCATGTCATTCATTTAATATGCCATGTCATTCATTCATATGTCATCTCATTCATACATATGCTATGTCATTTAGATTTTGCCATGTCAAGCATGCTATGCCATGTCACTCACATATGCTATGTCATTTAGATTTTTCCATGTAAAGCATGTCATGTCATTCATTTATATGCCATGTCATTTATTCATTTGCCATGTCATTTAGATTACGCCATGTCATGATAAATATGCATATTGTTTAATTTTTATCTTAGTAATATTTTTGCATATTCATGATCATTTTTTTATGATTTTAAAATATATTCCATAAAACAAGATTATTCTCAAGTTAAAATAATTCATGAGTTCTCTGCTGGTTCTACCGGGGAGGATATCATCAATTATCATTAATGACGGAGTATCTTTTTTCAAAAATGAGAGTGATTCGGAGAATTTCAAAATCAAGAAAAAATTCCATGTTTTGCCGAGTTTGTCGGGAAATATGGGAAACTTTTTGTTAATAAATTCCGGATCATTTTCCAATAAAATATGATTGTTTTTTAAGGAAATTATTTTTAAACACCAAATTTAAAATCGACTTTCACCGAGACTTGAGATAACACATGACTGATAAGGTACCGTTTTATACGGGCGTTGTGGGGGTGCTAATCCTTCCCCGCACGTAACCGACTCCGGAACCCGCATTTGTTTTCTTTGGTTCAAAGCGCAGACTTCAAAATTGGTCTTAAAAAATGTTTTAATTAATTTTAAAATATTTTATAAAAATAGGTTTTAAGAGGTGGCCGATCTCACCTAGCCAAAAAAAGATTGGTGGTGACTCCATTTCTTTTTTCGAGATTGTTTTCATACCCTCCACTTCGTTAAGAGGAATTAAGTCGTCTTTTCCTCTATTTTTTCCAATGTCACACTTTAACCAGCGATGTCCCGCGATGGGGCGTTCCCGAGTTTTTAAGGTTGCGACAGCTTGGCGACTCCACTGGGGACTTTAGAGAGTCAGGCCTGAAGTTAGTCGTGTGTTATCAATTGTCTCGGTTTGTTGGATTTAAGTGGTGTTTAATTATAATTCCCATTTTATTTCTTTTTTTTAAATAATAATAATAATAATAAAGAGGTTTTCCAAAAATAATAAAATGTTTTTAAATATGTACATGCATATTATCACTGTTCTCTGGTTATTTAATCTTGTATATTATTGTTCATTGGTTATTTAACCTTGTATATTATTACTGCTCTCTGGTTGATTAATGCGTTACACTATTCTTGATTGTTGTTTTAATAAATTATCGGGATATTGAGAATAAGGGTTGTAGAATAGGTGGTGAAAGGTTTGTTTGTTTCTTCTCAGCCACTACACGTTCATGTGCATTACATAAGCCCTATACCTTGGTTCCGTCCCTTTTAGGTGGAAGCAAAGTTACTAAGCCTTCGTGATTAACAATCCGCATGGGCTAGGGAAATATGCTCTAACAAATTGAACCCGCTTTTATGGGGATGCCTTACTAGCTTTCATTGGCGACAGTGAGGAACAATTTGGAGCCGATAAAACCTAATGCAACCTCATATAGTGAGCCATAAGAAGCTAGCCTAGGTAGAGCCATGCTGGATTTTCGTTAGATATCTCGAAGCTAGGAACACATGGAGGAACACTTCTGACCTCTTACTATTACAAATAATCATCGTGGATCGGGCAGGGATGTACGTACATCACCCGTAATAAGTTTGATATTCCGCTCCAAAGGCATCGTGATGCCTAAATAAGTTGATATTGTTGGGGCAAATGTTCATTAACTTTCTCACTTTGCACTGATAATTTCACCATTTTACTTGCTTTGCTCTTTTTCCACACATCATTTGTAATAATACCAAAATCTAGTGTTTTTGGGTTATTTTTAAATTTTTTCTTTTTATACTTGTACCATTTTAGGAAATTTTAGAAAAGAAAAAAAAAAGAGTTTCTCCTTTGAAAAAAAGAGGAAAAAAATGAAAAAAACAAATTGGAAAAATGAGAGGTTAATAAGAAAAATTCCTTTTGTAGTGGAGTAGTGTTGTGAAAACAATAAAAAATCCTTTTAGTTTTGACTTTTGAAAAAAATGTGAAAAAGGGATGTTAAAAGAAATAGTTGTCAAGAAAATTCAAGGAAAATAGAGGGAAGGAAAAAAATCAAAAATAAAGAGTGATATTAGGATCTTCTTTTCCTTGACCTTTTCATTTACATTTTTTTGCATAACATTCATGTTATTTAAGTTGTGAATATGAAAATTCATCCCTTCAAGCATCTTCGCATCTTGCACAGTTCATTCATTAATCATCATTACATTCGTGCATATGTGAATAGAGCATGTGCACTCATCTTTTATCTCATTTTGATAATAATGTCAATTTCATTTGCATGAAAGGGGTTTAAGATATGAGGAATGAATTGGAGGAACAAGTGTATGCTTTGGAGCGCAATCAAGAGGAATTTGGACATGAAATCTGGGAGGTGAATGAGCAACTTGCCAAATTGATAAAGATGTTTGAGGATCTTAGTAAGAATAAGGGGGAACTTTCTTAAGGCTTTTCATCGCCTTCGGATCAACCAAAACCATTAGGTCCAGATCATACAATCCCTGCTGGATCTTGCATTTGCTAGTGTCATAAAGGATTGAACCTCGATGAAATGGTGGAAATGGTCAAATCGAGAGGCCAGATGGAAAAGACAGAAACCTCGGATCCTATACTACCCCTGCAAACTATTCCAGATCTGAATCAGTATCCTCGCCTTACTATTACCCCTTCATCCACTAGGACAACCAACATGAGGTCTTCGGGTTTCACTCCATCACCACAAATTGACTGTAATTCGTACTCTTTCCCTCATCAACTGTCTCATCAAGCATCTGGGATAAGAACCTCGAACTGTGCGCAACCTATAAGGATCACGTGTCCAAATTCGTAGCCTTGCCTTGTTATTCCGCCACCTCTCCATGCAAACATTCCGATTCGAGCCTTAGTGCCACCATCAAATGCCCCAACTTCTAGGCCGTGTGTGACCAAGAAACAACCCAAGAACAAGACCCAAAGGCATTTTGATCCCATTCCAATCAGCTACCAAGAGCTTCTCTCTATATTGATTCGAGATCACCTGGTTGCCTATGTGCCGTTGAAACCCCTGCCACCACCGTACCCCAAGTGGTATAACCCAAATGCAAGATGCAATTACCACTGTGGAATTGTTGGGCATAGCATTGAAGACTGTGAGGCCCTCAAGAACAAAGTGCAGTCTCTTATAGATGCCAAATGGTTGGATCTGATGACACTGATTGATAGAAGACTTGGGAAAGCCAAATAGGGTCGAGAGATTGATGTTGATAATATAATAGGACTTTGATCTTTCATGATATAGTAGGGATTCGATCCTTTTCAGTAGCCGGCTCTTATAGCCTTAGGATGCTAGGAAAAATGGAATACTTGTAAAGACAGTTTTAACCACTTACCAGATATGTAAATATGGTTTATGCTTTTTGAACATTGGCAGGGGAATGAATTACTTATGCTTTGAATTTATGAGATGTTGATGATTAAGTTCCTCCAATTCATATTTCCTCTGTGGTATCTTCATCCCCCTCGCATTTGCATTCGATCAATTATTTGTCATACCACACATTTCATCCATCCATGCATTGGCATTAATTTTATTTGCGCATAAGCAATGTCTCCAACGCCAATGATAGAGAAGTCAATATTATCATCAATAATTTCTGAACTCTAGAGGCAAATAAAAAGGGGTTTCCCTCAAACCCCTAAAATAAAGAGCCATGATAGAGTTCGTGTCTAAAAGATAGCCTTGGTTTTCTTTTTGCAGAAAAGCAAAATGGGAAAGGATCATACTACTCAATTTGAAAAAATAGAACAAGTGCAGAATGAGACATCTGAACAGGTCTCATAGGGGATTCAGATAACTCGGGAAAATAGTGGACAATAGATAGAAACTATGGGAGAACACTTTACACAAAAAAGTAATCAACTTCAAGAGCATGGAAATCTAGGTAAGAATGTTCAAGGCCAGATTTCTGATCAGGTCCTTTCACAACAAGTTCTGAGCCAAAGGACAGAGACAAAACAAGAGTATGACCTATTGGAGGAAAGGATTCAAGCTGTTGAAGGTGGAGATGAACTTAGTGTAAGGGAGTTTCTTTTAATCCCTGACGTGGTCATCCCACCAAAATTCAAGGTTCTGGAATTTGAAAAGTATGATGGAATTAAATGCCCTAAAACAAACTTGTCTGCATATTGTAATAAGATGGCTGGGCACGCGCATGATGGAAACTGCTTATCTATGTTTTTCAAGACAGCCTGAAAGAGGGAGCATCTACATAGTATTATCAGTTGAAAAAAGGCCAAGTGCATACATGGGGAGACTTAGCTCGGGCATTCCTGAAATAATACAAACACATGTCGAAAATGGCTCCAGATCGACTGACACTCTAGAAATGAAAAAGAGGCCCAATGAGAACTACAAAGAATATGCTTATAGATGGAAAGATGTAGCCTCGCAAGTCCAACCACCTTTTACTGATAGAGAAATGAATGCTTTGTTTGTGGATACCCTCCCACATCCATACTATGACAAGTTGATCAGCAATATTTTTTTAGAGTTTGCGGACATATTGTTTGCAGTGGGTAGGATTGAGGATGGGATAAAAAAAGGGAAAATTGTGGATACTAATGCCAGAATTCCTCTTGGGAAGAAGGACAATGTTGCCAAAGGGCACGTTCAAGTCGTAAATGTCGAAGATAAAAACAAAAGAGGGTTCAGTACAATGCAGGACGATCCTTTCGGTGGTTATTTACATCCCCAACCCTATGTTGACCATTGGCCTCAGCACGGTCATCATCATGCTCTAATGCCTTTCACACCACCCCAAGGGTTCGTCATGCCAATTGATTCGGAGGTTGACTCAGTCTGTTCTCAAAGCCATAAGAGAAAGAAGGCAAATGTGTACCATTCAATTCCGATGACCTACACAGAACTTCTTCCATTGCTTGCCCAAAGCCAAATGATCTCCATTGTACTTGCAAAGCCTAGGAAGTCTCCTTACTCGAAATGGTATGATCCTAATGCCACATGCGAGTATCATAGCGGGGTTAAAGGGCATTCCACGAAGAACTGCACTGCATTCAAAGACAAAGTTCAAGCTGTAATTGATGCAAACCCAGCAAAGTTCAAAGAGCTCATGAATGTTTATCAAGGACGAAAGGGTTAAATGTCATTTGTTCTCAGGGTAGCATGCCAATCAGGGGCAATCCTTAACCTGGTTTTAAATTTTGTACATGTTTTCAATTTGTTTGAAATGAATGAACTTTAAATTGCAAGCATCATACATCATATCTCATTTGAAGTTTTGGATTTTTGGATTTTTCTTGAGCTTTGTTTTTAAAAAAAAAAAAAACAACTACAACAAAAAGTTGAAAATAAAAATTCACACGGATAATTTTCCGTTTTGAAAATAAAAAGATACTTCTTTGAAAAGTGAAAAAAGAGTCTTGAAAGAATTGGTGATCATCATGAGGGATGGACTAAATCCTAGGAAACACCTTATCTCTACATATACATAGATCATAGACCAGTTGAATAAAGACCACTCAAAAGCCCCAAAGAATAACCTTTATCGAGGCCGCGAGTAATTAAAATTTTGGAAAAATATTTTGTTGATTCCTTAAAAGTCAAGCAAACATGACAATCTTCCAAAAGATCTAGATTTGGTAGTTTGATACATGTTAAAGTTATGTCATACTGCCAATCATAGCAAAAACTCAATGATTCAAAATCTCCTGAATCCCTTTGAAAGATTCGAAATGCCAAATCCCCAGGCCTTTTCCAAGACCCTTGAATTATGAGCGCCTGAACCAAAGAATGAACCATAACACCTTTCATTTCTCTCCCCATGTGTTGGAAACACCTTGAAGAAATTAAAACTCAAATGAGCTTACTTAGCAAGAAGCACAAAAAAATAAAACATGAGATGTTCCTTCACAGCAAGATTCCCACAAACCAAAAGATCTTCATTTGAATGGCAAATCAAAATGAGGCATCATTTGTGGCGGAAGATGAATCACGCATAATTTTTTGTGGCATGCAGGAAAAAAAAAAGAAAAAAGAAGAAAAAATTATGATATCATGCGCATGAGAATTTGAAAGATTCCAAATACAAAATGAAATTCTCATTATCTATTCCCCTCGAGGATTGCTTTTCAATGAGAATATTTATACTTTATATGAAAAATGACCATATTTCATATCCCTTACACAAAAAGAAAAGAAATTATCCATAGTCACCCCTTTTTTAGCCTAAGGAAGTTTTTTTCTTTGAACCTTGATCAAGGATCACCCTCTACACTAGGGGGGAAAATGAGAGGAAGTATCTTTTTCAAAGAGCATGATGAAGTGAGTTCCAGCTCGAAGATGGAAACAAAGCAAATTGAGCTCCCAAATAAGTACGGGCTCATTCTGTCATAACAGAGATGCAAAAGAAAAAGAAATGAAGAAAAAGATGGCGAGTTGAAAGCCAAGAACAAAACAAAAAAGAAAAAAAAAAGAATGTAGAAAAGATGGCCAGTTGAAAGCCAAGAACAAAAAGCAAGAAGAAACAAAATGTGAAAAGAATGGCAAAATGAAAGCCAAAAACATAGAGGAAAAAAAGCAAAAGTCAAAAGAAGGAAAAAGAAGTCCAGAAGGACAAGTGTTTCAAAGAGAATCCTCCTCAGAAAATGATCCTTGATCTGATTTTTCTCAAACACATATTTTGAGCCTACTTATCCTTTATTTCTGAACCCCGAACCATGGCCTACATTATGTGCTTTAAAAGTCCATTTTGATCAAGCATGGATATTTGACTTCAAGAGTTTTTCCTCAATTTTCATCCCATCCCATCCCATCTCATCGAATTATCATTCATTATGGAAGAATTTAGAATTCTCAGATGCATGGTGTAACAAAAAAAAAAGAGAAACAATGAAGCTCTAGGATGAAAACCCAAAAACGGGCAGTCTAGAGCAGAACAAGAAGAATTTCTGATGCCACACATGGTATTGCCAAAGCCATCAGTTTAAGGAATACAAAGAGCATCAAAGAACTCCTAGACATACCAAAAGGACAGCCTTTTCTTTGGAATTGATTTTGAAAGCTAAACATTTTTCCTTCCAAATTGACCTTCCAACATTGAACCTATCATGGCTAAGGTTAACACTTATCAAAATGCCATATTTATTGATTGGAGGATTGTTGAGATTTAATTGTAATTTAAAACTTTTTCCAAAAAAAAAACATTTGGTTTCAAGGAATTCATGCTTTGAGAAAACTTACTCATGAGCTGAGACAAAAGGGTATTCACCTTCTTTTTTTTGTCAAATTGAAAAGCTTCTCTAGACAAATCCAGACCTTATTGCATCAGCCCATTGACCTTGTTGCATTAAACCGTTCAAATCACTTGAAAAAGTGAGGATGATTTCCCATCTCGCTTAGAAATGTCTCTAATGGTGATCACCAATTTTTGAAAGACTTCAATTTCACATGTTTTGGAAGAAATGAAATTGACATGACTTAGGAAGAACAAACTGAAAGTAAGATGTGGATATGCTCTAGCAAAAAGTTCATACTGTTTAGGGGCATTGAAATTTTGAGTTTACATTTGAATGAAGTCTGACTCTGTGTTTTGGTTTTGGCCAGATAACCGAAAAGAAAAATCTGCTGGGGCAAGGACAAATTAGGAAATATGAAATCATGCAATTTCTTTCAACAAAATGATTTGGAAAATGAGGTTGTGAGGCGGAGATCATTCCTCCAGTAGGACAAGATAGTAAGGAATGGGGAAACCTTGCCAGGACACGAAGAAAAAGGGAGGTGATCAACTCTCTTAACATTTTCCTAATGTGATTTGATGTCATGCATCTCCACAAGCATTCATGCATCATATAATGAACATTTTGCATCTACATATTCATAGGTTGCATTGGCTTGTATCAATACAATTGATCATTGCATTCACCAAGCATTGAAAAGACAAAAAAAAAAGGAAAAGAAGATAGGTTTCTTAGAGAGGGAAGGGTCTTCTTCAGATTTAGAAAAAGATCTGTTGAAAAAAGAAAAGCAAAAACTTATATGAAAAGAAAATATGTGATTCTTGAGAATTTCTTGGAGACGATGGAATCAAGGAAGCGTTGAGGAATTTCAAAATGATGAAAATTTTTGAAAACTGAAAATGAATTTTTGGATAAAAAAAAGTTGTGAAGCCTCAAAAGAGGAATTTCTCAAAAGAAAGAATTTTAAGCCCAATGTAAGCTGGCAGTTATGGTTTAAGCCCAGTGAAGTTGGCATGTTAGATGTGATTAAGCCCGATGTAGCTGGCATAAAAAGAAGATAAGCCCAGTGAAGTTGGCATGTTAGATGAGATTAAGCCCAATATAGCTGGCACGAAAGGAAGTAAGCCCAGTGAAGTTAGCATTTTAAATTTCGTTAAGCCCAATGTAAGCTGGCATTTATGGTTTAACCCCAGTGAAGTTGGCATGTTAGATGTGATTAAGCCCGATGTAGCTTATGCAAAAAGGAGATAAGCCCAGTGAAATTGGCACGTTAGATGAGATTAAGCCCAATATAACTGGCACAAAAAGAAGTAAGCCCAGTGAAGTTAGCATTTTAAATTTGATTTAAGCCCAATGTAAGCTGGCAGTTATGGTTTAAGCCTAGTTGAAGTTGGCATTTTAGATTTGGTTAAGCCCAATGTAAGCTGGCAGTTATGGTTTAAGCTTAGTGAAGTTGGCACGTTAGATGTGATTAAGCCCAATATAAGCTGGCGGTTATAGTTTAAGCCCAGTGAAGTTGGCACGTTAGATGTGATTAAGCCCGATGTAGCTGGCACAAAAAAGAGATAAGCCTAGTGAATGTGGCACGTTAGATGAGATTAAGCCCGATGTAAACTGGCATAAAAGTGATTCAAGCCCAATGAAATTGGCATATTAGATGATATAAGCCCAGTAAAAGATAAGATATGATATGATCTTTTCATTTGCATCATTTAGAAGCATTTGCACATTGTTGATCTTTGCATCTGCATCATTCCATGGAGTAGTTGCAACATTCGAGAATATTTTCATTTGCATCATTTAGAAGCATTTGCACATTGTTGATCTTTGCATCTACATCATTCCATGAAGTAGTTGCATCATTCGAGAATATTTGCATTTTGCATCCTTTAGAAGCATTTGCACATTGTTGATCCTTGCATCTGCATCATTCCATGAAGTAGTTGCATCATCTGAGGATCTTTGCATTTGCATCTTTTAGAAGCATTTGCACACTGCTAATCTTTGCATATGCATTTTCATGAAGCATTTGCACATTGATAATCTTTGCATTTGCATCAAGAAGCATTTGCATCCATCTAAATTTCTGCATATGTATCAAGAAAGATTTGCATCAGTCCCAGACATTTGCATCAGGAAGAGTTTGCACCATGAAGGTATTTACATTCGCATCATTTTATGAAGCATTTGCACTAATCAAATACATTTGCATTTGCACTATGAAACAATTGCATCTTTAATCTTTGCATCTGCATCACGAAGCGTTTGCACCTCTGTTAATCTTTGCATTTGCATCATGGAACCTTTGCATCTTGTTAATCTTTGCGTCTGCATCAAGAAGCATTTGCATCCTCTCAAAATCTCCAAGATAAGATAAGGCCCCGGGACTTCTGCCGAGGTATTGTTTTCTCTTGCAAATCGAACTCGCCTCTTTAAGACGGGTCGATCTTTGATTAGTCAGGGAACTCAATTTAAGGACAAATCATACTGTTTTTAAAACAAAATCACACCAAGATAAGATAAGGCCCCGGGACTTCTGTTGAGGTATTGTATTCTCTTGCAAATAGAACTCGTTTCCTTAAGGCAGGTCGAGCCTTGATTAGTCAAGGAACTCAATTTAAGGACAAAACCTTTTATTTTACAGTTTACAAAATGAAAAAAAATAAAAAAATGAATAAGAAATGAAGAAAATTCTCCTCTTATCCTTCACATGTGATTTCATTTATCGGACAAAATTATTGTCTATTTTATCTTTGCCTGATTCCTGATTCTCAGCAATAGTCAAAGAGGGGCAGTTGTAGATACCTAATTTTGTCTGGGCCCCCTAAATAAGGTGATTTTCTCTTTTCGACTTCTCGAAATGCAAAGAATCTTTACTCATTCTGCTAATAGGTCTCCAAGACTTTGATTCGGAGGTCAAAGCAAAAAAGTCAACTCCAAAAAAGTCAATCCCAAAAAGCCAACCACTGAAAAAGTCAACTCTCAGTCAAAATCAAGATTCAAAGTTGAATTGAACAATGGTGAACGAATTTTGATAATCAGAGGTCTACAACGAAAGATAAAGAGTTTGAAAGTCAGGTTGCAGAAATTCAGTTTAGAAAAATACCTAATTCGGTAAATTTGAGAAAAAGTGCGTAAACGATCAAATTGGACAAAATTAGAGGTTCCAAAGAGATTAATATCAATAAATATGGATATTGGAAGGTCCAATTTTGAAGTGGAGTTGAAGAAAGATGTGGTTTGAAGAGAAAAAGAAAAATAAGGATTTAATTAATAAATAAGAAAACCACAAATTTGGGGAAAACTACAAAGATGGCCCGGTTCAGTGAAATTGAAGCCCCCAGTTGGTAAAGGATAAATAAATAAATAATAATATTCCAAGTTCCAGTTTGAAGTGGATCCCAAGGAAGAGCCGGTTGGAGGAAAAACGGAAAAACAAGAAAAACGAGAAAATTCCAATATTGAGAAAAGGGGAAAGTTAAATCGGACAGTAATTAGGATGTAAAAATTAGACGTTTTTGGACCAACTCCAATTCAATATATGACAAAGGCAGTGAAAAAAGAAAATCCAGAAATTGGGCCCGTTTTGAGTAAAACCGAGGTTTCGAGGGTTAAAGGGCAATTTTGGAAAATCTGGGAAAATAGAATTCGAGCTTGAAAAATTATGAAAAACTTCCAGATCTGAATTTTATACTTGATGGAAGGGATTGGAGAAAGAAAATCTGGAATCAGAGCTCAAATGAAAAAAGGCAAAGTTCGGGGGCACTAATCTAAAATTCCAAGAGAAAATTTCGAGAAGAATAAGAAACAAGCTCGAAAAATTATGAAAACTTTCAGATCTAATTTTTATATTTTATGGATGGGATTGGAGAAGAAAAATCTAGAATTGGACCTCAATAAAAAAAGGCAAAGTTCGGGTGCATTAATCCGAAATTCCAAGAGAAAATTCTGGGAAAAATAGGAAACGAGCTCGTAAAATTATGAAAACTTTCATATCTGAATTTTATATTTTATGGAAGGGATTGGAGAAGAAAAATACAAAATCGGAGCTCAAATGAAAAGACAAAGTTTGGGAGGCACTAAACCAAAATTTTAGAAAAAAATCCGAAAAAATAGAATTCGAGCTCGAAAAAATATGAAAACCTCCATAACTAAGTTTATATTGGATGGGATGAATTGGAAAATAAAAATCCAAAATTGGGGTCCATTTGCAATTAAATTAAGTTGGGAGGCCAAAATGCAATTTTATCGAAGAAACCAAAAAGGGCCATTTGCAAATAAAAAAAGAAGAATATCCTGGAAAATTCCAGGCCATTTTCAGCCAGCTAATGAAGAGGGAGAGATGGGTGGATGAAAATATGATCAATGGCTAAGATTGTAGGTAAATAGATATTTTTCAAGGTGAAGGACATGAGTCACCATCTAGTACCTTAGATGGTATTTTTGTCCAATGGAAGAGCCCTCTTGAGGACCAAGTAATAGTGTCATTGGCTAGCCAATGGCTGGCATTTTAATATGTAATGATGAATATCCATTGGCTAGGCAGCATGATATAGCCAAGTGGCAAAAAAAAGAGATGAAAGGTGGAGCATACAATGCATGAAAAGGTTAAAAAAAGAAGCAAATTCTCTACATTTGGGGGGTGGCCGGCCAAGCAAATAGGGAGGGGGAGAATTCATTTTTGGTACAGCATTCACTAAATTTTTGAGAAGAGGAATGTAGCAAAGAAAACCTCTCAAGGAGAAGAAGAGAAAGAAAAAAAAAATAAGGAGAAAGGAGGAGGATTTAGAGAGCTTGATTTGGAAAGCAATTGCTAGGTAGCTATTCTCTCTCCTTCTCCTTCTTCTTCAATTATTTCTTTTGATATTATGTTCTTTTTTCCATGTGTTTGCTAATTCTTTTTGCTTGAATAAAAATATTTTCAAAATAGATTTTAAAGGTTTTTCTTCTATTCTCTACAAAACAAAAGTTGGCAAAATATTTTTACTTTTTTCTGGCTTTGGCCTAAACTTAGGAGATGTTTTTGTGCTTGTTCTTGCTTGATCATTCTTGCTTGTTTGTTCATATTTTTAACTCATGATTGATTCATTGTTATATGATTGTAGGCTGTAAAATCATGCATTTCATGACATTTTCAACTAGGTTTTTGGCCAAGATCAACCAATGATCTCAAGCCAAAAATCCTTTGCCTATACTAGTTGAAAGAGTGATAGTTTAGATTGTGTTTTCTGACTTTGGGATTTTTTTTCACTACTCATCTTTGGTCAAAATAAATTGTTTTTTTTTACCACATGCAGTAGACATTTAGAGAATGCCATGGTTTTTTTTTTAAAAAAGATTTTTAGATTTTTTTATCATGGTTGAAGAATTGGTTTTCGATGAAGCAGTTTTTAGCTCACTGTTCTGACTTTGGTGAAAACTCAGTCATGGTATCCTTGGTCCAAAAATTAAGCTGGTTTTTCCCATAGAGTTCAACATGTTCTAGGTCTACACTAATTTTTTTAGAATTTTTTGAAACTTTTAGAAGGATAAAATAATAGTTTTTCAAAACTGGTTGTGGGAGTCAAAATTGTTTTTTAGAACTATTTTTTTTTTCATTAGTATACAAAGAAGGGGCTGATTTGGAACATTGGTTATTGTCTTAGGTTGATTTCCATGTTATTTCAAGAATAAAATTTGATTTTATAAAAAATCGGGTCAAGGGTGGTCAACTCGGGTTTCAAAACTAGGGAAACTAGAGCCTTTAAAGGGGTGTTTCGGCCAAGGCCTATTTTTCATCAACAAAATTTAATTTTTTTTAATCCAAGCCCAAAGTCTTTCGGTTTTCGAAAATTTGATTTAAGTTTCTTTCAAAGGTAGTCGGATACCTTTTTAGATATACGGATGTCCTTACTTCAAGGATGAAATACATCTTCATGCATTGCATATTTTAAAATGTTTTTATTTAATTAAGTATAAAAATGTATTTTTCAGTTTCCTAAACATTTGGCGAGAATTATTTCCTAATCTTTACTGGATTTTCCCAGGGAGGTTAGGAAATTATTCAACGCCCGTGTTTATGGAATCGAAACGTATTATTTTCGTTTTACTAAGAATCAAGTAAATTTCATATGAAAGAATTATTTTCCATGCTTTGTTGGATTTGTCGGGGAGTACGGTAATATTTTTCCCGACATATGCCATTTATATGATTCCTCATATGAAAAATCAATTTCAAAATGATGATGTGTGTATATTCCCATGATCATGCATATTCCATGATATCTACATTTGTCATCTTAATTATGAAAATTCTATGTTCATGTTGCTAGTGTGATTATGAATATCTTCTGATGATGTCATTTTGTGATTTTTTTCATGTCAAGCATGCCATGTCATATGACATATATTATGTCATTTAAATTTTGCCATGTCAAGCATGTCATGTCATTCATTTCATATGCCATGTCGTTCATTCATATGACATGTCATTCATACATATGCTATGTCATTTAGATTTTACCATGTCAAGCATGCCATGCCATGCCATGCTATGTCATTCATACATATGTTATGTCATTTAGATTTTGCCATGTCAAGCATGTCATGTCATTCATTTCATATGCCATGTCATTCATTCATATGCCATGTCATTCATTCATGTGCCAAATCATTTAGAGCATGCTATGTCATTCATTCATATGCCATGCCATGTCATTCATTCATATGCTATGTCATTTAGAATTTGCCATGTCAAGCATGCCATGTCATTCATTTCATATGCCATGTCATTCATTCATGTGCCATATCATTTAGAGCATGCTAGGTCATTCATTCACATGCCATGTCATTCACTTACATATGCTATGTTATTTAGATTTTTGCCATGTCGAGCATGTTATGTCATTCATACATATGCTATGTCATTTAGATTTTTCCATGTCAAACATGTCATGTCCTTCATTTCATATGCCATGTCATTCATTCATATGCCATGCCATGCCATGTCATTCATACGTATGCTATGTCATTTAGATTTTGCCACGTAAAGCATGTCATGTCATTCATTCATATGCCACGTCATTCATTTATGTGCCATGTCATTTAGATTACGCCATGACATGATAAATATGCATATTGTTTAATTTTTATCTTAGTAATATTTTTGCATATTCATGATCATTTTTTTTATGATTTTAAAATATATGAAAAATAAATAATATTTTTTCCATAAAACAAGATTATTTCCAAGTTAAAATAATTCATGAGTTCTCTATTAGGTCTGTCGGGGAGGATATCATCAATTATCATTAACGACGGAATATCTTTTTTCAAAAATAAGAATGATTCGGATAATTTCAAAATCAAGGGAAAAATTCATGTTTTGCCGAGTTTGTCGGAAAATATGGGAAACTTTATGTTAATAAATTCTGGATCATTTTCAAATAAAATATGATTGTTTTTTAAGGGAATTATTTTTAAACACCAAATTTAAAATCGTCTTTCACCGAGACTTGAGATAACACATGACTAATAAGGTACCGTTATATACGAGCATTGTGGGGGTGCTAGTCCTTCCCCGCACGTAACCGACTCCCGAACCCGCACTTGTTTTCTCTAGTTCAAAGCGCAGACTTCAAAATTGATCTTTTAAAAATGTTTTAATTAATTTATAATGTTTTATAAAAATCGGTTTTAATAGGTGGCCGATCTCACCTAGTCAAAAAAAATTTGGTGGCGACTCCATTTCTTTTTTCGAGGTTGTTTTCATACCCTCCACTTCGTTAAGAGGAATTAAGTCGTCTTTTCCTCTATTTTTTCCAATGTCACACTTTAACGAGCGATGTCCCGTGATGGGGCATTCCTGACCTATTAAGGTTCCGACAGCATAAAAAACGAAAAAGAGATCAGGTTGATCCGATTCCCGGGTCATATAGTGAGCTGCTATCTCAACTCATCCAAAATCACCTTTTGACACCCATGCAATTAGAGCCACTGAAGCCCCCTATCCGAGCTGGTATGATGCTAATGAGTGTTGCGATTATTATTCTGGCAATCAAGGCCACTCAACGGAGAACTGCCCCCCTTTGAAGTACAAGGTCATGGATCTTATCGAGGCTGGTTCGATAAGTTTTGAAGATGGAAAAGCCAAGTGTCATAAGAAACATGGTGCATGATCATATTGGGATTTCTGATGCATGTAGTTCTATACACTGTGATGATGAAAGCATTTGTCTCATGTTGACATCTACATGAAATAAATAAATTTGGAATTTAAATGTTTTGTGTTCCTTATATTTTAGCAATAATTTGAATTTGCAAAAAAAATGAAACTTTGAGAAAAAAAATTGGTGAACAATGATAAAGGATTTTCACATGAAGTAATGGACAGTCTCAAGAATATTAATAATCATTGTTAGAGATGACCCAATACCCTCCCACCTCTCTTTTGGGCTTTCCTATGCCTAAATCCCTTGAACTGAGACCACTTGAAAGACCTAATGCTTCAAGGAATATGAATGATTGAACTTCATAAACCATTGTCATTGCAGAATAAGCAAAGATGTAGATCCTAGTCTAGGCTATGAGCAAAGGAACGAAACTATTTGAAATTTTTTCGAACTCCTTGGAAACTCGAACAAATGAGACATTGTTTCAGGAATCTAGATCATGGTAATTTGGTATGTGTCAAGGTTGTGCCAAAACCATTCATAGCTTTTCTAATAACCACAAAACACCAATTGCCCAAACATCACTTCGTGATTGACACCTCAGGGCACAATGACTAGACCAGATTATCGAGGTCCCAGGGAAAACCTATTTTTGGACCATATTTTCATTGTCACTTCAAATAAGCCCAAGATTGAAACTCAGCTTTTTCAATAGAGACATAGACTTGCGATGTTCCTCGTAATGATACAAATTCTCATGGTTAATAAAATTGGGGTATCATATGTGGAAATGATGGATACATGGTGAATAAGGATGGAAGTAATGCATGAATCATTAGGGGCATGCGAAAAAAAAAATAGAAGAAAAATTGTGATATCGTGCATATGAGAATTCGGATGATTCCGAAGTGCAAAATGAAATTATGATTATCTATTTCCCCTAGGGATTGCTTTTCAATGAGAATATTTGTGCTTGATATGAGAAATGGTCATCTTTTATATCCCTTTCACAAAAAGAAATTATCTATAGTCACCCTTTTGAGCTAAAAGAATTCTTTCTTCTTTGAACCCTGATCAAGGATCACCATCTACACTGAAGGGCAAATGCAAGGAAAAGATCTTCTCAAAGATCACTGAGAAATGAGTCTTAACTCGAAGACAGATACAAAGCAAATTGAGCTCCCAAATAAATTCGGGCTCACTCTCTCAAAATGAAGATGTAGTAAAAATGGCGAAATAAAAGCCAAGAACAAGACAAAAAGGGGAAAAATGAAAAGATGGCGAAATGAAAGCCAAGAAACAAAACAAAAAAAGAAGAAAAAACACACACAAAAAATGTGTGAAAAAGTATAGCAAATGAAGCTAGGAACAAAGAAGAAAAGGAGCAAAAGTCAAAAAAGGAAAGAAAAATCCAAAAGGGACAAATGCTTCAAAGGGAATCCTCCTCAAGAAATGATCTTTGATCTGATTACCCTCAAACACATATTTTGAGCCTACTTATCCTTTCTTTCTGAACCCTGAACCATGACCTAAGTTACGTGCTTTAAAAGTCTATTTTGATCAAGCGTGGATATTTAACTTGAAGAGCTTTTCTTCAGATTTTATCATATCTCATCGAATTATCATTTCACTATGGAAGAATTTAGAATTCTCAAATGCATGGTGGAACAATAAAAAAGAAAGAAAAAATGGAAAGAATGGGACTCTAGGGCAAAAACCCAAAAATGGACGATTTAGAGTAAAATGGAAATTTTGATGCCGATGCCACAATAAAAGAGAAGGTCATCTTGAAGAAATTGAGGAACATATAGGATTTCCCGAACCTCCCAAGCTCTCAGCTCTCACTTGGAGGATTGACTTCAAAAGCTGAGATTCCTCCAAAATTAACTTTCCAGTTTGAATATCCCGGCCAATCTTGACGCTTGTCAAAATGCCATGACTTGGAAACTAAAAGAATGTTGAATTTGTTTGATTCTTAAGGAATTCATAATAAAAACTTGTTCCATTTGTCAACCTAGAAGGGACATACATTTTTTGGATCAACCAAAATCCTGTTGTACTAAGCTTTTTTAAATTCAAGTTGAGAAACCCAAATTGACATTCAGAAAAATTCCAAACAGTGATCATCAGTCTTCAAGAGATTCTTACATCGCACACTATGAGGTTAATATTTTTGGCTCAGAAATTTTCATTAAAAAAAGCAATTCTTTCTAAAATGGGGAAAACAATTAACAGAAATAGAAATCATTTTCGAATAAAAATGATGTTGGCATGAGACAAGAGTTCTTCTAACCCAGAGGTATGGAACTACTGGGGTTCACCTTGACTTCTATATATGGGAGGAAGCATTAGAACTCGGTCAAACAGACTTCCGTTGATAAGAGTTTGAAAGCAGTTGGGCAAAGAGATAGCCTAGGATTGGAAAGAAAATGATCTCTTATGGGGCATAAGTGTTCAAGATACACTCTGATTTGAAAAGGAAAGGCTAAGCCAAAATCTAGAAAAATCATCGGGGACATTGGCTTCATTCATGAGCACTTACCTTTTTATTGAGCTTTGCATCTGCACCGTGTCAACAAGCATTTGCATCATTCATAGGTATTTGCATTTGCACTATTCCATGAGCATCTGCATTTTACCATTATATTTACATCCTTCATGGATATTTACATTTGCGTCGTCTCAAGCAATTGCATAATTTCTAGGATCATTGCATCTTCATTATTGTGTGGTAACTGCAGTTACACTATTCATGAACCACTCATATGAACATGATTCGTAAGGGCATCTGCATCTTTTCATGAAATATTTGCATCATTATTGATCTTTGCATTTGCATCATTTAGAAGCATTTTGCACACTGCTAATCTTTGCATTTGCATTATTCATAAGTATTTGCATGATGTCGATCTTTGCATTTGCATCATTCCATGAAGTAGTTGAGTCAATGTTGATATTCACATTTGCATCATCAAGAAGCATTTGCATCGATCCAAGACATTTTCATTTGCACCTTATTCAATATCTGCATCTGCATCAAGAAGCATTTGCATCAATCCAAAACATTTGCATTTGCACTATGAAGCATTTGCATCTTATTCAATCTTTGCATCTACCTCAAGAAGCATTTGCATCAATCCATGCCATTTGCATTTGCACCATGATGCATGTGCATCTTGTTAAAGACATTTGCATCTGCATCATGAAGCATTTGTATCCTCTTTCAAAGCATTCAGGTATAATTTTCAACACGTTTTCAAGAACTAATATCCAGATTTTTTTTTTTTAAAAAAAATGAGCAAGTCTTTGGTGGTGATAGCCGAAGCTTCTGGAAAAGACATCCAGAATTTTACTGTTTTAAAAAAATGAACAAGTCTTTGGTGGTGATAGCCGAAGCTTTTAGAAAAGATATCCAGAATTTTAATGTTTTAAAAAAATGAACAAGTCTTTGGCGGTGATAGCCGAAGCTTTTGGAAAAGACATCCAGAAATTTACTGTTTTAAAATAAAGAAACCAAGTCTTTGGTGGTGACAGCCGAAGCTTCTGGAGGAGATACCCAGAATTTTACTGTTTTAAAAAAATGAACAAGTCTTTGGTGGTGATAGCCGAAGCTTTTGGAAAAGACATCCAAAATTTTAATGTTTTAAAAGAAAGAAACCAAGTCTTTGGTGGTGATAGCCAAAACTTCTGGAAAAGACATCTAGAATTTTACTGTTTTAAAAAAATGAACAAGTCTTTGGTGGTGATAGCCGAAGCTTCTGGAGGAGATACCCAGAATTTTATTGTTTTAAAAGAAAGAAACCAAGTCTTTGGTAGTGATAACCGAAGCTTTTGAGGAGATACCAGAATTTTAAACAAATTTCACCGAGATAAGATAAGGTCTCGGGATCTCTGCAGAGATATTGTCTTCTCTTGCAAATCGAACTCGTTTCCTTAAGAAGTGTCGAGCCTTGATTAGTCAAAGAACTCAATTTAAGGACAAATCTTTTTATTTACAGTTTGCAAAAAAAAAAATGCATAAAAAATGATGAAAATTCTCTTTTATATCCTTCACATGTGACCTCAATAACCGGACAAAATTATTGTCTATTTATCTTTGTCGTATTCCTGATTCTCAGCAATAGTCAAAGAGGGGCAACTGTAGACACCTAATTCTGTCTGGGCCCCCTAGACAAGGTAAGTTCTTCCTTCAACTTCTCGAAATGCAGAAAATCTTCCCTCATTCCATAGTTGGGTCTCCAAGACTTTGATTCGGAGGTCAAAGCGAAAAAGTCAACCCGAAAAAAAAAAAAATCAACCCCAAAAAGTCAACTCTCAGTCAAAATCAAGATTCGAAGTTGAATTGAACAATGGTGAAGGAATTTTGATAATCGGAGGTCAACAACGAAAGATATCGAGTTTGAAAGACATGTTGCAAAAATTCAGTGTAGAGAAATACCTAATTTGGAAAATTTGGGAAAAACTGCAGAAATGGGCCGATTTGATGAAATTGAAGCCCCCAGTTGATAAAGGATAAATATCCCAAGTCCTAATTTGAAGTGGATCCCAAGGAAGAGCCGGTTGGAGGAAAAACAGAAAAAAGAGAAAATTTCCAATATTGAAAAAGGGGAAGACTAAATCGGAGAGGAATTCGGTAAAAATTGAGCGTTTTCAGACCAACTCCAATTCAATATATAACAAAGGCAGTGGAAAAAGAAAATTCGAAAATTGGGCCCGTTTTGAGTAAAATCAAGGTTTCGAAGGTTAAAGGGCAATTTTGGAAAATCCAAAAAAAATAGAATCCAAGCTCGAAAAATTATGAAAACTCATACATATGCTATATTATCTAGATTTTGCCATGCCAAGCATGCCATGTCACTCATACATATGCTATGTCATCTAGATTTTGCCATGTCAAGCATGTCATTCATTCATTCTTATGCCATGTCATTCATTCATGTGTCATATCATTTAGAGCATGCTAGGTCATTCATTCACATGCCATGTCATTCATTTACATATGCTATGTCATTTAGATTTTATCCATGTCAAGCATGTCATGTTATTCATTCATATGCCATGTCATTCAGATTTTGCCATGTCAAGCATGTCATGTCATTCATTCATGTGCCATGTCATTTGGATTTTGCCATGTCAAGCATGTCATGTCATTCATTCATGTACCACGTCATTTGGATTTTGTCACGTCAAGCATGTCATGTCATTTATTCATATGTCATGTCATTCATTCATGTGCCATGTTATTTAGATAACGTCATGTCATGATAAATATGCATATTGTTTAATTTTTATTTTAGTAATATTTTTGCACATTCATGATTTTTTTTTATTTTAAAATATATGAAAAATAAATAATATTTTTTCCACAAAACAAGATTATTCCCAAGTTAAAATAATTCATGAGTTTCTGCTAGGTCTGTCGGAGAGGATATCATCAATTATCATTAACGACGGAATATCTTTTTTCATAAATGAGAGTGATTCGAAAAATTTCAAAATCAAGGAAAAATTTCATGTTTTGCCGAGTTTGTCGAAAAATATGGGAAACTTTATGTTAATAAATTTCGGATCATTTTCAAATAAAATATAATTTTTTTAATGGAATTATTTTTAAACACTAAATTTAAAATCGACTTTCACCGAGACTTGAGATAACACATGACTAATAAGGTACCGTTTTATACTGGCGTTGTGGGGGTGCTAATCCTTCCCCGCACGTAACCGACTCCCGAACCCGCACTTGTTTTCTCTGGTTCAAAGCGCAGACTTCAAAATTGGTTTTAAAAAATATTTTAATTAATTTTAAAATATTTTATAAAAACCGATTTTAATAGGTGGCCTATCTCACCTAGCCAAAATAGATTGGTGGCGACTCCATTTCGTTTTTCGAGATTGTTTTCATACCCTCCACTTAACAGGAATTAAGTCGTCTTTTCCTCTATTTTTTCCAATGTCACACTTTATCGAGCGATGTCCCACGATGGGGAGTTCCTGACTTTTTAAGTGGTTGCGACATTAAGAACTCGAAACTTTAACTTAGAGGTCTCGGATTTGAATACTGGGGAGTAGACATGTTTAAGGGTCGAGCTATCCGTTCGATCCAACAGGTTTGGTTTGTATTTGGTCGAGTTTGGATAAGCATTTTTTTTAATTCGGACCGGTCCTACCCGAATTACTATTTATTAATAAAAAACTATTTTTTATTTAATTTTAAAAATATATAAATATTAATATAAAAATAATATTTTAAAATAGTGATTCAGGTCTACGGGTTGGCTTGACAAAGGCTGGACTTAGATAAAGAATGTGAAAAAAATCCGGGCCACAACTTAATCCAGCCCGATCCACAAACACTTACCAAAAAAGAAATCTGTGGCACATTTTCTCCTTGAGAAGGCATGAATGATCTCTAATACATGATAATGAATAGCTATATTAGCAACTTCCTCTTTGGTGGTTTTATCATCTTCTATCTTTTTTCGTTTTTGTTTTTCTTAATTTAGGTAAGCATTCGGTTTTTGTATCTGATCTATGTCTTGGGGAACCATTGTCCCCACGCAACCGTTTAAATGCAGGCAACAAGTTATATGCACATTAATTTCACACACTTCTCTACCAAAAACAAAAGAATTAAACACTTGGAAAACATATCAAATTATCGACCCAAAGCTTGCCGAGAGTTGAAGATTCAAGATTTAATTCACACACTTATCAATTTTTTTAGAATTTTTTTTCATATATACATATAAAATATATTAAAGTAGTATTATTCCGCATCGGTTAAATTTTAAGTTGTCTGTAATCTTATATTCAAGTTGGACATCTTCATCTATTATCAATTAGTTTTAGGTTGGATTTTTAACATCGTATCATAGCCTAAGTTCTATTCTGTGTTCTTCATGCCTTATACCATGCTGAGTTTGCGTGCTTCGAACTAGGAGATTTTAATGTGTTTTCATGTTCTCCGAGCTAGAAATGATGGAGCAACACCAAGACATTGATGGAGGCCATCTATATAAAAAAAGAACCAACAACACTCATCACTAGCCACAATCTTTCCAATAAGACATAGGTTTTATTACATAATAATTCATTAACACATGAAAAGATACATAAAAGGGTAGGAAATTTTAATGAAGGTTGGTAATATGTTGTTTTGAGACAAATTGGTGATAGAACTCGAAGTACTGCGACAGTATATGAAGCATAAAGATTAGCATCTTTATTTTTCAGTTCGTGAGATCAAGTCATAAGAGTGTTAAAGGGACGGAGTTTGTACTGTTGAATCCATTGGGCTCGCCAGGCTCCAAATCAATGACAAGAGGCCTGAACCCAATAGGCTCGCTAGGCCTCAAACCACGGGCAGGAGGCCTAACATACTAAGCCCAGCAACACCAGGCCCTATAACCCGATTGCTATCCGAAACCCACGTGGGCAACTCTTAGTACTCAATGGTCGCATCGTCGCCTATCACTTCGAAAGGCGACGTGGGCCCTCGATAGTTGTTTTCATCATCACATCGCCCCCATCATCTCAAGGACCAAGTGGGACTCCACTCATGCGGTCAATCACTAACCCTTAACCAGGCCAAAACACGTGGCAACTGTCGACCAGCCTATGATAGTATAAATATATAGCCTTCCAAGGGGCAAATCGAGGGGTTTTTTTTGGACACACCCAAGAACCTTCTACCTTGTTGCCCCTGCCCATTCTCCTCCTTCCATATACTAAAACCATCGACACAACCACCTCAACCACAAAAAGACATCAACAGCTTTTAAAGAAACCCTACGAGATCAAGTCGGTAACTCGATATATATATATATATAAATATATATATATTATTGAGAGATAATAGTGAGAGATAAGGTAGTAAAGAAAGTATATAAGAAATGAAAAGAATGAGGCGTTGTTAGACCTATTCAAGGGTCAGGTTATCTGTCCAATCTGATAAGTCCAATTCAATTTGAGCCAGGTGTGAGATAGGATATTTTAGATTTGAGTCGGTTTGGATTAGTATTTAATTAATAAAAGTATTTTTATTTAAATTTAACTATAAAAATATAAATAATTTCAAAAAAATTATGAAAATATATAAATATTAATATAAAAATAATTTTTAATATATTTTAAATAGTTAAATGGACTTTTTGGATCCGACAGGCCTGGTCGAATTTTGGACAAGAAATTTTTTTTATTCGAACCTAACTTGACCTGACCCAACCAACCCATGAACAACTCTAGGCCTTATACAGACAAACTTTATCGTAATTTTTGCATATTACAAGTATCCCATTTAAAAGAAACAAATTAAATAAAAACTTCAAATTATTAGAGCAAAATCTTTGATCAAATTGATAGTATTATATATATATATATATATATATTTAAAAAGGATTTAAATTTTTTGATAAATGTATAATCATAATCAAGTATTACACCCATATAAAAAATTATCAAATTAAATCATATTAACAAATCAATTAACAAACCAGCATACAACTGAAAAAATTCACATAAAATTAAACCAAATACACTCATAATAACACTTGAACCAAAGACCTCAAGAGATATAGACTTACAAGTTCAAAGACATTAGAGGATGCATGAGTCAGCATTAATATTGGTAATGGTTGTAATAAGAAAAGGAAATGGATGCATGTTTCTTTGTTGGCTGCGGCTACTGTATTCATATATCAGTCATAAAAAATCTCTTCACTGGTTTAGGAAACCGGTCTATATGCATGGCTCGAGTTCATGATATTAATAGCAAGTACATGAATTTGTGCCCTATACCATTCTTGCTTTGGATTACTAATCATCTTTCAAGTTTCAGTTTTCTTTCTTGACTAAAGACAAATATATATATATATGGCATTTAAAGAAAGCCTCATCCTATGTTATTCGGATTCGGGATAAGTGAGAGATACGGGTATATATCTAACACGATATACTCAATTTTTTTAAAGTTTTTTTTCTAAGCTTTCAAGAATATTCTTATAATATCATTTTATCAAATTCTCTTAAAATTTTGGTATGTTAAGCAATTAAAAGATATAAAACATACAAAGAAAATAATAAAAAAGAACATGCTTAATTAATGTTACGAAAGAGAGACTAAAGCAGAAGAAGCAGAAATGTTAAGAAGTAAAATGTAAAGAAACAAGTTGAGAGAAGATAACTTGTATTTGGTGTGTTTTGAAAGGTTACACAAGAATCCTATTTATAGGGTGACAACATGAACTATACAAGATAGGAAACAATTATGCTTAAGATTATGCTAATCTAGAAAGGTGTGATATTCTTTACAATGCTAATCTAGTGTAATATTCTTTACAATGCTAATATAGTGTAATATTCTTTACACCCCCCTCAAACTCAAGATGGAGGTAGAAAAATCATCTTGAGTTTGTTGAGTAAGTTATCAAGACGCCCAGGAAGATGAGTTTTGGTGAAGAGATCAGCAGGTTGGTC
Organism: Fremontodendron californicum; assembly: GCA_030761205.1. Lineage (NCBI taxonomy): Eukaryota > Viridiplantae > Streptophyta > Magnoliopsida > Malvales > Malvaceae > Fremontodendron > Fremontodendron californicum. Next base: position 5,358,729 of record JAULJL010000037.1, read on the forward strand.
TTCTGAGAAAAGAAAGAATAAACGAAAATCACCATTAGTAATATGTTGACGAATGAAGTGACAATCAATCTCAATGTGCTTAGTTCTTTCATGAAAAACATCATTATTAGCAATTTGAATTGCACTCTGATTGTCACACTAGAGAGGAGTTGGAGAGGAAGCAGGTACACAAAGATCGGAAAGAAGCCAACGAAGCCACAATAATTTTGCCGTAGTGTCAGCAAGGGCACGATACTCTGCCTCAGTACTACAACGAGCTGTAAATGACTGCTTCTTACTACGCTAGGAGATTAAGGAATCACCAAGAAAAATACAATAGCCGGTGGTAGACCGTCGATTGGTTGGATCACCAGCCCAATCAATATCAGAATACGCACATAGCTGGAAGGAAGATGAGACCGAAAAGTGAAGTCCATGAAATATGGTACCTTTAACATAATGAAGAATGCGTAAAACAGCTGCGTGATGAAAAGACCTTGAAGCAGCCATAAACTGACTAACAATGTGGACAACATAAGAGATGTCAGGGCGAGTTGCAGTAAGATAAACAAGACTGCCAACTAATTGCCGATACAGAGTGGTATCAGGCAGAGGAGTTCCATCAGTGGGAGACAACTTCACGTTGTGTTCAAGAGGAGTGGAAGAAATTTTATTATATGTAATGCCTGAACGGGAAAGAAGGTCAGAGGCATATTTTTCCTGAGACAAGTAATAGCCAGTGGATGTAGAAGTAACCTCTAGTCCTAAGAAAAAATTGAGACGACTAAGATCTTTCATGTCAAATTTGCTAAAAATAAACTACTTGAATTTGGAAATTCCAATAGTATCACTATTAGTGATGATCATGTCATCAACATAAAGAAGAAACAGAACAATGCCATGATCAGTTTGCTAGATAAAGAGGGTAGAATCATATGCACTAGAAGAGAAGCCAAAATCACATACAGTACTACTGAAGGTAGAAAACCAAGCACGAGGGGCATGTTTTAAGCCATATAAAGCTCGACGGAGACGATAAACTTTGTTGGCAGGATGAGAATAACCTGGAGGTGGTTTCATGTAAACCCTTCATCCAGAATTCTATTGAGAAATGCATTTTAAACATCCATCTGATATAAAGGCCATTGTTTGGCTACAGCAACAGCAAGTAAACTACGTACAGAAGTAAAACGGGCAACAAGTGCAAAAGTTTCTTCATAGTCAATACCATATTCCTGTGCGAATCCCTTAGCAACAAGACGAGACTTGTATCGTTCAATAGTCCCGTCTGAGTGGGTTTTGATTTTATAAACCCACTTACATCCCACAAGAGCTTTGTCTTTAGGAGGATCAACCAAATCCCAAGGATGAGTGTTTTCCAAAGCTTGAAGTTCTTCTTACATAGCTTGCTGCCAAAGAGGGTCAGCACTAGCCTCCTAATAAGATTGAGGCTCATATAAGGTAGAAATAGTAGAATAACAATGATAATCAATGAAAGAGAGACTAAAGCAGAAGAAGTAAAAATGTTGAGAAGTAAAATGTAAAGAAACAAGTTGAAAGAAGATAACTTGTATTTGGTGTGTTTTGAAAGGTTACACAATAACCCTATTTATAGGATGATAACATGAATTATACAAGATAGAAAACAATTACACCTAAGATTATATTAATCTAGGAAGGTATACAAGATAGAAAACAATTACGCCTAAGATTATACTAATATAGAAAGGTTTGATATTCTTTACAATGCTAACAGCCTAATCTAATATTTTTTGCAATTAAAATTAAAAAGTAAACAAAACTAATAAATAAAAATAATAATAATAAATTTTAACTTTTTTGTAAAAGAAAAACAGAAACATCTTCCAAGAAATATATACTACAAACAACCTAACGGGCCATTTAATAGTCCATTGAAAGCCCAAGTATTGATCTCTAAGCCCATAGCAAAAATTGGGGGAATAATTGAGGATTAGGGTTTAGGGTTTTTTCTGTTTTACAGCCAGAGCTTCAATACTCCAAAATCAAGCTTTTGCTGATTTGCAGATCAAAAATGAGAGGATTACAGCTACCGTTGAGCCAAACGCAAAGAATAAGACTGCAAAGAGCATTCGAAAAGCTTCACTCTCTATCTTCTAAGGCCAATTCCGACGCTTCCGTTACCGTCGCCGATACTATTCCTGTCAACTACGAAGACGCTTTTCTCAAGTATCCTTCACCCCCAAATTATTCAATTAGCTCTACCTTTACTTGCATTTATATAAATTGATTAACTTTTTTTTTTTACTTTAAAAAAAAAAATTTGAAGGGGACATGGAACAACGGACCTCAACGGCGAATTGGTGGCAACTTTCTGTGGCGTGGTGGAGCGCATCAACAAACTGGTCTATGTACGCGCCTTACGCGCTAGGTATTCTAAAAAATTTTACGCTTCAATTCAAATGGATTTTCTCTCTTTTTTTTTTTTTGGAATTTAATTATTTTCAAATTATTAAATCTTTTAGGTACAAGCCAGAGGTTGGGGATATCGTAGTGGGACGTGTAGTCGAGGTGAGGCCTAAAAATGCCAGAAATATACTTTCACCATTTCTTGATTTGGCATATTTATACAATTTTTGTAAAAAAAAATTCTGGATTTTCAGGTTGCTCAAAAGCGGTGGAGATTGGAAATTAATTTCAGCCAAAACGCCGTTTTAATGCTTTCTTCGATGAACATGCCTGATGGTATTCAGGTAACTTGTATTACCCTTTGATACGAAACCAAGACTCAGATAGACCTCTTATTATATTCAGCAGAAAGTATTGAGAATATATACTGAAATTAGATTGAGCTAGGATGCTTAATTAAAACCGTTTTAGTTTACCTTCCATCATTTGTTCGATGCTTCAGAATATTCGTTGAAGTAAAAAAACATCTCATCAGCAATTCATTGGATTTGATCTGAATAGCAGTTATAAGTTTCTGATTTTTTTATTATTATTTTGGTTTGTCCAAACTACGTCAAAGATTTATAATGAGTATGTTTTCTGCGTTGGTTATTGCTGGGTAGTTTTAAATTAACTGGATAGAAAAACCAGTGGAATTAAACCTTAAACTTGATCAAACTTGATTACCGGCTTGTTACTTTTTTTTGAGTAAGATGCAAGGTGACTCCAGGATTTTGGCTGGACGTTTCACGAACTTCCGGTCTCTGATCAACTCGCGATGGGAAACTGCTACAAAAGTTGAGCAGAATCCACACTAATCACGGTGCAAAAACCTTGTACTTGACAATGGAGGGAGAAGGTTTTTTTCTAGTGAAAAAGGAGACCTTTTTCTCTAAAGGGAATAGATTTTTTTCGCTAGTTACTCTTCTATCTGTACTCTTGACTATCTAATAGTTAGAGTCACTCTGTATTTATCCTAGTGAGACTCCAAGTCCTTTTATTAAATCTTTAGATAATAATTGTGATTTAACTGAAATTAAATCACCTACGATAAAAGCTAAGCCTAAATTTTTTAGTGACTTAGTAAAAGACTGACTCTCATGGGAGACTTATCCCACAGTGAGGGGGGAAATGTTTATGCTAGCTGCATTTTGAATCTATATATTGGCTAACCTCAGAGTTGCCTTATCTATTTTTGCTTTTGTGCTTACAAATTTTCTTGCTTTAAATTTCACTCTACTAATTTTTAGAGGCGGCGAACTGCTTTGGATGAACTCAACATGCGTAGTATTTTTGAAGAGTATGATGTTGTCTGTGTAAGTGCAGTGGCGAACTTATTTGTTTATTGTTTTATCCTGTTCCTATGTGAACATGTTACATGACAACAGATAGAAGAAAATGATAAACATCAGTGTTAGATACATTCTTTTTTTCTCAGGCCGAGGTTCGTAATTTCCAGCATGATGGCAGCGTACAACTCCAAGCAAGAAGTCAAAAGTATGGAAAGGTATCTAGTTAGAAAGTTTTTGTTTATTCCTTCTGCTTTGGTCTTGCTTATTGTTTAAATTCTGTGTGTTTATCTCTAAAATAAGCAATATGTGATTGAAGAATGAGAATATAAGCATTTTTACGTCACAAGTAGGGGTGTAATCGAGCCGATCTGAACTCAAGTAGTAAGAAGCTCGAGCTCAACTTAAAATTCGAGACTCGAAGCTCGGCTTGATCGAGTTTCATTTTTAAAACTCGAGCTCGATTCGAGATAAAAATCGAATTGTTCAAGCTCGCTCGATTAGGCTCGTTTACCTAGTAAAAAATGAGCTTGATTCCCATGCTCGACTTCAAACTTAATTATTTGTGCTTGAACTTGAGTTCGAGTTCGAATTGAGTTTTTTTCAATATCAATTATATATATATTAAAAATAAAGAAGCTCGATTAGGCTCGCTCGATAGCTCGAGCTGCTAGAGCTCGAACTCGACTCGACAATGATCGAGCTGAATTCGAGTTTTTTTCGAGCCAAGAATAGCTTGCGAGTACATGTGTCTCGTTTACGCCCCTAGTCACAGGTCATGAAATAAAATGGAGGTAATAATGCTTTAGCTGTCCTCTGTTTGTTTCTTTTTCTTTCCCTCCTTATATTTAGCAAAGTTGGAACTTTCCTAGAATAAGAGTTTATACTGCAGCAAGACGAATCTTTGTGTTGCAAAGTCATGAAATTGGGTGGGTAAACTTGGATATCACCCAGAAAAGAAGGGAAAAGGGGTACTCAACAAGCCTCCAAATCAAATAACTCCACGAAGCATGCTGTAAACCAGGAGAGAAGTATTTATGTTGTTAGGAACTTAATTTTTTGTGACAGAGACATAATAAAAGGTAGTTGCATTTTCTGTGAATCCTTTTGTAAATATAGCCACAAACACAAGGTGCATTCTTTGCATTTTTAAGCCTTGCCATAAATTTTGTTTCTTTAATTAGAATTTTTTTCTTACAATACTCAACTTTGTCGTGCATGTCCATCATAATAATGCTGTTGCTGATGGAATTGACATGTACACAGCTTGAGAAGGGCCAATTGCTTATAATTGATTCTTACCTGGTGAAGAAAAGCAAACAGCATTTCCATCACCTTGAGCAGTTTGGAATTGACTTGATACTTGGACGTAATGGATTCGTATGGGTTGGTGAACATGTTGAAACCAGAGACAGTTTGGTAGTGGATCAAGCTAATAGTTCCGAACAATCCACAGTTCTTGAAGAAAAAAGTCAAGCTTATACCCCTCTAGAGATGAGGCAGAACATATGCAGAATTGCGAATGCTGTCCGTGTATTATCTACTTTAGGTTTCAATGTAGATGCGGATTTGATCATGGAGACAGTTGAGTTGAGCAGCGCAGTGAAAATCGATATACATGACATGCTAGGATCAGAGTTTCATGTTCTGGTTGCAGAAAGGGAAGCTGAGCGGAGAAGCTTGATGGGAAAGAGGAGAAGATGATTTGATGTTCATCTGTAAACCAAGTGTGAGTTCTCTTTCAAGAAAACATTGCTAATTTATTCCAATGGAAGGAAAATGGTGAATCTGATGCAAAATTGTTCCTGTTCAGAATCATTATAATTTTTAATAGAATTTTAATGGTTTTCCTGCATAGATTGCAAAATTACCCTGGAATTTAGAGGTTTATATATGCAAGGAAAGACTCCATTAAGTTTGAAAAGTATAGGGCAGGGACAGTTGAATAAATAGCATAAAGAATGAAGGTTCCAGTAGGCTGGGAAAGAAAGAAGTAAAAGACATTATGGTAATTAAAATACCCACTGGAGGGTCCATTTATTAACTGGACTGGGTTGAACTGCACCGTGGGGTGTAATCCAAATGCACCCCACGCTGCAGTTGAAAAAAAATTGCTCTTGGATCCCACTGGACTGGAGCACCAGTGGGATTCAAATGAAACCTCAAACAAATAACTCTCTCCTATGTCATGAAAATAAATGATTCTTCCTTATAGAATAAGTATGCGTCTTCATCAGAAAGGAAAAAGTATTCATAGGTCATTTATAACCATTTTTGAATTTAAGATACAATTATCGGCCATTGATTTTCTGTCACAACTAAATCATATATTAGTATAACAAATTCCTGAATTAATGGGCATAAAGGGACCAAATCTTGAAAAAATGGAAAGGCCAAGCTTTTATGTGATTAAACAGACTGAATAAATCAACATCTCAGAGGGATTGCTAAAACATGTACAATAAATCAACAATTTCAAATAATTGAATTTTAAGTACCAAGGACTAGATGTAGATTGTAGCAAAAACACCTGGTTCACGTAAAGTATATACATATATTGAACTTTGGAGGTAAGTGTTGAATTATATTCAATCTTTTTTAAAAAATTTCATGTATTTGAAAAATTTTTGAAAAATCATACCTTCATATTTATATTTAGATATACATGAAATACATTTATCAAATACAAAAACTTCAAAAAGAAAATAAAAAATTGAAGCAACATAACATATAATATAAAAAAATTCATATTTGATATATTGATGTATTTAAATACATTGATGGTGTATTTTAATATACCGTAAAAACATCTTGCAAGACCTCACTTGTAAAATCTAAAGACCGACGATGAATTGAATAATTTCTCTAATTATAAATAGATTTCTATGAGAAATAGACCAAAGTTCTATTTATGGACACCAAGACATTTGAGTTTCCAGACATTCAAGTTAGCATCCAAGCAACACAGAAGTCCAAGCCAGGGAGAGTCCAATGACAGGCTGCTAAACAAAGAAAATACAATTCAAATTCCAAAATTAGATCAGCAATGTTAAGCGTGAAGGCGAAAGCTCTTAGGCGGCCACTGCGAATGTTTTCGAGAAACAAGCCTTTGGATTTGTCATCATCAACCGTACTATGAGAAAATCATTAAAAATTCGAAATAAATCGATCAAAATCGAAGTAATTTTATTCTTCAATTCGATTTATTCGATTTCAATTTAAATCAATTAGGTTATTCGTGTTTATTCGAGTTTTTTTTTTATTTTAACTGAACCAATAAACACTTATTTAAAAAATAAATAAATAATATTATTTTTATTTAGATCTAAATCTAATTAACAATTTAACTAAATATAATCTAAAATTAAACTAACTCAATCCAACAATTCATAATCTAAATAAATAAAAAACATAATTCAAACAAATCAAAACTCATAATCCAAACAAATCAAAAAAAAAACGATCAAACCAATTAAATTTGATTCGATTATTTCAATTTTGAGATATTTTTTCGATCGCTTTTATAAATTTATTCGATTTAATTGATTTCAAAAAATTTAAAATTAAACCGACCGATCGAACCCTAAATACAACAGCAAGTCAAAAAAGTGACAAAGAAAAAGGGATTGAGCTAATGTAGTAACTAAGAAAACACTAAGAAAAATAACAACATTTTCGAGAACAACAACAAAACAGAAACACTGATTTAGGAGTCTTAAAAGATCTCAGACATCCAAGGAAGGATTGAAGCAGCAGAAGCTCTCAAGCCCGGCGAAAGGCGAAAGCTCTCAGGCGGCAACTGCGAATGTTTTTGAGAAACAAGCCTTTGGATTTATCATCAACGACCCAAATTTTATTTCCATCAAATTAAACACCCAAAAATATAAATAAAGAAAAAGAAAAGAAATTGAGGTTTAGGAGGCTGATGTGAAGAAGAGAATGAGGAGAAGGGTTTATATTGAGAAGTGGGCGTAGGTTTTAGACGTTTACGATTTAGGGTTTTTCTTTTAGGTTTACAGATATGAACGGTTGAGATTCGTCGAGGAGTTGGTGTAAAAGTCGGGTCACGGTTCATTCGATCTTTTTGGGCTTAAATTAATACTTGTTTATATGGGGGTTTATTTGAGAAATAATATCTTCTCGAAGTTTAACGAGAACGCTCGAAACTTAAAAGTGGTAATTGAGCGGGTTCGAGTTGGATTCATTTGAATTTGAATTTATTTTGGTTTAGATTCGAGTTCATTCGGATGTTCATTTAGATTCGGATTCATTCGAGTTCGGTTCAAGTTCGGGTTTATTTTACATTATTTTTATTTTGTTACATGTAATCATTTTCAAGTAATTTAAATATTTAATTTAAAAAAAATTTAAATAAATTATTATTATTTTTAAAAGTAACTTTTTATTATAATAAAATATTTTTAATTAAAATTATTTATTAAAATTAATATTTGTTAGCATCAAAATAATATAAAATTATTTTTTTATATAAATTAAAATTTTAAAATAATTTATTATAAAAAATATGATATATTATAAATTAATCATATTAATATTTAAAATAACTGATTTGATGAACTCGAATTTCAACATGTAAATACATTATAATTTATATTCACTACAAAATAAAAAACTTTTAGGTACGAACCCTAACATTCAATTAACTGTTTATATATTCGTAAAATGTAAAAAATTTATGCTTATATAAGAATCGAACCTAACATTCAACTCTTATAAGTAAGAATATTACCAAGTTAGACTTGCTCAAGAGCAGGACTACCCGCCCAAACCCGAAGGCCCGCCCATATTTTGGAGGGTTTGGACAAAAATATTAGGCCCGAAATATCGGCTTGGACAAAAAAATAAGGCCCATTACCTGTCCACGGGCCGGGTAGCTCGCCCGGCCCGTATTGGGCCTGGCTTGGACAAGGTATTTTGTAATTCGGGTTGGCCCGACCTGAATTATTATTTATTAAATAAAAAATAATTTTTTATTTAAATTTAATTATAAAACAATATTAATATTAATATAAAAATAATTTTTTAATATTTTTGAATAGTGAAACGGGCTTATACGGGCCGGCCCAGGCTTGGTCCGAATGGGCTTAGGCAAGGAAATAATAAAATTTTCGGGCCGCGATCTAGCCCATGGAGAGGTCTAGTTCCAACAATCAAGGCCCGAGCCTGGCCCGTCCCGTTTTTCATTTATATAATATATTATTTTTATATTTTATATATTATGTAATTTATATCATATAAAATATATATATATATAATATTATAGTGTAAACATTTAAAAATATGCTAAGTTATCCATATTTTAGAACTTAATAAAAGAAAAAAATAGATAAAATTACTAAAAATTAAATAATATAAAAATATTTGTTTAAATATTTTTAGGAAAAAAAATAATATGGGCGGCCTAAACGGGTTTGGACTACCCATTTACAAATATGGGCAAGCTTGGACAGAATTTGAGGTCCATATTTTGGATCGAGTCGGGCTTGGACAAGTGAATATGGTGTTAATACCATAGCTAAACCCGGCCCATGAGCACCTCTATACCAAGTGAACCAATCTTGAATTTTGATATGATATGTTACTAAAAGTAAATTATATCTTAAATTATATCAAGTGTAATAAAATAATAATAATTTAAAAAATACTTATCCAAAATAAAATAAATAATAAATTAATTACCAAATTAAATTAGCTAATTATGTTAAATACTTTTAAATTTTAAAAAGACATAATATTTTTATAAATCAATATTTAATGACTTAATTTGATAATGTGCCTAAGAAAACTATATATATGTTGCAAAAAATAATACATTTTTTTTAAAAGTAGTTTTTATCTATTTTTTAATATAAGAAATACTATAATACTATAGATAAGTTAAAATAAATGAATTGTTGTTAATTAATTTTAATTATAGAAAACACTATTATACTATTATAAGGGTGCTCTTAAAATAATATAAAAGAGGACAAGTAATATTTTATGTCAAAAAAATTTCACATCTCTAAAATCTTCATGAGTTTAGAATCTTTAAATAGTGGATTTATCAAGATATGAGACATTAAAGTTATAAGTACAAAATATAATTTTTTTTTTGATAAAATTATTATTTTATCATATATATAAAATATAAATATAAATTTAATTTTTAATTAAATTATTAAAAAAATATTAGAATAAAATTGATAAATAAAGTTTTTGCTTTATAAAAAAATTATTTAATTATAATTTGATAATTTTATTTTTAGTATTAAATTCGGGTTCGGGTTTGGGTCGGTCTTGGGCTCGGGTATTTTCGGATTTCGGTTTTTCGGGTTCGGACCCTTTCGGGTTCGGATCATTTCGAGCTCGGGTCATTTCGGGTTTGGGTTTTTTCGGCTTTCGGTTTTTTACTTTTTGGTCAAATCGGGTTTGGGCGGGTTCGGGTTTGGGTTTTTCTGGACGAGTTTTCGAGTTCGGATTCATTTTGCCACCTCTACTCGAAATCGGTTTCGCCTCTCTTTCTCATTTTTTCCCCAAAAGCAATTAAAAGAAAAAGAAAAAAAAAACTGTAAAGTATTTTTTTTTTTTGCTATTCGTTTATATATATATATATATTTAAAAAAAATTCAAATATTTACTAAACGGAATCTTAAGGTTCAAGCCAAGAAATTTAAGAATTTGTTTTTTGGTCAAGAAAGAAATGAAATTTATTTCAAGTGAAAATAACTCCAATCAACTTTAGCTTTACAAAGACATCAAGATGAAGCTCAAAATTGAACTCATCATCAACAAAAAATTATAATTGAAAGTTTCTAGTCGGTAGTCACATATATGGGGTAGAATCCAATTTTACAATTACCAAGTAGTATATAATTTTATCATGTGCAATATTATGATAAGTATGTTATCATAATAATAATAATAATAATAGTAATGTTATTATGACATATTATTATTATTATCAGTAGTAGTAGTAGTGTGTTATCCTTCGATGAATATAATAAATTAATATTTATAGATTAAAGTTGTCCATAGATGGGATTATTTTTAATTGAAGGGCAACTCATAATTGAGTTGTCCATTTTTTTTTTTGGATGGAGAAGGAAGAGAGAAAGAAAGGAAAGAAAGAAAAGATAAGAAAAGAAAAGAAAAGAAAAGAAAAAAAAAAGAAAAGAAAGAAAAGAAAAAAAAGGGAAAAAGAGAGATTTTTCTATTGGAGCAAATGAGAGAAAAAATAATGAAAAAAAGTTTTTGAAAATTTTTTCAAAAAGTAGAGTTTAGAAAAATTATATATGATGTTTTTTTTTTTTTTTAATTTGAGGAATATGTGAAACTCAAATTATTTTTTCAAAAAATAAATTAATTTAATCAATCACAAAATAAATTGCAAACGAAGATCTGATTTTTTATAGCACTAAAAGTGGTTACAACTCAAATGTCAAAAATATATAACTTATACGATAAATCATTCATTGTCCACAAAAATGTAATTTGAAGTATAACCTCAATAACAACTTAGGAAATAGACTACTTTTGATATTATGTTTAAATTCATGTATTTTCATATATTAATTCTTTATATTTTATGTTTAGTTCCTTGAAATCCTTGATAGTTACTATGGTTTTGTGTTTTGTAGGTGTTTTGGAAGATAAGAATTGCTATGGAGTTGAAAATAGTGAATTTGGACAAAAAATGAAGTTTGAAGCACAAAGGAAAGTTGACTGTCTATCAAGGAGACACTAAGTGGCTAAACCTAACTTAAACCTTCCATAAATAAACTAGTGGCTGATCATACACCATTTATTCCTAAAAACCCTAGATGGAAAACCCACTCCCATGGCCAAATAAGCCCTAGCGGGTAAAGTTTTTGGACCTACAAAAAGTGTAGCCGCCACCCTTTTTATTTAAACAATGTGGCTGCCTTAATTTGTCCTATGATAATACTCTAGCTGACATTTATGTTTATCTTTGTCAAAGTAGGATTAATGGATGTCAACTTTGTAATTTTTCATTAATTGCATTGATTGCAAGAATCTTTCTTTAAAACTAATCCTTGTCAAAGTAAGCAATTTAAATCAGCTATGACTTTTCTTATTTCTACATGCTTTGGCTGCAAGTAAAGCATCTTTCCTTGTTTAAGAGTTCTTTGGCTGCAAGTAACCCTTTCTTTCCTTAGGTAATTAAACCTCGGTTGACAAGTATTATTTCTTTCCTTAAAAACCTTAAGTCAGCCATCATCTTTCCTTGCAAGGAAAGAAAGCCCCAAGTTAGCATTAATTAAAAGGAGTCAGCCACAAGTCACATATGGGATGCCCTAAAGTTTGCCTCTAAATAGAGAACAAGGGAGATCTGATCTCTACACTTCTTCTACTCTTGTATTATGATTTTCTTCTAGTTTTCTTCTTAGTTTTTCTTTAGTTTATGTTAATAATGCCTATGCTAGGCTAAACTACTATTTGGTTAAGGGTGATTTCAAAGCTCTAGACATGTTATGTAATTGATTTTCATAATCTATCTATCATTGGTTTTCTTTCAATGTTGCTTATGTTCTTCTATAAAAATTGTTCATGATGTTATCTTGATTTGTTTAGGGTGTACAACTAGATATATCTTGATAATTATCTAATGCTAGTTTAGGAGACATGATACGTAGCTTGTCTTGATTTCCTATTCAATAGTGGCAATTTGTGATTAATGATTATGGTCAAGTTTTCGCTAATTGCAAAGTGGAACATAACCTAAGTTGAATGAATCTATGTTTATGTGTTTATTGCTTAGATCAATCTATCTTTCTTATCATAAAGCTGCTATCACTTTGAATCTAATGATGTTTATCTTAGGTTATTTGATGGTTAGAGATTAAGTAGTGGCATTTATCCTATTTAACGACGGACTAAGAAAAGATTGGGGTAACACGGAAGGTTGTTATCTACGGTTGATAGTTTTTATAATTAATTGATGTTGATAGATCTGATTATTGATTCTCAATGATGTCTAGTGGTGGAGAATGAAACATTAACCATATTTCTCATATTTTATATTCTCTTACTTATTTGCTTCTTACTTTTATTATTTGCTTTAGTTTTAAAATATCTTAAAACCGCACTTTCTTTTCTTGTCTTTGAACTTAAGTGATAAACTAATAACTTATAAATTAAAACCCAATCCCTGTGGATTCGACCCTTGCTAACTACTATACTTACAATTGATCTTTTTAGTGCAAGGTTAAATAAGATATACTCTTTTAAGTGCATCAAGTTTTTGGCACCGTTGCTGGAGATTGTTTTCTTTAATTTATTTGTTACTTGGTTTATTCTTATTTTCAGTTCTAATTAGTTTTATTTTTCTTGTACATACAGGTTTTTCTTTTCAAATTTTTAGCAAATAACGATGGAATTGAACAATCTAACACTTGAGGAGTTGGTTCAACAATTAGTCATGGGTAATGTTCAACAATCGGAGAATTGTGGAGTATGCTTTATGATGGATCATCCAACCAATTTGTGCCCATACTTCCGAGATGATAATTTTGAAAAAGCCTAAGATTTAGGAAGATGTCAAGGCCGTCAAGGGTTCCAAGGACAACAATATGATGCTTTCTCAAACACATACAATGAGTGATGGTGGGATCATACTAATTATGACTACTTTGGAAATTATCAATAACAAGATATTTTTGAGCCACCACCTGTGACTCACAACTCAGGTACTTTCTTAGAAGATTTTGTCAATTCTCTTGTTAATAATACTTTGAAATGTCAACAGGAAAGAAGGGCTCCATCTGACTTCAATCAACTATGGCACCAAGAAGCAGATCAATGGCCATCACTTCAAAACTCAGGTACTTTTTTAGAAAATCTTGTCAATTCCTTTGCTACTAATAATTTGCAATTTCAATAGGAACCATGGGCAAATATCTAGAGTTTGGAAACTCAAATGAGCCAATTAGCTAGTAGTATGGTGGAATTAGTAGCACAAAGATCTGAAGAATTACAAGAACAACGCTCTTCCCAAACTGTGATTGACCCAAAAGATAATACTAGTGCCAAACAACTTAAGGATGAATCAGAAAGTCCAAGGAAGCCCGAGGATGAGACAAAACCAAAGATGGATTCAACTCTTGTAGATAATGAAGCCTCAATTCCAGTGGAGAATACTTCGGCACCTGAGGTAACTTTTAAGGTTCCTATTTATACTAATGTTTCTTCTCCACTTTTTCCTAACAGATTTGAAAATTCCAAGAATGACGAACATGAACAACAAATTCTGGACACTTTAAACAGCTTGCTTATGGATGCTATTAACCAAGTACCAATAGATGCACCATTCTTTGAAAAACAATGCACCACCAAGAGTGATGAAATAATAATTGTGGTGGAGAATGCATTTGTTGCTGTACAAAGAAAGCTTCCTACCAAACGCACAGATCCTGAAAGTCTCATGCCTAAAATGGCAAATTCCAAAAAGTCAAGAAGGGATATAGGCTAGGTTGAAGACAATCAACCAAGTGCTAATTGGGAGGCAGCCCAATTGGTGAAGGTATTACCAACTTGCCATACTCAGATTTGCTTTCTTCCCCTTCCCCTTCCCCTTCCCCTTTCTCTTTTTATTATGTTTATTTATTAATTGTTTGTTTAGTATTTTAGGATTATTTAGGTTGCATAAGTTTGTTTTTTTTTAGTCTTAGTTATTTTTATTCTTATGTTATTAGTTCTTTTCTCTAACACATGATTCTTTCATTTGGGTTAATAGTATTACATTGAGGACAATGTCAGAATTAAGTGTGGGGGGAAGAATTTAGGATTTTCTTTAGTTTTTTTTGTTTTAAGTTGTTTAGTTTGTTTTTAGTGTGTTTTAGTTACTTTCAATACTATGATGAGATATGAATTGAATAGGCCTAAAACTAGTTTATTGGTGAAAATATTTTCATGAGAATTGAGTTTGATACTATATTTTCTTTATAAGCCAATGTTAATATGATATGTTGATTGAGAAAAAAGCATATTTAGACTTAAATCTGACCTGTATAATCATTCTTGTGAGTTTTGTGCCTATATGATTGATGCATTATACATATCAATCCACTTTTTTTCTTGAGTGCTCTTATGATAACATGTTTCTCTAGAACTTAGTTTAAATCGTTTGAGACTATATTGATACATATGACAACATGGATATGATAGAGGCATTAGGATTTTTAACCCAACATGGATATGATAGAGGCATTAGGAATTTAACCAAGGCTAAATCAGCCATCCCTATTGATGTTCCAAGATAACATCCCCCCTAGTGAGCCAATTTGAGCCTACATTGAATGAGCTATTTCTTTGGTAACCACATCTTACACCTAGCCTAAACACATTTATCTCTCTACCCTTGTTCTAAAAAAGAATTGAATGTATGAGACATATTGCAAAAACAAGGGATACTTATTGAAAATGTGGGTTAAATACAAAAGATAAGTGTGGGGGAGGAGAAAGGCAAAAGTCAAGAGAAAAAAAAAGGGACATTGTAAAAATACATTCCCATGTAAAATATATATATATATAAATCATCTCTTGAACTTTTGGGAAAAGAAAAGAAAAAGATGTAACGAAGTTGATTAGAATGAAGTAAAGGCTCAACATTCAATATTTAGCCTATGTGATTATGTACTTCTAAAGAATATTGAGAAAGTTTTATTTGCAAAATTTTATTTTGTCTCTAAATTCTATGAAGTCTTTGGAACCTTTTAATATCCTTTATCTTTTATTATTTAGCCACATTATTACCCCTTGGCCCCATTACAACCTTGAATAAAGACCTCTTGATTTCTGAAGTTGTATGATCTAAATAGTGGAGAATAGGTGGACAAGCAAGCATATGGTAAAACTGTTTTCATGAGATTGATTAAGTGTAAACATTTTACCACTACTTTAAAGAGTGAAAATCATGAGAGTATCCCATGTGAGAAGTTGAGATTAAGTTGAACATGCATTATTTTGATTGAGATATGTTATGTTAATATTGGTTTAACTCAAATTTTTACATTCAAGCATGATTCTTTATGAACTCTTTAAGCTAATTGATTAGTTTATAAGACTTATCCAATGATTACCTCTAATTGTTATTGAAAGTGAAATAGATTTGTTTTTCTTACTTTTTCTCTATTTGATTTTGCTCGAGAATTAGCAAAAGACTAAGTGTGGGGGAATTTGATAAGTGTTTAAATTCATGTACTTTCATATATCAATTCCTTATATTTTAGGCTTAGTTACTTGAATCCTTGATAGTTACTATAGTTTTGTGTTTTGTAGGTGTTTTGGGAGATAAAGATTGTTATGGAGTTGAAAAGAGTGAATTTGGACAAGAAATGAAGTTTCAAGCACAAAGAAAAGCTGACTGCCCATCAATGAGACACCATGTGACTAAACCTAACCTAAACCTTCCATAAATAAACTAGTGGCTGATCATACACCCAATATCCCTAAAAACCCTAGTTGAAAAATCCATTCCCATGGCCAAATAAGCCCTAGCAAGTAAAGTTTTTAGACCTACAAAAAATGTAGCCACCACCCCTTTTATTTAAACAATGTGGTACCCTAGCTGACATTTATGTTTATCCTTGTCAAAGTAGGATTAGTGGCTATCAACTTTGTAATCTTGCATTAATTGCATTGATTGTAAGAATCTTTCCTTAAAGCTAATCCTTGTCAAAGCAGGAGATTTAAATCAGTTATGACTTTCCTTATTTTTACATGCTTTGGCTGTAAGTAAAACATCTTTCCTTGTTTAAGAGTCCTTTGGCTGCAAGTAACCATTTTTTTCCTTAGGTAATTAAACCTTGGCTAACAAGTATTATTTCTTTCCTTAAAAACCTTAAGTCAGACGCCACCTTTCCTTGCAAGGAAAGAAAGCCCCAAGTCAGCATTAATTAAAGGGAGTCAGCCACAAGTCACCTATGGGATACCCTAAAGTTTGCCTATAAATAGAGAACAAGGGGGGCTGATCTCTACACTTCTTCTACTCTTGTATTATGATTTTCTTCTAGTTTTCTTCTTAGTTCTTCTTTAGTTTATGCTAATAATGTCTATACTAGGCTAAACTACTATTTGGTTAAGGGTGATTTCAAAGCCCTAGACATGTTATGTAATTGATTTTCATAATCTATCTATCATTGGTTTTCTATCAAAGTTGTTTATGTTCTTCCATAAAAATTGTTCATAATGTTGTCTTGATTGTTTAGGGTGTACAACTAGATGTATCTTGATAATTATCTAATGCTAGTTTAGGAGACATGATAGCTTGTCTTGATTTCCTATTCAATAGTGGCAATTTGTGATTAATGATTATGGTCAAGTTTTCGCTAATTGCAAAGTGAAACATAACCTAAGTTGAATGAATCCATGTTTATGTGTTTATTGTTTAGATCAACCTATCTTTCTTATCATAAAGTTGCTATCACTTTGAATCTAATGATGTTTATCTTAGGTTATTTGATGGTTAGAGATTAAGTAGTGGCGTTTGTCCTATTTAACGATGAACTAAAGAAGGATTAGGATAACACGGGAGGTTGTTATCTACGATAGATAGTTTTTATAGTTAATTGATGTTGATAGATCTGATTATTGATTCTCAATGATGTCTAGTGGTGGAGAATGAAACCTTAACCATATTTCTCATATTTGATATTCTCTTACTTATTTGCTTCTTACTTCTATTATTTGCTTTAAAATATCTTAAAACTCTCTTTTCTTTTCTTGTTTTTGAACTTAAGTGATAAATTAATAACTTATAAATTAAAACTCAATCCCTGTGGACTCGACCCTTGCTAACTACTATACTTACAATTGATCTTTTTAGTGCAAGGTTAAATAAGATATACTTTTTTAAGTGCATCATAATCATAATAAAAAAACACTCGTACAACATTTTTAACCGGTCACAAATAATAATTTACTCCAATAAATTAATATTTATTTTAGTATAAATTTTATGAAAAATAAATACTTTTCAAATATTTTTACTTATACGAAAGGGAATACGAAAGGGAAAAAAATTAATAAGCCACTAATTCCTAAAATAATTAGTACAAAATAAGATGTATTATAGAAAATGGAACCCCTCAAAAGAAAAATAATACTACCCCTATTAAAAACAATAATCACAATCGTTGTAACTAGATCTATTCAAAGATCGGACTGGTGACCCGGTTCGAATTGGATTGTGTCTGGAAAAGGATTTTAGTAATTCGAGTCGACCCGATCCAAATTACTGTTTATTAAATAAAATATATATTTTATATAAATTAAATATAAATATAAAAACGAAAAAATAATATTTTAATATTTATAAATAGTAAAATGAGTTTTCGGACCGACCCGATCCAAATTTGAGTAAAGAAATAAAAAAAAATTCCAGAGTGTGATCCGTACATGTACCGGTCTAGTTGTAAGAAGGGTAGGGGTGAGCAAAATCTGACTCGACTCGAAGAAACCGAAAAAATTTTCAAATTTCGAATTAAATAGTTCGGTTTATTAGAGTTATTCGGATTTTCGGATCAACTCGACTAAGTAATTTGAGTTATATAGTTTAGCTAGGATTTGATTTATACAACTCGAATAACTCGAAAATCCGAATAAGATATTTCTATACGACGTCGTTTTACTCATTTGAGTTTGATACTAAGCTTGAGTTTTGCGTTTTCCTTATTTCGTCTTCCCTTTTTACTCTTTAGCCCATTTTTGTTGGGTCATTTATTTTTGTTGTTTGTCACCATTCAGTAGAAAAATAAATCCACATGAGCTGTTGACTGCATACTTATTGTCTTAATAATTTATCATTCATTTTTTTCCCTTTGAAATTGACAAGTCTAGATTGAAAGTTTACATTGAATTTTTTGAGTTTCAAAAGGGGAAGGCTATCGCTCAATGCTTCATTCAGTTAAAGATTGAAGCTTTTGGTTGATATCATGCACATTACCAAGCTAACCAAACGATGAAATTCAAAAGATAATGAATTCTCTTTTTTTAAAGGTCAATAGTAGGCTGTTTATTTAGTATGATAAGTCTTTGATAGTTATATTTATAAGAAAAAATAGAACACAAAAAAAAATATTTGTAATTTCATAGAACTAAATTTCAAAATTATAGATATACATGCATTTACAAGATAACAGTAACATGATCTAGTCAATCAACATTTACAAGATAACATTTTAACTCGAATAAATTACTCGACTCGACTCGAATTTGTTTTAACTCGACTCGATTCGCTAAAATTTCAAATTGAGTTTGGTTGACAAAATAGGACTCGTCAACTCGACTAATCCGAATTTTTTTCACTCGACTCGACTCGATCGAACGCTCACCCCTAAAGAAGGGCATACAATGACCAAAAAGCCAAAAATTATTAGTAAAAGAAAGACACTATCCGGAGTTTGATGTATAATGACTAGAAGAATGTGACCAAGCATGCACCGAAAAACTCCCACACCACCACCTTGACCAAGCATGAAGATGCTTGAATCGGGAAAAGAAGAGGATACGAAGTCGGTGGTGAAGAAGAAGACGACGAAGAATGCAAGGAAGAAGATTGTGCATGAGACCCTACTGAAGTTGACAAAACTATTTGGTCGTGTGGATTCATGGACTGCTTCAGCTGCTCCGGTTGTCTTGGAAATCACTGCTGGAACCCAATAGAAAACCGAGAATCGTCGAGATATCCGTCTGAAACTTGAGGGTTTTGGACCAAGTAATGAGATTGAGAGTGAACGATTGGCTCCATAGATGTCGGAATGGATAAAAGGGTGTTGGGAGAATCAGAAATGGCCTGCAACTGGGTTGTTGTTGTTGGATTGGAGGGAGGTGATCTGATGAGTTTGACGTTTTCAGGGAAGTTGAGCTTGGCTTTCTTGCCTCTGAAGCGAAGGGCTGCTTCATCGTAGGCCATGGCTGCAGCCTCAGCTGTGTCGAAGGTGCCTAACCAAACTCTAGCAGCTTTGAAAGGGTCTCTTATTTCTGCTGCCCACTTCCCCCATGGCCTCTGTCTCACTCCCCTGTATCTTCTCTTTGGCTCTTCTATGTAGTTCTCATTGCTCTTGTACTCATATGTTGGAATCAATTGTGCTGGGATGTTTGCCTCTGTCATTGCATTTAGGTAATAGAATTATTGTAACGAATTGGATTTAAATTATTGATTTATAGCTATTTATTCAACTTTTTTATATCTATAATATCAAAAAATGCAGGAAATAATAAAACTAATGTGTAGACCTGGTAATATTGGACATGATAAGAAAAAAATAACTAAAACACGATACGACACGAAAAAATAATGCGGACTACACGACACGAATACACGAATGTGTCAAAATCTATATAAAATAAATTATTAACACATCAAAATTTATATTAATATAATTAAAATACCTTAAACACGATTATAACAAAAAAAAATACACGAACACGATATTAAAGATACACGAATTATCAGATCTTCACTAATGCTATCTCTACAAAGTTAATATCTATAAACAAAATGAAGTCTTCAATAAAAGAGAACAAGAGGGTGTGTAGAGTTTAAGAATAATGACATTAAAATGAGAAAATGATTCAACCAAAAGAAAAAAAAAAAAAAATCTTTCATTTATGGGAGAGACAACATTTAAAAAGAAAGAAAGAAAGAAAGCACATATGATATGCTTTGCAAGTAGAGGTGTCCATGGTCAGGTTCGGGCCGGTTCATGTATAGTATCAATACTATATTTGTTTGCTCAAGCTCGGTCCGGCTCGAAATATGAATCTTAAATTTTGTTTAAACCCTCCCATATTTGTAAATGGATAGTCCAAACCTGTTTAGGCCAGCTCATATTATTTTTTCTAAATTTTTTTAAAAATATATATTTTTATTATTTAATCTTTCGTAATT
This sequence comes from Fremontodendron californicum, assembly GCA_030761205.1. NCBI lineage: Eukaryota > Viridiplantae > Streptophyta > Magnoliopsida > Malvales > Malvaceae > Fremontodendron > Fremontodendron californicum. Next base: position 5,379,336 of record JAULJL010000037.1, read on the forward strand.
TTATATTTTTTTCTTTTATTAAGTTCTTAAACATGGACAACTTAACATTTTTTTTTTAATATTTACACTATAATATTATATATATTTAATTTTTATATGACATAAATTACATAATATATAAAATTATAAATAATATTATTTAATTAGAAAACAGATCGGGTCCGACTCGGGTTTTGAATGTTGGAGCCAAGGCCCGGCCCATAACGGGCCTAATTTTTTTGTCCAAGCCCACTTTTCGGGCCTAATATTTTTGTCCAAAGTCCTCCCAAATATGGGAGGGCCTTCGGGCTTGGATAGTTAACCCGACCCTTAGACAGGTCTATTTGCAAGTGATGTTTTTTTTTAATCTATTAATTAGCATAAATAAGTGTAAAAAGAAAACGAAGAGAAAAATATATTGCTTTTGGCAAAAAAAAATGCTTAACTTCATTCAGAATATACTATAAATAGTAAGGATAGTATAATAGTATTTTTGGAAGTCTATTAACTTTGTCAAGTCTATTACGTAGTAGAAGTATATAAGTTTACAAAAAATACTTCGAATTAATGGAAAAAGAAAAAACATTAATAGTAGTACGAATCTATATTAACTGCTTTTTTTAAAGTATTCGATATTTGTTGTAACATATATTTGAATATGGATACGAGAATATAATCTTTTAAATATATAAAAAAAAAATTTAAAAATAAATATTTTCACATTTGACACATACTCGTATCCGAAATCCACCCATAAAATACGTATGAATTTTCTACACAGGAAGTTGCTTACCTCGTACACCTGCAGAACATGAGCCTCCTCCTCCATATGGGAAGTTACCAAACTGCGTACAAAGTTTAGTAACAGACTCTACCGCCATCCCTCCTCCACTGCCACTGCCACCGCCACCTTCTTCTTCTTCTTCTTCCCTTCCTCTCTTTCGCCCACCAAATCCCCATGAAGAAGTAATATTGTTATTACCAATACTTGAACCAAAACCATCCAAGTTTTCATTTCCTGTCAGCTCCTGATGATGAGGCACATCGCCAGCTACGACATGAGTCAAAGCTGAAACCATAGCTGACATCTCCCTTTCCCTGCTAACCTCAGATAGCATCGAAGACGACGACGACGACGACCCTTCTTCTCTCATCATCATCGGCTGATACATCAACAACCATTGGTTGTCTTTGTCGACGACACCTCGCCTGCCATTCTCAACGACTCTCTCTTTCTTGTTCGCCACCTTTTTAATTACTATCTGAAACTAATTGCGTGCAAAAATCTCTTAGAGAACTTAACCAAGTTTCTATCTTTTTAGTTCAGCAAAAAAAAAAAAAAAAAAAAAGACTGTTAAATAGGGAATATGGCAAAATTTGTGGGATACTCTACCGCCATGCGACTTGGACAGTCCGGTTTTAATTTGAATGCCGCTAGCTTCTTTTTGTTTGTTTGCCCAAAAAGAAAATGAGTGATACGGCAAGTGTGCAAATTGGGATTTAAAGCATTTCATGTGATTTGAGAGTTGGGAGGTAAACCGCACACATGTGCTCGCAAGTTATTTGGATTCGGTTAAAAAAAAAACTCAAATTCGGCTCGATTATTGTCAAGTCGAGCTCGAACAGCTCGAGCGAGCCGAATTCGGGTATCCTAATACTTGACTCGAGTAGCTCGTAAGCCTAATTGAGCATTTTTATTTTTAATTAGTATTGAAAAAACTCAATTCAAACTCGAACTCATGCACAAATAATCGAGTTGGAAGTTAAGCATGGAAATCGAACTCATTTTTTAATAGGTAAACCAGCTTAATCAAGCGAGTTTGAACAGTTTCAATTTTTATCTCAAATCGTGCTCGAACTTTAAAAATGAAAGTCGATCGAGATCAAGCCGAACTTCGAGTATCGAATTTCGAACTTCGAATCGAGTTTTTTACAGTTTGAGCTCGACTCAACTCGATTACACCCCTATTTGAGAGATTAATATGTTAAAAGTTCGTTTTTTATACAGGTAAATTTTATATTACATAAAATTTTAGATGAATAAAAAATAACTTAAATACTGAAAAATTAATAATAATAAAAAGTTGAGCTTTTAATTTTCAATGAAACACATGCCCAAATGATCCACCAATTGCATATTGATCATCACGAAATTCTTCATTTTATAAATTATTTGTATATATTTCTTAATTAATTTCCAAATTGATCCACTTTAATTCCAGTAAACCCAACGTGCAAAATTCCTAATTTTTTAAATAAATTTTTTTTATTAAAATAATAGGCAACCGAAGAAGATAAGAGTCTAAAGAAAAAAAAAATGTATAGTTCTTTTTACATTTTCTTAACGAGGAAAATGTCAATCCTTTGGTGATGAATAACGTGGCATTTTCTGATTGGTGAAGAAAGCGGTGATGTTCCTTAAGTTAAAAGCATTTTGTCAAATGCTGACCAGCAAGCTATCACGAAGACGCGGTTTTGGTTTGGAGTTTGGACAGTTGACCTTTACAATTTTTTTGGTTTCTTCAAGGCTTAAAACCCATCATTTCAAGGTGTTCAATTAACAACTTTGAAAAAAAAAAATATAATATAAATATTATTGGTTGGCACATTATAGGATGGTAACTGATTACAAACTAAAATTTAAACAGATAATTTTGGATACGATATAAAAATATAATAAAAATATAATATATTTAATAAATATGAAAATAATATAATAATATGATAAAATATTTAAACATGATTAATAAGACATATTTAATATATTTATCGTATTCATATTTAAAATTTTGATATATTTAATAATTTATGTTGTGTTATATTTATATGATTGACACACAAAAATATGAAACACAATATGCATGCATGAATTGTCAAATCTATTAAAATTTCAACGTGTGTCGATTTCATCTAATTTTATGTTTTTTTATTTATAATAATGTTAGTTTATTGATTTATTTAATTTCTTAATTAATATTATATTTGATGCAATAGTTATTGCGTTATATATATGTTAAGCTTTGTTTATAATGATTTTAAATTATAGTTTTCCGTATACATATATAATCTCATAAAATTGAACAAAAAATACATATAATCTCATTAATTAAAAAACTTTAAATCTTCAACAACAACAAAAAAAAGTCAAAATGTGGTAAATTAATATATTAAACTATTTGATCCAAATTTATAAAACTTTATCACAATTAAATTAAATTAAGTTGTTATATATGTTTATAAGTCTTTCGGATCTTCTTTAAAGTGATTGTTGCAAATAAGAAATTTGGAGGATCCCATTGAAAAAGAACAAGTAGTTGGGGAGTCCTAGAGCAATAGCCAATAAGAATGTGCGTGTTATCCACTTGGTTTAACAAAAATTGCTCCAGTTTAAAGCGGGCAAAGTAAGCCTGAATCTAAGAACCCGTTCAAGTCAATTCGAGATCGAATTCGATCCGATCGGATCCGAATTGATTAAAAAAGTCAAAGATCTGAATTCGAAAAAGCCCAAACTTGAAAAAATTCGAATTCGAAAAAACTCGGACCCATAAAAGCCCGAATCCGCTACGATCCGTGCTCAAGACCGATCCGATCTGATCCGAAACTCGTAAAAAACCGAATTTATAATTGAAAAAAAAATAAACTATAATTATTTTATTTTATTTAAAATAAAAATATATAAATGATAAAAAAAATTTAATAAAAAATTTTAATTTGTAAAAGTATATTTATAATTATTATACAATTATATCAATAATGTATTATTAACAAAAATAATTAATAGTATATTTTTAAATTAGATTTAACTTAAAACACATTAACTATAAATATCAAATATCTTTTAATGTTATCCTTATTATATTTACAATAATTGAACATAAAAAATAAAAAATAATATTATTAATTTGACATTTGATTCTATTATAAATAATCATTTACAACATATTATTATACTTATTCCAAATTTAAATCTAAATTTGAATATAATAATAATTCAAATATACAAAAATATTATATAATTTCAACATATAATTGAACTTCATCTTCATGTTTTTTGTAACACTAATAATACTATTAACAAAATTAATTTTAAATCATTCTCTTAGTGTTCAAACATATAAAAATATTAAATTTACTTGAAAATAAAAAACATTGACTTATAAATAAAAATATAAAAATTAAAAAGTTGAATAATTAAATTAAAATACACCATCTAAACAAAAGATATTTAAATAAAAGATATTCTTCAATTCTTAAATTCATACAATCCGATTCTTAAGTACAATGCATCAAGTCATCCCAAGAGTCCAAAACCAATATCCAAAATTTGAACCTGTAAATTACAATCAAAACAACCATAATTAATCTTAGTAAATATTTGTAGAGAAATTTTTTTATCAACAATTAAATATAATTATTGGAAAGTAAAATATCAGCATACTTTGAAATAAGAAACTCTTTGTCCTCCTTTCTTCATAAGACCATTAATTCAAGTTCAACATCTCAACATTTCTTCCCAATATCAATGTTTCATCATTATCTTAATCTAATAAAAAATATATAAATAACCATGTAATCATTTAAATAATAATAAATAAATAAAACTTAATAAAGATACAATCAATGATAGTAAAATCTTACCACCAAAGTTTATGGATACCTTGTATCCATATAACCAATTACGAGTAGTAATCAATATTTCTGCATTATGAGGCGTAAGACAGTTTCTCCATTTGTTGATAACTTTACCACCCATACTAAATGCTGATTCAGAATCAACTATGGTAATTGGAATACTCAATATATCTTTAGCCATTGTTGAAAGGACATGATATCGAAATTAATTTTTTTTTTCAATAATCAAGAACATCAAGTTACTTCTCATAATCTTCTCTAACCTCATCGAAATTATTTTTATTCATACTATAGTAGATATATCGAACTTATATATTTGGTTTTTATTTGAACTTAAAAGATATTGTACCAAAAATAATAGACAATATTCTAAAACAAAATATTGATACTCAATGTATAAAAAAAAAATTATATATTTTTATATTTATTTTTTTAATTTTATTATTTTTGTCATTATGTAAAAAGTAAAATTAATTATTACATTCAAAATTAAAAAATATATATTTATAGCTTATAAAATTTTAAAATTACTTGAATCCGTCTAAGCTAGCTCGAACTCGAATCGATCTGAATCCGAAATAATCCGAATCCGAAAAAGTCCGTATCTGAAATGGCCCGAGCCCGAAAAAGCTCGAATTCGAAATTATCTGAACCCGAAAAAGCCCGAATCCAAAATAGCCCGAATCTGATGAAAGCCCGATCCGAGCCCGCCCGAACCAGCCTGTTTGCCACCTCTACTCGAGTTGTGGCTAGATTGCTCATGGTCGGGCGGCTGCTGGAATTTTTCTTGTCTTGTCCAAACTTGTTTTGAGTTGGACTCGGATCGATTTGCAAATCCATTTTATTATTTATAAATTATTAAAAATATTTTTTTATATTAATATTTATATATTTTATAATAAATTTAAATAAATTTTTTTATTTAATGAATAATAATTCAGATTGGGCTGATCCGAATTACAAAAAATCTTACTCAGACCCAGTTCAATTTAGATCAAACGGGTAGCCTAACCTTGAACAGATCTAGTTGTGGCATTATCCCTTTACATGGACCATTGAGATTAGTTGGGTTGATTGTTAAAATTAAATTGAAAGAAAAATTAATGCATAAAGTTTCATAAGGAAAAATAAAATGAAAAAAAAAAAAAAAAGACTAACAAATTCCATCTTCTTAATTTCATTAGAACCATAGATAAAGTAGTTATTAATTTTTTTGTATATAATAAGTAGCTATTAATTAATAAAAACTAACAGAGAATTAGAGAAAAAAAAAACATAAGAATTTTTTTTTAGATATTATAAATGTGAATGTATTATAAAAGTTGGAGAGTTGTTTTCATTGAAACTTCTTTCATGCCTACAATTTGCAATTTGTAAATTAAATTAAAAAATTATTTTTAAATACAAAATAATTTTCGAATCTTATAACTATGTGGGAATATGGGAATGGTACGGTTATTAAATTATAATATAAGTACATGTGTTTGATAAATCATTAACAATTTTTAAATTATTGAAAAATAAAATATTCGATGATTTTAATTTTCAATGTGTTTGATAAATCGATTTTAGAAATCACTTAATGAAAAAATGTTGAAAATACTAAGTAACTTTTAGTTACTTAATATTTTAAATCAATTTTATTTAAGGAAAAATATTATTTTATTATATTTATCTTATATTCTTCCTTTTTAACTGCCTAGTTTTTCTTTTTTAACTTTTACCAATTAAAAATAATTGTAAAATCGTATCTTTTCTTTATAAAAGTTAATAAAAAAATAAATTAAACAATAAATTTTTAGTAGTATACCAAACAAACTTTTATATTATAAAATTAGTACTTAAAATTTTCAAAGTATGAAAATTCAACATTTAATTTTCAACATTTAATTTTCAACGTTGAATTTATTCAAGTTATCAAACAGCTCTTTATTTGTACATAAAATCTTAAACCATTAACATGTTTAATTATTTATTACTATGAATAATTTATATTATTAGTTTTTGGTTACATATTAAACTTATGAGAAATGCACCACAAGAGTTAGTTCATATGATAAATAAGAGTTTTTTTATTTAATCAAAATTCAATTTTTGTGAGAAATATTATAAGAGTAAAATCTTAAATCTATCAAATCGATGTAAAGAACTGCGTCTTTGAAATTATCTAAAGAAAAATTTAAACCCAAACAAAACTTGAAAATATCCTAATCATATTATCAAAATAAACATGAAAAATGTTTAAAAAATCTAAAAAATTGGAGTCGAAATATTCAAGACGAGAACATTTCGCATATAAGAACATTAGCTTTTTGCCTTTGAAGTATTATTCACATATAATCTAATTATTTTAATTTTCTTTAACAAATTTAGCAAATTGTGAGCTTTTAAATTCAACTCAATAAATATTTGAATTTAAGTTGTTTATTATCAAGACAAACTCGAACTACTCAAAGAACGAGTGGAGCCAAATTTGAATTTCGTAATACTTGATCAAGCCGCTCAGGAGTATTATTGAGCTTTTAAAATTTTCATTATATATATATATAAGACAATATTTTATTTGCATATTTTAAAGTTCTATTTGAATTTTTACTCTGAACTCAAATTTATGTTCAAGTCAAATTTCGACTTGGTATAAATTAATGGTAATCAAACTTAATTAAATCGAATTAAAGTAGTTTGATTATTTTTAAACTAAATTTGGAACGTAGACTTTTTTTTTTTTTTTTTTAGCTTTGGCTTTTTCAAAGAAAAAGTAAAACAAAATCAAAGTTGACTACAGTTTTTTTTTTCTTCCATGTTTTATAGTATAAATTCTAATTCTAATTCATTTTTGTCATAAATTAGGAACAGCATCAAATTTCATTTCTCAATATTGAAGATGAAAGGTAAAAAAAGAATTAAAAAATTTAATCGAATTATTTAAATTTCTTAATCACTTTTTTACTTTCTAATTTAACTATGTGATTGATTTTTTATTTTCATTTTTACCCCTTTTCATATTTTTTATTAAAGGTTAAAATATTAAAAAAAAAACTCTTAAACTATTTTATTTTTCTTAAATAAGCTTATATACTTTTATAGTACTCAAATAAGCCTTTATCATTTAATTTGTACCTAAATATGATCTTATTTCAAATGAAATATTGATTTAAGTTAAAGGTTTATTTAGGTATAAATTAAAGGTTAGAGACTTATTTAAGTACAAGTTAAAGATTAAGGTTTATTTGGATATAAAGTAAAGGTTAATGAATTATTTGAGTATAATAAAAGTATAAAAAATTATTTAAATAAAATAATAAAATTCAGAGGCTTTTTGTTATTTTAACCTTTACTAAATAAAGTCTTAAAGGTCTTCGGCCACAAGTAGAACAATCTTAAAATTAAACCTAATGATTCATGTATGCGTACAGTGTCTTGTGTTTTTTTTTTTTTTTTACAATCATTTAAATATAAATATGACATAATTATTAAATATTTCAAAATTTTAATATAAATACAATATATATATTTATTAAAAATGTATTGTTTCGTATTTATTACATTATTTTTATGTTTATTAAAGATGTCTTATTTATACTTTGTTCAAAATTATCATATATACTTCAAATGAAGCAAGCGAAAATAAGAGTTTAACAACATGTAGAATTTCCCAGCGTGTCGCATCCTAGGATATCCCCGCCCCATGCTTCGTAAACCTGTAACTGTAACCAAGAAAATGACATGAGAATGAGATCGATGTTATAATCAACTCAATTTTAAGTTGACTCCGACAATGGCTGGCTCCAAAAAGGAAACCTTTGCTATAAGATAACAAATTTTAGTAGAAATTAAAGGCTTTGTTTCCACATGTGCGAAGCTAGGTGTCATAGTTTTAGAGAAGAGTCATGAATTTTATATTGGTGGTGTATTAGAGTTCGATTGGGTATGTAAGTGTTCAGTCTTTAAGGCGCCTTTTGTGGACAAAATCGTGAGGTCCAATGGACCGAAGCGGACAATACTTTACAGGTTGGTGTAGACCATGACATTTGATATCAGAGTAGGCTTTGGGGGTGCTAGCTAGCGATGTGCCACTAAGGACAGTGAGCCCTCGTTGGAGACATCGGCTGTGTACTAGAGTTCGACTGGATATATAAGTGTTCACACCATCTTCAACCAGTGAGGCGCCTTTTGTGGACAAAACCGTGATGCTCAATGGGCCGAAGCGGACAATACCTTGCAGGTAGGTGTGGACCGTGATACTAGGGGTGAGCACTAGTCGGATGAATCGATTAAATCGATCAAATTGATTTTAATTGGTTCATTCGATTCGATTTTAATTGATTTCGATAAAATCCGATTACAAAAATTGGTTTAAATAGATTTATTCAATCAATTTGCAATTTTTTTTCAAATCGAACAAATTGACACCTATTAAAAAATAAATAAATAAATAATATATTTTTATTTATATTTATATAATTATACCAAATCCATAACCATATTACTCAATTTTATAAACTCAAAACAAAATCCAAACCGATATAATCGATCGAACCGATTAATTTCAATTTGATTATTTCGATTTTTTGTAAAGAGTTCAATCAATTTTTTAAATTCAATCAATTTATTCGATTTTTAAAATTTTAAAATCGAATTAATCGCATACTCACCTCTATACCAAGCAAGCAAGAAGAATCAAGAATTAGAGGTTACATTTTTTGGTCAATATTTTACTGAATAATATCACTTTAGTCAAATGATTGAATTAATCACCTGACGAAGAAAATTACTTTGTTTTTAAACAAATTACTAAATTTCAATTATATATCCTCGACATCCGGGGATGGGCGAAGGAAGTCATGGCCCTTTGATTTTTACAAAATCACCTTTGAACTTTTAAATTATTTTTTAAATATTTCATTTTAATCTTTACTTGACCTACTTTAAATTTTCAAAAATTTTATTTCACATTTATAAGTTTTTCAAAAAATTTATTTTATCATTAAAAAAAAAAAAAACTGTCCAAAGTTTGCTTGTTTGTTTTAATATAAATTTCAATTTTTTCCCAATATATACAAATATATTTTTCTATCAATTATTATAACTTTTGAAATGGGTAAACATAATCCAAATCTTTTTTTGGATAATATTAATAATTTCTATGCAACTAAATTTTAAATTAATTTATTTAACTTAAAAATATAAAAAATAATTAGATAATATTATATTAATATAGCTTAAAATATAAAAATAATATTTTTAGATTAGTTCCTAAAAAAAATCTCGATTTCGTTCCAGTATCCCACATGCAAGTAGATTTGATAACTTTGGACACGATACGATTACACGACACGATATAAAAAAATTAAAATAAGACATGAAAAAATAACACAAAACATGACACGAATACACGAATATGTCAAAATCTATATAACATGAATTATTAACGTATTAAAGTTTATATAAATATATAATACTTTAAACACAATTATGACACATAAAAATATAAAAACACAACACAAATTCAACACAAATTCACGAATTATCAAAACTACATGCAAGTCCTAAAAAAGTCGATGAATCATGAATGGATTAGAATTTCTTCTCCTAAGATCTCTTCTAATAGTTTCTAACTTTAATTTGGGTTTTTACAAATACTTGCATTATGTTTGGTCAAAAAGAGAGGGAAGATATCAAATGAGTGGGAGAAAATAGTATTTACTTTTATTATTTTTCTTTGTTTAATAAAAGGACAATGAAGAATGAAAGGAAAAATCATGGTTGGAGTGGTTAAGTGGTTCCAAATCTTCTTGATGAGAATCAATGTTCAAATTCTGAGAGACTCCAATGTTGAGAGGGTTTTACCGTTACACTCCCGATCGGACAGAGATTAATCTTCCATAAATCATAAAATAGAGGTGGAGAGACACCTTAGATTTAGAGAAAACTAACGTGAGTTGAATTTATTTTTTTTTTTAAGTTTTATATTTCCAAAAATAAGATAACATATTCATTCAACATCATTTTATTTATAATTTAAAATCAAATATAGTGATAAATTTATTCTTAATCCGTAAATAAAAGAGTTAATTTAAATTGAATGAATGATTTCCTCATGTAATTAAAAATACTAAATTTGGAGGGAAAAAATTGTATAAATCCATCTCTTTTCCTTTCTTTCTCTCTTATCAAACGAAGAAAATAATAAAAATTAATTAATAATTCTTTTCATTCTCTTTCCTTCATTCTTCTTTACCTCCAATCAAAAAAGAGTATAAAAGATATTTGAACAAAGTCTGCAAATTGAAGTTAGGTAAGTATGGAATAAATTTGTTCGAATTAGATCGCGACTCAATTTTTTTTTTCTTTATCTAAATTCGTTTCGAAATGAGTTTGGATCGGCCTGTAAACATATTTTATTATTCATAAATTATTAAACATTAAAAAATTATTTTTTATATATTTTATAATTAAATTTAAATAAAAAATATTTTTTATTTAATAATAATAATTCAGATCGAATCAACTCGAATTATAATTTTTTTTATCTAAACTGATCTAATTTAAATTGAACCAAATAAATTATTCAACTCATGAGCACGTCTAATACGGAGCGGCAAGGACGGTAGAATTGAGTTTTAAATTGAAGTAATGTTTGATTTTGGGCACCTCCTTCTCCTTTGCTTTCCTCATTCTATGGCTTTAACATAGCGTCAAACTCGCAGTCGGTGCCTATATATTCCCTCTCATGACCGTTTTCCTATATATCGCTCTATTTTCACCAATTTGAAGGCATTCTTTTACTAATAAAATATGAACAATGAATTTCTTTCAATACTATACATGAATTTAATAACTTTTTACAATTCTAAAAAGCGTAGAAATAAAAACCACCTAAAAGCAAAACTATTTGCTTCATAACCTTACTTTGCAGATTTTGACCAACACTATTAAGCATATTTTGTTCTGCAATAAAATAAGATTATCCCAAACTTTGAACATGATTTTTGTAGTTTTTCGGGTTTTTTTATTTATTTATATAAATACAAATTTGACACATGATCTATCAAACTTAAGTTATTTTGACCTTTATTCTTTTGTTTGAGTAAATTTGACTATCATTATATTATTTTGTCAATATCATATGAACTTAACTGAAATTGATCATGTGCAAGCATGTGACTAATAATTTCGTCAAATTTAAGCTAATTTTATAAGAAATTAACCAGAAATAGATAATAAAAAATTATCAAAATTTGATTGAAAATTCAACGTTTTCATTAAATTTACGCTAAATTGATCGAAAATAATAACATGAAGGCTAAATTGACCAGAACTAATAGCATGGGACCAAATTGATCCAAATAAAAAAATAAGGGTCAAAATTATTTAATTCACATAGTTCGAGGAACAAATTTATATTTATGCCTTATTTTTTAAAAGTGAGAAAGCAGTGGCACAAATGCATCGTTGTGTGAATCTAAACTTAGTCCAATTAGTTTATACAATTTCTCTTAAGAGATGATATCAAACCTATTTGAAATTCGAATTCCAATAGTTATAATCTCTTTTTCTATTTTCTTTTATATATAAAAAATGCATAATTGTGCTTCTATAATTCAATTGTGCTTCTATAATTCACAGGTCAAAGAATAAAATAAAACCCTTGTGTTCCTAAAAGTAAACATGAAGTTTGAACTGCAACAGGTGAAAGAAAACTCAAAATTCAACTCAAACTAAAAATTGACTAATATTAAATGCGGATTGTGTTGTCAATTCTTCATATACAATTGTTTAGTATGAAGAATTCTCATCTCAAATTTGAACTCAAATCAGTTTTGTTTGGATACATCTGTTTCCAACATCATATATATACACTTTTTAGTAAAATATAGACAGGGTTTGACATGAGAATGTGGGGGCTAGAAACTTCAACAATGTATACATTGGACAGTATTTTTTTTATATATATTTATTGAGAGCAGGAAATTCGGGTTCTAAGTTTTTGAGTAGAGAAATGAATGTACTTATTGATTGAAGCAATTCCGATAGTCAAAATCTGAATATTTAAAAAAGAAAAAAAAAATGATTTAAGTATCACATAGTCTTTGTACTGCAGTGAAAAGAGTAATTTAGTCCATATACTATAAAAGTGAGTAATTTAGTCCATGTACAATTGAAATAGGTGCAAATAAGTAAAATTGATAGTGATGTTAATGAAAAACCGTTAAAATGCTGACGTGGACTCGTAAAATTTAATAGAATTAATGACTTAGAATAAAATATAACTTGAAATATATCTAAATTTATTAGATTTTACGAGTCCGTGTCAGCATTTTAACGGTTTTTCATTAACACGTTATCAATTTTACTTATTTGCACCTATTTCAATTGTAGAAGGACTAAATTACTCACTTTTACAATACAGAGACTAAATTACTCTTTTCACTACAGTACAAGGACTATATGAGTACTTAAACCGTATTCCAAGCAAATGAATACAAGAGATCATTTGTGGTTCCAATGTTTGGGCCAAGCCCATTTCTAGCCTCAATGAAATCTCTTCATCAAATTGGCTAGCTAAATGGGCTCCACGGTCCTTTTTTTTCTTGGCAACTGGCTGAAAGCTTTGATTCAAATAGCAACCTGAAGCAGAAGCCTAAGACTAGAATTTGGTAATTTTCGACAAGGTACGAAAACAAGATACGAATATGGTATGTTTAATAAACATGATACGATATATTTACACATGATTAATACGACACGTTTAATATATAGAGAACTGCACTTAAATTGATTGAATGTAATTTATTTGATGTAGCAAAGATTGGTAAGTTGTTTATTTTGGGAAGTTCAAAGATATAATTTCTATTGTGTCCTTTCACCGGTGGTGCTCCCGTGATGAGATCCTTCACAAGTAGATGATGTGGAAAAAAATTCAACAGAGACATGGTTAGTTTTGCATAATTTAGAAACAAAAATAAGTTCGATTTGCATTCTAGGAACATGCAAGACATTAGAAAGAACCACTGGTTTATGTGCAGTGGTGATTGTGGTAGAATCAGTGTGCTTAATGTGCAAACCTGAACCATCTCCAACTAAAATCTCATCAGGGCCACCATACTCTGAGTAAATGGATGTGTTATTGAGGTCTGTGGTAACATGATGAGATACTCCTAAGTCTATCATGTATAAGTGAAATCTTATACTGTCCGCATGTTTTGGCAGTATGACCAAACTTTTCACACAGTTGACAGGTTGGTGTGTTGCTGTTGGTGCTTGCATTGAATTGACTAGACCTTTTCCTTGTAGTGTTATAGTTATTTCGAAAATATAACTATTTGACATAATACCTCTGAAATTGTTGCCTTTCTGATGTTGGAATGTAGGTCATTTTTCCTTTCTTTGCCATGTTAGCTGTAATAGCAGGTGCAAGCACAAGTTTCTCTTGCTTGGTGACTGCTCCAAAATCATGAACTTGTCATGTAATTCCTCTAGGGATATTGCACTTTCTCTAGCTCATATTGTATGGACATTTTTCTGAATTTTGGTCCAAATCCATTTAAAACGGAGATGATTAAATCATCTTTCAGCTACTGGTGCTTGAGCAAGTGTTAGCTTATCTGCAATGCTTTTCATAGATTGTAGGAATTCTACCACAAATATATTTCCCTGAGTAAAGAGGGGCGATTTTTTTTTTGGGAGACATAACCTTTGATCTGGTTTTGCTTGCAAAAAGGTTTGTAAGCTTAGTCATTGCCTCATGTGAGATTTTACAAGTGGCTATCATAGGAATTACTGTTTCTGTAACAGATGCAACAATGTCATGAAGAATCGATTTATCTCGTCTGATCTATTTTGAGTATTCATGATTTACAATTGTAGTTCCTTGAGTGGTGATGTATGGGACAGGACAAGGAAATGTCCCATTGACATAGTCAATGAGATCAAGACCAGTTAATAGGGTGTCAAATTATATGTGCTAGGAAGGGAAATTGCCAGAGTTTAGTTTGAGGGGTAGCTGAGTTGTGGTATTGATTTGAATGACATCTAATGAAGGTTTGGTTCTAGCTGAACTGCTTGTGTTAGATGAGGTTGTGGACGACATTTGATCTGAAGGCTGTTAAGAAAAAGGCTATGATACCATATAGAGAACTGAGAAATGAGAAGTAAAAGGCACATTCATTAACCTGTAGAAAGGTATACATATATACAATTCTGAAAGGATAAGCTAAAGCTTATCATTTAGCTAACAATCGCCCCTTTCACCGCTCATTTTGCCTCTATTTTTGGATATGTTCTTTCCTTCCCCTACGCTTACTCCTAACCAATTTTTTAGGTCCAAAACTCCCTAAAACAATCGCAAAATCGAAATCCTATGAGAGAAAACTCTACTTTCTCCCATGTTTCATTTTTTTGTGTTTTGCTGTCGTATGTATGTTTGTGTTGTTTCCCTTTAAGGAATGAAACTAGTAGATTTTAGGTTAGTTTCAGGACGGAATCGGATCTTTGTTTGGTGTTGGTGATTTGAATATGGTAGTAAGGTTTTTTGGTTAGGAAATAAATGAAATCAAAGATTTTTTGCAAACAAAAAAAAAAATGAAAAGAATGATGCATATACTTCAAAATCTTTGCAAATAGATGCAGGCAAATCTTTGCAAAAGAGATATGGAAAAAAAAAATTCTTTCAGATTCTTTAATAAGTTTTTATTTGATTTTTGTTTTTTTTTGCAATATAAAATTATATAAATATGGTAAATCTTTTGTTTTTGAGAGAAAGAGATGCATCAAATTTTTGCAAATTGTATTTATTAATGAAAAAATGTACAATTTTGAGCAAATAAGAAAAAGAATTAAACAAACCAGCTGGTAAAAGCACAAATAACCAAAAATCTAAAAGATAAAAAGCATGTGATGTAATAAATGTTATCAAAAAAAATTCCAACAAGATAGCATAAACTATTTTTTTTGGGGGTAAATTTTAAAAAGATATCATCAACAATACAATAATTATTAAATGGTATAATAAATAAAAATTATTTGAAAAAAAATAAAAATTATTAAGAAGAAAATTGTAAAAACAAAATTACTTTTGATAAAAAAATCTTCTCCTCATTTTTTTTTTTTTTTAATTTACTTTTTAATTAAAAATAAATTCTTTTTTAAAATAAATTTTTTTTAATTTAAAAAAATCATTTTTTAATTTTTTAATTTTTTTATTTACTTTTATTAATTAAAAAATTTTTAAAATAAAAATAATATTTCTAAAATTATTATTATTTTTTTTAATTTTAAAAAAATAAATATTTAAATATTTTATTTTTTAAATTTATTTTTAATTAAAATTTTAAAAAATAATATTTTTTTTAATGGAGAATAAAGAAAAAGTAGATTTTTTCATTAAAAATAATTTTATCTTTACAATATTTTTATAACAATTTTTAATTATTCATTTTTTTTTCAAATAACTTTTATCTATTAAATTATTTAACAATTATGTGTTTATTGAAAACATATTTTTCATATTTATTTATTTTTATTTTTTTCAAATCTCAACTTTTTAATAATATAAATAAATTTATCTCAACAAAGCTAGAAGCTGATGTGAATGCATGAGGGAAGGGTTTCATCTTGCCTTTACATATCTTTGTCTTGTATTAATTTGCTTTGCAAGGAGAAACCAAAGCCGAACCCAACCCATGCACCACGTGGCATTACTTTCGATGCAAATATTGGCTTTTGCTCTCAAATTCCATCCAATCACATTTTCCTTTTATTAAGCTTCTAAATTAAACTAAAAAATTTAATGCTAAACTATTAAGTATTGGACATAATAATTCGTGTACGTATATCATATTTTACTTTTTCTGTTAAGTAAAAATAAACATAATCATGTATAAATATTTTGTGTTTACAATATTTTTATTTATTAAATATATCGTATTTATATTATATATATATATATATTTATCAAATCTATTAAGTATTGTCGCTCTAAAAAAATAAAATCCCTTCATTTTCTCTCACATCCTAACTTCCAACTTCCCGTCTTCCCCCACCCAAACAACTCTCTCTCCGGTGTCTCGGTCAAGATTTTTTCTCTAAATTTCTTCTCTCACTGACCAAAAAAAGATAAGAGAAAAAGGCAATGGCGGAAGAGAAAGAATCAACGTCGATTCCACTGAGCCAAGCCGAAAATGGTGGTGTCGATCCCGAAGATCCGGCTAAGTCTCCACCTAGCTCCCCCAATTCCTCCACTCGCAAGGTCCATTTTACCCCTCTCTTTTTTTTTTTTTTTTTTTTTTGACGCGCTTTTAAATTTAGCTCTTGGCTTTCCGAAACAATTGATCACCGCGTTTTCAGATCTTGGACTTCCTCTTAAAATTATTAATCCAAATGCAATTGTAATTGAAGCTTTCAAAATAATGTACTTTGTGACTAACAAAACATAATGTAGAAAGTGAAAATAGTCAAATAGCACTCAAGATTTGTCATAATCTCTTATTCAGTGTGTTTTATTGTTATGAACTGGTTGAGTACCAAGTCATATCCAGAATTTTTTTTTTGTTTTTGAATGTCTCCGCGGTTTGATTCCTGTTTAAACAAGGGGAAATCTTGATGCTTGGTGATGTTTTTAGCGTATTTGAGTATCGGAAACTAATTAACAGCAGTGTATTAGGAGGATGGAAGTGCTTAGGATAAATGTTTGCGGTTTAGAATGTTATGAGTAAAATACTGAGAATTTGAATGCCTGTATAATGGAGTGCTTCCAAGATAAAATTTGTGCATTTTTCAATTTTGAAATAATTTATGGAAATTAAAGCACTCTAATTTTCAAGGAATTTAAATATTTTCAAGTCATTACCATGAAAGATTCAGAGTTTGACTACTTTAATGGTTCTAAAATTTATGTTTGAACCAAATAAAAAAGAATAATTATGTGCTAGTTTCAATGAATTCGTAGTATGAATGGAAGCGATGAAAGCATTTTTTAGAAACATACTTCTGTGTTGATAATGAATGAAATAAATTCAATTTTATTTGTAAGTCTGAAATTTATGTTTCAATGATTCTTCAGGCTTGTTGTTTTGTTCTCCAGAGTTGGTTCTCGAAGAAGTTCATGACTGGATGGTATTAAGCTTTGATATCTCCCAAAATGTTCTCAGTCCTCCATTGTTTATTGTGATATTTCAAGCCTAACCATGTGTTGACATGCAAAATTGCAGTGTGGTCCTTTTTCCTGTAGCAGTTACATTTTTCATTACATGGTGGTTTATTCAGTTTGTTGACGGTTTCTTCAGTCCATTATATGAACGACTTGGCATTGACATATTTGGTAATTCCATTGTATTACCCATGGCTTCAATGTTTGTCGAGTCTTCAAGTATTACTAAGTTTATAAGTACTTGCCTCCTATTATCACTAGTTAATCATGCTTCACCGTCAAATCCAAAAATTTCTTCATAATTTAAATATGTTTAATGTTTATTGCAAAAAATGAAATCAGCAGATAATCATATAAAGTTCTATAAAGAAATTCAAGGAAGGATAGTACTCAATATCAGTATTAAGGTTTTTAACTCCACAGTGATTAACATTGCTGCTAGAAGTTGTAGCCTGAGGGTTTTAAAATTAACATCTTTTTCCTTTTTCTAAATATCTTCAGAACATTTGTGATTTGTCTAATCTTTTACTTCGTAAATTTTATAATCAATTTGAAATGATTATTATTTGGTACATGTGAAAACATACCGCTTCATCAAAGAAAAACTTCTCTTTATCTTCATTCTTGCATTTTATGCAGATCTCTTTAGTTGTGCTCTGAGCAATGATTGTCTGAGCTGTGATTACTATTTGCAGGACTGGGATTTATCACATCCCTGCTCTTTGTCTTCTCTGTTGGTGTTTTTGTTTCATCATGGATGGGAGCTGCTGTTTTCTCAGTGGGAGAATGGGTTATAAAGCGAATGCCCTTTGTTAGGCATATATACTCAGCCTCGAAGCAAATAAGTGCTGCGGTATCTCCAGGTTACACCTAATTAACTACTATAATAATATGATTTTTACCATTAATTTAGTTCAATAAATGATTTGCATCCGCATAAGTACTTTCACACATTTTCATAAGCCAGGATACACTGCTTTATTGGCTTGGAAGTAGTCCACTGTTTTAATAATACTGTTTATAATTTTCTTAGAAGAACATTCAGATTTCAGAATGCATCCATATTTGTTGTCACAACTTGTATGATGTTTGAGGCTTTGTAATCTAAAGATTGACGCTTTTTCCTGTTGTTGTTAAATGTTGAATTAGTTATCCAAGGGATTTTAGAGAGATCTTGCTATCTTCTTTATATATGAGTGACTGAATTTGATATATAGTTATGCCTGTCTTACATTTCATGAATATATACATACTGCTTCTGAATTTGGTAGTTCAAGGGTCCATACTCTATTCCTATCCTTCAACGAAACATTTACAATATGGTTATATCATTTCAAAGCTTGGAAACTGGATAACTTTGCTTGAAACATACAATGATATTATTCCCGTTCCTTTAGATCAAAATACGACAGCATTTAAGGAGGTGGCTATCATTCGTCATCCACGTGTTGGTGAATATGCATTCGGCTTTATCACATCTACTGTCATCCTTCAGGTAATACTATTTCAGCTTCCCATGTGATCTTGGATTATTCAAGGGGCGTTTAAAATGTAAAGTTGCCTCTTATATGGCTGTCCAATTGATTTAAAAAGAAAAGAATGTGTAAGGGTTTTCTTAGGGTAAATAAGACTTCATATGCTCTGCGAAACAAATTGGCATGGAAAGGTCTATTGGGTACCTATCCACTTAGTTGTTTCTTATGTTCTCTTAGTAATGCTCTATAGGAATGAGATTTGATGATGTAATCCTCTTCTGTTCACATTAGTTGAAGATACTATTTTCTCTAGCTGGTACTCGAATGAAACAAAGGCATTCTATGTGATGTCTTGCATATTTTTTAAATGATCCTTTCTGAAGGAGGTTTGTATTGTATGTCCAAGGATTCTGAAAGATATTTATCTCCCTGAAGACAGCTTCTATTCTTTTTATAACAAATTTGAAACTTGAAAGTGTTAGCAATGACAAAACCTTGTTCACTTTCTTTGGATTTTCTTAGAATATAATAGGTTTGCAAGTGTCCTATTTGGTCATATTGAAGCTGTGGTTATCAAAGTGCAGCCACATTGTTTGACATATATCATACTTGGAAGACTTTAAACCTTTATTGCGAATCCAAAATCTTTACAGTTGTATATAAAATTCACTACATTTTCTAACCAACACATATTGTGATTTATAAAGTTAACATTGTCATTGTCTTTAATGAAATGTGGATAGACTCATGGACATCCTCATATTTTTCAAAGGCAATCTTTGTTTAAGGGAGAAGAGCAGCGCCACCACCATTGGGAGAGAGACCATGAACCTCAATTTCTCATGGGTAGAATTTATGCAGTCTGTGTGTGTGCGGGTGGATGGGAGGGTTTGTGTGTGGGTGGGTAGGTTGGGGTGTGTGCTCAATTACTTAAAAATATAAGAATGTGCCTTATTGTGATTATGCATTAATTCCAGCACAATCTGCAATTCAATAATTTGCTAGCCCTAGCGAAGATGTTTCATCCCTTTCTATTTTGACACTTGATAATTTAGTTTGCTATGTGACACTCTTCGTGGCAATTATGGGAGACACTTAATGTCCGTTTAATGGATGGTTTTCCTAACACTACTTTGATGATTATAATATGCCACTTACTCTTATGAGATTCGGGTTGAACGAATACTGCTTCTCTTGGTTTTACTTTTTGAGGCATGTAATAGCTGAATGCTCCTTTCAGGAATTTTTGTTTTTTCCCAACAAGTTCCTTTAGTGGTTCTGCTTGTTGATTGTGTATTGTAGAGAGAAAACGAAGATGAAGAGCTATGCAGTGTTTTTGTCCCAACAAACCACCTATACATTGGTGATATCTTCCTGGTGAACTCCAAAGAGATCATAAGGCCAAATCTCTCGATCCGAAAAGGCATAGGTATTTTTTCTATTTTTTTTGAGCTATTCCTTACCTTGTTATCTTGGCTCTTTCTCTATATTTAATAAAAAATGCTGGTACCAGAAGTTAAGTAGGAATGCTGTTTAATATCTTCCAACAAAGATTCTTCTTATTCTTGCTATCTTTGGATATGTTTCTTGGTTTCTGATTTTTGTACATATCAGAAAGAGCTTAACAGTAGAAAATGTTTTGTATGATTGAACCATATGGTTGAGATTAAGCTTAACTGAATTTATGAGAAAAAGAATCCCCTTGATTGGGGGAAAAAAGGAGCAAGTTTTAGGTTTTAGTAGTGTACATGGTATCTATGTTGCTTCGACTCTTCATTTTTCTTGAAGTACCCGTATCCGACACATATCTGGACATGGGTATGGGAATATGATTTTTCAAGGACCTTCCAAATACATGGAAATCTAGGAAAAAATTGAACATACCCGTGTCCGACACTCACACCCATGTCCGAGTAACATAGCATGGCATCTGAGTGGATCTTTCACCAATTAATTTTCTCCAAATAGGAGACAATTTTTAGGTAAAATTCTCTTGAATCAGAAAACTTCAAAACACAACTTATAATCAGCGAAAATTTGTGTGTACCAATTTCCTGTGTTACCAAATCTGAGTTATAGTATGTAGAAAAACCAACTGATGCCTTGTACAGTTGTACTCTAGCTTCTTTTTTTCTTTTTACTCCTCCTTCTTCCTTTGTCTCCAACTATGTTACTCAAACATCGGAAGTAAGTGTCAGATACAATTATGTGTCCGATAAGGGTATATTCAATTTTTTTTATGTTTTTTTTTCTTCATATATTTGGAGGATCATATCCTCATACTCATGTCCAAATATATGTCAGATACAGGTGTCGGACACGGATATTTTAGAAAAAAAATGAAGAGTTTGGATAACATAGGTCTCCAATCATGGACAATGTGCGAATTTCAGTTTTTTACTATGTATTATCATTGTTGGTATTTATTTGTGCAGAGATAATTGTTTCCGGGGGTATGACAATGCCACAAGTAATTTCTCCTCAAGAAAGGGTTGTTGCTCGGCAGAACGAAAGAATCGCATTGAACAGAATGATGTAATACTAATACATACAGAAGAGGAATAATGTCAGGTAGCAATATAATTACTTTTTCAATCACTTTTTTAAGTTGGAGCGTGAAAATATTCTTTGGTGACAGCATGCAATGCAATCGTGGGATAAGGTTGTTGCCTTGTTGTTTGCTTATACCGTCATCTTCGCATTTTGTAATTACGTAAGTAGTAGCTTTGATTCCCACCTCTGCTTGTTAGTGTATTTCTTTACTGCATCAGTGCTATATATATATATATTACATCATTTCCATAATTTTTTATACGATTTATATTTGTTTAATTCGACCGTCGTATTTCATGTTTTATTCACGTAGATCATACACGTCGAGTTTCGAGTAAATTAAAAAACTTTTAACCGTTAAATATATATTGAAAAAGACAGTATTCTCGATCGATATGATAGAGATATCAGATCGATTCTAAATTTTACATGCACGACGAATACAATTATATTGTTAAATTCAACGGTCGATTTGTTGAAATATAAAAATTGTATAAAAAGTTGTGAAAGTGTGTAAAACAATTTTAGTTTTACACTAGTGTAAGTAGACCCCTCTTCTTATATATATATATATATATATATATATATATATATATATTACACTATCATTTATCAAAGTACAACACTCAAGACACAGAATGTATATTTTAGATATTGGATCTCTCTATAAAAAAAATTCGAGGTTTAGGGTCTTTTTGTTTCGTAGAAAATAATTTTTGAAAAATAAAACAAATTTCGAAGTTTTTGGTGTTTGTTTCGTGCAAAATAGCTTGATTAACGGAAAATATTTTTCGAGTCAACGAAAAATCAAAACAAAAAGAATTGATCGATTGATCTCTTAAAAATAATAACTAAAGCAAAGCAAAAAAAAAACAATCTTTTAAGTATAGAAATTAATTTTTTTTTTATATTAATGCAGATTTTTCAATAAATAACCAAATAAATTGTTCAAACAAAAAAAAAATCAAAATTTTTAAAAATTAAATTTATTTTTCAAAAATATTTTTTTTCGTTAAACTAATGAACCTTAAAATTCAAGAATTTCTGTCTCTGCTCTTTTTGGAAAAAGGGATCTTGCAACAAAAGTTTTTCATCTTAATGAAAATCTTTTCAGCAGTTCCTACGGCATTCAATGGAGTCATTGAGACCAGTGTTATTTTCAGAAATATTTTTATACATCTAAGTTTTATGTACTTGATAAAACATTAAACACTTTTGACTTCAAGAATAACTAATTTAGAGCTTCCTTACCTCCACACGTTGCTAAAATATATAACACATTTTTCTTCAAATTTATATTTCCTCAATTGAATCTATATTGACATCAACTTAGTTAAAGAATTTACTTTAAGTGACTTTTTATTTTGATCACTAAATTATAAAAACTTACGTTTTAATAATCACTAACGTTAAAGTATTTATTTATCACCTAACCATTAGTCTTTAACAGATATTAACGGAACATGCCATGTGTCACGGACTAAGCTTTGCCTCAATGTTAGCCCGTGCGACACTTGGATGAACGCTTCCATACAAGTCAGCCAAGTTCTCTCGATTATCTGATCAAGCAACAAGCAAGTCACTAGTTAATCTCAAGGCCACATTGCGATATCGCGAGGCATAGCGGGTGCACACCGGTGACCCCTGATGCCCCCAAAGAAAAAAAAGTTTTATTAGTTTTGAAAATAGTACAAAAGATTACAAAAGATCATCGAGTCTTCCCCACCATCGTTGGGGTCATAGGGGCAGTCCTACATGAGTGGCCTAGCACATACCTTAACCAGTAAGTGTTGTCGATTTTCACCACTCAAGTGCACGTATCGTTGACAAGTAATATAATGAAAAGTAGAGTGTCGAACCCATGAGGAATTGCTACTAAATTTGCTAAGTACTAAAATTTAAACAACTTAATCTTATCTAAACAACTAATTAAAGATGATAATCAAAAACTAAATTAAAAGAAATTAATCCTGAAACCAAGTAAATTAAAAAGAATGAATTCAATTAATTATAAAAGCCTAGGATTACAACTTCTCTCAACACTTCGCTTGAATCTCTCTCAACCTCTTCACTTGATTAATGACCTTGAATTGTTAACCTAAAGTTCTAATCTATTTATAAGGATCTTCTGATGGTCTCATAAAAATATCCTTCTTAACCAATTAACTAAACAACTATGAAAATTGATTTAAAGAATAACTCATTAAGCTTAGGCTCTAACAATGGTTACACATGACACGTAAGTGTATTCCTACCTACATGCAGATTAATTCATCCTAATAAATGAATATGAAACATGTGTCATTCAATCCATGTCTAACACTAAACTCCCTTTTCCAAGTTGTGTTTAAGTTACCAAATTAATCTAATTGGTGGCCATTCAACTAGAAGCATTAAGAACAACAATGAACAAAAAATTCAAAAAACCATTAAATCAAGCTAGAGAGAGAAAGTAAATTCAAACTACATGTTGAGGCCCATTGGAATCCTAGTAAAAGAAATTTAGTTTATGATAATTAATGAAAACAAATATTCAAAGAGTCAATACAAGAAAAAGAAAAAAAAGAAAAGAAAAGAGAATAGAATAGAATAGAGAGAACTAAAGGTGTCAATTCTTGAGTATTCAATCTTCACCAATATTCTTGAGAGCTTTTGGTGGCTACTATCCTCTTGAGAGAATTAGGTTTTTAGAACTCCAATCCCCCCTTATTTTAACCTAAAAGAGTCTTATTTAAAGTGTCCAAGGCCTCCTGGAGTCTGAAACTTCGCGCACAAGCAAACAGGTAAGCTACAGGTTTTTTTTTTTTCTCGTAATTACTGTTCACGTTTGGTAAAATTACTATATTTCCTAAAACATCTAAAACTAATCAAATCCTAATAAAAGTCTCAAAGACTTAGCCGACTTAAATGCATAAAAGGTGGTAAAATAACTATATTTCCTAAAGTTATCAGTGAAGCAGCCCAACAATTCGTCGACAGCTCACCCCCTATAAAGAGCTTAAGAGCTTTTACAAGATTTCTACCAAGAACCCTTACAATGTTTGAAATGGGGACACTTTTCCTAAGACATGACGGCTACCCTCCCATGGCATCTCTTCCCGATCATGGCCCTATACAAGGTTGGCTCATGACATCCTCCCCCACTCAATCTGTCGATGTCCTCGTTGACTTGGTCGCTAGGAATTCTTCAATCTTTTGCTTGAAGGCTCGCAAGTCATGCTCTCTCTCCCAACTAATCTCCTCTGGACCCAAGCCCTCCCATTTGACTAGGTACTCCTTAATGGTCCTCCTAGACACTATGGTTACCCTATCGGCTAAGATTTCTTCAACTCGTCGCTCCGACGGTGGCTTCATGCTGATGACTTCCCTAGTTGTTTGAGTACGACTTGCATCTGAGGGGTCTATATGATATGGTTTCAAGTTGCTCACATGGAATACCAGATGCACCTTCATCTACTTGGGTGGATCAATCTTGTAGGAAGCATTTCCCACTTTGGAAAGGATAGTCACTGGACCTTCATATTTACGCACCAATCTCCGATCCCGCTTCCATAGGAGCTTGAGCTGTTCAGGCACTAACCTAACAAGAACACGATCACCAACCTTGTAGTGTTGTGCCCTTCGGCCCTTGTCTGCCCACTTCTTCATGTGTTTGGAGGCCTTCTTTAAGTATGCTCGAGCAATCTCCGTGTTTTGCCTCCATTCTTTTGTAATATTGAAGGCTCGAGGGCTTTTCCCTCGATATGGCTCTGTGGATATGTGGGGAAAACTGGGTTGTTGCCCGGAGACAATCTCGAAGGGACTCTTGTTGGTGGAGGAACTCTTCTTGGCATTGAAGCAACATTGAGCCACATCTAACAACGGAGGCCAATTCTTCTGATTTGCTTGCATAAAATGTCTTAGATACTCCTCTAGCAACCCATTGAACCGTTCGGTTTATCCATCTGTTTGCGGATGATAACTGGATGAGATGTTCAGTTGCGATCCTAGAAGCTTGAAAAACTCTCTCCAAAAAGACCCCGTGAATCTTGGATCCCTATCACTGATGATACTTTGTGGAACACCCCAATACTTTACCATATTTTTAAAGATTAGGTGAGCCGTGTCTTCCGCGGTGCAATACTTTTGGGCTGGGATGAATATGGCATATTTAGAGAAACGATCAATCACCACCAAAATGGACCCAAGGTCGCTAACTTTAGAGAGGCCAGAGATGAAGTCAAGGGAGATACTTTCCCAAGGTCGTGTAGGCACCAGTAAAGGTTCAAGCATGCCTGCTGGTTTTCACTTCTCCACCTTGTCTTGTTGGCAAATGAGGCAAGTCTTTGTGTAGGCCATAACATCTTCCCGCATCCACGGCCAGTAGTAACCTTGTTTCAGTAGGGCAAAGGTGCGTTGCCAACCCGGGTGGCCGGCCCAAGGTGTGTCTGTAGAAGGAGAAAATTTGTAACCAATTACAAATTGCCACGTGTTAATTGAAATTTCTTTTAATTAAGAAATTTTCAATTAAATTATACATTACCATGTGAAATTGATAATATCATATTATAATTAATTATTTTATAATTAATTAAATATGTACACATGGTTTGACCAATCAAATTGCAAGGATTCATGGGTTATCCAATCAAATTTCACCCATGTGTCATAATTATTTTACCTCTAATTAAATTAAATTAATTAAGAGATAAATAATAAATTTTTATCTCTAATTAAATTAAATTAATTAAGAGATAAATAATAAAGTTTTATCTCTAATTAAATTAAATTAATTAAGAGATAAATAAATATTTTATCTCTAATTAAATTAAATTAATTAAGAGGTAAATAAATATTTTATCTCTAATTTAATTAATTAATTAAGTGATAAAAAATAAATATTTTATCTCTAATTAAATTAAATTAATTAAGAGATAAATAAGAAGATATTATCTCTAATTAAATTAAATTAATTAAGAGATAAATAAGGAAGTTGAGTTCTTTTAAAACTCTCTTTCACCTGGCTAGCTACCACTATAAATAGAGACCTCCCCTTAACACAAATTCACAATTCAGAAAGCCTGAAGAGAAGAAGATTTTGAAGAGACAAATCCTCTCAAAATTCTTAAGAAGAAATTAGAGAAATTCTAAGAACGCGGTGCTTGTTCTTGAGAATTCTCTAAGAAGCTGCTCTCCGATCTTGTTCATCGAAGGAAAGGAGATAATTCCTGTTTTTCAAGACCAAGTCTAGAAGACCCTTGAAGCAGATCTCGCCGATTCAAGATCAAGTCGTGAAGACCCTTGAATCAAAGTTTTACTGAAGAAAAGAATCAAAGGATTTCTTTCTTTAAGAATATTCAGAGATTGTAACCTCAAAAGTTTGATTAATAAAAATATTATTTGACTCCAAATTTTCCTTGTCATATTTTTGACGCAAAATTTGTGTGTACAAATTTTGGCACGCCTGATGGGACAATCTCTGCCTTTCATCTCTTTTCTTCAAAACTCAAGTTATCAAGTTGCAATGGCTCCCAAGAAGAACCTTGCTAACAAACCAACTCTCAAGCCTGCTCGAGCTAATCCTGCAGTCTACCCCACTTCATCATCAAGCATTGATATCCCCGCTCATCCTTATGGCACTAGGAGCAAGACCAAAACTCTTGCTGAATTGTATGAGCAAACTTTTCCGGTGCTCAATCAAAACCCTCTCTATAACACTTCTTCTCCAATTCAAGACTTAGAAGAAGTTTCCGCTGAACAAGTCGATTCTCCTCGAGGATCAAGTGCAAGTCGTCAGTTAACATACAAAGAACAAGATAGCTACTCAAGCAACAAGCCTATTCCATCATATACTCCAAAATCAAGTTCTGGAGTAATGGCTGTCATGACAACTGGCACCACATCATTGGAAGAACAAGTTGCACTTCTGGCAAAATCTGTTGAAATTCTTTCAGCAAGTATCAAAGAGAAAGATAACCAGATCGCTTCCATGATGGACAAGATCGCCGGCCTCACTGGAAAAAGGAACGAAGCTTCAAACCAAAATTGGCAATCAATCTTTCAAGATGATGGTGAGAACTCTGGCAAGGAAGTTGCTAAGGATTCCGAAGAAAAGATCAATGAGCTCGTCACTACCAGTCAGCTCAAGGATCTTATCAAGGAGGCTATCAAAGATCAAGTTGAAAGCGTCAATCAACCTTCATATACATATGCAAAACCATATTCTCAAAGGATCGATCGTCTGAGGATGCCTGGGAACTATCAACCCCCAAAGTTTCAGCAGTTCGATGGAAAAGGAAATCCACGCCAACATGTTGCACATTTCGTGGAAACTTGCAATAATGCTGGTACCTATGGGGATCTCATGGTGAAGCAGTTCGTTCGCTCCCTAAAAAGCAACGCCTTTGATTGGTATACTGATCTCGAGCCTGGGACGATTGACAGCTGGGAACAACTTGAGCGTGAATTCCTTAATCGATTCTGCAGCACTCGTCGCTTAGTCAGCATGATCGAACTCACAAGCTCACGTCAATGGAAGGATGAGCCAGTCATTGATTACATCCACAGATGGAGAAATCTGAGCCTTAACTGCAAAGAAAGACTGTCTGAGTCTTCTGCCCTTGACATGTGCATCCAAGGCATGAATTGGGGCTTGCGTTACATTCTTCAAGGCATCAAGCCTAAGACCTTTGAAGAACTAGCCACTCGTGCTCATGATATGGAGTTGAGTATGACAGCTGCTGGAAATCAAGAACCTCCGGTGCAAGAGCCAAAGAAAGCCAAGGAAAAACAAGATACCCGCAAAGGGGGCAAAACCTTTACCAACAAGGGAGAAAGCAAACAGTCCATGGCTGTGACTACCAAGCCACTCATGATATCTCCCAAGTCAAAACAATCTCAAGAGACGAAATCTTCTCCTATCCAAGACAAAGGTAAAGGCAATATCACTTTGAAGGAGAGACAAGAAAAGAAGTATCCTTTTCCTGATTCTGATGTTTCAAGCATTCTTGAAGAACTTTTAAAGACTAAGCTGATTCAATTGCCAGAAATGAAGCGACCTGAAGAAGCTGATAAAGTAGAAGACTCCAATTATTGCAAGTACCATCGCTTGATTAGCCATCCTCTGGAGAAGTGCTTTATTTTGAAGGATAGAATTATGCGACTCTATGAAGAGGGGAAAATCGAGTTTGAAGAAGAAACGGTGTCGTCAAATTTGGCATCAGTCAATATGGTTTCTCAATCCAATTTGCTGGATAGAACCATAAAATTTGGCTCTTTTGATCCTATCATACTAGCTCCAAGTACAAGTACGATGGCGGATCTTCAGGGAAATTGGGGCAACTATTTGCTTCAAAGACAAAATCAAGATCACGATGGTTGGACTCTAGTCACACGTCGAAGAAGCAAAAAGAAGAATCTTCCAAAAGTTGTGAAAGTGCCTACAAGAGCTAAGATGATCAAACAACCATCTAAATCTCCAAAGCCCAATGTGCCTCAAGAAGCAAAAATGCCATCTCGGAGCAAAAATTCAGTAGGGAGGAAGTCAAGGAGGCAAATCACTTTAAACGAATTCATGCCAATTCAGCTTAGAAATGAAGATTTGGTTTTCATGACTTGTTACCATAACGGTGGCAATGAAGATAATGAAAACAACACAGACTCAGTAGCATTTGAAGTCGATGAGCATTCTTGTGCTACGAAAATTAACTTCTCTGATGAGGATTTGTTGCTAGGGTCAACCCCTCATAATCGGCCGTTGTTCGTCGTAGGATATACTCGGGAACAGAAGATCAATAGAATCTTGATCGATGATGGTTCTGCTGTCAACATACTCCCGTTGATGACAATGAAAGAATTGGGAGTTCCTTTGGATGAATTGATGCAAAGCCGCTTGATGATCCAAGGATTCAACCAAGGGGGACAAAGAGCTCTTGGAAAACTTAGACTTCAATTTTTCATTGGAGATATGGAGTCAAGTCCACTTTTCCATGTAATCGATGCCAAAACGACGTACAACATGTTGTTAGGACGACCATGGATACATCAAAATGGTGTAGTCTCCTCAATTCTGCACCAATGTCTCAAGTATTGCAGAAACGGTCAAGTCAAGACGATCCTTGCAGACGCTAAGCCATTTACTATAGCAGAAGCACATTTCGCAGATGCAAAGTTTTATCTCAAAGATACATTTATTGAAGAAGTAATGTCCAACCCGATGCAAGAATTAAAGCAAAAGGGAAAGAATTTGGCTTCTTCCACAATCGGAGAAGATGAAATTGCTCAAGGTTTAAAAGATTTGACTCTTCCCCTCACTAACTTGGAAGAATCAAAAGGCCTTATACCTCCACTGCAAGGATTTGTTAGGCCAATAGAAGAACCTCTTTGTGAACATCAAGATCTTCCTACTCATCGAGCTAAAGATTTTGATCCTAACGCTTATAGGTTGCTTGTCAAAGCTGGGTATAAACAAGAGGATGTTGCAAAATTGGCTCACGAGATAAAAGAACCTAGCAAAGAAAATCCGCAAAGTTCATTCAAGATCCGACAGGTCTGGAAAAAGAAGATTGATCACATCGGAACTTCTAGAGAGGGGCTTGGATATTCTCCATTAAAATTGAAGATTCATAAACAAACTTCGAGGTACATAAATGTGGAGGAAGTTCCCGATGAGCAAGAAGATGCAGTGAAGCCACCAGGACTTTCAGTGTTTGATCGCTTGGGGGCACGCTCAACACGATGTTCAGTGTTTGATCGTTTGAGCATTCAATCATCACGAAGGTCAGTTTTTGAACGAATGGGAGAAAAATGCAGTGAAGTTTCTGTAAGTAAACCAATTTCCATTCAGTCAAGGCTTGGAAGTCCGTACTCTGAAGAAGTTAACTGTGGCCGAAAAAGAAAATCTTCCACTTTAAAGGAATCAAGAGATTTTCACAGCAAAATTCCTTCTCGAATGAAAAGGCAAAGCGAATGGAAAGTAACTACTGGTGAAGTTTTAAAGGCTAGAAAGCACACAGTGGTTATAACCAAATCAGTCTCATCCTCAGAGGAAGAAGAACTTGAAGAAACAGAAATCCTTACTTCTAACCATGTATCTGTAAAAGAAACTGGCGAAAAATCTCAAGAAGAAGAAGCCCAAGAAGCCCCTTCGTCTTTTGAAGAAGGAAATCAAGCTACTATTGATGAGCTAAAGGAGGTCAACATCAGTACTAGTGAAGATCCACGACCGATCTTTATTAATGCTTGCTTACCACCAGAAGAAGAAAAAGCTTATCTTGATCTTTTGATAGAGTATCGAGATATCTTTGCTTGGACTTACAAAGAGATGCCGGGACTTGATCCAAAAGTAGCTATGCATCATCTGGCTGTCAAGAAAAGTGTCCGACCTATCAAACAAGCTCAACGACGCTTCCATCCTGACTTGATCCCCCAAATTGAAGCTGAGGTCAATAAGCTCATCAAAGCTGGCTTTATTAGAGAAGTCAAGTATCCCACTTGGATCTCAAATATTGTTCCAGTGAGAAAGAAAAATGGTCAACTTCGAGTTTGTGTAGATTTTCGAGACTTGAACAATGCTTGCCCAAAGGACGACTTTCCTCTCCCTATAACAGAAATAATGGTTGATGCTACAACTGGCCATGAAGCTTTGTCCTTTATGGATGGATCATCTGGCTATAACCAAATTCGCATGGCTCCAAGAGATGAAGAACTTACTGCATTTCGAACTCCAAAAGGAATATACTGTTACAAAGTTATGCCGTTTGGATTAAAGAATGCAGGTGCTACTTATCAAAGAGCAATGCAAAAGATCTTTGATGATATGCTTCACAAGAATGTCGAGTGTTATGTTGATGACTTGGTAGTGAAGTCAAGGGAAAAATCCAATCATCTTGCTGATCTTTGCCAAGTGTTTGAAAGATTGCGTAGATACCAATTGAAGATGAATCCGCTCAAGTGTGCGTTCGGAGTATCCTCGGGCAAATTTTTGGGGTTCATCGTACGACATCATGGGATTGAGATCGATCAATCAAAAATAGATGCAATCATGAAAATGCCTGAACCGCGCAATCTGCATGAACTTAAAAGTCTGCAAGGAAGATTGGCATATATCCGACGTTTCATCTCAAACTTGGCTGGTCGATGTCAACCATTTAGCCGGCTAATGAAGAAGGATGTCCCTTTTGTCTGGGATGAGGCCTGCAGTAATGCTTTTAAGAGTATTAAGACCTTTTTGTTACAACCACCTATTCTGAAGGCACCTATACCGGGACAGCCGTTAATCCTTTATATTGCTGCTCAAGAACGTTCCTTAGGAGCATTATTGGCACAAGAGAATGATGAAGGAAAAGAAACCGCACTCTACTATCTTAGTAGAACTCTTAATGGTGCTGAATTAAATTATTCTCCCATTGAAAAGACTTGCTTGTCACTGATGTTTGCAGTTAAAAAGCTGAGGCATTATTTGCAAGCTCATTCTGTTCGTTTGATTTCGCGAGCAGATCCCCTCAAATATCTCATGTCCAAGTCTGTGCTCAGTGGAAGATTAGCAAAATGGGCTCTTTTGCTACAAGAGTTCGATATTACTTATATTCCACAAAAGGCCGTTAAAGGGCAAGCACTTGCCGATTTCCTTGCAAACCATCCGATTCCAGATGATTGGGAATTCTCTGAAGATCTCCCAGATGAAGATGTTCTTTTCATCGAAATTCCCAGGCCATGGAAACTATTCTTCGATGGGGCTGCCCGTCAAGATGGAGCTGGAGCAGGTGTTGTCTTTGTCACTTCAGAAGGAGATGTATTGCCTTATGCATTTACTCTCACCGAAAATTGTTCCAACAATGTAGCAGAATACCAAGCTCTGATCATTGGATTGGAAATGGCAGTGGATATGAAGATCACTCAACTTAAAGTGTTTGGGGATTCCAAATTGGTCATCAACCAACTTCTTTCACTTTACGAAGTTAAGAAGCCAGACCTCTTACCATATGTCAACTATGCGAAGAAGATTTTGGAATGGTTTGACAATGTAAGCTTAGAACATGTACCAAGAAGAGAGAACAAGCAAGCAGATTCTCTAGCTAATTTAGCATCAGCTCTTGCCATGCCAAGTGTAGAAGTAAAAGTCTCTCTTTGCAAACGATGGATTTTGCCTCCAGTTGATTTTAAAGATAACAATACGGAATCCAATGTTGTTTCAGTTTGCGAAGTTGAAAAAGAAGACTGGAGACAACCATTGATTGATTATTTAGAGCATGGGAGGCTACCCAATGATCCAAGGCATAAAACAGAAGTGAAACGTCGAGCTCCTCGATTCATTTACTTCAAGGGTACGCTCTATCGCCGCTCTTTTGATGGTGTCTTCCTTCGATGTTTAGGAGAAGATGAAGTATCCAAAACCTTACAAGAAGCTCATTCAGGAATTTGTGGTGCACATCAGTCTGGAGCTAAATTGCACTTTCAAATTAAAAGAATGGGATACTACTGGCCAACAATGGTAAAGGATAGCATGGACTACTCCAAGAAATGTCAAGCTTGTCAGTTTCATGCAAACTTCATCCATCAACCTCCTGAACCATTACATCCGACAGTCACATCTTGGCCGTTCGATGCTTGGGGACTTGATTTAGTAGGACCATTACCTAAGAGTTCACTAGGGCATATGTATATACTTGCCGCTACGGATTACTTTTCAAAGTGGGCAGAAGTGGCACCTTACAGGGAAGTAAAAAAGGAAACTGTTGCAACTTTTATCAGAACAAACATCATTTATCGGTATGGCGTACCTCATCACATCATAACTGATAATGGGAAGCAGTTTGACATGACCAAGTTATGTGCACAGTTTGACTTCAAGCAGTACAAGTCTTCAATGTACCATGCTCCAGCAAACGGATTAGCAGAAGCTTTTAACAAGACTTTGTGCAATCTTCTCAAGAAAGTTGTTAACCGTTCAAAGAAAGATTGGCACGAAAGGATAGGAGAAGATCTGTGGGCTTATCGAACTACATATCGCACACCAACTCAAGCCACTCCTTATGCACTTGTTTATGGTGTAGAAGCTGTTCTACCACTTGAGCGACAAATTCCATCATTGAGGATTGCAATCCAGGAAGATCTTTCTAGTGAAGACAATGTACGCTTACGTCTGGAAGAATTAGAAGCACTGGATGAGAAAAGGTTGGAAGCCCAACAACGCTTGGAGTGCTACCAAGCTCGACTATCCAAAGCTTTTAATAAGAAAGTCAAGCAGCGATCTTTCCAAGTTGGAGATTTAGTCCTTGCTGTAAGAAGACCCATAAATACTTCACATCGTATTGGCAACAAGTTCCTCTCAAAATGGGATGGACCATACGTTGTTCGAGAAGTTTATACCAATGGTGCATACAAGATCGTTGATCAAGATGGTGTCAAAGTTGGACCGATCAATGGAAAGTTTTTGAAGCGTTACTATGCTTAAAGAAGATATTGCTCCTAAGCAAGAGCTTAAACTGTTGTATGTTACTCCTAAGCACGAGCTTAAACTGCACATTAAAAAAAAAAAAAAAAAGAAGAAGCCCGCTATGTTGAAAATCCTTTCTAGGACAACTTAGGCAAAAGTTAGGGCACAAAAAAAAATGATGAACTACGTTATGACTTGATCCTTCAAATTCGAGGGTACGTAGGCAGCTTGGTTTCATTGCCAAGTTCAGTCCAAACAAAAAAAAAAAAAAAAAAATTTTGATTCAAATATTATCTTTTGTTCACTTGAAAGTATCATGATAATTCTCCATTCAAATTTCATGATTCAAATTATTTTTCAAGTAAAACAAATCTTTTGCAAATTAAAGATCTTTGAGAATTTAATTTGTAGTCCATACATGATGCAAAAATGCTTCAGAAAGTGCAAAAGAAAGATGATATATGGAGAAAAAAGAAATTTAACTTCATTTCAAACTTGAAAAGAACTTACAATAAAAAATAAAAAATAAAAAAAAAATAAAAAAAAACTAGCAAGCCTAAGAACTAATATAAATTTCAAAAAAAAAAAAAAGAGTTACATCAAAAGGGATTCAGGGCTTCCATTTGAAATTCTTCAAGTCGTCTCGAGAGGCTTCCAACATATTTCGCAACAAATCTAAGTTCTTGGCTTCATCCTCAGTAAGGATAGTAATAGACTCAACAGAATTCATCTCTTCACGAATCTTGGAGGTGTCGGTTCTTCTTCTTTTCAGTTCATCTTCAGTTTCTTGGAGCGAAGACTCAAGTCTATGTTTTTTGCGTTGCAAAGTAATGAACTCATGCTCTATATCTGCCAAGTTCGACTGCAGGGTGTTAAGGTTCTCAACAGTCTTATGTTCAAGTAACATTGAATCTTTAAGTCGAATTTCAAGTCCTTGAAGCCTTTCAATTCTATCCTTGGATGAAGAAATGGAAGATTCAAGCTCATTAAACTTTTGGACTTGTGTAAAGTAGTCTTCCACCATGCCTTTCAATAAGGATGAATCAACGGACTTGATTGCTTCTATTGCATCAAAGATCTTGTAAACATCACCACTAAGCGAAGAAACTCGATCAAAAGAAGCGCGAATAATCCTTGGTTGAATGCTTTCCCACAAAATAGTTGCAAGCTTCAACTGACTATCGGATATCACTTTTTCAGCACTAAACTTAGAAAATTCTGGAAGGGCGAGATGACTAGCTTCAACAAGAGGGCCTGTGGAAGTCTTCACTATAGGGGAAGTATTATTAACAATCACATTAGGGCAAGCATCTTCTTGGTTGGAAACGGTACTTGAAACATTATTTCTGATTTTAGCTGCAAGTTTGTTGAACTCATGCGAACTAGAAACTGAAGCTTCACTTTTGGCGGGGGATATATCACCTTGAAAGGATCCCCTTGGCCTAGTTCGCTTCCAATGTCTGTCATGATCACTCTCATCAATCGAA
Source organism: Fremontodendron californicum (assembly GCA_030761205.1). Taxonomy (NCBI): domain Eukaryota; kingdom Viridiplantae; phylum Streptophyta; class Magnoliopsida; order Malvales; family Malvaceae; genus Fremontodendron; species Fremontodendron californicum. The sequence goes on from JAULJL010000037.1 coordinate 5,415,027, forward strand.
TCTTCAACAATCGCATTATGCTTCCTTTCGATGACTTTCGGTAAAACCCTTTGTCCTTCATCAACTAATGATACTGATCGAGGAACTTCTTGTGAAGTCTTCACATGCTCCTCTGTTAAATCTATGGTGGACGAGACTTTGGCTTTATTGGATTTGTCTTGCGAAATCTCTAAAGACTTTTTCTTAACATCCTTTGGAGGTTTTCTTCTCTTCGATGGTGATGTACGGACGCTCGAAATCAAAATATCAATAGAATGCTCAAGATATGACTCATGAACTTTCGACCACCATTCCATGTATCTTGCGGTTGCATGATCATTAGGATTTAGAGAACGAGCTGGAGAGATCAATCTGGACTTTGTATGAGAACGAGTGCAAATTCTCCAAAACCTACATAAATCATCCACAGACCCAGAACGAATGTCTTTCTTAAGAGCTCCGGGAATATCCTGACAAAACCCAAATTGTCTCCCAAATCGATGAGGACTGTAAGGTTCTACAATGATGGCTTGGTTACATTGGGCAGGCAAATAGCTCGAACGAACATTAACAAGGTAGCCATGATTGATCTTACTAAGAGTGTCATCATCAACAATCACTTCATCCCTATTTCTGGGATATAAGTTAGCATTCCACACTATGCCACTATGAATTAACTTGCGGGCGTCATAATCCTCAAAGTATTTGGCTCCACCTTCTCCCGAAAACTTGCTCATCAAAGGCCCATATACATCATCTGGATTTTGAAAGTGAGTCCGGAAGTAATAACTTAGCCACCCATAAATATAGTGAATTGGAAAACACGCATCTGAAGAGCCCGCTTGAGCAGAAAGTGTAATTCGGTTTAGTCCATGGTAAATATTGGCTAACACTGGAACCGCGAGATTAACAGTTCTCCCAATCGCCATCAGGCTGGCTATCTTAAATGTCTCTGGCCGAACAAATTCTGAATCTTTACTTGGAAAAACAAAAACACAAATCCAACAAGAAAGGAAGGCAGCTAAATAGGTGTCTGTTGTTAAACTGTCTTTGATTCCAAGTGCAGCGAATGCTCCATCTCCTGCCATTCCCCGACCTTGGTATTTTCGAAGAATCCCAGTAGGGTTATGTGTAGCTTTTGGGCGAACAAGCTTCTTTGCTTTTCGAGCAGGTGGTTTGGTGTAACGCAATTTCCCTTGAAACCAAAAATTGATCCAATCCTCAATAGACACCTTATCCTCCTTGCCTTGCTTCAAAAGATGGAATGCAGCAAATAGATATTCACAACATCTCGGGATGAATCTTCCCTTGTTATCAAAGCCAGTCAATTCGGCAGCACAAGGAATGACTTCATCATAAAATATGCCGTGAATAGGTAAACCACCTAGCCTATGCAAATCCCATAAGGAGATGGAAGCTTCCCCAGTAGCAAGGTGGAGAGTGTTGGTAGCCGGGCACCAAGCTTCACAAAAAGCGCGAATGACGTCCTTGTTGTGATCATAAGTGTATAATGATGCATAAACAGCATCATATATACTAACAGTCGTTAAATTTTTGTTGAAGTGGTACAACACATCTTCAGTCCATTCCCAGTACTTTGGTATGTAACCAAACTCTCCAAAAATCTTGAAGGAAAATCCCCAATATGACCTTTCGGAAGTGATACGGCTTCCCAACGTGTCAAACTTCTCATGATTAGAAGTATTGACGTGAAGATTAGACTGAAGAGATCTCGCCTTTGGAGAAGATTGTGAAGTTGGAGAAAGTTCTATCGACCAATCTTCCAAAGTGGTGGGAAAATCAAATGATTTCCAAGCGGATTTATATCTACCCGATATGGGCTTGTCGATGGAGAGATATAATCCTTCTTTTATGTCGTCGTCTTCCTTGGAAAGAATCACAAGATAATCTTTGTGATCTTTGAAGTACACCATGATGATTCTACAAAAACAAAAACAAAATAAACAAAAAAAAAATGTCAAAATAGGTAAAAAAAAAAAAAAAAAAGTGGGGTCTAGCTCTAGTCTAAACGACTAAAAGCAAACTGTGAAAAGATTGGAGGAAGCAGCAATCTCTTGTAGGGGTTCTGAGAGAGTTATGCTGCTGAGAAGATGGTTGGTTGCACTCAAAGAAATTGAAAAGTTATTTGGTGCTTCATCTGAAGGCAGTCAAAAGAGCCTCGAGCAAATTCTTGCTTCTGAAGATGCAAAGGAGAACTTGAAAAGAACATCTATGATCTTGTATTATGACTCTGATATTGGGGGTGCACCGATGAATTTTCGAGAGGTTTTTCTTCAAAGCCAGGCTTTGGAGGGCATAACAATATCTATGATTATTGAAGCATCAAATGATAAAAAAATTTCTCTACTTCAGGAGATGTTTGGGCTCTGCCTCACTGGAGGAAAAGAAGTTCACAATGCGATAGTAAGCAGTATACAGGACCTAGCTACTGCTTTTTCTAGCTAGCAAGATGAAGTGCTGGTGAAACGGGAGGAACTACTTCAATTTGCTCAAAGTGCCATAACAGGATTGAAAATCAGTGCAGATCTTGTAAGAATGGATATTGAAGCTGCTGATCTGAAGAAAAAACTCGATCAGATGAGCGCTTTGCAGAAGCTTCCAAAAGAAGGTCATGATAATACATTTGAAAAGACGATTGAAGCAACTATTGAGGCTCTGAAAGAAGCACTTGTAGAAATACGAATCTGTTCCACATTGGAAGGAATTTTGCTGAAAAAGAAGTCTCTAAACAATGGAGACTCTCCTGAGATTCATGCTCAAAAGGTTGATAAGTCGAAGGTCTTATCAAAATCTCTTGCCAACTCCAGTGCAAAATCTGAGAAACGCATTTCAGATCACAGACTTCAGAAGGAGGAAGCCTTAACTGTTCGTGTGGTCAAAGCAAGTGAAGCTGATGAAAGAGAGAAGGAAATGGTAGCTGAGATTTCAGAGCTTGAGAAACAAAGAGATAAACTTGAAGCAGAGCTGAAAAAGGTTCATATCTCGTTGGCTGCTGCTAATGTGCGTCTACGCGATGTCAGGGAAGAAAGAGATCACTTTTATGAAGCTAACAAACAGATTGTTGCCCATTTGAAAACAAAGGAAGATGAACTGTCAAAATCCGTTTCTGCATGTAGAATAGAAGCAGAAGTTCTCCATACATGGATTGATTTCTTGGAAGATACTTGGCTTCTCCAGTCCTCATATGCAGAAACTAAGAACAAGCAAGTCATTGAGGAATTGGAGCAACATGAGGATTATTTTGTGAACTTTGCCATTACTCTTCTCTCTGCTTACAAGAAAGAGCCGGGTCCGGGCTTTGTTCCATTGGTGGTCCATAACTGGGATCCGATCCAGTGGGGATAATTTGGTCTTTGAAGTTGGGATGGTTACGGCTAAATATCCAGCTAAGAACTTCGACGAAAGCTCTTTCTGTGAAGGCCAGCATTCATCTTCTTAAAAGTTAAAAAAAAAAATAAAAAAAAAAAGGCATCCGGGTTTGCTGCACTGGTTAAATTATTATGTCTGTCCTCTGTAATTCGTGTTATCTTCCTGTATGTATTTGTGTATAAATACCAGAGATTTCTGCACAAACAAAAGAAAAATAAAAAAAAAAAAAAGAAAATTCTGCACCTTTTATTATTATCCCCGGATCGGCTGCAAGATTACACGAAGCGGTTTGTTTATACAGGTGCAGGATTATACGTGGCTTGGCGGGATTCGTCTTGCTTTCTCTGCTAGACGACGTTATCAATATGAATATGATGAGGAACTAGGAGAGCGGAGTGAGTAGAGAAATCGTTGACAATCTCAGCTATCAAAGCTGAAGAGAAAAAAGCATGAACAGGGAGTATATATAGTGCAACAGTTTAATCTCAATAGGACTACAAATCTCGATTAGACTTTGAGTAGATATGAAACCGACCTAATTTCTATTCTAGAAGGTCTACATCTCTAGATGTCAAACTAAGAACTATGTTTTGCATGAGCTGTTGTGTTCTTTTACCAATCAAATACTCTGAGCAATATTTTAAGTTAGGCCTAATATCCATATTTACTCTACGTAGGCCAAGGTTGGCCCAACATCTATTTTTTTTTTTTTTTTAACCATTTAGGATAGGTCCATCTTTCATTTATGGTCTATTTTAATTATAATTATATTTGCTAAATCAATTTTTTCGTCTCATATACAAAATTATATGAAGATAATTAATTGATGTAGATAAATTTCAAGACTTGTCTACTTGCTACACTAAAAAGAAAAAAAAAATCGTGTACGTAGCCAAGTCTTGAGGGGGCATTTGTAGAAGGAGAAAATTTGTAACCAATTACAAATTGCCACGTGTTAATTGAAATTTCTTTTAATTAAGAAATTTTCAATTAAATTATACATTACCATGTGAAATTGATAATATCATATTATAATTAATTATTTTATAATTAATTAAATATGTACACATGGTTTGACCAATCAAATTGCAAGGATTCATGGGTTATCCAATCAAATTTCACCCATGTGTCATAATTATTTTACCTCTAATTAAATTAAATTAATTAAGAGATAAATAATAAATTTTTATCTCTAATTAAATTAAATTAATTAAGAGATAAATAATAAAGTTTTATCTCTAATTAAATTAAATTAATTAAGAGATAAATAAATATTTTATCTCTAATTAAATTAAATTAATTAAGAGGTAAATAAATATTTTATCTCTAATTTAATTAATTAATTAAGTGATAAAAAATAAATATTTTATCTCTAATTAAATTAAATTAATTAAGAGATAAATAAGAAGATATTATCTCTAATTAAATTAAATTAATTAAGAGATAAATAAGGAAGTTGAGTTCTTTTAAAACTCTCTTTCACCTGGCTAGCTACCACTATAAATAGAGACCTCCCCTTAACACAAATTCACAATTCAGAAAGCCTGAAGAGAAGAAGATTTTGAAGAGACAAATCCTCTCAAAATTCTTAAGAAGAAATTAGAGAAATTCTAAGAACGCGGTGCTTGTTCTTGAGAATTCTCTAAGAAGCTGCTCTCCGATCTTGTTCATCGAAGGAAAGGAGATAATTCCTGTTTTTCAAGACCAAGTCTAGAAGAACCTTGAAGCAGATCTCGCCGATTCAAGATCAAGTCGTGAAGACCCTTGAATCAAAGTTTTACTGAAGAAAAGAATCAAAGGATTTCTTTCTTTAAGAATATTCAGAGATTGTAACCTCAAAAGTTTGATTAATAAAAATATTATTTGACTCCAAATTTTCCTTGTCATATTTTTGACGCAAAATTTGTGTGTACAGTGTCATGACATTCCGGCATGAGCATTTGTCTCAGATCCCCTGCTCTTGGCACAACCAATCGTGGCCCCTTTGTCAATAGAGCCCCATTCTCCAACCAAAAGTACTTGGACTTCCTGTCTTCTACTAACTTCATAATGGAAACGGCTTGTGGGTCTTTCTTCAAATTCTCCTCAATGGACTTTTGTATGTCTGTGGTCATCTTAGTAACTGACATTGGAGCGGCCCTTCTAAGTGCCGATAATTCTGCTCGTCTACTCAGTGCATCGGCCACTTGGTTGGTCTTTCCCGTTTTGTGTTCAAAACAAAAATCAAACTCGGCCAGAAACTCTTGCCATCTTGCTTGCTTGGCCGTTAGCTTCGGTTAGGTAAGGAAGTGGCTAACTGCTGTATTGTCAGTCTTGACAACAAAATTGGAGCCTAGCAGGTAGTGTCGCCACACCCTTAAACAATGAATCATGGCTAGAAGTTCTTTCTCTTGGGCGGTGTATCTCTTTTCTGTCTCACTCAACTTCCTGCTCTCGAAGGCGATCGGGTGTCTTCCTTGTAGGAGTACCCCTCCAATGGAAAAATCTGATGCATCTGTTTGAACTTCAAAAGGTTTTTCAATATCAGGAAGAGCCAACACAGGGTCCCTCATCATCAATTCTTTTAGACCCTCAAATGCCTATTGGCATTGGCTTGATAACTCCACTTCTCTCCCTTCTTCAATAGATCGGTGAGTTCCGTTACCCTTCGAGAGTATCCTTCAACAAATCTTCTATAGTAATTGGCCAGACCCAAAAACGACCGAAGCTTACTGACATTCTTTGGAGTCGCCCATTCTCTAATTGCCTTGACCTTGTCCATGTCCATACGGATGTGTCCCTATTGGATGATGTGCCCCAAGAAATGTATTTGGGTTTGAGCAAATACACACTTCTCCCTTTTCACATATAATTGGTTTTCTCGAAGCCTTTCGAACACTAGCCGTAAATGTTTCTCATGTTCCTCCAACGTAGAGCTATAAACCATGATGTCGTCCAAGTAGATGACAACAAACTTGTTAAGGTAGTCATGGAACACCTGTTTCATTAGAGTACAAAACGTAGCAGGAGCATTGGTTAGTCCAAAAGGCATAACTAGAATTCAAAAGCACCATACCGTGTTAAACAAGTTGTTTTCGGTTCGTCCCCTTTCGCAATTCGCACTTGATGATAACCAGACCTAAGATCAAGTTTGGTGAAGAACTTGGCATGGCTCAATTGATCAAATAGCTCCGCGATAAGAGGGATCGAGTACTTGTTCCTTAATGTGACCTTGTTCAGGGCCCTATAGTCAACATATAGCCGCAAACTTCCATCTTGCTTCTTTTGAAATAGCACTGGAGCTCCAAATGGTGCCTTTGATGGTTTAATGAAGCCGGCTTGCAACAGCTCATCCAACTGTTTTCTTAATTCGGCCAATTCTGGAGGAGCCATACGATAGGGACCTTTAGCTGGAGGTTTCACTCCTGGAGTAACTCAATCTCATGGTCTACCATTCTTCTAGGTGGTAGAACCTTGGGCAATTGTTCTGGCATCACATTTCAAAACTCTTGCAACACCCTTTTCACTCCATCCGGCACGGGATCTGAGTTGGCCTCATCCTTATACATCGGCATGACCACATAAGAGGGCTTGCCCCTTTTTACTCTCTTATTGAATTGTAGTGCTGATATGATCTTCTTCCCACTTCTTGGAAGAATGGTAGTTGGTACTACACATAGACGCTCCCCCAAGAAAAATAAGTAACTGGCAGCGCGAATGGAGATTGCCTGGGCCGCGATCATGAAATCCAATCCTAAGACAACATCAAAGTCATCCATGAGGGAAACCGTGAAGTTAATGCCTCATTCCCATGGCCCAAGTTTGGTCATCATATTCTTGGAGTTTCCACAGATTGCCGAGGCTGGCGAGTTAACCGCTTTCATTTGCCCAAAATCCTTAGTAACCTTAAGATCACACCTCTTTGCTTCTTCGGGTGAGATAAAGGTGTCGGTCGCGCCTGTGTCCACCATGGCCCTCGTTGTCTTACCATTCAACACTACCTCAACATACATAAGGCCCCGCTCGTGTTTCTTCTTCAACTTGCTCAATTGTGTATGCAGGGAATTAAGGATCCGTATAGAGCCCATCCTCGTTGGCTTATTCTCGACTTATTCAACTGATTGGTGAGAGTGGCCTCTTTCTTGTGACGAGGCTACTAAGGCATTCAGGGCACCTTTATGTGGATATTCTGTTACTCGATGCGGTCCCTGACACAAGAAGCAAGCTAATGGTTGTTTTGGCTTGAAATTTGATGCATTGTTTGTCTTTGGTTGAGGTGTATCTCTACCAGGTGGCCTCATATCCGCTCCCCCACTAAAGGGCCTGTCCACTCTGGCCATTTTTCCCTCACTCCTAAAGCTAGAGCTACTACCGCTTGATGGAGGGGTCTTACACTTTGATGGGCCATCATTATAGTCATTCAGACGTTCGACGGCGGCCATGATAGTGGCCACATCTTGAACCTTTTGCCTTTGTAACTCAGTCCTGGTCCAAGGCTTGAGGCCCTCAAGGAAATAGAACATTTCATCTTTTTCAGACATGTCTCTTATATCCAATATCAAGGTAGAAAAGCCCCTTACAAACTCTTGCACCGTCCCTATTTGCACCAATTCCTTAAGCTTTCGTCGAGCCATGTATTCCACATTCTCAGGAAAAAATTGGCTTTTTAGTTCTCGTTTGAGGTCACCCCAAGTTTTGATAGGGCACTCATCGTTGACAAACTTCGAACGCCACCATAGCTTGGCATCTCTAGCAAGATACATGCGGCCATAGCAACCTTGTCTTACTCTGAGTCTGTGTGCACGACCAGGAAGTATTGCTCAATATAAAACATGAAATTCTCAAGCTATTTGTAATCTTATGCCCCCTCATAGTGTCGAGGTTCCGGCACCTTGGCCCTTTTCCCCCTGTCCACAAAGCTAGAACCAACCCTGCCCATGGCCATTTGTAGCACGTTGACCTGAGCCTTGAGTTCCTCAAACTCTCTTTGAATGATGCTTATGGCATCCCTTGTTTCTTCACCCAAGTTATTTAGCGTATCGGACAGCTCCCGTTGGGCTGCCTCGATATCTCTCGCTTGGTCATGGGTGACCATATGAGCTTCTAAAGCGGCCACCGAGGCCTCAAGCTCTTCAATCCTTTCTCAGTCATCTGACCCACCTCGAGTCGTAACCATCTTTTGCTTTCTTGCTAGCACTTCTCAACTGTGCTCTAATACCACGTGTCATGGACTAAACTTTGCCTTAATTGAATGTTAGCCCATGCAGCACTTGGATGAACGCTTCCACACAAGTCAGCCAAGTTCTCTCGAGTATCTGATCAAGCAACAAGCAAGTCACTAGTTAGTCTCAAAGCCACATCGCGATATCGCGGGGCATAGCGGGTGCACACGGGTGACCCCTGATGCCCCAAAGGAAAAAAAGTTTTATTAGTTTGAAAATTGTACAAAAGAATACAGAAGATCATCGAGTCTTCCCCACCATCGTTGGAGCCATATGGACAGCCCTAGATGAGTGGCCTAGCACATAACTTAACCAGTGTGGCAGCCCAACAATTCGTCGACTGCTCACCCCCTATAAAGAGCTTAAGAGCTTTTACAAGATTTCTACCAAAAACCATTACAATATTTGAAATGGGACACTTTTCCTAAGACGACCCTCCCATGGCACCTCTACCCGGTCATGACTCTATACAAGGTTGGCTCATGACACCATGCATGATGCAAGTATTTTTTAATTCATTTTCTCCTTCCCCTTTCTCTTTAAAGTTTAAACACTCTTACTCTCCTTATTCTCTCTAACCTAAAATTCGATCACCTTAAAACCTAGTTACTGGCGATCATTTGTCGCATGCTCCAATGTCAACCATCATCAACCGTTGTTTGCCGACTTTGGATCCCCCTAAATTTCACTCGAATAATCCTATTCAATGAAATTACAATATTAGGTCTCACTTCCCCATTTGCATCAATGAAACATCTTAATTGCTTCCTTAAAATACTAATTTTGTGCATGTCTAACTAGCTGTGTCCAAACAATAACCAGAACATCACTAAGAATTTGGATTTAACAAAATAATTTACAACAAGGGAGTTTCGATTTTTAAATCTCTAACCAAAGTTCAAAATCATAATTCATCTTTCTCATTTTACAGTAGCTGATTTCTGAACATTCAACCCTCCAAAAAAATACTTATAATCCAATCAACATTCAACCACAATTTATCAAATAAAATCAAGAATTCAAAAAAAAAAATACCAAAATTTAAAAAATGGAATAAGAGAGGGAGACTCGGGTTAAGGCCTTAGTTGGGTTCTTTTTGGGGTTTTAGTTCAAGGAAAAAGGAGAAAGGAGGAAGAAGTGCCAATGCCGATGGCAGTCTATGGTAGAATGGCAGCATGGCGATGACGGCAAAGGTAAAGGCTTCAAGACAAATTGAATCGGTCAAAATGAAAACGGCAGGACGAAGAAGCAAAAAAAAGTAGTCGACAATGGCTATATATGGTAGATAGGAAAATTCTAAAAAAAAGTCTCTTAATATAGGATTTTGATAGGCTCCAACTGTCATAACGATTTTTAAAACCGCTAGACGATATTGAAAACCCTAATGGAGTCACCACCAATCTTTTTTGTTTAAGTGTGATTGGCCACCTAAGAAAGCTTATCATTTTAATAAAATTTTAAAATTAATTAAAAGATAAATTTTTTGGTCTGCGAAAATCAAAATTTGGGTCCGGGAGTTCAGTTACGCGTAGGGAAGGTATCAACACACCCACGACACCCGTTTTAAAAATGGTACCAATTAATCATGTGTTATTCTAAACCTCGATTTAATGGACTCAACAACGGTATTTAAAATTAATTCTCTTTTTATTTTATTTTTCAAAATATGTTTATTAATCGAAAAAATAAATTGTCATTATTTTTTGAAAATGAAAGTGAACATAAATCTTTTATCGAGAACAACTCATTAAATATTCCCAATACTTTTGGTGATATTTAACGAGATCCTCTCACCTCGAGATATCTTAGGAATCACTACTGTGACATCTTTCAAATTTCGTCGTCTGCAATTTATATGCACCCTTTTTTATTATTATTTAAATGCATATGATGCAAATAATTAATAATGGGATGTATATGGTTAAGCATATAAGACATGTGATTAAATACATATTTATACGATTAAGCATACAAAGCATACCATTTACAAACACGAGCATGGCAAAATACCAAGCATGTACATATTCATTTTTTTTACTTATTTGTTATTTTCATCATTTTCATTTTCGAAATGAACACGATTTTTTCGTATTGAGAATATCGCAAATACTCCCACTACTCGTGGTGATATTTAACGAAATTCCCTCACCTCGGGATATCTATGGAATCACTACTGTAACGTCTCTCGACTTCCGTTGTCGGAGATTCTCATTCGCTTTTATTATGTATGCACCAAAATGCCATTTTTTATTTCTTTAAAAGATTAATAATGCATTTAATAAAAAAAATAAAATAAAATAAGGTAACATAATAATAATAAATAATAATAACTATTATAACAAGTAAGGTAATTAGATAAAAAAAAAATTATGAACTAACATGAAATGTAAATAAAAATGAAAATGAAATAACATAGACATCAAGCATGCACCACAATAGACCCTAGCCAAGGCAAGCAACATTAGGCATATAAGAGAAAGATCATCAAACACCAAATATGCATCACAATATACCATATCTAAAAGCAAGCAACATTAGGCATATGAGAGAAAAATCATCAAATAACAAATATACAAAAATCAAATACAAAAATAATGGAAACAAATATAATGAATCATAAAAGAATAATAATAAAAAAAAACATTACCTTCTTTGGTTTGTAACTCCCACGCCACCTTCCACCTTCCTCCTTTCTTTTTATTTTTTTAAACCCCCCTCTCTGGAAGCTCCCCTGAAGCCCCCCTTTCCTCTTTTATTTTTCCTTTTTTCTTTTCTTTTGACTTTCTCTCAATCTCCACCCTTTAGTTGCCAGCCACCTTTTTACTTTTTTTTATAGCTTTTTCTTCTCTTTTCCTCTCTATAGCCGTGTAGCTCCCCTTCTCTCTTACATTTCTCAGCCGCTAGTTTTTCCCCTCTCCCTCGACTCTCATTTCTTAAACTTGTATTAAGTGACCCCTTTTATAACTCATCTCCTAACCTAGATATGGACCCTTGGATTGTGTGATCCAAAGGTTATCTTTTATCTTCACAAATGCCCTTTAAAAAATCTTTTTTAATTCTCATCTTTTATGGACCTTTAAATTTTAAAAAAAAATGATCCAGATTAAACCAAAGAAAATAAGGAGTGGTAATATCTAAGTTACCCCTCTATCCTTTATCCTTTCAAGTCTTTTTTTAAAAATATTTTTAATTAAAATTTTTATTTTAAAAATCTAAAAGGGGTCAACTTTAAAGCTAAAGATTTAAAAAAAAAAAGGGTTTAAATTAAATTTTAAAATTGGTAATTTTACAGTCCGATTTTATTTGAATAATTAAAACTAGAAATGATATATAATTTAAAATATTTTAAAAATCTAAAATCGCGACCGTGACTACTACAAAATATTAAACCCGAGTGGGGGACAAATCAAAATTGGTTTCAAATGGTCCGAACAAAATTGGGTGTCTACAGCTGCCACTCTTTGGCTCTTACTGAGAATCAGGAATCAGGCAAAGACAAATAGACAACAATTTTGTCCGATCTTGGAGATCACATGTGTTGGGAGAAAAGAGAGTTTTTTTTTTTGGTTTTAAAAACTGTAAATAAAAAAATTTACCTTAAATTGACTTTCTTGACTAACATATCAAGGCTCGACTCATCTTAAGGGAACGAGTTTGACTTTTTTTTTTAAAGAGAAGAAAATACCCGGAGCTTTTGAAAAACAAATGCCCGGAGGTCTTAAAAAGTGTTGCTTCTTTGAAAATGGTGCTCGGAGGTCCTATCAATGATTTTGAATATGGTGCCCGGAGGTCTTACCCATGATTTTGAAAATGGTGCCCGGAGGTCTTATCTATGATTTTGAGAATAGCGCCTAGAGGTCTTATCCATGATTTTGTCCGATCATGGAAATCACATGTGTTGGGAGAAAAGAGATTTTTTTTTTATATAAAAAAAAAACTGTAAATAAAAGGATTTACCTTAAATTGACTTTCTTGACTAACATATCAAGGCTTGACTCATCTTAAGGGAACGAGTTTGACTTTTTTTTTTAAAGAGAAGAAAATACCCGGAGGTTTTGAAAAATAGATGCCCGGAAGTCTTAATTGCTTCTTTGAAAATAGTGCTCAGAGGTCCTATCTATGATTTTGAATATGGTGCCCGGAGGTCTTATCCATGATATTAAAAATGGTGCCCGGAGGTCTTATCTATGATTTTGAGAATGGCGCCGGAGGTCTTATCCATGACTTTTGAGAATAGTGCCTGGAGGTCTTAAATAGATGTCTATGGTGCACGAAGGTCTTATCTATTATTTTTTAGAATAGTGCTCAGAGATCTTAAAAGGATGTATTTTCTTTAAAAATTATGCCCGGAGGTCTTATCCATGATTTTTGGAATAGTGTCCAGAGGTCTTAAAAAGATGTCTTTTCTTTAAAAATGGTGCCCTGAGGTCTTATCCATGATTTTTGAGAATAGTGCCCAGAGGTCTTAAAAAGATGTCTTTTCTTTGAAAATAATGCCCGGAGGTCTTATCCATGATTTTTGAGAATAGTGCCCGAAGGTCTTAAAAAGATATATTTTCTTTGAAAATGGTGTCCGGAGGTCTTATCCATGATTTTTGAGAATAGTGCCCGGATATCTTAAAAAGATGTATTTTCTTTGAAAATGGTGCCCGGAAGTCTTATCCATGATTTTTGAGAATCGTGCTCGAAGGTCTTAAAAAGTTTTCTTTTCTTTGAAAATGGTGCCCGGAGGTCTTATCCATTTCTTCTTTTTAAAAATGGTGCCCGGAGGTCTTATCCATGATTTTTGAGAATAATGCCGGGAGGTCTTAAAAAGATGTCTGTAGATGCTACCCAGAGGTTTTGGTGATCATACCTGAAAATCATACATAATCATATCTTTGAAGAAAATCTCACTAAGGTTTCAAATTCAAATGTCAAAATTTCAAATAGCTAATGTCATGCATGAAATGCAATGCATATAGCAACTATCATGCGAGGCCAATATAAATAGATTCATATGCCCTCTAATGATATACATGTAGGTATCCATGAATAATGCAAATTGCTTCATGAAATGATACAGATGCAGTGATCCTCGAATAATGCAAACGCTTCATGGAATGATGCAGACGCATAAATTAATAATGTTGCAAATGCTCATGAAAAGATGCATATGGAAATGTCTTCGAGCAATGCGAATGCTTCATGAAATGATGTAGATGCAAAGATCAAATACATATGCAAATGCTTGCGGATGATGCGAAGGCAAATGTCCTCAAATAATGCAAATGCTTCATGATGCAGGTGCAAAGATTAGCAGTGATACGAATATTCTTGAATTGTTGCAAATGCTTCATAAAATGATGCAGATGTAGATATTAACAACGATGCAAATGCAAGTGTGTTCAATTGATGCAAATGCTTCATGCTATAGGTGTCTTTGATTGATGCAAATGCTTCATGTTGTAGATGCAGAGATTAACAATGATGCAAATGTTTCATGATGCAAATTCAAATGTCCCCGATTGTTTTTCCTGACTTTGGCTTAGCTTTTCCAATTCCTTTTTCCTTTTCAAACCAGAGTGTATCTTGAAACACTCGTGCCCCATAAGAGATCATCCTTTTTCTTCAATCTGGTACTATCTCTTTGCCCCGACAGTTTTCAAACTCTTATCGACAGAAGTCTAAGCCGAATGTTCATTTCTTTTACACATTTCTGGGAGTCAAGATCTACCTCAGTAGTTTCATACCTTTGGGTTAAAATAACCCTTGCCTCATGCCAACATCATTTTTATTCAAAAATGGTTTTCTTCCAAAATTTGTTTTTCATTTTTATCTGTTTTTGCTTTTTTTGAAAAATATTTTCTCATTTATTGAAAACTTTTGAGCTGAAAATGTTATCCCCACACTGTGATATCCAAATATCTTGAAGACTGACGATCATTGTTAGAAGTTTTTCTGAGTGTCAATTCGGCTTTTTCAAATTAAGTCGAAAGGCTTGGTACAACAGGATTTTGGTGGATCCAAGAAATCTTCTCAACAAAAATGCATGTCCCTTTTAGGCTCACAAATGGAACAGGTTTTATGAAACAATAATTCCTTGAGAATCAAACAAGTTCAACATTCTTTTAGCTTCCAAATCGTGGTGTTTTGAAAAACGTCAAGATTAGCCGGGATGTTCAAACTAGAAAGTTGATTTTGGAAGGAAAAAGTTTTAGTTTTTTAAGTCAATCCTCCAAATGAGAGTCGTCAGTCTTGGGAATATTTAGGAATTCTAAGATTGTTCCTCGATTGTTCAAGGTGACTTTCTCTTTGGCCTCGGTCATACCAGGGGTGGCCTCAAAAATTCTCCATTTTACTCTAGACTGCCCATTTTTGGTTTTCACCCTAGAGTCTCATTCTTTTCATTTTTCATTTCTTTTTTCATTAAATGTTTCACCATGCATTTAAGAAATCAAAACTTATCCAAAAATCATTGTTTTAGCCAAAAAGGAGACTGAAGTCTCATCCATTTCTCCAGGAATAAACTCATCAGTTAAATAGCCACGCTCGATCAAAATGGTCTTTTCTAGGTACGTAATGTAGGCCAAGGCTTCGAGTTCAGAAAAAAAGGATAGGTAGGCCCAAAATGTGTTTAAGGGTGATCGAATCAAGATTCATTTAATGAGGAGGGTTCTCTTTGAAATAATTGCCCTTTCACCTTTCATCTTTTGATTTTTGTTTTTTTCCTTCTTGTTTTGTTTTTATGCCTTAATTTCGCCATCTTTTTCATTTTTTTTTTTGCATTTCAACTTTGATAGAGTGAGCCCGTACTTATTTGGGAGCTCAGTTTTCCTTGTATCTGTATTCGAGCTAGGAATCATTTGACTATGATCTTTGACAAGATCCATCCTCGTATTTGCCCCCTAGTGTGGAGGGTGATCCTTGATCAGGGTTCAAAGAAAATGAATTCCTTCGGCTCAAAAGGGGTAGCAAAGGGAATAATTTTTATATCAGTGAAAGGATGATGAAAAATGGCCATTTTTCATCCCAAACACAACCACTTAATACTGAAGAGTCATTCTTTAGAGGAAAATATGTTGAAAATGACTTTTATTAAAACCATCTTGAATTTCGTAAATACATGATGTAACACTCTTTTTTTTTTTGCATTTTTCTCTTTTTCTTTTTCTTTTTTTTTTATTGATGCATGCCCCGAAAATTCATGCATTACTCCATCCTTATTTATCATGTATTCATCATATCTATATAAGATGCCTCAATTTAATCAGCCATGCAAACAAGAATTCATATCATTACAGGAACCTCTCAAATCTTTTCTGAGTTGTCTGAAGTGATAAGAAAGAATATGGCCAAAAGTAGGTTTTTATAGGGATATTGGAAAATCTGGTTTAGTCATTGTGCCCTGAGACGTCAATCATGAAGTGATGTTTGGGCAGCTCATGTTTTGTGGTTATTGAAAAGGATGTGAATGGTTTTGGCATAACCTTGACATATATCAATTTACCATGATCTAGATTCTTGAAAAATATTTCATTTGTTTGAGACTCCCAGGAGCTCGAAATTTTTTCAAAAATTTTGTTCCACTACTCATAGCCTAAGCTAGGATCTGCATTTTCGCTTATTTTGCAGTGACAACTGTTTATGAAGTTCATCATTCATATTCCTTGAAGCATTAGGTCTTTCAAGAGGTCTTAATTTAAAGAATTTAGGCATGGGAAAGCCTCAAAGAGAAAGGTGAAGGTATTGGTTCATTTCCAACAATGATCATCAATGTTCTCGAGACTCTCTATTATTTCATGTGAAAATACATTTTTATTGTCCATCAAAAATTTTCTCAAAGTTTTGTTTTGCAAATTCAAATTATTGCTAAAACACAATAAACACAAAGCATTTAAAATTCAAAATTCATTTAATTCATAATGATGTCGACATGAGACAAATGCTTTCATCATGAGGTATGAAACTACATATATCAGAATTCTACTATTGACATGCCTTTGGAGATAACAATTCTCATCCTCAAAATTCTTCAAGAGGAAATCGATCTATGACAAAGCAGATTTCCATTGTTCGATAAGCTCTGGAGTCAAAATGTCATCGTGGACAAGACCTTCAATCATTTCCTTCAGTTGTCTGCATCTTTAAGTTGAATGCCCAATCACCCCCATGTGATACTCACACTTGCTGTTAGGGTCATAACTCTTTGCCGATGAATTCGGAACTGTTTTCAGAGGCATAGGGGTAAGGTACTGATTCCTTATTAGTAATGGCAACAGGTCAGGCATTGGGATTGGAATTTTCTCTTGGTTGTCCCGCGGTCGTTTCTGGGAAGCAGGCCTAGTTGCAGGGACTGGCATAGGATTAGGTGTTTGGGGATGAATATTTGGTAGGTAAGGATAATGGCTTGGAGAGACATTGGTAGAGTAACATGATTGATATGAGGGGATACGGGGTGAATTTTCCCATAGCCTAGACATCTTCATCTTTCTTTTTGGGTGCCCCATTTCTCTCGGCATTGGATGCCTTATCTCCTTCTAGTTTCCCGTTCTTGATAGCATTCTCAATCATCTCCCTTGAGATTACCATATACGCAAAATTCTTGTTGGTATTGTCGAGGAGTCTATCATAGTACGGGGCCTACAGTGTATTCACAAAAAGGACAGTAATTTCCTTTTGAGTCAGGGGCGGTCGTACTTGGGTGGCCATTTCCATCCACCTCTGAACATATTCTTTGAAGCTCTCGGTAGCCCTTTTCTCCATATTTTGCAAGGTGAGACAGTCAGGTGCCATAATAGTCACATGCTTGTATTGACTTACAAAAGCTCTAGCCAGATCATTCCAAGAGCGAATCTGATCCCTTTTCAATTGATTATACCACCTGATCACAGATCTGCTGAGGCTATCCTAAAAACAGTGGATCAAAAGCTTATCAATATTCGTATGGCCCGTCATCTTTCGGCAGAACATAGTGATATGGGCTGATGGATCGGTTGTCCCATCATATTTCTCAAAATTAGGGACCTTGAATTTAGGAGGAATGACTAAATCGGGGACTAAGCAACTTTCTTTTTCATCTACACTCTCAAATACATTTGTGCTTTCTACTGCCCGGAGCTTTTCCTCTAACAACTGATATTTCCTTTAGGAATCTGCCGACTCAACCCCATTCAACTCAACCATTTTCAACTTTGCTTGTTCAACTGGATCATCTAAGTTCAGGACATTGACACGATTAACTGTATTCTGAAAAAACTAGCCATCTAACATTACGACCTCATTCTGACAATTTTTTGCCTCCAACCCTTCTTTAGTGGCCAAGTTTTCAGTGTATCCTTTTCCCTTGATTGAGGCGGACACCAGTTCCATGAGTCTAGTCATCTGTTCTCTCGATTCTTCTTGGGACCTTGCCGATTCTTCTTGTGACTTTGCCCATAGTTCTTGTAATTCTCTTTGTGCTCTCTCCATTCTATCTAGTCTATTTTGTTGCTCATTATCCATGATCCTAGCATGTGTTATAAAAGTGTTCAGTACTTCTTATACCTCTGATTTGAAAGAGAAACCTCTTCAAAGCTCTTAAAGCCAAGCCAATTTTTGTTTTATCCTCCAAATGTGTTTCATGATGAATGAGCCATGAATGTCGTGAATGTAACACGATGCCCATATGATGCATGTAAAGAATAAACAAATTAATGCATGAACATATATAGAGAAATCATGCTAACTATGTATGCCATGAGTGCAACCTGATGCCAACATGATGCATGTAAAAAAATAAACAGATTAATGCATGAATATACACAGGAAGATTATTCAATGATTAAACTAAATTAATGGGACCAATCTTAATTATTCAAAAATCTCATTTATACAAGATTTTCCCCAAATTTGATCCACTATTTTTTTTAAAATACATTTTCCCCGTTAAAGTTAAAATTTAATCAAAACATTATTTTTCCAAAAGAACACCAAATTTTATCAATAATTTAGGGTAGTAGGTCTTATTATGGCACTGGTGTTCAAATGTTTATTCAACACTACCGATCTACAATTCTTATTTAATCAATGCAATTATCAAGTGAGATTATTATCATTATGAGATCACTAATACAACTATAAATGTACATGTTCTATTTACATATGCATGAAGGTATGAAATGTACGAGTGTACAGAATGCATGGGTGTTTGAAGGAAAGAATTTTCATATTTACAAATTCAAAAAGTCAATGAACATTTGCCCTAACGATATCAACTTATTTAGGCATCAAGGTGCCTTCGGGGCGAAATATTGAGTGGGCGATACGATATACGTTCATCATTGTCCGGTTTACAATGCTTATTTGGAATGTAAAACAAATAGCAAAAGGTTGAAAATGTTCCTCCACGTGTTCCTAACTTCGGATTATCTAACGAAAATTCGGCATGGCTTCGCCTAAGTTCACTATATGAGGTTAAATTAGATTCTAAAGGTTCCAAATTGCTCCTCACTGTGGCCCGTGAAGGCTAGTAAGGCACCCTGATTTAAACAGGTTCAATTTGTTGGAGTATATTTTTCAGGCTTATGCGAAGGTTAACACCTCACGAAAACGTAGGTACTTTATTACTCCGGAAGTGTTTCGCTAGCCCATGTGGAGGTTATCACCTCACGAGAGCGTAGTTACTTTACTTCCACCTAAAAGGACGGAAACCCGGTTACAAGGGCTTCATGTTATGCAAATGCAAGTATAGTATGTGAGGAGGAACAAATAAACTTTTCACCACCTATTCTACAACCCTTATTCTAAATACCCCAACAATTTATTAAATCAAAAAATCAAATGATGTAATGCATTAAATAACCAGAGAAACAATAATATGCATGTAAATGAACATATTTAAAAATATTTTATTATTTTTGGAAATCCCCTTATTTTATAAAAAATGGAAATTATAATTAGATATCAATAAAAACCAACAAATCGAGATTTTAGATAACATGTGATCAATTTTAGGCCTGACTCTCAAAAGTCCCCAATGGAGTTGCCAAGCTGTCATAACGGTTTTTTGAACCGCTATACGATTTTGAAAACCCAAATGGAGTCGCCACCAATCTTTTTGTCTAGGTGTGATTGGCCACCTAAGAAAGCTTATCATTTTAATAAAATTTTAAAATTAATTAAAATTTATTAAAAGATAAATATTTTGGTCTGCGAAAATCAAAATTTGGATCCGGGAGTTCGGTTACGCGTAGGGAAGGTATCAGCACCCCCACGACGCCCGTTTTAAAAACGGTACCAATTAATCATGTGTTATTCTAAACCTCGATTCAATGGACTCAACAACGGTATTTAAAATTAATTCTCTTTTTATTTTATTTTTCAAAATATGTTTATTAATCGAAAAAATAAATTGTCATTATTTTCTGAAAATGAAACTGAACATAAATCTTTTATCGAGAACAACTCATTAAATATTCTCAATACTTTTGGTGGTATTTAACGAGATCCTCTCACCTCGGGATATCTTAGGAATCACTACAGTGACATCTTTCGAATTCCGTCGTCGGCAATTTATATGCACCTTTTTTTTAAACGCATATGATGCAAATAATTAATAATGGGATGCATATGGTTAAGCATATAAGACATGTGATTAAATACATAAGTATACGATTAAGCATAGCATACCATTTACAAACACGAGCATGGCAAAATACCAAGCATGTACATATTCATTTTTTACTTATTTGTTATTTTCATCATTTTCATTTTCGAAATGAACACGATTTTTTTGTATTGAGAATATCGCCAAATAGTCCCACTACTTGTGATGATATTTAACGAAATTTTCTCACCTCGGGATATCTATGGAATCACTACTGTGATGTCCCTCGACTTCCGTTGTCGGAGATTCTCATTCGCTTTTATTATGTATGCACCAAAATGCCAATTTTTATTTCTTTAAAAGATTAATAATGCATTTAATAAAAAATAAAATAAGGTAACATAATAATAAAAAACAATAATAATAACTACTATAACAAGTAAGGTAATTAGATAAAAAAAAAATTATGAACTAACATGAAATGTAAATAAATATGAAAATGAAATAACATAGAAATCAAGCATGCACCACAATAGACCCTAGCCAAGGCAAGCAACATTAGGCATATAAGAGAAAAATTATCAAATACCAAATATGCATCACAATATACCATATCTAAAAGCAAGCAACATTAGACATATGAAAGAAAAATCATCAAATACCAAATATACAAAAATCAAAGACAAAAACAATGGAAACAAATATAATGAATCATAAAAAAATAATATAAAAAAATTTACCTTCTTTGGTTTGTAACTCCCACGCCACATTCCTCTTTCTTTTTATTTTTTAAACCCCCTTCTCTGGAAGCTCCCCTAAAACCCCCCTTTCCTCTTTTATTTTTCTTTTTTTTTCTTTTCTTTTGACTTTCTCTCAATCTCTACCCTTTAGCCGCCAGCCACCTTTTTACTTTTTTTTATAGCTTTTTCTTCTCCTTTCCTCTCTATAGCCGTGTAGCTCCCCTTCTCTCTTACATTTCTCAGCCGCTAGTTTCTCCCCTCTCCCTCGACTCTCCTTCCTCAAACTTGTATTAAGTGACCCCTTTTATAACTCATCTCCTAACCTAGATATGGACCCTTGGATTATGTGATCCAAGGGTTATCTTTTATCTTCGCAAATGCCCTTTAATTTTTTTTTTTTAATTCTCATTTTTTATGGACCCTTAAATTTTAAAAAAATAAACGGTTCAGATTAAACCAAAGAAAAGAATGAGGGGTAATGTCTAAGTTACCCCTCTATCCTTTATCCTTTCAAGTCTTTTTAAAAAAAAATATTTTTAATTAAGATTTTTATTTTAAAAATCTAAAAAATGTCAGCTTTAAAGATCAAGATTAAAAAAAAATTGGGTTTAAATTAAATTTTAAAACTAGTAATTTTACAGTATGATTTTATTTGAATAATTAAAACTAGAAATGATATATAATTTAAAATATTTTAAAAATCTAAAATCACGACCGTGACTACTACAAAATATTAAACCCGAGTGGGGCACAAATTGTTGTCGATTTTAATCACGCAAGTGCACGTATCGTGACAAGTAATATAATGAAAAGTAAAAAGTCGAACCCACGAGGAATTTTCACTAAATTTACTAAGTACTAAAATTAACACAACTTAATCTTATCCAAACAACTAAATAAAGATGATAAATCAAAAAAATTAAATTAAAAGAAATTAATATTAAAAGCAAGTAAATTAAAAGATGAAATTCAATTAATTATAAAAGCCTAGGATTACAACTTCTCTCAATATTTCGCTTGAATCTCTCTGTACCTCTTCACTTGATTAATGATCCTGAGTTGTTAACCTAGAGTTCTATCTTATTTATAAGGATCTTCCGATGGTCTCATAAAAATATCCTTCTTAACCAATTAACTATATTCCTATGATAATTGTATTAAAGAAGAACTCATTAAGCTTAGGCTCTAACAATTCATCCTAATAAATGAATATGAAACATGTGTCATTCAATCCATGTCTAACACTAAACTCCCTTTTCCAAGTTGTATTCAGGTTAACAAATCAATCTAATTGGTGATCAAGCAATTACAAGCATTAAGAACAAAAATGAACAAACAACTCAACAAACCATTAAATCAAGCTAGAGAGAGAAAGTAAATTCAAACTATGTGTTGAGTTCCATTAAAATCCTAGTAAAAGAAAATTAGTTCATGATAATTAATGAAAACAAATATTCAAATAGTTTCACCGTCATCAATATCATAAGAAAAATAAGGAAGAGAAAAGAGAAAACTAAGAGTTGTCAATTCTTGAGTCTTCAATCTTCAATCTTCCAATCTTCTTGAGAGAGAATTAGGTTTCTAGGTAT
Organism: Fremontodendron californicum; assembly: GCA_030761205.1. Classification (NCBI taxonomy): domain Eukaryota; kingdom Viridiplantae; phylum Streptophyta; class Magnoliopsida; order Malvales; family Malvaceae; genus Fremontodendron; species Fremontodendron californicum. The sequence continues at coordinate 5,437,492 of JAULJL010000037.1, forward strand.
CCAATCCTCCTTATTCTGACCTAAAAGAGTCCTATTTAAAGTGTCCAAGGCCTCCTCGAGTCCGAAACTTCGTTCCCAAGTAAAACAGGTAAGTTGTGCATTTTTTTACGTTTATGCGGTACTGTTCATGACCTGTCGGCACCGCAGCGCCAGATTTGGATGTCGCGGCGCCACCTATTCTGCCTCTTTGGTGTTTCTCCTCTGTTTGTCTGAATTGGTTCCTGCCATCTTCTCATACTTCGTCAACTATTTTGACTGAGAAAATCTTGTCCGATTTTGACGAGCCTTACACCGTTGGAAAGGTATGGAAGTAAGACTCAAAATTAAAGAAGAGAGTTTTCTCAAATGAAGTCTTTAAGATCAAGTTTTTGTTGAAAGAAGATCTAGAGGTCGAATCTATCTGCTCATTGGAATGCACCATTTTTCATCGCTTTTGCACCTCGAAGCTCCAGATCACCTTGAACCTATAAAAACACATAAATAACATCTAAATAACTATTTTAAACATAAAACGGATAGTTAAAATAAATATAAAACATCTAAAACTAATCAAATCCTAATAAAATCCTCAATGACTTAGCCGATTCAAAAGCATAAAAGGTGGCAAAATAACTATATTTCCTCGAGTTATCACAAATCAAAATTGGTTTCAAATGGCCCGGACAAAATTGGGTGTCTACACCAACAATATGTGGCCGTTAGATGTATAATGGTTCATCTGAACCGTTAAAACGAATAAAAAAATCATATAACCAGTTAACGCGATAGATGAAAAAACAAACAAACACTAGCTCTCTCCCCTTTAAAATCATCCAAACCTAAATTTTTTTATTTTCTAATAATCCTCACCTCCCGATTTCTTCCTCTGAAAAACTCAAATTCCAAAATTTGAAAACCCTCACCTCGACTTCTCCTTCTGAACAATCCAAACCCCAAATATGAAAAAACTCCCAAGCACACCCCAAAACGGAATCTAACGACCCTCCTCTTATAAAAATCCACCATTCAAATTGCACAATGTCGCGTCTCCGCCTCCTTTTTTGACACTCCAAGAAAAAATCTAGTGAGAGAAAGCTCAGAGGAAAAATGAGAGGAAAAAGTGAAAGAAAAAGAGGTAAATTTATTTATTTATTTTAAAGATTTTTTATTTTGTTTATGAGTGAGAGAAGTTGGATTCTGTTATTACCATTTTGAGATCTTTCTCAGATCATCGAAAGAGAAAAAAAGAGAAAAATGTTAAATTTATAGAGATTTTTTTTAATTTGTTGTTTTATATTGATTTGTTATGTATATTTTTGTCAATATCAGATTTTTTTAGAAAATTTGAAGTAGAAATCGGGGGATTGAGATTAATTTGGAATCGAAAATCTTTCCCATCGGTTAAGAGGAGGGAGAGAGAGGGAAGGGAAATCTAGAGAGAGATAAAGAGAGGAATTAGTTTAATGTTCAATTTGCATTCCAATCGTTTGCATTCGCGATGACCACGGCAAAAGTTGCAGCTGTTGTGGTGAGGCGAAAGTTGCAGCTGTTGTGGTGAGGCGAAAGAAGCGTCGTGTTGAGGAGCTTTACAATGCGACTGAGATAATCTATGAACTGGAGGCATGTAATTTTTTTATTGGGGTTCCTTTTAATTTATCAATTAGAAACATTTGAATAATAAATTCAGTTTTCATTCCTTTCAATTAGCCGTGGAATGTGGAATATTGGTAATATCTATCATGAAATTTGCTGTATTAGTCCATTGTGGTCTGGGTGGCCTATGTTAGGAAAAGAATTAGGGTTTTGGGTCTCATTGGAAATTGGATATATTTCTTTCCTTGCTTGTTGTGTCTAGTTGCGGTACATAGTGTGGCTCTATGTTAGGCCTAGATGACAGCTTTTTGCTATTATTTGGTTTTAGATGTTACTAAATTAAAGCAGTTTTGTGCAATGGATTATACTTACTGGATTTTGTTTATTGATGCCTTATTTGATACAGTTTGATGCGATTTTTAATACAAAATCTTTGGTTATTAAGTTCTAGCGGGCATTATATGTCATCATCTGCATGTAAAAAGGGAAAAAAGCTGTAATCCTGTGGTTTTGTTGTGTGAAGCAACTTATAAGATCTCTTTTTCTTTTTGAAGGCTTACACAATGATTGTTGCGCCTATTCAGTTTGGTATCCATGAAGATAATAAAGGTTTTCTAGTTCTCATGTAAGCTGCTTGGTTATTTAGAATCTTTCTATCGCTAATTGGTTATTTCTACTTTTGGATATAGGTTTTGAGAAAGCTTGTTGATGATGCTTCAAAGTTTTTAAACGATAAATTATTTTTATCGGATTATCAATGATTCCCAACGGACAGCAACAAAGGATGCTGGTCGATTTGCTGGGTTATAAGTTCTATCGGATTATCAATGAACCTACTGCTGCCTCTCTGGCATATGGGTTTCAGAAGAAGAACAATCAAACCATCCTTGTGTTTGATCTTGGAGGTGTACTGTTGACGTTTCAGGTATTTTGGCCAGTTGAGAAACTATTTATCTGCATGTAGAGTGACTTCATTTATCTTTTATTGGTGAAGATACCAACAAATGTTTGATTGTCTATTTGTTAATATGTTACAGTGCTTAAGGTAAGTGATGAGTGTTTGAGGTGCTCTCTACATCTGGAGACACACATTTGGGTGGTGATGAGTTTGATAAGGTAGGTATACTCGAATGAATTTGTGTTTACAACAATGAATTCATATTTCCTAATTGCCTCATGATTCTGGATTTGAGTTTTGCAAGGACTGTAATGCTTGCCGGATCTTCATTATTTGAATTGATTTAGCATATGTTTTCTTATTATAGTGTGATGTTGCATTATGGTATTTGCCTCTGACTGTCTTTCACATTACCCACAATATATAACAATATGGATCTAAATCTATTCTAATACATATGCCCTTGGCTTCTCTTTCTTCTGCAATTCTAGCTCGTAACCTCATACTACTGCATGCTCCTGCCCTACCTACCTACTTAGTTAGAATACCATTCACCATTATTTTAATTACAATATTAATTAATTCAACAACACATCAATGCCTGAAGCCAAGCATCATTGTTATCTTCCACATTGATAATCTTATACACTACTTTAGCTTCTCTATTTAATTACCACAACACAACACACACAATCATCTCCTTCTCAAATTAACCTCATGACATTAATAAATAAATAATAATAATAATAATAATAATGCTTGTGGATTGTGGACCAATTGCTTTATTTTTTGTTTATTTCTTATGTGGCCATTTAAATCATATCGGTGCTTCTGTTTGTTTTTTATTGATTAAAATAATATATATTTTTTAATTTTACTATTTTATTTAAATAAGATTTTATATTTTTATTTCATCTAAATAAAATCTTAATATTATTATTTGATGAATATGGTCTTATTTTAATTTTAAAACTCTCAATGTTATTAGTTGAATTTTCTTTGTGAATGATTGACTTTAAAGATTATTCAAGATTGGCAATATATAGTTGTCATAACGATTTTTTCGGACCGCTAAGACGATTTTGATGAAAACACAAAAAATGGAGTCGCCACCAATCTTTTTTGCTAGGTGTGATTGGCCACCTATTAAAACCGGTTTTAGTAAAATATTCTAAAATTAATTAAAACATTTTTGTAAAACCAATTTCGAAGTCCGCGCTTTGAACCAGAGTAAAAACAAAATTGGGTTCGGGAGTCGGTTACGTACGGGGAAGGATTAGCACCCCCGCAACGCCCGTTTAGAAAACGGTACCACTTGATCACGTGTTATCTTAAATCTCGGTTTAATGGATTTAACATCGGTATTTAAAACTAATTCTCTTTTCCTTTTATTTTATTTTATTTTATAAAAAAAACATGTTTATTATTTTTTGGATTTTCTTGAACTGTTTTTTATTTTTTAAAAAAATCGAAAGTGAACATAAATTTATTATCGAAAATACTCATTAAATATTCCCGACACTCTCGGTGGTATTTAACGAGATCTTCTCACCTCAAGACATCTTAGGAATCACAACCGTGATATCCTTCGAATTTCGTCGTCGGCAATTTACATCCATTTTTTTATTCAAATGCGTATGATGCGAATATTTAAATATCGGATACATACGGCTTAACATATAACTATAAAATTAAACATGCGAATCGTAATATTAAAAACACGAGCATGGCAAAATATCGAGCTCAATAAACATTCGCTCTTTATTCATTTTTTTTTTCTATTTTGATTATTTCCATTTTTTCTAAAACGAAAACGAATTTTTATATCGAGCTTGTCGTTAAATACTCCCACCACTCGTGGTGATATTTAACGAAATTCTCGCACCTCAAGATATCTTAGGAATCACTACCGTGACATCCTTCGAATTTCGTCGTCGGTTATTCGCATTTATTAAGAAATCTTTTTTTTTTTTGAAAGTTAAAATGCTTTTAATAAATTTTTTAAAACCGAAACCGAATGATAAAAAATACGTCGAATACTGAGCAAAAATAAATAAACAAAAATAGTAATAAATAAAGAAATTAAAATCATACCAAAAATATCGAGAATCCGAAAAATTAAAATGTCGGACTTGATCTCCGTAAAACCACCTGAAAAATTTCGACGATGCGAAAATTAGATTGCCGAACTTGATCTTCGAAAAATCACCTGAAAAACATCAAAAATAAAAAACTTCAAAAACGATCATCGTGAATTTTTCTTTAATTTTTTATTATATTTTTTTCTTTTTCTTTTTTTTTTTTGATTTTTTTATATTTTATTTTAACTTAATTTTTAATTTTTCTCTTTTTTTTTCTTTTTTCTTTTTTTTTTTATACTTTTATACTATTATTTTTTTTAAAAAAATTATTATTATTATTTTTATTTTTTCCTTTCTTTTTTTTCTTTTTTTTTCTTTCTTTTTTTTCTTTTTTTTTTGGCCCAAAACCAAGCCTGTTGGGCCAGGTCCGGCCCTGGCCTGCTGAGCCAGACCTGGTTCTGGCCTGGCCTGCTGGGCCAGGCCTGGCCCAAATTTCTTTTTTTTCTTTTTTTTTTTGCCTGAGGGGGGATCCGCGCGGACCCCGGGTCGGATCCGGGTCCAGGCGCGGATCCTCCCCGCCTTAAACGGCGCCGTTTCGGCGCCTTTCTCTCTTTTTTTTTTTGGGGACCCGGGTCGGGCGCGCGGACCCCGGGTCGACCCGCGGGTACACGCGCGGACCCTGGGCAAAACGGCGTCGTTTTGACGCCGAGGGTTTTTTTTTTAAATAAGCGGGTGACCCGCGCGGACCCCGGGTCGACCCGCGGGTCCCCGCGCGGGTCACCTCGACCCGTTCCCCTAAAACGGTGCCGTTTCGGCACCGTATAAATACCCCCCCAAACCCCATTTTTTCATTTTCTCTCTTTTTTTTTCCTTTCTCTCTCTTCTCTTTTCTCTCTCACTTCCTCTGCTCAGCCACCCCAAACCCAGATTACGACGGTCGGAGCACCGTGCCTGCCGCCGTCGGCCGTCGCCGGCGGCCGGTGAACTCCTAAATTACTGATCCGAGGGGGTTTCGACCCCTCGTCATGGATCCGGGCTCCGTTTTGCCCGGATCTTCCCAGAAATACCTAGATCTAGGTTGAAAACCAAACTTTTTTTTTTCTTGGTTGTGGTTTTTTTTTTGCAGGTTTGTGGACTTGGTTTCGGAAGAGGGGGGGCTCGGATCTGGAGGGCCTTTTGGGAGGGGTCCGATCTGGATCCCCTCCTCTGTGGAGGATCGGACCCTCCTCTGTATGAGCCCCTCCCGGTTTTTTGGTAAAAGGGGAGGGTCCGAACCTGTTTGTTTTTTTCGAATCAGGGGGCCCTCCCCTCCTCTTTTCTGTTGTTTCTCCTCTCGGTTTTATGGTGGGAAAAAAAGGGGGTTGAGTGTGGCAGGTGGATGGCGTGTGGTGATGGGTTGGCAGGAGGTTGAGTGTGGCAGGGGAGGTTGGTGGCGTGTGGCAGGCTGGTGGCAGAGGGTTGTCAGGTTAGGGGAAGAGGGGGAGGCGGCTAGGGTTTCAGGGGTAGGGGATTGGGGTTTGGAAATGGGGAAATGGGCCTGCTGAGTAGCAAGCCCTGTTGATTTGGGCCTGGACCTGGAGATTGGGCCTGCTGGTTAGCAGGCCCAAACGGGCTTTGGTTGGGTTTGGGTTTTGGGCCCGCTGGTGGTCCGGGTCGGATTCGAATCCGACCCGGATGAAAATTGGTTATTACAGCTGCCCCTCTTTGCACATTGCTGAGAATCAGGAATAGGGCAAAGACGATATAACCAATTTTGTCCGGTTGTAGAGATCTATTTTTAGCGAGGCTCTATCATTTGGGAAATAAATTGCTCCTCTAATCAGAGGCTCTATCACTTGGAAAAATAAATTGCTCCTCTAATTAGAGGCTCCATCACTTGAAAAAAAAATAATAAATAAATTGCTCCTCTCATCAGAGGCTCTATCACTTGGAAAAATAAATTGCTCCTCTAATCAGAGGCTCTATCACTTGGAAAAATAATTGCTCCTCTAATCAGAGGCTCTATCACTTTAAAAAATAAATTGCTCCTCTAATCAGAGGCTCTATCACTTGGAAATAAACTGCTCCTCTCATCAGAGTCTCCATCACTTGAAAAATAAATTGCTCCTCTAATCAGAGGCTCTATCACTTTGAAAAATAAATTGCTTCTCTAATCAGAGGCTCTATCACTTGAAAAATAAATTGCTCCTCTCATCAGAGGCTCCACAACTTTGAAATTAAATTGCTCCTCTCATCAGAGGCTCTATCACTTGGAAAAATAAATTGCTCCTCTCATCAGAGGCTCCACGACTTTGAAAATAAATTGCTCCTCTCATCAGAGGCTCCACAACTTTGAAAATAAATTGCTCCTTTCATCAGAGGCTCTATCACTTGGAAAATAAATTGCTCCTCTAATCAGAGGCTCTATCACTTGGAAATAAACTGCTCCTCTCATCAGAGGCTCCATCACTTGAAAAATAAATTGCTCCTCTAATCAGAGGCTCTATCACTTTAAAAAATAAATTGCTCCTCTAATCAGAGGCTTTATCACTTGAAAAATAAATTGCTCCTCTAATCAGAGGCTCTATCACTTGAAAAATAAATTGCTCCTCTCATCAGAGGCTCCACAACTTTGAAATTTAAATTGCTCCTCTCATCAGAGGCTCCACAACTTTGAAAATAAATACGAACTTCGAATTTTTGACAATGAGTTTGAACACAACTTAGATCATCACCTCACTTACTACCTTAGTCTTACGAAAGTGAAGACTCATTCTAGATATCCCATCTCTTTCTCGTTCAGTTTTGAAATTCCTTGTCAGATTCTTCAGACATCGCCACTTGACTAATCATACTGAGGCTCGACCCTTCTTAAAGTAACGAGTTTGACTTTGCAAAAATTGAAAATGGTACCCGGAGGTTTTGAAAATGTCATTTTGAAAGATGTTACCCGGAGGTTTTTTGAAAGCACATACTTGGAGGTCTAAAAATGTTACTTCTTTGAAAGTGGTGCCCGGAGGTCTTATTCTTGACTTTGAGAATGATGCCCGGAGGTCTTTATCAATGATTTTTCAGAAAGGTGCCCGGAGGTCTTGAAAACATGATTTTTGAGGATAATGCCCGGAGGTCTTGAAACAGTTGCCCAGAGGTCTTAAAATGTCTTTTTTCTTGAAAATGATACCCAGAGGTCTTATCGATGATTCTCGAGAATAGTGCCCGGAGGTCTTGAAAACATGACTTCTGAGAATAATGCCCGGAGGTCTTGAAATAGATGCCCGAAGGTCTTTAAAAATGTCTTTTCCTTGAAAATGGTGCCCGAAGGTCTTATCCATGATTTTTGAGAATAGTGCCCGGAGGTCTTGAAACAGGTGCCCGGGGGTCTTTAAAAATGTCTTTTCTTTGAAAATGGCGCCCGGAGGTCTTATCCATGATTTTTTTTTGAATAATGCCCGGAGATCTTGAAACAGGTGACTTATGAGAAGAATGCCCGGAGGTCTTGAGGCAAGTGCCCGGAGGTCTTTAAAAAGGTAACCCGGAGGTTTTTAAAACAGATGCCCGGAGGTCTTCTTTTTTTTTAATTTTCTATCACTTTTGAAAAATAAATTGCTCCTCTAATCAGAGGCTCCACAACTTTGAAAATAAATTGCTCCTCTCATCAGAGGCTCTACAACTTTGAAATTTAAATTGCTCCTCTCATCAGAGGCTCTACAACTTTGAAAAAATAAATTGGTTTCCTGTGCCCGAAGGACTTCTTTTTTCTAATTTCCTTTTTCTTTTGCTGTGCCCGGAGGTCTTAAAAATGTAACCCGGAGGTTTTAAAACAGATGCCCGGAGGTCTTTTTTTTTTATCACTTTGAAAAATAAATTGCTCCTCTAATCAGAGGCTCCACAACTTTGAAAACAAATTGCTCCTCTCATCAGAGGCTCCACAACTTTGAAATTTAAATTGCTCTTGGTGATCATACCTGAAGATCATATCTTGGAAGAAAATCTCACTGGATATTCGAATTCAAATGTCAAAATTTCAAATAGTCAATGTCATGCATGAAATGTGAATGTCATGCGATGTCAATGCGTATGCCCCTGATGATGCATGTGCAAGTACTTTCGGGTACTGTACACATTTTACGACACGATGCAGATGCAAAACTTAATAAACATGCAAATGTTCATGAATGATGCGAATGTTCCCAATTGTTTTTTTTTCTGATCTTGGTTTAGCTTTTCCAAATCGTTTTTCCTCTTCGAAACAGAGTGTATCCTAAAACGCTCGTGCCTCGTACGAGATCAACCTTTTTTTCACTTTGGAACTATCCCTTTGCCCCGATAGTTTTTCAAAATTTTATCAACTGGGGTCCGAGCCAAATGTTCATTTCTTTTACCTCAATAGTTCCATACCTCTGGGCCAGAAGAACCTTCGTCTTATGCCAACATCGGAAATGGTTTCTTCCAAAAATATTTTCATTTATCTGCTTTTGCTTGCTTCTTTTTTGAAAAATGTTTGCTTATTTACTGAAAATTTTTGAGCTGAAAATATCATCCTCATTTTGTGATATCCAAATCTCTTGAAGATTGATGATCACTGTTAGAAGTTTTTCTGAGTGTCAATTCGGATTTTTCAAATTGAGTCGGAAGGCTTGGTACCACAAGATTTTGGTTGATCCAGGGAGACTTCGCAACAGGAAAAATGCATATCCTTACTAGACTCACAAATGGAACAGATTTTGTAGAACATGATTTTTTGGACTCAAACAAATTCAACCTTCTTTTAGTTTCCAAATTATGGCGCTTTGACAAACGTCAAGACTAGCTGGGAGGTTCAAACTGGAGAATTGATTCTGGAAAGAAAAATGGTCTCAGCTTTTAAAGTCAAACCTCCAAACGAGCGTTGACCATTTTGGGATATTTTGGAATTCCCAGATGTTCCTTGATTTCTTCAAAATGACCTTCTTTTTTTTGTTATGGCCTCGACAATACCATAAGCAGCACCGAAATTCTCCCATTTTACTCTAGACTGCCCATGTCGGGTTTTCACCCTAGAGTCTCTTTCTTTCCATTTTCATCATTTTTTTCATTAAATGTTTCACCATGCATTCAAGAAATCAAAACTTATCCAAAAAGGATTTTTAACCAGAAAGGAGACCGAAGTCTCATGCATTTCTCTAAGAATAGACTCATCAATTTAAATGGCCATGCTCGATCGAAATGGTCTTTTCAGGTACGTAATGTAGGCCAGGGTTCGAGGTTCTAAAAAAAAATAAATAGGCCCAAACATGTGTTTAAGGTGATCAAATCAAGGATCATTTCATGAGGAGGATTCTCTTCGAAACATTTGTCTTTTCTGAGCTTTTCTCTTCATCCGATGATTTTCATTCGTTCTTTTCTTCCTTTTCTATTTTTTTTGCTTTTCTTTTTCTTTTTATCTCACTCCTTTTTTTTTTGCATTTCTATTTTGACAAGGTGAGCCCATAGTCATTTGGAAGCTCAAATTTCTCTTTGATTCAAGACATTCTTTTTTTTCGTCTTTGAACCAAGACTTCATTATCTGTGACTTTGAAAAGATCCTTCCTCGCATTTGCCCCCTAGTGTGGAGGGTGATCCTTGACCGGGGTTGAAAGAACGAAAGTATTCATTAGGCTCAAAAGGGGTAGCAAAAGGATATTTTCTATTTTGTGAAAGGATGATGAAAGATGGCCATTTTTCATCTCGAACACAAAGCACGTAAATCGAAGAGTCATTCTCTAGAGGAAAATAATGAAAATGTTTTTTCTTTCTTGAAACCATCTTGAACTTCATAAATGCATGATGCCATACTCATTTTTCATTTTCTTTTTTTTTTCTTTTTTTCTTTTTTTTCTTTTTTTTTTTGATGCATGCTCCGAAAATTACTCCATCTTTATCCACCACGCGTCTTTCGTATCTACAAATGATGCACCATTTGATTGGTCATACAAATGAGAATTCGTATCATAATGAGGAACACCTCGAGTCTTTTTGCTCTCCGAAGGGACAAGAAAGAATATGGCTCGAAAACAGCTTTTTCTAGGAACACGAGAAAATCAGGTTTAATCATTGTTACCCGAGACGTTAATCATGAAGTGACGTCTGGGCAACTCTTGTTTTGTGGTTACGGAAAGTGATGTGAATGGTTTTGGCATAACCTTGACACTCATCAATTTACCATAATCCAGATTCTTTAAAAAGGTTTAACTTGTTTGAGACACAAAAAAAAAAAAAAACTTGGATTTTCTCAAAAAGTTTGTTCCATTGCTCATAACCTAAACTAGGATCTGCATTTTTCTTATTGCACTGACTGTGGTCTTGAAATTCAACAATATATTACTGGAAGCATTGGTTTTTCCAAACTCAAAAGATTCAAGCAAGGGCAAGTCCGAAAGAGAGATGGAAGGATGTTGGGTCGTTTCTAACATTGATCATCAATAATCTCAAGACTTCTCATCATTTCCTAACGTGAAGAAAGATTTTTTCTTTTAAGAACGGGCTCTTCAAAATCAAGAATTTCCTTAATGTTTATTCTTGCAAATTCAAATTAAAACACAACAAACACAAAGCTTTTGAAATTCAAAATTTATTTATTTTATGAGGATGCCAACATAAGACAAGTGCTTTCATGATGAGGCATAGAACTACATGCATATTCCTCAATGCTTGTTGACATGCTTTTAGAGGTAACCATTCTCATCCTCCAAACCCGTGGCGAAAAAACCGATTTATGACAATGCGGATTTCCACTGTTCGACTAGCTCTGGAGTCAAAATGCCATCGTGGACCAGACCTTCAATCTTTTCCTTCAGTCGTCTGCATTTTTCAGTTGAATGTCCAATTGCCCCCATGTGATACTCACACTTGCTATTCGGGTCATAACTCCTTGCTGATGGGTTTGGAGCTGTTTTCAAAGGCACAGGGGTGAGGTATCGGTTCCTCATTAGTAATTGCAACAGGTCGGAGATTAGGATCGAAAACTTCTCTCGGTTGCCCCTCGGTCGTTTCTGGGAAGCAGGCCTAGTTGCAAGGGCTGGCATAGGATGAGATGTTTGAATATCTGGAAAGTAAGGATAATGACCTGAAGAGACATTGGTAAAGTAACACGATTGATATGGAGAGACCCGGCGATACGGAGTGAATTCTCCCATAGCCTGGACATGCTCCTCTTTCTTTTCAAGTGTCTCGTTTCCCTCGGCATTGGATGTCTCATCTCTTTCGAGTTTTCCGTTCTTAATAGCATTCTCAATCATCTCTCCTGAGGCCACCATATCTGCAAAATTCTTTGTGGCATTTCCAACGAGTCTATCATAGTACGGAGCATGCAGTGTACTCACAAAAAGGACAGTAATTTCCTTTTGAGTCAGAGCCGGTCGTACTTGGGTGGCCATGCCCATCCACCTCTGAGCATCTTCTTTGAAGCTCTCAGTGGCCTCTTTCTCCATATTTTGCAAGGTCAACCTATCTGGTGCCATGTCGATCATGTGCTTATACTGAGTCTTGAAAGCTTTTGCCAGATCTTTCCAAGAACGGATATGGTCCCGATCCAACTGATTATACCATCTTGCAGCTGGCCCTGTTAGACTGTCTTGGAAGCAGTGGATTAACAGCTAGTCATTGTTGGTGTTGCCAGCCATCCTCCGACAAAACATCATGATGTGGATTGATGGACATTTCGATCCGTCATACTTTTCAAATTTAGGGACCTTGAATTTTGGTGGAATCACCAAATTTGGGACCAAGCTGAGCTCATTCGGATCCGTATTCCCGAAAACTTCTATTCCTTCTATGGCTTTGAGTCTCCTTTCAAACAAATCAAACTTATGTTGCACCTCTATGTCTTTCACTTGCTTTGCCACACGTTTTTTTAGCTTTTCTTGTTCTAGTGAACCATCTCGGCTTGGAATAACAACTGAGTCTGAGGGGTGAAATTTCGAGTTCAATTGAAATTTTCCTCGACCTTGTTGACTTGGTAGGTGAATCGGATCTTCGTTGTCGTTTACTCGAGGTCGAGGTTCTCCCCTTATGATCGATCCTTCAGCAACCCATTTTCCTCGGGTCAGCCTAGTCATCATTTCAATCATCTTGTCTATTTGCTCGCGTGACTCCTCTTGAAATTTTGTTATATGTTCTCGTGTTTCTTGCTGAGATCTGGCTAACCGTTCTTGTAGTTCTCTCTGTGCTCTTTCCACTCTATCCAGTCTATTTTGTTCATCCTCCATGGTTCCGGCCTGTGTCATAGAGGTACGCAGTGATTCTTATACCTCTGATTTGGAAGAGAAAACCTTTCAAAGCTAAACCGACTTCTTTTTTATTCCTCTCAAGTGTGCTTCATGATGCACGAGCTGTGAATGTCGTGAATGTAACACGATGCCCATATGATGCATGTAAAGAATAAACAAATTAATGCATGAGTATGTACAATGAGTGACCATGTATGTCACGAATGCAAGACCTTATTGTAATGAATGCAATCACGATGTCGATATGATGCATGTAAAGAATAAATAAAATGATATACTGGTATATATAGAGAACGATCATGTATGTCACTAATGTATTCTACAATGAATGACCATGCATGTTATGATTGCTATATGATGCGAATTTGATTTGTCTAAAGCATAAACAATATAGTGCATGAATATATACAGAAAACTATTCATGATTTGGACTGAACTTGATCATTCAACAATTTTATTGCACAAACTTTGATCTCCAAATTCAATCCACAAATTTTTTTTTTGTTTTTGAAAAGTTTTTTTTTTAATTTTTTTTTTTCGTAAAAATCAAAATATTATTTTCACAAACCAATTTCTATCAAAAACTTTTGTGGTAGTGGGTCTTATTATGGCACTGATGTCCAAATATTTACTCAACACTACCGGTTTGCAATTCTCATTTAATCAACAACAAGTGTTTATGCAATTTATCAAATGAGATTATTATCACCGTGAAATCAAAAATACAATTATGAATGTAAATGCTTTATTTACAAGTGCATCAATGCATGAAATGTACGAGATGTACGAAAAGAAAAATTTTCATATTTACAAACTCAAAAAGTTAACGAACATTTGCTCCGACAGTATCAACTTATTTAAGCATCACGGTGCCTTCGGAGCGAAAAATGAAACTTATTGCGGGTAGCACGATGTACGTTCATCATTACCCGATTTACAGTTTGTTCGGAGTGCAAACAAATAGCGAAAGATCAGCATGTTCCTTCCTAATTTCGAGGATATCCGATCGGAAATTTGATATGGCTTTACTCAAATTCACTACATGAGGTTGAGTTAGGTTCTAAAAGGCTCCAAATTGCTCCTTACTGTCGCCCGTGAAGGCTAGTAAGGCATCCTGATTTAAACGGGTTCAATTTGTTGGAGAGATTTTTCGCTAGCCCGTGCGGAGGTTATTGCCTCTCGAGAGCGTAGGTACTTTTTCTCTCTAAAAGCGTTTCGCTAGCCCATGCGGAGGTTATTGCCTCTCGAGAGCGTAGGTACTTTACTTCCACCTAAAGGGATAAAGCTCGGGTACAGAGCTTATGCATGAAATGCATGAGTCCGTATATGAGAAGGAACAAGCAAACCTTCGACTATTTGTCTACGACTCTTTATTCTAAACATTCCACGATTTTTAAAAAAAAAAATAAACGACATAAAAAAATATGAATCAAGAATTAACAAATATCAAAGTGTAATTGCAAGCAAAATAAAAATGAAGAAAGAAAGAAAGTAAAGAGAATTAAAATTAAATACCGATTAAATCCATTAATTCGAGATTTTAAAACAACACTTGATCAATTTGTGGCTCGACTCTCAAAGCTTCCCCAGCGGAGTCGCCAAGCTGTCATAACGATTTTTTCGGACCGCTAAGACGATTTTGATGAAAACACAAAAAATGGAGTCGCCACCAATCTTTTTTGCTAGGTGTGATTGGCCACCTATTAAAACCGGTTTTAGTAAAATATTCTAAAATTAATTAAAACATTTTTGTAAAACCAATTTCGAAGTCCGCGCTTTGAACCAGAGTAAAAACAAAATTGGGTTCGGGAGTCGGTTACGTACGGGGAAGGATTAGCACCCCCGCAACGCCCGTTTAGAAAACGGTACCACTTGATCACGTGTTATCTTAAATCTCGGTTTAATGGATTTAACATCGGTATTTAAAACTAATTCTCTTTTCCTTTTATTTTATTTTATTTTATAAAAAAAACATGTTTATTATTTTTTTGGATTTTCTTGAACTGCTTTTTATTTTTTTTAAAAATCGAAAGTGAACATAAATTTATTATCGAAAATACTCATTAAATATTCCCGACACTCTCGGTGGTATTTAACGAGATCTTCTCACCTCAAGACATCTTAGGAATCACAACCGTGATATCCTTCGAATTCCGTCGTCGGCAATTTACATCCATTTTTTTTATTCAAATGCGTATGATGCGAATATTTAAATATCGGATACATACGGCTTAACATATAACTATAAAATTAAACATGCGAATCGTAATATTAAAAACACGAGCATGGCAAAATATCGAGCGCAATAAACATTCGCTCTTTATTCATTTTTTTTCTATTTTGATTATTTCCATTTTTTTTAAAACGAAAACGAATTTTTATATCGAGCTTGTCGTTAAATACTCCCACCACTCGTGGTGATATTTAACGAAATTCTCGCACCTCAAGATATCTTAGGAATCACTACCGTGACATCCTTCGAATTCCGTCGTCGGTTATTCGCATTTATTAAGAAATCTTTTTTTTTTTAAAGTTAAAATGCTTTTAATAAATTTTTTAAAACCGAATGATAAAAAATACGTCGAATACTGAGCAAAAATAAATAAACAAAAATAGTAATAAATAAAGAAATTAAAATCATACCAAAAATATCGAGAATCCAAAAAATTAAAATGTCGGACTTCATCTCCGTAAAACCACCTGAAAAATTTCGACGATCCGAAAATTAGATTGCCGAACTTGATCTTCGAAAAATCACCTGAAAAACATCAAAAATAAAAAACTTCAAAAACGATCATCGTGAATTTTTCTTTAATTTTTTATTATATTTTTTTCTTTTTCTTTTTTTTTTGATTTTTTATATTTTATTTTAACTTAATTTTTAATTTTTCTCTTTTTTTCTTTTTTTTTTTATACTTTTATACTATTATTTTTTTAAAAAAAAATTATTATTATTATTATTATTTTTTCCTTTCTTTCTTTTCTTTTCTTTTTTTTTTCTTTCTTTTTTTTCTTTCTTTTTTTCTTTTTTTTTTGGACCAAAACCAAGCCTGTTGGGCCAGGTCCGGCCCTGGCCTGCTGAGCCAGACCTGGTTCTGGCCTGGCCTGCTGGGCCAGGCCTGGCCCAAATTTCTTTTTTTTCTTTTTTTTTTTTTCCTGAGGGGGGATCCGCGCGGACCCCGGGTCGGATCCGGGTCCAGGCGCGGATCCTCCCCGCCTTAAACGGCGCCGTTTCGGCGCCTTTCTCTTTTTTTTTTTGGGGACCCGGGTCGGGCGCGCGGACCCCGGGTCGACCCGCGGGTCCACGCGCGGACCCTGGGCAAAACGGCGTCGTTTTGACGCCGAGGGTTTTTTTTTTAAATAAGCGGGTGACCCGCGCGGACCCCGGGTCGACCCGCGGGTCCACGCGCTGGTCACCTCGACCCGTTTCCCTAAAACGGTGCCGTTTCGGCACCGTATAAATACCCCCCCAAACCCCATTTTTTCATTTTCTCTCTTTTTTTTTCCTTTCTCTCTCTTCTCTTTTCTCTCTCACTTCCTCTGCTCAGCCACCCCAAACCCAGATTACGGCGGTCGGAGCACCGTGCCTGCCGCCGTCGACCGTCGCCGGCCGCCGCTCGCCGGCGGCCGGTGGACTCCTAAATTACTGATCCGAGGGGGTTTCGACCCCCTCGTCACGGATCCGGGCTCCGTTTTGCCCGGATCTTCCCAGAAATACCTAGATCTAGGTTGAAAACCAAACTTTTTTTTTTCTTGGTTGTGGTTTTTTTTTGCAGGTTTGTGGACTTGGTTTCGGAATAGGGGGGGCTCGGATCTGGAGGGCCTTTTGGGAGGGGTCCGATCTGGATCCCCTCCTCTGTGGAGGATCGGACCCTCCTCTGTCTGAGCCCCTCCCGGTTTTTTGGTAAAAGGGGAGGGTCCGAACCTGTTTGTTTTTTTCGAATCAGGGGGCCCTCCCCTCCTCTTTTCTGTTGTTTCTCCTCTCGGTTTTATGGTGGGGAAAAAAGGGGGTTGAGTGTGGCAGGTGGATGGCGTGTGGTGATGGGTTGGCAGGAGGTTGAGTGTGGCAGGGGAGGTTGGTGGCGTGTGGCAGGCTGGTGGCAGAGGGCTGTCAGGTTAGGGGAAGAGGGGGAGGCGGCTAGGGTTTCAGGGGTAGGGGATTGGGGTTTGGAAATGGGGAAATGGGCCTGCTGAGTAGCAGGCCCTGTTGATTTGGGCCTGGACCTGGAGATTGGGCCTGCTGGTTAGCAGGCCCAAACGGGCTTTGGTTGGGTTTGGGTTTTGGGCCCGCTGGTGGTCCGGGTCGGATTCGAATCCGACCCGGACGAAAATTGGTTATTACAATAGTCTTTTGTGTTTTCTAATTTAAAATTTCATGTCTTATCTCTACTTAGTGGATGAGTGTGAAATTGGTAACTTAATGATTTATTTCTTATTAATAAATGTCGAAATACAAACTCCAACAAAACCAAAGCATAGCCAATATGAACCAAAAATGACAAACTAGATTAGTTACTGCCTGTTGCTCCCACTAATAAGTTTGAATGTATAATGTTGGTAATTTGTCTGGATATATAATGTTGGTAATTTTTTTGAATTTTCAAAATGTTACATTTAAATGTTGTGCTGCTTGTATGACAATGAGTTGCAACTGAAAAGTAAAAATTGTCCTCTACTTAATAAGTTTGAATTATAGCTTGCAATTTTAGTATTTTTACTATATTTGTTAATTATACCAGTACCTTGTTATTGTTTGCCCAGGTGTCTTGGAAGCAGATGAATATGCAAATCAAGTTGAGAAGCAAAACCTGTTATGGAGGCTAATTTGGATTCTTAAAGTGACGGAAATCATATGTATTTGTAATAGTAATAGCATTAATTAAGACTTAATTCTATGATATTTCTCAGGCTTTTGCCTGGATTCTTTCTTAGTCTAGGAAATTACAGCTAATTTTGTATTATTTTATAATTATAAATACAAGTTTTTTATTTTTTATTTTGTATTATATTTTCATGATGAATTAAGTTGTAAAGAGTTAACAAATTTTTACTACAAAAGTTGTAAAATTATAGTAGGATTTGTTATAAAGTAACTTGATACTTGATTTTTTTAGAGTTTTGATACACTCCGTGCAACTTTAATGAGTAATTAGATTAAGAATTTTTATGATAAATTGATTTTCTCTTTAATATTGATTTTTATTTATAAAAAATAGATGAGCAAGTATAAGGTAGTATTTATAATGGATTAAGTTAAGTTGCTTAGGTTGAACAAGTAAAACATACTTTTAATACACCTATAATTATGGTAAAAGAAAGATAAGTAAAACATACTTTTAATACACCCATAAGTCCATAACCTAAAATTATGTCATAGTATTATAGTTGTGGAAACACATTTAAGGAGATTTACTTATGTGAGTTTGAAATCGTTTTTAAGAGTTTTAAGGACTTGGCTTTAAATAGTTATCAAAATTTTGGATTATTTTTTAAAAGGGTTAAAGGACAAAATTATCACCGTAATTTATATAATATATTTTAGTAATTTTCTAACAAAAATTATAAATATTAAGTGGTAAAAAAAATTACATAAATACATGACAACTTTTGATTCCCTTTTTTCAATTACATAAATACATAACAATATCCTTTAATGATTTATGTAATTTGTCATGTTTATATGTAATTTCGGTCATATTTATATGTAAATTTTTTTTACATAAATACATGACAATATTCTTTAATAATTTATGTAATTTGTCATGTTTATATCTAATTTGTCATGTTTATATGTAATTTTTCATGTTTATATGTAAGTGGTAATGTTTATATGTAATTTGTCATGTTTATATGTAATTGGTCATATTTATATGTAATTTGTAATTTGTCATGTTTATATGTATTTTTTTTTTGGTTACCCAAGGTATCCCCAGGCTTCGTCCAAGACTAATCCTTCAAGGTATTTTTAGGCGCCAAGGCGAGGACCTCTCTCAAGAATGTTTTCTGCGTTCACAAGGGCTCGAGTTCGAGACCACTTGCTTAAGGGACCTAAGCCCCTTCCACTCTGGCCAACCTTCATTGGTATGTTTATATGTAATTTGTCATGTTTATATGTAATTTCGATCATGTTTATATGTAAAAATTAGTAATCTGATAACCTGTTATTTAAGTTTTTTAATTTTGGAGTCTACCAAAAGCCTATTTTAAGGAGTTCATGGTAGAACCTCCTAGATGAGAAAATTTGATCTAGGTTTTAAATTTTGGTTTTTTTTTTTTATTATTATTTTTTTATAATAAAATAAAAGAATTTGAGAAAATTTGATCGAATAGAAGATTATAGGGGTAGAGTAGAGTAAATTCTCATTTTTTGGTTAAGTAGAGGCAGGTGGCAAAGGCGACGATGATCGATTGCAATTTGGGTTTGGGTTGTCAAAATTTGAGTTTGGATTTGAAGAAAGGAACAGAGAGGGAGAATTAGGTCAGTGAACGAAAGAAAAATAAAATAAAATGAAGAAAAATATTAGGATTTTAAATTATTACATCAATATTATCACGTGTATCAATATTAAAAAAATCGAAATGAAAGTCAAATCGATGTAATTTTTAAATTAGAATTGTTCAATTTAAAAATAAATTAAATATTAAATATATTATTTTAATATTAAATACATATTAAATATAGTTATTAGTTAATAAAAAATGTGTTTAGTTTAATGGTATAATCTTTACTATTTGATTAAGAGATTAAATGTTTAAATTTTATTATTTTTTAATTTTTTAAAAAAATAACAAAAAATTGGTTTTTTTACCAATTTAATTCGATTTTTATTGATTTTTAACTGGTTGAATAGATTTTTTATCGGTTCACTATATATTTGATTTTTTATATGTATCGAATAAATTTCGATTTTTGCTTCAATCGATTCGACCGATCGATCCGGTCTGATTTTTTTACCAATGACGTGTACTTGTTTGCTGATATGATCCTGCTATATGGTCACTGACATTATAGTGATTGTCTCGTCAGCAGATTAACAACTAGGTGGCAAAAAAATTTACTCAAATATTGGAGATGACCAAAATGAAAAATTATTCAAAATTAAATTACTATTCATGTATTTTATAAGAAAAAAATTAAAGCCCTTCCTTTTGTTCACAACTTCACAAATCACATATACTAGTAATTTTACTCGCATGTTGCGGAAGTTATATATATTTTAAAAAATATATAAATAATTTTATTAAATTATTTTAAAAAATATAAAATTAATAGAAATAGTTTTTTAAATTTTTTTTATTAAACCTTTATAGTTTTTAACATTTTTAAATTTAGTTTGATGAGTACAAAGTGATAAATAAATTACTATAATTATTTTAAATCATATTTTCCACACAAAAAATCGATAAGAGAATAATAAAAAAATATTAATAAATTTTTTAATATATAAAAGTATAAAATTATGTAATTTTTTTACTAAATATATATATTTATTTATTTCTATAAAAATAATAAATTATCAAAAATTAAAACAACAATAAATAAATTATCAAAAATTAAAACAACAATAAAAAAAACTACAACTTTTTTTATTTTATTTTCTTTCTATTTTTCCTTTATTCTTTTTAATTATAAAAATTAAAACAACACTAATAAAAAAATAAAAGTACAATTATTTTTTTTTAATTTTTTCTTCTTCTTCTTCTTCTTCTTCTTCTTCCTCCTTCTCCTCCTCCTCCTGCAGCGGCCTGAGAAAAATGTAAACATTTTATATTTTTTATAAAAAAAATAAAATAAGAAAAGGAAAAAAAAAGAAAAAGAAAAATAAAAAGAAAAATAAAAAAGAAAAAAGAGAAAAGAGAAAAAAGTAAAAAGTAAAAAACTTCAAATATTTTTATAATATAAATGTAAATAAATATTTTTAATTTTTTATAAATTATAAATTATTAATTTTTATAAAATTAATTTAAATTATAATATAATTATTATTTATTTTTTGTATTTATTTATAAATAGGAGAAAAAAGAGAAAAATATAATAAATAAGTAATAAAAAATTTATAAAATTAATGTAAATAAATATTTTATATTTTATAAATAATTTAGTATTTATAAAATTATTTTAAATTATAATATAAATTATTATTTATATTTTAGTTTATTTTATAAAGAAGATAAAATGAAAAAAGAAAGAAAAAAAATTAAAAATAGTTTTTATAAAATTAATTTAAATAAATATTTTATATGTTTATAAATAAATTTTATTTTTACAAAATTAATTCAAATTATAATATAATTTTTTTTATTTATTTATAAAGAAAAAGCGAAAAAAAATATAAAATTTGAAGAAGAAAAAAGAAATAAAGGAAAAAAAAATCACATTAAGATGTCATTTTTGTAATTTACACGTAATATTCTCTCTATCATTTAACGCTTATTTTCACGATTGTGCTAACGGACGGACCACATTAATACTTGATACGAAACTATAAAATTAAAATCTACTTATTACATTTTAAAATTTAAAAATCAATATAAAATATATTTTATATTTTGAGATCATTAATATAATTAACTCTTTTCGTCAAATCATTTTTTTTTTCTCATTACTCAACAAAACAAAACAAAAAATTTAACAAATAACAACCGAGTCCCTAGGACTCAGTTTTCATAATAGTAGGGTTGTTTTCTTTTTTCCGGAGTTCACGTATTCTATCCAATGATTTAACTACAAACTTCTTCGCAAATTCTCTTTTAAACCCACGTGCTTTATTCAAATTACACTCAAGTCCCCTTCCCAGATTTCGAAGACCAAAATTAAACTAAACCAAACCCCAACCCCTCAATTGAAACCCCAACAATACCTTAACTTCCCAAACCCTAGCCCTGCAAATAATTTCTTAAGGTTCCGAATTCAGAAACCTTGAAGAAAAAGTAGCTAAAATCTTCGATTTTTTCGAAAAAAAGTAATGGATTTCGACGAGTACGAGTATTTGGAAAAAACCGTGGAGGAGCAGGAAGATCCGAAGAAGAAGAAGAAGAAAGACGGAGGATCGGGAGATAAGAGCGAAAGAAGCTATAGGAAGAGAAAAGAAGATGATGATGAAGGCAAGAGAAGTAGAAAGAAATCGAGAGGCGGCCGCGATGAGGACGACGAGGAGAGGCGAGATCGTGATAAGGATCGGCATAGAAGCAGCCGCGATAGGGAAAGGGAAAGGGAAAGGGAGAGAGAGAGAGAGAGGGATAAGGATAAGGATTTAGAGAGGAGTAGTAGAGAGAGGGAAAAGGAAAGGGAGAGAGAGAGAGAGAAGAGAGAGAGGGATAAGGATAAGGATTTAGAGAGGAGTAGTAGAGAGAGGGAAAAGGAAAGGGAGAGAGAGCGAGAGAAGAGAGATAGGGATAAGGATAAGGAGAAAGAGAAGGACAGGGAGAGGGAGAGGGAGAGGGAGAGGAGAGAGAGGGAAAAAGAGAGAGAGAGGAGGGAAAAGGAGAAGGAGGTGGAGGTGGAGAAGGAGAAGGAGAGGAGAGAAAGAAGCAGTAGTAGGTCGAGGAGGCACGAGAGTGATCGTGAACGAGAGAGGGAGCGGGAGAGAGAACGTGAAATTGACATCAGAGATAGCAGGTATCCATATATAATTATTATTTTTTTAAAGCAAATTATATATGCAAAATTTTCAATGTAAATTATACTTGCAAAATGAGTTTTCGAGCAACAATGTGGAAGTTTTGGTATGTTTACACCGATTATAGAGATGGCTAGAGGAGTACTTAGTTCAATTAAATAAATATATTTATTGTGTTTTTATAATCCAATTGTGTTGTCTTTGACCTGATCTAAGTGAGTTCAAAAACTTGGTGGAGTTGAAGTTCATGCTATTTTTTGATGTTCAGAATTCGTCTATTTGATTAGTTGATATGGAAAGAAATGGGGTGACTGGTGAGAGGGTTTGATTGTTGCATGTATCCTTTAGAGTTATAGAACTATTGTACCATTTGGATGGGCATTTTTTATATGAAGTGGTTTTGGTGATATTCTAAATTATATAGGAATATGGATGTTGCAGGAGATTAAAGGAGAAGAAAGAAGTAGTGGAGCCTGAAGTTGATCCTGAGAGGGACCAGAGAACTGTTTTTGCTTACCAGGTAGATGCATTGCACTTTTTTCTTTCATCTTTGAAGGATTTTAGGCATAAATGTTATACTTATGTGTGTTTAAACATGCATTTTTTTCATTTGCACTAATGATTAATTTTTGTTCACCTTGAATTGGTTGATGACAGATGCCTCTAAAAGCAATTGAGAGAGATGTCTATGAATTCTTCTCAAAAGCGGGCAAGGTTAGTCAGGTTTAACTTGGTTATTTTATTTCTTGTGTGAAGGTTGTACTATAATTTGTCCACCATAGCTTTCAAGTTTGCCGAGATTCCACATTAATTGGTTTGGGAAAAAATTAATGGAATGATTTTGAAAATTTGAGTGTACATTTGAAATACTAGGTTTGTTTCCATTAAAAACTCATTATTGAGATTTCTAGTATGTAGCAATCTCATTTTGCATTGTCTGCAATATTTCTTCAAATTCATTGGGTCTTTTTACGTTTCTGATGATAACTATAAGTTTATGCATAAAACAATGTTTAGAACGATATGAATGCATATTATTAAGATACATCTGCTTCTCTTGCAGTATGTGCTCCTCTGCCTTCAGTTACGAGTAGTATTATGACTTTCTTGTGTCTCAACGTACTATATATGTGGGGTGAGTTAAAAGCACATGTGTTAAAGAATACAATCTTGCAGACACCCCTTGATTGGCGTTTCATCATGAAGCTTGGAAGTCTGGAATCTCCCCGTATATTTAATTTTTTGAGGTTATTATTTCTGTTTGATCTCATATTTTTGTTTCCCTTTATTATTTTCAGGTGAGGGATGTTCGGCTGATCATGGATAGGAATTCAAGACGATCAAAGGGAGTTGGGTATGTGCCTTTATGTTGAGCAAAGTTATACTTTCTTTTGTCGTCTTGTGAAATAAGTATTAGCATCTTTGCTTTCAAGAATCAAGTTTAACTGTATTCTTAAATGCACTAGCAATGCGATAATGATGAGGGATGATGGGAATAGCACTCATGTTTAATCAATTCATGCTGCGTTCACAAGGTAGATGACATAAACCTAAATTTTTTCTTCCCACCTCTCTTCTGCTTTGAATTTTCTTTGCATAGAAGGCAACTTATAAACATGGGTACCTTATTCCGATTCTTAACTTGTTAGTGGTTATGATAAGGATTTAATGATACTTCATACAGTTTAATCTGAAAGTATTTTTTCTTTAAGACTTAAAGCTCACTGGCTAGGCTTTTTCCTTTTTTTTTTCTAATTATTCTTTTTTTAATTTTTTGTTGTTGAGATTGAAAGGGAGGGGTTGGGATGTTTTCTTGGTTCATCATCTTTGATTTTGGTAGTCTTCAGGGTTCATTATGACATCTTAGTTCTATGAGTATAATCTAAGGTATAAGGTGGTACGTTCACTGTCTTTTTCTTCGTTTGATATTGAAAAGGACAGGCCAATCCTTTAACCTCCTTTTCGAGTCCTTTTGTGTTGTTTGATTATCGTGGTGTATGATATATGTGTTTTTTTGCTTATCGTCGTTTATGATATCTGTTCTGCTTTTCTAATCTTGTTATGCTGAACTAACATTTTTTTATCACATGAGACATCAGATTCAACAAAAGATAACTCAGCATGAGCTCTCTGCACTACAGTTTTTCTTTCCCTACATCTCTTTGCTATATGCTTTGTAAGTTTTGGTTGTAGTTTTTTCTCATTTTTTCAGAGAAACTAATTAAAATCATTGATAAAATTTTGCAGGTATATTGAGTTTTATGATGTGATGTCTGTGCCCATGGCCATAGCATTGTCTGGTCAACTGCTTTTTGGTCAACCTGTGATGGTTAAACCTTCGGAGGCAGAAAAGAATCTTGTTCAGTCCAATACTTCTGGTGCAGGCACAGGTGGTGTTACCGGACCATATGGAGCTGTTGATAGAAAATTGTATGTGGGGAACTTGCACTTCAATATGACAGAAATGCAGCTTAGACAGGTTAGGACCATTAGCTCATCAGCAGAATTAGAAGTTACCATTCTTTGATTTGGTCTACGAATAACTGTTAATGATTTATTTTTGATGTTCTCTAAACTTGCTTTTTAATTGCTGATTGGATTGTCAACTTGTTGTTAAAAGAAAATTTGTGGGTGAAGCACATTTTAATTAATAGTAGACTTAGTAGTTGCTTAGGAATAGTTTGGAACAAGCTTCCTTAATGTGTTTGAGATGTCTTTTTTTCCTTAA
Source organism: Fremontodendron californicum (assembly GCA_030761205.1). NCBI lineage: Eukaryota > Viridiplantae > Streptophyta > Magnoliopsida > Malvales > Malvaceae > Fremontodendron > Fremontodendron californicum. The sequence continues at coordinate 5,462,616 of JAULJL010000037.1, forward strand.
CCTTTTTTCCATTAATGATATTATCCAGTTTTATTGTTATCATCGTTATTATTTAAACGTACAAGATTTTCGTTTCAAACCTTTTTCTCATCTTGATGTTAATGGCTCAGATATTTGAACCTTTTGGTCCCGTGGAGCTTGTACAACTACCACTTGACCTTGAGACTGGGCAGTGCAAGGGTTTTGGGTTTATTCAGGTTAGTTAATATCGAAGACTTGAGTTTATAATGTTTATTTTCCTGTATAATAATAATTATGCACGTACTTTTTTGTTGTTTGTTCTTTACAGTTTGCTCAACTTGAACATGCAAAAGCAGCTCAAAGTGCATTGAATGGAAAACTGGAGATTGCTGGTCGAACCATTAAGGTAGGCTTGTTAATTTCATGAGCTTGTATCATTATGTTATTGTAATCTAATTTGTGTCAGTTATGTGTGTCTGTTCTTCTGTGACAATAACTGGCTTCTTATTGTAGTCTTCCAAATTAACATCTTTGTGGTTATATTTGCATATAGGTTTCATCTGTAACAGATCATGTTGGTACCCAAGATACTACAGCAAAATCTGCTGACTTTGATGATGATGAGGGTGGTGGCTTGGTGAGCTGAAACGCATATTATTATAGTTGTATTTTATGAATATTGGTTTTTATAGATTTGTTCCCAGTTTGCCTCATTCTAATAGTAGTTCTTAGGAAGTGGAATTTTCTTCTTCTTTCTTGCTCAGTTGCTTCCTTTTTCTTTTCATGCTTAATTAGCACGGTTATCTTTTATCCAGGCTTTGAATGCTCAATCAAGAGCATTGCTTATGCAGAAACTGGATCGCTCTGGTATTGCAACAAGGTTGGTTTGTACTTTCAAATAGTCCTCTCCAGTTTAATCGTATAATATATCTAATGTAATAGTTTTGCAGCATTACGGGCTCCCTTGGAGTACCCCTCCTTAATGGGTCAGCCCCAAATCCACAGGCTGTTACGCTACCTGTCAATGGCCAAGCTGCATATTCAGCACCAATTCTACCTTCAATAATCTCTACTACAGCCCTTGATCCTATTGGACTGCCCAGTGAGTGTTTGTTGTTGAAGAATATGTTTGATCCTGCAACTGAGGTTTGGGTTTTTCTTGTTCTAAACATGCTATTTCCTTGTTACTCTTTGTTTTCTTTCTTTGTTTTTCCTTGTACGAGGTACTGATTTCTGTAAGTTCTATCGCAGACGGAACCAGATTTTGATTTGGAAATTAAAGACGATGTTGAAGAAGAATGCAGCAAATATGGCAGGGTGAAGCATATATATGTGGACAAGTAAGCATTACACTTTCTGTTGCATTGGATTAGGATAAGCTAATTTTTTACAGCTATTTTTTTGTTGGCTTCATTATTATGCTGTCCAAATGTGAATAATGTATAATTTACTGCCATTTTTTATTGTTTATTAATAAACAGCAAATGGTTACTCTATCTATGTTGAACAAGGGGAAAGTTCTGTCATTCTATGCTTCGTTTACTTTACTTGATAACTCTGTTAATCTATAAAGCACTAATTGAAGACAATTTTTGGATGGCTATCATTGGAAGGAACTGAAGGAACTCTTGAGTCTAGTGACATATCGATACTCTTCCTTTCTCCATTGCAGTCATTTGTGCCTTTGGATTGCAGGACTTTGCATTAGAATTCCTAACTGCCTTACCTGTGTTTTTGTATAATAAAATTTATGGGAAGACTATCTATGGATTTTGTACTGAAATCTGCATCCTTCAATTTGGTGCTCTATAGATTGGAAATATAGGATTGTCAATGCAAGGGCGATTTTCACAATTTTTACAGCCAGTAATCTGTTTGTATTGTTTCAAGTAACTATTTAGACATACATGTGCAAGTGTGGGGTGATTATGCATGTTGTGTTTCTTGTGGTATTTGACCTTTATTGGCCACAAGATAGGAATTTACGTACTTCCGGTGGTCATTTCAGCATGCTTGACTAGCATCTTTAGGTGCTAATCAATGACTAATGACATCTTATTTTGTATTCTAAAGCTTTCTTAGGCTTAATCATTTTAACTTATCAGATTTCCTTGTTTCATTTTTTTAATAAATGAAATTTTTTATGAACTTCTTTGAGGAAAGAAAGATTTGCTTTGCCTTTTCCCAACTGCAATTTAAGCAAAATGTTTTTCCTTGTAACACTTTTTCATCTTTCATACAGAAACAGTGCGGGCTGTGTCTATCTTCAATTTGAGTCCGTAGAAGCAGCGGGTAAAGCTCAACATGCAATGCACTTGAGATGGTTTGCAGGCCGATCGATATCAGCCTTATTTATGGTAAATTTGTTTTCCACCCTAACTTGGTTTCGGTCTGGCCCTGTCTGACTTTCTAAGTTGTGTAGCACCTATAAAGGTTGTAAGAAGATCTGTCTTCGGTCAAGTTTCTCAGTTCATTATCTTGGTGTTTAAAGAATTTCTTTCCTCAAATTCATCTTGGAATTTTACCACCTTGGGTAGGCCGAGCAGGCTTTTGCCAAAGCAAGTTGTTCGGATGGAACTATTAACTGTTTTATATTATGTTGTTCCGACTTTTTTTTTTTAAGTATCCGAGTCCGACACCCGTGTCTGATACATATTCGGATATGGGTATGGGGATATGATCCTTCAAGGACCCCTCCAAATACATGGAAAAACTTTTTAAAAAATTGAACATATCCGTGTCAGGCACATACCCGAGTCCGAATAACATAGGTTTTATATGTTGATACCTAGAATCCTGGAAGCATGCATTGAACACATGTCTAAACACAGAACTCCCTTATACCTTCAAACATTCCCAAAGTACCAAATATATTTAGCATTCCCCTGTCAGTCTCCTTCCTCTTCGCTTTTCATGGTCTCCGTAATCCTTATTGAGTTTCGAATTGATCTTGGTCTCTAATTTATCTGTGACTTACCATCTTGAAACTAGCTGGTACTATCACTTAAAAATTGCCTTGTCCGCCTTCGGGGATAATTAAGGACGAAGACGCAGTGAAGGAGTTATTTACCATTTCCTGTTAGTTAGATTCAGTCTAGTATGTTTTCTGATGTTCTCATTGGTATAGGTATTATCGATGCTCTGTTTTAGGCGAGTAATTTTATTATGTATATATTATCAATTAACTTTTCATGAATTCTTGCAGCAACCCCAGGAGTATGAAGCGAGGTTTAAAGGTTGAAGCTGAACAGCTTTTCAGTTGCAGGATCAAATTTAGGATATTTCTCAATGTGGATTGTTTCTTCTCATGTCTTGATGGTAGGTTTATTTCTGAACTCTGTTTTGTTGTCCTGAGTTTAGAATTTTTTTTTTTAATCCTTACATAAATGACCTAAATGTAAGATAATGATATTTGTTTACACTTTGATTCTATAATGAACCTGCAGTGCCTTGTAATTCGTCGAAATTAATTAATTGTTGGCAATTTCCATAGCCAATGCCATTGCCACCCATAAATATTCAACAACCTCCCTGCCAGTTGGTTGCCCCCTTTTCAAAGTTATGGGTTAATAGCTTGATAATTGGACAAAGGTCAAAACTCCATTTAATTAACAGGAACAGAGATCTATTTAGGACAGTATAGTAACATATATCAGTGTAGTCGGTATCAGTATCAGTAGGTATATATCGGTTTTAAGATAAATAAAATCATATCAATATTATATCGTTTCAGTTTTGTATTAGTCTATATAGATCAATATCAATACATATCAATATTAAAATAAAAATGGTACATTTATTAGTACGATATTGATTATTTTAAGGGTTTGCTTTGGTTATATTGACGGTGTAAATTTTTTAATTTCACAAGTGGATTAAGAGATTGTCATATTTTATTTTAATTAGTTTTTATTTATTTTTTATTATATTTTATTATTATGTGTTATTTTACTCGTAGAGTTTAAATATTTTATTGACAGTGTATCAGATAATAATATTTATTTTAATATATATATAATAATAATAATAATGTAATGAAAAGTAGCTAATCTTCGCTTTCATTATGCCGCTTACTAACATGTGTTGGTGTGACGGCTCTTGCGTAAGGTTTGACAAGATTATCTGCAATCTTCTTTTATTTATTTTTCTGATTCGGTAAAGGTCAAAAGAGAAGGGAAAAAATTAAAAATAAAAAATAAAAAAATGTCATCATGTTATTATGTAGATGTCGTATTATATGATAAAAACTAAAAAATGACATGTAATCGTGTTATTTAAAAAAAATCGATTTAACTTTGTGTGTTTTTCACTCTTTTGTTTATTTATTATATATTTAAAAATTTTGATTGAATTGATGTCACGAGTCAAGTGATGCTAACTTAATTAATGAAATTAGTTAAAATCTTAAAAAAAAATATATAAACAATGCTATAAAATTATAAATAAATAAGTTAAACTACCACTAATCAGTTTTTTTTTTTTTAAATACAATTTTTTTAGGAAAAAGTATTAAAAACCCCTAGAGGTTTGAGTATAATTTCATATACCCCTGAGGTTTGGATAATACCCTCTTTTTCCCCTCTAAGATTTGGATAATACCCTCTTTCCCCCTTGAAAATTAATATCATACCAAAATTGCCCTTCTATGGTATAGAACATGTCTATGGTTGGCAAAATAATCCGAACCGTCGGATTAGGCAGATAATTTCAAAAAATAACGGGGTCGAGTCGAGTTCGGGTTTACCATAAACCCGAATTGACCCGCCCCCTATTTTTTTTCTTTCTAACTTTTAATTTTTTTATATATGTTAATTTTATATATTATTAGGGGTGAGCATTCAGTCGATTTGGTTGGTTTGGTTTCAAAATTTCGAAAACCGATTAAACCGATTAAACTTATAAAATCGACCGAACCGACCGACAAAGATTCTAAAACGAAAAAATCAAAATCAACTTAAGTCGGTCAGTTCGGTCGATTTAATCGATTTTAATTGTTTAAAAAATAATTTATTTATTGTATATTATATATTATTATATAATATAAATGATATATTACATTATATATAATTTTAAATTATTATATATTTAAAATAAAATTAAAAGGATCCGTTAGTTCAGTCTATTCGGGATGAGATTGGGGGGTTTCGGGGTCGGGGGCTAAAATTTTAAATAAAATCGGATTCTATATCTAAACAGATCCTTTATAGGGAAAAATATTAAAACCCCCATGAGGTTTGATCATAATTTCATATACCCCTATAGTTTGGATAATACGCTCTTCCCCCTAAAAATTAATATCATGCCAAAACCGCCCTTCTATGGCATAGAACATATCTAGGGTTGGCAAAATAATTCGAGCCGTCGGGTCAAGCAGGTAATTTCAAAAAATAAAGGGTTCGGGTCGGGTTCGGATTTACCATAAACCCGAATTGAACTATTTAAAAAATAATTTATTTATTGTATATTATATATTATTATATAATATAAATGATATATTATATTATATATAATTTTAAATTATTATATAAATAATTATATTTAAAATAAAACTAAAAGAGTCGGTTAGTTTAGTCTATTCGAAATGGGATCGGGGGTCTTTTCGGAGTTGGGTTCGGGGTCGGAGGCTAAAATTTTAAATAAAATCGGGTTCGGGACAGTTTCGAGTATATCTAAACGGAAGTTGGGTTGGCAGCTAAAATTTTAAATAAAATCAGGTTCGAGTCCGAACTGATGGAATTCGGTTCGGGTCGGTATGGTACGGTACGATTTTTGATTCTATTCGGTTCGGTAACTGCAAAGTGTTAAAAGTCAGAATATTGCACATTAACCATAATTTTTGTCTAAAACCGAACCTAACCGAACCCCCTAATCGTGGGTTATCTCCAAAAATCTTAAAGGATAAAATTGTCATTTGATTCTTTTATAACTTGAATAAGGGGTAAAGTGGAATTTTTAAAACTTTAGGGAAGTAAGTGAAATTTTCATTAAATCCTAGGGGTAAGTGTCTTTTACCCCTTTTTTATTATTTTTTTTTATAAAAAAAATCCTCTTAAGTGAGTGTGCAATAATCTAATTTTAAAAAATTTATTATTTGAATAATTTTGAAAACATTTAATTTTGATTTGGATCAAATAAAACTTTTAGTTTTTAATTGAGAATCACCTTAAAGGTTATACTTTAAATTGAGGCTTGTTTTTTTTTTTCCTTAAATTTGTTGTGTTGTAGAATATAATTCTATTTCTTTGGTAAATATATATATTTTAAAATTTTTAATTGAAAGGAAAAAAAAGTAAACAATATCAAATGAATAGAAAATTGAAGGCAAATATTAAAAAGAACAAAAAAAAGAAACAAAAGCATTTATAAAAATAGTTTTTGTTTTTTTTTTTCTTTATTTAGAATTGGACCCTTCAAAAAATCATTGTTGGTAAATCAAATCAAACCAACTAATTTTAATACTAATATATTTTAATCAATTACAAGAATTAAGATATAAAAACATTTATGTTAGATAATTATTTGTAAATCAAACCCAACAAATTTTGTCCTTTTATTATTAGTAATTGTTTGTTACTACAACATAAAAAGGAAAGGTTAGGTTCATCTTTTTACTTGGGATCTATTTAATAACGTAATAAAAAATTTTAACGTATTAAAAATTAATATTTTCAACAATTTAATATTTTAATGTATTTGATAACTTAAATACTATTTAATAGAATTTTTTCAAAAAAAAAAAATATTAAATGAGATAAGTAGATAAAAAACTTATAAAATTAGTGAACTTCAATTTAATTTATAAAAATATATATATATATATATATATATTACCTAAACTGGTATCCCTTTTCGATCATTGTTTTTCATTTTATTTCTTTATACTCTATCAAGCTTTTTTTTTTCTTATTTCTATTTGGGTAGATAAATAATTTTGAGAACCACCGCATACCGAATAATGGTTTTTATCTGTCTAATTTTCTTCAAAATGCATTGATGACATTAACCAAAATTTCTTCAAAATGAACAGCAGGCAGATGAGGGAACAAATACAGTTTTATAATATTCATAACTTCAATTTATGAGTCCACAACAATAATAGAATATATATATATATATATATAGAAGTTAGAACATAAATGGGAATAAATTTTGAAACTCCTATTCCTATACTAAATCCCCCCCATATTGGCTTGGGAATTAATAATAAATATCATAACTTTAGGAACAGACCCAACAAAAATACAAAAAAAAAAAAAAAAAACCTAAAACCCATGAAAATATAATAAAAGAATTGATCTGTAAAAACAAAGAACAATGTGTCAACCCTCTATATCTACAACACCCCCACCCCTACTACCTATAATTTGCCTCCAACAAAATTTCTGCATGATAAAAACTATTCATCAAGCAACATAAACTCAAGCATTCAGCACAGAAGAAACACAAAACCCTTGTGCAATCAATTAACTTAACTAACCATTGCAAATGAGATAACTGAAGAGCCAAAGCTGCTGCTTCTTTATTCTTGTACTCTCCTAGTCGTCACAATTCAGCCCGCAAATTTCTAATACCGGGCCATCCCTCGAGACAAATGGGTTTATTCGGACCCACAAGAGTGTCAAGATCGAGGCCAGTAGAATAGACCAGACCAAAATAATGGTTGGCATCCTGTCTTGTTTCCCAAGCAAACCCTTGAGGAAGGGGTAGAGGTGGATAATAACCCAGAAGGCGAAAAATAGCCGCCCAAACAATGGGCCCCATGAATCATACCCGTTATTGATGGCATCTGAGACGCCGACCACGACACCAATTATGTTTATTATCAATAAGGTGGTGGGAGGGATCAGCAAAGATGTCCACTTGAAGAGGTAAAGCTCGGAAAATTCACCATCATCTGCTGCTTTAGAGGTCACAGTGAAGCTTGTGCTGACACCAGCCAGAACCTTTAGTAAACCCTGAAAGAGGGCGAAAAGATGTGATGAAACACCCCCAATCACCCAGAACTGCTCATTTCTCCACCAGTCATCAATTCCAACACCACCCCACTGCATCTCAAGAATACCAGTTGCAGCAATTGATATGAAGAGAGCCATAAATACAAGACTCGCATAGTTGCTAATCTGCAAAGTAAGGCAGGATTCCATGTTAGAAAAGGCCCTAGTTAACAAGTAGACGTTAAAATCAACTGTATAACTTAGGGCACACAGCAATCAACCACTATTTACTCGGACTCGGGTGTGAGTGTTGGATACGGGTATGTTTGATTTATTCTAAGTTTTTCCATGTAGAGGTCCTTGGGGGATCATATCCCCATACATATGTCTGAATATGTGTCGGACACGAGTACTTCAAAAAAAATGAAGAGTCAGAGCGATATAGATCAACCGTATAGGTGGCACTTGCTTACAAATGAAAACACAGAACTCATAAAAAAAAACTAGCCTTAAGCACCCTAGTTCTCTTTTTTAAGGTTTGCAAGTGAAAAATGCTACATACAAGTAAAAATTCATATGGAGATAAACCATTGGAAAGAGATACTTCAAAATTATCTAAATCATGATGTTATGACATGGGCAACCAATCAGTAACACATCTAGAGCTTCAATTATGATGCTGGCATGGGGCAGATGGACACATTTCAGGATTTGAACAGTTATCACTGCTTTAATATCAATTCAAAATGAGTCAACAGGATTAAACTTTTCTCTCTAAAAGCTAGATTTAAATCGTGATATGGTCGACCATTGGAATGAGATGCTTCAAAATTATCTAAATCATGATACCATGACATGGTCAACCAATCAGTTACACAGCTAGAACTTCCATTATGATATGCTGGCATAGGCACATGGAGACAATTCAGGTTTCGAACAGTTATCACGTGTTTAATATCAACTCAAAATGAGTCAATATGAATTAACTTTTCTCACTAAAAGCTAGATTTAAATTTTAGTATGGAGCATAAAACAAGACAAAGTGAGTTCTTACCTCAGGAACAATAAACTTCCCAGTAAGCAGACAGATAGCTGGAAGGGTACAGTAAACAAGTAAGGGAATGGAGGTCCATGGATATACGACTGAGTTTATGTAGGAAAATCGTTCCAACCATTTCAGCCCACCCCCATATCCATACCAAATGGGACAATGTCTGCTTAAGAAAATTTCAACAGATCCAAGAGCCCAACGCAGAACTTGGTGTAGACGATCTGAGAGGTTAATAGGAGCTGAACCTTTAAAAGCAGGTCGTTTGGGTATGCAGTACACAGATCGCCAGCCATGACAGTGCATCTTGAATCCTGTCAGGATATCCTCAGTCACAGAGCCATATATCCAGCCAACCTGTTTTGCAAGTTGAAAATTTTGATGATTATGAGATGTTAATAAAGTACCAACTTGCCTATATTAAGTATTCAGATTGATTTTCAGGTTTTTACTTACTTCCTTCCCCCATTCTGTTTTATCTTCATAACCGCAACTTATGACCTGAATCGCTTCTCTCAGTAATGATGCAGGGCTTGCAATTTGAGGAACTCCACCATTCTCCAGAAGAGTGGAAGCCACGAAAACAGGAGACTGACCAAATTTCTTCTCCAATTTCATTTGTGATGTCTCGGATGACTTCTGAGAATTTGACTCTGATAGTAGCACAAAAATTCTAGTTTAGAATGTCATATTAAAAGTACATTGTAGACTCATAATAAGATTATGGAACTGTCAGTTGCCCCCTCTTAAGTGAACTCTTACCTGAAATTCCCTCTTCAATGTTTTCAAGAGCATGTATCTGCTTCGAAGCTTCCTTTTGCTTAGACTTCTTCGTCTTCTCCTTCCTTTGCTTTGTTTTCTTGTTCTTTCTAGAAAACAAGCACAGGCAACAGCACCATTTTGGCAAACAATTGCAGGTCTTGCCAGGAGGCTTCTTGGTAACTGGTGCATCAAAACCATAAAGTGCTTGCCTTCGGAAAACACACCCTGTTCCAACATAAATTGGTCCTTGTAGGCCATCTAATCCTTTCATGTTGATCTGTTTTCAATTTACAAGATTAGGTTTTGAAAGATAAAAAAAATATAATTAATAGGGAAGAAATGAAATATACTTACATCGAAGAACACAACATTCCGATTTGAGTATCTATCATGTCGATCAATTCCATCAAATCTTTGAGGAAACTGCACATAACAAACTTTCTTCCCTGAAGTGGGATCCATCATGAAACACATGGCTTCTCTAAGTGCTTTGCTATTGTTAATATAGTGATCACAGTCGACGTTCAGAAGATAAGGAGCATTCGAGAGGACTGCCGAGACTCGTATCTTCAGTACAAACAATGAAAGTTCATAAGTTTGAAACCATGTGTTATATATTAAATGCCAAAAGAGTAAGAAACAGAGAAACAAAGAACTTGTGTCTCACCAAAGCATTCATGGCCCCAGCCTTTTTATGGTGTTCAAACCCTGGCCTCTTCTCACGAGAAACATAAACTAGGCGAGGTAACTCATTTCCTTCCACATCACGAACACCATTATGACCTAGGAAAACCTGTCAGAAGACAAATTTTAGTTATGTGATGCAAATAAGAACATCAATGAACGAATGAGATATAACAGTACTCCCCCTAAATCAAAATATCATAAATTATGTCTCAGGATATAGTATATCAACAAATAATCTGTCTCATAAGAGAATAAAAATTAAGAAACACTCAAAACCCAGGATTAAGTAGGATTAGCAAACGGCAATGCACATAAGAGGCAGCAAAGATGAATCAGGTCTTAAATCAGGCGCAAACAACTTTCACAAATTAAAAAAAAAAAAAAAAACCGTTTTCCCAATCAAACATCAATGCTGCTAGTCTCTCCCACACGGCCACCAGAAACAAAGCAAAGAAATAGTAAAGCAATGTAACAAAAAATGATCCATTTCATCAAGGACTGCATCAATCTTAAAGGTGTTGTGTTCCCAACGGTAAAAATTCTTCCTTCATCCTACAATTCTTCTGCATTACTAGCACTTCGAAATATAATGAAAAATAAAACACAGCAAGTCAAATGCGACATCTCACCTGAATCATGCCAGGATGGTCACGAACACTGTTTCCAGGCCATGGCGTTCCATCCTGCATTGTCCAACCATCCTCAGGAACCTTCTGTGCTGTGGAAACCAATCCATTTATCCTAACTTTAAATTCTTCATACTCTCTCTGCACAATCAAATAATATACTGAAATAAATTAAGCATTCCATGATATCAAGTGCAAAAACCATAATTGCTAAATTCAACCTCAGATTGATTAGACAACACGCAGATGATTTTTAGAACTCAAAATATGAAAGAACTCAAACAGAACACATGTTACAATGAATGACAAGAAGTCACAGACCTTTATTGCTCGCCTTTCCCTGACAAAAGCTGGATGGACTTTGTTTTTTAGGTAGTCCATCTTCTGAGAAAAATACCACTCTGGAGCACGGGGCTCAATATTGAATTTTTTACAGAAAGGAACCCATTTCCTAGCAAATTCAGACGTCTCAGAGAGTGCTTCAAATGTGAGCATGGCAGCACCATCGTCCGATACATAGCATGCAACTTTATCGACAGGATAATCAACAGCAAGGATGGACAGAACAGTATTTGCAGTGATCAGTGGAGGTTCTTTCATTGGATCCACTGTACTCACAAAAACGTCTATGCTAGCTAATTCTGATGGTTTCCCTTCTTTCTCATACCTGTGCATAAAGGTAAAATTAGCAACGAAAGTGCCATCATATTCAAAATAGAATGAAGGAAAATTAGACATGGAGATGGAAATCTGAATTCATGTCGAATGATCATGTAAACACATCAGACATGGTAAGCTGTGGGCATCACCACAAACCTCAGAGATAGTCGATCAAGGTATGTTTCACGCTCTATAGGGTACCATTTTGGGAATTGATCCAGAATCCATGAAACAGCAAACCATATTTCACATATTACAGATGTCAACCACAAGCCATAAGCATCCCTGACTGGATGCAGAAGTCTATAGTGAAAAAATAGGCCAAGAATTGCAAGACGGAGTATGATAATCATTCTGTATGGATTTATCTTGCTTGAAGGAATGGGTATCTTCCTTGAAAGTGGTTGCCTGCCTTCATCCATCCTGAAAAGAAAAACCATTGTTTAAATGACAAGGAAACTATTGTACAGATACAAGCAAAAGATGCCAACGTGCAGAATTTCAGAAACAAATCTGCCTAAAAAACTGTCAATATTTATAGACACTAGTAACAAAATTCAAACCATATACTTTAAACAGTCACTTACATTGGTAAATCAGCATCATCCAGCTCCTCCCCATCAAAGTTTCCACCATCATTCCCACCTCCGTGCTTAACTACCTGAAGCTTGTCATTCTGCCTTTTCTTCCACTCCTCCATTCGATCCTTCCATGCGACACTTCCATAACCATATACTGCTATATCTTTCTTAGGAACCATTGGTCTAGGTTGCACTGCAGCATTAGAAACACTAAGGTTTGAGACTAGAGAGAATTAATTCAAAATTGGTAATAAACAGAAGGATAATGACTTACAAGGTACGGATGGATCAGTATAAGGCATTGGATGAACTCTATTTCCATGACCCATAAACAGGGGTACAATGAGAGCATGATGATCAGCAGAAATGTCCGAAACCTAAAACAATAAAAGCATTGTTATAATGCAACTATTGTTTGTGAAGTACAATGTAAAAACACAGTGTATCTGTAATTTGGAACTCTTATAACACATATAAATGGAGAAGAGATGGATGACTCACCTCCTCACCATAGGTCAAGAGAGGAATTTGAGAGCTAGGAGGAGAAGAATCTAGTTCTGAGTGTGCAGGCATTCCAGAGGCATTAGGATAGGAACCCCGGGCAGTATTAAGGCGTGCAGTGAACATAGCCTCAGCAACTTGTTGAGGATCCAAAGCATCATATTCAAACTCATTGTCCAGATCATCTATGTCATCTTCTTCCTCATCACCTTCAACCCTAGGACTGCCTGCAGTTTACATACTAGTTAGGGACACTTGTAAGTCATTTTTGGCCGCCAATGTAGATCATATATTGCAGTAATAATCTCACCTTTGAGTCGTTTGTATCTGGTTTTGCACTGAGGGCAAGCTTGGTTTCCCTCTCTTCTCTCATACTCATAGCAAGGTCTGCAGACAGGGAAAGCACATTCATTGCAGGCAACAAAAGGCTCTCCATCCACTGTAATCTCAATCTCATCCCCACAGATCTGACATATTTGCCCACTCAATTCTTGCACAGACTTTATCTGATTAGAACCACAATCATAAAGAGAGTACCATCAGCACCTGATCATGAAATGTGACAACAAAATCCAGCAAAAACCAAAGTCCTCGATGAAAGTTCTATTTCCACAGCCCTGAAGGAGAACAGTTCTCACTAAATTTCACAGATGCTTTAATGTAATAGAAGCTAAAAAGCTAATTACATCAAAACTTGATCAATTACCAACCAAAGCTACCAACATTTTCATTTCAACTTACTATGCAACATTTTGATTTAAGGCAAGATTTTGCAAACAAAATAGAATTACAGATAAATAAGGAATTTATTTTCTTCACTTCTAGTTAATTTTTCTAATTATCTACACATAATAGCTTCACAAAACCAGATTCCCTCCTCATTTCCTCCGAAATCCTCCTTTCTGAGAGTGTTGCGAGTTAATATGAAACAAAGAACATAAAGAGAAGAGCGATGGAGGAGGGAGAGAGGACAGGAATTAGTTAACATGTTTTGCAATAGCTTAAATGATAAATGCAAAAGGATCCTGAGAAGAGATTAAAAATGCTATAAGCGACTTCATTTAAAGATTTACATCAATATTTCCAACAAATGCAGAGCTCACACAATATCCATTTGTCAATTTCCAAAAGATTCGGAAATTTCAGAAGAATTCAACAATTTGGCGTGACCAACATGTACACCAGAATCAGAATCTTATGCTTTCTTCCAAATCGTGCCAAATTCCGAGAATCTAAACAAAAGGAATACCAAATCTCAAATGCAAAAAAGAAATCTTAGCCAGACCTAATAAAATCACAAATCATACAATTAACAACAAAAAACGCGCCCTTCTTTACCTAAATCAACATATATTGACCATTTTTATGGAAATGTCTATTAATCAAACAACACTCTAACAACTCAACATTTCTATCCTCCTATGAAGAAAAACCCAAAACCTAAAAAGTAAATCACAAGATTTAGAGATTTATGGCTCGAAATGGCAAGAAAAAGGTACCAAATTGTGTACATCTAGCCTTAAAAAACCCTAAATTATTACATTTCTAGTGAAACCCAGATCAGAAAAAAGCTCAAATTTTCACATTTTCTAGCAATACAAAGAAAAAGGAAAACCCATTTCATAAAACAGCAAAATAAGCTTGATGGGTATTCCTCAAATAACAAAAAAAGCCAAAATCAGAAGCTTCATTTCTCTTTTTTTTTTTTTCCTTTTTTTTTTTTAGATTTCGAGATTCTTACTCTGGCATTTTCATCTGCATTTATCAAAACAAACTCATTTCTGTTGTGAGAACCAGCAATGAGTCGACCTCCAGTGTCCATAACTCACTACAGCAACAAAAATAAGAACAACCCAACTCAGCAAAACTCGTCCTCTTCTTCACTGAATGAACTCAATTCTCAGTAACACCAAAATCCTTGAAAATATCCAATTTTGCCCCCTTCACCTCCCATCACATGAAACCCAAATCGCAGCTCGACGGAAAAAGAGTAGCCTTTGATGGTATAATAATGTAATAATATAATTAAAAGGAAAAGAGAGAAGGAACAAAGGAGAGAAAGAGTGTGGGTTTTTGGATTGAGAAGCAAGCCAAGTCTGTTCTGTAACCTTTAGCTGGTTTGGTCTCAAACTCTCAATCTAAAATGGCACTTTGAGAGAGAGAGAGAGAGAGAGAAGATCATTTTTAGAGATAGAAAAAGTGATGAGAGTGTTGAAATGTGGAGGCATAACAAAGAAGGAGATGAGATGACAGACCGAATACATATAATTAGAGAGAGAGAGAGAGAAAAGAAGAAGAAAAAATAAATTCTTCCCCCAAAAAATTAAATAAAACCAACAAAAATTAAATAAAAAAAAGAGAGACAGAGAGAAAAAGGCTAGCAAAGGTGGTGGGGTCCAGAAAGGGATGGTGGCGATGGAGTGTTGCCCCCACCACAGCTGGTGGTGGACAAATTAGAAATATTTATTTCCACAATGAAAGAGAAAATTAAAAAAAAAAAAAAATTAATAATTTTTTTTTTTAACTTTTGGAGATAAATTGACAGAAAGAAATTAAGTGTACTAAAGATTTCGTTCGTGTCTTCATTTTGTTCAGTTCAGAACTGTTCAAAGCAAGGTTTCCTCTTTAGAGTTTGGTAAGTGAAAGTAAAAAACAAAAACAAAAACAGAAGAGAGAAGAGAGAAGAAGAAGATGAAAGAGAGAAAGAGTAAAGGGAAAACGCGTACACTGGCAGAGTCAGTGTACAAAAATATAATGACATGATCTACGCCGCGTGAGCAGATCCTACTTCCTAGCTCTCATTTTTTTTTCTATTTAATAATTTTATTGTTGGATATTTGTTTTATTATTATTTTGAAAAAAATATATATACGAGCAAGTTTTTTAAAAGGATGTGTATTTTTAAAAAAATTGATAATTTTTTTTTAAAAAAATGAATAATTTTTTTTAAAATATATATTATATAAAAAAATTAAAAATAAATATATTTATTATATTAGTATTTAATTTATCATTTATTTAGTTTTTTAATAATTTTTTTAATAAAATTGAAGTCACTTAATTTGTGACATTAATTCAATTATTATGAACATTAATATAATATAGATACAAATTTTAAAAATTCAAAAATATCTTTAATTTTATATTTATTATTAATATTTTATTTAATTTAATTATTTTTGATAATTTTATCAATTGAATTAATATTACTTAATTCGTTATATTAAACTCATTCAAAAATACTATTAATAATATAAATGATTATTATTTTCTTACATACATAGATTAAAAAAAAAGGTTTTAAATTTTAATTATTTGGGTGACTGAGAGCTTATTTTTGGTACGGATTGGTTTTTGACTGTTTAGTTTGTTTTTGAGTTTTGAGTCTTTTGACTGTTGAGAGGGTTTGTGGGTTTCAAATCTGGTTGCTGGGTGGGGTCTGGCTTTTACTTCCTTTAAACCCTTTTTTTATTGGGTTTTTTTTTTTGGAAATTTTTTTATACTTTTGGTATCAAATTTTTGGTAAAAAATGAACTCTTGATTTGTATTTAATATTACCAAAAAAGAAAAAATAAAATAAATAAAATGTTCTTTTATTTTATTCTCTTTTAAATGATACTAATTGCATATACTATTATAAATAACTGAAATTTATATATTAACAAAATTTTATATTAAATTAGATTTTTTACATATAAATTAAATCAAATTTATTTAATAAAACTATAACTTTTATTTATAATTTGGATATATCTTATTAATTAAATAAATTTATTTAATGAAAGTTTTTTAATAAAATTATAATTTTTAGTTATAATTTATATAAATTTTATTAATATTTATAATATAAAACATTTAGAATGACATCATAAATATAACAAAGATTTTTGTTTTGGCCCGTTTAAAATTTTTCTAACATCCGTAATTTTATATATATATATATTATTGTAGACGAATTATGACTAGATTATAGATAATTAGATATACATAGATAGATTTATTATAAATAATAGATAAGAATAAGAATACCCTTTAAATTATCTTCTTAATATCTTTTTTTATAAATTTTTGTTTTTACAGATTTTGTTTGGTCAGAATGATAAAAATGGAAGAAAAAAATTAATCTAATAAATAACATTCATAACAACATATGCTATTTTTATAACTCAATCTTTGAATTAAATTTTCTTTTCCTATCAAACAGGATGTTAATATTTTCAAGCTTAGAGATAAAGGCTTTATCTTTGAGAGATTAAATTCAAATCCTAAAATGAATGAACTGATAAGTATGAAATTATTGAAAGATTATTTTCTTTATTTAATCCACATCATCTATTAATCATGAAATATTTGAGAAAAAAACAGTAATTTCCTATCAAAAGCAGTACAATGAAAAAAAAATCTAATATTTTCATTATTTGTACTTATTGTATATTTTACTGGATTCTTAATTTTAATTATTAAAATTTTTTTTTTGATAATTTTAAATATAAAATATATATTATTCCAATTCATCAGTCGAATATAAAAGCAATGAAATTCTATAAAATTAAATGCATATTTTTATAATTTCGTATATAATTAATATTTTTACATATTGATTGTTGGATTTAGTAATTTAATAGTACTCATCGTGTACGTAAAGTTTCGAATCAATCTGATATCTCTATCAAATTGATCGAGAATATAGTATTTTTAATATATATTTAATGATTGAAACTTTTTTACATCGAATAAATAATTAAACATTTTTAATTTACTCACTCAGTGTGCATGATCTACGTAGATAGACATAGAATACAATGATCGAATTAAATAAATATAAATCATATAAAAAATTATGAAATTGTGTAAAATTAGTTTAGTTTAAAACTAATGTACTTTATATATATGAATTTATATTTGATACACTGACAGTTTGACAGTGTATAAATTTATACATTATCAATAAATCACATTATATCACATCATTAAAAATAAAAAAAATTATTTTTAAAAAAAATTAATAAAACAATACCATATAATTTATTAACAATATATAAAATTTGCATCAAATATAAACCTGAATATATATGGTACTAACAGAGTTTTTAGTCGGGTGTCAATCTAGATTTTCAAGTGTGTGACTCACCTAAAATTGCAACGTCTTTCAGCTTCATCAATTTATTTGAAGTCAACATCAGATGAAAATTAAATAACACTAGATAAATGCCCGTGCGAGTATTTTATCATATTTAAATTGATATTTTATATTAAATTTGAAAAATAAAAAGTAAAGGGGATAAAAATAATTTAAAAAAAAATAATTTTTATTTTTATACGACACTTAATATAAAATTGAAAGTTATTTGAATATGATCAATTAGATCCGACAATTTCAAACATAACATAATTATACAATATAAATATAGCATGAGAAAAATAATTAAATACGACATGATACAAAAAATAACATGAACACGACAAAAATACACGAACGTGTCAAAATCTACATAAAATGAATTATTAACGTGTCAAAATTTATATAAATGTATAATATCTTGAATACGATTATAACAGAAAAATCAACACAAACATGACGACGTGCGACATAAGTTTGGGAGTTATTTGAATAGTATCAATTAAACTTGGCAATTTCGGACACAACATGATTATACAACACGAACACAACAAGAAAAAATAATTAAAATACGACACGAAAAATGAACACGACAAAAATACACGAACGTGTCAAAATCAACATAAAATGAATTATTAAAGTGTAAAATTTTATATTAATTTATAATACTTTAAACACACAATAAAATAACACGAACATGTTACGGACGTACAATTTTCTCTAAATTGAATCATTATTACAAATTATGTAAAATATGGGATGAATTGTGACACGACATGAACACACAATTTTCTCTAAATTGTATCACCATGACAAACTATGCAATTGGATGAATTGAAACATGTCATGAACACATGAAAAAAATAATTAAAATACGTCACGACACGAAAATAATATGAACACAACACAAATACATGAACGTATCAAAATTTACATAAAATGAATTATTAACATATAAAAATTTATATTATTTTATAATATTTTGAACACAAAAAAAAAAAAACACGAACACGAAAAATAATATGAAGACGAACGAATATTCGAACATGTCAAAATCTACATAAAATAAATTATTAACATGTAAAAATTATATAAATTTATAATATTTTGAACACACAAAAAAATAATACGAACACGACATTAATACGCGAATGTGTCAAAATTTATATAAAATAAATTATTAAAGTGTAAAAAATTATATAAATTTATCCAAACTACCCTCAAAATCTCTTAATACTAATGTTTAATTGTGAACTAAGCATGATTTCAAAATTTTAAATTCTTGATTCTCATGTAATTTTGGAATTACTTTTTAATGTTCGTAATTAATTTTTTGGCCGTTAAGATATTTATTTTGTGAGAGATTGGATGACAAATTATCACCTTTATTTTTTTTACTACAAAATAAAATGTTTAAAGAAAATAAAATTATTTTATTGATTGATTGATATAGAAAGTTAATTTTGTGGGGTGCCACATCAAAGTCACTTTAATGTTAGATTGGCAGGTACACTAAGGTACTGTGCTTCTCAGCTCATCTCATGCCCACATGTTCTAATAAACTGTCGGTGGAGCAATTAGTCTCTCTTCTCTTTTTTTTTATTTTACGGTTAAATATTTTTTTATCATAAAAAAACATTAATCCCCAAAGTTTTTCCTTTTTTATGATGTATGGGTTTGAGATCATTGACTAACTCACGTGGAGATTTGTTAAATGTTAGAGCCCCTTTTTTTGACCCTTTTGAGGGGCTAAACTAAGCAATTCTTTTCTTTTCTTTTTTGGTTTTATATATATATATATTATTTTTACAACGTGAATTCAAAGGAAGAAGGATGAAAGAAATTGGCAGCTTTCTCTTTTGGTGAACTCAATTCAACTCCCAATAATCACATGACATATGGAAAATGAGTAGACTTAAGCCAATTGCTTAATGACTTTAATCTTTTGAAATTATTGTATGATGATCCCTAAGCAAAAGAAAATAATTATTATTATAATTATAAGGGGTGGCCAAGTGGTGTATTATTGAAACATGCCACGTGGTAGGGCATGTGATGATGCGTCCCTGGCCCTCCCCCCCTGACTCCCCCAAGGCTAAGAGACAATTGAGCAAGTTTTTGCCCTAATTCAAATGGGGTCCACAAAGATTAATTATTTTTGTAAATAAAGGGAGGAGTGGGACCCTATATTTGTGTACTTTTTTATTTTTTTAAGAAAAAGGAAAATGGAAGAGGGTACAGCTGGCAATAGTGATTGCTTGGATGGAAAGTGAATTGTAAACCACAGAATCTAATCTCTCTCTTTTTCTTTGGTCCTTTGGATCTTTCTTTATTTCTTTCTCTCTTTGAATGAATGATAAATGATACTTTTTTTGGGTTGGGTTGGCGAGAAATGGGTATTGGAAACAGCCTAGCGCCAGTTCATAGAATTAACAGTGTACGGTAAAGTCTATTTTCATTTTTACTTTGATTGATGGGTTTTCGAGGGAGGGATTAGAGATGTAATAGAGTCGATTTGAAATACGAGATTCGGTTTGAATGAATTTTATTTTTTAAAATTTGAGTTTGATTAGAGAAAAAAATTAAATTATTTTAATTTATTCGATTAGATTAGTTTATTTGATAAAAAATAATTTAATTTTCATATTCGACTTTAAATTTAATTGTTTGTGTTCAAGTTTGTGTTAAAGTTTGAGTTCAAATTAAAAATTTTCAATATTAATTAAAAATAAATATATATATATATTAAAAATAAACAAATCAATTAAAATCACGAGTTATTCAAGTCAAGTATTAAGATACTCGAATTTGATTTACTCGATAAGTCGAACTCGACTCGATAATAACCGAACTAAATTAAAGTTTTTGTTAACCGAACTCGGATAACTTACAAACACAAATAATCTAAAAGGGATTGACTTTTTTCTTGGGTTTCGAGGGTAACAAATCTCATCTTATTATTAACTAAACTAATATAATAATAAGGGTAAAAGACACTTACCTCCTCAGGTTTCATAGAAAATCTACTTACCTCCTCAAGTTTGAAAAACACCCACTACCTCTCAAGTTTGGCATAAAATACATTAACCTCCCTAAAATATTATTTTTAAGTTAATTTTAAATGAAAAGACAAAAATATTCTTTGTTAAATATTAATTATTTTTTTCTTTTCATTCTTTTTTTTTACTCAAAACTTTTTTAACTACAAAATAATGAAAATTTATTTAATTTTAAAATCATCTTTAATTATTATTAAACTAAATTCTAATTAGTTTAGATTATAATTCAAGTTCATATTAAATATTTTAAATTTATCTTTAATTCAATTATATATAACTTTGAAATGAATTTATTAAAATATTTTTATTTAATTAATTAATTATCGTTATTTAAAAAATTTAGTGATAATGAATTGATTAAAGAAGAAATGAAAAAAATTAAAGAAAGGAGAATAAAAAAGTATATAATTATCTTTCATGAGATTTTATTGAAAATAAACTTACTCTATTACTTTAAAAAATGCATTTATCTCTAAAAAATATTTATTCAAATTTTACTTTAAATATTAAAAATATGATTTTTATTTTATTTGCTCAGTCTATTTTTCATTTTAATCAATTTCTTTATCATTCTTTCTTTTTAAATAATGGCAATTAATTCATTTTTAAATAAAAATAACATAATATATTAATATTAAAGTTAATATATATAAAATTGAATTAAAAATATGTTTAAAATATTTTTTTGGTAGAAAAAAGTTCAAGTGAGGGGATGCTACCAAATCCATGGTCAGAATACGCCACAGACCTTACAGATAGCTAACAATGATACTTATAGATCACCCACCAAGTAAAACTGCTGGTGAGACTCGAACTCTGGTGCTTATCAAGACGCTAATGAGTATTCAACCAACTGAACCAATCCATATTAGCATAAGTTTAAAATATTTAACACTTATACTTGAATTAGAATATAATTTAACTTGAATGTAATTAAAGATAATTTTGTAGTTAAAAAATTTTGAGTAAAAAAATAAAAACAAAAATAAATTATTAATAACTATCAAAGAGTATATTTGTCTTTTTATTTAAAATTAACTTATAAATACTACTTTAGGGGGTTACTGTATTTTGTGCCAAGATTTAGGAGGGTAAGTGAGTGTTTTTTAAACCTTAAAGAATAAATGTATTTTTTATAAAACTTAAGGGGGATAAAAATACTTTTTTCCTAATAATAAATAAGGTAACGCCTGGTCAAAGGCCCAAAAAAAATTTTGATAGGTCAATAAGTTTTTGACATAAACATATTGTATTGTACGTGCGCATGGGTGGAAATACGACTAATATTCTCTAAAAGAAATATAAGAAATCATTATTGACTATTGAGACACAAGCTAATAATTAAGATTTTTTTCCAACTAAGTTTTAAGGAAAATTATGAAATCTCGGGATTTTAAGTTTAAGGCTCTGTTTAGCCGTGCGGATAAAAAATTAGAGATTTGAAAGAAAAAAAAAAAAGTGAAAAGATGAAAAATATATATTTTTTATTAGTGTGTTTGATATAAAAGATGGAAATTTGAAGAAATTTTTTTTATCCATTGTTTAGTAGAATTAAAAAATTGAAAAGAAAGGAAATGAGAATTATATGATTTTATCATTATAATTTTTGTAAATTAAAATATAAAATGTAAAATCTAAACATGATGTATAATTTTGTGAATATTTTATATTAAACTCACACTCCTTTCATATTTTCTTTCTATTTTGAAATTATTTGTTTTTGTGAATAAATGTAAAAAATGAACATTTTTTTATTTTATTTTCTCTTACTAATTTTTTTCCTATCAAAGACTTGTCAATTTGTATATGTGTATTGTGTTTTTTTTCGTGTCAATCGTGTAAATATAAATACAATTCGAATATAATATATGTATTAAATATATCGTGTTAATTGTATTAATCGTATTTAAACGTATCGTGTTATTTTTATTATATTATTTTGTATTAATTAAATGTATAGCTTTATGTTTTTATATTGTATTCAAAATTACAAATCTACCAACCAAACACGCTTAAAACTTTTTTTTATTTTAACTTTTCCATCTTCCCATATCAATCATTCCATTTTTCTACTTTGCGGAACACATTGTGAATCTCATCATGTGTGAGTTTACCAACTTTATATTGATCAATTTATTCAATTATATGTTGGTTGTTAGTTTGATTTCTTAATAAGATGTGATATTTAATTATGATTTTAATTTTCTTGTACGTAAGATTTTTTTTTCTTTCTGTATTTGATAATCTTAACCATTTGAAATGAAGAATATTTTGTTTAAGATAAAATTTGTGCCATTTTAATTTCAAAATTATTTTTAATTTAAGTTTTGCAAATTCTATCAATATTTTGAGTTTTAAATTGTTTTAAGTTTCAAATCACTCAATTGTATATTGGCTTTTTAAAGAGTAAGTTAATTTATATTGAATCAAGTCAGGTATGAATAATGGCTTTTATGTTTATCACCTCGATTAAATTTTAAGAACTATAGAGATATAAATATTTCTTTTTTTTTTTTTTTTTAACAAATTATAAAAGGGAAAAAACTATAGAGATATAAATAATTTAATTTTTAAATTAAATGCACTTAAATGGATGAATTTGAGCAAAATTTTAAAAAATGTCGATGGGATTAACCCGAGTTAAACACAATTGATCGTCTCAAATAGTTAAGAACACAAGAGATGATAATTGTTATGTCCATCAAACCCAGAGTCCAGCAGTGTCCTGGTTAACAGACTCGATAGTCCAAGTCAATACCATATAGGATACGTGGACGTTGTTCGACACTCCATAGGTTAAGTCGAGCTCCACCTACCCACTCTAGAGAGCAATTCGAGCTCTGCCTGTCCGCTCCAAAAGTCAAGTCGAGCTTCACCTATTGACAAAAAGTTGCTCATACCATCGACCACCAAAGCCCTATGA
Organism: Fremontodendron californicum; assembly: GCA_030761205.1. NCBI lineage: Eukaryota > Viridiplantae > Streptophyta > Magnoliopsida > Malvales > Malvaceae > Fremontodendron > Fremontodendron californicum. Next base: position 5,486,477 of record JAULJL010000037.1, read on the forward strand.
GCAAACGACACGTGTCGCCTTCATGGACGTCGAAACAGGTATAAATAGCCTAGTAAAAGATTAATCTCAAGTATACACTCTATACATTTGGGCTTCCATTATTCTCTCAAACTTTTCTCAAATATTCATTGACTTAAGTATCGAAACACGTTTCGAAAATCAAATTCCGACACCATCTGACCTCTTTTCTACCTTCATAAGAACTCGTACCAAGAAACACACCAGCTCATCACTAAAAAACATCAACAAATGTAAAATCAAATTTATATGAATTTCTCTCTTCTTTTCATAAGTTGGCAGAAAAAAATTGAATTCAAGATTTTTAAAAGAAAAAGAACATCTATACCAATTGGATTTTATTAAGTTTACAAAATTATATATAGTTAAATTATACTAAGATGGTACAATGATTATGTTGCTAACATATGAAGTGCGTAATCAAAATTAAATAATACTCATTACTTTACTTTTAAAGCTCTAAAAAAATTCCAAACTTCTCCATTTTCTATTTGTTTTATCAGTACTATGCTATAAACAAACACATAATAAATATATTACATCACTTTTTAACTTTTTCACGTGTAAAATATGTTTGCGAACCTCAATTTTTTTTTTTATGAAATTATTATTTAGTAATAATAGATTTGATAATCTTGAACACGATATGAAAAAAATACGAATACGATATATTTAATAAATATCAAAATAATATAATAAACACAACACAACATATTTAAATATGATAACACGACACGTTTAAGTACACCTATCGTATTCATATTTAAAATTTTAATACAATTAAGTAATTAATTATTTATTTTATATAAATGACATAAGAAAACACAAATCACAGCACACGTACACAAATTACCTATGTAGCTGCTGGAAATTTTACCATTAAACTGTAGCCAATTTGTTGAACCTTTGTTCTTGTAGTTCATTAGTGAACTCCAAATTTTCCATTCCTGAAGCAATGAAGTCAACATTGTGATATTTTCTAAGCTGTTCTAATCACATTTTGTTAGATTTTGATAAGAATTGAAACAAGAAAAAGCAAGCAGAGTAACACAATGATAAGTGCGTAATTGTATACATTTTCATGTATTATTTTCTTATACTTTGTGTTTTAATTCTTAAGTTTCTTGACAAATTATTATATTTTTATGAATTATAGGTATTTTGGAAGAGATGAAGTCAAAACATGTCAATTATGATGATAAAGAGCTTATAAAGTCACAATCATAAGATGGAAAAAAACTTGGGAGTCAAAAAGATCAAATTCTTAGTGCTAGATGATCAGGCAGATCTGACCTCCGAAGCTTGTTGCAAATAAATCAATATGTTAAAATCATTATTTGAAGAAACTTCCTCTTGAATTTTTAAGTTGACTTGAATACCTTTTCAACGATAGTTTACACGCCTAAATCAGACAACAGATGGTCATCCAAATTAGCCGACAAAGTGTGAGACAGTGCAGCAGTCGCGAAACCGACGTCAGCGAGCAAAAACGTGCAAATCAGTGTACTTGGTGCCACGACGCCGGAAAGTGGAACTGCGGCGCCAACCCTACTGTCCTCAAAATAGGGAAAAACTACAAAACTCAAAAATCTTGCTTATTTTGCACTCCTTTGACTCCTAGCTTCCTTGACCAGCAAGAAAGGGTTTCCAAGACTTGAAAGCTTTATAAATACCATCTTTTGAGCCATCAACTATGACATGCTTTTGATTATTTATCAATCTTCTTCTTCTTCTCTAATCTCTTAGCTTTTATTTTATTTTTCTTCTTAGTTTTCTTTGAATATTCATGTTTATGTTAACTATGCCTATGCAAGGCTAAACTTCTATTTGGTTTAGGGTGATTTCAAAGTCCTAGACATATTTTGTAATTGATTTTTAGATTTATCTATCATTAGTTTTCTATCAAAGTTGATTATGTTCTTCCATAAAAATTGTTCATGATATTGTCTTGATTTGTTTAGGTCGCGAATTAGATAGATCTTGATAATTATTTATTGCTAGTTTAGGAGTCTTAATCCGTGTAATTGTCTTGATTTCCTATTCATAAGTGGCAATTTGTGGTTAATGATTATGGTCAAGTTTCGCTAATTGCAAAGTGGAATATATCATAGGCTAAACAATCCGAGCTTATGTGTTTGTTGTCTAGATCAACCTATCTTTCTCATCATAAAGTTGTCATTATATTAAATCTAGAGAGCTTATTCTAGGTTGTCTAGTGGTTAGAGATTAAATAGAGAGCTTGTTCTATTTAACACGAACTAAGAAAAGATTGGGGTAACAGAGCTTATTGTTATCTACAGTTGATAATTTTGATAGTTAATTGATGTTGATAGATCTGATTATTGATTCTCAATGATGTCTACTGGTGGAGAATGAAACCTTAACCATATTTTTTCTCATATTTGATTACTTCTTATTTACTTGCTTTCTTCTTTGATTATAAGTCTTTAGTTTAAACTGATTTTAAAAACCTCCCCTTTTATTTTGTTTTCTTTGAATTTAAGTTTTAAACTAATAATTCTTAAACTAAAACCCAATCCTCGTGGACTCGACCCTTGTTTATTCCTATACTTTACAATTGATATTTTTAGTGCAAGGATTAAATAAGATATACTCTTTTGAGTGTATCAAGTTTTTGGCGCTGTTGCCTAGGATTGATATCTTTAGTTTATTTATTTGATTTATTCTTATTTTCTATTTTAATTAGTTTATTTTCTTGTTTTATTTTTCAGTGAATGTCCCACTCTCCAAAGAAGAAGAATAACCTTACTTCGGATTTAGGCGAATTCGGGAATTCATAGCTGCCCACCAAATAACAAACGAAGAGTTGATCCAAACTATCCAAGAGGAGCAAGGAGAGATGACAGCAAACAACTGAACTCTTAAGGAGCTAGCCACTCCAGACTTGGATCAACAACCATTATGCATAGAGTATCATACTCTTGAGGTAGCATTTGAATTAAAATCTGGCCTAATTCATCTTCTTCCAATTTTTCATGGTTTTGCAGGAGAAGATCCAAATAAACACCTCAAGGAGTTCCATGTAGTATGTTCTAGCATGAGACCAACCGGAATAACAGAAGAGCAAATAAAGTTAAGAGCATTCCCATTCTCTCTAGCTGATTCAGCAAAGGAATGGATCTACTACCTACCATCCGGGACTATCACTACATGGAACGGGATGGAGAAAACATTCTTGGAAAGATATTTCCCAGCATCTAAGGCTGCCAACATTAGAAAGGAAATATGTGGGATTCGGTAATACAACGGAGAATCCTTGTATGAATATTGGGAGACAAGAAACTTTGTGCATCATGTCCATATCATCAGATAATTGAACAACTGCTCATCCAATATTTCTATGAAGGTCTCTTGCCCATGGAGAGACACATGATAGATGCAGCAAGTGAGGGAGCACTAGTTGATAAAACTCTCGAAGCTGCTAGACTTCTTATCTCCAATATGGCAGCCAACTCACAACAGTTCAACATGAGAGATGAACTACCACCACAACCAAAGAAAGTGAATGAGGTAAGTATATCATCCCTTGAACACAATTTTGATAAACTGACTTCTCTTGTGGAACGAATGGCTGTAGGTCAAATGCAGCAAATTAAGACTTGTGGTATATGTTCAAACATGGGGCACTAAACTGATATGTGTCCAACACTTCAAGATGATCCAAATGAACATGTTAATGCTATGGGTGGATTTCGGGCCAACCAAGAAAGTATGATTCCTACTCAAACACTTACAATCTAAGATGAAGGGATCATCCAAACTTTAATTATGGAGGAAACCATGACAAGTTGCTCCTCCACCCTTTAATGATAGACAACCGGGTTTTCAGCAAAGAATGCAACAATCATACCAAACCCGAGAACAAGTGCCTCTATCTCAAAATTCAGGTAAGTCTCTTGAAGACCTTGTCAATTCTCTTGTTACTAATAATTTGCAATTTCAACAGAAAATGGAGGCAAACCTTCAGGAAACAATGACAAGTTTTCAGGCAAGTATCCGCAATTTAGAGAATCAAATGGCAACAATAATGATTCAATCACAAGCAAGGCATTCCGGAAAATTACCTTCCCAAACCATAATGAATCCCAGAGAAAATGCCAATGCCATAACTTTAAGAAATGGGAAACAACTTGAGACACCACATAAGGAGAATGCTCAAAAAGAGGAAATCACCAATGCACAATCATCTTCACATTCCAATGAGCCACTTGTTAAGGTTACTCTGAAACCCTCTTTTCCTTCTTATATAACTCTTCCACCTTTTCCTAGCAGGTTAGCAAAGTCCAAAAAGGAGTAGCAAGATAAGAAAATTTTGGAAACCTTCCGGAAAGTAGAGGTGAACATACCTCTATTAGATGCAATTAAGCAAGTGCCCCGATATGCAAAGTTTTTCAAAGAATTGTGCACATCCAAACGCAAGCTCAAGGGGAATGAAAAGGTAAGTATGGGAGAAAATGTTTCAGCTGTTCTTCAAAAGAAACTCCCACCTAAATGCAAGGATCCAGGTATGTTTACCAATCCTTGTAAGATGGAAAACACCAGGTTTGAGCATGCCATGCTAGACTTAGGAGCATTGATAACTCGTATAATTATATAGTTTTTAGTTATGTTTTATTATTGTTTTGTGTCAAATACGAGTTATTATTGTTTAGTCTAATTGTGTTTATGATCTTTTATATTTTTATGTAATTTGGTGTTTTTCACAAGTTTCTTTGAGTGATTTCAGATTACTAGAATTAAGGGCAAATCCAGTTCAGTTCCAGTTCCGACACCTTTTTCCATATCAGCTATATCTGGAGTTTCACTGAAGCAATAAGGCTGAAATTTGTAGCCGTGCAAAGCTAAGAGGCATATCTATCTTTTTCATGTTTTACACTTCTTGAAACGGAGTCGTTTTCCCTAGCGAAATCGACCATCAAGTTGGCTGATGTGCAATGACATCTGTGCTGACCTGTTTTCGTATTTTGCCCATATCTGCTTATCCACATCAGCAAATGAGGTGATTCAAATGGCTATGGATCCGTAACTGATAGGGGAACCTTTTTCTAGAAGACCATATGATCAGATCAGGCCTCTAATATTGACGAAATCGATCATCAAGTTGGCTGATGTGCAATGACGTCTGTGCTGACCTGTTTTCGTTTTTTGCCCATATCTGCTTATCCACATCAGAAAATGAGCTGATTCCAACGGCTATGGATCCGTAACTGATAGGGGAACCTTTTTCTAGAAGACCATGTGATCAGATCAGGCCTCCAACATTGACGAAATCGACCATCAAGTTGGCTGATCAAAATTGTCATACAATATGACGAAAATTGTTAGAAAAATTCACCCACCTATTATACCTACCTTTGAAATTTGTAAAGCTTGTCTCTTGTCATTTAGCCCTCCAAAATGTGTATAAATAGAGGGCCTTGGATGATTGTATAGGATCATATTGTACATAGGTAGGATATTAGCCATTGTAATAAAATTCTCTAAGTTTTCTTCTTCTTTCTTTTCTCTAGTTTTGTTTTTCTTTAGAAAGAGCAAGAGGTTGGATAATTAATATTCTTCTTCTTCTTCTTTCTTTCTTTTATTTTCTTCTTAGATTCTATTTAATTTTATGTTTATAATGCCTATGCTAGGCTAAACTTCTATTTGGTTAAGGGTGATTTCAAAGCCCTAGACATGTTTTGTGATTGATTTTCAGATTCTATCTATCATTAATTTTCTATCAAAGTTGCTTATGTTCTTCTACAAGAATTGTTCATGATGTTGTCTTGATTTATTTAGGTGTACAACTAGATAGATCTTGATAATTATCTATTGCTAGTTTAGGAGTCTTGATCCGTGTAATTGTCTTGATTTCCTATTCATAAGTGGCAATTTGTGATTAATGATTATGGTCAAGTTTTCAATAATTGCAAAGTGGAACATAACCTAAGTTGAACAATCCGAGCTTATGTGTTTGTTGCTTAGATCAACCTATCTTTCTCATCGTAAAGCTGCCATTAAATTGAATTTAGAGAGCTTATTCTAGGTTGTTTAATGGTTAGAGATTAAATAGAGAGCTTGTTCTATTTAACGACAAACTAAGGAAAGATTGGGGTAACAGAGCTTGTTGTTATCTACGGTTGTTAACTTTGATAGTTGGTTGATATTGATAGATCTGAAATTGATTCTTAATGATGTCTAGTGGTGGAGAATGAAACCTTAACCATATTTTTCATATTTAATTCTTCTTACTTACTTGTTTTCTTACTTTTAGTTTGCTTATTTTTTATATTTATTTTTATTGGCTGGTTATACCGCCTAATTTGTATATTAACTTTGTTTTATTTTTATTGGCTGGTTATACCGCCTAATTTAGTATATATATTTTTATTGGCTGGTTATACCGCCTAATTTAGTATATATATTTTTATTGGCTGGTTATACCGCCTTGCATCTTATTCTTATTATTTACTTAGTTTAAATCTGGCTTCAAAAACCCCTTTTCTTTTATTGTTTTCTTTGAACGTAAGTTATAAACTAATAACTCATAAATTAAAACCCAATCCCTGAGGACTCGACCCTTGCTAATCATTATACTTACAATTGATCTTTTTAGTGCAAGGTTAAATAAGATACACTCTTTTGGGTGCATCAAGTTTTTGGCGCCGTTGCCGGGGATTGTTTTCTTTAGTTTATTTGTTACTTGGTTTATTCTTATTTTCAGTTCTATTTTCTTGTACATACAAGTTTTTCTTATCAAATTTTGAAAAAAAAAAAACCATGGAATTGAGCAATCTAACACTTGAAGAGTTGGTGGCATACATGAACATGGAAAATCAACAAGCCAATCTCACCTACCCAGTTCAACAATTGGCCATGGGAGGATGTCAAGGCCATCAAGTGTTCCAAGACCAACAGTATGATCATTACTCAAACACTTACCATGGGGGATGGTGGGATCATACTAATTATGGCTACTCGAAAAATTACCAAGAAGTAGATCCTTATGCCAATTACACTCATCCATCTAGATTTAATCAATCATGGTCTCAAGAACCAGATCTTTTTCAGCCACTACATATGACTCAAAACTCAGGTACTTCTTTAGAAGATCTTGTCGATTCTCTTGTTACTAATACTTTGCAATTTCAACAGGAAACAAGGGCAAGTATCCAGAGTTTGGAAAGGCAAATGAGCCTATTGGCTAGTAGTATGGTGGTATGGGTAGCACAAAGATCTGAAGAACTCTCTGCCCAAACGATGATTAACCCAAAGGAGAATGCTACTACTGTGACCTTGAAGAATGATGAACAAGATGAGGATGAGACAAAATTAGAGATGGATTCTATTCTTGAGGATAATGAAGCCACAAATCCAAATAAGAGTATTTCAGCACCTGAGGTAACGTTTAAGATTCCAATTTTTACTAATGTTTCTTCTCCACCTTTTCCTAGTAGATTTGCAAAGTTCAAGGAGGAAGAACATGAACAAAACATGCTGGAAACCTTAAACAATTTGTTTGTGGATGCCATTCAACAAGTATCAAAATATGCTTTATTCCTCGATGAGATATGCACCACAAAGGATGATGAAATAATACTTGTAATGGAGAATGCATCTACTTTTGTGCAAAGAAAGCTTCCTATCAAACGCTCAAATTTGGGAAGTTTCATGTATGAGCCTAACAAGCCTAAAAAGCCAAGAAGGGGTGTTGGTTAGGTTGGACAACTTAAATCAAGTGCTAATTGGGGGAGGCAGCCTAATTAGTGAAAGCATTGCCAAACTGCCATCCTCAGATTTGCTCTCTTTTTCTTTATCTTTTTCTTATGTTTCTTTGCTAATTGTGTTTAGTGTTTCTAAGTTCATTTAGGCTGAATAAGTTTATTTTGTTTATTAGTTCTTTTCACTTACACATGATTCTTTCATTTGGGATTAATAGCATTACATTAATGACAATGTAAGAATTATGTGTGGGGGGAAGAATTTAGGATTTTATTTAGAGTGTTTTGTTTTTGAGTCTTTTTATGTTGTTTTTCTTTCTGATCCTTGTTTTGAAAATAACTAGATGTAAATATAATTTTTATTTTATTTTTTTTAACCCCGGTTAAATGGCGGATAACGGTACTCCGTGATTATTTAAGTCGGTTCCATCAGCTACCCACAAAACTGATATTGTATATAAATTTCTCTTCCAATTTCTCTTTCAATTTCTCTTTCATTTTTTTCAGGATGGATGATATTCTCACAAGATTGCAGAAACGATTTCCTCCTTTTCCTCGAAATATTTTACTGAAGCTTTACCAAGTTCGATTTGAAAGATTAAGAATGCTTATGCACAAAGGGATTCCTGGAGACATACGTTGGATAATTGAAGCCAAGGTACGTGAAGATGAATATCTTCCTGTTTTGCATTTACCAGGTACAGGTAGAAGCACTTTTGCAAAGAAGCGACAAGCAAAGCGCATGAGTTCAAATTGCCACAAATGTGCACGATGGACGTGTAACGGTAAATGTCGTTCTATTGGGATTCCGTCCTCTAATTGAGATGATAAAATTGAATTCATTAAGGATGGACTGAGTAAGGAGAATTTGGGTAATATCCAACTTTCTCTTGAGACGCATCCTAGTGGAGACGTACAAAGAGAAATTCTTGATTTATGGCCGCAATTCCAAAGGGAATGGCAACATCTTGGGAATCTGAGGTTAAAAGACCCTGTTTGCCAGCTTGTAAGAAAATTGGATGGGAAGCATATCCTCGACTCATAGAAGGCGTTTAAGCCGTTTCTGGACGTAAAACCAGAGGAAGATGTGAGCCACAATCACAACTACAATAAATAACTTCTCAGCTTTTGGTTTGATTTGCAATAACTTTATTTTGGTTTAATTTACGTGTTGTTCGATTTGTGTAATTATTCTCGTTTTTTTTATTTGTCTTTTACGGTTGATTTTTTCTTCTCTTTTTGATTTTCTTCCTGAAATCACGCAAAAATCTTTTGTTAGGTTAATATTTTCTTCTGACAGGTCAGATACACTTTCAACGACATTATTACTCTTGTTTGATTCACTATTCAGTCCTCTATATATTACACCATGTACTCATTCTCTTTCAGGCACTCGAAAAAAAAAAATGGAAAGTACTTCGTCCCAACGCATTAAAAAAATTTGTGTCTTTGGAGGTGCTTATCCAGGGAAAAATAACATATTCGCTGATGAAGCCATAAGAGTTGGAGTAATACTTGCCCAACAAAAGATCCAGTTGATTTATGGAGGCGGTAGTACGGGTTTAATGGGAGCAGTCGCTACAACAGCACACGCCGGAGGAAGTCCAGTTCTAGGAGTCGTGCCAAAACTATTCACAAATTTTTGTGGACCTACCGTGGGTAAGGAAATACAAGTCTGGAGTATCCCTGAACGGATAACAATCATGTACCATTCTGCCGATGCATTCATTGCTTTACCAGGAGGTCTGGGTACATTGGAAGAAATAGCTTGCGTGGCTTCTTAGTCATCTTTGGTCACAAATAAGAAACCCATTGGTTTGCTTAATATTAATGGTTATTTTAGTAATTTGCTTTCATATTTAGATAATGTTGTGGATAATGGATTCATGTTTTCAGAGGCAAGGAGAACCATAATTTCTGCTACAACCATTGAAGATTTACTCAAAAAGCTCCAACCTTATGAGTATTTATCTGCTACGGTTGTTTCGCAAACGCTCGGAAAAAGAAAAAGAGATATGGACGAGCAAGGAGTGGATTGCACTTTGTCTTTGTGACATTATCTAACATTTTGTTTGTTGTGTCTCAGTTATAATAAGTGGTTAGCAACCTCTGCAGGTAATATCTCCTAAATTCTACCTTTAAAATTTGACATTGGGGACAATGTCATATTTTAGTAGGGGGTAAGGGACATATTTTGCTAATTTAAAAAAAAAAAAAAAGTTTGTTGTGTTTTAAGCAATTTAGAAGTATTCATTCTGAACAAGGTCTGAGTAAGGGAGACTTGAGACATACCTTGTCAGTTTGATTTTAATCTTTTTATGTTTACTTGTTAATTTTTGTTTAGTATTTTAGGATTATTGAGGTTGCATGGTTTTGTTTTGTTTTGAGTCTTAGTTATTCCTATTCTTATGTTATTAGTTCTTTTCTCTTACACATGATTCTTTCATTTGTGTTAATAGACTTACATTGAGGACAATGTAAGAATTAAGTGTGGGGGGAATGATTTAGGATTTCTTTTATTTTTGTCTACTAATTTTTTTTTTTGAGTCTTTATTATTATTATTTTTAGTGTGTTTTAGTTCCTTTTTAATACAATGATGAGATATGAATTGCATAGGTCTAAACTGGTTACTAGTGAGAAGATTTTCATGAGAATTAAGCTTGATACTAATTTTTATGAGCCAATGTTAATATGATATGTTGATTGAGAAAGAAGCATGTTTAGACTTAATCTGACTTGTATAATCATCCTTGTGAGTTTTTGAGCCTATAATGATTGACGCATTATACAAATCAATCTAATTTCTTTCTTGAGTGCTCTTATGATTACATGATTCTCTAGAACTTGCTTTAGACCTTGTTGAGACTATATTGATGCATGTGACAACATGAATATGATAGAGGCATTAGGATTTTTAGCCAGGGCCAAACAGCCATCCCTTATTGATGTTCCAAGAGAACACACCCCTAGTGAGCCAATTTGAGCCTACATTGAATAAGCTATTTATTTGGTAACCACAACTTACACCTAGCCTAAATATAACCCTTGTTCTAAAGATGGATTATATATTTTGAGACATATTGCAAAAAAAACAAGGGATATTTTTAGTTAAAAATTTGGGTTGGAAACAAAAGATAAGTGTGGGGGAAGAAAAGAAAAGAAAAAGTCAAGAGAAAAAGAAAGGGATCATTGTGAAATACATTCACATATAAAAAAAAAAAAAAAATCTTCTCTTGAACTTCTAGTTAAAGTAAAGAAAAAGATGTTACAAAGTTGGTTAGAATGATGCAAAGGCTCAACATGAATATTTAGCCTATGTTATTATGTGCTTGATAAGAGTTTTGAGAAGTTTTATTTGTATGATCTTATTATGTCTCTAAACTCTATGAACTCTTTGGAACCTTTGTGATATCTTTATCCTTTTGTTCTTCAACCACATTACAAACCCCTTGGCCCCATTACAACCTTGATTAAAGACCTCTTGATTTATGAAGTTGCATGATCTTTTAGTGGAGAATAGGTGGACAAGCAAGCATATGGTAGAAGTGTTTTCATGAGATTGATTGAGTGTAAACACTTTACCACTACTTTAAAGAGTGAAAATCAAGAGAGTATCACATGTGAGAAGTTGAGATTAAATTTGAACATGCACTATTTTGATTGAGATATGTTATGTTAATATTGGCTTAACTCAAACAATTTACATTCAAGCATGATTTTTTGTGAAATTCTTTAAGCTATTGATTAGTTTATAAGACTTGTTCAAAGATTGTCTCTAATTTGTATTGAAAGGATTAGGAATAAATATTTTTAGTATATGTAGTTTATTTATATTTTAGTTTTTCAATGTTTGTGGGTATCGTTCTAGTAAACCCTCACGAGACTAAACTCGTCCACTAGGGACACCTAGGGGTTTAAAGGCTTGTGTCACATGCTAAGTGCCACCGTGATTTCCTACGAAAGTGGATTAGATTAGATTTTCTTATTTTATTTTTATTTGATTTTGCTCGAGGACTAGCAAAAAGCTAAGTGTGGGGGTGTGATAACTCGTATAATTATATAGTTTTTAGTTATGTTTTATTATTGTTTTGTGTCAAATACGAGTTATTATTGTTTAGTCTAATTGTGTTTATGATCTTTTATATTTTTATGTAATTTGGTGTTTTTCACAAGTTTCTTTGAGTGATTTCAGATTACTAGAATTAAGGGCAAATCCAGTTCAGTTCCAGTTCCGACACCTTTTTCCATATCAGCTATATCTGGAGTTTCACTGAAGCAATAAGGCTGAAATTTGTAGCCGTGCAAAGCTAAGAGGCATATCTATCTTTTTCATGTTTTACACTTCTTGAAACGGAGTCGTTTTCCCTAGCGAAATCGACCATCAAGTTGGCTGATGTGCAATGACATCTGTGCTGACCTGTTTTCGTATTTTGCCCATATCTGCTTATCCACATCAGCAAATGAGGTGATTCAAATGGCTATGGATCCGTAACTGATACGGGAACCTTTGTCTAGAAGACCATATGATCAGATCAGGCCTCTAATATTGACGAAATCGATCATCAAGTTGGCTGATGTGCAATGACGTCTGTGCTGACCTGTTTTCGTTTTTTGCCCATATCTGCTTATCCACATCAGAAAATGAGCTGATTCCAACGGCTATGGATCCGTAACTGATAGGGGAACCTTTTTCTAGAAGACCATGTGATCAGATCAGGCCTCCAACATTGACGAAATCGACCATCAAGTTGGCTGATCAAAATTGTCATACAATATGACGAAAATTGTTAGAAAAATTCACCCACCTATTATACCTACCTTTGAAATTTGTAAAGCTTGTCTCTTGTCATTTAGCCCTCCAAAATGTGTATAAATAGAGGGCCTTGGATGATTGTATAGGATCATATTGTACATAGGTAGGATATTAGCCATTGTAATAAAATTCTCTAAGTTTTCTTCTTCTTTCTTTTCTCTAGTTTTGTTTTTCTTTAGAAAGAGCAAGAGGTTGGATAATTAATATTCTTCTTCTTCTTCTTTCTTTCTTTTATTTTCTTCTTAGATTCTATTTAATTTTATGTTTATAATGCCTATGCTAGGCTAAACTTCTATTTGGTTAAGGGTGATTTCAAAGCCCTAGACATGTTTTGTGATTGATTTTCAGATTCTATCTATCATTAATTTTCTATCAAAGTTGCTTATGTTCTTCTACAAGAATTGTTCATGATGTTGTCTTGATTTATTTAGGTGTACAACTAGATAGATCTTGATAATTATCTATTGCTAGTTTAGGAGTCTTGATCCGTGTAATTGTCTTGATTTCCTATTCATAAGTGGTAATTTGTGATTAATGATTATGGTCAAGTTTTCAATAATTGCAAAGTGGAACATAACCTAAGTTGAACAATCCGAGCTTATGTGTTTGTTGCTTAGATCAACCTATCTTTCTCATCGTAAAGCTGCCATTAAATTGAATTTAGAGAGCTTATTCTAGGTTGTTTAATGGTTAGAGATTAAATAGAGAGCTTGTTCTATTTAACGACAAACTAAGGAAAGATTGGGGTAACAGAGCTTGTTGTTATCTACGGTTGTTAACTTTGATAGTTGGTTAATATTGATAGATCTGAAATTGATTCTTAATGATGTCTAGTGGTGGAGAATGAAACCTTAACCATATTTTTCATATTTAATTCTTCTTACTTACTTGTTTTCTTACTTTTAGTTTGCTTATTTTTTATATTTATTTTTATTGGCTGGTTATACCGCCTAATTTGTATATTAACTTTGTTTTATTTTTATTGGCTGGTTATACCGCCTAATTTAGTATATATATTTTTATTGGCTGGTTATACCGCCTAATTTAGTATATATATTTTTATTGGCTGGTTATACCGCCTTGCATCTTATTCTTATTATTTACTTAGTTTAAATCTGGCTTCAAAAACCCCTTTTCTTTTATTGTTTTCTTTGAACGTAAGTTATAAACTAATAACTCATAAATTAAAACCCAATCCCTGAGGACTCGACCCTTGCTAATCATTATACTTACAATTGATCTTTTTAGTGCAAGGTTAAATAAGATACACTCTTTTGGGTGCATCAAGCATCTATCAATGTTATGCCATATTCAATTTATGCTTCTTTGAAACTATGGCCATTAAAAGAAATCGGTGTTATTTTACAACTCGCTGATCATTCTAACACATATCCAAGAGGAGTTGTAGAAGATGTTTTTGTGCAAGTGAATGAATTGGTCTTCCCGACGGATTTTTATGTTCTTGATATGGAAGATGAATGGTCTTCTAATCCAACACCTATCTTATTAGGGAGACCATTCTTAAAGATAGCCAAGACCAAAATTGATGTACATGATGGCACCCTCACCATGGAATTTGATGATAAGATCATACACTCTGACATTTTTGAAGAGGGGAGGTATCCAAGTAATAGCTATTTATGTTTTTCAATTAACATCTTTGATTCATTACCACAAAAACTCTTGAAGTTAACTAGCAAGGCGGCATCACAAATGAGAAGAAAGAAGAGCCGTAAGCTAAAAGATTCCAAAAAGCCAAGAATGGGTAAAGGATGATGACATGGGTTTAAGTCAGGCTAAGGACAGTAAACCAAACGCTTCTTGGGAGGCAACCCAAAAAGATGGAGAGCATATATTATAATTAGATTTTCTATTCCTTACTCTCCATCATTCTATCTTTTATTGTTTTTATTAAATTTGTTTTGATTAGTAATTATTTTCTTTTACACATGATTCTTATATTTGGGGATAATAGAATTACATTGAGAACAATGTAAGAATTAAGTGTGGGGGGAAGAATTTAGGATTCCTTTAGTTTAGTTTTTAGTTTGTTTTTAGTGTGTTCTAGTTACTTTCCATACTATGATGAGATATGAATTGAATAGGTATAAAACTGTTCATTAGTGGTAAGATTTTCATGAGAATTAAGCTTGATATCACTATTTTTCATAAGCCAATGTTAATATGATATGTTGATTGAGAAAGGATCATATTTAGACTTAATATTGACTTGTATAATCATCCTTGTGAGTTTTGAGCCTATATGATTGATGTATTATACATATCAATCTAATTACTTTTTTGTGTGCTCTCATGATAACATGTTTCTCTAGAACTTGCTTTAAACCATTTAAGACTATATTGATGCATGTAACAACATGAATATAATTGAGGCATTAGGATTATAACCAGGGCCAAACAGCCATTCATTATTGATGTTCCAAGAGAACTTCCCCACTAGTGAGCCAATATGAGCCTACATTGAATAAGTTATTTCTTTGGTAACCACATCTTTTCCCTAGCCTAAATGTACTTATATCCTTACCCTTGTTCTAAAGATGGATTACATATTTTGAGACATATTGAAAAACAAGGGATACTTATTGAAAATTTGGGTTGGAAACAAAAGATAAGTGTGAAAAAAAAAGTCAAGAGAAAAAGAAAGGGATCATTGTCATAAATTCCCATATTGATTTTTTTTTGAATAATCTCTTGAACTTTTGGTTAAAGAAAAAGATGTTACAAAGTTGGTTAGAATGAAGCAAATGCTCAACATGAATATTTAGCCTATGTTATTTTGTGAGTTTTGAGAAATTTTATTGTTATGATCTTATTATGTCTCTAAACTCTATGAAATCTTTGGAACCTTTGTGATATTTTTATCCTTTTATTCTTTAACCACATTACAACCCCTTGACCCCATTACAACCTTGAATAAAGACCTCTTGATTCATGAAATTGCATGATCTAAGTAGTGGAGAATAGATGGACAAGCAAGCATATGGTAGAACTGTTTTCATGAGATTGATTGAGTGTAAACACTTTACCACTACTTTAAAGAGTGAAAATCATGAGAGTATCCCATGTGAGAAGTTGAAATTAAGTTTGAACATGCACTATTTTGATTGAGATATATTATGTTAATGTTAGCTTAACTCAAAACCTTTACTATCAAGCATGATTCTTTGTGAAACTCTTTAAGTTAGTGATTAGTTATAAGACTTATTTAATGATTATCTCTCATTTTTATTGAAAGTGTATTAGATTAGGTTTTCTTATTTTATTTTTATTTGATTTTGCTTGAGGACTAGCAAAAGACTAAGTGTGGGGGAATTTGATAAGTGCGTAATTGCATACATTTTCATGTATTATTTCCTTATACTTTGAGCTTTAATTCTTAAGTTCCTTGACAAATTATTATATTTTTATGAATTATAGGTATTTTAGAAGAGATGAAGTCAAAACTTGTCAATTATGATGATAAAGAGCTTACAAAGTCACAATCATAAGATGGAAGAAGACTTGGGAGTCAAAAAGATCAAATTCTTAGTGCTAGATGATCAGGCAGATCTGACCTCTGGAGCTTGTTGCAAAGAAATAATTATGTTAAAGTCATTATTTGAAGAAACTTCCTTATTTAATTTTGAATCTGACTTGAATACCTTTCCAAAGATAGTTTACACACCTAAATCGGACAACGGATGGTCATCCAAATTAGCTGACGAAGTGCGAGACAGTGCAGCAATCGCGAAACCGACGTCAGCAAGCAAAAACGTGCAAATTAGTGTTTGGTGCCGCGACGCCGGAAAGTGGCATTGCGGCACTGACCCTATTGTCCTCAAAATCGGGAAAAATAGTAAAACTCGAAAATCTTGCCTATTTTGCACTCCTTTGACTCCTAGCTTCCTTGACCAGCAAGAAAGAGTTTCCAAGACTTGAAATCTCTATAAATATCATCTTTTTAGCCACCAACTATGACATGCTTTTGATTATTTATCAATCTTTTTCTTCTTCTCTAATCTCTTAGCTTTTATTTTATTTTTCTTCTTAGTTTTCTGTGAATATTCATGTTTATGTTAACTATGCCTATGCAAGGCTAAACTTCTATTTGATTAAGGGTGATTTCAAAGCCCTAGACATGTTTTGTAATTGATTTTCATATTTATCTATCATTAGTTTTCTATCAAAGTTGATTATGTTCTTCCATAAAAATTGTTCATGATATTGTCTTGATTTGTTTAGGTCGCGAACTAGATAGATCTTGATAATTATCTATTGCTAGTTTAAGAGTCTTGATCCATGTCATTGTCTTGATTTCCTATTCATAAGTGGCAATTTGTGATTAATGATTATGGTCAAGTTTTCGCTAATTGCAAAGTGGAACATAATATAGGCTAAACAATCCGAGCTTATGTGTTTGTTGCCTAGATCAACCTATCTTTCTCATCATAAAGCTGTCATTATATTAAATCTAGAGAGCTTATTCTAGGTTGTCTAGTGGTTAGAGATTAAATAGAGAGCTTGTTCTATTTAACGACAAACTAAGGAAAGATTGGGGTAACAGAGCTTGTTGTTATCTACGGTTGATAATTTTGATAGTTAATTGATGTTGATAGATCTGATTATCGATTCTCAATGATGTCTACTGGTGGAGAATGAAACCTTAACCATATTTTTCTCATATTTGATTACTTCTTATTTACTTGATTTCTTCTTTGATTATAAGTCTTTAGTTTAAACTGATTTTAAAAACCTCCCCTTTTATTTTGTTTTCTTTGAATTTAAGTTTTATACTAATAGTTCTAAAACTAAACCCAATCCCTGTGGACTCGACCCTTGCTTATTGCTATACTTTACAATTGATATTTTTAGTGCAAGGATTAAATAAGATATACTCTTTTGAGTGCATCACACAAGAGTTTTATAGACACCTAATTTTGTCCGGACCACTAAAACAGGTATTTTTTTTTTCCTAAATTGATGTTTCAAAATGTAAAAAGATTTTTTTCATCCTGCAGGTGGTACTCCGAGACTTAGTTTAAGAGGGCGAGCATAAAAAGTCAAACTTGAAAAAAGTCAACCTCAAAATGTCAATCCAAAAAGTCAACTACTGAAAAAGTCAACCCACTTTCAAAATCAAGATTTGAAGTTCAATTGAAAAATGGAGAACGAATTTTGATAATCCGAGGTCTATATCGAAAGATATGGAGTTCGGAAGTTGGGATTTGGGGATTCAGTAGAAAGAAAATCCTAATCCGGGAAATTTGGGGAAAAGTGCTTAAACGATTGAATTGGTCAAAATTGAAGGTTCCAAATGAAAGATAAGCACTGACTACGGGTAATGGAGAAGCCACTTGAAAGAAAAACTGAAAGAAAAATCAATCCGGGAGAAAACCGAGAATTAGGTTTTTGGTGAATTTCAGTGAAATCGGGAAGAATTACAGAAATGGCCCGACTTGGTTAGACTAAAGCTCTCAATGGATGAGCAATGATTAAAAAGGGATAGCCTCAGGCTCAGTTCTAAGAAAATCTGAAAATCGAATTTGTTTTGAGCAAAACCAGGTTTCGGAGGCAAAAGGGCAAAATTGGAAAATTTGGAAAAAATAGCAAATGGACTCCAAAAATTCTAAAAATTTGTAAATCTCATTCTTAAATCATTTGGAAGAGATTGGTGAAAGAAAATCTTGATTCGGAGTTCGTTTGCAAAATGGCCAAATCCTGAGTCTCTTATGTTGAAATTCAAGAAGATAAATCCCGAAAAAATAGCAAATGGACTCCAAATATTCTAAAAAATTTAAAATCTCATTTTTAAATTATTTGGAATATATTGGAGATAGAAAATCTTGATTCAGAGTTCGTTTGCGAAATGGCCAAATCCCGGGCCTCCTATGCAATAATTCAAGAAGATAAATCCCGAAAAAATAGCAAATGGACTCCCAAAATTCTGAAAATTTGTAAATATCATTTTAAAATTATTTGGAAGAGATTGGAGAAGAAAATCTTGATTCGGAGTTCGTTTTCAAAATGGCCAAATCCCGAGCCCCCTATGCAGTAATTCAAGAAGATAAATCCTGAAAAAATACCAAATGAGTTCCAAAAATTATGAAAACTTCCAGATCACACTTTTAAATTATTTGGAAGAGATTGGTAAAGAAAAATCTTGATTTGGAGCTCGTTTAAAAAATGGTAAAATGTGGGGGCATAAAAGGGCATTTTTGGAAGAAAAAATCTAAATAAATAGCAAAAGAACTCGAAATTTTTTTAAAACTTACGAAATTCAATATTTTATTATTTTGAAAGTATTAAAAAAATAAAATTTGAATTTGGAGTCCGTTTGCCATTTATTTGCATCCGGAGGGCAAAACGATCATTTTATCCAAGCAACCGAAAAGGACTTTTCTTGCCTTTCAAAAAAATCAGACTTGGGCTGGAAAAGGGAGTGCTGGCCTGCCAAGGCCCAAAGGAGGGAAGAAGCTTCTGATTTTTCAATCAAAAGGCCAAGAATTAAGAGTTAGTTAGTGATTTTTTTGATCAAGCCATTGCAAATAAGTCACATGGGCCAATACATGAAGAGGGAGAGTGTCAACATTATTCTTGAACAGCTGTAATTATGGACAGCTGATGGCCTAATCTAAGGGTGATAATTTCATGATTTTTCACCTTGAATCACTAGCCCTTGGATGGAAATTGGTTGGAGTAAAAATGACAACATCCTAGGAGGAGAGAGGGGGAATTCGGCCAGCACTAAAGGGAGAGGCAGATTTTCATTTCAGCTCACTTCATTTTTCATTTTCTCTCTTGGTTTTTGCTTAGTTTTCTCTCCTTGGTTGAAAGCAAAAAGTAAAGTTTAGAAAATAAAGGAAAATTTGAAGAGAAAAAGCTTGAAAGATAGCTTCTTGAGGTTGCTTTTAGCACCAACTCTTGCACTTTCTTGATTTTCCATTCTTGATTTTGCTATTTTGATTATTATTTTGGTGAGTTTTCTTTTAAATAAAGTGTTTTTTAATGTTCTTTTTAAGTTCTTTCTTCATCTTTTTCTTAAACAAGTTTTTACAATTTTCTTCTTATTTTCTTACCATGGCTGAATGGCCTAGATTTTCTTTTATTATTGTTGCTGTTTTGCTTTGATTTGTCATGTTATTTTTGTTATTTTCTTTAGTCTTAATGCTTTAAATATTCATCTACTACATATACTTGAAGCTTGTTTTAATTTGATTGCTTGTTTGTTGTCATTTATGAGTTTATTATCATGTTCTTGCATTTTTAATTTTCTGTTTCCATAATGTTTAAATTTGTTGATGTTTTAGTTTTAGTATATCAAGTATTTGTGAAAATGCCATGCTTGTTGGAGCTTGAGGCCATTCGGCCACTCTATGTATTTTACATTGTGTGTGCATATTTGCTATGTTAGTTGATAGGTTTGCATTTGCATGACATTTGATTGAGTATTTAGTTTAAGTATATCAAGTGTTTGTGAAAATGCCATGTTTGTTGGAGCTTGAGACCATTCGGCCACTCTATGTATTTTACATTGTGTGTGCATTTTTGCTATGTTAGTTGCTAGGTTTGCATTTGCATGACATTTGATTGAGTATTTAGTTTAAGTATATCAAGTGTTTGTGAAAATGCCATGCTTGTTGGAGCTTGAGGCCATTCGGCCACTTCATGTGTTTTACATTATGTGTGCATTTTTGTTATGTTAGATGATAGGTTTGCATTTTCATGACATTTGGTTGAGTTTTTGGCTTAAGCATGCCTTGCGTTTGTGTTATTGCCATGCATATTTTAGATGTTAGGTTTGATTTATTTTGCCATGCATGTCCATGCATTTTAGACCTAGGTTGCATTAAATGCCATGCAAGTTCATTTAGGTCTAGGTCACTATATTGATGCCATGCATTTTTCATGACATTTAGGTTTAAACTCATGCATTTCATGCATCATATTTGCTATATTTTTTTCATGCATTTCATGTTCATGCCACTTGACTAATGACTTAGGCCAATTAATGGTTCAAAGTCATGCTCTCTTGAGTATACTTGTGGAAAATTAAAGAGTTGTCAAATTAATTATTATACCTTTGTGATTTTTTTTTTTACTTAGCCAATTTTTGTCTAACTTTTCAAAAGTCCTAGCTACTATTTGTGAGTCTTAAATATTTTTACTTTGATTTTTAAGTGATTTTATCAAAGGCAAAAATTTATTTTGGCAAAACAGTTTTTCACCCAGTACTCATACTTTCCCAATTTTTCTGGGCATTCATCTTTAATCAGAAAATTAAGCTAATTTTTTTCCGTGTAGTTTTACATGTCCTGAGTCTCCAGTATTTTTTTTTTTTTTTATTTTTTAGAATTTGTAAAAATAGGATAAAAATCGTGGATTAAAACTGGACAGTGGAGTCATAATTAAATTTGAAGGAAAATCATTTTTCTGTTTTGGATAAGTTACCTAGAGGGGGCTGATTAGGAAGTTTAGCTACTGACTTAGGATAGTTTTTAAGCCTTTTTAAACTCTAAAAATGATTTTTTAAGTCTCGGGTTAAGGGTGGTCAAGTCCGGGATTTTAAACTTAGAAAATTAGAGCCATTTAAAAAAGGATTTAGCTAAGTTTTCATTCTTAATCTAAGCTTTTCAAAATTGTTTTTAAACAATAACAAAGTATTTTGGTTTTAAAATATTTAATTTGATATATTTTCCTAAAGTAGCCGGGTATCTTTTTAGATATACGGATTTCCTTAATTAAAGGAAAAATACATTTTCATGCATTGCATTTTTCATATTCATGCATTTTATATAATATGTGATTTTTGCTATGATAATTTCTATGATATTGTTATGATTTTGAGTTATTTTATTTTATGTTATATTATATGATTTGGAATATTTTATGATATCCTATGCTTTTTATTTAGTTATTTTTGTCATATTGTTTAGCATATACTATGTTCATGCATTATTATTTTCATTTTTATTTTCATGCATATTATATGATAGCATTATTTTAAATTCTATGTCATTTAAATCATATGCCATGTCATTTATATTTACCATGTCATTTAAATTATTTCATTTCATATAGAATATATTATGTTACCTAGGTCATTTCATTTCATGTAGAATATATTATGTTACCTAGGTTATTTCATTTCATTTAGGATATATTATGTCATTTAGGATATTTTATTTCATTTATAATATATCATATGACTTAGGATATTACATTTCATATAAAATATCTTATGTTACCTAGGTCATTTCATTTCATTTAGAATATGTCATATAACTTAGGATATTTCATTTCATTTAGAATATGCTAATACATTTAAATCATATCATATCATTTAGGTTGCATTATATTATTTAGACTTTGCTATGTCATTTTATTTATGTCATACATATTCATATTCATATTTTTTAAAATGTTTTCAAAAAAGGTAATAATTTTCAATAAAATAAAGATATTCCCTAATTAAAATAATTCATGAGTTCTCTACCAGGTTTGCTGGGGAGGATATCATCAATTATCATTAATAACGGAATATCTTCTTTAAAATGAGAATGATTCGGAAAGTTTTGCAAATTAATAAAATTTTTTATATTTTGCCACGTTTGTTGGGGAATATAGGAAAATTTTGAATTTATAAATTTCGGATCATTTTCAATAAAAAAAAGAATTATTTTTCTTTAAATTGGGAATTAATTTGAAATACTAAATTTAAAACCGACTTTTTTACCGAGACTTGAGATAGCACACGATTAATAAGGTACCGTTTTATACGGGCGTTATGGGGGTGCTAATCCTTCCCCTCACGTAACAGAGTCCCGAACCCTTTTCTTTGATTTCTCTGGTTTAAAACGCAGACTTGAAATTGGTTTTAAAAATGTTTTAATTAATTTTTAAAATATTTTATAAAATCAGTTTTAATAGGTGGCCGATCACACCTAGCTAAAAAAAATTGGTGGCGACTCCATGTCTTTTTCAAGGTCATTTTCAAAACCTTCATTTTTCTAGAGGAATTAAGTCGACTTTTCCTCGGTTTTTTTAATGTCACGCTTAACGAATAATAAAGTCTTGCGATGAGACTTGTTATTTTTTAGGTTGCGACAAGTTTAATAACTAATTGGAAACAATTTCCTAAACTTTGTAAGTGGTTCAAATTACAGATATGATCTTCACCTTTATAATATCCAACAATAACTAATTGGAAACAATATTTGTTGGTTTTCTCAGCATCACCTGTTTAAGGTTTGGGAAAAAGTTATGGAAGACCGTATCTTAGTCGACCTCTTATACGTCGAAATTACTCATACTATGAAAGTGTCAGCGTAGAGCAATGGCAGAATACAACTTCCAAATATATTGTCAATGGCGTATCTAAAGGGGCAGGCAGGTTAGCATGCATACAGTTGTCTCTTGGATGGTAACTTGCACTTGTTAGTTGTTACCTGCCAAAGCAAGATTTAAGCTACGTTGCATGGATACGAGTACAGTACTGAAATCCGATACGAATACGGGTACGAGATACGATAATTTTTAAAAAATTAGGGTATGGGTACATTAATATTATAAAAATATTATATATATATATAAGAAACTGAAATTTCACATAATAAAATATGACACAACATAATATAAAAGATAAAACACACAAAGAGAAGAGCCACTACTGGTCCGCTGCTGCCGTCGAGAACGAAAAGAGTGAAGCACTACAGAGAGTCGACAATGAAAAGAGGGAAGGAAAATTTACCTTAGGACATGAAGATGCTGTCGATAATGAAAAAA
The DNA here is from genome assembly GCA_030761205.1 of Fremontodendron californicum. NCBI lineage: Eukaryota > Viridiplantae > Streptophyta > Magnoliopsida > Malvales > Malvaceae > Fremontodendron > Fremontodendron californicum. The sequence continues at coordinate 5,509,812 of JAULJL010000037.1, forward strand.
AAAAAATTAAGAGAAATATGTCTTAGGTCATGATAATGTTATCGATAATGAAAAGAGCGGAAGAGAAATATGCTTTAGGGCATTAAAATGCTGTGTTTCAATATAAAATTTGGCCAAGCCGCACCAAGCCGTATCTGAGTCGTACCCATTCGTAATTTTTTTTTTTTTTTAAAATTTGATACGTACCTGGTACGTACCTAGATGTACCCGATGCGTACCTGTACCAGGTACGGGTACTCTTGCAATTTGAGCGTACCCATGCTTCAGAGGATCTAAGGTATTAAATTCGTCCTTTTGTAAGGCAGGAACGGAATGGTCTTCTATGTTACATGGACTTGGGTTCGAGTATCCGACACGGGTATGTGTCCAAGTGTTAGACTTGTCATTTGCTTAAAATTTTGGACACGCGAAGTTGTCTAAAAAGTATCTGAAAATAAGATATGGGTACGGGGATAAGTTATATAATATTACCACAAAAATATATTAATACAATATATTGTGTAAATAATTCTTTTATCTATTTCTCTTTCCAGAAATCATTAAAAAAAAAATAAATACTTAAATTCAACTTTTTATAATTAATGTTAAATTTAAATATTAAATATTTTTATTTTTATTTTAGTAACCTTAAATCTTAAAATTATGTATATTAAATTTTATATGATCAAATGCAAATACAAGCCCAAAATATAAAAAGGCTTAAGACTTTCTTGGGGGCCAGCCAAGATTTTTCTTTCCTTTCTCTTTCTTTTTTCTTTTTTCCTTCCTTCCTTCTTTTCTTCTCCTGCCCCCTAAACGCGACGTATTTTTTTTTCCTCATCTTTCTCTTCTCTCTTTCACTCTCGCTTCTCTCTTTCACTCTCGCTTCTCTCTTTCACTCTACAAAAGTCAACAATATGCAGCATCCAGAAAACCAGAACCCGATGGTGGACCTCCGCGCTTAACGTCGATCACCGCCATTGACCAGCGTCGGGTTTTCACCATTTTTCACCCATATATTCTTTTTTTTTTCTCCTCTTTCCTTTTCTCCAACTGTATTTGTGAAAAAAGCCTCCAAAAAGTCTAGATCTAAAATCAAAGTCCGCGGCAACAACCTCAAAAAAATCCCATTCAGCCACTCCAGATGATCTCATTTTTTAATATGTTATTTCCCATCACTTGCTCTTTCTCCTCATCCCTTTTGAAGCTCTAAAACAACCCTTGTCACTTTGAACCACCACTCCGACGTCGTTAGCCACCACCTCTCAGAGCCCAAAAAGGCGAGTCGAAATGCGTAGCACCGAGTCCGACACATATTCCATGTCTGTACCCGTGTCGCGTCGACACGGGTATGACACCCTAAAGTGCCGAGTCCATGCAACGGAGATGATCTTTATGCAGCAACATGGGAATGTGGCTATACAGAGACAACCTAGTATCAGCTACAAAGTTGTCCATGTTTGAAAGAGTTGAGATACAAGAAGGATAACTGGCATAGGCTAGTTTGGTGCTCCTTCCAAATTCCCAGGTACTCTATCATCGCCTGGTTAGCTATACTGGACCGTTTGCCCACCAAGAGCAGAATGAGCACATGGGGGCGTGCAACTCCCCTGGACTGCGTGATCTGCAACAGGGAAGTGAAAACCAGGGAGCACATCTTCTTTGAGTGTGAGTACTTAAGGCAAGTGTGGGGAATGATATTGCATTCGTAAGGAATCAACAGAGGGGTAGGATCATGGCAGGAAGAATTATGTTAGGCTGTGAAGAACTTAAAGGGGAAGTTTTCCATCAATGTTAACATGCGATTGATTTGGAACACATGTATATACTACCTATGGTAGGAAAGGAACAGGAGACTCCATGGAGGACGAGGCTGTGAAGAGTAAGAATTATTAGTCTCTTTAGTAGTTAATATCAGGGATTCAAATAGCGGCGCAATAGCAGTATAGCGGCCGCTATTTCGCGGTAGCGCCGCCTGCCGCCACCGCTATTGAACGAAAAATGGTTGTGAACTTAAATCACAACAATAGCGGATGATTGCGATCGCAAAAATCGATGTAACGGTAAATAACGGTAATAACGGTCCGCTATTGCTGCTATTTTCGTTTTCATACTAGTTTTAAAAAAAACTATTTTTTTCAATCTGAAAATTGCAACAAAAACAAAAATAAAAGCCCTAAAAAGATACTATCAGGCATCTGCGTCATCCCAACGCAAAAAAAAAAAAAATAAAGAGATTTTTCTCTCCTTTGGTTCCCACTTTAATGTGTTTGAGTGGGTTTTGGGACAACAAAATTAGTGAGGAGGAAGGTTGAGGGAAAGGGAGAAACATATAGGAAGAGGGGGTTGCTTGGAGCGGCGGAGGCAGGGGTTTTGAGGAAGAGAAGCCGTGGGCTAGTTTTTTAGATCTAGGAAAAAACAAGCATTTTTTTAGAAATCTAGTTCGGTAGGTGTGTTCAGGAGTTGAAGAGGAAGAAGTGGGTAAATTTTGGGCTAAAAAAGACGTAGGTAAGCGACGGCTAGCTGTTGCCAGCGAGGGAGGATGGCGGTTGGAATGGCAGACCGACACCGGGAACTGGGATTTTGGACCTGGTTGATGTTATGAAGAATTTAGAGAGGATGGCATTAGATTCAGAGAGAAAGAGTGGTGGCAGTGGAAGAAGAGATGAAGAAACATTAAAAGTTTTGCTTTTTATGTTAGATTCAAAACGGTATGGTTTTGGTAGAAAAAGGGGAAAAAAAAGAAAAAAAAAAAGAGAACTTGAAAAGGAAATAAAGAAGAAAGAGAAAAAAAACCAAAATGAAAGAGTCAGGTAAACCAACTTTTGGATAATTTAATTTGAATTTAACTCAAGAGTTTTTAAAGTATATTTATATTTTGACCTTCTTTTTTTTATGCATTTTTTTTTATTGGTTATTTTTATTTTTCTCATATATACATTACATATATATATTTGTTTGGAGGAAAAAATATAAATTAATAATAAAAATTATAATTATTTAGAGAATTTTTTTAGAAAAGAATTTATATTATTATTTGTAGGTGATGAAATTTTATATTATTATATTTTTAAATTTATAATATTATTAAATATGAATGTTATAATTTTATTAATTATTAAGATTTTTAGAAATTCATAGATATAAGAATGATTAGTTTTCTAATTTTTTTAATATAAATATTTATTATAATATAAAAATTGTGAATATTTTTTTTATAAATAAAAAATTATAAAGTGTCACAAAATAATTTAAAAATTATTAAAAAAGAGTTTTTATAACTATAATTATAATTACTTTATTTTTCAATAAATTGTGAGAAAAAAAATTCACGACCGCAATGATCGCAATAGTATCCGCTACGTCCGCAACCGCAATAAATGCGACGCGATCGAAAACGTGTCCGCTACCGCAATTTAAATCCCTGATTAATATTGTAAGAGATAGACTAGTGGGCACATCTAATAATGTTAAATGAAAATTGAATGATTGTTTGGATTGTCTATAGGTAAATAGTTATTGAAAGCATGCAGAATGTAATAACCGGTTGCAGACTCTCTGCTATTTGGATGAATAAAATCTTTACTTATCCAAAAAAAAAAATTGATCTTTATGGCAAAATCTGTATTTTCCCGATAACATCTCCATTGCCAAATTTCTGTCATGGATGGAGAAAAAGTTTGACAAAAATTCAGGAAATTCTTATTGAAAAATATCATAAAGTCCGTCATATGATATATATGTTGACACAATTCTGGAAATGGCCTTCTAGACGTAACCAATGAACAGAATGTATCATCCTTGGAATGGGGGTGTTAATTGTTGGACTGTTACAACTCATATTTTGGATTATTCAAGAACTTCCCAAAATTATATATATATATATATATATATATATATTTAACACATCAAAAGCATTGCCGTTGGAAATTAATTATATGATGATTCAAACCTAATAAAAAAGTTCAATGTTGTGATATTACAGTAAATTAATAACAAAGCAAGCATAAGCACTTAGATGATAGTATGATTCAATCACAGAGGATTCAACAAAGCATATCCAAATCAATTCCAAGATAAAAAGTACAAAAAAGGATGAAATGGGAAAAAAAGAAAGAACTGTAAAAAGCAAAATACTGTTAAAGAACATTTAGGAAGCACAATCGATCCTTTTTAATGAATCGATCCGATAACAACTTCGAATATGGAATTCAAAAGGATCAAATAGGAAATAATACTCTGAATCATAGAATTATATAATGAAATATACGATCAACCAACATTTATTGAATTTGAAAAAGAGTTGGAAGAAATGGTTCGATCCTCTTATTTTGATTTCTCGGACTGAGAGATCCATTAATCGAGATCCTAATGCATATAGATACAAATTATCCAATGGGAACAAGAATTTTCAAGAGCATTTAGAATATTTCGTTTTTGAGTAGAAGAGCCGTTTTCAAGTAGTGTTCGATCGATTACGTATTAATCAATATTCGATTGATTGGTCTGAGGATATCGACAAAAAAACATTTGTCTAAATAACGTTGTTTCTTTTTGTCCAAGTTACTTTCAGCAGAACCAGTAGTAGAATTTATAAGAAAAAGAAAATAGAACCACTGATGCATACTCGTTAAACTTCACAGCATTCAACCTAGGAAAAATGTTAATGATGAAGAGGAAATATCAGTAAAGAATCAACAAAGACATTGATTTGCCACTTCAAATTTAGGCTTTGTCTAAGTTATTAATTTTACTACTTGCTTTTGGTTTCATAAACCAAAACTGAAATATCAGTAAAGAATCAACAAATACATTAATGCTATGTTTGGAAACATGAATTTGAAAATTTGAATTTGGATTTCATTTGCTATATAAATTGTGATAATGAAATGAATACATTATGTATAAATTAGTTAAGACTCAATATGATTATATATTTGAAAGGTATAAAAACATGTATTTCAAATTCACGGCATCTAACAAATCCATAAATTTGAAAAATAATCATCAATATTACATTTACATGTGTTTTATTACACAATTTACACTAATTTTGAAATCCCAATCCATCTTTTGAAATCCAAATTCTCAAACGCAACCTAATTGCTTTTGCTTATTATAATAATGAGATAATAGAGAAATTATTTTGAAGTAACTTGATGTTTAGAACCACTTGGTTGAAGATTAAATTATGTCCAAGTTTGCACTAGACAGCATAGGCTTAAGTTCTAAGACTAGATTCTACAATATTTATTGGCTATGTTGCTCCGTCTCTTCATTTTTTTTGAAATATCAGTGTCCGACATATATCCGGACATGGGTATGGAGATATGACCCTCCAAGGACTCTCCAAATACATGAAAAACTTAGAAAAAACTGAACATACCCGTATCTGACACTCACACCCGAATCCGAGCAACATAGTTTATTGGGGTTCATTTGATCAGCCTTTCATACCATCATAGGTTGCAGCTCTTCACCATGGTGTTGGTGTCTGACTAAACAACTTTCAATTTTGCTTTAAATAGTTTGCTTTTGTGATTTGTCTGTGTAATTACACTTTCCAATTGAGTTTGTACATATTTTTTTCTCCCTGGAAGAGTTGTACATGACTTCGAAGTAAAGAAGTTCTATGAGCTGATTTCAGACTGAACTCTGCTAATTAACGGGACCACGGGACCATACAAAAGTATTTTTGAGTTTCGTCTCTAAATTCTCACATGGCTGTCCCTTTGTGTGTCACCCACCTGACTCACTTTTGGTCTTCATGCAATTTACTTCACTAGTTGCAGTTACTCAGTTATAAAACCCATCATCTTCGCCTTAATGAATCCTCTGATTAAGACAATTAGATCTCATAATAATGACATTAATTGCTTCTTTACTTTTAGTCCTCTCCTCTTCCTCTATTTCTCCTATAAATAACCTCCCAGAGTCTCACAGTCTCATCATCCATCACTTTATTATCTTTCTCTATTAACAATTTACATTAAAAAAAAAATCATGGCTTTCAGAAATGTGTTTCTTCTTTTGGTCCTTGTCTGCCTGATCATGGCTAGTGCAACTGCAGCAAGGGAACTATTCAGCTACAGGAAGCAAGGCCATACCCTTGCGGCAAGGCTTGAGGATAGTGGAGGCCTTCTTGAGTGCTGGAATGCACTAAATGAGCTGAAATCATGCACAAATGAGATTGTTCTCTTCTTTGTTAATGGCCAAACTGATATAGGCTCTGATTGTTGCCGTGCCATTGAAGTTATTACTCGTAACTGCTGGCCAACCATGCTTACTTCCCTTGGTTTCACATCTGAGGAAGGTAACATTCTTAGAGGCTACTGTGATGCATCTTCTGGTCCTGCTGCTGCGGCTGCTCCTCCTCCTCTTGCTGCCTCTCCGGTTAGTCCGGCGGTCGTGGTTTAAACAAGGCAGCAATGCATTCAAGACGTTCCAGTTGATTTTTATTGCCTTTGGTGTTATGGTTTTAGCATTACCACTAGGTGTTATTGTGTTTGCTGTGTGGTAAAGTTGTTTGAATAAATCGAATTAATAAAATAGAAGAGTTCATTAACTAGCTAATGCTTTTCTCTTTTTTGAATGATAATAGTCATGGTTTAATCTTATAATATTTCTCAGTGATAGAAGAGTTCTGGTCTCTGATGTTTGAATAAGTTAACTATTGATTTGCCAAGTTTATTCTGCAAAGACTTGTTTATTGTTCTCGATAATTTTATGAGCTCCAAAGGGGAAAAAAAAATATAATCCAATCCTGCGTAAAGTATACTAGTCTGAAATCTATCAGCCAAGGTGAGAATTTAGTGCATTGATCTGTATCTTTAGTAAAATTCAGCTATGTTTCTAGCCTTCTCAGCTAGCTAGATTTTATCTGGTAAACTAGTTAACTTGTCAGAATGTTACTTCCCTGAAGGCAATAGTGTTTTCAGCGGGAAAACATTTAGAATTGACAGTGAGAAAGTGTTTCAATTGGAGTCTATATTATTCGAACTCTTCATTTGTTCTGAAAGTATCCATGTTCTGTGTTCGACATATTCGGACATGGATATGAGAGTATGATCCTCCAAATGAGCATATGCATGTCGGACACATACTCATATTCGACAATCACCCCGAGTCCAGGTAATATAGATTGGAGTTAGCCAAAATCTTTATAGCATCATGGCCAGAAAACAATGAAAAGAAGAATTATGTTCGACCCAGAAAAACACAAGGGTATAATTTCTGTCACATATAAGTTCTAACAGCTTCTACTCCTGCCTATTTTTATCAAGCATTTTGATAGAAGATTGTTTCTCCTCAACTTTGTTCATTTATTTCCTTTTGCTTATCACTTTACGCATTTGTTCTACGTTTTTCGCCCCGTAAATAGGGAGCATCTGCATTAAAATTGCTTATCCTCCAAGAATGGCTCAAGCTCAATGGTACACTGAACAGATTTCTTTAGGCTGAGAGTTTAATCTGTAGTTGAATCTCAAGATGACTATTTTTGGTATCTTACCTTTCTTTTGGTCTGATCTATGGTATAAACTAAAGCTTGTCAGAGACATTAGGTTTGGAGTTCAAATTAGATCAATATACATGGGGAGCTAACCCTATCTAAATTTGTAGGCTTGCCAGCCATGATCACAAATCTATGTTGCTCCGACTCTTCATTTTTCTTGAAGTACCCGTGTCCGACACTCGTGTCTGATGTATATTCAAACATGGGTATGGGGATATGATCTCCCAAAGACCCTCCAAATACATAGAAAAACTTAGAATAAATTAAACATATTCGTGTTGGACACATACCCAAATCCAAGTAACATAGACCACAATATATTCTGCAATATGCAGTACTACATACCAATATCAATTGGCAAGAGCAACAGAATGGAGATGAATCGTCCATATATGTTAAAATCAGTCATCAGTGGGCATAATTGAGCTAAATTAATATAGACAAATCAATTATAACTACTATATATAGAAGATAAACTTGTTCATATACCCCCCTTCTCTTAACTGTTTTAAAACCCCATTTCTGATCTCTTAATCTCCCCACTCACCTTTATAATCAAGCCTCTTTACCTTCATAATGAAGCATCAATTACAATCTAACAGTAGCTCCTTAATAAATGATCAGAAACCAACTTTTACCTGATCTTCTGCAGTGTCTCTCACTTCTACTAAATCCTCCTCTTTCATGGAAAATTCTTTCGGATTCTCCCTTACAGCTTTTATAACATTGGCCAACAGCTTGCCATGGCCATGGCCATGTCTCAAGGCCTCTAGATTCCATGCAGACCCCCACAACAGTATACGTCCACAAGTAGATACAGTGATCAAATTAAGTGCTGGCACTACAAGAGAACTTCGAATTACTGACAGATTTTTTACTGATGGAATACTTCCGTCGGTAATATTTTCGCGCATTACAGACGGATAATTTAACCATTACCAACGGAAAATTCATATTACCGACGGATATTTAACGACCGAATTGGACCGTCGGTAAAATCCTTCGGTAATACGTTGGCGGGAACAACTTAGCTTCTCGCCAAACTATAACCGACGGATTTACGTGTATTAACGACGGATTATTCCGTCGGTAAAAAAATGGCACGGATTCTAATATGCAATAAATAGAAAGTTAAAACAAATAAAAAATAAAATAAAAAACTGAACGGTCAAAATGAATTACTGACGGAAATTCCGTTGGTAATAAACATCTTCCGTCGGTTATGTATACTTCCGTCGGTAATGTTATACCGACGGATTAGCTTAATACCGACGGAATTTTCGTTGGTAAAAACTTAGTACCGACGGATGAAATTTGAATGACCGCCAAATTTTTTTACCGACGAAATTTCCGTCGGAAATGTTAGAATTTCGTCGGTAAAATTCTCGGGCATAATTAAATGCCTGAGACTCCTTTTCTTCTCCTTCTTTCTTTTCTCTCTTTCCCTTTTCCCTTTTTCCCTTTTCTCTTCCCCGAACCAAACCCCCAACCCAGCCCCCATGCCGTCGCCGTCCAACTTTCCGCCGTTGCCGTTCGCCATTGCCGTCCATCGTTGCCGTCCGATGTAAGTCTCTTCCTCTCTTTTCTTTTCTTTTCTCTTCTCTCCCTCTTTTCTCTCTCTCTTGACTATTTTTTGAAACAATAAATTAACACTATTTCTTTGTTTTTTGCAGATTTAGGTTGGATATCTCATTCTCCATCAGATTAAATTGTAAGTATTTTTCTTATTTATTTTTTTTTGTAAATTTCGAAAATATATTTTAAATAAATAAGTTTATTAATTTTATTGTTATTTGTTATTGTTATTTATTAATGTTATTGTTATTTGTTAATATTTGGACTTTGTTATTATTATTTGTTATTTGATAATTTTCGAAATTATGTTTTAAATAAATTTATTGGTTTAATTGTTATTTGTTAATATTTGAAATTTTTTATTGTTATCTGTTATTTGTTAATTTTCGAAATTATGTTTTAAATAAATATATTTGTTTAATTGTATGTTTTTTGCCATTTGATTTTTTTAATAATTTTTGAAAATATGTATAAAATGAAATTATTAATGTTTTTGTTATTTATTATTTATTATTTATTAATGTTGTTGTTATTTGTTAATATTTGGACTTTGTTATTGTTATTTGTTATGGACGATTAATTTTCGAAAATATGTTTTAAATAAATTGTGTAGGCAAATTGTTAATTGTGTAGGAAAATAAATAAAACTTTATTTATAATATAAACTAATAAACATAAAAATTTAAATAAAATAATAATAATAGTTTATTTGTAATTATAATTTAAAAAGATAATATTAAAAAAATGTAGAAAATTGTAATAGTAAAAAAAAGTATTTTAGGCAAGTGAAAATTATTAATATTTTAAAATTAATTGTGTAGAGAAATTGTTAATTGTGTAGAAAAATTGCTAATGTGTTTTCATAAATAAACCTTCATTTATAATATATACTAATGAATAATCAAATTTAAATTGAATAATAATAATATTTTATTTGTAATTATAATTTAAAAGTATTAAATTAAAAAATATATAAAATTATAATATTAAAAGAAGAGTATTTTAGGCAAGTGAAATTATTAATATTTTAAATTAATTGTGTATGAAAATTGTTAATTGTGTAGGAGAATAAATAAAACTTTATTTATAATATATAGTAATAAACCTAAAATTTAAATTTAAATAATAATAATAGTTTATTAGTAAACATTATTTTAATATTTACAAATATTAATTTATTATTCTTACATATATTAATTAAAGTTAATTTATTGTTTTTCTTCATTGTTTTGTGTTTATTGTGTGGTTGTAATGGTTATTTTATTGTGTTATTTTGATTCTTGTGTTATTGTGTTACTGTATTGTTGATAGTTTACTTAGGCTTAGAGAATGAAACACGATAAATCTTGGATGTATAGGCGGTTGGACGACTCTCAATATATTAGTAATGAGTATTTGAATGGAGTTGAAGAATTCTTAGGTTTTGCATATGCTCACAGCGAGTACGTAAAGGATAATAGAATTAGATGTCCTTGTGTGAAGTGTCAGAATAATCGGTTTGCAGAAATTGATGATGTGCGTTAACACTTGTATTATAGAGGGTTTAAGGAGAATTACTGTATTTGGTGAAAATCATCAATGATGCATAATGATGAAGTCGAGACGAGAAATGACGATGAAAGAGATAATCCTTATGCTATAATGGTTATGGATGCTCTAAACCCGAATCTGAATTTAGGTGGTAATTACAATGTTGATGAGACAATGGTTCAAGATAATCAACCGAATTTAAGTTCAAGAAACTTTTATTCGTTCTTGAACCAAGCAGATGAACCGTTGTGGTCAGGATGTACAAAACACACAACTTTATCTGTTGTGTCACAACTGTTAAATGTGAAGTCTGAATTTAACATGAATTAATCGTGTTTCAATCGTTTGATGATTATGATAAAAGGGATGTTGCCAGAAAATGATAATTTATATGATAATTTTTACCGAATGGAGAAGAAGATGGCCAAATTTGGACTTCACTATCAGAAGATACATGCATGCAACAACAATTGCATGTTGTTTTATAACGACTCGGTTGACTTAGAATTTTGTTCCGTATGTGGCCATCCTCGTTATAAACCAAGCAAATCAAGTGTTAGAAAGTCGAAGAGAATTCCTTATAAGATTCTTCGTTATTTGCCATTGATTCCGAGACTTCAAAGATTATATATGTCAACGGTTGCAGCTGAGAATATGACATGGCATGCGCATAACTGAAGGGATGATGGAGTGTTGAGAAACCTTGTTGATAGTGAAGCATGGCAAGACTTCAATCGTACGCATCCGTCTTTTGCAGTGGAATCTCGAAATATCAGATTGGATTTATGTGCAGATGGGTTTTGTCCGTTTACTCATGGAGCGAAACCGTACTCTTGTTGGCCGGTAATGCTTTGTGTATATAATTTACCACCATGGATGTGTATGAAGCAACCATATTTGCTTCTTAATATGGTAATTCCGGGTCCGAATAGTCCATCACAGAATATTGATGTTTTTCTCAAACCATTGATAGATGAGTTGAAATTATTGTGGAATCATGGTGTTCCGAGTTATGATGGGTATAGGGAACAAAATTTTATATTAAGAGTTGCATTATTATGGATGATTAATGACTTCCTTGCTTACGGCATGTTACCAGGATGGAGCACACACGGTCGATTGGCTTGTCCTTATTGTATGGAAGAAGTTAAGTCATTCAGATTGCATTATGGCAGGAAACCATGTTTTTTTTTATATTGTCATCAGCAGTTCTTACCTTTAAATCATCCTTTTAGAAGATAAATTTTGTCAAAGAGTTGAGCATGATTCTCCAATTGAGCGATTATCTGGTGAGGCAATTCTGGAAAGGATAGATAGCATTCCGAATATCACAATTGGGAGTAAATTATGTGAACAGAAGTTGATTGGATTCGGAGAATGTCAGAATTGGACGAAAAAGAGTATTTTGTTGGAGTTACCTTATTGGCATACCAATCTCATTCGTCATATTTGGATGTGATGCATATTGAGAAAAACGTATTTGATAACGTGTTCAACACAATGATGGATGTGAAGGGCAAAACAAAAGACAATATAAAGGCTAGAATGGATTTACCGTTGCTTTGCAGAAGGTAGGAATTAGAATTGGTGGAAAGCAATTGATAACTCGTATAATTATATAGTTTTTAGTTATGTTTTATTATTGTTTTGTGTCAAATACGAGTTATTATTGTTTAGTCTAATTGTGTTTATGATCTTTTATATTTTTATGTAATTTGGTGTTTTTCACAAGTTTCTTTGAGTGATTTCAGATTGCTAGAATTAAGGGCAAATCCAGTTCAGTTCCAATTCCGACACCTTTTGCCATATCAGCTATATCTGGAGTTTCACTGAAGCAATAAGGCTGAAATTTTAACCGTGAAAATTTAAGAGGCATATCTATCTTTTTTATGTTTTACACTTCTTGAAACGGAGTCGTGTTCCCTAGCGAAATCAACCATCAAGTTGGCTGATGTGCAATGACGTCTGTCCTGAGCAGTTTTCGCATTTTGACCATATCGTCCGATACACATCAGCAAATGAGCTGATTCTAACGGATATGGATCAATAACTGATAGGAGAACATTTTTCTAGAAGACCATGTGATCAGATAAAGCCTCCAATATTGAAGAAATCGACCATCAAGTTGGCTGATGTGCAATGACGTCTGTGCTGACCTGTTTTCGTATTTTGCCCATATCTTCCTCTCCATATCAGCAAATGAGCTGATTCGAACGGCTATGAATCAGTAACTCATAGGGGAACATTTTTCTAGAAGACCATGTGATCAGATCAGGCCTCCAAGATTGACAAAATCGACCATAAAGTTGGCTGATCAAAATGGTCATACAATATGACGAAAATTGTTAGAAAAATGCACCCACCTATTATACCTACCTTTGAAATTTGTAAAGCTTGTCTCTTGTCATTTATCCCTCCAAAATGTGTATAAATAGAGGGCCTTGGATGATTGTAGAGGATCATATTGTACATTGGTAGGATATTAGCCATTGTAATAAAATTTCTCTAAGTTTTCTTCTTTTTTTCTTTTCTCTAGTTTTCTTTTTCTTTAGAAAGAGCAAGAGGTTGGATAATTAATATTCTTCTTCTTCTTCTTTCTTTCTTTTATTTTCTTCTTAGATTCTCTTTAATTTTATGTTTATGTTTACAATGCCTATGCTAGGCTAAACTTCTATTTGGTTAAGGGTGATTTCAAAGCCCTAGACATGTTTTGTGATTGATTTTCAGATTCTATCTATCATTAATTTTCTATCAAAGTTGCTTATGTTCTTCTACAAGAATTGTTCATGATGTTGTCTTGATTTATTTAGGTGTACAACTAGATAGATCTTGATAATTATCTATTGCTAGTTTAGGAGTCTTGATCCGTGTAATTGTCTTGATTTCCTATTCATAAGTGGCAATTTGTGATTAATGATTATGATCAAGTTTTCAATAATTGCAAAGTGGAACATAACCTAAGTTGAACAATCCGAGCTTATGTGTTTGTTGCTCAGATCAACCTATCTTTCTCATCATAAAGCTGCCATTAAATTGAATTTAGAGAGCTTATTCTAGGTTGTTTAATGGTTAGAGATTAAATAGAGAGCTTGTTCTATTTAACGACAAACTAAGGAAAGATTGGGATAACAGAGCTTGTTGTTATCTACGGTTGTTAACTTTGATAGTTGGTTGATGCACCCAAAAGAGTGTATCTTATTTAACCTTGCACTAAAAAGATCAATTGTAAGTATAATGATTAGCAAGGGTCGAGTCCTCAGGGATTGGGTTTTAATTTATGAGTTATTAGTTTATAACTTACGTTCAAAGAAAACAATAAAAGAAAAGGGGTTTTTGAAGCCAGATTTAAACTAAAGTAAATAATAAGAATAAGATGCAAGGCGGTATAACCAGCCAATAAAAATATATATACTAAATTAGGCGGTATAACCAGCCAATAAAAATATATATACTAAATTAGGCGGTATAACCAGCCAATAAAAATAAAACAAAGTTAATATACAAATTAGGCGGTATAACCAGCCAATAAAAATAAATATACTTTTAAAAATAAGCAAACTAGAAAAGTAAGAAAACAAGTAAGTAAGAAGAATCAAATATGAAAAATATGGTTAAGGTTTCATTCTCCACCACTAGACATCATTAAGAATCAATTTCAGATCTATCAATATCAACCAACTATCAAAGTTAACAACCGTAGATAACAACAAGCTCTGTTACCCCAATCTTTCCTTAGTTTGTCGTTAAATAGAACAAGCTCTCTATTTAATCTCTAACCATTAAACAACCTAGAATAAGCTCTCTAAATTCAATTTAATGGCAGCTTTATGATGAGAAAGATAGGTTGATCTAAGCAACAAACACATAAGCTCGGATTGTTCAACTTAGGTTATGTTCCACTTTGCAATTATTGAAAACTTGACCATAATCATTAATCACAAATTGCCACTTATGAATAGGAAATCAAGACAATTACACGGATCAAGACTCCTAAACTAGCAATAGATAATTATCAAGATCTATCTAGTTGTACACCTAAATAAATCAAGACAACATCATGAACAATTCTTGTAGAAGAACATAAGCAACTTTGATAGAAAATTAATGATAGATAGAATCTGAAAATCAATCACAAAACATGTCTAGGGCTTTGAAATCACCCTTAACCAAATAGAAGTTTAGCCTAGCATAGGCATTATAAACATAAAATTAAATAGACTCTAAGAAGAAAATAAAAGAAAGAAAGAAGAAGAAGAAGAATATTAATTATCCAACCTCTTGCTCTTTCTAAAGAAAAAGAAAACTAGAGAAAAGAAAGAAGAAGAAAACTTAGAGAATTTTATTACAATGGCTAATATCCTACCTATGTACAATATGATCCCTTACAATCATCCAAGGCCCTCTATTTATACACATTTTGGAGGGCTAAATGACAAGAGACAAGCTTTACAAATTTCAAAGGTAGGTATATGACGATTTTGATCAGCCAACTTGATGGTCGATTTCGTCAATATTGGAGGCCTGATCTGATCACATGGTCTTCTAGACAAAGGTTCCCCTATCAGTTACGGAACCATAGCCGTTGGAATCAGCTCATTTGCTGATGTGGATAAGCAGATATGGGCAAAATACGAAAACATGTCAGCACAGACGTCATTGCACATCAGCCAACTTGATGGTCGATTTCGCTAGGGAAAACGACTCCGTTTTAAGAAGTGTAAAACATGAAAAAGATAGATATGCCTCTTAGCTTTGCATGGCTACAAATTTCAGCCTTATTGCTTCAGTGAAACTCGAGATATAGCTGATATGGCAAAAGGTGTCGGAACTGAAACTGAACTGGATTTGCCCTTAATTCTAGTAATCTGAAATCACTCAAAGAAACTTGTGAAAAACACCAAAATACATAAAAATATAAAAGATCATAAACACAATTAGACTAAACAATAATAACTCGTATTTGACACAAAACAATAATAAAACATAACTAAAAACTATATAATTATACGAGTTATCACACCCCCACACTTAGATTGTTGCTAGTCCCTAGCAACGACTCAATAAAAATAAAATAAGAAAATCTAATCTAATCCACTTTCGTAGGAAATCACGGTGGCACTTAGCATGTGACACAAGCCTTTAAACCCCTAGGTGTCCCTAGTGGACGAGTTTAGTCTCGTGAGGGTTTACTAGAACGATACCCACAAACATTGAAAAATTAAAATATAAATAAACTACATATACTAAAAATATTTACTCCTATTCCTTTCAATATAAATTAGAGACAATCTTTGAACAAGTCTTATAAACTAATCAATAGCTTAAACAATTTCACAAAAAATCATGCTTGAATGTAAATTGTTTGAGTTAAGCCAATATTAACATAACATATTTCAATCAAAATAGTGCACATTCAAACTTAATCTCAACTTCTCATATGGGATACTCTCATGATTTTCACTCTTTAAAGTAGTGGTAAAGTGTTTACACTCAATCAATCTCATGAAAACAGTTCTACCATATTCTTGCTTGTCCACCTATTCTCCACTATTTAGATCATACAACTTCATGAATCAAGAGGTC
This sequence comes from Fremontodendron californicum, assembly GCA_030761205.1. Lineage (NCBI taxonomy): Eukaryota > Viridiplantae > Streptophyta > Magnoliopsida > Malvales > Malvaceae > Fremontodendron > Fremontodendron californicum. The sequence goes on from JAULJL010000037.1 coordinate 5,525,992, forward strand.
TTTAATCAAGGTTGTAATGGGGCCAAGGGGTTTGTAATGTGGTTGAAGAACAAAAGGATAAAGATATCACAAAGGTTCCAAAGAGTTCATAAAGTTTAGAGACATAAAAAGATCATACAAAGAAACTTCTCAAAACTCTTTACAAGTACATAGTCACCTAGGCCGGATATTTATGTTGGGCCTTTTCTTCATTCTGAACAACTTTGTAACATCTTTTTCTTTTTCCCAAAATTCAAGAGATGATTCATATTTTTTTTTTTGAATGTATTTGCCAGTATTCCATTTCTTTTTTTTTTTTCTTTCCCCCCCACACTTATTTCTTGTTTCTAACCCAAATTTTTAACTAAAAATATCCCTTGTCTTTGCAACTTGTCTCAAAACATGCTAATTCATCTTTGGAACAAAGGTAAAGATATAAGTATATTTAGGTTAGGGACAAGTTATGGTTACCAAAGAGATAGCTTATTCAATGTAGGCTCAAATTGGTTCACTAGAGGGATGTTCTCTTGGAACATCAATAAGGGATGGCTGTTTGGCCCTAGTTAAAAAGTCCTAATGCCTCTATCATATTCATGTTGTTACATGCATCAATATAGTCTCAAATGGTTTAAAGCAAGTTCTAGAGAATCATGTAATCATAAGAGCACTCAAGAAAGAAATTAGATTGATTTGTATAATGCATCAATCATTATAGGCTCAAAAACTCACAAGGATGATTATACAAGTCAGATTAAGTCTAAACATGCTTCTTTCTCAATCAACATATCATATTAACATTGGCTCATAAAAAGATTGATATCAAGTTCAATTCTCATGAAAATCTTCTCACTAATAAATCTGTTTTAGACTTATGCAATTCATATCTCATCATTGTATTAAAAAGGAACTAAAACACACTAAAAATAATAATAATAAAGACTCATAAAAAAAATAGTAGACAAAAATAAAAGAAATCCTAAATCATTCCCCCCACACTTAATTCTTACATTGTCCTCAATGTAAGTCTATTAACCCAAATGAAAGAATCATGTGTAAGAGAAAAGAACTAATAACATAAGAATAGGAACAACTAAGACTCAAAACAAAACAAACTCATGCAACCTAAATAATCCTAAAATACTAAACAAAAATTAACAAGTAAACATAAAAAATAAAAATAAAAACAATAAAAATAAAAATAATAAAAGAAAAGAAAAGAAAAAGGAAAAGGAAAAGAAAGAGAAAGCAAATCTGAATATGGAAGGTTGGCAATTTCTTCTTTAATTGGGTTGCCTTCCCAATTAACACTTGAGTTAATGTTTTGAACCTAACCAACACCCCTTCTTGGCTTTTTAGGCTTGTCAGGCTCATACATGAAATTTTCCAAATTAATGCGTTTGAGAGGAAGCTTTCTTTGCACAACAGTGGATGCATTCTCCATTACAAGTATTATTCCATCATCCTTGGTGGTGCATATCTCATCGAGGAATGGTGCATCTTTTGGAACTTGTTGAATGACATCCACAAACAAACTGTTTAAGGTTTCCAGCGTGTCTTGTTCATGTTCATCCTCCTTGAACTTTGCGAATCTACTAGGAAAAGGTGGAGAAGAAACATTAGTAAAAATTGGAATCTCAAACGTTACCTCAGGTGCCGAAATACTCTTATTTGGATCATTGGCTTCATTATCCTCAAGAATAGAATTCATCTCTAATTTTGTCTCATCCTCATCTTGTTCCTCATTCCTCAAGGTCACAATAGTAGTATTCTCCTTTGGGTTAATCATTGTTTGGGCAGGGAGTTCTTCAGATCTTTGTGCTACCCATCCCACCATACTACTAGTCAATTGGATCATTTGCTTTTCCAAACTCTGGATGCTTGCCCTTGTTTCCTGTTGAAATTGCAATGTATCAGTAACAAGAGAATAGACAAGATCTTCTAAAGAAGTACCTGAGTTTTGAGTCATATGTGGTGGTTGAAAAAGATCTGGTTCTTGGGACCATGATTGATTGAAGCTAGATGGATGAGTGTAATTGGCATAAGGATCTACTTCTTGGTAATTTTTCGAGTAGCCATAATTAGTATGATCCCACCATCCCTCATGGTAAGTGTTTGAGTAATGATCATACTCTTGGTCTTGGAACACTTGATGGCCTTGACATCCTCCCATGGCCAATTGTTGAACTGGGAAGGTGAGATTGGCTTGTTGATTCTCCATGTTCATGTATGCCACCAACTCTTCAAGTGTTAGATTGCACAATTCCATCGTTTTCTTTTTTGTTTTTTTTTTATTTTTTTTTTATTTTTTTTTTCAAAATTTGATAAGAAAAACCCGTATGTACAAGAAAACAAAACTCATTAGAACTGAAAATAAGAATAAACCAAGTAACAAATAAACTAAAGAAAACAATCCCCGGCAACGGCGCCAAAAATTTGATGCACCCAAAAGAGTGTATCTTATTTAACCTTGCACTAAAAAGATCAATTGTAAGTATAATGATTAGCAAGGGTCGAGTCCTCAGGGATTGGGTTTTAATTTATGAGTTATTAGTTTATAACTTACGTTCAAAGAAAACAATAAAAGAAAAGGGGTTTTTGAAGCCAGATTTAAACTAAAGTAAATAATAAGAATAAGATGCAAGGCGGTATAACCAGCCAATAAAAATATATATACTAAATTAGGCGGTATAACCAGCCAATAAAAATATATATACTAAATTAGGCGGTATAACCAGCCAATAAAAATAAAACAAAGTTAATATACAAATTAGGCGGTATAACCAGCCAATAAAAATAAATATACTTTTAAAAATAAGCAAACTAGAAAAGTAAGAAAACAAGTAAGTAAGAAGAATCAAATATGAAAAATATGGTTAAGGTTTCATTCTCCACCACTAGACATCATTAAGAATCAATTTCAGATCTATCAATATCAACCAACTATCAAAGTTAACAACCGTAGATAACAACAAGCTCTGTTACCCCAATCTTTCCTTAGTTTGTCGTTAAATAGAACAAGCTCTCTATTTAATCTCTAACCATTAAACAACCTAGAATAAGCTCTCTAAATTCAATTTAATGGCAGCTTTATGATGAGAAAGATAGGTTGATCTAAGCAACAAACACATAAGCTCGGATTGTTCAACTTAGGTTATGTTCCACTTTGCAATTATTGAAAACTTGACCATAATCATTAATCACAAATTGCCACTTATGAATAGGAAATCAAGACAATTACACGGATCAAGACTCCTAAACTAGCAATAGATAATTATCAAGATCTATCTAGTTGTACACCTAAATAAATCAAGACAACATCATGAACAATTCTTGTAGAAGAACATAAGCAACTTTGATAGAAAATTAATGATAGATAGAATCTGAAAATCAATCACAAAACATGTCTAGGGCTTTGAAATCACCCTTAACCAAATAGAAGTTTAGCCTAGCATAGGCATTATAAACATAAAATTAAATAGACTCTAAGAAGAAAATAAAAGAAAGAAAGAAGAAGAAGAAGAATATTAATTATCCAACCTCTTGCTCTTTCTAAAGAAAAAGAAAACTAGAGAAAAGAAAGAAGAAGAAAACTTAGAGAATTTTATTACAATGGCTAATATCCTACCTATGTAAAATATGATCCTTACAATCATCCAAGGCCCTCTATTATATACACATTTTGGAGGGCTAAATGACAAGAGACAAGCTTTACAAATTTCAAAGGTAGGTATATGACGATTTTGATCAGCCAACTTGATGGTCGATTTCGTCAATATTGGAGGCCTGATCTGATCACATGGTCTTCTAGACAAGGTTCCCCTATCAGTTACGGAACCATAGCCATTGGAATCAGCTCATTGCTGATGTGGATAAGCAGATATGGGCAAAATACGAAAACATGTCAGCACAGACGTCATTGCACATCAGCCAACTTGATGGTCGATTTCGCTAGGGAAAACGACTCCGTTTTAAGAAGTGTAAAACATGAAAAAGATAGATATGCCTCTTAGCTTTGCATGGCTACAAATTTCAGCCTTATTGCTTCAGTGAAACTCGAGATATAGCTGATATGGCAAAAGGTGTCGGAACTGAAACTGAACTGGATTTTGCCCTTAATTCTAGTAATCTGAAATCACTCAAAGAAACTTGTGAAAACACCAAAATACATAAAAATATAAAAGATCATAAACACAATTAGACTAAACAATAATAACTCGTATTTGACACAAAACAATAATAAAACATAACTAAAAACTATATAATTATACGAGTTATCATTGGTTGATATTGATAGATCTGAAATTGATTCTTAATGATGTCTAGTGGTGGAGAATGAAACCTTAACCATATTTTTTATATTTGATTCTTCTTACTTACTTGTTTTCTTAATTTTCTAGTTTGCTTATTTTTAAAAGTATATTTATTTTTATTGGCTGGTTATACCGCCTAATTTGTATATTAACTTTGTTTTATTTTTATTGGCTGGTTATACCGCCTAATTTAGTTTATATATTTTTATTGGCTGGTTATACCGCCTAATTTAGTATATATATTTTTATTGGCTGATTATACCGCCTTGCATCTTATTCTTATTATTTACTTTAGTTTAAATCTGGCTTCAAAAACCCCTTTTCTTTTATTGTTCTTGAATTTAAGTTTTAAACTATTAACTTATAAACTAAAACCCAATCCCTGAGGACTCGACCCTTGCTAACTACTATACTTACAATTTATCTTTTTAGTGCAAGGTTAAATAAGATACACTCTTTTGGGTGCATCAAATTTTTGGCGCCGTTGCCGGGGATTGTTTTCTTTAGTTTATTTGTTACTTAGTTTATTCTTATTTTTAGTTCTAATTAGTATTATTTTCTTGTACATACATGTTTTCCTTTTCAAATTTTGAAAAAAAAAAAAAAAAGATGGAATTAAGCAATCTAACACTTGAAGAGTTGGTGGCATACATGAACATGGAGAATCAACAAGCCAATCTCACTTCTTCAGTTCAACAATTGGCCATGGGAGGATGTCAAGGCCATCAATGGTTTCAAGACCAACCGCATGATCATTACTCCAACACTTACCATGAGGGATGGTGGGATGATACTAATTATGGCTACTCGAAAAATTACCAAGAAGTAGATCCTTATGCCAATTACACTCATCCATCTAGCTTCAATCAATCATGGTCTCAAGAACCAGATCTTTTTCAACCACCACATATGACTCAAAACTCAGGTACTTCTTTAGAAGATCTTGTCTATTCTCTTGTTACTGATTCTTTGCAATTTCAACAGGAAACAAGGGCAAGCATCCAGAGTTTGGAAAAGCAAATGAGCCAATTGGCTAGTAGTATGGTGGGATGGGTAGCACAAAGATCTGAAGAACTCCCAGCCCAAACGATGGTTAACCCAAAGGAGAATGCTACTATTGTGACCTTCAGGAATGAGGAACAAGATGAGGATGAGACAAAATTAGAGATGGATTCTATTCTTGAGGATAATAAAGCCACAGATCCAAATAAGAGTATTTCGACACCGGAGGTAACGTTTAAGATTCCAATTTTTGCTAATGTTTCTTCTCCACCTTTTCCTAGTAGATTCGCAAAGTTCAAGGAGGAGGAACATGAACAAGACATCCTGGAAACCTTAAACAGTTTATTTGTGGATGCCATTCAACAAGTACCAAAAGATGCACCATTCCTCGATGAGATATGCACCACCAAGGATGATGGAATAATACTTGTAATGGAGAATGCATCCACTGTTGTGCAAAGAAAGCTTCCTCTCAAACGCATAAATTTGGGAAATTTCATGTATGAGCCTGACAAGCCTAAAAAGCCAAGAAGGGGTGTTGGTTAGATTCAAAACACTAACTCAAGTGTTAATTGGGAAGGCAGCCCAATTAAAGATGAAATTGCCAACCTTCCATATTCAGATTTGCTTTCTCTTTCTTTTCCTTTTTCTTTTATTATTTTTATTGTTTTTATTTTTATTTCTTATGTTTCTTTGTTAATTGTGTTTACTGTTTTTAAGTTCATTTAGGCTGCATAAGTTTCTTTTGTTTAATAGTTCTTTTCTCTTACATATAATTCTTGCATTGGGGGATAATAGCATTACATTAATGACAATGTAAGAATTATGTGTGGGGGGGAAAATTTAGGATTTTATTTAGAGTGTTTTGTTTTTGAGTCTTTTTATGTTGTTTTTCTTTCTGATCCTTGTTTTGAAAAACACTAGATGTAAATATAATTTTTTTTAACCCCGGTTAAATGGCGGATAACGGTACTCCGTGATTATTTAAATCGGTTCCATCAGCTACCCACAAAACTGATATTGTATATAAATTTCTCTTTCAATTTCTCTTTCATTTTTTTTTCTTCATTTTTTTCAGGATGGATGATATTCTCACAAGATTGCAGAAACGATTTCCTCCTTTTCCTCGAAATATTTTACTGAAGCTTTACCAAGTTCGATTTGAAAGATTAAGAATGCTTATGCACAAAGGGATTCCTGGAGACATACGTTGGATAATTGAAGCCAAGGTACGTGAAGATGAATATCTTCCTGTTTTGCATTTACCAGGTACAGGTAGAAGCACTTTTGCAAAGAAGCGACGAGCAAAGCGCATGAGTTCAAATTGCCACAAATGTGCACGATGGACGTGTAACGGTAAATGTCGTTTTATTGGGATTCCGTCCTCTAATCGAGATGATAAAATTGAATTCATTAAGGATGGACTGAGTAAGGAGAATTTGGGTAATATCCAACTTTCTCTTGAGACGCATCCTAGTGGAGACGTACAAAGAGAAATTCTTGATTTATGGCCGCAATTCCAAAGGGAATGGCAACATCTTGGGAATCTGATGTTAAAAGACCCTGTTTGCCAGCTTGTAAGAAAACTGGATGGGAAGCATATCCTCGACTCATAGAAGGCGTTTAAGCCGTTTCTGGACGTAAAACCAGAGGAAGATGTGAGCCACAATCACAACTACAATAAATGACTTCTCAGCTTTTGGTTTGATTTGCAATAACTTTATTTCGGTTTAATTTACGTGTTATTCGATTTGTGTAATTATTCTCATTTTTTTTATTTGTCTTTTACGGTTGATTTTTCTTCTCTTTTTTTATTTTCTTCCTGAAATCACGCAAAAATCTTTTGTTAGGTTAACATTTTCTTCTGACAGGTCAAATACACTTTCGGCGACATTATTACTCTTGACTTTTACGGTTGATTTTTCTTCTCTTTTTGATTTTCTTCCTGAAATCACGCAAAAATCTTTTGTTAGGTTAACATTTTCTTCTGACAGGTCAGATACACTTTCGGCGACATTATTACTCTTGTCTGATTCACTACTCAGTCCTCTATATATTACACCATGTACTCATTCTCTTTCAGGCACTCGAAAAAAAGAAAAAAAAGAGAAAAAAAAAATGGAAAGTACTTCGTCCCAACGCATTAAAAAAATTTGTGTTTTTGGAGGTGCTTATCCAGGGAAAAATAACATATTCGCTGATGAAGCCATAAGAGTTGGAGTAATACTTGCCCAACAAAAGATCCAGTTGATTTATGGAGGCGGTAGTACGGGTTTAATGGGAGCAGTCGCTACAGCAGCACACGCCGGAGGAAGTCCAGTTCTAGGAATCGTGCCAAAACTATTCACAGATTTTTGTGGACCTACCTTGGGTAAGGAAATACAAGTCTGGAGTATACCTGAACGGATAACAATCATGTACCATTCTGCCGATGCATTCATTGCTTTACCAGGAGGTCTGGGTACATTGGAAGAAATAGCTTGCGTGGCTTCTTGGTCATCTTTGGTCACAAATAAGAAACCCATTGGTTTGCTTAATATTAATGGTTATTTTAGTAATTTGCTTTCATATTTAGATAATGCTGTGGATAATGGATTCATGTTTTCAGAGGCAAGGAGAACCATAATTTCTGCTACAACCATTGAAGATTTACTCAAAAAGCTCCAAGCTTATGAGTATTTATCTGCTACGGTTGTTTCGCAAACGCTCGGAAAAAGAAAAAGAGATATGGACGAGCAAGGAGTGGATTGCACTTTGTCTTTGTGACATTATCTAACATTTTGTTTGTTGTGTCTCAGTTATAATAAGTGGTTAGCAACCTCTACAGGTAATATCTCCTAAATTTTACCTTCTTAAAAAAAAAAAAAAAGTTTGTTGTGTTTTAAGCAATTTAGAAGTATTCATTCTGAACAAGGTCTGAGTAAGGGAGACTTGAGACATACCTTGTCAGTTTGATTTTTTCTTTTCAAAAAAAAAAAAAAGAGTTTGTTGTGTTTTAAGCAATTTAGAAGTATTCATTCTGAACAAGGTCTGAGTAAGGGAGACTTGAGACATACCTTGTCAGTTTGATTTTAATCTTTTTACGTTTACTTGTTAATTTTTGTTTAGTATTTTAGGATTATTTAGGTTGCATGAGTTTGTTTTGTTTTGAGTCTAGTTATTCCTATTCTTATGTTATTAGTTCTTTTCTCTTACACATGATTCTTTCATTTGGGTTAATAGACTTACATTGAGGACAATGTAAGAATTAAGTGTGGGGGGAATGATTTAGGATTTCTTTTATTTTTGTCTACTATTTTTTTTTATGAGTCTTTATTATTATTATTATTTTTTAGTGTGTTTTAGTTCCTTTTTAATACAATGATGAGATATGAATTGCATAAGTCTAAAACATATTTATTAGTGAGAAGATTTTCATGAGAATTGAGCTTGATGTCAACCTTTTTATGAGCCAATGTTAATATGATATGTTGATTGAGAAAGAAGCATGTTTAGACTTAATCTGACTTGTATAATCATTCTTGTGAGTTTTTGAGCCTAAAATGATTGATGCATTATACAAATCAATCTAATTTCTTTCTTGAGTGCTCTTATGATTACATGATTCTCTAGAACTTGCTTTAAACCGTTTGAGACTATATTGATGCATGTGACAACATGAATATGATAGAGGCATTAGGATTTTTAGCCAGGGCCAAACAACCATCCCTTATTGATGTTCCAAGAGAACACACCCTTAGTGAACCAATTTGAGCCTACATTGAATAAGCTATCTCTTTGGTAACCATAACTTGTCCCTAACCTAAATATACTTATATCTTTACCTTTGTTCCAAAGATGAATTAGCATGATTTGAGACAAGTTGCAAAGACAAGGGATATTTTTTGGTTAGAAACAAGAAATAAGTGTGGGGGGAAAAGAAAAGAAAAGTCAAGAGAAAAAGAAATGGAATACTGGCAAATACATTCCTATATAAAAAAAAAATGAATCATCTCTTGAATTTGTGGAAAAAGAAAAAGATGTTACAAAGTTGTTTAGAATGAAGAAAAGGCCCAACATGAATATCCGGCCTAGGTGACTATGTACTTGTAAAGAGTTTTGAGAAGTTTCTTTGTATAATCTTTTTATGTCTCTAAACTTTATGAACTCTTTGGAACCTTTGTGATATCTTTATCCTTTTGTTCTTCAACCACATTACAAACCCCTTGGCCCCATTACAACCTTGATTAAAGACCTCTTGATTTATGAAGTTGCATGATCTTTTAGTGGAGAATAGGTGGACAAGCAAGCATATGGTAGAAGTGTTTTCATGAGATTGATTGAGTGTAAACACTTTACCACTACTTTAAAGAGTGAAAATCAAGAGAGTATCCCATGTGAGAAGTTGAGATTAAATTTGAACATGCACTATTTTGATTGAGATATGTTATGCTAATATTGGCTTAACTCAAACAATTTACATTCAAGCATGATTTTTTGTGAAATTTTTTAAGCTATTGATTAGTTTATAAGACTTGTTCAAAGATTGTCTCTAATTTGTATTGAAAGGATTAGGAGTAAATATTTTAGTATATGTAGTTTATTTATATTTTAGTTTTTCAATGTTTGTGGGTATCGTTCTAGTAAACCCTCACGAGACTAAACTCGTCCACTAGGGACACCTAGGGGTTTAAAGGCTTGTGTCACATGCTAAGTGCCACCGTGATTTCCTACGAAAATGGATTAGATTAGATTTTCTTATTTTATTTTTATTGAGTCGTTGCTAGGGACTAGCAACAATCTAAGTGTGGGGGTGTGATAACTCGTATAATTATATAGTTTTTAGTTATGTTTTATTATTGTTTTGTGTCAAATACGAGTTATTATTGTTTAGTCTAATTGTGTTTATGATCTTTTATATTTTTATGTAATTTGGTGTTTTTCACAAGTTTCTTTGAGTGATTTCAGATTGCTAGAATTAAGGGCAAATCCAGTTCAGTTCCAGTTCCGACACCTTTTGCCATATCAGCTATATCTGGAGTTTCACTGAAGCAATAAGGCTGAAATTTTAACCGTGAAAAGTTAAGAGGCATATCTATCTTTTTCATGTTTTACACTTCTTGAAACGGAGTCGTTTTCCCTAGCGAAATCAACCATCAAGTTGGCTGATGTGCAATGACGTCTGTCCTGAGCAGTTTTCGCATTTTGACCATATCGTCCGATACACATCAGCAAATGAGCTGATTCTAACGGCTATGGATCAATAACTGATAGGAGAACATTTTTCTAGAAGACCATGTGATCAGATAAAGCCTCCAATATTGAAGAAATCGACCATCAAGTTGGCTGATGTGCAATGACGTCTGTGCTGACCTGTTTTCGTATTTTGCCCATATCTTCCTCTCCACATCAGCAAATGAGCTGATTCGAACGGCTATGAATCAGTAACTCATAGGGGAACATTTTTCTAGAAGACCATGTGATCAGATCAGGCCTCCAAGATTGACAAAATCGACCATAAAGTTGGCTGATCAAAATGGTCATACAATATGACGAAAATTGTTAGAAAAATGCACCCACCTATTATACCTACCTTTGAAATTTGTAAAGCTTGTCTCTTGTCATTTATCCCTCCAAAATGTGTATAAATAGAGGGCCTTGGATGATTGTAGAGGATCATATTGTACATTGGTAGGATATTAGCCATTGTAATAAAATTTCTCTAAGTTTTCTTCTTTTTTTCTTTTCTCTAGTTTTTTTTTTCTTTAGAAAGAGCAAGAGGTTGGATAATTAATATTCTTCTTCTTCTTCTTTCTTTCTTTTATTTTCTTCTTAGATTCTCTTTAATTTTATGTTTATGTTTACAATGCCTATGCTAGGCTAAACTTCTATTTGGTTAAGGGTGATTTCAAAGCCCTAGACATGTTTTGTGATTGATTTTCAGATTCTATCTATCATTAATTTTCTATCAAAGTTGCTTATGTTCTTCTACAAGAATTGTTCATGATGTTGTCTTGATTTATTTAGGTGTACAACTAGATAGATCTTGATAATTATCTATTGCTAGTTTAGGAGTCTTGATCCGTGTAATTGTCTTGATTTCCTATTCATAAGTGGCAATTTGTGATTAATGATTATGGTCAAGTTTTCAATAATTGCAAAGTGGAACATAACCTAAGTTGAACAATCCGAGCTTATGTGTTTGTTGCTAAGATCAACCTATCTTTCTCATCATAAAGCTGCCATTAAATTGAATTTAGAGAGCTTATTCTAGGTTGTTTAATGGTTAGAGATTAAATAGAGAGCTTGTTCTATTTAACGACAAACTAAGGAAAGATTGGGATAACAGAGCTTGTTGTTATCTACGGTTGTTAACTTTGATAGTTGGTTGATATTGATAGATCTGAAATTGATTCTTAATGATGTCTAGTGGTGGAGAATGAAACCTTAACCATATTTTTTATATTTGATTCTTCTTACTTACTTGTTTTCTTAATTTTCTAGTTTGCTTATTTTTAAAAGTATATTTATTTTTATTGGCTGGTTATACCGCCTAATTTGTATATTAACTTTGTTTTATTTTTATTGGCTGGTTATACCGCCTAATTTAGTTTATATATTTTTATTGGCTGGTTATACCGCCTAATTTAGTATATATATTTTTATTGGCTGGTTATACCGCCTTGCATCTTATTCTTATTATTTACTTTAGTTTAAATCTGGCTTCAAAAACCCCTTTTCTTTTATTGTTCTTGAATTTAAGTTTTAAACTATTAACTTATAAACTAAAACCCAATCCCTGAGGACTCGACCCTTGCTAACTACTATACTTACAATTTATCTTTTTAGTGCAAGGTTAAATAAGATACACTCTTTTGGGTGCATCAGCAATGGAAAAACATACAAGCCTAAAGCCAGTTACACATTAAACAGGGAAGATCAAAAAAGAGTTTTTGCTTGGGTAAAAGAATTACGAGTTCTCGATGGATTTGTCTCGAATATCGGCCGTTGTGCAAATGTGGTTGATGGGAGGTTTTATGACATGAAATGCCATGACTGTCATATTTTTATGCAGCGGTTACTTCCAATTGCGTTTCGAGATTTGGTACCTAACACAATCTGGTATGCAATTACTGAGCTATCTCATTTTTTCAGAGATTTATGCTCTACAGAAATTCATGTGGACCAGATGGAGTTCTTGGAAACCAATATTGTTGAAACCATTTGCAAGTTGGAAAAAATATTTCCCCCAGCCTTTTTTGATTTAATGGAACATTTGCCTATTCACCTACTTTATGAGGCAAAAGTTGGTGGACCTGTCCATTATCGTTGGATGTATCCATTCGAAAGGTAATTAACAAAGAATGTATGTAATCTTTTACCTTATTTACTTTATTGAATTGAACATTTGTTAATTTAGTATTCGTTTCTGAATCTTAGATTTCTACATCATTTAAAGAAAAAAGTGAAAAATCTCGCATGTGTTGAAGAGTCAATAGTTGAGGCGTATATAATGGAAGAAATTTTATCGTTCTGCGCCTTATACTTTGAACCAAATGTTGAAACAATATTTACTCGGGTGCCCCGACATGATGATGGAGGAGATGTCGATCCCATGGAACGACTCTCAGTTTTCACACATGAAGGGAGATCTTTTGGTCAGAAAAAAAATGAAGGCTCGTTACTTAGAGCACGATAAGTACGATGTAGCTGAATTATATGTATTAATAAATTGCGAAGAAATCATACCTTATATTGAGTAAAAGATTTACTGTTCTCTCAAATATTAATTGTGAACTTACGTTATATAATTAAATTAGGGAAACTCATTATGTATCCAATCATTTTTACGGTGTTTGATGAGATAGTGAATATCGATGCACCGAACATTACTAATGGTGATTTGGAGAAAGTCCGTGTAAGTAGATTTAGAAAATGGTTTAAGGACTACGTAAGTATTCTTCAATTTCTATGTTCCGCTAATGCTTGATACGATTTGATATTGAATGTAATATTGTTTTTCGTTCACCGTTCATAGGTTCAGCAATATTCAAGTCAACATAACTCTCGTATAGTTGAGTTATCTTATGGTCCAGGACGTATGGGTTGGTGTTATTCTGGATATTTCGTTAATGGTTTCAAGTTTCATACTTTAGATAATGGAAAAAATCGAAAAACCATGAATAGCGGTGTATGCGTCAAAGGCGACTGTTATAACGATTCTTCGCATGACTTTTATGGAATGTTGTTAGACATTGTGGAGTTAGAATATTTTGGTGTGGGAAATCGGGTCGTACTTTTTAAATGTCGATGGTTTGATACAGATAAAGGAATTCGGGTAGATCCTCATAATGGGCTTGTTGAAATAAAGTACAGGTCAATACTTGCTTGTAATGAACCTTTTGTTTTAGCACATCAATGTCAACAAATGTATTACAGTTCTTATCCATCGAATAGAAGAGAACGTCGAGACTGGTGGGCTGTGTTCAAAACAAAAGCTAGGAGTAGATTTGACATTGGATCTCGTGCAAGAGAAATAATTGATCTAAACGAAGGGGTTTATCAGCAAATGGATGTGCCTACTCCCACCATTGTAACATATTCAGAAGATCTTGACAATCCTCAACTTTTGGTTCATGGTGATTTCGAAAAAGTAAACATTAATGTTCAGAGAACAAATGAAGAAGAAAATGCCGAGGACGAAGAAGAAGAAGTAGATTATGATGACAGCGATTACAATGATGCTGATGGGAACAACGAGAATGATGATGATTAGAAAGTTAATATTATTTACTCATTTTGTAATTGATGATCTGTCAAGTAATATATTTTATGTGTATGCAATATATATATATATATATATATTTACTAATAAATTTAATATTTTTTATTTTACAGATAAAATGCGAGGAGGAAGGCGTAAAACTAAAGTGCAGAAGAAACGGAGTTCTATGTGGGATGCTTTTCGACCATTTGGAGGTTCGTCCTCGAGGCATGCTACACCAGAGTTGCCACCTATGCTACACCAAAAGTAAACATTAAAGTCGGTGCTACACCAGAAATACATTTGAATATTATTTTATTTATATTTTTACGAATTTCATTTTATTTTTTATGGTGTAATTATATAAAATTTTATTTGATTTTTAATTTTTTTAATAATTAATTTTTTTATTATTTGTTTTTGTTAAAAAAAACAATTACCGACGGAATAATCCGTCGGTAAAGGACATTTACCGACGAAATATTTCGTTGGTAATAAATTATTACCGACCAAATTCATCCATAGGTAACTCTATTACCGACGGAATATATCCGTCGGTATACGGTATACCTATCACAAACAGAATATTCCGTTATAATTTCTGTCGGTAAAAAAATTTACGACAGAACTATTCCGTCGGTGATAAAAGAATACCGACGAAAGATTTCGTCGGTAAAATTTCGTCGGTAAAGTCAAACAATATCGACGGAATATTCCGTCGGTAAAGTTTCTTTACAGACGGATTTTTCTTTACCAACCGAATTAGTATCACCGACGGACTTTTACAACGGAATTTTTCGTCGGTAAAACGTATCACCGACGAAAAATAGACTTTTATCGACGGATTAATCCGTCGGTAAAAGTCCGTCCTCTTGTAGTGTGGGACTCATAGTTTGAGCTTCAACCATGTAATGGCAACGTCATCTTATTCTTCCTGAATTAATAAGAGACACATCTAGGCTATTTTGTTCCGATTCTTCATTTTTTTTAAAAGTACTTGTGTCCGACATCCGTATTCGACGCATATCCGGACATAGGTATGGAGATATGATATTCTTCCAAGGACCCTCCAAATACATGAAAATCTTAGAAAAAATTAAATATACTCGTATTGGACACATACCCGTGTCCGACATTCACATCCGAATCCGAGTAAAACATAGCATCTAGGATCTAATTGCTGCGATGCAAATTGGACCATAGAGAATGAGTGCTGGCTTGCCATGGTTGGAATTCACAAGAAGGCGATATACACTACTGTGGCCATTGCTATGTCACTGAATCTGAATCCACCTAAAAGCAAAGCACAGCAACCACCACCGCCATTTTACTGAGCTTGTTCCAAATAAGACTATTATATTTCCCATGACTTTTGCATGATCAATGGAAACAAGGAATGAATCAGCAGCAAGTCTATCGATTGCTTCAGACTAGTAATCTCCTTCGGGGAGCTACTAATGACTGTAACTTTGAAACCAAAGGCCTTAATTACCAATCTTCACAGCAACATGATCAAGCTAGCTAGCCCACCAAGTCGTGCAACCACCCAAATGCTTGCCTGCTTCAATCATTCCTGTCCCATCCCATCCTATATGAATAACCACCATAATTTTCTTGTCCCATACATCCTGATTATGAGAGTTAGAGGTAAATATTAAACGAGGGCAGTAGCTCTCCAGGTGTTGCTGGCAGCATTCACAGCTCATGCAGGAGCCAACCCGGTCGCCCACTTTGAATTTCGTCAAATTATTTCCCAACTTTTGTTGCAACACCAAACAATTTCATGCCTGGAGAGAGCAACAAAAGCATGCCTTATTTATGTAGGTTCCTGCAAAATGTGTTAGGAAGATAACAAGGTTCGACCAGACTATACTACCATACTTCATGAATGATTTAATTAGCAATTCAATTGGACTGTTTCACATCAGTTCTCGCTACTTCAAAATTATTATTAAAGAATAAAAAGGCCTACAGGCTAAAGAGACGCATTCTCAATCCGCAAAATTACGACTGTAAAAAAATTGTTGAATCAAAAACCATAAATAATAGTAATAAATTAAATAAATCAGTGTCGATCATGAAGTAGCAGAGCTAAGATTTGACATTTCCCGATCAAATTGGTCCTAAATCTATAAAAATTGACCGAATTTGTCTTCATTTCGCTTTCCCAGTAAGCCAAAAAAATAGTGACTCTCTGAAAAAGAGATGGCAGTGAACCAGGCGGCGACGTTGAAGGTGGGGTTGGGTCTATTAGGCTTGTGTTTGTTCGGCTACATAATGGGTCCACCTTTGTACTGGCATTTCATGGAAGGCTTAGAAGCCGTCAGCCACACCTCCAACACTTGCCCACCTTGCCCACCTTGCCTTTGCGATTGCTCTTCCTAGCCTCTTTCACAATCCCTGAAGGTATTTCCAGATCTGGGCTAGATCTCATTTCTTCCGCTTTTCTTATAAAAAATGAAAGGGGAATTGGAGAAATTGACGACGAAGCAAGGGGAAGGGATGAGAAGATTATGAACCCTAAACCTAGAGGTGGCAATTGGGCGGGTTCGGGCGGGTTCGGGTCGGGTTCATTCGGGTTCGGGTTTATTCGGGTTCGGGCTCATTCGGGTTCGGGTCCATTCGGGTTCGGGCTCATTCGGGTTCGGGCTCATTCGGGTTCGGGCCCATTCGGGTTCGGGCCCATTCGGGTTCGGGCTCATTCGGGTTTGGGCCCATTCGGGTTCGGGCCCATTCGGGTTCGGGTTCGGGTTCGGGTTCGGTCTGGGTTCGGGTTCGATCTGGGTTCGGGTATGTTTTACATTATTTTATTTTATATTAGATGTAATCATTTTTACGTAATTTAAATATTTATATCTAAAAACAAATTATTAATTTATTATTATTTTTATTTTTATACTTTTGCTATTATATGATATTTTTAATTATATTTATTTTTTAAAATTAATATTTGTTAGCACCAAAAGAATAAGAAATTAATTTGTTATATAAAATCAAATTTTAAAATAATTTATTATAAAAAATATGATATATTATAAATTAATATATTGATATTTAAAATAATTGATTTGATGAACTCGAATTTCAAAATATAAATACATTATAATTTATATTCACTATAAAATAAAAAACTTTTAAAAATAAATCCTGGCCTTCATCTATTCGTTTATATACTTATAAAATGCAAAAAAATTATGCTTATAGTCAAGATATATATATATATATATATATATATATATCGAGTACTTATATTTTTTTCATCAGTCTAAAGTATAAATTATAAAGTAGTACTAAAAAATATAATTTATATTTAAATTATACGTAATAAATATATAATTAATATGATTATTTATTAATATATAATAAATATACCCAAAACCAAAAGGCCATAAAACCCAAAACCCCATTAAACCTACCCGTTAAAATAAAATAACATGAAAGCCATAATCCAATTAAACCCACCCTAACCTAACCGTATAAGTATAACTAGAGCTGCTCATGGGCCGGGCTGGGCCGCGGCCCGATTTTATTTTTTATGTTCTCTGCCCAGGCCCGGCCCTGGGTCGGCCCGGCCCACCCGTTTAGGCCCGAAACACTGTTCATTGGAATAAAAAAATAATTTTTTTTTAATTTTTTTTAATTAAAATTAAATAAAATAATATTATTATAATAAAAATTACTGTTCCGGACCGGACCGGCCCGGAACATAAAATATCCTGCCCAGGCCCGGCCTGATACGGGCCGGGCTGCCCGGCCAGTGAGCAGGTCTAAGTATAACCCAAAAGGCCAAAATAATTGAATTATTGTCAATTTTTTTTACCCTTATAGATTAATTGAATTATTGTCAAATTTTTTTTCACATCTCTAAAATTTTCAAAAATTTAAAATATTTAGATTGTAAATTCATCATGATATGAGACGTTAAAGTTATAACTTATAAGTACACAATATAATTTACTTTTTGATAAAATTATTATTTCATCATCATATATATATATAATATATAATATATAATATATTAAAATTAAAATTAAAATTTTAATTAAATTATTAAAAAAATTAGAATAAAATTAATAATTAAAGTTATTGCTTTGTAAAAAAAAAAAAAAATTAATTGCAATTTGATTATTTTTATTTTTAGTATTAAATTTGAGTTCGGGTTCGGGCCGGTCTCGGGTTCGGGTCCATTCGGGTTCGGGCTCATTCGGGTTCGGGCTCATTCGGGTTCGGGTCCATTCGGGTTCGGGTCCATTCGGGTTCGGGCCCATTCGGGTTCAGGTCCATTCGGGTTCGGGCCCATTCGGGTTCGGGCTTTTTCGGGTTTGGGTTTTTGACTTTTTGGTCAAATCGGGTTTGGGCGGGTTCGGGTTCGGGTTTTCCTGGGCGGGTTTTCGGGTTCGGGTTCATTTTGCCACCTCTACCTAAACCCCAAATTTTAATTTTTTTTTTCTAGAAAATGAAAAAAATCATTTTTTAATTATGTATATAAAAAAAAATGATGTGGCTTTTAAAAAAATATATAACATGGATTTATTGTCACGTGAAGACAGTTAATTGAATATCAAATATACATCAGCATTTTTTTTTTTTTTAACAAAATTAGGTTTTAGGACAAAGTCATAGACAAAAAAAAAAAAAAAGTTAAGTATCAAGTTGACAGTTTTTTATTTTTCAGGTGTCAAACAGATATAAAATATATAAAGTACATGAGTTAATTTTTTTTTTAATTTATTTTTAACCTTTGGCTTGAACGGTGAGTTTTGGCTTTTCGTTTAAAAAAATGAGTACGAAAAGGAAGATAATTGAAGGGGTGGTGAGAAAAAATATGAGATAATAGGGCTGTGCATTGTTCAGTTAAAATCGAATTAATTGATTGAAAATAAAATTAATTCGGTTATTCGGTCAGTTATCAAACTACTCGATTGGTAAAAATTTTAGAAATTTTGCGGTTATCAATTAATTTGGTTCGATAATTGAAAATAATTGAATTAATCGAAATAAATAAAAAAGATTATATTTTGAATTTTTGTTAAATATTTTAAGTTTTGTGTTGTTAAAATTTTTAACTTATTATGGATGCATTTTTTTTATGTTTGATATTTGAATTTTTGTTGCATAATTATATTTATTTGAATTATGAAAAATAAAAAAAATTAAAATTTTAAGATATAATTTTAACTTATTAATGATAAAATAATTAAAATTCGATTAATCGATTAATCTATTGAATTAACCAAAATATTTCGATCGGTTAAAGTTTTTTTTTTGTTGTTGAAGAAAGGTCATTTTAAAAAAAAATGTATTTGGGTAATATGTTTTTATGTCAATTTTTTGATAGATGACAAGCTTTTGTGAATTTTTTTTTTTTTTTTTTGAATATTGTGATTCATGGTTATGGAGGCTCCCAAGCTATACCAACTTTGAGATGAAGCCATTAACACCTATTCATTATTAAGACCTTAGCAAAAAGCTTTAGGAAGTTAAAATAGAGGTGGCAAAATGAATCCGAATCCAAAAATTCGTTTAGAAAAACTCGAACCCGAACCCGTTCAAACCCGATTTGATCAAAAAGTCAAAAACCCGAACCCGAATGGGCCCGAGCCCGAATGAGCCCGAATCCGAATGGACCCGAACCCGAGATCTGCCCGAACCGATACTAAAAATAAAAATAATCAAATTGTAATTAAATATTATTTTTTTTACAAAGCAATAACTTTAATTATTAATTTTATTCTAATTTTTTTATAATTTAATTAAAATTTAAAATTATATATATATGATGATGAAATAATAATTTTATCAAAAAGTAAATTATATTTTGTATTTATAAGTTATAACTTTAACGTCTCATATCATGATGAATTTACAATCTAAATATTTTAAATTCTTGAAATTTTTAGAGATGTGAAAATTTTTTTGACAATAATTCAATAATTCTTTAAGGGTAAAAAAATTTGACAATAATTCAATTATTTTGGCCTTTTGGGTTATACTTATACGGTTAGGTTAGGGTGGGTTTAATTGGGTTATGGCTTTCATGGGATTTTATTTTAGCGGGTGGGTTTAATGGGGTTTTGGATTTTATGACCTTTTGGTTTTGGGAATATTTATTATATATTAATAAATAATCATATTAATTATATATTTATTACGTATAATTTAAATATAAATTATATTTTTTTAGTACTACTTTATAGTTTATAGTTTATACTGATGAAAAAAATATAAGTACTCGATATATATATATATATATATATATCTTGACTATAAGCATAAAAGTTTTACATTTTATAAGTATATAAACGAATAGATGAAGGTCAGGATTTATTTTTAAAAGTTTTTTATTTTATAGTGAATATAAATTATAATGTATTTACATTTTGAAATTCGAGTTCATCAAATCAATTATTTTAAATATCAATATGATTAATTTATAATATATCATATTTTTTATAATAAATTATTTCAAAATTTGATTTTATATAACAAATTAATTTTTTATTCTTTTGGTGCTAACAAATATTAATTTTAAAAAATAAATATAATTAAAAATATCATATAATAGCAAAAGTATAAAAATAATAATAAATTAATAATTTGTTTTTAGATATAAATATTTAAATTACGTAAAAATGATTACATCTAATATAAAATAAAATGATGTAAAACATACCCGAACCCAGACCGAATCCGAATGGGCCCGAACCCGAATGGGCCCGAACTCGAATGAGCCCGAACCCGAATGGACCCGAACCAGAATGAACTCGAACCCGAATGGACCCGAACCCGAATGAGCCCGAACCCGAATGAACCCGAACCCGAATGAGCCCGAACTCGAATGAACCCGAATAAATCCGAACCCGAATGAATCCAACCCGAACCCGCCGGAACCCGCCCAATTGTCACTTCTAGTTAAAACCCTTTTTTTCTTTTCTTTTGACAGTACAAAAATAGTTTTTTTTTTTACTTTGTATATTTCAAAGAGTGGGAATTTCTCTATGAATTGATTCGTCATGATCTTGAGGCCTTTGCTCAGTCATAAAACGTATGTGTTTATAGAAATAATAATGGGACGGATTCGAGCGAGTTCGAATTATATCAAGTTCGAATATTTTTAAATTCGAACTTTTTAAATTTAAATTTATTTGGTCACATCCGTGATTTTAGAATATACAAAATTCTGTGAATCCCGTTCTATGTAAAGAAGGGATGAAAAACCAATAAAAGGGATTCGGGGGAATCGAAACTCACTTTATAAATAAAAAAAAAAAGTTAAAGTACAATTTGAGTGTTTGTTTGGACCTCTTTGGTCCTTCTGTTTATACTTTTTATTTAAATAATTAAATTGTTCTTTCGACTAAAGCAAAATGGATAAATTTTAATTAATTATAGCAAAAGCTATAGCTTAATTTGGCACACCTGTGCTAACGAATTTTACCTTTTGTGTAGAGTTAGTAATTTTTTTACAGAAAACATGACACGAGTACGTTATATCTAATAAAGGTTTTACTAACGAATGTTCTTAAAACATTTTTTAAGGTTAATTAATATGTTATTTATAATAATTGTTGAGAAAAACTTAGAGTAGATAACTCTAATTTTATCACTCAAAGAAGAAAGTTTAGATTTTAGGAAAACTCACAAATGCTCACACTTCACTCTAGACTACACTCTTTAGAGAAGAACTCCTTAGGAAAACTTAGAACTTTTATTGCTTATTGAAGCTTACTACTTGATGATTTACAAATGCAAGGGAGGGGGGTATTTATACAATACCAAGACAAACACAAGCCACACAAATATAAAATCTAAATAAATTACAACCACCCATTGTTGTTTAATAACAACCACACATTTAAATCACACAACTACAACCACACATTAAACCACACAATTGCAACCACACATTGTTGTTTAATAACAACCACACATTTAAATCACACAACTACAACCACACATTAAACCACACAATTGCAACCACACATTAAACCACACAATTTGCAACCACACATTGTTAGGCTTTTATTTTTCCTTGTGCTGGTATTGGACAATTTAACACTCCCCCTCAATACTAGCTCTTCCTCTTTGCACCATGTTGAGTTGACGACGAAACATTTCAAATTTGTTGATACTCAAACCTTTTGTGAATAAATCTGCCATTTGATCATCTGTCTTGATCTGCTTCATCTCAATCTCTTCTTGTAGAACCTTTTCTCTGATAAAGTGATAATGCACTTCTATATGTTTGGTTCTTGCGTGAAAGACTGGATTTTCTGCCAAACGAATTGCTGACTGGTTGTCGCAATACAACGGAACTGCATAATCTACTGGTTGATGTAGATCACTCATTAGTTGTATCAGCCACGTACACTCTTGAGCTGCCATTGCTGCTGCTCGATACTCAGCTTCGGTAGTTGACAATGATACCGTTGGTTGTCTCTTACTGCACCAAGAAATTGTTCCAGAACCAAGTTTAAACATGTACCCAGTTGTTGATCTCCTGGTGTCATGATCTCCTGCATAGTCAGCATCACAATAACCAACTAACTTACAGTCTTTACCTTTCTTGTACAAAAGACCATAATCTATTGTACTTTTCACATATCTCAGTATTCGTCGAACTGCTTCTAAATGAGGCTTCTTCGGATTTTGCATATACCGACTCATCACACCAACTGTATAAGAAATGTCAGGTCGAGTCAAGGTTAAGTAGATCAGGCTACCTACCAATTGTCGATACATAGTTGCATCTTCCAAGTCTTTGCCTTCAAGTGCACACATCTTGCCATTTGGTTCCATCGGTGTTGAAATTGACTTGCTCTCGAGCATTCCAAACCTTTTTAGCAAATCTTTAGAATATTTTTGTTGACAGAGAAATATTCCTTCTTGTATGTGATCAACCTCTAGACCAAGAAAGTGCTTGAGTTGTCCAAGTTCTTTCATTTGGAAACGAACTGATAAATTCTCCTTGGTTTGAAGAATTTCTGCCTCATAATCACCAGTTATGATTAAATCATCCACATATATCAATACGATAGCTAGCTTTCCTCCATTAGCTTTGACAAACAAGCTGGAATCTGCAGGTGTCACTGAATAACCACTATGAGTTAAAAATTCAGCAATCTTACCATACCATGCTCTAGGTGCTTGTTTCAATCCGTAAAGTGCCTTTCGCAGCTTACACACATGCTCAGGATGATTTTGGTTTTGAAATCCCAATGGTTGAATCATGTAGATTTCCCAATCTAGCTCTCCATGAAGGAATGCATTCTTCACATCCATCTGCCACAAGTTCCAGTCTTTGTTGGCTGCAAGGGCAAGTAGGACTCGTACGGTTGTAAGTCTTGCCACCGGACTAAATGTTTCATCATAGTCTAGCTCATACTTCTGAGAGAAACCACGAGCCACCAACCGTGCCTTGTACCTTTCAATCGACCCATCTGGACGATGTTTTATCTTGTAAACCCACTTGCAGGATATGGGTTTCACATCTCTTGGTTTTGGCACTAGATCCCAAGTCTGATTTTGCTCAAGCGCAGTGATCTCTTCTTTCATAGCCATAATCCACTCAGAACTCTGTGATGCTTCTTCAAACGTCTCAGGTTCTGTTGCAATTGGTTCTTCCACTATGGCTGCATTAGCATATTTGGGATTTGGCTTCCGTGCTCTTGTTGTCCTTCGGATTTGTGATTGTGGAGATGGTTCTTCCACTTCACTCGATCTAACATCTGGTTGATACACACCAGTTTGCCAAGGACTCTGGACTAACACTTGCTCGTCATCGTCATCATCACATAGGTCTTCTACTTCATCTGAAGTTGATTGAAGTTGGACAATATACTCTCCCATTTTCTGTTGTAGCATGTCTTCAAATTCTTTTGAATCTGACAACACCTCCTTTTCTGAGGACCACCAAGAAGATGCTTCATCGAATACCACATTGCGTGAAGTGTAACATCTTCCACTCGTAGGATCACAACATTTCCACCCTTTCCTTTGGTTGTCGTATCCCACAAAGATACACCTAGTTGCTTTCTTATCAAACTTGCTACGTAAATGATCAGGAACAAATACATAACATACACAACCAAATACTCGAAAGTAGCTGACTGAAGGTTTCATTTTCCACAATTTCTCAAAGGGTGAAACAAACTCTAACCTTGGTTGAGGAAGTTTGTTGATCACATGGGCTGCGGTTCTCATAGCTTCGGCCCAAAATCTTCCGGGTACATTCTTTGCATGCAGCATACTCCGACAAATTTCTGCAAGATGCCGATTCTTTCTCTCTGCTACACCATTCTGTTGTGGTGTATTGACACAAGTATACTGATGACGTATGTTGCATTCTCGTAGGTATTGAGAGAATTCGCCTGTGCTATATTCTCCTCCATTGTCTGTGTGCAAGCAACATATCTTCTTTCCCACTTCTCCTTCAACTATCTCTTTGAACTCTTTAAACTTTGAGAAAGTGTCAGACTTTTCTTTCATAAAGAGAACCCACACATACCTGGAGAAATCATCAATAAACGTCACCATGTACCGCATTCCACTAATTGATGGTTGCTTAACGGGCCCAAATACATCAGAGTGAACTAACTCTAATGGTTCTTTTGCTTTAAACTTTGACTCCTCGTATGGCAATTGGTGTGCTTTACCATATTGGCATCCTGCACAAACTGTGTCTGTTCTTATGTCAAGCTGAGGAAGTCCCTTAAGCATCGACTTCTTCATCATCATACTTAGCTTGGAATAACTAACATGACCTAACCGCATGTGCCATAAATCTGCTGTATCGCTCCTTCTTGTCTTGTCTACATATGCTGACTCTGCTGACATCACGTAGACTGACTCCAGACGTCGTCCTTCCATCATCGGCTGTCCTGAGATTTTGAGATCACGATATACCTTCACATCTCTTGGACCAAACAGAATATGGTGACCTGACGATGTTAATTGTGCCACTGAAAGCAAATTTTTCTTCATGCCTTGGACATGGTAAACATCTTGTAGTGGTACCTGATTATGACTATATCGAGGTGCTACTACCGCCTTACCGATGTGAGTAATCGGTAATCTTGAATTATCAGCTGTCACAACAATGCGATTTCCCTTGTATTCTGACAGGTTCTGCAACTTCTGTTTATCGCCTGTCATGTGATTTGAGCAACCTGAATCGACAATCCAGTCATTCTCATAGTCAATTCGGTCAGCCGTTGTTACTGTGAGAGCTAACTCTTCCTCTTCCATAGCAAAAAATGCTTCAGCGTCCCAATCATCTTCGCTTTTCTCCTTTGTACTAGAAGTAGCAGCATTGCTCTCAGCGGGCCTTTTGTTAAACCAACAATCTTTTGCCATGTGACCTTTCTTGTCACAGTTGTAACAGTTACCTTCAAATCTTTTATTGTTGCTACGATTCTTTGAAGCTCCCCCTGGACGAGAGCTCCCTTCTCCTTGATGACTTTTTGTCTTGTCACCATACTTTTTAGATCCACCACCGACGTGCTGTTTGAATTTGCCTTTGCTTTTGTTGGTGTAGAGTGCTTCCTCTTCACTTTTCAACGAGACCCCTCCTATTTGCTTGGCCATAGATTCTTGACCAACAAGCAAATTTTCAAACTCTACAAGTGATGGTTGAGTTGGCCATCCTTGTATAGCGGCAACGAAGCTGCGATATTCGGGCCTCAAACCATGGATAATTATTCTTTTTACCCTGGTATCTCCAATAGCAGCTGTAGGATCTAAATCAGAAATTTCACGGCATAACGTTTTTACCTTGTGAAAGTATTGAGCAATCGATATATCTCGTTGTGCAACTGATAACAATTCATTCTCAAGAAGTTGAAGTCTTGTGTCATTCTTTCTCGAAAAGAGTGCATCTAAAGTATCCCACGCTTCTTTTGGCGTTTCTAGCTTTTGTATGTGTTCCAACATTTCTTCTTCAACTGTGGTCTTAAGGGCAAACATGGCTTTACCCACTTTAATCTTCCATTTGCGCAAGGTTCCTTGAGCATCTTCTTGCTTGGGCTTCGTAACTTCACTACCACCAACGACTTCCCAAAGGTCTTGACCTTGTAGGTAAGACATCATACACGTTTTCCACGTGTTGTAATTTTTGTGATTGAGCTTCTTGATTCCTCCAACTACTTGAAGATCACCCATCGTGTCGGCAAGACTCTAACAATACCGAACAAGCTTGATTTTGAGACACAAACTTGTAGAGTACAAACTCCTCACGACTCAAGAACGCTCAAACCAAAAATAGTACTTGAATAACTATTTCACCGTGAACAGTACCGTATACGTGAATAGTATCGTATACCATATACTTGAATAAATATCGTATATGTTAACAATTACTATAAAAGTATATAGTGACACGTGTGAATAGTAACTATGGTAGTAACTCACAACTTTGCTCTGATACCAATTGTTGAGAAAAACTTAGAGTAGATAACTCTAATTTTACCACTCAAAGAAGAAAGTTTAGATTTTAGGAAAACTCACAAATGCTCACACTTCACTCTAGACTACACTCTTTAGAGAAGAACTCCTTAGGAAAACTTAGAACTTTTATTGCTTATTGAAGCTTACTACTTGATGATTTACAAATGCAAGGGAGGGGGGTATTTATACAATACCAAGACAAACACAAGCCACACAAATATAAAATCTAAATAAATTACAACCACCCATTGTTGTTTAATAACAACCACACATTTAAATCACACAACTACAACCACACATTAAACCACACAATTGCAACCACACATTGTTGTTTAATAACAACCACACATTTAAATCACACAACTACAACCACACATTAAACCACACAATTGCAACCACACATTAAGCCACACAATTTGCAACCACACATTGTTAGGCTTTTATTTTTCCTTGGGCTGGTATTGGACAATTTAACAATAATAACATTGTATTAAATGTAAAAGTTGATAATTTTATTTATTATTTTCAATGCATTGATTGAAGATATTACTATAATAACATTAAAAAGTGTCCTTAGGGCATTTGTTAACAAAATCCATCTAATAAATATGATATATTTAAACACTATTAATATAACACATGTAATACATATATCGTATTTTTTTTTTAATTTTGATATATTTAATAATTTATATTGTATTTATGTTTACACGACTAATATAAAAAATATGAGATACGATATACATACACGGATTACCAACCTAGATTTTTATGGGGCAGCTCTTCATCAGCAAAGAAGATGCATTTGGTTGACTAGAAATCGGTTTGTAATGTTAAAGAGTTTGGCGGTCTTGGATTAGTTGATCTAAAGCTCAAGAATAGAGCTTTGCTTAACAAATGGATATGGAGGTATGGGAATGAAAGTAACAGTCTATGGAGTGGTGTTATTGCTGGCAGATATGAGCTTCAACCTGATAATCTTCTTCCCTCTTGTGGGAACAATCGCAAAGTTTCCCGCATCTGAAAAAACATCACTCAGCCGTTATCTTCTTCAAATTTTTATTTTCCTTTTCTGTCCACAGGTGTTGGCATATGCCCTGGTGATGGGAGCTCCACTATTTTCTGGTGTGATGAGTGGATTGAACACTTACAAACTAATCATTGAGTGTGATTGTATTAATGTTGTCAATGTCTCAGAATGCATCGTGGAGGTTAAGAAATTATATTGCTAGCTATGATTGAATCGCTCAAATCACGACTGGATAATTGGGAACTATGTTATGTTCCTAGAGAAGCTAATGTCGATGCGGATAGGCTTGCAAAGTCTGGTGTCAATAGGCAGTACAATCTCTTTATTATGTTCTCTTAAATGTTATGTTTTACATTGGCCTTTTCTGAACATAGTGTGTATGGGGCAACGTTTTTGTTTTGTATGTGTACTGTCTTCCCTATTATCTATAAATAAAATTTAGCTTTTTTAAATAAAAAATAAATTACTTTTGTGTTCCATAGTATCCTGAGAATTCAAACGAATTATATTCATAAATATATAGATATATAAGTGCAGCAACTTCACGAGGAAATTAATTAAATATGAATTCCACATGCCATGGTTTCAAAAGTCTATGCATGCATGAAAATTAAGCCAGACATACTATAATTAGTATATTTTTATGGGATAATATTCAAATAATTTTTTGAATGTTACTAAAAATTAGAAATAAACTTATTTTTTATTGCATGAAATGAAACTAAAGTTATGAATTTTTATTTTATTGTAATTATATTTATTAAAATTTAAAAATGGATGTATAAAGTCTAATTGTCAGAATTATTAAAAGGTTTAATACTTAAATATGCTCTCAAGCTTTAGTAAAAAAGAGAATTAAGTCCTTAACCTTTTACTGCGTTTTAATAAGGCAATAATCTGTTATTTTCTATAATTATAATGATAAGCTTTTAAAAATAATTAAAATATCCATTGGAACAACTTTTAAGTTGTTTTATAACTTAAGTTTATTCTATAAAAGTCTAATTGAAATGATGAACGATTAATTATGATTTTTCACGTGTTTACAAGTAGTTTTAGATAACAAACATTAGTTATTTCAATTAGACTTTTTTCATTGATTTTAAAAGTTTATAATTATAATTACATACAAATCAAGAATTATAGTTTTATTTACACGCAATAAAAAGTCAAGGCTTAGTTCTACTTTTTACTAGAGTTCGAGGTATATTTGGATATTAAACTTTATTAAAATTGATTTTCCTCAAATATTTGTCATTTAATTCATCCAAATAAATTCAAGTATTTTTTTATCAATTATTATATAATCTAATAAAAAAAATTAACGAAATATGAAATATTTCATAATGTAAGGATTTAAATTATAATAAAATAACAGTTCAGAGTCTTATATAATAAAAGATTGATGGCTAATATTCATTTTTTATGAAGTTTGAGACTTATTGTTGAATGAACACATTTCCTTCTTCTTCAACAAAGGTTGCACTAAGAAAATTCAAGATTTGCAACTTCAACAATGGCAGCTGCATCATTTCCATGATGCCAGCTGCAATGATAGACTAGCTGTAATGTTAGACTTTTAGCTTGAGTGTTCACAACTTATAAATTTTAGTATTTAAGAAGTGCTAATACATAAATGTAAAATAAGTTCTGATTTCAAGACAGAGAAAATATTTATGTTCTTCTGCTCTTTGTTTATCAGTTATTCATTTTATTCTTTCTTTTCAAATTTTGAACATGGTATCAGAGCCAAGTTTTGTGCAAAACAGAGTGTGTTTTTGATTCTGTCCAAAACTTGAAACTGCTCGATTTTGTGTTTTGAACATACCAAGTGAAAGAACTCATCGAGACGAGTTCAACGGAGTCAACCGGAGCCAGAACGGACCCCGCACGTGCCCCCACGCACCACCAGAAGATCGGAGAGTGGGATTCACTCTCCCACATGTCACACGCACCTGCTAAAGGTTGAAGGCGATACTGTTCACGTGTGTACTGTTCACGTGCCACTATTCATGCTCCACTATTCACGCTACATCGACCAATTTTTCCCTAGGCTGTATTTTGAGTCGGTTGAGCAAATCCGAGTTGCTTGCACTAGGATATTCGTGGAATATTCTTTGCTTGCCCAAAAATTACTCAGTTAGACTCGTTTCTGACTAATTCGATCATTTCGGACTCAACTGCGACACCCTTTTTTCATATCAGATCTTTAAAAAAAGAAATGTCTGAAAAAGGTTTCGAGTCTAGTGGAATTAAATCCATTCCAGTTGTGGTTCAGTCCGAAGGTGTTTTTAATGTAGGAATTACCCTTACTGAATCCAATTACGATATATGGTCTCAGTTGATGGAAATGCAAATTACAGAAAGAGACAAGATCTCATATATACGTGGCAAGACTCAGCCACCTGCAGAATCTGATGAAGGCTAAGAAAAATGGTATGTCGAAAATCAAAAGGTAAAAAGGTGGTTATTAATGTCCATGTCTCTAGATATTATGAGACGTTATTTACGCCTACCTACTGCCTACGATATTTGGACAGCCTTGTCCAAAGCATTCTATGATGGCAATGATGAGTTGCAGGTTTTTACTTTAAATCATAAGGCTTTCTCCGTAAGACAAAAAGGCGGAATCCTCTCTGTATATTATGGAGAATTAACTGAAACTTTCCAAGAGTTAGACCATCATGATACGGTGATTATGAAAGACCCAGATGATGTCAAAGGCCACCACCGATCTATTGAACGATTAAGATTTCATATATTTCTCGTTGGATTGGATGAGATCTTTGATTCAATTCGATGTGAAATTTTGCAAAGAGATCATGTACCAAGCCTAGAGGAATGTTATTCATTAGTCCGACGGGAGGATATATGCAATATCACCTTAAAAGGTGACCCTGAATAGGGATGGCAATGGAGCGGAGCGGGGGCGGATATTGCCTTATCCACCTCCACCCCACTCTTGCATGGATGTTGGAAACATCCACATCCATGGATGTCGGTTACATCCATAACCGCTCCACGGTGCTCCACTCCGCTACACCCCAATTTATATTAATTATTTTTAACTTAATATTGTAAAAAATTATATTATAATTTATTCATGAACATAATTTTAGTATATAAAAATCTTTAATATAATATATATAATACATATATACTAAAAGTGTAGATATAAAATATTAGTATATATATGATTTTAGTATATATATCTAATATATATTAAAAATATAAGGAAAAATATAAAATATTTTAAAGGATAAAATAGTAATTTCAAAAGTCGGGGCGGGGCGGAGTGGAGCAAGCATTTACCAAAACCGCTCCGCTCCACCCCGCTCTAAAAAAAAAAAAACCTCTCCATTCGGAGCGGATCGGTGCGAAATCCATCGATCGGATCGGATTTTGCCATCCCTAACCCTGAAGCATCATGGTGGCTCAAAATCAATCTAATCAGGGGCAACAAGATCGAGCACAACCTAGCAATGATAGATCATCAATGGTGTTGACAAGTCCTTTTACAAATGCACTCATTGCCATAAGACTGGTCACACCAAAAGTCGTTGTTTTGAACTGGTGGGCTATCTAGAATGGTGGGATCCTTGTCGTGCGAAAAAATTTCACCAAAAGCCTTCCACTGCAGCAGTTGTTTAAACAAAAACGGAAGATAAAGTAACTGACAACTTCTCTGCATTGGTAATAGCTGCAGATAACGGTGGTAAGATTTTAAATATTTCAGCACCTGTTTTGAATAATGCATGGATAATTGATTCTGGTGCAACAGATCACATGACATATGATTCTAGACAAGTCCCACTACTATATCACTCCACCCAAAAGTTTTTCTCTACTGCAAATGGAACTTCGACCCCAGTTATTGGGGAAGGATCTTTGACACTCACAAATACATTAAATTTAGATTCTGTCTTAGTTGTTCCATTTTTAGATTATAATCTTTTGTCAGTTTCTCAAATAACCACTATCTTATCATGTGTTGTAATTTTTTGGCCTGATTCTTGTGTGTTTAAAGACATCAAAACCATGAAGATGATTGGATGTGGTATTAGACGGGGGAAGCTGTACTACTTGGATTTGGAATCAAAGAGTACAGAAAGCTTACGACAAGCTCTAGCAGTGGGTGGTTATGAAGATAAACAAAGGAAAGAAATATGGTTATGGCATCGCCGGCTTGGGCATGCTTCCTTTGGATATCTAAAAAATTATTTCCCAGTTTTTTTAAGGAAGTTGATATTTCTAGCTTTCAGTGTGATACTTGTGAACTTGCAAAAAGCCATCGTGCCTCGTTTCTATTACTATTGAATAAAAGTCCACTTCCTTTTATGATTATTCATTCGGATGTCTGGGGTCCATCAAAAGTCACTACTTTGGGTGGGTCACGCCGGTTTGTAACGTTTATTGATGATTGTACCAGGATGACATGGCTTTGCTTGATGAAATCTAAAAGCAAAGTAAACTCTATATTCCAAAAGTTTCAAAAACTAATTGAAACTCAGTACAATAGAAAGATTCAAGTTCTTCATAGTGACAATGGTGGAGAATATCAGAGTACTGAATTTCAACGGTGTTTGGAAGCACAAGGAATGGTACATCACACTAATTTCTCCACCACACATCAAAAGAATGGGGTGGCAGAGCAAAAAAAATGACACTTGTTGTCAATTGTTCGCTCGTTACTAATCGAAGCCCATATGCCTTTATCTTATTGGGGAGAAGCATTAACTTCTGCAGCTTATTTAATCAATCGGTTACCCTCCAGCACTCTCAACTTCAAAACACCATCCCAAGTTCTTAATGATACGGTTGTTGCTCCAGCTGCACCAAATTTAGCTCCTCATGTCTTTGGATGTGTGGTGTTTGTACACCTACACAAACATCAAAGCACCAAGTTAACTCTTCAAGCATTGCGGTGTATTTTTGTTGGGTATGCCACTCATCAAAAAGGATATCGATGTTATCATCCTCCAACAAGTCGATTATTTGTCACAATAGATGTTGTTTTCCATGAAGATACAATGTACTTCTCCAAATTTGAATTTCAGGGGGAGTACCAAAAGGAAATTCAAAGTTTAGAGTATGATAACCAAAATATGGGCAGTCTAGAAGTAAGTGTTGATAACTTACAGGCCAAAATAAATGAGAAAAATGGGTGAATTGCATCAAAACAGTGATGAACATCAAATAAATGAAGAAGTAAATATGAGCAGCACCAAATAACTGAAGAAGAGGATCTATCTTCAACACAGTCTGAAGCCGAGTTTCAAGAAAATATGGCTCCGTCTCCAATCGACATATCACACCAATCGTCTACTGAAAATGTTCCTGAACCATACATAAGACAGTTACCACAACGTCACACTAGAGGTATTCCTAGACCCACATATGAACCTGAACTCTCTAGTAAAGTAAAATATCCCATGAGTCATTATGTGTCTAACCATCGTTTGTTAGAATCAAACATGTCATTTGTAAATCAATTATATGCTGTATCTATTCCTAACAGTGTGCAGGAAGCCTTAACCGATCCTAGGTGGAAAGCAACTATGATTGAGGAGATGAAATCTCTGGAAAAGAATGAAACATGGGAACTAGTTGATCTTCCACCAGGAAAGAAACCAGTTGGATGTCGGGATTGATTACACAGAAACATTTGCACCTGTAGCCAAAACCAACACAGTTCATGTTCTGTTGTCTTTAGCTGCAAACTTGGATTGGCCCTTACAACAATTCGATGTGAAGAATGCCTTTTTGCATGGTAACTAATCTGAAAAAGTCTACATGGATCTCCCATCAGGGTGCATGATACCCAAAAGACACAGCTAAAAGGTATCCAGACTGAAGAAATCATTGTATGGGCTGAAGCAGGCTCCTAGAACATGGTTTGGAAGATTCACAAAGACTATGATAGCCTTTGGCTACCATCAAAGCAACTCAGATCATACTTTTTTCCTCAAAAAACAACAAGTTATGATAACTACGCTCATTATATATGTGGACGATATGGTGATTACAGGGAATGATCCAAATGAAAGAAAGGCCTTACAAAATTACATGTCCTAAGAATTTGAAATGAAAGATCTAGGTCATTTGAAATATTTTCTTGGGATTGAAGTATCCCGATCTAACAAAGTGATAATTCTGTCTCAAAAAAATTATGCTCTAGATCTATTACAAGAGACAGTATGTCAGTATGTCAACCAGCCGATGCACCAGTAGAAGAAGGTCTAAAGCTATGTATTGAGTCCAACCAGGTACCAGTTGACAAAGGAAGATACTAAAGACTTGTAGGGAGACTGTTGTACTTATCTCATACCAGACCAGATCTGGCTTATGCTTTGAGTATTGTCAACCAATTTATGCATAATCCTGGAGAACAACATATGAATGCAGTTTTTCGCATTTTGAGGTATCTGAAGTATGCTCCAAGAAAAGGAGTATTATTACTAAAAACACAGACTATCAAAGCATAGAAGCCTTAACTGATGCCGATTGGGTTGGTAATGTGGGTGACAGGCAATCTACTTCTGGATACTTTACCTTTGTCGGAGGTAACCTTGTGACTTGAAAAAGTAAGAAACAAAATGTTGTAGCTCGCTCAAGTGCAAAAGTTGAATTCAGAGGTTTGACAAATGTACTGTGTGAGGCATTATGGCTAAGACTCTTTTTGCAGGATCTGGGTTATCTATCTGAACAACCTATCTGACTATTTTGTGATAATAAAGCAACATGCGACATCGTGCATAATCCAGTTCAACATGATCGTATAAAGCATGTTAAAGTAGATAGATTTTTCATTAAGGAAAAGTTGGATGGAAAAATTGTGGAATTACCTAAAATTCGACCAGAGGATCAGTTGGCTGACATCCTCACCAAAGCAATTTCAAATCGAGTATTCTTAAGATTTTTAGACAAGTTAGACATGTGGGACATCCATGCACCAACTTGAGGGAGAGTGTTGAATGAACACATTTCCTTCTTCTTCAACAAAAGGTTGCACCTAGAAGATTCAAGATTTGCAACTTCAACAATAGCAGCTGCATGTTTTCCATGATGCCAGCTGCAATGATAGACTAGCTGTAATGTTAGACTTTTAGCTTGAGTGTTCACAACTTATAAATTTTAGTATTTAAGGAGTGCTAATGCACAAATGTAAAATAAGTTTTGATTTCAAGACAGAAAAAATATTTCTGTTATTCTGCTCTTTGTTTATCAGTTCTTCATTTTATTCTTTCATTCAAATTCTGAACACTTATTTGGTTATTATTTTTTAATGCATACATACTTATATGCTGGAAAAATACTTTGGAACTAATTATATACTCATGGAATTCATATAGTACTTAAATATTATTGTTTTTAATATATAGCATGACTTTATTTTCATGTACATTTTTTTTCTCCTATGTAAACCAATCATACGTGAGTTTTACTTGTCTACACGATAATTTATATTTACATGAAAAAAAGGTAAAATCTTGCGTAAAGATATAGTCACTTGTATATACAAGGTCACTAATTTCTTTTAATAGTACTATGTTTACTGCAATTGCAATGAAATAATTAAGTTGAACTATACATATAAATATAAATATATATAACCAGAACTGTCCATGGATCAGATCAGATCAAATCAAATTCGGATAGTAAAAATATTTGTTTGTCTCAGGTCCAATCTAATTTGTCGGGTCTGAAAAATCTATTTTATTATTTAAAATATATTAAAATATTAAAAAATTATTTTATTAATATTTATATATTATAATTAAATTTAAATAAATTATTTATTAAATAATAATTTAGATTGGATTGAAAATATCTCATCTCATATTAAGTTAAATCTATCAAATCAAACGAATAATAACATACTTCTAAACAAAACAACTTATCCGTACAACAGTAGCAAGCTTTTCTCTCATTTTTGCAACTCCAAAAGCTGGTCAACTCTGTTGTGAAAGAAGCACTCATGTTCATAAACGCACTTCATTTGGTCATTTGGATTTTGGACATCATATCATGCACGTTGTAATCAAAGGCATAATCTCTATTGTCAAGAAAATTTGAATTATACTTTTGGCTTTTCTTTTTAATATTATATATATATATATATATATGCACATCTTTGAGGGTCATGATGATAAATGAATTGATAATTTGGTACATTAATGCAAAATGTAAAACTAAAATAAATTATCTTTTTATCACTTAATTTATCAAAAAAATTTATTTTTTATCATTAACTTGAAAAATAACGTTTTGATTATCAATATTTTTAAGTGTTAGTATTATTTTAATCATTCAATCATTAAAAGATAATATACATTTTATCTGACATTCTATATCAATTATTTAAAAAATAGTATTTTTTTTTTTTACAATCTTTACCCAAATCGGATCTGGACCAACCCGTAAACTCAAATCACTGTTTAAAAATATTAAAAAAAAAGGTTTTATATTAATACTTTTATATTTTTAAAATAAAATTTAAATAAAAAAATATTTTTAATTAATAAATAATAATTCAAATCGGACCGGACTAACTTAAATTAAAAAAATCTTTATTCAAACTCGATTCACTACAAATAGAACAGGTGATTTGACTCTAGAAAAAGTCTGGGTGTGATGAAAATTAAGAAAGTGAAACCTGTGATCAGCTTGCTCCTTTTTGATATGGGATCAAGCTTTTTAATGATTGAGACAAGCGCATGGAGTTTTGATTTCAGTATAAATAAAACTTTTTCAACCACCAGCTCTGCTCTGTCAACCTGGCCAACAAAATACTTCTATATTGACACCACTTATTGCTGCTGGCACCTTCTATTAAGTCACAAGGAACAAGTGAAATTGACCTATAAAAGTTCTTACTGTATGAACTCTAAGCAACAGAAGGAAAGATCTTGTAATCAAGGAACTAAAAGTTAGAAGAAATCCAAGTTGCTCTCTAATTTATTTCATCTCCAACAGAGAAAGCATATATATGCTTTCTTTCTGATCAAAGTTTCATGGCCAGAAGAATTGCCTTAATTTATTTGGTAATCGCATCGGTAATATGTTAATCTTTTCAAGTTTTTTCTAACACTTTGTAGTTGAAGCCTTGAAGCCTGAAGTTGGTGATTAGTGAAGAATTAAAAATGGGTTGTTCAAAGAAGCCATTTCTGATGGCGCTTCTGGTGCATGCTCTTTCTTCTGGCATGATCTTACTCTCCAAAGCAGCATTTAATATGGGTATGAGCATATCAGTCTTTGTCTTCTATAGACAAGTAGCTGGAACTATTTTCTTACTCCCTTTCGCCATCATTTTTGAAGGGTACGTAATCATAATACAGTTATTCTTTAATTTCACGATTCCAATTAAGATCGAAGAAACTATTGCCCACTTTCGTCGTCTCTTCCTTCTTTTTTGCTTTTCAGGAAGAACGCTAAGCCACTTCCATTACTGACCTTGTGCAAGATTTTCATGCTTGCTTTACTGGGGTATGTACATG
This sequence comes from Fremontodendron californicum, assembly GCA_030761205.1. NCBI lineage: Eukaryota > Viridiplantae > Streptophyta > Magnoliopsida > Malvales > Malvaceae > Fremontodendron > Fremontodendron californicum. The sequence goes on from JAULJL010000037.1 coordinate 5,562,997, forward strand.
TAATATGCTTGCAAATTTCTCATTCTCCTTTCTTTTTAATTAGGGGCGTAAATGAGATTATTCGGGTTCGGTTTGAAAAAAAACTCGAATTCGGTTCGGTCATTGTCGAGTCGAGCTTGAGCTATCAAGCAACCCGAATTTGAGTATTCTAATACTTGACTCGAGTAGCTTACGAGCTTAATTGAACTTTTTTATTTTTAATTAGTATTGAAAAATCTCAATTCGAATTAGAACTCGAGATTGAGCACAAATAATTGTGTTTGAAGTCGAGCATGAGAATCAAGCTCTTTTTTTACACAATAAACGAGCCTAATCAGCAGTTCGATTTTTATCTCGAATTGAGCTCGAATTTTAAAAATGAAACTCGATTGAGTTTGAGCCGAACTTCGAGCCTCGAAGTTCGAATCGAGCTCGAATTTCTTACAGCTTGAGCTCGGCTCGACTCGATTACACTCCTGTTTCTCCTTACTCCTTTCTGCTCGATCTAAATACATATATTATATGAGTTTTGCTAACGAATACCCTCATAATACTCTTTAAGATTGATTATTATACTATTTATAGTAATAATATTATATTAAATACAATAATTAATAACTTTATTCATCATTTTTAATATATCGGATGAAAATCATATTATTATATATAGTAATGTTAAAGAGTGCACTTAAAATACTCGTTAGCAAATTAATCCATATCATATATTTTGCTGATGAACTTTAACTGTCAAGTTCAAGAATGAAATTCGCCTGAAATATATGCTTTATTTGTCTTCCCATTCAGGATTACCTTAACCTTGAACATTTACGGAGTAGCTCTGGTTTACACATCTGCAAGTCTTGGTGCTGCAACGCTTAATTGCATTCCCGTCATAACATTTGCCTTTGCAGTTTTACTCAGGCAGGTTTTAGTAATATCTTTTTTTTACACTTATGGTTTGCCTTGCTTTTACTTTTTACCTTCTCATTTTATTTTTTTATTTGAGGAAGGTTTAACCTGAAAATCGACTAGTTTCGAGTATTTTAGTAGCAACTTTGCTTTGGTCGAACCAAAAGCTCAATATTTTTTGTTGAAATTTAATTCTCGGTGCTAATTATAATTTTCTGCTATAACATCGAATTTGCTACAGTAACTTGCTATAATGATTTTATCTCGGGATGCTACAGTAACTTTTAAAAAACAATACTTTTATTAATATAAAAAAAAATCAGATACAATTGATAAAAACACCAACTAACAATAGACACAACCTTAAACAAATTTTTTCTCACTTTTTACTATTAATCACTATTTAGTTTCTTCTTCAATTACTCTTTCTGCATATTTTCTTTCACCATGCTCTGCCTCTCTTATTTTTCTCTCTTTTTTCTACACAATTCTTTTCTTAACTCACATCTTCTTTCTTTTCTTTTTCTCTTGCTCCTCTCTCTTACTCTTACCTTCACCTCCACGTGTTCTTCCCTTCACCTCCACACCTTCGTCACATATCTCACACCTTTATTTATAGGTGTCTAAGTCGGTTACTAAAATAACTTTCTAATCTTTTCTTACAATTTTTAGGATTAAGAAAGAAAATCTGGAGATAGAAATTTAAGGAAAGATTAGTGAATAAGGAAGAAAAAACTAGAAGCAAAAGATTGGAGAGATTTCTAGAGTAATCGGTGTATTTTTAACATGAATATGAAATATTTATTGTCATTTACACTTGAATCAACCAAATGTTCGAACCAAACTAATTTGTTATTTATGTGACATCATTAATCGCTAAAAGTTATGTGATGACTGATGAATGAAGGAAAGAATTAAAATATTTTTTTATATCACTAGAATAATAAGTGCAAGAGTAGTACTCGTTATTTATTTATTTATTTTTAATATATAAGAGGTCGTAATTTAGATATGAGAAAGAATTATAAATGTTAAGATTTAAATTTCAGATTTGTTAAATGTCACATCTTAAAAATAATTACATGAATCAATTGAGTTATTCTAGAATCGAGTAATACCCATTATTATTTGTAATTTAGATTGACAGAATTTGAATTTGAATTTAGTTTAATTGATTCGTGCAATCACTCTTAAGATGCGACATTCCGTAAATTTGATATTCGAATCTTAATATTTATAATCTATATCCTATCTCCAAACTATGATATTCTTTGTATCAGAAAGATTTACAGAATTTTAATTATACTATAATGTGTTAAAGTCAACAACTCCTCTAGAATTCTCATATAGAATTCTCTCCAAACTTTATTATTTCTCTAGGTTTTTCTAAAATTTTCTTAAGTCTTCTTTCTAGAGTTCTCTCTAGATTTTTTATTGTTCTTTCTCTAGAATATTAAACCAACACACTAGAACATTCTAGGTTGGTTTAGTAACCAACATAGAAAGCTATAAATAGGGTGGGATGTAAGTTGTTAGATTAAGAGTGGTGTGTAGAGAGAAAAAGAAAGAAAAAGATTTGAGTGAAAGCTTGTGTGAGGTTGTCACTATTGTTAGTTGTTGTTCACACCAATTGTATTTGGTCTTTTCTCATATTAATAAAAGAGTTGTTTTTCGGAAGTTACTGTAGCATCCCGAGATAAAGTTACTGTAGCAAATCGGTACTGTAGCACAAAACTACAATCAGTATCGAAGGTCAAAAATCAACAAATTGGTATCAGAGCTAGACAATCCTGAGGACCAGAGTATCAGAGTTGGACGATCTTGAGGACCAGAGTATCAGAGTTGGACGACCAGAACGGGACGATCCAGAGGACCAGCGTAAAGAGCGGTATGATCCAGAGGATTGGAATATCAGATCAGGATGGTCAGGGATCGTAGTATGCTCATCGGAGAAAAGACAAGAAGCCAGAAGTTTCTTGAAATCAGATGATCGAGAATTGTAATAGATCGAGTCGCGGAAAGGGCTATCTGAAGTAGTGTGAAAGCCATCACGAGAACAGGTGAAAAGGGCTACCTACTTGGAGTAGAGTGAGAGCCGTCACAAGAAGAAGTGAAAAGGGCTACCTACTATCAGAGTGAAAGCCACCGCGAGAAGACAGAGCTAGACGGTCAGGGATCGAAGTACGCATATCGGAGAAAGACAGTCTGGGACTGTGAAGATTATTGGTCTGGGACCAAGACGATCGGGGATCGTAGTTCGTGAGGATATAGAGACTGACAGAATACAATCTTGAGAAAAGTGAGGCACTCTCAAGTCAGAATGGAAGATTTTTCAAGTCCAATTGGTAAGCTCGAGAAGCTCAATAACAGCAATTATAATACGTGGAGTATTCGCATGCAATATTACATGCTCGGGCAAGATTTATGGGATATTGTTAACGGTGAAGCTTCAACACCACCAACTGATGCCGGAGAACTAAGAAAATGGAAGATCAAAGCCGGTAAGGCCATGTACGTGTTATCAGTCACTGTTGAGGATGGTTTATTACAACTCATCAAGGATGCAAAGACACCGAAGGAAGCCTGGGACACACTCACAATGCTGTTCGCGAGGAAAAATGATGTTAGGCTCCAACAATTGGAGAATGAACTCCTGTCAATCTCGCAGCAAAATATGTCGGTAAGCGAATATTTTTCTAAAGTTAAAACTCTTTGTGATGAAATTTCAAAATTAGATCCAGAAAATGCCATTACCGAAACGAGGATGAGAAGAATTATCATCCATGGCTTGCGACCTGAATACAACGGGATTGTTACTGCAACTCGTGGATGGAGCAAAGAACCAACTTTAACTGAGTTGGAAAATATCCTAGCCAATCAAGAGGCTTTAGATAACCAAATGTCTAAAGTCATGATAAAAGATTATGAGAAAGCCCTCTTTAGCAATAGAAGAGGTAAAGTTGCTATGAGCCAAGGAATAGAAGACATTGAAGTTCAAAACAAACAAGAAGCTTGGCAACGATGAAGCTTTCAGCGAGGGGGAGCTCAAATTGTTCGAGATAGAGACGATAGCGAAAATGTGAGGTCTCATTGTCGAAATATTAAGTGTTTCAAGTGTGGCAAGCTTGGCCACTATGCTCGAGATTGTCGATATAGACAAGTGCAAGGCTATGCAACAGTGTTCTCACGACAGGAGCATAACTATGAAGAAGAATGGGATTTTGAGACAGCATTTACTATTGAAGAATGCGAAGAACTCGTATCTGGTTGCACCACCGAGTTAGAAGAAAATGTTCATGAAGACGAAGAAGAAATTGATTTTGAGAATATTCAACCAAGACAAGAGACAATTGAAGAGCCTTCAAAAGAAGAGAACGAGTCTCTGTTTCAATCACAAGAAAAGATTTTTGAAGATGAAAGGTTATTTCACGAAGAGGCGAAGAAGCTTGAAGATGATGTCAACATTGAGAAAGATGACAACGAGGTCATCGACACTGTTAAGACTTACAAAGGCGTGAAAGATATGAAGATCGATTGTGAAGTCAACAAATTAATGGTAGTTGACAAAGTCGAGTATGCCAAAGTCAGAGACAGGCTAGCAGAGAGAATCAAGAAGAACGAAGATAGAAATAGTGTTGAAGCAAAGACGGAAGTGAACAAAATCAAGAATCAAAAGAGAAGAGAGCAATCAACGAAAGATGAAGCAGAACTAATGATGCTGATGAATTTTAAGAAGAGAAAGAAAAAGAGAAGATATTTGATGCAAGATTTGATAAGTCCAGAAGACAGTCTGGAATGACAACCAAACCGACATCAAGAGAGTAGTTGTTGAGGGGGAGTGTTAAAGTCAACAACTCCTCTAGAATTCTCTCATCTAGAACTCTCTCCAAACTTTATTATTTCTCTAGGTTTTTCTAAAATTTTCTTAAGTCTTCTTTCTAGAGTTCTCTCTAGATTTTTTATTGTTCTTTCTCTAGAATATTAAACCAACACACTAGAACATTCTAGGTTGGTTTAGTAACCAACATAGAAAGCTATAAATAGGGTGGGATGTAAGTTGTTAGATTAAGAGTGGTGTGTAGAGAGAAAAAGAAAGAAAAAGATTTGAGTGAAAGCTTGTGTGAGGTTGTCTCTATTGTTAGTTGTTGTTCACACCAATTGTATTTGGTCTTTTCTCATATTAATAAAAGAGTTGTTTTTCGGAAGTTACTGTAGCATCCCGAGATAAAGTTACTGTAGCAAATCGGTACTGTAGCACAAAACTACAATCGGTATCGAAGGTCAAAAATCAACATAATGATCTTCGAAAATGAAATATGCAAATCAGAATATATAAGCTGTGACATGCACTTGTTAAAGTTGCGCACTAATTAACATCAGTACATGTAGCAAGGCAATACATAATGGACCTTTATAAATATCTTTTTCTCAATCATAAAAAAAAAAAAAAAATTATCTATTAATTATCAACCAATTATTTGAAAAGATTCAATTTTTTTTTTTCAATTTAATCCTTACGTTATCAATTTTGTTTGTTTGTTTGTATGTGTATGAAATTTGTGTAATTGTTATGTGTTTCTTAAACTTATATATGCTTAGAGATCTGATTTGCATGATATCTAGATTTGACAATTCATGTATTCGTATTGTGTTCGTATATTTTATCATATAATAATCGTGTTTAAGGTATTTTATATTTATCATAAATTTTGATACGTTAATAATTCGTATTATATAGATTTTGAGACATAATTTAAATATTCGTGTTATGTTCGTGTTAATTTTTTGTGTCGTATCGTATTTATATCATGTTTTTAATTTTTTATTTTTGTATTGTGTCTAATATTATCAAGTTATATCGAATGGATTACAGGATGGAAACAGTGAAAGTGAAGACTGTCCCGGGCATTGCAAAAGTAGTAGGAATAGTGGTGTGCATGGCGGGGGTTGTGACTCTAGCTTTTTACAAAGGTCCCGTTTTGAAACCTATGTTCCACCTTCATTTCCATCTTCATAGTCATAGCCGGGGCCAAGATGATGACCACCATGCTTCTTCTGCCAAAACATGGATACTTGGATGTTTCCTCTTGTTAGTTTCCTGCATATGTTGGGCCCTCTGGCTTGTACTTCAGGTACCTTCCCAATCATTTAACCTATTTCCCTTAACAATAATTAACTCTTACGTTCACAATTTTTGTTTCAATTCACTCAATTTTAACATATATATATATATATTAATTTGAGGAAGGAAGGATTTGGATTTGATCTCTTACATAGTTGAAAAAATCGGATCGGAGGTCAAATCGGTGTGACATTCGATTCTCAGTTGGATACTTTAAATAAGATTTTTAAATATTTTAAAAATAATTTTAATGTTAAATAAATATTAAATATAGTAAATAATTAATAAAAATAAACATTTAGATTAGTGGTATGGTCTTTAGTTTAATTTTAAGAGGTTATGGGTTCAAATCTCATCACCTTCAAAAAAACATTTTTGAAAAAAAAAATAATTGAACCAGTTTTTAGCCGATTCAATTAAATCCGATTTTATTATATCCGTCCGGATAAATCATCGATTTTCGATTCAATCGGTCCAATTTTTTATTCAATACTCTTTAACAAAAGATTTATATGCACCGATAGTATTGAGCCAATTTGAATGTGAATTTGATGGGTTCTAATTTCATAAAAAAACAGGCTAAAATTTTGAAAAGCTACCCTTCAAAGCTTATTTTCACAAGCATTCAGTGCCTGTCAAGTGCACTTCAGTCATTTGTTGTTGCTATTGCTTTGGAAAGAGATCCTCACCAGTGGAAGCTGGGATGGAATTTTAGACTGCTCACAGTAGTTTATTGTGTAAGCAAACAGAAACCCTAGCTCTACTAATATATATATATATATATATATATATATCTTTATATCACAGTAGTTTATTGAACTTATTGCATTAATTAAACTGAAACAGGGGATTTTCGTGACTGGGGTTGCATACTACTTGCAAGCATGGGTAATTGCGAAGAAAGGACCAGTTTTCCATGCTGTGATGACACCATCGAATCTGGTCATCACAATCCTTGGCTCAGTCTTCCTCTTAGGCGAGACCATCAATCTGGGAAGGTAAACAAAATTCACCACTACTTTATGAGCAATTTTGGAAAAGGAGTTGATCCTCATAATTTTTTGTTTTCCAAGTTCAAAAAAATATATGGTTTTTGCTAACAAATCACTTAAGGGTTAGTTGTATTAAATGAAATCGTTCACAACGTTATATATAATAATCTTATAAAATACCTTTAAATTCTTGTTAGCAAAATATTTAAAGAAAAAAGAAAGCTAAAATGATAATATATATGTTATTGTGGATGTAGTGTTTTGGGGGCAATCTTGTTAGTGATAAGCCTTTACAGTGTTTTGTGGGGAAAGAGCAAAGAAGAGAAGATGGATAATCTGGCTTGTTTGCCTCTTCAAGATCAAACAGACTGTACCAGTAGCACACAAGTGAAGGAAACACCAGTTAGCAGCACCAACCCTCGGCCATCATTATAATCTACGTAACTTATCCATGTTCTTTCATGTGTTTTCTTAAGTCTATTATTTTCCCTTCCATTATGTAATTGTTTTATGCTTTGTTTCTTCTTTCCTTAATGTTAGTTGAGATTCTTAATCCTACAAATTGTATTAGCTAATTTAGTATTATTGTTGAAAAAAATTAGATTGGAAAAATTATGTTTATAAAAGTGTGATAGAAAAAATATCGTTTAAAAATTTTAAGTGCTTGAAGGTGTTGCAATGAATTGAAATATCAAAAAAATAGACATAAAATAATAAAAATTTAGAGATACGAAAATAATAGAATCATTTTACGGTAAAAATCAATTTTCAAACCGTAAAAATATCAAAATCCTGAATTTTTTTTTTATTTGAGTTTCAAAACTATGATTTCAATTGCAAAAATCCAAATTGTTTTCGTCCGGGATTGTTGTGAAGTACAATTTTTGATCTCAAAATCTGTCAAAATAATGGTTAAGATAAGTCAACTAAAATAAATATTTGGGTCAGCTAAAATAAATGTCCAACCCAATTAGAAATTGCTGGGTTGGTCTTAGGTTGAGTTCTCTTGACTTGGGACTTCACCTATTCAGGCCTTTTATCGGCTTCTCAGAACTGGCCCAAGAACAAGCAAGGAATCCGACCCAAAATCCTTGCTTGGAAAGTTTGAACTTTTATTAAAGACATGTTTCCAAGTTCTAAACAGATGCAATGCAATGCAAAGCAAGTGAGAGAGAACAAGGGAAGGAGAAGATACCATCTCCGCCTTTGTTCTCGTCGACCACCTCGAAACGATCCCCTTTTTGTCACTGAAAATTTAAAAGCAAATCCTTTTACCATCAAAAAGAAAACGCGAAGTTTCCTTTGTCTAAGGACAGCCCAAATTGATTGGTGCTGCGAATTTTGAAGAGAGTTTTTATGTTGATTTCTGTCATGATAATGAAGGAAGCCAACAGGGAAGCATCCAAAGATAGAACAGGAAGGAAAATGAGGTTGAGATATGAGCTGAAATTGTGACAATTCCAACGCCATATAGTTCTCGAGCCTCACTTTTCTTAAACAATATGTCAAGCATATTACTGACGTAATTTCGATTTTCATTTATTTTAGTTTCGATGCCTCCATTTGAGTTTGTAGATTTTGCACTTGCTCCTCCAAAAAATTAAGGCTAGCTTCTTCTGTCATAATCGTATTTAGTTTCTTCTGTTGGCTTCCTTCATTATCATGACAATTTTCCTCGATTATGCAAATACCCAGATGACGAAACGTGTTGGTATTCTAGAAGTCATTGGTTCCAGCTTTCTTACCTTCAAAACCAATGGCTACTGTTGCAATAACCCACGTTGCTTCATTTCATTCTACGCCTGTAACCTGTGAAAAATGGAAGAACAAATGGAATTTTGTGAGTCTTTTCCTTTTCCTTTTTTTCCATTGTTTTATTTAGTTTTATATGTTGACTGCTATGGGCAAGTTTGGGGAAAGTTTGGATTTTTTTCCCCTTTTTTGTTGTGGGAATTGAATAGCTTTTGATAGTGTATTTGATTTTGCAAGTTCATGAATTTATACAATAAAGACTGGTGTCATTTCTTCAATGAAAAAACAGTCTTGCTTTTTGAATGCTGTGCGAGATACTGTGTGCTAACATCAAAACTAAACTAGATAATTAAGTTTCAATGTTTCATGCTTGATCTTATGTTAAATTTCTTTGCTTGGTGATGTTTGATGGATGCTACTGTTAAGATTAATATTTAGTGAGAATAGTACTTCAAATTGTCTAGTGACTGAATCAATTGACTAGTTTGTTTAGCTGATGGAGCACATTACTTAACTGTTAGCTGATTGTATATTCATTATGTTTAGTTTTTGCAATTTTCAATCTCATTCCCCATGCTGCCTTTTCCTAGTTCTGATCAAAGTAAGTTGTCTTCTGTCAGTGTGATTAAGTATTTCCACTTCTTTTCCCCCCGACACCACCAACTGCGAAGAATTGAGCTTTAGATGTTAGCAATGAATTAAAATTTTGGTTTAGGAATTAGTAGAAAGCTGTATGTCTTGCCTTTGATGAGAAAGTTTGACAATTAGCACTATTTTTGCAGGATGAAAGAACTCAACAACTAACTAAGGTATGCAGCTTTGAGGGCACCTAATTTGTGTAATTATTTATGCATGCATCTCTTAATTATCTTATTCCTATTATATCCCATAGGCATGTGTTAAGATTGGTAATTTTCTGATAACTTTTAGTAGACTAAATACAAGGTCTGCATGCTGAGGATAACTGAGCTTATACTCCATGACATTTCTAGGTTTATTCTTCATATTATCTTTAACCTTGACTGCCAAAGCTGTTATCTTATTCTACTTAGACTGGGAACATTCCTAGCAATCCTTAGTGCAAATAAAATCTAATGCATCTCAGAAAAGGGATCCCCATATTTGAATGTTCAAATTGATCAGGTGGTGGACCTTATCTTCTAGTGGCTTACGATGTTGTTATTTGTTAATTTCATACTTCCTAAGTAGCTTTATTATGAACGTTTTGTCTTCTTCTGGCAGTTTTAGTCCTTATTTTATTTGTTTATAAAAATAAAACTTCTTTGACATTTCAAATATGGAATGCAGAATTAGATAAGATATGCGGTATGTCAAAAGCGTGCTGACACAAAGAGAGCTCTAAAAGACCTCTTTAATAGTGGTTCCTCAAATATTTCATTTCAGGTAAACTGGACTCTTGTTTGATGTAGAACCCTTATCTTATTGAAGGTGTGGATTTACATCTTCTTGGACACTGTTTATATAATAGTCATGGCGTAATTAGATTGTGATAGACATTTATTTTTGATTTATTTATATGGTTTTGTTCCAACTTTTATTTGCTTATTCTGATTATTAAGGAGTTTTTCCATTATTTTGCAAATAATGGACCAATTGTCTGCCCAGTGCTTTGGAGTTTCAATTGCAGGAGTCCAATTTATATGGTTTTAACTTTTATCCAAGCGTAATTATGACGTACACTGAAAGTATTAGAACTCTTTGAGTGTTCTGCAACCAAATGGACTACGAGTTCGCCAAATTGTAAATGTTTTGAAATGTCAGTTACCAGATAGTGTCATCTCATGGTGAAATATCGGATCCTAGGATTTTTATAGAGTGAGAGTCAGAGCACAAAAGTATCTGTTTTTGAAATATTTAGATTTTAGAGCGCAGGAACACCGCAAGAAATAGCATTTTTTAATATTTATTACATATATAGTCATTCATGTTTGCTAACCAAAGTTTATCTCTGTTTTTGCTAATTTGTAATTTTTAGATATGTTAAACCACAAGAGTTAATAAAACATATTTAATGAAAGGTTGTAGAGAATTATAGTAGTACTTAAGTTGTTGAAGAGAAGAAAGCTTCTGTATCAGGAATCTCAATGCTGACTAATAATTTCCATTTTAGTTAATGATGCAACTGACCATTGAGAGGCAGGGTTCAAAGTTTATGTACTGTATTATTCTCTGAAATTTATCTTATTCAAAAAGCTATAGGTTCCACTCAACCATGGTATTGCTCTGCAAGTGTTCTACCAGATCAAATGGGTTCTAGCTCCTAAACTTGCCAAAACTTTTCAAAATATGTGGATTATTGTAATAATTCATGGATAAACACCACTTTCATACTCAATCTGCTGGATTTATGGATTTTAGTGGATTTTGCTACTCCCTAGGCTAATCATGTTATCTAGGATAGGACCATAGTAGGCTCATAAAACACATTTCCTGGTTTGGCATTGAATTATCTACTATGAGAAGTAACCAGTATGCAGCATGTTTACATTACAAAAAGTTGTAAGAGTAAAGCAAGCTGGATTATTTCTTGTTCTTGAACATGTGTTTGCCTTGAAATTAATTTTAGTTTTTTCATTATTTGCATTGCTATAATGTAAATGTAATATAAAATTTTTATTTTATGGTTTCATATAACATTCCCATAATTCCCAAGTCAACCATTGGTCACAAGTGCATGGGACCAATACCTTTATCTTGCTTCTACATAGATTGAGCTCATGCTTTTCATTAGCACCTGAAATTACTATACAAACTTATGAATGCCTTTTTTTTTTGGATAAGCAATTTTTTATTTATCCAAAAGCAATAATCACTGCTACATCTGTACATCTAGCTTGGCTAGAGAAACAATAAAACTAATAAACTAGTTACAAGCTTAAACTGTAAACAAAGAGTTACTCAGTCCCCATGCTAAGTGTAGTTTTCTATTTACAGTATCTTCTTTTATACCTTTCATCCCTGATAGTCGATAGCTGACCTCCTCTTTAATCTTCTCTAGCATTTGCGCACAATGTTGTTGCGGTTTACCAAAACTACGATTATTTCTCTCCATCCATACATGATAAATGAGAGCATTCCAAGCAATTCTGAGAAGGGATAATGTCATGAATGGCTCCTGAAGTTTATCAAATTTGTCAATATAATACTTGTACTTTAAAAATGTCTATTTTGGTACTTAAAGTTTACACTCCGTGTGCTATTGTAGTACTTGTCAGTAACATTGTTAAAAATTGATGACGTGGCTTTTGTATCCAATGAAAACTTGACAGTGGCACCATATAACGATGCCACGTGTACTAACAAAAAAATTATTAATTTAATTTTAAAAATAAAAATAATATTATTTTAAAAATATAATGATTACACGTGGCATCATATAATGATGCCATGTGTATTAACTTAAAAAAAAATTAATCAAAAAATAAAAAAAAATTTAAAAATTTAAAATTTAAAAGTTTTAAAAAATTAAAAAATTAAAAAATTTTAAAATTTTCAAAAGTTTAAAAAATTTAAACAAATTAATTTCATATTTAATTTTTTTAATTTTTTAATAAATATTTTTTAAAAGAATAAAAATAATTTCATAATTTAATTTTTGTAATTTTCAAAAATAACTTTTTAATTTTTTTTTTTTTAAATTTTATATTATAAATGATATAGTATTTAATTTTAAAATATTTTATATTTTAAAAATAATTTTAATTTTGTTATTTTTTAAAATTTTGAATTTAAAAAATAGAATTTAATTTTAAAAAATATAATTTTAAATTTTATTATTATTTTAATATAATTTTTTAAGTTTTTTAAAAAAGTAGATATTAATTTTTAAAATATTTTTTATTTATTTTTTAAATATTTTTTTCTTTTTATTAACAAAAATTTAGATATTAATTTCTAAAAAATCAAGTGCTGCCACGTGTCATCACCTGATTGATCAATGTCACATCATCATCTATATTTAACGGTGTAAGTCAAAGTACCACATTGATACACGGTTTGATAGTACAGGTATCACATTGAACATTTTTAAAGTACAGGTACCACATTGACAAATTTGATAAACTTCAGGGACTATTCATGACATTATCCCTTTTGAGAATAGTTGCAATAAGGGATTTGCCCTTTAGCTTCCTCTTTGCCCATTGAAATTGAATCTCCCAACTATTGAAGTTCTATGTAGCTGACAGAGAAGCAGAATCTCCTTCCATATAGCCTTGGAGAAATCACATTCAAAGAAAATGTGATCTCGTGTTTCTTGCTGTTGGTTGCACAGAACACAGGTGCCATCAATTTTCATTCCCCATTGAGCTTGTTTAGTATTGCCATCCATGAAATTTGAGAGTGCCTTGGAATATGGTAAGCATACCATACCAATCTGGCCCAGTCCACCTTTTGCTGCCTTTGTCTCATCTCTTGCCACACTTTGGAAATCAAAAATTTGTCCCCAGGGAGCCTCCATGCTAGTCTTCCATTTCTCTGGCAAGTAAATTGAACTGCCAGTGATCTCAGATGTAGGATTTTCCTCCAAATCCAGTTGCTTCCTTGAGTTACTGGTATATGCCAGAACGAGATGCCCTTTAATACATAGGTATGGATCCATGCTATCCACCAAGAACCTGTCTTGAAAAGCAAAGTCCAAATATTTTGCATTATACATGCCTTTCCAGGAACATAAATCTTTTAGTCCAAGCCCCCCCTCTGATTTTGGGCAACAGACTTTCAGCCAGCTCACCCTTGCTCCTTTTGCTGCTGCATCCTTCCCTGTCCAGTAAAATCTAGAGCAAATTTGGTTGATCTTGGCTAGCACCGTCTTAGGCAGAATGAAATGCCTACACCAATAGTTTTGTAGGTTGAACAAAACAGACTGTATTAGCTGATATCTTCCAGCATAGGAAAGGAACTTTGAAGACCAATGAGTGATTCTATCCGTGATCTTTGTAATGAGAGGAGCACAATCCCTTTCTGTTAGCCTTTTTGTTACTAGAGGGACACCCAAGTACCTTACTGGCAAAACTCTTATTTTGAAGCCAGTAACCCTGTGTATTTCCTGAAGATGAGCTCTGCTGATGCCTAAAGAAAACAGTTCACTTTTTGCACAGTTTAATTGCAAGCCAGACATTTTGTAGAAGCTATCCAGAACATCTTGTACTCCTTGAATAAAATTCAGCTTCCCTTTTGTGAAGATCATCAGATCATCAGCAAAACATAGGTGAGTGAGCCCAATTTTCGTGCACTTGGGGTGGTAGTCAAACACCCTGTATTTTGCAGCTGCATCCAAAAGCTTTGAGAGTACATTCATAGCAAGCAAAAAAAGGTAAGGAGAGATAGGATCTCCTTGCCTTACGCCTCTTTCACCTTTAAAATAAACCCACGAAGCCCCCATTGATCGATAAGGAAAATCTGGAGTCAGTGATACAACTCTTGATCCATTTTATGAAGCCTTCTGGGAATTTCAGAGCAGCAAGCACAACAAATATGAAATTCCAATCAAGAGAGTCGAAAGCCTTCTGAAGATCAACTTTTATGGCACTTTTAGGCGAGAGAGTTGTTCTGGTATATCCTCTTACAAGCTCCTGAGCCATAAGAACATTGTCAGTTATGCTTCTTCCCTCAATAAAAGCACTTTGGCTAATGCTGATGATAGATGGTAAGAATTTTTTGAGCCTTCTTGCCAACACAGAAGTAATGCATTTATAGACCATTGAGCAACAAGAGATTGGTCTGTAGTCTTTAATATAGGTGGGATTTTGATTCTTTGGCACTAATGCTACAGTAGTGGAGTTGAAACCTGCTAACAAGTCATCTGTCAGGAAAAAATGAAGGATTGCAGCAATAAATCTTCCCCAACCACTGTCCAGGCAGCCTTAAAGAAATGGGACGTGAATCCATCTGGACCTGGGGACTTATCTCCATTGATTGCAAAAATAGACTCTTTTACTTCCTGGTGAATGGCCTTGAAAGATCAAACTGTTTTGCATCTGAAAGGGAAAATTGCAGTAGCTCTCTTAGGAAATCCTCTGTACAACCTACAACTTCAGTATCCTTTGTGCCAAAAATATTCTGGAAATGAGAAATTGCTTCATTAGAAATTTGTGAGAATGTTTCAAGTCTGTTACCACTATCATCATATAGTACTCTCATTGTGCCCCTATTCTGTTTGGCTGCAACCATTTTGTGAAAGAACCCAGTGTTCTGATCACCTTCTTGGAGCCACTGAACTCTAGACTTCTGCCTGAAATGACTCTCTTCAGCTTTCAACAGATCATTATACTCATGGGACAAGGCCTTTTCCCTCTCCACCAAGTTAGCAGATGGGTTGTTTAGCATTTCAACTTGAACAACCTCTAACTCCCTTCTTTTGTTTGCAACTCTCTCAGAAATGCTTCCATACCGAGAATGATTGAAATTTTTCAGGACTAACTTCAGCCTTTTCATCTTTGCATGCAATTTGACCATTGGGTTACCACCAGTGGGTTCCCTCCAAGAGTTCTCAACAATTTTCATGAACTCTGGATGTCTAGTCCAATAATTGAAAAACTTAAATAGTTTTGGTTTTATGAATGCCTTTGGCTTCTATCTAGGATGAAGATCCAATATGGAAATTTGATGGGACACGGCCGGGATTCAGATGGCTTTGATAAGAAGTGGCAGAATAGGTTTTCTGGACAACGTGCTGGGAAATCTAACCACAAAAAAAAAATTAAACATGAGCTTCCACTTTCTTTTTTCATTCCTTATTTCCTTCTGCTTAGTAATAATCTGGCTTTATTGGTCTAATCTTATGTTTTCTCCATCTATCTATTATTTCAAAACGATGAGTTATTACCTCATACTACTGAATGATCACCAAAGTAACTGAATGTCGTCGTTTCTTTTGGATACAATTTTTTAACAAGACAAAGGATGGAAAAGGGGATTTGAATGGAAAAGTAGCATCTGAAATCATTCAAATGCCTGTTAATTTTTCTGTTATGTGCATTAGTGGAAAAACTTTAGTTTGTTGAATAGAATGTGGACCCCATCATAATATGGAAAAGTAATTGAATTCTGGTTTACAGCTTGGGTAGCAAAAATAACTGTTATTTTCTTTCCTTATTCACAAAGATTGTATTTATCCATCAGATGCATAAGAACTTAAGGGGTGATGACTTACTCAATATCAAAACTATTGTTTGTTATGAAATCTTCTTGTTGCGTATAGTACTGAGATATCATCCAATATTAAGAGTGACCTTTTAAAGAGTAACCTCTGTGGTTATTTGATGTTGTTATGATGTTTTTGTAAAAAAAAAAAAAAAGTATTTTTAATAGTTCTGTACTGGAAGATATTATAACCTAGCTAAAAACCAAAGCCACATCTGGTTATAGGTGCAAACATTTTATGAGTGCTTGTCCTCATGTGTGACTCGACAAAACTTGATATCATTTTTGCTACATGCACAGGAAGGTTTAGAAGAGAGTTTCTCCGAGGACTTTGATCATCTTGAGACAATCTTTCAAGCTACATTTGGGAACAAATGGTATACTTGGTCCTCTAGGGGGGAGTCTTCATTCCAAAATTCAGAATCTGGATTTGAGTGGGGAGACAAATCAGGCTGGACTAATCAAAGAACAAAAGAATCGGAGACTACTAGTGAAACCGAATCTGAGGATGAGTTTATGCTGTAGGATCATGTTCTGATAGAGCAATCCTTGATCTGCCTCCAACAGGCCCTTAAAGATTGAAGATGTTAAAAATGCGTAAGTTCTTTACTGCTTTCATTCAACTTGAATTTTGAGAGGCATGTCATTTTAAGGATTGGTCATATTTCAGCTTTTCCTTTGCTTCAATTCTTTTTATGCATGTATTTTAAAATTATTAGTATGGGATATGTAGAAGGGAGTAGTTACGAATGTATGAACTTGTGTTTAAGTTGATGGATGAGTTTTCAATTACAATAAGGGTGCACCAAAGATCAGCTATTCAGCTTTGAGTTCTTTTCTCTTTACAATAGTAATGGATGAAATAATTAAAGGAATTCAAGATGAAATACTTTGGTGTATGCTATTTGCAAATGATATTATATTGGTTAATGAGACTAAAGAAAGGGTTAATACCAAATTAGAGTTATGGAGACAAAAATTAGAAGTTAGGGAGTTTAGATTGAGCACATCGAAAACTGAGTATATGGAATGTACGTTTAGTAAAAAAGGAATAACGACCAAGGCGTGATCACACTCCATAGTCAAGTGATACCAGTAGCGGGGTGCTTTAAGTACCTAAGGTCGATAATTCAAAAAGACGGGGAGCTGATGGGGATGTTAATTATAGGATTAAGGCTGGATGGCTTAAGTGGAGGAGTGCAACAGGAGTTTTGTGTGATCACAATATACCTTCGAGTTTGAAGGGGAAGTTCTATAGGACGGCTGTCAGACCTGCTTTGCTATATGGTACGGAGTATTGGGCTAACAAGAAGCAACTTATACAAAAGATGAGTATGCGAGATTCAAATATTATTATGGATGTGTGATAAGATTAGGAATGACAAAGTTAGAAATAAGGATATTCGTCTCCAAGTTGGGATAGCTCCTATAGAGGATAAGTTGAGAGAAAACTGTTTACGGTGGTTTAGCCACATAGGATGCAGGTCGAGAGATGCACATGTTAGCAAGATGGAGCAAATTGATGTTGCACATGATAAAAGATTAAAGGAGAGATAAAAAAAAGACATGGGTGGAGGTGATAAAAAATTATATGAAATTATTAGAACTTGAAAAGAGGATGGTGGTTGTTAGAAATGATTGGAGGAGGATTTATGTACGTGACTCGATGTAATTTTTTTCTATATCTTAATTTTTGTAGTCGACTTCAAATATATTGAGATTAAAACTTATTGCTTTGGTTTGAAATTTATTCTAAAATTATTAAAATCACCTTTCAGCTTCCGCTTATCAGCTTTAAAATGGCATCTTGACAAGCATCAAGGTCCTTCACAGGTTAGTTAGAATTTTCAATATTATTGAGTGGACTGGTGGGTGATAGATTTATGAATATTCTCCAACATTTCAGGGCCCTTCTCACACACAAACCTTGCATAATTTTGTCTGCTGATCCCACAAAATTTTATTGATTTTCATTTCTGGTTTATTAATTGTGTTGTATTTTTCTTTTTTAGTTCTTTTGGGGAGTTTGAGAAGAAGCAGGGGGCAAGCGATCCTATAGCTCCAAGTAGGTGGTCTCAGTTTCTCAGAGAATGGCTATTACAATGAAGTTGAATTGCATGATTGAATTATTTTCTTATCTATCTTTATCTTCTTCATAATCAATTCTCACCACCAAGTTGGCTCTTCCAAAATATTAGTATTTTGCCCAACAATTTACAATGGGCCATAAATTTATTTTTAAGAAGGGAACATGGATTGTAACCTTCAATAAAATATAAGGTGATCAGAAATCTTGATGATGATTTCTTACTCAAATTTCATGGAAACGGTGTGACAGGAAAATAATTATGATCAGAATTTAGTTTTGTATCAATAGGCATACATGCATATAATCACCAAGGTTTGTCAACAAACAGCTTGTATTGAGTATTTGAACTGGGAAGTACAAAACGGAACCATAGGAAATTGCTGATTCTTGATTGTGAGGTCATGCATGCCTTAATTCATGCCATCATTCTTAGAAGGTGGTATTGAGCAGATTTGAGATTCAAATTTTAACATCTGTTTTTTTTATTCTTAGACTACGATTTCCTTTGTAAACATTTTTTTTTCTTCCCCCCCCCCCAACTTATTCAGGGTCCTTTTTCCCTTTTTTTTCCATGTGGAAATGGTATTTGGAGATTATTGCCCCGTTAAAAGTATTCCACTTTCTGCTTACAAAAGAAAAATGTTTATAAAGTTGGTATTTAGTATATCTATTGCTATTAATGAATAGAAAATCCAAAGTCGGATAAAATAGTGTTGAGAGATGAAAGAGAAGCAGCTATCCTAGCTTTATCTAGTTGGCTGCTTTGTGAGCATCCTTTTGATTATAACAAAAGAAACACCCTGACAGAAAGGATAACAAATTCCTACTATGCAAAACTACGGCAGCTAGGTCCCATCTCTCATGGGGGAGTTTCATATTTTGGATGATTAGTGGTTGAAGAATCATTTTCAAATTGTAGGATTGGAGCTTTCAGAAGCAGCTTTCTAATCATCATTTTTACCCACATCTTTGCAGTAATTTTATCATAATCCTTTATTAGGTAATAAGATTATTCATGATAAATGAATTGTACTAAAGCCAAATTGGAAGGACTAAAGCTCGTAAAAAATACTATTCCTGCAGAAAAGATGAAGCATGTGAGAAGAAAGCAGGAATCTCAATCTCATGAAAGAGAGTCAGATAAAGAGAATGAGAGAGAAAGGGAGTCAAACTCAAAACGAAATCAAAGACAGCAGCCCAGAACTAGGGATCTTAATTAATTTAGTGCATGCAATCATTTTTATTCATATAATTATTTTTAAAAAATAAAAAATTTAATATATCTGAATTTTGAATTTACGATTCATTTTCTTATTTTTCGCATATGACGTCTGACGTCTTTATATATATATATATATATATATATATATATATATATATATATATATATAAAAAGACGGCAGCTAAAAAGAGTCGAGATATGTCATGCATCAGCTATAGTCTTCTCCTTTTCAAAGTTCAAAATTCAAATAAAAATTAGTTCAGTAGCTACTCTACTCCTGCACGGCTTTTTTATACTAATATAGCCAAAAAAAAAATTAAACCCCAAATTACCTATACTTTTTGATTATTTCTCAAAATGCGTTTGTTTTAAAATTAGCTGGAAAATCGCCACCCCCCATGGCGATTTCCTAGCATGAAAATATTGATTTTGGCTAAAAATACCAAGGGAAATCGCCATGGGGGTTGGCGATTTCCCTTGGTATTTTTTTCAAAATTTGATAAAAATACCGAGGGAAATCGCCACCCCCCATGGCGATTTCCCTTGGTATTTTTAACCAAATTTGTAAAAAGAATGAAGGGAAATCGCCATGGGGGGTGGCGATTTCCCTTCATGTAATTTTTTTTTTTTTTTAATAAATCAACAAAATAGCTGAAACCTGTCTAAAAACCTATATCATCAGTCTTATCCATTGCAGAAAGAATCAAGTTCCAATATTTTCTCCAGCATTTGATGGACTGGAAAATAGCTGAAACCTGTCTAAAAACCTATATCATCAGTCTTATCCATTGCAGAAAAAATCAAGTTCCAATATTTTATCCAGCATTTGATGGACTGGAAAATAGCTGAAACCTGTCTAAAAACCTATATCATCAGTCTTATCCATTGCAGAAAAAATCAAGTTCCAATATTTTCTCCAGCATTTGATGGACTGGAAAATAGCTGAAACCTGTCTAAAAACCTATATCATCAGTCTTATCCATTGCAGAAAGAATCAAGTTCCAATATTTTCTCCAGCATTTGATGGACTGGAAAATAGCTGAAACCTGTCTAAAAACCTATATCATCAGTCTTATCCATTGCAGAAAAAATCAAGTTCCAATATTTTATCCAGCATTTGATGGACTGGAAAATAGCTGAAACCTGTCTAAAAACCTATATCATCAGTCTTATCCATTGCAGAAAGAATCAAGTTCCAATATTTTCTCCAGCATTTGATGGACTGGAAAATAGCTGAAACCTGTCTAAAAACCTATATCATCAGTCTTATCCATTGCAGAAAAAATCAAGTTCCAATATTTTCTCCAGCATTTGATGGACTGGAAAATAGCTGAAACCTGTCTAAAAACCTATATCATCAGTCTTATCCATTGCAGAAAAAATCAAGTTCCAATATTTTATCCAGCATTTGATGGACTGGAAAATAGCTGAAACCTGTCTAAAAACCTATATCATCAGTCTTATCCATTGCAGAAAAAATCAAGTTCCAATATTTTATCCAGCATTTGATGGACTGGAAAATAGCTGAAACCTGTCTAAAAACCTATATCATCAGTCTTATCCATTGCAGAAAGAATCAAGTTCCAATATTTTCTGCAGCATTTGATGGACTGGAAAATAGCTGAAACCTGTCTAAAAACCTATATCATCAGTCTTATCCATTGCAGAAAAAATCAAGTTCCAATATTTTCTCCAGCATTTGATGGACTGGAAAATAGCTGAAACCTGTCTAAAAACCTATATCATCAGTCTTATCCATTGCAGAAAAAATCAAGTTCCAATATTTTATCCAGCATTTGATGGACTGGAAAATAGCTGAAACCTGTCTAAAAACCTATATCATCAGTCTTATCCATTGCAGAAAGAATCAAGTTCCAATATTTTCTCCAGCATTTGATGGACATGAAAATGTAATGCAAGTTTTTTTGTTTGTTTTTTGTTTTTATCTAATACAAATCAATTAACAAAATTTAAAAAAATTTGTTCATAAATTTTAAATAATAAAATTTACCTTACGAATTTTTTTTTTTAATTATAAAAAATTATTTTAATTTAATTTATAAAATTTAAAATTAAAAAACAAAACTTACAAAATTTTAAAACTTACAAAATTTTAAAATTTAAACAAAACTTACAAATATAATTTTTGATTTTTTTAATTTAAGAAGAAATATTATTTTGTTTTTTTCATTTTTATAAGAAATAAAATTTTCCATATTTAAATTTAATAAGAAACTTAATTTAATTTATAATTTTTAAATTTAAAAAATAAAATTTACAAATTAAAAAAAATTAAAATTTGTTGATTTATTAAAAAAAAAAATACATGAAGGGAAATCGCCACCCCCCATGGCGATTTCCCTTCATTCTTTTTACAAATTTGATTAAAAATACCAAGGGAAATCGCCATGGGGGGTGGCGATTTCCCTTGGTATTTTTATCAAATTTTGAAAAAAATACCAAGGGAAATCGCCACCCCCCATGGCGATTTCCCTTGGTATTTTTAGCCAAAATCAATATTTTCATGCTGGGAAATCGTCATGGGGGGTGGCGATTTCCCAGCTAATTTTAAAACAAGCGCATTTTGGGAAATAATCTAAAAGTATAGGTAATTTGGAGTTTAATTTTTTTTTTGGCTATATTAGTATAAAAAAGCCACTCCCGCACTGCATGAAATCTAGTGTAAATTGTTATTTTTAAAATTTGTTATTTAATTTTTATTTATTTTTTTTAAATTATAAATTATATAATTTTTGTTTAAATTTTATTATTTAATATATTTTTAAAAAATATATAAAAATTTGGATGGCGACTTTTTTTGTAAATTTCTTAAATAATAAAAAAAAAATTATTATAACTCATGATGATTTTTCAACAAATTAAAAAAAAAAGTGCATTTCGATATTAAAAAAAAAAAAGCTATATTAAAATTTAAAAAAAAAAACAAGATTTTTCCCTTTCCAATTTTTTGTTGTTGTTGATAAATCCTTTTCCAAAGTTAACCCCTCAAACTAAAGGAATGCTAGAAACAAAAAAATTCACAATATATATGGTATATTCAAAAGCATCCCTAAAAAGCAGACCCTACCTTCATTATTAGGAATTAAGCTTTTTTATCAAAAGCATAAATCAGTTTACAACCCATTAAAAATGATACTACCACTATATTAGTTGAAACTGAACAAGGAAAAATGAAAAATCTAAACTACACAAAGAAAAAAGAAAATCAAAAGCAAGATTAATAATAAACATCATTTTCAAGTTTTTCAATTAAATATGGAGCCTCAAGAATCCAATCCAAGATATACACATAAAGCAATCAATTGTTCTTATCAGTAACATTCCTGCGTGTTGAAAAAGTTAAAGAAAAAAACACTAAAAAAGTAATTCAAAACAAAGATCCTGATCAGAAACATAGCAGCACAACAGAAGAAGAAACCATGAAGGCGTAGATCAAGATCAAGAAACCAAAATGCAATGCCCAGTTCCTCTTGAACTTTGCAAAATAGCTCTCAGGAGGCTCCTGGTAATGAATCTCAAACTCACCCTCTTCTGATCCAAACCCATCAACAAACTCACCATTGTTGATCCTCAACTTAATTTCTCTCAGCTTGTCAGTAGCCACACCAAGAGTCAGCTTGTGGCACCTCCTCTGGTACTTGAACCCATTGATGCACCTCAAGGTCTGAGCCACTGAAACATAGAAAATAAGATGAGACATGGAAAGGAGAGTGATGGGAGCCCAGCAGTGGCGGCACTGGAGACGAGTTGACTGAGCCTGAGCCATGAAGACAATGCCTAGGAAGATGAAGAAGAGCTGGAAAAGCTTGTGGAGCTCCTTCTTTTGGAGGTCTATAGCTCTTTTCTTTTCCAGGGTTTTCTCAAAATGGAGTTGGATGATCGTGTTTAATGCTTGGAGCGCAGTTTCTTTTGGGATTGTTTGGTGGTGTTGGTGGTGAGTTTGATGATGATGTGTTGGCTCATAGTCTGCCATTGATGTCCAAAGAAGGAGAAAGAGATCAGAGCTGAGGCCCTGAGCCTTGAGGGGGAGCTACCTCAGTGTATTGAAAAATGAGTGGCTCGGATCTCAAGGATAGTTAAAACTCTGTCTGCAGGGTGTTATCTGATGGTGGAGAGAGGGCTGATCTTTTGTTCTGAAATCTGAATGAACGAATGCTATGATCGTGGGTGGCTGTAAACTGTAAAGTGTAAACATAGGATCCTTTATTTATTTATTTATATTCTACTGATCTTGTGACATGTGAGTTCATGAATTTCTAGGTTTTTTTTTTTTTTTTTTTTTGATAAGATGAATTTCTAGGTTCTTACCCAAGTAAGTTTTTTTTTTTTTTATTGTTTTTTAAGATGAGCTTAAAATATATTTCATTACATATAAAAATATAAAATTATATATAAATACGACAAATTACATATGTAACGAAAAATTATCATGTAATTATGTACTTTTTTTACATATATACACGATAAATTACATATGAAACATTATAAATTATATATAAACACGATAAATTATATATAAATATGATAAATTACATAAATTATTAAAAGATATATCATATATTTATGTAAATTAAAAATTATCATTTATTTATATATTTTTTTACATTAAAAAATAATACGAATTATATATAAACATAATAAATTATATAAATTTTTGAAAGTTACGAAAACCTAGAGGATTTTTAATTTTACAGAGCAATAACTGTGAATGGAGGGGAGCAATCGTCTGCAGTAAAAGAGTGCAAAAGGATAATTTGCGCTCTGCAATAAAGGGCAAATAGAAATCGATTAAGGGCACCATGATTAATGTCATATGTCATGTCATCATGACATTAATTCAATGCAAATAACAAGCTACTATTTGCACCACATCTTTACTATAAATTTTAATCAGATTTTGCTTAAAGAAATTTTTTTAAGTAACTATATATTAATAATATTTTCATAATTACATTTAAAACTTTTTAAATGTAATTATGAAAAAAATAAAAGTGATCATGACAAAAAAAATATTAAAATTGATCTAAAAAATCAAATAAGTGAATTTTTGTTTTTAAAAAAAAATTTAAAAATCAAAATATTGTACCAACAGATACGGACTGATACGTACTGATACTGACTGGTATAGATCGATACAGGCCGGTACTACCAGTAAGGGTCGGTACAAAAATCGAAACGGTACGAGACTGATATTATTTCGATTTACCTTAAAAACGGTACGTACTGACCGGTACGGTACCAATAACACTGGTTTAAAATCAAAGACATGACAAGCTTTTATTTAGATATTATTATTGGATGAAATATGATGCAAAATGATTTTTCTTTAAACTTTATTATAGCAACATATCATATGATATCTAAAATTTATTTTTTCCTTACTTATTTTACAATAAAATTCGTATTTCTTTATATATTTTATTAGTTACATTATAATTAAAACTTTTTTTTTATATAAATATATACCCGTGCATCGGGCTTAAAACTAGTTTTTACTATAAATTTTAATAAGATTTTGCTTAAAGAGTAATTATATATTAATAATATTTTTCATTTAATACATTAAAAATTATTGTATTTAATATAATATTATTGTTATTATAAATAATATTTAACTAATCTTAAAAAATACTTTACCCATTAACAAAATTCATTTCAATAACTAATACACTTAAAACATTTTTTTTGAAATTATTATATTAATCAATTTATTTATTTATTTTTGGTTTAAAATAGTGTCAAGGTGGGTGCAATGTCAACCATCTAAATATTACGGTTAAAGTATTTAGATAGTCCATGTATTATAGTCAAAAATGTATTTTATTTCCTATATTATAGAAGTGAGTAATTTGGTTTTTTTATATAAATATAGCTAAAAAAAAATCCCAAAATACCTATCCTTTTAGATTATTTTCCAAAATACGCTGGTTTTAAAATTAGCTGGGAAATCGCCATGGGGGGTGGCGATTTCCCAGCATCAAAATATTGATTTTGGCTAAAAATACCAAGGGAAATCGCCATGGGGGGTGGCGATTTCCCTTCATGTAATTTTTTTTTTTTTTATAAACAAATTTTAATTTTTTTTTTAATTTGTAAATTTTATTTTTTAAATTTAAAAATTATAAATTAAATTTCTTATTAAATTTAAATATGGAAAATTTTGTTTCTTATAAAAATTAAAAAAACAAAATAATATTTCTTCTTAAATTTGTATATCAAAAATTATATTTGTAAGTTTTGTTTTAATTTTAAAAATTTGTAAGTTTAGTTTTTTAATTTTAAAATTTATAAATTAAATTAAAATAATTTTTTTATAATTTTAAAAATAAAGAAATTTCGTAAGGTATATTTTATTATTTAAAATTTATGAACAAATTTTTTTAAATTTTGTTAATTGATTTGTATTAGATAAAAACAAAAAACAAACAAAAAAAGTTGCATTACATTTTCCCTTATAATCCAAAGTACATAATAAGTTGAGAAAAACATGTAATTCATTTATTGTTGATGCGAAGTCTCCCCCAATGTGCCAAATCGATGCGGACAATTTCGACGGTTATGACCTTCGTTTTTGCATAATCCACAACGTTTTGGTTGGCCTTTCTCTCTGAGGTCCATTTCATTACGAATACGACTTGATTTTGGCCGACCATGTGGATTTCTCCGCATTTCTTGATTGGGACACACTTCTGGACCATCATATTGAGGCCAGTAACCTTCATTTCCAACAGTTTCGAACTCATGTCTATAAACATTCAATATAGTTTCCAGTCTATAGACTTTGTCCACATATTGCATGCAATCTACATGGACATGTGCACAGGCAGCAACTACATGTGAACAAGGGAACCTTTGTGCTTGAAACTTTCCACAATCACACCACATGTCACTGAGGTTGACTTTGTACTTCATTGCAGAAACACCCTCTTGTGGGGCAACTAACTCTTCAACCAGAAAAGATTGATTTGTTCGCGTAAAATTACGAACAATGTGGGAGTTAGCTTTCCTACGATTTTCTTGCATAGCTTGTGTGACTGTTTCACAATATGTGTGCCCTCCCTCCATCATGGCAATTTGCTTGTTCCCCATCTTAACAAAAAGTGCAGCCAACCTATAATATGTTGATTGCACTAAAGCAGTAATGGGAAGATGATGCGTTCCCTTCAACACCGAATTGATAGATTCAGCTAGGTTGGTTGTCATATGGCCATAACGCCTTCCTTGATCATATGACTGCGCCCACTTCTCCTTGGGGATCCTATCAAGCCAATTAGCCGCCTCTGCATTTTCTCCACGAAGATTGTCATACATGAAATGAAAATTCGGTCGCCTCAACTCGTATCCTAATAAATTTTAAAACAAAAAACTTGTTAATTTCAATATTATTTTATATGCTAAACGAAATATAAGAGATAAAATAACTATGATTTGATTCCATACCCATGTTAACAATTTGTCGACGCAATTCCTTATTGTTAAACTTTTTCATAAAGTTCGCTGCAATGTGTCGAATGCAGTACACTGAATATGCATGTGGAGGATTCCATCCACCATTGCGTCTAATCGCAGCTTTGATGGCTTCATGTCGATCAGACATCAAGCAAATGCCAGGCTGTTTTGTCACGTGTCTGCGCAAGTTACTGAGAAAGAATGACCAAGCCTCTGTTGTCTCACCCTCCACAATGGCAAAGGCAATTGGCAGTATGTTTCGGTTGCCATCTTGTGCAATAGCTAACAATAATGTGCCTTTGTATTTTCCATATAAGAAAGTACCATCTATTTGCACAATAGGTTTACAATACGGATACCCTTCAATGCACGACTTAAATGTCCAAAATAGTCGATGGAATATTCTCTTACCCTGGACCAGTCGATCACCGTGATATGCAGGTACCGTTTGCAATTCCACAATTGTACCAGGCACGAAATATTGCATTGCACCTAACCATTTAGGTAGCTCATTGTACGATCTTTCCCAATCGCCAAATACTCGAACAATTGCCTTTTGCTTTGCTTGCCATGTTTTCTTGTAGGAGGTGATGTATCCATACTGGATTCGCATCTCAGCGATCAAAACTGAAACGAAAATCTCCGGATTTGCTTGGACCAATGACAAAATGCATGAACAGATCATGTTACAATCTAACTTGCAATGATCTTGTGAAATCCTCCTCCATGTGCAAGTATGAGGCCCTTCATATTTTCTAATCTCCCATAGATGTTTCTTCTTCATAAAAGTTGCCCTTATTCTCCAATTACACCCATTCCCATACATTACGCACTTGGCATAATATTTCGTCGGCTCAGATTCAATTACTCTGTAATCTACAGAGTTTTTGATGTTATAGTGCTTGATAACTGAAAGCACAGCCTCTTTCGTTGGGAATTGTAACCCAACACACAGATCAACTGCAGATGGATCAAATGTCAGAGGCATAGCTAATGTATGAGCATACTCTGGAAATTCCGGCACATGCATTGCCTCCAAATCCAGTGTATGCATATGGGATGCAGCCTGATATGGGGGAATATCTCGATGAGTGTTGATATCTCCATGACTGTTGATCTCAGCAGGGACGACGTCTGGGTCAGAATCAGTATTGTCATCACTTGCGAATTCAGCATCCTCTTCCTGCTCACTAAATTCACCAACATCTTCACCATGGACTCCACGTGGACGAACAGGATCAACACCAGCTGGCTCAACTTCGAGGGTAGTAGGAATTAGGGTTTGTGAGACTAATGAAGTCTGAAAAGTTGTAGCTTGAGATAAGGGCACGACTTCTTCTGTGGGAACGTCGTATGTAGTGTGAACATAGAACGACCCAGAATCATAATCTTCTATGGGAAAGTTTTCTATTGTGCGAACATTTGAAGGGCCGCAATCATCGTCAACATCATCTATGTCAGCATATAACTCAAGGACACCAACATTTGCAAATGTCTCATGAGCATAAAACATGCATCTGACATCATCATCATCTTCAAGTGGAAATGTTCTATATCGGACACATCCTTCACCAATAGAAAGAGGATGCCTGTACTTAACCTCTGAAACTCTTTTTCTAGTTCCAGCTTTAATTTTTGTATGAATTTGCAGCTTCAGTTCCTCTAATGTGACGTCGTCTTCAACACGAAAACTTTTTGGACGTTCACAATCAAAGGTAGCACCTTCGTCAGTATTATGAATTTGGCCATTATAGTAGACCAATGCGATCACTCTATTACTCATGTTGTGTAGCAAAAGAAAGAAGAAATATAGAAGGATGAGAATGAGAATGAGAATGAGAATGAGAATGAGAATGAGGAGGTTTTAGCACTCAGGAAAAATCTGATTGAAAAACTGTTGTAGGGGGTATTGTAAACCTTCATAAGTATTATGAATTTATAATGGTTCATTATGTTGTACCAGATGACAAATCCCATCCTTTGTATAGGATGAAATCTGATTCTGATATTCTGCCTAGGACTATTTGACTGAAAAAGTTATAACTTATTCAATGCAAACTGTGATCGATAAATCCCATCATTTGTCTCATCCATTGCAGAAAGAATCAAGTTCCAATATTTTCTGCAGCATTTGATGGACTGGAAAATAGCTGAAACCTGTCTAAAAACCTATATCATCAGTCTTATCCATTGCAGAAAGAATCAAGTTCCAATATTTTCTGCAGCATTTGATGGACTGGAAATATAGCTGAAACCTGTCTAAAAACCTATATCATCAGTCTTATCCATTGCAGAAAAAATCAAGTTCCAATATTTTCTGCAGCATTTGATGGACTGGAAAATAGCTGAAACTTGTCTAAAAACCTATATCATCAGTCTTATCCATTGCAGAAAAAATCAAGTTCCAATATTTTCTGCACCATTTGATGGACTGGAAATATAGATGAAACCTGTCTAAAAACCTATATCATCAGTCTTATCCATTGCAGAAAGAATCAAGTTCCAATATTTTCTGCACCATTTGATGGACTGGAAATATAGCTGAAACCTGTCTAAAAACCTATATCATCAGTCTTATCCAGAAATTTTTTTTCTGCTTTCCAGAATTTCACTTGTTTGCTTATGAAAATGTAATGCAAGTTTTATTGTTTGTTTTTTATTTTTATCTAATACAAATCAATTAACACAATTTAAAAAAATTTGTTCATAAATTTTAAATAATAAAATATACCTTACGAAATTTCTTTATTTTTAAAATTATAAAAAAATTATTTTAATTTAATTTATAAATTTTAAAATTAAAAAACTAAACTTACAAATTTTTAAAATTAAAACAAAACTTACAAATATAATTTTTGATATACAAATTTAAGAAGAAATATTATTTTGTTTTTTTAATTTTTATAAGAAACAAAATTTTCCATATTTAAATTTAATAAGAAATTTAATTTAATTTATAATTTTTAAATTTAAAAAATAAAATTTACAAATTAAAAAAAAATTAAAATTTGTTTATAAATTAGAAAAAAAATTACATGAAGGGAAATCGCCACCCCCCATGGCGATTTTCCTTCATCCTTTTTACAAATTTGGTTAAAAATACCTAGGGAAATCGCCATGGGGGGTGGCGATTTCCCTTGGTATTTTTAGCAAATTTTGAAAAAAAACACCAAGGGAAATCGCCACCTCCCATGGCGATTTCCCTTGGTATTTTTAGCCAAAATCAATATTTTGATGCTGGGAAATCGCCATGGGGGGTGGCGATTTCCCAGCTAATTTTAAAACCAGCGTATTTTGGGAAATAATCTAAAAGGATAGGTATTTTGGGATTTTTTTTAGCTATACTTATATTAAAAAAAACCGAGTAATTTAGTCTTTGTACGTTTGAAATTGGTGCAAATAAGTAAACTTGATAACTGTGTTTTAATGAAAAATCGTCTAAATGCTGACGTGAATATGTGAAACTGACAGAATAGATGATTTGAAAAAAAGATGATGATGTGTCAAATTTTTTTTGCTCAGGTGGGATTTAGAAACTGACATAATAAATGATTTCGAAAAAAATTGATGACATATTTTTACGGGTAAGAAAGAGATTTGGGTAAAAAAAATTATGTTTTTCCAAATTTCGCTTGAGTAAAAAAATTTGACACATCATCATTTTTTTTGTTAGTTTCACATATCCGTGTCAGCATTTAGACGGTTTCCCAATAACACTGTTATCAATTTTACTTCTTTGCACCAATTTTAAATGTACAAGAATTAAATTACTCACTTCTATAATATAAGGATTAAAATACACTTTTAATTATAATACATGAACTTTTTAAGTACTTTAACCAAATATTACTGACCCTCAGGCCAGTGATCGTTGTTATTGTCTAACTATAGTAAATTTCAACCATATTCACTTCTCAACATTTATATATATATATATATATATATATATATATATATATATATATATATATATATGGAGTAAGGCTTAGGACTCATTTGGATCTCATCACACTCCGGTGCGGTGGGATTCCAAGAACAATTTGTGTGGGGGAAATCCTCCACCGTACCGGGGTGCATTTGGATGCACCCCTAATACCAGTCCAGTGGATTTTTCATTGGACTGGTACACCAGTTTTACATTGGAGCTTAGGAGGTCCAGTGTTCACTGGACCCTAGTGGAGGGGAGAAATTCCCCTTTTACCCCCCTCTACTTTTTTTTTTTAAAAAAAAAAATTAGTTCTTTTATTTTTATTATTTTATAATATAAATATAATAATTTTTAATTATAATTATTTAATATGTTGAATGATAATTTTATTATTTAATGTAAATATAATTTTAATATATTTTAATTATTATTTAACATGTTCAATGATAATTTTAATATATTTTATTATTTAATATAAATATAATTTTAATATTTTTTAATTATTTATATTTTAAAATGTTAAACAATAATTTTAATATAAATATAATTTTAATATTTTTTAATTATTTATTATATATACACATTTTAATCTAATGTCTTTAATCATCATTTTTCTTTCTCATTATAATTTATCTCACCGCTGCGTTTGCATCCAAATACATATCCCACCGCTGATTTTCATCTCATCGCTACAGTATCCAATCTCACTGCTACAGTAACTAATCTCACCTCGATCGCTGTTTTTAATCTCATCGGAACCAATCTCACCGTCCATCCAAATGGAGCCTTAGTCTTGGCCTCTCTTTCGCCTTGTTTACATTTTTTTTCCTGCTCATAACCAATGTTAAAAAAATCGAACTGGATCAGTCGGTTGGATTGGTTCAATCGAAAATTGATGGCCTCTTCAATTTGACACATACCAAAAAATCGAAGATTCAATAAACCGATTTAACCTATAAAAATAGGAAAAAAATTGGATTAAATCAGTTTTTTATTAGAATTATTTTCGTAGGTGATGAAATTTGAACCTTAACGATTTAACCGATAAAAATTGACAAAAAACGAATATACAAATGTATTAAAATTTATATAATATAAATTATTAATGTTTTAAAAGTTGAACTGATGAAGGATTTCGTTCAACCAATTGGTCCAATTAAAGGATGATTTTTTTACTTAAAATTATGATTTTAATATTAAATAAGTATTGAATGTAGTAAAAATATGACAAAAACATTGAATAGGCTCAATGTTAAAGTCATTAATAAAGGTGTAGGATAAATGATTCAAATCTTTAACACTTATAAAGAAATTTTGAAAGATTTAATATTAAAATAAATATTCAAAATCATCTTAACTTCTATCTAGTCCGTCAAATCCGGTTCAATGAGACTATTGATCGGTCCAATAATTATTGGGTATCACAAATAGACCATCTATTTTTAATTAAATCAATTCGATTAATCGATCTATTTTAATTTTTAACACACTGATTTAACCATCGTATCTTTTATAATTACAAAATGAGTTTAAATAATTGAATACTGAAACCTCTTATTCAAACTAAACTAATCCATTTAGTTTTAGATGTAACTCTCAAATTTTCTATACTTTTATTTGCTCTATTATCAAATGGAGCATTGGTTCTTTCCAACATTTTACTATTTATTACAAAAAAAGTTACAATAACGTCGAACTAAGCCTACACAAATTTTCCAAGTTTTGGTCGAACCTGACCCATGAAAATATTTTATTATTAAATAATTATTTTTATTTAATTTTAATTTTAAAATGAATTTTAAAAATAATATAAAATATTTTTTAAATATTTTAATAATAATATTTTTAAAAAAAAAACTTAAATGGATAGATTAAATCATGGCATTTAGCAATATCAACCATACCTAAATCCGTCCACGGGAATCTTTAGTAGGGATGGCAATGGATAGTTAAAAATTGGATATTCCATATTATATGATTTATTTTTTGCAGATTCAAATAATTTTCGGATTCAGATATTAGATTTTCTATCCGCAACAGATTCGAACTTGGATATCTATTATCTGAATCCGCTTTGGTTTTGATACGGATAGTGTCAGATATCCGAATATACCTTATTTATTCGAATAACAGATTCAGATATTCGAATCCAATATCCTTTACATATTTAATTCTTGTTTTTTTATATGTTTATTTTTAAAAATTTTGATTTAATAAATTCGAATATCCGACAGATATTACTATCTAAATCGGATACGAATTCAAATAATAAACGGATTCAATATCTAATAAATTAAATAAATTCGAATTCAAATATTTCAAAACTTACAAATATATAATCTGCTGTGATCTCTGACTTTAGTAACCAGCAATGCGTAACATAGAAATAAATATATGGCGATTATATTTCAGTTTTCATAACCAAAAAGAAAAGGAAAAAGCATGATCTATTAGTATAATTATCTGCTATTTATGTCTTAAAGGATCAATTTATGGTATGCAAGCCTCTAAACTATGGTGGATCCCATTCTGTTGTAGGATAAGTCAACAATTTAATTCACATAATAACACAAGGAGGAGTGCAAAAATGCAACCTCTCAAAATCCCATTAAACGAATTGCATATAAAAGAAGCCTGGGAAAGTCTAAGCAGAAGTGTTGAACCCTAAAAGGAAATACTGAATCAATAGTAACCTAAGAAAAATGTCGCAAAGATGATAATGATTCTATGTCTAAAGGTTTTTCTTATTCCGACCTGGTTAACAGATGTTTATAGACACTAGTTAAAAATTATCTAAGGATTTTTTTAACGAATGCCCTTAATATACTTTTTAAAGTTAATTAATATACTATTTATAGTGATAATATTGTATTAAATGTAATAGATTTATCATTTTTAATACATTAAATAAATATATTATTATATATAACAATCTTAAATAGTACTTTAAGATATTGGTTAACAAAATTCATTATTTGCATTTAATATATTATTTTTATTAGATTTAAAAAAAATAATGTATTAATTATATATATTTTTAATATAAATATCACCTTAACTAGGACAACTTATCAACACTAATATAATTATTACTTTATCAAGAAGTGCAAACCTTTTTTTCATTGTAGCATTTCAGCTGATGCAAGTCTACACTGAGTGATACAAACACAAACCAATCAGCCAACAATTTCCCAGTTTTCTCACCTTTCAAATGCCAAAAAAAAAGGGTATATTTGAAATAGTGCTAAGGATTACACACAGCTTTCTTATTCTACTCTCTCCCTCGGCCGCACATGTTTATTCAAACAAATGATGAACATATATACATTTTAGGAGTAGATACATATCCAGATGCCTCCATCTTCTTCTTCTTCTTCCTAATTCTGATCAGCATTCTCACTTTAACCATCCTCCATTACTGATTATTGATTCGGTTGTTCTTCTTGGGCACCCAAGATCATGTGCATCAAAAGTTCCTCAGGCTTTAATCCATAACCAGAATTAACTGAGCCATCAACCCTTTTAGTTTTTTCTTTGTATAAAGCATCTAGCCATAGTACTAAAATGCGATCGTTACACAACGTAACGGAAAACAAAGGAGTTGAACTACAATTTCAGCGTTACGCATTGGAGAAAACGAATCATGACCGCAACGGCCGAAACACATTACGTAACGCCGTGACAGTGGTTTAAAAGCGGCGTAACGGCCGTGACACTCCTGCTCTGTTTTTTAAAAGTGACATAAAAGCCGTGGTCTCTTAATCCCATGACCAAGAGTGTGTTGAGTTTGAGTCCAAGTCCAACATTGAATTTAAGTAGAAGTCCAAGTCCTAAATTGAGTAGAAGTGCTCATCCTACATCAAGTAACTAATTGGTTAAGTAAAGAGAATCCTAATCCCACATTGAGTAGTATTGATGAGCCAAGAGGAGTGCTCACCTATAAATAGGAACCTTAGCCTTTGGGGAAACACAACCCACCACCCCCTAAGAGAGGGAGTCTATACCCTTAAGTAGAAGTTGTATTAGGATTCTTTGGGTGGTGAGTCAAGTTTGTTTGTAGGAAGATTTGTAGATTTATCCGTGCAAAAGCTACAATATTTGTAAGGAGGGTTTGTAGTTTTATCCGTGCAAAAGTTACAAATTGGAATATTTCCTAGTGAAGTATATTATTCCTATGAGATCGTGGATGTAGGTCAAGAAAGGTTGAACCACGTTAAAAATATTGTATTCTCTTTTTCTCTTCTTCCTGAGTGCTTGTTGTGGGTTAATATTTGTTATTGGACTGCCACGTTATTCCCAACAACTGGTGTCAGAGCTATTGGTTCAAGCGATGGGAGTTGCTGCCTAGAAGCTTTTGGTTCAAGCAAAGAGAGATGCCAGGACCTTTTGGTTTGAGCGAGGATAGTTGCTGTCAAGAAGCTTTTTTATTCGAGGAAGAATAGTAGGAGAGTTGTTGAGTTGCTGCCCAAAGGTTTTTTGGATCAAGGGAGAAGAGTTGCTGCCAAGAGGTAATTGGGACTTTAACTCAAGGGAGGATTTGTTGAGTTTGAATCCAAGTCCAACATTGAGTTTGACTAGAAGTCCAAGTCCCACATTGAGTAGGAGTGCTCATCCTACATCAAGTAACTAATTGGTTAAGTAAAAGGAATCCTAATCCCACATTGAGTAGTATTTATGAGCCAAGGGGAGTGCTCACCTATAAATAGGAACCTTAGCCTTTGGGGAAACACAACCCACTACCCCCTAAAAGGGGGAGTCTATACACTTAAGTAGAAGTTGTATTAGGATTCGGGAGTCTATACACTTAAGTAGAAGTTGTATTAGGATTCGGGAGTCTATACACTTAAGTAGAAGTTGTATTAGGATTCTTTGGGTGGTGAGTCAAGTTTTTTTGTAGGAAAGTTTGTAGCTTTTTCCGTGCAAAAGCTACAATATTTGTAAGGAAGGTTTGTAGCTTTATCCGTGCAAAAGTTGCAAGTTGGAATATTTCCTAGTGAAGTATATTATCCCTATAGGATCGTTGATGTAGGCCAAGAAGGGCTGAACCACGTTAAAAATATTGTGTTCTCTTTTTTTCTTCTTCCTGAGTGCTTGTTGTGGGTTAATATTTGTTATTGGGCTGCCACGTTATTCCCAACAACTGTTATCAGAGCTATTGGTTCAAGCGATGAGAGTTGCTGCCTAGAAGCTTTTGGTTCATGCGAATAGAGATGCTGCCAGGAGCTTTTGGTTTGAGCGAGGATAGTTGTTGCCAAGAAGCTTTTTTATTCAAGGAAGAAGAGTAGGAGAGTTGTTGAGTTGCTGTCCAAAGGTTTTTTGGATCAAGGGAGAAGAGTTGCTGCCAAGAGGTAATTGGGACTTTGACTCAAGGGAGGATTTGTTAAGTTTGAGTCCAAGTCCAACATTGAGTTTGAGTAGAAGTCCAAGTCCCACATTGAGTAGGAGTGCTCATCCTACATCAAGTAACTTATTGGTTAAGTAAAGGGAATCCTAATCCCACATTGAGTAGTATTGATGAGCCAAGAGGAGTGTTCACCTATAAATAGGAACCTTAGCCTTTGGGGAAACACAACCCACCACCCCCTAAGAGAGGGAGTCTATACACTTAAGTAGAAGTTGTATTAGGATTAAGGAATCTATATACTTAAGTAGAAGTTGTATTAGGATTCTTTGGGTGGTGAGTCAAGTTTGTTTGTAGGGAGGTTTGTAGCGTGCAAAAGCTACAATATTTGTAAGAAAGGTTTGTAGCTTTATCCGTGCAAAAGTTACAAGTTGGAATATTTTCTAGTGAAGTATATTATCCCTATAGGATCGTGGATGTAGGCCAAGAAGGGCTGAACCACGTTAAAAATATTGTGTTCTCTTTTTCTCTTCTTCCCGAGTGCTTGTTGTGGGTTAATATTTGTTATTGGGCTGCCACGTTATTCCCAACAGAGTGCATGGACTCTGTGTCCGACTTTGAACGGATCGGAACAGCGTTTTTAAGTTGCAAAATTCTAGCTTTGAGGAGCTGCTTTGAGGTTGAAGCCGACACGCTTCGTGTGCTTAGTAAGATACACCAGAAACCAATTGTTCCACTTGAATTGTTGGCTGAAATCTCATCAGATTTCCTTTATTATGTTCTAGAATCCATTTGGTTCTTATGCACCCCCTGCCCTGACATTTTTCCATCAAAAATTGAGAGGCACTGGTTTTACAAAGAATTTCTCATAATTTGATCGGTTAACAAGAAAAAAAAAATGCTCCAGGGAAATTGGAATACAAGTAGTTAGGTAAAAATATAACCAATCTAAATGTCTTAAAGATTAATGATCCTGAAATACCAAGGAAATTGGTACTCTTGAGGTTTCATTTTAGTGTCAAAAGTTTTTAAAAAAATGTAAAAAGTATAGATATCCTGCAATTTTGCCAAAAATTTCACCTTATCTTTTCAATAGTTGGTGAATATATTGTTTTGAAAGAAAATGTGATTTTTGAAAGGAAAAAAAATCACGTCCGTGACAATTGTTAACATTCACAACCGCGATATCGCGTTTGCGACGAAATCCGCGACCGCAATTTAATACTATGCATCTAGCTTCCCAAAGTAAGGACATGTCTTGGAATCTTTGAAGTACTTGTTCATATATATTCTCCCATTTCTCTTTGCACCTCTTTGCACTTAGATCGTAGCCAAGTTTTTTCATTGTTATTGATATCTACTCCCATAGAGAGCCTTTAGGTCCATTGTCTTGATACTACAAATCAAGATTAGTCCTCAGTCTTATCAAAGCCTCCACTTCATCTTTAGGCCATGGAGAAGAACTTAGGTGCATATAACTCTCACTACCATTGCTAATTTCTTGCCTCTCATGAACATCAACAACTTTCTCAACTGGGAATAGGGTCTCAGGCAATTGCAGTACTGAGGTTGCTTGATTTGCAAACTTTTGTAGAAATGTGAGCACAGCAGCATCTTTAACTGCTGCGATTGATCGATCCCTCTTGCTCCTTCCTAATCCTAGCCAATTCTTGCATCTTCCATGCTTCCTCTCTTGCCATCCTATCTTGTTCAGACTTCTCTATCGCCTCTATCGCAATCTAAAAAATAACAAGTCTTATCGCGAGACATTACTCGTTAAGTGTGACATTGAGGAAACAGAAAAAAAGACGACTTAATTCCTCTTGAAATAAAAGGATGGTTTGAAAACAACCTCAAAAAAGAAATGGAATCGCCACCAATAATTTTTGGCTAGGTGTGATCGACCACCTATTAAAACCGGTTTTGCAAAATATTTTAAAATTAATTAAAATATTTTTAAAAATCAATTTCGAAGTCTGCTTTTTTAAACCAGATAAATCAAATAAGCGAGTTTGGGAGTTCGTTATGTGCGGGGAAGGATTAGCACCTCCACAACGCCCGTATAAAATGGTACCTTATTAGTCATGTGTAATCTCGAGTCTCGGTAAAAGTCGATTTTGAAATTGCATTTTAAAATAATTCCCATTTTAAAGAAAAATAATATCATTTTTAGTTGAAAATGATCTGGAATTTATTAACTCAAAATTTTCCTATATTCCCCGGCAAACATAAAATTTTTTATTTATTTAGAAAATCTATGAATCACTCTCGTTTTTGAAAGAAAGATATTCTGTTGCTAATGATAATTGATGATATACTCCCCGGCAACCGGGTATAGAACTCATGAATTATTTTAACTCGGGAATAACTTTATTTTATTGAAAATCATTATCTTTATTGCATTAGAAATCATTTTAAAAAGATGGTTATGAATAAGCAAATCATTACTAATGACATGGCAAAAAAGTGAATGACAAGGCAAAAAAGAATTAATGACATGGCATGCTTGACATGGCAAAATCTAGATGACATGGCATAATCCAAATGACATGGCAAAAGAAATGATGACAAGGCAAAAAGCACAAAATGACATTATCACAGAACAGGCATGAACATGAAAAATGCAATGCATGGAAATGTATTTCTCCCGTAAAGCAAGAACATCCATATACCTAAAAAGGTATCCGACTACCATTGGAAGAGACCTAAGTTGGATTTTCTAATCAAAAGACTTTGGGATCG
Source organism: Fremontodendron californicum (assembly GCA_030761205.1). Lineage (NCBI taxonomy): Eukaryota > Viridiplantae > Streptophyta > Magnoliopsida > Malvales > Malvaceae > Fremontodendron > Fremontodendron californicum. The sequence continues at coordinate 5,601,707 of JAULJL010000037.1, forward strand.
GATTAAAAACAATTTGGAATTTTTGATGAAATGGCCTCATGGCCGAACTCGGGTTGACTACCCTATGTTCCTAGTTTTGAAATCCGGGTTGACTACCTTTGACCCAATTTTTATAAAATCAAATTTTATGATTGAAATGACTTGGAAATTAACCTAAGACAGTAGCTAATGTCCCAAATCAGCCACCTCTTAATATCCTAATTGTCATAACGGTTTTTTCGACCGCTAAGACGATTTTGAAAACACAAAATGGAGTCGCCACCAATCTTTTTTGCTAGGTGTGATTGGCCACCTATTAAAACCGATTTTAGTAAAATATTTTAAAATTAATTAAAACATTTTGTAAAAACCAATTTCGAAGTCCGTGTTTTGAACCAGAGAGTAAAACATAATTGGGTTCGGGAGTTGGTTACGTGCGGGGAAGGATTAGCACCCCCGCAACGCTCGTTTAGAAAATGGTACCATTTAATCACGTGTTATCCTAAATCTCGATTTAATGGACTTTACATCGCTATTTAAAAATAATTCTCTTCTATTTTTATTTTATTTTTAAAAAAAAAAACATGTTTATTATTTTTTTGAATTTTTTTGAACTGTTATTATTTTTTTCAAAAAAAACGAGAGTGAACATAAATTTGTTATCGAAAGTACTCATTAAATATTCCCAACACTCTTGGTGGTATTTAACGAGATCTTCTCACCTCGAGATATCTTAGGAATCACAACCGTGATATCCTTCGAATTCCGTTGTCGGCAATTTACATCCATTTTTTATTTAAATGCGTATGATTCGAATATTTAAATATCGGATGCATACGACTTAACATATAACTATAAAATTAAACATGCAAATCGTAATATTAAAAACACGAACATAGCGGAATATCGAGCGCATAAACACTCACTATTTATTCATTTTTATTATTTCCATTTTTTAAAACGAATTTTATATCGAGCATATCGCTAAATACTCCCACCACTCGTGGTGATATTTAACGAAATTCTCTCTGTAGACACCTAATTTTGTCCGGGCCACTAAACAGGTATGTTTTCTTCCTATATTGATGTTTCAGAGTATAAAAAGACTGTTTTCATCCTGCAGGTGGTACTCCGAGACTTAGTTTAAGAGGGCGAGCACAAAAAGTCAAACTTGAAAAAAAGTCAACCCCAAAAAAGTCAACCCCGAAAAAGTCAACCCCAGAAAGTCAACTACTAAAAAAGTCAACCCACTTTCAAAATCAAGATTTTGAGTTCAATTGAAAAATGGAGAAAGAATTTTGATAATCCGAGGTCTACATTGAAATATATGGAGTTCGGAAGTTGGGATTTGAAGATTCAGTAGAAAAGAAACCCTAATCCGAGAAATTTGGGGAAAAGTGCTTAAATGATCAAATTGGTCGAAATTGAAGGTTCCAAATGAAAGATAAGCACTGACTACGGGTAATGGAGAAGTCACTTGCAAGAAAAACCGAAAGAAAAGTCAATCCGGGAGAAAACCGAGAATTAGGGTTTTTAGTGGATTTCGGTGAAATCGGGAAGAATCACAGAAATGGCCCGACTTGGTAAGACCAAAGCCCCCAATGGATGAGGAATGATTAAAAAGGATGGCCCAAGGCTCAGATTGAAGAAAATCTGAAAATCGGACTTGTTTTGAGCAAAACCGGGTTTCGGAGGTTAAAGGGCAAAATTGGAAAAATTTGGGAAAAATAGCAAATGGACTCCGAAAATTCTGAAAATTTTGTCAATCTCATTCTTAAATCATTTGAAAGAGATTGGCGAAAGAAAATCTTGATTCCAAGTTCGTTTGCAAAATGGCCAAATTTTGGGCTTCTAATGTAGTAATTCAAAAAGATAAATCCCGGAAAAATAGCAAATGGACTCCGAAAATTCTGAAATTTGGTAAATCTCATTTTTAAATTATTTGGAAGAGATTGGCGAAAGAAAATCTTGATTCCGAGTTCGTTTGCAAAATGGCCAAATCCCGGGCCTCCTATGCAGTAATTCAAGCCGATAAATCCCGAAAAAATACCAAATGAGCTCCAAAAATTATGAAAACTTCCAGATCACACTTTTTAATTATTTTGAAGAGATTGGTGAAGAAAAATCTTGATTTGGAGCTCGTTTAAAAAATGGTAAAAAGTAGGGGCATAAAAGGACATTTTGGGAAGAAAAAATCCAAATAAATAGCAAACGGACTCGGATAATTTTGAAAACTTCCAGAACTCAATATTTTATTATTTTGGAAGTATTAAAAAAAGAAAAATTGAATTTGGAGCCCGTTTGATATTTATTTTGCATCCGGGGGCAAAATGGTCGTTTCACCCAAGCAACCGAAAAGGGCTTCTTTGGGCCTTTCAAAAATCAGAGCTGGGCTGGAAAAGAGAAGTGCTGGCCTGCCCAAGCCCAAAGGAAGGAGGAAGCTTAGGATTTTTTCAATCAAGTGATTAAAAATCAAGAGTTAAGTTAGAGATTTTCATTTTTGAGCCTAAGTCCCAATCCCACATCCCTTTGTAATGTCAAGCCAAGGAGGTGCTCACCTTATAAATAAGGAGTCTTGGCCTTTGGTTGAGATCACCCATCACCCCTTGTGAGATAGTCTATACACTTGTATTAGGATTATCCGGGTGGTGAGTCATAGTGTTTTTGTTGAGAGGGTTTGTAGCTTAATCCGTTCAAAAGCTACTCTGAGGGTTTGTAGCTTAATCCGTTCAAAAGCTACTCTGAGGGTTTGTAGCTTAATCCGTTCAAAAGCTACTCTGAGGGTTTATAGCTTAATCCGTTCAAAAGCTACTTGGTGAGTTTTCATTTTAAAATAATGTTTCTTGTTCTTCCTTCATTTCCTTTCTTAAGTATATTTTTCTTACATTTTGTTTTTACAATAAACTCACCATGGCCAAATGGCCTACATTATTTATTTTAAGTTGTTATTTTTTGATTCATTTTACCATATTGTTTATGCTATTTTCTTTATTTTTGATGTTTTAAATATTATGTTATTTCATGTTCTTAAGTTATATTTAATTTGGTTGCTTTGTTTGTTGCCATTTATGTCTTAGATATCATGTTTTTACATTTTTAATTTTCTGTTTTCATGTTGTTTAAATTTGAGCATGTTTTAGAGTTAGCATATTAAGTGTTTGTGAAAATGCTTGTGTGATTCTTTGCATGATTCTTGTTTTATATCTTAGTAAGCATGTTTTAGATTTGGTATATTAGGTGTTTGTGAAAATGCTTGTGTGATTTTTGTGTTATGACTTAGTTTTTCATGCTAGCATACCAAGTGTTTGTGAAAATGCCATGCTTGTTGAAGCTTGGAGCCATTTGGCTACTCCATGTGTTTTGCATTGTGTGTTGTATTTTTGTCATGCTAGTTGTTAGGTTTTTGCATTTGCATGATATTTGGTTGGATTTTTGAATTAAGCATGCCTTGTGTTTGTGAAAATGCCATGCATGTCTTAGGTCTAGGTTACATTAAATGTCATGCAAGTTCATGTTAGGTCTAGGCCATATTATTTGTGTCATGCATTTTCCTTACATTTAGGTTTAGATCCATGCATTTCATGCATTATGTTTGCTGCATTGTTTCATGCATTTCATGTTCATGCCACTTGAATAATGACTTGAGCCAATTAATGGTTCAAGGTCATGCTCTCTTGAGCACACTTGTGGAAAATTAAGTTTGTCAAATTGATTATTCTACCTTTGTGATTTTTTTTACTTAGCCAATTTTTATTTAACTTTCAAAAAGTCCTAGCTACTGTCTTCAAGTCATTCTATGAGTTTCAAATATTTTTATTTTGGTTTTTAAATGATTTTATCAAAGACAAAAAAAATATGTTGGCAAAGCAGTTTTTTTTCCACCCAAAACTCGTACATCTCTGATTTTTCTGGGAATTCATCTTTGATCAAAAACTTAAGCCGATTTTTTCTCGTGTATTTTTACATGTCCTGAGTCTCCAATAATTTTTTCAGAATTTTTGGAATTTTTAAAAATAGGGTAAAAAATCATGGATTAAAACTGGACAGTGGAGTCAGAATTGAATTTAAAGAAAAACAAAGCAGTTTTGTTTTCCTCCAAAAACTCGTACATCTCCAATTTTTTTGAGAATTCATCTTTGATCCGAAAATTAAGTTGATTTTTTCTCGCGTAGTTTTACATGTCCTGAGTCTCCAGTATTTTTTTTAGAATTTTTGGAATTTTTAAAAATAGGGTAAAAAATCGTGGATTAAAACTGGACAGTGGAGTCAGAATTGATTTTAAAGAAAAACAAAGCAGTTTTTTTTTCCACCCAAAACACGTACATCTCCGATTTTTCTGGGAATTCATCTTTGATCAGAAAATTAAGCCGATTTTTTCTCGTGTATTTTTACATGTCCTGAGTCTCCAATAATTTTTTCAGAATTTTTGGAATTTTTAAAAATAGGTTAAAAAATCGTGGATTAAAACTGGACAGTGGTGTCAGAATTGAATTTAAAGAAAAACAAAGCAGTTTTTTTTCTCCTCCAAAAACTCGTACATCTCTAGTTTTTCTGGGAATTCATATTTGATCAAAAACTTAAGCCGATTTTTTATCGTGTAGTTTTACATGTTCTGAGTCTCCAGTATTTTTTTCAGAATTTTTGGAATTTTTAGAAATAGGATAAAAAATCGTGGATTAAAACTGGTTAGTGGAGTCAGAATTGAATTTAAAGAAATACCAATTTTCTGTTTTGGTTAACTTACTTAGAGTGGGCTGATTAGGAGGGTTAGCTACTGACTTAGGGTAATTTCTAAGCCTTTTTAAACTCTAAAAATGGTTTTTCAAGTCCCGGGTTAAGGGTAGCCAAGTCCCGATTTTTTAAACTTAGGAAATTAGAGCCATTTTAAAAAAATTTTAGCCGAGTTTTTATTTTCTTATTCAAGCTTCTCAAAATTGTTTTCAAACAATCACAAAGTATTTTGGTTTTAGAATATTTAATTTGACATATTTTCCTAAGGTAGCCGGATATCTTGTTAGATATACGGATTTCCTTAATTAAAGGAAAAAATACATTTCATGCATTGCATTTTTATTTTCATGCACATTATATGATAGCATTATTTTATTCCATGTCATTTAAATTATATGCCATACCATTCATACTTGTCATGTCATTTAGGTTGTATTATATTATTTAGATTTTGCTATGTCATTTTATTTATGTCATGCATATACATATTCATTTCTTTTAAATGTTTTCAAAAAAAGATAATGGTTTTCAATAAAAAAAATATAAAGATATTCCCGAGTTAAAATAATTCATGAGTTCTCTACCGGGTTTGCTGGAGGGAATATCATCAATTATCATTAATAAAGGAATATCTTTCTTTCAAAAAGAGAATGATTCGGAAAGTTTTTCAAAACTAATAAAAATTTCTATATTTTGCCACGTTTATTGGGAATATAGGAAAATTTTGAATTTATAAATTCCGGATCATTTTCAATAAAAAATGGAATTATTATTTTTTTTAAATTGGAAATTAACTTGAAATACTAAATTTAAAACCAACTTTTTACCGAGACTTGAGATAACACACGATTAATAAGGTACCGATTTATACGGGCGTTGTGGGGGTGCTAATCCTTCCCCACACGTAACCGACTCCCGAACCCGCTTCTTTGATTTCTCTGGTTTAAAACGCATACTTGAAATTGGTTTTTAAAATGTTTTAATTAATTTTTAAAATATTTTTATAAAACCGGTTTTAATAGGTGGCCGATCACACCTAGCTAAAAAAGATTGGTGGCGACTCCATGTCTTTTTTTAAGGTCATTTTCAAAACCTTCATTTTTCTAGAGGAATTAAGTCGACTTTTCCTCGATTTTTTTTTATATGTCACGCCTAACGAATAATAAAAGTCTTGCGATGAGACGTCGTTATTATTTTTTAGGTTGCGACAGCTTGGCGACTCCGCTGGGGACTATTAGAGAGTCAGGCCTAGAAATAGTCGTGTGTTATCAAAGTCTCAGTTTTGGTTGGTTTAATTGGTATTTAATTTTAATTCCCATATTTTTCTAATAAAGAGAATTTTGAAAATAATAAAATGTTTTTAAAAATGTTCATTCTCATGTGCATGCATTTTATTATTGTTCTCTAGTTATTTAGGTTGTATATTATAATTGCTTGTTAGTTAATGCGTTACACTATTCTTGAATGTTTTAATTGCTAGGGCATTTAGAATAAGGTTTGTAGAATAGGTAGTGAAAGGTTTGTTATTCCTCCACACACACTACACGTGCATTTGCATAACATGAATCCTCTACCCTGGTTCCGTCCTTTTAAGTGGAAGTAAAGTAACTAAGCCTTCGTGATTGATCCTCCGTATGGGCTAGTGAAACACTTTCGGAGTATAAAGTACCTAATGCCTTCGTGATGATCCTCCGCATGGGCATAGGAAAATATACTCTAACGAATTGAACCCGCTTTTATCGGGGTGCCTTACTAGCCTTCACCGGCGACAGTGAGGAACAATTCGGGGCCTTAGAACCGATTCACCCTCATATAGTGAACCTAGGCGAAGCCATGCCGAATTTCCGTTAGACATATCGAAAATAGGAACACATGGAGGGACATTTCTAAACTTTTTGTTACCTATTTTACACTCCGAATAAGTGTGGTAGATCGGGCAACGATGTACGTACATCGCCCGTAATAAATGTGATACTCCGCCTCGATGGCATCGTGATGCCTAAATAAGCAGATATTGCTGGGGCAGATGTTCATTAGCTGTTTTTTAAAAAAAAAAAAATCTTTTTTCAAGCATTTTTGCATGTTGCACATTTCATGCATGTGTGAATGGGGCATATACATTTTTGGTTGTATTATTGATCTCATTCTTTGCAATAAACAGTTGGTAATTTAATTTGATGATTTCATAAAACCGGTAGTGTCACATGAACATTTGCATATTGTACCATAGTAAGATCCACCCTGAAATTCTTTTGAAAATGATGTGATTGGTTTATCAAAAAAAAAAAAAAAAAAAATTGGAGGCAAATCTTGCATAATGAGATTTTTGAATAACCAAGATTTAGGTCCCACCAATTTCGTGTAATCATTTATTTCTTTGTATATACCTTTGTGTTAATTCATTTATTTTTGCATGTATCATTTTGACATCATGTTATAGTCATAGCATGCATGGTCATTCATTGTAAGATACGTTTATGACATGCATGGTCATTATTTGTATATACTTATGTATCAATTTATTCTTTCTTTACATGCATCATGTTGGCATCAAGTTGCATTCATGCATTCATAGTCAGCATGATTTTTTCTGTATATATCCATATATCAATTTATTCTTTCTTTACATGCATCATGTTGGCATCCAGTTGCATTCATGCATTCATAGTCAGCATGATTTTTCTGTATATATCCATTATCAATTTATTCTTTCTCTATATGCATCATGGTAGCATCAAGTTGCATTCATGCATTCATAGTCAGCATGATTTTTCTGTATCTATTCATATATCAATTTATTCTTTCTTTACATGCATCATGTTAGCATCAGGGTGCATTCATGGCATACATAGTCATCATGATATGCTCATGCATTAATTTGTCATATTGGCATCAGGTTGCGTTCATGACATACACGGCCAGCATGACTTTCTTTGTATATACTCTGTGTCAATCATTTATTCTTCACATGCATCATAATTGACATTGTGTGGCATTCATAGTGTATATGATCATTCATTGAGAAATGCATTTGGAACATACATGGTCATTCATTGCATATATCCATGCATTGGTTTTTCTTATTCTTTAAATGCATCATGTTGGCATCGTGTTGCATTTATTACATATATGGTCAGCATGTTTCCATTATACATGTCCATACATCATATTGTTTAGGCTTCACATGCATCAAATTGCATTCATGGCTCATTCATCATGACATACATTTTGGGGAAAATAGAATAGAAGTTGGCTTGGCTTTAGGAGTCTTTGAAAGAATTTCCATTTCAAATCAGAAGAAGTACTGAGTACACTTTTAATACAGGCTGGTGCTATGGAGGATGAGCATGTTGCCCGAATGGAAAAAATGGAAAGGGAACAGAGAGAATTGCGAGAACAGCTAGCAAAATCTCAAGCAGAATCTAAAGGTTAGATGACTAAATTGATGGAGCTGATATCTGCCGTAATCAAAGGAAAAGGATACACCGAAAACGTTATCGCCAGAGAAGGGTTAGAGGCACAAAAGGGCCAGGATGAGGTCATAATAAGTGATGCCCAGAACACTGTTAACCTCGTCAATGTCCTAAACTCAGATGATCTAGCTGAACAGGCAAAGTTGAAAAGGGTTGTAGTAAATGAGGTTGAGTTGGCAGATTCCCAAGGGAAATATCAGTTGTTAGATGAAAGGCTCCGGGCAGTAGAAAATGCAGACGTATTAGGGAGTGTGGAGGCGAAAGAACGATGCTTGGTCTTCGATTTAGTCATTCCTCCTAAGTTCAAGATCCCTGACTTTGTGAAATATGACGGGACGACTGATCCATCAGCCCACATCACTATGTTCTGCCGGAAGATGACAAGTCATATAGATAATGATAAGCTTTTGATTCACTGCTTTCAAGATAGCCTCAACGGATCCGCGATTAGGTGGTATAGTCAGTTGAGCAAGGATCAGATTCACTCTTGGAATGACCTGGCTAGGGTTTTTCTAAACCAGTACAAGCATATGACTGACACGGCGCCTGACCGTCTCACCTTGCAAAATATGAAGAAAAGAGCTACTGAGAGCTTCAAAGAATATGTGCAACGGTGGATGAGCCTGGCCGTCCAAGTACAACCGCCCTTAACTCAGAAGGAAACCACTGTCCTTTTTGTGAATACACTGCAGGCCCCGTACTATGATATACTTGTTGGCAACATCACAAATAATTTTTCAGACATGGTAATTTCAGGGGAGATGATTGAGAATGCTATCAAGGATGGGAAAATTGATGGAGAAAGAACATCCAATACCAAGAACAATGGGGCATCTGAAAAGAAAAAGGAAGATAACCAAGTCGTGGAAGACTTTGCCGCACCTCCCCAATTCTCCTCATATCAGCCATTTTACTCTACCCTGAATAATATCTCTCATGGTTTTTATCCCTACCAACCAATGACTGCAAATACACCAGAATTTACATCTGTCTATCAATCGAACACCCTTGGGGATAATCGAAAGGGGCATAAAAAGCGAAAAAGAAATCCGGTTGACCCGATTCCTATGACATATAGTGAGATACTACCTCAACTCATCCAGAATCACCTTGTGACACCCATGCAAATAGCGCCTCTGAAGCCCCCTTATCCGAGCTGGTATGATGCTAATGAGTGTTGTGGGTACCATTCTGGCAATCAAGGTCACTCAACAGAGAACTGTCCCGCTTTGAAGTACAAGGTCAGAGATCTCATCAAGGCTGGTTCGATAAGTTTTGAAGATGGGGAAGTCAAGTGTCATAAGAAACATTGTGCATGATCACATTAGGTTTTTGACACATGTAGTTCTATACACTGTGATGAGGAAAGCACTTGTCTCATGTTAATTAAATGAATTTTGTATTTTAAATGCTTTGTGTTTGTTGTGTTTCAACAATAACTTGAATTTGCAAAAACAAGCATTAAGGAACTTTTAGTGATGGATAGTCTCAAGAAGATTGATGATCATTGTTAGAAATGACCCAATACCTTCAGCCCTCTCTTTTAGGCTTTCCTAAGCCTAAATCTTTTGAACCGAGACCACTTGAAAGACCTAATGCTTAAAGGAATATGAATGATTTGACTTCATAAAACCATTGTCATCACAGAATAAGCAAAGACATAGATCTTAGTCTAGGCTATGAACAAAGGAACGAAATTTTTGAAAATTTTCAAATTCCTTGAAAATCAAACAAATGAGACATTCTTTCAAGAATCCAGATTTTGATAATTTGGTGTGTGTCAGGATTGTGCTAAAACCATTCATGACCTTTCCCAATGACCACAAAACACTAATTGCCCAGACATCACTTCATGATTGACACCTTGGGGCACAATGATTAAACTAGATTATCCCTTGTCCCAGAGAAAACCTGTTTTTGGGTCATGTTTTCCTTGTCTCTTCAAAGAACTCAGATTGGAAACTCAGCCTTTTCAAAGCAGACCTAGACTTGCCATGTTCCTCGTTGATACAAATTCGCATGGTTAATCAAATTGGGGCATCATATATGGAAATGATGGATACATAGTGAAGAAGGATGAGCTAATGCATGAATCATTGGGGGCATGGGACGAAAAAAACAAAAACAAAAAAAAAACAAAAAAAGAAAAAGAAAAAGAAAAATCGTGATATCATGCATATGAGAGTTCAGATGATTCCAAAGTGCAAAATGAAATTCTGAATATCTATTTCCCATGGGGATTGCTTTTTAATGTGAATATTTGTGCTTGACATGAGAAATGGCCATCTTTCATATCCCTTTCGCACAAAAAGAAATTTCCATAGTCACCCCTTTTGAGCCAAAAGAATTCTTTCTTCTTTGAACCCTGATCAAGGATTACCCTCTATACTGGGGGGCAAATGCGAGGAAAGATCTTTTCAAAGATCATTGAGAAATGAGTGACAGCTCAAGGATAGAAAAAAAGCAAATGGATCCCCGAATAAATACGGGCGCATTCTGTCAAAGAAAAAAGAAGAGGAAAAGATGGAAAAATGAAAGCCAAGAGAAACAAAAAGAAAACACAATAAAAAAGAAAACAAAATGTGTGAAATACATGGCAAATTGAAAGCCAAGAGCGAGGAAAGAAAGACACAAAAGTCAAAAGGAAAGAAATATCCAAGAAGGGACAAATGCTTCAAAGAGAATCCTCCTCAAGAAATGATCCTTGATCTGATTACCCTCAAACACATATTTTGGGCCTATTTATCCTTTCTTTCTGAACCCTGAGCCATGACCTACATTACGTGCTTTAGAAGTCCATTTTGATCAAGCATGAATATTTAATTTGAAAGGTTTTTCCTCAGATTTTATCCCATTTCATCGAATTATCATTTCACTAAGGAAGAATTTAGAATTCTCAAGTGTATGGTAAAAAAAAATATATGGAAAGAAGGGGACTCTAGGGCGAAAACCCAAAAATGGGCGGTCTAGAGTAAATTTAGAAAATTTTCGATGCCATCTATGATAGTGTCGATACCCCAAAAGAAAAGATCTTATTAAAGGAGTGGTCATCGAGGAACATCTAGGAATTCTTGAACCCCCAAATTGCCAACTCTCATTCAAAGGATTGTCTTCAAAAACTGAAACTTTTTTTCTCCAAGATTAAACTTTCCGGTTTAAACATTGGGCCAATCTTGACGCTTGTCAAAATACTTTGATATTGGAAACTACAAGAATGTTGAATTTGTTTGGTTCTCAATGAATTCATGATTTATAAAAACTGTTCCATTTGTGAGCCTAGAAGGGAAGTTTTCCTGGAAAAGACAGAATCTTGTTATACCAAGCCTTGCCAATCCCAGTTGAAAAAACCATATTGATACTTAGAGAAATTTCTAACAGTGATCATCAGTCATCAAAAGATTTGTACATCATACATTGTGGAGTTAAAATTTTTGGCTTAGAAGTTTTCCTTAAATAAGCAAAATTGTTTTTCAAAAAGGGAAAATAAAAATATTTTTGAAATACCCATTTTTGATGTTGACATGAGACAAGGATTTTTCTAACCCAAAGATATAGAACTGCCAGGATAAGTCATGACTTCCAGATATGAGAAGAAGATATCGAACCCAGTTCAGATCTCTGTTGATGAAAGTTTGAAAACTGTTGGGGCAAAGAGAATAGCCAAAATGAATTGAAGATATACTCTGATTTGAAGAGGAAAAATGAATTTGAGAGGCTAAGCCAAAGTCTAGAAAAACAACCGGGGGCATTTGCATCACTCATGAGTACTCATCTCTTTATCGAGCTTTTGCATCTGCACAGTGTCGGCAAGCATTTGCATCATTCATGGGTATTTGCATTGGCATTATTCCATAAGCATCTGCATTTTACCTTTACATTTACATTCTTCATGGAATTCGCATTTATGTCATCTCAAGCAATTGCATCATTTCTAGAATCATTGCATTTTCATTATTGTGTGGTAATTGTAGTTACACCATTCATAAACCAGTTACATGAACACAATTAATAGGGGCATCTGCATCATGAAACATGGGCATCAATCCAGGCCATTTGCATTTGCACTAAGAAATATTTTACATTTGCACCATGAAGCATGAGCACCTTGTTAAAAGACATGTGCATCTGCATCATTTCTCAAGGCTTCTGGTGGGGATATCCAGAATTTTACAGTTTTTAAAAAGTGAACAAGTCTTCAGTGGTGATAGCTGAAGCCTCTGGTGGAGATATCCAGAGTTTTATAATTTTGAAAAATGAGAAATTTTCTTCTGGTGGGGATATCCAGAATTTTACAATAAGCAAGTCTTTGGTGGTGATAGCCAAAGCTTCTGGTGGGGATATCCAGAATTTTACAGTTTTAAAAGTGAACAAGTCTTCGGTGGTGATAGCTGAAGCCTCTGGTGGAGATATCCAGGGTTTTATAATTTTGAAAAATGAGAAATCTTCTTCTGAAGGAGTTACCCAGATTTTTACAATGAGCAAGTCTTTGGTGGTAATAGCCAGAGCTTCTGGTGGTGATATCCAGAATTTTGCAGTTTTAAAAGTGAATAAGTCTTCGGTGGTGATAGCTGAAGCCTCTGGTGGAGATATCCAGGGTTTTATAATTTTGAAAACATGAGAAATTTTATTCTGAAGGAGTTACCCAGAATTTTACAAGCAAGTATTTGGTGGTGATAGCCAAAACTTCTGGTGGTGATATCCAGAATTTTGCAGTTTTAAAAGTGAACAAGTCTTCAGTGGTGATAGCTGAAGCCTCTGGTGGAGATATCCAAGGTTTTATAATTTTGAAAACATGAGAAATTTTATTCTGAAGGAGTTACCCAGAATTTTACAATGACCAAGTCTTTGGTGGTGATAGCCAAAGCTTCTGGTGGTGATATCCAGAATTTTGCAGTTTTAAAAGTGAATAAGTCTTCGGCGGTGATAGCTGAAGCCTCTGGTGGAGATATCCAGGGTTTTATAATTTTGAAAAACATGAGAAATTTTATTCTGAAGGAGTTACCCAGAATTTTACAATGAGCAAGTCTTTGGTGGTGATAGCCAAAGCTTCTGGTGGTGATATCCAGAATTTTGCAGTTTTAAAAGTGAACAAGTCTTCGGTGGTGATAGCTGAAGCCTCTGGTGGAGATATCCAGGGTTTTATAATTTTGAAACATGAGAAATCTTCTTCTAGATGAGTTATCTAGAATTTTATATTGAGCAAGTCTTTGGTGGTGATAGCCAAAGCTTCTGGTGGAGATATCCAGAATTTTACAGTTTTAAAAATGAAGAAGTCTTCGGTGGTGATAGCTGAAGCCTCTGGTGGAGATATCCAGGGTTTTATAATTTTGAAAAATGAGAAATCTTCTTTTGAAAGAGTTATCCAGAATTTTTTTTCAACATGTGCATCTACATCAAGAAGCATTTGCATCAATCTAAGTTAGTTAAATCTGCATCAAGAAAGTTTGCATCAAATCAAGTCATTTACATTTGCATCAAAGACATTTGCACCAATCTAAGTCATTTGCATCTACATCAAGAAGCGTTTGCATCAACAAAAGACATTTGCATTTGCATCATGAAGCATTTGCATCATCTCTTAAAGCTTTCAGGTATAATCGATTTCGTTTTCTTAAGGCGAGTCGAGCCCCGAAATCATCGTCGAGGTACTTTTTTTTATTTATGAACAAGTCTTCGGTGGTGATAGCTGAAGCCTCTGGTGGAGATATCCAGAGTTTTTTTTAAAGTCCTTTGAAAAGATAGAAAGTCTTCGGTGGTGATAGCTGAAGCTTCTGGAGATGATACCCAGAATTTTACAGTTTTAAAAATGAGCAAGACTTCGGTGGTGATAGCTGAAGCCTCTGGTGGAGATATCCAGAGTTTTAAAATCCTTTGAAAAGATAGAAAGTCTTCGGTGGTGATAGCTGAAGCTTCTGGAGGTGATACCCAGAATTTTTACATTAAAAAAAAAATGAGCAAGACTTCGGTGGTGATAGCTGAAGCCTCTGGTGGAGATATCCAGAGTTTTAAAATCCTTTGAAAAGATAGAAAGTCTTCGGTGGTGATAGCTGAAGCTTCTGGAGGTGATACCCAGAATTTTTACATAAAAAAAATGAGCAAGACTTCGGTGGTGATAGCCGAAGCTTTTGGAGGAGATATCCAGAATTTTAAACACAGCTGAGAACAAGACAGGTTAAGGCCCCGAGACCATCGTCGAGGTCATTTCTTTTCTTGCAAATCGAATTCGTTTCCTTAAGACGAATCGAGCCTTGTTTAGGCAGGGAATTCAATTTAAGGACAAATCTTCAATTTACTGTTTTCAAAAAAAAAAAAATTGAAAAAAAAAGAAAAAAGAAAAAAGAGAAAAAATGAAAAAAATAGAAAATGAAAAATGAAAAATGCAAAATGCAAAAATGAATGAAGAAATGAAAAAGAAAACCCATTTCCTTTCCATGTGATTTCACTGACCGTACAAAATTAGTGTTGGTTTATCTTTGCCTGATTCCTGATTCTCAGCAATAGCCAAAGAGGGGCAGCTGTAGACACCTAATTTTGTCCGGGCCACTAAACAGGTATGTTTTCTTCCTATATTGATGTTTCAGAGTATAAAAAAACTGTTTTCATCCTGCAGGTGGTACTCCGAGACTTAGTTTAAGAGGGCGAGCACAAAAAGTCAAACTTGAAAAAAGTCAACCCCAAAAAAGTCAACCCCGAAAAAGTCAACCCCAGAAAGTCAACTACTAAAAAAGTCAACCCACTTTCAAAATCAAGATTTTGAGTTCAATTGAAAAATGGAGAAAGAATTTTGATAATCCGAGGTCTACATTGAAATATATGGAGTTCGGAAGTTGGGATTTGAAGATTCAGTAGAAAAGAAACCCTAATCCGAGAAATTTGGGGAAAAGTGCTTAAATGATCAAATTGGTCGAAATTGAAGGTTCCAAATGAAAGATAAGCACTGACTACGGGTAATGGAGAAGTCACTTGCAAGAAAAACCGAAAGAAAAGTCAATCCGGGAGAAAACCGAGAATTAGGGTTTTTAGTGGATTTCGGTGAAATCGGGAAGAATCACAGAAATGGCCCGACTTGGTAAGACCAAAGCCCCCAATGGATGAGGAATGATTAAAAAGGATGGCCCAAGGCTCAGATTGAAGAAAATCTGAAAATCGGACTTGTTTTGAGCAAAACCGGGTTTCGGAGGTTAAAGGGCAAAATTGGAAAAATTTGGGAAAAATAGCAAATGGACTCCGAAAATTCTGAAAATTTTGTCAATCTCATTCTTAAATCATTTGAAAGAGATTGGCGAAAGAAAATCTTGATTCCAAGTTCGTTTGCAAAATGGCCAAATTCTGGGCTTCTAATGTAGTAATTCAAAAAGATAAATCCCGGAAAAATAGCAAATGGACTCCGAAAATTCTGAAATTTGGCAAATCTCATTTTTAAATTATTTGGAAGAGATTGGCGAAAGAAAATCTTGATTCCGAGTTCGTTTGCAAAATGGCCAAATCCCGGGCCTCCTATGCAGTAATTCAAGCCGATAAATCCCGAAAAAATACCAAATGAGCTCCAAAAATTATGAAAACTTCCAGATCACACTTTTTAATTATTTTGAAGAGATTGGTGAAGAAAAATCTTGATTTGGAGCTCGTTTAAAAAATGGTAAAAAGTAGGGGCATAAAAGGACATTTTGGGAAGAAAAAATCCAAATAAATAGCAAACGGACTCGGATAATTTTGAAAACTTCCAGAACTCAATATTTTATTATTTTGGAAGTATTAAAAAAAGAAAAATTGAATTTGGAGCCCGTTTGATATTTATTTTGCATCCGGGGGCAAAATGGTCGTTTCACCCAAGCAACCGAAAAGGGCTTCTTTGGGCCTTTCAAAAATCAGAGCTGGGCTGGAAAAGAGAAGTGCTGGCCTGCCCAAGCCCAAAGGAAGGAGGAAGCTTAGGATTTTTTCAATCAAGTGATTAAAAATCAAGAGTTAAGTTAGAGATTTTCATTTTTGAGCCTAAGTCCCAATCCCACATCCCTTTGTAATGTCAAGCCAAGGAGGTGCTCACCTTATAAATAAGGAGTCTTGGCCTTTGGTTGAGATCACCCATCACCCCTTGTGAGATAGTCTATACACTTGTATTAGGATTATCCGGGTGGTGAGTCATAGTGTTTTTGTTGAGAGGGTTTGTAGCTTAATCCGTTCAAAAGCTACTCTGAGGGTTTGTAGCTTAATCCGTTCAAAAGCTACTCTGAGGGTTTGTAGCTTAATCCGTTCAAAAGCTACTCTGAGGGTTTATAGCTTAATCCGTTCAAAAGCTACTTGGTGAGTTTTCATTTTAAAATAATGTTTCTTGTTCTTCCTTCATTTCCTTTCTTAAGTATATTTTTCTTACATTTTGTTTTTACAATAAACTCACCATGGCCAAATGGCCTACATTATTTATTTTAAGTTGTTATTTTTTGATTCATTTTACCATATTGTTTATGCTATTTTCTTTATTTTTGATGTTTTAAATATTATGTTATTTCATGTTCTTAAGTTATATTTAATTTGGTTGCTTTGTTTGTTGCCATTTATGTCTTAGATATCATGTTTTTACATTTTTAATTTTCTGTTTTCATGTTGTTTAAATTTGAGCATGTTTTAGAGTTAGCATATTAAGTGTTTGTGAAAATGCTTGTGTGATTCTTTGCATGATTCTTGTTTTATATCTTAGTAAGCATGTTTTAGATTTGGTATATTAGGTGTTTGTGAAAATGCTTGTGTGATTTTTGTGTTATGACTTAGTTTTTCATGCTAGCATACCAAGTGTTTGTGAAAATGCCATGCTTGTTGAAGCTTGGAGCCATTTGGCTACTCCATGTGTTTTGCATTGTGTGTTGTATTTTTGTCATGCTAGTTGTTAGGTTTTTGCATTTGCATGATATTTGGTTGGATTTTTGAATTAAGCATGCCTTGTGTTTGTGAAAATGCCATGCATGTCTTAGGTCTAGGTTACATTAAATGTCATGCAAGTTCATGTTAGGTCTAGGCCATATTATTTGTGTCATGCATTTTCCTTACATTTAGGTTTAGATCCATGCATTTCATGCATTATGTTTGCTGCATTGTTTCATGCATTTCATGTTCATGCCACTTGAATAATGACTTGAGCCAATTAATGGTTCAAGGTCATGCTCTCTTGAGCACACTTGTGGAAAATTAAGTTTGTCAAATTGATTATTCTACCTTTGTGATTTTTTTTACTTAGCCAATTTTTATTTAACTTTCAAAAAGTCCTAGCTACTGTCTTCAAGTCATTCTATGAGTTTCAAATATTTTTATTTTGGTTTTTAAATGATTTTATCAAAGACAAAAAAAATATGTTGGCAAAGCAGTTTTTTTTCCACCCAAAACTCGTACATCTCTGATTTTTCTGGGAATTCATCTTTGATCAAAAACTTAAGCCGATTTTTTCTCGTGTATTTTTACATGTCCTGAGTCTCCAATAATTTTTTCAGAATTTTTGGAATTTTTAAAAATAGGGTAAAAAATCATGGATTAAAACTGGACAGTGGAGTCAGAATTGAATTTAAAGAAAAACAAAGCAGTTTTGTTTTCCTCCAAAAACTCGTACATCTCCAATTTTTTTGAGAATTCATCTTTGATCCGAAAATTAAGTTGATTTTTTCTCGCGTAGTTTTACATGTCCTGAGTCTCCAGTATTTTTTTTAGAATTTTTGGAATTTTTAAAAATAGGGTAAAAAATCGTGGATTAAAACTGGACAGTGGAGTCAGAATTGATTTTAAAGAAAAACAAAGCAGTTTTTTTTTCCACCCAAAACACGTACATCTCCGATTTTTCTGGGAATTCATCTTTGATCAGAAAATTAAGCCGATTTTTTCTCGTGTATTTTTACATGTCCTGAGTCTCCAATAATTTTTTCAGAATTTTTGGAATTTTTAAAAATAGGTTAAAAAATCGTGGATTAAAACTGGACAGTGGTGTCAGAATTGAATTTAAAGAAAAACAAAGCAGTTTTTTTTCTCCTCCAAAAACTCGTACATCTCTAGTTTTTCTGGGAATTCATATTTGATCAAAAAATTAAGCCGATTTTTTATCGTGTAGTTTTACATGTTCTGAGTCTCCAGTATTTTTTTCAGAATTTTTGGAATTTTTAGAAATAGGATAAAAAATCGTGGATTAAAACTGGTTAGTGGAGTCAGAATTGAATTTAAAGAAATACCAATTTTCTGTTTTGGTTAACTTACTTAGAGTGGGCTGATTAGGAGGGTTAGCTACTGACTTAGGGTAATTTCTAAGCCTTTTTAAACTCTAAAAATGGTTTTTCAAGTCCCGGGTTAAGGGTAGCCAAGTCCCGATTTTTTAAACTTAGGAAATTAGAGCCATTTTAAAAAAATTTTAGCCGAGTTTTTATTTTCTTATTCAAGCTTCTCAAAATTGTTTTCAAACAATCACAAAGTATTTTGGTTTTAGAATATTTAATTTGACATATTTTCCTAAGGTAGCCGGATATCTTGTTAGATATACGGATTTCCTTAATTAAAGGAAAAAATACATTTCATGCATTGCATTTTTATTTTCATGCACATTATATGATAGCATTATTTTATTCCATGTCATTTAAATTATATGCCATACCATTCATACTTGTCATGTCATTTAGGTTGTATTATATTATTTAGATTTTGCTATGTCATTTTATTTATGTCATGCATATACATATTCATTTCTTTTAAATGTTTTCAAAAAAAGATAATGGTTTTCAATAAAAAAAATATAAAGATATTCCCGAGTTAAAATAATTCATGAGTTCTCTACCGGGTTTGCTGGAGGGAATATCATCAATTATCATTAATAAAGGAATATCTTTCTTTCAAAAAGAGAATGATTCGGAAAGTTTTTCAAAACTAATAAAAATTTCTATATTTTGCCACGTTTATTGGGGAATATAGGAAAATTTTGAATTTATAAATTCTGGATCATTTTCAATAAAAAATGGAATTATTATTTTTTTTAAATTGGAAATTAACTTGAAATACTAAATTTAAAACCAACTTTTTACCGAGACTTGAGATAACACACGATTAATAAGGTACCGATTTATACGGGCGTTGTGGGGGTGCTAATCCTTCCCCACACGTAACCGACTCCCGAACCCGCTTCTTTGATTTCTCTGGTTTAAAACGCAGACTTGAAATTGGTTTTTAAAATGTTTTAATTAATTTTTAAAATATTTTTATAAAACCGGTTTTAATAGGTGGCCGATCACACCTAGCTAAAAAAGATTGGTGGCGACTCCATGTCTTTTTTTAAGGTCATTTTCAAAACCTTCATTTTTCTAGAGGAATTAAGTCGACTTTTCCTCGATTTTTTTTTATATGTCACGCCTAACGAATAATAAAAGTCTTGCGATGAGACGTCGTTATTATTTTTTAGGTTGCGACACTCTCACCTCAAGATATCTTAGGAATCACTACCGTGACGTCCTTCGAATTCCGTCGTCGGTAATTCGCATTTATTAAAAATCTTTTTTTTTTTGAAAGTGTAAATTAAAATACTTTTAATAATTATTTTCGAAATAAAAGAAATTATCTATGTAAGAATAATTCTCGAATCACTCCGATATTTTCGATAATGCTTCGATTATTATTCTTACTCGGACCATTTCAAAGAACGATTGATGCTCCGACCATCCCGAGAAAGAAATCCGTTTTTAGAGAATTTTATTTACCGAAAATAATTTTAAAAGACAAGTATTAATTAAAAAATTATTTTTATAATTTTAAAATCGAAACCGAACAATAAAAATACGTCGAATACTGAACAAGAATAAATAAACAAAAATAGTAATATAAATAAATGAGGAAATTAAAACCATACTTGAAAAATATCGAGAATCCGAAAATTAAAATGCCGGACTTGATCTTCGTAAAATCACCTGAAAAATGTCGAAAATCAAAACGTCAAAATCGATAATCGTGAATTTTTCTTTTTCATTTTTTTCCTTTTTTGTTTTTTGTTTTTATATTTTTTATATTTTTAATTTTTTTGTATCATTATTATTATTTTTTTCATTTTCATTTTTTTCATTTTCATTTTTTTGATTTTTATTTTAATTTAATTTTTCTTTTTCTTTTTTTCCTTTTTATTTTTTCTTGTAATTTTACTCAATTTTTATTTTCTTCTTTTTTTTCTTTTTCTATTTTTTATTTTCCTATTTTTTTTCTTAAATTTTAAATTTTAAATTTAAATTATTATTATTTAAATTTAAATTTAAATTTTCTTTTTTTTTTCCTTTTCCTTTTCTTTTTCTTTCTTTCTTTTTTTTTTTTTTTATCTTTCTCCCTGGCCCGACCACGCCTGGCCTGTTGGGCCCATGGCCTGGGCCAGTTCGGCGCAGGCCGGATCCGGTTAGGGCCGAATCCTCTTTTTTTTTTTGGTGGCCAGGGTCGGGCGCGCGGACCCCGGGTCGGATCCGGGTCCACGCGCGGACCCTCCTTGCGTGAAACGGCGCCGTTTCAGCGCCACACTTTTTTTTTTGAACCCGGGACGGGCGCGCGGACCCCGGGTCGGATCCGGGTCCATGCGCGGACCCTGGGTCGAAACGACGCCGTTTTGGCGCCGTATTTTTTTTAAAAGAGAAGCGGGTGACCCGCGGGGACCCCGAGTCGACCCGCGGGTCTCCTCGACCCGCTCCAGGGAGCTATAAATAGCCCCCTTTTTATTTTTTTTCATTTTTCATTTTTTTTCTCTTCTTCTCTCTCTCCTTTCTCTCACCAGAAACCCCCCAAACCCAGAAACCGGCCGCCGTGCCTCGTCGTCGACCGCCGTGCCTCGTCGATGAGCTCCAAACTCCGCACCCCGGGGTATTTCGGCCTCCTCTTCTCGGATTTGGGCTCCATTTTGCCCCAATCCCAGCCGAAACCCCTAGATCTGGGTTTCGACCCTTCGACTCTTCCTCTTTTTTTTTTTTGATGGCTGTTTGGTTGTTTTTTTGTTTGCAGGGTTTTGGGTGTTTTTCTTTGTGGGGGGGGGGGTTTTGTAGGGTGTCGATTTCGGAGAGAAAAAGGGGGGGCTGGATCTGGTTTTTTTTTCGGGGAAGTCTGAACCAGTGGGGGTCTCCCCCTCTTTTTTTTTTTTGCTGGTGATTGGGGGGCTTTATGGGGGGTGGAGTGTTTGGGGTTGGGTTGCGTGGAGTGGGTGGGGGTTGGCAGTGGTTGGTGGTGGCGTGTGGCAGGGGAGGGTTTGCCGTGTGGGAGGGGTTGTCAGGGTGGCAGAGGTAGGGCAGTGGTGGCTGCCAGTGGTTAGGGTTGTAGGGGGCTAGGGTTTGCTTGGTTAGGTTTAGGAATTGGGAAATGGGCCTGCTGAGTAGCAAGCCCTGTTGATTGGGCCTAGACCTGGAGATTGGGCCTGCTAAATAGCAGCCCTTATTGCAAACGGCCCGGGTCGGGGTCGGATCCGACCCGGGCAAAAATTGGTTATTACAGCTGCCCCTCTTTGCACATTGCTGGGAATCAGGAATAGGGCAAAGACAATATAACCAATTTTGTCCAGTTATAGAGATCCATTTTTAGAGAGGCTCTATCATTTGGAAAATAAATTGCTCCTCTAATCAGAGGCTCTACCACTTGGAAAATAAATTGCTCCTCTCATCAGAGGCTCCACAACTTTGAAAATAAATTGCTCCTCTCATCAGAGGCTCCACAACTTTGAAAATAAATTACTCCTCTCATCAGAGGCTCCACAACTTTGAAAATAAATTGCTCCTCTCATCAGAGGCTCCATCACTTGGAAAATAAATTGCTCCTCTCATCAGAGGCTCCACAACTTTGAAAATAAATTGCTCCTCTCATCAGAGGCTCCACAACTTTGAAAATAAATTGCTCCTCTCATCAGAGGCTCCACAACTTTGAAAATAAATTGCTCCTCTCATCAGAGGCTCCACAACTTTGAAAATAAATTGCTCCTCTCATCAGAGGCTCCACAACTTTGAAATTTAAAAACGAACTTCGAATTTTTGACAATGAGTTTGAACACAACTTAGACCATCACCTCACTTAGTACCTTAGTCTTACGAAAGTGAAGACTCATTCTGGATATCCCCATCTCTTTCTCGTTTAGTTTTGAAATTTCTTGTCAGATTCTTCGGATATCGCCTCTTAACACTTTACCAAAATCAAAATTTTCACCAGATGCTTCGGATATCGCCACTTGACTAATCATACCGAGGCTCGACCCTTCTTAAAGTAACAAGTTTGACTTCGCAAGAATTGAAAATGGTACCCGGAGGTTTTGCAAAATGTCATTTTGAAAGATGTTACCCAGAGGTTTTTGAAAAATGTCATTTTGAAAGATGTTACCCGGAGGTTTTTGAAAAAGCAGATACTTGGAGGTCTAAAAAATGTTACTTCTTTGAAAGTGGTGCCCGGAGGTCTTTTTCCTGACTTTGAGAATGATGCCCGGAGGTCTTTATCAATAATTTTTTAGAAAAGTGCCCGGAGGTCTTGAGAACATAACTTTTGAGAACAATGTCCGGAGGTCTTGAAACAATTGCCTGGAGGTCTTTAAAATGTCTTTTCTTTGAAAATGATGCCCGAAGGTATTATCGATGATTTTCGAGAATAGTGCCCGGAGGTCTTGAAAACATGACTTCTGAGAATAATGCCCGGAGGTCTTGAAACAGGTGCCCGGAGGTCTTTAAAAATGTCTTTTCTTTGAAAATGGTGCCCGGAGGTCTTAAAAGAGGTGCCCAGAGGTCTGAAAAAGGTAACCTGGAGGTTTTAAAAATGATGCCCGAAGGTCTTAAAATAGATGCCCGGAGGTCTTTTTTCTTTCCAAATTTCTTTTTCGTTCGCTGTGCCGGAAGGATTTAAAAGAAATGCCCGAAGGTCTTAGAACAAGTGCTCGGATGTCTTAAAACAGATGCTCGGAGGTCTTCTATTTTTTTTATTTTCTTTTTCTTTTCTTGTGCCCGGAGGACTTAAAAAAGGTAACCCGGAGGTTTTAAAAGAGATGCCCGAAGGTCTTTCTCTTTTTTTTTAATTTTCTTTTTCTTTCGCTGTGCTCGGAAGGATTTAAAAGGAATGCCCGGAGGTCTTCTTTTTTAATTTTCTTTTTCTTTTCTTGTGCCCGGAGGACTTAAGAGAGATAACCCGGAGGTTTTAGAAGAGGTGCCCGGAGGTCTTGGTGATCATGCCTGAAGATCTTTCACAATCACATCTTGGAAGAAAATCTCATTGAATGTTCGAATTCAAATACCAAAATTTCAAATAGTCAATGTCATGCATGAAATGTGAAAGTCATGCGAAGTCAATGCATATGCCCCTGATGATGCATGTTCAAGTACCCACGAATAATGTACACATTTCACGACACGATGCAGATGCAAAACTTAATAAATATGCGAATGTTCATGAATGATGCGAATGTTCCCAATTGTTTTTCCTGATCTTGGTTTAGCTTTTCCAAATCGTTTTTCCTCTTCGAAACAGAGTGTATCCTGAAACGCTCGTGCCTCGTACGAGATCAACCCTTTTCTTCACTTTGGAACTATCTCTTTGCCCTGATAGTTTTTAAAAATTTTATCAACTGGAGTCCGAGCCAAATGTTCATTTCTTCTACCTCAATAGTTCCATACCTCTGGGCCAGAAGAACCTTTGCCTTATGCCAACATCGAAAATGGTTTCTTCCAAAAATATTTTCATTTATCTGCTTTTGCTTGCTTCTCTTTTTTTTTTTTTGAAAAGTGTTTGCTTATTTACTGAAAACTTTTGAGCTGAAAATGTCATCATCTGATATCCGAACCTCTTAAAAATTGATGATCACTATTAGAAGTTTTTTCTGAGTGTCCATTCGGCTTTTTTTCAAATTAAGTCGAAAAGTTTGGTACAACAAGATTTTGCTTGATCCAAGGAGGCTTCGCAACAGGAAAAATGTATATCCTTTCTAGACTCACAAATGGAACAGATTTTGTAGAACATGATTTTTTTTTTTTTTGGACTCAAACAAATTCAACCTTTTTAGTTTCCAAATTATGGCATTTTGACAAACGTCAAGACTAGCTGGGATGCTCAAACTGGAAAGTTAATTCTTGGAAAGGAAAACGGTCTCAGTTTTTAAAGTCAACCCTCCAAACGAGAGTTGACAGTTTTGGGATATTTTGGAATTCCCAGATGTTCCTTGACTTCTTCAAAATGACCTATTCTTTTGTTATGGCCTCGACAATACCATAAGCGGCACCGAAATTCTCTCATTTTACTCTAGACTACCCATGTTGGGTTTTCACCCTAGAGTCTCCTTCTTTCCATTTTTTCATTAAATGTTTCACCATGCATTCAAGAAATCAAAACTTATCCAAAAAGGATTTTTAACCAGAAAGGAGACCGAAGTCTCATGCATTTCTCTAAGAATAGACTCATCAATTTAAATGACCATGCTCGATCAAAATGGTCTTTTTCAGGTACATAATGTAGGCCGAGGTTCGAGGTTCTGAAAAAAAGATAAATAGGCCCAAACATGTGTTTAAGGGTGATCAAATCAAGGATTATTTCATGAGGAGGATTCTCTTCGAAACCTTTGTCTTTTCTGAGCTTTCTCTTTATTCGATGATTTTCATCCGTTCTTTTCTTCCTTTTCTATTTTTTGCTTTCATTTTTCTTTTTATCTCCCCCCTTTTTTTTGCATTTCTATTTTGACAAGTTGAGCTCGTAGTTATTTGAAAGCTCAAATTTCTCTTTGATTCACGGCATTCTTTTTTCGTCTTTGAACCAAGACTTCATTATCCGTGACCTTTGATAAGATCCTTCCTCGCATTTGCCCCCTAGTGTGGAGGGTGATCTTTGATCGGGGTTGAAAGAACGAAAGTATTCATTAGGCTCAAAAGGGGTAGCAAAAGGATATTTTATAATTTATGAAAGGATGATGAAAGATGGCCATTTTTCATCTCAAGCACAAGCACGCAAACCGAAAAGTCATTCCCTAGAGGAAAATAATGAAAATGTTTTTTTCTTTCTTGAAACCATCTTGAATTTCATAAATGCATGATGCCACACTCGTTTTTCATTTTCTTTCTTTTCTTTCTTTTTTCCATTTTTTTTATGCATGCTCCGAAAATTACTTCATCTTTATTCACCACGTGTCCTCCGTATCTATAAATGATGCATCATTTGATTGGTCATACAAATGAGAATTCGTATCATAACGAGGAACACCTCAAGTCTTTTTGGCTTTCCGAAGGGACAAGAAAGAATATGGCTCAAAAATAGCTTTTTTTTCTAGGAACATGAGAAAATCAGGTTTAGTCCTTGTTACCTGAGACGTTAATCATGAAGTGACGTCTGGGCAACTCTTGTTTTGTGGTTACGAAAAGGGATGTGAATGGTTTTGGCATAACCTCGACACACATCAATTTAGCATGATCTAGATTCTTGAAAAAAGGTTTCACTTGTTTGAGACACCAAAAAGCTTGGATTTTCTCAAAAAGTTTGTTCCATTGCTTATAACCTAAACTAGGATCTGCATTTTTCTTATTGCACTGACTATGGTTTCTGAAATTCAACAATATATTCCTGGAAGCATTGACTGTTTCCAAACTCAAAAGATTCAAGCATGGGCAAGTCTGAAAGAGAGATGGAAGGATGTTGGGTCATTTCTAACATTGATCATCAATAATCTCAAGACATCTCATCATTTCTTAACGTGAAGAAAGATTTTTTCTTTTAAGAACGCGCTCTTCAAAATCAAGAATTTCTTTAATGTTTATTTTTGCAAATTCAACTTAAAACACAATAAACATAAAGCCTTTGAAATTCAAAATTTATTTATTTCATGTGGATGCCGACATAAGACAAGTGCTTTCATGATGAGGCATAGAACTACATGCATATTCCTCAATGCTTGTCGACATGCTTTTAAAGGTAACCATTCTCATCCTCCAAACCCGTGGCGAAGAAACCGATTTATGGCAATGCGGATTTCCACTGTTCAACTAGCTCTGGAGTCAAAATGCCATCATGGACAAGACCTTCAATTTTTTCCTTCAGTTGTCTGCATCTTTCAGTTAAATTTCCAATTGCCCCCATGTGATACTCACACTTGTTGTTCGGGTCATAGCTCCTTGCTGATGGGTTTGGAGCTGTTTTCAAAGACACAGGGTGGTAAGGTATTGGTTCCTCATTAGTAATTGCAATAGGTCGGAGATCGGGATTGAAAATTTCTCTTGGTTGCCCCGCGGTCGTTTCTGGGAAGCAGGCCTAGTTGCAGAAGCTGACATCGGATTAGGTGTTTGGATATTTGGAAGGTAAGGATAATGACTTGGAGAGACATTGGTAGAGTAACATGATTGATATGGAGAGACCCGGGGATATGGAGTGAATTCTCCCATAGCTTGGACATGTTCCTCCTTCCTTTCAGGTGTCTCGTTTCTCTCGGCATTGGATGTCTTATCTCCTTCAAGTTTTTCGTTCTTGATAGCATTCTCGATCATCTCACCGGAAATAACCATATCAGCGAAATTTCTTGAGGCATTGCCAACCATCCTGTCATAATAAGGTGCCGTTAATGTATCGATGAACAGCGCAGTATTTTCTTTCTCAGTGAGTGGTGGTTGCACCTGTGTTGCCATATCCCTCCATTGTTGGGCATATTCCTTAAAACCTTCAGTGTGCTTCTTTCCCATATCCTGCAAGGTTAACCTATCTGGTGCCATGTCGATCATGTGCTTATACTGAGTCTTGAAAGCTTTTTCCAGATCTTTCCAAGAACGGATATAGTCCCGATCCAACTGATTATACCATCTTGCAGCTGACCCTGTTAGACTGTCTTGGAAGCAGTGGATTAACAGCTTGTCATTGTTGGTGTAGCCAGCCATTTTTCGACAAAACATCATGATGTGGATTGATGGACATTTCGATCCGTCATACTTTTCAAATTCAGGGACCTTGAATTTTGGCGGAATCACCAAATCCGGGACCAAGCTGAGCTCATCCGTATCCATATTCCCGAAAATGTCTATCCCTTCTATGGCTTTGAGTCTTTCTTCAAACAGATCATACTTCTGTTGCACTTTTGTGTCTTCCACTTGCTTTGCCACACGTTTCTTCAACTTTTCTTGTTCTAGTGAATCATCTTGGCTTGGAATAACAACTGAGTCTGAGGGGTGAAATTCCGAGTTCAATTGAAATTGTCCTCGGCCTTGTTGACTTGGTGGGTAAATCAGATCTTCGTTGTTGTTTACTTGAGGTCGAGGTTCTCCCCTTATGATCGATCCTTCAGCAACCCATTTTCCTCGAGTCAGCCTAGTCATCATTTCAATCATCTTGTCTATTTGCTCGCGTGACTCCTCTTGAGATTTTGTTATCTGTTCTCGTGTTTCTTGCTGAGATCTGGCTAACTGTTCTTGTAATTCTCTCTGTGCTCTTTCCACTCTATCCAGTCTATTTTGTTCATCCTCCATGGTTCCGGCCTATGTCATAGAGGTACGCAGTGATTCTTATACCTCTGATTTGGAAGAGAAATCTTTTCAAAGTTTTCAAAACTAAGCCGGCTTTTTTTTTTCTTTCTCAAGTGTGCTTCATGATGCATGAACTATGAATGCCGTGAATGTAACACAATGTCCATATGATGCATGTAAAGAATAAACAAATTAATGCATGAGTATGTACAATGAGTGACCATGTATGTCACGAATGCAAGACCTTATTATTATGAATGCAATCACGATGTCGATATGATGCATGTAAAGAATAAACAAATTAATGCATGAATATATACAAAAAACTATTCGATAATTAGATTAACATGATTTGCACCGAACTTAATTATTCAACAATTTCATTGCACAAACTTTGCCCCCAAATTCAATCCGCAAAAATTTTTTTTTTTTTGTTTTTTTAAAAAACATATCTTTCCCGCAAAAACCAAAATATTATTTTCAAAAACCAATTTCTATCAAAAACTTTTGGGGTAGTGGGTCTTATTATGGCACAGATGTCCAAATGTTTATTCAACACTACCGGTTTGCAATTCTCATTTAATCGACAACAAGTGTTTATGCAATTTATCAAATGAGATTATTATCACCGTGAAATCAAAAATACAATTATAAATGTAAATGCTCTATTTACAAGTGCATCAATGCATCAAATGTACGAGATGTACGAAAAGAAAAAAATTTCATATTTACAAACTCAAAAATTTAACGAATATTTGCCCCGATAGTATCAACTTATTTAAGCATCACGGTGCCTTCGGAGCGAAAAATGAAACTTATTGCGGGTAACACGATGTACGTTCATCATTACCCGATTTACAGTGTTTGTTCGGAATGTAAACAAATAGCGAAAGATCACAATGTTCCTTCCTAATTTCGAGGATATCCGATCGGAAATTCGATATGGCTCTACTCAAGTTCACTACATAAGGTTGAGTTAGGTTCTAAAAGGCTCCAAATTGCTCCTCACTGTCGCCCGTGAAGGCTAGTAAGGCATCCCGGTTTAAACGGGTTCAATTTGTTGGAGTATATTTTCTAGGCTTATACGGAGGTTACCACCTCACGAAAGCGTAGGTACTTTCTTACTCCGGAAGTGTTTCGCTAGCCCATGCGGAGGTTATTACCTCACGAGAGCGTAGGTACTTTACTTTCACCTAAAGGGATGTAGCTCGGGTATAGAGCTTATGTATGAAATGCATGTGTCCGTGTATGAGAAGGAACGGACAAACCTTCGACTACTTGTTTACGACTCTTTATTCTAAACATTCCACGATTATATAAAAAAATAAACGACATAAAAAAATGAATAAAGAATTAACAAATATCAAAATGTAATTGCAAGCAAAATAAAAATAAAGAAATAAAGAAAATAAAGAGTATTAAAATTAAATACCGATTAAATCCATTAATTCGAGATTTTAAAATAACACATGGTCAATTTGTGGCTCGACTCTCAAAGGTCCCCAGTGGAGTCGCCAAGCTGTCATAACGGTTTTTTCGACCGCTAAGACGATTTTGAAAACACAAAATGGAGTCAGCACCAATCTTTTTTGCTAGGTGTGATTGGCCACCTATTAAAACCGGTTTTAGTAAAATATTTTAAAATTAATTAAAACATTTTGTAAAAACCAATTTCGAAGTTCGCGTTTTGAACCAGAGAGTAAAACATAATTGGGTTCGGGAGTCGGTTACGTGCGGGGAAGGATT
The DNA here is from genome assembly GCA_030761205.1 of Fremontodendron californicum. Taxonomy (NCBI): domain Eukaryota; kingdom Viridiplantae; phylum Streptophyta; class Magnoliopsida; order Malvales; family Malvaceae; genus Fremontodendron; species Fremontodendron californicum. The sequence continues at coordinate 5,631,069 of JAULJL010000037.1, forward strand.
AGCACCCCCGCAACGCCCGTTTAGAAAACGGTACCATTTAATCACGTGTTATCCTAAATCTGGATTTAATGGACTTGACATCGCTATTTAAAAACAATTCTCTTCTATTTTTATTTATTTTTTTTAAAACATGTTTATTATTTTTTTGAACTGTTATTATTTTTTTCAAAAAAAACGAGAGTGAACATAAATTTGTTATCGAAAGTACTCATTAAATATTTCCAACACTCTTGGTGGTATTTAACGAGATCTTCTCACCTCGAGATATCTTAGGAATCACAACCGTGATATCCTTCGAATTCCGTCGTCGGCAATTTACATCCATTTTTTATTTAAATGTGTATAATGTGAATATTTAAATATCAGATGCATACGACTTAGCATATAACTATAAAATTAAACATGCAAATCGTAATATTAAAAACACGAACATAGCGGAATATCGAGCGCATAAACACTCACTATTTATTCATTTTTATTATTTCCATTTTTTAAAACGAATTTTATATCGAGCATATCGCTAAACACTCCCACCACTCGTGGTGATATTTAACGAAATTCTCTCACCTCAAGATATCTTAGGAATCACTACCGTGACGTCCTTCGAATTCCGTCGTCGGTAATTCGCATTTATTAAAAATCTTTTTTTTTTTGAAAGTGTAAATTAAAATGCTTTTAATAATTATTTTCGAAATAAAAGAAATTATCTATGTAAGAATAATTCTCGAATCACTCCGATATTTTTGATAATGCTTCGATTATTATTCTTACTCGGACCATTTCAAAGAACAATTGATGCTCCGACCATCCCGAGAAAGAAATCCGTTTTTAGAGAATTTTATTTACCGAAAATAATTTTAAAAGACATGTATTAATTAAAAAAATTATTTTTATAATTTTAAAATCGAAACCGAACAATAAAAATACGTCGAATACTGAACAAGAATAAATAAACAAAAATAGTAATTTAAATAAATGAGGAAATTAAAACCATACTTGAAAAATATCGAGAATCCGAAAATTAAAATGCCGGACTTAATCTTCGTAAAATCACCTGAAAAATGTCGAAAATCAAAACGTCAAAATCGATAATCGTGAATTTTTCTTTTTAATTTTTTTCCTTTTTTGTTTTTTATATTTTTTATATTTTTAATTTTTTTGTATCATTATTATTATTTTTTTCATTTTCATTTTTTTCATTTTCTTTTTTTTGATTTTGATTTTGATTTTGATTTTAATTTAATTTTTGTTTTTTTTTCTTTTTTTTTTTTGTTTTTTATTTTTTCTTGTAATTTTACTCAATTTTTTTTTCTTTTTTTTTTTCTTCTTCTATTTTTTATTTTCCTCTTTTTTTTTCTTAAATTTTAAATTTAAATTATTATTATTATTATTATTTAAATTTAAATTTTCTTTTTTTTCCTTTTCTTTTCTTTTCTTTTTTTTTTCTTTTTCTTTCTTTTTTCTTTTTCTTTCTTTCTTCTCTTTTTTTTTTCTTTCTCCCTGGCCCGACCACGCTTGGCCTGTTGGGCCCAAGGCCTGGGCCGGTTCGACGCAGGCCGGATGCGGTTTGGGCCGGATCCTCTTTTTTTTTTGGGGGGCCCGGGTTTGGCGCGCGGACCCCGGGTCGCTTCCGGGTCCACGCGCGGACCCTCCTTGCGTGAAACGGCGCCGTTTCGACTCACAATTTTTTTTTTGAACCCGGGTCGGGCGCGCGGACCCTGGGTCGGATCCGGGTCCATGCGCGGACCCTGGGTCGAAACGGCGCCGTTTTGGCGCCGCATTTTTTTTAAAAGAGAAGCGGGTGACCCGTGCGGACCCCGGGTCGACCCGCGGGTCGACGCGCTGGTCTCTTCGACCCGCTCCAGGGGGCTATAAATAGCCTCCTTTTTTTTCATTTTTCATTTTTTTTCTCTTCTTCTCTCTCTCCTTCTCACCAGAACCCCCACCAAACCCAGAAACCTGCGACCGGCCACCGCGCCGGCCGTCGTGCCTCGTCGTCGGCCGCCGTTCGTCGACGGCCGATGAGCTCCAAACTCCGCACCCCGGGGTATTTCGGCCTCCTCTTCTCGGATTCGGGCTCCGTTTTGCCCGAATCCCAGCCGAAACCCCTAGATCTGGGTTTCGACCCTTCGACTCTTCCTCTCTTTTTTTTTTATGGCTGTTTGGTTGTTTTTTTGTTTGCAGGGTTTTGGGTGTTTTTCTTTGTGGGGGGGTTGTTGTTTTTTTTTTGTTTTGTAGGGTGTCGATTTCGGAGAGAAAAAGGGGGGGCTGGATCTGGTTTTTTTTTTCCGGGGAAGTCTGAACCAGTGGGGGTCTCCCCCTCTTTTTTTTTTTTGCTGGTGATTGGGGGGCTTTATGGGGGGTGGAGTGTTTGGGATTGGGTTGCGTGGAGTGGGTGGGGGTTGGCAGGGGTTGGTGGTGGCGTGTGGCAGGGGAGGGTTTGCCGTGTGGGAGGGGTTGTCAGGGTGGCAGAGGTAGGGCAGTGGTGGCTGCCAGTGGTTAGGGTTGTAGGGGGCTAGGGTTTGCTTGGTTAGGTTTAGGAATTGGGAAATGGGCCTGCTGAGTAGCAGGCCCTGTTGATTGGGCCTGGACCTGGAGATTGGACCTGCTAAATAGCAGGCCCTATTGCAAATGGCCCGGGTCGGGTTCGGATCCGACCCGGGCAAAAATTGGTTATTACACTAATCAAAACAGAAAATTATTATTTCTCAAAAGCAAATCTAACCCTCACTGGCAGTTTTGAAATCCGATTTTTTTACCCTTCTAAAATATTTCAAAAAATGCTGAAAATTAGGGCAGACCTAGGACATGTTGACCTCCATGTAGAAAAATCAGCTTAATTTTGGAGCATGGATGCTATGACCGAATTTTACCAAAATCAAGACAATGAGTTAAAAACTGCTTTGTCAAAATCCAATTTTTTAACCATTATAAAAAAATCTAAACATCATGAAAAAAATACCATGGCATCCCCTAAATGACTACTGCATGTGGTAAAAAAATCAACTTATTTTGACCATGGATAAGTAGTGAAAAAAATCCTAAAGTCAGAAAATCCAACTAGTGCAACCTTTAATTTTCCACAAGCATACTCAAAAGAGCTTGGTTTTGAGCCATTGATTGGCTTAAGTCAAAAATCAAGTGGGGAATGTAGAAATGCATGAACAATGCATGACCTAGGTTCTAAATGACAGAGCAAAATAACCCAGAATGCTAAATGACATGGAAAAATAACATGGCACATGAAAATAACCTAATGTCTAAATGTCATGGAAAATGACATGTCATATGAAAAATGACCTAATATCTAAATGACATGAAAAATGTTATGGCACATGAAAATAACCTAATGTCTAAATGTCATGGAAAATGACATGTTATGTGAAAAATGACCTAATATCTAAATGACTTGGAAAATGTCATGGCATATGAAAAATGACATAATATTTAAATGTCATGGCACATGAAAATAACCTAAAGTTTAAATATCATGAAAAATGACATGTCATATGAAAAATGACATAATATTTAAATGGCATAGAAAATGTAATGGCACATGAAAATAACCTAAAGTTTAAATGTCATGGAAAATGACATGTCATATGAGAAATGACCTAATATTTAAATAACATGGAAAATGTCATGGCATAATGAAAATAACCTAAAGTTTAAATGTCATGAAAAATAAATGTCATATGAAAAATGACTTAATATCTAAATGACATGAAAAATTTCATGGCATATGAAAAATGATATAATATTTAAATGACATAGAAAATGTCATGGCACATGAAAATAACCTAAAGTTTAAATGTCATGGAAAATGACATATCATATGAAAAATGACCTAATATTTAAATGACATAGAAAATGTCATGGCACATGAAAATAACCTAAAGTTTAAATGTCATGAAAAATGACCTAATATTTAAATGACATAGAAAATGTCATGGCATATGAAAAATGACCTAATATTTAAATGACATAGGAAATGTCACGGCACATGAAAATAACCTAAAGGTTAAATGTCATGGAAAATGACTTATCATATGAAAAATGACATAATATTTAAATGACATAGAAAATGTCATGGCATAATAAAAATCCTTTTATGCTAGGCATGGCCGAATAGCTAGGGAGCATTATGGATCCATGGCATAATGAAAATGACCTAAACTCTATGGTGCAAAACATAGTATAGCAAGGATGCTAAATGACATAGCCACAAGATGCAAAGACATAAATGACTTGGTATGAACAACATACTATAGCAAAGATACATATGAAAATAAATAATAATAAAAAAAACAACAAGTTAAAGCAAGCAAATAAAGAAAATAGAGGTGAGCTCCATGGTTGGTGTCTTGGACATAGTCCTCTCTAACCATTATCTCTTTATTTTCATCAAGGTCATGAAGCCTTTGCACCTCTTTATTTTTGAAAACTAAACCAGCAAAGTAAACTATCCTACCACAACCATGCAAAAAATAAAAACAAACACAAGGTGAGCACAATAACCTAGTATTCGGCCAAGGTAGAAAAAGAAGTGATAAAATGTTTTTTGGTTTTTGATGAAAAGAAGAGATGAAAACTTTCAAAACCTTTATTTACATAAGAAAAAGATTGGAAATCACATGGAAAATAATAGAAACATGGAAAGGAAAGAAAAGAAAAGAAAAGAAAAATGCAAGAGAGTGATGCCAATGGCTACCTTCAAAGCTTTCTCAAGCTAGCTTTCTCTTCAAAAAAAAATTCTCTTTTCTCTCTAGTTTAGCTACTGCCTTGGCCTTGTAAAAATGACTAACCTCTATGAAAAATGAAGAATCCCCTTTCATTAGATAGTGTTGGCCGAATGCCCCTTAGGTGTAGTGATGTGCTCATCTTTTTTAGACAAGTGGCATGATCACAAGGGATACTAGCCAAAGAAATAAAAATGACATCTTGTAACTTCATCTTGGCCCTTGATCAGACCTCCTCTCTAAGTTTATGAGCTGGCCAGCCAAGGAGATAAGGATGTGCTCATCTTTCTCTTCAAAATATCTAGGCCACTTGGCATGATCACAAAAGAAACTAACCAAAGATTAAAAATGTCTTCTTGCAACTCAATCTTGGCCATTGAATAAAATTAATCAAATCTCAGCCTTCATTCCCTCATAAGCTGGCCAAATGGCCTGGAATGTTCCAGCAACTTCCTCATTTTTAATTTGCAAAATGGCCCTTTTCGGTTTCTTCGGTAAAATTGCATTTTAGCCCCCCAAACTTAATTTAATTTCAAACGGTCCCCAATTCCATATTTACTTTCTCCAATCCCTCCAAATAAGTGTAAAATTCAGTTCTGAAGATTTTCATAATTTTTGGAGCTCGTTTTCCATTTTTCTCGAATTTTTCATTAAAATTGTGAATTAGGCCTCCCCGAACTTTGCCTTTTTTCAAATCAGATCCAATTTGAGATTTTTCTTTTCCAATACCTCCAAATCAATATAAAACTTAGTTCTGAAAGTTTTCATAATTTTACGAGCTTGTTTCCTATTTTTCCCGAAATTTTCTCTTGGAATTTCGGGTTAGTGCACCCCAAATTTAGCCTTTTTCATTTGAGCTCTAATTCCAGATTTTTCTTCACCAATACCTTCCATAAAATATAAAACTGAGATCTGAAAGTTTTCATAATTTTCTGAGCTTATTTCCTATTTTTTCGGAATTTTCTCTTGGAATTTAGGATTAGTGCACCCGAACATTGTCTTTTTTCATTCGAGCTCCGGTTCCGGATTTTTCTTCTCCAATACCTTTCATCTGATACAAAATTTAGATCTTGAGGTTTTCGTAATTTTTCGAGCTCGGATTCTATTTTTCTTGGATTTTCCAAAATTGCCCTTTAACCCCCGAAACCTCGATTTTACTCAAAACGGGTCCGATTTTTGGATTTTCTTTTTTCACTGCCTTTGTTATATATTGAATTGGAGTTGGTCCAAAAAGGCCCAATTTTTACGATCAAATTCCTCTCCGATTTGGTTTTCCCCTTTTTCATACCGGAATTTTCTTGTTTTTCCTTTTTTCTTCTAACCGGCTCTTCGTTGGGATCCACTTCAAACTGAGCCTTGGGCTATTTTTGTTTATTCATTCTTCATCAACTGGGGGGGTTCAATTATACTGAATTGGGCCATCTCTGTAATTTTTCCCAAATTTGCCGAATTAGGTATTCTCCTACACTAAATTTCCGTAACCCATCTTCCGAACTCTATATCTTTCGTAGTAGACCTCGTATTATCAAAATTATTTCACCATTGTTCAATTGAACCTTGAATCTTGATTTTGACTGAGAGCTGATTTTTTTAATAGTTGACTTTTCAGAGTTGACTTATTATAGTTGATTATTTTCGGGTTGACTTTTCGTGTTAAACTCCGAATCACAAGTCTTGGAGAACAAACCCAAAGCAACAAAAAAAAAACTGTGAAATTTTGAGTTCATTTTCATGAAGATGTGGAAAAAGTAAAAAAAAAATAATTAGACTTTAAGTGATGGGTTGTTTTTTTTTTCTTTTCTTTCCTTTCCTTTTTAAGGAAAAGTGAGGTTTTTTTTTCCTTCACAACTCTACCAGTTTATTGGGTTAAGTAGGTAAGAGGTTAATTATTTTAAAAAGATAAGAGGGGGAGAAAAGTATATCTGCCCAAGTGTAGGGTTATTCGTCCAAACTCGAAGGTCCGCTCATATTTTACAGGGTTTGAACAAAAATATTAGGCCTGAAATATGAGTTTGAGCAAAAAAATGAAACTCATTTAGAAATGGACAGGACCTTGGCTCCAACAATCAAGGCCCGAGCCCGACCCAACCCGTTTTTTATTTATATGATATATTATTTTTATATTTTATATATTATGTAATTTATGTCATATAAAAAATAAGTATATAATATTATAGTGTAAACGTTTAAAAATATGCTAAGTTATCCATTTACTTAATAAAAAAATAATAAAATTACTAAAAATTAAATAATAATAAAAATTTGTCTAAATTTTTTTAGAAAAAAAAATATGGATGGGACTAAACGGGTTTGGACTATCTATTTACAAATATGGACGGATTTGGACAGAATTTGAGATCCATATTTCGGGTCGGACTGGGCTTGGACAAGTATATATAGTGTTAATACCATATCTAAACCCGACCCGACCAGCCCATAAGCACCTCTAGAGAGAAGTTATCAATTGGGCTCAAACCAAATTGATATTTTTGACATGTCAATTTTTCATTGGTTAATCTGTCATTTTGTGTCTGACTTTTTTCAGTGTATTGACCCAACTCATAATTTTCAATTTTGGATCTACGAGTAAATCTAATAATTCATGTATTTATTTTTTTATATATGTTTTTTTTTTATTATAACCGTATTTAAAATATTATATATTTATATAAATTTTAATATATTAATAATTCATATTATATATATTTTAACATATTTATATTATTTTTTATCATACTATATTTTATATAATAATTCAATTATTCTTTTCGTATAATTTTATTCGTATCATATTGAAAATTATCGAATCTATTTTTGAGAAACGAGTGCATGCAAAGATATGTGGATCTAAATATCTTGGGAACCCATGGGTAAAATTGGAAATAAAAAATTGGATCAATATTTTAGGGTTGATTTTGGATAAAGCTGAAAACAGTCATCGAGAAAAGCTGCAAGACCAATCACAAGTGTGTTAGATAGGGACAAGTTGGTGTTTTGTCTTGGCAACCAAATTTGGTTAATTTGCCAACTTCACTTTAGCTTACCTTTTTGAGTCTCCCATTTTCCATTGGCTTTTTGTTTATTTATGTACAAAATGATTAAAATACTCTTTACACAATGTTTAAAAAATCAAATCAGAGATCAAATAGATTAAATCTCTAATCATCGATTAATCGATTAAATTAATTAATTATATTAAAAATATATATATATAATAATTTTTATAATAAATATATGTATTTGGCTAAAAGGAAATAATATGTAATAAATATAATAAATACTTCATTATATAATATATTATGTAATATGTAATATACACGATTCAAATATATATATATATAATGTAATATACAATAAATAATTTATTTGTTAAATAGTTAAAATCGATTAAACCAACCGAATTGATCGATTTAAGTTGGCTTATTTTTTTCGTTTTTAGGATTCTATGTCTGTCAAGTCGGTTGATTTTGTTAAGTTTATTCGATTTAATTGATTTTTGAAATCGAATAGATCAAATACTTACCTAATTAAATGTAAAAAAAATTAAAATAATAATTAAATAATCTTTTATCAGTGTCTATGAATAACTATTAACTAAATCCATATAAAAATCATTGACATTTGTCCAAAATATAAATATTTTTATAAGAAGAACAAATAAAGTTATGTATGTGCGTCTTAATTTGAGATAAAATTAAAGCGGAAAATCTAATTCAAACTTTGTTTTTTCACTAAAAATAAAAAGACACTATCAAAATAGAGTATAGAATTGGTTCACGTAAAGTGTGATTTATGGACATCTTTTTCATATTATTAGCAAAGCATTAATTTTTTAAGAAGAATATTAATGTAATGCAAAAGTCCAAGTTTTCAACCGTAGGAAAGAGTGTGAAAATGTGGCCTTAAAGAAACCAACGTAGATAAATGGGAGTAGGACCAAAGTGATTGCGATTAGACTTATTCAAAGATCTTATAATTCAAGTTTTAACATATATTTTATCAATTCATGTTGGTCTAATTCGAATTATTATTTATTAATAAAAAATATTTTTTTATTTAAATTTAATTATAAAAATATTAATATAAATTTTTTATTATTATTATTGTCAATAATGATAATAATAATTTTATGCTTTTAGAAAATGTATATGAACATTTTCCCTTTTAGATTCCCTTCATTTTTTGTTTTTTTTCTTACTTTCTCATTCCTCATATTTGCAATTCTATGGTACTAGTGTTGAGAATTAATCATACATAAACACAACTAAGAGCAGTGAAATTTTAAAATTTAAACCCAACTTTTAAATCACATGATCAACTTTAATAAAGTTATGCAATATAAGATAGACGTGCGACAAGAACCTTATCCCAGGATTTGGTATGTGACAAGATTTATCTTCCAAAAAGACCAAGTTTTAGCAAACTATCAATTGTTCAAACGTTCACCCTCTAATGATAGTCAATAAAAACAAGAAGTGAAAGAGCCTTCTTGAAGGATAGAATGCAAGTTGGTCGAATATTATGCTAGTAGCGTATGCGATTGCCTCTCTTCGTTTTCATAGCATTTCAACAATTGAAGACTATGAATGAATTGTGAATGAATCAATCATAGAGAGGGGCAGCCAACCTTACTTATATAAGGAAGGTCGATTATATCTTATTCTAAGTAGGACTTGTGCCTTAGCTATTTCTCTTGTACTTTTAATTAATTTAATTCAGTCCATGAAGTTTCAAATTTCATTAAATTAAGTCCAATTTAATCTTTCACAAGGCACGATTTATTTGTGTCTGACTCATTAAATTCCTTAACATGTTGACAACAAATATAAATATTGTAATCCTTAATAAATTTAAATTAGATGAATCAAATCATTTGAGTTCGTCATTAATTCTCTAATTAATCAATCTTATATTTGTAGATTATAGTTGTCATCTAGCAATAACTCATGACATTCAATTATTAAGAAAGATCAATGAGGTTTGACCAACCTATTTGTGTTTCATTTCTCAGTATAATTATTATGTTTTCATCACTTAATATATCGGTTCAACTTTGAGCTTGGATTAATGTCTACTCAATTAGTTTAACCATGTTAAGTCTCGGGATATGCAATTAACTCTTTGATAAGTTTTAGAACTATTCCAAAAATTTATTACATTATGGCCAAATATTTATTGAGTTAAACTACAAATCTTGGGTAATCCTAGTCATACTAGGATTACTTTTTAAGTACTAGTCCTGCAAGGATTACTAGTATATGTTTAATTAACAATTTTAAACAATTTAGGAATCTAATTCAATTAAGAACCTTAATTAAATTTGATTTCTCAAGTTCTAATACATTTAGGATAATCAAATTAATATCGGAGCAATGTCGGTTTAGGGTTTGATTGAATCCTAATCAAATTAAAAAATCTTGTAGCATGCGGCACACAGGGTTTCGTTGTGCATGGTCTTCAGCATCCACAGTCGCACTTTTTGGCCACCAAATTAAAAATCCAAAACCCTTAGGATGCCTTAATTTGCCTTTGGTTAAGTGTGTTAAACAAAAAATAACAATTACTTAAGTTTTAAGCAAAACAGTCTGCTAATCTTGGTGATCAAGAAAGCAAATCTTGAAATCTCTTAGATTTTCAAACTTGATTATCAAATTGATTTTCATTAAAATATTAGTAAATAGTTTATTTAGAGTCTTAACAATTATGAATACCATATGCAATTAGAAATCTTAATCCCCTAACAATTTTAGGGTTAGCATGTATCTTAATCCAATTAGCATATTTGTTATCGCGTGAAGTAGATTTCTTCCTGAACTTGGACTTTATGTTTGAACAAGCAAATCAAGTTCAAAAATTCTGAAAATTTAACACAATAATCTTTATACAATCTATTATCATTTGTTAAAATTTTGTAGCAATCAGAATAGCATAGAGGGATAACTGATTTTATTTGCGTCTGCATAACAGAATCGCATCTACCTTGAATTACCCAGAACAACATGGAAATCTACTTATGTTTAGGCAAGCAAATTGTGTCCAAAGTTTCCCAATTTTTAACCCAACCATAAGTATATAGTATCATGGCTTAAAATTTCATAGCAATTCAATTGCCCAAGAAAGAGAACCAAATTTCGTAGTAACACAAAAATCACATGCTTCAAGACAGATTATAAATCAATCTTGATCAGGGTAAAGAAATCAAGTTTAAATTTCATGAAATTTAATCCCAATCATACTAAAACATTATATTTTGATGTTCTAAAATAATCAAATCAAAATAAATTTAAAAACTTATTTTTCAACTCATGCAACACAATTGGCATATTGTAATTAAAAATAAATTTTTTTTTTTTTATATCAAGAACATTTAAACATCAATAAATTGAATCAACGGTTGCTCTAATACCGCTGTTGAAAAATGGTTATACAGAAACAAAGCTAAAAGCAATAGACTTTTAAAATTTAAAATCAATTGCCAAGCCGCATTATCAAAGTTGATCAAGTTATGCAACACATGAAAGACTTGAGGATCTTAGGATTTGGTGTGCGGCAAAAAAAATTCCTCCAAGAAAATCAAGTTAGGTTGTAGCTAATCATCAGCTATCCAAGTGTTCAACATCTAATGATAATACACACGAACAAAGAGTGAAAGAGCCTTCTTGAAGAATGGGATGCAAGTTTGCCGAATACTATGCTAATAGTATATGCGTTTGCCTCTCTTTATTTTCACATGATTTCAAATTAAAAACTATGAATGAATCAATCATAAAGAAAGACGGACAACCTTACTTTACTTATATATGAAAGTGGTCGGCCATACCTTATTCTAAGTAGACTTGTGCATTAGCTATTTTTTTTTTTTTTTTTGAACTTTTTAATTAATTTAATTCAACTTGTGAAGTTTCAAAAATTTAAAATTAAGTCCAACTTAATGTAAATTCAATTTAATCTTTCACAAGTCATATTTTATTTGTGATTGACTTATTAAGTTTCTTAACATGTTGATAACAAATATAAGTATTATAATCCTTAATAAATTTAATTAAATGAACCAAACCATTTGCAATGACTAAAAAATCAGACCGGATCAGTCGATCGGACCGAATGAATCGAAAATCGATGGTCAATTCGGTCCGACGAACATATTAGAATCAAATTTATATCGAACCGATAAGCAATCGGTTCAACTGGTTAAAACCGATAAAAAACTGAATTGAACAGATAAAAAACCGATTTTATATGTATTTTTATTTTTTATTCAATTTTTTATTTGTAATTAATAAGATTTGAACTTTTAACCTCTATTATTAAATTAAAGACCATACCATTAAGTCAAATTCATTTTTTTTTTTGTTAATTATTAATCATATTTAATATTTATTTAGTTTTAAATATTTAAAAAATAATTTTATCCAATCAATCGGTCCAACCGATTGAATTGAAAATCAAAAGTCTAACCGGTTTAACTTCTAATCCGATTTTTTGAGGTCATCATTAATTCTTTAATTAATCCATATATCATTGTTGTCATTTAACAAAACCCCCAATTATTAGGAAAAATCAAATGAGATTTGGCCATTCTTTCATCACTTGGTATCTGAATTTAACCCTAAACATTAATTAATGTTTACTCAATTAATTTAACCATGCTCGAATCATATGATCATTCCGTAGATGCAGGCAATGCACGCCAACTCTTACCTCTGATTCATCGTTGACTCAAATTTTTGTCCTCAAATCCTAAAAACTTGGAAATCATTGTTTCCCCAAAGATGCCTTCAAATCAAAGCTAGGTGCAGTTTCGCCTTTCACCACCTAAACTCTGGAATCATCAAGGGACCAAAATGCATAATAATCACAACTGAGCTCACATCACACATTGTCATTTTGAGGGCATATGCATCAAATGAAATCTTAAAACAGATTACAGCAAATGAGTTCAGAGAGAAAGCATTCATGAAAAGATTTCAAAACCAAGTATCAAATATAATTTCCCATCAAAGTTATGACCGCAAATTGACACTAATTTAAATTTTCTCGTACAATACCTATTAACATTAATGTTCAAAAGGGGGGAAAAAAACCTTGAATCTTGAAATTAAAGAAAATAAAAGAAAGAAGCATATCATAGTCACTCTCCAGCTACAAACATCAACATGGTTGAAAGATTCATGGAAAGGAAGGAACTGAGCACCAATTGTCTGCCCAACCACCATATCCAGAGGGCCATCATCTCAATAGCGGTGACACCGGCGGGCATCGCAAGTCACAACTGATGAAAGCGGCTTATATAATACATCAAGATCAAAGTACACACCTCCTTCAATGATTCCCACCTTCAACACTTTCCCACATTAACTAGACTTTATCACTTGACACAGGACACAAAAAAACCAACTAAATTGAAAATGTAACTCACCATTAAAGTACTTATAAAACTTAGAAGCACTTCCTGTGGACAATGGATGGACCAGACTCATCGTACTCGCCCTTGGAAATCCACATCTGATGCAACAGGTAAAGCGAATCTCAGTCTTGGACAACGAACATATACAAAAGTAAAAAATGAGTCAAATATAATAAAATATATTTCACCTGCTGGAAGGTGCTGAGTGATGCCAAGATAGATCCTCCAATCCAGACACTGTACTTTCTCTCTGGTGGTGCAACAACCTTAATCTTCATGCTGCTTGGAGCAAGGGCAGTGATCTCCTTGCTCATACGGTCTGCAATACCAGGGAACATGGTTGAACCACCACTGAGCACAATGTTACCATAAAGATCCTTCCTAATATCCACATCACACTTCATGATAGAGTTGTAGGTAGTTTCATGGATTCCAGCAGCTTCCATCCCAATGAGAGATGGTTGGAAGAGGACTTCTGGACAACGGAATCTCTCAGCTCCAATAGTAATGACTTGTCCATCAGGCAATTCATAGTTCTTCTCAACAGAAGAGCTGCTCTTGGCAGTCTCCAGTTCCTGCTCGTAGTCCAGGGCAACATAAGCAAGCTTCTCCTTCATGTCACGGACAATTTCCCGTTCAGCAGTAGTGGTGAACATGTAACCTCTCTCAGTAAGAATCTTCATCAAAGAATCAGTGAGATCACGACCAGCCAGGTCTAGACGGAGGATGGCATGTGGAAGGGCATAACCTTCATAGATTGGCACAGTGTGAGAAACACCATCACCAGAATCCAGCACTATACCTGTTCCAATAGGGAGATAATTTAGTGTTAGCTTGATCATGAATGAACCATACAAAACCAAACCAACAAGCCTTAATCCCAATATATTTAGGATAGACTACAAGAACCAAGACATGAAAACATTTACGTCAAGTACAAGAATCCTCCTTCTCCAATCATTCCCATCCACCACTATCCTCTCTTCAAGTTCTAATAGTTTCATATTAATATATATCACCTCCAACCATGTCTTTTTTGGTCTTCCCTTCAACTTTTTACCCTGTGCAACATCAATTTACTCCATCCTTCTAATAGGTGCATATCAAGAAAGATCTATAAAAATATGAAAAACCAAAGAGGTTTCTATTTAACGAACCTGTTGTACGACCACTGGCATACAAAGAGAGAACGGCCTGGATGGCAACATACATGGCAGGTACATTGAAGGTCTCAAACATGATTTGGGTCATCTTTTCTCTGTTGGCCTTGGGGTTGAGAGGTGCCTCTGTGAGAAGCACAGGGTGCTCCTCAGGAGCAACTCGGAGCTCATTGTAGAATGTATGATGCCAGATCTTTTCCATATCATCCCAATTGCTGACAATACCATGCTCAATGGGATATTTCAAAGTAAGGATACCTCTTTTAGATTGTGCCTCATCTCCTACATAGGCATCCTTCTGACCCATCCCAACCATGACACCAGTGTGTCGGGGTCGGCCAACAATACTGGGAAAAACTGCCCTGGGAGCATCATCACCCGCAAAACCAGCCTGCATGATAAACAAAATCAGATCAACCACAATAAAGTAACACATTTTTCATAAAGAAATAAACAATAATGGAGAATAGAACTCAGGTCTAGAAATGAACTAACCTTCACCATTCCAGTTCCATTGTCACAGACGAGGGGTTGAATATCCTCAGCATCGGCCATCTTTTACAATACTATAAACAAGAATTGAGATAGTGAGTATAGCAAAATCACTTGTCAACCTGGATTCTATACCCCTTTCAACTAATCTAAACAAGCCAAATTAAAGTTTTAAGACAAATTAAGTTATAGTTTCTCTTAGAGAAAAAAGAAACACTTAAGTCAACATTCATTTCTTCAATTAATCAAATACATAAAATAAAAGTGTTCAGTATCCTAGCTAGCTAGAAAACATAAATTTTGCTACCGCAGTGGGGCAACCAAAATTAGTCGGTTCAAAACGTAGTCGTCAACATCTAATCAAGCTACTCTATAATTCGATGGACAACAAATTGAATCAATTATCCAAAGAAATAAAGGATCAAGATTAGAGCCTTTTAAAAGAAATCTTCGAAAAGCATTAAATTTACACAATGAAAGCATTAATCAGTACAAGTTGGAAGAAGATCAAGTTCAAAATAAAGAGAAAGAAAAATCAATTCTCATAAGATCTACACAGAAAGCAGATCAAGCTAAGTAAAGATCCACATAGAAAGAGAAGCAGATCAAGCTAAATCTCAACTCTCTACAACTCTCTAGAAACTTCCAGAACCCTAGATCACAGTTCCATGATCGGCAAAACATAAAAAATCCACAGATCGGTAGATTTGAAGTAAAATAAAAGCAACGTTAACAGATTTACCTGAACAAGAAAAGAACGAAGGAGGAGTTTCAGAGAGAGTGGAAGAAGACAAAGCTTTTTTTTTTCTTTCCCTTTCGTCTCTCTTCTCACTGGCGAAGCTGCTGGAGACGGAAATGGAGAGTGAAAGAGGAGAAAGGACGTATTTATGGATGGAAAAATTATAACGAGAGTTTGGGGAATTTTTGAAATGCAAATGAAATTCGGAGGAAATTCAAAGGGAAAGGGGAAATGAGGAATCATTAATCATTTGCATCACCACTCCAGGAGAAAAGAGGGCAAATTTATTTACATATTGTTTTTTTTTTTTTTTTTTTTTTAAATATTAATTTTTTTAAATTATATATCAAAATGCGCTAGTTTCAAAAGACATTAAGAAATTGTCATATTATATGGCGATCTACCAATGTAAAATTTTTATTTTTTTAAAAAAACAAAGCACGGATATGACAATTTTCATGCTATAAAGTTTTAAAAAAATTATTTTTTACGTTGGAAAGTCGCCATACCCAACATTGATAAAAAATAAATAGGGAGAATTTGAAGAATATGTCATTCATTGAGAATTATTGTTTAATGGTCTAATGACACGAAATAACTTCAAAAAAAAATTGAAGAAAGAATAAATTATAAAGAAGGAAGTTGTAAAGATAAAATAACCCTTAATGAAACTCCCCTCCCTGCCTGGCTTAACCCGAATTACTATTTATTAAATAAAAAATATTTTTTATTTAAATTTAATTATAAAAAATATATATAATTAAATTAAAATAAAAATATTTTTTATTTAATAAATAGTAATTCGGGCTAGGCCTAGCCAAACCGAATTACAAAAATATTTGTCCAAGCACGGTCCAATACGATTCGGGCGGGCTACCCGACCCTTGGATAGGTTAGCTATGACATTCATTCCTGCATAATCCAAAATGCTTTGGTCCGGAGGTCCATTTCAATACGAATATGAGTTGAAAGAATCCGATTGATATTACGATAAATCATCAATATTTTTAACATTTTTTTGTAAATTGTTATTTTTTTAATTTTTTACTTTTTACTTTTTATTTAAATTTAAATTTTTTTATTTTTTAAAATTATAAACTATATATTTTTTATTTTATTATTTAATATTTAAAATATATATTATATATAAATATAATATATATATATATATATTAAATATAGGCGACTTCCATACAATTTGAATTTTTTTTTTTGGGTCAATTTAAAAAATATGCCTTAAGATGAATATTGTTCAATGATTTAATGTGTAAAAGTAATTTGTAGAAAGAAAATCTAAAATTTTAAAATATATAATATATATTTTAAATATTAAATAATAAAATTAAAAATTATACAGTTTATAATTTTAAAAAAATAAAAAATTTAAAATTTAAATAAAAATTAAAAAATAACAATTTACAAAAAATGTTAAAAATGTTGATGATTTATTGTAATATCAATTGGATTCTTTCAACTCGTATTCGTAATGAAATGGACCTTTGGGAGAAAGACCAACTAAAGCGTTATGGATTATGCAGGAATGAATGTCATAGCTAGACCTATCCACGGGCCAGGTAACCCACCCGTATCGTAATAATTTATTCTTTCTTCATTTTTTTTAAAAGTTATTTCATGCCATTAGACCATTAAACAATAATTCTCAATAAATGGTATATTTGTCAAATTTTTCCTATTTTCTTTTTAACATGTTGAGAAGTGTCATATGATATGGCGACTTTCGAACATGTTTAAAAAAAAAAGTTAAAAATAAATGTTAGGAAGTCACCATATCATATGACGATTTTTCAACTTAAAAAATTAAATTTTTTACAATTTACAGCTTAGAAGTCGTCATATCATATGGCGACTTCCGAGCTTAATTTTACAAAAAAAAATAGAATTTAAAGTTGAGAAATCGCCATATTATATGGCGACTTCCTAATGAATTTAAAATTGGAGCATTTTGATACATAATTACAAAAGATTGGTAGTTAAAAAAAATAAAGCAATATTCTAAAAAAATAAAGCAATATTCTAAAAAAAAAATGGTGGGTGGAAGAGGAGAAGGAAGGGGGTATTTATAGATGGAATTAATGAGAGTTTGGGGAATTTTTGAAATGCAAATGAAATTCGGAGGAAATTAAAGAATTTGGAAATTCAAAGGGAAAGGGAAAGGGGAAATGAGGAATCATTAATCATTTGCACCACCAGGAGAAAAGAGAGGGTGACCTGGCTCTGGCACACACCTTTTTTTTTATTGAATAAATTCTTTATAACTTATTATTTTTTTTACTTTTAATCAAAGTTATTTTCATTTTTACCATATGTTAAAATAATAAATTTCTTCTAATGGCTATATAAAAAATAATTAAATAGATGCAACTTGTTATACCTCCTTCAAATATCGAAACACCTGTCACTCCCATTAGCTTGTCACTTCCACACACTTGTTGAGCTCACAATCATGCAAAAATTATGTGTAAAAAAGTCGGAAAATGTTATTTCAGACAAATTTTTCAAACACTCCCGCATTTTTTTTCTTCTTATTCCTTCTACTCAATTAGAAAACTTTAATGATTAAAAAATCAAACTAAAAATCAAACTCACCTTTAATTATAGATTCAATTAAAATTGAGTGATTAATTAAAAAATAAATTAAATATATATATGATTTTGATGTTAAATAAATATTAAATATTATAAATAATTAATAAAAATATACAATTGACTTAATGATATAATCTTTAAAAATATAACTAAAAGATTAAAGTTTAAATCACATCATTATAAAAATATTTTAATAAAATCAATTTTTTACTGGTTGAACCCGATAGTTTATCGATTCACTAAAACATTGGTTCTTTGATATGCATTGTATCAAATAGATCTTCGAATCTCAATTGAATTTATCTGATCATCTGATCTGATCTAGTTTTTTTTTTTTATTGAAAAACTCTCCATAACCTTTATTAACTTAGGCATTAAAACAATTATCAACAAAAAAAAAAAAAACTTAGTCATTGAAATGAGTCTTGAAACCCAAACACCAACACCCTTTTGATTTTCTTTGTGTCCACGAATCAAACACAATTTTTTTTCCGAGAATTCCACGAATCACCAATTTCGTCGTCAAGAAGAACTCAACACATCTAAAGAATTCAATAATTTTATTATTACATGTATGAGGCAGGGGTTGTTGAATTTTTAAGCAATATGAATTTTTTAAAATCATGTTTAAGAGGTAGGTCTAATAAGGTAATGAACTATAAAAAATCCTTGTGCCCGCCCCTTATTGTTCTTTGTTTGCTACAAAAACAAAATGTTCAAAATTGATATAAAGAGGATAAATAAATTAATATATATATATATATATATATATATATATATATCAGAAAGAAAGTGAAGAGAGTTCAATCGGAGGTTTGTTTGTCTCTTTGGAACTTAATAAGAAGCTTTTCCCGTGAAGATAATATTCCGAGAATTTTCTTTTTCTGTCGGTTTCGACAAAGGTTTTAATAATTTTTATTTTTTTCTTAAAAGAAGGAAAGTTGTTAGAATCTTATTATTCATGCTTTCTTTTTTATATAAAACGAAGGTATTACGATTTAAATTTAAATTTTAAAATTTATATTAATGCAAATGTGTTAAAATTTATTAGAATGTAATAAAATCGAGCCGAAGCTGTATAAGTATTAGACTCGAATTTGACTTGATTATTGATTAAAAAAGTCCATGCTTGAATTCGATCCAGCTTTATCCTTTTCTGCTCAAATTCGGTTTGAAAAATAATGGAGCTAGTTTAACTCGACTTAATTAGTGTAAGTTATCCTTAGTTTATATAAAGAGTTCAAAACTAGATTTGAATCTAAGTAGATCTGTTTAAGGGTCGAACTACCTGTTCAGTCCAACAAGTTCTAATAGAATTGGAATGGTTGGGCCTGGACAAAATTTTCATAATTTGGGTTGGGCCGGCCCGGCTCGATCCGAATCACTATTAATTAAGTAAAGAAATTATTTAAATTTAATTATAAAAAATATAAAAATATTGATATAAAAATAATTTTTTAATATTTTAATAATTTATGAATAATGAAACGAGACGGTCCGGACTTGGCCCGAAACGTACTTGGGGAACAAAAAAAAATTCTTTCGGGCCTTGGCCCAACCCGATCCGACTCATGAACAGATCTAAGCCTAAGCTCGAGCTTAAAATAACTTAATAAATTACATTATTAGTTTTTGACTTTTTTAAAAATTTTATTTTCATTCGTGACTTAAAAAAATTCGAATTTTTTTTATCCTTGGCCTTTCAAGTTTGTTTCAAATTCATCCATCAATTAATATTCCATTAAAAATTAAATGGAATATTAACGAAATTGACCACTAACACTTTGATGGACTTACACATAGCAAATTTCGTCTAAATTTTAACGCACTATGTTGATAGATAAACGAATTTGAAATTAATTCAAAATGTCATAAAATGAGAAAAATCGAGTTTTTTAGATGCCAATGAAGATGAAACTTCACAAAACAATGATGATATTATTTACCCTAAAAACTCAAATAAAACTTTTAAATATATAAATAAATATTATAATTTATTTATAAATTACAAATTTTAAAAACTCGATAAAATTAGCAAGTGATCCAAATATTACAAGCCATTCGATTTGAGTATTACAAAGCTCGAACTTGGTTAGGTTTGTTATTCGAGCAGTTTTAGTTTAAGTTCAGTTAGACAATAGATTTATTTAAAGATCGGGTTATTCGTCTGACTCGATAAACCCGACTTGAATTAGGTTGGACTTAGGTAAGGATTTTCATAATTCGAACTGGCCCAAATTATTATTTATTAAATAAAAAATATTTTTTTAATTTAAATTTAATTATAAAAATATTTTTTTAACAGAAAAATGAGCTTTCGTGCCAGCTTGAGCTCGATCCGATCAAGGTTTGGGTAAAAAAATAACAAAAATTTCTAGATCACGACCCGATCTATGGACAAATCTATTGGACGATTATTGGATTGAATTTGAGTATTTGTCAAGTCAAACCCAAATAATTTAAAATTGAAAATATAGTGGCATATTTCTTATTGGCAAATTTTAAATTATGGATTAAACATATATGAATAACATTTTCTATAATTTATGCTCTTTTTTTTCATAATCTCTTAATTATTTGCACCCATTATTGATTATGCACCAAGGTGCCAAAAAAGCAAACCTTAAAAATGGATCATAATTTTGCCCTTTAGGCCTCTAAACTTGCATGTGCGAAGTACAATCACATCTATCTAAAGTTATCAATGAAGTTGGAAAAAAGAAGTAGGCTGGCTAGGTTGGCACCTAAAATACCCAAGGCATGCATTTTAAGGAAGAAATGAGGATAATAATCGATCTAGCTAGGGCTAGGCTACTAAATTATAATTTCAGATTATTAAATTTTGGCCTTGTGGATATGCCATATTGTAAAGAGACATTTTTTCCAGAGAGATCAGAAAAGAAAAAGAAAAAAAAAAAGTGACATTTCTTTTAGTGGCACACCATAACTTGGGCCATGAAGTTTCCAATTCCATCATATGATTCGGATATTAACAATTATTTTAATAAAGAGAAATTATTTTATTTTTTAAAATTTTATAAACGGCATTAAAAGATCATTTTTTTAGGGTATATTTAAAAAATTCGTTTTTGATACACTAGTCACATACATTTTTTTTATTAGTTTTTTTTTTTAATTTTTTTATTATACTATAAGGGTATGTGTCATCCTTTTAATCTTGTTTGTGGGGTTTAAAATTTTCACTGACAGTGTATGAGATAATTTTTCATATTTAAAAAAAAAAATTAAAAGAGTTCATTTTTGATATACTGACAATTAAAACTTTTTAACTCCACAAGTGGATTAAGAAGTTGCCACATGTCTAACTTCTTTTTTATTCTATCCTAAGGTATGTGTGTTAACCATGTTTGTGGAATTTGAAAACGTTACTGATAGTATATGAGATAATTTTTCTTTAAAAAATAGTTTATGAGATAATCTGTTAATCTCACTTGTAGAATTAAAAAAACTCTACTACTAATGTATCAAAGAACTCTTTTATTAATATATTGAGTTAATAGCAATGGTACCCAAACTATAGGATAGGGCTGTAATCGAGCCTAGCCGAGCTCGAATACTGAGAAGCTCGAGCTCGATTCGAAACTCGAGGCTCGAAGCTCAGTTCGAGCTCGATCGAGTATCATTTTTTAAGCTCGAGCTTGGCTCGAGATAAAATCGAACTATTCGAGCTCGACTCGATTAGGCTCGTTTATATACTCAAGCTCGAGCTCGAATTAAGGGTTTTTAAGTATGTATATATATATTAAGGGTAAAATAGTAAATTAATAATAAAAATATTATAAATAAAAAAAGCTCGATTAGGCTCGCGAGCTGCTCGAATCGGGTATTAAGATACTCGAACTCGGCTTGCTCGATAGCTCGAGCTCGGCTCGATAATGACCGAATCGAATTCGAGTTTTTTTCGAGTCGAACTCGAGTAGCTTGCGAGCACAGGTGTTTCGTTTACACCCCTACTATAGGATATATTTTATATTAGTCTCTAAACTTCAAAACGTATCAAATTGGTTCTTGATTACAAGAATCATAACAAATTGGTCCCTTCCGTTAGCTTTTCCGTTACCTTTACTGTAGCAATTAGCTTAGTGACACATTTCACCAGCTGATTGCTCCAACTTGCCTCTTCATTTTTTTTTTCCTTTTTCTTTATTTCTTTATTATTTTTTCTTTGATTTCTTTTTATAAATAAATACAAAGAAAAAATATTCATATTATAAATTAAAATAATTTTTGAAAAATATAATTAATTTAAAAAGTATGAAATATTTATTTAATTTAATTTTATAAAAAATATTTTTAATTTTTTTCGTTTCTTCCTTTTTTTTTGTTGCTTTTCTCTTCTTTATAAATAAATATTAAAAACTAAATAATAATTTACATTATAATTTTAATTAATATTGTAATAATCAAATAATTGAAAAATATATAAAACCATTTATTTACATTAATTTTATAAAAATATTTTTTTTTATTTTTTTATTTTTTTCTTCCCTTTCTTCTTTTTTCTCTTCTTTATAAACAAATACAATATATATATAAGTATATTATATTATCTTATATTTTAAATTAAATTAACTTTCTAAAAATTAAATAATTTATAAATATAAAATGTTTATTTTTTATTTATAAGTTTTTTATTTTTTACTTTCTTATCTTTTCCCTTTTTCTCTTGTTTGTAAATAAATATAAATAATAATTCATACTATAATTTAAATTAATTTTTAAAATATAAAATATTTTATTTACATGAATTTTATAAGAAAATAGGAAAAAAAAAAGGAAAGAAAAAAGAAAGAAAGAAAAGAAAAATAAAAAAGTAAAAAATATATTTTTAATAAATAATGTAAATAAATATTTTATATTTTATAATTATAAATTATTTAATTCTTACGAAATTAATTTATTTATAAAAAGAAAGAAAGAAGAAAAAGTAAAAGAAAAAGTAAAAGTAAAAGAAAAAGAAAAAATATTTTTTATAAAATTAATGTAAATAAATATTTATATTTTATAAATTATTTAATGATTAAGAAATTAATTTAAATTATTATTTATCTATTTGTATTTATTAATGTTTTCATTTTCTCATTTTCTTTATTATTCTTTATAAATAAATACAAAAAATAAATAATAATTTAAATTAATTTTTTAATAATTAAATAATTTATAAAATATAAATATTTATTTACATTAATTTTATAAAAAATATTTATTTACATTTATTTATTAAAAAATATCAAAGAAAAAATAATAAAGAAAAAGGAAAAAAAATGAAGAAAAATATGATGCAATCAGTTGGTGGCACGTGTCACTAAGCTGATTGCTACAGTAAAAGTAACGAAAAATCTAACGGGAGAGACCAATTTGTTATGATACTTGTAAGTAAGGACCAATTTGATACATTTTGAAGTTTAGGGACCAATATAAAATATACCCTATAATTTGAGAACCATTGATGCTATTAACTCTAATATATTATTTACATTAGAATAATATTACACGTTCCGTTTTGATTTACCTAATAATTTGCTTATATATTGATTTTAAATGTTAAATTTGCATGCATGTTGTATTTGCTGCAGTATATTTTATCACATTTTATTGTTAAAAATAAAAAAACTCACTTTCATTTGCTAATGAATGTTTTAAATTTTTTAAGATTATTATATTAAATAATATTTTTATTTAATATATTAAAAATCATGAAATTAATTATTAATTATTCGGGGTTTATGGGATATGATAGTTTTATTTCTCTTTGTTACATGTAGTCCAAAAACAAATACTTTTTATTAGAAATAGAGGTGTCCAAGTCTATACTCGAAGGCTTGTCTCGACTTAGGTCGAGCTTGGCCTCAATTTTAGATTCAAATCCGGTTCGAAATATTATTATATTAATTAATAAATAATTTTTTAAATAATTTTATAAAAAATATAAAAAATAAATGAACAAATCAACTAATCAAGAGAGTTCAAGCTTAAGTTTTAGGGAAAAGTATTAAAAATCTCTATGAGATTTGGGTATAATTTCAGATACCTCTTTGAAGTTTGGATAATACCCTCTTTCCTCCTTTGAGATTTGGATAATACTCTCTTTTCCCCTTAAAAATTAATATCATACCAAAACTGCCTTTCTATGGTATAGAACATGTATATGGTTGGCAAAATAATCTGAACCGTCGGGTTAGGCAGATAATTTCAAAAAATAACGAGTTCGAGTCTGGTTCGGGTTTACCATAAACCCGAATTGACCCGCCCTTGATTATTTTTTTTATTTTTCTAACTTTTAATTTTTTATACATGTTAATTTTATATATTATTAGGGGTGAGCATTCAGTCGGTTTGGTTGGTTCAGTTCCAAAATTTCGAAAATCGATTAAACTTATAAAACCGACCAAATCGACCGACAAAGATTATAAAATCGAAAAAATCGAAACCAACTTAAGTCGGTCGATTCGGTCGGTTTAATCGGTTTTAACTCTTTAAAAAATAATTTATTTATTGTATATTATATATTATTATATAATATAAATGATATATTATATTATATATAATTTTAAATTATTATATAAATAATTATATTTAAAATAAAATTAAAAGGGTCAGTTAGTTCAGTCTATGCAGGATAGGATTAGGGGTTTTTTAGGGGTCGGGGGTTAAAATTTTAAATAGAATCGGATTCGAGGTGGTTTCGAGTATATGTAAACGGACCCTTTATAGGAAAAAAATATTAAAACCCTCATGAGGTTTGATCATAATTCCATATACCCCTATAGTTTGGATAATACCCTTTTTCCCCATAAAAATTAATATCATGCCAAAACTGCCCTTCTATGGCATAGAATATGTCTAGGGTTGGCAAAATAATCCGCACCGTCGGGTCAAGCAAGTAATTTCAAAAAATAACGGGTTCGGATCGAGTTCGGATTTACCATAAACCCGAATTGACTAGCCCCCGATTATTTTTTTATTTTTCTTACTTTTAATTTTTTATAATTCTATATATTATCAGGGGTGAGCATTCAGTCGGTTCGGTTGGTTCGGTTTCAAAATTTTGAAAATCTATTAAATCGACTAAACTTATAAAACTGACCGAACCGACCGACAAATATTCTAAAATCGAAAAATCCGAAACCGACTTAAGTCTGTTGGTTTAATCGATTTTAACTATTTAAAAAATAATTTATTTATTGTATTATATATTATTGTGTAATATAAATGATATATTATATTATATATAATTTTAAATTATTATATAAATAATTATATTTTAAAAAAATTAAAAGGGTCGGTTAGTTCAATCTATTCGGAATGGGATCGGGGGTCTTTTCGGGGTTGGGTTCGGGGTCGGAGGCTAAAATTTTAAATAAAATCGGGTTCGGGATAGTTTCGAGTATATCTAAAATGAGGTCGGGTCGGGAGCTAAAATTTTAAATTAAAATCGGGTTCGGGTCCGAACTGATGGAATTCGGTTCGGGTCGGTACGATTTTTGATTCTATTCAGTTCGATAACCGCAAAGTGTTAAAAACTAGAATACTGCACATTAACCATAATTTTTGTCTAAAACCGAACCTAACAGAACCCCCTAATCGTGGGTTATCTCCAAAAATCTTAAAAGATAAAATTGTTATTATTCTTTTATACCTTGAATAAAGGATAAAGTTGAAAATTTTAGGAGTAAGTGGAATTTCATTAAACCCTAAGGGTAAGTGTCTTTTACCCTAAGTTTTAAAGTGTTAACCGGTTTCGGTCCAACCTCACAGATGTTGTTATATGAAATAAACTCTAGTAATTACCTGTTTTGGATTTTATGAATTAGAGTTATACTAGGGTGGTAGTTTCTTTTTTTTTTTTTTTTTCCCTTATATGAACAAAATATATCAATTTTTTAAATTTCACATTTTTTTTTTCATTTTTTTCAGAATTTTCTTTCCTTTCCTTTCCTTTGCTTTTTTTTTTTTTTTTTCTTTTTCCGCTAATTAAATTCAAGAAAGAGTAATGGTAAAAGAAAACTCACTAGTAACCAAATCTTTTACTTGTAATTATATATATATAATTATCTAATCTATCATTAATAAAATTTTTAAACTTCACAAATAGGTTATTTAGATTGTATAGTAAACAAACTCATACCGAAACCGTTGAATCAGTGTAAAACTAAATTCAAAGTAAAGAAATAATAATCACTTTAGGGTATATATATATATATGTTCTAATGTTATATTGACTATTGAGGTTACAAATGTTAGCCTAAAATCATTAATCTTTGCTTAGCTATTAAAAACAAGTCATTAAAAAAAAAAGTCGTCTTGTTGGAGTAGTGTCAAAGTAAGAGTTGGTGGGAGAGCCATCACCAAAATAATAATTATAAAAAATAATACTACAAAATAATTCGTTTTCTAGAAGAAATCTTCTAATTAAATATATATACAACCGGGAAAAAAATGACAAATTTATTCGAATATTGCTAATTAAATTTATTCGAATATTGCTAAATTTTTTTTTCAAACTACCTATACTTTGAAATTATTTACCAAAATATACTGATTTTAACGGGTAAAAGAAAAATACCAAGGGAAGTCGCCATACGATATGGCGACTTCTCTTGATATTTTTTTTAAAAAATTAAAAATCAAAGAAGAAAAATCATCACATCATATGGTATGACGGCTTCCGAACTAATTTTTTTTATTTTAAATTTATAGTTCGGAAGTCGCCATATGATATGACGGCTTCCGAACTAATTTTTTTAAAATTTTAAAATTATAACCGTTTGAAAACGGTAAAAATAAAAAATTAAAATTGAAGGCAACGGTCACCGTTGCCTTCTCACCACCCACTCACCCCCAAATTTCACCTATAAATACCCCTCTTATATTCATTTTTTCATACAAATTCTCTTCTCTTCCTCTTATTTCATACCAAAAAAATCTCAAATTTTCTCTTAATGTTTATTTAAAAATGGTTTCATCATTATTGAGGTTGCAAGATAATCACATATTCGCAGTTATATGTCAAGAGGTTAGTAAATTTTTTATAACATTTTATATTTTATAATATAATTAATTATCATTATAATTGTTATTATTTTTGTATTAATTTGTTATTAATTTTTTATAAAATTATAAAATTATAATTATTATTTTATAATAATAATTTTATAATTAATTATCATTATATTTCAAGAGGTTGCATTATTACTTTTTTATGATTTTATAATTATTTAATTTAATTAATTATCAATAAGATACTTTTCGTGCTTTACGTTCGAGGATTTTTTTTTGAAAATCCGCATCCATCTATTATCGACCACTTAAAGAGTGTCGGATTTTATTATGCAAGTCAAATTCGACAATTTATGCTTCTGCCGGACTTAATTAGTGCGATGGTTGAACGATGGAGACCCGAGACGCACACTTTTCATTTTCCGTGTGGTGAATGCACGATCACTTTAGAAGATGTTGTGCTCCAACTTGGACTACCAGTGAATGGCATGGCAGTTACAGGCGCAAGTCTTCTAGATTGGAATGAAGAGTGTCAAAATTTATTGGGCGCTGTACCTCCAGAAGAGTGTCTCAAGGGCTCAATGGTAACAAAATCTTGGTTGCAGTCATTGCAAAATCTCTCCAAAAACGCAAGTGAAGAAGAGGTAAAATATGCTGCTAGAGCATATATTTTACGTTTGATTGGATGAACGCTAATGCCCGACAAATCAAGCAGTCGGGTACATTTAATGTATTTTCCATTGCTTCGTGATTTAAAGCATGCAGCAAATTATAGTTGGAATTCTGCGTGTTTGGGGTTTTTGTATAAAGAACTGTGCCGGGCTACAGTTCCAAAGAGCCATGACATAGGTGGATGTTTACTGCTTCTGCAGTCATGGGCTTGGCATCGACTGCCATTTATTACTCCACGCGGGAATTTTTCGCCTTTATACCCCCTTGCAAGCAGGTAATAATCTTGACTATTTTATTAATTTTGTACGAACTTATATTTTTATTAAGTCTATTAAGATTTTGTATGCATTTTAACAGGTGGAGTCATCCTAAAAGATTGTAACGATATTCCGATCGACCTTCCAAGTATAAGATCACGACTAGATCGAGTAGGATATCATAAGGTAAATGTTTCAATTATTACATTCAAGTCTTTTTATATTTAATCCATATGAAACTAATAATTTGTAATAATTATTCACAGTTTGTATGGATGCCATATTTTTCAAATGAAATTATGACATGCCTCCCATCGAATACAACTAATAATTGTAATATATGGATAGCAAACACAGCATTGATATGCTTTGCATATGTAGAGTGACACGCTACTGACAGGGTGTTGCGACAATTTGGGATGCAACAACCAATTTCGCAACCACCGGTGAACCTTGATAAGGTCACAAGATTGATATGCGTGGGCGTCATGAAGTATTTTGGCCTACAAAGCATCGAGAATGGATCCAGTTGTGAAATCTACGTTCTGAACGAATTCCGACAGGTATACCCATTGTTCATAATAATTTCAACCCGTCTGTTGATTACATAAGATGGTATAAAAATGAAGGTCGGCCTTTTGTTTATCCACCGTCGGAGTTTGAGGATGTTAGGAGTATGCAATTTCCCAAACATACTTCAAATCCAGTCTCTCCTACACACGAAATGGAAGTTCCTAGACCTAGCCGACAACGTGGACGGACGCGTCAACCGGCCTTATCACATGCGGCAGAGTTCACTGCACCGAGGATGTCATTTAGTCATCCTGAACCTCAACCAGAACATGGCATAGCATCCAGTCATCAACATTCCGTCAATCACCTTGGATTTGATGTTGATGAGTGTTACCGACCATCACCGCCAATGACGAGGATAGATGACTAGCTCCTCACCCCAAGTCCAATTTCAGCAGATCTAACTACAATGTATCAGTTTGGAACCCATACGTCATCATTTGGTGCTACATCATATCTAGGTCCATCTAGTAGTCAGGTTTCCTTTATGGGTGGACTAGGTGCTGGCTCCTCGAGTAGTGAGTTTTCATTTTTTGATGCAGAACATATGGGTCCCTCTAGTAGTGTGTTTCCATCGACTGATGTGGGTGATTTCCATGAGCATGTAGATGACATACAATCAGAACCAGTGGCGGTAGGTCAAGGACAAGGTCGACAACGAATATGTGCCACTAACGAGGTTGAACGACGGGTGCAACCACCACGCAATAGGAGAGCTCGACACTGTTGCTCAACACCACTCCTTAAATAATTAGAATAAACGTACTTTAAGTATAAAAATCATGTATTTTTTGTATAATGTTTTTAATAATGTACTTTTTGTATAATAATCATGTACTTTTTGTATTTTTCTTTCATTAAATGTAAAAATTAACTGTTATTTAAGATTTAAAATTATTATTTTTGTTAATTAAATTTTATTATTAATTTTTAAATTTATAAAAAAATTTAGTTTGGAAAACGGTATACATTTTAATTATTTTTTTTATAGTTTTGTAAAATTAGTTTTTCTAATTCATACAATTATTTTTTTTTTTACCGTTTTCCAATGGTATAATTTTTAAAAAATTTAATTTGGAAAATGGTATAATTTTTTTAAAACTTTTTAATTTTATAAAATTAATTTTTTAATTTATTATTTAAAAATTTATTTCTGTAAAATTAAATATAAAATTAAATATTTTTTACCGTTTTAAAACAGTAACATTTTTTTAAAATAAATTGAAAAAACAAGGTTAGAAGTCGTTATATCATATGACGACTTCTGACCTTATTTTTTTCAATTTTTTTTTTAAATATGTAGAGAAGTCGCCATATGATATGGCGACTTCTCTTCTTTTATTTTCAATTTTTTTAAAAATATACCAAGAGAAGTCGCCATATGATATGGCGACTTTCCTTGATATTTTTTTTTAATTTTTTTTTTGAAAATCAATGTATTTTGATAAATAATTCTAAAATATCGGCAATTTGAAAATTAATTTTTTTTAGAAATATTCGAATAAATTTGCCAAAAAAAAGAAAACCATAATTTGAAGTTATTTGTCATGAATATATTAGTATTGGGAAATGATAGAAAAATAGAGAGAGACGTTTTTCCATATCTAGTCGCAAATCAATTATGAAATCAGGGTATTGATTGAGAAAATTTTAAACATTGAAATATATTTATGCTTTAATGCCAAATTAAAACAGAATTTTGAAAAGAAAATTTAAGATATATAATCGCACACATTGTAATTAAGGGTACATTGAAATCACACATATAGTAGCAAAATTTTTTTATGAAACTTTTAGAGATAAAAATTTGTTCATAGAATTTGAATTAAGGAAATTAGTCATAACGGTTCAAATAAGTTCAACCTAATACATAGAATTAATTTTAATTGGATTAAAGATTTATATTTGATGCACAGACAGTTTATAAATTTATATATTGTCAGTGAAACATATGATATCACCTCATTAAAAATAAAATTATTTGTATTTATTTTAAAAAATTTTAATAAAATGACATCATATGATTAATTAACTGATTTATACACTGCCAACACATTAAATATAAATATTTGAAATTAAAAGCGATTAATTAGTAATTAATTAAGTAAAGAAGATAAACCATAATTGGAGTCCAGACCGAAACAGGCCTATCATATTCCGGCTAATAAGGGTCCTATTGGAGGAAAGGGTCCATGATGCTTGGATTTAATTCAATTTAAGTCTTATGAGTCCAATCTGATTATATTCATTATATAAAATCAGGATATTTAACACCATAGCTGAGGCAACGTTAAAAAAAAAAAAATTAAGGAATGAGGGAGATTTTAACGTGATGGAACTTTTAATATTTTGAAATGTTGCTGAAAAAATGATTATTGTTGGAGAAAGTTCAGCGTTGATGGATATATTCCAACCTTTGTCTAGAAAGGTTGACATTTTAAACAAAAAGTTCAGCTTGAATGCAAAGAGTGCAACAACAATTAACATGATAATTCAATCAGCAGTTATATGAATTGTGTAGACACTCAATTAACACTTTTTAATTATTTCGTGTTAATGCTACTTATGGGATTGATTTTTTTTTGGGGTTTTGAACCCAATTATGCAATGTGGTACTTGTATTTTTAAAATATGCAATGTGATACTTGTAGTATCAATCTGTTTACCAATGTAATTCATTCCCTTAACATTGTTAACTCTCAATGATGACATGAAAAATTTGCTTACATGACACTCCCACTAGTCATATTTTAAATAAAAAAATTTATTTTTTTTTAAATAAAAATTTATTTATTTTTTATTTATTTCTTCTTTGCTCACCCTTCTTGATTTTCTCGATTTTCTAATGTTTCAACCCGAATCCGACCAATTAGTGGCAGGAAACGACCTGACCTGACCAAATCAGAATTGCCTGAAAATGACAGAATCATTTCAGGCCATTTCCTGCCAGGTCAAGCCATTTCCGATCATGCCAGGCCCTTTCTGACCAATGATTCCTGAAATTAGAGAAGATGAGAAGAAGAGGGAAAAGAAAGGAAGGAAGAAAGAAATTTTTTTTTTAAAAAAAATTGACATGTCGTTTTTCTCCATATATCATATTAGGATTGGTCAAACTGTCATCTTAACATACATATTTAATAGTATTAAAAAGTTGATGTACATTGATAGATGAACTGAAACTTCAAATATCATATTGCATATTTTAAAAATATAGGTATCATATTACATAATTCAATATAGTTCATAAGCTAAATATGACATTAATCCTTTCGACAAAGGTTATCAAATTCTATGGATCCTTCCTTACTTTTAAAGAGTGAATAGTAATATATATTTTTTGTTTTACTAATAAAAGGAATAGTTGAGGAGCAATGTTTATTATTAATTTTTAAAATAAAAAGGTAAAGTAAAATTATTTTATGGAATGTCTCTTTATTTTTTCAGTCCCCTTGGAAAAAACAATATACTTTATATTTCATAAAAAACTAATAGAATGTAATTTGCTCTAGCATCTAATCTAATTGCTTAATCATTTTTAAATCTGGTTTGTAGGCTTAAAAGCCTGGAGATCTGGGCCTGGGCTGAAGATTCTAAAAGATAGAAGGAAAATAAGGCCCATATGTACGAAAAGGCCTTTTCTTAAACCCTTCCAAAACCATTTTAAAGCTCTGCCGCCGCCGCTGGCGGCCCTCCATTTTTGTTTAAGGGGGCGGCTGGCGAGGGCTTAGCCTTTGGGTGAGAGAAGCGAAGAGAAGAAAGAGAATTTGATTCCTACACTGGAAGCGGCCAGAAACATGTAGATGAAAGAAAAATCTGAGGGGACCTTGATGTCCGAATTTCTCAATTAATCATAGTTTTCAATCTGAATTTTGAGGGCTGCTCGTGTTTCTTCTTATTCGCTTTCTCTCCATCAGCCTGGCCTTCCCTCAACGCCTCCTTCCTGGACCTTGTGATGTTTGCCTTTTTCATAGCTCTGAAGGTTCATTCTTCTCTTTTTTTTTGCCCTCTTTTTCATTTTCGTTTTCCTTCTGCTTCCCTTTCTGATTTTTTTTTTTTTTTTTTTTGTTGTTGTTAATTTTTCTATTTTGTTATTAATTTGGAATATAGTTTTAGGGGGTGGGGTTGTTTTGAAGCTCCTTTAATCTCTAGAGATTTGCTTCATTTCTTTTTTAGCTATGCATAATAAAAATGAATAATCTTAGTTTAGACTTTAAAGTAAGGTTTAGATTTGCTTGCCTAGACAAACATGGACGTGTCTATTCAGGGCCCATGAGGCAATAGTTTTCCCTAGAATTTTGGAATCCTCATGCAAATACAACTATACAAGTGAGCTTTTAGAGGCAAGTATGTTTGCTTTAATTCATTTTCTTTGTACTGCCCTCTCTTTGCACGCCTTGATAGCTCACATCCTTGCTTTAATCTATCCTTGGTGGCTTTGTTTTTATTTAAAAAATTTTTTTAACAAATTTTCCTCAATCGTACCCTATGTTATTTGTATTGGATGAATGTCGGATACGGTGATGTGGCCGTCACATGTATTCTCAATTTTTTTTCTAAATTTTTTTATATATTTAGAAAATTATATCTCCATATATCCAAATATGTTTGACATAAGTACTTTAGAGAGGGTACTTTAGAGAAATTGAAAAATCCGGGGTAACATAGATCATACCCTCCAAAGATCTGAAACAATTGAATGCCATCGATTTAAAACTTTCACCCTTTATAATTGGGATCAGATCACTATGAAAAAGTTAGAAAAACTCAAAAGATTTATGATCCCCAAGGCTTAGACTCTCCACTTCACTCTTCTAAGGTAATTTTTAATAGAAATTATTGTTTAACATTTTATTTTTACTTTATTTTTAATTTAATTTTAATCTCAAACTATTGAATTTGAAGCATAATAGTGTGCAAAAATAATCATGAAAATTTCTTCCTGATTTATTGAAGACTGTGTGTTAATGCCCACTAGTCTGTAGGTCCTTTAAAATATATTGAATTATTTATATATTTTTTGTATTACTTTGAAGGGTTATATATTTGTTTTATTATTGAAAGTTTTACTATATATTCTTAATC
Organism: Fremontodendron californicum; assembly: GCA_030761205.1. Lineage (NCBI taxonomy): Eukaryota > Viridiplantae > Streptophyta > Magnoliopsida > Malvales > Malvaceae > Fremontodendron > Fremontodendron californicum. The sequence goes on from JAULJL010000037.1 coordinate 5,664,818, forward strand.
ATGATTTCTTTTTTTGTTTTTCTTGATTGTTTTATCCTTTTGGTTTGCATTTATTTGTTATAAAAAAAATTAGCAGTAAAGTTTTACAAATTAGAAAGCTTACATCGGAAGTCTAGTGGTCTATTGCACATTTATTTATTATTTATTTCCTTATTTTTGGGTGATGGAGCTGGAAATCCTAATTTAATTTACATGGTCGTAAATTTTAGCGTACAACATTACATGAGAATTTTGTTTCTCTCAAAGAACGTCGGCCACAAGTTTAGATAAGGTAGTCCGGGTAATGTATTTTGTTTCTTCATTATTTAGCAAAAAGTTATGTTTTTGTGAATTTGTTATTAAATGTTAGTATTTTGCTTGCTACCTACTTTTGTGTTAGTAGATTATAAGATGCATCTTATAAAAGTGAATAAGAATGTTTTATCTACATAGTTGTAGTTGGCCCCAACAAAGCTCAATGTCTTGACCCACGCTACGTATGATGGACTTCCATTAGGTTCTTTCCATACTTTTGCTAAATGCATATGAGGGAGTAGGTGACTTCTGGGGATTATAATTTTCTACTCTAATCTTTCACTTTCTCATAAGGGTTTCTGTTTTAGCAAAGATAGTAATTAATTACTAAGGGATGAAAACATGTTAGATTGCTTATTAATATTATTGGCAAGCTCGCTATTCTTCCTTCCTATTGTTATCATGCAATAGAGGTATGGACACATCTAAGGGCTAGTTTAACATTGCTGTTGAAAAAAGCTGGAGTTAGAACTTAGAAAAAGCTTGGGTTGGAAAAAGTGTCTAAAAATGTGGTGAAAAAATGTAGTTTAAGAACTTTTAAGTGTTTGTATTGCTAAGAAAAAATGCTGTGAGGAATTGAAATGTCAAGAAAAGATATGTTTAAAATAATAAAAGTTTAGAGATGTGAGGATAATAAAGTCATTTTATTTAAAAGCCAACTTCTAAAGCCTAAAAGTTCCATTTTCTTGGTTTTTTAGTTTGGGTTGCCAAACCATGATTTCAATCGTAAAAGCTAATTTTTTTTTTACCCGTTTAGCATTACGTTGATGTGAAACGCAATTTTTGACCTCAAAAGCTATGCCAACCAAGGATTTAAATTGCGGTCCCGTTTTCGATCGTGTCGCGTTTATCACGGTTACGGACATAACGGATGTTATTGCGGTTTTTGTGGTCATCGCGGTTGTGATTTTTTTTAAATTTTGCTCAACTTATTATAAAACATTTTAAGTACAGTTATAATCATTAAAATTCTTATTTAATAATTTTTAAATAATTTATCACTCTATGATCTCTTATTTACATTAAAATGTCTAATTAAAAATTAAAAGAAAATAAGATAAAGTAAATTTAATTAAATATAACATGTCACTTGCAAATGATGAATTTTATTAAACTTGAAAACTTGTTAAAAGAATTATTTAAAGAAAATAATAGTAAATGACATCTGCTGAAATAACAAAACAAAAAAATAAAGTGATAAAAGAATAAAATATTAATTTAATTTATTTACTTTTCTTTATAGTGTACCCTTTGTCTTATGACGAATGAAACTCAATAACTCATATTTGGCTTGATGAATTAAACACAAGAAAGTTATACTTGAATAGTATGCGACCTCACCAATTTTGTTATATTCTAATACTTGGATATGATCTTTCGAATTTCAAGACTTTCTTTCTCTTTTAGTTCTGTCTCCTTCCATGTGTCTTTTCTTTTTAAAGTTCAAAAACTTCCTTCTTTTTCAGTCACTTATGCGATTTTCTTTCTTTAGCTTTTTCCCTCCACAATATCCACTCTTGGATTTTTTTCTCTTGACAAACCTGCACCTGCAGTGCATCAATTCCTTCATTCAATCCACTCAGCAGTTCATGGATTATGGAATGGGTTTTTTCCTTTGTTTTTCGGCTTATTTTTCTATTTTGACCTGTTTTACTTTTTTTATTTTTTATTTTAGGGCGAAATTGTTTGCTGGAAGCGGTGGTTAACGGTAATAATGTTTCGTTATTATCGCTATTGACCGTTATATCGTCTTTTCACGGTCGTAATTGAAGTGATTTTTCATTACAGCGTTTTTTAGGTGTAAAGCGGTGGCAGACGGTGCCGCGACCGCGAAATAGCGGCCGCGACACCGCTACACCACTGTTTTTTAAATCCTTGCTTTTCTTTCTGCAATTGGGTTCATAAAAACACCAGCTAACATCACTTTATAGATAAAAGATGCTGAAGCTGGGTTTGTTAGAGGTTGCTTGATTCTGATTTAGGTCCGTTTTAGCATTGCTGTTGGCACCATGGATTTAAAAAGCGGTGTCGCGGTCGCTATTTCGCGGTTGCAACACCGTCAGCCACCGCTTTACACCTAAAAAATGGTGAGGAAAAATCACTTCAATAGCGGTCAATTGCGGCTGCGAAAAAAAGGTAAAATAGTCAATAGCGATAATAACGGAGCGGTATTATCGTTAACCACCGTTTTCAGCAAACAATTTAGCCTCAAAACAAAAAAAAGTAGATCAGCTCCAAAGATCAAAATGGGAAAATAAACCAAAAAACAAAGTAACAAACCTATTTCATAATTCATGAACTGATGGGTGGGTTGAAGGCATTGATGCACTGCAGGTGCAGGCTTGTCGAGAGAAAAAATTGAAGTCTTTTGCTCTCATCCGAGACCGAGAGTGAGTTGGAGGAAGAAAGCTAAAGAAAGAAAATCGCATAAGTGACTGGAGAAGAAAAAGGGAGTTTTTGAATTTTAAAAAGAAAAGACATGTGAAAGGAGACGAAACTAATAGAGAAAGAAAGTTTTGAAATTCAGAAGATCAAATGCAAGTATTAGAATAGGACAAAACTGGTAGGGTCACATACTATTCAAGTAAGACTTTCTTGGATTTAGTTCATCCAGCCAAGTATGAGTTATTGAGTTTCATTCGTCATAAGACAAATGGTACACTATAAAGGAAAATAAATAAAATTAATATTTTACTTTTTTATCACTTTATTGTTTTGTTATTTTAGCAAATACCATTTACTATTATTTTCTTTAAATAATTCTTTTATCAAGTTCTCAAGTTTATTAAAATTTATCATTTCCAAGTGACATATGTTATATTTAATTAAATATATTTTTTTATCTTATCTTATTTTAATTTTTGATTAGAAATTTTTATGTGAATAAAAGATCATAGAGTGATAAATTATTTAAAAATTATTAAATAAGAGTTTTTATGATTATAACTATAATTATAATGTTTTATAATAAGTTGAGCAAAATTAAAAAAAATTCACGACCGCGATGACTGCAATAACATCTGTTATGTCTGTATACGCGATGCAACCACAATTTAAATCATTGGTTACAAGCACTTTGGTGACAGTGAAAGGCCAAGTTGTGCCCTATGTCAGCTACCAAATCAAGCCTCCAAACTCATTGGATTGGAGGTCCTTTAGCAGTGGGCATAATCAGTGTTGTCAAAGCGTGCGTCTAGGCACGCCTAGGCATTGCGCCAAACAACAAAAGCGCCTCAGACCCTTTCGGGCGAGGCGCATTTGATTAGGAGCACGTCTGGTGTGCTTAGGCGTGCTTTTTTGTATGGTAATAGATGTAAAAAAAACTCGCCTGATTAAAGTAACAACAGACGTGAGATCATAAGGAAATCATGCATATGGGCAAGTGGCAACAAAAGAAAAAGAAAATTTTGCATGTTTTGTAGATAAGTAGGATCGCTCTTTAAAGTTTATTATCATAATTATATATTTTAAGCTTATTTTATATAAATATATACATATACACATAAAAAAACACACACATACATTGCGCCTTACTTCACTCGGTCGAGCACTTTTTTTGCTCCTTGTGTCTCGGGCAATATAAGGGTTCTAGCGCCTAGAGTGCGCCTTGCACCCTTGACAATATTAATGTATACACAGACACATATACATATTGCGCCTTACTTTACTTAGGTGAGCACTTTTTTTGCGTCTTGCGCCTTAGGCAATATAAGGGTTCTAGCGCCTAGTGTGCGTCGTGTGCCCTTGACAACACTGGGCATAATCATCCCAAAGAAAATTGTCTCAGACATCAATAGTAGCAGGTATGAACTCTCAGTGTGCATTTGTTGTTCAGTTTTTGGTAATTTAAATCATAATACAAAAGTTTCTATGTTTCATTGTTTTAATTCTGATAATTTTGCTATATTATCTGGTTCCATGCCTTTATTATTAGCCATTCGATCACATAGGAAAAGGAATTCACTGGATATGCAACTTGTCATAGAGTAGTATTCATGTATACAATGACGATGCATTTTCAATAAAGCATTCTCCCCTGCATCTCTAATAGCTAATTTGGCTAGATATGAGTAAAACTGTCGGTCGTTCTGTTAACATTAAGCAAAAAACTGGTACTGAAAGTTTAACTGAGAGATTAATTATCCGCAAAATAAACCCATGGTGATTGTTTCTTTCAACTTGAAACTGAACCTACTTACAGCAACCAATGAATTTTGTCAACAATTATCTTGTTATTTGTACAATCTGATTTCAGTTGCTACATTCCTTTCACTATGGTGTGACCTTGTGCTCGTAAAGCATTCTGCAGTGGTCTTCATTCCACCAAGAAACTATTTACATCTCATATCACTGTTTGAAAACTTGATGCTGTACTTTCCACCACTCCATCACAATTCACTTTACAAAATCCCTCCATTATAATCGCCAAAGAACCCTACCTTCACTCACATTGCCCTGCAACCTCCTTATACCTTCCACAGTTTCACTCATACAGCCACCGGCAAACTCTAGCAACCTCAATTGCATTTTGTACTTATTTTCATGTTGAACCATATTGGCATATTCCCAGATGCCATTGTCAGACCACCACTTCGAGTATTCTAATGAAAAAGGTAGACAGAAAAGTCATGCATTAGCCTTTCCTCCTGCCTCAACTGCAGTCACACAATGGTAAAAGTACTCCCAGTTCTTTCTAGCAAAGCAGCATGATACCACCCATGGGAGGGAATTATTCAAGATATTAGCTAATTAGCCAAACAACAGATCTCTTCTGGCTTCAGGGGTTTCACATGAACTTTGGGCTATAAGGAAAGCTATTCAAATTGTCTGAGCTTTGACCATCTGGATTGACAAATTGTCTATATGCTAAAAGTCCACTGTTGACATCACCTTATGGTATCTCCTCTCTAGCTTGAGCTTTCAGCTTCCTACTAATTCGTGAGATCTTATGCGACCTCCTGTAGTTTGGGTTCTTTATTGTTTTTGTATCGAGGGAAGAAGAGTGAGAAAAACATTATTCTATCTCTTGCATGTTCATCGTCAAAATGGATTGTGTATTATTTGCATCTGCATACCAAAGGTGTGTTTAAATCTGAATTTGAAGCAATGCAAGAGGTCTTTTGTGATAATATCAATATTGAAAACATTATTTTTATTGTAATTCTGCTGATGTCTCTTTTTAGTTCATTGTTGCAGTACATTTGCGTACGTATGCCTGCATGCCGAAAATGTGCGTGTAAATCTGGAATGTGCAGTTGATTACAATGCTTGAAGCTATAACCTGATGCAGCTGCAGTGGAGGCAGGAAAAGGAAAATGAAGTTTTAAACATCAATTTGTCATCTCCACCCCATTCTTTGTGTAGATTTTCCTCTCAGTACAAATGTGAAGGAATACATATTTCTGCCTTTATAAAGATGGAAATTAATTTGATAAACACTGTAGTTTATGGAGCCTAATTGGCCAAAGGATATGTGTGCCTCTCTTCTTCGACTCCCAATGGAACCCTTATTATCTATGATATGATGTAATATCACCCGAGTTTTTTTTTTTTTTAGTATAAGATGCACTCTGCTGCAGTCACAGAATGCTGATCATTTATGTATTACAGAATGCATGTATTTCTTAGGTAGATTTCATGTGGTAGCTAATGTCATGGATGGTTAAGATCCAATAATTGTAAATTGATGGAAAATGGTCTCCTCTCTTACATATTTGGCCATCCATGTTTTATCACTGTTTCGTTTTAATGCTTATCTTTCTGTGAAAGAACAGATCGAAAGAAAGAACGGAACAAGTAGATGTGTCAATTTGGTATTCATGGAATGTCCAATATGCATCAGAGGAGTCCTGGGAAAGGGTCCAAATAATGCATCTTTCGAAAATTTGGACAAATCTGAGAAATGCAATGTACCTGTGTGATGATTGCTCGACAAGGTGTGGTGCCCTTTAGATATGTTGATACTGCATAGCTTTTTCTTTCAATCAGTTTGCTACCACATTTTTCTTTTTTCAGTTGGGATGTTCAACATGATAATTAGTACAAACAGCTGTCCATTTTTTGGTGATGCCTTGATTGCTATGAACTTTGGGGTTGTCTTGGTCTATATTACTCAAATTCGGGTGTGAGTGTCGGACACGGTATGTGTTCGACACGAGCATGTTTGATTTATTTTAAGTTTTTTTATGTAACAATTTGGAGGGTTTTGCGTGGATCATATCTTCATATTCATGTCCGAATATGCATCGGACACGGGTACTTCAAAAAAAATGAAAAGTTTGAGCATCATAGGTCTTGGTGGCTGGTGCACCATTTTTCTTGGAAGTCAGGACCCACTATGTAATTATAGGGAACAATTGGTTCCCCTATTCTCTTAGGATCTCCTTATAAGCTGGAGTTTTTCTTTATTGTAACCAGTTCTGGAGGTATTGGAAATATAGATTTAACATTAAGCTTTGCTCTTAGCACATTTATCACTCACAGCATTACACTCATAAGAACCTTCAATGCTAATGCTCTACTTTGTCATCAATGGCCCACCTTCTCAAACTATAATTCATGCTAGTAAGTACATTTTGCATTTCGTATATTAAACGTGTCGTGTTAATCATATTTAAATGTATTGTGTCGCGTTTATTACATTGCTTTCATGTTTATTAAACTTGTAGTATCCATATTATGTTTTCATATCGTGTCCAAATATATCAGATCTACCAGTAAGATGAGGAAAATCAAATTGTGGCGGCCGGGCTAGTGTGGTTATTAGTCAGCTCCCTCTACGAAATGGTTCATGCGAGTACTATGAAACAAATTCCACCTTTTGGTACAATTTTTATTCTGAATTTGAAAGTTTATTAGTGGATTCACCTTCAGCTTCCATTGATTTTATGATGCTTTGTTATTGGCTTCTTTTCTTTTTCAACCTAGGCCACATCTCTGGGTCTCCGTGTGAAAGTGTTCTTCCTCTTTGCATGGTTTGGTGTTTGAAAATAAGTCAAATTTCATTCATATTGTTTAGAATCAATCTAGTGGTATTTGCTTGAGATGGCGTTATCTCAAATAATTTGTTAGGAATGGCTTTATTTTGGTAATATTATATTCTAGGTTGAAGTGTTCGATTCTCACAATTCGACTATTCATCGCAAATAGAGTGAACATAATAAATAACAAATTTATCAACATAGAGTTTAATTTAGTTGGTTCATGTAATCACCTTTAAGAGATGACATTCAGCGGGTTCAGGTTTCGAATTTCAACATCTGTAATTTTTTCTCCTTATGCTTAAGTTACGGTTTTTTTTTTATACCAAAGAAAATAAGAACAAATTTATGAACATTTATTTCTCGTGAGTAGTCGGAACCAGCAAATACTATAATTAGACCTATCATATTTGACCCAAATTAAAAAAAACTCATCTGAACTCGATTTGATAATAAAAAGTTAATAATTTGAATTCAAAATGATTCAAATTCGAATTATTTAAAATTAATTTGAATTTAAATTAAATATAATTTTGTTTTTAAAAATAATAGATATAACATTATTTTGTTATTTTATAATTTTAAATAATCTTTTAAAATATTTTTCTTCATTATTATTATTTTATATAATTTTAAATATTAGCTTTCTTAATTAAGATTAAAAAAATACTATTATTATAAATGAATTTAATTTTTATGTTTATTAGTATATACTATAAGCAATTTTATTTTTTCCTTTCTTTTTTTACTTCGGTAAAATAATTAAGTAGATAAATAATAATCGTTTTAAAACAAAAAAATTAACAACAATTCAATAAAATTAATTATGACACTTTCAAACATTTTACAATAAATTTTATCTAAAAATCAAGTAAAAAATAGATTGTAAATATAATCATTCGTACTTGTACATAATCAAAATATTTCAAAATTTCAAATTACACATCTACATATTAGACCTTAAAATTTAAATTACAAATCTTAATATTGTTGTATTCGACTTACTAGGTAATAATTTTATTTCAATGATAATATTATTCATCATATAATTAATAATTTCTTATCTTAAATATTATGGATTCATATCATGGTAGTTGGTACCATATCGGTATCGGTCGTACCAGTCGGTAAGTACTGGTTTTGAAGAAAGTTGAATTGGTATCAACTTCGTACCATTTTGATTTTTGTATCGGTTCGTACCGATCTTACCACCCATACCGATTTGTACCGGTTAGTACTGTACGTATCGATTTGTATGGGTTGGTATAAGATTTTGAATTTTTAAAAACTTATTTGATTCTTTTAACCAATTCCTAATATTTTTTTTAATCATAATCATTTTAATTTTTTCATAATCAAAAATAAAATATATTTATTAAATTAGACTATTGAATTTAATTAATAATTATAATTTACAATATTTTTGTAATACTTTTATATTTATTTTATTTATGATTAAAATTTTTGGATATTAAATATTTAAAATTTTATATTTTATATTTGCATATAAACATATATATATATATATGTAATTAAAATATATTTATGTGTATATAATATATATTTTATTAGAAATTTTGGAAATGAGTTATATATATATATATTTGAAAAATGTCGGTAAACTCGAAACGAAACATCAAAATATATTAGAATCGATACATATCAGTACAAGAACAAAAATAATACATTCATCGATACGGTATTGACTATTTTGATTCATATAGCTTATGGGCATATTACTATATTACATATACGATTCTTGGTGGTAATCTATTAATATTAGATTGGCTTAAAAATGATAACTTCTTGAAAATTGAAATCTCTTTGGCATAAAAATTGAAAATTGAGATGATTTTATGGGATTTTAATTAAAAACCAATGACTACGTACAACGAAACATTAATAAAAATATTTTAGTTTAATAAAAAAGTAAAATCACATATTTTTTATTTATATAAAAAAGTAACTTTAATTTAAAGCATGTAAATTACAATGTTTATATTTATTTTTAAAATATTATTTATTTATTTATTTCACCTTTTTATCTTTTAATATTAATAAAATTTTAATAAAATATAACTCGATTAAATAATTCATTTAAAATTTAAATCTGATTTAGTTTAAAAAATATTAAAATTAAATCGAAACGACTCGAACCTGAATAATCTAAGTATCAAGCTCGAATTACTTGAACCCGAAATGACTTGAATTATAAGTGATCAAAATCCGAAACTGACTCGAATTTTAAGACCTGAATTCCTGACATGTCAAATTAACATGTATAACTTTATTATTTCTCTTTAATTAATACAATTAAAAAAAAATTAATGTTCATAAGTTTGTTACTTATTGTGTTTATGTTATTTGTGAGCAATCAGAGTATCCAACTGTCAGCTACCACAACTCTTTTTTTATTCAGTTGATTACTATTTTTAAAGAAATTATTCTAAACTATGTTGCTCGCCCTTTTGTCTGAAATTTTGCATTGCCTTCTGTTTTATGTTATGAACAGGTTTTCATAAGGTTAAGGTGTAAATTTGCCTTTGAAGTATATTCATTTTTAATGATTTAGTACCTAAAGAAGAAAAAAAAATATTTAGGATTAGGTATCTAAATTTGTATTTTGTTAATCAAATTATTCCAAATGGCTAACGCTGTTACATAAATACTGATTTGACATGATTAACTAATAAAAAGTCAACACGTGTCAATCAACATCACGTCAGCAATTTATTTTTTAATTTTCTTTTTTTATTTTTTTAGAAAATTCAAAAAAATAAAAAATATTTAATTCAAAAAAAAAAAAATTTAGGATTAGGTATCTAAATTTGTATTCTGTTAACCAAATTATTCCAAATGGCTAACGCCGTTACATAAATACTGACGTGGCATGATTAACTAATAAAAAGTCAACACATGTGAGTCAACACCACGTCAGCAATTTATTTTTTAATTTCCTTTTTTATTAGATTTGTTTTGAAAATTCAAAATTCAAAAAAAATATTTTTTATTTTAAAATTTTTAATTCTAAAAGGTAAAAATTTAATTTTTTTTCCCTAAAATGCCAACATGTACAAGCTGCCACGTGTCGTGTTTTTATTAGTAAAACAAGTGACATGTCATCAGATCATTAGCCATGAACTAACGTGAGTGACGAAAGTAAAGTTTGAATATCTAATTTGAATTTTTTTTCTTCAAGTACCAAATCGTAAAAATGAGTATATTTCTTAGAGGGTCAATTTGTTTTTTAACCTTTTTTTCATAAGAAGAGTAGAAACAAGTAGTAGCAGATTTCAAATTGTGCACAAATTTACAGGTTAACTTTACACTTCTTTTTTAATGGTATTCTGGCTCTTAGTTCTAATATTCATGGCACAGAGCTGACTAATTCTGGCTTGCATATGATACAATTAACAAAAATATTGACTAAGCTAATTCACCTATAGCTATGTATCAAACCTTCAGGTTCTACCGGTGCTATGGTCACAATGGTTTCCTGCACCGGAGGAGATTCCGACGGGCTAGTCTGGCAACAGTCAACAATCTTTTGGCAAGTCTCGATGAGGCAGTGCCTGCATTTAGGGCAAGACGAGTGGCAGCTCAGCCACTTATCAATGCACCGGACATGGAATCCATGGTTGCACTTTGGTAGAAGCCGGACGCGGTCACCGGTTGCAAAATCTGATAGACATATGACACACTCGGAGTCCAAGCCAGGCAGCTTCAAGTCCGCAGAGTAGTTTACTATTGGAAAGGTCTTTAAGGCTTTTCGCTTGACCCCTGTGTTTGCTGATCGGGCTGAGGTGTTGGTTCCGGATTCTGAGGCTACTAAATTTGAGCACCTTAATGCACACCTAATGATGGAATTCAGTCCGAGTGAGATAATTATGGCACACAAAAGGACCGACAGAACCATAATAACGTTTGCATCGAAGCTGTTATTACCGGTGTAAGGATCTGACGAATTGTGGTTGTTTTCAGGGTTCGGAGGAGCTGCTGCTGTAGTTGGTGTTGGAAAAGGTGGGGTATGCAGCAGCAGCAACCTTCTAGACTGGAATTCTCCAAGCAAACCTTGAAGAATTTGAGTGGATATGGATATGGAAATGGACATGCTTTCGCAAGGTGAGTTTTGAGCTTCAGATAGGTAATTCTTCTTTCAGGTAGTTGGACAAGGGGATATATATATATATATATATATATATATATATATATATATATATATATATATATATAGGGAAAGGTAGGGTTTTGAATTTGCATTTTAAGTCGTATCATCATAGATTTAAATGACGATCGTAACATGATATTATAATTGTTATTTTGTGATTTTGACTCTCTTCATTATTGATATTCATCGTAATTGATCACGATAACATTTATTACATCCGTAATTGTGATAAATAAAACATGATCGAAAATTTATTCACGAACTCAATTTAAATCTATGTTTATGAAAAGGTTTTTTGTTTTTAGTGAATTATAATTGAGAATATTCTGAGGGTTTAGACCAATAGTAGGTGATTTATCTTTTATTTTATGTATGATTATAACAACCATATGGTTTCTCCACTGACTTTATGAACTTCATTAGGCTTTCTTATCAAATAGAAACCACCCCACCTTCTGCTATAAAGAAGGTGCCACGTGAGGGGGTTGCCTTTCATGATCGTATCTTAAAATGTTCTGTTGGACCCACTCCTCCAAGAGCCAAGAATACCCTGATAATATTAAACATAATTAGATTACACAATATAAATATGACCAAAAAAAAAAAATATAACACGAAACATGATACGATATAAAAATAGACACAAATATAATATAAATATACGAATATGTTAAAATTTATATAACTTAAATTATTAACACATTAAAATTTATATAAATATAAAAAATTTTAAATATGATTATGATACAAAAAAATATATAAATATAATATAAATATACGAATTATCTTTTTTAAGTCTAGCTAGGAAGGAGCCGTGAACCTTTTCAGAGTCTTGAGATTAGTATGACAATACATCAACAGTCAAGTGGGCATTTTAAGCTTTGTCACGATATAGATTTTTGTTTTTTTAAATATAATTTTGTTTCAATGTACTAAAGCGATATACATGCCAATTTTTTTTTTTAAGTCAGACTCAACTCAAATCTATAATCCTTTGTATCCTTTCTATTCAGCTTAAAACACATGTAGTCAGTCATGTATTTATTTATTTATTTATTTTTTTTTTTGCTTCCATCCCTCGGCCCCTGCCCTTCCTTTTTGCTTGATCTGTTGTTTGTCTCATTTAGTGAGACAGAAATAATTTAAAACTGCTGGGTTTTGACTAGTGTTGAGGTCAAAATTCCTGGTGGTTGTCCGAGATGGTGCTTAGTTGAAGTTTGTACAATTGTACTTGGAAGAATCTTTGGACAATCAGGTCCGTATATTGTAAGAAAATATACAGAAAAGATAACCAAGAGTGTTGGAGAATGTTAGGCAATAGATTAAGGAATTAATTTATTGTTATTGAATTAATTATCACAAATATGATAATTGAAATAGGGTGACAGAGATTGAGACGAGAATTAAATTATTCTCTTAAGACGATACACGTCCTTTCGATGATAAGGATCGATGTAAATACGTTGTATTTCACGCCATCCCTCAAGATATAATAAACTCAATCACTGTACACATTACTAATATGCACAAATTAAAAGATAAAAACTCAACCAAAATTGATATTTTTTTACCATATTAATTAGAACTCTTAAAATATTAAATTTTTTTTTTTAAAAAAAAGGTAAGTAACAAAAGAACAATTAATAAAGGAATTCGTTTTGAAGATGGATAGTCTGAAAATGAAAAATAAATCCTATTATAGTATAGGATTGAAATAAAAAACGAATGAAACTTTAGAGCAACTGTAATTGAAATTTAAAGTAATTGCATGTTAAAAAAACTTATAATAATAAATAGTTTAAAAAGTTTTTCGATTATCTAAAGAAAGCGTTTTGTTTTTTTAATAAAATACTTCAACAATTCCTCCCTTATTTTATAAAAATATTTAAGTACTAACTTTTCGGGTGAAAATAGAAAACTATACATAATATAAGTGTCAATGGCTTGAACCTTCACTTATTGTTTCAACAATCTATGCTCCAAAACCAATAGTGAACTAAGTCTTGAACTAAGGCTGTTTTAGGGAAATAAATTATTGCGTCAAACACCTAGATTTTCAGTGTCCTACCATGAGCTTTTTAGCCAGAACATTATGGTGCTTTATCTCGGTTATAATGAGTGCTTTAGAGATTTACCAGAAATTCTCATAGGAAGTGGTCTCACTTCTACACTCATACAGGTGAAGCTATTAGGGATACTCCTATAACTCTACATCACATTCAAACGAGTTATAAATCTTATAAAGAGTATAAACATACTCAACCTCTATTATTTTTACAAAATACATGCACTGCATCAAAGGGAGCGATTTTTTTTAATTAAAAGTGCATGTCATTTAAATCACTATATGATTTGTTTTTTCAACCTATTTCTTGGAATCTCCGATCACTAGGTAGGGTATGTCATAGTTTATTTTTATTCTTCTTTGGGCTTTAGTCTTATCTCCCTTGATGCCATCCATATTTTTTCTCTAGCTAGAGCACGCTTTTATCAAAGAACTGCAAGATTATACACTTTGAATATAGCTAATATTAATGGTACCGTTAGTTACATGAGACCTTACATAGCTATATTTTCTTATAAATTTAGATTTTTCGTTGTAATATTTATTATTGACTCTCTTGATAATTGCAGTACTATCACAATGGATTAATTAAGATAGGTGGTATTGGTTTTTCGCATATTGAAATTTCAAATAAAAGATCATGTAACTAACCTACTTCTTCACTGGCTTAGGCTATTGCTATAAGTTCAGTTTTCATGGTTGAGTTTGTTATGATTTGTTGCTTTTTAGACTTCCAACAAATTTTGCTCCACCTCATTGGTAAACACATAGTCAGTGGTAGACAAAGATCACCAGTCAAGGTATTCCAATTAGCATTACTGTATCCTTCAATTATAGCATGATACTTTTGATAGAGTATACCGTAATTTAGAGTCATTTTTAAATATCTCATTACACGATTAATTGCAGTATGGTGCTCTAACTTTGAGTCATTCTTAAATGATTTTTGCAATAGTCGTGATCTTTCTCCCATTTCTTCACATTCTTTTCATGCTTAGATTTTTCTTCATTAATCATAACTTGGGTAATTTACATTCTGGGTCACTGAACTTAGTATCAACTTTCATATAGGTCACAAGCGTTTAATTTCATCAAATTACATTACTTGAACTTTTATTATTAATAAATTAAGTCACTTATGCTAATTCCATTAAGTAATTCTAATGAAAAAGCAGATTCAGCGTGATTTTTTTTATACCTAAAATGTCAGTCAAGCATTATCTTGACGAGATATAAAAAATATATGCATGTTGAGTTAGCTTTTCCGTTAGAATTACTCAACGTAATTAGCATAAGTGACCTAATTTATTAATCATAGAAGTTCAGTGATATAATTTGATGAAATTAAAGGTTTGTGACTTACATGAAAGTTGATGCTAAGTTCAGAGACCCAGATATTCAGTATCTTTTTCCTTAGGTTTCTTTTCCACCAAAATATAGAAGACCTTCAAAAAAGTGAGATAGAAAAAGTCTTTTTCTTCCATCTCTTATAATTTGCATCATGAAAAAGAAAAGGATGATTCAGGTCACAGGATTGAGTAGTCTTGGAAAAACTTTCAGCAACGTTCTTTATAAGAAAATATCATCTCAAATTGTTGAAGTTACATAATAGTTTATCAGGATAGGATTAGAGAATCAATTAGTTGTTGCCGAATTATCACAAATAAGATACTTGAAATAGGATGATGGAGATTGAGGCATAGACTAGGTTGCTCTCTTGAAATGGTACACGCCTTATCACAAATAAGATACTTGAAATAGGGTGATAGAGATTGAGGCATGGACTATCACCCACTATACACCTTATTAACTTGCACAAGTTAGAAGGTACGTAAAGTTTCTATCAAAATTGACATTTTCTTCACTCTATTAATTAGAACTCTTAAAAATATTTAAGAATTTTTTTAAGAAAAAAAGGTAAGTAACAAAAGAACAATTAATAAAAGAATTTGTTTTGAAGATAGATAATCTGAAAGTGAAAAATGAATCTTATTTATAGTATAGGATTGAAATAAAAAATGAATGATTTTATTTATTTGTTTATAACTTAAAAACAAATATAATTCATCGTAATTGTAAGTTAAGAAAACTTACAATAATAAATAGCTTAAAAAGTTTTTCGATTATCAAAAAGAAAACATTTTGCTTCTTTTATTAAAATACTCCAACAAAGAGAATATAGAGGGAGTTAAAAGAATGAGAAAGTCCTAATAGATATATAGTATGATGGCTTTAGGATAATTTTCAGGCATTACAACTAGAATGAATATCATGTTTTTATTTTCTAGGATTATATATGTAGATGGTTTTGCATAATGCAGATAATTATAAAAGAGATAAACAAGACACCACTGATTTGCACTGATTTTGGCTCTCTCTCATCAGCCTCTAAGCTGCACTCCTCAAATATGTAATATCAACCCCCTTTTGTTATTTGTGTCATTTTCATTACTATTTGTAATGACTGTTGCTTTCTTATCTATACCTTTGTTTAGAGATATGATATCTTTTAATCGCTTACCATTAGCCATCTCATCAAATTTGATTTGCAAAAGGTCCCTTTAAGATTCCTTCTTCCTTTTCTTTTCTTTTTTTTTAGGGAGCTCATGTTATATTTTGTTTAGTATAAAGAAAGTCGTAATTTAAAGATAAAGAAATGTGTTGCAGATGTTGAAATTCGAATTCAGATCTATTCGATGCCACATTTTAAAAATTATTGTATGAATCAACTGAGCTAAACTCGAGTACAATCATTTTATATTTCTGCTATATATGCAAGTGGCTCATAACAATCTAATAGAATCCAATAGATAACTCCTAGCAGCTATAATGAGCCAAAATTCTTCAAGGAGATCTTTGGTGAATCCTTTGTTAATATTAAAAATCAAGTTGGTACTTGATCATGGAATATATAGTCGAAAATGAATTTAAAAGGTGTTAACTTGTGTATTTGAATCTACTATCATTGCCTGCTTTTATCCTCTCATAATTCTTCCTTTCCACAAGTTATTAGGTTTTGAGATTTGATTCTATAATTTAAAGCACTTTAGTTACTTTAGCTTGGAAAATTAATTATTTTTGTTAAAAATTCTCACGTGTCAAATTATAAACATTAAATGCTCATTTTTTTTAAGTATTCATATTATATGTGTTTGATATATGTTCGAATATGGATATAAAGATATAATTTTTCAAATATATAAAAAAAATTAAAAAAAAATTAAATATACTAATATTGAACACATATCCATATTTAAAAATAACTCTAAATTCGAGTAATATAAGATACACTAGAGCTTAATCATGCTTTGTATTGAATTAGAACTTTAGAAGTACTGGTTGGAGGCACATCTTTCTTTTTGTGGGCTGAATTCATTTGATTACTTTCTGGGTCTAATTCTAGAGAAAAAGATCTCTGAGAAGGAGGGTGAATTGTGTTGGATATTTTCTTTAAAAATTGTGATCAATCAGCTTTATAAAGCTCTCAATTAGTGGGAAGTGTTTACTTAATTATCTTTGAATACGTTGGTTGTTGCTTGTATATGCAAAGTCTAATCAAGGTCAAAGCTTCCTGCTCCAATAGGATGGCAATGGAGCGGGACGGGGACGGATATTGTCTTATCTATCTCCATCCCACTCTTACATGGATGTTGAAAATATCCACATTCATAGATGCCGGTTACATCCATAACCGCTCTATGGTGCTCCACTCTGCTACACCCCAATTTATATTAATTATTTTTAACTTAATATTGTAAAAAATTATATTATAATTTATTCATGAACATAATTTTAGTATATAAAAATCTTTAATATAATATATATAATGCATATATACTAAAAGTATAGATATAAAATATTAGTATATATATGATTTTACTATATATATCTAATATATATTAAAAATATAAAAAAAAATATAAAATATTTTAAAGGATAAAATAGTAGTTTCAAAAGTCGGAGCGGGGCGGAGTGGAGCAAGCATTTACCAAAACCGCTCCGCTCCACCCCGCTCCAAAAAAAAACTCTCCATTTGGAACGGATCGATGCGAAATCCATCGGTCGGATCGAATTTTACCATCCCTATGCTCCAACATTTCAAGATACGCCGTCCCGCCACAAAAAGATTTCCCACTATCAACAAATGTCAATATAATTTTAAAAGATAAAACAAACAAAAAATTCATACATTTACTGTTAAATTGTACGATTTGATAGATTTCATTTGAATTAAATCAAATTTTGGATATAATTTTTTAATTCAAATTATTATTTAATTAATAAAAATATTTTATATTAATATATTTTAAACATTAAAAAAAAAAATTCGAGTTCAATGAGTCAAGCTCGGGCGAGGTCTAGACCTGCTCACGGGACAGATAGCTCGCCCGATCCGTATTGGATCGGGTCTGGATAGAGATTTTAGTGATTCGGACCGACCTAAATCACTGTTCATCTAATAATTTTTTTTTTTTTAAATTTAATTTTAAAAATATATAAAAAAAAAATATTTTTTTAATATAATGAACAGTAATATATGGGCTGACGGGCCGACCCAATCCATAAGCACCTCTAGCGAGGCCTAAACAAATAAATTTTTTTACTATTTAAATTTAATCTAACTCGATCCGATTTATGAACACTTTTATATTAAATCAAATATTAATGTATTAATTGAAATATTATAAAAAATAAATAAAATTCATGCACTAAAAAGAAAAGTTAACAACATTTTCGAAATTGTTCCTCATTTTTTTTCCTGTCATTTGCTGATAAGCTGAAAAGTAAAGGGCAAGGAAAAGGTCGGAGAGGGATATTAATAAAATTTTTAGGGTACAGTATTGTCTAAACGGGTTAAGATGCAATTCATTATTTTTCAATAGTTTTATTATTATTCATATGTGTATGTAGGATTCAATCGTTAACTATAAAAATTATATTTATGAATGATAATTAAAAATATATTAAAAAATAATAAATTAAAAAATAATTGAAAGAAGTCGAACCTATCCAAGCAATGACATTAAATTTCGACGATGACAAGTCCTCTCATTCTTTTTTTCGCAATGAATTGACTGTCCCAAAAATAAACTCAATATAAATAAATAAATCCATGTGAGAAAGCACGATCCAATAATTACGAAAAAGACGTACACTAGATGTATACCAAAAAAAGTTTGATTAAAGGAGTAGAAATAAATTTGCTCGTAATTTAGCTAAGATCAATTGTGAAATGAGAGAGAGAAAGTTGTGATGGAAATCCTTTTCAGATTTTTTTTTAATATATAATCTTGACATTTTTACAGATTAATAATGAATTCTCTTCTCTCATAAAAAAAAAAAAATCAAAATTAAGAAAAAAGAAAGCAACGAAGAAGACAATTTTTTATTTTTCTTTCAAAGTTAGCATTAAGTTGTATGCAGGCTGCTATATGCTTGTTTGTTTCTTGAATTTGGAGTGTATTCCAAGTACTCTAATGGCCTGCACCTTGTTTTTTACTGACAAATCACAAATTTATTTAATTCCTTATATCTATTTATGTGAATGGTCTTAATTTATTATTAATATTTTAATTAGTGTAATTTTATCATTGTACATTTAGTTTTAGAGCAAATTCATTATCATACTTTTAATTTTGAAGCAAATTTAATCAAGGTATAACAATTGAGAAATATTTCATAACATATTTCGTTAGAAATTGTTTTGTAATTTAAAAAAAAAAAAAATTAAAACTGACCTTGCAGGAAAAAAAGATCAAAGTCAACTGAAAAAACATGATATGATCATTAGTAAAAAATGTCATGACGAAAGAATAAAAAGTATGGATTATATTATATTTAGCAAAAAATATCATGATAAAAAAAAAAAAAAAAAAATCAGATTTTAGCTTCATGATTATTATATTTTCCTTCCATGTCATTTTTAAAATTGTTTTTTGAATCGTAAAATAGCTTTTAATGAAATATTTTACTTAATATTCTTTAACTGTTTCAAATTTAAAGTATGATGGTAAAGTTATTCTAAAATTAAAAGTATAATAATAAAATTATACCAATTAAAATATTGATGCTAAATTTGAATCGCTCACATAAATAAAATGATAAATTTACACGTCATGCCAATATTTTCTTTACTTTTTGCGATATTTGTACCTAGCAAAAATCAACACAATCCGTATTTTATTGTCTTTAGTTGCAAACTTAGAGTGGTCATTATAACAGTTCGATGTGAGGAATGCCTTTCTACGATGAACTATCTGAACATAATCGTACATAGATCTCTCACCAAGATGTATGATATCAGAAACACACATTTAAAAAAAAAAAAATGATGTATGGATTAAAAACAATCTCTTAAAACGTGATTTGAACGGTTTACAAAGCCCATGATAGCCTTTGGTTACTATAAGAGCAATTTATACCATACTTTATTCTTGAAGAAACAATAAGAAAAGATCATTGCACTTACTGTATATGTGGATGACACAGAAAATGATCTCAAAAAACCTGACAGCAGTATTTTAGATGCGGAGTCCCATGAACTTTCGTAAAGGGCCAACTTCAGTCCATTTGCAAGGTAACATTATTATGAAATGCAGCATCATCTGTCCATATGTTTTGGACATTACAGAAATTGCAAACAAAACAAAAAAAAGATTAAAACTCCTTCCCATCTAGAGACTTCAATGACCAACCATGCAACTCATTCTTCAGGCGAATCTGAGCGGAGAGCTGATATCAAAGCAACGACATATTTCATCAGAATACTTGTCATTAACACACAAATAATGATATCACAAAACTTTATTCTTAAAAGTGATTAAAAGAACCATTTCAGAAGAAGAGCTCGAGACGAAGACAAGTTCAAATTAAGCAAATCTGATAATACTATTACATGGCCATGACAATGGTTGGCTATCACAGTTCAATATTTGCTGAAATTACACTTATTTCCTTGCATGTTGCAAATATCTACAATTATTCCCTTGGGTCTGGAGAGCACTAGTCAAATGTCACTAGCTGACATAAGTATTCACATATCTTTTTAACCATATGGTCAGCATATACTCATATGTGACTACATCTGGCATGATCCAAGAGATGAAGTGTAGGTGGCTAAATACAAAGAGACTATGTTGCTCCGACTCTTCATTTTACTTGAAGTATCCGTGTCTGACACCCGTGTCCGACGCATATTCGGACATGGGTATAGAGATATGACCCTCCAAAGACCCTCAAATACATGAAAAATTTAGAAAAAATTGAATATACCTGTATCGGACACATACCCGTATCTGACACTGACATCCGAGTCCGAGTAACATAGCAAAGATATAAATGTAATTTGACCAAATCACAAAGTGTTTTTTGCAATTACCCTGATAAATAATGTCTGACAGAGAAAAGTAACAGAAAGGGGCAAAAGGAAATATACAGAGACTGGCCAATCATACAACCACAGACAGCAAATAAAGGAGTAAGATAATGCTACACAAATATTAGAGATCTGCAGAAGATAATAAACCTGACTTCCTTTGAATACATCAACCTGAATAAAGAAAGTAGCAACATGATAGGAAAGCATGAAAATAATTTGCAGGAACTGCCCAAATGGCGCAGGGTTCACGCCCAACTTACAATTAAGCTTCACTACTTTAAACATCCTATGCTAAATGGAATTCCAAACAATAAGTGCTCATAAAAGATTTAAGCTGTCTAGGTCACCTCGACAATAATTTCACTTGACCATTTTAAGCAATGGAAGCTAGCTAGTAGAACATCCTACGCAATTCTCTCAAGGATAAATGGCAAGAGATTTTCTATGCCACAAAAAACTAAATTCCATCCACTTCACCCAGATAGATAATATCAAGGATACTATGTAGTCTTGCCTGTTATAGACTTAAAGTAGACCAATGCATCAAACTACTAGCCAGCAACACACTCATTGATTAATCCTAATAAGGATTCATATATGCAAAACTCAGTTGATCTAATTTGGTCTGAGCAACTTGTTTCGGCTGGCTAGGTCAAGTAAAACCGCAAGATATGAGTTTGTGTGATCAATCACCATTTAAAGAATTTTATGTCGTAGTCCACTTCAAGAGTTAAATTTATTCAGCACAAGTGCCCCCAGGAAACAAAGAATTTGAATGCAGAATGTCTTTTGAATACTAGCTAAGAGCGGCTAAAGATTAGCAACCATATTTGGCAGATGCAAAGGACAAATGCATGAAACAAAATCCAAAGACACTAAACTTAGCCGAAGACCATTCTTCATTGTATTGGTCCCAAAAGAGGGAGAAAAAAGAAAACAATTTAGTTGCTGTTACAGATTCAGCTTAGGCAATTATTCATTTCACATTGGAGCAAGTTTTTAAGAATCAAATAGCAAAAGCAAGACTAACTGGACCAAAAATTCAAATATTTTATGGTTTCAGTTTAATTTCAAGTTTGTGCCTTTGTCTTTTCTCCCCAATTCTTTTTTTTTTCTTCTACAAAAATTAACAATCAAACGTGAAAGATTAAACAGATTCAAAAAAATCATAAACCGATTCCTGCTAAACAGATTAGATATAAATTTAATCACAACCAGAAGGGGACAATAAAACCCTTGCATTAATCATCCAAAAGTCTAATCAAATAACAACGAAATTATATAAAATGAATCAGACATGATAATGAAAAACCAGATCTGAGATATGAAGAAGAAGAAGAAGAAGAAGAAGAAGAAGAAGAAGAAGAAGAAGAAGAAGAAGAAGGAAAAGAGACATACTGGGCTTTTCAGGCTTTCCATCGGTCCACTTGGAGATGGAGAAATGGACTTTCTCACGAGCAAGGGCTTCGGTCTTGAAAGGTTCCTTCAAGCAGTTTCTGACGAGGTTGGCGCAAATGTTTGAGTAGGTGATATATGTCATGCCGGCTGCACGCCAGAATGGCACCGCCGCGTTCGACGCCATTTTCTTCTTTGTTTTGGTTCTGTTGTGGCCGCAAAAACTACAAACTGTGGAAAATAGGAGATGTTCCCTTCTTCTTCACTCCTCAACCACCGATGGATTGGGGCCTTTTTATTCATTTGATTTATGGGTTGGGTTGGGCTGAGCCGTATATCTAAAATTATTTTTATTTAATTATTTATTAAATATTAAAAAATTATTGATATATATAATTTATATTTATATAAATATTTATTAATTTTTAATATTTTAATATTTTTTTAATCAAAATTAATTATTTCTTTCAAAATTGATAAAATATTTATAATTTATAAAATTTTAAAATTATTCGAACGTCTAAATCTACTTTAAATTCAATCGATCCAAACTCAAAAAATTCAGTATCTAAAATGGTCTCCCGAAATAACTCGAACTCCAAAAAATCCAAATATAAAATTTATCCGAATTCAAAAATTATTCAAGTCAGAGATCTAAACCTAAAATAAATTCAAACCCCAAATTATTCAAATCCAAAAACAATCCGATATGAACCCGCCGTTTGCAGGTACTACCCTAAATTTGTTCACATGGGCGAAAGGAAACCGAACAACTATTAGAACTTAAGGAGCAGCCTTCTTTTCCGGTTTCAGTCCTTGAGTTATCTCCATTTGTCCCTGCAATTTTGAGGTAAGCCAAAGCCAGCCCCTTTGCTTATCTTCTTTACAAGTATCAATCTTTTTCACAAAGAAATCAATCCCTTCATTTTTTTTCATTTCACAAAATTTGATCTTTGAAATGAATTCATCAGCACTTCTCAAAAGGAAAAAGCTCTTAAAAATCTTCGAAAACCCATATATTTTCCCCCAAAGATGCCCAAAACACAAAACCCTCCAAAACCCATGTGCTCAAATACTAAACCCTTTAAGGGTTTTAGGGGTTTCTCAATATTCAACTCAATCCACCAAGTTCCCCGAGTACCAAATGCCCTCTGTCACTTGGGGTGTTGTTCAAGGCAAAAAAGAAAAGCTAGTTAACCGTGTCAAAATCTGTGATTATCTTAAAACCTTAGGCATAATCCCTCATGAATTAGAGAATCTAGAATTACCCTCTACTGTTGAGGTTATGTCTGAGCGTGTCGAGTTTTTACAGAAACTTGGATTAACTATTGATGATTTTAACGAATACCCTTTCATGCTTGGTTGTAGTGTGCGTAAAAACATGATACCTGTGTTAGGTTACTTGGAAAAAGTTGGGATTCTCAAGTCGAAACTAGGGGAGTTTGTTAAGAACTATCCGCAAGTGTTGCACGCAAGTGTGGTTGCTGAGCTTGCTCCTGTTATTAAGTTTCTTAGGGGGCTTGATGTGGAGAAGCAGGATATTGGATATGTTCTACAGAAGTATCCAGAATTGTTGGGGTTTAAGCTTGAAGGGACAATGAGTACTTCGGTAGCTTACTTAGTGAGCATTGGGGTTAGTCCTAGAGATATTGGTCCTATGGTGACACAATATCCTTATTTTCTAGGGATGAGAGTTTGGATTGTGATTAAGCCACTTGTGGATTACTTGGTTTCATTGGGATTGCCAAAAAAGATTTTGGCTAGAATGTTGGAGAAACGGGCATATGTACTTGGTTATGATCTTGAAGAAACTGTTAAGCCAAATGTTGATTGTTTGATTAGTTTTGGAATACGGAGGGAAGCGATTGCTTCAGTTATAGCACAGTGTCCGCAAATTCTTGGGTTACCTTTGAAAGCTAAGCTGTCTTCACAACAGTATTTCTTTAATCTGAAGCTCAAGATTGACCCAGATGGGTTCGCTCGTGTTATCGAGAAGATGCCACAGATTGTTAGCCTTAATCAACACGTGCTTATGAAGCCTGTAGAGTTTCTTTTGGGACGGGGACTGCCACTAGAGGATGTGGCAAAGATGGTTATGAAATGTCCCCAATTGGTTGCACTACGAGTTGAGCTAATGAAAAAAAGCTATTATTACTACAAAAGTGAGATGGGGAGGCCAGTGAATGAGCTTGTGGAGTTTCCAGAATACTTTACTTACAGCTTGGAATCTAGAATCAAACCCAGGTACCTTAAGTTTCAAAGCAAGGGAATCAGGTGCTCATTGAATTGGTTCATAAACTGTAGTGACCAGAGATTTGAAGAGAGATTGCAGGGTGATTATATTGAATCAGAAAGTTTAGGACCACCATTTTGCATGGGTGGGAAATTGGAGCTACCAGGAAATGACATTGTGTCTGATGAGGAAGATGAGAGTGATGATGAAGTTCTTTACAGATGCACTGTTTCGTTGTAGTAAAATCTTATTCATTAAATCAATGAATCAAGTTCAATTTAAACTGCTACATCTCTCGTCCATGTTTCTTGTCTTTGTGCCTCTAGTTTTGTTCTTTAGTTTTGTACTTTTGTTATATTTGAATTTCTCCTAAATTTATTGTTACAACTACAGTTTGTGCACAAGCGCATCCACACTTTCCTGCACTTGCATAGACTAACAGAGACATATATTGTGTATGCAAGTGCATCCATAGACTAATACAGTCATATTGACTTACCATTTATAGAGATTGATGAACTTGGTTTCCTTTTGAACTGTGTCTTTTGCCATTAATTACCTGGTTCTGCTTTTAGAATTGGGTCTTTTAAGTTTCTGCTTCAGCAGAATTAAAGTCTTGATCGTTTTAATGAGAAATCAGTGATGATATTTTAGGGGGAAGGGTGTAAGAAGGATGGACAAAATTACCTGATCACTACATATCAATTTTTGGCGTCTTTGCAGTTACACCTTATTGTGTCTCTTTTATGTTATCCGGACTCTTCATTTTTCTTAAATACCCATGTCTTATACCTGTGTCCGACATATATTTGATCATGGGTATGAGGATATGATCCTCGGAAAAACTTTAAAAAAAAAATTGAGCATACTCGTGTCGGATAAATACCCGTATCCGACACTCACCCCCGAGTCCGGATAACATAGGTGTCTTTTATACTGCATGCCATGGTTTCCTATTTGAATTTAAGTAATTCAGGTCATGTAACTTCTTATCTGCAGCTTTAATGTGCTAAGTGAATAAAATTTTGCTATCGAAGTCTTTAAGAAGTTATATTAAATGCTTTTAGAAGAATATACTATTAATTGCCTCTCTGGTCTTTTGATTGTAGTCATTTTAGCAGTGTGCTTGATCAAATCAAGCACTTGGGTATTGCCTTGTTATATGACCATACATGAATCTGCAGGAGAAGATTTGAATGTAGGCAAAATTATCTTATTTGTTTCAGTCTCTTTTAAAAAGAAACAATATCCTTTCTTTAGCATTGGGCCTTTCTGTTTGTATTGAAGTTGAATATGTATTTGAATGCACCCTTTTAATTTTCTTTTCCTAACATGGAAGCATGATAGTTAATTAGTTATATGTTAGACTTCTTAAATATTGCAAGAATGCTGAGATTCTCCACAGTAAACAATCTTCTAATTCATTGTTATAGCAGGCATCCTAATATGTTTAAATTTCCCTAATCATTAGATTTGTGAGTGCCCTGTGCTGTTCACCCGACTTGAAGTACTTAATATCTCCGGTAATCGACTAATCGTCTCACTAATGCATGTGGATCATATCTTTCAACCATCCTTGAAAAGTGCAGAGGTAAATTGCATTCCCTACTGTTCGGTCAGTTTGTATACCGGCTCCATTAAATTTACTAAATGGCTTAGCATATAGTTTTTGCCTTTGGAATAATGGTGTTTTACATCAAATAATTGGGGCAAGGCTTCACTGGGTTGATCTAACTATGTAATCAGAATTCGGGGGTGAGTGTCTGGTACATGTATGTGTTTGATATGAGTATACTCAATTTTTCTAAGTTTTTTTTTTTTTTTTTTTTTATATATTTGGAGGATCATACTTTCGTATCTATGTCCAAATATATATGGGACACAGGTGTCGGACACCGATATTTTAGGAAAAATGAAGAATCCGGGTAACATAGCTGTCTAATGTTAGATGAAAAATCTGCTTTCTATTATTTGAACATAGATTCTTTTGCTTGAGTATATCAGCTGATGCCTTCTTTGATCTTCAGCCCTGTATAGCTTGAATGTATTATGTATAGCGTTGTTCCATTACATATAGAACAATTCAAAAGGTTGCTGATGGCTCTAATTGGTATGCTTACCCAATCCGTGAATATTTATTTCTATCCAATTCCTTATTTGCTTCTGGAAAGCTCTCTAAGCGTCAGTATTTTGGCAGGACATAACAACCCTATATCTGGGAATGCCATCAGTACTTTATTGGGCAAACTTGCTACTTTGAAAAGGTTTAAAAATAAACAGAACTTTTTTCTCGTTTTTCTTGATGTAGATTATAATTTATAAATGGAGAAGCACCTAAGCTTCAAGCTCGCTAACATTGAAGTTATTTTGTTTTCAGATTTTCAGAACTTAGTCTAAATGGTTTAAAACTAAGCAAGACTGTTGTTGATGGCCTTTGCCACCTTGCTGAAACCTCATGTTTGTCACGACTAAGGACTGGTATAGGTAGGGGTGAGCAAAATCCGACTCGATTTGAAAAAACTGATTAAAATTTCAAATTTTGGTTTAAATAGTTCGAATTATTCGAGTTTTCGATCGACTCGAATAAATAAGTCGAGTTATACGATTTAGCTCGAATTTAGATTTCACAGTTCGAGTTATTCGAAAATCCGAATAGTAAAATCCAAAACGATATCGTTTTGAACTAGGTTTTAATTTTCTTCTCCTCTCTCTGCTTTTTGCTGCTGTGCCCCCCCTCTGTTTCTCTCCCTTTTTCTTTCTCTTCGGTCTCTATCTCTCTTTTACGAGTAATGTGGTCCAAAATCATTGAAATTAATAATAATTAAAATGAATTTGGTAAATAAAATTTTTTCAATTTTTTTTTTAAATTTATAAAGAAAAATAATATTTATATATGGTATTATATTAGTTATAAGATGTATTCACGTATCCGTATCTAATTTTTGAATTTTTTTAGTTGAGTAAGCAATTTAAATTTCACCATAAGCCTTGAACTTTTGACATTTGCTTACATTTTCATTGATTTTGATTTAGAGAATTGAACAATTTTATTTACCCAAAATTTAGTTTTATCATGCTTAAATATTTGAAAATTTATAGGATTTGTTTTATCATGCTTAAATATAATTGAAAATTTATTTTAACTCGAATAAATTTATTCGATTCGACTCGACTCGATTTGCTAAATTTTCAAATTCAGTTCGGTTGACAAAATAGGACTCGTAAACTCGACTAACTCGATTTTTTTTTCACTCGATTCAATCGAAAACTCACCCCTAAGTATAGGACTGTAAGCAAATTTCATGTCACCATTTTTTTTTTTTACATTAATATCAGTTCGCTTCGAGTGTATGAGTTAAGTTTCTTCCTCTGCTTGTGATTGGATTCGATGTCGTTTGTAGGATGGAGCTATGTTACTGGAACTCGGGTGTGAATGTCGGATACGGGTATGTGTCCGACACATGTAAGTTCAATTTTTTCTAAGTTTTGTTATGTATTTGGAGGGTCATATTTCCATACCTATGTCCCAATATGCGTCGGACAACGGGTGTCGGACATGAATACTTCAAGAAAAATGAAGAATCGGAGCACTATGATTGACTCAATTATTGTTCAGCTTGACCCAGGAGCCTTTGAAACTTGATCTATCTTACTGTGGAGTAACATCTACATACATTTATGAACTTAACACTGATGTTACTTTCATTAGTTGCATTCTTGAGCTAAGGGTAATTAAATAACCAAACCGACTTATGTCAATCAGTTCGGTTTGTGCAATCTGTTCACTAATTTTCAACATATCAAAGCCTAATTCAATCAAAATATCATTTTAAGACATTAACAAAAAAAAAAAAAAAAGCCAACATACCATTTCAATACGAAATAAAACCAAACTTAAATAAAACAATACAACATAAAGCAAAACAACATTCATAAATCTCAAGAAATCTCAAAGCAAACAACATGAAGCCAAACTAGAACTCTGAAAATCTTCCATAAATCTCAAGAAATTACACTCCAAATTTCAAACAACATTCATACTACCCACCAGCAATGATATTACCATTTCCTGAGTGATGTGCAAAGTGCAAACCATGCTTGCATTACCAAAAACAACATATTAGCATTTTTTATTTAACCATTAATTTTTAGCCTCATAGACAAAAAAGGAAAGAGACAAATCAACAAATAAAGAATACTTAAAACTTGCAAAATATATCTAATTCTGCCACAAATAACAATTCCATGCTTAGAAATCAACAACTAGGAATTGCATTTTGGCACTAAATTACAGAAAACAAATCAACATACTATGAAAATTCAAAAGCATTTTATTGTGAATATAGAACATTTCAAAAGCAGATGTCAATGAAAGAATGCATTATTTCAAAAGTAATATTCATGTAATTCATTTCTTGCAAGTTTAATTTTTTTTAACGTTTGTCAATCAAATCAACCACAAGGCTAAGGTTAATCTTCATACTCAATCAAATTAGTATAAATTTTGCAAAAAATCAAAGTAAATATTTTTTGAATGCAAAAACTCATACTAACAAACAATAATATCACACTAAATGGTCAATACACTTTATTGATCAATTATAGGGTCTAATGTAATCTTGGACAAATCTAAAAATATATAAACAAAAAATAACAAAAAGTCATCTTTAAATTAAGTACTGATTTAAATAAATAAGAGTTGAAAAAAAGACATGGTGGCATAAATAAAATAATTATCCAAGTCAATTTTGTCATGTTGTGTCACTTCATCCTCAAAGGCATTTGAATGGAAATTTGAAGATCCACATAACTAACTTGAGCACAAATAAGCTATGTTAATCCGATTCTTCATTTATTTGAAGTATCCATGTCCGACACATATTTGAATAAGAGTATGGGGGTATTTTGTATTCATCAAACAATGCACATATTGCATCCTGCATTTTTCTTAATCATCACTGAAATTTACACACGAAAATACATTTTCACAAAGCAAATTTCTACAAATGCAACTTTTTTTCTAAGATCAATTATAGAAACTATATAAAGTAGCGTATTCAACTGATCAGTGGGCAAAGCGTAGATTCTGCAACATTTTTAAAATCAGATGAACTTCTGCCATTGAGCAGGAGACATTTGAGCTCTCTAAGTCAACGGAATTCCAAAGTAAAAGCTTAACATATCTCCTTTTGGGATTCTACTCAGTATTCTTAAATTTTAACGATTTCTTTCTGCTGTAATTCTTATGCGTATATAATGCTATTAATTTTTTTGTAGGCAAATCTTCTTCTTATGATGAACATGATTCACCTCACCTCACCTCACCTCAGCTCATATATATATATATATATATATATATATATATATATATATATTCGGAATTATCTTATATATCATTAGTGAAAATTTTAAATTCTACAAATAGAGTTAATAAGGTGACATATATTAGTAGTATGATAACTTCGTTTACGAAATTAAAAAAATCTACTGTCAATATATCAAAAACGAATTATAATAAAGACCTACATTTTTTTGTCAACATTTTGGGTAAAGAATTAAGTGATTATAATTTCAAAATATCTTGTTTATTTATTTATTTTTTTTAAATGGAATTCGAACTCGATTTTTTGAATGGAAGATACATGCATATGCACTCACGATTGAGTTAAATGCTTGGATGATATTCAAATTGAACTTTAGCATGTCTACTTATTCAAGTGATTATATGATCCATATTGTATTTGGATCTAGGATTTATTTATATTAAATAAGCAGACATTTGGATCTTTAATCTCTTTTAGGTATATGACATAAAGTGGAATCTCAATAATTGAGCTCCTAATAAAGATTAAATAAACAATGCTTTACTAAAAATTGAATAAAGAAAACAACAACAACAAAAAATTCGGGTTTATTTCAATTGGTTCATGCAGTTATCATTAAGAGATGATATTCAGCAGATCTAGGATTCGAAACTCAACATCTGCATTCATCCCATATTCTGGACTACGGCCTCTTTTGTACAAAAACGAAAACAAAAAGATCATTGGTCCCCTTTTAGAATTGCTCAACTTCTATAAGCTAAATGATGGTTCATTTCTTTGCTTAAAAAAAATGTAAAGAGTAGAAATATTTGACTGATTAATTTCCACTATTGGTATAATAATAACATCACCTTGTATTTACTGTTAACATTGTGAGGTAAATGATACAAGGTTGGGTAAACTTATTTTCCTTCATAATGTAGAATAATTCAATGCTAAAATTAGGTGTCATATTCAAATGAGTGACCTAGCTAGGTTTTTAAATTTCGGAAAATATGGGAGAAAACAGTTTTGAGCTTTGATTAACATTATTTTAGTAAAATGATTTTCTGGAGTAATCATTGTAAAAATTATTCAATTCTTTTTAACATAGTAAAAATTATTCATTTGGTTGTTAGTTACTTAGTTGTTACTATTTTAATTATTTTTGCTTATAGAAGTAAAAGTAGAAAGTATGTTTTGGATAAATTAAAGGAAATATATTCTTAATAATTAAAAAGTAAATTGTAATTTTTAGGGAATAAAATACATTATCAATTTGATTTTATATAGAATGATTATGTTAGGATTGGTGTTACTTTTTATTTTTATTTTTTATTTTTATTAAGAAATAGCAAAATCTAAATGATATTTCTACCACTACAAATAGAGTGGAATGCATTTTATAATTATTCATTTTCATAATAGAGATAAGGTGCTAGATATGCCAATTAATGGATTTGTACATCATATACAATCATAGAATATAAAATGTATATATATTTCATTTAGATTTGTTCACGGATCGGGCGACAGATTTGGTCCGAATTAGATTGAATTTGGGATAAGTTTTGTAATCTAGGTTGACTCAATTTGGCTTGGCCCGGATTATTATTTAACAACCAAAAAATATTTTTTATTTAAAGTTAATTTTGAATATATAAATATTAATATAAAAGTTTTAAATATTTTAATATATTTTAAATAATAAAACGAGTTTTCAAACCGGATTGAATTCAATCAGACCCAAGTCCATGAACACTTCTAATTTCATTACAGCAGTGCTGAAATTATGGCTGCTGAGGTTGTAATAATGTCACAACTCATATCCAATTTATTGAAATTGAAATGTAAATGATGTTTATTTCAACATTTTTCGGCAAAAGGAAAAATGAACAATGATTAGAATAATTTCGAGTGACAAATTAATGAAAGCTGTAACATTCAAATGAAATAATGCTGTATATTATTATTTAAGAACATCAGAAATTGCCTGCAACAAAAAAAAAATTATAATACATTTAATTCAATTGGGGAGTAAATTATGACCAAATTTCATAATAGAAATCACCATTATAATTTTAGGCATCAATGATTTGGGACACTTTCTTCACTTTTTGTATGCATTCATATCCTCTTGATGCTTGCATAATGAATTTTCATTCAAATTACCACATTAAAATCTACATATTGGTTTGATCTTCTTTAATCCACTAAAATATTTTAAGTAATGAAGAAATAGCCAAAATTTACAAGTATGTTATATCCTAACCATAAACTATAAGATGTATTATGCCAATAACAAATATTAATATGAATACTTATTATTTAATAATTGTTTGTTGGAAAAAAATTGGAAACAAAACAATCAAAACATCAATTATTTATTGCAAGTTGAATTTAATTAAGGGTTAATGCTTAATTTATTCTTTAACTATATACGTTCTGTCATTTAATACTTAAAGAAAAAAATCATAATTAGGTAACTGAATTTAAATTCCGTCAGGTAACTTATTCCAATAAATTAACTTCGTTAACAAAAATATGATACGGCTTAATTGACCAATAATAAGCAGTCACATGTTAGGAGAACACCACGTTAGTAATGTTACACCAGCATGAGGAAAATTTTTATTTTTTTAAAAATAAAAATAATTTTCTTTTTAAATTTTTAAAAGTTAAAATATTAAAAAACTCTTTCGCTTTTATTTTTTAGGGTTTTTATAATTAATTTTTTAAAAAAATCTATTTTATTGTTTGATTCATGAAATAAAGAGTTAAAAACTAAAAGATAAAAAATTCAAAAAATTAAAAACTTTAAAAAAAAATTGAAAAATGAAACTAAAGAGAGAGAGAATTGGGAGAGAGAAAGGGAGAGGAGGGGAGGATCTGTCTCGGACCAGTTAGATCTACGATTGATCGCCCTCTTTTTTTTTTTTCCCCTTTCCCTCCTTCTTCATTTTCCTCGATTTCCCCTCTCTTATTTTTTTCTTTTAGTTTTAGCTTGATATGCTACTAATATGGTCGATCCGAGGCAAGATCGGTAGCTGATCGAGCCTCCCCCAACCCCACCACTCCTTCCTCTTTCTTCCTTTCCCTTCTTCCTTATCTCTCCTCGACATTTCTCTCTCTCTCTTTTTTTTTTTTATTTAATTTCTTAGTTTTTTTATTTTTATTTTTATTTTTTTTATTTTTATGTTTTAGCTTTTTTAATTTTAAATTTTAAGATGATTTTTTTTTTCCTGATGTGCCATTATTGATGTGGCGATTTATTATTAGTTAATATGTCATGTGAGATTTTTTTTAACGGAATTAATCTATTTGAGTAAATTGCTTGACAAAATGCAAGTTGAAATATCTAAATGCGAATTTTTATATTTTAGATACCAATATGACAAAAGTGGTATAATTCAAGAGTAAATTACACATTAACCCTTTAATTAATTATTTTCTTCTTTTGAATATAATTA
This sequence comes from Fremontodendron californicum, assembly GCA_030761205.1. Classification (NCBI taxonomy): domain Eukaryota; kingdom Viridiplantae; phylum Streptophyta; class Magnoliopsida; order Malvales; family Malvaceae; genus Fremontodendron; species Fremontodendron californicum. The sequence goes on from JAULJL010000037.1 coordinate 5,698,104, forward strand.
ATGTTATTAGCCATATACTTTTTTTTAAATCTAGAAGAATATTCTTTTTTTTTTTTTCTTTTCTGATCATAAGAGTATAGATGGAAATCTCATATTTGAGTAATGCTTAATTAAAATAGATATGAAAATGAGATTTTTTTTTTTATATAATTTGGTGTGCTCTATACACGAGGAACAAAAGGAAATAGTAGAGGATATGTCTAAATGATAATGAGAAATAAAAGGAAATGAGTAGTGGTTATAATGTAGGCATCGAAATAGTACAAAAAGTGAAAAGTGAAGGGCATGCATTCATTCATTATTAACGTCATGAATAATTTTTACAGGTAATTAGTATATATTTTTTTTGGTTCAATTAATTGATGTTTATAAGTATTGATTAAAGATTATTTAAGTGTTTTGTTAACTGTTTTACGGTACTTTTGTTAATATTTTATTTATAGCAATAATATTATATTAAATGCAATAGTTAACAACTGTATTCATCATTTTTAATACATTGAATAAAAATATTATTATATATAATAACTTTAAAAAGTATTCTTAGATCACTTGTTAGTAAAAGTTATTATTTAATTATTATTTTAAAAAGATTTTGTATATTTAATATATTATTTTAAAAATGATTCATTAATTATATATATATATTTTTAAATATTACTTTAATCCGTGTTACTAAAAATTGATTAACATTTTTCAATCTTCTTTTTCAATTTTAAAAAGCAAGATTCAGTGTTTAATTACTTTGGGACCTAAAATTCATTCTTTGCCTTTGCTGCAGTGATTGATCGTTATTAATTTCTTTGCATCATTTAAGTTTGAATTGTGTCATTTTATGAAGGCCTGCCCTTAATTTGGGCAATAAATAATTTCCTCCATAGTGGATTGGCCATTACCATGATAAATTTGGAAACCATTCATCAGGAAATGAAAGCTAAGTTTGTCATTATCTTAGCATAAAAATGTTCATTATTCGCCCTCTTTAAACGACAAAACGTGTTAGGTTTCGAAAATCATGATTACCTGGATTTCTTGAACATAATTAAATTTCATTTTTCTATTCCAAGAATAAATAGCAGGAAAAAATTTGGACCAAGGATGAAAAAAAATTGGATAGGAGATTAAATCGGTGAGATTTTTAGTATCAGTCCAGTTGGTCCAATCAATTAAATTAATTAATTTAATTTAAAAATATTTAAATATTAAATAAATAATTTTAATATAAAATATAAAATAAATAAATAATTAATAAAAATATGTATTTGATTTAATAATATTATCTTTTATATAAAATTAAGAGGTTAAAAATTTAAACCCCATGTAAAAGATACTTTTGGAACTTGTTATGCTTGTGATCAAATGTTGTGGTTAGATTTGAATTTCAAAACAATTTTTTATTTTATTTTTAAATCTCATCATTTACAAAAATAAAAAATAACCAAAAATCGAATTTATCTAATTTTTTACTGATTTTAATCGATTGAATCAGTTTTTTACCGATTCAATCAATTATTGATTTTATATACCATACCGAACATGTTTTTGATTCTCAATTAAACTGATTTTTATCAATTCATTTAATTATTGATTTTATATATCATACTAAACAAACCTTTCATTCCCGATTAAATCGATTTGATCGATTGGTTAGGTTTGATTTTTTTTTCGACCATGATATGGACCCACATTTTCTCGTGCACTTGCCATGATTATATTTCCAAACTCTTTTCTTTAATTGTGTTACTATTTGGGTTTCTTTCGGTTCCCTTTTGCCATGAAACAGGGAAGAAATAAATTGATTACTATTTTAGTCTCATTCAAAGAAGTATCAAATGAAAAAAAATCTTGTAAGGTAAAAAGAAAAATTCGACCAAGGGGCCTATACTAACGAGACGACCAAGAAAAAAGAAAAACCACCCAAACGGGCCCTAAACTATTTTTTTCTTAGTCAATGAAATAGGTTGATAAAAACAGTCAGCAAGATCACATGGGGTATTAAATAAATACTACCATGTTTGACTATATAATAGAGAGATTGAAATAAAAACCAAGAATAAAATCCATTTTTCTACCCACCGACCACCAAACAGTCCCTTTAAAATTTAGCCAGCCCAAAATTTCAAAGGGAAGATAGTTTACTAACGGAATCAAAAAAAAAAAATTTATATTGCAAATAGTTTTTGTTGTCAAATTGACTAAAAATCACATTGATTTCAACGTGTTGAATTTTGAGAAAATAAAATTTTTTTCTATCCAAATTTGATCATGTCCAATCTGATTTAGATTTGTTTATAGGTCGGATTATTTGCCCGACTAGAATTAAATTGGATTTGGACATGAGGTTTTGAAATCTAGACTGGCCCGATTCGATTCGGATTACTATTTATTTAATAAAAAAATTTATTTAAATTTAATTATAAATATATATTAATATTAATATAAAATTAATTTTTAATATTTTTTAAATAGTAATACGTGCTTTCGGATCTGACTCGAGCTGGACTTGAGCAAACAAAATGAAAAAATTTAGGTCACTACCTGACCTAATTTATGAACAGATCTAATATGATTCGTGAACAATTCTAATTCAATTCAACTCCTCTTTCTATCCATTCTTAATTGGACCAAAAAAAAAAATTAAACTGCAACTCGATCCAACTCATGAACAAATCTATTTCAATTCATGAACCAACTCTAATTCAATTCAACTCCTTTTTCTACCCGTTCTTAAAGTTAAGTAAACAAACATTTGATTCCGGATCTACCTAATTATATAAAATAAACTTTATACCAATAATATTCCTTTTGCTTCCCTAAAAGTAAAGTCTCACTCTTGAGATTAAACTAAACTTTTATATTTAGTATGAATTTATTATTTAAAAATGAAAATGAAAATGAAAATCTCAACTTTCAACTTAACTGTTCAATAGGTCATCAAGTTAAAAATATGGATTAAAAGACAAATTTTACCGTAGTATAAGTGGTTATTAAAATTTATAATGATATTTTATTTTGATTGATAAATATTATTGTATTTTGAGATTACGAGCAAATTCGACACTCTACTTTTATTTGATTGAAATTTGAAACAAAATTTTGATTTTTATTGAACTTTGCCATTTATATTTAATTTTGGATGATTTAAAAACAAAATTTAACAAACAAAAAAAATTCTTCAAATATTTCATTTTAATAATTAACAATAATAAATTAATTTTTAAAAATATTAAAAATTAATATAACAAAAAAAGAAAAAATTAAGACGAATCCAATGGAGCCTTGAATCATGACTAAAACTGTGGATCCATCAAGAACCCCACCTTGGATTGGAGGGGCATGAAGGGAAAATTGGAATTGATAGAGGCTTTCAAGTTGTTTGCATTTGTTATGATAATATGATTTGAAATATACAAAAGAAAACCTTGTGTTATAATTAGACCAATTTGTTCCTTTTTCCTTGTATAATTATAGTTAATTAGACCAACCTAATCTATATTACTCCACTTTTTTCATCATTGTATTTTACCTCATGGAAATTCATTGATATTTTAAACTTAATCATAGAAATACTTATGCGTATATACATTTTTTTTTTTGTAATTTTGAAAAAAAAAAAAAAAAAGAGAATTGCAATCAGAAACCTGTCCAAGGGCTAGCGAGATTGAGTCAAACCTGGAACATGATATTTTAAATTGAATTAGCTTAGCTTAGCTTAATTTAATTTAAATTATTATTTAATTAATAAAATTTTATTTTTATTTAAATTTAATTATAAAAATATTTTTTAATAATTAATATATTTTAAATAATAAAATAAAATTTTCAAACTTAATGAATCAAATTTTGAATAATTAATTTTTTTTTCAAACCTCGTATAACTCAACTTGATATATAAACACCTACATCTTACTCTTTAAACAAATATATGTGCACGTCAAATGCTCAATTATATGTATAATGTTTTTTTTTTTAAATTTTTTTATGGGACTATTTCTGATCAAATAGACACTAATTTCTTAGACATAATTAGTGGCACAAAGTCTGCAATAGTTCAACCTATCTTGTAAGCTTAATAGGGGAAATTTTTTTTTAAAAATATATCATCAACAATACAATAATTGTTAAAATGTATAATGAATAAAAATTATTTAAAAAAAAGAAATGAAAAAATAAAAATTATTAAGAAAGAAATTGCAAAGATAAAATTACCCTTAATAAAAAACTCTCTTTTTTCTTTTTCTCTTATTTTTTAATTAGAAAATAATTTTTTTTAATTTTAAAAAATAAATATTTAAATATATTTTTAATTTACTTTTTTAATTTAAAAAATGTAAATAATAAAAAAATTATATTTCTAAAATTAAATATTTTATTTTTAAAATTTTTAAAAAATAACTATTTAAATATTTTATTTTTTAAATTTATTTTAATTAAAATTTTTAAAAAATAATATTTTTTTAATAGGAAGAGAAAGAAAAAATAAATTTTTTCATTAAAAATAATTTTATCTTTACAATATTCTTTCTAATAATTTTTAATTTTTTAATTTATTTTTTTCAAATAACTCTTAATCATTATACAATTTAATAATTATTTAACTATTAAAAACATATTTTTCAGATTTACCCCAAAAAAAATCTAAGAGGATAATCGCGACTGTCTAATCTGAAGATTTTGAACTATGCATGGCGTGAGCTTGAGGTTGACTTACGTATGACTTGCGACAAATAAAATGCAACCCTTCTTTTTTTAAAAAAAAAAAAAAAAAATTCTTTTTGGAAACAAGGTAGTTACATAATTTAATAAGGCAGTTTTGACTGTTTCAATATTTGACAGATTTTTATATTTAATATAAATTAATTTTTTTATTATAAAATTAAATAATTTAATTATTTTTTTAAAATTAAAAAGTAAAATTATTAAATGATGTAACGTGAATTATTAAAAAAATTGACGTGACATCAATAAAATATATTATTTTAAAATAACATGGATAAAATAAGTAATTAATTTGTTAAAATGTCATATTAAATCTTTTTAGTCATGTGATATTTTTCAATCAATGATATTACCTTTACAGATTAAATTTTACGTTAATTTTTTTAACGATTCATGTTACGCCAATTAATGATTTTATTTTTTGCTTTAATTTTAAAAAATAAAAATTAAATTATTCAACTTTATAATATAAAGATTCATTTGCGATGGATGATATAATATACACATCTCTCAAATATTTTGATTATATTTAGCACATTAATTAGCTCTTTCTTTCTTTAGCCAAAAAAAAGAATTAGCTCTTTTTCTTTTGATAAATGGAAAAGATTTCAGAGAAAAACAGAACCAATTTCATCCCACAAGTTAAAGCTGTGTATTAATCGAGTTATTCGTTTAAATTTAAAAATTTATTTGATATTTAATAGAGTTCAAATAAAGATATCAAACTCGAACAATAAGTATGAGAAGAATTTAAATTTATTTTCTAAACGAGTTAAATCTTGAATAAAAAAATTAAAATTCGAACAAGACCAGCTCATTAACAGATATACAGCAAGCTGAACACCTGTGAATTAAACTATAGTATAAGAATATATCCACCTTGATAATAAGTAAATGCTTGATATTTGCTATTTTTTCTGAAAGAAAAATGAACTTGAATCTTTTTTGCCTTCAAATTCTGTTAATATTAAAAAGACATTTCTTCCAGCTACAGATTAATGTTACTTTTAACTCCAAACAAAGGTTTCTTAATATATGAATTTGAATCTGACTTTTTAAACAAAGGTTTCTTAATATATTTAAAAAGGAGTAGCTAACTTTGGAACAATGAAAATGAAAAAAAGAAGAGAAAGTTCAGAAGAAGAACCAAAATACAACTGACATTGTTTTCATGTATTAATAATTATATCTTCTTTATACACAAGATTTCTCCTCATACAAACAGAGGATATATAAAGTTATAAACCAAAAAAAAAAAATATCAATAATTAGAACTTCTGCCATGCTATTAGTTTTCTTTATCTACATCTGATTCACACTCCAAAAATAAAAAAATAAAAAATAGATTAAACCAACTATTTATCCTTTGAGCATCAAAGGAGAAACTTACATTTCGTGTGGACAAACAAGGTCACCAAAGCCTCTAAAAATGATTAATCCAATAAGAAAATTGAAAATAAAAATAAAAGAACCAAAAACAACAAAGCAAAAAACCCCAAAGTCATGATCACCTCGTTTGGCTGTTATTAGGAATAATTCTGAGTGATCTTCATGGTGATCTCCAACTTTGTAAGCCAAGGTCATTATGTTTCCTTGAAGGACCAGAAGCTGGAATATTTGGGAAATTATGTCTAGGCAAGAACCCCAAGAAGTGGCCTGTGTACTGAGATTTTGGCTTGATTTTGAAAACGTTGGTGGTTCTTGAACCATGGCAGTGGCAAACAATGAAAGTGAAAATTAAGAATAGCCAGATAAGTAGAACCAGTTGCCTTCCACATTGTTGAACCATCATGCAGCTGAAGCCTGAAGTACTGAGAGAGTAGCAAATTAGGCAAAAAGGAGAGTGGGATATGGGAAAGATAAAGAAGTGCAAAGGTGTGAATTGATAGGGTCGTATAGTTGTTTAATTTGGAGGGCTTTGATGAGCAAAATTAGTTGGTGAGAGAGAGAGAGAGAGTAAGAAACATATGGGCAAACCCAATGCAAGAGCAAGAGCAAGAGCAAGATCGTGTGTGTATTAGATTGAGCCGTTGGGGTATTGTGTTTGATTTGTGTAATGTGGTGGAGATGAAGGGAGAGAAATAGATGGAGGGAGGGAGAGAGAGAAAAGAAAATAGGTGACTTTTAAGAGAAACAAAAGAAAATAGGTGACTTTTAAGAGAAACAAGGTGAAGAAGATGAAGAAGTTAATTGGATAAATTTGAAAAACATGTTTTTTAAACAATAGTATAATATGTAAAATTAATTTATAGAAAGAAAATCTAAAATTTTAGAAATCTTAAAAAGGAAATTGGAAAAACTTAATTACCCCTAATGATTTTTTTTTGGACTACTTTATCGTTTTTATTTTAAAGATTTTTTTTTTAATCTGTACATTAAAAAAATTATTTATGAATAAATTTGGGGAAGATTTATTTGTCAAAAAAATTTGAAAAAAAATAAATGAGATAAATAATAAGAAAAAGGAAAAGGGTTGTTATTAAGGGTATTTAAGTTTTTGCAATTTTCTTCCTAATAATTTTTTTTTTTTTTTTCACATTATTTTTGTCCATTAGACCATTGAGTAATTATTCTCAAATAAATTGGATATTTTTCATATTTTTCCAAGTAAATTTAGAAGCAAAAAGTTAAAAAGCTTTGAGCAATAAAAAAAATTAATTATTTCTGAAATGTCTAATCTCTAATAGACTAGCTAAGTGATAAAAACAATCGGAGAAAAAAGTTTAAGTCTAGTTGGTTTATGCAATAATTTTTAAGAAATATATTATACTCACATTGTATAAGGTTAAGATCCAACATCAAATCAGGTCCAAGAGGTCTATCAATTTGAGACCACCAATCGTACCCTCCAAAAAGAATGACACATGTCTATAATCAACCTGGTCACATAGGACACATGCGATTAGGCAGTTACCATAATTGGCAGGCAGGTAGACGAGGCGGGCTACCTTAGATTTTCTATAACCTCAGGTATAAAAGGGGTGAGTTAAGTAAAAAAGCTCGTACGTTCTGTTTTCATCATCTTCTTTCTTGATATTTTGCTCTCTGCTTTCTTACTCAGAATTTTTACCGACTTAAGCATCGGAACGCATCCTGAAATACAAACTCCGATGCCCTTTTGACCTCTGTCTCTATTTTAAGTCTTATTCGACAGCTCTCTAATCTTCATTCTATCAAAAAATCACTTACCGGCCCAAAACACCATCAACAAATTAAAATTCAATAACTTTAAAATTCAAATCCAGCACTTGCATCACTTTTTTTTTATCTTTAGTTGCGACTTTCATCGTTAAAAAAAAAAAAAAAACACTTGAAGAGAAGAGAATATAAAAAGAAAGATTTTCTCTTTGAGAAAGGCCAAGAAAAGAAAAGAAAAGGGAGCAAAAGGATTGCAAAACAAAGTGAAAGGGGGTTTATGTTTTTTCTTTTTTCCCTGGTTAGGTGAGTGCTTGGTCCCATTTGAAATTAATATGAACGACTACAAGGGAATTGCAACTGTTGTTTGAGATTCCCCCCCCCCCCCCCCCTTCTATCTGGATAACTTGTCTCTTTGCCAATTCCCACTCCTATTTCGTAGGCCTTTGATTTGAAGTTTACGTGCATAAAAAAAATACTATACTTACAATAATGTACATATAATATATTATATATACATATATCCAAAATACTCAATTGCCCTAATTCAAGGGACAACATAGCTCTGTCAATGTGCAACAACAGTAAATAAACAAATATTTCCATTCCTTTAATGTTTTTGTTTCTCGATGGCAGAAAGAGTAGCGGAGAATGCGAAGGGAAATGGGCAGAACTTCAACATTTGACATGCACTTTATTTTTTTAGTACATAAGGGATTGTAGTTTAGAGTTAGAAAAAGAATTATGAATGCTAGAATTTGAATTTAGATTTATTGAATGTTATTTTTAAAAATGATTGTATGAATTAACTGAATTAAGTTATGATTCATGCATTTTACTTTATTCATCACACTCCAATCACGAGAGGTAACTAAATGCAATTGTCAGGTACACTAGAGATGACAATAAAGGTTTTTTTTTTTTTTTTATCAGAATACTGTTGTTTTATTTTTTATTTATTGAATTATCGTTGTTTTTAAATTAATTCTCAAAATCCGTTCCTTTTAAAATAAATTGGGAAATCGTCATTTCTCATGACGATTTTCCAGCGTAATTTTTTTAAAAAAATTGAAAAAATACCAAGGGAAATCGGGAAATCGCCATGGGGGGTGGCGATTTCCCTTGGTTAATTTGAATTTTTTTTCAAAAAATACCAAAGGAAATGGCCACCCCCCATGACAATTTCCCTTGGTATTTTTTCAATTTTTTTTCAAAATAACCAAGGGAAATCGCCATGGGGGTGACGGTTTCCCTTGGTATTTTTTTTTACAATTTTATTTAAATTTTATAACATAACCGTTTGAAAAAAAATCATTTTTTTTTAAATTTTGTATTTTAAATTTAAAAATTGCAAATGGGTATAAAAAAAATTACCTTTGTTTGTTTTTTAAATAATATAAGAGAATATTATAATTTTTTAATTTTAAAAAAAATTATTATTTTAATTTTATAAAAAATAATATTTTATTTCTTATTTAAATTTTTAGAAAAAAATTATATTTCTTATTAAAATTTTATATAAAAAATATATTTTTTATTTAAATTTAAATATAAAAAACATTTTTTTATTATTTAAATTAGTTATAAATTAAAATTTGGTTTCTTATTTAAATTTTATATGTGAGATCTGTAACAAACGGGTATAAAAAAAATACCTTGGTTTGTTTTTATTTTTATTTTTAAATATAGATACAAAATTTTTATAATTTATTTAATTTAATAAAAAGTAAAATGTAATTTTTATTGAAATTTTATAAGAAATAAAATTTATTTTATAAAAAATAAAATTTTATTTCTTATTAAAATTTAAAAAAAATTAATTCTTATTAAAATTGTATATAAAAAAATTATTTCTTATTTAAATTTTATATAAAATAAAAATTTATTTGTTATTAAAATTTTATTTTAAAAAAATATATTTCTTATTAAAACTTTATAAAAATTAAAATTTGATTTCTTATTTAAATTTTATATAAATTAAATTTTGATTTCTTATATGAAATTTATACAAATTAAAAATTAATTTCTTATATTAAATTTATATAATTTTATGCTGCATAAAATATTGGAATTGGATTCCTTCTGCAATGGATAGAACTAATGATTTAGGGTTAGGGTTTCAGCTATTTTTCAGTGAATCAAATGCTGCAAAAAATATTGGAATTGGATTCCTTCTGCAATGGATGGGACTAATGATTTAGGGTTAGGGTTAGGATTTCAGCTATTTTTCAGTCAATCAAATGCTGCAGAAAATATTGGAATTGGATTCCTTCTGCAATGGATGAGACCATAGGACAGTCGGTACAAAGGATGAGATTTATCATCAATTTTTTCATTGAATGAATTATCAGTTTTTCAGTCAATTAACCCTAGCCAGAAAATGAGAATCAGATTTCATCCTATACAAATGATGGGATTTGTGATCCGGTACAACACAATGAACCATTATAAATTCATAAAACTTATGAAGGTTTACAATACCTCTTATAGCAGTTTTTCAATCAGATTTTTTCTGAGTGCTAATATATCATCATTCTCATCCTTCTCTATTTCTTCTTTCTTTTGCTGAGTGATAATACCTCCATTCTCATCCTTCTCAGTTTCATTACTAAACAACATGAGCAACAGAGTGATCGCATTGGTCTACTATAATGGCCAAATTCATAATACTGATGACGGTGCTACCTTTGATTGTGAACGTCCTAAAAGCTTTCGTGTTGATGAAGACGTCACATTAGAGGAACTGAAGCTGCAAATTCATACAAAAATTAAAGCTGGAAATAGCAAAAGAGTTTCAAAGATTAAGTATAGGCATCCTCTTTCTATTGGTGAAGGATGTGTCCGATATAGAACATTTCTACTTGAAGATGATGATGATGTCAGATGCATGTTTTATGCTCACGAGACATTTGCAAATGTTGGTGTACTTGAGTTATATGCTGACATAGACGATGTTCACGATGATTATGGGGCCTTTAAATGTTCGCACTACAAAAGATGATGATTCTGGGTCGTTCTATGTTCACACTACATACGATGTTCTCACAGAAGAAGTCGTTCCGCTATCTCAAGCTACAACGTTTCATAATTCATTAGTCTCACAAGCAATTCCTACTGCTCTCAAAGATGAGCCAGCTGGTGTTGATCTTGTTCCCCCATGTGGAGTCCATGGTGAATATGTTGGTGACTTTAGTGAGCAGGAAGAGGATGCTGAATTCGCAAGTGATGACAACAGTGATTCTGACCCAGACGTCGTCGCTACTAAGATCAACACTCATGGAGATCTTCCCCCATATGAGGCTTCATCCCATACACATACCCTGGATCTGGAGGCAATGCAACTGCCAGAATTTCCTGAGTATGCTCATACATTTGCTACACCTCTGACTTTTGATCCATAGACAGTTGATCTGTGTGTTGGGTTACAATTTCCAACGAAAGAGGCTATGGTTTCAGCTATTAAGCACTATAACATCAAAAACTCTGTAGATTACAGAGTAATTGAATCTGAGCGGACCAAATATTATGCCAAATGTCTAATGTATAGGAAAAGGTGCAATTGGAGAATAAGAACAACATTTATGAAGAAGAAACAAGCATGGGAGATTAGAACATATGAGGGCCGTATACTTGCACATCATGGAGGATTTCACAAGATCATTGCAAGTTAGATTCTAACATGATCTGTTCATGCATTCTGTCATTGGTCCAAGCAAATTCGGAGATCTCCGTTTCAGTTTTGATCGCTGAGATGCGAATCCGGTATGGATGCATCACCTCCTATAAGAAAGCGTGGAAAGAAAAGCAAAAGGCAATTGTTTGAGTTTTTGGCGATTGGGATAGATCGTACAATGAGCTATCTAAATGGTTAGGTGCAATGCAACATTTTGTTCCTGGTACAATTGTGGAATTGCAAACGGTACCTGCATATCATGGTGATCAACTGGTCTAGGGTAAGAGAATATTTCGTCGAATCTTTTGGACATTCAAATCGTGCATTGAAGGGTATCCATATTGTAAACTTATTGTGCAAATAGACGGTACTTTCTTGTATGGAAAATACAAAGGAACATTATTGTTAGCTATTGCACAAGATGGCAACCGAAACATACTGCCAATTGCTTTTGCCATTGTGGAGGGTGAGACAACGGAGGCTTGGTCATTCTTTCTCACTAATTTGCGTAGACATGTGACAAAACAGCCTGGCATATGTTTGATGTCTGATCGACATTAAGCCATCAAAGCTGCGATCAGACGTGATGGTAGTGGATGGAATCCTCCACATGCATATTCAGTGTACTGCATTCGACACATTGCAGCTAACTTTATGAAAAAGTTTAACAATAAGGAATTGCATCGACACATTGTTAACATGGGTATGGAAAGTTATGATAGTTATTTGATCTCTTATATTTCCTTGAGTATATAAAATAATACTGAAATTCACAAGTCTTTTGTTTTTAATTTTATCAGGATACGAGTTGAGGCGACCAAATTTTCATTTCATGTATGAGAATCTTCGTGGAGAAAATGCAGAGGCGGCTAATTGTCTTGATAGGATCCCCAAGGAGAAGTGGGCCCAATCATATGATCAAGGGAGACGTTATGGCCATATGATAACCAACCTAGCTGAATTATCAATTCGGTATTGAAGGGAACGTGTCATCTTCTCATTACTTCTTTATTGCAATCAACATATTATAGGTTGGCTGTACTTTTTGTTAAGATGAGGAACAAGCAAATTGCAATGATGGAGGGAGGCTACACATACTGTGAAACAGTCACACAGGCTATGCAAGAAAATCGCAGGAAAGCTAACTCCCACTTTGTTCGTAATTTTACGCGAGCAAATCAATCTTTTCTGATTGAAGAGTTAGTTGATCCATAAAAGGGTGTTCCTGCAATGAAGTACAGAGTCAAGCTTAGTGACATGTGGTGTGACTGTGGGAAGTTTCAAGCACAAAGGTTCCCTTGTTCACATGTAGTTGCTGCTTGTGCACATGTCCATGTAGATTGCATGCAATATGTGGACAATGTCTATAGACTGGAAACTATATTAAATGTTTATAGACATGAGTTCCAACCAGTTGAAAATGAAGGTTATTGGCCTCAATATGATGGTCCAGAAGTGTGTCCCAATCAAGAAATGCGGAGAAATCCACATGGTCGGCCAAAATCAAGTCGTATTCGTAATGAAATGGACCTTAGAGAGAAAGACCAACCAAAACGTTGTGGATTATGCAGAAATGAAGGTCATAGCCGTAAAAAATGTCCGCATCAATCTGGCACATCGGGGGAGAGTTCGCATCAACAATAAAGGAATTACATGTTTTCATAAACTATAATATTTACTACTTATCATGTAATTTGGATTATGCAAGTTTTTTTTTTCTACTTATCATGTAATTTGGATTATGCAATTTTTCTACTTAACATTTAATTAAGAAAATGTTAAAAACATTTTCATTTTAGTTAGATTAATGTAGACATAAAATTTAAAATAAATAACAAAATTAACAATTTTAAAAATATATTCAATAATAAATTACAAAATAATAAGAAAATTAAAAATAACAATTAATTTCTCAACAAATTTAAAATAAATAACATGAAATGCAAAACATATAAATTTATATATTACAAATTTAAAATACATTATTCTCATTATATTGATAAAACTACATTTATTCTAATTATTGCATGGTGTAGAGCAACAATGTCGAGCTCTCCTAGTCGTGGTGGTTGGACCCATTGTTCAACCTCGTCAGTGGCAGGTATTCGTGATCGACCACGACCTCTTGCTGTAACCACCACTGGTTCCGGTTGTATGTCACCCGCCATTTCTTCTGTATCAAAAATTTGAAACCCACTGCTGGAGGACCCAACACCTAGTTCACCCATAAAGGGAACCTGACTACTATATGGACCCACAAATGATCTACCATCAAATGCTGACACAGGGGTTCCAAACTGATACATCGATGTTAGATATGCTGAACTTGGACTTAGGATAGGAAGCTGGTCATCTAACCTCGTCATTGACAGTGATGGTTGGTAACACTCATCAACGTCATATCCGGGGTGACTGACGGAATAACGATGACTGGATGGTACTCCATGATCTCGTTCAGGTTCAGGATGACTAAATGACATCCTCGGTGCAGTGAACTCCGATGAGGCCTGTTGACGCATCCGCCCACATTGTCGTCTAGGTCTAGGAGCTTCCATATCTTGTGTAGGAGGGACTGGAGTTGAAGTTCGTCCGGTAAATGGCATATTCCTAACATCCTCATAAACCGACGGTGGACAAACAAAAGGCCGACCTTCATTTTTATACCATCCTATGTAATCATCAGATGGGTTGAAATTATTTCCAACAATCGGATAACCTGTCAAAATTCGTTAAGAACGTATATTCCACCAATGGATCCAATATTCATGTTTCGCAGGCCAGAATTTTTCATGACCTCCACGCATGTCGATCTTGTGAACCTGATCAAGGTTCACCGGCGCTTGCGAATTGGTTGTTGCATCCCAAATTGTCGTAACACCCTGTCAGTTTGGTGCCACTCTACATATGAAAAACATATCAATGCTGTGTTTGCTTTCCATATATTACAGTTATTGTAGGCATCCGATGTGAGACATGCCATAATTTCACTAGAGGAATATGGCATCCATAGAAACTGCGAAAAATTATTACAAATTATTAGTTTCATATGGATTAAATACAAAAATACTTGAATGTAACAATCGAAACATTTACCTTATCATATCCCACTCGATCTAGTCGCAATCTTATACTTGCAAGGTCGATCGGAGTCTCGGTAAGATCTCTACTCCTACTCCACTTGTTAAAATGCGTATAAAATCTTAATAGAACTATAAAAATACAAGTTCGTATAAAATTAATAAAATAGTAAAGATTATTACCTGCTTACAAGGGGGTATATAGCCGAAACATCCATGCGCGGAGCAAGAAATGACAGCCGATTTTAAGCCCATGATTGTAGAAGTACTAAACATCCACCTATGTCATGGCTTTTTGGAACTGTAGCCCGGCACAATTCTCTATACAAAACGCTAAACACGTAGAACCCCAACTATAATTTGCCGCATGCTCTAAATCACATAGTAATGGAAGATATATTAAATGTAACCTACTGCTCGATTATTCAGGCATTACTAATCCTCCAATCAAACGTAAAATATATGCTCTAGCAGCATATTGTATCTGTTCTTTAGTTGCGTGTAATGGAAGATTTTGAAAGGATTTCAACCAATTTAGTCTCACCGTTGAGCCATATACATACTCATTTGGAGGTACCTCGCCCAATAGATTTTGACACTCTTCATTCCAATCTAGCAAGCTTCCACCTGTAACTGCATCGCCATGGACCGGAAGTCCAAGTTGAAGCACAACATCTTCTAAAGTTATCGTGCATTCACCAAATGGAAAATGAAAAGTGTGCGTCTCGGGTCTCCATCGTTCGATCAACGCACTGATTAAGTCGGGTTGTAGCAAAAATTGTCGAATTTGAGTTGCGTGATAAAATCCGGCTCTTCTTAAGTGGTCGATAATATATGGATGCGAGTCCTCCAATGTAAATTTCCTCGAACGTAACACGTGACGAGTATCCTGTTGATAATTAATTAAATTAAATTAAATAATTATAAAATTATAAAAAATAATATATTATAAAACTATAGTAATTAAAAAAATTAAACAATATAAAAATTAAAAAATTTTAAAACTATAAAATAACAAAACAATAATAATATAAAATTTTAAAATTATTTATATAATTATTAAAAAATTAAACAATATAAAAAAAACTATAAAATGAAATAATTAAAAAATTATAAAACTATAATAATAAAAAAATTAAATAATATAAAAACTATAATTAAAAAACAATAATAATTATAAAATTATAAAATGAAAAAAAATAATAATTAAAAATATAAAAAACTATAAAATGAAAAAAAAAATAATTAAAAAATTAAAAAACTATAATAATAAAAAATTAAACAATATAAAAAATAAATAGTTATAAAACTATAAAAGAAAAAAAACAATAATAATTAAAAAATGATAAAACTATAATAATTAAAACATTAAAAATTATAAAAATATAAAATGACAAAATAATAATAATTAAAATATTACTAAAAATTGATAATGTAATATAAATAATATTACAACAATTTACTTACATCTTTAAATATAATCGAAGATATGTGATTTTCTTGCAACCTAAATAGTGATGATGAAGCCATCTTAAAATATTGTTGGTAGACAAAAAATTTGTTGTAGAAAGAAGAAAGAAAAGTAAATTAAGTTGTAAAAAAAATGAGAGAGGGTGGGTTTTATTTATAGAAGAGTGGTGTGTGTGGGGGGATTTTTGAAGGCAACGGTTAAGTTACCGTTGCCTTCAAAAATTTTGATTTTTTTTTCAAACGGTTATATCATAAAATTTAAATAAAATTGTAAAAAAGAAAAAATACCAAGGGAAATCGCCACCCCCCAAGGCGATTTACCTTGGTTATTTTGCAAAATAATTGAAAAAAATACCAAGGGAAATAGCCATGGGGGGTGGCGGTTTCCCTTGGTATTTTTTGAATTTTTTTTCAAATTAACCAAGGGAAGTGATTTCCCTTGGTATTTTTTTTTTTCAATTTTTTTAAAAAATTACGTTGGGAAATCGCCAAGGGAGATGGCGATTTCCCAGCTGATTTTAAAAGGAGCGAATTTTGAAAATTAATGTGAAAACAGCGGTATTTCTGTAAATAGAAAAAACAATATTCTGATAAAAAATCCTGATAATAAATAGTAAAAAAATTAGAATTGACATTATCTGATTCATTTTTTTGTGGATTTGGATATTGCGAATTTGGATATTAAATTTATTATTAGCAGCGAATTCGGAACAGATTCAGATATGAATCCTTGAATATTTGTTATCCGAATTTGTTTTGGTTTTGGTTCGGATAGTGTCAAATATTCGAATATATTATCTGAATCTACTTTATTTACATATTTAATTCTTGTTTAATTTTATATTTTTATTTTTAAAAAAATAATTTAATAAATTTGAATATTTAACAGATTTGGATACCCAACGGATATTGCTCTTTAAATCAGATACGAATTCGAATAGTAAGCGAATAATAAACGAATTCGGATTTTGGATAAATTAATCGGATTCAGATTTGAATATTTAAAAAATTATACATATCTGATCTGCTGTCATCCTAGGTAGACCTGTTCATGGGCCGGGTTGAGTCGCGACTAGAATTTCTTTTTTCTTGTCCAAACCCATTTTGGATCGAATCTTGGTCGGCCCGTAAACCCGTTTAACTGTTTATAAATTATTAAAATATTAAAAATTATTTTTATATTAATATTGATATTATAATTAAATTTAAAATAAAAAAAATTATTTAATAAATTTCAAATTGTACCAATTCAAATTACAAAAAATCTTACTAAGTACGGGAGCCTCCTAACTCTTGAGGAGGTCTAATCCTAGGTACACTATGCCCTCCCCATATATCTATAACCTAATATAACCTAGGGGTGTAAACGAGACACCTGTGCTCGCAAGCTACTCGAGTTCGACTCGAAAAAAACTCGAATTCGATTCGGTCATTATCGAGCCGAGCTCGAGCTCGAGCAGCTCGAGCTATCGAGCAAGCCGAGTTCGAGTATCTTAATACCCGATTCGAGCAGCTCGCGAGCCTAATCGAGTTTTTTTTATTTATAATATTTTTATTATTAATTTACTATTTTACCCTTAATATATATACATACTTAAAAACCCTTAATTCGAGCTCGAGCTCGAGTATATAAACGAGCCTAATCGAGTCGAGCTCGAATAGTTTGATTTTATCTCGATCCGAGCTCGAGCTTAAAAAATGATACTCGATCGAGCTCGAACCGAGCTTTGAGCCTCGAGTTTCGAATCGAGCTCGAGCTTCTCAGTATTCGAACTCGGTTCGGCTTGATTACAGCCCTAATATAACCTATGAGGTTTATTAACAACCTTTGACCCCCGGGCCCCCCTTTTTCCTTGTCACCCCTGTCTCCCTCTTTTTCTTCTACTAGTTTGAAATGGGAGTTCTACCGTAAGTTTCTTACGGTAAGGTTGTGGTAAGCTCCAAATTGGGAAACCTGTGTAGCAGGTTACCAGGTCACAAATTTTTACATATGCACTTGATAAATTACATATCAACTTGGACGAATTACATATCAAACATGAAAAATTACATATCAACTTGAGAAGTTGAAAAATTACATATGGACTTGATAAATTACATATGAACTTGAAAAATTACATATGAAGAATTACATATGGACATGGACAATTACATATGAACTTGGAGAATTACATATGGACTTGATAAATTACATATGAACTTGGAAAATTCCCGAATTACATATGGACATGGAAAATTACATATGAACTTGGAGAATTACATATGGACTTGATAAATTACATATGAACTTGTAAAATTCCCGAATTACATATGGACATGGAAAATTACATATGAACTTGGAGAATTACATATGGACTTGATAAATTACATATGAACTTGGACAATTCCCAAATTACATATGGACATGGAAAATTACATATGAACTTGGACAATTCCCGAATTACATATGGACATGGAAAATTACATATGAACTTGGAGAATTACATATGGACTTGATAAATTACATATGAACTTGGACAATTCCCGAATTACATATGGACATGGAAAATTACATATGAACTTGGAGAATTACATATGGACTTGATAAATTACATATGAACTTGGACAATTCCCGAATTACATATGGACATGGAAAATTACATATGAACTTGGAGAATTACATATGGACTTGATAAATTACATATGAACTTGGACAATTCCCGAATTACATATGGACATGGAAAATTACATATGAACTTGGAGAATTACATATGGACTTGATAAATTACATATGAACTTGGACAATTCACGAATTACATATGGACATGGAAAATTACATACGAACTTGGAGAATTACATATGGACTTGATAAATTACATATGAACTTGGAAAATTCCCGAATTACATATGGACATGGAAAATTACATATGAACTTGGAGAATTACATATGGACTTGATAAATTACATATGAACTTGGACAATTCCCGAATTACATATGGACATGAAAAATTACATATGAACTTGGAGAATTACATATGGACTTGATAAATTAGATATGAACTTGGAAAATTCCCGAATTACATATGAACATGGAAAATTACATACGAACTTGGAGAATTACATATGGACTTGATAAATTACGTATGAACTTGGAAAATTCCCGAATTACATATGAACATTGAAAATTACATACGAACTTGGAGAATTACATATGGACTTGATAAATTACGTATGAACTTGAAAAATTCCCGAATTACATATGGACATGGAAAATTACATATGAACTTGGAGAATTACATATGGACTTGATAAATTACATATGAACTTGGAAAATTCGCGAATTACATATGGACATGGAAAATTACATATGAACTTGGAGAATTACATATGGACTTGATAAATTACGTATGAACTTGGAAAATTCCCGAATTACATATGGACATGGAAAATTACATATGAACTTGGAGAATTACATATGGACTTGATAAATTACAACTTGGAAAATTCCCGAATTACATATGGACATGGAAACTTACATATGAACTTGGAGAATTACATATGGACTTGATAAATTACATATGAACTTGGAAAATTCCCGAATTACATATGGACATGGAAAATTACATATGAACTGTGAGAATTACATATGGACTTGATAAATTACATATGAACTTGGAAAATTCCCGAATTACATATGGACATGGAAAATTACATATGAATTTGGAGAATTACATATGGACTTGATAAATTACATATGAACTTGGAAAATTCCCGAATTACATATGAACATGGAAAATTACATATGAACTTGGAGAATTACATATGGACTTGATAAATTACGTATGAACTTGGAAAATTCCCGAATTACATATGGACATGGAAAATTACATATGAACTTGGAGAATTACATATGGACTTGATAATTTATATATGAACTTGGAAAATTCCAGAATTACATATGGACATGGAAAATTACATATGAACTTGGAGAATTACATATGGACTTGATAAATTACATATGAACTTGGAAAATTCCCGAATTACATATGGACATGGAAAATTACATATGAACTTGGAGAATTACATATGGACTTGATAAATTACATATGAACTTGGACAATTCCCGAATTACATATGGACATGGAAAATTACATATGAACTTGGAGAATTACATATGGACTTGATAAATTACATATGAACTTGGACAATTCCCGAATTACATATGAACATGGAAAATTACATATGAACTTGGAGAATTACATATGGACTTGATAAATTACATATGAACTTGGAAAATTCCCGAATTACATATGGACATGGAAAATTACATATGAACTTGGAGAATTACATATGGACTTGATAAATTACGTATGAACTTGGAAAATTCCCGAATTACATATGAACATGGAAAATTACATATGAACTTGGAGAATTACATATGGACTTGATAAATTACGTATGAACTTGGAAAATTCCCGAATTACATATGGACATGGAAAATTACATATGAACTTGGAGAATTACATATGGACTTGATAAATTACATATGAACTTGGAAAATTCCGGAACTACATATGGACATGGAAAATTACATATGAACTTGGAGAATTACATATGGACTTGATAAATTACATATGAACTTGGAAAATTCCCGAATTACATATGAACATGGAAAATTACATATGAACTTGGAGAATTACATATGGACTTGATAAATTACATATGAACTTGGACAATTCCCGAATTACATATGGACATGGAAAATTACATATGAACTTGGAGAATTACATATGGACTTGATAAATTACATATGAACTTGGACAATTCCCGAATTACATATGGACATGGAAAATTACATATGAACTTGGAGAATTACATATGGACTTGATAAATTACATATGAACTTGGAAAATTCCCGAATTACATATGGACATGGAAAATTACATATGAACTTGGAGAATTACATATGGACTTGATAAATTACATATGAACTTGGACAATTCCCAAATTACATATGGACATGGAAAATTACATACGAACTTGGAGAATTACATATGGACTTGATAAATTACGTATGAACTTGGAAAATTCCCGAATTACATATGGACATGGAAAATTACATATGAACTTGGAGAATTACATATGGACTTGATAAATTACATATGAACTTGGAAAATTCCCGAAATACATATGGACATGGAAAATTACATATGAACTTCGAGAATTACATATGGACTTGATAAATTACATATGAACTTGGAAAATTCCCGAATTACATATGAACATGGAAAATTACATACGAACTTGGAGAATTACATATGGACTTGATAAATTACGTATGAACTTGGAAAATTCCCGAATTACATATGGACATGGAAAATTACATACGAACTTGGAGAATTACATATGGACTTGATAAATTACGTATGAACTTGGAAAATTCCCGAATTACATATGGACATGAAAAATTACATATGAACTTGGAGAATTACATATGGACTTGATAAATTACATATGAACTTGGAAAATTCCCGAATTACATATGGACATGGAAAATTACATATGAACTTGGAGAATTACATATGGACTTGATAAATTACATATGAACTTGGAAAATTCCCGAATTACATATGGACATGGAAAATTACATATGAACTTGGAGAATTACATATGGACTTGATAAATTACATATGAACTTGGACAATTCCCGAATTACATATGGACATGGAAAATTACATATGAACTTGGAGAATTACATATGGACTTGATAAATTACATATGAACTTGGAAAATTCCCGAATTACATATGGACATGGAAACTTACATATGAACTTGGAGAATTACATATGGACTTGATAAATTACATATGAACTTGGAAAATTCCCGAATTACATATGGACATGGAAAATTACATATGAACTGTGAGAATTACATATGGACTTGATAAATTACATATGAACTTGGAAAATTCCCGAATTACATATGGACATGGAAAATTACATATGAACTTGGAGAATTACATATGGACTTGATAAATTACATATGAACTTGGAAAATTCCCGAATTACATATGAACATGGAAAATTACATATGAACTTGGAGAATTACATATGGACTTGATAAATTACGTATGAACTTGGAAAATTCCCGAATTACATATGGACATGGAAAATTACATATGAACTTGGAGAATTACATATGGACTTGATAAATTTCATATGAACTTGGAAAATTCCCGAATTACATATGGACATGGAAAATTACATATGAACTTGGAGAATTACATATGGACTTGATAAATTACATATGAACTTGGAAAATTCCCGAATTACATATGGACATGGAAAATTACATATGAACTTGGAGAATTACATATGGACTTGATAAATTACATATGAACTTGGACAATTCCCGAATTACATATGGACATGGAAAATTACATATGAACTTGGAGAATTACATATGGACTTGATAAATTACATATGAACTTGGACAATTCCCGAATTACATATGGACATGGAAAATTACATATGAACTTGGAGAATTACATATGGACTTGATAAATTACATATGAACTTGGAAAATTCCCGAATTACATATGGACATGGAAAATTACATATGAACTTGGAGAATTACATATGGACTTGATAAATTACCTATGAACTTGGAAAATTCCCGAATTACATATGAACATGGAAAATTACATATGAACTTGGAGAATTACATATGGACTTGATAAATTACGTATGAACTTGGAAAATTCCCGAATTACATATGGACATGGAAAATTACATATGAACTTGGAGAATTACATATGGACTTGATAAATTACATATGAACTTGGAAAATTCCCGAACTACATATGGACATGGAAAATTACATATGAACTTGGAGAATTACATATGGACTTGATAAATTACATATGAACTTGGAAAATTCCCGAATTACATATGGACATGGAAAATTACATATGAACTTGGAGAATTACATATGGACTTGATAAATTACATATGAACTTGGACAATTCCCGAATTACATATGGACATGGAAAATTACATATGAACTTGGAGAATTACATATGGACTTGATAAATTACATATGAACTTGGACAATTCCCGAATTACATATGGACATGGAAAATTACATATGAACTTGGAGAATTACATATGGACTTGATAAATTACATATGAACTTGGAAAATTCCCGAATTACATATGGACATGGAAAATTACATATGAACGTGGAGAATTACATATGGACTTGATAAATTACATATGAACTTGAAAAATTCCCGAATTACATATGGACATGGAAAATTACATATTAACTTGGAGAGTTACATATGGACTTGATAAATTACATATGAACTTGAAAAATTCCCGAATTACATATGGACATGGAAAATTACATATGAACTTGGAGAATTACATATGGACTTGATAAATTACATATGAATTTGAAAAATTTCCGTATTACATATAAATATAAAAAATTACATCTAAATATAACAAATCATTACAAATTTGATTACTTAACATATAAACGTGCTAAATAAAATATAAATATAATAAATTACATTAAAAATAAAAAAATATTTATATGTTTAGAAATTATTTTTTTATCACTTAACATTAATAAAAATAATTATTGATTTAGTTACAGATAAAATAAAATTATTTTAACTTACATAGACATATTTAATTGGATAATATTGCTTCACCCACTTCTTTAAATTGTTAACAGAGAATTACATATGGTAGGTCAACATAATTAATGACATTGTTTAAATTACTACATCTCTATATTAAATGCATTCCTTATTACTCACCTACTTTAGTTGCTGAGATATGGGTTTTGTTTTCTTATTTGCTGAGACAGGTTTAGGCTTCTACGATTGTTCAACAGACGTGGTTTCTGTTCTACAAAAGCGCAACAACCCAAGTTATTGAAGCACATTATTCAACCAAATATTCCATACAAAAGGTTAGTATACAATGTTTAAGTTATATAATTTTCATGGAATCAGCTTTGTTACTTCTTATAAAATGTGTAATATTAAAAAATATTTTCATGGGTTAGTGAATAGAATGTTTAACTAATACAATTCTCATGAAACCGGTTATTATAGTGGTTATAAATTATATAATATTCATAATTGCATATTTTCATGGGTAGTGATTTTGATGGGTTACTTAATACAATGTTTAAGTTATAGCATTTACATGTTAATTTTACTTCTTTAGGCTATATCTAAATTTTGTACGTGGTACAATTTAATGTATTGCCGAAGAATGATATATGTTTTTTTGTTTTTATTTTTCTTCAGAATTATAATGGATTCTAGAACACAAGATTTTCATGAGGATTATCCTTCGAATTCAGAATCTCCTAATGCTGTTGAATGTGAAGGTTCAATTTCTCATAATAATAAGGATTTCAGTAGATTATGTAGAGAAGATATAATAGGTATGAGTTTTGATTCATTGGATGCTGCATGGGAATTTTACAAGGCATACGCTTTTCAGAAGGGTTTTGGTGTTCGTCGGGGAAGTACAAGACGTAATGATACTGGTGATCTTGTAGGTCAACAATTTTGTTGTACAAAAGAAGGATTCAAGATTGACAAAATAGAACACTGCAATCGTAAAAGAAATGCTAGACCGTTGTCTAGAACCGGATGTAAGGCTAGTGTACGTGTCAACATGCAGTGTTTTGGGAAGTGGGTAATCACATACTGTGAGGACGTTCATAATCATGATATGTGTGATTCATCGCATAAACATTTTATTCGGTCACATCGAGAAATTAAAGATTCAGATTTAGCTGAAGCTAAAGCTATGAAATCTGTTGGGGTCTGTACATCACAGATCATGAACTACCTTGTTCAAGAAGCTGGTGGATTCCAAAATGTTGGTTTTGTTGCAAAAGACCTATACAACGCGCTACATGCCTGCAGTAAAGCTGAAATAGCGGATGGCGATGTGAATGCTGTTATTTCTTACTTTGAAATGAAGAAGGAATTGGATATTGGTTTTTATATGAAATATAGCACTGATGATGATACGCGATTGCATAATCTCTTTTGGGCAGATGCTACTTCACGGTCGGACTATGCATGCTTTGGGGATGTTATAGCGTTCGACACCACGTATAAGAAGAATGCTTATGATAGGCCTCTGATGCCTATAGTCGGTGTCAATCACCATCATCAAACAATTGTTTTTGGAGTTGCTGTACTTGCTGATGAGACAACTGATAGCTTTGTGTGGGTTTTGAGAACTTTCCTAGAAGCAATGCATAACAAACGTCCTATTTCAGTTGTTACTGACGGGGATAGGGCAATGCAAAGAGCAATTAGAACTGTTTTTCCCGATGCTAGACACAGACTTTGTACGTGGCACCTAGCTCGCAATGCACAGGCAAATATCAGTGATCCATTATTTGCTAAGGCATTTTCTAGATGCATGACTTCATGGTGGACACCGAATGATTTTGAACGTGAGTGGACTGTAATGATCAGAAAATTTAATGTTGAAAAGCACCCTTGGGTAGTCGAAAAAGATAGAACTAGGGACATGTGGGCACAAGCATATATTACAGGACAATTTTTTGGGACATTACGAACCACACAAAGGTGTGAGTCCTTGAACGCTTCGCTTGCTATATACTTGAAGTCCAAAAAAACATATCTTGACTTTGTTCGTTCAATTGATCAAGGGGTTAGTAGAATGCGGACCAAGGAATTGGAGGCTGATTACTTCAGTAAGGAAACAATGCCAACCCATTTAAGCAAGTTAGATGACATTGAAGGTCATGCGGCAACTATGTACACAAGGGAATCATTCTCTCTTTTCCAAGACGAGCTTCAGCAGGAGACGTTGTATCGTATCCGTGAACCAATTGTAGAAAATGAATTAACGCGGACCTATTATTTAGCGAAGTACAGGGAACCTGACCGAAGGGTTGTAGTTGTCTTTGATGCAGCTGCGCAAACTATTGAGTGTTCTTGCCAAAAATTTGAGACAGTTGGGTTGCCTTGTAGGCATCAAATTCATGTGATGAAGCTTGAAGATATGTCTGATATTCCTGCATCTTTGATTATGCATCGATGGACGAAAAATGCCAAACTGTGTGCCCCATCGTTTGTGCAGAATGATGTTGCACCCGAGATGATGCAAATGGTGCGGTATGCATCACTAAGTAGTAGTTGTAACCGAATGTGCTATGTAGCATCCAAAACAGGTGAGTCGTTTAATAGAGCAAGAAGTGAAATTAATAGATTGACTGTTGAAATGGAGGAATTGTGTGAGCTGAATGATCCCGTAGCTGAGATCTCAAAGATGGGAAAAGTACTAGACCCTATTACGAGACGGGGTAAAGGGAAAGAAGTACGGAAAAAGCAAACACCGTCCAAAGTCAGAAAGTGTGGGTACTGCAGAATGGAGGGACATAGTAAAGTTACTTGCCCACTTTTGAAACTTGGAATGCAAAGTGATGGTCTCGACAACCTTACTTCTAATAGTGACAATGAGTTCCAATATTCAGTACAACATGTGAGATTTACATTACTTATAATTTCTGTTTTTAAAGTTTTAACAGTATGATGTTCGGTGATTAATTACTTTAAATCCTCATAGGGAGAATGTGAAGTGGAGACGAAAGCCTTTTTCCCAACTATGCATGCTGAAGAGAACGAGAAGATGCAGGTAATGTTTAATTTTATTTGTTCTACGCTTATATTGGTTTCGGGTACTGCGCTCAATGAAATAATTAATTGTTCAGCATATGACTAACGTTATATTTAATACTTTTAGGACGACTCTTTTTCATTCAGCAATTACCCAGAAAGATATAATGAAGCTAAACAATCAGACTTCTCTACCTGGTTTAGATCACCAAGTTAGTAGGTGATGTCTAAGATACAATTGTGAGAGTTCAATATGCACTTGTTTCCATAATGAGAGTGTAAAATTAATATATCATCATTCACTCTTTTTCTTTCTTTTTTTTCTATTTGGGTTAACTTTGCAGTAAAATTTTCCTTCAACATCAGCACCACATCTTCATCTTTCTGGAGCAACAAGAAAATGAGAAAAATACAGACAATACAGGAATGGAATAGCTTGAATCAGTTAAAGAACTTGAACATGTGTAGTTTAGTTGTTTTTTGTTGTGGTTGTTGTTGTGTTTATTATAACTGTTTAGATAAGTAAGTAATTTGGTGGTAATAGCAGGGTTGATGAAGGATGTTGAGGCCAGAACTTGAACAGTTTATTATGACTGAGGAATGTCTTCTTTTAGTAATACCACTGCCTAAAAGGTGTTGGTTTCTGCATCTTCATCTTTGGCTATGTAAAAAGGAAAGGGACCGATGCATAATGCTGTTGGCTAGTTGCTAATTTTCTTTTTGTATTTTTTAGTGTCTGGCCAGTGACCATTAACTGGTTCTAGCTTATTTTCACCACAGCATATCTCATGAGGAACCAATAGCATTTACATTGTATATTTTTCTGCTGAGAAACAAAGCAAAGGCGATGCCACATCACAATCTATAACACTGTCCAACTCAGCCATATAAAATACATATTGTTATGAGAGCAAAAAATACATATTTCTGAACTGATTCTTCTGCTGAAACAAAATTAAAATACAAGAGATTATAACCACCTCCACCACAACCCAAGTAGCTATATTTTCAATACTCCAGAACAACAGAAACAACAGATTTTCGACCCACCAAAACTCTAGAACACTAATTTAATAACCAAAAACAACAGAAATTTCAGTTCTCAACAACCTTTTAAATCAGTTGTCATCATCTCATTGTCCTCTTCAAAAATTTCAGGTGTTGGTCTCTGCATTCTGACATTGTTACTGAGTCGATGGCCAATTTCCCCCCTTCTTGTCTAGCACTCACGTGCCTCTTTGCTCTAACACTTTCTCGACTAGAGCTGCTTCCAGATCTTAACTCTTCAATCTGTCTCATTTCAGCATTGCAAGCTTCCATATCTTAACACTTTCCAGCATTGCAAGCTTTTCCATTTCCAGCACCGCTTTTTCACTAGCATGAATTCTCATATGGATACCCTGAAAGTCAGAAAAACCATCTGGAAATGAGGCAATTCGATCTTCACTTGTTTGTATGAACTTTTCAGCACGCAAACATAAGTAGCTTACACTTTCACAAAGTTCTGACATGCATATAGTATTGCAATAACTAGGCCTTGCAGAAGTAAAACAAAACCAGAAACCACATATTTACATTAACACAGAGATCAAGAAAACAAGATGTTGAAAAAACACATTAAATTTACTATATGGTAACAGCTAATATGGCCCCTAAAATGTCACCTAAACAAGAGTGCCGAACATTAATTTAAGCATATTTTGTCAATAAAACATGAAAACCATTAGACTGTTGGCCATACTATTTCAATGAGGCATGTCCATTCTTAAATTGTTGGCATGCCTTATTGATCTTCTGAAATATAATGAAAATCTCTTTTGGGGTGTTTAAAACAGTTTTAAGAATCAAACTGTGATAATCTAACTAATTGGTTCTAAGATTAAGCAAAGAATTCAAATCTGTTTTAAACACCGCAAAACCCAAAAGAGATTTTCATATCTACCCAAACTCATTTCATAATCATCCCCTACCCAAAAAAAAAAATTAAAAGTAAAATCCTGACAGCTAACATATTTGAACAATTTTCAACTTGGACTAGGGCACATGTAACAGTGTCTATATACTGAGAACGAAACATGACAAATTATATGATTTATTGAAATAAATTACCTACTTCACAGCTTCAACTTGCCAACTGACTTCTGCGTCAGCTTTATACGAGGAGATATCCTAGCTTTATGGAGGGTTAGAGCAGCATCACATACCCTTTTCCGTAACGTGTTCTCCTCATGGTTTATCAGCTCAGAGACTAATAAAAATCTGTCCCACACGTTTAAACGCTACATACGAATACATACAACGGGAATCAAATTTTCCAATGACCCAACATATGACAAAATATTGAAATAACTAACAGCAATGAGAATAGCATACCACAAATTTATAGTCAGTATTATGTAGATTTTGCATGAAAGCAGCAACCCACATTCCGCAATCATAACTGTATGCAATTTCAAGAATAGTAGCTTTTATAATTCAGTTACATAATGGAAAACAAGGTATTCAAATAGTGAGAGAGTTATGTTACCCATTGCTTTGCAGAGGAACCCTCTCTGGATTCACAATTTTCAACTCATGAAATGGCACCATTGGACTACCAACCAATGATGTCATCAGAGGGTCAGTAAACAATTTTGCACACGCGGATATCTGTTCGAAGTGAAATTAGAATAAATTATAAATGTCTCGTCGTAAACCAAAATCATGAATTACAATATGTTCGCAAGTGCGAACAAATATAATTTAATACAACATGTATTTATCTTACCACACGAGTCACATCCGCAACTCTTTGTTTATTTGCAACATTGCGCGGCAAGGTATCCAACACTTTCGCTTCCTTCTCTAGCATATCTATCACACACAAATACCAATGCGTGTTCATCTCATTCATTGGTATAAAGATCTGCAACGAAATTACATAATCATTATTAGCAGGTTATTACGTTATATAACATAATTCCGATCGTACGCATATAAAGAGATTTCCATGTCCTCACCTTGTAACAGTCACTCAAGGATCCCATACGAATGAATTGTCCTTTAAAATACTTAATCAGCTCTTTCGCATTGCATTCGGTTGACAAGATATGAGTCTGCAAAGAATAAACATAAGGTTCATGTTTCTTGAAAAAAGTTAAACTATATGCAAAAAACAAACAATGAGAAATATACTCACAGAAAATGCGGCCGGAAAATACCATCTCCTTGTTGACAAAGTCGAAGCTTTACAATAGTAGGCCATTGACTCACCGACAAGGTCAATAATCTAGGGCAGGAACAAATCATTAAACACATTTCACTACTACAAAGACAATCATGAAGTTCGATGAAAAAATATATTACACTTACCACTGAAGTTACCCATTGTTTTGGGCGCAAGGAGCCAAATTCCTCGATTGATGCAAATGTTGCACCGAATTGGACTACAACTTCACTACAATATAAACTCATATAAAGAATAAATAAAATATCGAAATCCATATCAACTTAAAATCAAAACATTAGTTTTAAATAAAATAATATCATCAACATACCTTGGATCAACATTACTGTTCCACACATAATTGCAAATTGCAGTATCAAGTTCATCTAATTCTTTCGGAATTTTGACAGCGGCCCTCTTCGCGGTAACCTTTAAATATTTATTTGTACAAACATACGGCATATGGTACTGCTAATTAGTAATTATACATATCAGACTTATGTAATAAATGTATATACTTAAACATATATAAATTGAATTACATATCAATATATATTCAGTGTATGCATTCACAAAGATTGCAATGAAAGGCGGAAAAAATAAATGTTGTATAAGCATATCATGCCTACATGCATGATTGGTCTATTCAAACAAACATAAACAGTCCTGCAGACGGGAGTGCAAATATCACAAGAAAGTTGATCTCGCTCGCGTAACTATCCCACTAACACCAGAAGCAAATGTTGACCTTGACCTAACAATTTGGTTTTTCTTGCCAGATTGACCCTATAATATGTAATCATATAAAATGCCATAAACAAATTAGTTCTTTTATAGCATATCTAAGTATTATTGAATTATAAATAAGTTAATATATTTACCTTCTTTTTCCGTGGGGCAGGACAACTTGAGCTTGGATTGTTGATATCAGTTCTCACTGGTGTAGTTAAATCTCCATCTCCCTCTTCCGCTTTGCGCTCAATGATCTCGATGGAGGAGTCCAACTCACCACCTGGTGTTTTCAACTCCGTGCTCTGCCCACCGACCTCAACGATGCCTCCTTCATCATCCTTTTTTTGCAAACTGGTTTCACCGCCAGTTTTCACCTCAACAGATCTCGATAAAAGAGCATTAATTTTTTCCTGGATCGACTTCATGTCTTCCGACATTCTATTCAGTTGTTCTGTCACACTGGCTTCCAGACTTTTCATGGACTCTCTTAAAGCCTGAAAAATAATTAAAAATAAACATACTACATACACTTAATGCAATCGGTGAAGTATATACATAATTTATAGATTTCTTGCAATCTCTATGAATTAGACATGAAGATCTAATTAACTGACTTACCTGTAAGTCAGTATGATACAGCTTCTGCTCCTCTTGTATCGGCCGCTCAGTGTGATGTTTTTCGGTGATATGAATACCCTTATTTCCATGAAATCATAAGTTAATCAAACTACATAATTCATATATAAGTTTTAGTCACTAACAATAAATTAATACAACTTAGATAACTAATGTCACCTTGGATTTCAAGCCAACACGGAAGTCTCTTGAATGGGAAATTGAAGAGACTACCTCATCCGTTCCCCATGCACTAATGCGAGGAACAAAAGTGGACGTCGCCTCTTTCGTACTCCGAACTCCGGAAATATGGTCATAGAACCTTATCTACTCAAATTATTACAATTTAGTCAATATAACTTATACTTCTAATTTAATTCCATTCCAAATTAATTCAAATCAAGATTGCATTAGGAAAAACGAAGATTTAAAATATTATACTTACCACCAATAAGAGCAGGCAACCGGTTAAGTACATTTTTGATGATTTCATCTTCCTAGCATGAAAACTTCTAATACCAAGAAGAAGCTTCTCATGAACATGTTTTGCCCAGTTCAATTTTCCATTCAGGCCATCCTCCGTCAAACAAGAATAATACTCTTTCGATGGCCCCCCTTCAGTCGTTGGACACAAAAACCGTCCAACGATATATAAGAGGAGCCTGGCCTTTAGCTCTTCACAGTCGGCCTCGAACTCCAAAATTTCTTGCTCTAGCCTAACAAAACTCATCTTTCGATGAGTTGGAATATTAAACTTATTACACAAGACTTCAGCGTCTTCTCTTTCCATTACAGTTGATACCTCTACTCCCTCGTTTGCTAAACCTAGAATAACTTCCACATCCTCCACTGTGAAAGGGATACTTTCGCCATCCACTTCCATGGAGCTGGTTGCAACATTAAAGTTCTGAACCAAATTTTCACACAGCTCTCTTGGAAGCTTTCCATCTTTCAACAGTAGCAAGGGACCGAACCCTATGCTTTCCACTGCACCTTCAATATGTTTTTCCTTCAATTGCTTAAAGAGCTTGCACAAATTAAATGGGCTACAGCGTGTCGCAACCAAGCCCTAGACATAAAGTACATTCATTAAAAATACATAGCAATATAACATCATACTTCAGTTGTAACTATTATTTGTTCAATATAACATTTTTTTATTTAATTATTACCTTCTTTTTTTCATCATCTAATTTCTGTCTTTTTAACTGTTGCACTTCATTTTTGTACTGCTCTTGTTGTGCAACAGTCTGCTCTATAAACGGCAGCTTCTCCTGTGTAGGCAGCACTTTCCATTTTGCTGCCAGCTTACGAACCTATGAAAAAAACAATTCCAATTAATTCACATACACATCAAAAAACCATGATTTTAGTAACACTTTATAACTTAGTGTCCACACAAACGATACATAAAATATTACTCACCTTCAATGACATTTTCCCTTTGTCTTCTACATCTCCTTTGCATTCATTTATGC
This sequence comes from Fremontodendron californicum, assembly GCA_030761205.1. NCBI lineage: Eukaryota > Viridiplantae > Streptophyta > Magnoliopsida > Malvales > Malvaceae > Fremontodendron > Fremontodendron californicum. The sequence goes on from JAULJL010000037.1 coordinate 5,730,874, forward strand.
TGTATAAAGCGATTAACATAAAATATGTAACTCGCACTCTTTAAATCCAAATATAACAACATACAATGTCTAATGAATTCAACTTAAAACCACCAAGTATAGTTACTTACTAGTAATTCAAAAATGCACCCCTCGGTTTTACAACCTTCATGCTGGATTCAGTCTGCTGAAGCTGCACATTTTCATCAACTTTGTCCATCTCTTTGAATCTTTAATAAATAAAACAAACGTTTGCAAATTTCTCAACTTTAGACATACAATAAATTATAATTTATAATACAAAACAAGTACATCAGGATAACTAATTCTGCATAAAAAGTTAATAAAATTTTCTCTGCCTAGAGGCATAATCTTATCCGTATTAAAAGTTCATATTCATTAAAAGTTCATATTCAATTATCTTAAAAAGACAAAATTTAAAAATGACATGACTATTTAAAACCAAAATAAGAAAGGAGTTAAAACTATTACTACATCAAGATTGCATTAGGAAAAAAAAAATTAAAATTTTCTAAAGAATGTGTATGACAATATTATTGATTAAAAGTTCATATTCAATTATCTTAAAAAGTATATATATACATAAAATAAATTTGTTTAAACCTAAGGTACGTAAAAACTATATACTACAAATTTTGCATTGATTTTTCAAGGAAAGTACCATTTATTTGGCCTAAAAGGTAACTACCAATTAATAATAACATTTTCTATTGTAATTGTTTAATTTCTACTCTACTTATGCACATAAGGTTAATTACAGTATATTCATTTTCTCTATTTTTTTTATACTATCGGTGGGATGATTTAAATTTTAAACCTTTGGATATATATAAAATTCCAAACCCCATAGTCAAGATACTATTTTATATATAAAATTTGATAAAATTGTCAGCAAAAGATTATAGTAAATGTTATCTCACTGTTATTACAAGAATGCAGCAGCAACACCATAAGTTACATATATACCAGACAAAACCACAAGTGAAATCATAACTTTTAAAACGGTTCAAGACAAAATCACAACGACTCAAACACTGTTCCATTCAGAAAATCATGTACTAATACTATTTTATAAGAACAATCTTACTAAACCAGAGCCAAAGTGAAGAATTTCCAAAAACTAAGCATGCTAAAATCACAAAATATAAATCCAGATGACAATCAATATTGAATTTTGACAATATTACGAACCAACAGGGAGAGCACAACACCCTAAAAAGTGACAAGTTTACCACAAGTTTATGCATTCAAGGAACAAAACCCAATTCCAAAATATCTCAGTCTCTCAACAAAACAAAAACCAAATTACCAAATACCCAAATTACCAAAATTAAATCCAGATTGTAAAAGAAGTACATTTCAAATCGACAGATTACAAAAATCAGATGAAAGATTATGCAGTAATAGATGCCATGCCAATCAAACTAATTGTCAGGGTTGTGGTTTGGAGCCATGAGAGCGAAAAAAGCTTAAACAATATAGGCATATCAAATGCTCGATAGCAGAATCATAATAGGCATAATTTTTAAGCATCATGACATGTTTTCCACTTCCATGCATCTAATTAGGACGAAACAGATACACATTATAGCGAAACCGACACTGGCTCAATTAACATGCAGAGAAACCAAAACGCATCCACTTATCCTTCCTTTTTTTCCTGTCCAACAACCAAACAAAGCAAACATGTTTCCAAGCTGATTCAAGAACTTATGCTTACCAATTATCTTCTTGCAGCCACCCAAAATTTATGCTGATATTTCTGCCAAAAAAAAATAAAAAAACAACCCCAAACCAAAATTAATTAGAATCATCCACAAAAAATATAAAAAAATTGCTGAAATACCAACAAAGAAACAAAATACCAGATGACCAAACAAAAATATGTCTGGGTTCGATGATTTTCAGAGGAAGAGAGTCGGGTGTGGGTTTGATATTTGGGGTTTCGGTTGTGCAAAAACACAAGGGTTAGGGTTTTTTAATCTGGGTTTCGGTTGTGCAAAAACACAAGGGTTAGGGTTTTCGAAACTGATTTAGGGTTCTAAACACAAGGGAATTTTCGAAACACAAGGGAAATTTCGAAACTGATTACAATGGGAGAAGCCAAATTTCGAAAAAAAAATGGGATAAGCAAATATCGAAACAGAAAAGGGAGAAGAAAATTTAGGGTTCTAACAATATTTTCGAAACACCATAGAAAGGGAAAACGAACTGATTAGAAAGAGGGAACCAAATTTTCGAAACACAAAAGGGGAAGAAATTTTAGGGTTCTACAGAATTTTTTGTATTAGAGGGGGAAGGGGTTTCCGAAACACCATACAAAAGGAAAACAAACTGATTACAAAGGGGGAACCAATTTTTTGAATCAGATTACAAAGGGAGAAGCAAATTTTCGAAACACAAAAGGAGAAGAAATTTTAGGGTTCGAGGTATTTTTTTGTATCAGAGGGGGGGAAGGGATTTTCGAAACAGAGCTGGGGGGAGGATGTTTTAGGGGGAAGGGTTTTTTCGAAGTGAAGGGGTAAACCGGTTTCCCTTTTTTTTTTTTTTCAACGGTTCAGATCTTACATTTTTAATCTGACGGATACAACTCATCTAAGCTGATGGGAAGCTTACGGTAAGAAACGTATGTTAGAATTTTCCAGTTTGAAATGAAATTTTTCCTGGAAATGTTTGGTTACTTGGTTTCCGCTCTTCTCTCTCTCTCTCTATATACTAAAAAAAAATACTCGCATTATACTGTGAATGAAACGATTTATTTTTTTTATTTTTGTAAAAATAATGACAATAATGTTATAAACACATAAATTAATAACGTATAAAATTAATTATTAACATGAATTTTTTTTATATATAAATTTATAATATTTTGAAAAAAAAAACATAAACACCTTATGGAAACACAAAATTTTCTTTAAATTGAATCACTCTGACAAATTATGCAAAATATGTCATTAATTTAGACACGACACGAACACATAATTTTTTTTTTTTTAAATTAAATCACAATGACAAATTATGTAAAACATGAGATGATTGAGACACAGCACGAACACAACATAGAAAAAATAATTAAAAGACAACACGAAAAATAACATGAACACAACACGAATACACTAATGTGTAAAATTTTATATAAATTTTAATACTTTAAAAACACAGACAAAAAATTATTAACGTGAACACGAACACAATTTTTTTTTTCTTTCTAAATTGAATAACTATAACAAATTATGTAAAATATGTCATGAATTGAGACATGACACAAACACAACATAGGAAAAATAATTAAAATACACCACGAAAAATAACAAGAACACGGCACGAATACACGAACATGTGAAAATATACATAAAACGAATTATTAACGTGTAATTTTTTTTATAAATTTATAATAGTTTATATAAATTATTGTGTAAAACTAATTATTAAAGTGTAAACATTTATATAAATTTATAATACTTTGAAGAAAAAAAAAATCGTCACGAGCACAATTTTTCCATTAAATTGAATCACTATGATAAATTATGCAAAATATGTCATAAATTGAGACATGACACGAACACACAAATATTTCTCTAAATTGAATAAAAATGTCAAATTATGTAAAATATGAGATGAATTAAAATACGACACGAACACAAAAATGAAAAAATAATTAAAACACAACACGAAAAATAACACTAACACGACACGAATATACGAACGTGTAAAAATATACACACTACAAACAAATTGCCATATACCGACACTTACCTATACTGACGGTAAAAATCCGTCGGTAAAAAGTATCTATTCCGACGGATTTTTTTTACCGTCAGAATATATATAACCTATACCGACGCTCGAATTATCCGTTGGTATAGATATACATATAGCGACGGTGAATGAAAAACCGTTGGTATAGGTATACTTTTTACCAACGGTTTTCTTTTTTCCGTCGGTATATTTCCCAAAAGACTTTTTTTTTTAATTGACGAAAAATTTTATTTTTATTTTTATCTTTGTTTTTTTTTTTCATTTTTAATTAAATGAACCTATAGCAACGGATTATTAATTTTGACCGTCGGTATAGGCATAAATTATATTTAGAATTTTATTTTAGTTTTTAGTCGGTTCTTTTCTTTCTCTTCAGCTTTGGGTCTCTCGCGTTTCTCTTCCATCCGAATCCCTAAGCTCAGTCAACCATTTGGTGGGGTTTCTTTCTTCTGCTCTTTCTCAAATCTGTAAGTTCCATTTGGTGGGGTTTCTTTCTTTCCATTTCTTATTTTGATCCATTTCTTTCTTCTCGATTTAGGGTTTAGTTAAGAAAATTTTCCCGCTTTTCCCCTTTATATTTCCTCTCTTTCTCCCTCTCTTTCGTTTTCGTATTGTCGATTCCATTTCTCTCTTCCTCTTCCAAAGAAGTTCACTGTATTTTATTTTATACTTTATAATTTGTTTGATAGTTAAGAAAATGCATGGCGTGAGTCCCATTTTTTGATTTTGTTGATTCTTTTTTTAGTGAAAATTTGAAAGTGAAATTGAAATTTGTACTTCTCTTTAAAGACTTTATAATTCTATTTTGCTTAAGAATCAAGCTATTAAAAGCACCTTGAGACTAATATCTAAAAATGATGTACTCATCTAAGCAGATTAGCGTATAGGGAATTTAGAAAGAGAAAAAGTGTTTTTTTTTCAGGTTTTAGATTAATGGTTTTTGTTTATTTTAGATGTTGATGTTGTCACTTTCCACTATATTTTGGCGATAATGATTTGGTGTAGCTGTTGATGTGTTCTTGTGGAGGAACAAGAAGATTTCAGCTGGCGTGCTTGGTGGAGCAACTGTAGTCTGGGTAATTTTTGAATTGATTGAATACCTCTATGTTTTACAGTGAACTTCTTTTCATTGGTAGGTCCATAGGAGAAATGTTTTAAGATATTGATTTCTTTCTTCCATTCAAAGTATGCTCTACGTGTGCAACCAAAGAACTTTACTAGACCCAGTTTATGTAACTATAGCTCTCATGAACTCTGTCTCTGCTGTTACCTACAGCATTATTAGGTTCAGTGAGGTAATTTCCCCTATCAAGACGTTCCGGTTAATGAGAGATCAAGAGAAAGATGGAAAATGATGAAGAAGCTTTTGAGCAAAGGTGACCTGGTGGTTTTCCCTGAAGGAACCACTTGCAGAGAACCCTATCTACTAAGATTTAGCCTATTATTTGCAGAGATGACTGATGAAATAGTTCCTATAGCTATAAAATTGCAGGTTAGCATGTTCTATGGATCAACAGCTACAGGACTCAAATGTTTAGACTCAACATTTCACCTCATGAATCCAAATTCTACGTGCTTGATCAAGATTTTAAACAAGTTACCAAGTTGGCAAACACATAATGCTGGAGGGAAATCAAGATTTGAAGTTGCCAATCATGTGCAGAATCAGATTGCAACAACTTTAGGATTTGAGTGTACCAATCTTACAAGGAAATAAGAATATGCAATCTTGGCAGGTAATAAGGGGATTGTATAGGATGCTAGGACAACGATACAAGAAACATTCATGCACTTTTCATTTGAGCAGAAAACATTTCCAGGAGAAACAAATTTCTTGTTTACAATACTAACGAGATAGCTACTGTTGAATCCTTATATTTAGCATAAACAACTGTCCTTTGTATTGGTTACATTGTTTCAGTTGATATTGTGAGGGCAAGAGCAGTGTTGGTATCACTGATGTAAGGAAGTAGAAAGACCCAAATGGAACAAAACTGTGGCTAAAATTGACGTAGAAGTTGTAAGAAGACAATAGGTTTTAGGGTTATGGATGTAGAATTGATGTGAGCTTTTATTGAATTTGAATGGCTAAGATTAGATAGGGATTACTTATAATCCAGAGCACTAGGCTTGAGTTATTGTACCCTAGTATGAATAGTCTTTTAAACTTATTGTAAGGAGGTTGTCTTATTCTAATATAATATGTTAATGGCTTATAACCACCAAAATTAACAACCATGCTAATTTAATATCTTATAATGCGGTTATGTTTATTTCTTATGCTAGCAAGTTTCTATTTGCTTAGGGTCATAGACACTGCCATGTTAGTTTTCTGATTTAATTGGTATGGAAATTGTGATGGACCTTATGGTTTCTCTTCCTTTTGCAGGAAAAGATATGAGAATTATTGTGTTTGGTTTTCGCCCTCGAACAAAGCAGGTCAGTTTTAGCTGTCAATTCTTTGGACTCCTTATGTATTCTCACTAATTTTTTTTTTTTAATTTATTTTTGCACTTGAGTGTTGGGCTCAATTCTAGATGCATGTATCCCTCTACTGAAAGAGCTCCATTTGATTCTACCCTTCCCCATACCAACCTGACTGTATTCAGGTATATTTTTTGTCACATTGTAAACTCTATCTATCTATCTATTTATCTTCTTCTTTTTCTTTTTTTTTTCATAAATTTTGAAAATAATGTAAAATTGAGAATTGATTAGCACATAGAAGTACGTGAAAGACACTTTCCAATTACATGGGAGCAATGTGGTCGTGTAAGGCTTTGTTTTTGTAACTTATTGTTTTGATAATTCAGGCACTACCAATTCCTATAGGGATTATGGAAATAGTAGTAATTTTGTTTTAGGAATTTACTATTATATATATTTTCCAAATAATTTTGTTACCTTCACATTTTCATTTTAATAGGTAAACTACTTCATTACATTATTCTTCTATATTGACTTCACTACTTAATTGCTTTTAATTGTATAATATTTGTCAATTTTATGCAGATGCTGCTTCATTGGAATATTCATGAAATTTAAACTGCTTATTTCACTTTATGTATTTGGATTGTTTATTTACTTTGTGTTTGGACTGTTAATTTTCAATTTTAAAATTGTATTATAACTTTAGTTTGTAAAAGTTATATAATTAAGACAATTTCTTTGTAATTTTATTTTTAATATTATTAAATATTTTGTACTTTCTTATGATTTTTTTATATGCAATATGTTGGATTAGATTATAAATAAATCAATATTAGTAATTGAAAATATGATAAAAATTTATTTTTACCGACACTTTGACCTCTATATATACTGATGAACAAAACCGTCGCTATAGGTTAATCATATATTTTACAGTTACATCTATACCGACGGACGCGAGAAAAAAATCCGTCAGTATATGTATACCGACGGACAAAATGACCGTCGGTATATGTATATATACGGTATCTATACCGACGGACGACAGAGCCGTTGGTATAGGTAAAAACAAAAGTGACTAACCCAACATAGTTTATACCGATGGTAGTAACAATAGTGACGCCCAAAACCGTCGGTATAGGCTGTATACCCTATTCCGACGGTCGTTTTTCCGTCGGTATAGATCTATACCGACGAGGGTTTTACCGTCGCTTAAATTTTTGTCGGAATAGACATTTTGACCGTCGGTATAGGGTTTTAAGACTTTTAGCGACGGATTTTTGGGTTTTACCAACGGTTTTTGGACCGTCACTATATGGCAATTTGTTTGTAGTGACATAAAACGAATTATCAAAGTGTAAAAATTTATATAAATTTATAATATTTTAAATATAAAAAATAACACGAATATACAAATTTTTTTTTCTCTTTTCTTCCTATATATTTTTTATCCCTACCCCTAAGCAATCCAAAAGAAAAGTGGGATCCACACCAAAAAAAAAAAAAGAAAAAGACTTGGCTGCACAAAATTTGTGCAAAAAAATGAGGGTGACGTAACTACACAAATTTTATGCAAAAAATACAAAATTTATTATATATATATATATATATATATATTCATGGATTACTTGGATAACATGAACTTAACTTTGAGATTAGCATTGAAAATAAGTGCAAATCTCCTCTCTTTCATGGTTTTGTCCCCTTCATAGTTTTCATCACTTGCTCGTAGGAGCAGTTCGAAAGTTCACATGAACACTGTGAACTGTGAGGCATACGTTAACACTACATGATCACGCCAATTTTTTTTTTTTATTAAAAAAAATAGAATACTACTATTATTTAAGCTCAAACCTTCACTTCAATGAATTTCAATTAAAAAATAAAACAGTTTCTGATTGAAATTAAAAAAAAATGTTGCGAAAGTGAGATGCGGAAGAAGAAAAAGGGTATTTATGAAGGGAAATAAAGAGAGAGAGAGATAGATATCAGAATGTATACTTTTGACAATATTCTAGGCATGTAATAAAGGACCAATTCCTGCTTTACTCGAAACAATTTTAATGAATGTAGGTAAATTCCCAAGCAGAATATCAATTTTTGCTGTAGGGTTAACTCATAAAGTTAAGACTCTGCAATAGTCTCCTGAATGGATAGAATTTTTTTTTATGTATCAGTAAAGTCTTGCAATTAGATTGTCCCACTGATTTGAGAGTATGTTTTGGCATTGGACCCCCCCTTTTTTTTTTTTTGAGTGTAAAGGTAAAGTTAAAATAAAATAATAAAAAATTCCATTGAACCGGTTGATCACACCGATTGAATAAAAAATCAATAACTTATTCGATTTGATATTATATATAAAATTGAGTTTTCTTTAAATCAATTTGACTTCCGATTCAATTTTTTTACCCTCCGTTAAAACAAACAAGCTAGCTGTTGTATCAAATGATTTTCTTTCCTTTTTAGCTTTCATGAATATCTGTAAAATCTGCATCTCATGAGGAGAAGCTTCAGTCTCTCAAGTAGAGGTGCTCATGGATCGGATCGGGCTTAGTTCGGGTCGAGTTTAGATATGATATCAACATCATATATACTTGTCCAAGCCTGACCCGAAATATGGGTCTCAAATTCTACCGAAGCCCGCCCATATTTGTAAATGAGTAGTCCAAGTCCGTTTAGACCCGCCCATATATATTTTTTTAAAAAAAATTTAAATAAATATTTTTATTTAATTTTTAGTAATTTTATCAATTTTTTTATTAAGTTCTAAAACATGGATAACTTAACATATTTTTAAATGTTTATACTATAACATTATATATATTTATTTTTTATATGATATAAATTACATGATATATAAAATATAAAAATAATATACTAAATAAATGAAAAAGGGCCGGGCTCGGCCTTGATTGTTGGAGCCAAGACCCGACCCATTTTCTAAATGGGTCTCATTTTTTTGCTAAAACCCATATTTCGGATCTAATATTTTTGTTCAAACCCTCCAAAATATAGACGAGCTTTCGAGTTTGAACGGATAACCCGACTCTTGAGCAGGTTTACTCCCAAGGCAAGACCCAAAGTCCCATCTTTCTATGAGGAGAAAGATTTTTTATGGGTTAGGAATTTTCATGAAGGATAAGAGAAAGAGCAAAGGGTATGAATAAAAACCCAAGATGACAGGAGTATCTTAAGATGGATTCTTTCAAGAGGAATTAAACCTTAATTTTTTTTGTTTCCTTCACAATTTGGCTTAAAAGATTTTTCATATAATACCAGGATGTAAATGAATCAGTGTATCGATAAAAATACAATGACATTGATATAAGACAACTAAGAAACTACGGAAGACCAATTTATTTTGGATTCATTTGTATATACGGTGAAATTGATTTTAGTAAGATTAAAAACAACGAACGCGATAAAATTAGTTATTGCAATGGTAAGATTAAAATCAATGATGAGATATGTGTTTGGATGTAAAAACAATGATGATAACAAGATGAGAATGAAAATGATCATTAAAGACATTAATGTAAGAATATATTGATAAATTATCTTTATATATTTTAATAATATTTAAAATTTTAATATAAATTATTTTATATTTATTTAACTATTTTAATTAATGAATTAATTTGTAGATAACTGTATAAATTAATTTATCGTATTAAATGAATAAAAAATTTAAATAAAATAAATTAATAAAACAAAAAAATACAAGAATTAAATAATTTTAAAATAAAAAAATAAAAAAATAAATTTATAAAAAAATTATTTAAAAAACAAAAGGGAGTGTCCAGTGCCCCTCCCATTAAAAAAACTTTTCTTCTTGGATCCCCATTGCACCGTATAGACTATTTATGTATTTTACATTTTAAAAAATTATCTCACATGCGATATCATTAAATAACTTTTTATATTAAAAAAAAATTATTCCCATCTTACATCATTAAATTTTTTATTTTTTATTTTTTTTTTCACCTACCTTGTGCGTGTGTAATATCTAATTTAGCTTAAAGACCCTTTTTCTCATTTAGCTTTCACCGTACAGACTCACATTACTATTTGCGTGAAATACATTTGCAGCTTTGATCTATATTTTTCCAAGTTTGCCAGATTATATATCACGAGCATCCCATAAAATATATAAATAAATAATTTGACAAAAGGTATTAAATATCAGATATTGCCATTAATAATCATATAACAGCGACAATCCTCACGATTGCACGTCTTTTTTTTTTTTTTTTTTTCTTTCTCTTTAAGTATAGTATTATTATATGGATTAATATTTGATGCACTGTCAGTGTATAGGATCATACACTGACAGTGCATTCTACGATATCACCTGTCGGGTTAATGATTAGAGTTAGGGGTTAGTTTTTTAATAAGGTGTTAGTATAGGATTCACTGTCAGTATATAGAGTCTATACGCTGACAGTACATAAAAAACGAACTCTTACTATATTAGATCATCTTACAATTCTTAAAATCATTGATCGAATTGGTATCATAAGTTAATTGAACGTCAATTCAGTTATATATAAGGATGATAATAGAGCGGGACAAAAATGAAGATTGTTTTATCTACTTTCCCTTCACTTTTGTATGGATTTTAAAAATCTCCGTCTTTATGGATGTCTGTTACATTCATAACCGCTCCACACCACTCCACGCCATTTCACCTTACTTTTTTATTAATTATTTTTAATTTAAATAATTTTTTATTACTTAAATAGTAATCCAAGTCTGGTCGGGCCGACCCAGATTAAAAATCTCCTATCTAATCCGGTTTAATTCGAATCAATCCTCTCGAACGAAATGGATAACTCGATTATTGAACAAATCTAAATACAAAGTAAAATCTTATTTTTCCTTCCTCTTTTTAATATCAATACAAAATAATAAAATTATTGATAAAAAGCCTAGAGCATATATATATATATATATATATATATATAAGATTATTATCTCATGACAGTGAAATCTAAAGTAGCTCCAACATTGTTTTCCTTTTACTTTAGACATTTCTAAAACAAATTTAGTAGCTCCAACATTTTACCTTGTTCCAAAGTAAAGATATTGCATTATAAAAAGCTATAATTGCATGCATAAAAGTAGACCGTAGGGATAATTCATGTAAGACACCTTTTCCTTCTCACACTCAGTAATTATCAATCGGTCCATTTGAATTGACGGTGAGATTGGTTCCGGTGAAATTAGATACTGTAGTAGTGAGATTAAAATCAGTGGTAGGATATGTGTTTGGATTCAAACGCAGCGGTGGCGTTGAGCTGAATTATAATGAGAAAGAAAAATGACCATTAAGAATATTAAATTAAAATTATATATATATAATAAATAATTTAAAATATATTTATATTAAATAATAAAATATATATTAAAATTATATTTATGTTAAATAATAATTAAAAAATTATTAAAAATATATTTATGTTATAAAATAAATTAAAAAGTTAAAAAATTAAAATTAAATAATTTAAAAATTAAATAATTTTAAAAAATTGAATAAAATTAAAAAAAAATAGTGGAGGGGGGTAAAAGGAAAATTACCCCCCTCAATTGGGGGTCTAGTTGATCACTGGACCCCAAAGCTTCAGTCCTTGACTAGAGCTCAGTCCAGTGGAGCACCTCCAGTGGAAGTGATCCAAAGGCACCTCCAGTGGAGGTGCAGTCAGTGAGGGGAAAACCCCGTCACAGAAAAAAAAAAAAGATTCCGCATTAGAGGTGCGGTGGAATCCAAAGACACCCTTAATATGACTTATTTTTTAAGTACATATGATTTTTTGAGTTGCACAATGTAAATAAAAAATATATATCCCTTCTTTCATATTATAAATAAATTTCATTTTTTTTTAATCTCAAAATCAATTTTGAGATATTCAAATTAAAGTTTCAAGTTTTAATTGCTTGGTGTCTCCTTAAAGACATTTTTATTCGTATTAGTTCTGTACACATTCATTATGTGAGTGGATTTTTTTTTTTTTTAATTTATCTTTAAAAAGATGGGTAATTTTTTTTAATTACAAAGATAGTAATTTTTTGAAGTAAAAAAAGATGGATAATTGTCTTGAAGTAAAAAGGTGGGTAGTAATTTTTTTAAAGAGGATAGTTAAAATTTTTAAGTGAAAAAACATAAATTTCTTTTATTTTATTTGGTTTTTTGGGTGAAAAGATTTGTTATTAAGATAAATTTAAAAATAAAAAAAGTGCAGTTATCTAAAGTCTAAACACTCTACGATGAATTAGTAAGTGAAAGTATCGTTATTTAATAGAAAAAAAATAAGTATCATACAGATTTTTTTTTTTTTTTTGCATTCACAATTTTTAGTTTAAAACATTTAGAATTAATACTACATTTAAGAAAGAAAAAAAAGACTTAAATATCCTTAAGAATATATATACATTTAATTTTATCTTTTGATTTTTGAGTACTTTTTTCAATATTGTGTTACTTTACTTGTGACATCGAGCTCAATCAAACATATTATAAGTACTAGAATTTGACACATCCATGTTATGGGTAGACCTGTCCATGAGCCGAATCACGGCTCGGAAGTAAATAATTCTTTGCCCAAGTCCGTTTTGGGCGGGCTCGGGCTGACTCATAAGCCTGTTTCATTATTCATAAATTATTAAAATATAAAAAATATTTTTATATTTTTTTAATTAAATTTAAATAAAAAATAATTTTTATTTAATTAATAGTAATTTGGGCAGAGCCGAATCATGAAAATCTTTGTCTACGCCCAATTCGGGTCAAGCCGGACGGGTAGTCTGACCCTTGAACAGGTCTAGTTATAGGTGAAAAAAATGATGTTTTAGAAATAAATTTTGTATTTTGAAAAAGAATGATATTTTAAAAAATAGTTGATAGTTTTTTTAAGAGATGAGAAGTTAGGTGAGTAATAATGGGTAATTTTTAAAAGTTGAATAGGTTATTTTAAAATATGTTTTTATAAAAAGATAAATAACTAATATTATTTTTTAAAGTTTTATTTAGATTTTAAAATAAATTTTCCAACTAAGTCACAGTTTTTAATATTAATAAAGATAAATAACTATAGATTCTTTTTTTTTTTTTTTGATAAAGAAATAACTATAGATTCTTGATTTTATGCGAGAGACTCTACAAAAAAGATTCTTGATTTTATGTTATCTATAATATATATAAAAGTAAGGATGTGAAGAATCTTTTGAACTGATAAAAATATTTATTGTTGTTTATTATATTACTAATATACCATTTAAATATGTTTTTATTGTTAATAAAATTTATTGAATTTATAAGGAAGAAATTTAGTTTTACTAAAAATACTTTCATTAAATAGATTAATTTGATAATAAATAAAATTTAAAATTTATATTAAACTACTTTATAATTTATAAAGTTTAGTATAATTTGTTTATATTAAACAAATTTTACCAAATTTTAGTTAATATACATTTTATTAGCTTTATTTATTTTAAAAATATACAACTATATATACTTTCGTTAAATAAATTAATTTGATAACAAATAAAAATAAAGTTTATATGAAACTGCTTTATCTTAAAAGTTTAATTTTTTTCACTAACCTTGAAAAGTAAATCAATTTATTTAATATGAATAAAAAATTATTAAATTTTTAATTAATTTTGCATTGATATTAAAAATAATAAATTTTATAATAATTTGATATAATTTGCATATGAAACAAATTTTATTTATTTTTATGTTTTTTGAGGCAAAATGTATTTTATTCATAACTGGAGATTACAGTCTTTTGCAAAATTACTAGAAATAAAGTCTGGGCATTCCTCCAGCCAGTATCTATCTTCGGTGATCTGAATTCCCCATTTGGCTAAACTGTGAGCAATAGAATTTCCCGTCTTAAGAGTATGCACTACATCACTTTTTTGATACAGCAATACTTTGGTTCTATCCTCATCAATCAGAGGTCGGATAGTAGACAAATCCTGGCTTCGGTCTTGAATTTTCCTCAGCACCCCTCGGCAATCTCCCTCTAAAGTGATCTTCGCAAAGCCCATTTCACTAGCAAACTGAAGTGCCCGAACAACAGCTATGGCCTCCACTCGGAATGGGTCTTGCATTCCTTCAATTCTCATTGAACTAGCTCCCAACACTATTCCCAGGTGATCCCTAATCACAATTCCCATTCCTCCTGTTTTGGTCCTGATGTCAATAGCCCCATCAAAACTGACTTTAAATTCACCTGGTTTTGGGTTTTGCTATTGCCGATTCAGGGTCCCGACGTTACAGCTCACTCGGTTGGTAGCAGGTCTGAATTCTTCTACATAACCGAGAATGCATTTCTTTTCTTCTTGTGGATCCTTCCTCTTCCCCTTATGAAGCTCGCGGTTCCTGCTTTCCAACAAGCCCATACAGTCACCATAAACACCTGCCATTGTTCGCTGTTAACAACTTGGACAATTTTTGTGATCCATCTGGTGACTCGTTCTGTCGATTGGCTGCTATAACTCCATCCTAAACCAATCGAATTCCACACTTCTCTCGCAATTGGGCAATCTCGGATAGCATGGCTTACCGATTCTTCCCCAGCTCCACATCTAAAGCATCCTGTACTGTCCACTATCTTCCTTCGGCAGAGGTTAGCTCTTATAGGTAGTACCTCATGAAAAACTTTCCATAAAAGTACTTTGATTTTGCTTGGAATCTCTGCATACCATATTTTTTTTAGCACCATTTTGTTTTGTTGTTCTTGAGTTGTATGCCCATTGTCATTGTTTGTCAGTTCACCTTGTAGAAGCTTGTAACCGCTGCTCACAGTGTACACCCCCTGTTTGTGAAAATGCCACACAAGAATATCACCGCCTCCCGTTTTACTAATTGGTATCATCCGAATTGCCTCACCTTCCTCCGAGTTGAAAATATGTTGTATGGTATCTGATTTCCATTGTAAGGTGTTAGCATAAATTAGATCTCTCACAAAGGTCACCTCTTCCTGCGACCCTCTAGGCGATTGTACCTTAAAATCGATTCTTTTAGGTAGCCATCGGTCCCCTCATACTCGAATAAGATTTCCATCCCCCGTCCCCGACCCTCCATCTTAATCCTCTTTCAAGAGTGAATTTTGCCTTCCAAATGCTTCGCCATGTAAGCGAAGGGTTCCTTCCTAACGAGGACTATAGGAAACTTACGTTTGGGAAATACTTTGGTTTTAAAACTTTGTAAGCAAGCGTGTCTGTATGTTGCAGCAATCTCAATCCTTGTTTCGCCAGTAATGCTTGGTTAAAAGCTTGCATTTCTCGAAACCCCATACCTCCTCTAACCTTTACTGTACACATCTATTTCCAGTTAACCCAGTGAATGCCATTTTTCATATGCACTGATGACCACCAATATTTGCTCAAAACACCATCGATTTCCTTGCACAAGGTCTGTGGTAACTCAAAGCAGTTCATAGTGTAGGCAAGAATTGCTTGGAGTACTGATTTTATAAAGACTTCCTTCCCCCTATGAGAGGCACTGATTGCTCCAGCCTTGTATTTTACCTGTAATTTTCTCCTTAAGTTATTGAAATGCCTTCTTTTTCCTTTCCCCACCATACTAGGCAGCCCAAGGTATTTCTCCGGATTTGATAAAGCTTGAATATTGAAAAAATTCTTCAAACTTTGCTTTCGAGTCTCCTCTGTATTCTTGTTGAAGAAAATCGCAGATTTTTCATAGTTGATCCTCTAACCCGAGCCTTCCTCATAACACTATAGCACGTTCTTCACCTGTTCGCTTTCACTTAGATTTGCCTTAGTAAACAATAAGCTGTCATCTACGAAGAAAAGGTGACTGACTCTGGGTCCACACCGACTCGCTCGAACTCCATGTACCAGACCATTCCTTTGGGCTGGTGCAAGTAAGGCCGATAGGCCTTCGCTGCAAATCAAGAACATATAGGGAGATAGAGGATCCCCTTATCAGAGTCCTCATTCTAGGGAAAAACTGTTAGTTATAGAGCCATTGACAACAATAGAATAAGTAACTGAGGTGAGATAAGACATAATCAGCGAGACCCATCTTGAGTGGAACCCTAACTTGTCCATCATAGCCTTTAGAAAGTGCAACTCTACCCTATCGTAGGCCTTGCTCATATCCAATTTGAGAGCAAAATAGCTCTCTTTCCCTTGTCTTCTGTTTTTAAGGGAATGTAGTAGTTCATAAGCTACTAACACATTCTCAGTGATTAGTCTGCCAGGTACAAATGCACTTTGAGATTCATCAATGCAATTTGGGAGAACAAGTTTAAATCTATTCACTAGTACCTTAGCAACTATTTTATAGATGACATTAAAGAGGCTAATCGATCTATATTGGGTGATTTTCCTAGGGTCTCGGAACTTTAGGAATAATAAAATGTTTGTATGATTAATAGATCTAAAGTCTCCCTCCCTCTTCAACAACTTTAAACAGTAACTAACAACATATTTTCCTACCATATGCCAATATTTTTGGTAAAATAAAGCAGGCATACCGTCAGGTCCCGAAGATTTAGTAGGATGCATTTGTTTGATGGCTATGGCAATTTCCTCATCTTTGAATTCTATTAGGAGATGCCTATTCGATGAGATCCAAGATCTATCAAGATTTCAAGAGGCTAAGTAAGGAGTCTACTTGGGCCGAACCAAGGAAGAAAGGCAAGGAGAGGACTACTTGGGCCAAATCTATGAAAAGAAGCAAGGAAAGGACTTAGGCAGATTCTACAAGTCCCTTAAGCAATCTTAAGACATTCAAGTTGGGCTGCTTGAATAAGGAAGAACAAGACTTGGTCCATGTGATCCAAGCTTCACATGGGTAGCCTTAGAAGAATACAAGTGCCGTCTATTTAACATGAAGTGGGGACCAATTCATTAATGAGGTGGCGCCTACTTAGAAGGTTTATTTGGGTCTTGTAATTACTTAGGCATTTGGGTCTAATTTATGTAACATGTCCAATTGTGGGGACTACCTTCATTAAAACTATTGGACATCTTTTAAATTTATTAGGATTGGGCTTGAGCATGTTCAGCCCATAGTTAAGCTTTCTTTTAATTATGTAAGTAGGTTTGGCTGAATTCCATTCTAGTTAGGTTAGTAAGCCTTGGCTGCCAAGGAGTTTCATTTGTATTAGGAGTTCTTAGGCTAGTTGAATTAGGGTTAGTAGGGAGACTATAAATACCCTTGTTTAGCCATCTATTTTAGCAACCATTATTAATCTATTGAGTTGATTTTATTCAAGTGAGTGTTTCACTCTTTTTAGTTCTTGATAGAACTAGCGAACTTATCAAAGTATTCCTTTCTTTGTGGCGTTCTTCCTATCAAACTTAGGTTCTAGAAACAAGTGTTCTTGGGGTTTAGTTAGCTTAGCTAATCTAGGTTCTTTGATCCAAGATTTCTACGGGTTTAAGTTCCATTGCCTGAATATTGGCTTTCTTGGGGTTAGGGTATTTCAATTTGTTAGTGGGTTCAAAGTGTTGAAGCCCACGGGTTCACATCAATTGGTATTCAGAGCTCAGGTTCCAATCAGGCTTTTTGTCTAGATTGTCACTGACAAGATTTTGGGGTTTCAAAAATATTTGTCTTGGGGTTATAGCTTTAGGCATTTTTCCTAAGGTTATAGTTTTTAGGCAGTCTAGTTTTGGGGTTTCAGTCTTGAAAAATGGTTTTCCAAGCAGGGTTTTTCTCTGAACTATCACTGACAAGGTTTTGGGATTTTAAGTAAACTTGTCTTGGGGTTATAGCTTTCGGCATTTTCTCTAGGGTTATAGTTTTTTAGGCAATCTAGGTTTGGGGTTTCAGTTTTGAAAAATGGTTTAGATCAAGATTTCGTTTCTTGAATTCTTGATCTATTAAAATTTCTTCTTGTTGATTCTTGATCCAAATCTTGAAAAAAAGAATCAAGAATTTAGAGGGCCATTCGAACAGTCCCAAGAAAGAAAAAAAAAGTTCATTCGAGATTTCAAGAAAATCAAGAAGTCTCGTTCTTGAAAGAAAAAGAAAAAAAAGAAAAGAAAAGTGTTCGAACAATAAGAAAAAGAAAGAAAGATTCGAAAAAGATCAAGGGAAATAGGAAAGATTTGAATTCTTGGTAATCTTGTTCTTGTTTTACCTTCTTACTAATTGAATTTCTTGTTTCTTGAGTCTTTTTGCTAGGTAGAATTAAGCAAGGGAGTTCTTGAAGAGTTCTTCTAGTACCTAAAGAACCTAAAAGAGGAAATAGAGTGGTAAAAGGCAAGAGTGGGTAAGATTATTAAAGAAAAAGCCTAAAAGAGTGCAAACAAGAGTTAGAATGATATAATATGAGTGTAAACACTAAAGGAGTGTGTGAGTTGTTTTTTTTTATCACTAATAATTTGTTTTGTAGCAACTTCAAAGATGTATCACAATAGTGACTCAACACCTAAGAAGAAGGTGGATAGCTTATCCTCTATGTTGCATGCAATGCAACAAGAATCTGAACGGTTAAAATTGGTGTTGGAGATGAGAGATAGGATGGGTCAACAGAGGTAGTGAATAGAAATTTACAAGATCTCGTGCTAGGTGAGTCTCTTGTTGCAAGGTATCTCTCAATACGCAATTTAATATAGATGATATGGAGCAGTGGAGAGAGAACATATTTCGTACTATATGTTTTGTAAATGACAGGGTATGTAGTATGATTATTGATGGGGAAAGTTGCACCAATATAGCTAGTACCATCCTAGTTGAGAAGTTGAGCTTATCTTTGCTAGAACATCCAAAACCTTATAAGTTGCAATGATTGACTGAATGTGGGGAGATAGAGGTTAATAAGCAAGTTTTGGTAGCTTTTATCATTGGGAGTTATAGTGATGAGGTGCTTTGTGATGTAGTACCTATGCATACTAGCCATATTTTGTTGGAGAGGTCGTGGCAACATGATAGAAGGGTAATTTATGATGAGTTTAGGAATAGGTATAGCTTTGTAAAGGATGAAAAAACAATCAAGCTAGTTTCTTGCTCTCCATAACAGGTCTATGAGGACCAATTGAAGCTGAAACGTAAATTTGAGCAAAAAGAAAAGAGTGAGGCCAAAACACAAGAAAAAAACATGAGAGAAAAGAAAGATGAGAGTGTGGCCGAAACACGAGGAAAAAAGGAGAGAACATAAAAATGAGAGAGAGGCCGAAAAAGGGGAGGAAAAAGAAAGTGAAAAAAACAGAGAAGTGGCTGAAAAAAAGATACTGATGCCACAAGAGAGAAAAGAAAAGACAAAAAAGAGTTTCTATGCAAAAGAGAGTGAGGTTTTTACTAATGATCAAACTAACAAATCTCTTTCTAGTTTTTCTTTGAATCTGTTATAGGTGTTCAAGCATGTATTTCCAAATGGGAAGCCGAATGGATTGCCTTCCGTAAAAGGCATTGAGCATTCAATTGATTTTGTACTATCTAACCTTGATACAAGCAAGATATGTACTTCTTATGCTACTTGTTACAAGCAAGGTAAGGGGAACATTGATTCTAATGTTTTATCAAGGAGGTATGTATTTCATGCTTCAATGAATGCTAAAATGATTAGGTTCGAGTATGTGCAAGGTATTTATGCCGATGACACTAATTTTTCTTATTCATACTAATGCACTCAAAAGAGTATATCTTATGTAATCATTGCACTAAAAATATCAATTGTAAAGTATAGCAATAAGCAAGGGTCAAGTCCACAGGGATTGGTGTTTAGTTTAAGAATTATTAGTTTATACTTAATTTTAAGACAACAAAATAAAATGGGAGGTTTTTAAAATCAGTTTAAAAGTAAATAAAACAAGAAAAGTATAAATCAAGTAAATAAGAAGTAATCAAATATGAAAAAAGTATGGTTAAGGTTTCATTCTCCACCACTAGACATCATTGAGAATCAATAATCAGATCTATCAACATCAATTAATTATCAAAATTATCAACCGTAGATAACAACAAGCTCTGTTACCCCAATTTTTCCTTAGTTCATCGTTAAATAGAACAAGCTCTCTATTTAATCTCTAACCACTAGACAACCTAGAATAAGCCCTCTAGATTTAATGTAATGACAAACTTTATGATGAGAAAGATAGGTTGATCTAGGCAACAAACACATAAGCTCAGATTGTTTAACCTGTGTTATGTTCCACTTTGCAATTAGCGAATACGTTTTTCAATTTTTATTTATCTTTAAAATATACAAAAATAGATAAAATAACGAGTATTCACATACAAACACATATGATAACAAATACTAGTTACATTAAATGAATGAAATTAGTAGAGTAGTAGACCATGCAGCAAAACCATAAACATTGGATCTGTTTCTTCAAGCCCACATCTCTAAAATTGGCTTTAACAAATCAGACCCACATATATAGTGCTTTAACCACCCAAACCCCCCATTCAAGGTATTCATGGATAGGCTTGAATATGATATCAATATTATTTTTTATATATTTAAATTCGGCCCGACTTGAAATATTGATTTTAATTTTTTTTTTCAGGTGTGTTCATATTTATAAATATATAATCCAAACCTATTTAGATTTGTCTATAATTTTTTTCATTTAAAAAAAAAACATTTTTTTTTATTTTAATCTTTAGCAATTTTTTTTTTTACGTTTTAAAATATAAATAATTTGACATATTTTTAATATTTACATTATATTATTATATATATTTTTATATGATATAAATTATATAGTATATAAATAATATATATTATATTGAATAACTGGTCGAGTTCAGGCCTTAAATGTTGGAGTCAAGGTCCGACCCATTTTTTAAAGGGACCTCATTTTTCTGTTCAAACTCATTTTTTGGACTTAATATTTTTATTCAAACCCTTTCAAATATAGGACGGATTTTCGAATTTGAACGAATAATATAACCTGTAGACAGGTCTTTCCCAAGGAGAAGCTTTTGAATATTTATTTATTTATTTATTTCATCTTCTTTTCAATGATGAACTTTGTTTTACAGATAAAGTTGACGGTGTCTACATCATTCCATTATTCATAACACCCAAAGTACCAATTAAATTAGATATTAATTAGTCTCTAAAAGGTATTAAATCCTAGTATTTAATTTTATTATATTTGTCGCAACCTAAAAAAATAACATAGTCTTATCGTGAGACTTTATTATTCGTTAAGCGTGACATTAAAAAAACAGGAGGAAAAGTCGACTAAATTCCTCTAGAAAAACAAAAGTGTCGATACGGGAACCCGTTTGAGTGAGGGGAAATAGAAGCAGAGGAAAAGATGACTTAATTCCTCTATATTGAAATAAAATAAACGATCGAGGGTATGAAAACGGCCTCGTAAAGAGACATGGAGTTGCCACCAATCTTTTTTAGCTAGGTGTGATTGGCCACCTATTAAAATCGATTTTATAAAACATTTTAAAATTAATTAAAACATTTTTAAAACCAATTTCAAGTATGCGTTATAAACCAGAGAAATCAAAGAAGCGGGTTCGGGAGTCGGTTACGTGCGGGGAAGGATTAGCACCCCCACAACACCCTTATAAATCGGTACCATTTTAATCATGTGTTATCTCAAGTCTCGGTAAAAAATTAGTTTTTAATTTAGTATTTCAAGTTAATTCCCAATTTTAAGAAAAATAATTCCATTTTTAATTGAAAATGATTCGGAATTTATTAATTCAAAATTTTTCTATATTCCCCGACAAAATCGGCAAAATATAGAAATTTTTATTCATTTGGAAAACTTTTCTAATCATTCTCGTTTTTTGAAAGAAAGATATTCCTTTATTAACGATAATTGATGATATTCCCTCCAGCAAACCCGGTAGAGAACTCATGAATTATTTTAACTCGGGAATATCTTTATTTTTATTGAAAATCATTATCTTTTTCAAAACATTTAAAAATATGAACATGAATATGTATGACATAAATAAAATGACATAGCAAAGTCTAGATAATATAATGCAACCTAAATGATATGACATAATTTAAATGGCATAGTATATTCTAGATGAAATGAAAAATCCTAAGTGTCATGGTATATTCTAAATGAGATAAAATGATTTAAATGACATGACAAATTTAAATGACATGGCATATTTTAAATAACTTGGCATATTCTAAATAATCAAACCTAGATGACATGGAATATGATGAAATGTCATGAAACATAAAATAATGCTATCATAAAATATGCATGAAAATAAAACAAAAATGCATGAACATAGTATATGTTAAATAATGTGACAAAAATAAATGACTAAATAAAAAATATGGGATATCATGAAACATTCAAAATCATATGACAAACAATATAAGATCATAAAATGTGAAAAATAATAATAATACCATGAAAAATATCATAGCAAAAATCACATATTAAATAAAATACATGAACATGGAAAATGCAATGCATGAAAATGTATTTTTTCCTTTAAATAAAGAAATCCGTATATCTAAAAAGATATCCGGCTACCTTAGGAAAATATGTCAAATTAGATTTTCTAAAAAAAACAAAACTTTCTGATTGTTTGAAAACAATTTTGAAGAAAAACTTGAATAAAAATTAAAACTCTTACCAAACCCTTTTAAAATGGCTTTAATTTCCTAAATTTAAAATCCCGGACTTAACCACCCTTAACCCGAGATTTATAAAATCATTTTTAAAGTTTAAAAAGGCTTAGAAACTACCCTAAGACAGTAGCTAAAGCTTATACCCAACCCCCTTTAAATGCCTTAGCCAAATGCAACCATTATTCCTCTTTTGATTTCAAATCTGCCTCTACTGTCCGGTTTTGACACATGATTTTTTAGCCTATTTTTAAAAATTCAAAAAAAAAAATCTAAAAACAATACTAGAGACTGAGAACATGTAAATATACACTATAAAAAATTGGCTTAATTTTTTTATTAAATATGACTACCCAGAAAAATCGGAGAAGTTCGAGTACTGGGTGAAAAAAACTGCTTTGTCAAAACACATTTTTTTGCCTTTGATAAAGTCATTCAAAAATCAAAGTAAAAATTGTTGGAGATCATCCTAAAGACCTAAGGACAGTAGCTAAAACATTTAAAAACTTTGGACAAAAATTGGCTAGGTAAAAAAAATCACAAAGGTAGAATAATCAATTTGACAATTCCTTAATTTTCCACAAGTATGCTCAAGAGAGCATGACTTTGAGCCATTGATTGGCCTAAGTCATAAATCATGTGGCAATGACATGGAATGCATGAACATACAGCAAATGAAATGTATGAAATGCATAGTCTAAAGGTCTAAATAGTAAAGGAAATGCATGACAATTCAAGACAACCTAAATGCCTATCATGAGTTTGCATGGCAATAAATGCTATCCTAACTCAATATGCATGCAATGCTTGATAATGTAAATGTGACTTGACCTAATATGTTATGAATATGCATGAAAATGCTAATGTAACCTAAGACCTAAGTAGCATAGCAATGCATGGCAATACCAATGTGATTTAAGACTCAATAGGCATGACAATATCAACATGGCCTAGACCTAAAATGTAATGAACATGCATAGCAATACTATGAACATACAATGGCCAATGAAACTAATGTCAATGCTGGAACAAGCAGCAACTAATACACAATTTCAAGATATGATAATGCAAAGCATGTTACATAAACAAAATGAAAATGCATGACAAGGCAAGGGATGCATGAAGAGGCCGAATGTAGTTATATGATACTCTAATGCAATCCTATCTAGTAAATGGCACAAGTACATGACAAATCATATTAAGATGCATAATGTCATGACATTTTCATAAGCATACGACATACTAAAATCAAAATATACAAGTTCATGGCATGGAGATGCAAACAAGTCAAGAAGCAAAATGAAAATGCACATGCAAGGCATACTAAATATCAATATATGCTAACTCATGGAATGGAGATGCAAACAAGCCAAGAAGCAAGATGAAAATGCACATGCACATGCAAAGCACACTAACATGGAATAGCCGAATGAACATATGACAATATATGAAAAAATGCAAACATATTTATAAAATAAGACATGATACATAAAAAAAATGCACAATATGAGCATGAACACAATGGCCGAATGTGCAAGAAAAATGATTAAGCATGGAATAGAAATATAGAAACAAATATAGCATGGAAAATAATGTAAAGACCATATATAAAATTAAACATAGACATGCAAAGAAAATAACAAGCAAAACTAGTAAATAAAACAAGGAAAGTTAAGCTCCATGGTTGGTATAAAATGGGCATAGCCTCTCACCTAACCATAATCACTTGGTCTTGCCAAGATCATGAAGCCTTTCCATTCCAAAAAATCAGAAAATAAACCATGGTAAATAGCAAAATTAAGGTTAGCTTATGGTAGGTAAAAATGGGCATCGCCTCTCTCTTAACCATGGTCAATTGGTCTAGCCAAGATCATATAGCTATTTCAACCTTTTTTTCTTCATCTTTTGTAAAAAATCAAAACCTTAGAATACTCTAAAAAACCTTCTAAAAATCATTTTTCACAACAATATGCAAGGAAGAAAAAAAAAAGAAAACAAAGGCAAGTAAACATGCCATATTCGGCCAAGCATGAAAACATGTAAAAAAAAAAATTGTTATCCACCATTTAATGAAGAAGAAGAGATGAAAACATAAGTAAACATTAAAAAAAAAACTTTATTTATATGAAAAATGTAGTAGGAAAACAAGATAGATAATTAAGAAAACACCATGGAAAACAAGAAGAAAGCTATGCTAGAGCTTGGTAGAGATGACTACCTTCAAGCTCTTTATTGAAAACCTTTTTTTCTTTCTTTCAAAACCTTTTTCTTTGCTAAGTTAGCTACTGACTTCAGCCAAAAAACCTACCCCCCCTCTTTAGCCTTGGCCGAATGGCCTCTCACCTTTGGATGGAAATTGCACTTTTTTCTCCTCTAATCTTGGCCTTTAGATTAAGATATTTTGATGACAACATAAAAATGTCATCATGCCAATTGATAGCAGCCCTTAAGATGTGTACTCAGCTCTTGTAGTAACTTCAGCCCTTAGATGCAGAAGAGGACCAATCCCATGCACTCATTTGCTTGCCCCCTTGAGTGCCTACCCTTGGATGAGTTGTGCTCTTCCATTCTTGGTCATTGGATGAGGACAACATAAAAATGACATCTTGTAGATTAAATCCAGCCCTCAACATGTGTACTTAGCCCTTGTAGATGGCCTAAGCCATTAGATGAAAAGAGACAATCCCATGCATTCCCTTGCTTAACCGAATGGATGTTCACCCTTGGATGAATTGTGCTCATCTTTTTTTTTTTTCCATTCTTGGCCATTAGATGAGGATTCTTTCATGAAAAATAAAAATGTCATCTTGGCATTTAATCTTGGCCATTGGATGGTGCATTCAACTTTCCTACAAGGCACCTAAGCTATTGGATTAAGGGGGGGACCATTTGCAAGGTGTTAGTGGTAGCATGTGGCTTGATAGAGACTAGGGAATTAAATTGTTCAAGCTTCCTTATTCTCCTCTATGCTGGCTGACCAAGGGAAGAAAAATCCCAGCAATTCCTTCTTCTTTCATATTTTTCTCAATTATAAATTTGCCCTTTTTTGGTTTCTTCGGTGAAATAACCTTTCTGCCCCCCGAACCTAAATAAATAGCAAACGGACTCCAAATTCGAATTTTATTTTTTCAATACTTCCAAAATAATAAAAAATTGAATGCTGTAAGTTTTCAAATTTTCCGAGTCCATTTGCTATTTATTTCGGATTTATTTTCGAAATTGCCCCTTTTATGCACCCGAACTTTACAATTTTTTAAACGAGCTCCGAATCCAGATTTTTCGTCACCAATATTTTCCAAATAATTTAAAAATGTGATCTGGAAGTGTTCATAATTTTTGGAGCTCATTTGCTATTTTTTCGGGATTAATCTGCTTGAATTACTGCATAAGGGACCCGAGACTTGGCCATTTTGCAAACGAACTCCGAATCAAGATTTTACTTAGCCAATCTCTTCCAAATAATTTAGAAATGAGATTTAAAAATTTTTAGAATTTTTTGAGTTCATTTGCTATTTTTTTCGGGATTTATCCGCTTGAATTACTTCATAAGGGACCCGGGATTTGGCCATTTTGCAAACGAATCAAGATTTTCTTTCTCCAATCTCTTCAAAATGGTTTAAGAATGAGATTTGAAAATTTTCAAAAGTTTTGGAATTCATTTGCTATTTTTCCCATATTTTCCAATTTGCCCTTTTGCCTCCGAAACTCGGTTTTGCTCAAAACAAGTCTGATATTCAGATTTTCTTCAAACTGAGCCTTGGGCTATCCTTTTTTAATCATTTCTCATCAATTAAGGGCTTTAGTCCTATCGAATCGGGTCATTTTTGTAATTCTTCCAAATTTCATCGAAATCCACCAAAAACCCTAATTCTAGATTTTCTTCCGAATTAACTTTTCTATCAGTTTTCCTTCCAAGTAGCTTCTCCATTACCCGTATTCAGTACTTATCTTTCATTTGAAACCTTCAATTTTGACCAATTTGATCGTTTAAGTACTTTTCCCCAAATTTCCCGAACTAGGGTTTCTTTTTTTTTTTTCTGAGATTCCATAACCTAACTTCCGACCTCCATATCTTTCAATGTAGAGCTCGGATTATCAAAATTCTTTCACCGTTTTTCAATTGAACCTCAAATCTTGATTTTGAAAGTGGGTTGACTTTTTTAGTAGTTGACTTTTTTAGGGTTGACTTTTTGGGGTTGACTTTTTTGAATTTGACTTTTTCTGTTTGCTTTCTTAAACTAAGTCTCGGAGTACCACCTGCAAGAAGAGAAAAGCCTTTTAGCATTTTGAAACATCAATTTAGGAAGAAAACGTTCCTGATTTAGGGGTCCGGACAAAATTAGGTGTCTACAACTGCCCCTCTTTGGCTATTGCTGAGAATCATGAATCAGGCAAAGATAAACAAACACTAATTTTGTACGGTTAGTGAAATCACATTTGAAGAAAGGGAAAGGATTTTTCAATCATCATCATTTTTTTTTTTGAAAAAGCTGTAAATTGAAGATTTTGTCCTTAAATTGAATTCCTTGACTAATCAAGGCTCGACCTGCCTTAAGAAAACGAGTTCGATTTGTAAAAGAAAAAATTGTGCCCTAAGGTCTTAAAAATTATACCCGGAGGTCTTAAAAATAGTGCCCGGTGATGGAGACTCAATTAAGAGTTGTAAACCCAAGTGCAGGTTATGTTCAAGTAATAAATTCTCGGGTGTTCGAGGTCGAACCACAGGGAAGCGTATTAGTAAGTATAAGTTTATAAACATATAAGACAAAGAAAGTAAACAAGATATTAGGGAATCAACAACAAAATAAGATAAACAAGATATTAGAGAACAAAATAAACAAAATATAAAAGAAATTAAACAAGATATAAAAAACAATAAGAAAAGATGTTGAGGTTAAAGAATCCACTATTGGTGTTATGCTAAGATTAATCTTGTTTTATTACACAATTGAAATCCACACATAAGGGAGGTTCCAATCGGAAGGTTTAGCAATTCAGTCCAAATTGTCCAACGTCCATAGCATATGATATTATGTTCATTTGGTGTCCTCAAAACTCATAAAAAGAGTCCAAGCATTCCTTATGCCAAGGTATATGTCTACAATAAATCAAGGTTATGAAACCAAGCATTTACTGTGCCATTTTCATTGTCAATAATGAATCAAGATCTCTACTTTGCAAGTATGATTTTAAACCAAAAGAAAATATTATCTATACTAGTGTTTATAAATGATGATTCATTTTAGCTCATGTTTAAGAGACTAACCTTAGCATTTACCAAGAGCTTCACCTCATCACCTCAACAATATGATTAGCAACACATACTAGATATGAATAAAATGAAAAGAAATGTAAGAAACATAAGTAAATAAAGAAAAAGAAAACTAGAGAAAGGAAATAAGAAGAAAACTTAGAGAATTTTATTACAATGGCTAATATCCTACCAATGTATCAATGTATCCTAATACTCATCCAAGGCCCTCTATTTATACACATTTTGGAGAGCTAAATGACAAGAGACAAGCTTTATAAATTTCAAAGGTAGGTATAATAGGTGGGTGCATTTTTCTAACAATTTTCGTCATATTGTATGACAATTCTGATCAGCCAGCTTGATGGTCGATTTTGTCAATGTTGGAGGCTCGATCTGATCAAATGGTCTTCTAGAAAAATATACCCCTATCAGTTACGGATCCATAGCCGTTGGAATCAGATCATTTGCTCATGTGGATCGGAAGATATGGTCAAAATACCAAAACAGGTCAGCACAGACGTCATTGCACATCAGCCAACTTGATGGTCGATTTCGCTAGGGAAAACGACTCCGTTTCAAGAAGTGTAAAACATGAAAAAGATACATATGCCTCTTAAATATGCACTGTAAAAATTTCAGCCTTAATGCTTTAGTGAAACTCCAGATATAGCTGATATGGCAAAAGGTGTCGGAACTGGAACTGAATTGGATTTGCCCTTAATTCTTGATTTAACCTAGTAATCTGAAATCACTCAAAGAAACTCGTGAAAAACACCAAATTACATAAAAATATAAAATATCATAAACACAATTAGACTAAGCAATAATAACTCGTATTTGACACAAAACAATAATAAAACATAACTAAGAACTATATAATTATACGAGTTATCACACCCCCACACTTAGATTGTTGCTAGTCCCTAGCAACGACTCAATAAAAATAAAATAAGAAAATCTAATCTAATCCATTTTCGTTGGAAATCACGGTGGCACTTAGCATGTGACACAAGCCTTTAAACCCCTAGGTGTCCCTAGTGGACGAGTTTAGTCTCGTGAGGGTTTGCTAGAACGATACCCACAAACATTGAAAAACTAAAATATAAGTAAACTACATACACTAAAAATATTTACTCCTAATCCTTTCAATATAAATTAGAGACAATCTTTGAACAAGTCTTATAAACTAATCAATAGCTCAAAGAATTTCACAAAAATTCATGCTTGAATGTAAATAAATGAGTTAAGCCAATATTAACATAACATATTTCAATCAAAATAGTGCATATTCAACTTAATCTCAACTTCTCACTATACTCTCATGATTTTCACTCTTTAAAGTAGTGGTAAAGTGTTTACACTCAATCAATCTCATGAAAACAGTTCTACCATATGCTTGCTTGTCCACCTATTCTCCACTATGTAGATCATACAACTTCATAAATCAAGAGGTCTTTTTTCAAGGTTGTAATGGGGCCAAAGGGTTATAATGTGGTTAAAGAACAAAAGGATAAAGATATCACAAAGGTTCCAAAGAGTTCATAGAGTTTAGAGACATAATAAGATCATACGAATAAAACTTCTCAAAACTCTTATAAAGCACATAATAACATAGGCTAAATATTCATGTTGAGCCTTTGCTTCATTCTAACCAACTTTGTAACATCTTTTTCTTTACTTTAACTAGAAGTTCAAGAGAAGATTTTTTTTTTTTTTTAATATGGGAATGTATTTGACAATGATCCCTTTCTTTTTCTCTTGACTTTTGCCTATCTCCTCCCCCACACTTATCTTTCGTTCTAACCCAAATTTTCAAAAAGTATCCCTTGTTTTTGCAATATGTCTCAAAATATATAATCCATCTTTAGAACAAGGGTAAGGATATAAGTATATTTAGGCTAGGTGTAAGTTCTGGTTACCAATAAAATAGCATATTTAATGTAGGCTCAAATTGGCTCACTAGTGGGGATGTTCTCTTAGAACATTAATAATGGATGGCTGTTTGGCTCTGGTTATAATCCTAATGCCTCTATCATATTCATGTTGTCACATGTATCAATATAGTCTCAAACGGTTTAAAGCAAGTTCTAGAGAATCATGTAATCATAAGAGCACTCAAGAAAGAAATTAGATTGATTTGTATAATGCATCAATCATTATAGGCTCAAAAACTCACAAGGATGATTATACAAGTCAGATTAAGTCTAAACATGCTTCTTTCTCAATCAACATATCATATTAACATTGGCTCATAAAAAGGTTGACATCAAGCTCAATTCTCATGAAAATCTTCTCACTAATAAATTTGTTTTAGACTTATGCAATTCATATCTCATCATTGTATTAAAAAGGAACTAGAACACATTAAAATAATAATAATAATAAAGACTCATAAAAAAAAATAGTAGACAAAAATAAAAGAAATCCTAAATCGTTCCCCCCACACTTAATTCTTACATTGTCCTCAATGTAAGTCTATTAACCCAAATGAAAGAATCATGTGTAAGAGAAAAGAACTAATAACATAAGAATAGGAATAACTAAGACTCAAAACAAAACAAACTCATGCAACCTAAATAATCCTAAAATACTTAACAAAAATTAACAAGTAAACATAAAAAGATTAAAATCAAACTGACAAGGTATGTCTCAAGTCTCCCTTACTCAGACCTTGTTCAGAATGAATACTTCTAAATGGCTTAAAACACATCAAATTTTTTTTTTTTTTTTTAAATTAGCAAAATATGTCCCTTACCCCCTACTAAAGGTAGAATTTAGGAGATATTACCTGCAGAGGTTGCTAACCTCTTATTATAACTGAGACACAACAAACAAAATGTTAGATAATGTCACAAAGACAGAGTGCAATCCACTCCTTGCTCGTCCATATCTCTTTTTCTTTTTCCGAGCGTTTGCGAAACAACCGTAGCAGGTAAATACTCATAAGCTTGGAGCTTTTTGAGTAAATCTTCAATGGTTGTAGCAGAAATTATGGTTCTCCTTGCCTCTGAAAACATGAATCCATTATCCACAGCATTATCTAAATATGAAAGCAAATTACTAAAATAACCATTAATATTAAGCAAACCAATGGGTTTCTTATTTGTGACCAAAGATGACCAAGAAGCCACGCAAGCTATTTCTTCCAATGTACCCAGACCTCCTGGTAAAGCAATGAATGCATCGGCAGAATGGTACATGATTGTTATCCGTTCAGGGATACTCCAGACTTGTATTTCCTTACCCACGGTAGGTCCACAAAAACCTGTGAATAGTTTTGGCACGATTCCTAGAACTGGACTTCCTCCGGCGTGTGCTGCTGTAGCGACTGCTCCCATTAAACCCGAACTACCGCCTTCATAAATCAACTGGATCTTTTGTTGGGCAAGTATTACTCCAACTCTTATGGCTTCATCAGCGAATATGTTATTTTTCCCTGGATAAGCACCTCCAAAGACACAAATTTTTTTAATGCGCTGGGACGAAGTACTTTCCATTTTTTTTTCGAGTGCCTGAAAGAGAATGAGTACGTGGTGTAATATATAGAGGACTGAGTAGTGAATCAGACAAGAGTAATAATGTCGCCGAAAGTGTATTTGACCTGTCAGAAGAAAATGTTAACCTAACAAAAGATTTTTGCGTGATTTCAGGAAGAAAATCAAAAAGAAAAGAAAAAGCAACCGTAAAAGACCAATGCAAAAAAAAAAAAACGAGAATAATTACACAAATCGTAAATTAAACCGAAATGAAGTTATTGCAAATCAAACCAAAAGCTGAGAAGTCATTTATTGTAGTTGTGATTGTGGCTCACATCTTCCTCTGGTTTTACGTCCAGAATCGGCTTAAACGCCTTCTATGAGTCGAGGATATGCTTCCCATCCAGTTTTCTTACAAACTGGCAAACAGGGTCTTTTAACATCAGATTCCCAAGATGTTGCCATTCCCTTTGGAATTGCGGCCATAAATCAAGAATTTCTCTTTGTACGTCTCCACTAGGATGCGTCTCAAGAGAAAGTTGGATATTATCCAAATTCTCCTTACTCAGTCCATCCTTAATGAATTCAATTTTATCATCTCGATTAGAGGACAGAATCCCAATAGAACGACATTTACCGTTACACGTCCATCGTGCACATTTGTGGCAATTTGAACTCATGCGCTTTGCTCGTCGCTTCTTTGCAAAAGTGCTTCTACCTGTACCTGGTAAATGCAAAACAGGAAGATATTCATCTTCACGTACCTTGGCTTCAATTATCCAACGTATGTCTTCAGGAATCCCTTTGTGCATAAGCATTCTTAATCTTTCAAATCGAACTTGGTAAAGCTTCAGTAAAATATTCCGAGGAAAATGAGGAAATCGTTTCTGCAATCTTGTGAGAATATCATCCATCTTGAAAAAAAAAATGAAAAAGAAATTGAAAAAGAAATTTATATACAATATCAGTTTTGTGGGTAGCTGATGGAACCGACTTAAATAATCACGGAGTACCGTTATCCGCCATTTAACCGGGGTAAAGTTGGCCAGTAAAATCCACACTGTAAAATTTTTGCAGCAGTTTTCTTTGATGAAGAATGACCACCACATGCCTCGGAATGACAAAACTTAATTACACTACTTACCTCATTGTCGGGAATGCATCTTCGAAAAATCTGATCAGGACAATATTTGAACAAGTAAGGGTCATCCCAATAGAACTTCTTTACCTCATTCAGAAACTTCCTTTTATCTTGGGGGCTCCATTGAGAAGGAATTTTTCCCAAAAAGGAATATTTTAGCTCGGATGGCAATGGTTTTAAATCCAGCTTGGGTGGTTCAATAGTTGATGGTACAGTGACATTTGTGAGTGATGGAAGTTCCTCAAACTTTTGTTTCCAACGATGCTTATCCTGAAAAGAATTTAACAAAGAATCAGTGTGTGAAATTTCTGAAGCATTATCAAACTCACATTCAATTAAATAAGCTTCTAAAGGATCATGGAATGTGGTAGTGGTGAGATGTTCATGAACAAGTTCTTCAATGAAATCCACTGCATGTACTTCTGAATCATCACCAGGTTGCTTGCAAATATTGAACACATTTAATTCTAAAGTCATATTTCCAAAAGAAATGTTCAAAATACCATTCCTGCAATTTATCAGAGCATTAGAAGTTGCAAGAAATGGACGGCCTAATATAACAGGAATTTGAACATTTGGATTTGAAACAGGATGTGTGTCCAAAACAATAAAATCAACAGGGAAGTAAAAATTATCAATTTGAACCAAAACATCTTCAACTATCCCTCGAGGAATTTTTACAGAACGATCAGCTAGTTGAAATGTAACAGGTGTTTCCTTGAGTTCACCTAAACCTAACTGTTGATAAACAGAAAAAGGCAAAAGATTAACACTAGCACCAAGATCAAGCAATGCACGTTCTATTTTAGTGTTTCCAATGATGCATGAGATTGTTGGACATCCAGGATCTTTGAATTTTGGTGGAGTAAGGTGCTGAATGATTGAGCTCACACTTTCCGTCAGAAATGCTTTCTTTTGTACATTATGTTTCCTTTTAAATGTGCACATGTCCTTCAAAAATTTAGCATAAGATGGAACTTGTTTGATTGCATCCAATAAAGGAATGTTAATCTTAACTTGTTTGAAAAGTTCATATATTTCTGCATTTTGATTCAAATTCTTTATTGTTTGCAACCTTTGAGGAAAAGGAGCAGGATGCATACCTTTTTCTTTGTCCAAATTTTCAAGAAGTTCAGACTTACCATCATCCTTACCATTACTTTTCGGAGGGGAAGAAGGATCTTGGTCTTTTGATGGAATGTTTTTGTCAATTGCCTTTCCACTTCGAAGAGTTGTGATAGAACTGGCATTTTCCTGTTGAGTTTCATTGGAGCAAGAAACAAGACATTGAGTAGAAGGGTTAGGCTGAGGTTGAGCAGGAAACTTACCTTTTTCTTAAGTGCGTAATGAAGCTGTCAATGTGGACAAGGTGTTTTTGATCTCATTGATGTCCTGTGAAGTCCGGTTATTCACATTTGCTTGTGTTTGCATGAATGCTTGCAATGTCTCTTCCAAGGTTTGTACACGTGAAGGTTGATAGGAAAAAGTGTTGCCCGGCTTTTGAGATTGTGGTACCTGAACATGATTATTATTCCGCCAACTGAAGTTGGGATGATTTCTCCATTCAGGGTTATACGTTTCAGAATAAGGAGAAGGAAAAGGCTTTTTAAATGTGTTTGTGGAATTTACTTGATCATGCAACGCTTCTTTAAGAATGGGAATGTTTGGACATTCAGAAGTGGGGTGTCCCATGATTTCACAAATTCCACAACTTTCTTCATTTTTAACCGTTTTGACTTCTTTTACTTCTCTAAGTTCCATGGCTTCAATCTTTCTAGCCAAATTAGCTACTTTAGCTTTTATCTCATCTTCTTGACTAAAATGATATTTACCTCTGTTAGAAAAAAGATTAGATCTATTGGAACTTTCAGAGGAATTATCTATGTGCCAGGCTTGAGAGTTATCTGCCAAATGGTCTAGGTTGTCAAAGGCTTCTTCAGGTTCTTTTTCTAGAAACTCACCGTTACACATTGTTTCAACAAATTGTTTAGTTTCGGGAGTTAAACTTTCATAAAAGAAACTAATAAGACGCCATTTTTCAAAACCATGATGTGGACAAGAACTTAACAAATCTTTAAAACGCTCCCAACACTGAAAAAATGCTTCATTTTGACTTTGATTGAAATTTTGAATCTGTCTTTTCAAAGCAGTAGTTTTATGTGCTGGGAAAAATTTCTTTACAAACTCAGTTTGTAATTCTTGCCATGTGCCAATTGACCTTGGTTTTAAATTATGAAGCCAAATTTTTGCTTTATCTTTTAAAGAAAAAGGAAATAATTTTAGCTTGACAATTTCATTTGTACATTGTTGGTCATTAAAGGTGACACATACATCTTCAAAGTCTTTTAGAAACGAGTAAGCACTTTCCGATTCTAACCCATGGAAATTTGGAAGCAAAGCTATCATACCTGGTTTAAAACGAAAGTTGTTTGCATTGAGAGGAAAAATAAAACAAGAGGGTGATGAGCTTCGAGTTGGTTGCAAGTAGTCACGCATGGTGCGTACTTGTCTGTTCTCATCTTCAGCATGAACACTTTCATTGTCAGCCATGGTAGGAGTTGTATTAGAAAGATTACCTGAAAAAGTTTCACAATAAAATCTAACTAAACGACGAGATCTAAAATCACGTCGCCAAACAAGCATAAAACAAAGTTAATATACAGATTAGGCGATATAACCAACCAATAAAAATAAAACAAAGTTAATATACAATATAAATATAAATATATAGAAAATTAGGCGGTATAACCAGCCAATAAAAATAAATATACTTATATACTTAGTATTGCCTCCCCGGCAACGGCGCCAAAAACTTGATGGAGACTCAATTAAGAGTTGTAAACCCAAGTGCAGGTTATGTTCAAGTAATAAATTCTCGGGTGTCCGAGGTCGAACCACAGGGAAGCGTATTAGTAAGTATAAGTTTATAAACATATAAGACAAAGAAAGTAAACAAGATATTAGGGAATCAACAACAAAATAAGATAAACAAGATATTAGAGAACAAAATAAACAAAATATAAAAGAAATTAAACAAGATATAAAAAACAATAAGAAAAGATGTTGAGGTTAAAGAATCCACTATTGGTGTTATGCTAAGATTAATCTTGTTTTATTACACAATTGAAATCCACACATAAGGGAGGTTCCAATCGGAAGGTTTAGCAATTCAGTCCAACGTCCATAGCATATGATATTATGTTCATTTGGTGTCCTCAAAACTCATAAAAAGAGTCCAAGCATTCCTTATGCCAAGGTATATGTCTACAATAAATCAAGGTTATGAAACCAAGCATTTACTGTGCCATTTTCATTGTCAATAATGAATCAAGATCTCTACTTTGCAAGTATGATTTTAAACCAAAAGAAAATATTATCTATACTAGTGTTTATAAATGATGATTCATTTTAGCTCATGTTTAAGAGACTAACCTTAGCATTTACCAAGAGCTTCACCTCATCACCTCAACAATATGATTAGCAACACATACTAGATATGAATAAAATGAAAAGAAATGTAAGAAACATAAGTAAATAAAGAAAAAGAAAACTAGAGAAAGGAAATAAGAAGAAAACTTAGAGAATTTTATTACAATGGCTAATATCCTACCAATGTATCAATGTATCCTAATACTCATCCAAGGCCCTCTATTTATACACATTTTGGAGAGCTAAATGACAAGAGACAAGCTTTATAAATTTCAAAGGTAGGTATAATAGGTGGGTGCATTTTTCTAACAATTTTCCTCATATTGTATGACAATTCTGATCAGCCAGCTTGATGGTCGATTTTGTCAATGTTGGAGGCTCGATCTGATCAAATGGTCTTCTAGAAAAATATACCCCTATCAGTTACGGATCCATAGCCGTTGGAATCAGATCATTTGCTCATGTGGATCGGAAGATATGGTCAAAATACCAAAACAGGTCAGCACAGACGTCATTGCATATCAGCCAACTTGATGGTCGATTTCGCTAGGGAAAACGACTCCGTTTCAAGAAGTGTAAAACATGAAAAAGATACATATGCCTCTTAAATATGCACTGTAAAAATTTCAGCCTTAATGCTTTAGTGAAACTCCAGATATAGCTGATATGGCAAAAGGTGTCGGAACTGGAACTGAATTGGATTTGCCCTTAATTCTTGATTTAACCTAGTAATCTGAAATCACTCAAAGAAACTCGTGAAAAACACCAAATTACATAAAAATATAAAATATCATAAACACAATTAGACTAAGCAATAATAACTCGTATTTGACACAAAACAATAATAAAACATAACTAAGAACTATATAATTATACGAGTTATCACCCGGAGGTCTTAAAAAATGGTGCCCGGAGGCCTTACCCGTGATTTGAAAAATTATGCCCGAAGGTTTTAAGAATGGTGCCCGAAGGTCTTTAAAAATGGTGCTCGGAGGCCTTACCCCTGATTTGAAAAATTATGCCCAGAGGTCTTAAAAATGGTGCCCGAAGGCCTTACCCGTGATTTGAAAAATTTTGCCCGAAGGTCTTAAAAATGGTGCCTGAAGGTCTTTAAAATGGTGCCCGGAGGTCTTAAAAAATGGTGCCCTGAAGCCTTACCCATGATGAAAAATTATGCCCGAAGGTCTTTAAAATGGTGCCAAGAGGTCTTAAAAATGGTGCCCGCAGGCCTTACCCGTGATGAAAATACCTTGATGACAGTCTCAAGGCTCGAATCATTTGATAAACAGAATGAATTCAATTTAAAACAAAAGAAAATACCTCGACGGTGGTCCCAAGGCTCGACTCATTTGATAAAACACAATGAATTCGATTTAAAACAAAAGGAAATACCTCGACGGTGGTCTCAAGGCTCGATTCATTTGATAAAACAGAATGAATTCGATTTAAAACAAAAGGAAATACCTCGACGGTGGTCTCGGGGTTTGACTCATTTGAGAAGCAGAACGAGTTCGATTTGGAAAGCCAAAGTTTTCTTGATTCCTGCAATGTTAACTAAATGCAATGATGAGAATGACATGCTTTGCAAATGCTTGTATGTTACCTGAGGATGAATTCAATAAAATGATTGTGTCATGATTTCTAATTTATGGTTTCTTTGAGGTTCACAGATTATCCGACTTCATGACGAAGTCTTCAATTATTCACTGATGCCCCACTTAAGGAACCTTTTACTCAAGATAAATTGTCAAACAGTCTCAGTTTCTGACTTTGCTAAAATTCAAAAATTTCTGACTTCATGACAGAGTCTCCAACACATTCACTGTTTTCCTTTACTTGGTGAATTTTCCATCGGGATTAGTGGTTTCCAAACCTTTTTCTAAGATTTAGATCTATTCCTTAGTAATACTTTTAAACTCCTTTTATTAAACAATTTATGTTTACTAATCATTATTCAATTTAATAACAAACAAAATGCAATCTCAAAAAATGTAAGAAAGAAAGTATGAAACAAGCCAATGTCATAAAAAAGGTAACAAAAATTTATTGCAACAAATGTTTTAAAATGGTAAAACTGAATATCAAGGATATAAGAAACAAATGTAAAGTTATAGGTTGTTGATGCCCCGGATGCGGAATATCTTGGACCACTCTTTTTTCAAATCATCTGAAATTTCTCTTGAACGGTCAATTTACTTGGGTAATCCCTCGGCTTCCGTAGTTACGTCAGACTGAGTTGTTCCATTTTTCTCTGATTTTTAAATACTTCCTCCCCCTTTACACGAAGCATTGATTCAAACCTTAATCAATACTTGAGTCGCCCTTTGTGGGTTTTCGGCTTAAACCGCTCCTTTTTTTTATATTCTACCACGCATCTGAGAATTCTAAATGCTTCCAAGGTAAAAATGTCAATTCAAAAGATGTGATGAATTCTGAGAAAAACCTTTCAAATTAAATACCCATGCTTGATCAAAATGGACTTTTAAAGTACGTAATATAG
This sequence comes from Fremontodendron californicum, assembly GCA_030761205.1. Lineage (NCBI taxonomy): Eukaryota > Viridiplantae > Streptophyta > Magnoliopsida > Malvales > Malvaceae > Fremontodendron > Fremontodendron californicum. The sequence goes on from JAULJL010000037.1 coordinate 5,769,419, forward strand.
GCCATGGTTCGGGTTTAGAAGGAAAGGATAAAATAGGCCCAAAATGTGTTTAAGGGTGATTGGATCAAGGATCATTTCCTGAGGAGAATTCATTCTTGAGACATTTGTCCCTTTTTTGGAATTTTTTTCTTTTTTGCTGGCTTTCATTTGCCATTCTTTGATTTCATATTTTCCAATGGCTCTCTCTCTCTCTCTTTTTTTTTTTTGGCCATGATTTTGATTATTTTTCCTTGTATTTGTCCTCCAGTGTAGAGGGTGATCCTTGATCAAGGTTCAAAGAAAGAAATAATTCCTAAGGCTCAAAGGGGTAACTAGGGATAATTTCTTTTTAGCGAAGGGAATATGAAAGATAGCCATTCATCATATCAAGCATGAACATTTTCTTTGAAAAGAAATTCTCAGGGGAGATAGATATATAGAATTTCTATTTCTACACTTGGAATCATTCGAATTCCCATATGCATAGCATCATCTTTTTTAAGCATAATACTTCTTCAATTAATCAGCATTCACGGGATGTCTAAAATCATCCCCGTCCATCCGAGTTAAAATCAATGCTCCTCCAGAAAAAGCTCTTTTTACCATATAGGGTCCTTCCCAATTTGGAGCCCATTTTCCTCGTGGATCCTTCATTATGGGGAGAATTTTCCTCAGTACCAACTCTCCTTCTCGGAACTGTCTGGGTCGAACCTTCTTGTTATGGGCTCTAATCATCCTTTTTCTGATACAACTGCCCGTGACAAATTGCCTTCAATCTTTTCTCTTCGATGAGATTCAGCTGTTCATAATGAGCTCTAACCCTTCTGCCTCTTCTAGGCCAACCTCCATCAAAACACGAAGTGAAGGAATCTCAACTTCAATAGGTAACACTGCTTCCATACCATATACTAAAGAAAACGACGTTGCCCCTGTAGATGTGCGAACCGAAGTGCGATATACGTGAAGAGCAAAAGGCAAGATCTCATGCCAATCCTTGTACACATCAGTCATCTTCTTGACAATCTTCTTGATGTTTTTGTTGGCTGCTTCTACTGCCCCATTCATCTTCGGACGATAAGGTGCCGAATTGTGATGCGTGATCTTGAACTGAGTACATATCTTTCTCATCATTTTATTAATTAGATTGAGAGCATTATCTAAAATAATTCTTGCTGGCAATCCATATCAGCATATGATTTCCTTCTTAACAAATCTGCATACCATCGACTTCGTTACATTCGTATAAGAAGCAGCTTCCACCCACTTTGTGAAATAGTCTATGGCCATCAGGATGAAACGATGTCCATTTGAAGCTTTCGGGGTAATAGGCCCAATCATATCCATTCCCCATATTGAAAATAGCCATGGTACGGTCATGACATGCAATGGCGATGGCGGCACAAGAATCTTATCTGCATAGATCTGGCATTTATGACACTTCGGGAATAACTGATACAATCTCCTTCCATCGTCAGCCAATAGTACTCTGCCCTCATAATCTACTTAGCAAGCATGTAACCATTAGCATGGGTGCCACATATCCCTTCATGAAATTCCTATATGATTCTTCGAGTTTCGGTAGACCCGACACATCTCAACAGGACTTGATCTTTCCCTTTCTTGTAGAGAATCTCGCTGTCTAGAACAAAACCCATTGCTAGCCTTTTCAGAGTCCTCTTGTCATTTTTTGTTGCCTGTTCTGGATATTGTTGACTCTTGATGTACTACAAGATGTCGTTATACCAAGGGAGACCATCAGCTTCTTCTTCAATACTCAAGCATTGGTTAGGAGACTCATATATGCTTATTCTAATCGGCACAACTTTCGCCCCTTCATTCACTTTAAACATTGATGACAAAGTAGCCAGAGCATCCGCCATCCGATTTTCTTATCAAGGGAATTAATTGAAAGTCACTTCTTCAAACTCCTCCAATAAACTCAGTATGCTGATATGGATATATCACTAAATTGATATATCACTAAAGCTGAATCTCCAAAAACTTCCAAAACTTTGATTTTTCTGTCCACTGCTGCATGAAGGCCCATAGTACATGCCTCATACTCAACCGTATTATTTGTACAATCAAAATCCAATCTGGCGGTGAAGGGATAAAAATCTTTTTCTGGGGATATGAGCACTGCACCAATTCCGTGCCCCATGGCATTGGATGCCCCGTCAAAGTACATCTTCCATACTTTCTTCTTCAAGGGAACCTCATCCGCTTCATCTGGGAAATCAAAGTTCAACGGCTTATAATCTTCCACTACCCGACTTGCTAAAAATTCAGCCACTGCACTGCCCTTGATAGCTTTCCGACTCACATATAGAATGTCATATTCTGACAACAAAACCTGCCATCTTGCTGTCCTCCATGACAAAGAAGGTCCTTCCAACATGTACTTGATTGGATCTAGCTTGGCGATCAACCACGTTGTGTGGTACAGCATGTAGTGTCTGAGCCTCTGAGTAGTCCAAGTTAAGGCACAGCACAGCTTTTCTACCGATGAATATTTCAACTCATAATTTGTGAACTTCTTGCTGAGGTAGTAAATCGCCTGTTCTTTCTTTCCAGTCTCATCAAGCTGCCCCAAAACACAACCCATGGATCTCTCAAATACTGATAGTTACAATATCATCGGTTTATCTGGAGTCGATGGCATTAATACTGGTGGGTTTGATAGATAATGCTTAACCTTTTCAAAAGCAAACTGACACCCTTCATCCCACTCTCCTGGATCATGTTTTCGAAGTAACTTGAATGTTGGATCACATTTATCGGTTAACTAAGAAATAAACCGAGCAATGTAATTCAATCTCCCCAGAAAACCTCTTACTTCTTTTTGAGTACGTGGAGGTGGCAAATTCTGGATGGCCTTTATTTTATCCGGATCAATCTCAATTCCCCTTTTGCTAACAACAAAACCCAAAAATTTCCCCGAAGTGACTCCAAAAGTACATTTTGTCGAGTTTAGCTTGAGTTGAAACTTTCTTAGTCTTTCAAAGAGTTTCCTAAGATTCGCAATATGCTCCTCTTCTCCTTGTGACTTTGCAATCATATCATCAACATAAACCTCAATTCCCTTATGCATCATGTCATGAAACAAGGTCACCATGGCTCTCTGATATGTTGCCCCAGCATTCTTCAACCCAAACGGCATTACCTTGTAGCAGAATGTTCTCCACATTGTAACAAATATGGTTTTCTCCATATCTTCCGGTGCCATTTTAATCTGATTATATCCCGAGAATCCATCCATGAAAGAAAATCGAGGAACTCTTCGCCGTATTATCTACCAAAGTATCAATGTGAGGCAAAGGGAAATTATCTTTGGAACTGGCCTTGTTCAAATCTCGATAATCGACACACATACACACCTTGTCATCCTTATTTGGTACTGGAACAATGTTTGCCACCCATTCTTGATATTTTGCCACCTCTAAGAATCCAGCATCAAACTGCCTCTTCACCTCCTCTTTTACCTTTAACAGCATGTCCGACCTCATTCTTCTCAATTTTTGTTGAATTGGCTTGCACTCTGGCCTTAAAGGGAGCTTATGAACCACAATGTCTGGATCCAAACCCAGCATGTCTTGGTATGACCATGCAAATACATCTACATATTCCCGGAGCAAAGCTATCAATTCACCCTTTATTAATGAAGACAATGTAGTCCCGATTTTAACCTGTTTTATCTCTTCACTACTTCCCAAATTTAACAATTCCAATAGCTCCTCATGAGGAAGTACTTGTTTCTCTTCTTGTTCTATTTTTCTCAATAAGTTTGGAGGTAGATCATAATCCTCAATATCTTCGTCGGCCTTAAAATCACTCGTGCAAATGGGTCTCTCAAAATAAATTTTAGAATTATTGACAGGAAGGTCCTCATATTCCGCATCCGTACACCTGTAAATAGGTGGGGAAAAAATAATATAGGAAAACATATATACAATCGAAGAAAAATAAATAGCATAAATGAAAGAATATGGACACATCAATATGAAGGAAATGCATCATGTTTGTTATTTATTGGATGAAAAGTTTTAGACAAAAGCCCATTACAAAAAAAAAATTCTTAATATTTTCGGGCAAAGATATTTAAGATTTGTTTAAAAATATTACGTTGGAATAGACCTAAAAACTATGGGTAGCTCGGTTGCACTCCAACTGGTCAGTCTATATCTTGGTGGACAAGGTCGCACCATCCAGTTAGCATTCTCACTTTCAATTCTTTCTTCCCTAGTCGTGCAGATCTCCATATCATACATCTGCTCATCCCTATTCACCTGGAATCTCTCGAAGGCTTGCTCGATCATTACGAGCACATCATCAAAATTCTTTTCTCCGAACAGAGAACAGGCTGAGCGAAAGCTGTGAAGGATAGGTGGGAATGTCATAGGCTTCCACTCAATATCCATACCCGCGAGACGGGCCATTCTCCTTTGTCGGTTCTTTTCAACTTCTTTCCTTTTCTCATGGGCCTTTGGAAGATACCCTAGGCCAAATCGATCTTTCTTTCCCACTACTTCCATTGCTCGGGCCATCCCCTGATGATATTTTCCAAGACCTTTTCCAGCCCTGTAACCTTTTCCCACGGTAGTTCTTACCCCCAGCCTTGTGTTCTTAGACAACCTAGGTTTCGGAATCTTTTACCCTTTAGCGACGAAAACCGTATTTACGAATTCCAAAGACCAAAAAGAACATTCTACAGCATCTTCATTGGGTTCATCATAAGGAGATTTAGTAGATGTAGAGGCTATTACGTCCTTTTCTCCTGATACAGTGACCAAACACCCCTTTATCACAAATTTCAGCTTTTGGTGGAGAGATGAAGGTACACCCCCTGCTGAATGTATCCACGGCCTTCCCAACAGGAAATTATAGGACGGATTAATATCCATGACTTCAAATTTCACGGTATAGGTGCATGGGCCTATCTCCAGAGGAACCTCAATAGTTCCCATTACATCTCTCCTAGTACCATCAAAGGCTCTTACCACCGTGCAGCTTGGCAGCATATAAGAAATATCCACTGGCAATTTGGATAGGGTTGCTAAGGGTATCACATTTAATGAAGAACCATTATCCAAAAGGACCCTTGGTAATATGTGCCCCTTGCAAGTGGTAGTTATGTGAAGCGCCTTTGTTGACCCAATACCATTGGGTGGTATTTCCTCATAACTAAAATATTTATGGTCGTCTGCCGCGATGTTTCCCATCAGCCTGTTAGCCACATATGCTTGATTCAACACTCTCAACAGGGTATTTATGTGTGGCACCGAGTTCAAAAGCAAAGATAAGATTGAAATTCTAGCTGGTTGACGTTGCAGTTGCTCAACCACGTTATACTCACTATGCTTTATGAATTTTAAGAACTCGCAGGCTTCTTTCTCATTTATCGGCTCTTTTATTCTGTTTACCGGGGCTGACCCCCTTTCTACTTCTTTTGACAAATCCATCTCAATATGGATTGGTTCAGCTGCTTTCTTCCCTTTCTCCATTCCTCTATCTTTTCCTGTTAACCCCTTTTCAACACCCTCAAGAGCATAACACCTTCCACTTCGTGTTAAGTACCCCACACCTGTGATATCTTGCTGACTCGAAGACCCATGCATAACCATGCTACAGTCGTATTTCCATGGTGCAGCTTTGTTTTCATTGTACGAAAAAGAAACAGGCAAATCAATGATTAACTTAGGTGCACTTTCCTCAACGAATGGCATAACTTTCTCCTCTGGTTCATCATAATAGATGATCAAGGGTCTTCATATCCCATAGCCAGCTGCATTCTCAATAACCTCTACTTCCTCCTCTGTCTCCTTGTAAAACTGGGCCTCCCCATCATCCATCATCTTTTGGACTTTAGCCAGAAAGTTCCCACAGTCCTATATGATATGACCTCCACACTTATGGAACGGGCACAAATTCTGCACCCTCTTTGCGACCATTTTTAAACTGTCTGCATCTGCCACCATTCCTGCCTTAATCATCTCGACCTATACTGTAAACATTGGAGTCTTGACTTCCCTGACATCCCTTTTTACCCTTCTGACTTCCCCTGTCCATATTGCATATGTTCGATTCTCCGCATGATCTGGCAATGGGCTTCCCGCTACATTCGACCCATTCTTTGCCCCAAACTTCACAACTCCGGCGTTGATCAGGCTTTGGACTTTTTTTTTAAAGGCCAGGCAATTTCAGTCGAATGTCCTTGAATTCTCGCGTGGTACGCGCAGTTAGTGTTTGCATTGTACCATCTTGGATATGGCGGTGTCAGCGGTTTGAGATATACGAGTGCAACAAGTTGACCCTACAATAGTTTGGGATATAGCTCACCATAGGTGGTAGGAATCGGATCAAATTGGGGTTTTTGATAGTTCCTTGGTTAACGTTGGTCATTGCGCCCGGCTCCCTGAGTGTTTGGGACAGTGTTTCGGGCAAGGTTTATCTGTTGGGATATGCTAGTTGGAAATGACTGTTGTGGTATATTGGTATAAGGGAAGGGATTTTGGGTAAGGTGGTTCACATTGGGGTAATAAGGATTATACCTCGGGTAAAGTGTGTAGGGTGTAGGAGGTGCATAAGATGTGGTAGGAGTATAGGCCCTTGGTGGTGTATGTGGTGTGGGAGGTATATATGGGTATTGGTTGATACTAACTGCTTCGGTCTCCCCCTTCAATTTTCCCATTCTTAATGGCCGACTCTATCATCTCTCCAGATATCACCATGTCTGCAAAGTCCTTGGTGGCACTCCCCACCAGTTTATCATAATAGGGTGCTTTCAGGGTATTGATGAAAAGCACTGTAGTTTCTTTGCTAGTTAAAGGGGGTTGCACTTATGTGGCCAGATCCCTCCATCTTTGCGAGTATTCTTTGAAACTCACAGTGGTCCTCTTTTCCATGTTCTGTAGGTATCAGGTACCATATCAGATACATACTTATAATATTCCATGAAAGCCCTGGCTAAATCCTTCCATGAACGAATCTTGGTACGACTCAGTTGGTTGTACTATCGGGTTGCAGACCCTGTCAAGCTATCTTGGAAATAATGGATAAGCAGTTTCTCATTATCATCGTGCCCCGTCATTCTTCTGCAGTACATGGTCAGATGTGCTGATAGGTTGGTAGTCCTATTATATTTTTCAAAGTTTGGTACTTTGAACTTTGAGGGAATTACTAGATCGTGTACTAAGCTCATCTCTTTGGCATCCAGACTGCCAAATAACTCCGTCCCTTCAACGGCCCTCAGCCTCTCCTCTAGCAGTTGATATTTTTTCTGTGATTCTATCATTTCGACCCTCTTCAGCTCAGTCATCTTTGCTTTTTCCTTTTCAGCTAGTTCCTCAAAGTCTGGAACGTTAACATCATTTGGATCAGCTCCCATATTATCCTTTCCAGGAACATAGTTCTGTGTCTCAGCTGCTGGCTGGATATAAACATAGGAGGCTGCCCCAATTGGCACCTCTTGGCCCTTTTGCTGTATGTTTTTAGGTTGATCCTCTTCAATTACTATAATTTTCCTAGTGACCGAATTCTCTCCCGGCTCTTTTTGTTTCATCATGGCACTCATCATTTCCATGAGTTTAGTCATCCGTTCTCGAGACTCCTCCTAAGATTTAGCTAACTGTTCCTGCAGTTCCCTTTGAGTTCTGTCCATTCTTTCAATTCTAGCAAACTGATCATTTTCCATAGCTCTGGCTTGAGATCGAGTATTGTAAGGGTGTCAAAAATCCGATTCTTTTTTAGTGCGACCAATTGTACCTTTAGTTTTGAAAACCATGAATTAGAAATTATTGACACATCTTTTTTATGTTTTATAAAAAATGAATGGATGGATGTATGACTAAATGTGAATGAATAAATCAAATAAAATGGATATGTACATGACAATGTATATGAATATGAAAGAATAAATGAATGAACAAGCGAAATGAATAAATGAGTGGTTAAGTGTATGAATATGAATGAATGAACAAGTAAAAGGAATAAATAAGTGGTTAAGTGTATGAATATGAATAAATTTCAAAAATGAATGATTATAAATATGAGTAAATGTACAAATGAACAAACAAAATATATAAAATATGAATGCATTTTAATGTATTGGCCCCCGGGATAATTTCAACCGAACGGTCTTTCATTGATTTTCTGGAACTAAATACATCACAGATAGAATAAAAGATCACTGCCTAAGATAAGTCCGTAATCCGCCTTCCAAAGTGCTATTACAAAATTAGTCCTATAGTGACTTCCTCGGATTTTGGACTTTCTTTCATAGTCTCTTTTTGATTGTCCTGCTATTCAATCTGACCCCTACTTGTTCACGGCCCCTTGACGCGTCAGCAGAAGTATCACCATGTAAACTTTCCTTAGCTTACTTCTCCAGTTGATTGGCTTGGGCTTCCTCATGCTTCGCTCTCTCTTTCCAATAGATATTCTCCTTCTTGAGGTTTTTGACCTTATGCTCCCATTCCCCGGAAGTCTTGAGGGTCCCCTCAAATCTGAGCTCAAAGCGGTACCTCTTGTTCTCCAAATGTAATTCCCGAAGATCGCCCTTAGAAGTGTCCCTTTCTCTCTTGATCTTTTCCTTTTCTCTTTCTCAAGCTGATTCCCTATTTTTCATGTCCTCAAGCTCTTCTTATAGTCGATCAATCTCCTTGCTCATCTGGGCCTTTTCTTTTTCAAATTCTGCCCTTGCGATTTCTAACTCTGATGGCATTTCCCTTGGTGGTGGATTCATAAACTAGACCTCTTCCCCATCTGATGTCAATAGCCTATCATTAACCCTTAATTCCCTCCATACCAGGTAATCAGGTGTGATGATTTCGGCATATCTGGCCACTTTTATCCGATGAGTTTTCTTCCATGCTTCAATCACTGCCCGTACCTTTCCAGAATATTCGTCTTCTCCATAAGTGAACTCTGATGATCCTAGATTATGAGTCACGGGTGTGAATTGCCGAGACTTAACCTGTCTTTGCACCAACAAAGGCGCATAACTCACAGACCCCCAAATTCCGAGTAGTGGAACTCCCGAGTTATCCCCACATTTGTACATAATCGGCATAGGAACCATCCATGGAGCTCTTCAAGTCACCATCTCCCCTTTTAGATTTCGAAACATGTTGACCCATTTCTCTTCATCCCCGTCTTCAGGCCAATCATTTTGAAGGAATTCCCTAATCGAAACTAAAGACTTCATGTACGGTTTGAAGGAAACCTTTTCTATCTTCCAAAAGTAACTTTGAATACAAATATAAAGGAGTTGTACACACCCCTTGATTCTCCTTTGTCCTTCCCTTTTGTAAAAATTCAAAGATCGGATAGTTTCAGCTAGGATGGCCGGAGATGGGTTGATCTTCTGTTCCAACTTTTCAAAAAAATCAAACACGGCTATATCCACATGACCCAATATCTTCAGGAATATGATTAATCGTAGATGGCTAGAGCGAAGATGTCCCTGGATTTTTCTTTGTCGGAATAACCCAATATCAATTGTCGAAGAGTTTCCCACAAAATGCATCCATTTTTCTGCTTTGTATCCACATGACTCTCAACCCATGTTGTATCCATTCCTGTGATCCTAGCCACTTTCCTCTTAAAACCTGAAGGTTTCACTTCCTTCAAATATACCCGATCAGGATTAGGACATTCAATACGTAACAGTGCTGAATATTTTTCAATCAGTAGGGTCATATCCTCCTTGTTAAAAGTAAAACATCTACAAGCAGGATTCCAAAACTGTACCATAGCCTGAATCAACCCACTATTGACCCGAATCGGAATTAAGAGTGCTATATCTCCATATTTTTGAGTGAAGGCTTCTTTCTCTGATACATTCCACTGATTCCAAATGTTGGCTAACCCTCGAAGATTATTCTATCTAGAATCCACTTTGACCTTTTCCGACAATATTGACACATAATCTTTCTTCAGGCAATCACCATCATTCCTCTGATCTTTTTTCGACCGTGCCCTGACTACTGCATGATCTTCTATTACTGAAATAACCTGACACTCCATGAAAGTCCTTTGGGTTGATGACTATCACGAGGCCAATAAACTTCATGTGTATGATGATGTCTATGATGCATGTCAAATAAAAGAAAATAGAAAGACATAGATTAGAAAAGAAATGAATTCACAAATATAACATAAATAACATGCTTTTAAAAAAAATGTCTCGAAAATTTTAACAGAGCTTCGACATTATGACGCATTAGGGACAAAATAGTAAATTTATTAAGAGCAATATGATGTTCGTTCATCATCACCCAATTTGTAAAATCTAACATATAGAAAGATGGTAAAAGGTTGGAAATGTTCCTCCATGTGTTCTTAAACTTTGGGTATCTAACAGAAATTCGGCATGGCTTCACCTAGGTTCACTATATGAAGGTGAATCGGTTCTAAGGCCCCTAATTGTTCCTCACTGTCGCCTGTGAAGGCTAGTAAGGCACCCCGATACAAGCGGGTTCAATTCGTTAGAGTATATTTTCCTATGCCCGTACAGAGGATTATCATGAAGGCATTAGGTACTTTATACTCCGAAAATGTTTCACTAGCCCATACGGAGGATCATCACGAAGGCATAGTTACTTTACTCCCACTTAGAAGGAAGAAACCCGGGTAGAGAGTTCATGTTATGCAAATGCAAATATAGTGTGTTCGGAGGAACAAAACAAACCTGTCACCACCTATTCTACGCCCCTTATTCTAAATACCCCACTAAAATCAAACAATGTAAAGCATCAGTCAAGCAAACATATAAATATACGCAACAAAATAACCAGAGAACACATAATAATATGCATGCATATGAAGATGGACATATTTAAAACATTTTATTATTTTCAAAATTCTCTTTATTATTTTAAAAATATTGGAATTAAAATTAAATACCAATTAAACCAACAAAACCGAGACTTAGATAATACACGACTAATTCCAGGCCTGACTTTCTAAACAAGTCCCTAGTGGAGTCGCCAAGCTGTCGCAACCTAAAAAAATAACATAGTCACATCGCGAGACTTTATTATTCGTTAAGCGTGACATTAAAAAAAATGAGGAAAAGTCGACTTAATTCCTCTAGAAAAATGAAGGTGTCAATACGTGATCCCGATCACGAGGACCCGTTCGAGTGAGGGGAAATAGAAGCAGTGGAAAAGACGACTTAATTCCTCTATATTGAAATAAAATAAACGATCGAGGGTATGAAAATGGCCTCGTAAAAAGACATGAAGTCGCCACCAATCTTTTTTAGCTAGGTGTGATCGGCCACCTATTAAAACCGATTTTATAAAACATTTTCAAATTAATTAAAATATTTTTAAAACCAATTTCAAGTCTGCGTTATAAACCAGAGAAATCAAAGAAGCGGGTTCGGGAGTTGGTTACGTGCGGGGAAGGATTAGCAGCCCCATAACACTCGTATAAATCGATACCTTATTAATCGTGTGTTATCTCAAGTCTCGGTAAAAAGTTGGTTTTTAATTTAGTATTTCAAGTTAATTCCCAATTTTAAGAAAAATAATTCCATTTTTAATTGAAAATGATCCAGAATTTAGTCATTCAAAATTTTCCTATATTCCCCGACAAAATCGGCAAAATATAGAAATTTTTATTCATTTGGAAAACTTTCCGAATCATTCTCGTTTTTTGAAAGAAAGATATTCCTTTATTAATGATAATTGATGATATTTCCTCCAGCAAACCCGGTAGAGAACTCATGAATTATTTTAACTCGGGTGTCGCAACCTAAAAAATAACGAGTCTCATCGCAAGACTTTACTATTCGTTAAGCGTGACATTAAAAAAAACCGAGGAAAACTCGACTTAATTCCTCTAAAAAATGAAGGTTTTGAAAATGACCTTGAAAAAGACATGGAGTCGCCACCAATCTTTTTTAGCTAGGTGTGACCGGCCACCTATTAAAACCGGTTTTATAAAATACTTTAAAAATTAATTAAAACATTTTTAAAACCAATTTCAAGTCTGCGTTTAAACCAGAGAAATCAAAGAAACGGGTTCGGGACTCGATTACGTATGGGGAAGGATTAGCACCCCCAAAACGCCCGTATAAAATGCTACCTTATTAATCGTGTGTTATCTCAAATCTCGGTGTAAAGTTGGTTTTAAATTTAGTATTTCAAGTTAATTCCCAATTTAAAGAAAAATAATTTCATTTTTTAATTGAAAATGATCCGGAATTTATAAATTCAAAATTTTCCTATATTCCCTAACAAACGTGGCAAAATATAGAAATTTTTATTAGTTTTGGAAAACTTTCTGAATCATTCTCTTTATTTTTTTTGAAAGAAAGATATTCCTTTATTAATAATAATTGATGATATTCCCTCCAGCAAACCCGGTAGAGAACTCATGAATTATTTTAACTCGGGAATATCTTTATTTTTTTATTGAAAAAATCATTATCCTTTTTAAAACATTTTAAAAGATATGAATATGTATATGCATGACATAAATAAACTGACATGGCAAAATCTAAATAATCTAATGCATCCTAAATGATATGATATAATTTAAATACCTTAGCATATTCTAAATGAAATGAAATATCTTAAGTTACATGACATATTCTAGATGAAATGAAATGACCTAGGTGACATAATATATTCTATATGAAATGTAATATCCTAAGTCATATGACATATTCTAAATGAAATGAAATGACCTAAGTGACATAATATATTCTATATGAAATGAAATGACCTAGGTAATATAATATATTCTACATGAAATGAAATGACCTAAGTAACATAATATGTTCTATATGAAATAAAATAACCCAGGTAACATAATATATTCTATATGAAATGAAATAATTTAAATGACATGGCAAATATGAATGATATGGCATATAATTCGTAGAATATAAAATAATGCTATCATATAATATGCATGAAAAATAAAAATGAAAATAATAATGCATGAACATAGTATATGCTAAATAATATGACAAAAATAACTAAATAAAAAGCATAGGATATCATGAAATATTCCAAATCATATAATAAATAATATAACATAACTCAAAATCATAATAATATCATAGAAATTATCATAGCAAAAATCACATATTATATAAAATGCATGAATATAAAAAATGCAATGCATGAAAATGTATTTTTTCCTTTAATTAAGGAAATCCGTATATCTAAAAAGATATCCGGCTATCTTAGGAAAATATGTCAAATTAAATATTCTAAAACCAAAATACTTTGTGATTGTTTGAAAACAATTTTGAAAGGCTTAGATTAAAAATAAAAACTGAGTTAAACCTTTTTTTAAATGGCTCTAATTTTCTAAATTTAAAATCCCAGACTTGACCACCCTTGACCCGAGACTTAAAAAATTATTTTTAGAGTTTAAAAAGGCTTAGAAACTATCCTAAGTCAGTAGCTAACCTTCCTGATCATCCCCCTCTAAGTAACTTAACCAAAACAGAAAAATGATTTTTCTTTAAGTTCAATTCTGACTCCACTGTCCAGTTTTAAGCCACGATTTTTTACCCTATTTTTAAAAATTTTAAAAAAAAAATACTGGAGACTCAGGACATGTAAAAATACACAGGAAAAAATCAGATTAATTTTCTGATTAAAGATGAATGCCCAGAAAAATCGGGAAAGTACGAGTACTGGGTGAAAAACAAACTGTTTTGCCAAAATACATTTTGCCTTTGATAAAATCATTTAAAAATCAAAGTAAAAATATTTAAAACTCACAAAATGATTCACAAACAGTAGCTAAGACTTTTTAAAAGTTAGATAAAAATTGTCTAAGTAAAAATAATCACAAAGGTAGAATAATCAATTTGACAAAACTTAATTTTCCACAAGTGTGCTCAAGAGAGCATGACTTTGAACCATTAATTGGCCTAAGTCATTATTCAAGTGGCATGAACATGAAATGCATGAAAATTACAGAAAATATGATGCATGAAATGTATGAGTTTAAACCTAAATGTTATGGAAAAATGCATGGCATCCATATAGTGACCTAGACCTAAATGAACTTGCATGGCATTTAATGCAACCTAGGTCTAAAATGCATGAACATGCATGGCAAAATAAACCTAACCTAACATCTAAAATATGCATGGCAATAACACAAACACAAAGCATGCTTAAACCAAAAACTCAACCAAATATCATGCAAATGCTAACCTATCAATTAATATAGCAAAAATGCACACATGATGCAAGAATACAAGGGGTGGCCGAATGGCCTATGGTTCCTAACAAGCATGGCATTTTCACAAACACTTGGTATACTAACATGCAAAACTAAATTAAATGTCATGCAAATGCAAAAACCTACCAACTAACATGGCAAAAATGCAACACACAATGCAAAACACATGGAGTAGCCGAATGGCCTCAAGCTCCAACAAGCATGGCATTTTCACAAACACTTGATATACTAACATGCTCAATTAAAATATAACACTCAAAACATGCAAACACAAAGTAGAAGTACTAAAACTAAACAATCATTTTCACAAACACTTGATATACTAACATGCTCAACTAAAATATAAAACTCAAATCATGCAAACACAACACAAGCATTTTCACAAACACTTTATATACTAAATATAGAACATCAACAAATATAAACATTATGAAAACAGAAAATAAAAAATGCAAGAACATGATATTTAAATCATAAATGGCAACAAACAAAGCAACCAAATTAAAATATAACTCAAGTATATGAAGTAGAATAACACCTAAAACATCAAGATTAAAGAAAATAACATAAATAACATGATAAAATAAACAAAACAACAACATTAAATAAAAATGTAGGCCATTCGGCCATGGTGAGAAAAATGTAAAAAAAAATTGGAAAAAAAAAAATATTTAAGAAAGAGATAAAGAAAGAACTTAAGAAGAACAATAAAAAACACTTATTTAAAAAGGAAACTCACCAAATAATAATCAAAATAGCAAAAACAAGAATGGAAAATCAAGAAAGTGCAAGAGTTGGTGCTCAAGAGCAACCTCAATAAGCTATATTTCAAGCTTTATCTCTTCAAACTTTCCTTTCTTTTTTAAACTTTTTCTTTGCTTTCAACCAAAGAGAGAAAAACCAAATAAAAACCAAGAGAAATCAACAAAAATGAAGTGTCAAGAAATAAATTCTGAACCTCTCCTTAAGCCAGCCGAATTCCCCTTCTCTCCTCCAAGAAATGTTGTCATTTTTTCCCAACCAATTTTCCATCCAAGGGCTAGTGATTCAAGGTGAAAAATCATGAAATTATCACCCTTAGATTAGCATATCAGCTGTCCATAATTACAGCTGTTCAAGAATAATGTTGACACTCTCCCTCCTCATGCATTGGCCTATGTGGCTTAATCACAATGGCTTGATCAAAAAAATCTCTAACTAACTCTTAATTCTTGGCCATTTGATTGAAAAATTAGAAGCTTCCTCCTTCCTTTGGGCCTTGGCAGGCCAGCACTCTATTTTCCAACCCAAGTCTGATTTTTTGAAAGGCCAAAAGAAGCCTTTTTTGGTAGCTTGGGTGAAATGACCGTTTTGCCCCCCGGATGCAAATAAATGGATTATTGCATAAGGGCTCGGGATTTTTTGGAAGTTTTCAAAAAATTTCGAGTCCGTTTGCTATTTATTTGGATTTTTTCTTCCAAAAATGTCCTTTCATGCCCCCACATTTTACCATTTTTTAAACGAGCTCCAAATCAAGATTTTTCTTCAACAATCTCTTCCAAATAATTTAAAAGTGTGATCTGGAATTTTTCATAATTTTTGGAACTCATTTGGTATTTTTTCGGGATATATCTTCTTGAATTATTGCATAAGGGCTCGGGATTTGGCCATCTTGCAAATGAACTCCGAATCAAGATTTTATTTTGCCAATATCTTCCAAATAATTTCAAAATGAGATTTTCAAAATTTCAGAATTTTTGGAGTCCATTTGCTATTTTCTGGGATTTATCTTCTTGAATTATTGCAGAGGAGGCCCGGGATTTGGCCATTTTGCAAACGAACTCCGAATCAAGATTTTATTTCTCCAATCTCTTCCAAATAATTTAAAAATGAGATTTGAAAATTTTCAGAAGATTTGGAGCTCATTTGCTATTTTTTCGGGATTTTCCTTCTTGAATTACTACATAAGAGGCCCGGGATTTGGCCATTTTGCAAACGAACTCCCAATCAAGATTTTCTTTCGCCAATCTCTTCCAAATGATTTAAGAATGATATTTGCAAAATTTTAGAATTTTTGGAGTCCATTTGCTATTTTTCCTAAATTTTCCAATTTTGCCCTTTTGCCTCCAAAACCCGATTTTGCTCAAAACAAGTCTTATTTTTATATTTTCTTCAAGCTGAGCCTTGGGCTATCCTTTTTAATCATTCCTCATCCATTAGGAGCTTTTTTCTTACCAAGTCAGGCCATTTCTATGATTCTTCTCGATTTCACCAAAATCCACCAAAAACCCTAATTCTCGATTTTCTCCCGGATTGACTTTTCTTTCGGTTTTTCATTCAAGTGGTTTCTCCATTACCCGTAGTCAGTGCTTATCTTTCATTTGGAACCTTCAATTTCGACCAATTCGATCGTTTAAGTACTTTTCCCCAAATTTCTCGGATTAGGGTTTCTTTTCTACTGAATCTCCAAATCCCAAATCCCAACTTCCGAACTCCATATCTTTCAATGTAGACCTCGGATTATCAAAATTCTTTCGCCACTTTTCAATTGAACTTCAAATCTTGATTTTGAAAGTGGTTTGACTTTTTCAGTAGTTGACTTTTTGGGGTTGACTTTTTTCGGGGTTGATATTTTTCGAGTTTGACTTTTTATGTTCGCCCTCTTAAACTAAATCTCGGAGTACCACCTGTAGGATGAAAAAATTCGTTTTACATTCTGAAACCTCAATTTAGGAAGAAAACATAACTGTTTTAGTGATCCGGACAAAATTAGGTGTCTACATCGGGAATATCTTTATTTTTATTAAAAATCATTATCTTTTTCAAAACATTTAAAAATATGAACATGAATATGTATGACATAAATAAAATGACATAGCAAAGTCTAGTTAATATAATGCAACCTAAATGATATGACATAATTTAAATGGCATAGTATATTCTAGATGAAATGAAAAATCCTAAGTGTCATGGTATATTCTAAATGAGATAAAATGATTTAAATGACATGGCAAATTTAAATGATATGGCATATTTTAAATGACATGGCATATTCTAAATAATCAAACCTAGATGACATGGAATATGATGAAATGTCATGAAACATAAAATAATGCTATCATAAAATATGCATGAAAATAAAATAAAAATGCATGAACATAGTATATGCTAAATAATGTGACAAAAATAAATGACTAAATAAAAAATATGGGATATCATGAAACATTCAAAATCATATGGCAAACAATATAAGATCATAAAATGTGAATAATAATAATAATACCATGGAAAATATCATAGCAAAAATCACATATTAAATAAAATACATGAACATGGAAAATACAATGCATGAAAATGTATTTTTTACCTTTAAATAAAGAAATCCGTATATCTAAAAAGATATCCGGCTACCTTAGGAAAATATGTCAAATTAGATTTTCTAAAAAAAACAAAACTTTGTGATTGTTTGAAAATAATTTTGAGGAAAAACTTGAATAAAAATTAAAACCCTTACCAAACCCTTTTAAAATGGCTCTAATTTTCTAAGTTTAAAATCTCGGACTTAACCACCCTTAACCCGAGATTTATAAAATCATTTTTAAAGTTTAAAAAGGCTTAGAAACTACCCTAAGACAGTAGCTAAAGCTTATACCCAACCCCCTCTAAATGCCTTAGCCAAATTCAACCATTATTCCTCTTTTGATTTCAAATCTGCCTCTACTGTCTGATTTTGACACACTATTTTTTAGCCTGTTTTTAAAAATTCAAAAAAATCTAAAAACAATACTGGAGACTGAGAACATGTAAATATACACTAGAAAAATTGGCTTCATTTTCTTATTAAATATGACTGCCCAGAAAAATCGGAGAAGTTTGAGTACTGGGTGAAAAAAACTGTTTTGTCAAAACACATTTTTTTGCCTTTGATAAATTCATTCAAAAATCAAAGTAAAAATTGTTGGAGATCATCCTAAAGACCTAAGGACAGTAGCTAAAACATTTAAAAACTTTGGATAAAAATTGGCTAGGTAAAAAAAATCACAAAGGTAGAATAATCAATTTGACAATTCCTTAATTTTCCACAAGTATGCTCAAGAGAGCATGACTTTGAGCCATTGATTGGCCTAAGTCATAAATCATGTGGCAATGACATGGAATGCATGAACATACAGCAAATGAAATGTATGAAATGCATAATCTAAAGGTCTAAATGGTAAAGGAAATGCATGACAATTCAAGACAACCTAAATGCCTATCATGAGTTTGCATGGCAATAAATGCTATTCTAACTCAATATGCATGCAATGCTTGATAATGTAAATATGACTTGGACCTAATATGTTATGAATATGCATGAAAATACTAATGTAACCTAAGACCTAAGTAGCATAGCAGTGCATGGCAATACCAATGTGATTTAAGACTCAATATGCATGGCAATATCAACATGGCCTAGACCTAAAATGTAATGAACATGCATAGCAATACTATGAACATACAATGAACAATGAAACTAATGTCAATGCTGGAACAAACAGCAACTAATACACAATTTCAAGATATGATAATGCAAAGCATGTTACCTAAACAAAATGCAAATGCATGACAACGCAAGGGATGCATGAAGAGGCCGAATGTAGTTATATGATACTCTAATGCAATCCTATCTAGTAAATGGCACAAGTACATGACAAATCATATTAAGATGCATAATGTCATGACATTTTCATAAGCATATGACATACTAAAATCAAAATGTACAAGCTCATGGCATGGAGATGCAAACAAGTCAAGAAGCGAAATGAAAATGCACATGCAAGGCATTCTAAATATCAAGATATGCTAACTCATGGCATGGAGATGCAAACAAGCCAAGAAGCAAGATGAAAATGCACATGCAAAGCACACTAACATGGAATAGCCGAATGACCATATGACAATATATGAAAAATGCAAACATATTTATAAAATAAGACATGATACATTAAAAAAAATGCACAATATGAGCATGAACACAATGGCCGAATGTGCAAGAAAAATGATTAAGCATGGAATAGAAATATAGAAACAAATATAGCATGGAAAGTTAAGCTCCATGGTTGGTACAAAATGGGCATAGCCTCTCACCTAACCATAATCACTTGGTCTTGCCAAGATCATGAAGCCTTTCCATTCCAAAAAATCAGAAAATAAACCATGCTAAACAACAAAATTAAGGTTAGCTTCATGGTAGGTAAAAATGGGCATAGCCTCTCTCCTAACCATGGTCACTTGGTCTAGCCAAGATCATGTAGTCATTTCAACCTTTTTTTGCTTCATCTTTTGTAAAAAATCAGAACCTTATAATACTCTAAAAAACCTTCTAAAAATCATTTTTCACAACAACATGCAAGGAAGAAAAAAAAAGAAAACCAAGGCAAGTAAACATGCCATATTCGGCCAAGCATGAAAACATGTAAAAAAAAATTTGTTTTCCACCATTTTAATGAAGAAGAAGAGATGAAAACATAAGTAAACATTAACAAAAAAAAACTTTATTTCTATGAAAAATGTAGTAGGAAAACAAGATAGAAAATCAAGAAAACACCATGGAAAACAAGAAGAAAGCAATACTAGAGCTTGGTAGAGATGACTACCTTCAAGCTCTCTATTGAAAACCTTTTTTTCTTTCTTTCAAAACCTTTTTCTTTGCTAAATTAGCTACTGACTTCAGCCAAAAAACCTATGAAAAATGAAACCAACCCCCCTTCTTTAGCCTTGGCCGAATGGCCTCTCACCCTTGGATGGAAATTGCACTTTTTTCTCCTCCAATCTTGGCCTTTAGATTAAGATATTTTGATGACAACATAAAAATGTAATCTTGCCAATTGATAGCAGCCCTTAAGATGTGTACTCACCCCTTGTAGTAACCTCAGCCCTTAGATGCAAAAGAGGACCAATCCCATGCACTCCTTTGCTTGCTCCCTTGAGTGCCTACCCTTGAATGAGTTGTGCTCTTCCATTCTTGGTCATTGGATGAGGACAACATAAAAATGACATCTTATAGATTAAATCCAGCCCTCAACGTGTGTACTCAGCCCTTGTAGATGGCCTAATCCATTGGATGAAAAGAGACAATCCCATGCACTCCCTTGCTTAACCGAATGGATGCTCACCCTTGGATGAATTGTGCTCATCTTTTTTCTTCCATTCTTGGCCATTAGATGAGGGTTCTTTCATGACAAATAAAAATGTCATCTTGGCATTTAAACTTGGCCATTGGATGGTGCATTCAACTTTCCTACAAGGCACCTAAGCCATTAGATGAAGGGGGACCATTTGCAAGGTGTTAGTGGTAGCATCTGGCTTGATAGTGACTAGGGAATTAAATTGTTCAAGCTTCCTTCTTCTCCTCTATGCTGGCTGACCAAGGGAAGAAAAATCCTAGCAGTTCCTTCTTCTTTCATATTTTTCTCAATCACAAATTTGCCCTTTTTTGGTTTCTTCGATGAAATGACCATTTTGCCCCCCGAACCTAAATAAATAGAAAACTGACTCCAAATTTGAATTTTATTTTTTCAATACTTCCAAAATAATAAAAAATTGAATTCTGAAAGTTTTCAAAAAATTTCGAGTCCATTTGCTATTTATTTCATATTTATTTATGAAATTGCCCATTTTATGCACCAGAACTTTACCATTTTTTTAATCGAGCTCCGAATCCAGATTTTTCTTCACCAATCTTTTCCAAATAATTTAAAAATGTGATTTGGAAGTTTTCATAATTTTTGGATCTCATTTGCTATTTTTTCGGGATTTATCTGCTTGAATTACAACATAGGGGACCCAGGATTTGGCCATTTTGCAAACGAACTCCGAATCAAGATTTTTTTTCCAATATCTTCAAAATAATTTAAAAAAGATATTTGCAAATTTTCAGAATTTTTGGAGTTCATTTGCTATTTTTTCGGGATTTATCCGCTTGAATTACTACATAGGCGACCCGGGATTTGGCCATTTTGCAAACGAACTTCGAATCAAGATTTTCTTTCGCCAATCTCTTCGAAATGATTTAAGAATGAGATTTGAAAATTTTCAGAATTTTTGGACTTCATTTGCTATTTTCCAATTTTGCCCTTTTGCCTCTGAAACCCGGTTTTGCTCAAAACAAGTCCGATTTTCAGATTTTCTTCAAACTGAGCCTTGGGCTATCCTTATTTAATCATTTCTCATCAATTAAGGGCTTTAGTCCTACCGAATCGGGCCATTTCTGTAATTCTTTCAAATTTCACCGAAATCCACCAAAAACCCTAATTCTCAATTTTCTTCCTAATTAACTTTTCTATCAGTTTTCCTTCCAAGTGGCTTCTCCATTACTCGTAGTCAGTACTTATCTTTCATTTGGAACTTTCAATTCCGACCAATTTGATCGTTTAAGCACTTTTCCCCAAATTTCCCGAACTAGGGTTTCTTTTCTACTGAGATTTCGTAACCCAACTTCCGACCTCCATATCTTTCAATGTAGACCTCGGATTATCAAATTTCTTTCACAGTTTTTCAATTGAACCTCAAATCTTGATTTTGAAAGTGGGACGACTTTTTAGTAGTTGACTTTTTCGAGGTTGACTTTTTTGGGGTTGACTTTTTCGGGATTGACTTTTTCGAGTTTGACTTTTTCTGTCTTCTTTCTTAGAATAAGTCTCGGAGTACCACCTGCAGGATGAGAAAACCCTTTTAGCATTCTGAAATATCAATTTAGGAAGAAAACATACCTGCTTTAGGGGTCCGGACAAAATTAGGTGTCTACAATATTGTTGCAAATCCTACCAAAATTAATAGAAATTGCAAGAAAGGAAAATAAGTGCTATTTTATTTTATGCACGCACATATATATTTCAAATGAATTTTATAATTTAATTACGTAGTGTTTCAATTAAAGATGTTCATGGATCGAATTGAGCCAGATTCAAATAATAAAAAATTTATTTATTCAAAGCCTAACCCTGTCCATCAAGCTCGTTAAACTTGTTTTAAAATTTAAATATTTAAAAATATTCTATATTAATATTTATATATTTTATAATTAAATTTAAATAAAAAATAATTTATATATATTAAATGATAATCTTGACAGGTCAGTCTGAATTTAAAATATTCTATCTCAGCACGATCCAATTCAAGTCGGACCTGTTGAATCGGGCAGTTAATCCAATCTTTAGACAAATTTAGTTTCAACCATAAATAATATTTGTAGAATTTATATATATATATATATATATATATATATATATATATATATATAGATAGATAGATAGATAGATAGATAAAAGAATAATTCTATTTATATTTTGTTCTAAATATAGTACAAAATTTCCATTCAAGAGGAGAAGAAAACGGGAAACGAGAATTGAGAACAATGCTGTCTTCCTTAAGATTGAGACATAATCAATTAAATCCAAGATACACGTAGTGATGATTAGTTGAATAATCAAAGAGAAACAAACTTTTTTGTTTGAAAGAAAAGAAAAGGCAATAATTTTATTTTTTTAATTTGATGATTAATTACCGAACCCTAAAATTATTAGGTATATAGATGAACTACATGATAACCCGCATGCTTAAGCTAAATGATTCATTTCCACTTGTAATTTTATTATTATTATTATTATTATTATTATTATTATTATTATTAGGTTTTAATTTGGAAGAATCCATGGATAGATGCTGAAATGGAGGAAATTCCATGTCCACGCCCACTATCAAATGTCTTATGTGATTTTTCTTTTTCTTTTTTTATTTAAAATTATCAAGAATTGATTCATAATTACTGAAATTAATAATTCAAATCATATGATTATTTGCATTTTATGTGCTTTTCATAACGAACCAATCTAGCTATTTTACAAGTTTTACTTTTTTTTTAAATGTTTAATTACATTAAATCAATCTTTAAAAAAAATAAGAATACTCCCTCCATCTCATTCTTTTCTTTATTTTTATTAGGACGTCACAAAACTACATTTTTTTTTTTTTTTTGAAAACTTGTCATATTTTTACACTCCAAATTTTCCTTTTGAGATTTGTTTACTTTTTTATATTAAAAAGTATAGAATATCAATTTTATATTAAAATTTTAATTTTTTTATAAAATTTTAACTGTTACACGATAAGGTGATAACTACACATATTATTGATTAGCATTGTATGAAATTTATACATCGATATACATCAATTATAAATCCTTTATATAATCTAATGGGTACTCACATATCTTTTGTTAAGAAAATCTTATCCTAGACCTTATCAAACTTAAAAGATTATCACATGTTTATTAGGTTAATTGTAATTTTAAAAAATTAATTAATTTAATAACTTTTAAATAGATATGTGATAATCCTTTTTAAATTCATTTGTAAAATTTACAAACTCTTTCATAGAGTTGTCCATAAGTCAGGTCGGTTTGGGTTAGGTCCGGACAGTAAAAAATTGCTTGCCAAAGGCTTGACCCGATCTGTCAAATTCAAAAAACTCGTTTCACAACTTAAAATATATTAAAATACATTAAAATATTAATATTAATATTTCATATTAATTTAAATAAAAATAATTTTTATTTATCAAATAATAATCTAAACTAGACCAAACCAAAACCTAAAATATTTTGTCATAAACTCGGTTTAAGTACCCATATAGTCCCTGTACTGTAGTGAAAAGAGTAAATTAGTCCCTGTACTGTAAAAATGAGTAATTTAGTCTCTGTACAATTGAAATAGGTACAAATAAGTAAAATTGATAACGGTTTTAATAAAAAAACCGTTAAAATGCTGACGTGGACTCATAAAATCTAACAGATTTAAATATATTTCAAGTCATATTTTATTCCAAGTAATTAATTCTGTTAGATTTTACGAGTCCACATTAGCATTTTAACGATTTTTCATTAATATTGTTATCAATTTTACTTATTTGCACCTATTTCAATTGTACAAAGACTAAATTACTCACTTTTACAGTATATGGACTAAATTACTCTTTTCATTATAATTCAGGGACTATGTGGGTACTTAAACTCATAAACTCAACTCGATTCGAACCAAATCTATCGGACCAGACGGATAAGTAAAAATCTCTTTTACACCTCGTTTTTTTTTTACCAAAAATAGATAGAAATCAATCACCAAAATGGTCTCCTTTGAAAAAAGTTTTTCACAAACAATGGGTTAATGGCTATTCAAAGCTCGCATTTTGAAATTCATTATCTCATTCAAAAATCGTGTGATTTACATTATTTTCTCATTTTTTTTAGGTATTACTCTTTTCGTTCCTTTTTGTAAATCAATTGTAACTTATCATAGATATTAACAATTTGATTTTAACATATTGTATATTAATTAAATATTCTATTTTTTATACATAAAGATGTTGATCTACATGGTTTTCTCTCATCTCACGATACTTTGTCCTCAATATTTGAATTCGAGGCCTTAAATATGAAATCTCAAGTTTTAACATCTACTCGAGTGTCCCCACTTTGAGGACAAAATTTTAAATTTTTTTTTTGGTAATATTAATGTTTAAATCTATCCAAGAATTGAGCTGCTCATCCAAATCCGAAAGTTCATTTAATATTTGAGAGAGTTTGGACTTAAATATTAGACTCGAAAAATGAGTATGGACAAAAAAATGAGCCATGTTTTAAAACTGGATCGAGCCTTGAGCATAACATTTTTGCCCAGACCCGACCCGTTTTACTGTTAGTTATATAAATTTTTGAGACAATCGATCCATTTTAAAGAAGAGTCAGTTTTTTTAAAAAGAGATCGATCTCTGTTTGTAAAAATCTGGACGAATCTGTGCAAGCCTAGGAAATATATTCTTATCAAATCGGATTAAGCTTGGACATAAAATTATCTTTTTAATACTCTGTTTAGGTCCAACCCGAACCCAACTCAATCTGGCCATAGATAGGTCTGGTCAACCAAATTTGATATCAAAACGTTAAAAACGAAGAATATATATGAAAAAAATAAGGACATTAGATTCTCGAAATTAAAAATATAATATAATTATTAATCTTAAATGTCTCAAGAAAGAAAGATGGACAAAAATATGAAAAATAAAAGAGTATTATTATTGATACTTGAGAGGGACAAAAGGAGTATTCTCAGATTCGGCAGTATGGCAATTGGCAAGGAAGACAAGTCAAAAATGTTTGTTTAAAACAGTCTTCAATTTGGATTCAGAAACTACTCTCTCCATCTAAACTAGTATTAATATTCAACTCGACTGAGAAAATATTTCAATTGGTTCAGTGAATATATATCAACATCTTAGCACCATATTTTAGATTATGTAGGACTATATCAACAGTGACCCACCAACAAAAATGTCCCTTAACAAACATATAGTCCACACCTTTGATTAGAATTAAATGTTAAAGAAAAAACGATTTTATATCTAATAGTTAAAAATTGAATCGTGATTTTATAAGTAAAAACCACTATTCCCCTATCAAGATACATTTTAAAAGATAAAATTAAGAAGAGAAGTTTTTAGAGCGGACAATACCTCATAGCGAGTGTAATTTCAATAATCCTTACATCCACAATATTGATCCGTTGCATAAAGACACTAGATTGCCCATTTTTTAATTAAAAAAAAAAAAAGGTTTTTAATTGTTTTTTCATGGTTGGTAACTTGGTATAAGGTCAGTGCAGTATTTTATAAGAATTTGGAGAATTAGTCTCACCTAATCTACACAAAAAGATTCTTCAAAGTATGGGTTAAGCAAACAATTCGTGGATTTATATCCACCTTTTTAAGTAATGGGGTGAGAAATTATATTGCAAATTAATGCCATTGCAATTGGTTTTTATATCACCGTCATTAGACTTTGACTTCATGGCTTTCTAATTCTTAGCCAATATTTAATCTTTTTCAAGGAAAATTATATAACCTATTGTTACCTTTTTTTCAAAATAAATCGTAATTTTACTTATTTTTTTTAACAATTTAAGTAAAAATAGTTTTATATAGTTAAGGTACTAAAACTCCGTTTGGTTGATATTTTTATTATTTACGTTTTGTTATTTATGTATTATGTTTTCTATTCATTTTTATTTATTTTCTTTTTATTTAATTTTTTAAAATAATAAAAAACAACAAAATTATCAACAAAATGAAGCTTAAATACCTATATTTTTACTCATATCAATTGCATGATATTATGGAGAAAGTGCATTGGCTCTAGTCTAAGTCAAGTTGTACCACAAAATTAGGACAGTAATCAATTTGGTTTAGTTGGGGTTTTGACAAAATTTTGAACCAATCAAAGCATTCGATTTTATATATATATATATATATATATATATATATTAAGAGATGAAGAAATTAAAATATAACTTTTGGAACAAAAAAAATATTGTATCAATTATTGAGCTAAACGTTATAAATTTGAACATTGGATTGTTGGTTGGAGATTTGACCATTCTGATTTTCGATTTAATTATTTGCAACTTTGATGAGAATATATAAATATTAATATAAAAATATTTTTTAATATTTTAAAAATAGAATGAGATTTTTGAGTTCGACGAGCCAAATTAAATCAAGTCTTAAACAAATAAATATTTTTGCTATTCTAATTTGATGTTGTCCGACTTATGAACCATTCTATTTATATACCAACTTTAAAGATTTAAACTCTACAAACATATTTAAGGGTTAGTTTAGCATTGCTGTTGAAAAAAGCTTGGGTTGAAAAAAGCTCGAGTTGAAAAAAGTGTGTTTATAAAGTGTGATGAAAAAGTGTGGTTTAAAAACTTTTAAGTGTTTAGCATTGCTGTGAAAAAGTGTTGTTGGAAATTGAAATGTCAAAAAAAGATATGTTTAAAATAATAAAAATGTAGAGATGTGAGGATAATAAAATCATTTTATCCAAAAGCCAGCTTTTAAAGCCCAAAAGCTATATTTTTTGGCTTTTTGGTTTGGCTTTTCAAACCATGATTTCAACAGCAGAAGCTAATTTTTTTTATCTGTTTAGCATTGCGTTTGCGGTGAAAAGCAACTTTTGACCTCAAAAGCTGTGCCAGAAGCAATGCTAAACGAGCCCTAAGACTTCTTAATTAGGTGATTGCTTCGAGTGTGATGGGTGCCAGCTGGCAGGGACCTTGATGTCTCTTAATTTCTCAAAACTTTCTTGATTTTTAGTATTTTCTCTCTTAAACAATAATAAAAACCTATTTTGATCACCAACACAATTCTTTTTACTTAGTTCCTAAATGGAAGTGAAAGTTATCACTGAATCGAAACTTTATAAGATTGCTTCAGCTTTATTAAGTAATTTATTAATTAATTTAATTATAATAATAATAATTTAGTGGACATGTGACTATTTTATAAACCCACTTTAAACTCCACAATTATGTATAAGATAAATTTCCTAAAATTGTTGGGAAAAAAAAGAAAGAAATAAAATATTATTATGGTTAGGTTGGATGAGATAAAATGAGGCAAAGCCAAACTTGTATACTACTTCCGAACACCTTTTTCTTAAGTAAAAGCATGATAAAATGAGGGGTTGACCATCCCTCCCAAGGCTCTAAGTCCAATAATATCTTAACAAGAAATGTTAATTAATGTCTAATATTAAATGTTAAAGTGATATTTAAAAAAAAAATTATTTATATTAGTGTAAAATTAAATTAGTTTTACACACTTTTATAACTGTTTATACGATTTATATTTTAACAAACCGACCGTTGGATTTAACAATATAATTATACTCGTCGTGCATGTAAAATTTTGAATCGGTCTGATATTTTTATCATATTGATCGAGAATACTATCTTTTTCAATATATATTTAACAATTGAAAATTTTTTATATCGAACAAATAGTTAAACATTTTTAATTTATTCGAAACTCGACGTGCATGATCTACGTGAATAGAACATGAAATACGACAGTCGGATTAAACAAATATAAATCGTATAAAAAGTTATAGAAGTTTGTAAAACTAATTTAGTTTTACACAAGTGTAAGTGGATCTCTCCTCTTTACAAAAATAATATTAATTATTTAGTGCAAATGGTTAAGATAATATTTATAGGAAAAATAATGTAATTTATGCATATTTTTTTTGAATTCAGTAAAAATAATATATTAAATTGCAGTTTTTAAAAAAATAATAATTAAATCATTTTAACTGGTACCTATAGGTACTCAATAATCGGATCCTTAAAGAAAAAGGATCCGGTTAACGGGTACTTATAATATCAATTAAAAATTATTTAATTATCATTTTTTTTAAAAAATTGTATTTAATATATTATTTTTATTGAATTCAAAAAAAAAATTCATTGGTTAATATTTATAAAAAAAATGCAATTAATGAATTATTATTTTTAATTCAATAAAAAAACATTAAATATAAAAAAAAATTATTAAAATAATAATTAAATAATTTTTAGATAATAATTAATAATATATATTCTTTCTTTCTTTCTTGTCACTCCCAAGATTGCACTTTCTATCCAATTTATGTTCAAAGTTGAACAATCATCAACCGAGCCAACCTCACCTCTCTTCTCTCTCGTTAGTACATAATGTTTTAAATATGGACGAGTCTTCGAATTTAGATGAATAATCTGATCTTTAGACAGATCTAAGTTTTTCTTAATCTTTCAAATAGTTTACTGTAAAACTTATTAGGCGAGGTTCATCCTATAGGATATTTCGTGGCCAACGGCAAATCGAGCCCACTAAATATTGCTTGCTTAAACTCTAAGATATTGATTGTCGAACCGATTTCTACCAAATAAAATAATAGAACCATTCAAGGATGAGTTTATTCGTCTAAATATGAAGGTTTGTTAGATATTTGAGAGGATTTAAATATCTTTTGAGCCTAAAAAATAAATTTAGACAAAAAAAATGTAAAATTCATTTAAAAAATAGTCGAGTCTTGGACATAATTTTTTTTTTGTTCATATCCAATTTATTTTACTATTAATAATATAAATTTTTAAGAAAAATTGATCTTTTTACTATGGATTGATCATTTTTTAAAAGAGATCAATTTTTTTTTTTAAATTGAACTTTTTTAATAAAAATCGATTATTTCATGAATAATTTTTGATGAATCTGTACGAATTTAAATAATATTTTTATATAATTGAATCGGATGAATAAAATTTTCTATCCATATTTTAAATAGGACCGAACCTAATAATTCATAACATTCATTAATATTAGATCTGAATTCAGTTCAAACCCGATCCACATCCACCTGACCCATGTAAAGATCTAGAATATAGCTCAAACCTTTTTGCTAATATTATAAGGATTATTATCCTGTACACAAGCAGGGCTTACACCCTTCCGTAAATTTTTGTACGATTTATATTTTTTTAATCCGACCGTCGTATTTAGTGTTCTATTCACGTAGATCATGCACGTCGAGTTTCGAGTAAATTAAAAATGTTTAACTATTTGTTCCGACGTAAAAAACTTTCAACCGTTAAATATACATTAAAAAAATAGTATTCTCGATCAATATGATAGGGATATCGGATCGATTCGAAACTTTACGTGCACGACGAGTACGATTATATTATTAAATCCGACGATCGGTTTGTAAAAATATAAATCGTACAAAAAGTTACGGAAGGGTGTAAGCCCTGCTTGTGGAGTTAAAAATATCCACTATGATAAGCTCATAAAATATACATTTTATGTCTTTCTACCTTTAGTTTTTGTTATGTTTTCGATCTTTATCTTGTTAACTTATATTATGTTTTTTAAGTTTAGGTACAATAAGGATAATGAAGTCAAAAGATGTCAATAATGACGGTAAAGAGCTTACAAAATTATAATCACAAGATGGAAGAAGACTCAAGAGTCAAAAAGATCAATTTATGGTTGCAAAGCAAGAAGGTAGATTTGACCTCCGGAGCTTGTTTCAAGAAAAACATGATGTTAAATTCCTTATTTGAAAAACTTCCTCTTGACTTTTGAAGCTGACTTTAATACCTTTCCAGCGATAGTTTACACGCCCAAATCGAATAAGAAATGGTCATCCAAATCAGCCGACGAAATGAAGAAAAGTGCAGTAGAAAAATAGAAACAGAGAGCTCGGCGCCGCGGCGCCCAAAAATCGAGAAAAATCGTGGAAAACATGCCAAAACGTGATTTTTATGCCTCCTGACTTACTTTTGCGGCAAAGACTTGTTCCCAGGGTTTTAAAACTCTATTGATACCATCTTTTAAGCAACAAACTAGACATCTTTGAGGAGACTCAAGGATCATCATTAATTATTCTTCTTCTTCTCAATTCTTTTATTTTCTTTTTAGTTTTATCTATATATTATCTATGTCTATGCTAGGCTAAAGTTCTCTTTGGTTAAGGGTGATTTCAAAGCCCTATAACATGTTGTGTAATTGATTTTGAGATTCTATCTATCATTAGTTTTCTATCAAAGTTGCTTGTGTTCTTCTATAAGAATTGTTCATGATGTTGTCTTGATTTGTTTAGGTTGCAAACTAAATAGATCTTGATAATTATCTAATGCTAGTTTAGGAGTCTTGGTCCATGTAATTGTCTTGATTTCCTATTCATAAGTGGCAATTTGTGATTAATGATTATGTTAAAGTTTTAGCTAATTGGTGGAGCATAACCTAAGTTAAACAATTCATGTTCATGCTTTTTTTGCTTAGATCAATCTATCTTTCTTATCATAAAGCTGCTGTCAAATTAAATTTAGAGATGTTATCCTAGATTGTTTGATAGTTAGAGATTAAGTAGTGGCATTCGTATTGCTTAATGACGAACTAAGGAAGGATTGAGGTAATACGGGAGGTTGTTATCTACGGTTGTTAACTTTGAAAGATAATTGATGTTGATAGGTCTGAATTTGATTCATAATATTGTCTAGTGGTGGAGAATGAAACCTTAACCATACTTCTCTTATATTTGATTTTCTCTTATTTACTTGTTTTCTACTTTTCTTGTTTTATTTACTTTTAAACTATTTCAAAAATCCCCCTTTACTTTGTTTTCTTTGAATCTAAGTTATAAACTAATAATTAATAAACTAAAACCCAATCCCTGAGGACTCGACCCTTGCTAACTACTATACTTACAATTGATCTTTTTAGTGCAAGGTTAAATAAGATATGCTCTTTTGAGTGCATCAAGTTTTTGGCGTCGTTGCCCGGGATTGCTTTCTTTAGTTTATTTGTTACTTGGTTTATTCTTATTTTTAGTTGTAATTAATTTTATTTTTCTTGTACATACAGGTTTTTCCTTTCAGAATTCAAGCAAAAAGATATGGCAGGTGCTACATGAAAACTTCAGAACTTTCAGAATAAACTAAACAATCTCATCTCCATAGCTCAACAAGTGGCCATAAGTGAGATTCAACAATAAAGGCAGTGTGGAGTGTGCTTCATGATGGATCATCCAACCAATGGGTGCCCATACTACCAAAAAGATAATTTTGAACCAGCCTATGATGTGGGAGGATACCAAAGCCATCAAGGGTTCCAAGGACAACAGTATGATGCTTTCCCAAACATTTACAATGAGGGATGGTGGAATCATACTCATTATGGCTACTCTGGAAATTATCAAGAAGTAGATCCTTATGCCAACTACAATCATCCATCGATCTTCAATCAATCATGGAAAAAACAACAAAATCTTCTTGAGCCACCACATGTGACTCGCAACTCAAGTACTTCATTAGAAGATCTTGTCAATTCCCTTACTACTAACCAATTGCAAATGCAACAGGACATAAGGGAAACAAACAGGCAAATGGCAACAAGGATGAGTTTATTAGAGACTCAAATGAGCCAAATGGCTAGTAGTATGATGAGATTGATAAAAGAAGGATTTGAGGAACTACATGAGCAACTCCTTTCCCAAACTATGATTGATCCAAAGGAGAATGTTAGTGCCACACAACTTGAGGATGAATCAAAAAATCCAAGGGAACCCGAGGATGAGAAAGAACTAGAGATGGATTTACTTCTTGAAGATAATGAAGCTTCAATTTCAAAAGAGAGTATTTCGGCACCTGAGGTAACTTTTAAGGTTCCAATTTTTACTAATGTTTCTTCTCCACATTTTCCTAGTAGATTCGCAAAGTTCAAGGAGGAGGAACATGAACAACACATGCCGGAAACCTTAAACAGCTTGCTTGTGGATGTCATTCAACAAGTACCAAAATATGCTCCATTCTTCGATGAGCAATGCACTACAAAGGATGATGGAATAATACTTGTAATGGATAATGCATCCACTGTTGTGCAAAGAAAGCTTCCTATCAAATGCACAAATTTGGGAAGTTTCATGTATGAGCCTGACAAGCCTAAAAAGCCAAGAAGGGGTGTTTGTTAGGTTGGACAACTTAACTCAAGTACTAATTGGGAAGACAGCCCAATTAATAAAGAAATTACCAACCTGTCATACTCAAATTTGCTTTCTTTTCCTTTTTTCTTTTATTATTTTTATGTTTATTTGTTAATTGTTTATTTAGTATTTTAGGATTATTTAGGTTGCATGAGTTTGTTTTGTTTTGAGTCTTAGTTATTTCTATTCTTATGTTATTAGTTCTTTTCTCTTACACATGATTCTTTTATTTGGGTTAATAGCATTACATTACGGACAATGTAAGAATTAAGTGTGGATGGGAGGATTTAGGATTTCTTTTATTTTTGGCTATTATTTTTTTATGAGTCTTTAATATTATTATTATTATTATTATTATTTTAGTATGTTTTAGTTCCTTTTTAATACAATGATGAGATATGAATTGTATAGGTCTAAAACTGGTTATTAGTGAGAAGATTTTCATGAGAATTGAGCTTGATACTATTTTTTATGAGCCAATGTTGATATGATATGTTGATTGAGAAAGAAGCATGTTTAGACTTAAATCTGACTTGTATAATCATCCTTGTTAGTTTGAGCCTATATGATTGATGCATTATACATATCAATCTAATTTCTTTCTTGTGTGCTTACATGATTACATAATTCTCTAGAACTTGCTTTAAACCATTTGAGACTATATTGATACATATAACAACATGAATATGATAGAGGCAATAGGATTATAAGGCCAAACAGCCATTCCTTGTTGATGTTCCAAGATAACATCCCTCTAGTGAGCCAATTTGAGCCTACATTAAATAAACTATTTCTTTGGTAACCACAACTTACACCTAGCCTAAATACACTTATATCTTTACCCTTGTTCTAAAGATGGACTAGAATGTTTGAGACATATTGCAAAAACAAGGATATCTATTGAAAATTTAGGTTGGAAATAAGAGATAAGTGTGGGAGGAGAAAGGCAAAAGTCAAGAAAAGAAAAAAAAAAAAAAAAAAAAGGAACATTGTAAAAGTACTTTCCCATAAATAAAAAATCATCTCTTGAGTTTTTGGTTAAAGAAAAGAATGTTACAAGGTTGATTAGAATGAAGTAAAGGCTCAACTTGAAATTTTAGCCTATGTTATTATGTGCTTCTAAGGAATATTGAGAAAGTTTTCTTTGCAAAAATCTTATTTTATCTCTAAATTCTATGGAGTCTTTGGAACCTTTGTAATATCCTTTTTCTTTTGTTCTTTAACCACATTATAACCCCTTGGCCCCATTACAAACTTGAATAAAGATCTATTGATTTATGAAGTTATATGATCTAAATAGTGGAGAATAGGTGGACAAGCAAGCATATGGTAGAACTGCTTTCATGAGATTGATTGAGTGTAAACACTTTACCACTACTTTAAAGAGTGAAAGTCATGAGATTATCCCATGTGAGAATTTGAGATTAAGTTTGAATATGCACTATTTTGATTGAAATATGTTATGTTAATATTGGCTTAACTCAAACTATTTACATTCAAGCATGATTTTTTGTGAAACTCTTTAAGCTATTGATTAGTTTATAACACTTGTTCAATGATTATCTCTAATTTATATTGGAAGGATTAGTTGTAATTATTATTATTATTATTATTATTTTTAGTTTTTCTTATGTCTTCAATGTTTGTGGGTATCATCCTACTAAACCCTCACGAGACTAAAATCGTCCACTAGGGACACCTAGGGGTTTAAAGGCTTGTGTCACATGCTAAGTGCCACCTTGATTTCCTACGAAAGTGGATTAGATTAGATTTTCTTATTTTATTTTTATTTTGTTTTGCTCGAGGACTAGCAAAAAGCTAAGTGTGTGGGTATTTGATAAGCTCATAAAATATACATTTTATGTATTTCTACCTTTAGTTTTTGTTATGTTTTCGATCTTTATCTTGTTTACTTATATTATGTTTTTGAATTTTAGGTACAATAAGGAGAATGAAGTCAAAAAATGTCAATAATGATGGTAAAGAGCTTACAAAATCATAATCACAAGATGGAAGAAGACTCGGGAATCAAAAAGATCAATTTCTGGTTGCAAAGCAAGAAGGCAGATTTGACCTCCGGAGCTTGTTGCAAGAAAAACATGACGTTAAAGTCCTTATTTAAAGAAACTTCCTCTTGACTTTTGAAGCTGACTTGAATATCTTTCCAACGATAATTTACACGCCCAAATCAGATAAGAAATGGTCATCCAAATCAGCCGACGAAGTGAAGGAATATGTAGTAGAAAAACAGAAACAGAGAACTCGACTTCGCGTCGCCCAAAAACCGGGAAAATCGTGGAAAACATGCCAAAACATGATTTTTATGCCTCCTAACTTACTTGTGCGACAAGGACTTGTTCCCAGGGTTTTAAAACTCTATAAATACCATCTTTTAAGTCACAAACTAGACATCTTTGAGGAGACTCAAGGATCATCATTAATTATTCTTCTTCTTCTCCATTCTTTTATTTTCTTTTTAGTTTTATGTATATATTATCTATGCCCATGCTAGGCTAAACTTCTCTTTGGTTAAAGGTGATTTCAAAGCCCAATAACATGTTGTGTAATTGATTTTGAAATTCTATCTATCATTAGTTTTCTATCAAAGTTGCTTGTGTTCTTCTATAAGAATTGTTCATGATTTGTCTTGATTTGTTTAGGTTGCAAACTAGATAGATCTTGATAATTATCTAATGCTAGTTTAGGAGTCTTGATCCGTGTAATTGTCTTGATTTCCTATTCATAAGTGGCAATTTGTGATTAATGATTATGTTAAAGTTTTCGCTAATTGCAAAGTGGAACATAACCTAATTCATGTTCATGCTTTTGTTGCTTAGATCAACCTATCTTTCTCATCATAAAGCTGTTGTCAAATTAAACTTAGAGATGTTTATCCTAGATTGTTTGATAGTTAGAGATTAAGTAGTGGCGTTCGTCCTGCTTAACGACGAACTAAGGAAGGATTGGGGTAACACGGGAGGTTGTTATCTACGGTTGTTAACTTTGATAGATAATTGATGTTGATAGGTCTGAATTTGATTCATAATATTGTCTAGTGGTAGAGAATGAAACTTTAGCCATACTTCTCTTATATTTGATTTTCTTTTATTTACTTGTTGTTATCTGATTTCACTACGCAAGTGCACGTATAGCAAACAAGTAATAAAGTGGAAGTAAAGTATTGAACCCACGAGGAATTGTTATTAATTTTGCTAAGTACTAAAATTAACAAACTCAATCTTATCTAAACAACTAATAGAAGCAAGTAAATTAAAAAGGTTGAATTTAATTAATTATAAAAGCCTAGGATTACAACTTTCCTCAACACTTCGCTTGAATCTCTATCTACCTCTTCACTTGATTAATGATCCTGAGTTGTTAACCTAGAGTTCTATCTTATTTATAAGCATCTGTCGATGGTCTTATAAAAATATCCTTCCTAACCAATTAACTATATGTCTATGATAATTGAATTAAAGAAGAACTCATTAAGCATAGACTCTAACAATGGTTACACATGACAAGTAAGTATATTTCTACCCTACCTGCAGATCAATTCATCCTAATAAATGAATATGAAACATGTGTCATTCAATCCATGTCTAACACTAAACTCCCTATGTCTAGTTGTATTTAGGTTAACAAATCAATCTAATTGGTGATCAAGCAATTAGAAGCATTCAGAACAAGATTGAATAAACAACTCAACAAAACATTAATCAAGCTAGAGAGAGAAAGTAAATTCAAACTATGTGTTGAGTTCCATTGAAATCCTAGTAAAAGAGATTTAGTTCATGATAATTAATGAAAACAAGTAATCAAATAGTTTCACCGTCATTAATAAATTAATTAAAAAAAAAAGAGAAAAGAAAAGAAAAGAGAAAACTTAGAGTTGTCAGTTCTTGAGTCTTCAATCTTCAAGCTTCCAATCTTCTTGAGAAAATTTGATGGCAGCTATCTTCTTGAGAGAGAATTAGGTTTCTAGGTCTCTAATCCTTTTTATTCTGACCTAAAAGAGTCTTATAAAGTGCCCAAGGCCTCCTAGCGTCCGAAACTTTGTTCCCAAGCAAAACAAGTAAGTTTTTCATTTTTTTACATTTTTTGTGATACTGTTAACGACCCCCAGCGCTGCAGCGCTGACTCTCGAATTGGAGAGTCAGTTTTCTCGTTTTGCTGCACTTCGCCTCTATCGTTTTCTCGAACTTTGTCAACTATGTTTACTGGGCAAATCTCATCTGATTTTGACGCGCCTTATACATTTGGAAAGGTATGGAAGTCAGATTCAAAAGTCAAGAGGGGAGTTTTCTCATTTGAAGTTTTTAAGATAGAGTTTTCCTTGAAAGAAGCTCCGAAGGTCGAATCTGCCTACTCATTGGAATGCACCGATTTTTGTCGTTTTGCACCTCGAAGCTCCAGATCACCTTGGACCTGTAAAAACATATAAATAACAACTAAATAACTATTTTAAACATAAAATGAATAATTAAAATAAATATAAAAATATCTAAAACTAATCAAATCCTAATAAAAATCTCAAAAATTTAGCCGATTCAAAAGCATAAAAGGTGACAAAATAATTATATTTTCTAGAGTTATCACTTGTTTTCTACTTTTCTTGTTTTATTTACTTTTAAACTATTTCAAAAATCTCCCTTTACTTTGTTTTTTTTTTTTTTTAATCTAAGTTATAAACTAATAATTTATAAATTAAAACCCAATCCCTGAGGACTCGACCTTTGCTAAGTACTATACTTACAATTGATCTTTTTAGTACAAGGTTAAATAAGATATGCTCTTTTGAGTGCATCACACTGCCAGTACAAGATAATAATCCATATTATAAAAGTTAGGATAAAGACACTTACCCCCTAGGGTTTAGTGAAAATTCCACTTACCCCCTAAAGTTATAAAAATTTCACTTTACACCTTATTCAAGTTATAAAAGAATCAAATGACAATTTTA
Source organism: Fremontodendron californicum (assembly GCA_030761205.1). Taxonomy (NCBI): domain Eukaryota; kingdom Viridiplantae; phylum Streptophyta; class Magnoliopsida; order Malvales; family Malvaceae; genus Fremontodendron; species Fremontodendron californicum. Next base: position 5,806,948 of record JAULJL010000037.1, read on the forward strand.
TCTTTTAAGGATTTTTGAGATAAACCACAATTAGGGGTGATAACAGTTTGGTTAGGTTCGGTTTTATACAAAAATTGGGATTAATGTGCAGTATTCTGGTTTTTAACACTTTGCGACTATCGAACCGACCCGAACCGAATTCCATCAGTACGGACCTGAACCCGATTTTATTTAAAATTTTAGCCCCCAACCCAACCTCTGTTTAGATATACTCTAAACCGCCTTTAACCCAATTTTATTTAAAATTTTAGCCCTCGACCCCGAACTCAACCCCCCGATCCCATTCCGAATAGACTGAACTAACCAACCCTTTTAATCTTATTTTAAATATATTTATTTATATAATAATTTAAAATTATATATAATATAATATATCATTTATATTATATAATAATATATAATATACAATAAATAAATAAATTATTTTTTAAATAGTTAAAACCGATTAAATTGATCGACTTAAGTCGGTTTCGATTTTTTCGATTTTAGAATCTTTATCGGTCAATTCGATTTGTTTTATAAGTTTAGTCGATTTTTGAAATTTTGAAACCGAACCGACTGAATGCTCACCCCTAATAATATATAGAATTAACATATATAAAAAATTAAAAGTAAGAAAAATAAAAAAATAATCGGGGGCGGGTCAATTCGGGTTTATAGTAAAACCGAACCTGACCCGAACTCGACCCGAACCCGTTATTTTTTGAAATTACCTGTATCACCCGACGGTTCGGATTATTTTGCCAACCCTAGACATGTTATATGCTATAGAATGACCGTTTTGGCATGATATTAATTTTTTAGAGGGAAAAGAGGGTATTATCCAACCTATATGGGGTATCTGAAATTATGATAAAACCTCAGGGGGGTTTGAATACTTTTCCCTATAAAGGGTCCATTTAGATATACTCGAAATCGCCCCGAACCCAATTTTATTTAAAATTTTAGCCCCCGACCCCGAAAAGACCTCCCCGATTCCATCCCAAATAAACTGAACTAACCGACCCTTTTAATTTTATTTTAAATATAATTATTTATATAATAGTTTAAAATTATATATAATATAATATATCATTTATATTATATAATAACATATAATATACAATAAATAAATTATTTTTTAAACAGTTAAAATCGATTAAACCGACCGACTTAAGTTGGTTTTGATTTTTTTCCATTTTACAATCTTTGTCGGTCGGTTCGGTCGGTTTTATAAGTTTAGTCGGTTTAATCGATTTTTCAAAATTTGAAATCGAACCAATCGAACCGACTGAATACTCACCCATAATAATATATAGAATTAACATATATAAAAAATAAAAAGTACGAAAAATAAAATAAAAAAATAATCAGGACGGGTCAATTCGGGTTTATGGTAAACCCGAATCCGATCCAAACCCGTTATGTTTTAAAATTATCTGTCTGATTCGACGGTTCAAATTATTTTGTCAACCCTAGACATGTTCTATGCCATAGAAAGATAATTTTGATATGATATTAATTTTTTTATAAAAAAAAAAAAGTATTATTCAAATTTTAAATAGTATTTGAAATTATAATCAAACTTAAAGAGGTTTAATACTTTTTCTTAAAAGTTAAAAGTGAAAGAAACAAATTTTCCAAAAAAATAACTTTTAAAATATAATAAATTAAATTAAAAAAAAAAAAAGCATAAAAAATCATCTTCCACAAATCAAAGGTCCAAGGATCTCTTCAACGTACAAATGATGCAATCAAGACCGACCAACCGAACCCTCCGGTGGGTCCCCCCTTTCCCCCCACGTTCCCACCCCTCATTCTACGCATTCTCTTTCCCCTCCATCTAATCTACACCGTCCATTTCATCTCGTGATCCGCATCATCATTTCTGACATTCATCAACCGGCTAATATTTTCAATCTCAAAAATCAAAATCTGAACTACACGCGCGTAATCATTTCCAAACACTTTAAAAAAATTAATATTTAGATGTGGTTAACAATGATTCTAAAGACATTTTTTAAATTATTATATATAATAATATTTTTATTTAATTTATTAAAATTAATAAATAAAATTATCAATTATTATATTTAATATAATATTTTTATTATAAATAATATATTAATTAATTTTATATAAATAATATTCGTTAACAAAAATTTTAATATTTTTACTAAAAAAATTAAAAAACAGTTGATGACGTCAGTAACCTTTGACTCTTTCTCTCTCTTCTTTAAACCCCAGCTCTCCCTCTTTCATCTCCCACTTCTTTTTTTTTCTTCTGCCAGTCTCTGTGAAATTTTCATTTTTCTCTCACTTTCTCGCTGTCCAAACGAGGAAAAGCAACAAAAAAAAAATGAGAAGAGACGATTTATACATTACGGTTCCAAGTTTTTTTCGGTGTCCGATATCGTTGGACGTGATGAAATCCCCAGTGAGCTTGTGTACGGGAGTAACATATGACCGAGCCAGCATCCAACGGTGGCTAGACAGCGGCAACAACACGTGTCCGGCCACAATGCAAGTTCTCCAAAGCAAAGAGTTGGTTCCAAACCGGAATTTACAACGACTCATCCAGATCTGGTCCGACTCAGTCGCTCGCCGTCAACTCGATGCCGACTCGGCGGCCAACTCATTTGTTCCTTCTCAAGATCAGGTCAAAGTCTTGGTCAAACAGCTTGACAACAATTGCTTTTCGTCGTTAACGAAGATCGTTTGTTTCGCGAGAGAATCTGAGGAGAACCGCGAATTCCTCGCGAGAATGGACGGGTTTTTGAATACGGTGTTCGATTTCATGAGGAATGCGGAATCGGACATCAAATTAGTCGAACAAGTTGTTAAGATTTTGGATTTGATGTTAACTAAAGTTTCGGACAAGAAGCCATTGTTGGAAACGAATTGCTTGTCGACGATTCTTCTGGTTTTACAACGAGGGAGTTCAGATTCACGAATCCAATCGGTTCGATTGCTGGAGTCCATCGCGGTGGATGGAGAGTCCAAGCTCAAAATAGCCCAAAAAGAGGGATTATTACCCGAATTGGTGAAATCATTAAGTAAAGAGAAGGATCCGAGATTGATCGAAGCGAGTTTATCTTGTTTGATCGCAATCACAATGCCAAAACGCGTAAAAACCAAACTAATACAATCTCGAACAATCCCAGAATTAAAGAAGCTTTTATCCGAACCAAACACGATCATTTCGATAATCGAGAAGTCATTGAAACTGCTGGAAGCGTTGTCGTCTTGCAAAGAAGGAAGGGTGGAGATATGGCATGATTCAATATTGTTACAAGGGATTTTGCAGAAAGTGTTGAAAGTATCGAGCAAAGCGACGGAGCACGCGGTGACGATACTTTGGAGCGTTTGCTATTTGTTTAGAGACGAGAAAGCGCTAGAAGCGGTGGTTAGTAGCAGTAGTAGTAGCAACGGGATGACCAAGTTCTTGTTGCTCATGCAGACCAATTGTTCTCCCGCGGTTCGGCAAATGTCGGCGGATTTGCTCAAGATTTTTCGGCTTAATTCCAAGTCTTGTTTATCAAGTTATGATACTAAGACTACCCATATTATGCCCTTTTGAGGAATTTTGCTTCTGCTTTCTCTTTTCTTTTTCTTTTTTTCTTTTTTTTTTCCATGTTGAAGAGATGGGAAAAAGAAAGATCGAAAGAAGAAAAAAAAAACCCAAGTTTGTATATCAAAGGAAAATTTTGTTTAAAGGAGAATTCATTTTATTTTAGTTAGGGAATTTTCTTCCATTTTCTTTTAATGTTTGATGGGTATTTGAAATCAATTTCGTGTTGGCACTGGTAAAATTTTTGATTCATTGTTTGTTTGCTTGCTTGTTGAATTTTCAGAAGGTACGGTTTTGATTTGATTTTCAACTGGGAAAAGGACAAAGCAGGGGCTCATTCAATAACACTCATAAATAGCAGCTTCAAGTTGTGGTACTGCTGCTGGGCACTTGTTTGCGTTGTACCGGACATTTATGGCGTTATCTTTATTTTTATTTTGATTGCGAACGTAATTGGTGTTTTTATAATTAATTACTATAAATATTATCAATAATAAAATTAATAAATTTGAAAAATATATCATCAATAATATAATAATTGTTAAATACTATAATGAGTAAAAATTATTTTTAAAAAATAAAAATATTTTAAAAATAAAATTATCTTTGTAAAAAAAAATTCTCTCTTTTTTTTCTTTTATTTTTTAATTAAAAAATAAATTTTTTTGAAAATAAATTTTTTTAATTTAAAAAAATAAATATTTAAATATTTTTAATTTATTTTTTTAATTAAAAATTTTTAAAAATAAAAATAATATTTCTAAAATTAAATTTTTTATTTTTTTAAAGTTAAATTTAAAAAAATAAATATTTTAATATTTTATTTTTAAAATTTATTTTTAATTAAAATTTTTAGAAAATAATATTTTCTTAATGGGAGGAGAAAGGAAAATGAGTTTTTTTTATTAAGGATAATTTTATCTTTACAATATCTTTCATAACAAATTTTTAACTTTTTCATTTTTATTTTTCAAATAATTGTTATCCATTAAACCATTTAACAATTATTTGACTATTAATAACATATTTTTTAGATTTACCCATTATAAAATAACAATCATTAATATCGCGTTACAATTTATATTTAAATATATGTATTTAATAGCTGTCGAAAACCAAGTCAAAGGAAAAACTAGCAAATTTTGATGAACTGTCCTAATTTAAGGTTGAGAAATGTTAAAATGTTCTATTACATGCTCATATCTAATTGTCAATCGAACAAATTAAAATTACACTTTAAATTTTATTGTTCCTCTCAATCAATTTTTATGGGCATCCTCTTTAATCTGTAAAAGAATGGTTGACCTGACGATTTGATGCCTAAACTTGAAAAGTATTGCTTTAATTGTTTGTGGAGTTATGGATTCTGATGTTCAATAATAGAAGCATTAATGCTTAAGTAGAATTGCGTCTAGCCATCTACTAGGAACCTATGGGCGAGAAGTAAACCCATGTGAGTTGGCAATTGCACTGCAAGTAATTAAATGGATATGGGTTTTTGTGGGTTCATTTTCTACTTAGTATTTTGCTAATTAGTGTTTTATGGATATTTTTTAATGTTATTAAATATAATAATATTTTCGATCAATATATTAAAAATAATAAATAAAAGTATCAATTTTTACATTTAATATAATATTATTACTATAAATAATATATTAACTAATTTTAAAAATCCTTCTACTTATAAAGCTGGCTGGGCAGGCTAGGAGAGATTGGCAAAGGAGCAAAGATATCAATAATTTGAATTCCTGAATTTAGTTCAATTTATTTATGCAACTACTAACATTCAATAGATTTAAAATTTAAATTTTATTATCTGCAATTTATTCTTTTACTCTCAAATTACAACCTCTTTTGTAAAAAAAAAAATATATACAAAAACTTTAGCAAGAAAAGCCAATATAAGGGGTGGATTAAATAGAGATAAAGCAAGAAAACAAGGAGTTTAGAGTAGAAAGACAGAGACAAAGTGCTGCAATTGCTGTAAAGGGGCTGCTTTGCTGACTGTAATTTGAGCACTTATCTTTCAATTTAAAATTTTATATATAAGCAATTTGGTTTTTCATTGCAGAAAGTAATGAAAGGGGTTGGAATCACAATCTGAAAAAGAGAAATTTGTTAAAAGTGAGGGAGATATATTTGACCACTCCAATCTCTCTATATTATATATAGATACTAGGAAGATTAGCCCATGAAAATGCCTGCACTTTATATTAAAAAAAAAAAAACTTAAATCTACGATCAAAAGAGGTCTTGAAAAGAGGGGAGTGCACTCAAATCATATGCCATTATATAGATTTTTTAATTAAAAAAAAAAAATAGTGGTATTGGTTAAAGTAATCCTTGTAGAAAATCAAAAAATATAATTAATATTTATTTTAATTGAGTAAAAATAATATATTAAATGTAAAAAATATTTTTTAAATAATCTTTAATTAATGCAGGAAATGATTATATGAAACAGTTATTTCACGTCAATATATATATATTTTTCATTCAAATCATATCACATAATTAAAATTTTTATAAAAATTTAATTATTTATTACAAAAATCATTAATAAATTATTAAAATAAATATTTATCATGTAATTATTACATGTAATGTGTAATATCTAATTAATTTAAAAAAAAAAATTAATTACGTAATATGATTTGAATGAAAAATATATATATTGACGTAAAATAATCATTTTATATAATCATTTATTTTATTGAACTAATACTTATGTACATCTATTAACCGAACCCTTTCTTAATTACAATCAAAGAAATATAAACAATAGCTGTTTGTTTTGTATTGGATTTGAGTTTTGAAAAGCTTGGGGATTGGCTGCAATATGCATACCAAAAGTTGGGAGGGGAAGGTTTTGGTTCCCCAATGATAACTCGTATAATTATATAGTTTTTAGTTATGTTTTATTATTGTTTTGTGTCAAATACGAGTTATTATTGTTTAGTCTAATTGTGTTTATGATCTTTTATATTTTTATGTATTTTGGTGTTTTTCACAAGTTTCTTTGAGTGATTTCAGATTACTAGAATTAAGGGCAAATCCAGTTCAGTTCCAGTTCCGACACCTTTTGCCATATCAGCTGTATCTCGAGTTTCACTGAAGCAATAAGGCTGAAATTTGTAGCCATGCAAAGCTAAGAGGCATATCTATCTTTTTCATGTTTTACACTTCTTGAAACGGAGTCGTTTTCCCTAGCGAAATCGACCATCAAGTTGGCTGATGTGCAATGACGTCTGTGCTGACCTGTTTTCGTATTATGCCCATATCTTCTTATCCACATCAGCAAATGAGCTGATTCCAACGGCTATGGATCAGTAACTGATAGGGTAATATTTTTCTAGAAGACCATGTGATCAGATAAGGCCTCCAAAATTGACAAAATCGACCATCAAGTTGGCTGATCAAAATCGTCATACATGACGAAAATTGTTAGAAAATGCACCCACCTATTATACCTACCTTTGAAATTTGTAAAGATTGTCTCTTGTCATTTAGCCCTCCAAAATGTGTATAAATAGAGGGCCTTGGATGATTGTAAGGGATCATATTGGAGATTGGTAGGATATTAGCCATTTTAACAAAATTCTCTAAGTTTTCTTCTTTCTTTCTTTTATTTCCTTCTTAGATTCTCTTTAATTTTATGTTTATGTTTATGATGCCTATGCTAGGCTAAACTTCTATTTGGTTAAGGGTGATTTCAAAGCCCTAGACACGTTTTGTGATTGATTTTCAGATTCTATCTATCATTAATTTTCTATCAAAGTTGCTTATGTTCTTCTACAAGAATTGTTCATGATGTTGTCTTGATTTATTTAGGTGTACAACTAGATAGATCTTGATAATTATCTATTGCTAGTTTAGGAGTCTTGATCCGTGTAATTGTCTTGATTTCCTATTCATAAGTGGCAATTTGTGATTAATGATTATGGTCAAGTTTTCAATAATTGCAAAGTGGAACATAACCTAAGTTGAACAATCCGAGCTTATGTGTTTGTTGCTTAGATCAACCTATCTTTCTCATCATAAAGCTGCCATTAAATTGAATTTAGAGAGCTTATTCTAGGTTGTTTAATGGTTAGAGATTAAATAGAGAGCTTGTTCTATTTAACGACAAATTAAGGAAAGATTGGGATAACAGAGCTTGTTGTTATCTACGGTTGTTAACTTTGATAGTTGGTTGATATTGATAGATCTGAAATTGATTCTTAATGATGTCTAGTGGTGGAGAATGAAACCTTAACCATATTTTTCATATTTGATTCTTCTTACTTACTTGTTTTCTTACTTTTAGTTTGCTTATTTTTTATATTTATTTTTATTGGCTGGTTATACCGCCTAATTTGTATATTAACTTTGTTTTATTTTTATTGGCTGGTTATACCGCCTAATTTAGTATATATATTTTTATTGGCTGGTTATACCGCCTAATTTAGTATATATATTTTTATTGGCTGGTTATACCGCCTTGCATCTTATTCTTATTATTTACTTTAGTTTAAATCTGGCTTCAAAAACCCCTTTTCTTTTATTATTTTCTTTGAACGTAAGTTATAAACTAATAACTCATAGATTAAAACCCAATCCCTGAAGACTCGACCCTTGCTAATCATTATACTTACAATTGATCTTTTTAGTGCAAGGTTAAATAAGATACACTCTTTTGGGTGCATCAATTTTTTGGTGCCGTTGCCGGGGATTGCTTTCTTTAGTTTATTAGTTTATTGGTTTATTCTTATTTCTGTTCTAATTATTTACTTTCTTATTTTTTTTTATTAGTGAATGTTCCAAGCCCCCGAAGAAGACTTACGACTTAGGAAAATTCGGGAATTTATAACTTCTCACCAACAACCAATTGAGGAGTTGATCCAAAACATCCAAGAGAAGCAAAGAGAGATGGCAGCAGCTGACAACCGAACTCTCAAGGAGCTAGCCGCTCCGGACTTGGGTCAACAACCATTATGCATTGAATATGCTAATCTTGAGGTAGCTTTTGAATTAAAATCTGGTTTGATTCATCTTCTCCCAACTTTTCATGGTTTTGCAGGAGAGGATCCAAATAAGCACCTCAAGGAATTCCATGTAGTTTGCTCAAGCATGAGACCAACAGGGGTCACGGAAGAGCAAGTTAAGTTGAGAGCCTTCCCATTCTCTCTAGCTGATTCAGCAAAGGAATGGCTCTATTATCTACCATCCGGGACCATCACTACATGGAATGATTTGAAGAAAGCATTCTTGGAAAGATATTTCCCAGCATCTAAGGCTGCCAACATTAGGAAAGAGATATGTGGGATTCAGCAATACAACGGAGAGTCCTTATATGAATATTGGGAGAGGTTCAAGAAACTTTGTGCATCATGTCCACACCATCAGATAAGTGAACAACTTCTCATCCAATACTTCTATGAAGGTCTCATGCCCATGGAGAGAAGTATGATAGATGCCGCTAGTGGGGGAGCTCTAGTTGATAAGACTCCCAGGGCTGCTAGAACATTAATCTCCAACATGGCAGCCAATTCTCAACAGTTCTCAATGAGACAAGATCCACCACCACAACCCAAGAGAGTTAATGAGGTAAGTATATCATCCCTTGAACAAAAATTTGATAAACTGACTTCTCTTGTTCAACAATTGGCTGTAGGTAAAATACAACAAATAAAGGCTTGTGGCATATGTTCAAACATAGGGCACCAAACTGATATGTGTCCAACACTTCAAGAGGATACCAATGAACATGTGAATGCCATGGGTGGATTTCAGAACCAATCAAGGAAATATGATCCCTACTCAAACACTTACAATCCAGGATGGAGGGATCATCCAAACTTCAATTATGGAGGGAACCAATCACAAACTATTCCTCCACCATTTGACCACAGGCCACCGGGTTTTCAGCAAAGAGTGCAACAACCATACCAAACCCGACAACAACTACCACCCACCCAAAATTCAGGTACTTCTCTTGAAGATCTTGTTAAAGCTCTTTCTACTAATACAATTCAATTTCAACAGGAAACAAAGACAAGTATTCGAAATTTGGAGACTCAAATAGGGCAATTGGCAACAACCATGAGTCAAATGCAAGCAAGGGATTCTGGGAAATTACCTTCCCAAACCATAGTGAATCCAAGAGAGAATGCCAATGCTATAAATTTAAGAAGTGGGAAACAGCTAGAGACACCACAAAATGATAGTGCTCAAGGGGAGAACAATACCATGGCATCCTCTTCACATCCCAACGAGCCACTAAAAAAGGTAATTCCTAAACCATCATTTCCTTCTTATATAACTCCTCCACCTTTTCCTAGCAGGTTAGCAAAGTCCAAGAAGGAGGAACAAGAGAAGGAAATTTTGGAAACCTTCCGGAAAGTAGAGGTGAACATTCCTTTACTAGATGCTATCAAGCAAGTGCCAAGATATGCCAAGTTCCTAAAAGAGTTGTGCACATCTAAACGGAAGTTGAAATGGAATGAAAAGGTAAGTGTGGGGGAGAATGTGTCAGCTGTTCTTCAAAAGAAACTCCCACCTAAATGCAAGGATCCAGGTATGTTTACCATTCCTTGTAAGATAGGCAACACCAGGTTTGAGCGTGCTATGCTAGATCTAGGGGCATCTATTAATGTCATGCCATATTCAATTTATGCTTCATTGAATCTAGGACCATTAGAGGAAACCGGTGTTATAATACAACTTGCTGACCGTTCTAACACTTATCCAAGAGGAGTTGTAGAAGACGTTCTTGTACAGGTTAATGAATTGGTTTTTCCCGCTGACTTTTATGTTATTGAGATGGAAGATGAGATGTCTTCTAATCCCACACCTATTCTATTAGGGAGACCATTCTTGAAAACAGCAAGAACTAAAATAGATGTACATGATGGCACTTTAACTATGGAATTTGATGGTGAAATAATTCGCTTTAACATTTTTGAGGCCATGAGATATCCTAGTGATGTGCATTCTGTTTTTAATATTGATATAATTGACTCACTAGTGCAGCAAGCTTATGAGCTAGATGGTGAAGATAGTGTAGAAATAGTCATTAGCAACCATCTCGGAATGGGGAATGCTAAACTAGCCTTGAGTGACCAGGTGGAAGGGGCACTAGAATCTTTACACTCGCTGCAACCTAAAGATGCAAGGTTTGATGTTTCATTTATTGATTTGCCTTTATCTAATGAGAAACTTCTACCTTCCATTTTGCAGGCACCAACTTTAGAGTTGAAACCACTACCGAACCACTTGAAATATGTGTTCCTAGGTAAAAAGGACACACTACCGATCATCATTGCCAAAGAGCTCACACCTTTGCAAGAAGAGCGACTTATCCAGGTGCTTAGAGAGCATAAAATAGCAATTGGTTGGACAATTGCCGATATCAAGGGAATAAGCCCATCCATGTGCATGCACCGAATTTTGTTAGAGGAAGGGTCTAAACCAACAAGAGAAGCACAAAGAAGATTGAACCCTCCTATGATGGAGGTTGTGAAAAAGGAGATACTGAAACTCCTAGATGTTGGAGTGATCTATCCTATCTCGGATAGCAAATGGGTGAGCCCAGTCCAAGTGGTTCCAAAGAAATCAGGTGTAACGGTGGTAACAAATAATGAGAATGAACTTGTTCCTACTAGGATTCAAACAGGATGGCGAGTTTGTATTGATTATCGTAAACTTAATTCCACAACTCGCAAAGACCACTTTCCTTTACCTTTTATTGATCAAATGCTTGAAAGGTTAGCTGGCCATTCTCATTATTGTTTTCTTGATGGTTTTTCAGGTTATAATCAGATAGCCATTGCTCCGGAGGACCAAGAGAAAACAACATTCACATGTCCATTTGGTACTTTTGCATACCGGCGTATGCCATTTGGTCTTTGTAATGCACCAGCTACATTCCAAAGGTGTATGGTTAGCATATTTTCAGATTATGTAGAGAACATCATAGAAGTATTTATGGATGATTTTAGTGTCTATGGTGATTCTTTTGATAGATGTCTAGAGAACCTTACACTTGTACTTGAAAGATGCATGGAAACTAACCTTGTTTTGAATTGGGAAAAATGCCACCTTATGGTAGAACAAGGAATAGTTTTGGGCCATGTTATTTCTTCTAGAGGGATAGAGGTTGATAAGTCTAAAATAGATATTATGCATTCTTTACCACCTCCCACAAATGTGAGAGAGGTTCGTTCTTTTTTTGGACATGCAGGTTTCTATAGGAGATTTATCAAAGACTTCTCAAAGATCACATTACCTCTTTGCAAGCTACTACAAAAAGATGTGGTTTTCCACTTTGATGATAAATGCAAAGAGGCGTTTGAAACATTGAAGGGACTCTTGACATCAGCTCCTATCATCCAACCACCAGATTGGAATGTACCTTTTGAAATCATGTGTGATGCTAGTGACTATGCCATTGGAGCTGTTTTGGGCCAACGGGTTGGCAAAGCCTCACATGCCATTTATTATGGCTCCCGAACTCTTAATGATGCTCAATTGAACTATTCCACTACTGAAAAAGAACTTTTGGCTGTTGTATTTGCTTTAGAAAAATTTCGATCTTATTTAATTGGTACTAAAGTAATTGTATATTCTGACCATGCAGCCCTTAAGTACTTGCTCACTAAAAAGGAGGCCAAACCAAGGTTGATTAGATGGATACTTCTCTTACAAGAGTTTGATTTGGAGATAAAAGATAAGAGAGGTAGTGACAACCTGGTTGCGGACCATCTTAGCCGTTTAGTTCATGAAGAGGATGCACTACCCTTGAATGAGAACTTTCCGGATGAGCAACTTCTTTTTATAAGTACAACAACTCCTTGGTATGCTGATATTGTTAATTACTTAGTTACCAAGAAGTTGCCACAAGAGTTGACACAAGCTCAAAGAAATAAGATCAAGAGTGATGCCAAATACTACATATGGGATGATCCTTACCTTTGGAAGCATTGCTCCGATCAGATTATAAGAAGGTGTGTACTCGAAACTGAATTTCAATCTATTCTCACCTTTTGTCACTCTTATGCATGTGGAGGACACTTTGGATCCAAAAGAACAGCCATGAAAGTTCTTGATTCTGGATTTTATTGGCCTACCATATTCAAAGATGCATACCTCTTTTGCAAGTCATGTGATCGTTGCCAAAGAACAGGTAACTTAGGTCCTAGAAATCAAATGCCTCAAACTCCAATACTTATTGTTGAAATTTTTGATGTATGGGGCATGGATTTCATGGGACCTTTTCCTCCTTCTTTTGGTAATCTTTATATTTTACTTGCCGTTGATTATGTTTCAAAGTGGGTGGAAGCAAAATCCACTAGGACTAATGACTCTAAAGTTGTTTCAGATTTTGTCAAGACTAACATCTTGGCTAGGTTTGGAACGCCAAAGGCCATAATCAGCGATAGAGGTACTCACTTTTGCAATAGGACTATGGAAGCACTTTTGAGGAAGTATAACATCACACACAAGGTCTCCACCTCATATCATCCTCAAACTAGTGGGCAAGCTGAAGTGTCAAACCGAGAAGTTAAGTCCATCCTTGAAAAGACAGTTAATCCAAATAGGAAGGATTGGAGTTCACGACTTGATGATGCACTTTGGGCTTATAGGACAGCATATAAGACACCCATTGGTATGTCTCCTTATCGACTTGTTTATGGTAAGCCTTGTCATCTTCCGGTTGAATTGGAACATAAATCATATTGGGCTATCAAACAATGCAACATGGAGATGGATGAGATAGGAAAGAAAAGAAAACTTGACCTACAAGAATTAGAGGAGATAAGGAATGATGCCTATCAGAATTCTAGGATTTACAAGGAAAAGACTAAGGCATTCCATGACAAGATGATATCAAGAAAAGAATTTGTTGTTGGACAAAAAGTTCTTCTCTTCCATTCACGCCTTAAGTTATATCCAGGTAAGTTACGTTCTCGTTGGGTTGGACCTTTTGTTATTACTAATGTATTTACTCATGGTGCAGTTGAAATCCAAAGCCCGAAAACAGATAAGGCATTCAAAGTGAATGGTCATAGATTGAAGCCTTACTATGAGAACTTTCCAATACAAGATGTGGAGGAGTTTCCACTTTTTGAGCCAAAGTATGTTGAATAATAATGGCATGGGTCTAAGTCAAGCTGAGGACAATAAACCAAGCGCTTCTTGGAGAGGCAACCCAAAAGGATGGAGAGCATCTATTATATCAGATTTGCATATTCCTTACTCTCCATCATTCTATCTTTTATTGTTTTTCTTTTCTTTTGTTTAATAGTTCTTTTCTCTTACATATAATTCTTGCATTGGGGGATAATAGCATTACATTGAGGACAATGTAAAAATTATGTGTGGGGGGAAGAATTTAGGATTTTATTTAGAGTGTTTTGTTTTTGAGTCTTTTTATGTTGTTTTTCTTTCTGATCCTTGTTTTGAAAATAACTAGATGTAAATATAATTTTTTTTTTAACCCCGGTTAAATGGCGGATAACGGTACTCCGTGATTATTTAAATCGGTTCCATCAGCTACCCACAAAACTGATATTGTATATAAATTTCTCTTCCAATTTCTCTTTCAATTTTTTTTCATTCTTTTTTTTTTTTTCCAGGATGGATGATATTCTCACAAGATTGCAGAAACGATTTCCTCCTTTTCCTCGAAATATTTTACTGAAGCTTTACCAAGTTCGACTTGAAAGATTAAGAATGCTTATGCACAAAGGGATTCCTGACGACATACGTTGGAAAATTGAAGCCAAGGTACGTGAAGATGAATATCTTCCTGTTTTGCATTTACCAGGTACAGGTAGAAGCACTTTTGCAAAGAAGCGACGAGCAAAGCGCATGAGTTCAAATTGCCACAAATGTGCACGATGGACGTGTAACGGTAAATGTCGTTCTATTGTGATTCCGTCCTCTAATCGAGATGATAAAATTGAATTCATTAAGGATGGACTGAGTAAGGAGAATTTGGGTAATATCCAACTTTCTCTTGAGACGCATCCTAGTGGAGACGTACAAAGAGAAATTCTTGATTTATGGCCGCAATTCCAAAGGGAATGGCAACATCTTGGGAATCTGATGTTAAAAGACCCTGTTTGCCAGCTTGTAAGAAAACTGGATGGGAAGCATATCCTCGACTCATAGAAGGCGTTTAAGCCGTTTCTGGACGTAAAACCAGAGGAAGATGTGAGCCACAATCACAACTACAATAAATGACTTCTCAGCTTTTGGTTTGATTTGCAATAACTTCATTTCGGTTTAATTTACGTGTTGTTCGATTTGTGTAATTATTCTCATTTTTTTTATTTGTCTTTTACGGTTGATTTTTCTTCTCTTTTTGATTTTCTTCCTGAAATCACGCAAAAATCTTTTGATAGGTTAACATTTTCTTCTGACAGGTCAGATACACTTTCGGCGACATTATTACTCTTGTCTGATTCACTACTGAGTCCTCTATATATTACACCATGTACTCATTCTCTTTCAGGCACTCGAAGAAAAAAAAAATGGAAAGTACTTCATCCAGCGCATTAAAAAAATTTGTGTCTTTGGAGGTGCTTATCCAGGGAAAAATAACATATTCGCTGATGAAGCCATAAGAGTTGGAGTAATACTTGCCCAACAAAAGATCCACTTGATTTATGGAGGCGGTAGTACGGGTTTAATGGGAGCAGTCGCTACAGCAGCACACGCCGGAGGAAGTCCAGTTCTAGGAATCGTGCCAAAACTATTCACAAGTTTTTGTGGACCTACCGTGGGTAAGGAAACACAAGTCTGGAGTGTCCCTGAACGGATAACAATCATGTACCATTCTGCCGATGCATTCATTGCTTTACCAGGAGGTCTGGGTACATTGGAAGAAATAGCTTGCGTGGCTTCTTGGTCATCTTTGGTCACAAATAAGAAACCCATTGGTTTGCTTAATATTAATGGTTATTTTAGTAATTTGCTTTTATATTTAGATAATGCTGTGGATAATGGATTCATGTTTTCAGAGGCAAGGAGAACCATAATTTCTGCTACAACCATTGAAGATTTACTTAAAAAGCTGCAAGCTTATGAGTGTTTATCTGCTACGGTTGTCTCGCAAACGCTCGGAAAAAGAAAAAGAGATATGGACGAGCAAGGAGTGGATTGCACTTTGTCTTTGTGACATTATCTAACATTTTGCTTGTTGTGTCTCAGTTATAATAAGTGGTTAGCAACCTCTGCAGGTAATATCTCCTAAATTCTACCTTTAAAATTTGACATTGGGGACAATGCCATATTTTAGTAGGGGGTAAGGGACATATTTTGCTAATTAAAAAAAAAAAAAAAAAAAAATTTAGAAGTATTCATTCTGAACAAGGTCTGAGTAAGGGAGACTTGAGACATACCTTGTCAGTTTGATTTTAATCTTTTTATGTTTACTTGTTAATTTTTGTTTAGTATTTTAGGATTATTTAGGTTGCATGGTTTTGTTTTGTTTTGAGTCTTAGTTGTTCCTATTCTTATGTTATTAGTTCTTTTCTCTTACACATGATTCTTTCATTTGAGTTAATAGACTTACATTGAGGACAATGTAAGAATTAAGTGTGGGGGGGAATGATTTAGGATTTCTTTTATTTTTGTCTACTATTTTTTTTTCTTTATTATTATTATTATTTTTTTTTGTGAGTTTTAGTTCCTTTTTAATACAATGATGAGATATGAATTGCATAAGTCTAAAACAGATTTATTAGTGAGAAGATTTTCATGAGAATTGAGCTTGATGTCAATCTTTTTATGAGCCAATGTTAATATGATATGTTGATTGAGAAAGAAGCATGTTTAGACTTAATCTGACTTGTATAATCATCCTTGTGAGTTTTTGAGCCTATAATGATTGATGAATTATACAAATCAATCTAATTTCTTTCTTGAGTGCTCTTATGATTACATGATTCTCTAGAACTTGCTTTAAACCGTTTGAGACTATATTGATACATGTGACAACATGAATATGATAGAGGCATTAGGATTATAACCAGAGCCAAACAGCCATCCATTATTAATGTTCCAAGAGAACACACCCTTAGTGAACCAATTTGAGCCTACATTGAATAAGCTATATCTTTGGTAACCATAACTTGTCCCTAACCTAAATATACTTATATCTTTACCTTTGTTCCAAAAGATGAATTAGCATGTTTTGAGACAAGTTGCAAAGACAAAGAAGATTTATTGAAAATTTGGGTTAGAAACAAGAAATAAGTGTGGAGGGAAAAGAAAGAAAAAAGTCAAGAGAAAAAGAAAGGGATCATTGTCAAATACATTCTCATATATAAAAAAAAAAAAAAATCTTCTCTTGAACTTCTAGTTAAAGTAAAGAAAAAGATGTTACAAAGTTGGTTAGAATGATGCAAAGGCTCAACATGAATATTTAGCCTATGTTATTATGTGCTTTATAAGAGTTCTGAGAAGTTTTATTTGTATGATCTTTTTATGTCTCGAAACTTTATGAACTCTTTGGAACCTTTGTGATATCTTTATCCTTTTGTTCTTCAACCACATTACAAACCCCTTGGCCCCATTACAACCTTGATTAAAGACCTCTTGATTCATGAAGTTGTATGATCTAAATAGTGGAGAATAGGTGGACAAGCAAGAATATGGTAGAACTGTTTTCATGAGATTGATTGAGTGTAAACACTTCACCACTACTTTAAAGAGTGAAAATCATGAGGGTATCCCATGTGAGAAGTTGAGATTAAATTTGAACATGCAATATTTTGATTGAGATATGTTATGCTAATATTGGCTTAACTCAAACAATTTACATTCAAGCATGATTTTTTGTGAAATTCTTTAAGCTATTGATTAGTTTATAAGACTTGTTCAAATATTGTCTCTAATTTGTATTGAAAGGATTAGGAGTAAATATTTTTAGTATATGCAGTTTATTTATATTTTAGTTTTTCAATGTTTGTGGGTATCGTTCTAGTAAACCCTCACGAGACTAAACTCGTCCACTAGGGACACCTAGGGGTTTAAAGGCTTGTGTCACATGCTAAGTGCCACTGTGATTTCCTACGAAAATGGATTAGATTAGATTTTCTTATTTTATTTTTATTGAGTCATTGCTAGGGACTAGCAACAATCTAAGTGTGGGGGTGTGATAACTCGTATAATTATATAGTTTTTAGTTATGTTTTATTATTGTTTTGTGTCAAATACGAGTTATTATTGTTTAGTCTAATTGTGTTTATGATCTTTTATATTTTTATGTATTTTGGTGTTTTTCACAAGTTTCTTTGAGTGATTTCAGATTACTAGAATTAAGGGCAAATCCAGTTCAGTTCCAGTTCCGACACCTTTTGCCATATCAGCTGTATCTCGAGTTTCACTGAAGCAATAAGGCTGAAATTTGTAGCCATGCAAAGCTAAGAGGCATATCTATCTTTTTCATGTTTTACACTTCTTGAAACGGAGTCGTTTTCCCTAGCGAAATCGACCATCAAGTTGGCTGATGTGCAATGACGTCTGTGCTGACCTGTTTTCGTATTATGCCCATATCTTCTTATCCACATCAGCAAATGAGCTGATTCCAACGGCTATGGATCAGTAACTGATAGGGTAATATTTGTCTAGAAGACCATGTGATCAGATAAGGCCTCCAAAATTGACAAAATCGACCATCAAGTTGGCTGATCAAAATCGTCATACATGACGAAAATTGTTAGAAAATGCACCCACCTATTATACCTACCTTTGAAATTTGTAAAGATTGTCTCTTGTCATTTATCCCTCCAAAATGTGTATAAATAGAGGGCCTTGGATGATTGTAAGGGATCATATTGGAGATTGGTAGGATATTAGCCATTTTAACAAAATTCTCTAAGTTTTCTTCTTTCTTTCTTTTATTTCCTTCTTAGATTCTCTTTAATTTTATGTTTATGTTTATGATGCCTATGCTAGGCTAAACTTCTATTTGGTTAAGGGTGATTTCAAAGCCCTAGACACGTTTTGTGATTGATTTTCAGATTCTATCTATCATTAATTTTCTATCAAAGTTGCTTATGTTCTTCTACAAGAATTGTTCATGATGTTGTCTTGATTTATTTAGGTGTACAACTAGATAGATCTTGATAATTATCTATTGCTAGTTTAGGAGTCTTGATCCGTGTAATTGTCTTGATTTCCTATTCATAAGTGGCAATTTGTGATTAATGATTATGGTCAAGTTTTCAATAATTGCAAAGTGGAACATAACCTAAGTTGAACAATCCGAGCTTATGTGTTTGTTGCTTAGATCAACCTATCTTTCTCATCATAAAGCTGCCATTAAATTGAATTTAGAGAGCTTATTCTAGGTTGTTTAATGGTTAGAGATTAAATAGAGAGCTTGTTCTATTTAACGACAAATTAAGGAAAGATTGGGATAACAGAGCTTGTTGTTATCTACGGTTGTTAACTTTGATAGTTGGTTGATATTGATAGATCTGAAATTGATTCTTAATGATGTCTAGTGGTGGAGAATGAAACCTTAACCATATTTTTCATATTTGATTCTTCTTACTTACTTGTTTTCTTACTTTTAGTTTGCTTATTTTTTATATTTATTTTTATTGGCTGGTTATACCGCCTAATTTGTATATTAACTTTGTTTTATTTTTATTGGCTGGTTATACCGCCTAATTTAGTATATATATTTTTATTGGCTGGTTATACCGCCTAATTTAGTATATATATTTTTATTGGCTGGTTATACCGCCTTGCATCTTATTCTTATTATTTACTTTAGTTTAAATCTGGCTTCAAAAACCCCTTTTCTTTTATTATTTTCTTTGAACGTAAGTTATAAACTAATAACTCATAGATTAAAACCCAATCCCTGAGGACTCGACCCTTGCTAATCATTATACTTACAATTGATCTTTTTAGTGCAAGGTTAAATAAGATACACTCTTTTGGGTGCATCACCCAAGCACTAGAAGGGCCCTTTACCTTTTTTCTTTTGGAGTTCTCGTTCTCTCTTTTTTTCTTTTTTTTCTTTTTTTTTTCATTTCTTACATTTGAAAAATTATTTATAGGTTCTTCTTACTTCCTACTTAGTTTTAGCTTGACAAATCAAGATTTGTCACAGATTTAAAATTATCATAAGAACATATCCGAATCCGTCCTGTCATAATAAATGCCAAGTCCCTCTGTTGAGATCTAATTCGATCTTCATAGATGTCGCGAGATATTTTCTTATGAAATTTTGTTATAGCATCTATAACTGTCTCGGGTTTAAAGGGACAACCCGAAAATAGACATCCACAGAAATTAGCTTATCGACCCCCCGAACAGTACTATAAGAATCAATACCGAACATCCCTCCTTTAATTGTACACGCGCCCATAATAATAACATATTTAGGTTCGGGCATTTGTTCATATAATCTCATTAAAGAGGGAGCCATTTTCATTGTTACTGTTTCAGCTATTAAAATTAGGTATGCTTGTCTAGGACTCGATCTTGGTACCAGCCTATAATGATCAAAATTGAATCGTGAGCCTATTAATGAAGCAAATTCAATGAAGCAACAACTTGTACCATTAAGAAGAGCCACAAACTGAAGAGTCTTGACCAATTTGAAAGATCATTTAATGTAGTTGAAATAACTGAATTTTAGTTTTTCGATCAAGTAAGGGAAATTCAATGAAATTCATACTCAATGTTATTATTATTTTTACTTTTTTCTTTATTTTTATTATCTGAATATTCAAGAACTAAGACCATTCCAATGCTCTTTTTCTCCATGCATAAATTGAACCAACAATTAGGATAAGCACGAAAATTAAAGCTTCTATGAATACATGTACCCCCAATACATCGAAACTCATTGCCCATGGATAAAGAAAAATCATTTTTGTTGGATATCAATGGTCAATTTGAGTGTATAAATATGAAATATGTATATCGATACGTAGGTTGTCGTAAGTATATACACGGTGTATAATTTATGTACACAATTGATATCATGTTTGAATGAGAAATTAATCTCAAAGGTACCCACTTGAAGAGGAAGAAGTTGGTTGATGTTTAGCTTGGTGTGGAATCCCTCATAGGAACATAAAAGCTTATGCTTGTTGTTTATATAGGCTTAGGTTCCAAGTTGTGTTGGGCCCCAAGGGGCACCCAAGTTTTACTGAAGGGTGAGGACCTACACAAAACTGGGCTGGACCACAGACGCGCGCGCCGCCACAGCCGAGAGCTTGGGCTGGGTCGAGTTTGGGTTTGGGTCAGTAATTAATTTTTTACTGTCCAACCGACATGCTTATTCGGACCAAATCGAACCGGTTCAGCATCCTCCAACCAAGAGACTTGTCTGATTGAGACATGTCTGTTCGAACCAAACCGAACCGTTTGGTTCTTTTCCTAATGTCACAACTTTTAATCAAACGGTTTTTTTCAACAGTTGTGTCTTGTCTGAACAGGTCTCTTGTTTTCTTTATAAATCAGAGATCAGTGTCGTTTTAATATACATACATTAAAAATCCAAAATATTTTCATGCATACTGTTTTCTTGAAGGAGATAAAAACATCTTTTCTGGTTCGCCGTGTTGCTTCGAATGTGCTCTCGATAGCAACGTTATCGAGGAGGCCTAAGAAACGAGTTGTAATAAACTGTAAGCACCTGATAGACAGGCAATAATCGTCTTAAGGTCAGAGGTTTTATCTTGACTCAATATTATTTTTGTGTTCGTATTAAATTTGTAGGTATATGCATACATTAACCTTTTGGATTCTATCGAAACTGTGCGTATATTCCTATTTGAATATTTGAATATTTTCTGTTCACATTATATATATATATATATATATGCAGTAATGAAATTACAAAGTGTTTACAAGATTGTTATTCGAAATTGTAACCAAGCATCGCCCATTGGTTCTATACCCGATTCATAACTAGAAAGTTTTTCTGGTTAAGTTAATACTCAAATATTTATGTTAACCCAAGTGAAGCATTCGAGTATTTGATTAAGTAATTAGTGCACATAATATTTTTATTTAAAGAGCAAAATTAGAATCTGTTTTTTGTTTTCAAATAAACAAAAATTAATTCAATTGAAATTTTTTCACAATCTTTCTTTTATCATAAATTACGAAATATAAAGTAAATTCAATTGTTTCAAATTCAAAACAATTTAAATCTAGATTAATTTGAATCCAAATTAATCTAATTCAAAATTTTCTTGACTAAAACCACGATAGTCGGTACCGTTCTGATACCAGCCGGTATGTCCCAGTTTTTAACTAAACTGGTACTGGCAACTTTTAGTTCCGTTTCGATTTTGGTATCAGCCCGTACCGATCGTACCGACCTGTACCGGTCGGTAACGGTCAATACCGATAAGTACCGGTACATACTAGTTCGTACCGGTTGGTACAAGATTTTGATTTTTTAAATTTTTTTTGGAAAAAATTCACTTATTTGATTTTTTAAATCATTTTCAATATTTTTTTTTGTTATGATCATTTTTATTTTGTTCATAATTACATTTAAAAATAAAATATGTTCATTAAATTAGGCTATTAAACATAATTAATAATAATTTATTATATTTTTAACATTTTAATATTTATTTTATCTATTTGACGTTTAAAAATTTTAGATATTAAATATTTAAAATTTATATTTGCATAAAAACATATATATGCATGAATGAATATATATTTGCATGTGTATATAATATATATTTTATTAAAAAACTTGAAAATAGATTATACATATAGATATATGAAAAAAAAATTTAAAAAATATTGATAAACCCGAAACGATACACCGAAACATACCGATACCAATACGTATCAGTATCAAAACAAAAACGATACATTCACTGATACGGTACTGACTACCTTGTCTAAAACTCAATAATTTAAAATTTTCTTTGATCCAAAATATTGACCCAAAAGATTCAACCCACCCGATTCCTCATTTCCCCGCCTCTAGTTTTTGTAGTGCAAATGGTTGGATGTAATTTAGTGGGACCTGTCATGATTCTTTAGCTATGATGTTGTCAAAGCGAACACATCTCACGTGAACTTTTTATTGAAGTAAGATGAGTTTTTTTTTTTTTTTTCCTTCACGTATTCGAATCATAAATAAAGTTAAAAAAGGGTATTTGGGATTTTTATATAATAATTTTAGATACGATATAAAAAATAATTAAAATATGATATAAAATGAAAAAATAATATGAATCTAATATAAATATATAAATATATCAAAATTTATATAAAATAAATTATTAATATATTAAAATTTATATAAATATATAATATTTAAACATAATTATAACACATAAAAATATGTCATCACAATAAAAATAAATGAATTATCAAATCTAAATTTTTGTGAGAGCGGAGACAATGCAACTGCAGCTTTAATTTTGGTGGGAGAGAATAACTTTACGGTCCCAAGAAATCTCATTTTGAAGTTGATGGGCGAAGGAATGGATGAGCTTAAAAAAAATGTTGATATGCTAACAAGTGGACTAAAAATGGAACCTCAACCTCATCATTATTACATGCTTTTAATAATGACTCTGTTTTTGTTTGTTTTGTTCTTCATGTTTCCCTCTTCTTGGACTATAAATAAATTAGACTTGAATAAATAAATTTGTATTTGTGTTAATTTATTTATTTTTAAGTTTGTATATATATGATTGTATTAGTTAAACATTTTAAAATTGTGTTCAAATTTTGTTTATTTAAAATTGAGTATATTCATTACTTCAAAAAAAATTGAGTATGTTCGTGTTTATTCATTTAAATTAAATTAACTTATTTGCGAACATTAAATGAACATGCTCATAAACATATAATCGAACATGTTTGCGAACAATTAAAATATGTTCATAAACATTAAACAAACAAATCTAAACAATTTTAAACAACAAACAAATATAAAAGTAAATCAATTTTAATTAAATATAAATATAAATATAATTAAATTTAAGTTATTATTAAATATAAACAATAAAACACAAATATTATTACATTATTAAATTTAAGTTATTAAATAATATTAATTATATTTTAAGTAAATAAAATACAAATAAAAATAAAAATATTATTAATTATATTATAATAGAACAATAAACGAGCTTTAAACAATCTATTAAATGAATTTTAAACGATCCATAAACAAGCTTGTTTATGAACATAAATGAACTAAACAGATCTTGTTCGTATTCGGTTCGTTTAATAAACGAACCTTAAAATCATATTCATAAACGTTTATTTAACTTGATAAACAAACAGAAATCAAACTATTAACGAATCGTTCGTCGAACGCTTTGTTTATTTATACCCCTACCCTCTCCCAACAAAGTGGGAGTAGAGTGAAAGCCAAAATAAGCTCAGCTAATTTTATACCTTTCAAGGATAATTAGAAAGGATCACACATTTCCTTCCCATTGGAGGTCTCACTAGGAATTAGACTTCTTGTATCAAGTACAAATTGAGTTTGGCACTTTTTTTTTTTTCTTTGGTATAAGATCTTGACTTAATACAAAATATCATTTCTCGTCTCATAAATCTTATTTTTCAAATCTGAAAATATGAATTTAAAAATTTTAAATTTTAATTTTTGAAATATTTTAGTGGAGACTTGGATACTCTATTTAGTAGATTTGATAATTCATATATTTGTATTCGTATTATTTTTTTATGTCATGATATATTAATATAAATTTTGATACATTAATAATTTATATTATATAAATTTTGATATATTTACGTATTTGTGCTATATTCATATTATTTTTCGTATCATATCTTATTCTATATTATATTTTAATTATTTTTTTTATACATATTCATATCATATAATTATGTCTTATCAAAATCGTAAGAAATTGGAATTTCTACCTTCAATTTATGTCTTGTCTATTTTGCAACTTTTTTTTTTGTTCAGAGTCTCTTTTGCAACTTATGATTACTTCCTCTTGATAATATATTTTTATCAAAAAAATTCAGAAAAAAGGAATAATAGATAGGACATTGTAAAGGCCAATATACCCTTAAATGTAATTCTTATTTTACTTTTCCTTCCTAATTTCTACCTATCGTCTCTCTCCCTAATTCCTAAAGCTTCTCACTATCTCATACCTGTAAACTCCAATATTTTCTCTTTCTTTCTTTCTTTCTTTCTTTCTCACTCCTAAACCCATATACTTTATTTTTTTTTTTAATTTTTATTCTTCAAAGGATGAAGAAGCTGTTGAGTTTTGTAGGTCATGTAACTGTATTTTATCAAGAATAATTTTCTGAGTAGTGTTGTATTTCCAAAAAGATTGCAGACAATAGAAGGTTGGGAGGAATGGGAGGGAAGAAATTGGGGATTGCAGACAACAGAAGGGTGGGAGGAATTAGAGGGAAGAAATTTGGTTTATTTCTTTCTTTTAACATATTTATTTTTTTAAGGATAAAATAGTCTTCACCATGTTTCTTTTCACAATTTCACATGTTTTTATTTCCCATCTACACATTATTCTTTTCTTTTGTACCATTTACAAAGTCTTTCACTGTACACGATATGTCTTTTACATTTTTTTGTTTTTTTTTGTGTTTTTTTAATGTAAGTTGAATTAGTGGAATTAGGTGCTTGAGTTGAGTGTGAAGTGACTGGTTATCCAATGTAAATGTGGTAGGACTAGGAAGGAGTAGGGGCATTTCATTTCATGCAAGCTGCCTTGCCCATTGTCTCTTTGCTTCCAAACCAAACCAAACCCACCCCACCACCATTAATACTCAACATTCATCACGTAATTAAGTTGACAAAAACATCATACTTTTATTAGACAAACATAACATAACATTACTTAATTATTATGTCCCTTTGAGTGCCTTTTGCCTTTTCCTAATTTCGAATTCTGGCAAATCCAAAATGAGTACAGCAGTTTTAGTCACCTTTGATTATTTGGTATAAATACTATCCATGTAAAGTTGTTGGATCTTATACATATATAAATGATAATTTTGAATACGATATAAAATTATTGTGCGAACACGATATGTTTAATGAATACAAAAATAATGTATTAAACGCGACACGATATATTTAAATACGATTAATACGACACGTTTAATATGCGTATCATATTCATATTTAGAATCTAAAACATTAATAATTTGTATTGTATTTATGATTACACGAATATAAAAAAAAATGAGACATAACACGTATATATAAATGATTAAATCTACTTATATATCTCCTTTGTCTCTAATTGAATGTAATTTGGTACCATTATACTTTTTTTGATCCATGTAGAGGGGAAAAAAAAACTACTCCAGACAAAAGTGACTAAATGGATGTGAAATTCTTATGAGGATTATGGTGTTTTTTATTTTAATTAAATTTTAAGCATATGAAATAAATGGAGATTTCAATGCATTTTTTATTAAAAAAAAAGATTATTATCGGGTACACCGTCGGTGGAGTCTACAAACTCCACAAGCATATCTCTCCATGCGCCACCTGTTTTTTTAAAAGATCACTATTAACGTCAAATACCCCACTCCCGTTAACGTCAAACTCTTATTATTTCAATCACTTCTTTCTCTTTTATACTCTTTTTCCTTATCCAAAACCCCTTTTACAGTGCACTAAACCCTAAAACCCTCTTTTTTATGCTTTCCTTACCCAAAGTTGCAGGAATCAAACTATTCTCTCTCGCAACAGGTAATCATTTTTTTTTCTTTTATTGATTCAATGTATGTTTAAATTTTTTAATAAAATCTATTTTCTCCCTATTTCTTGATTCCATATTTAAGTATTATAATCATCTATAACTTTTCTTAAATTGATTTTTCTCGCTCCACCGTCATCTATTCTAGCGCCAATTCGATCGATTTTGATGCTCTAGGCGTCATGAATATGATCTAGAGAGGAAGCTGCCAATCTTCGAATATGGTGGGAGACGGGTTTGGAGCGTCGACTATTGGGATCTGTTTGTCGGGGCATCCCGCTCAAATGATGGCACCATGAAAATGTGGGACTCACGCTGTGGCGAAGGAGAGGGATGTTTGCCTAAGGTGCAGCCCACGATGGCACGTAGCTCGATTTGTTGCGTTGAGTTCAACCCCTTTGGTGACGCATTGATAGCTGTCGAATGAGTTGACTAAAAGCTACGTGCTCTGTTTTGAGACTAATGGATATCATTCTCATATGTTTGCAACTAAAGGAATTATCCCTACTCTGTTTTGAGAGTTGAAATAGAGATGCAAGAGCAGAGATACAAATAGCTTATGAAAAGTCATCAGCTGGAGCTCTTTCTTATATTGTTTGGTTTTTGAGTACTTCAAGATAATGTTGTGGATTCATACGACCTTTAATTTCTCATTAATGGGAAAGACAATCTCTATCTTACACTTGTTTTAGACATTGGCATCTCTTTCTTAGAACTTTTAAATTTTAATGCATCGAGCTTTGTATTTTGAAACCAAATTTTTACTTTTTCCTTCCTTGGTAATGGAGACGCATTATGTTCTGTTGCTATGTTCATTTAAAAAGCAATTGCAACAACATGTTCTTTGGGTCCATGCAATGGAAGTAGTGATGGCTTGCTGAGAAATTGAGCAATCCTTTCAGAGCTTAGCAGGTATTGTTTAAATGTCTAGCAGATGATTTGCGACGAAGTGTTGGAAAATATCTCGAATTGTTTGAATACTAAAAATTCTTGCTTCCAATATCAGTTTTCAGTATTCCAATAATTTGCATTATGTTCTATATTGAATTACTGATTTCTGTTTGAACCATATTAATTTAAAAACACTAATATCAGTTCATAATGTCATTTATAAGATTACAAACAAAATTTATACCGCGCAAACATCAAAGTAACTCCTAATGAAAAAAAAAGGAAAATATAACTTTAAATTGAACAAATCTAGTTGATGTTCACATGCAATGAACATAAAGAAAAATAGCAAAATGTAAGTGAATGCCAAACTACTAGAAGTTGTAAAATTTCATTAGCTTTTGCTAGTAATAGGTTTTAGCTAAAAAAGTCAATATATTCATCTCGAGACAAGAATCCATTGTAAAGACAGTAAGAAAACTTCGTTTAGTGACCAGGAGGTTCTTCATTGGTTTCAATCCATCCAGTATTAAAATAGTTGATTCCTAAAAAAATTCAAAAGTCATTAATAAATAGACATAATAAAGACAATTCATAGAGGCAATAGCTACAAATAAATAATATATTAACATACCATAGGATGCATTGAAAATTAAGGTTCAATGACATTAGTAATGTGAGAAGTTGAGATTGAATTGAATTCACTACTGCAATAAGCAAAAATCAAATAAATATAAAGATATATATTTTTAGAGATAAAAGTATAGAACAACATGAAAAAAAATTATACAAAGTTCGGTTACTTACTTTGACTGTTGACGTCTACCACAAGTACGCTTTGTATGACCTTTGCGATTACAAGACGAACATGTCTTGCTCTTTTTACTACTTTCCTCAACACTACCTTTTTTTCTTAACGAAGGAGGACGTCCTTTGGTGACAACATGTACAGGATCTCGTAAAGTCATACCATGACACGAAACATTATCATTCTCATTTTCAACAGTTATGGAATCGACAATAGAAGTTAACTTCCTAGCTTCATCAACTCTAACATTGTCAATGATTAAATTATCTAGTTCCTCACACAAGTTTTTGATACCACGGATTGCATGATCATAATGCTTACTTGATCTTGTTGCTTTTTCAGAAAGTCCAAGAGAGTGTAACATAACACTGTTGAACCACAAAGTAGATGACTCACTCACCTTATCAACAAGTGCATTCTGTAGGATTTCTGGAGTAGTATTTTTCTTGGCATCTCTTGTCCACCTACATAAGATGTACTGAGAAGGCAATGAAAATACTTTTTTCTTTATGAAAATTGCCAAAATGTGTCGACATAAAATGCCCATAAATTCAAATTTGTGGCAATTACAAGCACCACCTTTAAGTGATACATCAAAAGTCACCATGTATATCGATTTTTCCCTGTTAATCTCATGCACCTTGTATATTTTTGAACCATCATTGACCTTAACTCGATCTGCAACATATTCTTGAGCATGAATCAACTCATCCTGGAACATTCTAAATAACTTTCGAGTGTATATTAGAGAGGCCTCAGCTTCCATAGGATACAATGTCTTCAAAATGGGCTTTGAATTCATAGTCTTGAAATTTTTTTCTCGTCTTTGTTATATCGACCATCCAGGGCTTCTTCAAATTTCAGAACAAACTTACTTACAGAAGTACTGGCATTAACATAATCCTTGAAAAATTTATTCAAGCTTTCACTTCTTTGAGTTGTTGACATTCCACCACAAAATGTGGTACGTAAAAACGCTGGTACCCATTTCTCACGAATAGAGTAAATTTTGTCCAACCATGAAATACCTTGTAAATTATACGTCTGAATAACTCTCATCCAAGCATCTTCAAACTCATCAGGTGTGATTGTGTTGTGAATGCAACTGTTGAACTCCTTCTTAAAATCAATATTCTTATAGTAAACATGACTCAAAGTTTCAGGAAATTTTTTCTCGATATGCCACATACAAAAATGGTGATTGGTATTAGGCAGAACTTTTGCAATTGCATTCGTCATTGCAGCATCTTGATCTGTGATGATTGTTGTTGGCGGGCATCCATACATAGCTTCAAGCCAAGTCCTCAATAACCAAATGAATGTTTCTTCAGTTTCATCCCATAACAAAGCACATCCAAATAAAATAGATTGAAAATGATGATTCACACCGGCAAAAGGAACAAAAGGCATCCTATACTTATTTGTTAAATAAGTAGGATCAAATGCTACCACATCACCAAAATGTTTATAAGCCATTCTAGATCTTGCATCTGCCCAAAAACAATTTGCAAGGCAACCATCTATATCAGTTTGAATAGCATAGAAAAAACCTGGATCTTTTGATTGACAATCATGAAAATAATCTAACATTATTTGAGCATCTCCTTTTTCCAATTGCTTCTGCCTTCTACGACTTAAGTAATTAAAAACATCACGCTCAGTCATATTAAGATTACCAAGCCCACCAGATTCATGAGATAAAACAGAAACTATCTTACTTGGACGAATACCAGACTCTTCAAGAACATCCATGAGATCTTTTTGAACTTTTGTCCGTATTCTATGTGAGCGAATAAATTGTGTGCTCTTTGGTGAAGCTAGCACATGATTATGTTCTGCATGAAATCGAGAAATAACCCACTTTCCTTCTTCTTTCTTGGATATTAAAAGCATTGCCTTACAACCTTCTCTTGTCTCATCTGGTGCTGCATAAATTCTATCTTCTCTCTTCAAGTGTTTTTTTGCCCTCACACCTTCTTTTGAACAAACAAATTCTCGAGCAATCATTGCTTTATTAGTTCTTGACCTAACAATGCGATTTTTACGTGTGCCAAAATCTTTGGATCTCGCGTACTTGTTATAATATTGTTGTGCATCATCTGGCGACTCAAATTCCATGCCAACATATGGTTCTGGTAAAGCCTCAACCATTGATTCTTCAATATCACGCTCTATTGCATCTTCATCTTCAAGGACCTGATCTTCTTCAACGTCATCTATTTTCATCAAATCAATCTGATCTTGTACGGACATGTTCTCCATTGCAATCCTTAAAAAATAAATAAAAAATATGAAAATCCAATGTCAAGGAGATAAAAAAAATTAATATCTTTATTTTTATTCCATATATTAAATATAATGTTTTGAATTTTGATAATGTCTTTTTTATTTTAATTACTAGAAAATAATAAGTTGTTTAAATACAAACATACGTTGAATCAATTTAATCTATTTAAGAAAAGTTGTAGATACTTAATCTGGAATCAAGAAAATAGAGAAAAAATAAATTTTATTAAAAAATAACAAACATATGTTGAATCAATAAAAGAAAAAAAGTTGATCATCTGAGCCGGATGCCCCGACAAACAGATCCCAATAGTCGACGCTCCAAACCCGTCTCCCACCATATTCGAAGATTGGCAGCTTCCTCTCTAGATCATATTCGATGACGCCTAGAGCATCAGAATCGATCGAATTGGCGCTAGAATAGATGACGGTGGAGCGAGAAAAATCAATTTAAGAAAAGTTATAGATGATTATAATACTTAAATCTGGAATCAAGAAATAGGGAGAAAATAGATTTTATTAAAAAATTTAAACATACATTGAATCAATAAAAGAAAAAAAAATGATTACCTGTTGCGAGAGAGAATAGTTTGATTCCTGCAACTTTGGGTAAAGAAAGCATAAAAAAGAGGGTTTTAGGGTTTAGTGCACTGTAAAAGGGGTTTTGGATAAGGAAAAAGAGTATAAAAGAGAAAGAAGTGATTGAAATAATAAGAGTTTGACGTTAACGGGAGTGGGGTATTTGACGTTAATAGTGATCTTTTAAAAAAACAGGTGGCGCATGGAGAGATATGCTTGTGGAGTTTGTAGACTCCACCGACGGTGTACCCGATAATAATCCTTAAAAAAAATCTTAAGCACGAATTCTTTATTGTTGTTTTACTATTTTTACTCCTATTTTCTCATATATTTATATAAAATTATTATTTTATTTACTGATAGGGATTTTTTAAATTCCACACTAAATTTATAAAATTAGCACATGTCTACTTAATAATTATATTAAAATAATTATTTTATTGATCAACTATGATGCTTTTAAACTTTACAAACAAAATTGTAGAGGTACCTAATATCCCTTTAGTAATTATATTAATTATTAATTTTCTTAGTTATAGTCTAATGAACCTTTATAGACGTGTGACAACACCCTAAATAATTGGTTATAGAGTTCAAAAATTTTGTTTGATATAAAATATAATTTCCTAAATTTATGAGTTTATTGTGTATTTATACTTAACTAATTTTTTTCCGTTACATGTGAATATTTAATTTCATTAATTTTTGAATTATAATAATACATTGAATATATAATTATATGTCGTATAAATATTTTAAATTAATACAATGACCAAAAATATTTTAAATTAATAAAATGCATATTAACATGTAAAGTTTAACATAAAACTTATCATTTTAAATAATAATTATATATGGAATATATAGTTGTATGTTATATAAATAATTGAAATTAATAAAATGCATGTTATTGTTAACATGTAAAGTTTGTTTCATATTTATAACATATAACATAAAGTTTAATATTTTTAATGATAATATAAAATTAAAACTTTGAAAAAATAATTTATTGTAAATTTTAATTTAGCTTACTTTTATTTATCAAATAAATGTATCTAATGAAAGTCTTTCAATTGAAGTAGAGTTTTTATCTATAAATTGAATAGATCTTATTAATATTTATAATAATAAAATTTTGAAATAATAATTTAAAAATATAATAAACAATTATGTATATTTTCGTCCGTTAAAAAAAGTATTTCCCACATCATTTAAGTTTCAATAAATTGTTCTTATCGGGTCCTTATGTCAATTCATTCCATTGAATTTAACAGATTAGCTGCATCAGTACAATATGTACATTAAAATTGATTTTTGTTTCAAAAATCTCATACACGTAGGGTTTTTATTTTATTTTATTTTTTGGCCAACTCTAGGATTTTTATTTAATACATGAGAAAAACATTAAAAATAAATAAGTAATTAAACCAAATTTGGCCAAAAGAGACCCAAAAAAAATGTTTTCTTTTCCTCTAAAGCTTGCTCCCTCCTTCAATCCCGCTTTCTTTGGACTAGACTTGTCTAAGGGTTGGGCTATCCATTCGATCTGACAAATGCGGTTTGTATTGGGTCGAATTTGAATATAAGTTTTTCTAAATCGAATCGACTCGAATTACTGTTTATGAATAAAAAAAATATTTTTAATTATAAAATATATTAATATAAAAATAAAAATTTTAATATTTTGTTAACAGTAAAATGAGCTTTCGGGTCAGCCTGGATCCCTGGATAAAAAAAATAAAAAGTTTTGTACCGTAGCCTGGCTCGCAGACAAGTCTACTCCGAACCAGCCTGCTCCTTCAAGATCTCTTTTCTTTATGGATGAAGGATGTACTCTAAAGGAGATAATGGCACCTAATTCTTCTAAGTTGAATAAAAATAATTATGTATTTTATCTTAACTATTTAAATTTATGTTATTCGAACTTTTTATTTTTTTAAAGTATCAAGTTTGACATATATTCGGACATAGGTTTAGGATTATGATCCTCTGGAAAAACATAAATTTTTTGAACAAACTCATGTCGGACACATACTCGTATCCAAAACACATACCAAATTCGAGTAACATAAATTCAAACCATCCCAAATTGTTTAATTAATGATTATGATTATGTTTCAGAATCGTTCTCTTCGGGGACCATGTCATAAACTGTGCAGTAACAGCCCGATCTTTTATTTAAAAAAGTTGGGTTTTTTTGGGGGTTAATTTGAAAAACATGCCTTCAATAATCACTTTATTCTTAAATGGTCTAATATGTTAGAATTATTTAAAAAAGATAAATGAAGAAATTTAAAATTGGTAAGAAGGAGATTGCAAAGACTTAAGTACCCCTTATAAAATATTCAGTTCATTCCTAACGATTACTATTTGTTAACAAAATCTTGGATTTTTTTTTTGAAAATTTGTTCCATGGATTTATCGATTCCCTCTCCTCTCTCCAAAGCTTCTCCTCATCTTTCAACATTCCTATTCAAACTACAATCTCTATTTCTCCACTCCGTGAATTTCAAGTCTCGAAACTCCTACCTCAAAAACCTATCAATCAGAGCTCAAGTTTCGGATCAGACGGCGGATGACGGGTTTGTCCTCGATGATGTCCCTCACTTGACTAATTTCCTCCCTGATTTTGCCGGTAGTTACTAGATTTTTTAGCTATTATATTTTATTTCCTTTTTTAACTTCTGTGACTTTTAATAATTAATTTATGTTGATCATGTTTCGTAGTTTGGAATTATTTCAGTTGGATTAGTGTAGAGAAAATAATTCTTCTAATGATTAGGAATTTTTACTCCAATTATTTGTGGTGATATAGAGAGAAAAGAAATGAAGAGAAAATAGAAACGAAAAAAATAGCATATTTGCAGTATTTGCTTAGCAATCCCTTCCCTGCTTCTATCAATGAAATCTCCTTATAAAAAAAAGAATTGAAAAGTAATTGGATTTAAGACTAATTTGGGAGTAAAAATGAGATGAATGTTTTGGTTATGAAATATTTGAGCTGCTTTCGAAACCATGAACATGAATTTAAATCTTGGAAAGTAGTTAAATAAGAAAAGTATCAATATTTAGAGTCATTTCTTCCTAAATCTTTCACTCTTGTGAAGATTTAAGAAGTGCATTGCAAGAGATATTGTCACCTAAAATCTTACTTTGCCATTTTTCTTTTGACTTAACTTCTTCAATTAGTTATCTCTCAATAGCATTTCTGTTCAGCTCCATCCAAACATACAATTTATTCTGTTGCCCAATTGTTTATAACCATGCTTTTATTCTTTACTTGGTTTAAAGGTTTTGACAATGTTCAAGTTCCTCGAACCTCTTGTTTTTTTATACATAAGTTGTATCTTTTTGTTTTCTTTCAGTCGTACCCAAATCCTTTGCAAAATAGCCCAGCATATGCCATTGTCAAGTAAGGCCATTTATTTTTGGTGAAGTTTTCTTTAGATTACCATATATCTTCATTGTGGTCGATTAGTTTATATTTCATGGTTGTTATACTTTAATCTTTTGTATTGTCAGGTAAACTTTTGTTCATCCAGGAGACGTAGTTGCTCAGAAGGTAAGTAACCAAAATGAAGAAGAAGAAAACAAAGAAAAACAGAACCCCAAAATTTGTCCTGATAAATTTATCCTATTTGATTATGATCCCACCATGGTAAAATTATCACTGGAGTAATGGCTTATTTGTTTCCTTTCTTTGTTAATTGCATTTTTCTTGTTTAGATTGTTGTTCAGAAGGATAGTTCCCGAGGAGTACATTTTCGGCGTGCAGGGCCTCGAGAAAAGGTATATTTTCTTTCAGAGTCAGCATCATACTCTTGACATGGGATCATTAGCCTATTTAATGCAATTTTTTAGGTCTATTTCAAATCAGAGGGAGTGTGTGCTTGCATAGTAACTTGTGGTGGTTTGTGCCCAAGGATCAATACAGTCATTCGCGAGATAGTATGTGGCTTGAACTATATGTATGGTATGGATAATATACTTGGCATTCAGGTGTGTTCATTTGATGTTACATTTTCTTTGCTCAATTGGTTTTCTCTTATATTTCGCATATATTTACTGTTTATCTTTCTTATTTCATTTAAAGATTTGCACATTAACCTAGTTTCTAAAGTCCAAAATTGTATTAACCATTTTTCTTTTTTCATCAAGAAAGACAAGATGGTTTTCTGTGGATATAATATCTCCATTGAATTATTATGTTACTTAGGGTTATAGTTTGCAATTTTATATTTTAACTATTGATTTGAGTCAGATTTTATCTAGGTTCTTAGCCAGTAATTTCAATTTCAGTTGTATTTTTACGAATTCATGTTACAATATGGTAATAGGCAATTTGGCAACTATCATTCTGAGTTACTGTTTACTACTATGTTGTGAGAAACTATTCATGCTATTGGTTTCATGCTATTGGCTACTACATGTGGCATGTTATTGGCTGATACAGGGCCATAAAGACTGGCACCTTGGCTACTGCAGCTGTTTTCAGCACATATATATATATATATTTTGAAAAATCTTTTTTGGTGGCTCCATTAAATGATTCTCATAGTTTATAGGACCGTGGTTATGAAATGAGAGTAAAAAAGAGCTTCGGGTATAAAGCGATGGGTAAAAATGCAAATGAGCCAATTAGCTAGTGGTATGGCGCGATGGGTAGAAAAAATGTCTGAAGAACTACATGAACATGATACAAAGGAGAAAACTAGTCTAGAACAACTTGAGGATGAATCAGAAAGTCCAAAGGAACCCGAGGATAAGAAAAAATTAGAGATGGATTCTATTCTTGAAGATAATGAAGCCATAATTAAGAGTACATCAGCACCTAAGGTAACTTTTAAGTTTCCAATTTTTACTAATGTTTCCTCTACACCTTTTCCTAGTAGATTCACAAAGTTCAAGGAGGAACATGAACAAGACATGCTGAAAACCTTAAACAGTTTGTTTGTAGATGTCATTCAACAAATACCAAAATATGCACCATTCCTTGATGAGCTATGTGATGGAAACTCAATTAAGAGTTGTAAACCCAAGTGCAGGTTATGTTCAAGTAATAAATTCTCGGGTGTCCGAGGTCGAACCACAGGGAAGCGTATTAGTAAGTATAAGTTTATAAATATATAAGACAAAGAAAGTAAACAAGATATTAGGGAATCAACAACAAAATAAGATAAACAAGATATTAGAGAACAAAATAAACAAAATATAAAAGAAATTAAACAAGATATAAAAAAAAAACAATAAGAAAAGATGTTGAGGTTAGAGAATCCACTCTTGGTGTTATGCTAAGATTAGTCTTGTTTTATTACACAATTGAAATCCACACATAAAGGAGGTTCCAATCGAAAGGTTTAGCAATTCAGTCCAAATTGTCCAACGTCCATAGCATATGATATTATGTTCATTTGGTGTCCTCAAAACTCATAAAAAGAGTCCAAGCATTCCTTATGCCAAGGTATATGTCTACAACAAATCAAGGTTATGAAACCAAGCATTTATTGTGCCATTTTCATTGTCGATAATGAATCAAGATCCCTACTTTGCAAGTATGATTTTAAACCAAAAGAAAATATTATCTATACTAGTGTTTATAAATGATGATTCATTTTAGCTCATGTTTAAGAGACTAACCTTAGCATTTACCAAGAGCTTCACCTCATCACCTCAACAATATGATTAGCAACACATACTAAAAATGAAAAGAAATGTAAGAAGCATAAGTAAATAAAGAAAAAGAAAACTAGAGAAAGGAAAAAAAAAAAAAAACTTAGAGAATTTTATTACAATGGCTAATATCCTACCAATGTATAATGTCTCCCAATACTCATCCAAGGCCCTCTATTTATACACATTTTGGAGGGCTAAATGACAAGAGACAAGCTTTACAAATTTCAAAGGTAGGTATAATAGGTGGGTGTATTTTTCTAACAATTTTCGTCATATTGTATGACAATTCTGATCAGCCAGCTTGATGGTCGATTTTGTCAATGTTGGAGGCTCGATCTGATAAAATTGTCTTATAGAAACATATACCCCTATGAGTTACGGATCCATAGCCGTTGGAATCAGCTCATTTGCTGATGTGGATAAGAAGATATGGGCAAAATACAAAAACAGGTCAGCACAGACGTCATTGCACATCAGCCAACTTGATGGTCGATTTTGCTAGGGAAAACGACTCCGTTTCAAGAAGTGTAAAACATGAAAAAGATAGATATGCCTCTTAGCTTTGCACGGCTATAAATTTCAGCCTTATTGCTTCAGTGAAACTCGAGATATAGCTGATATGGCAAACGGTGTCGGAACTGGAATTGAACTAGATTTGCCCTTAATTCTAGTAATCTGAAATCACTCAAAGAAACTTGTGAAAAACACCAAATTACATAAAAATATAAAAGATCATAAACACAATTAAACTAAACAATAATAACTCGTATTTGACACAAAACAATAATAAAACATAACTAAAAACTATATAATTATACGAGTTATCACACCCCCACACTTAGATTGTTGCTAGTCCCTAGCAACGACTCAATAAAAATAAAATAAGAAAATCTAATCTAATCCATTTTCGTAGGAAATTACGGTGGCACTTAGCATGTGACACAAGCCTTTAAACCCCTAGGTGTCCCTAGTGGACGAGTTTAGTCTCGTGAGGGTTTGCTAGAACGATACCCACAAACATTGAAAAACTAAAATATAAGTAAACTACATACACTAAAAATATTTACTCCTAATCCTTTCAATATAAATTAGAGACAATCTTTGAACAAGTCTTGTAAACTAATCAATAGCTCAAAGAATTTCACAAAAATTCATGCTTGAATGTAAATAAATGAGTTAAGCCAATATTAACATAACATATTTCAATC
The DNA here is from genome assembly GCA_030761205.1 of Fremontodendron californicum. Lineage (NCBI taxonomy): Eukaryota > Viridiplantae > Streptophyta > Magnoliopsida > Malvales > Malvaceae > Fremontodendron > Fremontodendron californicum. The sequence goes on from JAULJL010000037.1 coordinate 5,844,661, forward strand.
AAAATAGTGCATATTCAACTTAATCTCAACCTCTCACATGGGGTACCCTCATGATTTTCACTCTTTAAAGTAGTGGTAAAGTGTTTACACTCAATCAATCTCATGAAAACACTTCTACCATATGCTTGCTTGTCCACCTATTCTCCACTATTTAGATCATACAACTTCATAAATCAAGAGGTCTTTATTCAAGGTTGTAATGGGGCCAAAGGGTTATAATGTGGTTAAAGAATAAAAGGATAAAGATATCACAAAGGTTCCAAAGAGTTCATAGAGTTTAGAGACATAATAAGATCATACAAATAAATTTCTCAAAACTCTTTACAAGTACATAGTCACATAGGCTAAATATTCATGTTGAGCCTTTGCTTCATTCTAACCAACTTTGTAACATCTTTTTCTTTACTTTAACTAGAAGTTCAAGAGAAGAAATTTTTTTTTTTTAATATGGGAATGTATTTGACAATGATCCCTTTCTTTTTCTCATGACTTTTTCTTTTCTTTTCTTCCCCCACACTTATCTTTTGTTTCTAACCCAAATTTTCAACTAAAAATATCCCTTGTTTTTTGCAATATGTCTCAAAATATATAATCCATCTTTAGAACAAGGGTAAGGATATAAGTATATTTAGGCTAGGTGTAAGTTGTGGTTACCAATAAAACAGCATATTTAATGTAGGCTCAAATTGGCTCACTAGTGGGGATGTTCTCTTGGAACATCAATAAGGGATGGTTGTTTGGCTCTGGTTATAATCCTAATGCCTCTATCATATTCATGTTGTCACATGTATCAATATAGTCTCAAACGGTTTAAAGCAAGTTCTAGAGAATCATGTAATCATAAGAGCACTCAAGAAAGAAATTAGATTGATTTGTATAATGCATCAATCATTATAGGCTCAAAAACTCACAAGGATGATTATACAAGTCAGATTAAATCTAAACATGCTTCTTTCTCAATCAACATATCATATTAACATTGGCTCATAAAAAGATTGACATCAAGCTCAATTCTCATGAAAATCTTCTCACTAATAAATCTGTTTTAGACTTATACAATTCATATCTCATCATTGTATTAAAAGGAACTAAAACACACTAAAAATAATAATAATAATAATAATAATAAAGACTCATAAAAAAATAGTAGACAAAAATAAAAGAAATCCTAAATCGTTCCCCCCACACTTGATTCTTACATTGTCCTCAATGTAAGTCTATTAACCCAAATGAAAGAATCATGTGTAAGAGAAAAGAACTAATAACATAAGAATAGGAATAACTAAGACTCAAAACAAAACAAACTCATGCAACCTAAATAATCCTAAAATACTAAACAAAAATTAACAAGTAAACATAAAAAGATTAAAATCAAACTGACAAGGTATGTCTCAAGTCTCCCTTACTCAGACCTTGTTCAGAATGAATACTTCTAAATTGCTTAAAACACAACAAACTTTTTTTTTTTTTTTTTTTTGAAGATTAGTAAAAATTATATTTACATCTAGTTATTTTCAAAACAAGAATCAGAAAGAAAAACAACCTCTTCTTGAGTAACATGATTTTCCAAAAAGAGTTTGAGTCTTTGTCCATTTACCTTGAATACGTTACCATTTTGAGGATTCTCAATGTCAACTGCTCCATAATGATACACATGCTTAACCACAAATGGGCCAGTCCATCTTGATCTCAATTTACCAGGAAATATGTGAAGTCTAGAATTATAAAGTAGAACTTTTTGCCCAACATCAAATGTTTTTCTTGAAATTAACTTGTCATGAAAGGCTTTAGTTCTTTCTTTATGAATTTTAGAATTCTCATATGCATCATTTCTGAGTTCCTCAAGTTCATTTATGACTGGAAAAGTTTCATTCTCACCCAAAAAGGAATATTTTAGCTCGAATGGCAATGGTTTTAAATCCAGCTTGGGTGGTTCAATAGTTGATGGTACAGTGACATTTGTGAGTGATGGAAGTTCCTCAAACTTTTGTTTCCAACAATGCTTAACCTGAAAAGAATTTAACAAAGAATCAGTGTGTGAAATTTCTGAAGCATTATCAAACTCACATTCAATTAAATAAGCTTCTAAAGGATCATGGAATGTGGTAGTGGTGAGATGTTCATGAACAAGTTCTTCAATGAAATCCACTTCATGTACTTCTGAATCATCACCAGGTTGCTTGCAAATGTTGAACACATTTAATTCTAAAGTCATATTTCCAAAAGAAATGTTCAACATACCATTCCTGCAATTTATCAGAGCATTAGAAGTTGCAAGAAATGGACGGCCTAATATAACAGGAATTTGAACATTTGGATTTGAAACAGGATGTGTGTCCAAAACAATAAAATCAACAGGGAAGTAAAAATTATCAATTTGAACCAAAACATCTTCAACTATCCCTCGAGGAATTTTTACAGAACGATCAGCTAGTTGAAGTGTAACAGGTGTTTCCTTGAGTTCACCTAAACCTAACTGTTGATAAACAGAAAAAGGCAAAAGATTAACACTAGCACCAAGATCAAGCAATGCACGTTCTATTCTAGTGTTTCCAATGATGCATGAGATTGTTGGACATCCAGGATCTTTGAATTTTGGTGGAGTAAGGTGCTGAATGATTGAGCTCACACTTTCCGTCAGAAATGCTTTCTTTTGTACATTATGTTTCCTTTTAACTGTGCACATGTCCTTCAAAAATTTAGCATAAGATGGAACTTGTTTGATTGCATCCAATAAAGGAATGTTAATCTTAACTTGTTTGAAAAGTTCATAAATTTCTGCATTTTGATTCAAATTCTTTATTGTTTGCAACCTTTGAGGAAAAGGAGCAGGATGCATACCTTTTTCTTTGTCCAAATTTTCAAGAAGTTCAGACTTACCATCATCCTTACCATTACTTTTCGGAGAGGAAGGAGGATCTTGATCTTTTGATGGAATGTTTTTGTCAATTGCCTTTCCACTTCGAAGAGTTGTGATAGAACTGGCATTTTCCTGTTGAGTTTCATTGGAGCAAGAAACAAGACATTGAGTAGAAGGGTTAGGCTGAGGTTGAGCAGGAAACTTACCTTTTTCTTGAGTGCGTAATGAAGCTGTCAATATGGACAAGGTGCTTTTGATCTTATTGATGTCCTGTGAAATTTGGTTATTCACATTTGCTTGTGTTTGCATGAATGCTTGCAATGTCTCTTCCAAGGTTTGTACACGTGAAGGTTGATAGGAAAAAGTGTTGCCCGGCTTTTGAGATTGTGGTACCTGAACATGATTATTATTCCGCCAACTGAAGTTGGGATGATTTCTCCATTCAGGGTTATACGTTTCAGAGTAAGGAGAAGGAAAAGGCTTTTTAAATGTGTTTATGGAATTTACTTGATCATGCAACGCTTCTTTAAGAATGGGAATGTTTGGACATTCAGAAGTGGGGTGTCCCATGATTTCACAAATTCCACAACTTTCTTCATTTTTAACCGTTTTTACTTCTTTTACTTCTCTAAGTTCCATGGCTTCAATCTTTCTAGCCAAATTAGCTACTTTAGCTTTTATCTCATCTTCTTGAGTAAAATGATATTTACCTCTGTTAGAAACAAGATTAGATCTATTGGAACTTTCAGAGGAATTATCTGTGTGCCAGGCTTGAGAGTTATCTGCCAAATGGTCTAGGTAGTCAAAGGCTTCTTCAGGTTCTTTTTCTAGAAACTCACCGTTACACATTGTTTCAACAAATTGTTTAGTTTCGGGAGTTAAACTTTCATAAAATAAACTAATAAGACGCCATTTTTCAAAACCATGATGTGGACAAGAACTTAACAAATCTTTAAAACGCTCCCAGCACTGAAAAAATGCTTCATTTTGATTTTGATTGAAATTTTGAATCTGTCTTTTCAAAGCAGTAGTTTTATGTGCTGGGAAAAATTTCTTTAGAAACTCAGTTTGTAATTCTTGCCATGTGCCAATTGACCTTGGTTTTAAATTATGAAGCCAAATTTTTGCTTTATCTTTTAAAGAAAAAGGAAATAATTTTAGCTTGACAATTTCATTTGTACATTGTTGGTCATTAAAGGTGACACATACATCTTCGAAGTCTTTTAGAAACGAGTAAGCACTTTCCGATTCTAACCCATGGAAATTTGGAAGCAAAGCTATCATACCTGGTTTAAAACGAAAGTTGTTTGCATTGAGAGGAAAAATAAAACAAGAGGGTGATGAGCTTCGAGTTGGTTGCAAGTAGTCACGCATGGTGCGTACTTGTCTGTTCTCATCTTCAGCATGAACACTTTCATTGTCAGCCATGGTAGGAGTTGTATTAGAAAGATTACCTGAAAAAGTTTCACAATAAAATCTAACTAAACGACGAGATCTAAAATCACGTCGCCAAACAAGCATAAAACAAAGTTAATATACAAAATTAGGTGGTATAACCAGCCAATAAAAACAAAATTAGGCGGTACAACCAGCCAATAAAAATAAATATATACAAATTAGGCGGTATAACCAGCCAATAAAAATAAATATACTTATAAACTTATATACTTAGTATTGCCTCCCCGGCAACGGCGCCAAAAACTTGATGGAAACTCAATTAAGAGTTGTAAACCCAAGTGCAGGTTATGTTCAAGTAATAAATTCTCGGGTGTCCGAGGTCAAACCACAGGGAAGCGTATTAGTAAGTATAAGTTTATAAATATATAAGACAAAGAAAGTAAACAAGATATTAGGGAATCAACAACAAAATAAGATAAACAAGATATTAGAGAACAAAATAAACAAAATATAAAAGAAATTAAACAAGATATAAAAAAAAAACAATAAGAAAAGATGTTGAGGTTAGAGAATCCACTCTTGGTGTTATGCTAAGATTAGTCTTGTTTTATTACACAATTGAAATCCACACATAAAGGAGGTTCCAATCGGAAGGTTTAGCAATTCAGTCCAAATTGTCCAACGTCCATAGCATATGATATTATGTTCATTTGGTGTCCTCAAAACTCATAAAAAGAGTCCAAGCATTCCTTATGCCAAGGTATATGTCTACAACAAATCAAGGTTATGAAACCAAGCATTTATTGTGCCATTTTCATTGTCGATAATGAATCAAGATCCCTACTTTGCAAGTATGATTTTAAACCAAAAGAAAATATTATCTATACTAGTGTTTATAAATGATGATTCATTTTAGCTCATGTTTAAGAGACTAACCTTAGCATTTACCAAGAGCTTCACCTCATCACCTCAACAATATGATTAGCAACACATACTAAAAATGAAAAGAAATGTAAGAAGCATAAGTAAATAAATAAAAAGGAAACTAGAGAAAGGAAAAAAAGAAGAAAACTTAGAGAATTTTATTACAATGGCTAATATCCTACCAATGTATAATGTCTCCCAATACTCATCCAAGGCCCTCTATTTATACACATTTTGGAGGGCTAAATGACAAGAGACAAGCTTTACAAATTTCAAAGGTAGGTATAATAGGTGGGTGTATTTTTCTAACAATTTTCGTCATATTGTATGACAATTCTGATCAGCCAGCTTGATGGTCGATTTTGTCAATGTTGGAGGCTCGATCTGATAAAATTGTCTTATAGAAACATATACCCCTATGAGTTACGGATCCATAGCCGTTGGAATCAGCTCATTTGCTGATGTGGATAAGAAGATATGGGCAAAATACAAAAACAGGTCAGCACAGACGTCATTGCACATCAGCCAACTTGATGGTCGATTTCGCTAGGGAAAACGACTCCTTTCAAGAAGTGTAAAACATGAAAAAGATATATATGCCTCTTAGCTTTGCACGGCTACAAATTTCAGCCTTATTGCTTCAGTGAAACTCGAGTTATAGCTGATATGGCAAACGGTGTCGGAACTGGAATTGAACTGGATTTGCCCTTAATTCTAGTAATCTGAAATCACTCAAAGAAACTTGTGAAAAACACCAAATTACATAAAAATATAAAAGATCATAAACACAATTAAACTAAACAATAATAACTCGTATTTGACACAAAACAATAATAAAACATAACTAAAAACTATATAATTATACGAGTTATCACTATGCACCACAAAAGATGAAGGAATAATACTTGTAAGGGAGAATGCATCTACTATTGTGCAAAGAAACCGTCCTACAAAACGCACAAATTCGGGAAGTTTCTTGTATGAGCCTGAAAATCCCAAAAAGCCAAGAAGAGGTGTTGGTTAGGTTCAAAACACTAACTCAAGTGCTAATTGGGAAGACAGCCCAATTAATGAAGAAATTGCCAACCTGCCATAATCAGATTTGCTTTCTTTTCTTTTTCCTTTTATTATTATTTTTATTGTTTATGTAGTGTTTTAGGTTTGTTTAGATTTTATTAGTCTGTTTTGAGTTATTAATATATATATATATATTTTTTTTTTTTTTGTTTTTTTCAGTTCTTTTTTCTTACATATAATTCTTGCATATGGAGTTATAGTATTACATTGAGGACAATGTAAGAATTAAGTGTGGGGGGAAGAATTTAGGATTTCTTTTCTTTTTAGGTTATTTTGTTTGTTTTGTTTTGTTTTGAGTCGTTATTTTTTTATAGTGTGTTTTAATTCCTTTCAATACAATGATGAGATATGAAGTGTGTAGGTCTAAAACTAGTTATTAGTGATAAAATGTTCATGAGAATTGAGCTTGAATACTACTTTTCATGAGCCAATGATAATATGATATGTTGATTGAGAAAAAAGCATGTTTAGACTTGATATTGACTTGTATAATCATCCTTGTGAGTTTTGCGCCTATATGATTGATGCATTATACATATCAATCTAATTTCTTTCTTGAGTGCTCTTATGATAACATGATTCTCTAGAACTTGCTTTAAACCTTTTTGAGACTATATTGATGCATGTAACAACATGAATATGATTGAGGCATTAGGATTATAATCAGGGCCAAATAGCCATCCATTATTCATGTTCCAAGAGAACATCCCCCTATTGAGCCAATTTGAGCCTACATTGAATAAACTGTTTTATTGGTAACCACATCTTTTACCTAGCCTAAATGTACTTATATCCTTACCCTTGTTCTAAAGATGAATTAAAATTGTTTTGAGACATATTGCATAAAGCAAGGGAGATTGATTGGCTATTTGGGTTAGCAACAAGAAATAAGTGTAGGGGAAAGAATGGCAAAAGTCAAGAGAAAAAGAAAAAGGAACATTGAAAAAAAAATACATTCTCATATTAAAAAAAAAATCATCTCTTGAACTTTTGGTTAAAGAAAAGATGTTACAAAGTTTGTTAGAATGAAGCAAAGGCTCAACATGAATATTTAGCCTATGTTATTATGTGCTTTATAAGAGTTTTGAGAAGTTTTATTTGTATGATCTTATTATGTCTCTAAACTCTATGAAATCTTTGGAACCTTTATGATCTCTTCATCCTTTTATTCTTTAACCACATTATAACCCCTTGGCCCCATTACAACCTTGAATAAAGACCTCTTGACTTATGAAGTTGCATGATCTAAATAGTAGAGAATAGGTGGACAAGCAAGCATATGGTAGAACTATTTTCATGAGATTGATTGAGTGTAAACACTTTACCACTACTTTAAAGAGTGAAAATCATGAGACTATCCCATGTAAGAAGTTGAGATTAAGTTTGAATATGTACCATTTTGATTGAAATATATTATGTTAATATTGGCTTAATTCAAACTATTTATATTCAAGCATGAATTTTTGTGAAATTCTTTAAGCTATTGATTAGTTTATAAGATCTATCCATTGATTTTCTCTAATTTGTATTGAAAGGATTAGGAGTAACTATTTTTAGTATATGTTAGTTTATTTTTATTTTAGTTTTTCAATGTTTGTGGGTATCGTCCTAGTAAACCATCACGAGACTAAACTCGTCCACTAGGGACACCTAGGGGTTTAAAGGCTTGTGTCACATGCTAAGTGCCTCCATGATTTTCTGTGAAAATGGATTATATTAGATTTTCTTATTTTGTTTTTATTTTGTTTTGCTTGAGGACTAGCAAAAAGCTAAGTGTATGGGTATTTGATAAGCTCATAAAATATACATTTTATGCCTTTCTACCTTTAGTTTTTGTTATGTTTTCGATCTTTATCTTGCTTACTTATATTATGTTTTTAAATTTTAGGTACAAGAAGGAGAATGAAGTCAAAAGATGTCAATAATGATGGTAAAAAACTTACAAAATTATAATTATAAGATGGAAAAAGACTCGGGAATCAAAAAGATAAATTTCTGGTTGCAAAGCAAGAAAGAAGATTTGACCTCTGGAGCTTGTTGCAAGGAAATCATTATGTTAAATTCTTTATTTGAAGAAACTTCCCCTTGACTTTTGAAGCTTAATTGAATATCTTTTCAACGATAGTTTACATGCCCAAATCGGACAAGAAATGGGCATCCAAATCAGCCGACGAAGTGAAGGAAGGTGTAGCAGAAAAATAGAAACAGTATGCTCGGTGTCTAGGCGCCAACAATTCAGGAAAAACCGCAAAAAAAGGCCAAAAAATGTGATTTTCAGCCTCTAGGCTTACTTGTGCTGCAAGGACTTGTTCCCAGGGTTTTAAAACTCTATAAATACCATCTTTTGAGCCACAAACTATCTATCTTTGAGGAGACTCAAGGATCATCATTCTTCTTCTTCTCCATTCTTTTATTTTCTTTTTAGTTTTATGTATATATTATCTATGCCTATGCTAGGCTAGACTTTTCTTTGGCTAAGGGTGATTTCAAAGCCCTAGACATGTTTTGTAATTGATTTTCAGATTCTATCTATCATTATTTCCATCAAAGTTGCTTATGTTCTTCCATAAGAATTGTTCATGATATTGTCTTGATTTGTTTAGGTGGCCAACTAGATAGATCTTGATAATTATCTAATGCTAGTTTATGAATCTTAATCTGTGTAATTGTCTTGATTATTCATAAGTGGCAATTTGTGATTAATGATTATGGTCAATTTTTCGCTAATTGCAAAGTGGAACATAACCTAAGTTAAACAATTCATGTTCATGCTTTTGTTGCTTAGATCAACATATCTTTCTTATCATAATGCTACTATCAAATTAAATTTAGAGATGTTTATCCTAGGTTCTTTGATAGTTAGAGATTAAGTAGTGGCGTTCGTCTTGCTTAACGACGATCTAAGGAAGGATTGGGATAACATGGGATGTTGTTATCTACGGTTGTTAACTTTGATAGCTAATTGATGTTGATAGATCTGAATTTGGTTCTTAATGATGTCTAGTGGTGGAGAATAAACCTTTAGCCATATTTCTCTCATATTTGATTTCATCTTATTCTATTGCTTCTTACTTTTCTTGTTTTCTTAGTTTTTAAAACTCTTTTAAAAATCCCATTTTCTTTTATTGTTCTTGAATTTAAGTTTTAAACTAGTAATTTATTAACTAAAAACCAATCTCTGTGGATTCGACCCTTGCATGCTACTTTACTATAATTGATCATATTAATTGCAAAGTTTAATAAAGATACACTCTTTTGGGTGTATCAATTATTGTGACAACATCCTCAGAACTCGCTCTTTTTTCGTATTTCGTGTATCCAAAATCAACTGGGCAGCGAGTTGCAGATAGTACTTCTTCGCATCATCCTGAAAATTTTATGTACGTTAATACAAAACTTTCGCATTAGTCTTACGAAAAATACAAATAATTTCTATGACAATCACCGATTAAGCAGTGGACTGATTCGGTCAAACCAGGATTGTAAGTGCTTAATTAAGTCTTTACAATCTCCTTCTTACCAATTTTAAATTTCTTCATTTCTCTTTTTTAAATAATTTTAACATATTAGACCATTTAAGAATAACTGTGCAATATACTCTGGAATCTAGATAACCCGAAGCTCTTCTTTACTCTCATTTCATAACCACGGTCCTATAAATTATGAGAATCATTTAAAAGAGCCACCAAAAAAGATTTTTCAAATAAAAAAAAATCATGTGCTGAAAATAGCTGCAATAGCCAAGGTGCCGATCTTTATGGCCCTGTATCAGCCAATAACATGCCACATGCAGCAGTCAATAGCATGAATAGTTTCTCACAACATAGTAGTAAACAGTAACTCAGAATGATAGTTGCCAAATTGCCTATTACCATATTGTACCATGAATTCGTAAAAATACAACTGAAATGAAATAATTGGCTAAGAACCTAGATAAAATCTGACTCAAATCAATAGTTAAAATATCAATTTGCAAACTATAACCCTAAGTAACATAATAATTCAATGGAGATATTATATCCATAGAAAACCATCTTGTCTTTCTTGATGAAAAAAGAAAAATGGTTAATACAATTTTGGACTTTAGAAACTAGGTTCATGTACAAATCTTTAAATGGAATAAGAAAGATGAACAATAAATATATGTGAAATATAAGAGAAATCCAATGGAGCAAAGAAAATGTAATATCAAATGAACACACCTGAATGCCAAGTATATTATCCACACCATAAATATAGTTCAAGCCACATACTATCTCGCAAATGATTGTATTGATCTCTGGGCACAAACCACCACAAGTTACTATGCAAGCACACACTTCCTCTGAATTGAAATAGACCTACAAAAAATGCATTAAATAGGCTAATGATCCCATGTCAAGAGTATGATGCTGACTCTGAAAGAAAATATACATTTTCTTGTGGCCCTACACGTCGAAAATGTACTCCTCGGGAACTATCCTTCTGAACAACAATCTAAACAAGACAAATGTAATTAACAAAGAAAGAAATAGATAAGCCATTACTCTAGTGATAATTTTACCATGGTGGGATCAGAATCAAATAGGATAAATTTATCAGGACAAATTTTGGGGTTCAATTTTTCTTTGTTTTCTTCTTCTTCATTTTGGTTACTTACCTTCTAAGCAACTATGTCTCTTGGATGAACAAAAGTTTGCTTGGAAATACAGAAGGTTAAAGTATAACAACCATGAAATATAAACTAACCGACCACAATGAAAATATATGGTAATCTAAAGAAAACTTCACCAAAAAATAAATGGCCTTACTTAACAATGGCATATGCTTGGCTATTTTGCAAAGGATTTGGGTACGTCTGAAAGAAAAAAACAAAAAGATACAACTTATGTATAATAAAAAAAAAAAAAAAAAGAGGTTCGAGGAACTTGAACACTGTCAAAACCTTTAAACCAAGTAAAGAATCAAAGCATGGTTATCAACAATTGGGCAACAGAATAAATTGTATGTATGGATGGAACTGAAGAGAAATGATATTAAGAGATAACTAATTGAAGAAATTAAGTCAAAAGAAAAATTGCAAAGTAAGATTTTAGGTGACAATATCTCTTGCAATGCACTTCTTAAATCTTCACAAAAGTGAAAGATTTAGGAAGAAATGACTCTAAATATTGATACTTTTCCTATTTAACTACTTTTCAAGATCTTAAATTCATGTTCATGGTTTCAAAAGCAGCTCAAATATTTCATGACCAGAACATTCATCTCATTTTTACTCCTAAATCAGTCTTAAATCCAATTACTTTTCAATTTTTTTTTATAAGGAGATTTCATTGATAGAAGCAGGGAAGGGACTGCTAAGCAAATACTACAAATATGCTATTTTTTTTTCTATTTTCTCTTCATTTCTTTTCTCTCTATATCACCATAAATAATTGGAGTAAAAATTCCTAATCATTAGAAGAATTATTTTCTCTACACTAATCCAACTAAAACAATTCCAAACTACGAAGCATGACCAACATAAATTAATTATTAAAAGTCACGGAAGTTAAAAAAAAGGAAATAAAATATAATAGCTAAAAAATCCAGTAACTACCGACAAAATTAGGGAGAAAATTAGTCAAGTGAGGGACATCATCGAGGACAAACCCGTCATCCGCTGTCTGATTCGAAACCTGAGCTCTGATTGGTAGGTTTTTGAGGTAGAAGTTTCGAGACTTGAAATTCACGGAGTGGAGAAATAGAGATTGTGGTTTGAATAGGAACGTTGAAAGATGAGGAGAAGCTTTGGAGAGAAGAGAGAGAATCGATAAATCCATGGAACAAATTTTCAAAAAAAAAAATCCAAGATTTTGTTAACAAATAGTAATCGTTAGGAAGGAACTTAATATTTTAGGAGTTGTTCTTAAGTCTTTACAATTTCCTTCTTACCAATTTTAAATTTCTTCATTTCTCTTTTTTTTAAATAATTCTAACATATTAGACCATTTAAGAATAAAGTGACTATTAATGACATGTTTTTCAAATTAACCCTTTTTCTTTCTAGTTCTGAATTTTCCTGGGCCAATCATGTAGACTTTTGTTTTAGATTATTTCAAAAATGTTTAATAGGCTTGAATTAATTGGCCCAAAGGCCGAAATCGAAAGGAAGATTGAATACCGAAATCTACACCATGGCAATGGCCCAATTTGCCTGTGGATTGTGTTGAGCTCAAACATTCTTAAATCAATCCATTTTTGGAATAATAAAGAAACCTGAGATTCTAGTTTCAAATATTTTACTATGGGAAAACACACTATTCTAGCTTTATTGCTTAATTAATTTGTTATTTTAGGAAATTTGTAAATACTTGTATTTCTATAATTAAGGATGAAAGATTAGACAATCCCTCAATCATAGGATTAGTTTTAGGCAGTTTTAGTTTCCTATTTTATCTCTCAACTACAGTCTAGAGCTGTTTATAGTCCTTTGGGCTTGTATATTCGTGTATGTTTTTTTTTTTTTTTCAATACAAATACTTTGATTTTCACATGGTATAGAGCCTTAGGTTTTTATTGGGAATTAAAGAAAAAACAATTCAATCTTTATCATTGATTTCTGCCCCAGGCCTTCATAACTGTTTTTCTCCTCCGCCCTTTATCTCGCTAAAATTCGTTTTTGTTCATCTCTTTAGCCTTTTTTTTTTCTTTTCTTTTTTTTCATTTTGAATGTTGCTAACTAGTGTCCTAAAATCATTTTTTAAAGTTATTATGTATAATATATTTTCATTTAATACATTAAAAATGATTAATAAAATTGTGAACTACTGTATATAATACAATATTATTAGGGTAAAAGACACTTACTCCTTTCAGGTTTGATAAAAAATCCACTTACCCCTTTTAATTTGAAAAACATCCACTTACCCCTTAAAGTTTGGCACAAAATACATTAACCGACTAAGTATTATTTCTAGGTTAATTTTAAATTAAAAGACAAATATATCTTTTGTTAATATTAATCATTTATTTATTTTTCTTTTCATTCTTTTTTTTTTTTTACTACAAAATAATGAGAATTTATTTAATATTAGAATTATCTTTAATTACTATTAAATTTTAATTAAGTTATATTCTAATTTAAGTGCATGTTAATATTTTAAACTTATTTTTTATTCAATTATATATTAAATTTTAAATAAATTTATTAAAATATCCTTAATTATATATTTTTAATTCAATTACATAACAAAAAAACTAACAATTGAATAAAAAAATTATACATGAAAAGTAATAAAACAATATTGGGTTGGGTCTAGCACGGCTCATAGTAATAAAACAATATTGGGCTGGCCCAACCTACCCATTTTGCCACTTTTAAGTCCGACATAAAACAAGTCAAATATCTTGCAATCTAACAAATTTTATCTTGAGAAAATTAAAAAATATATATTAATTGATTTAAAAGTTAGCATTATAAAAATAACAAAAAAATATATAGAAATTAATATACATAATTTTTATCAAACTTTTATTTCCTTTCTAATCCATCTTTTATCCCAAAATCAGAAACATATAATATTATTAATTCATTTTATCCTAAGATGATTATTTAATTAATAAAAATTTATTTAAAATTTTATCTTAATTTTTATATTGAAAAATATAAAAAATTTAATATCTATTTTTAAAAATTTTGAACTTATGAGATTGGGTCTTAGGTAAAACTTTTAAAAGGACAATTGGGCTTAGACTAGCCCGACCCTGGATAGGTTTGAATCCCCTGCATTATTTTTTTGTTTATTAATTTTTAATACACATATCATTATTATTCACATGTATGGCTTTTATATAATTTATGGATGAATCCTATATATATGAATGGTGATAATAAGTGTATTAAAAAATAATGGATAGAAGAACCCAGAGTTTAGCTCAGTTGGTTCATACAGTCACCCCTACGAGGTGATATCTAGCAAGTCTGGGGTTCGAATCTTAGCATCTGCAACCCCTTCCTTTCCCTTATCCATAGGCTGCGGCCTTCTTTATACCAAAAAAATAATGGATTGAAAACTAATGGAGGGGAATCCAACTTTGGATAGGTCATATTTAAATAGATGTAATTTTATAATTATATTTTTTAATTTGGTTCAAAATTGATCAAAAGTAAAGATGTTCATAGGTCGGGTTACCCGTCAAGCTCGCAGATCTAGCTCGACTTGACCTGAGAGCTGGATAAATATTTTAATAAAATATTATAGCTTTCATACTATCACTTATTAACAAAAAAAAAAAGGACAAATTTAATTATTTAAATTACAACCTAACAAATTTTATCTTGAAAAATACAAAATATTAATTGATTTAAAGTTAGCATTACAAAAATAACAACAAAGATACATAAGAATTAATATGTATAAAAAAAATTACAAAAATTGTATTTCTTTTCTAGTCATTATTTTGTTCTAGATTATAAATTTATAATATTATCAAATCATCACTCTATTTTGTAATTCTACTTTTTGCCTTTTTGTTCTTGTCCTATTTTGGAGCCCATCTAAAGCGCATGGCAGAAATTGCGCACCAAGCCACCCTGCTTATTGCTAGTCCTGTCCAAGGTGGGACGACTTACGAGTTCAGTTTGAAATGAATTGAGTTTGGATAAAAAAATTTATAATTCGAATGGATCGAATTTGATTTTAATTATTATTTATTAAATAAAAAATATTTTTTATTTAAATTTAATTATAAAATATATATAAATATTAATATAAAAATTATATTTTTATATTTTTATCTAATAAAATGAACTTTCAAATTAATTTAAAATAAATTTGAAAAAAAAAAAATTTGAACCACGATCTATATAATAAATATACTTACTACATATAAAAGAATAATTCAACACGCACTTCCTTTGGGGCTTTGGCAATGATGGCTATGAGAGAAATACGAGCAGCAACGTGTTCCATGCCAACTCCATCAACATTTTTTAATACAAAAAAATTGGTGCAAATTTTGGGAAGTTGGCATTGTATGATTTCTCTTATATTCAAACACACGATTACATAATATGAATATATTATAAAAAAAAATAATTAAAAATACAATATAAATATAATATAACATAAAAAAAATATGAACAAAACATGAATATAAAAATATCTCAAAATTTATCTAATACGAATTATTAACGTATCAAATTTATATAAATATAAAATATTTTAAATACGATTATAATATGATAAAATATACGAATACGACACGAATACATAAATTATCAAAATTAAAGTTTTTTTAGGATAGGCCCTGCAACCATTGGTGGCACGACACATCAACATCTAAATTATTTATATGTTGCTTTTCCATGAAAACTGCACTTTTTCCACCCTGCCTCTCCAAATTGTTTTGGCCACATAATTTTTGCATTCCTAAGATCATGTGTTTGATAAATCTTTCGTACAAGGGAAAACAACACCATGTATTATTGTTGGATAAAATAGTTATATATATGCTTTGATGCTTCTACTGCCTTTCATTTTTTTTTTTTTTTTTGCATTTTATAGTATTTGTATTTTGTACCTTTTTTATTTATTATTTTAGCATAAGTTTGGAAGGGCAACCAATTAAGCTCAAGTTGGATGGGAATTAAGTTTCCACTTTCCACTAAAAAGTCAGCATCCGAGTGAATAGTTGGAGCACTGAGAAGTTATAATCTCTTGACAACAATTGCTGAACCTGAATATACATATTTTTGTATTTTTTATTAATATGGGATAGTTATGTTTATGAGTCAGGATCGAGTTACAATTTAACTTTTTTTTACTCAGATCCGGGACAGGCCGAATTTAGATTTATAAAAAAATTCGTTTCATTATTTATAAAAATATAAAAAATTAATTTTTATATTAATATTTTTATAACTAGAAATTATTTTTTATTCATAAACAGTAATTTGGATTGAATTGGATCGTCCAAATTTTAAAAAAAAATTTACATCTAGACCCGACCCAATATTAATTGAAAAATATATAAATGCATATACTGTATAAAGTTATTATGTTACTTGAAAAAGTCCCTTAATTTTCTTTGTCTCTCAAATTTGAGCGAACCTTACTTAGAGACTCCATTGATGTTGAAAAAAAAAAAATAGAAAAAAAAGTTGATGGACTAGTCTCAGTATTGGAGTATTATAAGGCTTTTCGTAGTATTTTAATCTGAATATATCTCTGACAAATATGAATGATAGATAATCTAATCAAGTTAAAATTAAAAACAAAGAAGGAATGATAGTGCAGTTATGCAATGTTAATGAAAAATCGGTTTAATAATTCACATAATTTTTGTATTATAGTGAAAATGATAATTTAATTTTTATATTATAAAAATGAGTAATTTAATTTATATACAATTGAAATAGGTGCAAATAAGTAAAATTAATAATAATGTTAATGAAAAATCGTTAAAATACTGATGTGAACTCATAAAATCTAACAGAATTAATGACTTGGAATGAAATGACTAAAAATATATCTAAATTTGTTAGATTTTACGAGTTCATGACAGCATTTTAACTGTTTTTCATTAAAACCGTTATTAATTTTACTTATTTGCATCTATTTTAATTGTACAATGATTAAATTACTCACTTTTACATTATAAAAATTAAATTATTTTTTTTATTACAGTGCATAAATTATGTGAGTACTTAATTCTGAAAAATCATAAAGCAGGTAGCCTAAATATATGATCACATGCTCCTACTGATATTGGCTTTAATTGCCTATACATTTCTATCATTATTATTGAAGTAATTAATGCAAGATATTCGTATCTCGAGGGGAAGTGATCTTTCCTTCTAATCTTATCATATATACTAATTAATCATAATTAAATCAAATGGATCAGTGACATCTCCCATTCAAAGATTAAAAATCCGTTGGATAGAAAAGAAAAAATATATATTTATAAACATTAATTAAGAACTATTTAATTATTATTTTAATTTTTTATATTTAATAGAAAAAATAATAAATTAATTATATATTGTTTCATAAATATCATTTTAATCAGTATCACTAAATACTAATTAACATTTTCCAAAAAAACACATTTAATCTAATGATTTAGTTATAAAAATAACACATAAGTGCTCTTAGATACTTTTAAGGTTAATTAATATATTATTTATAGTAAAAATATTGTATTAAATGCAAAATTTGATAATTTTATTTATCATTTTTAATAAATTGAAAGAAATATTATTACATATAATAATTTTAAAGAGTGTCCTTAAAATATTTATCAACAGAACCTTATTAAATTATTATTATTATTTTGTTTTCTTCTTTACCAAATGGTCCAAACATAATCTAAATGTGATTAAAGTAAATAAAAAGAAAAAAAAATGCAACTAATATTTTTTTTTTTTGAATTCAATAAAAAAAATTACATTAAATATAACTTTTTTTTAAAATAATAATTTAATCATCTATAGATACAAAGAATTAATGGGATCCTAATAAAAAAAATATTCAAAGGAGAGGAAACGGCTATCAATGGGCCACCTTGAAAGTTGAGAGGATGAGATGAGGTAAGCTCAAGGGCATGCAAGTAAATGGTTGGGACTTGGGGAGAATGTGCATTTTCCAAGTCAAGTTCTTAAGGAAAGTTAGTTGAGGAGACCCTAAAAGCAACTAGGAATTGAGCATGTGGGGTCAATATTTCAATTATCAATTTTAAAATCAATTTTAAACCCTGCTGCTGGAATCTCCCTAATTTTGGTAAGCCAGTGAGAAATCCGTTCTCGACTGTTATAGTGCAATATGATATACGATTATATTATTTTTATGTATCCTAATCGGGTTTAATATATATATATAAATTTTGATATTTAATAATTTATGTCATATAAATTTTGATATTTTCATGTATTCGTATCATGTTTTATTTTTATTTTTTTTTGTGTTATATTCGTATCATATCTAAAATTACAAGATCTATGTACTTGAAATTGCATTGGTGTCTCCTTTTTGTGCTGGTGCTTTGCTGCTTAGCCCTTTAATTTCCTTATGAGTTAGTTTTTTCATGTTTTAAAGTATATATTATTTCGTATATGTAAGGTAAAATCAATAATATTAGTAATTGATTTTCAACGAAATATTCCAAAGGTTAAGAATATGATATTCCGACTTAAAAGTTTTGAGTTCGAATTATAAGAAAGAAGGGGTATGATTTATGATATAAGAGAAGGTGATATCTTTCATTGTGTTGTCAAAAATCATATTTATAAAAGAAATAATAGTATAGCAATTCCATGGTTAATTGTACTATTTTCATATAAAAAATGGTGATGCATTTCAAGCTAATTATCAAGCAAAAATTATCATGTAAAGAGCTATATACGGTACAATATTTTGTAAAATATCTCTTAATTTATTTTTGGGTAAATTCTTTTATGTTAATTTTAGATAATTTTTAAATAAAAATACAATGATATAAAATTATTTCCGTTCAAAGAATATGAATGATAAATTTGATCCATTACCTTATATAGAGTGATAAATTAAAAATTTACCTCCTAAAATTATAATGCAAAGAGTTAGATACGTACATTATAACTAATTTATAAGCCATAAAACATACATAATATCATTTTTCAATAAAAAAAAAAATTAGAATTGATATAATTAATTGACTTAAGCTTTAATAGGAGATATGTTGATTTTCGGTGTACTTGGCAAACTAGGGAAACTTGGTAGCAACTTTTACAATTATCTTTAACTTAAGGCTTTATTAATAGGAAGGAGAGAAATGAAAAAGAAAGAAAAATATTTTATTTTAATATTAAATTATAAAAGAACACATTATTTTGTATGTAACTCAATCATTAAATTATTTTTTCTCATTTTTTTTTTCTTTTTATCAAACATAATGTAAAAAAAAAAAAAAATGGAACAAAAGGGGAGTGGGTATTGGTGGGTGTCTTGCAAATAGATGTGTCTATGGATCGAACAGGATTAGGTTAAGCTCAAATAGCAAAAAAAGTTACTTGCCCAGACTTGGCCTGTTGAGTTCAAAAATTTATTTTATTGTTTGAAATATATTATAATATTAAAAATAATTGTTATATTAATATTTATATATTTACATAATTAAATTTAAATAAATATTTTATTAATTAAATAATAATTTAAATCAAATTAAATCGACTTAAATTACAAAAATTTTATTTCAAATTCGATCCATGAACAAATCTAATTACAAATAGACATGCTCACGGATCAGGCCTGGACAGGAAATTTTGTAATCCGGACCAGCCCGGTTCGGCCCTGATTACTGTTTAACTAATAAAATAATATTATTTTATTTAATTTTAATTATAAAAATATTAATAAAAAATAAATTTTTAATTTTTTTTATATATAATGAACAGTGCTCACGGGCCCGCGGGCCGGACCTGAGCAAAAAAACTGAAAAAATTTCGAGTCGCGACCCGGCCTAACCCGGCCATGAGCACCTCTAATTACAAACAATATACAAGTAATTACTTTATAGAAACAAAATACACCTTTTGCTTGCTTTGCAGGGAAGATAAAATCATCAATAATAGAAGATTTTGAGGAGATATCTATGTCCTCAATAACTAAAGAGGTTGATATGCTTATATGGCAAAGATTCTCTCAAGCTTTTTTCATGTATTCAACTAGATTTGTACACGCATGCGATAATTTATTAATAAAAAGCACAACAATAACAAAGCAATTTTATAGGTAGTGATGTTTATAGGCACTGATTAAGAATTATTTAATTAATAATTTAAATTTTTTATATTTAATGAATTACTTTTATTGAACTCAAAAAAAAAATTCATTAATTGTATTTTTTTTAATATCACCTTAATTAGTATCAATAGATACTGGTTAATATTTTTCTATAATTATTTATACAAATATATACTTATTACAAATATTTTAGAAACAGTTGTCAAAGTGATATTTAAGAAAATATTTTCAAATCCAAATGCAGCAATTATTGGTAAATTTGATGATTTCTTATATACCTTGAATTTTTTTTTTTTGAATAGAACCTTTAAAAAGTAATCTCATAATACTCGTTAACAAAAGCCACGTCTAATTGAAAAACTTTAAATACAAAAGCTATGAAGTTGCAAAATCCAAAAAAAAAAAAAATCATTAATAAACCTAATAGATTCTAAGAGGCTTCCCCATGAAAAAGAAAAAGATAAGAGATAAGCTTGGCTTACTAGAAATATATATATATATATATATATATATATTTTTATAAAAAAAAGTCATAACTCGAGGAGGATAAGAGAAATGATTACAAATGTTAAAATTTAAACTTGCTGAATATGATTTTTTTAAAAGTGATTACATAAACAAATTAAATTAAACTCCAAATTAAAATGTTAACTATCTTAACCAAAATAGAAGAAACTTCAATGTTCACAAACATATGAGACAAGAAACTAAAAAGGAAAGGGTTAAGAGCACTAATTTGGCAGCTGATGAGGGCATGATTGCAAATTGTCATAAATGTTGTTTAGAAAGAAAAAAAAAAGGATTATAAAAATAAGCATTCACCTTTTGGCTTTAAATGAGAGGAAATCGAGAGAAGATTGAGTGGAGATATGCCCCTAACAGCTAGATAGGGACTAATCAAACCTTAGGTGGCTAACATTTGCTTAATTATATATATATATATATATATATATATATATGATTGGCAAACACAATATATATTTGACTCTCTTTTCCCTCCCCATATATACATTAAAGCACCTTCATTGTGGGGATTCCCTCTTAATTGTAAGGTCACCTTTGCACTTGTTTTTGAACTCCGCCATTGTTATTCCAGGTTAGTTCTTGACTGCTCTCTATCTGATTTCTTTAACTTTTTCTGGTTATAATCTTTGATTTTTCTTCACTATATCCAGAACATTGTTTTTTTTTATGATAAGTTAACTTTTTTTAATCTCTTAAATCTCATTTTTTTTATCTTAAAATTCAAACTAAAAACTTCATATAGAAAGTCTATAATTTTAACCGTTGGAGAATGTATTTATTAAAAAATTGGTTTTTACATATTAATTACTGTTATTATGGATAGGGAAAAATAGGTTGGCTTAGCTTTTAGTGCTCTAAAACCATCCATCGGTTCATTTCATTGAAATTTACTTGTGTTTTAGTCTTGTTTTTCCTGTTGAAAATGAGAACATTCGTAATGACATAGTACGTCGTTTAGGGCTCTGAAAGCTATGATTTATATTATTTGAATTTTTTATTTTTTAAAAAATATTAATATTCGATATCTGTATTTGACATATTTAAATATGAAAATTTTTAAAAATTTTAATATACCCATACCCTACACTCATTCAAATTCGGATAACATAAGTTATAATTTCTCTTTCATGGATTTGTTTGCTAGGGAAAAAGAGAAATGAAGGAAAGAAATGAGAATTGACCAAAGAACATGGGACAAATTAAAGATGTTATGAATTTCAACAAATTATTAGGAGAAACAGTTTGAGAAGCTCCACTATTTAGCTAAGAGTTAAATGAAGAACTATTAAGAAGAAAATAGGAAGATGTGAAAATTAATCATCAAGGCACTATTAATTGGAAATGGCAACACAAAAAATAATTGAAAGATGGGGGGTTGTACTTGTTGCCAAATGTATTCATGGAGGACAAGGCTCTTGGCCTTGGTTTGTTGAAAAAGAAATAATGTGCAGCCAAAATGACAGCTTTCTTTTTTCGTTTTACTTGTTTGTTGCCCATTGGCATTGGTGAGAAAATTGGAAACTTTGGGTTGTCTTTATATTTGGTGAATCCAAATTCTGTGCATCCATTTTTTTTTCTCTATTCGTGTTTTCATTTTCGTAAAGAACTATGAGTTTGTTTTTTTCTTTTTTCGTACCTGTTCATTTTTAATGTTTGACCCAATTTTTTATGTAATAAAAAAATTGATTTCGCTTAAAAAAACACGGATACAAATATGATGCAAATAAAAAAGATGGTGTCGTTGAATTCACTTATTCGATCATCGATAAAATACTGATCAGTGGTATGTGTATTTTATAGCCCCATTAAACAGTTGAAAATAAACGAAAAAAAAACGACATCAAAAAATAAATCTACGACTTGTTACAAAAGTGAAAATACGGATAAAAACAGAAAAACGAAGACAGATGATTTCTATTCATATTTGGTTGGCATTTGGCAAGCCACATGATTTTAGAGGAGCTTCAATGGAGTAGTATTATTTGAGTAAAGAAGTCTTCCTACTATATTGTAGCAGTAAAATGATTGCTTCAATAGCTATATAGGTAACGTCCTTCCTTCTCTTGGCCTTGATATTAGCAATCAGCTTTGTAGCTTGGGAATTCTCATTTTCTCTCCAAGTTTCCCGGCACTAAACTTGAGGTGACAATAAAATCTTGAATTTTATATAGTATTTTGTCAAGGAAATATTAACGCGTATCTAATGACATTAATTGAGGTAATGTTTATAAAATAAAATTTATAAATAATTTATATATTTTTTGAATTCTGTAAAAATAATATATTAAATATAAATTTTTTAAAAATAATAATTACATAATTTTTAGTTGATATCTATAAAATATGGACTTTTTTATTAAAAAATGTCCTAAAAAAACTTTTTAAAATTATTATATAATAATATTTTTATTTAATATATTAAAATCATAAATAAAAGTATCAATAATTTATTTAATATAAAATTATTATTATAAATAATATATTAACTAATTTTAAAAATATCCGTTAACAAAATATTATTTTTTATAGTTACTGATAACATAAATAAGTAAACATATATGTTGCTAACTTACTATAGTTTTTTTTTTTTTACTTTTTCTTAATCATGAAGGCTAATTGATTGAAAACACGTACGTTTTAAATACAATTATAAAATACAAGATTTTCATGTATGTTTAGACAATTGGAGGTTTAAGACATAGATACTCCCACAGAAATAGAAATCTTCTGTCTCATTTTTATTTATTTATTTGTGCTTTCATTCTTGTAACAAGCTTCGAGTTTATTTTTTTGGTGTCGTTTTCTTTTTCATTTGTTTTCAATTGTTTATCGAGAGCTACGAAATATAAATACGACCGATCGGTATTTTACCGACGATCGAATAGGCGAATTTCACGACACTATCTCCTTTATTTGTATCGTCTTTGTATTCGTGTTTTTTTTCAAGCGAAATCGATTTTTTTTATTAGATAAAGAATCGGGTTAAATATTATAAACGAACAGGTACGAAAAGAATAAAAAAATAAATCCATAATTCGTTACGAGATGAGAGCACGAATAAGAGAAGAAAAATGAAGACAAAGGATTTGGATTGCTCCCACAGTTGAAATTAATTGTTTTTATTTTTTATTTTTAAATATGGTTGTGGATGATGTTAATGTTTGCTTGTATCAGGAAAAAGGCCAGTCCTGAATTGTATGAAGTGAGAGTTGGCATGTGTCCTGCATTGCATACAAATTACAATAATAGATCATAAATTAGGCTTTTATAAAGCAGAATAGTTAATCTGCTAGCTAGGTCTTAATGTCCTCTTATTAAAAGCAAAACATAAATGATCCATTTATTGTTCTTGTAAAATATTTATAAGATATTTTTTTTAGGTGTAGCGCGATATAAAACTGTGTTATCTAAATAATTATTTTCGTTTATGTGTATAAAAAAAAAAAAAAAAGCAAAATTATACCTAAAACAGAGTGGAGCCACTGAGATAGAAATTGAGGAAAGCTGGGTGTCCAAGTCTATCTTCATATATTATTGATCTGAAATAAACAAATAACCAATCAGATGTGGATGGCATTCTTTTTTCCCTTGGCCTGCTTGTTCTACTTTTTGTATTCACTGTCACTAATTAGATCCTGTTTGTTGTATTTTTCTGTTCATCCACTATCATCCTTTTAGTGGAAAAAAAATTGTTAGCCAGATCATCTAGTATAGTGGACATAAAATAAAATTTTACCATTAAATAAAAAATTAGATCAAATCGATTGAATTGAAAATTGATTATCTTTTTTATTCAACAAGTGATATTAAATCAGGTTTCCAATGAAACCGATCAAAAACCAGTTAAAAATTAAATAAAACCCATAATTGAATTGGTTTTTATTTTTTTTAATGTTATTATTATTATTATTATTTTGTAATTGATTGGATTCAAATCCTTAACTTTTTAATTTTATATTAAAGATTATACTATTAAATCAAATAAATTTTAATTTCAGTAATTTTATATTTAATATTAAAATAATATATTTTGTATTTAAATCTCTTTTCAAATAAATGAATCGAAAATCGAAAACTTTATTTATTCAACTTATAGTATAATTTTTTATTCATTGATATTTAGAAAGATTGTTAAGGATAGAACTCACCACTCACACGCCCCCCCAATCCCAATAAGTGCTCGTGCGGATGATAATTTGGTTTGTCATATGGTTTGCCAGGTAGGATAGGGTTGCAATTCATGGTTTCAGTTGTCATTTTATTTTCATTTTTGTTTATGATTGGAATGTGCTGGCTTAATTAATTTGTGTGTTTTTACTTGCAAGCATCTAGCCTATGCATGAAAAACATCACATTTTTTTTATATGTGAGAGAAAGAGAATTTTTAGATTAAAAAACCCACAATTTTATTGAAATTAAGAACTTCAAATAATGAAATCAACTACTTGAACAGCCTTAGGCCTTAGGCATGCTACCACCAAACTCTTGTATGGATTGTGCTAAATGGGGGTAAAAAAGCATTCTCAGTAGCTAAATATAAAATTTAAAATTTAACTCAGTCGATTTATTCGTTTTTAAAAAAAATTAGATTCTAATAAAGTTAAAATTTATATCAAAACTTGCAAATTCACTCTTTTCCAATTCCTTGCTTTTTACTAAATTGTTAATAGTCAAAATAATGCTCAAATAGGATCCAAATAGTCATCTTTAAAAAAGTAACCTTTAGCGGATTTAAATTTCAAATTTACATTTATAATTTTTTTCTTTATTTTCAGATTAAGATTTTTTTTTTTTTACTTTAGACAGGAATATTGAAAGTTTCAATATTTCTTCTTTGCTATTGTAAGAAAAAGTTGTTAAGATTAATTTGAGTGACTAATTATACTAAAAATCCTAAAACATTTTCAAAATATTCATCAATAAACTTGCTAGTTAAGTATCTTTTTCTGGCCAAGAAAAAGAGACTTGTGTGATGACTAGAAAGAAAAACTCGTGTCAATGTTTCATAGAGTGATCAATATTAAATTCATTTGATGCATGAAGTCAAGAATATGAATATAATCTGATAATGATAACTAAAACAAAGGTTTTTTTTTTGGTTCCTTATTGAATCAATATTCCAAATGCATAATCATGTTTATCCTCTAAAGACTTCCTTTCAATGTCATTTTATATATCTTGAAAAGGAACATGTCTCAATTTCAAATTGTACCTCCTTAGAATATAGAAATAACCACACAAAAAAGGAAAAACAAAAAACAAAAAACTTAAATCTTTTTCTATTGTTCATGGCATTTTCAACTTTTTCAAGTCAAAGAACATATCAAATATATAAAATTCTTTTTCCTTAGTGCAGCCTAAGGTTGGGTTATTTTCCAAATCATTTTCATCAGGGTACCATGAGACTTGTTGTCACATGAAAGGCTCCTCTTTACCATAATCCAAAGACTCCAAAAGTCTAAATCAAATCATGGGGTGGAAAAGGAAAAATGGTGTGGTCTCACAGCCAACCCCATTGCCATGGCCAAAGAGAGTGACACTTGGTTTTGGAAGCTTCCAAAAACTCTCATTTTGCCGACTGATCATCATGCCCCGTCACCCATTTTATCATCTATCTTTCTTCTCGAACTTTTTTTTTTCAATGTCACCAAATCTAGACTCATTTCAGCCAAAAAAAGGCAATGAGTTGGGAGCTTGTGAGTACATGAAAAATCCACAGCTTTGAAATTGAGAAATCACTTTTCCTTTTTCTTCTTGTTTTGGTTCCTTTGATAGAATCAATCTCAGTTTCTCTCTATCAGAAAAATTTGCACTTGAAAAAAAAATAAAAGACAAGCCTCATTGGAAATACGGTCTGAAACTCTTATTAACGAAAATGGCAAAACTTGTTTGGCTTTAGGAGATTCTTCATTCTTTGTGTAACTGAAAGCTATGTTTGAGAAGAAATGGAAACAAAAGAAAGGGTCTTTCTCTGGTTTTTTTTTTTTTTTTTCCTTTTCAAGTTCAATGATGACATCAAAAAGATCTCAAGATGAAATCTTTTTTATCATGTTTTTGTTTTTCTTTTGTTGAAGACTTTGAAGTCCAAAACCCAGAATCCAAAGTGAGAACCCTTTTCATTTGATGATTTATCTCCTTTGGATTATTTTCCAGCAACAACCCCAAAAACCCGGAATTTTGCTCTAAAATAAGACACAGAAAGAAAATTAACAGACAGAAACAACAAAAAACACCCAAAAGCAGAACAGATAAACAGAGCTAACAAAGCTACACACTTCATCCCGTTTGCCAGTTTTATCAAACTTTACAAAAACATAACATAAGCTGCTCCAACACCAAACCCAAGAGAGACACAGAGAAAGAGAAAGAGAGCCAGAGTGTGTTGTTGTTGTTTTGCTGAAAAGGAAACCAGCCTATATGTTTAACCGGTTGAGGTTTCTTTGCTAGCTCAGTAGAGACTCTAGACTCTGTAATTCTGTAGTTAAATTTTAACTTTTCTTTTTTGTTTTTGGGGACCCTTTTCTCTTAAATAAGCTGCTGTAGTTGAGCCTATTACTAGTGTTGTTGGATGGTGTCCCACAGGCTGTGTAATTCCGCCATTTAATGCCCCCTCTTGGCCTTTAAAAACTCTCAAAATTCAGCCTAATTAATCACATAACAGAACCAACTGTACTAGCTTTAAAGGTTAGTCTTTTTTTTTTTGAATTTAAAACTATTTACACCAATAATCTATGATATGCTACTTCCCTCTCACAACTTTTTTCTTCTCAGTACTTAAAAGCTGAATTGTCAGTTTTTTTCCTTTAGAATTTTGCTGTATTGGGGTGTACTAAGAATGATTTAGTCCTATTATTATTACCACTAGAATTATTTTTCCAACTCCACCAGAGTTTCCATATTTCAGATTCAAATCTTCTTCATTGGTTTTATAGAGTTTTCAATTTTCCGCATGTGGGTACTCTCTCTCTCTCTCTCTCTCTCTCTCTCTCTCTATATATATATATATATATATATATATATATATTATTAGTTGCCTAATTGGGTTCTACCATTAATTTTGGCTACCTTGTTGGTGTTACAGATATTGGTAGAGATAATCATCACCATCGCTTACCAACACAAAGCCAAGAGAAAGAGTTTGTTGCAGAAAGCACAAGTCTAGCTTCTTGTTTCCCGGGCTGCGCCGCTTCTTCTTGTCGCTCGTGTCCAAATCCCAAATCTCGAGGCAAACAACAAATCTCTCTATAAGCCATTTGGTTTTGGTTTCTGGTTTTCATTGATTTTGTGATTTTTTTTCTCTTCTGGTTCTTTGGCTTGGTACCTTCCTTCAACCGCCAGTTTCTCTCTTTATGTTCAAACTTGCCACCCTTTGGTTGCTGTAAAATTTGTTACAGTGCCCTTGAAGAGTTTAAGGGTTTTGCCAGGCTTATTTTTCAATGTGCTTTAAGGTTGAAAATCAACCTTTTGAGGTGTTGAGCAACCCATGATCAAAGGGGGGTCGGTGATAGTTTTTGAATTGTGTTCGTTTGCTTTGCATGGAACCCAAGGTACAAGTCTTGAAACCATTCAAGTATTGGTCTTTGGTTTTAACTATTTGATTATTGCCAGCATTTCCGGGTTCCGAATATCATATTATTTTTAATGTTAATTGTATATTGGGATCCATATATGTTGAAGTTTTAGAACATGCTAAGAACGGTTGTTATTGGTGGTCTGCTGGATTAGAAGTTGATTCCTCGTATTTATGCATGTTTTTGAATTACTTGGCTCCAATCCCATTATTTTACATAATCAAGAGAGTAAAACTCAGTCTGTGAATTGGGGCTTGAAAGGAATTAAAGGGATTCTAGGAAAGTTCTTGGGTTGCCATAGAGGAAGTATTGAAAGAGTTGGTTTTGATGTGGAATACTGGTCTTAAGTACAAGACATGCTGAGCTCTGAAGAGGGAGAAAATGATGTGTTCTTTGATTCATCGGATTGCTTGTCGGTCGAAGAGCCAGTTTTAGCAAAAGAAGAATTGGAGGGTGGGAAATTAGAGTATGAAATTTGGATGAATGAGCCACGAAGTGTGAAGGAAAGACGCGAAAGTTTTCTGCTCGGAATGGATCTGGCCGAGTTTGCAAAATCATCAAGGATAAAGGATTTGGAGAGGATCACAGAGTGCAGTGATGCTGCTCCAAGTTCTTTATCTTCATCTGTTAACAATGGAGAAGGAAGTATGGTTGCTTGTGATAGGGAAATGACTTGTGAAGCCAATTTGTTGGTTGATGAATCAGAACAAGAACAGAATGTAGCTCTTGAGAGTGAAAATAAGATGTTTTCTCCTACTAAAGGATTTCAACAAAAGGAAACTCAAGCACACTTGGATGAATGTGAAAATGCTAAAGTTAATAGGAAGAAATTCAAGAAATGGTGGAAACACTTTTTGAGCATGAGGAAACTAGGAGAAAGTAAGCATACATCTAAGGTATCTAAACCAAGTATCAAAGTACATAAAACAAACAGAATGATGGTTCAACCCAACAAGAAAGGATACATGGAGTTTACAGCACTTTGTATGGGACAAGAAATACAGGCTCACAAGGGCTTCATCTGGACAATGAAGTTTAGCCCAGATGGTCAGTATTTGGCAAGTGGCGGTGAAGACGGGGTAGTACGTATATGGCGTGTCACATCAACCAATGCCTCTAGTAACCCTTTCATGGCTGATTGCAGCTTGGGTAGAAACATGGACAAAGGAAAGTCAGGTTTTGGCAGAAAAAAGTCAGTCCACTCACCAGTTGTTATTCCTAATAAGATTTTTCAGTTTGAGGAGTCACCAATGCAAGAGTTTCATGGCCATGCCAGTGATGTTTTAGATGTTGCATGGTCCAGTACAAATGTGAGTCAATCATGCTGAAACCTAGCAATCTATTATACTTAAATTCAATCCTCTTTAGACCTTTGTTTTAGTTTTTTGTTTTACTGAATCAAATTTTTGGTTGTAGTGTCTTGTTTCTTCTTCCATGGATAAAACTGTTCGTCTGTGGCAAGTCGGCTGTGATCAATGTCTACATGTTTTTCATCACAACAACTACGGTAACTATGAAATGAGTCAATCCTATTATCAACTGTTTTGTGATTTTATTGATATTTCGTTTAGATTGATTTCTTTTCTTCTCTGAAGTATGTAATGCCATACTCTTTTAAATTCTGACCATAATTCTTTGGATGGAAACAGTCACATGCATTCAGTTCAATCCCATTGATGACAATTACTTCATCAGTGGTTCTATAGATGGAAAAGTTAGGATCTGGGGAGTGTCTGAGAAGCGAGTTGTTCATTGGGTGGATGTGCGGGACATTATAACTGCTATATGTTACCGGCCAGATGGGAAGGTGTGGTTCTGAATAATTGAATCAATATTCTTCTGCTAAAAACATTGTTTTGGATTTCATAACCTTTAGCTATGGTGTAATCATTTCATGTCCTTTTGTTCTAGCAGGAATTTGTCGTTGGTTCCATTAGAGGCACTTGCCATTTTTATGAAGCATCAGGTAATAATTTCTTCCATGTTAGAGTTCTATTCTACTGTTTAATTTTAGTTGTTCAGGCATTCCTTTTCTTTTCTGGCACAGCACCTTCATTCCCTTTCATTCTACCTGAGTGTTTTTGTTTTTATTTTTTTCGTGCTATAGGCAACGATGTTAATTTGGAGGCGGAGATATGTATTCATGGCAGAAAGAAAGCCTCTGGCAACAAAATCACAAGTATTCAGGTGTTGCACTGAAGCTCTTGATGCTATATGTATGTTGCTTGCAGTAATATTTTCATTCATTACTAATTATTTTCATTCCAACTTGCAGTTCTCCCAGGATGAATCTCCCAAAGTTATGATAACTTCTAAAGATTCCAAACTCCGAATATTCGATGGGGTAGATATTGTTCGTAAATTTAAAGGTAAGGTTGTATTCTATTACATAATGGAATTGGGTAGATAAAAATGAGTCAAAATCATGTGCTGATAACCTACTTGAAATTGAGCTGAACTAATCTATGTTGCTCCAACTCTTCATTTTTCTTGAAGTACCCGTGTCCGACGCATATTCTGACATGGGAATGGGGATATGACCCTCCAAAGACCTTCCAAATATATGGAAAGACCTAAAAAAACTGAACATACCCGTGTCAGACACATACCCGTATCCGACACTCACACCCGAGTCCGAGTAACATAGGAACTAATAATATTTTATTACCATCTTATATCATTCCTTATATTTCTGCTTGTGTAAATGACTGCACCTTACATTTTACCCATAGTTCCAACTTTAGTAGATGTTGATGCTTCACATCTTTGCCCTGTCCTTTAGCTGCTGCTTGCTCTGTTCTTCTATCTGCACTTTGAATTAGATGGCAATGATAGTTCTTTTAATTGATTGCTCGCAACTGACCTTTGCTTTGCCTGGAAACATATCGAGAGTAGCGATATAACAATTTTAAAACATTTTCTCTTATCTGATTTAAAAAAGCTGCAAAACTTCTGTCCAAGAACTGTGTTACAACTGAATCAATGGAACTAATTCAGTTGAGTACAAGATTTAGAGGAGCTTCAGTGCACTAGATTTTACTTCTGGCCGTCTAATCTATGAAGAGAGAAAAGTTGGATCTTTCTTGGACTGCCTTTAATGTATTTAGTGTGAAAGAAGTTACTATTAGGCGATATTTTTGCTCAGATCCATATGAATATTTACTGATTATACACCAAATTTTCAAGTAAACGTCTTGTAGGTACATTGCATTTGACTAGAATATTGCAAGATTAAATTTGAGTAATCTCCCTTCCTATCAACCTTTACAGCTGTACTCTTAGCTTGCATCTTTCTGAACATATAACTTTCCTGGATGAGCTTGAATTCTTAGTTGTCTTGAATTTGCATGTTATCTTTTGGTGGCATGCCTTTTTACACATCCAATGAATTATCTATGTTACTCGGACTCGGGTGTGAGTGTCGGACACGAGTATGTTCAATTTTTTTTAAGATTTCCATGTATTTAGAGGGTCTTGGAGGATCATATCCCCATATCCATGTCGGGATATGCGTTGGACACGGGTATTTCAAGAATAATGAAGAGTCGGAGCAACATAGAATGAATATATAATCTTTTGGTGGCATGTCTTATTGCACATCCATTGAAGATATAAGGTTGAATTAGTCAAGCCTTGAATATTTAATATAATCTATGCACTACAGTTGAAGGTAAAATTATAGCTTTTCCATCTATGCATATGTTGCCAATACTTTAGATAATTATCTCTTATTTGATCCTTATGTTGCAATTTTCATAAATTAATATGTTTCTTGAATACTGCAGGACTGCCAAAGTCGGGAAGTCAGATGTCGGCATCTTTTATGTCGACCGGGAGACATATAATCTCAGTTGGAGAAGACTGTCATGTTTATGTCTGGAACTACAATGACTTGTGCCTCCAAACATCGAAACATACAAAATCTGTTTCTTCTTGCGAGCACTTCTTGTGCGAAGATGTGTCCGTTGCAATACCTTGGTTAGGCCAGGGTGCAGATCGGAGGCACTCGGATATTACTGATTGCGGGACTTGGTCACCAAGAGAGGGTCGAATAGAGGGTGCTTCCTGGATCAGAGATTCACAACGATTCTCTCTTGGTAACTGGTTCTCCATCGATGGCTCCTGCAAGGGTTCTGCAACATGGCCTGAAGAAAAGCTTCCTTTGTGGGATACAGCAGTTGTGGAAGATGATGAGTGTTATACATATGACAACCAGCAGCTCTGTCACAACAGTGCCAACTATCACACAGCCCTACCGGAAACATGGGGGCTCGTGATTGTTGCAGGTGGACGAAATGGAACAATCCGCACATTCCAAAACTATGGATTGCCTGTTACGCTATAGGAGTTCGCTCCCGGAGTTTTCATAGTCTTTTTGTGCGAGTTCTTGACGCCTATGTTACTCGGGCTCGGGTTTGAGTGTCGGATACGGATATGTATCCGACACGGATATGTTTGATTTATTCTAAGTTTTTTCATATATTTGGAGGGTCTTTGGGGATCATATCTCCATACTCATATTCAAATATGCGTCGGATATGGGTATTTTAAGAAAAATGAAGAGTCGCAGCAACATAGCTTGATGCTATTCAATTTTTTTGGTGAACTTGCGTTATATCTGGTATTGTCCCTTGTGCATGCTCAGTCAGCAGAAGACTTCAATGAACCAATTTCTTTTCCAGATGTAAATTTTGTTCCCAAGTCAAGTTGTTGATATTCAACCCATTACCCCCTCAAATTTCAGTAAAGGTCCTTTCATTTGACATGCTTTGTTAGTCATCATTATTTGACATTTTTATCCATGTCCCGAGGCTTATGCTAGAATCCTTCTCATTTTGGAAGCTCACACAAATTTTCTAAGTCTTACAGCTTTCCTTTGTGAATAATACTTAGGCTACATGGAAATACAAAAAAGAAATTCCTAATGCTTCATGCTGCTCTATTTCTCTAATTTGAATTTCGTTTTGTATAATTTGTTAGTAGCATGTATTTCTCTATTTCTCTAACTTTGGTTAATGTTCTCTCAGTGTTTTAGTAAATATTTTTGGTTTAATTTAAAAAATAATAATAATAAATTCTGACAAATTAATATGTAGGGGTAAATTCATAATTTCATATAAGTTCAAGATTATTTGTACAATTTGACCCTTAAAATAAAAATGCAAAATCTTGATAGGAGAAAGGTTTCAATACCTTATATTAGCGCAGAAAATTAATCTTATATTTCGGAAATAATATCGAGTTTACTATTACAACTGTTAGTTTTCGTTTTTTTTCTTTTCTTTTTCAATCGTCTGATTTGTTCAATTTCCATCTTCTTTTTAAAAAAGAAAAGTGAATAAAAATGTTATTATAATATTTGGTAAATAAAAAGGTTAATTCTTTTTAAATTCCATACTGAAAACATTATCTTGAGGCATATCATCTATTTTCTAAATATTTTAAATTTTAATATTTTTATTAAGGTTACAAATTAATTTTTTGATTACATTTTACAAAATTTAAGAATTTTCTTATGGAGTGATCTTCATGTATCAATTATCGATCCTTTGTAAAACAAATCTAATGCCAATGACAATACATCTGCTTTATGAGAGAAAAACATGTCCACGAAAAGGATTTATTTTTATGAATAGTACTCATTTTAATATTGTTTTATATCTAGATTGTCTAGTTATTTTTTTTGCAAAATGCTATTATTATATTTAAATTTAATATTTTTATATAAAAGTTTTATTCTAACTTTAACTTTCTATATACATATATATATATATATATATATATATATATATTATATCGACCCCCTAAACACTATTTCTGTCCTTCGACCATATAAGCAATGAAAGACGTACAATAATAAACCAATGTTCCTATTGGTACCTATATTTCTAATATACCAAGAAAATTAGTTATTTATTATTCAATGTTCCTGTTTATATCTAGATTGTCTAGTTATATATTATTCAATGTTCCTATTGAATATATTTAAACAAATTTAAATAGTCAATCAATTATTTTAAATATTATAATTTTGGATTTTCTATGAAGGACAAATAAGCCAATTAATTAATTAATCTTCTCAGGGTATTTTTAACAAATAATAATATCCACTATTATAAGTAATTTAGTACCTAACTTTATAATATACCAAGAAAATTAGTAAAAGTAATTTACGTACAATAATAACACCATATATATGATCTTCATGCATGAAGAGAATATACAATTAATTCAACATCACAATTAAAAAATAAAAACAGAAAGGGAACAATTCATTCATATAAAGTCCTATTTGTTAATTACTAGAAGAAATGAATTGAAATTTGATCTAGTGTTCTTGAAGACTTGGAACTCCTTCACTTGTTTCTCTTGAAAGACATAAGTGGATATATGTTCTCAAAAGCTTCAAAAATTTCAGCGGTCTTCCGAAGAATCTTTCCCGAAGGAAAAACCAGGATAGTAACTTTGGGTTTTTTCATCCGATAAATCAACCCTGGAAATAGCTCTGGCTCGTGATAAGTTGAAAGACGTACAACTAAAGACTGAAAGGGAATCCGATCATATCACATGATGCAACAATGTTGTGAATCTTGAAATCATTCATGGTAATATGAAAACCAAGTTTTTGAAGGATCCAAGCGTAGCCAGTTGTTGGGATTTCTCTTCGGTTTTGGCTCTAGCAGCAGCAAATCTTTTAGGGTTGTATTCAGTCAGCATTTTGTGCCTGACGAGCAATGGCCTTGAGGTCCAGCGTGCAACCAAAGTTCACAGTTGAAACCACATTCTGAACTGAAGGGTAGGAGTAGGAACGATGGGTGGAGAATGGAGAGAGAGGGTCATCAATGGAGGGCTCCAAAACTTGGTTACTTAACATCGTCTCTAACTCTGTATCTCCCATTGGAGGCTTTCTTTCTTTCTTTCTTTCTTTCTTTCTTTCTTTCTTTCTTTCGAGAATGGGGAGAAATTAAACTAATTAAAGCAGAAGGAAATTGGAGAATTTGGTTTCTAACAGGTAGATAGAAAAACGTAGGGTTTGGAAATCATAGTTCTGATGGTAATTGAAGGTTTATATATAAATTAAGGAGATGGGCTTAGAGTTAGAGGTCGGTGACCTTGTAGCCTTTGGAAATCATAATCCTCATCATGCTATAAGGTTTCCAAGTCCTCAGGAAAGGGATATTTCATGTTATTACAAAGAAGTTGCCCCACTTTTTTTAATTGAAATATGTAAATGTTTTTTATATTTTTTTTTAATTGAAATATGTTAGTGTTTTTAATGTTAGTAGTATAGTACATGTCAATATAGAAAAACAATCAAGTGATAAAAAAAAAAAATTATATGTTGCAATCAAATCTCGTCAAGGGTGATGTTTTTTTTTTTCCCAAAGAAAGAAAGAATTGTATTGCAATTCAAAGAGATAATTTACAACTTACAACCAAAATATATTTAATCAAATTTAAATAATTAGTACAAAAAATCAAAGCTTAAGCACTGAAACGAAGTTAAGCTTCCATTAATTATACCATTTTTTTTCTAATGTCTAAATGTTAAAATCAGACCTGTTCTAATTACCATAATTTTGGGCTCTCTATGAAGAATGAATAAGCCAATTAATTAATCTTCTTAATTGATTTTTAATCAATAATATCTATTATTATCAGTATCTTGTTCTCATATTTATTCACCTCTCTTAGAAGATGAATTCTCGCAAGACCTAATTTGACCCTTAGCACTCGCAAATTTCCATACCCTAATTTTTTTTATTAGTTTCTTAAGTCTCTTTTGTAGAAAATAAATAAATAAATTTGCATTTGTAATTCCATTGCAAATTAATTGATTTTATTTACTTAGTTTAACGTATATATAAATATATTTAAAATGAAAATTTTGTATTATATACAAAATAATTAATAAGCAAAAATTATGTACAAAAGAAAATTATTTTACATTTCTAATTTTAGTATTTTATTTCATTTTATTGGTGGGAATAGCCAGATAGGCTTATAACTTTGTTGACATAAATATTTTATCAATTTTCAATTTTGATTAGACCTGACAATTCGTGTATCCGTGTTATGTTAGTGTATTTTGTCGTGTCATAATCGTGTTTAAGGTATTTTATATTTATATAAATTTTGATACATTAATAATTCGTATTATATAGATTTTGAAACATTCAAGTATCCGTGTCATGTTTGTGCGTTTTTTCGTGTCGTGTCGTGTTTTTAATTATTTTTTTCATGTCGTGTTCAATATTATCAGGTCTAATTTTGATATGCAACATAAAAAAGCTGCTAGCACATGAATGGCCCTTGAAGTTTATCAAATTTGTCAATGTAGTACCTCTACTTTAAAAATGTCTATTTTGGTACTTAAAGTTTACACTCACTGTGCTATTGTAGTACCTGTCAGTAACACCGTTAAAAATTGATGACGTGACTTTTGTATCCAATGAAAACTTGACACGTGACACCATATAAAGATGCCACGAAAAAATTATTATTTTAATTCTAAATTTAAAAATAAAAATAATATTATTTTAAAAATATAATAATGACACGTGGCATCATATAATGATGCCACGTGTATTAACTTTAAAAAATTTAATAAATATTTTTAAAAAATTTTAAAATTTTAAAATTTTAAAAAATTTAAAAATTTTAAAAAATAATAATAAAAATAATAAAAATAATTTCATGTTTAATTTTTGTAATTTTTTAATAAATATTTTTTAAAAGAATTAAAATAATTTCATAATTTAATTTTTGTAATTTTTGTAATTTTCAAAAATAATTTTTTTTAAAATATATTTTTAAAAATTTTAGATATTATAAATTATTTAATATTTAATTTAAAAATAATTTTAGTTAAATATTTAAATTTTGTTATTTTTAAAAATTTTGAATTTAAAAAATAAAATTTAATTTAAAAAAAATATTAATTAAATATTATTATTATTTAAATATAATTTTTTAAGTTTTTAAAAAAATTAGATATTAATTTTCAAAATAACTTTTATTTTAAATATTTTTTATTTTTTAAATATTTTTTTATTTTTTTTTACAAAAATTAAGATATTAATTTCTAAAAAATCAGGTGCTGCCACATGTCATCACTTGATTGATCAATGTCACATCATCATTTATATTTAACGGTGTTAAGTCAAAATATCACATAGATACACGGTTTGATAATATTGGTACCACATTGAATATTTTTAAAATATAAATACCACATTGATAAATTTAATAAATTTCAGGGATTATTTATGATATTATCCCTTGACGCAATTAAGATGATTACAGATGCATCTCAGCTCATGAAGCATGTTGACGCCCTTTTGATTTTGATATGTACCATACATAACCTACTGTTATTAGATTAGCCATACATTTGCCGAACCAACATTACACAACTGTCCCTAAAAATGCTAATTTGTCTAATGTTATTCGACAGCGATTGTTGGATAAGACTATGCATACACTGATTTTCTCACGAAATCGGTTTGGTCACAATGGAAAAAAAAAATCCAGAAAAAAAAAAAGCACGAGGAAGAGCAATAGCTAGATCTAAAAATTCGTGTATCCGTGTTATGTTCGTATATTTTATCGTGTCATAAAATTTAAAATATTTTATATTTATATAAATTTTGATATGTTAATAATTCGCATTATATAGATTTTGAGACATTCGTATATTCGTGTCGTGTTCATTTATTTTTCGTGTCATATCGTTTTGTGTCGTGTTTTTAATTATTATTTTCTTGTTGTGTAATCGTGTCGTGGTCAATATTATCAGTTTTAGCAATAAATCAGTATTAGTTTTGTACACTCGGCTGCTGGTGAGCTCTATTTCTTGATGAGGCTGTTTCTCAATATTGTGAAAGTTGCCGGAAGTTTTCAAGAACTTAGGATAATTAATGGTGTCATTCATCCTTCATTCCAATCTGCATGCCAAACATATTCTTCATGCAAAAAAAAAAAAACTCTAACTTACTTGTATGATTATTTTAATAATATTTTTATAAAGTTATGAGATTAAGTAGAGATAAAATGGACATATCTAATGAATATTGCCAATATTTACCCCGTTTTTAACAAATTAAACTCTTTTTTAAACACAACTTATCAAACATAATAAAATATTATTCAATAATTTTTTTAAAACAATTAACTTTTAACATTTACCATTTTAGTAAAATCATTACTTTTTATATATGACATTAACTTATTAGGCTACACCTGCTTTTGTTTTTCAAACAATTATGAGATTATTAAATAGAAAGTGTATGCGTTGGCAAAAAAAAAAATACAAAGTGTATGTTTTCTTATATTTAAAAAAAAATAAAAATCGTAATGTAAGAATAGAAGAAAACGTTGTAGATGTTTAATTAATCCAAATCTTATATGTGTTGAGTATCACTTTTAAAAAATAACTACATGAATCAATTGGATTGAAATCAGGTTGAATGTAAAATGCTTGTTATATCTATTAAATCCAAATGTTGAAATAAAATTATGTCATCATACAATATAAAGTGTATGTTTTTTTCTATATACAAAAAAAAAAAATCATAATGTGAGATAAGAGATGTAAATGTTGAAATAAAATTAGGGTTTATATTATTCTCAATGAATCAATTGACGTCATTTTATATAAAAAAATTAAAAATAAATATAGATAACTTTATTTTTAATGAGGTAATATCATCTGGTTTACTGATAATGTATAAATTTATATACTATCAATTAATCAAATATAAATCCATAAAATTATGTCATCTTATAATACATAATGTATTCCCGCACCAATGCGTGTGTTCATTCTACTTATTATTATTATTTATTTATTAGTATTATTATTAAATAGAAAAGAAGTTATTTTGTTAATAAAAAACAAAAACTATTTTCTTAAATATTCACATTCAATTTCAAAAATAAAAAATAAAAAACAAAAATATTCGTAACTGTGCTAGTCTACTTAGGCTCCATTTATTTGGAATCACACGGGGCTACTGTTCGGTGCGGTGCCCCAACCGCACCGAAAACAATGTTTGAGTAATATGGCATCAATGTGGTGAATAGTGTTTTACCGCACTGATGCCATTTTTTTTTTCTTAAGGAGCTTTAAGCTCCAATGGATTAAAATGCCCTCCAATGTAGGGCATTTTTTCAACTTTACCCTTGTTTTATAATTTTTAATTTAATATAATTAATAAATTTATTATTATATAATAAACTAATAAACATATATTTTATTATTATATGATTAATTAAAAATAAGTAATTACATAAATAACATTTTTATTATTTTTTAAAGTTTTATTTATTTTTTAATTCTTTTTAATTTATTTTTTGACATAAATATAATTTCAATAATTTTAATTATTATTATTTTACATAAATATAATTTTAATATTTTGTAATTATTTATTATATATACACATTTTAATCTAAAATCCTTAATGATAGTTTTTTCTTCTAAGTATAATTCATCTCACTGCCACCGTTACTTTTGCATCTAAACACATATCCAACCGCTGATTTTAATCTCACCACTACAGTTAGAGCTGTAATCGAGCTGATCCCGAATAGTGAGAAGCTCGAGCTCGATTCGAAACTCTTGGCTCGAAACTCGACTCGAACTCGTTCGATTAGGCTCGTTTACTCGATTTTCATATTCGAGCTCGAGCTTGAATTAAATTTTTTCGTATACAAATTTTTATATTAATTAAATTTAATAAATAATGAAATTCTTCAAGCAATGAACAAATTACTAAAAAGTAAGACAAATTCTAACATACTAGATCTAGAAAGACAAATCAATTAGCAAAAGTAACAAACAAAGCCAAAAGATACGAGTTCTTTCAATACAATTATGTTAACAGTAAAAACATCAAATTGTTATAAGATCTATTTCAAAGTTACTTTGGGCTCCTTACTAAAAAATTCATAAAAAGCATCAGCTTTATAATAAAAGAAGAGGTTCTACATAATAAAAAAAAAATCTCAATTAAATAATAAAGTGCAAAATAGATAAAAAAAAAAAAATAAATTAAAGATGAAAACCTAAATTAGTGAAAAAAGGGGTAGAGATGAAAATGCAAGAGATGGGGAGCATAGGCCTAAACAAACTTGTGGAGAGAATGAAGAAGCCGTAAGTGAGAGAGAAGGAGAAGCCGCATGTGGGAGTTGGGAGTGGGAAGAGAAGAGAAGAGAGGAAATGGTGGGAGTTGGGACTGGGAAGGGGGAGAAGGAGAAGGAATAGGCGACAGCACATTTGAGAGGGAAAAATTAGGTTTTAAGATTTTTAAATATATATATAAGATAAAATAATAAATTTATAATTAAAAATATATATTAAAATAAAAAAACTCGATTAGGTTCGCGAGTTACTCGAATCGGATATTAGGATATTCAAACTCGGCTCGCTTGATAGCTCGAGCTCGAGTTTGACTCGACAATGACCGAGTCGAATTCGAGTTTTTTTCGAGCCAAAGTTAAGTAGCTTACGAGCATATGTGTCTTATTCACACTCCTAACTACAGTAACTAATCTCACTTCCAACGTTGTTTTTAATCTGATCGGAATCAATCTCACTGCCGATCTATTGCTTTTGTACTAATCGAATTCCCAATTCTTTCCATGGCAATCTCCACTTTTTTTATACCAATCATCTCCTTTAGTCCAACCTCTTCATCATCATCATCACTTTTGGGTCTTACTCTTGTAAAAACCCATCATCCAGGTTGCTTGATTTTGAGTCAGCAGAGCTCATTTAAACGGTTGGTTATCAACTGTTCGGTTTCTTCTGACATGGGTTCCTCCCCAGACCCATGAACTTGAGTTATGTTTCAGTGTCAGGTTGTTTTATTTCCTTTTTGTTTATGTCTTTTTATGTTTGTGAAAATGACTGTGAAGTTGTGGGAGTTTGTCTTGGGCTTTGATATTTGATGCCCAGTGTGGGATTTTGTAGTGCTATTCTTAGAATTTGATGAACTGTTCGATGTAATGTTGGTGATTCTATTTTTCTTTTGTTAACAAATGGGCTTGATTTATGAGTAAAGAAGGAAATTCCAAAAATCCTTGCTCTTCTGAATTGGATATGAGTAGATACTGAAAAGGGGAAGTTATTTTTATTAGATCACAATATTAGACACGACACGATTATACATAACATTATATAGAAAAAATAATTAAAACATGACACAAAACATGACACGATACGATACGAAAAAATAACACGAACACATAGAATACATGAATGTCTCAAA
This sequence comes from Fremontodendron californicum, assembly GCA_030761205.1. NCBI lineage: Eukaryota > Viridiplantae > Streptophyta > Magnoliopsida > Malvales > Malvaceae > Fremontodendron > Fremontodendron californicum. The sequence goes on from JAULJL010000037.1 coordinate 5,886,035, forward strand.
ATCTATATAATACGAATTATTAACATATCGAAATTTATATAAATATAAAATAACTTAAATATAAAATATAAGAACACCTTACACGAATTCACAGATCTAATTTTTATGTACCATGGAAATGGATTTGCTCTTTAGTCAATATCTGTCCATTTTTTAAAATCCTTTTTCAGTGGCAGAGTTTCTATTAAAAAAGATGAAGTTACTATGACTAATGTAAAAGTGATATGCAATTATAGTTGCAAGGGAAACTAACAGTTATGGCGGACTTTAGTTGTACAGAAGATCAGTCTATTGTCTTTTTTATTCCAAATATAATCACATTATTCTCTCAGATGCAGTAAAATAAAAAGTGAAGTCATGTTTTATCAGTTAGATGTCAAAAACAATCCCCTTTGTATGTTAAACTCATTTAATGTATTATTGTGTCGTACATATCTTTATGCTCATGTTAGCGGTGAAAACACATGTGAGAGATGTGGAATTTAACTTAGTGAATTCTCACTCTTGGGCTAGTGGATGGGTGCTTTTACCTGCATAAGATCTCTTTTTAGACACCTACTTCATATTTAATAGTTAATAGTTAATACTTGAGACATTGATTTCCTCCTTCGGTGATTATTTGGTTAACGAATCAGAATTATTGATTTTTCCTTATCATTTTTTTTCAGTATATTGAGGATGCTATGATAATCTGTCATGCTGGAGAGTTCAATTTCTCATTGCTATTTTCAAGATTACTGAATTAAAATTCTTGATTCATACTCAGGGCTGTAGTTTTATAGTGGATATAGGATATTCTGTTCTTTTAACCACCTGCTCATGCTTCGGAGAACAAATACTTGAACTCCTCTCCAACCCTCAGCCACTCTTTTTTTCAACATTCTTGAAGCACTTGGTTATCTACATTGTTAACCACCTTGTTTTAACAGGCATAATCACATGTCATCTATGGCTTCCTTTGGAATGCAAATCAATCACAAACCATCTTATAATGGCAAAGGGTTTTGCTTAAAGTAAGAGGAGAAGCACTTGCAGGAGATCAATCTCAAAACATTGACCCAAAGGTTGTGATGTGAATACTTGTTTTACTTTGTGTATTATATTTTCTTTTCTTGATAATAATTGAAGTATGAAGTTTCTGCTTGAATACAGATTACAATGGCTATTGAAAGGGAGGTTGCATCTGTGACTCGCCTGGGCATTGAGGCTAGTCTGAAGCCCCTTCTTCCATTTATGTCTTTAGTGACTTTTTTGTTTCACCTCAAGTCCTCTTTAAATTTAGTTGTTGCTTAAGTTTTTCCTTTTCTTAGTTTTAGCAGTTGTGTTGTTGCAATATCATGTGGAATTGTTGATTAGTAGTCAATTCATTTATTGAAATTTTGAAATGCTGGGATTATACATTTTGGTGGGGCGCCGTGCATTGCAACTTGGAGATTGCTAAGGAAGATATCTCCTTTATTTAGGCGGGATTCAGAAAGAAATTTGAGTAGGATAAACAATTCATACTACCAATAAAAATGGCATCAATCTTGCTTGTGAATGAAGTTGAGCAATCTAGATAGAACTTGTAACTTACATAAAAAATGCTTTCATTTGAAATTATTAAAAAAATTGGGAGAGGGTTGCTTATTATTGTCAGAATGAGCTTGCTAACTCAAAGAGATTAGAAACTCCACTTTTGATTTCATTTTATATGTCTAAATCGTTTTAGGTACTTGTCACAGGTTGCAATTGTGGTCGGCGGGGGAAATATTTTTCGTGGATCCTCTTGGGCAGGATGTAGTGGCCTTGACCGTTCATCTGCTGATTACATTGGGTAAATATTTTATTTGATTTGATGCTTTTTTATGTGTTTTAGAAGTCTTTTTGGTTTTGCACATAAATTGTATTTCCTTGAAAGACCAGCTACATTTAATTCAGAAGGTAAATAGACCCGAGCTACTTTATGGAAATCTTCTCTCTCTCTCTCTCTCTCTCGCTTATGTGTATTATTGCTGCATCTGTTTTGATAGAATGTTAGCAATTGTAATGAATGCTATATTTCTTCAAGCAACAATGCAAAGTATTGGCATCCCAACACGTGTCCAGACTGCATTTCGTATGTCAGAGGTTGCAGAGCCATATATACGTAGAATGGCAATGAGCATTTGGAGAAAGGAAGGATCGTCATTTTTGCAGCTGGAACTGGTAATCCTTTCTTCACCATAGATACTGCTGTAGCCCTTCGTTGTGCAGAAAGTAAGTCATTTTTTCTTCAGTCAGAATGGTATTAGGAGCAAATATGTCTGAGCCATTGACACTTTGTCATAACGTGTCAAATATGAATTCAGTATGTTAGACGCAAATCACTGGATTCACCACTAATCATCTAATCTAGGTGTGATTAGTCACCTATACGAATCTATCATCTTTAAAGTAATCCTAAGCTTGACTAAGGCACCTTAAAAAGAATAGGTTCTGGTTTACTTATCAGAACTAGCTTCGGAAGTACGGTTACGTGTGAGAAAAAATTAGTACCCTCACAACGCCTATCTAAAAGATAGTACCTAATTAGTCTTGTGATAATTAAAAAATGTCTTAATTAAATGGTCTTATCTTATCTTATCTTAACTTCTTTTTAATTTGTTTAAGTTAAAAATATCAAAAATTATCTTTTAGGTCTCCTTTTCCATCAATCTGAGGAATTGCTAAAAAATGTTTCTTTACCTCGAGAGTATTCAAAAGAAATCGACCTTTCTGTTGAAGAGGCTCCGTCGTCGGAAAAAGTTAATTTTTATGACAAAGTTATTTCAACCTAACTCTAATCTTCATAATTAAAACTTATATTTTTATTTATGTTTGCTCAAAAATAAATCTCGATTTCAATATTTAAAATTATCTCTTAAAAACCTTTCCATCGATCTGGAGAATTTTTAAAGACTTTCTCACCTAGAAATTTTTTAGAAATCAACCAATCGCGATTTCTTTGAATTTCATTCTTGGAAGAAATCTTAATTTGTTTTTGACTTTTAATTAAGCATCAATTATGAAAATTATGACTTAAAAGTTCATTAAAAATTAATTAATTAAAAACAAATAAATTTTGACCTTTTGTATCGAAAATCATCTCTTAAAAACCTTTCCATTAATCTGGAGAACTTTTAAGAGAGTTTTTCTCATCAAGAAATTTCTTAGAAATTAACCAATCGTGATCTCTTTGAATTAATTTTCGAAAAAGATCTCCATTTATTATTTTAATTTAATTAATCATCAATTTAAAAATTAATTAACTTAATTAAAAAAATTATCTTAATAATAATTAATAAATAATAGTTAATAATAAATAATATTTAAAAATTAAAATAATAGTTAAATAATAATAATAATAGTAATTAATAAATAATAGTTAAAAGTTAAAAGTTAATAATAATATAATAATAAATAATAATAATAATAGTAATTAATAAATAATTAAAATATCATAATTAAAACCAAAGTTTCACAAAAGTATACCTGCAAAAACTAAAAATAAAATTAGTAAAGATTAATAAATAATAAATAATAATTAATGATGTAATATAAGAATTAACGATGCAATTTAAATTAAATAAATAAAAAATAAAAAATAAAAAACAAAAACAAAAAAAGCAGAAAAACAAAAGGAAAAAAAAGGGGAAAAGCTACAAATGGGTCAGGTCGGCGCGTGGATCCCCTGACCCGACCCGACCGTAGCCTTCTTAAAACCTTTTTTTTTTGCTTCATTTTTATACCTTTTCAACAAAACAAAAAAAAATTATGAATTCTCTGATCTCTCTCTTCCAAGAACACCCACCGTGTTCTTCAACAAGCCCAAAAATCGATCACCGTCGCTGCTGTCAACCGTCGTCGTTGTTGTCGGTCACCGTCATCTTCGGTGGTCAAAAAATTCCAAAAAAAAATTATAAAAAATTCTTCTCGATCCCTACTACCCGAAAATCTCCCTAGTTTTGGTCGAATCTAACCTAAAAATCCTAGATCTAAGTTTGAAATCCGCGACCTCACCCCTTCCAATCTCCTCTGGTGACCACTCGATGACCACCAAACTCCGGCTCAAGCTTCCTCTAATTAATTCCTAAGTCTCCACCGTTTGATTTCGTAAAACAAATAACCAAACTCCCCAATCCCCAGAAATTTTGAACCCTCACAAAAGAAAAACAAAATTGTTATTGACCTACCCGAATTCCCTTGCTTTGAGTTTCGAAATTCTATAATGCTTTTCTAATCTCCCCTCCCCTCCCTTCAAATATGTATTCAAGGTTGTTTAAATAGAAAATATCAAAAGAGAGTTTTAATTTACTTAGTTTTTTATTTCTGATCTGATATAGATCCACTCTCATCACATCTCTTAGAGTTCAAATCTGATCCAAAGAAGAAATTTAATTCAACCTAAACTTGTTTTCCTTTTTCCTTTTTAGATTATCCGAATTTTTTTTCTTCTATTTTTACTTTTTGTTATTTTTTGGTTAATTCGAAAATTAAAAGAAATAAATTAATAAATTAGTTAATTAAAAATTAAATTATTAACAGGTAAACTCGGATAAAATTCGGTGTCTACAGTTGTCCCTCTTTGTACATTCCCTGAGAAACAGGGGATTTGCAAAGACGTAAACACCTTACAAGTTCTCAAGCATTAAAAAGACACTAAATACTTAAAAACATCCCATCGTAGAAAAGCTCTTCTAAACGAGACATAAACTTTAAATAAACCCAACGTGAAAATATACTGCTCTATCGAGGCTTCAACTTTAAATAAACCCAACAAAGAAAATTTTTTCCCAACGAGGCATCAACTTTAAATACAAAACAAAGAAAAACTCCTCTTTACGAGGCATCAATTTTAAATTCCCAACGAAGAAAAACTCATCCTAACGAGGCATCAACTTTAAATTCCCAACGAACAAAAACTTAGCAAACATATCCTTTAAGAAAGGCTCATAAAAAATATTCCTCGAAAGAGGCTTAACAAATAATCTTCGAGATAGGCTTAACGAAAATATCCTCAAGAGAGGCGTGAAAAATATCCTTGAAATAGGTTTTAAACAGAATATCCTTATGAGAGGTTTTGAAAACATCCTCATGAGATGCTTGAAAATGAATATCCTCGGGCGAGGGTTTGAAAATAAACATCTTTGGTTGAGGTTTTAAACATAAACATCCTCGGGTGAGGATTTGAAAATAAACATCCTCGGGTGAGAATTTGAAAATAAACATCGTCGGGTGAGGTTTTTAAAAATAAACATCATCGGGTGAGAGTTTGAAAATAAACATCCTCGGGTGAGGTTTTAAAAACGAACATCCTCGGGTGAGGATTTGAAAATAAACATCCTCAGGTGAGGTTTAGAGATCTCATCTAAAAAAATACTCAAGAGAAAGAGGTTTTAAAATCTCATCCACCTTTAGAAATACATCTCAAGAGAAGTTTTAAAATCTTATCTAATCTTAGAAAAAAAATTATCTCGTAAAAATTTCTAAACGAGATTCAAAATTTTATCTTTAAAATATCTTCAACCAAAATTCACAAGACTTACCTTAAAAAAAGTTTGCCCCAATCGAGACTCAAAAATTTCATCTTAGAAGACTTCTTCATACATTACTTTTTAAAAGTTTTACTCAACCGAGGCTCAATAATTTCACTTTGAGAAAAGTTTGACTTCAAAATTCAAAATCTTTCTCATATGCTAAATGCATGCAATGAATGACATCATGCAGTGCACGAAATACAAATGTCATGAATGCAATGAAATGAAATGCAATGAATGACAAATGTTCCAATTAATCCACATCATATGTCTCCAATCGTGGTAACAAGGATTCTCAAGCTCATTTTTTTCATCTTTCGAACATGTAACTTTAGAACTTGCTAACAAGTTCCATCTACTGAACTAGTCCTTTTGTCGATTTTATTCAATCTCAAATTCAACATTTGTCCGTTTCCAAGGTGTAAGTTTTCTAGCTTAGAAGCCCCAAATCTCCATATTCCAGACTCTTCCTGATTCTCATCTTTCTTTCCTTTTGCCCCAAGACATCAGCCTTAAGTTTTTTCTTAAAGTAATCCAGATATCTTTCATTATTATTATCTTAACTTATCAATTATCATTCCAATTTCATAACAAATGCAATGCATCAATATTTCCTCCATTCATTATGGGTATGCAAAGTTGGCAACAAATAATGGTAAGAAACAAAGTGAATTGAAGACAAAGGGTCTTTATCAATGAAAAAACAAATCTATGTCGAGAACAATTGGCAAATCAAAGAATTATACAACGATATTTGGATGGGATATCAACATCCCCAAATAATGAATATGTTCACAATCTTGAGATTAATCCATGATTCACTTTCAAAAATCAATCCAATCGGTATTCTTGATCTTTTTTAGTTGTGTCAGACCAAATCATGCTCCCAATGAAATCTTCAAACTGATTTTCATTATACCTAAGCCACCCTTTCAGGTTTTCAACTTAGATATCCCCTATGACTCAAACTGTCTTTTTCAGGTTTTCAATTTGAATCTTTTTTTTTCTTTTTTCATTTTTTCATTTTTCTTTTTTCATTTTTTTCTTCAAAGAAACATTTTTTCACAGTATTTGGCAAATAATCTTCATTCATCCTTCTCAAAATAATGCTTCACTCGAAAAAGTTTTTCACTTCATAAGAATTCCACAAATAGATGTGTACTATCTCCAATGGCCATGTGACTTAAGAGTAGTTTCTTCAAAACTAATTCTTTCTCAAAGTATCAAGAACAAACTTTTCTCATCATGTGTTCGTCTCAATTTTCTTGGAGGCAATTGAGCATATCAAAGTGCTACAAGCTTTTTCTTTATTGTTCGGAGCTGTCTTCAAGCATCTAAGATTTAATGTCCTTTAATGATACCACAAGCATGTCTTAATTCAATATATGTTTTCCAATTCAAACGTTCACCTTTGATCAAAATAGACTTTTCTAGGTACGTAATGTAGGCTATTGAGGTCATGAAAGAAAAAATAAACAGGCTCAAACATGTGTTTAAGGGTTGCAAACCAAGGATCATTTGTTTGAAACATCAGCATTCACATGTGCTTTTCTCATAATTTTCCATCACTTCTTCTTTTCTTTTTTCATCATTCATTTTTTTTCTTCATCAATCACCTTTTTTTTTTCATCACACTTTTTTTCCATCATCATTGACTTTTTCCTCAACATTCATGGATCATTTTTCTTTCATAAAATGGGAACTTTCTTTGCCCCAAAAAATCTCGTACAACATTCGCTTTCTTTTTGCGAACAAATTTCTTTCTAAACTTTGCCCCCAAGGTGGAGGATGATCCTTGGTTGGGTTTATTTTGAAAGAATTTGAAAGGCTCAAAATGGGTAGCAAATGGATGATTTCTTTATGTAAAGGATAAAAGAAAGATGACCATCTATCATCTCAAACGTGAACATTCTCATTGAAGAACATTTATTGAAAAACGACAAGCTTATAGAAATGCACCGTAAGGAATCCACATACTTGTAATGAAATTTTACAACAATTAATCAAACTTGTGAAGCAAATCCACTGATTTTCTGGCATTCATGCTAAAACTGCATACCAACTTTCATCTTCCTTTTTACCACAGTAATCTCAACAAATCAAATGGCAAAGTATGGTCATATATATTCAAGTTCACCAATATGGATATAACTTTCAAAATTGAATCTCAGATTATTGTCATGATTGTCACCACATTCATTACTTGGAAACTTGACATGGGTGAATTTGAAAGGATAGGCAAAATATATAAAAACAAAGAAAAAAATAATAAATGAAAGAGGAAAATGAAAATGAAAATGAAAATGCATCAAACTTGCCAATTCATTGAAATGATAAAAATAAATTAAGTCATAAACATAAAAGACATCATTTTAGAAGGAAAAGTTCAAAGATAACATGTAACTTCCATATTCTTCTCACAATCTTCTCATAGAGGCCTTTTACCACTAAACACTGGGGCCATGTTTTCTCATCAAAACTCAATAGACCATCTTTGACTAAATTTTGCACCTTTCGCTTCAAAGCTCCGCATTCTTTTATGGAATGGCCTGAATTCCCAGTGTGATCATCACAAGTGACACTAACATCATAGCCTTCGGGATAGGGAGGCTTTAGAGGCTCAAAATAGATTGGTGCGACTAAATGATCCTGGATAAGCCGAGGGAGTAATTCTGTGTATGACATTGGGATTGGATCTATAGGAGTTTTATCTCGACTGCTTCGTTGTCTTCTTTGATTACTCACTGGAGACTAAACAACAGGTCTAATTGAAGATATGGATGCAGGGTCAAACATATGGACAGGTGCTTGAGAATGAAATTTTGGTTGTGGTACTGGTGCAACATTATTTACAGTGGGGTAATGATGTTGGTACATGAGGCATGGATGGTACGGGGGAAAACTTCCTACCTGTTATCCTCAATAAGTCACAGCTTGGATGCCCCATCTCTTTTCGCATCTGATGTCACTCCAACTTAAAGCTTCCCACTCTTTATAGCATTTTCAATTATCTCCCCGGAAATTACCATGTCTGCAAAATTTTTGGTGGCATTCCCAATCATCCTTTCACAGTCGGTGCTTTGAGGGTACTTACAAACAAAAATGTAGTTTCTTTTTCAGTGAGAGGTGGTTGGACTTCGGCAGCAACGTTCTTCCATCTTTGAGCATACTCTTTGAAGCTTTCAGTAGCTTTCTTTTCCATATTCTGCGAGGATAATCGATCAGGAGCCATATCAACAATATGCTTGTACTGCGTTATAAATGCCCTTGCCAGCTCATTCCATGAACGGATGCGGGTTTTATTCAATTGGACATACCATCTTGTAGCGGACCTCGTGAGACTAACTTGGAAGACATGTATCAGCAACTTGTCATCACGCGTGTGAGCAACCATCTTTCTACAATACATTGTGACATGGGTTATCGGGCATCTGGTCCCATTATATTTCTCAAAATCTGGAGTCTTGAACTTTGGCGGAATGATTACATTGGGCACCAAGCAAAGCCCAGCAGCATCCATGGAGCCATAGAAATCCATCCCCTCAACAGCCCGGAGTCTTTCCTCTATAAGACCTATTTTGCGAGAATCAATCTCTTTAACTACCTTTAGTTTTTCTTGCTCTTTGGGATCATCTAAATCTAAAACTTGGACAGGATCGACAATTTTGCCCCAGGCGCAAGAATGGTGTATTCTGAGAATCGGTGTTGGGTAGCTGATGATGTCACTGGTATCCCAGTTTGAGCTCGGAATTGACTTAAGTCAGGCAGATATGTAGGATCTTCATCATCTGGCGACTGATTCTTTTCTTGAGTAGTTACTTCTTCTACCCCTCTTTGCTTGTTCAAATTCGTCATCAGATCTATCATTTTGGACAACTGTTCTTTCATTTCATCATGTGCCTTTTCTATTTCGTTCATCCTAGCAGCCTGTTCCTTGGTCATTGCTTTAACCCACGAACGAATGTTGTAGGAATGTCCCGGAATCTTTGATTGCTTGTGCTATTCTTGAACCCTTGTTACCATAATTTTTAAGATTTAGGTCCCATACTTTCATTAAATGTACATACATGCATGTTGAATAATCAAGAAAATATTTAAATGATGCTAATGCTTGCAAATAAATGAAAGAATAAAGATAATTTAAATGACAATTCCAAAAATATTTACAAAGTTTAATAGTAGCATCATGACAAGTGTCCCTGATAAATGCTTGAGCATTATGAAAAATGTACATGGTGAATGCACGAGCATTTTTAAAATGTATACGATGAATGCATGAGTCTTATTAAAAATGTAATGATAAATGCATGAGCATTATAAAAAACGTACATTATAAATGCATGAGCATTATGAAAATGTACATGATAAATGCATGAGCATTATGAAAATGTACACGATGAATGCATGAGTCATATTAAAAAATGTAATGATAAATGCATGAGCATTATGAAAAACGTACATGATAAATGCATGGGCATTATGAAAATGTACATGATTAATGCATGAGGATTATGAAAATGTACACGATTAATGCATGAGCATTATGAAAAATGTACATGATAAATGCATGAGCATTGTGAAAAATGTACATATTGAATGCATGAGCATTATGAAAAATGTACATGAGCATTTTCTAAGTGATTCAAATGTGGAGTTATGACATACACAATGATTTCACAAAACTTGACACAAGAAAATTAAGTACAAATTACGTCGAAGAAAAAACACAAGTGATATTCACAAAAAGTTTATAAAAAAAAGTGAAATGAAGAAAAATAAAAATACAACAGCGTTCTTTCATGTGTCCTATTTCGGATAATTCTCTATATAAGGTTGACATGGCACTATCCTAAGGTTGGCCACTTAGGTGTTGATTATATGCTGGATTTAGGATACTTGACCAAGCTAAAAAGGTCCCCAAATTGTTTCTTAACTTCATCCATGTAGATGAGTAAGGCACCCCATACCTCGCCCATTATAGGCTCTAATTGAAAGGGTTCAATTCGGATGAGAGTATTTTCCAAAGCCATTACGGAGGTTATTATCTCACGAAAGCTTTGGTACTTTACACTCTGAGGGTGTTTCGCTAGCCGTTGCGGAGGTTATCACCTCACGAAGGCATAGGTACTTTACCCCCTCCTAAAAGGGACGAGCCCGGGTATAGGGCTTATGATATGCATTGTGTAGTATGTGCAAAAGAACATTCAAACCTTCTTTTTTCCCACCAATGTATAAGAAACGAAAGTTGTTAGCACATATAACAGAATCAAAATTAAAAAGAAGATATGAATAAAAGATTAAGCACTTTTTTATACCCAATATTAAAACCTAAGGTCTCACAAGACGAATCTATGGCTCGACTCTCTAATGTCCCTAGTGGAGTCGCCAAACTGTCATAACGTGCCAAATACGAATTCAGCATGCTAAACGCAAATCACTGGAGTTGTCACTAATCATCTAATCTAGGTGTGATTAGTCACCTATACGAATCTATCATCTTTAAAGTAATCCTAAGCTTGACTAAGACACCTTAAAAAGAATAGGTTCTGGTCTATTTATCAGAACTAGGTTCGGGAGTACGGTTACATGTGAGGAAGGATTAGCACCCTCACAATGCCTATCTAAAAGATAGCACCTAATTAGTCTTGTGATACTTAAAAAAAAGTCTTAATTAAATGGTCTTATCTTATTCTAACTTCTTTTTAATCTGTTTAAGTTAAAAATATCGAAAATCATCTTTTAGGTCTCTTTTTCCATCAATCTGGGGAATTGCTAAAAATTATTTCCTCACCTCGAGAGTATTCAAAAGAAATCGACCTTTCCATTGAAGAGGCTCCGTCGTCGAAAATAGTTAATTTTTATGACAAAGTTATTTCAACCTAAGTCTAATCTTCATAATTAAAACTTATATTTTTATTTATGTTTGCTCAAAAATAAATATCGATTTCAATATTGAAAATTATCTCTTAAAAACCTTTCCATCGATCTGGAGAATTTATAAAAGATTTTTTCTCACCTAGAAATTTCTTAGAAATCAATCAATCGCGATTTCTTTGAATTTCATCATTGGAAGAAATCTTAATTTGTTTTTGACTTTTAATTAAGCATCAATTATGAAAATTATGACTTAAAAGTTCATTGAAAATTAATTAATTTAAAACAAATAAATTTTGACCTTTTGTATCGAAAGTTATCCCTTAATAACCTTTCCATCAATCTGGAAAATTTTTAAGAGAGTTTTTCTCACCTAGAAATTTCTTAGAAATCAACCAATCGTGATCTCTTTGAATTTCATAATCAAAAAAGATCTCAATTTATTATTTTAATTTAATTAATCATCAATTTAAAAATTAATTAACTTAATTAAAAAAATTGTCTTAATAATAATAATTAATAATAACTAATAAATAATAAATAATAGTTAAAAATTAAAATAATAGTTAAATAATAATAATAATAGTAATTAATAAATAATAAATAATAGTTAAAAGTTAATAATAATATAATAATATAATAATAATAATAGTAATTGATAAATAAATAATTAAAATCAAAGTTAATTCACAAAAGTATACCTGCAAAAACTAAAACTAAAATTAGTAAAGATTAATAAATAAAAATTAATAATTAATGATGTAATATAAGAATTAATGATGCAATTTAAATTAAATAAAAAAAACAAATAAGTAATAATAATAAATAATGAAAATAAAAACAAAAACAAAACAGAAAAAGAAAAATAAAAATAAAAAGAAAAAGAAAAAGAAAAGGATAAAGAAAAAGAAAAAGAAAAGGGAAAGGGAAAAAACTACAAACGGGTCTGGTCGGCGCGCGGATCCCCTGACCCGACCCGACCGTAGCCTTATTAAAACCTTTTTTTTTGCTTCATTTTTATACCTTTTCAAAAAAAAAAAAAAAAAAAACTTCTGAATTCTCTGATCTCTCTCTTCCAAGAACACCCACCGTGTTCTTCAACAAGCCTAGAAATCAGTCATCGTCGTTGTTGTCAACCGCTGTCTTCGGTGGTCAAAAAATTCCAAAAAAAAATTATAAAAAATTCTTCTCGATCCCTACTACCCGAAAATCTCCCTAGTTTTGGTCGAATCTAACCTAAAAATCCTAGATCTAAGTTTGAAATCCGCTACCTCACCCCTTCCGATCTCCTTCGGTGACCATCCGATAACCACCAAACTCCGGCTCAAGCTTCCTCTAATTAATTCCTAAGTCTCCACCGTTTGATTTCGTAAAACAAATAACCAAACTCCCAAATCCCTAGAAATTTCGAACGCTCACAAAAGTTAAAAAAAAAAAAAAAAAAATTGTTACTGACCTACCCGAATTCCCTTGCTTTGAGTTTCGAAATTCTATAATGCTTTTCTAATCTCCCCTCCCCTCAAATGCGTATTCAAGGTTGTTTAAATAGAAAAAATCAAAAGAGAGTTTTAGTTTACTTAGATTTTGATTTCTGGTCTGATACAAATCCACTCTCATCACACCTCTTAGAGTTCAAATCTGATCCAAAAAAGAAATTTAATTCAACCTAAACTTGTTTTCCTTTTTTCTTTTTTCATTATCCAATTTTCTCTTCCTTTTTTTTTTTCTTTCTGTTTTTACTTTTTTGTTTTTTTTGGTTAATTCGAAAATTAAAAGAAATAATTAAAAAATTAAATTATTAACAGGTAAACTCGGATAAAATTCGGTGTCTACACACGTTTTAAGCATCCTATACATACTAAGTCAATTGGCTCAATAATGAGATTTTGAAGATACTCTGACTCTTGCACAAAATTGCCGTCATTATGTAAATTTTGTTGAAACAGACCTTAACTGATTTAAAATGGAATTTTAAAAAAAATAAAAATTGTTGTTTGGGCAATAATTGTTCTCTTAATGCCAAGATAATGCTATTGTTTGGAATAAAATTAGATTTGTCTGCCCATGCAGAGGTTGCGCTGAAAGCCACAAATGTTGATGGGGTTTATGATGATGATCCTCATGGACAAGACCGAGGCCTGAAAATTTTTGAAGATCCTTGCTTAGGCCAGTCCGTTGACCCGTGAGTACTGTTCATTACATTTTAAAAAAATTATTATTAATATTTTTATATTTTATAATTAAAATTAAATAAAATAATATTATTTTAATATCTAAAACATTGTTCCGGGTCGACCTGATCCGAAACAAGAATTCCTTACCCAGGCTCGGCCCAATAGGGGTCGGGCTGCCCGGCCCCTTGAGTGCAGAATCAAAATGCCCTTCTTCATGATACACTAACTTATCACGAAGTGAGTTCGAAAGATCTCTCAGTTATGGACATGGCTGCCATTATCTGTGCCAAGAAAATAACATTCCTGGTATGTTTAAAATTTTGCAATCTGTATTATATAAGTAGTGTGAGTTATAAGGGGCTATATTTGGAATTTGTAAGTTGGCTCAAACTATGTTGCTTCGATTTTTCATTTTTTTTGAAGTACCCATGTCTGACGCATATCTGGATATGGGTATGGAGATATTATCCTCCAAGGACCCTCCAAATACATGAAAATCTTGAAAAAAAAAATTGAACATACCCGTGTCTGATACTCACACCCGAATCCGAGTAACATAGGGCTCAAATGGAACAGCTAAAGGGAATGGGAGTTAATTTATCTAAGTTTCTTTCCTTCAATGCAGTTGTTGTCTTCAATTTAACCAAACCAGGTAACATCTCAAAAGCAATAAAGGGGAGAGAGTTCGTACTTTGATTGGAGGAACATCGAATTCAACGGTGGCAAGGGTGTGGTGGCTTCTCCTACATTTCTTTTCTTTTCTTTTCAGAAAAAGAAATTATTTGATGGTATTTCCATTGCTCAAAGCATAATGAGAGTTTTCGCAGAGGAAGTCTTCTGAAGCTCACATTTGAGAAACCAAAGATGAAAACATGAAACGTGAAATCTAATCCACTCTTTTGACCTATTAAGATAATTACCATTGCCCTCGAGACTCAAAACTAAATATATAAGATGCTTCATTTGGATGGCCGATGTGAGCCCCCTCACATCGCGCAAGGAGCTTCCATCGACCATCTAAATGAAGTATAAGAGTGAGCTCCATGCTGTTTATTCCAATTAGTAAATAGCTGAATGAAACCCAACATCTCTGACCAGATTTTATCCGGTGGTCCATCTTAGAATTGAACTTGAAATTTTCATGAAATCTTAAGTTGTAACTGTAAGGTATTTATTGGATGATAATTTCTGTAGTGATGACATTGGAATTTAACTATATAGTTTCTTTACCATGATTATTCCTCCTAACTTTTTATTTTTGGTTCTTATTGTTTCTTTTAAAATATCACTAATTGCGTCATGTCATTATGTTCTTTGCAAGCATATACTAATTTTAGTGGAAGGGAGGATAGAAAAGAGAAATCCCATCCATGACCATGAGCTTGCATTTCAATCACAATACAACCTTTTTAACTGGGAAAAGTAGAAAGAACCATATCAAATGTCAGGACTACAACAAGATAATAAGATAAATCTTTCAACCACTCATCAATTCTCAGTTATGTTGTCCGCATTGAAGTGTAAAATACGGATATATTTAATTTTTAAATTTTTTTATGTATTTATAAAATTATATTTTCATATTTACATTTAAATATGTTAAATTTTTTTAAAAAAAATATATATAAATCCAAATAATATAAGGTATTCGTTGTCTGTGAAAACTACTAACAAAAACACGTTGATTTTCCAAAAAGAAAAAACAGGTTTCGGGGGGACGAAAAAAAAAATCGATGGGTATAGATTAGAGGTGGCTAAATAAATTCGAATTCAAAATTTCGTTTGAAAAAACTTGGATCTGAATAAGTTCAAATTCGATTTGATCAAAAAAGTCAAAAATTTAAATTCGGATAAACTTGAATCTAAAATTGCCCGAACTCGAAATGATCCAAACCCGAAAAAATTCGAGCTTAAAAGTCCCAAACTCAAGATCGACTCGATCATAAAACTAAATTTAATACTAAAAATAAGAATGATTGAATTATAATTAAATAATTTTTTTTATAATACAAAAACTTTAATTATCAAATTTATTCTAATTTTTTTATTGATTTATTTAAAAATTATAATTAATATATATAAATTATAATTTTATCAAAATATTGTATTTTCTATTTGTAATTTTAACCTCTTATGTCTTGGTGAGGTTTTTTTATCAGTATATAGCTATTTTTTTATTTATTTATCGAAATACTGATGTTTTGAAATTATTGTCCAAAATTCGTTAGTTTTAAGATCAGCTGGAAAATCGCCATCCCCCATGACGATTTTCCAACATGTTTTTTCCAAAAATTTGTAAAAACACCAAGAAAAATCGTCATGGGAATGACAATTTCCCAATCTAAAATTCCCAAATTTTTTTTATTATGATCAAGAGAAATTGTCATGACCCATAACGATTTCCCTTGATCATTTAAAAAAAAATTACAATTTTGACTAAGAAAAATCGCCATCTACGATTTCTCTTGGGATAAATTTAAATTTTTTTTTTAATTCTAGTGAAGGGAATTTCCCTTCACTAATTGAAGCAACAAATTTTTTTAATATTAAATAAAAATTATATAATTTATGATTTAAAAAATTAAAAATGATAAAATGATAAAATGAAAATGAAAATGATAATAATAATAATAATAAGTTACATAAATTATATAAATTAATTTTTTTTATTTAACTTTAATTATAAAATATATAAAAATATTTTTGAATAGTGAAACGGATTTTTGGGCAAAATATGTATAACAGTATTGTTGTTGATGTTAACTTTCTCTCGATGTACCAGATTAATAAAGACATTTTCAATGGCTATGACTAGAGGTGTCATGGGTCGGGGCAAGACTCGAAAATTTTTTATTTCCCTTGTCCAAGCCCATTTCGGGCCAGGCCCGGGCCGGTCCAAAAGCCCATTTCACTATTCAAAAAATATAAATTTGATAAAATTTAAATAACAAAATTAAAAAATATTAATTTACAAAAAATTAAAAAATTATTTTCGTAATGTCAATCGGGCTCTTTCAAGTTGTATCCGTAATAAATGGATCTCTGAGAGAATGCCAACCAAAGCATTGTGGATTATGCAAGATTGAAGGTCATAACTAGACCTATTCACGGGCCGGATAGTCCGCCCGACCCGGTAAGCTCGGATGTGTCCTGATGTACCAGATTGATAAGAACATTTTCGACGGCTATGACTAAAGTTGTCCATGTGTCCCGCCTTTTACAATTTTTTAATTTTTTAAATTTTTTTAAATTATATATATTATAATTAAATTTAAATAAAAAATAATTTTTATTTAATAAATAATAATTCGGGCTAGGCCGGCCGGCCCGAATTATAAAAACACTTGCCCAAGCCTGGCCCAATACGATAAGGGCTTACCGAGCATAGCAGGCTAAAAAACCCGTGGATAGGTCTAGCTATGACCTTCATTTCTGCATAATCCACAACGCTTTTGGTTGGCCTTTCTTCCGAAGATCCATTTATTACGAATACAAGTTGAAAGGATCTGATTGACATTACGAATATGATTTTTAAATTTTTTGTAAATTGTTATTTTTTTAATTTCTTATTTAAATTTTATTTTTTAAAATTATAAATTATATAATTTTTATTTAAAATTTATTATTTAATAATTAAATAAAAAAGTTGGAAAATCGCCACGCAGGGTGGCTATTTCCCAACCTAAAATTCCCAAAAAAATTTATTATATAAAAGAAAATCGTCATAGGCTATGGCGCTTTCTTTTGATCAATTTAAAAAAAAAATTCAAAACCTGTTGGGAAATCACCATGGCACATGGCGATTTCCCAACAGGGTTAAAAAATGAATTTTGATAATTAAAACAAAATCATCGGTATTTCAGGAATTAAAAAGAAGGCTATATTAAAAAAAAAAAACTCTTGGTGAATCCACTATCTAAATGAATATGTCTATTGTCTAATTATCAATAACTAATTTAAAAATTAAACCCGTCTTAAGATAATAATATAAGAAAATTTAATTTATATGTAGATAATTGAGATGTGAACAAAAGATAAATATTTTTTTTCTTAAAACTGTAAAAAACAAAATGGTGATTATTTAAAAAAAAAAAACATCTAAAAGACCTTTTTTAGAACAAAGTTGAATGGTGATTATTATTTTTATATATTTCATTGTTCTTAAATTTTTATATAACATTTTATTTGTTTATTTATTTTATATATTTGTAGATGTGAATTGTGATGTGTCTTAAAGTTGTTTAAAATAATCTATTAAAAGTTATACTATTAATTAATGAGTTACAAACCTACAAACAATCATAGTAATAATCATACAACTAATTCTATATAAGATAATGAAATAAATAAATCAAATTAAGAAATCAAAAACTCAATTAGTACCAAAACGTGATACTTATATAATTATATTACTAATTGTTATGCTTCGACTTAATTAGTTTATTCATATTCCGTATTCTTTTAAAATTCATAAATTTATTTTTTAAGTAATTATTTTTTCTTTAATCACAACATAATTAATTAATAAGATTATGATATTATCTTATATATCTTGTGTTATTCACTGGCATATAACCGTAACGTGTCTAAAATTATCATGTCTACAAATCATTATATCATCTCATTATCATTGATTATTACTATTTAATATTTACTATTCAAATGATAAATTATTAAAATATATATTATATATCAAGTAATTTTTAATAATGATTGTTGAAAAAAAATAATTTTAAATTAAGATTAAATCATTAAGACAAATAATTGAGCAATAACTAATAATAGTATTTTTTTTTTTTTTTTTGCATTGCCTTACTAGTTCTTAAACCTTAATCTTTTCTCTTCTTCAAATATAATCATTTGTCCATTTTAATTTAATTGTTAGTGTGTATAACTATATTGATATGTATACATGATATAAATCATAATGTATGTTGAATATTCGAGTTCATTGAATCGATTGTTTTAAATATCAATATGATAACATATTTTCTATAATCAATTATGTAACAAATTGATTTTATGAAACAAATTAATTTTATATCTTTTTGGTGTTAACAAATATTGATATTAATATAAAAGTATTATATTATACAAAAACTTATTTAAAAAATAATAATCATTTATTTTTGAATTTAAACGTTTAAATTATGTAATGATTACATCTAACAGAAAATAAAAATGACGTAAAATTCGAAATCGAACCCGAAAAAATCCAAATTCAAAAAGACCTGAACTCTAAAAAGTCTAAACCCAAAAAGCTCAAATTCGAAAAAGTCGAACCTGAAATAACTCGATCCAAATCCATCTAAAACCGCCCAATTACCACCTCTAATATAGATAGAGATTTCTATTTATTTTTTTTTTAAAAAAAAAAGAAGAAGCTAGTGTTAGTTTGAATTTGTTTAATTTAACCAACAGAAGAAAAAAAAGAAAAAAAAAAAAAAAACCCTGTTTATTTGTCACTCCTCTTTCTTGGATAACTAGAATAAAGTTCCCGCTTCACCGGAATACTTTAAATTTTTTAATTAATAATTAAAAATTAATTACCATTATATTTTATTAAATAATAATTATTTATTTAAATTTTATAATTTTAAATTATAATAATATTAATATAATAATATTTTATTAATTATAAAATTTAAATTTATAAAAATTATTTATTTATAAATGACGTAATATAAATGCATTTTAAATATTATTTATATGTATTTTTTAAAAAATATTTAGATTTTATTTTATACTGTATATTTTATTTATAAGAGGTAAAAAATAATAAATGAAAATAAAAAATAAAATTGTGGTTTGTATTTTATTCTCTCGTAGGATCGATTTTCTCACATAGGTTAGCAGCAAGTTCATTTTTTTTTTCTTTTTTTCCCAAACGGGTTGGGTACGGATCCTAAATCGACCCGAGAGTTAACGTGTGGACCAACCCCTTTAAATACATCATTTAAAATTAAAATATAAATAATTAATAAAATAAATTTATTTTTAATTCTTTTTTCGAGTGGGTTGGGTCACGGATCCTAAACCGACTCGTAAGTCAATGTGCAAATCAACACTTTTAAATACATCATTTTAAATTAAAACAAAAATAATTAATAAAATATATTTTTAATTTTTTTCCTGAATAGGTCAGGTACGGATCCTAAATTAACCCGCAAGTCAATAAAAATAAAAATAATTCATAAAATAAAATAAAATAAAATAAAATCCTTTTTTAATTATTTTTTCGAGACAGTCGAGTACGGATGCTTAATCGACTCGCAAGTCAACGTACGGATCAAACTCTTTAAATACATCATTTAAAAATAAAACAAAAAAATTAATAAAAAAATTTGTTTTAAATAAATTTCCTGAGCGTGTGGGTACGAATCGTAAATCGATCCGCAAATTAACGGGTGGAGTATGATTCCTAAATCGACCCGCGAGTCAACGTGCAAACCAATCATTTTAAATAAATAATTTAAAAATAAAAACTAAAAAATTTTAATAAAAAATATTTTTTAATTTTTTTCTGAATGAATTGGGTACGATCTTAAATCGATCCGCAAGTCAACGTGTCAACCCTATTAAATATATCATTTAAAAAAAAAAAAAACTAAACATCTAAAAAACTAAAAAAAAAAACTCATTAAATTTATATATATATATATATATATATAATAGGATCAAATTACTCTTGATCTATTTGAAAAATATCTCTTATGTCTTTAAAGATTAAAAAATCATAATAATAATAATAATAAATCTTTTAATCATTAAATGCTTTTAGAAAAGATGCTCCATTAAAATAAAATAAAAAAAAAAAAAAAAAAAACTCATATGACATGAAGATCAAGGCAGCCTGGCTGGCCCAAATTCTGACCTTCCTCTTGTCCTGTCCTTTCAGAAGTTATAAAAAGCTGTCTCAATGACTTCAGCTACCTTACCTCAATAAATCCATCACTTTTGCAACAAAAAGCTCCAATAAATAAACTCTAAGGCAAATGATGATTGATGAAGTACCCATTAAAATATCACTATCTACATTCTTCAACAAATTATAAAATTTTACAATGTAAAACCAAATACCCACTAAACTAAAAATACAATCTCTTAATTTTTGCAACAAATTTTTCACCTCTTCAAACAAACAAAAAAAAGTTAGTACATTAGTAACATTACAATTGAAAGAAGCCTCTAATTATAATAATACAATCTCCAAATTTGTAAACCCAGAATTTGATTTGGAAAATTAAAAAAAAATTGGCTAAAAGTTCCAAATTTGAGCAAAAAAATCAGAAGAAAGAGTTGGAGAAGAAATTAAAGTCCCAGAAAGCAATACAGAAGAAGGGCTTGTCATGAATCCACTTCCATATAATATCGGGCTCCAGTCAATCAAAGCCGACATCATTTTTGCCTCCGACGCCGGCGAAAAGAACACTCCCGTTTCTACCGCCGGCAACGCCTCCGGCAGAGGCGAAAGTATCCCTGGCGGCATCCAAATCAAACCCTTTTCCATCCCACCTTCCCACACCACCCCCACGTCCCCTGTTTTCTCTCTTGGGCTTGGACTCGCCTTTTCCGTCGATGCCAATCTTGCCGCCGGCGATACGTCGCCGTCTCCAGAGAAATTACCGGATGAAAGTCCCGTGTATCGTTGGACGATTGACATGAAGTCGGATTGTTCGGCGTGGATGACTTTGGGTGAGACAGCGTAGATGATTACCGGCTCGCGACGGCGTTGGTCTGCTGCTGCTACTACTGCTGCGGGGACGGCGGCGTGGGGTGGCGGGTGAGGCGGTTTTTTTATTTTATGGGAGTCTTTGCTTACTTTTAGTGTGGTCGGGCGTGGACCTTGGATTTGTAGCTGACGCTTTGGCGTTAGCTTCCCGGCGGGAAATTGAGGGTCCATGATTGATGATGAGTGGTGAAGAAAGGTTTTTGGGGAATGGAGAAGGGAAAGTGAAGAGCAATTTTGTTTTTAGGTAGATGATGAAATGAATCACTTTAACTCTTTCAGGCAAATTATTTGACTTTGAAAAACAAGGGAAAAAAAAAAGTCAATGCAAATATGAGTTCGTATTTTATATAAGGATAATTATGTGGAGTTTTTTAATTTCAGAATTGAAATAAAAAAAACTGTCATATATTTTTAAATTTTATTTAAAAAATTAAAAAATAAATAAATAAAATATGTAATAATTTTTTAATTTTGATATATATTTTTTAAAATTTATAAGTAAATTAAAAATTTGTTATATATATTTTTTAAATTTAATTAAAAGTATATTTATTTTACTAATTTCGTTTGTAAAATTTTAAATTTTCAATAAAAAGTAATCAGATAATTAAGTAAATTTTTTTAATTTTTAATTATTTTTAAAAATTAAAGAAAAAAATACCAAAATACCGTTGATTTCGGATTAATTCCCAAAATCCGCTTATTTTTTACTAGCTGGGAAATCGCCATCCCCCATGACGATTTCCCAGTGTAAAAATTTGTATTTTGACAAAAATCACTAAGGGAAATCGCCAGGGGGTGGCGATTTCTCTTGGTGTTTTTTGCCAAATTTGCAAAAAATACCAAGGGAAATCGCCACCCCTATGGCGATTTTCCTTGGTAAATTTTGCCAAATTTGCAAATTTCATCAAGGAAAACCGTCATGAGGGGTGGCAATTTCCCTTGATTAAATATATATATATATTTTTACTTAAATTAAAAAACAATTTTTATTTTTATTTTTAAATTTGTAAGTTTTGTTTTTTAATTTTAAAAATTATAAATTAAATTAAAATATTTTCTAGGTTTGGTTATTTTTTTTAAATATATATTAAAAATGTAATTTAATTTATTATTAAAATTTTATAAAAAATAAAAATATATTTCTTATTAAAATTTAAAAAAGAAGATTATATTTCTTATTAAATTTTTATATAAAAAATTGTATTTCTTATAATTTTGTAATATTATAAAAAACAAAATTTAATTTATGATTAAAATTTTATAAAAATAAAATTTTATTTCTTATTAAAATTTTAAAAAGAAAATTAAATTTCTTATTAAATTTAAATATGGTAAATTTTTTCTTATTAAATTAAAAAAAAAGAAAATAATATTTCTTCTTAAATTTTTATATCAAAAATTTTATTTGTTATACTTTTTTAATATTATAAAAACTAAAATTTAGTTTATTATTAAAAATTTATAAAATATACTATTTTATTGCTTATTAAAATTTTAAAAATAACATTATATTTCTTATAAAATTTTTATATCAAAATTTTTATTTCTTATACTTTTTTAATTTTATAAAAAATAAAATTTAATTTATTAAATATACTATTTTATTGCTTATAAAAATTTTAAAAATAAAATTATATTTGTTATACAATTTTAATTTTATGATGTAGAAAATATTGGAATTGGATTCCTTCTGCAATGGATGAGACTAATGATTTAGGGTTTGGGAGAGGTTTCAGCTATTTTTCAGTCCATCAAATGCTGCAGAAAATATTGGAATTGGATTCCTTCTGCAATGGATGAGACTGATGATTTAGGGTTTGGGAGAGGTTTCAGCTATTTTTCAGTCCATCAAATGCTGCAGAAAATATTGGAATTGGATTCCTTCTGCAATGGATGAGACTGATGGTTTAGAGTTAGGGATAGGTTTCAGCTATTTCTCAGTCCATCAAATGCTGCAGAAAATATTGGAATTGGATTCCTTCTGCAATGGATGAGACTGATGATTTAGGGTTTGGGAGAGGTTTCAGCTATTTTTCAGTCCATCAAATGCTGCAGAAAATATTTGAATTGGATTCCTTCTGCAATGGATGAGACTGATGATTTAGGGTTTGGGAGAGGTTTCAGCTATTTTTCAGTCCATCAAATGCTGCAGAAAATATTGGAATTGGATTCTTTCTGCAGTGAATGAGACTGATGGTTTAGAGTTAGGGATAGGTTTCAGCTATTTTTCAGTCCATCAAATGCTGCAGAAAATATTGAAATTGGATTCCTTCTGCAATGGATGAGACTGATGGTTTAGAGTTAGGGATAGGTTTCAGCTATTTTTCAGTCAATCAAATGCTGCAGAAAATATTGGAATTGGATTCTTTCTGCAATGGATGAGACTGATGATTTAGAGTTAGGATAGGTTTCAGCTATTTTTCAGTCAATCAAATGCTGCAGAAAATATTGGAATTGGATTCTTTATGCAATGGATGAGACTCATGATTTAGAGTTAGGGATAGATTTCAGCTATTTTTCAGTCAATGAAATGCTGTAGAAAATATTGAAATTGGATTCCTTCTGCAATGGATGGGACTATTGGACAGTCCAATACAAAGGATGGGATTTATCAATCAGATTTTGCATTGAATAAGTTATAACTTTTTCAGTCAAATAGTCCTAGGCAGAATATGAGAATCAGATTCCATCCTATACAAAGGATGGGATTGTCATCTGGTACAACATAATGAACCATTATAAATTCATAATACTTATGAAGGTTTACAATACCCCCTACAACAGTTTTTCAATCAGATTTTTCCTGAGTGCTAAAACCTCCTCATTCTCATCCTTCTATATTTCTTCTTTCTTTTGCGGAGTGATAATACCTACATTCTCATCTTTCTTAGTTTCATTACTACACAACATGAGCAATAGAGTGATCGCATTGGTCTATTATAATGGCCAAATTCATAATACTGACGAAGGTGCTACCTTTGATTATGAACGTCCTAAAAGTTTTCGTGTTGAAGAAGACGTCACATTAGAGGAACTGAAGCTGCAAATTCATACAAAAATTAAAGCTGGAAATAGAAAAAGAGTTTCAGAGGTTAAGTATAGGCATCCTCTTTCTATTGGTGAAGGATGTGTCCGATATAGAACATTTTCACTTGAAGATGATGATGATGTCAGATGCATGTTTTATGCTCATGAGACATTTACAAATGCTGGTGTACTTGAGTTATATGCTGACATAGATGATGTTGACGATGATTGTGGCCCTTCAAATGTTCGCACAACAGAAAACTTTCTCATATAAGATTATGATTCTGGGTCGTTCTATGTTCACACTACATACGACGTTCCCACAGAAGAAGTCGTGCCCTTATCTCAAGCTACAACTTTTCAGACTTCATTAGTCTCACAAACAATTCCTACTACCCTCGAAGATGAGCCAGCTGGTGTTGATCCTGTTCGTCCACGTGGAGTCCATGGTGAAGATCTTGGTGAATTTAGTGAGCAGGAAGAGGATGCTGAATTCGCAAGTGATGACAATAGTGATTCTGACCCAGACGTCGTCCCTGCTGAGATCAACACTCATGGAGATCTTTCCCCATATGAGGCTGCATCCCATATGCATACCCTGGATCTGGAGGCAATGCATGTGCCAGAATTTCCTGAGTATGCTCATACATTAGCTACGCCTCTGACATTTGATCCATCTGCAGTTGATCTGTGTGTTGGTTTACAATTCCCAACGAAACAGGCTGTGCTTTCAGCTATCCAGCACTATAACATCAAAAACTCTGTAGATTACAGAGTAATTGAATCTGAGCGGACGAAATATTATGCCAAGTGCGTAATGTATGGGAATGGGTGTAATTGGAGAATAAGGGCAACTTTTATGAAGAAGAAACAGGCATGGGAGATTAGAAAATATGAAGGGCCTCATACTTGCACATCGGGGAGGATTTCACAAGATCATTGCAAGTTAGATTATAACATGATCTGTTCATGCATTTTGTCATTGGTCCAAGCAAATCCGGATATTTCCGTTTCAGTTTTGATCGCTGAGATGCGAATCCGGTATGGATACATCACCTCCTACAAGAAAACATGGAAAGCAAAGCAAAAGGCAATTGTTCGAGTTTTTGGCGATTGGGAAAGATCGTACAATGAGCTACCTAAATGGTTAGGTGCAATGCAACATTTCCTGCCTGGTACAATTGTGGAATTGCAAGCGGTACCTGCATATCACGGTGATCGACTGGTCCAGGGTAAGAGAATATTCCATCGACTATTTTGGACATTTAAGTCGTGCATTGAAGGGTATCCGTATTGTAAACCTATTGTGCAAATAGACGGTACTTTCTTATATGGAAAATACAAAGGCACATTATTGTTAGCTATTGCACAAGATGGCAACCGAAACATACTGCCAATTGCCTTTGCCATTGTGGAGGGTGAGACAACAGAGGCTTGGTCATTCTTTCTCACTAACTTTCGTAGACACGTGACAAAACAGCCTGGCATTTGCTTGATGTCTGATCGACATGAAGCCATCAAAGCTGCGATTAGACGCAATGGTAGTGGATGGAATCCTCCACATGCATATTTAGTGTACTGCATTCGACACATTGCAGCGAACTTTATGAAAAAGTCACTACAGCAAATTGGTCTTTCAGCGGCGTTTTTTTTTTGGAATAGCGGCGTTTATAAACGCCGCGAAAAAAATTAGAGGCGTTTTACAAAACGCCGCAACAAACGCCGGTAAAAACAGTGACGGGAAATTTAGCGGCGTTTTCACCATAAACGCCGCTAAATTAGTGGCGTTTTTAGGTACTTTAGCGGCGTTTATAAACGCCACAATTGAAGGTCCGAAATGGTAATACTTGAAACTTTAGCGGCGTTTTCTGTTCTCAAACGCCACTAAGTGTTCTATTTTAGCGGCGTTTGTGAATACCAAACGCCGCTAAATTTTGGCTTGTAGCGGTGTTTTCTGATCACAAACGCCGCTATATTTGCAGAATTTTATGTATTTAGCGGCGTTTTTTTCACAAACGCCGCTATAAATGCAGAATATTTTTTTAAAAAAATACTATTTATTTCCGCTGTAAATGCAGAATATTTTTTTTAAAAAAATACAATTGAAGGTCTGAAATGCGCAACATTGTCGAATAATACACAAACAACACAAATTATAAAAAAAATTATAATATAAAAACATTGTTTAATATGAACCATACAATGTATTATTCAACACATCAAATCCACTTACAAATTCTTTAATCTGAAGTAGATGAGCCTCCTAAATTCTTTTGCTGCACTAAATTCATCAATGACTGAAACTGTGTCTGCAGCTCCTGATATCGTCTATCCTGTTCTTCTTTTTCAGCTTGTCTCTCTGCTTCCTTCTCCTCAAAACGTTTATTCATATTTTGCATTTCTTCTCTCAGCATCTGAACTTCATATGCACTGGAGTTTTGTGAAGAAGAAGCAGTAAACCGTTGAGAACCAAGTCCATAGTAGCTAGATGGTGTCGGACCCATTCCGACACCTCGAACCCGTCCATATCGTTCTTTTCCAGCTACTTCAGTGAATATTTGATTCTCCATATCTTGCATATTCGCTGATGATCCATCTGATGCTCCGACTTGATACTCAGCAATTTTATTTCGAGCTTTCTCCTATAAAACAATAAAATTAATAAAATCTTTTGTAAAACATATTTGTAAATGAAAACAAGTTTGAAGAAAATATACCACAATTTCCTGAGTCTCGATGTTCAAATAGGATCCATCCTTCTTAGTATGAGTTAACTGAAACAGTTCAACTCGTCCAATTTTTTCACCCCGCTCAATTTCCTACAAAACAAAAATAATTAATACTAAATTGTATTAAAATAATTTAGAACTAATATATTAATACATTATGAATGTAAACTTACTTTTTCATTAGCTTTTCTGGCAAAACTTTTTGAACCACTGGTGTGACTGTATTTCTGTTGTTGTCTACTGCTTACCCCTATCTTTTCTCGTTCCTGTACATTAGACAAAGCACGTTATAAAACTATACATATTCCATAAAATTGTATTATATCAAGTACTATAAGTAAATGACCAAAATAAATTATAAATGATACCTCTCCTTTTTTTGAATACCAGAATCTAACCAGTCTCTCATACTGCCACATAATCACACCACGCGGTATGGTTCGTAGTAAGACATTAGGATCAGTATTTCGATCGAAATACTTTTTTTCAACTCATGCTTAAAGTCTTTCCATTTTTTCCCCAATGATTTCATAACGAATGATGTGGGAATCTGCAAAGAAAATCGTGACTGAAACGGAGAAGTTGTACAACGTTAGTTTCGATGATCAACAAAATTATTAAAATAATGCAATACTAATGTAACATGCTTATACCTCAATAAACTTTAACATCTCGACTTTCTCAGTATTCGGCACGTCACGCCATGACTCATAATGAATGGGACACTTCATCCCATTTCGAGCAATCAGGCCAAGAAAGCTAGCCAATAATTGTGCTTCTGGACCAATTGGCTGCTGCTCATTATTTGCTGCGACAACAATACGCTCTTCAGGAGGTAGTGCCCATAACTCCTTTAATGTCGTACGACCACGAGTTCTGCGTTGTCCAACATTATCAACTACACAAAAGCAAATATATTAGCAATTTCAATATGATTTTGCGTACTTTTAACACAAACGCCGTACCACGATACCTGTATTCAAGTTCGTATGAACTGCAGTTTCTGCAGCTATGGAGGCAGTCGACAACTCTGGTGGGTTAACATCTGCAGTAGACGCATTCGGCACCTCTGAAGGCGTCACTCTAGTGTCACCCTCAACAGTCTGAATGATATTGATATCCCTTAATCTTTTCCTCGCCATGCTATCTGCATCAATTTTAAGTAAACAACATTAGTATAAGAATGAAATACTATTATGTAAAAAACCTTAATAATAATATTAGAAAGCATAAAAACATATTATATACAGAGTATTTGTTTCAAAATAATCTTACTAGATTTTGTTTTTTCATCAATTTTCATAAATGTCTTCATCAACATCTTCGCGAACCCACCGAACATCTGTATTGGTACTGGGGATATTTTCATCCATGTTTTGATCCGTAAATGGCAAGCATTCAGTTCTTTGTTCAATATCATCTTGAAATTTATCACCCATATCAAACAGGTTTCTAGGTGTGTTACGGAGTACAACATACCAACCCGCATCATTCGGATCTTCGGAATAAAATACTTGTTTGACTTGAGATGAAAAAACATAAGGTTCGTCAATCAGTTGTTGTCCGGTGTGAATTAATCGAGAGAAATTCACCATTGTAAATCCGAACTGATCTTTTTTAACACCTCTACTAGTATTCACATCAGCCCAATCACATCGAAATAACACGACCTTCCACTTGCCATAATAATCCAACTCAATAATATCATTTATAATTCCATAATAATCAATATCCCCCTCCACAGGATTACTATCCCTAGCACTAGCATAGCTTGTTGTTGAAGAAGAAACAACAACTCCACAATTTTGTGTTCTCCTAAAGCGTTCACGGGATTTAGTATGAAATCTAAATCCATTAATGATGTAAGCACTGTATCTTTTCACTATTCTATTCGGTCCTTGTGAAAAACACTTAATTTCTTCGCTAACATCTCTTCCACTCCAAACCTATTACAAGAAACGCAAAGGCAAACACTTCACTTTATTTATATATTAAAGAATACATTGATCGTAATAAAATGATAAAAACTTGTGTTACTTACTACTTCTCCTAACCATTCGTGGAAATTTTCCGTAAATAACTTATCAAGCTCGCGAAGTTGTCTTCTTCGAGAACGTAAAGTTCCTCTCAAGTAGCTTCTATACTCACTATCAAAAAAAGTACGTTTTTTACGTGAGAAAGCAAAAGACAAATTAAACTGTTTGTTAAATTAAAAATTATACTGGAACTTACGTGCGTAATGATTCCAGTGAATCACTATGGAAAAGCACATATCGATGCGCTTGTGCCCAAGATTTATCATCTAGCTCAACCACTTCAACCTTGCCGATTGGTTGTCCAACACTTCCAAATAAGTATGTTTCGGCTAAGTTGTTATGTGTGACCACATCATTTCTTCCCGGTCTATTAAATCTTGTTTCAACATCATCCAAATATCTTGCACAAAATGTCATACACTCCTCCGCTAAATATCCTTCAGCAATAGAACCTTCTGGATAGCGTTTGTTCCGACAATAAGATTTTAACTTTCCTAAAAACCTAAAACAGAATACATAATAATGATAATGTGTAATTAAATGCTATGTAAACCAGATAAAAGTATAATAAGCTAATTAGCAAAGTATACCTCTCTAATGGGTACATCCATCGATAAAAAACTGGTCCGCCGACTTTTGCTTCATAAGGAAGATGGATAACCAAATGCACCATTATAGTGAAGAATGATGGAGGAAAAATCTTCTCTAAGTGGCACAAAGTTAGAGCTGCTCGATGTTGAAGTTTTTCAAGCTCTTCTATCTTGAGAACTTTGCCACAAATAGCTTTCATTATATTACTAAGTTCAATTATAGAAGAAGTCACTTGCTTTGACATAGAACAACGTAAAGCAACTGGAAGTAAGTCTTGCATCAAGATATGGTAATCATGTGACTTTAAAGAAGAAAGTTTTCGATCCTTCACATTCACACATCTTGATATATTGGCGGCATACGCATCCGGGACCTTCATATCTTTCAACACCTTACAGAAGACGTCCTTCTCTTTTTTAGACATCCCAAAGCAAGAAGGAGGCAACCGTGATTTTCCGTTAGGAAGTAATTCCGGATGAAGATCACGACGAATTCCCATGTGAACTAGGTCAAGCCGACTCTTTAAGTTGTCTTTTGATTTTCTATCCACATTAAGAATTGTCCCGATGATATTTTCACAAACATTCTTCTCTATATGCATCACATCAAGGTTGTGACGCAATAAATTATGCTCCCAATAAGGTAACTCAAAAAGAATACTTTTTTTTTTCCACAAATCCGCCTCATTTGGATCATCTTCTTCATCTTCCTCCTCATCACTCTGAATTTCAACATCACCTTCTAACATCTCCCTTGATCTTTTCCTTGACTGTGTGCTACTTGTTTGATTCATCTTTCCATAAGTGAAATTGATATCTTTCAACATCAACAAGATATCCGACCCAATCGTGGTCTCAGGTGCTTGTCTTAACTCTTCACTGCCATCAAAGACATGTTTTTGGAATCTAAATCTATGATTTTCATCTAACCACCGACGATGTCCCATATAACTGAATTTCTTTCCGTTATATAACCATTTTGAACATGTTTGTGCAGCACAGCAAGGACAAGCATAACGACCTTTGGTGCTCCAACCAGATAGATTTGCATAAGCAGGAAAATCGTTTATAGTCCATAACAAAGCTGCACGCAAATTAAAGTTTTCCTTTTTTGATGCGTCATATGTTTCAACCCCTTCCCATAACTGCTTCAACTCTTGAATAAGAGGTTGCATATAAATGTCAATATCATTTCCGGGACCTTTCTCTCCAGGAATTATCATGGATAAGATAAAAGAGGATTGTTTCATGCAAATCCATGGAGGCAAATTATAAGGAATCAAGACAACCGGCCAAGTACTATAAGAAGTACTCATTATTTTGAACGGATTAAAACCGTCAGAACCAAGTCCAAGCCTCACATTTCGGGGATCATTAGCAAAAGATGGGAACTTATTGTCGAATGATTTCCAAGCCAAAGAATCTGCAGGATGTCTTAATAAGCCATCATCAATCCTTTCATCATGATGCCACCTCATAGAATCAGATGTTTTTGATGACATGAAAATTCGTTGAAGTCTTGGTATTAACGGAAAGTACCGCAAAATCTTTGCAGGTTTCTTCTTTAAATGTGTGTCACCATCGTCCTCATTCATATTTTCTTCTGTATTTCCATTCAACCATCGAGATCTACCGCAGACATGACAAAATTGTTCATTTGTTCTATCACCCCAATACAACATACAGTCATTCGGACAACTATGAATTTTCTCATATCCAAGGCCTAGATATTTTATCATCTTCTTCGAATCCTTACAAGACTGAGGCATTTTTGCAAAAGGAAACATTTCTTTCAAAAATTCTAATAACAGTGTCAAAGAATTTCCTGTCCACCCGCTTAAGCATTTTAAGTGAAAAAGACGGACACAGAAAGACAATCTTGTATGCTTAGATCCCTCGTAAAGTTCTTCATTCATATCATCAAGCAACTTATAAAACTTTGCCGCTTCTCCATTGGGTTCCTGATCACCCATACCTCTTCCCGTTTCAGCAAAGTCATTCATGCCAACATTGAACCCATCATTCCCTCCAGGAACTTCTGGTGAAGATGTGTACAAACTATGGTTACGCATGTTAAATGCATCTCGCAACATGCCTTCCATGTCATCTTGTCTAATAGACTGATGTTGATTGTTAGAATTACTTGGACGAACTCTAGAAGATGGCCTAGAAGTTGCGGACTCTCCATGAAAAAACCATTGTCTGTAACCCGGGAGAAATCCTTCACAAATCAAATGTTCGAAAACAACTCCACGCATATGCCAATCAATATTGGCACACCTCGAACAAGGACATAATATCTTATTATCTTCGCTTGCGTTCTGAAAAACGAAATCGAGAAAACTATGTACTCCATCTTCGTACTCTTGACTTAGTCTCGACTTTTGCATCCAACTCTTATCCATTTCGTACGTTTTGCATAGTTAAGTCCCATCAGAAACTCATATTTTAGCATTACCATGAGCTTATGACAAAAAAGACTAATAAGATAAACCACCTAATGCTAATTGTATAGAAATATATATATATATATATATATATATATATACAAAAGACTCTCACTAAACTCATATTGTCTTTCTTTTGTATATATATATATATATATATATATATATATATATATATATATATACAAAAGACTAATAACATGGCAATTGATAGTGATGTAAAATCTCTTGCCATGACTAATAACCGAAGCTGGGAGCTAAAGAGAAGGTGGGAGCTGAGTTGGCTAAATCGAAGCTGTAGGAGAGAGCTAACAGGAAAGAGGAAGCCGAGATGACTAAAGAGAAGCTGGGAGCTACTGAACTGGAATTTGCCACTATCCAATACGAAATGTGATCTAACTTTTCGGATTCATTATTTGCTTATATTACCAGCTGCCATTTGACAAATAATGGGAGCTTAAACTAGCTTATGGGTTTTGCATGTGTTCTTCACCTTGCATTAATAGTTCTTGCACGTACATCTTATTCTTATGTATGATAAATCCGAATTCGACTATTCGCTAAGTAATGTTATATTATATTCTTTGCATTTTGGTTTCTTTATTTTCTATATTTATTTTTTAGTTCAGAATATGACACAGTCAATAAACTTCATATGCAAATGATAATATAATATAATTTTATATATGTATTTTTCTTATATAATACTAAATAAAATATATAGAAGAATGAAATTTACTACACTAATTAAATTGATCAGAACTATCATTAATCTTTAATATTGCCATAAGAATATTGTATTGCCTGTTTAACCAAAGTCTGCTCACATACAAACAGCTAGCCATACAAAGTATACCATTTTCTCTTGTAATACAAGGACTGTAATTATAAACTAATTAATTATCATATTTCATAGTGGCTATATATGATTTAAAAACCTAATATTTTTAACTTTAGAATGATAGCCCTACAAATATGCCTATATATATATATATATTGCTTAATATAAGGTCAGTAAACAAGTGAAAATAAATAGCATTTTCAAACAGAATAGTTTCCTCTTCAGACCCTTCCTTTGAGTATGTTGGTGGAATTCCAAAACCAGGATTTCAATCATGTCTCATCGATCTATGTGATGGTGGAGAGACTAGAGCTAGAGGACAAAAAAAGAAACTTAATCCAATATATTATTATAACTGTACTAATTAATTATATACAGGGTTCACTAGCTAGCAAACTGAAGCTGCATAAAGTTTCTTGCAGAGACCACAACGTTGTAAAGGGTGTATTCATTTTTCTTTCTTTCTTTCAGATGCTACTTTAAGCTGAGACTTGCAATTGCAGAGGGAGAGGAAATGAAGGGAGAAAAGTGGTTAAAGGATAAAGTATTATTTACTTCCTTGAACCAAAGGGAAAGACCTGATCAGCCTATGGTTATTTTTGCTCTTGGCATGTTGGAAATTGTCACTAGAACCAAATAACTTTAACTACTATATGTGCATGACAGCTGAATATAGTATTAGTCTAAACAAGTCGATAACAATCATGAAGGCTGTAAGATTAGGACATCTCAACTCAAGTCCCACAGTCACTGAAATTCGGCTATATTGACTGGTCCCACCCACCACTTTACTTATGGAATAGGTATCTTCCATCCTGACTGAACTGATCATTTACATGGCTATAAGTGTTCTAGTTATTGCATTATTCTATGGATCCAGAAGACAACGTGAAAGAAAAAACAAAAATTATGCTGTAAATAATGTCTTCAGTAGATTCCTCCAATATTGTAAATGGAGACAAGCATATGAATGCTGTCAAAGAATGCAAAAAGCAGAATCAATGGAGGTAAGAGTCCTACAAAAGGAATCACAAATATTGGAACTCATCAGCTTTCCTAATAGTAAATCTTGCAAGTCTTAATCATGCTTTGTGGGGGCTCTGAGACCTTTCTACTGTTTTTGAATCTTTTGATCATCTGACATTACCAACCAACCTATGTTTTGATACTGCAAATTTAGTATTAGTCACTAAACCTTAATGTAAATTTCAGCTACTTTTCTCAAGATTGAAGGAAATGTTTTTAGATTCTGGGATGTTAATAAATATGTCCTTATAAAGTCTAAATTGTTGTGGCAAGGTTGGTTGGGGGACTGGTGGTAGATTCAGATATATGTTATTGTTTTCTGCAAAGCTACAAATGAAAGAAGTTGTTTTATCATGCAACTGAACCTGTCTGGATAAACACCAAAATTTTCCAGGGGATCCACATTCCAAGCGATCAGATAGAGCCAAAATATACATTTTGGCATTTCCCTTTCACTCTAATTGTTCTCAAATGATGCCAGAATCTCTACTTCAAGTTCAATATATACAATGAATAATTAGTAATGAATCCAGAATAATGTGAAATGAAAACCCTGGACTTTGTAGCATTCTGTATCTACCAGAGAAAGTAAGCAATAACAAAGAATGAATCAAAACGCTATACAAGTTGTAATAGATTGATTATATATAGAGATCCAGTGGATTGTAAAAAAACTTGCATCAATTTGAACGGATTACCTAATTAAATCAGAAAAAGGAAAAAAAACTTAGAACGGATTACTTACGATTTGAACGGATTTGGAGATGAAGAGAGACAAATCGCCTTGGAGATGATGATTTGGAGATGAGTTTTTGGGGTTGGAGATCTGTGAGAGAGAGAGAGAGAGAGAGAGAGAGAGAACAGGTTTAGGTTTTTGTTTTCGGGGCTGAATCATATTAACAAACATAGCGGCGTTTGTATCAACAAACGCCGCTAATTGACAAGGTAAAACACATCGTTTTGCCTAAAGCCATAAATGAATCAATATAGCGGCGTTTTTATTACCAAACGCCGCTATATCCGAATATTTAGCGGCGTTTATATTTACAAACGCCGCTGTATCTAAGTTTTTAGCGGCGTTTATATATAAAAACGCCGCTATATTATATCATTTAGTGGCGTTTGTGGATAGAAACGCCGCTAAAACAAAAGCCTAAACGCAGCGTCTCGCCTCCAAATTTTGGCGCCCAAATTTTACTAAAGTTATTAAAATTGATTTTAGTTTAGCGGCGTTTATGTAATGAAAACGCCGCAATTAGTATAGATTTAGCGGCGTTTGTATTTATAAAACGCCGCTACTTTACAACTTCCCGGCGTTTCTTATAGAAACGCCGCTGGGTATTCAAAAACACGGTACTCCGCGGCGTTTTTAAGGAAAACGCCGCGATGTTAGCGCCACTGAAAACCAATTTGGTTGTAGTGAGTTTAACAATAAGGAATTGCGTCGACACATTGTTAACATGGGTATGGAATCAAATCATAGTTATTTTATCTCTTATATTTCGTTTAGTATATAAAATAATACTGAAATTCACAAGTTTTTTGTTTTAAAATTTATTAGGATACGAGTTGAGGCGACCGAATTTTCATTTCATGTATGACAATCTTCGTGGAGAAAATGCAGAGGCGGCTAATTGGCTTGATAGGATCCCCAAGGAGAAGTGGGCTCAGTCATATGATCAAGGAAGACGTTATGGCCATATGACAACCAACCTAGCTGAATCTATCAATTCGGTGTTGAAGGGAACGCGTCATCTTCCCATTACTGCTTTAGTGCAATCAACATATTATAGATTGGCTGCACTTTTTGTTAAGATGGGGAACAAGCAAATTGCAATGATGGAGGGAGGGCACACATATTGTGAAACAGTCACACAGGTTATGCAAGAAAATCGCAGGAAAGCTAACTCCCACTTTGTTCGTAATTTTACGCGAGCAAATCAATCTTTTCTGGTTGAAGAGTTAGTTGATCCACAAGAGGGTGTTTCTGCAATGAAGTACAAAGTCAAGCTTAGTGACATGTGGTGTGATTGTGGAAAGTTTCAAGCACAAAGGTTCCCTTGTTCACATGTAGTTGCTGCTTGTGCACATGTCCATGTAGATTGCATGCAATATGTGGACAAAGTCTATAGACTGGAAACTATATTGAATGTTTATAGACATGAGTTCGAAGCTGTTGGAAATGAAGGTTACTGGCCTCAATATGATGGTCCAGAAGTGTGTCCCAATCAAGAAATGCGGAGAAATCCACATGGTCGGCCAAAATCAAGTCGTATTCCTAATGAAATGGACCTCAGGGAGAAAGGCCAACAAAAACGTTGTGGATTATGCAGAAATGAAGATCATAACCGTCGAAATTGTCTGCATCGATCTGGCACATTGGGGGAGACTTCGCATCAACAATAAATGAATTACATGTTTTTGTCAACTTATCATGTAATTTGGATTATTATTTTACATATAAGGGAAAATGTAATGCAAGTTTTTGTCAACTTATCATGTAATTTGGATTATTATTTTATTTAAAATAAAAAAAATTATAAAAATATAACTCAATTATATTTTTTTTTTTACAATTATTTAAATTAAATAACAACATTAAGATATAAATTAAATAACAACATTAAGATATAAATTAAAATAAAATATAACAATTAATTTCCCAACAAATTTAAAATAAATAACATGAAATGCAAAACATATAAATTTATATATTAGAAATTTAAAACACATTATTCTCGTTATATTGATAAAAGTACATTTATTCTAATTATTGCGTGGTGTAGAGCAACAGTGTAAAGCTCTTCTAGTGCGTGGTGGTTGCACTTGTCGTTCAACCTCGTCAGTGGCACGTATTCGCGGTCGACCACGACCTCCTGCTATAACCGCCACTGGTTCCGGTTGTATGTCATCAGTCATTTCTTCCGTATCAAAAATTTGAAACCCACTGCTGGATGAGCCAACACCTAGTTCACCCATAACGGGAACCTGACTACTAGATGCACCCATAAATGATGTACCATCAAATGCTGACGAAGGGGTTCCAAACTGATACATTGATGTTAGATATGCTGAACTTGGACTTAGGATGAGGAGCTGGTCATCTAACCTCGTTCTTGGCGGTGATGGTCGGTAACACTCATCAACGTCATATCCGGGGTGACTTACGAAATAACGATCTGGATGGTACTCCATGATCCCGTTCAGGTTTAGGATTATTAAATGACATCCTCGATGCTGTGAACTCCGATGAGGTCGGTTGACGCGTTCGCCCACGTTGTCGGCGAGGTCAAGGAGCATCCATATCCTGTGTAGGAGGGACTCGAGCTGAAGTTTGTCCGGTAAATGGCATACTCCTAACATCCTCATACATCGGCGGTGGACAAACGAAAGGCCGACCTTCATTTTTATACCATCCTATGTAATCATCAGATGGGTTGAAATTATTACCAACAATTGGGTAACCTGTCGGAATTCGTTGAAAACGTATATTCCACCAATGGATCCAATGTTCATGCTTCGCAGGCCAGAATTCCTCATGACGACCACGCATTTCGATCTTGTGAAGCTTATTAAGGTTCACCGGGGCTGCAGGAATTGGTTGTTGCATCCCAAATTGTCGCAACACCCTGTCAGTTTGGTGCCACTCTACATATGAAAAGCATATCAATGCTGTGTTTGCTTTCCATATATTACAATTATTGTAGGCATCCGATGGGAGGCATGCCATAATTTCACTTGAGGAATATGGCATCCACAGAAACTGCGAATAATTATTACAAATTATTAGTTTCATATGGATTAAATAAAAAAAAAAACTTCAATGTAACAATCGAAATATTTACCTTATCATATCCTACTCGATCTAGTCGTACTCTTATACTTGCAAGGTCGCTCGGAGTCTCTGTAAAATCTCTACTCCTACTCCTACTCCACCTATTAAAATGCATATAATATCTTAATGACCTATAAAAATACAAGTTCGTACAAAATTAATAAAATAGTAAAGATTATTACCTGCTTGCAAGGGGGTATACAGCCGAAATATCCAAGCGCGGAGCAAGAAATGGTAGCCGATACCAAGCCCATGATTGTAGAAGCACTAAACATCCACCTATGTCATGGCTTTTTGGAACTGTAGCCCGGCAAAGTTCTCTATACAAAACCGCCAAACACGCAGAACCCCAACTATAATTTGCCGCATGCTCTAAATCACGTAGTAATGGAAGATACATTAAATGTACCCGACTGCTCGATTTGTCACCCATCAGTAATCCTCCAATCAAACGTAAAATATATGCTCTAGCAGCATATTGTATCTGTTGTTAAGTTGCATGTAATGGAAGATTTTGAAACGATTTCAACCAATTTAGTCTCACCGTTGAGCCAGATACATACTCATCTGGAGGTACCGAGCCCAATAGATTTTGACACACTTCATTCCAATCTAGCAAGCTTCCGCCTTTAACTGCATCGCCATGGATCGGAAGTCCAAGTTGCAGCGCAACATCTTCGAGAGTTACCGTGCATTCACCAAATGGAAAATGAAAAGTGTGCGTCTCGGGTCTCCATCGTTCGATCAACACACTGATTAAGTCGGGTTGTATCAAAAATCGTCGAATTTGAGTTGCGTGATAAAATTCGGCTCTTCTTAAGTGGTCGATAATAGATGGATGCGGATCTTCCAATGTAAATTTCCTCGAACGTAGCCGCGACGAGTTTCCTGTTATAATAATAATAATTAATATATTATAAAACTATAACAATTAAAAATTAATAAATAAAACTCTAAAACTATAAAATAAAAAAACAATAATAATAAAAAATTTAAATTTTTTTATATAATTATTAAATAATTCAATTATATAATAAATAAATAACTAAAAAATTAAAATTAAAATTAAAAGACAATAATAATTACAAAATTATAAAACAATAATAATATAATATAATATAAAATTTAAAATTATATAAAACTATAAAATGAAAAAAATAATAATAATTAAACAATTATAAAACTATAATAATACAAAATAATATAATATAAAATTTATAATTATATAAAACTATAAAATGAAAAAACAGTAATAATTACAAAATTATTATTCTATATAATAATAAAAAAACCATTATAATATAATAATTAAAATTATATAAAACTATAAAATGAAA
Organism: Fremontodendron californicum; assembly: GCA_030761205.1. Classification (NCBI taxonomy): domain Eukaryota; kingdom Viridiplantae; phylum Streptophyta; class Magnoliopsida; order Malvales; family Malvaceae; genus Fremontodendron; species Fremontodendron californicum. The sequence goes on from JAULJL010000037.1 coordinate 5,925,223, forward strand.
AAACAAAAATAATTAACAAATTAAATAACTATAATAATAAAAAATTAAACAATATAAAAAATATAAAAAATAAATAATTATATAACTATGAAATCAAAAAACAATACTAATTAATAAATGATAAAACTATAATAAGCACTATAACATTAAAAATATAAAAATTATAAAACAATAAAACTATAAATTTACAAAATTCTAATCAATAAAAAATAACTAAAAATTGATAATGTAATACAAATAATATCATAACAATTTACTTACCTCTTTAAATATAACCTCCGATATGTGATTTTCTTGCAACCTCAATAGTGATGATGAAGCCATTTCTAAATATTGTTGTAGAAAAAATAAATTGTTGTAGAAAATAATTTTGTTGGTAGAAAGAAATTTAATTGTTGAAAGAAGAATGGAAAATGAAGTGGTATTTATAGAAGAGTGAAGTGTGTGTGTGGGGGGGGGGAGGGAGGGATTTTGAAGGCAAAGGTCATTTGACCGTTGCCTTCAATTTTTTTTTTTTTGTTTTTTGTTTTTATCTAATACAAATCAATTATCTTTTTTTTTTAAATTATAAAAAAAATATTTTAATTTAATTTATAATTTTTAAAATTAAAAACAAAACATACAAATTTAAAAATAAAAATAAAATTTGTTTTTTAATTTAAGTAAAAAAATATTTAATCAAGGGAAATCGCCACCCCCCATGGCAATTTCCCTTGATGAAATTTGCAAATTTGGCAAAATTTACCAAGGGAAATCGCCATGGGGGTGGCGATTTCCCTTGGTATTTTTTGCAAATTTGGCAAAAAACACCAAGGGAAATCGCCACCCCCCATAGCGATTTCCCTTGGTGTTTTTTGCCAAAATTCAAATTTTTACACTGGAAAATCGTCATGGGGGATGGCGATTTCCCAGCTAGAAAAAAATAAGCGGATTTTGGGAATTAATCGGAAATCAACGGTATTTTGGTATTTTTTTGGCTATATTTGAATAAAAAAAACCCTTCTTTTCTACTACAGATTTTTTTTTTAATTGGATTTTTTTTTTCAATAATTGCTATATAGCATACATAAGTAAAATTAAATATAAGTGACACTAACAGCACGTTTGATTCGCTGAAATAGAATAAAGAGGGAATGGGATAAAGAGAGAATGAAATAGAAGAAGAATGAAATAAAGTGATAATAGATATTATTGGTTGAATTGAATAAAGGGGGAATATTATTTGTTTGGTTGGTTGGTTAAAATGATGTTATAGAATAAGTAAAGCATAAATATAAAAGACTATTTTACCCTTAACATAAATAATATTCTTTTTTTATTAAAAACTAAAATTAATTTATTAATTTCTTAAAATTATATTAAATATATTAAAACATAAAATATAAAATTATTTAATGTATTATTTTAATATATATTTTTAAATAAAATTATAATATAATATATTTAAAATATTTATAAATAATAATATATTAATATATTACAATTATATTTAAAAAATATAATAAAATATTTATATTTTTTATTAATTTTATTCTTTTATAAATGTCATTGACTTTCTCTCTCCTCTCATTTTTTTCCTCCCTCTCTCTCCCTCCTCTCTCTCTCTTCATCTTCTTCAACAGACGAACCTAAATCCAGATTTCGATCTGCAACCGCCGCCGCAGCTGCCCACCTCCATTGCCGTCTTCAGTAGTATTGTAAAGGTTATTGAATATATATAATAATAATAATAAAATCTCACAATATATATTACTAAAATATATATATTACACAACAATAATATATATAGTAACATATCACAATATATTGGCTTTTTTATTACAATATAGCCAAAAAAAAAAAATTTATCAAATTACCGTTGCTTTTTGATTATTTCCCCAAAATACGGATCTTTTTTTTTCAGCTGGGAAATCGCCATCCCCCATGGCGATTTCCCAGCGTGTTTTTTTGCAAATTTGTAAAAAACACCAAGGGAAATCGCCATGGGGGATGGCGATTTCCCTTGGTGTTTTTTGCAAATTTGCAAAAATATACCAAGGGAAATCGCCACCCCCCATGGCGATTTCCCTTGGTAATTTTAGCAAAATTTGCTAAAACCATGAAGGGAAATCGCCATGGGGGGTGGCGATTTCCCTTCATGTATATTTTTTTTTAATTAATAAACAAAAATTATATTAAAACAAAATTTTATTTTAATTTGATAAATTTATTTTTAAAAATTATAAATTAAATTAAAAAATTTTTTTATAATTTAAAAAAATTTAAAAATTCGTAAAATATATTTTAGGTTTTTTTATAATTTAATATTTTGAATTTTTTTTTTAAATTTTAAATTTGAAATGAAAAAAAAACAAATTAGAAGAAAAAAAAATTGAAAGGGGGCAACGGTCATATGACCGTTGCCCCCATCCCCAAATCCCCCCTCCCCTACGTCCCCCCTCCCCCCCACACCCCCCACCCTCTATAAATACCCCCATCCTCTCCTTCAAATTTTCATTCCTCTCATTCAAATTTTCATTTTCTTTCAAAATTTTTTCATTTTTCTACCAAAAAAAATTTCTTTCTACAAAATTTTTTTTTCTACAACAATATTTTGAAATGGCTTCACTATTGAGGTTACAAGAAAATCACATCTCGGAGGTTATATTTAACGAGGTAAGTAAATTGTTATATTATTATTGTTTTTTATATTATTATTGTTTTTTATATTATTATTGTTTTTTATATTATTATATTATTATTGTTTTTTATATTATTATTATTTTTTATATTATTATTGTGTTATATTATATTATATTATTATTGTTTATATTATATTATATTATAATTGTTTTTTATATTATTATTGTTTTATATTATATTATATTATTATTGTTTTATATATTATTATTGTTTTATATTATATTATATTATTATTGTTTTATATTATATTATTATTGTTTTTTATATTATTATTGTTTTATATTATATTATATTATTATTGTTTTTTATATTATTATTGTTTTATATTATATTATTATTGTTTTTTATATTATTATTGTTTTATATTATATTATTATAGTTTTTATATTATTATTGTTTTATATTATATTATATTATTATTCTTTATATTATATTATATTATATTATTATTGTTTTTTTATATTATATTATTATTGTTTTTTTATACGAAATTATTGTTTTATATTATATTATTATTGTTTATATTATATTATATTATATTATTATTGTTTTATATTATATTATATTATATTATTATTGTTTATATTATATTATATTATTATTGTTTTATATTATATTATATTATTATTGTTTATATTATATTATATTATTATTTTGTTATTTTATAGTTTTATTTATTACTTTTTAATTGTTATAGTTTTATAATATATTAATTGTTATTATTATAACAGGAAACTCGTCGCGTATTACGTTCGAGGAAATTTACATTGGAGGACCCGCATCCTTATATTATCGACCACTTAAGAAGAGCCGGATTTTATCACGCAAGTCAAATTCGACGACTTGTGATACAACCCGATTTAATCTCTGCGTTGGTCGAACGATGGAGACCCGAGACGCACACTTTTCATTTTCCATGTGGTGAATGCACGGTCAGTCTCGAAGATGTTGCGCTGCAACTTGGACTTCCGATCCATGGCGATGCAGTTACAGGCGGAAGCCTGCTAGATTGGAATGAACTGTGTGAAGATCTATTGGGTGAGGTACCTCCAGAAGACGTCGTATCTGGCTCAACGGTGAGACTGACTTGGTTGAAAACGTTTCAAAATCTGCCATTACATGCAACCGAACAACAAATACAATATGCTGCTAGAGCATATATTTTACGTTTGATTGGAGGATTACTGATGCCTGACAAATCGAGCAGTCGGGTACATTTAATGTATCTTCCATTGCTACGTGATTTAGAGGAAGCAGCAAATTATAGTTGGGGTTCTGCGTGTTTGGCAGTTTTGTATAGAGAACTTTGCCGAGCTACAGTTCCAAAAAACCATGACATAGGTGGATGTCTAGTGCTTCTACAATCATGGGCTTGGTATCGGCTACCATTTCTTGCTCCGCGCGTAGATATTTCGGCTGTATACCCCCTTGCAAGCAGGTAATAATCTTTACTATTTTATTAATTTTGTACGAAATTGTATTTTTATAGGTCATTAAGATATTATATGCATTTTAATATGTGGAGTAGGAGTACGGGTAGAGATTTTACAGAGACTCCGAGCGATCTTGCAAGTATAAGACTACGACTAGATCGACTAGGATATGATAAGGTAAATATTTCGATTGTTACATTGAAGTTTTTTTTTTATTTAATCCATATGAAACTAATAATTTGTAATAATTATTCGCAGTTTCTGTGGATGCCATATTCCTCGAGTGAAATTATGGCATGCCTCCCATCGGATGCCTACAATAATTTCAATATATGGAAAGCAAACACAGCATTGATATGCTTTTCATATGTAGAGTGGCACCAAACTGACCGGGTGTTGCGACAATTTGGGATGCAACAACCAATTCCTGCAGCCCCGATGAACCTTGATAAGCTTCACAAGGTCGACATGCGTGGTCGTAATGATGAATTCTGGCCTGCGAAGCATGAACATTGGATCCAATGGTGGAACATACGTTTTCAACGAATTCCGACAGGTTACCCGATTGTTGGTAATAATTTCAACCCATCTGCTGATTACATAAGATGGTATAGAAATGAAGGTCGGCCTTTCGTTTGTCCACCGTCGATGCACGAGGATGTTAGGAGTATGCCATTTACCGGACAAACTTCAGCTCCAGTCCCTCCTACACAGGATATGGATGCTCCTAGACCTCGCCGACAACGTGGGCGAAGGCGTCAACCGACCTCATCGGAGTTCACAGCACCGAGGATGTCATTTGATCATCCTGAACCTGAACGGGATCATGGAGTACCATCCAGCCATCGTTATTCCGTAAGTCACCCCGGATATGACGTTGATGAGTGTTACCGACCATCACCGCCAAGAACGAGGTTAGATGACCAGCTCCCCGTCCTAAGTCCAAGTTCAGCATATTTAACATCCATGTATCAGTTTGGAACCCCTTTGTCAGCATTTGATGTTACATCATTTATGGGTGCATCTAGTAGTGAGGTTCCCGTTATGGGTGAACTAGGTGTTGGCTCATCCAGCAGTGGGTTTCAAATTTTTGATACGGATGAAACGACTGATGACATACAACCGGAACCAGTGGCGGTTATAGCAAGAGGTCGTGGTGGACCGCGAATACGTGCCACTGACGAGGTTGAACGACGGGTGCAACCACCACGCACTAGAAGAACTCGACACTGTTGCTCTACACCACGCAATAATTAGAATAATTGTAATGTGTTTTAAATTTCTAATATAAATTTATATGTTTTGCATTTCATGTAATTTGTTCGGAAATTAATTGTTATATTTTATTTTAATTTATATCTTAATGTTGTTATTTAATTTTAATATAATAATCCAAATTACATGATAAGTTGCTTTTCTTTTTTTCATTTCATTTTAATTTAATTTTCTTTTTAAATTTTAATAAGAAAAAAAATTTAATCAGAAATTAAATTAAATTTTTTTTATCAATAATCCAGTTTTAAACTGTAACAATCTATATTATTATTAAAAACAATGATTAAATTGATGTCACGAGTTAATCGAATACCAACTCAAAAAAACTAATCAAATTAAAAAAATTATTTTACGATACCAACTTAAAAATAACTTCTTTATTTAAAAAAGTGACTCGATAAATTTCTTTAAAAAAAAAATTTATTTACATTTTACATCATTAAATTATTTTTGATATAAATTAAATTTTCTTTTTTATAATATTACAAAATTATAAAAAATAAAATTTTTGATATAAAAATTTAATAAAAAATATAATCTTCTTTTTAAATTTTAATAAGAAATATATTTTTATTTTTTATAAAATTGTAATAATAAATTAAATTACATTTTTAATATATATTTAAAAAAAATAAATAACCAAACCTATAAAAAAAATATTTTAATTTAATTTATAATTTTTAAAAATAAATTTATCAAATTAAAATAAAATTTTGTTTTAATATAATTTTTGTTTATTAATTAAATATATATATATATATATACATGAAGGGAAATCGCCACCCCCCATGGCGATTTCCCTTCATGGTTTTAGCAAATTTTGCTAAAATTACCAAGGGAAATCGCCATGGGGGGTGGCGTTTTCCTTGGTATTTTTTTGCAAATTTGCAAAAATACACGCTGGGAAATCGCCATGGGGGATGGCGATTTCCCAGCTAGAAAAAAAAAGATCCGTATTTTGGGAAATAATCAAAAAGCAACGGTAATTTGATAAATTTTTTTTTTGGCTATATTGTAATAAAAAAGCCCAATATATTACTGAACACAAATAATATATATATATATATATATATATATATATATATATATATAACAAAACAATTGCACATATATATAAATATTATAACATAAAACAATATATATATATATATAGCAAATATAACACCATATATCTATAAACTTTCAATATATATAAACTGGCCCAAAGTTTCTCATAAAGAATTTAACCCAGTAAAATAAAAGTTGGCGGATGGCCCAGGGGGTGGAGCCAAAAGTCATGTCCTTATGGAAGGACAAAAACGGTTTTGCCGATGCCAACTTTTTGAGCCTTTACGAGCGGGTTAGATACATAGTTTCAAGATATATATATATATATATATATATATATATTAACACAAAAAGTAGCCAAAAGAAATTTGCTATAAAAATTTAATAAAAAACGAATACTTACAAAAGAAGTCAGTAAGTATATTCTTTTACTATATATATATATTCTATCATACAGTACCGAAATGAATATAAAAATATCCTAACAAAAGTATATAACAAATATATGAAATTAAATTATGATAATCGTCTTAAGATTATAGGACAATATATGCTATATACTATTTATGAACATAATATAAATATATGAACATTTACATGTTAATCCGAATACAGAAAAAGATAATCGAGTCAAGGTTTCACCTTTGACCTTAAGATGATTATTGCCTGTCTCACAGGTGCTTATAGTATGTTGCAATTCGTTTCCCAGGCCTCCTCGATTACATTGTAGTCGAGAGCACACTCTTAACAAAACGGCGAATCAGAAGAATGTTGGTTTCTCTCACAAAAGACACAAGAAAGAACAAGAGCATAATAGAAAAAATAAGACATATTTTCGGTACCATTTAAAAAAAGGCACTGCTCAGGCTTTATAGAAAAAAAAAAACGAAACCTGTTCGGAAAAGAAATGTTTGTTGAAACAGAATCGGTTCAATTAGACATAATTTTTGGATAAAAAAATATGTCCGAACAGACATGTCTCTATCATGCAGTCCCTTGGTTGGATGAAGCTGAATCGGTTCGGTTTGGACCGAATAATCATGGCGATTGGACAATAAAAAATTAATTATTGCCCAAACCCAAACCCGACCTAGGCTAGTTCCATGGCGGTAGCACGCGTGTGGTCCAACCCAAATTGTATAAATCCTTCTCCAACACAAAACTTGGGTGCCCCTTGGCGCCCAACCCCTCATGAAAACAAGGCTTATAAATACCACAAGCTTAGGCCTTAGTTCATCATATGTGGGATTCCACACCAATCACTAACATCAACCAATTTTCTTTCTCTTCAAGTGGGTACTTAGAGATTAATTTCTCATTCAAACATAATATCAGTTGTGTACATAAAATATGCATCGTGTATCTACTTACGACAACCTACATATTAATATACATATTTCATATTTATACACCAAATAAATATTGATATCCAACAAGTTCTTCATAATTTGATTAAAATTAAGTTGAAATCTAAATAAAAATACAATAAAATGTAGTATTATCTTTTCTTTCTCAAACATCCCAAAATAATGTATACGTCTCATTTCTTTTGTTCATCTTCTTTTTTTTTTTTAATTTTAGATTAAATTTATGTTTTTTTGTGTTGAACATAACATGTACTTTTCTTTACATATATTTCAAATTTATTTTTCTTTATTTTTTTGATATTAGAAAGTACAGAATATCATTTGTATTTTTTTTTTAATTTTAATATAAAACACACTAAAATTAAGTATTTTTTTTTTAACTCTATAAAAATCAAATAAAAAATAAAATAGAACTGATAGAATATTACATGTTAAGTTTTCATATAATTTTATAATATATATATATATACCTGACCCGATGTAATTTGTTATTTTTGTTAAATAAATAAAGGTTTAGTATATTTTTTTTTATAAATTACAAAAGTTTAGCCTTATAATTAAAATCAAACACGAATTATCCTAATTAAATTTGATAATTTGTGATTCATATCATATTTTTATTATTTTTTCATGTTATAATCGTATTTAAAATATTATATATTTATATAAATTTTGATAATTTAATAATTCGTGTTATATAAATTTTGATACGTTTGTATATTCTTATCATATTTATATTCATATTAATTTTTTATATTTGTATCATATAATCATATCGTGTTTTAAAATTACAAATAATATCCAACTTAAAAGTAAAAAAAAAAAAATTACAAAATCCATCACATCACATGTGATATGCAATAATGCAAGGTAGGTATAAATATAACACTTTAATCACTTTACACATTTTTCCCCTTTATTATTAAATTTATGGTTATCTAAAGTTCCGCTACATCATAAACTAGGGTTTTTTTTTCCCTTTCAATATAGCTAAAAAAATATTAATTCTCAAAATATTGACTCTTTAATTTTAAGTATCAAAATTCTCTTTTTTTTTTTTTTTATCAGTTAAAAAATCATTATGGTCAATGGTGATTTTTCAACAAAAAATTTTTAATTTTTTGTTAAAATAACGTTGAAAAATCGTCATGATTCATGACGATTTCCCAACTGAAATTAAAAAAATAATAATAATAATTTTCAATTGGAAAAGCACCATAGTCCATGACGATTTTCCAACATAGTTTTAAAAAAAAATTATTTTTTGTGTTGAAAAATCGTCATGGACCATGATAATTTCTCAACTAATTTTTTTATTTTTTTTTCCCCAACATACTTCACTATCTACGATTCTAAACTACAGTAAATTTAAAATTAAAAAAAAAAATAGTGAAGGATTTTTTTTAAAAATATTAAATAAAAATTATATAATTTATACTTTTAAAAAAATTAAAAAATTGTAAAATTAAAATTAAAATTAAATTAAATTAAATTAAAATAATAACAATTTACAAAAATTATATAAATTAATTTTTTAATTTAAATTTAATTATAAAATATATTAAATTTTTTTAATATTTTAATATTTTTTTAATAGTGAAATGGACTTTCGGGCAAAATATGTATAACGGTATTATTGTTGATACGAACTCTCTTCCGATGTATTTTTTTATTTAAATTTAATTATATATATAAATATTTTTTAATTATATAATTTTTATTCTCAAGTTTGGGCAAAGGAAATAAAAAATTTTCAACTCAGCCCGACCAATGGACACCTCTAGTCATAGCCGTCGAAAAATATCCTTATCAATCTGGTATATCGGGACACATCTAGGCTTGCCGGGTGGGCTACCCGGGCTGTAGATAGGTCTAGCTATGACTTTTATTCCTGGATAATCCACAACGCTTTATTTCCCTTACCCAAGCCCATTTCGGGTCGGCCTGACCCGAAAGTCCGTTTTACTATTCAAAAAATTTTAAAAATATATTTTTATATTTTTTATAATTGAATTTAAATAAAATTTTTGTATTTAATAAATAATAATTCGGGCTAGTCCGGCCGGCCCGAATTACAAAAACACTTGTCCATGCCCGACCCAATACGATCCGGGCCCAATATTAAATTTTTTATTTTAATATTTTTTGAATAGTGAAACGGGCTTTAGGGCCAGCCCTAGTCTGGCCCGAAATGGGTTTGGGTAAGGGAAAAAAAAATTGAGCCTTGGCTCGGCCTATGGACACTTTTACTCATAGCTGTCGAACATGTCCTTATCAATTTGGTACATCGGGAGTCGCATTTACAATAATACCGTTATACATATTTTGCCCGAAAATCCATTTTACTATTAAAAAATATTAAAATATTAAAAAAATATTTTTATATATTTTATAATTAAATTTAAAGAAAAAAATAATTTATATGATTTTTTAAATTGTTATTATTTTAATTTTAATTTTATAATTTATTAATTTTTTAAAGTATAAATTATATAATTTTTATTTAATATTTAAAAAAAAATTGTTAGAAGAGAAATCGCCACCACCTTCACTAATTTCTATATTTTATAATTTACTTTATAATTGTAGATAGTCAAGTATGTTGGAAAAAAAATAAAGTGGTGATTTTCCTAACATAGTTTAAAAAAAAAAAATTATGTTAAAAAATCGTCATGAGCGTGATGATTTTTCAACTGATAAAAAAAAAAAATGAATTTTGATACTTAAAAACAAAATATCGATATATTGAGAATTAATTTTTTTTTAGCTATATTAAGATAAAAAAAAAACCCTCTTAAACTACATAAGAGATAATTTACATTTTCAGTAATTGAATTTATCTTCAATTTTTATCAATTTTTATAAACTTTTAATTTTATCTAATTACATTACTGAACTTTTATTATTTATAAATTAAATCACTTATGCTAACTCAATTAAATAATTCTAACAGAAAAAACTGATTGAGTATAAATTATGACTTATTTTTTTAGTCTCGTCAAGATAATGCCATTTAGATACTCCACGTTGCTTCAGGTTCCTTCCAAACTTTGAAAGATTCCAAGATAGCATTTCCATTTTTCACAGCCATAACAGAAGAGCGTTATACAGCCTCTCCCAGAGGTCATATATACTTGTGAGATGTCATTAGCAACATCTCAATGTTCCAAAGCTCAAGCAATTAAAACCAACCCCCCGTCAAAACATAAAACATACAACATAATCCATCTTCCAACATTCAATACCATTATCACCATAATACTATCTTTCACCGGACTATCCAAACCTCTTAACATTTCAAGACAAAAATCCTCTTTTCAAAAGACAAGAAAAACACCACCTACAACCAAACGATAAAATAAAATTCAATACCATTTGAATCCATCCTCATTCTCTAAATACCACTCCTATTTTAAAAGCTCAATACCACACCATCTGCATCCCTCAACACACTCATTAGAAAGAAAAAAAAATACTGATCAAACACCACCAGAAATTAACTTAAGGCCATAGATAAACTTATGCTCCTTATCTCTAAACTCAAAACATCATCAATGAAAACAGATTAACCAGACTCTTTAGTTTCACTAACCACCTTCACTAGTAGGTCCTCTCAAATACATACCATTTCACTAACCAAATTCACTAGTAGGTCCTTTCAAAATTCGATCAAGATTATTCATATTAACATGATTAGAAAACTCCACACCCAACATAAAACAAGAAATAAGATTATATAACTCGTAAAGATACTACAAAATTAAACAATACTCTAACGACCACTATCCCACATGTGTCTCAATATTCTACTACTAAACCACCATCACTATTTGGATCAAGCTACTTATCCATATTCCATGATTCAATTGCCTCCTTCAAAAAGCTAATCTTACTGCTGAAGAGATTCACTTTCTAGCCTCCAATTCCATTAGTCTTTCGATAACCAACTCATCATTACAATTTGCAGAAAGACCTAATAATTGTTCCATCTCCCATTCCTATTTAATAAATCCCCATCCAACAGCAATTCATTGGCAAAAGCCCCCTTCACGATCAACTTCTTCTTCCCCTTCTTCGCAGAGAAACTCTTCGCTTTTTTCCTCTTTTTTTTTTTTTTTTTTTTTTTTTTTTTTTTGTTTTGAATTCTTAGTAATTTTACCAAGAATTGCTTCTTCAATATCCTCCAAGTGCCTCACTTTACGTGTTCTAAGTTTGGAAGCAGAGATTGGATTCATGGCAGGCAGAGTGTTCATTGAAAGTAAATCAGCCATGCCACTCTCAAGCTGATCTTTATTCAGTTCATAATCTGTCCTAAATGTATCTTAGCCTGATACACAATTTCAAGATATAACACCATTGCTAACAAAAGGAGGAAGGCTTAAACAGTATTTGAAAAGAGACATTGGTCAACTGACAAGAGATTTATTGTTCACAAGAGTGCAGATGGTACACGGCTAATCACTATTTCACATTAAAACACAGTTGCTAAACTCCAGCTTGGAGTCAATATAATGACAATTATAACAACTCCAAAGCCTAACATCTGTTAACCAAAACAATAGAAAAAAAAGCCAACCATCTACAGAAGTAAAGTACAGACTCAAATAACATAAAATTAACAAGAGATAGTCAGTAAAAGTTAACACTCAATACAGCAAAACAGATGCAAACAAGCATAGGAGAGTCAAGGAAAGTAAGCTACTAAGCTTATTCAAAGAAAGGGGAGAAGGCAACTATACTCTGGTTGAAAGGGTATGATTATTATTTCTCCATTTTTCTTAGACCTCATACCAGAAGCCTTGTTCACAAAACATTGACTTCCTTCCACTAAAAAATGCAGATGCACTGGCAAATGATACAGAATCACTTAGTTGTGCATTAGCAGCCTTGACGAACATCCAAAAATTGTAGCAATCGGGAATTAGCAAACAGTTGTAACCAGAATTGGGCCATATGACCGTCATACTAATAGGAAAACATGCAACGGTAGCTATGCTACTTTGGGTCTTACAGACACCATAAGAAAACTCATTTGCTCTAAAGTCAGATTTGTAGTTACAAACAACTACAGACACTGATGTAATGGGCAAATCCTATAATTACAATCATAAAAATCAGTCAAAATATCTGTTTGCCCGAAATCAGAATGAGAAAAACATGAAGTAGCAATAAGTATGGCCCACAAGCACAGGAAACCAATGGTTACTTTAATTTCAACCTAAATGGGGAAAACAGAATCAGGAAACACTAGTCCAAAGAAGTCCCATCTTTTAAAACTAGCTTAACACAACCAATGGCTACAATTCATCTAAAGCTAAAACCAAATTTCATAATGCTCCACATTTTTAAAAAGCACACATTCTAAGAACTAAAAGTAATAGCAGAATAAAAACTATTAAAAAAAAACCAATCAAATGACAACTAACAAAAGGAGAAGAGCTAAATTCCAAGTGGAAATTAAATCCAACAAAATTATAATAGAAAAATAGAATAGTAACAACAAAAAACCCAATAATATCTTATGATAAAACAGATCCAATTTATACCATAAAAGAAAGCTTAAAACACTGCATAAACCTCAAAATCTTCAAAAAGAACCAAGAACCCAGATCTCAAAACCTTAACTTTGTGAAAAACCACCTGTTTTTCCCTGTCTTAAACCTCTCCTCAAGCTTCTCCTTGGTAGCCTTACAAGCAGAGACTTTCTTGTCCTTGCTCTGAAGAGAGTCGACATTCACCACATCCTTCAAGTCCACATCCAGAGTGTAACGCGTGGGCATCACGTGCTGGTAATTCACGAGCTTGAGGAAGCATTTAACGCGGGATTTCTTGGCTGTCTTCTTGGAAGAGTCCTTGCGGATAACCTTGCTTGGGTATTTCTTAATCCCTGCAACCAAACAGTGGCCGTAAGGGCGGTCGCGGGTTCCATCGTCAAAGGATTTGACAATCACCGCCTTGCGACCAGCGTAGCGGCCCTGGAGGACGACGACGGCCTTGTTTGGTTTCAGGAACTTCACCATGGCTGTTCCTCTTCGCTTTTCTTTTTCACTCGGTTTGTCTTCCCAGACGCACTGGCATGTATGTAGTTCACGAAAAGGAAAAACGGGGTTTATATTTATCAGCAGAAATGAAACCCTAGCTTCTCCCTATTATGAACATTGGTAGGCTCTTGTTTAGATACTCTTGGGCCCAAGCTTGATTGGGCCTTATGATTTGATCTTTACAGTTCATTTATGTGTAAATTATTTCATTTGTAACATATCCTTAATTTAGATCAGTTTATGGGCTGGACCGGACCGTGACCCAAAATGTTTTTTTTTGTCCAAACCTATTTGGGCAGGGCTCGGATCTGCCCGTAATTTGGGCATGCTTATATTCAAAAATTTTAAACCTAACCAAAATTAAACTCGATATATTTGGACTCATAAACATCATTGAGAACGTTAACATTGTATAGCAATTATTAGATAGATAGACTTGAGTTAAACCCTGAGACCAATCTGCATGCAACGTATTACGTACGGTAATGCAGAAAAGAATACCAAGCTATAGATAGAGTTGAAGTGAGTTTAATTTCATCTTTTGCCATCTTTTCCGTTGCAGATCAGTCATCTTAATGCATGGCAGCAGCATGGGCTTAATTAGATAGGCAGTCCAACAGTGTCAAAAATATGTATAGAAATGAAATAAATTAGCACACGACGTTGAACCAAAGGGCGTTATTATATTTATCCCAAATCACAGGTTCTGGCCTATAAATCCAATTCCATGTTTCCCAATCTGGAAACTATGGTTAATAAACTATAATCAACTTCATTTCTTTCTACTAAATTATTACATTAACCTTCACAAAAATTTCATGGAAATTCCTCACCGGGAGTATGAATGAATCTTGATATCAGATTTTATGTTGTGTTCAGGGAAAACAGAACCACGCACAGTTTATTATCAGAAAGAAAAGAAAAGAAAAAACAGAAAAGATTAAATATATAAAAAGACTAGTACTAATTCACTAATTCTTTAATCCCCTTTTGCAACATCTTGTCTCTGCCTTGTAAGATTTGAACACAAGCTAGCATCCTAGCCTCGTGCATGCATTCTTTCTATACCAGTCGATGTCACCAACATCAAACAACATTATCTTAACAACTTAATTTGAAATGCCTTATGTTTCTCTATCTCATACGGAAGGTTCTTGCAGACACATTTGGTCCCTTAGCTGTTATCAATTGTCCCAAGTCCGTACTCTCAAGGATACTTCATAGTCCAGATGTGTTGCTTATGTTTTTGTGTTCTTGTTCTTGTTTTTTTTTTTTTTTTTGTTGAGAAATGAAGTTAGCAATCATAC
This sequence comes from Fremontodendron californicum, assembly GCA_030761205.1. NCBI lineage: Eukaryota > Viridiplantae > Streptophyta > Magnoliopsida > Malvales > Malvaceae > Fremontodendron > Fremontodendron californicum. The sequence goes on from JAULJL010000037.1 coordinate 5,940,375, forward strand.
TGGACTAATGTTTAGCTGTCCCACACTCCCAATGGGTTGATTGAATTTGCGTAAATCTTTGCCCACGTGGAGCATACATTTTGATGATTTGATTGCACATTTGAGCAGGTTTATTGACAGAGAAAATGAGCTTAGACAGGCGAAACCACCAAGTCCTCAGCCACCGCAGAGAGCTCCCTTGATCCTTGGACAAGATCGCGGCTTAGCAGGCAGTTTGCAGTCCAGAAATTTAAATTGCGATCGCGGATGCATTTTTGATTACATCATATTTATCGCGGTTGCGAACGTAACAAATGCTATCGTGATAAATTACGGTGAATATCAATGACGTAAAGAGTCGAAATCGTAAAATAGCAACCGTAACGTCGCGTTGCGGTCACTATTTAAATATCTGATTTGCATCCCTAAAGAGGAGAAAAGCTCTGAATCTGAGATATAAATCACTGCTTGAGCAATGACGAAATTTTTTTTCGTCACTGATATATTAACAGTGACGGAGTAGAGATGAAAATTATCTTTAAATTAGAATCATTCCTTGTGACAGAAATTAGTGACGGACTTGTGACGGGACAATGACGGAAATAATATTACGCGTCAGAATTTTAACTACAAATAAAATTAATTTCTTGTCAACATTCTGTGACGAAAGTTTTCGTCACAATTTTTGAAATCATAAATAGTGACGGTTTTTAGTGATAGAATTATGACAGATATAATTAAGTTGTTTATTTTATTTAAAAATAATTTTTTTTATAAATGAAAAATGTTGTGATAGATTTGATAACGAAAAATCTGTCACTAAATTAATTACAGATCTTTGTGACGGCATTGCCCGTCGTAAGGATTGAAATTGTACATAGTGACAGAATTTTGTGATAGATTTGTGAAAAATTCAATTAACTTACTTATTTTTTCTAAATATTAATTTTTTATAAATAAAAAAAATACTACAGTGACAGATATAGTAACGACTTTTCCATTATTGATTTAGTGACAAAGTATCTGTTACAAAAATATCCGTCACACAGTTCGAAAAATAAATTAATTTTCCTCTTCTTTTCCCTCGATATTTTAACCCTAAAACCCCAATTCTATTATTTTTTTCTCTTCAGCGGTGCAAATACCCCCACTACCTGAATCTTCACTTTCAGTCAACCAAACCAAGGGTTCGTCGATTCCGTCAGCCTCAGCCCGCCACCCGGCCATCGTTCAGGTCCATTTCTCTCTTCAGTCGTTTGTTCCTCCTCCTATTGCGTCTGCCGTCGTCGTCCAGCCCTGCTCTGTCCTCTGCTTTCTTTGCTTCTGCTTCCAATGGAAATGGAATGAGGCTTATGTGGGTGATAATTGTCTCTTCATAGCTGGGCAAGTTCCTTGGACCCGCTTCTCGCACCGACGCCCTTAAGAAGACTTGGGATTACATCAAGCTCGACAATCTCCAGGTCTTTCACCCTTTCATTTTCATTGAGTATTTTCTTCCAAGATTATTATTTGTTCTTCTCTCTTTTTATTATTTTTTAATTATTTTTTCCTTAAAAAATTTCTTCCATTTTCTTTTTCTATTTTTGAATCTGTTTCTCGTTATATTTATATGCTTGTTACGCATTTTTTCTAAGGGTTCGATATTATAGATTTATTAAATATTGATATGTGGTTATTGATTTTCTTCTATCATTTGTGGATGGCCATGTTTTTAATGTTTCTTTGATTCCTTTCATAATTTTGTTGCAATACTCTTCCGCTTAAGTTTTCTGATCTGATTTCATTTTAATAAATTTTACTTAAAACTTTCCTTATTCTTCTTTAATCATATCCTTTTTTTTTTTTTTTCACTAATATTTGAAATCTTTGATCTATTTGCTTATTTGGAGTTATATATATATATATATATATATATATATATATATATATATATGAGTTTATTTCACTAATATTTGAAATCTTTGATCTATTTGCTTGGAAACGAGAGAGGCCGTGGCTATAAAAAAGGTTTTGCAAGACAGAAGATACAAAGAATCGTGAACTGCAATTAATGCGTGTTCTCGATCATCCGAATGTTATTTCCTTGAAGCACTGTTTCTTTTCCACGATAACTAAAAATGAGCTTTTCCTTAACTTGGTTATGGAATATGTACCGAAGAGCATGTATAGGGTTTTGAAACATTACAGCAGTACAAATCAAAGAATGCCACTTATCTATGTGAAACTTTACACGTACCCGGTGTGCATAGTATTCTTTTCCATGCTTGATTTTTGTGTAATCTTCTTCTTTATGCTAATTAGAGGAGTTTTACAGATTTTTAGGGGGCTTGCATACCTCCATAGTGTTGTTAGAGTTTGCCCTAGGGATTTGAAGCCTCAAAATCGTTTGGTATGCTTTTCTTACTGCTGACTTTTGTAGAATATTTTTGTAGAATATTTTTGAGGTTAAGATTTGTGATTTTGGAAGCGCAAAAGTGCTTGTAAGTTGATCCTCTCTATACTAATTTTCCAAGTGCTCTTCCTTTCTAATTTGTGACGAACATTTTAGTCAACCAATTAGTTTTTCTCCGAGTGAAACATTGTTATTTCTAAAACTAAAATAGGATTTTAGCTCTGTGTTGTTTGAATGTTTGATTCTGATTGTAAGTTCTAAAAGGATTGACTTCATGTGATATCATCTTCTATTTGTCAAGGGTGCAACTGTGCAAGGTATTACTTTTGTACTCATTTTGAAAATCAGCATTGTGATAACACAATTTAATGACTCTTCACTGTTGATTGTGCAAACTGATAAAATGACCGTGTTTAGTTGTAAAATGACTGTTTTCTGAACTCAAAAAGGAAATCCACAAATCCATATTACTAGAAGTTAAGAACTAATATTTAAGCAATCTTATTCTTGGTTTCAAGACACATAATATTCTTTTCCTATCATGTGTTGTATAAAAATAAGCATGACGTGATTCTAAAATCTAATTGTAAATCTGCATGGCTCTTTTCAGTTCACATGATGTGATGTTGATTGAGATTTTCTTTGATCCATTCTTTCTGAAAGTTACTTGGGGTCGAACAAGCTTTGCGCTTTGAGAACTCTATTCTTTTTCTAGAGAGCATCTTTCTTATATGTTATGCCTTAGAGTAGCCTGATGTCGATATTCTGTGTTTAACTTGAATATAATCAAACTTCTGCATTTTCTGTGACACATTACTTGTAGTTACTTTAATTGTGCAACTTCAGTGTGTAATTAATGCTATTGATGAGTGTTTCTTTCCGAAGCAAATAAAATGAGTATACTGACCTTGCTGTCTTAATGACCACATGCCATCATGTTCTGGTCAAACTCCCAATTTGTTGAGCATTATCTGGATGTGAATTTAATGTATTGATTGAAGGTTGTGTATGCATATTGGTGTTGGAATAATTGATTTTGATCAGAAAATAGGGCAAGCTCTTGGTGTATTCAAGTGGAGCAGTCAACTGTGAGTATAACAGAAACCTTTGGGAAGTTTGATGATGTGCTTGAGCCTGGTTCTCATTGTTTGCCTTGTTGTTTAGGAAAACAAGCGGGTGGTATTCTCTCCTTGCGTGTGTAGCAACTGGATGTTCTATGTGAAACAAAAACCAAGGTTTGTTGGTAAAAAGTTATTGATACAGTTTTGTCATATATGACTAAAAAGTACTAGTCCTTGGAACTGAATCCTTTCTTTATCGTTGTTTGTTGGTATATACATGTAACTGTGTATGAATTAATATATTGCAATTGAATTTTTTTCTTCCTTTTGTTTTCAGTTCAAAATTTCAAGGCAATATATATCAAGACCTTTTGGTGCTCGATGTTCACATAAGTAGGCAAATTATCTAATTTTTTTTTACTTGAATTACTTTTTATTTCGTAAGTCTGTAGCCCTTTATGTTGTAGACTTGTAGTAAAATTGAAAACAGTAATTAAACCAAAAAATGGGGGAAAAAACCTTTCCTATGTGTTTCTTCCTTATTGATTTTCAAGTCTTTCTAAAAACTTGTTCTTTACTCTTTTTAGGAATTGTTGGTCCATTGCTTTTATGCTGATTGGTGCTTTAATTATTTTTTTTTTTCATTTTTTTTTGGCTATTTGTAGGTAACATTAATTTAAATTCTACATTTGATAAATTAGAGCATAGTATTAAGTATCATTCAGATTTCAAGAATATATATGTCTAACCTTAAGTTAGAGAATCAAAGGTTATTTATTCCTTAAGTAACATCATGTTAATTTATATAATCTTTATAGTTTAAAGCATTTAGAAGGAAATATATGGTTAAACCTATATGGTTTTCTGAGACATGTTGCCATTTCTCATGATATTCTTTTGTTATTTCTTTGCATATTCATAGCTTGTTTATGGTATTAAAGAAGTATTGCAGCGCATGAAGAGGCAACAGGCAAAGAAATAATCGTGGAAGAGTGAAGAAGTATCAATCCAGATAATTGAGAATTTTTTATTTTATTTACAAGGGATAAATATGCTTTAAAACATTATGTAATTTTTTATTTCAATTAAATTTCTTGTATTCAAAGACTTAAGATTATGTAAAAACATTTAGTTCTTAGACTCAATAAATTGAGTATATATTTATTCCATATGTTTAGGTGAAAAGTAGCAATGATTGTTTACCCTTCCAAGTGAAGAAACTCATCATTTATCCAAACAAATAGAGAGAGAGAGAGAGAGAGAGAGAGAGGAAAAACTGGTCATTCACTGTTCCAAATTTCCTACCCTTCCAAGGCACTCATATTTGACTCTCAAAGTAACCTCCTTTTCAGCGACGTATTCTCCTATTTGACCTAAAAGGCAATTACTTTTCAATCTCCATTTGTCGACTATCTTACAGGCTTACACCTTATTGATGATGATTATTCATTATTATTATCTACCTTAAACTGTTTTGTTTCGGCTCAAAATAAGAATTCATGTTCCTTACTATATATATATATATATATATATTCATTTTTTGGCTCGTTAATGTTACTTGACTTTAAAATCACACGGTTGCTTAATTTCATCCGGAAAAAAAAATTGCAATGGAGTATTTGGTTTGTTGATGTTTTGTTTTGGAGAGGAAGTTAGTGAGTTCGTGGAACTGAAAAAAAAAAAAAAAAAAAGAAGCTATGTTTGATCTGCATATGTAGAGGATCGATGTCGAAGGAATGATGGAGTTTGGATTCCGAGACGTATTTCAATGCTTAAGTTGTCAGTGAAAGCTCAAAAAATTCCTCATGTGAGCAGAAAGATTAGAAGAGGAAATGTTAAAATGTATAGGAAGCTTACGTGAGACAATGCTAACCTATCTTTTTATACATTATTTATGTGTAACTGTGGGCTCGACATGTATAAGATAGATGTATAATGCTTTAGGGGTGACAGGTATCCAACATGTAGTAATCCAAATCCAAGTAAACTTGGACATATATATATATATGAGACATTGTTGCTAAAGAAGCAAAGCTTATTTATATTTAAAATTAGTTGGATTGGTTTCAACTTGAATTATATATATATTTTTCATATTTATTCTCTAAAATTTAAAATCTCGCATAATGAGTTAGCTTTATTAATTGAAAAGACAATATTCAATCATACATTAGATTTACAATTAAAATATGAAATATGATAAGGGCAAGAAAAGGTGTAAATGTAGTGTCCAAAACTTAAAAACCCTTAAAAGAAAAGCCACAAAGGTAAACCCATTATAGGTCATCCGTCCTAGTTTGCAAAATATAATAGTTGAGATTTGCTTGATGATTTTAGGTTTTAGGGATTTGGGTGCATATAAGTGTTAGTGAGACTGAGTTATCAAGCGGTCCAAGCATTAACATCAAAATCAAAATGACCCAACTTGAAGTACATTCGTCTTGCCATTCATCATCATTTGCTTGTTATTATCATGAATTTAAATTACGGTCACAGACGCATATCGTTGAGTTTATCGATCGCGGTTGCAGATGTAACAGATATTATTGTAGTTATGATTTTTTTTTTTTTTATATACAATGTATCATAAAAATAATAATTATAATTACAATAATTAAAATAAAATTTTTTTATTTATAATTTTTTAAAATAATTTAGGACATTCTATGATATTTTATTTATAAGATAAAGTCATTATTCACAATTTGTAAATTGAATCTATATAATTCACGATCGCGAATTTAATGATTTTCAACCACTAACCATTCACGTCTTAATTACAGTAAATATCAAAGGCGAAAAAACCAAAATCACAAAATAACAATCGTAACATTGCGTTATCATCGCTATTTAAATGTTTAGTTTTTCCATCACAGATAAGGCAGCTAAGGCTAGCAGCCATTGCTAACCCTCCGGACCAAAACCCAGCCTTCTATCACATTACTTAGCTTCAAATACAAAATACACATACATTGTCACATCCATGTATTCTCTCTTCATACTCATCTCTCATTCATTTACTATTCTTTTTGTCCCAATAAATTCGAGAATAGATTGGTTATCCCAGTTCCTAATTTTTTTTTTTTTTTTTTGGATAAGCAAAATAATTTCATTGTTGGTTATTCCAGTTCCTAGGTTAATTAAGGCTTAAATGTTGAAAATTAATTTCCTTATTGGATAGCATCAAGATATATGGATTACAGGCTTACACATATATCGGCATTATTTTTAATAATACGGTCGGAGTCTCGGAGATGTCTTAATATGCATTTCTCTATTCAATGACGCATTCAAAATTTTATGTTCGAAAGTGTATTGACAAAAATTAAACTTTGATTCACAACGAAATAGAATTTATCTTTTTACCAATTGAAGCATTACATTTTATTCAATACATACATTACAATTTAAATAACGCTCAAATTTAAAATCATTTACTATCAAACTATGAAAGACAAGCTTATCAATTAGTTCATCCACTATATATATATATATATATATATTCTAGTACTATAGATTGCAAAGACCAAAACTTTATTGTCAAATATTACATTCTTTGAGAATATTTTTTGTTAGATCTGATTATTTTGAATACGATATAAAAATATAAAACAAACACGACACGTTTAATAAATATAAAAATAATATAATAAATACGATATATTTAAATATAATTAACACGACACGTTTAATATACACATATCGTATTTATATTTAAAATTTTAATATATTTAATAATTTATATTATATTTATACTACTAATAAAAAATTATCAAGTTTAGATTTTGCATTGCATCTAATTGCATGGGATGGAGTAACAGAGAGATACGTAGCGATGGGTGCAAGGCTTCCATCATACAAAGAAGTCCCACCTTCTTTATCTAAACACACAAAGTCTGCAGTTTTCAATTCATTTCATCACGTTTCGCCTTTTGGTTAGTTTCGATTTTTAGCCCATTCTACAACATTGTATCATTTGTTTTAACATTTTGGCATTTTCTTTTCGACAAACCAGTTATTTTTCCCTTTTAGAAAATTCTCTTTCCTTAGATGCAAAGAATATTAAAAGAAAAAAGGTTGCGGACTCTTGGGACAATTGCTAATCTTTGTTTCAATTGACCATCTAATTAATTTTTTACTAGTCTTAATTAGGCTGTGTTTGGTGAAATAGTTAATGTTGAAAGGACCCTTAAACCTAGATGTTTTCCCCATTATTCATATGACTTTTGCAAAAAGAAAATGAATTTTCCAAACAGGACTAATCAAAGAAAACAGACAGAAATGTAGTAGTGTTGGACAAAAATTTGAACAAAAATGTTGATGTCTTGTGAGGTAAATAATTAAAATGTCAACTTAACTATTTTCCAGATTGGATTAGCAGTCATGTTTGTTTGGGGCTGAATTTTGGCAGTTTATTGGGAAGCTTCCTCAGTTTATAAAGTGAGATTGGGACATTTGATCATCTTAACTCTTAATCCAAATCCCCTTCTTTCATCAACCAAACTAGTTACTTTCATTAACCTAATCTGTCAACTACTCTTTAAAACATGAATAATTTCCAGAAATTTCAATAGCGATCGCAACGCGACTTTATGATCGTTATTTTACGGTTTCGGTTTTTTTCGTCGTAGATATTCACGGTCGATATTTACTACAATTGATCGCGGTAGCATTTATTACATTATTAGTATGCCCAATTGCAAATGCAATGTTTACCAGATTTTCACTAAAAATTATTAGTATGCCCAATTGCAAATGCAATGTCATTAATGTTCACTAAACAAAAGATTTAACCTTTAAGAGCAAAATTGTTCATTCAAATAAACAATGCATTCTAAAATAGTATACATTAAAATTCATTTTAAATTATATATCTATATATATATATATATATATATCTATCTATCTATCTATCTATCTATCTATCTATCTATATCTATTTATTTATTTATAAAAGTATAAATTCCAAAAATGATAAAAGTAATTAACCCAAATATCGATTTATGTCAATTCAAGTTCAAATCAATTTATGATATATCCATATACTTATTTTTAATTACATTAATATTTTGGAAAGTAAAATTATGCTTAATTTAACTTTGGATTATTTTAATTAAATATTTTGTGTCATTCGGGTTTGGATCAAATCGAGTTCGATGTCAAATTCAACTCGATTCAATTCATGTTTGAATTGCACAAATTCAGATTATTGACTTTTTTTAATTAAATTGGATCAATCAAATTTGGGTTCGGGCTTTCAAGTCAGGTTAGGCTTTTGCCACCTCTACTTTAGTATAATTAAGGCTGTAATATACTCGACAATCGGAGGTATATATTGAATTTAAACCTTGACGTGTATATGAAATAAATTAAAAATTAAAAAAGAAATAAATTAAAAATTAAAAAAATTCATCTCTGGTTGCCTAAATTAATAAATAAACATATATATTGAAGTGAAAATCATTCTAAGCTTGAAAGAGAAACTATACGTTTATTAAATTGCACAGTAGAAATGTAATAATTAGTGTCTTTTAAGTTGCTAAAAGAAAAATATTGAAAAAAGATTTGCAATTGTCTTGGGCTCTTGGCATAGGAAGAGAAGATAAGGCAGATGAAGTAAAGCATGAGGGGCAATTATTAAGGCACGTCTTAAAGTAACCTCGTAATTTTGAATATAATACGAAAAAAATAATTAAAATATAATATAACAAAAAACAAAAAATAAAAATATGATATGATACGAAAAAATAATATGAATACGATACGAATACATGAATGTATCAAAATTATATAAAATAAATTATTAATGTATCAAAATTTATATAAACATATAATACTTCAAACACGATTATGAGATATAAAAATAATACAAATACGACACAAATACACGGATTGCCAAACCTGTCTTAAAAAAGCAATGCACTGATATATTTCTTCCTCTAGAGTTTTAAAAAAGAGGGAGACAAATTAAGAAGAAAAAGGAAAAAAAAGATAAAGCAATGAAAAAATCATTTCTTGTGGCAATGGAACTCGTACAGTAAAGAAGTGCATGATGGGTGTAAGTAGTTATGGTGGAGCCCCACGACCAAATTGGTAAAAGCTACTAAAAGAAACCTATAAAATAAAATAAAAAATAAATAACAGGATTATGATATATACATATAAAATTAAAAAAATTGGTAAGAAATTAAAACTAAAATGAGTTTTGAAAAATGAGGTAAATAATAGAAAAATTCAGATAGACGTTACTCTAGTCTATATTGCCTCCATTGCCTTGTTTGGCTTTCAGGGCCAGCTTCCCTCCATTGCCAAAGATCATATAGGTTTAGTTTTTGCTCTCTCTCTCTCTGCCTACTTGCTTCTGGTTGGATTTCGTGGTTTGCTTGATTAAGTACATGGCTACTTCATTACTCTTCCTTTTTGCAAAGTTATTCATTGCAAAAAAAGAAAAAAGAAAACCCATGTTCTATGCATTTCTTGTTATTCCTCTAATAATGAAGTTGATTAGAATTTGATTGGTATTTTTAGTGCTTTATAATGTTTTTCTTGGTCATTTCCTTCATTATATCACTTTTTAGTTGGTCCTTAAAGCATCATTATGTTGTTTTTGTGTAGCTTTTCCATTTTGTTTCTCAACTTTCTGCATTTTCTTTTCTTTTTAGAATGGCCTTTATATCAGAAGCTTTCCCCATAGATTAGGTGCTAAATTGCCTTTTTTTTTTTTTTTTCATTTTTTGTGGATCAGATGTTGCATGCATGCCCCCTGTTGCTAACAGCCTAGAAATGAGAGGAGTTTTGGGAAACTTACCTGGTTCTGTCGAGACTAGACATCGATTATCTGCATCAATGTGAGTTCCTTCTTTCATTGGCATGGCATCTTTCTAGTTATTTGTTACTCTGTCTGTGCCTGCAATTTCCAGTTGTCAGTATTGACTTTCCTTAGTAAGGCCAAAGTGCAATATTTTTTAGAGGAATTTTTTTTCCTGGAAAATCCTTTTTGTTACAATGCTGTATTCCTAGCTTATACTGTGATTTGAGTGGACTGATTGATCAGGCTGCTAAGTACCTTGGATCTTTCTCAGCACCAAAACTTGGAAACTTTTTTCCTAAAAAACCATAGTTTCTATTGTTAATCTCAGTTTCTCAGGAATTACTCAAGTATCTTTGTTCTTATTGATTATTAGTAAAACCAGCTAGTCACGGATGCGTTTTCGATCACGTCATATTTTTTGTTGAGAAAAGCTTAGAGTAGATAACTCTAATTTTACCACTCAAAGAAGAAAGTTTAGATTTTAGGAAAACTCACAAATGCTCACACTTCACTCTAGACTACACTCTTTAGAGAAGAACTCTTTAGGAAAACTTAGAACTTTTATTGCTTATTGAAGCTTACTACTTGATGATTTACAAATGCAAGGGAGGGGGGTATTTATACAATACCAAGACAAACACAAGCCACACAAATATAAAATCTAAATAAATTACAACCACCCATTGTTGTTTAATAACAACCACACATTTAAATCACACAACTACAACCACACATTAAACCACACAACTACAACCACACATTAAACCACACAACTACAACCACATATTAAACCACACAATTACAACCACACATTAAACCACACAATTGCAACCACACATTAAACCACACAATTACAACCACACATTAAACCACACAATTGCAACCACACATTGTTAGGCTTTTATTTTTCCTTGGGCTGGTATTGGACAATTTAACACTCCCCCTCAATACCAGCTCTTCCTCTTTGCACCATGTTGAGTTGACGACGAAACATTTCAAATTTGTTGATACTCAAACCTTTTGTGAATAAGTCTGCCATTTGATCATCTGTCTTGATCTGCTTCATCTCAATTTCTTCTTGTAGAACCTTTTCTCTGATAAAGTGATAATGCACTTCTATATGTTTGGTTCTTGCGTGAAAGACTGGATTTTCTGCCAAACGAATTGCTGACTGGTTGTCGCAATACAACGGAACTGCATAATCTACTGGTTGATGTAGATCACTCATTAGTTGTATCAGCCACGTACACTCTTGAGCTGCCATTGCTGCTGCTCGATACTCAGCTTCGGTAGTTGACAATGATACCGTTGGTTGTCTCTTACTGCACCAAGAAATTGTTCCAGAACCAAGTTTAAACATGTACCCAGTTGTTGATCTCCTGGTGTCATGATCTCCTGCATAGTCAGCATCACAATAACCAACTAACTTACAGTCTTCACCTTTCTTGTACAAAAGACCATAATCTATTGTACTTTTCACATATCTCAGTATTCGTCGAACTGCTTCTAAATGAGGCTTCTTCGGATTTTGCATATACCGACTCATCACACCAACTGTATAAGAAATGTCAGGTCGAGTCAAGGTTAAGTAGATCAGGCTACCTACCAATTGTCGATATATAGTTGCATCTTCCAAGTCTTTGCCTTCAAGTGCACACATCTTGCCATTTGGTTCCATCGGTGTTGAAATTGGCTTGCTCTCGAGCATTCCAAACCTTTTTAGCAAATCTTTAGAATATTTTTGTTGACAGAGAAATATTCCTTCTTGTATGTGATCAACCTCTAGACCAAGAAAGTGCTTGAGTTGTCCAAGTTCTTTCATTTGGAAACGAACTGATAAATTCTCCTTGGTTTGAAGAATTTCTGCCTCATAATCACCAGTTATGATTAAATCATCCACATATATCAATACGATAGCTAGCTTTCCTCCATTAGCTTTGACAAACAAGCTGGAATCTGCAGGTGTCACTGAATAACCACTATGAGTTAAAAATTCAGCAATCTTACCATACCATGCTCTAGGTGCTTGTTTCAATCCGTAAAGTGCCTTTCGCGGCTTACACACATGCTCAGGATGATTTTGGTTTTGAAATCCCAATGGTTGAATCATGTAGATTTCCCGATCTAGCTCTCCATGAAGGAATGCATTCTTCACATCCATCTGCCACAAGTTCCAGTCTTTGTTGGTTGCAAGGGCAAGTAGGACTCGTACGGTTGTAAGTCTTGCCACCGGACTAAATGTTTCATCATAGTCTAGCTCATACTTCTGAGAGAAACCACGAGCCACCAACCGTGCCTTGTACCTTTCAATCGACCCATCTGGACGATGTTTTATCTTGTAAACCCACTTGCAGGATATGGGTTTCACATCTCTTGGTTTTGGCACTAGATCCCAAGTCTGATTCTGCTCAAGCGCAGTGATCTCTTCTTTCATAGCCATAATCCACTCAGAACTCTGTGATGCTTCTTCAAACGTCTCAGGTTCTGTTGCAATTGGTTCTTCCACTATGGCTGCATTAGCATATTTGGGATTTGGCTTCCGTGCTCTTGTTGTCCTTCGGATTTGTGATTGTTGAGATGGTTCTTCCACTTCACTCGATCTAACATCTGGTTGATACACACCAGTTTGCCAAGGACTCTGGACTAACACTTGCTCGTCATCGTTATCATCACATAGGTCTTCTACTTCATCTGAAGTTGATTGAAGTTGGACAATATACTCTCCCATTTTCTGTTGTAACATGTCTTCAAATTCTTTTGAATCTGACAACACCTCCTTTTCTGAGGACCACCAAGAAGATGCTTCATCGAATACCACATTGCGTGAAGTGTAACATCTTCCACTCGTAGGATCACAACATTTCCACCCTTTCCTTTGGTTGTCGTATCCCACAAAGATACACCTAGTTGCTTTCTTATCAAACTTGCTACGTAAATGATCAGGAACAAATACATAACATACACAACCAAATACTCGAAAGTAGCTGACTGAAGGTTTCATTTTCCACAATTTCTCAAAGGGTGAAACAAACTCTAACCTTGGTTGAGGAAGTTTGTTGATCACATGGGCTGCGGTTCTCATAGCTTCGGCCCAAAATCTTCCGGGTACATTCTTTGCATGCAGCATACTCCGACAAATTTCTGCAAGATGCCGATTCTTTCTCTCTGCTACACCATTCTGTTGTGGTGTATTGACACAAGTATACTGATGACGTATGTTGCATTCTCGTAGGTATTGAGAGAATTCGCCTGAGCTATATTCTCCTCCATTGTCTGTGCGCAAGCAACATATCTTCTTTCCCACTTCTCCTTCAACTATCTCTTTGAACTCTTTAAACTTTGAGAAAGTGTCAGACTTTTCTTTCATAAAGAAAACCCACACATACCTGGAGAAATCATCAATAAACGTCACCATGTACCGCATTTCACTAATTGATGGTTGCTTAACGGGCCCAAATACATCAGAGTGAACTAACTCTAATGGTTCTTTTGCTTTAAACTTTGACTCCTCGTATGACAATTGGTGTGCTTTACCATATTGGCATCCTGCACAAACTGTGTCTGTTCTTATGTCAAGCTGAGGAAGTCCCTTAAGCATCGACTTCTTCATCATCATACTTAGCTTGGAATAACTAACATGACCTAACCGCATGTGCCATAAATCTGCTGTATCGCTCATTCTTGTCTTGTCTACATATGCTGACTCTGCTGACATCACGTAGACTGACTCCAGACGTCGTCCTTCCATCATCGGCTGTCCTGAGATTTTGAGATCACGATATACCTTCACATCCCTTGGACCAAACAGAATATGGTGACCTGACGATGTTAATTGTGCCACTGAAAGCAAATTTTTCTTCATGCCTTGGACATGGTAAACATCTTGTAGTGGTACCTGATTATGACTATATCGAGGTGCTACTACCGTCTTACCGATGTGAGTAATCGGTAATCTTGAATTATCAGCTGTCACAACAATGCGATTTCCCTTGTATTCTGACAGGTTCTGCAACTTCTGTTTATCGCCTGTCATGTGATTTGAGCAACCTGAATCGACAATCCAGTCATTCTCATAGTCAATTCGGTCAGCCGTTGTTACTGTGAGAGCTAACTCTTCCTCTTCCATAGCAAAAAATGCTTCAGTGTCCCAATCATCTTCGCTTTTCTCCTTTGTACTAGAAGTAGCAGCATTGCTCTCAGCGGGCCTTTTGTTAAACCAACAATCTTTTGCCATGTGACCTTTCTTGTCACAGTTGTAACAGTTACCTTCAAATCTTTTATTGTTGCTACGATTCTTTGAAGCTCCCCCTAGACGAGAGCTCCCTTCTCCTTGATGACTTTTTGTCTTGTCACCATACTTTTTAGATCCACCACCGACGTGCTGTTTGAATTTGCCTTTGCTTTTGTTGGTGTAGAGTGCTTCCTCTTCACTTTTCAACGAGACCCCTCCCATTTGCTTGGCCATAGATTCTTGACCAACAAGCAAATTTTCAAACTCTACAAGTGATGGTTGAGTTGGCCATCCTTGTATAGCGGCAACGAAGCTGCGATATTCGGGCCTCAAACCATGGATAATTATTCTTTTTACCCTGGTATCTCCAATAGCAGCTGTAGGATCTAAATCAGAAATTTCACGGCATAACGTTTTTACCTTGTGAAAGTATTGAGCAATCGGTATATCTCGTTGTGCAACTGATAACAATTCATTCTCAAGAAGTTGAAGTCTTGTGTCATTCTTTCTCGAAAAGAGTGCATCTAAAGTATCCCACGCTTCTTTTGGCGTTTCTAGCTTTTGTATGTGTTCCAACATTTCTTCTTCAACTGTGGTCTTAAGGGCAAACATGGCTTTACCCACTTTAATCTTCCATTTGCGCAAGGTTCCTTGAGCATCTTCTTGCTCGGGCTTCGTAACTTCACTACCACCAACGACTTCCCAAAGGTCTTGACCTTGTAGGTAAGACATCATACACGTCTTCCACGTGTTGTAATTTTTGTGATTGAGCTTCTTGATTCCTCCAACTACTTGAAGATCACCCATCGTGTCGGCAAGACTAACAATACCGAACAAGCTTGATTTTGAGACACAAACTTGTAGAGTACAAACTCCTCACAACTCAAGAACGCTCAAACCAAAAATAGTACCTGAATAACTATTTCACCGTGAATAGTACCGTATACGTGAACAGTATTGTACGTATGTCGTACACTAGAACAAATCCAGTATACGTTAACAATTACTGCAAAAGTATACAACCACACGTATGAATAGTAACCGTATCTGTGAATAGTGACCGTATACTGGAACAGTGACCGTAGCCCGTGAATAGTGCACCAGGTAGGTTCCCAGGAAAGAGAGGTGGGTCACTGATAGACACACTTAAATACCAAGTCTTTCCTAGCCAGAACTTCCCTAGACACTTTCACACTACCACACTTTATTTCCAGCAACAAGAATAATTCTTTTCTGATGTGGAAGATCAGACAATACTGCAACCACAGAGCATACTAAGAACCAACACTTTCACTGCAGCGGAATAAGGACCACGAACCAATGGCTCTGATACCAATTGTTGAGAAAAGCTTAGAGTAGATAACTCTAATTTTACCACTCAAAGAAGAAAGTTTAGATTTTAGGAAAACTCACAAATGCTCACACTTCACTCTAGACTACACTCTTTAGAGAAGAACTCTTTAGGAAAACTTAGAACTTTTATTGCTTATTGAAGCTTACTACTTGATGATTTACAAATGCAAGGGAGGGGGGTATTTATACAATACCAAGACAAACACAAGCCACACAAATATAAAATCTAAATAAATTACAACCACCCATTGTTGTTTAATAACAACCACACATTTAAATCACACAACTACAACCACACATTAAACCACACAACTACAACCACACATTAAACCACACAACTACAACCACATATTAAACCACACAATTACAACCACACATTAAACCACACAATTGCAACCACACATTAAACCACACAATTACAACCACACATTAAACCACACAATTGCAACCACACATTGTTAGGCTTTTATTTTTCCTTGGGCTGGTATTGGACAATTTAACATTTTTACGGTCAATTAATCGCAAAATAACGCCTGTAACATCGCGATTACTATTTAAATCCATGAAACTAGCAGCTTATTGATCTATAATTCTGAACTTCTGTTTCCAATGATTGTCCAACCGCACGGGGGCTGCTTTTAACCATTTGGTTTTCTTCTTGATATGACAAACCAATTTTGGTAAAAAAAATTCCCACACTGAGATGGAAATGTCAAAAAAACTGCTAATATTTACATTAGAGTAGAGGTCTCTAAGAGTTTGCTTCAGCTTTTGCAAGATATTGATATGTGAACTTAGATCTTTGCTTTAGTTGCAAGTCTTGTTTTAAATATAAATTTTCCAGTTTATCTGCTATTTTTATTAACGTTGAGGTTGTTGAAAACCTGCCTTTCAGAGATTTAATTAATTTTGCTAAATGAAGGAAGAATTTATTCTTTCTCAACTAGAATGTTTTTCATTACATTGAAACTTCAAATTAATTAAAATTAGGCCAGGCCTGGAACAATTAGCCATGTGGTCTGGCTAACTAGCTTGCTTAAGTTCTAGCATGTTTAATAGGGTTTAGGATGAAATTGGAGCAATTGTCGAAATTCTATGTACCTCTAGTTGATTGTGAACTCTTGGGAATTGAAAATCCTTAAACGCACAACAATTCGAAATACCCTAACTCAAGAAAGCCAAGATTCAAGTTAAAGATCTAGACCCGTTGAAAACTTATTTCAAGAGATTTGATTGTGAACGCCACAAAGGGAATGCCTTTAATAAATTATTTAGTTCTGTCAAGAATAAGTAGAAAAAAATTCTCTCAATAAGTCCAAGCTTCAATTGATAAAAATCATATTAGCAAAGTCTCATGAAGTAGGTGGCTAAACAAGCTTTATATAGCCTCCCTACCCTAATCTTAGGTCGGCTAGGTCTAATTTGTTGTGGGTTTAAGGGTTTTCAATTCACATCACTAGTTGTTACTTGTTAGTACTCATCCTTATTTTGTTAATTTTTTTTCCTAAGTTTTATATAGAATCTATTTTACCCAGATTTTTCATTTTTCTTAAAGTATTTGTATCTGACATCTGTATCAGCACATACTCGGACATTGATATAGGGGTATAATCTTTCAAATATATGAAAAAACTTAAAAAAAATTGAGTAGACCCATATCAAACACATACTCATATCCAACATTCATTTGGATAACATCTTTTGACTCAATATATTGGGACATGGTTTGCTTTTAGGATGGTTATCAGGGACATTGTCTTAAACTTAAAAGATAAAACTTCAGTTATTTTTCATAGGTCACATCTGAAAGATTGAAAATAAAAAAGCCACCAACAGAAGATTTCAATCTGCCACATATAATCAAAATATGCACTTACAACATACCTCATTGATTTATGCTGATTTTATCCAATAAATTACAAAAATATATGGTGAGATCTTATTTTATTTTGGCGTAATTCTTGTCCAATTCTTTGCATTAAATTCATGTGCAACAGAAAACATGCATAGGATTGTTCCTCTATGGAAAATATTGAAACATAAGACTTTTACAGATTATTTCGGGAAGATACTTTGAACCTATGTTTTACAGGGGCAGAACAAGTGCATGCACTAAACAAAGGGAAGAAAAAAAAGAATAATTGAAACGTTTGATGAAAATAACTTGAAAAAGAAACAAAATCAGTCTATGTTACTTAGTTTGGGTGTGAGTGTCGGATACAGGTACGTGTCCAGCACAGGTATGTTCAGTTTTTTTTTTTTAAGTTTTTCCATGTATTTGGAGGGTCATATCTCCATGCTCATGTCCGAATACGCATCAGACACGGATACCGAACACGGATACTTCAAGAAAAATGAAAAGTTGAAACAATATAAAAATAAGTGGCTGAACTCTGGTAACATGAGCCTGGATCACTCAACCATGAGCTAAGCAGTAACCAGCCGATACTTTCAGTGCTAAATTTAATGTTGATTCTTGATTGTATCCCCATTTTTTCTCTAGCTGAGTAACAGGAGTTCTGCCTAGTTTTCCTAGATGTATATGCACTCATTGCCATACATCGGAAGAACTCTGTACCTTACTTGGATTTGTTTCAGTTTTTTTTTCCTCTCTCTCTCTCTCTCTTTCCTGCTCTCAACTTTGTTATAGGAACTCTATATTTTTGTCTAAAAGCCTGGTAATTGCAAGAACAATGTGATAGAGTATCAAAAGAAGTATTTAATTTGATATTGTCTTAAAGAGTAGCCTGGTAGACAAACATCCCTGAGACAGGATTTACTGACATCTATGTTACTAGGACTCTTATTTTCCCTAAAGTATCAGTGTCTAATATATATTTGGACATGAGTATCAGGATATGATCCTCCAAATATATGGAAAAATAAAAAAAGATTGAGCATACTCATGTCGGACATATACGTATCCGACATTCGTCTCCTAATCCGGATAACATAGACCGTAACTGAAAATTACCCAACCACATTATACCCTTTGGTCTTTGAAATTTAGCATGATGAAGCATAACCACTCTTAATCCCAGGTCCCCATCCATTTCCTATGGATTATGCTTCATCCTTGAGGTAATTATCAACAAACTTTTAGTTCTACATGTTACACAAATTAAGGCAAAGGCTTTGTTTCAACTGCAGAGATGAGGAGTTTTTTTACTTCTTGCTCATATACATTTGAGAATAGATTCAGAATGCTTTCATCTTTACTAGTTATTTCCCTGTTTTCCTTTTAATTTTTTTTCCCCTCAATTACATGCACTCATTGCAGTGAGGCCATATACAAAAGGAGGATAAATAAAAATAAAGTAAAAGATGTTGAGAAGCCTTTCCACATCCCATTCCCAATCCAAGACCGGAACTCATGCTGCAAATATCCTCTGCTGAAACTTGTCTTGGTTGTTATTGTTTGTGGCACTTTTTTAACGCTTTTGTACTCTCCAGAGGTCTATTTCAGTGACCATTTATCAGGCACAAGTTCTCGGTATGTCTCTCTTACTTTCATCTTTTTTGCTACCATTAATGTCTGAACCCGATTTTCCAAATTCCTTTATTTTAAAGGAAGTTATAGAGGTTGGGTATATACAATCAAAAGCACTGGTTTGCCACATGATTATAACAAGGCTCGTTGTTTTGATGTTTTGATACTAAGAGGTTACAGATGTTGGGATTCGAATTTCAAATCTACTACATGTCACCTCTTAAGGATGACTGTATAGTGTATGAATCAACTAGACTAGACCCTAGCTTCATAAGACCTATTACTTTGATTCAGGCTTCATGCAGAACTATTTTTGCATGGCTTCCTTTTGGCTCTAATTGTTTAAGCATGCATTACCTCTAATGTGATGATTGATGCATATCCTCATGCATGTCTACTTGTCATGACTCTTGATGATTGATATCTGTTCATAATAATCAGCTTTTAAGAAATCTTTTCATTCTTTGTTAAATCTCTGAAACTAGAAAGAAAATCATGGTAATCAATTCAACTTGACATCCTTTCCGGTATCTTTGACTGCTAATGATGGCTTGCCCTTGCTTTGTTGAAGACTAAAAGTTTGAGGTCATAATTCAAGAATTCGTTTCCTTTCCCCCCAAAGAATGCTTGCCAGCTGCAAGCAAGGGGTCCTTTTTATCATGCTTATTAAAAAATTGACATGTGGCGATCACATGTGCAGCCATGTGTGCTCCAAGTGGATGCCACATTTAAAGGCAAATTTTTTTCTGAGTTGGCATGATAATGTGGCATGATTATCACATGTCAACATCTATTTGATCAAAAATTAAGTCATCGACCCTAAAGGTTAAATTATCACACGATTTGATAGTATATTTATCACATTAAACATTTTTAATTCACACAGTAACCTTCTAAAATAAAAGTTTCTTCAAACTTTAGATAATGCAAATTCAAGAGTTGGTTCTCTCAATTCATCTAATTGCCTGATAAGATGGTCTCTTTTTCTAATTCGTACATGGACAAGTCTCTTTCAGTAACTTAGAGTAGATAAGTAAAATTGTGAAGGCATTTTAGCAAATGAAAACAGGAGATTTTAGGGAATCAAATAGTGAACCAAATGATTAATGAAAGGCATATACTCCATCAATGCAGGCGAAATTTTATGAACAGGTGGATATGGGGAGAAGCAGATTTTCGATATTTATCAGATGTAGATACCAACTGGGATGATGTAATGAAAGTTATTGAGAAGATGGGTGAACAAAATGACTACCAGGGAATTGGAGTTTTGAACTTCAATACTAATGAAGTCACTAATTGGAAGCACCTAATTCCTGATGCCAACCACATTGTTCTGCAACTGGACTATGCTGACATGAACGTAACCTGGGATTCCTTATATCCGGAATGGATTGATGAGGAGCAAGAAGAAGACGTCCCTGTTTGCCCACCTTTACCCAAGATTGAAGTCCCTGGAAAACGTCTTGATCTGATTGCTGTCAAGCTTCCTTGTAGAAATTATGAGGGGAATTGGTCTAGGGATGTTGCTCGGCTGCATTTGCAGCTTGCAGCTGCTAGTCTTGCAACCTCCGCTAAAGGCTTTTATCCGGTGCATGTTCTTTTTGTTTCAAAGTGTTTTCCTATCCCAAACATGTTCACTTGCAAACAACTTGTCGCACGTGAAAACAATGTCTGGTTATACAAACCAGACTTGAATGTGCTGAGAGAAAAGCTCCAGCTTCCATCTGGGTCTTGTGAACTTGCACTTCCTATCGGGGTCAAAGGTCAGTTCTGGAATACTTCTGATTTTCTTGTCTTCTGTGGGAATTCTAGGTTTTGTTACCTATTTTGCTCCGATTCTTCATTCTTTTTGAAGTATATGTGTCCGACACCTATATCCGATGCATATCCGGACATGGGTACAGGGATATGATCCTCTAAGGACCCTTTAAGTACATAAAAATCTTGGAAAAAAAATAAACATACTTGTGTTCGACACTCACACCATAGACTAATACAGTATGTTAAATACTACAGAGCCAATATATTCAGGGAATGCATCTCGAGAAGCATATGCTACAATTCTCCATTCAGCTCATGTATATGTATGTGGGGCAATAGCTGCAGCTCAAAGCATCCGATTGTCAGGCTCCACCCGAGACCTTGTGATACTTGTGGATGAGACAATCAGTGTTTATCACAGGAGTGGACTCGAAGCAGCTGGATGGAAAGTCAGGACTATTCAAAGGATCAGGAATCCAAAAGCTGAAAAAGATGCTTACAATGAATGGAACTACAGCAAGTTCCGCTTATGGCAGCTCACAGATTATGACAAGATCATATTCATCGATGCAGATCTGCTTATTCTTCGAAACATCGATTTCTTATTCGGGATGCCTGAAATATCAGCAACAGGAAATAATGCCACACTTTTTAACTCCGGTGTGATGGTCGTTGAGCCTTCAAATTGCACCTTCCAGCTTTTGATGGAACACATTGATGTGTTTGAGTCTTATAATGGTGGGGATCAAGGGTACTTAAACGAGATTTTCACATGGTGGCATCGGATTCCTCGAGAAATGAACTTTCTGAAACATTTTTGGATTGGCGATGAGGAAGAAGTTAAGCAAAAGAAAACTCGCCTTTTTGGTGCTGAACCCCCAATCCTTTATGTACTTCACTATCTAGGAATAAAGCCATGGCTGTGCTACAAGGACTATGATTGCAATTGGAATGTAGATATAATGCTAGAGTTTGCTAGCGATGTTGCCCATGAAAGGTGGTGGAAAGTCCATGATGCAATGCCTCAGCAATTACACCAGTTTTGCATGTTAATGTCGAAGCAAAAGGCACAATTAGAGTTTGACAGAAGGGAAGCTGAGAAGGCAAATTTCAGTGATGGACATTGGAGAATCAAAGTTAAGGACAAGCGTATGAACAAGTGTATCGACAATGTATGTTCCTGGAAGAGTATGCTAAAACATTGGGGTGAAAGTAACTGGACTGATGATCAATTTTTTGTTCCAACACCACCAGCAATCAACACGGCATCTCTTCTCTCAGCCTTGTGATCAGTTCCTTTTTTCTCATCATTTTCATACCTTCTTTATGTAAATGACACGGTTTTAAAAACTGGGTTCACTTTAATTTCTTTTTATTCATAAAGTTGTTTTAGATCAATTGTCTTCTGGGATTAGTAGATGAAATAACCTTCAATTCCCCCCCCCCCCCCCCCAAATTGTACTAGACTGACCAGTTATCTCATATGGAAATAATATACCTTTTGGTTTTTCACTACTTTTATTAAAACTTGATCTGTTCAATCAATCACATTGGTAACTTAAATTTACAAAGATCAAGTGATAAATTTTACCCTTTGATAGACTTACACCTGTTCGTTCAAGTATGAAGATTCGTTTGATATTTGAAAGGGTTTGAACAAAAATATTAACTTCGAAAAATGAGCTTTGACAAAAAAAGAGACTCGTTTAAAAAATAAGCCGGGTCTTGACTCCAACATTTAAAGTTCGAGTTCGACCCATTTTTTATTTAAATAATATATTATTTTTATTTTATATATATTATGTAATTTATATCATATAAAAATTAAATATATATAATATTATAGTGTAAACGTTAAAAAATATATTAAGTTATTCATGTTTAAGAATTTAATAAAAAAAATTAAATTACTAAAAATTAAATAAAAATAATATATTTAAAAAAAAAGTTGAAAAAAAAAAAAAATATGGGCAGGTCTAAATGGGTTTGAGCAAAATTTGAGATCCATATTTCGAATTGTGTCGGACTTGAACAAGCATATATGATATTGATATCATATATAAATCCGACACAAATCCAATCCAACCCAACCCGACCCGACCCATAGACACCTCCAGATGACTTCATCAGTCTCGTCATGTTAACCCAAAAGTCCATAAACAACTGTCTAATTGTATGCACGAGATGGGAAGTGTGAGACATGTTTTACATAAACTACTGTCCATGCCAAGTTGGGTTCAAGCATTGAACAAGCAATCTCAGAGATGGGAAATGGCTGTAGGCATTATTTTCACATGGCTGGTTTAATTATTTTTCTTGTAGAAGGTTGCTTTTGCTGATCTTCTATGGATACACCTGACGTATCTCACTCTTTATATCGTACACTGCATTACACATTTAATCAAATCCCCTCAGAACTTGGTGCATGGACGAGGAAGATTATCAATCTCCGTAATGTTTCGGCCGGCCCCAAAATTATGTAAAACATAAAACTCAACCCTTCCAAAAAGACCTCTCTCCATCTATTGCCAAGCTTAAGTTTTTAATTGATCTAACTTGAGAGAATGTCCCAGCTTGGTAAATATGGCAGACCTGTAAAATTATTAACCTGATAATTAAATGTATATTCTTAGAATTTTGAACACATAATTCTCACATTTAAAAAACATATTCGATTGATTGTGCGAAAGATCAAGAAGCTATGATTGAATCCACGATCTTCATAAATAAATTGATTTTTTTTCCCTTGATCATCTTTCTGTTAAACAAGACTTCCGAATGGAAATTAAATATGAGTGTTACTCTCATAAATAGGAAAAAATAAATTTAATTATATATCCTTTTTTAATTTGAAAACGTCTATTAAGTATTCAAATGAACAGTTGAAATTTGTTTACTATTAAAAGATAAATATCAATTTATTATTAAATAAATTAAATAATCATTATGTCGGTTATTTAAAAAACATAACTAACTATTATTCTGTAAATATCATATCATTATTTTACAAGACCATCATACAAAGATCCGATTATGTAACCCTATGTACCAAAAAAGGAAAATTGTCTAAAGAGATAAAGAAGAGAGTGTTGTTTAATGGCCATTCCTTTAAGATCCACTTGTAGTTGTTGTAGTTAATTGGAGAATGTGGAAAATCAGATGTGGTGATAGCAGAGCAGACACGCCTGAATCTCATCTTCAGCAACCGTCCAACCACAATGCTATTGCTGCAAGCAAATATACAAACAGAAGAAGACTAGTGGAGTTGAAGTTAAAAAGCGTCAGGACATTTTTTTCTTCTGGAAGTGGCTGCCTGCCCAATATCTGAAGCTATATATATATATATATATATTAGAATCATGTAGTGGAGTGCACGATGGGTCTCATTCAGTGATCATAGGCAGTAGGTGAGATCAGCCAAATCTTATCTAGGAACTAGGGCGGACAGCACTTTGGCTTAAAGGGAAATGAATCAGCTCAATTTGAAGTGCTTTTAACTGGCTATGGCTAGGGGTGAGCAAAATCCGATTCGACTCGAAAAAATCGAAAAAAATTTCAAATTTTGAATTAAATAGTTCGGTTTATTAGAGTTATTCGGATTTTCGGATCAACTTGACTAAGTAATTTGAGTTATATAGTTTAGCTAGGATTTGATTTATACAACTCGAATAACTCGAAAATTCGAATAAGATATTTCTATACGACGTCGTTTTACTCATTTGAGTTTGATACTAAGCTTGGGTTTTGCGTTTTCCTTATTTCGTCTTCCCTTTTTACTCTTTAGCCCATTTTTGTTGGATCATTTATTTTTGTTGTTTGTCACCATTTAGTAGAAAAATAAATCTACATGAGCTGTTAATTGCATACTTATTGTCTTAATGTTTGATCATTCATTTTTTTTTCCCTTTGAAATTGATAGGTCTAGATTGAAAGTTTACATTGAATTTTTTGGGTTTCAAAAGGGGAAGGCTATTACTCAATGCTTCATTCAGTTAAAGATTGAAGTTTTTGGTTGATATCATGCATATTACCAAGCTAACCAAACAATAAAATTCAAAAGATAATGAATTCTCTTTTCTTAAAAGTCAATAGTAGGCTATTTATTTAGTATGGCAAGTCTTTGATAGTTATATTTTAAGAAAAGATAGAACAAAAAAAAATGATAGATATACATGCATTTACAAGATAACAGTAACATGATCTAGTCAATCAACATTTACAAGATAACATTTTAACTCGAATAAATTATTCGACTCGACTCGACTCGAATTTGTTTTAACTCGACTCGATTCGCTAAAATTTCAAATTGAGTTTGGTTGACAAAATAGGACTCGTCAACTCGATTAATCCGAATTTTTTTCACTCGACTCGACTCGATCGAACGCTCACCCCTTGCTATGGCAATGGAGCGTGATAAGTCGGAAATTATTTTATTCATTTTTATGTGGATGTTAAAAATATATATTTGTATGAATATCAAATATATTTATAATTATTTTATGTTATTTTATTGCTTCACTTTATTTTTTTATTAATTATTTTTAATTTAATATTGTAAAAAATATAATAATTTATTCATGAATATAATTTTAGTATATATAATTCTTTAGTGTATATATATAATATATATATAAAAATATTATTATATGATTTATATATGTTTAACATATATAATAAAAAAATATAAAATATTTTAAAAGGTAAAATAGTAATTTTAAAAGACAAGACGAAGTAGAGCAGAGCAAATATTTATCAAAATCATCCGATCCACCCCACCTCCATTTTTCAAAAAAAAAAAAATCTTCCCATTTAGAACAAATCAATGAGAAATCTGTGGGGCAAATTGAATTTTGCCAACCCTACTTTTAATCCATAACTTACATAAAGTATTGAACCTATCTAATCATAGTGCTTGTGCGAGTAATTGTCTACAAATAATCTTTGTAGCATTTGAATCTAAGTAGAAAAATTAACTGCTGCATATGATATAAGTATTCCTTGGGAGTCTGTCAAAAGTCTTTTATGAAACTTTTAGATGATTAGGATTGCAATTACTGTTAAATTCAACAACTATAATCAAATATTAGAGCTCCGATTGAAATGTCAAAAGGGTTCTAAGCTAATTAAATAGCAAGTATTCTATTAAATTTAACCATTGAAAAGCTGACATATTGTTCTTGGCTAAGCCCCAAAAATAATGAGGCTAGCTAATATGTTTTAGCCAAAGACCATGAGCATTGGGCAGTTGGGCACATGAAGACCATTATCAAATTTAGGAACAAGGCATAAATAAGGATTAAAAGGAGTAGGAAACTGGCATTTTCTGCATCATGTGAAAGCAACAGTGAGATGGGGCCAATCTTCCTTTTGCTTGGATCCATATTCCGTTCTCACGTAGCTTCATGTGAACTTGAGAATCATATTCATGCTTATTTATAACTCGATCAAATATCAGATTACCCGTTCAATTCGAATTGGATCGGATGTGAAAAGAGATTTTTTAAAATTGGACCGGTCTAGCCCGGTTCGAATCACGATTTATTCAATAAAAAAATATTTTTTATTTAAATTTAATTATAAAATATATAAATATTAATATAAAAATTGATTTTTTATATTTTAATATTTTTAAACAGTTAAATAAACTTACAAACCAAACTTAATAAGAAAAGAAAAAAAAAATTGTGTAAATATGAAAAACATAACCTCAATAATTAAATAATTGTTAAATGATGCAATAGTTAAGAGTTATTTGAAAAAGAAAAATGAAAAGTTAAAAATTATTAGAAAGGATATTGTAAAGACAAAATTGTCTATAATGAAAAAACTTCTTTTTCCTTTCTCCTTTCTCCTTCCATTAAAAAATATTATTTTTTAGAAATTTTAATTTTAATTTTAGAAATATTATTTGTATTATTTATTATTTATTTAATTTTTTAATTAAAAAAGTAAATAAAAAATTTATGTTTTAAAATTAAAAAAAATTTAGAAAAAATTATTTTAATTAAAAAAGTAAATTAAAAAATAAGAGGAAAAGATCGAAGAAATTTTTTTTATCAAGGGTAATTTTGTGTTTACAATTTTCTTCTTAACAATTTTATATTTTATATATATTTTTTTAAATAATTTTTATTCATTATACTATTTAATAATTATTGTATTATAAAAGATATGTTTTTCAAAGTTATCAAAAAAAAAATTGGGCTATGACCTGGCTAAGTCCCGTCCATGGACAGATATTCAAGTTACCATTTTCTCTATCCAATAAAAGACAACCTTTGTTTCTCTAAGACCCATACCAAAAAAAAAAAAAACATTAAAATGTTATTTAATAGGTATTTATTGATACTTATTACTAGTATCATTAAAATAAACCAACATTAAAATGTTATTTAATAGGTATTTATTGATACTAATTACTACTATCATTAAAATATTATTTTTAAAAAGAAAAATGTTAATCAATGTCATTAGACACTGATTAAGATGATATATATACAAAGAAGGGTTCGCTTAATCGGTGCCTATAGGCACTAGTTAAGGATTATTTTCTTACTATTTTGGAAAGTATTTTGCATTTAATACATTATTTTTACTGAATTAAAAAAAAAGTAAGGTATTAATAACACTTTTATTTCTATATATCACCTTAATCAGTGTCACTAGACACTAGTTAACATTTCCCTACAAACAAAAGTATAATTAATTTTTTTAATTCAATAAAACTAATAGACACCAATTAAGCGAACCCTTTTAAATAAATATTTAGTATCAATAATCATCAATAACATATAATTAAAACTAAGGATTTTGCTAAAGGTTACTAAATATAATAATATTTTCAATCAATGCATTGAAAATTATGAATAAAGTTGTCAATTTTTACATTTAATACAATTTTATCTAAGCTCGCCCATATTTGTAAATGGATAGCCCAAACCCGTTTAGGACCGCCCATATTATTTTTTTCTAAATTTTTAAAAAATATATATTGTTTTTTTTTTAATCTTTAGAAATTTTATATTTTTTCTTTTATTAAATTCTTAAACATGAACAACTTAACATATTTTTGAATGTTTACTTTAATGTTATATATATTTAATCTTTATATGACATAAATTACATAATATATAAATAAATATAATATATTATTTAATTAGAAAAAAGAAAAAAAAAACAACATTAAAATGTTATTTAATAGGTATTTATTGATACTTATTACTACGATCATTAAAATAAACCAACATTAAAATGTTATTTAATAGGTATTTATTGATACTTATTACTACTATCATTAAAATATTATTTTTAAAAAGAAAAATGTTAATCAGTGTAAAATATTATTTTAAGATGATATATATACAAAAAATGGTTCGCTTAATAGATGCCTATAGGCACTAGTTAAGGATTATTTTCTTACCATTTTAAAAAAGTATTTTGCATTTAATACATTATTTTTACTGAATTAAAAAAAATAAAGTTATTAATAACACTTTTATTTCTATATATCACCTTAATCAGTATCACTAGGCACTGGTTAACATTTCCTTACAAAGAAAAGTATAATTAATTTTTTTTTTTAATTCAATAAAACTATTGCATTAAATGCAAAAAAAATATTCTAAATTGGTAATAAAATAATCCTTAACTAATACCTATAAACACTAATTAAGCGAACCCTTTTAAATAAATATTTAGTATAAATAAGCATCAATAACATACAATTAAAACTAAGGATTTTGCTAAATGTTACTAAATATAATAATATTTTCAATCAATGCATTAAAAATTATGAATAAAATTATCAATTTTTTATATTTAATACAATATTATTATAATAAATATATTAATTAATCTAAAAAATATCTTAAAAATACTCGTTAGCAAAATTCTAAAACTAAATCCTATTCTCACGAGAACATTTCGAAAATGGGTTTCCAATTGTTTGACGCGAATCCTTCAATTTCAATTGACATCCATTTTTTTTTTTTTTTTGGGTTATCATAATTCATAAATGAAGAGTCTATGGAAACAATTTTTTTTTTTTTTTTGTTGAGAAAACTATGGAAATAAACTTTGTTTGAACAAATGTCTGGATAAATAATAGAAATAAGGAAAAATTTAAAGGCGTCTAACAATGTCATTTTTAAAAAAAAAAAAATTATTTGTCTTCCACTGTACTATATTATTTAGTAGATGTGCAAAAGAGTTACATGTGATAAACTTCGAAAATACAATGAAATTCAAAGATTGATAGCATTTTACACTAACGAAATCAATCTACTAAGTATTCACTGATGTATTACAAGATTATCGAACTTTTATAAAAAGTTTTGTAGCAAAAAGTTCAAAAAATCTGAAAATTATTTGGAGAAGGAGGGAGAGTTCAACTTAAATTTGTTCTATATATTCTGAAAATTATAAGAAATTAACTTTTAGTGAGTTCTCATCATGGTATCTATTCATTATATTATTTGCTTAGTATGATGACTCAAACGACAATCTCCATTTAATGCATTTTGTATGGACTAATTTAGTATACCATGTACATTTTTACCCTTGGAAAGTTTGTTTTATTGATATACTAAATTCTGATTCTTGATAAGCTTCATTTACAGACACAATAAGTCATGTTGTAACCTTACATTTTAAGTTCATTTGAATTCATCCTCATATTTTACATAATTGATTTAAAAATTGAATCATACTAAAATGTAGTCTGAGAATCTTTTTGTATATATCATTTTCATCAAATTTAAAAATATGATGCATTAATTATAAAATATTTTTATAAATATGACTTCAATTAGTATCAATAAATATCTTCAAGGGAATATTCTTTAATTAGAGTTTAAAATTTTATTTTAAAAGTTTGTACTTGAAGTCTTAAAACGTATGAGATGAAATTTATGAATAAAAAAAAAATTATTTCTCTTTGAATATCCTAATATCAGAAGACCTGATAATATTGAACACGATACAAAAAAATAATTAAAATATAATACAAAATACGACACGACACAAAAAAAAACACGAACATGACACGAATACACGAATGTCTCAAAATCTATATAATATGAATTATTATATAACCAAATTTATATTAATATATTTTAAACACGACTATGACACAATAAAATATACGAATACTATATGAATACACGAATTATCAGAGTCACAGGTTCAAAAAGCAACAAAAAAAAAAGACCTTAAGACTAGATGTATCCATAGGCCGGGTCGGACCCATGTATGGTATCAACACTAAATATGATTACCCAAGCCCGGCCTGGCCCGAAATATGAGCCTCAAATTTTATCCAAGCTCGCCCATATTTGTAAATGGATAGCCCAAACCCATTTAGGCCTGTCCATATTATTTTTTTTTTATTTTTTAAAAATATATATTGGTTTTTATTTAATCTTTAGAAATTTTATATTTTTTCTTGTATTAAATTCTTAAACATGAACAACTTAACATATTTTTGAATGTTTACACTATAATGTTATATATATTTAATCTTTATATGACATAAATGACATAATATATACAAATAAAAATAATATATTATTTAATTAGAAAACAGACCGGACCAATGCCTGGCCCTTTTTTTAAACGGACCTTATTTTTTTGCCCAAACCCATTTTTTGAGCCTAATACTTTTGTCCAAACCCTCCCAAATATGGGTGAACCTACGGGCTTGGACGGATAACCCGATCATTTGACAGGTCTACTCAAGGCTCAACTGTGTTCACAACTAGAGGTGGCAAACGAACCGGTTCGGGTGGGCTTGGATCAGGCTTTCATTGGATTCAGGTTATTTCGGATTCATTTTGAGTTTGGATCATTTTGGGCTTGGATATTTTCGGATTCGGATAACTTCGGATTCAGGCTTTTCGGGCTCGGACCATTTCGGATATGAGTTTTTTCAGATTCAGATTATTTCGGATTAAGATCGGTTCGAGTTTGGGCCGACTTAGACGGATTCAAATAATTTTGAAATTTTATAAGTTATAAATATTTTTTAAATTTTGAACGTAATAATTAATTTTACTTTTTAGATAGTGACAAAAATAATAAAATATTTATATAAATATAAATATATATAATAATGTTATTTATACGATAAGTCTCAATATTTTGTTTTTGAATATTGTCCATTATTTTTGGTACAATATCTTTTAAATTCAAATAAAAGCTAAATATGTAAGTTCAATATATCAACTATAGTATGAATAAAAAATAATTTATACATTTTGATATTTATTATTATTTTACAATGATTATATACTTATATATATTTTTTATTTTTATGTTATTTAGTATTGAATAATGAATATAGTTATAATTAATAATTATATAAGATTTTTATTTTATTTTATAAGTGAGTTAAAATAAATATAAAATAACACTATAAAAAGTAATAATAAAAAGTCATTGGGCTACATTTTTAAAAAATCATTAGAATGAAACAAGTTATAAATAAAACTCACTAAACATTTATATAAATGACTTTTTACTTTTAACCACTCATTGAGCTTAGTCACTTAGTCCAACAAATCATAATATTTTAAATTATTTAATATAAAATTAATAATAATATATTAATTTTAGTTTGTTAAAAAATAAAATATTTAAATTAATTGTATTAAAATTATTAGTAATATAGTATACCTGTAAATTATACTTTAATTTCATATTAATAATTAATTTATTTTTTAGTAAATATTAATAAACCAATTCAATCAAAATAAAAATCAATTCAACTAAATAAAATTATATAAAATTTAGATTTAAATGTGGAATAAGTATAATAATATATTGTAAATGATTATTTATAATAGAATCAAATGTCAAATTAATAATATTATTTTTTATTTTTTATGTTTAATTATTGTAAATATAATAAGGATAGTATTAAAAGATATTTGATATTTATAGTTAATGTGTTTCAAGTTAAATACAATTTAAAGATATACTATTAATTATTTTTGTTAATAATACATTATTAATATAATTGTATAATAATTATAAATATACTTTTACAAATTAAATTTTTTTTTTTATCATTTATATATTTTTTATTTTAAATAAAATCATATAATAATAGTTTAATGTGTTTTTTCAATTATAAATTCGGTTTTTTACTGGTTTCGAATCGGATCGATTTTGGGCTAGGATCATAGCGGATTTGAGCTTTTACAGGTTCGGATTTTTTCGAATTGGAATTTTTTTGGGTTCGAACTTTTTCGGATTCGGTTTTTCTCGGGTTCGATTTTTTTCGAATTTTTATTTTTTGGGATTCGAACTTTTAATTTTTTTAATCAATTTGAATCGGATCAAATTCAATCTTGAATCGACTCAGATTCGGACCTGCTTTGTCAGCTCTATTCACAACATACTAGAAGAGAAAACACTACATGAGTAATTCAATAAGCGCCAAGGCTGACTTCTCTTCAGTTTCGTTTTACCGATTCTCTATCTTGGCATCAATAAGCAGCATTGTTTATTGGGGCCAGAATCCGTACTAATAGTTAAAATTTTGAATTGAGTTATATATAAATTTTTTATATCTGATTCACTATTAATGTATTTATTTTATAAATGATTAGTCAATAAAAATTTGTCACTTAATTAATAATTAAATTTAAACTTTTTTGGAAATAAATATCCAAAAATTAGAAAATATACATTATAAAAATTTATGATATTTATTTTCAAAGATTTTTAAATTTGCTTATTTAAAATGTGAGAACTTCTTAATTTTTCATTTAAAAATAAATATAAAATCAACAATATATTAAATATAAATTCATAAAAAAAATAATTTTGACAAAGTTGATGCAATCTTAAAAACGAATTTTTCGTTTTTCTTTAAAGTGAACAAAAGAAATTCTCGTTTATACAAATATCCCTTAGATTTTTTTTTTTCTTTCGAAATTTTTGTCAAAAAGCAATTTCCTTTCATTTTTTTTTGGCTACATTTCCTAGTTCAGGTGAGAACAAATGAAAATATTTTTTTTGAGTTATGTTTTTGATACATTGATGATAAAATTCTTAAATTCATAAACAAAATTAAAAAACTATCATAAATCTTATTTATTTTTTAAAATATATTTAAAGAATATGTATCATCTTTTTAACCCTATTTATAAAATTTAAAAATTTTACTGATCATATATGAGATAAATAAAAAAAAAAAAAAACGTTAATAAATCCAAATGAAATCCAAGCCGGATAGATAGCTGAATACAATTATGCAAAATAATTATGCAATTATGCAAAATGCAAAGCAATGGCCAATTACCATAACAGCTTTGCCTATTAATTAAGTCAATAAAAACAGTTGGGCAATGTCAATATGTCATTTTCCCATTATTACCATTACCATAGAAAAATCTTGGTCTAATAGGGGCCCCCATCTCCTCTCTTGCTTGCTCCATCAATGCATATGGTTTCCCCCACTCCAAATTGTTCAACCAAGTGATGTTGAATTAGGACACCAAAATTAACCAAAACAAAAGAAGAAAATAAGAAAGAAAAGAGACAGATAGCCAGGTTTTGAATCACCTTTCCTTACTAATATATCTATTTGCAGGGCATTGATTAAAAAATCGGATCGAATAAGTCGATTGGACCGGTTAAATCAAAAATTGATAACTTAATAAAACAAATAACCGGGAATTTATCAAACCAGTTAAAAACCGATAAAAAACAGAATTGAACCAGTAAAAAAACCGATTTTATGTTTATTTTTTTAAATTTTTATTTGAAATTAATGAGAATTGAATCTTCAACTTTTTAGAATTTTTAGTGTTATATTAAAAATCATATCATTAAACCAAATGCATATTTTTGTTAATTATTAACTATATTTAATATTTATTTAACACTAAACTTAGTGTTTAAATGATTTTTTTAACATTGTTGCAAGGTGCAAGAGGGACCAAATGAAAAGGGAAAGTAAAATTTTTCCTTTGTGTAATATAAGGTATAATATTGCAATATCATGAACCCTACTGCCTAAAAAACTGGCCCTTTCCTTCTCCTCCTAAGAAGATTTTGTAACATATGAATAATAAGATGATTGGCTAAACTTTCCTCGGCTTTACAACCTGAGAATTCTTACTATTTTAACTTAAACATTTAACAATAAAGAAAATTCTTGGTAATAATGGGAAAAAAAGGTCAAGATGATGTTGGAATCCATTGATCTCCTTGAATGAAATTCTGAACTGGAAAAGTATACACATGCTGCGCTGGAATTTGTGAACTCCATGGAACTCTGGTCGACACATTTGATCCTGGCCCTGAATTCCCAAATTCTCCATAGAAAAGTGTTTTCAAAGCAAATTCACCACTCCATGGCATCCACCCGTCTGGAGAAATAAGAGCTTCCATGACACAATTTATAAAAACTGTCCTTGAATATTCCTTCCATGGCCTTCCCAGAAAATTCTTGTGCACTTTAGGTTTGCTAAAGTAGTAACTCATGTATTCATCAGTTCCATTGAGCAAGCAGTTTTGGAAAATGAGACCACTTGATTGAGCAGGATCTGTTCTTCCATGAGCTGTAATGGCATTGGTCTCACCTTTTTCTGGATTTAACTGCCGAGGAGCAACCAAAATGTCACATTCTTGGAACACTGCAGCAGAATTTCCGAAGATGAAGTCGACATTTCCCTGAATTCGGCACTTCTTGTAGAATTGGCGGAGTGAGTGAACATAGAGAGTATCTTGATTGCCTATGAATTCACAGTTCTCGATGACCGAAAGATCGCTATCTGATCTGAAGGCTACTGCTTGGTGAGCATCAGGGCCTGCTGTGTTCTTGATTGTGAGGCCACTGGCCATAAATCCATCCCCAACAACTCCTGCAACAGGCCAATGCAACACATTAGAATTGTGATAAACTGATAACATACCAAATTTGATTCTAAAAATTCTTTGGCTTACTGATCTTCATTCAATATATATATATATATATATGTATATATATATATGTATTTGCAATAATGATATCTTCTGCCTTAACAAAAAGGGTACCTTTCTTTGCTTTAGACAGTGATGAATATTTATAGTTAAATCAGGAAATTCTGCTCAAAATGCACTTATGGGCACTATAAGCTCAGGGAAACCATGAAAATCTAGATGCAAAATCTCATTAAAGCTTTAAATGGAATTGAAATCGAATGTATATAATTCCTATGTGGCTGCGACTTTTCATTTTTTTTTTTAAATACCTGTGCCCGACACCCGTGACCGACGCATATTCGGACATTAGTATGGAGATATGATCCCTCAAAGACCCTCCAAATACATGAAAAAATTTAGAATAAATCAAACATACCTGTGTCAGATACATACATCCGACACTCACACCTGAGTCCGAGTAACATAGTATAATTCTATACCAGTTGCTTCGTATTATTTATCTGCCACCTCTATAATAACTTTGATATTAGTTCTTAATTAGGAAGCACAAGATGAATGAATTCAAAAGATCTTGCCCTGTTAGTCTATACGTGAAACGGCAAAAACCTATGAAAACAAAAATCTTTGTCTCGACAAGCTTATACAAATGACGGTGCATCAAAGAGAAGTTAGATGTTTAAATGACACATAAACAACAAACACCCTGACAATTCCAAAGAGAAGTTAATCATGTCTACATAAGGGACCCTAAACCATGTGGGTTGGTTTGTTTAAAAGGTATAAAGGTCAAGGTAAACGCAATATTTTATCACCCTCAATCTCAAATGAAATTGACTAAAGTTAAAACTTGTCAAATATAGACATAACTACTACTCCTAATCTTTTGAAAAGTGACTTTAGTTTTCTAACTTTAGTTTCAGCTTAACAAATTAACTACTCAAACCTAATTAGAGTGGAAAATCTATGTTATTCGGATTCGGATGTGAGTGTCGGATACGGGTATGTGTTGACATGGGTATGTTCAATTTTTTTTAAGTTTTTTCATGTATTTGGAGGATCTTTGGAGGGTCATATCTCATACTTATGTCCGGATATGCGTCGGACACGGATACTTCAAGAAAAATAAAGAGTCGGAGCAACATAGAGGAAAATCAGGCACAACTGCATGTGTATTAGTTACATTTCTAAACCACGTGTAATTTAAGTCTAACCCTTACCAAGTAGTATGAAATTATTCATATACAAATGAAGAATTCAGACTGTTTTTCCACATTGAAAGTTATGGATTTGGACAAATTTGACTGATATTCACAAAAAGCTTTCCAAGTCTACCTTGAATTATACATTGGTTTTAGACTTTTCCAAGTAAAATAAAAATAGTAGGTCATTGAAATATGAAGTCGTCCCTTAAGTCTAATGATCCTAGTCCAACATTCCTGCTGTACAGTATCATGTTTATTTAAAAGTCTTGAATTCAAACGTTACTTTTAGTATTAAAAAGTAGCTAAAATTGGCTAGTACTAATATTAAAAAAATTTATATACATGTTTAAAACATACTCATATGTGTTTTTTTTTTTTTCCTCAGGACAACTTTTTTAATCTAGTAAGAAAATCTTTCTTTTATTTTCTAAAAATATTATAAAAACAATTATGTGTATATATGTAATACGTGTATGTTTTACTTTTGTTATATAGCATTGTCTTACTATTTTAAATTGGACTTAGGACTTGGAGTAGACTTAGATCGCTATTTTGTTCGATAATCAAACTGATCTGACTCATAAGTTACTAATAATTTATGTTATTTGAGTTTTCATTTTATCGTATTCAGATATAAAAAAAAGAATATGATATTCTAAATATATAAAAAATATTCATAGGAATACATAGATACTCGTATCTCACGCTCAAATACAGATAATATAAGCAATAATAATATTATAGATGTTGTGATAAATTACGAAATTATGAAAATTTAATCGAAATTGAATTTGGATCGACATTTTAATCATTTTGTTAAAGTTAAAAATAAAAAAGGGAGGGTACTGACCGAGTGTGGCGGAATTATAAGTGGTCATTCCAGGCTGCCCCACATTTAAAGCACCCGTAATAATCGATTTACCCATCCCATCCCCCAAAAACACCACATTTTTCTTCTTCAACGGAACCCTCACCGTTTCCTCGTACACCCCTTCCTTTATGTGTATCACGAAACGACGTGTCGCCTCTGCACTCTCCGGCGCAGCGTTAACGGCGTCTTGCACCGTCTTGTAACACCCTCCACTCCCGTCTTTGCACACCGTTACGTCCGCCTTTAAGTCTGACGGAAAACCCCCGTTAAACCTAAGCTCCGTCCCACCCGACCCTTTCTCGTAAAACCCGTCCCGTTCCGTTTTGGGTGGGGCCCATGAGGCTACGTCATCCCCGTAATTATCGTAAGCGACCATCATGCTTAACGCGTTGCTGCTGTGTTGCGTTAAAGAGTCCAAAAACGCCATCGTTTGGTCGACCAATTTGGTGTCGTTTACGTACTTGAGCGCGCTCCAGCAATCGTATTGGTAGCAAAGGGCCGCGCTCATCCAAGCACGTGCATCCTTGATCTTGCCACGTGTTAACCCTTCACTGGCTGAGTTTATGCGGTAATCTGAGTAAGAAAGGATGTCCACACAGATGATGGCGGCGTTGGTACGGTTAAGGTTGCGTTTGGAGGAGTCGAGGATGGATTTTACCATGGATTGTCCGGTTTTGAGGTTCTGGGAAGAGACGGAAATGGCTGATTGGATGATCTGGAGGGAGGTTGGGTTAGGAGGGAGAGGGGAGGATTGTGTTAGGGAGGTTTCACAGGGTTGTGGGAAGCGAGTGGATTGGCATGCAAGGCGGATTTGAGAGGAGTTTGAGGCGGAAACAGGCGAATTTTGAGGAGATGAAGGTGGGTTTTGATGGAGGTGGCGATTGGAAGAAGAGAGGGTGAAGAAAAGGGTGAGGGAAAGGAGAAGAAGAGTGGACATTATTGATATTGATAGAAGGCAAAAAGTGGATTTCCAAGGAGGGGTTTTGGAAGGTTTTGTGTGGGATTGTTGTTGTAAGGGAGGCATGGTTTGGTTTTTTTGGAGGGGGGTATTTATAAATTGAAGTGATGGGGGAGGTTGGAACTTTATTGGATAAGTTAGTAATTTAGGACTGGGTTTTTGGAATGAAAAGCAAACAAAAGGGAAGTCACGGGGGGGATGTTTGGTTTTGGAATTTTCCGAATGGAAGGGTTAGGGGAGTT
Organism: Fremontodendron californicum; assembly: GCA_030761205.1. NCBI lineage: Eukaryota > Viridiplantae > Streptophyta > Magnoliopsida > Malvales > Malvaceae > Fremontodendron > Fremontodendron californicum. The sequence continues at coordinate 5,978,661 of JAULJL010000037.1, forward strand.
GGTGGAAATGGAAGGCGTGGCCATTTACTGTGACGAGATCATAGATAGATTGATTGGGCAGAAAAATCCGTTGTTAGTTTGGGATGCGATGAAATGAAATTGGGAAAGGTGTGGGCGTGGAAGAGAATAAAAAAGGGAGGGGTGATAGTGGATTTCTATCTATGAATGTGAGATGATCTGTTATCAAAGGGAAAGCCAACGAAGAAGATGCTATTTATATAAAAAAAAAATATAATTAATGTATTAGTTTTTGTAATTTAATAAAAGTAATGTATTAAATGTAAATTTTTTTAAATGGTAATAAATTAATTTTTTAACACTCGTTTATCAAATTCAACTATTAAATATATCAAAATCTTAAACACGAATACGATACGATTATTAAATGTATCGTGTTAATCGTGTTTAAACTTGTTGCATTTATTATGTTATTTTTGTATTTATTAAACGTATTGTGTTTTCGTATCAAATCTAAAATTATCAATTTTTTTTCTTCCTCTTCTGACCTAATGAGTACGAATGGAGTGTAAAGTGTTTGTTAGACCTATCCCAACATACTCGGCTCGATAGGATATTTTAAATCTGAGTCAGCAAGATCGAATTATTGTTTAATAATAAAATTTATTTTTATTTAAATTTAATTATAAAAATATATAAATATTAAGATCAAAATAATATTTTAAATAATAAAACGGACTTTTTGAATTCGACACATCATATCAAGTTTTGACAAACAAATTTTTTAGTATCTTTTTTGATGCAGCCATAACAGCTATAGTGTTTGTTGATATTTTGTATTTTCCCCAATAACATTTTTTTTATACATATTTTCCCTTTAATCTTATTTAACTTTGATAACATACATAATGTGGATCGGTGGACGTAATCAGGAAAAAAAAAAAGTTGTGAGATAATATATATCAAATACAAATATATAAATATGATATTTGTAGTCATTACTATATTATTAAAGAAACTTTTAGATTAAATCCAGAAATTATATATATATATATTTAGATATATTATCTTATTCTTTCAATGAAAAAATAATTAATAAAATATTAGTTCATACATATGGTATAATCATCCTTGATTTTTATGAGTTAAGTTGAAATTTGTTTGATTACATTTTGCTTCTGAACAAAAAAAGTAATAGATGTGTTTAGATACAACAGTAAATAATATTATTAAATGAATAAAATTTAATTTTTAATAACAAAAATTATAATTTTATATAAAAAAATTACATAATGTCCGCGTTATTGAGAGTTATTTGAATATGGTTAATTACATCAGACAATTTCAGACATGACAAAATTATAAGACACGAACATAACATGGAAAAATAATTAAAACACGACATGAAACAAAAATAATATGAACACGACAAAAATATACGAACGTGTCAAAATCTATATAAAATGAATTATTAACGTGTCAAAATTTATATAAATATATAATACCTTAAATACGATTATAATAAAAAAATAACACGAATATGATGACGCATGACACAAATTTGTGAGTTATTTAAATAGTGTCAATTAGACTTAGCAATTTCGGACACAACATGATTATATGACTCGAACACAATATGAAAAAAATAATTAAAACATGACACAAAAAATAGAATGAACACGACACAAATATACGAACGTGTCAAAATCTACATAAAACGAATTATTAACGTGTAAAAATTTATATAAATTTATAGTATTCAAAACACATGATAAAATAACACGAACATATTACGGGACATACAATTTTTGTCTAAATTGAATAATTATAAAAAAAAATGCAAAATATGGGATGAATTGAGACACGACATGAACACACACAAAATTTTCTAAATTGGATCACCATGAGCATGACAAACAATGTAAAATATTTGGAGACACGAACACACAAAATTTTCTCTAAATTGGATTATCATGACAAACTATGCAAAATATTTGGATGAATTGAAACACGACACGAACACATAAAAAAATAATTAAAATATTGCACGACACGAAAATAGCATGAAGACAACACAAATACACGAACGTGTCAAAATTTACATAAATTGAATTATTAACATGTAAAAATTTATATAGATTTATAATACTTTGAACACATACAAAAATAAGATGAACACGAAAAATAATATGAACACGAACAAATATCTGAACGTGTCAAAATCATAAAATGAGTTATTAACATGTAAAAATTATATAAAATTTATAATATTTTGAACAGATAAAAAATAACACGAATATGACACGAATATGCGAACATGTCAAAATCTACATAAAACGAATTATCAACGTGTAAAAGTTGTATAAATTTATAATATTTTGAACACACAAAAAATAACACGAATACAAAACCACATATCATAACGTGTCAAATACGAATTCAGCATGCTAGACATAAACAGGGAGTCACCACTAATCATCTAATCTAGGTGTGATTAGTCACCTATACGAATCTATCATATTTAAAATAATTCTAAGCTTGACTAAGGCACCTTAAAAATAATAGGTTATGGTTTACTTATCAGAACTAGGTTCGGGAGTACGGTTACGTGTGAGAAAGGATTAGTACCCTCACAACGCTATCCAAAAGGACAGTACCTAATTAGTCTTGTGATACTTAAAAAGTTTTAATTAAATGATCTTGTATATCCTATCTTTTTTAAGTTAAAAGATATCGAAAATCATCTTTTAGGTATCCCTTCCATTAATCTAGAGGAATTGCTAAAAGACACCTCCTCACCTCGAGAGTATTCAAAAGAAATCGATCTTTCCATTGAAGAGGCTCCGTCGTCGGAAAAATTAAAATTTAATCCTAAGTCTAATCTTCATAATTAAAAACTTGTATTTATTTATATTTGCTTAAAAAATAAATCTTGATTTCAATCTCGAAAATTACCTCTTAAAAACCCTTCCATCGATCTGAAGAATTTTTAAAAGACTTTTCTCATCTAGAAATTTCTTAGAAATCAACCAATCACGATTTCTTTGAATTTCATCCTTGGAAGAAATCTTAATTTACTCTTGATTTTTAATTAAGTATTAATTATGAAAATTATGACTCAAAAAATTCATTGAAAAATTAATTAACTTAAAATAGATAAATTTCGACCTTTTGTATCGAAAATCATCTCTTAAAATTTTTTCATCAATCTAGAGAACTTTTAAGAGAGTTCTCTCACCTAGAAATTTCTCGAAAATCAACCAATCGTGATCTCTTCGAATTCCATCATCGAAAAAGATCTTCATTTATTATTCTAATTTAATTAATTCCTCAATTTAAAACAATGAAATAACTCATTTTAAAAAATAAAGTAAAATAACTTAGATTCCAATAAAATTATCTTAACAATAAATATGATAAGTAAATCATGCAAATTTACATAAAATAAAAATAATGGTAAAAATCCAAATCTGATCAAATTAGTCTTAATTAAATACTCTTGCAATACATTAAATTAAAAACATTAGTCCAAAAAAAATTCAATTAATAAATTGATAATTAAAAAATGAAAATATACTAAAAATGAAATTACTTAATAGAAAATATAAATAATAAATCAAACAGAAAAACATCAAAAAAAGAAAAGAAAAGGAAAACAAGCACAAACGGGTCAGACCAGTGCACGGGTTCACTTGGCCCAACCTGTTTGATGCCTATTTAAGCCAACATTTTTTTTGTCTCATTTTTTACCTGATTAGAAAAAAAAAAAAAAAACTTTTCCTCTAATTTTCAAGCTCAAGAACAAATGAAGAATGTTCTTCAAAAAACCCAGATTCTGGCAGGATCTCACCGTCGTCGACGTCGTTTAGCCGTCGATCACCGCCACTCGTCGCCAGTTGCTGCCGCTTCTGATGGTCCAAAAATTCCAAAAAAAATCTTAAAAAATTTCTTTTGATTCCCCCAACTCAAAAACCAAACTAATTCTACCCGAATCATTCTAGAATTTTCTAGATCTGAAATTGAAACCCGAAACTTTAACCTCTTCGATCTCCTCCGTTGACCACCGAACGGTCACCAAACTCCGGCCTAGGCTTCATCTAATTAAAACCCATATTTTCCCCTACCAAACACCCTTCGAATCAAACCCTAGAACCAAGAACCCCAAATTTCGAAACTCTCAGCTTTTAAAAAAAAAAAAACAAATTTCTTCTATCAATCTTGCTTGCTTATGCTCCGAACTTCTGATGATTCTTTGATATCTTTTTCTTCTTGAGCCTAGGGTTGTTTATTTAGGAAAGATCCAAAAAGAATTTTAATTTACTTAGATTTTGATTTTTGATCTGATACAAATTCAATCTCATCACACCTCTTAGAGTTCAAATCTGATCCAAAGAAGAATTTTAGTTCAACACAAACTTGTTTTCCCTTTTTTTATTTTTTTAATTATTTCAAAATTTTTATTTTCCTTTTTATTTTTTTTTGTTAAATTCGAAAATAAAATAAAATAATTTACAAAATTTAAAATTAATTAATTAATTAACTACAAAAATTAAAACCCAGATAAAATTCGGTGTCTACACGACATAAACACACAATTTTTTCTCTTTTTTTTTTTCTTTCTTTTCTTTTTCCTTTCCTTTCTTTTTTTTTCTTTCCTAATTAAAAAAAGTTAAATACCAAAACTAACCCCCCCAATTCTCTTAATACTTAAGCTTACTTGTCACCTAACCCTTAACCCAAAATCTTTAATTCTCTCATCTCATTCAATTTGGGGATTGTTTTTATATCCTAATAAAAAAAAAGTTAAATACAAAAACTAACCCCCCTAATTCCCTTAATATCTAAGCTTACTTGTCACCTAACCCTTAACCCAAAATCTTTAATTCTCTCATCTTATTCAATTTGGGGATTGTTTTTATATATTGTAATAGATATATAATAGATATGTTTATTAATGTATGATTATATTCGTACTTAAGGTTTTAAGGATTAATAGGATTTATTAATTAGATTTATTGGATTCTACGTGTTTTTACTGCTTATATTTTGCTAGTTTTTTTAATCTTTTTTGCTATAAAACAAAATTAGTAAATGATTGAAATAAACTAATATCAATCCAATCTTAATGGGTTTTATTTGAGAGAAACTCTAGCTTTTCTTATTTACCAAGGTCAACATATTAATTTAGAGTCATTGAAAGAGATTGCATTTGACATGTTTTGGTTTTTTTAATATTTTCTGCAAACCAGGAGGGGAGAACCAGAGAGAACGGCAAAGACCATAGCTGCAGCTATTTTCAAAGGAAACAGTTGCAGCATGTACCACGTTAACTAAGACATATCTAGATATGACAATCCGCGTATTTGTATCATATTCGGGTTATTTTCATGTATCATAATAATATTTAATATATTGTATATTTATATAAATTTTAACACGTTAATAATTCGTGTTATATAAATTTTAACATATTCGTATATTCGTGTCGTGTTCATATCGTGTAATAGTGTCCAAAATTACCTGATCTAGACATTCTGATCCAAAAAAAAAAAGAATTAATTAAATTAAAATGAGAGGTAAACACAAAGTGAAATCAGAGTAAGAAACCCTCTGTTTAGTAGAGCAGCGTGTCTTAATAGAGAACAAGGAATAACAAGAGGACAGCTCCTCTCCAGAAAATTAAGAATGGGAAAAGCAAGGTAGTGAGGAAGTACTACTTGTACAACAATAAATCATCAATGTTCAGGATCAAATTCCTTTTCAAAAAGAGGAAGACAAAATTTGATGATTAATCATATTGAAAACCTATGTTGCTCGGACTTTTCATTTTTCTTGAAGTACCGGTATTCGATATCCGTATTCGACGTATTTTCGAACATGGATATGAGAATATAATCCTTTAAGGACTCTCTAAATACATGAAATTTTTTTTTTAAAATTAAACATACCCGTGTCGGACACATAACCGTTATCCGACACTCACACTTGAGTCCGAGTAACATAGTTGAAAACTGTATATGATCATATCATTCTATAGCGTATGTATTTGGAGAATTGGAGTTAATAGCATAGTTTCTGAACAACTTTTACACTTACGAGCTAGTGTTCTCTGCTTTGATGCATGCTGAACTACTTTTTCTTCTATAAAGCGACCCTTCCGCCTCCTCACAGCATCAATGAGCTTTCTTGCTGTATTCGGAAGAAAACTACAGCTATCTCCAAACTCTTCTATCTCCTTCTTCTGTTTTGGGTACCAAAAAAAAAAGGATCCTTAGGAAGTGCTTCCCGATGGCTAAGCACAAGAATTGCACTAGAAGCCCCAGATGTCCATCTCCTTAGCTCATCAGCAAAACCAAAACTTTCAGAAACTGGCACATAGGCATGCACGGTAAAAAGTGGAGAGCCTTCCTGCATTTCTTCCTCCGACACTGGGGCTCGCCTCCGAACAAGCGCAACATACATAGGGCCCAAATATTCACTTGGAGTATTCAACTTAAAAGTACATGGCTTCCTATGAAGCACAGCTGCTGTACAAGCATACTTGATTGCTGTCATAAACTGTCCAGTGAAAACGCCATACTGCTCAGCTTGTTTTGGTAGTTTCTGACTCACTGGCCTGCGCAGTTAAGGGAGATATATAAGCTTCAATGAAAAATGCTAGTTCCCACATTGTTTCATCACATAAGGGGCAAGCTGTAGCAGCCAGTTGAAACCCAGACATCAAACGACTTTCAAGATTCTCTGCTTCTATGTAGAGTGGTTGAGTCGCTTCTGAAGACGTAACAGCAGCCATATCACCGGCGCTAGAATTATCAGCTAATCCCAATATCAAAAATACATGAGGGGAGCCATGTATCAGAATAGAGACATCAGTATTCTCCCTTTTGTAATCTGGACTGAAGAAGATGTTAAGACCTATGTTATTCGGATTCAGGTGTGAGTGTCGGTAGTACGGCTATGTGTCTGATACGGGTATGTTCAATTTTTTACAAGATTTTCATGTATTTGGAAAGTCCTTGGAGGATCATATCCCCATACCCATGTTCGGATATGAGTCGGATATGGGTGTCGGACACGGATATTTCAAAAAAAAAAAAAATGAAGAGTCGGATCAACATAGGTTAAGACTCACCTGCCTTGGACCAAGAGCCCAGATCCTGCTAAGAAACTTAAGCCACTTACCTTTGCATTGCTCATCCTGATCCTTGTCGTTTTCATTTCCACACGAAATATCACTCTCCAGAGCATCAACTATGCATTTTTTGAGTACTTCAATTGGATTCTCATCTTTCCCCACACTCAGATGTAAGTATTTCTAAGCTTTTACTACACTGCCCCTGTTTACCTCCAATAAGATTTGAGAGCAAATCGCACTTTCATCAAGCACCTTGGTTAGTGTAGGTGGAAGTTTCATGACTTGAACAAGGATGGCACATCTTCGATTTGGAGTCATTTTTTTCAACATAATCTGAGCTAGAACTCAACGGTTTCAAATCCTCTAACGGATTAGATAAATCACCCTCAATAGTCTCTTTATAGGACACAAGAGGTGTAGAGACTTACAGGCTCACCTTTGCAAATCTCTCATTCAAATCCTTTATGCATCTTTCTAGATAAACCTCCTCAGCAACAGCTAACACATGTTCCCTTCTAGATGAAACAATGACCTACACAAAAGGATCTGCTCGATTCAGAAGCCTTGGTCCTTTCATAAGAGCGCCCATATCTACTGGATCAGAGGGTTCAATTGCAATCCTTAGGGTGGGGGCAACTTGGAATGACATACTTGAGAAAGGCCAAGGCCCAAGAGTTTCTTGTGGACAAAAGAGTTGCACTTATGTTGCTCCGACTCTTCACTTTTTTTTTTTATTTACCCGTGTCCGACACCCGTATCTAATGCATAACCGGACATGGGTATGGAGATATGATCCTCCAAGGACCCTTCAAATACATGAAAATCTTGGGAAAAATTGAACATACCCGTATCCGACACTCACACCCGAGTTCAAGTAACATAGCTTTGTAATATTTTCTGCCCTAGTCCACAAATTACCACAACATTCCCTGCCTTTGCACTGGCCACTTGTTTCAAACATTGACCCATTATTAAATATAAGGACTACAATTTAGCTTCCTGCACATGCTTCTGCATCAATTCCCCTCTCAATGGATCATATAGAGCTGAAAGCACAAAAACTCTTGTCGTGATGTAAGAACCCAGTAAAGATCCTAGCAAATACAAGGAAACACTCATCTGATTCACTAGTTCCACCTTCATCAGTGAAATTGTTTAAAATCTCCCCAAGTGATCCGCATTGAGACAGCATCTTTACAAGGACAGAAAACATCTTAGATACAAAAGCAATAATGCTTTAGGGCTAGAATCACAAGCTTCTACTGACTTTCTCACAAGATCAGCCTCTGCAAGAACATTAGAGTCAACCCCTTTTATCAAGAATCTCTCTTTTGGGAAGCAAGTGTGAAATCCTAAGAGATTTGGGCAACAATTGAATCTGGCATACACTTCACCACCGCTGAAAAATTAAAAGATTTAATCACTTTCTCAAGCATCCCTATGTCTCCATCAGGCTCCAAAGCAGCCTGGTAAACCCCCCCAAAATGGCTCAAGAACAAACTGCACAAACATTGGCCGAGCCTTACTTCCTCCACCTAATCCATTCTTCCCAACAATCATCTTGGTCTTTGGATTAAAATACCGAGTACGCCAAAAAGCATTCTGAAGTGCAGATTTACTCCTCCCAAGCTTAGACGCATAGAATTTAGAAAACTCATTAATTGTAAAACCCCAATCATCCAATGCACACACAAATGCTACATTTTCCTTCTTTTTGGGGTTGATATAGACTCCAAATTCTCATAACTCACCTCATCAGAAGGGCCAGCAAGTAATTGAATCAACATCAGACAAATATTTCTCCGATTTATACATACTCATAATCCGATTAACCTCATGAACAATCCTCAATAAGCGATTATAAGCTTCCATTGGGCTTAACTTCAACTCACAAATATCAACCTATCAATCTTATTAAGAACTAAACATGGGATAACCTTCTCATTCCAAGACTGACGCAAAACAGCATGAGTTTGAATATGAACATCCTCAACAACATCAACCAAAACCGATCCACCATCACTCAACCGCGCCGTAGTTGAAACCTCACCACAAAAATCCATATGACCAGGGAAATCTATAAAGTTAATCTCATAGTCTTTATAATGAAGAGCTATGGAAGAACTCTTCATTGTTATAGCTCTCCTTTGTTCTTCATCAAGATAATCCATAAACCTAATTTTACCAGCTAATTTAGGGTGAAGTACACCGCCACCAGTGGCAGCTATCAAAGGATAAGCCAATGTGGTTTTACCATGATTATATTTCTAATCTTTCTTTTATCGAAGTCATCCATTCTTTTTCATCTCTAAGTTACAACAAGAAGCAGAGCTAAAATTACAAAAAAATCTTATGTATAATATATTGGGAATCTTGAAACAAAGCAAAAACAAAGTTGGGTTTTATGTATATAGATTCTCAGGCACTATACAAGGAAAGAATTTATATTGAAGAAAAAGAAAGGGAGAAATGTAAGGGAGGCTCACCTGGGTATTTGTCTCACCAGAAAGAGAGAAAATCGGTGGGTTTGCCAAGAGAATATAAAAGGGCAAGGCAGCTCAGCTGAGTGTTTTTCAGGTTCGGAATTTGGAAGAGACTTGGGCGAGGATCCGGGTAGCTGTGATAATCAGACGGGTTTGAGTTGGATTATTTTGAATTCGAAAGAAAGGGAGAAATGTAAGGGAGGCTCACCTGGGTATTTGTCTCACCAGAAAGAGAGAAAATCGGTGGGTTTGCCAAGAGAATATAAAAGGGCAAGGCAGCTCAGCTGAGTGTTTTTCAGGTTCGGAATTTGGAAGAGACTTGGGCGAGGATCCGGGTAGCTGTGATAATCAGACGGGTTTGATTTGGATTATTTTGAATTCGAATTATATCAAATTCAAGTTTTTTTGAATTTAAGTTTTTATGAGTTTGAATTTTTTGATTCCGAATTTTTTTGAATTTAGCTTAGATTCGGGTTTGATTCGAATTCGGATTTTACTTTATTTTTTAATTTACGTTAAATTTTTTGGATGATTTTAAATTGGAGTAGGAGTCAAATTTATCATTGTACTAAAATAAAAGTTTCAAATTTATCACTCTATTTTTTTAATTCAATTTTACTACTCTACAAATATTCCTTAAAAGTGGACATCAAACGTTAAGATTGATGATATGACATCTGTTAAACTTAAAAAATAAAAAATTTATGATATCATTATGACGATTTTCAAACACAAATACATATATATTTTTATAAAAAATACATGGAGAAAACGTGACGCACAGTGACAACTTTTCCACATAACATTTTATTTTTTACTAGTGAAAACCCCCGTTTTGCCGCGGGCGATAAAATTTTTTAATTTATTTATTTTGTTATGATGTATTATAGCATTTCAGGAAAAATAATAACTTGACTGAATTCTTACTAAATTATAAATTGCAAAAAAACAATAGAATTTTTTTTTATATATATTGAGGATGAATTTTTTAAAATTTTGTAAATGAGACAAAATAAATACAAATAGTTATAGATGAATATAAAAAGGGCTAGAACATTTAAAGATCATTTTCAAATAGGCTTGTTACTTAAGCTTTAATATAGATGAATATAAATAGGCTAGAACTTTCAAACTTTCAAACTTTCACAGTCCTTCAGGGAAAGAAAGGCTAGAACTTTCAAACTTTCACAATATAAAAAAGAAAAAGAGATCGGACGCCTAAAATCTGCAGCTTAGTAGAATGCTTAAGGTTTATACCAACAGAGGAAAAAGCACTGAAAAAAGCTTTCATCACCGGTGACTGAACTATGCATTCTAATTTATGATACTTAAAAGTGCAACTTTATAAATCATACATTAGCTCTTGTGCTTTGAGCTTCATCTCCTCCGGTGTAAGAGAAGGTTTAGGTGCCTCACCATATTTATTGACAGGTACCTGGAAAGACAAATGCAGGTGAAAAATCCACATAAGTTCAAGGGAATTACCCAAATGGGGATGACTATAAGTAGGTTTTAGGGTGATACAATCCACCCTACCCTAATTGGACCTGTTAATCAATGGGATTTGGGATAGCTCAGGTTTTAGATCAAACCCCACACTACTCAATAGGGTACAAAAATTTCATACCATGGGCATCTGATCTATGTCTGAATCAGCCTCATGTTCAACTACCCAGTTCACGGCAGCCTCAAGGCTGGTATTACCTGCAGAAGAGAAACCCAACATTTACACAACAGCAAAGATGTCATAAGCTCACACCTTTATCATTATGGTTTGAAACTTGAGATGAAGACATTATTATTTCCTTATTTGTGTTTGTAGCATCAAAATCAAGAATGATAATCACACAAAAAATTTAGTCGGCCTTATTGGTCAAGAGATTTTATAACAGAATACTGAAACAGTCCACTTTCACTTTTTAAAATTTGAAAAACAATTCACATTTTCAATACTAATCTTTATGCAAAGAAAACATGTTGGATTATGGAGTTATAGAATTTTAAACTATAGCACATCAACAAGAATGTTAAATGGCCTTACCAGAAAAATGGAGCGCATGGGTTGCTCGTGCTGTAGGGAAACCCATCGCTTCCAGTTCTTCAAGCAGTTTTTTGTCAACCTCTGGCACAACCATCTCTATCAAGACAAAAGAAAAACAAAACAATTAATTATAATGATATATATATAGCACAACCATCTCTATCAAGACAAAAGAAAAACAAAACAATTAATCACAATGATAATAAATGGGGTACTTTAATAATAAAAAAAGGATTCATGTGAATACAAACCCCATCTTGATTCCTCAAATGGGGTACATTAAAATATTTGAAACTAATAGAAGAATAAGAAAAGGTTGTCCAACAAATTTTCAAGTCAAATTGGAATGAAAATATGGCATCGCTAAACCTAATCAAATCTCTCGAAATTATCACTCTACTCTTAAATTAGCTAGCTGCAGCTAACTAAAAAGTCATATAATTTACATTTATAATGAAAGGGAAAAAAAAATAATGAAGCCTAAGGTCTCATAGAGCAGCTGCAAACTCCATACCTTCCAATGAAGGGTTCAGGCCCAGAGCGATAATCAAATAAAATAACATGGATAAAGTGTAATAATATGACAACAGGACCTGCAAAACTATGAGTCTAGTGATAATGAAGTTCAAACCATTGGCAAAGGATGACAATATGAATCACCAAGACCAAAAGTTATGATGATGCAGAACAATATGCCAAACTTGAAGGTGGCACACAGCTCTAAATATAAAAATCAACACATAATTTAAAATTAAAAAACTCTGAAGATATCAGATCTCTAATGAACTGCAGGTACATTTAAATCACTATGAAAAGAAAAAAGGGAAGAAAAAGAAAGTTACGTGCAAAATGAAATTAAAATTGATATGCGTTCAAAACAATGAATATGTGGACCCATGACATTTTAAAAATCAACCAAATTCTCTTGGACAGACTTCTAATAAAAGATGAAGAGTGGAAACGTCAACACACAGAATGCAATGCGATGTCTTAACATGGGAACGAAATTGCAAACAAACAGTAGATCAATAGTTTAAGACTTAAAGTTGAAGGTAATGAAGCAAATTCTCTACCTGAAAGTGCACAATTGTAGATTTGACAAGCCTTGTGTTAAAATGAAAGGCATAGAAGGCCTTTCCCTTCTCTACTTGCAAGCACTCCTGTCAACACAATATGTATATTAATCATTTAGCACAAAACTTTTCGAAACAACTCCACGCCGTAGAGACAAAGTTGGTGATTAATAAAAAGCTTTTTTATTATATTTCATGCGAAATTATAATTAACGTATAAAAAACGCTTTAGATTTAGCAAGAAACACGGGGCAAACAAGACTCCACGACGTCGTTTTACGGGGCAGAGTGAATAGTGCGGGACAGGTGTCAACACGGGGCTCATTACTTGAGCTTTAATATAGATGAATAATTATAAACTTACTACTTTTGCACTGTATCCTTATATGACCATAAGCCCCCAAAAAATCAACATTAGCTCTCAATTCCAATAAACATAGGCAGCGCAGAATCTGCTCTGTAAAATGTCTGTTTTAGAAAACTTACCCCTGTTCTCTGTTATGTTTTTGAAGCAAAGGGTCCACCTTAAATCTCCAAGCAAGCTTTAAGAAAATATAATTATTAAAATTATATGTACAATAAATATTTTAATTAATAATAATAATCAAGGTTCGGAGTATTAGAATATATAATTAATTTCCTTAAACAAGATACTTTTTAACCCATGAGTGCCATGTCATGATTAATCTGACAAAAACTTGCCACGTATCTTGTCTTTCCCTACTCTCCTGACAAAAGTGAGAAAACAACAGTAAAATAAAATAATAGATTGAAATGAGAAACAAAAAGAAAAAAAAAAATCTAAAGCCAACTAAATGAATTTGAGAGTTAGCTGCTTGTCGGGCTATCCTCTTGACTGACTTCCTTTGAAAAGGGTGTCATTGCATATTGATAAAATAGATCTACAATTCTTTGCCCATCAAATTTTCAATGTCAGCAAGTGCAGGCTAATGAACTTTGATAGACTTTTGAGATATTTTTTTCCAAACCTCTTTGAAAACATTGAAGTAGGTGCACAAATTCAATCTATAAAATCTGATAGCATTTTGAGTTGCACTTCCTTGGAACACGCATGCTACGTGGAATCCAAGCTTTACCTCCATTTGATGGTAGCTCTTTGATGATTTTAACATCTCTCGAGAGAGATGAAATGAACCAGTCAACATTGAATATTTCAGCAAAACCACTGCATCAAATACCCTATCATCACATATAAATGTACAGACTATAAACTATCACCTGCATTTTGGATTAAACATGAATATAACAGTAGACCTGGTATCTTTCCAGTAAGAGTGTTGATCCAACTTGGGAATGACCAGAGTTGCATTCAAAATATATGCTACAACAACAGTGTCTACTATCTGTAGTCATAAAAGTCACAAAATTATAAACACCAAAATTATAAACTTACTACTTTTGCACTGTATCCTTATATGACCATAAGCCCCCAAAAAAAAATCAACATTAGCTCTCAATTCCAATAAACATAGGCAGCGCAGGATCTGCTCTGTAAAATGTCTGTTTTAGAAAACTTACCCCTGTTCTCTGTTATGTTTTTGAAGCAAAGGGTCTCCATATTAAAGAAGACAAAAAGATTATAAAACTACAAAATCATGTCCCCATATTAAAGAAGACAAAAAAGGCAATCCTTTTAACCTGATAACAAATAGCACCCAAAAGAAGCAGATTATCAGTACGAAGCGGGTTTTGATCGTAAACAGCATTGCTATGATCCAATGCTTGCTTGTAGTTTCCAGATTTATACATTTGATGAGCAAGAGCCAAATGCATATCTTCATCAACTGCATCAAAAGCGAATCAACCACCACATCAGCAATTAAAGAAAAAACATTGATCCTAAATTCAATCAATTTAGAATTTTATGTCGAAACTACAGTAAAAACATATATAAATTCTTCAAAAAGGCATACCATCTTTAATTTATTGCAATTTTGCAGAATTATTAAAAAATGAATAATGATGATAAACAAAAAAAAAAAAAAACCTATAAGCCTAAAATTTATGTATCAAAACGATCTAACTGAAAATACAGTTTTTAAAATTCAAAATAAAAACTTTTTATATTCATACTTCCCAAAAAAAGTTTTAAAAAAAGAAATCAGCTGTTATGATCTAAAATTTGACAAAAACAAATGAGTATTTAAGCTCCAAAAATTAAGAAACAACAATAATTCAGAAAGAACATTGATATGAAGAACAATGAAGAAATGAACCTTCGTGTGAATCATGTCCTTTATGAGGTACAACACCGAGCGAAGAAGTCGGCTCCTGCTTCACCGCATAAACGACGGCTTTTCCGGCAGCCACCGCCGCAGCGTCGGAGGTATCATCAGTTCGATCGACGACACCGCCTCCGTACGGAGAAGCCCTAGAGATCCCCACTCCGTTTAGCAATGATAACATCTCCGATCTCCCTCAACAAAACCCAATCATCAAAAATTTGTCAAGATATACAATAAAATTTTTAAAAATATATTGGAAAAAAATCAAATTTAAAACCATAACCTGATCTAACGTTGGTATGCTTGGGAAAAGCTTCCAACAAAGTAGATCTAACCAAATTAGCAACAAAATTTTGAGAAAATATACTTTTTTGCAGTACCTCATAAATAAATTATACAGTCAATGGATGTCCAAGGAGTGGATACCTCTGGAGCCATGTAACCAAGAGTGCCTGTTTCCCCGGTCATGTCTCTTGGATTCTGAGCTTCAACTCGAGCAACACCAAAATCAGCAATTTTCAAAGTTCGATGAGCATCTAGCAACATATTTTCTGTCTTGACATCACGGTGTACAATCTTTTTGGAGTGAAGATAGCTCAAACTGCAAAGTTGAACAAAAATTACTTTTCCAAAGAGTAATCGTTGGAAATCCTAATATACTTAAAAAATTACTCACCCTCTAGAGAGGTCCAAAGCAATTTGAATCACAACCTTAAAGGCAAGTTTCTTCCTCCTGTTTCTTATCAAAAAATTCTTTAAAGTCCCACCTGGAAGGTACTCAACAACAACACAACATGCTCTGGAAGGAAGAGAATTATTATTCTCACTTGTTGAATCTTTGGTCGGGATCTTAAGGTTGGAAGTTCCCATTGAAGCTCCGATAAACTGAAAAAGGCCACTTATTAATGATTTTAACATGGAGATTCAAAATATTTAAAGAATTATGTCATGGTATTGCAAGCACAACAACAGTCATAACATTAGAAGAAGCTCAGGAAAAATGAAAAACAATAAGGCAGAGCCATCTTCCCATACTTTAACTGAAACCAATATAAGATGTATAATTAAATGTCTTGTCCACATAAAAGAAACATTATGCCTAACCTAACTAAAATATAAATTGGTTTTACCTTTGTAACATTTGGGTGGTCAAGCTTATGCCAAACAGCAACCTCTTGCCGGAATGATGCCCGAAGAGCAGTAGCTTCAGCAGCTGTGGCAATCCCATCCTCCCCCCAATCCAATACCTTCACTACAAAATTAAATTAAGAACTCTCTGTAGTTAGGATATCAGCAAGCTGGATGTTTGCTTAAGAACTTTATTATTGCAGTGAAACAGATGTTATACTATCAAATAGGGACAGAATGTAGGCAGCAAGTCATATAGAGACCATGATCTGACATTACTGATTATTGGATAAATAAATTATACAGTCAAGGGATTTCCAAGGAGTGGATACCTCTGGAGCAATTTGATTTCATAACCAAAATAAAAAGGGAAAAGAAACAGCATCTGATCTGACCCACTGACTCACAAGAACAAAAAAAGTTTTGAAATTGAAAGATTCAGATCTGTTAAAACCTGAACCGCGTCTAACAATATTACATGTCTTCTAGCACTATCAACCTGAGAAATCAAAGCAAGAGGAAGGAATGAGTCAAAGGCTTTTTGAAAAATCAAAGGAAAACAAGAGACCCATAAGTCAAATTCTGAAAAAAATACATTAATAACACATAAAGAAATTTGATTTCATAACCAAAATAAAAGGGAAAAGAAACAGCATCTGATCCGAAGATAACAACAAGATGATTCCAACAATTACATCAATCAATCCCGCAAAGTCAACAGAAAAAGTAAATCAAATCGGAAAAAATAAATTAAATTAAATTAAAAAATAAAACAGAAAGGCTGATAGGCAAAGACAAAGATAAAAGAAAGATAGATAGATATTTAGAAAATCACAGAGAAAAAAGAATAACAGAAAAACAATAGCCCCGGAACAGTTTCTTGTTCATATAGACAAAACCGTCTGATAAAATACAATTGGAACAAATAAAAGATAATAGCAATCGAAGAACATAGCTAGAATTAGTATAGTTTTCAAACTAACAAAAATCCATCAAAGACACTAAGAAAAACATTGACCCAAGTAAACTTATGATCAGAAAATTAAAACAAAGTTAAATAATCAAAAGACAAAAATCAATAAAGGTTAAAATAACTTACCGCAACCTCCCTGATCTTTGACCGCAGGCACAGCCCCCTTCTCCCTCCAATCAATGGACGCCGGCAACTCCTCACCGACACGTGGGGCGTAACGATCACTCCTCTTGGAAACTTTCCTGCTGGCTTTCTTAGTTCCCAAGTACATGCCTCGGTACTCGTCGTTGGTCAGATCAGCGAACCGGTTCAACCCGACCTTAAAACTGTGGCTTTCATCCGCGTTATGCTCATCGATGAACCTAAGATTATCCTTAAAAATCTCAAACCTCCTCTCTTTCTCTCCCAAACCGTTGTACGCTTTTCCATGCTTTACAAGCCACTCCTCGTACATGGCGATAACCTCGTCGTCTGTTCTCCAACTGGACATTGACTTGTCGGGATGGCCTCCATCGTAGGATATGATCGACATGTCGAGAGCTGATGATAAAGTGAACATCATCAGCAAGAGAATCACCATAGTAGATCGCTGTAAACCCATATCTAAAAAAGGTGAAAAGGATAGGATTTTGAATGAGAGGGGAAAAGAAACGGCAGTGATGGTGGGTTTATAAAGGAATGAACTTGGTAAATTCAATATATTAAATCATACCATAGCTTGCCTATTGCTAGGCAAAGATGCTAAAGTAGTCCTCCTGGCAGTAACTACACCACCATTTTTGTTTGCAGGCTTTGAGTCCAGATTGATGGATCCACGCCTGTTGGGATGATTCAAACGAGACAATAAAGGAACTTTTGTGTTTTTTTCTTGGGCATGTTTGAGATCAGTTTTCTTTGGATATCCATCAATGCTCTTCACTTACCTGAGGTGGATCAGAACTGAAGAGAAACTGGCGTGGATCAGATGTGAGATTGGTTAGGGTTCGGTCATTGGGAGAAAGAGAGAGAAAAGAGAAGGAGAGGACAGCTACATAAATGCTTACGCGTGAATATTTAATGGGGCAGCTAACGAAGCACACGGTAAGCAAAACGACGTCGTTTTGTCGGGCAGACTGAATAGTACGGAACAGGTGTCAACATAGAGCTCATTACTTGAGCTTTAATATAGATGAATAAATTTTATGAAGGAAAGTCGCCCTCCAACATTAATTCTTCATCTTCATGAAGAATTAATATTGGGAAGTCGTCTTACCTCAACTTTTTTTTTTTAAATATTAAATAACATCATTTAAATAAAAATTATATAATTTATAATTTTAAAAAATAAAATTTAATAAAATTTAAATAACAAAATTAAAAAAATAACAATTTATAAAAAATTATATTAGTAATATCAATCGGATTCTTTTAACTTGTATTCGTAATGAAATGGACCTCTGGGAGAAAGGCCAACCAAAGTGTATTATGTAGGAATAAAGATCATAGCTAGACCTCGGTAAGCCCGGATCGTATTGGGCCGGACTTGGACAAGTGTTTTTGTAATAAAAATATTATTTATTAAATAAAAAATATTATTTTAATATTTTTTGAATAGTAAAACGGGCTTTCGGGCTAACTCGAAATGGGCTTGGGTAAGGGAAATAAAAAAAATTCGGGTCTCGGCCCGGCCCATGGACACCTCTAGTTATAGCCGTCGAAAATATTCTTATCAATCTGGTACATCGGGAGAGAATTCCTATCAACAATAATACTGTTAAACATACAGTTATTATATACATACAGTTAAAAAATACAAATTTGTATAAACAAATTTTATATAAAAATTTTATATAATTTTTAAAATTATTATTTTAAAATTTTTGTAATTTAAAATTATTATTTTTAAAATTTTGTAATTTAAAATTTATTAAATTTTTATTTTTATTTTAAAATTATATAAATTTTATTATTTAATATTTTTAAAAAATAATATAAAAAGCTGGGAAGTTGAATAAAAAAATTAAAAAATTATGTAGAGAAGTCGCCATCATGTTCTCCATGTTTTTAAAAAAAAATTATATATTTGTGTTTGGAAATCGTCATCAATGATGGCGATTTCCAAACACAATCTAAAATTAGCGTATTTCGGTATATAAAATCGAATTATGAGTAATTTGGAAGGAAAAAAATCAATATTTAATTAAAAAAGTCGAAATGAGAATTGCACCCAAAAAAATATAAAAAAGTGGTAAAATTACAACAAAAAAAAATAGAGTGGTAAATATGGAATTCCTATCTAGTACTATGATAGGGTTCACCTTTTCCCTTTTAAATTTGCATCAAACCAACTTCTTCTTGATCTTGAGCTATGGCTGACTGTGCTTTAATTTGTTAATAACAGAATAAGACTAAAATATAATACCACGATAAATCTGTCAATTGGTGACGAAATTTTTAAGTGACGTATGAGTTTTCGTCATAATATGTCAAACATGACGAACATAATTATTTGTCATTTTTTTTTTTGTTGTTATTATATTTTATATGACGATTTTAAAAAAATGTCATAGAATTAATAATAATTCTTTTTTTTTTTTTAATTTTAGCCACATGTCCAATGTCCTAAATTAAATTATAGAGCACCCAACCTTCATCTTTTTATAGGGTTGAGTCATTTTGTTACACATTTTCCCTTGACAATATTAATACTGACTAGACATGTTCGTCGGGCCGCGATACGAAATTTTTTTCTTCTTTACTCAGGCCCTATTTGAATCACTATTCAAAAAAATAATAAAAAATTTAAAAAATTATTTTTATATTAATATTCATAATTAAATTTAAATAAAAAATATTTTTTTAATGATTAAATAGTGATTCGAGTCGGATCAAACCGACCCGAGTCATCGAAACTCCTATCTAGACTCGGCCCAATACAAAATTAGTCTGTCGGACCGAGAGAGCTGCCCAATCATAAAAAGGTCTAATATCGACTACTTAAGCATATCAGATTAGAGTGGTCTCACCGAAAATAACTACAATCATCCTAACAGGCTATGGCTTTTGTAGACGTTGAGTAATGTTAGGCAGTTAGGTCTTTGATCAAGCTAGATCTTAGCAAAAGTAGTGGCAGTTCAAAACAAAATGCCTGAATTTGAATTTATTTCTTGGATAGAGGAAAGAAAAGGGGTACTGATCTAGTTTCACTTCCACATATAGTTACATGCTAATTAGCAGTAATTAATTAGTTCATGTTTTTAATCACTAGGGTAGCAATTTTTTTGGTTAAAATAATAAAAAAAGTCTCTGAATTTTATTACTTTATCTAGATAAATTTTTATACTTTTATTACACTCCGTAATCTTTAATTTATAATCAAATAAGTTCTTAATCTTTAACTTGTATCAAAATAAACATTTGACATAAATCAACCTTTCATTTAAAATAAAATCTTATTTATGTACAAATCAAAGAATAAAAACTTATTTGAATACAATAAAAATATAAAGATTTATTTAACAAAAGTAAAATAATTCAAGAAATATTTAATATTTTAGCCTTCTTTTTTAGCTGAATATAGGTGTCTATTGCAATGAAAATTTTTGCAATGAGAATAATGAGAACACTCAATTACAGCCACACATTTATCTCACACGTTTTTATGAAAGTAAAAATGTAAGAAAATTATAAAAAAGGGTTAGTAATTAAAATTTATTTACTAATTATGTATTCTAACAAAAAAAATTATTACAAGGAAATAAAATTGATATTTTAAAAATGATTTAAATAATATTAAAAGCATGTTAAAATGTAGATCTATCATTAATAATGAGATTTAGTACTCAAATATTAATATAATATTTATAATAATATTAATTTTAAAAAATAATAATACCATTTAAAATATTAAAAATATATGTATATTAATATTAAAAAAATTTAATATTGCAAAAGTATTATTTAAAATATAGACTAGTTGAATATTAATATTTTAATATTTTAAAATATACTTTTTTTATAAACTAGCCTAAAACCATATTTTTCATGTTTCACTATAATATTATAAATATATTTATTTTTTATATAATATAAATTATATAATATATTAAAATAATATATTTTATAAAGTTAAAAATTGGGTCGGATCAGGCCTAATTCGAACTTTGAATGTTGGAATCAAGGTCTAACCCGTTTTTTAAATGGGCTTTATTTTTTTGTCCAAGTCCATTTTTTGGGCTTAATATTTTTGTCGAAGCTCACTCAAATATTCGATGAGCTTTCGGGCTTGGACGAATAGCACAGCCTGTGGATAGGTATAGATTGTAACATTTAGTAGTATTTGATTGGCCTGGACAGAATTTTGAACCTGAATTTGATCAGCTCAAGCTGGAGCAAGAATGTAAAGTATTGATATCATGCCTAGGTTTGGCATGAACTTTGCTTGACCAAAAATATATAGTTTTTTTATAGTTTTACCATTATAATAAAATGGGGTAAAATTAAAAAAAAAAAATTATCTACTAAAATCAACATGTTGACAATGTTGGACATGACACGGAAAAAATAACTAAAATATGATGTAAAATATGACATGACACGAAAAAATTACATGAACACGATTTCCATACACGAACATGTGAAAATCTATATAACAGAATTATTAACATGTCAAAAATATATAAGCATATAATAGCATAAACACGATTATGACACGAAAAATAACATGAATACGATACGAATACGCGAATTATTATACCTACATGTGTTAAGTTTGTTAAAATAAAAAAAAAAAATTTTAATAAAATAATATTATAAATTGGGTCGAGCTTAACAAATTTATTCTTGAATTAACCAAACTCGTAATCTTGATAAGTAGCTTGATCCTGAATAAATGTAATGATAATATTTTATTTAATTAATTTTAATATTTCATTTTATTTTAATAAATTTTTTGTTATGATAGTAACAATAATATTTTTCATCATTAGTCTTCTTTTGTAATTCTCTTAAAAGTTAGTTGTGGTTCTTTTTTATTCTAAGGGTTCTTATGGTATTCCTACAGTAAAAGTTCTTACGGTAGCATTCACCGAAAATACATGTTTAGATATCCAAAAGGGTTGGTCGAACTAGTAGGTAAAGAAAGGAGTTTTTTCTTGTCAATCAAGATTCAGTTTTGTGGAGAGTATTTCAAGAGTAAAATCTTGAATATAACAAATCGATGTGAATTCGATTTTTAGCTGAAAATATATGTTTAAATTCAGTTTTTGCAGTGTGCACTCATTTAAGATCATTTTGTGAGAAAATTAGATTCAGACAAAATCTAAAAATAAATTTAACTGGAATATAAGAAAAATGAAAATATATGTCTAGACATCTCCATCTTAACTGAAATGGTTAGTAATTAAGAATTTTTTGTTTTCAGAAGTGGATAATGTAATGTGAGGTTGTTGTCTTAAATACGTTGGCCTAGTTAATGATGAATAATTTGAATTAATTGAATGAATTGAAGTCACCTTATATTATATTAAAAAAGTTGGCGAAAGTGAATGCTTTTGTTGAAAAAATGAAAAGCAAGCGAAATATATAGAAAACAAAGACTTTGTGGCATGCATCTTCCCAATGCTTAAGAAAAACGAGGTTGAAACTTGAAAATGAGCTTTTCAGGTGCTATTTTAGGACCCGACAAGAGAGATTGTTCACTTTTTGCTCTCTTTTCCCCTAATTTGACATGAAAATTTCTCCAACTCTAAGGCCTAAGCAACTCACTGTGTGGTCCGGACCCTAAGGAGAGGAGAGGAGAGCCATGGGGAGTAGGGGTCTTAAATTTCATATCCATAATCAAGTATTTAAAATTATAGTCGCGGATGCATTTTTTATCGCATCGTGTTTATCGTAGTTACGAATGTAATGAATGTAAGATAATAATCTGATATTTATGAGATAAGGGTTAGCTATGCTTTTAACATAATCGGCATAATGATAATTTAATTTATTAAATAATAAATTAGTAAATAAATCTCAACCGTTCATTTGAATATTTGATGGACGTTTCAAATTAAAGATAGAGATATATTAAATTGATCATCTCTCTATCCATAAGGGTTATTCAAAACACACTCACATTCAGTTTGCATCAAAAAGTGTAACAGAAAGTGGAGATCAAGGATTCAATCATGGCTTCTTCATGTTCCGCACAATCAAATACGCTTTTTAAGTGTGAAAATTATGTGTCTAAGATCCTAAATTTTTATAATTTTATGAGTCATGTCACGGTCAATTACGATATATCGACTGTGAATATCGATAACGAAAACAATTAGAACCACAAAATAAGGGTTATAACATCATGTTGCAAATCGTTACTTAAACCCCTTACCATAATCCCTTCCTATGTTATGGAATGAATGGGTGTCAGGCCTCAGCCAATCCTTCTCGTAACATGTTATTCTTCCTAATGTTATCAACTGTTTCAATAAAGTAAGTCTCTAGTCACAAGGAAAGGGCATTAAGGCCTCTCCATATTTTTATAGGGCCATTTTTGCCGGAATTGTCATTTGTTTCCTCACCATCTAGTTGGACCTGGCATGAGACTAGCTACTACCCGCCCGGTTCGTTTCCATTGAGAAATCTTTCTAAAGGGCATGGCATGCAATTATAATTTGATGCAACAACTCCAAGGGTACTTAGATTATTCTGTCTGTGTTTTCTTGGCCTCAGTTCGGTTCATAAAGTTTTAGGTCTACTTAGAATATCATCTCGTTTTTTTTTTTTTTTTTTTTTAGATTTGACAATTCGTTAATAAGTATATTATGTCGTGTTTTATATTTTTTGCTTCAGTCATTTAAATATAAATATAATGTAAATTATAAATTTGTCAAAATTTTAAATACGAATATAATACTTGAATAAAAATGTTATGGTAATCGTATTTAAACGTGTCATTCTTGTTTATTACATTATTTTCGTATTTATTAAACATATTGTATTTCCGTATCATGTCCAAAATTATTAAATCTATTTTTTTCTTACTTTGTTTAATATATATATATATATATATATATATATAGTTTAACAACTATTATAGAATGCGCCATTAATTTCTCTTTGTATCATAATTAGGTGACTTTTGTTGGGTGACAAAATGCTCTTTTTCTTATATAAAAAAAAGAAAGATAACTAGCTGGGGCCAATTAGTTGGTTCCATTTAAATTTCAATACTATTACTAACTATTTCCTAATATATATGAGGACTTTTTATTTGTTATTATTCTTTGCAATTTGGATACATAGCTATAATATATAGCAAACTTTTTAATTTTTTTTGACAATATATCTTGGAACTTCATAAAATTCAATATCTTGAGTTGAATATTTATATTTTTTAAAATTGATACGGCATTAACATTTTATCATTTTAATTTTTGTATCGATTCATGCCAATCGTATCAGTTTATATTGATTTATATCAATCCATACGGTTGGTAAATTTTGATTTTTTAATTTTTTAAAAATATTTTTTATTTATTTGATTCTTTTAACGAATTACTAATGTTTTTCTCCCATAAGCGTTTTCATTTTTTAATAATTTCATTCAAAAATAAAATATGTTCATTAAATTAAGTTATTGAACCTAATTAATAATAATTTATCATATTTTTTTAATATATATTTTATTAAAAAATTTAAAAATAAGTTATATATAATATTTAAAAAAATATCAATAAACTCTAAATGATATGTCAAAATAAATCGACATCAAAATATATAAATACCAAAATAAAATTAATATATTCATCAATACGATACTGATCATCTTGAGAATATCTATACTCCTGATCACCTTTAGTCTTGGTGCTTTGTAACTTTGTCAATGAAAATGCCTCATTTTTTTTACTAGCTAGGAAGTTCTCACATGGTTGTTACAAAAATGTAATGATATTATATATATAATATGGGAAATGTAATTCTCGAAGAGTTTGGTTTTTTTTTTTTTTTTTTTATTTTGATTGATGTCAAAAAAAATGCCTGAGTTTTATACTAGGTTACATCATGGATGTTTGGGAAGAGGCAACTGAAATTCTAGCAAAAGAATGATTGCTTTGTACATGCGCAAGTGGAGAGCAAATAGAATTATAACACGGATTCAATGAAAGTGACCAAAGTGTATTATGTGTTGCATTGCATTTATTAAAAAAAAAACTTAAAAAAAGAAAAAGAAAAAAAGGAAAAGATGATCTAAGCAATTTGTCCCGCCAGTCTAATATAGGTTGGAGCCTTGGAGGGTGTGATGCAGGCTAATTAAGTAAGAAAAACCCAGTTTGTTTTATGATTGATTGTACCAGATGAATTAGAAATTAACACAGTTTCAGACCCTGTTTAGATTATGATGTTTTTATCAGTTTTTTTTTTTTTTTTATTTTTAAATGACGTTATCTCACATATAATAAATTTTGAGTTCTTATAGGATTTTTTTTTTTTTATTTTAATATGTTTTTTTTTTCTTTTGTAATTCTCAAAATATGGATATTTTAAAATTATTTATCGAAATTCGTCATGATCCATGACGATTTTTCAACGGGTTTCTCAAATTTTTTTTTTAATTGACCAAAAAAAATCGTCATGACTCATGATGATTTCTCTTAATCATTTAAAAAATAATAATATTTTAAGAAGGGAAATCGCCACTAAGGGTGACGATTTCCCTTCTTTCTTTTTTTAATTATTAAATAAAAAATTATATAATTTATAATTTTAAAACATAAAAATTTAATAAAATTTATAATTTAAATAACAAAATTAAAAAAATAACAATTTACAAAAAAATTTAAAAATTATATTCATAACGTCAATCGAATTCTTTCAACTTATATTCGTAATAAATGGACCTCTAGGAGAAAAATCAACCAAAGCGTTGTGGATTATGCAGGAATGAAGGTCATAGCTAGACCTGCTCACGGGCCGGGCAGCCCGCCCGGCCCGAAACAGAAATTTTTATTATAATAATATTATTTTATTTAATTTTAATTATAAAAAAATAAAAAAATAAAAAAAATTATTTTTTTATTCCAATGAACAGTGTTTCGGGCCTAAACGGGCGGGCCTGGGCAGAGAAAATAAAAAAACCGGGCCGCGGTCCGGCCCATGAGCAGCTCTAGTCATAGTTAGACCTATCCACAGGCCGGGTAGCCCGCCCTGTCCGGTAAGCCCGGATCGTATTTGGGCCGAACTTGGACAAGTATTTTTGTAATTTGAGTCGGCCGACCTAGCCCGAATTATTATTTATTAAATAAAAATATTTTTTATTTAACTTTAATTATAAAATATATAAAAATATATTTTTAATATTTATATAAAAATTTATATAATTTTTAAAATTGTTATTATTTAAAATTATTAATTTTTAATTTTTTAAATTATAAATTATATAATTTTTATTTTTCGGGCTTGAGCAAGGAAAATAAAAAAATTTCTGGCCTCAGCCCGGCCCGACCCATGGACACCTCTAGTCATAGTCGTCGAAAATGTCATTATTAATTTGGTACATCGGGACAGATCCGGGCTTACCGGGCTGGGCAGGCTACCCGGCCCGTGGATAGGTCTAGCTATGACCTTCATTCTTGCATAATCCACAACGCTTTGGTTGACCTTTCTCCCGAAGGTCTTTTTATTACGAATACAACTTGAAAGAATCTCATTGACATTACGAATATATTTTTTAAAATTTTTGTAAATTGTTATTTTTTTTAATTTTATTATTTAAATTTTATTAAATTTTTACTTTTTAAAATTATAAATTATATCATTTTTATTATTTAATAATTAAAAAAAAAGAAGGGAAATCGCCACCCTTCTTAAAAGAAATTTTTTTTTTTTTTATTATAAAATGATCAAGGGAAATCACCATGGACCATGGCGATTTCCCTTTATCAATTTTTAAAAAAATTGAAAAACCCGTTGGGAAATCGTCATGAGCTATGGTGATTTCCCAAAGGGTTAAAATAAAAGCGGATTTCGATAAATAATTTTAAACCATCGATATTTTGGGATTTAAAAAAACATAGGCTATATTAGGATAAAAAAAACCGTTTTTATAGTCTTATATTTAAGTTAATTTTTATTTATTTATTGTTGATTAATTTTAGATTGCATGTTTAATATGATATCATAACATATGTTTTTTTCTATTATTCTTATTTGTGATTCATGGTTATTACTCTTTTCGAATTTATCACAGATATTTTTGTTTTCTTCCACACATGAAAAAATATGTTAAAGTGGTGTTGTTCTATATTTATTAAATTTTAAATTTTTTTATAATTTTATATTTCGATTAATTTTTTTTATTTATTATTAATTAATTTTAAATTAAATGCTTAAGATTATTAATTTCCGGCCCTCCTGATACAAACTTTTATTGCATGATAGCTGGCTGTAACTCTTATAAATTTCTTCCATTTTCCCCTCTTTATATATGTTATGAGAAGATTATATTTTCTTGTGAAAGAAAGAATATTTAGTCACCTGTGCTTAAATTTGCTCAAGGATCTGGTTATCCGTCTAAGTCCGAAAGCTCGCCCATATTTTAGAGGGTTTGAACAAAAATATTAGACTCGAAATATGGGCTTAGACAAAAAAATGATGTTCATTTAGAAAATAAACCGGGCTTTGGCTCCAACAATCAAGGTCTGAGCCCGGTCCGACTCATTTTTTATTTATATAATATATTATTTTATGTTTTATATATTATGTAATTTATATCATACAAAAAATAAATATATATAATATTATAGTGTAAATATTTAAAAATATGCTAAGTTATTCATGTTATAGAATTTAATAAATGAAAAAAATTAAATTATTAAAAATTAAAAAATATATATTTATTTAAATTTTTTTTTGAAAAAATAATATGGACGGGTCTAAACGGACTTAGACTATCTATTTACAAATATGAACGGGTTTGAGAAGAATTTGAGACCTATATTTCGGGTCGAGCCAAGCTTGAACAAGTATATAGTGTGTTGATTAATTGCTTCAGTCCATAAAAAGAGAACCCATGTTCTAGTTTAATTTTCATTAATTAGACTGTTTGAGGATACTGTATACTGATTATTTAATTAATTAGGTTGTTTAATTCAACCCTAATCAGATTGTTTTAGCTTTCAGCAGTCATACTATGACTGCAATGCGATTAGGTTGTCTAAAATTATTTCTAAAGCAACCTAGTTCTGGTATAATGCCTTCTTTTCCCTCTAAGGAAGCTACGAAAATTCTCTTCCTAGGCAACCAAACGGTATAATTTTGTCGCAAAAGTTAGAATGATAAAATTTGATCCGTCCAAAGGATTTTGTATCATTCATTCCGAATAAAAAGGCTTTTTTTTTTTTTTTTTATATATATAAAAAAAAGCAAGAATGAAGTGAAATGAAGCAATTTTGATGAATGTTTACTCTGCACCGTTTAGTCTATCCTCGCCATTTTTTTTATCAATAAAATATTTTATATATTTTTTTATACTTTTAGTATATATATACTAAAATCATATATATATATATATTATAATATTATATATACTTTAAATATATATGTATGTATATTATATATATATACACACAGAATTATATATATTAAAATTATATTCATAAATAAAATATAACTAGTAATTTTACCCGCGCATGCTGCGGGAGTTATATATATATTTAAAATATATCTAAGTAATTTTATTAAATTATTTTAAATTAAAATTATTTTAAAAATATAAAGAATGGAAATAAAGTAAAATAACATATTTAATATTTTTTAAAATTTTCTTTTTTTATTATACCTTTATATTTTTTAATATTTTTAAACTTAATTTGATAAATACAAAGTGATAAATAAACTACTATGATTATTTTAAATCATATTTTCCTCAAAGAAATCGTTAAGAGAATAATAAAAATATTAATAAAATTTTTAATATATAAAAATATAAAATTATGTAATTTTTTTACTAAATATATATTTATTTATTTCTGTAAAAATAATAAATTATCAAAAGTTAAAACAACAATAATAAAAAAATCAAAATCAAAATAAAAAACTACAACTACAACTATTTTTTTTTTATTTTCTTTCTATTTTTATTATATTCTTCTTAATTATAAAAGTAAAACAACACCAATAAAAAAATAAAACTACAAATTTTTTTAATTTTTAATTTTTTTTCTTCTTCTTCTTCTTCTTCTTCTTCGTCCTGCTGCCGTCAGTTGCATAAGAAAAAAGTAAATATTTATATTTTTATAAATAAAAAAAAAGTAAAGGGAAAAGGTAATAAAAGAAAAAAGTAAAAAACTTAAAATATTTTTATAATATAAATGAATCAATATTTTATATTTTTATAAACTATTAATTTTTATAAAATTAATTTAAATTATAATAAAATTATTATTTATTTTTTGTATTATTTATAAAGATGAGAAAAAAGAGAAGAATTATAAAGAAGTAATAAAAAAATTTATAAAATTAATGTAAATAAATATTTTATATTTTATAAATTATTTAATATTTATAAAATTAATTTAAATTATAATATAAATTATTATTTATGTTTTAGTTTATTTATAAAGAAGATAAAATCAAAAAAAGAAAAAGCAAAGAAACAAAAAATATTAAAAATATTTTTTATAAAATGAATTTAAATAAATATTTTATATATTTATAAATAAATTTTATTTTTACAAAATTAATTCAAATTATAATATTAATTATTTTTTATTTTTTGTATTTATTTATAAAGAAAAAGAAAAAAGAAAAAAGAAAAAAGAAAAAAGAAAAAAAAGGACCACATCAGCATATGGCATTTTTGTAATTTACACGTCACATGTAAAGATGGCAAAATCCGATCCGACCGATAGATTTTGCATTGATCTGCTCCAAATGGAGAGGTTTTTTTTTTTTTTTTTGACAAGCGGGTGCAGGGTGCTGCGGGATGATTTTGGTAAATGTTTGCTCCGTACCGCCCCGCTTTTTGAAATTACTATCTTACCCATTAAAATATTTTATATTTTTTCTTATATTTTTAGTATATATATTAATATTATATATATATATATTTAGTGTATATATATGTATATTATTTATATTAAAGAATTTTATATACTAAAATTATGTTCATGAATAAATTAAAATATAATTTTTTATAATTTTAAGTTAGAAATAATTAATAACAATTGAGGTGTAGCGGGGTGGAGCACCGTGTAGCGGTTATGGATGTAACCGACATCCATGGAAGTGGATGTTTTCAACATCCATGCAAGAGTGGGGCGGAGGTGGATAAGGCAATCCCCGCCCCCTATGCACTCAAAAGAGTATATCTTATTTAATCATTGCACTAAAAATATCAATTGTAAAATATAACAATAAGCAAGGTCGAGTCCACAGGGATTGGTGTTTAGTTTAATAATTATTAATTTAAACTTAAATTCAAATAAAACAAAATAAAAGAAGAGGTTTTTAAAATCAGTTTAAAAGTAAATAAATCAAGAAAAGTAGAAAGCAAGTAAAAAGGAAGTAATCAAATATAAGAAAAGTATGATTTAAGTTTTCATTCTCCACCACTAGACAATGTTAAAAATCAAATTCAGATCTATCAACATCAATTAGCTATCAAAGTTAACAACCGTAGATAACAACATCATGTGTTATCTCAATCCTTCCTTAGTTCGTCGTTAAGAAGGACGAACGTCACTACTTAATCTCTAACTATCAAATAACCTAAGATAAACATCATTAGATTCAAAGTAATAGCAGCTTTATGATGAGAAAGATAGGTTGATCTAAGCAACAAATACATAAACATGGATTCATTCAACTTATGTTATGTTCCACTTCATAATTTCTGAAAATCCAATATAATCATGAATTACAAATTGCCAATATTGTATAGAAATCGAGACAATTACACTGATCAAGATTCCTAAACTAGCATTAGATAATTATCAAGATCTAACTAGTTTGCAACCTAAACAAATCAAGACAATATCATGAACAATTCTTGTATAAGAACATAAACAAATTTGCTAGAAAACTAATATATGATAGAATTTGAAAATTAATTACATAACATTTCTAGGGCTTTGAAATCACCCTTAACCAAAGAGAAGTTTAACCTTGCATAGGCATTGTCAACATAAACATGAATATTCAAAAGAAACTAAGAACAAAAATAAAATAAAACTAAGAGAAATTAAAGAAGAAGAAGAAGAAGAATAAGAAGATTGATAAATAATCAATAACATGACATAGTTGGTGGCTCAAAAGATGATATTTATAAAGCTTTAAAGTCTTGAAAACCCTTTCTTGCTCTTCAAGGAAGCTAGGAGTCAAAATATGGCAATTTTGGACTTTTCCTATATTTTTTCGGTTTTTGCGGTTTTTTAACGTTTTTGCGTATTTGGAAACAGAAACTTAGCGCCCCGACGCCAACTTTCTGCCTTGGGCGTTTTTGCTTGCTGACTTTTTTTTCGCGATTGATGCACTGACTCGTACTTCGCGGCTGATTTGGATGACCATCCGTTGTCCGATTTAGGCGTGTAAACTATCGTTAGAAAGGTATTCAAGTTAGATTCAAAAGTTAAGTAGAAAATTTCTTTAAATAATATCTTTAACATAATGATTTCTTAGCAACGAGCTCTGGAGGTCAGATCTGCCTGATCATCTAGCAATAATGCTTTGATCTTTTTGACTCCCAAGTCTTCTTCCAACTTATGATTGTGACTTTATAAGCTCTTTATCATCATAATTGACATGTTTTGACTTCATCTCTTCAAAAATACCTATAATTCATAAAAATATAATAATTTGACAAGGAACTTAAGAATTAAAGCACAAAGTATAAGGAAATAATACATGAAAATGTATGCAATTACGCACTTATCACATTCCCCTACACTTAGTCTTTTGCTAATCCTCGAGAAAAATCAAATAAAAACAAAATAAGAAAACCTAATCTAGTCCACTTTCAATAAAAATGAGAGAAAATCATTAAACAAGTCTTATAACTAATCACTAACTTAAAGAGTTTCACAAAGAACCACGCGTGATAGTAAAGGTTTTGAGTTAAGCTAACATTAACATAATATATCTCAATCAAAATAGTGCATGTTCAAACTTAATTTCAACTTCTCACATGGGATACTCTCATGATTTTTACTTTTTAAAGAAGTGGTAAAGTGTTTACACTCAAATAATCTCATGAAAACAATTCTACCATATGCTTGCTTGTCCACCTATTCTTCACTACTTAGATCATGCAACTTCATGAATCAAAAGGTGTTTTTTCAAGGTTGTAATGGGGCCAAGGGGTTGTAATGTGGTTAAAGAATAAAAGGATAAAGATATCACAAAGGTTCCAAAGATTTCATAGAGTTTAGAGACATAATAAGATCATACAAATAAAGCTTCTCAAAACTCACAAAATAACATAGGCTAAATATTCATGTTGAGCCTTTGATTCATTCCAACCAACTTTGTAATATCTTTTTCTTTAACCAAAAGTTCAAGAGATGATTCAAAATTTTTTTTTTTAGGGAATGTATTTTTATAATGTACAATTTTCTTTTTCTCTTGACTTTTGCCTTTCTTCTCCCCCACACTTATCTTTTGATATAACCCAAAATTTTAAAAAGTAACCATTGTTTTTGCAATATGTCTCAAACATTATAGTCCATCTTTAGAACAAGGGTGAAGATATAAATGTGTTTAGGCTAGGTGTAAGATGTGATTACCAATAACATAGCTTATTCAATGTAGGCTCAAATTGGCTCATTAGGGGGATGTTCTCTTGGAACATCAAGAATGGATGGCTATTTGGCCTTGGTTATAATCCTAATGCCTCAATCATATTCATGTTGTTACATGCCTCAATATAGTCTCAAAAAG
Source organism: Fremontodendron californicum (assembly GCA_030761205.1). Lineage (NCBI taxonomy): Eukaryota > Viridiplantae > Streptophyta > Magnoliopsida > Malvales > Malvaceae > Fremontodendron > Fremontodendron californicum. The sequence continues at coordinate 6,011,598 of JAULJL010000037.1, forward strand.
GTTTAAAGCAAGTTCTAGAGAAATATGTAATCATAAGCACTCAATTAAAAAAATTGGATTGTTATATATATATATATAATGCATCAATCATATATGCTCAAAACTCACAAGGATGATTATACAAGTCAATTTTAAGTCTAAACATGCTTCTTTCTCAATCAACATATCATATTAATATTGGCTCATAAAAAATAGTGATGTCAAGCTTAATTCTCATGAAAATCTTACCATTAATGATCAATTTCAGACCTATTCAATTCATATCTCATCATAGTAAGGAAAGTAACTAGAACACACTAAAAACAAACTAAAACTAAAGGAAACTAAAGATAATCCTAAATTCTCCCCCCCACACTTAATTCTTACAATTTCCTCAATGTAATTCTATTATCCTCAAATATAAGAATCATGTGTAAAAAAAAAAGAATTACTAATTAAACAAACTAACTAAAGAAAACAATAAAAGATAGAATGATGGAGAGTAAAGAATAGAAAATCTGATTATAATATGTGCTCTCCATCCTTTTGGGTTGCCTCCCAAGTAGCGCTTCGTTTATTGTCCTCAGCCTGACTTAGACCCATGCCATTATCCACACCGTAGCCTTGAGTACTTCAAATGATCCGGTGGTGGTTCTACATCCAACGTTGGTTCCTGCAAAAGAAAAGGTAGATGGTTCTCATTAGATAAATGAAGATTAATAGCTGAAACATCAAACCTTTTATTACAAAGTGGCAACACTTGCAAAGTTGCTAATGCTTCCTCCGCATGTTCACTTAAAATAGGTTCATCTTTAGAGGTCTCCATGCCAAGGTGTTTGTTAATGTCTATATCTTTGCTTTTTAACTCAAAAGGTGGCTGCACTAAAGAGTCAAATGTATCAATTGCATAAATAGAATGTATATCACTAGGGTATCTCATGGTTTCAAAGATATTAAAACGGATTACATCACCATCAAATTTCATATTGAGTGTGCCATTATTAACATTAATTATTATCTTGGCTGTTTTTAAGAATGGTCTTCCTAATAAAATAGGTGTTGGGTTGGAAGACATCTCATCTTCCATGTCAAGCACATAAAAATCAGCTGGAAAGACTAATTCATTAACTTGCACAAGAACATTTTCTATAAATCCTGTTGGATAAGTAATTGAATGATCAGCGAGTTGTAAAATAACACCTATTTCTTTTAATGGTCCTAGTTTCAAAGAATCATAAATTGAATATGGCATGACATTTATAGATGCTCCTAAGTCTAGCATAGCATGTGCAAACCTGGTTTTGCCTATTTTTCAAGGACTGGTGAACATACCTGGATACATTTAGGTGGGAGTTTCTTTTGAAGAACAGCCGAGACATTCTCTCCCATACTTACCTTTTCATTTCCTTTCAACTTCCATTTAGAAGTGCATAACTTTTTTAAAAATTTGGCATACCTTGGCACTTGCTTGATAGCATCTAGTAGAGGAATGTTTACCTCAACTTTTCGGAAGGTCTCCAAAATTTCCTTATCTTGTTCCTCATTTTTGGACTTTGCTAACCTGCTTGGAAAAGGTGGAGGAGTTATATATAAAGGAAAATAAGGTTTAGGGATTACCTTAGCAATTGGCTCATTGGGTTGTGAAGATGATGCATTGGTGTTGTCCACCCTTTGAGCACTATCGTTTTGTGGTGTCTCAAGCTGTTTCCCACTTCTTAGAGTTATGGCATTCACATGTTCTCTGGGATTCACTATGGTTTGGGAAGATAATTTTTCGGAATCCCTTGCTTGTGATTGACTGATTGTTGTTGCCATTTGTCCAATTTGAGTCTCTATTTGGCTCAACCTTGTTGCCATTTGTCTGTTTGTTTCCTTTATATCTTGTTGCATTTGCAATTGGTTAGTAGTAAGAGATTTAACAAGATCTGCTAGAGACTCAACCGAATTTTGTTGTGTTGGCACTTGCTCCCGGGTTCGATATGGTTGTTGCGTTCTTTGCTGAAAACCCGATTGTCTCTTATCAAAGGGTGGAGGAGCAACTTGTGATTGGTTCCCTCCATAATTCAAGTTCGGATGATCCCTCTATCTTGGATTGTAAGTGTTTGAGTAGGGATCATATTTCCTTGGTTGGCCCTGAAATCCACCCATAGCATTAACATGTTCATTTGAATCATTTTGAAGTGTTGGGCACATATCAGTTTGGTGCCCTATGTTTGAACATATACCATAAGCCTTCACTTGCTATATTAGACCTACAGCCATTTGTTCTACAATAGAAGTCAGTTTATCAAATTTTTGTTCAAGGATTGATGTACTTACCTTATTGACTTTCTTCTGTTGTGGTGGTGGTTCATCTCTCATGTTGAATTGTTGTGAGTTGGCTGTCATGTTGGAGATGAGAAGTCTAGCAGCTTCGAGAGTTTTATCAACTAATGCTCCCCCACTTGCTGCATCTATCATGCGTCTCTCCATGGGCAAGAGACCTTCATAGAAATATTGGATGAGCATGATGTACTTATCTGATGGTGCGAACATGATGCACAAAATTTCTCGAACCTCTCCCAATACTCATACAAGGACTCTCCATTGTATTGCCGAATCCCACATATTTCCTTTCTAATATTGGCAGCCTTAGATGCTGGGAAATATCTTTTCAAGAATGCTCTTTTCATCCCATTCCATGTAGTGATGGTCCCAGATGGTAGGTAGTAGAGCCATTCCTTTGCCGAATCAGCTAGAGAGAATGTGAATGCTCTTAACTTTATTTGCTCTTTTTGATTCCTGTTGGTCTCATGCTTGAACATACTACATGGAACTCCTTGCGGTGTTTATTTGGATCCTCTCTTGCAAAACCATGAAAAATTGGAAGAAGATAAATCAGACCAGATTTTAATTCAAATTCTACCTCAATGATAGGATACTCTATGTGCAATGGTTGTTGATCCAAGTCCGGAGTGGCTAGCTCCTTAAGAGTTCGGTTGTTTGCTACCATATCTCCTTGTTCCTCTTGGATGATTTTGATCAACTCTTTGTTTGTTCTTTGATGGTAGGCTATGAATTCCCGAATTCTCCGAAGTCCTAACTGATGTTCTTCTTCTTTGGGAGATTGGGACATTCACTGAAAAAGAAAATAAATTAATTGAAACAGAAAATAAGAATAAACCAAATAACTAATAAACTAAAGAAATCAATCCCCAGCAACAGCGTCAAAAACTTGATGCACTCAAAAGAGTATATCTTATTTAATCCTTGCACTAAAAATATCAATTGTAAAATATAGCAATAAGAAAGGGTCGAGTCTACAGGGATTGGTGTTTAGTTTAATAATTATTAATTTAAACTTAAATTCAAATAAAACAAAATTAAAGGGGAGGTTTTTTAAATCAGTTTAAAAGTAAATAAATCAAGAAAAGTAGAAAGCAAGTAAATAGGAAGTAATCAAATATGAGAAAAGTATGGTTAAGGTTTCATTCTCCATCACTAGACAATGTTCAAAATCAAATTCAGATCTATCAACATCAATTAGCTATCAAAGTTAACAACCGTAGATAACAACATCCTGTGTTACCCTAATCCCCTCCTTAGTTCATCATTAAGCAGGACGAACGCCACTACTTAATCTCTAACTATCAAATAACCTAAGATAAACATCATTAGATTCAAAGTGATAACAGCTTTATAATGAGAAAGATAGGTTGATTTAAGCAACAAATAAATAAACATGGATTCATTCAACTTATGTTATGTTCCACTTCATAATTCCTGAAAACCCAACATAATCATGAATTACAAATTGCCACTATTGAATAGAAATCAAGACAATTACACGGATCAAGATTCCTAAACTAGCATTAGATAATTATCAAGATCTATCTAGTTTGCAACCTAAACAAATCAAGACAATATCATAAACAATTCTTGTAGAAGAACATAAACAACTTTGATAGAAAACTAATATATGATAGAATTTGAAAATTAATTACATAACATGTTTAGGGCTTTGAAATTACCCTTAACCAAAGAGAAGTTTAGCCTTGCATAGGCATTGTCAACATAAACGTGAATATTCAAAAGAAACTAAGAGAAATTAAAGAAGAAGAAGTAGATTGATAAATAATCAATAACATGACATAGTTGGTGGCTCAAAAGATGATATTTATAGAGCTTTAAAGTCTTGAAAACCCTTTCTTGCTCTTCAAGGAAGTTAGGAGTCAAAATATGGCAATTTTGGACTTTTCCCGTATTTTTTCGATTTTTGCGATTTTTTCACATTTTTGTGGATTTGGAACAGAAACTTGGTGCCGCGGCGCCAATTTTCTGCCTTGGGCGTTTTTGCTTGCTGACTTATGTTTTGCGACTGATGCACTGTCTCGCACTTCACCGGCTGATTTGGATGACCATCCATTGTCCGATTTAGGCGTGTAAGCTATCGTTGGAAAGATATTCAAGTAAGCTTCAAACGTTAAGAGGAAGTTTCTTCAAATGGTGTCTTTAACATAATGATTTCTTAGCAACAAGCTCTGAAGGTCAGATCTGCCTAATCATCTAACACTAAGAATTTGATATTTTTGACTCCCAAGTCTTCTTCCATCTTATGATTGTGACTTTGTAAGCTCTTTATCATCATAATTGACATGTTTTGACTTCATCTCTTCAAAAATACCTATAATTCATAAAAATATAATAATTTGTCAAGGAACTTAAGAATTAGAGCACAAAGTATAAGGAAATAATACATGAAAATGTATGCAATTACGCACTTATCACCCCCGCCCCGCTCCATTGCCATCCCTCACTCACATGACCTCTGTCATTTAACGCTTATTTTCACGGTTGTGCTAACGGACAAATTAGATTGATAGTTGATACGAAACTATGAAATTGGGATCTGATTGTTACGTTTTGAAATTTGGGACCAATATAAAATATGCCTTATATTTTGGTGACCATTGGTGTAATTAACTTTTTGTTTTTGTTTTTCAAATCATTTAACTGATTAACTCAAATTATCTTTTTGCCCCCATTACAAAAAAAAAAAAAAATTAAAATGACAAATGAATCCTCTCACTACCAAACCAAAAAAAAGATCTTTTAAAAATTACAACTGAATCCCTCAGGACTCAGTTTTCATTTAGTAGATGTTTTTTTTTTCTTTATAATATTAAATTAAAATAATTAATAAAAGTAGGGTGGAGTAGACCTGCTCATGGGTCGAGCTATCTACCCGGCTTGATAGGCCTTGTCAGAATTGGATCAGGCCTGGGTAAGAATTTGGTAATTCGGACAGGCTCGGTCTGGTCCGAATTACTGTTTATTAAATAAAAAATATTTTTTTATTTAAATTTAATTATAAAAAATTAAATATTATTATAAAATGATTTTTTAATATTTTTTGAACAATGAAACGTGCTTCGATCAATTCGGGACACGGCCCGAAACGAGCTCGGATAAGAAAAAAATTTGAGTCGCAGCTTGGCTCAATCCATGAATAGGTTTAGGGTAAAGCAGGGTAAAACGATTATAGATATAACTGATATTTATGGAGGTGTAGATGATAATAATATTTCAACATTCATACAAAAATAGACAAAAATAGATAAGCCAATCCCACCCCGCTCTGCTCAATTGTCATCCTAAAAAGACCTTATGGTGAATGAAAAAAAGAATTGAAATCCAGGTTTCTCAAACTTTCAAAAACATATGTGTGAAACATGGAAAATAATTTACAAACTAAAAGTAAACATATCAACTAGGTCACAAGGCTTTTATAATATGCTTTATACAATGTTAAATGAAATTCAGTCTAGGAAATCAAGCACTTCCAATAATGTGAAATAATCATTATCTTCTTCTTTTTCAAAGGTTTGTTAGCTTGAATTACACGATATTAAATCAAAAATAAGACAAAAGATAATATTATCTTGATACGGAAGATCAATCGTCAATGACAATGATGTATCAAACAAATTGCATCTTGATATTTAATTTTTGAATAATTATGATGGTAAGAAGAGTTTAAGAACATAGGTATAATTAAGGAAACTTTGATTAAAATGCATGTGTCACTTTATGTGAATGATATAAGCAGCACTAATTTTATGCCAAATTGACAGCAAAACAACAGCTAGATTTCTTGATTTTTTTTATTTTTTTATTTTTTTACTTTTCATGCTTTTCTAAACAGTTACATGGTAGATTTAAAATCCAGTGCAAAAAAATTAGTAAGCATTATATTCAAGCTTAAGCAAAAGTTTTTGGTACAAAAGAGATCGGAGTCTGGGATAGAAGAAGGGGTTGCAAATATTGATATTCGAATCTCAAACTTGCTGGATGCCAATATAAACCAATTGAGCTAAAATTCGGATTTGATATTGATTTTCTTGAATGATGGCTTTATATATTGTTATTATATTTATATGATGATCAAAATATTAAAAAGTTTCTGAACTATTTTATTTTTTTTAAGTAAGTTCTTATATTTTTATAAGTGTACTCAAATAATCTTTTGATTTATACTCAAATAAGTATTTATTTGAAATAAAAAATTGATTTATATTAATGACTTATTTTAATACAAATTAAAAGTGAATGACTTACTTGCATACAAATTAAAAAAGTTAATGGCTTATTTCAATGCAAATTAAAATTTAAAACTTATTTGAATATAATACAAATATAAAAATTTACTTAAATAAAGCGATAAAATTCATAAATTTTATTATTATTTTAATCATATAAATTCAGTTTTTATTTTATAAAATAAAAACTGGAGGCTAATCCCATAAATATCAACTCTGGCCAAATGCATCAAAAAAGAAAAAGAAATACATCATTATGTGAAGTGAAACCATAATCTATACAATTCATTAAAAAAATCTTCGTAATTGCTTGACACATGTCAAACTCTTTTGCTTGACACTTGACGAGTTTTTTTTAGCTTTTATTTTTATTTTTATTTTTATTTTTATTTTTATTTTTTTAGTTTTAGTTTTTTTATTTTTTTAGTTTACATTAATTTATTTTATTTTATTTTATTTTTAAATAATGTATTTAAAAGAGTTGGTTTGCACGTTAACTCGCAGGTCGATAATCTGTACTCGATCCGCAAGAAAAAAAGTTTTAAAAAAATAACTTTCTTATAACTAGTGTGAAACACTTGTCAAGCTCTTTGCTTGATCGCGAACCCTTTTTTTTTTTTTCTTTAAGTTTTAGTTTTAAGTTATTTATTTATTTTAGTTTATTTTTTTAGTTTATATTAATTATTTTTATTTTAAATGATGTATTTAAAGGAGTTGGTCCACACGTTGACTTGCAGTCGATTTAGGATCTATACACAACCTGTTCGAAATTTTTTTTTTATAAAAGAAACAAAGTTGCTACTAACCAATATGAGAAAGCTGATCTAACGAGAGAATTAAATATAAATCACAATTTTATTTTAGTTATTTTTATTTGAATAATTAAATATGTAAAATAAAATATAAAAATTAGTTAGTAGTTCATTAATTTAACAAAAAAATAAATTTGTTGATAACTTATGTGAGAAAGTCGACCTAAAAAGAGAATAAAATACAAACCATAATTTTATTTTGTTATTTTTAATTTATTATTTTTTACTCCTATAAAAAAATACACTATACAATAAGATCTAATTTTTTTTTTAAAATACAAATAAATAACACTTGAAAATGCATTTAAATTATGTAATTTATGCATAAAAATTATTATAAATTTAATTTTCATAATTAACAAAATATAACTATATTAATATTAATATTATTAAAATTAAAAAAAAAATTTAATAAAATTTAATTTAAAATTAACTTATTATTATTAATTAATTAAAAATTTTATAATTTAAAAAAAAAAAACCCCAAAGAAGCGGGCTTAATTCTAGCGAATAAGAATATGGTCCCCTAATCATTAAGAATTGATAATTACTTGCTTTTTAACACATATTAGCAGTAGCAATCAAAAGAGTCAAAAAGGGTAGAGGAGTAGGGTTAGGGCAAAGAACTTTTATATATATTGTAAAATTAAATTAGTTTTACATATTTTTATAATTTTTTATACGATTTATATTTGTTTAATTCAATTGTCGTATTTTATGTTCTATTCACGTAGATCATACACGTCGAGTTTTGAGTAAATTAAAAATGTTTAACTATTTGTTCGATGTAAAAAACTTTCAACCGTTAAATATATATTGAAAAAAAAACAGAGTTCTCGATCGATATGATAGATATAATGGATTGATTCGAAACTTTATGTGCACGACGAGTACAATTATATTGTTAAATTCAACGGTCGGTTTGTTAAAATATAAATCGTATAAAAAATTACGGTTTGTTAAAATATATATATAGGAGGGATCCACTTACATTAGTGTAAAACTAAATTAGTTTTACACTTTCATAACTTTTTATAAGATTAATATTTGTTTAATCCGACCGTCTTATTTCATGTTCTATTCACGTAGATTATGCACATCGAGTTTCGAGTAAATTAAAAATGTCTAACTATTTGTTCGATGTAAAAAAACTTTCAACCGTTAAAATATATATAAAAAAATAATATTCTCGATCGATATGATAGAGATATCGGATCGGATCGATTCAAAACTTTACGTGCACGACGAATACAATTATATTATTAAATTTAACGGTCGATTTATTAAAATATAAATCGTATACAAAATTATAAAAGTATATAAAATTAATTTAATTTTACACTAATATAATTGAATCTCTCTCTCATATATATATATATATATAATAAAATAATAAGGTATTAAATGTATTACACAAGCTTAATGGTAAATCTAGCAATATTGGACACGACACGATTATACGATGCGAGAAAAAAAAAAAAAACTAAAACACGACATTAAATACTACATGATACAAAAAAAAATACAGACACGTTATAAATACACGAACATATTAAAATTTATATAACATAAATTATTAATATATTAAAATTTATATAAATATAAAACACATTTCTAGATAAAATGCATGGTATACGTACCAATCTCTTAAAAAGACAAACAAAACCATCAAAAATATCGAAAACCAAACCCTCATCAATAAAACCCCTAAAATTTCAGTGCTTGATACGGATTGGTCTGAAATTAAAAAAATGAATGAACTCACTCTAGAACTAGAAATATGGCAACGCCTGCTAGCTTCACTAGGTAGGTGCAATTCAATTCTTGACTGTGTAGCTAGAGTAGTAGTTGTTTGAAAAAGAAAAGAAAAATCTCAACCCCTCGATATGATCGATCATTTGATCCAACTAGGACTAGCTCCAAAAATCTAGCCAATCTCTTTAGCCATATATTTTTCTAATTAATATATATATATATATATATATTACATGTTGCACCATATATTATTCATATACCCATGCCATGCTTTCCGATCTGTTTCTAACCCCTATTGTTTATGACTTTTGGGTCATCAAAGCTTCTTAAAGCTACAGAAACACCAAAGAAGGGTTTTCTTTTGCCAATAACCAAACCCTTTAGCATTGGGTCTTTTATAGAAAGAAAGGGTAACCTTTTATGTGTTATTATAATAAGTGCAAACCACTTCAACAAGCCATTGGGTACTCTCTCTCTCTTCCTAATTATTCCCTTTTGGACAGAGAAAACCCAGAAGCTCTCATTCTCTCACTTTGATGGACATCAATCAAGCATTTAAGCTCCCAAATCAGACTTGGAATCTTGAAATGTCCATGGAAGATCATATCCTCCATGACCAAGTTCCTTTGCACCCAATTTGGCCAAGCTACCATTATCAAACGGCTCCATTCTCAACTACATCCACCCAAATACCTAGTGCAACAACTGTTTACAGTACTACTCATCATGACCAAATAGGCCACCTTGTTGAAGAGGAAGAAGATCAGCCAGAAGAAGAGTTAAGCGCCATGAAAGAAATGTTGTACAAGATTGCTGTGATGCAGCCGGTGGACATAGATCCATCCACTGTCCGAAAGCCCAAGAGACGCAACGTGAGGATCAGTGACGATCCCCAGAGCGTGGCAGCGCGTCACAGGCGGGAGAGGATAAGCGAAAAGATCAGAATTCTACAAAGACTTGTTCCAGGAGGCACGAAAATGGACACAGCTTCAATGCTCGATGAAGCTATCCGCTATGTCAAGTTCTTGAAGAGGCAGATTCTGGTGTTGCAACAATCCAATAACCAGCAGCCACCGCCATACCTTGTAGACTGGCAAGTTATACCAAATAAACCTCTCGTTTCCACCTCCTCAACCTCCCTGGAGACACAGCCAGGCGATGGATTCACTTTTGCTGCCAACGAGGGAAACCCCTTGTGCTTTAATCATAAGGTAAATTAGTGATTAATAGCTATCCCTGAATTAATCAACATGTAATTGCTGTATTAATGATAATATTAGTGAAGACTGAAGACGGTATGTGTTGTATATATATATATATATATTAAGATTATAATAATGTAAGGTTTTAGGAATGATGGAGTATGGGAAAAAAAGGGTTGGTTATGAATTTGGGTTTAGCCTGCTGCTGTTATCCTTAAAAAGTGACATTTAAAAGATTTGGAGTTTGAATCTCAACATCTATCCTAGACGGGTGCCTCCTTTATAAAAAAAAAAAGAAAAAAAAGGGTTTGTTAGGATTTTGTTGACTGAAGTGTGGAATAATCATAACGGTTAGCTTGAGTTACGCATAGCCATATATAAACTATATAATAAGGTAACTGAAGAGTCTAAATTGGCCGGAAAGTTTGTTTGGCCGACTCTCTTTCCCGAAATAAAACTGTGACGTGAGAAAGCTATTGAAATCATTGTTCTTTCCCTTCTCTTTCTGCATACTGTATTATTTTAGACTGTTTGGGAGGGGGTGGATCAGCACATGTGTGCAATATGCAATTATACTTTGCTTATATATATGCATGAATACATGTGACATTGTGGTATATATGTCCTCATTGCTGAAATTTAAATAAGATTAAAGGAAATTTAGATTTTAGAATGTTAAGTAAAAAATGATTCATTCTTAAGTTAACTATGAACAACCCAAAATACATGTTGTTCAATTGGAGAAGAGGAAAAAAATGACCTCTTATATATATAGGACACCTAAACCCTACATGATTATAAGCTAAAATGAAAATGAAGAAAATTTGACCACTTGGGCTTAGTTGATCAATTAGTAAGAATGGAGTGTAATTTAGTTAGAGATCTTAAGTTTTAGGATTTATATTTGATGCACTATCAATGTATAAATTTATATACTATCAGTTAATCACACGATACCACCGAATAATAAGTAAAGTTATTTTTATTTATTTTTACGAAATTTTAAAAATTTATATTTATTTATTAATGAGGTGACATTATGTGTTTCACTGGCAATGTATAGATTTATATATTGAAAGGACATCAAATACAAACCTTAAGTTTTAATCATAGTACTCCCTTTTATATCAAAAAAGAAAACAAAGAAAACCTGATTAAGCCCTTAGAAAGTAGTATTTCATTAGTTTTCCTTGTTCTTCATAGTATTTATTTTTCTCAAAGATTTGGCAGGAAACAGGGATTACTTTGCTGTAATTTGTTTGCTGTTTCAATGAAATTGTAATCTTGGCTTAGCAAAAAAAAGAAAGATTTGGCAGGAAGATAAACCTTCTTGTGTATGTATTGCCCAGTGCCCACATGTGTTTTGAGCGTCATTGAAAAATAAGTTTTAATGATGTTCATTCACATGAAATTAAAGAAGTTGAACTGGGATTGCCATAGCCACATGCATGTAATCTGTTCTTTACTTCTTAGACATGGAGTTTTTGGTTCCCCTTTTATTTTTTGCTTGCATGATATAAGGTCATTATATTTTTCTTCTAGCTTTAATAGTTATTCTAGATGATAGTAATGTAGCAATATATAGGTACCAAATACACACTTAGCAGTCAGACCTATATTTATTAATATATACTAATATATATTAAGTAGCATTCGGCAATTTGGGTACTAAAAACTGATTTCCAACTGCAAATATAATGCTAAACAATTTTTCACAATTTTCTATCCAACTCGAGGTATGACTTATGAGCCAATAGTGACTTTTTTTTTTTAATCATAATTTGCTAAACTACAGTTTTTCAGTAATAATTTCTCATTTGGTAAACTAAAACTCATTCTCTCATTTGGTCATTTGGTCTCTTTTGTAAGATTAGTTTTATCCTTATCTAACTTGTTATCACATATATATATATATATATATAATATATGGATGTATTTTTTTTATAAAAGAAATAGTTTTGACTTGAGTGACAATGATATTTACAGATTTAGGCAATGCCTAGACAATCTTTGGGAAACAGACTGTGCTGAGATCTAAGGCAATTAGTGGTCTTGAAAACAAGTTAACTAAAATCTAATTTGGCATTGCCATTGCAATTGAGATTTTTTTTTTTTTTTTATTATTTCAAATTTGCTATGAAAATATATAGTGAAAAACTGTGGTTTGACAATAAAAAGTGTTTGACATTATTGTAGTAAAAGTGTTATTTGATACCTTAAAGTGTTTGACATTACCGTAATGAAAGTATTATGAGAAGATAAAATGTAAAAATGTACACATGATGCTAAAATTGTAAAATAAAATCCATTTGATTTTAATGAGACATATTTATATATACTTTTAGTACAATGAAAATCACGTTCAATTGCAAAAAGTTGGTTTCTACATGCTTTTACAATTGGCAGCAAACTCATCACAATTAGGACTTTTTATTCAAAATTTACAATATTAATGTTCATCAAAATTGTGATAGTGGTAAAATTAATTCAGTAATTGCAATCTAATGTAGTTATAATCGAAACACCAAGCTGATTCTTAGCCCATTCATTCACACAATCATATTTGGACAGAAGGTGAGCATCAAAATGTGTTATCAGAGAATGAAGTTAACTTCTGAATCCATTATTGTACTTTAAAGGGGTCCATATATTTACTTAATTAACTTGTTAGATACAACTTGAATAATAATAACCCTATAGATTCTTGGATTCATGTAAAAAAATTTCCTTTTACGTCTCATTAATTTCTATTTATGCGACACAATCACATTTCAATAATTAACTTCATTCATTCACTTTTAAGTTTTTTTAGTATAAAAAAGATCGCAGCTTAGAGATAAGAGAATAGTTGCAGATACTGAGATTCAAACCTCAGATATGTTGAATGTCATCTCTTAAAAATAACTGTATAAACTAACTAAGTTAAACTTCGAATTCTTATTCACTAAGTTGTTATCATGCTTTTCCGTGTCATGACTTAACCAGGTTCATTTCTAAAACTATAACCGTGTATCTTAGGCCTTCGCTCAACCAGACATATCTACTTAAATGGGCCTTATGTTCAGATCCATTAGATCCTTAGAGACCTTGAGCACCAGTTGTTTCTTAGCTATGCTGGCACGTTTACAAGGTGAACAGTGAACTAGGTGATAAACGGGTGGGTTTGATCATTTCATGTCCAGATCATGTCGGATTCGATCATTTCATATTTGGATCATTTTGGGATCGAAACATTTTAGGTTTTGGAATATTTCATATTATTTTTAGATTTTAGTAACAATTTTAGCATGTTTTTAGGGTTTGAATTCGAGTTTTGTTTTTTTTTTTGGACGATGTCAATTTTCAACCATTTCGAGTTCGGATCTTTAACTTTTTTATCAAATTAGGTTCGATCGAATTTGGACTTTTCGGATGAGTTTTCAAATTTGGTTTCTTTTGTCACCTCCAATTAATATATATATATATATATATATATATATATATATTTGAAAGGTAGAGATTCGATTAAGAGGAGCAAAAGAGATACAAAGTTTAGAAATAACAAAGAACAGAAGCAATACAAAAAGCAGTAGCAAAGAGCTTAGGAAAAAGAAAAAAGAGCTTGAATTCTATAGGCACCGGTTTTAGGTAGACCATCTGCTATAGAGTTTTGTTCCCTTGGAATTTGAGTGATGAAAGCAAAGCTGATTTTGGATTTGAGATGTTGAATATGGTTGGAGAAATTCTTCAATCGCCAAGGCACTTTTGAGGAATCTTTGACCCATTGAACAGCGTTAGCAGAGTCCCTTTGATGATGAGCTAATTAGTGGAGGTGAACATGCATTTGGCAAAAAACAAGAATGCTTCACGAATTGCTATGTATTCTGCAAATTTTGAATGAATGAATGCAAGTGAAAAAATATATATATATGTTGGACTGATTGAATTTCGGTTTTGCATAAGGCACACAAGGCTTGATTATAGCCCAATAAATTCCTTCTAGCAAGTTCCAACTCGACAGCAAGTTCCACTTTTGAAGAGCATAACTGGTCCAAAACCAAAACATTTCCAGCGAAAATCATCAATACCGTTGTTGTATTGTTGCAATTGAGTTAGCAGTATAAACCCAACCTGTCGAAGGTTTCCATATAATCTTACCACATTCATTCTTATCAAGAAAAATCTCTTGAAGAGTTTACCAAAATTCATTCTATAAACATCTAATCTTGTTCGGACCCCTCAAACAAGGATGGAAGAAGATGTCGGAGCCAAAAAAATTGGACTCTTTATGCCAAACAAGAAAACAGATTTGACCTCAAAATCTTGTTGCTAAGAAAACATGATTTTAAGATCTTCATTTAAAGAAACTTCTTTCTAGACTTTTGAAACTTATTTGAAAACCTTTCCAACAGTATATTACTTGCACAAAACGAACAAGATTTGGTCATCCAAATGGGCTGAGGAAGTCCGAGAAGATGCAGCAGCAAAATTGGGAGGGCCGAAAGCTCGGCATTACGCCGCGGCACCCTCCATGTCGAGGCCCAGCGTCGCAGCGCTGGCTGATTTTCCTTAATGAATTTTTATTGCCTCTTTGCCACTTGTACGCGATGAAACGGTTCTCGGGGTTTTAAAGCTTTATAAATGTGGTTTTTTCAGGCACGAATTAGGCATCTTATGAGAAGTCTTGGAGGACAAAATAAAGAGAATAAGAAGAGGAGATCAAGGGAAGTTGAAATGAGGAAAAATGATGGAAAATGGTGATTTTTGGCCAAGGCATGAAGAAGCAAGGGAGAGGTCCATTTTTCATCAAAGGGAATGACAATTCTCGGTGGAAATGTGGAGGTCCATTTTTCTAATTGAATGACATTTTGATGGAAACATGGGAGCCCATCTTCATTGACCAAATGGTAGGTTTTTGGTGACCCATCTTCTAATAACCAAGAAGAAGAAAGATGGATAAGTTTAAGAGCCCAACCTTAGAAGTCCATTTAGATTTTTTGTGGTAGAGAGGCCCAATCTTAGGATCCATGTAGGAAAATAGAGGTAATTTTAGAATTAAATAAAGATTGAAATGACCATTTGGCAAAGAAGAAGGCATTTCGGTAATTAAAAAGGATGAGCAAAAAGTATCCTTAAAAGGGCTAAAGGGCATAGTGGTAAATAAATTGATAGTAAAAAGGGACAGGATTCACCTTGCCTAGTACATGAGTTGGAATTTTTGGCCAATGAGGAGCACTCTAAGTAACTAAGGATGAAGCTCTTTGGTTAAAGACATGTGAAGCCATGTGATAGCCATGTGATATTTACCAAATGGCTAAAAAAGATGGTACATTAGGTGGCATTTTTTGCCAATGAAAGAGCACTTTTGGTGTCAAGACGGAATGCCATTGGCTAGCCAATAGGTGGCATTTTAATGTGTAAGGATTAATTCCATTGGTTAGGCAACATGATGAAGCCAAGCGGCTAAAAAAAATGAAGGGAGGAGATAGACTAGGTTATTTTTGGCCAACACATGTATAGGCAAGGGAGGAATGTTTTTTTCATTCACTATTCATTACTCATCTTGGTTCAAAAATTTTCACAAGGAGAAAAGGAAAGGTAGAGAGGAAAGGAGGAAAAAGGGAGGTTCAAAGTACTTGATCTTGGAAGTTTACTAGTCTTATTATTTCTTTTCCATTGTATTTTCCATCTATTTCAAGCTTTATTCCTTGTATTTATCTTCTTTTCTTAAGGTTTTTCAAAAGATTTTAAAGAATTCTTCTTCTCTTTTTCACCAAATAACAAAGTTTACAAAACTTTTCCCTGCATATTTTGCTTTGGCCGAAACTAGAGGGCCTTTGGTGTGCTTGTGTTAGCTTCATTTGTTTTGCTTACTATTGGATGTGGATTGTTCTATTGTGGTAGGATAGATGACCTTCCTTTGTTTTCTTTTGAAAAAATGAAATAAAAAGGTTTTCGAGCTTGATGATTTGGTTCCTACCAAGTGATGGCCATAACTGGATCTAGTATCCAAGGGCCTTAAACCAACCTTCTTTTTTCTTGTTTGTTTACATTTCCTTACTTGTATATTGTCATTTCCACACACACACACACACACACACACACACACACACACATATATATATATATATATATATATATATATATATATATCTTGCTGGTTGTGTGTTTTATATTTTCTTATTTCTCTTTGAAAAATGATTTTGAGTTTGATGATCTTGGTTCCTATCAAGTGATGGCTATAGCCGAAATAACATCCAATGGGCTAGCCTTGAGCCAATCATTTTTGCTTGCTGTAAATCATGTTTTCAAACCATTTTCAGCATGGTTTTGGTTAGGATCAACCAATGATCCATAGCCAAAATCTATTTTTCAAACTAGTTGGAAAAACAATGTTTTGCAAGGTTGGAGTTGCTGATTTCGGGCAATATTTTTTCTATGCATTTTTGGTCCAAATAAAATACTGTTTTAACTTCATTTAGTATGCCCTTAGATGAGTCCATGGTTAAAATTTCAGTTTTTTTTTTTTTAAATTTTCCTTAAAGGTTTAAAAAAGTAATTTTTTTTGGCAAAACTAGTTTTAGTTAGACATTCTGATTTTAGGGCAATTTCGGCCCATGCATTTCTTATCCAAATAAAAAACTGTTTTAACTTCATTTAGTATACCAGTAGATGAGTTCATGGTTAAAATTTTAGATTTTTTTTTGAGTTTTCCTTAAGGGTTGAGAAAATAGTTTGATAAAATAGGATTTTGGTGGTTAAAAACAAGCTTTGAAACAAGTTAATGGCTATTTTTTTTCTACATTTAGGAGACTGGATGAAACCTATAGTGGGCTATTCTAGGTCATTTTTGATCATTTAAGACTTAAAAAAATATGGTTTTGATAATCCGGGTTATGGGTAGTTAAGACGAGCTTTAAAACGAGTTTACGTTTTTGACTACTACACTAGTTGCCTTTCGGCCTAGGTGATTTCTATCTTATTTTTTATTTATTTTTTCATTTTGTTTTCTCGATTTTGAGAAAAGGTCATTTGCATCAAGGCTCGCCTAGAGGTATTCGGATGTTAAAAAATGGCATTCGGATGCCCCTTAATCCAAGCTAAAATTCATGCCCGAAATCCTTCAATCTTGAATTCCAATTTAAGTTTCTTTCAAAGGTAGTCGAATATCTTTTTAGGTGTTCGAATATCCTCTATTTAAGAGAGAAACACATCGCATTTTCATGCATTTTATATTTCAAAAAGATGATTTTTACTTAATTTGGCATAAAAATGTACTTTCTCGGTTTCATAAATATTTGACAAGAATAATTTCTTAATCTTTGTCGGGTTTGCCGGGGAGATTAGAAAATCTATCAATGCACGTGTTTATGAAATTATGAAGTATGACTTTCGTTTTACTCGGAATTACATAGGCTTTATGTGAAAAAAGTATTTTCCAAGCTTTGCAGGGTTTACCGAGGAGCGCGGAAAGATTTTTTCGACACATGCCATTTATATAATTTCACAAAAAAAATCCATGATTTTTTTTTAAAAACAATGATGTGTGCATATTCTATGTTCATACATATTCTATAATGATATCATTTAATAGTTGATGTCTACATTTGTCACATTGATCGTGATATTTCTATATTCATGAATATTCCATGATGATTTCATTTTATGATTGATATTCATGTTGCTATCTTGATCATGATGTGTTGATGGATGTGAATATTCTATGATGATGTTATTTTATGATTGGTGCCCATAAGTCATGTAGGCCATGTCATAATAAGACTTGTCATGTCATGAATGCTATGTCATGTCACTAATTCTTTTGCCATGTCATAATAAGACTTGCTATGTCATGTATGCCATGTCATAAATTATTTGCCATGTTATAATAAGGTATGTCATACCATGAATTCTTTTGCCATGTCATGATAAAATGCTTGCCATGCCATGATATTTATGCATGTTGTTTAATTTATATTTGTATCATAGTAATGATTTGCATATCCATGATCATTCTTAAATGATTCTAAATGCATGAAAAATGATTAATGATGTTTAACAAAACAAGGTTGTTCTCGAGTTAAAATAATTCATGAGTTCTCTGCTAGGTCTGGCGAGGAAGATATCATCGTTTATCATTAACAACGGAATATCCTTTTTCTCAAAAAACGAAGGTGATTCGGAGAATTTCAAAATAAAGGAAAAATTCTATGTTCTGCCGGGCCTGCCGGGAAATATAAAAAATTTTATGTTAATAAATTCCGAATCATTCTCAAAGAATATTATTATTTTTAAAAGAGAATTGTTTTTTAAAAATATCGAAGCTAAAACCAACTTTAATCGAGATTTCATGATAACATGTGATTGATAAGGTACCGTTTTATACGGGCGTTGTGGAAGTGCTAATCCTTTCCCGTGACGTAACTTACTCCCGAACCCTCGTTTGTTTTTCTCTGGTTTTTAAAGTGCAGACCTCAAAATTTTTTTTTTCTTAAAACGTTTTAATCAATTTTAAAATATTTTACAAAAATCGATTTTAATAGGTGAACGATTACACCTAGTCAAAAAAATCGGTGATGACTTCATTTTCTTTTTTGAGGTAGTTTTCAAACCTTCATTTTCATTTAAGAGGAACATTTTTTCTTTTCCTCTTCTCCCTAACGTCATATAGCGGTCACGAAATCGTTATGACACATTCCATTAGACTATTTTCCCATGAGAAGACTCATTGTACACACAAATTTCGCGTAAAAAATATGACAAGGAAAATTTGCAGTCAAATAAGAATTTTATTAATCAAACTTTGAGGTTACAATCTCTGAATATTCTTAAAGAAAGAAATCCTTTGATTCTTTTCTTCAGTAAAATTTTGATTCAAGGGTCTTCACGACTTGATCTTGAATCGGTGAGATCCGCTTCAAGGGTCTTCTAGACTTAGTCTTGAAAAACAGGAATTATCTCCTTTCCTTCGATGAACAAGATCAGAGAGCAGCTTCTTTGAGAATTCTCAAGAACAAGCACCGCGTTCTTAGAATTTCTCTAATTTCTTCTTAACACTTTTGAGAGGATTTGGCTCTTCAAAATCTTCTTCTCTTTAGGCTTTCTGAATTGTGAGTTAAGGGGAGGTCTCTATTTATAGTGGTAGCTAGCCAGGTGAAAGAGAGTTCTAAAAGAACTTGTTCTCCTTATTTATCTCTTAATTAATTTAATTTAATTAGAGATAAAACTTCATTATTTATCCCTTAATTAATTAATTAAATTAGAGATAAAATATTTATTTTTTATTACTTAATTAATTAATTAAATTAGAGATAAAATATTTATTTATCTCTTAATTAATTAATTAAATATTTATTTTTTATCACTTAATTAATTAATTAAATTAGAGATAAAATATTTATTTATCTCTTAATTAATTTAATTTAATTAGAGATAAAAAATTTATTATTTATCTCTTAATTAATTTAATTTAATTAGAGATAAAAATTTATTATTTATCTCTTAATTAATTTAATTTAATTAGAGATAAAAATTTATTATTTATCTCTTAATTAATTTAATTTAATTAGAGATAAAAATTTATTATTTATCTCTTAATTAATTAAATTTAATTAGAGACAAAAATTTATTATTTATCTCTTAATTAATTTAATTTAATTAGAGGTAAAATAATTATGACACATGAGTGAAATTTGATTGGATAACCCATGAATCCTTGCAATTTGATTGGTCAAACCATGTGTACATATTTAATTAATTATAAAATAATTAATTATAATACGATATTATCAATTTCACATGGTAATGTATAATTCAATTGAAAATTTCTTAATTAAAGAAATTCCAATTGACATGTGGCTATTTGTAATTGGTTACAAATTTTCTCCTTCTACAAATGCCCCCTCAAGACTTAGTTACGTACACGATTTTTTTTTTTAGTGTAGCAAGTGGACAAGTCTTGAAATTTAATTTGCTTTTGATGTCAGAATTTATTTGCACCAATTAATTATCCTCATATAATTTTGTATATGAGACAAAAAAAAAATTTGATTTAGCAAATATAATTTCCTATGCATCAAAATGGACCATGAATAGAAGATTGGCCCACCCTAAATGGTTTAACAAAAACTGGATATTGGTCCAACATTGGCCTACATAAAGAAAATATGGGCCAATATTGGCCTACGTAACAAAAATGGTTTTAAGGCCAAACTTAAAGTATTTTTCAAAGAGTTTGAAAATATCAAAAGTCCATACAAAGCATGGTCCACACCTATTTGTTAAGTTAATTGATCCATTTAAGCCAAAACATGAAGCCATGCAATCTAAACGAAGCAGACAAGGTTTTATGGCTTTTTCATTATAGTTTGGAAGTAAACAGAGTTGCCCCTTTTAGTTGATGACTGCGGAAATAAAGAAGTTCTATTGGTTCACGAAACTTAGGGAACCAACGTCAAGCAAACTCCTAGTCCGACTTCAACTTATAATCCAACTAAAACTCAGCCTCCAGTTTTAAAGAAATTCTAATGCAATTAGAAGTTCTATTCCTTGACCACATAGGACTTGAATTATTTCGCCTATAAAAGCAAGGCCTTCTCAAGCTAATCTGCATATCAAATTAATTGCCAAAGGTTGCTACGTTGGAGAGCTTAACAGGTGAGTTCTTTTTTTTTTCAACTAGTGTGTATTCTCAGCAATTTTACGAATCATATCAAGGGCTTTCCTGATGAGTTTCTTCTTAATTCTTTTCAAACTGCTGTGGGCTTGTAGCATCTCTCGTGACACATTGAGTGGTAGAGTATCAGAATCAACAAGACCCTTCAAAAAGCTAAGATACTTCGGCAAAAGCTCATCAAATTCCTCAGAGATAAAAACTCGTCTAACATACAACTTCAAGTTGGCTTTATTGGAGTTATAGTAACTCTCATACAGATCTTGAGGAGCCTTAGGAGGCACAAACAAAACAGCCTTGAACTCAACATCACCTTCGGCAGTGAAGTGGCTCCAGGCCAAGGGCTTCTCATCACCAAGGTCCTTTGATAGAGAGTGATAAAATTTCGTGTATTCTTCATCTGTCACCTCCTTTGGACTGCGCAACCATATAGCCTTAACATCATTCAGAAGCTCCCACTCGTAAGTAGTTTCCTTCACCTTCTTTGTCTTTGATTTCTTCTCAGTGTCTTCATCCTCACTTTTTTCAGCATCTTCTCCTTCCTCAGAAAAACTGCTATCAGTGGTTTCTTCCTCATCTTCATCTGCAGGTTCCTCTCTTTGATTTTAGTTTACATTTATGAGTTGCATGGGCCGTGGTGTACCATCCTTAACCACAAACTCGTTGCGGTTTTAAAAGAGCTAAATGGGCCAAGCTTCAACGAGAGTATTATAAGCAATGTCCAAAACGTGGGAGCCTTTCAACCTTTTAAAAGCCCAAACTTTTTTTCACAATGCCCCCGAGTTTAGTATGTTGAATTCTCATGTCAGCCCATCGTCTTTTAGGCTGTGGCAATAGCCCCCTTTTCTTTTCTTTTTAATATCGAGAGAGGGGAAGAAAACCCTAACGTGGTTGGCATGTTCTATGCACGACAGGAAGTTTTTTTTTTTTTAATTATCTACCTATTTTGACATGTTTTTGTTTGTTTTGTTTTTGTTTTTGTAGAATCATCATGGTGTACTTCAAAGATCACAAAGATTATCTTGTGATTCTTTCCAAGGAAGATGAAGACATAAAAGAAGGATTATATCTCTTCATCGACAAGCCCATATCGGGTAGATATAAGTCCACTTGGAAATCATTTGATTTTCCTACCACTTTGGAAGATTGGTCGATAGAACTTTCTCCAACTTCACAATCTTCTCCAAAGGCGAGATCTCTTCAATCTAATCTTCACGTCAATACTTCTAATCATGAGAAGTTTGACACGTTGGGAAGCCGTATCACTTCCGAAAAGTCATATTGGGAATTTTCCTTCAAGATTTTTGGAGAATTTGGTTACATACCAAAGTACTGGGAATGGACTGAAGATGTGTTATACCACTTCAACAAAAATTTAATGACTGTTAGTATATATGATGCTGTTTATGCATCATTATACACTTATGATCACAACAAGGACGTCATTCGCGCTTTTTGTGAAGCTTGGTGCCCGGCTACCAATACTCACCACCTTGCTACTAAGGAAGCTTCCATCTCCTTATAGGATTTGCGTAGGCTAGGCGGTTTGCCCATTCACGACATATTTTATGATGAAGTCATTCCTTGTGCTGCCGAATTGACTGGCTTTGATAACAAGGGAAGATTCATCCCGAGATGTTGTGAATATCTATTTACTGCATTCCATCTTTTGAAGCAAGGCAAGGAGGATAAGGTGTCTATTGAGAATTGGATCAATTTTTGGTTTCAAGGGAAATTGCGTTACACCAAGCCACCTGCTCGAAAAGCAAAGAAGCTTGTTCGTCCGAAAGCTACACATAACCCTACTGGGATTCTTCGGAAGTACCAAGGTCGGGGAATGGCAGGAGATGGAGCATTCACTACACTTGGAATCAAAGAAAGTTTAACAACAGACACTTATTTAGCTGCCTTCCTTTCTTGTTGGATTTGTGTTTTCGTTTTCCCAAGTAAGGATTCAGAATTTGTTCGGCCAGAGACATTTAGGATAGCCAGCCTGATGGCGATTGGAAGAACTGTTAATCTTGCGATCCCGGTGTTAGCCAATATTTACCATGGACTAAACCGAATCACACTTTCTACTCAAGCGGGCTCTTCAGATGCGTGTTTTCCAATTCACTATATTTATGGGTGGCTAAGTTATTACTTCCGGACTCACTTTCAAAATCCAGATGATGTATATGGGCCTTTGATGAGCAAGTTTTCAGGAGAAGGTGGAGCCAAATACTTTGAGGATTATGACACCCGCAAGTTGATTCATAGTGGCATAGTGTGGAATGCCAACTTATATCCCAGGAATAGAGATGAAGTGATTGTTGATGATGACACTCTTAGTAAGATCAATCATGGCTACCTTGTTAATGTTCGTTCGAGCTATTTGCCTGCCCGATGTAACCAAGCCATCATTGTAGAACCTTACAGTCCTCATCGATTTGGGAGACAATTTGGGTTTTGTCAAGATATTCCCGGAGCTCTTAAGGAAGACATTCGTTCTGGATCTGTAGATGATCTATGTAGGTTTTGGAGAATTTGCACTCGTTCTCATACAAAGTCCAGATTGATCTCTCCAACTCGTTCTCTAAATCCTAATGATCATGCAACCGCAAGATACATGGAATGATGGTCCAAAGTTCATGAGCCATATCTTGAGCATTCTATTGATATTTTGATTTCGAGCATCCGTACATCACCATCAAAGAGAAGAAAACCTCCAAAGGATGTTAAAAAAAAGTCTTTAGAGATTTCGCAAGACAAATCCAATAAAGCCAAAGTCTCGTCCACTATAGATTTAACAGAGGAGCATGTGAAGACTTCACAAGAAGTTCCTCGATCAGTGTCATTAGTTGATGAAGGACAAAGGGTTTTACTGAAAGTTATCGAAGGGAAGCATAATGCGATCGTTGAAGATTCAATTGATGAGAGTGATCATGAAAGACATTGGAAGCGAACCAGACCAAGGGAATCCTTTCAAGGTGATATATCCCCCGCCAAAAGTGAAGCTTCAGTTTCTAGTTCGCATGAGTTCAACAAACTTGTAGCTAAGATCAAGAATAATGTTTCAAGTACCGTTTCCAACCAAGAAGATGCTTTCCCTAATGTGATTGTTAATAATACTTCCCCTATAGTGAGGACTTCCACAGGCCCTCATGTTGAAGCTAGTCATCTCGCCCTTCCAGAATTTTCTAAGTTTAGTGCTGAAAAAGTGATATCCGATAGTCAGTTGAAGCTTGCAACTATTTTGTGGGAAAGCATTCAACCAAGGATTATTCGCGCTTCTTTTGATCGGGTTTCTTCACTTACTAGTGATGTTCACAAGATCTTTGATGCAATAGAAGCAATTAAGTCCGTTGATTCATCCTTATTAAAAGGCATAGTGGAAGACTACTTTACACAAGTCCAGAAGTTTAATGAGCTTGAATCTTCCATTTCTTCATCCAAGGATAGAATTGAAAGACTTCAAGCACTTGAAATTCGACTTAAAGATTCAATGTTACTTGAACATAAAACTGTTGAGAACCTTAACACCCTGCAGTCGAACTTGGCAGATATAAAGCAAGAGTTCATTACTTTGCAACGCAAAAAACATAGACTTGAATCTTCGCTCCAAGAAACTGAAGATGAACTGAAAAGAAGAAGAACCGACACCTCCAAGATTCATGAAGAGATGAATTCTGTTGAGTCTTTTACTACCCTTACTGAGGATGAAGCCAAAAACTTAGATTTGTTGCGAAGTATGTTGGAAGCCTCTCGAGAAGACTTGAAGAATTACAAATGGAAGCCCTGAATCCCTTTTGATGTAACTTTTTTTTTTTGAAGTTTATATTAGTTCTTAGGATTGTTAGTTTTTTTTTTTTTTTTAGATTGTAAGTTCTTTTCAAGTTTGAAATGAAGTGTTAGATTTCTTTTTCTCCATATATCATCTTTCTTTTGCACTTTCTGAAGTATTTTTGCATCATGTGTAGACTACAAATTAAATTCCCAAAGATATTTAATTTGTAAAAGATTTGTTTTACTTGAAAGACAACTTGAATCATGAAATTTGCATGGAGAATTATCATGATACTTTCAAGTGTACAAAAGATAATATTTGAATCAAGCAAATTTTTTTATTTTATTTTTTTTGTTTGGACTGAACTTGGCAATGAAACCAAGCTGCCTACGTACCCTAGAATTTGAAGGATCAAGTCATAACGTAGTTCATCATTTTTTTGTGCCCTAACTTTTGCCTAAGTTGTCCTAGAAATGATTTTCAACATAGCGGGCTTTTTTTTTTCTTTTTTTTTTGGGTGCAGTTTAAGCTCGTGCTTAGGAGCAACATACGACAGTTTAAGCTCTTGCTTAGGAGCAACATACGACAGTTTAAGCTCTTGCTTAGGAGCAGTATCTTCTTTAAGCATAGTAATGCTTCAAAAACTTTCCATTGATCGGTCCAACTTTGACACCATCTTGATCAACGATCTTGTATGCACCATTGGTATAAACTTCTCGAACAACGTATGGTCCATCCCATTTTGAAAGGAACTTGTTGCCAATACGATGTGAAGTATTTATGGGTCTTCTTACAGCAAGGACTAAATCTCCAACTTGGAAAGACCGCAGCTTGACTTTCTTATTAAAAGCTTTGGATAGTCGAGCTTGATAGCACTCCAAGCGTTGTTGGGCTTCCAACCTTTTCTCATCCAGTGCTTCTAATTCTTCCAAACGTAAGCATACATTGTCTTCACTAGAAAGATCTTCCTGGATTGCAATCCTCAATGATGGAATTTGTCGCTCAAGTGGTAGAACAGCTTCTACACCATAGACAAATGCATATGGAGTGGCTTGAGTTGGTGTGCGATATGTAGTTCGATAAGCCCACAGAGCTTCTCCTATCCTTTCATGCCAATCTTTCTTTGAACGGTTAACAACTTTCTTGAGAAGATTGCACAAAGTCTTGTTAAAAGCTTATGCTAATCCGTTTGCTGGAGCATGGTACATTGAAGACTTGTACTGCTTGAAGTCAAACTGTGCACATAATTTGCTCATGTCAAACTGCTTCCCATTATCAGTTATGATGTGACGAGGTACACCATACCGATAAATGATGTTTGTCCTGATAAAAGTTGCAACAGTTTCCTTTTTTACTTCCCTGTAAGGTGCCACTTCTGCCCACTTTGAAAAGTAATCTGTAGCGGCAAGTATATACATATGCCCTAGTGAACTCTTAGGTAATGGTCCTACCAAATCAAGTCCCCAAGCATCGAACGGCCAAGATGTGACTGTCGGATGTAATGGTTCAGGAGGTTGATGGATGAAGTTTACATGAAACTGACAAGCTTGACATTTCTTGGAGTAGTCTATGCTATCCTTTACCATTGTTGGCCAGTAGTATCCCATTCTTTTTATTTGAAAGTGCAATTTAGCTCCAGACTGATGTGCACCACAAATTCCTGAATGAGCTTCTTGTAAGGTTTTGGATACTTCATCTTCTCCTAAACATCGAAGGAAGACCCCATCAAAAGAGCGGCGATAAAGTGTACCCTTGAAGTAAATAAATCGAGGAGCTCGACGTTTCACTTCTGTTTTATGCCTTGGATCATTGGGTAGCCTCCCATGCTCTAAATAATCAATCAATGGTTGTCTCCAATCTTTTTTTTCGACTTCGCAAACTGAAACAACATTGGATTCTGTATTGTTATCTTTAAAATCAACTGGAGGCAAAATCCATCGTTTGCAAAGAGGGACTTTTACTTCTACACTTGGCATGGCAAGAGCTGATGCTAGATTAGCTAGAGAATCTGCTTGCTTGTTCTCTCTTCTTGGTACATGTTCCAAGCTTACATTGTCAAACCATTCCAAAATCTTCTTCGCATAGTTTACATATGGTAAGAGGTCTGGCTTCTTAACTTCATAAAGTGAAAGAAGTTGGTTGATGACCAATTTGGAATCTCCAAACACTTTAAGTTGAGTGATCTTCATATCCACTGCCATTTCCAATCCCATGATCAGAGCTTGGTATTCTGCTACATTGTTGGAACAATTTTCAGTGAGGGTAAATGCATAAGGCAATACATCTCCTTCTGAAGTGACAAAGACAACACCTGCTCCAGCTCCATCTTGACGGGCAGCCCCATCGAAAAATAGTTTCCATGGCTTGGGAATTTCGATGAAAAGAGCATCTTCATCTGGGAGATCTTCAGAGAATTCCCAATTATCTGGAATCGGATGGTTTGCAAGGAAATCGGCAAGTGCTTGCCCTTTAACGGCCTTTTGTGAAATATAAGTAATATCGAACTCTTGTAGCAAAAGAGCCCATTTTGCCAGTCTTCCACTGAGCACAGACTTGGACATGAGATATTTGAGGGGATCTGCTCGCGAAATCAAACGAACAGAATGAGCTTGCAAATAATGCCTAAGCTTTTTAACTGCAAACATCAATGACAAGCAAGTCTTTTCAATGGGAGAATAATTTAATTCAGCGCCATTAAGAGTTCTACTAAGAGAGTAGAGTGCAGTTTCTTTTCCTTCATCATTCTCTTGTGCCAACAATGCTCCTAAGGAACGTTCTTGTGCAGCAATATAAAGGATTAACGGCTGTCCTAGTATAGGTGCCTTCAGAATAGGTGGTTGTAACAAAAAGGTCTTAATGCTCTTAAAAGCATTACTGCAGGCCTCATCCCAGTCAAAAGGGACATCCTTCTTCATTAGCCGACTAAATGGTTGACATCGACCAGCCAAGTTTGAGATAAAGCGTCGGATATATGCCAATCTTCCTTGCAGACTTTTAAGTTCATGCAGATTGCGCGGTTCAGGCATTTTCATGATTGCATCTATTTTTGATTGATCGATCTCAATCCCACGATGTCGTACGATGAACCCCAAAAACTTACCCGAGGATACTCCGAACGCACACTTGAGCAGATTCATTTTCAATTGATATCTGCGCAATCTTTCAAACACTTGTCGAAAATCAGCAAGATGATCGGATTTTTCCTTTGACTTTACTACCAAGTCATCAACATAACATTCAACATTTTTGTGAAGCATATCATCAAAGATCTTTTGCATTGCTCTTTGATAAGTAGCACCTGCATTCTTTAACCCAAACGGCATAACTTTGTAACAGTATATTCCTTTTGGAGTTCGAAATGCGGTAAGTTCTTCATCTCTTGGAGCCATGCGAATTTGATTATAACCAGACGATCCATCCATAAATGACAAAGCTTCATGGCCAGTTGTAGAATCAACCATTATTTCTGTTAAAGGGAGAGGAAAGTCGTCCTTTGGACAAGCATTGTTCAAATCTCGAAAATCTACACGAACTCGAAGTTGACCATTTTTCTTTCTCACTGGAACAATATTTGAGATCCAAGTGGGATACTTGACTTCTCTAATAAAGCCAGCTCATCAAAGCTTATTGACCTCAGCTTCAATTTGGGGAATCAAATCAGGATGGAAACGTCGTTGAGCTTGTTTGATTGGTCGGACACTTTTCTTGATAGCCAGATGATACATAGCTACTTTTGGATCAAGTCCCGGCATCTCTTTGTAAGTCCAAGCAAATATATCTCGATACTCTATCAAAAGATCAAGATAGGCTTTTTCCTCTTCTGGTGGTAAGCAAGCATTAATAAAGATCGGTCGTGGATCTTCACTAGTACTGATGTTAACCTCCTTTAGCTCATCAATAGTAGCTTGATTTCCTTCTTCAAAAGACGAAGGGGTTTCTTGGGCTTTTTCTTCTTGAGATTTTTCACCAGTTTCTTTTACAGATACATGGTTAGAAGTAAGGATTTCTATTTCTTCAAGTTTTTCTTCCTCTGAGGATGAGACTGATTTGGTTATAACCACTGTATGCTTTCTAGCCTTTAAAACTTCACCGGTAGTTACCTTCCATTCGCTTTGCCTTTTCATTCGAGAAGGAATTTTGCTGTGAAAATCTCTTGATTCCTTTAAAGTGGAAAATTTTCTTTTTCGGCCACAGTTAACTTCTTCAGAGTACAAAATTCCAAGCCTTGACTGAATGGAAATTGGTTTACTTACAGAAACTTCACTACATTTTTCTCCCATTCGTTCAAAAACTGACCTTCGTGATGATTGAATGCTCAAACGATCAAACACTGAACATCGTGTTGAGCGTGCTTCCAAGCGATCAAATACTGAAAGTCCTGGTGGCTTCACTGCATC
Source organism: Fremontodendron californicum (assembly GCA_030761205.1). Lineage (NCBI taxonomy): Eukaryota > Viridiplantae > Streptophyta > Magnoliopsida > Malvales > Malvaceae > Fremontodendron > Fremontodendron californicum. The sequence continues at coordinate 6,040,738 of JAULJL010000037.1, forward strand.
TTCTTGCTCCTCGAGAACTTCCTCCACATTTATGTACCCCGAAGTTTGTTTATGAATCTTCAATTTTAATGGAGAATATCCAAGCCTCTCTCTAGAAGTTCCGATGTGATCAATCTTCTTTTGCCAGACCTGTCGGATCTTGAATGAACTTTGGGGCTTTTCTTTGTTAGACTCTTTTGTCTCGTGAGCCAATTTTGCAACATCCTCTTGTTTATATCCAACTTTAGCAAGCAACCTATAAGCATTAGGATCAAAATCTTTAGCTCGATGAGTAGGAAGATCCTGATGTTCACAAAGAGATTCTTCTACTGGTCTAACAAATCCTTGCAGTGGAGGTATAAGGCCTCTTGATTCTTCCATGTTAGTGAGGGGAAGAGTCAGATCCTTTAAACCTTGAGCAATTTCATCTTCTTCAACTGTGGAGGAAGCCAAATTCTTTCCCTTTTGCTTTAATTCTTGCATCGGATTGGGCATTACTTCTCCGATAAATGTATCTTTTAAATAAAACTTTGCATCTGCGAAATGTGCTTCCGCTATAGTAAATGGCTTAGCGTCTGCAAGGATCGTCTTGACTTGACCGTTTCTGCAATACTTGAGACATTGGTGCAGAGTTGAGGAGACTACACCATTTTGATGTATCCATGGTCGTCCTAACAACATGTTGTATGTCGTTTTGGCATCGATCACATGGAAAAGTGGACTTGACTCCATATCTCCAATGAAAAGTTGAAGTCTAAGTTTTCCAAGAGCTCTTTGTCCCCCTTGGTTGAATCCTTGGATCATCAAGCGGCTTTGCATCAATTCATCCAAAGGAACTCCCAATTCTTTCATTGTCATCAACGAGAGTATGTTGACAGCAGAACCATCATCGATCAAGATTCTATTGATTTTCTGTTCCCGAGTATATCCTACGACGAACAACGGCCGATTATGAGGGGTTGACCCCATCAGTAGATCTTCATCAGAAAAGTTAATTTTCGTAGCACAAGAATGATCATCAACTTCAAATGCTACTGAGTCAATGTTGTTTTCATTATCTTCATTGCCACCGTTATGGTAACAAGTCATGAAAACCAAATCTTCATTTCTAAGCTGAATTGGCATGAATTCGTTTAAAGTGATTTGCCTCCTTGACTTTCTCCTTACTGAATTTTTACCCTGAGATGGCATTTTTGCTTCTTGAAGCACATTGGGCTTTGGAGATTTAGATGGTTGTTTGATCATCGTAGCTCTTGTAGGCACTTTCACAACTTTTGGAAGATTCTTCTTTTTGCTTTTTCGGCGTGTGACTAGAGTCCAACCATCGTAATCTTGATTTTGTCTTTGAAGCAAATAGTTGCCCTCACTTCCCTGAAGATCCACCATCGTACTTGTACTTGGAGCCAGTATGATAAGGTCAAAAGAGCCAAATTTTATGGTTCTATCCAGCAAATTGGATTGAGAAACCATATTGACTGATGCCAAATTTGACGACACCGTTTCTTCTTCAAACTCGATTTTCCCCTCTTCATAGAGTCGCATGATTTTATCCTTCAAAATAAAGCACTTCTCCAGAGGATGGCTAATCAAGCGATGGTACTTGTAATAATTGGGGTCTTCTACTTTATCAGGTTCTTCAGGTCGTTTCATTTCTGGCAACTGAATCAGCTTAGTCTTTAAAAGTTCTTCAAGAATGCTTGAAACATCAGAATCAGGAAAATGATACTTCTTTTCTTGCCTCTCCTTCAAAGTGATCTTGCCTTTACCTTTGTCTTGGATAGGAGAAGATTTCGTCTCTTGAGATTGTTTTGACTTGGGAGATATCTTAAAAGGCTTGGTAGTCACGGCCATTGACTGTTTGCTTTCTCCTTTGTTGATAAAGGTTTTGCCCCCTTTGCGGGTATCTTGTTTTTCCTTACCTTTCTTTGGCTCTTGCACCGGAGGTTCTTGATTTCCAGCAGCTGTCATACTCAACTCCATATCATGAGCACGAGTGGCTAATTCTTCAAAGGTCTTAGGCTTGATGCCTTGAAGAATGTAACGCAAGCCCCAATTCATGCCTTGGATGCACATGTCAAGGGCAGAAAACTCAGACAGTCTTTCTTTGCAGTTAAGGCTCAGATTTCTCCATCTGTGGATGTAATCAATGACTGGCTCATCCTTCCATTGACGTGAGCTTGTGAGTTCGATCATGTTGACTATGCGGCGAGTGCTGTAGAATCGATTAAGGAATTCACGCTCAAGTTGTTCCCAGCTTTCAATCGTCCCAGGCTCAAGATCAGTATACCAGTCATAGGCGTTGCTTTTTAAGGAGCGAACGAACTGCTTCACCATGAGATCCCCATAGGTACCAGCATTATTGCAAGTTTCCACGAAATGTGCAACATGTTGGCGTGGATTTCCTTTTCCATCGAACTGCTGAAACTTTGGGGGTTGATAGTTCCCAGGCATCCTCAGACGATCGATCCTTTGAGAATATGGTTTTGCATATGTATATGAAGGTTGAGTGATGCTTTCAACTTGATCTTTGATAGCCTCATTGATAAGATCCTTGAGCTGACTGGTAGTGACGAGTTCATTGATCTTTTCTTCAAAATCCTTAGCAACTTCCTTGCCAGAGTTCTCACCATCATCTTGAAAGATTGATTGCCAATTTTGGTTTGAAGCTTCGTTCCTTTTTCCAGTGAGACCGGCGATCTTGTCCATCATGGAAGCGATCTGATTATCCTTCTCTTTGATACTTACTGAAAGAATTTCAACAGATTTTGCCAGAAGTGCAACTTGTTCTTCCAATGATGTGGTGCCAGTTGTCATGACAGCCATTACTCCTGAACTTGATTTTAGAGCAGATGATGGAATAGGCTTGTTGCTTGAGTAGCTATCTTGTTCTTTGTATGTTAACTGGCGACTTGCACTTGATCCTCGAGGAGAATCATCTTGTCCAGCAGAAACTTCTTCTAAGTCTTGAATTGGGGAAGAAGTGTCATAGAGAGGGTTTTGATTAAGCACCGGAAAAGTTTGCTCATACAATTCAGCAAGAGCTTTGGTCTTCCTCCTAGTGCCATAAGGATGAGCGGGGATATCAATGCTTGATGATAAAGTGGGGTAGACTGCAGGATTAGCTCGAGCAGGCTTGAGAGTTGGTTTGTTAGCAAGGTTCTTCTTGGGAGCCATTGCAACTTAATAACTTGAGTTTTGAAGAAAAGAGATGAAAGGTAGAGATTGTCCCACCGGGCGTGCCAAAATTTGTACACACAAATTTCGCGTCAAAAATATGACAAGGAAAATTTGCAGTCAAATAAGAATTTTATTAATCAAACTTTGAGGTTACAATCTCTGAATATTCTTAAAGAAAGAAATCCTTTGATTCTTTTCTTCAGTAAAATTTTGATTCAAGGGTCTTCACGACTTGATCTTGAATCGGTGAGATCCGCTTCAAGGGTCTTCTAGACTTAGTCTTGAAAAACAGGAATTATCTCCTTTCCTTCGATGAACAAAATCGGAGAGCAGCTTCTTTGAGAATTCTCAAGAACAAGCACCGCGTTCTTAGAATTTCTCTAATTTCTTCTTAAGACTTTTGAGAGGATTTGGCTCTTCAAAATCTTCTTCTCTTCAGGCTTTCTGAATTGTGAGTTGAGGGGAGGTCTCTATTTATAGTGGTAGCTAGCCAGGTGAAAGAGAGTTCTAAAAGAACTTGTTCTCCTTATTTATCTCTTAATTAATTTAATTTAATTAGAGATAAAACTTCATTATTTATCCCTTAATTAATTAATTAAATTAGAGATAAAATATTTATTTTTTATTACTTAATTAATTAATTAATTAAATTAGAGATAAAATATTTATTTATCTCTTAATTAATTAATTAAATATTTATTTTTTATCACTTAATTAATTAATTAAATTAGAGATAAAATATTTATTTATCTCTTAATTAATTTAATTTAATTTAATTAGAGATAAAAAATTTATTATTTATCTCTTAATTAATTTAATTTAATTAGAGATAAAAATTTATTATTTATCTCTTAATTAATTTAATTTAATTAGAGATAAAAATTTATTATTTATCTCTTAATTAATTTAATTTAATTAGAGATAAAAATTTATTATTTATCTCTTAATTAATTAAATTTAATTAGAGACAAAAATTTATTATTTATCTCTTAATTAATTTAATTTAATTAGAGGTAAAATAATTATGACACATGAGTGAAATTTGATTGGATAACCCATGAATCCTTGTAATTTGATTGGTCAAACCATGTGTACATATTTAATTAATTATAAAATAATTAATTATTATATGATATTATCAATTTCACATGGTAATGTATAATTCAATTGAAAATTTCTTAATTAAAGAAATTCCAATTGACATGTGGCTATTTGTAATTGGTTACAAATTTTCTCCTTCTACACTCATCTTTGAAGATTGATTTTCCATTTTCACCCATCGTTGAACCAGTAGCCAAAATCTTTGACATAACTCGATTTATTGATAGCAAGTGCAAAAATTTTGGGAAATCAAGTCATAAGAATAGTGCCTTCAATCCATTGATCAAACCAAAAATTCATTCTAGAGTCATCTCCTAGTACCAATCCAATACCTGCATATAATGTTAAAAAAATCAAATCAATTGATTGGATCATTTTAACCAAAAATCGAAGAATTGTCCGATCCAATGAGTATCAAAGAATTGCATATTCATCAAACCGATAAAAAATTGTTTCAAGCGGTAAAAACCTTATAAAAACTAGATTAAATCAATAAAAAACCGATTTTAATTTTTTTTTATTTTTATTCAAATTTTTTTTATCAGTGGTGAGATTTAAACTTTTAACCTCATAATTATATATTAAAAATCATATCATTAAGCCAAATACATATTTTTATCAAATATTTATCGTACGTAATATTTATTTAATATCAAAATCATATATTTAACATTTAATCTATTTTTCAATTGAATCGTTCGATCCAACCAGTAAAATCAATTGAGCCGGTGACCGAAGATCTCATTAGTTTGATTCGATCCGATTTTTTATTCATTACCTGCATTTATAAGAATGAAATAACCATTTGAAAGGGAAATAGGTTTGGTTCGCCAAATTTGGGAGGTCGATCTGAAAGATCCTTGTGGCAGAATTAAAATATTCTGATCCAAGCTGTATTAATTGATGATAGATCTCTAATAGTTAGTGGTTTATTTCCAAAGCGTCAGTCATTTGTTTTAACAACGCTCTATTTTTTAGCTTAAGATTTTGCAAACCGAACCCCCCCAAGCTCTTTGCTTCTGGTGATGGATGACCAGTCTACAAAGTGAATTTTATTCTTTTGAGATTTGTCGCATATTGGTGAGAGGTTGAAGCAAAGACATATAATAAAGAGGTAGACTTGTGAGCCCAGATTTGATGAGCGTGAGCCTAATTAGGGCTATAATCGAGTCGAGTCGAGTCCGAATAGTGAGAAGCTCGAGCTCGAGTTCGATTCAAAACTCGGGGTTTGAAACTCGGCTCGAGCTCGATATCATTTTTTAAGCTCGAGCTCGGCTCGAGATAAAATCGAACTATTCGAGCTCGACTCAATTAGACTCGTTTGCTTGATTTATATATTCGAGTTCGAGCTCGAATTAAGCTTTTTCATTACAATTTTTTTTTATTATTTGAATTTAATAAATAATGAAAAATTTTCAGATGATATAATGATAAAAAAAAAAAAAACAAAAACAAAAACTTTATAAATCCAGATTTTTTTAAACTAAAAAATAAATAACTCAAATCTCTAAAATCATGTTGAAGCCATGAATCCAAATCTCCAAAAAAGAATCTTCCAAAGAGACCCATGAATCCCCCCAAACTATGGCATTTCCCACCCAAACAAATAAAAAGACGCACGAATGTTGGAGCCGCTGATTGGAAGCATAGGCAGGAGTGAAAACTTGTTAGTCATGAAAGAAGCAAGAGATAGAAAAATCACACTTTTTAAATTGGGATAAAAAAAATCAAAAAGGAGATCAAAACCCAAAAGAACCTAGTGAGTGAGATTCTGATTGGGAAACTTCTCTATCTGGTTAAACCAGAGAAAGCACCTAGTGAGCTTAGATTGTGGCTAGGAGTGGGAGAAAGAGGGGAGGCACGGCTGAGAATGAGAGGGAGAACAAAATTTAGGTTTTAGTGTTTTTTAGTATGTATATATATATATATATATATATATATATTAAGGGTAAAATTGTAAATTAACAATAAATATATTCTAAATATATATTATAAATAAAAAAAACTCGATTAGGCTCGCGAGCTGCTCGAATCGGGTATTAAGATACTCGAACTCGGCTCGCTCGATAGCTCCAGCTGCTCAAGCTTGAGTTCGGCTCGAGAATGACCAAATTGAATTCGAGTCTTTTTCGAGTCGAACTCGAGTAGTTTACGAGCATAGGTACACCCCCTAAGTCCAATAGATAAGAATTGGTTGTTCCAGCAATCCAGTTTCAATTGGAACTTCTCAATGACAAGTCTCCTAGATTCCAAAGTAGAAGAGTTAGGTCTAGACTTGCTCATGGAATGGACTGGGTCGCAACTCAATTTTTTTTTAGTTTTCTTATTTGAGCCGGTCCTTCGGTTCGGATTACTATTTATAAATTAATAAAAAATAAAAAAATTATTTTTATATTAATATTTATATATTTTTATAATTAAATTTAAATAAAAAATTATTTTTTATTATGTGAATAGTAATCCGGGCCGATCGGTTCGGACACAAAAATATATATCCAGACCCGATCAAATACGAGTCATGTCTATCGAGCCAGACGAATTGTCCGACCCATGAACATGTCTAGACTTAGCTCCTAAGCGTAACCCCAAATACTTGACAAGAATTTGCTCAACTTTACATTTAATGAGATCAAGCTGGAGCAGTGTCGACACCGATGAGGCTGCTGTTTGTAGAGTTAATTTTGAGACTCGAAGTCACTTGAAAATAGCTTAAAATTCTCCTAACATTAAGTAAATACTTAAGGGATGATTTAATGAAAATAGTTGTGCCATCAACAAATTACAAGTGAGTAATTTTCATATTGTTGGGTTTGATGATAGACCCCTTCAAAGAGATCAAGTGATGTCGCTTTGTGACATATAAGATACTAAAAGCTTCAACAATGATATTAAAAAGAAGGCAAAAGGGGCATGCTTGTCGTAACCCTTTTTAATGTTGAGCTAGCGAAAAACCCGCGCTTTGCTACGGGTGTATAAATGCTTGGTAGGTTTAGATGATGAGTAAATAAAGTGGGGTAAACAATAAATAATTTTCAATTGAAAAGCATTTCTTATAAGGATTTAGTTGGTCTTTTCTTACCGTATTTTTGGGGCTTATCATAAAATCATAAATTTCACCTTTCTCCTTAATTAATTGGTGCTTTAAGTTGAGCTTCTTCTTAATTATTTGTTGGCTTGTCCAAAAAGTATTTAGATGACGTTCGTTGGAAAAAAAAAAAAAACGAAAATAATCTTATAGGAGATTCATTATAACACATGCAGAAGCTAAATAAGTTAAAAAGTACGTTTTTTTCATTTGAACCCTCTTTTCAAAATGAAAGTATTCTAGTGAAAACGAGTTATACAACTATCACAGTTTTGCCTTAATTGCTAGTATGACTTTTACAAAAATATTGTTGTTTTGGCAAAACCATTGGTGTGTTTCTTAAAATAACATTTTTAGTAACACAATACAATTATTCCTTTCTCCTTTTATATAATGTTAAAGTTATTGGTAGAGAGGTTTCCTCCTTTCTTACTAATATATATATATATATATATTAATTTAATGGCATATCAAGTACATACAACAAATCTTTTTTAGAAGATATATGGCAAATATTTTTTTTTTTTGAGAAGAGAGATGAAAAATCTTTGTTTTTTAGAAAAAGAGATGCACCAAATTTTTGCAAAATAAAAAATTTGACTAGAGATTAGTTTGAAGAATAAAAGTCACTACGCCAAAATTAATCTTAGACAATATTTTTTTTTTTTTATAACATTTCTCAAATGTTGTTAAAAATAGCAAAGACAACACTTTGACAGCATCTTGCATATTGCTGTTATATATTATAATGACCAATAATTACAGTATTTTTAAAAATTTTAAAAATATTTGACATGTGCTGTTATAAATCTTATCATATAAAAATACTTTTGGTAGTATTTATAACTGTTATCATTAAGATCTTTTGCTGCAAATGAAAAATGCATGCAAAAAGTCATGAAAAGCTATTATAAAGTAGAAATAACAGCATTTTGATAAGTTTTATTATATATATATATATATATATATATATATATGTAAAAATGCTACTAAAGACATAAGACTGCAGTCACATATACAACACATGAATAAATGATGTCTTATCTTACAGTAACAATTTTTTTAGTTTTCACAGCACTTTAAAATGCTATTATATGTCAAATTTAGCGTAGTTAGTGGACAACCAATTTTAAGCAAAAACTCATGCAATGAGGAATATGATGTCGTTTTTAAAACCAATTACTTGGTTTTAAAAAAATCATATATATGTTAAATGTGCAAGTCAAGAAAATTTAGAGTAAGGGGAAAATAACATAAACAGTTTAATAGTGAATACTCTGAAGGCTAAACAATACCTTGTTACAAGCCTAAAATTTGTTTTACCAAATCAAATTCATCTATGAGTTAAACCGATTAATTAATTTTGGTTGCCTATAACTTTACCAAAATATATTCTTTTAATTGGACCTTTATGTAATTAACTTGAAACACTTAGTATTGTCTATTTGAAAATTAAAAATATTTTGGGAACATTTGGTTTGTCAACACTTTTATCATACTAATTATTAATTCATTAACAACTTATGTTTAAAGGACTATATACTAAGGAAGCTGAACATAGAAAGAAATGAACTGAAGAACAAAATTTAAAGAATCCCATCCTATTTAAAATTCTAAACTGGAATCCAGCCTCAACAAAAGTAAGGAAAGTTACAGGTCTTTTAAGTACATAATACTCCAAAGCAAAGGTGAATATCCCAAAGTTCAAAATTGTCCAAATAGCATAATTAGGTCTCAAGGAAAGGTAAGACAGTGAATGTTGAAATTACGTTCACAATATTCCATAAATAATGCACATGTATAAGAAGCAACCTAACAACTGATGTCCATGAAGATCAAATTCAAAGATCCCAATAAAAGCAAGTTTCAAACCTCCGAACTAAATCCAAGTCCACAAACCAACATTTCCAAACCATAACAAAAGTAAATAGAAGCAATACAAATTCAAGTCCCAATGATAAACAAACACAAATACCACTTAAGACAAATAATTCAACAAAATCCTCAAAAGATCCTTTTGAAAAATCTATTATTAAGAACCCATGTATAAGCGGAATGAAAATGCAAGCATGTGAGAAGAACCATGTTTGTAGAAAAAAAACAATTGCAAACTACATTCATTTTGTAGCCCATCAACAAAGCAAAAGAAAACCAAAAAAAAAAAAAGGATCGTCCATTTATAGGAACCATCATCATAAACGACCAAGTAATTAAGCACAACTACTAACAAATGTAACGGAGGAGTAACTAATTGAAGGCTAACTAACAGGGGAAAAAAAGGAAAAGGAAAGAATCTTTCAATCACCTAAAAAGGGTTTGTTTAGTAAAGTCAGGAGGAACACCTTTGTATAAGTAAGGAAAACCCACATTTCTACAAAGATTAAGTTAAATCAGATTTTTTTTTTTTTTTTTTTTAAGAAAAGAAAATAACACTTTAATAATCATCACACAAAAATGCAATTTTAAGTTAATTCACTAATTACCTCAAACAATCACTGCAATCAAAAAACAAAAAAAAAGGTAATTAGATAAAATTTAGAGATAGTTAAAAAGTTAAAGAGCATATCATAATGAAGCACAGAAAAAAATTGACTTAAAACTAAAAAGAAAGATATCATATCTTTGGATACGAGTATATAAAGCTAAAGTTGATAGACCTAATTAATCATGCTACATGATTTTTTCAAGCACTAAATTCTTTTATGGAAAAACATAATTACCTTCTACTTTAGATTTCAAAAAAACTGAAGGCGTCCATTGTTAACAGAAGCATTAAGAATGGTATACAAATTATCAAGAAGTGGTAAAAGAAATTTAACTGGCAACAAATGAGAAATGATGGTATGTAGGAAACTTTTAAATTAGTAATAAGAATACAAATATTACCTTTTACAGTTGTCCAACTTTTCTATGCAACTCCTGCAAGCCTGAAACTTAATTGTTCAATAGCAACAAACCCAGAACAAATAAAATCAATTTTTTTTTTTTTTTTTAAATTAACATACCTGCAACGACACTTCATTCTCCATTTCTCACATTTGTTTTCCTAAAAAAAGCAAATCCCTCAAATCTGCACCAAAGAAAAGCTAAACCAGAAGAAAAATCTCAAAACTATAAAAATCTGGTGGAGTGATTCTGTACTGTGAATGAATTTACTAGAAACAGAGAAGGATATTAGAGAAGATAGAATATGTAGAAGAAGAAATAACCGCAAGAAGAAGAGAGAATTTTCTATTTCTCATTATGCTGAACAACCTCACGTTTCTCCTTTTTGGTTATTGACATAACCGTTACTATGACGTCATAGCCACTAATTACAATTAACAAACTTAACAGTAATTTAAACTTAAGCTAATTGTTGTTTAAACAAATCCAACAAAATAGACCTGAACTCAACCCAATTGCACCCAAGATGGTTTTGGCCCGTATCAAATGTATTCCCCTTCAAGAGCATCCTTGTCCTCAAGGATGAATTATAGATAACGTTGATAAAGCTCATACAGGATCTCCCAGGTGGAGTCTTTAGGGAAACAATTACTCCATTGCACCAAGACTTCCGTAACAGCCCTATTTCCTCTTTTGACCATTCTCCTCTTAAGAATCTTCACTGGCTCCTTAGCAATCAGCCATTCATCATCTAGCAATGGCAATTCAGATTGAACATGATGCATGCCCACATGTTTTTTAAGTTGAGACACGTGAAATACTGGATGGATTTTGGCTCCTGCAGGAAGTGCCAATTTGCTGCTACCTTCCTTATCCTCTCAAGTACAGAGAAAGGACCAAAAAACCTTGTTGACAATTTAAGACAGACCCTATTGGCAACAGAGGTTTGCCTGTAGGGTTGTAGCTTCAGATATACCAAGTCTCCCACATTGAACTGACGATCAGACCGTTTCTTATCAGCCTGTGATTTCATCCTACTGCTAGCTCGATTAAGATGAAATTTCAGGAGTTTGATGGTTGCCTCGCGAGCCTGTAAACTTCTATCCACCATTGCCACCCTCGAATCTCCAGGCAGATAAGGCATATGCACTGGAGCAGGTTGTCCATAAACAATCTCAAAAGGAGTGTTAGCTCAGGAATGATAGGTGATGTTGTACCACCGTTCTGCCATAGGAATCCAATTAGCCCAGCCACTACAAATAAATTACCATATACTGACGCTTATGATCTATAGCAACGGATTTTTGTTACCGTCAGAATATACTTTAACATATACCAATGCTTTACTGTCCGTCACTATAAGTCTTACATATGCTGACGGTTTCACATTAACCGTCGGTATAGGTATGGTTTTTATTGACGGTTTATCTTTATTCCGTCGGTATAGTTGCAAAAAAAGCCCGTCTTTGTTTTAATGGCGGGGAATTCTAATTTTCCTTTTATTTTTTATTTCATTTTTAATTAAATAAGCCTATAGCAACGGATCATTAATTTATGTCCGTCGGTATAGGGCCAGGGTATATTTAGGGTTTTGTTTTTTATTTTCATTCTCATTCTCTTCCGCCTCTGTTTCTCTCTTTCCCAAATCTTTAGTTTCTCTCTTCCGCCTATAGAAACGGCTACGACAACAAAAAGAGGTTTGTTTGATTGAATATTAGTTAGGTTCATATTAGTCTCTATTAATTTTAGTTAGGTTCATGTTAATCTCTATGTTATCTTGATTGTTTTATTCCCTGCTTAACTTTTAGTAAGGTTTATATGTTTTTTCGACTATACGCGAAAGATTTGTTTTTGAAATAATTGCTTCACTGAATTATTTTAGAATATTTGCTTCTTAGTTCAATAGTCAGTTTGAAAAAAGAAGATTTGTTTTTGGTATAAAATTTGAAAAAAAGAAAAGAAAAAGGGAAAGTAAATGAGTGCAATAGCGGTGGGTTTTGAGAAGAGTGAAAGATGGCTGGTTACAGAGCAGAGGATGACTATGACTACCTTTTCAAGGTAATGTTGATCGGTGATTCAGGAGTGGGAAAGTCAAATCTGCTTTCAAGGTTCACCAGGAACGAGTTTAGCCTTGAGTCCAAGTCCACTATTGGCGTTGAGTTCGCTACTCGTAGCTTGAATGTTGATGGTAAACTCATCAAGGCTCAGATCTGGGACACTGCTGGTCAAGAAAGGTCTCATTTTTCCTATTTCTTTGTCTTCCTTTTTTTTCTTTTTTATCTAGGTATTTTTAGTTCTCTGCTGATTTGCAAAGAAATGTGAGAAAATACCAAAAGGGAATTATGTTCCTGAAATATTTGGCTGACTTTGATTCTGGAAGAGTTTGATTTGATCTGAAATGGGGTTCAACAAATGTTTTCTTTTTACCTGTATATTAGAAAAATGAAGGGTCTTGCTCTTGCATATCTAGATCTGTGAGCAGCATGTGCTTAAATGGTGTTGTGGTTTTTTTTTTTTTTTTTTTTTTTACAAATCTATTATTTAGATTTAGTTTGTTTTCCTAATAGGCATGGTTGCGAATAGATCAGACATAATTTGAAGTCGGGTCAGCAGATCTTAACGTTTCTTCAACCTATGATCTTGTTATATGAGTTGTTTGTACTCTTCTGCAGGCTTGACAATGAGTAAGAAACGAAGTGGTCATGCTTTACATTAATATGTTTGCTTCCTCCGCAAAGTATAAAGCTGATGGGTTTGTACTGCTAACTTATAGATCCCCATCTCTCTTAGAATTTCTTAAATGGGTTTGTTTAAATTTATTATTATTTTTTTTACTTTATTGAGATGTATCCTTAATATATGGTTCTCTCACTTTTCTTGCATTCAGTTTGCCTTACCTTTTTTTCACATCATTTTCTTCTTTCATAGTTAAACTAATTAGGTGAATTGTTCCAGATAATTGGAAGTTAGAAAATTTTGGTTGTTTATGCGGTGAGAATTTAGGTTCATTGCTTATGTTTTTATAACCCTGGCCTCTTCTATTAATTACACTACTTTTCATCTTGATTTCTTTTTTTCTTCTGAGGTTGCTTGGATCAATTTTGGTGTTGTAAATTTGTATATTGACTTCTTACCCCTTTCAATACTAAAAATCATTGGTTGCTTATGCTGTTTTGAAAGTCAAACTTTCTGTCCTAGTGTCTTCTCCATCATATCTATCCATATCTGTTTCTTGAAGTAATCTTTTTTTTTTGTTGGTATTTATCAGGTTGCTGGAGTTGAATTTCCTTCTGGAGAAGAGAATACTGTACCATTATTTACTCCACCTCAGACTCATCCAATAACTCACCACCCTGCTTCAGCATATGAGGATGTTTCTGGCCTCAGGTACTATATGTGCTAAAACCATTATATTCCGGTTTTGTACCACATAGTTGTCTTTGACACAAAAATGTTTGACAGGACAAAGATTTTGAAATAATTGCTTCACTGAATTATTTTAGAACATTTGCTTCTTACTATCAAAATGTTTAATCTGCAGCATTCTAGATGATATAATTGTAACTCCTATTATACGAGGTAAAATTTAAGATAGGACCATAAAAATATTGTTTTTTACCGTGAACTTTTTGTTTTTTACTCTCTGTGATATGCTTTTGAAAGTTGGACTATTCCTGATTTTAGAATGCAGGAGGATTATATGAATGGGTAGGAACAGGACTAACAAGTGTCGAGATCGAGGGGCTCAATAATGGAACGATGGATTTGTCTATGTCTAGCTGGACCTACAAGGTATTTCGCTTTATTGAGTTAGGACCAAAATAATTTCTCTCATATCCAGCTTTATTTGATTGTCTTGATATTGCTAAACTGTAAGTTGGATTGAAATTTGTGGGGATAATAGTTGGAAAGACCCTTGCAATTTTGACCATTTTAGTTACCACCCTAAATCATTTTCTTTGCCTTTTTGGCTTTACCTTTACTTAAGATGACCACCATTTTCTGATGAGAAAACTTAAAATCCATAAGGAATTCAACTTTCCTGTTTTTTTGTGATTAGGTACTTTTAGCTATTAAGAAGTTGGTGTAGAACAAATACTCTAAAATAATTACACTCTATACTAGTTTGAAGATCTCAATTGCATAAACTCAAATATGATTTCAAAATGTCAATAATCAAAACCTAGGTTTTAAGTCCATTAATATGGCAAGCCTATATACCGAATAAGGTCCTATAAAATAAATCAAACAAAAAAACCCTCAAAAGTAATAAAATCCTATTTTCTAAATTTAGGCTTTGAATCGATATGCTTCCAAAACTTGCACCGATGTCCTCCATCAGAAGTTGTTTGAAATTGTTCTTGAGCTTGAAATATTTCATGAGTCTTTGGCATAAATTTAGTCTTCTAATACTTGAGAATTTTTCGCTAGCAAAATCATCACCCGAATTGCATTAAAGAAAAGCACAGCAGAGTCCTCCATTTGTGTTTGTTATGCCGTTTGCAGATAGGATTGCAAGGATAACACTTGGGTATAGATATTTAAGTACTCATTGTGTCTATTATTGTCCTCTTGCAGTGTACTGCTTTTTGGCCTCCTCTGTCCTCAATGTGTCTATTGTTGTCTTTATATACTTTGTCTCAGCATTTTTCCTTCCGTGTATAGCTTGAATGCACTTCATGAGTTAAAGTGAAAGGCACTTTCCGATCACTTGTGACCTTTGTAAGATTGTTATCAGTCGGTCTACCTTTGTGAGTTTCATATGCAACTAAGAACTAGGCAATCTTTTACTTGTTTGCCTGGTGTTCTTTTTAGTTTCCATAATTGGTCATCACATTCATCACACAGACATTTTTCTAGCTGTTGGCTCACTCCTTAGGATTTGTTCTTGTTGTTTTTCTACTCATTTGTTGTTGTCCTACTCATTATGACTTTTTTTCTTTATGCAGAAGCATGAGGACTATCCATCAAGTTCGATGGTTGAATTTGCATGTGATGCCAATGGATCTCCAATATTAGCAGTTAGCAGGCTAACAGTTCATACAAAGGTTCTCAGTCAGCTGTTGAATTTTATTGAACGAGTGCTTTGAATTGGAATCTATTCATCCATTGCCCTAGCTTAGAGTATTTGGATTGTTTATTTTCAATTTTAAGATTGTATTATGACTTTAGTTTGTGAAAGTTATATAATTAAAATAATTTATTTGTAATTTTATTTTTAATATTATTAAACATTTTGTATTTTCTTATGATGTTTTTATTTTATATGAAATATGTTTGTTTAGATTATAAATAAATCATTATTAGTAATTAAAAATATCCGAAAATTTTATTTTTACTGACGCTTTGAAATCTATACCGACAGACTATATATCAATAGAAATGTGTAGTATACTGACGGATCGGACCGTCGGTAAATATACAATAAATCCGTTGCTATAGGTTTAATTATATATTTAATGGTTATATCTCTACCGACGGTTCGGTCCGTCGGTATATCTATACCGTTGGAAAGGTCGTCAGTATAGACAAAATTAAATTACCTAATACAACAGAGTCTATACCGACGGTATCAACATTAGCGACGCCTATGACCGTCGGTATAGACTATATACACTATTCCGACAGTCATTTTTTCGTTGGTATAGGTCTATACCGACGAGGGTTTTACCGACGCTTAAATTTTTGTCAG
The DNA here is from genome assembly GCA_030761205.1 of Fremontodendron californicum. Classification (NCBI taxonomy): domain Eukaryota; kingdom Viridiplantae; phylum Streptophyta; class Magnoliopsida; order Malvales; family Malvaceae; genus Fremontodendron; species Fremontodendron californicum. Next base: position 6,056,658 of record JAULJL010000037.1, read on the forward strand.
AATAGACATGTTGACCGTCGGTATAGGGTTTTTAGACTTATAGCGATGATTTTTGGGTTTTACCAACGGTTTTTGGACCGTCAGTATATGGCAATTTGTTTGTAGTGAGCTCTTAGGCCTTTCCCCCACCATGCACCTTAGATAGGTCTCTAGGCATCGATTGACCACTTCACTTTGACCATCAGATTATGGATGGTAAGTCTGGTTCCCAAACACTTGAAAAGCTCTTGCCAGAATGAGCTTAAGAAGATTTTATCTCGATTTGACACAATGGAGTTTGGAACACCATTAGTTTGTAGATGTGGTCCATGTAGGCCTGGGCTACCAGCAATGCAGACATTCGATGAGACAACAGTATAAAATGGGCATACTTGCTCAATCGATCAACAACAACCATAATAACATCCTTGCCTAAGGATTTGGGTAGCCCCTCCACAAAATCCATGGAGATGTCAGTCCAAACCTTGTCTGGAATTGGCAAGGGTTGCAAGAGCCCTGGATAAGCTGTGTTATCCTACTTATACTGTTGAAAGAGTCCAAACAGATGAACTTGTTTCTTCAATCCCTTCGAATAGAGCACACTACCCACCCTGTTCATGGTGGCAGTTGCACCAGAATGCCCTGCTGTAGCTGACCCATGAAAAAGTTGTAATAACTCAGTCCTGAGGGCAGGATCATCTCCTACTACTAGCTTGCCCTTTCTCCTTAGCTGGTCATGTTTCCACTCATATTTAGTTCGAACTCCATTCTTAGTCTGCAGCTTTTGAATTAGGGCGCTCAGCTTAGAATCAGTGAACCAAGAGTGTTGAATTCTGTTAAACAGATCAGTATGCAGAGTTGTAATGGCCATCATTTCCACTGGTGGTCTCCGAGACAAGGCATCTGCAACCACATTGGAAATCCCTTTTCTATACACAACCTCGTAATTATAGCCCATCACTTTTAAGACCTAGTGTTGCTGAGCTGGAGTTTGAGTCTGCTGATTGAGTAGGAACCTTAGACTTTGGTGATCTGTCTTGATCACAAAGTTTCTACCCAACAGTTAAGCACTCCATTTTCTCACAGCTGCCAATATTGCCATCATCTCTGATAGAGCCTGATGTCTCACAGACAAAGCCTTACTAAAGTATGCTAATGGTTTCCTATGCTGACTCAATATAGCCCCAATCCCTGAGTTGGATGCATCAGCTTCAACTGTGAATTCTTCATTGAAGTTAGGTAGGGTAAGTATAGGGGTAGTGGTCATGGATTTCTTTAACTTCTCAAAGGCTACTTGAGCATCATCAGTCCAGATGAAGGCATTTTTCTTTAGTAAGTCCGTGAGAGGTTTGGCAGTGGTACCATAACCCCGAATAAACCTTCGATAGTACCCTGTTAACCTCAAAAAACCCTTAGCTCCTTAATGTTTCTGGGAGAGGCCACTCTAGCATGCATTGGACCTTGCTAGCATCCATAAATACTTCTCCTTTACTAATCATATGCCCCAAGTACTCTATTCTGGTAGCCCCAAAATCACATTTGCTTAGTTTCACAAAAAGTTGGTTCTGTAGAAGGACCTCAAACACTAGCTGTAAATGATGAAGATGAACTGACCAACTCTCTGAATATACTAGAATATCATCAAAGAAAACCAAGACAAACTTCTTGAGGTAAGGCTGGAACACATGGTTCATTAGGCTCTGGAATGTAGAAGGAGCATTGGTGAGCCCAAAAGGCATCATCAAAAACTCATAGTGGCCTTGATGGGTTCGAAATGCTGTCTTGTGGATGTAACCCTCAGACATTCAAATTTTGTGATATCCAGATCGTAATTCCAACTAAGAGAAATAGGTGGTTGCAACTAGTTCATCCAGAAGCTCCTCAATCAAAGGAATAGGAAACCTATCATTCATAGTCAACTTGTTAAGTTGTCGATAGTCCACACAAAGCTTCCATGACCCATCTTTTTTTTAGCCAGGACTACAGGTGAGGCAAAAGCACTGGTACTATCTTGTATGATTCCAGACTGTAGCATCTCAGTGATCATCTTTTCCAATTCATTCTTCTGTACAACAGGGTATCTATAAGGCTTAATCTTAATAGCCTTAGTCTCATCAACTAGGGGAATCCTATGGTCATGTTGCCTAGCCGGAGGCAAGCTTCTAGGCACTTCAAAAAAAGCAACGTACTGATCAAGCAGTTTTTGTAATTCTATTGGCACCCTAGATACTGTTGCTGCAGCCAACTGTGTAACAGTGGTGGCATCATCATGCATACCAGTAATCATTAAGGTAAAAGTTCCCTTACCAGAAGGAGTCGACAGTTTAGAAGCTTACTTCTTAGTCATAAACTTGATGTGACCTTCTAGTAGTCTTTTCCATGTCACCATTCTCCCTTTCCAAGTAAACTGCATAGTAAGATTTTTAAAATCCCATATCACAGATCCCAATATTTTCAACCATTGGATGCCAAGGACCAAGTCACACCTCTTCAATGGCAATACAAAGAAATCCGAGAGAATATGGACTCTTTGCACCTTCACCTGAAATCCATACATGCAACCTGGGAACCCAGTTTCTCCCCATTGGCTACCGTTAATAAAATTTTACTGATCTCTTGGACTGCACACCCCAGTTTCCTTACCAACCCTTGATCCACAAAATTATAAGTGCTCCCAGTATCAACTAAAATGACCACTGCTTGGTTCTTAACCTTGCCTAGAACCCTCAATGTCTGATAGCCTTGAGTTCCCAGCAAGGCATGTAAGGAAATAACTGGTGACTCCTCCTTAGAACTCTCCCCTTCCTCCATCTGCTCCAAGCAATCAGAGAATTCTTCACTGTCTCTCTCTTCACCTTGATCACTCTCTATCAACATATGATAGACCTTGGACTTCATGCATCTGTGGCCTAATATATATTTCAATCCACACCACATGCACAACTCGTTCCTTTTCCTCTCATCCCTCTCCTGCTTGGAAGGTATCCTACTGGTGCTAGTGGATTTGGTGTTGTTGGATGTAAGGGTCGAAACAATAATTATAGAGTTGGGTGGAGTCGGGATTTTAGGGAGGCTGGAAAGGTAGGTAATAGGGGAAGGTTAGAGGTTGGTAGCAGGGGTGGTAGGGCAAACTGTTTAACAGGAAAGTTTTGAGTATGGGTGGTTGAGGTGAAGGTCTTGTAAGGAGTATAAGGTTTTTTGGTTACATTATAGGTTAGTAATTCAAGCTGTTTGGCTAAATTGAAAGCATGAGTAAGGGTTTTTGGAAAAAAAGAGTCTTATTGTTGGTGATATTTTTGGTTTGAGGTTGCTAATGAACCCATTGAGTGCATAGTCAGCAAGCAATTGCAGAGAGCTAAGAATGGCAAGGAACCCATCATAAAATTCATCCACAGTAATGACATGTTTGAGAGTGACCAGCTCAGACATGGGATCTGAGAACTCATTTCCCCCAAAACGCCTCCTTAGTTCTTCTAAATAAGCAGGCCATGGAATATGTAGAAGCCCCATTGTGTTTTGCTGAAATATTGGTGCCACTGTAAAGCTCTTCCTCCCAAATGCATCATTACTGTTTTGATCTTAGCATCATCAGGAATTTGCTGAGATTCAAAATATTGTTCAATCTTCAAGAGCCAACCTGAGAAGTTTTCCCCTTCGAACTGAGGACAATCCAGCCTTGCGTACCTTCCCACAGGTCTCCTATTATCCTCAAGTTCTTCTTGGTGACTCGACGTCAGATGATGGAGGATTCCCCCTATTTTGGACTAGTTGGATCCTTCCTTTGAATGCAGCCCATCACTGATCGAATCAACCACAGACTTCCCTACATCCTTGCAATTCATCTGAACCATCATATGTTCAAGTAGCTTCCTCATTTCATTACCCAACTGTTCAACATCCGATAGAATCTGTGAGATATTGGCATCGAACTTGGTTTCAATCTGTTGCAAGTCCTTTTGCTGCTGAGTAATCTCTTTCTGCATTCGGGTAGACACGCCATCGGCCATAGCTTTGATACCAAATGGTGGAGTGATTCTGTACTGTGAATGAATTTACTAGAAACAGAGAAGGATATTAGAGACGATAGAAGATGAAGAAGAAGAAGAAATAACCGTAAAAGAGAGAATGTTCAGGAGAATTTTCTATTTCTCATTATGCTGAACAACCTCACATTTCTCTCTTTTTGTTACTGACATAACCGTTACTATGATGTCATAGCCACTAATTATAATTAACAAACTTAACAATAATTTAAACTTAAGCTAATTGTTGTTTAAACAAATCCCACCAAGTGGACTTGAACTCAGCCAATTACACCCAAGATGGTTTTGGCCCGTATCAAAATCCAAGCAATATAATGCTAAATCTTACCAATCCAAACATTTTCCATTTTTCTTTTCTTTTTCATTTCCTTTTAGTTTTTTTCCTTCACAGCTGTCGCTACAGGAGCAAGATTCAACTTCAACGTCTTCCTCGGAGACAGATCTGCCAAACAGGAAAAAGAAAATTAAAAAGGAGCAAAAATATTTTTTTTCATCCGATCGGGCCATTCAAGGTCAGATATAGCCTAAATAACCTCAAGCAAGCTAGATCGGAGCTGTCAAGGCCAGATTTTGCGTTGGTATGATCAGAACAACCTCAAGCAAGCCAGATCAAAATTGTCAAGGTCGGATTCGGTGTTGATATGGGTTAATTTAGATCATAGCATAAACATAAAGAAAATGTAGAAAAAATCAAAAGAAAGTAACTGAAACAAAGAGAAAAAATTACAAACCTCAGCCGAGTTATGATAAAAGAGACAAATCTAAGCTTTGGGTTTGAATCGGAATTGGTCATTTCTTCTTCTATTTCTTTAACAACTCCAAAATGGGTTAATGTCTTTAGAGAGAGAAAAAAAAAAAAAGATTATGGAAGAGGACAAAGAGAGTAGAAAAAAATATATATATTACAATTACAATTATGCTTTCAAATTCGAAAAATCAACTAGACCGATCTGAACTTAATTCAACTCGATTTGATCATAAAAGTCAACAATCCAAACCCGCCCAATCCGAATCCGAAAACAACCCGAACTCGAAATTATCCAAACTTGAAATAACTCGAACCCAAATTGACCTGAACCCGAAATTACATAAATATGACAAGATTATTAATTTATTTTAATTTTATAACTTTAAATTATTATTATTATTTTTAAATTCTTTACTATTACAATTTTATATATTTTTTAATATTATCTTTTTAATTATAATTAAAAAATAAATTATTATTATTATTATTTAATTTAATTTTTATGTTTATTAGTATATATTATAAATAAAGTTCTTTATTTTTTTATTTTGATAAAATAATTAAATAGATCGATAATAATTATTTTAAAACAAAAAATAATTAGCAATAATTCAATAAAACTATAGGTTATATTACTTATGATGATCTTATAATAGAATTTAATTTTAAATGAATTAATATATATTTTATTACTTATGATAATATAATAATATGATTTAATATAAATTATATCTTTTTATTCTCATGGTATACATATGATTCATAATATTTTATCATTATACATATTATTTAAAATAAATTTATTATTTTTAATTTTAAAAATATAACCTCTTCTCATGTAGTGTAGAGCAAAATATATAAAATAAGTCATTGATAATGATAATATTATTTTATCTTAATGATTGGTACATTACATTATAATAATCTCTTATCATGTTATTTAAATTTAATTAGATAATTTATTCTTAATATACATGTTTTTTGGAATAAATGTGTTGTTTTTTAATTTCAAATGTATAATCTCTTAAGTTTTATCATGTAATTTTTTAAAAGTATATAAAATAGATGATTGATATGTGTATTTTATTATAATAATTTGTATACATTATAATAATACCTTATCATGTGATATATAATAAAATAATCTCTTATCGTTTACATGTTCTTTAGAATAAATGTGTTGTTTTTTAATTTTAAATTTATAATCTCTTATCATATGATTTAGATTAGTTTTGTCAATAGTCATACTATTAGTCCATTTAACGATACTTGCTACTAAGTTCATAAAAAATAGATAAATTTTTATTTTATTGTAAAGAGTTACAAAGATATATATATATATATATATATATATATATATAATCATATATGTATATATCAATATAATAAGAATTATACATTATACAAAAATATTATATATGTCAGTACTTCAATATGTTAATAAATGCATTTTACTTATTATAAAAAAAAATTATTAATTTAATTTCATACATTTATTTAGAATTTAAAAATATTTAGCATAATTAACTAATTTAATTTCATAACATTTATTATTAGATTTTTATTTTGAATAAGCATTTATTATTACATTTCATTATACTTGATAATTAAACTTTTAAGTAAAGTTCTTAAATATAATTTAGTTTTAGTAGAAAATCATTTCAAATTCTAAGATTGGTTCACATGATAAAACTTTTAATATTAATGATTACTTATCAAGGTTCGAACCTTTCAACAAATATAAAATTATATATTTTACAAATATCTAACTAGATTCATGTAATGATTTCAGATACATGATAATATCCTATTTTTAAATATTTTTAATTTTTATCTTTCAATAAAATTATAAAAATCTGATTCGATCAAATAACCTGTTTAAATTTAATCTGATTCGATTTTAAAAATTAATAAATTTAATCTAAAATGACCTGGATCTGAATAATCTGAGTGTCTAACTCGAAATGATCCGAACTCGAAATTAACCCGACCCAAATCCAACCCGACCCATCCAATTGACATGTCTAGCTTTCCTGACTCTTCTTACTTTTTTTTTTAACTTGCAAATGTGTGAAAATCAAAGAAAGCCATTGTCCAATGTATTAAAAAGCAAGACACGTTTTGGAAAAGTTTTTTGGGTTGTCAAAGCTTATCTAATGGATGCATACACACTAAAAAACACTAAATGTCCCTTTGGATCCTATCGCGCCTGATCGCTGCCCCATTGGGGTGGCAACCGGACTAGAGCTCCGGTGGAGGGGTAATTTTCCTTTTACCTCCTCCACTATTTTTTTCCTTTTTCTAAAAAAAAAAATTTAATTTTTCTTAAAAATTTTAAAATCATTTATTTTTTTATTTTAAGTTTTTAATTTATTTTTTAACATAAATGTATTTTTAAATTTTTTTAATTATTATTTAACATAAATATAATTTTAATATATATTTTATTATTTGATATTAATATATTTTTAATTATTTATTATATATATACACATTTTAATCTAATGCCTTTGATGGTCATTTTTTTTCCATTATTATTCACCTCACCGCCACCACTGCGTTTGAATCTAAACACATATCCCACCACTGATTTTAATCTCACCGCTACAGTACCTAATCTCACCGCCACTGCTATTTTTAATCTCACCGGAGCCAATCTCACCGCCATCCAAATGGACCCTAAATGAAGTTAGGTGACCAATGGATAAAGAGAATGACCCTTACATAATGATGGCAAACAACCAAACCTAACAGCAATAAATACGACTTTTTATCAAAATACTGCTTTTTATTTTTTTATTTCTCAAATTACTTATCTTTCCGTTTTATTGACCAAAATACGCTTGTTTTAGTTATAGTTTGGAATGATGACGGTTTCCATACTGGAAATTTTTTTTTTAAATACAAAATGGGGCGGCTTCTGAACAGAAATTTAAAAAAAAATTACAAGGGGAAACCACCCTCATGGAGGGCGGCTTCCCTTCATGAGGAATTCATGAATTCCTCATGAAGGGAAGCCTCCCTCCATGAGGGCGGCTTCCCAACATTTTTTATTTTTTCTTTAAAAAATAAATATAGTTTTAATGTTTATTTTAGAAAAAAAACATAATTTTTTTTTTACTCAAATGCCTCTCTTACCCGTAAAATCATGTCATCATTTTTTTTTCGAAGTCATCTATTTTGTCAGTTTTTAAATTCCACCTGAGCAAAAAAATTTAACATGTCATCATTTTTTTTCAAGTCATCTATTATGTCAGTTTCACATGTATACGTCAGTATTTAGACGATTTTCTATTAACACTGTTACTAATTTTACTTATTTGCACCAATTTCAAACGTACAAGGATTAAATTACTCACTTCTATAGTACTGAGACTAAAATACACTTTTGACTATAGTACAAGAACTTCTAAATACTTTAACCAACAATCACTCACACACATACATTTATAGTTTTAATGTTTATTTTTAATTTTAATTTTTTTTAGATAATTAATGTTTATTTTAATCTTTATTTTTAGAATTAGATAAAATATTGTTACAACTCAAGAATATTAGCGTGGACTTTTTAATTGTAAAGGAATAACAATTGGAGGTAGACCTGGCAATTCGTGTATTCGTGTCGTGTTCGTATATTTTGTCGTGTCATAATCGTGTTTAAGGTAATTTATATTTATATACACTTTAATACGTTAATAATTCGTATTAAATAAAATTTGAGACATTCGTGTATTCGTGTCGTGTTCGTGTTATCTTTTCGTGTCATGTCGCGTTCGTGTCATGTTTTTAGTTATTTTTTTCGTGTTGTGTTCATGTTATATAATCGTATCGTTTCCAGTATTGTCATGTCTAATTGGAGGTAATCCACAAGAACAGCAAGGACAAAAGATTGAGGATACACATCAAAAAATTATTTATCACATGCATACGCGTGTGTATATATATATATATATATATATATATATATATATATATATATATATATATATATACACGTGAAGGGTTTGGAACCCGAGCAAAGCCCACAGAATTTCTAGTCATACCATCAGTCCGGCACGTCCACCACAATGAAACTCATGTCATTAGATTTGACATAATTTAGTTTAGTTAAGTAATTGCTTTGTGTTTACCCCTTTCAACTAGACCTATAAATTTTGACTTAAATTCGAAAATTTTAATTAATTCATTAATACAATAAGATTTGATCAAAAAAGTCAATAACTCAAACCAGATTCAATCCGAATATGAAAATGACTCAAATCCCAATCAGAACTGAAGATGATCCAAACTCGAAATAGCTCAAATTCGAAATCATCCGAATAATTAACTCGAAATGATCCAAACTTAAATTAAGTATAATTTTATTTTAAAAATATTAATTTAATAAAAAGGGTAAAAGAAAGACACTTACCCTCCTAGGATTTAGTGAAAATTTCACTTACCCCCTAAAGTTTTGAAAATTCCACTTTACCCTCTATTCAAGTTATAAAAGAATCAAATGATAATTTTATCTTTTAAGGATTTTGGAGATAACCCACGATTAGGGGTGATAACAGTTTGGTTAGGTTCGATTTTAGACAAAAATTGTGGTTAATGTGCAGTATTCTGGTTTTTAACACTTTACGACTACCGAACCGAATAGAATCAAAAAACGAATTGATCTGAACCGAATTCTATCAATTCGGACCCGAACCTGATTTTATTTAAAATTTTAGCCCCCAACCCCGACCTCGACCCCGAAAAGACCCCCTGATCCCATCCCGAATAGATTGAACTAACCGACCCTTTTAATTTTATTTTAAATATAATTATTTATATAATAATTTTAAATTATATATATTATAATATATCATTTATATTATATTATATTATATCATATTATATTATATATAATATATAATATACAATAAATAAATTATTTTTTAAATAGTTAAAACCGATTAAACTGACCGAATTAAGTAGGTTTCGATTTTTTCGGTTTTAGAATCTTTGTCGGTCGATTCGATTTGTTTTATAAGTTTAGTCATTTTAATCGGTTTTAAATTTTAAAACCGAACCGAATGAATACTCACCCCTAATAATATATAGAATTAACATGTATAAAAAATTAAAAGTAAGAAAAAAAATGGGGGCGGGTCAATTCGGGTTTATGGTAAACCCAAACCCAACCCGACTCGAACCCGTTATTTTTTGAAATTACCTATTTGACCTGATGGTTCGAATTATTTTGCTAACCCTAGACATGTTCTATGCCATAGAAGGGCAGTTTTGGCATGATATTAATTTTTAAGGGGGAAAGAGGGTATTATCCAAACTATAAGGGGTATCTGGAATTATGATCAAACCTCAGGGGGGTTTTAATATTTTTCCTTATAAAGAGTCCGTTTAGATATACTCGAAACTGCCCCGAACTCGATTTTATTTACAATTTTAGCCCCCGACCCCGAAAAGACCCCCCAATCTCATCCCGAATAGACTGAACTAACCGACCCTTTTAATTTTATTTTAATATTTATATAATAATTTAAAATTATATATAATATAATATATCATTTATATTATATAATAATATATAATATACAATAAATAAATTATTTTTTAAACAGTTAAAACCAATTAAACCGACCGAACCGACCGACTTAAGTTGGTTTCGATTTTTTTGGTTTTAGAATCTTTGTCAGTCGATTCAGTCAGTTTTATAAGTTTAGTCGGTTTAATCGGTTTTCAAAATTTTGGAACCGAACCGACTGAATGCTCACCCCTAATAATATATAGAATTAACATATATAAAAAATTGAAACTAAGAAAAAAAAATTGGGGCGGGTCAATTCGGGTTTATGGTAAACCCGAACCCGACCCAAACCCGTTATTTTTTGAAATTATCTGTCTGACCCGACGGTTCGGATTATTTTGTCAATCCTAGACATGTTCTATGTTATAGAATGGCACTTTTGGCATGATATTAATTTTCAGGGGAGGGAAAGGGTATTATCCAAACTTCAGGGAGGTATCGGGAATTATGATCAAACCTCAAGGGGGTTTTAATACTTTTCCCTTATAAAAAAATAACTATAATATAAATTATTAATTTATTTTAATTTTATAACTTGCAATTATCATTTTGGAGCATGATAAAGCATACTATACAAGCATGCAGTGGCTGTTGAAAAAAAAATGAAAAGAAGCTCGATGTTATTATATAAAGTGTTAGGGTATTAGGATTTAAAACTTTAATCTAACGGTTGTAAATTAATTCTAATATCTTAATTTAAAACAAATAGTTGGATTGGATAAATAGTAAATTTATTGTATTTTTTTTAAATAAAACTTTGTTGTATTATTACCATAATAACTTTCTTAAATTAAAATGTTCAAAACTTCAAGATAATTGTTCAAAAGCCAAAAGCCAAAATGGGTTTTTTTTATTTAGATATTGCTAATTTTTTTTACCAAACTACCAACATTTCCAAATTATGTACCAAAATACGATCATTTTAAAATCAGTTGGGAAGTCGCCATATGATATGGCGACTTCCCAACTAAAATTTTTTAAAAAAAATCTTGCTCGGAAGTCGCTATATGATATGGCGACTTCCGAGCTTTAAATTTTGTAAAATTAAAACAATTGAACTTGATATGGCGACTTCCAAGTGCAAAATTTATAATTTTTTTTTTATAATGTTGGGAAGTCGCTATATGATATGGCGACTTACCAACACCATTTTCTTTTCTTAAGTTCTAAATTTTGTAATTAAAATATATTTTTTAATTTTAAAAATTAACATTGTTAAAGTATTTTTGTAAAAAAAGTAATTTTTTAAAATTATTTTAAAAGCTAAATAATATATTTTTTTATATATAATTAATTTTACATTATTTAATTAATTCTAAATATATTTTTTATTTATATAATTAATTAATTATTTAATTAATTATACATTCAAGTATGTTATTGTTTTAAAACGATAAAAAAAATTAACTTTGAAATTTAATTTTACAAAATTAAAATTTTAAATAATAAATAACAAAATTAATAAATAATCATTTAAAATTTTAAAATAACAGTTAATTTTTACATTTAATGAAAGAAAAATATATTGTGTGAATATGAACATGTGTGACATAAATAAAATGAATATGAACATGTGTGACATAAATAAAATGACATGTGTGACATGTGTCCCAATTATCTTTTTTTTTTTTTAATATTTAAAAAAAATGAATATGAACATGTGTGACATAAATAAAATGACATAGCAAAGTCTAGATAATATAATGCAACCTAAATGTTATGACATAATTCAAATGGTATAGCATATTCTAAATGAAATGAAATGATTTAAATAACATAATATTCTAAATGAAATGAAATATTCTAAATGAAAGGAGATATCCTAAATAAAATGAAATGTCCTAAATGACATAATATATAATATATGAAAGAAAATAACCTAAGTAACATGGTATATTCTAAATGGAATAAAATGATTTCAATGACATGACAAATGTAAATGATATGGCATATTTTGAATGACATGACATATTCTAAATAATATAATCTAAATGACATGGAATATAATCTAAGTGACATGAAATGACATGAAACATAAAATAATGCTATCATGAAACATGCATGAAAATGTATTTTTAATTCTCTAAATAAAAAAATCTGTATATCTAAAAAGATATCTGGCTACCTTAAGAAAATATGTCAAATTAAATTTTCTAAAATCAAAATACTTTGTGATTGTTTGAAAACAATTTTGAAAATCTTGGATTAAAATTAAAAACCTAGCCAAACCCTTTAAAAATGGCTCTAATTTCTTAAATTTGAAATCCCGAACTTGACCACCCTTAAACCGAGGTTTATAAAATCATTTTTAAAGTTTAAAAAGGCTTAGAAACTATCTTAAGACAGTAGCTAAAGCTTCTAACCAACCCCCTCTAAATGCCTTAGCCAAATTCAACAATTGTTTTTCTTTTGAATTCAAATCTGCCTCTACTGTCCCGTTTTGATACACGATTTTTTAACCTATTTTTGAAAATTCAAAAATATCTAAAAAAAATACTGGAGACTCGGAAAATGTAAAACTACACGAGAAAAAATTGGCTTAATTTTCTGATTAAATATGACAGCCCAGAAAAATCGGGAAAGTACGAGTACTTGGTGGAAAACTGTTTTGCCAAAACACATTTTTTTGCCTTTGATAAAATCATTTAAAAATCAAAGTAAAAATGTTGGAGACTCTCCTAAAGACCTACAAACAGTAGATAAAACATTTAAAAACCTTGGACAAGAATTGGCTAAGTAAAAAAAATCACAAAGGTAGAATAATCAATTTGATAACCCTTTAATTTTTCACAAGTATGCTCAAGTGAGCATGACTTTGAGCCATTGATTGGCCTAAGTCATAAATCATGTGGCATGACATGAAATGCATGAAAATACAACAAAGTGAATGCATGAAATGCATGGTTTAAAATCTAGTGATATGAAAAATGCATGGCATAAATAACCTAAATGCCTAACATGAGTTTGCATGACAATAAATGCTATCCTAACTTAATATGCATGATCTACTGTCTAAATGACATGAAATATGACATGGAATAATGAAAATGACCTAGTGCTTAAATGACATGGGAAATGACATGGCATATGAAAATGGTCTAATGTCTAAATGTCATGGAAAAACAACATGGCATATGAAATAGCCTAATGCTTAAATGACATGTAAAATGACATGGAATAATAAAAATGGCCTAAAGCTAAATGACATGTCAAATGACATGGCATATGAAAATGGCCTAATGTCTAAATGTCATGGAAAAATAACATGGCATATGAAAAGGGCCTAATGCTTAAATGACATAAAAAATGACATGGAATAATAAAAATGGCCTAAAGCTAAATGACATGTGAAATGACATAGCATATAAAAATGGCCTAATGTCTAAATGTCGTGAAAAAATAAAAATGGCCTAAAGCTAAATGACATGTAAAATGACCTTGATGTCTAAATGAAATAGCAAATGTCATGGCCTCGAAAAATGACCTAAAGCTTAGAGAAAATACACATGGCCGAATGGCCTAGGAACCAAAGTGTTGTGAGAAATGTCATGTAAAATGACCTAACTAAATGCTATGGAAGATGATAGGAAAAATGAAAATGGCCTAAACTATATGACAATAGCCCCAAGATGCAAAAATATGACATAAGTCAAAAGAACAAGATGGTTAGCAAGAATATAAATATACATAAAGATAAACAATAATAGAAATAAGCAAGTTAAAGTAAGCAAATAAATAACAAAGAGATGAGCTCCATGGTTTGTACATTGGACAAAGCCCCCCTAACCATTATCTCTTGATTTTCATCAAGGTCATGAAGCCTTTTTAATCTCAAAATAATAAAAAAAAATAACTAAGGTAAAAAAAATATGGAGATGAGCTCCATGGTTGGTATATTGGACAAATCCCACCCTAACCATTATCACTTGATTTTCATCAATATCATGAAGCCTAACCATTGTTCCATTTATTTTTTGAAATGTAAGAACAACAAGAAAGATGTAAAAAAAAATGGTAGGAAATCACATGGAAAACAAGAAATAAAGCATGAGGAAGAAGAAGAAGAAGAAATGTAGTAGCAATGGTAGAATGACTACCTTAACAAAAGCTTTCTTTCTTTTTTTCAAAATCCTTTTCTTTTCTCCATTAGCTACTGACCTCCCCTCTCAAATGCTCAGTCACTTAAGGAAAAATAAAACATTTCCCCCCTCTCTCATGCTTGGCCGAATGGCATGCCCACCATTGGATGATTTTTTGCACTTTTTCTCCTCCAATCTTGGCCCTTAGATTAAGATATTTTCATGACAACATAAAAATGTCATCTTGCCAATTGATAGCAGCCCTTAAGATGTGTACTCAGCCCTTGTAATAACCTGAGCCCTTAGATGAAAAAGAGGACCAATCCCATGCACTCCCTTGCTTGGCCCTTTGAGTGCCTACCCTTGGATGAGTTGTGCTCTTCTATTCTTGGCCATTGAATGAGGATTCTTTCATGACAACATAAAAATGTCATCTTGGCATTTAATCCCAGACCTTTACATGTGTACTCAGCCCTTGTACATGGCCTAAGCCATTGGATGAAAAGGAACAATCCCATGCACTTCCTTGCTTGGCCGAGTGGATGTCCACCTTTGGATGAGTTTTGCTCTTCCATTCTTGGCCATTAGATGAGGATTATTTCATGAAAAATAAAAAATTTCATATTGGCATTTAATCTTGGCCATTGAATGGTGTATTCAACTTTTCTACAAGGCACCTAAGCCATTGGATGAAAGGGGGTCCATTTGCAAGGTACTAGTGGTAGTATGTGAGCTTGATAGTGACTAAGGAATTAAATTGATCAAGCTTCATTCTTCTCCTCTATGATGGCTGATCAAAGGAGGTAAAATCCCAGCAATTCCTTCTTCTTTCATATTTTTCTTAATTACAAATTTGCCCTTTTTGGTTTTTTCGGTAAAATGACCTTTTTGACCCCCGAACCTAAATAAATAGCAAACTGACTCCAAATTCAAATTTTATTTTTTCAATACTTC
This sequence comes from Fremontodendron californicum, assembly GCA_030761205.1. Classification (NCBI taxonomy): domain Eukaryota; kingdom Viridiplantae; phylum Streptophyta; class Magnoliopsida; order Malvales; family Malvaceae; genus Fremontodendron; species Fremontodendron californicum. Next base: position 6,072,033 of record JAULJL010000037.1, read on the forward strand.
CGAAATAATAAAAAATTGAATTCTGGAAGTTTTCAAAATTTTTCGAGTCCATTTGCTATTTATTTGGATTTTTTCTCCCAAAATTGCCCTTTTGTGCACCCGAACTTTCACCAATTTTAAACGAGCTCCAAATCAAGATTTTTCTTCACCAATATCTTCCAAATAATTTAAAATTGTGATCTAGAAGTTTTCAATATTGTTGGAGCTCATTTGCTATTTTTTCGGGATTTATCCTTTTGAATTTCTGCATAGTGGACCCGGGATTTGGCCATTTTGCAAACGAACTCTGAATCAAGATTTTCTTTCGCCAATCTTCTTCAAAATGATTTAAGAATGATATCTGCAAATTTTCAGAATTTTTGGAGCTCATTTGGTATTTTTCCCGAATTTTCCAATTTTACCCTTTTGCCTCCGAAGCCCGATTTTGCTCAAAACAAGTCCGATTTTCAGATTTTCTTCAAACTGAGCCTTGGGCTATCCTTGTTTATTCACTCCTCATAATTAGGGGCCTTAGTCTTACCAAATCGAGCCATTTCCGAAATTATTCCAAATTTCAATAAAATCCACCAAAAAACCTTTATTCTCGGTTTTCTTCCGAATTGACTTTTATTTTAGTTTTTCTTCCAAGTAGCCTCTCCATTACCCATAGTCGGTGCTTATCTTTCATTTGGAACCTTCAATTCCTACCAATTTGATCGTTTAAGCACTTTTCCACAAATTTCCCGAATTAGGGTTTCCTTTCTACCGAATCTCCCTAACCCAATTTTCGAAGCCCATGTCTTTCAATGTAGACCTCGGATTATCAAAATTCTTTCACCATTTTTTAATTGAACTTCAAATCTTGATTTTGAAAGTGGGTTGACTTTTTTAGTAGTTGACTTTTTGGGGTTGACTTTTCCGAAGTTGACTTTTTCAAGTTTGACTTTTTCTGTCTGCTTTCTTAGACCAAATCACGGAGTACCACCTGCAGGATGAGAAAAGTCTTTTTGCATTCTGAAACACAATTTAGGAAGAAAACATACCTAACTTAGTGGTCCGAACAAAATTAGGTGTCTACAAGACTTAATAATAATACAAGTTCGTACAAAATTAATAAAAATAGTCAAGATTATTACCTGCTTGTAAGGGGGTATACAGGCGAAAAATTATCGCGCGGAGTAATAAATGGCAGTCGATGCTAAGCCCATGACTGCAGAAGCAGTAAACATCCACTTATGTCATAGCAGTCGGGAACTGTAGCTCGGCACAGTTCTCTATACAAAACGGCCAAACACGCAAAACCCCAAGTATAATTTGTTGCGTGCTCTAAATCACGAAGCAATGGAAGATACATTAAATGTATCCGACAGCTCGATTTGTCCGGCATTAGCATTCTTCCAATTAAACGTAAAATTTATGCTCTAGCAGCATATTTTACCTCTTCTTCGCTTGCATGTTCAGGGAGATTTTGCAATGACTGCAGCCACGTTTTTGTCACCATTGAGCCCTTCAAACACTCTTCTGGAGGTACAACGCCCAATAAATTTTGGCACTCTTCATTCCAATCTAGAAGACTTACGCCTGTAACTGACATGTCATCCACTGGTAGTCCAAATTGGAGCGCAACATCTTCTAAAGTGATTGTGCATTCACCAAACGGCAAATGAGAAGTGTGCGTCTCGGGTCTCCATCGTTCAACCAACGCGCTAATTAAGTTCGGCAGAAGCATACATTGTCGAATTTGACTTGCATAATAAAATCCGGCACTCTTTAGGTGGTCGATAATAGATGGATGCGGATCTTCGAAAAAGCGTTTCCTCGATCGTAAGACGCTAATAGGGTCCTGTTCATAATTAATTAAATTAAATAATTATAAAATCATAAAAAAAATTAATAATGCAATCTCTTTGAAATATTATTAATTATAAAATTATTATTATAAATAATAATTTTATAATTTTATAAAAATTAATAACAAAATTTATAAAAAAAATTAATAATGATAAATTATAAAAAATTATAAAAATTAAAAAAAAAATTACTAACCTCTTGATATATAACCGCGGATATGTGTTTATCTTGCAACTTCAATAACGATGAAGCCATTTGAATTCGTATACTAAGAAAAATTTTAGAGAGAGAGAGAGCACTAAATGAAAATTTGTGTGAAAAAATATGAAGGGAATGGGGGTATTTTATAGGTGGGTGGAGGGTGGGCAACGGTCAATTGACCGTTGCCAAATTCAATTTTTTTTATCCGTTGTATTACAATGGTTAAAATTTAATTTAATTTAATTTTTTTTACCGTTTACAACGTTTAAAATTTTAAATTTTAAACAAAATTAGTTCAGAAGTCGCCATATGATATGACGACTTTCGAACTATGTTTTTAAAAAAGTTTACAAAATACAAGTCAGAAATCGCCATATGATATGGCGATTTCTGACCTGTAAAAAACAATTTTTTTTTTTTAAATTAGAAGGGAAGTCGCCATATGATATGACGACTTCCCTTCTAGTTTTTTCAATTTTCTTTTTTAAATTAGCCATGGGAAGTCGCCATATCATATGGCGACTTCCCATGGCATTTTTTTGGCGTATTTCGGTACTTAATTTCAAATTATTGGTAATTTGGTAATTTTTTTACAATATTTTGATAAATTTGCCACCAAAATAGTCTTTTAAATATATAATAATCTATTAAATAAATTAATAAAATGTTATATCAATTATAATAATCTTGTAATAAGATTTAAAATAAATTATATATTTTAATTGTCATGTATATACTTATGAAAATCTTATAACATCTTTTATCGTTATACATATTATTTAAAATAAAAATATTATTTTTATTTTAAAAGTATAATTTATTCTCATGTAATTTATAATAAATTATATAAAATAGGTTCTTAATAATGATACGTGTATTTTATCATAATGATTTGTACGTTATATTATAATAATCTCTTATCATGTAATTTAGATCAGATTATATTATATCTTATCGTTATACATATTATTTTTGGGTAAATATGTTATTTTTAATTTTAAATATAAAATCTCGTAAATCTTATCATGTGATTTTTAAAATTATATAAAATAGATCCTTGATTTATGTATGTTATTATAATGATTTGTACATTGCGTTGTAACAATACATTTACAAATATGTAAATAAATTGGGATATGATTTCAGGTATACAATAATACCCGTTATGTAAAACAAATATTCGAATTTGAAAAAAAAAAATTATCGGATTATATCCAAATCCAAAAAATCGGGTTAGATAGATATTTATTTTTAAATTAAAAATTACAATATCTATATTTATTTTTATATTTTTATAGTTTTATGAAATTCTAATTAAATATGATTCGATCAAATAATTTATTTTAATTTGATCTGGTTTGATTTTAAAATTAATAAATTGAACCCAAATGATCCAAATCCAATGTCAAACCCGAATGACTTGAACTCGAATGTCAAAGGCGAATGACCTAAACTCGAAATAACCCGAATAACCCGAGTGTCAAAATTAATTCGAGCCTAAAATGATCTAAACCCGAAGTGACCCGAGTCCAAAACGATCCGAACCTGAAATGATCCGAACCAAAAAAATGATCAAAAAATTTTAAAATCCGAATTGATCCAACCCAAATTAACCCGATCTGAAATCAAACCGACCCGTCCAATTGACGTGTGTTTGAGCAAAAGTTCACAGCCACATATCCTCCTTCCTGTTGGAACCATACCAAAAGTTCATTCTGAAGAGAGATTGGGATAAATATATAAAAACTATATTTTCTTTTTAATTAGTCAAGCAAGTTTGACAAAAACAGGGGGAAATAGTCTAAAGGTAATCAAAGATTTCAGGAAAAACGTGGCCTCATCATCTTTTTTGCGCACTAAATTCATCCCAACAGCCATTCTTGTCTAACTAGACATAGACATTATTGAAAAGCACATAGATTTTTAACCTAAAATGCAATAATCATATATATTGATATTAATATTAATATTAATTTATCCAAAGGTCACATTATTGAAGGTCATCAATGGCAACCAAATCAAAACAAGGATTAAACAAAGCAAAGTTAATTAGCATCAAAAAGTTGAGGATACGACCAAAAAAATTTAAAAAGCAAGATGATCAATAATGCCTAAAACCACATCACAGATATGCTTCAAACCATCTTCTCTACGTGCAATCTCTTGCGGATACATCAGCCCCGGATACCTTCTAAACGCGTTACGGCAAGCGTTTGGGTAATCCACGGCTGCCATTATATGCATGTAGGCGTAATCATATGACTCCGAGGCGAAATCTTGAACGGAAGCTTGAAGAGCATCGCCAGCGTGAGCATACTTGTCAGAGCATTCTTTTACTACTTTCTTCAGGATAGTGTCATTTGTGGTACTAAGCAATTGGGATGATAAGAAGGTCGATGTGGCCGTGGCATTAGCCATTGCAACTCCAACCAGAATCAGGGCCAGGCCCTTTGTGTCCGAATTCAAGCTAGTCGGATCGGATTTGAGGGAGGAGACACAAAGGTCGTAGTACTTGGTGGTTTTGCAAGTTTTCTGGATTAAACCAGCATCTCCATTGATCACTAATGTTAATGCTAGGGAGACAAGAATGAAAAAGAAAAAAGATGAGCCCATTTGAGAGAGGTGATGATATTGATCAATATTTTTTATGGAGAGGAAGGGAAAGGTGAGGAAGAGAGTCAAATTTAGTGAAGCAAAAGGAAGCTAAGAGAAGATTAAAGGATGGCTAGTTTTCGCAATTTAATAATTTTGAATATGATATAAAAAATAATTAAAATACGATAAAAAATACGACACGATACGAAAGAATAACACGAACATATCAAAATTTATATAAATATATAATACCTTAAATACGATTATGACACGTAAAAATATACGAATTATCAATTTTAATTTTGGTCATATTGTAATTGCTATACATGGTCACACAAAAAATAAAACAAATCGCACGTAATTATTTGTGTTTCCTTCAGAGGCGGATGATAATGGGAGCCAGGGGGTGCCCCGGCTCCCCCAAAAATTTTGAAATTCCTTAATATGCATATATATTTACATTAAATATATTTAAATTGGCCCCTCCAAATTAAAATTATTAATTATTAATTTTATTCTAATTTTATGCGAGCTAAATAACATTATTGTTTATCTATTTGTTGAATTCACCGGTCACTATTTATAAACACTTAAGATCAATAAGCTTATTACAATTATGGAATCACAATCATGTAAACTTAAGAAAAATCAAATTGACTTTCTAATTTTCTCAATATAACTTCTTTTCTTATATATTTAAGTTCTATTCTATATATTTGTAACCTTTTTTAATTTGTTTTGCTTAATAATTTGAGTAACCACTTTCCAATCGTCTTTAAAAAGCTAAAATTATTGTTAAAATTTCAAATATATATATATGTACACATATTCTTGTCTTCATATGAACAATCTTAAACTTTTTGTGTTTTATAAAAAATTCAAAATAGTTTTTATATTAATTTATGTTATAATGCTATAAAATTGACTTGTCTTAATAGCTTATGAAAATTTATTCCTTTACAAGGTATGATGCTTTCACTTGTTGAAATTTTATGAAAATTAAATTGATATAAATTTATAAATCACTAAAATTTATATATTTTATGAGATTTTTTATTTTTATTAGTATATTATTTACATATACATTTTATATTAGAAAATTTTCGTAGAATACCTCAAATGAAAATAAAAAATATAATTTTAATTGACCCCCTCAAAATTAAATGTCAAGATCCGCCACTGGTTTCCTTCATTGAATTTTGAATATAAGGGCTAAGGCTTTCTTGGCAGCTCGTAAGGCTTTGTTTGGCAGCAGGCCAAGTGCCAAAAATTTGAGGTCACGGGCTACATATTAGATGCTCTCCATTTCCAATGTAATCATATTGAGTTTCTTCTTTACTTGGCAATATCTTTTATATTGTGAAATTGGAAGCCACATCACATAAAATCGGACCCACCAATAATTGCACCTTTGTAAGGATTTTTCATTTGGTATACAAGTTGCTCCAACGTAAATTTATCCATGGATCGGATCGTATTATAGTTTTAAAAAAAATTATTATTTAAATTCGAGTCGGGTCAATTCGAAGATTCTTTTATTGTTTCATAAAAATATTAAAAAATTATTTTTATATTAATATTTATATATTTTTATAATTAAAAAATATTTTTATTCTTAAACAGTAATTCGGATAGAATCGATTCAGCCCGAATTAGAAAAACCTATGTTCAAATTCAATTCTATATTGACCGAACCTATCAAGCCTAGCGGGTAATCCAACCCTTAGACAGGTCTACTCCAACGCCAAATAATCTATTAGCTCCATATTGTAACAACCTAATTTTGTCCGGATAAAGTCCAAGTCGCATCCAAATCACACCCGAGTCAAATCCCGAATCATAAGGTTTAATTGAGATGGCATATTCGCGAGTTCGATCCTCATTTTTAATTAAGTTTTATAATCATCATCGTTTGTCGTGCAAATTCAAATCGAGTCTTTAATTAGGCCCGAATTGGACTTCACCGTTGTTTATGTTTGGGTTCGATATTATTAAATCATCACCTTTTTTTTTAATTTTGGGCCCATTCTGGGCTAGCCCAAACGGCCAGCCAAGCAGGCCATTGGCCTTGGCCCCTACACAGCAGCCTACCCAACCCCAACCTGCCCAAGCTTGCACTAACCCCTACCCTAGCCAGCACCCCACGCCACCCACCTGCACACTCAACCCACCTGCAACACCATTGCTTGAAGCAATGTTCAGATCCCAGAAAATCTGGGTGGCAATTGGCAGCCAAGGCTCTACAAAAGAGCCACACAAACACAGAAAATAGGAGAGGGTTTTCGGCACCACTACTACACCAGTGCTTCCACATTAGCCAAAAACCAACCCACTGTGCACCACCACCACCATTAACCATCACCTCCAGCAATCCATCACAACAAAACACACAAAACTGAGATCATTGCCAGCCCCAACCCACAGCCACCGAACAAACCCATCTCACAAACACAAACACAGACCACACAAAAAAAAAAGCAAACAAACTCAATTTTTTTTTATTTTATTTTCGGGTATTTTCGGATCTAGGGTTTTTTTAAGAAACCAGAACGGTGGAAAGAGGGTAGAGATAGAGGAGAAGGCTTGGAAAACTTTGGGCTAGACCCGACGGCGGACGGCGATGCACCGGAGGTTTAAAGTTTCAGATTTCTTTTTTAGATCTAGGAAAATCTAGGTTTTTTTAGGAAAACGAAGCCTGGAAACGGAAAGAGGAGGAGGAGAAGAACCTTTGGTGAAGTTTTGGAGCAAAACGATCATCGACGATCGTCGTACGGCGACCGGCACGACTGCCAGTCGTTGAAATTTGGGTTAGAGAAGGGTTTGGGATGAACATGAGAGAGAATGGAGAAAGGAGGAGTTAGAGAGAGAGAAAAAATGAGAAAATGAAACAAAAAAAAGGGCTTTATAAACCCTGGTTGGGCGGGTCGTGCCGACCCGCGCGCCGGCCCGGCTGGGAAGAAAAAAGGAAAAAGAAAGAAAGAAAGAAAGAAAGAAAGAAAGAGAGAAAGAAAGAAAGAAAGAAGAAAAAAAAGGAAAAGAAAGGAAAGAAAGAAAGAAAAGAAAGTGATAACTCGTATAATTATATAGTTTTTAGTTATGTTTTATTATTGTTTTGTGTCAAATACGAGTTATTATTGTTTAGTCTAATTGTGTTTATGATCTTTTATATTTTTATGTAATTTGGTGTTTTTCACAAGTTTCTTTGAGTGATTTCAGATTACTAGAACTAAGGGCAAATCCAGTTCAGTTCCAGTTCCGACACATTTTGCCATATCAGCTATATCTGGAGTTTCGCTGAAGCAATAAGGCTCAAATTTGTAGCCGTGCAAAGCTAAGAGGCATATCTATCGTTTTCATGTTTTATACTTCTTGAAACGGAGTCGTTTTCCCTAGCGAAATCGACCATCAAGTTGGCTGATGTGCAATGACGTCTGTGCTGACCTGTTTTCGTATTTTGCCCATATCTGCTTATCCACATCAGCAAATGAGCTGATTCTAATGGCTATGGATCCGTAACTGATACGGGAACCTTTGTCTAGAAGACCATATGATCAGATCAGGCCTCTAATATTGACGAAATTGACCATCAAGTTGGCTGATGTGCAATGACGTCTGTGCTGACATGTTTTCGTATTTTGCCCATATCTGCTTATCCACATCAGCAAATGAGCTGATTCCAACGGCTATGGATCCGTAACTGATAGGGGAACCTTTTTCTAGAAGACCATGTGATCAGATCAGGCCTCCAACATTGACGAAATCGACCATCAAGTTGGCTGATCAAAATTGTCATACAATATGACGAAAATTGTTACAAAAATTCACCCACCTATTATACCTACCTTTGAAATTTGTAAAGCTTGTCTCTTGTCATTTAGCCTTCCAAAATGTGTATAAATAGAGGGCCTTGGATGATTGTAGAGAATCATATTGTACATAGGTAGGATATTAGCCATTTTAATAAAATTCTCTAAGTTTTCTTCTTCTTTCTTTTCTCTAGTTTTCTTTCTTTTCTCTAGTTTTCTTTTTCTTTAGAGAGAGCAAGAGGTTGGATAATTAATATTCTTCCTCTTCTTCTTTCTTTCTTTTATTTTCTTCTTAGATTTTCTTTAATTTTATGTTTATGTTTACAATGCCTATGCTAGGCTAAACTTCTATTTGGTTAAGGGTGATTTCAAAGCCCTAGACATGTTTTATAATTGATTTTCAGATTCTATCTATCATTAATTTTCTATCAAAGTTGCTTATGTTCTTCTACAAGAATTGTTCATGATGTTGTCTTGATTTGTTTAGGTGTACAACTAGATAGATCTTGATAATTATCTATTGCTAGTTTAGGAGTCTTGATCCGTGTAATTGTCTTGATTTCCTATTCATAAGTGGCAATTTGTGATTAATGATTATGGTCAAGTTTTCAATAATTGCAAAGTGGAACATAACCTAAGTTGAACAATCCGAGCTTATGTGTTTGTTGCTTAGATCAACCTATCTTTCTCATCATAAAGCTGCCATTAAATTGAATCTAGAGAGCTTATTCTAGGTTGTTTGATGGTTAGAGATTAAATAGAGAGCTTGTTCTATTTAACGACAAACTAAGGAAAGATTGGGATAACAGAGCTTGTTGTTATCTACGGTTGTTAACTTTGATAGTTGGTTGATATTGATAGATCTGAAATTGATTCTTAATGATGTCTAGTGGTGGAGAATGAAACCTTAACCATATTTTTCATATTTGATTCTTCTTACTTACTTGTTTTCTTACTTTTCTAGTTTGCTTATTTTTAAAAGTATATTTATTTTTATTGGCTGGTTATACCGCCTAATTTGTATATTAACTTTGTTTTATTTTTATTGGCTGGTTATACCGCCTAATTTAGTATATATATTGGCTGGTTATACCGCCTAAATTAGTATATATATTTTTATTGGCTGGTTATACCGCCTTGTATCTTATTCTTATTATTTACTTTAGTTTAAATCTGGCTTCAAAAACCCCTTTTCTTTTATTGTTCTTGAATTTAAGTTTTAAACTATTAACTTATAAACTAAAACCCAATCCCTGAGGACTCGACCCTTGCTAACTACTATACTTACAATTTATCTTTTTAGTGCAAGGTTAAATAAGATACACTCTTTTGGGTGCATCAAATTTTTGGCGCCGTTGCCGGGGATTGTTTTCTTTAGTTTATTTGTTACTTGGTTTATTCTTATTTTCAGTTCTAATGAGTTTTATTTTCTTGTACATACGGGTTTTTCTTATCAAATTTTGAAAAAAAAAAAAAAAGAGAACGATGGAATTGAGCAATCTAACACTTGAAGAGTTGGTGGCATACGTGAACATGGAGAATCAACAAGCCAATCTCACTTACCCAGTTCAACAATTGGCCATGGGAGGATGTCAAGGCCATCAAGTGTTCCAAGACCAACAGTATGATCATTACTCAAACACTTACCATGAGGGATGGTGGGATCATACTAATTATGGCTACTTAGAAAATTACCAAGAAGTAGATCCTTATGCCAATTACACTCATCCATCTAGCTTCAATCAATCATGGTCTCAAGAACCAGATCTTCTTCAACCACCACATATGACTCAAAACTCAGGTACTTCTTTAGAAGATCTTGTCGATTCTCTTGTTACTAATACTTTGCAATTTCAACAGGAAACAAGGGCAAGCATCAAGAGTTTGGAAAAGCAAATGAGCCAATTGGCTAGTAGTATGGTGGTATGGGTAGCACAAAGATCTGAAGAACTCTCTGCCCAAACAATGATTAACCCAAAGGAGAATACTACTATTGTGACCTTGAGGAATGATGAACAAGATGAGGATGAGACAGAATTAGAGATGGATTCTATTCTTGAGGATAATGAAGCCACAAATACAAATAAGAGTATTTCGGCACCTGAGGTAACGTTTAAAGTTCCACTTTTTACTAATGTTTCTTCTCCACCTTTTCCTAGTAGATTTGCAAAGTTCAAGGAGGATGAACATGAACAAGACACGCTGGAAACCTTAAACAGTTTGTTTGTGGATGTCATTCAACAAGTACCAAAAGATGCACCATTCCTCGATGAGATATGCACCACCAAGGATGATGGAATAATACTTGTAATGGAGAATGCATCCACTGTTGTGCAAAGAAAGCTTCCTCTTAAACGCATAAATTTGGGAAATTTCATGTATGAGCCTGACAAGCCTAAAAAGCCAAGAAAGGGTGTTGGTTAGATTCAAAACACTAACTCAAGTGTTAATTGGGAAGGCAGCCCAATTAAAGATGAAATTGCCAACCTTCCATATTCAAATTTGCTTTCTCTTTCTTTTCCTTTTTCTTTTATTATTTTCATTATTTTTATTTTATTTCTTATGTTTCTTTGTTAATTGTGTTTACTGCTTTTAAGTTCATTTAGGCTGCATAAGTTTCTTTTGTTTAATAGTTCTTTTCTCTTACATATAATTCTTGCATTGGGGGATAATAGCATTACATTAATGACAATGTAAGAATTATGTGTGGGGGGAAGAATTTAGGATTTTATTTAGAGTGTTTTGTTTTTGTGTCTTTTTATGTTGTTTTTCTTTTTGATCCTTGTTTTGAAAATAACTAGATGTAAATATAATTTTTATTTTTTTTTACCCCGGTTAAATGGCGGATAACGGTACTCCGTGATTATTTAAATCGGTTCCATCAGCTAATCACAAAACTGATATTGTATATAAATTTCTCTTCCAATTTCTCTTTCAATTTTTTTTTCATTTTTTTTTTCAGGATGGATGATATTCTCACAAGATTGCAGAAACGATTTCCTCCCTTTCCTCGAAATATTTTACTGAAGCTTTACCAAGTTCGATTTGAAAGATTAAGAATGCTTATGCACAAAGGGATTCCTGGAGACATACGTTGGATAATTGAAGCCAAGGTACGTGAAGATGAATATCTTCCTGTTTTGCATTTACCAGGTACAGGTAGAAGCACTTTTGCAAAGAAGCGACGAGCAAAGCGCATGAGTTCAAATTGCCACAAATGTGCACGATGGACGTGTAATGGTAAATGTCGTTCTATTGGGATTCCGTCCTCTAATCGAGATGATAAAATTGAATTCATTAAGGATGGACTGAGTAAGGAGAATTTGGGTAATATCCAACTTTCTCTTGAGACGCATCCTAGTGGAGACGTACAAAGAGAAATTCTTGATTTATGGCCGCAATTCCAAAGGGAATGGCAACATCTTGGGAATCTGATGTTAAAAGACCCTGTTTGCCAGCTTGTAAGAAAACTGGATGGGAAGCATATCCTCGACTCATAGAAGGCGTTTAAGCCGTTTCTGGACGTAAAACCAGAGGAAGATGTGAGCCACAATCACAACTACAATAAATGACTTCTCAGCTTTTGGTTTGATTTGCAATAACTTTATTTCGGTTTAATTTACGTGTTATTCGATTTGTGTAATTATTCTCATTTTTTTTATTTGTCTTTTACGATTGATTTTTCTTCTCTTTTTTATTTTCTTCCTGAAATCACGCAAAAATCTTTTGTTAGGTTAACATTTTCTTCTGACAGGTCAAATACACTTTCGGCGACATTATTACTCTTGTCTGATTCACTACTCAGTCCTCTATATATTACACCATGTACTCATTCTCTTTCAGGCACTCGAAAAAAAGAAAAAAAAAAGAAAAAAAAAATGGAAAGTACTTCGTCCCAACGCATTAAAAAAATTTGTGTTTTTGGAGGTGCTTATCCAGGGAAAAATAACATATTCGCTGATGAAGCCATAAGAGTTGGAGTAATACTTGCCCAACAAAAGATCCAGTTGATTTATGGAGGCGGTAGTACGGGTTTAATGGGAGCAGTCGCTACAGCAGCACACGCCGGAGGAAGTCCAGTTCTAGGAATCGTGCCAAAACTATTCACAGATTTTTGTGGACCTACCTTGGGTAAGGAAATACAAGTCTGGAGTATCCCTGAACGGATAACAATCATGTACCATTCTGCCGATGCATTCATTGCTTTACCAGGAGGTCTGGGTACATTGGAAGAAATAGCTTGCGTGGCTTCTTGGTCATCTTTGGTCACAAATAAGAAACCCATTGGTTTGCTTAATATTAATGGTTATTTTAGTAATTTGCTTTCATATTTAGATAATGCTGTGGATAATGGATTCATGTTTTCAGAGGCAAGGAGAACCATAATTTCTGCTACAACCATTGAAGATTTACTCAAAAAGCTCCAAGCTTATGAGTGTTTATCTGCTACGGTTGTTTCGCAAACGCTCGGAAAAAGAAAAAAAGATATGGACGAGCAAGGAGTGGATTACACTTTGTCTTTGTGACATTATCTAACATTTTGTTTGTTGTGTCTCAGTTATAATAAGTGGTTAGCAACCTCTGCAGGTAATATCTCCTAAATTCTACCTTTAAAATTTGACATTGGGGACAATGTCATATTTTAGTAGGCGGTAAGGGACATATTTTGCTAATTTAAAAAAAAAAAAATTAAGAAGTATTCATTCTGAACAAGGTCTGAGTAAGGGAGACTTGAGACATACCTTGTCAGTTTGATTTCTTCTTTTCAAAAAAAAAAAAAAAGTTTGTTGTGTTTTAAGCAATTTAGAAGTATTCATTCTGAACAAGGTCTGAGTAAGGGAGACTTGAGACATACCTTGTCAGTTTGATTTTAATCTTTTTATGTTTACTTGTTAATTTTTGTTTAGTATTTTAGGATTATTTAGGTTGCATGGTTTTGTTTTGTTTTGAGTCTTAGTTGTTCCTATTCTTATGTTATTAGTTCTTTTCTCTTACACATGATTCTTTCATTTGGGTTAATAGACTTACATTGAGGACAATGTAAGAATTAAGTGTGGGGGGAATGATTTAGGATTTCTTTTATTTTTGTCTACTATTTTTTTTTATGAGTCTTTATTATTATTATTATTTTTTAGTGTGTTTTAGTTCCTTTTTAATACAATGATGAGATATGAATTGCATAAGTCTAAAACATATTTATTAGTGAGAAGATTTTCATGAGAATTGAGCTTGATGTCAACCTTTTTATGAGCCAATGTTAATATGATATGTTGATTGAGAAAGAAGCATGTTTAGACTTAATCTGACTTGTATAATCATTCTTGTGAGTTTTTGAGCCTAAAATGATTGATGCATTATACAAATCAATCTAATTTCTTTCTTGAGTGCTCTTATGATTACATGATTCTCTAGAACTTGCTTTAAACCGTTTGAGACTATATTGATGCATGTGACAACATGAATATGATAGAGGCATTAGGATTTTTAGCCAGGGCCAAACAACCATCCCTTATTGATGTTCCAAGAGAACACACCCTTAGTGAACCAATTTGAGCCTACATTGAATAAGCTATCTCTTTGGTAACCATAACTTGTCCCTAACCTAAATATACTTATATCTTTACCTTTGTTCCAAAGATGAATTAGCATGATTTGAGACAAGTTGCAAAGACAAGGGATATTTTTTGGTTAGAAACAAGAAATAAGTGTGGGGGGAAAAGAAAAGAAAAGTCAAGAGAAAAAGAAATGGAATACTGGCAAATACATTCCTATATAAAAAAAAATGAATCATCTCTTGAATTTGTGGAAAAAGAAAAAGATGTTACAAAGTTGTTTAGAATGAAGAAAAGGCCCAACATGAATATCCGGCCTAGGTGACTATGTACTTGTAAAGAGTTTTGAGAAATTTCTTTGTATAATCTTTTTATGTCTCTAAACTTTATGAACTCTTTGGAACCTTTGTGATATCTTTATCCTTTTGTTCTTCAACCACATTACAAACCCCTTGGCCCCATTACAACCTTGATTAAAGACCTCTTGATTTATGAAGTTGCATGATCTTTTAGTGGAGAATAGGTGGACAAGCAAGCATATGGTAGAAGTGTTTTCATGAGATTGATTGAGTGTAAACACTTTACCACTACTTTAAAGAGTGAAAATCAAGAGAGTATCCCATGTGAGAAGTTGAGATTAAATTTGAACATGCACTATTTTGATTGAGATATGTTATGCTAATATTGGCTTAACTCAAACAATTTACATTCAAGCATGATTTTTTGTGAAATTTTTTAAGCTATTGATTAGTATATAAGACTTGTTCAAATATTGTCTCTAATTTGTATTGAAAGGATTAGGAGTAAATATTTTTAGTATATGTAGTTTATTTATATGTAGTTTATTTATATTTTAATTTTTCAATGTTTGTGGGTATCGTTCTAGTAAACCCTCACGAGACTAAACTCGTCCACTAGGGACACCTAGGGGTTTAAAGGCTTGTGTCACATGCTAAGTGCCACCGTGATTTCCTACGAAAATGGATTAGATTAGATTTTCTTATTTTATTTTTATTGAGTCGTTGCTAGAGACTAGCAACAATCTAAGTGTGGGGGTGTGATAACTCGTATAATTATATAGTTTTTAGTTATGTTTTATTATTGTTTTGTGTCAAATACGAGTTATTATTGTTTAGTCTAATTGTGTTTATGATCTTTTATATTTTTATGTAATTTGGTGTTTTTCACAAGTTTCTTTGAGTGATTTCAGATTACTAGAACTAAGGGCAAATCCAGTTCAGTTCCAGTTCCGACACATTTTGCCATATCAGCTATATCTGGAGTTTCGCTGAAGCAATAAGGCTCAAATTTGTAGCCGTGCAAAGCTAAGAGGCATATCTATCGTTTTCATGTTTTATACTTCTTGAAACGGAGTCGTTTTCCCTAGCGAAATCGACCATCAAGTTGGCTGATGTGCAATGACGTCTGTGCTGACCTGTTTTCGTATTTTGCCCATATCTGCTTATCCACATCAGCAAATGAGCTGATTCTAATGGCTATGGATCCGTAACTGATACGGGAACCTTTGTCTAGAAGACCATATGATCAGATCAGGCCTCTAATATTGACGAAATTGACCATCAAGTTGGCTGATGTGCAATGACGTCTGTGCTGACATGTTTTCGTATTTTGCCCATATCTGCTTATCCACATCAGCAAATGAGCTGATTCCAACGGCTATGGATCCGTAACTGATAGGGGAACCTTTTTCTAGAAGACCATGTGATCAGATTAGGCCTCCAACATTGACGAAATCGACCATCAAGTTGGCTGATCAAAATTGTCATACAATATGACGAAAATTGTTACAAAAATTCACCCACCTATTATACCTACCTTTGAAATTTGTAAAGCTTGTCTCTTGTCATTTAGCCTTCCAAAATGTGTATAAATAGAGGGCCTTGGATGATTGTAGAGAATCATATTGTACATAGGTAGGATATTAGCCATTTTAATAAAATTCTCTAAGTTTTCTTCTTCTTTCTTTTCTCTAGTTTTCTTTCTTTTCTCTAGTTTTCTTTTTCTTTAGAGAGAGCAAGAGGTTGGATAATTAATATTCTTCCTCTTCTTCTTTCTTTCTTTTATTTTCTTCTTAGATTTTCTTTAATTTTATGTTTATGTTTACAATGCCTATGCTAGGCTAAACTTCTATTTGGTTAAGGGTGATTTCAAAGCCCTAGACATGTTTTATAATTGATTTTCAGATTCTATCTATCATTAATTTTCTATCAAAGTTGCTTATGTTCTTCTACAAGAATTGTTCATGATGTTGTCTTGATTTGTTTAGGTGTACAACTAGATAGATCTTGATAATTATCTATTGCTAGTTTAGGAGTCTTGATCCGTGTAATTGTCTTGATTTCCTATTCATAAGTGGCAATTTGTGATTAATGATTATGGTCAAGTTTTCAATAATTGCAAAGTGGAACATAACCTAAGTTGAACAATCCGAGCTTATGTGTTTGTTGCTTAGATCAACCTATCTTTCTCATCATAAAGCTGCCATTAAATTGAATCTAGAGAGCTTATTCTAGGTTGTTTGATGGTTAGAGATTAAATAGAGAGCTTGTTCTATTTAACGACAAACTAAGGAAAGATTGGGATAACAGAGCTTGTTGTTATCTACGGTTGTTAACTTTGATAGTTGGTTGATATTGATAGATCTGAAATTGATTCTTAATGATGTCTAGTGGTGGAGAATGAAACCTTAACCATATTTTTCATATTTGATTCTTCTTACTTACTTGTTTTCTTACTTTTCTAGTTTGCTTATTTTTAAAAGTATATTTATTTTTATTGGCTGGTTATACCGCCTAATTTAGTATATATATTGGCTGGTTATACCGCCTAAATTAGTATATATATTTTTATTGGCTGGTTATACCGCATTGTATCTTATTCTTATTATTTACTTTAGTTTAAATCTGGCTTCAAAAACCCCTTTTCTTTTATTGTTCTTGAATTTAAGTTTTAAACTATTAACTTATAAACTAAAACCCAATCCCTGAGGACTCGACCCTTGCTAACTACTATACTTACAATTTATCTTTTTAGTGCAAGGTTAAATAAGATACACTCTTTTGGGTGCATCAGAAAGGAAAGGAAAGAATGAAAGGAAAGAAAAGAAAAGAAAAGAAAAGAAAAGAAAAGAAAGGAAAGAAAAGAAAAGAAAAGAAAGGAAAGAAGAAAGAAGGGAAAGAAAGAAAGGAAAGGAAAGAAAAGAAAAGAAAAGGAAAGAAAAGAAAAGGAAAGAAGGAAGAAGAGAAAGAAAGAAAGAAAATGAAAGAACAGAAAGGAAAGAAGGAAGAAGGGAAAGAAGGAAAAATAAGAAAAGGAAAGGAAAGAAAGAAAAGAAAAGAAAGGAAAGGAAAGGAAAGAAAAGAAAAGAAAAAAGGAAAAAGGAAAAAAATAATAAAAAAAGACTTGCGGCTTATTCGTGTGAGGAGCTCAACCCGACAACCAATTTCGCTTTCGGACTTTCGATTTTTCGATATGATTTTTACTTTATTAATTTTATTTTATCTATGCTTATTTGTATATATATTTTTATAAAGAATAATATGTAGATTTCGAGTGATTAAATTATTTTGTAAAATTTTAAATATTAATAAATATTATAATTATTTTTATTTGTAAGTAAAAAATATTTTTAAAAATTAATATAATTTGTGGGTTCCTGCCTTGGAGAAATCTAAATATTTTCATAGAAAAAATAATTTGTTAATTTTTAGGATCATGATGAGAATTTTGTAGTGTAAAGATCTTTTTCAAATTTCGCCTAGACGTTGGAAAATTTGAGAAAGCTCTCACACCGAGAGTTCTTATCTTGCTCATAAATAAAGTTTTTTATTATTTTTTTCCTTTTTATAGATCAAATTAATTCGTTATTTTCATTATTGTATCTGTTCGACTACGCCTACGTATTTGTCTTCGGTTGTAACATTAATATCATTTGTCAATCGCATAACATGTTACGGAATAAAATCACGATTTTAAAAGGATTAATGAAATAAAATAAGATAATATCCTAAGTGAAAATAAATTTTCGTACCCTGCCTAGGCGTTGGAGGGTTTCCGATAATTATTGTTTACAAAGGAATATTATTTGATTTAGAAGAATATTATGCATATTCAAAAGTGAAGTAACTCTTCCCAAATGCTGCCTAGATATTGGAGAATTCGGAGAAAGTTTCGACGCCGAAGATTTTCATTTTATTCCTACAAAAAATTGGAATAAGGAGAATCATAGGAATTATTTTTAAATACCAAATTAAAATCATTTTATCAAGATTAAAGGATAACGATTAATTGGTATCGTTTTCAAACGGGCATCGTGCGGGTGCTAATACCTTCCCCACGTGTAACCGTACTCACGTAATATTATCTTCGGTTGTAACATTAATATCATTTGTCAATCGCATAACATGTTACGAAATAAAATCACGATTTTAAAAGGATTCATGAAATAAAATAAGATAATATCCTAAGCGAAAATAAATTTTCGTACCCTGCCTAGGCGTTGGAGGGTTTCCGATAATTATTGTTTACAAAGGAATATTATTTGATTTAGAAGAATATTATGCAAATTCAAAAGCGAAGTAACTCTTCCCAAATGCTGCCTAGATATTGGAGAATTTGGAGAAAGTTTCGACGCCGAAGATTTTCATTTTATTCCTACAAAAAAATTGGAATAAGGAGAATAATAGGAATTATTTTAAATACCAAATTAAAATCATTTTATCAAGATTAAAGGATAACGATTAATTGGTATCGTTTTCAAACGGGCATCGTGCGGGTGCTAATACCTTCCCCACGTGTAACCGTACTCCCGAACCCAAAATTTTGTTTTTCGTAGACCAAAATATTATCTTTTTAATATATTTTAATTAATTTTAAAATTTTATTAAAAAGATAAGTTTTCTTAGGTGGCCGATCACACCTAAACAAAAAAGATTGGTGGCGACTCCATATTTGTTTTTTTAAATCGTCTAGCGGTCGTAAAAACCGTTATGACAACTTGGCGACTCCACTGGAGACTTTTAGAGAGTCAGGCCAAAAATTGATCACGTGTTATCCAAAGTATCGCTTTGTCAGTTTTAATCAGTATTTAGTTATAATTCCCACACTCTTTTTTTAAAAAAATAAAGAAGATTTTTTAAAATAATAAAATATTTTTAAATATATTCATTTGCATACATTTATCGTTCTCTGATTATTCTTGTATATTGCCATCATTCTCTGGTTATTTAACCTTGTATACTATTATCTGCTCTCTGGTTAATTAATGATTTACTTTACTTGATTTTCGCTTTTATAAATTGTCGGGCTATTCGGAATATGGGTTGTATAATAGGTGGTGAACTGTTTGTTTGCTCCTCCTCACACACTACACTCACATTTGCATAACATGAGCTCTCTACCCGGGCTCCATCCTTTTTAAATGGAAGTAAAGTAGCTACGCCTTCGTGATTGACCCTCCGTATGGGCTAGTGAAACACTTCCATAGTATAAAGTACCTAAAGCCTTCGTGATTGATCCTCCGTATGGGTTTAGAAAAATATACTCTAACAAATTGAACCCGCTTTTATCGAGGTGCCTCACTACGCTTCACCGGCGACAGTGAGGAGCAATTTGGGGCCTTTAGAATCTAATTTAACCTCATATAGTGAACCGTATGAAACCAACCAAAGGTAGAGCTATGCCCATGTTTTGTAGAAATTACCCAGAATTAGGACACGTGAGGGGACACTTTTGTATGAAATCGTGCCCCGCATAATCAAAATGGATTCAAAAATCTTGGAAACTTGAATTTTTTATTTTTGCCTTTTGGATATTGCTAAATGTAAAGAGTTTGTCCAAAATTCTTTTTTTTTTTCTTTTTCTCTTTCTCAAAATTTTTTTACATTTTCAAAAAACGAATTTTTTTTTCATTTTCAAAATATTTCATATTTCCTTTCTTTATCTTAAAAAAAAAAACAAAAAAAAAAGGATTTTATTTTCTTCAAAATAAATAAAATGATAATTTCTTAATTTTTTCTTAATTCTAATTTTGTTTTCTTCCAAAAAAATCACAAAAAGTAAATGAAAAAAAAAAATTTCTAATTTATTTTCACAAAATAAAAGAATTCATCGATTTTTTTTTCTTTCTTTTTCAAAAAAATAAGTAAAAAGTTAAAGAAAAAGAAAAAGAAAATTTTATTTTCTTCCTTTTATAATAAAAAGAAAATAACTCAAAAAAATTCCTTCATTTCATTTTTTTTTAAGTATTTTGTTTCCATTGCTCTCACCTTTGCAAAATTAAATAAAAATAGAAAATGAAAAAATGAGTTTGAATATCGTTTTATTATTTTATTTTTTTATTTTTTTACATTATTGCAGTGTTCGATTTCACATTCATTTCAACATTTTTTCATATTCACAATTGACATGATTTTGAAAAAAAAAAAAAAAATTGATCTTCATCATATTTGCATTGTACATAATATTTCATGCAAATATGTTTCATCACTTACATAAATATCATTGCATTTCATATAGTTCAAATCATTCCATCCATTTGACTTGCATAAATGTGAGACATTATTCGACTTCACTAACTCGACGAAGAGAGATGCATCGATGTACGATTTAGAAAGTAAAGAAAATTCTGAAAAGGTAAAATTGTGAGATAGTTTTGGTAGAACCTTAAATTTGTTTTTATAAAATATTAAGAATTAATCCCTTAGCGGTATCTCAATTTGATGCGTCAAGACTTGAAAATTTGAGTGAGGCCAAATAAAGGGCGATGTTCAACTTTTTGTGTATATTTTACATTATTATGTCATGATATTTTTTTTTCAAAAAATAATGAAAGTTTTTGAAAATTCACAGTTTTGTATTCTTTCATATTGTAATTAGGGTGAATATATATGTATATATTTTTACTAAATTTTTTCATGTATAGAAGAAATCATATCAACAGTTTGTGAGTGACAATAATTTTTATTTTTTATTTATTCTTTTGGGAAGATTTTCTTTGAAAATTGAAAAGATTGTTTCGAATAAAGTCTCATATATTTTGTTTTCTAAATAAAAAAGAGTCATGTCCAAAATATTAAAAAAAAATCTCGAAAGAATTGCTGATTATTTTTAGGAATGAAGTCACCCCTCCAAAGACTTGAACCTTTCATCCAGCATTCTCACATCTTGAACCATCTGAGCAAAGGCCATTCAAGAACTTCAAACCTCATGAAGTTTGGCACATTGCCATACCAAATGATGGAATCTTCATCTAGACAATGAAGCAATGAAACAATTAATTTGAAAAACTCTTTCTTGAATTCCTTGAAAACCAAGTGAACATGACACTTTCGGAAGAATCTAGACTTCGATAATTTGATATGAGTCAAGACCATGTCATAACATTAAACCCAAAAAAAAAAACTTTCAAACCTCTTGGAAGAACCACAAAGCATGAATTTCTCTATCCTTTTTATTGACTAACTTTTGGGGCACATAGATAAAAAAATTCAGATACTCAATACTCGTGAAAATATCCTAGTTTGGGAAATAGCCATTTATCTTTCTTATTTGGTGGAAATGGCATGTGAAACTTGAGTCAAAAATGGGTTCTGAAAATAAGGAGCTTAAGATCAGAACACGGGATCTTCCTCGAAGCAAGTTGAGGCACTCTCCGTGAATTGTGATATTTGGAAAGTTATGGTGAAAGCAACAAAAAAAGAAGAAGAAAAAAATGTTCAAAAAAGTGATAGTAATGTCATGCACTTGAGATACTTTAAGGATTCCAAGCAAAACAACAAGAAAACAAAAAGAAACAAAATAGAGAATAAAAAGGAAGAAAGGTTTTAAGTCTCTCAAAAGATTGCTCTTCAATGTAAGTGACCATGTTTGAAATGATGAATGGCCATCTTTCAATCTCCTTTCACATGTGTAAAATTATCCACTTGCTACCCCTTTTGAGCCTAATGAATTCTTTCGAATTAACCTTAACCAAGGATCACCCTTCACACTAGGAGGCAAATGCGAAGAAAGATCTATTGAAGGATCAGGCATGATGGAACTCTATTTCAAGAACAAAAGGAATGCATCATGTTGAGGGACATATATGAAGTTTGAGATCACTTGAAAATGAAGGTGCACCAAGAAAAGCAAAAAAAAAATGAAAATAAAAGGAACAAGAAATGAAAATTAGAAAAGTAAAAAGGTGAAAAGAGAAATGAGAAATAAAGAGAAATGGAGTGAGGGAATTGAAAATTTTGAAAAAAATCTGAATGATATGATCCTTGGTTCGAGCACCTTTGAACACATTTTGGGCCTATTTGTCCTTTCTTTCGAAACCCCTAGCCCAATCCTATATCACGTGCCTTGAAAAGTCCATTTGGATCAAATATGAATACTTAAATTGAAGAGTCTTATCCTTGATATATGAGGCTTGGACCCATTATATTGATAAGATTGTTGTCGCAACCTAAAAAATAACGAGTCTTATCGCAAGACTTATTATTCGTCAAGCGTGACATTAAAAAAAACCGAGAAAAAGTCGACTTAATTCCTCTAAAAGATGAAGGTTTTGAAAATGACCTTAAAAAAGACATGGAGTCGCCACCAATCTTTTTTTAGTTAGGTGTGATCGGCCACCTATTAAAACAGGTTTTATAAAATATTTTAAAAATTAATTGAAACATTTTTAAACCAATTTCAAGTCTACGTTTAAACCAGAGAAATCAAAGAAACGGGTTCGGGACTCGATTACGTATGGGGAAGGATTAGCACCCCCAAAATGCCCGTATAAAACGGTACCTTATTAATCGTGTATTATCTCAAATCTCGATGTAAAGTTGGTTTTAAATTTAGTATTTAAAGTTAATTCCCAATTTAAAGAAAAATAATTCCATTTTTTAATTAAAAATGATCCGAAATTTATAAATTCAAAATTTTCCTATGTCCCCCAACAAACGTGGCAAAATATAGAAATTTTTATTAATTTGGAAAACTTTCCGAATCATTCTCGTTTTTTGAAAGAAAGATATTCCTTTATTAATGATAATTGATGATATTCCCTCCAGCAAACCCGGTAGAGAACTCATGGATTATTTTAACTCGAGAATATCTTTATTTTTTTTATTGAAAATCATTATCCTTTTGAAAATATTTTAAAAGATATGAATATGTATATGCATGACATAAATAAAATGACATGGCAAAATCTAAATAATATAATGCATCCTAAATGACATGATATAATTTAAATGCCTTAGCATATTCTAAATGAAATGAAATATCTTAAGTTACATGACATATTCTAAATGAAATAAAATGACCTAGGTGACATAATATATTTTATATGAAATGTAATATCCTAAGTCATATGATATACTCTAAATGAAATGAAATGACCTAGGTAACATAATATATTCTATATGAAATGTAATATCCTAAGTCATATGATATATTCTAAATGAAATGAAATGACCTAAGTAATATAATATATTCTATATGAAATCAAATAATTTAAATGACATGGCAAATATGAATGATATGGCATATAATTTAAATGACATGGAATATAAAATAATGCTATCATATAATATGCATGGAAATAAAAATGCAAATAATAATGCGTGAACATAGTATATGCTAAATAATATAACAAAAAAATAATTAAATAAAAAGCATAAGATATCATGAAATATTCCAAATCATATAATAAACAATATAACATAACTCAAAATCATAACAATATCATAGAAATTATCATAGCAAAAATCACATATTATATAAAATGCATGAATATGGAAAATGCAATGCATAAAAATGTATTTTTTCCTTTAATTAAGGAAATCCGTATATCTAAAAAGATATTCGGCTACCTTAGGAAAATATGTCAAATTTAATATTCTTAAACCAAAATACTTTGGATTGTTTGAAAACAATTTTGAAAAGCTTAGATTAAGAATAAAAACTGGGCTAAACCTTTTTTAAATGGCTCTAATTTCCTAAGTTTAAAAATCCCGGACTTAACCACCCTTAACCCGAGACTTAAAAAATCATTTTGAGTTTAAAAAGGCTTAGAAACTACCCTAAGTCAGTAGCTAAACTTCCTAATCAGCCCCCTCTAAGTAACTTAACCAAAACAGAAAAATGATTTTTCTTTAAATTCAATTCTGACTCTAATGTCCAGTTTTAAGCCACGATTTTTTACCCTATTTTTCAAAATTCAAAAAAATCTGAAAAAATACTGGAGACTCAGGACATGTAAAACTACACGGGAAAAAATCTGCTTAATTTTCTGATTAGAGATGAATTCCTAGAAAAATCGAGAAAGTACGAGTACTGGGTGAAAAAACTGTTTTGCCAAAATACATTTTTGCCTTTGATAAAATCATTTAAAAATCAAAGTAAAAATATTTAAGACTCGAAAAATGACTCACAAACAGTAGCTAGGACTTTTTGAAAGTTTGATAAAAATTGGCTACGTAAAAAAAAAAAAAATCACAAAGGTAGAATAATCAATTTGACAAACTTTAGTTTTACACAAATGTGATCATGAGAGCATGACTTTGAACCATTAATTGGCCTAAGTCATTAGTCAAGTGGCATGAACATGAAATGCATGAAAAATTACAGCAAATATGATGCATGAAATGCATGAGTTTAAACCTAAATGTCATGAAAAAAATGCATGGCATCCATATAGTGACCTAGACCTAAATGAACTTGCATGGTATTTAATGCAACCTAGGTCTAAATGCATGGACATGCATGGCAAAATAAACCTAACCTAACCTCTAAAATATGCATCGCAATAACACAAACACAAAGCATGCTTAAACCAAAAACTCAAACAAATATCATGCAAATGCTAACCTATCAACTAACATAGCAAAAGTACACACATGATGCTAGAATACAAGGTAGCCGAATGGCCTATGTTCCTAACAAGCATGGCATTTTCACAAACACTTGGTATACTAACATGCAAAACTAAATCAAATGTCATGCAAATGCAAAACCTACTAACTAACATGTCAAAAATGCACATACAATGTAAAACACATGGAATAGCCGAATGGCCTCAAGCTCCAACAAGCATGGCATTTTCACAAACACTTGATATGCTAACATGCTCAACTAAAATATAACACTCAAATCATGCAAATACTAAAACCAAACAAGCATTTTCACAAACACTAGATATACTAACATGCTCAACTAAAATATAAAACTCAAATCATGCAAACACAACACAAGCATTTTCACAAACACTTGATATACTAAATATAAAACATCAACAAATTTAAACATTATGAAAACAGAAAATTAAAAATGCAAGAACATGATATTTAAATCATTAATGGCAACAAACAAAACAACCAAATTAAAATATGAATCAAGTATATGAAGTAGAATAACACTTAAAACATCAAGATTAAAGAAAATAACATAAATAACATGATAAAATAAACAAAACAGCAACATTAATAAAAAATGTAGGCCATTCGGCCATGGTGAGAAAAATGTAAAAAAAAATATATATAAAAAAAATTATAAAAAAAAAATATTTAAGAAAGAGATGAAGAAAGAACTTAAGAAGAACAATAAAAAAACACTTATTTAAAAAGGAAACTCACCAAATAATAATTAAAATAGCAAAAGCAAGAATGGAAAATCAAGAAAGTGCAAGAGTTGTTGCTCAAGAGCAACCTCAAGAAGCTATATTTCAAGCTTTATCTCTTCAAACTTTCCTTTCTTTTCTAAACTTTTTCTTTTTGCTTTCAACCAAGGAGAGAAAAAACCAAGAAAAACTAAGAGAAATAAAAAAAAATGAAGTGAATAAAAATCAATTCTGCCCTTCCCTATTAGTGCTGGCTGAATGCCCCTCTCTCTCATGCAAGGATGTTGTCATTTTCATCCTAACCAATTTCCATCAAATGGCTAATAATTCAAGGTAAAAAAATCATGAAATTATCACCCTTAGATTAGCATATCAGCTGTCCCAAATTACAACTGTTCAAGAATAATGTTGACACTCTCCCTTGGCCTATGTGGCTTAATCACCATGGCTTGATCAAAGAGAATCTCTAACTAACTCTTAATTCTTGGCCATTTGATTGAAAAATCAGAAGCTTCCTCCTTCCTTTGGGCCTTGGCAGGCCAGCACTTCTCTTTTCCAGCCCAAGCCTGATTTTTTGAAAGGCCAAAAGAAGCCATTTTCGGTTGCTTGGGTGAAATGACCTTTTTGCCCCCCGGATGCAAATAAATGGCAAACGGACTCCAAATTCAAATTTTATTTTTTTAATACTTCCAAAATAAGAAAACAT
Organism: Fremontodendron californicum; assembly: GCA_030761205.1. Lineage (NCBI taxonomy): Eukaryota > Viridiplantae > Streptophyta > Magnoliopsida > Malvales > Malvaceae > Fremontodendron > Fremontodendron californicum. The sequence continues at coordinate 6,098,337 of JAULJL010000037.1, forward strand.
TGAATTCTGGAAGTTTTCAAAATTTTTCGAGTCCGTTTTCTATTTATTTGGATTTTTTCTTCCAAAAATGCCCTTTCATGTCCCCACATTTTACCATTTTTTAAACGAGCTCCAAATCAAGATTTTTCTTCACCAATCTCTTCCAAATAATTTAAAAGTGTGATCTGGAAGTTTTCATAATTTTTGGAACTCATTTGGTATTTTTTCGGGATTTATCTGCTTGAATTACTACATAGGAGCTCGGGATTTGGCCATTTTGCAAACGAACTCCGAATCAAGATTTTATTTCGCCAATCTCTTCCAAATAATTTAAAAATGATATTTGCAAAATTTTAGAATTTTTGGAGTCAATTTTCTATTTTTCCGGGATTTATCTTCTTGAATTATTGCATAGGAGGCCCGGGATTTGGCCATTTTGCAAACGAACTCCGAATCAAGATTTTATTTCGCCAATATCTTCCAAATAATTTAAAAATGAGATTTGCAAAATTTCAGAAGATTTGGAGCTCATTTGCTATTTTTCGGGATTTTCCTTCTTGAATTACTACATAAGAAGCCCGGGTTTGGCCATTTTGCAAACGAACTCTGAATCAAGATTTTCTTTCGCCAATCTCTTTTAAATGATTTAAGAATGAGATTTGAAAATTTTCAGAATTTTCAGAGTCCGTTTGCTATTTTTCCCAAATTTTCCAATTTTTTCCTTTTTGCCTCCGAAACCCGGTTTTGCTCAAAACAAGTCCAATTTTCAGATCTTCTTCAAGCTGAGCCTTGGGCTATCCCTTTTTAATCATTCCTCATCAATTGGGGGCTTTAATCTTACCAAGTCGGGCCATTTCTGTGATTTTTCCCGATTTCACCGAAATCTACCAAAAACCCTAATTCTCGATTTTCTCCCGGATTGACTTTTCTTTCGGTTTTTCTTTCAAGTGTCTTCTCCATTACCCGTAGTCAGTGCTTATCTTTCATTTGGAACCTTCAATTTCAACCAATTCGATCGTTTAAGCATTTTTCCCCAAATTTCTCGGATTAGGGTTTTCTTTCTACTGAATCTCCAAATCCCAACTTTCAAACTCCATATCTTTCGATCTAGACCTCGGATTATCAAAATTCTTTTGCCATTTTTCAATTGAACTTAAAATCTTGGTTTTGAAAGTGGGTTGATTTTTTTCAGTAGTTGACTTTTTCGAGATTGACTTTTTTCGGGGTTGACTTTTTTCAAGTTTGACTTTTTATGCTCGCCCTCTTAAACTAAGTCTCAGAGTACCACCTGCAGGATGAAAAAAGTCTTTTTACATTCTGAAACATCAATTTAGGAGGAAAATATACATGTTTTAGTGGTCCGGACAAAATTTGGTGTCTATAATTGTCATTGTTGGAACATTTTGAATTCCCAAGTGCGTGATGAAACTAAAAAAAAAAAAGAGAAGGAAAAAAAAAGAAACATTGAGACTCTAGGGTGAAAACCCTAAAGGGCAGTCTAGAGCAAAATTAAGAATTTTTGAAGTCCCGATGTTGCCAAGGCCATCAAAAAATGAGAGATCATATTGAAATAACCAATGAGTATTGAAGACCCTTGAGAGATTCCAGAATATCAATTCCAGTTAAAGCTCGTGTGCAATTAAAAAATTGAATTTGAAAATTCAGCATTCTCTCCTTTCTAAAATGACCTTCCAAAACCTTGAGCCTAGCATGGCTGGTTTTAATGCATATCAAGGTACCATGTCTAGAAACCAAGAGAATGTCAAAATCGATTATGCTTGAAAAGAAATGTTTTTCTAAATGCTTGATTATTAAGGAATTAATGTTTTTGAAAAAAGTCTTGTTTCATTTTTTTAGCATGGATAAAGATTCACCTCCCTCATCGATTTGTGATTCTTGTAAAACCTCAATGGTCGAGATCTTAATGTGTCAGACTATCACTCATTGGAAGAGCTAAACCCTTAGTCACATTTTTTAAAGACATTTTTTAAATGGCTTGATAAATGGTAAAGATTTTGGCTTTGAAATAAGATCGACTCTTTTTCATTTTTGGGTAAGGAAAATAAAATACCTTTCAAGAGAAAAATTAAAAGATCAGTTTTGAGAAAAATAAATGGCATCATTTTCCAGGAAAAAAAATACAAAATAAAAGTTCATGTGATGAGTAGGCATGAAACTACTGAAGTTAGAACTTGAATAGATATGCATGCATTTTTGGGGCAAGAAGAATGTTGAATCTAGATGTAATTGGGAAGTAGTACAAGGGGCAAGGTAAGGAGAAGTTGAAGAGACTTTTAAGATAAGAGAACATAGAAGGAAGTGCGAGAAGAATGTATTGATCAATTCAAGGAATAGGGATAGTTTGATTATTTTTTATTAAAATGGAAATAAAGCAAGAAAATTTAGAGTGAAATGGAAGAGAAGTTGAGTAGTCGTGGTTGGAATGATAAGCGAAAGAATGAAAACAAAAAGATTTTGGGAAATTTGAGAGGAAAGATTTGATTAAAGTGGAAAAATAAGGAAAGGATAGGAATTGAAGAGAAAATTTAGATTATTGAATTGACATCATTAGTGGACACTTGCATGATAGTTTTGATCATCGGCATTCACAGCATATGTTTGTTGGCATTTGCATTTGCATCATTTGAGCAATTGCATCATTTCTAAGATCACTGCATCTTCATTATTGCTTGGTAACTGCAGTTACACCATTCACGAATCACAAACACGTAAACCATTAAAGACAATTCGAAGACATTTGCATTTGCATCATGAAGCATTTGCATCATTGTTAACCTCTGCATCTGCATCAAGAAGCATTTGCATCAATCAAAGACATTTGCATTTGCATCATGAAGCATTTGCACATTTTTCTATCCTTGCATGCATATGCATCTTTTCATGAGCATTTGCCACATTATTGATTTTCGCATCATTTCATGAAGCATTTGCATCATTCGAGGATCTCTGCATCTACATCATTTCATGAAGCATTTCATTATTCATGGGTACTTGCGAATGCATCATTAGGTGGCATATGCATCTGTTTATATTGGCATCGCATGATATTCGCTATATGCATTGCATTTCGTGCATGACATTGGCTATTAGGAATTTTGACATTTGAATTTGAACCTTCAGTGATATTTTCTTCAAAGATATGATTGTGAAAGATTTTCAAGTATGATCACCAAGACCTCCGGGCGCCTTTTTTTTGTTTTAAAAAAAAAAATTACGGCTACCTTTTTCAAGATCTCCGGACACTGCTTTTAAGATCTCCGAGCACCTTTTTCAAGACCTCCGAGCACCTTTGTCAAGTCCTTCGGGCCATTTTCAAAGATCATGGATAAGACCTTCGGGCACCATAAGAAAAAATCGTGGATAAGACCTCCGGGCACCATCTTCAAAAATCATGAATAAGACCTCCGGGCACCATTCTCAAAATCAAGGGTAAAACCCCCGAGCATCGTTATGAAAAATCATGGATAAGACCTCCAGGCATCATTTTCAAAAAATAAACACTTGTTTAAGACCTCCGGGCATCTGTTTTCAAGACCTCCGGGTATCATCTTTCAGAATGATATTTTTCAATACCTTCAGGCAACATTTTTGAATATGAGTTTTTTGCAAAGTCGAACTCGTTTCCTTAAGAAGAGTCAAGCCTTGGTATGTTAGTCAAGGTAATCTCTTTAAGGCAAATCATTTTATTAAGTTTTCAAAAAAACATGAAAAAATGATGAAAATAAAAATGAAAAAAATGAAAAAACTCTCTTTTTCTCCCACACATGTGATCTCCATGACCAGACAAAATTACGGAGATAGGTATTTGCATTTGCATCATTGATAGGGGCATTTGTATATTCGTATTTACATTTGCATCTTTGTAGATTACGTTGACTTTTGCATCAATGTAGTTGATCATTACATTTTTCATTATGCAAACATTGAAAAGAAGAGAGGAAAAATAAGAGAGGTTTTCTAAAGATGAAATGGATAAAAAGAAATAAAGATGAAAGGTATTCTTTAGGTTTAGAGCAAAGAATATGTCGTAGAAAAAGAGTTTTTTTGAAGAAGATAAGAGATAAGTCTTGAGAACTTTTCGGAGCAATTGAATTGTAAAAGTGTAGAGAATTTTCAAAATGACGAAAATTTTTTTAAAAAAAATGGAAATGAATATTTCAGTGTTGAGACTTGTGGACGAGAACATTTTAAAGTTGTGGAGTCTCTGATTAGAGGAGCTTTTAATTTTAAAGTTGTGGAGCCTCGAAGGAGGAGTTTTTCAAAAGAAAGGATTATTAAGCCCAACGTAACTCGCAGTTAAGAGTAAGCCCAGTCGAAGTTGGCATCTTAGATGAGATTAAGCCCAATGTAAGCTAGCACAGTTATGGTATAAGCCTAGTTGAAGTTGGCATCTTAGTTGTTAAGCCCAATGCAAGCTGGCACAGTTATGGTGTAAGCCTAGTCGAAGTTGGCATATTAGTTGGTTAAACCCAATGTAAGCTGGCACAGTTATGGTGTAAGCCCAGCCGAAGTTGGCATCTTAGTTGATTAAGCCCAATGTAAGCTAGCACAGTTATGGTGTATGCCCAATTGAAAATGGCATCTTAGTTGGTTAAACCCAATGTAAGCTGGCACAATTATGGTGTAAGCCCAGTCGAAGTTGGCATCTTAATTGGTTAAGCCCAATATAAGCTGGCACAGTTCTGATATAAGCCTAGTGAAGTTGGCACCTTAGTTGGTTAAGCCCAATGTAAGCTGGCACAGTTATGGTGTAAGCCCAATCGAAGTTGGCATCTTAGTTGGTTAAGCCCAACGTAAGCAGGCACAGTTATGGTGTAAGCCCCGTTGAAGTTGGCATTTTAGTTGGTTAAGCCCAATGTAAGCTGCCACAGTTATGGTGTAAGCCCAGTTGAAGTTTGCATCTTAGTTGGTTAAGCCCAATGTAAGCTGGCACAGTTATGATATAAGCCTAGTGAAGTTGGCACCTTAGATGAGTTTAAGCCCAATGTAGCTGGCACATAAATGATTTAAGCCTAGTAAAGTTGGCACCTTAAAGGAGATTAAGCCCAATGTAGCTGGCACAGAAATGATTTAAGCCTAGTGAACTTGCCATTTAGATTAGTTTAAGCCAAGTCTTCAGTGGTGATATCTGAAGCTTTCGGTAGTGATATCCGAAATTTGGCTATGATAAGTCTTCGATGGCGATATCCAAAGCTTCCGGTGGTGATATCCGAAAATTCAGTTATGTTAAGTCTTCGGTGGCGATATCCGAAGCTTCCGGTGGTGATATCCGAAAATTCAGTTATGATAAGTCTTCAGTAGCGATATCCGAAGCTTCCAAATGTGATATCCGAAAATCTGGTTATGATAAGTTTTCGATGGCGATATCCGAAGCTTCTGGTGGTGAGATCCAAAATTTTAAGAATCTTCTAAGTATTTCGATGGTGATATCCGAAATTTGGCTATGATAAGTCTTCGATATCCGAAGCTTCCGGTGGTGATATCCAAAAAATCAGTTATGTTAAGTCTTCGGTGGCGATATCCGAAACTTCCGATGGTGATATCCAGAAATCTGGTTATGATAAGTCTTCGGTGGAGATATCCGAAGCTTCTGGTGGTGATATCCAGAATTTTAAGAATCTTTCGATGGTGATATCCGAAATTTGGTTATGATAAGTCTTCGGTGGCGATATCCGAAGCTTCTGGTGGTGATATCCAGAATTTTAAGAATCTTCTAAGTATTTCTATGGTGATATCCGAAATTTGGTTATGATAAGTCTTCAGTGGCGATATCTGAAGCTTCCAGTAGCGATATCCGAAAATTTGGTTATGATAAGTCTTTGGTGGTGATATCCAAAGCATCCGATGGTGATATCCAAGAATGAGTCTTCACTTTCGTAAGACTAAAGGCAGAAAGTGAGATGACAATCTGAGTCGCGTTCAATCATTTTCAAAAATTTCGAACATTGTGTTAATTTTCAAAGTCATTAAGTCTCTGGTGAAAGGAACATCATTCTAATTTTCAAACTTGTGTAACCTTTCTTTTCCAAATTTTAATTTCAAAGTTGCAAAACCTCGATAGACGAGTTCTTTTTCAAAATTTAAGTTCAAAGTAGTGCAAAAAAAAAAAAAAAAGAGAGAATTTTGTGCAGATCAACTATCCTGGACAAAATTGTTGTTTTTGTCTTTGCCGTATTCCTGATTCTCAGCAATGTGCAAAGAGGGGCAGCTGTAACAACCTAATTTTGTCCAGATAAAAGTCCAAGTCGCATCCAAATCACACCCGAGTCAAATCCCGAATCATAAGGTTTAAGTGAGATGGCATATTCGCGAGTTCGATTCTCATTTTTAATTAAGTTTTATAATCATCATCGTTTGTCATGCAAATTCAAATTGAGTCTTTAGTTAGGCCCGAATTGGACTTCACCGTTTTTTATGCTTGGGTTCGATATTATTAAATCAACATTTTTTTTTAATTTTGGGCCCATTCTGGGCTAGCCCAAACAGCCAGCCAAGCATGCCATTCGCCTTGGCCCCTACACAGCAGCCTACCCAGCCCCAACCTGCCCAAGCTTGCACTGACCCCTACCCTAGCCAGCACCCCACTAGCCACCTTCCCCCCACACCACCCACCTGCACATTCAACCCACTTGCAACACCATTGCTTGAAGCAATGTTCAGATCCCAAAAAATCTGGGTGGCAATTGGCAGCCAAGGCTCTACAAAAGAGCCAAACAAATACATAAAATAGGAGAGGGTTTTCGGTCACCACCACGACACTAGTGCTCCCACATTGGCCAAAACCCAACCCTCCGCGCACCACCACCACCACCACCATTAACCATCACCTCCAGCAATCCATCACAACAAAACACACAAAATCGAGACCATTGCCAGCCCCAACCCACAGCCACCGAACAAACCCAACCCACAAACACATACCACACAGCAAAAAAAAAAACAAACAAACTCAATTTTTTTATTTAATTTTTGGGTAGTTTCGGATCTAGGTGATCTAGGGTGTTTTTTAAGAAACCAGAATGGTGGAAAGAGGGTAGAGATAGAGGAGAAGACTTGGACAAACTTTGGGCCAGACCCAACGGCGGACGGCAGTGCACCGGAGGTTTAAAGTTTCAAATTTCTTTTTAGATCTAAGAAAAGCTAGGCATTTTTTTTTTGGGAAAACGAAGTCTGGAAACGGAAAGATGAGGAGGAGAAGAACCTTTGGTGAAGTTTTGGAGCAAAACGACCACCGATGATCTGTGACTGACGACGACGTACAACGGCCGGCACGACTACTGGTAGCCGAAATCTGGGTTGGAGAAGGGTTTGGGATGAACATGAGAGAGAAGAGAGAGAGTGAGGAGTTAGAGAGAGAGAGAGAGAGAGAAAAATGAGAAAATGAAACCAAAAAAAAGGGCTTTATAAACCCTAGCTAGATAGGTCGGCCCGGGATCCGCGCACCCGACCTGGCTGCGAAGAAAAAAGGGAAAAAAAGAAAGAAAAAAAAAAGAAAGAAAGGAAAGAATGAAGGAAGGAAAAGAAAGGAAAAGAAAAGAAAAGAAAAGAAAAGAAAGGAAAAGAAAAAGAAAGAAAGAAAGAAAGAAAGAAAGAAAAGAAAGAAAAGAAAGGAAGAAGAGAAAAAAGGAAAGGAAAGAAAGGAAAGAAATGAAATGAAATGAAATGAAAGAAAGAAGGAAGGAAGGAAGAAGGGAAAGAAGGAAAGGAAAGAATGAAGAAGGGAAAGAAAGGAAAGGAAAGAATGAAGAAGGGAAAGAAAGAAAGGAAAGAAAAAGAAAGGAAAGGAAAGAAAGAAAGAAAGGAAAGGAAATAAGGAAGAAAAGAAAGAAGGAAAAAGAAGAGAAAGAAAATAAAGAAAGAAAAGAAAGAAAAGAAAAGAAAAGAAAGGAAAGAAGGAAGAAAAAAAATGGAAAGAAAGAAAGAAAAGAAAGGAAAGAAAATAAAATAAAATAAAATAAAGGAAGGAAGGAAGGAAAGAAAGAAAGAAAGAAAGAAAGAAGAAAAGGAAAGGAAATGAAATGAAAGGAAAGGAAAGGAAAAAAGAAAGGAAAAGAAAAAAAAAAGAAAAGAAAAGAAAAAAAGAAAAAAAGAAAAAAAGAAAAAAAGGAAAAAGAAAAAAGAAAAATAATAAAAAAAGACTTGCGGCTTATTCGTGTGAGGAGCTCAACCCGGCAACCAATTTCGCTTTCGGACTTTCAATTTTTCGGTATGATTTTTACTTTATTAATTTTATTTTATTTATGCTTATTTGTATATATATTTTTTTAAAGAATAATATGTAGATTTTGAGTGATTAAATTATTTTTTAAAATTTTAAATATTAATAAATATTGTAATTATTTTTATTTTTAAGTAAAAAAATATTTTTAAAAATTAATATAATTTGTGGGTTCCTGCCTAGATATTGGAGGAATCTATATATTTTCATAGAAAAAAATAATTTGTTAATTTTTAGGATCATGATGAGAATTTTGGTATGTGAAGATCTTTTCCAAATTTCGCCTAGACGTTGAAAAATTTAGGAAAGCTCTCACACCGAGAGTTCTTATCTTGCTCATAAATAAAGTTTTTTTTTATTTTTTATTTTTCTTTCCCTTTTTATAGATTAAATTAATTCGTTATTTTCATTACTGTATCTGTTCGACTACGCCTACGTATTTGTCTTCGATTGTAACATTAATATCATTTGTCAATCGCATAACATGTTACGGAATAAAATCACGATTTTAAAAGGATTCATGAAATAAAATAAGATAATATCCTAAGTGAAAATAAATTTTCGTAACCTGCCTAGGCGTTGGAGGGTTTTCGATAATTATTGTTTACAAAATACAAAGGAATATTATTTGATTTAGAGGAATATTATGCAAATTCAAAAGTGAAGTAACTCTTCCCAAATGCTGCCTAGATGTTGGTGAATTCGGAGAAATTTCTGACGTCGAAATTTTTTATTTTATTCCTAAATAAATTAAATTTTTTCTTCAAATACAAAAAAATTGCAATAAGGAGAATCATAGGAATTATTTTTAAATACCAAATTAAAATCATTTTATCAAAATTAAAGGATAACACACGATTAATTGGTACCGTTTTCAAACGAGCGTCGTGCGGGTGCTAATACCTTCCCCACACATAACCGTACTCCCGAACCCAAGATTTTGTTTTTCGCAAACCAAAATATTATCTTTTTAATAGATTTTAATTAATTTTAAAATTTTATTAAAACGATAAGTTTTCTTATATGATCGATCACACTTAAACAAAAAATATTAAAAACGACTCCATATTTATTTTTTTAAATCGTCAACGGTCATAAAAACCGTTATGACACATATAACTATTATGTAATGGACCTTTTAAGTTTTAATGTAAAATATTAGATCCTCCCAAGCCTTTGAATGGGTATAGAGATTCATATATGTTCTCTTTAATGCATTTTTTTATTAAAAAAAAAAAATTACATATGAGAGGCATAAAGTGAGGATTCAAATCTTGAATTTCATTAATCTTTTTAAAGAAGATAACAAGTAACAACAATTCAATTGTACATTTAACATAAAAAAAAAAAAATTTAATTGAAAATTTTGGAGTTAATATTTTATGCATTGTAAGAATATACTAGATCTACCCACGAGCTTGACTTGACCCGGATCGGATTATGAATAAGGATTTTTAAGCCAACTCGATTCATGAAAATATTTTATTTAAGTTTAATTTTAAATAGATTTTAAAATATTGAGATATTAATATAAAAATTATTTTTAATATTTTAATAATAAATTGAAATAAAATGGATGAGCCATGCCTTACGCAAACCTTTAGAGGTGATAATTGAACCCTCTAGGTGATAATCAAATCGACCCGACACATAGACATTTCTAACTCTCTAGAGGTGATAATCAGATTCGACCCGACATATAGATACCTCTAAGTCTATCCACTCTATATATTATTGCCTAATCACATCCTATCATATTACCTTATGTTGAGTTTTAATTTCTCTAGAATTCAGGATCTTATTGCTTGTCTCACATCGAGTTCTAATCCTATTATACCCGGGACTTTTATATTAAAAGTGGTTTTCTAGGCTTTAGAAATTATATATTGTTGTTTGAAAGTTTAGAGTGACACCTTATAACTCTGTCTTTTACTCTAGGTGGAATTAGATGGTTGTGAGTAATTGCTCCTGTGAGGCTATTGAGAGAAAATGTACAAAGGGTTTTTTTTGGTTGGTTGGGGAACCATTGTTAGATATCTTAATGTACTTTAATTTCTTAGTAGTAGAAAAACTATTTACTCCATGGACGTAGGCAAGTGAATGAATCACGTAAATTCCTGTGTTTATATTTGTTTGATTTCTCTATGGTTTTTTCTTTGTTGTTTCTTGAGAATTTTTCTAGCAAGTGATCTCATAGCTTTGGGGCTTTGAATTCGTTAGATCAAGATTCAACAAAAGATTTCAAAAGTTACTAGTTATACAACTTTCAAAATTGAAAAGTTTGATGAAAAGACTAGTTTCACACAGTGACAGAATAGGATGAAAAATCTCCTTATGCAACAGAGCTTGATCCACCTTTTGCTTGAGAAGGAAAAAAGGCACCTAGATGACATGAAGAATGGTGGATGGGAGAATTAGAGGCAATGTGTGTTAGCATTATTAGGCTTTGTATTGAGGATAATGTATTCAATCATGTTATTAATGAGCAATCTGCTGTAGACAAAAATTGTATTGCTTAAAGAGGGAGGAGAGTAGAGACTGTTAGCTTAAATTGATTATTATTTTGAAATGAAAATTTTGTTTTTAAAACTAAATTTGCTTAAGATTTTTTGTATTTCTCAAACCAAAAGTTTCTTTTAAACATTATTTATTTAAAGTTAAATGCAAGTTCATTTGGTATTTCAAAGAAAGTTATTTTCCTTGGATTAAATAAAATTGTGATACAATTGGTTTTGAGAAAAGAAATTTTCTATAAGATTAAATTGAAAATGCAAGTCTAAGATGTTCAAAGCAAACTTAGTTCTTTTAAAATTTGAAAATCATTTCGAAAACTTAATATATTTGTTTCAATATTTTTTATTAATCCACTATCCAAAAAATACAAGTTTTCAAGTTCACAATATTGGTCAAATGATTTTTTAAGAAAAACTCAACCTTTCTTCAAGTTTAATATGCATAATTTTTAAGAATTTAAAGAATGGGTCAATCCCCTTGTGGAAAGAATCGATCATTTTCAACACAAAAAGAACTCATTTGCTGGAAAACTTAAAAGGAACGATCCCCTAGCTTGTTTCAAGGCTAAATTTGAGCTTGTAGCAAAAATGGATCAATCCCTTCCAAAAATGGATCAATCCCCTAGTGACTAGTAGCCTCTAACGGCTACTTTCTTCACCAACAAACAACTCTTTTTTTCACTCACTCAATCCCAATGGCTCCAAAGCCATTTCAAGCTATAAAAGGCACTTCAAACACCTTTGGATGATTAGAAAAAAAAAAGTTGCTGGAAAGCTCAAATGGATCCATCCCCTAGCTTGTTTCAAGGCTAAATTTGAGCTTGTATCAAAAATGGATCAATCCCTTCCAAAAAGAGATCAATCCCCTAGTGACTGGTAGCCTCTAACGGCTACTTTCTTCACCAACAAACGACTCATTTTTACACTCACTCAATCCCAATGGCTCCAAAGCCATTTCAATCTATAAAAGGCACTTCAATACCTTAGGATGATTAGAAGAAGAGAAAAAGTTTCCAAATTCATTTATTCATCCCAATGTCTGACACACTTCTAATTAACTGACCTGTAATCTATGGTAAAGGTTTAAGGCCATTCTTGAGCTATGAGATTCACTTGAAACACTCTAAACTCTAAATAAAAGCCATTAGCCTAAAAAAGAGTAAAAGAGGGCAGTAGAAGCGACAAGTCTAGGTTGGTTCAATCTAGAAGACACATTCACCATAACAATTCTTAGAAATATCCTGGTCTCTCTAATTGTTATTCCTTACCTCAATGGGATGCTTTCTATATCATCAACCAACAAGAAGAGCAAGATCCTAACACTAAAAACCAAAAAAGAATCAGTTATAGGATACATCATAGTCATACCTTAAGTAGCTCAGTCCCACAGAGTAAAGAATCCACCTCCTCTAGAGTCCAAACCAAAAGAAAGCAATCCTAACGTGGCAAAAGCTGAAGTAACCAGCCCAAGGAGAGTCCTGACCCAAGCTCAGATATTATAAATTGTTTAATAAGTAATTTTAAAATAATTTTAGATAAATTTTTTAATTTTTTAATTTTTTAATTTTTTAAATTAGAAAAACATATATTAATTTTTTATTTTTTTAATATATATATATATATATTTTAAAATAGATATTAATGTTTAAAATATAATTTTAAATTTTTTTTACAAAAATTTAGATATTAGTTTCTAAAAAATCAAGTGTTGCCACGTGTCATCACCTAATTGATCAATACCACATTATCATCTATATTTAACACTCAAGATACCATAGTGATACACGATTTGATAGTACAAGTATCACATTGAACATTTTGAAAGTACAGGTACCACATTAACAAATTTGATAAATTTCAAGAGATGACAACATCCCTATTCCAAACTATACAATTATACATCCAAGTCCACAACCACAATATACCCTACCATTTTGCCAAACCCTTTTATCTCTAAATAACAACTAACATGGCTAAGTGATAAAGATGAGTCTATGCAATAATTTATCTATTAGTACTCGGTTGATAAACTTCTGTATGCTACAATTCGTCACTACTAAATTCCATCTATGTAGCACACAAAAACTTACCAAAATTGGGGGCAGAAGCAGGTTAATCCCTCGATCAGACAGCTGCAGTTAACGTTTGGAGAGAACTACACCAATTTTCTGCACTACATCAAACATCTTGGACGCCCAAATGAGCTCCAGAAAGATCTAGCATCTGGTAATCAAATAATAAAGAAATTCGGAAACAGACAACTAAAGAAATAAGAAAAACAACAACAAAAATGTATGCAACTATTCTACAATCTTCTAAATTTTGTAGCTAATAATCACCACTGATCCCATTTATTTAAGAAATCATTCCACATCACTGATGCTATTGATTCTCGTAAAGATAAAGCAATTTGTTCCTGAATTGAGGAAGCAAACTGCAGCTCAGGTTGCTCATCAAAATCAGGCAATTCATCCATTGTCACCCCCTCAATGCTAGAAAACAACCAATCATGTCTTTCCTCACGTCGGATGTAATTATGTAGAACGCATGCAGCTATAACTATATCCCTTTGAATATGAAAGGCATATTGTGGGGCAAGTTTGAGAATAGGAAAACGAGTTTTCAGCACATCAAAAGACCTCTGTATGACATTTCTAAGAGAAGAATGGCGATGATTAAAGAGCTCCTTTGCATTTCTGGGTAGTTGATTGGCACCTCTATATTCATGCAGGTGATACCTAACTCCTGGATATGGAGCAAGAAATCCTTCCATATTGGAGTAACCTGTATCAACCAAATAATATTTTCCTGTAAGAGCAAAAAGTCCAGAGTAAGTTGGTTTCACTTCCATCCACATGACATGCAAGATAAATAGAAACTTCTGGCCAAAAAAAAAAATGGAGAAAATGAAGCTATCTTTATGAGCATGTAACAAAAATTTGGACCTGAAATTGAACAGAAATGTAGATCCTTATCATTATATTAATATTTATTCATTAGAAATGAGCAACCGTGATTTCATCCAATTTCAACTTGCAGCTTATATTTCCACAAGACAACATAGAACCCCTCCCCAACCCCGCTTTCCAGAAAAAGAAAAAAGGTAGAATGTAAAACCTTCAGAAATGTGAGGAAAATTCTGATCTGGATCATCTAAGACTGCTCTTAACACTCGTGAATCAGCAGCAGATCCTTCCCAACCTGGATAAACAAATATAAACTGTAGATCGAATGTGCAGGCTGCCAAAACATTTTGTGATAAAACACCTTTCCTATTTCGAAAACGAGACTGATCTTTTGCCGGGACATGTGCAGGGATGTGCATTCCATCTATGACACCAACACAATCCTGAGTGCACAGAAGTTAAGTGAATCACCAATAATAGATATATAATGACAAAGGAAACAGAGTTATAGATATGAACCTTGAAATATGGGTAAAATCTATTACTATTAAGAATTTCCAGAGGAGTACTGATATTTGGGGTTTGTAAGAATTCCCGCGAAAGTGACTTGATAGCCTTCAAAACATTATTAAAATGACGACTTATGGTTTCACCTGAATGCTGAAACCGCTCTTGGATTACTCTGTTGCGTTCATTATGACCCACGATATTTAAGAAAATTGCCAACTGCTCCTCAATCATAACACCAGCTGTATCACGTAACATACCTCTATGTCGAAGAGTGTAACATAGCTTGTGAAAAACATGTTTATCCATCCGGAACATTTCACAACACAGATCATCAGGTCCTTCTAGCACCTCATTCATAAAACCACTTCCACTAGGTGATGAACTACAACGAATTTGCCTAGTTATGCTATTATAGTAATAGTAACCAGCAGCAGCCGCAACTAGTTCCATCTCGTCCAGTTCTAAATCAAGGCCATCCATGCCAGTTGACATATCTGTGAAATAAAATCAAATGAAGCCTGTGTAATGCAATGCAAACAGTGAATAACTCTTAAAAGAAAACCAATCACACATCCAATCTACAAAACCAAGCAATGATTTTTTTTTCCAAACAAAAAAAAAAAAAAAAACACACAATAAACCACTAACCATCATTTAAGATCACTAATCCAAATCTAGCAACCATGAAGTCAAGGTGTTACATTAATAGAAGTACCTAGGCAGCTCTACAATCATACATACCAAAACCAAATGATGAGACTTAAAGGTACACAAGTAATAATGTCATTAACTATTCATCAATCAACTAGACAAAGAACTACACTTGCCCTGCAACCATGGCAACCTTTTATCACTCTTAAGAGATATAAATATTTCTCTAGCATTGGGGTTCTCAAACAAATCCAAAGCAAGAAAGTAAATCCGTTGATCAACACCTTGCATCTCATCTAACACTTTTATGCATTTGCTTATAGAAAACCGGTCCTCATTCTTCATAATTGCGGACGCCCTCAATTTTGAAGCAGCTGCAATTTCTAGCATAGCATCCACTATGGCATCTCCAGTAGCCTTACGACTTCTCTTGCGCCGGCCAGAACTTGATGGTGTCACAGACTGACGCTTGTTATGTCCTTCTAGCATGTTCAAATCATCACCAGAGCCCGAAGAAGCATCATCATCCACATAATTCATTGGTGCACTGGGATCAACGGACATGTTTTAAGTCTCAAAATGCATCAAAATTGAGCAAAATTTATTCCAACTGTTTTCATTCCAGAATAACAATTAATTGCAGAATTATTACAAATCTCCAAGAAAAACAAAAAACAAGAAAATTATCTTATAAATAAGAAATTTTACAAAACCAATAGACAAAATTTTCAAAAAAGAACCACAGTTGAGGACAATACGGGCATAGATTCACCTCTAATCAAGCTTTGTATAAGTTATGCTAAATACAGACTCTCAAGAAACTAAAATAAATTAAAAAAGAAAAAGTAAATAAAATAAAATAAAATAAAATAAAATAAACAAGAAAACAGTTATCAGCTATCGCTTTCCAGTAAGATAACCGAACATTAAAGTTTAAATGCTTACTGAAATACGGAATTTCGTCCTGCTTTTCTTTCTATGGTTTTTCTTTTTCTTTTCTTTTTTTTCTATTTTCTCACTGTGATCAAATATTGAATTGAAATAAATGTCGAAACGAGAAAGTTTGGAAGAGAAATGGTGAGTAAATGGAAACAAATTTGAGGTGTTTCAGAGTTTCAGTACTTCCGAAGAACCCCAACCCAATTTCCCAATTTCAGTCACAGTAGCTTTATTAGTACTTTTGATGGGGTTTTTAGAATTTTATCACAGCCAGGTGAAATTATCTATAGAACGATACCAATTCAATTGATAAAAAATAAAAAAATTATTAAATGTAAAAAAAATTAAATAAAGTTAATTATATATTTTAATATTTTATATAATAATTTTTTAAAAAATATTATCTATTTACTTTTAAAAAATTACTTATTTTTTAAAAAAATTATCCACTTACAAAAATTACTCATTTTTTACATTTAACTTTTTTTAAATATAATTTATTATTTTTAAAAATATATATTTTTACTAACATGATGAGTGTGAAATTTTAGTATTTTTTAAAAGAAAATTATTATTATATATTAAGACATATAATAAGTTGAAAAAAATGAGAGTTTTTTTAGTAGTTCTTTTTTAAAATTAAAAGAAATTAAAAATAGTGAATAATTTTTTTAATGAATAGTTATTATTTTTTAAAAAGTAAAAGATTTAAATATTTAATTTTATTTTATTATTATCTATTTATGTTATTATAAAATCTCTTACTAAATTAATATCATAAAATCAACACAAACTGAATTGAGGAATAGATCAAAAATTAAATAAAATTATTTTAATAAACATAAAATTAAAAATATTTATATCTTTTCAAATAAAAAAAATAATTAAACATCTACTTTTTAAGAAAAACTACCAACGTTAAAAAACTATTCACTTTTTTAATTCATTATTTATTTCAAAAACTAAATTGAAAGAAAAAAATATTTCACATGGATGTGTTAATTCAAGTCTGTATCTATATTTATTAGGGGTGAGTGTTTGATCGAATCGAATCGAGTGGAAAAAATTCGGATTAGTCGAGTTGACGAGTCCTATTTTGTCAACCAAACTCAATTTGAAATTTTAGCGAATCGAGTCAAGTTAAAACAAATTCGAGTAGAGTCGAATAAATTTATTCGAGTTAAAATGCTATCTTGTAAATGTTGATTGACTAGATTATACTACTGTTATCTTGTAAATGCATGTATATCTATAATTTTGGAATTTAGTTCTCTGCAATTACAAATATTTTTTTTGGTGTTCTATCTTTTGTTATAAATATAAATATCAAAAACTTGTCATACTAAATAGATAGCCTACTATTGACTTTTAAGAAAAGAGAATTCATTATCTTTTGAATTTCATCGTTTGGTCAGCTTGGTAGTGTGCATGATATCAACCAAAAACTTCAATCTTTAACTGAATGAAGTATTGAGAGATAGCCTTCCTCTATTGAAACCCAAAAAGTTCAATGTAAACTTTCAATCTATATCTTGTCAATTTCAAAGAGAAAAAAAAATGAATGATAAAACATTAAAACAATAAGTATGCAGTCAACAGCTGATGCTGATTTATTTTTCTATTAAATGGTGACAAACAACAAAAATAAATCACCGAACAAAAATAGACAAAAGAGTAAAAGAGGAAAGACGAAAGAGGGAAAACGCAAAACACAAGCTTAGTATCAGACCCAAATGAGTAAAACGACGTCGTATAGAAATATCTTATTAGGATTTTCGAGTTATTTGAGTTGTATAAATTAAATCCTAACTAAACTATATAACTCAAATTACTTAGTCGAGTTGATCCGGAAATCCGAATAACTCTAATCAACCGAACTATTTAATTTGAAATTTTTTTCGGTTTTCTCGAATCGAGTCGGATTTTGCTCACCCCTAATATCTACTATTATTAAAGGGAATGGTTGAGTTGGTGTCATTGAGTCAAGTGACACCAACTCAGTTAGTAAAATTACAAAAAGACCAAATAAATTATTATAACAAATAATAACATATTTAGGGTATTTATGTATTTTCAAATTTTTATATAATTTTTATTCTGAAAAAGTAAACCCATTTTTCCTTAAAAACTACCCAATTCTTAAAATTAAAAAAAAAAACTATTTATATACATATAAACTATCCACTAATCAATTTATTTTTAACATAATTTTTACTAATTTTTTTTTACTCATTCACTCATATAGTGGGTGTGTCATAATGTAGTTATTATTAAAGTATGTAATTGAGTTTAGTGTCACGAGTGACACCAACTTAACTAAAAAAATTATCAAAAAAAGTAAAATAAAATAATATTAGATTTTGACACACTCACTATGTGAGTGAATTTTTTTTTTTTTTTTTTAAAGAAATTTACTTAATGGTTGGTAGTTTTGAAAAATATATATATTTAAAAGAGATGTGGAAATTATAAAAGTAAAAATTTACTTTTTTTAAGAGTAGATAGTCTTTTTAGAAAAATAAAAAAGACATAAATATCTTTCAAATTAGTTTATTATTTTATTTTGATTTTTACGTAATTTCACTAAGTGAGTTGGTGTCACTTGACTCGTGACATCAACTCAGTCATTCTTTTTAAATATAGTATAGATAAATATAAATAGGGAGTATTTATCTTTTTATTTATAAAATAAATTCTTTTGTTTCATACGTGTTATTGTGTTTAAAAAAAAAAAACTATCCACTCATTTTACTTAAAAAAAAAAACTAACCTTTTTTTTTACATATTGATCTTTTCAATATATATATATATATATATATATATATATATATATATATATATATATATCTTTTCACGCATAGAGTGGATGTATCCAATTCTAGTTATATATAAAGCTTATAATTAAGTTGAGATCACAAATCAAATAACGCTGACACAACTGAAAAAATTACTCAAAATTTAAAATAAAATTAAAACAATAAAATTAAATAAAATTAAAAATATTTTGATCTTTTAATTTATTTTTATACACATACATTTTTTTTTTTTAAATTACCTCCTCCTAAAAAAATTACTCATATCTAATAAAAACATTAGTTATTATTTAAAAAAAACACTCACAAAGTGAGTATACCATATTATAGTATTATTAAATTAACTTATCAGCTCAACTATTTCTATTAAAAACACTAGAATCGGTTACACCCGGTGAAGAAAAAAAAAATTTAGATTAAAAAGAAGTTGCATTTTAAATGGTAGTTTTTAAGAAATATGAATTTTTTGTTTAAAAGAAGATTTTATAAGAAAAAAAATTTTAAATACTGTCCAATTTTATTAGTTGATATTATAAATTTATTATTATTTTTTTTTAAATTCATCAACTAAGTTAATGTTACTTGACATCAAACTCAATCATATATTTTATAATTAATATAAATAATATTAAATTATGACACACCAACTTTTTGAGTAAAAAAATAAATAGGATTATTATCCTGTACACTAGCAGTGGAGTTTTTTAACTCCACAAATGAAATTAAAAAACTGCTACATGTCCTTAGATTATATTTAAAAAAATAAAAAAAATGTGATAATTTTTTTAATTTTTCTTGTGGAGTTAAAAAAGATTACTGTGTACATGATGATAATTCATAAAATAAATTTTAAAAAAAAAAATAGAAAAATTTGGTGAAACAAAAAAGAAGTTACATAACTATATGTAGTTTTTTAAATGGAGAAAAAAAAATAGATAAAGGTGGTTTTTTATTTTTTTAATTAAATTATTAATATAACCCTATAAATATATTATATTTAATTTATAATATGAGTTTTTTTGTTATTTTTTAACTGAGTTGGTATCACTTGACTCGTGATACCAACTCAGTCATTTTTTTTATATATAAATAGATAATGGCACACCCACTATGTGGGTGAATGAAGAAAAAAAAGTGAGTTAAAAATATATTTTAAAAAATATCTAGTGAGTAGTTTGTAAGTATGGATAGTTTTTTTAAAAGAAATGTGTAGTTTTAGAAGAAAACAAAAGTTGGTAAAATTTTTAAAAATAAATATCATATAAAAATTGAAAAGTCAGCAATCCTTATTATATTTTTTGATATAATAATTTATTTGATATTTTTGTAATTTCCTAAACTGAGTTGGTGTCACTTGACTTGTGACACCAACTCAGTCATTTTCTTTAACTATACTATTATAAAAGGAATATCTGAGTTGGTGTCACTGAGTCAAGTGACACCAACTCAGTCACTCCTTTTACTAAAAAATTAAATATTTAATAAATCAAGTAATAATATTATAAGGGTGCTTATGTCTTTCAGTTTTTAACATAATAATTTTTAAAATTATCTACTTTCTTAAAAAAACTACAACTCTCTTAAAAAACTAACAATATCTTTAAAAAAAACTACCACTAATTTAAAAACTATATTCTCTTAAAAAAATTATCATTTCCTTACAAAAGTACCATTCTTTTAAAAAACTGCTTATATATATTTTTACACAATTTTTTTCACTCACATAGTGAGTGTGACATAATCTAGTCTTTACTATATTAAAAAGAAATTACTGAATCGGTGTCACGAGTTAATCGGAAATCAACTCAGTTGAAAAAAAATACAAAAGAACCAAGTAAAGTTATAAAATTAAAAAATTAAATAGGGATAATTATGTCTTTTAATAATATCTTTAATAAAAAAAATATCAATTTATTTTTAAAAACCATCCACTCTTCTAAAAAAAACTACTCACTTAAAAAAATACCCACTTTTTACTCACTTTTAAAAAAAAAAAAAAAATTATCCACTTAAAAAGATAACCCATTTTTTATATTTAATTTTTTAAACATAAATTTTTAAAATTTTTCAAAATTTATTTTCACTCACATAAAGAGTGTCTCAAATTCTAGTTATTATAAAAGGAATGGTTGAGTTGGTGTCATTGAGTCAAGTGACACCAACTCAATTGGTGAAAATACCAAAAAAATCATTAAGTGTTAAAAAAATAAAAAATAAGGATAATTATATATTTTAATATTTTATATATTAATATTTTACAAAAAAAAATTACTTATTTATTTTTTTTTTTAAAAAAAATCCATTTTTTAAAAAACTACCAACTTATAAAAATTATCCACTAACAAAAACTATCCATTTTTTTTACATATAATTTTATTTAAACACAATTTATTATTTTCTTAAAAATTTATTTTCAGTCACATGTAGACCTGCTCAGGCCCGGCCCGTATTGGGCGGGGCCTGGGCAGGATTTTTTTGATCCAGACCGGCCCGGAACAGTTTTTTTATTATAATAATATTATTTTATTTAATTATAATTATAAAAATATAAAAAAATATATGTTTTTAATCTAATGAACAGTGAATTCGGGCCTACAGGGCCGGGCCTGGGCAAAGAATTTGAAAAAAAATCGAGCCGCGGCCCGGCCCGGCCCATGAGCAGGTCTAGTCACATGGTGAGTGTGTGAAATTCTAGTATATAGTATAGAAGTATAGATAAACTAGATAATGGCACACCCACTATGTGGGTGAATAAGGAAAAAAAGTGAGTTAAAAATTATATTTAAAAAACTATTTAGTGAGTAGTTTGTAATTATGGATAGTTTTTTTAAAAGAATGTGCAGTTTTAGAAAAAAGGTTGGTAAATTTTTTTTAAAATAAAAATCATATAAAAATTTAAAAATCATCAATACCCTTATTATATTTTTTGATATAATAATTTATTTGATATTTTTGTAATTTCCTAAACTGAGTTGGTGTCACTTGACTCGTGACACCAACTCAGTCATTCTCTTTATATATAGTATAGATATAGATTCTAGTATTATTAAATTATTTGAATTTAATGTTTTCATTACTACTAGTGTTTGAATGCTCGCGTTGCTTTGGTTTTATTGTCATTGATAATACATTGAATACGATTATGACACAAAAAAGTAACATGAATTTAGACTTAAAATTGAATTACTATGACAAACTATGCAAAATATCCCAACTTGATGACAACTTTTAAAGTAAGATAGATATAAAATAACATAAATACAATACGAATACACGAATCTAATTCATTATATGTACATTATATATAAAAAAAAATAATAAAAAAAACCTAAGAAGGATATCAAAATTTTATTTAGATTATATTGATATCCATCATTTCTATTCATTTTAAGAAAAATAATAATAAAGAATAAAGTATAAACCTAACAACTATCATACAATAACTCATAACATCATTTAACATAATTTTTTTTTACTAATTTAATCATCATAACAATTTTTCTTTTGATTCATCAAAAGTTTAAAAAAAAATTACTTATATCAACCCATCTCATATTATTATTCAATATTTTAATTTTTACCTATAATTTATCAATACAATAATTTTTTATTCAATAATATAAAAATAAAAAATAATAATATTACCTTATTTTTTAAAAAAAATTAAAGAATTAATTATTATACAACACGTGACACAAAATTAGGAGTTATTTGAAAGTGTCACACACGAACATGACTTGACAAAATAACTAAAATACGACACAACATGAAAAAATAACATAACCACGACATGAATACATGAACATGTCGAAATTTATATAAAACGAACTTGACACAAAATTAAAAGTTATTTGAATAATATCAATTAGACTTGACAATTTCAGACACCAACACAAACACGACACGAAAAAGTAACACTAACACGACACGAGTGCACGAATGTATCAAAATCTATATAATATGAATGATTTATCAATACAGTAATTTTTTAATTCAATAATATAAAAACCAAACAATTAATATAATCTTATTTAAAAAAAATTAAAGAACCAATCATTATATGACACGTGACACAAAATTGAGAGTTATTTGAATAGTGCCAATTAGACTTGGCAATTTCAAGGCACAACATGATTATACGACAGGAACACGGCACGGAAAAATAACTAAAATATAACACGAATACATGAACGTGTCAAAATTTATATAAATATATAATAACTTAAATACAATTATGACACAAAAAATAATACAAACTCGATACGAATACATGAATTTTTCTCTTTCCTTCTTCTCTCTTTTCCTTTCTTTCTTCCTTCCTTCCTTCTCTTTCTTTCTTTCTTTTTCCTTTCTTCCATTTTTCTATCACAATCTAAAAATAAAATAAAAAACTGGCAGTTACAAAATTACCTCTCAATTGGATAATTGAGGAATTACAAAGGTAGTCAGTACCGTATCGATGGACGTATCGTTTTTGTTCTGGCACTGGTACGTATCGGTATCGGTGTGTTTCGACGTACCATTTCGAGTTTACCGGTATTTTTCAAATATTTTTTCATATATCTCTATGTATAACCTATTTTCAAGTTTCTTAATAAAATATATATTATATACACATGCAAATATACATCCATTACATGCATATATATATATTTATGTAAATATAAATTTTAAATATTTAATATCTAATATCTAAAATTTTTAAACATCAAATAGGTAAAAAAAATAATATTAAAAAATATAGTAAATTATTATTAATTATGATCAATAACCTAATTTAATGAACATATTTTATTTTTAAATGTAATTATGAAAAAAAATAAAAATGATCATGAATAAAAAATATTGAAACTGGTTTCAAAAATCAAATAAGTGGTTTTTTTTAAAAGAAATTAAAAAAATCAAAATCTTGTACCTACCGGTACGTACCGAAATTGACCGGTACGACCAGAACAGGCACCTACCAAAATCGAAATGGAACTAAAGACTGTCTATATCGATTTAGTTAAAAACTAAAATGTACTGACCAGTACCATCCATATCGATACCGACCACCACGGGAATTACCCCTTAATTGGATAACCGATTGATGGGATAACTTTTATTGTAGTTTATAAGATTTCCCCATGAGTTTTGACAATATAGTTCATCAATTCCATAACGAGTGCTGATTTACTTGCCCAGCTAATTTTACTTTGATTTTTATTTAAATTAGATAAATGTCCGGGTTTCACTGGGAACATGTTATCGAATTTAAATTAATATTTTATAATAAATTTAAAAGATAAAAAAAAAGAGGGGTAAAGATAATTTAGAAAAATAATAATTTTTATCCTTATACGACACTTAGTATAAAATTGAGAGTTATTTGAATATAATCAATTAGATCTGGCAATTTCAGACATAACATAATTATATGATACAAACATAACATGAGAAAAATAATTAAAACACGACATGACACAAAAAATAACATGAACACGACACAAATACACTAACGTGTCAAAATCTACATAAAACGAATTATTAACGTGTCAAAATTTATATAAATATATAATACATTGAATACGATTATAACATAAAAATCAACACAAACATGACGACGCGCGACATAAATTTGAGAGTTATTTGAATAGTGTCAATTAGACTTGGTAATATCGGACACAACATGATTATACAACACGAACACAACATGAAAAAATAATTAAAATACGACACGAAAAATAACATGAACACGACAAAAATACATGAACGTGTCAAAATCTACATAAAATGAATTATTAACGTGTAAAAGTTTATATTAATTTATAATACTTTAAACACACGATAAAATAACACGAGCATGTTACGGACGTACAATTTTTTTCTAAATTGAATCATTATTACAAATTATGCAAAATATGAGATGAATTGCGACACGACATGAACACACACAATTTTCTCTAAATTGAACCACCATGACAAAATATGCAAAATATTTGAATGAATTGAAACATGAAACGAAAACATGAAAAAAATAATTAAAGTACAACACGACACGAAAATAACATGAACACAACACAAATACATGAACGTGCCAAAATCTATATAAAATGAATTATTAACATATAAAAATTTATATAAACTTATAATATTTTGAACACACAAAAAAATAACACGAACACAAAAAATAATATGAAGACGAACGAATATCCGAACGTGTCAAAATCTACATAAAATGAATTATTAACATCTAAAAATTATATAAATTTATAATATTTTGAACACAAAAAAATAACATGAACACGACACTAATACGCGAACGTGTCAAAATCTACATAAAACGAATTATTAACGTGTAAAAAATTGTATAAATTTATAATATTTTGAACATACAAAAAATAACACGAACACAATTTTTTCTTCATCTTTCTTTTCTTTTTCCTTTCTTTTCTTTCTTTCCTTCTTAATCAAAAAAAAAAGAAAATATCCAAACTACCCCCCTCAACCCCTTAATACCCATGTTTAGTTGTCAAATAAGTATGATTTCAAAATCCCAAATTCTTGTCTCCCATGCATTCTTGGGATTACTTTTAATGTTTGTAATAGATAGATATAATAAACTAGATATTAGCACATAAGTGAAAAAGAAAATAATAAAAAATTATGTGATAAGCAGATAATTATTTTAAAATACATATGAAACAAAATATTTTATAAATAAAACGAGAGATGTATCTTATTTTATATATATATTTTTGAAAAAAGAAAGAATTATCTATAATTTTATATCATTATTAATACTTTTTAAATTTTTAAATAATTTCTCTAACTGAATTAATACTCAGTTAACTCGTGACATCAATTCATTCAACTCTTTTAATATAACTAGATTTTTGAGACACCAATTATGTGAGTTAAAAAAAATTTACTTGAGTTGAGTGAGTAATTTTTTTTTAAAGAATACATGTTAAAAAAATTTCAAAATACATAAATATCCCTCCTTACATATTTTTACTATTATTTTATTTTAATTTTTATATAATTTTATCAACTGAATTAATATTACTTACCTTTTAACTTTTGACACTAAATCAAAAGTTTTATATAAATATAAATATATACTACTTTTATCCCAAAAGTCCAGTAAGACAATTTTTGATTCGGATGATATGACCAAAACTTTTGAAATATAATAATATGCTTACCAGTTACCAATACCTAAATGGTTATATGGATGTATTGTTAACCTTCCAAATTTGGAGTGAGTTCAGCAAGCAAAAACTTTACATGTCCTTTTAACTTACAATCAAATAAAATGCTGAACTCAAACATAACTTTTCTAATTTCTTTTATAAAAAAAAAAAAAAAAAAAAAAAAAATACACTTAACATTGAAAATCAAATGTTCATATGCAAATTTAATCCATGCTTAATTACATGATGTTGTTGCAGGTTTGTTCTAAAGGAAGAAATTGTTGGTTTAAGCATATTTCCAAATCAATCAACATTACTCACTTAACAGAAGGTGCTGTAAGTAACCCTTCAATCAACGTTTCCCTGGCTGGCTGGCTGGCTAGCTTCTTGTGCTATATTATTCCTTCTAATGCATTCCACTGTAATTTCTGGCTTTTGGATGGAATAGCCAAAGGAGCAGTAATCGGATCCCAAAGGACGTCGATACTATCTACGCTGTAGAATATAGAGTTTAAAACAAGGAATGGAAGAGAACAGAGGCATCATTTATTCCAAGGTTTTCAAAAGCCTAAACAAACCCGCCGCTTCTCTAATCCTTGAAAACTCAATGCAGAAGGCTTGAACTTCAATAAACAGATCCTTAACTGCCAAAAACAAAAAACCAAAAAAAAAAAAAAAAAACAACCCAAATAAACAAAAGGCTGACAGCAAACATGAATAACTTCCAGCAACAAATAAATCGAGCATATGACATAGATATCCAATTAACAGAACATTAAGAAAAGAAACTTGTTAAGTATGTCTGAAGAAAAAACCAGACACTGATTACATCAAATGTAGATTATTCAGATCTGAAGATGATTATGAATACAGATCAAATATGCAATATTTGCCCATCTCTAGTTGTTTGGTGGTGAATGGTATCTTGTTAGAAAATTCTTCATATCCATATACCACTATGCAGCTATGTTACTAGGACTCAAGTACTAAGTGTCGGATACGGATAGTGTCCGACATGGATACGTTCAATTTTTTCTAAGTTTTTTCATGTATTTGAAAGGTCCTTGAAGGGTCATATCTCCATACCTATGTCCGAATAAGTGTCGGACACGGGTGTCAGACATGGGTACTTCAAGCAAAATGAAGAGTCGGAACAACATAGCTATGCAGCCACTTCCACGATAACAGCAGTCAATAGCAAACACACTCCTAAAACTACTATAAGGCCACTAAAGAACTCGGAAGGGAAGATATAACCACGAAGTAACATCCACAGGCAATAGCAGTGGCAGATTTCATTTCAAAAATTTCACAAGTACAGCCATAATTTTGCCACATAGAATAGAGCAACATAAAAGGCCAGCATCACACATTCACACACACAAGTACTTAATGGACGCGCTCACAGACACAAAACCCTTATATTGTCAGCATCAGACAACATTAGAGGACTACTCCCATATTAATCTTTTTTTGGGACAACTCCGGTATTTAATTTAGTGGCCAAATGGAGTAACCTACTAATAAGCTCTAAACATGCCTGCATATATGTTCATGTTGTACATCAAAATGACAAATAATATAACATCTTTGACTAAAAGTGAAATACCATACTTACCATCAATTATTCTGTTTCTGATTAAACTCTGCAAGAAAACACAAACAAGTCGCACAAGTCTGTTCTGCATGTACTTATCCTGAAATTTAAAATGATTGTAACAAGTGATACACTAAACCTTGTTTAAAAGAAGAGCAAACTAAAATGGAACAGGAAAGTTGAACATTTGAACATAAGTAGAAATTCTCAACAGATATTCTACCCCTTTAGAAACAGCATTGGTAAAGTCAATTGCAAACAGATCAGACTAATACAGCCTTGAGATAATGAAGAACAGCATGCCGAATTTTGAAAATAAAGAAGTCCAGTTACATCTCAGAAGCCCTTTCTTATTCGGCTGGAAAAGCATATTGTTTCATTATAGTAAACACTTCGAAATTGGAAAAAAAAAAAAAAAAAAAACACTACACCAACAAGAGCTTGTCAAGCAAGCATCCAGTAATCATAAAAATTTATATTAGGAGGAAAAAGTAAAATTAAATCAAACATTCAAATAAAGAAAGGAAGCCTCTAAGTAGACCTGAAGAATCAAAGGAATAAATACTGCTCCAGCTAAGACTAAATGGGTATGATCAAAGTGAAAAGCAATTATGACTCGAATGAAAAATAGGGTAAAAACTTGGAAGAAAACATTTGAATTATGATGGTGAGGTAGATAAGAAAAAATAACAATAAGAAAATAAGAAAAAAGAAGGAAAAAATTAGAAAGAAAAGAAAACCAGACAATAAAAAATGTGGTCAAATGATGTTCACCAAAAAGCTTAATGTCAATTGAGGCATGGCATCAATATGACAGTTCACATAGCAGATTTCACAACCTTCCTAGTAGGTGAACAAAAAAAAATGGATTTGATTGTTAAGTATTTCTTAAAATTTTGGTTACTTGTTGAAATTAGAAGAACGGGAATATTATTTGTTTTTCTTCAAACCCCCAATCTGCTCTCGCTCGCCACTACTAACGGGGTCTCGGTTGATTTCCCTTCCTTTAGCTATTCAGATGTTTCAATTCGCTAAGTTTTAAAAGTCCAAAAAGCGCAGACTAGCCACGGAGCTTGGATACGGTTTCCCGACCGGAGATCCATGGATCACAGACGGTATCTCCCTTTGGCCTTTCGCCTCTGAAAGCGTCCTTCCTTCTTAATGCCCAGGCATCCATCCAATGCAATTCTTTTCGATCTTGTACCCATGGTGCGGTACTCTGAACACCAATCTTGACCAGTGTTGTCAAGGACGCAAGGTGCACTCTAGGCGCTAGAACCCTTATATTGCCTCAGGTGCAAGGCGCAAAAAACTCGCTCACCTGAGTGAAGTAAGGCACAATATGTATATGCGTGTGTTTTTGTATGTGTATGTGTATGTATGTATATATATATATATATATAATAAGCTTAAGATATATAATTATGATAAAATAAACTCTAAAGAGTGATCTAGTTTATCTACAAAACATGCAATTTTTTGGTTGCCCAATATGCATGATTTCCTTATGATCTCATGTCTGTTATTGAATACTCAAATATTGAGAAGTAGAGAGTTTGAAATATCCCCTTTCTTACTAAAAAAAGTACATCTAATGAAAAAAGTTAAAATTAAAGAAATTAAAGAGAACTTCAATCAGGCGGGCTTTTTTTAAGCCTATCGCCTTACAAAAAAGCACGCCTAGGTGCATCAGGCGTGCGCCTGATCAAATGAGCCTCGTCTGAAAGGGTCTGAGGCGTTTTTGTTATCTAGCGCCTTAGCGCAAGACGTAGGCGCGCCTAGGCGCACGCCTTGACTACACTGATCTCGACGAGAAAAAGAAAACAAATAGCAACTACATCAAAAACCTCTATTCTTGACGTGAACGGTCGCTTTGTCATTAGAGTGTGTTAAAAATAACAAATGAATGAAAAAGCATGACGAGAAGAAAGAGCTAAACCACTCTCTTGCAACGAATCACTTTGAATCTAATTCATTCTTTATCTCGATAGGATGGGAAATCCAGTTTAGTTACGAGGATAAAACTTGGGATATATCTGTAATTTTCCCTTGTTATAAGCTAGAAACACATTTAAATAACAGACAAAAGTTTAAGGCTGATTAGTGAGGTCTAAAATAGCACAGCAGTTCTGCCCTCTTCCCAAACCTGTTCTACATGTGAAAACAAATTACATTTTCACATGTCTACGGAGAATATCTTAAAATGGTTTAAGGAATTTTGCTACCAATTGATGTAAATTTCTCAAGGAACTTTAAAGGCCCAAGAAACGACTGCAGCTATTGGGTAATCTTTCCCATACTGGTCTTGCCTTCCACTTTATCATGTCTCTTCACTCTTTCTAGAAGTCCCATTTTTCACTCTGTCAAACCCCTAGATTCTCAACTTTTCTCTACCACCCATCAAGTCCCATGTCACCAAACCATTAGAATTAATTCCACAACCCAACACAAATGCAGGAGACAGGTCCAAGATGAATTTTTTCATCTTCAATTACAAAGAAGGCCACACATGCAAACCAGTTGAAAGAAAAAAATAAAACCAAAAATATACAACACACGAGACACACACACACACACACTATATATATATATATATATATATATATATATATATATATATATATATGGGAAGTACCTTGATGTTTTTGCAGGATGATATACAATTAGTTATGTACGTACGTACAAATTCCTTTGGAAGTTCAACGGCAGTTGTGAGCCTGTTCACAACTTCCATGGAGTGTAGACTCATGTCCATGTTAACAAGAACTGTAAAATACCTGGATAAACATTTGCATGTGTATGTACACAGAAAAAGAAACTTCACATGTTAGAAAGAGAATGTTGATTGGAATGTATTAAACAGAAATTTCACTGATTCACCAAATACATACTCTGCAATTTCAGGAGAATTTATCAACTTGGTCAGAACCTCAACAGCAATAAGCGGATTGTTTTCCACCAATTCCTGAAATTAAGGGAGTTAAATGTTAAGAAAGAATAATTATAACTTATGAACCAAACTGTAGAATTCTCAACTAACATACAGGTAGCTTCCCTGGAGTCAATCCCCAGTGATAGACAAGCTTGGGGTCATTAGCCAGCTCCACCAGGACTTTCTGAACAGAAAAAGACAAGCTCAGTCTGTTTCCAACCACAGAATCATCAGTTTACCAAATAATAAACGCAAGTAAAGGTTCCATTAGCAAAACGTATTTAAACTAGCAGTTAATAAGCATCTTGTGCATTTTCCCATAAATAAAATGAACCATGTTAACAAGCTGCTACTTTACCAAGTACGCATACTTTGACTTTAATGGGATTTTCATCCAAAGACACAAACTCAATACAAGAGCCATAAAACCCAAATAAAATCAAATCACAGACATTATATATAAAACTAGCTATGCTAGAACAGTTTTTATGTATCACAACATGCGTACCTCTTCCAATGAATGTACATCAGAATTAATCACCATCTTCAGCGGTGCCATATGGAGTCTAACAAATTTACATAAGATAGGCTTAATTGTGTATTTAATCTTCTATCAACAAACGAATTCTTTCTAGCACAGGACATGTAAGGATTTCTTTATGATAATACAAGGAAATTGAGACATGATGCTTTTAATTCAAACAGGGGAGATACTTAATGGATATGTACTAAAGTATTAATAGTTACTTAAGACAGACATCTTAAGAGGCAGATCCAACTATCATCTCAAACTGGAGCAGTCATACAGATTGTGATTGACTCAAATCCTGTAATCGGATGGTTCTGTTTTATGCAGTGCTTTAAATTGTTGTAATAAAAGGGGTAAAACACAGATTAGTATCCAAATTCTACCTAAATATTCAATGTAGCGTAGAAAATTTACAATGATTCAGTTAAAGATTGTTTCATTAAGGCAGATCAGTCATGAAATAGAGCACATTGATACATGTGCCATCAAGTAGGGCTGATACAGGTTTGATTCCGCTTGGTTTTGAAAAAGAAAAGAAAAAGAATTCAGTTAATGTATAGTATTCTGGTTTTTCAGAAACCAAATGAATAGATATAAAAACCAAACCGACTTATATCAGTGTTTTGCTCAGCCCTAGCATCAAGTCATATGAGCAGTGAAGAAATTAGAGGTTTTGCAATTGTGGTAAAAAAATGTTAATTAATTATTACAGTACATAGTCCAGATCAATCATAATTATGATTAATTTAATATGAAAATTACTCAAAAATTTTGACAATCAATGACTCTCGCTTCTCTCAACTTTCTTTGTGTCTCCAGTGCCACCAATGACAACCATGCCAACCCAAATCAAGCTTGACATGGTCATTTAGAGCAGCAAAAGAAAATTCTTAACCGTATCTCATCACCATATAAAATCAACTAAAATCAGCCATTTAGAGAAGGACATGGAGAAGCAAACATAGAAAGATTTGGAGATCTGGAAAAATAGCGAAAGCTTTAACCTCATTACCATCACTATAGAAGAGTAATAGTGCCAACTTTCACCCTAGCAAAGTACTGGTACTAGTTCATGTTACAGGCAGCAAAGTCAATTACTAGCCACAAAATAAAACCCAAACCCCCCCCCCCCCCCCAAAAAAAAACCATTTTAAAAAAAAAAAAAAAAACTAGCCATGAACCTGTGATGTTCAAGCCCAAATTGTACGGGAATAACATCTTAAACACCTCCGACAGTTTAAAATTAAACTCCACCACTGGTAAATAGGACAGGAATCCATTTTCTTTTATAACTCCCAATCTACCACATACTGGTGCAACACAATTAAAAGAGAGTAACAACTACCAAGCCTTTTCCCATTACATGTATCATATTGTGCCACTTAGGACCATATTCTATTTAGAACCATACCCACAATAACTTCAGTAAATATGATGTCCCTTTTATAGATCCCACCTGTCCTCTTTGGTCTTGATTTCCCCTCCTGAAATAGGTATCTCCATTAAATCATATCTTCTAACAAGAGCATCAGTAGTCTTCTCTTTACATGTATAAAGGACCTTGAACATGTTCCCCTAATTTTGTCCTTGATTGGTGCAACCAGCAAGAAAAAAAGAGAGCCCAAAAAGTGAAAAAATAACTTAGGGTGACCAGTGTTGTCAAGGGCGCAAAGCGCACTCTAGGCGCTAAGACTTTTATATCACCCGAGGCGCAAGGCGCAAAAAAAGCGGTCGCCTGAGCGAAGTAAGGCGCATATACATAAATACATATATAATATATCAAATAAATTGTATTATTTGTAATAACTAATAAACTAGATTTTTTATTTTTTTCTCATTCATGTAAGCAAAAGCTCATCTTTAACATTTTCTGGAATCTTCAAACATGCTTTAGCATTTTTATAGTTTAAAACTTTCTGTAACAAATTAAAACTTGAAATAGGAGTAGTACTTTTCATTTAAAACTTTCTGTAACAAATTCAAAAAAAAAAAAAAAAAGAACTTTAATATAATAAAAGAGAACTAAAATTTTACTATAAATGAAATACTTAATCACTGAAATACAAAAATAAAAAAGTAATATTATGGCAGAATGACTGCATTGCAACTTTACAAGGTCATTTTTATTATTAAAATTAAGTGGGACCCTGCATATATATAATACAAGGAAAAAAGAAGACGTGTCTTTTTTATGACTAAGTTGTGACCGACACTTTCAACTGTTGTCATTCAATATCATATAACCTGGTTTATAAGATAAAAACTATCTTTTTTATAATTCTCACCCATCTCGCATATCTCGTTTACTGCTTGAAGGATCACGATAAAAACTAAAAAATATATGAAAAAGATGTTTTGATTATAAAGGAAACAGAAGAGCAACTCGTGCTCTGTTTTGGTGTTCAAAAACAGAGCAAGAGTTGCTCTGTTTTTAAACACAGAAACAAAGCAACTCTTGCTCTGTTTTTGAACACCAAAACAGAGCAAGAGTTGCTCTATTTTTCATTCATAATCAAACAATAATCTTCTGTTTATTGAAGGAATAACATAGAAGAAAAAAGAACAAAGAAGAAGAAAATAGTAGAAAGTAAAGTCGAGAGCCAGATTGTTTGAAAAAAAATTTAACCTAATAAACTTTGGTGGCTGCCTGTGGCTCTATTATATTACATGTGGGTTATTTTTACTTTTAAAATAAAAACTAAAATTAAAAAAAAAAAAAAAATCCACTGAACATTAAGTTTTACTGAGGCGCGCCTTTCTTTGCGCTTAAATTTCGATACATAGCACGCTTAGGCGCACAAGTCGATCGCTTCACTAAAAGGGCCCCGCCTGGAGAGATGAGAAGCGCTATTTGTGTTTGGCGCTGCGCCTTAGCGCCTAGGCGCGCCTAGGCATGCGCCTTAACATCACTGGGTGACTGTCGAACTGTACAAGCCAGTTGTGCTCAGCAAATGGACAGAACGGTTGCAAGCAAGAAAGGAAGAATAAGAGCAGAAAAAGGGAAAAACAACAGATTAAAAAAAGAAGAAAGATGAGCAGAATAATGAGCTGCAAATGGCAGCACTCAAGAAGCTAGAGAGTGAGCAGATTCCTTTATCTTTATCTTTTATTAAAGATTAGGTCAAGTCGAGTTTATTTATTAGTTGAGTAATTAGTTTGACTTCTGTTCAATTTTTTATTTTTAGCGTTGCAGTACTTATGGCACGTAAATGGAATTGGCACATTCTAGCAACATAGTTCCATGTGCCACAATTAGCCAGCAAAAGATGCATGTATACAGATGCAATCTATTCCGCCACAAAACTGCCTTAATGGGACCAAGCTTGTAAGATGAAGGCTTTAATAATCAAAAGTTAGATTCTACAATAATACTGAGTGTTAGATCCTAATTGCAGATTTTGTTCTTATAAAAGACTTGATCACACCACCATGAGTCCCACCATTCAATTCCTCTATGCTATATGAGAAGTCTCGGATATTAAAGTTGTTACGGTTCACAAATCAAAGCCTCTAAATATATGCTCAACAGCACACAACTTAAGCATTTTTAGAATGTAGGTTTTATTATGATACCCTAAGTATCATGAACGTTTAAATTAATTGATATTTACTAGAAGCAGTCTCAATGACTAATCACTCGATGCAAATAAAAGCAGTTCCATCAAATTCAAGACCAAAACAAGGATGTCATATAGCTTTTACATAAATAAATGCATAACACATGGTTATTAGATGTGCAAATATTATATTAAAGGGTATGAAACCTCTTGTTGGTTAGGTGCAAGTGGTCCCCTCAAAGCTTTTGCAATTAAGTCTTTCACTGCTGCTCCTCTGCTAGTATCAGCACACATCCCTTGATCCCATTGAAGCTCATGATCGTTATCAGGGTTGAGCCACAGTAGCTGAAAAATTCTTGACAGGTAAAACATGTGAACTCCATTAACCAATTAAATAACAGCCCCTGAAAATGTTTTACCTCCTCATCCACTGGGAACCTAGGTGGAAGAGGCCTGATCCAATGAGGAATTAACCCCTCCAATGACAAATTCGCTATCAATCCACTTATGGCTTCATCTCTGTCCCCAGATTCAAGTTTAGATTTGGCTCCAGGTTGTAAGTCCAACCTAATGAGAACAAATAATGCATGAAAAAATGTTAAATGGATCATATATAAGGAATACAAAATAAAAAATCAATAAACATCTTGAGAAACATACTCTGCTGAATTTGCATCACAACCACAAGGAACATCAAGATCTGCCAACACGTTTTTCACTGCAGTGTTGTTTAATAAGCAAGCATATGGTTCTGGATGGACTTTCTCAAAATATTGTTTCTGTAACTGCTCTCGTTGTGGGAAAGTCTAATATAAAACAGATAAAAGAGAGGATCTATCAGATGAATGGAAACAATAAAAATCTTAAAGAGAAAGGGTTATTAATAAAAAAAAAGGGGAGAGAGCTGGATGGAAAATTGTTTTTCAATGAATGCAATTGAAGCTACCCTCCCCAACCCCCCCTCCCCCCCAACAGTCAACAAAAGAAAATAAAGAAAACCTCAGCACGGTTCTTTCATCAAAAACACAATTACATAAACAAAGTCTGCACCAACTTGGTAGAAGAATAAAACTTAACTCAAACAAGAGCTCAACATTGATTTTTTTATCAAAGAGTTTCAACTACATGACGAACTTACTTGAGATGAAGAATCAAAATTCTTGATGTAATCTGAAGCAGACTGTTTAAGAAACTGCAAGAGAAAGTTCAACATCAATCTGATCTCTCTCATGTATGGGAATTACTTTGTAACTATAATCAGCTATAGACAAAAAAATGCATCTATCCAACCCAACGGCAGAGTAGAGCGACAAACTCTTACACAATAAACTCCTACAAAAGTGAAACAAATATCCATCCAAAGGAATGTACAAAATAACACACACAACAAATGCATGCGTTTTTTAGAACCAAAATTCTAACATGTTTGGCTTACTCATGCCCTGCAAACTGTCTTTGTTTAATTCCATTCTTCCCTTATATGCACTTAATAGTTAAAAAAACATAGGTTTTTGCAAGCATATTCCTAAAAAAAAAAATCAAATCGCCAACTTCAAATGTGGGGGAACCAGGGGGGGGGGGGGGAGATAATCAACCTCTTTACTACTGTTGGAGTTGCCAGAGCCTAGCAAATGGAGGATAAATGCCCTCTCATATATTTCAGCTCCATCATCACATGCAGCCTGTAATAACCAGAAGACATAAAAGACACAAAAGAAAGGTATAAAAAACTAAAATAAGATTTAATTAAAAAAAAAAAACAGAAATGGGTATTACATGATTGTTGACATCATATAAGCACCAGGTGAAAAATAAGGGGAGATCAGAGGAAGAAAAGACAGGATAAAATATCATTGACAATGGCAAGAGGAAACAACTAGATGTTTATAACTTTATACTCTTCTTTCTTTTACTTCTCATGAGGTCGGAAGCAACACAAGAAGAGAACTCAGTGCCTTCCTTAAAATATTAGAATAATACCAGTGATGCAAGTTAAGGTTTTCTTTTTTCTTTTTTTAAGAAAAAATTGTCTATTGTTCCACGCTCACAAAGAAGTAAACCTCTTAGAGACTTTGACTACCAAAGATGCGCTAACTATGATAGAATAGTTGCATCCAAAGGCACAAGAAATTTCAATTCTTCAAACAAAGCAAAATCACACAGAAATTTAGCAAAGACAAGCCTGCCCCTAATAGTCTAGCATGTTTCCCAGCACACACCCAGAGAAATATTTGGCTTTTATTAACCTAAATAAGCAACATACAAGGATAGGCACTATCAA
Source organism: Fremontodendron californicum (assembly GCA_030761205.1). Lineage (NCBI taxonomy): Eukaryota > Viridiplantae > Streptophyta > Magnoliopsida > Malvales > Malvaceae > Fremontodendron > Fremontodendron californicum. Next base: position 6,134,958 of record JAULJL010000037.1, read on the forward strand.
GCTCGCTCAATACATGGTTATCTCTCATATGAAAACATATAAAGAGAAAAACATTTGCCAAACTTGCTAACATGAAACAGAACAAGGAACAAAAAAAAAGTGGCTTACATTTACAAGAAAAGAAATAAATGGGTTTGCAGCAGACTTTTGAGAGGAATAGCTTCGATGAAGAATAGCAAATGCAACCAATCGTTCAGTAGAACTGAGCATCATTTTGTCCTGGAATTATTCAAGCTCCAATTTGTCAGCAATCAATCCAAACATGTTAGTAGGACATCCTCACTTTGTGAAGAACTATTATAAAACTTCATTAAAAGTTACAAATATCCTAGTAGGCAGCCTTGCATTGTGTAAGAACCAAATGCTATCCTTTATCCTTAAAAAAAGACACTTGTATTTTCATTATTTTCAATTGAAACCATAGCTTACAAAAAATAATAAAAGGTTCAATAAAACAGAAGTACAACACTTTTATCTGCCTTTGCCTTTTCAAAAATGTGCTACTAGGTGCCAAAAGCCTACACCTTGCCTAGAGGGTTCCAAGGTGTTTTTAATGGCTAGGAACTTTGCCTTTAGCTAAACCTATAATACCTGATAAGATTTGAGCTTACTGAACATATTCTACTGGTAAAATAAAACTCAATATCTATAGCACATGAATGAAGCACTTCCAATGTTCTTGGTAACCAACAATCAAATCCAAATCACCATTCAAGATGGCAAAAATCTATAATAATGACTATAATGATATCATATATAATACATTAAAATAGTAAACAGACATTAAGTCCATTGTTTTGCTTGAACCTTAAATAATCAAACTACAAGAGAGGAGTGCAAAGGATTATCACTCAGAATTTGCAGCAAACCAATTAAGTATATTCAAAAGTAAAGAGATGTGGAGAAAAATAACCTAACTAAAATGGTGTCCTTCGTCATTTTAGGTGTTTTGTTTCTCACATTCATGAATAAAACATGAGCAAATATACACTCACATAAAATTCAGTAATGTTTTCTCCTCATCACTTGACTCAAAAACAAACAATTAGAAGTAAATTTAATTCCACTTTAAATTAGTCCTCTAATCTATTTACTCCTATTATATCTCCTATCAAACCAAGCACACCACATTTATACTTAGTACTCTATTTATTTAGGATTTCTTTGGTATGAGAGAGAAGTGCAAGGTTGGAAGAAGGTGGATGAAAATTGGAAAAGAGGAAAGAAAATGAGTTTTACTCAAATTTGGTAGGAGTGACTAGACCTGCTCATGGGCCGGGCCGTGGCCCGATTCTTTTTCATTTTCTTTGCCCGGCCCGACCCGGTAGGCCCGAATACACTGTTCATTGGATTAAAAAAATATTTTTTTATATTTTTATAATTAAAATTAAATAAAATAATATTATTATAATAAAAAATTACTGTTCCGGGCCGGCCCGAAACACAAAATATCCTGCCCAGGCCCGGCCCAATACGGGCCGGGCCTACCAGGCCGGGCGGGCTGCCCGGCCCATGAGCAGGTCTAGGAGTGACTGCCTTTGTGGTACATATTAACAAAAACAATCTTCCCAAACTGGAAGACTAGAGAAAAACTAATCATCATGTAACATGTGTGCTAAGTATTGCCGATTAAAGTATAGTGATAGTCCACTTCTTTTAATAATAAAAAACACTTTTCAATGCTACCAAGCAATGGATAAAACAATTTTTTTGTTTCCGTCACCATGTATGAATAGTTCCTACCAAGCATGGTTGATAAAAGAGAAACCAATTTTCTTTCCTTTCAGTTTATTATCCCTCCTAAAGCTTCGTCTTTCTCTTTGAAATTACTCCTACAAAGCAAGGCTTACCAACAAATTAGAAGAATGCTGAAGCCTATAATTCATAGGAAGGAAAAGAAAAACTATTGAATGATCACCATAAATGAACTCATTAGCCAGAGACTAACTTTCATTTGCCAAACAAACAAGACAAACTCAATTACATGGAACCATAGACTATCCAATATGAAGATTAGCAGGAGAGCATTCTAATCCGATATCTATTCAATTCCTGTTTTATTAACCCAATTTTCAAGTTCACATTCTCTAGTACCATAATCTAACACTAGTTACTTCATTCCCCGAAAATCCAGCACAACTAAGTAAACAAATTTCGCAGTAATTCGCTAGCCTTTTCGATTTAAATGGAAAAATAAAAAGTAACAGTTTCTGAACAGCTAGAAAGGAATTCGGAAATAAACCCTAAAAGTTGTAAAAGCAGGTGAGAGAAGTGAAAATCAAATTAAAAAAACCCTAAAACCCTAGAGAAAGGGAAATTAAAAAGAAAAAGAGGAGAAGCGAAATGACCTGCAATAAGAGTGAGAGAGAATAGCAGACATTGAAATGCCGGAGCTTGGAATTGCTGAAGAATTCAGTGACCGTCTCTTCGATTGATTTTTGTTCAGATGAAGATTTCAACAAGTTCACTATCTTACACTGTTCTTCCAAATTCAGCATCTTCTTCCCCATTCTCTTCTCTTTCTTTTACTGAAATTTCTTGTAGTATTTAACAGAGTAAAGATTTTGTTGAGTTTTTTGTTTGTATGTATTGCTGGGAATCAAAGAAAGAATTGGAATATACGTTAGGGATCCACTTACAATTAATTTTAAACATTTACGTCATTTTTATTTTTATTTAATTCGATCATTCTATTTTATATTTTATTTATTTAAATTATATAAATTAAGTATTGAGTAAATTAAAAATATTTAATTATTTCATATAAAAATTTTAATCATTAAATATATATTAAAAAATAATATTCTCGATCGATATAATTAAAATATTAGATCGATTCAAAATTTTATATTCATCTTATATAAATATATAAAAATCAAAGTTTTTGACAAAAAAGACAATTATCTTATATGGAGGATCTAACTTTTAGACATATGAATCATTTTAATGCATAATAAGTAATTTAAATTTAAACATTTAATTAAACTAATATCAATTATCAATCATAATTTTAGGGCTCAATATTATTATTTGAATTTCATATATATTACTTTGAATTTAATTTTTTTCAACTATTATAAATTTAAAATCATATATGTCATTTTTGTTTATGGTAATGTTTAATTACTTTAGGTTCAATTTGTCAATCTAACCAAAGCTCTCAGAATTTTCCATACAAATTATTGGAAAAAAAAATGAATTACATTTAATAGACGAAGCATGAAGTTTACCTTGATAAGAAGTTAATACAATTGGAGAGTAGCCTCCCAATTCTCAAGTTGTCTAACATATAAAGATATCTTATTTATAATATATAACTTTTTTTTTTGGTACAATATGAATTATAAGAGTCGTTGCATAAGTTTTAAAAGGAATTAAAAATTTAAAGGTTAATTGCATATTAAATTAGGCATAATTTATGCAATATAATTATAACGGATTCTTTTATAAAGTAATTTACAACATGTTTATGTTTTGTTTTGGAAAATTCATATCTATAATTGAAGATATTCTATTGAGAGTAAATTGTTTTAGAAAATTAATAAGTTTATATAATCATAAATACTCATTAAAAGATGAGGTAATTATAAATTTAGTCCTAAAACATACACATTTTTTCATATCAGTCATAAAATTTTTACTTGTAAATATTTAATCCTAAAAGTTATCAATGTGTTAAAAGATAGTCTTTTAGTCGCTTTTCGAATAAAAACGTTAATTGAAGGTTTATATAAAAAAAATTATGTGGCATATAATAAATCACATGTAAAGCTAAATAGTATTTCATTATTTGTAAAATATTAGAAAAAATTTTTGTCAAAAGAAAAAACAAGTTCCAAATAAAAGATAAAAAAACTTTACTTCATTTCATTAAAGATTATTGGTTTAATGAGAAAGAGATAAAAAATGTTACTTTAATGAAGAAAAAAAATAGAGATTTTTTAATTTTTATAAGGAGATTGTTGTTTTTAAATAGTTTTTTAATATTTTATAAATTATTGAAATGACATACACATGTGTTCATTATATGCCAACTAAGTTTTTTATTAGTATTTTCATTTAAATAATTATTGAAATACTAATTTTTAACATATTAACAATTTTTAGAACTGAATGTTTACATCTAAAAGTTTTAGGACTGAAATGAAAAAAAACTTATGTTTTAGGACTAAAATTATAATTATCTCTTATAATATATACAAAAATATTCATGATTAATGAACCTTTTATTTAAATTTTGAATTTTTAAGTTAATTGTCAAATTAATGGTAACTAATTTATAGAAGGCAAGAATATTGATATTTAAAAATATAAATATAATTAATTTAGTCAAATTAAATTATTTAAATAAAAATGCATAAAAATCAAATCAAATCCATTGATTAGAGGACACATGATATTTACATAAGACTATTCATGTGTCAAAAAATTAGGCAGTTCACATAAGACATTGATCCGGATTGATATAGTTTAACTATATGATTATAAAATTTAATATAAAAAATCAATTAACTTTACCTTTAAGATCAATGTATTAATATATAATTTAATGTATTAATATAAAAAAATAATTAACTTTCCCTCTAAGATCAATTTGCCTTTTGTACCAAAAAAATATCAATATTTCATTCACTATTCTCCACAAATTTATATAAAGATTGTTTACATTACACAGTTATCCAATTTTTATAAAAAGTTTAGTCAATAATATAAAATTTTCAAATGATCCTTTTAAAGGATATAACATTTCCTAATCTTTTGCTTGAAAAAATAATTCAAAATCTCAAGAAAAATGAAAATAAATTATGGATAGAATCACATCAACAACATTAGTCTGCTATTATGTAGTTAAGAAACAAAATTAAAAATAATTAAGTAAAAAAACTTCATTAATACACTAAAATAAAAAAAAGATTTACTTTTTAATTTGAATGTCTTTAATATCTAACTTACTTTTTTAAAAAAATAGTTCCCTTTCATTTTAATCATTGATAAATTAATATTAATTTTTAATTTATATATATAACTCGGGTATCGAACAGGATTAAAACTAGTAACGAATAAAATCTATACTTTACCTATAAAAAAAAATCTCCTACAGGGGTCTTTGTGTGACACATGTTCAGGTGTCTATGATTGACACCTGTTTTTTTTTTTTATTTATTTACTTTTATGGCAAAACGATGTTGTTTTGCTCAAAATTTAAAAAAGAAAAGAAAAAGAAGTATCCAAAAAGTGTAAGAGAGAACGAAAGACAAAAAGAAATTGAAAAGATGAAGAGATAACGGGAAAAACAAAATTGGGAAGAAGAGGAAGAGAAGAATCATGAGAGAGAAATCAAAAAAAGAAAGAAAAAGAGAAGAGAGGAAGAACAAGAGAAAGAAAACAATCCAGGAAAAAAGGAAGAGAAATTGAAAAAAAGACGAAGATAAGATAAAAGGAGAGATTCGTTTCAAGTTGATCAACTCAAGGGCACTTGCGTCTGCCACCGTGGGCGGTCAAGCTAGCATAGCAAGGGCAAATTTCTTTTGCCAACATGCCAAAGGTGCTGGAAGAATTTGAACCCATATTCGGCGAATCCAATGTGGAATGGGCGGGTTCATGTTCTGGTTCGGGTCAATTAAGCAGGTTGTTATTCTACGTTCATTCTCTGGATTCATCTCATTAAGGATTTACGTCTCTGATATCCGCGAAACCACTTGGGAGTCCGTACGCTCGGTTTCACAGCTAGAAGACATGGTCTTACTCTTACTTCTTTTATTTTACTTGGTTTGCTTTAGTGGGGTTTTTATGTTTTTATTTTTAATTTTGTTAATATTGGTGTTAATGTAAAGGGACAGTGTTGGAATAAGAGGCTCTTGGTCTTGACTTCATTCACTATCTGGTAGCCTCCATTAAGTCTGAAGACTTAAAGCTTATTTTGGAAGCACTGCCTAACTCAAGTGATAAGTGATAACCAATCATATTCCCTTTTTTTTTTTTTTTTTTTTTTCTTTTTTACTAATGCAAAACTACTAATTTTTTAATCTTGGCTTTCATTAGTAATTTAAACTCAGTTAATCTTTAGTTTCATAATATTTAAGTTGATATGTAAAAGCAGTTTAAAAAAAAAAGCACTTACTAATCAAGCTCTGAAGATTGTGTCAATAGCCTATTTTAGTTCCTAAGTTAGTGGTGTTTAGTTGGTCTAAGCTGAAAAGTGGGGAAAAAAATATAAATAGTTAGAAGAAATGGTGATGTGATGAATAGCTTTGAATCAGTGACTATGGGAATTAAATTAATCCTTAGAGTTATTTTGGATACAAAAAAGCAAGCTCAAATAACAATATAGAGCAATAGAAGAACCAATCCTTTCATGTAGTGAGAAGTACCATCCTACAAAGTATAATATATAACACAAGATTTTAGCTCAACTTGGTCAATAATGAACAAGAAATGAAAGTGTTATTTGCTTGTTTGAAGGTGTTTGAAAATGTGCTATGCTACTATGTCAATGAAGATGTGCTCATACACTAAGGAAAACATAAAAAGGAGAAAGAAGAGCCTCAAATGGGGATTTTCAAGGCCTAGCCAATTCTAACAAAGTAAGATTCATGCACAATTCGTGATTTTATTGCATAGACTTAAAACAAATATATTTAATCTTTTTTTTTCATGCAATCTTATGCAGGAAACCAATTCCTGTTCTAGAAACTTGCTATCTGTATAGGATAAGAAGGTAATTTTCAATTTACTTGCTACTTCTTCCTTCTTATTTTGTCCTTTAATATAGTTATTTGATTTTACGTTAGTTTAAGGTGCAATAAGCAGAGCAGCATCAGTCTCTTATGTTTAGTTATTTTTGCTTTCAATCTTTTATTCTATATCAAATGAAAAATGGGAAAGGTGCAATGAGCAGAGTACTAGAGTTGTATAGGGATCTAGAGAGGATATATCTTCTTACCGGTATACATTGTTGACAGAATTTTTGTTATTTGTCATTTTATATATATATATATATATATATTTATTTATTGCTGTTTCTTTATCTTTTTTATTTGTTTTGGATGTTTGTAAGGAATACCTGTCATTTATCTATTATTTGCAACAACAGATTGGATCAAAAAGAAGTGAGAAGAATGAATTGCAAAATTAATATGTTCTTTTTACTTCAGCTTATATTTCTATCTTTTTTTGTTCATATACTTTTTTTTTTCAATGTTTTGAAGACATTGAAGCATTGTTATAACTTATCAAACATTTATAATTATTCATTTATCATTATAGTGCAACCAATATAAATATAAAACATTTAATCCTTAACACGAAGCGAAGCTAGGGCATTATACTAGTTATATTGTTAAATCTAACTATCAGTTCGTATAAAAAATTATGAGAATATGTAAAATTAATTTAATTTTATATTGGATCCTTCTTTTTACATATATATATTATATAAATTTATATTTATATAAATAAACACTTAAAATAAAAATTCAAGAGTAATACGACTGCGTTGGCTTTATGGGCTTTATCAGGCCCAATACGACTGCCTCTACCCTTTGAGCTTAACATCCAATACTGCTGCGCAGGCGTATCAGGTGCTTTCTTGCCAGAGATTTTTTTAAAATTTTAATTTTCTATACATCATGGAATTTTTTAACTTCACATACGAGATTAAGAAATTGACAAGTATTTTTTGTTATATTAATTTTGTAATATTTTTACTATACCTTACAAAAACATGTATCATTGTGCTAAATTTGTTGCTGGAGTTTTTAAACTCTATTGCAGTGGTATCAAATAATTTTTCTTAAATTATTACCAATATATTTATTTATAAAATATATTTTTTATAACTCAATTTACATGGTATTAAATAAAGAAAATCTATCTGATACAAACATAACATTAAATAAAATAATTTACATTTTTCTTCCTCACATCAATTTTTTTTTTTAATTTTTAATTTGATATAAACGAAATATCTTATGAAATATTCTATTTTTGTTAAATTTTAGAAAAATACAAATATGGAATATTTAAAAAAATAATAATAACATTGTGGAAGAGATATGTTGGATTTGATGTTCGATGATCGAATTTGATTTTACAATATTACTATTAACTAATGTTATCACCGATCACCAACAACTTGAAGAATATAAGAAGATAAAAATTGTTATAGAATTGTTATTTTTAGTAAAATAAAAATTATATGTTAATTTTTTAATGCCTTTAATTAATTATTGTTATTTATTAAAATAAAATATTTGAATGAATATTTTTTTAATTAAATTTACCTTCTAATCATTTAAAATCAGAGTTGAGTAGTAAAATTCAATAAAAAATCAACATTTAGTGGCATAATTCAATCAAACAAAAATAAAGTGGCATAATTCAATATTGAATTACCTCTAATTCCAAAAGTAAAATGACAGATATTAATCAAAATAAAATATAATGACAAATTTCAATAGGCAAATTTATTTGAATATTGATAAAAAAAATTATTTTCAAATTACCGATTATTTTTAATTATTTACCAAAATACTCCGATTTTTGTACAGGTTTAAAAAGAAAAATAACAAGGGAAATTGCCATATGATATGGAGATTTCCGAACTGTTTTCTTCTTTAATTTTAAAAATGCTACCATTACAAAACGATAAAAAAAAAAAATTTTTGAAGGCAACGGTCACTTGACTGTTACCTTCAAAACACATCACCCAACCCTAAACCCTATAAATACCCCCTCAATTTCATTTTTTTCATACAAACAATTTTCATAAACTCAAATCTCTCTCTTATTTCATACAAAAAAAAATCTCAAATAAATTCTTAGTGTTGATTTTTCATTCTTCCATACAAAAATTTCTTAGTATTGATTTAAAAATGGCTTCATCATCATTATTGAGATTGCAAAAGAATCACTTATCCGTAGTTATATGTCAAGAGGTTAGTCAATTTTTGTAATATTATATGTATTACATTATTAATTTTTTATAATTATTTAATTTAATTAATTATGAACAGGATACTGTTCGCGTCTTACGTTCGAGAATTTTTTTCAAGACCCGCATCCATATATTATTGACCACTTAAAGAGTTTCAGATTTTATTATGCAAGTCAAATTCGACAATTTATGCTTCTACCGGACTTAATTAGTGCGTCAGTGGAGACCCGAGACACACACTTTTAATTTTTCGTATGGTGAATGCACGATCACTCTAGAAGATGTTACGCTTCAACTTGGACTACCAGTGGATGACATGGCAGTTACAGGCGCAAGCCTTCTAGATTGGAATGAAGAGTGTCAAAATTTATTGGGCGTTGACCTCCAGAAGAGTGTCTCAAGGGCTCAACGGTGACAAAAACTTGGTTGTTGTCATTTCAAAATCTCCCCAAAAATGCAAGTGAAGAAGAGGTAAAATATGTTGCTAGAGCATATATTTTACGTTTGATTGGAGGAATGCTAATGCCCGACAAATCGAACAGTCGGGTACATTTAATGTATCTTCCATTACTTCGTGATTTAGAGCATGCAGCAAATTATAGTTGGGGTTCTGCGTGTTTGAGGTTTTTGTATAGAGAACTGTGTCAGGCTACAGTTCCAAAGAGCCATGACATAAGTGGATGTTTAGTGCTTCTACAGTCATGGGCTTGGCATCGACTGCCATTTATTACTCTGTGCAGGAATTTTCCGTCTGTATACCCCCTTGCAAGCAGGTAATAATCTTGACTATTTTATTAATTTGTACGAACTTGTATTTTTTATAAGTATATTAAGATTTTGTATGCATTTTAACAGGTGGAGTCATCCTAAAGATTGTAGCAAAATTTCGATTGACCTTGCAAATATAAGATTACGACTAGATCGAGCAGGATATCATAAGGTAAATGTTTCGATTGTTACATTCAAGTATTTTTGTATTTAATCTATATGAAACAAATAATTGTAATAATTATACGCAATTTGTGTGGATGTCATATTCTTCAAAGAAAATTATGGCATGCCTCCCATCGGATGCCTACAATAATTGTCATATATGGAAAGCAAATACAGCATTGACATGCTTTGCATATGTGGAGTGGCACCACACTAACAGGGTGTTGCGACAATTTGGGATGTAACAACCCGCAATCACCGATGAACCTTGATAAGGTTCACAAGATTGACATGCGTGGGCATCATGAAGAATTTTGGCCTACGAAGCATCGACAATGGATCCAGTGGTGGAATCTACGTTCTGAACGAATTCCGACAGGTTATCCCATTGTTCGTAATAAATTTAACCCATCTGATGATTACATAAGATGGTATAAAAATGAAGGTCGACCTTTTGTTTGTCCACCGTCGGAGTTTGAGGATGTTAGGAGTAAGTCATTTCCCGGACCAACTTCAAATCCAGTCCCTCTTACACACGAAATGATAGTTCCTAGACCTAGTCGAAAACATGGGCAGACGCGTCAACCAGCCTCATCATATGAGGCGAAGTTCACTACACCGAGGATGTCATCTAGTCTTCCTGAACCTCAACCAGAACATGGCGTAGCGTCTAGTCATCGTTATTCCATCAGTCACCTCGGATTTGATGTTGGTGAGTGTTACCGACCATCACCGCGAATTACAAAGTTAGATGACTAGCTCTCCACCCCAAGTCCAAGTTCAGAATATCTAACTACAATGTATCAGTTTGGAACCCTATGTCAGCATTTGATGGTACATCATTTGTGGGTCCATCTAGTAGTCAGGTTCCCTTTATGGGTGGACTAGGTGTTGGCTCCTCAAAAAGTGGGTTTTCATTTGTAGATACAGAACATATGGGTCCCTCTAGTAATGCGTTTCCATCGACTGATGTGGGTCATTTCCATGAGCATCCGGATGACATACAACCAAAACCAGTGGCGGTAGGTCGACGACGAGGTCGACAGCGAATATGTGCTATTGACGAGGTTGAACGACGGGTGCAACCACCACGCAATAGGAGAGCTCGACACTGTTGCGCAACACTACGCGATACGAGAGCTCCTCTGTAAATAATTAGAATAAACGTACTTTTGTATAATAATAATGTATTTTTGTATATATTTTTTTTATAATAATGTACAAATTTACATGTTTCGCATTTCATGTTATATAAGTTTTTTTTTCTATTTATCATTACATGTTATATAATTATATTTTTATATATGATTATAATTTTTTATTTTTCTTTCATTAAATGTAAAAATTAACCGTTATTTAAATTTTAAAATTATTATTTTTTAATTTTGTTACTTAAATTTTGTTATTAATTTTTAAATTTAAAAAAAAATAGTTTGGAAAACGGTATATTTTTTTTTTTGTTTTGTAAAATTAGTTTTTTTTTTTTTTTAAATTTAGTTATACAATTAAAAATTTTTTTTTACCGTTTTCCAACGGTGTAATTAAAAAAAAAATTAGTTTGGAAAAACGGTATCATTTTAAAAAAAAAATTAGTTTTATAAAATTAGTTTTTTTATTTTTTTAAAATTTAATTTTGTAAAATTAAATATACAATTTATTTTTTTTTTACTATTTTAAAAAGGTAAAATTATTAAAAAAAAAATTAAAAATAGTTCGAAAGTTGTCATATCATATGGCGACTTCCCTTGTATTTTTTTTTTTCATTTTTTTATAATATGAAAGGAAGTTGCCATATCATATGGCGACTTTCCTTCTTTTTTTTGCAATTTTTTTTAAAAATTTTTATTAAGGGAAGTCGCCATATCATATGGTGACTTCCTTTGTTATTTTTTTTAAAAATTGGTACAAAAACATTTGTATTTTGATAAATAATAATAAAAAAATCGATAATTTGAAAAATAATTTTTTTATAATACGGTGACAAATCTACTAATAATTATTTTTGAGTCCATGGGACTCAATGGGTATTTTTGAATTAGGTTAGAAATAATTTCGTCATTATTTATAACAAAAAAAAATGGGTCCTACTTGAGATTTTTTTTTTGGGGAAATATAAAAAACATGTAGTAATTGTTAAATGATATAATAATATACAATAATTTATTTAAGAGAAATAAAAAAAATTATAAAAAAAAATTATTCTTAATTAAATAACTTTATTTCTCTTTATTTTTTCTCAGTTGCTCATCTCTTTCATTTCTTACTCTCAGATTTTCCTCTTTTGTCAATCAATATCAGCCATTCTCACGTCACTCCCCTCTCAGCCTTTTCTACGATTGCGACACGTGGTGGCTATTGTTCTTTTCCTACGCCGCGGTAAGCTTGACATGGATTACGCGCTTGACATTGATGACGCACTCCTCGCTGGACTTTTAGCTCGCGATCGACTCGGAGACAACCCTCTGACCACGGAAAAAAATCCTACTCTCTCTCCATTTCGACTACTCTGCCATTGAAACCAAAATCGATAGAGTTTATCATTAGAGTTCCTAACCCTTCCCATTTTGTGGTCTTAAAACGCGTGAAGAGACACTCAAAAAGAGTAATAGAGAAGAAGAAAGAAACAGAGAGAACAATTGCACACTTTAAGGGTAAGCAACGGAAAGAAAGGAATTTTTTTTTTTTAAATCATTTTTCATTAAAGGTAAATAAGTCATTTTCATTTTTTTTTTAATAATTTCATAACTTATTATTTCTTTTTCAACAATTTGTTCTTGCATGGTACAATTTTTTTTTAATCATGTATTTAAAGAGATTAGTTCACACGTTAATTCGTGAGTCGATTTACAATCCGTACTCGATCCGCACGAAAAAGAGTTAAATTTTGTTTTATTATTTTAATTTTAAATGATATATTTAAAGAGGTTGGTCCACACGTTGACTTGCAGGTCGATTTAAAATCCGTACCCGACCCGCTCAAAGAAAAAAAATTATTTTATTAATTATTTTTAGTTTTTTATTTTATTTTTAAATGATGTATTTAAAGAGGTTGGTCCACACGTTGACTCGTGGGTCGATTTAAGATCCGTACACCACTGTCTTGGGAAAAAATTATTTTATTAATTATTTTTATTTTAAATTTAAATGATGTATTTAAAGGGGTTGGTTCGCATATTGATTCACGGGTCGATTTAGGATCCATACCGGACCCGCTTAGGAATTTATTTTATTAATTATTTTTAGTTTTTTATTTTATTTTATTTTATTTTTAAATGATGTATTTAAAGAGGTTGGTTTGCATGTTGACTCGCAGGTCGATTTAGGATCCATACCCGACCATCTCGGGAAAAAAAATTAAAAAAAGAAATTTATTTTATTAATTATTTTTATTTTAATTTTAAATGATGTATTTAAAGGGGTTGGTCCGCACGTTGACTCGCGGATTGATCTAGGATCCGTACCCGACCCGCTCGAAAAAAAAATAAAAAAGAAATTTATTTTATTAATTTATTTTTAGTTTTTTTTTTTTTAAAATAATGTATTTAAAGAGGTTGGTCCGCACGTTGACTCGCGTATTGATTTAGGATCCGTACCCGACCGTCTCGAGAAAAAATTAAAAAAAGAAATTTATTTTATTTAATTTTAAATGATGTATTTGAAGAGGTTGGTCTGCACGTTGACTCGCGGGTCGATTTAGGATTCTTACCCGCCCCGCTCGGGAAAAAATAGAAAAATATATTATTTTATTAATTAATGTTTTTTTAATTTTAATTGATGTATTTAATGGGGTTGATCTGCACGTTGACTCGCGAGTCGATTTAGGATCCGTGACCCTACTCGTTCAGGAAAAAGTAAATAAATAAATTTATTTTATTAATTATTTTTATTTTTAATGATGTATTTAACGGGGTTGGTCAACACGTTGATTTGCTGGTCGATTTAGGATCCGTACTAACCCGCTTGGAAAAAAAGGAAAAAAGGAAAAAAGTAAAAAAAGAAAAAGAAAAAACGAACTTGTTGCTAACCTACGTAAGAAAATCGATCCTACGAGAGAATAAAATACAAACCACAATTTTATTTTCTTATTTTTCATTTATTATTTTTTACCTCCTATAAATAAAAATATACACTATACAATAAAATCTAAATATTTTTTCAAAAATACATATAAATAACATTTGAAAATGCATTTGTATTATGTAATTTATAAACAAACAATTATCATAAATTTAATTTTCATAATTAAAAAATATAATTATATTAATATTATTATAATTTAAAAATAAAACATTTAAATAATTTATTATTATTTAATAAAATATAAATTAAAAGTAATTTATTATTATTAATAAATTAAAAAAACTTATAAATTTTTTTAAAATATCCCGACGAAGTGGTTTTTTTTTTTTCCTTTAACTCTAAATTTTTATACTTATTTTGTTTATTTTTCTCGACTAAATCGGTTTCTTCTGTACATTTTGTTCTGTACACTACTTTAATTATGGTCTAAATTCCGTTTTTCCTATTGTTTCATTTAATATTATTTTCTTTTCCTTTAATTATAAAATTGAATTAATTATTAATTATTTTTTATTTCTTTCATTCTAGAAATATAATTTTTGTCGGTTGAGTTAAGTAAATTTCTTTTTTGTACCTGAGATTATGAATTATGAATTTTTTTTTTTTTGGCTAAAGGGAGAAAAAAATAAATAAAAACAAAATAGTTTTTGAAAAATTTTCAAAAGTAAATTTTTAGAAAAATTGTGATTATTTTTCTTAAAATTTCTAAGTGAGGAATATCCTTGAACTCAAAGTATTATTCCAATAAAATAGATTAATTTCAAATAATCACAAATGGAAATGTAGAATAAAGGGAATTGAAGGAATTAATTGATTTTGAGTAAATTTAAAAATTTCATCAGCATATATATATATATATATATATATATATATATATAGAGAGAGAGAGAGAGAGAGGGATCCACTTACACTAGTGTAAAACTAAATTAGTTGTACACACTTCCATAACTTTTTATACGATTTATATTTGTTTAATCCGACTGTCGTATTTCATGTTCTATTCACGTAGATCATGCACGTCGAATTTTGAGTAAATTAAAAATGTCTAACTATTTGTTTGATGTAAAAAATTTTAAACCATTAAATATATATTGAAAAAGACAGTATTCTCGATCGATATGATAAAGATATCGGATCGATTCGAAACTTTACGTGCACAACGAGTACAATTATATTGTTAAATCCAACGGTCGGTTTGTTAAAATATAAATCGTATAAAAAATTACGAAAATGTGTAAAATTACTTTAGTTTTAGACTAGTGTAAGTGGATCTCTTCTCGTGTATATATATATATATATATATATATATATATATATTTATGTGTATATATATGCACAAATTTGAAGAATAATAAATTATTAAAAAGTTATAACAACAATAATATGATTATTGTGAATAAAAATAAAATTATTCAGTTATTATTTATTAATATATAAATATAGTGAAAGTGATATTTTAAATCTTATAATTGTTCTATAATATATTACAAATATAAATAATTATTTTAAATAAATGTAAACAAAGGATTATATAAATCACGATCTTTGTTATTAATATTCGAATCAAATTTGAGAAGGAATAATGTGATAATATAAACATTAGTATATTTTTATAACGCGAATGTTAATATAAGTACGTTAGTTATTAATAAAATATACATATTTAAAAGATAAAATATATTAATTATGTCAATAAATACGTTCATGATATAATTTATGTAGTTTACAAATAATTACTTTTAATATATTTAATTTTAATTTTTTTTATTATTAGAACTAGAATCATTAATATAATTATCGTTATTAACAAAATATATTTTTATTTGATATTCACATATATTAAAACTTGCAAAATAATATGTTTGAACATTTTCAAAACAATGTCACATAACTTTCATATGGTAAGTGAAAGGTTATGTCTTCAATAATTAAAAAGTTGTATCTAATTATGTATTAAGAGTTGTGTCTCTTGGTTATTTACTAAGTATTTTGACTATTCAAATAGACATCTATTTGGACAATTATGTCTATATAAAAAGACATCTATTTGCTTATAAATAGAACCTCTCTGATTTGTGGAAGACATAGAAAATAGAAAAAACAAAGGTTGAATATTGTTCTATACATGAACAATAACCATAAGACCCTCAGAAGTTTTTTCGAGATTCCGAATTTGATGATTCTGTTCTTACACTGTTGAATGCTCAGTGGATTAATTTCGTCAATGCAAAACGAAGTCAATCATTGGGCTTCATTATATCTTTGAGGTTTATACGCCGATAACTCTTTTATATACTAAATTATTAAGTAGTGGGGCGAATAAAAGCTTAAGAAAAGTGGGACATTGTTACACGTCTTTAGAGCTGCTCATGGGCCGGGCCGCGGCCCGTTTTTTTTTTTTTTTCTCTGCCCAGGCCCGGCCCTGGGTCGGCCCGGCCCGCCCGTTTAGGCCCGAAACATTGTTCATTGGAATAAAAAAATAATTTTATTTATTTTTTTATAATTAAAATTAAATAAAATAATATTATTATAATAATAATTACTGTTCCGGGCCGGAACACAAAATATCCTGCCCAGGCCCGGCCCAATATGGGCCGGGTGGGCTGCCCGGCCCGTGAGCAGGTCTACACGTCTTAAAACCTTCTTTAATTTCTCACTATTTTCAATTCCCATATACTAACAATCTTAAGGTTTTAATTTCATTTTTTGAAAATGATTCTTACAATTTTGAATATCAATGATGGGAGGAGGCTTAAAGAATAAAAGTAACTTTCAAGGGATCAAAATGAATCCGTATAAAGCAATGCATAAATCTCAGCCTTGAAACGAAAATGAGCACATGAACATGAAATTGTGCTAACACACGGGATCTTCATTAATTGAAGCCGTCAAAGGCAACATTGGATGCTCATTATTATGATCAAACATAATGTTTTTTCGTGACTGTTTCATAAGGGTCGTGGATGGTAGACGAAGATACAATCATGATTTATCACCATTGTTCATATTTCAGAACGGATATGTAGCCATACAATTGCCTAACACTAATTGCAATAAAATTAAGATGCAAAGAAAGCAATTAATAAGTGTTGCATAGTGTCGCTTATTGCCCAGGCACGTCCTTCAACCAAGAATCGAGTTGTTTTCCAATTGAATCACAAGGTATGCAATTTATTTTGTGCATAATTCCATGTAAGAATATTGATTCATTGCACTAACTAGACACTTTTAAGGAAATGTATGGTCAAATGCTATATCTACTTGATATACGTTTATTGTGTTTTAATAGAATGTTATTGTTTAATTATCATATCTTGGCTGCTTCTAGAATAGATAAGGATTTATTAATAATGATCCATGATTTTCATGAAAACCCATCAGCAATTGATAAAGAAATTTCCCATGTAATTATAGAATATATGCAAGGAATAAGATTTGGCTGTAAGAATGGTTTTATGTTTAAATCACGGCACCAAAATTGATATGATAAATTGAGTCAATCTATTTATCTGGTTATATTTTTATTGGCTGTTTATGAATGAAAAAGTTAAACTATTAACCTTTTGTTTACTGGTTTATTTAAATTTGGATCATCATTAAATTGCTAGACCCATGCCATATGATGGCTATTATTGACTTCAAAATAATTGAAGTCTGTTTAATGGTTAACGAGAATTCCAAAAAGAAAATTGGTCAAGGATTATGAAGATCATGGTTAAGGTCTTTGCTTACAATAAAAGTGAATTGAAGGCCTCGATATTAATGGAGTTTCATTTAATTATTTTGTGTATATACGGCCATTGGTTGTGAAAGGATGATACTCTCAAAACTTACAAAGTTAACCGTGAAAAAGAATGAAAGGATAACACATTCTTATGAAAGGTTTATTGGCCAACGCCCAGAGGCACCAAGGAATGATCTTTGACGCTTGAGATTGTCAAATTCAGAACATACATTCATAGATTTTATGAGTACGAAAATATTTTAAATAGCAAGATGAATGCTATTAGACCTATTTGGATGGTGGACATGATTTTGATTATAGTGATAAAAATGATTAATCATGTCCATGATAAAGGGTGTATATATTTGTGATATAATAATAGTCACTTGATAGGTGGTCCGTTAATGGTTCGGTAATATTGATTATATTTTAAAATGATATATGAAACACCCTTATGTGTATATATATATATAGTTTGTTGACAAAAAATCGTGTTATATGATTATACACAATAAGTTTTAATTTTTATGTATTAACTATGGTAAGAAACTATGAAAAAATAGCAACAATATTGTCTTGTTTCACCAAGGGATTTGAGGCCTCTTTACAATAAATTACTTGGTTAAAAAGACAATATGATGTATGGTTCACAATTTGGTGATAATGGTGTTACTTTCTTGAGATATCAAGAAATAAATAAAATGAACAAATGTGAAACCATTGATAACTCGTATAATTATATAGTTTTTAGTTATGTTTTATTATTGTTTTGTGTCAAATACGAGTTATTATTGTTTAGTCTAATTGTGTTTATGATCTTTTATATTTTTATGTAATTTGGTGTTTTTCACAAGTTTCTTTGAGTGATTTCAGATTACTAGAATTAAGGGCAAATCCAGTTCAGTTCCAGTTCCGACACCTTTTGCCATATCAGCTATATCTCGAGTTTCACTGAAGCAATAAGGCTGAACTTTGTATCCCTGCAAAGCTAAGAGGCATATCTATCTTTTTCATGTTTTACACTTCTTGAAACGGAGTCGTTTTCCCTAGCGAAATCGACCATCAAGTTGGCTGATGTGCAATGACGTCTGTTCTGCACCGTTTTGGTATTTTGACCATATCTTCCGATCCACGTGCGCAAATGATCTGATTCCAACGGCTATGGATCCGTAACTGATAGGGGTATATTTTTCTAGAAGACCATTTTATCAGATCGAGCCTCCAACATTGACAAAATCGACCATCAAGCTGGCTGATCAGAATTGTCATACAATATGACGAAAATTGTTAGAAAAATGCACCCACCTATTATACCTACCTTTGAAATTTGTAAAGCTTGTCTCTTGTCATTTAGCCCTCCAAAATGTGTATAAATAGAGGGCCTTGGATGAGTATTGGGATACATTATACATTGGTAGGATATTAGCCTTTGTAGTAAAATTCTCTAAGTTTTCTTCTTCTTTCCTTTCTCTAGTTTTCTTTTTTATTTACTTATGCTTCTTACATTTCTTTTCATTTTATTCATATCTAGTATGTGTTGCTAATCATATTGTTGAGGTGATGAGGTGAAGCTCTTGGTAAATGCTAAGGTTAGTCTCTTAAACATGAGCTAAAATGAATCATCATTTATAAACACTAGTATAGATAATATTTTCTTTTGGTTTAAAATCATACTTGCAAAGTAGAGATCTTGATTCATTATTGACAATGAAAATGGCACAGTAAATGCTTGGTTTCATAACCTTGATTTGTTGTAGACATATACCTTGGCATAAGGAATGCTTGGACTCTTTTTATGAGTTTTGAGGACACCAAATGAACATAATATCATATGCTATGGACGTTGGACTGAATTGCTAAACCTTCCGATTGGAACCTCCCTTATGTGTGGATTTCAATTGTGTAATAAAACAAGATTAATCTTAGCATAACACCAAGAGTGGAGTCTCTAACCTCAACATCCTTTCTTATTGTTTTTTATATCTTGTTTAATTGTTTTTATGTTATTTTGTTTATTTTGTTCTCTAATATCTTGTTTATCTTATTTTGTTGTTGATTCCCTAATATCTTGTTTACTTTCTTTGTCTTATATATTTATAAACTTATACTTATTAATACGCTTCCCTGTGGTTCGACCTCGGACACCCGAGAATTTATTACTTGAACATAACCTGCACTTGGGTTTACAACTCTTAATTGAGTTACCATCAAGTTTTTGGCGCCGTTGCCGGGGAAGCAATACTAAGTATATAAGTTTATAAGTATATTTTTTTTTTTTGGCTGGTTATACCGCCTAATTTGTTTATATTTATTTTTATTGGCTGGTTATACCGCCTAATTTGTTTATATTTATTTTTATTGGCTGGTTATACCGCCTAATTTTGTATATTAACTTTGTTTTATGCTTGTTTGGCGACGTGATTTTAGATCTCGTCGTTTAGTTAGATTTTATTGTGAAACTTTTTCAGGTAATCTTTCTAATACAACTCCTACCATGGCTGACAATGAAAGTGTTCATGCTGAAGATGAGAACAGACAAGTACGCACCATGCGTGACTACTTGCAACCAACTCGAAGCTCATCACCCTCTTGTTTTATTTTTCCTCTCAATGCAAACAACTTTCGTTTTAAACCAGGTATGATAGCTTTGCTTCCAAATTTCTATGGGTTGGAATCGGAAAGTGCTTACTCGTTTCTAAAAGACTTCGAAGATGTATGTGTCACCTTTAATGACCAACAATGTACAAATGAAATTGTCAAGCTAAAATTATTTCCTTTTTCTTTAAAAGATAAAGCAAAAATTTGGCTTCATAATTTAAAACCAAGGTCAATTGGCACATGGCAAGAATTACAAACTGAGTTTCTAAAGAAATTTTTCCCAGCACATAAAACTACTGCTTTGAAAAGACAGATTCAAAATTTCAATCAAAATCAAAATGAAGCATTTTTTCAGTGCTGGGAGCGTTTTAAAGATTTGTTAAGTTCTTGTCCACATCATGGTTTTGAAAAATGGCGTCTTATTAGTTTCTTTTATGAAAGTTTAACTCCCGAAACTAAACAATTTGTTGAAACAATGTGTAACGGTGAGTTTCTAGAAAAAGAACCTGAAGAAGCCTTTGACTACCTAGACCATTTGGCAGATAACTCTCAAGCCTGGCACACAGATAATTCCTCTGAAAGTTCCAATAGATCTAATCTTGTTTCTAACAGAGGTAAATATCATTTTAGTCAAGAAGATGAGATAAAAGCTAAAGTAGCTAATTTGGCTAGAAAGATTGAAGCCATGGAACTTAGAGAAGTAAAAGAAGTCAAAACGGTTAAAAATGAAGAAAGTTGTGGAATATGTGAAATCATGGGACACCCCACTTCTGAATGTCCAAACATTCCCATTCTTAAAGAAGCGTTGCATGATCAAGTAAATTCCATAAACACATTTAAAAAGCCTTTTCCTTCTCCTTACTCTGAAACGTATAACCCTGAATGGAGAAATCATCCCAACTTCAGTTGGCGGAATAATAATCATGTTCAGGTACCACAATCTCAAAAGCCGGGCAACACTTTTTCCTATCAACCTTCACGTGTACAAACCTTGGAAGAGACATTGCAAGCATTCATGCAAACACAAGCAAATGTGAATAGCCGGACTTCACAGGACATCAATGAGATCAAAAACACCTTGTCCACATTGACAGCTTCATTACGCACTCAAGAAAAAGGTAAGTTTCCTGCTCAACCTCAGCCTAACCCTTCTACTCAATGTCTTGTTTCTTGCTCCAATGAAACTCAACAGGAAAATGCCAGTTCTATCACAACTCTTCGAAGTGGAAAGGCAATTGACAAAAAGATTCCATCAAAAGACCAAGATCCTCTTTCCCCTCCGAAAAGTAATGGTAAGGATGATGGTAAGTCTGAACTTCTTGAAAATTTGGACAAAGAAAAAGGTATGCATCCTGCTCCTTTTCCTCAAAGGTTGCAAACAATAAAGAATTTGAATCAAAATGCAGAAATTTATGAACTTTTCAAACAAGTTAAGATTAACATTCCTTTATTGGATGCAATCAAACAAGTTCCATCTTATGCTAAATTTTTGAAGGACATGTGCACAGTTAAAAGGAAACATAATGTACAAAAGAAAGCATTTTTGACGGAAAGTGTGAGCTCAATCATTCAGCACCTTACTCCACCAAAATTCAAAGATCCTGGATGTCCAACAATCTCATGCATCATTGGAAACACTAGAATAGAACGTGCATTGCTTGATCTTGGTGCTAGTGTTAATCTTTTGCCTTTTTCTGTTTATCAACAGTTAGGTTTAGGTGAACTCAAGGAAACACCTGTTACACTTCAACTAGCTGATCGTTCTGTAAAAATTCCTCGAGGGATAGTTGAAGATGTTTTGGTTCAAATTGATAATTTTTACTTCCCTGTTGATTTTATTGTTTTGGACACACATCCTGTTTCAAATCCAAATGTTCAAATTCCTGTTATATTAGGCCGTCCATTTCTTGCAACTTCTAATGCTCTGATAAATTGCAGGAATGGTATGTTGAACATTTCTTTTGGAAATATGACTTTAGAATTAAATGTGTTCAACATTTGCAAGCAACCTGGTGATAATTCAGAAGTACATGAAGTGGATTTCATTGAAGAACTTGTTCATGAACATCTCACCACTACCACATTCCATGATCCTTTAGAAGCTTATTTAATTGAATATGAGTTTGATAATGCTTCAGAAATTTCACACACTGATTCTTTGTTAAAATCTTTTCAGGATAAGCATTGTTGGAAACAAAAGTTTGAGGAACTACCATCACTTACAAATGTCACTGTACCATCAACTATTGAACCACCCAAGCTGGAGTTAAAACCATTGCCATCCGAGCTAAAATATTCCTTTTTGGGTGAGAGTGAAACTTTTCCAGTCATAATTTCTTCACATCTTGATGAACTACAAGAAGGTAAGTTGTTACAACTTTTGAAGATGCACAAAAATGCATTAGGATGGACCTTAGCTGACATAAAGGGAATAAGCCCATTAATCTGCACACATAATATTTATTTAGAGGAAAATGCTAAACCCTCTAGACAAATGCAACGAAGGCTTAATCCTAATATGAAAGAAGTAGTGAGAAATGAAGTCATTAAACTTCTAGATAATGGAATCATTTATCCTATCTCTGATAGCAAATGGGTAAGTCCTACTCAAGTCGTACCTAAGAAATCTGGAGTTACTGTAGTTAAAAATGAAAACAATGAATTAATTCCAGCTAGGACTGTTACTGGTTGGCGCATGTGCATTGACTATAGGAAACTTAACTCAGTGACGAGGAAAGATCATTTCCCTTTGCCTTTCATGGATCAAATCTTAGAAAGAGTTGCAGGGCATGAGTTTTATTGTTTTCTAGATGGATATTCTGGGTATAATCAAATTGCCATTGCACTTGAGGACCAAGAGAAAACCACTTTTACATGTCCTTTTGGTACTTTTGCATATCGTAGAATGCCATTTGGATTATGTAACGCCCCTGCCACATTTCAAAGATGCATGCTTAGCATTTTTAGTGACATGATTGAACGTAATCTTGAGATTTTCATGGATGATTTTTCTGTTTCTGGTGATTCATTTGATGATTGCTTAGCCAATTTGAAAAATGTATTGATTAGGTGTGAAGAAAAAAATCTTGTTCTTAATTGGGAAAAATGTCATTTCATGGTCACTAAAGGTATTGTACTAGGTCACATTGTTTCTGCAAAAGGGATTGAGGTAGACAAGTCAAAACTTGAATTGATTGCTAATCTACCCACACCAAAGACAGTAAAGGACATTAGGTCATTCTTGGGACATGCAGGTTTTTATAGAAGATTCATAAAAGATTTTAGCACAATATCTAAACCTCTATGTAATCTTTTAATGAAAGACACTGCATTTGAATGGACTAAAGATTGTGAAGATGCTTTTGAAAAACTCAAAAATATGCTCACTACTGCTCCTATTATGAGATCTCCTGATTGGTCCTTACCATTTGAAATAATGTGTGATGCTAGTGACTATGCTGTTGGTGCTGTGTTAGGACAAAGGAAAGATAATAAACCACATGTAATTTACTATGCAAGTAAAACTTTAAATAGAGCCCAAATGAATTATTCCACTACAGAAAAGGAATTACTTGCAGTTGTTTTTGCATTGGATAAATTCAGATCTTACCTTGTTGGATCATCAATTGTTGTCTTTAGTGATCATGCAGCTTTAAAATATCTTCTCTCTAAGAAGGATGCAAAACCTAGGTTGCTGAGGTGGATCCTTTTGCTGCAAGAATTTGACATCACCATTCGAGATAAAAAAGGAGTAGAAAATGTGGTGGCTGATCATTTATCAAGACTTGTTTGTGATGAATCTTTTGGAACCTCACCAATAAATGATACTTTTCCTGATGAACAACTTCTAATTGTCTCCACGACACCTTGGTTTGCTGACATTGCTAATTTTCTTGCTACAGGAAAAATTCCTTCTCAATGGAGCACACAAGATAAAAGGAAGTTTCTGAATGAGGTAAAGAAGTTCTATTGGGATGACCCTTACTTGTTCAAATATTGTCCTGATCAGATTTTTCGAAGATGCATTCCCGACAATGAGGTAAGTAGTGTAATTAAGTTTTGTCATTCCGAGGCATGTGGTGGTCATTTTTCATCAAAGAAAACTGCTGCAAAAATTTTACAGTGTGGATTTTACTGGCCAACTTTGTTCAAAGATGCACATAATTTTTGCAAGTCATGTGAAAGTTGTCAAAAATTAGGTTCCATTTCGAAAAGAAACATGATGCCTTTGAACCCAATTCTTGTAATTGAAATTTTTGACTGTTGGGGTATTGATTTCATGGGACCATTTCCACCATCTTTTGGTTTCTTATACATTTTAGTTGCAATAGATTATGTTTCAAAGTGGATAGAGGCAATTCCATGTCGAAATAATGATCACAAAACAGTGATTAAATTTTTAAAAGAAAATATTTTGAGTCGATTTGGAATTCCTCGATCTATCATAAGCGATGGGGGAACACATTTTTGCAACAAGGTTTTTGAAACATTAATGAAGAAATATGCCATTACACACAAAGTTGCAACCCCTTATCACCCGCAGACAAATGGACAGGTAGAATTAGCAAATAGGGAGATTAAACAAATTTTGGAAAAGACAGTTAATCCAAATCGCAAAGATTGGTCTCTTAGACTTAACGATGCATTATGGGCCTATCGAACAGCTTTTAAAACAGCATTGGGCATGTCTCCTTATAGGCTAGTTTATGGAAAACCTTGTCATTTACCTGTGGAACTTGAGCATAAAGCATATTGGGCCATTAAAATGTTCAACTCAAACCTTGATGACGCTTCTAATTTACGAAAATTACAAATAAATGAACTTGAGGAACTCAGAAATGATGCATATGAGAATTCTAAAATTCATAAAGAAAGAACTAAAGCCTTTCATGACAAGTTAATTTCAAGAAAAACATTTAATGTTGGGCAAAAAGTTCTACTTTATAATTCTAGACTTCACATATTTCCTGGTAAGTTGAGATCAAGATGGACTGGCCCATTTGTGGTTAAGCATGTGTATCATTATGGAGCAGTTGACATTGAGAATCCTCAAAATGGTAACGTATTCAAGGTAAATGGACAAAGACTCAAACTCTTTTTGGAAAATCATGTTACTCAAGAAGAGGTTGTTTTTCTTTCTGATCCTTGTTTTGAAAATAACTAGATGTAAATATAATTTTTTTTTTACCCCGGTTAAATGGCGGATAACGGTACTCCGTGATTATTTAAGTCGGTTCCATCAGCTACCCACAAAACTGATATTGTATATAAATTTCTCTTTCATTTTATTTTATTTCATTTTTTTTCAGGATGGATGATATTCTCAAAAGATTGCAGAAACGATTTCCTCCTTTTCCTCGGAATATTTTACTGAAGCTTTACCAAGTTCGATTAGAAAGATTAAGAATGCTTATGAACAAAGGGATTCCTGAAGACATACGTTGGATAATTGAAGCCAAGGTACGTGAAGATGAATATCTTCCTGTTTTGCATTTACCAGGTAGAGGTAGAAGCACTTATGCAAAGAAGCGACGAGCAAAGCGCATGAGTTCAAATTGCCACAAGTGTGCACGATGGACGTGTAACGGTAAATGTCGTTCTATTGGGATTCCGTCCTCTAATCGAGATGATAAAATTGAATTCATTAAGGATGGACTGAGTAAGGAGAATTTGGGTAATATCCAACTTTCTCTTGAGACGCATCCTAGTGGAGACGTACAAAGAGAAATTCTTGATTTATGGCCGCAATTCCAAAGGGAATGGCAACATCTTGGGAATCTGATGTTAAAAGACCCTGTTTGCCAGCTTGTAAGAAAACTGGATGGGAAGCATATCCTCGACTCATAGAAGGCGTTTAAGCCGTTTCTGGACGTAAAACCAGAGGAAGATGTGAGCCACAATCACAACTACAATAAATGACTTCTCAGCTTTTGGTTTGATTTGCAATAATTTTATTTCGGTTTAGTTTACATGTTGTTCGATTTGTGTAATTATTCTCTTTTTTTTGCATTGGTCTTTTACGGTTGATTTTTCTTCTCTTTTTGATTTTCTTCCTGAAATCACGCAAAAATCTTTTGTTAGGTTAACATTTTCTTCTGACAGGTCAAATACACTTTCGGCGACATTATTACTCTTGTCTGATTCACTACTCAGTCCTCTATATATTACACCATGTACTCATTCTCTTTCAGGCACTCGAAAAAGAAAAAAAATGGAAAGCACTTCGTCCCAGCGCATTAAAAAAATTTGTGTCTTTGGAGGTGCTTATCCAGGGAAAAATAACATATTCGCTGATGAAGCCATAAGAGTTGGAGTAATACTTGCCCAACAAAAGATCCACTTGATTTATGGAGGCGGTAGTACGGGTTTAATGGGAGCAGTCGCTACAGCAGCACACGCCGGAGGAAGTCCAGTTCTAGGAATCGTGCCAAAACTATTCACAGATTTTTGTGGACCTACCGTGGGTAAGGAAATACAAGTCTGGAGTATCCCTGAACGGATAACAATCATGTACCATTCTGCCGATGCATTCATTGCCTTACCAGGAGGTCTGGGTACATTGGAAGAAATAGCTTGCGTGGCTTCTTGGTCATCTTTGGTCACAAATAAGAAACCCATTGGTTTGCTTAATATTAATGGTTATTTTAGTAATTTACTTTCATATTTAGATAATGCTGTGGATAATGGATTCATGTTTTCAGAGGCAAGGAGAACCATAATTTCTGCTACAACCATTGAAGATTTACTCAAAAAGCTACAAGCTTATGAGTGTTTATCTGCTACGGTTGTTTCGCAAACGCTCGGAAAAAGAAAAAGAGATATGGACGAGCAAGGAGTGGATTGCACTTTGTCTTTGTGACATTATCTAACATTTTGTTTGTTGTGTCTCAGTTATAATAAGTGGTTAGCAACCTCTGCAGGTAATATCTCCTAAATTCTACCTTTAAAATTTGACATTGGGGACAATGTCATATTTTAGTAG
Source organism: Fremontodendron californicum (assembly GCA_030761205.1). Classification (NCBI taxonomy): domain Eukaryota; kingdom Viridiplantae; phylum Streptophyta; class Magnoliopsida; order Malvales; family Malvaceae; genus Fremontodendron; species Fremontodendron californicum. Next base: position 6,162,210 of record JAULJL010000037.1, read on the forward strand.
GGGGTAAGGGACATATTTTGCTAAAAAAAAAAAAAAAAAAATTTTTTGTGTTTTAAGACATTTAGAAGTATTCATTCTGAACAAGGTCTGAGTAAGGGAGACTTGAGACATACCTTGTCAGTTTGATTTAATCTTCTTCTTCAAAAAAACAAAAAACAAAAAAAAAAAAAAAAACAAAAAAAACAAAGAAAAAAGCATGTTTAGACTTAGTGTGTTTTTTTTTAGTTACTTTCAATACAATGATGAGATATGAATTGCATAAGTCTAAAACAGATTTATTAGTGAGAAGATTTTCATGAGAATTGAGCTTGATGTCAACCTTTTTATGAGCCAATGTTAATATGATATGTTGATTGAGAAAGAAGCATGTTTAGACTTAATCTGACTTGTATAATCATCTTTGTGAGTTTTTGAGCCTATAATGATTGATGCATTATACAAATCAATCTAATTTCTTTCTTGAGTGCTCTTATGATTACATGATTCTCTAGAACTTGCTTTAAACCGTTTGAGACTATATTGATACATGTGACAACATGAATATGATAGAGGCATTAGGATTATAACCAGAGCCAAACAGCCATCCATTATTAATGTTCTACGAGAACATCCCCACTAGTGAGCCAATTTGAGCCTACATTAAATATGATGTTTTATTGGTAACCACAACTTACACCTAGCCTAAATATGCTTATATCCTTACCCTTGTTCTAAAGATGAATTTTATATTTTGAGACATATTGCAAAAAAACAAGGGATATTTTTATTTGAAAATTTGGGTTAGAAACAAAAGATAAGTGTGGGGGAAGAAAAGAAAAGAAAAAGTCAAGAGAAAAAGAAAGGGATCATTGTCAAATACATTCCCATATTAAAAAAAAAAAAAAAAAAAAAAATCTTCTCTTGAACTTCTAGAAAAAGATGTTACAAAGTTGGTTAGAATGATGCAAAGGCTCAACATGAATATTTAGCCTATGTTATTATGTGCTTTATAAGAGTTTTGAGAAGTTTTATTTGTATGATCTTATTATGTCTCTAAAATCTATGAACTCTTTGGAACCTTTGTGATATCTTTATCCTTTTGTTCTTTAACCACATTATAACCCTTTGGCCCCATTACAACCTTGAATAAAGACCTCTTGATTTATGAAGTTGTATGATCTAAATAGTGGAGAATAGGTGGACAAGCAAGCATATGGTAGAAGTGTTTTCATGAGATTGATTGAGTGTAAACACTTTACCACTACTTTAAAGAGTGAAAATCAAGAGAGTATCCCATGTGAGAAGTTGAGATTAAGTTTGAATATACACTATTTTGATTGAAATATGTTATGTTATTATTGGCTTAACTCAAACTATTTACATTCAAGCAAGATCTTTTGTGAATTTCTTTAAGCTATTGATTAGTTTTTAAGACTTGTCCAATGATTATCTCTAATTTATATTGGAAGGATTAGTTATAATTATTATTTTTAGTTTTTCTTATGTCTTCAATGTTTGTGGGTATCGTCCTAGTAAACCCTCACGAGACTAAACTCGTCCACTAGGGACACCTAGGGGTTTAAAGGCTTGTGTCACATGCTAAGTGCCACCGTGATTTCCTACGAAAATGGATTAGATTAGATTTTCTTATTTTATTATTATTTTTTTTTATTGAGTCGTTGCTAGGGACTAGCAACAATCTAAGTATGGGGGTGTGATAACTCGTATAATTATATAGTTTTTAGTTATGTTTTATTATTGTTTTGTGTCAAATACGAGTTATTATTGTTTAGTCTAATTGTGTTTATGATCTTTTATATTTTTATGTAATTTGGTGTTTTTCACAAGTTTCTTTGAGTGATTTCAGATTACTAGAATTAAGGGCAAATCCAGTTCAGTTCCAGTTCCGACACCTTTTGCCATATCAGCTATATCTCGAGTTTCACTGAAGCAATAAGGCTGAACTTTGTATCCCTGCAAAGCTAAGAGGCATATCTATCTTTTTCATGTTTTACACTTCTTGAAACGGAGTCGTTTTCCCTAGCGAAATCGACCATCAAGTTGGCTGATGTGCAATGACGTCTGTTCTGCACCGTTTTGGTATTTTGACCATATCTTCCGATCCACGTGCGCAAATGATCTGATTCCAACGGCTATGGATCCGTAACTGATAGGGGTATATTTTTCTAGAAGACCATTTTATCAGATCGAGCCTCCAACATTGACAAAATCGACCATCAAGCTGGCTGATCAGAATTGTCATACAATATGACGAAAATTGTTAGAAAAATGCACCCACCTATTATACCTACCTTTGAAATTTGTAAAGCTTGTCTCTTGTCATTTAGCCCTCCAAAATGTGTATAAATAGAGGGCCTTGGATGAGTATTGGGATACATTATACATTGGTAGGATATTAGCCTTTGTAGTAAAATTCTCTAAGTTTTCTTCTTCTTTCCTTTCTCTAGTTTTCTTTTTTATTTACTTATGCTTCTTACATTTCTTTTCATTTTATTCATATCTAGTATGTGTTGCTAATCATATTGTTGAGGTGATGAGGTGAAGCTCTTGGTAAATGCTAAGGTTAGTCTCTTAAACATGAGCTAAAATGAATCATCATTTATAAACACTAGTATAGATAATATTTTCTTTTGGTTTAAAATCATACTTGCAAAGTAGAGATCTTGATTCATTATTGACAATGAAAATGGCACAGTAAATGCTTGGTTTCATAACCTTGATTTGTTGTAGACATATACCTTGGCATAAGGAATGCTTGGACTCTTTTTATGAGTTTTGAGGACACCAAATGAACATAATATCATATGCTATGGACGTTGGACTGAATTGCTAAACCTTCCGATTGGAACCTCCCTTATGTGTGGATTTCAATTGTGTAATAAAACAAGATTAATCTTAGCATAACACCAAGAGTGGAGTCTCTAACCTCAACATCCTTTCTTATTGTTTTTTATATCTTGTTTAATTGTTTTTATGTTATTTTGTTTATTTTGTTCTCTAATATCTTGTTTATCTTATTTTGTTGTTGATTCCCTAATATCTTGTTTACTTTCTTTGTCTTATATATTTATAAACTTATACTTATTAATACGCTTCCCTGTGGTTCGACCTCGGACACCCGAGAATTTATTACTTGAACATAACCTGCACTTGGGTTTACAACTCTTAATTGAGTTACCATCAACCATCATGATAAAAATTAGATAAAGTGATCACTATGAATATCATATGACTAAGAATTGATAATTGTATAAAGGATATCTTTGATAGTTGAAATACTATTAAAGAGCATTCTTTAGCAAAAAAATGAATATCCGTACATGGCGGGTGTTGGTCTTATGAACCTTCAAGATACAAATATGTATAAAGTTTCATCATGTGATATGGAAAATTAACATAGCTATGTTGGAAATTTAGGGATAAGGTTCAAGCCTATAATATTAAGTCACCCATAATGGAAACTCGACTCAAGACTTTGTATAACGTCAAGTCTTGAGTTCAATGAGACAAGTACATCATCTGTATGTGGCTCTTAGCACTATAATAATATATAATGAATCATCTCAAGTAAAGTGCTAGTACCCGTAATGATAAGAGAAGGATGAGTAATATATCTTAATAGACCCATAATATAGATATGTTAAAGTGTTATAGTTATGGGAACACTCTCGATGGAATCTACCTATGTGAATGTGAAGTGTGGCCGTTTCTAAGAGCTCAAGGGCTTGGCTCTAAAAACATTCATGAAAAGAAGATATAGACACAGAGCCAAAATAGTGTCCCCGGATACTGTGCATTCATTAGTGTAGAAATCATTTGTGTGAGATGTGTTCGGTTAATCAAATGGAATAGCTGGTTCAAAGCATAGTCTACTATGCAATTTCGATTAACTTTAACATGTTTTCACTAAGTAAAGGTTCAACCGTAAGACACCTTTATTTATGCAAATGATTTTCAGAATTATCGAGGATTTGGTTTATTTTGAAAATGGTGGGGATTGTTAGAACATTTTCAAAATAATGTCACATAACTTGCATGTGATAAGTGAAAGGTTATTTCTTCAATAATTAAAGAGTTGTGTCTCTTAATTATGTATTAAGAGTTGTGTCTCTTGGTTATTTACTAAGTATCATGACTATCCAAATAGACATTTATTTGGACAATTATGTCTGTATAAAGAGACATCTATTTGTTTATAAATAGAACTTCTTTGATTTGTGGAAGATATAGAAAATAGAAAAAACAAAGGTTGGATATTGTTCTATACATGAATAATAACCATAAGACCCTCAGAAATTCTTTCGACATTCCAAATTTGATGATTCTGTTCTTACACTGTTGAATGCTTAGTGGATTGATTTCGTCAATGCAAAACATAGTCAATCATTGGGTTTCATTATATTTTCGAGGTTTATACGCCAATAACTCTTTTGTATACCAAATTATTAAGTGGTGGGGACGAATAAAATCTTGAAGAAAGTAACATTATTATACGCCTTGAATTTTTTTTTAATTTCTCATTATTTTCGATTCCATGTACTAACATAATATAATATGTTCACAAATTATTATTTTTAACTAATATTTTTCATAAGCTAAAATTTATTTAAATAAAAAAAAATTCCCAATTTCGTTGCAATGTGCGGGCAAAATAATAACAAACATATTATTTCATGGTAGCGAACAATTAATCTTTCTCAAAATTGAGAAAGAATAAAAGAGGGAGATTGCAACTGTACTTTACGTTAATAGGATTAAATATGATTAATATCTTTTTTTTTTTTAAAAAAAAGTTATGTTTAGTATGTGTTTTGATTTTTTTTTACATTATGTTACTTGATAACGAGGATAGTTTGAAAAAAAATTATATTATGTTATCAATAAAATGCAAATTAAGTATAGTAATATTTAATAAGAAAAGCTAGAATACAAAAAAAATCTTGAACTATTTTAGCTTTTTAAAGTAATTTTTTATATTTTGATTTATACCCAAATAAGTCGTTACTCAAACGAAAGATTGATTTATGTTAAGCATTTATTTAGATATATAAAGGTAACATAATAAAGTTCAATTTTTTGTTGTTGTTTTAGCTTTTAAGAAACTTATCAACATGCCAAATTATCATTTTATTTTTTTGTTACTTAACATAAGTGCAAGTTTTTGTCATGTAAAAATAGTTAGAAAAATAGTATCATTTGGAAAATTTTATTGATATTCATAATTAGTTTTTAGTATGTGAAATTCATAAGATAATCAAAATAAGAATTGATAGGTAAAAAATTAGTACATTTATTATAACAACTTTAAAATGTATTTCAATTAATTAATAAAAATCACATTCAAACATACTGTAATATGTGCACAATATGTGTATGATTAATAATTGTATAATCGGGTTTATATTGGTGAAATGCTTGGAACTTTTTTTAAAAAGAAAAAATAATACATTGCAATTAAATATAAAAAATATGTCAGTAAAATTAGATAAAGTATGTAAACCTTTGTTAAGATAAAGAAACAAAAGATAAATAGTAGATTAAAGGTCCGCTTCTTGGTAACTAAAATATTACCATTTAAAGAACTAAAGGTTAACTTAGTTGATTTATCTCTAATCATTTTTGTAATCATTTTCAGCAGGTTTTAAAATTTAAATTTTAATATCTGTAATTATTTTTTTATCTTCAGATTGTGATTTTTTTTACCAAAAAATATATATTACCATTTAAAATGAAACCGTATCTAAAGGCAAGATTTAGGATTTAGGATATTATAGAGCTTAAAGGCATGATTGCGAGTACATTAGATAATTTGTGTTTGTCATATTTTATATTTTTTATGTCAATCGTATAAAAATAAATATAATATAAATTATTAAATATGTTAAAATTTTAAGTATAAATATGATATATATTAAATATATTATGTTAATTGTATTTAAATATATTATATTATGTTTATCATATTATTTTATGTTTGTATTATATTTAAAATTATCAAATTTAATAGCGAGAGCGTAAAGAAAAGGTGAATTTGAGAGTTAAAAGCTTAAAGGTTAAAGTCATGATGTGAGAGTAGTAAGATTTTGAGGATTGCAGGCTAAGATATTTGCTAAGATAGCTTAAAAGATGATTAATTGGTTGCATTTATTGTTGACGCTGGTGGTGGTTAAATCTCTTCATGGATCAGGCAATTCATTTTGTTTGTATTGGTTCCGATTTGAACAGATATTTGAATGATCTAAATCGATTTAATTTGGATCACTGTTTAAATAATAAAAAAAATTATTTAAATTTAATTATAAAAATATATAAATATTAATATAAAATAATATTTTTAATAAGAGATAATTATAATTTTAGTCTTAAAACATAATTTTTTTTTTCATTTCAATCTTAAAATTTTTAAATGTAAACATTCAGTCTTAAAAATTGTTAATATGTTAAAAATTAATCTTTCAATCATTATTTAAATGGAAATACTAATAGAAAGCTTAGTTGGCATATAATGAATACATGTGGATGTCATTTCAATAATTTATAAAATATTAAAAAAATATTTAAAAAAAAAACCTCTTTATAAAGATTAAAAAATCAAAATTTTATTTTTTTACTTTTTTCTTCTCTCGTTAATGTAACAGTTTTTCTCTCTTTCTCACTAAACCAACAATTTTAATGAAATGAAGTAAAGTTTTTTTTATCTTTTATTTGGAGCTTTTTTTTTTCTTTTGACAAATAATTTTTTCTAATATTTTACAAATTAATGAAATGCTATGTACGCTTTACATGTATATTATATGTCACATAAATTTTTTATATCTATTTTCAATTAACGTTTTTGTTCGAAGAGCGACTAAAAAACTCTCTTTTAACATATTGATAACTTTTAAGATTAAATATTTACAAATAAAAATTTTAAAACTGATATAAAAAAATATTTATATTTTAAGACTAAATTTATAATTATCTTTTTTTAATAATATATAAACAATAAATACGAACCAGTAAACCGAGCTTGAACAACATAAAAAAATTTTCGAATCAGAACCAAGCCCAATTTGTTTAAATTCATCCAATTCCAAAGGGTAGGCAAAGTCTCATTATGTGGTGCGGCTACTATTCAAACGCATTAAATTTTAACCGTACGCATAATAGTAGCTGATGCTGATATAGTAATAACGATAATGAATTGAATTAAAAAATAAATTTATTATCGTATTATAAATGAATATTAAAATTTATTATTATATTTTATTTTAATTAATATTTGTTATTGTATTTTTAAGATTAAGAGTAAATTTGCATTATTTTTTATTTGATTGAATTTTGACATTAAATTTTGTCACTAAACTTATTTTGAATTATTTGAAAAATAATTTAACAAAACTAAAATTTTTCAGATATTTTATTTTAATAATTAATAACATATTAATTTATAAAATATTAAAAATTTAAAAAATAATATATAAATATTATTTATTTTATAAAAACCTAAAACTTAATTTTTTTGTCTTTCTTTTATTACTCAAGTCTTTGGTAACTGATGATAAAGTCTGTTAGTAGTTGACCTGTTCATGAGCCAGGCTACTCGTCCAAACTCGAAGCTTGTCCGATATTTGGAAGGGCTTGCACAAAAATATTAGACTCGAAAAATGGGCTTGGACAAAATTTTAGACCCATTTTCTAAAGGGGCCGCGTCTTGGGCAAAAAATTTTAGGCTCGAACCCAACCTAGCCCGGATATTATTATAAATAATAAATATATTTGATATTTAATACTAAATAATTTAATTTATAATATAAATTTACTTTATTACCTTTAAATTTTAACCCGTAAAAAAAACACAACTCAGTAAACCTTTTCTTATTGAATATAAAAACACAACTCAGTAAATCCTTTCTTATTGAATATAAAGACTTGGCTTTTGAATGGCCTTCTTGAAATAACCATGGCCAAGATTAACTCCACAGGTAGCGCCGCAGCTGGTTTTGCTTCTTCTGCTTCTGCTGCTGAAAATGATGACGACTATGTGGAAATCACCCTTGATATCCGAGACGATTCTATCGCGGTTCATAGCGTTCAAGGTGCCAGTTGAGGAGGTAATGAAGACCCCGAGTTAGCGTTGCTAGCAAAGAGAACTTTGGAGAACAAGTCTGGTTCTCTTCGTTCGTCTTTGTTCAGACAGGTTTCTCAGGAACTGAAACGTGTAGTTTCAAGATCTTCTAATGCAGGCAGGAGATTTGATAGGAATAAATCGGCTGCAGCTCATGCCTTGAAAGGACTCAAGTTTATCACTACCAAAACAGGGGCCTCTGGAAATGGATGGTCCTTTGTCGAGAAACGGTTCAATGATTTAACTACTTCGACGAATGGCCTTCTTGAAACTAGATTGTTTTTTATAATAAAAATTTATTAAAAAAAATTGGCTGGCCGGGTCTGGACATTGTTTTAATAATATGGGCCGGATCTGGGTAAAAAAACTAATTCATATTTCGGGCCGAGCTTGGGCAGACACAAAAACTCTTAACATCTTGTCTGAGTCCGGCCCAAACCCGACCCTACCCGGCCCGACCCATGAGCACCTCTATACTCAAAAGTGAAATTTGACAATTGGACACCAAATCCTTTATATCATTTTTATTTTTAATTTAATACAAACATGATATTAGATAAAATAGTTTACATTTTTCTTCCTTGTCACATCAATTTTTTTAATTTTTAATTTGATACAAACGAAATATTTTATGAAATATTCTATTTTTGTTAAATTTTAGAAAAATACTAAAATAGAAAGAGTTTAAAAAAATAACCTTGTGGAAGAGATATCAAATTTAATATCTGACGATCAAATTTGATCTTACAACATTATTACTGACTAATGTCATCCATAGTCACCAACAACTTGAAGAATAGAAAAAAGACAAAGACTGAAATAGAATTTTTAATTTTTTATAAAATAAAAATTATATGTTAATTCTTTTATTTTTTTAATATTTTTTATTAATTAATTATTAAAACAAAATATTTGAAAAATTTTTTTTTATTAATTTTTGTCTCGAATCATCTAAAATCAAAGTTGATCGACAAAATTCAATTAAAAATCAAAATTTAAAATTAAAATTCAATCAAACAAAAATAGAGTGATAAAATTTAATATTGAATTAATAGTTGTAAATTTGCTTTTAATTCCAAAAATATAATGACAAATATCAATAAAATAAAATAAAATATAGTTTCAAATTTGCTTTTAATTTCAAAAATATAATAACAAATATTAATCAAAATAAAATATAATAATAAATTTCAAAATTATCTATAATACGGTGATAAATTTATCCCATTAACCGTAATGAATTTGTCAAGTTTTATCGTTGTTATCTAATGAATGGACGTTATCAGATTGCTCACACACAGCGCATTGCATGCAAAATAAAGCAATGCAATGCAATTGCCAGCTGTACTTTAAGCTTTCAACCTTTACCCAATTCTTCGTAGATTTTTAGAAACAAATTACCAAAAAAAAAAAAATTGATAAAATGGTGCAATTGCAAGTTGCAACCAACCCAAGCCAAGCAAAGCCAAGGAGTAGGTAGGAGGGGATTGACATTAAGAGATAGAACGGCAAACGTGGTTGATGGGTGACTGGTCCCCCTGTCACCGGCCAATAAATGCATCATTTTCATTGTGAATTGCATTACTTCGATTTCTTTTAAGTATAATTTTCTTTTAACCAATGGCGGAAGGCCAAAACATGACTCCTCAACGTACCAAACCATCGCTCCCTTGGAAAACTAGGATCTTCATCTCCCTAATTTCCACCCTCAGTGATGCCGCCTGCCGCTCCGATGGCACCGTCAACCGCCGTCTCCTCCGCTTACTCGACTTCCTAGCGCCTCCTAACCCCAAACCCATCAATTCTGTCACCTCCTCTGACACCACCATCGATGCTTCCCGCAATCTCTGGTTTCGCCTCTTCTCTCCCTTCCTCCCTTCCAATCTCCTCCTTCCTGTCGTCATTTTCTTTCATGGAGGCGGCTTCACCTTCCTCAGCCCGGCCTCCCAGGGATACGACGCCGTTTGTCGTAGGCTCGCCCGCAAGCTTCCGGCTTTCGTTGTCTCCGTCAACTACCGTCTCGCTCCTGAACACATCTACCCCTCTCAATACGACGACGGATTCGACGCTCTTAAGTTCTTAAACGACAACGGCGCCACATTCTTACCAGAAAATGCTGATTTATCACGGTGTTTCTTAGCGGGAGATAGTGCAGGTGCCAACCTGGCTCACCACGTAGCAGTCAGGGCTTGCCAAGCTGGGTTTCAGACATTGAAGGTGATGGGACTCGTTTCCATACAACCATTCTTCGGAGGGGAGGATAGAACGGAGGCGGAGGAGCAGCTAGTTGGGCCGTTGCTGGTGTCAGTGCCGAGATCAGATTGGTGCTGGAAGGCGTTTTTGCCCAATGGGTCAAACCGAGATCATAAAGCGGTGAATGTGAGCGGACCCAACGCAGAGGATATAGCTGGCTTGGATTTTCCGGAGACGATGGTGGTAGTGGCTGGATTTGATCCATTGAAGGATTGGCAGAGGAGGTATTACGAGTGGTTGAAAGCATCCGGGAAAAAAGCGACGCTGATGGAATATCCAACCATGATTCACGCTTTTTACATATTTCCAGAATTGCCCGAGGCTTCCCAGTTAATTATGCAGGTCAAAGATTTTATTAACAGCTGTTGCTCTAAACTCTAACTCCAACCAACAGATATCTTTTGCCCCAATTTTTTTTTTTATGTCTTTTAATATATATATATATATATATATATATATATTTCTAATGTGTTCAAATAAATTTTTTTAATGTTTAACTATTTATAAATAAAAAATATCTTTAAATATGTGTCAAAAGGATATTGAAGGGACACAAAAGAAACACCTAAACAAGCAGAGGAAATTGACAATTCAGGAATCAGCTGGTGTTGTATTGTGAACAGATTTTCTGTGGTTTTTATTTTTATTTTTTGGTGTTTCTTCAATATTTTTTAGAAACGTGTTTAAAGTTATTTTTTTTAAACAATTAAATATTAATATTTTTTATTTGAAAACATGACATAAAGATATTAAAAAAGCATCAAAAGGATACTTAAAAAGGGCAGAAAATATTTATTTGTTGTATTAGTACTAGTATTTTTTTTTTATGTGGTCTGATTTGGGTTATGAAAAAGTGAAAAATAAAACAATATATGTTCAATATAATAAAAATATATAGATGTGATGATAATAAAATTAATTTATTTATAAATTAGCTTTTAAAGTTTAAAAATTCTCTTTTTGGTTTTCTGATTTGAAATGTGAAAATATGATTTCAATTACAAAAATTAAATTTTTTTTATCTATTTAACATTACGTTTACGGTGAAACATAATTTTTGATCTCAAAAATTATGTCAATCGTGATACTAAATAAGACCTTAGTAATTTCTTTAATAATTTAAAAATAGCAATCAGTAAGTTATTAGCAACATTCAAATCATAAATCCACTTGTTGCACTTTAAATATTTGATCTAATAGTAAAATGTCTGAATTTTCAATCTTGGTTTAGTTCATATAATTATTTTTAAAAAATAACATTTAATACATTTAAAATTTGATGCATCTTAAAACTAATTTGAAAAACTAGATTACTTAATATCGAACAAATCATCCCCCATCAATTGAATCAAACATGTGTGTGAGTTGATATAGAAATTAATGTTTACTTTGACAAAAAAAAAAAAAACAAGAAATGTCTTCTTATATAATACTATAATTAACAGGACTAGCAAAATTTTACGGTTTTTTTTATTGAGATATAGTCAAAAAAAAAAAATATCAAACTACCGTTGTTTTCGGATTAATTTTTAAAATACGTTCTTTTTTTTTCTAGCTGGGAAATCGCCATCCCCCATGGCGATTTCCCAGCGTTAAAATTTCAAAATTTGTAAAAAACACCAAGGGAAATCGCCATGGGGGGTGGCGATTTCCCTTGGTGTATTTTGCAAATTTTGTAAAATTAACCAAGGGAAATCGCCACACCCATGGCGATTTCTCTTGGTTAAATTTGCAAAATTTGCAAATTTGATGAAGGGAAATCGCCATGGGGGGTGGCGATTTCCCTTCATGTATAATTTTTTTTTTTAAATTAATAAACAAAAATTAAATTTATTTTTTAATTTGATAATTTTATTTTTTAATTTTAAAAATTATAAATTAAAATATTATTTTTATAGGTTTGGTTATTTATTTTTTTTAAATATATATTAAAAATATAATTTAATTTATTATTACAATTTTATAAAAAATAAAAATATATTTCTTATTAAAATTTAAAAAGAAGATTATATTTTTTATTAAATTTTTATATCAAAAATTGTATTTTTTATAATTTTGTAATATTATAAAAAGGAAAATTTAATTTATATCAAAAATAATTTAATGATGTAAAATGTAAATAAATTTTTTTTTAAAAGAAATTTATCGAGTCACTTTTTTAAATAAAGAAGTTATTTTTAAGTTGGTATCGTAAAATAATTTTTTTAATTTGATTATTTTTTTTGAGTTGGTATTCGATTAACTCGTGACATCAATTTAATCATTGTTTTTAATAATAGTATAGATTGTTACAGTTTAAAACTGGATATTTGGTAAAATAATTTTAATTTAATTTATGATTAAAATTTTATTTCTTATTAAAATTTAAAAAGAAAATTAAATTAAAATGAAAAAAAGAAAATCAACTTATCATGTAATTTGGATTATTATATTAAAATTAAATAACAACATTAAGATATAAATTAAAATAAAATATAACAATTAATTTCCGAACAAATTTAAAATAATTAACATGAAATGCAAAACATATAAATTTATATATTAGAAATTTAAAACACATTACAATTATTCTAATTATTGCGTGGTGTAGAGCAACAGTGTCGAGCTCTTCTAGTGCGTGGTGGTTGCACCCGTCGTTCAACCTCGTCAGTGGCACGTATTCGCGGTCCACCACGACCTCTTGCTATAACCGCCACTGGTTCCAGTTGTATGTCATCAGTCATTTCTTCCGTATCAAAAATTTGAAACCCACTGCTGGATGAGCCAACACCTAGTTCACCCATAACGGGAACCTGACTACTAGATGCACCCATAAATGATGTACCATCAAATGCTGACGAAGGGGTTCCAAACTGATACATTGATGTTAGATATGCTGAACTTGGACTTAGGATGGGGAGCTGGTCATCTAACCTCGTTCTTGGCGGTGATGGTCGGTAACACTCATCAACGTCATATCCGGGGTGAGTTACGGAATAACGATGACTGGATGGTACTCCACCGTTCAGGTTCAGGATGATCAAATGACATCCTCGGTGCTGTGAACTCCGATGAAGTCGGTTGACACGTTCGCCCACGTTGTCGGCGAGGTTTAGGAGCATCTATATCCTGTCTAGGAGCATCCATATCTTGTGTAGGAGGGACTGGAGCTGAAGTTTGTCCGGTAAATGGCATACTCCTAACATCCTCATACATCGACGGTGGACAAACGAAAGGCCGACCTTCATTTCTATACCATCTTATGTAATCAGCAGATGGGGGTAACCTGTCGGAATTCGTTGAAAACGTATATTCCACCATTGGATCCAATGTTCATGCTTCGCAGGCCAGAATTCATCATTACGACCACGCATGTCGACATTGTGAAGCTTATCAAGGTTCACCGGGGCTGTAGGAATTGGTTGTTGCATCCCAAATTGTCGCAACACCCGGTCAGTTTGGTGCCACCCTACATATGAAAAGCATATCAATGCTGTGTTTGCTTTCCATATATTGAAATTATTGTAGGCATCCGATGGGAGGCATGCCATAATTTAACGCGAGGAATATGGCATCCACAGAAACTGCGAATAATTATTACAAATTATTAGTTTCATATGGATTAAATAAAAAAAACTTCAATGTAACAATCAAAATATTTACCTTATCATATCCTAGTCGATCTAGTCGTACTCTTATACTTGCAAGATCGCTGGAGTCTCTGTAAAATCTCTACTCGTACTCCTACTCCACCTATTAAAATGCATATAATATCTTAATGACCTATAAAAATACAAGTTCGTACAAAATTAATAAAATAGTAAAGATTATTACCTGCTTGCAAGGGGGTATACAGCCGAAATATCCACGCGCGGAGCAAGAAATGGTAGCCGATACCAAGCCCATGATTGTAGAAGCACTAAACATCCACCTATGTCATGGCTTTTTGGAACTGTAGCCCGACAAAGTTCTCTATACAAAACCGCCAAACACGCAGAACCCCAACTATAATTTGCCGCATGCTCTAAATCACGTAGCAATGGAAGATACATTAAATGTACCCGACTGCTCGATTTGTCAGGCATCAGTAATCCTCCAATCAAACGTAAAATATATGCTCTAGCAGCATATTGTATCTGTTGTTCGGTTACATGTAATGGAAGATTTTGAAACGATTTCAACCAAGTTAGTCTCACCGTTGAGCCAGATACATACTCATCTGGAGGTACCGAGCCCAATAGATCTTGACACACTTCATTCCAATCTAGCAGGCTTCCGCCTGTAACTGCATCGCCATGGATCGGAAGTCCAAGTTGCAGCGCAACATCTTCGAGAGTTACCGTGCATTCACCACATGGAAAATGAAAAGTGTGCGTCTCGGGTCTCCATCGTTCGACCAACGCACTGATTAAGTCGGGTTGTATCAAAAATCGTCGAATTTGACTTGCGTGATAAAATTCGGCTCTTCTTAAGTGGTCGATAATAGATGGATGCGGGTCCTCCAATGTAAATTTCCTCGAACGTAACACGCGATGAGTTTCCTGTTATAATAATAAAAATTAATATATTATAAAACTATAACAATTAAAAATTAATAAATAAAACTATAAAACTATAAAATAACAAAACAATAATAATAAAAAATTTCAATTTTTTATATAATTATTAAATAATTCAATTATATAATAAATAAATAACTATAAAATTAAAATTAAAAGACAATAATAATTACAAAATTATAAAACAATAATAATATAATATAATATAAAATTTAAAATTATATAAAACTATAAAATGAAAAAAATAATATTAATTAAACAATTATAAAACTATAATAATACAAAATAATATAATATAAAATTTATAATTATATAAAACTATAAAATAAAAAAACAGTAATAATTACAAAATTATTATTCTATATAATAATAAAAAAACCATTATAATATAAAAATTAAAATTATATAAAACTATAAAATGAAAAAACAAAAATAATTAACAAATTAAATAACTATAATAATAAAAAATTAAACAATATAAAAAATAAATAATTATATAATTATGAAATCAAAAAACAATAGTAATTAATAAATGATAAAACTATAATTGAATATTATAACATTAAAAATATAAAAATTATAAAACAATAAAACTATAAAACTATAAATTTACAAAATTCTAATCAATAAAAAATAACTAAAAATGTATAATGTAATACAAATAATATTATAACAATTTACTTACCTCGTTAAATATAACCTCCGCTATGTGATTTTATTGTAACCTCAATAGTGATGAGGAAGCCATTTCTAAATATTGTTGTAGAAAAAAAAATTGTTGTAGAAAGAAATTTTTTTGGTAGAAAGAGATGTAATTGTTGAAAGAATAATGAAAAAATGAAGGAAGGGAAAGAGGTATTTATAGAGAAAAATGGTGTGTGGGGGGGTGGGGGTGTGGGGGGGGTGGGGGAGGGGGGACGGAAGGCAACGGTCATATGACCGTTGCCTTCTTTCAAATTCAAACTTTTTTTTTTTGTTTTATCTAATTTGTTTTAATATTTTAACAAAATTTAGAAAACAAATTTCATAATATTAA
The DNA here is from genome assembly GCA_030761205.1 of Fremontodendron californicum. NCBI lineage: Eukaryota > Viridiplantae > Streptophyta > Magnoliopsida > Malvales > Malvaceae > Fremontodendron > Fremontodendron californicum. Next base: position 6,178,147 of record JAULJL010000037.1, read on the forward strand.
AAATCATAAAATATACCTTACGAATTTTTTTTAATTATAAAAAAAAATTTAATTTAATTTATAATTTTTAAAATTAAAAAATAAAATTATCAAATTAAAAAATAAATTTAATTTTTGTTTATTAATTTAAAAAAAAATTATACATGAAGGGAAATCGTCACCCCCCATGGCGATTTCCCTTGGTTAAATTTGCAAAATTTGCAAAATACACCAAGAAAAATCGCCACCCCCCCATGGCGATTTTCCTTGGTGTTTTTTACAATTTTTGAAATTTTAACGCTGGGAAATCGTCATGGGGGATGGCGATTTCCCAGCTAAAAAAAGTAGAAGGGGATTTTGGGAATTAATCCAAAAACAACGGTATTTTAATTTTTTTTTTTTGGCTATATCTCAATAAAAAATCCAAATTTTACTATTAGAAATAAATTTCAGAGTACAATATTTTGTCCAAAGGGAAGGACAATTGAGTGAATGAAGAGGGTCATTGTCTCATAAAGACAAGGAAAAAGTCGTTGAGAATTGGATGCGTGTGGGTCATACATACAGTAAATAATTGAATTTAGTTTGGATTTGAATATGTATGGTATTAATATTATATATATATATATATATATATATATTTGTTTAAGTTTAACTCGACGTGAAATATAAATTTAAAATTTTGTTCAAATCTGCTTATATTTATAAATGTATAGTCCAAATCCGTTTAAGTTCATCTATATATATATTTTTTAAAAATATATATTATTTTTATTTAATCTTTAGTAATTATATATATATATATATTTTATTAAGCTTAAACATGGATAGCTTAACATACTCTTTAATGTTTACACTATAGTATTATATATATTTAATTTTAATATAATATAAATTACATAATATATATAAAAATAAAATTGATACATTATATAATTGAAAAAAAGGTCGGGTCGGGCTCCGACCTTGAATGTTGGAGCTAAGGCCCGATCCATTTTTTAAACGGGTCTCATTTTTTTGCCTAAGTCGATTTTTCGGACCTAATATTTTTGTCCAAGCCCTCCCAAATAGAGGTGTCCATCGGCCGGTTTGGGCCTGGCCTATGTATGGTATAAACACCATATATGCTTGCCCAAGCCCGACCCGAAATATGGGCTTCAATTTTTTTCCAAGTACGTCCATATTTGAAAATGGATAACCTAAATCCGTTTAGGCCCGCCCATATTATTATTTTTTTCTAAAAAAATTAAAAAATATATATTATTTTTTATTTAATTTATATATATATATATTTTATTAAATTCTTAAAAATAAACAACTTAACATTTTTTTTAATATTTACACTATAATATTATATATATTTAATTTTTATATGACATAAATTATATAATATAAAAAAATAAATATATTATTTAATAGGAAAACAGGTCGAGCCGGCCTCGAACCTTGAATGTTGGAGCCAAGGCCCGACTCATTTTTTAAACGGGCCTCATTTTTTTGCTCAAGCCAATTTTTTGGATCTAATATTTTTGTCCAAACCTTTTCAAATATTAAGCGGACCTTCGGATTTGGGCGGATAGCCCGACCCTTGAATAGATCTACTCTCAAATATGGATGGGCTTTCGGATCTGAACGGATAATCCGATCTTGGAACAAATCTAATCGGGCCGTGATTTGAAAAAAAAATTATTTTCAAATATGATCCACGCATTTTACATATTTCTAGAATTGCCCGAGGCTTCCCAGTTAATTATTCAGGTCAAAGATTTTATGAATAACTGTTGCTCTAAACTCCAACTCCAACAAAATTGACAATTCAGGAATCAGGTGTTGTATTAGTACTAGTATATATATTTTTTATGTTGTCTGATTTGGGATATGAAAAAGTGACCAAAAAAAAAAAATGATAGAGTAGAATTTTTTAGGATTAGTTTAGCTTTGCTGGTGGAAAAAATTTTAATTAAAAAAAAAATTGAGTTAAAAAAAAGTGTGTTAAAAAAATAATTTAAATTTTTTTAAGTGTTTGAAATTATTGTGAAAAAATGTTATAAAAAATTGAAATGTCAAAAAAATATGTTTATAAAATAATAAAAATTTAGAGATATGAGGATAATAATTAATTATTTTATCCAAAAGCTAATTTTCAAATCGCAATAAATTTCATTTTTTGGCTTTTTGATTTGGATTGATAAACTATGATTTTAACTGCAAAAAAAAAAAAAAAAATTACCCGTTTAGCATTGCGTTTGCAATAAAACATAATTTTTAACCTCAAAAGTTGTGCAAACAACAATACTAAACAGGATCTTAATAGGTTATCCAATTATCCTCGATTTCTTTAATAATTAAGAAATAACGGGTACTAAGCTATTAGCAACACTCAAATCCGAAATCTACTTGTTGCAATTTAAATATGTGATCTACTAGTAAAATGTTTGAATTTTGAATTTTGAATTTGGGTTTAGTTCAATATTTTATATAGCTATTTTTAAAAGATGACAATCAACAGATATGAGTTTCAATGTATTTATAATTTTTTTTTTCTTATCCTTAAGTTATAACCACTTTTGCGTAAAAGAAAAATCTCAAATTTTCAAAACTAACTTGAAAAATTAGATTACTTAATATCGAACAAATCATCCTATTAATTGAATCAAACATGTGTGTGAGTTGATTTAGAAATTAATGTTTACTTTGACAAAAAAACAAGAAATGTCTTCTTATATAGTACTATAATTAACAGGACTAGCAAAATTTTATTGTTAGAAATAAATTTCAGAGGACAATATTGTCTAAAGGGGAGGACAATTGAGTGAATGAAAAGTGTCATTGTCTCATAAAGACTGGGAAAAAATGGTTGAGAATTGGATGCGTGTGGGTCATACAAACAAGAAATAATTGAATTTAGTTTGGATGCATTTGCTTTTCTAAGCCTAACAGGTGGAATTACAAGGCACCTACCTTACCATTTATCATTAATACAAGCCGAATCTGGCCATATTTTATTTTTAAAATAAAAATATTAATTGATGGCTAATGATATTAATTAATTAAATATATATACAAAATATATAATTTATGTAAATTTTTAATTCAATAATAATATATTAAATACAATTTTTTTTTTTTAAATAATCCTTAACCGATGCCTTAATCGAACTTATCGTGATTAGAATATCGTATTTGGTAGTAACTTGGGAGTCTTATGTGGCAGTGATTTTTTCTGTGAAAGACGACATTAGGGTGTCACAGAGTGACTCAAATGCAAAGAGAAATATATCGAGAGAAGAGAAAGAGAGAAAAAGATAGAGAAGAGAGATTTTGAAATTTTCATTTCATATGGAATTCGGTTACAACACTCTTATTTATAAATGGCTACATTACATAATTGATAAGGACCAACAAAACTGTCATTCCTAATCCCTATAAAATCTATTATATTCAGCCATCCATTTCTAGCCTAACGGTTGTACTTTCAGTTGCTACATTCTTCTTCTCTCTTTTCTCCTTAGCCTTGCATTCAGCATCTTCCAATTCATTCTTTCCAGCTAGCATATTTTCTGTTTGGCCTTCAGCTTCTAGATTCTCTACTCCAGGTTCCATCTCTCTTCCAGCTGGTATAACAGCTGGCATATCATTCTCGTAGCCTTCAGCTAATTCCTCTGCTCCAATTATCTTTTTGCTACTATGAGCTAATATTCTGTCTGCACCAGGCTGTAGTATCATCACATTACCCTCGTCTTTAACAGATCCTTGTCCCCAAGGATCAAAGGAAGGAAATTGAGACTTGAGGACTGTATAATCTTCCCAAGTCGCATTCGCTGGCCCCAGATTAGACCACACAATTAACAATTGTGTCACGGCCTGGTTGTTCCTCTTAACTATACGTTTATCAAGTATAGCAGCAGGGTAAACTAGTGGATTGCCACTGTCATCAGTATCAGGAGGAGCTAAACTGACCACAAATTTGTCTCCTACTTTCTTCTTAAGTAGACTGACATGAAATGCAGGATGCAACTGTGAAGTCTCTGGCAATTTCAACCTTGCCAACTCTTGCTAGAACAGTATAAGGACCATAGAACCTGGAAGAAAGTTTGAGATTCTTCCTGAGAGCTAGGGAAGTCTGTTTATACGGTTGCAAGTTCAAATAAACTTGGTCACCTTCTTGGAATTCCCTATCAGTACAATTTCGATCTACATAATGCTTCATCCTCTGCTGAGCCTTTTACAACTAATCATTCAACAGTCTGCTTAATTGCTCCCTGATAACTCTATGAAATAGAGTTATTTTACCATATTTTGTGAATTTAAAATTAGCTAAATCATTGTAGTTTAAACACTTAATTATTTATTTTTAGTTATTTTTTAGATTAATTTTATTTATTTATTTATTTTATGTTTAATTTAGTTATTAATTTATTGTCTTTTGTGTTTTTGTAGAATCCTAAAGCAAGAAGGAGAGAATCTGCTCATATAAGAAAAGTCCAAGTTGGAAGCTATTACTTGGCCATAAAGTTTTCCTTGTTCAAGCTTTTGGAGCTCTATAAATAGGAACCCATTAGGACTTTAGTTTTAGACTTCTTACTAGCTTTTACTACTTCTTAGCTTGTAAATAACCTAGTTTTCTTAAGAGGAGAACAACCACCACAAAGTTGCAAGGAGCTAAGAGAGATTTTGGAGACTAGAAGACTAAAGACCGGACAAACCTTAGTTTTCTCTTTCCCTTTACTCTTCTTTTATTTTCTTGTAATAATTATGATGGTGAAACTCCTTTGGTTTATATTTTCATTATTTAGCATGAACTAATATATTTTTCTAGGATTGCAATGGAACTCAACATGTAGTTTGAACTATTTTACATTTTTTCTTGATTTAATGATATTTGAAATTGTTTATTAATCTTGTACTTAATACTTCTAATTGCATAGCTACCAATTAGATTGATTTGGTAATCTCAATACAACTAGACATAGGGAGGTTAGACATGGATTGAATAACATGTGTTTCAGATTCATTTATTATGATAAAATAAGTTGCATGTAGGATAGAAATATACTTACGTGTCATGTGTAATCAATTTTAGAGTCTAAGATTAATGAGTTTCTCTTTAATTTAATTATCATAGACATATAGTTAATTGGTTAGGAGGGATATTTTTATAAAACCATCGACAAATACTTATAAATAGATTAGAACTCTAGGTTAACAACTCATTGTCATTAGTCAAGTTAAGAGGGTAGGAGAAGTTCAAGCGATTTGTTGAGGGAAATTGTAATCCTAGGCTTTTCTCAATTAATTAATCTATCTTTTAATTTGCCTTCTTTGTTTATTAGTTTCTTTTATTTAATCTTTAATTAAGTGTTTGAATAAGATTAGGTTGTTTTAATTTTTGTACTTAACGAATTTAGTAACAATTCATCATGGGATCGATACTCTATTTTTCATTATATTACTTGTCAACGATACGTGCACTTGAGTGGTTAAATCCGACAACAAGTTTTTGGCACCGTTGCCAAAAAAATTGTTATACTATTTTTGTTAATATTAATACCAAGCAATCTTAATCTTAATTCAAAATTTTTCTTTTCTTTTCAGGTTTGATTTTTCGTTGAATGCAAAGAGGGTGCACTATGTGGGATCATAAACAGGATGCAATCAATGCCTTAACTTTACAGGTGGCTGCACTGAACAAGAAATTAGAAAATTTAGGTGTAAATGCCGTCAAAAGTTAGTTGTGATTTGTGAACTCTGTGGGGGTGGACATCATAGTGATTGGTGTCAATATGTTGGAAACTATAATATGCAGCAAAATAGTTTTTATTCCAACGACTACAATCCAGGTTGGGGAGATCACCTAAATTTTTCTTGGAGAAATAATCAATGGTCCTCCTATTCCAAAAATCAAGCATCCTGGGTTTCCATTGCAAGCTCAAGCTCCAGTCCCAGAAAAGAAGCCATCATTGGAAGAGATGTTTATGCAGTATATGGCGGAAAAAGATGCATCAATTAAAAATCTTGAGACACAAATAAGCCAGCTTGTTACTGCTTTTAGCAAGCAACCTCAAGAAACTCTTCCAAGTGATACTGAAACTAATCATAGGAGAGAAGAACAAGAGCATTGTAACGCCAACACACTTGGGATTAAAAAAGAGATAAAAGAAGATAGCAAGAACCCTGAATTGCCAACTGAGCCTATTGAAGAAGAATATGTGAAAGCTCAAGAAGAAGGGATTCAGTCTGACCCACCACCAAACAAGCCTACTGAAGAAGAATTATTGAGTGAAAAGAAGTTGAAAAAGTGCGAATAGAGGAGATTCAAAGTGACCCACCACCACCTTTTACTCAATACTTTCAAAAGCCTAAGTTAGTCAATGCAGTAGATAGTGCTACTAAAGAGGAATTCATAGAAATTTATCATATTGATCCGCTTAAGGCATCTTTGAATTCTACTTCTGAAAGGGATGAATTTCGCTTTCAAGCCTGCAAGACTGCTAAATTGTTCAAAGAAAGAACATCCAAATGGAATGAATCGAAGATCATCAAGTGATTGGATACAGGATGATAAACAATGAGATAGTCAAGCCGAAGACTATAAATCAAGCGCTTTTTGGGAGGCAACCCAAGCTTTTTTATTTTTTACTCTTTGATTTTTATTTTATTTTATATTTTATTTTAGTTTATCTTGTTTCTAATAAATTTATTTATTTATTTTTCAGGTTTAAAAAAAAAATTTGCCTGACGTCGAGGCGCCAAGGCCATGAAAATATTTCAAGAGGGTAACGCTACGATGCCCACCCGAGAAATTTTTTTTAATTTTTTTACAAGTGTTTAAATATTTTTATTTTATTTTATTTTCTTTAATTTTGAATTTTAATTTTTTTTAAAGATATTCTTATTTAATTTCTTTTTATTTTGCTTTCTTTTTTAGTAGTCGCTTACCCAACTTGGACAAGCATAATGAGGTATAAGAGGAAAACTAGAGCTTCTCCTGCGTTGCTTTCATTGATAAAGGAGTTTTCTTGTTCTTACTCTTTTTATTTCTAAACATTGAGGATAATATTTGTTTTAAGTTTAGGGGTGTTGGTGTTTAGTTTTTTTTTTTGTGTGATTTTTTTATAGTTTGTTTTGTCTGTTTTCTTTTTAGTGTGTTTTCAATGTTTATGTTTACGAGTGTTTATTAAAAAAAAAATTGCTTGAGATATACTGAGGTCTTTATCCAATAATGAAATTTTAGTTATTTAACATAGACATGATTTGAATTTATGTTAAATTCTTTTGTTAAGTCTTATTGTTAGGTTGTGATTTTTACAAAATTGAGCACCTGATCTCTTGCTTAGATTTGTATTACTTATTTAAAGACTTCTTATGTTGATGTGAATTACGATTATGTCTAGAAGCCTAGAATTTGTTTACTTCTCTCTCGAGGCGAAATCCTAGACAACACTAAATTGAGGAAGTGATTTAGGCCATTTGGATCGTTTGAGTCTTTCTAGCCTACCTATATATATGAATATTCTTAGTCTCCCTCTTTGTGCCTAATTGATATATCTTTTTTCTTTGATTGCCACATCTTTTAGCCTTGTCTAATAAGAAAAACCATGAAAAGCCCTCACTACATAGGCATGTGTATGATATTATAGGAAATAATTATGAGCCATGTCTAATTGGGTGGAATGGTGATGTTCAATGAATTAATTAATTATTTTTTTTTTTTAAAAAAAAAAAGAGAAAGAAAAGATTATGGTTCTTCGAAAAACAAGAACTGAAAAAAAAAGTGGTGAAGAAAAGGAAGATGCATTCAAAGAATAGAGAATGTTACTAGAGGTAAAGACTATGGCTATTCGAAAATCCAGGAAAAAAAATGAAAAGTGTCTATGGGTGGCTTAAACCGAAATATCTCCTTTATCATACCTTGACCCTAGCCTTACAAGCTTAATAAAGACCTACTTGATCCTTGATGAAGTGTTAGTATACATTAGTGGAGAGAGAGATGAAAAGCAAACATATGAGATTTTAGTACTAATTCGTATTTTGCATTGGCATAAACTTAATCGGATTGCTATGCAATGATTTGCAAAGAGATTATACACACACAGTGAAAGTTCATTCACGCACGAGACATACGATTGAATTGAATCATGAATTTGGATTATATTTGTGTTCTACTTTGAGTTGAGATTTTGAAATAACTTTTGAGGACAATTAAGGAAATCATTATTTAAGTGCATTCATCTCTAGTTTTGTTTTGTTTTGTTTTGCTCGAGGACTAGCAAAATCTTAAGTTTGGGGTGTGATAACTCTATGAAATAGAGTTATTTTACCATATTTTGTGCATTTAAAATTAGCTAAATCCTTGTAGTTTAAACTCTTAATTATTTATTTTTAGTTATTTTTTAGATTAATTTTATTTATTTATTTTATGTTCAATTTAGTTATTAATTTATTGTCTTTTGTGTTTTTGTAAAATTCTAAAGCAAGAAGGAGAGAATCTGCTCATATAAGAAAAGTCCAAGTTGGAAGCTGTTACTTGGCCACAAAGATTTCTTTCTTCAAGCTTTTGGAGCTTTATAAATAGGAACCCATTAGGACTTTAGTTTTTAGACTTCTTCCTAGCTTTTACTACTTCTTAGATTGTAAATAACCTAGTTTTCTTAAGAGGAGAGCAGTCACTAAAAGTTGCAAGGAGCTAAGAGAGGTTTTGGAGACTAGAAGACTAAAGACACCTGACAAATCTTAGTTTTCTCTTTCTCTTTCCTTTTCCCTTAACTCTTCTTTTATTTTCTTGTAATAATTATGATGGTGAAACTCCTTTGGTTTATGTTTTCATTATTTAGCATGAACTAATATATTTTTCTAGGATTTCAATGGAACTCAACATGTAGTATGAACAGTTTTACTTTTTTTCTTGATTTAATGATATTTGATGTTGTTTATTAATCTTTGTGTTTAATGCTTCTAATTGCTTAGCTACCAATTAGATTGAATTGGTAACCTAAATACAACTAGACATAGGGAGTTTAGTGTTAGACATGGATTGAATAACATGTGTTTCAGATTCATTTATTATGATTAATTGAGTTGCATCTAGGATAGAAATATACTTACGTGTCATGTGTAATCAATTTTAGAGTCTAAGTTTAATGAGTTTCTCTTTAATTCAATTATCATAGACATATAGTTAATTGGTTAGAAGGGATATTTTTATAAGACCATCGACAAATAGTTATAAATAGATTAGAACTTTAGGTTAACAACTCATTGTCATTAGTCAAGTTAAAAGGGTAGGAGAAGTTCAAGCGAAGTGTTAAGCGAAATTGTAATTCTAGGCTTTTCTAAATTAATTAATCTATCTTTTAATTTGCCTTCTTAGTTTATTAGTTTATTTTATTTAATCTTTAATTAAGTGTTTGAATAAGATAAGGTTGTTTTAATTTTAGTATTTAACGAATTTAGTAACAATTCCTCGTGGGATCACTCTACTTTTCATTATATTACTTGTCAACGATACGTGCACTTGCGTGGTTAAATCCAACAACACTCCCTTTCTTGTAGCAAGTATGTACAGAAGCAACATTAGCTTGAGTGCTAGCATCCCAAGAAAATCCAGAGGGAGGATAACCATACATAGCCTAAAATGGTGACATTTTCAAGGCTGTATGATAGCTGTTGTTATACACCACTCAGCTAGGGGCAACCACTGAGCCCAAGATTTAGGCTGAAGAAAACACATACAACGCAAGTATTGTTCAACACATTGATTAAGCCTTTCAGATTGCCCATCTGTCTCAGGGTGATACGCAATGCTCAATTGAACTAAGGTGCCCAGTAACTTCATGAGTTCTTGCCAAACCAACCCAGTGAAAACCTTATCCCTGTCTGAAATAGCAGCTCGGGGAGTGCCATGAAGCTTGTGCACTTGATTCAAGTAAAGCTTAGCTATGTCCAAAGTTGTATAAGGGTAAGTGAGAGGAAGAAAATGAGCATATTTAGTAAATTTGTCAATTACAACCAAAATGCAACTGAATTTCTGAGATAGAGGTAAACCCTTTATGAAATCCATAGTAATCACTTCCCATGCTTGATTTGGAATAGGAATAGGCTATAACAAGCAAGGAGGAGCTATGTGCTCAGCCTTGTTCCTTTGACAAACATCACATTGAAGAACATACTCTTGAACCTGTTTCAACAATCGTTGCCAGTAAAAATATAGTTTGATCCTATAATAAGTGGCTTGACTACCAAAATGTCCCCCTTGAGGAGAGTCATGAAGCAACTGAAGGATCTGTGTTAGAAGTTCACCATTACTGCCAATATAAACCCTTACTTTAAACCTTAAAATACCACTATGAAAAGAGAAAGAAGGAACTATAGCAAGATTTACAGCCGGAACCTCAATTTTCTATCAAGCAAAATCATCATGAATGTAGCTATCCTCTACTTCCTGTATCCATGCTGGAATAACTGTGGTGATGCAGTAGCTGAGAGAACCATCTTTCTCAAACTGTCTAGACAAAGCATCAGCTACTTTGTTGAATTGTCCCTTCCTATATTTGATAGAGTAATCCAAACTCAGCAAGTTGGTAAGACCCTTCTTCTGAATGGTAGTTGTCAATTTTTGTTCTAGTAAATGCTTCAAAGCCTCATGATCAGTCTTGATAACAAAAGGCCATCCTTCAAAGTAGTGTCTCCATTTTTCCACTGCCATAAGAATAGCCAAGAGCTCTCTTTCATAAACAGAATGAGTAGCATGCTTAGGACTTAGAGCCTTGCTAATGTAAGCAATAGTCCTGCCTCCTTGTGATAACACCGCCCCAATCCCAGTGCTGCTAGCATCAGTCTCCAAGGGGAATGACTTAGAAAAATCTGGTAGTGCAAGAACATAAGCTTGACACATGGCTTCATTTAATTGTTGAAAAGAAACTAAGGCAGAAAAACTCCAGTAGAACCCTCCTTTCTTTAACATACCAGTAAGAGGCTTACTGATCAACCCATAATTCTTTACAAACTTCCTGTAGTAGCGTGTAAGTCCAAGAAAGCCCCTCAATGACATCAAGGTTTTGGGAACAGACCAATTCCTCATTGCTTCAACCTTAGCAGGGTAAGTGGCTACTCTGGAAGCAGAAATAATATGCCCCAAATATTCAATCTGATCCTGTCCAAAGAAACATTTGCTTTTCTTTGCAAACAACTGGTTTAATCTTAGGGTCTCCAAAACAGTTTGTAAATGATAAACATATTCATGCAAATCATAACTGTAGGTGAGAATATCATCAAAGAAAACTAGTACAAACCTTCTCAAGTAGGGGGCAAAAACATCATTCATCAATGTTTGAAAGATTGTTGGTGTATTAGTAAGACCAAAGGGCATTACTTTGAAATCATGATGTCCTTGATGTTTTCTGAATGCTGTTTTTAGAACATTTTCTTCTCTCACCCTTATCTGCTAGTAGCCCGATCTAAGATCAATCTTTGAAAAAACCTTAGCTCCTTGTAGTTCATCCGAAAGGTCTTCAACCACTGGAATGGGAAACTTGTTCTCGATAGTCATGGCATTCAATTGCCTGTAATCAATACAGAGGCGCCTGTCGCAACCTAAAAAATAACAACTCTCATTGCAAGACTTTATTATTCGTTAAGTGTAACATTAAAAGAAACCGAGAAAAAGTCGACTTAATTCCTCTAGAAAAATGAAGGTTTTGAAAAGGACCTTGAAAACGACATGGAGTCGCCACCAATCTTTTTTAGCTAGGTGTGATCGACCACCTATTAAAACCGATTTTATAAAATGTTTTAAAATTAATTAAAACATTTTAAAAACCAATTTCAAGTCTGCGTTTTAAACTAGAGAAATCAATGAAGAGGGTTCGGGACTCAGTTACGTGTGAGGAAGGATTAGCACCCCCACAACGCTCGTATAAAACGGTACCTTATTAATTATGTGTTATATCAAGTCTCGGTAAAAAGTCAGTTTTAAATTTAGTATTTCAAGTTAATTCCCAATTTAAAGAAAAATAATTCCATTTTTAATTGAAAATGATTCGGAATTTATAAATTCAAAATTTTCCTATATTCCCCAACAAACGTGGCAAAATATAGAATTTTTTTTTAGTTTGGAAAACTTTCCAAATCATTCTCATTTTAAAGAAGATATTCTGTTATTAATGATAATTGATGATATCCTCCCCAGCAAACCCGGCAGAGAATTCATGAATTATTTTAACTCGAGAATATCTTTATTTTATTGAAAATCGTTACCTTTTTGAAAATATTTTAAAAAAATATGAATATGAATATATATGACATAAATAAAATGACATAGCAAAGTCTAAATAATATAATGCAACTTAAATGATATGATATAATTTAAATGTCTTAGCATATTCTAAATGAAATGAAATATTCTAAGTTATATGATATATTCTAAATGAAATGAAATGACCTAGGTAACATAATATATTCTACATGAAATGAAATGACCTAAGTCATACGATTTATTCTAAATGAAATAAAATATCCTAAGTGACATAATATATTCTAAATGAAATGAAATGACCTAGGTAACACAATATATTCTATATGAAATGAAATAATTTAAATGACATGGCAAATATAAATGATATGGCATATAATCTAAATGACATGAAATATAAAATAAGGCTATCATATAATATGCATGAAAATAAAAATAAAAATAATAATGCATGAACATAGCATATGCTAAATAATATGATAAAAATAACTAAATAAAAAGCATAGGATATCATGAAATATTCAAAACCATATAATAAACAATATAACATCAAAAATATAATCAAAATAGTAACAATACCATAGAAATTATCATAGCAAAAATCACATATTATATAAAATGCATGAATATGGAAAATGCAATGCATGAGAATGTATTTTTTTCCTTTAATTAAGGAAATCCGTATATCTAAAAAGATATCCGGCTACCTTAAGAAAATATATCAAATTAAATATTCTAAAATCAAAATACTTTGTGATTGTTTGAAAACAATTTTGAAACGCTTAGATTAAAAATAAAAACTTAGCTAAACCCTTTTTTAAATGGCTCTAATTTCCTAAGTTTAAAATCTCGGACTTGACCACCCTTAACCCGAGATTTTAAAAGATTATTTTTAGAGTTTAAAAAGGCTTAGAAACTACCCTAAGTGAGTAACTAAACTTCCTAATCAGCCTCCTCTAAGTAACTTAACCAAAACAGAAAAATTATTTTCCTTCAAATTCAATTATGACTCCACTGTCCAGTTTTAAACCATGAATTTTTACCCTATTTTTAAAAATTCTAAAAAAAAATACTGGAGACTAAGGACATGTAAAAATACACGAGAAAAAATTGTCTTAATTTTCTGATTAAAGATGACTGCTCAAAAAAATCAGGAAAGTACGAATACTGGGTGAAAAAAACTGTTTTGCCAAAACACAATTTTGCCTTTGATAAAATCATTTAAAAATCAAAGAAAAAATATTTAAGACTCTCTAAACAACTCACAAACAGTAGCTAGTACTTTTAAAAAGTTAGACAAAAATTGGCTAAGTAAAAAAAAAAATCACAAAGGTAGAATAATCAATTTGACAACTCTTTAATTTTTCACAAGTATACTCAAGAGAGAATGACTTTGAACCATTAATTGGCCTAAGTCATAAGTCAAGTGGCATGGACATGAAATGCATGAAAGATACAGAAAATATGATGCATGATTTTAAACCTAAATGTCATGAAAAAATGAATGGCATCAATAGAATGACCTAGACCTAAATGAACTTGCATGGCATTTAATGCAACCCAGGTCTAAAATGCATGGATATTGATGGCAAAACAAACCAATCCTAACATCTAAAATATGCATGTCAATAACACAAACACAAGGCATGCTTAAACCAAATACTTAATCAAATGTCATGAAAATGCAAACTTATCAACTAACATAACAAAAATGCACACAAAAAGCAAAATAAATGAGGTGGCCGAATGGCCTCATGTTCCAAGTGAGCATGGCATTTTCACAAACACTTGATATACTTAAACCAAATACTCAATAAAATGTCATGCAAATGCAAACCTATCAACTAACATAACAAAAATGCACACACAAAGCAAAATAAATGAAGTGGCCGAATAGCCTCATGTTCCAAGTGAGCAAGGCATTTTCACAAACACTTGATATACTTAAACCAAATACTCAATCAAATGTCATGCAAATGCAAACCTATCAACTAACATAACAAAAATGCACACACAAAGCAAAATAAATGAAGTGGCCGAATAGCCTCATGTTCCAAGTGAGCATGGCATTTTCACAAACACTTGATATACTAACATACTTAACTAAAATATAACACTCAAATCATGCAAATATAAAGTAGAGGTATGAAAACTAACAAGCATTTTCACAAACACATGGATTTCAAAATATAAAACATAAACAAACTTAAACATTTTGAAAACAGAAAATCAAAAATGCAAGAACATGATAATAAACTCATAAATGGAAATAAGCAAGCAACCAAATTAAAACAAGTTTCAAGTATATGTAGTAGAAGATGATTTAAAGCATCAAGACTTATTTAATATAAAAAATAACATGAAAATCAAAGCAAAACAGCAACCAAAATAGAAAAAAATTATGGGCCATTTGGCCATGTCAAAGAACCAAGGAGAAAAAAATATTTCAAGAGTTTTTATAAGAAAAGACGAAGAAAGAACCTATAGAAGAACATTAAAAACACTTATTTAAAAAGAAAAATCAAAAGATACTCACCAAAATAATAATCAAAACAGAAAATCAAGAATGAAAAATCAAAGAAAGTGCAAGAGTATGGTTCTAAAAGCAACCTCTAGAAGCTATCTTTCAAGCTTTTTCTCTTCAAACTTTCTTTTCTTTTCTTTTTTGCTTTGCAACAATGGAGAGAAAATCAGCTAAAAGCAAGAGAGAATATGAAAATGAGAGAGCTGAAAATGAAAGAGAACCCCTCCTTTAGTGTGGTCGAAACTTTTCTCCCTATAGGCTATCATGTTGTCATTTTTCCTCCAACCAATTTTCATCAAAGGGCTATTGATCCAAGATGTTTAAAACATGAAATTATTACCCTTAGATTAGGCCATCAGCTGTCTATAATTACAGCTGTTCAAGAATCTTAAGCTATTATGTTGACACTCTCACTCTTCATGCATTGGTCCATGTGGTTTATTTGCAAAGGCTTGATCAAAAAATCACTAACTAACTCTTCATTTTTGGCCTCTTGATTAAAAAATCAGAAACCTCCTTCCCCTCCTTCGGCCTTGGCCAGCCAGCCCTCCTTCTTCCAGCCCAAGTTTGATTTTTTTGAAAGCCAAGAAAAGCCCTTTTCTATTTCTTGGGTAAAATGACCTGTTTGCCCCCCGAATACAAATAAATGGTAAACGGACTCCAAATTCAAATTTTATTTTTTCAATACTTTCAAAATAATAAAAAATTAAATTCTGGAAGTTTTTAAAATTTTTTGAGTCCATTTGCTATTTGTTTGGATTTTTTTTCAAAATTGCCCTTTTATGCCCCCAAAATTTACCATTTTTTAAACGAGCTCCAAATCAAGATTTTTCTTAACCAATCTCTTCAAAATAATGTAAAAGTGTGATCTAGAAGTTTTCATAATTTTTGGAACTCATTTGGTATTTTTTCGGGATTTATCTGCTTGAATTACTGCATAGGGGGCCTGGGATTTGGCCATTTTTCAAACGAACTTTGAGTCAGGATTTTCTTTTGCCAATCTCTTCCAAATAATTTAAAAAATGAGATTTGCAAATTTTTAAAAATTTTGGAGTTCATTTGCTATTTTTTTGGGATTTATCTTCTTGAATTACTACATAGGAAACCCGGGATTTGGCCATTTTGCAAACGAACTCCGAATCAAGATTTTCTTTCTCCAATCTCTTCCAAATGATTTAAGAATGAGATTTGCAATTTTTCTGAAATTTTTGGAGTTCATTTGCTATTTTTCCCAAATTTTCCAATTTTGCCTTTTTACCTTCGAAACCCGATTTTGCTCAAAACAAGTCCGATTTTCAAATTTTCTTCAAACTGAGCCTTGGGCTATCTTTTTTTTAATCATTCCTCATCCATTAGGGGCTTTAGTCTTATCAAGTCGGACCATTTCTGTAATTCTTCCCAATTTCACCGAAATCCACCAAAAACCCTAATTCTCGGTTTTCTCCCAGATTGACTTTTCTTTTAGTTTTTCTTTCAAGTGACTTCTCCATTACCCGTATTTAGTGCTTATCTTTCATTTTGAACCTTTAATTTTGACCAATTCGATCGTTTAAGCACTTTTCCCCAAATTTCCTGGATTAGAGTTTCCTTTCTACTGAATCTCCATAACCCAACTTCCGAACTCCATATCTTTCAATGTAGACCTCAGATTATCAAAATTCTTTCATCATTTTTCAATTGAACTTCAAATCTTGATTTTGAAAATGGGTTGACTTTTTCAGTAGTTGACTTTTTGGGGTTGACTTTTCGAGGTTGACTTTTTTCAAGTTTAATTTTTTATGCTCGCCCTCTTAAACTAAGTCTCAGAGTACCACCTGCAGGATGAAAAAAAATCTTTTTTCATTCTGAAACATCAATTTATGAAGAAAACGTACCTGTTTTAGTGGTCCGGACAAAATTAGGTGTCTACAGCTGCCCCTCTATGGCTATTGCTGAGAATCAGGAATCAGGCAAAGATAAACAAATACTAATTTTGTCCGGTTAGTGAAATCACATGTGAAGAGAAGGGAAAGGGGTTTCTTTTCATATTTTCATTTTTTTTTTTGAAAAAGCTGTAAATTGAAGATTTTGTCCTTAAATTGAATTCCCTGACTAATCAAGGCTCGACCCGTCTTAAGGAAACGAGTTCGATTTCAAAAGAAAAATTATGCCCGAAGGTCTTAGAAATGGTGCTTGAATATCTTAAAAATGGTGCCCGGAGATCTTTAAAATGGTGCCCGAAGGTCTTTAAAAATAGTGCCCGAAGGTCTTTAAAATGGTGCCCGAAGGTCTTTAAAAATAGTGCCCGAAGGTCTTTAAAATGGTGCCCGAAGGTCTTTAAAATGGTGTCTCGAGGCCTTACCTATGATGAAATATTATGCCCGAAGATCTTAAAAATGGTGCCGGAAGGTCTTTTAAAATGGTGCCCGGAGGCCTTACCCGTGATGAAAAATTATGCCCGAAGGTCTTAAAAATGGTGCCCGAAGGTCTTTTAAAATGGTGCCCGGAGGTCTTTAAAATGGTGCCTGATGCACCCAAAAGAGTGTATCTTATTTAACCTTGCACTAAAAAGATAAATTGTAAGTATAGTAGTTAGCAAGGGTCGAGTCCTCAGGGATTGGGTTTTAGTTTATAAGTTAATAGTTTAAAACTTAAATTCAAGAACAATAAAAGAAAAGGGGTTTTTGAAGCCAGATTTAAACTAAAGTAAATAATAAGAATAAGATGCAAGGCGGTATAACCAGCCAATAAAAATATATATACTAAATTAGGCGGTATAACCAGCCAATATATATACTAAATTAGGCGGTATAACCAGCCAATAAAAATAAAAAATAAAAAAGTTAATATACAAATTAGGCGGTATAACCAGCCAATAAAAATAAATATACTTTTAAAAATAAGCAAACTAGAAAAGTAAGAAAACAAGTAAGTAAGAAGAATCAAATATGAAAAATATGGTTAAGGTTTCATTCTCCACCACTAGACATCATTAAGAATCAATTTCAGATCTATCAATATCAACCAACTATCAAAGTTAACAACCGTAGATAACAACAAGCTCTGTTATCCCAATCTTTCCTTAGTTTGTCGTTAAATAGAACAAGCTCTCTATTTAATCTCTAACCATTAAACAACCTAGAATAAGCTCTCTAAATTCAATTTAATGGCAGCTTTATGATGAGAAAGATAGGTTGATCTAAGCAACAAACACATAAGCTCGGATTGTTCAACTTAGGTTATGTTCCACTTTGCAATTATTGAAAACTTGACCATAATCATTAATCACAAATTGCCACTTATGAATAGGAAATCAAGACAATTACACGGATCAAGACTCCTAAACTAGCAATAGATAATTATCAAGATCTATCTAGTTGTACACCTAAATAAATCAAGACAACATCATGAACAATTCTTGTAGAAGAACATAAGCAACTTTGATAGAAAATTAATGATAGATAGAATCTGAAAATCAATCACAAAACATGTCTAGGGCTTTGAAATCACCCTTAACCAAATAGAAGTTTAGCCTAGCATAAGCATTGTAAACATAAACATAAAATTAAAGAGAATCTAAGAAGGAAATAAAAGAAAGAAAGAAGAAGAAGAAGAAAATAAAGAAAAAGAAAACTAGAGAAAAGAAAGAAGAAGAAAACTTAGAGAATTTGATTATAATGGCTAATATCCTACCAATGTACAATATGATCCTCTACAATCATCCAAGGCCCTCTATTTATACACATTTTGGAGGGCTAAATGACAAGAGACAAGCTTTACAAATTTCAAAGGTAGGTATAATAGGTGGGTGCATTTTTCTAACAATTTTCGTCATATTGTATGACAATTTTGATCAGCCAACTTGATGGTCGATTTCGTCAATGTTAGAGGCCTGATCTGATCACATGGTCTTCTAGAAAAAGGTTCCCCTATCAGTTACGGATCCATAGCCGTTGGAATCAGCTCATTTGCTGATGTGGATAAGCAGATATGGGCAAAATACGAAAACATGTCAGCACAGACGTCATTGCACATCAGCCAACTTGATGGTTGATTTCGCTAGGGAAAACGACTCCGTTTCAAGAAGTGTAAAACATGAAAAAGATAGATATGCCTCTTAACTTTGCACGGTTAAAATTTCAGATTTATTGCTTCAGTGAAACTCCAGATATAGCTGATATGGAAAAAGGTGTCGAAACTGGAACTGAACTGGATTTGCCCTTAATTCTAGTAATCTGAAATCACTCAAAGAAACTTGTGAAAAACACCAAATTACATAAAAATATAAAAGATCATAAACACAATTAGACTAAACAATAATAACTCGTATTTGACACAAAACAATAATAAAACATAACTAAAAACTATATAATTATACGAGTTATCACACCCCCACACTTAGATTGTTGCTAGTCCCTAGCAACGACTCAATAAAAATAAAATAAGAAAATCTAATCTAATCCACTTTCGTAGGAAATCACGGTGGCACTTAGCATGTGACACAAGCCTTTAAACCCCTAGGTGTCCCTAGTGGACGAGTTTAGTCTCGTGAGGGTTTACTAGGACGATACCCACAAACATTGAAGACATAAGAAAAACTAAAAATAATAATTATAACTAATCCTTCCAATATAAATTAGAGATAATCATTGGACAAGTCTTAAAAAACTAATCAATAGCTTAAAGAAATTCACAAAAAATCTTGCTTGAATGTAAATTGTTTGAGTTAAGCCAATATTAACATAACATATTTCAATCAAAATAGTGCATATTCAAACTTAATCTCAACTTCTCACATGGGATACTCTCTTGATTTTCACTTTTTAAAGTAGTGGTAAAGTGTTTACACTCAATCAATCTCATGAAAACACTTCTAACATATGCTTGCTTGTCCACCTATTATCCACTATTTAGATTATACAACTTCATAAATCAAGAGGTCTTTATTCAAGGTTGTAATGGGGCCAAAGGGTTATAATGTGGTTAAAGAACAAAAGGATAAAGATATCACAAAGGTTCCAAAGAGTTCATAGAGTTTAGAGACATAATAAGATCATACAAATAAAACTTCTCAAAACTCTTATAAAGTACATAGTCACATAGGCTAAATATTCATGTTGAGCCTTTGCTTCATTCTAACCAACTTTGTAACATCTTTTTCTTTACTTTAACTAGAAGTTCAAGAGAAGATTTTTTTTTTGTTTTGAATATGGGAATGTATTTAACAATGATCCCTTTCTTTTTCTCTTGACTTTTTCTTTTCTTCCCCCACACTTATCTTTTGTTTCTAACCCAAATTTTCAACTAAAAATATCCCTTGTTTTTTGCAATATGTCTCAAAATATATAATCCATCTTTAGAACAAGGGTAAGGATATAAGTATATTTAGGTTAGGGACAAGTTATGGTTACCAAAGAGATAGCTTATTCAATGTAGGCTCAAATTGGTTCACTAAGGGTGTGTTCTCTTGGAACATCAATAAGAGATGGCTGTTTGGCCCTGGCTAAAAATCCTAATGCCTCTATCATATTCATGTTGTCACATGCATCAATATAGTCTCAACAAGGTCTAAAGCAAGTTCTAGAGAATCATGTAATCATAAGAGCACTCAAGAAAGAAATTAGATTGATTTGTATAATGCATCAATCATTATACGCTCAAAAACTCACAAGGATGATTATACAAGTCAGATTAAGTCTAAACATGCTTCTTTCTCAATAAACATATCATATTAACATTGGCTCATAAAAAGGTTGACATCAAGCTCAATTCTCATGAAAATCTTCTCACTAATAAATATGTTTTAGACTTATGCAATTCATATCTCATCATTGTATTAAAAAGGAACTAAAACACACTAAAAAATAATAATAATAATAATAAAGACTCATAAAAAAAAAATAGTAGACAAAAATAAACGAAATCCTAAATCATTCCCCCCACACTTAATTCTTACATTGTCCTCAATGTAAGTCTATTAACCCAAATGAAAGAATCATGTGTAAGAGAAAAGAACTAATAACATAAGAATAGGAACAACTAAGACTCAAAACAAAACAAACTCATGCAACCTAAATAATCCTAAAATACTAAACAAAAATTAACAAGTAAACATAAAAAGATTAAAATCAAACTGACAAGATATGTCTCAAGTCTCCCTTACTCAGACCTTGTTCAGAATGAATACTTCTAAATTGCTTAAAACACAACAAACTTTTTTTTTTTTTTTTTGAAAAGAAGAAATCAAACTGACAAGGTATGTCTCAAGTCTCCCTTACTCAAACCTTGTTCAGAATGAATACTTCTAAATTGCTTAAAACACAACAAACTTTTTTTTTTTTAAGAAGGTAAAATTTAGGAGATATTACCTGTAGAGGTTCCTAACCACTTATTATAACTGAGACACAACAAACAAAATGTTAGATAATGTCACAAAGACAAAGTGCAATCCACTCCTTGCTCGTCCATATCTCTTTTTCTTTTTCCGAGCGTTTGCGAAACAACCGTAGCAGATAAACACTCATAAGCTTGGAGCTTTTTAAGTAAATCTTCAATGGTTGTAGCAGAAATTATGGTTCTCCTTGCCTCTGAAAACATGAATCCATTATCCACAGCATTATCTAAATATGAAAGCAAATTACTAAAATAACCATTAATATTAAGCAAACCAATGGGTTTCTTATTTGTGACCAAAGATGACCAAGAAGCCACGCAAGCTATTTCTTCCAATGTACCCAGACCTCCTGGTAAAGCAATGAATGCATCGGCAGAATGGTACATGATTGTTATCCGTTCAGGGATACTCCAGACTTGTATTTCCTTACCCAAGGTAGGTCCACAAAAATCTGTGAATAGTTTTGGCACGATTCCTAGAACTGGACTTCCTCCGGCGTGTGCTGCTGTAGCGACTGCTCCCATTAAACCCGTACTACCGCCTCCATAAATCAACTGGATCTTTTGTTGGGCAAGTATTACTCCAACTCTTATGGCTTCATCAGCGAATATGTTATTTTTCCCTGGATAAGCACCTCCAAAGACACAAATTTTTTTAATGCGCTGGGATGAAGTACTTTCCATTTTTTTTTCTTCGAGTGCCTGAAAGAGAATGAGTACATGGTGTAATATATAGAGGACTGAGTAGTGAATCAGACAAGAGTAATAATGTCGCCGAAAGTGTATCTGACCTGTCAGAAGAAAATGTTAACCTAACAAAAGATTTTTGCGTGATTTCAGGAAGAAAATCAAAAAAGAGAAGAAAAAATCAACCGTAAAAGACAAATAAAATAAAAAAAACGAGAATAATTACACAAATCGAACTACACGTAAATTAAACCAAAATAAAGTTATTGCAAATCAAACCAAAAGCTGAGAAGTCATTTATTGTAGTTGTGATTGTGGCTCACATCTTCCTCTGGTTTTACGTCCAGAAACGGCTTAAACGCCTTCTATGAGTCGAGGATATGCTTCCCATCCAGTTTTCTTACAAGCTGGCAAACAGGGTCTTTTAACATCAGATTCCCAAGATGTTGCCATTCCCTTTGGAATTGCGGCCATAAATCAAGAATTTCTCTTTGTACGTCTCCACTAGGATGCGTCTCAAGAGAAAGTTGGATATTACCCAAATTCTCCTTACTCAGTCCATCCTTAATGAATTCAATTTTATCATCTCGATTAGAGGACGAAATCCCAATAGAACGACATTTACCGTTACACGTCCATCGTGCACATTTGTGGCAATTTGAACTCATGCGCTTTGCTCGTCGCTTCTTTGCAAAAGTGCTTCTACCTGTACCTGGTAAATGCAAAACAGGAAGATATTCATCTTCACGTACCTTGGCTTCAATTATCCAACGTATGTCTCCAGGAATCCCTTTGTGCATAAGCATTCTTAATCTTTCGAATCGAACTTGGTAAAGCTTCAGTAAAATATTTCGAGGAAAAGGAGGAATCGTTTCTGCAATCTTGTGAGAATATCATCCATCCTGAAAAAAAAAATAAAAGAGAAATTGAAAGAGAAATTTATATACAATATCAGTTTTTTGGGTAGCTGATGGAACCGACTTAAATAATCACGGAGTACCGTTATCCGCCATTTAACCGGGGTTAAAAAAAAATTATATTTACATCTAGTGTTTTTCAAAACAA
Source organism: Fremontodendron californicum (assembly GCA_030761205.1). Classification (NCBI taxonomy): domain Eukaryota; kingdom Viridiplantae; phylum Streptophyta; class Magnoliopsida; order Malvales; family Malvaceae; genus Fremontodendron; species Fremontodendron californicum. The sequence continues at coordinate 6,201,024 of JAULJL010000037.1, forward strand.
GGATCAGAAAGAAAAACAACATAAAAAAAACTCAAAAACAAAACACTCTAAATAAAATCCTAAATTCTTCCCCCCACACATAATTCTTACATTGTCATTAATGTAATGCTATTATCCCCCAATGCAAGAATTATATGTAAGAGAAAAGAACTATTAAACAAAAGAAACTTATGCAGCCTAAATGAACTTAAAAGCAGTAAACACAATTAACAAAGAAACATAAGAAATAAAATAAAAACAATAAAAATAATAAAAGAAAAAGGAAAAGAAAGAGAAAGCAAATCTGAATATGGAAGGTTGGCAATTTCATCTTTAATTGGGCTGCCTTCCCAATTAACACTTGAGTTAGTGTTTTGAATCTAACCAACACCCTTTCTTGGCTTTTTAGGCTTGTCAGGCTCATACATGAAATTTCCCAAATTTATGCGTTTAAGAGGAAGCTTTCTTTGCACAACAGTGGATGCATTCTCCATTATAAGTATTATTCCATCATCCTTGGTGGTGCATATCTCATCGAGGAATGGTGCATCTTTTGGTACTTGTTGAATGACATCCACAAACAAACTGTTTAAGGTTTCCAGCGTGTCTTGCTCATGTTCATCCTCCTTGAACTTTGCGAATCTACTAGGAAAAGGTGGAGAAGAAACATTAGTAAAAATTGGAATCTCAAACGTTACCTCAGGTGCTGAAATACTCTTATTTGGATCATTGGCTTCATTATCCTCAAGAATAGAATTCATCTCTAATTTTGTCTCATCCTCATCTTGTTCCTCATTCCTCAAGGTCACAATAGTAGTATTCTCCTTTGGGTTAATCATTGTTTGGGCAGGGAGTTCTTCAGATCTTTGTGCTACCCATCCCACCATACTACTAGTCAATTGGATCATTTGCTTTTCCAAACTCTGGATGCTTGCCCTTGTTTTCTGTTGAAATTGCAATGTATCAGTAACAAGAGAATAGACAAGATCTTCTAAAGAAGTACCTGAGTTTTGAGTCATATGTGGTGGTTGAAAAAGATCTGGTTCTTGGGACCATGATTGATTGAAGCTAGATGGATGAGTGTAATTGGCATAAGGATCTACTTCTTGGTAATTTTTCGAGTAGCCATAATTAGTATGATCCCACCATCCCTCATGGTAAGTGTTTGAGTAATGATCATATTGTTGGTCTTGGAACACTTGATGGCCTTGACATCCTCCCATGGCCAATTGTTGAACTGGGGAGGTGAGATTGGCTTGTTGATTCTCCATGTTCATGTATGCCACCATCTCTTCAAGTGTTAGATTGCTCAATTCCATTGTTTTTTTTTTTTTTTTAATTGAAAAGAAAAACTTGTATGTACAAGAAAATAAAACTAATTAGAACTGAAAATAAGAATAAACCAAGTAACAAATAAACCAAAGAAAGCAATCCCCGGCAACGGCGCCAAAAACTTGATGCACCCAAAAGAGTGTATCTTATTTAACCTTGCACTAAAAAGATAAATTGTAAGTATAGTAGTTAGCAAGGGTCGAGTCCTCAGGGATTGGGTTTTAGTTTATAAGTTAATAGTTTAAAACTTAAATTCAAGAACAATAAAAGAAAAGGGGTTTTTGAAGCCAGATTTAAACTAAAGTAAATAATAAGAATAAGATGCAAGGCGGTATAACCAGCCAATAAAAATATATATACTAAATTAGGCGGTATAACCAGCCAATATATATACTAAATTAGGCGGTATAACCAGCCAATAAAAATAAAAAAAAAAAAGTTAATATACAAATTAGGCGGTATAACCAGCCAATAAAAATAAATATACTTTTAAAAATAAGCAAACTAGAAAAGTAAGAAAACAAGTAAGTAAGAAGAATCAAATATGAAAAATATGGTTAAGGTTTCATTCTCCACCACTAGACATCATTAAGAATCAATTTCAGATCTATCAATATCAACCAACTATCAAAGTTAACAACCGTAGATAACAACAAGCTCTGTTATCCCAATCTTTCCTTAGTTTGTCGTTAAATAGAACAAGCTCTCTATTTAATCTCTAACCATTAAACAACCTTGAATAAGCTCTCTAAATTCAATTTAATGGCAGCTTTATGATGAGAAAGATAGGTTGATCTAAGCAACAAACACATAAGCTCGGATTGTTCAACTTAGGTTATGTTCCACTTTGCAATTATTGAAAACTTGACCATAATCATTAATCACAAATTGCCACTTATGAATAGGAAATCAAGACAATTACACGGATCAAGACTCCTAAACTAGCAATAGATAATTATTAAGATCTATCTAGTTGTACACCTAAATAAATCAAGACAACATCATGAACAATTCTTGTAGAAGAACATAAGCAACTTTGATAGAAAATTAATGATAGATAGAATCTGAAAATCAATCACAAAACATGTCTAGGGCTTTGAAATCACCCTTAACCAAATAGAAGTTTAGCCTAGCATAAGCATTGTAAACATAAACATAAAATTAAAGAGAATCTAAGAAGGAAATAAAAGAAAGAAAGAAGAAGAAGAAGAAAATAAAGAAAAAGAAAACTAGAGAAAAGAAAGAAGAAGAAAACTTAGAGAATTTGATTATAATGGCTAATATCCTACCAATGTACAATATGATCCTCTACAATCATCCAAGGCCCTCTATTTATACACATTTTGGAGGGCTAAATGACAAGAGACAAGCTTTACAAATTTCAAAGGTAGGTATAATAGGTGGGTGCATTTTTCTAACAATTTTCGTCATATTGTATGACAATTTTGATCAGCCAACTTGATGGTCGATTTCGTCAATGTTGGAGGCCTGATCTGATCACATGGTCTTCTAGAAAAAGGTTCCCCTATCAGTTACGGATCCATAGCCGTTGGAATCAGCTCATTTGCTGATGTGGATAAGCAGATATGGGCAAAATACGAAAACATGTCAGCACAGACGTCATTGCACATCAGCCAACTTGATGGTTGATTTCTCTAGGGAAAACGACTCCGTTTCAAGAAGTGTAAAACATGAAAAAGATAGATATGCCTCTTAAGTTTGCACGGTTAAAATTTCAGATTTATTGCTTCAGTGAAACTCCAGATATAGCTGATATGGAAAAAGGTGTCGGAACTGGAACTGAACTGGATTTGCCCTTAATTCTAGTAATCTGAAATCACTCAAAGAAACTTGTGAAAAACACCAAATTACATAAAAATATAAAAGATCATAAACACAATTAGACTAAACAATAATAACTCGTATTTGACACAAAACAATAATAAAACATAACTAAAAACTATATAATTATACGAGTTATCAGTGCCCGAAGATCTTTAAAATGGTGCCCGAAGGTCTTTAAAATGGTGCCCGGGGGCCTTATCCATGATGAAAAATTATGCCCGAAGGTCTTAAAAATGGTGCCCGAAGGTCTTTAAAAATGGTGCCTAAAGGTCTTACCCATGAAAAAAATGCGCTGTATGTGACTTTTAAAAATGATACCCGGAGGTCTTAAAAATGGTGCCCAGAGGTCTTAAACAATGATGCCTGGAGGCCTTACCCGTGATTTTGAATAAAATACGCTGTATGCGGCTTTAAAAAATGATACCCGGAGGTCTTAAAAATGGTGCCCGGAGCCCTTATGCGTGAAAAAATGCGCTGTATGCGACTTTAAAAATGATGCCCGGAGGTCTTAAGAATGATGCCCAGAGGCCTTATCCATGTTTTTTAAAAAATGCGCTATATGCGACTTTAACAATGATGCCCGGAGGTCTTAAAAATAGTGCCCGGAGGTCTTATCTATAATTTAAAGAAAAATTATGCCCGAAGGTCTTAAAAATGGTGCCCGGAGGCCTTACCCGTGATTTTGAAAAAAATGCGTTGTATGCGACTTTTAAAAATGATGCCCGGAGGTCTTAAAAATGGTACCAGAGGCCTTACCCATCATTTGGAAAAAATACGCTATATGCGACTTTAAAAATGATGCCCGGAGGTCTTAAAAATGGTGCCCGGAGGCCTTACCCGTCATTTGAAAAAAATGCATTGTATGCGACTTTTAAAAATGATGCCCGGAGGTCTTAAAAATGGTGCCCGAAGGCTTTACCCGTGATTTTTGAAGAATTTTTAAAAATTAATCTGAAGATTTTGAGAAGATGCGAATGCTTTTTTGATGCTGGTGCAAATGATTAGCAGGATGCACATACCTCATTTTGCAAATGTAAATTTTTGAATTGATGCAAATGTTTCTTGATGCAGATACAGATGTTAAATAAAATTCAAATGCTTCGTGGTATATATGCAAATGGCTTAGATTGATGCAAATGCTTATTGATGCAGATGCAAATGTTGAATAAGATACAGATGCTTCTAAATGATGCAAATGCAAATGATCCTCAAATAACGCAATTACTTCTCAGGAGGATGCAAAAGTCAATAATGTACAAATGCTTCTTTATGATGCAAATGCGAAAATTGGTGTTAACGCAACTACTTCATGGAATGATGCAGATGCAAAGATTGGCATTATGTAAAATGCTTCTAAATGATGCAAATGCAAGGATTTGATAACATGCAGAATGCTTCTTCGTGATGCAAATGCAAAGATCGATAATGATGCAAACGCTTCATGAAAAGATGCCAAAGCCCCTGATCATTTTTTTAGACTTTGGCTTAGCCTTTCCAATTCATTTTTCCTTTTCAAATCAGAGTATATCTTCAATTCATTTTTCAATCTTTGGCTATTCTCTTTGCCCCAACAGTTTTCGAACTCTTATTGATAGAAGTCTGCTTGCTGAGTTCTATTTCTTATTCTCATATTTGGAAATCAGGATAAACCCTAGTAGTTCCACACCTTTGGGTTAGAAAAACCCTTATCTCACGTCAACATCAAGAATGGGTGCTGAAAAAATATTTTTATTTGTTTTCTGATTTTGAAAACTTTTGAACAAAAAATATTAACCCCATAGTGTCTAATGTACAAATCTTTTGAAGACTGATGATCATTGTTAAAAACTTCTCTAAGTGTCAATCTGGGTTTTTCAATTTGAATTGGCAATGCTTGGTATAACAAGATTTTGGTTGATAAAAGGAAATTTCATAACAAAAATGTATGTCCCTTCTAGGCTCACAAATGGAACAGGTTTTATAAATCATGAATTCATTGAAAATCAAACAATTTCAACATTCTTTTAGTTTTCATATCAAGGCATTTTGACAAGCGTCAAGATTGGCTGGTATGTTTAAACTGGAAAGTTGATTTTGGAGAAAAAAAAAGTTTCAGTTTTTGAAATCAATCATCTGAATGAGAGTTGACACTTTGGGAAGTTCAAGAATTCCTAGATGTTCCTTGATGACCACTTCTTCAAGATGATTTTCTCTTTTGTGGTATCGGCACTATCATAGATGGCACCGGAAATTCCAATTTACTCTAGACCGCTCATTTTAGGGTTTTCGCCCTAGAGTCCCATTCTTTCTCCTTTTTTTTTGTGTTTTTCATTGTTTTACCATGCACTTGAGAATTCTAAATTCTTCCTTAGTGAAATGATAATTCGATGAGATGGGATAATATCTGAGAAAAAAACCTTCAAATAAAATATTCCTGCTTCATCAAAGTGGACTTTTAAAGCATGTAATGTAGACCATGGTTCGGGATTCAAAAAGAAATGATAAATATGCCCAAAATATGTGTTTGAGGGTAATCAGATCAAGGATCATTTTTTAAGGAGAATTCTCTTTGAAGCATTTTTCCTTTCTTGGACATTTATTTCCTCTTTACTTTTGCTCTTTTTCTTTTTCTTTTTGGCTTTCATTTGCCATACTTTTTCACACACTTTTTTTTCTTTTTGCTTCTTGGCTTCCATTTCGCCATCTTTTCCTTTTCTTTTTGACAGAGTGAACCCATATTCATTCGGGGCTCCATTTGCTTTGTATCTGTCTTTGAGCCAGGACTCATTCCTCCATGATCTTTAAAAAAAATCTTTCCTCGCATTTGCCCCCAGTGTAGAGGGTGATCCTTGATTAGGGTTCAAATAAGAAAGAATTTTTTTGGCTCAAAATGGGTGACTATGGATAATTTCTTTTTTTTTTGCGAAAGGAATATGAATGATGGCCATTTTTCATATCAAGCACAAATATTCTCATTGAAAAGCAATCCCCAAGGGAAATAGATAATCAAAATTTCATTTTGCACTTTGAAATCATCCGAATTCTCATATGCATGATATCACAATTTTTTTTCTTTTTTGCTGTTTTTTCATCGCATGCCCCAATGGTTCATGCGTTAGTCCATCCTTATTCACCATGTATCCATCATTTCCACATATGATGCCCCAATTTGATTAACCATGAGAGTTTGTATCAACAAGGAACATAGCAAGTCTAGGTATATTTTCAAAAGGCTGAGTTTCAAATATGAGTTCTTTGAAGAGACAAAGAAAATATGACCTAAAAATGGGTTTTCTCTGGGACATGGGATAATCTAGTTTAATCATTGTGCCCCAGGGTGTCAATCATGAAGTGATATTTGGGAAATTGGTGTATTGTGGTTGTTGAAAATGACATGAATGGTTTTGGCACAACCTTGACACACACCAAATTATTACGATCTAAATTCTTGAAAGAAAGTCTCATTGTTTTGAATTTCAAGAATTTCAAAAAAATTTGAAAAGTTTGTTCCTTTGTTCATAGCCTAGACTAGGATCTACATTTTTGCTTATTCTAGGATGACAATGGTTTTATGAAGTTCAATCATTCATATTCCTTGAAGCATTAGGTCTTTCAAGTGTTCTCGATTCAAGGGGTTTAGGCCTAGGAAAGCTTTAAAGAGAGGAGAGAATGTATTGGGTCATTTGTAACAATGATCATCAATATTCTCGAGATTATCCATTATTAAAACTACCTTAATGCTTGTTTTTGCAAATTTAGATTATTGTTAAAACACAACAAATACAAAGCATTTAAAAATCAAAATTCATTTAATTCTTATAAATGTCGACATGAGACAAGTGTTTTCATCATAAGGTCTGAAACTACATGCATCAAAATGCTCCTATTTACATCCTTCAAAGGTTGTAATTCTCCCCCTAAAATGCTAAAAGAAACTGATTTACGGCAAAGCTGCCTTCCATTGATTGATAAGCTCCGGTGTCAAAATACCATCATGGATAAGACTTTCAATCCTTTCCTTCAGTTGTCTGCATTTTTCAGTTGAATGCCCAACTACCCCCAGGTGATAATCACACTTGCTGTCAGGGTCATAACTCCTCGCTGAAGGATTCAGAGCTATTTTCAAAGGTACCGGGTAAGGTATTGATTCTTTATTAGTAATGGCAGTAAGTCAGGGATGGGGATTGTAATTCTTTCTTTGTTTTCCCGCGGTCGTTTTCTAGAAGTAGGCCTTGTTGCAAGGGCTGGTATAGGATTAGGTGTTTGGGTAGGTAGGTAAGGATAAAGGCTTGGAGATACCTCAGTAGGGTAACATGATTGGTATGAGGGAAATTGGGAATATGGGATGAAATCTCTCATAGCTTGGACATCTTCCTCTTTCTTTCTACGTGCCTTATTTCTCTCGGTAGTGGATGTTCATTCTCTTTCAAGTTTCCCGTTCTTGATAGCATTCTCAATCATCTCTCCTGAGATTACTATATCTGCAAAATTCTTCGAGGCATTGCCGACGAGTCTATCATAGTACGGGGCCTACAGTGTATTCACAAAAAAGATGGTGATTTCCTTTTGTGTCAAAGGTGGTTGTACTTGGGTAGACATGTTCCTCCACCTCTGAGCATACTCTTTGAAGCTCTCAGTAGCTCTTTTCTCCATATTTTGCAAAGTGAGACGATCAGCTGTCCTGTCGGTCATATGCTTGTACTGGTTTAGAAAAGCCCTAGCCAAATCATTCCAAGAGCGAATCTGATCCTTGCTCAACTGACTATACCACCTAATTGTGGACCCACTGAGGCTATCCTGAAAGTAATGAATCAGAAGCTTATCATTATCTATATGACTTGTCATCTTTCGGCAGAACATAGTGATGTAGGCTGATGGATCAGTCGTCCCATCATATTTCACAAAGTCAAGGACCTTGAATTTACGAGGAATGACTAAATCGAAGACCAAGCATCGTTCTTTCGCCTCCACACTCCCGAATACTTCTGTATTTTATATTGCCCAGAGCCTTTTATCTAGCAACTAATATTTCCCTTGGGAATCTGCCAACTCTACCTCATTAACCATTTTCAACTTTGCCTGTTCAGTTGGATCATCTGAATTTAAGACATTGACGGGGTTAACTGTTTTCTGGGCATCCATCATTACGACCTCATTCTGACCCTTTCGTGCCTTTAACCCTTCTCTGGCGGCCAGGTTTTCAGTGTATCCCTTGATTATGGTGGACATTAGCTCCAACAATTTAGTCATCTGATCTTTAGATTCTTCTTGAGACTTTGCCAGCTGTTCTCGCAATTTTTCCTGTACCTTTTCCATTCTTTCCATTCGGGCAACTTGTTCATTCTCCATAGCTCTAGCCTGTATTAAAAGGGTACTCAGTACTTCTTATACCTCTGATTTGAAATGGAAATTCTTTCGAAGACTCTTAAATCCAAGCCAACTTCTGTTTTATTCCCCCAAAGTGCGTGTCATGATGAAAGAGCCATGAATGCAATTCGATGCACGTGAAGCCTAAACAATATGATGTATGGACATGTACAGCGGAAACATGCTAACCATATATGTAATAAATGCAATCACGATGCCAACATGTTGCAAGCAAAGAATAAACAAATCAACGAATGGATATATGCAATGAATGATCATGTACATTTCAGCGTATTTCCCAATGAATGATCATATACACTATGAATGCAACATGATATTAATTATGATACATGTAAACAATGAATGATTGATACAGAGTATATACAAAGAAAATCATGATGACCATGTGTGTCATGAATGCATCCTGATGTTAATATGACGGATTAATGCATGAGCATATACAGGGAAATCATGCTGACTATGTTTGTCATGAATGCAACCCAAAGTCAACATGATGCATGTAAAGAATAAGCAAATTTATGCATGGATATATACTGAAAAATCATGCTGATTATGAATGCATGAATGCAACCTGATGCTAACATGATACATGTATGAATGTATGGTATGACAAATAATTGATCGGATGCAAAGGTCAAGGGGAAGATATCACGGAGAAAATAAGAATCGGAGGAACTTAATCATCAACATCTCATAAATTTGAAACATAATCAATTCATTCCCATATCAACGTTCACAATGGTATAAACCTTGTTTTACAAAATTTGAGCAGTGGTTAAAATTGTCTTTTACAAGTACTTTATTTTTCCTAGCATCCTAAGGCTATAAGAGCCGGCTACTGAAAAAGTGAAATCCTACTACATTATATCAGATCGAATTCTTTCTACATCATTGCTGTAGATCTCCCAATCCTAATTACCCTTTTCTAGTCATCTGTCAATCAGTGTCGTTGGATCCAACCACTTGGCGTCTATAAGGGATTGTACTTTGTTCTTGAGTGCATTGCAGTGCTCAATGCTATGCCCAACTATTCCACAGTGATAATCATATCTTGCATTCGAATTATACCACTTTGGGTATGGTGGTGACAGGGGTTTCAACGGCATATAGGCAACCAGGTGATTTCATACCAACATTGGGAAAAGCTCTTGATAGCTGATTGGAAGGGGATCAAAATGCCTTTGGGTCTTGTCCTGGGGTCGTTTCTTAGTCACACAGAGCCTAGGAGTTGGGGCACTTGGTGGTGGCACTAAAGTCTGAACCCGAATGTTTACATAAGAAGATGGAGGAAAAACAAGGCAAGGATATGGATTTGGACACGGGGCCTTTGGAGGTTGTACAAAGCTCGAGGTTCCTAACCCAGATGCTGGATAAGGTGATTGATGAGGGAAATAGTACGAACTGGCAGTTGGTGGTGATAGAGTGGGATTCAGGAATCCCGTAGTGGTCATCCCAATGGACGATTGGACCATAGTAAGGTGGGGATATTGATTTGGACCTAGAACAGTTTGCAAGTATGGTACAGGATCCGAAGTTTCTATCTTTGGTATTAGGCTCTCAGGTTTAATCATTTTCACGATTTTGTCCATAATTTCATCAGGATTGCAACCTTTATGGCATTGACAAGCACAGGATCCAGCAAGGATTGTATGTTCTGGACCTAATGGTTTTGGTTGATCTGAAGGCGATGCAGAGCCCTGAGAAAGTTCCCCTTTACTCTTACCCATATCCTCAAACATTTTCAGCAATTTGGCGAGTTGTTCCTTGAACTCCCGGAGTTCATGTCCAAATTTCTCTTGATTTCGTTCCAAAGCACCCAATCGTTCCTCCGATTCTTTCCTCATATCTCGAACCCCTTTCATGCAAATGAAAAATGTCATGAGATTAAGAATACAATTATGAATGTACATGCTCTTTTCCTATGTGCGTGAATATACTGATGATTTATGCATGAATATATACAGAGAAATTATGATGACTATGTATGCTATGGATGCAACCTGATGCTGACATGATGCATTTAAAAAATGAATAAATTGATGCACAAGTATATACAAATAATGACCATACATGTCATAAATGTATTCTACAATGAATGACCATGCATGCTATGACTGCAACATGATGTCAAAATGATACATGCAAAAAATAATGAATTAACACAATTGTACGTACAAAGAATGTCATGTATATCACAAATGTATTCTACAATGAATAACCATGCATGTTAGGACTGTAACATGATGTCAAAATGATACAAATAAAGAATAAATGAATTAACACCAAGGTATATTCAAAGAAATCAATGATTACATGAAATTGGTAGGACCTAAATCTTGATTATTCAAAAATCTCATTATGCAAGATTTGCCTCCAAATTTATGATCTATGATTTTTTTGAAACATGTTTTCTCTATGAAAAACCAAACATATTATTTTCAAAAGAATTTCGGGGTAGTGGATCCTACTATGGTATAATATGCAAATATTCATGTAACACTACCGGTTTTATGAAATCATCAAAAAGGATTATTATTACCATCCATTTATTGCAAGAAAATGAGATCAACAATACAACCATAAATGTATATGCTTTATTCCCACATGCATGAAATGTGCAAAAATGCAAAAATGTTTGAAGAAGAATGTTTATATTTTCAATTTCAAAAAGTTAGTGAATACTTGCCCCAACAGCATCCACCCATTTAGGCATCTCAAAGCCTTTGGGGCGGATTATCACATTTATTACAGGCGATGTACGTTCATCGTTGTCCGATCTACAACCCTTATTTAGAGTGTAAAATAGGTAACAAAAGGTTTAGAAATGTCCCTCCTTGTGTTCCTATCTTCGGTATATCTAATGGAAATCCAACATGGCTTCGCCTAGGTTCACTATATGAGGGCGAATCGATTCTAAAGGCCCCGAATTGCTCCTCACTGTCGCCGTTGAAGGCTAGTAAGGCACCCCGATAAAAGCGGGTTCAATTCGTTAGAGTTTATTTCCGTAGCCCATGCAGATTGTTAATCACGAAGGCTTAGGTAATTTAGTAATCCGGAAGTGTTTCACTAGCCCATTCGGATTGTTAATCACGAAGGCTTAGTTACTTTGCTCCCAACTAAAAGGACAGAATCCGGGTATAGAGCGAATGATATGCAAATGCATGTATAGTGTATGAGGAGGAACAACAAACCTTTCACCACCTATTCTACACCCGTTATTCTAAATGCCCCAACTATTTATTAAAAAAACATTCAAGAATAGTGTAACGCATTAACCAATAAGCAATTATAATACACAACCTTAAATAACTAGAGAACAATAATAAAATGTATGCACATGAGTATGGACATATTTAAAAACATTTTATAATTTTCAAAATCCTCCTTATTAAAAAATGTGGGAATTAAAATTAAATACCAATTAAACCAACAAAATCGAGACTTTGATAACACACGACTAATTCTAGGCCTGACTCTCTAATGGTCCCCAGTGGAGTCGCCAAGCTGTCGCAACCTAAAAAATAACAAGTCTCATCGCAAGACTTTATTATTCGTTAAGTGTGACATTAAAAAAAACCGAGGAAAAGTCGACTTAATTCCTCTAGAAAAAAGAAGGTTTTGAAAATGACCTTGAAAAAGACATGGTGTTGCCACCAATCTTTTTTAGCTAGGTGTGATCGGCCACCTATTAAAACTGGTTTTATAAAATATTTTAAAATTAATTAAAACATTTTTAAAACCAATTTCAAGTCTGCGTTTTAAACCAGAGAAATCAATGAAGCGGGTTCGGGACTCGGTTACGTGTAGGGAAGGATTAGCACCCGTACAATGTCCGTATGAAACGGTACCTTATTAATCATGTGTTATCTCAAGTCTCGGTAAAAAGTCGATTTTAAATTTAGTATTTCAAGTTAATTCCCAATTTAAAGAAAAATAATTCAATTTTTAATTGAAAATGATCCGAAATTTATAAATTCAAAATTTTTCTATATTCCCCAACAAACGTGGCAAAATATAGAAATTTTTATTAGTTTGGAAAACTTTTCGAATCATTCTCATTTTAAAGAAGATATTTCGTTATTAATGATAATTGATGATATCCTACCCAGCAAACCCGGCAGAGAATTCATGAATTATTTTAACTCGGGAATATCTTTATTTTATTGAAAATCGTTACCTTTTTGAAAACATTTTAAAAAAATATGAATATGAATATATATGACATAATTAAAATGACATAGCAAAGTCTAAATAATATAATGCAACTTAAATGATATGATATAATTTAAATGTCTTAGCATATTCTAAATGAAATGAAATATCCTAAGTTATATGATATATTCTAAATGAAATGAAATGACCTAGGTAACATAATATATTCTACATGAAATGAAATGACCTAAGTCATATGATATATTCTAAATGAAATAAAATATCCTAAGTGACATAATATATTCTAAAAGAAATGGAATGACCTAGGTAACATAATATATTCTATATGAAATGAAATAATTTAAATGACATGGCAAATATAAATGATATGGCATATAATCTAAATGACATGAAATATAAAATAATGCTATCATATAATATGCATGAAAATAAAAATAAAAATAATAATGCATGAACATAGCATATGCTAAATAATATGATAAAAATAACTAAATAAAAAGCATATGATATCATGAAATATTCAAAACCATATAATAAACAATATAACATCAAAAATATAAATCAAAATAATAACAATACCATAGAAATTATCATAGCAAAAATCACATATTATATAAAATGCATGAATATGGAAAATACAATGCATGAGAATGTATTTTTTTTCCTTTAATTAAGGAAATTCGTATATCTAAAAAGATATTCGGCTACCTTAAGAAAATATATCAAATTAAATATTCTAAAACCAAAATACTTTGTGATTGTTTGAAAACAATTTTGAAAAGCTTAGATTAAAAATAAAAACTTAGGTAAACCCTTTTTTAAATGGCTCTAATTTCCTAAGTTTAAAATCCCGAACTTGACCACCCTTGACCTGAGACTTAAAAAATCATTTTTAGAGTTTAAAAAGGCTTAGAAACTACCCTAAGTCAGTAACTAAACTTCCTAATCAGCCCCCTCTAAGTAACTTAACCAAAACAGAAAAATGATTTTCTTTCAAATTCAATTCTGACTCCACTATCCAGTTTTAAACCACGATTTTTTACCCTATTTTTAAAAATTCTAAAAAATCTAAAACAAAATACTGGAGATGCAGGACATGTAAAAATACATGGGAAAAAATCATCTTAATTTTCTGATTAAAGATGGCTGCCCAGAAAAATCGGGAAAATACGAGTACTGGGTGAAAAAAACTGTTTTGCCAAAACACATTTTTACCTTTGATAAAATCATTTAAAAATCAAAGAAAAAATATTTAAGACTCTCTAAATGACTCAAAAACAGTATCTAGCTCTTTAAAAAAGTTAGACAAAAATTGGCTAAGTAAAAAAAAATCACAAAGGTAGAATAATCAATTTGACAACTCTTTAATTTTCCACAAGTATGCTCAAGAAAGCATGACTTTGAACCATTAATTGGCCTAAGTCATAAGTCAAGTGGCATGGACATGAAATGCATGAAAAATACATCAAATATGATGCATGATTTTAAACCTAAATGTCATGAAAAAATGCATGGCATCAATAGAATGACCTAGACGTAAAGAACTTGCATGGCTTTTAATGCAACCTAGGTCTAAAATGCATGGATATGCATGGCAAACCAAACCAATCCTAACATCTAAAATATGCATGGCAATAACACAAACACAAGGCATGCTTAAACCAAATACTCAATCAAATGTCATGAAAATGCAAACCTATCAACTAACATAACAAAAATGCACACACAAAGCAAAATAAATGAGGTGGCCGAATGGCCTCATGTTCCAAGTGAGCATGGCATTTTCACAAACACTTGATATACTTAAACCAAATACTCAATCAAATGTCATGCAAATGCAAACCTATCAACTTACATAACAAAAATGCACACACAAAGCAAAATAAATGAAGTGGCTGAATGGCCTCATGTTCCAAGTGAGCATGGCATTTTCACAAACACTTGATATACTAACATACTTAACTAAAATATAACACTCAAATCATGCAAATATAAAGTAGAGGTATGAAAACTAACAAGCATTTTCACAAACACATGGATTTCAAAATATAAAACATAAACAAACTTAAACATTTTGAAAACAGAAAATAAAAAATGCAAGAACATGATAATAGACTCATAAATGGAAATAAGCAAGCAACCAAATTAAAACAAGCTTCAAGTATATGTAGTAGAAGAAGATTTAAAGCATCAAGACTTATTTAATATATAAAAAGAAAATGAAAAATCAATGCAAAACAGCAACCAAAACAGAAAAAAAAAATGATGGGCCACTCAGCCATGTCAAAGAACCAAGGAGAAAAAAATATTTCAAGAGTTTTTATAAGAAAATATGAAGAAAGAACCTATAGAAGAACATTAAAAACACTTATTTAAAAAGAAAAATCAAAAGAAACTCACCAAAATAATAATCAAAACAGCAAATCAAGAATGGAAAATCAAAAAAAGTGCAAGAGTATGGTGCTAAAAGCAACCTCTAGAAGCTATCTTTCAAGCTTTTTCTCTTCAAACTTTCTTTTCTTTTCTAAAATTTTCTTTTTTCTTTGCAACAATGGAGAGAAAATCAGCCAAAAGCAAGAGAGAATATGAAAATGAGAGAGCTGAAAATGAAAGAGAACCCCTCCTTTAGTGCGGCTGAAACTTTCCTCTCTCTAGGCTATCATGTTGTCATTTTTCTTCCAACCAATTTTCATCTAAGGGCTATTGATCCAAGATGTTTAAAACATGAAATTATCACCCTTAGATTAGGCCATCAGCTGTCCATAATTACAGCTGTTCAAGAATCTTAAGCTATTATGTTGACACTCTCCCTCTTCATGCATTGGTCCATGTGGCTTATTTGCAAAGGCTTGATCAAAAAATCACTAACTCTTCATTTTTGGCCTCTTGATTAAAAAATCAGAAACCTCCTTCCCCTCCTTGGGCCTTGGCCGGCCAGCCCTCCTTCTTCCAGCCCAAGTTTAATTTTTTGAAAGGCAAGAAAAGCCCTTTTCGGTTTCTTGGGTAAAATAACTTTTTTGTCCCCCAATGCAAATAAATGGCAAACGGACTCCAAATTCAAATTTTATTTTTTTCAATACTTTCAAAATAATAAAAATTGAATTCTAGAAGTTTTCAAAAATTTTCGAGTCCGTTTGCTATTTGTTTGGATTTTTTTCTTCCAAAATTACCGTCTTATGCCCCCAAATTTACCATTTTTTAAACGAGCTCCAAATCAAGATTTTTCTTCACATATATCTTCCAAATAATTTAAAAGTGTGATCTGGATGTTTTCATAATTTTTGGAACTCATTTGGTATTTTTTCGGGATTTATCTGCTTCAATTACTGCATAGGGGGCCCGAGATTTGGCCATTTTGCAAACGAACTTCGAATCAAGATTTTATTTCTCCAATCTCTTCCAAATAATTTAAAAATGAGATTTGCAAATTTTCATAAATTTTGGAGTTCATTTGCTATTTTTTCGGGATTTATCTTCTTGAATTACTACATAGGAAACCCGGGCTTTGGCCATTTTGCAAACGAACCCCGAATCAAGATTTTCTTTCTCCAATCTCTTCCAAATGATTTAAGAATGAGATTTTAAATTTTTCATTATTTTTGGAGTTCATTTGCTATTTTTTCCAAATTTTCCAATTTTGCCCTTTTGCCTCTAAAACCCGGTTTTGCTCAAAACAAGTCCGATTTTCAGATTTTCTTCAAACTGAGCCTTGAGCTATCCTTTTTTAATCATTCCTCATCCATTAGGGGCCTTATTCTTATCAAGTGGGACCATTTCTGTAATTCTTCCCAATTTCACCGAAATCCACCAAAAACCCTAATTCTCGGTTTTCTCCCGGATTGACTTTTCTTTTAGTTTTTCTTTCAAGTGACTTCTCCATTACCCGTATTCAGTGCTTATATTTCATTTGGAACCTTCAATTTCGACAAATTCGATCGTTTAAGCACTTTTCCCCAAATATCTCGGATTAGGGTTTTCTTTCTACTGAATCTCCATAACCCAACTTCCGAACTCCATATCTTTCAATGTAGACCTCGGATTATCAAAATTATTTCGCCATTTTTCAATTGAACTTCAAATCTTGATTTTGAAAGTGGGTTGACTTTTTCAGTAGTTGACTTTTTGAGGTTGACTTTTTGGGGTTGACTTTTTCTAGTTTGACTTTTTATGCTCGCCCTCTTAAACTAAGTCTCGGAGTACCACCTACAGGATGAAAAAAAATCTTTTTTTCATTCTGAAACATCAATTTATGAAGGAAACATACCTGTTTTAGTGATCCGGATAAAATTAGGTGTCTACAGCGCATGAACCATCTTTCTTTTTAACCAGCAAGCATGGAGAAGCAAAAGGACTCCTACTAGTTTTTATGACTGAAGAGGATAGAATCTTAGTGACTTGCTTCTCTACCTCAGTCTTCTCGTGGTAAGGAAATCTATAAGGCCTTAAGTTAACTGGTTGGGACCCAACCTTAAGAGGAATGGCATGATCATGAGACCTCTCTGGTGGTAGTCCATGTGGTTTATCAAATACATCAGACTATGTATTCAACAAGGCCTGAAGTTCCTTTGGAATTGATGAATCTGTCCATTCTGAAATGAACATATAAAGTTCCCCCATCAAATCTGTATCCTTATCAACTAACTTCTGTAACTTCTCTCCTGAGATGATCGTGAGTGTGGCAATAGGGAAACCACCTTTTAACTTTACTTCTTTTCCTTCCTTTTGGAAGGATACAATCATCTCATTGAAGTAAAAAATCAAGGGACTATATCGTTTCATCCAGTCTACCCCCAAAACCATATCACTACCTCCCATTTGTAAGACCCTAAAGTCATGAACAAAAGGATTGCCTTGCATTATCCATTGAAGCTACCTGCACTTAGCTGTACTAAACAGCCTCTCACCATTGGCTACAATAATTGTCAATGGTGTAGTATGCACCAGTTCCATCCCATCTTTGGCCCATCTCGGAGTGACAAAACTGTGGGTGTTGCTACTATTAACCAGCACACTAACAGGCTTTCCTTTGATAGTTCCATGTATCCTCAATGTGCTATGTCCAATATTCCCTGTCAAGGCATTAATAGAGATCTCTAAGCTCTCTTCAACAGTGTCTTGTGCCACCTCAACTTGATCATGTGTCTGCTCCTCCATCCCTTCACACTAATCCTCCACTGCGATAGAGTTAAATTGTTTACTCTTACAGATATGACCAGGGGCAAACCTTTCACCACATCTAAAACAAGGATTGGGAATTCTTATTTGGTCTGCATTGGTGTATTTGGTAAAGGTTGGTTGAGTGTTTGGGCTGTATTTGTAGGGTTGGGTAGGGTATTGATTTCTGGTATATTGGTTGACAGGAGCAGCAAAATTGGCTCTAAACACAGGTTTGTTCTTTCTGGTTTCTAACTCAAGGGATAACTCATGATGTTTAGCCTGTTTAAAAGTTGCAGCTAGGGTTGTAGGTTCATTAGCCTTCACTCGAAATCTGAGTTCATCCTTCAGTCCACTCACAAAGCTAGAGACAAAGTAGGTTTCTAACATGTGAGGGCTATACTTAAGCATATAGGGCCTAAGCTCTTCAAATTTTTCCTGATATTCTTCAACAGTGGACTTTTGAACTAGTTTATTAAATTCCTCAATCACATCAGCATAGTTTTTATCACAAAACCTCTGACATAGATCATCAACAGTAAACTCATGCCAGTCAACCTCTTGTTTCTGATCAAACCAGATCTCAATTTTTCCAACTAAATACATGGCTTCCAGTTCTAGCTTTTGATGGTCTGTTATATCAAAGATAGCAAAGTATTTTTGACATTTTTTAATCCAACCTCTTGGGTTACTACCATCAAACACAGGTAATTCTATTTTTGGTCTAGGTGAAAAAGCATTCAAACTGTTTGTAGAGTTAGTCCCACTAGTGTAATCACTATTTTTCAAAAGGGTTATGCTGTCTTGAGAAGGCTCTTCTGGTGAACTTTTAGGCAAGATTCCAGGTTCATCAGGTTTATAAGAATACTTACCTCGATCACCAAGCACAGTTACCTCCACAGACATTTTCCCATCTTTCCTTGTTTGCTTGAGAGGTACAGACGGACCACTAGATTGAGTAACAATCCCTGACTCCGCTTGTGAATCACTCTTGTGCAGCATCATCAGCTCCAGCATTCTACTCATATAACCCTGGTTTTCTACCAGTTTTGCTTTTATTCCCTTCCTTTGTTCTTCCCACTATTTTGGAATGGTGGCCTCAGCAGATTTCAAGATTTCCAGTTGGTTTTGAAGAGCTTGGACTTGTTCATTAAGAGTATTAAGTCTTGTATCCTCTGTCATCACGTTGGTTTTCTTCTTTTTATCCAGCTTCGAGTAGATGAATCTTGAGCAAAGCTCTGATACCAATCTGTCACAGAGTGACTCAAATGCAAAGAGAAATAGATTGAGAGAAGAGAAAGGATAGAGAAGAGAGAATTTGTAATTTTCATTTCATATGGAATTCGGTTACAGCACTTTTATTTGTACTTGGCTACATCACATAATTGATAAGGATCAACAAAACTGTCATTCCTAATCCCTATACAATATGTTATATTCAGCCATCCATTTCTAACCTAATGGTTGTACTTTTAGTTGTTGCATTCTTCTTCTCTTTCTTCTCCTTAGCCTTGCATTCAGCATTTTTCAATTCCTTCTTTCCAGTTGGTATATTTTCTTTTTGGCCTTTAGCTTCTAAATTCTCTGCTCCAGGTTTCATCTCTCTTCCAGCTGGTATAACAGCTGGCATATCATTCTCGTAGCCTTCAGCTAATTCCTCTGCTCCAATTATCCTTTTGCTACTGTGAGCTTCTATCTGTCTGCACCAGGCTGTAGTATCATCACATAAAGTTTCTTGACTTTCTGCAAAGTTCAGACTAAAGAACTGAAAGAGTGAATAGGCAGAAAGGCTATGGGTTATTGGTGATTTTCGATTATGGTTTATGGATGGGTTGGGATGGGATGGGATGGCCGGATGGGACCAAATACCAATGGATTATAGGTTATGGTTATGGTCTTATGGGTTTGGATTATGTGTATGTGACCTTTAACAATGGGTATGGATTTGGGTTTAAATAATAATAATATTAATTTTTTTAATTAAATATCGATTTTTCGGTCAATTCAATTTAGGAAAAAAAAAATCGCAGATCGATCAAATAAACACGTTTAAATCGAACTTGCTAACCGATCACAACCGAAATTGAACAAATCGAACCAAATGAATCAAATAGCATCGATTTCGATTGGTTTATTCGGCAAACCGACTTTTTGCACACCCTACCTTCCAGTTTGATTATTATTCCATACATCATAAATCAAATTTAAAAAATTCCAAAAACAATGTTATTAATATTGAAATTATATAATTATCATATTGATTAAATTGACATATAATAAAAATGAAAATAATTTTCAAACTTTAACTAGCAATGTATAAAATAATAATTCGAAGGTAAAACTTTGCTAAGTCATGACAGAAAAAAGAAAAGAAAGATTCTCTATTTTTTAAGAACTCCTGAAGATGTTTGTGTTAAGAAAAAAACGTGATTAAACACTTAGCCCCATTAACAATTTTAATAGAGTTGATAATGAATAGTAAAAAATTAAATATCTGACGCTATTCATTTTTATTTTTACGAATTTAGATATTATAGATTTAAATAATTTTTGAAATCAGATATTAAATTTACTATCCATAACAAATTCGAATAAATTGTTTGAATATTTGATATCCAAAATTACTTCAATTTTGATTCAAATAATTCAGACATTCAAATCCGTTAATTCAAATATCCAAATCCTTTTACATATTTAATTCTTATTTAATTTTATATTTTATCTTTAAAATAAAATTGATTTAATAAATTCGAATATTTAACAAATTCAAATATTCGACGTATATTGCTATCTTTAACAGATTCGAATATTCGACGTATATTGCTATCTAAATCGGATGAAGATTCAAATAATAATCTTCGAATAATAAACAAATAATAAACGGATTCAAATATCATATAAATTAAGCATATTCAGATATTTCAAAAAATATAAATATCCCATCCGCTATCATATCATCCCATAAGTTTTACATTTAATCCAAAAACAAGCTACAGTTTCAAAACAACACCAATCACAGATTGAAGGTCTCAAGAATACAAGCAAATGAAATGCCCAAGAAAATCCCTTAACAGCCCAACAAAACAAACCATCATTTTCTATCAAATACTTCCAATGCAAGGGATCCACTATCTTCAATCAGGAAGAATTTGCTCACCATCTGCATCAGCTTCAGTCTCAACCTTAGGTTTTGATGGAGCTTGACCAGCTCCAGGAGCCTGCTTCTTCTTAATCCCACTTACAATGTCATCAATTCTTAGAAGCATGCAAGCGGCTTCTATGGCTGTCTTAAAAGTTTGCGCTTTCACATTGTATGCATCCCAGATCTGACACACATATTTTTAACAATTCATTCACAAATGACACCAGAGTACTTCAACTAATCATTAAGCCAAAATAACAATACATAGAGAAGCATTTACATTTTTTTACAACTGAACTATATACCCATATAAGCAACAGAAAGGAACATAGTGACTATATATTACTCGGAGTCGGGTGAGTGTCGGATACGGGTTTATGTCCGACACAGGTATATTCATTTTTTCTAAATTTTTTCATGTATTTGAAGGGTCATATCTCCGTACCCATATTCTGATATGAGTGGGACACGAATACTTCAATAAAAATGAAAAGTCGAAGCAACATAGTACAGTGATGCATCAGATATCCAAATTAAATAGATGCTTCCATCATCTTTCACCAACATGCTAGAGGCCAGAGGGACATCAGAATGAAATATTATCAAGAAATTGCAAAGATCAAATTCTCTATCTTTTTCTCTAAGTAAAAAGAAAAGAGAATGAATTACATTTATGATCCTCAAACTTTCACCAGAGTTTCGCTTTCAAACCTAAACTTTTAATCGTTGCAATTTTCATACTAGAAAATATTTATGTCCTGCCATCCAAGGGATGTTAATGAGGGTGGATTAGTAGATCAGTGCCAAATACGATGACATGCAGTTATCATTAAAATCTAAAATGATGTTTCCCCCCCCCCCCCCCCTTCATTATTTTTCATTCTCTCTCCTCTCTTTTCTTATATTAGAAAAAGAAAAACCCTTGTCAAAACTCTTTCTTTTGCATCCAACCAGCCTTTACGTACAAAACCATAGCCATAGCAGTTGCAGATATAAAATTTTCTCTAGAAACCAAAACCAGAATGCATCACCATGCATTTGCTTTCTCAAACTTAGCAGTA
The DNA here is from genome assembly GCA_030761205.1 of Fremontodendron californicum. Taxonomy (NCBI): domain Eukaryota; kingdom Viridiplantae; phylum Streptophyta; class Magnoliopsida; order Malvales; family Malvaceae; genus Fremontodendron; species Fremontodendron californicum. The sequence goes on from JAULJL010000037.1 coordinate 6,223,077, forward strand.
AATCACCTTTTTTTCATCTCCTTTCTTCCTGTACAAACAATCCCGTATTAATATACTAACCCATAAACAATGCACAACTTACAGCTCATATTCTGACACCATCACACACTCCCAACTCATCTTTCAGCCTTAAATCCCTTACAAATCTGGTTCTTGTAACTTGCCTCGAGGACTTGGCAGGAAGAGAGAAGAGATAGAGGGTCTTGCAGACATGGAATTTTTAGGGCAAATGGATCAAATTTTACAATGACAGATAAAATGAGTGGTTTTCTTAACAATTCATTTTTAATAAAAAAATTCACCATTTTGTCCTCAAATGGGTCGTAGCTGTCTTACATGGCTCTAAAGTGGACAATCTCATCCACCTTATTAACATCTTGAAAGGTGGGACATAATTGATACACATAATCAGGGTTTAGGGTGAAAATTGCAGCAATGAAAAGTTCAGGAAGAAAAGTGAAATTATGGTGAAAATTTGAGGACCAACAGTGTACTCTACTTAAAGAAAAAGTACAAATTTCATCATACCTTTCGCTCTTTCATGTCAGCAATGGCACCAGTGTTCCCATCTATGCCAATCCATGCATTTTCACCATTTGCATGCTACAATCACAATTTGAGAAAATAGAAACTGAAAGGGTAAGAACATCTTCAAAAGCGTATAACTGCTCTCCAGAAACATGCATACCTTTCCTTGCAGAGCAGTCATGGTTCGAATCACATTAACCCCACAATTCTGTGCCAAAGTACGTGGTATGGCTTCAAAAGCAAGAGCAGCAGCTTCATACGGCCACTGTTACACAACCAATGAATATAAACACACTAAAAACTAAAAGAATCAGGAAATTACCAAAACTAAATCTCTAAAAACATTGGTAAGTATACATTCAAATGTCAAGAAGAAAGGATAACACTCAGAAGTCAGAATCGTATAACTCTTGACTGATCAAAGTTATGCATGAAAGCATCAAGCACCTTTTCTATGCCTTCAACACATGAACTCTTCTGCCAACTAAAAAAATCAGGAAATTACCCAAACTAAATCTCTAAAAACGTTGGTAATATATTCAAATGTCAAGAAAGGTTAGCATTCGGAATCATATAACTCTAGACTGATCAAAGTTATGCATGAAAGCATCAAGCACCTTTTCTATGCCTTCAACAGATGAACTCTTCTGCTTCAAAGTGGCAGAAACGGTTAATTCTGTAGCACCACCACCAGGAACAAGTTTCGGATTCTTGATTATGTTTCTTGCTACAGACATGGCATCCTGTAATTGAAACAAGATTCAGAACTTTGACCAAAAAATAAAAGAGAAAGGAAACAAGCTTCAGAACTTAATTCCATAACAGACGGAAGTAGCACATCAGATCACTTACCTGCAAATTTCTTTCCACCTCATTCAAGAGATCCTTGCTAGCACCCCTTAGGAGAACCGTACAAGCTTTTGGATCTTTGCAATCAACAATGAACGCAAAGAACTCATCCCCAATTTTTTTAACCTCAAATAGCCCAGCTCCAGTACCAACATCAGATTCCTGCAATTCATCAGGACGATTCACAATAACAGCTCCGGATGCCTTAGCAATTCTATTGTTGTCTGTCTTTCTCACCCTCCTAATTGCACTGACACCAGCCTTACTAAGATAATGGCATGCCAAATCACTAAGTCCTTTTTCTGTAATCACCAAGTCTGGTTTGAATTTTAGAATCTGCATGCAAAGGTTCTCAATGTATTCTTCTTCCATTTTCAACAGGACTTCCCAATCTTCTTCCCTAACCAACTCAGCATTTGTTTGGTTCTCCCCTTTCTTATACTCAAGGGGACAGTCAAGAAGAATAATACGTGGGTTGACAATCTTTCTTTTCATTTTGCCAGGCACAACTACATCTTTATTGATCATCACTCCCTTGAGGACCTTAGAATCTTCCAGCTGGCCACCGGGTACTTTCTCTACTTTAATGTACTTTTTAATATCAACTTCTCGCAGCCCTTGGCCAAGGTCAACTCCGACTGTTTGAGTTGCATCAATTGCCAAATCCTGGAAGTTAAAATTAAGTAGCTATATAAATTAACCATAAAATATGATACAAAGTTTTAGAACTTCATTTTTAACACTTCTATTTTAAATAAAATCAAATGATCATGAAAGGAATGAAAGTGCTTTGCACAGAATATAAATGACTACTAAAGAGACAATTTTTGAGCTATGGTGCAGCAAAACTGAAGAAAAGATAAAGCAAGAAACACAGTGAGTTGAGGAACATTAATTTCCATTTATACATTACAGATGTGATATGACAAAAAAACCATTGCACAAGCTAGCCTGTGCCCCTCTTGTATCAGTAGAATATCTTTTCAGGAATATGGCGCTCCAGTAGATTAGCCTCATAACCAGACAGTTTCAATCACTAAATGCATCATATCAAAATTAAGTGCAATCTATTAACATGCATATAAATTAAAAAAAAAAAAAGGAGGGGGGAGGGGAATGAAAGAAAAGACATGTAAAAACATGGGAAACCTAAGTAAAGGGGTAAACCTATTTTATATTGAAGCAATGGGAGTGTCAAATTTTCTTTACGAATGGCAAGGCATGCCAAGAAAAAAAATGCCTAAACAAACCTAAAGAAGCTTTTTTTGCCGGTGCAATCAAAATCTAGGCACATACATCATATTTTCAGCTAGAATAAAAAAAGGTATGACGTTTTTATTATTAATTATATCTAAAAACAGCTTAATTAAAGCAGTTTTATCTATGTTACAAGGACTCAGCTTCTAGGGCACCATTCCCGTGTCAACACAACACGAATTTGGGTGTGGAATACGTGTCTGATATTGGCACTGGTTATACAAACTTGGCCTTTCACGTGAGCCAAACCAAACACCAAATGAAGAAAGTGAACAACAGAGACAACAATGGGAGATTGCTGGGTCATGTGAAAAAAAAAAAAAAAAATCAATCCACAAATTGAACAAAAAAGTGAATCTGAATATCCTATTTTTGCACACTTTTTAGCCAAATCCACGAGTCTGAATGTTTTAGTAAAAGACAGTCTGACACAGAATAGAGACAACCGTATCGGATACTCATACCCTATATTGCTCCGACTCTTCATTTTTTTAGAAGTACCCATGTCTTATATCTGTGTCCGACACATATTCGAACATGGGTATGAGGATATGACCCTCCGAGGACCCTCCAAATGCATTGAAAAACTTAGAAAAAATTGAACATACCCGTGTCGTACACATACCCGTATCCGACACTCACACCCAAGTCCGAGTAACATAGCTCATACCCGAATCCATGTAACTATGATTGCTATATTTATGGTTTCAAATGTTCTATGATTCCTTCTGTAACAAACATATATCTTTCAATTGTTTTTTTCTCATGCTGAATGACATTATATTAATTATTTGGAACTAAAGATGAGGAACCAGTCTTTTCTCTATTCATATTCGAAGATGAGCAAACTGCTAAATAATCAAATACCAGATTGGTCAGATGACTATTCTAACCATAGGTCAATTGCAAAAAGGAAACCAATAAAGATATTTACTAAGCCAGTTTAATGGCATATGCAAATAATTCTATACTGAAAATGAGCATAAAAACAAGCTTTGAAACAGATAAGACACTCACAGCAATTAGATCCCCAAATTGGCTAGTGAACTTTGTTCCTATACAGCTCTTCACAAGTCCCAACATTGTTGAACCTGCCATTCAAATATACATGTTACAATATGAGCAAGCCAAAGATATTAAAGAGACAAATACAAAGGGATATAAAATTAAAAAATTGTTATCAAAAAGTTTCCAGGAGAAACATACGGTCTTTCACATCAATGGGCATTGCAATCTTGTCAAGCACAGCGATAGCATCCTCCAAAGCCTTATTGTATGCTGCAAATGAAATGGTTCTTCATCAAATGCTAAGTTATGATTCAAAAGCAGAGGTTAAGAATCTAGCAGCACTTCTAAGTTACATTACCTCGACAAATTACAGTAGGATGATAATTTTTGTCGATAAAGGCTTCTGCAACATGAAGCATCTCACCAGCTACACCAAAAAATACACCAAATATGTAAGTACTAAAAGCAATGGTATCCTAACATGTCAATTACATCATCACAAAAGAAAAAAAGAAAAAGAAGGGATAACCACATGAAACCCAGAGCAATCTCAATTATATTATAACCACATTCAAAATGTCAGATTCCAACTGTGAAGCTAATCTCATTAAAATCAATTGAGCTTCAATTTACCAGTTTCAAAAAACATGTTATAGATAAGAATAAAATTAAGCAATAAACTAATTTATGCAAAAATATAGAACATAGCACATAAACAACATTGTGCTGCATAAAGATATACCAAGAACAATGACAGATGTTGTTCCATCTCCAACTTCTTCATCTTGTGTACGGCTCAATTCAATCATTGACTGCCATGACCAACCAAAACAGATAAGAAAGAACGAAAATAAGACAAATAATGGGGAGGGGAAAGCATTCACATTCTAAAGCAAATGAAATAGAGTAGAGTGGTGGAATATCATGCCTTTGCTGCTGGATGTGCAAGATCTAACTCACGTAGGATAGCATTTCCATCATTAGTAACAACAATACCTGGTAGAAACCAAAACCATATAATGATCTTTATTGCTTGTTCAAGGAGAGTGAATTTAAAGGGTAATAAAATGTTTGTGGGAAATCCAAAAACAGCTGCACTGGAAATGGAAATAGGGTATCCTTGTGGCAAACATAACACAATTAAAGCGCTAAAAAGGATTACCTCCAGCAGCATCAAGGAGCATTTTCAACATGGATCGAGGACCCAATGTTGTTCGAATAATGTCAGCAACAGCCTGTAAAGTTATTTTGGTCAGTGAACATTGAGCACACAACAAAAAATGAAAATCATATGGAAGACCCAGAGCATGTTGATGTTTGCTTTCTTACATAGATATATAGTCCATAGTCAGAACTCAGAAACAAACACTGGGTTTACATTTTCCTTAAAATTTAAGCAGCTTATTCGGCAATTTCATTTCAGATTAAAACAAAGTAATTAGAAAGAGTATAAGGGGGGGGGGGGAAGGTATGAAGGAAATTACCTTGGATGCTTGGATATTAGCATGGTGAACCTTGGTCCCAGACTCCCGTTTCAACGAATCCTCTGCGTATTACAATGATTTTTTAGGGATATTTTGAATCTAAAAACCCCATATGAGATTGAAATGCATTAAAATAAAAGAAACTTACTTAGAACGAGAACTGGGGAGTGCATGATTTATGATTTAGTTTTGTGTTAAAACTTAAAACTGTTGAAAACAAACTAAACTGCTAAACCTCTTCTATGTTTTCTGCTTTCTTCCCACTTTCTAGTTTCTACTGGAAAACCCTACAACCCTCCCCACTTTTTCTCTTGCTTCTTTTGTATGGGAGGTTTGAAAAATGAGCTACTATTGTGGGCTTCCTTTGCATTTTGTCGAGAGGCCCAATTTCTTTTCTCTTTGCTTAGTGTTAACGCTCTTGTAAATTGGATGCTTAAGGATGGTAATGGTAGCTGGCCCAAAAAAAAAAATTGGTATGTGGTAAGTTGGTAACCATGGGCTAAGAGTCCATTTAATAAACGTTGAGATTGGTTTTGATAAGATTAAAAATAAGTGTGATTATGAGATTAGTTACTGTAATAATGATTAGAGGTAAAAAATGAGTAGACTCGGATATTTTAGGTTTGGATAATTTCAAGTTCGGGTTGTTTCAAGTTTGAATATTTTAAGGTTCAAGCCATTCTAGGTTCGGGTCCTTCCTAACTTAGGCCGGGTTCAAGTTCAGACTAGTCAAATTATTTTTTAGATTTTCTGAAAGATTTGCCATTTCAGCATGTTTGTCTAGTTTAGGTTTTTTTTAGTTCAAATCTTTTTGGTTTTGAGTTTTTCTAGTTCGAGTTATTTCAAGTTCAGGTTTTCTCAAGTTTGGATCTTTGACTTATTTGGTCAAATCGAGTTCGAACAAGTCCAGGTTTTTTCGGGCAGATTTTTAGGTTCGAATTCATTTTGCCACCTCTAGTAATGATATTTGAGTTATAATCGTGAGATTAAAATCAGCAGTGAGAAGATATATGTTTGGTAAAAATAGTGATCGTTGTGAAGTGAAAATGAAACATGACTATTAAAGACATTAATTTAAGAATGTATTAATACATTGTTTTCATGTAAATTTTAATTTTATTTAACATTTAAAGTCCTTAAAATTTTATTCAAAATCAAAATATTAACACATTATTTTACATTAAGAATAATAATTAAGATTTTAAGTATTTAAAATTATAAAATACTTAAAAATAATTAATATTTAAAGAAATAATATGTATAATAATTAAAAATATTATTTAAGAAAATAATATTAAACTTGTGAAATATAAAAAATAAACTAATTTAAATATAAATACAAAATAAAATTTTCAAAAAAAGACTTATATGTTCAGGGATATTTTAAGAACTAAAAAATAAATAGTATGGGTATTATATAGTTAGGCCAGCGTGGTAAGCCACGTGACCTTTTTCATATTCATATTTTTTTAGATAAAAATTTATACACATCCTCATTCCTATGGGGATTTAATGAAAATATTAAAATATTCAATATTTTTGTTAAAATAAGTAGAAACTACAAACAATAACACATTAAACCAAGATTAAACAACAAAATTTAAAATAAATAAAAACTTACAAACAATACATATATTAAAATACAAATCTAAAATACAAAATCTATATATTAAATATATATCAGGTATGGGTACATAAGGCTGTATACGAACAGAGCGTTCGACGAACCGTTCGTGAACAGTTCGATTTTTGTTCGTTTATGTTCGTTTATTAAGCTAAATAAATGATTATGAATATAATTTTAATGTTCGTTTATTAAACGAACCGAATTCAAACAGATGTGTGTTCGGTTCGTTTATGTTCTCGAAGAAGCTCGTTTATGGTTCGTTTAAAGCTCGTTTATTAGTTTGTTTAAAGCTCATTTATGTTCGTTTATTGTTCGATAATAATATTATTATTTGTATTTTATTTTATTTACTTATAATATAGTTAATATTATTTAATAACTTCAATTTAATAATTTAATAATAAATTAAATTAAATTTATATTTTATATTTAATAATAATTTAAAATTGACTTATTTTTTATTTGTTTGTTTGTTAAAATTGTTTAGATTTGTTTGTTTATTGTGCATGAACATATTTTTAATTGTTCACGAACATGTTCGATTATATGTTTATGAACATGTTCATTTAATGTTCACGAACAAGTTCATTTAATGTTCACGAACAAGTTCATTTAATTTAAATGAACTTGTTCGTGAAAATTAAATGAACGAACATGAACACCCTCAATTTTAAACAAACAGAGCTTGAACACAATTTTAAAATCCTTAAGGAACACGAACCGAACACAAACAAGCTCAAAAATAAATAAACGAACACGAATAGAGGCATGTTCGTTCAAGCTCGGTTCATTTACAGCCCTATGGGTACAGGACGGATGCAATATTATTCATCCCCGTACCTAATAGGTATTTCAAAATCATATTCATCTTCGTTCATTTCTAAAATTTAATATCCATACCCATCTCCATTCGAATAAAAAATCAGGTTCCTCACCAAATTTGGATAAAATTGACATCCTACAAATAGTAATAGACTCATCATTAACTCTATCATTTTGGCTAATTGTTTCTTTATTTCTTCATGTGCCTTACTTTAGTCTTTGACCGAGTATTGTAGAGGTGGCGAGTAGATTGCTCCAGAATTTTTGATTGTCAAGTTATCTTTGAACTTTTATTACCATAATTTTTAAATTAGGATCCATGTTTTATGCCGTGAAAGGAAAATCCAATCCCACCATGAAGTATACATGAATGCATGAATTATAAATGTGCAAGATAGTGTTTAATGATTCAAATGCTTGAAAATGAAATGAAAGAATAAGTTTATTCGAATAACAGTCACAAAATTTGATACAAGGAATAAAAATTAAGTTAAATTACAAATTAGAGCAGAGAAAAACACAAATGTATTCACACAAAAAAAATTCAAAACGTTCGAAAATAAAAAATGTAAGAAAAAGGCAAGAACATATGTGTCTTGACTTGGGTTATTCTATACACAATAGGTTGGCATGACTCTATCCTAAGATTGGTATCTAACGTGTTGTCTATAAGTTGAATTCAGTATTTTTTTATTATGCTAAAAGGCCCTTAAATTGCTCCTTATTGTCATCCATGCTAGATTAATAAGGCACCCAGATCCTCGCCCATCATAGGCTCCAATCGAAAAAGATATAAGTGTTGTGAAAGGATTTCGCTAGTTACTGCAGAGGCTATACTCACACGAAAGCTTGGTACTCTTCTTCTTCCTAAAAGAGATACAACTCGAGTGTATGGCTTATGAAATGAATATGCATGTGTAGTGTGTGTAAAGAAATAGATAGACCTTCATACCACTTCATTCACAAATAATAGAAAAAATGTCCACAAATTAACTAAACAAATAAAAACATAAAGAATAACAAGTTAATATAACAAATGAATATATAAATATTAAAAAAATAAAAAATGATAAAAATTAAACTAAATTAAGATCATTTACTAAGATCAAGGACCTCATAAAACTAATCATTGACTTGACTCTCAAAATTCTCAGTGGAATTGTCAAACTGTCATAATGTGCAAATCCGAAGATTCGATTGCTAGACACAAAATATGGAGTTGCTACCAATATCTTTTTCTAGGTGTGATTGGCCATCTCAATGAATTCTATTCTCCTTAAAGAAATTCAAAACTTAACTAAGACTTCTTAAAAAGAATAGGGTATGATCTAAATCTCATAATCAAGTTGGAAGTACGGTTACATATGGGAAAAGATTAGTATCCCTACAACCCCCATCCAAATGATGATACCAATTAGTCTTATGTTATCCTAAATTGGTTTTTAAATAAATAGTCTTTCGTATTCCTAACTTAATTAGATTTTATTTAAGTAATTTAAATATTAAAAATTTTCTTAAATTCTTTCCACCATTTTGGAGAGAATTCCTGAAAGTTTCTTTACCTCAAAAGTATCAAAGAGAAATCATTTCCCCTTGAAGTGGCTCCATCACTCGATCATTTAAGGTTATTTAAATATTGAAAAAGGTTTAAGTTTCTTTCCACCATTATATAGAGAATTCTTTAGAAATTTTTCCACCTCAAAAGTATTTAAGAAAAACCATTCTTTACATTGATTATTTTGTATTTTATGAAAGGGGTTTCAATATATTTTTATCTTGAATTTTATCTTTATTTACTTTTATTTTAAAATTTTAATATTGAAAATTTTTCTCGAAACTTTTCATCATTTCGGGAAAATCTTTTAAAAAAATTTCACCTAAAAATTCTTAGAAAATCATCCATTCGTGACATCCTTAGAATTTCATAATTGAAAAAATCTTTGTGTATTTTTTTATACTAGATATATAGAATGTAATTAAATTAAATTAATTTTGAATTTACTAATTCTTTGTTATTAAAAAACCTCATCATCTTTAATTAAATTTTAATTATCCTAAGACATATTAAAAATAAATAAGTAAACAATTAAAACAATATGCAATAAGTGAACAAACAATTTAATAGATAAACAAATAAATACTTAAACAATTAAATAAAAAATAAAAATAGATAAGACAAAGTAAATATATGAAGCAAATATAAGTAAATAAAATGAAATAGAAAAGAAAAAAAAGATTTTTGTACTGGTCAATATGCGGATCCGTCTGACCCGAACTGCGTCGTTTAAGGCAAATTTTTTATCATTTACCTTCTCCTTCTCTCTCATCTCTCTTTCTCTCTCCCTTGTCTCTCTACAAATCTCCAGCAACCATCGCAATTCTCCCTAAACCCAAAACCCGGCAATATTCCATTTTCATCTTTGTCGATCATTGCCGTCGATGTCGTCCAGAATCCAAAAAAAAATCATTTTTTCTAAATCCTTATGCTCCCTCATTCACTTTCTCAAGTTTTTTTTTTTTTTCCTTTCTAAAACTCTACAGGAAACTCTAAATCTAAGTTTGAAAGTTTCAAAAACAAAAATACTACCTAATCTTTCCGAACACCAAAAGATTACCAAAAAAATTATTTTCCCTTTCTTCCGTTTTGTTAACTTCAAAAAACCTAAAAATTCACAACCCTAACAAAATATACCAAGAAATCCCAAAAACATTCACTATCAAAATTCAATTTTATGATATTGTTGTTGTTTGAATTGTTAATGAATGTTGTTATGTGTTCAATTGTAAAGTATGGGACTTGAATCCCACATTGAAAAATAAAAAGGTTTTCATGTGGGATTTATATGGGTTTATAGGAGATATTTTATAGAGTTTTAATTTGATTTGGATTTGGTTATATGATATTTAAACTTGGGAGATATCATCAAGTTAAAGCACTATGCCTCCTAAGCATCTTTGTCCAAGTTATATGATTTGGTTGATTTCTTAGCCTAGCTTGGATAAACTTTTCAAGCTTGATAATTTGTCCATATTCTTAAACTTACTTGCTTGTAAATTCGGTAAGGCTTAAGCTATCAAGCCTGACACCTTTTAAGCTTAGGACTCAAGTCGTCAAGCTTGACGACTTGCAATCTTAAAGTTCAAGCTTGTCCACCTGTAAACTCGATAAAGGCCAAATTATCAAAGATTGATTGAAACCCTGGCACCTTTCAAGCTTGAATGTTATCAATCTTGACAACTTTTACAAATTTGAGACTTAAGTTGTCAAGTTAGCATCTTACAAACTAAAACTTTCAAGCTAATCGACATGTAAGTTCGGTAAAGCCTAAGTTCAGCCGCTCTAATGACATGGTGTAGACCCGATTTTGTCTGAGTTTTTGAAGTATCATTTGAATTAATTCGAGTTAAATTATATTAAATTTTTAAAGTTAATTCCTTGTGGAGTCATTTAAATCAAATATGAATTAACTAGATTTTAGGATTAAAAATCAATTATGGAATTAAAATTAATATTTGATTTTATAAGGCAATTTTTTATAAAATCGATTTTAATCCAAATTGTAGGCTTCAACTGATTTTTCGGGCCTAAATGGGCAATGGACCATAAGTTGATTTAAGGATTCAAAGGAGATTTTGGGTTTTAAATTATTTGAGCTTGAATCTAATTGGGTTGACAGGCCAAGTTTGTGTTGTGTTATTTTTTATTATTATTATTTTTATTGTTTATTTTTTGAAATTCAATTTTAAGAAATAAAAATTAAAAAAATACAAAAAAAAAAAGGAAAAGACGCCAGGAACAAGATTAATCAAGAAATACCTCTTTTTGTCGAGATTTATTTTTTTAACAAAATAAAATAGGAGGGTTATTTAAATATGATAGATGTGAAAATAATTTTGAAAATTAGATTTAGGGTGTCTTTTCATAAAACTTAAATATTCTGATGATGCAGCTTCTTTAAGGAAAATAATGGTTTTTCTTGAATACTCTTTCAACTCGTAAGGTGAGAAATGTTTTTAGGAATTCTTTTAGAATGGTGGAAGGAAAGGTTAATTTTTTTTCCAATAATTAAAAACTTGAACAAATTAAAATAAAATTAAAGTAAATAAGACCATTTAGTTGAGATCAGTTTATGGTAGCATAAGACTAACTAGGTACTATCCTTAAGATAGATATTGTGTAGAATTGGCAATTCGTGTATCCGTGTCGTGTTCATATTTCTCGTGTCATAATCGTGTTTAAGGTGCTTTATATTTATATAAATTTTGTCATGTTAATAATTTGTGTTATATAGATTTTGACATGTTTGTGTAGTCGTGTCGTATTTGTATTTCTTTTTCGTGTCGTGTCGTGTTTTAATTATTTTTTCCTTGTCATGTCCAATATTACCAGGTCTAGCATTGTGGGAGTGTTAATCATTTCTCACACATAATTGAACTCTTGAACATAGTTCTAAAAAAGTAGACTAGAACATTTTTTTTAGGGTGCCTTAGTTAAGTTTAAGATTACTTTAAAAATGATAGATTTGTTGGATATCAATGTATTATTTTGGGTGTATATATATGAAATACGTATACCAATACGTAGATTGTCGTAACTACATACACAGTTTATAATTAACTTACACAATTGATATCAAAATTGAATGAGAAATTAGTCTCATTAAACACCAACTTGAAGAGGAAGAATGTTGGTTGAAGGTGTAGTTGATTGTCAATCCCACATAGAACTAATAGCGATTTTAGCTTATAGTATTTATAAGCTAGTGTTCTATGTTGGGTTGGGCCCTAAGGGGCACCCAAGTTTTATGGTGGGTGAGGACCTACACAACTTGGGCTGGACCACACGCGCGCGCGCCGCCGTCGCCGCCGAACCGAGTCGGACCGGGCTTGGGCTTGAGTCAGTATCTATCTTTTTGCTGCCCAGCTCAACCATCCAACTAGCTTTATTTTTGTCCAAATAATTTCTATACGTGTCTATTGGATTTGAACCGAACCGGTTCGTGTCTGTTTCAACAGGGTTGTCTGTTGGCTGAACCGGTTCGTTCTAACAGACTTGACTGTTCCGAACAGTCCTCTGTATTTCTATAAATACTGACATCCAGTGTTTGTTTTATTCACCAATTCAAAATACAAATTTCTTCTTTTCTTTCGGTTTTCCTTTTCTGTGTTGAGATAGAGTCTAACATTTTTGGTTCGTTGAGTTGCTTCGAGTGTGCCCTCTAGAGCAACGCTATCGAGGAGGCTTGGGAGACGATTTGCATACATTTGCAAGCATCTTAAAGGCAGGCAAAATTCGTCTTAAGGTCAGAGGTCCAACCTTGACTCGATATTGATTTTTTCAAATCAATTTCTGTAAGTGTTTTTATTTTCGATTCTGTGTAATCAGTACATGTATGTTCAAGTGAGTATATATATTGATAGATCCAGTTTCATTTCCTTCTTAATTGTTTCATATTTATATTCTGTTTATATTATGTAGTATATAGCAAATATCTGATGACAAGATTCATATAAGTGATAAATCACACCTAATAAAAGAGATTAGTTGTGACTCCATTTGTGTGTATAATTACTGAGGCTTAGGATTTAGCATGTTATGACACATGGGGTACTAACAAAGTTCTAATAAAAAGAAATATTCTAAAAAGAGGGGGAAAGGTTGTTGAGAATGCAAAAAACTTATTTTTTTGTTTTTTATTCAACTAGTGTCGATGACAAAAAATACCTTATGTTACTACTAATTAATCCATCTATATTAAAGCTCAAGTAATGAGCCCCAGCTTGACAGCTGTCCATGTACTGTTCACGTTTTCTAACTTTCGCAACATTTGTCCCGTGAAACGACGCCGTTTTGCGTCGATGCTGGTAATTTCAAAAACATGTTGTGGGTAATTAAATTATTGTTAAATTGTATAATGAGTTAAAATAATTTTTTAAATAGGCTGTCCCATCTTGACACCTGTCCTCGCACTGTTTACTTCCCCAGTTTTCAGAACAATCACCCCGTTAAACGTCGTCGTTTTTGCGTCGAAACTCTTGAATACTGTCTCTGCTCATTAACAAGATCCATTGCATGAGTTAATAATAATTTATTTATTAACAGCATGTTTTCAAATTTACCAACCCAGCATTTATTCTCCCTGGCGTGTCCAACGCGTCTCCTTATTAGTCTACGCGTTTCATTAATGCTTTGTCAGTAAATTCGACTATTTACTCTAAGAGAATATTTTTAAATCTTCCTACCGCGTCTCCATTAAATCCTGTTTGGTTACATTAAATAGCAGACAAAAAAATTATATTAAATGCAAACATCTGCAAATAAATGCTACCCATTTTTTTAGTCTTTCTTTTTAATTAGCCTTCCATTCACATTAAATACTTTGTCATTGTTTCCTTCCTTCTCTTCTTATTTTTTGATTTGCTTTCAAATTTAAAAAATAAAAACTGAAAATCAAAGTTCTGTAAATTTAAAACATAAATTTTAATTTTCTTATTTAGTTTTCCTAATAAAAAAAATTAAAAGACTAACAATAATTTCCTTAAAAGTAATTTTGCTTTTTTTAATTTTTTTCGTTACATTTTTTTTTAAAATACTTAAATATATTTTTTAAAACAACTATTTTCAATTAAATTTTTTTGTCTAAAAAAAATTTTAATGAAAGAGAAACGAAAATTCTCTTTCCACCTATAGTATACCTATCTTACTTTTGTCTTTTGTTTTTTTATTAACCATTAATACCCCACCTCTTAAAATCATTGGTAAATATGAAAACATACTCTCATATATAACTTATTATTAAAAAATCTAATGAACAAAAGTTATTTTAAAAAAGAATGAATAATTAGAAATAATTATAAAATATGTTGTAAAAACAAAATTATATTTTATATAAAAATTGTTCCCTTCCTTTACTTTTTTTGTATTCTTTTAATTTAATATCTAATTTAAAAATAGGAATATGAAATTCAAAGTTCTGTAAATTTAAAACATTAACAATAATTGCCCTAAAATTAATTTTTTCTACTTTTAAATTTTTTCGTTAAACTTTTTAAAAAAATACTTGAATATATTTATTAAAAAAATATATTTTCAATTAATTTTTTTTTAAAGGAAAAAATTAATGAAAAAAGAGCTGAAAAGTACTTTTTCATTTACGGTAATTTATAATAATTTTAAAATATTCATATCTCTTTTTTAAATAAATTTTATTTATTACACTATTTAAAAATAATTTGCCTATTCAAAACATGTTTTTGATATTTACCCTAAAATCATTAATAGTTACTTGTTACTAACGCGTTAAAATCTTTCAGCATATTTTTTTTTTGTCCAGCGGTCCGGTGTTCTCTGTCCAGCGGTTTTAAGCATGTTATGAAATTATAAAGGCATATAGGGAGTAGTAGAGGTAGCTGGTTATCATTCTACGCGTTTCATTAATGGTTTCTCATTAAATTCGGCTATTTAATGTAGGAGAATATTTTGAAATCTACAATTTATTCTTTCTGCCGTGTAGGAAATTAAATGCTATACACGTTTTATTAAATGATTTGTCATTAAATGCAAACAGCTGCAAATAAATACTACCGCTTTTTTTAGCCTTTCTTTCTAATTAGCCTTCCATTTAATTTTTGAAATAGGTTGCCCCATTTATTATTTTTATTATCAACAAATTAAATCCTTTGTCATTGTTTTCTTGCTTCTCTTTTTATTTTTTAATTTAATTTCAAATTTAAAAGATAAAAAACTGAAAACCAAAGTTCTATAAATTTAAAACATAAATTTTAATTTTCTTATTTAGTTTTCCTAATAAAAAAAAAAAAAAAAAAACTAACAATAATTTCCTTAAAAACAATTTTGCTTTGTTTTAATTTTTTTCGTTAAATTTTTTTAAAAAATACTTAAATATATATTTTTAAACAACTATTTTCAATTAAATTTCTTTGTCTCAAAAAAATTTTTAATGAAAGAGATACCAAAAGTACTTTTTCATTTAGAGTTTCTGTATAATATCATTTATAATAATTTTTTAATATTCTTATTATATTGAATGCAAAAACATGTTGTGAGTAATCAAATTATTGTTAAATTGTATAATGAGTTAAAAAAATTTCTGAAATAGGCTACCCCATTTTGACACCTGGCCTCGCACTGTTCACTTCCCCAATTATCAGAGCATTCGCCCGTTAAACGCCGTAGTTTTTGGATCGAAGTTCTTGGTTACCGTTTCTGCTCATTAACAAGATCCATTGCATGAGTTAATAATAATTTACTTATTAACAGCATGTTTTCAAAATTACCAATTCATCATTTATTCTTTATGCCGTGTCCAACGCGTCTCTTTATCAGTCTACGCGTTTCATTAATGGTTTGTCATTAAATTCGGCCATTTAATGTAGGAAAATATTTTTAAATTTACAATTTATTCTTTCTGTCGTCTACTCTACGCGTTTCATTAATGCTTTGTCAGTAAATTCGACTATTTACTCTAAGAGAATATTTGTAAATCTTCCTACCATTAAATCTTGTTTGGTTACATTAAATAGCAGAGAAAAAATTATATTAAATGCAAACATCTGCAAATAAATACTACCCATTTTTTTAGTCTTTCTTTTTAATTAGCCTTCCATTCACATTAAATGCTTTGTCATTGTTTCCTTCCTTCTCTTTTTATTTTTTGATTTGATTTCAAATTTAAAAAATAAAAACTGAAAACCAAAGTTCTGTAAATTTAAAACATAAATTTTAATTTTCTTATTTAGTTTTCCTAATAAAAAAAATTAAAAGACTAACAATAATTTCCTTAAAAGTAATTTTGCTTTGTTTTAATTTTTTTCGTTACATTTTAAAAAAAATACTTAAATATGTTTTTGCAGATGTTTTTGCATTTAATACTATAGGTGGAAAGATTTCTAAAAAATTTTTAATGAAAGAGAAACGAAAAGTCTCTTTCCACCTATAGTATACCTATCTTACTTTTGTCTTTTGTTTTTTATTAACGATGGAATAATTATAAAATATGTTGTAAAGACAAAATTATCTTTCATATAAAAATTGTTCCCTTCCTTTATTTTTTTGTATTCTTTTAATTTAATATCTAATTTAAAAATAGAAATCTGAAAATCAAAGTTCTGTAAATTTAAAACATAAATTTTAAATTTCTTATTTGGTTTTTCTAATAAAAATAAGTAAAAGAATAACAATAATTGCCCTAAAATTAATTTTGTTTACTTTTAAATTTTTTCGTTAAACTTTTTAAAAAAATACTTAAATATATTTATTAAAAAAATATATTTTCAATTAGTTTTTTTAAAAGGAAAAAAATTAATGAAAAAAGAGCTGAAAAGTACTTTTTCATTTACGGTAATTTTGTTAATCACTTTTTCATTTACGGTAATTTATAATAATTTTAAAATATTCATATCTCTTTTTTTAATAAATTTTATTTATTACAATATTTAAAAATAATTTGCCTATTCAAAACATGTTTTTGATATTTACCCTAAAATCATTAATAGTTACCTGTTACTAACGCGTTAAAATCTTTCAGCATATTTTTTTTTTGTCCAGCGGTCCGGTGTTCTTTGTCCAGCGGTCTTAAGCATGTTATGAAATTATAAAGGCATATAGGGAGTAGTAGAGGTAGCTGGTTATTGAAAAAAGAAAAGTGAAGCTTTATTATCTCTTGACAATAAATAACCATGTGGGGTGCATTAATTAACCGTAGTTAGTCTTTGTCTTCACTCTCTGCTCTTCACACTACGCATGAAATGAATTAAATCCTATTAGCTATCAGTCCAATCATTAATCCTTATCAACACATTAAATGCTTTCTCATTGTTTCCTTCATTTTCATTTTCTTTTTATTTTTTAATTTAATTTCAATTTTTCGTTTTCCTGATACAAAAATTTAAAAGAATAACAATAATTTCCCTAAAATTAATTTTGTTTTGTTTAAATTTTTTCGTTGCAATTTTTAAAAAATACTTAAATGTATTTTAAAAAAAATATACTTTCAATTAACAGAAACGAAAAGTCCTTTTCATTTAGGGTCATTTTGTCTTCATAAAATCATTTATAATAATTTTTAGATATTCATATCTCTTTTTAAATATTCGATATATATATAGATTTATAGGTTTATAATTTTAAAAAATATATATAGATTTATAGGTTTATATTTATAAAAAAAAAGTTTTAAATATTCATATATCTCTTTTAGAATACAACAAAATATATATATCGAATATTTAAAAACACCTACAAATAAATGCTTTCATCCTTTTTAATGGGTTTTCATTAAATATTCTATACCTCGTTTTTTTCATCTACACTACACACGTTATTATCTTCTATCCAACATTTCTTTATCTTACTCTCTTTCCACGTATCCTATAACTATCTTACTTTTCTCTTTTATTTTTTTAACCATTAATACGCGTTGAAATTATTGGTGAATATGAAAAACATGATTGGTGAATACAAATAATTATAAAAGATGTTGTCAAGAGAAATTTATCTTTAATGAAAAAAATTGTTTCCTTTAAATGATTAAGCATTTAAATACAAACTTTTTTAAAAGAATACAAATTGGATTTGTTATTACAAATGGCGTTATAGGATAACAGTAATTAAAAATAAAAAATCTAGAAATCAAAGTTCTGTAAATTTAAAACATTAATTTTAATTTTCTTATTTAGTCTTCCTAATAAAGAAAAATAAAATAATAATAGTAATTTTCCTACAATTAATTTTGCTTTCTTTTAATTTTTTTTTTTAAATTTTAAAAAAATTACTTATATTTTTTGTTTCTGAAATATATTTTAAATATTTCCAATTAAAAATTTTAAAGAATACAATTTTCTTTCATGAAAGAGAAAGGAAAAGTACTTTTTTCATTTTGACTAATTTAGTCTTTATAATATCATTTATAATAATTTTTAAATATTCATATCTATTTTTCAAATAACTTTTATTTATTACACTATTTTACACTATTTAAAAAAAATTTCCCTATTCAAAGCATGTTTTGTAACGCGTCAGCTTTTAATTACAAAAATTAAAAGAATAACAATAATATTTGTAAAATTAATTTTGCTTTGTTTTTAAAATATTAAAAAAATTAATATTAAAATATTTTGTTATTTAAATATATTTTTAAGTGATTTTATCTTTACAATATGTTTTATAATAGTTTTGTCCATTACACTGTTTAGAAATAATTTACCTATTCAAAGCATGTTTTTCATATTTACCCTAAAATCATTAAAGGTTATGCTGTTGACGCGTTAAAAGCATATATTTTTTTTTCCCCAACGGTCCGAGGAGTGTTCTCTCTCCAGCGGTCCGAACAGTGTGTTTTGTTTTTACCAAATTAAAGTCTCTCCCATCTGCACCAAATACTCACCTTCCCTTTGTTCACAACCTTCATCCTCTAGCTTTAGTTTCGGTCCTTTACCCACATCTAAAAAAATTTATAAATAGCCCCTTCCTTGCAGATCATCTGCAACCTGGTTGTTAGTAGTCGAGCTTCATATCAAAACAACTCATCTTCTTATATTGGTTAGATTTATAGCAATAGAAAGGTTAGCAAAAAAAAAAAACAATTTTTCTTTTCTCTTCCTTTTTTCCTGCCTTCGTTCTTTATGGAATGTTGATGCCATGTATTTTTTTCGTTAACAGTTATTTATTCCTTTTGTTATTTTGGTGTTGAAGTGTGATGAATGGTTATTTGTTTTCGTGTTTTTTTTTTCCATTTTGGCTTAATGCAGGCAAACAGGTCCGGCGATTACCAGCTATTTCCTTGTCTTTGTTTTGTGAGGTAATATTCGTACTCTAAACCTATTCTATTGATGTCCCAATTTGTTAGTTGTACTCTTTGCTTAAATGACTAGCTTTTACTTTTCTCCTATTTTATCTACTTTTTTTTCTCGTGTTATTTTTGTTTAATAGGGTCTTATTATTATGTCGTTAATGCTGTTTTGTTTTTTAATTATTTATCTTTTTACAACTTGATTTATTTACTGTTTTTAATAGAGCACTGTTATTTTTCTTTAGTCTTACGTTATTCATTTCTTTAAATTTGTCGAACTTTAGTCGTATAATCATGCGGCCTGTTGAGATATCATACAAAGAGCTCCTTAGGTATCTCCTTAAGAAACTGAAGATGGCCCCCTTTTTTTTTGGGTATGAAAAATTTGGAAAGCGTTTTAGAGCTTTTGTTGATATCAATTTTGGCTCTGTTGAAGTCCCATCAGTTGGCCGGTTTTGGGGTAGTTTTGCTACAAAGAAACTTTCCTCAGGCCAGGAAGCTGCTGCTGCTGGGATTAAGGCTTTGATGTTACAAAAGGGTTTTGACATCGTTGATGTCAACTTCCCCGAGCGTGAAACTTTTAAATGGCTCCTCGATCAAGCTTGTTGTGCAAGAGATACACTTATGTATAGACTTTGTTCATTGGAATTTAATTATAGTGTGTTGGAGAAACGTTACAGGAATATAATGGCTCGATGTTCTTTACTGGAAGAGAGGGTCGCGTTTTCAAAACAAGCTCCTCATGATCAACCCGCTGTACATCCATCTATCATGGCGGGTCTTGATGATGTCGATTAGTTTTTTTTTTCTTGATCTGCTACTTTCTGGTGCTGTAATTTTCTTAATGGTTTTAATACGATATTTATATCTATTATTTTTGTTTGAAAATTGGTTGTGTAATTATTTATCTGTTTTTTTTTCAATTAAACAACTCCTGCTTGCGAAACTTAATATTTAATTTATTGTTTCCTAGCCAGTTTTGTTATTAATTATTGATTATATACTGATGTATAATCGTTTAAGTTGATTTGCCTTTTATTTGGTTTGGTGAGATATCTTTTCATATCAATAAATGTTGCTGTGTCTTTTATTTGGTTGGATTAAATTTTACAGAATCTAATTTTTTTTAAAGCTTTTGTAGTGTAAATAAATGTAAAATATTATTGAATATAATATTCTAGGCTGCTTTTTTAGATGTATTAAAATTAATTCAGGATTATGTTGTTCAGATGCCTATGATATGAAAAAAAAATATTTGTTTATGTTATTTATTAATGCACATTGATGGTGTTTACATATTATGTTCTAAAATTAATTCTTGGTTATGTTGTCCAAATGCCTGTGATCTGAAAAAAACATGGTTGTTTGAGTTGTTTACTACTGCACTATGTTAACATTTATATGTTATTTAATACAGTTTTGTATAACTGACAGTCCTAATTTCCAAAAAAAAAAAAGATTTTGGTTATGATATAATTTGTTACAAAATTTGTCACAGCATTGTATAGTGTCCAACATCACATACTATGTCATCAAATTTGTTACTTAAGATGAAGTATTGTTTTTTTCAACTTAAATTGATTTCTGGCATCTACATTATCATGTAATGAAAATGTGTTCGTTGTTGGTAAAATTTCACAAAACTAATCTTTTTAAAAGCTTTTGTTGTGTAAAAAAAAATATTTCATATAATGTTCTGTTAGGATATTGTGTTTTATAACATTTATATGTTATTTAATACAGTTTTGTATAACTGACAGTCTTAATTTCCAAAAAAAAAAAAAGATTTTGGTTATGATATAATTTGTTACAAAATTTGTCACAGCATTGTATAGTGTCCAACATCACATACTATGTCATCAAATTTGTTACCTAAGATGAAGTATTGTTTTTTTCAACTTAAATTGATTTCTGGCATCTACATTATCATGTAATGAAAATGTGTCCGTTGTTGGTAAAATTTCACAAAACTAATCTTTTTAAAAGCTTTTGTTGTGTAAAAAAAAAATTAAATTCATATAATGTTTTGTTAGGATATTGTGTTTTATTTTGCAGAAAATTCTTGGAATTTATTTTTATCATTCACATGCACATATTATTATTTTTTTCTACATTATCATCATGTAATGATTTTGTTGCTTTTCTGATGTAAAAAAAGATTATTTAATATAATATTCGGGTAGGAATTTGTGTTTTACTCTACAGAACATTTTTGGAATTTTTTTAATCATTCACATGCAAGGGTAAAAGTGTCTTTAAGTTAGAAACCTGGTAACTTAAGATAAATTATTGTTTTTTTCAACTTAAATTGATTTCTGGCATCTACATTATCATGTAATGAAAATGTGCCCGTTGTTGGTAAAATTTCACAAAACTAATCTTTTTTAAAGGTTTTGTTGTGTAAAAAAAATTTATTTCGTATAATGTTCCGTTAGGATATTGTGTTTTATTTTGCAGAAAATTCTTGGAACTTATTTTTATCGTGTAAAAGTGTCTTTAGAGAAAACCATGTTCATTTAAGAGAAATTATTATTTTTTAAACTTAAACTGATTTGGGCCATGTACATATTTTTTCAATTTAAACTGATTTGGTTCAGAGATTATTATTTTTTCTACATTATCATCATGTAATGATTTTGTTTTATTATTTATAAAATGTGGTTTAACTATACGTATAAAAAAAGCTTTTAACCTATTTTTAATGGTTTTGTTTAATTATTTTAAAAAGGTAATTTACCTAATATATAATCTGGCTTTTCTTTTATTTTTTCTTTTTAATTATGCTATATCACTTAATTTATTGCAAACAGCTTCATTGCTTGAAAAGGCAAACATATCAGTTGTTGAAAATTGTTGTCCGTTTTTTTTTTTATGTTGTTTCAAAACATGTTACTGTTTGTGTTGTTTGTGCGTTCACTATTATTGGAATCAATTGGTTTTATTATGAAGTTATACCATTTGTTTAGATTTTTGTCTGTATGTGTATTTTTTTTTTAAACTAATTGTTATGATTATGCTTTATTATTTATAAGAGTGATTTAACTATGCATATTAAATAATTCTTGGATCACCTTATTCGTTCAATTTTGTAACTTATTGTATGGATTTAGTTGTTTATATTAAATAATGTTCTGACTAAACACTTTGTTGATTTATTGAACTTATTATATGATATGTTGGTTTTGAGGACACTTTTAGGGTTAGGATATGAACTCTCAAATCAAGTGTAAAGAAAATAAGCTGCGTCGGAAATTGATTATAAGGAAAAATAGATGTCGTTCGAGTGTAGTCAATCGCGCGTCCCGTGCCCAAATCTCGACTGATTCTGCGAGCGATCTTTTCTTTTCAAACACCATGTTGACAGGAGATGTTCATTTAGCGTGTTTAACTGGTAGTTACTTTGTCTTGTTTATTTATGCTCGTGTTAGCTTCCAATTCTGTATTCTTGATTTTTGCCTTTTGATTAATCGCTTTTTAAAACGCCAAGTGTTTGGTGTGTCAGCAATCAGTCATCCCCCCGCGCACTCTCTTGGCAAATTTGATCATTGTTGTCGACATTGTGGCACATTCTTTTGGTTTGACGAGCGAGCTGATAAACGTCGTCGTCATGGTGATTTATTATTTACACTATGCTGTCAAGGCGGTCGAATATCTATACCTGCATTGAGTAAAACACCATCACCATTGGATTCTCTCCTTTCTTTTGAAGGGGGGTTCGATCTCGTAAATTTCGTGAGAACATTAGGGCTTATAATTCAATGTTTGCTTACCTCAGTTGGTGCTAATATTGATCATGCAATTAATTCACGAGCTGGCCCTTATGTTTTTAGAATTAATGGCCCAACCCATCATTTAATGGGATCACTTCTTCCCATTGATGGTGAAGCTCCTAGATTCGCTCAATTGTATGTTTATGACACTGAAAATGAAGTTGACAATTGGTTACGAGCCTTTAACCAGGGGGGCCAATCAAGCTTGTTGGATAAGGATGTTGTGCAGTCTTTGATTGCTATGTTTGATCGTATTAATATCTTAGTCAAAGCATTTCGTATGGTTGGGGATCGTTTTAGGGAAAGCGATCACGTTCCTGTTAAATTGAGGTTGCTTGGCAAGCGCGCCTCGCATAGACCTGAGTATGAGCCCCAGACATTTCCTGAAGTAGCTGGTTTGATGGTTGGTGATTTTGGATCAACTGATCAGCATCGTGATATAATTGTTGAGCATCGTTCCGCAGGTTTACAGCGTATCAGTGATTTGCATCCTAGCTTCATAGCTATGCAATACCCTTACTTTTTCCTTACGATGAGGATGGCTATCATCTTGAAATTAAATATTCCAATCAATCAAATTCAAGTAAAATAAAAAGGGGGTTCGTTACCAAGAGGAAATTTTATGCTTTTAGAATACAACAAAGAGCACGTGAAGGGCAGACTTTGTTAATGGGTGATCGTTTATTCCAGCAATTTATTGTTGACGCTTTTTCTTGTGTTGAACAAGCTCGACTTGATTATATTAGGCATAACCAAAAAAAAATGCGTTCTGACCTCTACCAGGGTCTTAGAGATGCCGTTTACAACGGTGATGTTGACAGCTCAACCGTTGGAAATAGAGTTATTTTACCGTCCAGTTTTACTGGCGGAGTGCGGTATATGATGCAAAATTATCATGATGCTATGGCAATATGTAGATGGTTTGGATCTCCCGATCTGTTCATTACATTTACATGCAATGCGTTGTGGGATGAGATACAAGAGGCGTTGCTTCTAATCCCTGGGCAGCGTGCTGAGGATAGACCGGACCTCGTTAGCAGGGTGTTTAAAATGAAGGTCGATGTTCTTATGGACGATATAACAAATAAACATTGTTTGGGTAAATGTCTAGCAGGTGCGGATTGTTTTATTAATTAATTTTTGGGTATTAATTTATGTAATATTCTGAGCTTACATTCTGATATTAAAAAAAAAAGTTAACTTTTAACTTTTTTTTGGTATGTTTGTATAATATTCATGTTATTTCAACCCATATTTTGTCAAAAAAATTAATATATTTTTTACAAAACAAACACGTTCCGAAGTTTTAATACTTTTATATGTTAGTTTACCTAATTTCATAAGGTTGCACTCAAATATTTAAAGAAGTACGCTTTTAATATTTTTTATATATTTATCGAATATTCATGTTATTTCTCGTATTTGATATGAATCCATAATATTTTTGAATATTTTTTACGGAACAAACATACTTTGAAGTTTTAACATTTTATATATGTTTATTTACGCTTTTAATATTTTTATATATTTATCGAATATTCATGTTATTTCTCGTATTTGATATGAATCCATAATATTTTTGAATATTTTTTACGGAACAAACATACTTTGAAGTTTTAACATTTTATATATGTTTATTCGATATATTTACTCGTATGCTATATCATTTGGTCTCGTGTTAAAAATACCAATGATACAACAAAAGATTCACGCGTTTTATCCTTCTAACAAATCTACTCGCATTAATAGCTTTACACACTATTAACCATCAATCCGAACAAAGCTTTGGCAGACAATAGCTAACATTTGGCTTTGGGTTTTATAAGCCAACGGTTTGAGAAGATTCTTATTCAGATTTTGGGAAGATTTCGTGATTTCTTTGAGCTTTTACCGAAAAAAACATCATGTTTCTCTCAGTTTATTAACTCCCTTCATTAAATACATCACCTACTTATCTTTTCCTACAATTTATATATCACTATTTCTTTCATTCTTTACTCTTACAACCTTCAATAGCTCTAAAGCATCACGCACCTAACAGCTTTTTCTACCAGTTTTTTTCTTTTGTTTTTGGTTTGCTTAATTGCTCTGTGCATCAGTCGTTTTCTTCCGATTTCTATTCTAAGGAACATTCCCAGGTGATTTTTCGCAATATTCCTCTAATTCTTTTTGTCTTTCTTTTTTTGTTATACAATCATTATTCTCATGCTATTTTTGTTTTTGGCAACTGCAAAACCTTATTTTCAGATAAGTTTTCTCGTGCTCTTAAATAACACTGTTTTTTTAACGGTTTTGGAAGGATGGACGACGTCAGTACCACTGTTATTCCACTTTCCTTCAGGAGGATCCTTGATGAGCTTGCTGAAAAACTCCATATTCCTAAACCAACTTTCGATGTTGAGCAGTTTGGAGGTAATCTGATGAGGGGGTATGTTGAGGGATATACCGATCAGTACCCATCTCGAATCTATGGCCATTTTGCTCCGAGTTTGGCTGAATCGTTTGAAAAAGCCGCGGAGTTGTGTATTAACTTTTTACGTGAAACCTTGAAGTTTGATGTTGTTGACGTTGGCTATGTTGATAAATATGTGTTTGAGCATAGATATCAAGAGTGCTTTCTCGAACTGGAGAAACAGAATGCTCATAACCGTCAACTGTTAAACGAATGAGCCTATTCTCAGCGCTTGTATAGAGAACTTCATGAGAAGTTCATTGCACTGCTGTTGGAGAATAAACGACTTTCTGCAGCATTGGACAGTTTGCAAAACTTTCTAGGTCAGACTGATAATGATGAAAATGATAGTCTCTCTGGTATCTAAAGAACTGCCGCATAAGTAAAAAAAATATGCTGATCAGTTGCTTTGGGAGTTCGTTAATTATATATATATATTATGCTATGTGGGTGGTCTTCTTATCAGCTCTGTATCGTTTCTTCTTGCTAACTTTTGTCCCTTTTTTTAGTGGAAGAAAATGGTTATGGACTTCTGTTAAAATCAAGGAAACGTATAGATTAAGAAGTATCAATATCCTCTTTATTCATTTGTTCTGTTTGAAAACACAAACTGATATAGAACTAATATATCAGTAACTCAATATCGCCCTAAAACATAAAAACATGAAAACAAAAACTGATATAGAACTAATATATCAGTAACTGATATATCGCCCTAAAACATAAAAACATGAAAACGACCTGGCATTGTATATATCTTTACGTTCTTTCTTCCCTCAAATTCTCAAATGCAATAAATTCCATGTTAAATATAATGTTTTCC
Source organism: Fremontodendron californicum (assembly GCA_030761205.1). NCBI lineage: Eukaryota > Viridiplantae > Streptophyta > Magnoliopsida > Malvales > Malvaceae > Fremontodendron > Fremontodendron californicum. The sequence goes on from JAULJL010000037.1 coordinate 6,249,507, forward strand.
GAATACTAAATATACAAAGTGTAACCAAAAAAAAATTTGTATAAATGTATCAGACAAATTAATCATAATATAAAAGTAAGAGGAATTACTTGCCTTTCCACTCTCCATGGTGTAAAGGATAATATAAAAGTATTAATAAATTTAATAATTATATAAAGATATTTACAAACAAATATGGCATCAACGTATAAATGATAAATTTGTCAAATGCGATTTATCAATAGCCGGGAAAAATGCATGTATTATCAAAATTTGTAATATAATCAAATAAGACAAAAGTTTAAAACAAAAATATTAATTATTATTTATTATAATGATCGTATATTAAATATAATAATATTATTTATTATTATTATATTATTTATAATAATATTATTATATTAAATATAATAATTGATAATTTGATTCATTATGTTTAATATATTAGATGAAAATATTATTATATATAATAATATTAAAAGAGTGCTCTTAGCCACTTCTCTTCAAATGTTAACCCGTATTCGACCAAGTCTAGATAATCATTTTTTTCAATTCGGATCGATCCGACCAAAATTACTATTTATTAATACAAATAATTTTTATTAAAATTTAATAATAAAAATATAAAAAAAACTTTTTAAATAGTTATTTTGGCTTACGGGCCAACTCGAATCGAACTTAAATAAAAGATGTGAAAAAAACTCGAACCATGAACAAATCTAATCAAGTATTAGCAAAATCTATTTTAAATTTACTGATTGTGCCATCTAATTTTTACATATGTAATTATCTACTCAATGGAAAAACAAATAAAAAAATTAAATATATCTGAACAAAGTATAAGGGAGGAAATGGTAAAAACATGTACTAAGAGAATTAGCAAAATCCTTTAAAATATTAAAGGATGAACTTTTTTTTTTTTTTTTTTAAAAAGAGCCTTAAAGAAACTCAATTTTTATCATGAATATAATTTATTGCCTTTTGCAATTAATGTATTTATTTATTTTATTGTTCCATTTATACCTAAACAACCAGTCACTGTCATTTATTGTCTTACTTTTTTTTATTTTTTTTATTTTATGAATCTTAATTGTTACTTTAATGTCTTGATTGCTATTTAAAGATAATTATAGATAATATTCAAGTTTTTTTCTTTCTAGAACATTGTTGTATACTAATACAACAATTATTAAAGAAATTGAAAGCTTGAAGCGTGGCGTTTATAGACATTGATTACAATTATTTAAAAAATATTTTATAAATTTTATTATATTTAATACATTATTTTTATTGAATTAGAAATAATAATTTATTAAAAAAAATAATATGTTGGTAACAAAGTTTTAACTGATACTAGCTAACTTGGCATTATGCTACTACTCTTCCTAATTAAGTACTCTCCACTAATAGAAACTTAGATCTTATTTGGCATATACACGAATTTCACAATTTGCTCTTATTCAACCATTATATGCCTGTGTGTGTATGTGTTTTATATGTTATGTTGGTAGTTTTTGTATCATGTATGATTTTTTTTTTTTGGAACAAAGAAAAATGGTGATTTATTATATATATATATATTATATGCTGTGTATTAACTTTTTTTTTTTTACTTCTTTTGAGCTTAGATGTTATAAATAACTTCTAAAAATAGCAAATTTCAAATATGTGTAAATGATTAAATTGTGCTTATATTGTTTAATAGATAATTACAGATTTTTATATTCATAGATGCTTTATGTTTAGAGGAGCAAAAATAGAATAATATGTCTGTGTCACAGCTAATAAAACATGTGAACATAACATGAACACAATATTTGTATTTATTTTTTGGCAAAATATTTCATCAATTATTTATAAAGTTTTGAAATTTTACAAATAAATTTAATAAGGTAATTTATCTTTTTAAAAATATATTTAAAATAATTTTAAAAACAAAACATGTTATAAATTTTTAATCTCATTTACAAAATTTTAAAAAATTCATCCTCAATATATATATATAAATTCTAATACTTATTATTTTTCCTGAAATGCTATAATACAGCATAACAAAATAAATAAATTAAAAAATTTACCGCCCGCGGTGAAGCGCGGGTTTTCACTAGTATGTCATTATATTTTGTGAAATGGTTGTTTGATCAAATTAGAAAGATAAGTTATGGTTTTTGAGTTTTTTATTGATTATTATAATTTTTTGGTTGCAAAATTGAAATTTTATAAAAATTGTATAATAAATGGATTATTTTGTTATGTTATTTATATTTTTATTATAATTTGTCTCTCGTTAATTTTGTTTATTTTTAAAGTCTTTGAAAATAATGTATTGAATATTATATATTATATTTTTTTACTATTTTTAATTAATAATAAAATAGAAAAGAAATGGAAAAGAAAGGGCAGTCAAATTCACGACGAAGTAGTGAAATGTCACGTAAAACTCAATTTTTTTTTTTTTTTTTGGGGTTAAATGTCAAGTAAGATGCCAGTGAAGATTGCTGTTAATGTTTTTGTTTGGAATGTAAAGTTGATAAAATTTAAGATTATAAATTTAGATGTGAAAATTTTAAGACTGAAGTGATAAAAATATATATTTTAGATTCGAATTTATAATTCCCTCTTAATTAAAACTTTTAGGCTAGTTTTGTCAAGTTGGTAGTAAACGAAATTTTTTAAGTTTGTTGACTTCTAAATTCGGTAAAACTTTAGATATTAAGCTTGACACTTTACAAGTTTAGACTTAAAGTTGTCAACTCAAGTAGGCTTAGGCCTAATTTAGCATTGCTGTTGGAAAAAGCTTGGGTTGGAAAAAGCTTGAGTTGAAAAAAGTGTGTTTATAAAGTGTGGTAAAAAAGTGTGGTTTAAAAACTTTTAAGTGTTTAGTATTGCTGTGAAAAAGTGTTGTAGGAAATTGAAATGTCAAAAAAAGATATGTTTAAAATAAGAAAAGTGTAGAGATGTGAGGATAATAAAGTCATTTTATCCAAAAGCCAGCTTTTAAAGCCCAAAAGCTATATTTTTTGGCTTTTTGGTTTGGCTTTTCAAACCATGATTTCAACAGCAGAAGCCAATTTTTTTTATCTGTTTAGCATTGCGTTTACGGTGAAAAGCAACTTTTGACCTCAAAAGCTGTGCCAGAAGCAATGCTAAACGAGACCTTAGTAAATTGAAAACGACACAATTATATGATACGAATATGACACAAAAAATAATTAAAACACGATATGAAATACAATATGACACGAAAAAGAAAACGGCACGGTTCGAATACACAAATATGTCAAAATTTATATAACACAAATTATTAACACATTAAAATTTATATAAATATAAAATATCTTAAATATGATCATGATATAAAAAATATATGAAGACTTGACATAAATATACGAATTGACAGATCTAAACTCAAAATAGCATCTTGTAAATTAAAACTTTTAGAGTAAATTTAAAAAATATTCGTGTCACAGTAGAATGACTATTGAATGGTATAAAAAGTAAAAATTAATTTTTAAAGAGAAAATATAAAAATTTAAAATTATTAACAAAGAAATTATATTTACATTTATAACCCTATTTTTCTTCTCTCAAAACAATCGCAGCTTCTCAAAAACAACAACACATTTACTCAAGAAAAAGGAGGTAATTTAATTTTTTTGCGGTTAGCCAACTAAAGCCATGATTCTTCAAGGAACTTTCTATAATTTTGAAAGCATTTCATCTTTTCTTTGTCCTCTTAAAACATTTTATTTTCGCTTTGTAATCAAAGCTAAAAGTAATAACTTTGCTTGTTTTAATGAAAACCCAAATGAGTTAAATTTTTTTTTTTTTATTTTTTTAGGTTCTCTGATTGTCTATTTCAGGGAGGAAGGTGAAGGGTAGAAAGCATAAAAAAATTTCGTTGAAGGAGATTTTTTAACTCAATAATTAAGGGTTGTTTTTACAATTTTTTTATTTTTTTATACTTTCATATCTTTTCATTTTTTTTATAATTTTATTTTGTCCATTAAATCAACAAATAATTATTTTTATTAGAAGAAATGTTTTTCAGATTTACCCAAACTTTTATGCTTTTCTATTTGTAAACGACACGGATAGGTAGCTTAGCATGAAACTTATGATTTTCAGTAAAGTAAGCTTTGTTTTAAAATTTGTCAATCTGATTCTTTTTTTTTCACCCATGGTGTGCCAAATATTAACAAGTTACGTAATATTAACAATTTGATCAGTTGATTTAAAAAAAAAAAAGATTTTAGGTTAAAAATTGTAAAAAAAAAGGACATTTTAGTTAAAATGCTCAAATAAGAGGATCAAAAGTGCAAAAAAAAAAAAGGAAAAAAAAAGAGTAAAGCTGACAAATAACTTGGAGGACACACTCTGTCCAGCGAATACGGATGTCACCGAGTTGAGCTTTTTATAAGTTTAAAAGTTCACTTTGAAATAAAATCTCAATATTTTTATCATTTTAAATATTTTTTTTGATATTTTAAATTTTTATAATATTTTTTCACAATAATATTAAATATTTAAAAAATTTTAAATTATATTCTTTTATCATATTTTATAAACACATTTTTTTTCAAATCAATTTTTTTTTTTTTTTTCAACCAAACTTTTTTCAAACACTAATCCTAAACTAGCCCTGAGTCTCCGGCAGCAGCAGCAGCTTCGCCCCATTCTCTACTTTTATAGGACTTTACAAATTCTGTTGCCCATCTATCATCTATCAGTTCCTCACAACCCAAAGAAAAACCTTACCCAAACGAAAGGCGTGGCTGGGCTCAGGTATAAATATAATAATTCCTTCTTATTTTTTTTTTCAATTTTTTTAGCACAGTTTGCTCTTTTTTCATATATTTAATTTCCCTATTTTGCGTCCACACGTTGTTAGTGTGAGAGAAATTGTCTTCTTCCTCGTATATCATGAAACCCATTATGTCGCCTTCAGTCATTGTTATTTTGCTTTTGCTATTTGCAGAAACTAACCAAAATTTTAGATAAAGAAACCATTTTGGAAATTATGGAAACCCATTATCAATTAATGTCAAATAAATAGAAAATTAATATCTTTATTATGCCACTTTTGTTCAGTTTGGAATCTCTAGTACATCAAGTTCCAGACAGCTTTTTTGTTTATTTGTTATCTTGAATCTGACTGAATTTGATCTGATCTTGGCATGACAGCTGTTAGGGAAGTTTCTGATGACCCTCAAGCTTCAGGTCAACCAGCTGGTGGCTGCATAACTCCACAGAATCAGCCTGCTTCAGTATCACAGACTATTGTTGATAAGAAACATCAGAGTCGTGAAGAGGATGAGGTAATCTGCCTGGTTTCCACCGGTTATCAGTTCACCGGCTGTCGTTCAGTTTTATGTTTTTGCTACTTGATTTTATTATGTTATTTTCTTTTTGATTCCTCGAAAGTTGCTATAGAGTGATAATAAGCAATAGAAAGCAAACTTATGATAATTGGTTAGAAATGAGCGAATGGCTACCAACATGATTCTTTTACCTATATATAAAGAGTAAAATCATGCATTTTTGTTATCTAAGAAAATAAAATTTTTAATTGTTATTCTTCAAATATGTTTTTTTAGCAGCTTTTCACCCAAGTGAGAGTGAAAAAGTAAAAACTAAGGTCATTAGGTGCTCACACCCAAGAGAAGAGGAGCATTGGAAGCTTAGTTGAGTAGCTGACCTCTCTTTCTCTTAATTAGGTTTAGAAATCCTTTCTTTATAAATCTGCATAGTTTTCTCTCTGTCTACCATTTCTTATAATCAATTGGAAGTTACAAGAAAAGTTATATGTACTTTTGTTGAAACGGAAACGCCATGTTTTGTGTTTTAAACTATGAGTTTCAGGGTTAGAAGTATGTTGATTTTTTAGTTCATCAAAGTTGCAGCTTATCCATCTCTAATTGAAGTGCTTTTGTTTCATATTGCAATATGCAGCTGAGCTTTGGCTATCATTAAGCAATTTTTTTTGACAGTTTCATCTACTCCCAGAATGCTTGAAAACCATGTATTTACTTTCACCATTTTTGATGGATTTGCATGAAGCGTATTTATTTTAATATTTTCTTTGAATTTTTCTCGTTCTGCTTTTGAAGTAAGGACTAAAGAAACCAAATTGCTATTTTGCTGAGAACTTGTTCTTGTGCAGAAATTGAGGCACACAACAAACAGGATAGTTTCTGTTGCAATGGGGCAGTATGATGGTGCTGAATATGTTAATATTGGTGAAGTGCCAACTCCCAGGATAGATAACTTTAAGAAAGTATCACTTTTACCACTTATTTTCCTGATCTTCTATGAGGTTTCTGGAGGTCCATTCGGGGTTGAGGACAGTGTCCAAGCTGCTGGACCATTTCTAGCTCTTCTTGGATTTTTGGTGTTTCCATTCATCTGGAGTGTTCCTGAAGCATTAATTACTGCTGAAATGGGTACTATGTTCCCTGAAAATGGTGGTTATGTTGTTTGGGTTGCATCTGCATTAGGTCCCTATTGGGGGTTTCAGCAAGGCTGGATGAAATGGCTGAGTGGGGTCATTGATAATGCTTTATATCCTGTTTTGTTTCTTGACTATTTAAAGTCAGCAATCCCTGCTTTAGGAGGTGGTTTACCAAGAATCATAGCTGTGCTAGCTCTGACTTTAGTGCTCACGTATATGAACTATAGGGGTTTAACCATTGTAGGATGGGTTGCTGTTCTTCTTGGGGTTTTCTCGATCCTTCCTTTTGTGGTCATGGGGCTTGTGTCAATTCCAAAATTAAAGCCTTCAAGATGGTTTGCGGTAAATATGCATCATGTGGATTGGAATTTATATTTGAACACACTCTTTTGGAATCTAAACTATTGGGACTCAATTAGTACACTCGCTGGAGAGGTAGAGAACCCAAAGAAAACTCTACCAAAAGCCTTGTTTTACGCTTTGATCTTGGTGGTTCTTGGGTATTTCTTTCCACTGTTAGTTGGTACAGGGGCTCTTCCCCTTGATCGTGAGTTGTGGACTGATGGTTATTTCTCGGACATTGCTAAAATGCTAGGTGGAGTTTGGTTGAGATGGTGGATCCAAGCAGCTGCAGCGATGTCAAATATGGGGATGTTTGTGGCTGAGATGAGTAGTGACTCTTTCCAACTTTTGGGAATGGCTGAGCGTGGGATGCTACCAGAGTTTTTTGGCAAGAGGTCTCGCTATGGAACTCCTCTAATTGGGATTTTATTTTCAGCTTCAGGTGTTATATTGTTATCATGGTTGAGCTTTCAAGAGATTGTAGCTGCAGAGAACTTCTTGTACTGTTTTGGGATGATTTTGGAGTTCATAGCATTTGTAAGGTTAAGGATGAAATATCCAGCTGCATCGCGACCTTACAAAATACCCGTTGGAACGGTTGGGTCTGTTCTTATGTGCGTTCCTCCAACCATTTTGATTTGTGTTGTCTTGGCTCTTTCTTCGCTCAAAGTTGCAGTGGTTAGCCTTGTTGCTGTTGTGATTGGCCTTGTAATGCAGCCTGGTCTCAAGTACGTTGAGAAAAGAAGATGGCTCAAGTTCTCTATTAGTGCAAACCTTGCTGACCTGCATGTTTCTGGTCACGATGTCACTGATTCCTCGATACGATGACAGATCTTCATTAAAGCTCCAAGGGAAAGTTCCTCCTCAATTCCAGAGCCCTTATCCTTTTACTTGGAAAAAAGGTATTTATTTTATGGAAACTTTCCTGAATGCTGTGGTATCCTGTTTGCGTTAGCCCGCTTCTTGGTCACGTGTGGGCAACAACTATTTATCATCTTTGCTTTTAGAGTGATGATAGATGGAAATAATGATTGAATAATTAGAAATAAGCACCAAATTGTTGCATATCTGAAGTCATGTGAACTATGTTTTTGTTAGTTTTTAAGCAGTGTATGTTTCTATCTAGGATTGTGTTCATAGTTGTTGTAATATTTGGTACCTGCCAACCACTAGTTGTAGCAGTGTTTGATTCCCAGTCCAGCTTACAATCTGAAAGTGGTTTTCTTGTTAACTTTTAAGCCTGACCTTTTCAAGGTCAAAAGAATATGTCCACATGGTTAGCAAGGGCCAAGGATTTAAATTGCAGTTGATGACGTATTTTCGATCTCGTTGCATTTATCGCGGTTGCTGATGTAATTAATGCTATCGCGGTCAATTGTGATAAATATCAGAAGCGGAGAGAGTTGAAATCGCAAAATAATAGTCATAACGTTGTGTTGCCGTCACTATTTATTTAAATTCCTGACAAAGACATCTAAGCAAACATAGGAGAAAGAGATAACAACCATTTTGGCAACTTATTGGTTGTTTTCTACGGTGAGCTTTGGTTCCTATTGGCCTTTTCACAAATATGCTTTTAGCTTTTACTATGTATTTGGCAGGACGAAAAGAACGAAAGAAGAAAAATAATTTGTTTTATGGGAGGGAAATAAGAGTAGAGTTAGAGAAGAGAAGAAAAATAGATTGAGTTGCATTTTTCTCCTCCTTTTCTTTTTTTTTTTTTTGATAAGTTATTGTTTTTTATTTTTCTTTTCAATTCCAATCATTACGGAAATGGGAGAAAATTTTCATTTAGCTTAAGTTAATTATTTTATTTATAATTTTATTTGATCTCTTTCTTTCGTTTTATTTTCCACTTATCACACCAACACAACACAATGAAAAACAACATTTTTCCTCTCCTTTTTTTCTTCACCTTTTTAACTTCTCTCAATTATTTTATTTTTTTCGTGCCAAACATATTGTGAAGTTAAAAGTGAGGAATTGGAAGTTATTTAAATCATTAGAAGTCCATTTTGAGCAAAGTTGGTAAAATGAATCCGAATCTTAAAATTTGTCCAAAAAATTTGAACTTGAATTTGCTCAAACCCAATTTGATAAGAAAAAAAAAAAATCAAAGATTCGAATCCAAAAAACTCAAATCCGAAATGACCCTAACTTGAAAGGGTTCAAACCGAAATGACATGAACTCGAAATGATCCGAACCTGATCAACTCGATCATAAATTCGTAATAACTTGAATTTAATATTAAAAATAAGAATGATAACTAACTAATTTTTTTATAAAACAAAAAAAAAATTAATTATCAATTTTATTCTAATATATTTTTTAATTTTTTAATTAAAAATTAAAATTTAATATATATAAGATAAAATAGTAATTTTATCACAAAAAAAAAATTATTTTTATTTTGTACTTATAACTTGTAAAGATATTGAAATTATATGATTATAAAATAATTTGAATTGTATAAACAAATCACTAAAATAATTTTAAACATTTTAAAAAGCTTATTTATGTCAAGATCAAGAAATACATTTGATACTTCCTTAATAGTTATAGTTAAATTTAATTCGTACATTTTATTTAATTTCTTGTTAAATTTAAAAACAACTTTCAAGTTATTTCTTTCAAAGTATAGTTTTAAACTTTAACCAAAATATCATTAGAATTTTCATTGAAAAGCTCTTAATTTGAATTAAATAATCTTTTTTATTCAATAAATTCTTATAATATAAATTATCAAAATAAGTTGATGTTTTAAAGTTCAAATAACATAAATTATCAAAAAGATTGATGTTTCAAATTCAAAAGGAACAAGCAAATTATGATATAGTCACAAATTTTCATATTATAAAATTAAAAACTATATAAAATGTTTGGGGTAAATGAAATTTTATTTTTTCATGAAGAACTAAAGATAGAATCATTTAGTTTGCTTCATTTCATATAAATATTTCCATCACTGTACAAAAATACCTTATTGTATCCCATCACCCTTTCCTTTGGTTCTGAACAACTTAATTTATCCAAACTGTGAAAGTAAAACATAAACCATTTTCTTCTAACAATACTTCTTTTATCTTTCATACGAGGGCCATATTTATATATTTATTTTTCTCATAAAAGAAAGAAGATGCGATAACCATTGTTTAGCAAAGAAATGATTCATAAATGATAAACACCCAAATGCAACAAATTTTTTAGCCCAAATTCATATCTTTTGTTTTTTTATTTATCTATAAAAAAACAATTTATACAACAATGAACAAACACAGAAAGCCCCCATGCTTCAATAAAATCAATAAAAAAAAATAAAAGGGATAATGTCATGAACAGCCCTTGAAGTTTATCAAATTTATCAATGTGGTACCTGTACTTTAAAAATGTTCAATGTGGTACCTGTATTATCAAACCGTGTATCAATGTGGTACTTTGACTTAACACCGTTAAATATAGATGATGATGTGGCATTGACCAATCAGGTGATGACATGTGGCAGCACCTGATTTTTAGAAATTAATATCTGAATTTTTGTGAAAAAAATAAATAAATAAAAAAATATTTTATAAATAAAAAAAATATTTTAAAAATTAATATCTAATTTTCTAAAAAACTTAAACAATTATATTAAAATAATAAAAAAATTTAAAATTCTATTTTTTAAAATTAAATTCTATTTTTTAAATTCAAAATTTTAAAAAATAACAAAATTAAAATATTTAACTAAAATTATTTTTAAAATATAAAATATTTTAAAATTAAATATTAAATCATTTATAATATCTAAAATTTTTAAAAAAATATTTTTTTCTAAAAAAATTTATTTTTGAAAATTACAAAAATTAAATTATGAAATTATTTTAATTCTTTTTAAAAAATATTTATTAAAAAATTACAAAAATTAAATATGAATTTTTTTTTAATTTTTTAAAAATTATAAACTTTTAAAAAATTTTAAAATTTTAATTTTTTTTTTTAAAATTTTTAAAATTTTTAAATTTTTAAAATTTTTAAATTTTTTTAAATTTTAAATTATTTTAAAATTATTTTAATTTTTTTTAATCTTTTAAAAATATTAATTAATTTTTTTAAGTTAATACACATGGCATCATTATATGGTGCCACGTGTCATCATTATATTTTTAAAATAATATTATTTTTATTTTTAAAATTAAAATTAAAATAATAATTTTTTAGTTAGTACATGTGGTATCGTTATATGGTGCCACGTGTCAAGTTTTCATTGGATATAAAAGCCGCGTCATCAATTTTTAACGGTGTTACCGACGAGTACGACAATAGCACACGGAAGGTAAACTTTAAATACCAAAATAGATATTTTTAAAGTACATGTACACTATTGATAAATTTGATAAACTTCAGGGGCCATTCATGACATTATCCCAATAAAAAACCTGAAATCACAAATATAAGAAATCATTAGATTTTAAACCTGGAGAGAAGGGCTTAGACTAGCCAATGAGAAAACGTATAGCTTTGTGAGCAGCCCGTGGTTTGGAGTAGAGCTGTTCATGGATCAGATCAAGTCGAATTTGGGTTGAACTTAAGTATGATATCAACATCATATATATTTGTACAAGCTTGGTCGGACCCGAAATCTGAACCTCAAATTTTGCCAAACCCCGCTCATATTTGTAAATGGATAATCCAAACTCTTTTAGATCCGTCCATATTATTTTTTAATTTTTTTTTAAAATATGTTAATTATTTAAATTTTAATACTTTATCTTTTTTTTTATTAAGTTCTAAAACATGAATAAGTTAACATATTTTTTAATATTTACACTATAATATTATATTTATTTATTTGTTATATGATATAAATTACGTAATGTATATAAATATAAAATTAATATATTATTATATAAATGAAAAATGGGTCGGGCCGAACTCGGATCTTGAATGTCTGAGTCACGATCCAGCCCATTTTCTAAATGAGACTCATTTTTTTTGTCCAAGCTCATATTTCGGATCTAATATTTTTGTCCGAACCCTCTCAAATATCGGACCGACTTTCGAGTTTGGACGAATAACCCTTAAACATGTCTAATTTGAAGTATCTACATGAGCATTGCAATCCTAAAATAATACACAGTGATTTACGAGCTGCAAATATCCTTTTAGATGACAATTTTGAAGCTGTTCTTGTAGATTTTGGGTCAGCAAAGCTTGCGGGGAGTTATGCTGTAAGCGGTCCGATGGTGCACTTAGAAAAGACTCCTTTATGTGGAAAAATTATTCAATGGACCCTTCACACAACGTTAGTTATGGTCCAATTAATTAAATTAACACAAATCAAATTTTCATTCCACGTCATACTTACTCTATCCAATATAAAACACAACTTTACATCCTAAATCCTAAATCTTAAACTCTAAACTCTAAACTCTTAAATCTTAAAAACGAAACTAAAAAAATAAAAATAATAATGATGACGTGGAAAAAGAATCTGATATGATGTAATTTGATTGGTTGGGATCATAACCGACGTGATGAGAAGGGTCTATAAAATAATTTTTTCTTATGTGATACCACATCAATCTTCTTTTATTTGCTCGCAGTAGATTACCGATTGAGAGAAAAAAAATATTTTTTATTTTTTTAAATTACAAATTTTTTTATTAATTTTTTTTATTTAAAAAAATTAGTATTATTGTTATATAATTTTTTTTGGATAAGCTGTTCTTTATTTATCCAAGAAGCAACATGAAGCTGCTACATCAAAACAGAATTGGTTAGCAAATTGGCTAACTAGTACATCAATGAATGAATTAAGAAAAGAGTGTAGAACTATTGAGCCCCCAAGCTATACAAAGGGCAATATTTACATAGTCTGGTTGCACTTTTGTGTGCCTAGCCAGCTTAATTCTAACCACATCTGCAATTTCTTCAAAAATCTGCAAAGAGGTCCTATGAGGGTTGCCATGAGCTTTGCTGTTTCTTTCCTTCCAAACATGATAAATTGTGGCATTCCAAGCTAGCTTGAGAATGGTGGTAAGAAGTGATTTGCCTTTGAGTTTTTGGACCACCACTACGAATACATTTTCCCATCTGCAATCTCCTGCTGTCAGCTGGCAATGCTGTAGAACCTGCAACCATACTGCCTTGGAGAAACTGCAATAAAAAAAAATAAGTGGTCACGAGACTCATGCTCAGTATGGCAAAGAGAACAATTGACATCAACCTCAATCCCCCACTGAAGCAGCCTATCCTTTGTAGGTACTCTATTAAGAATGATCATCCAAGAGATAAATGAATGCTTGGGAACGTGGTGAGTATATCACAGAAGATGATCCCACCCAACCTTCTGTTTCCTTGGCCTAATTTCATGCCAGACTTTTGCAGCAGAGTAAGAAGATCTAGGGAACATCCAGATCAGCCTATTGATATATAATTTTGTTATTAACAACTGTTATATTTTTAGTAAATTGTAATATAATTATGTAATTTAATAAAAAATATATCATAATTTACAAAGACAAAGATGTTGAAATTTGATTACGTAATTTTGTTATTATGTAATCCAATAATTTAAGTAATCTGTAATAAAATCACGTAATTTGATAAATCAACTTAAAATACAATTTTGATAACCTTTGATATAATTTTAGTAATCTTTGGTATAATTTTCATAACTTTTAAGATAATTTCGATAACATTTGATATAATTTATAATAATTTTAGTAACATTTGTAATAGTTTAGATAACTTTTGATAATATTTGTAATTTTGATATCATTTCATATAAATTTATACCAAATATATATATATATATAATATAGAATTATAGATTTACCCAAAAAGAAAAAAAATATTCATTAGTGAATTATATATATTAAAGTAAGGATTTATATTTGATACAATGTTAGTATATAAATCAATATATTAACAATGCACCACATGATGTCACCTGTTAAAAGTTAGGTTTAGGATTTTAGGATTTATTTTTTAATGAGGTGTCATCGTAAGATTTACTGTCAGTGTATAGAATTATACACTGACAGTGCATTAAATACAAACCCTTAAAGTAAAACTATTGACTTATTATATCATTCACATGCAAAGTACGTGTAACATAAACTAGTAACAAAAAAAGCAATTATTAATTTCTTAATCTTGCTTGTGAAATTTAAAAACTCTACCGAAAGTATATTAAAAACGGATATATATATATACTATTATTTATTGTCACATGCATTCGCACGTGAATGCTTGTTGATTTATATATTTTTTATTATATAATTGTATATTTTAAAATAAATAAAATTAATAAAGTGTATATTAACTAAATTTGCATTAACATGTAAAGTTTATTTATGTGCAAATTATATCAAATTATTATAAAGTTTATTATTTTAATATTAATATAAAATTAATTATATCGAATAAAAAAATTTAATGTAAAATTTAATTCTTTTTTATTTATACCAAATAAATGGACTTACTTTTTAAGATTAGTGAAAAGTTAATTTTTTAAAAATAAAGTAATTTCATATATATATATATATATTTTTATTTATTATCAAATTAATTTATTTAACAAAATTATTTTAATGAAATTAAATTTCTTACTCTAAATTAGATAAATTTTATTAATAATAAAAAATATTTATAAATAGCAATTCAAAAATATAGTGAATAATAATGATTATTTGTATCAATTTAAAAGATTTTTCATATTTGTGTTTATATATATATATATATATATTATAGATTATAGATATATCAAGTTTTGTAGACGAGTTGAATACAAATTAATACTTTATAATGTAGTTTGACTCGAATCACTAAATTACCTCCCTAAATTTTTAATTTTCCTTGCTGCTAATTACATGGCAAAATGTAGCAAATTCTAACCAAACCACAATAGAAAACAAAAAAGAAGAAGAATAGAAGTAGCAATTTTGTCTCACCTAACTATAGTAGGACCATCCAACCAAATTTGTTCCACCAAAACGTAATTAGTAAAAAAGTTAGCCCACCAACCACTCCCGACGATGAAACCCCTCAAATTCGAATCAATATATATAATCAATAAATCATCATCAAACTTAAATTTTATGGTCTATCCATCGCCCACTTCAACATAAGATACTCCGCCAAAGGAGGGTTGGCCAGTTTTTAGAATTTTATACTCTCCAATACACTAGCTATACTCATTGCAACTATTGGTGTTCATGGAGTGCGATCTGATTTTTTTTTTTATTTTTTTAATTCAGATTCAGATTAAGTCAGGTTCGGATTGATTCGAAAATTTATATCATTATTTAAAATAATATTAAAATATATTTTAATGTTAATATTTATAAATAAATTTAAATAAAAAATTAATTTTTTAATTGATGAACAGTAATTCGGATCGGATCGATCCGAATTTAAAATATCCTTGTCGTAACCTGACCCTTGAATAGGTTTAATTGCAACCATTAAGACTTGGGATTTTTTTTTTTAAGTTGAGTTTTTAGGTATGGTTATAAAAAAAAACTATCTTTCTTTATGTAAATAAAGTTGAATAAATTTCGGATTGAATTCTGCTCCATTATTCTTCAATACTTTCATCACTAGTTATATATATATATATAACCCACTCATAAATTATAAAAGTCATATATATGAACAGTAATAACGTGTATATTAAAAAGTAATAAAAGGGATCTAAACCATAATTTTCATGTGTGTAAAAAGAAAGAGACTTATTCTATTTTTTTTTCTTTCGAAATACATATTCAATATTCTTCTTAATTTGAATTATAAAATTAAAAAAAATAGATTGAATAAGATCCAAAGACGAAGTTAAGAATTTTATATTTGAGGAATCGAAATAAAGAAGATCAAACTATAAATTTTGGGAATCAAAATAAATTTTTATCATTTTTTGAGTTAAACAATTGTTTAGAACATAAAAAATTTAAAAAATTTGGAAGAGAAGGGGGCCAAGGGCCTTGTCTGCCCCTTGGATCCGCTCCAGATAAGATCTAATATATGCTAATTAATTAACTATAATAATGATATTATTAGTCAAATTGGTCAGGCACCCAACTCCCATAAGAGATTGCTAACCAAACTGTTGAAATGACATTAAGCAAAGCGTATATATGTTCTTACAATTCCTTGTCACAAAATTGTTGCTACATAGTAAATTATTATATATATATATATGTTTGATTTTGGATGCCCCAAATATCCCCCAACCACCACGAAAAGCCATGGCCACTAGATTCATAGCTGCGCGGTGATATCTCAACTTCCATACAAGTTGGCATGTCTCACTTCTCACTTTAGCCTACATCTTCTCTTCTAAGCTCTTCTCCTAGTCTTTTTCTATTTCCCTACATCTACTCCTCCATTTTTGTTTCTCAAGTTACATTCCTTTACTGTATTAATGTTTTTGTAAGACCATTTCCACTCTCCATTGCTATAAAAGCTTCATCTCACCAACCACATTTTGTCTCTCTCATATTATTCACTCATCAGTTATCACCCCTTTCTCCAATTAGAGATTTACATGGCTTCACTATATTCTTTGCGTTGTATCTCAGTTTTGGCACTAGCAACAGTTGCATTATATGTATCGCCAGCAGTTTCGACGTCGAGGCGAGCGTTAGAACACTTGGATAAGCTCCAAAATGGGTTCAGGGTCACGCTCAAGCATGTTGATTCAGGCAAGAATTTAACCAAATGGGAGCGAATCAAGCGTGGGATAAAGCGTGGGAATCACAGGCTGCAGAGGTTGAATGCTATGGTTTTGGCAGCAACAAGTAGTACTGATTCAGCTGAAGTTGAAGCGCCTATTGTTGCAGGAAATGGCGAGTTTCTAATTGACTTATCCATCGGGACGCCATCGGAGAGTTACTCTGCCATCTTGGATACCGGCAGCGATTTGATATGGACTCAATGCAAGCCTTGCTCCCAATGTTTTGATCAATCTACGCCCATCTTCGACCCGAAAAAGTCTTCGACGTTCTCCAAATTATCATGCTCCAGCGACCTATGCGCAGCACTGCCGCAATCAACATGCAGCGATGGATGCGAGTATCTCTATACCTATGGCGATTATTCCTCGACGCAAGGGGTGATGGGAACCGAAACCTTCACATTTGGCAAGTTTTCGATTCCAAATATTGGATTCGGATGTGGAGAAGACAACGAAGGTGATGGATTTTCACAAGGTGCAGGCCTTATGGGGCTTGGGCGTGGACCCTTATCTCTAGTCTCGCAGCTGAAAGAAGCCAAGTTTTCTTATTGCCTAACATCCATTGATGAGACCCAAAAAAGCACACTTTTGATGGGGTCAATGGCAAGTGTGAATAAATCATTAGGTGCAATCAAGACAACCCCATTGATACATAACCCATCACAGCCATCTTTTTACTATCTTTCGCTTCAAGGGATTTCTGTTGGAAGCACTCGCTTACCTATCAAGAAATCCACTTTTGCACTCGAAGATGATGGCACCGGTGGCTTAATCATTGACTCCGGCACAACCATCACGTATCTAGAACAAAGTGCTTTCGATGTTGTCAAAAAAGAATTCATCTCTCAAATGAAGCTTTCAGTCGACAATTCCGGTTCAACAGGGCTTGACCTTTGCTTCAGCTTACCGTCAGGTTCGACACAAGTTGATGTACCCAAACTGGTCTTCCATTTCGACGGAGCAGATTTAGATTTACCAGGGGAAAATTATATGATTGCTGACTCCAGCTCGGGAGTGATTTGCTTGGCAATGGGAAGTTCGAGTGGCATGTCGATCTTCGGCAACGTTCAACAGCAGAATATGTTGGTTCTTCATGATCTTAAGAAGGAAACTTTGTCGTTCCTCCAAACACAATGCCACAAGTTATGAAAATATTCATTTATGGCCTTCATTTTCGTTTGTGTGTTAATTTGTCATGTTTTCTTTCTTTCTTTCTTTCTTATTATTTGTTAGAATTTCATATATAGATGATAGATCTATGTTTTAATAAAATCAATGCTCTTTGTTTGAATTTATTAATTGTGCTCCTGAATTTGCTTATTAGCCACCAAATTAAGGACTAGATGATACACGAGTAGTACCCTATTAGGAGGTGTACCCTAAGCTATTTTTAAATTTAGACCGCTCGAAATTTTAAAGGGTTTGGATAAAATATTAAATTTGTTATATGGATTTCAACAAAAATATGAAGCTTATTTTAATAAATAGACCTTGAATCCAATATTTAAGGCCCACAATTATATAATCTAGAATATATATAAAATGATATAGATATGGAGAATTTTTAAACTAACAAAAATGAACATTTTTATTAAATTTTTAAAATTTCATCTTCAATTAATTTTTATTTATTAATTATAATTTTGAATTTTAATAAAAAGATTGTTTTTATTGAGAAAAAAAGTTATAATTATATTGAACTGTTGTGTCATTATGATATAATTTTTTGAATAATAATTATTAAATAATCCGACCTGATTAAATTTCATCAAACAAAGATAAAATTAAAGTCTATCAGTATTTAAATTATCTTCTTTAATTAAAATTTTAAATACCATTTTAAACTAAATTTTATTTATTATAATTTTGAATTTTAATAATAATTAGATTAGTTTTATAGATATAAAAGAGTTTTAATTATATAATGAATTGTTGTCACTATGATAGAATTTTTTGGATAATAATTTTTTAGATATAAACTGGTTAAATTTATAAAACATAAAATTAGAGTCTATGATTAATTAAATATCATGCCACTATTTATATGGTTAATTTTGGTTTTAATATCATTTCAATGCAAAAAGATTCATCAAGTAATGTTATTCTTTAATCAACTTGAGCTTAGAAATTAATGAGATATAAGCTCACTTTTTTGATGTGGTAAGTAAGAGTTCTTCAAACAATTTATACAATAGACGTTGATAAATTTTAATTTTTTATTTATTCAATGAATATTGCATATATATATATATATGTTTGGGTTAATACCCAAATATGTCATCGACTTTTAGTACAAAATGAAATTAAATCAATGACCTTTTATTGCATGCAATAAGTTCATAATATTTTTATTTGCTATAAATCTCATAAGCTTTCACAATTACATAAAAAGTTCAATTTAGTTAGATGAGATTAATGGCAATTACATATGGCATTCTTGCATTTACATGGCATGCTCACGTGTAAAATGAAGTATATTGTAATAAAAAAGCCCTCCATTGGCTTTTTTATTACAATATAGCCAAAAAAAAAAAAAATTTACCAAATTACCGTTACTTTTTGATTATTTCCCAAAATACGGACTTTTTTTTTTAGCTGGGAAATCGCCATCCCCCATGGCGATTTCCCAGCGTGTTTTTTTGCAATAAAAAACACCAAGGGAAATCGCCATGGGGGATGGCGATTTCCCTTGGTGTTTTTTGCAAATTTTGCAAAAAAATACCAAGGGAAATCGCCACCCCCCATGGCGATTTCCCTTGGTATTTTTAGCCAATTTTGCTAAAAACATGAAGAGAAATCGCTAGGGGATATATTTTTTTTTTCAATTCTTAGGAAAATTTTAAAAACATGACTCAATAGTGAATTTATTGTGAAAGGGTATAATGAATAAAAGTTATTTGAAAAAGAGAAATGAATAATTAGAAATTATTATAAAGGATTAGACCTGCTCACGGGCCGGGCAGCCCGGCAGGCTCGGACCGTATTGGGTCGGGCCCGGGCAAGATAATTTATGTTCCGGGCCGGCCCGGCCAGGAACAGTGATTTTTATTATAATAATATTATTTTATTTAATTTTAATTAAAAAAATAAAAAAATTATTTTTTTATTCCAATGAACAGTGATTCGGGCTTAAACGGGCGGGCCTGGGCAGAAAAGAAAAAAAATACGGGCCGCGGCCCGGCCCGTCCCATGAGCACCTCTATAAAGGATATTGTAAAGACAAAATTATCCTTGATAAAAAAACCTTCTCTTCTCTTCCCTTTTTCTTTTATTTTTTAATTTAATTTTTAATTAAAAAATAAATATTCTGAAAATAAAAATTTTAAATTTTAAAAAAAAAATAAATTTTTTATTTACTTTTTTTATTTAAATATTTTATTTTTTAAATTTATTTTCAATTAAAATTTTTAAAAAATAATATTTCCTTAATGAAAGAAAAAAAAATAAGTTTTTTCATTAAGAGTAATTTTGTCTTTATAATATTTTTTATAATAATTTTTAATTATTCATTTCTTTTTTTTCAAATAACTTTTATTCATTATATTATTTCATAATAAATTTACTATTGAGTCATGTTTTTTAAATTTTTCTAAGAATTGAAAAAAAATATATACGTGAAGGGAAATCGCCACCCCCATGGCGATTTCCGTTCATGTTTTTAGCAAATTTTGCTAAAAATACCAAGGGAAATCGCCATGGGGGGTGGCGATTTCCCTTGGTATTTTTTTGCAAATTTGCAAAAAACACCAAGTGAAATCGCCATCCCCATGACGATTTCCCTTGGTGTTTTTTACAAATTTGCAAAAAAACACGCTGGGAAATCGCCATGGGGGATGGCGATTTCCCAGCTGAAAAAAAAGGATCCGTATTTTGAGAAATAATCAAAAAGTAACGGTAATTTGGTAAAAAATTTTTTCTTTGGCTATATTGTAATAAAAAAGCCCTCCATTATCTGCACCTAATTTTGGGTAGAAGTGAAAGATCACTTTTAATTTTGGGTTAATATGAAAAACATGCACTCCATAAAAAAATTAGAATAAAAATTATTTGAAAAAGAAAAATAAATAATTAAAAATTATTATAAAAGATATTGTAAAGATAAAATTATCTTTGATAAAAAAATTTTCTCCTCCATTTTTTTTATTTTTTAATTTACTTTTTAATTAAAAAATAAATATTTTAAAAATAAATTTTTTTTAATTTTAAAAAATAAAATTTTAAATTTTTTATTTACTTTTTTTAATTAAAAAATTTAAAAAAATAAAAATAATATGCCTAAAATTATTATTTTTTTTAAATTTTTTTAAATTTAAAAAAATATATATTTAAATATTTTATTTTTTAAATTTATTTTAAATTAAAATTTTTAAAAAATAATATTTTCTTAATGAAAGAAAAAAAAAGTAAATTTTTTTATTAAAAATAATTTTATTTTTACAATATCTTTTATAATAATTTTTAATTATTCATTTCTCTTTTTTAAATAACTTTTATTCATTATATCATTTCACAATAATGTTTTATGAAATGCATGTTTTTCATATTAACCCTTTAATTTTTTTTTTTAGTAGAAGTGAAAGCTAGCTGGCATATTTCGAAAGAGAAAGAGAGAGATAACTAGAGAAGCATCTGAAAAAAAAAACCTTTTCAATGGAAAGCTTTTTTTCATTCTCTCTCATCAATGATCAAGTCCTTTCTTTTCTCTTTCATTTTTTTTTTCTTCTGGGTTTCAATTGAAAATTTGAGTTTCAGTTGAATTTTTTTTCTCATATTAAATTTGAACCCATGGATTGATTTTTCCGCTTCTCTTCTTTCTTTTCATGTTTCTGGATTTTGGTTCTCATCAGGTTGTATATTCTTCTTTTGGTTTTTCTTCGTTCTTCTGGGTTTCAATTTGAGGTTTTAAGTGGATGTGAAATTTTTTTCGGTTTTGTTTTTGAGTTTTGTACTTTAAATTACAAAATTGATTGTTGGTTTCGTTGTTGGGTTTGTATTTTTTTTTTTACGGTTTTGCATGCTCAATTTTTGTTTTCTTTTCTGATCGTTGCCATTGCATGTGAAATTCTTTCTTGGTTTTGGGTTTTCCTTGCATGTATTTGGTTTTTTTTTTTTTTTTGTTGTTGCTTCTCATGAGTTTGGTTTTTGGGTTTCATTCTTTAAGTTTGTTTTTTCTCAAGAATGTTTTATTGTGTTTTGTCAGCAACAATTTTAGTAGTTTAAATTATTTTCCCTTTATCAATTATGCACAATTTAAATATGGCAATGCACTTTTTTTTTTATTTATTTATTGCAGGGCCGATTTGAAATTATTTCTTTATCAGGTTCCTTCTTGCTTTCTGAAAATGATGGTAATCGCAGCAGAACGGGTGGATTAAGTGTCTCCTTGGCTGGATATGATGGTCGAGTATTAGGTTGTGGAGTTGCAGGGGTTCTACGGACAGCATCACCTGTTCAGGTCTCTCTCTATTACTAATTTGTGTTTGCAATTGCCATGTTCATATGTAATACTTTCTGTAATACTTTGAATTAATATATCTTTCATTTCACTTAGCTTCAGCTACATCTGTTTCTTTTATGCTTTACTATAGCCATTTCAGCTTCCAATTATGTGTTTGTTTGCAATACGATTATGCATGCTGTTGTTTATTCAGTTTTAGTCCTTTGTTTTCTATCAATTCTTTTCATAGTTAATATTAGTGATATTGAATTTGAATAATATATCTTGATTTTTTTGTCTTCTTCATGCCTTGGTGTGCTCTGATTCTGTTAAGGTTAATATTTTTTTTTACCAAACAGGCTTTCTAGCAGCTTCGGGCTATCTTCTCCCGTTCTCCTTTTGATTCAAAAATTGTGTATGCTTTCATCAAGAATCAGGTTTTTTACTGCTCTCATTTTGTTTGATTTTGCCTTCATTACTTTTAATGATTTTCTTTTTGTGCAATGTGCTTATCCATGCCAGTGCTTTATCAAATGTTTGACCAATTATGATTGTATTTAAGTCTTTATTTGCTCTGTTGCTTTTAAATTATGGATTAATGAATTTGACCAAGTTGTTGGCCTAATATGTTCATCTGACTTAATGTTATTAGTGTTATTCAACTTTGCTGTTTGTTTTTGGGTTCTTAAGTTTTCCCTGCTTTCATTTAACATGTTTAAATACCTGCCAAGACTTTTTTGTATATTGCTTAAACTTGATTGCTTAGTTTTTTGGGGTGAAATGGTAGCTGCTATCAGACATAGCTCAAATAGGGCTACCCGAAATAGAGCTAGGAGAGCAGCCACATTGTGCTTGAATGACTTGACACTTTATGAGGTTCCTGTTTATATTGATCATAAATCTCAATGTGCCATGAACATACTTATGAGGTTAAATATAATTAGGTCAAATAAATTGAGGCGTCAAACACATTTTACCATTTCTCCTAGTGGTTACAGTCAATCAAAACAAAATTATAACAATATTAGAGGTCAAGTTGGTCAAGTTTATGATGGTCATTGTTCTGATGACTTGGTTCAGAATCAGTTTAAACATTTAGAGAATGCATCTGCTCTGCAGGAAATGAACTCACATTCTGTATTAATTGCTGACGTTAATTCTGCTCGCGTTAGCCACTCTGTATTACATTCTGTTTAAAGAAATCATATATATTTGATTATGCTAGCGTTAGCCATGCTGTATTACATTATGTTATAAAGAAATCATATATATTTGATTATTTCAAAAAGAAATCATATATATTTGATTACTTGGATTGCATTCTTCTTTTCTCGAGAATCCTTTGTTTTGATGTAAAATAATTTTTTTTGCCTTTGTTATTATTTTATTTTATAGTTTTCATTATGTTTCGTCTCTTCAATATGAAGTGGTGTTGGTTTCCTTTCATTTCAGGTGTGCTGCTCTTGCTCTGTTTTCTTCATCTCTCAGGTTTTCTATTTTTCGTTTAGATTGATTCTCTTTAGGTTATTCATATTTCTAATAGTTTTGAGTTTGTAATTTGTCACATTTTGTTTTCTAATAGTTTTGAAGTTTTCTGGTTTTTTTCATGTCAATTTGGGCATGCCTTTTGTTTTAGGGTTGCTTGAAGCTGTTTGTTCGTTGAAAGAGTTATTGTCAAACCAAAGCCTAAACCAAAATGAAGTTGTCTGTCAGCTCCATTGGCAAGCCTAGCCACCAGTTTCACGATTCTATCTGTTTTGATCATGAAGGTGGTAATATTTGATGTAATTTTGTTATTAGATAGTTAATATTAATTATGTTCAAGTCTATTATTAATTTTAATTGTGTTTGCCTTTAGGTATGCAATCTAACATGTAATAATTGGGTTAAGATTGACTTATTGTATATTTAATGAACTTGACTGCAAGCAAGTGCCTAATGAAATGTCCAAATGAGTTTCTAATTATGTCAAAAGTGCATTTTTTTTTTATTTTTTTGAAGAAAAAAAAGAAAATATGTTCATGTTCCACCTTCAATCCATTCCATTATTAGTATATTTTAAAATAAAAAAATTTTAAAAGTAAATATGCTAACTTTGTTAGATTGACAATTTTTTTTTTTTTTTTTTTTTTTTTTTTATGTTTTATTTTAGAGCCATTATTATATTTTGGAATATGGTTCAATTATGAGGTTGTTGTTGGATCCTACCTAGCTTTTATTTCAATAAAATACCTAAAAGTAGTCCAGAACTTATCAAAGAGATGCTGTTGAAGGCTAAGGATAAATTGTAGTTTACTAAAAAGGTTTTCTGTTTGGCTTTTGGACGATCTGCCCTTTTTGCTTTCTGATAAGATACTTACATTACAATTTTATTTGCTGTTATTGCTTTTTATTTTGATAAGAATGCGTCCTCTAATTTTAATTATATCTATATTTTATGGAAATTTAGTATTTGTGTAACTACTGTTTATTTATTGTATCTATGATTTTTGCACTTATATGCTTTTTTTTTTTCTTTCAAAAAATCTCTTTAGAAGAATTCCCATAAAATTTCTTTTTTTTTTTCAAGGGAAGTGGTGACTATCTGACTTTAATTATTTTTTGGGCTAAATTTGACTTTAACTTATGATTTCAGGGTTTATTTCTTTTCTAATATGATTTTTATATTATCTTGAAAATTCTAAATAGTGATTGTTTGCTTAAGGTTAGACTTGCTCATGGGCCGGGTAGCTCGCCCGGCCTGGCAAGCCCAGCCCGTATTGGTCCGGGTCTGGGCAGGGATTTTAGTGATCCTGGTCAACCCGGTCCGGATCACTGTTTATCCAATAATATATATATTTTTAAAATTTAATTTTTTAAAAAAATAAATTTTTTTTGATATAGTGAACAGTAAATACAGGTCGGCGGGCTGGGCCTGAGCAAAGAATTCAAAAAATTTTTGGGTCACGGCCCGGCCATGAGCACCTCTACTTAAGGTGATTGTTTTTTTGATTTTATCTTTCATTTTAATTTTTGATGCATTTATTTGATTAGCTAAAATTTAATTTTATTGATTTTTCGCAGGAAGCGTGTGTCACGGGCTCAGACTTAAGCCGAGCAAACGTGCGGCCTGGGAATTGCCTAAGTCCGTGGCACTGCTCTCGGGTGGTCTCGGGCGGTCCGTGACACGTGGACAGTCATCTAGTGATATTAAAATATAACATCTTGAAATAAAAAAATTAGCTTGTGAATGTCATGTGGCGGACAATCATCTAGTGATATTAAAAAATAACATCTTGAAATAAAAAAAAAATAGATTGTGAATGTCATGTGGCAATTTATGATTGATTAAAAATATTATTTTTTTAATTTGTTTTTCCAAAAAAAAAATGAATAAAAATATTATTTAATTTTATTGAGAAAGTAACGAAGAAAAAGAAAGAAGATAAGAGAAAGAAAAGAAATTTCGAGTTTCTTAGGATTATTATGATTTTTTCCAGATATCATTCTTTCATTTTACATATCTTTCTTCTCCTTTAGAAGCTTTTTTTTAGCTGGTATATTACATTACATACTTTTAAAATGGAGTTTTTGCTCCATTAATTTGGTGATAAAGTAATTTTTTCTTTTCAATCAGAAGTGATTTATTGGTTGGGTGACATGAAATTTTAGTAATACTTGGATCTTATTATGATTTTATTCGCAATAGAAACTAGAAAGTAAGAATTCGCCTTTAAATTATTTAATCTTTTGGCTTTTTAGAAGATATATTTAGACTTATTTAAGATCGGGTTATCCGTCCAAATCCAAAAATTTGCTCGATATTTGAAAGGATTTGGTCAAAATATTAAGCTCGAAATATGAGTTTGGTCAAAAAATTGAGACCCGTTTAGAAAATGAGTCGGGTCTTGACTCCAATAATTAAGGTCCAAGCCCAGCTCATTTTTCATTTATATAATATATTATTTTTATAGTTATATATTATGTAATTTATATCATATAAAGAATAAATATATATAATAGTGTAAACATTTAAAATATGTTAAGTTATCCATATTTTAAAATTTAATAAAAAAATTAAATTACTAAAAATTAAATAAAAATAATATATTTGTTTAATTTTTTTTAGAAAAAAAGTAATATGGGCGGGCCTAAATGGATTGTGACTATCTATTTATAAATATGGACGGGTTTGGATAAAATTTGAGGCTCATATTCCGGACCGAGCCGGACTTGAACAAATATATTTGATGTTGATACTATACTTAAATTTGACCCGACCTAACACCTTAAATATATCCTCCTTTTGATTTTTGATTCTAATTTTTTTTTTTTTAAAAAGGTAGATCGGAGAAATGAGGGGAGGAGAGGTAGGTTGGCAACGACCCCTCTCCCTCCTCGCACAATTTCTCCCTTCCTCTTCACCTCTCCTCTCGATTTTTTTTTTTTAAAAACAAATTAAAAGAAAAAAAATCTTAATATTCAAATCATAAATTGCCACGAGGCTTTCACATGCCAATTTTTGGACTCCAAGATGCTATTTTTTAATGATACGTCATCAATTCATGTATAATTTCATTTTACATGACCATGTAGATATCAGCATGTCATATATAACGATCATTAATCTTATTTAATTGAATTAGAGTTTTTTATGTAATTATGAAAATTTATGATTATATTTACAATAAATTAAAATATTATGAACTTATTTACATGCAATAAAAGTAGAAGGCATATTTGGATATTAAGTCTACTATTTTTATTTTTATTTTTATTTTTAATAGTCATGATTTTGAAGGTTTTTATTTATTTTTTATTACAATGTGTTTGACCTTATATCTAACTTACTTCTATTACAAACATAGCAAAGAGACAATAACAGGTGAAAAACAAAGCTGGAAGGAAAAGGTAAGGATCCTTGTCAAATTGGCTATATCTAACTTACTTCTACTTTGACATAATCTTCGATATCTTATTTACATGAATATACATCTATTACAAACATTAAAAGTAATCCCATCAATATACATCTATTACAAACATTAAAAGTAATCCCAACATTACATGAGAGCTAAGAATTTGAAAATTTAAAACCATGGTATTAAAGGGTTTTGGGCGGTAGTTTGGTTTTTTTTTTTTTTTTTTTTTTTTTTTAAGAAAGAAAAAAAAAAAGAAAAGAAAAAGAAAGAAAGAAAAAGAAGAAAGAAAAAAAAGGAAAAAAAAATGGAGACAAAAATTGTGTGTTCGTGTTTTTTTTGTATGTTTAAATATTATAAATTTATACAATTTTTTACACATTAATAATTCATTTTATGTAGATTTTGACATGTTCCCGTATCAGTGTCGTGTTCGTGTTATTTTTTCGTGTGTTCAAATATTATAAATTTATATAATTTTTACATGTTAATAATTCATTTTATGTAGATTTTGACACGTTCGGATTTTAGTTCGTCTTCATATTATTTTTTGTGTGTGTTCAAAGTATTATAAATTTATATTTGTTAATAATTCATTTTATGTAGATTTTGACACGTTCATGTATTTGTGTTGTGTTCATGTTATTTTTGTGTCGTGTTGTATTTTAATTATTTTTTCCATGTGTTCGTGTCATGTTTCAATTCATCTAAATATTTTGCATAGTTTGTCATGGTGATTCAATTTAGAAAAAAATGTGTGTGTTCATGTCGTGTCCCAATTCATCTCATATTTTGCATAATTAATTCATCCCATATTTTGCATAATTTGTAATAATTATTCAATTTAGAGAAAAATTGTACGTCCGTAATATGTTCGTGTTATTTTATCGTGTGTTTAAAGTATTATAAATTAATATAAATTTTTACACGTTAATAATTCATTTTATGTAGATTTTGACAAGTTCGTGTATTTTTGTCGTGTTCATGTTAATTTTCGTGCCGTATTTTAATTATTTTTTCATGTTGTATTAGCGTTGTATAATCATGTTGTGTCCGAAATTGTCAAGTTTAATTGACACTATTCAAATAACTCCCAAATTTATGTCGCGCGTCGTCATGTTTGTGTTGATTTTTCTGTTATAATCGTATTCAAGGTATTATATGTTTATATAAATTTTGACACGTTAATAATTCATTTTATGCAGATTTTGACACGTTCGTGTATTTGTGTCGTGTTCATGTTATTTCTTGTGTCATGTCGTGTTTTAATTATTTTTTCTCATGTTATGTTTGTATCGTATAATTATGTTATGTTTGAAATTGCCAGATCTAATTGATCATATTCAAATAACTCTCAATTTTATACCAAGTATCGTATAAGGATAGAAGTTATTATTTTTCTAAATTATCTTTACCCCTCTTGTTTTTTTATATTTCAAATTTATTATAAAATATCAATTCAAATTCAATAACATGTTTACAGTAAAACACTGACATTTATCTAGTACTATTAAAGTTAAGACTATCAGAATTTTGTCAGATTACTTTTGACATATCATCACTTTTATCTCAATTAAACTGGCAATTGAAAGCCATTTGTTGTTTTTCAAAGATATGTGGTAAAAGTTTAATCTATACACGTTAAATTACTGTTATACCCATGAATATACTATACATCATTTCTTCAGTTATTTTCTTGGGTTAATTTGAAAAAGACCCATGAAAAGAAGAATTATTGATAAATAGTCTAATATGTTACAATTATTTATAAAAAGGAAATAAAGAAATTTAAAACTTGTAAAAAAGAGATAGCAAAGACTTAACTACCCCTCATTAAAAACTCATATTCCTCCCTGAAACCCTAAAATTTTATCACGATAGCTTTGCCTCATTTTTCTTCTTTATTTCGTTTTTCTTCTTCATTCTGCCGTTGCCCATCTTTCTTCATTTTGCTTCTCAAATTTCGCCTCCCCTCTTGTTCTTCATTTTGCCGCCCTTTCTCGGTGCTCCTGAAGCTTTGAAGACACCAAGGTTAGAGAACTATTATTTGTCTTTTTGTTTATTTTTGATTGTGTCAAAAATCGTTGCTGGTAGGCTTAGAAGTGGATTTTGAACTATTGTTTATATAGTACCTTGATGATGGTGGATTTTTCTCTTTTTCTTATTCCTTGTTATGACGGACAACAAATAAATCTACTTATTTTTATTATAAAG
Source organism: Fremontodendron californicum (assembly GCA_030761205.1). Classification (NCBI taxonomy): domain Eukaryota; kingdom Viridiplantae; phylum Streptophyta; class Magnoliopsida; order Malvales; family Malvaceae; genus Fremontodendron; species Fremontodendron californicum. Next base: position 6,278,547 of record JAULJL010000037.1, read on the forward strand.
ATTGAGCTTGCTAATAAAGTTAAATGAGTTGGCACTTTGTTCCTGTAATCTTAGCTGAAAGTCACACATGCATAGTGGATAAATTTTTTAAAGGTTTGTTGTTTCCGAACGTGACCGGGTTTATCTGTAGCATCTAGTAAGATGTAGAACATAGCAAGTGTCTTTTGTTTCTGTATATATACCCCTAAATCTTGCTTTCCTTTTATGCTTTCGGCCGGAGCCTGATGATGATCTGTGTAGGTTGTGTAGTTTTGTTTCAAGTGCTATTGATATACGTTTCAGGCTAACTAGCACAATATGTTTTTGCAGCTATTGTGATGTATTTCATTTTGAAAATGGCAATGAAAGATTGGAGGGAGTAATGGCTTTACTTAGCAAAAAAAAAAAAAACTTATAATTAGGTTCTAGGTATCTCCTTAAATCTACTTATTTCTATTCTATTACCCTTATGGTGCTACACTTCATGCATCATTGGCTGCTAGGTATCTCCTCGCAGCAGAACCCAAACTTCATTCACCAGAGGAAAATTTACATGATGAACTGTGAAAGATTCTTGACCGTCTTAACTGGGATTAGCACTTAATACAATCTTATTTTGGTTGAACACATAAAACATATGCTTAAAGTTCATCATTATCAGTGTTCGAATTAATAATTTACAATGTCCTTTAATTATTTGCTCTTTCTTCTTCAACCTCCCCCCCAATAGAAATTAAAGTTTATATTAATGTGATAATTTTAACTCTATTTTTAGAGAATTCATTTGAAGATCATTGTGTAAGAAAATTATCAGATTTATTGGCAAAAATTATTAATTTCACAAGCAAAGTTAGTATTATGTAAGAAAATTGAAAAATAAAATTAGCTTTTTTTTTACTACTGTAAAATCCGTATATAACTTACAAAAAACATTTAAACTTGTAATTAAGAAGAGGGGAAAAAAAGATTTAAAATTGGTGGTTGTTTTGGCTGAGCTGGTGCCAGATAAATGTAGAGATTAATCCACATGGTAGACATATATGTAAGTGTACATTCACATCACATGCCCACCCCAATCCCTATCCCATGTGAAAGTAAGCCATTTGTCTATATTTTAACTTTTCCTTTTAACAGGTGCTTGTTTTCTTTTGCTTATGTCCACAACTTCCCTTTGGAGATTCTCTTAATCTGTCTTCATAGGCCATAAAAGATGTGGAAACTTGCTAGAGCTTTTGTATTATTGGCTCTTTAATTAACTTTATGTGGTGACCCTACTGGTGTAGCTTGTAGCTGTTATTTATGATTCATTAGAGGAAGTTACTTGCCTGTTGGCCATTTAGAATGTTTAACAAACTATTTCCTCATCTCAATGGCAGCAGCTGTTCTGGTATCCATTTTGTTTTTACTCTGGACATGGAAAAAAAAGTATGACTTCTGATTTAGAAGTTATTTAAGGGAGGCAATACAAATTGGGCCTTTACTGTAAAGATACGCATATTTGCAGTCAATGCTCAATAGTTCAGTAGGATTCAGCTACACTTACACATAAATCAAGCAATTCAATTACAAGCACATTTTGTCTTTTTTTCTTTCTTTCTTTATAGCAGAATTTTCACTCTTTAGCTATATTTTTTGTATTATCAGCTTTATTTGTGACACATACAAATTTGGGAGAAGAAAAAATGGAACGACGTCATAGTTCAAGGCATTTAGCAAGAAAAAATAAAGGTTTTGAGGTAAATTATTTTTCTTTGATTGAACATTTTGTTATTGATAATATAAATTTTTGCTAGATTGAACATAATCTATTCATAATGAAATTACAGTGCGATGTTGAATTGCGCACAAAATGTAGCCATGGTAAATTGGTTAGGTTATGAACGAAGTTGTTAGGGGTGATGTTATGAAGGAAAATGTAGTGCGAGAGATAGGTTTTGGTGGGTTTCTAAGTTTGAGATGTACAATTTTGCGTCACCATCTATGTGAGTGGCTTATTAAACAATGTGACCCATTAAATTATGTTTTAAGATGGTCTAACCGTATCTTAGCAATGAAAGATACAGATGTAGGTCTAGTGTTTGGCGTTCCATGTATGGGAGAAGAGGTTAGAGTAGATATTGTAAATGAGAATGATGAGATAAAAGTTTGGTGTGATAGATTTTTGAGGGTTCCTTCATTGAAGGAAGTAGAGAATTTGTTACATAATGTAACAGATATAGATGATTGGAAAAGGTTGTTTGTCTTGTTTGTTATCGGTACTGTCATGCCGCCTTCTAGTAGGCCTGAAGTAAATACTAAGTTGGTTAACACGATTTATGATTCATCCCAAATTCGTTCCTACAATTGGGGTGGGTTTACACTGAAGCAGTTGATGAACGGCGTTAGAAGGTACAATGGAAGGCAAGACACAACATATATTACTGGCTCCTTACTCTTCCTAGTAAATATGTATTATCTTTTATGATTCTATTTACCTCGGTCTTTTACTAATAAGTAAAAAAAAAACATTATATTTATTATCCTATTGTTAACACATAACATTTTGGATAGATGTTTTATTTGGATAGAGTTATCCCATCCGAACGTTTTTTTCTCCGTGCAATGCCCCAATTATTGGGATGGGATGATGCGTCCTTGAAGAAGCGCCTACAAGTTGAGGAAGAGTTAGGGGGTATGGGTTAGGGGAGGTAATTAATGTTTGATTGATGCGTATTCCAATTTATAAATAGAATATTAGTTCATATTATAAAAAGTTATTCAAATCTACTTATGTATGTAGGTTGTAAGTGACATTGATCCCCCTATGGATGAGTGTTTTGGAGATGTTTCAACAATGCAGCTTGATCCAGAGGCGATGTTATGTCTAAATTTTGTCATTGAAATTCATCTAACATAGTAATACAGCCTTTAAAATCGTTGTAAGACTCTCCATAAATATTTAAATTTTATAATTATGTGTTTAGGCTTTATTTGAAAGGATCAAAGGGCGTACGGAGAAGATGATTCAGTAGAATGAGGAAATGGTCCAGTTTCATAAAGACAATGTTCTTGATTTCATGGCATTGGCGAAGTTGTTTTCAGCACATGCAAATGTTGAAATGGGAAATTAGTTCGATGATTTCAATAGAAGGATGGAGAATGTGGACACCGAAGCTTCTCCATCATCTATGTTTAGGCCATTTGCAAAAGGATCCACTTCACAAACAACTGCCCCTCCATCAAATGTTCTAGTGGAAGAATTTAACGTTCCTTCCAATGTTGAATTTGAAGAAGGGGTGGAATTTGTAGAGGAAATTCCTAGAATTCGTAACAGGGAAATACATGATTTCCCTGTTATTAGAAGATCTCCACGAATTCCTAGAACAATTACGACTTCTATTAATCTCCGATCACCATTCTATGTTAATTGGCCAATTGCGACATTGAAGAAAGTAGAAAAAGCTGTGGTTAATTATGCTTGGGATGAAAATGCTAATCATATGTAAGTTACACATTCCAATTGACTCTCCACTTTTTACATAACATTATTGTGACGAACAATACGATATTTGAACAATGTTTGTTAATGATGTAGGGAAATCTTGTCCGTAATGCATGGTTGGTCATTAACGAGGTCCGACATACTGTCTTTAGCGGGTTCGAATTGGGTGAATAACATGGTATAATCAAGTTCGTTAATTTAACATTTGCATAAACGCTTTTATCGTAAGATATCATAATTCATTTTTCTTTGGAGTATGGAAGGTTGTAGAGATGTATGTTCGTGTAATTAATGCCACCAAAATCTATATGGGTAGGAAATCAATTGGAACTCGTGTTGTTCTGAGTTCACATTTTACGGTATGAATTTTGTTCCCTCCTAAATACATCTCTATAAAAATGTGTAATTCTTATTGTATGTTGATTAAGATTATAAGTATATAGCATAAGTTAATAATCAAATTTTCTTTCAATGTAGGGCAACATACTTAATTACAAATTTGGGAGAAAGACAGCTGATGAAGTGGCCACTGATTTTGCTAATTATCTTGTAAATGAACCGTATAATGCTGATATTATGCAAGCTCAACTAGTATGCGTACATATATGCAAGTTTTTATGGATATTCACATTAGTATAAGATGTAATTATATATATTATTGAAGTTGTTATTTATGATTTGTCATTAATATTCAATTCATTGGTTTAGATTTGCTTACCCTTATGTGCGAATAATCATTGGGTTGCATATTGCGTGAATACGGTGTCTCGTGAGATTGAAATCCTTGACTCAAGAAGGTCGCCTTTTGGACGTTTGCATGTTGCTTTCCCGAAGCGTTTGGTAATCGTCCTTTCAGCTAAAAGTTTTTCCACCATTGTTACATGCTTGGAATCATCTTGCTGCAGATGCAGTGAAACAGTACAAGGAGAAACGTCTACAATTTGATTGGAAATCAGACTACGAGTAATCTCTTAGTTTTAATTCATTTAACAGTTATACATGTTTCTTTAGTTATCACTACTATTGATGCAATATATTTTATCATTTGTCTTACAATTCATCTGATTGTGGGTTTTTTTTTCAATTAAGCACTTACAATCCTAGTTTGGCTGAATCAGTCCACCGCTTAATCCGATGATTGTCATAGAAATTATTTGTATTTTCTGTAAGACTGATGCGAATAATTTTAATGACTGTACATAATTTTTTTAGGATGATGCGAAGAAGTACCGTCTGCAGCTCGCTGCCTATTTGATTTTGGATACAAGAAATACAGAAAAAGAGCAAGTTGTGAGCAAGTCCAGCCTTTGTGGATTCTAAACATGGATTGTGTGTTTATGCAGTTTCTTGAATGTTTATGTTGTTTTAACCTTTTAGGCTTCATGCTGCAAAAGGAATTTAAGAATCCAGGAATGTACATATAGGGTTTTAGAGCTGTACATATAAGTGATCTGTTTGGGGAATAGTAGTGTAGACACCTAATTTTGTCCGGACCACTAAACATGTATGTTTTCTTCCCATATTGATGTTCCCGAGTGTAAAAAGACTGTTTTCATCCTGCAGGTGGTACTCTGAGACTTAGTTTAAGAGGGCGAGCACAAAAAGTCAAACTTGAAAAAAAGTCAACCTCGAAAAAGTTAACCCCGAAAAAGTCAACCCCAGAAAGTCAACTACTGAAAAAGTCAACCCACTTTCAAAATCAAGATTTTAAGTTCAATTGAAAAATGGTGAAAGAATTTTGATAATCCGAGGCCTACATTGAAAGATATGGAGTTCGGAAGTTGGGATTTGGAGATTCAGTAGAAAAGAAACCCTAATCCGAGAAATTTGGGGAAAAGTGCTTAAACGATCAAACTGGTCGAAATTGAAGGTTCCAAATGAAAGATAAGCACTGACTACGGGTAATGGAGAAGTCACTTGCAAGAACAACCGAAAGAAAAGTCAATCCGGGAGAAAACCGAGAATTAGGGTTTTTAGTGGATTTCGGTGAAATCGGGAAGAATCACAGAAATGGCCCGACTTGGTAAGACCAAAGCCCCCAATGGATGAAGAATGGTTAAAAAGGATGGCCCAAGGCTCAGATTGAAGAAAATCTGAAAATCGGATTTGTTTTGAGCAAAACCGGGTTTCGGAGGTAAAAGGGCAAAATTGGAAAAATTTGGGAAAAATAGCAAATGGACTCCGAAAATTATGGAAAATTTGTCAATCTCATTCTTAAATCATTTGGAGGAGATTGGCGAAAGAAAATCTTGATTCCGAGTTCGTTTGCAAAATGGCCAAATCCCGGGCTTCTTATGCAGTAATTCAAAAAGATAAATCCCGGAAAAATAGCAAATGGACTCCAAAAATTCTGAAATTTGGCAAATCTCATTTTTAAATTATTTGGAAGATATTGGCGAAAGAAAATCTTGATTCCGAGTTCGTTTGCAAAATGGCCAAATCTCGGGCCTCCTATGCAGTAATTCAAGCCGATAAATCCCGAAAAAATACCAAATGAGCTCCAAAAATTATGAAAACTTCCAGATCACACTTTTTAATTATTTTGAAGATATTGGTGAAGAAAAATCTTGATTTGGAGCTCGTTTAAAAAATGGTAAAAATGTAGGGGCATAAAAGGGCATTTTTGGGAAGAAAAAATCCAAATAAATAGCAAACGGGCTTGGATAATTTTGAAAACTTCCAGAACTCAATATTTTATTATTTTGGAAGTATTAAAAAAAGAAAAATTGAATTTGGAGTCCGTTTGATATTTACTTGCATCCGGGGGGCAAAATGGTCATTTCACCCAAGCAACCGAAAAGGGCTTTTTTGGGCCTTTCAAAAATCAGAGCTGGGCTGGAAAAGAGAAGTGCTGGCCTGACCAAGCCCAAAGGAAGGAGGAAGCTTATGATTTTTTTCAATCAAGTGGTTAAAAATCAAGAGTTAGTTAACCATTCTCTTTGATCAAACCATGGTGATTAAACCACATAGGTTAAGAAAGATGTCAACATAATTCTTGCATAGCTGTAATTTGAGAGGGCTGAGATGCTAATCTAAAGGTGGTAATTTCATGACTTTTCATCTTGAATTATTGGCCATTTGATGGAAAATAGGTTACACAAAAATGACAACATCTTTGAGGCTATATAAGCATCATTTAGGCCAACCCTAGGGGAGGAGGCAGATTTTGTTTTTTCTTTTCCATTTTGGTTGATTTCTCTTAGTTTTTCTTAGTTTTTTATCTTCTTGGTTGAGAGCAAAAAAAGAGAAGTTTAGAAAAAAAAAGGAAAGTTTGAAGAGAAAAGCTTGAAATATTAGCTTCTTGAGGTTGCTCTTGAGCACCAACTCTTGCACTTTCATTTTCTATTCTTATTTTTTGCTATTTTAATCTCTACTTGGTGAGTTTTCATTTTAAAATAATGTTTCTTGTTCTTCCTTCATTTCCTTTCTTAAGTATATATTTTTTTTTTTACATTTTGTTTTTACAATAAACTCACCATGGCCAAATGGCCTACATTATTTATTTTAAGTTGTTGTTTTTTATTCATTTTACCATATTGTTTATGCTATTTTCTTTATTTTTGATGTTTTAAATATTATGTTATTTCATGTTCTTAAGTTATATTTAATTTGGTTGCTTTGTTTATTGCCATTTATGTCTTAGATATCATGTTTTTGCATTTTTAATTTTCTGTTTTTATGTTGTTTAAATTTGAGCATGTTTTAGATTTAGTATATTAGGTGTTTGTGAAAATGCTTGTGTGATTTTTGTGTTATGACTTAGTTTTTCATGCTAGCATACCAAGTGTTTGTGAAAATGCCATGCTTGTTGAAGCTTGGGGCCATTTGGCTACTCCATGTGTTTTGCATTGTGTGTTGTATTTTTGTCATGCTAGTTGTTAGGTTTTTGCATTTGCATGATATTTGGTTGGATTTTTGAATTAAGCATGCCTTGTGTTTGTGAAAATGTCATGCATGTCTTAGGTCTAGGTTACATTAAATGCCATGCAAGTTCATGTTAGGTCTAGGCCATATTATTTGTGTCATGCATTTTCCTTACATTTAGGTTTAGATCCATGCATTTCATGCATTATGTTTGCTGCATTGTTTCATGCATTTCATGTTCATGCCACTTGAATAATGACTTGAGCCAATTAATGGTTCAAGGTCATGCTCTCTTGAGCACACTTGTGGAAAATTAAGTTTGTCAAATTGATTATTCTACCTTTGTGATTTTTTTTTATTTAGCCAATTTTTATCTAACTTTCAAAGAGTCCTAGCTACTGCTTTCAAGTCATTTTATGAGTTTCAAATATTTTTACTTTGGTTTTTAAATGATTTTATCAAAAGCAAAAATGTGCTGGCAAAGCAGTTTTTTTTCTCCTTCAAAAACTCGTACATCTCTGATTTTTCTGGGAATTCATCTTTGATCAGAAAATTAAGCCTATTTTTTATCGTGTAGTTTTACATGTCCTGAGTCTCCAGTATTTTTTTTCAGAATTTTTGGAATTTCTAAAAATAGGGTAAACAATCGTGGATTAAAACTGGACAGTGGAGTCAGAATTGAATTTAAAGAAAAACAAAGCAGTTTTTTCTCCTCCAAAAACTCGTACATCTCTGATTGTTCTGGGAATTCATTTTTGATCAGAAAATTAAGCCGATTTTTTATCGTGTAGTTTTACATGTCCTGAGTCTCCAGTACTTTTTTCAGAATTTTTGGAATTTTTAAAAATAGGGTAAAAAATCGTGGATTAAAACTGGACAGTGAAGTCAGAATTGAATTTAAAGAAAAACAAAGCAGTTTTTTCTCCTCCAAAAACTCGTACATGTCTGATTTTTCTGGGAATTCATCTTTGATTCAAAAATTAAGCCGATTTTTTCTCGTATCGTTTTACATGTCTTGAGTCTCCAGTATTTTTTTCAGAATTTTTGGAATTTTTAAAAATAGGGTAAAAAATCGTGGATTAAAACTGGACCGTGGAGTCAGAATTGAATTTAAAAACAGAAAAACCATTTTTTTGTTTTGGTTAATTTACTTAGAGTGAGCTGATTAGGAGGGTTAGCTACTGACTTAGGGTAGTTTTTAAACCTTTTTAAACTCTAAAAATGGTTTTTCAAGTCCCGGGTTAAGGATAGTCAAGTCCGGATTTTTTAAACTTAGGAAATTAGAGCCATTTAAAAAAATTTAGCCCAGTTTTTATTCAAGCTTCTCAAAATTGTTTTCAAACAATCACAAAGTATTTTGGTTTTTAGAATATTTAATTTGACATATTTTCCTAAGGTAGCCGGATATCTTTTTAGATATACGGATTTCCTTAATTAAACGAAAAAAATACATTTCATGCATTGCATTTTTATATTCATGCATTTTATATAATATGTGATTCTTGCCATAATAATTTCTATGTGTCATGACATTTAGGTTGCATTATATTATTTAGATTTTGCTATGTCATTTTATTTATGTCATGCCTATACATATTCATTTCTTTTAAATGTTTTCAAAAAAGATAATGGTTTTCAATAAAAATAAAGATATTCCCGAGTTAAAATAATTCATGAGTTCTCTACCGGGTTTGCTGGAGGGAATATCATCAATTATTATTAATAAAGGAATATCTTTCTTTCAAAAAAAAAAGAGAATGATTCGGAAAGTTTTTCAAAACTAATAAAAATTTCTATATTTTGCCACGTTTGTTGGGGAATATAGGAAAATTTTGAATTTATAAATTCCGGATCATTTTCAATAAAAAATGGAATTATTTTTCTTTAAATTGGGAATTAATTTGAAATACTAAATTTAAAACCAACTTTTACCGAGACTTGAGATAACACACGATTAATAAGGTACCGATTTATACGGGCGTTGTGGGGGTGCTAATCCTTCCCCACACGTAACCGACTCCCGAACCCGCTTCTTTGATTTCTCTGGTTTAAAACGCAGACTTGAAATTGGTTTTTAAAATGTTTTAATTAATTTTTAAAATATTTTATAAAACCGGTTTTAATAGGTGGCCGATCACACCTAGCTAAAAAAGATTGGTGGCGACTCCATGTCTTTTTTAAGGTCATTTTCAAAACCTTCATTTCTAGAGGAATTAAGTCGACTTTTCCTCGGTTTTTTTTTTAAATGTCACGCTTAACGAATAATAAAGTCTTGCGATGAGACTCGTCGTTATTTTTTTTAGGTTGCGACAGCTTGGCGACTCCACTGGGGAATATTAGAGAGTCAGGCCTAGAATTAGTCGTGTGTTATCAAAGTCTCGGTTTTGTTGGTTTTATTGGTATTTAATTTTAATTCCCATATTTTTGTTAATAAGGAGAATTTTGAAAATAATAAAATATTTTTAAATATGTTCATACTCATGTGCATGCATTTTAGTATTGTTCTCTAGCTATTTAAGGTTGTATATTATAACTGCTTGTCGGTTAATGCGTTACACTATTCTTGAATGTTTTAATTGTTAGGACATTTAGAATAAGGTTTGTAGAATCGGTAGTGAAAGGTTTGATATTCCTCCACACACACTACACGTGCATTTGCATAACATGAATCCTCTACCCGGGTTCCGTCCTTTTAAGTGGGAGTAAAGTAACTAAGCCTTCGTGATTGATCCTCCGTATGGGCTAGTGAAACACTTTCGGAGTATAAAGTACCTAATGCCTTCGTGATGATCCTCCGCATGGGCATAGGAAAATATACTCTAACGAATTGAACCCGCTTTTATCGGGGTGCCTTACTAGCCTTCACCGGCGACAGTGAGGAACAATTCGGGGCCTTAGAACCGATTCACCCTCATATAGTGAACCTAGGCGAAGCCATGCCGGATTTCCGTTAGATGTACCGAAAATAGGAACACATGGAGGGACATTTCTAAACCTTTTGTTACCTATTTTACACTCCGAATAAGTGTGGTAGATCGGGCAACGATGTACGTACATCGCCCGTAATAAATGTGATACTCCGCCTCGAAGGCATCGTGATGCCTAAATAAGCAGATATTGCTGGGGCAGATGTTCATTAGCTGTTTTTTTTTTAAAAAAAATATATATATTTTTTAAGCATTTTGCATGTTGCACATTTCATACATGTGTGAATAGAGCATGTACATTTTTGGTTGTGTTATTGATCTCATTCTTTGCAATAAACAGTTGGTAATTTCATTTGATGATTTCATAAAATAGGTAGTGTCACATGAACATTTGCATATGGTACAATAGTGGGATCTACCCTGAAATTCTTTTGAAAATAATGTGATTGGTTTTTCATAAATAAAAAAAAAACACAAAAAAAGCATGTTAAAAAAAAATCATAAATTAGGAGGCAAATCTTGCATAATGAGATTTTTGAATAATCAAGATTTAGGTCCTACCAATTTCGTGTAATCATTGGTTAATTTATTTGTGTCATTTTGACATCGTGTTACAGTCATAACATGCATGATTATTCATTGTAGAATACATTTGTGATATACATGGTCATTCTTTGTACCTACCTTTGTATTAATTCATTTATTCTTAGCATGTATCATTTTGACATCATAGCATGCATGGTCATTCATTGTAGGACACGTTTATAACATGCATAGTCATTATCTGTATATACCTGGCATTAGATTGCATTCATAGCATACATAGTCATCATAATTTCTCTGTATATGTTCATGCATTAACCATCAGTTATTCATGCACATAGGAATAGAGCATGTACATTCATAATCTTAATCTCATGACATTTTCATTTGCATGAAAGGGGTTCGAGATATGAGGAATGAATCGGAGGAACGATTGGGTGCTTTGGAACGCAATCAAGATGAATATGGACATGAAATACGAGAGGTGAAGGAACAACTTGCCAAATTGCTGAAAATGGTTGAGGATATGGGTAACAGTAAATGTGAACTTTCTCAGGGCTTCGCATCATCTTCGGATCAACCAAAACCATTAGGTCCAGAACATACAATCCTTGCTGGATCCTGCACTTGTCAATGCCACAAAGGTTGCAATCCTGATGAAATTGTAGACAAAATCATGAAAATAATTAAACATGAAAGCCTGATACCAAAGATAGAAACCTCGAATCCAGTACCATACCTGCAAACTGTTCTAGGTCCAAACCAGTATCCCCACCCTACTATGGTCCAATCGTCCATTGGGACGACCACTACGGGATTCCTGAATCCCACTCCATCGTTACCAACTACCAGTTCATACTATTTCCCTCATCAATCACCTTATCCAGTACCTGGGATAGGAACCTCGAGCTATGTACAACCTCCAAAGGTCCCGTGTCCAAATCCATACCCTTACCATGCTGTTCCGCCACATCCCCATGTAAACACTCCGGTTCGAACCTTAGTGCCACCACCAAGTGCCCCAACTCCTAGGCCATGTGTGACTAAGAAACGATCCCAGAATAAGACCCAAATGCATTTTGATCCCATTCCAATCAGCTACCAAGAGCTCCTCCCTATACTGATCCAAAATCACATGGTTGCCTGTGTCCCATTGAAACCCCTGTTACTACCATATCCAATATGGTATAATCCAAATGAAAGATGTGATTATCACTGCGGAATTGTTGGCCATAGCATCGAAGATTGTATAGCAGTCAAAAGGAAAGTGCAAGCTCTCATAGATGCCAAGTGGTTGGATCCAACGACACTGATTGATAAAGGATTGGGAAAACGCCATTAGGATTGGGAGATTTACAGCATTGAGGTGGAAAGACTTCGGTCTTATATGATGTAATAGGATTTCACTTTTTCAGTAGCCGGCTCTTATAGCCTTAGGATGCTAGGAAGAATAAAGTGCTTGTAAAGACAGTTTTAACTACTACTCAAATTTTGTAAAACATGGTTTATACCATTGTGAACATTGATATGGGAATGAATTGAGTATGCTTCAAATTTATAAGATGTTGATGATTAAGTTCCTCCGATTCTTATTTCCTCCATGATATCTTCCCCTTTGCATTTTGCATCCTATCAATTATTTGTCAGGTTGCATTCATGCATTCATAATCAGCATGATTTTTCTGTATATATCCATGCATTAATTTGCTTATTACATACATCATGATTAGCATTAGGTCACATTCATGACACACATGGTTAGCATGATTTTCTTTGTATATACTCTGTATCAATCATTCATTGTTTGCATAATTGACACCGTGTTGCATTCATAGTGTATGTGATCATTCATTGGGAAACATGCTAAAATACATGATCAGTCATTGCATATATTCATGTGTTGATCTGTTTATTCTTTGTTTGCAACATGTTGGCATTGTGATTGCATTTATCACATATATGGTCAGCATGTTTCCATTGTACATATCCATACATCATATTGTTTAGGCTTCATATGCATCAAATCGCATTCATGGCTCATTCATCATGACATACATTTGGGGGAAATAAATAGAAGTTGGCTTGGCTTTAGGAGTCTTTGAAAGAATTTCCATTTCAAATCAGAAGAAGTACTGAGTACACTTTTAATACAGGCTGATGCTATGGAGGATGAACAAGTTGTCCGAATGGAAAAAATAGAAAGGGAACAGAGAGAATTGCGAGAACAGCTAGCAAAATCTCAAGCAGAATCTAAGGATCAGATGACTAAACTGATGGAGCTAATGTCTGCTGTAATCAAGGGAAAAGGATACACCGAAAACTTTGTCGCCGGAGAAGGGTTAGAGGTACAAAAGGGCCAAGATGAGGTCGCAATAAGTGATGCCGAGAACACTGTTAACCCCGTCAATGTCCTAAACTCAGATGATCCGTCTGAACAGGCAAAGTTGAAAAGGGTTGCAGTAAATGAGGTTGAGTTGGCAGATTCTCAAGGGAAATATCAGTTGTTAGATGAAAGGCTCCGGGCAATAGAAAGAACAGATGTATTCGGGAGTGTGGAGGCGAAAGAACGATGCTTGGTCCTCGATTTAGTCATTCCTCCTAAGTTCAAGATCCCTGACTTTGTGAAATATGACGGGACGACCGATCCATCAGCCCACATCACTATGTTCTGCCGAAAGATGACAAGTCAGATAGATAATGATAAGCTTTTAATTCACTGCTTTCAGGATAGCCTCAGCGGGTCCGCAATTAGGTGGTATAGTCAGTTGAGCAAGGATCAGATTCGCTCTTGGAATGACCTGGCTAGGGTTTTTCTAAACCAGTACAAGCATATGACCGACATGGTGCCTGATCGTCTCACCTTGCAAAATATGGAGAAAAAAACTACTGAGAGCTTCAAAGAATATGCACAATGGTGGATGAGCCTGGCTGCCCAAGTACAACCGCCCTTGACACAAAAGGAAATCACTATCCTTTTCGTGAATACACTGCAGGCCCCGTACTATGACAGACTCGTTGGCAATGCTTCGAAGAATTTTGCGGACATGGTAATTTCAGGGGAGATGATTGAGAATGCTATCAAGAGTGGGAAACTTGAAAGAGAAGGAACATCCAATACCGAGAGAAATAAGGCACCAAGAAAGAAAGAGGAAGATATCCAAACTATGGGAGATTTCATCCCATATTCCCAATTTCCCTCATACCAATCATGTTACCCTACTGAGATATCTCCAAGCCTTTATCCTTACCTACCTACCCAAACACCTAATCCTATACCAGCCCTTGCAACAAGGCCTACTTCTAGAAAACGACCGCGAGAAAATCAAGAAAGAATTCCAATCCCCATCCCTGACTTACTGCCATTACTAATAAAGAATCAGTACCTTACCCCGGTACCTTTGAAAATAGCTCCGAATCCATCAGCAAGGAGTTATGACCCTGACAGCAAGTGTGATTATCACCTAGGGGTAGTTGGGCATTCAACTGAAAAATGCAGACAACTGAAGGAAAGGATTGAAAGTCTTATCCATGATGGTATTTTGACACCGGAGCTTATCAATCAATGGAAGGCCGCTTAGCCCTAAATCAGTTTCTTTCAGGGTTTTAAGGGGAGAATTACTACCTTTGAAGGATGTCAATAGGAGCATTTTTGACGCATGTAGTTTTATACACTGTGATGATGAAAGCACTTGTCTCATGTTAACATCTACATGAATTAAATGAATTTTAAATGCTTTGTGTTTGTTGTGTTTTAAATAAACGTGAATTTACAAAAACAAGCATTAAGGAAGTTTTAATAATGGATAGTCTCAAGAAGATTGATGATCAGTGTTAGAAATGACCCAACACCATCCCCCTCCTTTTTTGGGCTTCTCTATACCTAAACCTTGAATCAATAACACTTGAAAGACCTAATGCTTCAAGGAAAAATGAATGAAAAAAGAGAAGCATTGTCATTGCAAAATAAGCAAGGATGTAAATCCTAGTCTAGGCTATGAACAAAGGAACGAACTTTTTGAGATTTTTCGAATTCCTTGAAAATCAAACAAATGAGACATTCTTTTAAGAGTCTAGATTTTGATAATTTGGTGTGTCAAGATTGTGCTAAAACCATTCATGACCTTTCCCAATAACCACAAAACACTAATTGCCCAAACATCACATCATGATTGACATCCTGGGGCACAATGATTAAACTAGATTATCCCTTGTCCCAGAGAAAACCCGTTTTTGGGTCATATTTTCCTTATCTCTTCAAAAAAAAAAACTCAGATTGGAAACTCAGCCTTTTCAAAATAGACCTAGACTTGCTATGTTCCTCGTTGATACAGATTCTCATGGTTAATCAAATTGGGGCATCATATATGGAAATGATGGATACATGGTAAAGAAGGATGGGCTAATGCATGAATCATTGGGGGGATGCGACGAAAAAAAAAAGAAAAAAAAAAGAAAAAGAAAAATCGTGATATCATGCATGTGAGAATTCGGATGATTCCAAAGTGCAAAATGAAATTCTGAATATCTATTTCCCCTGGGGATTGCTTTTCAATGTGAATATTTGTGCTTGACATGAGAAATGGCCATCTTTCATATCCCCTTCACACAAAAAGAAATTATCCATAGTCACCCCTTTTGAGCCAAAAGAATTCTTTCTTCTTTGAACCCTGATCAAGGATTACCCTCTACATTGGGGGGCAAATGCGAGGAAAGATCTTTTCAAAGATCATTGAGAAATGAGTGATAGCTCAAGCACAGACAAAAGCAAATGGAGCCCCGAATAAATACGGGCTCACTCTGTCAAAGAAAAAGAAGAGAAAAAGATGGTGAAATGAAAGCCAAGAAAAACAAAAGAAAAACACAATAAAAAAGAAAACAAAATGTGTGAAAGACATGGCAAATGGAAAGCCAAAAGCAAGGAAGAAAAAGAGCAAAGTCAAAAGGAAAGAAATGTCCAAGAAGGGACAAATGCTTCAAAGAGAATCCTCCTCAAGAAATGATCCTTGATCTGATTACCCTCAAACACATATTTTGGGCCTATTTATCCTTTCTTTCTGAACCCTGAGCTATGGCCTACATTATATGCTTTAAAAGTCCATTTTGATCAAGCATGAATATTTAATTTGAAAGGTTTTTCCTCAGATTTTATCCCATTTCATCGAATTATCATTTCACTAAGGAAGAATTTAGAATTCTCAAGTGCATGGTAAAAAAAAAAAAAGGAAAGAATGAGACTCTAGGGCGAAAACCCAAAAATGGGCGGTCTAGAGTAAATTTGGAAATTTCGATGCCATCTATGATAGTGCCGATACCCCAAAAGAAAAGATCTTATTAAAGGAGTGGTCATCGAGGAACATCTAGGAATTCCTGAACCCCCCAAATTGTCAGTTCTCATTCAGAGGATTGTCTTCAAAAACTGAAACTTTTTTCCTCCAAAATCAACTTTCCAGTTTAAACATCCCGGCCAATCTTGACGCTTGTCAAAATGCCTTGATATGGAAACTAAAAGAATGTTGAATTTGTTTGGTTCTCAATGAATTCATGATTTATAAAAACTGTTCCATTTGTGAGCCTAGAAGGGATATACATTTTTGTCATGAAGTTTTCCTGGAAAAGCCAGAATCTTGTTATACCAAGCCTTGCCAATCCCAGTTGAAAAAAAAAAACCAGATTGATACTTAGAGAAATTTCTAACAACGATCATCAGTCTTCAAAAGATTTGTACATCACACATTGTGGGGTTAATATTTTTTGTTCAGAAGTTTTCAAAATGCGAAAACAAATAAAAATATTTTTGAAATACCCATTTTTGATGTTTGACATGAGACAAGGGTTTTTCTAACCCATAGGTATAGAACTGCCAAGATAGGTCCTGACTTTCAGATATGAGAAGAAGAAATAGAACCCGGTTCAGATCTCTGTTGATGAAAGTTTGAAAAACTGTTAGGGCAAAGAGAATAGCCAAAATGAATTGAAGATATACTCTGATTTGAAGAGGAAAAATGAATTTGAAAGGCTAAGCCAAAGTCTAGAGGAACAACCGGGGGCATTTGCATCACTCATGAGCACTCATCTCTCTATCAAGCTTTTACATCTGCACAGTGTCGGCAAGCATTTGCATCATTCATGGGTATTTGCATTGGCATTATTCCATAAGCATCTGCATTTTACCTTTACATTTACATTCTTCATGGAATTCGTATTTGTGTCATCTCAAACAATTGCATCATTTCTAGAATCATTGCATTTTCATTAATGTGTAGTAATTGTAGTTACACCATTCATAAACCAGTTACATGAACACAATTAGTAGGGGCATCTGCATCATGAAACATGGGCATCAATCCAAGTCATTTACATTTGCATTAAAGACATTTGCACCAGTTTAAGTCATTTTGTACCTTATTCAACATATGTATTTGCATCAAAAAGCATTCGCATCTTCTCAAAATCTTTAGGTTAATTTTCAACAATTCTTCACCATCATTTTTAAAGTCGCATACAGCGCATTTTTTTCAAATCACGGGTAAGGCCTCCGGGCACCATTCTTAAGACCCCCGGGCATCATTTTTAAAGTCGCATACAGCGCATTTTTTTCAAATCACGGGTAAGGCCTCCGGGCACCATTCTGAAGACATTCGGGCATCTTTTTTAAAGTCGCATACAGCGTATTTTTTTTCAAATCACGGGTAAGGCCTCCGGGCACCATTCTTAAGACCCCCGAGCATCATTTTTAAAGTCGCATACAGCGCATTTTTTCCAAATCACGGGTAAGGCCTCCGGGCACCATTCTTAAGACCTCTTGACACCATTCTTAAGACCCCCGGGCATCATTTTTAAAGTCGCATACAGCGCATTTTTTCCAAATCACGGGTAAGGCATCCGGGCACCATTCTTAAGGCCTATGGGCACCATTTTTAAGACCTCCGGGCATAATTTTTCAAATCGCAGATAAGACCTCCGGGCAACATCTTTAAGACCTCCGGGCATAACTTTTTTTCAGGGGTAAGGCCTATGGGCACCATTTTTAAGACCTCAAGGCATAATTTTTCAAATCGCAGGTAAGACCTCCGGGCAACATCTTTAAGACCTCCGGGCATAACTTTTTTTCAGGGGTAAGGCCTATGGGCACCATTTTTAAGACCTCCGGGCATAATTTTTCAAATCACAGGTAAGACCTCCGGGCAACATCTTTAAGACCTCCGGGCATAACTCTTTCTTTTCAGGGGTAAGGCCTATGGGCACCATTTTTAAGACCTCCGGGCATAATTTTTCAAATCACAGGTAAGACCTCCGGGCAACATCTTTAAGACCTCCGGGCATAACTCTTTCTTTTCAGGGGTAAGGCCTATGGGCACCATTTTTAAGATCTCCAGGCATGATTTTTCAAATCACAGGTAAGACCTCCGGGCAACATCTTTAAGACCTCCGGGCATAACTTTTTTCAGGGGTAAGACCTCCGGGCACCAATTTTTAAGACCTCCGGGCACCATTTTAAGACCTCCGGGCACCAATTTTTAAGACCGCCGGGCACCATTTTAAGACCTTCGGGCACCAATTTTAAAGCCCTTCGAGCATAAATTTTTCTTTTGAAAATCGAATTCGTTTCCTTAAGACGAATCGAGCCTTGTTTAGGCAGGGAATTCAATTTAAGGACAAAATCTTCAATTTAATGTTTAAAAAAAAATGAAAAAGAGAAAATAGAAAAAAAAATAAAAAAATAAAAAAAAAATAGAAAAAAGGAAAAAAGAAAAAAAAGAAAAAAGAAAAAAGAAGAAAAAAATGAAAAATAGAAAATGAAAAAAAATGAAAATGAAAAAGAAAAAGAAACCCCTTTCCCTTTCCTTCACATGTGATGTCACTGACCGTACAAAATTAGTGTCGGTTTATCTTTGCCTGATTCCTGATTCTCAGCAATAGCCAAAGAGGGGCAGCTGTAGACACCTAATTTTGTCCGAACCACTAAACATGTATGTTTTCTTCCCATATTGATGTTCCCGAGTGTAAAAAGACTGTTTTCATCCTGCAGGTGGTACTCTGAGACTTAGTTTAAGAGGGCGAGCACAAAAAGTCAAACTTGAAAAAAAGTCAACCTCGAAAAAGTTAACCCCGAAAAAGTCAACCCCAGAAAGTCAACTACTGAAAAAGTCAACCCACTTTCAAAATCAAGATTTTAAGTTCAATTGAAAAATGGTGAAAGAATTTTGATAATCCGAGGTCTACATTGAAAGATATGGAGTTCGGAAGTTGGGATTTGGAGATTCAGTAGAAAAGAAACCCTAATCCGAGAAATTTGGGGAAAAGTGCTTAAACGATCAAACTGGTCGAAATTGAAGGTTCCAAATGAAAGATAAGCACTGACTACGGGTAATGGAGAAGTCACTTGCAAGAACAACCGAAAGAAAAGTCAATCCGGGAGAAAACCGAGAATTAGGGTTTTTAGTGGATTTCGGTGAAATCGGGAAGAATCACAGAAATGGCCCGACTTGGTAAGACCAAAGCCCCCAATGGATGAAGAATGGTTAAAAAGGATGGCCCAAGGCTCAGATTGAAGAAAATCTGAAAATCGGATTTGTTTTGAGCAAAACCGGGTTTCGGAGGTAAAAGGGCAAAATTGGAAAAATTTGGGAAAAATAGCAAATGGACTCCGAAAATTATGGAAAATTTGTCAATCTCATTCTTAAATCATTTGAAGGAGATTGGCGAAAGAAAATCTTGATTCCGAGTTCGTTTGCAAAATGGCCAAATCCCGGGCTTCTTATGCAGTAATTCAAAAAGATAAATCCCGGAAAAATAGCAAATGGACTCCAAAAATTCTGAAATTTGGCAAATCTCATTTTTAAATTATTTGGAAGAGATTGGCGAAAGAAAATCTTGATTCCGAGTTCGTTTGCAAAATGGCCAAATCTCGGGCCTCCTATGCAGTAATTCAAGCCGATAAATCCCGAAAAAATACCAAATGAGCTCCAAAAATTATGAAAACTTCCAGATCACACTTTTTAATTATTTTGAAGATATTGGTGAAGAAAAATCTTGATTTGGAGCTCGTTTAAAAAATGGTAAAAATGTAGGGGCATAAAAGGGCATTTTTGGGAAGAAAAAATCCAAATAAATAGCAAACGGGCTTGGATAATTTTGAAAACTTCCAGAACTCAATATTTTATTATTTTGGAAGTATTAAAAAAAGAAAAATTGAATTTGGAGTCCGTTTGATATTTACTTGCATCAGGGGGGCAAAATGGTCATTTCACCCAAGCAACCGAAAAGGGCTTTTTTGGGCCTTTCAAAAATCAGAGTTGGGCTGGAAAAGAGAAGTGCTGGCCTGACCAAGCCCAAAGGAAGGAGGAAGCTTATGATTTTTTTCAATCAAGTGGTTAAAAATCAAGAGTTAGTTAACCATTCTCTTTGATCAAACCATGGTGATTAAACCACATAGGTTAAGAAAGATGTCAACATAATTCTTGCATAGCTGTAATTTGAGAGGGCTGAGATGCTAATCTAAAGGTGGTAATTTCATGACTTTTCATCTTGAATTATTGGCCATTTGATGGAAAATAGGTTACACAAAAATGACAACATCTTTGAGGCTATATAAGCATCATTTAGGCCAACCCTAGGGGAGGAGGCAGATTTTGTTTTTTCTTTTCCATTTTGGTTGATTTCTCTTAGTTTTTCTTAGTTTTTTATCTTCTTGGTTGAGAGCAAAAAAAGAGAAGCTTAGAAAAAAAAAAGGAAAGTTTGAAGAGAAAAGCTTGAAATATTAGCTTCTTGAGGTTGCTCTTGAGCACCAACTCTTGCACTTTCATTTTCTATTCTTATTTTTTGCTATTTTAATCTCTACTTGGTGAGTTTTCATTTTAAAATAATGTTTCTTGTTCTTCCTTCATTTCCTTTCTTAAGTATATATATTTTTTTTTTACATTTTGTTTTTACAATAAACTCACCATGGCCAAATGGCCTACATTATTTATTTTAAGTTGTTGTTTTTTATTCATTTTACCATATTGTTTATGCTATTTTCTTTATTTTTGATGTTTTAAATATTATGTTATTTCATGTTCTTAAGTTATATTTAATTTGGTTGCTTTGTTTATTGTCATTTATGTCTTAGATATCATGTTTTTGCATTTTTAATTTTCTGTTTTTATGTTGTTTAAATTTGAGCATGTTTTAGATTTAGTATATTAGGTGTTTGTGAAAATGCTTGTGTGATTTTTGTGTTATGACTTAGTTTTTCATGCTAGCATACCAAGTGTTTGTGAAAATGCCATGCTTGTTGAAGCTTGGGGCCATTTGGCTACTCCATGTGTTTTGCATTGTGTGTTGTATTTTTGTCATGCTAGTTGTTAGGTTTTTGCATTTGCATGATATTTGGTTGGATTTTTGAATTAAGCATGCCTTGTGTTTGTGAAAATGTCATGCATGTCTTAGGTCTAGGTTACATTAAATGCCATGCAAGTTCATGTTAGGTCTAGGCCATATTATTTGTGTCATGCATTTTCCTTACATTTAGGTTTAGATCCATGCATTTCATGCATTATGTTTGCTGCATTGTTTCATGCATTTCATGTTCATGCCACTTGAATAATGACTTGAGCCAATTAATGGTTCAAGGTCATGCTCTCTTGAGCACACTTGTGGAAAATTAAGTTTGTCAAATTGATTATTCTACCTTTGTGATTTTTTTTTATTTAGCCAATTTTTATCTAACTTTCAAAGAGTCCTAGCTACTGCTTTCAAGTCATTTTATGAGTTTCAAATATTTTTACTTTGGTTTTTAAATGATTTTATCAAAAGCAAAAATGTGCTGGCAAAGCAGTTTTTTTTCTCCTCCAAAAACTCGTACATCTCTGATTTTTCTGGGAATTCATCTTTGATCAGAAAATTAAGCCTATTTTTTATCGTGTAGTTTTACATGTCCTGAGTCTCCAGTATTTTTTTCAGAATTTTTGGAATTTCTAAAAATAGGGTAAACAATCGTGGATTAAAACTGGACAGTGGAGTCAGAATTGAATTTAAAGAAAAACAAAGCAGTTTTTTCTCCTCCAAAAACTCGTACATCTCTGATTTTTCTGGGAATTCATTTTTGATCAGAAAATTAAGCCGATATTTTATCGTGTAGTTTTACATGTCCTGAGTCTCCAGTAATTTTTTCAGAATTTTTGGAATTTTTAAAAATAGGGTAAAAAATCGTGGATTAAAACTGGACAGTGAAGTCAGAATTGAATTTAAAGAAAAACAAAGCAGTTTTTTCTCCTCCAAAAACTCGTACATCTCTGATTTTTCTGGGAATTCATCTTTGATTCAAAAATTAAGCCGATTTTTTCTCGTATAGTTTTACATGTCCTGAGTCTCCAGTATTTGTTTCAGAATTTTTGGAATTTTTAAAAATAGGGTAAAAAATCGTGGATTAAAACTGGACCGTGGAGTCAGAATTGAATTTAAAAACAGAAAAACCATTTTTCTGTTTTGGTTAATTTACTTAGAGTGAGCTGATTAGGAGGGTTAGCTACTGACTTAGGGTAGTTTTTAAACCTTTTTAAACTCTAAAAATGGTTTTTCAAGTCCCGGGTTAAGGATAGTCAAGTCCGGATTTTTTAAACTTAGGAAATTAGAGCCATTTAAAAAAATTTAGCCTAGTTTTTATTCAAGCTTCTCAAAATTGTTTTCAAACAATCACAAAGTATTTTGGTTTTTAGAATATTTAATTTGACATATTTTCCTAAGGTAGCCGAATATCTTTTTAGATATACGGATTTCCTTAATTAAACGAAAAAAATACATTTCATGCATTGCATTTTTATATTCATGCATTTTATATAATATGTGATTCTTGCCATAATAATTTCTATGTGTCATGACATTTAGGTTGCATTATATTATTTAGATTTTGCTATGTCATTTTATTTATGTCATGCCTATACATATTCATTTCTTTTAAATGTTTTCAAAAAAGATAATGGTTTTCAATAAAAATAAAGATATTCCCGAGTTAAAATAATTCATGAGTTCTCTACCGGGTTTGCTGGAGGGAATATCATCAATTATTATTAATAAAGGAATATCTTTCTTTCAAAAAAAAAAGAGAATGATTCGGAAAGTTTTTCAAAACTAATAAAAATTTCTATATTTTGCCACGTTTGTTGGGGAATATAGGAAAATTTTGAATTTATAAATTCCGGATCATTTTCAATAAAAAATGGAATTATTTTTCTTTAAATTGGGAATTAATTTGAAATACTAAATTTAAAACCAACTTTTACCGAGACTTGAGATAACACACGATTAATAAGGTACCGATTTATACGGGCGTTGTGGGGGTGCTAATCCTTCCCCACACGTAACCGACTCCCGAACCCGCTTCTTTGATTTCTCTGGTTTAAAACGCAGACTTGAAATTGGTTTTTAAAATGTTTTAATTAATTTTTAAAATATTTTATAAAACCGGTTTTAATAGGTGGCCGATCACACCTAGCTAAAAAAGATTGGTGGCGACTCCATGTCTTTTTTAAGGTCATTTTCAAAACCTTCATTTCTAGAGGAATTAAGTCGACTTTTCCTCGGTTTTTTTTTAAATGTCACGCTTAACGAATAATAAAGTCTTGCGATGAGACTCGTCGTTATTTTTTTTAGGTTGCGACAAGTAGGATTGATCTAAAGGCTTATATCAGGTTTTAGAATGAGAATTTGGAAGATATTTAAGTGAAAGGCACCACAATGATGTCATTATTGTAAAAAAATAAAACTACTTAGTATATTTTCTTTAAGCTTTTTATTAAAGTTTGATTCAGTTTTCTAATTTCATAGTGTTTCACAGCTCGTTGGTTTTCTTGCTCTGCCACCAGCAACCATAATTTGAAATTCTAGAACCATAGAAACATATTGCTTAGACTCCATTCATGTTAGCCAAAGTATGATAACATGATTTTACAGGAACTTTGTGGCCATATCAAAGGAAGATACAATATCTACATACACATCAATATGTGATTCAGAGCTGGTATGATTTTCTTGGCAGATGTCATAGAAGTTCTTTCTAGTCTCGAACTCAATATAAAGAAAGTGAAGGTGTCAACAACTCTAGATGGGACAGTGATGAACCTATTTTTTGTTACAGATACCAGGTTTTGTTTCTTTGATAAGATATCTCCAAATCAGATTCTGAGCTTTTCTAATCTTTGAAAACTAGTTTTATGTAGAGGTGGCAATTGGGCGGGTTCGGGTCAGGCTCATTCGGGTTCGGGTTCAATCGGGTTGGGGTCCATTCGGGTTGGGGTCCGATCGGGTTGGGGTCCGTCCGGGTTCGGGTCCGTTCGGGTTCGGGTTTGTTTTACATCATTTTTATTTTATGTTAGATGTAATCATTTTTACATAATTTAAATATTTACTTTTAACAATAATTTTATTATTTTTAAAAATAATCTTTTATTATAATATGATATTTTTAATTATATTTATTTATTAAAATCAATATTTGTTAGCACAAAAAGAATATAAAATTAATTTTTTATATAAAATAAATTTTTAAAATAATTTATTATGAAAAATATGATATATTATAAATTAATCATATTAATATTTAAAATAATTGATTTGATGAACTCGAATTTCAACATGTAAATACATTATAATTTATATTCACTACAAAATAAGAGATTTTTAGGGACGAACCCTGGCATTCAACTTTAAGGCCTAAACGGGCTTGGACTACCCATTTACAAATATGGGCAGGTTTGGGCATAATTTGAGGCCTATATTTCGGATCGGTCTGGGCTTGGGCAAGTGAATATGGTGTTGATGACTTAATTTAATAATATGCCTAAGAAAACTATATTTATGTTGCAAAGAGCAACATATTTTTTTTAAAAGTAGTTTTTATCTATTTTTTAATATAAGAAATACTATTATACTAGAGATAAGTTAAAATGAATGAATTGCTATTAATTAATATTAATATATAAAAAAATACTATTATACTATTATAAGGGTGCTCTTAAAATAACATAAATAAAGGACAAGTAATTTTTATGTCAAAAAAATTTACATTTCTAAAATTTTCATGAGTCTAAACTTTTAGATAGTGAATTCATCAAGATATGGGACATTAAAGTTATAAGTACAAAATATAATTTTATTTTTGATAAAATTATTATTTTATCATATATATATAATATAATATAATATAATATAATATAATATAATATAAATTAAATTAAATTTTAATTAAATTACTAAAAAAGATATTAGAATAAAATTGATAAATAAAGTTCTTGCTTTATAAAAAAATTATTTAATTACAATTTGATAATTTATATTTTTAGTATTAAATTCGGGTTAGGGTCGGGCTCGGGCTCGAGTATTTTCGGGTTCGGGTTTTTCTGGTTTGGGTTTTTCGGCTTCGGGTTCTTCGAGTTTGGGTTTTTTCTGGTTCTGGTATTTTCGGGTTCGGGTTCTTTCGGGCTCGGGCCATTTTGGGTTCGGACTTTTTCGGGTTCGGGTTTTTGACTTTTTGGTCAAATCGGGTTTGGGCGAGTTTGGGTTTTTCTGGGCGGGTTTTCGAGTTTATTTTGCCACCTCTAGTTTTATGTTTCATGAAAGTTGCTTCTACTATTAAGAGTTCCTTTTAGTTTATGTATTATGTTCGTTAGCTAGGATCATTTAGACTTCTTTGAAATGACTGCAAATATATCTGGAACCATAACATGTATAAGAATATTCAAACTACTTATATATGTGTATAAGAATATTCTTAACATTCCATTTGGGAGAAAGGGTTAAGGGATTCAGAGCTGAACTGATATAGACAAGAATATATTCTTGGATAGGGCAATATTTTGTAGATTCAAATTGGTTTTAAGAGGATATTATAGGTTATAGTAACCTTAACTCTGATAAGCTGATGCATCTTGCATCTCCACCTTAAGTTTCTACAACCCTTTTCTACAGGAGCAAAATCTTGTTTATATTCTTCTTAATTTTCAAAAAGTAACATCCTTTGTTAATATTGTGATTTTTTTCCCCAGGGAACTATTACATACAAAAAAGAGGTAGGAGGAGACTTATAAAGCATTGGAAGATGTTGTTCAGGCTGCTATGATTAGCTGTAATATTGAAAAGGCTAGACCTGAAATTACTGCATGTTCTCAGGCATCTTCATTTCTCCCATCTGCAATAACCGAAGATATTTTACACTTAGAGATGTCCAAGGGACTTCCAAGTCTATTACTTACTTCCAACAATGTTTCTGTCACTATGGAGAACTCGCTCAGTCCTGCTCACACGCTTGTTCAGATCGTTTGCCAAGATCATAAAGGTCTTCTGTATGACATAATGAGAACTCTGAAGGATTGCAACATTCAGGTAGATAGCTAATTACTATATAATAAATCAATGTTTTACTAAATTTTTAAGAAAGTGAGATGCTGCAGTTAACATGGACATTCATGAGTCTGTAGCCTTTTAGAGGAGCTGATGTGTTTTTGCTGGACTTTTCTCTGATAACCAAATTGAGAAAGAAGCTGTCGATGATAGTTCTATTATGCCTAATGTCACCTTTAACCAAGGACAAGGGAATCATTTTCTTGAAATTCCAGGGTTTTTTGCACAAGTATCCCTTGGCCAAGTAGCAAATGCTGGGGTTTGTTAGAAAAAACTTAGAAAAAATTGAACATACCCGTGTCGGATACATACCCGTATCCCACACTCACACCCGAGTCCGAGTAACATAGGTTAGGCATACTTTGTCCCTCTTTGGGTTGATTTTAATCCAATTCAATCATATACAAAGCTCAAATGACTTTTTATTGTTATAAATGCTTGAATTTCCTTTATTTTGGTTAGCAACCCCCTGAGATGAATGCTACTGAGCTGAACCTCTGACTATTTTTTGCCTGAATTGGATAAACCAGACATCAGTTGTACTTTTTGTTAGGTTCGAACATTACTTTGTTTAATATAACTTTTAATTGTAATGTCTGTTATAACAGGTAAACTAGAAAATGATTCTTACTTTGACTGCCAGCATCATTTACTGGAGCCTACAGCAGCAGGTGGCAGAGTCGGAAGATGGTGAGGTACCCGATGAATCCTCTGTGTCACCAAAGGAAGGCGAGAACGAGAAAGATCTCGCTCGTGAGGTGTCCGGCTTGGATATCGATGATTCAGTTTCAGACACGGCTATATCACCCCAGGTAAAAAATGAGGAAATCTCCACAAAAACTGAAAGTGAATAACAATCTCCAAAGATGGAAGAGAAAGATGGTAGTAAATAATGACCATAGGGCAGCTTTGGAATCATTTTCCCTTATTATTCTTTGTTTGAGAAAACTGGAACTAGAGGCCTTGTTCTTGCTTATTGCTTTTTGTATTAAACCACAGGAGAACAAGAGTGTAATCTTTTTACCTGCTGTTAGAATATTCTTTGAATTGCATTGCATTGATTATGCTAAATAATAATGCAAGAAGGGAAGAAATCATTTCAAAGTGAGCCTTCTTTGTATTAGTCTTATATTAATGACAAATGTCAGTAGAAAGCTCTGCTCCTTATGGCAGTGTACAAAAATTTCGTGTATAGAAAATTATGCAAATTAATTATGATTATGTTTAAAACGTTGGTTTTTGGTACAAGAAATGGTGTTGAACAGTCTTCGGTGTGCTTGTCACTTGCACAACTTCAATTAGCAGTTGAATTTTGTTGAAGATGAGAGTCACCTAGACTCCATCTTCTAAGCCTCCTATAGGCACCAAGTTACTTGGACAAGGGATACTTGTGGCGAAGTACCACGAGAGCTAAAGTTTAAACATATATATCATTACAATCTATATGAATGCAAGAATTAAAATGATTAAGCCTGCACATTTACAATCTATATGGATAGCTAAATGTTTTAAGATTGGTATGTTTAGGTGATGATGATAATCATAAGTTTTTTTGTAATGTAATTATGACAATTAAGGTGGGTCCTAGTGGATGGTCGGAAGGAGAATGCAAGGGCAAGGGTGGATGGTTTCCCTCTGCTTATGTAGAAAGACAAGAGAAGGCACCAGCAAGCAAGATAATTGAACCAAACTCGGTAGCCTCTAAACCTAACCTAACCAAACCAAACTAAACCAAATAAAACCAAATCAGTTGGAGTTGGACAGGACAGTGGTAAAAAAAAATGTTGTATGTCCATGAAAATATTGATACTTGGGCTTGTGATTGTCAAAACCATAAAAATGCACATCATCTTCAAATTTCATTAAATATAACTGGTTTATTAGCAATAAATAAGAAGAAAAGACTAGACTAAGCAATAGTCACACCTAAACCCAAAAGCTTCTTAAGCTTCTCAACCTAAATTCAATAGACCGATTATACAAAAAATGGTCTATACATAGCTGTACAAAATGTAAGGCATGCAAAATGCGACATGTGAGCAGGTTCGACGAATTAGACATCGATTCTGTGCTTTCACAAAAAATATAGCACGTTGAACCATTCAATTCCTAACCTACAAACAATTTTCGGTGCTCCAACAAAAAATATAGCACCTCGAACCTTCCAAACCCTAATCTACATAGAGAATGTAGGTGCATCAACAAAAAATACAACACCTCGAACATTCATATTCTTCTGTCGGGTTGAAAAAAGTATTAACTATCCTAACAAAAAGTTGTAACTCCTTTACAAAAGATAAGGTATGTGACCATGAACCTGCATTTAACACATGAAGAAGATATAAGTTATATAGGTTTGGCATGTAACCATAAAGAAAAAGGTAAATTTAAATAATAATCATGTAAAACTTACAATTGCTTTACAGTGGATTTGGCGATCTGCATGAAGCTCGATTGTGACCAATTTGCTTACATTTAGAGCAATGAATTTCTCGTTTCTTGATAAATTGTGATTCAATGCGCTTGACTTTTGGTCGACTTGGTGGCCTCTTCGTCAGAGGAGGCTTCAAGGATAAATGATGTCGACTGCTGTCTGATACGGTGAAATCAGACAAGTTATGAGTCTCAACTGGAGCCATTGTAAGTGAATAAATCAACTCCTGTTTCGTTGACTTATAACAATCATCAACGAACTGGTAAATGTCTCCATGTTTTGCTTCAATGACTGTAGAAGCATGGGCACAAGGAAGTCCACTCATTTGCCATCCTAAACATGTGCATTGTCGAGTACTCAAGTTGACAACAATTTCTTTGTTGCCGTGACTTACCTTAGCGGTGAAATCGCTATAACAAGAAACATGGAAGTATTTACTTCTTCCAATATTCTCTAGTAATTTTTCCTCAACATTGTGCCCAACTCCAATTTTCCAATTATTGACATCAGACTTAGCTTTATAAATTTTTTGAGCCAACTTTCCTCTATGCTCATTGATGAGGGAAATGATGTTGTGTCACCTCTCCTTGACTAACCATGCATTGAAAGACTCTGCAACGTTGCTAGTAATAGGATCCCAATGAGGATGACTGAATTTTGACATAAGCCAATGTTCTAGCTGATTATCTAACACCCATTCAGCTAGCTCTTTGTTGTACATAGTCAAATTTGTGAATGCAACATTGTAATCCTCATCAAGTCTAGCATAAACCACTGCATCCAATAACTGTAGGGCTTGCTCCTTCACTTTTTTCCCACCATGCATCAATTTGCTAACTTCAGCACTAAAGTTTTCCTTAATATGTCTGTAACAATAAGCATGACAAGTCGATCCAAATATTTCGCCAACACTAGTGATAATATTCTGGTTCCTATCAGAAATAATGGTTACCGAAACATCTCTGGTAATATTTGACTTTAAAATTTCCAAGAACCACATTCCCCTCTAAACTTTTTGTGCTAACAATTGCATATGCAACCGGGAAAAGCTGATTATTTGCATCTATCGAGCTAGCAGATAATAACGTCCCTTTATAAGGTCCACTCAAATGGCAACCATCAATAAAAATTAACCCTCGACACCCATTCAAAAAACCAATAATTGAGCATCCATAAGCGATAAACAATTGCTTAAAATGATTACCATTATCATAAGTGCAGATTACGACACTTTGGGGGTCAGCATCTTTGATTTGCTCACACAACCATGAAACTAATTTGTACGAGTCCTCGACTTTCCCATGCAACAACTCATGGATTGCTCTTTGCATGCCCAAGCTTGCTGGTAGGTCACTGAAATTCCACATTCAGATTCTAATGTAGCTCAAATTTGATGTGGCGTTGTGTCGGGTTGGAAAATCATTTTCTCTGAAATGATGGCAGCAACAAATTTTGACTTCGAAGAAGGTCTACTTTGTATTGCATCTTGCGCACAGTGGTTGTGCACATTTATAAATGTCCCCACAACCATAAACTCCGTAGACCGCATCTTCGAAGCAGTTAAATGCCAAGGACAGCCTTCAGCCTTACAGTCCACACTAATAAAACACTTACTATTCTTCTTAAACTTATACACAAATCTATTCGCAACACTAAATTGATAAAGACCCAGCCTAAAGGCATATGCATTTTTGAATTGCTGACCGCTGCCAATGATGTGATCTTTCTAAATTTCACTTGCAAACTGATTTTTGTTCGCAGCAGTACATTCAACAATAACACCAGAGTTCTTCAAAGTAGAACATTCAACGGAAGAACCTACATTACGTTCCCTCTCAAAATTGTTTCCACTTATGTCTTCATTCTCAAAAACCCCACTGCAATTATAACAAAAAGATGATTAAGACATAACGCAATTATATACTTTGATGTTTAAAAGCTTTTATATTTCTTACCATAACAGATCTTGGTTCGAATGATGCACTATATTTTTGTCATTGTTGTTGGCGGATTCAATCAATTCAGTTCGAAATATATACAAATTGCATAACCGATCAGTAAAATTTATCAAATCTGTCAAACCGGCATCATTCACCAAATCAATTAGCTTGGTTTTGTCAAACTCCAATGTATATCTAAATACATGACCAACAACACTCTTCCCTAATTTTTTCCCAACTTGATGCACTAATTCTTCAAAACTAGTGTTTTCATCGATCATCACACCCACTGTTCTTCCCCCTCGATATTCTATAGAGTCGCCATTAACAATCAAGAGCTCAACATCAATATGACAATAACAATAGACTCTTTTCTTAGGGCTTGATTCAATCATTTCAACTTTATAATGATCGAACAATTTGTTTCTGCAATGTATGAAACAACAATAGACTTTTACATGTTAACCCTCCTTAAAGCGACCAATCAAGCAAAAATATAATATAATAATATGTACATATAGTCCAGCAATATGTACTTATAGCAAAACAATATGTACATATTGCATACATATGTACATTCTTCCAAATAATATGTATTTTTCCAAAATTCAATCAATTAAGATATTACGTGTTATACCATGTTAATCATGTCCACTATCAATAGATTAAAAACAAGATTCTTCATTCGATGTTGATACTTACCACATTAATATAACTAAGTTGAGATGAATAATGTATTGACTATTCAACTAAATTAGTATTATGAGTTTTTGAATACTGGCCTTCCAATGTTCAGATTAATTGGACTGATTCGATTTCCAACAAGAAATAGTAGTATTCTCCAATGCCAATGGCAGTAGTCCATGCAACTTTATAAAAACTTTTATATATAGCATTGAAATATGGCATAAATATAAATTTGAATATTGAATATATATGTAAATTAGATTATTTAATTAGTCTATTTTTTTTATTTGGATTAATTTGATCTCATACTTTTGATTTTTTTTTTGGTCAATTTAATCCTCAAGTTATTATTTTTGATCAATTTAACTTAAAGTTAATTAAAAAAAATTTGATCAATTTAATTTAACGAAAAAAATCGATCACCTGAACCAAATTTGTAACTTTACCTTCAAATATTGCAAAAAGAGAAAGAACCCAGACCCTTTCTTCATCTCCTCATCAGTGTTTTATGGATGAAATGTTTGACAACACTTTTCAATCATTAAATATGCTACGAATATATTTAACCAAAACACAAAATAATAGTAAGAAGCTCTCAGGATCTCAATCCAAGGAAAAGTCAATAACAAATAAGAAGAGGGGCTACGAATTCTGTTTAATTCAGATTATAAATGCTAATTACTTACCAAACTCAGAGAGCCCAAAGCCAGACAGAGCAACCAGGGGAACAACAGACAGAGGACTTAAGAAAAAAGAAAGGGAAGATAGAATGGGGAAGTCAAGAAGTAAGGGAAGGGATGTGAAATGGGGAAGGGAGAAGGGAGAAGGGAGAAGGGGAAGAAGATTATCGGAGGGAAAGAAAAGTTTTGTTTTTGGTATTAGGTTTATTTCATTAAGGGTATATTTGTATTTTCAATCTCCTTTGTCGCAACCCTAAAAAAAATAAAATAAATAACAAGTCTCATCGCAAGATTTTATTATTCGTTTTCCTTAGGCGTGACATTTAAAAAAAAACCGAGGAAAAGTCGACTTAATTCCTCTAGAAAAAACGAAGGTGTTGATACGTGATCACGGATCGCGGGGAACCGCTCGAGTGAGGGGAAACAGAAGTAGAGTTAAAGATGACTTAATTCCTCTAGAAATAATAAAAGGTCGAGGGTATGAAAACGGCCTCGTAAAAAGACATGGAGTCGCCACCTATCTTTTTTAGCTAGGTGTGATCGGCCACCTATTAAAACCGATTTTGTGAAACATTTTAAAATTAATTAAAACATTTTTTTTTAAAACCAATTTCAGGTCTGCGTTATAAACCAGAGAAATCAAAGAAGCGGGTTCGGAAGTCGGTTACGTGCGAGGAAGGATTAGCACCCCAGCAACGCCCATATAAACCAGTACCTTATTAATCGTGTGTTATCCCAAGTCTCGGTAAAAAGTTGGTTTTTAATTTAGTATTTAAAATTAATTCCCAATTTAAAGAAAAATAATTCCATTTTTAATTGAAAATGATCCGGAATTTATTAATTCAAAATTTTTCTATATTCCCCGACAAAATCGGCAAAATATAGAAATTTTTATTCATTTGGAAAACTTTCCGAATCATTCTAGTTTTTTGAAAAAAAGATATTCCTTTATTAATGATAATTGATGATATTCCCTCCAGCAAACCCGGTAGAGAACTCATGAATTATTTTAACTCGGAAATATCTTTATTTTTTTTATTGAAAATCATTATCTTTTTCAAAACATTTTAAAAAAATATGAATATGGACATGTATGACATAAATAAAATAACATGGCAAATCTAGATAATATAATGCAACTTAAATGAGATGACATAATTCAAATGACATAGTATATTCTAGGTAAAATAGAAAAAATCCTAAGTATCATGGTATATTCTAAATGAGATAAAATGATTTAAATGACATGGCAATTCTAAATGATATGGCATATTTTAAATGACATGGCATGTTATAAATGAAATAACCTAAATGACATGGAATATGATCTAAATGACAAGAAATGACATGGAATTAAAATAATGCTAACATATAATATGCATGAAAATATTAATAAAAATAATAATGTATGAACATAGTATATGCTAAACAATGTGACAAAAATAACTAAATAAAAAAAAAGCATAGGATATCATGCAACATTAAAAAGAATCATATAGAAAACAAATATAAGATCATAAAATGTGAATTAAAATAATAATAATAATAATAATATCGTGGAAAATATCATAGCAAAAATTACACATTTAAATAAAATGCATGAACATGAAAAATGCAATGCATGAAAAATGTATTTTTTCCTTTAATTAAAGAAATCAGTATATCTAAAAAGATATCCGGCTACCTTAGGAAAATATGTCAAATTAGATTTTCAAAAAAAAAAAAAAACGAAAATTTGTGATTGTTTGAAAATAATTTAGAAGAAAAATTTGAATAAAAATTAAAACCCTCACCAAACCCTTTTAAAATGGCTCAATTTCCTAAGTTTAAAATCCCGGACTTAACTACCCTTAACCCAAGATTTATAAAATCATTTTCAATGTTTATAAAGGCTTAGAAACTACCCTAAGACAGCAGCTAAAACTTCTACCCAACCCCCTCTAAATGCCTTAGCCAAATTCAACCCTTATTCCTCTTTTGATTTCAAATCTGCCTCTACTGTCCGATTTTGCCACATGATTTTTTAGCCTTTCTTTAAAATTCTAAAAATTCTAAAACAAATACTGGAGACTCAGAACATGCAAATATAAATGAGAAAAAATTGGCTTAATTTTCTGATTAAAGATGACTGCCCAGAAAAATTGGAGATGTTCGAGTACTGGGTGAAAAAAAACTGCTTGTCAAAACACATTTTTTTGCCTTTGATAAATTCATTCAAAAACCAAAGTGGAAATTGTTGGAAATCATCCTTAAGACCTAAGGACAGTAGCTAAACATTTTAAAAACCTTGGACAAAATTGACTAAGTAAAAAAAATCACAAAGGTAGAAAGATCAATTTGACAATTCCTTAATTTTCCACAAGTATGCTCTAGAGAGCATGACTTTGAGCCATTAATTGGCCTAAGTCACAAATCAAGTGGTAATGACATGGAATGCATGAACATACAGTAAATGAAATGTATGAAATGCATGGTCTAAAGGTCTAAATGGTAAAGAAAATGCATGACAGTTCATGGCAACCTAAATGCCTAGCATGAATTTGCTTGGCAATTAATGCTATCCTAACTCTATATGCATGCAATGCTTGATTATGTAAATGTGACTAGGACCTAACATGTTATAAATATGCATGAAAATGAATGTGACCTAAGACCTAAATAGCATATTAATGCATGACAATACCAATGTGATTTAGGACTCAATATGCATGGCAATACCAATATGGCCTAGACCTAAAATGTAGTGAGCATGCATAGCAATATTATGAACATATAATGACTCATGAAATTAATGTCAATGCTGGAACAAACAGTAGCTAATACACCATTTCAAGATATGATAATGCAAAGCATGTTACCTAAACAAAAATACAAATGCATGAGAAGGCAATGAATGCATAAAGAGGCCAAATGATCACATGAGACTCTAATGCAATCCTATTTAGTAAATGATATAAGTACATGACAAACCATATTAAAATGCATAATGTCATGACATTTTATATAACATATAACATACCAAAATCTAAATGCACAAGCTCATGACATGGAAATGCAAACAAGTTAAGAAACAAAAGAAAAATGCACTTGCAAGGCAAACAAGCATGGTATTGCCGAATGGTCATTTATCAATATGATGGCATTTTTATCATAGCATTTTCATAAACACAGGACATACTAAAATCCGAATATGCAAGTTCATGACATGGAGATGTAAACAAACTAAGAAGCAAAAGAAAAATGCACATGCAAGGCAAACATGGTATGACCGAATATGCATGAAACAAAACTATGAAAATGCAAACATGAAATACATAGTACATACAAAAAATGCACAACAGGGATACATGAACAACAATGGCCGAATATGCAAGGATGCAATATCACACATAGAAATGAAATATAACACATATAGCATAGAAAATAATGTAAAGAAAATGTATACACAAGATTTAACATAGACATGCAGAAATTATAAGTAAAACAAGTAAGTAGAACAAGGAAAGTTAAGCTCCATGGATGGTATCAAATGGGCATAGCCTCTCACCAAACCATAATCACTTGGTCTTGCCAATAACATGAAGCCTTTCCATCTCATCAAAACAGAAAATAAACTATGTAAAACAGAAAATAAGGTAAGCTTCATGGATGGTGTCAAATGGGCATAGCCTCTCACCAAACCATATTCACTTGGTCTAGCCAAGATCATGTAGCCATTTCAACCTTTTTTTGCTTCATATTTTGTAAAAATCAGAACCTTAGAATACTTTAAAAAAACTTGTATAAGTCATTTTTTCACAACAACATGCAAGGAAGAAAGAAAAGAAAAAAAAACAAGGCAGAAAAAAGAGCTATTCGGCCATGGCATGGAACTCCAAAAAAAAATTATTTCCACCATTTTAAAGAAGAAGAAGATAGTGAAAACATGAAGAAACATTAAAAAAAACTTTATTTCTAAGAAAAATGTTGGAGGAAAACATGATAGAAAAACCAAGAAAACACCATGAAAATGAAAAAGAAAGCTAGACTAGACTACCTTCAAACTCTCTAATGAAAACCTTTTTTTTTTCTTTCTTTCAAAACCTTTTTTCTTGCCAAATTAGCTACTGTTTTCCAGAAAAAAAAACCTCTGAAAAAATGAAACTCCCCCTCTCCTTTAGCCTTGACCGAAATCCCCCTTAACCATTGGATGAGAATTGCACTTTTTCTGTAACAACCCAGGTTACGTACAATCATGTAAAGTTAAATCCCGAAAATTTTAAAGACAAACTTGGAAATTGGTAAGAAGTTATAAGTGAAGGAAATAAAATAAGAAAGGATCAAATTGAACATATTAAAAAGTTTAGGGGCTTAATGGTTATTTATGAAAAGTTGAGGGACCAATGTGCAATTATACCAAAAATTGAAAAATATCTTTATATCTTGAAAATTATAGAAATTTTCTTTACTTATTTCTTAGGTGATAACCGGCCACACCTTTCTCATTCTCTCAAAATTCTCTTCATCCTCTCAAAAATTTTCTTCAAGTATTTCCACCAAAAATCTCATCAACAATCACATCCAAGGTTAGTTTCTTGATTAATTCTTTCTTTTCTTTAGATATTCTACATGAGCATGCTAAGATCTTAGCTCCATAAACATGTTAAGGTCTGAAATCCATATATTAAGTATGAATTTTACTCAACTTGGTAAGAATTAAAAGGATTTGAAAGCATCAACAAGAAAATGGGAAGAAAAAGCAAAACAGGGGAAGTTGAGCATGCTTGCTGTTCGGATTTTTTGGGTTCGGCACATCAGGGTTTGTATTTTTTTTATATTTGTTATAGAAACTAGACTTCAATATGAGAATTTTTGTTTTTGAATCACCCAAAACCGATAAGCGGTTAAAAATATAAAATTCGGTGAAGTTGGCTGTTCTGTGTTGACCCCTGTTTCAGCATAGTTTCGGGATTTATAAAATTTGATCAAGATTTTGTTCTAATTGTCTAAGTTATTTTATTCATAAATTAGACATATTGGTTGAAATAAACCAATTGGAATCACTTCAAAATTACTTACCAAACTCAAGTTATGATTTTCTAATCTAACTTGATATTAAGGAATTTATTGCTTAAGAGAAATATAGTACTAAAGGATGGTTATGGATTATGAAAATCTCTAAGGCATGGAATACTAAAAAGGAATTTGATAAGGACATGAATATGGAGTTGAATTATGGAGAAAATGATTATGGAAATGATATTAAAAATTAAGGATATGTAGTTTTGAGTATAGGAAATTAGTATTGACCTTGAGGGAAGATTATGAGATTTAAGTTGCATTCATAATTGTGTAATGCTTTGAGTATGTATAGATACTAATTATCGTTAATCTCTAGGCCACGTAGATCCGACGTCTCCTATGGATCCTGAAGTTTCAGATCGAGGTGTGCAGTGAGATCATCTCAAGGATTGTGAGTAGACGACAACTATAGTTATTTGAAATTTCTTTAATTATAATTATATATATTTTTTAGCATGATATTTATTTTACGTATTAAAGGTATATACGATATATAATCATATGAATTGATTTGTTATTAAAGTACATTTATTTCAAGAAATATTATATCGAGTAAGTTGGTTGATTTATGAAATATGATTATACATAGAATTTGACGTACATGGTTTTGGCTCCACCTGACTTAATGTATGAGATTATACCCTTGATCGGAATACGGGAGCTGCGTGCTATGCCTTTGTGGTGGGAGCCACCTCTAGAGTCCCAATTTCGTGATATTAGACTGGGGTATGGGAGCTGCGTGCTACGCCTTTGTGGTGGGAGCCACCTCCAGAGTCCCTATCCCGTTATATTTGCCTTTTGGGGGCATATCATAGCGACACATATGCCTTTGGGGCGTCCTATGGTGGTATTGGCCTTTGGGGCCGGCTATTAGTATGCCTACATGGATATTGCCTGGTTATTTCATGGATGTACTCTTGTGCATGATAGAAAGTTGGAGCCCAATTATACGAAACTTGATTTACTTTACAGATTTTATACATTGATTTTATATTATAATACTGATATACATTTGAAAACTTTGCTACATCTTCGAATTATTCATTATGGTTTTACTATTATTTATTTTGAAAACGTCTATTATGTTTTAAAGGATTATAATCATAGTTTTCAAATGTTTTAAAAGTTGTCTACTCACTGAGATATTCATATATCTCACCTTTTCATATTCTCATTTTCAGGTGACAGTTAGGTGTCGGGGTTGCAACCTTCCTCTATTCTCTGCTTGAAATAGTATTTTGACGTGGTGGGCATCATACTAAAAATTTATTGAAGTCTTGATCTTTTGATGTTTTTATCTAATAAACCTTGCTGAGATAGGTTTACTTTTGGATATATTATATATATTTGAAGATATGAGACAATAGATCAATATGTTTTGACTTGAGCATAAATTGATCATGGATAATTTTTGAATATGCATGGATATATATGATAATAGTATTGAGAAATATTGCTGGTTAAGGATATGAATTGAGTGTTATTTGCAGGAGGGTTATAGTTGAGATAGAAAAGAAACTCTGCCGGATTTTAGGTATATTATCCGGACAAGGTGTTACATTTTCTCCCCCAATCTTGGCCATTAGATGTAGATATTTTGATGACAACATAAAAATGTCATCTTGCCAATTGATTTCAGCCCTTAAGATGTGTACTCAGCTCTTGTATTAACCTTAGCCACTAGATGCAAAAGAGGACCAATCCCATGCACTCACTTGCTTGCCCCTCTTGAATGCCTACCCTTGGATGAGTTGTGCTCTTCCATTCTTGGCCATTGGATGAAGCCAACATAAAAATGATATCTTGTAGATTAAATCCAGCCCTCAACATGTGTACTCAGCCCTTGTAGATGGCCTAAGCCATTGGATGAAAAGGGATAATCCCATGCACTCCCTTGCTCAACAGAATTGATGCTCACCCTTGGATGAATTGTGCTCATCTTTTTTCTTCTGTTCTTGGCCATTAGATGAGCATTCTTTTATGACAAATAAAAATGTCATTTTGACATTTAAACTTGACCATTGGATGGTGCATTCAACTTTCCTACAAGGCACCTAAGCCATTGGATGAAGGGGAGACCATTTGCGAGGTGTTAGTTATAGCATGTGGCATGATAGTGACTAGGGAATTAAATTGCTCAAGCTTCCTTCTTCTCCTCTATGTTGGCTGACCAAAGGAAGAAAAAATCCCAGCAATTCCTTCATCTTTCATATTTTCCTAACTTACCAATTTGCCCTTTTTTGGTTTCCTTGGTGAAATGACCTTTTTGCCTCCCGAACTTAAATAAATAGCAAACGAACTCCAAATTTGAATTTTATTTTTTTAATACTTCCGAAATAATAAAAAATTGAATTCTGGAAGTTTTCAGAATTTTCCGAGTCCATTTGATATTTATTTCGGATTTATTTCCGAAATTACCCCTTTATGCACCCGAATTTTACCATTTTTTAAACGAGTTTCGAATCCATATTTTTCTTCACAAATATTTTCCAAATAATTTAAAAATGTGATCTGGAAGTTTTCATGATTTTTGGAGCTCATTAACTTTTTTTTCGGGATTTATCTGCTTGAAATACTGCATAGGGGACCCGGTATTTGGCCATTTTGCAAACGAACTCTGAATCAAGATTTTCTTTCACCAATCTCTTCCAAATAATTTAAAAATGATATTTGCAAATTTTTAGAATTTTTTGAGTTTATTTGCTATTTTTTCGGGATTTATCTGCTTGAATTACTATATAGGGGACCCGGTATTTGGCCATTTTGCAAACGAACTCCGAATCAAGATTTTCTTTCTCCAATCTCTTCCAAATGATTTAAGAATGAGATTTGCAAATTTTCAAAATTTTCGGAGTTCATTTGCTATTTTTCCCATATTTTCCAATTTTGCCTTTTTGCCTATGAAACCCGGTTTTGCTCAAAACAAGTTCGATTTTTAGATTTTCTTCAAATTGAGCCTTGGGCTATCCTTGTTTAATCATTTCTCATCAATTAAGGGCTTTAGATCTTCCGAATTGAGCCATTTCTGCAATTTTTCCAAATTTCATCGAAATCCACCAAAAAACCCTAATCCTCGGTTTTCTTCCGAATTGACTTTTTTATCAGTTATTCTTCCAAAATGGCTTCTTCATTACCCGTAGTCAGTGCTTATATTTCATTTGAGACTTTAAATTCGACCAATTTGATTGTTTAAGCACTTTTCCCCAAATTTCCCGAATTAGGGTTTCTTTTCTACTGAATCTCGTAACCCAATTTCGAACTCCATATCTTTCACTGTAGACCTCGGATTATCAAAATTCTTTCACCGTTTTTCAATTGAACCTCAAATCTTGATTTTGAAAGTGGGTTGACTTTTTCTGGGTTGACGTTTTTTTTGAGTTTGGTTTTTTCTGTCTGCTTTCTTAGACTAAGCCTCGGAGTACCACCTGCAGGATGAAAAAAGCCTTTTAGCATTCAGAAACATCAATTTGGGAAGAAAATGTACCTGATTTAGGGGTCCGGACAAAATTAGGTGTCTACATCCTTAGTAATAATTTCTTTTTTCTTCAATTCCATTTTACAAATAATATTAAGATTTAGGACCATTTAACTATTATTCCACTGTTGACAACATGTTTTTCATATTAACCCTATTTTCTTTTCTGGTGCCATATAGTTAGCTTGATCATTTGACGTGTGTTTGAAGATTTTTTTTACCCTTTTGGCATTTTCAAGTAGAGAAACCAGCAACAACAAGAGAGAAAAAAATAGAAAGTCCAACAGAATCAAAGCAAAGAGGAAGATAATCTGATGTGATGGAAAGAAGGTATGAGGGGGAAGGACATGGAGAAGGCTTAGGGGGCCGGCTACAAAGATCAAGTCAGAGAGAGAGAGAACCAAAATAATAAGAGGAATGAAGGAGAGAAAGAATTGTATAGCAAGTCGTAGTTGGATCTGGCTCTGGCGGTCAGATGGGCAATTGATGTAGTTAGTTTTGGAGGTTATGGCAAGGGCGAGAAAGACGATGAAAAAGAAGAGCGGTAGAGAGAAGAAATAAAAAAGATAAGATATGTAAGAAAAGTTTTTTTTTTTTTTTTTTAAAAATAAGTTATTGATAAAATAAAATTACCTTAATGATTGGGTTAATTTGAACAACATCCCTTGAACAGTAAAATTATTGTTCAAAGGTCTAATAACATAAAATAATTTTAAAAAAAAAAATAAAGAAAGAAAAAATTATTATGAATGAAGTTGTAAAAATAAAATTGTCCTTAATGAAAAAAATCTTTCATTCCCTTCTCTTAAAAAATCAATAAACTTAAAAATTTAATTTCAAAAATATTATTTTTTAAAATTTTTTAATTAAAAAGAGTAAACTAAAAAATATAAATATTTATTTTTTAAAATTAAAATTAAAATTAAATTTTTTATTTTTAAATTTTTTATTTTTTAATTAAAAAAAGTAAATTAAAAATTTTTAAAAAAATAAAATGCTGACGTAGCAAAGTTGCCACTTGAATTTTTTTTTTTTTTAACTCTAAATGTTTCATTAAAGGAAAAATGTCTTATGTGAACTCGTGGGGTTGAAGTTATGGGGTTGAACCCACTAACAATTTAGGTTATCTAACCCAAAAAGTTAAGATTCAGGTTATAAAAAAAACTTAAACCCAATGAAAGCTTGTTTCAAAGAACCTAGATTAAGCGTGTAAGCTAAACCCTAAGAACTCTCATTTCAAGAACCTAAGTTTGGAGGTGTGAACGCCACAAAGAAGAATCTTTGATAAGTTTTAAGTTCAGTCAAGAACTAAAAGAGAAAATACTCTCAATTGATGAAAATCAAACTCTATTCAATGTTAAAGATAGTAGGTGGCTAAGACATATATTTATAGCCTCCTTATAATAACCTAATCAGCTAACCTAGTAATTCTAGTAATTCTACCTAAAAGACCATAGGCGGCCAGACCTAAAAAACATAAGAAAGAATGCTTAAATATGGGTTGAACATGCTCAAGCCCAAACTTAATAAATTAAAATATGTCCAACAAGTTTAATGAAGGTAGACCCCATTAACCTATTGGACATATTACATAATATAGACCAAAATGTCTAAGTAATTAAACGACTTAAAATTAATCCTATCTTGCTTGCCACATCGTTAAATGAAATGGTCCCCACAAATGTCATGTCAATTAATAAATTAAAGAATAAGCCCACTTCAACTCTTCTAATGCCGCCACTTGCAAGCCCTCTTAAGCCGCCACATGTGAAGCTTGGATCACATGATTTGCAACACGGCCCAAGTGAATTTCGCCCATGCTTGCAATGTTTCCTTGATCTCCTTGGATCTTGGCCCATATGGAACTTTCCATGAATCTTTATTAATTGGGCCATCTTGGATCTTATCATTCTCCCTTTCCTCGAAAAGATTCGTCCTCGAATCTTAGCCTTGTGTGTAACAAAGACAGCTATAGGTAAGAAAGCAATGTGATGTGCAATACCTCTTATAGGTGGCAACCCATCCTGCATCTCCTCCCAAAATAACTCTTTGAACTCCTGCAACGAAGAAATAGCCAAACTAGGAAGAGATTGGTTAGCTTCATCAAGAGTAAGAACCTCACTCTCCTTTGCATTAAAACTCGTCTTTGTCTCGTCTTCTACTTCGGCAGGAACTCTCTCTTTTTTCCTCTCGTGGCTTCATTCTTTTTTCTTGATTTTCAGCCAGCTCTATTTCGTTTTCACTCTCATTTTTGTCCTTTTCCTCTTGTGGCTCTACTTTCTTTTATTTATTTTCAGCCACCTCTCTTTCTTTTTCTCTCTCTTTTTCTTTTTTTATCGGCCTCACGCTTTCTTTTTTGCTCAAACTCATTGTCATCTCCCCCAAAAACAATCCTATTTGTTTCATCTCTTGCATAGCCTGCCTCATAAGATCGTCACTCGTGTGAGACATCATTAATATGCTGCAAAACAAGATGGTTAGAAAAAAAAAATCTTTCTTTCTTTTCTTTTTCTATTCGAACTCTTTTTTCTTTAATTTTTTTTTCTTCACGAGACTTTCTTGATTTTCTTGAAATCTCAGATTACTTTCTTTCTTCTTTCTTTGAACTAGTCGAACTGTCTTTTCAATTCTTGATTTTTGTTTCAAGAATGAATCAAGAATGATCAAGAACGACTAAGAATGAATTTTAATAGATCAAGAACGCAAGAAGCAGATTTTTGATCTAAACCAACTTCCAATAACGAATCCCCAAACGAGATTGCCTAAAAACTATAACCCAGGGCAAGAAAGCCTAAAGCTATAACCCCAAAATAAGAATGTCTGAAATGCCAAAATCTTGTTATTGGTAAAAAAGATATCATCCTAAACCCTGTAATATTAATATGGTAAAGTGGATAAAAAGATTGACCTGATTGGAAGCCTAAGCTCTGATACCAAATGATACGAACTCGTGGGGTTGAACCCTTTGAACCCACTAACAATTTAGGATATCTAACCCAGAAAAACCAAGATTTAGGTTATAAAAAAAACTTAAACCCAATGAAAGCTTGTTTCAAAGAATCTAGATTAAGCGTGTAAGCTAGACCCTAAAGAACTTTCGTTTCAATAACCTAAGTTTGTAGGTGTGAATGCCACAAAGAAGAATCTTTGATAAGTTCTAAGTTCTGTCAAGAACTAAAAGAGAAAATGCTCTCAATTGATGAAAATCAAACTCTATTCAATGTTAAAGATAGTAGGCGGCTAAGATATGTATTTATAGCCTCCCTACAATAACCTAATCAGCTAACCTAGTAATTCTAGTAATTCTAGCTAAAAGATCATAGGCGGCTAGACCTAAAAAACATAAGAAAGAATGCTTAAAAATGGGCTGAACATGCTCAAGCCTAAACCTAATAAATTAAAAGATGTCCAACAAGTTTAATGAAAGTAGACCCCACTAGCCTATTGGTCATATTTCATACTATAGGCCCAAATGCCTAAATAATTAAAATACTTAAAATTAAGTCCTATCTTGCTTGCCAAATCATTAAATGAAATGATCCCCACAAATGCCATATCAATTAATGAATTAAAGAATAGGCCCACTTCAACTCTTCTAATGCCACCACTTGCAAGCCCTCTTAAGTCGCCACATGTAAAGCTTGGATCACATGATTTGCAACATGGCCCAAGTGAATTCCGTCCATGCTTGCAATGTTTCCTTGATCTCCTTAGATCTTGGCTCATATGGAACTTTTCATGAATCTTTATGAATTGGGCCGTGTTGGATCCTAACGATGTCTTTACAATTTCCTTAACAATAATTTTTTTCTTCATTTTCTTTTTATAAGTTATTATAGTCATTATACCATTGAACAATTATGCTATTATTGAAGGCATGTTTTTCAAATTTACCTTTAATGATTCGTTAATGATCCACTTCGCGGATCACCACTCTAGTTATCAAATTAAATAAAAGATAAAAAATGTTACAAATTAAACTCCTTTTATCCTATTATCTCTAAG
Organism: Fremontodendron californicum; assembly: GCA_030761205.1. Classification (NCBI taxonomy): domain Eukaryota; kingdom Viridiplantae; phylum Streptophyta; class Magnoliopsida; order Malvales; family Malvaceae; genus Fremontodendron; species Fremontodendron californicum. Next base: position 6,323,001 of record JAULJL010000037.1, read on the forward strand.
CATATGTCAAATTGTATATATATCTCTATCAAATTCACATTTGCTAAATTAACGCTAAACCTAAATCCTTAATTCATGTTTTTATGGTCCCAACAAACTTGATATTTCCAGCTTTTTCAAATTTATTGGCCAATGATCAACTTATATGGGATAACTTTTTTTTTAATTAACAAATTTTAAATTGCTCTTATTCAAAGCAAACTATTATATCTGTAGTAAAAATATATACTACTCCCTCTGTAGGGATGGCAAAACCTGAACCGACCGATGGATTTCGAACCGATCCGAATGGAGAGGTTTTTTTTTTTGAACAATGGATGCGGGGCGGGGCGGGGCAGTTTTTTTTGTTTGAAAGGCGGGTATGGAGCAGTTGCAGTATTTACCTGATCCGCCCCGCCCCGCCCCGACTAGTAAAATTACTATTTTACCCTTCCCTAAAAACCTAACATGTTTACTTCTTCTCTATCTCTACAACTCCACCGCCGCTCCCTTTCCTTCTACTTTCCCTTTCCTTGTTCTCTAAAACATAACTTTCTCAAAGAAAAACAAATCTATTTGAATTGATTTTTGCTAATGATGCAAGTTTCTTAGAATTCTGATTGTTATATTCTGGCAGCTCCTCCAAAGGAAACTAATGGTTATCTTCGAGTTCGTTGCAATGGCGGTCTGAATCAGCAACGCAGTGCGGTTTGTCTCAACTTTTGGTGTTGTTTCTTTCTTTTGTGTGTGTAACTGTGTAAAATGTTGGAAATGATGCAGGAATAAGGGGATATTGTTTGTTGCAATTGATCAAAACAGACCTCTTTCGGATCAAGGTCCTTTTGATATTGTATTGCACAAGGTTAGTAGATATTTATTTACATATATTTAACTGCCTTTTTCGCTTTCTCTTTCTTAAATTTCATGATGAAATGGAAAAAGAAAAGAGTGCAAACAAGCACTTGTGCATGCAAGGTCTTACTTAACATGACCCATATTTGTTTCTGATGCAGTTGACAGGAAAAGAATGGAGCCAGATTCTTGAGGTTGATTCAAACTCTAGATTCTATAATTTCTGTTTCTTCTGAGAATGATGGATGTCTTGGAATGACCAAGTATGAGGCCACTTCTGTTTGATTTATATAAGTCATCCTTTTGATGAGTTTTTACATGTGAGGAACCAAATAACCCAGTGACTGGTGTCAGACAATTGTTTTGTGTTTAAAACTCATGAGTGGCTGACATAATTTGCAGACTGCTTGCTCTTTCCTTCCTCATGAAACCTGACTTGATAATTGAGGTCGAGGCCTTAAGCTTTCCAGCAAGGGAGGATGTTTCTACTTACATGGCCATCTAGCTGATTTTTCAGGTTTTCCTTAGCCTGCAAAAAAAAAAAAAAAAACACTTTTTCATTGTTTTGAATGGCTTCGTTTGTCCTGGGTACATTATTACCCCTTTCTATACTGACACAAACCTAGTAAGTCTAGGATCTGGTTTAGCTCTAGTATTTTCTGTATCATGCTTGGGGATTAGTTTTTGCAAGTGCCTCTCCTCATTTACTCCATTTTTGGTTGCTTTACGAAGTGGCTAGCAAAAGTGACTAACCAATATTACATAAGGTCTTTTGATGCAATATTTTTTAACTGTAAGCTTTTGTATGGTGAGCCTGTATTGATGTTTATTTTAATGGTTAGTGACTAACCAAAAACTCTAGTCCAACGTATTATGTTAATCGGCTTCTTCCATGAAATTTAAATTGTGTACAAGCCAGCTTGAGTTGTTATGTTAATGTTTTGTTTTAGATTCTTAGTTTACGTAAAAAGGCTTATGAATCATTACCTAAGTCTAAAAAAGAGTTAGATTGTGGTGATACTGCTTCAATGGTGTATTTGAAATAAAATAGTAAGTTTACCTCTTTTTTTATTGTTTTAGATCTGTAATGCGGTTCTTGCTGCACGAATTATGAATGCCACGCTCGTACTGCCTGAGTTGGATGCAAACTCCTTTTGGTATGATGACAGGTAGTCTTGTCTTTCTTTTCCTTTTTTTTTTCAATTTGTTTAAATTAGCTGGTTACTCCTCGATAATGAAAGCAGAGTAATTTTCATTATTTTTAACACAGATTTTAGAAATAACTAATAAAAATCGGATGGGGCGGAGCGGGGCGGGGCGTAACCGACATCCATGGAGGTGGTAGTGGTATTGAAAATCCAACATCCACGGTGGAGCGGGGCGGGGGGCGGGGCAGAGTAGGTCACTGGCGGGGCGGGGGCGGATTTTACAAAATCCGCCCCCGCCCCGCTCCATTGCCATCCCTATCCCTCTGTACCATTTTCTTTGTCTATTTTTTTTATATCCCAAAATTATGGCTTCTTTTGAAATCCATCGTGCCTATGGCGTAATGGAATCTTTCACAATTTGGGGGGAGGAAATCCCTCCACTGACCGGTATCCCATTGGCCCCTCTAGTTTAACTAGAGGGGCAGTGGTTTAGTGAACTCACTGGATTTTCAATGTAGGGGGTAATTTCTCTTTTACCCTTTCACTGTATTTTTTATTAATTTAAATTTAATTTAAAATTTAAATTATTATATTTTTATTTTATATATAAATATAATTTTAGTAATTTTTAAGTATTATTTAACATAAACATAGTTTTAATGTATATTTTATTATTTAATATAAATATATTTTTAATAATTATTTGTTATATATATATATATACATATTTTAATTTAATGTCCTTAATTGTCATTTTCTTTTCTCATTATAATTCATTTCTATCGTTACTGCTACTTTTGAATCCAAACACATATCCCACCACTGATTTTAATCTCACCGCTACAGTAACTAATCTCACCATCATCGCTGTTTTTAATCTCATCGTCCATCCAAATGAAACTTATATCTTCTTTTCTTTCTTTTTTTAACACTTAAATCTCTTACTTTTTCTATATTTAAAAAAAAAAATCATAAATTTTTTTTAGTCTTTGGCCTTAGAAACTATGAAACATCAAATCTATAAAAAAAAAAAAATTAATATTATATATAGCAAAATTAAAGTTTTTTTTCTTCTTAAACTCAACTTTAGTTGAGCTTTTCAAGAACAATTAGGCTTGATTACATTCTTACAGCAGTACAAGAAAAAGTATAAAACCAGCAACGATTCAAAATTATAGTCTCACAAGCATAACATAAATTTACGAATTGTCAAAATTTATATTGATGGATTAGCTAGCATTAGCGCATATTCAAAATACAATAAATAAAGACAACCACATATATGACATTAGTCCAAGAGCTTCATGATTTGGTGGCCCGCACCTTGCCTCAACTTTCATCATATGTTAAAGCATTATTTCTTCTAAAGAAAATATGGAACTAGAGCGGCTCATGGCGGGGCCGCGGCCTTTTTTTTTATTTTCTCTGCCCAGGCCCGGCCTTGAGTCGGTCCGGCCCGTCCGTTTAGGCCCGAAACACTGTTTATTGGAATAAAAAAATAAAATTTTTTATTATTTTTTTTATAATTAAAATTAAATAAAATAATAATATTATAATAAAAATTACTGTTTCGGGCCGGACCGGGCTGACCCGAAACACAAAATATCCTGTCCAGGCCCGACCCAATACGGGCCGGACCGGCGGGCTGCCCGGCCCGTGAGCAGGTCTATATGGAACCATTATCCCCTTCTAATTAATATTTTTTTTAATCTCTCTTTCTCTTCAACTTCATGTTTCCATAAAAAGCATTGACAGTTTCAATTTATATCTATAACAACATATATTAGAAGAAAATACAAAGTACTGTAATAATTAAGGGCTGTCTAAGTGATGTGATAATTATCATATTATAAATTTTTTCTTTTTCTCGATTCAATAGTCATAATTGAAAACCTTTGTTAACCCTCAAAAAGTAATAAAACCCCTTAAATGTTTATTGGATAGGTGTTAGAATATGAAGAAACCTTGTAGTCCATTTTATATATACTAGGAAAAAACCCCGCTTCGTCGGGTAACTTAAAAAAATTATAATTTTTTAAATTAATTTTAGTTTATATTTTATTAAATAATAATTATTTATTTAAATATTTTATTTTTAAATTATAATAATATTAATATAATAATATTTATTAATTATGAAAATCAAATTTATAATAATTATTTATTTATAAATTATATAATACAAATGTATTTTCAAATATTATATGTATTTTTGAAAAAAATTTAGATTTTATTGTACAATGTATATTTTTATTTGTAGGAGGTAAAAAATAATAAATGAAAAATAAAATTATGGTTTGTATTTTATTCTCTCGTTGGATCGCTTTTCTCACATAGGTTAGCAGCAATTTTTTTTTTTTTTTTTTTTATAAATTGTTTTCCTTTTTTCCCCAAGCGGATCGAGTACGGATCTAAATCGACCAGCGAGTCAACGTGCTGACCAACCCCTTTAAATATATCATTTAAAATTAAAATTAAAATAATTAAAGAAATAAATAAATTTATTTACTTTTTTCCTAGCGGGTTGAGTCACAGATCCTAAATCAACCCGTGAGTCAACGTGCAGATCAATCCCTTTAAATATATCATTTAAAATTAAAAGAAAATTAATTAATAAAATAATATTTTTTTAAAAAAAATTTCCGGGCCGGGTACGGATCCTAAATCGACCCGCGAGTCAACGTGCAGACCAACCCCTTCAAATACATCATTTAAAATTAAAATAAAAATCATTAATAAAATACTTTTTATTTTTTTCCCGAGACAGTCGGGTAAGGATCCTAAATCGACATGCGTGTCAACGTGCGGACTAACATCTTTAAATACATCATTTAAAAATAAAATAAAAAACTAAAAATAATTAATAAAATAAAACATTTTATATTTTTTCCGAGCGGGTCGGGTACGAATTTTAAATCGATCCGCGAGTCAACGTGCGGACCAACCCTTTTACATACATGATTTAAAAATAAAATGAAAACTAAAAACAATTATTAAAATAAATTTGTTTTTTAATTTTTTTCGAACGGTTTAATACGGATCCTAAATCGACCCGCGAGTCAACGTAAATCTAAAAAACTTTTAAATTATTTTTTGATACAAAGAAGGACAAAATTATCCTTAATCTAATTCAAAAATACCACTTAAATCCCATAAATTAGAAAATATGTATTAGTAGATTCCCTAATTAACCCTCAATTTATAATTAATACCTAAGCTGAGTTGTTATTAAACCAATGCATTTAAATTTTAAATTAAGCAATCCTATTAAACATGGGATAGTTTTTACTGTTAGTTATAGATTTTAGATATTATATGTCCAAACAAAGAATATCAACTAGGAATGAAATACCTCCTTGTCTTGCAACAAATTTTATGGGGGAGTAAAGGGTAATATAATTTGTATTATTATTAGATCTGACAATTTTAAACACGATAGATTACACGATACGAATACGATACGTTGAAAATAATTAAAACATGACACGACATGAAAAATAACATAAATAAAAATCATTATACAAATGTGTCAAAATTTATATAATATGAATGATTAACGTATCAAAATTTATATAAATATATCATTTGAAATATGATTATGATACAAAACATATTATGAATATGGCTCAAATACGCGAATTGGCGTATCTAATTACTACTATCCAACACATAGTTATTACCAAACTGCATCCACCAGTTCCCCTCCTTCGGGTCCTGCCGCATTTTCACCCAATCAAATGGTAAACAAACAATATTATAATACTCATTATTTAAGGAGTTAAAAGTTTAGACTCCATTTCATTTGAGTTTTTATTATTTGTTTTTAGTTTTTTTAATAATTATTATAAAGTAAAAGCAAATGGTAAAAAAACTATTATAATTGTTTTAAAATGAATAAATAATTAAAATATAACATGTAATATTGTTAGTCTTATCATCTAAAATAACTACATATTTTTGTATAATTCAAGGTTTAAAAAATTAGACCGAAAAACGAATTGATCAGACTTTCGATTTTCGGTTCAATCGGTTAAATTAACTGATTTGATAAAGCTTTTTTTTATATATATTTAAACACTAAATTTAATGTTAAATAAATATTAAATATACTTACTAATTAACAAAAATATGCATTTAAATTAATGGTATGATCTTTAATATAAAATTAAAAGGTTAAAAGTCCAAATCTTATTAATTACAAATAAATTTTGAAAAAAAAAAAAAAATACATATAAACCGATTTTTTATTGGTTCAATCCGATTCTTTACCAATTTGATAAATCTCGATTTTAATATACTCGTCGAACTAAACAGATCACCAATTTTCAATTCAATCACTCAACCGATCTTATCCAATTTTTTAATCAGTGGTATAATCTTTCAAAAAATTTATTTGTTTTTGTATCCAAACATGCTTTTGTTTTTATCTTTTTACTTATGGAAGCAAAACTGAAATATTAAAAGTGCCAATCAAAAGGATCATGCAATAATGTTGAAATAAAAATAATAAAGAATTAATGGTTTCTGAGTCTCCCAATTAGGGTGTAAACGAAACAGATGTATTCGCAAGTTATAGAACGAGCCAAATTTGAGTATCTTAATACCCGACTCGAATAACTCAAGAACCTAATTGAGCTTTTTTTATTTTTAATTAGTACTGAAAACAAACTCATTTCGAGCTCGAGCTCAAGCACAAATAATCAAGTTTGAAGTGGAGCATGAAAATTGCACATTTTTTTACTAGGTAATCGAGCATAATCGAACGAGTTCGAATAGTTTGATTTTTATTTCGAATCGAACTCGAACTTTAAAAATAAAACTCGATCGAACTCGAGCCGAATTTCGAACTACAGATTTCGAGTCGAACTCAAACTCGATGTTCTTACTGCTTGAACTTGACTCGAATCGATTACACTCCTACTCGCATCTATGATACTCTAATTATCATGAACGAGTTAAATTGACAAGGAGATATAAGTATGGTTGGGGAAGGATAGGAAACAACATTTTTCTATCTAGTGAAAACTCCGCTGAAGTAGTAAAACAGGATGTCAAAAGATGTCAGCAAGCAACCCATAAATAAATAAATATATATATATATATATATATATATATATATATATATATATATATAAAGAATTAAGAGATGCATAAGCCTGAAACTTAACTCCTGAGTGAAAAAGGCCACTTCCTCATCGCCTCCTCCTCTTCTTCCTGCGCCTTTCACTTTCATCAGAACTTGACGAATCTGACTCTGACTCAGAACTAGCACTTTTTGAATCGGATGAACTGGAGCTCCCAGATTCATTACCAGATTCTGGTTCAGATGCTGGTTTCTGTTGTTGCATAATAAGCCGTGGCATGTTCTTCAAATACTCGCGCAAATTCTCAGTGATACCAAGCCCAATGGAAGTGAAAAAGTTAATGGAAAATCGCGTGTTCATCGGATTATCCCTTGGGAAAATAGATTCAAACGAGTCCTGCATCGTAGGATCCGAAAGCCGCTCATTCAGTCTGCGAATTCCAAGATGCTCGGACAGTTCCTATACCATTACCAAGTACCAAAATCAACATAACAGCTTTTTCCAATAATAAAAATAAAAATCAACTAGTTGACCAGCATATGAGACATGTTCTACACAAGCAAAAGGTTTATGCTTTGTGATGTTTCTCTCGAGAGCTACGTTATTATGACTCTTCATTTTTTTTGAAGTACTTGTGTTCGACACCCATGTCCGACATATATTCGGACAAGAGTATGTGGGTATGATCCTCCAAATATATGAATTTTTTTTAAAAAAAATTGAATATACTTGTATCCGACAAATACCAGTATCCGACACTCACCTCCGAATCCGAGTAACATAGCTCTCAAGTATACCAACTTAACTCATTAATCCTAACATTTTCAATGTCCTACGGCAAATAGATTGTTATCTATCACTTGAAATGTCTCATAACTGGACATGCTAGAAAATCAACATATTAATTTTTGTTTTATATAATCTAAGTACCCAACTTTAAACCGAATTGCCCAAATGCATATATAATTTGGTTCATTTTTTCAATCAACTCAAAAGAAAAGAATTACCACACTTGGCAACTTTGTTTCATACAAAAGGAGCCCAACCAGCATAGAAGAAAAAGAAACAGGTAAAATATTGAAGTATACTCTTTTAACTTACCTGGAAGAGAATCTTAATAAATATTTGGGAAGAAGAAGTTGTGTCCTCCTCAGTTAAGCGTATATAGGCTAGAACATGCCATGGCAGAGCTCCTGTGCCAAGTAAATGCGCAAAAAACTTTGCGACATTACGTAATTTGTTTGTTTCAAGACGATGAATCATAGAATACTGCTGAACGAAGCATTTATCAAAATTCTCCTGATAGACTTTGTTGATCATGCAAAACCGCTGCCCAGAAGACCATAATATCGAAGGTAAGTTCTCTCCTGACTGCAGCATTCCAAGAGCATAATGCATAATTCCATCTGAAAAAACCAAAATCACGGCAACAAGTTTCTTAGAATGCAACAATATTATAAAGCAAGAAAACGGCTCCCACTATAAATGAAAAGGAAGGCTATTAAGTTTTGTGAGGGATAGAGGGTAAACACATATAAATCAGCAAAGCCCGAAGGGAAATAATGAATTTTCTCATGGAAAAAGAAACGCCTCTGATTGACCTATTAAATTACACTATCATTTGTATCACCTTACCTCTTGCCCTGGCTCAAGCTTAATTTTCAGCAGCTTGTGGCCAGCCTCCTCAAAATCTACACTGGACATGATTGTCAGGTAGATTGTCCTCCGAAGATTTATAAGATTTGTCTTTGTCTCATCTGTTATTTTCATCTGCTCTTTATCTTCTTCATCATCCTCGTCATCACCTGAACCCGCAACCCTCTTCATCCTCGGATTCCTCACCAAGGAAGGTCTTCTTCAACTCTTCATATCGCTTTTCATTCTCCAAGAATTGAGGATCTGGTTTAAAAATGTCTGCAAGAAGGACAATTAAAGGTATTCATGATCACATACCAGAAGGAATTAACCAAACAGGTAGAGTTCATCAATAAAAAAAAATAACTAACTAAAAATGTAGCTAGAGACATGTTGAGACATACCAAGGGTGATCTCTGGATCTATCTCATCTTGGAGAGATATCTCATGAGTTAATTGGTCCTCCTGCTCAACAAGGTCTACTTTTGGATGAACAGCAGGGTACCCTTGCAAATGCATACATGGAAAACAAAATTCTAAGTTGTTCCTTTTGTAAGATAGTAAAAAATCAGGATTCTTAGGCAGAATTCTTAGAGATTTGTAAGATATCCAATAAATCTGGTTGTTAGTAGAATCTGATCCAAACATGTAATTAAGATAGGTCCTAGAATTAAGGAGATTTATGCAGATTTGTAGGTCTGTTAAGTTTTAAATTTCCTCTATTTATAATCTTTGTAATTCCTGTTTTAATAATAAGAAGTAATTCTATCTTTTCTCTCTTTTTTCACTGCTGCGCTCATGGTATCAGAGCTTTGTAAAAATCCTGATGGTTAAAACAGCCATGACTGGAGAAAGAAGTTCATCATCCTCGGATGTCAACACCAATGGAGTTTCGGTAAATCCTATTGTGCAAATAAATGGATTTGATAATCCATCTCTCCAATTAATCGTTCACAAATTGAACGGTAAGAACTATCTAGAATGGGCACAGTCAATCAAATTAATGATCGACGGCAAAGGAAGACTTGGCCACTTGACGGGTGATGCACCCAAAAGAGTGTATCTTATTTAACCTTGCACTAAAAAGATCAATTGTAAGTATAATGATTAGCAAGGGTCGAGTCCTCAGGGATTGGGTTTTAATCTATGAGTTATTAGTTTATAACTTACGTTCAAAGAAAACAATAAAAGAAAAGGGGTTTTTGAAGCCAGATTTAAACTAAAGTAAATAATAAGAATAAGATGCAAGGCGGTATAACCAGCCAATAAAAATATATATACTAAATTAGGCGGTATAACCAGCCAATAAAAATATATATACTAAATTAGGCGGTATAACCAGCCAATAAAAATAAATATAAAAAATAAGCAAACTAAAAGTAAGAAAACAAGAAAGTAAGAAGAATCAAATATGAAAAATATGGTTAAGGTTTCATTCTCCACCACTAGACATCATTAAGAATCAATTTCAGATCTATCAATATCAACCAACTATCAAAGTTAACAACCGTAGATAACAACAAGCTCTGTTATCCCAATCTTTCCTTAATTTGTCGTTAAATAGAACAAGCTCTCTATTTAATCTCTAACCATTAAACAACCTAGAATAAGCTCTCTAAATTCAATTTAATGGCAGCTTTATGATGAGAAAGATAGGTTGATCTAAGCAACAAACACATAAGCTCGGATTGTTCAACTTAGGTTATGTTCCACTTTGCAATTATTGAAAACTTGACCATAATCATTAATCACAAATTGCCACTTATGAATAGGAAATCAAGACAATTACACGGATCAAGACTCCTAAACTAGCAATAGATAATTATCAAGATCTATCTAGTTGTACACCTAAATAAATCAAGACAACATCATGAACAATTCTTGTAGAAGAACATAAGCAACTTTGATAGAAAATTAATGATAGATAGAATCTGAAAATCAATCACAAAACGTGTCTAGGGCTTTGAAATCACCCTTAACCAAATAGAAGTTTAGCCTAGCATAGGCATCATAAACATAAAATTAAAGAGAATCTAAGAAGGAAATAAAAGAAAGAAAGAAGAAGAAGAAGAATATTAATTATCCAACCTCTTGCTCTTTCTAAAGAAAAAGAAAACTAGAGAAAAGAAAGAAGAAGAAAACTTAGAGAATTTTGTTAAAATGGCTAATATCCTACCAATCTCCAATATGATCCCTTACAATCATCCAAGGCCCTCTATTTATACACATTTTGGAGGGCTAAATGACAAGAGACAAGCTTTACAAATTTCAAAGGTAGGTATAATAGGTGGGTGCATTTTCTAACAATTTTCGTCATGTATGACGATTTTGATCAGCCAACTTGATGGTCGATTTTGTCAATTTTGGAGGCCTTATCTGATCACATGGTCTTCTAGACAAATGTTACCCTATCAGTTACTGATCCATAGCCGTTGGAATCAGCTCATTTGCTGATGTGGATAAGAAGATATGGGCATAATACGAAAACAGGTCAGCACAGACGTCATTGCACATCAGCCAACTTGATGGTCGATTTCGCTAGGGAAAACGACTCCGTTTCAAGAAGTGTAAAACATGAAAAAGATAGATATGCCTCTTAGCTTTGCATGGCTACAAATTTCAGCCTTATTTCTTCAGTGAAACTCGATATATAGCTGATATGGAAAAAGGTGTCGGAACTGGAACTGAACTGGATTTGCCCTTAATTCTAGTAATCTGAAATCACTCAAAGAAACTTGTGAAAAACACCAAAATACATAAAAATATAAAAGATCATAAACACAATTAGACTAAACAATAATAACTCGTATTTGACACAAAACAATAATAAAACATAACTAAAAACTATATAATTATACGAGTTATCACACCCCCACACTTAGATTGTTGCTAGTCCCTAGCAATGACTCAATAAAAATAAAATAAGAAAATCTAATCTAATCCATTTTCGTAGGAAATCACGGTGGCACTTAGCATGTGACACAAGCCTTTAAACCCCTAGGTGTCCCTAGTGGACGAGTTTAGTCTCGTGAGGGTTTACTAGAACGATACCCACAAAAATTGAAAAACTAAAATATAAATAAACTGCATATACTAAAAATATTTACTCCTAATCCTTTCAATACAAATTAGAGACAATATTTGAACAAGTCTTATAAACTAATCAATAGCTTAAGGAATTTCACAAAAAATCATGCTTGAATGTAAATTATTTGAGTTAAGCCAATATTAGCATAACATATCTCAATCAAAATATTGCATGTTCAAATTTAATCTCAACTTCTCACATGGGATACCCTCATGATTTTCACTCTTTAAAGTAGTGGTGAAGTGTTTACACTCAATCAATCTCATGAAAACAGTTCTACCATATTCTTGCTTGTCCACCTATTCTCCACTATTTAGATCATACAACTTCATGAATCAAGAGGTCTTTAATCAAGGTTGTAATGGGGCCAAGGGGTTTGTAATGTGGTTGAAGAACAAAAGGATAAAGATATCACAAAGGTTCCAAAGAGTTCATAAAGTTTAGAGATATAAAAAGATCATACAAAGAAACTTCTCAAAACTCTTTACAAGTACATAGTCACCTAGGCCGGATATTCATGTTGGGCCTTTTCTTCATTCTAAACGACTTTGTAACATCTTTTTCTTTTTCCACAAATTCAAGAGATGATTCATATTTTTTTTTTTACATAGGAATGTATTTGCCAGTATTCCATTTCTTTTTCTCTTGACTTTTCTTTTCTTTTCCCCCCACACTTATTTCTTGTTTCTAACCCAAATTTTTAACTAAAAATATCCCTTGTCTTTGCAACTTGTCTCAAAACATCCTAATTCATCTTTGGAACAAAGGTAAAGATATAAGTATATTTAGGTTAGGGACAAGTTATGGTTACCAAAGAGATAGCTTATTCAATGTAGGCTCAAATTGGTTCACTAAGGGTGTGTTCTCTTGGAACATCAATAAGGGATGGCTGTTTGGCCCTGGCTAAAAATCCTAATGCCTCTATCATATTCATGTTGTCACATGTATCAATATAGTCTCAAACGGTTTAAAGCAAGTTCTAGAGAATCATGTAATCATAAGAGCACTCAAGAAAGAAATTAGATTGATTTGTATAATGCATCAATCATTATAGGCTCAAAAACTCACAAGGATGATTATACAAGTCAGATTAAGTCTAAACATGCTTCTTTCTCAATCAACATATTATATTAACATTGGCTCATAAAAAGGTTGACATCAAGCTCAATTCTCATGAAAATCTTCTCACTAATAAATCTGTTTTAGACTTATGCAATTCATATCTCATCATTGTATTAAAAAGGAACTAAAACTCACAAAAAAAAAAAATAATAATAATAAAGAAAAAAAAAATAGTAGACAAAAATAAAAGAAATCCTAAATCATTCCCCCCACACTTAATTCTTACATTGTCCTCAATGTAAGTCTATTAACTCAAATGAAAGAATCATGTGTAAGAGAAAAGAACTAATAACATAAGAATAGGAACAACTAAGACTCAAAACAAAACAAAACCATGCAACCTAAATAATCCTAAAATACTAAACAAAAATTAACAAGTAAACATAAAAAGATTAAAATCAAACTGACAAGGTATGTCTCAAGTCTCCCTTACTCAGACCTTGTTCAGAATGAATACTTCTAAATTGCTTAAAACACAACAAACTCTTTTTTTTTTTTTTTTTTTTGAAAAGAAGAAATCAAACTGACAAGGTATGTCTCAAGTCTCCCTTAGTCAGACCTTGTTCAGAATGAATACTTCTTAATTTTTTTTTTTTTTTAAATTAGCAAAATATGTCCCTTACCCCCTACTAAAATATGGCATTGTCCCCAATGTCAAATTTTAAAGGTAGAATTTAGGAGATATTACCTGCAGAGGTTGCTAACCACTTATTATAACTGAGACACAACAAGCAAAATGTTAGATAATGTCACAAAGACAAAGTGCAATCCACTCCTTGCTCGTCCATATCTCTTTTTCTTTTTCCGAGCGTTTGCGAAACAACCGTAGCAGATAAACACTCATAAGCTTGGAGTTTTTTAAGTAAATCTTCAATGGTTGTAGCAGAAATTATGGTTCTCCTTGCCTCTGAAAACATGAATCCATTATCCACAGCATTATCAAAATATAAAAGCAAATTACTAAAATAACCATTAATATTAAGCAAACCAATGGGTTTCTTATTTGTGACCAAAGATGACCAAGAAGCCACGCAAGCTATTTCTTCCAATGTACCCAGACCTCCTGGTAAAGCAATGAATGCATCGGCAGAATGGTACATGATTGTTATCCGTTCAGGGACACTCCAGACTTGTATTTCCTTACCCACGGTAGGTCCACAAAAACTTGTGAATAGTTTTGGCACGATTCCTAGAACTGGACTTCCTCCGGCGTGTGCTGCTGTAGCGACTGCTCCCATTAAACCCGTACTACCTCCTCCATAAATCAAGTGGATCTTTTGTTGGGCAAGTATTACTCCAACTCTTATGGCTTCATCAGCGAATATGTTATTTTTTCCTGGATAAGCACCTCCAAAGACACAAATTTTTTTAATGCGCTGGGATGAAGTACTTTCCATTTTTTTTTTTCGAGTGCCTGAAAGAGAATGAGTACATGGTGTAATATATAGAGGACTCAGTAGTGAATCAGACAAGAGTAATAATGTCGCCGAAAGTGTATCTGACCTGTCAGAAGAAAATGTTAACCTAACAAAAGATTTTTGTGTGATTTCAGGAAGAAAATCAAAAAGAGAAAAAAAAAATCAACCGTAAAAGACAAATAAAAAAAAACGAGAATAGTTACACAAATCGAACAACACGTAAATTAAACCAAAATAAAGTTATTGCAAATCAAACCAAAAGCTGAGAAGTCATTTATTGTAGTTGTGATTGTGGCTCACATCTTCCTCTGGTTTTACGTCCAGAAACGGCTTAAACGCCTTCTATGAGTCGAGGATATGCTTCCCATCCAGTTTTCTTACAAGCTGGCAAACAGGGTCTTTTAACATCAGATTCCCAAGATGTTGCCATTCCCTTTGGAATTGCGGCCATAAATCAAGAATTTCTCTTTGTACGTCTCCACTAGGATGCGTCTCAAGAGAAAGTTGGATATTACCCAAATTCTCCTTACTCAGTCCATCCTTAATGAATTCAATTTTATCATCTCGATTAGAGGACGGAATCCCAATAGAACGACATTTACCGTTACACGTCCATCGTGCACATTTGTGGCAATTTGAACTCATGCGCTTTGCTCGTCGCTTCTTTGCAAAAGTGCTTCTACCTGTACCTGGTAAATGCAAAACAGGAAGATATTCATCTTCACGTACCTTGGCTTCAATTATCCAACGTATGTCGTCAGGAATCCCTTTGTGCATAAGCATTCTTAATCTTTCAAGTCGAACTTGGTAAAGCTTCAGTAAAATATTTCGAGGAAAAGGAGGAAATCGTTTCTGCAATCTTGTGAGAATATCATCCATCCTGAAAAAAAAATGAAAAAAAATTGAAAGAGAAATTGGAAGAGAAATTTATATACAATATCAGTTTTGTGGGTAGCTGATGGAACCGATTTAAATAATCACGGAGTATCGTTATCCGCCATTTAACCGGGGTTAAAAAAATTATATTTACATCTAGTTATTTTCAAAACAAGGATCAGAAAGAAAAACAACATAAAAAGACTCAAAAACAAAACACTCTAAATAAAATCCTAAATTCTTCCCCCCACACATAATTTTTACATTGTCCTCAATGTAATGCTATTATCCCCCAATGCAAGAATTATATGTAAGAGAAAAGAACTATTAAACAAAAGAAAAGAAAAACAATAAAAGATAGAATGATGGAGAGTAAGGAATATGCAAATCTGATATAATAGATGCTCTCCATCCTTTTGGGTTGCCTCTCCAAGAAGCGCTTGGTTTATTGTCCTCAGCTTGACTTAGACCCATGCCATTATTATTCAACATACTTTGGCTCAAAAAGTGGAAACTCCTCCACATCTTGTATTGGAAAGTTCTCATAGTAAGGCTTCAATCTATGACCATTCACTTTGAATGCCTTATCTGTTTTCGGGCTTTGGATTTCAACTGCACCATGAGTAAATACATTAGTAATAACAAAAGGTCCAACCCAACGAGAACGTAACTTACCTGGATATAACTTAAGGCGTGAATGGAAGAGAAGAACTTTTTGTTCAACAACAAATTCTTTTCTTGATATCATCTTGTCATGGAATGCCTTAGTCTTTTCCTTGTAAATCCTAGAATTCTGATAGGCATCATTCCTTATCTCCTCTAATTCTTGTAGGTCAAGTTTTCTTTTCTTTCCTATCTCATCCATCTCCATGTTGCATTGTTTGATAGCCCAATATGATTTATGTTCCAATTCAACCGGAAGATGACAAGGCTTACCATAAACAAGTCGATAAGGAGACATACCAATGGGTGTCTTATATGCTGTCCTATAAGCCCAAAGTGCATCATCAAGTCGTGAACTCCAATCCTTCCTATTTGGATTAACTGTCTTTTCAAGGATGGACTTAACTTCTCGGTTTGACACTTCAGCTTGCCCACTAGTTTGAGGATGATATGAGGTGGAGACCTTGTGTGTGATGTTATACTTCCTCAAAAGTGCTTCCATAGTCCTATTGCAAAAGTGAGTACCTCTATCGCTAATTATGGCCTTTGGCGTTCCAAACCTAGCCAAGATGTTAGTCTTGACAAAATCTGAAACAACTTTAGAGTCATTAGTCCTAGTGGATTTTGCTTCCACCCACTTTGAAACATAATCAACGGCAAGTAAAATATAAAGATTACCAAAAGAATGAGGAAAAGGTCCCATGAAATCCATGCCCCATACATCAAAAATTTCAACAATAAGTATTGGAGTTTGAGGCATTTGATTTCTAGGACCTAAGTTACCTGTTCTTTGGCAACGATCACATGACTTGCAAAAGAGGTATGCATCTTTGAATATGGTAGGCCAATAAAATCCAGAATCAAGAACTTTCATGGCTGTTCTTTTGGATCCAAAGTGTCCTCCACATGCATAAGAGTGACAAAAGGTGAGAATAGATTGAAATTCAGTTTCGAGTACACACCTTCTTATAATCTGATCGGAGCAATGCTTCCAAAGGTAAGGATCATCCCATATGTAGTATTTGGCATCACTCTTGATCTTATTTCTTTGAGCTTGTGTCAACTCTTGTGGCAACTTCTTGGTAACTAAGTAATTAACAATATCAGCATACCAAGGAGTTGTTGTACTTATAAAAAGAAGTTGCTCATCCGGAAAGTTCTCATTCAAGGGTAGTGCATCCTCTTCATGAACTAAACGGCTAAGATGGTCCGCAACCAGGTTGTCACTACCTCTCTTATCTTTTATCTCCAAATCAAACTCTTGTAAGAGAAGTATCCATCTAATCAACCTTGGTTTGGCCTCCTTTTTAGTGAGCAAGTACTTAAGGGCTGCATGGTCAGAATATACAATTACTTTAGTACCAATTAAATAAGATCGAAATTTTTCTAAGGCAAATACAACAGCCAAAAGTTCTTTTTCAGTAGTGGAATAGTTCAATTGAGCATCATTAAGAGTTCGGGAGGCATAATAAATGGCATGTGAGGCTTTGCCAACCCGTTGGCCCAAAACAGCTCCAATGGCATAGTCACTAGCATCACACATGATTTCAAAAGGTACATTCCAATCTGGTGGTTGGATGATAGGAGCTGATGTCAAGAGTCCCTTCAATGTTTCAAACGCCTCTTTGCATTTATCATCAAAGTGGAAAACCACATCTTTTTGTAGTAGCTTGCAAAAAGGTAATGTGATCTTTGAGAAGTCTTTGATAAATCTCCTATAGAAACCTGCATGTCCAAGAAAAGAACGAACCTCTCTCACATTTGTGGGAGGTGGTAAAGAATGCATAATATCTATTTTAGACTTATCAACCTCTATCCCTCTAGAAGAAATAACATGGCCCAAAACTATTCCTTGTTCTACCATAAAGTGGCATTTTTCCCAATTCAAAACAAGGTTAGTTTCCATGCATCTTTCAAGTACAAGTGTAAGGTTCTCTAGACATCTATCAAAAGAATCACCATAGACACTAAAATCATCCATAAATACTTCTATGATGTTCTCTACATAATCTGAAAATATGCTAACCATACACCTTTGGAATGTAGCTGGTGCATTACAAAGACCAAATGGCATACGCCGGTATGCAAAAGTACCAAATGGACATGTGAATGTTGTTTTCTCTTGGTCCTCCGGAGCAATGGCTATCTGATTATAACCTGAAAAACCATCAAGAAAACAATAATGAGAATGGCCAGCTAACCTTTCAAGCATTTGATCAATAAAAGGTAAAGGAAAGTGGTCTTTGCGAGTTGTGGAATTAAGTTTACGATAATCAATACAAACTCGCCATCCTGTTTGAATCCTAGTAGGAACAAGTTCATTCTCATTATTTGTTACCACCGTTACACCTGATTTCTTTGGAACCACTTGGACTGGGCTCACCCATTTGCTATCCGAGATAGGATAGATCACTCCAACATCTAGGAGTTTCAGTATCTCCTTTTTCACAACCTCCATCATAGGAGGGTTCAATCTTCTTTGTGCTTCTCTTGTTGGTTTAGACCCTTCCTCTAACAAAATCCGGTGCATGCACATGGATGGGCTTATTCCCTTGATATCGGCAATTGTCCAACCAATTGCTGTTTTATGCTCTCTAAGCACCTGGATAAGTCGCTCTTCTTGCAAAGGTGTGAGCTCTTTGGCAATGATGATCGGTAGTGTGTCCTTTTTACCTAAGAACACATATTTCAAGTGGTTCGGTAGTGGTTTCAATTCTAAAGTTGGTGCCTGCAAAATGGAAGGTAGAAGTTTCTCATTAGATAAAGGCAAATCAATAAATGAAACATCAAACCTTGCATCTTTAGGTTGCAGCGAGTGTAAAGATTCTAGTGCCCCTTCCACCTGGTCACTCAAGGCTAGTTTAGCATTCCCCATTCCGAGATGGTTGCTAATGACTATTTCTACACTATCTTCACCATCTAGCTCATAAGCTTGCTGCACTAGTGAGTCAATTATATCAATATTAAAAACAGAATGCACATCACTAGGATATCTCATGGCCTCAAAAATGTTAAAGCGAATTATTTCACCATCAAATTCCATAGTTAAAGTGCCATCATGTACATCTATTTTAGTTCTTGCTATTTTCAAGAATGGTCTCCCTAATAGAATAGGTGTGGGATTAGAAGACATCTCATCTTCCATCTCAATAACATAAAAGTCAGCGGGAAAAACCAATTCATTAACCTGTACAAGAACGTCTTCTACAACTCCTCTTGGATAAGTGTTAGAACGGTCAGCAAGTTGTATTATAACACCGGTTTCCTCTAATGGTCCTAGATTCAATGAAGCATAAATTGAATATGGCATGACATTAATAGATGCCCCTAGATCTAGCATAGCACGCTCAAACCTGGTGTTGCCTATCTTACAAGGAATGGTAAACATACCTGGATCCTTGCATTTAGGTGGGAGTTTCTTTTGAAGAACAGCTGACACATTCTCCCCCACACTTACCTTTTCATTCCATTTCAACTTCCGTTTAGATGTGCACAA
This sequence comes from Fremontodendron californicum, assembly GCA_030761205.1. Taxonomy (NCBI): domain Eukaryota; kingdom Viridiplantae; phylum Streptophyta; class Magnoliopsida; order Malvales; family Malvaceae; genus Fremontodendron; species Fremontodendron californicum. The sequence continues at coordinate 6,342,362 of JAULJL010000037.1, forward strand.
CTCTTTTAGGAACTTGGCATATCTTGGCACTTGCTTGATAGCATCTAGTAAAGGAATGTTCACCTCTACTTTCCGGAAGGTTTCCAAAATTTCCTTCTCTTGCTCCTCTTTCTTGGACTTTGCTAACCTGCTAGGAAAAGGTGGAGGAGTTATATAAGAAGGAAATGATGGTTTAGGAATTACCTTTTTTAGTGGCTCGTTGGGATGTGAAGAGGATGCCATGGTATTGTTCTCCCCTTGAGCACTATCATTTTGTGGTGTCTCTAGCTGTTTCCCACTTCTTAAATTTATAGCATTGGCATTCTCTCTTGGATTCACTATGGTTTGGGAAGGTAATTTCCCAGAATCCCTTGCTTGCATTTGACTCATGGTTGTTGCCAATTGCCCTATTTGAGTCTCCAAATTTCGAATACTTGTCTTTGTTTCCTGTTGAAATTGAATTGTATTAGTAGAAAGAGCTTTAACAAGATCTTCAAGAGAAGTACCTGAATTTTGGGTGGGTGGTAGTTGTTGTCGGGTTTGGTATGGTTGTTGCACTCTTTGCTGAAAACCCGGTGGCCTGTGGTCAAATGGTGGAGGAATAGTTTGTGATTGGTTCCCTCCATAATTGAAGTTTGGATGATCCCTCCATCCTGGATTGTAAGTGTTTGAGTAGGGATCATATTTCCTTGATTGGTTCTGAAATCCACCCATGGCATTCACATGTTCATTGGTATCCTCTTGAAGTGTTGGACACATATCAGTTTGGTGCCCTATGTTTGAACATATGCCACAAGCCTTTATTTGTTGTATTTTACCTACAGCCAATTGTTGAACAAGAGAAGTCAGTTTATCAAATTTTTGTTCAAGGGATGATATACTTACCTCATTAACTCTCTTGGGTTGTGGTGGTGGATCTTGTCTCATTGAGAACTGTTGAGAATTGGCTGCCATGTTGGAGATTAATGTTCTAGCAGCCCTGGGAGTCTTATCAACTAGAGCTCCCCCACTAGCGGCATCTATCATACTTCTCTCCATGGGCATGAGACCTTCATAGAAGTATTGGATGAGAAGTTGTTCACTTATCTGATGATGTGGACATGATGCACAAAGTTTCTTGAACCTCTCCCAATATTCATATAAGGACTCTCCGTTGTATTGCCGAATCCCACATATCTCTTTCCTAATGTTGGCAGCCTTAGATGCTGGGAAATACCTTTCCAAGAATGCTTTCTTCAAATCATTCCATGTAGTGATGGTCCCGGATGGTAGATAGTAGAGCCATTCCTTTGCTGAATCAGCTAGAGAGAATGGGAAGGCTCTCAACTTAACTTGCTCTTCCGTGACCCCTGTTGGTCTCATGCTTGAGCAAACTACATGGAATTCCTTGAGGTGCTTATTTGGATCCTCTCCTGCAAAACCATGAAAAGTTGGGAGAAGATGAATCAAACCAGATTTTAATTCAAAAGCTACCTCAAGATTAGCATATTCAATGCATAATGGTTGTTGACCCAAGTCCGGAGCGGCTAGCTCCTTGAGAGTTCGGTTGTCAGCTGCTGCCATCTCTCCTTGCTTCTCTTGGATGTTTTGGATCAACTCCTCAATTGGTTGTTGGTGAGAAGTTATAAATTCCTGAATTTTCCTAAGTCGTAAGTCTTCTTCGGGGGCTTGGAACATTCACTAATAAAAAAAAAAATAAGAAAGTAAATAATTAGAACAGAAAATAAGAATAAACCAATAAACTAATAAACTAAAGAAAGCAATCCCCGGCAACGGCGCCAAAAATTTGATGCACCCAAAAGAGTGTATCTTATTTAACCTTGCACTAAAAAGATCAATTGTAAGTATAATGATTAGCAAGGGTCGAGTCCTCAGGGATTGGGTTTTAATCTATGAGTTATTAGTTTATAACTTACGTTCAAAGAAAACAATAAAAGAAAAGGGGTTTTTGAAGCCAGATTTAAACTAAAGTAAATAATAAGAATAAGATGCAAGGCGGTATAACCAGCCAATAAAAATATATATACTAAATTAGGCGGTATAACCAGCCAATAAAAATATATATACTAAATTAGGCGGTATAACCAGCCAATAAAAATAAATATAAAAAATAAGCAAACTAAAAGTAAGAAAACAAGAAAGTAAGAAGAATCAAATATGAAAAATATGGTTAAGGTTTCATTCTCCACCACTAGACATCATTAAGAATCAATTTCAGATCTATCAATATCAACCAACTATCAAAGTTAACAACCGTAGATAACAACAAGCTCTGTTATCCCAATCTTTCCTTAATTTGTCGTTAAATAGAACAAGCTCTCTATTTAATCTCTAACCATTAAACAACCTAGAATAAGCTCTCTAAATTCAATTTAATGGCAGCTTTATGATGAGAAAGATAGGTTGATCTAAGCAACAAACACATAAGCTCGGATTGTTCAACTTAGGTTATGTTCCACTTTGCAATTATTGAAAACTTGACCATAATCATTAATCACAAATTGCCACTTATGAATAGGAAATCAAGACAATTACACGGATCAAGACTCCTAAACTAGCAATAGATAATTATCAAGATCTATCTAGTTGTACACCTAAATAAATCAAGACAACATCATGAACAATTCTTGTAGAAGAACATAAGCAACTTTGATAGAAAATTAATGATAGATAGAATCTGAAAATCAATCACAAAACGTGTCTAGGGCTTTGAAATCACCCTTAACCAAATAGAAGTTTAGCCTAGCATAGGCATCATAAACATAAACATAAAATTAAAGAGAATCTAAGAAGGAAATAAAAGAAAGAAAGAAGAAGAAGAAGAATATTAATTATCCAACCTCTTGCTCTTTCTAAAGAAAAAGAAAACTAGAGAAAAGAAAGAAGAAGAAAACTTAGAGAATTTTGTTAAAATGGCTAATATCCTACCAATCTCCAATATGATCCCTTACAATCATCCAAGGCCCTCTATTTATACACATTTTGGAGGGCTAAATGACAAGAGACAAGCTTTACAAATTTCAAAGGTAGGTATAATAGGTGGGTGCATTTTCTAACAATTTTCGTCATGTATGACGATTTTGATCAGCCAACTTGATGGTCGATTTTGTCAATTTTGGAGGCCTTATCTGATCACATGGTATTCTAGAAAAATGTTACCCTATCCGTTACTGATCCATAGCCGTTGGAATCAGCTCATTTGCTGATGTGGATAAGAAGATATGGGCATAATACGAAAACAGGTCAGCACAGACGTCATTGCACATCAGCCAACTTGATTGTCGATTTCGCTAGGGAAAACGACTCCGTTTCAAGAAGTGTAAAACATGAAAAAGATAGATATGCCTCTTAGATTTGCATGGCTACAAATTTCAGCCTTATTTATTCAGTGAAACTCGAGATATAGCTGATATGGAAAAAGGTGTCGGAACTGGAACTGAACTGGATTTGCCCTTAATTCTAGTAATCTGAAATCACTCAAAGAAACTTGTGAAAAACACCAAAATACATAAAAATATAAAAGATCATAAACACAATTAGACTAAACAATAATAACTCGTATTTGACACAAAACAATAATAAAACATAACTAAAAACTATATAATTATACGAGTTATCAACGGGCGAGACAAAGAAACATGCCGAAGATAATCCTTCGTTCAGAAAATTCATTAGTACTGTCTGGCTTGTTAATTCCATGGAGCCAACAATTGGAAAAACATATATGTTTTTGCTAACTGCAAAAAATGTCTGGGATAGTGTTCGTGAAATGTACTCAGACTTGGAAAACTCTTCCCAAATTTTTGAATTGAAGATGAAGTTGTGGCACTCCAAACAGGGTGATCATGATGTGACTGAATATTACAACAAAATGATGGGATTTTGGCAAGAGCTGGACTTATGTTACAATGACATGTGGGAGAATGGGAATGATCGTGTAAGATATATGAAAAGAATAGAGAATGACAGAGTTTACCTATTTTTGACAGGTTTGAACAGGAGTTTGGAACGAGGTACGAGGTTGTATACTTGGAAAACAGCCGCTGCCATCTCTTCATAAAGTGTTTGCTAAAGTTAGAAGAAAAGCAGGTAGAAGAAAAGTAATGTTAGGAGACAGCAACCAATCTCCTATCGAAGCCTCTGCGCTTGTTACTAAAGTCAACCATAATAACCCTCGACAATCCAGAAAAGAAGAAAAAGTGTGGTGTGATCATTGCAACAAACCACGCCACACACGGGAGACATGTTCGGAGTTACATGGGAAGCCTCCGAATTGGAAACCACGATCATTCAATCATGACTCAAAGGCACTGTCGGGTCTTGTGTGGGACAGATAAATCAGTTTCCCAACGAGACGCTGATACTAGGGCTGAGCAAAAAAACCGAGAAAACCGAAAACCGATCCGAATCGTAGTGTTCGGTTCGGTTTCGGTTCGGTTTTTTTTTAATTCGGTTAAAATTCGGTTCGGTTATTAGTTCGGTTTTTTCGGTTCGGTTCAGTTTTCGGTTCGTAAGTCCAAAAACCGCAATTAACCGAACCGATCCGAATTCTATTTTTTAAATAATTTTTTAATTATTTTTTTATTTTTATAATATAAAAATAAATATTTTATTTCTAAATTAGTGAAAAAAAATTAAAAATACTATAAAAAAAGATAATTTTTAAAAATTTTAAAAATTAAGATAATTTGATTGTGGAAATAGCATGTTAGGCATAAATAACCTATTAAAATAGCATGTAATAAAGCCCAAATTTTTAAAAGCCCAAAAAAATATGGAAAACCGATAAGGAACTGAACCGAACAGAGATACGACGGTTCGGTTATAACCGATTTTTTTATTATTGCGGTTCGGTTTCGGTTACCCATTTGGAAAAACCGAATTCCTCGGTTCGGTTTGTAAAACCCGAAATAACCGACCCGAACCGAACCGAACTCACCCCTAGCTGATACATCCTTTTTCCACTGGTACTCTTTCTGTCTTTTCTCCAGCTTTTGATTAGTATCCATTGGTGTGTCACTAGGCTTACATCTACTCATTCTAGTTTCTCTTAGCAAATCTAAAACATACTTTCTTTGAGATACTACAGAGCAAGAGGCTCCAATGGTTCAGGAGGAATTAATGAGACATCTTCTTTTAGTAAGGAACACTTAGACCAACTATATAAACTATTTCAATCCACACAGTTTTCAAATGTGTCTTCCTCGTGTTCCCTAGCCCAAAAAGGTGATTATCTTCAAGCCATAGCATTCAATGTGTCTATTACCTCTAGTTACCCATGGATCATATGACAGGATGTTCTAAGTTATTTTCCTCTTATAGTCTATGTGCAGGTAACCAGAAAATTAAGATTGCTGATGGTTCTCTTTCAGCAATTGTTGGAAAAAGATCTGTAGCCATCTCAAAAAATTTTGTCATTCATAATGTCTTTCATGTTCCAAATCTCTATTGCAATTTGTTATCTATTAGTAAGCTAACTCATTACCTAAACTGTTGTGCTAAATTTTTTTTAAACCACTGTGAATTTCAGGCACTGGATTCAGGGAAGACGATTGGCAATGCTAGGGAAAGTGATAGACTCTATTATTTTGAAGATGAAAGTTCCATACGTGGACAAGCTCAAATAACCGGTCTTCGGTCAGTTTCTATTTCTAGTAACGATGAAGTAATTTATGGCATTTTAGATTAGGCCATCCAACTTTCAATATTTGAAGTACTTGTTTCCAAACTTATTCAAGAATAAAAATCCATATTCATTTCAGTGTGAAATTTGTCAAATTGCTAAACATCATCGTGTTCCTTTTCCAATACAATCTTATAAGTCTTCTAAACTGTTTGCTCTCATTCATAGTGATGTGTGGGGTCCTTGTAAAACTGCAACAGTTTCTGGTAAAAAATGGTTTCTAACCTTTATTGATGATCACACTCGTATTTGTTGGGTTTATTTACTAAAAGAAAAGTCAGAGGCAGGAAACATTTTTAAATATTTTTACAATATGGTTGAGACCTAATTTCAAGAAAAAATTCAAGTTTTTCAAAGTGACAATGGAAAAGAGTACTTTAATCACCTTCTGGGCAACTATTTTTTTGGAAAAGGAAATTGTTCATCAAAGCTCTTGTATTGATACACCACAACAAAATGGAGTTGTAGAGAGAAAAAATAAACATCTCTTAGAAGTGGCTAGGTCCTTAATGTTTACAACTAAAGTACCTAAATACTTATGGGGGACGCTATTCTCACGGCTACATATCTAATAAATAGAATGCCATCAAGAGTTTTGAATTTTCAAACTCCAAAAAACAGATTTAATGAGTTTTTCCCTTTGACAAGGCCGATTTCTAACTTACCTCTGAAAGTGTTTGGTTATTTCGCGTTTGTACATATCCATAATCATAACCGTAGTAAATTAGACCCACGAGCTTTAAAATGTGTTTTTCTTGGTTACTCTCCAACACAAAAAGGGTATAGGTGTTTTGATCCTCAAACAATATTTTTTTTTTTGTAACTATGGATGTCACATTTTTTGAATCCCAAAGTTTTTTTGACACTCCTCTTCAAGGGGAGAATTGGTATGAAGACTCGTTAATTGAACTTGAACTTGGAAAAAATGAAAATGTATGTTGTGAACTTGAGCAAAAATCATATCTACCCATTGATTTTAACATCTTGGTACAGCCTGTCAATAATAACTCGGATAGTTTAGAATCAGGTAAGTCACCTATGAAAGAAAGGCAGCTTAATTTAATGCCACAACAGGACAATGAAACTAGACCAGAAACTGAAAAAAACTCTAAGGTTCGTGTCTACTCACGGAAAAACCAAATTCAAACTAAGGGAGCAGTCACAACTGTGCAGAACCAGAAATCCATCCCGAATCCAGAACCAGAAGTCATTGATTCTCCAAATTCAAGTATTCCATTCGAGTCGTGTCCCTCACAAACTGACAATTTTGATTCTCTTAATATTCCTATTGCACTTAGGAAAGGTGTCTGAAGTTGTACTAAACATCCATTATCAAAATATGTGTCTTATGAAAAACTATCACCCTCTTTCCTTGCTTTTACCTCACAATTGTCTAGTGTAGATGTTCCAAAGAATATATAGGAAGCTCTAAAAGTTCCCGAATGGAAGGAGGCAGTCTTTAAAGAGATGAAAGCATTAGAAAAAAATGGCACATGGGAAAAAGTCCATTTACCAAAAGGGAAGACACCTGTGGGATGCAAGTGGGAGTTTACAATAAAGTTCAAGTCAGATGGAACTCTAAAACGTTACAAGGCAAGACTGGTTGCAAAAGGCTTTACACAAACCTATGGGATAGATTAACAGGAGACGTTTGCACCTATGGCAAAGCTAAACATAGTGAGAGTACTTTTGTCTTTAGCTGTGAATCTTGAGTGGCCTCTACACCAACTAGATGTTAAGAATGCCATTCTTAACGGAGATTTAGAAGAAGAAGTTTTCATGGATGCTCCTCCAAGATTTGAAGATCAGTTCAGAACTAAAGTGTGTAAGCTAAAAAGGTCACTATACGGATTGAAACAGTCTCCAAGAGCTTGGTTTGAACGATTCACAAGGTCAGTAAAAAATCAAGGCTATAGTCAGGCACAAACTGATCATACGATGTTCATGAAACATAGAGGTGCAGGGAAGATAGCCATTTTGATTGTCTATGTTGATGATATAATTTTTACTGGAAGTGATGATAATGAGTTGGCTAGATTGAAGAAGTGTCTTGCCGCTGAATTTGAGATCAAAGATTTGGGATCCTTAAAATATTTCTTGGGAATGGAGGTTGGAAGATAAAAAAAGGGCATTGTAGTATCTCAAAGGAAGTATGTCTTAGATTTGCTAAGAGAAACTGGAATGAGTGGATGTAAGCCTAGTGACACACCAATAGATACTAATCAAAAGCTTGGAGAAAAGACAGAAGGAGTACCAGTGGAAAAAGGGATGTATCAGCGTCTCATTGGGAAACTGATTTATCTGTCCCACACAAGACCCGACATTGCCTTTGCAGTCAGTGTGGTAAGTCAGTTTATGCATTCACCATATGAAGAACATTTAGAAGCTGTCTACCGAATTATCAGGTACTTAAAAGGTACACTTGGAAAAGGATTGTGGTTCAAGAAAGGGAAATCAAGAACAGTGGAGATATTCACAGATGCAGATTGGGCAGGATCAATCTCTGACAGAAGATCCACCTCTGGCTACTGTGCATTCCTATAGGGAAACTTAGTAACATGGAGGAGCAAGAAGAAAAATGTGGTTGCTTGAAGCAGTGCAGAGGCTGAACTTCAAGCTATTGCTAATGGGGTATGCGAAATAATGTGGCTGAAGAGAGTGCTTGAAGAACTAAAGCTAAGTTCAGAATCTCATATGAAATTGTTTTGTGATAATAAAGCAGCTATCTGCATAGCTAACAATCCGGTTCAACATGATCGGACAAAACATATCGAGATTGACAGACATTTCATTAAGTAAAAACTGGAAAGTAGAATATTGTGTATGCCATTTATAACCACAGATCAACAGTTAGCTGATTGTCTGACTAAGAGCTTGTCTAGAACCAATTTTGAGACACTAGTCAGCAAGTTGGGCATGATTGACATTTATGCGCCAACTTGAGGGGGAGTGTAGAAAATCAAGATTCTTAGGGATTTGTAAGATATCCAATAAATCTAGTTGTTAGCAGAATTTGGTCCAAATCATGTAGTTAAGATAGGTCCTAGAATTAAGGAAATTTATGCAGATTTGTAGTTCCGTTAAGTTTTAAATTTCCTCTATTTATAATTCTTGTAATTCCTGTTTTAATAATAAGAAGTAGTTCTATCTTTTCTCTCTTTTTTCATTGCTGCGCTCATAGATAAAAAGGTATGTGACCTTCAAGTTTCACAGGACTTTAAAAGAGTTATTTAGAGGAAAAAAAACACGCCTGAAGCTTGGCTTTCCTTATAGCAAATAAGCCCTCTATTAGAAATTGAACACGTTTATCTATCTCTCCCTCATGAAGAATCTCCCGAAAATGCTCAAAAATACCTGTAACACACTAGTAAACAGTAACTTTTTCTAAACCTAACTCATCTAACTAACCAGCATTAAAACCACACTTTAGGTTATCAACTAAATGAAGTTCATCTTAGTATGTTCTAGAAGCTGAAGCAAGATAAACAGGCATCCCTGAGAAAAAAATGATTTGTCATGCATTACATGTATGATTAACAAAATGCAAGAGAATGCATCTCAGCATTCCTACACCATCATAATATTATGGAATCTAAACCAGAATCAATCATAATACAGATAAGTAAAACTACCACATTGAACTATACACGACTCAAACAGTTACACTCACCATGGAGGCCTTTCGGTGAAAGATCTTGAAGTAATGAACCACACTCGATAACAAAACCAACAGCTACCTCAACACTGTCATCTGTAGGGTTCTCCAGCAAAACTGTGAGCAGTTCCAAAGCAATAATCTCGTGAGCCACTTGCTGGTTCACAAGAAGTGCTATAAATTTACAGCAGCTAATAATTGAGGCTGTCCAACAAAAGAAACAATCAGTAATACATCCAACCGAAAAAAGAGGTATCCTTTAGTCAATGATAGATAAATCATTAGAACTAGTGAAGAAAGGGGTAACTACTCACCTTGTCATTCCGCTTATATGCTCTCTTAAGTTGCAAAACAATCCTTCTCAACAATAAATCCCCCAGCTCAGGAAACTTGGTGTTAACAACAGCCACCAATGCAGCAAAAACATCTGTGAAACCTGGTTATGCCATCTGAGATTTCATACACGAACGACAAAATAGACCCCTTCCTCGAATAAGATTCTCAACAAAGAGTTTTGGAATAATATTCTTTATATTAGTAGCATTGACTTTGTTAACAAGCCAATTGATACTTTTTTCTAAGGGCATCCCATGTTAATTGCTGATACTCGACACTGCTCTTATCCTGTGTCTCTTTCATTATTCTTGCTAATTTAAATTGAGGAATATAAACCCCTCCACTCCTACCTAAATTCGCCATATCACCATTCAAGTTGGTTTGTTGCGAAGCTGATTGTTTCTGCTTGATTTCTCCTTCCTCTTTCTTCTTAAAACTATTATCATCTTGTCATAATGTGTCAAATGTGAATTCAGCAAGCTAGACACAAACATGGAGTCGCCACTAATCATCTAATCTAGGTGTGATTAGTCACCTTTATGAATCTATTCTTTTTAAAGTAATCCTGACTAAGGCACTCTAAAAAGAATAGGTTTCGATCTACGTTTTAGAACTAGGTTCGGGAGTTCGTTACATGTAGGGAAAGATTAGCACCCCCACAACGTCTATCTAGAGATAGTACCATGTTAATCACATATTATCCTAAATGGTCTTTAAATGGTCTTAATTAATATCGTAATCATGCAAAATAATCTTAAAAAAATAAAAACAAAATAAAATCATATCATATTTATTCCTAAAGCACGCAAAAATCTAAAAATCATATCATATCAATTCCTTAATCATGCAATAATAATAATAATAATAATCCAAAATCAATGCAATAATTCTAAAATAAAAATAATCCTAAAATCATTCCAAGTAAGAATAAAAAAGAAATAATAAAATCATTCAAAAATAAGAATAAAAATAATCCTAAAATCATGCCAACTAAAAATAAAAACAAATCCTAAATCATGCTATCTAAAAAAAATATATATATCATATCTCAAAAAATAAAAATAATAAAAACCTAATTACGCAATAAAAATAAAAGTCTAAATATGCAATCTAAAAAAAAAAAAAAACTAATAATCATGCTTATCTAAAAATAAATAATAAAAAACCTGATAGTCATGCTTATCTAAAATAAAAGTAATAAAAAATAATAATCATACAAATCTAAAAAATAAAAATAAATAATAATAATCATGAAAATTTAAAAAATAAAAAATAAAACTTAAATCATGCAAATCTAAAAAATAAAAAATCCTAATAATAATCCTAGTCATGGAGTAAACAAATAAATAAGAAATAGATAAATAAACAATCATTTGCACAAAATGTAAAAAAAAAATCATAACAAAAAATTAATTAGGCAAATACAAATAAATCAGAAATTAGTAAGTAAATGAGAATTAAAAAAAAAAATCAAGTAACATCAAACAACTAGATAAAATAATAAAAAAAAATCAAATCAAATAATAAATTAGTCATAAATAAATATACACCTGCAATAATAAAATTAAATAAAATTAGTCAAAAATTAATAAATAAAAATTAACAATAATTTTAAATAAAATAAATAATATCAAATCATAAAAAATCATAATATAAAATTCTAATAAAATAATATGAAATAATAAAAAAAGAAAACAGCAGCATCCGGGTCGGGCTAGCACGCGGGTCGGGCTGGCGCGCGGGTCTCGCGACCCGAATGCTTCCCTTTAAGACACAACTTTTTTTTTTCTGTTTTATTTCTCACCTCTTCACAAAAAAAAAAAAAAGAAACATTCTTCTTTGAATCTCTCCCAACCTCAAGAACAGCCAACCCTGTTCCTCAAAAATTCCAAATTTCGGCGTCCTTCCACCATCTTCGTTGCCTTCTCCACCAGTGACTGTCGATCACCGCCGTCGTCAGTACTCAAAAATCTCCCAAAAGTTCACAAAATCATCCTTTAAATCTCCTAAATCCTAAGATCAAAATAGATTCTTCAAAATCGGCTTCAATAACCCTAGATCTAAACCCAAAACCGTGACCTTCTAATTCTCCGATCTCCGTCTACAGCCACCTGATCTACCTGGAAATCAAATATGTTCATCCCCATCCTATGTTTCTCCTTTCCACCGGTTCCAATCTTCAAGAAAATGTAAGACCCTCGTAAGACAAAGATCGACTCGGTTCTCTTTAAATGATTCATAGATGGTGAATCAAGTTTATGTATGCTTGTAGACAAAGCACACTACCATCTGGTTTTATTATTATATTAATAATTTTTAGAGTAAGGGGTTTAATCGGCTATTTGAGAGATTTAGCCTTAAATTGACCACGAGTCAGGAATCGCAATCGGGACAACATAAAGCCCGTAAAATTGGGTATTTTAACTTCACATAGTGTTAAAATATTATATATTACTGATCAGGATTATTGGAAAATCTAATCGGCACAAAATAGATAAAATATGAACCAGGGGTATTTTGGTCATTTTACTCAAAATTTTGTTTTTGGTTCAAATATGGTACCAATAGAATCCATGATCATATAGGATCTCAATATGATGCTTAGATTGAAAATTTGACATTTTTTTAAACTAAAAAATTAAGTGAAAATCGGGTACGCCTTTAATTAGCTTAAAAGAGTGAAAATCGGGAACTAGTCGCGGGAAGGTCCAGAAAAGGTTTTAAGTAAATAAATGGATTCATATAGACATAAAATGATGTTAGAATGCTACCGGTGAAATCAGAATGAAAATCGAAGCTAAAACCGAAAAAGTCAAAATGTTGACCCTTAAATGGTCCGGGGCCCGAATTTGATGCTCGGGATATCAAAAAATTACAAAAACTTGTGTACTAGTGTAAAATGATATTTTAAACATATCCGTATCGAGAAAAGTGAAAAAAAGCTTTCGAACGTAAAATTTCATGTGGGCCCCGCTTAGGCACTAAAAGACAAAAAGTGAGCTATAAGCTTATTTCTTGACATTTGGCTAGGAAAATGGCCATAAAAATGCAGCCATGAAACCCCTTATCAGCCGTGAGCCTCATTCTTATGCCTTAAGGGTTTTCTTCTTCTTCCACCTTGAGAAAACCTAACCAAGTGAAGAAAACTCCATAACCAAAAACTTGTAAGCTTGATTTCTTGATTTCTACTCATCACTAAGCCAACAAAATACATATTTTCACTGTATAGAAGGTAAGGATCACTTATTTGGTGTTAGTTTTTCAAGAAACCAAGAGAAACTATGTGTTTCTCTTTATGGCCATTTTTGCCTTAGGTGGTTTCTAACATAGTCATCACCTTAAACCACCACCATGGGTAGTCCTAAATCAACCTCTACATCCATTATTTGGGGTTGGTTAATTGAAAAAGTGGCTTGGAGACAGATATCGAAGCTTGGCTGAATATACCTTGGTTGCCAACCACCTTGTGCCGCCACTTCCACCACCATCCGAGGCCACTGTTAGCTTTGTTAGGCTCGGGGGAGCAACTTTCTAGTTGATCGTTGCTTCGGATTTCCATCTGAGCTAGGTGTAAAAATTATAAAGCTTAAATAGCTAAGCTGTAAAATTTTGGACAGTAGCTAATTAGCTACAATTTGGACAACATGAATGTTTCATAATTATAAAATATTTATGAAATGACTGTTTATGTGCTAGGAGCGCGGATTAGCTGAGTTCGTGGTTAGTAGAGCTCCGGAGCACGAGGATCTAGTTTCTCTCGCTAAGAGCACTGTGAGTAAACGCGTAGCGATAGACGTAGGATCGCTAGATTATGTTATGACATACTGACTTTGATTGTATGAATGTATCGGTGATAGATTATAATGCACTTGAGTTGGTAAATGGTAGTGTGTATGACGTAGAATTACCTTATGGTATTGAATTCTCGTAAAGCCGTAAGAAAAAGGTCTAAGGAATGGACAAGTGATGATTATGTAATAATCCGGGACAAGTGATGATTATGGTATTGAATTCTCCACATTGTTTCCTTACTTGTGTGCTTATTTAAATGTTATGTGCTGCATGTTTACTGTAATGTTAAGCTATGCTTGAATTTGTAGGCTGCCATTGTGCCCTACCGAATTTGTAGGCTGCCATTGTGCCCTACCGTATTTGTAGGAGCTTTCGAGCCCTACCGGTTTGTAGGAGTCTATGGACCCTACAGGATGTTAGGATCTGAGTCCATCCAAATGATATTAAGCAAAATCTTATTCTGGAAAGAATGGCAAAGTAAGGGATTTAAGTCTGCTCAGAGATTTCATATCTCTCCCACGTGTGATTCATCCTAACAACTATCGATTAGGTTTTTCTACTTAATTAAGCTGGTTATGCAAAGTTTTTTAATTTGTTCACATAGGCAGCGTGATTGTGGGGCATGTTTGTTGCTTCCCAAGGTAGTTAGTTCACCACACAGGCATGTTAGTACTAAACTGCAGAAAACTATTAAGTCATCCAATTTATGCCGCATTGCGAGATTACTCTACTACTCTATAAATGGAGGCTCGATAAGTGTCTTCACTTCATCAAATTCAAATCAAAGAAATTGAGTACTAGCACGTACGGCTATGGATGCTGCAAACAGGCTTTCTGCAATTGCTGTCGAAATGGGGCAACTGCAAAATGAAATTCAAGAGCACCGTAGAGTGCTAACCTTCCTTTTGAGAAGTGTTAGAACAATGGATCCTGCAAGGAAAGAAGCGCGCATTTGCGCTACCAGAGAGCGCATAGAGGGTTTGGAGGAGAGGCAGCAAGCGCTGCGGGCGGAGCAGTAGGAACATCAAGGTGTTATTAGTTAATAACACTCGCGAGTCTTTTCCATAGACTTTACTAATTCTGCGTTTGCTCACTCGGTCCTTATTACTCACCCTTTAGTTATTTTTCTTTTTTAGATATTGATCAACCCGGTCCTTCGTCCGCCCCATCAACTTAGCTCGTGATCGTTAGTCGGTGAGCATGGCATACCATTTTGACGAGGTGATCTGTTGCTTGATGGAAGAGCCGTGCACAGTCACCTAGGGATGTCATATGTCATTTTGTCTAAGTATGTTGTATTATGTGTCATGCAGTTATCCGGTCGGAGATCGAGACTATTGTTTACATTTTTCGCATCGTATATATATATGTACGTTATGGTTCACTTTACGCGTCTGCTGTAGGGCATCTCGGTTACTCCCTAGTTGGAGGTGTCTTAATCGGGATGTCATGTGTTATTATTATTATTATTATTATGCATGTTTTGCAGGTTCGGTAACCCCCCATATTGGGCGGGGTCATGCCGAAATATTGTTAGGTAGGTGAATGGTTAAGGCTTCAGAGACAAGGGCATATACTTGTCTCTGGCCGGTCACACTCCTGGACTTGGGATGTAACAGAAAACCTCCGTATTAACTCCGATCTGAAACCCTAAAAAAAACACTTGGAACCCCAAAACCATTTTTCCTACTATTCTATGTTTCCCCTCCTTTGAAATCAGTACAAAAGTCCAAAACCAAAAATATATATACCCGAGACAACCCTACCAGAACCTACTGCTATTTTTTTTGTTGATGTACTGTGATTCACTTTTACTGTGTCTTGCCTTTATTGTTGTGAATCCCTAATTGCTGTGTTGCTATTTTCCCAGATTCACATTTGAGATCCCTCCACTCTTTTTGATTGTGATTTGGTCATGTTTAAATAACAAATTCTTGTTAGAGAGTTCTAAGTTATTTAGATTTGAGTATCTGTGTTATGATCAATTCAGAAGTCCTTTTAGATTTGAAATTTATCCCTACAAAAACACAATTTGATTTGGTCTCGGATTCAATTTCTACATTTCCTTTTGGTTGCTTTTTCTTTTAATTTGTTTGGAAAATATAAAATATAAAATAACAATAATAAATAGAAAGTAAAGAAAAATAATACAACTTCAAAAAGAAATAGGGTTGACGGCACAATGAATTCTAGGCCCAAAATCATAAATCAATTAAGGCCTCAACTTGTCCTTAAGTCCAAAAGCAATTTTGGGCTTTAAAATTCAATTAATATTATAGAGTTAAAATACCAATTTCTAAGCCCAATTTAAAGTAGTTCGGATTTCAAAACGAATTCGAACAATATTCGATTAAAATTAAAATCTCGGAAGAAATTAATTTCACAATCAAATACGATTTGAATTTGATTATGCCTTAAGGATCCCGGATAAAATCGGGTGTTTACAGTTGCCCCTTTTTACGCATTCGCTGTGAAACAGGAACTGTGCAAAGACGTAGACACCTCATAGTTAGCTCAAGTCAAACAAGACAAATGAAACATCACTCCTTCCAAAGAAACATAAATTTTAAAGATATCCAAACGAAAAAGTGTTCCTCAAGAGAGGTTTAACAAAAGCCCAACATTACTTAAGAGAGATTCCAGCAAAAAATACCCTTAAGAGAGGCTTAACGAAAAATATTCTCTGAGAGAGACTTAACCAAAAAAAAAAAAAGATTAGCAAACATACCCTCCAGAAAGGCTCAATGAAAATTATCCTCGAGAGAGGCTCAACGAAAACTATCCTCGAGAGAGGCTCAACGAAAATGAAATATTCTCGTGAGAGGCTTAACGACATCCTCGTGAGAGACTTTGAAAATGAATATCCTCATAAGTGCTTTTTAAAACAAACATCCTCGTGAGAGGCTTTAAAATGAACATCCTCGTGAGAGGCTTTAAAAGCAAATATCCTCATGAGAGGTTTTAAAACAAACATCCTCGTGAGAGGCTTTAAAATAAACATTCTCGTGAGAGGCTTTAAAAGCAAATATCCTTGTGAGAGGTTTTAAAACAAACATCCTCGTGAGAGGCTTTAAAATAAACATCCTCATCGTGAGAGGCTTTAAAAGCGAATATACTCGTGAGAGGCTTTGAAAATGAATATCCTCATGAGAGGTTTAGAAATCTCATTTATTTAAAAATGCTCCTCAAGAGAGGTTCTAAAATCTTTATCCAGTCTTCAAAAAGTTTATCTTGCAAAATTTCCTAACGAGATTCAAAAATTTATCTTAAAAAATATCCTCAACCAAAATTCAATAATCTTACCTTGAATCCCAAAATGATTTCCTATTCTCCTGCAGTTTGAATATCCTACTCGAAAATCCTATCCAAATGATGCTGAATATCTGCTATAGTCCTTCTTAATTTACAATGCATGAATGCAATGCAATACATGAATGTCATGAATGAGATGCATACCATGCAATGAATATCTTAAAATGTAACAATCCAAACTCACTGAATCTCTAATCAAGATAAAAGGTTCTCAAGCTCCTTATTCCTCTCCTCATCCTCTATTGGGATTTCCAACTATTGAATTAAAAATCGACTGCCTTTTCGTTTCTTCCAAATTAACTTCATCCTAAAGGCTTCCCTTTATTCAGACCAAATCCTTCAAAAACACACCAACTTTGGAATCTTACAATATAAAGGGTTCACAACTTAAAAATAACTTGAAAACAAAGGATTCTCCACTTAAAAACAACTTAAACAAAAGGAATAGCACCAAAATTAAAGATTCTCGGGATTCGCACCTAAATTAAGGATTCTTACTAAAACTAGGATTCACACTAAGCTAAGGATTCACACTAAATTAAAGATTCTCATCTTAAAAATTCTCACTTCTACCAAGGTCTAAACCCATTCCCTCAACCAAGGAAACAAAAACTTCATTTTGGAAAAGTTTAGTCTCAAAATCCAAACTAAAATCTTTCTTATATGTTAAATGCATGCCATGAATGTCATGAATGTCATGAATGTCATGTAATGCAATTCATGAAATAAATGTCATGAATGTAATGCAAATGCATGAAAACCATCATATCTCACCAATCATGGTAAAAAAAATGGTTCTCAAACTCATCATTTCATCTTTGTATCATCTCAAACATGAAGTTTCAAAACTAGCTAACAAGTTTCATCCACCGGTCTAGTCCTTTGTAGATTTTATTCATTCTCAAATGCAACATTTGTCCATTTCCAAAGTGTATATTTCAGCTCAGGAGCCTAATGTGTCTATGTTTCTACCCATTCCTGGTTCTCATTATTCTTTCTTTTTGTCCCAAAACACCATCTTTAAATTTCTTTTCAAAATAATGCATGAATCTTTTATGTCCAGCATTTCAACTTATCAATCATCATTCTAGTTCCATAACAAATGTAATGCATAAACATTTCCTCTATTCATTATGGGTATGCAAAGTTGGCAACAAAGAATGACAATGAACAAAATGAATCGGAGAAAGAGAGCCTTTATCATTGAAGGAAAAAGAACAAATTTGTCAAAAGATAATAGGCAAATCAAAGAATTATCCCAAGGATATTTGAACGGGATATCAACATCCCAAATAATGAATGTTTTGACAATCTTGAACAAATTAATCCATAATTCTTTTTCGAAGATCAATCCAATCGATATTTCTAATCTTTCTGAGCTGTATCAGACCAAACCATGCCCCCAACGAAATCTTCAATCAAACATTGACTTTTGTTATATCTAAGCCGCTCTTTCAGGTTTTCAACTTAGATATCCCCCTATGACTCAAATTGCCCTTTTCGGGTTTTCAATTTGAATCCTTCTTTTTCTTTCTTTCTTTTTTATTCTTTTTTTTTTTCATTTCATTTTTTTCTTCAAAGAAACATTTCTCCATAGTATTTGACAAATCATCTTCATTCATCTTTCTCAAAATAATGCTTCATTCGAAAAAGCTTTTCACTTCATAAGAACTCCACAAACAAATGTATACTCTCTCCAATGGCCATATGACTTACGAGCAGTTTCTTCAAAACTAATTCTTTCTCAAAGTATCAAGAACAAAATTTTCTAATCATGTGTTCGTCTCAATCTTCTTGGAGGCAATTGAGCATATCAAAGTGCCGCAATCCTTTTCCTTCTTCGGAGCTGTCTCCAAGCGTCTAAGATTCATTATCCTTTAATGATACCATAAGCACGTCTTAATTCAATATATGTTTTCCAATTCAAACAGTCATATTTGATCAAAATGGATTTTTAAAGCTTGTAATGTAGGCCAGGGTTTTGGGGTTATGAAAGAATGGATAAAATAGGCTCAAACATGTGTTTAAAGGTTGCAAACCAAGGATCATTTTCATCTCAAAACACTTCATATCTTTCTTTTCCTTTCCATGATAATCAAGACATGGATCATTTCTTTTTCATGAGGATTTCTCAAAACTTTTCACACCTTTCTTTTTTTTCTTCTTTTCTCTTTCTCTTTCTTTTTTTTTTTTTTCCTTCTATCACAAAGTGAGTTCAAAATTTTGGAACTCAATCTATCTTATCATTGCCTCCATGACATAAGACATTCTTTTCATGGCATAAAAATATGATCAATCATTCATTCTCCTCTATAAAGATAATTTTCCATGCTTGCCCCCCGGTGTGGAGGGTGATCCTTGTTCAAGATTCATTCAAAAAAGAAATCAATAGGCTCAAAAGGGGTAACAAAGGATAATTTCTCAATTTGTGAAAGGAATATAAAAGATGGCCATTATCATCTCAAATGTGAATATTTTCATCAAAGAACATTTATTGAAAATGACAAGCTTATAAAAATTCACCACAAGGAATCCACATACTTGTAAAGAAATTTTACAGCAATCAATCAAACTTGTGAAGCAAATCCACTAATTTTCTGCCAATCATGCAAAAACTGAATCCCAACTTTCATCTTCCTTCTCACCACAGTAATCTCAACAAATCAAATGGCAAAGTATGGTCATATATGTTCAAGTTCACCAATATGGATATAACTTTCAAAATTGAATCTCAAATTATTTGCCAAGATTGTCTTCACATTCATTATTTAGAAACTTGAAATGGATGAAATTGAAGGGGTAAGCAATATATAAAGGTAAAATAAGACATAACAAATGAAAGAGGAAATGAAACATGCATCAAACTTGCCGATTCATTGAAATGATAAAAAATAAATTAAGTCTAAACATAAAAGACATCACTTTATAAACATGCAACTTCCATATCATTCTCACATTCTCATAGAGGCCCTTTACCACTAAACAATTGGCTCTATTTTCTCATCAAAACTCAATAGACCTTCTTTGACTAAGTTTTGCACCTTTCGCTCGAAAGCTCCACATTCTTCTGTGGAATGGCCTGAACTCCCAATTTGGTAATCACAAGTGACATTAGCATCATAGCCCTCAGGGTAAGGAGGCTTTATAGGCTCAGAATAGATTGGTGCGACTATATGATCTTGGATAAGCTGAGGGAGTAATTCGGTGTATGACACTGAAATTGGATCTATAGGAGTTCTATCCCGACTATTTCATTGTCTTCTCTGATTACTCACTGGAGGTTGAACCGCTGGTCTAATCGGAGACATAGACGTGGGGCCAAGCATATGGACAGGTGTTTGAGAATGAAAGTTTGGATAAAAATTTGGTTGTGGTACTGGTGCAACATTATTTATGATGGGGTAACAATGTTGGTACATGAGGCATGGATGGTATGGGAGAAAACTTCCTACCTGTTGCCTTCCATAAGTCACAGCTTGGACATCTTTTTCTTTCTTTTTAGATGCCCCACTTTTCTTTCCATCGGATGTCTCTCCTACTTCAAGCTTCTCACTCTTTATAGCATTCTCAATTATCTCCCCGGAGATTATCATGTTCGCAAAATTATTGGTGGCATTCCCAATCATCCTTTCATAGTACGGTGCTTTGAGGGTATTTACAAAAAAAACTGTAGTTTCCTTTTCACTGAGAGGTGGTTGGACTTCAGCAGCAACGTCCTTCCACCTTTGGGCATACTCTTTGAAGCTTTCAGTAGCTTTCTTTTCCATATTCTGCAAGGATAATCTATTAGGGGCCATGTCAACAATGTGCTTGTACTGATTAACGAACGTCTTTGCTAATTCCTTCCAAGTACAGACGCGGTTCTTATCTAGCTGAACATACCACCTGGTAGCAGAACCTGTAAGACTGTCCTGGAAGACAAGGATCAGCAACTTATCATCTTTTGTATGAGCAGCCATCTTCCGGCAATACCTGGTGATGTGAGATATGGGACACTTGGACCCATCAAACTTCTCGAAACCGGGAGTCTTGAACTTGGGCTGGATCACTACATCTGGAACTAAACAAAGCCCTTCAGCGTCCATAGAACCATATAAATCCAAATCATCCACAACCCAGAGTCTTTCTTCAATCAGGTTCATCTTACGAGAGTCCATCTCTTCAACTACCTTCAACCTCTCTTGTTTTTTAGGATCATCTAAATCTGGAACTTGGACATGATTTGTCTTTGCCCCAGATACAAGAATGGTGTATCCTGAGAATTGGTGTTGAGTAGCTGATGATGTCACTGGCATCCCTGTTTGAGCTTGGAATTGACTTAAACCAGGCAGATATGTAGGATCTTCATCATTTGGTGACTGATTCTTTTCTTGAGTAGTGACTTCTTCTACCCTCTCTGCTTGTTCAAATTCATCATCAAATCCATCATCTTGGCCAACTGTTCTTTCATGTCATCCTATGCCTTTTCTATTTCGCTTATCCTAACAGCCTATTCCTCTGCCATTGCTTTAACCCGCGAACGAATCCTAACAGCCTGTTCCTCTATCATTGCTTTATCCCGTGAACGAATGTTGTAGGAATGCCCCAAGATCTTTGATTGCTTGAGCTATCCTTGAACCCTTCATTACCACAATTTAAAATTTAGGACTCAATTGCTTTCGTGAGATGCACATGTATGATGCAAATAAATAAAAGAATGAAGTTAATTTAAATGACAATACCAAAAATATTCACAAAGTTTAACAATAACATTATGAAAAATGTACACGATGAGTGCATGAGCATTATGAAAAATGTACAGGGTGAATGCATGAACATTATGAAAAATTTACACGATGAATGCATGAGCATTATGAAAAATGTACATGGCGAATGCATGAGTATTATGTACATGGTGAATGCATGAACATTATGAAAAATGTACACGGTGAATGCATGAGCAATATGTACATGATGAATGCATTAGTATTATGAAAAATGTACATGGTAAATGCATGAGCATTATGTACATAGTAAATGCATGAGTGTTATGTACATGGTAAATGCATGAGCATGGTTAAAAAATGTACATGGTAAATGCATGAGCATTGTTAAAAATGTACATGATAAATGCAAGAGCATGGTTAAAAATGTACATGGTAAATGCATGAGCATGGTTAAAAATGTACATGGTAAAATATTTAAATGGTGCAAAAGCATGAAAATAATTGAAAGAATAAAATTCATTCAAGTAATGGTTACAAAGATTTCACAAAATTCAATAATTAGATACATATTAGAGAAATACAAATAATATTCACAAAATTAAAAATTTGTCAGAAAGCAAGAACATTTTTTCATGCGTCCTATTTCGGGTCATTCTCTATGAAACAGGTGGATATAGCTCTAACTTAGGCTGGCCACTTAAGTGTTATCTATATGTTGGGCTTTAGGATATTGGGCATCTAAAAGGTCCCCAAGTTGCTCCTCAACTTCATCCATGGAGGATGAGTAAGGCACCCAATCCTCACCCATTATAGGCTCATTGGAAAGGTTCAATTTGGGTGAGAGTATTTTTCTAGCCCATATGGAGGTTATTACCCCACGAAAGCGTAGGTACTTTACCTTCTGAGAGTGTTTCGCTAGCCTACACGGAGGTTATTACCTCACGAATGCGTAATTACTTTACCCCCTCTTAAAAGAACGAGCTCGGGTATAGGGCTTATGTTCATGCCAGTGTGGTGTGTGCGAAGGAATAATGCGAACTTTGACTCACAAAAATACCTACAAAATAATAAACCAAAAATGTTAGAAATCCAATAAAACAATTACCAATCCAATAAAATAAAATAAAATAAGACCAATTTAAAGACTAAGGGTAACATGAGATTAACCTGTGGCTCGACTCTCTAATTCACTAGTGGAGTCGCTAAACTGTCATAACGTGCCAAATGCGAATTCAGCAAGCTAGACACAAACATGGTGTCGCCACTAATCATCTAATCTAGTTGTGATTATCAACTTTATGAATCTATTTTTCTTAAAGTAATCCTAAGCTTAACTAAGGCACCCTAAAAAGAATAGGTTCCGATTAGAGGTGATCATGGGTCGGGCCGGGCCGCGGCCCGATTTTTTTTTTCCTCTGCCCAGGCCCGGCCCTGGGTAGCCCAAGCCCGCCCGTTTAGGCCCGAATCACTGTTCATTGGAATAAAAAAATATTTTTTTATTTTTTTATTTATTTTTTTATAATTAAAATTAAATAAAATAATATTATTATAATAAAAATCACTGTTCCGGGTCGGGCCGGCCCGGAACATAAAATATCCTGCCCAGGCCCGGCCCGATACGGACCGGGCCTGCCGGGCCGGGCGGGCTGCCCGACCCGTGAGCAGGTCTAGTTCCGATCTACGTTTCAGAAATAGGTCCGAGAGTTCGGTTACGTGTGAGGAATGATTAGTACCCCCACAACACCTATCTGGAGATAGTATCAGGTTAATCACATATTATCCTAAATGGTCTTTAAATGGTCTTAATTAATTTCCTAATCATGCAAAAAAAAAAAAAAAAAGTAAAATAAAA
This sequence comes from Fremontodendron californicum, assembly GCA_030761205.1. Lineage (NCBI taxonomy): Eukaryota > Viridiplantae > Streptophyta > Magnoliopsida > Malvales > Malvaceae > Fremontodendron > Fremontodendron californicum. Next base: position 6,365,677 of record JAULJL010000037.1, read on the forward strand.
TAAAATCATATCATATTTATTCTTAAAGCACGCAAAAATATAAAAATCATATCATATCAATTCCTAAATCATTCAATAATAATAATAATCCAAAATCAATGCAATAATTCTAAAATAAAAATAATCCTAAAATCATGCCAAGTAAGAATAAAAAAATAATAATAAAATCATGCAAAAATAAAAATAAAAGTAATCCTAAAATCATGCCAACTAAAAATAAAAATAAATCCTAAATCATGCTATCTAAAAAAAATAAAAATATATCATATCTCAAAAAATAAAAATTATAAAAACCTAATTATGCAATAAAAATAAAAATCTAAACATGCAATCTAAAAATAAAATAAAAAGCTAATAATCATGCTTATCTAGAAATAAATAATAAAAAACCTAATAATCATGCTTATTTAAAATAAAAATAATAATCATGCAAATCTAAAAAATAAAAAATCCTAATAATAATCCTAGTCATGGAGTAAACAAATAAATAAGAAATAGATAAATAAACAATCATTTGCACAAAATTTTTTTAAACAAAAATCATAAAAAAATTAATCAGTTAAATACAAATAAATCAGAAATTAGTAAGTAAATGAGAATTAAATAAAAAATCAAGTAACATCAAATAACTAGATAAAATAAACAAAAAAAAAATCAAATCAAATAATAAATTAGTCATAAATAAATATATACCTACAATAATAAAATTAAATAAAATTAGTCGAAAATTAATAAATAAAAATTAACAGGAAATTTAAATAAAATAAATAATATCAAAGCATAAAAAATTCTAATATAAAATTCTAATAAAAAAAAAAAAAAAAAAAAAACAGCAGCATCCGGGTCGGGCTGGCGCGCGGGTCCGGCGACCTGACTCGGATGCTTCCCTTTAAAACACAACGCGTTTTTTTTTTTTTTTTCTGTTTTATTTCTCACCTCTTCACAAAAAAAAAAAAAAAACCCTTTCTTCTTTGAATCTCTCCCAACAAGAACAGCCAACCCTGTTCCTCAAAAATTCCAGATTCCGGCGTCTTTCCAGCGTCTTCGCTGCCGCCTCCACCAGTGACCGCCGGTCACCGCCCTCGTCAGTGCTCAAAAAATCTCCCAAAAGTTCACAAAATCATCCTTTAAATCACCTAAATCCTAAGATCAAAATAGATTCTCCAAAATCTGCTTCAATAACCCTAGATCTAAACCCGAAACTGTGACCTTCTAATTCTTCGATCTCCATCGACAGCCACCTGATCTGCCTAGAAATCAAATATGTTCATCCCTATCCCATGTTTCTTCTTTCCACCGGTTCGAATCTTCAAGAAAACCTCCGTATTGACTCCGATCTGAAACCCTAAAAAAAACTTGGAACCCCAAAACCATTTTTTTCTACTATTCTGTGTTTCCCCTCCTTCGAAATCAGTACAAAAGTCTGAAACCAAAAATAAATCCTTACCCGGGACAACCATACTAGAACTACTGCTATTTTTTTTTGTTGCTGATGTACTATGATTCACTTTTACTGTGTTTTGCCTTTATTGTTGTGAATCCCTAATTTCTGTCTTGCTATTTTCCCAGATTCACATTCGAGATCCCTCCACTCTTTCTGATTGTGATTCGGTCATGTTTAAATAACAAATCTTGTTAGAGAGCTCTAAGTTATTTAGATTTGAGTCTCTGTGTTATGATCAATTCAGAAGTCCTTTTAGATTTGAAATTTATCCCTGGAAAAACACAATTTGATTTGGTCTCAGATTCAATTTCTGCATTTCCTTTTGGTTGCTTTTTCTTTTAATTTTTTTGAAAAATATAAAATAACAATAATAAATAGAAAGTAAAGAAAAATAATACAACTTCAAAAAGAAATGGGGTTGACGGCACAATGAATTCTAGGCCCAAAATCATAAATCAATTAAGGCCTCAACTTGTCCTCAAGTCCAAAAGCAATATTGGGCTTTAAAATTCAATTAATATTATAGAGTTAAAATACCAATTTCTAAGCCCAATTTAAAGCAGTACCGATTTCAAAATAAATTCGAACAATATTCGATTAAAATAAAAATTTTGAAAAAAATTAATTTCGCAATTAAATATGATTTGAATTCGATTATGGGCTAGTTTAACATTACTGTTGAAAAAAGCTTGGGTTGGAAAAAGCTCGAGTTGAAAAAAGTGTGTTTATAAAGTGTAGTGAAAAAGTGTGGTTTAAAAACTTTTAAGTGTTTAACATTGCTGTGAAAAAGTGCTATAGGAAATTGAAATGTCAAAAAAAGATATGTTTAAAATAATAAAAGTGTAAAGATGTGAGGATAATAAAGTCATTTTATCCAAAAGCCAGCTTTTAAAACCCAAAAGTTATATTTTTTGGCTTTTTGGTTTGACTTTTTGGTTTTGTTTTTCAAATCATGGTTTCAACAGCAGAAACCAAATTTTTTTATCTGTTTAGCATTGCGTTTGCGGTGAAAAGCAGCTTTTGACTTCAAAAGCTGTGCCAGAAGCAATGCTAAACGAGGCCTATGCCTTAAAGATTGCAGATAAAACCGAGTGTCTACACATTTCTGATTCTACGGCTTGGTTGATTATCATTGTCCCTCCTATCACTTCTATTCTCGCGTTTTGTACTTATGTGGGACCTTCTTCTGCGGTCCTCATCATGTCGCGAATGACGGCATCGACCTCTATTTCTATACTTATCTTCTTTAGATTCCCGTCGTCTATCATTATGCCTATCCCTATGTCCAATGTCGTCCCTATTACTTCTATCCCTTTCTCCCCTCCCATCTCTCTTGGCTCGTTTCTCTTCTTCTGATTCATCAGATGGTTCAAAATTTTCCTCCACCGTATCTCTCCGCCCAATCTTAGCATCATCATCACGAATTCTTTCACTTTCACGCCTTTAATCCCTATAGGCACCCTTGTCTTCTTCTTCATCAGAAGATCTAAAATGTTCTCTCCGCCTATCGTTACCATTATTATCATCATGAATTCTCTCTCTTTCTCGCCTCCTATCTATATTGCCACGCTTGTCTTATTCTTCATTAAGAGACCCAGAACGTTCTCTCCGCCAATTCTCATAGTAACCCTCTTGATTTCTTTCGTTTTCTCTTTCTTTTTGGCATTCGCGTGTCCTATCTATATTAGCACGCTTGTCTTCTTCTTCATAAGAAGATTTAGAATGCTCTCTACGCCGAGTCTCCTTATTATCATCATGATTTCTTTCTCTTTCTCGTCTTCCCCTTTCTCTATCTGACCTAGAATGCCTTTTGTGACGATTACGATGCCCGTCACTCTCATCTCTCGAATTATTGTCACTCGATTCACTATAGTTTTTACCCATACTTTGAAAAGTTAGAATCAATTGGAGAACAGAAACTCGAAACAAAAGAATAAAAGAAAAGGAAGAAAAAGCCTTGACCAGAGAAATATGAACAAAGAGGAAAAGAAGAAAAGTAAGAGCGAGGTGTCGAAACTCGAAAGGGCTTAAACTCAAATCAGAGCAGCAGAGAGGTGATTCTTTATTTCAAATAGCATAAAGCAAAGCTCTGATACACGGACTTTAAAAACAAGGAGTCGTTTTTTTTGAAAACTAGAATTCCATACACTTGAGTGAAATTATATTTTTGAGAATATAATAAATTGTGTTTTTAAAAAAATTAAATGTAAAAAATTTAGGTAATTTTTGTAATCTGATAATTTTTGTAAGTGGGTATTTTTTAAAAAAATGGGTATCTTTTTAGAAGTAATTAGATTTTTTTGTAAAAAATTATTATATAAAATATTAAAAGACATATATATTCTTATTTAATTTTTAATTTTTTAATATTTAATAATTTTTTGGTAATTTTAGGGGCTGAATTGATGTCACTTGACTCAGTGACATCGACTCAGCCATTTCTTTTAATAATAGTATAGATATAAATATATATAGCTTAAAGGTGTTCATGGACCGAATTGGGTTCAAAGAATCATGAATTGATGATGTAAATGAAGAAATTATTCAAAGAATCATGAATTGAAGATCAAGATCCAGACGACAGTTGTGTTTTACTAACTATTTCTTCAAAAGAGTTATTTCAAGCAATATTCACATTAAATAACTATTTGCTATAACATGAAAAGAATATACCGAATTACCAACATTTGGTTGGTTGGAGTGGTTAGTGGCTCCAACCCCTTAGATGAGAACCAAAGTTCGAATCTTGGGAGTCTCCAATGTTGGGAGGGCTTTACCATTACACTCTCGGCCCGACAAGGATTAGGCTTCCATCAATCATAAAATGGGGATAGGGGGACACCCTGGGTTTACACCAAAGAAAAGAATATACCGAATTCAAATGTACTGTGTACATTACAAAAAATAAGGATAAGGTTCAGTTTAGTTTAGTTTAGATAAAAAAAAAACAAACAATTTTAGATTCATATTTACAAAAAAAAAAAAAAAAAACTTAAATGAAAAGATAGAAATTGTTAATTGAAATTTTTTTAGGCTCATAGGAACTTGGCCACCTATATTCATGAAAATCCAATTAGGAAGCCATTCTTAACCAAGAAAAAAGAAAAATTCTAGTTTGGCCCCCCAAGCTTTTTTAATTTTGACAACTTTATAAAATTAATACATTAATATGATTATTTGCTAAATTTGTCACTTTTAAACTTTATCATTATTAATTTGATTCTCTTTAATTTTTTTTACTTAATTAACATTATTATACGTAATATTTACTTTCTTAAATAAAAAAAAATTTCTTCTCAAACAATTAAAAAAAATATTTTGATATCAATTATGATCTGTCAACTAATATTTTTTTATGATAGTAATAGAAAAATAATTAAATAAAGTTGAACTACTATAATCTTTATACAAAAATGAGTCTTAAGAATTTGTGATAACAAAATGCTATATAATTAAAATTTTATATATTTTGAGAGATTTTAATGCATATTGTTTAAAATTAAAAATTAATAAAAATTATTTTAGAATATTTTCTAATAAATAATTAATTAAATTATACATAAATGTATATATTTAAATTTATATTTTATTATCGTATCTTGCTTTGTCGTGTCCTAATTTTTCAAAAACTGTTGCTGATGTGAATCCATGGGGTGAAACCCTTTGAACCCATTAACAATATGAAATACCCTAACCTAAGAAAGCCAAGATTCAGGCAATGAAAACTTAAACCCTGTGAAATCTTGTTTCAAAGAACCTAGATAAGCTAAGCTAGCTAGACCCGAGAACATTTGTTTTAAAAACCTAAGCTTGATAGTTAGAACGCCACAAAGAAAGACTCTTTGATAAGTTCCTAAGTTCTGTCAAGAACTAAAAAGAGTAAAAACTCACTTGAATAAAATTCAACTCAAATAGATTAATGGTTGTTGAAGTAGGTGGCTAAACAAGTGTATTTATACCCGCCTTACTAACCCTAATTCAACTAGACTAATAACTCTTAGTACAAGTGAAACACCTTGGCAGCCAAGGCTGACTAACTTAAGTAACATGAAACTCCTAAAGTCGGCTAGACCTCCTAACATTAAGGAAGAATTTGGCCAGCCCTAATTTGCAAGATAAAATAAAAGCTTAACTATGGGCTGAACATGCTCAAGCCCAATCCTAAGTAATTAAAAGATGTCCATTAAGTTTAATGAGGGTAGACTCTACTTAGCCTAATAGACATATTACATAAGCTACATAAGTTAGGCCTAAATGCCTAAGTAATTACAAGACCCAGTAACCCATCTAATTAGGCGCCACCTCATTAATGAATTGGTCCCCACTCTTGCCAAGTCAATTAATGAATTAAAAGAATAGTCCCTCTTCAATAAACAAGATGCCGCCACCTTGTCTTCTAATTAGGCCCAACATGTGAAGCTTGGATCACATGGACCAACTTTTGTTCTCCCTTATTCAAGCAGCCCAATTTGAATGGCTTGACATTGCTTAATAGACTTGTAGAATCAGCCCAAGTCCTTTGCACCAGTCCTTGCATAGCTTTTTTGATCTTCTTGGATCTTGACCTTGTAATAGGCCCAATTGGTACATGCAATGAATCTTGAAGTCCAAGTCCACCTTGGTGCTCATCATTCCCCCTTTCCTCAAAAGGATTCGACCTTGAATCATCACCTAAATCGTAAAGGGAAAGATCAGAAACGTTAAATGTAGCTGAAACGTTATACTCACCTGGAAGGTCCACTTTGTAAGTATTGTCATTAATGTTTTCAAGGATTTGGAAAGGCCCATCCCCTCGAGGATGCAACTTGGTTCTCCTATGGGCTGGAAATCTTTCCTTGCGCATATGAACCCAAACCCAATCACCTGGTTCGAAAGTAACTCGCCTCCTACCTCCGTTTGCTTGTGAAGCAATTTTCTCATTCTTTTTTGCAATTTGAAGCTTTACTTTCTCGTGAAGAGACTTCACCAATTCAGCTTTTTTACTCTCATTCAAACTATTCCTTTCATCAACAAGTAAAGGCATTAAATATAAAGGAGTTAATGGATTAAAACCATAAACAATCTCAAATGGAGAATAAGAAGTAGTAGATTGCACAGTCCTATTATATGCAAATTCTATGAATGGCAAACATTCTTCCCAAGTTTTCAAGTTCTTTTGTATAACAGTGCGCAAAAGTTGTGTTAAAGTCCTATTAACTACTTCAGTTTGCCCATCAGTTTGTGGATGACAAGTAGTAGAAAACAAAAGTTTAGTATCCAATTTCCCCCACGAAACCTTCCAAAAGTAACTAAGGAACTTAACATCTCTATCAGACACAATGCTTCTAGGAACACCATGTAGGCGCACTATCTGCCTAAAGAACAATTCAGCAATGTTAGTTGCATCATCAGTTTTATGGCATGGAATAAAATGTGTCATCTTGCTAAACCTATCCACTACCACAAAAATTGAATCCCTACCCCTTTTTGTCCTAGGTAAACCCAATACAAAGTCCATAGATATGTCTACCCATGGTTCACTAGGAATTGGTAAGGGTGTATACAACCATGAGGTAAAACCTTAGATTTGGCCTTTCTACATGTAATGTATCTATCACATATGTGAATAACATCCCTTTTCATTCTAGGCCAAAAGAAATGTTCATGCAATATCTCTAAGGTTTTCTTGACACCAAAGTGTCCACCACCATGTGCCTCACGCACTAACAACTCCTTCATAGAACAATTAGGCACACATAGTTTATCTTCTCTAAACAAAAACTCATCATGCTTGTAAAATTTACCAAAGGCTACGTTATCACATGCTATGTATACATCACAAAAATCAGCATCATTGGCATATTCATCCTTTATATATTCAAATCCAAGCATCTTAGCATTCATAGATGTAAAAAATACGTACCTCCTAGATAAAGCATCAGCCACAATATTTTTCTTACCTTGCTTGTATCTAATGACATAAGGAAAGGTCTCTATGTATTCCATCCACCTAGCATGTCTCTTATTCAACTTACCTTGACCTTTGAGATGTTTCAATGACTCATGATCAGGATGTATCACAAACTCCTTAGGCCATAAGTAATGCTGCCATGTCTCCAAGGCTCTAAATAGCGCATAGAGCTCCTTGTCATAAGTAGGATAGTTCAAGGACGCTCCACTAAGCTTCTCATTGAAGAATGCGGTTAGTCGCTTTTCCTGCATTAAAACAGCTCCAATTCCTATTCCTGAGGCATCACATGCAATCTCAAAAGTTTTGTTAAAGTCAGGTAATGCTAAAACAGGTGCTGAACATAACTTATCTTTAAGATTAGCAAATGTTTTTTCTTGTTCATTGCCCCAATGAAAACCAACATTCTTTTTAATAATTTCAGTGAGTGGTGCAGCAATAGTGCTAAAGTCCTTAACAAAATGCCTATAAAAACTAGCTAAATGATAACTCGTATAATTATATAGTTTTTAGTTATGTTTTATTATTGTTTTGTGTCAAATACGAGTTATTATTGTTTAGTCTAATTGTGTTTATGATCTTTTATATTTTTATGTAATTTGGTGTTTTTCACAAGTTTCTTTGAGTGATTTCAGATTACTAGTATTAAGGGCAAATCCAGTTCAGTTCCAGTTCCGACACCTTTTGCCATATCAGCTATATCTTGAGTTTCACTGAAGCAATAAGGCTGAACTTTGTATCCCTGCAAAGCTAAGAGGCATATCTATCTTTTTCATGTTTTACACTTCTTGAAACGGAGTCGTTTTCCCTAGCGAAATCGACCATCAAGTTGGCTGATGTGCAATGACGTCTGTTCTGCACCGTTTTGGTATTTTGACCATATCTTCCGATCCACGTGCGCAAATGATCTGATTCCAACGGCTATGGATCCGTAACTGATAGGGGTATATTTTTCTAGAAGACCATTTTATCAGATCGAGCCTCCAACATTGACAAAATCGACCATCAAGCTGGCTGATCAGAATTGTCATACAATATGACGAAAATTGTTAGAAAAATGCACCCACCTATTATACCTACCTTTGAAATTTGTAAAGCTTGTCTCTTGTCATTTAGCCCTCCAAAATGTGTATAAATAGAGGGCCTTGGATGAGTATTGGGACACATTGATACATTGGTAGGATAGCCATTGTAATAAAATTCTCTAAGTTTTCTTTTTCTTTCCTTTCTCTAGTTTTCTTTTTCTTCTTACATTTCTTTTCATTTTATTCATATCTAGTATGTGTTTCTAATCATATTGTTGAGGTGATGAGGTGAAGCTCTTGGTAAATGCTAAGGTTAGTCTCTTAAACATGAGCTAAAATGAATCATCATTTATAAACACTAGTATAGATAATATTTTCTTTTGGTTTAAAATCATACTTGCAAAGTAGAGATCTTGATTCATTATTGACAATGAAAATGGCACAGTAAATGCTTGGTTTCATAACCTTGATTTGTTGTAGACATATACCTTGGCATAAGGAATGCTTGGACTCTTTTTATGAGTTTTGAGGACACCAAATGAACATAATATCATATGCTATGGACGTTGGACTGAATTGCTAAACCTTCCGATTGGAACCTCCCTTATGTGTGGATTTCAATTGTGTAATAAAACAAGATTAATCTTAGCATAACACCAAGAGTGGAGTCTCTAACCTCAACATCCTTTCTTATTGTTTTTTATATCTTGTTTAATTGTTTTTATGTTATTTTGTTTATTTTGTTCTCTAATATCTTGTTTATCTTATTTTGTTGTTGATTCCCTAATATCTTGTTTACTTTCTTTGTCTTATATATTTATAAACTTATACTTATTAATACGCTTCCCTGTGGTTCGACCTCGGACACCCGAGAATTTATTACTTGAACATAACCTGCACTTGGGTTTACAACTCTTAATTGAGTCACCATCAAGTTTTTGGCGCCGTTGCCGGGGAAGCAATACTAAGTATATAAGTTTATAAGTATATTTATTTTTATTGGCTGGTTATACCGCCTAATTTTGTATATATTTGTTTTTATTGGCTGGTTATACCGCCTAATTTGTATATTTATTTTGTTTGGCTGGTTATACCGCCTAATTTGTATATTAACTTTGTTTTATGCTTGTTTGGCGACGTGATTTTAGATCTCGTCGTTTAGTTAGATTTTATTGTGAAACTTTTTCAGGTAATCTTTCTAATACAACTCCTACCATGGCTGACAATGAAAGTGTTCATGCTGAAGATGAGAACAGACAAGTACGCACCATGCGTGACTACTTGCAACCAACTCGAAGCTCATCACCCTCTTGTTTTATTTTTCCTCTCAATGCAAACAACTTTCGTTTTAAACCAGGTATGATAGCTTTGCTTCCAAATTTCTATGGGTTGGAATCGGAAAGTGCTTACTCGTTTCTAAAAGACTTCGAAGATGTATGTGTCACCTTTAATGACCAACAATGTACAAATGAAATTGTCAAGCTAAAATTATTTCCTTTTTCTTTAAAAGATAAAGCAAAAATTTGGCTTCATAATTTAAAACCAAGGTCAATTGGCACATGGCAAGAATTACAAACTGAGTTTCTAAAGAAATTTTTCCCAGCACATAAAACTACTGCTTTGAAAAGACAGATTCAAAATTTCAATCAAAATCAAAATGAAGCATTTTTTCAGTGCTGGGATCGTTTTAAAGATTTGTTAAGTTCTTGTCCACATCATGGTTTTGAAAAATGGCGTCTTATTAGTTTCTTTTATGAAAGTTTAACTCCCGAAACTAAACAATTTGTTGAAACAATGTGTAACGGTGAGTTTCTAGAAAAAGAACCTGAAGAAGCCTTTGACTACTTAGACCATTTGGCAGATAACTCTCAAGCCTGGCACACAGATAATTCCTCTGAAAGTTCCAATAGATCTAATGTTGTTTCTAACAGAGGAAAATATCATTTTAGTCAAGAAGATGAGATAAAAGCTAAAGTAGCTAATTTGGCTAGAAAGATTGAAGCCATGGAACTTAGAGAAGTAAAAGAAGTCAAAACGGTTAAAAATGAAGAAAGTTGTGGAATTTGTGAAATCATGGGACACCCCACTTCTGAATGTCCAAACATTCCCATTCTTAAAGAAGCGTTGCATGATCAAGTAAATTCCATAAACACATTTAAAAAGCCTTTTCCTTCTCCTTACTCTGAAACGTATAACCCTGAATGGAGAAATCATCCCAACTTCAGTTGGCGGAATAATAATCATGTTCAGGTACCACAATCTCAAAAGCCGGGCAACACTTTTTCCTATCAACCTTCACGTGTACAAACCTTGGAAGAGACATTGCAAGCATTCATGCAAACACAAGCAAATGTGAATAACCGGACTTCACAGGACATCAATGAGATCAAAAACACCTTGTCCACATTGACAGCTTCATTACGCACTCAAGAAAAAGGTAAGTTTCCTGCTCAACCTCAGCCTAACCCTTCTACTCAATGTCTTGTTTCTTGCTCCAATGAAACTCAACAGGAAAATGCCAGTTCTATCACAACTCTTCGAAGTGGAAAGACAATTGACAAAAATATTCCATCAAAAGACCAAGATCCTCTTTCCCCTCCGAAAAGTAATGGTAAGGATGATGGTAAGTCTGAACTTCTTGAAAATTTGGACAAAGAAAAAGGTATGCATCCTGCTCCTTTTCCTCAAAGGTTGCAAACAATAAAGAATTTGAATCAAAATGCAGAAATTTATGAACTTTTCAAACAAGTTAAGATTAACATTCCTTTATTGGATGCAATCAAACAAGTTCCATCTTATGCTAAATTTTTGAAGGACATGTGCACAGTTAAAAGGAAACATAATGTACAAAAGAAAGCATTTTTGACGGAAAGTGTGAGCTCAATCATTCAGCACCTTACTCCACCAAAATTCAAAGATCCTGGATGTCCAACAATCTCATGCATCATTGGAAACACTAGAATAGAACGTGCATTGCTTGATCTTGGTGCTAGTGTTAATCTTTTGCCTTTTTCTGTTTATCAACAGTTAGGTTTAGGTGAACTCAAGGAAACACCTGTTACACTTCAACTAGCTGATCGTTCTGTAAAAATTCCTCGAGGGATAGTTGAAGATGTTTTGGTTCAAATTGATAATTTTTACTTCCCTGTTGATTTTATTGTTTTGGACACACATCCTGTTTCAAATCCAAATGTTCAAATTCCTGTTATATTAGGCCGTCCATTTCTTGCAACTTCTAATGCTCTGATAAATTGCAGGAATGGTATGTTGAACATTTCTTTTGGAAATATGACTTTAGAATTAAATGTGTTCAACACTTGCAAGCAACCTGGTGATGATTCAGAAGTACATGAAGTGGATTTCATTGAAGAACTTGTTCATGAACATCTCACCACTACCACATTCCATGATCCTTTAGAAGCTTATTTAATTGAATGTGAGTTTGATAATGCTTCAGAAATTTCACACACTGATTCTTTGTTAAATTCTTTTCAGGTTAAGCATTGTTGGAAACAAAAGTTTGAGGAACTCAAAAATGATACATATGAGAATTCTAAAATTCATAAAAAAAGAACTAAAGCCTTTCATGACAAGTTAATTTCAAGAAAAACATTTGATGTTGGGCAAAAAGTTCTACTTTATAATTCTAGACTTCACATATTTCCTGGTAAGTTGAGATCAAGATGGACTGGCCCATTTGTGGTTAAGCATGTGTATCATTATGGAGCAGTTGACATTGAGAATCCTCAAAATGGTAACGTATTCAAGGTAAATGGACAAAGACTCGAACTCTTTTTGGAAAATCATGTTACTCAAGAAGAGGTTGTTTTTCTTTCTGATCCTTGTTTTGAAAATAACTAGATGTAAATATAATTTTTTTTTACCCCGGTTAAATGGCGGATAACGGTACTCCGTGATTATTTAAGTCGGTTCCATCAGCTACCCACAAAACTGATATTGTATATAAATTTCTCTTTCAATTTCTTTTTCATTTTTTTTCAAGATGGATGATATTCTCACAAGATTGCAGAAACGATTTCCTCCTTTTCCTCGGAATATTTTACTGAAGCTTTACCAAGTTCGATTTGAAAGATTAAGAATGCTTATGCACAAAGGGATTCCTGAAGACATACGTTGGATAATTGAAGCCAAGGTACGTGAAGATGAATATCTTCCTGTTTTGCATTTACCAGGTACAGGTAGAAGCACTTATGCAAAGAAGCGACGAGCAAAGCGCATGAGTTCAAATTGCCACAAGTGTGCACGATGGACGTGTAACGGTAAATGTCGTTCTATTGGGATTCCGTCCTCTAATCGAGATGATAAAATTGAATTCATTAAGGATGGACTGAGTAAGGAGAATTTGGGTAATATCCAACTTTCTCTTGAGACGCATCCTAGTGGAGACGTACAAAGAGAAATTCTTGATTTATGGCCGCAATTCCAAAGGGAATGGCAACATCTTGGGAATCTGATGTTAAAAGACCCTGTTTGCCAGCTTGTAAGAAAACTGGATGGGAAGCATATCCTCGACTCATAGAAGGCGTTTAAGCCGTTTCTGGACGTAAAACCAGAGGAAGATGTGAGCCACAATCACAACTACAATAAATGACTTCTCAGCTTTTGGTTTGATTTGCAATAACTTTATTTCAGTTTAATTTACGTGTTGTTCGATTTGTGTAATTATTCTCGTTTTTTTTTTGCATTGGTCTTTTACGATTGATTTTTCTTCTCTTTTTGATTTTCTTCCTGAAATCACGCAAAAATCTTTTGTTAGGTTAACATTTTCTTCTGACAGGTCAAATACACTTTCGGCGACATTATTACTCTTGTCTGATTCACTACTCAGTCCTCTATATATTACACCATGTACTCATTCTCTTTCAGGCACTCGAAAAAGAAAAAAAAATGGAAAGCACTTCGTCCCAGCGCATTAAAAAAATTTGTGTCTTTGGAGGTGCTTATCCAGGGAAAAATAACATATTCGCTGATGAAGCCATAAGAGTTGGAGTAATACTTGCCCAACAAAAGATCCACTTGATTTATGGAGGCGGTAGTACGGGTTTAATGGGAGCAGTCGCTACAGCAGCACACGCCGGAGGAAGTCCAGTTCTAGGAATCGTGCCAAAACTATTCACAGATTTTTGTGGACCTACCGTGGGTAAGGAAATACAAGTCTGGAGTATCCCTGAACGGATAACAATCATGTACCATTCTGCCGATGCATTCATTGCCTTACCAGGAGGTCTGGGTACATTGGAAGAAATAGCTTGCGTGGCTTCTTGGTCATCTTTGGTCACAAATAAGAAACCCATTGGTTTGCTTAATATTAATGGTTATTTTAGTAATTTACTTTCATATTTAGATAATGCTGTGGATAATGGATTCATGTTTTCAGAGGCAAGGAGAACCATAATTTCTGCTACAACCATTGAAGATTTACTCAAAAAGCTACAAGCTTATGAGTGTTTATCTGCTACGGTTGTTTCGCAAACGCTCGGAAAAAGAAAAAGAGATATGGACGAGCAAGGAGTGGATTGCACTTTGTCTTTGTGACATTATCTAACATTTTGCTTGTTGTGTCTCAGTTATAATAAGTGGTTAGCAACCTCTGCAGGTAATATCTCCTAAATTCTACCTTTAAAATTTGACATTGGGGACAATGTCATATTTTAGTAGGGGGTAAGGGACATATTTTGCTTAAAAAAAAAAAAAAATTGTTGTGTTTTAAGACATTTAGAAGTATTCATTCTGAACAAGGTCTGAGTAAGGGAGACTTGAGACATACCTTGTCAGTTTGATTTAATCTTCTTCTTCAAAAAAACAAAAAAAAACAAAAACAAAAACAAAAAAAAAAAAAAACAAAAAAAAAACAAAAAAAAAAGCATGTTTAGACTTAGTGTGTTTTTTTTAGTTACTTTCAATACAATGATGAGATATGAATTGCATAAGTCTAAAACAGATTTATTAGTGAGAAGATTTTCATGAGAATTGAGCTTGATGTCAACCTTTTTATGAGCCAATGTTAATATGATATGTTGATTGAGAAAGAAGCATGTTTAGACTTAATCTGACTTGTATAATCATCTTTGTGAGTTTTTGAGCCTATAATGATTAATGCATTATACAAATCAATCTAATTTCTTTCTTGAGTGCTCTTATGATTACATGATTCTCTAGAACTTGCTTTAAACCGTTTGAGACTATATTGATACATGTGACAACATGAATATGATAGAGGCATTAGGATTATAACCAGAGCCAAACAGCCATCCATTATTAATGTTCTACGAGAACATCCCCACTAGTGAGCCAATTTGAGCCTACATTAAATATGATGTTTTATTGGTAACCACAACTTACACCTAGCCTAAATATACTTATATCCTTACCCTTGTTCTAAAGATGAATTTTATATTTTGAGACATATTGCAAAAAAACAAGGGATATTTTTATTTGAAAATTTGGGTTAGAAACAAAAGATAAGTGTGGGGGAAGAAAAGAAAAGAAAAAGTCAAGAGAAAAAGAAAGGGATCATTGTCAAATACATTCCCATATTAAAAAAAAAAAAAAATCTTCTCTTGAACTTCTAGAAAAAGATGTTACAAAGTTGGTTAGAATGATGCAAAGGCTCAACATGAATATTTAGCCTATGTTATTATGTGCTTTATAAGAGTTTTGAGAAGTTTTATTTGTATGATCTTATTATGTCTCTAAAATCTATGAACTCTTTGGAACCTTTGTGATATCTTTATCCTTTTGTTCTTTAACCACATTATAACCCTTTGGCCCCATTACAACCTTGAATAAAGACCTCTTGATTTATGAAGTTGTATGATCTAAATAGTGGAGAATAGGTGGACAAGCAAGCATATGGTAGAAGTGTTTTCATGAGATTGATTGAGTGTAAACACTTTACCACTACTTTAAAGAGTGAAAATCAAGAGAGTATCTCATGTGAGAAGTTGAGATTAAGTTTGAATATACACTATTTTGATTGAAATATGTTATGTTATTATTGGCTTAACTCAAACTATTTACATTCAAGCAAGATTTTTTGTGAATTTCTTTAAGCTATTGATTAGTTTTTAAGACTTGTCCAATGATTATCTCTAATTTATATTGGAAGGATTAGTTATAATTATTATTTTTAGTTTTTCTTATGTCTTCAATGTTTGTGGGTATCGTCCTAGTAAACCCTCACGAGACTAAACTCGTCCACTAGGGACACCTAGGGGTTTAAAGGCTTGTGTCACATGCTAAGTGCCACCGTGATTTCCTACGAAAATGGATTAGATTAGATTTTCTTATTTTATTTTTATTGAGTCGTTGCTAGGGACTAGCAACAATCTAAGTATGGGGGTGTGATAACTCGTATAATTATATAGTTTTTAGTTATGTTTTATTATTGTTTTGTGTCAAATACGAGTTATTATTGTTTAGTCTAATTGTGTTTATGATCTTTTATATTTTTATGTAATTTGGTGTTTTTCACAAGTTTCTTTGAGTGATTTCAGATTACTAGTATTAAGGGCAAATCCAGTTCAGTTCCAGTTCCGACACCTTTTGCCATATCAGCTATATCTTGAGTTTCACTGAAGCAATAAGGCTGAACTTTGTATCCCTGCAAAGCTAAGAGGCATATCTATCTTTTTCATGTTTTACACTTCTTGAAACGGAGTCGTTTTCCCTAGCGAAATCGACCATCAAGTTGGCTGATGTGCAATGACGTCTGTTCTGCACCGTTTTGGTATTTTGACCATATCTTCCGATCCACGTGCGCAAATGATCTGATTCCAACGGCTATGGATCCGTAACTGATAGGGGTATATTTTTCTAGAAGACCATTTTATCAGATCGAGCCTCCAACATTGACAAAATCGACCATCAAGCTGGCTGATCAGAATTGTCATACAATATGACGAAAATTGTTAGAAAAATGCACCCACCTATTATACCTACCTTTGAAATTTGTAAAGCTTGTCTCTTGTCATTTAGCCCTCCAAAATGTGTATAAATAGAGGGCCTTGGATGAGTATTGGGACACATTGATACATTGGTAGGATAGCCATTGTAATAAAATTCTCTAAGTTTTCTTTTTCTTTCCTTTCTCTAGTTTTCTTTTTCTTCTTACATTTCTTTTCATTTTATTCATATCTAGTATGTGTTTCTAATCATATTGTTGAGGTGATGAGGTGAAGCTCTTGGTAAATGCTAAGGTTAGTCTCTTAAACATGAGCTAAAATGAATCATCATTTATAAACACTAGTATAGATAATATTTTCTTTTGGTTTAAAATCATACTTGCAAAGTAGAGATCTTGATTCATTATTGACAATGAAAATGGCACAGTAAATGCTTGGTTTCATAACCTTGATTTGTTGTAGACATATACCTTGGCATAAGGAATGCTTGGACTCTTTTTATGAGTTTTGAGGACACCAAATGAACATAATATCATATGCTATGGACGTTGGACTGAATTGCTAAACCTTCCGATTGGAACCTCCCTTATGTGTGGATTTCAATTGTGTAATAAAACAAGATTAATCTTAGCATAACACCAAGAGTGGAGTCTCTAACCTCAACATCCTTTCTTATTGTTTTTTATATCTTGTTTAATTGTTTTTATGTTATTTTGTTTATTTTGTTCTCTAATATCTTGTTTATCTTATTTTGTTGTTGATTCCCTAATATCTTGTTTACTTTCTTTGTCTTATATATTTATAAACTTATACTTATTAATACGCTTCCCTGTGGTTCGACCTCGGACACCCGAGAATTTATTACTTGAACATAACCTGCACTTGGGTTTACAACTCTTAATTGAGTCACCATCACTAAACCATGAAAGCTTCTTACCTCACTTACCCCTTTAGGTGTTGGCCAGTCTTTGATGGCCTTGACTTTCTCCTTATCCATCTCAATACCTTTTGAACTAACAACATATCCAAGAAATATAACTCTATCCATGCAAAAGGTACACTTCTCAAGATTATCATACAACTTTTTAGTTTTCAACACATTAAACACAAACCGCAAATGTTCAACATGCTCATCTAAGCTCTTGCTGTACACTAAAATGTCATCAAAGTAGACTACTACAAATTTACCTAGAAATTCACTCAAAACATGATTCATTAATCTCATGAAAGTACTAGGTGCATTAGTAAGTCCAAATGGCATGACTAACCATTCATATAAACCATACTTAGGGTTAGTTTAGCATTGCTGTTGGAAAAAGCTTAGGTTGAAAAAAGTGTGTTTATAAAGTGTGGTGAAAAAGTGTGGTTTAAAAACTTTTAAGTGTTTAGCATTGCTGTGAAAAAGTGTTGTAGGAAATTAAAATGTCAAAAAAAGATATGTTTAAAATAATAAAAGTGTAGAGATGTGAGGATAATAAAGTCATTTTATCCAAAAGCCAGCTTTTAAAGCCCAAAAGCTATATTTTTTGGCTTTTTGGTTTGGCTTTTCAAAGCATGGTTTCAACAGCAGAAGCCAATTTTTTTATCTGTTTAGCATTGCGTTTGCGGTGAAAAGCAGCTTTCGACCTCAAAAGCTGTGCCAGAAGCAATGCTAAACGAGGCCTTAGTCTTAAAAGCTGTTTTCCATTCATCACCCTCTTTCATTCGAATCTGATTGTCGCAACCTAAAAAAATAACAAGTCTCATCGCAAGATTTTATTATTCGTTAAGCATGACATTAAAAAAAATCGAGGAAAAGTCGACTTAATTCCTCTTGAAAAATGAAGGTTTTGAAAATGACCTTGAAAAAGACATGGAGTCGCCACCAATCTTTTTTAGCTAGGTGTGATCGACCACCTACTAAAATCGGGTTTATAAAATATTTTAAAATTAATTAAAACATTTTTAAAACCAATTTCAAGTCTGCGTTTTAAACCAGAGAAATCAAAGAAGCAGGTTCGGGACTCGGTTACGTGTGGGGAAGGATTAGCACCCCCACAACGTCCGTATAAAACCGTACCTTATTAATCGTGTGTTATCTCAAGTCTCTGTAAAAAGTCGGTATTTAATTTGGTATTTCAAGTTAATTCCCAATTTAAAGAAAAATAATTCCATTTATAATTGAAAATGATCCGAAATTTATTAATTCAAAATTTTCCTATATTCCCCAACAAATGTGGCAAAATATAAAAACTTTTATTAGTTTGGAAAATTTTCGAACAATTCTCGTTTTAAAGAAAATATTCCGTTATTAACGATAATTGATGATATCCTCCCCAGCAAACCCGGCAAAGAACTCATGAATTATTTTAACTCGGGAATATCTTTATTTTTATTAAAAATCATTACCTTTTTCAAAGCATTAAAAAAATATGAATATGTGTGACATAAATAAAATGACATAGCGAAGTCTAGATAATATAATGCAGCCTAAATGGTATGATATAATTTAAATGTCTTAGCATATTCTAAATGAAATAAAATATCCTAAGTCATATGATATATTCTAAATGAAATGAAATGACCTAGGTAACATGATATATTCTATATGTAATGTAATATCCTAAGTCATATGATATATTCTAAATGAAATAAAATATCCTAATATATTCTAAATGAAATGAAATGACCTAGGTAAAATAATATATTCTATATGAAATGAAATATCCTAAGTCACATAATATATTCTAAATGGAATAAAATGATTTAAATGACATGGCAAATATAAATGATATGGCATATAATCTAAATGACATGAAACATAAAATAATGCTATCATATAATATGCATGAAAATAAAAATGAAAATAATAATGCATGAACATCGTATATGCTAAATAATGTGACAAAAATAAATAACTAAATAAAAAGCATAGGATAGCATGTAATATTCAAAACCATATAACAATTAATATAATATCAAAAATATAAATAATAAATAATAACAACACCATGGAAATTATCATAGCAAAAACCACATATTATATAGTATGCATGAATATGGAAAATACAATGCATGGGAATGTATTTTTTCCTTTAATTAAGAAAATCCGTATATCTAAAAAAATATTCAGCTATCTTAGGAAAATATATCAAATTAAATATTCTATAACCAAAATACTTTGTGATTGTTTGAAAATAATTTTGAAAAGCTTAGATTAAAAAATAAAACCTTAGCTAAACCCTTTTTAAAAGGCTCTAATTTCCTAAATTTAAAATCCTGGACTTGACCACCCTTAACCCGAGATTTAAAAAATCATTTTTAGAGTTTAAAAAGGCTTAGAAACTATCCTAAAACAGTAGCTAAACTTCCTAATCAGCACCCTCTAAGAACTTAACCAAAATAGAAAAATGATTTTCCTTCAAATTCAATTTTGACTCCACTATCTAGTTTTAAAACACGATTTTTTACCCTATTTTAAAAATTCAAAAAAATATAAAAAAATACTAGAGACTCAGAACATGTAAAAAAACACGAAAAAAATCGGCTTAATTTTCTGATTAAAGATGACGGCCCAAAAAAATTGGGAAAGTACGAGTACTGGGTAAAAAAACTGTTTTGCCAAAACACATTTTTTTGCCTTTGATAAAATCATTTAAAAATCAAAGTAAAAATGTTAGAGACTCTCCTAAAGACTCACAAACAGTAGCTAACACTTTTGAAAAGTTAGGCAAAAATTGGCTAAGTAAAAAAAAAAAATCACAAAGGTAAAATAATCAATTTGGCAACTCTTTAATTTTCCACAAGTATGCTCAAAATGAGCATGACTTTGAACCATTGATTGGTCTAAGTCATAAATCATGTGGCAATGACATGAAATGCATGAAAATACAGCAACTATGATGCATGACATGCATGATTTAAAACCTAAATGACATGAAAAATGCATGCATCAATAAAATGACCTAGACCTAAATGAACTTGCATGACATTTAATGCAACCTAGGTCTAAAATGCATGAATATGCATGGCTAAGCAAACCAATCCTAAACCTAAAGAATGTATGGCAATAACACAAACATATAGCATGCTTAAATGAAATACACAACCAAATATCATGAAAATGCAAACCTATCAACTAGCATGATGAAAATGCACATGCAAAGCATAAAATATGAGGGTGGTTAAATGGTCTATATAAAAATGAGCATGGCATTTTCAAAGACACTTAATATACTAACATGCATAGCTAAAGAATAACACTCAAATCATGCAAATATAAAGTAAAGGCATGAAAACCAATAGGCATTTTCACAAACACATGGATTACAAAATGTAAAACATAAACAAACTTAAACATTTTGAAAACAGAAAATGAAAAATGCAAGACAAGTAAAATAAACATGATAACAAGATAATAGACTCAAAAATGGAAATAAGCAAGCAACCAAATTAAAACAAGCTTCATGTTTGTGTATTAGAAGAAGATTTAAAGCATCAAAACTTGATAAACATCACTAGAATCATGAAATAAAGAAGCAAAATAGTAACTACCAAAAATACTAGGCCATTCGGCCAACTCAGAATAAGAGGAAAAAAAAAGTTTCAAAAGCTTTTTACAAGAAAGAATAAAAAAGGAACTAAAAGAAGAATATTAAAAACACTTATTTAAAAAGAAAAATCAAAAGAAACTCACCAAATATCAAATGAAAACAAAAAATCAAGAATGGAAAATCAAAGAAAGTGCAAGAGTATGGTGCTTAAAGCAACCTCTAGAAGCTATATTGCAAGCTTTTTCTCTTCTAACTTTCTTTTCTTTTCTAAAATTTTCTTTTTGCCTTTCAACAATGGAGAGAAAATCAGCCAAAAACAAGAGTGAATAGAGAGTGAATTGCCCCAAAATGAAAAGAGAGAGACCCCCTCTAGTAGTGGCCGAATGGCCTCATTGATAGCTAGAGTGTTGTCATTTTTTTTCCAACCAATTTTGATCCAAAAGCTATTGATCCAAGATGTTTAAAATATGAAATTATCACCCTTAGATTAGGCAATCAGCTATTCACAATTAAAGCTGTTCAAGAATCTTAAGCCATTATGTTGACACTCTCCCTCTTCATGCATTGGTCCATGTGGCTTAATTACAAAGGTTTGATAAAAAAATAACTACCTTCCTCTTCATTGTTGGCCTTTTGATTAAAAATTAGAAAATATTTTCCCACCCTTGGGCCTTGGGCGGCTGACCCCTCTTCTTCTAGTTCATTTTTTTAAAAGGCAAGAAAAGCCCTTTTCGGTTTCTTGGGTAAAATAATATTTTTGCCCCCCGAACATAAATAAATAGAAAACGGACTCCAAATTCAATTTTTATTTTTTCAATACTTCCAAAATAATAAAAAATTGAATTCTGGAGGTTTTCAAAATTTTTCGAGCCCATTTGCTATTTATTTGAATTTTTCTTCCAAAATTGCCCTTTTGTGCTCCTAAACTTTACCATTTTTTAAACGAGCTCCAAATACAAATTTTTCTTCACCAATCTCTTCCAAATAATTTAAAAGTGTGATCTGGAAGTTTTCATAATTTTTGGAACTCATTTGGTATTTTTTTCGGGATTTATCTGCTTGAATTACTGCATAGTGGGTCCAGGATTTGGCCATTTTGCAAACGAAATCCAAATACGGATTTTCTTTCACCAATCTCTTCCAAATAATTTAATAATGAGATCTACAAATTTTTAGAATTTTTGGAGTTCATTTGCTATTTTTTTCAGGATTTATCTTCTTAAATTTCTACATAGGGGACCCGGGATTTGGCCATTTTGCAAACGAACTCCTAATCCATATTTTCTTTCACCAATCTCTTTGAAATGATTTAATAATGAGATCTGCAATTTTTCAGAATTTTTGGAGTTCATTTGCTATTTTTCCCAAATTTTCCAATTTTGCCTTTTTGCCTCCTAAACCCGGTTTTGCTATAAACATGTCCGATTTTCAGATTTTCTTCAAACTGAGCCTTGGGCTATCCTTGTTTAATCACTCCTCATCCATTAAGGTCTTTAGTCTTACCGAATCGGGCTATTTCTGTAATTCTTCCAAATTTCACCGAAATCCACCAAAAACCCTAATTCTCGGTTTTCTTCCGGATTGACTTTTCTTTCAGTTTTTCTTCCAAGTAACTTCTCCATTACCTGTAGTCAGTGCTTATCTTTCATTTGGAACCTTCAATTTTGACCAATTTGATCGTTTAAGCACTTTTCCCCAAATTTCTCGGACTAGGGTTTTCTTTCTACTGAATCTCCGTAATCTAACTTCCGAACTCCATATCTTTCAATGTAGATCTCGAATTATCAAAATTCTTTCACCATTTTTTCAATTAACTTCAAATCTTGATTTTGAAAGTGGGTTGACTTTTCCAGTAGTTGAAATTTTGGGGTTGACTTTTTCAAGTTTGACTTTTTATGCTCGCCTTTTTAGATTAAGTCTCGGAGTACCACCTGTAGGGTGAAAAAGTCTCTTTACGTTCTGAAACATCAATTTAGGAAGAAAACATACCTGTTTTAGTGGTCCGGACAAAATTAGGTGTCTACAGCTGCCCCTCTTTGGCTATTGCTGAGAATCAGAAATCAGGCAAAGATAAACAAACACTAATTTTGTCCGGTTAGTGAAATCACATGTGAAGAGAAGGGGAAGAGGGTTTCTTTTTTCATCTTTTCAATTTTTTCAAATTTTTTTTTTTGAAAAAAAACTGTAAATTGAAGATTTTGTCCTTAAATTGAGTTCCCTGACTAATCAAGGCTCGACCCGTCTTAAGGAAATGAGTTCGATTTTCAAAATGAAAATTATGCCTGGAGGTCTTAAAAATAGTGCCCAGAGGTCTTAAAAATGGTGACCGGAGGCCTTATCCGTGATTTGGAAAAAATGCGCTGTATGAGACTTTAAAAATGATGCCTAGAGGTCTTAAAAAAGGTGCTCGGAGGCCTTACCCGTGATTTGGAAAAACTGCGCTGTATGCGACTTTAAAAATGATGCCCAGAGGTCTTAAAAATGGTGCTCGAAGGCCTTACCTGTGATTTGAAAAGATACGCTGTATGTGACTTTAAAAATGATGCCCGGAGGTCTTAAGAATGGTGCCCGGAGGCCTTACCTGTGCTTTGAAAAAAATTCGCTGTATGCGACTTTAAAAATGATGCCCGGAGGTCTTAAAAATGGTGCTCGGAGGCCTTACCCGTGATTTGAAAAAATGAACTGTATGCGACTTTAAAAATGATGCCAGGAGGTCTTAAGAATGGTGCCCGGAGGCCTTACCCGTGATTTGAAAAAAATACGCTGTATGCAACTTTAACAGTGATGCCCAGAGATCTTAAGAATGATGCTGGAGGCCTTACCCGTGATTTGAAAATACCTTGACAACGGTCTCAAGGCTCGACTCATTTGATAAACATAATGAATTTGATTTAAAAACAAAAGGAAATACCTCGACGGTGGTCTCAAGGCTCGACTCATTTGATAAAACGGAATGAATTCGATTTTAAAAAAAAGGAAATACCTCGACGGTGGTCTCAAGGCTTGACTCATTTGATAAAACAGAATGAATTCGATATAAAACAAAAGGAAATACCTCGACGGTGGTTTCAAGGCTCGACTCATTTGATAAAATAGAATGAATTCGATTTAAAACAAAAGGAAATACCTCGACGGTGGTCTCAAGGCTCAACTCGTTTGATAAAACAGAATGAATTTGATTTAAAACAAAAGGAAATACTAAGAATGATTCTGGGTTTGGTTCATTTGGAAAAAATAAATTTAACTTGAAAATGAAAGAAACATACCTCGACGGCGGTCTCGGGGCTCGACTCATTTGAGAAGCAAAATGAGTTTGATTTGGAAAGGAACGTACCTCGACGGTGATCTCGAGGCTCGACTCGTTTGAAAAGCAGAACGAGTTTACTTTGGAAAGTCCAAGTTTTCCTAATTTCTGCAATGTTAGCTAAACGTAATGATGAGAATGACATGCTTTGCAAATGCTTGTATGTTTACTAAGAATGAATGCAATCAAATGATTGTGTCATGATTTCTAATCCATGGTTTCTTTGAGGTTCACAGATTATCCGACTTCATGACTGAGTCTTCAATTGTTCACTGATGCCCCACTTAAGGAACCCTTCACTCAAGATAACTTGTCAAACAGTCTCAGTTTCTGACTTTCGCTGAAATTCACAGATTTTCTGAGTTCGTGATAAAGTCTCCAACACGTTCACTGTTTTCTTTTCTTGGTGAACTTTCCAAACCTTTCCCAAGATTTAAATCTATTCCTTAGTAATACTCTGAAATCCTTTTATTTAAAGATTTTTTTATTACTAATCATTATTCAATTTAGTAACAATCATGATGCATCTCAAAAATGTATGAAAGAAAATATGAATCAATCAAAAATGTCATGAAAAGGATAACAAGAATTTATTGCAACAAATGTTTTTTTTTTTTTTTTTTAAATTGTAAAAGTGAATATCAAGGATATAGGAAACAAATGTAATGTTATAGGTTGTAGATGCCCCGGATGCGAAGTATCTTGGACCCCTCATTTTTCAAACCATCTAAAATTTCTCTTGAACGAGCAATTTACTTGGGTAATCCCTCGGCTTCCTTAGTTGCGTCAGACTGAGTTGTTCCCTTTTTCTCTAATTTTAAAATATTTTTCCCCCTTTACACGGAGCATTGATTTGAACTTTAATCAGTACCTGAGCCGCCCTTTGCGGGTTTTCAACTCAAGTGTTCTCCATTTGGTATTAGGTCGCCCTTTGCGAGTTTTCGGCTTAAACCTCTCCTTTTACATTCCTTTTTTCATTTTCATTTTTTTCGTATTCTACCATGCATCTGAGAATTCTTAATGCTTCCAAGATAAAAATATCAATTCAAAAGATGGGATGAATTCCGAGAATAACTTTTCAAATTAAATATCCATGCTTGATCAAAATGGGCTTTTAAAGCACGTAATGTAGGCCAAGGTTCGGGTTTAGAAAGAAAGGATAAAATAGGCCCAAAATGTGTTTAAGGGTGATTGGATCAAGGATCATTTCCTGAGGAGAACTCATTCTTGAAACATTTGTCCCTTTTTTGGACTTTTTTTTTTTTCTTTTTTGCTTTGTTGGCTTTAATTTGCCACATTTTTCAATGGCTTTTTTTTGCCATGATTTTTGATTATTTTTCCTCGCATTTGCCCTCTAGTGTAGAGGGTGATCCTTGATCAAGGTTAAATAAAGAAATAATTCCTAAGGCTCAAAGGGGTGGCTAAGGATAATTTCTTCTTAGTGAAAGGAATATGAAAGATGGCCATTCATCATATCAAGCATGAATATTCTCATTAAAAAGCAATCCACAGGGGAGATAGATATATAGAATTTCCATTTTTACACTTGGAATCATTCGAATTTCTATGTGCACAGCATCACACTTTTTTTTAAAGCATAATACTTCTTCAGTTTATCAACATTCACGGGGCTTCTGAAATCCTCTCCGTCCATCCGAGTTAAAATCAATGCTCCTCCAGAAAAAGCTCTTTTTACCACATAGGGTCCTTCCCAATTTGGAGCCCATTTTCATCGTGGGTCCTTCACTATAGGGAGAATTTTCCTCAGTACCAACTCTTCTTCCAAAAACTGTCTGGGACGAACTTTCGTGTTGTGGGACGAATCATCCTTTTTTGATACAACTGCCCATGACAAATTGCTTTCAACCTTTTCTCCTCGATGAGATTCAACTGTTCATAACGAGCTCTAACCGATTTTGCTTCTTCTAGGCCAACTTCCATCAAAACCCGTAATGAAGGGATTTCAACTTCAATAGGTAGCATTGCTTCCATCCTGTATACCAAGGAAAATGGCATTGCCCCTGTAGATGTACGAACTGAGGTACGATATGCATGAAGAGCAAAAGGCAAGATCTCATGCCAATCCACACAACAGTCATATTCTCAACAATCTTCTTGATGTTCTTGTTAGCTGTAACTACTGCCCCATTCATCTTCGGACGGTAAGGTGCCGAATTATGATGTGTGATCTTGAACTGAGTACACACTTCTCTTATCATCTTATTGTTCAAATTGAGAGCATTATCCGAAATAATTCTTGCTGGAAATCCGTAACAGCATATGATTTCTTTCTTAACAAATCTGCATACGATCGACTTGGTTACATTCGCATAGGAAGCAACTTCTACCCACTTTGTGAAATAATCTATGGCCACCAAGATGAAATGATGTCCATTTGAAGCTTTCGCGTAATAGGTTCAATCATATCCATTCCCCACATTGAAAAGGGCCATGGTGTAGTCATGACATGCAATGGTGATAGCGGCACATGGATCTTGTCCGCACATATCTGGCATTTATGGCAATCTGGGAATAACTGATACAATCTCATTCCATTGTCAACCAATAATACCCTGCCCTCATAATCTGCTTAGCAAGCATGTGACCATTAGCATGAGTGCCACATATCCCTTCATGGACCTCTTCTATAATTCTCCGAGCTTCGGCAGATCCGACACATCTTAACAAGACTTGGTCTTTTTCTTTCTTGTAAAGAATCTCACTGTCTAGAACAAAACCCATTGCTAGCCTTCTCAGAGTCCTTTTGTCTTTTTCTGTTGCTTGTTCTAGATACTATTGACTCTTGATGTACTGCAAGATATTGTTATACCAAGGGAGGCCATCTTCTTCTTCTTCAATACTCAGACAGTGGGCAGGAGACTCATATATACTCATCTTTATTGGCACAACTTCAGCCCTTTCATTCACTTTAAACATTGATGACAAAGTAGCCAGAGCATCTGCCATTCGGTTTTCTTTTCGAGGGAAGTAATTGAAATTCACTTCTTCAAATTCCTCCAATAAACTTAGTATGAGTTCTCGGTATTGGATTAGCTTTGTATCTCGGGTTTCCCATTCCCCCCGTAGCTGGTATATCACTAGGGCTGAGTCTCCGAAAACTTCCAATACTTTGATCTTTCTGTCCACTGCAACGAAAAGGCCCATAGTACACACTTCATACTCAGCAGTATTGTTTGTACAATCAAAATCCAATCTAGCAGTGAAAGGATAATAATCTTATTCTGGGGATATGAGCACTACACCGATTTCGTGCCCCATGGCATTAGATGCCCTATCAAAGTACATTTTCCATACTTTCTTCTTCAAGGGAATCTCATCTACTTGCGAAACATACATCAAATCTTTATCCGAGAAGTCAAAGTTTAACGGCTCATAATCTTCCACTACCCGACTTGCTAAGAATTCAGCCACTGCACTGCCCTTGATAGCTTTTTGACTTACATATACAATGTCGTATTCTGACAATAAAACCTGCCATCTTGTTGTTCTTCCTGATAAAGAAGGTGCTTCCAACATGTACTTGATTGGATCTGGCTTGGCAATCAACCAGGTTGTATGGTACAACATGTACTGCCTGAGTCTTCAAGCAGTCCAAGCTAAGGCACAACACAACTTTTCTACCGACGAATATTTCAACTCATAATCTGTGAACTTCTTGCTGAGGTAGTAAACTACATGTTCTTTCTTTCTAGTCTCATGAAGCTGCCCTAAAACACAACCCATGGATCTTTCAAATACTGATAAATACAGTACTATTGGTTTGTCCGAAACAAGTGGCATTAATACTGGTGGGTTGGATAGATAATGTTTAACCTTTTCAAATGCAATCTGACAACCTTCATCCCATTCTCCTGGATCACGTTTTCGAAGTAACTTAAATATTGGATCACATTTGTCGGTTAACTGAGAAATAAACTGAGCAATGTAATTCAATCTCCCCAGAAAGCCTCTTACTTCCTTTTGAGTACGAGGTGGTGGCAAATTCTGAATGGCCTTCACTTTATCCGGGTCAATCTCAATTTCTCTTTTGCTGACGACAAAACCCAGCAATTTTTCCGAGGTGACTTCAAAAGTGCATTTTGTCGGATTTAGCTTGAGTCGGAACTTCCTTAGTCATTCGAAGAGCTTTTTAAGATTCGCAATATGCTCCTCTTCTCCTTGTGATTTTGCAATCATATCATCAACATAGACCTCAATTCCTTTATGCATCATATCATGAAACAAGGTCACCATGGCTCTCTGATATGTTGCCCCAGCATTCTTCAACCTAAATGGCATTACCTTGTAGCAGAAGGTTCCCCACATTGTAACAAATATGGTTTTCTCCATATCTTCCGGTGCCATCTTAATCTGATTGTATCCTGAGAATCCGTCTATGAAAGAAAATAAAGAACTCTTCGTCGTATTATCCACCAGAGTATCGATATGGGGCAAAGGGAAATTATCTTTAGGGCTGGCCTTGTTCAAATCTCGGTAATCAACGCAAATCCGCACCTTGCCATCCTTCTTTGGTACTGGAACAATATTCGCCACCCATTCTGGATATTTTGCCACTTCTAAGAACCCAGCATCAAATTGCTTCTTCACTTCCTCTTTTATCTTTAACAGCATGTCCGGCCTCATTCTTCTCAACTTTTGCTAAATTGGTTTGCATTCTGGCCTTAAAAGGAGCTTATGAACCACAATATCCGGATCCAACCCTGGCATGTCTTGGTAAGACCATGCAAATACATCTACATATTCTTGGAGCAAGGCTATCAATTCACCCTTTATTGATGATGACAATGAAGTCCTGATTTTGACTTTCTTTATTTCTTCACCATTTCCCAGATTTATCATTTCCAATAATTCCTAATGAGGAAGTACTTGTTTCTCCTCTTGTTCTATTTTCCTTAAAAGATCCGGAGGTAGACCATAATCCTCAGTATCTTCGTTAGCCTCAAAATCACCTGTGCAAATGGGTCTTTCAAAATTAATTTCAGAATTTCCGACAGAAAGGTCCTCATATTCCGTATCTGTACACCTGTAAATAGGTGGAGAAGAAACAATATAGGAAAATATATATAATGAAAACAAAATAAATAGAAAAAATGAAGGAATATGGACATATCAATATGAATAAAATATATTGTGCTTGTTATTTATTGAATGATAATGTTTAAACAAAAAGCCCATTACAGAAAAAAAAACTCTTAATATCTCTAGGTAAAGATAATTAAGATTGTTTTTTAAAGTATTACGTTGGAATAGACTTAAAAACTATGGGCAACTCAGTCGCACTCCAATTGGTCAGTCTATATCCTGGTGGACAAGATCGCACCATCCAGTTCGCATTGGCACTTTTTATCCCTTCTTTCCCG
The DNA here is from genome assembly GCA_030761205.1 of Fremontodendron californicum. Lineage (NCBI taxonomy): Eukaryota > Viridiplantae > Streptophyta > Magnoliopsida > Malvales > Malvaceae > Fremontodendron > Fremontodendron californicum. The sequence goes on from JAULJL010000037.1 coordinate 6,395,235, forward strand.
GTCATGCAAATCACCATATCCTAAATCTGCCCTCCTTATTCACATCGATTTTTTCAAAAGCTTGCTTGATCATTATGAGTACATCCTCTGAATTCTTTTCTCCGAATAGAAAACCAGCAGAGCAAAAGTTGTGAAGGATTGGTGGGAAATTCATGGGTTCCCATTCAATATCCATACCAGCGAAATGGGCCATCCTCCTTTGTCGGTTCCTTTCAACTTGTTTCCTCCTCTCATGGGCCTTCGGAAGATACCTTAAGCCAAACCGATCTTTCTTTCCCACTGCTTCTATTGCTCGGGCTATCCCTTGAAGATATTTTCCAAGACCTTTTCCATCCCTTTCCAACTGTGGTTCTTACTCACAGCCTTGTGTTCTTGGACAAACTTGGTTTTGGAATTTTTCGTCCTTTAGTGACGAAAACCGTATTTACGAATTCCAAAGACCGAAAAGAACATTCTACGGCATCTTCATTGAGTTCAACATAAGGAGATTCAGTAGATGTAGAGGCTATTATGTCTTCTTCTCCTGATACAGTGACCAAACAGCCCTCCATCACAAATTTCAGCTTTTGGTGGAAAGACGAGGGTACAGCCCCTGCTGAATGTATCCACGGCCTTCCCAACAAGCAATTATAGGACGGATTAATATCCATGACCTAAAAGTTCACCGTATAGGTACATGGGCCTATCTCCAGAGGAACCTCAATAGTTACCATTACCTCTCTCCTGGTACCATCGAAAGCCTTGACTATTATGCAACTCGGTAACATATAAGACATATCAACTAGCAACTTAGACAGGATTGCCAAGGGCATTACATTTAATGAAGAACCATTATCTAGAAGCACCTTCGGTAGTATATGTCCCTTGCAGGTGGTTGTTATGTGAAGAGCCTTTGTGGATCCAATACCATTGGGTGGTATTTCATCATAACTGAAATATATATGGTCGTCTGCCGCAATGTTTCCCACCAGCCTGTCTAACTTTTCTACTGATATGTTGTTAGCCACGTATGCCTGATTCAACACTCTCAATAGGGCATTTCTGTGTGGCTCCAAGTTTAATAGCAAAGATTAGATGGAGATTCTTGTTGGCTGACGCTGCAATTGCTCAACCACACTATGCTCACTATGTTTTATGAACTTTAAAAACTCGCAAGCCTCTTTCTCGTTCACCGGCTATTTTATCCTGTTTACCAGGGCTGATCCTCTCTCTATTTCTTTTGACAAATCCATCTCAATATGGATTGGTTCAGCTGCTTTCTTTCATTTGTCCAGTCCTCCATCCTTTCTTGTTGATCCCTGTTCAACAACCTCAAGGGCATAACACCTTCCACTTCGTGTTAAGTGCCCCACACCTGTAATATCTTTCTGACTTGATGACCCAGGCATAACCATGTTGCAGTCATATTTCCATGGTGTAGTTTTGTTTTCCTTGTATGAAAAGGAAGAAGGCAAATCTATGATTAACTTGTGAGCAATTTCCTCAACAATCGGAGTAGTCTTCTTTGGTTCATCATAATAGATGATCAAAGGTCTTCCTATTCCATAGCCAGTTGCATTCTCAATAACCTCTACTTCCTCCTCTGTCTCCTCGTAAAACTAGGCCTCTCCATCATCCATCATATTTTGGACATTAGCCAGAAAGTCCCCGCAGTCCTGTATGATATGACCTCTACATTTATGGAACGGGCACTAATTCTGCACCCTCTTTGCAACCATTTTTAAACTGTCTACATCCCCCGCCATTCCTGACTTAACCATCTCGACCCATACTGTTAACATTGGAGTCTTGACTTCCCTGGCATCCTTTTTTACCCTTCTGACTTCCCCTATCCATACTGCATTTACCCGATTCTCAGCATGATCGGGCAATGGGTTTCCCGCTACATTCGGCCCATTCTTTGACCCAAACTTCACAACTCTGGTATTATATTAAACTTTGGACTTTCTTTTTGAAGGCAATGCAATCCTCCGTTGAATGCCCCTGAATTCTTGCATGATATGCGCAGTTGGTATTTGCATTGTACCACCTTGAGTATGGTGGGTCAAAGGTTTAAGATATACGGGCACGACAAGTTGGCCTTGTAGTAATTTGGGATATAGCTCACCATAGGTGGTAAGAATGGGAACAAATTGGGGTTTTTGATCGTTCCTTGGTGAACGATAGTCATTGCGCGTGGGACCTTGAGTATTTGGGACAGTGTTTCGAGGAAGGGTTATCTGTGGGGATATACCAGTTGGAAACGGCTGTTGTGGTATATTGGTATAAGGGAATGGATTTCGGGTAAGGTGGTTCACATTGGGGTAGTAAGGATTATACCCCGAGTAAGATGTGTAAGGTGTAGAAGTTGCATAAGATGTAGTAGGAGTATAGGGTCTGGGAGGTGTGTATGGTGTAGGAGGTGCATAGGGGTATTGATTGAAACTGACTGCATGTGTCTCCTCCTTTTTCTTTGTAGGAAAAACCCTCTTCGGGGTAGCAGACTCATCCCCTTCCATTTTCCCGTTCTTAATGGCAGACTTTATCATCTCTCGGGTATCACCATATCTGCAAAGTCCTTGGTGGCACTCCCCACCAATTTATCATAATAAGGTGCTTTTAAGGTATTGATGAAAAGCACTGTAGTTTCCTTGTTGGTCAAGGGAGGTTGTACTTTTGTAGCTAGGTCTTTCCATCTCTGAGAATATTCTTTAAAGCTTTCAGTAGCTTTCTTTTCTATGTTTTACAGAGTTAGACGATCAGGCACCATGTCCGTCACATGCTTATATTGTTCCATGAAAGCTTTGGCTAGATCCATCCAGGAACGAATCTTAGTACGGGTAAGCTGGGTATACCACCGAGTTGCGGACCCTATCAAGCTATCTTGAAAACAGTGGATAAGCAATTTTTCATCTTCATCATGTCCGATCATCTTCCGGCAATACATGGTCAAATGCGCTGATGGGTTGGTAGTTCCGTTATATTTTTCAAAGTCTAGTACTTTGAAGTTTGGAGGAATCACCAGACCGTGCACTAAACTTATCTCTTTGGCATCCAAACTACCAAATAGCTCCGCTCCTTCAACTGCCCTCAATCTTTCCTCCAGTAGTTGATATTTTTTATGGGATTCTACCTTTTCAACCCTCTTCAGCTTAATCATCTTTGCCCTTTCCTTTTCAGCCAATTCCTCAAAGTCTGGAATGTCCACATTAATTGGATCAACCCCAATATTGCCTTTTTTAGGACCAAAATTTTGTGCTTCAGCTGCTGGTTGGATGTAAATATAGGATGCTGCCCCAGTCGGAAGTTCATTTCTCACATGCTGGGATGTCTGGTCATTCTTCTATACCACCTCTGGTCGATCTTCCTAGTTTACTGCCCCCATTCCTGTAACTGAATTTTCCCCTGGCTATTTCTGCCTCATCATGGTATTCATCATCTCCATGAGTTTGGTCATTTGTTCCCATGACTCCTCTTGAGACTTAGCCAACTGTTCCTGAAGTTCCCTTTGAATTCTTTCCATCCTTTCAATTCTAGCAAGCTGATCGTTCTCCATAGCTCTTGCTTGAGATCGAGTATTGTAGGGGTGTCGAAAGTCTGATTCTTTCTGAATGCGACCAATTGTACCTTTAGTTTTAAAAACCATGAATTATAAATTATTGACACATTTTTTATTTTATTTTATGAAAATGAATGAATGAATAAATGAATAAATGTTAATGAATGAACAAATAAGTAAATGACTAAGTGTATGAATATGAATGAATAATTATAAAGAATAAATCAATGGAAAAATAAATAAATGACTAAGTGTATGAGCAATTTATAAAGAATAAATGAATGAATGATTATAAATATAAATAAATGAATGAACAAACAAAATATATAAAGGAAAGAACAAATGAATGATGAATGCATTTAAAAGTATTGGCCCAGGATAATTCCAACCAAACGGTCTTTCATTGATTTCTTGGAACTAAATACATCAAAGAAAAAAAGATCACTGCTTAAGACAATCTGATAATCTACCTATCCTAATTTAAAAATGCTATTACAAAACACCGGCCCTATAGTTACTCCCTCGGGTTTTGGACCTTTTTTACTGTCCTCTTTTGATTGCCTTACTCTTCAATCTGACCCCTACTTGTTCACAGCCCTTTGACATGTCAGCAGAAGCATCACCGTGTAAGCTTTCCTTAGCTTGTTATTCCAGTTGATTGGGTCGGGCTTCCTCATGCTTTGCTCTCTCTGTCCAATAGTTCTTCCCCGTCTTGAGGTTTTTGACCTCTTGCTCCCATTCCCCGGAAGTCTTGAGGGTCCCTTCAAATCTGAGCTCGAAGCGATACCTCTTGTTCTCCAAGTGTAATTCCTGAAGATCGCTTTTAGCAGTGTCCCTTTCTCTCTTGATCTTTTCCTTTTCCCTTTCTCGAGTTGATTCCCTATTTTTTGTATCCTCAAGCTCTTATTGCAATCGGGCAATTTCCTTGCTCATTTGGGCCTTTTCCTTTTCGAATTCTGCCCTTGTAGTTTCTAACTCTGATGGCACTTCCTTAGGTGGTGGACTCATGAACTGGACCTCTTTTCCATCTAATGTCAACAACCTATCATTAACCTTCAATTCCCTCCATACCAAGTAATCAGGTGTGACGATGTCGGCATATCTAGCTACCTCCACCCGATGAGTTTTCTTCCATGCTACTACAATCTCACGTATCTTTTTCGAGTATTGATAACTCGTATAATTATATAGTTCTTAGTTATGTTTTATTATTGTTTTGTGTCAAATACGAGTTATTATTGCTTAGTCTAATTGTGTTTATGATATTTTATATTTTTATGTAATTTGGTGTTTTTCACGAGTTTCTTTGAGTGATTTCAGATTACTAGGTTAAATCAAGAATTAAGGGCAAATCCAATTCAGTTCCAGTTCCGACACCTTTTGCCATATCAGCTATATCTGGAGTTTCACTGAAGCAATAAGGCTGAATTTTTTACAGTGCAAAGTTAAGAGGCATATCTATCTTTTTCATGTTTTACACTTCTTGAAACGGAGTGGTTTTCCCTAGCGAAATCGACCATCAAGTTGGCTGATGTGCAATGACGTCTGTGCTGACCTGTTTTGGTATTTTGACCATATCTTCCGATCCACATGAGCAAATGATCTGATTCCAACGGCTATGGATCCGTAACTGATAGGGGTATATTTTTCTAGAAGACCATTTGATCAGATCGAGCTTCCAACATTGCCAAAATCGACCATAAAGCTGGATGATCAGAATTGTCATACAATATGACGAAAATTGTTAGAAAAATGCACCCACCTATTATACCTACCTTTGAAATTTATAAAGCTTGTCTCTTGTCATTTAGCTCTCCAAAATGTGTATAAATAGAGGGCCTTGGATGAGTATTAGGATACATTATACATGGGGAGGATATTAGCCATTGTAATAAAATTCTCTAAGTTTTCTTCTTCTTTCCTTTCTCTAGTTTTTTTTTTTTACTTATGTTTATTACATTTCTTTTCAATTTATTCATATCTAGTATGTGTTGCTAATCATATTGTTGAGGTGCTGAGGTGAAGCTTTTGGTAAATGCTAAGGTTAGTCTCTTAAACATGAGCTAAAATGAATCATCATTTATAAACACTAGTATAGATAATATTTTCTTTTGGTTTAAAATCATACTTGCAAAGTAGGGATCTTGATTCATTATTGACAATGAAAATGGCACAGTAAATGCTTGGTTTCATAACCTTGATTTGTTGTAGACATATACCTTGGCATAAGGAATGTTTGGACTCTTTTTATGAGTTTTGAGGACACCAAATGAACATAATATCATATGCTATGGACGTTGGACAATTTGGACTGAATTGCTAAACCTTTCGATTGGAACCTCCCTTATGTGTGGATTTCAATTGTGTAATAAAACAAGATTAATCTTAGCATAACACCAAGAGTGGATTCTCTAACCTCAACATCTTTTCTTATTGTTTTTTATATTTTGTTTAATTTCTTTTATGTTATTTTATTTATTTTGTTCTCTAATATCTTGTTTATTTTGTTTTGTTGTTGATTCCCTAATATCTTGTTTACTTTCTTTTTCTTATATATTTATAAACTTATACTTACTAATACGCTTCCCTGTGGTTCGACCTCGGACACCCGAGAATTTATTACTTGAACATAACCTGCACTTGGGTTTACAACTCTTAATTGAGTCTCCATCAAGTTTTTGGCGCCGTTGTCGGGGAGGCAATACTAAGTATATAAGTTTATAAGTATATTTATTTTTATTGGCTGGTTATACCGCCTATATTTATTTTTATTGGCTGGTTATACCGCCTAATTTTCTATATATTTATATTTATATTGTATATTAACTTTGTTTTATTTTTATTGGCTGGTTATACCGCCTAATCTGTATATTAACTTTGTTTTATGCTTGTTTGGCGACGTGATTTTAGATCTCGTCGTTTAGTTAGATTTTATTGTGAAACTTTTTCAGGTAATCTTTCTAATACAACTCCTACCATGGCTGACAATGAAAGTGTTCATGCTGAAGATGAGAACAGACAAGTACGCACCATGCGTGACTACTTGCAACCAACTCGAAGCTCATCGCCCTCTTGTTTTATGTTTACTCTCAATGCAAACAACTTTCGTTTTAAACCAGGTATGATAGCTTTGCTTCCAAATTTCCATGGGTTAGAATCGGAAAGTGCTTACTCGTTTCTAAAAGACTTTGAAGATGTATGTGTCACCTTTAATGACCAACAATGTACAAATGAAATTGTCAAGCTAAAATTATTTCCTTTTTCTTTAAAAGATAAAGCAAAAATTTGGCTTCATAATTTAAAACCAAGGTCAATTGGCACATGGAAAGAATTACAAACTGAGTTTCTAAAGAAATTTTTCCCAGCACATAAAACTACTGCTTTGAAAAGACAGATTCAAAATTTCAATCAAAATCAAAATGAAGCATTTTTTCAGTGCTGGGAGTGTTTTAAAGATTTGTTAAGTTCTTGTCCACATCATGGTTTTGAAAAATGGCGTCTTATTAGTTTCTTTTATGAAAGTTTAACTCCCGAAACTAAACAATTTGTTGAAACAATGTGTAACGGTGAGTTTCTAGAAAAAGAACCTGAAGAAGCCTTTGACTACCTAGACCATTTGGCAGATAACTCTCAAGCCTGGCACACAGATAATTCCTCTGAAAGTTCCAATAGATCTAATCTTGTTTCTAACAGAGGTAAATATCATTTTAGTCAAGAAGATGAGATAAAAGCTAAAGTAGCTAATTTGGCTAGAAAGATTGAAGCCATGGAACTTAGAGAAGTAAAAGAAGTCAAAACGGTTAAAAATGAAGAAAGTTGTGGAATTTGTGAAATCATGGGACACCCCACTTCTGAATGTCCAAACATTCCCATTCTTAAAGAAGCGTTGCATGATCAAGTAAATTCCATAAACACATTTAAAAAGCCTTTTCCTTCTCCTTACTCTGAAACGTATAACCCTGAATGGAGAAGTCATCCCAACTTCAGTTGGCGGAATAATAATCATGTTCAGGTACCACAATCTCAAAAGCCGGGCAACATTTTTTCCTATCAACCTTCACGTGTACAAACCTTGGAAGAGACATTGCAAGCATTCATGCAAACACAAGCAAATGTGAATAACCAAACTTCACAGGACATCAATGAGATCAAAAACACCTTGTCCACATTGACAGCTTCATTACGCACTCAAGAAAAAGGTAAGTTTCCTGCTCAACCTCAGCCTAACCCTTCTACTCAATGTCTTGTTTCTTGCTCCAATGAAACTCAACAGGAAAATGCCAGTTCTATCACAACTCTTCGAAGTGGAAAGGCAATTGACAAAAACATTCCATCAAAAGACCAAGATCCTCCTTCCCCTCCGAAAAGTAATGGTAAGGATGATGGTAAGTCTGAACTTCTTGAAAATTTGGACAAAGAAAAAGGTATGCATCCTGCTCCTTTTCCTCAAAGGTTGCAAACAATAAAGAATTTGAATCAAAATGCAGAAATTTATGAACTTTTCAAACAAGTTAAGATTAACATTCCTTTATTGGATGCAATCAAACAAGTTCCATCTTATGCTAAATTTTTGAAGGACATGTGCACAGTTAAAAGGAAACATAATGTACAAAAGAAAGCATTTCTGACGGAAAGTGTGAGCTCAATCATTCAGCACCTTACTCCACCAAAATTCAAAGATCCTGGATGTTCAACAATCTCATGCATCATTGGAAACACTAGAATAGAACGTGCATTGCTTGATCTTGGTGCTAGTGTTAATCTTTTGCCTTTTTCTGTTTATCAACAGTTAGGTTTAGGTGAACTCAAGGAAACACCTGTTACACTTCAACTAGCTGATCGTTCTGTAAAAATTCCTCGAGGGATAGTTGAAGATGTTTTGGTTCAAATTGATAATTTTTACTTCCCTGTTGATTTTATTGTTTTGGACACACATCCTGTTTCAAATCCAAATGTTCAAATTCCTGTTATATTAGGCCGTCCATTTCTTGCAACTTCTAATGCTCTGATAAATTGCAGGAATGGTATTTTGAACATTTCTTTTGGAAATATGACTTTAGAATTAAATGTGTTCAACATTTGCAAGCAACCTGGTGATGATTCAGAAGTACATGAAGTGGATTTCATTGAAGAACTTGTTCATGAACATCTCACCACTACCACATTCCATGATCCTTTAGAAGCTTATTTAATTGAATGTGAGTTTGATAATGCTTCAGAAATTTCACACACTGATTCTTTGTTAAATTCTTTTCAGGTTAAGCATTGTTGGAAACAAAAGTTTGAGGAACTCAAAAATGATGCATATGAGAATTCTAAAATTCATAAAGAAAGAACTAAAGCCTTCCATGACAAGTTAATTTCAAGAAAAACATTTGATGTTGGGCAAAAAGTTCTACTTTATAATTCTAGACTTCACATATTTCCTGGTAAATTGAGATCAAGATGGACTGGCCCATTTGTGGTTAAGCATGTGTATCATTATGGAGCAGTTGACATTGAGAATCCTAGAAATGGTAACGTATTCAAGGTAAATGGACAAAGACTCAAACTCTTTTTGGAAAATCATGTTACTCAAGAAGAGGTTGTTTTTCTTTCTGATCCTTGTTTTGAAAATAACTAGATGTAAATATAATTTTTACTGATCTTAAAAAAAAAAAAATACATTTTTTTTCCCGGTTAAATGGCGGATAACGGTACTCCTTGATTATTTAAGTCGGTTCCATCAGCTACCCACAAAACTGATATTGTATATAAATTTCTCTTTCAATTTCTTTTTCATTTTTTTTCAAGATGGATGATATTCTCACAAGATTGCAGAAACGATTTCCTCCTTTTCCTCGGAATATTTTACTGAAGCTTTACCAAGTTCGATTTGAAAGATTAAGAATGCTTATGCACAAAGGGATTCCTGAAGACATACATTGGATAATTGAAGCCAAGGTACGTGAAGATGAATATCTTCCTGTTTTGTATTTACCAGGTACAGGTAGAAGCACTTTTGCAAAGAAGCGACGAGCAAAGCGCATGAGTTCAAATTGCCACAAATGTGCACGATGGACGTGTAACGGTAAATGTCGTTCTATTGGGATTCCGTCTTCTAATCGAGATGATAAAATTGAATTCATTAAGGATGGACTGAGTAAGGAGAATTTGGATAATATCCAACTTTCTCTTGAGACGCATCCTAGTGGAGACGTACAAAGAGAAATTCTTGATTTATGGCCGCAATTCCAAAGGGAATGGCAACATCTTAGGAATCTGATGTTAAAAGACCCTCTTTGCCAGCTTGTAAGAAAACTGGATGGGAAGCATATCCTCGACTCATAGAAGGCGTTTAAGCCGTTTCTGGACGTAAAACCAGAGGAAGATGTGAGCCACAATCACAACTACAATAAATGACTTCTCAGCTTTTGGTTTGATTTGCAATAACTTCATTTCGGTTTAATTTACGTGTTGTTCGATTTGTGTAACTATTTTCGTTTTTTTTTTGCATTGGTCTTTTACGGTTGATTTTTCTTCTCTTTTTGATTTTCTTCCTGAAATCACGCAAAAATCTTTTGTTAGGTTAACATTTTCTTCTGACAGGTCAAATACACTTTCGGCGACATTATTACTCTTGTCTGATTCACTACTCAGTCTTCTATATATTACACCATGTACTCATTCTCTTTCAGGCACTCGAAAAAAAAATGGAAAGTACTTCGTCCGAGCGCATTGAAAAAATTTGTGTCTTTGGAGGTGCTTATCCAGGGAAAAATAAAATATTAGCTGATGAAGCCATAAGAGTTGGAGTAATACTTGCCCAACAAAAGATCCAGTTGATTTATGGAGGCGGTAGTACGGATTTAATGGGAGCAGTCGCTACAGCAGCACACGCCGGAGGAATTCCAGTTCTAGGAATCGTGCCAAAACTATTCACAGGTTTTTGTGGACCTACCGTGGGTAAGGAAATACAAGTCTGGAGTATCCCTGAACGGATGACAATCATGTACCATTCTGCCGATGCATTCATTGCTTTACCAGGAGGTCTGGGTACATTGGAAGAAATAGCTTGCGTGGCTTCTTGGTCATCTTTGGTCACAAATAAGAAACCCATTGGTTTGCTTAATATTAATGGTTATTTTAGTAATTTGCTTTCATATTTAGATAATGCTGTGGATAATGGATTCATGTTTTCAGAGGCAAGGAGAACCATAATTTCTGCTACAACCATTGAAGATTTACTCAAAAAGCTCCAAGCTTATGAGTATTTATCTGCTACGGTTGTTTCGCAAACGCTCGGAAAAAGAAAAAGAGATATGGACGAGCAAGGAGTGGATTGCACTCTGTCTTTGTGACATTATCTAACATTTTGTTTGTGTGTCTCAGTTATAATAAGTGGTTAGCAACCTCTGCAGGTAATATCTCCTAAATTCTACCTTTAGTAGGGGGTAAGGGACATATTTTGCTAATTTTAAAAAAAAAAAAAAATTTGATGTGTTTTAAGCCATTTAGAAGTATTCATTCTGAACAAGGTCTGAGTAAGGGAGACTTGAGACATACCTTGTCAGTTTGATTTTAATCTTTTTATGTTTACTTGTTAATTTTTGTTTAGTATTTTAGGATTATTTAGGTTGCATGAGTTTGTTTTGTTTTGAGTCTTAGTTATTCCTATTCTTATGTTATTAGTTCTTTTCTCTTACACATGATTCTTTCATTTGGGTTAATAGACTTACATTGAGGGCAATGTAAGAATTAAGTGTGGGGGGAACGATTTAGGATTTCTTTTATTTTTGTCTACTATTTTTTTTTATGAGTCTTTATTATTATTATTATTTTTTTAATGTGTTCTAGTTCCTTTTTAATACAATGATGAGATATGAATTGCATAAGTCTAAAACAGATTATTAGTGAGAAGATTTTCATGAGAATTGAGCTTGATGTCAACCTTTTTATGAGCCAATGTTAATATGATATGTTGATTGAGAAAGAAGCATGTTTAGACTTAATCTGACTTGTATAATCATCCTTGTGAGTTTTTGAGCCTATAATGATTGATGCATTATACAAATCAATCTAATTTCTTTCTTGAGTGCTCTTATGATTACATGATTCTCTAGAACTTGCTTTAAACCGTTTGAGACTATATTGATACATGTGACAACATGAATATGATAGAGGCATTAGGATTATAACCATAGCCAAACAGCCATCCATTATTAATGTTCTAAGAGAACATCCCCACTAGTGAGCCAATTTGAGCCTACATTAAATATGCTATTTTATTGGTAACCAGAACTTACACCTAGCCTAAATATACTTATATCTTTACCCTTGTTCTAAAGATGGATTATATATTTTGAGACATATTGCAAAAACAAGGGATACTTTTTGAAAATTTGGGTTAGAACGAAAGATAAGTGTGGGGGAGGAGAGAGGCAAAAGTCAAGAGAAAAAGAAAGGGATCATTGTCAAATACATTCCCATATTAAAAAAAAAAAAAAATCTTCTCTTGAACTTCTAGTTAAAGTAAAGAAAAAGATGTTACAAAGTTGGTTAGAATGAAGCAAAGGCTCAACATGAATATTTAGCCTATGTTATTATGTGCTTTATAAGAGTTTTGAGAAGTTTTATTCGTATGATCTTATTATGTCTCTAAACTCTATGAACTCTTTGGAACCTTTGTGATATCTTTATCCTTTTGTTCTTTAACCACATTATAACCCTTTGGCCCCATTACAACCTTGAAAAAAGACCTCTTGATTTATGAAGTTGTATGATCTAAATAGTGGAGAATAGGTGGACAAGCAAGCATATGGTAGAACTGTTTTCATGAGATTGATTGAGTGTAAACACTTTACCACTACTTTAAAGAGTGAAAATCATGAGAGTATAGTGAGAAGTTGAGATTAAGTTGAATATGCACTATTTTGATTGAAATATGTTATGTTAATATTGGCTTAACTCATTTATTTACATTCAAGCATGAATTTTTGTGAAATTCTTTGAGCTATTGATTAGTTTATAAGACTTGTTCAAAGATTGTCTCTAATTTATATTGAAAGGATTAGGAGTAAATATTTTTAGTGTATGTAGTTTACTTATATTTTAGTTTTTCAATGTTTGTGGGTATCGTTCTAGCAAACCCTCACGAGACTAAACTCGTCCACTAGGGACACCTAGGGGTTTAAAGGCTTGTGTCACATGCTAAGTGCCACCGTGATTTCCAACGAAAATGGATTAGATTAGATTTTCTTATTTTATTTTTATTGAGTCGTTGCTAGGGACTAGCAACAATCTAAGTGTGGGGGTGTGATAACTCGTATAATTATATAGTTCTTAGTTATGTTTTATTATTGTTTTGTGTCAAATACGAGTTATTATTGCTTAGTCCAATTGTGTTTATGATATTTTATATTTTTATGTAATTTGGTGTTTTTCACGAGTTTCTTTGAGTGATTTCAGATTACTAGGTTAAATCAAGAATTAAGGGCAAATCCAATTCAGTTCCAGTTCCGACACCTTTTGCCATATCAGCTATGTCTGGAGTTTCACTGAAGCAATAAGGCTGAATTTTTTACAGTGCAAAGTTAAGAGGCATATCTATCTTTTTCATGTTTTACACTTCTTGAAACGGAGTCGTTTTTCCTAGCGAAATCGACCATCAAGTTGGCTGATGTGCAATGACGTCTGTGCTGACCTGTTTTGGTATTTTGACCATATCCTCCGATCCACATGAGCAAATGATCTGATTGCAACGGCTATGGATCCGTAACTGATAGGGGTATATTTTTCTAGAAGACCATTTGATCATATCGAGCCTCCAACATTGACAAAATCGACCATCAAGCTGGCTGATCAGAATTGTCATACAATATGACGAAAATTGTTAGAAAAATGCACCCACCTATTATACCTACCTTTGAAATTTATAAAGCTTGTCTCTTGTCATTTAGCTCTCCAAAATGTGTATAAATAGAGGGCCTTGGATGAGTATTAGGATACATTATACATGGGGAGGATATTAGCCATTGTAATAAAATTCTCTAAGTTTTCTTCTTCTTTCCTTTCTCTAGTTTTTTTTTTACTTATGTTTATTACATTTCTTTTCATTTTATTCATATCTAGTATGTGTTGCTAATCATATTGTTGAGGTGATGAGGTGAAGCTTTTGGTAAATGCTAAGGTTAGTCTCTTAAACATGAGCTAAAATGAATCATTATTTATAAACACTAGTATAGATAATATTTTCTTTTGGTTTAAAATCATACTTGCAAAGTAGGGATCTTGATTCATTATTGACAATGAAAATGGCACAGTAAATGCTTGGTTTCATAACCTTGATTTGTTGTAGACATATACCTTGGCATAAGGAATGCTTGGACTCTTTTTATGAGTTTTGAGGACACCAAATGAACATAATATCATATGCTATGGACGTTGGACAATTTGGACTGAATTGCTAAACCTTTCGATTGGAACCTCCCTTATGTGTGGATTTCAATTGTGTAATAAAACAAGATTAATCTTAGCATAACACCAAGAGTGGATTCTCTAACCTCAACATCTTTTCTTATTGTTTTTTATATTTTGTTTAATTTCTTTTATGTTATTTTATTTATTTTGTTCTCTAATATCTTGTTTATTTTGTTTTGTTGTTGATTCCCTAATATCTTGTTTACTTTCTTTTTCTTATATATTTATAAACTTATACTTACTAATACGCTTCCCTGTGGTTCGACCTCGGACACCCGAGAATTTATTACTTGAACATAACCTGCACTTGGGTTTACAACTCTTAATTGAGTCTCCATCAAGTATCCTTCTTCTCCATAAGCAAATTCCAAATTACTAAGGTCATGGGTCATAGGAGTAAACTGACGGGATTCCGATTGTCTTAGTACCAGCAGTGGTGTATAGCTCACTCCTCCCCATACTCCCAATAATGGAATTGAAGCTTTATCTCCGCATTTGTACAATGTCGGCATAGGAGCTATCCATGGAGCTCTCCAAATTATCATCTCAGCCCCGATATTCCGAAATATGTTGATCCATTGTTCCTCAGTCCTATTTTCAAGCCAATCCCTCTTAAGAAATTCACCAATTGGTGCAAAAGACTTCCAATACGAGCGAAGAGGGAAACTCTCCTGTTTACAAAAATGGCTTTGAACCCATATGTAAAGAAGCTGTATACAACCTATAAAATGCCTTTTTCCTTTCCGTCTACAAAAATTCAGAGATCAGATTATTTCTGCTATAATTGCCGGGGCTGGATTTTCCTCTGCTCAAGCCTCTCAAAAACATCAAATACCGCCACATCCACATACCCTAATGTCTTTGGGAAAATAACTAAACCATAGATAGCCAAAGGAAAAATATTCCTAACTATCTCCTTACTTGAATGGCTATGGATTAAGGTCTATAAAATATCCCATGATATACAGTAGTTTACCCCTTTTCGGACAACATGGCTTTCGACTCAATTTGTTTCCACTCCCAGAATCTTAGACACCTTTTTCTTGAAACCCGGCGTCTTTGTATCCTTCAAATAAATACGGTCGGGAATAACGTTCTCAATATGCAGCAAGGTCGAATATTCTTCTATGGTTGGAGTCATATCCTCTCAGTTGAAGGTAAAACACCGATAAGCGGGATTCCAGAATTGCACCACAGCCTGGATCACCTCACCACTGACCTTAACCTGAACTAACAGTGCTATGTCCCCATAAGTCTGAGTGAAGGCTTCTTTTTCTGATATGTTCCATTGATTCCATATATCCATCAATTCTCGGAGATCATTTTGCCTGATAGCAAGATCAACCTCGGCTGGCAATACTGACACATATCCCATTTTCAAACAATCCCTATTATCCTGCTGATCTTTCTCGGACTGTTTCCTAACCTCTAAATGCTTCTCGACCACTGAGACATTTTGACCCTCCATGAAAGCCCTTTTGGTTCAATATTATCCCGAGACCAATAACTTTCCATGTGCAAAAAATGATGACAAGAATGCAACAAAAAAAAAAACAACAACAAAAAGAAAATGAATTAGTAACGGGAATAAATTCGAATAATACAAAAAACATATAATTCAGAACAATAATTATCCTTGAGGATGCCAACAAAATTTCGGTATTATAACAATCCTGGGACGACACACCAACACTTATTACGGGCATTGTGATGTACATTCATCATTGTCCGATTTTCAAAAATAAACTTATTCGGAAAGTAGAATGAAAGGTAAAAGGATTGGAAATATTCCTCCATGTGTTCTTAACTTCGGGATATCTAATTGGAAATCCGGCATGGCTTTGCCTAGGTTTACTATATGAAGGTGAATTAGTTCTAAAAGCCCCGAATTGTTCCTCACTGTCGCCGGTGAAGGCTAGTAAGGCACCCCGATAAAAGCGGGTTCAATTCGTTAGAGTCTATTTCCCTAGCCCATGCGGATTGTTAATCACAAAGGATTAGGTAATTTAGTACTCCGGAAGTGTTTCAATAGCCCATGCGGATTGTTAATCACGAATGCTTAGCTACTTTGCTCCCACCTAAAAGGATGGAACCCGGGTATAGGGCTCATGATATGCAAATGCACGTGTAGTGTGTGAGGAGAAATAACAAAACTTTCACCACCTATTCTACATCCCTTATTCTAAACGCCCCAACAAGATTAAACAACATAAGTCATTAATCAATAAATGAATATATGCACCAAAATAACCATAGAACAATTATAATATGTATGCACATGAATATGGACCTATTTAAAAACATTTTATTATTTTTGAAATTATCCTTATTTTTTTATAAAAAAAATGTGAGAATTAAAATTAAATACCAATTAAACCAACAAAATCGAGACTTTGATAACACACAACTAATTCTAGGCTTGATTCTCTAATAGTCCCCAGCGGAGTCGCAACCTAAAAAATAACAAGTCTCATCGCAAGACTTTATTATTCGTTAAGCATGACATTAAAAAAAACCGAGGAAAAGTTGACTTAATTCCTCTTGAAAAATGAAGGTTTTGAAAATAATCTTGAAAAAGACATGGAGTCGCCACCAATCTTTTTTAGCTAGGTGTGATCGGCCACCTATTAAAACCGATTTTATAAAACATTTTAAAATTAATAAAACATTTTTAAAACCAATTTCAAGTATACGTTTTAAACCAGAGAAATCAAAGAAGCGGGTTCGGGACTCGGTTACGTGTGGGGAAGGATTAGCACCCATACAACGCCCGTATAAAACGGTACGTATTAATCGTGTGTTATCTCAAGTCTCGGTAAAAAGTCAGTTTTTAATTTGGTATTTCAAGTTAATTCCCAATTTAAAGAAAAATAATTTCATTTTTAATTGAAAATGATTCAGAATTTATTAATTCAAAATTTTCCTATATTCCCCAACAAACGTGGTAAAATATAGAAATTTTTATTAGTTTGGAAAATTTCCAAACCATTCTCGTTTTAAAGAAGATATTCCGTTATTAATGATAATTGATGATATCCTCTCCAGCAAACCCGGCAGAGAACTCATGAATTATTTTAAGTCGGGAATATTTTTATTTTTATTAAAAATCATTACCTTTTTCAAAGCATTAAAAAAATATGAATATGAATATGTGTGACATAAATAAAATGACATAACGAAGTATAGATAATATAATGCAACCTAAATGGTATGATATAACTTAATTGTCTTAGCATATTCTAAATGAAATGAAATATCCTAAGTCATATGATATATTCTAAATGAAATGAAATGACCTAGGTAACATGATATATTCTATATGAAATGTAATATCCTAAGTCATATGATATATTCTAAATGAAATAAAATATCCTAAATGACATAATATATTCTAAATAAAATGAAATGACCTAGGTAACATAATATATTCTATATGAAATGAAATATCCTAAGTCACATGATATATTCTAAATGGAATAAAATGATTTAAATGACATGGAAAATATAAATGATATGGCATATAATCTAAATGACATGAAACATAAAATAATGCTATCATATAATATGCATGAAAATAAAAATAAAAATAAAAATAATAATGCATGAACATCGTACATGCTAAATAATGTGACAAAAATAAATAACTAAATAAAAAGCATAAGATAGCATGTAATATTCAAAATCATATAACAATTAATATAATATCAAAAATATAAATAATAAATAATAACAACACCATGGAAATTATCATAGCAAAAATCACATATTATATAGTATGCGTGAATATAGAAAATGCAATGCATAAAATGTATTTTTTCCTTTAATTAAGAAAATTCGTATATCTAAAAAGATATCCGGCTATCTTAGGAAAATATATCAAATTAAATATTCTATAACCAAAATACTTTGTGATTGTTTGAAAATAATTTTGAAAAGCTTAGATTAAAAAATAAAAAATTAGCTAAATCCTTTTTAAAAGGCTCTAATTTCCTAAGTTTGAAATCCCGGATTTGACCACCCTTAACCCGAGATTTAAAAAATCATTTTTAGAGTTTAAAAAGGCTTAGAAACTATCATAAACAATAGCTAAACTTCCTAATCAGCCCCCTCAAAGTAACTTAACCAAAATAGAAAAATGATTTTCCTTCAAATTCAATTCTAACTCCACTATCCGGTTTTAAAGCACGATTTTTACCCTACTTTTAAAAATTCAAAAACATCTAAAAAAATACTGGAGACTCAGGACATGTAAAACTACACGAGAAAAAATAGGCTTAATTTTTTTTATTAAAGAAGACTACCGAGAAAAATCGAAAAAGTACGAGTACCGGGTGAAAGAATTGTTTTGCCAAAACACATTTTTTTGCCTTTGATAAAATCATTTAAAAATCAAACTAAAAATGTTAAAGACTCTCCTAAGGACTCACAAACAGTAGCTAACACTTGAAAAGTTAGGCAAAATTTGGCTAAGTAAAAAAAAAAAATCACAAAGGTAGAATAATCAATTTGACAACTCTTTAATTTTCCACAAGTATGCTCAAAATGAGCATGACTTTGAACCATTGATTGGTCTAAGTCATAAATCATGTGGCAATGACATGAAATGCATGAAAATACAGCAAATATGATGCATGAAATGCATGATTTAAAACCTAAATGACATGAAAAATGCATGGCATCAATAAAATGACCTAGACCTAAATGAACTTGCATGGCATTAAATGCAACCTAGGTCTAAAATGCATGAATATGCATGGCGAAGCAAACCAATCCTAAACCTAAAGAATGCATGGCAATAACACAAACATATAGCATGCTTAAATAAAATACACAACCAAATATCATGAAAATGCAAACCTATCAACTAGCATGATGAAAATGCACATGCAAAGCATAAAATATGAGAGTGGCCGAATGGTCTATATAAAAATGAGCATGGCATTTTCACAAACACTTAATTTACTAACATGCATACCTAAAGAATAACACTCAAATCATGCAAATATAAAGTAAAGGCATGAAAACCAATAGGCATTTTCACAAACACATGGATTACAAAATGTAAAATATAAACAAACTTAAACATTTTGAAAACAGAAAATCAAAAATGCAAGACAAGTAAAATAAACATGATAACAAGATAATAGACTCAAAAATGGAAATAAGCAAGCAACCAAATTAAAACAAGCTTCATGTTTATGTATTAGAGGAAGATTTAAAGCATCAAAACTTGTTAAACATCACTAGAATCATGAAATAAAGAAGCAAACAGCAACTACCAAAAATACTAGGCCACTCGGCCAACTCAAAAATAAGAGGAAAAAAAATTTCAAAATCTTTTTACAAGAAAGAATCAAGAAGGAACTTAAAGAAGAATATTAAAAACACTTATTTAAAAAGAAAAATCAAAAGAAACTCACCAAATATCAAATGAAAACAGCAAATCAAGAATGGAAAATCAAAGAAAGTGCAAGAGTATGGTGCTTAAAGCAACCTCTAGAAGCTGTATTGCAAGCTTTTTCTGTTCTAACTTTCTTTTCTTTTCTAAACTTTTTTTTTGCCTTTCAACAGTGGAGAGAAAATCAGCCAAAAACATGAGTGAATAGAGAGTGAATAGCCCCAAAATGAAAAGAGAGAGACTCCCTCTAGTAGTGGTCGAATGGCCTCATTGATAGCTAGAGTGTTGTCATTTTTTTTCCCAACCAATTTTCATCCAAAAGCTATTGATCCAAGATGTTTAAAATATGAAATTATCACCCTTAGATTAGGCAATCAGCTATCCACAATTAAAGTTGTTCAAGAATCTTAAGCCATTATGTTGACACTCTCCCTCTTCATGCATTGGTCCATGTGGCTTAATTACAAAGGTTTGATCAAAAAATAACTACCTTCCTCTTCATTGTTGGCCTTTTGATTAAAAATCAGAAAATATTTGCCCACCCTTAGGCCTTGGGCGGCTGACTCCTCTTCTTCTAGCTCATTGTTTTTAAAAGGCAAGAAAAACCCTTTTCGATTTCTTAGATAAAATGACCTTTTTGCCCCCCGAACATAAATAATTAGCAAACGGACTCCAAATTCAATTTTTATTTTTTCAATACTTCCAAAATAACAAAAAATTTAATTCTAGAGGTTTTCTAAATTTTCCGAGCCCATTTGCTATTTATTTGGATTTTTCTTCCAAAATTGCCCTTTTGTGCTCCCAAATTTTACCATTTTTTAAACGAGCTCCAAATCCAGATTTTTCTTCATCAATCTCTTCCAAATAATTTAAAAGTGTTATCTAGAAGTTTTCATAATTTTTGGAACTCATTTGGTATTTTTTCGAGATTTATCTGCTTGAATTACTACATAGTGGGCACGAGATTTGGACATTTTGCAAACGAACTCCGAATCCAGATTTTCTTTTGCCAATCTCTTCCAAATAATTTAAGAATGAGATCTGCAAATTTTTAGAATTTTTGGAGTTCATTTACTATTTTTTCGGGATATATCTTATTGAATTTCTGCATAGGGGACCCGGGATTTGACCATTTTGCAAACGAACTCCGAATCTCGATTTTCTTTTGCCAATATCTTCAAAATGATTTAAGAATGAGATCTGAAATTTTTCAGAATTTTTGGAGTTCATTTGCTATTTTTCCAAAATTTTCCAATTTTGCCCTTTTGCCTCCGAAACCCGGTTTTGCTCAAAACAGGTCCGATTTTTAGATTTTCTTCAAACTGAGCCTTGGGCTATCCTTGTTTAATCACTCCTGATCCATTAAGGGCTTTATTCTTATTGAATCGGGCCATTTCTGTAATTCTTCCAAATTTCACCGAAATCCACCAAAAACCCTAATTCTTGGTTTTCTTTCGGATTGACTTTTCTTTCAGTTTTTCTTCCAAGTAACTTCTCCATTACCCTTAGTCAGTGCTTATCTTTCATTTGGAACCTTCAATTTTGACCAATTTGATCGTTTAAGCACTTTTCCCCAAATTTCTCGGACTAGGGTTTCTTTTCTACTGAATCTCTGTAACCGAACTTCCGAACTCCATATCTTTCACTGTAGACCTCGGATTATCAAAATTATTTTGCCATTTTTCAATTGAACTTCAAATCTTGATTTTGAAAGTGGGTTGACTTTTTTAGTAGTTGACTTTTTTAGGTTGACTTTTTGGGGTTGACTTTTTCAAGTTTGACTTTTTATGCTCGCCTTCTTAGACTAAGTCTCGAAGTACCACCTGCAGGGTGAAAAAAGTCTTTTTACATTCTGAAACATCAATTTAGGAAAAAAACATACCTGTTTTAGTGGTCCGGACAAAATTAGGTGTCTACACTCATAGTAACCACTCTTAAGATCTATTTTACTAAAAACACAAGATCTATATAATTCATCTAGCATATCATCTAATCTAGTAATGGCATGATGATACTTTACTGTGATATTGTTGACTACTCTACAATCAAAACACATCCTCCAAGTCCCATCCTTCTTTGGTACTAGAAGCACTGGAACCGCACATGGCTCATGCTCTCTCTAATGTACCCCTTACTCATCAAGTCTTCAACTTGCCTTTGAAGTTCCTTTGTCTCCACTGGATTACTTCTATAGGCTGGTCGGTTTGGAATGACTCCTCTGGGTACAAAATCAATCTGATGCTCAATGCCTCTTATGGAAGGCAACCCACTTGGCATCTCCTTAGGGAATAACTCTTCAAATTCCTGTAACAAAGAAACATCAATGATGGAGACTCAATTAAGAGTTGTAAACCCAAGTGCAGGTTATGTTCAAGTAATAAATTCTCGGGTGTACGAGGTCGAACCACAGGGAAGCGTATTAGTAAGTATAAGTTTATAAATATATAAGAAAAATAAAGTAAACAAGATATTAGGGAATCAACAACAAAACAAGATAAACAAGATATTAGAGAACAAAATAAACAAAATAAAATAAAAGAAATTAAACAAGATATAAAAACAATAAGAAAAGATGTTGAGGTTAGAGAATCCACTCTTGGTGTTATGCTAAGATTAATCTTGTTTTATTACACAATTGAAATCCACACATAAAGGAGGTTCCAATCGGAAGGTTTAGCAATTCAGTCCAAATTGTCCAATGTCCATAGCATATGATATTATGTTCATTTGGTGTCCTCAAAACTCATAAAAAGAGTCCAAGCATTCCTTATGCCAAGGTATATGTCTACAACAAATCAAGGTTATGAAACCAAGCATTTACTGTGCCATTTTCATTGTCAATAATGAATCAAGATCTCTACTTTGCAAGTATGATTTTAAACCAAAAGAAAATATTATCTATACTAGTGTTTATAAATGATGATTCATTTTAGCTCATGTTTAAGAGACTAACCTTAGCATTTACCAAGAGCTTCACCTCATCACCTCAACAATATGATTAGCAACACATACTAAAAATGAAAAGAAATGTAAGAAGCATAAGTAAATAAAGAAAAAGAAAACTAGAGAAAGGAAAAAAGAAGAAAACTTAGAGAAATTTTTTTACAATGGCTAATATCCTACCAATGTATCATGTATCCCAATACTCATCCAAGGCCCTCTATTTATACACATTTTGGAGGGCTAAATGACAAGAGACAAGCTTTACAAATTTCAAAGGTAGGTATAATAGGTGGGTGCATTTTTCTAACAATTTTCGTCATATTGTATGACAATTCTGATCAGCCAGCTTGATGGTCGATTTTGTCAATGTTGGAGGCTCGATCTGATACAATTGTCTTCTAGAAAAATATACCCCTATCAGTTACGGATCCATAGCCGTTGGAATCAGCTCATTTGCTGATGTGGATAACAAGATATGGGCAAAATACGAAAACAGGTTAGCACAGACGTCATTGCACATCAGCCAACTTGATGGGTGATTTCGCTAGGGAAAACGACTCCGTTTCAAGAAGTGTAAAACATGAAAAAGATAGATATGCCTCTTATTTTTGCACGGCTACAAATTGAAGCCTTATTGCTTCAGTGAAACTCGAGATATAGCTGATATGGCAAACGGTGTCGGAACTGGAACTGAACTGGATTTGCCCTTAATTCTAGTAATCTGAAATCACTCAAAGAAACTTGTGAAAAACACCAAATTACATAAAAATATAAAAGATCATAAACACAATTAGACTAAACAATAATAACTCGTATTTGACACAAAATAATAATAAAACATAACTAAAAACTATATAATTATACGAGTTATCACACCCCCACACTTAGATTGTTGCTAGTCCCTAGCAACGACTCAATAAAAATAAAATAAGAAAATCTAATCTAATCCATTTTCGTAGGAAATTACGGTGGCACTTAGCATGTGACACAAGCCTTTAAACCCCTAGGTGTCCCTAGTGGACGAGTTTAGTCTCGTGAGGGTTTACTAGGACGATACCCACAAACATTGAAGACATAAGAAAAACTAAAAATAATAATTATAACTAATCCTTCCAATATAAATTAGAGATAATCATTGGACAAGTCTTAAAAACTAATCAATAGCTTAAAGAAATTCACAAAAAATCTTGCTTGAATGTAAACAGTTTGAGTTAAGCCAATATTAACATAACATATTTCAATCAAAATAGTGTATATTCAAACTTAATCTCAACTTCTCACATGGGATACTCTCTTGATTTTCACTCTTTAAAGTAGTGGTAAAGTGTTTACACTCAATCAATCTCATGAAAACACTTCTACCATATGCTTGCTTGTCCACCTATTCTCCACTATTTAGATCATACAACTTCATAAATCAAGAGGTCTTTATTCAAGGTTGTAATGGGGCCAAAGGGTTATAATGTGGTTAAAGAACAAAAGGATAAAGATATCACAAAGGTTCCAAAGAGTTCATAGATTTTAGAGACATAATAAGATCATACAAATAAAACTTCTCAAAACTCTTATAAAGCACATAATAACATAGGCTAAATATTCATGTTGAGCCTTTGCATCATTCTAACCAACTTTGTAACATCTTTTTCTAGAAGTTCAAGAGAAGATTCTTGTTTTTTTTTTTTAATATGGGAATGTATTTGACAATGATCCCTTTCTTTTTCTCTTGACTTTTTCTTTTCTTTTCTTCCCCCACACTTATCTTTTGTTTCTAACCCAAATTTTCAACTAAAAATATCCCTTGTTTTTTTTGCAATATGTCTCAAAATATAAAATCCATCTTTAGAACAAGGGTAAGGATATAAGTATATTTAGGCTAGGTGTAAGTTGTGGTTACCAATAAAACAGCATATTTAATGTAGGCTCAAATTGGCTCACTAGTGGGGATGTTCTCTTAGAACATTAATAATGGATGGCTGTTTGGCTCTGGTTATAATCCTAATGCCTCTATCATATTCATGTTGTCACATGTATCAATATAGTATCAAACGGTTTAAAGCAAGTTCTAGAGAATCATGTAATCATAAGAGCACTCAAGAAAGAAATTAGATTGATTTGTATAATGCATCAATCATTATAGGCTCAAAAACTCACAAGGATGATTATACAAGTCAGATTAAGTCTAAACATGCTTCTTTCTCAATCAACATATCATATTACGGTGGCACTTAGCATGTGACACAAGCACTTTCCGATTCTAACCCATGGAAATTTGGAAGCAAAGCTAACATACCTGGTTTAAAACAAAAGTTGTTTGCATTGAGAGGAAAAATAAAACAAGAGGGTGATGAGCTTCGAGTTGGTTGCAAGTAGTCACGCATGGTGCGTACTTGTCTGTTCTCATCTTCAGCATGAACACTTTCATTGTCAGCCATGGTCGGAGTTGTATTAGAAAGATTACCTGAAAAAGTTTCACAATAAAATCTAACTAAACGACGAGATCTAAAATCACGTCGCCAAACAAGCATAAAACAAAGTTAATATACAGATTAGGCGGTATAACCAGCCAATAGAAATAAAACAAAGTTAATATACAATATAAATATAAATATATAGAAAATTAGGCGGTATAACCAGCCAATAAAAATAAATATAGGCGGTATAACCAGCCAATAAAAATAAATATACTTATAAACTTATATACTTAGTATTGCCTCCCCGGCAACGGCGCCAAAAACTTGATGGAGACTCAATTAAGAGTTGTAAACCCAAGTGCAGGTTATGTTCAAGTAATAAATTCTCGGGTGTCCGAGGTCGAACCACAGGGAAGCGTATTAGTAAGTATAAGTTTATAAATATATAAGAAAAAGAAAGTAAACAAGATATTAGGGAATCAACAACAAAACATAAAAGAAATTAAACAAAATATAAAAAACAATAAGAAAAGATGTTGAGGTTAGAGAATCCACTCTTGGTGTTATGCTAAGATTAATCTTGTTTTATTACACAATTGAAATCCACACATAAGGGAGGTTCCAATCGGAAGGTTTAGCAATTCAGTCCAAATTGTCCAACGTCCATAGCATATGATATTATGTTCATTTGGTGTCCTCAAAACTCACAAAAAGAGTCCAAGCATTCCTTATGCCAAGGTATATGTCTACAACAAATCAAGGTTATGAAACCAAGCAGTTACTGTGCCATTTTCATTGTCAATAATGAATCAAGATCTCTACTTTGCAAGTATGATTTTAAACCAAAAGAAAATATTATCTATACTAGTGTTTATAAATGATGATTCATTTTAGCTCATGTTTAAGAGACTAACCTTAGCATTTACCAAGAGCTTCACCTCATCACCTCAACAATATGATTAGCAACACATACTAAAAATGAAAAGAAATGTAAGAAGCATAAGTAAATAAAGAAAAAGAAAACTAGAGAAAGGAAAAAAGAAGAAAACTTAGAGAATTTTATTACAATGGCTAATATCCTACCAATGTATAATGTATCCCAATACTCATCCAAGGCCCTCTATTTATACACATTTTGGAGGGCTAAATGACAAGAGACAAGCTTTACAAATTTCAAGGTAGGTATAATAGGTGGGTGCATTTTTCTAACAATTTTCGTCATATTGTATGACAATTCTGATCAGCCAGCTTGATGGTCGATTTTGTCAATGTTGGAGGCTCGATCTGATAAAATTGTCTTCTAGAAATATATACCCCTATCCGTTATGGATCCATAGCCGTTGGAATCAGCTCATTTGCTGATGTGGATAAGAAGATATGGGCAAAATACGAAAACAGGTCAGCACAGACGTCATTGCACATCAGCCAACTTGATGGTCGATTTCGCTAGGGAAAACGACTCCGTTTCAAGAAGTGTAAAACATGAAAAAGATAGATATGCCTCTTAGCTTTGCACGGCTACAAATTGCAGCCTTATTGCTTCAGTGAAACGCGAGATATAGCTGATATGGCAAACGGTGTCGGAACTGGAACTGAACTGGATTTGCCCTTAATTCTAGTAATCTGAAATCACTCAAAGAAACTTGTGAAAAACACCAAATTACATAAAAATATAAAAGATCATAAACACAATTAGACTAAACAATAATAACTCGTATTTGACACAAAATAATAATAAAACATAACTAAAAACTATATAATTATACGAGTTATCACACCCCCACACTTAGATTGTTGCTAGTCCCTAGCAACGACTCAATAAAAATAAAATAAGAAAATCTAATCTAATCCATTTTCGTAGGAAATTACGGTGGCACTTAGCATGTGACACAAGCCTTTAAACCCCTAGGTGTCCCTAGTGGACGAGTTTAGTCTCGTGAGGGTTTACTAGGACGATACCCACAAACATTGAAGACATAAGAAAAACTAAAAATAATAATTATAACTAATCCTTCCAATATAAATTAGAGATAATCATTGGACAAGTCTTAAAAACTAATCAATAGCTTAAAGAAATTCACAAAAAATCTTGCTTGAATGTAAACAGTTTGAGTTAAGCCAATATTAACATAACATATTTCAATCAAAATAGTGTATATTCAAACTTAATCTCAACTTCTCACATGGGATACTCTCTTGATTTTCACTCTTTAAAGTAGTGGTAAAGTGTTTACACTCAATCAATCTCATGAAAACACTTCTACCATATGCTTGCTTGTCCACCTATTCTCCACTATTTAGATCATACAACTTCATAAATCAAGAGGTCTTTATTCAAGGTTGTAATGGGGCCAAAGGGTTATAATGTGGTTAAAGAACAAAAGGATAAAGATATCACAAAGGTTCCAAAGAGTTCATAGATTTTAGAGACATAATAAGATCATACAAATAAAACTTCTCAAAACTCTTATAAAGCACATAATGACATAGGCTAAATATTCATGTTGAGCCTTTGCATCATTCTAACCAACTTTGTAACATCTTTTTCTAGAAGTTCAAGAGAAGATTCTTTTTTTTTTTTTAATATGGGAATGTATTTGACAATGATCCCTTTCTTTTTCTCTTGACTTTTTCTTTTCTTTTCTTCCCCCACACTTATCTTTTGTTTCTAACCCAAATTTTCAACTAAAAATATCCCTTGTTTTTTTTGCAATATGTCTCAAAATATAAAATCCATCTTTAGAACAAGGGTAAGGATATAAGTATATTTAGGCTAGGTGTAAGTTGTGGTTACCAATAAAACAGCATATTTAATGTAGGCTCAAATTGGCTCACTAGTGGGGATGTTCTCTTAGAACATTAATAATGGATGGCTGTTTGGCTCTGGTTATAATCCTAATGCCTCTATCATATTCATGTTGTCACATGTATCAATATAGTATCAAACGGTTTAAAGCAAGTTCTAGAGAATCATGTAATCATAAGAGCACTCAAGAAAGAAATTAGATTGATTTGTATAATGCATCAATCATTATAGGCTCAAAAACTCACAAGGATGATTATACAAGTCAGATTAAGTCTAAACATGCTTCTTTCTCAATCAACATATCATATTACGGTGGCACTTAGCATGTGACACAAGCACTTTCCGATTCTAACCCATGGAAATTTGGAAGCAAAGCTATCATACCTGGTTTAAAACAAAAGTTGTTTGCATTGAGAGGAAAAATAAAACAAGAGGGTGATGAGCTTCGAGTTGGTTGCAAGTAGTCACGCATGGTGCGTACTTGTCTGTTCTCATCTTCAGCATGAACACTTTCATTGTCAGCCATGGTCGGAGTTGTATTAGAAAGATTACCTGAAAAAGTTTCACAATAAAATCTAACTAAACGACGAGATCTAAAATCACGTCGCCAAACAAGCATAAAACAAAGTTAATATACAGATTAGGCGGTATAACCAGCCAATAGAAATAAAACAAAGTTAATATACAATATAAATATAAATATATAGAAAATTAGGCGGTATAACCAGCCAATAAAAATAAATATAGGCGGTATAACCAGCCAATAAAAATAAATATACTTATAAACTTATATACTTAGTATTGCCTCCCCGGCAACGGCGCCAAAAACTTGATGGAGACTCAATTAAGAGTTGTAAACCCAAGTGCAGGTTATGTTCAAGTAATAAATTCTCGGGTGTCCGAGGTCGAACCACAGGGAAGCGTATTAGTAAGTATAAGTTTATAAATATATAAGAAAAAGAAAGTAAACAAGATATTAGGGAATCAACAACAAAACATAAAAGAAATTAAACAAAATATAAAAAACAATAAGAAAAGATGTTGAGGTTAGAGAATCCACTCTTGGTGTTATGCTAAGATTAATCTTGTTTTATTACACAATTGAAATCCACACATAAGGGAGGTTCCAATCGGAAGGTTTAGCAATTCAGTCCAAATTGTCCAACGTCCATAGCATATGATATTATGTTCATTTGGTGTCCTCAAAACTCACAAAAAGAGTCCAAGCATTCCTTATGCCAAGGTATATGTCTACAACAAATCAAGGTTATGAAACCAAGCAGTTACTGTGCCATTTTCATTGTCAATAATGAATCAAGATCTCTACTTTGCAAGTATGATTTTAAACCAAAAGAAAATATTATCTATACTAGTGTTTATAAATGATGATTCATTTTAGCTCATGTTTAAGAGACTAACCTTAGCATTTACCAAGAGCTTCACCTCATCACCTCAACAATATGATTAGCAACACATACTAAAAATGAAAAGAAATGTAAGAAGCATAAGTAAATAAAGAAAAAGAAAACTAGAGAAAGGAAAAAAGAAGAAAACTTAGAGAATTTTATTACAATGGCTAATATCCTACCAATGTATAATGTATCCCAATACTCATCCAAGGCCCTCTATTTATACACATTTTGGAGGGCTAAATGACAAGAGACAAGCTTTACAAATTTCAAGGTAGGTATAATAGGTGGGTGCATTTTTCTAACAATTTTCGTCATATTGTATGACAATTCTGATCAGCCAGCTTGATGGTCGATTTTGTCAATGTTGGAGGCTCGATCTGATAAACTTGTCTTCTAGAAAAATATACCCCTGTCAGTTACGGATCCATAGCCGTTGGAATCAGCTCATTTGCTGATGTGGATAAGAAGATATGGGCAAAATACGAAAACAGGTCAGCACAGACGTCATTGCACATCAACCAACTTGATGGTCGATTTCGCTAGGGAAAACGACTCCGTTTCAAGAAGTGTAAAACATGAAAAAGATAGATATGCCTCTTAGCTTTGCACGGCTACAAATTTCAGCCTTATTGCTTCAGTGAAACTCGAGATATAGCTGATATGGCAAACGGTGTCGGAACTGGAACTGAACTGGATTTGCCCTTAATTCTAGTAATCTGAAATCACTCAAAGAAACTTGTGAAAAACACCAAATTACATAAAAATATAAAAGATCATAAACACAATTAGACTAAACAATAATAACTCGTATTTGACACAAAATAATAATAAAACATAACTAAAAACTATATAATTATACGAGTTATCACACCCCCACACTTAGATTGTTGCTAGTCCCTAGCAACGACTCAATAAAAATAAAATAAGAAAATCTAATCTAATCCATTTTCGTAGGAAATTACGGTGGCACTTAGCATGTGACACAAGCCTTTAAACCCCTAGGTGTCCCTAGTGGACGAGTTTAGTCTCGTGAGGGTTTACTAGGACGATACCCACAAACATTGAAGACATAAGAAAAACTAAAAATAATAATTATAACTAATCCTTCCAATATAAATTAGAGATAATCATTGGACAAGTCTTAAAAACTAATCAATAGCTTAAAGAAATTCACAAAAAATCTTGCTTGAATGTAAACAGTTTGAGTTAAGCCAATATTAACATAACATATTTCAATCAAAATAGTGTATATTCAAACTTAATCTCAACTTCTCACATGGGATACTCTCTTGATTTTCACTCTTTAAAGTAGTGGTAAAGTGTTTACACTCAATCAATCTCATGAAAACACTTCTACCATATGCTTGCTTGTCCACCTATTCTCCACTATTTAGATCATACAACTTCATAAATCAAGAGGTCTTTATTCAAGGTTGTAATGGGGCCAAAGGGTTATAATGTGGTTAAAGAACAAAAGGATAAAGATATCACAAAGGTTCCAAAGAGTTCATAGATTTTAGAGACATAATAAGATCATACAAATAAAACTTCTCAAAACTCTTATAAAGCACATAATAACATAGGCTAAATATTCATGTTGAGCCTTTGCATCATTCTAACCAACTTTGTAACATCTTTTTCTAGAAGTTCAAGAGAAGATTCTTGTTTTTTTTTTTTAATATGGGAATGTATTTGACAATGATCCCTTTCTTTTTCTCTTGACTTTTTCTTTTCTTTTCTTCCCCCACACTTATCTTTTGTTTCTAACCCAAATTTTCAACTAAAAATATCCCTTGTTTTTTTTGCAATATGTCTCAAAATATAAAATCCATCTTTAGAACAAGGGTAAGGATATAAGTATATTTAGGCTAGGTGTAAGTTGTGGTTACCAATAAAACAGCATATTTAATGTAGGCTCAAATTGGCTCACTAGTGGGGATGTTCTCTTAGAACATTAATAATGGATGGCTGTTTGGCTCTGGTTATAATCCTAATGCCTCTATCATATTCATGTTGTCACATGTATCAATATAGTATCAAACGGTTTAAAGCAAGTTCTAGAGAATCATGTAATCATAAGAGCACTCAAGAAAGAAATTAGATTGATTTGTATAATGCATCAATCATTATAGGCTCAAAAACTCACAAGGATGATTATACAAGTCAGATTAAGTCTAAACATGCTTCTTTCTCAATCAACATATCATATTACGGTGGCACTTAGCATGTGACACAAGCACTTTCCGATTCTAACCCATGGAAATTTGGAAGCAAAGCTAACATACCTGGTTTAAAACAAAAGTTGTTTGCATTGAGAGGAAAAATAAAACAAGAGGGTGATGAGCTTCGAGTTGGTTGCAAGTAGTCACGCATGGTGCGTACTTGTCTGTTCTCATCTTCAGCATGAACACTTTCATTGTCAGCCATGGTCGGAGTTGTATTAGAAAGATTACCTGAAAAAGTTTCACAATAAAATCTAACTAAACGACGAGATCTAAAATCACGTCGGCAAACAAGCATAAAACAAAGTTAATATACAGATTAGGCGGTATAACCAGCCAATAGAAATAAAACAAAGTTAATATACAATATAAATATAAATATATAGAAAATTAGGCGGTATAACCAGCCAATAAAAATAAATATAGGCGGTATAACCAGCCAATAAAAATAAATATACTTATAAACTTATATACTTAGTATTGCCTCCCCGGCAACGGCGCCAAAAACTTGATGGAGACTCAATTAAGAGTTGTAAACCCAAGTGCAGGTTATGTTCAAGTAATAAATTCTCGGGTGTCCGAGGTCGAACCACAGGGAAGCGTATTAGTAAGTATAAGTTTATAAATATATAAGAAAAAGAAAGTAAACAAGATATTAGGGAATCAACAACAAAACATAAAAGAAATTAAACAAAATATAAAAAACAATAAGAAAAGATGTTGAGGTTAGAGAATCCACTCTTGGTGTTATGCTAAGATTAATCTTGTTTTATTACACAATTGAAATCCACACATAAGGGAGGTTCCAATCGGAAGGTTTAGCAATTCAGTCCAAATTGTCCAACGTCCATAGCATATGATATTATGTTCATTTGGTGTCCTCAAAACTCACAAAAAGAGTCCAAGCATTCCTTATGCCAAGGTATATGTCTACAACAAATCAAGGTTATGAAACCAAGCATTTACTGTGCCATTTTCATTGTCAATAATGAATCAAGATCTCTACTTTGCAAGTATGATTTTAAACCAAAAGAAAATATTATCTATACTAGTGTTTATAAATGATGATTCATTTTAGCTCATGTTTAAGAGACTAACCTTAGCATTTACCAAGAGCTTCACCTCATCACCTCAACAATATGATTAGCAACACATACTAAAAATGAAAAGAAATGTAAGAAGCATAAGTAAATAAAGAAAAAGAAAACTAGAGAAAGGAAAAAAGAAGAAAACTTAGAGAATTTTATTACAATGGCTAATATCCTACCAATGTATAATGCATCCCAATACTCATCCAAGGCCCTCTATTTATACACATTTTGGAGGGCTAAATGACAAGAGACAAGCTTTAAAAATTTCAAGGTAGGTATAATAGGTGGGTGCATTTTTCTAACAATTTTCGTCATATTGTATGAAAATTCTGATCAGCCAGCTTGATGGTCGATTTTGTCAATGTTGGAGGCTCGATCTGATAAAATTGTCTTCTAGAAAACTATACCCCTATCCGTTATGGATCCATATCCGTTGGAATCAGCTCATTTGCTGATGTGGATAAGAAGATATGGGCAAAATACGAAAACAGGTCAGCACAGACGTCATTGCACATCAGCCAACTTGATGGTCGATTTCGCTAGGGAAAACGACTCCGTTTCAAGAAGTGTAAAACATGAAAAAGATAGATATGCCTCTTAGCTTTGCACGGCTACAAATTGCAGCCTTATTGCTTCAGTGAAACGCGAGATATAGCTGATATGGCAAACGGTGTCGGAACTGGAACTGAACTGGATTTGCCCTTAATTCTAGTAATCTGAAATCACTCAAAGAAACTTGTGAAAAACACCAAATTACATAAAAATATAAAAGATCATAAACACAATTAGACTAAACAATAATAACTCGTATTTGACACAAAATAATAATAAAACATAACTAAAAACTATATAATTATACGAGTTATCACACCCCCACACTTAGATTGTTGCTAGTCCCTAGCAACGACTCAATAAAAATAAAATAAGAAAATCTAATCTAATCCATTTTCGTAGGAAATTACGGTGGCACTTAGCATGTGACACAAGCCTTTAAACCCCTAGGTGTCCCTAGTGGACGAGTTTAGTCTCGTGAGGGTTTACTAGGACGATACCCACAAACATTGAAGACATAAGAAAAACTAAAAATAATAATTAAAACTAATCCTTCCAATATAAATTAGAGATAATCATTGGACAAGTCTTAAAAACTAATCAATAGCTTAAAGAAATTCACAAAAAATCTTGCTTGAATGTAAACAGTTTGAGTTAAGCCAATATTAACATAACATATTTCAATCAAAATAGTGTATATTCAAACTTAATCTCAACTTCTCACATGGGATACTCTCTTGATTTTCACTCTTTAAAGTAGTGGTAAAGTGTTTACACTCAATCAATCTCATGAAAACACTTCTACCATATGCTTGCTTGTCCACCTATTCTCCACTATTTAGATCATACAACTTCATAAATCAAGAGGTCTTTATTCAAGGTTGTAATGGGGCCAAAGGGTTATAATGTGGTTAAAGAACAAAAGGATAAAGATATCACAAAGGTTCCAAAGAGTTCATAGATTTTAGAGACATAATAAGATCATACAAATAAAACTTCTCAAAACTCTTATAAAGCACATAATAACATAGGCTAAATATTCATGTTGAGCCTTTGCATCATTCTAACCAACTTTGTAACATCTTTTTCTAGAAGTTCAAGAGAAGATTCTTGTTTTTTTTTTTTTAATATGGGAATGTATTTGACAATGATCCCTTTCTTTTTCTCTTGACTTTTTCTTTTCTTTTCTTCCCCCACACTTATCTTTTGTTTCTAACCCAAATTTTCAACTAAAAATATCCCTTGTTTTTTTTGCAATATGTCTCAAAATATAAAATCCATCTTTAGAACAAGGGTAAGGATATAAGTATATTTAGGCTAGGTGTAAGTTGTGGTTACCAATAAAACAGCATATTTAATGTAGGCTCAAATTGGCTCACTAGTGGGGATGTTCTCTTAGAACATTAATAATGGATGGCTGTTTGGCTCTGGTTATAATCCTAATGCCTCTATCATATTCATGTTGTCACATGTATCAATATAGTATCAAACGGTTTAAAGCAAGTTCTAGAGAATCATGTAATCATAAGAGCACTCAAGAAAGAAATTAGATTGATTTGTATAATGCATCAATCATTATAGGCTCAAAAACTCACAAGGATGATTATACAAGTCAGATTAAGTCTAAACATGCTTCTTTCTCAATCAACATATCATATTAACATTGGCTCATAAAAAGGTTGACATCAAGCTCAATTCTCATGAAAATCTTCTCACTAATAAATCTGTTTTAGACTTATGCAATTCATATCTCATCATTGTATTAAAAAGGAACTAAAACACACTAAAAATAATAATAATAATAATAATAAAGACTCATAAAAAAATAGTAGACAAAAATAAAAGAAATCCTAAATCATTCCCCCCACACTTAATTCTTACATTGTCCTCAATGTAAGTCTATTAACCCAAATGAAAGAATCATGTGTAAGAGAAAAGAACTAATAACATAAGAATAGGAATAACTAAGACTCAAAACAAAACAAACTCATGCAACCTAATTAATCCTAAAATACTAAACAAAAATTAACAAGTAAACATAAAAAGATTAAAATCAAACTGACAAGGTATGTCTCAAGTCTCCCTTACTCAGACCTTGTTCAGAATGAATACTTCTAAATTACTTAAAACACAACAAATTTTTTTTTTTTTTTAAATTAGCAAAATATGTCCCTTACCCCCTACTAAAGGTACAATTTAGGAGATATTACCTGCAGAGGTTGCTAACCACTTATTATAACTGAGACACAACAAACAAAATGTTAGATAATGTCACAAAGACAGAGTGCAATCCACTCCTTGCTCGTCCATATCTCTTTTTCTTTTTCCGAGCGTTTGCGAAACAACCGTAGCATGTAAATACTCATAAGCTTGGAGCTTTTTGAGTAAATCTTCAATGGTTGTAGCAGAAATTATGGTTCTCCTTGCCTCTGAAAACATGAATCCATTATCCACAGCATTATCTAAATATGAAAGCAAATTACTAAAATAACCATTAATATTAAGCAAACCAATGGGTTTCTTATTTGTGACCAAAGATGACCAAGAAGCCACGCAAGCTATTTCTTCCAATGTACCCAGACCTCCTGGTAAAGCAATGAATGCATCGGCAGAATGGTACATGATTGTTATCCGTTCATGGATATTCCAGACTTGTATTTCCGTACCCAAGGTAGGTCCACAAAAACTTATGAATAGTTTTGGCACGATTCCTAGAACTGGACTTCCTCCAGCGTGTGCTGCTGTAGCGACTGCTCCCATTAAACCCGTACTACCGCCTCCATAAATCAACTGGATCTTTTGTTGGGCAAGTATTACTCCAACTCTTATGGCTTCATCAGCGAATATGTTATTTTTCCCTGGATAAGCACCTCCAAAGACACAAATTTTTTTAATGCGTTGGGACGAAGTACTTTCCATTTTTTTTTCTTTTTCGAGTGCCTGAAAGAGAATGAGTACATGGTGTAATATATAGAGGACTGAGTAGTGAATCAGACAAGAGTAATAATGTCGCCGAAAGCGTATTTGACCTGTCAGAAGAAAATGTTAACCTAACAAAAGATTTTTGCGTGATTTCAGGAAGAAAATCAAAAAGAGAAGAAAAATCAACCGTAAAAGACCAATGCAAAAAAAAAAAAAAAACGAGAATAATTACAAAAATCTAACAACACGTAAATTAAACCGAAATGAAGTTATTGCAAATCAAACCAAAAATTGAGAAGTCATTTATTGTAGTTGTGATTGTGGCTCACATCTTCCTCTGGTTTTACGTCCAGAAACGGCTTAAACGCCTTCTATGAGTCGAGGATATGCTTCCCATCCAGTTTTCTTACAAGCTGGCAAACAGGGTCTTTTAACATCAGATTCCCAAGATGTTGCCATTCCCTTTGGAATTGCGGCCATAAATCAAGAATTTCTCTTTGTACGTCTCCACTAGGATGCGTCTCAAGAGAAAGTTGGATATTACCCAAATTCTCCTTACTCAGTCCATCCTTAATGAATTCAATTTTATCATCTCGATTAGAGGACGGAATCCCAATAGAACGACATTTACCGTTACACGTCCATCGTGCACATTTGTGGCAATTTGAACTCATGCGCTTTGCTCGTCGCTTCTTTGCAAAAGTGCTTCTACCTGTACCTGGTAAATGCAAAACAGGAAGATATTCATCTTCACGTACCTTGGCTTCAATTATCCAACGTATATCTTCAGGAATCCCTTTGTGCATAAGCATTCTTAATCTTTCAAATCGAACTTGGTAAAGCTTCAATAAAATATTTCGAGGAAAATGAGGAAATCGTTTCTGCAATCTTGTGAGAATATCATCCATCTTGAAAAAAAATGAAAGAGAAAATGAAAGAGAAATTGAAAGAGAAATTTATATACAATATCAGTTTTGTGGGTAGCTGATGGAACCGACTTAAATAATCACGGAGTACCGTTATCCGCCATTTAACCGGGAAAAAAATGTATTTTTTTTTTGAAGATTAGTAAAAATTATATTTACATCTAGTTATTTTCAAAACAAGGATCAGAAACAAAAACAACCTCTTCTTGAGTAACATGATTTTCCAAAAAGAGTTTGAGTCTTTGTCCATTTACCTTGAATACGTTACCATTTTGAGGATTCTCAATGTCAACTGCTCCATAATGATACACATGCTTAACCACAAATGGGCCAGTCCATCTTGATCTCAACTTACCAGGAAATATGTGAAGTCTAGAATTATAAAGTAGAACTTTTTGCCCAACATCAAATGTTTTTCTTGAAATTAACTTGTCATGAAAGGCTTTAGTTCTTTCTTTATGAATTTTAGAATTCTCATATGCATCTTTTCTGAGTTCCTCAAGTTCATTTATGACTGGAAAAGTTTCATTCTCACCCAAAAAGGAATATTTTAGCTCGGATGGCAATGGTTTTAAATCCAGCTTGGGCGGTTCAATAGTTGATGGTACAATGACATTTGTGAGTGATGGAAGTTCCTCAAACTTTTGTTTCCAACGATGCTTATCCTGAAAAGAATTTAACAAAGAATCAGTGTGTGAAATTTCTGAAGCATTATCAAACTCACATTCAATTAAATAAGCTTCTAAAGGATCATGGAATGTGGTAGTGGTGAGATGTTCATGAACAAGTTCTTCAATGAAATCCACTTCATGTACTTCTGAATCATCACCAGGTTGCTTGCAAATGTTGAACACATTTAATTCTAAAGTCATATTTCCAAAAGAAATGTTCAAAATACCATTCCTGCAATTTATCAGAGCATTAGAAGTTGCAAGAAATGGACGGCCTAATATAACAGGAATTTGAACATTTGGATTTGAAACAGGATGTGTGTCCAAAACAATAAAATCAACAGGGAAGTAAAAATTATCAATTTGAACCAAAACATCTTCAACTATCCCTCGAGGAATTTTTACAGAACGATCAGCTAGTTGAAGTGTAACAGGTGTTTCCTTGAGTTCACCTAAACCTAACTATTGATAAACAGAAAAAGGCAAAAGATTAACACTAGCACCAAGATCAAGCAATGCACGTTCTATTCTAGTGTTTCCAATGATGCATGAGATTGTTGGACATCCAGGATCTTTGAATTTTGGTGGAGTAAGGTGCTGAATGATTGAGCTCACACTTTCCGTCAAAAATGCTTTCTTTTGTACATTATGTTTCCTTTTAAATGTGCACATGTCCTTCAAAAATTTAGCATAAGATGGAACTTGTTTGATTGCATCCAATAAAGGAATGTTAATCTTAACTTGTTTGAAAAGTTCATAAATTTCTGCATTTTGATTCAAATTCTTTATTATTTGCAACCTTTGAGGAAAAGGAGCAGGATGCATACCTTTTTCTTTGTCCAAATTTTCAAGAAGTTCAGACTTACCATCATCCTTACCATTACTTTTCGGAGGGGAAGGAGGATCTTGGTCTTTTGATGGAATCTTTTTGTCAATTGCCTTTCCACTTCGAAGAGTTGTGATAGAACTGGCATTTTCCTGTTGAGTTTCATTGGAGCAAGAAACAAGACATTGAGTAGAAGGGTTAGGCTGAGGTTGAGCAGGAAACTTACCTTTTTCTTGAGTGCGTAATGAAGCTGTCAATGTGGACAAGGTGTTTTTGATCTCATTGATGTCCTGTGAAGTTTGGTTATTCACATTTGCTTGTGTTTGCATGAATGCTTGCAATGTCTCTTCCAAGGTTTGTACACGTGAAGGTTGATAGGAAAAAGTGTTGCCCGGCTTTTGAGATTGTGGTACCTGAACATGATTATTATTCCGCCAACTGAAGTTGGGATGATTTCTCCATTCAGGGTTATACGTTTCAGAGTAAGGAGAAGGAAAAGGCTTTTTAAATGTGTTTATGGAATTTACTTGATCATGCAACGCTTCTTTAAGAATGGGAATGTTTGGACATTCAGAAGTGGGGTGTCCCATGATTTCACAAATTCCACAACTTTCTTCATTTTTAACCGTTTTGACTTCTTTTACTTCTCTAAGTTCCATGGCTTCAATCTTTCTAGCCAAATTAGCTACTTTAGCTTTTATCTCATTGATAACTCGTATAATTATATAGTTTTTAGTTATGTTTTATTATTGTTTTGTGTCAAATACGAGTTATTATTGTTTAGTCTAATTGTGTTTATGATCTTTTATATTTTTATGTAATTTGGTGTTTTTCACAAGTTTCTTTGAGTGATTTCAGATTACTAGAATTAAGGGCAAATCCAGTTCAGTTCTAGTTCCGACACCTTTTTCCATATCAGCTATATCTGGAGTTTCACTGAAGCAATAAGGCTGAAATTTTAACCGTGCAAAGTAAAGAGGCATATCTATCTTTTTCATGTTTTACACTTCTTGAAACGGAGTCTTTTTCCCTAGCGAAATCAACCATCAAGTTGGCTGATGTGCAATGACATCTGTCCTGAGCAGTTTTCGCATTTTGACCATATCGTCCGATACACATCAGCAAATGAGCTGATTCTAACGGCTATGGATCACTAACTGATAGGGGAACATTTGTCTAGAAGACCATGTGATCAGATAAAGCCTCAAATATTGAAGAAATCGACCATCAAGTTGGCTGATGTGCAATGACGTCTGTGCTGACCTGTTTTCGTATTTTGCCCATATCTTCTTCTCCACATCAGCAAATGAGCTGATTCCAACGGCTATGAATCAGTAACTCATAGGGGAACATTGTTCTAAAAGACCATGTGATCAGATCAGGCCTCCAAGATTGACAAAATCGACCATCAAGTTGGCTGATCAAAATGGTCATACAATATGACGAAAATTGTTAGAAAAATGCACCCACCTATTATACCTACCTTTGAAATTTGTAAAGCTTGTCTCTTGTCATTTAGCCCTCCAAAATGTGTACAAGTAGAGGGCCTTGGATGATTGTAGGGGATCATATTGGAGATTGGTAGGATATTAGCCATTTTAACAAAATTCTCTAAGTTTTCTTCTTCTTTCTTTTCTCTAGTTTTCTTTTCCTTTAGAAAGAGCAAGAGGTTGGATAATTAATATTCTTCTTCTTCTTCTTTCTTTCTTTTATTTCCTTCTTAGATTCTCTTTAATTTTATGTTTATGTTTATGATGCCTATGCTAGGCTAAACTTCTATTTGGTTAAGGGTGATTTCAAAGCCCTAGACACGTTTTGTGATTGATTTTCAGATTCTATCTATCATTAATTTTCTATCAAAGTTGCTTATGTTCTTCTACAAGAATTGTTCATGATGTTGTCTTGATTTATTTAGGTGTACAACTAGATAGATCTTGATAATTATCTATTGCTAGTTTAGGAGTCTTGATCCGTGTAATTGTCTTGATTTCCTATTCATAAGTGGCAATTTGTGATTAATGATTATGGTCAAGTTTTCAATAATTGCAAAGTGGAACATAACCTAAGTTGAACAATCCGAGCTTATGTGTTTGTTGCTTAGATCAACCTATCTTTCTCATCATAAAGCTGCCATTAAATTGAATTTAGAGAGCTTATTCTAGGTTGTTTAATGGTTAGAGATTAAATAGAGAGCTTGTTCTATTTAACGACAAATTAAGGAAAGATTGGGATAACAGAGCTTGTTGTTATCTACGGTTGTTAACTTTGATAGTTGGTTGATATTGATAGATCTGAAATTGATTCTTAATGATGTCTAGTGGTGGAGAATGAAACCTTAACCATATTTTTCATATTTGATTCTTCTTACTTTCTTGTTTTCTTACTTTTAGTTTGTTTATTTTTTATATTTATTTTTATTGGCTGGTTATACCGCCTAATTTGTATATTAACTTTGTTTTATTTTTATTGGCTGGTTATACCGCCTAATTTAGTATATATATTTTTATTGGCTGGTTATACCGCCTAATTTAGTATATATATTTTTATTGGCTGGTTATACCGCCTTGCATCTTATTCTTATTATTTACTTTAGTTTAAATCTGGCTTCAAAAACCCCTTTTCTTTTATTGTTTTCTTTGAACGTAAGTTATAAACTAATAACTCATAGATTAAAACCCAATCCCTGAGGACTCGACCCTTGCTAATCATTATACTTACAATTGATCTTTTTAGTGCAAGGTTAAATAAGATACACTCTTTTGGGTGCATCAAATTTTTGGCGCCGTTACCGGGGATTGTTTTCTTTAGTTTATTTGTTACTTGGTTTATTCTTATTTTCAGTTCTAATGAGTTTTATTTTCTTGTACATACGGATTTTTCTTATCAAATTTTGAAGAAAAAAAATAAAAAATAAGAAAAAATAAAATAAAAAACGATGGAATTGAGCAATCTAACACTTGAAGAGTTGGTGGCATATATGAACATGGAGAATCAACAAGCCAATCTCACATTCCCAGTTCAACAATTTGTCATGGGAGGATGTCAAGGCCATCAAGTGTTCCAAGACCAACAGTATGATCATTACTCAAACACTTACCATGAGGGATGGTGGGATCATACTAATTATGGCTACTCGAAAAATTACCAAGAAGTAGATCCTTATGCCAATTACACTCATCCATCTAGCTTCAATCAATCATGGTCCCAAGAACCAGATCTTTTTC
This sequence comes from Fremontodendron californicum, assembly GCA_030761205.1. Classification (NCBI taxonomy): domain Eukaryota; kingdom Viridiplantae; phylum Streptophyta; class Magnoliopsida; order Malvales; family Malvaceae; genus Fremontodendron; species Fremontodendron californicum. The sequence continues at coordinate 6,436,635 of JAULJL010000037.1, forward strand.
AACAACCACATATGACTCAAAACTCAGGTACTTCTTTAGAAGATCTTGTCTATTCTCTTGTTACTGATACTTTGCAATTTCAACAGGAAACAAGGGCAAGCATCCAGAGTTTGGAAAAGCAAATGATCCAATTGACTAGTAGTATGGTGGGATGGGTAGCACAAAGATCTGAAGAACTCCCAGCCCAAACGATGATTAACCCAAAGGAGAATGCTACTATTGTGACCTTGAGAAATGATGAACAAGATGAGGATGAGACAAAATTAGAGATGAATTCTATTCTTGAGGATAATGAAGCCAATGATCCAAATAAGAGTATTTCGGCACCTGAGGTAACGTTTGAAATTCCAATTTTTACTAATGTTTCTTCTCCACCTTTTCCTAGTAGATTCGCAAAGTTCAAGGAGGATGAACATGAACAAGACACGCTGGAAACCTTAAACAGTTTGTTTCTGGATGTCATTCAACAAGTACCAAAAGATGCACCATTCCTCGATGAGATATGCACCACAAAGGATGATGGAATAATACTTGTAATGGAGAATGCATCCACTGTTGTGCAAAGAAAGCTTCCTCTCAAACGCATAAATTTGGGAAATTTCATGTATGAGCCTGACAAGCCTAAAAAGCCAAGAAGGGGTGTTGGTTAGATTCAAAACACTAACTCAAGTGTTAATTGGGAAGGCAGCCCAATTAAAGATGAAATTGCCAACCTTCCATATTCAGATTTGCTTTCTCTTTCTTTTCCTTTTCCTTTTTCTTTTATTATTTTTATTGTTTTTATTTTTATTTCTTATGTTTCTTTGTTAATTGTGTTTATTGTTTTTAAGTTCATTTAGGCTGCATAAGTTTCTTTTGTTTAATAATTCTTTTCTCTTACATATAATTCTTGCATTGGGGGATAATAGCATTACATTAATGACAATGTAAGAATTATGTGTGGGGGGAAGAATTTAGGATTTTATTTAGAGTGTTTTGTTTTTGAGTCTTTTTATGTTGTTTTTCTTTCTGATCCTTGTTTTGAAAATAACTAGATGTAAATATAATTTTTTTAACCCCGGTTAAATGGCGGATAACGGTACTCCGTGATTATTTAAGTCGGTTCCATCAGCTACCCACAAAACTGATATTGTATATAAATTTCTCTTTCATTTTTTTTTATTTTTTTCAGGATGGATGATATTCTCACAAGATTGCAGAAACGATTTCCTCCTTTTCCTCGAAATATTTTACTGAAGCTTTACCAAGTTCGACTTGAAAGATTAAGAATGCTTATGCACAAAGGGATTCCTGGAGACATACGTTGGATAATTAAAGCCAAGGTACGTGAAGATGAATATCTTCCTGTTTTGCATTTACCAGGTACAGGTAGAAGCACTTTTGCAAAGAAGCGACGAGCAAAGCGCATGAGTTCAAACTGCCACAAATGTGCACGATGGACGTGTAACGGTAAATGTCGTTCTATTGGGATTCCGTCCTCTAATCGAGATGATAAAATTGAATTCATTAAGGATGGACTGAGTAAGGAGAATTTGGGTAATATCCAACTTTCTCTTGAGACGCATCCTAGTGGAGACGTACAAAGAGAAATTCTTGATTTATGGCCGCAATTCCAAAGGGAATGGCAACATCTTGGGAATCTGATGTTAAAAGACCCTGTTTGCCAGCTTGTAAGAAAACTGGATGGGAAGCATATCCTCGACTCATAGAAGGCGTTTAAGCCGTTTCTGGACGTAAAACCAGAGGAAGATGTGAGCCACAATCACAACTACAATAAATGACTTCTCAGCTTTTGGTTTGATTTGCAATAACTTTATTTCAGTTTAATTTACGTGTTATTCGATTTGTGTAATTATTCTCATTTTTTTTATTTGTCTTTTACGGTTGATTTTTCTTCTCTTTTTGATTTTCTTCCTGAAATCACGCAAAAATCTTTTGTTAGGTTAACATTTTCTTCTGACAGGTCAAATACACTTTCGGCTACATTATTACTCTTGACTTTTACGGTTGATTTTTCTTCTCTTTTTGATTTTCTTCCTGAAATCACGCAAAAATCTTTTGTTAGGTTAACATTTTCTTCTGACAGGTCAGATACACTTTCGGCGACATTATTACTCTTGTCTGATTCACTACTCAGTCCTCTATATATTACACCATGTACTCATTCTCTTTCAGGCACTCGAAGAAAAAAAAAATGGAAAGTACTTCATCCCAGCGCATTAAAAAAATTTGTGTCTTTGGAGGTGCTTATCCAGGGAAAAATAACATATTCGCTGATGAAGCCATAAGAGTTGGAGTAATACTTGCCCAACAAAAGATCCAGTTGATTTATGGAGGCGGTAGTACGGGTTTAATGGGAGCAGTCGCTACAGCAGCACACGCCGGAGGAAGTCTAGTTCTAGGAATCGTGCCAAAACTATTCACAGATTTTTGTGGACCTACCTTGGGTAAGGAAATACAAGTCTGGAGTATCCCTGAACGGATAACAATCATGTACCATTCTGCCGATGCATTCATTGCTTTACCAGGAGGTCTGGGTACATTGGAAGAAATAGCTTGCGTGGCTTCTTGGTCATCTTTGGTCACAAATAAGAAACCCATTGGTTTGCTTAATATTAATGGTTATTTTAGTAATTTGCTTTCATATTTAGATAATGCTGTGGATAATGGATTCATGTTTTCAGAGGCAAGGAGAACCATAATTTCTGCTACAACCATTGAAGATTTACTCAAAAAGCTCCAAGCTTATGAGTGTTTATCTGCTACGGTTGTTTCGCAAACGCTCGGAAAAAGAAAAAGAGATATGGACGAGCAAGGAGTGGATTGTACTTTGTCTTTGTGACATTATCTAACATTTTGTTTGTTGTGTCTCAGTTATAATAAGTGGTTAGCAACCTCTGCAGGTAATATCTCCTAAATTCTACCTTTAGTAGGGGGTAAGGGACATATTTTGCTAATTTAAAAAAAAAAAAAAATTTGATGTGTTTTAAGCCATTTAGAAGTATTCATTCTGAACAAGGTCTGAGTGAGGGAGACTTGAGACATACCTTGTCAGTTTGATTTCTTCTTTTCAAAAAAAAAAAAAAAAGTTTGTTGTGTTTTAAGCAATTTAGAAGTATTCATTCTGGACAAGGTCTGAGTAAGGGAGACTTGAGACATACCTTGTCAGTTTGATTTTAATCTTTTTATGTTTACTTGTTAATTTTTGTTTAGTATTTTAGGATTATTTAGGTTGCATGAGTTTGTTTTGTTTTGTTTTGAGTCTTAGTTGTTCCTATTCTTATGTTATTAGTTCTTTTCTCTTACACATGATTCTTTCATTTGGGTTAATAGACTTACATTGAGGACAATGTAAGAATTAAGTGTGGGGGGAATGATTTAGGATTTATTTTATTTTTGTCTACTATTTTTTTATTTTTATGAGTCTTTATTATTATTATTATTTTTTTTTTAGTGTGTTTTAGTTCCTTTTTAATACAATGATGAGATATGAATTGCATAGGTCTAAACTGGTTACTAGTGAGAAGATTTTCATGAGAATTAAGCTTGATACTAATTTTTATGAGCCAATGTTAATATGATATGTTGATTGAGAAAGAAGCATGTTTAGACTTAAAACTGACTTGTATAATCATCCTTGTGAGTTTTTGAGCCTATAATGATTGATGCATTATACAAATCAATCTAATTTCTTTCTTGAGTGCTCTTATGATTACATGATTCTCTAGAACTTGCTTTAAACCGTTTGAGACTATATTGATACATGTGACAACATGAATATGATAGAGGCATTAGGATTATAACCAGAGCCAAACAGCCATCCATTATTAATGTTCTAAGAGAACATCCCCACTAGTGAGCCAATTTGAGCCTACATTAAATATGATGTTTTATTGGTAACCACAACTTACACCTAGCCTAAATATACTTATATCCTTACCCTTGTTCTAAAGATGGATTATATATTTTGAGACATATTGCAAAAAAACAAGGGATATTTTTAGTTAAAAATTTGGGTTAAAAACAAGAAATAAGTGTGGGGGGAAAAGAAAAGAAAAGTCAAGAGAAAAAGAAATGGAATACGGGCAAATACATTCCTATGTAAAAAAAAATATGAATCATCTCTTGAATTTGTGGAAAAAGAAAAAGATGTTACAAAGATGTTTAGAATGAAGAAAAGGCCCAACATGAATATCCGGCCTAGGTGACTCTGTACTTGTAAAAAGTTTTGAGAAGTTTCTTTGTATGATCTTTTTATGTCTCTAAACTTTATGAACTCTTTGGAACCTTTGTGATATCTTTATCCTTTTGTTCTTCAACCACATTACAAACCCCTTGGCCCCATTACAACCTTGATTAAAGACCTCTTGATTCATGAAGTTGTATGATCTAAATAGTGGAGAATAGGTGGACAAGCAAGAATATGGTAGAACTGTTTTCATGAGATTGATTGAGTGTAAACACTTCACCACTACTTTAAAGAGTGAAAATCATGAGGGTATCCAATGTGAGAAGTTGAGATTAAATTTGAACATGCACTATTTTGATTGAGATATGTTATGTTAATATTGGCTTAACTCAAACAATTCACATTCAAGCATGATTTTTTGTGAAATTCTTTAAGCTATTGATTAGTTTATAAGACTTGTTCAAAGATTGTCTCTAATTTGTATTGAAAGGATTAGGAATAAATATTTTTAGTATATGTAGTTTATTTATATTTTAGTTTTTCAATGTTTGTGGGTATCGTTCTAGCAAACCCTCACGAGACTAAACTCGTCCACTAGGGACACCTAGGGGTTTAAAGGCTTGTGTCACATGCTAAGTGCCACCGTGATTTCCTACGAAAGTGGATTAGATTAGATTTTCTTATTTTATTTTTATTGAGTCGTTGCTAGGGACTAGCAACAATCTAAGTGTGGGGGTGTGATAACTCGTATAATTATATAGTTTTTAGTTATGTTTTATTATTGTTTTGTGTCAAATACGAGTTATTATTGTTTAGTCTAATTGTGTTTATGATCTTTTATATTTTTATGTAATTTGGTGTTTTTCACAAGTTTCTTTGAGTGATTTCAGATTACTAGAATTAAGGGCAAATCCAGTTCAGTTCCAGTTCCGACACCTTTTTCCATATCAGCTATATCTGGAGTTTCACTGAAGCAATAAGGCTGAAATTTTAACCGTGCAAAGTAAAGAGGCATATCTATCTTTTTCATGTTTTACACTTCTTGAAACGGAGTCGTTTTCCCTAGCGAAATCGACCATCAAGTTGGCTGATGTGCAATGACGTCTGTGCTGACCTGTTTTCGTATTTTGCCCATATCTTCTTCTCCACATCAGCAAATGAGCTGATTCCAACGGCTATGAATCAGTAACTCATAGGGGAACATTTTTCTAGAAGACCATGTGATCAGATCAGGCCTCCAAGATTGACAAAATCGACCATCAAGTTGGCTGATCAAAATGGTCATACAATATGACGAAAATTGTTAGAAAAATGCACCCACCTATTATACCTACCTTTGAAATTTGTAAAGCTTGTCTCTTGTCATTTAGCCCTCCAAAATGTGTATAAATAGAGGGCCTTGGATGATTGTAGGGGATCATATTGGAGATTGGTAGGATATTAGCCATTTTAACAAAATTCTCTAAGTTTTCTTCTTCTTTCTTTTCTCTAGTTTTCTTTTCCTTTAGAAAGAGCAAGAGGTTGGATAATTAATATTCTTCTTCTTCTTCTTTCTTTCTTTTATTTCCTTCTTAGATTCTCTTTAATTTTATGTTTATGTTTATGATGCCTATGCTAGGCTAAACTTCTATTTGGTTAAGGGTGATTTCAAAGCCCTAGACACGTTTTGTGATTGATTTTCAGATTCTATCTATCATTAATTTTCTATCAAAGTTGCTTATGTTCTTCTACAAGAATTGTTCATGATGTTGTCTTGATTTATTTAGGTGTACAACTAGATAGATCTTGATAATTATCTATTGCTAGTTTAGGAGTCTTGATCCGTGTAATTGTCTTGATTTCCTATTCATAAGTGGCAATTTGTGATTAATGATTATGGTCAAGTTTTCAATAATTGCAAAGTGGAACATAACCTAAGTTGAACAATCCGAGCTTATGTGTTTGTTGCTTAGATCAACCTATCTTTCTCATCATAAAGCTGCCATTAAATTGAATTTAGAGAGCTTATTCTAGGTTGTTTAATGGTTAGAGATTAAATAGAGAGCTTGTTCTATTTAACGACAAATTAAGGAAAGATTGGGATAACAGAGCTTGTTGTTATCTACGGTTGTTAACTTTGATAGTTGGTTGATATTGATAGATCTGAAATTGATTCTTAATGATGTCTAGTGGTGGAGAATGAAACCTTAACCATATTTTTCATATTTGATTCTTCTTACTTTCTTGTTTTCTTACTTTTAGTTTGTTTATTTTTTATATTTATTTTTATTGGCTGGTTATACCGCCTAATTTGTATATTAACTTTGTTTTATTTTTATTGGCTGGTTATACCGCCTAATTTAGTATATATATTTTTATTGGCTGGTTATACCGCCTAATTTAGTATATATATTTTTATTGGCTGGTTATACCGCCTTGCATCTTATTCTTATTATTTACTTTAGTTTAAATCTGGCTTCAAAAACCCCTTTTCTTTTATTGTTTTCTTTGAACGTAAGTTATAAACTAATAACTCATAGATTAAAACCCAATCCCTGAGGACTCGACCCTTGCTAATCATTATACTTACAATTGATCTTTTTAGTGCAAGGTTAAATAAGATACACTCTTTTGGGTGCATCACTCATCTTCTTGACTAAAATGATATTTACCTCTGTTAGAAACAACATTAGATCTATTGGAACTTTCAGAGGAATTATCTGTGTGCCAGCTTGAGAGTTATCTGCCAAATGGTCTAGGTAGTCAAAGGCTTCTTCAGGTTCTTTTTCTAGAAACTCACCGTTACACATTGTTTCAACAAATTGTTTAGTTTCGGGAGTTAAACTTTCATAAAAGAAACTAATAAGACGCCATTTTTCAAAACCATGATGTGGACAAGAACTTAACAAATCTTTAAAACGCTCCCAGCACTAAAAAAATGCTTCATTTTGATTTTGATTGAAATTTTGAATCTGTCTTTTCAAAGCAGTAGTTTTATGTGCTGGGAAAAATTTCTTCAGAAACTCAGTTTGTAATTCTTGCCATGTGCCAATTGACCTTGGTTTTAAATTATGAAGCCAAATTTTTGCTTTATCTTTTAAAGAAAAAGGAAATAATTTTAGCTTGACAATTTCATTTGTACATTGTTGGTCATTAAAGGTGACACATACATCTTCGAAGTCTTTTAGAAACGAGTAAGCACTTTCCGATTCTAACCCATGGAAATTTGGAAGCAAAGCTATCATACCTGGTTTAAAACAAAAGTTGTTTGCATTGAGAGGAAAAATAAAACAAGAGGGTGATGAGCTTCGAGTTGGTTGCAAGTAGTCACGCATGGTGCGTACTTGTCTGTTCTCATCTTCAGCATGAACACTTTCATTGTCAGCCATGGTCGGAGTTGTATTAGAAAGATTACCTGAAAAAGTTTCACAATAAAATCTAACTAAACGACGAGATCTAAAATCACGTCGCCAAACAAGCATAAAACAAAGTTAATATACAGATTAGGCGGTATAACCAGCCAATAGAAATAAAACAAAGTTAATATACAATATAAATATAAATATATAGAAAATTAGGCGGTATAACCAGCCAATAAAAATAAATATAGGCGGTATAACCAGCCAATAAAAATAAATATACATATAAACTTATATACTTAGTATTACCTCCCCGACAACGGCGCCAAAAACTTGATGGTAACTCAATTAAGAGTTGTAAACCCAAGTGCAGGTTATGTTCAAGTAATAAATTTTCGGGTGTCCGAGGTCGAACCACAGGGAAGCGTATTAGTAAGTATAAGTTTATAAATATATAAGAAAAAGAAAGTAAACAAGATATTAGGGAATCAACAACAAAACATAAAAGAAATTAAAGAAAATATAAAAAACAATAAGAAAAGATGTTGAGGTTAGAGAATCCACTCTTGGTGTTATGCTAAGATTAATCTTGTTTTATTACACAATTGAAATCCACACATAAGGGAGGTTCCAATCGGAAGGTTTAGCAATTCAGTCCAAATTGTCCAACGTCCATAGCATATGATATTATGTTCATTTGGTGTCCTCAAAACTCACAAAAAGAGTCCAAGCATTCTTTATGCCAAGGTATATGTCTACAACAAATCAAGGTTATGAAACCAAGCATTTACTGTGCCATTTTCATTGTCAATAATGAATCAAGATCTCTACTTTGCAAGTATGATTTTAAACCAAAAGAAAATATTATCTATACTAGTGTTTATAAATGATGATTCATTTTAGCTCATGTTTAAGAGACTAACCTTAGCATTTACCAAGAGCTTCACCTCATCACCTCAACAATATGATTAGCAACACATACTAAAAATGAAAAGAAATGTAAGAAGCATAAGTAAATAAAGAAAAAGAAAACTAGAGAAAGGAAAAAAGAAGAAAACTTAGAGAATTTTATTACAATGTCTAATATCCTACCAATGTATAATGTATCCCAATACTCATCCAAGGCCCTCTATTTATACACATTTTGGAGGGCTAAATGACAAGAGACAAGCTTTACAAATTTCAAGGTAGGTATAATAGGTGGGTGCATTTTTCTAACAATTTTCGTCATATTGTATGACAATTCTGATCAGCCAGCTTGATGGTCGATTTTGTCAATGTTGGAGGCTCGATCTGATAAAATTGCCTTCTAGAAAAATATACCCCTATCAGTTACGGATCCATAGCCGTTGGAATCAGCTCATTTGCTGATGTGGATAAGAAGATATGGGCAAAAATATCCCTTGTTTTTTTTGCAATATGTCTCAAAATATAAAATACATCTTTAGAACAAGGGTAAGGATATAAGTATATTTAGGCTAGGTGTAAGTTGTGGTTACCAATAAAACAGCATATTTAATGTAGGCTCAAATTGGCTCACTAGTGGGGATGTTCTCTTAGAACATTAATAATGCATGGCTGTTTGGCTCTGGTTATAATCCTAATGCCTCTATCATATTCATGTTGTCACATGTATCAATATAGTATCAAACGGTTTAAAGCAAGTTCTAGAGAATCATGTAATCATAAGAGCACTCAAGAAAGAAATTAGATTGATTTGTATAATGCATCAATCATTATAGGCTCAAAAACTCACAATGATGATTATACAAGTCAGATTAAGTCTAAACATGCTTCTTTCTCAATCAACATATCATATTAACATTGGCTCATAAAAAGGTTGACATCAAGCTCAATTCTCATGAAAATCTTCTCACTAATAAATCTGTTTTAGACTTATGCAATTCATATCTCATCATTGTATTAAAAAGGAACTAAAACACACTAAAAAAAATAATAATAATAATAATAAAGACTCATAAAAAAATAGTAGACAAAAATAAAAGAAATCCTAAATCATTCCCCCCACACTTAATTCTTACATTGTCCTCAATGTAAGTCTATTAACCCAAATGAAAGAATCATGTGTAAGAGAAAAGAACTAATAACATAAGAATAGGAACAACTAAGACTCAAAACAAAACAAACTCATGCAACCTAAATAATCCTAAAATACTAAACAAAAATTAACAAGTAAACATAAAAAGGTTAAAATCAAACTGACAAGGTATGTCTCAAGTCTCCCTTACTCAGACCTTGTTCAGAATGAATACTTCTAAATGTCTTAAAACACAACAATTTTTTTTTTTTTTTTTTTTTTGAAGATTAGTAAAAATTATATTTACATCTAGTTATTTTCAAAACAAGGATCAGAAAGAAAAACAACCTCTTCTTGAGTAACATGATTTTCCAAAAATAGTTTGAGTCTTTGTCCATTTACCTTGAATACGTTACCATTTTGAGGATTCTCAATGTCAACTGCTCCATAATGATACACATGCTTAACCACAAATGGGCCAGTCCATCTTGATCTCAACTTACCAGGAAATATGTGAAGTCTAGAATTATAAAGTAGAACTTTTTGCCCAACATCAAATATTTTTCTTGAAATTAACTTGTCATGAAAGGCTTTAGTTCTTTCTTTATGAATTTTAGAATTCTCATATGCATCATTTCTGAGTTCCTCAAGTTCATTTATGACTGGAAAAGTTTCATTCTCACCCAAAAAGGAATATTTTAGCTCGGATGGCAATGGTTTTAAATCCAGCTTGGGTGGTTCAATAGTTGATGGTACAGTGACATTTGTGAGTGATGGAAGTTCCTCAAACTTTTGTTTCCAACAATGCTTAACCTGAAAAGAATTTAACAAAGAATCAGTGTGTGAAATTTCTGAAGCATTATCAAACTCACATTCAATTAAATAAGCTTCTAAAGGATCATGGAATGTGGTAATGGTGAGATGTTCATGAACAAGTTCTTCAATGAAATCCACTTCATGTACTTCTGAATCATCACCAGGTTGCTTGCAAGTGTTGAACACATTTAATTCTAAAGTCATATTTCCAAAAGAAATGTTCAAATTACCATTCCTGCAATTTATCAGAGCATTAGAAGTTGCAAGAAATGGACGGCCTAATATAATAGGAATTTGAACATTTGGATTTGAAACAGGATGTGTGTCCAAAAAAATAAAATCAACAGGGAAGTAAAAATTATCAATTTGAACCAAAACATCTTCAACTATCCCTCGAGGAATTTTTACAGAACGATCAGCTAGTTGAAGTGTAACAGGTGTTTCCTTGAGTTCACCTAAACCTAACTGTTGATAAACAGAAAAAGGCAAAAGATTAACACTAGCACCAAGATCAAGCAATGCACGTTCTATTCTAGTGTTTCCAATAATGCATGAGATTGTTGGACATCCAGGATCTTTGAATTTTGGTGGAGTAAGGTGCTGAATGATTGAGCTCACACTTTCCGTCAAAAATGCTTTCTTTTGTACATTATGTTTCCTTTTAACTGTGCACATGTCCTTCAAAAATTTAGCATAAGATGGAACTTGTTTGATTGCATCCAATAAAGGAATGTTAATCTTAACTTGTTTGAAAAGTTCATAAATTTCTGCATTTTGATTCAAATTCTTTATTGTTTGCAACCTTTGAGGAAAAGGAGCAGGATGCATACCTTTTTCTTTGTCCAAATTTTCAGGAAGTTCAGACTTACCATCATCCTTACCATTACTTTTCGGAGGGGAAGGAGGATCTTGGTCTTTTGATGGAATCTTTTTGTCAATTGCCTTTCCACTTCGAAGAGTTGTGATAGAACTGGCATTTTCCTGTTGAGTTTCATTGGAGCAAGAAACAAGACATTGAGTAGAAGGGTTAGGCTGAGGTTGAGCAGGAAACTTACCTTTTTCTTGAGTGCATAATGAAGCTGTCAATGTGGACAAGGTGTTTTTGATCTCATTGATGTCCTGTGAAGTTTGGTTATTCACATTTGCTTGTGTTTGCATGAATGCTTGCAATGTCTCTTCCAAGGTTTGTACACGTGAAGGTTGATAGGAAAAAGTGTTGCCCGGCTTTTGAGATTGTGGTACCTGAACATGATTATTATTCCGCCAACTGAAGTTGGGATGATTTCTCGATTCAGGGTTATACGTTTCAGAGTGAAGAGAAGGAAAAGGCTTTTTAAATGTGTTTATGGAATTTGCTTGATCATGCAACGCTTCTTTAAGAATTGGAATGTTTGGACATTCAGAAGTGGGGTGTCCCATGATTTCACAAATTCCACAACTTTCTTCATTTTTAACCGTTTTGACTTCTTTTACTTCTCTAAGTTCCATGGCTTCAATCTTTCTAGCCAAATTAGCTACTTTAGCTTTTATCTCATCTTCTTGACTAAAATGATATTTACCTCTGTTAGAAACAAGATTAGATCTATTGGAACTTTCAGAGGAATTATCTCTGTGCCAGGCTTGAGAGTTATCTGCCAAATGGTCTAAGTAGTCAAAGGCTTCTTCAGGTTCTTTTTCTAGAAACTCACCGTTACACATTGTTTCAACAAATTGTTTAGTTTCGGGAGTTAAACTTTCATAAAAGAAACTAATAAGACGCCATTTTTCAAAACCATGATGTGGACAAGAACTTAACAAATCTTTAAAACGCTCCCAGCACTGAAAAAATGCTTCATTTTGATTTTGATTGAAATTTTGAATCTGTCTTTTCAAAGCAGTAGTTTTATGTGCTGGGAAAAATTTCTTTAGAAACTCAGTTTGTAATTCTTGCCATGTGCCAATTGACCTTGGTTTTAAATTATGAAGCCAAATTTTTGCTTTATCTTTTAAAGAAAAAGGAAATAATTTTAGCTTCACAATTTCATTTGTACATTGTTGGTCATTAAAGGTGACACATATCTCTTCGAAGTCTTTTAGAAACGAGTAAGCACTTTCCGATTCTAACCCATGGAAATTTGGAAGCAAAGCTATCATACCTGGTTTAAAACGAGAGTTGTTTGCATTGATAGGAAAAATAAAACAAGAGGGTGATGAGCTTCGAGTTGGTTGCAAGTAGTCACGCATGGTGCGTACTTGTCTGTTCTCATCTTCAGCATGAACACTTTCATTGTTAGCCATGGTAGAACTTGTATTAGAAAGATTACCTGAAAAAGTTTCACAATAAAATCTAACTAAACGACGAGATCTAAAATCACGTCGCCAAACAAGCATAAAACAAAGTTAATATACAGATTAGGCGGTATAACCAGCCAATAAAAATATAACAAAGTTAATATACAATATAAATATAAATATATAGAAAATTAGGCGGTATAACCAGCCAATAAAAATAAATATAGGCGGTATAACCAGCCAATAAAAATAAATATACTTATAAACTTATATACTTAGTATTGCCTCCCCGGCAACGGCGCCAAAAACTTGATGGAGACTCAATTAAGAGTTGTAAACCCAAGTGCAGGTTATGTTCAAGTAATAAATTCTCGGGTGTCCGAGGTCGAACCACAGGGAAGCGTATTAGTAAGTATAAGTTTATAAATATATAAGAAAAATAAAGTAAACAAGATATTAGGGAATCAACAACAAAACAAGATAAACAAGATATTAGAGAACAAAATAAACAAAATAAAATAAAAGAAATTAAACAAGATATAAAAACAATAAGAAAAGATGTTGAGGTTAGAGAATCCACTCTTGGTGTTATGCTAAGATTAATCTTGTTTTATTACACAATTGAAATCCACACATAAGGGAGGTTCCAATCGGAAGGTTTAGCAATTCAGTCCAAATTGTCCAATGTCCATAGCATATGATATTATGTTCATTTGGTGTCCTCAAAACTCATAAAAAGAGTCCAAGCATTCCTTATGCCAAGGTATATGTCTACAACAAATCAAGGTTATGAAACCAAGCATTTACTGTGCCATTTTCATTGTCAATAATGAATCAAGATCTCTACTTTGCAAGTATGATTTTAAACCAAAAGAAAATATTATCTATACTAGTGTTTATAAATGATGATTCATTTTAGCTCATGTTTAAGAGACTAACCTTAGCATTTACCAAGAGCTTCACCTCATCACCTCAACAATATGATTAGCAACACATACTAAAAATGAAAAGAAATGTAAGAAGCATAAGTAAATAAAGAAAAAGAAAACTAGAGAAAGGAAAAAAGAAGAAAACTTAGAGAAATTTTTTTACAATGGCTAATATCCTACCAATGTATCATGTATCCCAATACTCATCCAAGGCCCTCTATTTATACACATTTTGGAGGGCTAAATGACAAGAGACAAGCTTTACAAATTTCAAAGGTAGGTATAATAGGTGGGTGCATTTTTCTAACAATTTTCGTCATATTGTATGACAATTCTGATCAGCCAGCTTGATGGTCGATTTTGTCAATGTTGGAGGCTCGATTTGATAAAATTGTCTTCTAGAAAAATATACCCCTATCAGTTACGGATCCATAGCCGTTGGAATCAGCTCATTTGCTGATGTGGATAAGAAGATATGGGCAAAATACGAAAACAGGTCAGCACAGACGTCATTGCACATCAGCCAACTTGATGGTCGATTTCGCTAGGGAAAACGACTCCGTTTCAAGAAGTGTAAAACATGAAAAAGATAGATATGCCTCTTAGCTTTGCACGGCTACAAATTGCAGCCTTATTGCTTCAGTGAAACTCGAGATATAGCTGATATGGCAAACGGTGTCGGAACTGGAACTGAACTGGATTTGCCCTTAATTCTAGTAATCTGAAATCACTCAAAGAAACTTGTGAAAAACACCAAATTACATAAAAATATAAAAGATCATAAACACAATTAGACTAAACAATAATAACTCGTATTTGACACAAAATAATAATAAAACATAACTAAAAACTATATAATTATACGAGTTATCAATCAACACTAGGAAGAGCTTGGTTAGATTCACCAAGATTAAGATATGATTCTTTATAAACAAGAAAGATCATGGGCTGATCTTCTAAGAAAGCCTTCTTAACCTCACTCTCTTTTGCATAAAAGCTCATTTTTGTATTTGCTTTTCTTTCTTGTGGCATCGCTCTTTTTTTTCAGCCACTTATCTGTTTTTCCACTCTCTTTTTCCTCTACTTTTCGGCCAATCTCTCATTTTTTTTGTTATCTCCTTTTTTCCTCATTTGATTCGACCACACTCAATTCTTTTTTCTCAAAATCAGATTTCAATTTCAATTGGTCTTCATAGACATGCTTTGGTGTTAAAGGAACAAGGTTGATGGTTTTGCCATCTTTTACAAAGCTGTACCTATTCCTAACCCAATCATGTGTAACCCTCATATCATACTGCCATGGCCTCCCCAACAATAAATGGCCAGCATGCATAGGCACTACATAACAAAGCACCTCATCACTATACCTTCTATAGTAAAAGCTACCATCACCTGCCTATTCACCTTAACCTCCCCACATTCATTCAACCATTTCAATTTGTAAGGCTTAGGATGTTTAAGCATAGGTAAACCCAACTTTTTTACCAAGGTAGTACTAGCTACATTGGAGTAACTCCCCCATCAATAATCATACTACACACTTTATTATTTACAAAACATCTAGTATGAAAAATATTTTCTCTTTGCTGCTTTACATTATCTATTTTAATTTGTGCATTCAAAGAACACCTAGCAACAAGAGACTTACCTTCAACGGGGTAGTCTAATTCAGCATCATTACCATCACAATCACTAGCATCTTCCAATTCTTGCATGTCATCACAATCATCCTCACTTTTGTTTAGACATTGAGATGCAATATGGCCTGAAGCCAAACATTTAAAGTATTTAATATCTCTGTTCCTTGAAGAATTGGAATTCAAAAATACCTTTGGTTTGTCTTTGCTAGTGCTCTTTTTCTTCCCTTTAGGTGGTTCGGTTTTGCCTTTGATAACAACCAGGTCACTTTTGTCCCACTTTGGTTTCCAAGGAGTGCTAGAAACCGAAGAATACCTTGCTGCCCCTTTTCTTTTCAATTGCCTCTCTACCTTCATAGCCATGTGCACCATGTATTCAATCTCAACATAATGCTGCAAATCCGCAATATTGGCTATGTCTCTATGTAAGCCACTTAAAAATCTAGCCATGGTGGCTTCCCTATCCTCGTCAACATTGGCTCTAATCATAGCCACCTCTATCTTTTATAGTAATCCTCTACACTTCTAGACCCTTGGGTAAGGTTTTGAAGTTTTTGGTAAAGGTCCCTTATAATAGTGGCTAGATACAAACCTCATTCTCATGAGAGCTTTCAACTCACCCCATGTCTCTATAGGTCTCTCATGGTTCTTCCTCTTACTAGTTACTAGTTGATCCCACCAAACTATAGCATAATAGGTGAACTCAATGACTCCCAACTTCATCTTCTTCTCTTCATAGTAGTTGTGACAATCAAAGATCAATTCTAGCTTTTTCTCCCACTCCAAATACACCTCAGGATCAGTTCTACCTTGGAATGATGGAATTTTCATCTTAATATTCCCAAGGTTCCTATCTTCTCTATTTTCCCATTCATGACCCCTAGTGTTTCTCCTAGGTGCTACTCCATGCCTAACTCCTCTAGGCCTACCCATAGCAACCTCCTTATCATCCGCCTCATCAAAGTCATGCTCATCAACCACACTAGGCTCACGCCTAGCTCCCCTACGTTTCCCATCTTGTAGGTTTTTAATGGCTGCCGGTTGTCTCTCTATCTTATCTGACATATTCGCCATCACAAGATTCATACGCTCAAATGATTGTTGCATGGCTTTCCACGTAAATAATGGATTATAATGGATTTTCATCTCCCCGGTGTGATGAATCACTCTTTTGAGACATCTTAAGATTGCTGCAAAACAAATGTTAGTGATAATAATAATAGGTAAAAATAAACTCACACACTCCCTTTGTGTTTACACTCAAGTATGATATCACTCCAACTCTTGTTTGCACTCTTTTAGGCTTTTTCTTTAATAAACTTACTCACTATTGCCTTTTATCACTCTATTTCCTCTTTCAAGCTCTTTAGGAACTAGAAGAAACCTTCAAGAACTCCCTTGCTTAATTCTACCTAGCTGTAGACACCTAATTTTATCCGGACCCCTAAATTAGGTATATTTTCTTTCTAAATTGATGTTTCAGAATGCTAAAAGGCTTTTCTCATCCTGCAGGTGGTACTCCGAGACTTAGTCTAAGAAAGCAGAAAGAAAAAGTCAACCCCAAAAAAGTCAACCCCAAAAAAGTCAACTACTGAAAAAGTCAACCCACTTTCAAAATCAAGATTTGAGGTTCAATTGAAAAATGGAGAAAGAATTTTGATAATCCGGGTCTATATTGAAAGATATGGAGTTCGGAAGTTGGGTTCCAGAGATTCAGTAGAAAAAAAAACCCTAGTTCGGGAAATTTAGAGAAAAGTGCTTAAACGATCAAATTGGTCAAAATTGAAGGTTCCAAATGAAAGATAAGTACTGACTACGGGTAATGGAGAAGCCACTTGGAAGAAAAACTGATAGAAAAGTCAATTTGGAAGAAAACCGAGATTTAGGGTTTTTTGGTGGATTTCGGTGAAATTTGGAGGAATTACAGAAATGGATCGATTCGGTAAGACTAAGGCCCCTAATTGATGAGGAATGCTTAAACAAGGATAACCCATGGCTCGGTTTGAAGAAAATCTGAAACTCGGACTTGTTTTGAGCAAAATTGTGTTTCGGAGGCAAAAGGGCAAAATTGGAAAATATGGGAAAAATAGCAAATGAACTCCAAAAATTCTGAAAATTTGCAAATCTCATTCTTAAATCATTTCGAAGAGATTGGCAAAAAAAATCTTGAAAATTAGTCCGTTTGCAAAATGGCCAAATACCGGGCCCACTATGTAGAAATTCAACAGGATAAATCCCGAAAAAAATAGCAAACGAGTTCCAAAAATTCTAAAAATTTGCAAATCTCATTTTTAAATTATTTGGAAGAGATTGGCGATAGAAAATCCTGATTCGGAGTTCGTTTGCAAAATGGCCAAATCCCGGGTCCCCTATGTAGTAATTCAAGCAGATAAATCCCGAAAAAATAGCAAATAAGCTCCACAAATTATGAAAAATTTCAGATCACATTTTTAATTTATTTGGAAAAGATTGGTGAATAAAAATCTGGATTCGGAGCTCGTTTAAAAAAGGTAAAGTTCGGGTGCATAAAAGGGGCAATTTCGGAAATAAATCCGAAATAAATACCAAATGGACTCGGAAAATTTTGAAAACTTCTAGAATTCAATTTTTTATTATTTCGGAAGTATTGAAAAGAGAAAATTTGAATTTGTAGTCCCTTTGTTTTTTATTTAGGTTCGGGGGCAAAAAGGTCATTTCACCGAAGAAGCCAAAAAAGGGCAAATTTGTAATTGAGAAAATATGAAACAAGAAGGAATTGCTAGGATTTTTCTTCCCTTGGTCAGCCAGCATAGAGGAGAAGAAGGAAGCTTGAACAATTTAATTCCCTAGTCACTATCAAGCCACATGCTACCACTAACACCTTGCAAATGGTCCCCCCTTCATCCAATGGCTTAGGTGCCTTGTAGGAAAGTTGAATGCACCATCCAATGGCCAAGTTTAAATGCCAAGATTAAATTTTTATTTGTCATGAAAGAACCCTCATCTAATGGCCAAGAATAGAAGAAAAAGATGAGCACAATTCATCCAAGGGTGAGTATCCATGCGGTTAAGCAAGGGAGTGCATGTGATTGTCTATTTTGATCCAATGGCTTAGGCATCTACAAGGGCTGAGTACACATGTTGAGGGCTGGATTTAATCTACAAGATTTCATTTTTATGTTGTCCTGATCCAATGACCAAGAATGGAAGAGCACAACTCATCCAAGGGTAGGCACTCAAGGGGGCAAGCAAGGGAGTGCATAGGATTGGTCATCTTTTGCATCTAAGGGCTGAGGTTACTACAAGGGTTGAGTACACATCTTAAGGGCTGCTATCAATTGGCAAGATGACAATTTTATGTTGTCATCAAAATATCTTAATCTAAAGGCCAAGATTAGAGGAGAAAAAAGTGCAATTTCCATCCAAGGGTGAGAGGCCATTAGGTCAAGGCTAAAGAGGGGGGTTGGTTTCATTTTTTCATATGTTTTTTGGCTGGAAACAGTAGCTAATTTGGCAAAGAAAAAGGTTTTGAAAGAAAGAAAAAAAGTTTTTCAATAAAGAGCTTGAAGGTAGTCATCTCTACCAAGTTCTAGCATAGCTTTCTTCTTGTTTTCCATGGTGTTTTCTTGATTTTCTATCTTGTTTTCCTACTACATTTTTCATAGAAATAAAGTTTTATAATGTTTACTTAAGTTTTCATCTCTTCTTCTCCATCAAAATGGTGGAAAACAAATTTTTTTACATGGTTTTATGCTTGGCCGAATATGGCATGTTTGCTTGCCTTGGTTTTCTTTTTCTTTCTTCCTTGCATGTTTTTGTGGAAAATGATTTTTAGAAGGTTTTTTAGAGTATTCTAAGGTTCATATTTTTTACAAAAGATGAAGCAAAAAGGTTGAAATGGCTACATGATCTTGGCTAGACCAAGTGGCCATGGTTTGGGGAGAGGCTATGCCTATTTTTACCTACCATGAAGCTCACCTTAATTTTGCTGTTTAGCATGGTTTATTTTCTGATTTTTGAAATGGAAAGGCTTTATGATCTTGGCAAAACCAAGTGATTATGGTTAGATTAGAGGCTATGCCCATTTTATACCAACCATGGAGCTTAACTTTTCTTGTTTTATTTACTAGTTTTACTTGTTATTTGCTTTGCATGTCTATGTTTAATTTTTTATATGTTCTTTACATTATGTTCTATGTTATATTTGTTTCTATATTTCATTTCCAAGCATGATATTGTGTCCTTGAAGATTCGGCCATTGTGTCATATGCTCATATTGTGCATTTTTTTTTTATGTATCATGTCTTATTTTATAAACATTTTTGCATTTTTCATATATTGTCATATGGTCATTCGGCTACTCCATGTTAGTATGCTTTGCATGTGTATTTTCATCTTGCTTATTGGCTTGTTTGCATCTCCATGCCATGAGTTAGCATATCTTGATATTTAGTATGCCTTGCATGTGCATATGCATTTTCATTTTGCTTCTTGACTTGTTTGCATCTCCATGCCATGAGCTTGTACATTTTGATTTTAGTATGCCATATGCTTGTGAAAATGCTATGATAAAATGCCATCATTTGGGGTATATGACCATTCGGCTATTCCATTTAGTATGCCTTACATGTGTGTTTTTTATTTATTTATTATTATCTTGCTTCTTAACTTATTTGCATCTCCATGCCATGAGCTTGTGTATTTTGATTTTAGTATGTCATATGCTTATGAAAATGTCATGACATTATGCATCTTGATATGATTTGTCATGTACTTGTGTCATTTACTAGATAGGATTGCCTTAGAGTATCATGTAACCATATTCGGCCTCTTCATGCATCCCTTGCCTTATCATGCATTTGCATTTTGTTTAGGTAACATGCTTTGCATTATCATATCTTGAAATTATGTATTAGTTGCTGTTTGTTCCAGCATTAACATTAGTTTCATTGGTCATTGTATGTTCATAGTATTGCTATGCATGTTCATTACATTTTAGGTCTAGGCCATAATGCATATTGAGTCTTAAATCACATTGGTATTGTCATGCATTACTATGCTATTTAGGTCTTAGGTTACATTAGCATTTTCATGCATATTCATAACATATTTGGTCCAAGTCATATTTACATTATCAAGCATTGCATGCATATTGAGTTAGGATAGCATTTATTGCCATGCAAACTCATGCTAGGCATTTAGGTTATTTTGAATTGTCATGCATTTCCTTTACCATTTAGGCGTTAGACCATGCATTTCATACATTTCATTTGCTGTATGGTCATGCATTCCATGTCATTGCCACATGATTTATGACTAGGCAAATCAATGGCTCAAAGTCATAATCTCTTGAGCATACTTGTGGAAAATTAAGGAATTGTCAAATTGATTATTCTATCTTTGTGATTTTTTTTACTTAGCCAATTTTTTTCCAAGGTTTTTAAATGTTTTAGCTACTGTCCTTAGGTCTTTAGGATGATCTCCAACAATTTTACTTTGATTTTTAAATGATTTTATCAAAGGCAAAAATGTGTTTTGACAAAACAGTTTTTTTTCACCCAGTACTCGAACTTCTCCAATTTTTCTGGGCAGTCATATTTAATCAGAAAATTAAGACAATTTTTTCTCGTGTAGTTTTATATGTTCTTAGTCTCCAGTATGTTTTTAAAAGTTTTTTGAATTTTTAAAAATATGCTAAAAAATCGTGTGTCAAAACCGGACAGTAGAGGCAGATTTGGAATCAAAAGAGGAATAATGGTTGAATTTGGCTAAGGCGTTTAGAGGGGGTCGAATATAAGATTTAGATACTGTCTTAGGGTAGTTTCTAAGCCTTTTTAAACTTTAAAAATGATTTTATAAATCTCGGGTTAAGGGTGGTCAAGTTCGGGATTTTAAACTTAGGATATTAGAGCCATTTTAAAAGGGTTTGGTAAGGGTTTTAATTTTTATTCAAGTTTTTTCTCAAAATTATTTTCAAACAATCACAAAGTTTTGTTTTTTTAGAAAATCCAATTTGACATATTTTCCTAAGGTAGCCAGATATCTTTTTAGATATACGGATTTCTTTATTTAGAGGAAAAAATACATTTTCATGCATTGCATTTTCCATGTTCATGCATTTTATTTAATATGTGATTTTTGCTATGATATTTTCCATGGCATTATTATTATTTTGATTCACATTTTATGATCTTATATTGTTTGCCATATGATTTTGAATATTTCATGATATCCTATATTTTTTATTTAGTCATTTATTTTTGTCACATTATTTAGCATATACTATGTTCATGCATTTTTTTATTTTATTTTCATGCATATTTTATGATAGCATTATTTTATGTTTCATGTCATTTTTTTTGTTATTTAGATCATATTCCATGTCATTTAGGTTATTTTATTTATATGCCATGTCATTTAAAATATGCCATATCATTTAAAATTGCCATGTCATTTAAATCATTTTATCTCATTTAGAATATACCATGACACTTAGGATTTTTCATTTTATCTAGAATATACTATGCCATTTAAATTATGCCATATCATTTAGGTTGCATTATATTATCTAGAATTTGTTATGTCATTTTATTTATGTCATACATGTTCATGTTCATATTTTTAAATGTTTTGAAAAAGACAATAATTTTCAATAAAAAATAAAGATATTCCCGAGTTAAAATAATTCATGAGTTCTCTACCAGGTTTGTTGGAGGGGATATCATCAATTATCATTAATAAAGGAATATCTTTCTTTCAAAAAACGAGAATGATTCAGAAAGTTTTCCAAATGAATAAAAATTTCTATATTTTGCCGATTTTGTCGGGGAATATCGAAAAATTTTGAATTAATAAATTTCGGATCATTTTCAATTAAAAATGGAATTATTTTTCTTAAAATTGGGAATTAACTTGAAATACTAAATTAAAAACCAACTTTTTACCGAGACTTGAGATAACGCATGATTAATAAGGTAATGTTTTATACGGGCGTTGTGGGGGTGCTCATCCTTTCCCGCATGTAACCGAGTCCCGAACCCGATTCTTCGATTTTCTCTGGTTTATAACGCAGACTTGAAATTGGTTTTAAAAATGTTTTAATTAATTTTCAAATGTTTTGTAAAACCGGTTTTAATAGGTGGCCGATCACACCTAGCTAAAAAAGATTGGTGGCGACTCCATGTCTTTTTACGAGGCCGTACCCTTGACCTTTTATTTCAATCTAAAGGAATTAAGTCATCTTTTCCTCTGCTTCTGTTTCCCCCTCACTCGAACTGGGTCCCCCACGAGACGGGATCACGTATTGACACTAGCAAAAAGATTCAAGAAACAAGAAACCCAATTAGTTAAAGGTAAAAACAAGAACAAGATTGCCAAGATTTCAATTCTTTCCCCTTTCTTGTGATCTTTTTCGAATCTTTCTTTCTTTTTTTGCCTATTCGAACAATCTTCTTCTTTTCTTTTTTTTTCTTTTTTTTTTCATGAGACTTTCTTGATGTTCTTGAAATCTCGGATCACTTTCTTTCTTTTTTTCTTGGACTGTTCGAATGCCCCTTTAAGTTTCTTCATTTTTTTTCAAGATTCGGATCAAGAATCAACAAGAACTATTTTTTTAATAAATCAAGAATTCAAGAAATGAAATCTTGATTTAAACCAACTCTCATAATGAAACCCCAAACTAAACTGCCTAAAAATTATAACCCTGGGGCAAAAGAATGCCTAAAGCTATAACCCGGAGACAAGAATGTCTGAAACCCCAAAACAAAAAAGTTAAGAGAAACTCCAATACCCTATGGTAAAGAAGATAAAAAATTTTGACCTGATTGGTCCCTACCAACTGATATGAACCCGTGGGGTGAAACCCTTTGAACCCACTAACAAAATGAAATACCCTAACCCAAGAAAGTCAAGATTCAAGCAATAAAAACTTAAACCCTGTGAAATCTTGTTCAAAGAACCTAGATAAGCTAAGCTAACTAGACCCCAAGAACACTTGTTTCAAGAACCTAAGCTTGATAGTTAGAACGCCACAAAGAAAGACTCTTTTATAAGTTCCTAAATTCTGTCAAGAACTAAAAAGAGTAAAAACTCACTTGAATAAAATTCAACTAAAATAGATTAATGGTTGTTGAAGTAGGCGGCTAAACAAGGGTATTTATAGCCTCCCTACTAACCCTAATTCAACTAGCCTAAGAACTCCTAGTACAAGTGAAACACCTTGGCAGCCAAGGCTTACTAACCTAAGTAACATGAAACTCCTAAAGTCGGCTAGACCTCCTAATATTAAGGAAGAATTCGGCCAGCCCTAATTTGCAAGATAAAATAAAGGCTTAACTATGGGCTGAACATGCTCAAGCCCAATCCTAAGTAATTAAAAGATGTCCAATAAGTTTAATAAAGGTAGACCTCACTTAGCCTAATAGACATATTACATAAGCTACATAAGTTAGGCCCAAATGCCTAAGTAATTACAAGACCCAATAAACCATTTAATTAGCCGCCACCTCATTAATGAATTGGTCCCTACTCTTGCCAAGTCAATTAATGAATTAAAAAAATAGGCCCTCTTCAATAAATAAGATGCCGCCACCTTGCCATTTAATTAGGCCCAATATGTGAAGTTTGGATCAGATGGACCAACTCTTGTTCTCCCTTATTCAAGCAGCCCAACTTGAATGGCTTGACATTGCTTAAAAGACTTGTAGAATTAGCCTAAGTCCTTTTGCACCAGTTCTTGCATAGCTTCTTTGATCTTCTTGGATCATGACCTTGTAATAGGCCCAATTGGTACATGCAATGGATCTTGAAGTCCAAGTCCACCTTGGTGCTCATCAGTAGTATCACCATTTTCGTATCATATTGTACTCATGTCTCGTGTCTTTGTCCATGCTTCCTGTCGCAACCTAAAAAATAATGAGTCTCATCGCAAGACTTTATTATTCGTTAAGCGTGACATTAAAAAAACCGAGGAAAAGTCGACTTAATTCCTCTAGATTGAAATAAAAGGTCGAGGGTATGAAAACGGCCTCGTAGAAAGACATTGAGTCGCCACCAATCTTTTTTAGCTAGGAGTGATCGGCCACCTATTAAAACCGGTTTTATAAAATATTTTAAAAATTAATTAAAACATTTTTAAAACCAATTTCAAGTCTGCGTTGTAAACTAGAGAAATCAAAGAAACTAGAGAAATCGTGTGTTATCTCAAATCTCGGTAAAAAATCGATTTTAGATTTAGTATTTCAAGTTAATTCCCAATTTAAAGAAAAATAATTTCATTTTTAATTGAAAATGATATGGAATTTATAAATTCAAAATTTTCCTATATTCCCCAACAAACGTGGCAAAATATAGAAATTTTTATTAATTTTGGAAAACTTTCCGAATGATTCTCTTTTTTTGAAAGAAAGATATTCCTTTATTAATGATAATTGATGATATTCCCTCCAGCAAACCCGGTAGAGAACTCATGAATTATTTTAACTCGGGAATATCTTTATTTTTTATTGAAAAATCATTATCCTTTTGAAAACATTTTAAAAGATATGAATATGTAGATGCATGACATAAATAAAATGACATGGCAAAATCTAAATAATATAATGCATCCTAAATGATATGATATAATTTAAATGGCTTAGCATATTCTAAATGAAATGAAATGTCCTAAGTTATATGACATATTCTAAATGAAATTAAATAACCTAGGTAACATAATATATTCTATATGAAATGTAATATCCTAAATCATATGATATATTTTAAATGAAATAAAATAACCTAAATGACAGAATATATATCCTAAATGAAATGACCTAGGTAACATAATATATTCTACATGAAATGACGTAGGTAACATAATATATTCTATATGAGATGAAATAATTTGAATGACATAGCAAATATGAATGATATGGCATATAATTTAAATGACATAAAATATAAAATAATGCTATCATATAATTTGCATGAAATTAAAAATGAAAATTATAATGCATTAACATAGTATATGATAAATAATATGACAAAAAAAAACAACTAAATAAAAAGCATAGGATATCATGAAATATTCCAAATCATATAATAAACAATATAACATAACTCAAAATCATAACAATATCATAGAAATTATCATAGCAAAAATCACATATTATATAAAATGCATGAATATGGAAAATGCAATGCATGAAAATGTATTTTTTCCTTTAATTAAGGAAATCCGTATATCTAAAAAGATATCCGGTTACCTTAGGAAATATGTCAAATTAAATATTCTAAAACCAAAATACTTTGTGATTGTTTGAAAACAATTTTGAAAAGCTTAGATTAAAAATAAAAACTGGACTAAACCCCTTTTTAAATGGCTCTAATTTCCTAAGTTTAAAATCACGGATTTGACCACCCTTAACTCGAGACTTAAAAAATCATTTTTAGAGTTTAAAAAGGCTTAGAAACTACCCTAGTCAGTAGCTAAACTTCCTAATCAGCCCCCTCTAAGTAACTTAACCAAAACAGAAAAATGATTTTCCTTCAAATTCAATTCTGACTCCACTGTCCAGTTTTAAGCCATGACTTTTTACCCTATTTTTAAAAATTCAAAAAAATCTAAACAAAAATACTGGAGACTCAGGACATGTAAAAGTACACGGTAAAAAATCTGCTTAATTTTTTGATTAAATATGAATGCCCAGAAAAATCGAGAAAGTACGAGTACTGGGTGAAAAAACTGTTTTGCCAAAATACATTTTTGCCTTTGATAAAATCATTTAAAAATCAAAGTAAAAATATTTAAGACTCACAAAATGACTCACAAACAGTAGCTAGGACTTTTTAAATGTTAGATAAAAATTAGCTAAGTAAAAAAAAATCACAAAGGTAGAATAATCAATTTGACAAACCTTAATTTTTCACAAGTGTGCTCAAGAGAGCATGACTTTGAACCATTAATTGGCCTAAGTCATTAGTCAAGTGGCATGAACATGAAATGCATGAAAAAAATACAGCAAATATGATGCATGAAATGCATGAATTTAAACCTAAATGTCATGAAAAAATGCATGGCATCAATATAGTGACCTAGACCTAAATGAACTTGCATGACATTTAATGCAACCTAGGTCTAAAATGCATAAGCATGCATGGCAAGATAAACCTAACCTAACATCTAAAATAGGCATGGCAATAACACAAACACAAGGTAAGCTTAAAACAAAAACTCAACCAAATATCATGCAAATGCCAACCTATCAACTAACATAGCAAAAATGCACACATAATGCTAGAATACATGGAGTGGCCGAATGGCCTATGATTCCTAACAAGCATGGCATTTTCACAAACACTTTGTATACTTAAACTAAATACTCAATCAAATGTCATGCAAATGCAAAACCTACCAACTAACATGGCCAAAATGCACATACAATGTAAAACACATGGAGTAGTTGAATGGCCTTAAGCTCCAACAAGCATGGCATTTTCACAAACACTTGATATACTAACATGCTCAACTAAAATATAACACTTAAATCATGCAAACACAAAGTAGAAATACTAAAACCAAACAAGCATTTTCACAATCACTTGATATACTAACATGCTCAACTAAAATATAACACTCAAATCATGCAAATACAAAATAGAAATATTAAAACTAACAAGCATTTTCACAAACACTTGATATACTAAATATAAAACATCAACAAATTTAAACATTATGAAAACAGAAAATTAAAAAAGCAAGAACATGATATTTAAATCATAAATGGCAATAAACAAAGCAACCAAATTAAAACATGATTCAAATATATGAAGGAGAAGAACACTTAAAGCATCAAGATTAAAGAAAATAACATAAATAACATGATAAATTAAAGCAAAAACAGCAACCATAATAAAAAAAATATATATAGGCTATTCGACCATTAAAGAAAAATAAGAAAAAATTTGTAAAAATTATTTAAGAAAGAGATGAAGAAAGAACTTAAGAAGAACATAAAAAAAACACTTATTTAAAAAAGAAAACTCACCAAATAATAATCAAAATAGAAAAAACAAGAATGGAAAATCAAGAAAGTGCAAGAGTTGGTGCTAAAAGCAACCTCAAGAAGCTATATTTCAATCTTTATCTCTTCAAACTTTCCTTTCTTTTCTAAATTTTTTCTTTTTGCTTTCAACCAAGGAGAGAAAAAACTAAGAAAAACCAAGAAGAAATCTGAAAATGAAGTGAAGAAAAATGAAATTCTGGTTCCCTTTAGTGCTGGCCGAACCCAGCCTCTCTCCTCCAAGGAATGTTGTCATTTTTTTCCCTACCAATTTCCATCCAATGGCTTGTAATTCAAGGTGAAAAATCATGAAATTATCACCCTTAGATTAGCATATCAGCTGTCCATAATTACAGCTGTTCAAGAATAATGTTGACACTCTCCCTCCGCATGCATTTGCCTATGTGGCTTAATCACAATGGCTTGATCAAAAAAAATCCCTAACTAACTCTTAATTCTTGGCCATTTGATTGAAAAATCAGAAGCTTCCTCCTTCCTTTGGGCCTTGGCAGGCCAACACTCTCTTTTCCAGCCCAAGTCTGATTTTTTGAAAGGCCAAAAGAAGCCCTTTTCGGTTGCTTGGGTAAAATGACCGATTTGTCGCCCGGATGCAAATAAATGGCAAACGTACTCCAAATTGAAATTTTATTTTTTTAATACTTTAAAAATAATAAAATATTGAATTCTGGAAGTTATCAAAATTTTCCGAGTCCGTTTGCTATTTATTTGAATTTTTTCTTCCAAAAATGCCCTTTTATGCCCCACATTTTTCCATTTTTTAAACGAGCTCCAAATCAAGATTTTTCTTCACCAATCTCTTCCAAATAATTTAAAAGTGTGATCTGGAAGTTTTCATAATTTTTGGAACTCATTTGGTATTTTTTCGGGATTTATCTGCTTGAATTACTGCATAGGGGCTCGGGATTTGGCCATTTGCAAACGAACTCCGAATCAAGATTTTGTTTCGCCAATCTCTTCCAAATAATTTAAAAATGAGATTTACAAAATTTCAGAATTTTTGGACTTTTTCCAGGATTTATCTTCTTGAATTATTGCATAGGAGACCCGAGATTTGGCCATTTTGCAAATGAACATTGTAGACACCTAATTTTGTCCAGACCACTAAACAGGTATGTTTTTTTCCTATATTGATGTTTCCGAGTGTAAAAAGACTGTTTTCATCCTGCAGGTGGTACTCCGAGACTTAGTTTAAGAGGGCGAGCACAAAAAGACAAACTTGAAAAAAGTCAACCCCGAAAAAGTCAACCCCGAAAAAGTCAACCCCAGAAAGTCAACTACTGAAAATGTCAACCCACTTTCAAAATCAAGATTTTAATTCCAATTGAAAAATGGCGAAAGAATTTTGATAATCCGAGGTCTACATTGAAAGATATGGAGTTCGGAAGTTGGGATTTGGAGATTCAGTAGAAAGAAAACCCTAATCCGAGAAATTTGGGGAAAAGTGCTTAAACAATCAAATTGATCGAAATTGAAGGTTCCAGAAGAAAGATAAGCACTGACTACGGGTAATGGAGAAGTCACTTGCAAGAAAAATCAAAAGAAAAGTCAATCCGGGAGAAAACCGAGAATTAGGGTTTTTAGTGGATTTCGGTGAAATCAGGAAGAATCACAGAAATGGCCTGACTTGGTAAGACCAAAGCCCCAATGGATGAAGAATGATTAAAAAGGATGGCCCAAGGCTCAGATTGAAAAAAATCTGAAAATCGGATTTGTTTTGAGCAAAACCGGGTTTCGGAGGTAAAAGGGCAAAATTGGAAAACTTGGGAAAATAGCAAATGGACTCCGAAAATTCTGAAAAAATTTGTCAATCTCATTCTTAAAGATATTGGTAAAATAAAATCTTGATTCCGAGTTCGTTTGCAAAATGGCCAAATCCCGGGCCTCCTTTGCAGTAATTCAAAAAGGAAAATCCCGAAAAAATAGAAAACGAGCTCCAAATCTTTTGAAATTTTGCAGATCTCATTTTTAAATTATTTGGAAGAGATTGGCGAAAGAAAATCTTGATTCCGAGTTCGTTTGCAAAATGGCCAAATCCCGGGCCTCATATGCAATAATTCAAAAAGATAAATTCCGGAAAAATAGCAAATGGACTCCAAAAATTCTGAAATTTGGAAAATATCATTTTTAAATTATTTGGAAGAGATTGGCGAAAGAAAATCTTGATTCGGAGTTCGTTTGCAAAAT
Organism: Fremontodendron californicum; assembly: GCA_030761205.1. Taxonomy (NCBI): domain Eukaryota; kingdom Viridiplantae; phylum Streptophyta; class Magnoliopsida; order Malvales; family Malvaceae; genus Fremontodendron; species Fremontodendron californicum. The sequence goes on from JAULJL010000037.1 coordinate 6,466,078, forward strand.
GGCCAAATCCCGGGCCTCCTATGCAGTAATTCAAGCCGATAAATCCCGAAAAAATACCAAATGAGCTCCAAAAATTATGAAAACTTCCAGATCACACTTTTTAATTATTTTGAAGAGATTGGTGAAGAAAAATCTTGATTTGGAGCTCGTTTAAAAAATGGTAAAATGTAGGGGCATAAAAGGGCATTTTGGGAAGAAAAAATCCAAATAAATAGCAAACGGACTCGGATAATTTTGAAAACTTCCAGAACTCAATATTTTATTATTTTGGAAGTATTAAAAAAAGAAAAATTGAATTTGGAGTCCGTTTGATATTTATTTGCATTCGGGGGGCAAAATGGTCATTTCACCCAAGCAACCTAAAAGGGCTTCTTTGGGCCTTTCAAAAAATCAGAGTTGGGCTGGAAAAGAGAAGTGCTGGCCTGCCCAAGCCCAAAAGAAGGAGGAAGCTTCTGATTTTTTCAATCAAGTGGCTAAAAATCAAGAGTTAGTTAGAGATTCTCTTTGATCAAGCCATGGTGATTAAGCCACATAGGCTAAGAAAGATGTCAACATTATTCTTGGACAGCTGTAATTTGAGAGGGCTGAGATGCTAATCTAAAGGTGGTAATTTCATGATTTTTCATCTTGAATTATTGGCCATTTGATGGAAAATTGGTTACACAAAAATGACAACATCTTGGAGCCAATATAACCCCCCATTCGGCCAGCCCTTGAACCAGGTCAGATTTTCATTTTTTCTTTTCCATTTTGCTGAGTTCTTAGAGTTTTTTACTTAGTTTTTGCTATTTTAATCTCTACTTGGTGAGTTTTCATTTTAAAATAATGTTTTTGTTCTTCCTTCATCTCCTTTCACCATGGCCAAATGGCCTACATTATTTATTTTAAGTTGCTGTTTTGATTAATTTTACCATATTCTTTATGCTATTTTCTTTGTTTTTGATGTTTTAAATGTTATGTTATTTCATGTTCTTGAGTTATATTTTAATTTGGTTGCTTTGTTTGTTGCCATTTATGTCTTAGATATCATGTTTTTGCATTTTTAATTTTCTGTATTCATGTTGTTTAAATTTGAGCATGTTTTAGATTTAGCATATTAAGTGTTTGTGAAAATGCTTGTGTGATTCTTTGCATGATTTTTGTTTTATATCTTAGTTGAGCATGTTTTAGATTTAGTATATTAAGTGTTTGTGAAAATGCTTGTGTGATTTTTGCATGATTTAAATGTTATGACTTAGTTTTTCATGCTAGTATGCCAAGTGTTTGTGAAAATGCCATGCTGGTTGGAGCTTGAGGCCATTTGGCTACTCCATGTGTTTTGCATTGTGTGTTGCATTTTTTGTCATGCTAGTTGTTAGGTTTTTGCATTTACATGATATTTGGTTGGATTTTTGAATGAAGCATGCTTTGTGTTTGTGAAAATGCCATGCATTTCATGCATTTTAGACCTAGGTTGCATTTATTGCCATGCAAGTTCATTTAGGTCTAAGACACTTTATTTATGCCATGCATTTTTTCATGACATTTAGGTTTAAATCCATGCATTTCATGCATTATGTTTGCTGCATTATTTCATGCATTTCATGTTCATGCCACTTGAATAATGACTTGAGCCAATTAATGGTTCAAAGTCATGCTCTCTTGAGCACACTTGTGGAAAATTAAATTTGTCAAGTTGATTATTCTACCTTTGTGATTTTTTTTTACTTATCCAATTTTTAACTAACTTTCAAAAAGTCTTAGCTACTGTTTGCAAATCATTTTATGAGTTTCAAATATTTTTACTTTGATTTTTAAATGATTTTATCAAAGATAAAAAAATGTGTTGACAAAGCAGTTTTTTTTCTCCTCCAAAAACTCGTACATCTCTGATTTTTCTGGGAATTCATCTTTGATCATAAAATTAAGCCAATTTTTTCTCGTGTAGTTTTACATGTCCTGAGTCTCCAGTAGTTTTTTCAGAATTTTTGGAATTTTTAAAAATAGGGTAAAAAATCGTGGATTAAAACTGGACAGTGGAGTCAGAATTGAATTTAAAGAAAAACAAAGCAGTTTTTTCTCCTCCAAAAACGCGTACATCTATGATTTTTCTGGGACTTCATCGTTGATCCGAAAATTAAGCCAATTTTTTCTCGTGTATTTTTACATGTCCTGAGTCTCCAGTATTTTTTTCAGAATTTTTGGAATTTTTAAAAATAGGGTAAAAAATCGTGGATTAAAACTGGACAGTGGAGTCAGAATTGAATTTAAAGAAAAACAAAGCAGTTTTTTCTCCTCCAAAAACTCGTACATCTCTGATTTTTCTGGGAATTCATCGTTGATCAGAAAATTAAGCTAATTTTTTCTCGTGTAGTTTTACATGTCCTGAGTCTCCAGTATTGTTTTTAGAATTTTTGGAATTTTTAAAAATAGGGTAAACAATCATGGATTAAAACTGGACAGTGGAGTCAGAATTGAATTTAAAGAAAAACCATTTTTCTGTTTTGGTTAATTTACTTAGAGTGGGCTGATAGGAGGGTTAGCTACTGACTTAGAGTAATTTCTAAGCCTTTTTAAACTCTAAAAATGGTTTTTCAAGTCCCGGGTTAAGGGTAGTCAAGTCTGGATTTTTTAAACTGAGGAAATTAGAGTCATTTTAAAAAATTTTAGCCCAGTTTTTATTTTTTAATTCAAGCTTCTCAAAATTGTTTTCAAACAATCACAAAGTATTTTGGTTTTAGAATATTTAATTTGACATATTTTCCTAAGGTAGCCGGATATCTTTTTAGATATACGGATTTCCTTAATTAAAGGAAAAAATACATTTCATGCATTGCATTTTTATATTCATGCATTTTATATAATATGTGATTCTTGCCATAATAATTTCTATGATATTGTTGTTATTTTGATTTATATTTTTTGATGTTACATGGTTTATTATATGGTTTTGAATATTTCATGATATCCTATGCTTTTATTTAGTTATTTTTATTTAGCATATACTATGTTCATGCATTATTTTCATGCATATTATATGATAGCATTATTTTATTCCATGTCATTTAAGTTATATGCCATACCATTCATATTTGTCATGTCATTTAAATCATTTCATTTCATTTAGGATATATTATGTCATCTAGAATATTTTATTTCATTTAGATTATATCATATGACTTAGAATATTGCATTTCATGTAGAATGTATTATATTATCAAAGTCATTTCATTTAGAATATATTATGTCATCTAGAATATTTTATTTCATTTAGAAAATATCATGTTACTTAGGTTATTTCATTTCATATAGAATATGCTATGTTACCTAGGTCATTTCATTTTATTTAGAATATATTATATAACTTAGGATATTCCATTTCATTTAGAATATGCTAAGGCATTCAAATCATGTCATGTCATTTAGGTTGCATTATATTATTTAGACTTTGCTATGTCATTTTATTTATGTCATGCATATACATATTCATTTATTTTAAATGTTTTCATAAAAGATAATGGTTTTCAAAAAAATAAAGATATTCCCGAGTTAAAATAATTCATGAGTTCTCTGTCGGGTTTGCTGGGGAGGATATCATCAATTATTATTAATAACGGAATATTTTCTTTAAAAAGAGAATGATTCGGAAAATTTTCCAAAATTAATAAAAATTTCTATATTTTGCCACGTTTGTTGGGGAATATAGGAAAATTTTGAATTTATAAATTCCGGATCATTTTCAATAAAAAATGGAATTATTTTTCTTTAAATTGGGAATTAATTTGAAATACTAAATTTAAAACTAACTTTTACCGAGACTTGAGATAACACACGATTAATAAGGTACCGATTTATACGGGCGTTGTGGGGGTGCTAATCCTTCCCCGCACGTAACCGACTCCCGAACCCGCTTCTTTGATTTCTCTGGTTTAAAACGCATACTTGAAATTGGTTTTTAAAATGTTTTAATTAATTTTTAAAATATTTTCTAAAACCGGTTTTAATAGGTGGCCGATCACACCTAGCTAAAAAATATTGGTGGCGACTTCATGTCTTTTTTAAGGTCATTTTCAAAACCTTCAATTTTTAGAGGAATTAAGTCGACTTTTCCTCGTTTTTTTTTTAAATGTCACGCTTAACGAATAATAAAGTCTTGCGATGAGACTCGTTATTTTTTAGGTTGCGACAAACATCGAATCAAGATTTTCTTTCACCAATATCTTCCAAATAATTTAAAAAAAGATATTTTCAAATTTTCAAAAGATTTGGAGTTTATTTGCTATTTTTTCGGGATTTTCCTTCTTGAATTTCTGCATAAGAGACCTGGATTTGGCCATTTTGCAAACGAACTCCGAATCAAGATTTTCTTTCGCCAATCTCTTCCAAATGATTTAAGAATGAGATTCGCAAATTTTTAGAAATTTTGGAGTCCATTTGCTATTTTTCCCAAAATTTCCAATTTTTCCTTTTTTGCCTATGAAACCCGGTTTTGCTCAAAACAAGTCCGATTTTTAGATTTTCTTTAAGCTGAGCCTTGGGATATCCCTTTTTAATCATTCTTCATCCATTACGACTTTAATCTTACCAAGTCGGGCCATTTCTGTGATTCTTCCCGATTTCACCGAAATCCACCAAAAACCCTAATTCTCGGTTTTCTCCCGAATTGACTTTTCTTTGGGTTTTTCTTTCAAGTGGCTTCTCCATTACCCGTAGTCAGTGCTTATCTTTCATCTGGAACCTTCAATTTTGACCAATTCGATCGTTTAAGTACTTCTCCCCAAATTTCCCGGATTAGGGTTTCCTTTCTACTGAATCTCCATAACCCAACTTCCGAACTCCATATCTTTCAATGTAGACCTCAGATTATCAAAATTCTTTCACCATTTTTTAATTGAACTTAAAATCTTGATTTTGAAAGTGGGTTGATTTTTTCAGTAGTTGACTTTCTGGGGTTGTCTTTTCGGGGTTGACTTTTTTCGAGGTTGACTTTTTTTGAGTTTGACTTTTTATGCTCACCCCCTTAAACTGAGTCTCGAGGTACCACCTACAGGATGAAAAAAGTCGTTTTATATTCTGAAACATCAATTTAGGAAGAAAACATACCTGTTTAGTGGTCCGGACAAAATTAGGTGTCTACATCTGCCCCTCTTTTGCTATTGCTGTGAATCAGGAATCAGGCAAAGATAAACCAACACTAGTTTTGTACGGTCAGTGAAATCACATGTGAAGGAAAGGGAAAGGGATTTTCTTCATCTTTTTTCATTTTTCATTCGTTTTTTTTTGTTTTTGAAAAAGCTGTAAATTGAAGATTTTATTCTTAAATTGAATTCCCTAACTAATCAAGGCTCGACCCGTCTTAAGGAAACGGGTTCGATTTTCAAAAGAAAAAATTATGCCCAAAGATCTTAAAAATGGTGCCCAAAGGTCTTTAAAATTGGTGCCCGGAGGTCTTTAAAACTGGTACTTGAAGGTCTCTAAAACTGGTGCCCGAAAAACTAGTGCCCGAAGGTCTTTAAAGCTGGTGCCCGAAGGTCTTTAAAAATTGGTGGCCGAAGGTCTTTAAAGCTGGTGCCCGGGGATCTTTAAAACTGGTGCCCGAAGGTCTTTAAAGCTGGTGCCCGAAGGTCTTTAAAATTGGTGCCCGAAGGTATTTAAAACTGGTGCTCGAAGGTCTTTAAAATTGTTGCCCGAAGGTCTTTAAAACTGATGCCCGAAGGTCTTTAAAACTGGTGCCCGAAGGTTTTTAAAGCTGGTGCCCGAAGGTTTTTAAAACTGGTGCCCGAAGGTCTTTAAAACTAGTGCCCAAAGATCTTTGAAACTGGTGCCCGAAGGTCTTTAAAACTGGTGCCCGAAGGTCTTTAAAACTGGTGCCCGAAGGTCTTTAAATCTGGTGCCCGAAGGTCTTTAAAATTGTGACTAAAATACCTTGACGACGGTCTCAAGGCTCGATTTTTTTTTTTTTTGAGAACGCAAAATGAGTTTGATTTGGAAAGGAAACGTACCGCGATGGTAATCTCGGGACTCGACTCGTTTGAAAAACAGAACGAGTTCACTTTGGGTAAATCCAAGTTTTCCTGATTTCTGCACTGTTAGCTAAATGGAACGATGAGAATGACATGCTTCTGCAAATGCTTGTATGTTTCCTAAGAATAAATTCAATCAAATGATTATGCCATGATTTCTAATCCATGGTTTCTTTGAGGTTCACAGATTATCCGACTTCATGACAGAGTCTTCAATTTGTTCATTGATGCCCCACTCAATATAACTTGTCAAACAGTCTCAGTTTCTGTCTTTCGCTGAAATTCACAGATTTACTGACTTCGTGATGGAGTTTCCACCACGTTCACTGTTTCTTTTCTTGGTGAACTTTCCAAACCTTTCCCAAGATTTAAATCTATTCCTTAGTAATACTTTGAAATCTTTTTATTTAAAGATTTTTATTACTAATCATCATTCAATTTAACAACAACCATAATGCATCTCAAAAGTATATGAAAGAGAATATGAATCAAGCAAAAATTGTCATGAAAAGGATAACAAGAATTTATTGCAAGAAATGTTTTATAATAGTAAACATAAATATCAAGGATATAAGAAACAAATGTAAGGTTATAGGTTGTAGATGCCCCGGATGCGGAATATCTTGGACCCCTTATTTTTCAAACCATCTGAAATTTCTCTTGAACGAGCAATTCACTTGGGTAACCTCTTAGCTTCCGTAGTTACGTCAGACTGAGTTGTTCCCCTTTCCTCTGATTGTCAGATACTTTCTCCCCCTTTACACGGAGCATTGATTCAAACTTTGATTAGTACTTGAGCCTTCTTTTGCAGGTTTTCAACTCAAGTGTCCTCCATTCGGTATTAAGTCGCCCTTTTACGGGTTTTCGGCTTAAACCTCTCCTTTTACATTCTTTTTTCATTTCCATTCTTTTATTCTACCATGCATCTGAGAATTCTAAATGCTTCCAAGGTAAAAATATCAATTCAAAAGATGAGATGAATTCTGAGAATAACCTTTCAAATTAAATATTCATGCTTGATCAAAATGGGCTTTTAAAGCATGTAATGTAGGCCAAGGTTTTGGTTTAGAAAGAAAGGATAAAATAAGCCCAAAGTGTATTTAGGGGTGATTGGATCAAGGATCATTTCCTAAGGAGAATTCATTCTTGAAACATTTGTCCCTCTTTGGACTTTCTTTTCTTCTATTTTTTTTTATTTTGTTGGCTTTCATTTTCGATGGCTTTCTTTTTGCCATGATTTTTTGATTATTTTTCCTCTCATTTGCCCTCCAGTGTAGAGGGTGATCCTTGATCAAGGTTTAAAGAAAGAAATAATTCCTAAGGTTCAAAGGGGTGACTAAGGATAATTTCTTCTTAGTGAAAGGAATATCAAGCATGAATATTTTCTTTGAAAAGCAATTCTCAGGGGAGATCGATATATAGAATTTATATTTTTACACTTGGAATCATTCGAATTTCCTTGTGCACAGCATCACACTTTTTTTTCTCAAGCATAATACTTCTTTAGTTCATCAGCACTCACAGGATTTCTGAAATCTTCCCCGTCTATTTTAGTTAAAATCAATGCTCCTCCAGAAAAAGCTCTTTTTACCACATAGGGTCCTTCCCAATTCGGAGCCCATTTTTCTCTCGGGTCCTTCACTATAGGGAGAAGTTTCCTCAATACCAACTCCCCCTCTCGAAACTGTCTAGGACGAACCTTCTTGTTGTAGGCTCGAATCATCCTTTTCTGATACAACTGCCTGTGACAAATTGCTTTCAATCTTTTCTCCTCGATGAGATTCAACTGTTCATAACGAGCTCTAACCCATTCTGCTTCCTTTAGGCCAACTTCCATCAAAACCCGAATTGAAGGGATCTCAGCTTCAATAGGTAGCACTGCTTCCATCCCGTATACCAAAGAAAATGGTGTTGCCCCTATAGATGTGCGGACCAGAGTACGATATGCATGAAGAGCAAACGGCAAGATCTCATGCCAATCCTTGTACACATTGGTCATTTTCTCGACAATCTTCTTGATATTCTTGTTAGATGCTTCTACTGCGCCATTCATCTTTGAACTGTAAGGAGCCGAATTATGATGTGTGATCTTGAATTGAGTACACACTTCTCTCATCATCTTATTGTTCAAATTGAGAGCATTATCCAAAATAATTCTTGCTGGCAACTCGTAACGGCATATGATTTCTTTCTTGATGAATCTGCGTACCACCGACTTTGTTACATTCGCATAGGAAGCAGCTTCTACCCACTTTGTGAAATAATCTATGGCCACCAAGATGAAACGATGTCCATTTGAAGCTTTCGGGGTAATAGGCCCGATCATATCCATTCCCCACTTTAAAAAGGCCAAGGTACAGTCATGACATGTAATGGCGATGGCGACACATGAATCTTATCTGCATAAATTTGACATTTATGGCACTTCCGGGAATAACTGATACAATCTCCTTCCATCGTCAACCAATAGTAGCCTGCCCTTATAATCTGTTTAGCAAGCATGTGACCATTAGCATGAGTGCCACATATCCCTTCATGGACCTCTTCTATGATTCTTCGAGCTTCGGCAGACCCGACACATCTCAATAAGACTTGATCTTTCCCTTTCTTGTAGAGAATCTCACTATCTAGAACAAAACCCATTGCTAGCCTTCTCAGAGTCCTCTTGTCATTCTCTGTTGCTTGTTCTGGATACTGTTGACTCTTGATGTACTGTAAGATGTCGTTATACCAAGGGAGACCATCTGCTTATTCTTCAATACTCAAACAATGGGTAGGAGACTCATATATACTCATCTTTATTGACACAACTTCAGCCCCTTCATTCACTTTAAACATTGATGACAAAGTAGCCAGAGCATCCGCCATCCGATTTTCTTATCGAGGAAAGTAGTTGAAATTTACTTCTTCAAACTCCTCCAATAAATTCAGTATGAGTTATCGATATCGGATTAGCTTTGTATCTCGGGTTTCCTATTCTCCTCGTAGCTGGTAAATCACTAAGGCTGAGTCTCCGAAAACTTCCAATACTTTGATCTTTCTATCCACTGCAGCACGAAGGCCCATAGTACATGCTTCATACTCGGCAGTATTGTTTGTACAATCAAAATCCAATATGGCAGTGAAAGGATAATAATCTTCTTCTGGGGATATAAGCACTGCACCGATTCCATGCCCCATGGCGTTAGATGCGCCATCAAAGTACATTTTCCATACTTTCTTCTTCAAAGGAATCTCATCTGCTTGCGACACATACATCAAATCTTCATCTGGGAAGTCAAAGTTCAACGGCACATAATCTTCCACTGCCCGACTTGCTAAGAATTCAGCCACTGCACTGCCCTTGATAGCTTTTTGACTTACATATACAAAGTCGTACTCTAACAATAAAACCTGCCATTTTGCCGTCCTTCCTGACAAAGAAGGTGTTTCCAACATGTACTTGATTGAATCAATCTTGGCAATCAACCACGTTGTGTGGTACAACATGTACTGTCTGAGTCTTCGAGCAGTCCAAGCTAAGGTGCAACACAACTTCTCTACCGACGAATATTTCAACTCATAATCTGTGAACTTCTTGCTGAGGTAGTAAACTGCCCGTTCTTTCTTTCCAGTTTCTTCAAGCTGCCCCAAAACACAACCCATGGATCCTTCAAATACTGATAAATACAGTATCATTGGTTTATCTGGAATAGGTGGCATTAGTACCGGTGGGTTGGATAGATAATGTTTAACCTTTTCAAATGCAGTCTGACAACCTTCATCCCAATCTCCTGGATCACGTTTTCGAAGTAACTTAAATATTGGATCACATTTATCGATTAACTGTGAAATAAACCGAGGAATGTAATTCAATCTCCCCAGAAAGCCTCTTACTTCCTTTTGAGTACGAGGTGGTGGCAGATTCTGAATAGCCTTCACTTTATCCGGGTCAATCTCAATTCCTTTTTTGCTGACGACAAAACCCAACAATTTCCCCGAGGTGACTCCAAAAGAGCATTTTGCCGAATTTAGCTTGAGTCTAAACTTCCTTAATCGTTCAAAAAGCTTCTTAAGATTCGCAATATGCTCCTCTTCTCATTGTGACTGTGCGATCATATCATCAACATAGACCTCAATTCCCTTATGCATCATATCATGAAACAAGGTCGCCATGGCTCTTTGGTATGTTGCCCCAGCATTCTTCAACCCAAATGGCATTACCTTGTAGTAGAAGGTTCCCCATATTGTAACAAATGTGGTTTTCTCCATGTTTTTCGGTGCCATCTTTATCTGATTGTATCCTGAGAATCCGTCCATGAAAGAAAATAAAGAACTCTCTGTTGTATTATCCACCAGAGTATCAATATGGGGCAAAGGAAAATTATCTTTAGGGCTGGCCTTGTTCAAATCTCAGTAATCAACGCACATCCGTACCTTGCCATCCTTTTTTGGTACTGGAACAATATTTGCCACCCATTCTGGATATTTTGCCACCTCTAAGAATCCAGCATCAAATTGCTTCTTCACCTCATCTTTTATCTTTAACAGCATGTCTGGCCTCATTCTTCTCAACTTTTGCTGAATTGGCTTGTATTCTGGCCTTAAAGGGAGCTTATGAACCACAATATTCAGATCCAACCCTAGCATGTCTTTGTAAGACCATGCAAATTCATCCACATACTCCTGGATCAAAGCTATCAATTCACCTTTTATTGATGATGACAATGAAGTTCCAATTTTGACTTCCTTTATCTCTTCACCATTTCCCAGATTTATCGTTTCCAATAATTCCTTATGAGGAATTACTTGTTTCTCTTCTTGTTCTATTTTCCTTAATAGATCTGGAGGTAGACCATAATCCTCAGTATCTTCATTAGCCTCAAAATCACCCGTGCAAATGGGTCTTTCAAAATCAATTTCAGAATTACTGACAGGAAGGTCCTCATATTCTGCATTCGCATACTTGTAAATAGGTGGAGAAGAAACAATATAGGAAAATATATAATGAAAACAAAATAAATAACAAAAATGAAAGAATATAGACACATCAAATATGGATAAAATGCATTGTGCTTGTTATTTATTGAATGAAAATGTTTAAAAAGGCCATTACAGAAAAAACTCTTAATATCTCTGGGTAAAGATAATTAAGATTGCTTTTTTAAAAGTATTACGTTGGAATAGACTGAAAAACTATGGGCAACTCAGTCGCACTCCAGTTGGTTAGTCTATATCCTGGTGGACAAGGTCGCACCATCCAATTAGCATTCTCTCTTTCAATTCTTTCTTCCTCAGTCATGCAAATCTCCACATCATACATCTGCTCATCCCTATTCACCTGGAATCTCTCGAAGGCTTGCTCTATCATTACGAGCACATCATCAGAATTCTTTTCTCCGAACAGAGAACCGGCTGAGCGAAAGCTGTGAAGGATAGGTGGGAATGTCATAGGCTCCCATTCAATACCCATACCCGTAAGACGAGCCATCCTCCTTTGTCGGTTCCTTTCAACTTGTTTTCTTTTCTCATGGGCTTTCGAAAGATACCCTAGGCCAAACCGATCTTTCTTTCCTACTACTTCCATTGCTCGAGCCATTCCTTGAAGATATTTCCCCAAACCTTTTCCAGCCCTGCAACCTTTTCCTACTGTGGTTCTTACCCCAGCCTTGTGTTCTTGGACAATCTTGGTTTGGGAATTTTCCGTCCTTCAGTGACGAAAACTGCATTTACGAATTCCAAAGACCGAAAATAACACTCTACGACATCTTCATTGGGCACAACATAAGGAGATTCAGTAGATGCGGAGGCTATTATGTCTTCTTCTCCTGATACTGTGACCAAACGGCCCTCCATCACAAATTTTAGCTTTTGATGGAGAGACGAGGGTACAGCCCTAGCTGAATGTATCCATGGCCTTCCCAACAAGCAATTATAAGATGGATTAATATCCATGACCTGGAAGTTCACTGTATAAATGCACGGGCATATCTCCAGAGGAACTTCAATGGTTCCCATAACCTCTCTCCTTGTTCCATCAAAAGCCCTAACCACTGTGCAACTTGGTATCATATGAGATATATCCACTGGCAGTTTGGATAGAGTTGCTAAAGGCATCACATTTAGTGAAGAACCATTATCCAAAAGGACCCTTGGTAAATGTGCCCCTTACAAGTGGTAGTTATATGGAGAGCTTTCGTTGATCCAATACCATTGGGTGGTATTCCTCATAGCTGAAAAATATGTAGTCGTCTGCTACGATGTTTCCCACCAGCCTGTCCAATTTTTCTACTGTTATATTATTAGCCACATATGCCTGATTTAATACTCTCAACAGGGCATTTCTGTGTGGTTCTGAATTCAAAAGCAAGGATAAGATTGAGATTCTAGCTGGTTGACATTGCAGTTGTTCAACCACGCTATACTCACTGTGCTTTATGAATTTTAAGAACTCACAGGCTTCCTTCTCACATACCGGTTCTTTCATTCTGTTAACCGGGGCTGATCCCCTCTCTATTTTTTTGGCAAATCCATCTCAATATGGATTGGCTCGACTACCTTCTTCCCCTTATTTGCTCCTCTGTCTTTCCCTGCTAACCCATGTTCAGCAGCCTCCGGAGCATAACACCTTCCGCTTCGGGTTAAATGCCCCACACCTGTGATATCCTGCTGACATGAAGACCCAGGCATAACCATGCTGCAGTCTTATTTCCATGGTGCAACCTTGTTTTCCTTGTATGAAAAGGAAACATGTAAATCAATGATTAACTTGGGCGTATTTTCCTCAATGACTGGCATAACTTTCTCCTCCGGTTCATCATAATAGATGATCAGGGGTCTTCCTATCCCATAGCCACCTGCATTTTCAATGACTTCTATTTCCCCCTCTATCTCCTCGTAGAATTGGGCTTCCCCATTATCCATCATCTTTTAGACTTTAACCCGAAAGTCCCCGCAGCCCTGTATGTCATGGCCTCCATAGTTGTGGAACGGACACCAATTATGCACCCTTTTTGCAACCATTTTCAGACTATCTGTATCTTCCACCAAACCTGCCTTGACCATTTCAACCCATACTGTCAACATCGGAGTCTTGACTTCCTTAATATCCCTTTTTAATCTTCTGCCCTCTCCGATCAATATTGTATTTACCTGATTTCCAACATGATCGGGCAATGGGTTTCCAGCTACGTTCGACCCATTTTTTGATCCAAACTTCACAACCCCAGCATTGATCAAGCTTTGGACTTTCTTTTTGAAGGCTAGGCAATCTTCAATCGAATGTCCTTGGATTCCCACGTGGTATGCGCAGTTAGTGTTTGCATTGTACCATCTTGGATATGGAGTTGTCAGAGGTTTGAGGTATACGGGTGCAACAAGTTGACCCTGCAATAGTTTTGGATATAGCTCACCGTAGGTGGTAGGAATCGGATCAAATTGGGTTTTTTGATCGTTCCTTGGTGAACGTTGGTCATTGCGTGCAGGACCTTTGAGTGTTTGGGGTAGTATTTCTAGGAAGGGCTATTTGAGGGGATATACCAGTTGGGAATGGTTGTTGTGGTATATTGGTGTAGGGGAATGGATTTTAGGTAAGGTGGTTGACATTGGGGTAATAAGGATTATACCCCGGGTATGGTGTGTAAGGTGTCGGAGGTGCATAAGGTGTGGTAGGAGTATAGGACCTTGGTGGTGTGTATGGTGTAGGAGGTGTATAGGGGTATTGGCTGAAGCTTACTGCATGTGTTTCCTCATTCTTTTTTGCAGGAAAAACTCTCTTTGGCGTAGCAGACTCAATTATTTCCCCAGATATTACCATATCTGCAAAGTCCTTGGTGGCGCTTCCCACCAATTTGTCGTAATATGGTGCTTTCAATGTGTTGATGAAAAGCACCGTAGTTTCTTTGTTGGTTAAAGGGGGTTGCACTTGTGTGGCCAGATCCCTCCACCTCTGCGAATACTCTTTGAAGCTCTCATTGGACCTCTTTTTCATATTCTGTAACGACAGCCTATCCGATACCATGTCAGAAACATGCTTATAATATTCCATGAAAGCCCTGGCCAAATCCGTCCATGAACGAATCTTGGTACGACTCAGTTGATTGTACCATCGTGTGGCTGACCCTGTCAAGCTATCTTGGAAGCAATGAATAAGCAATTTGTCATTATCATCATGCCCCGTCATCCTTCTACAGTACATGGTCAGATGAGCTGATGGGTTGGTGGTCCCATTATATTTTTCAAAGTCTGGTACTTTGAACTTTGGGGGAATAACTAGATCGTGTACCAAGCTCATCTCTTTGGCATCTAGACTGCCAAATAACTCTGCCCCTTCAACTGCTCTTAGCCTTTCTTCCAGCAGCTGATATTTCTTCTGAGATTCAGCGATTTCGACTCTCTTCAATTCAGTCATTTCGGCCCTTTCCTTTTTCGCCATTTCTTCAAAATTTGGAACCTCAACCTCAATTGGATCAACTCTGATGTTACCCCTTTTAGGACCGAAATTTTGTGCTTCGGCCGCTGGTTGGATATAAACATAGGATGCTACCCCGGTTGGAAGTTCATTTCCCACAGGTTGGGACGTCTGACCATTCCTCTGTACCACTTCTGGTCGGTCTTCCTGATTCATTGCCCCCATTCTGGTAGTCGAATTTTCCCCTGGCCATTTCTGCCTCATCATAGTGCTCATCATCCCCATGAGTTTTGTCATCTGTTCCCGTGTCTCCTCTTGAGACTTAGTTAACTTTTCCTGCAGTTCTTTCGGGATTCTTTCCATTCTTTCAATTCTGGCAAGCTGATCGTTTTCCATGGCTCTTGTTCGAGATCGAGTATTGTAAGGGTGTTGGAAGTCTGGTTCTTTCTGAGTGCGACCAATTGTACCTTTAGTTTTAAAAACCATGGATTATAAATTATTGACGCAGTCCTTATTTTATTTTATAAAAAATGAATGAATGAATGAATGAACAAATGTTAGTGAATGCTCAACTAAGTAAATGACTAAGTGTATGAACTTAGATGACTAATTATAAAGAATAAATGAATGAACAAATAAATAAATGACTAATTGTATGAACAATTTATAAAAAAATAAATGAATGAATGATTATAAATGAATGAACAAATAAAATATATAAAAGAAAAAACTAGTGAATGATGAATGTATTTAAAGTATTGGCCCCGGGATAATTCCAACCAAACGGTATTTCGTTGATTTCCCTGGAACTAAATACATCACAGAAAAGATCCCTGCTTAAGACAACATGATAATCTGTCTCTCCTAAAAGACTATTACAAAATACTGGTCCTATAATCACTCTCTCGGATCCTGGACCTTCTTCACTGTCCTCTTTTGATTGCCTTGCTCTTCCATCTGATCCCTACTTGTTCACGACCCTTTGACGTGTCAGCAGAAGCATCGCCGTGTAAGCTTTCCCTAGCTTGTTTCTCTAGTTGATTTGCTCGGGCTTCCTCGTGTTTTGCTTTCTCTTTCCAGTAGTTATTCTCCTTCTTGAGGTTTTTGACCTCATGTTCCCACTCCCCGGAAGTCTTGAGAGTCCCCTCAAATCTGAGCTCGAAGCGGTACCTCTTGTTCTCCAAATGTAATTCCCGAAGATCGCCCTTAGCGGTATCCTTTTCTCTCTTGATCTGTTCTTTTTCTCTTTCCTGAGCTGATTCCCTATTTTTCATGTCCTCAAGCTCTTCTTGCAGTCGGGCAATCTCCTAGCTCATCCGGGCCTTTTCTTTTTCTAATTTTGCCCTTGCGATTTCTAACTCTGATGGCATTTCCCTCGGTGGCGGATTCATGAACTGGACCTCCTCCCCATCTGATGTCAACAGTCTATCATTAACCCTTAATTCCCTCTATACCAGGTAATCAAGTGTGACGATGTCGGCATATCTGGCCACTTTTATCCGGTGAGTTTTCTTCCATGCTTCAATCACTGCCCGCACTTTTCCAGAATATCCGTCTTCCCTATAAGTGAACTCTGATGATCCTAGATTATGAGTCACGGGTGTGAATTGCCAAGACTCGATCTGTCTTTGCACCAACAAAGACGCATAACTCACAGACCCCCAAATTCCAAGTAGTTGAACTCCCGGGTTGTCCCCACATTTGTACATAATCGGCATAGGAACCATCCATGGAGCTCTCCAAGTTACCATCTTCCCTTTTAAATTCCAGAACATGTTGACCCATTTCTCTTCATTCCCGTCTTTAGGCCAATCATTTTGAAGGAATTCCCTAATCGGAACTAAAGTCTTCATATACGGTTTGAAGGAAACATTCTTTATCTTCCAAAAGTGACTTTGAATCCAAATATAAAGGAGTTGTACACACCCCTTGATTCTCCCTTGTCCTGCCCTTTTACAAAAATTCAGGGATCAGATAGTTTCAGCTATTATGGCCGGAGATGGGTTGATCTTCTGTTCTAACTTTTCGAAGAAATCAAACACGGCTATATCCACATGACCCAATATCTTCGGGAATATGATTAACCCGTAGATGGCTAGAGCGAAGTTGTCCCTGGCTTTTTTTTTATCGGAACAGCCCAATATCAACTGTCGGAGAGTTTCCCACGGAATGCACCCATTTTTCTGCTTTGTGTCCACATGACTCTCAACCCATGTTGTATCCATTCCTGTAATCCTAGCCACTTTCTTCTTAAGACCTGAAGGTTTCATTTTCTTCAAATATACCCGATCAGGATTAGGACATTCAATACATAACAGTGCTGAATATTCTTCGATCAATGGTGTCATATCCTCCTTGTTAAAAGTGAAACATCTATAAGCAGGATTCCAAAACTGTACCATAGCCTGAATCAACCCACTATTGACCTGAATCGGAATTAAGAGTGCTATATCTCCATATTTCTGAGTGAAGGCTTTTTTCTCTGATACATTCCACTGATTTCAAATGTCGGCTAACCCTCGGAGATTATTCTGTCTAGAATCCACTTTGACCCTTTCCGGCAATACTGACACATAATATTTCTTGAGGCAATCACCATCCTCCCTCTGATCTTTTTTCGACCGTGCCATGACTACTGCATGATCTTCTATCACTGAAATAACCTGACACTCCATGAAAGTCCTTTGGGTTGATAACTATCCCGAGGCCAATAAACTTCAAGTGTATGATGATGTCTATGATGCATGTCAAAGAAAAGAAAACAGAAAAAAAATAGATTAGTAAAGAAATGAATTCACAAATATAACATAAATAACAACATGCTTTTTTTTTTTTAAATGTCCCGAAAATTTAAACAGAGATTCAGCATTACGACGCCTTTGGGACAAAAATAAAAAATACGAGCGATATGATGTTTGTTCATCATCACCCAATTTGTATCTAAGATATAGAAAGATAGTAAAAGGTTGGAAATGTTCCTCCATGTGTTCTTAAACTTCGGGTATCTAACAAAAATCCGGCATGGCTTCGCCTAGGTTCACTATATGAAGGTGAATCTGTTCTAAGGCCCCGAATTGTTCCTCACTGTCGTCGGTGAAGGCTAGTAAGGCACCTCGATAAAAGCGGGTTCAATTCGTTAGAGTATATTTTCCTATGCCCATATGGAGGATTATCACGAAGGCATTAGGTACTTTATACTCCAAAAGTGTTTCACTAGCCCATATGGAGGAACATCACGAAGGCGTAGTTACTTTACTCCCACTTAAAAGGACGAAACCCGGGTAGAGGATTCATGTTATGCAAATGCAAATACAGTGTGTGCGGAGAAACAAAACAAACCTGTCACCACCTATTCTACACCCTTTATTCTAAATACCCCACTAAAATCAAACAATGTAAAGCATCAGTCAAGCAAACATATAAATATACGCAACAAAATAATCAGAGAACAAATAATAATATGAATGCACATGAATATGGACATATCAAAACATTTTTTTATTTTCAAAATTCTCTTTTATTTTAAAAAATATGGGAATTAAAATTAAATACCAATTAAACCAACAAAACCGAGACTTTGATAAAACACTACTAATTTCTAGGCCTGACTCTCTAATTGTCCTAAGTGGAGTCGCCAAGCTGTCGGAACCTAAAAAATAACGAGTCTCATCGCAAGACTTTATTATTCGTTAAGTGTGACATTAAAAAAAATCGAGGAAAAGTCGACTTAATTCCTCTAGATTGAAATAAAAGGTCGAGGGTATGAAAACAGCCTCGTAAAAATACATGGAGTCGCCACCAATTTTTTTAGCTAGGTGTGATCGGCCACCTATTAAAACCGGTTTTATAAAATATTTTAAAAATTAATCAAAACATTTTTAAAACCAATTTCAAGTCTGCGTTTTAAACCAGAGAAATCAAAGAAACGGGTTTGGGACTCGGTTACGTGTGGGGAAGGATTAGCACCCCCACAACGCCCGTATAAAACGGTACCTTAATAATTGTGTGTTATCTCAAATTTCGGTAAAAAATCGGTTTTAAATTTAGTATTTCTAGTTAATTCCCAATTTAAAGAAAAATAATTCCATTTTTAATTGAAAATGATCCGGAATTTATGAATTCAAAATTTTCCTATATTCCCCAACAAATGTGGCAAAATATAGAAATTTTTATTAATTTGGAAAACTTTTCGAATCATTCTCTTTTTATGAAAGAAAGATATTCCTTTATTAATGATAATTGATGATATTCCCTCCAGCAAACCCGGTAGAGAACTCATGAATTATTTTAACTCGGGAATATCTTTATTTTTTATTGAAAAATCATTATCCTTTTGAAAACATTTTAAAAGATATGAATATGTATATGCATGACATAAATAAAATGACATGGCAAAATCTAAATAATATAATGCATCCTAAATGATATGATATAATTTAAATGCCTTAGCATATTCTAAATGAAATGAAATGTCTTAAGTTATATGACATATTCTAAATGAAATGAAATGACCTAGGTAACATAATATATTCTATATGAAATGTAATATCCTAAATCATATGATATATTTTAAATGAAATAAAATATCCTAAATGACATAATATATATCCTAAATGAAATGACCTAGGTAACATAATATATTCTACATGAAATGACCTAGCTAACATAATATATTCTATATGAGATGAAATAATTTGAATGACATAGCAAATATGAATGATATGACATATAATTTAAATGACATAAAATATAAAATAATGCTATCATATAATATGCATGGAATTAAAAATAAAAATTATAATGCATGAACATAGTATATGCTAAATAATATGACAAAAAAAAAAACAACTAAATAAAAAGCATAGGATATCATGAAATATTCCAAATCATATAATAAACAATATAACATAACTCAAAATCATAACAATATCATAGAAATTATCATAGCAAAAATCACATATTATATAAAATGCATGAATATGGAAAATGCAATGAAAATGTATTTTTTCCTTTAATTAAGGAAATCCGTATATCTAAAAAGATATCCGGTTACCTTAGGAAAATATGTCAAATTAAATATTCTAAAACCAAAATACTTTGTAATTGTTTGAAAACAATTTTGAAAAGCTTAGATTAAAAATAAAAATTGGACTAAACCCTTTTTTAAATAGCTCTAATTTCCTAAGTTTAAAATCCCGGACTTGACCACCCTTAACCCGAGACTTAAAAAATCATTTTTAGAGTTTAAAAAGGCTTAGAAACTACCCTAAGTTAGTAGCTAAACTTCCTAATCAGCCCCCTCTAAGTAACTTAACCAAAACAGAAAAATGATTTTCCTTCAAATTAAATTCTGACTCCACTGTCCAATTTTAAGCCATGATTTTTTACCCTATTTTTAAAAATTCAAAAAAATCTAAACAAAAATACTGGAGACTCAGGACATGTAAAAATACACGGTAAAAAATCTGCTTAATTTTTTGATTAAAGATGAATGCCCAGAAAAATCGGGAAAGTACGAGTACTGGGTGAAAAAACTGTTTTGCCAAAATACATTTTTGCCTTTGATAAAATCATTTAAAAATCAAAGTAAAAATATTTAAGACTCACAAAATGACTCACAAACAGTAGCTAGGACTTTTTAAAAGATAGATAAAAATTAGCTAAGTAAAAAAAAAAAATCACAAAGGTAGAATAATCAATTTGACAAACCTTAATTTTCCACAAGTGTGCTCAAGAGAGCATGACTTTGAACCATTAATTGGCCTAAGTCATTAGTCAAGTGGCATGAACATGAAATGCATGAAAAAAATACAGCAAATATGATGCATGAAATGCATGAATTTAAACCTAAATGTCATGAAAAAATGCATGGCACCAATATAGTGACCTAGACCTAAATGCACTTGCATGTCATTTAATGCAACCTAGGTCTAAAATGCATGCGCATGCATGGAAAGATAAACCTAACCTAACATCTAAATAGGCATGGCAATAACACAAACACAAGGCATGCTTAAACCAAAAACTCAACCAAATATCATGCAAATGCCAACCTATCAACTAACATAGCAAAAATACACAGATAATGCTAGAATACGTAGAGTGGCCGAATGGCCTATAATTCCTAACAAGCATGGCATTTTCACAAACACTTGGTATACTTAAACTAAATACTCAATCAAATGTCATGCAAATGCAAAACCTACCAACTAACATGGCAAAAATGCACATACAATGTAAAACACATGGAGTAGCCGAATGGCCTCAAGCTCCAACAAGCATGGCATTTTCACAAACACTTGATATACTAACATGCTCAACTAAAATATAACACTTAAAATCATGAAAACACAAAGTAGAAATACTAAAACCAAACAAGCATTTTCACAAACACTTGATATACTAACATGCTCAACTAAAATATAACACTGAAATCATGCAAATACAAAATAGAAATATTAAAACTAACAAGCATTTTCACAAACACTTGATATACTAAATATAAAACATCAACAAATTTAAACATTATGAAAACAGAAAATTAAAAATGCAAGAACATGATATTTAAATCATAAATGGCAATAAACAAAGCAACCAAATTAAAACATGATTCAAATAAATGAAGTAGAAGAACACTTAAAGCATCAAGATTAAAGAAAATAACACAAATAACATGATAAATTAAAGCAAAAACAGCAACCATAATAATAAAAAAAAATATAGGCCATTTGGCCATTAAAGGAAAATAAGAAAAAATTTGTAAAAATTATTTAAGAAAGAGATGAAGCAAGAACTTAAGAAGAACATAAAAAAAAACACTTATTTAAAAAGAAAACTCACCAAATAATAATCAAAATAGCAAAAACAAGAATGGAAAATCAAGAAAGTGCAAGAGTTGGTGCTAAAAGCAACCTCAAGAAGCTATATTTCAAGCTTTATCTCTTCAAACTTTCCTTTCTTTTCTAAACTTTTTCTTTTTGCTTTCAACCAAGGAAAGAAAAAAAACTAAGAAAAACCAAGAAGAAATCTGAAAATTAAGTGAAGAAAAATGAAATTCTGGTTCCCTTTAGTGCTGGCCGAACCCAGCCGCTCTCCTCTAAGGAATGTTGTCATTTTTTTCCCAACCAATTTCCATCCAATGGCTAGTAACCCTTAGATTAGCATATCAGCTGTCCATAATTACAGCTGTTCAAGAATAATGTTGACACTCTCCCTCCTCATGCATTGGCCTATGTGGCTTAATCACAATGGCTTGATCAAAAAAAATCTCTAACTAACTCTTAATTCTTGGCCATTTGATTGAAAAATCAGAAGCTTCCTCCTTCCTTTGGGCCTTGGCAGGCCAGCATTCTCTTTTCCAGCCCAAGTCTGTTTTTTGAAAGGCCAAAAGAAGCCCTTTTCAGTCACTTGGGTAAAATGACCATTTAGCCCCCCGGATGCAAATAAATGGCAAACGGACTCCAAATTGAAATTTTATTTTTTTAATACTTTAAAAATAATAAAATATTGAATTCTGGAAGTTTTCAAAATTTTCCGAGTCCGTTCGCTATTTATTTGGATTTGTTCTTCCAAAAATGCCCTTTTATGCCCCCACATTTTACCATTTTTTAAACGAACTCTAAATCAAGATTTTTCTTCACCAATATCTTCCAAATAATTTAAAAGTGTGATCTGGAAGTTTTCATAATTTTTGGAACTCATTTGGTATTTTTTTGGGATTTATCTGCTTGAATTACTGCATAGGGGCTCGGGATTTGGCCATTTTGCAAACGAACTCCGAATCAAGATTTTGTTTCGCCAATCTCTTCCAAATAATTTAAAAATGATATTTGCAAAATTTCAGAATTTTTGGAGTCCATTTGCTATTTTTTCGGGATTTATCTTCTTGAATTATTGCATAGGAGACCCGGGATTTGGCCATTTTGCAAACAAACTCCGAATCAAAATTTTATTTTTTCAATCTCTTCCAAATAATTTAAAAATGATATTTGCAAATTTTCAGAAGATGTGGAGTTCATTTGCTATTTTTCCGGGATTTTCCTTCTTGAATTTCTACATAAGAGACCCGGGTTTTGGCCATTTTGCAAACGAACTCCGAATCAAGATTTTCTTTCACCGATCTCTTACAAATGATTTAAGAATGAGATTTGCAAATTTTCAGAATTTTCGGAGTCCATTTGCTATTTTTCCCAAATTTTCCAATTTTGCCCTTTTTGCCTCCGAAACCCGATTTTGCTCAAAACAAGTCCGATTTTCAGATTTTCTTCAAGCTGAGCCTTGGGCTATCCCTTTTTAATCGTTCTTCATCCATTATGGCTTTAATCTTACCAAGTCGGGCCATTTTTGTGATTCTTCCAGATTTCACCGAAATCCACCAAAAACCCTAATTCTCGGTTTTCTCCCGGATTGACTTTTCTTTTGGTTTTTCTTTCAAGTGGCTTCTCCATTACCCGTAGTCAGTGCTTATCTTTCATCTGGAACCTTCAATTTTGACCAATTCGATCGTTTAAGCACTTCTCCCCAAATTTTCCGGATTAGGGTTTCCTTTCTACTGAATCTCCATAACCCAACTTCGAACTCCATATCTTTCAATGTAGACCTCGGATTATCAAAATTCTTTCACCATTTTTCAATTGAACTTAAAATCTTGATTTTGAAAGTCGGTTGATTTTTTCAGTAGTTGACTTTTTGGGGTTGACTTTTTTGGGGTTGACTTTTTTAGAGTTTGACTTTTTATGCTCACCCTCTTAAACTAAGTCTCGGGGTACCACCTGCAGGATGAAAAAAGTTGTTTTACATTCTGAAACATCAATTTAGGAAGAAAATATACATGTTTAGTGGTCCGGACAAAATTAGGTGTCTACACTTCCTATGTTTTGATTATTGGACTCGTTAATTGTATTTTTTGCGTTTAAAGTTATTTATTTTTGCTTTATGTTTTTAAATTTGAATAGTTTATGGTTGTCAACATAGATGGATTTGCAATTGACAAATAGTTTTTATATTTAATTTCTAGGTGCTTGGGTTTTTTAATAGATTCAAATATACTTTTTTTTTTCTGCATGCTATATACATTTTATGAAGTACTTGGAACTAAGTTATTT
Organism: Fremontodendron californicum; assembly: GCA_030761205.1. Taxonomy (NCBI): domain Eukaryota; kingdom Viridiplantae; phylum Streptophyta; class Magnoliopsida; order Malvales; family Malvaceae; genus Fremontodendron; species Fremontodendron californicum. The sequence goes on from JAULJL010000037.1 coordinate 6,489,573, forward strand.
TAGGTGTTCTAATTATTAACAATTATAACTATTTTGTTAAAGAAAAAAACTTATAACTTCTCAAGAATTTGGAGGTTAGTTATGAAGGAAGTGTTAAGTGGAAAATACTTCTTCTACCTAGTGCAGTTTAACTAGATGTCTATGTTATTCGGATTCGATATAAGTGTCGGACACGGGTATGTTCAATTTTTTCTAAGGTTTTCATATATTCAGAGGGTCCTATGAGGATCATATCCTCATATCCATGTCTGGATATGTATAGAACAATGGTGTCGAACACGGGTACTTAAAAAAAATGAAGAGTCGGAGTAACATAGCTAGATGTAAAGCAATATTACATGGAGTAAAAATAGCCAACTTTTCCTCCCAAAAAATCCAAATCCTCGGATTCATTAGAGATGAGTTTAGGTGAAGTTTTCTCTATTTTCGTCAATAACCTACCTTTAAAGATTCATTGGAGATGATTGCAAAGAATTTTTCAATTTCATGGTGTGGTCATTGATGTTTTCATCCCAAAAAAGAGGAGCAAGAATAGCAAAAGATATGGTTTTGTTCATTTCAAATCTAGAATGGATACGGAGTGTGCCGTGAGAAGATTAAACGGTTCGTGGCTGTTGGATCATAGGATAGGAGTGAACATGCCCAGATTCAAGGGCAGATATGCTTTTTGGAGAAGATTGAATCCTCAAGGACAACAGAATAGTGATAATTGCTCTAAACAAGTCCTAGACGTAACAGAGCATCAGGGTTTCGAAAACAATAGATTGGAGAAAAGTCTGCATTATTATCAACAAACTCAGGCTAAATCATACAAGCAAGTCCTACTACAGAAAGAAGAAGTTGAGAAGGTAGATAAGAAGAAGGATATTGAGGACCCTCCTCATGGGATGAAGTCTTCTAAGCATATGAAATCATGTGAAGCTGTTATGGAAGAAGAGGCCATTAGAAAATTAGAGAAAAGCATCATCGGCAAATCAAAAGGCTTTTTTGACGTTGATTGGTTGAAGGCAAATTTTAGGTCTCAAGGAGTTTTTGACATTAACGTAAGAAAACTGTCAGGTAAGCATTTTCTTATTGAGATCGAAAATGAAGAGATTCGAAAGATTATGGAAGAAGATGGGTGGTCCTGGTTGGGACAATGGCTATCTGATATTACTCCTTGGTCAGAAGACTTCTCGACTAAATGTAGGAATGTATGCTTGTGTTGCTACGGAATTCCAGCACACGCCTAGAATGTTTCCAAGTTTAACAATATTGCTTCGTTATGGGGAGAGTTATTATATATGAATGAAGATCCATGGTTGTCTAGTGATTTAACTAAAGGAGTGATATTTGTTATAACAGATAATTTGGACAAAATTGATGAGTTTATAGAAGTTGTCCTTGTGAATAAGAGATTTCTAGTAAGAGTTTCAGAGGTCGATACAGGTTTCTCCTCTGGTCATGAAAATTCAGATGTGCAATTTAACATCAATGACGTGAGATCAGGTGCTCATTTTGAATCAGGATCCATAGCTGATGATGTTGATGGCAACAATAATGAGAGTGAAGATGAACAGGAAGGTCAAATTAGTGACACCAGTATAGGTATAGCAGGAGATGAAGAGAACGTTGGGAACTCATTAGGTATATCAAAAAACATTGACAAGTGCAGAGAAGAAAGGTTGTATGGAAATGAGTCAGGTGTAAGGATCACGAGTAACAATGCTTTGAAATGCATTAATAATGTTGAGCTGTCAAAGAGGGGATTAGAAGTAAAAAGTCAAAGGTCCAATGTTAGTGATTGTAGGGACAATGAAAAGGAGACAAATGGGAATGGTTGTTGGGCATGGGAGAATGGCAAAAATGATGATACCACTTTGAATTCGGGACATGACCGTGTGACTTTAGAGGTTGGTCTGCAGGAGAACGGTTCGAATTCTCTCCATGTGGGCCAAGATATTTGTTTGGACGGTAGAGATAGACCTGTTAATAGGAGTGTGCATATATCGGTTCTAATCGAGATCATCGACCACCGAACCCAATTCGATTAAAACTGGTTGGTTAGGTCAGTTTCGGTTAGTAATCGATTATTGAGGTCAGTTTTTTAAGTTAAATCGATCGGTATTCGGTTAATATTTCAGTAACCGAACTAATCGAATTAACCAACCTTTAATATTATATTTATATATTTTTAAATATATTTATAATATATAATTATATATATTAATTAAACCAAACCCAATAAGATCCAAACCCAACCCAATAAAACCCAACCCTATAATACCCAAACCCAAAATTAAACCCAACCCATTAATTAAACCTAAATTAGGGTTTCTAAAATAAAATCTGAAATCCCCCCTCTGAGTTTCTGACCCTCTTGACTCTGTCTCTCGCCCTCTCCGACTCTGCCCAGTCGCCCTCTCCAGTCTCCCCTCTCAGCTAGTCAGCCTCTCACCCTATCCCCTCTCAGCCTTTTGCCCTCTCCTGACTCATCTCTCTCGACTCTCTCTCGAGTCTCGAGTCTCTGACTCCCTCTCTCTCGATCAAGCAACCGACTTTACAAGTATGTATTTCATTAGTGTATGAACTTACTCTTATATATATACACAAACACAAACATGGTACTTGATTAGTGGACAATGAAAATTTTAAGATTAATTAGTTCTTTTGCTAAAATTTAAGTACTACTTAACATGGTAACACTGATCCTTTAAATGAAAGTGTGAGTCAATCTTATTTATCTGAATAAATTTCATGTAGATCACGCTAGTAAATTTTGTTGTTTAATTTCAATTCGTTTGATTTGGTGAAGGAGTAGTGTATATGATATTCCTAGTACATTTCAAGTGACATGTTCTTAACTTTTGCCAACTCAACTATTAATAACAACATAACTTGCCACTTGCGAGGTAGATAGTGGATATATACTGCTCACACCAAGCAATCAGTTTGGCATGAGGGTTAAATTGCAGATGCAATCTAGTGACTTCTGTCAACAATTTACTACCGTATACCAGCTTTGTGCGTACTGTAGCTGTAAATGAAACTATATGGTGACCAAACTAAAATGTATAATTGTTTAGTTGTCACTAATTAATACAAACATTAATGTGACTTAGCAAAAAAAAAAAGACAAACATTAATGACATTAAATGATTGTGTAACCAAATTGATTGTATATTTTTGTTTGTTTGTCCAGATGTCTACTGAAAATACTTCGGATCCCACACCTAATCCTATAAAGGCAAGCACTAAATGCCCTTCTCCTGATGAAGTATGAAGAGTCGAAACTCAAGCTGCAAGCTCTAAAGTGCCAAGGAGACCATCTAAGCCATGGTCTGAGGTATGGGATCACTTTACCAAATTTACTAATGAGCAAGGTGTTATTAAAGCTAGATGTAATCACTATGATAGAGAATTTTTTCCTCATCCAAAAAAAAATGGAACAACTTCATTGAAGATGCACATGAGTTAGTTTTATCACCTCCAGGATCATTGATAGGGTCTTTAGGCACTTGGATGTTTAATTAAGATGCTATTAGGAAAGGTGTAGCTGAGATGATAATTGTAGATGAGTTTGCCTTTTAGGTTTGTGGAAGGGAAAGGATTTAGGCGTTGCATGTCTCTTGCTTGTCCTAGATTTCGTATTCTGTAACGGTGGACTATTGCTAGGGATTGCTATGAAATTTATAGTGATGAAAAGAATAGCCTAAGGCAATTCATGAAATCATCTTTTGTAAGAGTATCTCTTACAACTGACACATGGACCTCAATACAAAGAGTCAATTATACGTGTCTTACAGCTCACTTTATAAACAAAGATTGGAAATTAAACAAGAAAATATTGAACTTTTGTCTAGTGTCTAGTCACAAAGGTGAAGCCATTGGTAAGGCGACTGAGAAATGCTTGTGTGATTGGGGGATTGATAAGGTTTTCACTATTACAGTTGATAATGCTAGTTCCAATGATGTTGCGATCTCATACTTGAAGAAAAAGTTTAACCATTTAGGAACTAGTATTCTAGGAGGCAAGTATATGCATTTGAGATACATTGCACATATAGTGAATCTAATTGTCAGTGATGGTTTAAAGGAAATGAATGAATCAGTGGCTCGTGTTAGAGGGGCAGTGAGATATGTTAGACAATCACCCTCTAGGTTGGCCAAATTTAAGGAGTGTGTTGTGAATAAGCATACTCAAACTAAAAGTTTATTGTGTTTGGATGTTAGCACTCAGTGGAATTCAACATATTTGATGTTGAATGCAGTCCAAAAGTTTGAAAGGGCCTTTGATGCATTTGATGAAGTTGATCCTTATTATAGAGTGAACTTGTTATGGGAGATGGAGTGCCGATCAAAATGATTGGGCAGCTGTTAGAAGGTTTTCTCTTTGCTTGGAAAATTTTTATAACCTCATAGTAAAAGTCTCAGGTTCTTCTTATATCACCTCTAATACTTTTCTTGATGACATTTGTAAAATTTATTCAACTTTGCGAGAATGGCAATTTAATCCTGATCTTGAATTGAATTCAATGGCTAATAGAATGAAGGATAAATATGATAAGTATTGGGGAAATATTGAGAAAATGAATATGTTGGTGTATGTTGCTTATGTTTTTGATCCAACAAAAAAACTTCCTTTTGTAGAATATTTTTTAAGATGTATTCTAATGATGAAGTTTCTGTTATCATGAAGAAAGTGCAAGAAGCACTAGATGATTTGTTTAATAAATATAAGAGGAAGTTGCGAAGTAATTCTGAGGAAGTTGGTGAAAGTAGCCAAGTGAGTCAAGCTACGGAACCGACCATTGAAATTGGAGGGTAAAAAAAGAACACAAGTCTTAAGTTTGAGTTTAAGAGGTATAAGGATGAACATGGCAAGCAGGAGAACATATCAGAATTAGATAAATATTTGAGTGAACAGGCTGTGGATAATGATGATGATGATTATGATTATGATGTTCTTATTTGGTGGAGACTCAATAGCCATAGTTTTCTATCCTTTCCAACATAGCTCGTGATATATTGGTGGCTCCCATATCCACAGTGGCTTTTGAATCTGCTTTTAGCATTGGAGGTCGTGTGCTTGATGCATAAAGGAGTTCTTTAACTCCAAGGATTGTGCAAGCTCTTATTTGTGCTCAAGATTGGCTATGTGAATCATCTACTCCTACTTCTGATGTATTTCATCATGAAAATGACGTGGGACAACTTGACAAATTTGATTTGGGTAACACACTAAAACAGTGATACTTTTTTTATGTTATTTGTTTAAAACTTACTTTTGTTAGTTTTTTTTATGTATTTGTAGATTTATCCAAGATGCATTGGATCCCGTAATTGATTAGAAAATAAGATATATTGATCACTTAAGGTAATGTCATTGTTTACTACTTATTATTGCTCTTTACTTAGCTTTGACATCCCTTTAATTAGCTTTGGCATTAGGACATCATCATTGCTCTTTACTTTTCCAATTATAATTTGAGTCAAAGTGCATGAAAGCTCAAGGGTCTATTATTTTGTTAGCAAAATTCAATAATTATTTACCAATATAAAATTCATAAGTAATAATTGAATCCCATGAATATTAATGGTGACAATTCTAGTATTTAAAAGCATTAGTCAAAGTGGTTGTGGTGGTGGTTGTGGCATTTGTTATTAAGTAGCCTAACCTTTTGCTAACTCATTATCAGATTTAAATGTAAGGGTAAATAACTTTGAACTAACTTGGCTTATATCAGTTAACTAAAATTTTGAGTGTTTAATGTAAGTAGAATTGGGTGGTTAGAGGAAATCATATGGTGCTTGAATCCCAACCAAGCAATAGAATCAATGTAGCATTGGAAGAGTCTTGACTTTCTGAGTTAATTATTGTTGACTATCTTAACACTTTCAGTTTTGGTTTGTCTCATGCAGATACATAGTGGCTGTAGGTGATCTTTGTTGTTGCCTGTTGGCTTGGGGAGGTCCATTTGCAAATGGAAGACTTGATTTTATTGCTTATAAGTATAGTTTCTTTCAGTTATGGGAGACTATGTTGTTGGCTTTCTGTTGCCTTGCTTGTTATGCTATGAATATGTAATTTAAGTACTTTGTTGTTTTTGTTGGCTTGAGTGTAACAATACTAAGTTGTTGTTGCTTTCAGTTTATGCATGCTTGAAAACAGTTTATGCTTCAGTTTATTGCTTAAAATCAAGACAGTTTCAGTTTTGAGTGTTTTTAACCGAAATAATCGACAAAATTGACCGAATTAAAATCAGTTCGGTTAGGTTGGTTCCACATTGCAATTCGATCGGTTTCAGTTATTCTCCAATGGAAGTCGGTTAAGTCGGTTTTCAATTTTTTTGAACCGAACCGACCAACTGCTCTCCCTTACCTGTTAATTTTGAGATTGGTGGGCAAAGTACTAAAAAGGATAGCCTGATAGGTTTGAATAAAATAAATAATGGAAACGCAGATTGACTCTTGTTAGCAGGAAAAAAAAAATATCAAATCTCTAAGCGAAATTGAAACAGCATTCTATAAAAAGCTAGACCAAAAAAAATGCCCTAAGGGAAGAAAATTGAGAAACGCCAGAAAAAAGTGTGAAGTGCAGTAGAGTTGACTCTGGGGTTGTTAATGACATGCTAACAGATGGGGATTTTAGGAATAGGAGAGAGATTCTATGTAAAGAAGTAGCTGATACGTTGGATAGTGGGAGAGGTGATAAGGTTGCTTATGATTCGATCGTGGAGGAAAACGTTAGGGATCTAAATAAGATTATTGAAGAAGATGCAAAAGAAACGTGGAAGCTGGGTAAGTTACCGAGATGTTCAGCAAATTGTGAAGATGAATTAGTGATTGAAAGAATCAAAGAATTCGACATGCCTAGCAAGATTGGTCGAAATTGATTGGTGATCTTCTCTCGTCTTGTCACGCGATGTGCCTAGGTTACGGTTACTGGGCAGCTTCATGGGGAGTGGCGTTGCAATATGGTGTGAGGTAGGTGTGCAGTTAACGTGTTTGGTATGTTATACTGGTTTATGTTTGGCAGGTGCTTTGGTATTTTTTTATATTATTTGAAGGGCTGTGGTGTGGATTTTCTTGAATTTCTCTCAATGAGTTTGGTATTAAAAAAGGAATTCTAATGGATTTTAATGTTAGTTAACATAAATGTCCTTTGATGTTTTTTATGAGCTTATTAGAAATGGTCTCTGATTGATGCGATGATAAGGAATTTTGTTTTGATTGTTGTGGACCTTGGGACATGGGGGGTTTTCATGGAATGTAGTCTGTCTTTGGTGATCAAGTATTTTTATTGGAAAAGTGTACAGAAGGAATTCATAGATCGAAAGGATTTGGTGGTGTATTTTGGGTTGAGTACAGGGGTTTTGAAAATCTAAGAGTGCAGTAGAGAATGTTTCAAATGGTTTGGTTTTGTTGAATTTTGATTTTATTTAAATGGGATCTAGAATGTGAAAATTGGTCCATGTTTTTTTTTTTTTCTTTTGGGGAAGTCTGATATGTTCTGTTGAAGTTTAAGAGGTGTTTCTTCTATATAGAAAATTGAAACCCGAATGTTCTGCCTATCGAAGGGTTGTTTGCTCCTTTCATCATTTGGAGTGCGAATCAATGTTGCATTGTGATATGTGTCTTATGAGTCGTTGCTTGCTGAAGGTCTTTTGATTATTTTTTGCATTTGGTTTTGCATAATCAAGGTTAAAGATGTTGGGAAGGCCTGTCAGTGATCAATGGTTGCTGTGATGGATTCATGGCTCTGGATGATACGGTTTTATGATCTAGATTTGCTGCTATCAAGATTTGAATGATACTGTCTACGATGGATTCATGGCCTATCGTTCTTTGGCGGTATTTTGAACTTGTTTTCTCTCATTTTACCTTGGTTTTCAATGCTAGTATATTTGTTGCTGGTTTGGGTTCATTTTCATGGTTACTGGATGGAGCAAAAGGATTGGATCTGAGGTGTTCTTGTCATACTCTTTATTGTCAGTCTTAGTTTTTTTTTTTTAGGCGCATTTGGTTCCTGTTTTGATTTGAGGTGTGGATTATGTGTGTGTTTTCTAGAAACTGAACTTTTTGCTCGTTGCTTGTGCTAGCATTGTTGCTAGACTTTAATTTCTATATTCCTTTTGGAATCTAATTAAATATTTTGACTTAGCAAAAAAAATATGTAAAGCAATATTAAGAGAGGAATAGCTGCCTTGTAGGATTCTTGACCTCCACCTGCACTTATTTTGTTTCTGAAATTTTGGTCAATTAGTGATTTATTTATATGTGTTTATTCTTCTTGAATCCAGAGTTTGAATTGTGATGTTGTGAAGTTGAATAGCTTTAGAATAGCGAATTTATGAGTTTCTGGGCCAACAGAAGACTGTATAATGATATAAAGCCTTACAGAAATAAAGAAATTGTCTTTAGGTGTTGCTTATATACATCCTTTACTATGATTTGGATACAGTGAGGGATCTTGACATTTGATTTTGAGGGGCTAATTAAAAGATTAAAACTATATTTATATCCTAAACTGTAACAAAAATTAACAAAATAATATATCAAGTTTTTGACTAATCACAAAAAATTTAATATTACTCATGCATATAACAACAAGATTATATAAACATATATTTTAAAACATAAAATAACAATCTTAACAAGAATCTTATTATTTTTGCTTTGTAAGAATGTTGACAGTGATAGAAAAAATAAGTGAATTTATAATAAAAATTAAAAAAAAAAGAAGTTAAAAGTTAGCATAACTATTAACCAGCAAAAGGAGATCTTTAGGAGTCTTACTAGAATCTTAATTTTTAAATTTGATAACTCAAACGGCAAGCACAAGTTACAAACAAAATTGATTGAATTTAGAGTCGAAGAATAAAAGAAGAAAAGCTACAAGGGTGTAAAGGCAAAGGGCAGAAAAAAGAAAATTTTTATTTTACATACTTTGTTGAAGTCTTATTAAAGCTAACATTTAAAAAGTTAATTTAAGTTCACATGATTGTGATTTAATATTTATAACAAACCAATTAATTTGAAGAGTTTATGTTTATGAATAATAATTGGTGGATAAAATAAAAAGATAAATAATAATATAATTTTAACTTTTTTTTTTTAAATTATAATGCATAAATTAAATTATGGACAAAAATAAAAAACTAAATAAATATAAATTTTATTACAAGGGAACTAATTTAATTTAATTTAATATATATATATATATATATATATACCAAAGGATTTTAAAAATATTTGGGGGGCCAAGGTCCCCTCAGGCTTCTTCAACCCTCCGCCACTGTTTGGGTAAATCTTGCATGCTGGAACACTACATGTTGCTCCGACTTTTCATTTTTTTTGAAATATTCGTTGTCCAACACCCGTGGTCGACACTTATTCGGACATTAGTATAGAGATATGATTCTCAACCCAAACAGTGGCTTGCATATATTCTCAAGATTTATTGGTGTTTGGTGACATTAGGTGCAAAAAGTAGCATAGAGAAGATGAAGAATCAGAGAGGGAAAGAGGATTGGTTGGGGGCCAATAGCTGATAACTCGTATAATTATATAGTTTTTAGTTATGTTTTATTATTGTTTTGTGTCAAATACGAGTTATTATTGTTTAGTCTAATTGTGTTTATGATCTTTTATATTTTTATGTAATTTGGTGTTTTTCACAAGTTTCTTTGAGTGATTTCAGATTACTAGAATTAAGGGCAAATCCAGTTCAGTTCCAGTTCCGACACCGTTTGCCATATCAGCTATATCTCGAGTTTCACTGAAGCAATAAGGCTGAAATTTGTAGCCCTGCAAAGCTAAGAGGCATATCTATCTTTTTTATGTTTTACACTTCTTGAAACGGAGTCGTTTTCCCTAGCGAAATCGACCATCAAGTTGGCTGATGTGCAATGACGTCTGTGCTGACCTGTTTTCGTATTTTGCCCATATATTCTTATCCACATCAGCAAATGAGCTGATTCCAACGGCTATGGATCCGTAACTGATAGGGGTATATTTTTCTAGAAGACAATTTTATCAGATCGAGCCTCCAACATTGACAAAATGACCATCAAGCTGGCTGATCAGAATTGTCATACAATATGACGAAAATTGTTAGAAAAATGCACCCACCTATTATACCTACCTTTGAAATTTGTAAAGCTTGTCTCTTGTCATTTAGCCCTCCAAAATGTGTATAAATAGAGGGCCTTGGATGAGTATTGGGATACATATACATTGGTAGGATATTAGCCATTGTAATAAAATTCTCTAAGTTTTCTTTTTCTTTTTCTTTCCTTTCTCTAGTTTTTTTTTTCTTTATTTACTTATGCTTCTTACATTTCTTTTCATTTTTAGTATGTGTTGCTAATCATATTGTTGAGGTGATGAGGTGAAGCTCTTGGTAAATGCTAAGGTTAGTCTCTTAAACATGAGCTAAAATGAATCATCATTTATAAACACTAGTATAGATAATATTTTCTTTTGGTTTAAAATCATACTTGCAAAGTAGAGATCTTGATTCATTATTGACAATGAAAATGGCACAGTAAATGCTTGGTTTCATAACCTTGATTTGTTGTAGACATATACCTTGGCATAAGGAATGCTTGGACTCTTTTTATGAGTTTTGAGGACACCAAATGAACATAATATCATATGCTATGGACGTTGGACAATTTGGACTGAATTGCTAAACCTTCCGATTGGAACCTCCCTTATGTGTGGATTTCAATTGTGTAATAAAACAAGATTAATCTTAGCATATCACCAAGAGTGGATTCTCTAACCTCAACATCTTTTCTTATTGTTTTTTATATCTTGTTTAATTGCTGTTATGTTATTTTGTTTATTTTGTTCTCTAATATTTTGTTTACTTTCTTTGTTATTGATTCCCTAATACCTTGTTTATTTTCTTTTTCTTATATATTTATAAACTTATACTTACTAATACGCTTCCCTGTGGTTCGACCTCGGACACCCGAGAATTTATTACTTGAACATAACCTGCACTTGGGTTTACAACTCTTAATTGAGTCTCCATCAAGTTTTGGGCGCCGTTGCCGGGGAAGCAATACTAAGTATATAAGTTTATAAGTATATTTATTTTTATTGGCTGGTTATACCGCCTAATTTTTTATATATTTATATTTATATTGTATATTAACTTTGTTTTATTTTTATTGGCTGGTTATACCGCCTAATCTGTATATTAACTTTGTTTTATGCTTGTTTGGCGACGTGATTTTAGATCTCGTCGTTTAGTTAGATTTTATTGTGAAACTTTTTCAGGTAATCTTTCTAATACAACTCCTACCATGGCTGACAATGAAAGTGTTCATGCTGAAGATGAGAACAGACAAGTACGCACCATGCGTGACTACTTGCAACCAACTCGAAGCTTATCACCCTCTTGTTTTATTTTTCCTCTCAATGCAAACAACTTTCGTTTTAAACCAGGTATGATAGCTTTGCTTCCAAATTTCCATGGGTTAGAATCGGAAAGTGCTTACTCGTTTCTAAAAGACTTCGAAGATGTATGTGTCACCTTTAATGACCAACAATGTACAAATGAAATTGTCAAGCTAAAATTATTTCCTTTTTCTTTAAAAGATAAAGCAAAAATTTGGCTTCATAATTTAAAACCAAGGTCAATTGGCACATGGCAAGAATTACAAACTGAGTTTCTAAAGAAATTTTTCCCAGCACATAAAACTACTGCTTTGAAAAGACAGATTCAAAATTTCAATCAAAATCAAAATGAAGCATTTTTTCAGTGCTGGGAGCGTTTTAAAGATTTGTTAAGTTCTTGTCCACATCATGGTTTTGAAAAATGGCATCTTATTAGTTTCTTTTATGAAAGTTTAACTCCCGAAACTAAACAATTTGTTGAAACAATGTGTAACGGTGAGTTTCTAGAAAAAGAACCTGAAGAAGCCTTTGACTACCTATACCATTTGGCAGATAACTCTCAAGCCTGGCACACAGATAATTCCTCTGAAAGTTCCAATAGATCTAATCTTGTTTCTAACAGAGGTAAATATCATTTTAGTCAAGAAGATGAGATACAAGCTAAAGTAGCTAATTTGGCTAGAAAGATTGAAGCCATGGAACTTAGAGAAGTAAAAGAAGTCAAAACGGTTAAAAATGAAGAAAGTTGTGGAATTTGTGAAATCATGGGACACCCCACTTCTGAATGTCCAAACATTCCCATTCTTAAAGAAGCGTTGCATGATCAAGTAAATTCCATAAACACATTTAAAAAGCCTTTTGCTTCTTCTTACTCTGAAGCGTATAACCCTGAATGGAGAAATCATCCCAACTTCAGTTGGCGGAATAATAATCATGTTCAGGTACCACAATCTCAAAAGCCGGGCAACACTTTTTCCTATCAACCTTCACGTGTACAAACCTTGGAAGAGACATTGCAAGCATTCATGCAAACACAAGCAAATGTGAATAACCGGACTTCACAGGACATCAATGAGATCAAAAACACCTTGTCCACATTGACAGCTTCATTACGCACTCAAGAAAAAGGTAAGTTTCCTGCTCAACCTCAGCCTAACCCTTCTACTCAATGTCTTGTTTCTTGCTCCAATGAAACTCAACAGGAAAATGCCAGTTCTATCACAACTCTTCGAAGTGGAAAGGCAATTGACAAAAACATTCCATCAAAAGACCAAGATCCCCCTTCCCCTCCGAAAAGTAATGATAAGGATGATGGTAAGTCTGAATTTCTTGAAAATTTGGACAAAGAAAAAGGTATGCATCCTGCTCCTTTTCCTCAAAGGTTGCAAACAATAAAGAATTTGAATCAAAATGCAGAAATATATGAACTTTTCAAACAAGTTAAGATTAACATTCCTTTATTGGATGCAATCAAACAAGTTCCATCTTATGCTAAATTTTTGAAGGACATGTGCACAGTTAAAAGGAAACATAATGTACAAAAGAAAGCATTTCTGACGGAAAGTGTGAGCTCAATCATTCAGCACCTTACTCCACCAAAATTCAAAGATCCTGGATGTCCAACAATCTCATGCATCATTGGAAACACTAGAATAGAACGTGCATTGCTTGATCTTGGTGCTAGTGTTAATCTTTTGCCTTTTTCTGTTTATCAACAGTTAGGTTTAGGTGAACTCAAGGAAACACCTGTTACACTTCAACTAGCTGATCGTTCTGTAAAAATTCCTCGAGGGATAGTTGAAGATGTTTTGGTTCAAATTGAAAATTTTTACTTCCCTGTTGATTTTATTGTTTTGGACACACATCCTGTTTCAAATCCAAATGTTCAAATTCCTGTTATATTAGGCCGTCCATTTCTTGCAACTTCTAATGCTCTGATAAATTGCAGGAATGGTATTTTGAACATTTCTTTTGGAAATATGACTTTAGAATTAAATGTGTTCAACATTTGCAAGCAACCTGGTGATGATTCAGAAGTACATGAAGTGGATTTCATTGAAGAACTTGTTCATGAACATCTCACCACTACCACATTCCATGATCCTTTAGAAGCTTATTTAATTGAATGTGAGTTTGATAATGCTTCAGAAATTTCACACACTGATTCTTTGTTAAATTCTTTTCAGGATAAGCATCGTTGGAAACAAAAGTTTGAGGAACTCCCATCACTCACAAATGTCACTATACCATCAACTATTGAACCGCCCAAGCTGGATTTAAAACCATTGCCATCCGAGCTAAAATATTCCTTTTTGGGTGAGAATGAAACTTTTCCAGTCATAAATGAACTTGAGGAACTCAGAAATGATGCATATGAGAATTCTAAAATTCATAAAGAAAGAACTAAAGCCTTTCATGACAAGTTAATTTCAAGAAAAACATTTAATGTTGGGCAAAAAGTTCTACTTTATAATTCTCGACTTCACATATTTCCTGGTAAGTTGAGATCAAGATGGACTGGCCCATTTGTGGTTAAGCATGTGTATCATTATGGAGCAGTTGACATTGAGAATCCTCAAAATGGTAACGTATTCAAGGTAAATGGACAAAGACTCAAACTCTTTTTGGAAAATCATGTTACTCAAGAAGAGGTTGTTTTTCTTTCTGATCCTTGTTTTGAAAATAACTAGATGTAAATATAATTTTTACTAATCTTCAAAAAAAAAAAAAAAAATTCATTTTTTTTTCCCGGTTAAATGGCGGATAACGGTACTCCGTGATTATTTAAGTCGGTTCCATCAGCTACCCACAAAACTGATATTGTATATAAATTTCTCTTTCAATTTCTTTTTCATTTTTTTTTTCAGGATGGATGATATTCTCAAAAGATTGCAGAAACGATTTCCTCCTTTTCCTCGAAATATTTTACTGAAGCTTTACCAAGTTCGATTTGAAAGATTAAGAATGCTTATGCACAAAGGGATTCCTGAAGACATACGTTGGATAATTGAAGCCAAGGTACGTGAAGATGAATATCTTCCTGTTTTGCATTTACCAGGTACAGGTAGAAGCACTTATGCAAAGAAGCGACGAGCAAAGCGCATGAGTTCAAATTGCCACAAGTGTGCACGATGGACGTGTAACGGTAAATGTCGTTCTATTGGGATTCCGTCCTCTAATCGAGATGATAAAATTGAATTCATTAAGGATGGACTGAGTAAGGAGAATTTGGGTAATATCCAACTTTCTCTTGAGACGCATCCTAGTGGAGACGTACAAAGAGAAATTCTTGATTTATGGCCGCAATTCCAAAGGGAATGGCAACATCTTGGGAATCTGATCTTAAAAGACCCTGTTTGCCAGCTTGTAAGAAAACTGGATGGGAAGCATATCCTCGACTCATAGAAGGCGTTTAAGCCGTTTCTGGACGTAAAACCAGAGGAAGATGTGAGCCACAGTCACAACTACAATAAATGACTTCTCAGCTTTTGGTTTGATTTGCAATAACTTTATTTCGGTTTAATTTACGTGTTGTTAGATTTGTGTAATTATTCTCGTTTTTTTTTTGCATTGGTCTTTTACGATTGATTTTTCTTCTCTTTTTGATTTTCTTCCTGAAATCACGCAAAAATCTTTTGTTAGGTTAACATTTTCTTCTGACAGGTCAAATACACTTTCGGCGACATTATTACTCTTGTCTGATTCACTACTCAGTCCTCTATATATTACACCATGTACTCATTCTCTTTCAGGCACTCGAAAAAAAAAAATGGAAAGCACTTCGTCCCAGCGCATTAAAAAAATTTGTGTCTTTGGAGGTGCTTATCCAGGGAAAAATAACATATTCGCTGATGAAGCCATAAGAGTTGGAGTAATACTTGCCCAACAAAAGATCCAGTTGATTTATGGAGGCGGTAGTAAGGGTTTAATGGGAGCAGTCGCTACATCAGCACACGCCGGAGGAAGTCCAGTTCTAGGAATCGTGCCAAAACTATTCACAGGTTTTTGTGGACCTACCGTGGGTAAGGAAATACAAGTCTGGAGTATCCCTGAACGGATGACAATCATGTACCATTCTGCCGATGCATTCATTGCTTTACCAGGAGGTCTGGGTACATTGGAAGAAATAGCTTGCGTGGCTTCTTGGTCATCTTTGGTCACAAATAAGAAACCCATTGGTTTGCTTAATATTAATGGTTATTTTAGTAATTTGCTTTCATATTTAGATAATGCTGTAGATAATGGATTCATGTTTTCAGAGGCAAGGAGAACCATAATTTCTGCTACAACCATTGAAGATTTACTCAAAAAGCTCCAAGCTTATGAGTATTTATCTGCTACGGTTGTTTCGCAAACGCTCGGAAAAAGAAAAAGAGATATGGACGAGCAAGGAGTGGATTGCACTCTGTCTTTGTGACATTATCTAACATTTTGTTTGTTGTGTCTCAGTTATAATAAGTGGTTAGCAACCTCTGCAGGTAATATCTCCTAAATTCTACCTTTAGTAGGGGGTAAGGGACATATTTTGCTAATTTAAAAAAAAAAAAATTTGATGTGTTTTAAGCCATTTAGAAGTATTCATTCTGAACAAGGTCTGAGTAAGGGAGACTTGAGACATACCTTGTTAGTTTGATTTCTTCTTTCAAAAAAAAAAAAAAAGTTTGTTGTGTTTTAAGCAATTTAGAAGTATTCATTCTGAACAAGGTCTGAGTAAGGGAGACTTGAGACATACCTTGTCAGTTTGATTTTAATCTTTTTATGTTTACTTGTTAATTTTTGTTTAGTATTTTAGGATTATTTAAGTTGCATGAGTTTGTTTTGTTTTGAGTCTTAGTTATTCCTATTCTTATGTTATTAGTTCTTTTCTCTTACACATGATTCTTTCATTTGGGTTAATAGACTTACATTGAGGACAATGTAAGAATTAAGTGTGGGGGAACGATTTAGGATTTCTTTTATTTTTGTCTACTATTTTTTTTTATGAGTCTTTATTATTATTATTATTTTTTTTTTAATGTGTTCTAGTTCCTTTTTAATACAATGATGAGATATGAATTGCATAAGTCTAAAACAGATTTATTAGTGAGAAGATTTTCATGAGAATTGAGCTTGATGTCAACCTTTTTATGAGCCAATGTTAATATGATATGTTGATTGAGAAAGAAGCATGTTTAGACTTAATCTGACTTGTATAATCATCCTTGTGAGTTTTTGAGCCTATAATGATTGATGCATTATACAAATCAATCTAATTTCTTTCTTGAGTGCTCTTATGATTACATGATTCTCTAGAACTTGCTTTAAACCGTTTGAGACTATATTGATACACGTGACAACATGAATATGATAGAGGCATTAGGATTATAACCAGAGCCAAACAGCCATCCCTTATTAATGTTCTAAGAGAACATCCCCACTAGTGAGCCAATTTGAGCCTACATTAAATATGCTGTTTTATTGGTAACCACAACTTACACCTAGCCTAAATATACTTATATCCTTACCCTTGTTCTAAAGATGGATTTTTTGAGACATATTGCAAAAAACAAGGGATATTTTTAGTTGAAAATTTGGGTTAGAAACAAAAGATAAGTGTGGGGAAAGAAAAGAAAAGAAAAAGTCAAGAGAAAAAGAAAGGGATCATTGTCAAATACATTCCCATATTAAAAAAAAAAAAAAAAAATTCTTCTCTTGAACTTCTAGAAAAAGATGTTACAAAGTTGGTTAGAATGATGAAAAGGCTCAACATGAATATTTAGCCTATGTTATTATGTGCTTTATAAGAGTTTTGAGAAGTTTTATTTGTATGATCTTATTATGTCTCTAAAATCTATGAACTCTTTGGAACCTTTGTGATATCTTTATCCTTTTGTTCTTTAACCACATTATAACCCTTTGGCCCCATTACAACCTTGAATAAAGACCTCTTGATTTATGAAGTTGTATGATCTAAATAGTGGAGAATAGGTGGACAAGCAAGCATATGGTAGAAGTGTTTTCATGAGATTGATTGAGTGTAAACACTTTACCACTACTTTAAAGAGTGAAAATCAAGAGAGTATCCCATGTGAGAAGTTGAGATTAAGTTTGAATATGCACTATTTTGATTGAAATATGTTATGTTAATATTGGCTTAACTCATTTATTTACATTCAAGAAAGATTTTTCGTGAATTTCTTTAAGCTATTGATTAGTTTTTAAGACTTGTTCAAAGATTGTCTCTAATTTATATTGAAAGGATTAGGAGTAAATATTTTTAGTGTATGTAGTTTACTTATATTTTAGTTTTTCAATGTTTGTGGGTATCGTTCTAGCAAACCCTCACGAGACTAAACTCGTCCACTAGGGACACCTAGGGGTTTAAAGGCTTGTGTCACATGCTAAGTGCCACCGTGATTTCCTATGAAAATGGATTAGATTAGATTTTCTTATTTTATTTTTATTGAGTCGTTGCTAGGGACTAGCAACAATCTAAGTGTAGGGGTGTGATAACTCGTATAATTATATAGTTTTTAGTTATGTTTTATTATTGTTTTGTGTCAAATACGAGTTATTATTGTTTAGTCTAATTGTGTTTATGATCTTTTATATTTTTATGTAATTTGGTGTTTTTCACAAGTTTCTTTGAGTAATTTCAGATTACTAGAATTAAGGGCAAATCCAGTTCAGTTCCAGTTCCGACACCGTTTGCCATATCAGCTATATCTCGAGTTTCACTGAAGAAATAAGGCTGAAATTTGTAGCCCTGCAAAGCTATGAGGCATATCTATCTTTTTTATGTTTTACACTTCTTGAAACGGAGTCGTTTTCCCTAGCGAAATCGACCATCAAGTTGGCTGATGTGCAATGACGTCTGTGCTGACCTGTTTTCGTATTTTGCCCATATATTCTTATCCACATCAGCAAATGAGCTGATTCCAACGGCTATGGATCCGTAACTGATAGGGGTATATTTTTCTAGAAGACAATTTTATCAGATCGAGCCTCCAACATTGACAAAATCGACCATCAAGCTGGTTGATCAGAATTGTCATACAATATGACGAAAATTGTTAGAAAAATGCACCCACCTATTATACCTACCTTTGAAATTTGTAAAGCTTGTCTCTTGTCATTTAGCCCTCCAAAATGTGTATAAATAGAGGGCCTTGGATGAGTATTGGGATACATATATTCTTATCCACATCAGCAAATGAGCTGATTCCAACGGAGTCGTTTTCCCTAGCGAAATCGACCATCAAGTTGGCTGATGTGCAATGACGTCTGTGCTGACCTGTTTTCGTATTTTGCCCATATATTCTTATCCACATCAGCAAATGAGCTGATTCCAACGGCTATGGATCCGTAACTGATAGGGGTATATTTTTCTAGAAGACAATTTTATCAGATCGAGCCTCCAACATTGACAAAATCGACCATCAAGCTGGCTGATCAGAATTGTCATACAATATGACGAAAATTGTTAGAAAAATGCACCCACCTATTATACCTACCTTTGAAATTTGTAAAGCTTGTCTCTTGTCATTTAGCCCTCCAAAATGTGTATAAATAGAGGGCCTTGGATGAGTATTGGGATACATATACATTGGTAGGATATTAGCCATTGTAATAAAATTCTCTAAGTTTTCTTTTTCTTTTTCTTTCCTTTCTCTAGTTTTTTTTTTTCTTTATTTACTTATGCTTCTTACATTTCTTTTCATTTTTAGTATGTGTTGCTAATCATATTGTTGAGGTGATGAGGTGAAGCTCTTGGTAAATGCTAAGGTTAGTCTCTTAAACATGAGCTAAAATGAATCATCATTTATAAACACTAGTATAGATAATATTTTCTTTTGGTTTAAAATCATACTTGCAAAGTAGAGATCTTGATTCATTATTGACAATGAAAATGGCACAGTAAATGCTTGGTTTCATAACCTTGATTTGTTGTAGACATATACCTTGGCATAAGGAATGCTTGGACTCTTTTTATGAGTTTTGAGGACACCAAATGAACATAATATCATATGCTATGGACGTTGGACAATTTGGACTGAATTGCTAAACCTTCCGATTGGAACCTCCCTTATGTGTGGATTTCAATTGTGTAATAAAACAAGATTAATCTTAGCATATCACCAAGAGTGGATTCTCTAACCTCAACATCTTTTCTTATTGTTTTTTATATCTTGTTTAATTGCTGTTATGTTATTTTGTTTATTTTGTTCTCTAATATCTTGTTTACTTTCTTTGTTATTGATTCCCTAATACCTTGTTTATTTTCTTTTTCTTATATATTTATAAACTTATACTTACTAATACGCTTCCCTGTGGTTCGACCTCGGACACCCGAGAATTTATTACTTGAACATAACCTGCACTTGGGTTTACAACTCTTAATTGAGACTCCATCAATAGCCATTAGTGCCTTGCCTTTATATGATTATGGGATTTTGAGAAGATTGAAATCTGTGATTTCTTGATTAACCTTTTGTTCTGTTTTTCATGTTTTATTCTGGTCAATGTTGAAAAAACTAGATCGGAGATCGAACCGGTTAGATCTCTAATTTTTGGTCTAACTGGTTCAATCGGTCGGACCAATCGGTTTGATAAAAATGATTTTAAATATATATAACTAGATTTAGTTTTAAACAAGTAATAAATATAGTAAATAATTTATAAAAATATGTATTTGCCTTAGTGGTATGACTTTTATTATAAAATCAAGAGTTCATATCTCATCACTTACAAAAAAGTTTTAAAAAAAATGGTTTTATCTAGTGTTTTACCCTTTAAACCGGTTTTTCACCGGTTCAAAAAAAGTTCAGTTTTATGTATAGTACTGGACTAAACGGACCACCAATTTACGATTCAACTGGTTCTATCGACCAATTCGATCCGATTTTTTATTCACTGATTTCAGCTCCATATGCCTTCATAGAAACTTTGAGGGAGCAGATGTTGAAGCCGGCATTGTTCCGAATAATATATATAAGATTTGTTCCGAATAAGGAGTTTTTTTTTTTTTTAAGTGGAGGCAGGGTGGAGCAGGCAATTTTGATAAATGCTTGCTTCGCTCCGTCCCGCCTCATCTTGCCTTTTAAAATTATTATTTTATCCCTTAGAATATTTTATATATATCTTTTATATTAGATATATATTAATATTATATATATAAACTATATATATTAATATTATATATACTTTATATATGTATATTATATATATTAAAAATTACATATATTAAAATTATGTTTATGAATAAATTATAATATATTTTTTATAATATTAAATTAAAAATAATTCGTAAAAAAATGAGGTGGAGCACTGTAAAATAGTTATAGATGTAATCGATATTTATGAAGACGGAGATGGATAAGACAATCCCAGCTCTCGCCCCACTCTATTGCTGGACTAGACAAAGATTAATCTATATCTATTATCCTCCAAAGGGATACTGTAGCAAGGGATGGCCATACGGCCAACAACAATTTTTTTTTCTTTTTCTCCTTCGAAAAATTACAAAATGGGTTGTTAAGTTAAAAATATTTATATTTTATAGTTATTATAATAAATAATTATAAATAATAATTTTTAGTTTTGTGAATGATAGTAAAAAATTGGATATTTGATATTATTCGATCCGTTATTTGTGAATTTGGATATTGCGGATTCAGATAATTTACGAATTCAGATATTGAATATACTATGCACAGCGAATTCGAAAATAAATTCTTGCATATCCGTTATCCGAAACCATTTTGATTTTGGTTCGAATATTTGAATCCGTTATCCGAATCCACTTTATTTATGCGAATAAAGGATTCGGATATCCAAATCCGATATCCATTTAAATATTTAATTTTTATTTAGTTTTATATTTTTATTTTTTTAAAAATGATTTAATAAATTGGATATTTAGCGGGTTCGGATATCCAACGGATATTACTTTTTAAATTGGATGAAGATTCAGATAGTTATATTCAGATAGTAAGCTAAACGGATTTAGATTTCAAATAAATTAAGTAGATTCGGATTCGCATATTTAAAAAATTGTTGATATCCGTTGCCTGCATGTGACCAAAATTTGTTGGAATAATTATAAAATTAACTATTGAACTAAAAATGTTTATTAATTATTATCATAATAATAAATAATTATTAGTAAGGAAAGATATTTTTTTTTTCTGAAAACGTGTAACCAAGAGTGAATTTTTTTTTAAAGAATTATAAAATGAACCAATAAATTAAAAATATTTATTATCTATTATTATACAATAAATAATTACTAATAAAAAAGTAGAAAAAAAATTATATGAAAAAAAAAAGATTTTGCAATTATTAATTTTTTTTTTTGAGAAGAAAAAAAATACCAACATTACTACATGAGTAATTAGTCAGTTTGAGCTCTTACAATTAAAGAAATTGAAATCTGATTGATAAAAAAATCGATTTAAGGTTTATTTTTTGATGAATTTTTCATTTGTTTAAAAAAAAAAGAATTAATTTTATAGATTTATGTTTTTATTTAAAATTGATTTAATAATAATTTTTTTTATTTGTGATGTAATTTGATATATTTAATTTTTATATTAAAAAATATAATATATAAATATTTATTTAAATATTTAAATAAATAAAAACCATTTAATATAATTAAAATTATATAAAAAAATTTAAGTCTCTAGCGAAGCGGGACAGGAAACCATTCTAGTTAATATATTATAAGTTTATAATTTGTGTTGGGTATAATATATTTTTAAGTTTGTTCACCCATAGCATTTGGTCTTAAGATATTTAAAGCTCAAAATTGAAGGCTATGCGGCCTATTTACAAAAATATTTGCAAGATAATTAAATTATCTTCATTATTTATTAATGTAATATAAAATATTTTACATTGATTATATTTATTTTACTAACTTTTTAGTGTTAAAATTATATATATTGTATTTCTGTATCATGCCATGCCGTGTCCTAACTTTTTCAAAAGTGTCTTATAATTGTGTTCATGTCATATTACGTAGGGTCCATTTGATTGTTGTTTTTGCTTTTTGCTAAATGTTTTTGCTTCCAAAAGTTGCTAAAAAGAAAAATCATAATTGATTAAAAAATGAACCAATAATTTGTGACATTCCAAATTTATAATTATAAAAATTTTGAAGTGCTAATTTTTAAATTGCAAATTTTTGAGGTGTTACTTTATGAATTGCAAATGTTTGAGGTTTTAAATTATAACTTTAAGAATAATTTGAGGTGCTTATTTGAAAATACTAAAATTTATGAGATAAATTTAGAAATATATGAGGAATGAATTGCAAAATTGATATAATTTTGACATCTCATGCTGCAAGTTTTGACACCTCATGCTACAAGCTTTGAAACCTCATGTTTTAAGCTGCCACTAAGTGCTAATTGCCAGCCATTTTGAGTGATGACTCATCACTAAATCTAATTAAATGAAAGTTGCTTGTACAACTCATTGCCAAGTGCATAAAGTTTAACTATCCTTGCTATGTGATTCAACTCTTAGGTGTTTAAAATAGAGTCAAGTTGGCCTAAAATCAGAACAAAGAGTGAACTCATAAATTTTGATTTTGATGTTTTAGAGTTTAATTTGAGACTTTGAAGCTGAAATTGGATTTCTGGAATTTGAAGCAAAAGTTGTCAAAATTGTCCTCTTTTAGTGTTAGTCTAACTTTTGTTTGTCATGTCTCACAGCCTTTCAAATTTGGTTGTGTAAAAAAAAAAAAAAATTATGAGAATTTTGAGATGAAAAAATAGCCTTCATGTATGTTCCCTTCAAAGTTCACATATTTTTCATGATTTCTTGGTGTTTCAATCCATAATTTCTTTCACTTATATTCTAGTATCTGCCCTCTCTCTTATGTCAAATATATTTGTTGAAGAAAAAATGGTTTTGATTAATTTTTTCAAAGATCAATTGTTTTGATTAAGCCATAGTTAGAAATGCACACAAAGAACATTGGCATCTTGATGTTATGTTTAATGTTTAAGCCTACTGTTCTTTGAGTTGATAATGGATTTGTATCATGTACTGAATTTTGGGTGGAAGTAGTAGTTTGCATTGATTCTTTAATTTCGAGCTTAAGGCTTCACATTTTCTCTCGATTCTTCAAAAGATTTTTCTTTCCTTCAATCTTGATCGAACCTCTAAACCAATCAATCTTGAAACCCATGGATTTTGTTTAAAATTCACTCTAATTAGGTTAGGTTTCGTTAGGGTTTGGTTTGCATAATCTTTCTGGATTTGAAAGATTTGGATTTTTGCTCGATTTTAAGGAAAAACAAAAAATGGGGGAATGGGAAATGCCAAGATGGCATATTTGGGTGGTAAACCTAAACCCAACCCCACATTTTGGCCGCATGAATCAAAAGAAATTTCACGTCAACAATGCTACGTTAGCAAGTCAATGTCTACTTCAATGAAGTTAACAATGAAAAATAAACTTTATTAATAATTAGATTGAAATTTGAAATCTAAAATGTACAAGGACTCAATTTCTTCAAATTATTCTATAAGAACTAAATTCGCATTTTCACGTAAGCAGAGGAACTAATAGCATAATTTGAGCAATACAAAATAACTTGAACTTGAAATGTATTGAGAATTAAACATGCAAGATCAGAGATATTGTTGGGAATTTTATATGCACTTAGTAAATATTTCATTACTGCATACTCATATATATAAACAGAATATGAACAGAATATTGCAAAATACGAACACTTAGAGATTCGATAGAAGCAGAAAAAATAGAATATCGAGTCAAGGTTGGACCTCTGACCTTAAGACGATTATTGCATGTCTTTACGGTGCTTACAGTCTTATTGCAATTCATCTCCCAGGTTTCTTCGATAATCGTTGCAAATGAGAGCACACTTTGATGCAACAAAGCGAACGAGAAGAATGCCGAGTCTCTCTCTCAGAAGACAGAATTAATTTGAGTGAATTAGTTTTTTGAAAAACGGACACAGGATGTCTATATTTATAGCAATCAATCTGCATGTTCGGTAAAGACACATCACATGGAAGGAATCTGTTTGATCAGAACAGGCACATCCATTGGTGATGAACCAGTTTCGTCAGGCAACAGCATGTCTCTACCGAAAAGGAAGATTCTAGAAAATAACACGAACCTATTCGGTTCTGGATCGAAAAGGCATGAATTAGGACAATCTTAATAAGTTGGTCCGGCTGGGCAGCAAAAAGACTATTGCTGACCCAAGCCCAAGCCCAAGCCAAAGCCCAAGTCCGATCCGATCCGACCCAGCCCAAGCCTAGCCCGACTCGGCGGCGGCGCCGTGCGCGTATGGTCCAGCCCAGTTTGTGTAGGTCCTCACCCACCACAAAACTTGGGTGCCCATTGGGGCCCAACCCAACATTGAACACAAGTCATTATAAACAACAAGTTTAAGCCATTCTTTGTTCTATGTGGGATTCCATACCATACACTACTTTCTTCGTCTTCAACTGGGTACTTAGAGATTAATTTCTCATTCAACATTGATATCAATTGTGTATATAAATTATACACTGTGTATTTACTTACGACAACCTACTTATTAAAATACGTATTTCGTATTTATACACCAAGAAATAAGCATTGATATCCAACAATCCCTTATACATGAATGGAAATTGTCTGATTAAAACGACAAACTGACTTGGAGTATGAGAGAGACTAACTTTGAAGAGTAATTGCATCAAAATAGGTAGCTTTTGGCCTTGAACCTTCCATAGTGACAACTATCATATTTACTTGGCTAACTAGTGAACATGATGTATTGAACTATTCAGCCTTTCGTGTAAACCAAGACAATAGGTATCACACGATTCCCCTTCGACCATCTTCGGTTCTCACGGTTGTGTCCATTTTTGCCCCGAACACTTCTTGGTTTCTTATGAGTACTCTAGAGAATTTAGCATGATCAATTCTCATAGAAGTGGCCACGTTTTTTACTCATAATAGGTGATTGCTTATTAAGAGTATCCTGCAATACCCCACTTGATTTTATCAAGCTATAAGAATCATTAAAAGCATAGCTTATTCGATCTCTTTTGCAAGCATCATTAATTCATCATAGGAATGGATTATAGTGTTTAACTCTTTAGTGCTCACACTAAGTTAACATAACTCGGTTGTCCCTTTGAACGTAGATCTTGGGATCTCCAGTCAGCTAGGTTGGGTTGCCATTATGTAACTTTAATTTATAGGCTTAAGACCTATTCCCCTCGATGATTTATTTACTTGCTCTCCTGTTAAAACTTTTCGTAAGCATGTTTATTATCTATTGATTTTTCATAATCAATTGAGATAATTTCATTTGGGAGCAACTGTCTAATGGTATTATGTCTTCGACGAAAGTTTTGAAAATTATCGTTATACAAACTACTCTGTGCCCTACCAATTGCAGATTGGTTATCGCAATGAAAAAATTGCAGGCACAGGTTTCGGCCAACATGGAATATTTTCTAAAATTCTAAAGCCATTCCGATTCTTCTCTAGCTTTATCTAAAGCTATACATATTTGTTTAGAAGATTTCCAAGACATTGCATCTTCTCCAATAGTAAAGATAAATCCGCTAGTCGATTTCGAATCTTTAGTATATGATATTCAATTTGCATCTGAATATCTTGTATAGTGTAGTCCATAACTTGAGGTGTATCTTAAATATCTAAGTACCTTCACTATGGCCTTCCAGTGATCCTTTCCAGGATTACTTGTAAATCTACTCAGTTTGCTAACTGAATATGTTATGCCTTTACATTCACTTACAACCTAATGGTTTGCTTCCAGGGTCCGTGCCACTCTTGGCACCATCTGGGATCACCGATCCCATGGACGAGGTCTGATCCTCTGCTTCAAAACGAGGTAGTCATGGTAGCACCAAGGCATGTTGAAACCAAACCTTGACACTCTTCCCCACTTACTATGTTGATACCCTTATTGACGACAAGATCACACTCGAGTACCCTTGTTGCATAAAGTTGACATTTTCTCACATGTCCTTCTCTTGCCTTTAAGGACTGGGTCATGATCCCTTCGAATGAGGCACCAAAAATATTTTTAGGTCCTGTCATGACCTTTTAAGTCGGAGAAACCAATACCTTCGCAAGACACCCCCACACTTTCGTGTATTTTTAGGATGGTCTTTGACCCTTCCATATTCATATGGTGTCTTGTCTGGTTTCTTGTGGGGTATTTTATTTAAAATATAATTAGGTTTTAAAATAGCCTCCCCCCACAAGTTCTGAGATTACCCTAAAAGTATCAACAAAGCGTTCATCATATCTTTCAACATTCGGTTCTTGCATTCAGCAATACTTGTTGAAGTGAATAAGGAGCAGTGGTCTTATGGATGATACCATATTCTGAATAGAATTCATTAAACAATGAATCATATTCACCACCCTTGTCACTCCTTATTATCTTAATTTTTTTGCTTAGTTGATTTTCGACCTCATTTTCTAAAGAGCTTAAAAAACTTCCAAGGCCTCGCCTTTGTTTCTTAGCAAATAGACATAACAATATCTTGTGCAATCATCAATAAAAGTAATGAGATACTTTTTACCGCCTCTAGTTTGCATAAAGTTTAAGTCACAATTATCAGTGTGAGATAAATCTAGAGGTTCACTACTTCTTTCTACCAAATAGAAAGGAGCCTTAGCCAATTTGGATTCTAAATAATTTTCGAAAAACGAATCCAAATTGCTGATTCTTTGCAAGGTCTTGTGATTCACTTGACCTAATCTACCATGCCATAAATTAGAGGACATAAACAAATAAACAGAAGAAATAATCTCATTATTATTCTTTGTTCTTTGGCACAATAGCCATTCCATTGAGCTTAAAAAGCTCATCACATAAGTATCCTTTACCCACAAACATGCCACTTTTAGTGAGTACAAATTTATCTGATTCAAAAATAGCCTAAACCTATTCTTACTCAACAGAGAGCCAGAAACCAAATTCTTTCGAATTTCAGGAGCATGAACCACATTGTTCAAAGTTAGTTCTTTCCCGGAGGTCATCTTGAGTACCACCTTCCCATGGCCTCGTACCTTGCAAACCGAAGAGTTTCCCATAAACAGTTGCTCATCAACAATAGCTTCTTTATACTCGGAGAAACTCTTTCTATCAAAACAAACGTGACAAGTGGCACCGGTATCAACCTACCATGTCTTAGGTTTTCTACCATGTTCACTTGTGACACTACAGCAGCGAGCTTAATCTCATAATCATCAACTAAGTTGGCTTGAGCTCTTTTCTTGTTCTGACGGCAGTCCTTTACTCGATGACCGGGCTTGTTACATACGAAACAAGTTCTCGTGAGCTTCTTGAAATCCGTTCCCTTATTAACTTGGGAAAGAACTAGAACCAACAAATTTTCTCTTGTTGGTCTTGTGCGAATGTTCTACAACATTTGCTTTAGCTTCCATGGTCTGAGCTTTAACCCTTTTTTGTGAACCACGATTATCCTCCTCGATTCTTAATCGAACAATCAGGTCCTCTAAAGTCATCTCCTTCTCTTGTGCTTTAGATAGTTCTTGAAATCCTTTCACGAAGGTGGTAATTTCTCTATCTAAGCCGCTGTCTCAAATGATTCACTAAGAATCATTCCTTCGGCAATAATCTCATGGAGGATCAATTGATACTCTTGGACTTGACTAATCAAGGATTTTGAGTCCACCATTTTGAAATCCAAAAATCGGCCAACCACAAATTTCTTTGTTTCTGCATCATCGATTCATTATTTTCTCTCTAAGGACTCCCACAACTCTCTCGCTGTCTTGATCGGGCTATACACGTTGTATAACATGTTGTCCAATTCTTTGAGGATATGATTCTTGCATAGGAAGTCAGAATGCTTCTATGCTTGCACCGAAACTACAACCGTAGTATCGGTCTCTCCCTCGTTCAGAGTCGGGGCCTCCTCCCGTAAGAACCTGGCTAGGTTCAGAGTGGTCAAATAGAACAGCATCTTATGCTGCCAACATTTGAAGTTCAGACTACTGAACTTCTCGGGCCTCTCACCATGTGTGACATGTAGAGGTTGTGGCGCTACAGGCGCACTAGCATTATTGGTGGATCATTCGGTTATCTATTATTTCAAAAATAACAGGATCAACTCGTATAATTACAGAATTATACTAATAATAATATTCTCAAAAATATATATATCGTTCTATATATGTTATAACATGTATAACCACGTAAATATATATATATATCACACGAACAACAATATATATGTAATATATTACTAAATAAATATATATATATATATGATCACATATAACATATATATGTAAAATATCACAATATATATTACTAAACAAACAGTAAGTAAATCGATATAACAAAGTATATATATATATATATATATATATTTAACAACTAAATGCCATGCACATATATATATTATAAAAAGCAAAGCCATAAACTGGGCTTGTTTCTAAAGGGTGGTTACTCCCCTCTGATTGATTGCGAAGCCTATGATTTCACTTGCAACGCTTTTCTACAACAGCCCCTACTTATTTCACACAAAGATAAAAGGAAACTCTCCTCTTTCTCTTCGTGGTGCCAATTGGGAAAAGGTGGCTCGGTGTGTTGGTTACCAAACTGAACCATCACATCTTTTATTAAACAAGGATATTTCACAGTATGTATATAATGATCAACAATATATAATTCAATATATATATATATATATATATTACACAATATATAATATAGCATACAGTAGCGAAAACCACTAGAAATATATATTATAACTTATGTATGACATATACAGTAGCAATCTATAAAGGCATGTTATATAATAACAATTATGCTACCAAAATTATAAAAATATATATATTAACAGATCTATAAATATAATATGCATCCACTATATATAAGTAACAATATATATATATATATATTCGGTTCTAACAACAGTAACATAACCCGTATGTATAACAACTATATAAGTAATAAGATACAGTAACTATATCTTGTAATAAATATATTCTGCCTATATAAAACAAAAGTACATATATATAATAGATTAACGTATATGTATCCTAAACAACAGTAATGAAATCATAACTTGTATACCAAAGCAATATAATCGTCTTAAGCTTGTTGGAAATCTAATACGCACTTAGTAAAAATTTCATTACTGCATACTCATATATATAAACATAATATGAACAGATATTGAAAAATACGAACACTTACAGATTCGGTAGAAGCAGAAAAAATAAAATATCGAGCCAAGGTTGGACCTCTGACCTTAAGACGATTGTTGCTTGTCTTTACGGTGCTTACAGTCTTATTGCGATTCGTCTCCCAGGTTTCCTCGATAATCGTTGCAAATGAGAGCACACTCGGATGCAACACAACAAACCAAAAGAATGCTAAGTCTCTCTCTCAGAAGATAGAATTAATTTGAGTGAATTAGTTTTTGAAAAACAAATACAGGATATCTGTATTTATAGCAATCAATCTGCCTGTTCGGTAAAGACACATCACATGGAAGGAATCTGTTTGATCATAACAGGCACACCCCATTGGTGACGAACCAGTTTGGTCAGACAGCAACATGTCTTTACCAAAAAGATAGATTCTGGAAAATAACACGAACCTGTTCGATCCTGGACCGAAAATGCATGAATTAATCAGACAGTCTTAATAAGTTGGTCCGGCTGGGCAGCAAAAAGATTATTGCTGGCCCAAGCCCAGCCCGGCTCGATGGCGCGCATGTGTGTGGTCCAACCCAGTTTGTGTAGGTCCTCACCCACCAGAAAACTCGGGTGCCCATTGGGGCCCAACCCAACATTGAACACAAGCCATTATAAACAACAAGCTTAAGCCATTCTTTGTTCTATGTGGGATTCCATACCATATATTATATCAACCAACTTTCTTCCTCTTCAAGTGGGTACTTGGAGATTAATTTCTCAGTCAACATTGATATCAATTGTGTATATAAATTATACACCGTGTATTTACTTACGGCAACCTACTAATTAAAATATGTATTTCGTATTTATACACCAAGAAATAAGCATTGATATCCAACAATCCCCACTTGAATGAAAATTGTATGATTAAAACGATGAACTGACTCGGATTATGAGAGAGCTAACTTTGAAGAGTAATTGCATCAAGATAGGTAGCTTTTGGCCTTGAACCTTCCATAGTGACAACTATCGGATTTACTCGGCTAACTAGTGAACATGATGTCTTGAACTATTCAGCCTTTCATGTAAACCAAGACAATAGGTATCACACAATTCCCCTTCGAACATCTTCGGTTCTCCATGATTAGTTTTTTAGTATAATTATTATCCTTTCATCACTTAATATTCGGTTTAACATTGAGCATGATTTAGTGTCTACTCAATTTTTAGGACTATTCTAAAACTTTATTCCACTATGACAAGAGATTTCTTGAGTTAATTCTTACCAAGACTAGTGAGATATTCTCTCGACCACTCAAGGTGATAGATCCTATCTTGATTACTTAAACATCTTCATATATCTCATGTTATACTTGAAAGAACCCGACTGAAGCATACATGGTTAGGACCATAATAAGGTAAAATGAAAATATAACAATTCTCATATAAGATCAATAGTAATCTCAAGTCAAATGATCACTTATACAACTTACCACATGAGAATGTTCCCATAGACACTAAGTGATTTACCAAATGGCATTCTCACATCAGGTCATATTCAGTGAACTTGTTCTTGTAACAAGCACCCACATGTTAGCTTAAGTTTATCCAAATTTCAACCCATATGAAATCGATTGCTTGCTTCATGAGTAAGAGCATAATCATGTGCCTTCTCAACAACTTTATCAATGTCCTATATTGATAAAGCAGTGATTAGGAACAATTTAGAATACAACTTTGATACAATAAGTATCTCACAATTACGACAATATGCATGTAATGCTCTTACAAGGCTTTATTTATTTCAAGAACTTTATTTAAAAAATAATATCAAATATATATACAAATATGTAAATAAAAATACCTTAATTAATAATAATAACATTTAATATGATATGTACCTTATAATTAATCCAATTGATCTTATAACATACACAAACAAAATGATCGAACTTGAATCCAAATAATTTGCCACATAGAGATGCTTACATAAACTAGGAATGCCATTATTAATTAAAATTCAATTGTCAATTGTTCTCTCTTTTTATTACTACTAGAATTTGCATAGGTTTTTTTTTAGTAAAATAGTTATTTTTAAGAGAAAATAATTTTTTAGATAGTTTTTTAATATAAAAATGAATAATTTTTTAAATAAATAAAAAATATTTGTCATAACGTGCCAAATGCGAATTCAGCATGCTAGACACAAATCAATGGAGTCGCCACTAATCATCTAACTAGCTGTGATTAGTCATCTTTACGAATCTATTCTCTTTAAAGTAATCTTAAGCTTGACTAAGGCACCTTAAAAAAAAATAATAATAATTCTGGTCTACTTATCAGAACTAGGTCTGGGAGTACGATTACGTGTGAGGAAGGATTAGCACCCTCACAACGCCTATCTAAGAGATAATACCTAATTAGTCTTGTGATACTTAAAAAGTCTTAATTAAATGTTCTTGTCTATCCTATCTTCATTTTAATTGTTAAAATTAGAAATCTCGAAAATTATTTTTTAGGTATTCCTTCCATTCATTCTGGAGAAATTACTAAAAAACGTTTCCTCACCTCGAGAGTATTCAAAAGAAACCATTCGTTATATTGAAAAGGCTCTGTCATCGGAAAAGTTAGATTATTTAACAAAGTTATTTATTTTAAATTAATCCTCCAAAATTAATCCACATTTTATTAATGTTTGTTCGAAAAATAAATTATAATCTTAATATCGAAAATTGTCACTTAGAATATTCTCCATTCATTCTGAAGAATTTTTAAGAGAATTTTTCTCACCTAGGAATTTCTTAAAAGTCAAACATTCGTGACTCTCTTGAATTTCATCATCGAAAAAAAACTTAATTTATCCTTCGATTTTAATTAGGCATTTATTATGGAAAATTTTCTTGAAAAAGAAACATCGAAAATTAATTATTTTAAAACAATAAATTTTGACCTTTATTGATATCGAAAATAATCCCTTAAAAAATCCTTCCATTCATTCTGGAAAAATTTTAAGAGAATTTTCTCACCTAGAAATTTCTTGGAAATCAACCAAACGTGAACTCCTCGGATTTCATCATTGGAAAAGATCTTAATTTATTAATTTCAAAATAATCGATCATCAATTAAAAAAAAAACTTATCTTGTTAATAAATAAATTAATAGTTAATAATAAAAAATAAATATAATAATTAATAATAAAAATAAAAATAAAAATAAAATAAAATAAAAATAAAATAATAATAGTTAATAAGTATCTAATAAAAAATAATTAGTAAACAACTAATAATTAACTCACAAGATAAACCTGCAAAAAAAAAAAAAAACTTAAAAATACCATTAGTAATAATAAATTAATATTAATTAATCAAAATAAATAATAAATAAAACAAAACACATAAAAAAAGGGCAGCAGCATACGATTGGGCCAAGCGCACGGGTCGCCGCGAGTCAACTTGGCCCGACCCGACTACTGCTTACTTAAAGTCAATTTTTTTTTCTTCATTTTTTACCTGATTATAAAAATAAAAAAAATCTCTGATCTTCTTCTCCAAGAACAAACCAAGAACACCACCGCAAATTCTAGAATCCAGTCGCCCCCGTTCGTCGCCACCAACCATCGTCGCCGTCGCCGTTCACCGCCTCTTCTAGTGGTCAGAAAATTCCAGAAAAAAGCCAAAAAAAATCTTTTCGACTCTCTCAATCCAAAAATCAACTTAGTTTTTCACGAATCTAACCCAATAATCCTAGATCTAAGTTTGAAAACCGCAACTTCAACCTCTCCGATCTCCTCCGCTGACCGCCGAACGATCACCAAACTCCAACCTAAGCTTCGTCTAATTAAAACCAAGATTTTTCACTACTAAACACTCTTCGAAACAAATCCTAGCACTAAGAACCAAGAATTTCGAAACTCACCAAAAAAAATCTTCTACTGATCTTGCTTGCTTACTCCGAAAATTCTATGTTTTATTTTATTTTTTATTTTTATTTTTATTTTTTTTGTTGAGCCTAAGGTTGTTTATATAGAAAAAGAATTAGGGTTTCATTCTAATCTGGAGTCCTAATCTGATCAAGTAGGATTTCATTCAAATCACACCTCTTGAAGTCCAAGTTTGATCCAAATAAGAGATCAAGTCCCACCCAAAACTGGGTTTATCATTTTTTATTATTTTTTTAATTAATTCAAAATTTTCCTTTTTTTTATAAAAAATAAAAAATTACACAAATTAATTAAATATTAATTAAAAATTAAAAACTAATTAGTTAGAAATTAAAAAAATCAAAACATAACCCGGATAAAATCCAGTCTACAGTTGCCCCTCTTTGTGCATTCCCTGAGAAACAGGGGATGTGCAAAGACGTAGACACCCTACTAAGTTATCAAACATTAAAAAGATAACTATGTACTTAAAGAAAATCCCATCGTAGAAAAACTCCTCTAAGCGAGGCGTAAACTTTAAATAACTCAACATGAAAATATACTCCTCCACCGAAGCTTCAACTTTAAATGTCATATGATGAAAAATTCCTCCCAACGAGGCATCAACTTTAAATTCCCAATGAAGAAAAACTCCTCTCTACGAGGCATCAACTTTAAATTTCCAACAAAGAAAAACTCCTCCTAACGAGGCATCAACTTTAAATATCCCAACGTGAAAACATACTTCTCCATCGAGGCATCAACTTTAAATATCCCAATCTGAAAACATACTCCTCCACTGAGGTATCAACTTTAAATATCCTAACGTGAAAACATACTCCTCCACAAAGGCATCAACTTTAAATATCTTAACGTGAAAACATACTCCTCCGCCGAGGCATCAACTTTAAATAATCTAAACGAAATTTGTAAATTCACCAAACGTAAATACTTTTCCAAATAAACTTCAAAATCTTACCTTAAATCTCAAAAGAACATGCTAACCTCGCAAATTGGCATTCCAAATTGAAATTCCTATCCAAATCATACTGAATATCTGAAATAATCTTTCTTAGATATAATGCATGAATGCAATGCAATACATGAATGCCATGAATGAAATGCAGATGCATATCGTGCAATGGATGTCATGAATGCTCTATAATAAATAAAATCAACTCCCTGAATCTCTAATCAAAATAAAAGGTTCTCAAGCTCATCATTCATCTTTGTCTGTACTTGGCTTCAAACTGGTAGAATGAATCTTAATGTCTCTTCCTTTTTTCAGTATCTACTAAATATGAACAATTTCTTTTCTTGAAGATTTCAAAACATCAATGATTCTATATCTCATCTTATGCCAGCTCAGATGGGCTTAACATCTCATTATGGAAATTCTCATTTTCAAAAATTCTCACTTTTAAAATTTCTCATTTCATCTCATCTCTCTACTTTTCTGTTTAGCTATCCATAGAATTCTCATAAAAATAAATGCAGGGATCTCTTAAGATTATATTTCAATTTATCAATCATTATTCTAATTTCATAGCAAACGCAATGCATGATGCATTCCCTCTATTCAATGCAAAGGTTTAAAATAACAAATGCAAGGCAAAAATAATCTAGAAAGAAAGGTCTTTATTAACAAAAATAAGGAAAAGAATTCATCTCGAAGAACAAAAGAGCATCTCAAAAGGTTTATCACAAAACAATATCCAAATAATGAGTACTTAGACAACCTTAACAGTTCATTCAAAATTCTCATATGAAAACCAATCCCAATCGATGTCTTCAATCCTTCAGAGTTCATCAAACTAGACATTGCCCCTGTTAGGATTCGACCTCATGCTAAAACAATAATCGAATTAAAGAAAAACATGAACGCAGTGAAATAATAAACAAAGAGACAGTTGAATCTAACATGATCATGCTTGTAAAATTTTAATGCGATCTTGTAATTATAAAGCATACATCTGATCAAGAATCATACCTTAACTCAAATATCTAGTAATCTTGAGTTTACAAACAGCCCACTCAATCTTGAACACCAAGCTATCAATCGGAGACTTCAAGCCACACAAGTGTCTGGCCTCTAACGGTAATCCACACAAGATGATCAAGAAAACCTTCATAAGGTAGGAATGGAGTCTTGCCGAAAATGATGCTAGTAGTTTAGGTTTCAAGAAACCTCTCCGCATCTAAACATACCATGGCCGAATGCTTCATAAGCATCAAGAAGAAGAAAACGCTTTTCTTGCTTCTCCGGGTTTGATGCGCCAACCTCTAGGATTATCTTGATCTTCTTTCTTCTTCACTCTATGCCTTTGCTCTCTTGAAAGAAAACATTTTTCTCTCTAGAAATCCATGAAGAGACAAGGAGGAAGTCAAGAAATAAATAAGACACCAAAGCCTCTAAGCATATCACATATG
Organism: Fremontodendron californicum; assembly: GCA_030761205.1. Classification (NCBI taxonomy): domain Eukaryota; kingdom Viridiplantae; phylum Streptophyta; class Magnoliopsida; order Malvales; family Malvaceae; genus Fremontodendron; species Fremontodendron californicum. The sequence continues at coordinate 6,525,485 of JAULJL010000037.1, forward strand.
TGGCTAGGGGGCCATAGGGAGGTCGGCCAAGCTATCATGTTTCTTTTATAGGGGGTGGCAATCACTCCAAGGTTTGTACTATGGACAATAGCTCTTATGTATTTGCCCTTAAGTCCTTCCACTTAAATAAACTATTTAATTAAGTCCCTATTGATTAAATTCTCATATTAATCAATTAGGCTCTTTCCATTTTAATCTCTTAATTCACCTTTCTGTAGGCTTCCAATATGTTGGCAATAAATATAAATTAATCTAATTAATTTATACTCATAGATCATGAGCGGACTCGAGCAAGCCATCATGACCACCCAAATACTGGAGAGTCAAGTTAGCCTCGACATAACCTTTCATGTTCAGTCTATCAGTGTAATTCGGTCCTTTCACCAAATATCCCGGAAAGACCATGAGCATGGTGCAGTGTTTACTCATGTTCAATCCATATTAGTTCTTGCAACTTTTGGTTAACTTTGTGAATTTAGAGACACTATTTCTCCTAAATTTATTATACTCAGGCTAGAGATTCCATTAAGTTAACTTAAGCTAAGAACAGATGAGATATATCTTCGATGTCACTTGGAGTGGTGAATCCTCTCTGGATCACTCATCCATCTTCGTATAGTTCATGTCATACCCAAAACCACCCTACCATAAGCATCACTCTGTGTTAGGGACTCGTTCGTGATGGAATCAAAGTATGACACTCCCCATACAAGATGACCTGGTATCACATGTCAGAGGACTACTTACACAACTGACACGTGAGAACATTTCCATAGACACTTGAGTGACAATACCAAATGGAGTTCTCACAGCGGGTAATGTTCAGTGAACTTGTTCAGTAAACAAGCACCTACATGTTATCCTAAAGTATCTCATATACTTCAACACGTGAGATCAGTTGCTTACTAAGTAAGTAGGCTTAACATGTACCAGCTGATGGAGACTCAATTAAGAGTTGTAAACCCAAGTGCAGGTTATGTTCAAGTAATAAATTCTCGGGTGTCCGAGGTCGAACCACAGGGAAGCGTATTAGTAAGTATAAGTTTATAAATATATAAGAAAAAGAAAGTAAACAAGATATTAGGGAATCAACAACAAAACAAGATAAACAAGATATTAGAGAACAAAATAAACAAAACAACATAAAAGAAATTAAACAAGATATAAACAAAACAATAAGAAAAGATGTTGAGGTTAGAGAATCCACTCTTGGTGTTATGCTAAGATTAATCTTGTTTTATTACACAATTGAAATCCACACATAAGGGAGGTTCCAATCGGAAGGTTTAGCAATTCAGTCCAAATTGTCCAACGTCCATAGCATATGATATTATGTTCATTTGGTGTCCTCAAAACTCATAAAAAGAGTCCAAGCATTCCTTATGCCAAGGTATATGTCTACAACAAATCAAGGTTATGAAACCAAGCATTTACTGTGCCATTTTCATTGTCAATAATGAATCAAGATCTCTACTTTGTAAGTATGATTTTAAACCAAAAGAAAATATTATCTATACTAGTGTTTATAAATGATGATTCATTTTAGCTCATGTTTAAGAGACTAACCTTAGCATTTACCAAAAGCTTCACCTCATCACCTCAACAATATGATTAGCAACACATACTAGATATGAATAAAATGAAAAGAAATGTAAGAAGCATAAGTAAATAAAGAAAAAGAAAACTAGAGAAAGGAAAGAAAAAGAAAACTTAGAGAATTTTATTACAATGGCTAATATCCTACCAATGTACCTTTAATGCTCATCCAAGGCCCTCTATTTATACACATTTTGGAGAGCTAAATGACAAGAGACAAGCTTTATAAATTTCAAAGGTAGGTATAATAGGTGGGTGCATTTTTCTAACAATTTTCGTCATATTGTATGACAATTCTGATCAGCCAGCTTGATGGTCGATTTTGTCAATGTTGGAGGCTCGATCTGATCAAATGGTCTTCTAGAAAAATATACCCCTATCAGTTACGGATCCATAGCCATTGGAATAAGATCATTTGCTCATGTGGATCGAAAGATATGGTCAAAATACCAAAATAGGTCAGCACAGACGTCATTGCACATCAGCCAACTTGATGGTCGATTTCTCTAGGGAAAACGACTCAGTTTCAAGAAGTGTAAAACATGAAAAAGATAGATATGCCTCTTAACTATGCACTGTAAAAATTTCAGCCTTAATGCTTCAGTGAAACTCCAGATATAGCTGATATGGCAAAAGGTGTCAGAACTGGAACTGAATTGGATTTGCCCTTAATTCTTGATTTAACCTAGTAATCTGAAATCACTCAAAGAAACTCGTGAAAAACACCAAATTACATAAAAATATAAAATATCATAAACACAATTAGACTAAGCAATAATAACTCGTATTTGACACAAAACAATAATAAAACATAACTAAGAACTATATAATTATACGAGTTATCACCAGCCTTTGAGCATTGCCAATGCCCCGTCTTGGCAATACGATGACCAAGAACCGTTTTAGGAACATGGCTTTGATGCATAAGGATCTCACAATTATATATAATTTCTTTGCAAGGCATTATGTTCCATAGGCTTCATCCGATTAGTACTTAATAACTCTTTATCATTGTACTAACATGAAGGAAAACCTTGTATTACTAAGATATAGTGATGGGTTTGCATTATTGGTAGTTTATGCCTGACCAAACTTTCGACTCTAGGGCATATACCAACAATCTCCCACTTGCACTAAGCCAATCACTAACTCATCCAATGCCGAACTCTTTCGTTTAGCAATTGTGTCTCTACTAGGACATTGCTTCAGTACTTTATTGTGAGAATATGCTTCGGTCATATACTTTTGATAATCTCTATTATCATAGTCACAATACTTATTCGGATCACAATGAAACCCGATTCCTTATGGCTCATATTGTTACTTTAACAACTAGGAATCTTTTAATTAGCCCAGTGAGCTATGGATCCAAATACACCTTTTGCAGCCTTAAACAAAAGGTTTGTATTCTGACTTGGAATATAAATAATTCAGTCCTCTATAATTTGGAACGTTTCCAAATGACTGAATTTGTTTACATCATAGCATTAAGTCACTTGTTGGATTCTCTCTATGTTAAACTCTTTTTACATTTAATCCAATCATCTGTTGCAAAATCTATTAGATCTTAGCATTACTAGTCGATTTACCTTTCAATCTTCAATGTATCTGATAGACATTGTTTGATGAGTAATCTGTATTACTCCTACTAACCCTTTTCTTACTTCTCCGGGTTTGATGCGCCAACCTCTAGGATTATCTTGATCTTCTTTCTTCTTCACCCTATGCCTTTGCTCTCTTGAAAGAAAACTTTTTTCTCTCTAGCAAATCCATGAAGAGGCAAGGAGGAAGTCAAGAAATCAAGAAGACACTAAAGCCTTTAAGCATATGACATATGCGGCTAGGGGGGCCATAGGGAGGTCGGCCAAGCTATCATGTTTCTTTTATAGGGGGTGGCAATCACTCCAGGGTTTGGACTATGGATAATAGCTCTTATGTATTTGCCCTTAAGTCCTTCCACTTAATTAAACTATTTAATTAAGTCCCTATTGATTAAATTCTCAAATTAATCAATTAGGCTCTTTCCATTTTAATCTCTTAATTCTTTTTACTGTCTGTGACCCATTAAGCCTCCAATATGTTGGCAATGAATATAAATTAATCTAATTAATTTATACTCATAGATCATGAGAAGACTCTAGCAAGCCATCATGACCACCCAAATACTGGAGTCAAGTTAGTCTCGACATAACCTTTCGTGTTCAGTCTATCAGTGTAATTCGGTCCTTTCACCAAATATCCCAGAAAGACCATGAGCATGGTGCAGTGTCTACTCATGTTCAATCCATATTAGTTCTTGCAACTTTTGGTTAACTTTGTGAATTTAGAGAAACTTTTTCTCCTAAATTCATCATACTCGCGCCAGAGATTCCATCAAGTTAACTTAAGCCAAGAACATATGAGATATGTCTCCGATGTCACTTGGAGTGGTGAATCCTCTCTGGATCACTCATACATCTTCGTATGGTTCATGTCATACCCAAAACCACCCTACCATAAGCATCACTCTGTGTTAGGGACCCGTTCGTGATAGAATCAAAGTATGACATTCCCCATACAAGATGACCTGGTATCACAAGCCAGAGGACTACTTACACGACTGACACGTGAGAACGTTTCCATAGACACTTGAGTGACAATACCAAATGGAGTTCTCATAGCGGGTCAAGTTCAGTGAACTTGTTCAACAGACAAGCACCTAAGTATCTCATATACTTCAACACATGAGATCATTTGCTTACTAAGTAAGTAGGCTTAACATGTAGCAGCCTTTGAGCATTGCCAATGCCCCATCTTGGCAATATGATGACCAGGAACCGTTTTAGGAATATGGCTTTGATGCATAAGGATCTCACAATTATATATTATTCCTTTGCAATGCCACTATGTTCCATGGGCTTCATCCGATTAGTACTTAATAACTCCTTATCATTGTACTAACATGAAGGAAAACCTTGTATCACTGAGATATAGTGATGGGTTTGCATTATTGGTAGTTTATGCCTGACCATCCCGATTGGCTCTAGGGCATATAACGACAGCCCCCATCTTCATGAGATTTTCCAAGCGATGCTGATCATCCTCATATCTAAGCCGCCCTTTCGAGTTTTCAACTCAGACAACCCCCATTGACCCAAACCGCCCTTTTCGGGTTTTCAATTTGAGTCCTCCTTTTTTTTTCTTTTTTTAAAGCAAAATACTTCTTCACAAAGTCTGAATGAATCGGGTTTGGCAAAACATCCCCATCCACTTCAGCCAAAATCAAAGCTCTACCTAAAAAATCTTTTTTCACCACATAAGGACCCTCCCAATTCGACGTCCATTTCCCTCGATGATCTTGCTGATACGGGAGAATCTTTTTCAAGACTAACTCTCCTTCTCTGAAATGTTTGGGATGGACTTTCTTATCATGCGCCCGCATCATTCGCTTTTGGTACAACTGACCATGGCAAAGTGCTGCAAGTCTTTTTTCCTCAAGGAGATTCAACTGTTCAAAATGATCTCGTACCCATTCTGCTTCTTCCAAATCCACCTCTTTCTACACCCTTAAAGAAGGGATTTCTACTTCAACTAGTAACACAACCTCCATCCCATATACTAACAAAAATGGGGTTGCCCCTATGGAAGTCCGAACCGAAGTTCTATAAGCATGCAGGGCAAAAGGCAATTTTTCATGCCAATCTTTATAGACATCGATCATCTTCTCTACAATCTTTTTGATGTTCTTGTTGGCTGCTTCCACAGCTCCATCCATCTTTGGACGATATGCTGCTGAGTTGTGATGCTTGATCTTAAACTGTTCACAAACCTCTTTCAACATCTTGCTATTCAAATTACGAGCATTATCAGAAATGATTCTCTCTGGTAATCCATATCGACAAATTATCTCATTCTTTATGAACTTACAAACCACTTCTCGTGTAACACTTGCATATGGGGCTGCCTCTACCCATTTCGTGAAATAATCAATCATCACAAAAATGAACTGATGCCCATTTGTCGTCTTTGGGGTGATAGGTCCAATCACATCCATGCCCCACATTGAGAATGGCCATGGAGGTGCCAAAACATGCAACTCATTTGGAGGAGCATTAATCTTATCTGCATAAATCTGGCATTTATGACATTTTCGGGCATGGTCAATACAATCCTTCTCCATTGTCAACCAATAATAATCCGCCCTCATTATCTGTCTAGCCATCATGTGACATTCGCATGTGCCCCACAAATTCCATCATGCACTTCCTCTAGTATCCTCTTTGCTTCTACGACGTCAACACATCTCAAAAGCACCAGGTCTCGGATTCTCTTATACAATATTTCTCCGTCAAGAAGAAACCCATAGCTAATCTTTGGATGAGCCGTTTATCATTATCTGAGGCGTGTTCCAGGTACCGTTGATATTTGACGTATTGCATGATTGATGCACCCAAAAGAGTGTATCTTATTTAACCTTGCACTAAAAAGATAAATTGTAAGTATAGTAGTTAGCAAGGGTCGAGTCCTCAGGGATTGGGTTTTAGTTTATAAGTTAATAGTTTAAAACTTAAATTCAAGAACAATAAAAGAAAAGGGGTTTTTTGAAGCCAGATTTAAACTAAAGTAAATAATAAGAACAAGATGCAAGGCGGTATAACCAGCCAATAAAAATATATATACTAAATTAGGCGGTATAACCAGCCAATAAAAATATATATACTAAATTAGGCGGTATAACCAGCCAAAAAAAATAAAACAAATTTAATATACAAATTAGGCGGTATAACCAGCCAATAAAAATAAATATAAAAAATAAGCAAACTAAAAGTAAGAAAACAAGTAAGTAAGAAGAATTAAATATGAAAAATATGGTTAAGGTTTCATTCTCCACCACTAGACATCATTAAGAATCAATTTCAGATCTATCAATATCAACCAACTATCAAAGTTAACAACCGTAGATAACAACAAGCTCTGTTACCCCAATCTTTCCTTAGTTTGTCGTTAAATAGAACAAGCTCTCTATTTAATCTCTAACCATTAAACAACCTAGAATAAGCTCTCTAAATTCAATTTAATGGCAGCTTTATGATGAGAAAGATAGGTTGATCTAAGCAACAAACACATAAGCTCGGATTGTTCAACTTAGGTTATGTTCCACTTTGCAATTATTGAAAACTTGACCATAATCATTAATCACAAATTGCCACTTATGAATAGGAAATCAAGACAATTACACGGATCAAGACTCCTAAACTAGCAATAGATAATTATCAAGATCTATCTAGTTGTACACCTAAATAAATCAAGACAACATCATGAACAATTCTTATAGAAGAACATAAGCAACTTTGATAGAAAATTAATGATAGATAGAATCTGAAAATCAATCACAAAACATGTCTAGGGCTTTGAAATCACCCTTAACCAAATAGAAGTTTAGCCTAGCATAGGCATTATAAACATAAAATTAAATAGAATCTAAGAAGAAAATAAAAGAAAGAAAGAAGAAGAAGAAGAATATTAATTATCCAACCTCTTGCTCTTTCTAAAGAAAAACAAAACTAGAGAAAAGAAAGAAGAAGAAAACTTAGAGAATTTTATTACAATGGCTAATATCCTACCTATGTACAATATGATCCCTTACAATCATCCAAGGCCCTCTATTTATACACATTTTGGAGGGCTAAATGACAAGAGACAAGCTTTACAAATTTCAAAGGTAGGTATAATAGGTGGGTGCATTTTCTAACAATTTTCGTCATATATGACGATTTTGATCAGCCAACTTGATGGTCGATTTTGTCAATTTTGGAGGCCTTATCTGATCACATGGTCTTCTAGAAAAATGTTACCCTATCAGTTACTGATCCATAGCCGTTGGAATCAGCTCATTTTCTGATGTCGATAAGAAGATATGGGCATAATACGAAAACAGGTCAGCACAGACGTCATTGCACATCAGCCAACTTGATGGTCGATTTCGCTAGGGAAAACGACTCCGTTTCAAGAAGTGTAAAACATTAAAAAGATAGATATGCCTCTTAGCTTTGCATGGCTACAAATTTCAGCCTTATTGCTTCAGTGAAACTTGAGATATAGCTGATATGGAAAAAGGTGTCGGAACTGGAACTGAACTGGATTTGCCCTTAATTCTAGTAATCTGAAATCACTCAAAGAAACTTGTGAAAAACACCAAAATACATAAAAATATAAAAGATCATAAACACAATTAGACTAAACAATAATAACTCGTATTTGACACAAAACAATAATAAAACATAACTAAAAACTATATAATTATACGAGTTATCACACCCCCACACTTAGATTGTTGCTAGTCCCTAGCAACGACTCAATAAAAATAAAATAAGAAAATCTAATCTAATCCATTTTCGTAGGAAATCACGGTGGCACTTAGCATGTGACACAAGCCTTTAAACCCCTAGGTGTCCCTAGTGGACGAGTTTAGTCTCATGAGGGTTTACTAGAACGATACCCACAAACATTGAAAAACTAAAATATAAATAAACTGCATATACTAAAAATATTTACTCCTAATCCTTTCAATACAAATTAGAGACAATATTTGAACAAGTCTTATAAACTAATCAATAGCTTAAAGAATTTCACAAAAAATCATGCTTGAATGTAAATTGTTTGAGTTAAGCCAATATTAGCATAACATATCTCAATCAAAATATTGCATGTTCAAATTTAATCTCAACTTCTCACATGGGATACCCTAATGATTTTCACTCTTTAAAGTAGTGGTGAAGTGTTTACACTCAATCAATCTCATGAAAACAGTTCTACCATATTCTTGCTTGTCCACCTATTCTCCCCTATTTAGATCATACAACATCATGAATCAAGAGGTCTTTAATCAAGGTTGTAATGGGGCCAAGGGGTTTGTAATGTGGTTGAAGAACAAAAGGATAAAGATATCACAAAGGTTCCAAAGAGTTCATAAAGTTTAGAGACATAAAAAGATTATACAAAGAAACTTCTCAAAACTCTTTACAAGTACATAGTCACCTAGGCCGGATATTCATGTTGGGCCTTTTCTTCATTCTAAACAACTTTGTAACATCTTTTTCTTTTTCCACAAATTCAAGAGATGATTCATATATATATATATATATATTTTTACATAGGAATGTATTTTCCAGTATTCCATTTCTTTTTCTCTTGACTTTTCTTTTCTTTTCCCCCCACACTTATTTCTTGTTTCTAACCCAAATTTTTAATAGATCTTCATTGTCTTTGCAACTTGTCTCAAAACATGCTAATTCATCTTTGGAACAAAGGTAAAGATATAAGTATATTTAGGTTAGGGACAAGTTATGGTTACCAAAGAGATAGCTTATTCAATGTATGCTCAAATTGGTTCACTAAGGGTGTGTTCTCTTGGAACATCAATAAGGGATGGCTGTTTGGCCTTGGCTAAAAATCCTAATGCCTCTATCATATTCATGTTGTCACATGTATCAATATAGTCTCAAACGGTTTAAAGCAAGTTCTAGAGAATCATGTAATCATAAGAGCACTCAAGAAAGAAATTAGATTGATTTGTATAATGCATCAATCATTATAGGCTCAAAAACTCACAAGGATGATTATACAAGTCAGATTAAGTCTAAACATGCTTCTTTCTCAATCAACATATCATATTAACATTGGCTCATAAAAAGGTTGACATCAAGCTCAATTCTCATGAAAATCTTCTCACTAATAAATCTGTTTTAGACTTATGCAATTCATATCTCATCATTGTATTAAAAAGGAACTAAAACTCACAAAATAATAATAATAATAATAATAATAATATAGAAAAAAAAAATAGTAGACAAAAATAAAAGAAATCCTAAATCATTCCCCCCCACACTTAATTCTTACATTGTCCTCAATGTAAGTCTATTAACTCAAATGAAAGAATCATGTGTAAGAGAAAAGAACTAATAACATAAGAATAGGAACAACTAAGACTTAAAACAAAAAAAAACCATGCAACCTAAATAATCCTAAAATACTAAACAAAAATTAACAAGTAAACATAAAAAGATTAAAATCAAACTGACAAGGTATGTCTCAAGTCTCCCTTACTCAGACCTTCTTCAGAATGAATACTTCTAAATTGCTTAAAACACAACAAACTATTTTTTTTTTTTTTTGAAAAGAAGAAATCAAACTGACAAGATATGTCTCAAGTCTCCCTTACTCAGACCTTGTTCAGAATGAATACTTCTAAATGGCTTAAAACACAACAATTTTTTTTTTTTTTTAAATTAGCAAAATATGTCCCTTACCCCCTACTAAAATATGACATTGTCCCCAATGTCAAATTTTAAAGGTAGAATTTAGGAGATATTACCTGCAGAGGTTGCTAACCACTTATTATAACTGAGACACAACAAGCAAAATGTTAGATAATGTCACAAAGACAAAGTGCAATCCACTCCTTGCTCGTCCATATCTCTTTTTCTTTTTCCGAGCGTTTGCGAAACAACCGTAGCAGATAAACACTCATAAGCTTGGAGCTTTTTGAGTAAATCTTCAATGGTTGTAGCAGAAATTATGGTTCTCCTTGCCTCTGAAAACATGATAACTCGTATAATTATATAGTTTTTAGTTATGTTTTATTAATGTTTTGTGTCAAATACGAGTTATTATTGTTAGTCTAATTGTGTTTATGATCTTTTATATTTTTATGTATTTTGGTGTTTTTCACAAGTTTCTTTGAGTGATTTCAGATTACTAGAATTAAGGGCAAATCCATTTCAGTTTCAGTTCCGACACCTTTTGCCATATCAGCTATATCTCGAGTTTCACTGAAGCAATAAGGCTGAAATTTGTAGCCATGCAAAGCTAAGAGGCATATCTATCTTTTTCATGTTTTACACTTCTTAACACGGAGTCGTTTTCCCTAGCGAAATCGACCATCAAGTTGGCTGATGTGCAATGACGTCTGTGCTGACATGTTTTCGTATTATGCCCATATCTTCTTAACCACATTAGAAAATGAACTGATTCCAACGGCTATGGTTCCGTAACTGATAGGGGAACCTTTGTCTAGAAGACCATGTGATCAGATCAGGCCTCCAATATTGAAGAAATCGACCATCAAGGTGGCTGATGTGCAATGACGTCTGTGCTGACATGTTTTCGTATTTGGCCCATATCTGCTTAACCACATCAGAAAATGAGCTGATTCCAACGGCTATGGTTCCGTAACTGATAGGGGAACCTTTTTCTAGAAGACCATGTGATCAGATCAGGCCTCCAATATTGACGAAATCGACCATCAAGTTGGCTGATCAAAATCGTCATATACCTACCTTTGAAATTTGTAAAGCTTGTCTCTTATCATTTAGCCCTCCAAAATGTGTATAAATAGAGGGCCTTGGATGATTGTAAGGGATCAGATTGTACATAGGTAGGATATTAGCCATTTTAATAAAATTCTCTAAGTTTTCTTCTTCTTTCTTTTCTCTAGTTTTCTTTCTTTTCTCTAGTTTTCTTTTTCTTTAGAGAGAGCAAGAGGTTGGATAATTAATATTCTTCCTCTTCTTCTTTCTTTCTTTTATTTTCTTCTTAGATTTTCTTTAATTTTATGTTTATGTTTATAATGCCTATGCTAGGCTAAACTTCTATTTGGTTAAGGGTGATTTCAAAGCCCTAGACATGTTTTGTGATTGATTTTCAGATTCTATCTATCATTAATTTTCTATCAAAGTTGCTTATGTTCTTCTACAAGAATTGTTCATGATGTTGTCTTGATTTATTTAGGTGTACAACTAGATAGATCTTGATAATTATCTATTGCTAGTCTAGGAGTCTTGATCCGTGTAATTGTCTTGATTTCCTATTCATAAGTGGCAATTTGTGATTAATGATTATGGTCAAGTTTTCAATAATTGCAAAGTGGAACATAACCTAAGTTGAACAATCCGAGCTTATGTGTTTGTTGCTTAGATCAACCTATCTTTCTCATCATAAAGCTGCCATTAAATTGAATTTAGAGAGCTTATTCTAGGTTGTTTAATGGTTAGAGATTAAATAGAGAGCTTGTTCTATTTAACGACAAACTAAGGAAAGATTGGGATAACAGAGCTTGTTGTTATCTACGGTTGTTAACTTTGATAGTTGGTTGATATTGATAGATCTGAAATTGATTCTTAATGATGTCTAGTGGTGGAGAATGAAACCTTAACCATATTTTTCATATTTGATTCTTCTTACTTACTTGTTTTCTTACTTTTCTAGTTTGCTTATTTTTAAAAGTATATTTATTTTTATTGGCTGGTTATACCGCCTAATTTGTATATTAACTTTGTTTTATTTTTATTGGCTGGTTATACCGCCTAATTTAGTATATATATTTTTATTGGCTGGTTATACCGCCTAATTTAGTATATATTTTTATTGGCTGGTTATACCGCCTTGCATCTTATTCTTATTATTTACTTTAGTTTAAATCTGGCTTCAAAAACCCCTTTTCTTTTATTGTTCTTGAATTTAAGTTTTAAACTATTAACTTATAAACTAAAACCCAATCCCTGAGGACTCGACCCTTGCTAACTACTATACTTACAATTTATCTTTTTAGTGCAAGGTTAAATAAGATACACTCTTTTGGGTGCATCAAATTTTTGGCGCCGTTGCCGGGGATTGTTTTCTTTAGTTTATTTGTTACTTGGTTTATTCTTATTTTCTGTTCTAATTATTTACTTTCTTATTTTTTTTATTAGTGAATGTTCCAAGCTCCCGAAAAAGACTTACGACTTAGAAAAATTCGGGAATTTATAACTTCTCACCAACAACCAATCGAGGAGTTGATCCAAAACATCCAAGAGAAGCAAGGAGAGATGGCAGCAGCTGACAACCGAACTCTCAAGGAGCTAGCCGCTCCGGACTTGGGTCAACAACCATTATGCATTGAATATGCTAATCTTGAGGTAGCTTTTGAATTAAAATCTGGTTTGATTCACCTTCTCCCAACTTTTCATGGTTTTGCAGGAGAGGATCCAAATAAGCACCTCAAGGAATTCCATGTAGTTTGCTCAAGCATGAGACCAACAGGGGTCACGGAAGAGCAAGTTAAGTTGAGAGCCTTCCCATTCTCTCTAGCTGATTCAGCAAAGGAATGGCTCTACTATCTACCATCCGGGACCATCACTACATGGAATGATTTGAAGAAAGCATTCTTGGAAAGGTATTTCCCAGCATCTAAGGCTGCCAACATTAGGAAAGAGATATGTGGGATTCGGCAATACAACGAAGAGTCCTTATATGAATATTGGGAGAGGTTCAAGAAACTTTGTGCATCATGTCCACACCATCAGATAAGTGAACAACTTCTCATCCAATACTTCTATGAAGGTCTCATGCCCATGGAGAGAAGTATGATAGATGCCGCTAGTGGGGGAGCTCTAGTTGATAAGACTCCCAGGGCTGCTAGAACATTAATCTCCAACATGGCAGCCAATTCTCAACAGTTCTCAATGAGACAAGATCCACCACCACAACCCAAGAGAGTTAATGAGGTAAGTATATCATCCCTTGAACAAAAATTTGATAAACTGACTTCTCTTGTTCAACAATTGGCTGTAGGTAAAATACAACAAATAAAGGCTTGTGGCATATGTTCAAACATAGGGCACCAAACTGATATGTGTCCAACACTTCAAGAGGATACCAATGAACATGTGAATGCCATGGGTGGATTTCAGAACCAATCAAGGAAATATGATCCCTACTCAAACACTTACAATCCAGGATGGAGGGATCATCCAAACTTCAATTATGGAGGGAACCAATCACAAACTATTCCTCCACCATTTGACCACAGGCCACCGGGTTTTCAGCAAAGAGTGCAACAACCATACCAAACCCGACAACAACTACCACCCACCCAAAATTCAGGTACTTCTCTTGAAGATCTTGTTAAAGCTCTTTCTACTAATACAATTCAATTTCAACAGGAAACAAAGACAAGTATTCGAAATTTGGAGACTCAAATAGGGCAATTGGCAACAACCATGAGTCAAATGCAAGCAAGAGATTCTGGGAAATTACCTTCCCAAACCATAGTGAATCCAAGAGAGAATGCCAATGCTATAAATTTAAGAAGTGGGAAACAGCTAGAGAAACCACAAAATGATAGTGCTCAAGGGGAGAACAATACCATGGCATCCTCTTCACATCCCAACGAGCCACTAAAAAAGGTAATTCCTAAACCATCCTTTCCTTCTTATATAACTCCTCCACCTTTTCCTAGCAGGTTAGCAAAGTCCAAGAAGGAGGAGCAAGAGAAGGAAATTTTGGAAACCTTCCGGAAAGTAGAGGTGAACATTCCTTTACTAGATGCTATCAAGCAAGTGCCAAGATATGCCAAGTTCCTAAAAGAGTTGTGCACATCTAAACGGAAGTTGAAATGGAATGAAAAGGTAAGTGTAGGGGAGAATGTGTCAGCTGTTCTTCAAAAGAAACTCCCACCTAAATGCAAGGATCCAGGTATGTTTACCATTCCTTGTAAGATAGGCAACACCAGGTTTGAGCGTGCTATGCTAGATCTAGGGGCATCTATTAATGTCATGCCATATTCAATTTATGCTTCATTGAATCTAGGACCATTAGAGGAAACCGGTGTTATAATACAACTTGCTGACCGTTCTAACACTTATCCAAGAGGAGTTGTAGAAGACGTTCTTGTACAGGTTAATGAATTGGTTTTTCCCGCTGACTTTTATGTTATTGAGATGGAAGATGAGATGTCTTCTAATCCCACACCTATTCTATTAGGGAGACCATTCTTGAAAACAGCAAGAACTAAAATAGATGTACATGATGGCACTTTAACTATGGAATTTGATGGTGAAATAATTCGCTTTAACATTTTTGAGGCCATGAGATATCCTAGTGATGTGCATTCTGTTTTTAATATTGATATAATTGACTCACTAGTGCAGCAAGCTTATGAGCTAGATGGTGAAGATAGTGTAGAAATAGTCCTTAGCAACCATCTCGGAATGGGGAATGCTAAACTAGCCTTGAGTGACCAGGTGGAAGGGGCACTAGAATCTTTACACTCGCTGCAACCTAAAGATGCAAGGTTTGATGTTTCATTTATTGATTTGCCTTTATCTAATGAGAAACTTCTACCTTCCATTTTGCAGGCACCAACTTTAGAGTTGAAACCACTACCGAACCACTTGAAATATTTGTTCTTAGGGGAAAAGGACACACTACCTGTCATCATTGCCAAAGAGCTCACACCTTTGCAAGAAGAGCGACTTATCCGGGTGCTTAGAGAGCATAAAACAGCAATTGGTTGGACAATTGCCGATATCAAGGGAATAAGCCCATCCATGTGCATGCACAGGATTTTGTTAGAGGAAGGGTCTAAACCAACAAGAGAAGCACAAAGGAGATTGAACCCTCCTATGATGGAGGTTGTGAAAAAGGAGATACTGAAGCTCCTAGATGTTGGAGTGATCTATCCTATCTCGGATAGCAAATGGGTGAGCCCAGTCCAAGTGGTTCCAAAGAAATCAGGTGTAACGGTGGTAACAAATAATGAGAATGAACTTGTTCCTACTAGGATTCAAACAGGATGGCGAGTTTGTATTGATTATCGTAAACTTAATTCCACAACTCGCAAAGACCACTTTCCTTTACCTTTTATTGATCAAATGCTTGAAAGGTTAGCTGGCCATTCTCATTATTGTTTTCTTGATGGTTTTTCAGGTTATAATCAGATAGCCATTGCTCCGGAGGACCAAGAGAAAACAACATTCACATGTCCATTTGGTACTTTTGCATACCGGCGTATGCCATTTGGTCTTTGTAATGCACCAGCTACATTCCAAAGGTGTATGGTTAGCATATTTTCAGATTATGTAGAGAACATCATAGAAGTGTTTATGGATGATTTTAGTGTCTATGGTGATTCTTTTGATAGATGTATAGAGAACCTTACACTTGTACTTGAAAGATGCATGGAAACTAACCTTGTTTTGAATTGGGAAAAATGTCACTTTATGGTAGAACAAGGAATAGTTTTGGGTCATGTTATTTCTTCTAGAGGGATGGAGGTTGATAAATCTAAAATAGATATTATGCATTCTTTACCACCTCCCACAAATGTGAGAGAGGTTCGTTCTTTTCTTGGACATGCAGGTTTCTATAGGAGATTTATCAAAGACTTCTCAAAGATCACATTACCTCTTTGCAAGCTACTACAAAAAGATGTGGTTTTCCACTTTGATGATAAATGCAAAGAGGCGTTTGAAACATTGAAGGGACTCTTGACATCAGCTCCTATCATGCAACCACCAGATTGGAATATACCTTTTGAAATCATGTGTGATGCTAGTGACTATGCCATTGGAGCTGTTTTGGGCCAACGGGTTGGCAAAGCCTCACATGCCATTTATTATGCCTCACGAACTCTTAATGATGCTCAATTGAACTATTCCACTACTGAAAAAGAACTTTTGGCTGTTGTATTTGCTTTAGAAAAATTTCGATCTTATTTAATTGGTACTAAAGTAATTGTATTTTCTGACCATGCAGCCCTTAGGTACTTACTCACTAAGAAGGAGGCCAAACCAAGGTTGATCAGATGGATACTTCTCTTACAAGAGTTTGATTTGGAGATAAAAGATAAGAGAGGTAGTGACAACTTGGTTGCGGACCATCTTAGCCGTTTAGTTCATGAAGATGATGCACTACCCTTGAATGAGAACTTTCCGGATGAGCAACTTCTTTTTATAAGAACAACAACTCCTTGGTATGCTGATATTGTTAATTACTTAGTTACCAAGAAGTTGCCACAAGAGTTGACACAAGCTCAAAGAAATAAGATCAAGAGTGATGCCAAATACTACATATGGGATGATCCTTACCTTTGGAAGCATTGCTCCGATCAGATTATAAGAAGGTGTGTACTCGAAACTGAATTTCAATCTATTCTCACCTTTTGTCACTCTTATGCATGTGGAGGACACTTTGGATCCAAAAGAACAGCCATGAAAGTTCTTGATTCTGGATTTTATTGGCCTACCATATTCAAAGATGCATACCTCTTTTGCAAGTCATGTGATCGTTGCCAAAGAACTGGTAACTTAGGTGCTAGAAATCAAATGCCTCAAACTCCAATACTTATTGTTGAAATTTTTGATGTATGGGGCATGGATTTCATGGGACCTTTTCCTCCTTCTTTTGGTAATCTTTATATTTTACTTGCCGTTGATTATGTTTCAAAGTGGGTGGAAGCAAAATCCACTAGGACTAATGACTCTAAAGTTGTTTCAGATTTTGTCAAGACTAACATCTTTGCTAGGTTTGGAACGCCAAAGGCTATAATCAGCGATAGAGGTACTCACTTTTGCAATAGGACTATGGAAGCACTTTTGAGGAAGTATAACATCACACACAAGGTCTCCACCTCATATCATCCTCAAACTAGTGGGCAAGCTGAAGTGTCAAACCGAGAAGTTAAGTCCATCCTTGAAAAGACAGTTAATCCAAATAGGAAGGATTGGAGTTCACGACTTGATGATGCACTTTGGGCTTATAGGACAGCATATAAGACACCCATTGGTATGTCTCCTTATCGACTTGTTTATGGTAAGCCTTGTCATCTTCCGGTTGAATTGGAACATAAATCATATTGGGCTATCAAACAATGCAACATGGAGATGGATGAGATAGGAAAGAAAAGAAAACTTGACCTACAAGAATTAGAGGAGATAAGGAATGATGCCTATCAGAATTCTAGGATTTACAAGGAAAAAACTAAGGCATTCCATGACAAGATGATATCAAGAAAAGAATTTGTTGTTGGACAAAAAGTTCTTCTCTTCCATTCACGCCTTAAGTTATATCCAGGTAAGTTACGTTCTCGTTGGGTTGGACCTTTTGTTATTACTAATGTATTTACTCATGGTGCAGTTGAAATCCAAAGCCCGAAAACAGATAAGGCATTCAAAGTGAATGGTCATAGATTGAAGCCTTACTATGAGAACTTTCCAATACAAGATGTGGAGGAGTTTCCACTTTTTGAGCCAAAGTATGTTGAATAATAATGGCATGGGTCTAAGTCAAGCTGAGGACAATAAACCAAGCGCTTCTTGGAGAGGCAACCCAAAAGGATGGAGAGCATCTATTATATCAGATTTGCATATTCCTTACTCTCCATCATTCTATCTTTTATTGTTTTTCTTTTCTTTTGTTTAATAGTTCTTTTCTCTTACATATAATTCTTGCATTGGGGGATAATAGCATTACATTGAGGACAATGTAAAAATTATGTGTGGGGGGAAGAATTTAGGATTTTATTTAGAGTGTTTTGTTTTTGAGTCTTTTTATGTTGTTTTTCTTTTTGATCCTTGTTTTGAAAATAACTAGATGTAAATATAATTTTTTTTAACCCCGGTTAAATGGCGGATAACGGTACTCCGTGATTATTTAAATCGGTTCCATCAGCTACCCACAAAACTGATATTGTATATAAATTTCTCTTCCAATTTCTCTTTCAATTTTTTTTTTCATTCTTTTTTTTTTTTTCAGGATGGATGATATTCTCACAAGATTGCAGAAACGATTTCCTCCTTTTCCTCGAAATATTTTACTGAAGCTTTACCAAGTTCGACTTGAAAGATTAAGAATGCTTATGCACAAAGGGATTCCTGACGACATACGTTGGATAATTGAAGCCAAGGTACGTGAAGATGAATATCTTCCTGTTTTGCATTTACCAGGTACAGGTAGAAGCACTTTTGCAAAGAAGCGACGAGCAAAGCGCATGAGTTCAAATTGCCACAAATGTGCACGATGGACGTGTAACGGTAAATGTCGTTCTATTGGGATTCCGTCCTCTAATCGAGATGATAAAATTGAATTCATTAAGGATGGACTGAGTAAGGAGAATTTGGGTAATATCCAACTTTCTCTTGAGACGCATCCTAGTGGAGACGTACAAAGAGAAATTCTTGATTTATGGCCGCAATTCCAAAGGGAATGGCAACATCTTGGGAATCTGATGTTAAAAGACCCTGTTTGCCAGCTTGTAAGAAAACTGGATGGGAAGCATATCCTCGACTCATAGAAGGCGTTTAAGCCGTTTCTGGACGTAAAACCAGAGGAAGATGTGAGCCACAATCACAACTACAATAAATGACTTCTCAGCTTTTGGTTTGATTTGCAATAACTTTATTTTGGTTTAATTTACGTGTTGTTCGATTTGTGTAACTATTCTCGTTTTTTTTTTTTATTTGTCTTTTACGGTTGATTTTTTTTTTCTCTTTTTGATTTTCTTCCTGAAATCACGCAAAAATCTTTTGTTAGGTTAACATTTTCTTCTGACAGGTCAGATACACTTTCGACGACATTATTACTCTTGTCTGATTCACTACTGAGTCCTCTATATATTACACCATGTACTCATTCTCTTTCAGGCACTCGAAGAAAAAAAAAATGGCAAGTACTTCATCCCAGCGCATTAAAAAAATTTGTGTCTTTGGAGGTGCTTATCCAGGAAAAAATAACATATTCGCTGATGAAGCCATAAGAGTTGGAGTAATACTTGCCCAACAAAAGATCCACTTGATTTATGGAGGCGGTAGTACGGGTTTAATGGGAGCAGTCGCTACAGCAGCACACGCCGGAGGAAGTCCAGTTCTAGGAATCGTGCCAAAACTATTCACAAGTTTTTGTGGACCTACCGTGGGTAAGGAAATACAAGTCTGGAGTGTCCCTGAACGGATAACAATCATGTACCATTCTGCCGATGCATTCATTGCTTTACCAGGAGGTCTGGGTACATTGGAAGAAATAGCTTGCGTGGCTTCTTGGTCATCTTTGGTCACAAATAAGAAACCCATTGGTTTGCTTAATATTAATGGTTATTTTAGTAATTTGCTTTTATATTTAGATAATGCTGTGGATAATGGATTCATGTTTTCAGAGGCAAGGAGAACCATAATTTCTGCTACAACCATTGAAGATTTACTTAAAAAGCTCCAAGCTTATGAGTGTTTATCTGCTACGGTTGTTTCGCAAACGCTCGGAAAAAGAAAAAGAGATATGGACGAGCAAGGAGTGGATTGCACTTTGTCTTTGTGACATTATCTAACATTTTGCTTGTTGTGTCTCAGTTGTAATAAGTGGTTAGCAACCTCTGCAGGTAATATCTCCTAAATTCTACCTTTAAAATTTGACATTGGGGACAATGTCATATTTTAGTAGGGGGTAAGGGACATATTTTGCTAATAAAAAAAAAAAAATTTAAGAAGTATTCATTCTGAACAAGGTCTGAGTAAGGGAGACTTGAGACATACCTTGTCAGTTTGATTTCTTCTTTTCAAAAAAAAAAAAAAAAAAAATTTAAGAAGTATTCATTCTGAACAAGGTCTGAGTAAGGGAGACTTGAGACATACCTTGTGAGTTTGATTTCTTCTTTTCAAAAAAAAAAAAAAAAAAAGAGTTTGTTGTGTTTTAAGCAATTTAGAAGTATTCATTCTGAACAAGGCCTGAGTAAGGGAGACTTGAGACATACCTTGTCAGTTTGATTTTAATCTTTTTATGTTTACTTGTTAATTTTTGTTTAGTATTTTAGGATTATTTAGGTTGCATGAGTTTGTTTTGTTTTGAGTCTTAGTTGTTCCTATTCTTATGTTATTAGTTCTTTTCTCTTACACATGATTCTTTCATTTGTGTTAATAGACTTACATTGAGGACAATGTAAGAATTAAGTGTGGGGGGAATGATTTAGGATTTCTTTTATTTTTGTCTACTATTTTTTTTTATGAGTCTTTATTATTATTATTATTTTTAGTGTGTTTTAGTTCCTTTTTAATACAATGATGAGATATGAATTGCATAGGTCTAAACTGGTTATTAGTGAGAAGATTTTCATGAGAATTGAGCTTGATGTCAACCTTTTTATGAGCCAATGTTAATATAATATGTTGATTGAGAAAGAAGCATGTTTAGACTTAATCTGACTTGTATAATCATCCTTGTGAGTTTTTGAGCCTATAATGATTAATGCTTTATACAAATCAATCTAATTTCTTTCTTGAGTGCTCTTATGATTACAGGATTCTCTAGAACTTGCTTTAAACCGTTTGAGACTATATTGATACATGTGACAACATGAATATGATAGAGGCATTAGGATTTTTAGCCAGAGCCAAACAGCCATCCCTTATTGATGTTCCAAGAGAACACACCCTTAGTGAACCAATTTGAGCCTACATTGAATAAGCTATCTCTTTGGTAACCATAACTTGTCCCTAACCTAAATATACTTATATCTTTACCTTTGTTCCAAAGATGAATTAGCATGTTTTGAGACAAGTTGCAAAGACAAGGGATATTTTTAGTTAAAAATTTGGGTTAGAAACAAGAAATAAGTGTGGGGGGGAAAGAAAAGAAAAGTCAAGAAATCAACAAATGAAATACTGGCAAATACATTCCTATGTAAAAAAAAAAAATATATGAATCATCTCTTGAATTTGTGGAAAAAGAAAAAGATGTTACAAAGTCGTTTAGAATGAAGAAAAGGCCCAACATAAATATCCGGCCTAGGTGACTATGTACTTGTAAAGAGTTTTGAGAAGTTTCTTTGTATGATCTTTTTATGTCTCTAAACTTTATGAACTCTTTGGAACCTTTGTGATATCTTTATCCTTTTGTTCTTCAACCACATTACAAACCCCTTGGCCCCATTACAACCTTGATTAAAGACCTCTTGATTCATGAAGTTGTATGATCTAAATAGTGGAGAATAGGTGGACAAGCAAGAATATGGTAGAACTGTTTTCATGAGATTGATTGAGTGTAAACACTTCACCACTACTTTAAAGAGTAAAAATCATGAGGGTATCCCATGTGAGAAGTTGAGATTAAATTTGAACATGCAATATTTTGATTGAGATATGTTATGCTAATATTGGCTTAACTCAAACAATTTACATTCAAGCATGATTTTTTGTGAAATTCTTTAAGCTATTGATTAGTTTATAAGACTTGTTCAAATATTGTATCTAATTTGTATTGAAAGGATTAGGAGTAAATATTTTTAGTATATGCAGTTTATTTATATTTTAGTTTTTCAATGTTTGTGGGTATCGTTATAGTAAACCCTCACGAGACTAAACTCGTCCACTAGGGACACCTAGGGGTTTAAAGGCTTGTGTCACATGCTAAGTGCCACCGTGATTTCCTACGAAAATGGATTAGATTAGATTTTCTTATTTTATTTTTATTGAGTCGTTGCTAGGGACTAGCAACAATCTAAGTGTAGGGGTGTGATAACTCGTATAATTATATAGTTTTTAGTTATGTTTTATTAATGTTTTGTGTCAAATACGAGTTATTATTGTTAGTCTAATTGTGTTTATGATCTTTTATATTTTTATGTATTTTGGTGTTTTTCACAAGTTTCTTTGAGTGATTTCAGATTACTAGAATTAAGGGCAAATCCATTTCAGTTTCAGTTCCGACACCTTTTGCCATATCAGCTATATCTCGAGTTTCACTGAAGCAATAAGGCTGAAATTTGTAGCCATGCAAAGCTAAGAGGCATATCTATCTTTTTCATGTTTTACACTTCTTAACACGGAGTCGTTTTCCCTAGCGAAATCGACCATCAAGTTGGCTGATGTGCAATGACGTCTGTGCTGACATGTTTTCGTATTATGCCCATATCTTCTTAACCACATCAGAAAATGAGCTGATTCCAACGGCTATGGTTCCGTAACTGATAGGGGAACCTTTGTCTAGAAGACCATGTGATCAGATCAGGCCTCCAATATTGAAGAAATCGACCATCAAGGTGGCTGATGTGCAATGACGTCTGTGCTGACATGTTTTCGTATTTGGCCCATATCTGCTTAACCACATCAGCAAATGAGCTGATTCCAACGGCTATGGTTCCGTAACTGATAGGGGAACCGTTTTCTAGAAGACCATGTGATCAGATCAGGCCTCCAATATTGACGAAATCGACCATCAAGTTGGCTGATCAAAATCGTCATATACCTACCTTTGAAATTTGTAAAGCTTGTCTCTTATCATTTAGCCCTCCAAAATGTGTATAAATAGAGGGCCTTGGATGATTGTAAGGGATCAGATTGTACATAGGTAGGATATTAGCCATTTTAATAAAATTCTCTAAGTTTTCTTCTTCTTTCTTTTCTCTAGTTTTCTTTCTTTTCTCTAGTTTTCTTTTTCTTTAGAGAGAGCAAGAGGTTGGATAATTAATATTCTTCCTCTTCTTCTTTCTTTCTTTTATTTTCTTCTTAGATTTTCTTTAATTTTATGTTTATGTTTATAATGCCTATGCTAGGCTAAACTTCTATTTGGTTAAGGGTGATTTCAAAGCCCTAGACATGTTTTGTGATTGATTTTCAGATTCTATCTATCATTAATTTTCTATCAAAGTTGCTTATGTTCTTCTACAAGAATTGTTCATGATGTTGTCTTGATTTATTTAGGTGTACAACTAGATAGATCTTGATAATTATCTATTGCTAGTCTAGGAGTCTTGATCCGTGTAATTGTCTTGATTTCCTATTCATAAGTGGCAATTTGTGATTAATGATTATGGTCAAGTTTTCAATAATTGCAAAGTGGAACATAACCTAAGTTGAACAATCCGAGCTTATGTGTTTGTTGCTTAGATCAACCTATCTTTCTCATCATAAAGCTGCCATTAAATTGAATTTAGAGAGCTTATTCTAGGTTGTTTAATGGTTAGAGATTAAATAGAGAGCTTGTTCTATTTAACGACAAACTAAGGAAAGATTGGGATAACAGAGCTTGTTGTTATCTACGGTTGTTAACTTTGATAGTTGGTTGATATTGATAGATCTGAAATTGATTCTTAATGATGTCTAGTGGTGGAGAATGAAACCTTAACCATATTTTTCATATTTGATTCTTCTTACTTACTTGTTTTCTTACTTTTCTAGTTTGCTTATTTTTAAAAGTATATTTATTTTTATTGGCTGGTTATACCGCCTAATTTGTATATTAACTTTGTTTTATTTTTATTGGCTGGTTATACCGCCTAATTTAGTATATATATTTTTATTGGCTGGTTATACCGCCTAATTTAGTATATATTTTTATTGGCTGGTTATACCGCCTTGCATCTTATTCTTATTATTTACTTTAGTTTAAATCTGGCTTCAAAAACCCCTTTTCTTTTATTGTTCTTGAATTTAAGTTTTAAACTATTAACTTATAAACTAAAACCCAATCCCTGAGGACTCGACCCTTGCTAACTACTATACTTACAATTTATCTTTTTAGTGCAAGGTTAAATAAGATACACTCTTTTGGGTGCATCAAAACATGAATCCATTATGCACAGCATTATCTAAATATGAAAGAAAATTACTAAAATAACCATTAATATTAAGCAAACCAATGGGTTTCTTATTTGTGACCAAAGATGACCAAGAAGCCACGCAAGCTATTTCTTCCAATGTACCCAGACCTCCTAGTAAAGCAATGAATGCATCGGCAGAATGGTACATGATTGTTATCCGTTCAGGGACACTCCAGACTTGTATTTCCTTACCCACGGTAGGTCCACAAAAACTTGTGAATAGTTTTGGCACGATTCCTAGAACTGGACTTCCTCCGGCGTGTGCTGCTGTAGCGACTGCTCCCATTAAACCCGTACTACCGCCTCCATAAATCAAGTGGATCTTTTGTTGGGCAAGTATTACTCCAACTCTTATGGCTTCATCAGCGAATATGTTATTTTTCCCTGGATAAGCACCTCCAAAGACACAAATTTTTTTAATGCGCTGAGATGAAGTACTTTCCATTTTTTTTTCTTTTTTTTTTTTTCGAGTGCCTGAAAGAGAATGAGTACATGGTGTAATATATAGAGGACTGAGTAGTGAATCAGACAAGAGTAATAATGTCGCCGAAAGTGTATCTGACCTGTCATAAGAAAATGTTAACCTAACAAAAGATTTTTGCGTGATTTCAGGAAGAAAATCAAAAAGAGAAGAAAAAATCAGCCGTAAAAGACAAATAAAAAAAACGAGAATAATTACACAAATCGAACAACACGTAAATTAAAACAAAATAAAGTTATTGCAAATCAAACCAAAAGCTGAGAAGTCATTTATTGTAGTTGTGATTGTGGCTCACATCTTCCTCTGGTTTTACGTCCAGAAACGGCTTAAACGCCTTCTATGAGTCGAGGATATGCTTCCCATCCAGTTTTCTTACAAGCTGGCAAAGAGGGTCTTTTAACATCAGATTCCCAAGATGTTGCCATTCCCTTTGGAATTGCGGCCATAAATCAAGAATTTCTCTTTGTACGTCTCCACTAGGATGCGTCTCAAGAGAAAGTTGGATATTACCCAAATTCTCCTTACTCAGTCCATACTTAATGAATTCAATTTTATCATCTCGATTAGAGGACGGAATCCCAATAGAACGACATTTACCGTTACACGTCCATCGTGCACATTTGTGGCAATTTGAACTCATGCGCTTTGCTCGTCGCTTCTTTGCAAAAGTGCTTCTACCTGTACCTGGTAAATGTAAAATAGGAAGATATTCATCTTCACGTACCTTGGCTTCAATTATCCAACGTATGTCTCCAGGAATCCCTTTGTGCATAAGCATTCTTAATCTTTCAAATCGAACTTGGTAAAGCTTCAGTAAAATATTTCGAGGAAAAGGAGGAAATCGTTTCTGCAATCTTGTGAGAATATCATCCATCCTGAAAAAAATATGAAAGAGAAATTGAAAGAGAAATTTATATACAATATCAGTTTTGTGGGTAGCTGATGGAACCGACTTAAATAATCACGGAGTACCGTTATCCGCCATTTAACCGGGGTTAAAAAAAAATTATATTTACATCTAGTTATTTTCAAAACAAGGATCAGAAAGAAAAACAACATAAAAAGACACAAAAACAAAACACTCTAAATAAAATCCTAAATTCTTCCCCCCACACATAATTCTTACATTGTCATTAATGTAATGCTATTAATCCCAAATGAAAGAATCATGTGTAAGTGAAAAGAACTAATAAACAAAATAAACTTATGCAGCCTAAATGAACTTAGAAACACTAAACACAATTAGCAAAGAAACATAAGAAAAAGATAAAGAAAAAGGGAGCAAATCTGAGGATGGCAGTTTGGCAATGCTTTCACTAATTAGGCTGCCTCCCCCAATTAGCACTTGATTGATTGTTTTCAGCCTAGCCAATTCCCCTTCTTGGCATTTTAGGCCTGTCAGGCTCATACATGAAATTTCCCAAATTTATGCATTTGAGAGGAAGCTTTCTTTGCACAACAATGGATGCATTCTCCATTACAAGTATTATTCCATCATCCTTGGTGGTGCATATCTCATCGAGGAATGGTGCATCTTTTGGTACTTGTTGAATGACATCCATAAACAAACTATTTAAGGTTTCCAGCGTGTCTTGTTCATGTTCATCCTCTTTGAACTTTGCGAATCTACTAGGAAAAGGTGGAGAAGAAACATTAGTAAAAATTGGAATCTCAAACGTTACCTCAGGTGCTGAAATACTCTTATTTGGATCATTGGCTTCATTATCCTCAAGAATAGAATTCATCTCTAATTTTGTCTCATCCTCATCTTGTTCCTCATTCCTCAAGGTCACAATAGTAGCATTCTCCTTTGGGTTAATCATCGTTTGGGCAGGGAGTTCTTCAGATCTTTGTGCTACCCATACCACCATACTACTAGCCAATAGGCTCATTTGCCTTTCCAAACTCTGGATACTTGCCCTTGTTTCCTGTTGAAATTGCAAAGTATTAGTAACAAGAGAATCGACAAGATCTTCTAAAGAAGTACCTGAGTTTTGAGTCATATGTAGTGGTTGAAAAAGATCTGGTTCTTGAGACCATGATTGATTAAATCTAGATGGATGAGTGTAATTGGCATAAGGATCTACTTCTTGGTAATTTTTCGAGTAGCCATAATTAGTATGATCCCACCATCCCTCATGGTAAGTGTTTGAGTAATGATCATACTGTTGGTCTTGGAACACTTGATGGCCTTGACATCCTCCCATGGCAAATTGTTGAACTGGGAAGGTGAGATTGGCTTGTTGATTCTCCATGTTCATGTATGCCACCAACTCTTCAAGTGTTAGATTGCTCAATTCCATCGTTTTTTTTTTTTTTTTTTTTTTTTTTTTTTTTCAAAATTTGATAAGAAAAACCCGTATGTACAAGAAAACAAAACTCATTAGAACTGAAAATAAGAATAAACCAAGTAAAAAATAAACTAAAGAAAGCAATCCCCGGCAACGGCGCCAAAAACTTGATGCACCCAAAAGAGTGTATCTTATTTAACCTTGCACTAAAAAGATAAATTGTAAGTATAGTAGTTAGCAAGGGTCGAGTCCTCAGGGATTGGGTTTTAGTTTATAAGTTAATAGTTTAAAACTTAAATTCAAGAACAATAAAAGAAAAGGGGTTTTTTGAAGCCAGATTTAAACTAAAGTAAATAATAAGAATAAGATGCAAGGCGGTATAACCAGCCAATAAAAATATATATACTAAATTAGGCGGTATAACCAGCCAATAAAAATATATATACTAAATTAGGCGGTATAACCAGCAAAAAAAAATAAAACAAATTTAATATACAAATTAGGCGGTATAACCAGCCAATAAAAATAAATATAAAAAATAAGCAAACTAAAAGTAAGAAAACATGTAAGTAAGAAGAATTAAATATGAAAAATATGGTTAAGGTTTCATTCTCCACCACTAGACATCATTAAGAATCAATTTCAGATCTATCAATATCAACCAACTATCAAAGTTAACAACCGTAGATAACAACAAGCTCTGTTACCCCAATCTTTCTTTAGTTTGTCGTTAAATAGAACAAGCTCTCTATTTAATCTCTAACCATTAAACAACCTAGAATAAGCTCTCTAAATTCAATTTAATGGCAGCTTTATGATGAGAAAGATAGGTTGATCTAAGCAACAAACACATAAGCTCGGATTGTTCAACTTAGGTTATGTTCCACTTTGCAATTATTGAAAACTTGACCATAATCATTAATCACAAATTGCCACTTATGAATAGGAAATCAAGACAATTACACGGATCAAGACTCCTAAACTAGCAATAGATAATTATCAAGATCTATCTAGTTGTACACCTAAATAAATCAAGACAACATCATGAACAATTCTTATAGAAGAACATAAGCAACTTTGATAGAAAATTAATGATAGATAGAATCTGAAAATCAATCACAAAACATGTCTAGGGCTTTGAAATCACCCTTAACCAAATAGAAGTTTAGCCTAGCATAGGCATTATAAACATAAAATTAAATAGAATCTAAGAAGAAAATAAAAGAAAGAAAGAAGAAGAAGAAGAATATTAATTATCCAACCTCTTGCTCTTTCTAAAGAAAAACAAAACTAGAGAAAAGAAAGAAGAAGAAAACTTAGAGAATTTTATTACAATGGCTAATATCCTACCTATGTACAATATGATCCCTTACAATCATCCAAGGCCCTCTATTTATACACATTTTGGAGGGCTAAATGACAAGAGACAAGCTTTACAAATTTCAAAGGTAGGTATAATAGGTGGGTGCATTTTCTAACAATTTTCGTCATATATGACGATTTTGATCAGCCAACTTGATGGTCGATTTTGTCAATTTTGGAGGCCTTATCTGATCACATGGTCTTCTAGAAAAATGTTACCCTATCAGTTACTGATCCATAGCCGTTGGAATCAGCTCATTTTCTGATGTCGATAAGAAGATATGGGCATAATAAGAAAACAGGTCAGCACAGACGTCATTGCACATCAGCCAACTTGATGGTCGATTTCTCTAGGGAAAACGACTCCGTTTCAAGAAGTGTAAAACATTAAAAAGATAGATATGCCTCTTAGCTTTGCATGGCTACAAATTTCAGCCTTATTTCTTCAGTGAATCTCGAGATATAGCTGATATGGAAAAAGGTGTCGGAACTGGAACTGAACTGGTTTTGCCCTTAATTCTAGTAATCTGAAATCACTCAAAGAAACTTGTGAAAAACACCAAAATACATAAAAATATAAAAGATCATAAACACAATTAGACTAAACAATAATAACTCGTATTTGACACAAAACAATAATAAAACATAACTAAAAACTATATAATTATACGAGTTATCAATGATGTCAAAATACCAAGGCTGGCCATCAACTTCCTCTTCGACATCTAAACAATGTGCCGGAGACCCCTTCACATCCAACTTGATTGGTTGAATCTTGGCTTTTGTATCTATCTTAAACATTGCAGCTAAAGTGGCCAAAGCATCAGCCATCTGATTTTTCTTCCGGGGCAAGTGTTGAAACTGAATCTTCTCAAAATGCTTGATTAATTCAGTCGTGTATTTCTGGTATAAGATCAACTTTGAATCCCTCGTCTCTCATTCTCTCTTCAACTGATAAATAACCAAAGCTGAATCACCATATACCTCCAACACATCAATCTTTCTTTCAATCGCTGCTTGCAAGCCCATAACGCATGCCTCATACTCAGCCATATTATTGGTGTAATTAAAATCCAATCGTGCGATAATCGGATAATATTAACCATCGGGGGATATCAAGACTACCCAAATTCCATGCCCAAAAGCATTGGAAGCGTCATCAAAGAACATCTTCTAGGGTTTTTCTTCACATTCTTCATCATCTCTTCTCGAAATAGCCATCAAATCCTCATCCGGGAAATCAAATTGCATTGGATCATACTCTTCAGAAGCCCGATCTGCCAGGAATTCGGCTATCACACTTCCTTTTATTGCCTTTTGAGTCACATAAACAATGTCATACTCAGATAAAGTGACTTGCCATCTTGCAATTCTTCCTGATAAAGACGATTTCTCAAAAATATACTTTAGAGGATCTAACCTTGATATGAGCCACGTTATATTGTACAACATGTACTATCTGAGTCTATGAGCTGTCCATGCTAAAGCGCAACATATCTTTTCTAGCGATGAGTATCTAGATTTATAGTCAGTAAACTTTTTACTTAGCTAATAGATGGCATGTTCTTTCTTTCCCGTAACACATCCCATGGATTTCTCAGACACTGTCAAATACAAAATCAACGGTTTTCCTATAATCGGAGCAACTAACACTGGCGGATTTGACAAGTATTCTTTAACTTTATCAAAAGCTTCCTGACATTATCCACTCCATTCACCAGTATCCTGTTTGCGAAGAAGCTTGAAGATAGGATCACATTTGAAGGTGAGCTAGGAAATAAAGCGTGATATGTAGTTCAGTCTTCCCAAGAAACCTCTCACTTCCTTTTGTATACGAAGGGAAGACAGATTCTGAATCGCCCGTATTTTATCTGGATCCACTTCAATTTCTCTATCACTAACCACGAAACCCAACAACTTAACAGATTTGACACCGAACGTACACTTGGCAGGATTCAATCTCAGTCGAAACTTTCTCAATATTTCAAACAACTTCCTGAGATTAACCAAATGATTTTCACCTTTACGGGATTTTGCGATCATGTCATCCACATACACCTCAATCTCCTTATGCATCATGTCATGAAACAGAGTTACCATTGCCCTTTGGTAAGTAGCTTCGGCATTTTTCAACCCGAAAGGCATGACTTTATAACAAAAGGTTCCCCACATTGTAACAAATGTGGTTTTCTCCATATCCTTCGAAGCCATCTTAATCTGGATATACCCTGAAAAACCGTCCATGAATGAAAACGTGGAATGTCTAGCAGTGTTATCTATGAGGGTGTCAATGTGAGGCAAATGAAAGTTATCTTTTGGACTTGCCTTGTTCAAATCTCGATAATCGAAGCACATTTTCACCTTCCCATCTTTCTTAGGAACTGAGACTATGTTGGCTACCCATTCCGGATACTTAGCTACCTCCCGAAAGCCTGTATCAAACTGCTTCTTTACTTTTTCTTTAATCTTTAACAGCATTTTTGGCTTCATCCGCCTTAACTTTTGTTGCACTGGCTTGCATTCTGGCCTCAAAGGCAATTTGTGCTCCACAATATCTGTATCTAAACCCGGCATGTCTTTGTATGACCATGCGAACACATCCACAAATTCTCTAAGAAAATCTTCTAATCTCTTCTTTTGAGCAGGTGGTAATGACGCGCCAATTTTAGCTTCTTTCCTATTTTCTTCATCTCCCAAATTGATCATCTCAGCAACCTCTTGATGTGGTTCAATCAGTTTCTTTTCCTGTTCCATTAATCTCAACAATTCCGGAGACAAAGTATAATCATCTGATTCCTCTTCATTATCAAATTCATCAACATGAACTGTGTTTCCGAATCGAATCCCAAATTATTATTAAGATTGTCTTTGTATTCATTACTTGGAATCCTGAAATTGAATTGAATTGAAAGGATATATGTTGGTATACGAAGAAAGAATGGCAAAAATGAAAGAAAAGAAAAATGACAACAATGAATGAGAGAGGGAATGAAAATGCATCTTGTTCCTAATTTATTAAAATAATAAGAAATAAACTAGCCCATACATAAAAGACCATCCCTAATGCCCTTGAGCATGAGCAACTAGGGACTTGACTCACTACATTACGTTTTATGAGATTCAAGGACAACCGACAGCTTCATCACTTTCCAATTACCCAGCTCCATTTCAGGTGAGCATGGGTACACCAACAACTCTTCTTCAACATCAGACCTCACTCCTGTTTTCTCTACCATTTGAATAGAAAGCTTAGAAAATGCTTCTTCTAAATTTGGTGGAGGTGCATCGGGAAAAATACATCCCCCAAACGAAAAGTGGAATAAAGATAAGGAGAAACCATCTTCCTCGGTTCCCACTCATACCCCTTCACACGAGCCAATCTTTTCTTCTTCTTCTCAAACTCGATCATCTTCCTATCCCTCCTGGTTGGCCTGTAACCTAACCCAAACCTTTTTTTATTTTCTTGTATCTCTGGCATCTCCTTGATCTCTTGAAGATGCTTCCCTAATCCATATCCAACATGCCAACCCATTCCAATAGTTTGCTTGGACAACATGTTGACAATCCGAGAGCAACGCGTAACAGGCACTTTAGACCCTTCACCCACAAAGGTCGCATTGATGAATTCAAACGATCTGAATGAGCATTCTGGCGCTTCATCAGCTGCCTCCACATAAGGCGTGGTTAGGGACTTGGTTACCAACAAATCCTCTTCCCCGTTAACACATACCAGATAATCCTTCATAACAAACTTGATTTTCTGGTGTAATGATGATGGAACTACTCCTGCCATGTGAATCCATGGCCTTCCCAACATACAACTGTAAGATGGAAAAATCTCCATAACCTAAAACTTTATATTGAAAGTGCAAGGCCCAATCTGCAAAGGTATTTCAATATCTCCCAAAACCGTCTAGCGGGTCCCATCAAAGGCTCTCACAATCATATGACTAGGTTGAATGTGAGACACATCAATTGCAGATTGTGCAATGTAGTCATTGGCATGACATTAATGGAAGAACCATTATCAATAAGCACTTTAGCCATAACATGACTTTTGCACTTGACCGTGATATGGAGGGCCTTGGTATTGCCCCTGCCTTCTGGAGGAATCTCATCATCATTAAAAGTTATAAAATTGGTAGCTACTAGATTTTCTGCAATATGATCCACATTCTCCACAGAAATATTGTGAGGCACATATGCCTTAATCAAAACTTTCAAAAAAGCTGCTCTATGAGGCTCGGAATGCAACAACAGTGACAACAGCGAAATCCGAGCTAGCATTTTATTCAACTGTTCAACCACACTATATTCACTGTGTTTGATCAGCTTTAAAAATTCACAAGCTTCTCTATCAGTTACAGGCTCCTTATACTATGTATCTTGAACCACCAATGGGCTCGTCTTATTTTCTGGCTCTTCATTCCTTTCCTCTTCCCTTCCCTTGCTTTCCCTTTCCTGTCCCTATCAAGTATTTCAGGCGAATAACAATGCCCACTCCTAGTCACTCCCCTACTCTAGTTAAATTCGTTGTTTTGGCATCTTCAAAATTTATCACGACTGAACTACCAAGCATTTCTCGGGTTATGACGTCGCACCCATACCTCTACGATACTGCCTTATCGCTTCGGTATGAAAATAGATTCGGGACACAGATCGTAACAACATGTTTCTTGATCCCAACTGGCTTATCATCTTCAAACTAACTCGTTCTTTTCTCATAAAAAAACATGATTGGTTTCACAACAGGAAATGGAGATTCTTCAATTACCACATTAATTTCATTTGCCCCAAACTCTGTGTAAAACTCAATCCGGGAGAGATCCATCAGTTTTTGCAACTCCTGTCGGAATTCAACACAACTCTGAACTGAATGGCCAACTATCCCTTGGTGATATTTGCAAACCTTGCTTGAACCATACTTGGCAGGATGACTATCTGAATTAGCCGGCACAGGACGAATCATGCTAGCTTTGACCAAGACATCAAAAATGTAATTCATTGATGTTGTAACTTCATCTACCTTTCCCTTGATTACGGTAATCTTATCATCTCCCAAAGCATTTACCGCTGGTCCCGCGTGGTTTGGTAAAGGATTACCGTTGATGTTCGGGCCACCCTTCTCTTCGAAGTTTATCAACCCAGCCTTAACCAAACTTTGCACTTTGTACTTCAAAGCTGTGCAATTTTAGGTGAAGTGTCCAACTTTTCCCGAATGGTAGTCACACTTGGCATTAGGATCATACCACCTAGGGTATGGAGGTTTCAAGGGTTCCAAATGTACCAGTGCAACCAGATGGTTCTTGATAAGATTTAGAAGCAAGTCTGCATAAGACATGGGAATCAGATCAATAGGCATTCTTTCCTGGCCAGCTCGTGGTCCCTTCGGATTAATTGGGGGTTGATTGGTTTTTACGGGTGGCCCGACTGGAGGAGCCAATGGTCTTGGACAGAAATTAGGTTGGAATACCTGTGGTGGTGCAGGTGGATAAGCATATGGGCCTGGATTGATGGCATTGGGATTTGGGTAGTATGGCTGGTACACGGGTTGTGGGAAATATGGGACGTAACCTTCCATTTGTTGCCCTCCATATGCAACAATTTGGACATCAGCTTTCTTCTTCTTCGACACGCTAATCTTCTTTATAACAGACTCTCCTCTTTCAATCTTGACATTCTTGATGGCATTCTATATGATTTCACCAGAACTCACCATATCAGCAAAGTTCTTTGTGGCGTTCCCAATCATCCTATCATAGTACGGAGCCTTAAGAGTACTAACAAACAGCACTGTAGTCTCTTTCTCAATCAGAGGTGGTTGGATCTGGGCAGCAACATCCCTCCATCTTTGGGCATAGTCCTTAAAACTTTCGGTGGACTTCTTCTCCATATTTATAGAGACAAACGGTCCGGGGCCATATCAACAATGTGCTTATACTGGTTGATGAATGCCTTGGCCAATTCTTTCCAAGTACGAACCCGATTCTTATCTAGTTGAACATACCACCTAGCAACAGGCCCTGTAAGGCTGTCCTTAAAGACATGGACAAGCAGCTTGTCATCTTTGGTGTGGGCGGCCTTTTTTCGGCAGTACCTGGTAATATGGGATATGGGACACTTGAACCCATCAAACTTTTCGAAGTCAGGAGTCTTGAACTTAGGCAGGATCACTAAATCCGACACTAAACAAAGCCCCTCAGCATCCATAGAACCATAGAAGTCTAACCCCTCCACAGCCTGAAGCCTCTCTTAAATCAATTTCATCTTTCGAGACTCGATCTCTTCAATCATTTTTCAGTTTCTCTAGCTCTTTAGGATCATCCAAGTGTGGAACTCGGACTGGGTCTATCTTTGTCCCAGGAGCAGGAATAGTGAGACCCAAGATTTGAGGTTAGCCATACGGGTAAGTGAATCCTCCCATGTATGGCACCTATTGTGATTGTTCCTGTTGAGTTTGAGATCGGGGACCGGGTGGACATAAAGATTCGCCCATATTTTGCTCTTTCCCTTGAGAACCAGATTCATCTTCTTTATTTTTCCCTTTCAGACTCTTCATCATTTCCAACAAAGAACTTAATTATTCTCTAATCTCATCCTGAGCTTGTTCTACCCTATCTATCCTTGAGGATTACTCTTTGGCCATTTCTCTAGCTCTTGATCTGGTATTATAAGAGTGACGAGAAAATTGTCTCGAAGATTTCGACTGTCGAGCTATCCTTGAACCTTTATCAAAATTTCTTAAATGAGGATGATGTGTTTGAAAATTAAAAATAAACTGATGATGTTTATGCACATATGGATGAGATGTATGAAAGAACACCAGCCATATAACAAATGTAGATAAAAAAAGAATCTTATAAATAAAATCACCAAATCCATAGAAATCCTAAAACCAAAGCGAACATAAAGATAAAAAAACTTCAAACTAGTCCTAAAGCATGAAAATATGAAAAATCTTACAATAATCCTAAAAAAATAAATCTAAAATCCTAACATCTCCAAAGGAACTTGACGATCTGACGGTAATGAGATTGAGCTTCATCCAAAAGTTCGAATATAAGCTGGCCATTCTCATGGAACGGATGTACTTTTGCCTTTATCTTCATAATTCAATCATACATATCTTCTGCCTTGCGGGATGCCGCATCGAAGTGGTCAAACATATTCTTCAGAAGATTCTGCTTTTTAGAGTCTGCATCTCGGAGTTGCGAGCATTCTTCCTTCAAGTTCATTAATTCGATAACCAGTTCTTGGCAATCAGCTTCATTCTTTTCTTGATCAAATAGTAACTCTTCATTTTATTCTTTTAGGCATTCGACCTCAGAAGTCCAAAGCGAGGATGTCTTTTCCATACTTGTCAAGGATTCCTTCAAAGTGTCACCATCTTCGGTAAGTTTTTGAATAATGCCATCTCTTTCCACTAAACCGTTCTCCAACTTTCGAACTTTTGATCGATGTTTCTCGGCCTTGCCTTTTCCTTTGTTCAAACCCTCTTCTAACTCTTCTATCCTTGATTGCATTTTCTAGTTTTCTTCCCCCAATTTATCTTTTTCTTCCTATAGCTTCCTTTTAGCCTTTTCTATCCTCAACATAGGGTCCGAGATTATAACCTAGGCTGGACCATCTGGACTTCTTTCACAAGCAATCACAACATCTTTTGCTCTTCTAGCCTGCCATACAGAGTATACAGGAGTAGTGTTCCATGAAATACTACCTCCTTCAACTCTAATCGTTAGTTTCCAAGCCTTCATAAGTTCCCCTATCTTGTTGATAACCCTTTTTATCTAAATAAGAGAAATCCACCTGGTTAAGTCCATGAGTCATTCGTATGAACTTCTTATACCCGCCTGTCTCCGTACCATGATGGGAAAGTAGCTAATGACAACCCAAAGTCCTAAGAGAGGAACCCAAGGTTGATCACCACAGCTAAATAATATTAATCCATAGGGCATCCATGGTGCTTTCCAAATCACTTGTCGGCTCGTAAGTTCTAGCAACATCATTACCCAGTTTTCTTTTGACCTTGATTCAGGCCATGTACTCTCGCAGAACTCCTTGATAGGGATGCTAGTGGTGAAGTATGGCTTTTGAAACTTTGACTCTTGGCACTCAAATGACTTTTCATCCAGATGTAGAGTAACTGTAAAAATTCGATGAAACTTTCTTTTCCATTTCGCCTACAATGATTCAATGACCTGATAGTCTCAGCTAATATAGCTGGAGCCATATTGATCTGGTGTTGAACTTGGTCCATGAAATTCACCACAGTTGTTTCAACAAATCCCAATATCTTCGGGAAAACCACAAGTCCGTAGATAGACAAGGCCATCACCTTCAAACCTTTATCATCATCTAAGTGTTTGACAATGAAGTTTCGGAGAACACTCCATGGAATACAAGTACTCTTACCCTTTGTCTTCACAATTTTGTCAGCTTCTATCAAGCTGATTCCCATAATCTTTGCTAACTTCTTTCGATAACCCGTCTTGTTTTTCCAGTAAACTTTGTCCGGACTCGGAGGATCCAAACGAAGTAATGCTGAATATTCTTCTATAGTTGGAACCATATCTACTTCCTTGAACATGAAGCACCTGTATGATGGGTCCCAAACCTGTATCATGGCCCTTACCAAGTTGTCATCGACTTCAATAGAGAGAAGCAAACCCAAGTCCCCATATTTTTCTCTGAATGCCTCTTGTCAGGTTGTGTCCCAAGACTTCCAGATACCAATCAAATCCTCTAGGTTGTTCTGTGTTAAGTCCATGTGAATCTTCTCAGGAAGAGTGGAAACATACCCAGTTGGGAGGCAATCTCCTCTACTTTACTGGATCGCTTCAGATCTAAGCTTCAGACTATTGGCAGACTCACGCTTGGCGACTGTTAGGTTTTCCATGGATTTAGTGGACATTCTTTTTATCTAAACCGTTATGTGGCAAGATGACTTTATGAAGATGCATGAAGTAGACACCTAATTTTGTCCGGACCACTAAAACAGGTATGTTTTCTTCCTAAATTGATGTTTCAGAATGTAAAAAGACTTTTTTCATCCTGCAGGTGGTACTCCGGAACTAAGTCTAAGAAAGCGAGCATAAAAAGTCAAACTTGAAAAAAGTCAACCTGAAAAGTCAACCCCAAAAAATCAACTACTAAAAAAGTCAACCCACTTTCAAAATCAAGATTTGAAGTTCAATTGAAAAATGGTGAAATAATTTTGATAATCCGAGGTTTACATCGAAAGATATGGAGTTCGAAAGTTGGGTTATGGAGATTGAGTAGAAAAAAAACCCTAATCCGAGAAATTTGGGGAAAAGTTCTTAAACGATTGAATTGGTTGAAATTGAAGGTTCCAAATGAAAGATAAGCACTGACTACAGGTAATGGAGAAGCCACTTGAAAGAAAAACTGAAAGAAAAGTCAATCCGGAAGAAAATTGAGAATTAGGGTTTTTGGTGGATTTCGGTGAAATTGGGAAGAATTACAAGAAATGGCCCGATTTGGTAGGACTAAAGCCCCTAATGGATGAGGAGTGATTAAAAAAGGATAGGCCAAGGCTCAGTTTGAAGAAAATCTGAAAATCGAACTTGTTTTGAGCAAAACCGGGTTCCGGAGGTAAAAAGGCAAACTTGGAAAATTTGGAAAAAATAGAAAATGAACTCCAAAAATTCTGAAAAATTTCAAATCTCATTCTTAAATCATTTGGAAGACATTGGCGAAAGAAAATCTTGATTCGGAGTTCGTTTGCAAAATGGCCAAATCCCGGGCCCCCTATGCAATAATTCAAGTAGATAAATCTCGAAAAAATACCAAATGAGTTCCAAAAATTATGAAAACTTCAAGATCACACTTTTAAATTATTTGGAAGATATTGGTGAAGAAAAATATGGATTTGGAGCTCGTTTAAAAAATGGTAAAATTTGGGGGCATAAAACGGCAATTTTGGAAAAAAAATCCAAATAAATAGCAAACGGACTCGAAATTTTTTGAAAACTTCCAAAATTCATTTTTTTTATTATTTTGAAAGTATTGAAAAAATAAATTTGAATTTGAAGTCCGTTTGCCATTTAATTATGCTCAGGAGGCAAAAAAGTTATTTTACACAAGAAACCGAAAAGGGCTCTTCTTGCCTCTTAAAAAAATGAAACATGGGCTAGAAGAAGGGGGGCTGGCCGGGCAAGGACCAAAGATGGGTAGGAAGTTTCTGATTTTTTTAATCAAAAGGCCAACAATGAAGAGTTAGTTATTTTTTGATCAAGCCTTTGCAAAAAAGCCACATGGACCAATGCATGAAGAAGGAGAGTGTCAACATAATGGCTTAAGATTCTTGAACAGCTGTAATTGTGGATATCTAATGGCCTAATCTAAGGGTGATAATTTCATGTTTTAAACATCTTGGATCAATAGCCCTTGGATGAAAATTGGTTGATGGAAAAATGACAACATCCTAGCCTAGAGGGGGGTTTCGACCACACTACAAGGGGACTTTTTCTTTCATTTTTAGATTACACTCGCTCTCTATTCTCTCTTGGTTTTGGCTGATTTTCTCTATATTTTTGAAAAGCAAAAAGAAAAGTTTAGAAAAGAAAAGAAAGTTAGAAGAGGAAAAGCTTGAAAGATAGCTTCTAGAGGTTGCTTTAAGCACCATACTCTTGCACTTTCTTTGATTTTCCATTCTTGATTTGCCGTTTTGATTATTATTTTGGTGAGTTTCTTTTGATTTTTCTTTTTAAATAAGTGTGTTTAATGTTTTTCTTTAAGTTCCTTCTTCATCCTTTCTTATAAAAAGCTCTTGAAAAAAAAATTCCCTTTGTTTTTGGATATGGCCGAATGGCCTAGTTTTTTTAGAGTTGCTGTTTGCTTTGTTATTTCATGTTATTTTGTATATTTAATAAGTTTTGATGCTTTAAATCTTCTTCTAATACATAGACTTGAAGCTTGTTTTAATTTGGTTACTTGTTTATTTCCATTTTGAGTCTATTATCATGTTTATTTTACTATTCTTGCATTTTTGATTTTCTGTTTTCAAAATGTTTAAGTTTGTTTATGTTTTATATTTTGTAATCCATGTGTTTGTGAAAATTCTTGTTGGTTTTCATGCCTTTACTTTATATTTGCATGATTTGAGTGTTATTCTTTAGTTAAGCATGTTAGTATATCATGTGTTTGTGAAAATGCCATGCTCATGTTAAGCATCTACTACATTCTGCCATCTCATTTTGTTTGCTTTGTGTGTGCATTTTTGTTATATTAGTTGATAGGTTTGTATTCTCATGATGTTTGGTTGAGTATTTTGTCTAAGCATGCCATGTGTTTGTGTTATTGCCATGCATATTTTAGGTTTAGGATTGGTTTGTTTGCCATGCATTTTAGACATAGGTTGCATTAAATGCCATGCAAGTTCATTTAGGTCTAGGTCATGTTATTGATGCCATGCATTTTTCATGTCATTTAGGTTTTAAATCATGCATTTCATGCATCATATTTGCTGTATTTTTCATGCATTTCATGTCCTTGCCACTTGACTTATGACTTAGACCAATAAATGGCTCAAAGTCATGCTCTCTTGAGCATACTTGTGGAAAATTAAAGAGTTGTCAAATTGATTATTCTACCTTTGTGATTTTTTTTTACTTAGCC
Organism: Fremontodendron californicum; assembly: GCA_030761205.1. Lineage (NCBI taxonomy): Eukaryota > Viridiplantae > Streptophyta > Magnoliopsida > Malvales > Malvaceae > Fremontodendron > Fremontodendron californicum. Next base: position 6,565,236 of record JAULJL010000037.1, read on the forward strand.
AATTTTTTTTTTTTTTTAACTTTTAAAAGTGTTAGCTACTATTTATGAGTCATTTAGAGAGTCTTTAATATTTTTACTTTGATTTTTAAATGATTTTATCAAAGGCAAAAGAATGTGTTTTGGCAAAATAGTTTTTTACCCAGTACTCGTACTTTCCTGATTTGTTTGGGCAGTCATATTTAATCAGAAAATTAAGCCAATTGTTTCCCATGTAGTTTTACATGTTCAGAGTCTCCAGTATTTTTTTAGATTTTTTTGAATTTTTAAAAATAGGGTAAAAAATCGTGGTTTAAAACTGGACAGTGGAGTCAAAATTCAATTTGAAGGAAAATCATTTTTCTGTTTTGGTTAAGTTACTTAGAGGGGGCTAATTAGGAAGTTTAGCTACTGACTTAGGGTAGTTTCTAAGCCTTTTCAAACTCTAAAAATGATTTTTTAAGTCTCAGGTTAAGGGTGGTCAAGTCCGGGATTTTTAAACTTAGGAAATTAGAGCCATTTAAAAAAAGGGTTTAGCTAAATTTTTATTTTTAATCTAAGCTTTTCAAAATTGTTTTCAAACAATCACAAAGTATTTAGGTTTTAGAATATTTAATTTGATATATTTTTCTAAGGTAGCCAGATATCTTTTTAGATATATGGATTTCCTTAATTAAAGGTAAAAAATACACTTTTATGCATTGCATTTTCCATATTCATGCATTTTATATAATATGTGATTTTTGCTATGATAATTTCTATGGTATTGTTATTATTTTGATTTATATTTTTGATGTTATATTGTTTATTATATGGTTTTGAACATTTCGTGATATCCTATGTTTTTTATTTAGTTATTTTTGTCATATTATTTAGCATATACTATGTTCATGCATTATTATTTTCATGCATATTATATGATAGCATTATTTTATATTTATGTCATTTAAATTATATTCCATATCATTTGTATTTGCCTTGTCATTTAAATTATTTCAGTTCATATAGAATATATTATGTTACCTAGGTCATTTCATTTCATGTAGAATATATTATTTTACCTAGGTCATTTCATTTCATTTAGAATATATTATGTCATTCAGGATATTTTATTTCATTTAGAATATATCATATAACTTAGGATATTACATTTCATATAGAATATATCAGGTTACCTAGTTTATTTTATTTCATTTAGAATATATCATATAACTTAGGATATTTCATTTCATTTAGAATATGCTAAGACATTTAAATTATATCATATCATTTAAGTTGTATTATATTATTTAGACTTTGCCATGTCATTTTATTTATGTCATACATAATCATATTCATATATTTTTTAAAATGTCTTCAAAAAGGTAATGATTTTCAATAAAATAAAGATATTCCCGAGTTAAAATAATTCATGAATTCTCTGTCGGGTTTGCTGGGGAAGATATCATCAATTATCATTAATAACGGAATATCTTCTTTAAAATGAGAATGATTCGGAAAGTTTTCCAAACTAATAAAAAATTTTATATTTTGCCACGTTTGTTGGGAATATAGGAAAATTTTGGGAATTAACTTGAAATACTAAATTTAAAACGAACTTTTCTACTGAGATTTGAGATAACACATGATTAATAAGGTACCGTTTTATACGGGCGTTGTGGGGGTGCTAATCCTTCCCCACACATAACCGAGTCTCGAACCCGCTTCTTTGATTTCTCTGATTTAAAATGCAGACTTGGAATTGGTTTTAAAAATATTTTAATTAATTTTAAAATATTTTATAAAATCGATTTTAATAGGTGGCCAATCACACCTAGTTCAAAAAAGATTGGTGGCGACTCCATATCTTTTTCAAGGTCATTTTCAAAACCTTCATTTTTCAAGAGAAATTAAGTCGACTTTTCCAAGGTTTTTTTTAATGTCACGCTTAACGAATAATAAAGTCTTGCAATGAGACTTGTTATTTTCTTTAGGTTGCGACAGCTTGGCGACTCCACTGGGGACATATTAGAGAGTCAGGCCTAAAATTAGTCATGTGTTATCAAAGTCTCGGTTGTGTTGGTTTAATTGGTATTTAATTTTAATTCCCACATTAAAAAAAAAATAAGGATAATTTCAAAAATAATAAAATATTTTTAAATATGTCCATATTCATGTGCATACATATTTTAATTGTTCTCTGGTTATTTTGGTGCATATATTCATTTATTGATTAATTGATGACTTATGTTGTTTAATCTTGTTGGGGCATTTAGAATAAGGGATGTAGAATAGATGGTGAAAGGTTTGTTATTTCTCTTCACACATTACACGTGCATTTGTATATCATGAATCCTATACCCGAGTTCCGTCCTTTTAGGTGGAAGCAAAGTAACTAAGCCTTCGTGATTAACAATCTGCGTGGGCTAGTGAAACACTTTCGGAGTACTAAATTACCTAAGCCTTCGTGATTAACAATCCGCATGGGTTAGGGAAATAGGTTCTAACGAATTGAACCTGCTTTTATCGGGGTGCCTTACTAGCCTTCATCGGCGACATTGAGGAAAAAATTGGGGCTTTTAGAACTAATTCACCTTCATATAGTAAACCTAGGCGAAGCCATGCCGGATTTCCAATTAGATATCCCGAAGTTAAGAACACATGGAGGAATATTTCCAATCTTTTTACCTTCTATTCTACTTTCGAATAAGTTTATTTTTGAAAATCGGAAAATGATGAACATACATCACAATGCCCGTAATAAGTGTTGGTATTTCATCCCAGGGGTGTTATAATGCCGAAATTTTGTTGGCATCCTCAGGGATAATTATTATTTTGAATTATATGTTTTTTTTTTGTATTATTCGAATTTATTCCCGTTACTAATTCATTTTCTTTGTCTTTTTGTTGTTGTTTTTTTTTTTTTTGCATTATTGTCATCATTTTTTGCAATTGGAAGCTTATTGGTCTTGGGATAATATTCAATCAAAAGGGCTTCTTTCATGGAGGGTCAGAGTGTCTCAGTGGTCGAGAAGCATTTAGAGGTTAGAAAACAGTCCGAGAAAGGTCAGCAAGATAATGGGGATTGTTTGAAGATGGGATATGTGTCAGCATTGCCAGCCAAGGTTGATCTTACTATCAAGCAAAATGATCTCCGGGAATTGATGGATATATGGAATCAATGGAACATATCAGAAAAAGAAGTCTTCACTCAGACTTATGGGGACATAGCACTGTTAGCTCAGGTTAAGGTCAGTGGTGAGGTGATCCGGGCTGTGGTGCAATTCTAGAATCCTATTTATCGGTGTTTTACTCTCAACTGAGAGGATATGACTCCAACCATAGAGGAATATTTGACCTTGCTGCATATTGAGAACGTTATTCCCGACCATATTTATTTGAAGGATACAAAGATGCCGGGTTTCAAGAAAAATGTGTCTAAAATTTAGGGAGTGGAAAGAAATTGGGTCGAAAGCCATGTTCTCCGAAAAGGGGTAAGCTACTGTATATCGTGGGATATTTTACGAACCTTAATCCCTAGCCATTCAAGTAAGGAGACAGTTAGGAATATTTTTTCTTTGGCTATCTATGGTTTAGTTATCTTCCCAAAGACATTAGGGTATGTGGATGTGGCGATATTTGATGTTTTTGAGAGGCTTGAGCAGAGAATAAACCCAACCCCGACAATTATAGCAGAAATAATCCAATCGCTGAATTTCTGTAGACGAGAAGGAAAAGGGCATTTTATAGGTTGTATACAGCTCTTTTACATATGGGTTCAGAGCATTTTTATAAATAGGAGAATTTCCCTCTTCGCTCATATTGGAAGTCTTTTGCACCAATTGGTGAATTTCTTAAGAGAGATTGGCTTGAAATAGGACTGGGGAACAATAGATCAACATATTCCGAAATATCAAGGCTGAGATGATAATTTGGAGAGCTTCATGGATAGCTCCTACGCCGACATTGTACAAGTGCGGAGATAAAGCTTCTGTTCCATTATTGGGAGTATAGGGAGGAGTGAGCTATGCCCCACTGCTGGTACCGAGACAATCGAAATCCCGTCAGTTTACTCCTATGACCCATGACCTTAGTAATTTGGAATTTTCTTATGGAGAAGATGGATACTCGGGAAAGGTACGTGAGATTGTAGTAGCATAGAAGGAAACTCATCGGGTGGAGGTAGCTAGATATGTCGACATCGTCACACCTGATTACCTGATATGGAGGGAACTGAGGATTAATGATAGGTTGTTGACATCAGATGGGAAAGAAGTTCAGCATTTGAGTTTGCCGCCTAAGGAAGCGCCATCAGAGTTAGAAATTGCAAAGGTAGAATTCGAAAAAGAAAAGGCCCAAATGATCAAGGAAATTGCTCGATTGCAAGAAGAGCTTGAGGATATGAAAAATAGGGAATCAGCGCAAGAAAGAGAAAAGGAAAAGATCAAGAGAGAAAGGGACACTGCTAAAAGCGATCTTCAAGAATTACACTTGGAGAACAAGAGGTACCGTTTCGAGCTCAAATTCGAGATGACTCTCAAGACTTCTGGGGAATGGGAACAAGAAGTCAAAAACCTCAAGAAGGAGAAGAACTATTGGGCAGAAAGAGCAAAGCATGAGGAAGGCCGAGCCAATCAATTGGAGAAACAAGCTAAGGAAAGCTTACACGGCAATGCTTCTATTGACATGTCAAAGGGCCGTGAACAAGTAGGGGTCGGATTGAAGAGCAAGGCAATCAAAAGAGGACAGTGAAAAAGGTCCAAGATCCGAGGGAGTTACTAAAGGACCGGTGTTTTGTAATAGCATTTTTAAATTAGGATAGACAGATTATCAGATTGTCTTAAGGAGTGATTTTTTTTCTTTGATGTATTTAGTTCAGGAAATCAATGAAAGACTGTTTAGTTGGAATTATCCCGGGGCTAATACTTTTAAATGCATTCATCATTCATTTGTTCTTTCCTTTATATATTTTGTTTGTTCATAATCATTCATTCGTTTATTCTTTAAAAATTGTTCATACACTTAGTCATTTATTTATTCTTTCTATTTAGTCATTCATGTTCATACACTTAGTCACTTACTTATTTGTTCGTTCATTAACATTTAGTCATTATTCATTCATTCATTTTTATAAAATAAAAAATGTGTCAATAATTTCTAATCCATGGTTTTTAAAACTAAATGTACAATTGGTCGCACTCAGAAAGAATCAGACTTTCGACACCCTTACAATACTCGATCTCAAGCAAGAGCTATGGAGAACGATCAGCTTGCTAGAATTGAAAGTATGGAAAGAATTCAAAAAGAACTGCAGGAACAGTTAGCTAAGTCTCAAGAGGAGTCACGGGAACAAATGACCAAACTCATAGAGATGATGAGTACCATGATGAGGCAGAAGTGGCCAGGAGAAAATTCAGTTATCAGAATGGGGGAAGTAAACCAGGAAGATCGACTAGAGGTGGTACAGAAGAATGGCCAGACATCCCAACCTGTGGGAAATGAACTTCCGACTGGGGCAGCATCCTATATTTACATCCAACCAGCGGCCGAAGCACATAATTTTGGTCCTAAAAGGGGTAATATTGGGGTTGATCCAATTGATGTGGAAGTTCCAGACTTTGAAGAAATGGCTGAAAAGGAAAGGGCAAAGATGACTGAACTGAAGAGGGTTGAAACTGCAGAATCCCAGAAAAAATATCAGCTGCTGGAGGAAAGGTTAAGAGAAGTTGAAGGGGCGAAGCTATTTGGCAGTCTAGATGCCAAAGAGATGAGTTTAGTGCACGGTCTGGTGATTCCTCCAAAGTTCAAAGTACCAGACTTTGAAAAATATAACGGAACTACAACCCATCAGCGCATCTAACCATGTATTGCCGAAAGATGACCGGACATGATGAAGACGACAAATTGCTCATCCACTATTTCCAAGATAGCTTGATAGCGTCCGCAACTCGGTGGTGTAACCAGCTTACTCGTTCTAAGATCCGTTCCTGGATGGATCTAGCCAAAGCTTTCATGGAACAGTATAAGCATGTTATAGACATGGTGCCTGACCGTTTAACTCTCCAAAACATGGAAAAGAAAGCTACTGAAAGCTTTAAAGAATATTCTCAGAGATGGAGAAACCTGGCTACACAAGTGCAACCCTTTTTAACCAACAATGAAACTACAGTGCTTTTCATCAATACCCTGAAAGCACCTTATTATGATAAATTTGTGGGAAGTGCCACCAAGGACTTTGCAGATATGGTGATATCTGGGGAGATGATAGAGTCTGCTATTAAGAATGGAAAAATGGAAGGGGGTGAGTCTGCTACCCCGAAGAGAGTTTTTCCTGCAAAGAAGAAGGATGAGACACATGCAATCAGTTTTAATCAATACCCCTATACACCTCCTACACCATACACACCTCCCAGGCCTTATACACCTACTACATCTTATGCACCTCCGACACCTTACACACCTTATCCGGGGTATAATTCTTACTACTCCAATGTGAACCACCTTACCCAAAATCCATTCCCCTATACCAATATACCACAATAGCCGGTCCCAACTGGTATATCCCCACAGATAACCCTTCCTCGAAACACTGTCCCAAACACTCAAGGTCTCGCGCACAATGACTATCGTTCACCAAGGAACTATAAAAAAACCCCAGTTTGATCCCATTCCTACTACCTATGGTGAGCTATATCCTAAACTACTACAAGGCCAACTTGTCGCGCCTGTATATCTTAAACCTTTGACCCCACCATACCCAAGATGGTACAATGCAAATACCAACTACGCATATCATGTAGGAATTCAGGGGCATTCAATGGAGGATTGCATTACCTTCAAAAAGAAAGTCCAAAGCTTAATCAATATCGGAGTCATGAAGTTTGGGTCAAAGAATGGGCCGAATGTAGCGAGAAACCCATTGCCCGATCATGCTGAGAATCGGGTAAATGCAGTATTGACAAGGAAAGTCAAAAGGTTAAAAAGGGATGCCAGGGAAGTCAAGACTCCGATGTTAACAGTATGGGTTGAGATGGTTAAGGCAGGAATGGTGGAGGATGCAAACAGTTTAAAAATGGTTGCAAAGAGGGTACATAATTGGTGCCCGTTCCATAAATGTTCATGTTATATCATACAGGACTGCGGGGACTTTCTGGCTAAAGTCCAAAAGATGATGGATGAGGGCCCAGTTTTATGAGGAGACAGAGGAGGAAGTAGAGGTTATTGAGAATGTGGCTGGCTATGGAATAGAAAGACCTTTGATCATCTATTATGATGAACTAGAAAAGACTACTCCGGTTGTTGAGAAAATTGCGCCCAAGCTAATCATCGATTTGCCTTCTTCCTTTTCATACAAGGAAAGCAAAACTACACCATGGAAATACGACTGCAGCATGGTTATGCCCGGGTCTTCAAGTCAGCAAGATATTATAGTTGTGGGGCACTTAACACGAAGTGGAAGGTGTTATGCTCCTGAGGTTGTTGAACAAGGATCAGCAAGAAAAGATGGAGGACTGGACAAGGGGAAGAAAGTAGTTGAACCAATCCATATTGAGATGGATTTGTCAAAAGAAGCAGAGAGGGGATCAGCCCCGGTAAACAGGATAAAAGAGCTGGTGAACGAGAAGGAGGCCTGCAAGTTTTTAAAGTTCATAAAACATCGTGAGTATAGTGCGGTTGAGCAATCGTAGCGTCAGCCAGCAAGAATCTCCATCTTATCCTTGCTATTAAACTCAGAGCCACACAGAAATGCCCTGTTAAGAGTGTTGAATCAGGCATACGTGGCTAACAACATATCAATAGAAAAGTTAGACAGGCTGGTGGGAAACATTACGGCAGACGACCATATATTTTTCAGTTATAATGAAATCCCACCCAATGGTATTAGGTCCATAAAGGCTCTTCACATAACAACTACCTGCAAGGGGCATATACTAACAAGGGTGCTTCTGGACAATGGTTCTTCATTAAATGTAATGCCCTTGACAACCCTGTCTAAATTGTCAGTGGATATGTCTTATATGTTACCGAGTTGCACAGTAGTCAGGGTTTTCGATGGTACTAGGAGAGAGGTAATGGGAACTATTAAGGTTCCTTTGGAGATAGGCCCATGCACTTATACGGTGAACTTATAGGTCATGGATATTAATCCGTCTTATAATTGCTTGCTGGAAAGGCCATGGATACATTTAACAGGGGCTGTACCCTCGTCTCTCCACCAAAAGTTGAAATTTGTGATGGAGGGCGGTTTGATCATTGTATCAGGAGAAGAAGACATAATAGCCTCCGCATCTAATGAATCTCCTTATGTTGAACCCAATGAAGATGTCGTAGAATGTTCTTTTCGGTCTTTGGAATTCGTAAATGTGGTTTTCGTCGCTGAAGGACGAAAGATTCCTAAACTAAGGTTGTCTAATAACACAAGGCTGGGAGTAAGAACCACAGTGGGAAAAGGCTACAGGGCTGGAAAAGGTCCTGGAAAATATCTTCAAGGGATGGCCCGAGCAATGGAAACAGTGGAAAAAAAAAGACTGGTTTGGCTTAGGGTATCTTTCGAAAGCCCATGAGAGGAGGAAACAAGTTGAAAGGAACCGACAAAGGAGGATGGCCCGTCTCACGGGTATGGATATTGAATGGGAACCTATGACTTTCCCACCAATCCTTCACAACTTCCGCTCTACTGGTTTTTTATTCGGAGAAAAGAATTCAGAGGATGTACTCATAATGATCGAGCAAGCTTTTGAAAAATTCCATGTGAATAAAAGGGGGTAGATTCAGGATATGGTGATTTGCATGATCGGGAAAGAAGGGATGGAAAGTGACAGTGCGAACTAGATGGTGCAACCTTGTCCACCAAGATATAGAAAACAAATTGGAGTGGGACTGAGTTGCCCATAGTTTTTAAGTCTATTCCAACGTAATACTTTAAAAACACAATCTTAATTATCTTTACCCTGAGATATTAAGAGTTTTTTCTATAATGGGCTTTTTGTTTAAACATTTTCATTCAATAAATAACAAGCACAATGCATTTTATCCATATTAATGTGTCCATATTCTTTCATTTTTGTTTTTTATTTTGTTTTCATTATATATTTTCCTATATTGTTTCTTCTCCACCTATTTACAGGTGTACAGATACGAAATATGACGACCTTCCTGTCAGTAATTATGAAATTGATTTTGAAAGACCCATTTGCATGGGTGATTTTGAGGCTAACGAAGATACTGAGGATTATGGTCTACCTCCGGATCTATTAAGGAAAATAGAACAAGATGAGATACAGGTACTTCCTCATAAGGAATTATTGGAAATGATAAATCTGGAAGATGGTGAAGAGATAAAGGAAGTCAAAATCGGGACTTCATTGTCATCATCAATAAAGGGTGAATTGATGGCCTTGCTCCAGGAATATGTGGATGTATTTGCATGGTCTTACCAAGACATGCCAGGGTTGGATCCGGATATTGTGGTTCATAAGCTCCTTTTAAGGCCAGAATGCAAGCCAATTCAGCAAAAGTTAAGAAAAATAAGGCCGGACATGCTGTTAAAGATAAAAGAGGAGATGAAGAAGCAATTTGATGCTGGATTCTTAGAGGTTGCAAAATATCCAGAATGGGTGGCAAGGTGTGGATGTGCATTGATTATTGAGATTTGAACAAGGCAAGCCCTAAAGATAATTTCCCTTTGCCCCATATTGATACTCTGGTGGATAATACGGTGAAGAGTTCTTTATTTTCTTTCATGGACGGATTCTCAGGATACAATCAGATCAAGATGGCACCGGAAGATATGGAGAAAACCACATTTGTTACAATGTGGGGAACCTTCTGCTACAAGGTAATGCCATTTGGGTTGAAGAATGCTGGGGCAACATATCAGAGAGCCATGGTGACCTTGTTTCATGATATGATGCATAAGGGAATTGAGGTCTATGTTGATGATATGATCGCAAAGTCACAAGGAGAAGAGGAGCATATTGCGAATCTTAAGAAGCTCTTTGAACGACTAAGGAAGTTTAGACTCAAGCTAAATCTGGCGAATGGCACTTTTAGAGTTACCTCGGGGAAATTGTTGGGTTTTGTCGTCATCAAAAAAGGAATTGAGATTGACCCAGATAAAGTGAAGGCCATTCAGAATTTGCCACCACCTCGTACTCAAAAGGAAGTAAGAGGCTTTCTGGGAGATTGAATTACATTGCTCGGTTTATTTCTCAATTAAATGACAAATGTGATACAATATTTAAGTTACTTCTAAAATGTGATCCGGGAGAATGGGATGAAGGTTGTCAGATTGCATTTGAAAAGGTTAAACATTATCTATCCAACCCACCAGTATTAATGCCACTTGTTCCGGGTGAACCAATGATACTGCATTTATCAGTATTTGGGAGATCCATGGGTTGTGTTTTGGGGCAGCTTGATGAGACTGGAAAGAAAGAACAAGCAGTTTACTACCTCAGCAAGAAGTTCACAGATTATGAGTTGAAATATTCGTCGGTAGAAAAGTTGTGTTGTGCCTTAGCTTGGACTGCTCGAAGACTCAGACAGTACATGTTGTACCACAAAACGTGGTTGATTGCCATGCTAGATCCAATCAAGTACATGTTGGAAGCACCTTCTTTGTCAGGAAGGACGGCAAGATGGCATGTTTTATTGTCAGAGTACGACATTGTATATGTAAGTCAAAAAGCTATCAAAGACAGTACAGTAGCTGAATTCTTAGCAAATCGGGCAATGGAAGATTATGAACCGTTGAACTTTGACTTCCCGGATGAAGATTTGATGTATGTTTCACAAGCATATGAGATTCCCCTGAAGAAGAAAGTGTGGAAAATGTACTTTGATGGCGCATCTAATGCCATAGGTCACGAAATTGGTGTAGTCCTCATATCCCCAGAAGAAGATTATTATCCTTTCACAGCTAGATTGGATTTTGATTGTACAAACAATATTGCCAGGTATGAAGTGTGTACTATAGGCCTTCGTGCTGCAGTAGACAGAAAGATCAAAGTATTGGAAGTTTTCGGAGAGTCAGCCTTAGTGATATACCAGCTACGAGGAGAATGAGAAACCCGAGATACAAAGCTAATCCGATACCAAGAACTCATATTGAGTTTATTGGAGGAATTTGAAGAAGTGAATTTCAATTACTTTCCTCGAGAAGAAAACAGAATGGTAGATGCTCTGGCTACTTTATCATCAATGTTTAAAGTGAATGAAGGGGCTGAATTTGTGCCAATAAAGATGAGAGTATATATGAGTCTCCTGCCCACTGTCTGAGTATTGAAGAAGAAAAAGACGACCTCCCTAGGTATAATGACATCTTGCAGTACATCAAGAGTCAAAAGTATCCAAAACAATCAATAGAAAATGACAAAGAGGACTTTGAGAAGGCTACCAATGGGTTTTGTTCTAGACAATGAGATTCTCTACAAGAAAGGAAAAGACCAAGTCTTATTGAGATGTGTCGGATCTATCGAAGCTCGGAGAATTATAGAAGAGGTCTATGAAGGGATATGTGGCACTCATGCTAATAGTCACATGCTTGCTAAGCAGATTATGAGGGCAGGATATTATTGGTTGACGATGGAAGGAGATTGTATCAGTTATTCCCAGAAGTGCCATAAATGCCAGATATATGCAGATAAGATTCATGTGCCGCCATTGCCATTACATGTCTACACCATAGCCCTTTTCAATGTGGGGAATGGATATGATCGGGCCCATTACTCCGAAAGCTTCAAATGGGCATTGTCGCAACCTAAAAAATAACAAGTCTTATCGCAAGACTTTATTATTCATTAAGCATGACATTAAAAAAAATCGAGGAGAAGTCGACTTAATTCCTCTAGAAAAATGAAGGTTTTGAAAATGACCTTGAAAAAGACATGGAGTCGCCACCAATCTTTTTTAGCTAGGTGTGATCGGCCACCTATTAAAATCGGTTTTATAAAATATTTTAAAAATTAATTAAAACATTTTTAAAACCAATTCCAAGTCAGCATTTTAAACCAGAGAAATCAAAGAAACAGGTTCGGGACTCGGTTACGTGTAGGGAAGGATTAGCACCCCCACAACGCCCGTATAAAACGGTACCTTATTAATCATGTGTTATCTCAAGTCTCAGTAAAAAAAGTCGGTTTTAAATTAAGTAATTCAAGTTAATTCCCAATTTAAAGAAAAATAATTCCATTTTTAATTGAAAATGATCCGGAATTTATAAATTCAAAATTTTCCTATATTCCCCAACAAACGTAGAAAAATAAAGAAATTTTTATTAATTTTGGAAAACTTTCCGAATCATTCTCTTTTTAAAGAAGATATTCCGTTATTAATGATAATTGATAATATCCTCCCCAGCAAACCCAGCAGAGAACTCATGAATTATTTTAACTCGGGAATATCTTTATTTTATTGAAAATCATTACCTTTTTGAAAATATTTTAAAAGATATGAATATGTATATGCATGACATAAATAAAATGACATAGCAAAATTTAAATAATATAATGCAACCTAAATGATATGATATAATTTAAATACCTTAGCATATACTAAATGAAATGAATATCCTAAGTTATATGATATATTCTAAGTGAAATGAAATGACCTAGGTAACATAATATATTCTATATGAAATGTAATATCCTAAATCATATGATATATTCTAAATGAAATAAAATATCCTAAATGACATAATATATCCTAAATGAAATGAAATGACCTAGGTAACATAATATATTCTACATGAAATGAAATGACCTAAGTAACATAATATATTCTATATGAAATGAAACAATTTGAATAACATGGCAAATATGAATGATATGGCATATAATTTAAATGACATGGAATAAAAATAATGCTATCATATAGTATGCATGGAAATAAAAATGAAAATAATAATGCATGAACATAGTATATGCTAAATAATATAACAAAAAATAACTAAATAAAAAGCATAGGATATCATGAAATATTCAAAACCATATAATAAACAATATAATATATAAATCAAAATAATAACAATACCATAGGAATTATCATAGCAAAAATCATATATTATATAAAATGCATGAATATGGAAAATGCAATGCATGAAAATGTATTTTTTCCTTTAATTAAGGAAATCCGTATATCTAAAAAGATATCCGGCTACCTTAGGAAAATATATCAAATTAAATATTCTAAAACCAAAATACTTTGTTATTGTTTGAAAACAATTTTGAAAAGCTTAGATTAAGAATGAAAACTTAGCTAAACCCTTTTTTAAATGGCTCGAATTTCCTAAGTTTAAAATCCCGGACTTGACCACCATTAACCAGAGACTAAAAAAATCATTTTTAGAGTTTAAAAAGGCTTATAAACTATCCTAAGTCAGTAGCTAAGCTTCCTAATCAGCCCCCTCTAAGTAACTTAGACAAAACAGAAAAATGATTTTCCTTCAAATTCAATTCTGACTCCACTGTCCAGTTTTAAGCCACGATTTTTTATCCTATTTTTAGAAATTCAAAAAAATATAAAAACAATATTGGAGACTCAGAACATGTAAAACTACACAGGAAAAAATCAGCTTAATTTTCTGATTAAAGATGAACGCCCAAAAAAATCGGGAAAGTATGAGTACTGGGTGAAAAAAACTGTTTTGCCAAAATACATTTTTGCCTTTGATAAAATCATTTAAAAATCAAAGTAAAAATATTTAAGACTCACAAAATGACTCACAAACAGTAGCTAGGACTTTTTAAAAGTTAGACAAAAATTGGCTAAGTAAACAAAATCACAAAGGTAGAATAATCAATTTGAAAAACCTAAATTTTCCACAAGTGTGCTCAAGAGAGCATGACTTTGAACCATTAATTGGCCTAAGTCATTAGTCAAGTGGCATGAACATGAAATGCATGAAAAAATACAACAAATATGATGCATGAAATGCATGAGTTTAAACCTAAATGTCATGAAAAAATGCGTGGCATCAATATAGTGACCTAGACCTAAATGAACTGGCATGGCATTTAATGCAACCTAGGTCTAAAATGCATGGACTTGCATGGCAAAATAAACCAAACCTAATAACTAAAACATACATGGCAATAACACAAACACAAGGCATGCTTAAACCAAAAACTCAACCAAATGTCATTGAAATGCAAACCTATCAACTAACATAGCCAAAATGCACATACAATGTAAAACACATGGAGTAGCCGAATGGCCACAAGCTCCAACAAACATGGCATTTTCACAAACACTTGGTATACTTAAACTAAATACTCAAAAAAATGTCATGAAAATGCAAACCTATTAACGAACATAGCAAGAATGCACATACAATGTAAAACACATGGAGTAGCCGAATAGCCTCAAGCTCCAACAAACTTGGCATTTTCACAAACACTTGATATACTTAAACTAAATGCTCAAACAAATGTCATGCAAATGCAATCGTATTAACTAACATAGCAAAAATGCACATAATGTAAAACACAGGGAGTAGCTGAATGGCTTCAAGCTCCAACAAGCATGGCATTTTCACAGACACTTGATACACTTGAACTAAAACATCAACAAATTTAAACATTATGGAAATAGAAAATTAAAAATGCAAGAACATGATAATAAACTTATAAATGACAACGAACAAGAAATCAAATTAAAACAAGCCTCAAGTATATATAGTAGGAGAATATTTAAAGCGTCAATACTAAAGAAAATAACATGAACAACATGAGAAATCAAACAAAATAGCAACACTAAAAAATATAGGCCATTCGGCCATAGTAAGAAAATAAGAAAAAAATGTAAAAAAAAACTTGTTCAAGAAAAAGATGAAGAAAGAACTTAAAAGGAATATAAAAAAACACTTATTTAAAAAGAAGACTCACCAAATAATAATCAAAATAGCAAAAACAAGAATGGAAAATCAAGAAAGTGCAAGAGTTGGTGCTAAAAGCAACCTCAAGAAGCTATATTTCAAGCTTTATCTCTTCAAACTTTCCTTTATTTTCTAAACTTTTTCTTTTTGCTTTAAACCAAGGAGAGAAAAACTAGGCAAAACCAAGAAGAAATATGAAAAATGAAGTGCTGAAAATCAAAATCTGAATCCCCCTTAGTGCTGGCCGAAACTCCCTCTCAAATAAGCTAGGATGTTGTCATCCTTCCTCCAACCAATTTCCATCCAAGGGCTAGTGATTCAAGGTGAAAAATCATGAAATTATCACCCTCAGATTAGGCCATCAGCTGTCCATAATTACAGCTGTTCAAGAATAATGTTGACACTCTCCCTCTTCATGCATTAGCCCATGTGGCTTATTTGCAATGGCTTGGTCAAAAAAATCACTAACTAACTCTTAATTCTTGGCCTTTTGATTGAAAAATAAGAAGCTTCTTCCCTTCCTTGGGCCTTGGCAGGCCAGCACACTTTTTTCCAGCCCAAGTCTGATTTTTTTTGAAAGGCAAGAAAAGCCCTTTTCGATTGCATGGGTAAAATGACCGTTTTGCCCTCCAGATGCAAATAAATGGCAAACGGACTCCAAATTCAAATTTTATTTTTTTAATACTTTCAAAATAATAAAATATTGAATTCTAGAAGTTTTCAAAATTTTCCGAGTCCGTTTGCTATTTATTTGGATTTTTTCATCCAAAAATGCCCTTTTATGCCCCTACATTTACCATTTCTTAAACGAGCTCCAAATCAAGATTTTTCTTCACCAATATCTTCCAAATAATTTAAAAGTGTGATCTGGAAGTTTTCATAATTTTTGAAACTCATTTGGTATTTTTTCGGGATTTATCTGCTTGAATTACTACATAGGAGGCCCGAGATTTGGTCATATTGCAAACGAACTCTGAATCAAGATTTTCTTTTGCCAATCTCTTCCAAATAATTTAAAAATGAGATTCGAACAATTTCAGAATTTTTGGAGTCCATTTGCTATTTTTTCGGGATTTATCTTCTTGAATTATTGCATAAGAGACCCGGGATTTGGCCATTTTGCAAACGAACTCAGAATCAAGATTTTCTTTCTCCAATCTCTTCCAAATGATTTAAGAATGAGATTTTCAATTTTTCAGAATTTTTGGAGTCCATTTGCTATTTTTTCAAATTTTCCAATTTTCCAATTTTGCCCTTTTGCCTCCGAAACCCGGTTTTGCCCAAAACAAGTCCGATTTTCAGATTTTCTTCAAATTGAGCCTTGGACTATCCTCTTTTAATCAATCCTCATCCATTAGGGGCTTCGGTCTTACCAAGTCGGGCCATTTCTGTAATTCTTCCCAATTTCACCGAAATCCACCAAAAACCCTAATTCTCGATTTTCTCCCGGATTGACTTTTCTTTCAGTTTTTCTTTCAAGTGGCTTCTCCATTACCCATAGTCAGTGCTTATCTTTCATTTGGAACCTTCAATTTTGACCAATTCGATCGTTTAAGCACTTTTCTCCAAATTTCCCGGATTTGAATCTCCAAATCCCAACTTTCGAACTCCATATCTTTCGATGTAGACCTCGGATTATCGAAATTCTTTTGCCATTTTTCATTTCAACTTCAAATCTTGATTTTGTAAGTGGGTTGACTTTTTCAGTAGTTGACTTTTCAAGTTTGACTTTTTATGCTCGCCCTCTTAAACTAAGTCTCGAAGTACCACCTGCAGGATGAAAAAAGTCTTTTTACATTCTGAAACATCAATTTAGGAAGAAAACATACCTGTTTTAGTGGTCCGGACAAAATTAGGTGTCTACAGCTGCCCTTCTTTGGCTATTGCTGAGAATCAGGAATCAGGCAAAGATAAACCAACACTAATTTTGTACGATTAGTGAAATCACATGCGAAGGAAAGGTAAAGGGGTTTTTTTTTTTCATTTTTCATTCTTTCATTTTTTCATTTTTTCATTTTTTTCATTTTTTTCATTTTTTTGTTTTTGTTTTTGTTTTTTGTTTTTTGAAAAAGCTGTAAATTGAAGATTGTCCTTAAATTGAATTCCCTAACTAATCAAGGCTCGACCCGTCTAAAGGAAACGGGTTCAACTTGCAAGAGAAGAAAAGACCTTGATGATGGTCTCGGGGTCTTATCCTATCTTGTGCTAACCTTACCGGCATGGGTGAAACCGAAAATTGAAAAAGACCTGGATGAAACCAGGGAATTGAAGGCATGGGTGAAACCATAAAATTGAAAGAGATCTGGATGAAACCAAGGAATTTGAAGGCATGGGTGAAACCATGAAATTTGAAAACGATTTGGATGGAACCAAAAATTGAGATGCATGGATGAAACCATGAAATTGAAAAAGACCTGGATGAAACCAGGAAATTGAAGGCATTGGTGAAACCATAAAATTGAAAGAGATCTGGATGAAACTAAGGAATTTGAAGGCATGGGTGAAACCATGAAATTGAAAAAGACCTGGATGAAACCAGGGAATTGAAGGCATGGGTGAAACCATAAAATTGAAAGAGATCTGGATGAAACCATAAAATTGAAAGAGATCTGGATGAAACCAAGGAATTTGAAGGCATGGGTGAAACCATGAAATTGAAAAATACCTGGATGAAACCATGGAATTGAAGATATGGGTGAAACCACAAAATTGAAAGAGACCTGGATGAAACCAAGGAATTTGAAGGCATGGGTGAAACCATAAAATTTGAAAATGATCTAAATGGAACCAGAAATTGAGATGCATGGATGAAACCAAAAATTTGAAAAAGATCTGGATGAAACCAGCGATTAAAGTCATGGCTAAAACCATAAAATTGAAAGAGATCTGGATGAAACCAGGGATTGAAATGCTTGGATAAAACCATAAATTTGAAAACGATCTGGACGGAACCAGAAATTTGAAAAGCATGGATGAAACCAGAAATTTGAAAAAGATCTGGATGAAACCAGAGGTTAAAGTCATGAGAGAAACCATAAAATTGAAAGAGATCTGGATGAAACCAGAGATTAAAGGCATGGGTGAAACCATAAATTTGAAAATGATCTGGATGGAACCAGAAATTGAAATGATCTAGAAATTAACTTGAAGGATTTGAGAGAGGATACAAATGCTTCATGGTGTAAATGCAAATATCTCGGATTGATGCAAATGCTTCTTGAAATGATACAGATATCTTGGATTGATGCAAATGTTTCTAAATACGGATGCAAATATCCCTACGAATCATATTCATGTGAGTGGTTCATGAATGGTGTAATTGCAGCTACAATGAAGATGCAATGATCCTAGAAATGATGCACTTGCTTGAGATGATGCGAATGCAAATGCTCATGGAATAATGCAAATACGAATACTCATGAATTATGCAAATGCTTGCTGACACGGTGCAAATGCGAAGTTTAATAAATAGATGAATGCTCATGAGTGATGCAAATGACACTGATCACTTTTCTAGATTTTGACTTAGCCTTTCCAATTCACTTTCCTCTTCGAATCAGAGTATATCTTCAATTCATTTTTCAATCTTTGGCTATTCTCTTTGCCCCAATAGTTTTCAAGCTCTTACTGACAGGAGTCTGCTTGCTGAGTTTTATTTCTTCTTCTCATATTTGGAAGTCAAGATTAACCCTAATAGTTCCACACCTTTGAGTTAGAAAAACCCTTATCTCATGTTAACATAAAAAATGGGTATGTCAAAAATATTCTTATTTTCCTTTTTTAATGAAAACTTCTGAGTCAAAAATTTTAACCCCACAGTGTGTAATGTACAAATCTTTTGAAGACTGATGATCATTGTTAGAAATTTTCCTAAGTGTCAATTTGGGTTTTTGAACTTGAATTGACAAGGCTTGGTACAACATGATTTTTTTTTTCCAGGAACGCTTCTCAACAAAAAATGTATGTCCTTTCTAGGCTCACAAATGGAACAGATTTTATAAATCATGAATTCATTGAGAACCAAACAAATTCAACTTTCTTTTAGTTTCCATATCAAGGTAATTTGCAAGCGTCAAGATTGGCTGGAATGTTTAAACTGGAAAGTTGATTTAGGAGAAAAAAGTTTCAGTTTTTGAAATCAATCATCCAAATGAGAGTTGACAATTTGGGAGGTTCAGGAATTCCTAGATATTCCTCGGTAACCACTCTTTTAAGAAGATCTTTTCTTTTGTGGTATCGGCACTATTATAGATGGCATCGAAAATTCCCATTCTACTCTAGACCGCCCGTTTTTGGGTTTTTGCCCTAGAGTCCCATTCTCTCCAATTTGTACTTTTTTCTTTTTTTTTTTCATTGTTTTACCATTCATTTGAGAATTCTAAATTCTTCCTTAGTGAAATGATAATTCGATGGGATGAGATAAAATCTGAGGAAAAACCCTTCAAGTTAAATATTCATGCTTGATCAAAATGGACTTTTAAAGCATGTAATGTAGGCCATGGCTCAGGGTTCAGAAAGAAAGGATAAATAGGCCCAAAAAATGTGTTTGAGGGTAATCAAATCAAGGATCCTTTCTTTGAGGAGGATTCTCTTTGAAACATTTATCCTTTTTGGACTTTTCATTTCTTTTGACTTTGCTCTTTTTCTTCCTTGCTTTTGGCTTTCATTTGCCATCGCTTTTTCTTTTCTTTTTGACAGAGTGAGCCCATATTCATTCGGCGCTCCATTTACTTTGTATCTGTCTTTGAGCCAGGACTCATTCCTCCATGATCTTTTTTTTAAAAAAACCTTTCCTCACATTTGCCCCCCAGTGTAGAGGGTGATCCTTGATCAGGGTTCAAAGAAGAAAGAATTCTTTTGGTTCAAAATGGGTGACTATGGATAATTTCTTTCCCTTTTTTTTTTGTGTGAAAGGAATATGAAAGATGGCCATTTTTCATATCAAGCACAAATATTCTCATTGAAAAACAATCCCGAGGGGAAATAGATAATCAAAATTATTTTGCACTTTGGAATCATCGGAATTCTCATATGCATGATATCACAAAAATTTTCTTCTTTTTTTTATCGCATGCCCCAATAATTCATGCATTAGTCCATCTTTCATCACCATGTATCCATCATTTCCACATATGATGCCCCAATTTGATAAACCATGAGAATTTGTGTCATTACGAGGAACATCGCAAGTCTAGGTCTGTACTGAAAAGAATAAGTTTCAATATTGGGTTCGTTTGAAGAGAGAAAGAAAATATGACCTAAAAATGGGTTTCCTCTGGGACATGGGATAATCTAGTTTCATCATTGTGCCCGAGGGTGTCAATCATGAAGTGATGTTTGGGTAGTTAGTGTTTTGTGGTTATTGGTAAAGGTCATGAATGGTTTTAGCACAATCTTGACATACATCAATTTTCCAAAATCTAGATTCTTGAAAGAAAGTCTCATTTGTTTGAATTTCAAGGAGTTCAAAAAAATTTTAAAAAGTTCGTTCCTTTGTTCATAGCCTAGACTAAGATCTATGTCTTTGCTTATTCTATGATGAAAATGGTTTTATGAAGTTCAATCATTCATATTCCTTGAAGCATTAGGTATTTCAAGTGTTCTCGATTCAAGGGGTTTAGGCCTGGGAAAACCTAAAAGAGAGGGGAGAAGGTATTGGGTCATTTGTAACAATGATCATCAATATTCTTGAGACTATCCATTACTAAAACTTCCTTAATGCTTGTTTTTGAAAATTCAGATTATTGTTAAGACGTAACAAACACAAAGCAGTTAAAAATCAAAATTCATTTAATTCTTATGAATGTCGACATGAGACAAGTGTTTTCATCATAAGGTCTGAAACTAAATGCATAAAAACATCCCCTTGACATGTTCTCCCTTATTCAAACTGGCTATTCCTTGGTACTCTTTTCGACCTTTCCATCTTCTTCCCCTATTATGACATCAATAATGGTCTCATCGTTCCCATTCAGCAGATTTTCCATGCTGTCTAACCTTTGTTTCTTCCCCACTTCTAACTGTCCTTTATTGATGAGTGCTTGAACCTTCCGTTTCAGACATAAGCAATTTTCTGTGGAATGTCCCCGAATCCCAAAATGATAATCACAATATGCATTCTCGTCATACCAGCTTGGATATGGGGGTTGGATAGGCTCCACTGGAACTTTAGTGAGGAGTTGCTCTTCGACCAGCTGGGGCAATAGTTCAGAGTAAGACATGGAGAGTGACTCAAACTGATCTCTTTTTCGGATATTCTTCGATTTCCTTTGATTGACAAAAGATTGAAAATTTACTGGATTCTGAGAGGCCATTGGGTATAAGTATGAACCCTGGGGTACATAATTCATAGAAGGACAATGTGGTGGGTATGAAGTAGCCAGAACATACGGGGCAAAGTCTCCTATGGCTTGGACATCTTCCTCTTTCTTTTTGGGAGACCTATTTCTCTCTGCATTAAATGTTTTACCTCCTTCGAGTTTCCCGGCCTTGATTGCATTTTCAATCATTTCCCCGGAGATTACCATATCCGAAAAATTCTTCGTGGTGTTGCCAACAAGTCTATCATAGTATAGGGCCTGTAGTGTATTCACAAAAAGGATAGTGGTTTCCTTCTGAGTTAAAGGCGGTTGTACTTGGGTGGCCACGTTCCTCCACCTCTGAGCATACTCTTTGAAGCTCTTAGTAATCTTTTTCTCCATATTTTGCAAAGTGAGATAGTCAGGTGTCATGTCGGTCACATGCTTGTACTGGTTTAGAAAAGCCCTAGCCAAATCATTCCAAGAGCGAATCCGATCCTTGCTCAACTGACTATACCACCTAATTGCGGACCCGCTGAGGCTATCCTAAAAGTAGTGGATCAGAAGCTTATCATTATCTATATAACTTGTCATTTTTCGACAGAACATAGTGATATGGGCTGACTGATCAGTCGTCCCATCATATTTCACAAAGTCAGTGACCTTGAATTTAGGAGGGATGACTAAATCGAAGACCAAGCATCGTTCTTTCGCCTCCACACTCCCGAATACGTCTGTATTTTCTACTGCCCGGAGCCTTTCATCTAGCAACTGATATTTTCCTTGGGAATCTGCCAACTCTACCTCATTAACCATTTTCAACTTTGCCTGTCCAGCTGGATTATCTGAATTTAAGACATTGACGGGGTTAACTATGTTCTGGGCATCCATCATTACAACCTCATTCTGACCCTTTTGTGCCTCTAATCCTTCTCTAGCGGCCAAGTTTTCAGTGTGTCCCTTGATTACGGTGGATATTAGCTCTATCAATTTAACCATCTGATCTTTAGATTCTGCTTGAGACTTTGCCAGCTGTTCTCGCAATTCGTCCTGTACCTTTTCCATTCTTTCCATTCGGGCAACTTGTTCATTCTCCATAGCACTAGCCTATATTAAAAGGGTACTCAGCCCTTCTTATACCTCTGATTTGAAATGGAAATTCTTTCAAAGACTCTTAAAGCCAAGCCAACTTCTGTTTTATTCCCCCAAAGTGCGTGTCATGATGAAGGAGCCATGAATGCAATTTAATGCACGAGAAGCCTAATCAATATGATGTGTGGACATGTACAGTGGAAACATGCTGGCTATGTATGTAATAAATGCAATCACAATGCCAACATGTTGCAAGCAAAGAATAAACAAATCAACACATGGATATATGCAATGACTGATCATATACATCTTAGCGTATTTCCCAATGAATGATCATATACCCTATGAATGCAACATGATGTCATTTATGATGCATGTAAAGAATGAATGATTGATACAAAGTATATACAAATAAAATCATGCTGACCATGTGTGTCATGAATGCGTCCTGATGTTAATATGACAGATTAATGCATAAGCATACACAGAGAAATCATGCTGACTATGTTTGTCATGAATGCAACCCAAAGTCAACAAGATGCATATAAAGAATAAACAAATTAATACATGGATATATATATATAGAAAAATCATGCTGATTATGAATGCATGAATGCAACCTGATGCTAACATGATACATGTATGAATGTATGGTATGACAAATAATTGATCGGATACAAAATGCAAAGGGAAGATATCATGGAGGAAATAAGAATTCGGAGGAACTTAATCATCAACATCTTATAAATTTGAAGCATAGTCAATTCATTCCAATATCAATTGTTCACAATGGTATAAACCATGTTTTACAAAATCTGAGCAGTAGTTAAAACTATCTTTACAAGTATTTTATTCTTCCTAGAATCCTAAGGCTATAAGAGCCGGCTACTGAAAAAGTGAAATCCTATTACATCATATAAGACCGAAGTCTTTCCACCTCAATGCTGTAAATCTCCCAATCCTAATGATGCTTTCCCAGCCCTCTATCAATCAGTGTCGTTAGATCCAACCACTTGGCATTTATAAGAGATTGCACTTTCGTTTTGAAGGCCATACAGTCTTCAATGCTATGGCCAACAATTTCACAGTGATAACCACATCTTGCATTTGGATTATACGACTTTGGATATGGTGGTAACATGGGTTTCAACGGTACACATGCAATCATGTGATTTTGGATCAGTATAGGGAGAAGCTCTCGGTAGCTGATTGGAAGGGGATCAAAAGGCCTTTGGGTCTTATCCTGGGGTTGTTTCTTAGTCATACATGGCCTAGGAGTTGGGGCACTTAGTGGTGGCACTAAGGTTCGAACTAGAGTGTTTACATAGGGAGATAGAGGAACAACATGGTAAGGGTATGCATTTGGACACGGGGCCTTTGGAGGTTGTACATAGCTCGAGGTTCCTATCCCAGATGCTGGATAAGGTTATTGATGCGGGAAATAGTATGAACTGGGAGTTGGTGGTGATGGAATGGGATTCAGGAATCCCGTAGTGGTCATTCCAATGGACGATTGGACCATAGTAGGGTGGGGATACTGGTTTGTACCTAGAACAGTTTGCAGGTATGGTACTGGATTCGAGGTTTCTATCTTTGGTGTCAGGCTTTCAGGTTTAATCATTTTCAAGATTTTGTCCATAATTTCATCAGGATTGCAACCTTTGTGGCATTGACAAGTGCAGGATCCAGCAAGGATTGTATGTTCTGGACCTAATGGTTTTGGTTGATCCGAAGGCGATGCAGAGCCCTGAGAAAGTTCCTCTTTACTCTTACCCATATCCTCAAACATTTTCAGCAATTTGACGAGTTGTTCTTTCACTTCCCGGAATTCATGTCCACATTCCTCTTGATTTCGTTCCAAAGCACCCAATCGTTCCTTCGATTCATTCCTCATATCTCGAACCCCTTTCATGCAAATGAAAATGTCATGAGATTAAGAATAAAATTATGAATGTACATGCTCTATTTCTATGTGCATGAATATACTGATGATTAATGCATGAACATATACAGAGAAATTATGATGACTATGTATGCTATGGATGTAATCTAATGCCAACATGATGCATTTAAAAAATGAATAAATTGATGCACAGGTATATACAAATAATGACTATGCATGTCATAAACGTATTCTACAATGAATGACCATAAATGCATGATGTCAAAATGATACATGCGAAGAATAAATGAATTAATACAAAGGTAGGTACAAGGAATGACCATCTATATCACAAATGTATTCTACAATGAATAACCATGCATGTTAGGACTGTAACATGATGTCAAAATGATACAAATAAATTAACCAATGATTACACGAAATTGGTGGGACCTAAATCTTGATTATTCAAAAATCTCATTATGCAAGATTTGCCTCCAAATTTATGATTTTTTGAAACATGTTTTTTCTATGAAAAAACAATCATATTATTTTCAAAAGAATTTTGGGGTATTGGATCCTACTATGGTACAATATCCAAATGTTCATGTGACACTACCAGTTTTATGAAATCATCAAATGAAATTATTATTACCATCCATTTATTGCAAAAACGAGATCAATAATACAATAAAAAATGTACATGCTCTATTCACACATACATGAAATGTGCAAGATGCAAAAATGCTTGAAAAATGATTTTTATTTTTTATTTCAAACAGTTAGTGAATATTTGCCCCGACAAATATCTACTTATTTAGGCATCATGATGCCTTCGGGATGGATTATCACATTTATTACGGGCGATGTACGTACATCGTTGCCAAATCTACAAAACTTCTTCAGAGTGTAAGATAGGTAACAAAAGGTTTAGAAATGTCCTTCTATGTGTTCCTATCTTCGGTATATCTAACGAAAATACGGCATGGCTTCGCCTAGGTTCACTATATGAGGGTGAATCGGTTCTAAAGGCCCCGAATTGCTCCTCACTGTCACCGGTGAAGGCTAGTAAGGCACCCCGATAAAAGCGGGTTCAATTTGTTAGAGTCTATTTCCTTAGCCCATGCGGATTGTTAATCACGAAGGCTTAGGTAATTTAGTACTCCGAAAGTGTTTCACTAGCCCATGCGGATTGTTAATCACGAAGGCTTAGTTACTTTGCTCCCACCTAAAAGGACGGAACCCGGGTATAGGATTCATGATATGCAAATGCACATGTAGTGTATGTGGAGGAACAACAAACCTTTCACCACCTATTCTACACCCCTTATTCTAAATGCCCCAACTATTTATAAAAAACATTCAAGAATAGTGTAACGCATTAACCAACAAACAATTATAATATACAACCTTAAATAACTAGAGAACAATAATAAATGCATGCACATGAGTATGAACATATTTAAAATCATTTTATTATTTTCAAAATTCTCCTTATTTAAAAAAATGTGGGAATTAAAATTAAATACCAATTAAACCAACAAAATCGAGACTTTGATAACACAAGACTAATTCTAGGCCTGACTCTCCAATAGTCCCCAGTGGAGTCGCCAAGCTGTCGCAACCTAAAAAATAACAAGTCTCGTCGCAAGACTTTATTATTCATTAAGCGTGACATTAAAAAAAATCGAGGAAAAGTCGAATTAATTCCTCTAGAAAAATGAAGGTTTTGAAAATGACCTTAAAAAAGACATGGAGTCGCCACCAATATTTTTTAGCTAGGTGTGATCGGCCACCTATTAAAACCGATTTTATAAAATATTTTAAAAATTAATTAAAACATTTTTAAAACCAATTTCAAGTCTGCGTTTTAAACCAGAGAAATCAAGGAAACGGGTTGGGGACTCGGTTACGTGCAGGGAAGGATTAGCACCCCCACAACGCCCGTATAAAATGTTACCTTATTAATCATGTGTTATCTCAAGTCTCAGTAAAAAAAGTCGGTTTTAAATTTAGTATTTCAAGTTAATTCCCAATTTAAAGAAAAATAATTCCATTTTTAATTGAAAATGATCCGGAATTTATAAATTCAAAATTTTTCTATATTCCCCAACAAACTTGGCAAAATATAGAAATTTTTATTAATTTTGGAAAACTTTCGGAATCATTCTCTTTTTAAAGAAGATATTCCGTTATTAATGATAATTGATGATATCCTCCCCAGCAAACCCGGCAGAGAACTCATGAATTATTTTAACTCGGGAATATCTTTATTTTATTGAAAATCATTACCTTTTTGAAAATATTTTAAAAGATATGAATATGTATATGCATGACATAAATAAAATGACATAGCAAAATCTAAATTATATAATGCAACCTAAATGATATGATTTAATTTAAATACCTTAGCATATTCAAAATGAAATGAATATCCAAAGTTATATGATATATTCTAAGTGAAATGAAATGACCTAGGTAACATAATATATTCTATATGAAATGTAATATCCTAAATCATATGATATATTCTAAATGAAATAAAATATCCTAAATGACATAATATATCCTAAATGAAATGAAATGACCTAAGTAACATAATATATTCTACATGAAATGAAATTACCTAAGTAACATAATATATTCTATATGAAATGAAAAAATTTGAATGACATGGCAAATATGAATGATATGGCATATAATTTAAATGGCATGGAATATAAAATAATGCTATCATATAATATGCATGGAAATAAAAATGAAAATAATAATGCATGAACATAGTATATGCTAAATAATATAACAAAAAATAACTAAATAAAAAGCATAGGATATCATGAAATATTCAAAACCATATAATAAACAATATAATATATAAATCAAAATAATAACAATACCATAGGAATTATCATAGCAAAAATCATATATTATATAAAATGCATGAATATGGAAAATGCAATGCATGAAAATGTATTTTTTCCTTTAATTAAGGAAAT
The DNA here is from genome assembly GCA_030761205.1 of Fremontodendron californicum. Classification (NCBI taxonomy): domain Eukaryota; kingdom Viridiplantae; phylum Streptophyta; class Magnoliopsida; order Malvales; family Malvaceae; genus Fremontodendron; species Fremontodendron californicum. The sequence goes on from JAULJL010000037.1 coordinate 6,592,335, forward strand.
CCGTATATCTAAAAAGATATTCGGCTACCTTAGGAAAATATATCAAATTAAATATTCTAAAACCAAAATACTTTGTGATTGTTTGAAAACAATTTTGAAAAGCTAAGATTACGAATGAAAACTTAGCTAAACCCTTCTTTAAATGGCTCTAATTTTCTAAGTTTAAAATCCCGGACATGACCACCCTTAACCCGAGACTAAAAAAATCAGTTTTAGAGTTTAAAAAGGCTTAGAAACTATCCTAAGTCAGTAGCTAAGCTTCCTAATCAGCCCCCTCTAAGTAACTTAGCCAAAACTGAAAAATGATTTTGCTTCAAATTCAATTCTGACTCCACTATCCAGTTTTAAGCCATGATTTTTTATCCTATTTTTAAAAATTCAAAAAAAAATCTAAAAACAATACTGGACACTCAGAACATGTAAAGATACACGGGAAAAAATCAGCTTAATTTTCTGATTAAAGATGAATGCCTAGAAAAATCGGGAAAGTACGAGTTCTAGTGAAAAAAATGTTTTGCCAAAACACATTTTTGCCTTTGATAAAATCATTTAAAAATCAAAGTAAAAATATTTAAGACTCACAAAATGACTCAAAAATAGTAGCTAAGACTTTTTAAAAGTTAAAGAAAAATTGGCTAAGTAAAAAAAATCACAAAGGTAGAGTAATTAATTTGACAAACCTTAATTTGCCACAAGTGTGCTCAAGAGAGCATGACTTTGAACCATTAATTGGCCTAAGTCATTAGTCAAGTGGCATGAACATGAAATGCATGAAAAATTACAGAAAATGTGATGCATGAAATACATGAGTTTAAACCTAAATGTCATGAAAAATGCATGGCATCAATATAGTGACCTAGACCTAAATGAACTTGCATGGCATTTAATGCAACCTAGGTCTAAAATGCATGGACATGCATGGCAAAATAAACCAAACCTAATAACTAAAACATACATGGAAATAACACAAACACAAGGCATGCTTAAACCAAAAACTCAACCGAATGTCATGAAAATGCAAACCTATCAACTAACATAGCCAAAATCCACATACAATGTAAAACACATGGAGTAGCCGAATGGCCTCATGCTCCAACAAACATGGCATTTTCACAAACACTTGGTATACTTAAACTAAATACTCAAACAAATGTCATGCAAATGCAAACCTATTAACTAACATAGTAAGAATGCACATACAATGTAAAACACATGGAGTAACCGAATGGCCTCAAGCTCCAACAAACATGGCATTTTCACAAAAACTTGATATACTTAAACTAAATACTCAAACAAATGTCATGCAAATGCAATCCTATTAACTAACATAGCAAAATTGCACATAATGTAAAACACATGGAGTAGCCGAATGGCTTCAAGCTCCAACAAGCATGGCATTTTCACAAACACTTGATACACTTGAACTAAAACATCAACAAATTTAAACATTATGGAAACAGAAAATTAAAAATGCAAGAATATGATAATAAACTTATAAATGACAACAAACAAGCAGTCAAAATAAAACAAGCCTCAACTATATATAGAAGGAGAATATTTAAAGCATCAATACTAAAGAAAATAACATGAATAACATGAGAAATCAAACAAAACAGCAACACTAAAAAATATAGGCCATTCGACCATAGTAAGAAAATAAGAAAAAAAATTGTTTAAGAAAAAGATGAAGAAAGAACTTAAAAGGAATATAAAAAAACACTTATTTAAAAAGAAAACTCACCAAATAATAATCAAAATAGAAAAAACAAGAATGGAAAATCAAGAAAGTGCAAGAGTTGGTACTAAAAGCAACCTCAAGAAGCTATATTTCAAGCTTTATCTCTTCAAACATTCCTTTCTTTTCTAAACTTTTTCTTTTTGCTTTCAACCAAGGAGAGAAAAACTAAGAAAAACCAAGATGAAATCTGAAAAATGAAGTGCTGAAAATCAAAATCTGAATCCCCCTTAGTGCTGGCCGAAACTCCTCAAATAAGCTAGGATGTTGTCATCCTTCCTCCAACCAATTTCCATCCAAGGGCTAGTGATTCAAGGTGAAAAATCATGAAATTATCACCCTTAGATTAGGTCATCAGCTGTCCATAATTACAGCTGTTCAAGAATAATGTTGACACTCTCCCTCTTCATGCATTGGCCCATGTGGCTTATTTGCAATGGCTTGATCAAAAAAATCACTAACTAACTCTTAATTCTTGGCCTTTTGATTGAAAAATCAGAAGATTCTTCCCTTCCTTGGGCCTTGGCAGGCCATCACTTTCTTTTCCAGCCCAAGTCTGATTTTTTTTGAAAGGTAAGAAAAGCCCTTTTCGGTTGCTTGGGTAAAATGATCGTTTTGCCCCCCGGAATGCAAATAAATGGAAAACGGACTCCAAATTCAAATTTTATTTTTTTAATACTTTCAAAATAATAAAATATTGAATTCTGGAAGTTTTCAAATTTTTTCGAGTCCGTTTGCTATTTATTTGGATTTTATCTTCCAAAAATGCCCTTTTATGCCCCTACATTTTACCATTTTTTAAACGAGATCCAATTCAAGATTTTTCTTCACCAATCCCTTCCAAATAATTTAAAAGTGTGATCTGGAAGTTTTCATAATTTTTGGAACTCATTTGGTATTTTTTCGAGATTTATCTGCTTGAATTACTGCATATGAGGCCCGAGATTTGGCCATTTTGCAAACGAACTCCGAATCAAGATTTTCTTTTGCCAATCTCTTCCAAATAATTTAAAAATGATATTTGAAAATTTTCAGAATTTTTGGAGTCCATTTGCTATTTTTTCGGGATTTATCTTATTGAATTATTGCAGAGGAGACCTGGGATTTGGCCATTTTGCAAACGAACTCCGAATCAAGATTTTCTTTCGCCAATCTCTTCCAAATAATTTAATAATGAGATTTGTAATTTTTCAGAATTTTTGGAGTCCATTTGCTATTTTTTCCAAATTTTCCAATTTTGCCCTTTTGCCTCTGAAACCCGGTTTTGCCCAAAACAAGTTTGATTTTCAGATTTTCTTCAAATTGAGCCTTGGGCTATCCCTTTTTAATCATTCCTCATCCGTTAGGGGCTTTGTTCTTAGCAAGTCAAGCCATTTCTGTAATTCTTCCCAATTTCACCGAAATCCACCAAAAACCCTAATTCTCGGTTTTCTCTCGAATTGACTTTTCTTTTTGTTTTTCTTTCAAGTGGCTTCTCCATTACCCGTAGTCAGTGCTTATCTTTCATTTGGAACCTTCAATTTTGACCAATTCGATCGTTTAAGCACTTTTCCCCAAATTTCCCAGACTAGGGTTTCTTTTCTACTGAATCTTCAAATCCCAACTTTCGAACTCCATATCTTTCGATGTAGACCTCGAATTATCGAAATTCTTTCACCATTTTTCATTTGAACTTCAAATCTTGATTTTGACAGTGGGTAGACTTTTTTAGTAGTTGACTTTTCGGGGTTGACTCTTTCAAGTTTGACTTTTTATGCTCGCCCTCTTAAACTAAGTCTCGGAGTACCACCTGCAGGATGAAAAAAGTCTTTTTACATTCTGAAACATCAATTTAGGAAGAAAACATACCTGTTTTAGTGGTCCGGACAAAATTAGGTGTCTACAGACATCGTTTCATCTTGGTGGCCATAGATTATTTCACAAAATGGGTAAAAGTTGCGTCCTATGCGAATGTAACCAAGTCGATGGTATGCAGATTTGTTAAGAAAGAAATCATATGCTGTTACGGATTGCGAGCAAGAATTATTTCGGATAATGCTCTCAATTTGAACAATAAGATGATGAGAGAAGTGTGTACTCAGTTCAAGATCACACATCATAATACGACACCTTACCGTCCGAAGATGAATGGGGCAGTAGAAGCAGCTAACAAGAACATCAAGAAGATTGTTGAGAAGATGACTGTTGTGTACAAGGATTGGCATGAGATCTTGCCTTTTGCTCTTCATGCATATCATACTTCGGTCCGTACATCTACAGGGGCAACGCCGTTTTCTTTGGTATACGGGATGGAAGCAGTGCTACCTATTGAAGTTGAGATCCCTTCACTTCGGGTTTTGATGGAAGTTGGCCTAGAGGAAGCAGAATGGGTTAGAGCTCGTTATGAACAGTTTAATCTCATCGAGGAGAAAAGATTGAAAGCAATTTGTCACGGGCAGTTGTATCAGAAAAGGATGATTCGAGCCCACAACAAGAAAGTTCGTCCTAGACAGTTCCGAGAAGGGGAGTTGATACTGAGGGAAATTCTCCCTATAGTGAAAGACCCGAGAGAAAAATGGGCGCCGAATTGGGAAGGATCCTATGATTTAAAAAGAGCTTTTTCTGGAGGAGCATTGATTTTAACTAGAATGGACGGAGAGGATTTCAGAAATCCCGTGAATGCTGATGAATTGAAGAAGTATTATGCTTAAAAAAAAAAGTGATGCTATGCACATGGAAATTCGAATGATTCCAAGTGTAAAAATGGAAATTCTATATATCTATCTCCCCTATGAATTACTTTTCAAAGAGAATATTCATGCTTGATATGATGAATGGCCATCTTTCATATTCCTTTCACTAAGAAGAAATTATCCTTAGTCACCCCTTTGAGCTTTAGGAATTATTTCTTTCTTTAAACCTTGATCAAGAATCACCCTTGATAACTCGTATAATTATATAGTTTTTAGTTATGTTTTATTATTGTTTTGTGTCAAATACGAGTTATTATTGTTTAGTCTAATTGTGTTTATGATCTTTTATATTTTTATGTAATTTGGTGTTTTTCACAAGTTTCTTTGAGTGATTTCAGATTACTAGAATTAAGGGCAAATCCAGTTCAGTTCCAGTTCCGACACCTTTTGCCATATCAGCTATGTCTGGAGTTTCACTGAAGCAATAAGGCTGAAATTTTAAACGTGCACATTTAAGAGGCATATCTATCTTTTTCATGTTTTACACTTCTTGAAACGGAGTCGTTTTCCCAAGCGAAATCGACCATCAAGTTGGCTGATGTGCAATGACGTCTGTGCTGACCTGTTTTCGTATTTTGCCCATATCTTCTTATCCACATCAGCAAATGATCTGATTCCAACGGCTATGGATCAGTAACTAATAGGGGAACATTTTTCTAGAAGACCATGTGATCAGATCAGGCCTCCAATATTGACAAAATCGACCATCAAGTTGGCTGATCAAAATTGTCATACAATATGACGAAAATTGTTAGAAAAATGCACCCACCTATTATACCTACCTTTGAAATTTGTAAAGCTTGTCTCTTGTCATTTAGCCCTCCAAAATGTGTATAAATAGAGGGCCTTGGATGATTGTAAGGGATCATATTGTACATTGGTAGGATATTAGCCATTGTAATAAAATTCTCTAAGTTTTCTTCTTCTTTCTTTTCTCTAGTTTTCTTTTTCTTCTTTCTTTCTTTTATTTCCTTCTTAGATTCTCTTTAATTTTATGTTTATGTTTACAATGCCTATGCTAGGCTAAACTTCTATTTGGTTAAGGGTGGTTTCAAAGCCCTAGACATGTTTTGTGATTGATTTTCAGATTCTATCTATCATTAATTTTCTATCAAAGTTGCTTATGTTCTTCTACAAGAATTGTTCATGATGTTGTCTTGATTTATTTAGGTGTACAACTAGATAGATCTTGATAATTATCTATTGCTAGTCTAGGAGTCTTGATCCGTGTAATTGTCTTGATTTCCTATTCATAAGTGGCAATTTGTGATTAATGATTATGGTCAAGTTTTCAATAATTGCAAAGTGGAACATAACCTAAGTTGAACAATCCGAGCTTATGTGTTTGTTGCTTAGATCAACCTATCTTTCTCATCATAAAGCTGCCATTAAATTGAATTTAGAGAGCTTATTCTAGGTTGTTTAATGGTTAGAGATTAAATAGAGAGCTTGTTCTATTTAACGACAAACTAAGGAAAGATTGGGATAACAGAGCTTGTTGTTATCTACGGTTGTTAACTTTGATAGTTGGTTGATATTGATAGATCTGAAATTGATTCTTAATGATGTCTAGTGGTGGAGAATGAAACCTTAACCATATTTTTCATATTTGATTCTTCTTACTTACTTGTTTTCTTACTTTTCTAGTTTACTTATTTTTAAAAGTATATTTATTTTTATTGGCTGGTTATACCGCCTAATTTGTATATTAACTTTGTTTTATTTTTATTGGCTGGTTATACCGCCTAATTTAGTATATATATTTTTATTGGCTGGTTATACCGCCTAATTTAGTATATATATTTTTATTGGCTGGTTATACCGCCTTGCATCTTATTCTTATTATTTACTTTAGTTTAAATCTGGCTTCAAAAACCCCTTTTCTTTTATTGTTCTCTTTGAATGTAAGTTATAAACTAATAACTCATAGATTAAAACCCAATCCCTGAGGACTCGACCCTTGCTAATCATTATACTTACAATTGATCTTTTTAGTGCAAGGTTAAATAAAATACACTCTTTTGGGTGCATCAACCCTCTACACTGGAGGGCAAAAACGAGGAAAAATAATAACAAAAAAATCATGGCAAAAAGAAAGCCATCGAAAAATGTGGCAAATGAAAGCCAACAAAGCAAAAAAAAAAAAGTCCAAAGAATGGACAAATGTTTCAAGAATGAGTTCTCCTCAGGAAATGATCCTTGATCCAATCACCCTTAAACACACTTTGGGCCTATTTTATCCTTCCTTCCTTTCTAAACCTAAACCTTGGCCTATATTACGTGCTTTAAAAGCCCATTTTGATCAAGAATGAATATTTAATTTGAAAGGTTATTCTCAGAATTCATCCCATCTTTTGAATTGATATTTTTACCTTGGAAGCATTTAGAATTCTCAGATGCATGGTAGAATTAAAAAAAATGGAAATGAAAAAAGAATGTAAAATGAGAGGTTTAAGCCGAAAACCCACAAAGGGCGACTTAATACCGAATGGAGGACACTTGAGTTGAAAACCTGTAAAGGGCGGCTCAAGTACTGATTAAAAGTTCGAATCAATACTCCATGTAAAGGATGAGAAAGCATCTGAAAATCAGAAGAAAGGGGAACAACTCAGTCTGATGTAACTACGGAAGCCGAGAGGTTACCCAAGTAAATTGCTTGTTCAAGAGAAATTTCATATGGTTTGAAAATGAGGGGTCCAAGATATTCCGCATCCAGGGCATCTACAACCTATAACTTTACATTTGTTTCTTATATCCTTGATATTTATTTTTACTATTTTAAAACATTTCTTGCAATAAATTATTGTTATCCTTTTCATGACAATTTTTGCTTGATTCATATTTTCTTTTATACATTTTTTAGATGCATTATGATTGTTATTAAATTGAATGATGATTAGTAATAAAAAAAATCTTTAAATAAAAGGATTTCAGAGTATTACTAAGGAATAGATTTAAATCTTGGGAAAGGTTTGGAAAGTTCACCAAGAAAAGAAAACAGTGAACGTGTTGGAGACTCCATCATTAAGTCAAAAAATCTGTGAATTTCAGCGAAAGTCAAAAACTAAGACTGTTTGACAAGTTATCTTGAGTGAAGGATTCCTTAAGTGGGGCATCGGTGAACAATTGAAGACTCCGTCATGAAGTCGGATAATCTGTGAACCTCAAAGAAATCATGGATTAGAAATCATGACACAACCATTTGATTGCATTCATTCTTAGGAAACATACAAGCATTTGCAAAGCATGTCATTCTCATCATTACATTTAGCTTCTCAAATTAGGAAAACTTGGACTTCCCCAAAGTGAACTTGTTCTGTTTTTCAAACGAGTCGAGCCCCGAGATCACCGTCAAGGTATGTTTCCTTTCCAAATCGAACTCATTTTGCTTCTCAAATAGGTCGAGCCCCGAGACTGTCGTTGAGGTATGTTCCTTTCATTTTCAAGTTAAATTTATTTTTTCCAAATGAAATAAACCCAGAATCATTCTTAGTATTTCCTTTTGTTTTAAATCGAATTCATTCTGTTTTATCAAATGAGTCGAGCCTTGAGACCACCGTCGAGGTATTTCCTTTTGTTTTAAATCAAATTCATTATGTTTTATCAAATGAGTCGAGCCTTGAGACCACCGTCGAGATATTTCCTTTTGTTTTAAATCGAATTCATTCTGTTTTATCAAATGAGTCGAGCCTTGAGACCACCGTTGAGGTATTTCCTTTTGTTTTTAAATCGAATTCATTCTGTTTTATCAAATGAGTCGAGCCTTGAGACCACCGTCGAGGTATTTCCTTTTGTTTTAAATTGAATTCATTCTTTTTTATCAAATGAGTCGAGCCTTGAGACCACCTTCGAGGTATTTCCTTTGTTTTAAATCGAATTCATTCTGTTTTATCAAATGAGTCGAGCCTTGAGACCACCGTCGAGGTATTTCCTTTTGCTTTAAATCGAATTCATTCTGTTTCATCAAATGAGTCAAGCCTTGAGACCACCGTTGAGGTATTTCCTTTTGTTTTAAATCGAATTCATTCTGCTTACCAAATGAGTCGAGCCTTGAGACCGTCGTCAAGGTATTTTCAAATCACGGGTAAGGCCTCTGGGCATCATTCTTAAGACCTCCGAGCATTATTTTTTAAAGTCGCATACAGCGCATTTTTTTTTTCAAAATCACCGGTAAGGCCTCCGGGCACCATTCTTAAGACCTCCGGGCATTATTTTTGAAAGCAGTATACAACTCATTTTTTTCAAAATCACGGGTAAGGCCTCCGGGCATAATTTTTCAAATCAAGGGTAAGGCCTCCGGGCACCATTTTTAAGACCTCCGGCATCATTCTTAAGACCTCTGGGCATAATTTTTTCTTGCAAATCGAACTCGTTTCCTTAAGACGGGTCGAGCCTTGATTAGTTAGGGAAATTAGTTTAAGGACAATATCTTCTATTTACAGTTTTTCTCAACAACAAAAAATGAAAAAAATGAAAATGAAAATGAAAAAATAAAAAAGAAATCCCCTTCTCTTCACATGTGATTTCACTAACCGGACAAAATTAGTATTTATTTATCTTTGCCTGATTCCTGATTCTCAGCAATAGTCAAAGAGAGGCAGCTGTAGACACCTAATTTTGTCCGGACCATTAAACAGGTATGTTTTCTTCCTAAATTGATGTTTCAGAATGTAAAAAGATTTTTTTCATCCTGCAGGTGGTACTCCGGGACTTAGTCTAAGAAGGCGAGCATAAAAAGTCAAACTTGAAAAAAGTCAACTACTAAAAAAGGCAACCCACTTTCAAAATTAAGATTTGAATTTCAATTAAAAATGGTGAAAGAATTTTGATAATCCGAGGTCTACATCGAAAGATATGGAGTTCTGAAGTTGGTTTATGGAGATTCAGTACAAAGAAAACCCTAATCCGAGAAATTTGGGGAAAAGTGCTTAAACGATCAAATTGGTCAAGATTGAAGGTTCCAAATGAAAGATAAGCACTGACTACGGGTAATAGAGAAGCCACTTGAAAGAAAAACTAAAAAAAAAAGTCAATCCGGAAGAAAACCGAGAATTAGGGTTTTTGGTGGATTTCGGTGAAATTGGGAAGAATTACAAGAAATGGCCCGATTCGGTAGGAATAAAGTCCCTAATGGATGAGGAGTGATTAAAAAGGGATAGCCCAAGGCTCAGTTTGAAGAAAATCTAAAAGTCGGACTTGTTTTGAGCAAAACCGGGTTTCGGAGGCAAAAGGGCAAAATTGTAAAATTTGGAAAAAATAGCAAATGAACTCCAAAAATTTTGAAAAATTGCAAATCTCATTCTTAAATCATTTGGAAGAGATTGGCGAAAGAAAATCTTGATTCGGAGTTCGTTTGCAAAATGACCAAATCTCGGGTCTCCTATGCAGAAATTCAAGAAGATAAATCTCGAAAAAATAGCAAATGAACTCCAAAAATTATGAAAATTTAAAAATATTTTTTTAAATTATTTGGAAGAGATTGGCAAAAGAAAATCTTGATTCGGATTTCGTTTGCAAAATGGCCAAATCTCGGGCTCCCTATGCAGTAATTCAAGCAGATAAATCCCCAAAAAATACCAAATGAGTTTCAAAAATTATGAAAACTTCCAGATCACACTTTTAAATTATTTGGAATAGATTGGTGAAGAAAATTATAGATTTGGAGCTCGTCTAAAAAATAGTAAAGTTTGGGGGTAAAAACGGGCAATTTTGGAAGAAAAAATCCAATAAATAGCAAATGGACTCGAAAAATTTTGAAAACTTCTAGAATTTAATTTTTTATTATTTTGAAAGTATTGAAAAAAGAAAATTTGAATTTGGAGTCCGTTTGCCATTTATTTACATTCGGGGGGCAAAAAGATCATTTTACCCAAGAAATAGAAAAGAGCTTTTCTAGCCTTTTAAACAAATGAAACATGGGCTGGAAGAAGGGGGGTGGCCGGCCAAGGCCCAAATATGGGAAGGAATTTTCTGGTTTTTTAATCAAAAGGCCAATAATGAAGAGTTAGTTAGTTATTTTTTGATCAAGCCTTTACAAATAAGGCACATGGACCAATGCATGAAGAGGGAGTGTCAACATAATGGCTTAAGATTCTTGAACAGCTGTAATTGTGGATAGTTGATGGCCTACTATAAGGGTGATAATTTCATGTTTTAAACATCTTGGATCGATAGCCCTTGGATGAAAATTGGTTGATGGAAAAATGACATATCCTAGCCTAGAGAGGGGTTTCGGCCACACTAAAGAAAGGGGGTCTCTCTTTCATTTTTAGCTACACTCACTCTCTATTCTCTCTTGGTTCTTGGCTGATTTTCTCTCCATTGTTGAAAAGCAAAAATAAAAGTTTAGAAAAGAAAAGAAAGTTAGAAGAGAAAAAGCTTGAAAGATAGCTTCTAGAGGTTGCTTTAAGCACCATACTCTTGCACTTTCTTTGATTTTCGATTCTTGATTTGCTATTTTGATCATTATTTTGGTCAGTTTCTTTTGATTTTTCTTTTAAAATAAGTGTTTTTAATGTTCTTCTTTAAGTTCCTTCTTTATCCTTTCTTGTAAAAAGCTCTTGAAATTTTTTTTCCCTTTGTTTTTGGAGATGGCCGAATGGTCTATGTTTTTTAGAGTTGCTGTTTTGCTTTGTTATTTCATGTTATTTTTGATATTTTATAAGTTTTGATGCTTTAAATCTTCTTCTAATACATAGACTTGAAGCTTGTTTTAATTTGGTTGCTTGTTTATTTCCATTTTTGAGTCTATTATCATGTTTATTTTACTATACTTGCATTTTTGATTTTCTGTTTTCAAAATGTTTAAGTTTGTTTATGTTTTATATTTTGTAATCCATGTGTTTGTGAAAATGCTTGTTGGTTTTCATGCCTTTACTTTATATTTGCATGATTTGAGTGTTATTAATTAGTTAAGCATGTTAGTATATCATGTGTTTGTGAAAATGCCATGCTCATGTTAAGCATCTACTACATTCGGCCATCTCATTTTGTTTGCTTTGTGTGTGCATTTTTGTTATGTTAGTTGATAGGTTTGTATGCTCATGATGTTTGGTTGAGTATTTTGTTTAAGCATGCCATATGTTTGTGCTATTTCCATGCATATTTTGGGTTTAGGATTGGTTTGTTTGCCATGCATTTTAGACATAGGTTGCATTAAATGCCATGCAAGTTCATTTAGGTCTAGGTTATTTTATTGAAGCCATGCATTTTTCATGTCATTTAGGTTTTAAATCATGTATTTCATGCATCATATTTGCTGTATTTTTCATTCATTTCATGTCCTTGCCACTTGACTTATGACTTAGGCCAATCAATGGCTCAAAGTCATGCTCTCTTGAGCATACTTGTGAAAAATTAAAGAGTTGTCAAATTGATTATTCTACCTTTGTGATTTTTTTTTTTTACTTTAGCCAATTTTTGTCTAACTTTTAAAAAGTGTTAGCTACTGTTTGTGAGTCATTTAGAGAGTCTTTAATATTTTTACTTTGATTTTTAAATGATTTTATCAAAGGCAAAAGAATGTGTTTTGGCAAAACAGTTTTTTACCCAGTACTCATAATTTCCCAATTTTTTTGGGCAGCATATTTAATCAGAAAACTAAGCTGATTTTTTCCCATGTAGTTTTACATGTTCTGAGTCTCAAATATTTGTTTTAGATTTTTTTGAAATTTTAAACATAGCGTAAAAAATCATGGTTTAAAACTGAATAGTGGAGTCAGAATTGAATATGAAGGAAAATCATTTTTCTGTTTTGGTTAAGTTACTTAGAGGGGGCTGATTAGGAAGTTTAGCTTCTAACTTAGGGTAGTTTCTAAGCCTATTTAAACTCTAAAAATGATTTTTTAAGTCTCGGGTTAAGGGTGGTCAAGTCCGGTATTTTTAAACTTAGGAAATTAAAGCCATTTAAAAAAAGGGTTTAGCTAAATTTTTATTTTTAATCTAAGCTTTTCAAAATTGTTTTCAAACAATCACAAAGTATTTTGGTTTTAGAATATTTAATTTGATATATTTTCCTAAGGTAGTCGGATATCTTTTTAGATATACGGATTTCCTTAATTAAAGGAAATAATATACTTTCATGCTTTTCATTTTCCATATTCATGCATTTTATATAATATGTGATTTTTTCTATGATAATTTATATGGTATTGTTATTATTTTGATTTATATTTTTGTTGTTATATTGTTTATTATATGGTTTTGAATATTTCATGATATCCTATGTTTTTTATTTAGTTATTTTTGTCATATTATTTAGCACATACTATGTTCATGCATTATTATTTTCATTTTTATTTTCATGTATATTATATGATAGCATTATTTTATATTTCATGTCATTTAAATTATATGCCATATCATTTATATTTGCCATGTCATTTAAATTATTTCATTTCATATAGATTATATTATGTTACCTAGGTCATTTCATTTCATGTAGAATATATTATGTTACCTAGGTCATTTCATTTCATTTAGAATATATTATGTCATTTAGGATATTTTATTTCATTTAGAATATATCATATGACTTAGGATATTACATTTCATATAGAATATATCATGTTACCTAGGTCATTTCATTTCATTTAGAATATATCATATAACTTAGGTTATTTCATTTCATTTCATTTAGAATATGCTAAGACATTTAAATTATATCATATCATTTAAGTTGCATTATGTTATCTAGATTTTGCTATGTCATTTTATTTATGTCATACATATTCATATTCATACATTTTTTTAAATGTTTTCAAAAAGGTTATGATTTTCAATAAAATAAAGATATTCCCGAGTTAAAATAATTCATGAATTCTCTGCCGGGTTTGCTAGGGAGGATATCATCAATTATCATTAATAACGAAATATCTTCTTTAAAATGAGAATGATTCGGAAAGTTTTCCAAACTAATAAAAGTTTCTATATTTTGCCACGTTTGTTGGGGAATATAGGAAAATTTTGAATTTATAAATTCTGGATCATTTTCAATTAAAAATGGAATTATTTTTTCATTAAATTGGGAATTAACTTGAAATACTAAATTTAAAACCAACTTTTTACCGAGATTTGAGATAACACATGATTAATAAGGTACCGTTTTATACGGGCGTTGTGGGGGTGCTAATCCTTCCCCACACGTAACCGAGTCCCGAACCCGCTTCTTTGATTTCTCTGGTTTAAAACGCAGACTTGGAATTGGTTTTAAAAATGTTTTAATTAATTTTAAAATATTTTATAAAATCGGTTTTAATAGGTGGCCAATCACACCTAGTCCAAAAAAGATTGGTGGCGACTCCATATCTTTTTTAAGGTCATTTTGAAAACCTTATTTTTAAGAGGAATTAAGTCGACTTTTCCTCGGTTTTTTTTAATGTCACACTTAACGAATAATAAAGTCTTGCGATGAGATTGTTATTTTTTTTAGGTTGCGACACATGACGTATGAAAAGAAAGAAAGAAACAATTAGATAGTATATCAACAAACGTATGAAAAGATAAAAACACAACAACATGTGCAAGCACTACATTATCATGGTGAGCATATCAGCAAAACAAATGTGTAAGATAAACAAGCATTTAACATCATTGTATACACCTAATTTTGTCCGGACTACTAAAACAGGTATGTTTTCTTCCTAAATTGATGTCTCAGAATGTAAAAAGACTTTTTTCATCCTGCAGGTGGTACTCTGAAACTTAGTCTAAGAAGGCGAGCATAAAAAGTCAAACTTGAAAAAATCAACCCCAAAAAGTCAACCCCTAAAAGTCAACTACTAAAAAAGTCAACCACTTTCAAAATCAAGATTTGAAGTTCAATTGAAAAATGGCGAAAGAATTTTGATAATTCGAGGTCTACATTGAAAGATATGGAGTTTGGAAGTTGGGTTACGGAGATTCAGTAGAAAGGAAACCCTAGTTCGGGAAATTTGGGGGAAAGTGCTTAAATGATCAAATTGGTCGAAATTGAAGGTTCCAAATAAAATATAAGCACTGACTACGGGTAATGGAGAAGCTACTTGAAAGTAAAACTGAAAGAAAAGTCAATTCGGAAGAAAATCGACAATTAGGTTTCTTGGTGGATTTCGGTGAAATTTGGAAGAATTACAGAAGTGACCCGATTCGGTAAGACTAAAGCCCCTAATGGATAAGGAGTGATTAAACAAGGATAGCCTAAAGCTCAGTTTAAACAAAATCTGAAAATCGGACTTTTTTGAACAAAATCGGACTTGTTATGAACTCCAAAAATTCTGAAAAAATTCAGATCTTGTTCTTAAATCATTTTGAAGAGATTGGCAAAAGAAAATCTGGATTCAGAGTTCGTTTGCAAAATGGCCAAATCCCGGGTCCCCAATATAGAAATTCATGAAGATAAATCCCGGAAAAATAGCAAATTAACTCCAAAAATTCTGAAAATTTGCAGATCTCATTTTTAAATTATTTGGAAGAGAATGGCAAAAGAAAATCTGGATTCAGAGTTTGTCTGCAAAATGGCCAAATCCCGAGCCCACTATGTAGTAATTCAAGCAGATAAATCTCAAAAAAATACCAAATGAGTTCCAAAAATTATGAAAACTTCCAGATCACACTTTTAAATTATTTGGAAGAGATTGGTGAAGAAAAATCTGGATTTGGAGCTCGTTTAAAAAATGGTAAAGTTTGGGAGCACAAAAGAGCAATTTTGGAAGAAAAAATCCAAATAAATAACAAATGGGCTCGAAAAATTTTGAAAACCTCCAGAATTCAATTTTTATTATTTTGGAAGTATTGAAAAAATAAAAATTGAATTTGGAGTCCGTTTTCTATTTGTTTATGTTCAGAGGGCAAAAAGGTCATTTTACCCAAGAAACCGAAAAGGGCTTTTCTTGCCTTTTAAAAAAATGAAGCATGGGTTGGAAGATAAGGGGTCAACCGGCCAAGGCTAAGGGTGGGCAAATATTTTCTGATTTTAATCAAAAGGCCAACAATGAAGATGAGGGTAGTTATTTTTTTGATATAGCCTTTGTAATTAAGCCACATGGACCAATGCATGAAGAGGGAGAATGTCAACATAATGGCTTATGATTCTTGAACAGCTATAATTGTGGATAGCTGATTGCCTAATCTAAGCGTGATAATTTCATATTTTAAACATTTTGGATCAATAGCCTTTGGATCAAAATTGGTTGAAAACAAACTGACAACATCCTAGCTCTAACAAGCCATTCGACCACTACTAGAGGGGGTCTCTCTCTTTTCATTTTGAGCTATTCACTCTCTATTTCACTCTTGTTTTGGCTGATTTTCTCTCCATGGTTGAAAGGCAAAAATAAAAGTTTAGAAAAGAAAAGAAAAGAAAGTTAGAAGAGAAAAAGCTTGCAATATAGCTTCTAGAGATTGCTTTAAGCATCATACTTGATGTGAACCCTAGGGGTTAAACCCTTTGAACCCACTAACAAATTGAAATACCTAACCCAGAAAAGCCAAGATTCAGGCAAAGAAAACTTAAACCCTTAAAAGCCTGTTTCAAAGAACCTAGATTAAGCATGTAAACTAGACCCTAAGAACTCTCGTTTCAAGAACCTAAGTTTGATAGGTTGAACGCCACAAAGAAAGAATTCTTTGATAAGTTCCTAAGTTCTTTTAAGAACTAAAAAGAGTGAAACACTCACTTTGAATAAATTCAAACTCAATTGATCAAAAGATAATTGAAGTAGGTGGCTAAGACATATATTTATAGCCTCTCTACAATAACCCTAAATCTACTAAGCAATAATATGTAAAATATGGGCTGAACATGCTCAAGCCCAAACCTAAATAATTAAAAGGATGTTCATGTTACATAATATAGGCCCAAATGCCTAAGTAATTATAAGAATTAAAATAAGCCCAAATAAGCCCTCTTAATGTGCCACCTTGTGTTCTTGAATCACATGGACCAAACTTGGATGCAAGCCCATCTTGCATGTTGAAGCCTTTTCCTGAATAACTTGCAACATGGCCCAAGTGAATGAGTGAAACACTCACTTTGAATAAATTCAAACTCAATTGATCAAAAGATAATTGAAGTAGGTGGCTAAGACATATATTTATAGCCTCTCTACAATAACCCTAAATCTACTAAGCAATAATATGTAAAATATGGGCTGAACATGCTCAAGCCCAAACCTAAATAATTAAAAGGATGTTCATGTTACATAATATAGGCCCAAATGCCTAAGTAATTATAAGAATTAAAATAAGCCCAAATAAGCCCTCTTAATGTGCCACCTTGTGTTCTTGAATCACATGGACCAAACTTGGATGCAAGCCCATCTTGCATGTTGAAGCCTTTTCCTGAATAACTTGCAACATGGCCCAAGTGAATGAGTGAAACACTCACTTTGAATAAATTCAAACTCAATTGATCAAAAGATAATTGAAGTAGGTGGCTAAGACATATATTTATAGCCTCTCTACAATAACCCTAAATCTACTAAGCAATAATATGTAAAATATGGGCTGAACATGCTCAAGCCCAAACCTAAATAATTAAAAGGATGTTCATGTTACATAATATAGGCCCAAATGCCTAAGTAATTATAAGAATTAAAATAAGCCCAAATAAGCCCTCTTAATGTGCCACCTTGTGTTCTTGAATCACATGGACCAAACTTGGATGCAAGCCCATCTTGCATGTTGAAGCCTTTTCCTGAATAACTTGCAACATGGCCCAAGTGAATGAGTGAAACACTCACTTTGAATAAATTCAAACTCAATTGATCAAAAGATAATTGAAGTAGGTGGCTAAGACATATATTTATAGCCTCTCTACAATAACCCTAAATCTACTAAGCAATAATATGTAAAATATGGGCTGAACATGCTCAAGCCCAAACCTAAATAATTAAAAGGATGTTCATGTTACATAATATAGGCCCAAATGCCTAAGTAATTATAAGAATTAAAATAAGCCCAAATAAGCCCTCTTAATGTGCCACCTTGTGTTCTTGAATCACATGGACCAAACTTGGATGCAAGCCCATCTTTCATGTTGAAGCCTTTTCCTGAATAACTTGCAACATGGCCCAAGTGAATTCCACCCATTCTTGTCATGTTTCCTAGATCTTCTTGGATCTTGGCCCATATAGAAATTGCCATGGGATTGGGCCATCTTGGATCCTATCAATACTCTTTCACTTTCTTTGATTTTCCATTCTAGATTTGCTGTTTTGATTACTATTTTGGTGAGTTTCTTTTGATTTTTCTTTTTAAAATAAGTGTTTTTAATATTCTTCTTCAAGTTCTTCTTTACACTTTCTTGTAAAAAGCGTTGAGAAAATTTTTTTCTTTTGTTTTTGGGGTGGCCGAATGGCTTGTGTTTTTAGTGTAGTTGCTGTTTGCATTTTTTTTTTCATGTTATTCTTGATATTTAACAAGTTTTGATGCTTTAAATCTTCTTCTAATACATAAACATGAAGCTTGTTTTAATTTGGTTGCTTGCTTGTTTCCATTTTTGAGTCTATTATCTTGTTATCATGTTTATTTTACTTGTCTTGCATTTTTGATTTTCTGTTTTCAAAATGTTTAAGTTTGTTTATGTTTTACATTTTGTAATCCATGTGTTTGTGAAAATGCCTATTAGTTTTCATGTCTTTACTTTATATTTGCATGATTTGAGTGTTATTCTTTAGCTATGCATGTTAGTATATTAAGTGTTTGTGAAAATGCCATGCTCATTTTTATATAGACCAAATGTTAGTTGATAGGTTTGCATTTTCATGATATTTGGTTGTGTATTTTGTTTAAGCATGCTATATGTTTGTGTTATTGCCATGCATTCTTTCGGTTTAGGATTGGTTTGCTTTGCCATGCATATTCATGCATTTTAGACCTAGGTTGCATTAATTGCCATGAAAGTTCATTTAGGTCTAGGTCATTTTATTGATGCCATGCATTTTCATGTCATTTAGGTTTTAATAATGCATTTCATGCATCATATTTGCTGTATTTTCATGCATTTCATGTCATTGCCACATGATTTATGACTTAGACCAATCAATGGTTCAAAGTCATGCTCATTTTGAGCATACTTGTGGAAAATTAAAGGGTTGTCAAATTGATTATTCTACCTTTGTGATTTTTTTTTTACTTAGCCAATTTTTGCCTAACTTTTCAAAAGTATTAGCTACTGTTTTTGAGTCCTTAGGAGAGTCTCTAACATTTTTACTTTGATTTTTAAATGATTTTATCAAAGGCAAAAAAATGTGTTTTGGCAAAATAGTTTTTTCACCCAATACTCGTACTTTCTCGATTTTTCTGGGTAGTCATCTTTAATCAGAAAATTAAGCAGATTTTTTTCCGTGTAGTTTTACATGTCCTGAGTCTCCAGTATTTTTTTAGATTTTTTTGAATTTTTAAAAATAGGGTAAAAAATCATGCTTTAAAACTGGACAGTAGAGGCATAATTGAATTTGAAGGAAAATCATTTTTCTGTTTTGGTTAAGTTACTTAGAGGGTGCTGATTAGGAAGTTTAGCTACTGATTTAGGCTAGTCTCTAAGCCTTTTTAAACTCTAAAAATGATTTTTTAAATCTCGGGTTAAGGGTGGTCAAGTCCGGGATTTTAAAGTTAGGAAATTAGAGCCATTTAAAAAGGGTTTAGCTAAGTTTTTTTATTTTTAATCTAAGCTTTTCAAAATTATTTTCAAACAATCACAAAGTATTTTGGTTTTAGAATATTTAATTTGATATATTTTCCTAAGGTAGCCGGATATCTTTTTAGATATACGGATTTTCTTAATTAAAGGAAAAAATACTTTCTCATGCATTACATTTTACATATTCATGCATACTATATAATATGTGATTTTTGCTATGTTAATCTTCGTGATGGTGTTATTGTCTTTGATTTAAATGTTTGATATCATATTAATTGTTATATGGTTTTGAATATCACAAGCTATCCTATGCTTTTTATTTAGTTATTTATTTTTGTTACATTATTTAGTATATATTATGTTCATGCATTATTATTTTATTTTTATTTTCATGCATATTACATGATAGCATTATTTTATGTTTTATGTCATTTCATATCATTTAGATTATATGTCATATCATTTATATTTGCCATGTCATTTAAATCATTTTATTCCATTTAGAATATACCATGTGACTTAGGATATTTCATTTCATATAGAATCCATTACGTTACCTAGGTCATTTCATTTCATTTAGAATATATTATGTTACCTAGGTCATTTCATTTCATTTAGAATATATCATATGACTTAGGATATTTCATTTTATTTAGAATATGCTATGACATTTAAATTATATCATACCATTTAGGTTGCATTATATTATCTAGACTTTTCTATGTCATTTTATTTATGTCACACATATTCAGATTCATATTTTTTTAAATGTTTTGAAAAAAAGTAATGATTTTCAATAAAATAAAGATATTCCCGAGTTAAAATAATTCATGAGTTCTCTGCTGGGTTTGCTGGGGAGGATATCATCAATTATCATTAATAACAGAATATCTTTTTTAAAATGAGAATGATTCGGAAAGTTTTTCAAGTTAATAAAAATTTCTATATTTTGCCACGTTTGTTGGGGAATATAGAAAAATTTTGAATTAATAAATCCCAGATCATTTTTAATTAAACATGGAATTATTTTTCTTTAAATTGGAAATTAACTTGAAATACTAATGTAGACACCTAATTTTGTCCGGACCACTAAAATAGGTATGTTTTCTTCCTAAATTGATGTTTCCGAATGTAAAAAGACTTTTTTCATCCTGCAGGTGGTACGCCGAGACTTAGTTTAAGAGGGCGAGCATAAAAAGTCAAATTTGAAAAAAGTCAACCCCGAAAGAAGTCAACCCCGAAAAAGTCAACCCCAGAAAAGTCAACTACTGAAAAAGTCAACCCACTTTCAAAATCAAGATTTTAAGTTCAATTGAAAATTGGCGAAAGAATTTTGATAATCAGAGGTCTACATTGAAAGATATGGAGTTCGAAAGTTGGGATTTGGAGATTGAGTAGAAAGGAAACCCTAATCCGAGAAATTTGGGGAAAAGTGCCTAAACGATCAAATTGGTCGAAATTGAAGGTTCCAAATGAAAGATAAGAACTGACTACGGGTAAGGGAGAAGTCACTTGCAAGAAAAACCGAAAGAAAAGTCAATCCGGGAGAAAACTGAGAATTAGGGTTTTTAGTGGATTTCGGTGAAATCGGGAAGAATCACAGAAATGGCCCGACTTGGTAAGACCAAAGCCCCCAATGGATGAGGAATGATTAAAAAAGGATAGCCCAAGGCTCAGCTTGAAGAAAATTTGAAAATGGGACTTCTTTTTAGCAAAACCGGGTTTCGGAGGCAAAAGGGCAAAAATGGAAAATTTGGGAAAAATAGCAAATGGACTCCGAAAATTCTGAAAATTTTTCAATCTCATTCTTAAATAATTTGAAAGAGATTGGTAAAATAAAATCTTGATTCGGAGTTCGTTTGCAAAATGGCCAAATCCCGGGCTTCTTATGCAGTAATTCAAAATGAAAAATCCCAGAAAAATAGCAAATGAGCTCCAAATCTTCTAAAATTTTGCAAATCTCATTTTTAAATTATTTGGAAGAGATTGGCAAAAGAAAATCTTGATTCGGAGTTCGTTTGCAAAATGGCCAAATCCCGGGCCTCATATGCAATAATTCAAGAAGATAAATCCCAGAAAAATAGCAAATGGACTCCAAAAATTCTGAAATTTTGCAAATCTCATTTTTAAATTATTTGGAAGATATTGGCGAAAGAAAATCTTGATTTGGAGTTCGTTTGCAAAATGGCCAAATCCTGGGCCTCTTATGTAGTAATTCAAGCCGATAAATCGCGAAAAAATACCAAATGAGCTCCAAAAATTATGAAAACTTCCAGATCACAGTTTTTAATTATTTTGAAGAGATTGGTGAAGAAAAATCATGATTTTTAGCTCGTTTAAAATATGGTAAAATGTAGGGGCATAAAAGGGCATTTTTGGAAGAAAAAATCCAAATAAATAGCAAACAGACTCGGATAATTTTGAAAACTTCTAGAACTCAATGTTTTATTATTTTGGAAGTATTAAAAAAAGAAAAATTGTATTTGGAGTCCGTTTGATATTTATTTGCATCCGGGGGGCAAAATGGTCATTTCACCCAAGCAACCGAAAAGGGCTTCTTTGGGCCTTTCAAAAAATCAGACTTGGGCTGGAAAAGAGAAGTGCTGGCCTGCCCAGGCCCAAAGGAAGGAGGAAGCTTCTGATTTTTCAATCAAATGGTAAAAAATCAAGAGTTAGTTAGAGATTCTCTTTGGTCAAGCCATGGTGATTAAGCCACATAGACCAAGAGAGATGTCAACATTATTCTTGAACAGCTGTAATTTGAGATAGCTGATATGCTAATCTAAAGGTGGTAATTTCATGATTTTTTCACCTTGAATTATTATCCATTTGATGGAAAATTGGTTACACAAAAAATGACAACATCCTTGAGCTCTTTAAGTCCCATTCGGCCAGCACTAGTGGGAGTCAGAAATTTCATTTTTCATCTTCATTTTGCTGAGTTCTTTTAGTTCTTACTTGGTTTTTCTCTCCTTGGTTGAAAGAAAAAAAAAGAAAAGTTTAGAAAAGAAAGGAAAGGAAAGGAAAGAAAAGTTTGAATAGATAAAGCTTGAAATATAGCTTATTGAGGTTGCTCTTGAGCACCAACTCTTGCACTTTCTTGATTTTCCATTCTTGTTTTTTCTATTTTGATTTCTATTTGGTGAGTTTCCATTTTAAATAAATGTTTTTTTATTATTCTTTTTAAGTTCTTCCTTCATCTCCTTCTTGAATATTTTTTTTCAATTGTTTTTACAATAAACTCACCATGGTCGAATGGCCTACATTATTCATTTAAGTTGCTGTTTTGATTTATTTTACCATATTGTTTATGTTATTTTCTTTGATCTTGGTGTTTTAAATGTTATTTTACTTCATATTCTTGAGTTATATTTTAATTTGGTTGCTTTGTTTGTCGCCATTTATGTTTTAAATATCATGTTTTTGCATTTTTAATTTTCTGTTTTCATAATGTTTAAATTTGAGCATGTTTTAGATTTAGTATATCAAGTGTTTGTGAAAATGCTTGTGTGGTCTTTGCATGATTTGAGTTTTATCTCTTAGTTGAGCATGTTCTAGATTTAGTATATTAAGTGTTTGTGAAAATGCTTGTGTGGTTTTTGCATGATTTGAGTGTTATATTTTAGTTGAGCATGTTAGTATACCAAGTGTTTGTGAAAATGCCATGCTTGTTGGAGCTTGAGGCCATTTGGCTACTCCATGTGTTTTGCATTGTGTGTTGCATTTTTGCCATGTTAGTTGGTAGGTTTTTGCATTTGCATGACATTTGATTTAGTTTTGCATGCTAATATACCAAGTGTTTGTGAAAATGCCATGTTTGCTAGTTGCATTATTCCATTCGGCCACCCTTGAATTTTTGCATTTTATGTGCATTTTTGCCATGTTAGTTGATAGGCTAGCATTTGCATGATATTTGGTTGAGTTTTTGGTTTAAGCATGTTTTGTGTTTGTCAAAATGCCATGCATATTTTAGTTATTAGGTTTGGTTCATTTGCCATGCATGTTCATGCATTTTAGGTCTAGGTTGCATTAAATGCCATGCAAGTTCATTTAGGTCTAGGTCACTTTATGAATGCCATGCATTTTTTCATGACATTTAGGTTTAAGCTCATGCATTTCATGAACTATGTTTGCTGTATTGTTTCATACATTTCATGTTCATGCCACTTGAATAATGACTTGAGCCAATTAATGGTTCCGAGTCATGCTCTCTTGAGCATACTTGTGAAAAATTAAGTTTTGTCAAATTGATTATTCTACCTTTGTGATTTTTTTTACTTAGCCAATTTTTATCTAACTTTCAAAAAGTCCTATCTACTGTTTGTGAGTCATTTTGTGAGACTTAAATATTTTTACTTTGATTTTTAAATGATTTTATCAAAGGCAAAAATGTATTTTGGCAAAACAGTTTTTTCACCCAGTTTTCGTACTTTTCCGATTTTTCTGGGCATTTGTCTTTAATCAGAAAATTAAGCTGATTTTTTTCCATGTATTTTTACATGTCCTGAGTCTCCAGTATTTGTTTCAGAATTTTTTGAATTTTTAATAATAGGATAAAAAATCGTGACTTAAAACTGGACACTGGAGTCAGAATTGAATTTAAAGAAAACTCATTTTTCTGTTTTGGTTAAGTTACTTAGAGTGGGCTGATTAGGAGGGTTAGCTACTGACTTAGGGTAGTTTCTAAGTCTTTTTAAACTCTAAAAATGGTTTTTCAAGTCTCGGGTTAAGGGTAGTCAAGTCCGGATTTTTAAACTTAGGAAATTAGAGCCATTTAAAAAAGATTTAGCCCAGTTTTTACTTTTAATTCAAACTTTTCAAATTTGTTTTCAAACAATCACAAAGTATTTCGGTTTTAGAATATTTAATTTGACATATTTTCCTAAGGTATCCAGATATCTTTTTAGATATACGGATTTCCTTAATTAAAGGAAAAATACATTTTCATGCATTGCATTTTCATATTCATGTTTTTTTATATAATATCTGATTTTTGCTATGATAATTTCTATGATATTGTTATGATTTTAAGTTATGTTATATTGTTTATTATATGATTTGGAATATTTCATGATATCCTATGCTTTTTATTTAGTTATTCTTTTTGTCATATTATTTAGCTTCTACTATGTTCATGCATTATTATTTTCATTTTCATTTTTATGCATATTATATGATAGCATTATTTCATATTCCATCTCATTTAATTTATATGCCATATCATTCATGTTTGCCATGTTATTTAAATTATGTCATTTCATATAGAATATATTATGTTACTTAGGTTATTTTATTTCATTTAGAATATATCATATGACTTAGGATATTGCATCTCATATAGAATATACTATGTTACCTAGATCATTTCATTTTATTTATAATATGTCATATAATTTAGGATATTTCATTTCATTTAGAATTTGCCAAGGGATTTATTTCATTTCATTTAGAATATGCTAAGGCATTTAAATTATATCATACAATTTAGGAAGCATTATATTATTTAGATTTTGCTATGTTATTTTATTTATGTCATACATATACATATTTATATCTTTTAAAATGTTTTCAAAAGGATAATGATTTTTCAATAAAAAAAAAGATATTCCCGAGTTAAAATAATTCATGAGTTCTCTACCGGGTTTGCTGGAGGGAATATCATCAATTATCATTAATAAAGGAATATCTTTCTTTCAAAAAAAGAGAATGATTCGGAAAGTTTTCCAAAACTAATAAAAATTTCTATATTTTGCCACGTTTGTTGGGGAATATAGGAAAATTTCGAATTTATAAATTTCGAATCATTTTCAATTAAAAATGGAATTATTTTTCTTTAAATTGGGAATTAACTTGAAATACTAAATTTAAAACCGACTTTTTTACCGAGACTTGAGATAACACACGATTAATAAGGTATCGATTTATACGGGCATTGTGGGGGTGCTAATCCTTCCCCGCATGTAACCGACTCCCGAACCTGCTTCTTTGATTTCTCTGGTTTAAAACGCAGACTTGAAATTGGTTTTTAAAATGTTTTAATTAATTTTTAGAATATTTTATAAAACCGGTTTTAATAGGTGTCCAATCACACCTAGCTAAAAAAGATTGGTGTCTACTCCATGTCTTTTTCAAGGTCATTTTCAAAACCTTCATTTTTCTAGAGGAATTAAGTCGACTTTTCCTCAATTTTTTTTAATGTCACACTCAATGAATAATAAAGTCTTGCGATGAGACTCGTTAATTTTTAGGTTGCGACAGCTTGGCGACTCTACTGGGACAATTAGAGAGTCAGGCCTAGAATTAGTCGTGTGTTATCAAAGTCTTGGTTTTGTTGGTTTAATTGGTATTTAATTTTAATTCCCACGTTTTAAAAAATTAAGAATAATTTCAAAAAAATAATAAAATGTTTTTAAATATGTCCATATTCATGTGCATACATATTATAATTGTTCTCTGGTTATTTTGGTGCATATTATATATTTATTGATTAATTGATGATTTATGTTGTTTAATCTTGTTGGGGCATTTAGAATAAGGGGTGTAGAATAGGTGGTGACATGTTTGTTTTGTTCCTCCGCACACACTGTATTTGCATTTGCATAACATGAATCCTCTACCCGGGTTCCGTCCTTTTAAGTGGGAGTAAAGTAAATAAGCCTTCGTGATTGATCCTCCGTATGGGCTAGTGAAACACTTCCGGAGTACTAAATTACCTAAGCTTTCGTGATTAACAATACGCATGGGCTAGGGAAATAGACTCTAACGAATTGAACCCGCTTTTATCGGGGTGCCTTACTAGCCTTCACCGGCGACAGTGAGGAGCAATTCGGGGCCTTTAGATCCGATTCACCCTCATATAGTGAACCTAGGCGAAGCCATGCCGGATTTTCGTTAGATATACCGAAAATAGGAAACACATGGAGGGACATTTCTAAACCTTTTGTTACCTATTGTACACTCTGAATAAGTGTGGTAGATCGGGCAACGATGTACGTACATCGCCCGTAATAAATATGATACTCCGCCTCGAAGGCATCGTGATGCCTAAATAAGCAGATATTGTTGGGGCAGATGTTCATTAGTTGTTTTAAAAAAAAAATCATTTTTCAAGCATTTTTGCATTTTGTACATTTCATACATGTGTGAATAGAGCATGTACATTTTGGTTGTATTATTGATCTCGTTTTTGCAATAAATGGATGGTGATAATAATTTCATTTGATGATTTCATAAAACCGGTAGTGTTGCATGAACATTTGGACATTGTACCATAGTAGGATCCACTACCCCGAAATTCTTTTGAAAATAATATGATTGGTTTTCCATAGAAAAAACATTTTTCAAAAAATCATAAATTTGGAGGCAAATCTTGCATAATGAGATTTTTGAATAATCAAGATTTAGGTCCCATCAATTTCGTGTAATCATTGTTTTCTTTGTATATACCTTGGTGTTAATTCATTTATTCTTTATTTGTATCATTTTGACATCGTGTTACAGTCCTAGCATGCATAATTATTCATTGTAGAATACATTTGTGATATACATGGTCATTCTTTGTATCTACCTTTGTATTAATTCATTTATTCTTCGCATGTATTATTTTGACATCATAGCATGGATGGTCATTCGTTGTAGAATACATACATAGTCATTATTTGTATATACTTGTGCATCAATTTATTCATTTTTTTAAATGCATCATGTTGTCATTAGATTGCATCCATAGCATACATAGTCATCATAATTTCTCTGTCTATGTTCATGCATTAATCATCAGTATATTCATGCACATAGGAATAGAGTATGTACATTCATAATTGCATTCTTAATCTCATGACATTTTCATTTGCATGAAAGGGGTTCAAGATATGAGGAATTAATCGGAGGAATGATTGGGTACTTTGGAACGCAATCAAGAGGAATGTGGACATGAAATCCGAGAGGTGAAGAAACAGCTGGCAAATTGCTGAAAATGGTTGAGGATATGGGTAAAAGTAAAGAGGAACTTTCTCAGGGCTCTGCATCGCCTTCGGATCAACCAAAACCGTTAGGTCCAGAACATACAGTCCTTGATGGATCCTGCACCTGTCAATGTCACAAAGGTTGCAATCCTAATGAAATTATGGACAGAATCGTGAAAATGATTAAACCAGAGAGCCTGATACCAAAGATAGAAACCTCGGATCTTGTACCATACCTGCAAACTGTTCTAGGTCCAAACCAGTATCCCCACCCTACTATGGTCCAATCGTCCATTGGGATGATCACTACGATATTCCTAAATCCCACTCCATCACCACCAACTGCCAGTTCATACTATTTTCCTCATCAATCACCTTATCCAGCATCTGGGATAGGAACCTCGAGCTATGTACAACCTCCAAAGGCCCCGTGACCAAATCCATACCCTTACCATGCTGTTCCGCCACATCTCCATGTAAACACTCTGGTTCGGACCTTAGCGCCACCACCAAGTGCCCCAACTCCTAGGCCAAGTGTGACTAAGAAACGACCTCAGGATAAGACCCAAATGCCTTTTGATCCCCTTCCAATCAGCTACCGAGAGCTTCTTCCTATACTGATCCAAAATCACATGGTTGCCTGTGTCCCATTAAAATCCCTGGTACCACCATATCCAAGGTGGTATAATCCAAATGCAAGATGTGATTATCATTGTGGAATTGTTGGCCATAACATTGAAGACTGTATAGCATTCAAAAAGAAAGTGCAAACTCTTATAGATGCTAAGTGGTTGGATCCAACGACACTGATTGATAGAGGGCTGGGAAAGCGTCATTAGGATTGGGAGATTTACAGCATTGAGGTGGAAAGACTTCGGTCTTTTATGATGTAATAGGATTTCACTTTTTCAGTAGCCGACTCTTATAGCCTTAGGATGCTAGGAAGAATAAAGGGCTTGTAAAAGACAGTTTTAACCATTGTTCAAATTTTGTAAAACATGGTTTATACCATTGTGAACGTTGATATGGGAATGAATTGATTATGTTTCAAATTTGAAGATGTTGATGATTAAGTTCCTCCGATCCTTATTTCCTCCGTGATATCTTCCCCTTTGCATTTTGCATTTGATCAATTATTTGTCCTACCATACATTCATACATGTATCATGTTAGCATCAGGTTGCATTCATGCATTCATAATCAGCATGACTTTTCTATATATATCTATGTATTAATTTGTTTATTCTTTACATGCATCATGTTGACTTTGGGGTTGCATAAACATAGTCAGCATGATTTTTTCGTATATGCTTATGCATTAATCTGTCAAATTAACATCAGGATGCATTCATGACACACATGGTTAGCATGATTTTCTTTGTATATACCATGTACCAATCATTCATTGTTTGCATGTATCAGACACCGTGTTGCATTCATAGTGTATATGATCATTCATTGGGAAATATGCTAAAATATACATGATTATTCATTGCATATATCCATGCGTTGATTTGTTTATTCTTTGCTTGCAACATGTTGGCATCGTGATTGCATTTATTACATACATGGTCAACATGTTTCCACTATATATTTCCATACATCATTTCTTTTATTTTTCACATGCATCAAATGACAATCATGGCTCATTCATCATGACATACATTTGGGGGAAATAAAATAGAAGTTGGCTTGGCTTTAGAAGTCTTTGAAAGAATTTCCATTTCAAATCAGAAGAAGTACTGAGTACCCTTTTAATACAGGCTAGTGCTATTGAGGATGAACAAGTTGCCCGAATGGAAAAAATGGAAAGGGAACAGAAAGAATTGCGAGAACAGCTAGCAAAGTCTCAAGCAGAATCTAAAGATCAAATGACTAAATTGATGGAGCTGATGTCCGCCGTAATCAAGGAAAAAGGATACATTGAAAACTTTGTCGCCAGGAAAGGGTTAGAGGCACAAAAGGGTCAGAATGAGGTCGTAATTATTGATGCCCAGAACACTGTTAACCCCGTCAATATCCTAAACTCAGATGATCCAGTTGAACAGGAAAAGTTAAAAATGGTTGCAGTAAATGAGGTGGAGTTGGCAGATTCCCAAGGGAAATATCAGTTGTTAGATGAAAGGCTCCGGGCAGTAGAAAGAACAGATGTATTTGGGAGCTTAGATGCGAAAGAACGATGTTTGGTCTTCGATTTAGTCATTCCTCCTAAGTTCAAGATCCCTGACTTTGTGAAATATGACGGGACGACTGATCCATTAGCCCACATCACTATTTTCTGCCGGAAGATGACAAGTCATATAGATAATGATAAGCTTTTGATTCACTGCTTTCAGGATAGCCTCAGCGGATCCGCAATTAGGTGGTATAGTCAGTTGAGCAAGGATCAGATTCGCTCTTGGAATGACCTGCCTAGGGTTTTTCTAAACCAGTACAAGCATATGACCGACATGGCGCCTGACCGTCTCACCTTGCAAAATATGAAGAAAAGAGCTACTGAGAGCTTCAAAGAATATGCGCAACGATGGATGAGCCTGGCCGTCAAAGTACAACCGCCCTTAACTCAGAAGGAAACCACTGTCATTTTTGTGGATACACTGCAGGCCCCGTACTATGATATACTTGTTGGAAACACCACGAAGAATTTTTCGGACATGGTAATTTCAGGCGAGATGATTGAGAATGCTATCAAAGATGGAAAAATTGAAGGAGAAAGAACATCCAACACCAAGAAAAAAGGGGCATCTGAAAAGAAAAAGGAAGATACCCGAGTCGTGGAAGGCTTCGCTTTACCTCCCTAATTCTCCTCGTATCAGCCATTTTACTCTACCCTGAACAATGTCTCTTAAGGTTTTTATCCCTACCAACCAATGACTGCAACTACACCAGAATTTACATCTGTCTATCAAGCGAACACCCTTGGGAATAATCGAAGGGGGCATAAAAAGCGAAAAAGAAATCAGGATGACCCGATTCCTGTGACATACAGTGAGCTATTACCTCAACTTATCCAGAATCACCTTGTGACACACATGCAAATAAAGCCTCTGAAGCCCCCTTGTCCAAGCTGGTATGATGCTAATGAGTGTTCTGGTTATCATTCTGGCAATCAAGATCACTCAACAGAGAACTGCCCAGCTTTGAAGTACAAGGTCAGATATCTCATCAAGGCTAGTTCAATAAGTTTTGAAGATGGGAAAGCCAAGTGTCATAAGAAACATTGTGCATGATCATATTAGGTTTTTGACGCATGTAGTTTGATACACTGTGATGATGAAAGCACTTGTCTCATGTTAACATCTACATGAATTAAATGAATTTTGAATTTTAAATGCTTTGTGTTTATTGTGTTTTAACAATAACTTGAATTTGCAAAAACAAGCATTAAGGAATTTTTAATAATGGATAGTCTCAATAAGATTGATGATCAGTGTTACAAATAACCCAATACCTTCTCCCCTCTCTTTAGGTTTTCCTAAGCCTAAATCTCTTAAACCAAGAACACTTGAAAGACCTAATGCTTCAAGGAATATGAATGATTTGACTTCATAAAACCATTGTCATCACAGAATAAGCAAAGACGTAGATCTTAGTCTAGGCTATGAACAAAGGAACGAACTTTTTGAAAATTTTCAAATTCCTTGAAATTCAAACAAATGAGACATTCTTCCAAGAATCTAGATTTTGATAATTTGGTGTGTGTCAAGATTGTGCTAAAACCATTCATGACCTTTTCCAATGACCATAAAACTTCAATTACCTAAGCATCACTTCATGATTAATACCTTGGAGCACAATGACCAAACTAGATTATCCCTTGTCCCAGAGAAAACCTATTTTTGGGTCATATTTTCCTTGTCTCTTCAAAGAACTCATATTTGAAATTCAATCTTTTCAGTACAGACCTAGACTTGCTATGTTCCTCGTTGATACAAATTCTCATGGTTAATCAAATTGGGGCATCATATGTGGAAATGATGGATACATGGTGAATAAGGATGGACTAACGCATGAATCATTGGGGCATGCGATGAAAATGAAAAATGAAAAAATATGGTATCATGCATATGAGAATTCGGATGATTCCAAAGTGCAAAATGAAATTCTGAATACCTATTTCCCTTGGGGATTGCTTTTCAATGTGAATATTTGTGCTTGACATGAGAAATGGCCATCTTTCATATCCCTTTCGCATAAAAAAGAAATTATCCATAGTCACCCCTTTTGAGCCAAAGGAATTCTTTCTTCTTTGAACCCTGATCAAGGATCACCCTCTACACTAGGGGGCAAATGTAAGGAAAGATCTTTTTAAAGATCATTGAGAAACGAATCCTAGCTCAAAGACAGATGCAAAGCAAATGGAGCCCCGAATAAAGACGGGCTCACTCAGTTGAAAAAGAAGGGGCAAAATGAAATGAAAAAAAATGAAAAAAAAATGTGTGAAAGACATGGCAAATTGAAAGCCAAAAGCAAGGAAGAAAAAGAGCAAAGTCAAAAGGAAATAAATGTCCAAGAAGGGACAAATGCTTCAAAGAGAATCCTCCTCAAAGAAAGGATCCTTGATCTGATTACCCTCAAACACATATTTTGGACCTATTTATCCTTTCTTTCTGAACCCTGAGCCATGGCCTACATTACGTGCTTTAAAAGTCCATTTTGATCAAGCATGAATATTTAATTTGAAGGGTTTTCCTCAGATTTTATCCCATCTCATCAAATTCTCATTTCACTAAGGAAGAATTTAGAATTCTCAAGTGCATGGTAAAACAATGAAAAAAAATTTGGAGAGAAAAGGGACTCTAGGGCGAAAACCCAAAAACGGGCGGTCTAGAGTAGAATGGGAATTTTCGATGCCATCGATGATAGTGCCGATACCACAAAAGAAAATATCTTCTTAAAAAGTGGTCATCGAGGAATATTTAAGAATTCCTGAACCTCCCAAATTGTCAATTCTCATTCAGAGGATTGTCTTCAAAAACTGAAACTTTTTTTCTCCAAGATTAAACTTTTCGGTTTAAACACCCAGCTAATCTTGATGCTTGTCAAAATGCCTTGATATGGAAACTAAAAGAATATTGAATTTGCTTGGTTCTCAATGAATTCATGATTTATAAAACCTGTTCCATTTGTGAGCCTAGAAGGGATATACATTTTTGTCATGAAGTTTTCCTGGAAAAGCCAAAATCTTGTTATACCAAACCTTGCCAATCCCAGTTGAAAAAACCCAGATTGATACTTAAAGAAGTTTCTAACAATGATCATCAGTCTTCAAAAGATTTGTACATCACACATTGTGGGGTTAATATTATTTGTTCAGAAGTTTTCAAAATGCGAAAACAAATAAAGAGATTTTTTGAAATATATTTTTTGATGTTGACATGAGACAAGGATTTTTCTAACTCAAAGGTGTAGAACTGCCAAGATAGGTCCTGACTTCCAGATATGAGAAGAAGAAATAGAACCCGATTCAGATCTCTGTTGATGAAAGTTTGAAAATTGTTGGGGCAAAGAGAATAGCCAAAATGAATTGAAGATATACTCTGATTTAAAGAGGAAAAATGAATTTGAAAGGCTAAGCCAAAGTCTAGAAAAACAACCGGGGGCATTTGCATCACTCATGAGCACTCATCTCTTTATCAAGCTTTTGCATCTGCATAGTGTCGGCAAGCATTTGCATCATTCATGGGTATTTGCATTGGCATTATTCCATAAGCATCTGTATTTTACCTTTACATTTACATTCTTCATGGAATTCAAATTTTGTCATCTCAAGCAATTGCGTCATTTCTAGAATTATTGCATTTTCATTATTGTGTGGTAATTGTAGTTACACCATTTATAAACCAGTTACATGAATACAATTAGTAGGGGCGTCTGCATCATGAAACATGGGCATCAATCTAGGCCATTTGCATTTGCACTAAGAAACATTTACATCAATCCAAGCATTTACATTTGCACCATGAAGCATGAGCACATTGTTAAAAGATATGTGCATCTGCATCATTTCTCAAAGCTTCTGGTAGGGATATCCATAATTTTATAGTTTTAAAAGTGAACAAGTCTTTGGTGGTGATAGCTGAAGCCTCTAGTAGAGATATCCAGGGTTTTATAATTTTGAAAAATGAGAAATCTTCTTCTGGAGGAGTTACCCAGAATTTTACAATGAGCAAGTCTTTAGTGGTGATAGCCAAAGCTTCTGGAGGAGTTACCCAGAATTTTACAATGAGCAAACCTTTGGTGGTGATAGCCAAAGTTTCTGGTGGGGATATCCAGAATTTTACAGTTTTAAAAGTGAACAAGTCTTCGGTGGTGATAGCTGAAGCCCCTGGTGGAGATATCCAGGGTTTTATAATTTTAAAAAATGAGAAATCTTCTTCTGGAGGAGTTACCCAGAATTTTTACAATGACCAAGTCTTTGGTGGTTATAGCCAAAGCTTCTGGAGGAGTTACCCATAATTTAAAAAAAAAAATGAGCAAGACTTTGGTGGTGACAGCCAAAGCTTCTGGTGGGGATATCCAGAATTTTACAGTTTTAAAAGTGAACAAGTCTTCGGTGGTGATAGCTGAAGCCTCTGGTGGAGATATCCAGGGTTTTATAATTTTGGAAAATGAGAAATCTTCTTCTGGAGGAGTTACCTAGAATTTTATTCAACATGTGCATCTACATCAAGAAGCATTTGCATCAATCTAAGTTATTTGAATCTGCATCAAGAAAGTTTGCATCAAATCAAGTCATTTACATTTGCATCAAAGACATTTTCACCAATCTAAGTCATTTGCATCTACATCAAGAAGCGTTTGCATCAACTAAAGACATTTGCATTTGCATCATGAAGCATTTGCATCATCTCTTAAAGCTTTCAGGTATAATCGAACTCATTTTGCTTCTCAAATGAGTCGAGCCCCGAGATCATCGTCGAGGTACCTTTTTTATTATTATTATGAACAAGTCTTCGGTGGTGATAGCTGAAGCCTCTCGTGGAGATATCCAGAGTTTTAAAATCCTTTGAAAAGGTAAAAAGTCTTCGGTGGTGATAGCTGAAGCTTCTGGAGGTGATACCCAGAATTTTTACAGTTTTAAAAATGAGCAAGACTTTGGTGGTGATAGCCGATGCTTCTGGAGGAGATACCCAGAATTTTAAACACAGCTGAGAACAAGACAGGTTAAGGCCCCGAGACCATCGTCGAGGTCATTTCTTTTCTTGCAAATCGAATTCGTTTCCTTAAGACGGGTCGAGCCTTGATTAGTCAGGGAATTCAATTTAAGGACAAAATCTTCAATTTATTGTTTAAAAAAAAAATTTGAAAAAATGAAAAAAGAAAAAAGGAAAAAAGAAAAAGAAAAAGAAAAAGAAAAAAATGAAAAATGAAAAATGAAAAAATGATAGAAGAATGAAAAAGAAAACCCCTTTTCCTTTCCTTCACATGTGATTTCACTGACTGTACAAAATTAGTGTCAGTTTATCTTTGCCTGATTCCTGAATCTCAGCAATAGCCAAAGAGGGGCAGCTGTAGACACCTAATTTTGTCCGGACCACTAAAACAGGTATGTTTTTTTCTAAATTGATGTTTTCGAATGTAAAAAGACTTTTTTCATCCTGCATGTGGTACTCCGAGACTTAGTTTAAGAGGACGAGCATAAAAAGTCAAACTTGAAAAAAGTCAACCCCAAAAAAAGTCAACCCCAAAAAAGTCAACCCCAGAAAGTCAACTACTAAAAAAGTCAACCCACTTTCAAAATCAAGATTTTAAGTTCAATTGAAAAATGGCATAAGAATTTTGATAATCCGAGGTCTACATTGAAAGATATGGAGTTCGGAAGTTAGGATTTGGAGATTCAGTAGAAAGAAAACCCTAATCCGAGAAATTTGGGGAAAAGTGCCTAAACGATCAAATTGGTCGAAATTGAAGGTTCCAAATGAAAGATAAGCACTGACTACGGGTAATGGAGAAGTCACTTGCAAGAAAAACCAAAAGAAAAGTCAATCCGGGAGAAAACCGAGAATTAGGGTTTTTAGTGGATTTCGGTGAAATCGGGAAGAATCATAGAAATGGTCCGAGTTGGTAAGACCAAAGCCCCCAATGGATGAGGAACGATTAAAAAAGGATAGCCCAAGGCTCAGCTTGAAGAAAATCTGAAAATCGGACTTGTTTTGAGCAAAACCGGGTTTCGGAGGCAAAACGGTAAAATTGGAAATTTTGGGAAAAATAGCAAATGGACTCCGAAAATTCTGAAAATTTGTCAATATCATTCTTAAATCATTTGAAAGAGATTGGTAAAAGAAAGTCTGATTCGGAGTTCGTTTGCAAAATGGCCAAATCCCGGGCTTCTTATGTAGTAATTCAAAAAGGAAAATCCCGAAAAAATAGCAAATGAGCTCCAAATCTTCTGAAATTTTGCAAATCTCATTTTTAAATTATTTGGAAGAGATTGGAAAAATAAAATCTTGATTCGGAGTTCGTTTGCAAAATGGCCAAATCCCGAGCCTCTTATGCAATAATTCAAGAAGATAAATCCCGAAAAAATAGCAAATGGACTCCAAAAAATCTGAAAATTTTCAAATCTTATTTTAAAATTATTTGGAAGAGATTGGCAAAAGAAAATCTTGATTTGGAGTTCGTTTGCAAAATGGCCAAATCTTGGGCCTCATATGCAGTAATTCAAGCCGGTAAATCCCGAAAAAAATACCAAATGAGCTCCAAAAATTATGAAAACTTCCAGATCACACTTTTTAATTATTTTGAAGAGATTGGTGAAGAAAAATCCTGATTTGGAGCTCGTTTAAAAAATGGTAAAATATAGGGCATAAAAGGGCATTTTTGGAAGAAAAAATCCAAATAAATAGCAAACGGACTCGAATAATTTTGAAAACTTCCAGAACTCAATGTTTTATTATTTTGGAAGTATTAAAAAAATGAAAATTGAATTTGGAGTCCGTTTGATATTTATTTGCATCTGGGGGCAAAATGGTCTTTTCACCTAAGCAACCGAAAAGGGCTTCTTTGGACCTTTCAAAAAATCAGACTTGGGCTAAAAAAGAGAAGTGCTGGCCTGCCTAGGCCCAAAGGAAGGAGGAAGCTTCTGATTTTTCAATCAAATGGTTAAAAATCAAGAGTTAGTTAGAGATTCTCTTTGATCAAGCCATGGTGATTAAGCCACATAGGCTAAGAGAGATGTCAACATTATTCTTGAACAGCTGTAATTTGAGATAGCTGATATGCTAATCTAAAGGTGGTAATTTCATGATTTTTTCACCTTGAATTATTAGCCATTTGATGGAAAATTGGTTACACAAAAAATGACAACATCCTTGAGCTCTTTAAGTCCCATTCGGCCAGCACTAGTGGGAGTCAGAAATTTCATTTTTCGTCTTCATTTTGCTGAGTTCTTTTAGTTCTTACTTGGTTTTTCTCTCCTTGGTTGAAAGCAAAAAAAGAAAAGTTTAGAAAAGAAAGGAAAGGAAAGTTTGAAGAGATAAAGCTTGAAATATAGCTTCTTGAGGTTGCTCTTGAGCACCAACTCTTGCACTTTCTTGATTTTCCATTCTTTTTTTTTTTTTGCTATTTTGATTTCTATTTGGTGAGTTTCCATTTTAAATAAATGTTTTTTATTGTTCTTTTTAAGTTCTTCCTTCATCTCCTTCTTGAATTTTTTTTTACAATTTTTTTTTACAATAAACTCACCATGGCCGAATGGCCTACATTATTTATTTAAGTTGCAGTTTTGATTTATTTTACCATATTGTTTATGTTATTTTCTTTGATCTTGGTGTTTTAAATGTTATTTTACTTCATATTCTTGAGTTATATTATAATTTGGTTGCTTTGTTTGTTGCCATTTATGTTTTAAATATCATGTTTTTGCAATTTTAATTTTCTGTTTTCATAATGTTTAAATTTGAGCATGTTTTCGATTTAGTATATCAAGTGTTTGTGAAAATGCTTGTGTGGTCTTTGCATGATTTGAGTTTTATATCTTAGTTGAGCATGTTCTAGATTTAGTATATTAAGTGTTTATGAAAATGCTTGTGTGGTTTTTGCATGATTTGAGTGTTATATTTTAGTTGAGCATGTTAGTATACCAAGTGTTTGTGAAAATGCCATGCTTGTTGGAGCTTGAGGCCATTTGGCTACTCCATGTGTTTTGCATTGTGTGTTGCATTTTTGCCATGTTAGTTGGTAGGTTTTTGCATTTGCATGACATTTGATTTAGTTTTGCATGCTAATATACCAAGTGTTTGTGAAAATGCAATGTTTGCTAGTTGCATTATTCCATTCGGCCACCCTTGAATTTTTGCATTTTATGTGCATTTTCGCCATGTTAGTTGATAGGCTAGCATTTGCATGATATTTGGTTGAGTTTTTGGTTTAAGCATGTTTTGTGTTTGTCAAAATGCCATGCATATTTTAGTTATTAGGTTTGGTTCATTTTCCATGCATGTTCATGCATTTTAGGTCTAGGTTGCATTAAATGCCATGCAAGTTCATTTAGGTCTAGGTCACTTTATGAATGCCATGCATTTTTTCATGACATTTAGGTTTAAGCTCATGCATTTCAAGCACTATGTTTGCTGTATTGTTTCATACATTTCATGTTCATTCCACTTGAATAATGACTTGAGCCAATTAATAGTTCCAAGTCATGCTCTCTTTAGCATACTTGTGGAAAATTAAGTTTTGTCAAATTGATTATTCTACCTTTGTGATTTTTTTTACTTAGCCAATTTTTATCTAACTTTCAAAAAGTCCTAGCTACTATTTGTGAGTCATTTTGTGAGACTTAAATATTTTTACTTTGATTTTTAAATGATTTTATCAAAGGAAAAATGTATTTTGGCAAAACAGTTTTTTCACCCACTTTTCGTACTTTTCCGATTTTTCTGGGCATTCATCTTTAATTAGAAAATTAAGCTGATTTTTTCCCGTGTAGTTGTATATGTCCTGAGTCTCCAGTAGTTTTTTCATAATTTTTTTAATTTTTAAAAATAGGATAAAAAATCGTGACTTAAAACTGGACACTGGAGTCAGAATTGAATTTAAAGAAAACTCATTTTTCTGTTTTGGTTAAGTTACTTAGAGTGGGCTGATTAGGAGGGTTAGCTACTGACTTAGGGTAGTTTCTAAGCCTTTTTAAAGTCTAAAAATAGTTTTTCAAGTCTCGGGTTAAGGGTAGTCAAGTCCGGATTTTTAAACTTAGGAAATTAGAGCCATTTAAAAAAGATTTAGCCCAGTTTTTACTTTTAATTCAAACTTTTCAAAATTGTTTTCAAACAATCACAAAGTATTTCGGTTTTAGAATATTTAATTTGACATATTTTCCTAAGGTAGCCGGATATCTTTTTAGATATACGGATTTCCTTAATTAAAGGAAAAAATACATTTTCATGCATTGCATTTTCATATTCATGCATTTTTATATAATATGTGATTTTTGCTATGATAATTTCTATGATATTGTTATGATTTTAAGTTATGTTATATTGTTTATTATATGATTTGGAATATTTCATGATATCCTATGCTTTTTATTTAGTTATTCTTTTTGTCATATTATTTAGCTTATACTATGTTCATGCATTATTATTTTCATTTTTATTTTCATGCATATTATATGATAGCATTATTTCATATTCCATCTCTTTTAATTTATATGCCATATCATTCATGTTTGCCATGTTATTTAAATTATGTCATTTCATATAGAATATATTATGTTACTTAGGTTATTTTATTTCATTTAGAATATAGCATATGACTTAGGATATTGCATCTCATATAGAATATACTATGTTACCTAGGTCATTTCATTTTATTTATAATATATCATATAATTTAGGATATTTCATTTCATTTAGAATATGCTAAGGCATTTAAATTATATCATACCATTTAGGAAGCATTATATTATTTAGATTTTGCTATGTCATTTTATTTATGTCATGCATATACATATTCATATCTTTTAAAATGTTTTCAAAAGGATAATGATTTTTCAATAAAAAATAAAGATATTCCCGAATTAAAATAATTCATGAGTTCTCTACCGGGTTTGCTGGAGGGAATATCATCAATTATCATTAATAAAGGAATATCTTTCTTTCAGAAAAAGAGAATGATTCGGAAAGTTTTCCAAAACTAATAAAAAATTCTATATTTTGCCACGTTCGTTGGGGAATATAGGAAAATTTTGAATTTATAAATTCCGAATCATTTTCAATTAAAAATGGAATTATTTTTTCTTTAAATTGGGAATTAACTTGAAATACTAAATTTAAAACCGACTTTTTTACCGAGACTTGAGATAACACACGATTAATAAGGTACCGATTTATACGGGCGTTGTGGGGGTGCTAATCCTTCCCCGCACGTAATCGACTCCTGAACCCGCTTTTTTGATTTCTCTGGTTTAAAACGCAGACTTGAAATTGGTTTTTAAAATGTTTTAATTAATTTTTAAAATATTTTATAATACTGGTTTTAATAGGTGGCCGATCACACCTAGCTAAAAAATATTGGTGGCGACTCCATGGCTTTTTCAAGGTCATTTTCAAAACCTTCATTTTTCTAGAGGAATTAAGTCGACTTTTCCTCGGGTTTTTCTAATGTCACGCTTAACGAATAATAAAGTCTTGCGATGAGACTCATTATTTTTTAGGTTGCGACAACTAAGTTTAAAACCGACTTTTTTACCGAGTCTTGAGATAGCACACGATTAATAAGGTACCATTTTATACGGGCGTTGTGGGGGTGCTAATCCTTCCCCACACGTAACCGAGTCCCGAACCCGCTTCTTCGATTTCTCTGGTTTAAAACGCAGACTTGAAATTGGTTTTAAAAATGTTTTAATTAATTTTAAAATGTTTTATAAAATTGGTTTTAATAAGTGGTCGATCACACCTAGCTAAAAAAGATTGGTGGCGACTCCATGTCTTTTTCAAGGTCATTTTCAAAACCTTCATTTTTCAAGAGGAATTAAGTCGACTTTTCCTCGGTTTTTTTTTTAATGTCATGCTTAACGAATAATAAAGTCTTGCAATGAGACTTGTTATTTTTTAAGTTGCGACAGCTTGGCGACTCCACTGAGGACATTAGAGAGTCAAACCTAGAATTGTCGTGTGTTATCAAAGTCTCAATTTTTTGGTTTAAATGGTATTTAATTTTAATTCCCACATTTTTTTTAATAGGGAGAATTTTGAAAATAATAAAATGTTTTTAAATATGTACATACTCATGTGCATGCATTTTATTATTGTTCTCTAGTTATTTAAGGTTGTATATTATAATTACTTATTGGTTAATGCGTTACACTATTTTTGAATATTCTTTTAATAAATTGCTAGAGCATTTAGAATAAGGTTTGTAGCATAGGTGGTGAAAGGTTTGTTGTTCCTCCACACGCACCACACGTGCATTTGCATATTATGAGCCTGATACCCCGGTTTCGTCCTTTTCGGTGGGAGCAAAGTAACTAAGCCTTCGTGATTAATAATCCACATGGGCTAGTGAAACACTTCCAGAGTACTAAATTACATAAGCCTTCGTGATTAACAATCCGCATGGGCTAGGAAAATAGACTCTAACGAATTGAACCCGCTTTTATCGGGGTGCCTTACTAGCCTTCACCGACGACAGTGAGGAGCAATTCGGGGCCTTTAGAACCGATTCACCCTCATATAGTGAACCTAGACGAAGCCATGCCGGATTTTCATTAGATGCACCAAAGTTAGGAACACTTGGAGGAATGCTTCTGATCTTTTACCATGTATCTCTACATTCTGGATAAGCATGGCAGATCGGGCAACGATGTACGTACATCGCCCATAATAAGTTTAATACCCTGTCCCAAAGGCATCGTGATGCCTAAGTGAGTCGATACTGTTGGGGCAAGTGTTCATAAACTTTTTAAAATTGAAAATATAAACATTCTTTTTCAAACATTTTTGCATTTTGAACATTTCATGCATGTGTGAATAGTGCATGTACATTTATGGTTGTATTGTTGATCTCATTTTCTTTTTGCAATAAACGGATGGTGGTAATAATTTTATTTGATGGTTTCTATAAGTCGGTAGTTTTACATGAACATTTGCATATTGTACCATAGTAGGATCCACTACCCCGAATTTTTTTTGAAAATAATGTGTTTGGTTTTTCATAAAGGAAATGTGTTTCAAAAAATCATATATTAAATTTGGAGGCAAGTCTTGCATAAATTTTTGAATAATCAAGATTTAGGTCCAACCAATTTCTTGTAATCATTGGTTAATTTCTTTGTATGTACCTTTGTGTTAATTCACTTATTCTTTGCATGTATCATTTTGACATCATGTTACAGCCATAAGCATGCATGC
Organism: Fremontodendron californicum; assembly: GCA_030761205.1. Lineage (NCBI taxonomy): Eukaryota > Viridiplantae > Streptophyta > Magnoliopsida > Malvales > Malvaceae > Fremontodendron > Fremontodendron californicum. The sequence goes on from JAULJL010000037.1 coordinate 6,633,740, forward strand.
TCATTCATTGTAGAATACATTCATGACCAGCATGATTTTCCTGTATATACCCATGTATCAATTTATTCATTCTTTACATGCATCATGTTGGCATCAGGTTGCATTCATGCATTCATAGTTAGCACGATTTTTCTGTATATATCCATGCATTAATTTGCTTATTCTTTACATGCACCATGTCAGCATCAGGTCGCATTCATGAAAAACATAGGCATCATAATTTCTCTATGCTCATGCATTAATCATCAGTATATTCATGCACATAAGAATAGAGCATGTACCTTCATAATTGTACTCTTGATCCCATGGTAATAATGACATTTTCATTTGCATGAAAGGGGTTCGAGATATAAGGAAAGAATCGGAGGAACGATTGGGTGCTGTGGAACGCAATCAAGAGGAATTTAGGCATGAAATCCGGGAAGTTTAAGAACAGCTCGCCAAATTGCTGAAAATGTTTGAGGATATGGCTAAGAGTAAGAGGGAACTTTCTCAGGGCTCTACATCGCCTTCGGATCAACCAAAACCATTAGGTCCAGAACATACAATCCTTGCTAGATCCTGCGTTTGTCAATGCCACTAAGGTTGCAATCCTAATGAAATTGTGGACAAAATCGTGAAAATGATTAAACCTGAGAGCCTAATACCAAAGATAGAAACCTCGGATCTTGTACCATACCTGCAAACTGATCTAGGTCCAAACCAATATCCCCACCCTACTATGGTCCAATCATCCATTGGGATGATCACTACGGGATTCCTGAATCCCACTCCATCACCACCAACTGCCAATTCATACTATTTCCCTCATCAATCACCTTATCAAGCATCTGGGATAGGAACCTCGAGCTATTTACAACCTCCAAAGGCCCCGTGTCCAAATCCATACCCTTGTCTTGTTATTCCACCATCTCCCTATGTAAACACTCTGGTTCGAACCTTAGTACCACCGCCAAGTGCCCCAACTCCTAGGCTCTGTGTGACTAAGAAACAACCCCAGGATAAGACCCAAAGGCATTTTGATCCCCTTCCAATAAGCTATCAAGAGCTTTTTCCAATGTTGGTCCGAAATCACCTGGCTGCCTATGTGCCGTTGAAACCCCTGTCACCACCATACCCAAAATGGTATAATTCGAATACAAGATGTGATTATCACTGTGGAACTGTTGGGCATAGCATTGAGCACTGCAATGCACTCAAGAACAAAGTACAATCCCTTATAGATGCCAAGTGGTTGGATCCAACGACGCTGATTGATAGAGGACTAAAAAAGGGTAATTAGGATTGGGAGATCTACAGCAATGATGTAGAAGGACTTCGATTTGATATGATGTAGTAGGATTTCACTTTTTTAGTAACCGGCTCTTATAGCCTTAGGATGCTAGGAAAAATAAAGTACTTGTAAAAGACAGTTTTAACTACTGCTCAGATTTTGTAAACATGGTTTATATCATTGTGAACATTGATATGGGAATGAATTGATTATGTTTCAAATTTATGAGATGTTGATGATTAAGGTCCTCAGATTCTTATTTCCTCCGTGATATCTTCCCCTTTGCATTTTGCATATTATCAATTATTTGTCATACCATACATTCATACATGCATCTTGGTAGCATCAGGTGGTATTCATGACAAACATAGTCAGCATGATTTTTCTGTATATGTTCATGCACTAATCTGCTTATTACATATATCATATTAGCATTAGGTCGCATTCATAACACACATGGTCAGCATGAGTTTCTTTGTATATACTCTGTGTCAATCATTCATGTTTACAGACATCATAATTGACATCGTGTTGCATTCATAGTGTATATGATCATTCATTGGAAAATAATCTGGAAAATACATAGTCATTCATGGCATATATCCATGCATTGATTTGTTTATTCTTCGCTTGCATCATGTTGGCATGATTGCATTCATTACATACATGGTTAGCATGTTTCCATTGTATATGTACATACATCATATTATTTAGGCTTCACGTGCATCAAATTGCATTCGTGACTCCTTCATCATGACATGCACTTGGGGGAATAAAACAGAAATTGGCTTGGTTTTAAGAGTCTTTGAAAGAATTTTCATTTCAAATCAGAGGTATAGGGAGTACTAAGTACCTTTTCAATACAGGCTAGTGCTATAGAGAATGAACAAGTTGCCCAAATGTAAAGAATGGAAAGGGCACATGAAGAATTGCGAGAACAGCTGGCTAAGTCTCAAGTAGAATCTAAGGATCAGATGACTAAATTGATGGAGCTGATGTCCACCGTAATCAAGGAAAAAGGATACACTGAAAACTTTGCCGTCAGAGAAGGGTTAGAGGCACAAAAGGGTCAGAGTGAGGTCATGATGTTGGATGGCCAGAACATAGTTAACCCTAGCAACACCCTTAAACTTAGATGATCCAGTAGAACAAGAAAAGTTGAAAATGGTTTAGTCAAAAATGGCTGAGTTGACAGATTCCTGATGGAAATATCAGTTGTTAGATGAAAGGCTTCGGGCAGTAGAAAATACAGATGTATTTGGGAGTGTGGATGCGAAAGAACGATGTTTGGTCCTCGATTTAGTCATTCCTCCTAAGTTCAAGATCCCTGAATTTGAGAAATATGAAGGGACGACTGATCCGTCAGCCCACATCACTATGTTCTGCTGAAAGATGACAAGTCATATAGATAATGATAAGCTTCTGATTCACTACTTTTAGGATAGCCTCAGCGGGTCCACAATTAGGTGGTATAGTCAGTTGAGCAAGGATCAGATTCGCTCTTGGAATGATTTGGCTAGGGCTTTTCTAAACCAGTACAAACATATGACCGACAGGACACCTGATCGTCTCACTTTGCAAAATATGGAGAAAAGAGCTACTGAGAGCTTTAAAGAGTATGCTCAGAGGTGGAGGAACATGTCTACCCAAGTACAACCACCTTTGACACAAAAGGAAATCATCGTCCTTTTTGTGTACTATGATAGACTCGTCGGCAATGCCTCGAAGAATTTTGCGGATATGGTAATTTCAGGGGATATGATTGAGAATGCTATCAAGAATGAGAAACTTGAAGGAGAAGGAACATCAAATGCCGAGAGAAATAAGGCGCCTAAAAATAAAGAGGAAGATGTCCAAGTTATGGGAGATTTCGTCCCATATTCCCAATTTCCCTCATACCAATCATGTTACCCTACTAAGGTATCTCCAAGCCTTTATCCTTGCCTACCAACCCAAGCACCTAATTCTATACCAGTCCTTGCAACAAGGCCTACTTCCAAAAAACGACCGCGGACAACCAAGAAAGAATTCCAATCCCCATCCCTGACCTGCTACTATTACTAATAAAAAATCAGTACCTTACCCTGGTACCTTTGAAAATAGCTCTGAATCCATTAGCGAGGAGTTATGACCCTGACAGCAAATGTGATTATCACCTGAGGGTAGTTGGGCATTCAAATGAAAAATGCAGACAACTGAGGGAAAGGATTGAAAGTCTTATCCGCGATGGTATTTTGACACCGGAGCTTATCAATCAGTGGAAGGCCGCTTTACCGTAAATCAGTTTCTTTCAGGGTTTTAGGGGGAGAATTACTACCTTTGAAACATGTCAAGAGGGAGTTTTTTATACATGTAGTTTCAGACCTCATGATGAAAACACTTGTCTCATGTCGACATTCATATGAGAATGAATTTTAAATGCTTTGTGTTTTTTGTGTTCTTAACAATAATCTGAATTTGCAAAAACAAGCATTAAGGAAGTTTTAATAATGGATAGTCTCGAGAAATGATCATTGTTACAAATGACTCAATACCTTCTTCCCTCTCTTTTAGGCTTTCCTAGGCCTAAATCCCTTGAACCGAGACCACTTGAAAAACCTAATGCTTCAAGGAAAATGAATGATTGAACTTCATAAAACTATTGTCATCATAGAATAAGCAAAGATGTAGATCTTAGTCTAGGCTATTAACAAAGGAGCAAAAATTTTGAAATTTTTTTGAACTCTTTGAAATTCAAACAAATGAGACATTCTTTCAAGAATTTAGATCATGGTAATTTGGTGTGTATCAAGGTTGTGCCAAAACCATTCATGTCATTTTCGACAACCACAAAACACTAATTGCCCAAACATCACTTCATGATTGACACCTCAGGGCACCATGACTAAATCAGATTATCCTATTTTTGGGTCACATTCATTCTCGTCTCTTCAAAAAAAAAAAAAAAACCAAGACTTACATTCAGCTTTTTTCAGTGTAAACCTAGACTTGCGATGTTCCTCATAATGAAACAAATTCTCATGGTTAATCAAATTGGGGCATCATATGTGGAAGTGATTTTTATATGGTGAAAAAGGATGGGACTAATGCCTAAATCATTGGGGGCATGCAAAAATGAGAAAAAAAAAAAAGAGAAAAATTGTGATATCATGCATATAAGAATTCGGATGATTCCAAAGTGCAAAATGAAATTTTGATTATCTATTTCCCCTGGGGATTGCTTTTCAATGAGAATATTTGTGCTTGATATGAGAAATGGTCATCTTTCATATTCCTCTCACAAAGAGAAAATTATCCATAGTCACCCCTTTTGAGCTTAAGGAATTCTTTTTCTTTAAACCCTGATCAAGGATCACCCTCTACACTGGGGGGCAACTGCGAGGAAAGATCTTTTCAAAGATCATTGAGAAATGAGTCCTAGCTCGAGGACAGATACAAAGAAAATTGAGCGCCTAATAAATACGGGCTCACCTGTCAAAGAAAAAAGAAAAGATGGCGAAATGGAAGCCAATAAGAAAACAAAATAAAAAAAACACACAGAAAAAAAAGTGTGTGAAAAAAAAGGCAAATGAAAGCCAAAAGCAAAGAAGAAAAAGAGAAAGTAAAAAGGAAAGAAATGTCCAAGAAGGGACAAATGCTTCAAAGAGAATTCTCCTCAAGAAATGATCCTTGATCTGATTACCCTCAAACACATATTTTAGGCCTATTTATCCTTTCTTTTTGAACCTCGAACATTGACCTACATTACGTGCTTTAAAAGTCCATTTTGATCAAGCATGAATATGTAATTTGAAAGGCTTTTCCTTGGATTTTATCCCATCTCATCGAATTATCATTTCACTAAGGAAGAATTTAGAATTCTCAAGTGCATGGTAAAACAATGAAAAAGAAAAAAGAAAGAGAAGGAAAAATGGAAAGAATGGGACTCTAGGGCGAAAACCCAAAAATGAGCGGTCTAGAGTAAGATGGAATTTTGATGCCATTTGTATTAGTGCCGATACCACAAAAGAGAAGGTCATCTTGAAGAAGTGGTCATCGAGGAACATCTAGGAATTTTTGAACATCCCAAATTATTAGCCCTATTCGAAGGATTGACTTCAAAAACTGATATTTTTTCCCTCCAAGATTAAACTTTCCAATTTAAACATCCCAACCAATCTTGACGCTTGTTAAAATGCATTGATATGAAAACTAAAAGATTGTTGAATTTGTTTGATTCTCAACGAATTCATGATTTATAAAACCTGTTCTATTTGTGAGCCTAGAAGGGACATACATTTTTGTTATGAAATTTTCTTCGATCAACCAAAATCTTGTTATACCAAGCATTGCCAATTCAAATTGAAAAACTTAGATTGACACTTAGAGAAATTTTTAACAGTGATCACCAATCTTTAAAATATTTGTACATCACACACTGTGGGGTTAATATTCTTATTCAGAAGTTTTCAAAATGAGAAAACAAATAAAGATATTTTTTGAAATACTCATTTTTGATATTGACATGAGATAAAGATTTTTTTTTTCTAACCTAAAGGTGTGGAATTACTAGGGTTAATCTTGATTTCCAAATATGAGAAGAAGAAATAGAACGGCAAACAGACTTCTGTCAATAAGAGTTTGAAAACTGTTGGGGCAAAGGTAATAGCCAAAGATTGAAAAATGAATTTAAGTTATACTCTGATTTGAAGAGGAAAAATGAATTGGAAAGGCTAAGCCAAAGTCTAAAAAAATGATCAAGGGAATTTGTATCTTTTCATGAAGCGTTTGCATCATTATCGATCTTTGCATTTGCATCATGTAGAAGCATTTTACATGTTGTCAAAATCCTTGCATTTGCATCATTTAGAAGCATTTGCATAATGTCAATCTTTGCGTCTACATCATTCCATGAAGTAGTTACATTAACACCAATTTTTTCATTTGCATCATATAGAAGCATTTGCACATTGTTGACCTTTGCATTTGCATCTTTTTGAGAAGTAATTGCGTTATTTGAAGATCACTTGTATGCACACCATGAAACATTTGCATCTTATCCAACATCTGCATCAGCATCAAGAAACATTTGCATCAATTCAAAACATTTACATTTGAAAAATGAGGTATGTGCATCCTATTAATCATTTGCACCAGCATCAAAAAGCATTCGCATCTTCTCAAAATCTAGGTTAATTTTCAACAATTCTTCAAAAATCACAGGTAAGGCCTTCGGGCACCATTCTTAAGACCTACGGGCATCATTTTTAAAGCCGCATACAGCGTATTTTTTCCAAATCATGGAAGGCCTCTAGGCACCATTCTTAAGACCTCCGAGCATCATTTTTAAGGTCGCGTACAACACACATTTTTTCCAAATCACGGGTAAGGCCTCCGGGCACCATTCTTAAGACCTCCGGGCATTATTTTTAAAGTCGCATACAGCGTATTTTTTCCAAATCACGAGTAAGGCCTTCGGGCACCATTCTTAAGACATCCGAGCATCATTTTTAAAGTCGCATATAGTGCATTTTTTCCAAATCACGGGTAAGGCCTCCGGGCATCATTTTTAAAGTCGCATACAACATATTTTTTTTCCAAATCACAAGTAAGGCCTCCGGGCACTATTCTTAAGACCTCCGGACATCATTTTTAAAGTCGCATACAGCGCATTTTTCCAAATCACGGGTAAGGCCTCCGGGCACCATTCTTAAAACCTCCGGGCATCATTTTTAAAGTCACATACAACGCATTTTTCCAAATCACGGGTAAGGCCTCCGGGCACCATTCTTAAGACCTTCGGGCATCATTTTTAAAGTCGCATACAGTGTATTTTCCCAAATCAAGGGAAAGGCCTTCAAGCACCATTTTTAAGACCTCCGGGCATCATTTTTAAAGTCGTATACAGCGTATTTTTTTTTTCAAATCATGGATAAGGCCTACGGGCACCATGTTTAAGACCTCTAGGCATAATTTTTCTTTAAATTATAGATAAGACCTCCGGGCACTATTTTTAAGACCTTCGAGCATAATTTTCATTTTGAAAATCGAACTCGTTTCCTTAAGATGGGTTGAGCCTTGATTAGTCAGGGAACAATTTAAGGATAAAATCTTCAATTTACAGCTTTTTTAATAAAAAAAAAAATGAAAAAGAATCCCTCTTTCCCTTCCCTTCACATGTGATTTCACTAACCAGACAAAATTAGTATTTGTTTATCTTTGCCTGGTTCCTAATTCTCAACAATACCCAAAGAGGGGCAGCTGTAGACACCTAATTTTGTCGAACCACTAAAACAGGTATGTTTTCTTCCTAAATTGATGTTTCAGAATGTAAAAAAACTTTTTTCATCCTACAGGTGGTACTCCGAGACTTAGTCTAAGAATGCAAGCATAAAAAGTCAAACTTGAAAAAGTCAACCCCAGAAAGTCCACCCTAAAAAGTCAACTATTAAAAAAGTCAACCCACTTTCAAAATCAAGATTTGAAGTTCAATTTAAAAATGGTGAAAGAATTTTGATAATCTGAGGTCTACATTGAAAGATATGGAGTTCGGAAGTTGAGTTACGGAGATTCAATAGAAAAAAAACCTAGTTCGGGAAATTTTGGGAAAAGTGCTTAAATGATCAAATTGGTCGAATTGAAGGTTTCGAATGAAAGATAAGCACTAACTACGGGTAATGGAGAAGCTACTTGAAAGAAAAACTGAAAGAAAAGTCAATCCGGAAGAAAACCGAGAATTAGGGTTTTTGGTGGATTTCGGTGAAATTTGGAAGAATTACAGAAATGGTCTGATTCAGTAAGATTAAAGCCCCTAATGGATAAGGAGTGATTAAAAAAGGATAGCCCAAAGCTCAGTTTAAAGAAAATCTGAAAATTGGACTTGTTTTGAACAAAACCGGGTTTTGAAAGCAAAAAGGCAAAATTGGAAAATTTGGGAAAAATAGCAAATGAACTCAAAAAATTCTAAAAATTTGTAGATCTCATTCTTAAATCATTTCGAAGAGATTGGTGAAAGAAAATCCGGATTCGGAGTTCGTTTGCAAAATGGCCAAATCCCAGGTCCCCTATATAGAAATTCATGAAGATAAATCCCGAAAAAATAGCAAATTAACTCCAAAAATTTTGAAAATTTTCAAATCTCATTTTAAATTATTTGGAAGAGATTGGCGAAAGAAAATCCGGATTCGGAGTTCGTCTGCAAAATGGCCAAATCTCGGGCCCACTATGTAGTAATTCAAGTAGATAAAACTCGAACAAATACCAAATGAGTTCCAAAAATTATGAAAACTTCCAGATCACACTTTTAAATTATTTGGAAGATATTGGTGAAGAAAAACCTGGATTTGGAGCTCGTTTAAAAAATGGTAAAGTTTGGGAGCACAAAAGGGCAATTTTGGAAGAAAAAATCCAAATAAATAGCAAATGGGCTCGAAAAATTTTGAAAACCTCCAAAATTCAATTTTTTATTATTTTGGAAGTATTGAAAAAATAAAAATTGAATTTTGAGTCTGTTTGCTTTTTGTTTATGTTCGGGGGGCAAAAATATCATTTTACCCAAGAAACCGAAAAGGGATTTTCTTGCCTTTTAAAAAAATGAAGCATGGGCTGGAAGATAAGGGGTCAACCGGCCAAGGCCCAAGGGTGGGCAAATATTTTCTGATTTTTAATCAAAAGGCCAACAATGAAGAGGAAGTTAGTTAATTTTTTGATCAAGCCTTTGTAATTAAGCAACATGGACCAATACATGAAGAGGGAGAATGTCAACAAAATGGCTTAAGATTCTTAACAGCTGTAATTCTGGATAGCTGATTGCCTAATCTAAGCGTGATAATTTCATATTTTAAACATCTTGGATCAATAGCCTTTGGATCAAAATTGGTTGAAAACAAAATGACAACATCCTAGCTCTAACAAGCCATTCGGCCACTACTAGAGGGGGTCTCTCTCTTTTCATTTTGAGCTATTCACTCTCTATTTCACTCTTGTTTTGGCTGATTTTCTCTCCACGGTTGAAAGGCAAAAAGAAAAGTTTAGAAAAGAAAAGAAAGTTAGAAGAGAAAAAACTTGCAATGTAGCTTCTAGAGGTTGCTTTAAGCACCATACTCTTGCACTTTCTTTGATTTTCCATTTTTGATTACTATTTTGGTGAGTGTCTTTTGATTTTTCTTTCTAAAATAAGTGTTTTTAATATTCTTCTTCAAGTTTTTCTTTATACTTTCTTGGAAAAAGCTTTGAGAAAATTTTTTTTCTTTTGTTTTTGGGGTGGCTGAATGGCTTTTTTTTTTTTAGTGTAGTTACTGTTTGTATTTTTTATTTCATGCTATTCTTGATATTTAATAAGTTTTGATGATTTAAATCTTCTTCTAATATATAAACATAAAGCTTTTTTTAATTTGGTTGCTTGCTTGTTTCCATTTTTGAGTCTATTATCTTGTTATCATGTTTATTTTACTTGTCTTGCATTTATGATTTTCTGTTTTCAAAATGTTTAAGTTTGTTTATGTTTTACATTTTGTAATCCATGTGTTTATGAAAATGCCTATTGGTTTTCATGCCTTTACTTTATATTTGCATGATTTGAGTGTTATTCTTTAGCTATGCATGTTAGTATATTAAGTGTTTGTGAAAATGCCATGCTCATTTTTATATAGACTATTCAGCCACCCCCTATCTTTTAAGCTTTGTGTGAGCATTTTTGTTATGTTAGTTGATAGGTTTGCATTTTCATGATATTTGGTTGTGTATTTTGTTTAAGCATGCTATATGTTTGTGTTATTGCCATGTATTCTTTAGGTTTAGGACTGGTTTGCTTTGCCATGCATATTCATGCATTTTAGACCTAGATTGCATTAAATGCCACGCAAGTTCATTTAGGTCTAGGTCATTTTATTGATGCCATGTCTTTTTCATGTCATTTAGGTTTTAAATCATGCATTTCATGCATCATATTTGCTGTATTTTCATGCATTTCATGTCATTGCCACATGATTTATGACTTAGACCAATCAATGGTTCAAAGTCATGCTCATTTTGAGCATGCTTGTGGAAAATTAAAGGGTTGTCAAATTGATTATTCTACATTTGTGATTTTTTTTTACTTAGCCAATTTTTACCTAACTTTTCAAAAGTGTTAGCTACTGTTTGTGAGTCCTTAGGAGAGTCTCTAACATTTTTACTTTGATTTTTAAATGATTTTATCAAAGGCAAAAAAATATGTTTTGGCAAAACAGTTTTTTCACCCAGTACTCGTACTTTCCCGATTTTTTAGGGTAGTCATTTTTAATCAAAAAATTAAGAAGATTTTTTCCGTGTAGTTTTACATGTCCTGAGTCTCCAGTATTTGTTTTAGATTTTTTTGAATTTTTAAAAATAGGGTAAAAAATTGTGCTTTAAAAATGGACAGTATAGGCAGAATTGAATTTGAGGGAAATACATTTTTCTGTTTTGGTTAAGTTACTTATAGGGGGCAGATTAGGAAGTTTAGCTACTGACTTAGGGTAGTTTCTAAGCCTTTTTAAACTCTAAAAATGATTTTTTAAATCTCGGGTTAAGGGTGGTCAAGTCCTGGATTTTAAACTTAGGAAATTAGAGCCATTTAAAAAGGGTTTAGCTAAGTTTTTTTATTTTTAATCTAAGCTTTTCAAAATTGTTTTCAAACAATCACAAAGTATTTTGGTTTTAGAATATTTAAATTGATATATTTTCCTAAGGTAGCCGGATATCTTTTTAGATATACGGATTTTCTTAATTAAAGGAAAAAATACATTCTCATGCATTGCATTTTCCATATTCATGCATACTATATAATATATGATTTTTGCTATGTTAATTTTCATGATGGTGTTATTGTCTTTGATTTAAATTTTTGATATTATATTAATTGTTATATGGTTTTGAATATTACATGCTATCCTATGCTTTTTATTTAGTTATTTATTTTTGTCACATTATTTAGTATATATTATGTTCATGCATTATTATTTTATTTTTATTTTCATGCATATTACATAATAGCATTATTTTATGTTTCATGTCATTTCATATCATTTAGATTATATGCCATATCATTTATATTTGCCATGTCATTTAAATCATTTTATTCCATTTAGAATATATCATGTGACTTAGGATATTTCATTTCATATAGAATCTATTATGTTACCTAGGTCATTTCATTTCATTTAGAATATATTATGTTGCCTAGGTCATTTCATTTAGAATATATCATATGACTTAGGATATTTCATTTTATTTAGAATATGCTATGACATTTAAATTATATAATACCATTTAGGTTGCATTATATTATCTAGACTTTGCTATGTCATTTTATTTATGTCACACATATTCATATTCATATATTTTTTAAATGTTTTGAAAAAGTAATGATTTTCAGTAAAATAAAGATATTCCCGAGTTAAAATAATTCATGAGTTCTCTGCTGGGTTTGCTGGGGAGGATTTCATCAATTATCATTAATAACAAAATATTTTCTGTAAAACGAGAATGATTCGAAAAGTTTTTCAAGTTAATAAAAATTTCTATATTTTGCCACGTTTGTTGGGGAATATAGAAAAATTTTGAATTAATAAATCCCGGATCATTTTCAATTAAACATGGAATTATTTTTCTTTAAATTGGGATTTAACTTGAAATACTAAATTTAAAACCGACTTTTTTACCGAGACTTGAGATAGCACACAATTAATAAGGTACCGTTTTATACGGGCGTTGTGGGGGTGTTAATCCTTCCCCACACGTAACCGAGTCCCGAACCCGCTTCTTTGATTTCTCTGGTTTAAAACGCAAACTTGAAATTAGTTTTAAAAATATTTTAATTAATTTTAAATTTTTTTATAAAATCGGTTTTAATAGGTGGCCGATCACACCTAGTTAAAAAAGATTGGTGGCCACTCCATGTCTTTTTCAAGGTCATTTTCAAAACCTTCATTTTTCAAGAGGAATTAAGTCGACTTTTCCTCATTTTTTTTAATGTCACGCTTAACGAATAATAAAGTCTTGCGATGAGAGTTGTTATTTTTTAGGTTGCGACAATCATGTTAATGAAAAAGTATAAGGTAAGAAGTGTTCCTTCGTGTGTCCTAAGTTCAGGTTCTCCTCTATATAAGGATGGACATGGCTCTATCTTAATGTTTGGCCACTTCAGTGTTGTTTATATGATGGGTTTAGGATACTTGACCAAGCTAAAAAGGTCCCCAAATTGCTCCTTAACATCATACATGTAGAATGAGTAAGGCACCCCATTCCTCACCCATTATAGGCTCCAACCGGAAGGGTTCAATTTGGGTGAGAGTATTTTCCAAAGTTGTTGCGGAGTTTATCACCTCACGAAAACTTTGGTACTTTACACTCTGAAGGTGTTTCGCTAGCCGTTGTAGAGGTTATCACCTCACGAAGGCATAGGTACTTTACCCCCTCCTAAAAGGGACGAGCCCGGGTATAGGGCTTTATGATATGCAATGTGTCGTGTGTGCGAAGGAACATTCAAACCTTCTTTTCCCCATCAATGTATAAGAAACAAGAGTTATCACAAATAATACAATAAATAAATAAACATTTAAGACCAATTATTAAAACCTAAGGTATCACAAGACTAATCTATGGCTCGACTCTCTAATATCCCCGGTGGAGTAGCCAAACTGTCATAACGTGTCAAATGCGAATTCAGCATGCTAGACACAAATCAATGGAGTTGCCACTAATCATCTAACTAGGTGTGATTAGTCACCTTTACGAATCTATTCTCTTTAAAGTAATCCTAAGCTTGACTAAGGCACCTTAAAAAAAAATAGGTTCTGGCCTACTTATCAGAACTAGGTTCTGGAGTACGGTTACGTGTGAGGAAGGATTAGCACCCTCACAACGCCTAGCTAAGAGATAGTACCTAATTAGTCTTGTGATACTTAAAAAGTCTTAATTAAATGATCTTGTCTATCCTATCTTCATTTTAATTGTTAAAATTAAAAATCTCGAAAATCATTTCTTAGGTCTTCCTTCCATTCATTCTGGAGAAATTACCAAAAAACGTTTCCTCACCTCGAGAGTATTCAAAAGAAACCATTCGTTCTATTGAAAAGGCTCCGTCGTCGAAAAAGTTAGATTATTTAACAAAGTTATTTCTCTTAAACTAATCTTCCAAACTTAATCCACATTTTATTAATGTTTGTTCGAAAAATAAATTATGATCTTAATATCGAAAATTGTCCCTTAGAATATTCTTTCATTCGTTTTGGAGAATTTTTAAGAGAATTTTTCTCACCTAGAAATTTCTTAAAAGTCAACCATTCGTGACTCTCTTGAATTTCATCATCGGAACAAATCTTAATTTATCCTTCGATTTTAATTAGGCATTTATTATGAAAAATTATCTTGAAAAAGAGACATTGAAAATTAATTATTTTAAAAGAATAATTTTTGACCTTTATTGATATCGAAAATAATCCCTTAAAAATCCTTCCATTCATTCTGGAGAATTTTTAAGAGAATCTTCTCACCTAGAAATTCCTTGAAAATCAACCAAACTTGAACTCCTCAGATTTCATAATTGAAAAAGATTTTAATTTATTAATTTCAAAATAATAGATCATCAATTAAAAAGAACTTATATTGTTAATAAATAAATTAATAGTTAATAATAAAAAATAAATATAATAATTAATAATTAATAATATAAAATAATAATAGTTAATAAGTATCTAATAATGAATAATTAGTAAACAACTAATAATTAACTCACAAGATAAACCTGCAAAAAAAAAAAAAAAAACTTAAAAATACCATTAGTAATAATAAATTAATATTAATTAATCAAAATAAATAATAAACAGAACAAAAAAAAAAAAACAGGGCAGTAGCATACGGGTCGGGCCAAGTGCCCGGATCGACTTGGCCCGACCTGGCTGCTGCTTACTTAAAGTCAAAAAAAAAAAATTTGTTTCATTTTTTACCTGATTATAAAAAAAAAAAAAAAAAAAAAAAAAAAAATCTCTGATCTTCTTCTCCAAGAACACCACCGCAAATTCCATAATCCAGTCACCATCGCCGCTGTTCGCCGCCACCAACCATCATCGCCGCTTCCAATGGTCAAAAAATTCCAAAAAAAATCCTAAACAATTCTTTTCGACTCCCTCAATCCAAAAATAAACTTAGTTTTTCACGAATCTAACCCAATAATCCTAGATCTGAGTTTGAAAACCACAACTTCAACGTCTCCGATCTCCTCCGTTGACCGCCGAACGATCACCAAACTCCAACCTAAGCTTCGTCTAATTAAAATCAAGATTTTCCACTACTAAACACTCTTCGAAACAAATCCTAGCACTAAGAACCAAGAATTTCGAAACTCACCAAAAAAAAAAATCTTCTACTGATCTTGCTTGCTTACTCCAAAAATTCTATGTTTTTTCCTTCTTTTTTTTTTTTTTCTTGTTGAGCCTAAGGTTGTTTATATAGAAAAAGAATTAGGGTTTCATTCTAATCTGGAGTCCTAATCTGATCAAGATAGGATTTCATTCAAATCACACCTCTTAGAGTCCAAGTTTGATCCAAAGAAGAGATTAAATCCCACCCAAAACTAGGTTTATCATTTTTTTATTATTATTTTTAATTATTTCAAAATTTTTCCCTTTTTTATTTTTTTATTTTCTCTTTTTTATTATTAAAAATAAAAAACTACACAAATTAATTAAATAGTTAATTAAAAATTAAAAACTAATTAGTTAGAAATTTAAAAAAAATAAAACATAATCCGGATAAAATCCGGTGTCTACAATATTAAAAAGATATTATCATCCCTTATTCTATAATCATTAAATTTTTAAAATAAAAAATTTGATAATTTTCTCAATTAAGTTAGTATCACTTGATTTATGACACCAACTCAATAACTTTTTTTTTTATATAATAATACAGATATTATAATATTATAATTAATTAATCCGACATCAATGGGAGGGAGTAACGCCAAACCCATTTGAAAATGGCTAATAAAGACAGGCAAAATAGAATATAAAAAAAAAAAGAAAAGAAAAAGATAATGATTAAAAAATACAACTAATCTAAAGTACTTAATATTCTAAGTTGTATAATTTTGAATATAGGGCAACAGCCCCTTTTCATTCCACGTCCGCATGTTCGTCCTTTATTTTCAATCATTGATGGTTGAATAATCCCTTACCATTTAAGAATCATTAGTATCAAAAAAATAAAATATACAAATTTATCTTTAAAAATGGGTAAAATCCATTTGAAAAATGTGCACGTCTTTGTGCTGCTACGATTCCCTGCATGTATACTCCTCTCGTCAGCTTGTTTGTGTTTGTTCTCTGCATCAAAGCCATCAACCTTTTTTATTTTATTTTATTTAGAAAATACTAATCGATATATATAAAGAAAATATATAATTAATATATAATTTTTTAAAATTCAATAAAAAAAATATTAAATGTAAAAAAAAAAATCTAAAATGATAAATAAATAATGTTGGATATCATTGTATTATTTTGGATGTACATATACGAAATACATATTTCAATACGTAGGTTGTCGTAGGTGGGTGAGGACCTACACAAATTGGGTTGGATCACACACGCGAGCGAGCGGCCATCGGGCTGGGCTGGGCTGGGTCGAACCGAACCTAGGCTTGGGTCAGCAATAATTTTTTTGCTGCCCAGTTAGACCAACTTGCTACTGGTTGTCTAATTAATTCATGCCTGTTCGTCCAAGATCGAACCGGTTCGTGTTATTTCAGTATCTGTCTTTTCGATAAAGACATACCGGTTCGTCACCAATGGATGTGCCTGTTCTGATCAAACAGGTTCCTTCCATGTAGTGTATCTTTTTCGAAAGGCAGATTGACTGCTATAAATACAGACTTCCTGTGTTTGTTTTTCACTCACTAATTCACCCAAAATTATTGTGTCTTCTGAGAGAGAGACTCAACATTCTTCTGGTTCGCTGTGTTGCATCCGAGTGTGCTCTCATTGGCAACGATTATCGAGAAAACCTGAGAGATGATTTGCATCAAACTGTAAGTACCTTTAGATAGGCAAAAAACGTCTTAAGGTCAGAGGACAACCTTGACTTGATATTAATTTTTTTAAATCAATTTCTGTAAATGTCTTTATATTCGGTTATGTATATTTGTTCGTATATTTATATTCTGTTTATAAGTAGTATATAGCAAATATTTAACAATCTTAAGACGTTTTAATTGTGTTTATATTTGTTATATAATGTATGTTATAAATTTACTAACTCTTAGTTTTTATAAATCGCTACTGTAGGTATAATGTTCATACGCCTTACGGTGTATAGTTTATATTGCTACTGTTGGTAGATTATATTATATATGCGATTACTTGTTACATATTAATTTGTATACATATATTTTATATATATATATATTATTTACTGTAACTGACTTTTATGTTACTTACTTCTTGTAGTACATAAATTATTCTTATATATATTTCGCTACAATATTTTGTGTTGATTCGGTCATTAAGAAAGAATTTTTTAGGGCCGCCATTTCAATTTCTTTTTTAACAAAGAAGAAACAGCGTTGTCTTCATTGAATCTGAATAGTGGTATGGCGGGTCCCAACCAATGCGAAGAAAAATTCTAAAAAAGGTTTCTTATTGTGAGCTTTTGGTAGGCTCCAAGAAATGTAGACAGTTAGATGCAAAATAACTCATCTGAACCGTTGAAAGAAAAATAAGATAGAAATATTCTTATAACTTATTTACCCGGTAAAGAATTAAACCTAACAACAAAAAAAAAAAAAAAAAACTTAACCTAACAACAATAAAAAAACTTTCTCAATGTTTTGTCTTTCCTTCTCAAAGAAACCATTCATGATCTCTCAAAGAAACCCATTTTGCCGCTTGCCCATTGCCCAATTCCACCTCTTGGCAATCACGCGGTAGAGGCTCTACCGCTTGTCCACCGACGCTTTACCATTTATACAATCCCAGGCAAGGCACTGACTGCTTGCCCATCGACACTTCTTTTTGGCGATCTTCTTCCAGAAAAGGCTTCCATTTTGCTTGCTTAAGCCTCTCCACTTCTCCCGGTAAAAAAGAACGACTATCTTGTAAAACAATGGTGGTTTTTTATTGTTTTATCCTTTGATTTTGAGTTTTCTTTGATGGGTTGCATTTGAAAATGGGTGATTTTTTTTGGAATTGAATTTATGATTTTTGCTTGGTTGCTGGTAAAATAAGGGAAAAGGAGAAAATGATGTTTCTGGTGGTCACCATTCTTTGTTTCTATCGACATTTTTTCACTTCCAGAAATCCTCTGTTTTCCTCTTCATCTGATCTTCAAAATAGGTAAGATCACTGCAATCTATTTCCTTCAATTTTGAACTTAATTGCATTTTTTTTATCATATATTTCCTGGAAGTCAGCCTTATTTTATTACTTATTCACATTTTTTTATTGAATTTACCTAAGCCAGCAGAAGTGGGCATATAGTGACCACTATATGCATTTAGCCTCAAACTTAACGTCCCATGGTGTCGTTTTAGAATTTAGATCTATCCATCAGTGTAACTAGTATCTCTTTATATTGCTTTGTGTTTGCCAATTATGCATTAGCCTTATCTGGTTCGCCAGTAATTATGCCATTAGTTTGATTTTTCAGGTTCGCCTGTTGAATGTCACTTCCAAAGGGAAAGATTACCTTGTTAGATGGGGCATTTATCCTGCTGCATCTGCTAATTATATTTCTAATACCACTGCACTGGTATTACAACTATTGTGATACTAATATTTGCATATTCAACTTAAAACTTTTCCATCTATTTACCATATCGTTCATCTAAAGCTTATTTTCCTTTATTATGTGCAGAGCATCATTCTGCGCTTAAGGGATCACAGAATACAGTTTCCTGAGAGATTTGGAAATTATAAGTTGGTTGAATGGAACGCCGAACCTCAAAGGAAGTTGTATATTCTCTTTTGCAATTCCACCTCTATTATTCCTTTTATGCTACTAGTGTGGATTTAATTGGCTTCTATTATTGTGAAGAATAAATCTTTGGAGCATTTTGGACCGTGAAGGAACCCAAAATTCTTGCCTGCTTATTGCAAATGAAAATAGTTAGTAGTATTTGTGCTAGAGATAAGATATGGAATTTTGAGTCCCACTCAAGGACCTGGAGGAAAATCTATGATTTTTTTAACCCCCATACAAGTTCAATCTTTTCAGGGAGTTGAACGCTATATAACTAACAAACTGTAGCTTGAAGTATGGGCTGCATGGGGACATGGGTCAAATTATCCTTTTTTCTTAATCAGATTGCCTTTTTTTCCGGGACTTAAAGGCCAAATGCGGTCTACTTTTGGTACATTTAGAGTGTCACATGTTTACCAGTACTTATGTGAAAGTAGTTAAAAAGTAAAGATTGATAAAAGTATACAAATAAAAAACACAATATGTAGTGTTGTATGGTCACTGCATTAATTAAGGTCATGGTTGAAGGGATGGGACTGGGATGCCAAAATGCAATTGGTAATAGAATGATGATGGAAATGGGTTGGTAATACAGTAGTAATGGGATGGTCCTGGTGGAGAAAGGCTGTCAGATTAGCACTATTTTTTCATCCCAGGATGGATGTGATAATTAGGAGGGTTGGGAGGGACACATGATGCAGCAATGGGCCCCTTGGTTTAGACTTTAGACCATGATATTTGCAGTAGTATCTATTACTTGTCTACAAGTTAGGGTTCTTTTTGCCCTAGTCAAGGTTCCAGTTTTAGAACTTTTTTACAATGAGCCTATTTTACCTGAACTCTGATAGATGTGTGACACATGGGTGCTTTTTTTTTGCCAGTACACACGACCATGTGTACAGTGAAATTTTATGAAAATTCACACAGACTGATTTATAGGTTCTCGAGAATCATGTCCACGTGGATTCAAGTTGTCCGACCTGGGTCCACTGCAATTACATTAGAACTAGGAATCCATATGGAATTTAGAGAAGTAAAGCCTCAGCTTTCCCTTTTTAGTTGATCGGAGGACATTCTTTCCATGAGTGTATATATTATTTCTTTTCCCATCTTCTTGAACCGGTTTAGCTTCACAAATAACACCAGATTCTTACTAGAGCTTCGCAGGACATGGTGGCAACATCACTTTCTGGCAGTGTTAGTTGGATTTATAACAACTCTGATTACTTTGTTTCTCAGCTACTGGGATATGGTTGGTTCATCGACACAGACAACAAGCAATCAGTGCTTATGAGCCTGTTGGTGCTCCTATACCCGAACAAGAGCTTCAGCCTCTTCGATCTTAAATTTTTATCCGGGCATAGTCGTCTGCTGCATAGTTTTCTTGTGTACTATATTATCCTGCACATAATACATGCTTTTGAAGCTCTCAAAATGACAATGATGGTGCATCCAAGCCAAGGTGCTGAACTATGCAATCCTTCTGTTGTAAAAAATTTTATCTTCCATTTTTTATTAGAAAAAGAAAACCAAAAGTGCAAAAAGATAACTCGAAAACATGATCATATTTTTGACTGTCATGTATATGTCATTATGTGGAAGAAATCTCTCTTAGATCAACTAATACAAGACTGGACCCATTTGGGAAGGAAATTATTAATTATAGTTACTATTCTCTTTTTTCTTTATTTACTGGAGTATTGCAGTTTCTGTCATACCCTTATATTTCATTTACCTACATTTTATGATATGCCATTGTATCATTCTATGGGATTTCTTAAAGTCTAGTTGCATATGGTCATGTCTCATCTATAATCAGTTTTACGTTGTAAAATCTTAAAACTATTAGTTATTACCGTCCTGTAAAAGGCTTAAACTCCAATTATATCAGCATCTTTTAATCATTCAAGAACCAAATAGCTAGAGAGGAGTAACTAACTATTAGTTATTGCAATTTTCTAAATGGCATTGAGTGTTGCCTGTTTCAAATTGTTTTGACATAATTGGAATTCCAAGCAGGATAGTTGAACATTTGCTAATATCCAGTCGCTTGAATAGTGTTAATGATCATATGCAAGTTTCATCCGTCAATTTTTGTTTCTGGATTTGAGCTTAGCTTTATCTTTCATGATTTGATGCATCTGTATTACCTTCATTGAAATTGAGAGGTTTCTTTTATCAAATTGTCAGGCTAATTACTGGAACATAAAAGAAAGATCAATATGTGTAGCAAAGAATCAGTTTTGCTTTTTCGTCTTTAAGAATATTTTAGAAGTCCAAAATTCTGTTTAACATGTGAGAATAAATGTAAAAAATAATCATATTTTTTTCGATGAGTGTGAAATTGGTACTTAATGGTTTACTCTTTTTTTCGCATAAGGTCATGGTTTCTGCAAAAGAAAAGCTTGATGCCCTATTCCTCCAGCCATGGATGGCTTGTTGAGGATTCATAGACATATTCTTGGTGTAGACAGTGATTCTGATCATACTACAGTAGGTGCAGGTGACAGAGTTATCACACGACTTCTAGTGGCAAATACTCAGGCAGTAAGCATGATTCAAGGCATCACATTGAGGGATGCTCTATTTTATTTCTCTTACCACAAATAAGTTGTAACATTTAATACTAAGACCACAACAAATGAGTTGTAAAATTAACTGTTGTCACATGTATCAATCTGAACATTGCATTGAAATAAATACAAACATTGTATGCTTATATAAACTTGTTGATTGATGAAGCTCTTCTATAAACTTGTGACTTGTCAAAATTGTTGACTAAAATGAGCAAGAATGTTTTCTTCGATATTTTGCAAGATGGAAATTGTCAGCATTCATGCAAAACTAAAATTAACCATTAGTGTAAAAAAAAAAAAAACTAAACTTGTGGAGTTTATAAATTACTTATATATATATATATATATATATATATATATATATATATATACACAAACATTGTATACTTATAATTTACTAATAATTCAAATTAAATATGAAAAATGTGTTGTTTAAAGGTTAAAACTAAGTATATAAATGTAAAAAATGTAGCAAAACTAATTAAATGGCTATTAATTAATTAATTAATGCAACAACCATTTTTTCTTGCTCTCATCTTCCTCCTATGTTTATCAATTGACAAAAAGAATAGTCAATTTTTTTTTTTTTTTTTATATGTGGTCCTTGCTACACTTCCATTATGAACACTAATAGTCAATAAATAAATAAAGCATTTTCTAGAATCATGGCTATTTGTAGTCCAAGACTAGATTTTCTCAGAAAAGTTAGGAAAATTAAAATGTATTATAAGTTAATGAATTTGGGTATAATAATTGATTTAAAGGAAAATTGTGTCAAATTAAAGTGCATTTCGGTCATTTGATTTCCTTTTTTCAATTACATAAATACATGACAATATCCTTTAATGATTTATATACTTTGTCATGTTTATATCCCTAATTTTGGTCATGTTTATATTTAAAAAGAAATACATAAATACATGACAATTTTTTATTCTTTTTTTCAATTACATAAATACATGACAATATCCTTTAATGTTTAATTTTATGGATTGAAAGTTTGAGGTTTTTTTTCCTCTCATATATAAAATTTTTGCAGCAATATAAAAAGATTAAAATTAAAAGTTTACTAATATTTAATTTTATGGATTGAAAGTTTGCATCTAAATTAAATTATATTAATTTCATGTGTTAATTGAAGGCAAATATATACGGATAAATTATTTGTCATAAATTAAAAATTATTGTTATTTTGTACATGCATGAAGATAAAATGCATGTTGAGTTATGAATCCATACACTCCAAAATAACTGCTTTTCTAGCATGGATGTTTTATATTGTTTTTATCACCAAAGTAAAGAAAATAATACTTATATGAAATTCTTATTATCCCAATATCCAAAGTAAAGGACTAGAAAATTTAACTTGTCGATGCATCATTTGCAAGATTTTATATGCGAGTGTTTTCTAATTAACTTTCATTAGATGTAAAAAAAAATGATAGTCTATATGAAATTTTTATTAACCCAATATCTAAATTAATTGATGCATGCATTATATTAATTAAATATGTATTTCTTTTCTAATTTAATTTTTATAAAAGATTGAAAATTACAAATTTGTCATGTTTATATGTAATTTGTCATTCGTCATGTTTATATTTAATTTGTCATGTTTATATGTAATTTGTCATGTTTATATGTAATTTGTCATTTGTCATTTGTCATGTTTATATGTAATTTGTCATGTTTATATGTAATTTGTTATGTTTATATGTAATTTGTCATGTTTATATTTAATTTGTCATCTTTATATGTAATTTGTCATTTTGTCATGTTTATATGTAATTTGTTATGTTTATATATAATTTGTCATCTTTATATGCAATTTGTCATCTTTATATGTAATTTGTCATTTTGTCATGTTTATATGTAATTTGTTATGTTTATATGTAATTTGTCATGTTTATATGTAATTTATCATCTTTATATGTAATTTATCATTTTATCATGTTTACATGTAATTTGTCATGTTTGTCATGTTTATATGTAATTTGTCATTTGTCATGTTTATATGTAATTTTTCATGTTTTGTCATGTTTATATGTAATCTGTCTTTGTCAATTGATCATGTTTATATGTAATTTGTCATGTTTATATGTAATTCGTTAAGTATATATGTAATTTGTCATGTTTATATATAATGTCATCTTGATATATAATTTGTCATTTGGTCATGTTTATATGTAATTTGTCATGTTTATATGTAATTTGTTAAGTTTATATGTAATTTGCCATGTTTATAAGTAATTCGTCAAGTTTATATGTTTATATGTAATTTATCATGTTTATATGTAATGTCTCATGTTTATATGTAATCTGTCATGTTTATATGTAATTTGTCATTTCGTCATGTTTATATGTAATTTGTCATGTTTATATGTAATTCGTCAAGTTTATATGTAATTTGTCATGTTTATATGTAATTCGTCAAGTTTATATGTTTATATTTAATTTCTCATGTTTATATGTAATTTCTCATGTTTATAAGTAATTTGTCATCTTCATATGTAATTTGTCATTTCGTCATGTTTATATGTAATTTCTCATGTTTATATGTAATTTGTCATATTTATATGTAATTTCTCATGTTTGTCATGTTTATATGTAATTTGTCATGTTTATATGTAATTTCTCATCTTCATATGTAATTGTCATTTTCATATGTAATTTCTCATATGTAATTTGTCATGTTTACATGTAATTTTTTTTGTTTATATGTAATTTCTCATGTTTGTCATGTTTATATGTAATTTATCATGTTTATATGTAATTTCAGTTTTGTTTATATATAAAAATTGGTGATCTGATAACCTGCTACTCAGGTTTCCTAATTTTGGAGCCTATCAAAAGCCTATTTTAAGGAGCTCATGGTAGAACTCCCCCAATGCCAAAGCCACTGTTGGCAAATTGCATAACAAAGGAAAAAACTGTTTAACAAAGGATATTTATATATATATATTGTTACGTGATATTTTCTAGATATAAGTTGATTGATATATGTTTGTTATAACATATATATTGATATAAAAATATATATATTTATTATATATATTTTGTGAACATATATATATATTTGTTTTATATATTTAGTGTGAACATATATATATTTGGAATATATATATTTAGTGTGAACATATATATATTTGTAATATATATATTTTCTGAATATATATTTGTAATGTATATTTTATGCATATATATTTGTAATATATATATGTTGTGAATAAACTGGCTGTCAATTTTTTGTTATAAATTGCACCAAGTTGATCCTGTTATTTTTTAATAACAGATGACAGAACGTTCTACCGGTACTGCTAGTGCGCCTGTAGCGCCGTTACCACTACATGTTACACATGGTGAGAGGCCCGAGAAGTTCAGTGGTCTGGACTTCAAACTTTGACAGCATAAGATGCTATTCTATCTGACCACTCTGAACCTAGCCCGGTTCTTACGGGAGAAGGCCCCGACTTTGAACGAGGGAGAGACCAATTCTACGGCTGTTGCTTCGGTGGTTGCATGGAAGCATTTAGACTTCCTATGTAGGAAACTATATCCTCAATTGTTTGGACAACACGTTATACAACGTGTATAGTCTGATCAAGAAAGCGAGAGAGCTGTGGGAGTCCTTAGAGAGAAAGTACAGAATCGAGGATGCCGGCACGAAGAAATTTGTGGTTGGACGGTTTCTGGATTTCAAGATGGTGGACTCGAAAACCGTAATTAGTCAAGTCCAAGAGTATCAGTTGATCCTCTATGAGATTACTGCCGAAGGAATGATTCTTAGTGAATCATTTGAAACGGCAGTTTTGATAGAGAAATTGCCTCCATCGTGGAAGGATTTCAAGAACTATCTAAAGCACAAGAGAAAGGAGATAACCTTAGAGGACTTGATTATCCGGAGAATCGAAGAAAATAACCGTGGTTCAGAAAATAGGGTTAAAGATCAGACCATGGAAGCCAAGGTAAATGTTGTAGAACATTTGCCCAATACCAACAAAAGGAAATTTGTTGGTTCTAGTTCTTCCCAAGCTAATAAGGGAACGAATTTCAAGAAGTTCATGGGAACTTGTTTCAAGTCCCGTCATCGAGCAAAAGACTGCTGTCAAAACAAGAAAAGAGCTCAAGCCAACTTAGTTAATGATAATGATATTGAGCTCGCTGCTATTGTGACACAAGTGAACATTGTAGAAAACCCTAAGACATGGTGGATTGATACTGGTGCCACTTGTCATGTTTGTTCTGATAGAAAGAGTTTCTCCGAGTATAAAGAAGCTGCTGTTGATGAGCAACTATTTATGGGGAACTCTTCGGTCTGCAAGGTACAAGGCCATGGAAAGGTGGTGCTCAAGATGACATCCGGTAAAGAACTAACTTTGAACAATGTGGTTCATGCTCCTGAAATTCGAAAGAATTTGGTTTCCGGCTCTCTGTTGAGCAAGAACGGGTTTAGACTTGTATTAGAGTCAGATAAATTTGAACTCACTAAATGTGGCATGTTTGTGGGTAGAGGATATGTATGTGATAAGCTTTTTAAGCTCAATAATATGGCTATTATACCAAAGAACAAGAATAATAATTAAATTATTTCTTCTGGTTATTTGGTGGTGTCATCTAAATTATGGCATGGTAGATTAGGTCATGTGTTTTACAAGACCTTGCAGAGTATCAGCAATTTGGATTTGGATTTGCTTCCGCAAATTGTTATTGATAAAAAATCATAAATTGGAAAATTGTCTGGAATCTAAATTGGCTAAGGCTCCTTTCTATTCGGTAGAAAGAAGCAGTAAACCTTTACATTTAATTCACACTGATATATGTAACTTAAAGTTTGTGCAAACTAGAGGCTATAAAAAGTATTTTATTGCACAAGATTTTGTTATGTCTATTTACTAAGAAGTAAAGACGAGGCCTTGAAAGTTTTTAAACTCTTTAAAAATGAGGTCGAAAATCAACTAAGTAAGAAAATATGGAGCAATATGGGTGGTGAATATGATTCAATGAATTTTGTTCCTTATATGGAATCAACATTCAAACCACTTCTCCTTATTCACCTCAACAATACGGTATTGCGAAACGCAAGAACCGAACATTGAAAGAATTGATAAATGCTTTGTTGATTAGTTCATGGTTATCTCAGAACTTGTGGGGGAGGCTATTTCAATAGCTAATAATATTTTAAATAAATATCCCACAAGAAATCAGACAAGACACCATATGAATTATGGAAAGGTCAAAGACCATCCTAAAAATACACGAAAGTGTGTGGGTGTCTTGCAAAGGTACCGGTTTCTCCAGCTTAAAAGGTCATGATAGGACCTAAAATTATATTTGGTGCCTCATTTGAAGAGATCATGACCCAGTCCTTGAGGGCAAGAGAAAGACATGTGAGAAAATGTCAACTTTATGTAACAAAGGTACTCGGGTATGATCTTGGCATCAATGAGGGTATCGACATAGTAATGGTGCCAATAGTGGCACAAACCCTGGAAGCAAACTATTATGTTGTAAATGAATGTAAAAACATAACGTACTCAATTAGCAAATTGAGTAGATTTACAGGTAATCCTGAAATGGATCACTGGAAGGCCATAGTAAGGGTACTCAGATATTTGAGATACACCTCAAGTTATGGATTGTACTATACAAGATATCCAGTTGTGCTTGAAAGGTACAGTGATGCAAAATGGATATTCTATACTAAAGATTTCAAATCCAATAACGGATTTATCTTTATTATTGAAGGAGCTGCAGTGTTTTGAAAATTTTCTAAAAAAACGAGTATT
Source organism: Fremontodendron californicum (assembly GCA_030761205.1). NCBI lineage: Eukaryota > Viridiplantae > Streptophyta > Magnoliopsida > Malvales > Malvaceae > Fremontodendron > Fremontodendron californicum. Next base: position 6,660,331 of record JAULJL010000037.1, read on the forward strand.
GATAGATCCAATATGGAATATGAATTTTGAGGTTATATAAAGCTATAGATGAAGCAGAATTGCTTCGAAAGTTTAGAAGATATTCCAAGTTGGCCGAAATCTATGCCAGCAATTTGTATACATTGCGATAGCCAATCTGCAATTGGTAGGGCACAAAGTAGTTTGTATAACGGTAAATCTCGACAAATTCGTCGAAGATATAATACCATTAGACAGTTGCTCTCAAATGGAATTATCTCTTTTGATTATGAAAAATCAAAGGATAATGAAGTGCACTTACAAAAAGTTGTAACAAGAGAGCAAGTATACCATCGAGGGGAATGGGTCTTAAGCCTATAAATTAAATTTACATAGTGGAAACCCAACCTAGTTGACTGGAGATCCCAAGATCTAGGTTCAAAAGGGACAATGAATTATGTTAACTTAGTGTGAGTACTAAAAGAGTTAAACACTCTTATCCATTCCTATGATGATTTAGTGCTGCCTGCAAAGGAGTTAGGATAAGCTATGCTTTTAATGATTCTTATAGCTTGATAAAATCAAGTGGGATATTGCAGGATACTCTTAATAAGCAATCACTTATTATGAGTAAGAAACGTGGCCATTTCAATGAGAATTGATTAGCCTAAATTCTCTAGAGTACTCATAAGAAACCAGAAAGTGTTCGGGGCCAAAATAGGTACAACCATGAGAACCGAAGATGTTCGAAGAGGAATTGTATGACACCTATTGTCTTGGTTTACACGAAAGGCTAAATAGTTCAAGACATCATATGCACTAATTAGCTGAGTAAATCCGATAGTTGTTCACTATGGAAGGTTCAAAGACAAAAGCTACCTATCTTGATGCAATTACTCTTCAAAGAAAGTCTCTCTCAAACTTCGAGTCAGTTCGTCGTTTTTATTAGATAATTTCCATTCATGTGGGGGATTTTTGGATATCATTGTATTATTTTGGGTGTATATGTACGAAATACGTATTCCAATACATAGGTTGTTGTAACTAGATACACGGTGTATATTTAACATACACAATTGATATCAAAAATTGAATGAGAAATTAGTCTCATTAAACACCCACTTGAAGAGGAAGATAGTTGGTTGTAGTTGTGTGTGATAATCAATCCCACATAGAACAAAGTTTGGCATTTGCTAGTTGTTTTTAAAGACTTGTGTTCAATGTTGGTTGGGCCCCAAGGGGCACCCTAGTTTTTGTGGTGTGTGAGGACTTACACAAACTGGGCTGGACCACACAAGCACGCTTGCCGCCGTCGAGCTGGGCTTGTGCTGGGCTGGGTCGGGTCGGATTGGACTTGGGTTTGGGCTTGGGCTTGGGTCAGCAATAATCTTTTTGTTGCCCACTGGACCAACTTGCTACTAGTTGTCTGATTAATTCATACCTGTTCGGTCCAGGATCGAACCGGTTCGTGTTGTTTCAGTATCTGTATTTTCTGTAAAAACATGCAGGTTTATCACCAATAGGTGTGCCTGTTCTGATCAAACAGGTTCCTTCCATGTGGTATGCCTTTTCCGAATAGGCTTGTTGTAGCAACCTAAAAAATAACAAGTCTCATTGCGAGACTTTATTACTCGTTAAGCGTGACAAGGAAAAAACAAAGAAAAAGATGACTTAATTTCTCTTGAAAAATGAAGGTTTTAAAATGACCTTGAAAAAGACATGGAGTCGTCACCAATCTTTTTTAGCTAGGTGTGATCGGCCACCTATTAAAACCGATTTTGTAAAACATTTTAAAATTAATTAAAATATTTTTAAAACCAATTTCAAGTCTGCGTTATAAATCAGAGAAATCGAAGAATCGAGTTCGTACCTCGGTTACGTGCGGGGAAGGATTAGCACCCCACAACGCCCGTATAAAACGGTACCTTATTAATCATATGTTATCTCAAGTCTCAGTAAAAAGTCGATTTTTAATTTAGTTTTTCAAGTTAATTGTCAATTTAAAGAAAAATAATTCCATTTTTAATTGAAAATGATCAAGAATTTATTAATTCAAAATTTTTCTATATTCCCCAACAAACGTGGCAAAATATAGAATTTTTTATTAATTTGAAAAATTTTCTGAATCATTGATGCACCCAAAAGTGTGTATCTTATTTAACCTTGCACTAAAAAGATCAATTGTAAGTATAATGATTAGCAAGGGTCGAGTCCTCACAGATTGGGTTTTAATCTGAGTTATTAGTTTATAACTTACGTTTAAAGAAAACAATAAAAGAAAAGGGGTTTTTGAAGCCAGATTTAAACTAAAGTAAATAATAAGAATAAGATGCAAGGCGGTATAACCAGCCAATAAAAATATATATACTAAATTAGGCGGTATAACCAGCCAATAAAAATATATATACTAAATTAGGCGGTATAACCAGCCAATAAAAATAAAACAAAGTTAATATACAAATTAGGCGGTATAACCAGCCAATAAAAATAAATATACTTTTAAAAATAAGCAAACTAAAAGTAAGAAAACAAGTAAGTAAGAAGAATCAAATATGAAAAATATGGTTAAGGTTTCATTCTCCACCACTAGACATCATTAAGAATCAATTTCAGATCTATCAATATCAACCAACTATCAAAGTTAACAACCGTAGATAACAACAAGCTCTGTTATCCCAATCTTTCCTTAGTTTGTCGTTAAATAGAACAAGCTCTCTATTTAATCTCTAACCATTAAACAACCTAGAATAAGCTCTCTAAATTCAATTTAATGGCAGCTTTATGATGAGAAAGATAGGTTGATCTAAGCAACAAACACATAAGCTCGGATTGTTCAACTTAGGTTATGTTCCACTTTGCAATTATTGAAAACTTGACCATAATCATTAATCACAAATTGCCACTTATGAATAGGAAATCAAGACAATTACACGGATCAAGACTCCTAGACTAGCAATAGATAATTATCAAGATTTATCTAGTTGTACACCTAAATAAATCAAGACAACATCATGAACAATTCTTGTAGAAGAACATAAGCAACTTTGATAGAAAATTAATGATAGATAGAATCTGAAAATCAATCACAAAACATGTCTAGGGCTTTGAAATCACCCTTAACCAAATAGAAGTTTAGCCTAGCATAGGCATTGTAAACATAAACATAAAATTAAAGAGAATCTAAGAAGGAAATAAAAGAAAGAAAGAAGAAGAAGAAAATAAAGAAAAAGAAAACTAGAGAAAAGAAAGAAGAAGAAAACTTAGAGAATTTTATTACAATGGCTAATATCCTACCAATGTACAATATGATCCTCTACAATCATCCAAGGCCCTCTATTTATACACATTTTGGAGGGCTAAATGACAAGAGACAAGCTTTACAAATTTCAAAGGTAGGTATAATAGGTGGGTGCATTTTTCTAACAATTTTCGTCATATTGTATGACAATTTTGGTCAGCCAACTTGATGGTCGATTTTGTCAATATTGGAGGCCTGATCTGATCACATGGTCTTCTAGAAACATGTTCCCCTGTCAGTTACTGATCCATAGCCGTTGGAATAAGCTCATTTGCTGATGTGGATAAGAAGATATGGGCAAAATACGAAAACAGGTCAGCACAGACGTCATTGCACATCAGCCAACTTGATGGTCCATTTCGCTAGGGAAAACGACTCCGTTTCAAGAAGTGTAAAACATGAAAAAGATAGATATGCCTCTTAGCTTTGCACGGTTAAACTTTCAGCCTTATTGCTTCAGTGGAACTCCAGATATAGCTGATATGGCAAAAGGTGTCGGAACTGGAACTGAACTGGATTTGCCCTTAATTCTAGTAATCTGAAATCACTCAAAGAAACTTGTGAAAAACACCAAATTACATAAAAATATAAAAGATCATAAACACAATTAGACTAAACAATAATAACTCGTATTTGACACAAAACAATAATAAAACATAACTAAAAACTATATAATTATACGAGTTATCACACCCCCACACTTAGATTGTTGCTAGTCCCTAGCAACGACTCAATAAAAATAAAATAAGAAAATCTAATCTAATCCACTTTCGTAGGAAATCACGGTGGCACTTAGCATGTGACACAAGCCTTTAAACCTCTAGGTGTCCCTAGTGGACGAGTTTAGTCTCGTGAGGGTTTACTAGGACGATACCCACAAACATTGAAGACATAAGAAAAATTAAAAATAATAATTATAACTAATCCTTCCAATATAAATTAGAGATAATCATTGGACAAGTCTTAAAAACTAATCAATAGCTTAAAGAAATTCACAAAAAATCTTGCTTGAATGTAAATAGTTTGAGTTAAGCCAATATTAACATAACATATTTCAATCAAAATAGTGCATATTCAAACTTAATCTCAACTTCTCACATGGGATACTCTCTTGATTTTCACTCTTTAAAGTAGTGGTAAAGTGTTTACACTCAATCAATCTCATGAAAACACTTCTACCATATGCTTGCTTGTCCACCTATTCTCCACTATTTAGATCATACAACTTCATAAATGAAGAGGTCTTTATTCAAGGTTGTAATGGGGCCAAAGGGTTATAATGTGGTTAAAGAACAAAAGGATAAAGATATCACAAAGGTTCCAAAGAGTTCATAGAGTTTAGAGACATAATAAGATCATAGAAATAAAACTTCTCAAAACTCTTATAAAGCACATAATAACATAGGCTAAATATTCATGTTGAGCCTTTACATCATTCTAACCAACTTTGTAACATCTTTTTCTTTACTTTAACTAGAAGTTCAAGAGAAGATTTTTTTTTTTTTTAATATGGGAATGTATTTGACAATGATCCCTTTCTTTTTCTCTTGACTTTTTCTTTTCTTTTCTTCCCCCACACTTATCTTTTGTTTCCAACCCAAATTTTTAACTAAAAATATCCCTTGTTTTTTTTTTTTTTTGCAATATGTCTCAAAATATATAATCCATCTTTAGAACAAGGGTTATATTTAGGCTAGGTGTAAGTTGTGGTTACCAAATAAATAGCTTATTCAATGTCGGCTCAAATTGGCTCACTAGGGGTGTGTTCTCTTGGAACATCAATAAGGGATGGCTGTTTGGCCCTGGCTAAAAATCCTAATGCCTCTATCATATTCATGTTGTCACATGCATCAATATAGTCTCAACAAGGTCTAAAGCAAGTTCTAGAGAATCATGTAATCATAAGAGCACTCAAGAAAGAAATTAGATTGATTTGTATAATGCGTCAATCATTATAGGCTCAAAAACTCACAAGGATGATTATACAAGTCAGATTAAGTCTAAACATGCTTCTTTCTCAATCAACATATCATATTAACATTGGCTCATAAAAAGGTTGACATCAAGCTCAATTCTCATGAAAATCTTCTCACTAATAAATCTGTTTTAGACTTATGCAATTCATATCTCATCATTGTATTAAAAAGGAACTAAAACACACTAAAAAAAAATAATAATAATAATAATAAAGACTCATAAAAAAAAAATAGTAGACAAAAATAAAAGAAATCCTAAATCACTCCCCCCACACTTAATTCTTACATTGTCCTCAATGTAAGTCTATTAACCCAAATGAAAGAATCATGTGTAAGAGAAAAGAACTAATAACATAAGAATAGGAACAACTAAGACTCAAAACAAAACAAACTCATGCAACCTAAATAATCCTAAAATACTAAACAAAAATTAACAAGTAAACATAAAAAGATTAAAATCAAACTGACAAGGTATGTCTCAAGTCTCCCTTACTCAGACCTTGTTCAGAATGAATACTTCTAAATTGCTTAAAACACAACAATTTTTTTTTTTTTTTTTTGAAAAGAAGAAATCAAACTGACAAGGTATGTCTCAAGTCTCCCTTACTCAGACCTTATTCAGAATGAATACTTCTAAATGGCTTAAAACACAAAAAAAATTTTTTTTTTTTTTAAAATTAGCAAAATATGTCCCTTACCCCCTACTAAAATATGACATTGTCCCCAATGTCAAATTTTAAAGGTAGAATTTAGGAGATATTACCTGCAGAGGTTGCTAACCACTTATTATAACTGAGACACAACAAGCAAAATGTTAGATAATGTCACAAAGACAAAGTGCAATCCACTCCTTGCTCGTCCATATCTCTTTTTCTTTTTCCGAGCGTTTGCGAAACAACCGTAGCAGATAAACACTCATAAGCTTGGAGCTTTTTAAGTAAATCTTCAATGGTTGTAGCAGAAATTATGGTTCTCCTTGCCTCTGAAAACATGAATCCATTATCCACAGCATTATCTAAATATGAAAGCAAATTACTAAAATAACCATTAATATTAAGCAAACCAATGGGTTTCTTATTTGTGACCAAAGATGACCAAGAAGCCACGCAAGCTATTTCTTCCAATGTACCCAGACCTCCTGGTAAAGCAATGAATGCATCGGCAGAATGGTACATGATTGTCATCCGTTCAGGGATACTCCAGACTTGTATTTCCTTACCCACGGTAGGTCCACAAAAACTTGTGAATAGTTTTGGCACGATTCCTAGAACTGGACTTCCTCCGGCGTGTGCTGCTGTAGCAACTGCTCCCATTAAACCCGTACTACCGCCTCCATAGATCAACTGGATCTTTTGTTGGGCAAGTATTACTCCAACTCTTATGGCTTCATCAGCGAATATGTTATTTTTCCCTGGATAAGCACCTCCAAAGACACAAATTTTTTCAATGCGCTGGGACGAAGTACTTTCCATTTTTTTTTCTTTTTCGAGTGCCTGAAAGAGAATGAGTACATGGTGTAATATATAGAGGACTGAGTAGTGAATCAGACAAGAGTAATAATGTCGCCGAAAGTGTATCTGACCTGTCAGAAGAAAATGTTAACCTAACAAAAGATTTTTTACGTGATTTCAGGAAGAAAATCAAAAAGAGAAGAAAAAATCAACCGTAAAAGACAAATAAAATAAAAAAAAGAGAATAATTATACAAATCGAACAACATTTAAATTAAACCAAAATAAAGTTATTGCAAATCAAACCAAAAGCTGAGAAGTCATTTATTGTAGTTGTGACTGTGGCTCACATCTTCCTCTGGTTTTACGTCCAGAAACGGCTTAAACGCCTTCTATGAGTCGAGGATATGCTTCCCATCCAGTTTTCTTACAAGCTGGCAAACAGGGTCTTTTAACATCAGATTCCCAAGATGTTGCCATTCCCTTTGGAATTGCGGCCATAAATCAAGAATTTCTCTTTGTACGTCTCCACTAGGATGCGTCTCAAGAGAAAGTTGGATATTACCCAAATTCTCCTTACTCAGTCCATCCTTAATGAATTCAATTTTATCATCTCGATTAGAGGACGGAATCCCAATAGAACGACATTTACCGTTACACGTCCATCGTGCACATTTGTGGCAATTTGAACTCATGCGCTTTGCTCGTCGCTTCTTTGCAAAAGTGCTTCTACCTGTACCTGGTAAATGCAAAACAGGAAGATATTCATCTTCACGTACCTAGGCTTTAATTATCCAACGTATGTCGTCAGGAATCCCTTTGTGCATAAGCATTCTTAATCTTTCAAATCGAACTTGGTAAAGCTTCAGTAAAATATTTCGAGGAAAAGGAGGAAATCGTTTCTGCAATCTTGTGAGAATATCATTCATCCTGAAAAAAAAATGAAAAAAATTGAAAGAGAAATTGGAAGAGAAATTTATATACAATATCAGTTTTGTGGGTAGCTGATGGAACCGATTTAAATAATCACGGAGTACCGTTATCCGCCATTTAACCGGGGGAAAAAAAACAATAAAAATTATATTTACATCTAGTTATTTTCAAAACAAGGATCAGAAAGAAAAACAACATAAAAAGACTCAAAAACAAAACACTCTAAATAAAATCCTAAATTCTTTCCCCCACACATAATTCTTACATTGTCATTAATGTAATGCTATTAACCCAAATGAAAGAATCATGTGTAAGTGAAAAGAACTAATAAACAAAATAAACTTATGCAGCCTAAATGAACTTAAAAACACTAAACACAATTAACAAAGAAACATAAGAAAAAGATAAAGAAAAAGAGAGCAAATCTGAGGATGGCAGTTTGGCAATGCTTTCACTAATTAGGCTGCCTCCCCCAATTAGCACTTGATTGATTGTTTTCAGCCTAGCCAATTCCCCTTCTTGGCTTTTTAGGATCTTTTGGCTTAGACATGAAACTTCTCGGATTTTTGCGTTTTGGAGGAAGTTTTCTTTGCAAAACAGCCAATGCATTCTCCCCCACACGTATTATTTCATCATTCTTGGTGGGGTATAGCTCTTTGAGGAATTGTGCATATCTTGGTACTTGTCTAATGGCATCCACAAGCAAGCTGTTTAAGGTTTCCAAAAATTGTTGTTCATGTTCCTCCTTCTTGGACTTTGCAAATCTGCTAGGAAAAAGTGGAGAAGGAACATTAGTAGAAATAAGAACCTTAAAAGCTACCTGAGGTGTCAAAGTACTCTCAATTTGAATGGTGGCTTCATTATCCTCAAGAAGTGAATCCATCTTTGGTTTTGTCTCATCCTCATCTTGTTCCTCATTTCTCAAGGTCACAATAGTAGCATTCTCCTTTGGGTTAATCACCGTTTGGGAAGGGAGTGTTAGAGATCTTTCTGCTACTAATTCCACCATACTACTAGCCAATAGGCTCATTTGCCTTTCCAAACTCTGGATGCTTGCCCTTGTTTCCTGTTGAAATTGCAAAGTATCAGTAACAAGAGAATGTACAAGATCTTCTAAAGGAGTACCTGAGTTTTGAGTCATATGTGGTGGTTGAAAAAGATCTGGTTCTTGAGACCATGATTGATTGAAGCTAGATGGATGAGTGTAATTGGCATAAGGATCTACTTCTTGGTAATTTTTCGAGTAGCCATAATTAGTATGATCCCACCATCCCTCATGGTAAGTGTTTGAGTAATGATCATATTGTTGGTCTTGGAACACTTGATGGCCTTGACATCCTCCCATGGCCAATTGTTGAACTGGGGAGGTGAGCTTGGCTTGTTGATTCTCCATGTTCATGTATGCCACCAACTCTTCAAGTGTTAGATTGCTCAATTCCATCGTTTTTTTTTTCTTTTTTTTTTCTTTCAAAATTTGATAAGAAAAACCCGTATGTACAAGAAAATAAAACTCATTAGAACTGAAAATAAGAATAAACCAAGTAACAAATAAACTAAAAAAACAATCCCCGGCAACGGCGCCAAAAATTTGATGCACCCAAAAGAGTGTATCTTATTTAACCTTGCACTAAAAAGATCAATTGTAAGTATAATGATTAGCAAGGGTCGAGTGATAACTCGTATAATTATAGCCGTTTCTGGACGTAAAACCAGAGGAAGATGTGAGCCACAATCACAACTACAATAAATGACTTCTCAGCTTTTGGTTTGATTTGCAATAACTTTATTTTGGTTTAATTTAAGTGTAGTTCGATTTGTGTAATTATTCTCGTTTTTTTTTTATTTGTCTTTTACGGTTGATTTTTTCTTCTCTTTTTGATTTTCTTCCTGAAATCACGCAAAAATCAGATCTATCAATATCAACCAACTATCAAAGTTAACAACCGTAGATAACAACAAGCTCTGTTACCCCAATCTTTCCTTAGTTTGTCGTTAAATAGAACAAGCTCTCTATTTAATCTCTAACCATTAAACAACCTAGAATAAGCTCTCTAAATTCAATTTAATGGCAGCTTTATGATGAGAAAGATAGGTTGATCTAAGCAACAAACACATAAGCTCGGATTGTTCAACTTAGGTTATGTTCCACTTTGCAATTATTGAAAACTTGACCATAATCATTAATCACAAATTGCCACTTATGAATAGGAAATAAAGACAATTACACGGATCAAGACTCCTAAACTAGCAATAGATAATTATCAAGATCTATCTAGTTGTACACCTAAATAAATCAAGACAACATCATGAACAATTCTTGTAGAAGAACATAAGCAACTTTGATAGAAAATTAATGATAGATAGAATCTGAAAATCAATCACAAAACATGTTTAGGGCTTTGAAATCACCCTTAACCAAATAGAAGTTTAGCCTAGCATAGGCATTATAAACATAAAATTAAATAGAATCTAAGAAGAAAATAAAAGAAAGAAAGAAGAAGAAGAAGAATATTAATTATCCAACCTCTTGCTCTTTCTAAAGAAAAAGAAAACTAGAGAAAAGAAAGAAGAAGAAAACTTAGAGAATTTTATTACAATGGCTAATATCCACAAACATTGAAAGGATTAGGAGTAAATATTTTTAGTATATGTAGTTTATTTATATTTTAGTTTTTCAATGTTTGTGGGTATCGTCCTAGTAAACCCTCACGAGACTAAACTCGTCCACTAGGGACACCTAGGGGTTTAAAGGCTTGTGTCACATGCTAAGTGCCACCGTGATTTCCTACGAAAATGGATTAGATTAGATTTTCTTATTTTATTTTTATTGAGTCGTTGCTAGGGACTAGCAACAATCTAAGTGTGGGGGTGTGATAACTCGTATAATTATATAGTTTTTAGTTATGTTTTATTATTGTTTTGTGTCAAATACGAGTTATTATTGTTTAGTCTAATTGTGTTTATAATCTTTTATATTTTTATGTAATTTGGTGTTTTTCACAAGTTTCTTTGAGTGATTTCATATTACTAGAATTAAGGGCAAATCCAGTTCAGTTCCAGTTCCGACACCTTTTGCATATCAGCTATATCTGGAGTTTCACTGAAGCAATGAGGCTGAAATTTTAACCGTGCAAAGTTAAGAGGCATATCTATCTTTTTCATGTTTTACACTTCTTGAAACGGAGTCGTTTTCCCTAGCGAATTCAACCATCAAGTTGGCTGATGTGCAATGACGTCTGTCCTGAGCAGTTTTGGCATTTTGACCATATCGTCCGATACACATCAGAAAATGAGCTGATTCCAATGGCTATGGATCAATAACTGATAGGGGAACATTTGTCTAGAAGACCATGTGATCAGATAAAGCCTCCAATATTGAAGAAATCGACCATCAAGTTGGCTGATGTGCAATGACGTCTGTGCTGACCTGTTTTCGTATTTTGCCCATATCTTCTTCTCCACATCAGCAAATGAGCTGATTCCAACGGCTATGAATCAGTAACTCATAGGGGAACATTTTTCTAGAAGACCATGTGATCAGATCAGGCCTCCAAGATTGACAAAATCGACCATCAAGTTGGCTGATCAAAATGGTCATACAATATGACGAAAATTGTTAGAAAAATGCACCCACCTATTATACCTACCTTTGAAATTTGTAAAGCTTGTCTCTTGTCATTTAGCCCTCCAAAATGTGTATAAATAGAGGGCCTTGGATGATTGTAGAGGATCATATTGTACATTGGTAGGATATTAGCCATTGTAATAAAATTCTCTAAGTTTTCTTCTTCTTTCTTTTCTCTAGTTTTCTTTTTTTTTTATTTTCTTCTTCTTCTTTCTTTCTTTTATTTCCTTCTTAGATTCTCTTTAATTTTATGTTTATGTTTACAATGCCTATGCTAGGCTAAACTTCTATTTGGTTAAGGGTGATTTCAAAGCCCTAGACATGTTTTGTGATTGATTTTCAGATTCTATCTATCATTAATGTTCTATCAAAGTTGCTTATGTTCTTCTACAAGAATTGTTCATGATGTTGTCTTGATTTATTTAGGTGTACAACTAGATAGATCTTGATAATTATCTATTGCTAGTCTAGGAGTCTTGATCCGTGTAATTGTCTTGATTTCCTATTCATAAGTGGCAATTTGTGATTAATGATTATGGTCAAGTTTTCAATAATTGCAAAGTGGAACATAACCTAAGTTGAAGAATCCGAGCTTATGTGTTTGTTGCTTAGATCAACCTATCTTTCTCATCATAAAGCTGCCATTAAATTGAATTTAGAGAGCTTATTCTAGGTTGTTTAATGGTTAGAGATTAAATAGAGAGCTTGTTCTATTTAACGACAAACTAAGGAAAGATTGGGATAACAGAGCTTGTTGTTATCTACGGTTGTTAACTTTGATAGTTGGTTGATATTGATAGATCTGAAATTGATTCTTAATGATGTCTAGTGGTGGAGAATGAAACCTTAACCATATTTTTCATATTTGATTCTTCTTACTTACTTGTTTTCTTACTTTTCTAGTTTGCTTATTTTTAAAAGTATATTTATTTTTATTGGCTGGTTATACCGCCTAATTTGTATATTAACTTTGTTTTATTTTTATTGGCTGGTTATACCGCCTAATTTAGTATATATATTTTTATTGGCTGGTTATACCGCCTAATTTAGTATATATATTTTTATTGGCTGGTTATACCGCCTTGCATCTTATTCTTATTATTTACTTTAGTTTAAATCTGGCTTCAAAAACCCCTTTTCTTTTATTGTTTTCTTTGAACGTAAGTTATAAACTAATAACTCATAGATTAAAACCCAATCCCTGAGGACTCGACCCTTGCTAATCATTATACTTACAATTGATCTTTTTAGTGCAAGGTTAAATAAGATACACTCTTTTGGGTGCATCAAATTTTTGGCGCCGTTGCCGGGGATTGTTTTCTTTAGTTTATTTGTTACTTGGTTTATTCTTATTTTCAGTTCTAATTAGTTCTATTTTCTTGTACATACAAGTTTTTCTTATCAAATTTTGAAAAAAAAAAAAAGAAAAGAAAAAAACGATGGAATTGAGCAATCTAACACTTGAAGAGTTGGTGGCATACATGAACATGGAAAATCAACAAGCCAATCTCACCTACCCAGTTCAACAATTGGCCATGGGAGGATGTCAAGGCCATCAAGTGTTCCAAGACCAACAGTATGATCATTACTCAAACACTTACCATGAGGGATGGTGGGATCATACTAATTATGGCTACTCAGAAAATTGCCAAGAAGTAGATCCTTATGCCAATTACACTCATCCATCTAGCTTCAATCAATCATGGTCTCAAGAACCAGATCTTCTTCAACCACCACATATGACTCAAAACTCAGGTACTTCTTTAGAAGATCTTGTCGATTCTCTTGTTACTAATACTTTGCAATTTCAACAGGAAACAAGGGCAAGCATCAAGAGTTTGGAAAAGCAAATGAGCCAATTGGCTAGTAGTATGGTGGTATGGGTAGCACAAAGATCTGAAGAACTCTCTGCCCAAACGATGATTAACCCAAAGGAGAATGCTACTATTGTGACCTTGAGGAATGAGGAACAAGATGAGGATGAGACAAAATTAGAGATGAATTCTATTCTTGAGGATAATGAAGCCAATGATCCAAATAAGAGTATTTCGGCACCTGAGGTAACGTTTGAGATTCCAATTTTTACTAATGTTTCTTCTCCACCTTTTCCTAGTAGATTCGCAAAGTTTAAGGAGGATGAACATGAACAAGACACGCTGGAAACCTTAAACAGTTTGTTTGTGGATGTCGTTCAACAAGTACCAAAAGATGCACCATTCCTCGATGAGATATGCACCACCAAGGATGATGGAATAATACTTGTAATGGAGAATGCATCCACTGTTGTGCAAAGAAAGCTTCCTCTCAAACGCATAAATTTGGGAAATTTCATGTATGAGCCTGACAAGCCTAAAAAGCCAAGAAGGGGTGTTGGTTAGATTCAAAACACTAACTCAAGTGTTAATTGGGAAGGCAGCCCAATTAAAGATGAAATTGCCAACCTTCCATATTCAGATTTGCTTTCTCTTTCTCTTTCTCTTTCTTTTCCTTTTTCTTTTATTATTTTTATTGTTTTTATTTTTATTTCTTATGTTTCTTTGTTAATTGTGTTTACTGTTTTTAAGTTCATTTAGGCTGCATAAGTTTCTTTTGTTTAATAGTTCTTTTCTCTTACATATAATTCTTGCATTGGGGGATAATAGCATTACATTAATGACAATGTAAGAATTATGTGTGGGGGAAAGAATTTAGGATTTTATTTAGAGTGTTTTGTTTTTGAGTCTTCTTATGCTGTTTTTCTTTCTGATCCTTGTTTTGAAAATAACTAGATGTAAATATAATTTTTATTTTTTTTACCCCGGTTAAATGGCGGATAACGGTACTCCGTGATTATTTAAATCGGTTCCATCAGCTACCCACAAAACTGATATTGTATATAAATTTCTCTTCCAATTTCTCTTTCAATTTTTTTCATTTTTTTTTTCAGGATTGATGATATTCTCACAAGATTGCAGAAACGATTTCCTCCTTTTCCTCGAAATATTTTACTGAAGCTATACCAAGTTCGACTTGAAAGATTAAGAATGCTTATGCACAAAGGGATTCCTGACGACATACGTTGGATAATTGAAGCCAAGGTACGTGAAGATGAATATCTTCCTGTTTTGCATTTACCAGGTACAGGTAGAAGCACTTTTGCAAAGAAGCGACGAGCAAAGCGCATGAGTTCAAATTGCCACAAATGTGCACGATGGACGTGTAACGGTAAATGTCGTTCTATTGGGATTCCGTCCTCTAATCGAGATGATAAAATTGAATTCATTAAGGATGGACTGAGTAAGGAGAATTTGGGTAATATCCAACTTTCTCTTGAGACGCATCCTAGTGGAGACGTACAAAGAGAAATTCTTGATTTATGGCCGCAATTCCAAAGGGAATGGCAACATCTTGGGAATCTGATGTTAAAAGACCCTGTTTGCCAGCTTGTAAGAAAACTGTATGGGAAGCATATCCTCGACTCATAGAAGGCGTTTAAGCCGTTTCTGGACGTAAAACCAGAGGAAGATGTGAGCCACAATCACAACTACAATAAATAACTTCTCAGTTTTTGGTTTGATTTGCAATAACTTTATTTTGGTTTAATTTACGTGTTGTTCGATTTGTGTAATTATTCTCGTTTTTTTTATTTGTCTTTTACGGTTGATTTTTTCTTCTCTTTTTGATTTTCTTCCTGAAATCACGCAAAAATCTTTTGTTAGGTTAATATTTTCTTCTGACAGGTCAGATACACTTTCGGCGACATTATTACTCTTGTCTGATTCACTACTCAGTCCTCTATATATTACACCATGTACTCATTCTCTTTCAGGCACTCGAAAAAGAAAAAAAAATGGAAAGTACTTTGTCCCAACGCATTAAAAAAATTTGTGTCTTTGGAGGTGCTTATCCAGGGAAAAATAACATATTCGCTGATGAAGCCATAAGAGTTGGAGTAATACTTGCCCAACAAAAGATCCGGTTGATTTATGGAGGCGGTAGTACGGGTTTAATGGGAGCAGTCGCTACAGCAGCACACGCCGGAGGAAGTCCAGTTCTAGGAATCGTGCCAAAACTATTCACAGATTTTTGTGGACCTACCTTGGGTAAGGAAATACAAGTCTGGAGTATCCCTGAACGGATAACAATCATGTACCATTCTGCCGATGCATTCATTGCTTTACCAGGAGGTCTGGGTACATTGGAAGAAATAGCTTGCGTGGCTTCTTGGTCATCTTTGGTCACAAATAAGAAACCCATTGGTTTGCTTAATATTAATGGTTATTTTAATAATTTGCTTTCATATTTAGATAATGCTGTGGATAATGGATTCATGTTTTTAGAGGCAAGGAGAACCATAATTTCTGCTACAACCATTGAAGATTTACTCAAAAAGCTCCAAGCTTATGAGTGTTTATCTGCTACGGTTGTTTCGCAAACGCTCGGAAAAAGAAAAAGAGATATGGACGAGCAAGGAGTGGATTGCACTTTGTCTTTGTGACATTATCTAACATTTTGTTTGTTGTGTCTCAGTTATAATAAGTGGTTAGCAACCTCTGCAGGTAATATCTCCTAAATTCTACCTTTAAAATTTGACATTGGGGACAATGTCATATTTTAGTAGGGGATAAGGGACATATTTTGCTAATTTTAAAAAAAAAAAAAATTTAAAAAGTATTCATTCTGAACAAGGTCTGAGTAAGGGAGACTTGAGACATACCTTGTCAGTTTGATTTCTTCTTTTCAAAAAAAAAAAAAAAGTTTGTTGTGTTTTAAGCAATTTAGAAGTATTCATTCTGAACAAGGTCTGAGTAAGGGAGACTTGAGACATAGCTTGTCAGTTTGATTTTAATCTTTTTATGTTTACTTGTTAATTTTTGTTTAGTATTTTAGGATTATTTAGGTTGCATGAGTTTGTTTTGTTTTGAGTCTTAGTTGTTCCTATTATTATGTTATTAGTTCTTTTCTCTTACACATGATTCTTTCATTTGGGTTAATAGACTTACATTGAGGACAATGTAAGAATTAAGTGTGGGGGGAATGATTTAGGATTTCTTTTATTTTTGTCTACTATTTTTTTTTATGAGTCTTTATTATTATTATTATTTTTTTTTGTGTGTTTTAGTTCCTTTTTAATACAATGATGAGATATGAATTGCATAAGTCTAAAACAGATTTATTAGTGAGAAGATTTTCATGAGAATTGAGCTTGATGTCAACCTTTTTATGAGCCAATGTTAATATGATATGTTGATTGAGAAAGAAACATGTTTAGACTTAATCTGACTTGTATAATCATCCTTGTGAGTTTTTGAGCCTATAATGATTGATGCATTATACAAATCAATCTAATTTCTTTCTTGAGTGCTCTTATGATTACATGATTCTCTAGAACTTGCTTTAAACCGTTTGAGACTATATTGATACATGTGACAACATGAATATGATAGAGGCATTAGGATTATAACCAGAGCCAAACAGCCATCCATTATTAATGTTCCAAGAGAACACACCCTTAGTGAACCAATTTGAGCCTACATTGAATAAGCTATCTCTTTGGTAACCATAACTTGTCCCTAACCTAAATATACTTATATCTTTACCTTTGTTCCAAAGATAAATTAGCATGTTTTGAGACAAGTTGCAAAGACAAGGAATATTTATTGAAAATTTGGGCTAGAAACAAGAAATAAGTGTGGGGGGAAAAGAAAAAAAAAGTCAAGAGAAAAAGAAAGGGATCATTGTCAAATACATTCCCATATTAAAAAAAAAAATCTTCTCTTGAACTTCTAGTTGAAGTAAAGAAAAAGATGTTACAAAGTTGGTTAGAATGATGCAAAGGCTCAACATGAATATTTAGCCTATGTTATTATGTGCTTTATAAGAGTTTTGAGAAGTTTTCTTTGTATGATCTTTTTATGTCTCTAAACTTTATGAACTCTTTGGAACCTTTGTGATATCTTTATCCTTTTGTTCTTCAACCACATTACAAACCCCTTGGCCCCATTACAACCTTGATTAAATACCTCTTGATTTATGAAGTTACATGATCTTTTAGTGAAGAATAGGTGGACAAGCAAGCATATGGTAGAAGTGTTTTCATGAGATTGATTGAGTGTAAACACTTTACCACTACTTTAAAGAGTGAAAATCAAGAGAGTATCCCATGTGAGAAGTTGAGATTAAGTTTGAATATGCACTATTTTGATTGAAATATGTTATGTTAATATTGGCTTAACTCAAACTATTTACATTCAAGCAAGATTTTTTGTGAATTTCTTTAAGCTATTGATTAGTTTTTAAGACTTGTCCAATGATTATCTCAAATTTATATTGGAAGGATTAGTTATAATTATTATTTTTAGTTTTTCTTATGTTTTCAATGTTTGTGGGTATCGTCCTAGTAAACCCTCACGAGACTAAACTCGTCCACTAGGGACACCTAGGGGTTTAAAGGCTTGTGTCACATGCTAAGTGCCACCGTGATTTCCTACGAAAATGGATTAGATTAGATTTTCTTATTTTATTTTTATTGAGTCGTTGCTAGGGACTAGCAACAATCTAAGTGTGGGGGTGTGATAACTCGTATAATTATATAGTTTTTAGTTATGTTTTATTATTGTTTTGTGTCAAATACGAGTTATTATTGTTTAGTCTAATTGTGTTTATAATCTTTTATATTTTTATGTAATTTGGTGTTTTTCACAAGTTTCTTTGAGTGATTTCATATTACTAGAATTAAGGGCAAATCCAGTTCAGTTCCAGTTCCGACACCTTTTGCCATATCAGCTATATCTGGAGTTTCACTGAAGCAATAAGGCTGAAATTTTAACCGTGCAAAGTTAAGAGGCATATCTATCTTTTTCATGTTTTACACTTCTTGAAACGGAGTCGTTTTCCCTAGCGAATTCAACCATCAAGTTGGCTGATGTGCAATGACGTCTGTCCTGAGCAGTTTTCGAATTTTGACCATATCGTCCGATACACATCAGAAAATGAGCTGATTCCAACGGCTATGGATCAATAACTGATAGGGGAACATTTGTCTAGAAGACCATGTGATCAGATAAAGCCTCCAATATTGAAGAAATCGACCATCAAGTTGGCTGATGTGCAATGACGTCTGTGCTGACCTGTTTTCGTATTTTGCCCATATCTTCTTCTCCACATCAGCAAATGAGCTGATTCCAACGGTTATGAATCAGTAACTCATAGGGGAACATTTTTCTAGAAGACCATGTGATCAGATCAGGCCTCCAAGATTGACAAAATCGACCATCAAGTTGGCTGATCAAAATGGTCATACAATATGACGAAAATTGTTAGAAAAATGCACCCACCTATTATACCTACCTTTGAAATTTGTAAAGCTTGTCTCTTGTCATTTAGCCCTCCAAAATGTGTATAAATAGAGGGCCTTGGATGATTGTAGAGGATCATATTGTACATTGGTAGGATATTAGCCATTGTAATAAAATTCTCTAAGTTTTCTTCTTCTTTCTTTTCTCTAGTTTTCTTTTTTTTTTTATTTTCTTCTTCTTCTTTCTTTCTTTTATTTCCTTCTTAGATTCTCTTTAATTTTATGTTTATGTTTACAATGCCTATGCTAGGCTAAACTTCTATTTGGTTAAGGGTGATTTCAAAGCCCTAGACATGTTTTGTGATTGATTTTCAGATTCTATCTATCATTAATTTTCTATCAAAGTTGCTTATGTTCTTCTACAAGAATTGTTCATGATGTTGTCTTGATTTATTTAGGTGTACAACTAGATAGATCTTGATAATTA
Organism: Fremontodendron californicum; assembly: GCA_030761205.1. Classification (NCBI taxonomy): domain Eukaryota; kingdom Viridiplantae; phylum Streptophyta; class Magnoliopsida; order Malvales; family Malvaceae; genus Fremontodendron; species Fremontodendron californicum. The sequence continues at coordinate 6,679,334 of JAULJL010000037.1, forward strand.
TCTATTGCTAGTCTAGGAGTCTTGATCCGTGTAATTGTCTTGATTTCCTATTCATAAGTGGCAATTTGTGATTAATGATTATGGTCAAGTTTTCAATAATTGCAAAGTGGAACATAACCTAAGTTGAACAATCCGAGCTTATGTGTTTGTTGCTTAGATCAACCTATCTTTCTCATCATAAAGCTGCCATTAAATTGAATTTAGAGAGCTTATTCTAGGTTGTTTAATGGTTAGAGATTAAATAGAGAGCTTGTTCTATTTAACGACAAACTAAGGAAAGATTGGGATAACAGAGCTTGTTGTTATCTACGGTTGTTAACTTTGATAGTTGGTTGATATTGATAGATCTGAAATTGATTCTTAATGATGTCTAGTGGTGGAGAATGAAACCTTAACCATATTTTTCATATTTGATTCTTCTTACTTACTTGTTTTCTTACTTTTCTAGTTTGCTTATTTTTAAAAGTATATTTATTTTTATTGGCTGGTTATACCGCCTAATTTGTATATTAACTTTGTTTTATTTTTATTGGCTGGTTATACCGCCTAATTTAGTATATATATTTTTATTGGCTGGTTATACCGCCTAATTTAGTATATATATTTTTATTGGCTGGTTATACCGCCTTGCATCTTATTCTTATTATTTACTTTAGTTTAAATCTGGCTTCAAAAACCCCTTTTCTTTTATTGTTTTCTTTGAACGTAAGTTATAAACTAATAACTCATAGATTAAAACCCAATCCCTGAGGACTCGACCCTTGCTAATCATTATACTTACAATTGATCTTTTTAGTGCAAGGTTAAATAAGATACACTCTTTTGGGTGCAAGGTTAAATAAGAAACACATGACATACTAAATGCAAGGCTAGAGAAGAAACATGCTAAAACATGCAAACATGAAGTAAAGGCATGAACACAACTAGACATTTTCACAAACACATAGTATAGTAAAATGCAAATCATGAACAACTCCAACATTTTGAAAACAGAAAATTAGAAAATGTAAACAAGGAAAGTAAACATGAATACAAGATGAAAGAATCAAAAATAGAGGTAAGTAAAAAGATCAAAACAAACTCCATGCTTTAGTTATTTTTAGAACAAAAATAGAACATCAAAACATGCTAAGCATCCCAATCAACATGAAAAAGAAACTAACATCAACCATTCCACAAAATAGGTCATTCGGCCACCCTAAAAAAGATGTAAAAAAATTTGGTTTTTTCAAGTTTTTCAAGAAAGCACAAAAGAGAAAGTTGAAGAGAAAGCTTAAAAACACTTATATCAAAATCAAAAGAAACTCACCAAAATCAAATGAAAAACAACAAATTAAGAATGGAAATGTAAAAAAAAGTGCAAGAGAAAGATGCTTTTAGCTACCTCTAAAAGCTATATTGCAAGCATTTTTTCTTCTTACTTTTTTTTTTTTATCTTTCTAAACTTTCTATTTGCTTTCAACAATGGAGAGTATTCAGCCAAGCAAGAGTCTAAAAATGAAAGAGACCCCCCTTTCCCTTAAGGTGGCCGAATGGCCTTAGAATGGTGTAGGAAGTTCTAGAATTTTTCCTACCAATTTTGATCATATGGCTTTTAATCCAAGATGCTTTCTATGTAGAATTCTCACCTTTAGATTGGAATAATCAGCTCCTAAATATGATGTCATAAATAGGATGTCATAAATATGACATCATCCCTCTCCATCCATTGGTCCATGTGTCACAATTTCAAAGGCTTGATCAAGAAAAATAACTACCTTCCTCTTCACTCTTAGCCCTATGATCTAAAATCTCAGCAACATCATTCTTCATTATAGGCTTGGCTGATTGCCCTTTTAAAACCCAGCCCAATCTCCAACTTTTTAAAGGCATTCTTCAGTTTCTTCGGTGAAATGACCTTTTTGACCTCCAAACCAAATTAAATAGCAAACGGACTCCAAATCCAGAATTTTCTTCACCAATCTCTTCCAAATAATTTAAAAGTGAGATCTGGAAATTTTCATAATTTTTGGAGCTCATTTGCTATTTTTTCGGGATTTATCTGCTTGAATTTCAGCATAATGGGCCCAGGATTTTCCATTTTGCAAACAAACTCCAAATCAAATTTTCTTTCTCCAATATCATCCAAATAATTTAAGAATGAGATCTGCAGATTTTCAGAATTTTTGAAACTCATTTGCTATTTTTTTGGGATTTATCTTCTTGAATTTTAGCATAGTGGGCTCGGGATTTGTCATTTTGCAAACGAAACTCTGAATCTAGATTTTTTTTCTCCAATCTCTTCCAAATAATTTAAGAATGAGATCTGAAAATTTTCAGAATTTTTGGAACTCATTTGCTATTTTTTCGAGATTTATGTTCTTGAATTTCAACATAGTGGGCCCGAGATTCGCCATTTTGCAAACAAACTCCGAATCCATATTTTTCTTCGCCAATCTCTTCAAAATGATTTAACAATGAGATATGCAAATTTTTAGAATTTTTGGAGCTCATTTGCTATTTTTCTCGAATTTTTCAATTTTACCCTTTTGTCTCCAAAGCCCGGTTTTGCTCAAAACAAGTTCGATTTTTAGATTTTTCTTTTTTGTGCCTTTGTCATATATGGAATTGGAGTTGGTCCAAAATTGCCCAATTTTTACCATCAAATTCCCTTCCGTTTTGATTTTTCCTCTTTTCAGTATCGGAAATTTCTTCGTTTTTTCTGTTTTTCCTCCAATCGGCTCTTTTCTCATAATTACTTCAAACTAAGCCTTGGTCTATCCTTGTTTACTCATTCCTCATCAATTAGGGCTTTTAGTTTTACCGAATCAAGCCATTTCTACAATTTTCCCCAATTTCACCCAAAATCCACCAAAAACCCTTATTCTAGGTTTTCTTCCAAATTGACTTTTCCTTTGGTTTTGTCTCTAAATGGCTTATCCATTACCCGTAGTCAGTGCTTATCTTTCATTTGGAACCTCCAATTTCGACCAATTTGATCGTTTAAGCACTTTTTCCTAAATTTTTCGAACTCGGGTTTCCTTTCTACTAAATCTCTGTAACCCAACTTTCGAACTTCATATCTTTCAATGTAGACCTTGGATTATCAAAATTCTTTCACCATTTTTCAATTGAACTTTGAATCTTGATTTTGAGAGTGGGCTGACTTTTTAATAGTTGACTTTTTGAGGTTGACTTTTTAGGGTTGACTTTTTCAAAATTGATTTTTTCTGTCTGCTTTCTTAAACTAAGTCTCGGAGTACCACCTGCAGGATGAGAAAAGCCTTTTTTCATTTTGAAACATCACTTTAGGAAGAAAACATAGACAAAATTAGGTGTCTACAGCTACCCCTCTTTGGCTATTGCTGAGAATCAGGAATCAGACAAAGATAAACAAACACTAATTTTGTCCGGTTAGTGAAATCACATGTGAAGAAGGGAGGGGTTTCGTTTTTTTATTTTTTATTTTTTGAAAAAAGCTGTAAATTGAAGATTTTGTCCTTAAATTGAGTTCTCTGACTAATCAAGGCTCGACCCGTCTTAAGGAAACGAGTTCGATTTGCAAGAGAAGAAAATAGAAGATTTTGTCCTTAAATTGAGTTCCTTGACTAATCAAGGCTCAAACCGTCTTAAGGAAACAAGTTCGATTTTAAAACAAAATATTTGACTCATTTGAGAAGCAAAACGAGTTCGATTTTAAAATAAAAAGAAATAACTTGACGATTGTCTCGGGGCTCGACTCATTTGAGAAGCAGAACGAGTTCGATTTAAAAACAAAAGGAAATACCTCGACGATGGTCTCGAGGCTCTACTCATTTGAGAAGAAGAACGAATTCGATTTAAAACAAAAGGAAATACCTCGACGATGGTCTCGGGGCTCGAATCATTTGAGAAGCAGAATGAATTCGATTTAAAACAAAAGGAAATACCTCGACGATGGTTTCAGGGCTCAACTCATTTGAGAAGCAGAACGAATTCGATTTAAAACAGAAGGAAATACCTCGACGATGGTCTCGGGGCTCGAATCATTTGAGAAGCAGAATGAATTCGATTTAAAACAGAAGGAAATACCTCGACGATGGTCTCAAGGCTCAACTCATTTGAGAAGCAGAATGAATTCGATTTAAAACAAAAGAAAATACCTCAATGATGGTCTCGGGGCCCGACTCATTTGAAAAGCAGATTGAGTTCGATTTGGGGAAGCCAAAACTTTCCTGATTTCTGCAATATTAGCTAAATGCAATGATGAGAATGACATGTTTTGCAAATGCTTGTATGTTTCCTAAGGATGAATGTAATCAAATGATTGTGTCATGATTTCTAATCCATGGTTTCTTTGAGGTTCACAGATTATCTGACTTCATGACGAAGTCTTCAATTGTTCACTGATGCCCCACTTAAGGAACCTTTCACTCAAGATAAATTGTCAAACAGTCCTAGTTTCTGACTTCGCTGAAATTCACAAATTTTTCAACTTCATGACGAAGTCTCCAACACATTCACTGTTTTCCTTTACTTGGTGAATTTTCCAAACCTTTTCGAAGATTTAAATCTACTCATTAGTAATACTCTGAAATTCTTTTATTTTAAGAATTTTATGTTTACTAATCATGATTCAATTTAATAACAATCGAGATGCATCTCAAAAATGTATGAAAGAAATTACGAAACAAGCAAATGTCATAAAAAGGATAACAAGAATTTATTGCAACAAATGTTTTAAAATGATAAAAGTGAATATCAACGATATAAAAGACAAATGTAAAGTTATAGGTTGTAAATGCCCCGAATGCGGAATATCTTGGACCCCTCCTTTTTTAAATTATCTGAAATTTCTCTTGAACGAGCAATTTACTTGGGTAATCCCTCGGCTTCCGTAGTTACGTTAGACTGAGTTTTTCCCTTTTCCTCTAATTTTCAAATATTTTCTCCCCCTTTACACGAAGCATTGATTCAAACCTTAATCAGTACTTGAGCCGCCCTTTGCGTGTTTTCAACTCAAATGTCCCCCATTCGATATTAAGTCGTCCTTTGCGGGTTTTCGGCTTAAACCTCTTCTTTTACATTATTTTTTCATTTTCATTTTCAATTTTTTTCTCTGTTTTTCTTGTATTCTACCATGCACCTGAGAATTCTAAATGCTTCCAAGGTAAAAAATGTCAATTCAAAAGATGGGATAAATTCTGAGAAAAACCTTTCAAATTAAATATCCATGCTTGATCAAAATGGACTTTTAAAGCACTTAATATAGGCCAAGGTTCGGGTTTATAAAGAAATGATAAATAGGCCCAAAGTGTGTTTAAGTGTAATTGGATGGAAGATCATTTCCTGAGGATAATTCATTCTTGAATCATTTGTCCCTTTTTTTGGACTTTCTTTTCTTTTTCTCTTTCAATCTTTTTTTATTGCTGGCTTTCATTTGCCATTTTTTGATTTCACATTTTTCGATGGCTCTCTTTTTTGCCATGATTTTTTGATTATTTTTCCTCGCATCCGCCCTCCATTGTAGAGGGTGATCCTTGATCAAGGTTCAAAGAAAGAAATAATTCCTAAGGCTCAAAGGGGGGACTAAGGATAATTTCTTCTTAGTGAAAGGAATATGAAAGATGGCCATTCATCATATCAAGCATGAATATTCTCATTGAAAAGCAATCCTCAAGGGAAATAGATATATAGAATTTTCATTTTTACACTTGGAATCATTCAAATTTCCATGTGCATAGCATCACACTTTTTTTTTCTTCTTTCTTTTCTTTTTTCCTTCATGCATAATACTTCTTCAGTTCATCAGCATTCATGGGATTTCTCAAATCACCCCCTTCCATCCGAGTTAGAATCAATGCTCCTCCAGAAAAAACTCTTTTTACCACATAGGGTCCTTCCCAATTTGGAGCCCATTTTCCTCGCTGATCCTTCACTATGGGGAGAATTTTCCTTATTACCAACTCCCCTTCTCGGAACTGTCTGGGATGAACCTTCTTGTTGTGGGCTTAAATCATCCTTTTCTGATCGACTGCCCATGACAAATTGCCTTCAATCTTTTCTCCTCGATGAGATTCAACTGTTCATAACGAGCTCTAACCCATTCTGCCTCTTCTAGGCCAACCTCTATCAAAACACGAAGTGAAGGGATCTCAACTTCAATAGGTAGCACTGCTTCCATCCCATATACCAAATAAAATGGCGTTGCCCCTGTAGATGTGTGAACCGAAGTACGATATGCGTGAAAAGCAAAAAGCAAGATCTCATGCCAATCCTTGTACACATCAGTCATCTTCTCAACAATCTTTTTAATGTTTTTGTTGGCTGCTTCTACTGTCCTATTCATCTTTGGAAGGTATGGTGCCGAATTATGATGTGTGATCTTGAACTGAGTACACACTTTTTTCATCATATTATTATTTAGATTGAGAGCATTATCTAAAATAATTCTTGCTGGCAATCTGTATCGGTATATGATTTCCTTCTTAACAAATTTGCATACCACTGACTTCGTTACATTCGCATAGAAAGCAGCTTCCACCTACTTTGGGAATTAATCTATGGCCACCAGGATGAAACGATGTCCATTTGAAGCTTTCGGGGTAATAGGCCCAATCATATTCATTCCCCACATTGAGAATGGCCATGGTGCGACCATGACATGCAATGGCGATGGCGGCACATGAGTCTTATCTGCATATATCTGGCATTTATGGCACTTCCAGGAATAACTGATACAATCTCCTTCCATCGTCAGCCAATAATATCTTGCCCTCATAATCTGCTTGACAAGCATGTGACCATTAGCATGCGTGCCACATACCCTTCATGGTCTTCCTCTATGATTCTCCGAGCTTTGGCAGATCCGACATATCTCAATAAGACCTGGTCTTTCCCTTTCTTGTAGAGAATCTCGCCATATAGAACAAAACCCATTGCTAACCTTCTCAGAGTCCTCTTGTCATTTTCTGTTGCTCGTTCTGGATATTGTTGACTCTTGATGTATTGCAAGATGTCATTATACCAAGAGAGACCATCTGCTTCTTCTTCGATACTCAAGCAGTGGGCAAGAGAATCATATATGCTCATATTTATCGGCACAACTTCAGCCCCTTCATTCACTTTAAACATTGATGACAATGTAGCCAGAGCATCCGCCATTCGGTTTTCTTCTCGTGGGAAGTAATTGAAACTCACTTCTTCAAACTTCTCCAATAAACTCAGTATGAGTTCTCGATATCGAATTAGCTTTGTATCTCGAGTTTCCCATTATCCTCGTAATTTGTATATCACTAAGGCTGAGTCTCCGAAAACTTCCAATATTTTGATCTTTCTATCCACTGCAGTAAGAAGGCCCATAGTACACGCCTCATACTCAGCAGTATTGTTTGCACAATCAAAATCCAATCTGGCAGTGAAAGGATAATTAACCTTCTTCTAGGGATATGAGCACTGCACTGATTCTGTACCCCATGGCACTAGATGCACCATCAAAGTACATTTTTCATACAATCTTCTTTGGGGGAACCTCATCTGCTTGCGAGACATACATTAGATCTTCATCTGGGAAATCAAAGTTCAACGGCTCATAATCTTCCACCAATCGACTTGCTAAGAATTCAGCCACTACACTGCTCTTGATAGCTTTCTGACTTACATATACAATGTCATACTCTGACAACAAAACTTCCCATCTTGCTGTCCTCCCTGACAAAGAAGGTGCTTCCAACATGTACTTGATTGGATCTAGCTTGGCAATCAACCACGTTGTGTGGTACAACATGTAATGTCTGAGCCTCCGAGCAATCCAAGCTAAGGCAAAACACAGCTTTTCTACCGACGAATATTCAGCTCATAATCTGTAAACTTTTTGCTGAGGTAGTAAATCGCTTATTCTTTCTTCCCAGTCTCACCATGTTGCCTTAAGACACAACCCATGGATCTCTCAAATACAGATAAATACAGTATCATTGGTTTATCCGAAACAGGTGGCATTAATACTGGTGGGTTTGATAGATAATGCTTAACCTTTTCAAAAGCGATCTGACACCCTTCATCCCATTCTCCTAGATCATGTTTTCGAAGTAGCTTAATTATTGGATCATATTTGTCGGTTAACTGAGAAATAAACCGAGAAATGTAATTCAATCTTCCCAGAAAGCCTCTTACTTCCTTTTGAGTACGAGGTGGTGGAAAATTCTGGATGGCCTTCACTTTATCCAGATCAATCTCAATTCTCCTTTTGCTAACAACAAAACCCAACAATTTCCCCGAAGTGACTCCAAAAGTGCATTTTGCCCGGTTTAGCTTGAGTCGAAACTTTCTTAGTCTTTCAAAGAGTTTCTTAAGATTCACAATGTGCTCCTCTTCTCCTTGTGACTTTGCAATCATATCATCAACATAGACCTCAATTCCCTTATGCATCATATCATGAAACAAGGTCACCATGGCTCTCTGATATGTTGCCCCAGTATTCTTCAACCCAAACGACATTACCTTGTAACAGAATGTTCCTCAGATTGTAACAAATGTGGTTTTCTCCATATCTTCCGGTGCCATATTAATCTGATTGTATCTCGAGAATTTGTCCATGAAAGAAAACAAGGAACTCTTCACCGTATTATCCACCAAAGCATTGATGTGAGGCAAAGGGAAATTATCTTTGGGACTGGCCTTGTTCATATCTCGATAATCGACGCACATTCGCACCTTGCCATCCTTCTTTGGTATTGGAACAATGTTTGCCACCCATTCCGGATATTTTGCCACTTCTAAGAACCCCACATCAAACTACTTCTTCACCATCTTTAACAGCATGTCCGGCCTCATTCTTCTCAACTTTTGCTGAATTGACTTGCACTCTGGCCTTAAAGTGAGCCTATGAACCACAATATCTGGATCCAACCATGGCATGTCTTGGTATGACCATGCAAATACATCTACATATTCCCAGAGCAAAGTTATCAATTCACCCTTTATTGATGATGACAATGAGGTCCCAATTTTAACCTCCTTTATCTCCTCACCACTTCCCAAATTTATCATTTCCAATAGCTCCTTATGAGGAAGTACTTGTTTCTCCTCTTGTTCTATTTTCCTCAATAAATCCGAAGATAAACCATAATCCTCAGTATCTTCGTTGACCTCAAAATCACCCGTGCAAATGGGTCTTTCAAAATCAATTTCAGAATTACTGACAGGAAGATCCTCATATTCCTCATCCGTACACCTGTAAATAGATGGGGAAGAAACAATATAGGAAAATATATAGGCAATGAAAGAAAAATAAATAGCATAAATGAAAGAATATGGACACATCAATTATAAAGAAAATACATCGTGCTTGTTATTTATTGAATGAATTTTTTTTAAACAAAAGCCCATTATAGAAAAATTCTTAATATCCTTGGACAAAGATAATTAAGATTGTTTTAAAATATTACTTTGGAATAGACCTAAAGACTATAGGCAGCTCGGTCACACTCCAATTTGTTAGTCTATATCCTGGTGGACAAGGTCGCACCATCCAGTTTGCATTCTTACTCTCAATTCCTTCCTCCCCAGCCATACAGATCATCATATCCTGTGTCTCACCCCTATCCATATGGAACTTCTCGAAAGCTTGTTCAATCATTATGAGTACATCATCAGAATCCTTTTCACAGAAAACCAATTGAACTAAAGCTATGAAGGATTGGTGGGAAGGTTATAGGCTCCCACTCAATATCCATACCCGAGAGACGGGCCATCCTTCTTTGTCAGTTATTCTCCACTTGTTTCCTCTTCTCCTAAGTCTTCGAAAGATATCCTAGACCAAGCCAGTTCTTCTTTCCAACCACTTTAATTGCTCGGGCCATTCCCTGAAGATACTTACCTAGACCTTTTCCTGCCCGACAACCCTTTCCCATAGTAGTCCTTACTCTCAACCTTGTATTCTTGGACAACTTTATTTTGGAATTTTTCGTCCCTCAGTAACGAATACTGCATTTACAAACTCCAAAGTTCGGAAGGAGCATTCCACAGCATTTTTGTTTGGCTCAATGTAAGGGGAACCAGTAGATGCAGAGGCTATGATGTCCTCTTCTCCTGACACAGTGACCAAACGTCCCTCCATCACAAACTTCAACTTTTGGTGGAGAGATAAGGGTACAGCCCTAACAGAATGTATCCAAAGCCTTCCTAACAAGCAATTGTAGAACGGGGTAATATCCATGACTTGGAAGTTCACCTTATATATACAAGGACCTATCTCCATCGGGACCTCGATAGTTCCTATTACCTCCCGTCTAGTTCCATCAAAAGCTCTAACCACCGTGCAACTTGGCAGCATATAAGAAATATCAACTGGCAATTTAGAGAGGGTTGCCAAGGGCATCATATTTAACGAAGAACCATTATCCAAAAGCACCCTCGGTAGTACTTTTCCTTTGCAAGTGGTTGTTATGTGAAAAGCTTTTGTTGATCCAATACCATTGGGTGGTATTTCATCATAACTGAAATATATGTGATCATCTGCGGCAATATTTCCCACCAGCCTATCTAGTTTCTCCACTAATATGTTGTTAGCCACATATTAACAAGGCATTTCTGTCTGGCTCCGAATTCAGCAGCAATGATAGGATCGAAATTCTCGCTGGTTGACGCTATAATTGCTCCACCACACTATATTCGCTATGCTTTATAAACTTCAGAAACTCACAAGCTACTTTTTCATTTACCGACTCTTTCACCGGGACTGAATTTGTCTCCATTCTTTTCGATTGATCCATCTCAATATGGACCGAGTCAACTACTTTCTTTCTTTTATCTACTTCCCCTCCCTTTCCGGGTAGACCTTGGTCAACAGTCTCAGGGGCATAGCATCTCCCACTGCGAGTTAAGTGCCCCACTCCTGTTATGTCAGTTGCTACCTGCTGACTAGAAGTGCTCGGCATAACCATGCTGCAATCATACATTCATGGTTCAGCATTATTTTCTTTATTTGAAAAAAAGGATGGCGGTTCTATGATCAGTTTAGGCCTGACTTTTTCAATAATCGGAGCAACCTTCTCCTCCGGCTCATCATAGTAAATGATCAGAGGTCTACCTATACCGTATCCAGTTGTATCCTCCGTAGCACCCACTTCTTCTTCTGCTTCTTCATAGAATTGGGCTCGGCCATCATCTATCATCCGTTGGACTTCCCAAGAAATCCCCACAATAATGTATGGTATGTCCTTTTGTATTTATGGAAAGGACACCAATCTTCTATTCTGCTTGCCACCACTTTCAAACTGCCCTCATCCTGAACTATATCGGCTTTAACCATTTTGACCCATACTTTTAACATTGGGGTCTTCACTTCACTGATACACTTATTCACTCGACTGACTTTCCCCGATATTAATGCATTTACCTGGTGCTCAGCATGATTGGGCTATGGATTACCCGCTACATTTGGCCCATTCCTTGACCCAAATTTTACAACCCCGAAGTTGATCAGACTTCGGACTTTCCTTTTAAAGGCAATGCAATCCTCGGTTGACTGCCCCTGAATCCCCGCGTGATACGCGCAATTAACACTTGCGTTGTACCACATTGGGTATGGCGGTGTCAAAGGTTTAAGGTATACGGGTGCAACAAGCTGACCCTGCAATAATTTGGGATGTAGTTCACCATAAGTGGTAGGAATCGGGTCAAATGGAGGTTTTTGATCATTTTTTGGTGAACGTTGGTCGTTGCGCATGATACCCTGGGTGTTTGAGACAGTGTTTTGGGGAAGGGTTATATGTGGGGACATGCCAGTTGGAAATGGCTGTTGTGGTATATTGGTATAGGGGAATAGATTTTGAGTAAGGTTGTTCATAGTGGGGTAGTAAGGATTATACCCCGGGTAAGGTGTGTAGGGTGTAGGAGGTGCATAAGATGTAGAAGGAGTATAGGGCCTAGAGGTGTATATGGTGTAGGAGGTGCATAGGGATATTGGTTGATGCTAACTGCGTGAGTTTCCTCTTTCTTCTTAGCAGGAAATACCTTCTTCGGAGTGGCAGACTCACCCCTCTCCATTTTTCCATTTTTGATGGCAGTCTCAATTATTTCGCTGGATATAACCATATCCGCAAAATTCTTAGTGGCACTCCCCACCAATTTGTCACAATATGGTGCCTTTAAAGTATTGATAAAAAGCACCGTTGTTTTTTTTGCTGGTTAAAGGGGGTTGCACTTGAGTGGCCAAGTCCCTCCACCTTTGAGAGTACTTCTTGAAACTCTCAGTAGTCTTCTTTTCCATGTTCTGTAGTGACAGCCTGTCAGGTACCATATCAAATACATGCTTATAATGGCTCAATAAAGGCCCTGGCTAAATCCATCCAAGAACGGATCTTATTCCGAGTCAGTTGATTATACCATCGGGTCGCAGACCCCGTCAAGCTATCCTGAAAGCAGTGGATAAGCAGTTTTTCATCATCATCATGTTCTGTCATTTTTCTGCAGTACATGGTCAGGTGTACTGATGGGTTGGTAGTCCCATTATTTTTCTCAAAATCGGTTACTTTAAACTTGGGAGGAATCACAAGCCATGTACCAAGCTCATTTCTTTGGCATCTAGACTGCCAAATAACTCTGCCACCTCTATTGCTCTTAATCTCTCTTCCAGCAACTGATACTTCTTCTGAGATTCTGCAGTTTCTATCTTTTTCAGCTCAACCAACCTTGCCTTTTCTTTCTCAGCCAGTTCCTCAAAGTCCGGAACATCAATAATATCACTTGGGTCAGCCCCAATATTACCTTTTCCAGAAGCATAATTTTGTGCTTCAGTAGCTGGTTGGATATAAACATAGGAGGCTGCCCTACTTGGCAGCTCATTTCCCACATGCTGGGATGCTTGGCTCTTCAGCTGCACAATTTCAGGTTGATCTTCCTCACTTACCACCCTTTTGGCGTTCATCATTTCCATGAGTTTACCCATTTGTTCCCTTGATTCCTCCTGAGACTTAATCAACTGTTCCTGTAGTTCCCTTTGAACCCGTTCCATCCTCTCAATACGAGCAAGATGATCATTCTCCATGATCCTAACTTGAGATCTAGTGTTGTAGCGATGTCAAAAATCCGTTTCTTTTGGAGTGCGCCCGATTTTACCTTAAGTTTTAAAAAATCATGGATTAGAATTTATTGACACATTTTTTTATATTTTATTAAAAATGAATGAATGAATAAATGTGAATGAATGAACAAATAAAATGAATAAATAAATGACTAAGTATATGAATATGAAAGAATAAATTAATGAACAAGTAAAATGAATAAATAAGTGGCTAAGTATATGAATATGAATGAATAAAAGGTTAGAAGTATCCCTCCATGTGTTCCTAACTCCGGTATATTTATGAAAAATTCGGCAGAGCTTCGCATATGTTGGCTCTATGGTTCACCATATATGGGTGAACAAAGTTCTAAAAGGCCCTGAATTGTTCCTCACTGTCGCTTGTGAAGGCTAGTAAGGCACCCCGATAAAAGCAGGTTCAATTCGTTAGAGTATATTTCCCTAGCCCATGCGGAGGATCATCACGAGAGCTAGCTACTTTACTTCCACTTAAAGGGACAGAACTCGGGTATAGAGCTCGTCTTATGCAAGTGTAGTGTGTGAGGAGGAACAACAAACCTTTCACCACCTAATCTACTACCCCGATTCTAAATACCCCGATAAGACTAAACAACATAAATCCTTAATTAAGCAATAAATAAATATATGCACCAAAATAATCAGAAAACAATAATAATATGCATGCACATGAATATGGATATATTTAAAAAACATTTTATTATTTTTTAAATTTCCTTATTTAAAAAAAAATTGGAAATTAAAATTAAATACCAATTATACACGACAAAACCGAGACTCTGATAACACACAACTAATTCTAGGTCTGACTCTCTAAAGTCCCCAGTGGAGTCGCCAAGCTGTCGCAACCTAAAAAATAACAAGTCTCATCACGAAACTTTATTACTCGTTAAGCGTGACATTAAAAAAATAGAGGAAAAGATGACTTAATTCCTCTTGAAAAATGAAGGTTTGAAAATGACCTTGAAAAAGACATGGAGTCGCCACTAATATTTTTTAGCTAAGTGTGATCGGCCACCTATTAAAACCGGTTTTGTAAAACATTTTAAAATTAATTAAAACATTTTTCAAACCAATTCCAAGTCTGCATTATAAACCAAAGAAAATCGAAGAATCGAGTTCGGGACTCGGTTACGTGCGGGGAAAGATTAGCATTCCCACAGCGCCCGTATAAAATTGTACCTTATTAATCGTGTGTTATCTCAAGTCTCGGTAAAAAGTCAATTTTGAATTTAGTATTTCAAGTTAATTCCCAATTTAAAGAAAAATAATTCCATTTTTAATTGAAAATGATCCGGAATTTATTAATTCAAAATTTTCCTATATTCCCCAACAAAAGTGGGAAAATATAGAAATTTTTATTACTTTGGAAAAATTTTCGAATCATTCAAGATTTAAAGAAGATATTTCGTTATTAATGATAATGATGATATCCTCCCAACAAACCCGGCAGAGAACTCATGAATTATTTTAACTCGGGAATATCTTTATTTTATTGAAAATCATTATCTTTTTCAAAACATTTTAAAAAAAATATGAATATGTGTGACATAGTAAAGATGATATAACAAAGTCTAGATAATATAATGCAACCTAAATGATATGATATAATTTAAATGGCATAGCATATTCTAAATGAAATGAAATATCTTAAGTGACATGATATATTCTATATGAAATGAAATATCCTAAGTGACATAATATATTCTATATGAAATAATATGTCCTAAGTAACATGAAATATTCTAAATAAAATGAAATATCCTAAGTGACATAATATATTCTATATGAAATAATATGATTTAAATGACATGACAAATTTAAATAACATGGCATATTTTAAATAATATAATCTATATGACATGGAATATAATCTAAGTGACATGAAATGATATGAAACATAAAATAATGTTATCATGGAATATGCATGAAAATAAAAATAATAATGCATGAATATAGTATATGCTAAATGATGTGACAAAAATAAATGACTAAATAAAAAAGCATATGATAGCATGAAATATTCAAAATCATATAACAAACAATATAACATCATAAATAATAACAATACCATAGAAATTATCATAGCAAAAAATCACATATTATATAGTATACAAGAACATGGAAAATGCAATGCATGAAAGTGTATTTTTTTCAGTATACCTAAAAAGATATCCGGCTACCTTAGGAAAAGACACCAAATTAAATTTTCTAAAATCAAAATACTTTGTGATTTGTTGAAAACAATTTTGAAAATCTGATAACTCGTATAATTATATAGTTTTTAGTTATGTTTTATTATTGTTTTGTGTCAAATACGAGTTATTATTGTTTAGTCTAATTGTGTTTATGATCTTTATGTATTTTGGTGTTTTTCACAAGTTTCTTTGAGTGATTTCAGATTACTAGAATTAAGGGCAAATCTAGTTCAGTTCCAGTTCCGACACATTTTGCCATATCAGCTATATCTCGAGTTTCACTGAAGAAATAAGGCTGAAATTTGTAGCTGTGCAAAGCTAAGAGGCATATCTATCTTTTTCATGTTTTACACTTCTTGAAACGGAGTCGTTTTCCCTAGCGAAATTGACCATCAAGTTGGCTGATGTGCAATGACGTTTGTGCTGACCTGTTTTCGTATTTTGCCCATATCTGCTTATCCACATCAGCAAATGAGCTGATTCCAACGGCTATGGATCCGTAACTGATAGGGTAACATTTTTCTAGAAGACCATGTGATCAGATAAGGCCTGCAAAATTGACAAAATCGACCATCAAGTTGGCTGATCAAAATCGTCATGTATGACGAAAATTGTTAGAAAATGCACCCACCTATTATACCTACCTTTGAAATTTGTAAAGCTTGTCTCTTGTCATTTAGCCCTCCAAAATGTGTATAAATAGAGGGCCTTGGGTGATTGTAAGGGATCATATTGTACATAGGTAGGATATTAGCCATTGTAATAAAATTCTCTAAGTTTTCTTCTTCTTTCTTTTCTCTAGTTTTCTTTTTCTTTATTTTCTTCTTCTTCTTTCTTTCTTTTATTTCCTTCTTAGATTCTCTTTAATTTTATGTTTATGTTTACAATGCCTATGCTAGGCTAAACTTCTATTTGGTTAAGGGTGATTTCAAAGCCCTAGACATGTTTTGTGATTGATTTTTAGATTCTATCTATCATTAATTTTCTATCAAAGTTGCTTATGTTCTTCTACAAGAATTGTTCATGATGTTGTCTTGATTTATTTAGGTGTACAACTAGATAGATCTTGATAATTATCTATTGCTAGTTTAGGAATCTTGATCCGTGTAATTGTCTTGATTTCCTATTCATAAGTGGCAATTTGTGATTAATGATTATGGTCAAGTTTTCAATAATTGCAAAGTGGAACATAACCTAAGTTGAACAATCCGAGCTTATGTGTTTGTTGCTTAGATCAACCTATCTTTCTCATCATAAAGCTGCCATTAAATTGAATTTAGAGAGCTTATTCTAGGTTGTTTAATGGTTAGAGATTAAATAGAGAGCTTGTTCTATTTAACGACAAACTAAGGAAAGATTGGGATAACAGAGCTTGTTGTTATCTACGGTTGTTAACTTTGATAGTTGGTTGATATTGATAGATCTGAAATTGATTCTTAATGATGTCTAGTGGTGGAGAATGAAACCTTAACCATATTTTTCATATTTGATTCTTCTTACTTACTTGTTTTCTTACTTTTCTAGTTTGCTTATTTTTAAAAGTATATTTATTTTTATTGGCTGGTTATACCGCCTAATTTGTATATTAACTTTGTTTTATTTTTATTGGCTGGTTATACCGCCTAATTTAGTATATATATTTTTATTGGCTGGTTATACCGCCTAATTTAGTATATATATTTTTATTGGCTGGTTATACCGCCTTGCATCTTATTCTTATTATTTACTTTAGTTTAAATCTGGCTTCAAAAACCCCTTTTCTTTTATTGTTTTCTTTGAACGTAAGTTATAAACTAATAACTCATAGATTAAAACCCAATCCCTGAGGACTCGACCCTTGCTAATCATTATACTTACAATTGATCTTTTTAATGCAAGGTTAAATAAGATACACTCTTTTGGGTGCATCAAATTTTTGGCGCCGTTGCCGGGGATTGTTTTCTTTAGTTTATTTGTTACTTGGTTTATTCTTATTTTCAGTTCTAAATAGTTCTATTTTCTTGTACATACAAGTTTTTCTTATCAAATTTTGAAAAAATAAAATAAAATAAAAAAAAAACGATGGAATTGTGCAATCTAACACTTGAAGAGTTGGTGGCATACATGAACATGGAAAATCAACAAGCCAATCTCACCTACCCAGTTCAACAATTGGCCATGGGAGGATGTCAAGGCCATCAAGTGTTCCAAGACCAACAGTATGATCATTACTCAAACACTTACCATGAGGGATGGTGGGATCATACTAATTATGGCTACTCAGAAAATTACCAAGAAGTAGATCCTTATGCCAATTACATTCATCCATCTAGCTTCAATCAATCATGGTCTCAAGAACCAGATCTTCTTCAACCACCACATATGACTCAAAACTCAGGTACTTCTTTAGAAGATCTTGTCGATTCTCTTGTTACTAATACTTTGCAATTTCAACAGGAAACAAGGGCAAGCATCAAGAGTTTGGAAAAGCAAATGAGCCAATTGGCTAGTAGTATGGTGGTATGGGTAGCACAAAGATCTGAAGAACTCTCTGCCCAAACAATGATTAACCCAAAGGAGAATACTACTATTGTGACCTTGAGGAATGATGAACAAGATGAGGATGAGACAGAATTAGAGATGGATTCTATTCTTGAGGATAATGAAGCCACAAATACAAATAAGAGTATTTCGGCACCTGAGGTAACGTTTGAGATTCCAATTTTTACTAATGTTTCTTCTCCACCTTTTCCTAGTAGATTCGCAAAGTTCAAGGAGGATGAACATGAACAAGACACGCTGGAAACCTTAAACAGTTTGTTTGTGGATGTCATTCAACAAGTACCAAAAGATGCACCATTCCTCGATGATATATGCACCACAAAGGATGATGGAATAATACTTGTAATGGAGAATGCATCCACTGTTGTGCAAAGAAAGTTTCCTCTCAAACGCATAAATTTGGGAAATTTCATGTATGAGCCTGACAAGCCTAAAATGCCAAGAAGGGGAATTGGCTAGGCTGAAAACAATCAATCAAGTGCTAATTGGGGGAGGCAGCCTAATTAGTGAAAGCATTGCCAAACTGCCATCCTCAGATTTGCTCTCTTTTTCTTGATCTTTTTCTTATGTTTCTTTGCTAATTGTGTTTAGTGTTTCTAAGTTCATTTAGGCTGCATAAGTTTATTTTGTTTATTAGTTCTTTTCACTTACACATGATTCTTTCATTTAGGATTAATAGCATTACATTAATGACAATGTAAGAATTATGTGTGGGGGGGAAGAATTTAGGATTTTATTTAGAGTGTTTTGTTTTTGTCTTTTTATGTTGTTTTTCTTTCTGATCCTTGTTTTGAAAATAACTAGATGTAAATATAATTTTTTTTAACCCCGGTTAAATGGCGGATAACGGTACTCCGTGATTATTTAAGTCGGTTCCATCAGCTACCCACAAAACTGATATTGTATATAAATTTCTCTTCCAATTTCTCTTTCAATTTTTTTCATTTTTTTTTTCAGGATGGATGATATTCTCACAAGATTGCAGAAACGATTTCCTCCTTTTCCTCGAAATATTTTACTGAAGCTTTACCAAGTTCGATTTGAAAGATTAAGAATGCTTATGCACAAAGGATTTCCTGAAGACATACGTTGGATAATTGAAGCCAAGGTACGTGAAGATGAATATCTTCCTGTTTTGCATTTACCAGGTACAGGTAGAAGCACTTTTGCAAAGAAGCGACGAGCAAAGCGCATGAGTTCAAATTGCCACAAATGTGCACGATGGACGTGTAACGGTAAATGTCGTTCTATTGGGATTCCGTCCTCTAATCGAGATGATAAAATTGAATTCATTAAGGATGGACTGAGTAAGGAGAATTTGGGTAATATCCAACTTTCTCTTGAGACGCATCCTAGTGGAGACGTACAAAGAGAAATTCTTGATTTATGGCCGCAATTCCAAAGGGAATGGCAACATCTTGGGAATCTGATGTTAAAAGACCCTGTTTGCCAGCTTGTAAGAAAACTGGATGGGAAGCATATCCTCGACTCATAGAAGGCGTTTAAGCCGTTTCTGGACGTAAAACCAGAGGAAGATGTGAGCCACAATCACAACTACAAAAAATGACTTCTCAGCTTTTGGTTTGATTTGCAATAACTTTATTTCGGTTTAATTTACGTGTTATTCGATTTGTGTAATTATTCTCATTTTTTTTATTTGTCTTTTACGATTGATTTTTCTTCTCTTTTTTATTTTCTTCCTGAAATCACGCAAAAATCTTTTGTTAGGTTAACATTTTCTTCTGACAGGTCAAATACACTTTCGGCGACATTATTACTCTTGACTTTTACGGTTGATTTTTCTTCTCTTTTTGATTTTCTTCCTGAAATCACGCAAAAATCTTTTGTTAGGTTAACATTTTCTTCTGACAGGTCAGATACACTTTCGGCGACATTATTACTCTTGTCTGATTCACTACTCAGTCCTCTATATATTACACCATGTACTCATTCTCTTTCAGGCACTCGAAAAAAAGAAAAAAAAAAGAAAAAAAAAATGGAAAGTACTTCGTCCCAACGCATTAAAAAAATTTGTGTTTTGGAGGTGCTTATCCAGGGAAAAATAACATATTCGCTGATGAAGCCATAAGAGTTGGAGTAATACTTGCCCAACAAAAGATCCAGTTGATTTATGGAGGCGGTAGTACGGGTTTAATGGGAGCAGTCGCTACAGCAGCACACGCCGGAGGAAGTCCAGTTCTAGGAGTCGTGCCAAAACTATTCACAGATTTTTATGGACCTACCGTGGGTAAGGAAATACAAGTCTGGAGTATCCCTGAACGGATAACAATCATGTACCATTCTGCCGATGCATTCATTTCTTTACCAGGAGGTCTGGGTACATTGGAAGAAATAGCTTGCATGGCTTCTTGGTCATCTTTGGTCACAAATAAGAAACCCATTGGTTTGCTTAATATTAATGGTTATTTTAATAATTTGCTTTCATATTTAGATAATGCTGTGGATAATGGATTCATGTTTTCAGAGGCAAGGAGAACCATAATTTCTGCTACAACCATTGAAGATTTACTCAAAAAGCTCCAAGCTTATGAGTGTTTATCTGCTACGGTTGTTTCGCAAACGCTCGGAAAAAGAAAAAGAGATATGGACGAGCAAGGAGTGGATTGCACTTTGTCTTTGTGACATTATCTAACATTTTGCTTGTTGTGTCTCAGTTATAATAAGTGGTTAGCAACCTCTACAGGTAATATCTCCTAAATTTTACCTTCTTAAAAAAAAAAAAAAAGTTTGTTGTGTTTTAAGCAGTTTAGAAGTATTCATTCTGAACAAGGTCTGAGTAAAGGAGACTTGAGACATACCTTGTCAGTTTGATTTCTTATTTTCAAAAAAAAAAAAAAAAAAAAAAAGAGAGTTTGTTGTGTTTTAAGCAATTTAGAAGTATTCATTCTGAACAAGGTCTGAGTAAGGGAGACTTGAGACATACCTTGTCAGTTTGATTTTAATCTTTTTACTTTTACTTGTTAATTTTTGTTTAGTATTTTAGGATTATTTAGGTTGCATGAGTTTGTTTTGTTTTGAGTCTAGTTATTCCTATTCTTATGTTATTAGTTCTTTTCTCTTACACATGATTCTTTCATTTGGGTTAATAGACTTACATTGAGGACAATGTAAGAATTAAGTGTGGGGGAAATGATTTAGGATTTCTTTTTTTTTTGTCTACTATTTTTTTTTTATGAGTCTTTATTATTATTATTATTTTTTAGTGTGTTTTAGTTCCTTTTTAATACAATGATGAGATATGAATTGCATAAGTCTAAAACATATTTATTAGTGAGAAGATTTTCATGAGAATTGAGCTTGATGTCAACCTTTTTATGAGCCAATGTTAATATGATATGTTGATTGAGAAAGAAGCATGTTTAGACTTAATCTGACTTGTATAATCATTCTTGTGAGTTTTTGAGCCTAAAATGATTGATGCATTATACAAATCAATCTAATTTCTTTCTTGAGTGCTCTTATGATTACATGATTCTCTAGAACTTGCTTTAAACCGTTTGAGACTATATTGATGCATGTGACAACATGAATATGATAGAGGCATTAGGATTTTTAGCCAGGGCCAAACAACCATCCCTTATTGATGTTCCAAGAGAACACACCCTTAGTGAACCAATTTGAGCCTACATTGAATAAGCTATCTCTTTGGTAACCATAACTTGTCCCTAACCTAAATATACTTATATCTTTACCTTTGTTCCAAAGATGAATTAGCATGATTTGAGACAAGTTGCAAAGACAAGGGATATTTTTTGGTTAGAAACAAGAAATAAGTGTGGGGGAAAAGAAAAGAAAAGTCAAGAGAAAAAGAAATGGAATACTGGCAAATACATTCCTATATAAAAAAAAATGAATCATCTCTTGAATTTGTGGAAAAAGAAAAAGATGTTACAAAGTTGTTTAGAATGAAGAAAAGGCCCAACATGAATATCCGGCCTAGGTGACTATGTACTTGTAAAGAGTTTTGAGAAGTTTCTTTGTATAATCTTTTTATGTCTCTAAACTTTATGAACTCTTTGGAACCTTTGTGATATCTTTATCCTTTTGTTCTTCAACCACATTACAAACCCCTTGGCCCCATTACAACCTTGATTAAAGACCTCTTGATTTATGAAGTTGCATGATCTTTTAGTGGAGAATAGGTGGACAAGCAAGAATATGGTAGAACTGTTTTCATGAGATTGATTGAGTGTAAACACTTCACCACTACTTTAAAGAGTGAAAATCATGAGGGTATCCCATGTGAGAAGTTGAGATTAAGTTTGAATATGCACTATTTTGATTGAAATATGTTATGTTAATATTGGCTTAACTCAAACAATTTACATTCAAGTATGATTTTTTGTGAAATTCTTTAAGCTATTGATTAGTTTATAAGACTTGTTCAAAGATTGTCTCTAATTTGTATTGAAAGGATTAGGAGTAAATATTTTTAGTATATGTAGTTTATTTATATTTTAGTTTTTCAATGTTTGTGGGTATCGTTCTAGTAAACCCTCACGAGACTAAACTCGTCCACTAGGGACACCTAGGGGTTTAAAGGCTTGTGTCACATGCTAAGTGCCACCGTGATTTCCTACGAAAGTGGATTAGATTAGATTTTCTTATTTTATTTTTATTGAGTCGTTGCTAGGGACTAGCAACAATCTAAGTGTGGGGGTGTGATAACTCGTATAATTATATAGTTTTTAGTTATGTTTTATTATTGTTTTGTGTCAAATACGAGTTATTATTGTTTAGTCTAATTGTGTTTATGATCTTTATGTATTTTGGTGTTTTTCACAAGTTTCTTTGAGTGATTTCAGATTACTAGAATTAAGGGCAAATCCAGTTCAGTTCCAGTTCCGACACATTTTTCCATATCAGCTATATCTCGAGTTTCACTGAAGCAATAAGGCTGAAATTTGTAGCTGTGCAAAGCTAAGAGGCATATATATCTTTTTCATGTTTTACACTTCTTGAAACGGAGTCGTTTTCCCTAGCGAAATTGACCATCAAGTTGGCTGATGTGCAATGACGTCTGTGCTGACCTGTTTTCGTATTTTGCCCATATCTGCTTATCCACATCAGCAAATGAGCTTATTCCAACGGCTATGGATCCGTAACTGATAGGGTAACATTTTTCTAGAAGACCATGTGATCAGATAAGGCCTGCAAAATTGACAAAATCGACCATCAAGTTGGCTGATCAAAATCGTCATGTATGACGAAAATTGTTAGAAAATGCACCCACCTATTATACCTACCTTTGAAATTTGTAAAGCTTGTCTCTTGTCATTTAGCCCTCCAAAATGTGTATAAATAGAGGGCCTTGGGTGATTGTAAGGGATCATATTGTACATAGGTAGGATATTAGCCATTGTAATAAAATTCTCTAAGTTTTCTTCTTCTTTCTTTTCTCTAGTTTTCTTTTTCTTTATTTTCTTCTTCTTCTTTCTTTCTTTTATTTCCTTCTTAGATTCTCTTTAATTTTATGTTTATGTTTACAATGCCTATGCTAGGCTAAACTTCTATTTGGTTAAGGGTGATTTCAAAGCCCTAGACATGTTTTGTGATTGATTTTTAGATTCTATCTATCATTAATTTTCTATCAAAGTTGCTTATGTTCTTCTACAAGAATTGTTCATGATGTTGTCTTGATTTATTTAGGTGTACAACTAGATAGATCTTGATAATTATCTATTGCTAGTTTAGGAATCTTGATCCGTGTAATTGTCTTGATTTCCTATTCATAAGTGGCAATTTGTGATTAATGATTATGGTCAAGTTTTCAATAATTGCAAAGTGGAACATAACCTAAGTTGAACAATCCGAGCTTATGTGTTTGTTGCTTAGATCAACCTATCTTTCTCATCATAAAGCTGCCATTAAATTGAATTTAGAGAGCTTATTCTAGGTTGTTTAATGGTTAGAGATTAAATAGAGAGCTTGTTCTATTTAACGACAAACTAAGGAAAGATTGGGATAACAGAGCTTGTTGTTATCTACGGTTGTTAACTTTGATAGTTGGTTGATATTGATAGATCTGAAATTGATTCTTAATGATGTCTAGTGGTGGAGAATGAAACCTTAACCATATTTTTCATATTTGATTCTTCTTACTTACTTGTTTTCTTACTTTTCTAGTTTGCTTATTTTTAAAAGTATATTTATTTTTATTGGCTGGTTATACCGCCTAATTTGTATATTAACTTTGTTTTATTTTTATTGGCTGGTTATACCGCCTAATTTAGTATATATATTTTTATTGGCTGGTTATACCGCCTAATTTAGTATATATATTTTTATTGGCTGGTTATACCGCCTTGCATCTTATTCTTATTATTTACTTTAGTTTAAATCTGGCTTCAAAAACCCCTTTTCTTTTATTGTTTTCTTTGAACGTAAGTTATAAACTAATAACTCATAGATTAAAACCCAATCCCTGAGGACTCGACCCTTGCTAATCATTATACTTACAATTGATCTTTTTAATGCAAGGTTAAATAAGATACACTCTTTTGGGTGCATCAAAATCTTGGATGAAAGCTAAACCATAGTCGAATTCCCCTTTAAAATAGCTCTATTTTCCTAAGTTTGAAATCTCGAACTTGACCACCATTGACCCGAGCTTTATAAAATCATACTTTAAGTTTAAATGGCTTAGAAACCACCCTAAGACAGTAGCTAAAATTCCTAATCAGCCCCGTCTAAGTAACTTAGCTAAAACAGAAAATTAATTTTCCCTTAAATTCAAATCTTACTCTACTGTCCAGTTTCAAAGCGTGATTTTTTAACCTATTTTTAAAATTTAAAAAAAATCTAAAAAAATACTGGAGACTCGGAACATGTAAAACTACACGGGAAAAAATTGGCTTAATTTTCTGATTAAAGATAACTTCCCAGAAAAATCGAGAAAGTCAGAACACTGGGTGAAAAACTATTTTGCCAAAACACATTTTTATGCCTTTGATAAAATCATTTAAAAATCAAAGTAAAAATATTGGAGACTCTCTTAAACACCTAAAAACAGTAGCTAAAACTTCTAAAAATTTGGCCAAAAATTGGCTAAGTAAAAAAATCACAAAGGTAGAATAATCAATTTGACAACTCTTTAATTTCCGACAAGTATGCTCAAGTGAGCATGACTTTGAGCCATTGATTGGCCTAAGTCATAAATCAAGTGGCATGACATGAGATGCATGAACATACAGCAAATTGAATGCATGAAATGCATGATTTAAAACCTAAATGACATGAAAAATGCATGGAATAAAGAGTATGACATAGACCTAACATGAACTTGCATGGTAATAAATGCAACCTAGGTCTAAACATGCATGAAATGCATGGTAATGCAAATGAAACCTAGACCTAAAAAATGCATGGCAATAACAAAAACACATGGTATGCTAAATCAAAATACACAAAGTCATAGCATGAAAAAGCAAACCTATCAACTAGCATGATGAAAATGCATATAGGAGACATAAAATGGGGGAGGTAACCGAATGGTCTATAGGCCTAAATGGGCATGGCATTTTCACAAACACATGGCACACTAAATCAAAATACATAAAATCATAGCATGGAAATGCAAGCCTATCAACTAGCATGATGAAAATGCACATACAAAGCATAGAAAATGGAGGAGTCCGAATGGTCACATGCTCTCAATGATGGTATTCTAGCATGGCATTTTCACAAACACATGACATACTAAATGCAAGGCTAAAGAAGAAACATGCTAAAACATGCAAACATGAAGTAAAGGCATGAACACAACTAGACATTTTCACAAACACATAGTATAGTAAAATGCAAATCATGAACAACTCAAACATTTTGAAAACAGAAAATTAGAAAATGTAAACAAGGAAAGTAAACATGAATACAAGATGAAAGAATCAAAAATAGAGATAAGTAAGTAAAAAGATCAAAACAAACTTCATGCTTTAGTTATTTTTAGAAAAAAATAGAACATCAAAACATGCTAAGCATCCCAATCAACATGAAAAAGAAGCAAACATCAACCATTCCACAAAATAGGCCTTTCAGCCACCCTCAAAAAGATGTAAAAAAAATTGGTTTTTTCAAAAATTTTCAAGAAAGCACAAAAGAGAAAGTTGAAGAGAAAACTTAAAACACTTATTTCAAAATCAAAAGAAACTCACCAAAATCAAATGAAAAACAGCAAATTAAGAATGGAAATGTAAAAAAAGTGCAAGAGAAAGGTGTTTTTAGCTACCTCTAAAAGCTATATTGCAAGCTTTTTTCCCTTCTTACTTTTTTTATCTTTCTAAAATTTTTATCTGCTTTCAACAAGGGAGATTATTCAGCCAAGCAAGTGTCTAAAAATGAAAGAGACCCCCCTCTCCCTTAAGGTGGCCGAATGGCCTTAGAATGGTGTAGGAGGTTCTAGAATTTTTCCTACCAATTTTGATCATATGACCTTTAATCTAAGATGCTTTCTATGTAGAATTCTCACCCTTAGATTGGAATAATCAGCTCCTAAATATGATGTCATGAAGATGATGTCCTAAATAGGATGTCATAAATATGACCTCATCCCTCTCCATCCATTGGTCCATGTGTCACAATTTCAAAGGCTTGATCAAGAAAAATAACTACATTCCTCTTCACTCTTAGCCCTATGATCTAAAATCTCAGCAATGTCATTCTCCATTATGGGCTTGGCTGGTTGCCCTTTCAAAAAACCAGCCCAATCTCCAATTTTTCAAAGATCTTTTTTAGTTTTTTCGGTGAAATTACCTTTTTGACCTCCAAACCAAATTAAATAGAAAACGGACTCCAAATCCAAATTTTTCTGCACCAATCTCTTCCAAATAATTTAAAAGTGAGATCTAAAATTTTTTATAATTTTTGGAGCTCATTTGCTTTTTTTCGGGATTTATCTACTTGAATTTCAGCATAGTGGGCCCGGGATTTGCCATTTTGCAAATGAACTGCGAATCCAAATTTTATTTCGACAATCTCTTCCAAATAATTTAAGAATAAGATTTGCAAATTTTCAAAATTTTTGAAACTCATTTGCTATTTTTTCGGGATTTATCTTCTTGAATTTCAGCATATTGGGCCTAGGATTTGCCATTTTGCAAAAGAACTCTGAATCCAGATTTTCTTTTGCCAATCTCTTCCAAATAATTTAAAGAATGAGATTTGCAAATTTTCAGAATTTTTGGAACTTATTTGCTATTTTTTCAGGATTTATCTTCTTGAATTTCAATATAGTGGGCCCGAGATTCGCCATTTTGCAAACAAACTCCAAATCTAGATTTTTCTTCACCAATCTCTTCCAAATGATTTAAGAATGAGATCTGCAAATTTTTAGAATTTTTGGACCTCATTTGCTATTTTTCCTGAATTTTCCAATTTTGCCCTTTTGTCTCCAGTTTTGCTCAAAACAAGTCCGATTTTCAGATTTTCCTTTTCTGTGACTTTGTCATATATGGAATTGGAGTTGGTCCAAAAATGCCCAATTTTTATGATCAAATTCCCTTCCGCTTTGATTTTTCCTCTTTTCAGTATCGGGAATTTCCTCGTTTTTCTGTTTTTCCTTCAATCGGCTCTTTTCTCGGAATTACTTCAAACTGAGCCTTGGGCTATCCATGTTTACTCATTCCTCATCAATTAGGGGCTTTAGTTATACCGAATCATGCCATTTCTGTAATTTTTTCCAATTTCACCCAAAATCCACCAAAAGTCCTAATTCTCGATTTTCTTCCAAATTGACTTTTCCTTCGGTTTTACCTCCAAATGGCACCTCCATTATCGTAGTCAGTGCTTATCTTTCATTTGGAACCTCAAATTTCGATCAATTTGATCGTTTAAGCACTTTTTCCCAAATTTTTTGAACTAGGGTTTCCTTTCTACTGAACCTCCGTAACCCAACTTCCGAACTTCATATCTTTCATTGTAGACCTCGGATTATCAAAATTATTTCACCATTTTTCAATTGAACTTTGAATCTTGATTTTGAGAGTGGGTTGACTTTTTAGTAGTTGACTTTTTAGGGTTGACTTTTTCGAGTTTGACTTTTTCAAGATTGATTTTTTTTTTGTCTACTTTCTTAAACTAAGTCTCGGAGTACCACCTGCAGGATGAGAAAAGCCTTTTTGCATTTTGAAACGTCACTTTAAGAAGAAAACATACCTGATTTTGTGGTACGGACAAAATTAGGTGTCTACAACTTCTATGAATATAGACTTCCTGTGTCTGTTTTCACTCACTAATTCACCCCAAATTATTCTATGTCTTATGAGAGAGAGACTCAACATTCTTCTGATTCGTTGTGTTGCATCCGAGTGTGCTCTTATTTGCAACGATTATCGAGGAAACCTGGGAGACGATTTGCATCAAACTGTAAGCACCTTTAGACAGGCAAAAAACGTCTTAAGGTCAGAGGTCCAACCTTGACTCGATATTGATTTTTTCAAATTAATTCTTGTAAGTGTCTTTATATTCGATTATGTATATTTGTTCGTATATTTATATTCTGTTTATAAGTAGTATATAGAAAATATTATCCCACAAATAATACTTAATGGGTGTCTATAAACATCAATTAAACGAACTTTTTTATTTATTTATTTTTGGCACATGTCTTGGATACTTTTTGTTTGGTTTTTGACATACAATTAAAAAAAAGGAATTTAATTCTTATCAACTAATTTTTATTTGGTAATTGATTGATGGTTTAATTTGGTATATTTTTTAGACTTATATTTTTCTAGTTTTGAATTTTCATGTGTTAGGTTTGTTTAGGTTTTATTTATTGCGACGGTTAGAATTAAATCTTAATCAATTTAATTAAAGATTTTGTTAATGAATATCTTTAGGTATTCTTTAAATTTAGTGAATATACTATTTATAATAATATTATATTAAATGTAATAATTAATAATTTTATTTTTAATAAAAAAAACTAAAAAAAAAACTTTAGGACACTCGTTAACAAAATCATTTAACTAAAAATTCAACACTCTACTAACAGATCACATGACTGATGACCTTATCGGTTTAATGTTTACTATTAATAGTATTAATTAAGTTAAACTACAACAAAATGTTAAAGGTTCCAAACTAATCCAAACAATAATAAATATAAAAGTTTTGTTTTTTTTAAATATGAAATTTTAAGGTAATATTAAAAAAATTTATTAATACTATATTTTTAAAATAATATCTAAATTATCTTTAATCAATGATTATTGGCATCCATTAGGATTTTAAAGTTTTTTTTTATATATAATTTATGATTAATTTTTTTTTTAGGAATTGTACCATTTAGTAGACATGCTAATTCGTAAATCTGTGTTGTGTTCGTATATTTTATCGTATTATAATCGTGATTAATGTATTTTATATTTATATTAAATTTTGATACGTTAATAATTCGTATTATATAAATTTTGAGACATTCATGTATACGTATCTTATTCGTGTTATTTTTTCGTATCATATTATTATTTTATATCATATTTTAATTATATTTTACGGATCATGTTTGTGTCGTGTCCATACCATTTAATACAAACCTCAACTTTTGTAGAAGAACTAAATTATGCTAACGGATTAATAAGGATCACAAAATTAAGTCTAGTTTAGCATTATTTTTGGAAAAAAAAATTTGATTAAAAAAAGTGTATTTTAAAAGTGTAAGAGAAAAATTATAATTTAAAAATTGTAAGTGTTTAAAATGTGAAAAAGTGGGTGAATTAGAATGTCTAAAAATATATTTATTTTATTTATTTGATATTTAAAAAATTTTAAATATTAAATATTTATAATTTTAAAATTTATATTTTTATATTTTTATATAAACATATATATTTTGTATGTGTATATAATGTATTTTATTAAAAATTTGAAAATAGATTTTATATATAAAAAATTTAAAAATATCTTGCTTGCTTAGAATTCCTAATCTCCACTCTTACTACTAATTTTTTTTTTTTTTTTTTTTTTTGTAAAAAATCAAAAAAGAAGAACTAAAACACTGTAAACTGGAAATATTTTTCTGTTAATAGAATAGGTTGGCGGGCATGGGGAATAGGCGGTTAGGCTTAGCTGTCACTTAGGATTTTTGTTGGTTTTATTTTTTGAGGTTGGCATTGCTAAATTGCCATAAATGTCAATTCGATAAGGGATATTGGGAGGCTCTAAAGTCGTCGTCTAGCTTTCCATATCTATCTCTCTCAGAGCAATGTATGGCGTAAAACTTGGGGGATTGCATTTTGGATTTGGCCATTTGAGGTAGGTGACTTTCTCTCTCTGCCTGTACCTCAGCTTTTGCATTTTTCTCAAGTAATAATTTATTAGTACTAATCATTTACTGTTCACCTTTTAATTTATTTTTAAACACTTTATTAGTAGTTTTAAGCTCTAATTATGACTATAGATATATTTTAGGTTTTGCTTCTTGGAGGTTAGATTGTCTTTGGGAGTGGATTGTAAGCAAAGACTTGTTTCAGATTAATTGGAAAGAAAAATCCCTCATTCTTGTTCAACAACAACAAAAAAGTATGGGTTAAACCAAGAATTGAATTGTGTTGGGGTTGAAGATGGATAGGAGGAGTTGGCTATGGAGAAGAAAGTCTAAAGAGAGGAGTCCAGGTGAAACCGATAGTTCAGGAGGTTCCATTTCATCTCATTCTGAAAGATTCTCTGATGAGCAGGTATATAATTTCTTTTTTCTTTTTATTTTGTTATTTTTATAATTGTCCATTCCTTTGGAAATATAATATCCTGCATTTTGTTGCCTTTACATTTTTTTTTAGAAAAGAATTCTTCAATTGTGCTGTAAATATATCCCTTATTTGTATTTTTGATGGACTTATATGAAAATCTTTTTGGGTTATTTTTGTTGTTGTAAATTGAATGATATCAATCTAGTTTAACCAAAAATAACTCAAATTGGTATCTAGCCCCTCTGGATGGTCCTGTTGGTTGCCTATTTCAAAGTAATCATCATTCTCAAACTCTGATGAAACCAATAATTGGCTCTGGATATTCTTGCTTAGGCAATCAGATGGCTCTCCTTTCATCTTTAAATGTTGGCATTTATGGAGCTTAACTTTTACTGAAAAATTTTCTTGGACGCTTTGTTAAGATAATTTCTACATTTTTGTTTCTTGATTCAGTTAATGATAGTTCTTTCCTACAATTTTATAGAGTATGTGCCAGGAAAATTTCACTCTTTTTGTCTTTATGAGCATAGTTATATGAAGGCAATTTTTACGAGCAACTAGATTGGAGCAATAGGGTTGCAAAAATATGCAGTTTTGATTGTTGCTGTCTTCGAGTGACATATCTTTCAAGGAGAAAGGAGGAAGGAGTTAGGAGACTGAGGGATGGATAAGGATAGCTGATGTGATTTTTTTTTACATTGAATATCATTTAGTCATAATTTGAACAGAGCAGATGTACTAAACTAATTGTAAAGAAGGATGCTGGCTTGTTTCTTGCTGTGGCCTAAGGCTCTAATGTGAGCACCTCCCCGTTTATTTGTTTTTAAGCTTTTTGTGCCCACTGATAACAAGAAACGATCAAATAACAAGGCTAAACAAATCTGGACAGCAATGTGGTCTAAGTAAGTTGATGTTGGGGAAATTTAGTTTTTGGATACAAAGTTTGTGCACTCCGCTTGTTCCTTGAGTTATATGTGCACCTGAATATCACTTGTGAGACATTGCTTCTGATTTATGTCAGAAAGAGTGATAAGCCCTAAGTCATTGAAGACCTTGAAAGCTTGAGAAGCTGAAAAGACTTGGTTTGGGCACTCTAGAATGATTCAGGAATTCTTTATAAGCTTTTTAAAGTTAAGTTAATACTCCTGAAGTGTCTATTTTTCCTTTCTTAGTAAAAGAAAATTGTCATTGGATCTGTGAAGTCATAAGAGCCATCGATCATTGTTGACAGAGGAAAAGGGATTATAGATCACTCTGTTAGACCCTTGCAAGGTTCAGAAGGCTGTTTTTGGAATTTTCCCAGCCATAGATTATTATTAAGCAGTGTTATCTATTACACAAGCATGATCGACCAGAGTTTAGTTCCTTCTGAACTTCATGAAGGAAATGAATGATAATTGAGGGGCATGTATTGAAGGTGGGCCAGAAACTGCTCTCTGGATGATTCAGGCATGTGCTCATCTGTCACTGGTTTTATCTTTAATTTTCAATGATTTCAGATATCTTGGAGGCTATGTATAGTTTATGTCTTTATAATACTTTTTTTGAAGACCTAGATAAGCTATACAAAAGATACCTCGATTGTGATCTTATGTTCTTCTTACAGTAATTTTCTTCTCATATACTCCATTTGTATGTTTGTATATAGTAATATTGTTTTTTAGTTTCTGTTGGTTTGGTTGGAGACAATCTAATATTTCTTTGTTGTCAAAGGCTAGCGTCACCCATAGTTCTCAATCACTAGAAGTCACATCAAAAGACGTACCCATTGATGAAGAAGTTAATAATAATGTGAAGTCCTTAACGGAGAAATTATCTGCTGCTCTTATGAACATCAGTGCCAAAGAAGACTTGGTAAAGCAGCATGCTAAAGTTGCAGAAGAAGCTGTCTCAGGTATCTTTTTTTTTTTTTTTGTGCATATAACCTAAGATGGAAATTAACTAGTGGATTTTTTTTTTTTTTAATAGTGGGAAAAAATAACATTAAGTTCTGCACAAGCTTCAAACATATTGTTGTGAATAATAAGGTTTTTGACAATCATTATCTCCCCTCTTGTTGAAGACTAGGTGGATATGTTATGTAGTACTGTATTTTGATTTCTTTATTGGAGAGAATTACATTTATGTCGATACAAAAAAATTGACTCAATATGAATGATGGTGCAGAAAATGGCCACAAATTTAGCTTCTATCATTTATCTCTTTATTAAAGAAGGTTAACCAATTAGCATTTTACCTTCTATTTCTTCTCATTGCCTATGATTTACTGATATACAGCTGAAAGAGGGACAAGAAGATAAAAATAGAGAAGAATAAAAGTAAAGAAAAAGTTTGTTCTTTGATACTTTTGAGAGATGAAATGTTTATAGAATAAATAACTTAGTAGTGATATCCATGTTTGTGGTCAACTAATGAGGAATAGTTTATTTTTGGTAGCATTTTGTTCTTGGAAGCTTAGGGTTTTTACTTTTTTTCTTTTGTTTACATTTTTTTGTTCTGAAAATCTGCTGCAACAGAGAAGTTAATTGTTTGCTTTATTTTTTTCAAATCTGAAATTAGGCTGGGAGAAAGCTGAAAATGATGTGTTGGCTTTGAAGCAACAGCTTGATGCTGCTATTAAGAAAAATGCAGCACTTGAAGATCGAGTTGGTCATCTTGATGGGGCACTCAAGGAATGCGTCAGACAACTTAGACAAGCAAGGGAAGAGCAAGAGCAAGAGCGGAAAATCAATGAAGCTGTTGCCAAGAAATGTCATGAATGGGAATCTTCTAAGTCAGAGCTTGAGAGTCAGCTTCTGGACCTCAAGGCTCAACTTCAAACCGCAAAAAGTGAGACTGCTGCCTCAGTTGATCCTGATCTTCATCTGAAGCTCGAGGCATTTGAGAAAGAAAATTCAGCCCTTAAACTTCAGCTCCTTTCTCGAGCTGAGGAGCTAGAACTTAGGATTATTGAGAGGGACCTGAGCACCCAAGCAGCTGAAACTGCCAGCAAACAACATTTGGAAAGCATAAAGAAGTTGGCTAAGCTTGAAGCTGAGTGCCGCAGGCTAAAAGCCATTGCTCGTAAAGCATGCCATGCTAATGATCAGAAATCTTACGCTGCCTCCTCAATTTGTGTTGAATCTTTTACAGATAGCCAATCAGACAGTGGGGAGAGGCTAATTGCAGTTGAAACTGATATGCACAAGATGAATGGGTTGGAGATGAATGACTGCGAGAGAAGCCGCTCAGATGCATGGGCATCTGCACTAATTACAGAACTTGATCAATTTAGGAATGAGAAGGCCGTTGGAAGAAACATCATGGCCCCTTCAGTAGAAATCAATCTCATGGATGATTTTCTTGAAATGGAAAGGCTTGCAGCTTTGCCTGATACAGAAAGTGGAAGTGGTTTTAATGAGGCTGGTCCTGTATCTGATCAAACCAGTACAGTTGAAAACCCATTAAAGACTGAACTTGAAGCCTTTATCCATCGGATTGCTGAACTAGAGGAGAAGCTAGCGCTGACTGAAGAAGAAAAGTTGGAATTGCAGATGGCTTTCACTGTATCTCAAAAGCAGCTTAAAACATTGCAGAATCAACTAAGGGAAGCAGAGACAAAGTTGGAAGATGTGCAAGCTCAATTATCTCTTGCTGACAACTCAAAGCAAGCCGCAGAGAAGGAAGTAAAAGTTGCAAACATGAATAGAGAAGTGGCGGAATCAAGACTTAGAGATGCTGAAATTAAAATAAAGACTTTAATGTCCAAAGTTACTTCGTTAGAAGAAGAGGTTGAAAAGGAACAAGCATTGTCTGCTGAAAACATGACCAAGTGCAAAGAATTGGAGGATGAACTTTCTAAAATGAAATGTGCAGCCAAGCTCCGGCATGAGGTAGAGCTCCAGCATGTGGCAAGATATAATGAAGAGTTGAAGGTGCAGCAGGTCAGTTATTTAGTATGCTTATTTTAATTTTAGACATTGTTTAGAATGCATCAAAGAAAGAAATATATTCTTTTCAAAGGAGCAAAACCTATATGCAAATGTTAATTCAAATGGAAACTGCATCACTTCAGTCTATATTGTAAGTTGGCATGTTTCTATGCAGGATGTAGGTCCATCTAGAAGAACAAGTACTAAGTGAGCATGGCATGCATATTTTAGCATCCTGTTGATGCAGGATGCTCAATAGAATGCTTTAAAATGACTTTGGGATTCTGGAGGTTTTAAATTCTGCATGTTTTGTTGTGAAAAACCTTTTGAATTTTGCTATTTGTCGTGTGAGATTTTGTATACTGCCTTAATTTACTAAGCTTTGCATGATTCTTGGCTTAATTCCCCAAGTGCGGTGATAATCTATTCCTACACGTGCAGAATGCCCTTTTAATTTCTCCCAGATCCATGGACATGCTCATTGAAGGAAATTTTTTTTTATCTTTTATTTTTCTTCCTGCGGCTAGTCATTTGATTTGATTTTCCACTTTGTCAAAAATACCAAAACTTGCTTTTTCCTATAGAATCAGGACGACTAATTTCAAAATGCCAGTCAAATATTTTCATTGAAGTCATGTTTGAGAACTTCCTAATTATACTCTATATATCTGCTGGTTATATTTGGTGGTGTAATACATTTCTGGGAATTATGAGAAGCAAAGCACATTACCCTAGTAGAAAATGCCATTGTCAATGTACAACAACATTACATTATGTAAATTTCTGGTGGAGTACTGGAGAGTACCAACTTCAAGTGATGGTTTTTGGTGTAGGATGCAAAGTAAATTGACATGGGATGTGACATAGGGTTAATGAGGAGTGCATTTTATTACTACAAAAATTGTTCAAAGAGTAATTTCTTCCATGTATGAGATAATTTTCAATTGGCATAATCATTTGGAAAGATTTGGGTTGGGTGGATGCAGTAAAATTAAATTATTTTTTTTCTTATAAACTGCCTGTCTTGTTAGTTGTAATCTTATAAACATGTTATTCGTTATATGCAGGACAAGGAGCTAGCAACTGCTGCCAGTAAACTTGCAGAGTGCCAGAAGACAATTGCTTCTCTCGGCCAGCAGTTGAAATCTCTTGCTACACTGGAAGATTTCCTGATTGACTCTGATAAGCCGCTGGAGCTTGTGGATGGAGGATTGCAGTGTCCCAAAAACGGTGAGGAACAACTGAAACTGGGTTCTACTGATATGGGTTTTTCAAAAAGAGACTCTGAGTCTTCTAAAATAGTTGGTGAGTATATTAAATATTCAGAGATTGGCAATGCTATGGAGTCAATATTACCACTTAAACCAGTCATTGCCTCTGACAAAACTCGAACTGGTTTCGGGAAAATTTTCCCACGAAGTAGAAGTGGGAAACAGGTTTGAGTATCTGCTGTCAGTCATATTTGGTTTTAGACCAAAATCATAGACCTAAAATATGTGAATCAACAGGAGTATCTAAATACATGATTACTCTGGATGAAAAGAAACTATTGAAAGAAAATATAGTATACAATCATAGCATTTTTCCCCCCCATGTTTTCACTTGCCCTGCAATCTTAAATTCCATACTTCATGTTGGACTGAGCATTTGGCTCAGGTTACTTCTTGGCTGTCTTATGAATAAGAGTCAAAATTTACAAAAATAGCTTTCAGTATCTGGAAGGATTGAGTCTGAGTGACTTGAGGAGCATATCCTTTGAACTAGAGTGTAATTGAGCCTAGCCGAGCTCAAGTTGTAAGAAAATCGAACTCGACTCGAAATTCGAGATTCAAAACTCGACTCGAGTTTGATCGAGTTTCATTTTTAAAGTTCGAGCTCAATTTGAGATAAAAATCAAACTGTTCTAGCTCGCTAGATTAGACTCATTTACCCAGTAAAAAATTAGCTCGATTCTCATACTTGATTTCAAACTCGATTATTTGTCATCGAGTTCGAATTGAGATTTTTCAATACTAAATAAAAATAAAAAAGCTCTATTAGGCTCGCGAGCTACTTGAGTTAAGCATTAGAATACTCGAATTCGGCTCGCTCGATAGCTTGAGCTGCTCGAGCTCGACTCGACAATGACCGAGCCGAATTCAAGTTTTTTTTCGAGTCGAACCCGAGTAGCTTGCGAGCACAAGTGTCTCGTTTACGCCCCTATTTGAAACCATTCCACTGAAAACATAGCGTTTTTGCCAATCTGAGTAATTAGCTATTACAACTGATTCAAAGTTAATCCTGGATGAAGGTAATGAATGCTACTTGTTGAGTAGCCTCATTAACCTCTCCCCCTTAGGCCCCAAATAAGAGAAAAAAAGTCCTTTCCTGAAATTAGTCTTGATCTTGAATCTACTCATTTTTTTTTTTTTTTTAATAATTATAATAATACTATTATATTATCACTTTAAGTTGCCTTAGCAGCCAAGCCAAGTGTTATCAGAAGAACATCACGACAAACACTTGTCAATATTCTAAAAACGTTGACCATGGATAATAAAAAATTGAATATTCGATATTATTTGATTCATTTTTTGTGGATTCAGATATTGTTGATTCGAATAATTTGCGGATTCGGGTATTAAATTTATTATTCGCAGTGGATTCGGATATGAACCTTCGGATATCCGTTATCAAAATCCGCTTTGATTTTGATTCGAATAGTGTGGATATCCAAATCCGTTATCTGAATCCGCTTTATTTATACGAATTCGGATATCGGATTATTTAGTTCTTGTTTAATTCTATATTTTTATTTTAAAAACAGAAATGAATTAATAAATTCGAATATTTAGCGGATTCAGATATCCAACAGATATTGCTAAGTCTAATGCAGATTCGAATGATAATATTTGAATAATAAACGAATTCGAATTTCAAATAAATTAAGTGAATTTGGATATCATTTCTATTTTTTTTTGTTGTTGTGAGTTTTACTTATTCTCCTTCTGGGGAGAGAATTATATATTGAGCTTTAAAAATCAAAATCAATCATCAGAGTTGCTTTTGTTTTTTGTTTTTTTTTTTAATGATTGTTTCATTTTGAATTTTAATTGCTTGATTGACATGAATAGCCATTTCATTTCTGGTTTATTCGGGAGAGAATGGTTATTTGGTTATTTGATTCACTAAATACCAAATCGGCTGAATATTTATTACTCAAATTCCTGAAAGTTATTCTTCACTTTTATCAAAGAATAGCTATTTCGAACAACAAGAAATAAAATATCAAATTTAAACCATTTTTCTGGCTATTTATATAAACAGCAATAACTTGATTTGATATCAAATCTAAATTCACCCTTACAGATGCTCATTTTCTAAACTGTCTTGTAGATTTCTGGACGACTGAACCTTTGATCATCGTATTGTGGCGATTACCAATTTTCTTTTACTATTAGATTGTAAGTTATAGTTTAATTTCCTAATTCTAAACTGAAGAAAAATCCACTCTCAGGATCCAACAAGTGGTGCTCCATATTTCCTTAATTATGTGCAGAAAATGAAGGTCTAAAGAAATATAATTAGATAGCTTTCCAGTCATTGCACCTTGTAGTATTAATTTAAAGATCAGGTTACCGCCTGTAACAGTCAATATGTATCGATTTAACTGTACCAGTCAATATATATCGATTTAAGGTAAATCAAAATAATATCAATATTGTATCATTTCGATTTTTGTACCGATCCATATTGATCAATACCGATCAACACCGACACATACCTATACATACCAATTGATACAAGATTTTTTTTTTTTAAATCACTTATTTGATTTTTTTAAATCAATTTTTAATATTTTTCTATCATGATCTTTTTTATTTTTTTTTCATAATTACATTTAAAAATAAAATATATTTATTAAATTACTCTATTGAACCAAATTAATAATAATTTACTATATATTTTTATATTTATTTTATTTATTTGATGTTTAAAAAGTTTGGATATTAAATATTTATAAATTAAAAATTTATATTTGCATATAAATATATTTATGTAATGAAAGTATATTTGCATGTATATAATATATATTTTATTAGAGAACTTGAAACTAAATTATATATATATTAAAAAATATTTTAAAAATACCGATAAATTCGAAATAGTATGTCGAAACACACTGATACGAGTACTTACCAATACCAGAACAAAAACGATACACACCGATACTGTACTGACTAGCTTGTTTAAGATGCATCAACTAGTTCCACATGAACCCTAACTTCACCTTTCAGTATTCTGTCTGTCTCAACTACATTAACATAAGAATTGGATCAAGTTATAGGCATAAAAACACCAGCAATTTAACCGAACCAATTACTAGTTTCGAAACAGAAGCAGGAAGCAGAAGTCATAGCTGAATCTAAATGTCTGTTTACTGATATGAAATCACCTGATACACAGTTTCAGCTACTAATGATTTTTGACATAATCCATCTCAACAATGGAAACTCCTAACCCCCTACATAATTAAGCAATACTGTGTGTATTGCTATTATATACCAAGGAAAGTCATTTCATCATGAGAAGCAGCTATGAAAACTCCCACTAATTTTTATGTCTGATTACCCTCCCAAGAATCTGCGCTGCTCAATTCTTATGAAGTAGATTATAGAAAACCTTTGGCTTTCTATAGTCTGAGATGCACAAAGCCTGAAACCAAAAATGTTTTCACATTTCAGCCATGATGTATAAATAACTGTCAATGCATAAAAAAAAAAGAAGACAATCTCCAGATTATACACTTTTAGACCCTGAATCAGAAAAACTTTTCTCTGGTGTTAGATATTAGCAATTCTAAAATGCCTTGAATATGAAAACTCAAATTAGTCCAATTTATGATATGTTCTCAAGAATGAAAAAAACCTGACACAGGAAGGCGAAATACAAAGTATATGTAAACTGTCATTCATACCATTTGTCATTTTCTCATTTTGAATTCAAAGTAGATGCCAGAATAAGAAAGGGGGGATAGAGGGGAGTGGGGTTCTATGTTGCTCCAACTCTTTATTTTTCTTGAAGTATCTGAGTCCGACGCATATCTGGACATGAGTATGGGGATATAATCCTCTAAGGACCCTCCAAATACATGGAAATCTTGGAAAAAATTGAATATACCCGTGTCGGACACATATTCGGATCCGACATTCACACCTGAGTCCGAGTAACATAGGTGGGGATGTGAAGGAAGAAACAAAAAGCAACTACATTCAGAGAAGCAAGTGGCCTACCTGCATTGCAAATGCTACGTGCATTAATGTGGGTTCTGACCACGGCTTCCCCATAAATTGAAGGCCAATTGGCAAACCTGCTTTGTCATAACCAACCTATCAAGCAGACAAGGATAATTGATATTAGTATAATTGTACTGTTTGAATGAAGCTGATTGCCACTAACTAGCAACATAAAATTATAAAGATG
Organism: Fremontodendron californicum; assembly: GCA_030761205.1. Lineage (NCBI taxonomy): Eukaryota > Viridiplantae > Streptophyta > Magnoliopsida > Malvales > Malvaceae > Fremontodendron > Fremontodendron californicum. The sequence continues at coordinate 6,719,217 of JAULJL010000037.1, forward strand.
AGTAGTAATAAGTTTGTACAGGAACCGTCACAGCAGGTAGTCCCAAAAAGTTTCCTGCTATCTGATATCGAATAAGGGCAGCTGAAATAATGAAAAAAATGGTCAACCTCCATTTTTATGTTGACTGATAAAGCATGAAGATTTAAACGTAAATACATACTGAAAAATCAGTCAAAATTCATACCTCCATTTATGCAGTCAACTTCACCAGTCTTTAGAGCATCATCAGATATCGAGTATGCAGTCATACTGTTTCGACAACAACTCATTAATCTTAGGCATTGTAGGACTAGTTCTTGGATAAAGAAGTTGAAGTAATAGACTAAAGGTGCTAATGACAATCTTATTTTAGAGCCTTGGAGGGAAAAAAAAAAAGAATCTTTTTCCACTAAAATAGATGCAAGCAGTTGCAGTAAAAAAGAATCTACCCTGTTGTTGGAGCAACTATAACATCTGCCATGTCAAATATATTGTTATGAATCTGCATCTGGCGGTTCCTGCATATGTGTAGTAGTCAAGCTAAATTATCATAGCAAGTTTGCAGAATCTAAAATCATAACAGTATCCTCTAATTTGAAGCATGCCTACAGATATTGACCACTAATCTAAGTAGACTTTAGAAAATACTTTGTTGACATTCATTTTATACTTCTTGAAATGTTTTCTATTTTCACAAGTGAATAAACTTTGAGCCCTTGAAAAAATAGAAGTAAATGATTGCATTGAAAACAACATTATCATATCATTAACAATCATTTATTTTTTTAATTTTTTTGAAAGGCAAATTCATTAATAAAACAGGAAATGCAGGAGCATAAAACAAGTAGCTGAGAGCCAAAACAGAGAAGCAGCAGCTGCTAAAAAACAACATACAATAAGAAAAACATAGCATACATCATGAAACAGGTCCTGCAACCCTATTAAAAATCAAGACAACTTGCATAACCTAGCAACTAGTTATGCTACAATATCAGATCATGGGTTCTGTTCACACCTGATTTGGCGAGACTATCTGCAATCATTTATTTTAAAAGTGACAACTTAAGAAAATTAATTAATAAGTGAATATTGGCTACAATTTACCTCATTTTCTGGGCCTTTATATACTCTGTGCCATGGAAAGCACCACATACCCTAAGTGCTACTCTTACATCCCATCCTATTTCTGCAAAATCCCTATTTCAACAAGTTTATACTGTCAGATATGAACTTTTAAATCCTGGACAAAATGAAAATAAGAGCATAATATGGGGATTGAAGTCTGGAAGATAACATACAGCTTTTCCATATAAGAACTCAGTGAAGTGCTGCATTCGGAACTAATGGTCACATAATGTGCCAGGAGCATCGATTCTATATCTGGTATAGTAACCCCTACAGTCTTGTGAATAATATAACTTTTCAGATTAGTGAGCAATCACTAGTATTTTGTGAATAATTTTGTTACAATCATCTACTATTGAATTTATTGTATTTTATACCAATGCTCATCTACCATTGAATTTATTGTATTTTATACCAATGCTTTTTATTTCTCAGAAGGTTTATCTGATTAGGTTCTAACAAAAGGGAAGTTGATTGCTCACATAGTCTATATACAACAAATTATAATATCAAAACATGGGTAGTTTATTGCTTAAAAAGAAAATCCACTGCTAATACCTTCCACTTGTAATGCTCACAAAGCAAGTCCAGAGCATTGGAGCAGCATATCCTGATTTCATCGCTGCAATCATTGAACCACTAATTGAGCCAATTAGTGGTTCAAAAATAGAATGACAGGAATTAGAAATCTCATCTTTAAGCTATTAACAGATGATAAAACTGAACTTAAATTAATTGATCATAATTACATCACTAACCTCTCCATATTTTGCAAACTTAATGTTAGATATTGGATTTGTTGAGTTCAGCAGCGGAAAATGCACTTTGGGCTGGAAGGTATCCATTTGCCAAAGAAAAAAGGCAAAAGTTGTCCAAACTTAGATTGGCTCATAAAAATACTCTATGATTCAGCAGAAAAGAAATTTCAAACTGGACTTGTTAAAATCAAAGATGATCTTTTAGAGCCGGTCATCCTTCCAGCATTTTATGATAGTTTCCTCATTTTCTCGTCATATAGAGGAAAAACAAAATGCCTTGTTTCTACTATTTCTGCAAACTCAACCGAAGAACTTATACTCCAATTTTTAATTTCAAAAAATTTATATACTCTCAGTATCAAAACTAAAAGGAAAAAAAAAAAAAAAGGAAAGAAAAAGACATGCTTATATTAGAAACCGGTTTGGTACATAATTGATATCAGAATCAGCTTTCTCTTAAAAGGGAGATGATCTGCATTTAAAAAAACAATAAATACCAAGAATTTTAATGATCTTACAGAACTGGTACTTACAGGTAAAGTGATTGGCTTATGTGATGGAAGTTCGCCACTTATAGCAGCATAACTAAAAACAGAAAACTAATCTGAGTCAAATCTACAACTAACAAAGTAATCTATAAAAATCAAGGAAATGGATTGATAAAATGAGGGAGAGAATACTTACACGATAAATGCATCCTCTAAGGTGCCTGCTAGTATTCCAACCGTCCCCACTGTCCAGTTCAGAGGAAGAACACTGAAAACAGCATATGAATTTTCAGATAATCTAAAATTTACATCTAATGAACCTTATAGAATTATTTTACCTAAATGAATTCTCACCCTGAATGAGGTATGCATCCAAAAGTCGGTTTGAACCCAACAACACCACAAAGGGATGCAGGCATCCGCACAGATCCTACACAGAAACCATAGATGAAGTACATTGGTCCTTTAAACTTATTCACATGGTACAATGTTGTACAGAATAAGCCAGCACAATTTTTCTTTCTTCTTTTGAAATGTTAATGAAGATACAATTCCTTGGAGGGTGATAAATAAAGATGCTTGTGCATATATTCTCAATATATAGGAATGAAAGAACTGTTACTCCCAGTAGGCTTTCATAATATTGATGAGGTACGCGTCTCAGGCTGAATAGTATCACTTGAAAACATGACGAACTCCACATACTTCTTCCATGATGGAGGTAACAATACTATCTATTTTAGTATTCTTCATGCACTAACTTATAATGAAAATTTTAGTTAATTAAAAAAATAATACTATCTGTTCAAACTTTCTTATCCACATATATATTGAGATTAAGGCTTTTTGGTTTGGCTTGGTTTGGTTTATTTAAACATTCTTATGCAGTTATCCTAATGCTAAATATGTTTTAGTCAGAACATTGTACTTAATTTTTTCAACACCATTTGGTGGTTTTTTCAGTGAAGGCTGAAGGATGACAAATTTTACCTCCACTATCCACACCAAGGGCAACAGGGCATAATCCTGCAGATACTACTGCAGCAGATCCACTAGAAGAACCACCAGCAATTTTGTTGGGATCATAGGGATTTCTAATAGCCCTGCAACAATCACAAAATGAACATACTACCATCTTTAATGTTTTTGAATAGAAAGAACTTAGACAAGATAAAGGAAAGTTAGTGTTAAATTTTGTGATGTTGGTTGCCTGTAAATTAATTTGTAATTAAAACTTTATATGGATAAAATGGAAAATAAATTCGAGCAGAATATCATTGTATTTAAACATGGCATTTTTGGTTTGTTAAAGGGAAAGACAACAGCAAATTCTCACCCATAGTGGGGATTTATCCCACTTACTCCAGCTCCAAGCTCATGCATATTAGTCTTTCCAACAATTATAGCACCACAGGATCTCAGGCGCATAACACAGCATGCATCACCTGTGCAAGGTCTAAACTTGTGTAGCCACTTTGTACCTCCTAAAAGAATCAAGAGCAAGATAGGGACAAAAATACCACTATGAAAAGAAAATTGATGTGCATAAAAAACATGGCAAGTGGAGAACTTAGGAGACCTGTAGTTGGATATGGAGAACAATCTATTTCATCCTTGATAGCAATCGGGACTCCATCTAGAGCAGATATTGGATTCCCTGGAGAAGAGAACAATGAGATCTAGATGAATGTCTAGATTATGTTGACAAAGGGATATTATAAATCAAAAAGATTCTACATTAAAATGAAAGTCCAATTTTGCTAAGTTCGGAAATAAACTGTTAACTTGTTTTTCTCTTCGATCTTAGGCCTAGGATTGAGAAAATGGAGCATCATGGAGAATGCTTATGTCCTTATGGTTCAGGAGAATGGCACAACAATGTCTCAATAAAAAAGCACATTAGGATAAGTAAACAGTGATTTAATTACACTAAAAAAGTTACCTCTTTCATACCGAAGAGTTGACTCTGTAGCTTGCCTTAGGATATCTTCAGCATCATAGTTAATGAAGAAGGACATTGGCAAAGGAGGACTGAAAGATTCATGCACGGCATCTATAAAGTGCTCGGCAACCTGCAGAATTGAAAATTGATTCCCATGACCATGGTAAACTAAAAATTATGGATACAAACTAGCTAGAAAGTCTCAAAAATCATTCTTCAGGTGAAAAAGTAATCACACATAAAAATGGGAAATCGGCAATATTCCATAAACTAAATAGCCAAGAATGATACCCTCCGTGGAGTTATTTCACCAGTACTATAGGCTCTTGAATAATCCTCTATTGTCCAGCGTCGGAAGCAGCTGTGTTTTTGATCATCTAATGACTTCTCCAAGGCTACAGGAAGGCATTTTATTGCCTGTTGAACTCGTTCTGGTGGAGATGCATCGGAGTTAATTTTTTTGACTTCTTGTTCATTAAGGTCTGTGTTGATGCAATCTAATTAGACACAAGACAAGAAGTACTTATCGGAAAGGAGAATGCACTTTGATATCTTGACATGAGGGTGTGAGGTATGTTTAAATGATGTAAACAGAAGCTTAAAAAACTACTAGCAAAAAAGCAGCACAAATATATGACCTATCCCATTCTCAATACATCATCCCCTAAGCAAGATGCACTTTTCTTTTCCCCAGTTATTGTGACCTATCTCTACCTGTAATTATGTAGCCCAAGCACTTGGCGATGTTATGAACATTCTTATAGTTGTCTCTTACAGTTCACTAGATGAAGCATTACAAGTTCATCAAACACCTTTGGAACATAAGAAACTTATAGCGTCTGGAACCCAATTTGGTGTAATATAAAAAGGAGTATTCTACGTTTCTTCCGTGTAGGTTTCTCATATATGGAGGAAATATGATATAGTAGTGACCTCTAGCCTGACATTCCTTTCTTGGTAATTGCAAATGAAAGTGATAGAATTTTCATAAATATTTTAATGGCAGCAAATATTAAGATGCAATGTTTAATTAGTTTTAAAATGCTTCCATAACCTAATTTTACTCTAGACATAGACCAAAGTCTGATTTTATTTATGTGATGAAGATGAAGTATCTGCTGTAGCCAAAATATAATAATCTCAAACATATGAATTGCGAAAAGTATCTAGCCCATACATACCAATAAAAGGATGCAAGGGAACAAACATAGGTTGCTCCTCCAGCGTTGCATTCGTAACAAGCTGCTCAAGGAAAGACATAGAAAGAAATTAACAATAAATTGCAGACAAGCAACCATGTCACTTATAAACTTGATTTGATTTTCAGGGAGCAAAGATAGAGCTTCTAAGTTTCCAAGATGACATGAATAACGAATGACACTCCCACTGAAGTCTTTGTGGCCGGATGCTTAATCTTCCATTTGACAAAAGGTATAATGGTTATCTTCATACTAGTATTTTACAGATGTATAAAGAGCAGAAAATTCCACTCTTCTTTCTTTTCGGAAGAATGCCCTGTTCTAGCAGAGCCTAATCAGTATATTAATCTAAACATCAATGTCTGTGTCAAAAGTCTCACATTGCCTACCTCTTGTACCTGAGCATGGCTTACATACCCTATTAGACTCTCCACCTTACAAGCTAACTTTTGAGGTCGGGTTTCAATTTCTTTAATTGTCTGATTTCCAATCAATTGTTTGATTAAAATTAAAGAGTGCTGGTTTTCGGATAAATAATGTCAAAATGATTTCATTTACAAAAAAAAAAAAAAAAAATCGTGGACGCATTACCAACCCTCAAAGGATAGGGTCCAGCTCCCCTCCATTATTTTTTCACTCCATTATTTTCCAATACATCTTAATCACCATTCACAAGTGAGACTTTCATAATTAATGAGTGGGTCCTACACATGTCAATGGTAATGATGAATGTATCGAAAAGTAATGGACTGGATCCTAACCCAAAGGATAGCGCATAGACTTGTCCTATTGATATGCATGGATTTTGAAAATCTGTTATTAAGATAGATTAACTAGGACTTATATCTAATGTATTAGCTGAAAAGAACTTTCCCTGGAGAAAATTTGAAGAACTTGGAATAATGGAGTTGTTTAGCCTGTAAAGAAGTTGAAAGAGCATGAGATGCTTTGTCTGGCTGGAATTCAGATGATAACCATGAGGACTCTTGCTCCACAAGCCACATAATTTTCATACAAAATCTTACTTGCCGGAACTTTAGGGGAGAAAGTATCACTTGTCTCATTAAACTAAAAACGGCACATACAGTTGGAACTTGAGACTTATTCCTAGAGGTCTCAGCCTCAGGCTTGAATCTTGGAAGGGAAGGAAGGGTGGGAGAGTTTACATCCCTTTCTGTAGAAAAAGAATCAAGTCAAATGGACTTCCATTTACCTCTCATTTGGTTGTATATGTAAACAAAAGTTAGATCCATGACTAAAGACTAAACCCTAAACCCCCATAGCAGGGGAATTTGATAATTTTTCTCTACCACTTCCCTGCTAGTTTAAGAATTTAACATCCATTTTAGATATTAATTACCCTTCTCAGAGACTATCAATATAACATTATCCTAGTCCTAGGTAAAATTAGTTGTATATAATATAAAAAAAAATGACCCAATCAGCTCCCTTTGCATGTTTGGACTAAAAATAAAACAATTCACTACAATTTGTGTATAAACATAGAAAGAGAATTTTATGTATTGTTAACTTTTTAAAGTTTATGGATTTTTTTGTTTTTCAAAGTTACTATTTATCTATTTAATTATTTTCTTTATTATATTGTTAGAGTAGAAAAATAAGAACGGGGCTTTTATTTATGATGTATAAACATAAAAACTGATTTTAATTATAATAAAAAAAATAATTTTCTTAATTTTTTTAAACATAATTAAGAAAAATATAGTAAAGAAAAGAGATTGAAAAGATAATTTCAAGTTATTAAATTTTAATAAATTAATAATTTATGTTACATTAATATTTTTTAAAAATAAAATTATGCTCAATTTAATTTTGAACCATAAGTACTTCAAATCATTTTGATATTAATTTGGGTCTGATCATTTTGGATTCGGATCAATTTGTGTTCGGATTGGACAGGTTTGGTTTATTGACTTTTTTTGCCAAATCAAATCAGCCAAGTTTGGTTAGAACAAATTAGACAGGTATTTCGGGTTCAGTCTTTGTGAGTTCTAGCTGTTAGTAAACTGTAAAAGTAAAATATTAACCAATGCCTAGTGGTACTGGTTAAGGTGATATATATAAAAATAAAAATGTAATTAATGCATAACTTTTTATTGAGTTCAGTAAAAGTAATATATTAAATGTAAATAACTTTCTTAAAATAGTAAATAAATAATCCTCAACTTAACTGATGTATGTAGTCACCGGTTAAGTGAACCCAATTGGGAGAGAAAGAAAATTAAGCTAATAAGTGTGTACCTTGTGAACTTGATTGTTCTTCTTCACTATGTACAACAACAACGCTCCAATGATCCTTGACTCGAGGAACCAGGCAAAGATTTTAAGCAGAAATCCTGCCATGCGAGGAGCTATGTACAGAAAAGATTGTAAAATCCAGTCAGATAGATTAGAAAGTGAGTGAATTAGTGAAAGGAGGCAAACTTGAAGATTATGCAAGTAAAATTAAACATGGTTTTGAATGGTAAGCAAACATAAGTAGAATACTGTTTACCATTTAAACCAGAAAGTGAACGACTGCTATTTTAGTAAGCAAACATAAGTAGAAACAGAACATTTGTAATTTGTCAGGCATTTCTTGATTTCAATTACTATACAAAAGAAATTCTTAAACAGTTGGATGAAAAAGAAAAGAAAAAAAAAAAAAACCAAGTACGAGGTTTGATGTAAAAACAAAAAATTAATAAAGAACAAGACTCATGATGATGATGAACTAATGCACAAAAAATGGTTTGGGTGAAATGAAAACCTTTGTTGACTTTGAGATAAAACTCATTGCTGCCAGGACCAAGATCAATCTGCTCTACGGGCTTGTAAACAACGCCGGCATCCCTCAACAAACCCATTTTTGCATGAAAAACTTGAGGGTTGGTGGGTTGCTGGTGATGGTGACGGTGGTTAGGGCAAACTCAGCAAAACAGAATCAAAGCTACAAATTTCAAAAAGTACAAATATATATATGTATATATAATTTATACAAGTAGAAGATCCAATCTTACTTTACTTTACTTGTATAAATTAATTGTAAATATATATACATGGAGAGGAGACTGCCATGAAAATGGGTAATGGGCCAATAGGAACTCCATACAGGCTGGCAAAACAGTAAACCTGTGCAGACAGCTAGACAGATATATATATATATATATATATATATATATGGATTCACGTGTTGATGTTAATTTATTGTTTTTTCTACTTAGGAACTTGAAAACAATAAAAATTAAATACCAAAGAGTAAGTGATCACCAACTTTTATGACATGGTTGTATCTTTTGAACAACTTTCTTATGCAATTTTAATTAAAGGAAATTATTTCATTATATTCCAAAAATTTTGTGAGTATTATGATTCTTAGTACCAAATTGTTATACATTCTCAAGAGAAGAAAAGATGATGTTATACAGATACCTAAAATTGAAGGTAAAATCCACAAATCTCCTGAAATTTAAGAAATATATTTTTTTTATTAGTTAAATAATGCATTTTAATTTGTCATGTAATCACAAAATAAAGTACCTCTTCGACAAAGACATAAAAAGGTTTCTAGCCATTGACTCCATTATAGCACAAAGAAAATTTGATTTGGAGATCTTTTCTAAAAAATGCTCCGATGCCTTAAAAAGGCATGCACTTCCACTATTGTGACCTACCAAAATTGATTTGGAGATCTTCTCTAAAAATTGCTCGAGTGCCTAAAAGAGAAATTATACCTACTCCTATAATTTGAAAAATATCTACTCTTTGAAATTTGATGAAAAACACATTAATCCAAATTTATTTACAAAGTGAATTTTAAATAAAAAACAAATTTATCCTTTATTAATTATTTATTTTTGTCTTTTTCATTCTTTTTTATACAAGACTTTTTAATTACAAACTAGTAAAAATTTAATTAGTTTTAAAATTATTTTTAATTATTAAATTAAATTCTAATTAAATTATATTCTAATGCACGTATATGTTAAATATTTTAAACTTATTTTTAATTAAATATATTAACTTTGAGATGAATGTATTAAATTTTTTATTTTTAAAATAAAATAAATTATTATAAAAAGTTTAGTTTAAAAAAATTGATTAAACCAAAAAAAAAAAGGACGAAAATAAGAAAAATAAATAAAATGAGGGTACTTAATATTTAAACTAAAATTTAAACAAATATTAATTTGATTAATGAAATCCTAACATTAGTTACATTTTTAGAGAAATAAAATATATTTTTCAAGCTAATATATGTAAGTTTATTTTTAATAAAATCTTATGGATGATAATTATATATTTTTTCTTCTCCATTATTTCTCTTTCTTTTCTATTTTTTCTTTTAATCAATTTTTATAAAAGTACATGTTAAAGATTTTAAATTTATCTTTAATTCAATTATATATTAACTTTGAGATGAATTCATTAAATTATTTTTATTAAAATTAATTAATTAAAATTGTTTTAAAAAGTTTAATGATAAAAATTAATTAAAACAAAAAATAAGAAAATAATAAATAAAATTAGGGTATTTTTAATATTTAATGTAAAATTTGAACAAATATTAGTTTGATTAATGAAATCCTACATTAATTATTTTTCTAGTGAGATAAAATCCAGTTTTCAAACTAATAGAGGTAAATTTATTTTCGATAAAATCTTACAGATGATAGTTATATTTTATTTTTTGTTTTAATCAATTTCTTTATCACGAAACTTTTTTTTTAAATAATGGTAATTAATTTAAATTAAATAAAAATAAGCTAATAAATTCAACTCAAAGTTAATATATACTTGAATTAAAGATACATATATTTTAATTAAAATTTAATTTTATAGTAATTAAAAATAATTTTAAAATTAATTAAACTCTCATTATTTTGTAATTTAAAAAAAAAATTGAGTAAATAAATAAAAAAATACATGATTAATAATTAACAATGGTATAATTATCTTTTCATTTAAGATTTACTTAGTAAATAAACCTCAAAAAATTAATATGTTTTTCATCAAATCTCACGAACATAAATGGATATTTTTCAAATTATAAGGATAAATGTATTTTCTCTAAACCTTTAAAGGGTCATTGGACTTTACCCTAAAATTTGTAGACCTTGAACTTAATTAATTCAAGTATTGTAAAGGGGAAGTGCAAAGCTCTTCAACCGAGCTTCCACGTCATCATGGATTGAAGCAAACCAAGGAAAAAGTGAAGGGAAAAAGGGAAAATATGAGAACCATGCTGTCTAATAGGAATTTTTGTTAATTGATACCATTGAAAAAGATTATTATTGAAAAGGAAATAGAAAATTTAAAAAGAGGAAATCGTAATTACAAATTTATCCTTACTCTTAGGTTAAAAAAAGAAGACAAGTTGCTTCCTTTTGCTACGTTTTTTTTGCTTCCGTTTTTCTCTCTTTCTGTTCTTCACTCTTTATTTCGTCTCCTTTCTTTCTCCTTTTGCCTCATTTTTTTCATCTATTTCTTCCTCACTTTCTTTGCATTTTGGGTATCTATGATTTGGTGACTCAAAATCATAGGCGGTGACTGAAACTAAAACCTTACGCGACTAAAATCGGAGGAAAATCCTTACGCGAGTGAAACCTCCTAAAATCTTCTCATATTCTTGGTCTTGAAGACCTTTAGGTAAACTCCTTCCTCTTTGGATTTGTCATGGCATAATTTTATTTGATTTTTGAAATGTTTTCTTTCGATTTCATACATTGTTTTTGGACTGCACGTATTTGTTTTCCTTGCAGCTAAATTATGCTCTAATATAATGGGATTTGGGTAGCATCAATTCAGTTCAAACATGTGCATTGTGTCTGTAATATACAGCGTATGTTTATTTGGTTTATCAAGTTCCAGAAATCCTGAGTTATTGAAAGTTGTGGAAGTCTGGTAGCGAAATATAACTTATATTTTGATGTTAGGAATTTGTTTGGTAGCATTATTCTTGAATGACTTGCATACTGACATAAATGTGTGGATGTTTTATTAAAATTGCTAATTTAGACTCACTCTAGAGTTTTATAGGTGTGGGAATTTGATCCAGCTCATCAGAGGCGGCCAGTAGCAGAGTTGGCTTTGCCGGTTGACAAGGGAGATAAAGTTTAGTTTGTTGCATGAGCACCAAACATTTGACGGTAATGGAAATTATTATTATTTGTGAAATTGTGTTTTTTATGAGCCATTGGCCATTAGTAGGATTCTAGACATTATGACATAGAGTCCATAAGTTCCTCCTTTATGTTGTTGTTCAACTGGGATATTTCCCGACCATTTGCATTGTGAATTCTATTAAAATTGTTTACCTTTTTCATTTTGGACTTTGAACATAATAGCTGCAGTTTTCAGTTAGATGATGAGACTAATCATCTAAAATGCACCTTGGTAGAATTTATGTGACCTTAAACGTAATTTTCAGGAGGTTGAATGTTACATTACTATTACAATATACAAAACTATCTCTCTGGAGATTCTCAAACGTAAGACTAATCATCAATTTAGTTCACACATGACAGCCTTTTGCAATTAATTGGAAGCTGTTGATAAAGAATGAATAGAATGTCTTAGTAAAGAAGCTGTTAAAAATCTTCTCTTCATTCCTTCTGGAGTTGTCCAAGTAGTAGTTTTTTTTATTGATTATTTTTATTATTCATGATAAATTTGAATAATTAATTAATGTCTTTGAATTATTTTTATGATAGGATCATTGGCATACATTGTTAATTGAATGGGACTTAGGATAGAATTGATTAGAGTTTTGAAAATGTACATATAATTCTGCCAAATGTACATATAATCCAAGTATGTAGCCTACGTTATAACCATCTATTTTCTGCAACTAAGAGCTTCAAATTTTCTTATTTGTTTAAGTCTCTTTTAAAAAGAAACAACATCCTTTCTTTAGCATTGGCTTTTCTGTTTGTATTGAAGTTCAATATGTACATTCTGTTATATTTGTTATGTACATATAAGTGGACTTATTTTTTTTTTTGAAGCATTTCTTAGTAAAGATATTATTTTACAGTAGTTTTAAACGATTTCGAGATTAAACGGGGGATTATAGTTAGGGGTTTGGGGTCTCTCTATAGTAATAGTATTAAAAGTTATATATATTTACTAGTTTTACAATTTTGTATGAATCATTATAAGTGTAATACTTAGATGATTTTATGGATTGGAAACACATAAGAGCTTAATTGATTGAGATTTAGAAAGAATTTGTCAGTAATATGAAAATGTACATATACTTTTGCGGAATGTACATATGCTTATGCTATATGTACGTACTGTTATACTTCTATGTACATATAAGTGGGCTTATTTTCTTGCAAGGTTTCTTAGTAAACTTGTTATTTAGAATAGTTTTAATCGATTCCAAAATTATAGGGATTAAGGTTAGGGGTTTGGGGTCTGTCTATAGTAAGACTTTAGGAACATTTCTACTGAACATGTTGTTAAGACTGTAGGAGCCCATTTGTACTGAACATGTTGTTAGCATAGTTTTTATTTTATTTTTTTAGTAGAAAATGATGTCCAAAGGCCTCATAGCGCAAAAGACATCTGTTAATGTGTTTATTTGATTTATATGGAAGGTTTCTTTGATATAGCTTTCAAGAAACTAGACATATTTTATCTTTTGCTACGTGAGTACAAGGAGAAACCATATTATGGTCACTGTGTTGCTATTGGGGCATCTGTATCTTTGAGGGAGATGATAAAACTTGGTGCTTTTGCTATAGTATCACCAATTGTAGTTGGTGTGTCAATTACTCTTTGCTCATTATTATTTACTTTTATAATGAACCGTATAATAGCTTAAGACTAATTTGGAAACTTGAAAATAAGTCATTTTAGTAGTTGGCATGGTTGATAATATCATCTCTTGACCTGTTTGCAAGTGCAACCAAATACGTAGTGAGTACAAAATCGAAAGGAAAGACAAAGTCATAACAAATATTGCTTAATAATTTATGAACTTTTTTCCGGTGCATATTCTGTGAAACCTTATAGGCATCTACAGCTTCGGTTATGTAGTTTTCACAACAGATATGTACATATCTTGAAGCTTCCTTTCCCAAGTTTCTTATGGACGTAGATATGGATATTATGGTGTTACGCAAACATGATTAGTTTTAGATTTTTAGCCGACTGGTGGTTTGTGTTTTATAACTAGTCTGCTAGATTATATCCTTGTGATGGAAGATATAGTTATTATTATTTTGAAGATGATATAGGAAGCTTTATATTTTCAATTTCTTTGTGTTCTACAAATGCGTAGCAAAGTTCTCCAACCTGCTTTAGTTGTAGTTGTCTTTGAAACTAGTTTGGTCTTATAAAATATATTGTGTAAGTCTTATTTGCCTCGTTACCTTATTTTTATTTTTTTGTGCAAAAATAAAATTTTTACGATTAGATATCTTTCTTCTATGAACTATAATGCCAAAAGAAATAATATATATATATATATTATATGATTAGTTGAGTTTTAAATGAAGCACAAATCTTGAATCTTGATGATACAACAGAAGCAAGTTATGATAATGCCATATGAATTAAGCATTCATGAATTAATTACTACCATAATTTGATAGGCATAAGTATAAAATTGTGCTTGTGGTGGGCTATACTCTCAAATATGCCCTTCAGCTTTGGAGAAACACTCCTAAGACACTTATTAGTCCTACTCCCACCCTGGTGTGCTGCATTGCAGTGCAATGCAATGCAACCAAACCAATCCTTTGGACAAACACTCCTCACAAATTGGTTATAGTAGCAGTAGATTGATTAGGTTGAATACCCACTGAATTAACTGTTTAATGTTATTTGTTGTATTCAGCATTAAATGTAGGCTCCTGAGAGCCATTATTTTGTTGTAATGAACTATTGCAATGCATATTTGATGCACCCAAAAGAGTGTATCTTATTTAACCTTGCACTAAAAAGATAAATTGTAAGTATAGTAGTTAGCAAGGGTCAAGTCCTCAGGGATTGGGTTTTAGTTTATAAGTTAATAGTTTAAAACTTAAATTCAAGAACAATAAAAGAAAAAGGGTTTTTGAAGCCAGATTTAAACTAAAGTAAATAATAAGAATAAGATGCAAGACGGTATAACCAGCTAATAAAAATATATATACTAAATTAGGCGGTATAACCAGCCAATAAAAATATATATACTAAATTAGGCGGTATAACCAGCCAATAAAAATAAAACAAAGTTAATATACAAATTAGGCGGTATAACCAGCCAATAAAAATAAATATAAAAAATAAGCAAACTAAAAGTAAGAAAACAAATAAGTAAGAAGAATCAAATATGAAAAATATGGTTAAGGTTTCATTCTCCACCACTAGACATCATTAAGAATCAATTTCAGATCTATCAATATCAACCAACTATCAAAGTTAACAACCGTAGATAACAACAAGCTCTGTTACCCCAATCTTTCCTTAGTTTGTCGTTAAATAGAACAAGCTCTCTATTTAATCTCTAACCATTAAACAACCTAGAATAAGCTCTCTAAATTCAATTTAATGGCAGCTTTATGATGAGAAAGATAGGTTGATCTAAGCAACAAACACATAAGCTCGGATTGTTCAACTTAGGTTATGTTCCACTTTGCAATTATTGAAAACTTGACCATAATCATTAATCACAAATTGCCACTTATGAATAGGAAATCAAGACAATTACACGGATCAAGACTCCTAAACTAGCAATAGATAATTATCAAGATCTATCTAGTTGTACACCTAAATAAATCAAGACAACATCATGAACAATTCTTGTAGAAGAACATAAGCAACTTTGATAGAAAATTAATGATAGATAGTGATGCACCCAAAAGAGTGTATCTTATTTAACCTTGCACTAAAAAGATAAATTGTAAGTATAGTAGTTAGCAAGGGTCGAGTCCTCAGGGATTGGGTTTTAGTTTATAAGTTAATAGTTTAAAACTTAAATTCAAGAACAATAAAAGAAAAGGGGTTTTTGAAGCCAGATTTAAACTAAAGTAAATAATAAGAATAAGATGCAAGGCGGTATAACCAGCCAATAAAAATATATATACTAAATTAGGCGGTATAACCAGCCAATAAAAATATATATACTAAATTAGGCGGTATAACCAGCCAATAAAAATAAAACAAAGTTAATATACAAATTAGGCGGTATAACCAGCCAATAAAAATAAATATAAAAAATAAGCAAACTAGAAAAGTAAGAAAACAAGTAAGTAAGAAGAATCAAATATGAAAAATATGGTTAAGGTTTCATTCTCCACCACTAGACATCATTAAGAATCAATTTCAGATCTATCAATATCAACCAACTATCAAAGTTAACAACCGTAGATAACAACAAGCTCTGTTATCCCAATCTTTCCTTAGTTTGTCGTTAAATAGAACAAGCTCTCTATTTAATCTCTAACCATTAAACAACCTAGAATAAGCTCTCTAAATTCAATTTAATGGCAGCTTTATGATGAGAAAGATAGGTTGATCTAAGCAACAAACACATAAGCTCGGATTGTTCAACTTAGGTTATGTTCCACTTTGCAATTATTGAAAACTTGACCATAATCATTAATCACAAATTGCCACTTATGAATAGGAAATCAAGACAATTACACGGATCAAGACTCCTAAACTAGCAATAGATAATTATCAAGATCTATCTAGTTGTACACCTAAACAAATCAAGACAACATCATGAACAATTCTTGTAGAAGAACATAAGCAACTTTGATAGAAAATTAATGATAGATAGAATCTGAAAATCAATCATAAAACATGTCTAGGGCTTTGAAATCACCCTTAACCAAATAGAAGTTTAGCCTAGCATAGGCATTATAAACATAAAATTAAATAGAATCTAAGAAGAAAATAAAAGAAAGAAAGAAGAAGAAGAAAAAAATAAAGAAAAAGAAAACTAGAGAAAAGAAAGAAGAAGAAAACTTAGAGAATTTGATTATAATGGCTAATATCCTACCAATGTACAATATGATCCCTTACAATCATCCAAGGCCCTCTATTTATACACATTTTGGAGGGCTAAATGACAAGAGACAAGCTTTACAAATTTCAAAGGTAGGTATAATAGGTGGGTGCATTTTCTAACAATTTTCGTCATACATGACGATTTTGATCAGCCAACTTGATGGTCGATTTTGTCAATTTTGCAGGCCTTATCTGATCACATGGTCTTCTAGAAAAATGTTACCCTGTCAGTTACTGATCCATAGCCGTTAGAATCAGCTCATTTTCTGATGTGGATAAGAAGATATGGGCAAAATACGAAAACAGGTCAGCACAGACGTCATTGCACATCAGCCAATTTGATGGTCGATTTCGTCAATATTAGAGGCCTGATCTGATCATATGGTCTTCTAGACAAAGGTTACCGTATCAGTTACGGATCCATAGCCATTGGAATCAGCTCATTTTCTGATGTGGATAAGCAGATATGGGCAAAATACGAAAACAGGTCAGCACAGACGTCATTGCACATCAGCCACTTTGATGGTCGATTTCGCTAGGGAAAACGACTCCGTTTCAAGAAGTGTAAAACATGAAAAAGATAGATATGCCTCTTAGCTTTGCACGACTACAAATTTCAGCCTTATTGCTTCAGTGAAACTAAAGATATAGCTGATATGGCAAAAGGTGTCGGAACTGGAACTGAACTCGATTTGCCCTTAATTCTAGTAATCTGAAATCACTCAAAGAAACTTGTGAAAAACACCAAATTACATAAAAATATAAAAGATCATAAACACAATTAGAATAAACAATAATAACTCGTATTTGACACAAAACAATAATAAAACATAACTAAAAACTATATAATTATACGAGTTATCACACCCCCACACTTAGATTGTTGCTAGTCCCTAGCAACGACTCAATAAAAATAAAATAAGAAAATCTAATCTAATCCATTTTCGTAGGAAATCACGGTGGCACTTAGCATGTGACACAAGCCTTTAAACCCCTAGGTGTCCCTAGTGGACGAGTTTAGTCTCGTGAGGGTTTACTAGAACGATACCCACAAACATTGAAAAACTAAAATATAAATAAACTACATATACTAAAAATATTTACTCCTAATCCATTCAATACAAATTAGAGACAATCTTTGAACAAGTCTTATAAACTAATCAATAGCTTAAAGAATTTCACAAAAAATCATGCTTGAATGTAAATTGTTTGAGTTAAGCCAATATTAACATAACATATTTCAATCAAAATAGTGCATATTCAAACTTAATCTCAACTACTCACATGGGATACCCTCATGATTTTCACTCTTTAAAGTAGTGGTGAAGTGTTTACACTCAATCAATCTCATGAAAACAGTTCTACCATATTCTTGCTTGTCCACCTATTCTCCACTATTTAGATCATACAACTTCATGAATCAAGAGGTCTTTAGTCAAGGTTGTAATGGGGCCAAGGGGTTTGTAATGTGGTTGAAGAACAAAAGGATAAAGATATCACAAAGGTTCCAAAGAGTTCATAAAGTTTAGAGACATAAAAAGATCATACAAAGAAACTTCTCAAAACTCTTTACAAGTACATAGTCACCTAGGCTAAATATTCATGTTGAGCCTTTGCATCATTCTAACCAACTTTGTAACATCTTTTTCTTTACTTTAACTAGAAGTTCAAGAGAAGATTTTTTTTTTTTTTTAAATATGGGAATGTATTTGACAATGATCCCTTTCTTTTTCTCTTGACTTTTTTCTTTCTTTTCCCCCCACACTTATTTCTTGTTTCTAACCCAAATTTTCAATAAATCTTCCTTGTCTTTGCAACTTGTCTCAAAACATGCTAATTTATCTTTGGAACAAAGGTAAAGATATAAGTATATTTAGGTTAGGGACAAGTTATGGTTACCAAATAGATAGCTTATTCAATGTAGGCTCAAATTGGTTCACTAAGGGTGTGTTCTCTTGGAACATTAATAATGGATGGCTGTTTGGCTCTGGTTATAATCCTAATGCCTCTATCATATTCATGTTGTCACATGTATCAATATAGTCTCAAACGGTTTAAAGCAAGTTCTAGAGAATCATGTAATCATAAGAGCACTCAAGAAAGAAATTAGATTGATTTGTATAATGCATCAATCATTATAGGCTCAAAAACTCACAAGGATGATTATACAAGTCAGATTAAGTCTAAACATGCTTCTTTCTCAATCAACATATCATATTAACATTGGCTCATAAAAGGGTTGACATCAAGCTCAATTCTCATGAAAATCTTCTCACTAATAAATCTGTTTTAGACTTATGCAATTCATATCTCATCATTGTATTAAAAAGGAACTAAAACACACTAAAAAAAATAATAATAATAATAATAAAGACTCTAAAAAAAATATAGTAGACAAAAATAAAAGAAATCCTAAATCATTCCCCCCACACTTAATTCTTACATTGTCCTCAATGTAAGTCTATTAACCCAAATGAAAGAATCATGTGTAAGAGAAAAGAACTAATAACATAAGAATAGGAACAACTAAGACTCAAAACAAAACAAACTCATGCAACCTAAATAATCCTAAAATACTAAACAAAAATTAACAAGTAAACATAAAAAGATTAAAATCAAACTGACAAGGTATGTCTCGAGTCTCCCTTACTCAGACCTTGTTCAGAATGAATACTTCTAAATGGCTTAAAACACAACAAATTTTTTTTTTTTTAAATTAGCAAAATATGTCCCTTACCCCCTACTAAAATATGACATTGTCCCCAATGTCAAATTTTAAAGGTAGAATTTAGGAGATATTACCTGCAGAGGTTGCTAACCACTTATTATAACTGAGACATAACAAACAAAATGTTAGATAATGTCACAAAGACAAAGTGCAATCCACTCCTTGCTCGTCCATATCTCTTTTTCTTTTTCCGAGCGTTTGCGAAACAACCGTAGCAGATAAACACTCATAAGCTTGGAGCTTTTTGAGTAAATCTTCAATGGTTGTAGCAGAAATTATGGTTCTCCTTGCCTCTGAAAACATGAATCCATTATCCACAGCATTATCTAAATATGAAAGCAAATTACTAAAATAACCATTAATATTAAGCAAACCAATGGGTTTCTTATTTGTGACCAAATATGACCAAGAAGCCACGCAAGCTATTTCTTCCAATGTACCCAGACCTCCTGGTAAAGCAATGAATGCATCGGCAGAATGGTACATGATTGTCATCCGTTCAGGGATACTCCAGACTTGTATTTCCTTACCCACGGTAGGTCCACAAAAATCTGTGAATAGTTTTGGCACGACTCCTAGAACTGGACTTCCTCCGGCGTGTGCTGCTGTAGCGACTGCTCCCATTAAACCCGTACTACCGCCTCCATAAATCAACTGGATCTTTTGTTGGGCAAGTATTACTCCAACTCTTATGGCTTCATCAGCGAATATGTTATTTTTCCCTCGATAAGCACCTCCAAAAACACAAATTTTTTTAATGCGTTGGGACGAAGTACTTTCCATTTTTTTTTTTTTTTTTCGAGTGCCTGAAAGAGAATGAGTACATGGTGTAATATATAGAGAACTGAGTAGTGAATCAGACAAGAGTAATAATGTCGCCAAAAGTGTATCTGACCTGTCAGAAGAAAATGTTAACCTAACAAAAGATTTTTGCGTGATTTCAGGAAGAAAATCAAAAAGAGAAGAAAAAAATCAACCGTAAAAGACAAATAAAAAAAAAACGAGAATAATTACACAAATCAAACAACACGTAAATTAAACCAAAATAAAGTTATTGCAAATCAAACCAAAAGCTTAAGAGTCGTTTATTGTAGTTGTGATTGTGGCTCACATCTTCCTCTGGTTTTACGTCCAGAAACGGCTTAAACGCCTTCTATGAGTCGAGGATATGCTTCCCATCCAGTTTTCTTACAAGCTGGCAAACAGGGTCTTTTAACATCAGATTCCCAAGATGTTGCCATTCCCTTTGGAATTGCGGCCATAAATCAAGAATTTCTCTTTGTACGTCTCCACTAGGATGCGTCTCAAGAGAAAGTTGGATATTACCCAAATTCTCCTTACTCAGTCCATCCTTAATGAATTCAATTTTATCATCTCGATTAGAGAACAGAATCCCAATTGAACGACATTTACCGTTACACGTCCATCGTGCACATTTGTGGCAATTTGAACTCATGCGCTTTGCTCGTCGCTTCTTTGCAAAAGTGCTTCTACCTGTACCTAGTAAATGCAAAACAGGAAGATATTCATCTTCACGTACCTTGGCTTCAATTATCCAACGTATGTCTCCAGGAATCCCTTTGTGCATAAGCATTCTTAATCTTTCAAATCGAACTTGGTAAAGCTTCAGTAAAATATTTCGAGGAAAAGGAGGAAATCGTTTCTGCAATCTTGTGAGAATATCATCCATCCTGAAAAAAAATGAAAAAAAATTGAAAGAGAAATTGGAAGAGAAATTTATATACAATATCAGTTTTGTGGGTAGCTGATGGAACCGATTTAAATAATCACGGAGTACCGTTATCCGCCATTTAACCGGGGTAAAAAAATTAAAAATTATATTTACATCTAGTTATTTTCAAAACCAGGATCAGAAAAAAAACAACATAAAAAGACTCAAAAACAAAACACTCTAAATAAAATCCTAAATTCTTCCCCCCACACATAATTTTTACATTGTCCTCAATGTAATGCTATTATCCCCCAATGCAAGAATTATATGTAAGAGAAAAGAACTATTAAACAAAACAAAAGAGAAACAATAAAAGATAGAATGATGGAGAGTAAGGAATATGCAAATCTGATATAATAGATGCTCTCCATCCTTTTGGGTTGCCTCCCAAGAAGCGCTTGGTTTATTGTCCTCAGCTTGACTTAGACCCATGCCATTATTATTCAACATACTTTGGCTCAAAAAGTGGAAACTCCTCCACATCTTATATTGGAAAGTTCTCATAGTAAGGCTTTAATCTATGACCATTCACTTTGAATGCCTTATCTGTTTTTGGGCTTTGGATTTCAACTGCACCATGAGTAAATACATTAGTAATAACAAAAGGTCCAACCCAACGAGAACGTAACTTACCTGGATATAACTTAAGGCGTGAATGGAAGAGAAGAACTTTTTGTCCAATAACAAATTCCTTTCTTGATATCATCTTGTCATGGAATGCCTTAGTCTTTTCCTTGTAAATCCTAGAATTCTGATAGGCATCATTCCTTATCTCCTCTAATTCTTGTAGGTCAAGTTTTCTTTTCTTTCCTGTCTCATCCATCTCCATGTTGCATTGTTTGATAGCCCAATATGATTTATGTTCCAATTCAACCGGAAGATGACAAGGCTTACCATAAACAAGTCGATAAGGAGACATACCAATGGGTGTCTTATATGCTGTCCTATAAGCCCAAAGTGCATCATCAAGTCGTGAACTCCAATCCTTCCTATTTGGATTAACTGTCTTTTCAAGGATGGACTTAACTTCTCGGTTTGACACTTCAGCTTGCCCACTAGTTTGAGGATGATATGAGGTGGAGACCTTGTGTGTGATGTTATACTTCCTCAAAAGTGCTTCCATAGTCCTATTGCAAAAGTGAGTACCTCTATCGCTGATTATGGCCTTTGGCGTTCCAAACCTAGCAAAGATGTTAGTCTTGACAAAATCTGAAACAACTTTAGAGTCATTAGTCCTAGTGGATTTTGCTTCCACCCACTTTGAAACATAATCAACGGCAAGTAAAATATAAAGATTACCAAAAGAAGGAGGAAAAGGTCCCATGAAATCCATGCCCCATACATCAAAAATTTCAACAATAAGTATTGGAGTTTGAGGCATTTGATTTCTAGCACCTAAGTTACCTGTTCTTTGGCAACGATCACATGACTTGCAAAAGAGGTATGCATCTTTGAATATGGTAGGCCAATAAAATCCAGAATCAAGAACTTTCATGGCTGTTCTTTTGGATCCAAAGTGTCCTCCACATGCATAAGAGTGACAAAAGGTGAGAATAGATTGAAATTCAGTTTTGAGTACACACCTTCTTATAATCTGATCGGAGCAATGCTTCCAAAGGTAAGGATCATCCCATATGTAGTATTTGGCATCACTCTTGATCTTATTTCTTTGAGCTTGTGTCAACTCTTGTGGCAACTTCTTGGTAACTAAGTAATTAACAATATCAGCATACCAAGGAGTTGTTGTACTTATAAAAAGAAGTTGCTCATCCGGAAAGTTCTCATTCAAGGGTAGTGCATCCTCTTCATGAACTAAACGGCTAAGATGGTCCGCAACCAGGTTGTCACTACCTCTCTTATCTTTTATCTCCAAATCAAACTCTTGTAAGAGAAGTATCCATCTAATCAACCTTGGTTTGGCCTCCTTTTTAGTGAGTAAGTACTTAAGGGCTGCATGGTCAGAATATACAATTACTTTAGTACCAATTAAATAAGATCGAAATTTTTCTAAAGCAAATACAACAGCCAAAAGTTCTTTTTCAGTAGTGGAATAGTTCAATTGAGCATCATTAAGAGTTCGGGAGGCATAATAAATGGCATGTGAAGCTTTGCCAACCCGTTGGCCCAAAACAGCTCCAATGGCATAGTCACTAGCATCACACATGATTTCAAAAGGTACATTCCAATCTGGTGGTTGGATGATAGGAGCTGATGTCAAGAGTCCCTTCAATGTTTCAAACGCCTCTTTGCATTTATCATCAAAGTGGAAAACCACATCTTTTTGTAGTAGCTTGCAAAGAGGTAATGTGATCTTTGAGAAGTCTTTGATAAATCTCCTATAGAAACCTGCATGTCCAAGAAAAGAACGAACCTCTCTCACATTTGTGGGAGGTGGTAAAGAATGCATAATATCTATTTTAGACTTATCAACCTCTATCCCTCTAGAAGAAATAACATGGCCCAAAACTATTCCTTGTTCTACCATAAAGTGACATTTTTCCCAATTCAAAACAAGGTTAGTTTCCATGCATCTTTCAAGTACAAGTGTAAGGTTCTCTAGACATCTATCAAAAGAATCACCATAGACACTAAAATCATCCATAAACACTTCTATGATGTTCTCTACATAATCTGAAAATATGCTAACCATACACCTTTGGAATGTAGCTGGTGCATTACAAAGACCAAATGGCATACGCCGGTATGCAAAAGTACCAAATGGACATGTGAATGTTGTTTTCTCTTGGTCCTCCGAAGCAATGGCTATCTGATTATAACCTGAAAAACCATCAAGAAAACAATAATGAGAATGGCCCGCTAACCTTTCAAGCATTTGATCAATAAAAGGTAAAGGAAAGTGGTCTTTGCGAGTTGTGGAATTAAGTTTACGATAATCAATACAAACTCGCCATCCTGTTTGAATCCTAGTAGGAACAAGTTCATTCTCATTATTTGTTACCACTGTTACACCTGATTTCTTTGGAACCACTTGGACCGGGCTCACCCATTTGCTATCCGAGATAGGATAGATCACTCCAACATCTAGGAGCTTTAGTATCTCCTTTTTCACAACCTCCATCATAGGAGGGTTCAATCTTCTTTGTGCTTCTCTTGTTGGTTTGGACCCTTCCTCTAACAAAATCCGGTGCATGCACATAGATGGGCTTATTCCCTTGATATCGGCAATTGTCCAACCAATTGCTGTTTTATGCTCTCTAAGCACCCGGATAAGTCGCTCTTCTTGCAAAGGTGTGAGCTCTTTGGCAATGATGATCGGTAGTGTGTCCTTTTTACCTAGGAACACATATTTCAAGTGGTTCGGTAGTGGTTTCAACTCTAAAGTTGGTGCCTGCAAAATGGAAGGTAGAAGTTTCTCATTAGATAAAGGCAAATCAATAAATGAAACATCAAACCTTGCATCTTTAGGTGGCAGCGAGTGTAAAGATTCTAGTGCCCCTTCCACATGGTCACTCAAGGCTAGTTTAGCATTCCCCATTCCGAGATGGTTGCTAAGGACTATTTCCACACTATCTTCACCATCTAGCTCATAAGCTTGCTGCACTAGTGAGTCAATTATATCAATATTAAAAACAGAATGCACATCACTAGGATATCTCATGGCCTCAAAAATGTTAAAGCGAATTATTTCACCATCAAATTCCATAGTTAAAGTGCCATCATGTACATCTATTTTAGTTCTTGCTGTTTTCAAGAATGGTCTCCCTAATAGAATAGGTGTGGGATTAGAAGACATCTCATCTTCCATCTCAATAACATAAAAGTCAGCGGGAAAAACCAATTCATTAACCTGTACAAGAACGTCTTCTACAACTCCTCTTGGATAAGTGTTAGAACGGTCAGCAAGTTGTATTATAACACCGGTTTCCTCTAATGGTCCTAGATTCAATGAAGCATAAATTGAATATGGCATGACATTAATAGATGCCCCTAGATCTAGCATAGCACGCTCAAACCTGGTGTTGCCTATCTTACAAGGAATGGTAAACATACCTGGATCCTTGCATTTAGGTGGGAGTTTCTTTTGAAGAACAGCTGACACATTCTCCCCCACACTTACCTTTTCATTCCATTTCAACTTCCGTTTAGATGTGCACAACTCTTTTAGGAACTTGGCATATCTTGGCACTTGCTTGATAGCATCTAGTAAAGGAATGTTCACCTCTACTTTCCGGAAAGTTTCCAAAATTTCCTTCTCTTGCTCCTCCTTCTTGGACTTTGCTAACCTGCCAGGAAAAGGTGGAGGAGTTATATAAGAAGGAAATGATGGTTTAGGAATTACCTTTTTTAGTGGCTCGTTGGGATGTGAAGAGGATGCCATGGTATTGTTCTCCCCTTGAGCACTATCATTTTGTGGTGTCTCTAGCTGTTTCCCACTTCTTAAATTTATAGCATTGGCATTCTCTCTTGGATTCACTATGGTTTGGGAAGGTAATTTCCCAGAATCCCTTGCTTGCATTTGACTCATGGTTGTTGCCAATTGCCCTATTTGAGTCTCCAAATTTCGAATACTTGTCTTTGTTTCCTGTTGAAATTGAATTGTATTAGTAGAAAGAGCTTTAACAAGATCTTCAAGAGAAGTACCTGAATTTTGGGTGGGTGGTAGTTGTTGTCGGGTTTGGTATGGTTGTTGCACTCTTTGCTGAAAACCCGGTGGCCTGTGGTCAAATGGTGGAGGAATAGTTTGTGATTGGTTCCCTCCATAATTGAAGTTTGGATGATCCCTCCATCCTGGATTGTAAGTGTTTGAGTAGGGATCATATTTCCTTGATTGGTTCTGAAATCCACCCATGGCATTCACATGTTCATTGGTATCCTCTTGAAGTGTTGGACACATATCAGTTTGGTGCCCTATGTTTGAACATATGCCACAAGCCTTTATTTGTTGTATTTTACCTACAGCCAATTGTTGAACAAGAGAAGTCAGTTTATCAAATTTTTGTTCAAGGGATGATATACTTACCTCATTAACTCTCTTGGGTTGTGGTGGTGGATCTTGTCTCATTGAGAACTGTTGAGAATTGGCTGCCATGTTGGAGATTAATGTTCTAGCAGCCCTGGGAGTCTTATCAACTAGAGCTCCCCCACTAGCGGCATCTATCATACTTCTCTCCATGGGCATGAGACCTTCATAGAAGTATTGGATGAGAAGTTGTTCACTTATTTGATGGTGTGGACATGATGCACAAAGTTTCTTGAACCTCTCCCAATATTCATATAAGGATTCTCCGTTGTATTGCCGAATCCCACATATCTCTTTCCTAATGTTGGCAGCCTTAGATGCTGGGAAATACCTTTCCAAGAATGCTTTCTTCAAATCATTCCATGTAGTGATGGTCCCGGATGGCAGATAGTAGAGCCATTCCTTTGCTGAATCAGCTAGAGAGAATGGGAAGGCTCTCAATTTAACTTGCTCTTCCGTGACCCCTGTTGGTCTCATGCTTGAGCAAACTACATGGAATTCCTTGAGGTGCTTATTTGGATCCTCTCCTGCAAAACCATGAAAAGTTGGGAGAAGATGAATCAAACCAGATTTTAATTCAAAAGCTACCTCAAGATTAGCATATTCAATGCATAATGGTTGTTGACCCAAGTCCGGAGCGGCTAGCTCCTTGAGAGTTCTGTTGTCAGCTGCTGCCATCTCTCCTTGCTTCTCTTGGATGTTTTGGATCAACTCCTCGATTGGTTGTTGGTGAGAAGTTATAAATTCCCGAATTTTCCTAAGTCGTAAGTCTTCTTCGGGAGCTTGGAACATTCACTAATAAAAAAAATAAGAAAGTAAATAATTAGAACAGAAAATAAGAATAAACCAATAAACTAATAAACTAAAGAAAGCAATCCCCGGCAACGGCGCCAAAAATTTGATGCACCCAAAAGAGTGTATCTTATTTAACCTTGCACTAAAAAGATAAATTGTAAGTATAGTAGTTAGCAAGGGTCGAGTCCTCAGGGATTGGGTTTTAGTTTATAAGTTAATAGTTTAAAACTTAAATTCAAGAACAATAAAAGAAAAAGGGTTTTTGAAGCCAGATTTAAACTAAAGTAAATAATAAGAATAAGATGCAAGGCGGTATAACCAGCCAATAAAAATATATATACTAAATTAGGCGGTATAACCAGCCAATAAAAATATATATACTAAATTAGGCGGTATAACCAGCCAATAAAAATAAAACAAAGTTAATATACAAATTAGGCGGTATAACCAGCCAATAAAAATAAATATAAAAAATAAGCAAACTAGAAAAGTAAGAAAACAAGTAAGTAAGAAGAATCAAATATGAAAAATATGGTTAAGGTTTCATTCTCCACCACTAGACATCATTAAGAATCAATTTCAGATCTATCAATATCAACCAACTATCAAAGTTAACAACCGTAGATAACAACAAGCTCTGTTATCCCAATCTTTCCTTAGTTTGTCGTTAAATAGAACAAGCTCTCTATTTAATCTCTAACCATTAAACAACCTAGAATAAGCTCTCTAAATTCAATTTAATGGCAGCTTTATGATGAGAAAGATAGGTTGATCTAAGCAACAAACACATAAGCTCGGATTGTTCAACTTAGGTTATGTTCCACTTTGCAATTATTGAAAACTTGACCATAATCATTAATCACAAATTGCCACTTATGAATAGGAAATCAAGACAATTACACGGATCAAGACTCCTAAACTAGCAATAGATAATTATCAAGATCTATCTAGTTGTACACCTAAACAAATCAAGACAACATCATGAACAATTCTTGTAGAAGAACATAAGCAACTTTGATAGAAAATTAATGATAGATAGAATCTGAAAATCAATCATAAAACATGTCTAGGGCTTTGAAATCACCCTTAACCAAATAGAAGTTTAGCCTAGCATAGGCATTATAAACATAAAATTAAATAGAATCTAAGAAGAAAATAAAAGAAAGAAAGAAGAAGAAGAAAAAAATAAAGAAAAAGAAAACTAGAGAAAAGAAAGAAGAAGAAAACTTAGAGAATTTGATTATAATGGCTAATATCCTACCAATGTACAATATGATCCCTTACAATCATCCAAGGCCCTCTATTTATACACATTTTGGAGGGCTAAATGACAAGAGACAAGCTTTACAAATTTCAAAGGTAGGTATAATAGGTGGGTGCATTTTCTAACAATTTTCGTCATACATGACGATTTTGATCAGCCAACTTGATGGTC
This sequence comes from Fremontodendron californicum, assembly GCA_030761205.1. Lineage (NCBI taxonomy): Eukaryota > Viridiplantae > Streptophyta > Magnoliopsida > Malvales > Malvaceae > Fremontodendron > Fremontodendron californicum. Next base: position 6,747,386 of record JAULJL010000037.1, read on the forward strand.
GATTTTGTCAATTTTGCAGGCCTTATCTGATCACATGGTCTTCTAGAAAAATGTTACCCTGTCAGTTACTGATCCATAGCCGTTAGAATCAGCTCATTTTCTGATGTGGATAAGAAGATATGGGTAAAATACGAAAACAGGTCAGCACAGACGTCATTGCACATCAGCCAATTTGATGGTCGATTTCGTCAATATTAGAGGCCTGATCTGATCATATGGTCTTCTAGACAAAGGTTACCGTATCAGTTACGGATCCATAGCCATTGGAATCAGCTCATTTTCTGATGTGGATAAGCAGATATGGGCAAAATACGAAAACAGGTCAGCACAGACGTCATTGCACATCAGCCACTTTGATGGTCGATTTCGCTAGGGAAAACGACTCCGTTTCAAGAAGTGTAAAACATGAAAAAGATAGATATGCCTCTTAGCTTTGCACGACTACAAATTTCAACCTTATTGCTTTAGTGAAACTCCAGATATAGCTGATATGGCAAAAGGTGTCGGAACTGGAACTGAACTCGATTTGCCCTTAATTCTAGTAATCTGAAATCACTCAAAGAAACTTGTGAAAAACACCAAATTACATAAAAATATAAAAGATCATAAACACAATTAGACTAAACAATAATAACTCGTATTTGACACAAAACAATAATAAAACATAACTAAAAACTATATAATTATACGAGTTATCAGATAGAATCTGAAAATCAATCACAAAACATGTCTAGGGCTTTGAAATCACCCTTAACCAAATAGAAGTTTAGCCTAGCATAGGCATTATAAACATAAAATTAAATAGAATCTAAGAAGAAAATAAAAGAAAGAAAGAAGAAGAAGAAGAATATTAATTATCCAACCTCTTGCTCTTTCTAAAGAAAAACAAAACTAGAGAAAAGAAAGAAGAAGAAAACTTAGAGAATTTTATTACAATGGCTAATATCCTACCTATGTACAATATGATCCTCTACAATCATCCAAGGCCCTCTATTTATACACATTTTGGAAGGCTAAATGACAAGAGACAAGCTTTACAAATTTCAAAGGTAGGTGAATTTTTCTAACAATTTTCGTCATATTGTATGACAATTTTGATCAGCCAACTTGATGGTCGATTTCGTCAATGTTGGAGGCCTGATCTGATCACATGGTCTTCTAGAAAAAGGTTCCCCTATCAGTTACGGATCCATAGCCGTTGGAATCAGATCATTTGCTGATGTGGATAAGCAGATATGGGCAAAATACGAAAACATCTCAGCACAGACGTCATTGCACATCAGCCAACTTGATGGTCGATTTCGTCAATATTAGAGGCCTGATCTGATCATATGGTCTTCTAGACAAAGGTTCCCGTATCAGTTACGGATCCATAGCCATTAAAATCAGCTAATTTTCTGATGTGGATAAGCATATATGGGCAAAATACGAAAACAGGTCAGCACAGACGTCATTGCACATCAGCCAACTTGATGGTCGATTTCGCTAGGGAAAACGACTCCGTTTCAAGAAGTATAAAACATGAAAAAGATAGATATGCCTCTTAGCTTTGCACGGCTACAAATTTCAGCCTTATTGCTTCAGTGAAACTCTAGATATAGCTGATATGGAAAAATGTGTCGGAACTGGAACTGAACTGGATTTGCCCTTAATACTAGTAATCTGAAATCACTCAAAGAAACTTGTGAAAAACACCAAATTACATAAAAATATAAAAGATCATAAACACAATTAGACTAAACAATAATAACTCGTATTTGACACAAAACAATAATAAAACATAACTAAAAACTATATAATTATACGAGTTATCACACCCCCACACTTAGATTGTTGCTAGTCCCTAGCAACGACTCAATAAAAATAAAATAAGAAAATCTAATCTAATCCACTTTCGTAGGAAATCACGGTGGCACTTAGCATGTGACACAAGCCTTTAAACCCCTAGGTGTCCCTAGTGGACGAGTTTAGTCTCGTGAGGGTTTACTAGAACGATACCCACAAACATTGAAAAATTAAAATATAAATAAACTTCATATAAATAAACTACATATACTAAAAATATTTACTCCTAATCCTTTCAATACAAATTAGAGACAATATTTGAACAAGTCTTATAAACTAATCAATAGCTTAAAAAATTTCACAAAAAATCATGCTTGAATGTAAATTGTTTGAGTTAAGCCAATATTAGCATAACATATCTCAATCAAAATAATGCATGTTCAAATTTAATCTCAACTTCTCACATGGGATACTCTCTTGATTTTCACTCTTTAAAGTAGTGGTAAAGTGTTTATACTCAATCAATCTCATGAAAACACTTCTACCATATGCTTGCTTGTCCACCTATTCTCCACTAAAAGATCATGCAACTTCATAAATCAAGAGGTCTTTAATCAAGGTTGTAATGGGGCCAAGGGGTTTGTAATGTGGTTGAAGAACAAAAGGATAAAGATATCACAAAGGTTCCAAAGAGTTCATAAAGTTTAGAGACATAAAAAGATTATACAAAGAAACATCTCAAAACTCTTTACAAGTACATAGTGACCTAGGCCGGATATTCATGTTGGGCCTTTTCTTCATTCTAAACAACTTTGTAACATCTTTTTCTTTTTCCACAAATTCAAGAGATGATTCATTTTTTTTTTTATATAGGAATGTATTTGCCAGTATTCCATTTCTTTTTCTCTTGACTTTTCTTTTCTTTTCCCCCCACACTTATTTCCTGTTTCTAACCAAAAAATATCCCTTGTCTTTGCAACTTGTCTCAAATCATGCTAATTCATCTTTGGAACAAAGGTAAAGATATAAGTATATTTAGGTTAGGGACAAGTTATGGTTACCAAAGAGATAGCTTATTCAATGTTGGCTCAAATTGGTTCACTAAGGGTGTGTTCTCTTGGAACATCAATAAGGGATGGTTGTTTGGCCCTGGCTAAAAATCCTAATGCCTCTATCATATTCATGTTGTCACATGCATCAATATAGTCTCAAACGGTTTAAAGCAAGTTCTAGAGAATCATGTAATCATAAGAGCACTCAAGAAAGAAATTAGATTGATTTGTATAATGCATCAATCATTTTAGGCTCAAAAACTCACAAGAATGATTATACAAGTCAGATTAAGTCTAAACATGCTTCTTTCTCAATCAACATATCATATTAACATTGGCTCATAAAAAGGTTGACATCAAGCTCAATTCTCATGAAAATCTTCTCACTAATAAATATGTTTTAGACTTATGCAATTCATATCTCATCATTGTATTAAAAAGGAACTAAAACACACTAAAAAATAATAATAATAATAAAGACTCATAAAAAAAAAATAGTAGACAAAAATAAAAGAAATCCTAAATCATTCCCCCCACACTTAATTCTTACATTGTCCTCAATGTAAGTCTATTAACCCAAATGAAAGAATCATGTGTAAGAGAAAAGAACTAATAACATAAGAATAGGAATAACTAGACTCAAAACAAAACAAACTCATGCAACCTAAATAATCCTAAAATACTAAACAAAAATTAACAAGTAAACGTAAAAAGATTAAAATCAAACTGACAAGGTATGTCTCAAGTCTCCCTTACTCAGACCTTGTTCAGAATGAATACTTCTAAATTGCTTAAAACACAACAAACTCTTTTTTTTTTTTTTTTGAAAAGAAGAAATCAAACTGACAAGGTATGTCTCAAGTCTCCCTTACTCAGACCTTGTTCAGAATGAATACTTCTAAATTGCTTAAAACACAACAAACTTTTTTTTTTTTTTTAAGAAGGTAAAATTTAGGAGATATTACCTGTAGAGGTTGCTAACCACTTATTATAACTGAGACACAACAAACAAAATGTTAGATAATGTCACAAAGACAAAGTGCAATCCACTCCTTGCTCGTCCATATCTCTTTTTCTTTTTTCGAGCGTTTGCGAAACAACCGTAGCAGATAAATACTCATAAGCTTGGAGCTTTTTGAGTAAATCTTCAATGGTTGTAGCAGAAATTATGGTTCTCCTTGCCTCTGAAAACATGAATCCATTATCCACAGCATTATCTAAATATGAAAGCAAATTACTAAAATAACCATTAATATTAAGCAAACCAATGGGTTTCTTATTTGTGACCAAAGATGACCAAGAAGCCACGCAAGCTATTTCTTCCAATGTACCCAGACCTCCTGGTAAAGCAATGAATGCATCGGCAGAATGGTACATGATTGTTATCCGTTCAGGGATACTCCAGACTTGTATTTCCTTACCCAAGGTAGGTCCACAAAAATCTGTGAATAGTTTTGGCACGATTCCTAGAACTGGACTTCCTCCGGCGTGTGCTGCTGTAGCGACTGCTCCCATTAAACCCGTACTACCGCCTCCATATATCAAGTGGATCTTTTGTTGGGCAAGTATTACTCCAACTCTTATGGCTTCATCAGCAAATATGTTATTTTTCCCTGGATAAGCACCTCCAAAGACACAAATTTTTTTAATGCGCTGGGACGAAGTACTTTCCATTTTTTTTTCGAGTGCCTGAAAGAGAATAAGTACATGGTGTAATATATAGAGGACTGAGTAGTGAATCAGACAAGAGTAATAATGTCGCCGAAAGTGTATCTGACCTGTCAGAAGAAAATGTTAACCTAACAAAAGATTTTTGCGTGATTTCAGGAAGAAAATCAAAAAGAGAAGAAAAATCAACCGTAAAAGTCAAGAGTAATAATGTCGCCGAAAGTGTATTTGACCTGTCAGAAGAAAATGTTAACCTAACAAAAGATTTTTGCGTGATTTCAGGAAGAAAATAAAAAAGAGAAGAAAAATCAATCGTAAAAGACAAATAAAAAAAAATGAGAATAATTACACAAATCGAATAACACGTAAATTAAACCGAAATAAAGTTATTGCAAATCAAACCAAAAGCTGAGAAGTCATTTATTGTAGTTGTGATTGTGGCTCACATCTTCCTCTGGTTTTACGTCCAGAAACGGCTTAAACGCCTTCTATGAGTCGAGGATATGCTTCCCATCCAGTTTTCTTACAAGCTGGCAAACAGGGTCTTTTAACATCAGATTCCCAAGATGTTGCCATTCCCTTTGGAATTGCGGCCATAAATCAAGAATTTCTCTTTGTACATCTCCACTAGGATGCGTCTCAAGAGAAAGTTGGATATTACCCAAATTCTCCTTACTCGGTCCATCCTTAATGAATTCAATTTTATCATCTCGATTAGAGGACGGAATCCCAATAGAATGACATTTACCGTTACACGTCCATCGTGCACATTTGTGGCAATTTGAACTCATGCGCTTTGCTCGTCGCTTCTTTGCAAAAGTGCTTCTACCTGTACCTGGTAAATGCAAAACAGGAAGATATTCATCTTCACGTACCTTGGCTTCAATTATCCAACGTATGTCTCCAGGAATCCCTTTGTGCATAAGCATTCTTAATCTTTCAAATCGAACTTGGTAAAGCTTCAGTAAAATATTTCGAGGAAAAGGAGGAAATCGTTTCTGCAATCTTGTGAGAATATCATCCATCCTGAAAAAAAAATGAAAAAAATTGAAAGAGAAATTGGAAGAGAAATTTATATACAATATCAGTTTTGTGGGTAGTTGATGGAACCGATTTAAATAATCACGGAGTACCGTTATCCGCCATTTAACCGGGGTTAAAAAAAAATAAAAATTATATTTACATCTAGTTATTTTCAAAACAAGGATCAGAAAGAAAAACAACATAAAAAGACTCAAAAACAAAACACTCTAAATAAAATCCTAAATTCTTCCCCCTACATATAATTCTTACATTGTCATTCATGTAATGCTATTAACCCAAATGAAAGAATCATGTGTAAGTGAAAAGAACTAATAAACAAAATAAACTTATGCAGCCTAAATGAACTTAGAAACACTAAACACAATTAGCAAAGAAACATAAGAAAAAGATAAAGAAAAAGAGAGCAAATCTGAGGATGGCAGTTTGGCAATGCTTTCACTAATTAGGCTGCCTCCCCCAATTAGCACTTGATTTAATGTTTTGAACCTAACCAACACCCCTTCTTGGCATTTTAGGCTTGTCAGGCTCATACATGAAATTTCCCAAATTTATGCGTTTGAGAGGAAGCTTTCTTTGCACAACAGTGGATGCATTCTCCATTACAAGTATTATTCCATCATCCTTTGTGGTGCATATGTCATCGAGGAATGGAGCATATTTTGATACTTGTTGAATGACCTCCACAAACAAGTTGTTTAAGGTTTCCGGCATGTGTTGTTCATGTTCTTCCTCCTTGAACTTTGCAAATCTACTAGGAAAAGGTGGAGAAGAAACATTAGTAAAAAGTGAAACCTTAAACGTTACCTCAGGTGCCGAAATACTCTTATTTGGATCTTTGGCTTCATTATCCTCAAGAATAGAATCCATCTCTAATTTTGTTTCATCCTCATCTTGTTCCTCATTCTTCAAGGTCACAATAGTAGCATTCTCCTTTGGGTTAACCATCGTTTGGGCTGGGAGTTCTTCAGATCTTTGTGCTACCCATCCCACCATACTACTAGCCAATTGGCTCATTTGCTTTTCCAAACTCTGGATGCTTGCCCTTGTTTCCTGTTGAAATTGCAAAGAATCAGTAACAAGAGAATAGACAAGATCTTCTAAAGAAGTACCTGAGTTTTGAGTCATATGTGGTGGTTGAAAAAGATCTAGTTCTTGAGACCATGATTGATTGAAGCTAGATGGACGAGTGTAATTGGCATAAGGGTCTACTTCTTGGTAATTTTTCGAGTAGCCATAATTAGTATGATCCCACCATCCCTCATGGTAAGTGTTTGAGTAATGATCATACTGTTGGTCTTGGAACACTTGATGGCCTTGACATCCTCTCATGGCAAATTGTTGAACTGGGAAGGTAAGATTGGCTTGTTGATTCTCCATGTTCATGTATGCCACCAACTCTTCAAGTGATAGATTGCTCAATTCCATCGTTTTTTTTTAATTTTTTTTTTCAAAATTTGATAAGAAAAACCCGTATGTACAAGAAAACAAAACTCATTAGAACTGAAAATAAGAATAAACCAAGTAACAAATAAACTAAAGAAAACAATCCCCGGCAACGGCGCCAAAAATTTGATGCACCCAAAAGAGTGTATCTTATTTAACCTTGCACTAAAAAGATAAATTGTAAGTATAGTAGTTAGCAAGGGTCGAGTCCTCAGGGATTGGGTTTTAGTTTCTAAGTTAATAGTTTAAAACTTAAATTCAAGAACAATAAAAGAAAAAGGGTTTTTGAAGCCAGATTTAAACTAAAGTAAATAATAAGAATAAGATGCAAGACGGTATAACCAGCCAATAAAAATATATATACTAAATTAGGCGGTATAACCAGCCAATAAAAATATATATACTAAATTAGGCGGTATAACCAGCCAATAAAAATAAAACAAAGTTAATATACAAATTAGGCGGTATAACCAGCCAATAAAAATAAATATAAAAAATAAGCAAACTAAAAGTAAGAAAACAAATAAGTAAGAAGAATCAAATATGAAAAATATGGTTAAGGTTTCATTCTCCACCACTAGACATCATTAAGAATCAATTTCAGATCTATCAATATCAACCAACTATCAAAGTTAACAACCGTAGATAACAACAAGCTCTGTTATCCCAATCTTTCCTTAGTTTGTCGTTAAATAGAACAAGCTCTCTATTTAATCTCTAACCATTAAACAACCTAGAATAAGCTCTCTAAATTCAATTTAATGGCAGCTTTATGATGAGAAAGATAGGTTGATCTAAGCAACAAACACATAAGCTCGGATTGTTCAACTTAGGTTATGTTCCACTTTGCAATTATTGAAAACTTGACCATAATCATTAATCACAAATTGCCACTTATGAATAGGAAATCAAGACAATTACACGGATCAAGACTCCTAAACTAGCAATAGATAATTATCAAGATCTATCTAGTTGTACACCTAAATAAATCAAGACAACATCATGAACAATTCTTGTAGAAGAACATAAGCAACTTTGATAGAAAATTAATGATAGATAGAATCTGAAAATCAATCACAAAACATGTCTAGGGCTTTGAAATCACCCTTAACCAAATAGAAGTTTAGCCTAGCATAGGCATTATAAACATAAAATTAAATAGAATCTAAGAAGAAAATAAAAGAAAGAAAGAAGAAGAAGAAGAATATTAATTATCCAACCTCTTGCTCTTTCTAAAGAAAAACAAAACTAGAGAAAAGAAAGAAGAAGAAAACTTAGAGAATTTTATTACAATGGCTAATATCCTACCTATGTACAATATGATCCTCTACAATCATCCAAGGCCCTCTATTTATACACATTTTGGAAGGCTAAATGACAAGAGACAAGCTTTACAAATTTCAAAGGTAGGTGAATTTTTCTAACAATTTTCGTCATATTGTATGACAATTTTGATCAGCCAACTTGATGGTCGATTTCGTCAATGTTGGAGGCCTGATCTGATCACATGGTCTTCTAGAAAAAGGTTCCCCTATCAGTTACGGATCCATAGCCCTTGGAATCAGATCATTTTCTGATGTGGATAAGCAGATATGGGCAAAATACGAAAACATGTCAGCACATACGTCATTGCACATCAGCCAATTTGATGGTCGATTTCGTCAATATTAGAGGCCTGATCTGATCATATGGTCTTCTAGACAAAGGTTCCCGTATCAGTTACGGATCCATAGCCATTGGAATCAGCTAATTTTCTGATGTGGATAAGCAGATATGGGCAAAATACGAAAACAGGTCAGCACAGACGTCATTGCACATCAGCCAACTTGATGGTCGATTTCGCTAGGGAAAACGACTCCGTTTCAAGAAGTATAAAACATGAAAAAGATAGATACGCCTCTTAGCTTTGCACGGCTACAAATTTCAGCCTTATTGCTTCAGTGAAACTCCAGATATAGCTGATATGGAAAAATGTGTCGGAACTGGAACTGAACTGGATTTGCCCTTAATTCTAGTAATCTGAAATCACTCAAAGAAACTTGTGAAAAACACCAAATTACATAAAAATATAAAAGATCATAAACACAATTAGACTAAACAATAATAACTCGTATTTGACACAAAACAATAATAAAACATAACTAAAAACTATATAATTATACGAGTTATCAATATTTCCCTGTCAAATTCCCAAAACAAGATTGTTGAGTGTGAAAAGTGAGAAGCTGCAATATTCAGTTTACACATGCATACACAATTCAGGTTTTATTTCTTTTTGGGTCAATATAAAATGGAGGGATAGACATTTTCTTACAATTTCTTTGCAATTTCACCTACATTTGTTTTTTATTTCTAGCAAAATTTTCACTTTTTAGCTATATATTTTTGGGTTATCAGCTTTATTTGTGACACATACAAATTTGGGAGAAGAACAAATGGAACGACGTTATAGTTCACGGCATTTAGCAAGAAAAAATAAAAGTCTTGAGGTAAATTATTTTTCTTTCATTCGACATTTTCTTAATGATAATATAAATTTTTGCTAGATTGAATATAATCTATTCATTATGAAATTGCAGTGTGATGTTCAATTGCGCACAAGATGTAGCCCTAGTAAATTGGTTAGGGTTATGAACGAAGTTGTTAGGGGTGATGTTATGAAGGAAAATACTGTGCGAGAGATAGGTTTTGGTGGGTTTCTAAGTTTGAGATGTACAATTTTGCGTCACCATCTATGTGAGTGGCTTATTAAACAATGTGACCCATTAAATTATGTTTTAAGATGGTCTAACCATATCTTAGCAATGAAAGATACAGATGTAGGTCTAGTGTTTAGCGTTCCATGTATGGGAGAAGAGGTTAGAGTAGATGTTGTAAATGAAAATGATGAGATAAAGGGTTGGTGTGATAGATTTTTGAGGGTTTCTTCATTGAAAGAAGTAGAGATCTTGTTACATAATGTAACAGATATAGATGATTGGAAAAGGTTGTTCGTCTTGTTTGTTATCGGTACTGTCATGTCGCCTTCTAGTAGGCCTGAAGTAAATAGAAAGTTGGTTAACACGATTTATGATTCATTCCAAATTCGTTCCTACAATTGGGGTGGGTTTACACTGAAGCAGTTGATGAACGACATTAAAAGGTACAATGGAAGGCAAGATACAACATATATTACTGGCTCCTTACTCTTCCTTCAGGTAAATATTTGTTATCTTTTATGATTCTATTTTCAATGTCTTTTACTAATAAGTAAAAAAAAAAAAAACATTATATTTATTATCCTATTGTTAATATACAACATTTTGGATAGATGTTTTATTTGGATAGAGTTATCCCATCCGAACGTTTTGTTGTTTGTGCAATGCCCCGATTAATGGGATGGGATGATGCGTCTGTGAAGAAGCTCCTACAAGTTGAGGAAGAGTTAGGGGGGTATGGGTTAGGGGAGGTAAGTAATGTTTGATTGATGCTTGTATTTATTTATATCAGTACTCTTTGCGCATTCCAATTTATAAATAGAATATTAGTTCGTATTATAAAAAGCTATTCAAATCTACTTGTGTATGTAGGTTGTAAGTGACATTGATCCCCCTATGGATGAGTGTTTTGGAGATGTTTCAACAATGCAGCTTGATCCAGAGGCGATGGTATGTCTACATTTTGTCATTGAAATTCATCTAACATAGTAATACCTTTCATAGCCTTTAAAATCGTTGTAACAGTGTCCATAAATATTTAAATTTTATAATTATGTGTTTAGGCTTTATTTGAAAGGATCAAAGGCCGTACGGAGAGGATGATTAAGTGGAATCAAGAAATGGTCCAGTTTCATAAAGACAATGTTCTTGATTTCATGGAATTGGCGATGTTGTCTTCAGCACATGTGAATGCTGAAATGGGAAATCAGTTCGATGATTTCAATAGAAGGATAGAGAAGGTAGACAATGAAGCTTCTCCATCATTTATGTTTAGGCCATTTGCAAAAGGGTCAACTTCACAGACAACTGCACCTCTATCAAATGTTCAAGTGGAAGAATGTAACATTCCTTCCAATGTTGAATTTGAAGATGGGGTGGAATTTGTAGAGGAAATTCCTGGAAATCGTAACAGGGAAATACATGATTTCCTGTTATTAGGAGATCTCCACGAATTCCTAGAAAAATTAGGACTTCTATTAATCTTCAATCACCATTCTATGTTAATTGGCCAATTGCGACATTGAAGAAAGTAGAAAAAGTTGTTGTTAATTATGCTTGGGATGAAAATGCTAATCATGAGTAAGTTACACAATCCAATTGACTCTCAACTTTTTACATAACATTATTTTGACGACAATACGATATTTGAACAATGTTTGTTAATAATGTAGGGAAATCTTGTCCTCAATGCATGGTTGGTCATTAACGAGGTCCGACATACTCTCTTTAGCTGGTTCGAATTGGGTGAATAACATTGTATAATCAAGTTCATTAATTACACATTTGCATAGACGCTTTTATTGTAAGGTATCGTAATTAATTTTTCTTTGGAGTATGGCAGGTTGTAGAGATGTATGTTCGTGTAATTAATGCCACCAAAATCTATATGGGTAGAAAATCGATTGGAACTCGTGTTGTTCTGAGTTCACAATTTGCGGTATTAATTTTGTTCCCTCCTCATTACATCTCTATAAAAATGTCTAATTCTTATTGTATGTTGATTAAGATTATAAGTATATAGTATAGGTTATTAATCAAATTTCGTTTCAATGTAGGGTAACATCTTTAATTACAAATTTGGGAGAAAGACAGCTGATGAAGTGGCTACTGATTTTGCTAATTATCTTGCAAATGAACCGTATAATGCTGATATTACGCAAGCTCAACTGGTATGCATACATATATGCTTATTGTTATGGATATTCACATTAGTATAAGATGTATATATATATATATATTTGAAGTTGTTATTTATGATTTGTCATTAATAATCAATTCATTGGTTTAGATTTGCTTATCCTTATGTGCAAATAATCATTGGGTTGCATATTGCGTGAATACGGTGTGTGGTGAGATTGAAATCATTGACTCAAGAAGGTCGCCTTTTGGGCGTCTACATGTTGCTTTCCTGAAGCGTTTGGTAATCTTTAACTCATATTCTCAACTAGTTTGTTCGTAGTGGAATATTTGGCTGACATGCTTCAAATCTTCTTTTCAGGTAAAAGTTTTTTCACCATTGTTACGTGCTTGGAATCATCCTGCTGTAGATGCAATGAAAGAGTACAAGGAGAAACGTGTACAATTTGATTGGCAATCAGATGACGAGTAATCTCTTAGTTTTAATTCATTTAAGAGTTATACATGTTTCTTTAGTTATCACTACTATTGATGCAATATATTTTGTCATTTATCTTACAGTTCATCTGATTGCGGGGTTTTTTTAATTAAGCACTTACAATCTAGGTTTGGCCGAATCAGTCCATCGCTTAATCGGGTGAATGTCATATAAATTACTTATTTTTTCTTTAACACTAATGCAAAGAATTTTAATGACTGTACATAATTTTTTTGGGATGATGCGAAGAAGTATCGTCTGCAGCTCGCTGCCCAGTTGATTTTGGATACAAGAAATAAAGAAAAAGAGCAAGCTTTGAGCAAGTCTAGCCTTTGTGGATTCTAAACATGGATTCTATGTTTTTTGCACTTTCATGATTGTTTATGTTGTTTTAACCTTTTAGGCTTCATGCTGCAAAAGTTCATTTAGGAATGCAAGAATGTACATATGGGATTTTAGAGCTGTACATATAAGTGATCTGTTTGGGGAATAGTAGGATTGATCTAAAGGCTGTATATCAGGTTCTAGAATGAAAATTTGGAAGATATTTAAGTGAAAAGCACCACAATGAAGTCATTATTGTGAAAAATAACTTCTCATTCCAACATTTTCTTTCCTTCACTAAAATTCATGATACAAAAAGAAATCTGTTGAAGCATTATCAAATACCAACCACAAAGGAAAGAAAGCAAAAAGCACATCACATAGAATAGAAACATTTAAAATGTACAGCCATCCATATCGCAACTAACTAAAATGAATGATTAGAATAACTTGTGGGCTCTAAGTTGATACCAAGAATAACTTGTTCATCAATTATTTTGGGAGAAAGAAAGAGTCATAGAAATTTCAAAGCAAATTTTATGTACATTTTATAAAAGTCATAGAAATTTCAATTTTACAAGCCCCAAACAAATGTCACATAAGAAAATTTACTCCATCACTTCAGGAAAAGGGTGCAAATGGTCCATATGTTGGGAGAAAAAAAGACTTTTGTCATTTACGCAACACTTGCAATTATTCACATATTATAAACATTAAAGATCAAGTTCAATTACAACTTTAATATCGCAAATACATGAAAAATACTTTGGTCATATACTTGACTATGATGGTGGAAGAGGATAAGAAATCAGTCTCCGCACAAATATGCATCCAAATTATTTTGAGTAGCCCAAATTTGTTGAAGTTCTTCATACATGGCAAAACGTTTAGAGTTATAGTTAATACTGCAAGATCAGAGGCAAAGTTATATGTACATATACCTATAACAATATGTACATTTAGCCTAGCTATATGTACATTTAGCATAACTATATGTACATTTTAAAAATAGTAACCAATTCTATCCTAAATCCCATTCAATTATGCACTTAGGTTAAAATGTCTTCTTTCTTAACTTAACCTACGTTGGAGTTTAAGTTTTAAAAGATCAAAATCTTATAACTATCTTTCAAATCTATTTTTTACTACATTTAAAGGACACGTGGACACACCTTCTGCCATACAAGCTACACCAAGATATATAACTGTTTTATGTCTACAACAATAAGAAATCAAAATAATGTTCATAAGCTCATAACTATTCCTTATATGAACAAATCTCTCAAAAATGTGAAAAAGTATTTGCGCACTTATATGTACATAGAAGTATAAAAGTATGTAAATATAACATAACTATATGTACATTCAACTAAACTATATGTACATGTAACTAAACTTATTCTTTTATTTCTTAAAGCAAAACAATGAAAGTACATTTACAATACCAAAAGGAAATAGTGCACCATCAGAATTATTCCTAAAAAAAGTTGACATATACAAAGATGAACCACCAAAACCAATAAATTCACATCATTGCAGTCAATAATTTTAAAAAGTTAGATTGATCGAGCAAGAAAAAATAGACTTCAAAATTTCTTAATTCTTTGCAAGAAAAATAAGATTGATGAGAATATTGTGAATATATAGAACAACTATGAAATAGGATTAATTATGGTCCACATTCATGGGATGTTTTAAATAGATTTCATCTAGGTAAACTCCATAACTATATGTACATATAGTAAACAATATGTACATGTAGCATAACTATATGTACGTTATTGCAAATTATATGTACTTTTTTTACACTGACAATTTCTTCATAGTCCTATATATGCAAGCAAGCAAATAACAAGCATGAATATCATTTGAATTAAATAGAGGCACAAACAACTATCATGACATGAAACTATTTTGCCTGTAGAAAAATTTCCACTGCAGTATATGGTGAAATTAAAAAAATTAATAAAGATGTTCTTACAATATTATGAGCAAGCTCGATTCTCCAAAGTTGTAGATGTTATCTCCTAGAAGAGCATAAAGGGACATATTAAATGTCAAATCCTATATAATTTAAAGGATTAAAATAAAATGAAATGAACTCAAAGGATAAATATATCTGTTAGCCAAATAAAAGTTGTAAACTTTCTTTAGTTAATTTATTTATCCATCTATTTTTAATGATTGGGTGTAAGGCTAAGTACAACCTCAACCTTCTGGCTGGAAAACATAATACTTAAGCACATTAGCAATATTACAATCAACGTTATCTTACATACAAAGGTATGCCATTTTTATGCAGGTTTTATTGTCAATTATATACTTGGCAACTCAATTCATCCATGTTATTATAAAATATAATATAATAATATGTACATATAGTCCAGAAATATGTACTTATAGCAAAACAATATGTACATATTGCATACCTATATGTACATTTTTACAAATAATATGTACTTTCTCAAAATTCAATCAATTAAGATATTACATGTTATACCTTGTTAATCATGTCCACTATCAATAGATTAAAAACAAGATTCTTCATTCGATGTTGATACATACCACATTAATATAACTAAGTTGAGATGAAGAATGTATTGACTATTCAACTAAATTAGTATTCTGAGTTTTTGAATACCAGCCTTCCAATGCTCAGATTAATTGGACTGATTCAATTTCCAACAACAAATAGTAGTATTCTCTAATGCCAATGCCAGTAGTCCATGCAACTTCATAAAAAATTTTATATATAGCATTGAAATATGGCATAAATATAAATTTGACTATTGAATATATATGTAAATTAGATTATTTAATTAGTCTATTTTTTTTATTTGGATTAATTTGATCTCATACTTTTAATTTTTTTTTTTCAATTTAATCCTCATGTAATTATTTTTTATCAATTTAACTTAAAGTTAATTAAAAAAAAATTTGATCAATTTAATTTAACGAAAAAAATCGATCACCTGAACCAAAATTTTAACTTTACCTTCAAATATTGCAAAAAGACAAAGAACCCAGACCCTTTGTTCACCCCCTCATCAGTTTCTTATGGATGAAATGTTTGACAACACTTTTCAATCATTAAATACGCTACGAATATATGTAACCAAAACACAAAATAATAGTAAGAAGCTGTCATGATCTCAATCCAAGGAAAACTCAAGAACAAATAACAAGAGGGGCTACGGATTATGTGTAATTCAGATTATAAATGCTAATTACTTACCAAATTCATAGAGCCCAAAGCCAGACAGAGCAACCAGGGGAATAACAGATAGAGGACTTAATAAAAAAGGGCAGATAGAATGGGGAAGTCAGGAAGTAAGGGAAATGATGGAAAATGGGGAAGGGAGAAGGGGAAGAAGATTATCGGAGGCAAAATATCAAGTTTTGTTTTTGGTATTATGTTTATTTCATTAAGGGTATATTTGTATTTTCAATCTCCTTAGTAATAATTTCGTATTTCTTCAATTCCTTTTTACAAATAATATTAAGATTTAGGACCATTTAACTATTATTCCTCTTTTGACAGCATGTTTTTCATATTAACCAATAAATCTTTAGTGCAAATTACTAAAACAACTATGTTTCACATAAATTAGAATCACACTTTAAAGTTAAGATGCAGTATTCAGACAAACACAACTTATACAACATAATAATGATGATCATATGAAACTTTAGCATCTTGAAATATTGGTCAAACATGCATTCTTACACATGATTCTGAAACCAATACCAAGCCTGTCCATGTACATAATTCTATACATAAAACAGAAATATTTTCTCTAAAAATCTATCACACCAATTTAGGGTTGAATTTAGGAGAAACTAAAAATGTACTTATTGTTTTGCCTAAATGTACATATAAGTATGCAGGAATGTACATATTGTCTTGTGGCCATGTACATATAAGTTATATTTTTTATTAAATTTTTTTTTACTAAAATTGATGTTCTATACGTCATTTAAATGTATCCCATTTTAAGTCCCAGTTGATTTAGGGTAGAATTTAGGAGAAACTAAAAATACTTAAATTATGAGGATAAATGAAGAAACCCTCCAAAATCTATCACACCAACCCTTTATCTCATCATTTTCATTTATAACATCTACTCTAACCTCTTCTCTCATACATGGAACGCCAAACACTAGACCTACATCTGTATCTTTCATTGGTAAGATATGGTTAGACCATCTTAAAACACAATTTAATGGGTAACATTGTTTAATAAACCACTCACATAGATGGTGACGCAAAATTGTATATCTCAAATTTAGAAGCCCACCAAAACCTATCTCTCGCACTGCAATTTTCTTCATAATATCACCCCTAACAACTTCGTTCATAACCCTAACCAATTTACTAGGGCTACATCTTGTGCGCAATTGAACATCACACTGCAATTTCATTATGAATAGATTATGTTCAATCTAGCAAAAATTTATATTATCATTAACAAAATGTTGAATGAAAGAAAAATAATTTACCTCAACACTTTTATTTTTTCTTGCTAAATGCCTTGAACTATGACGTCGTTCCATTTGTTCTTCTCCCAAATTTGTATGTGTCACAAATAAAGCTGATAACCCAAAAATATATAGCTAAAGAGTGAAAATTCTGCTATAAAAAAATGTAGGTGAAAGTGCAAAAAAATTGTAAGAAAAGGTCTATCCCTCCCTTTTATATTGACCAAGAAGAAATAAAACCTGAATTGTGCATGCATGTATAACTGAATATTGCAGCTTCTCACTTTTCACACTCAACAATTTTGTTTTGGGAATTTGACAGGGAAATATGCATTGCAATAGTTCATTACAACAAAATAATGGCTCTCAGGAGCCTACATCTAATGCTCAATACAACAAATAACATTCAACAGTTAATTCGGTGGGTATTCAACCCAATAAATAAATACAAGCATCAATCATACACTCAACTCGGCTGCTTTATTCAAACCAACACTGCCATGTTATTGGTCATATCTTGCTGTCTAATGCAGCATCGTACCATCTTTCATGTTAACCCATTTTTTTTTTTTAGTATTTTAGCCTTTTTATATAAAGAAACATCATAACATGTAAATTTGCTTAAAGGAACACTTTAAATACAGCACAAAACCAACAACCCTTCAAAATGTAAATGCAAGTACATGGCATAATTTCTCAGTTATTCTTACTCATTGCAATTATCTTTCAAGCCATCTTGATTAGATGGTAAACATGACCATTCACTCAAATGAACATCGTAGCAACATGTTGCCTGATGATTACAATTAGCCACATCAAAGTAAATTGTCGCAGCCACATCATGAAAAAACTGGTATGCATTTACTTTAATCATTAAAAAATAAATTTTTCTGCCTTGTCATCATTGCAAGGAGAACTACCCAACTTAATTCCAAAATCCAAGTGAAGAATCATCTTGATTGCAAAAATTTAAAGAAAGGTACTTTGTGTATGTACACGCAAAACAGCATCCATGGCTAACAATAGCATTAAAATAAGGCTTAAATAGATAGCCAAATCATTTCTTAATATGCACAAGTAGCAAAGGATAGAATGAAAGAAGTAATGGAAGGAAGAAATGCACCTGGGAATCCAGTGGATCAGCTTCACGTGAAATAAGATGTTGTAGGCTACAGAATCACAGGCAAGATTGAGATATGCTCGATGTTCGGTTGTCTTTCTTCAGTTAGGTCAAAAGCCTTTCACTAGTCAGTCATAACAAGGAATAAGAAAAAGAGCAAAATCCACCATCATCAGGGTACTGGATAAACAATAGTTCAAAAAGAAGAAACAAGGTAACGAGGCAAAGAAGACTAACAAAATGTATTTTAAAAGACCAAACTAGTTTCAAAGACAACTAAAAGTGAAGTAGGTTAGAGAACTTTGCTGCGCATTTGTAAAAGCTTCCTATATCATCTTCAAAATAACAATAAATATATCTTCCATTATAGGGATATAATCTAGCAAATTAGTTATAAAACACAAACCACCAATTGGCTAAAAATATAAAACTAATCATGTTTTCGTAATATCCATATATATGTCCATAAGAAACTTGGGAAAGGAAGCTTCAAGATATGTACATATCTGTTGTGAAAACTACATAACCGAAGCTGTAAATGCCTATAAGGTCTCACAGAATATGCACCAGAAAAAAGTTCATAAATTATTAAGCAATATCTACTATGAGTTTGTCTTTCCTCTCGGTTTTGTACTCCCTAGGTATTTGGTTGCACTTGCAATACCAACAAGATTTTGTTAGTAGAATTTCATTCGTAAAAAGAAAACCATTAAATAATAAGAGTTGCATAGTCTTCCAAAATTTACTTTCCTTGATGATGAAATAAATAGCATAGAAGGCTCATTCCTAGACTAGTTTCTCTAGTGTTTTCACTTCAATGATATGTATCAGGAAGTTAAATGCTTCCAGACATTCAAGACTATGCCCAAACCAATCACTAATGCACAATTATAGCCAAACATATACCATACATACCAAAGCAGTCAGAAACCGCTTTAAAATACGATTTTTGTTACAATTTCCAAAATCTAGAACATCTTAAAAATTTCAACACGGACATAATGTGAGAAAAGTTAGAATATAGAGGAAAAAGAAAAAAATCCCGATAACAACACAAGAGTACACTATTTTCTTCTTGAAGGGTTTTCAAATATATGTATGGACAGAAATCAAAATAAGCATTCAACAATCTGTATAAACCTCAAGAAGGGAACTATGTAATTATTTAGAAAGAAAATACTCTAACTCATCGACTCACAGCTTCGAGTGAAATTCTTTTATTAAAAGCAATTTTAGATATTTGAATGAAGTATTTGAAGGAAATTTAAAGTAGTTACCTCAGATGCATATGGTTTTCAAAAATTTTATGACAAAGCCCAAAGTTGATAAACACCCAATTCACAAATGGGGAAAGGGAGAGGATGATGAATCGGGAGGGAGGGAAGAGACGAGATGGAGATGAGAGAAGGGGAAGTAAATATTTTGTTTTTGTTATATGTTTATTTCTAAGGGTATATTTGTATTTACAATATCCTTAACAATAATTTCCTACTTTTTCATTTCATTTCCTTTTCATTAATTATTTTAAATTATTAGACTTTGTAGCAATTATCCTATCGTAGAAGGCATGTTTTTCATATTATCCCAAAAAAAACCATCCCTGGCATTCTCATTACAAGTTTTAGTTTTTTGTTATCCATGTTGTTTTGGTTGATTGCATTTTTCAATGTACATTACAAATGTCAGCATTTAATGCACATAACTATCATAATTTTATATTAAAAAAAAATTAAAAAAGTTGTGAATGAATCTGAAAGAAAGAAGATTTGCCATTATATTTTTTTTACAAAGATTTGTCTGTATCTTTCTACAAAATTTTTGAAAGACTTGCATCATCTTTTCATTTTTTTTATAAATAGTGTTATAACGATTTTTCGATCGTTTGACGATTTTAAAAATAAAAGAAATTGTCATAATTTTTTTTTTGTTTAGGTGTGATTGGTCACTTAAAAAACTTATCATTTTAATAAAATTTTAAAATAATTAAAATTTATTAAAAAGATAATTTAGGTCTGCGAAAATCTAAAGTTTAGGTTCGGAAATATGGTTACGCGTAGGGAAGGTATTAGCACCCCACGACGCCCGTTTAAAGTAAACGGTACCATAAATCATGTGTTATCCTTTAACCCTGAAAAAATCATCTTAATTTTGATATTTTAAAAATAATTCCCATAATTATCTTTATTGCAAATTTTTTATTTCTTAAAAAAAATCATTAATTTAGGAACAAAAATGAAAATCTTCGGAGTTGAAAACTTCCTCCAAATTCCCCAACATCTAGGTGGAATTTGGGAAGAGTTTCTTCGCTTTTGAATTTTCATAATATTCCTTTAAATCAAGACAACATTCTTTTGCAATCAATAATTATCGAATATCCTCCAACGCACTTAGGATATTATCTTATTTTATTTCATGAAATCCTTTTAAAAATGTGATTTTTATTATGCAACACATTATGTGATGAACAAGTAGTATTAACAATCTAAAACAAGTAGATAAGCATAGATTAATAAATAAAATAATACAAATAATGAATCAATTTAATTTAAAAATAAAAAATATTTATCAAATAAGAGTAAGATAAGAATCTTCGGCGTGAGAGTTTTTTCAAATTCTCCATTGTCTAGGTAAAATTTGGAGAAAATCTCTACATTTGAAAATTCTTATCAGGGCACTTGGAATTAGCGTGTTATTATTCTTCTTTGGATTTTGCTAACAAGTGCCTTTAGGGCATTTTTTAAGGTTAGTTAATACATTATTTGTAGTAATAACATTGTATTAAATGTAAAAGTTGATAACTTTATTCATCATTTCCAATGCATTGATTTAAGATATTACTATATTTAGTAATCTTAAAGAATGCCCTTAGGGCACTCGTTTGTAAAATCCTTCTTCTTTAGTCAAAAATAGATAAAAATGTGAATAATGAATTAATTTAATTTTTGAAAGAAAGATTTTTTTATTTATTTAAGGGCAATAAGAGAATTTTCGATGTGAGAGACCTTTTCCAAATTCCCCAACGTCTAGGCGGAGTTTGAAAAAGATCTCTATATTTAAAAACTCTCATTATAATCCTTGAAATTAACATATTATTTTTATATGAAAATATTTGGATTCCTCCAACGTCTAGGCAGAAACCCACAGATTATCTTAATTTTAGCAAATTTATTGATGTTAAATGCTAAAATATTTTTAAAATAATTAAATCATCCAAAATTCACATATTATTTCTTATAAAAATATATATATATGAGCATAAAAAATTAAAAAGATGAAAATGATACCCAAAGAAAGTCGGCAGTCTAAAGACGAAATTGGTTGTTGGGTTGAGCTTCTCGAACAAATAAGCCAGAAATCCTTTTTTATTTTTTTTTTATTTTTCTTATTTATTTTCCTTTTTCCTTTCTTTTCTTTCTCCTTCCCCAGCTGAGTCACATGCGGGTCGGACCTGCTGGTGGGTCTACACGCGGGTCATCTTGACCATTTTTTTTTCTCTTCCTACACTAAAATGGTGTCGTTTTGGACGCCTTTATAAACCTAAATCTTTTTTTTTTCCTTTCTTATTTCTCTCTCTACCTTCTCCCTCACCTTAAACTCCCTCCCTTCTCCCTAGTATGTTTTTCCTTGAGTCGTTGGACTCCTCCCCAAGAACCCAAATTCCGGTCGGTTACCGATGGTCGTACTCCATTTTTCTCCAAATTTTACACCCGAACTCTTTTCGACCCCCTCTTCCCGAATATGGACTCCGTTTTGCCTAAAAAAGCCCAGATTTTCATAGATCTACACCTAAAGATTGTACCTCATTCCTATTTCTAGCGTTTTCCACCATCGGATCGTCACCAAATTTCAACCACACCTTCCCACACTCCTAAGCATCATTCTCATTGTTTGGATTTGGAAACATACACCCCAAATCCCATGAACCCAACCAAAGCCAAAATCGAAGGATTTTTTTTTGCTATTTTTTTATGTTTTTTTTGTAGGTTTGTGGTTGTGTGTATGGTGTATAGAGTTGGTGGTACGGTGATGGTTCGGGTTTGTGGGTTTTTGGTTGTGGGCAGTGGGTAACCCTTTATCTTTCTATTTTGTTGCTCTTTTATAGAGTTTTTAGAGCCAAACTCCCAGAAAATCTGTATGTGCAGTGTAGATTGAGTGTGGAGATTGTTGGTGTGTAGGGCTAGCTGGTAGGCGGGTTACGTGGGGGAGATGGGATGTTTAGGGTGGCTGGGCAATGCATTGTAGGGTGATGGCGTGTATGGGGGAGAAGGTGAACTAGGGTGGTTGGCCAGCCACCCTAACGTTTCGGGTAGTCCCAATTTTCTCTTTTTTATTTAGTTTTTAATTTTTTGGTTAATTATTTATTTTTTGATTCTTTTAATTTTATTTTGAATCCTAAATTAAGTATATAAAATATGAATTTGGGCTTATTGATCTTGGGCTTTTAGAACAATTGAAGAATTTAAGCCCAAAATGAATATCCACACCTTAGCCCAATTGATCCATAGTCCACTTGGTAGGCCTAAAAGACTAGGCCCTTTTGAAACCCATTAAAATGAAACTCAGATTTAGCTTGAGCCTTTTTGAAACTAAAAAATCAGACCATTGGATTAAGGATGTTAAAAACGGGAATCAACGTTCCAAACCGATATTCATCTTTTGGCTTGGGATCAGACTTGGACGAAATTAGGTGTTTATAAATAGCAACTCAAAACTTACCCTAAAACCAGTATTAGAAACTTTCCAAAAAACTATCAAAAGTCTCAACACATACACCATACCAAAAAAAACAAAAAAAAAGGAGAAAGAACTTTCTCTCTCTTAAGGTTTCGATTTTAGGGTTATTTTAGAGGATTTCATGTTGTAAAATTTGGTGAGGAGAAAGGGCTTAGGAAGTGAAATGACATATTTGAAAACAAATGTTTCTAAAGCGACGAAGGGCGACAAAGTTAGGCCTTTTTTCATGGGTTAAATTTGTAGATCTAGGATCATACTGATGTTTTTCTGCAAAACCAGCTACATAAATAGAAAGAGGAGGAAATGAGGATTTCTTTAACGAAATTTGGAGAAGAAACGTCGACCAGTGGCGGTCATCGACAGTTGCCGACGGCCGACACGGTGGTCGTTCACTGGAGATTGGGTTTGTTTTGAAGTTGGCTTGCATAGCTGAAGAACAGGGGAGAAAGGTTGAGAGAGTTTAGGGAGAGAGAAAGAAAAAATAAAATTGTCTTTCATATAGCATCTAAATGTCGCGTTTCGAATGGGGGATAAGAATCGCGTACAAACTCATGGACCTGATCCGAGATTCGTGCACTTGACCCGACTCTGAAAAGAAAAAAAAAGGAAAAAGGGCAAATAGAGCAAAAAAGAACAAGAAAAAAAGATAAAAACCAAAAAGAAAAGAAATAGAAAAAAAAAAGAGTCAAATTTTTGAAGAGATCATGGCTATAGATTTTTTGTTTTACCTTTATCTTTTTCTTCTGAAGAAGAAACAAGGGAAGGACAAACAACAGTCGAAACTATGATTTTTCAAAATCTTTTCTCTTCGGTGAAAAAGGATAAGGGTGTGTGTGAGCTAAACATGTTAAAATTAATCTAATCAAATAAGCTTAATAATTAAAACTTTAATTGAAAAAGACAATTAATGTTAATTACATAAAATTAAAAAAATTGTAAATAATAGCATCATTGAAAACATTTCGTTTTCGTATAGTAACTTTAATAGAATAATTTTAAAAAATTAAATATATAATTATAATTATTTACATGCTATTAGCTTTTATTTTTAACATAAAAAAATTTATTTGTCTTTACCATACGATTTTGAGCTTGAAGAATTTATAAGAAATCATAAAGCAGGCAAATCATCCTTACCTACATCAAAAACAATCCTCAAATGCTTGAGGATTGAAAATTTGGGATTTTGAAACACACTCTTTTTGCCACATAATACATGTCATTAGTTATGGTTTGTGGGTTAATTATGATATCACACTCTTTTTACCATATAATACAGTTTGGGATTAATTGTGGTATCCAATTAAAAAAATAAGGTTGATTTGGACTTTTGCCACATGATTTTTGGATTAATTAGATCATTTTAGATTATTTTGGACCTTGGGATTATTTCGGGTTTCGATCTTTTCATTCGTGTCATGTTCATGTTAGTTTTCATGTCGTGTTCGTGTTATTTTTTCGTGTGTCCAAAGTATTATAAATTTATATAAATTTTTACATATTAATAATTCATTTTATGTAGATTTTGAGACGTTCTTGATTTGTTTTGTGTTTATGTTTTTTTTTTCGTTTCGTGTCGTTTTCAATTCATCCAAATATATTGCATAGTTTATCATGGTGAATTTTCTGTGTTCGTGCGTGTCTCAATTCATCCCATATTTTACATAATTTGTCATAATAATTCAATTTAGAAAAAAATGCATGTTCGTAACGTGTTTGTGTTGTCGCAACCTAAAAATTAACAAGTCTCATCGCGAGACATTACTCGTTGAGTGTGACATTGAGAAAACAACAGAGGAAAAGACGACTTAATTCCTCTTGAAATTAAAATGAGGGTTTGAAAACGACCTCAAAAAAGAAATGGAGTCGCCACCAATCTTTTTTTGGCTAGGTGTGATCGGCCACCTATTAACTGGTTTTGTAAAACATTTTAAAATTAATTAAAATATTTCTTAAAACCAATTTTGAAATTTGCGCTTTAAAGCAGAGAAAATCAAAAAGCGGGTTCGGAAGTCGGTTACGCGTGGGGAAGGATTAGCACCTCCGTAACGCCCGTGTAAAACGGTACCTTGTTAATCGTATGTTATCTCGAGTGTCGGTAAAAAAGTCGATTTTAAATTGGTATTTAAAATTAATTCGCATTTTAAAGAAAAAATAATTCCACTTGATTTGAAAATGATTCGAAATTTATTAATTCAAAATTTTCTTACATTCCCCGGCAAATCCGGCAAAATATAAAATTTTTTATTTATTTGGAAAATTTTCCGAATCATTCTCGTTTTGGAAAAAAGATATTCCATTATTAATGATAATTGATGATGTCCTCCCAGACAACCTGGAAGAGAACTCATGAATTATTTTAACTCAGGAATAATTTTATTTTATTTTAAAATCATTATTTTTATTACATTGAAAAAGCATTTAAAAAATAGTTATGAATATGCAAATTACTACTAATGACATGGCATATGAGTGAATGACATGCATATGGATTAATGACATGGCATATGGATTAATGACATGGCAAAATCTAGATGACATGGCATAATCTAAATGACATGGTAGAATTTAAATGACATGGCAAAGATCTAAATAAAATTGACAAGAATTAATAACATGATAAAACCTAGATGACATATTAAAATTCTATATGACATAGCAAAAATCTAAGTTAAATGGCAAGAATTAATGACATTATAAAACCTAGATGACATATTATAATTCTATATGACATAGCAAAAATCTAAATTAAATGGCAAGAATTAATGACATGATAAAACCTAGATAACATATTAGAAATCTATATGACATAGCAAAAATCTAAATGAAATGGCAAGAATTATCATAGAATATTCATAGTTATGCCATAATTAAAATGACAGCATAAAATCTAAATCAAAACAATGACATCACTATGGAATATTCACACACACACACATACACATATATATATATATATATATGGAATTTATATAACCAAAATAGCAAAAATTAAATGTCATAAAATCTGCATGAATATGAAAAATGCATGGAAATGTATTTATCCCAGAAAATAAGGATATTCGTATATCTAAAAAGACATTCGACTACCTTTGGAAGAGACCTAACTTGGATTTTCTAACTCGAATTTTAGACTCGGATTTAAAAAAAAAAATCAGAATTTTGAGTGAGAAAAGAACTTGACCGAAATCAACTTTTTAAAAGGCTATAATTTTTCCTAATTTTGAAACTCGGGGTTGACCGACCTTGGTCCGACTTTTGTAAAATCAAATTTTAGGATTAAAAAGTCTTGAAAATTAACCTTAGACAGCAACTAATGTTTTAAATCAGCCCCCTTTTAGTGCCTTAAACAAAACAGAAAAATTATTGGTTCATAACAATAAATCTGACTTTACTGACTAGTTTTGGAAACCGATTTTTTTCCCTTCTAAAAAACATTCAAAAAAATCTAAAAACATTATGGGAGACTTAGAACATGTCGAATTCTATGTGAAAAAATTGGCTTAATTTTTAGACTAAGGATGACCTATCTGAAAATTCATGAAAAACAGAATAGTGGGTAAAAAACTGCTTAACCAAAAAATATTTTTAAACCTTTGATAAAAAGGTTCAAAAATCAGAATACAAATATTAGAGACTCCTCTAAGGTCCTACAACTAGTGGTAAAAATTTCTAAAAATTTTGACAAGGGTTGCCTAATGAGAAAAATCATAAAGTTAGAAAATCCAACTTGGCAAATCTTTATTTTCCACAAATATGCTCCTGAAAGCTTGGCTTTGAGCCATTGATTGGCTTAAGTCAAAAATCAAGTGAGAAATGTAAAAATGCATGAAATAGAATGACATGGAATATGCATGACCTAGTGTCTAAAATGACATGGCAAATGACATGGAATAATGAGAATGACCTAATGCTTAAATGACATGTAAAATGACATAGCATATGAAAATGGCCTAAATGTCTAAATGAACTGTAAAATGACCTAGCATATGAAAAGGGCCTAAATGTCTAAATGAAGTGTAAAATGACATGGCATATGAAAATGGCCTAAATGTCTAAATGAAATGTAAAATGACCTAGCATATGAAAATGGGCTAAATGTCTAAATGAAATGTAAAATGACATAGCATATGAAAATGGTCTAAAACTTAAATGACATGTAAAATGACATAGCATATGAAAATGGCCTAAATGTCTAAATGAAATGCAAAATGACATAGCATATGAAAATGGCCTAGAGCTTAAATGACATGTAAAATAAAAATGGCCTAAACTATATGACAAATAGCCACAATATGCAAAAGTATGTCATAAATCAAAAGAACAAAATGGTTAGTAAGAATAATAAATACATATAAAAATAAATAATAATAGAAATAAGCAAGTTAAAGTAGCAAACATATAAATAAAATGAAATGAAAAAAATATGGAAATGAACCATGGTTGGTATATTGGACAAAGCCCACCCTAACCATTATCACTTGATTCATATCAAGATCATGAAACCTAACCATTGTTTTATTTGTTTTGAAAAAACAAGAACAACAACAAAGCTTTCATAAAACCTTTATTAAGCAAAGAAAGTAGTAGGAAATCACATGAAAAAATAAAGAATAGCATAAAGAAGAAGAAAGAAAGATGTAAGAACCAAAGAGTGGCTACCTTAGCAAAAACTTTCTTTCTTTTCTTTCAAAAATCTTTTTTTCAAAGGTTTTAGCTACTGCCCTTGCTTCAAAATCAGTCAACTTGTATTTGATAAATGAAAAACCCTCTCCTTTTATCCCTTGGCCGGCCACCCCTAGGTTTGGTGTCAATGGTCTAGATCATTTCATTTAATTTCCTACACAATATAAGCCCTTGGATCCAAGATATTCACATGACAATAAAAATGTCATCTTGCCAATTGATCATAGCCATTCAAGGATGTACTCATCTTTTCATAATGTGCCTAAGCCATTGGATGAGCAAACATATTTATTTGGCTACATGCATTTTCAACCATTGGATGACTTGTGCTCATCTTTCTTCCACCAATATTGGCCATTGGATGAGGACATTTGCATGACAATAAAAATATCATCTTGCAATTAGATGTTGGCCATTCAAGGATGTACTCATGTTTTCATAAGGTACTTAGGCCATTGGATGAGCAAGATATTTTCATGACATTAAAAATGACATCTTGTAGCTTGATATGGACCACTTGATGAAATGAATTAAATCTGAACCCTTCCCCCATGCATGGCTAGCCAAAGGCCTGGAATATCCCAGCAATTCCTTCACCTTTCATATTTTTTTTAAATTGCAAATTGGCCCCTTTTGGTTTCTTTGGTAAAATTGCATTTTGGCCTCCCAAACTTGATTTATTGCAAACGGACCCCAACTCAGGTTTTTCTTTTTCCAATCCATCCAAATAAATATAATATTGAGATCTAGAGATTTTCAAAATTTTTTGAGCTCGTTTCCTATTTTTTTCGAGAATTTTCTCTTGGATTTTTCGGTTAATGGCACCCAAAATTCACCTTTTTCATTTGAACTCCGATTCCGGATTTTTCTTCACCAATCTCTTCCAAAAAATAAAACTCAGATCTAGAAGTTTTCATAATTTTTGGAGCTCGTTTGCTATTTTTCCTAGAATTATCTTCTGGAATTTGGTTTTATGCACCCGAACTTTGTCATTTTTCAAATGAGCTCCGATTTTGGATTTTTCTTCACTGATCTCTTCCAAAAATTATAAAACTCAGATATGGAAGTTTTCAGAATTTTTGGAGCTCGTTTGCTATTTTTTCCGGAATTATTTTCTGGAATTTCGGCTTAGTGCACCCGAACTTTGCCATTTTTCAAATGAGTTTCGATTCCGGATTTTTCTTCGCCGATCTCTTCCAAAAATTATAAAACTCAGATCTAGAAGTTTTCAAAAATTTTTGGAGTTCGTTTGCTATTTTTCCTGAAATTATGTTATGAAATTTCGGCTTAGTGCACCCGAACTTTGCCATTTTTCAAATGAGCTCCGATTTCAGATTTTTCTTCATCGATCTCTTCCAAAAATTATAAAACTAGGAACTGCAAGTTTTCAAAATTTTCTGAGCTCATTTGCTATTTTTTTCCAGAATTATCTTTGGGATTTTCCAATATTGCGCTTCAACCTCCAAAACCTCGTTTTTACTCGAACCGATCCGATTTTTGAATTTTCTTTTTCTACTGCCTTTTTCATATATTGAATTTGAATTGGTCCGAAAACACCCAATTTTTTCAATCAAATTCCCCTCCGATTTAGTTTTCCCTTTTTCAAACTCGAAAATTTTCTCATTTTTTCGTTTTTGCTCCAATCGGCTCTTACTTTGGATTCACTTCAAACTAGGCCTTGGGCTATCCTTTTTTTACTCATTTTTTATCAACTGGGGGCTTCAATTTCACTAAAATGGGCCATATTTTCCGTTTTCCCTAAATTTGCAAAATTCACAATTTTTAACCGAAACCCTAATTTACGGTTTTTCTTCCAAATTGACTCTTTCTTTGGTTTTGCTTTCAATTGGCCCTTCCAATACCTGTAGCCATTAATTATATTTGGAATCTCTAATTTCAATCAATTTGATCGTTTAAGTATTTTTTCCTAAATTTGCCGAATTAGGGCTTCCCCTACATTGAAATTTTCACAATCCCTCTTCCAAACTCCGTATCTTTTGTTGTAGACCTCGGATTATCAAAATTCTTTCACCATTATTCAATTCAACTCCAAACCTT
The DNA here is from genome assembly GCA_030761205.1 of Fremontodendron californicum. Lineage (NCBI taxonomy): Eukaryota > Viridiplantae > Streptophyta > Magnoliopsida > Malvales > Malvaceae > Fremontodendron > Fremontodendron californicum. The sequence goes on from JAULJL010000037.1 coordinate 6,777,092, forward strand.
GATTTTGACTAAGGGTTGACTTTTTCAGTGGTTGACTTTTTGGAGTTGACTTTTTTGGGGTTGACTTTTTTCGGATTGACTTTTCATGCTGAACTCCGAATCACAAGTCTTGGAGGATCATCTACAAGATGAGAAGAGATTTTCTGCATTCTAAAAAAGTACAAGGAAGAATTTACCTGGTTTAGAGGGTCCGGACAAAATTAGGTGTCTACATGTGTTATTTTATCGTGTGTTTAAAGTATTATAAGTTTATACAAATTTTTACATGTTAATAATTGATTTTATGTATATTTTGACAAGTTAGTGTATTTGTGTCGTGCTCAAATTATTTTTTGTGTCGTGTTTTAATTATTTTTTTCAATGTTCTATTCATATTGTATAATCATGTTGTGTCCGAAATTGTCAAGTCTAATTGACACTATTCAAATAACTCCCAATTTTGTTTCACGTGTCGTCGTGTTTGTGTTATTTTTTCTGTCATAATCACTGTAGACACTCGATTTTATACGAATCTTTTTAATCCGAATTGGAATTTGATTTTTTGCAAAATAATTATTATCGGGTTTTTTGCTAGACCTTGGAGTCCAAATTTGGACTGGTCCGTGTCCAATGGTTCTAGCCTATTAGGTTTTGAAATCCAAGTCCATTAGGATCATTTTACTTTTTAGTTTTAGTTTTATTTTTCATTTTTTTCTCCTTTTTTATTTTATTTTATTATTAGTATTATCATTATTATTAATAGAAGTTTTATTATTATTAAGTTTCATTATTATTTTTATTTTTTATTCATTTCGAAAAATCAATAAAAACCAAAAAAATTGAAAAAATAAAAAATAAAAAAGTTGAAAGAATCGAAACATGCAAGGGAAAAATCAAAGGATTCGGTTTGTGAAAAACGTGTTGATTTTGATACTTGGAGCCAAAGGAAAATCTGAAACAAAAAGGAAATTTTGGGATTTGAATCATTAAAGAAAAATCAAGAAATCATAAAAAAAAAAAAAATCAAGAAAAAAGGAAAGATCAGATCTCCTTTAGCAGATCTAATCCTTGGAGGCCAAGTTTTGGACCTCTATAAAATCACACAATAACCAATCCACCAGGAAAAACAGGGACGAATGATACACAGAATCATCCACAATCATCAGCCAAAAAAAAGGGCAAAAGGCTTTGTTTTTTTTTCTAAGGTATTTTTAAACAAAATTACTTCATTATTATTTTTCTCCTGGTGTTTAAAGAACACCAAGTTGGTTTTGAGAAACGAAAAACATGATTTTGGTTTCTAAGATTCGGTTTTAAAAAGAAAAAGTTTCAAAAATATATATATTTTTTTCCAAATCGTTTTGAAAGGATTTTCTGGGTTGAAATCAGGTTGTTTACAACAAGTTGTAAAAATAAAAAAACCTAGGGTTTTGGTTCGATGTTCTAAGAAAAAAAGGAAATTTTTTGGAAACTGGGTTAAGGAAAGGGTTTGAATATGGGTTTTAGATTTGAGAAGAGAAAACAATTTTTTTTAATCGAAAGAAAGAATGAATTGTAAAAAAAATTGTTTTAAACGGTAGCGATCGGGTCAGACAAGGCATGTGTACCCGCGCATCCGCCCGACCTGGTTACTAAGATTCGCGTTTAAAAAAAATTGCTTTCTCTTAATTAGTTTACAATTTTTTCATTTAAATTTGTTTTTTTTTTATTTTTATCTTTTAGTTAATTATTTTATTTATTTATTTATTTATTTATTCTTTAGTTAATATTTGGTTAAAGGTTTTATTTAGTGAATTATTTGTTTTATTAATTAGTCATTTATTCATATATCTTATTTGTTAATATTTGACATGATTTTTTTGTGTGCATATTTTTATCAATTGTTTTTTATTTTATTATGATTAGGATAATTAAGATTATTTAGACTTTATTCCATTCATGATATGTCTTCATAATTCACTACAAAAATTGAGATTTACCAACGATGAAATCTTGAAAAGTTTTGAAGGGTGTATTTCTAAGAATTTCTAGGTGAGAAAATTTTTTAGGTGTCTAACCTGAACGATGGAAAGTAACCTAAATTTTTCTCTAATATTTCAAATCTTCAATTTTGTTTTTAATTCATAATATTTTTAATATCAAATTTATTTTCGACGAGGATCTTCATAAGAACGAATGGTTTCTACTGAAGACTCTTGAGGTGAGGGGAATTTTTAGGTGTTTAACCTGAGTGGTGAAAAGTAACTTAAAAGTTTTTCGATATTTTAAATTCGCCATTTTAATCTTTAATCTTTATAAATATCAAATTTGCATAACTCCGACGACAGAGCCTCTTTCTAAGAACGAATGGTTTCTATTGAAGACTCTTAAGGTAAGGTGAATTTCAAAAATCAGTCTCGAATGACAGAGCTTCTTTCTTAGAACGAATGGGCGTTGTAGGAGTGCTAATCCTTCCTTACGCATAACCGTATTCCCGAACTTAGTTCTGGTAATGTAGACTATGACCTATTCTTTTTATGTGCCTTCGTCAAGTTTAGGATTACTATAAATTGGATAGATTCTTGTAGGTGGCTAATCACACCTAGCAAAGATGATTAGTGGCGACTCCACAATTTGTGTCTAGCATGTTGAATTCGCGTTTAGCACGTTATGATAGTTTGGCGACTCCAGTGGGGACATTAGAGAGTCGAGCCATTAATTAGTCACAATTTGTGTCTAGCATGTTGAATTCGCGTTTAGCACGTTATGGTCTTTAAATATTTGCTATTTTTATATGATTCCTTGCATGCTTATTAAATGTTTTCACACACTCGGGCTCGTCCTTTTAGGACGGGGTAAAGTACCTATGCTCTCGTGAGGTGACAACCTCCGCATGGGCTAGCGAAACACTTTAAGAGTGTAAAGTACATAAGCTTTCATGAGGTGATAACCTCCGCAGTGGTTAGAGAAATACTCTCACCCAAATTGAACCCTTTCCGGTTGGAGCCTGTAATGGGCAAGGATCGGGGTGCCTTACTCATCCTCCATGGATGAAGCTATGGAGCAATTTGGGAACCTTTTTAGATTGGTCAAATATCCTAAACCCGGTATATAGCTAAACACTTAAAGTGACTAACTTTAGGATAGAGCTATGTCTACACTTGTGTAGAAAATAATCCAAGTTAGGATATATGAATGAGTGTTCTCGCCTTTTTTTCACATCTTTTTGTTAACTTTTTATTTTTTGTGAAGTTCTTACTTTTTTTATTTAACTTGGTTGCCTTAGTATTAAGCTATGTGAAATTTTTTGTGACTGTCATTTGAATTGCTTTTTCATCCATTAATAATTCATGCATACATTCTTCATAATGCCCATGCATTCATCAGGTATAAAACATCTAATAATACATACTTCATTCATAATGCTCATGCATCACATAAAAGAGTTTAAATAACTCATACATACTTCCCTCATTCATGCATCATACTTTATGGATATTTCATAATGCTTATGCATTCATTATGTAAAAAGTAAGCGTCCTCTTGTTATTGAAGGTAGAAAATTCAAAGGGCATGGGAGAGCACTTAGAAGCCTGGATTAATGCTTTAGAGAATATTCAAGAGGAACTTGGGCATGATGTTCGAGAGTTGAAAGGTCAGGTTTACAAGTTAATGAAGATGGTTGAGAATCTTGATCAAGATAAGGCGAGTCATCCTCAAGAATCTACATCACTTTTGACCCGACTACATGGCAAGCAACAAATCTTTCACAAAATCAACGCTAATGCAGTTAGTGGCCCAAGTAATGATCCAGACAAGGTCAGAAACATGATGCAAGCAATCGAACTCACACCATCACCACATAATGGTCGATACCCAATCCAATACTTTTCTCCCTCTCAAACATCTAAGATAGGAACCTTTTATTATGCACAATCTCCACATGTGGGTTTACATCTAAACCAATGTCCTCGCCTCACCACCACTCAACCACTTCTTCATAAAGCCTTTCAAACATTTGTACCACCATCCAACACCTTGATTCCCAATCGATATGTCGTCCAGAAACAATCCAAGAAAAAACACGCTCAGCTTGATCCAATTTCGATCTCATACACCGAGTTGCTCCCTCAGCTCATTCGGTCTCATCTAGTTGCACCAATCTATTCGGAGCCTTTAGAGCCTCCTTATCCAAAGTGGTACGATGCTAATGCTACATGTGGCTATCATTTTAGAGCCATTCTACAAAATATTGCACAGCCCTGAAGTATAAAGTGCAAAGTTTGATCAAAGTTGGTTTATTGAACTTCGAGGAAAATGTTGATGGAAACCCTTCACCCAATCCTATAGGGGCATAATGGCAAGATTGGAGCTACTTGTGATCTTTGAATAAAAAAAAATAATAATAATGTGGTCAAATCTCTAAATGCTTGTGCCTAAAAGCATTAGGGAGGTCTTTTATGTTTGGGCTTGATTTATCTTTATCATTGCAATAAATTGACAAGTACGATGCATTTCATTACATCTCTTCTTTCATTTATTCTTTTTCCCTTTGCTTTCATAATGCCTATTCATTTATTCTTTCAATTTCACTTGTTATCAAGTCTCTAAATAATGAACGTGAAGACAATCAGGGCAATAATCTGGGATTCAATTTGAAAAACTCTATCCATGTTGGTAAACTTGAACATAGATCGTTACACTCTGCCATTTGAGAATGATGAAGCAAGAAAGGAAAACAGAAGTTAATAGACGATTTTGTCTTACTCATGGATTATTTCATCTGTGATAGATCATTTTTTGATGAACTTCTCCAATCTTGTCCTATTTCAATAAATGATTTTCAGTAAGAGTATTCATATTTAAGATGATAAATGGTCATTTTTCTTTTATCTTTCACATGAATGAAAAAATCCCTTGCTACCCCCTTTTGAGCCTATTGAATTCTTTTTTCAAATGCACCCTAGCCAAGGTTCATCCTCCACATTGGGGAGAAAGTATAAAGAATAATCTTTTGGAGAAGAATGAGTGAATGATTCTTATTTCTCAATCATAAAAGTGTCTTATGTCATGGGGCAAATGTCAAAATTAATTGAGTTCCAAATTTGAACTCACTTTACCATGAAAAAAAAAAGAAACAAAGAAAAAAGAGAAAAGAAAAGAAAAGAAAGGGAAAAATGTGAAATGTTCTAAGATGAAAAATGATCATTGGTTTGACTACCCTTAAACGATATTTTGAGCCTATTTTATCCATTTTTTCATAACCCTAAACCATGGCCAACATTACGTATCATGAATAGCCCATTTTGATTAATTATGAATACTCGAATTGAAGAATCATGTACTAGATTATGACATGCTTGTGCTATCATCAAAAGGACAATGCAACTGAGATGTGTGAAGACAACTTCAAGGATAGGAAGAAAATAAAAGGTATAAAGTATTTTGAAAAAAATGATGCAATCATATGATAAAGAAGTTTGTCCCTGATTCTCTGGCATCGATATAACCATCGAGGAAAGTGGACACCAAATTGAGAAGATTCCTATGTAGTGGAAAGAGCTTTTTGGGTGAAGCATGAATGAAGATAATTTCCCAAGTCAGACGCTATGGGAGAAAAATTTTGTCTAAAAAAGAAAAAAAATAAAAAGAAAAGAAAAGAAAAATGAGGACTCAAATTGAAAACCCAAAATGGGCAGTTTGAGTCAAAGATGGAATTTCTTGCCATGTCATCGTTTCATGCTATGTCATCATTTTGTGTCGTGTCACATGCTATGTCATGTCATCTTGCTTGCCATGTTGATTTTATTCACATGCCATGTCATTTTATGTCATCTTATGCTATGCCATTTCACATGCCATGTCATTTTATGCCATGTCATTTTGTGTCATCCATATGCCATGTCATCTTGATTGCCATGTCGATTTTATTCACATGCCATCCATATTGCCATGTCATCTTGTTTGCCATGTCAATTCTATTCACATGCCATGTCATTTTATGCCATCCATATGCCATGTCATCTTGCTTGCCATGTCGATTTCATTCACATGTCATGTCATTTCATGCCATTTCATATGCCATGTCATCTTGCTTGTCATGTTGATTTCATTCACATGCCATGTCATTTTATGCCATTCCATATGCCAGGTCATCTTTGCTTGCCATGTCGAATTCATTCACATGTCATCATTTCATGCCATGTCACATGCTATTTCATTTTATGTCATCCATATCCCATGTCATCTTATATACCATGTCGATTTCATTCACATGCCATGTCATTTTGTTTACCATGTCGATTTTATTCACATGACATTTATTCTTATACCACACCATTTTTAGTGCCATGCCATTTTATTTGCCATGTCGATTTCATTTCACGTGACATTCATTCTAATGCCATGTCACTCTGCTTGTCATGCCATGGTAAATATGCATGCTCATTTAATCTTTATCTTAGTACCATTTTGCATATTCATGATCATTTTCTATGATTTTCGAATTACATGAAAAACAAATAACATTTTTTTAAAATCAAGATTATTCCCGAGTTAAAATAATTCATGGGTTCTCTGTCGAGTTGCCGGGGAGGATATCATCAATTATCATTAATAATGGAATATCTTTCTTTCAAAAACAAGAGTGATTCGGAGATTTTCTAAGTAAATAAAAATTTCTATGTTTCACCGAGTCTGCCGGGGAATATAGAAAAATTTTGAGTTAATAAATTCCGGATCATTTTCAACTAGAAATGGGATTATTTTTCTTTAAAATGGGAATTATTTTAAAATGCCAATTTCAAAATTGTTTTTCTCCGAGACTCGAGATAACACATGATTAATAAGGTACCGTTTTATATGGGCGTTGTGGGGGTGCTAATCCTTCCCAGCACGTAACCGATTCCCGAACCCGCTTCTTTGATTTCTCTGGTTTAAAAGTGCAGACTTCGAAATTGGTTTTAAAAATGTTTTAATTAATTTTAAAATGTTTTGCAAAATCGATTTTAATAGGTGGCCGATCACACCTAGCCAAAAAAAGATTGGTGGTGACTCCATTTCTTTTTCGAGGTTGTTTTCAAACCCTCATTTTATTTCAAGAGGAATTAAGCCGTCTTTTCCTCTGTTTCCCCAATGTCACACTTAACGAGTAATGTCTCGCGATGAGACTTGTTATTTTTTAGGTTGCGACAGCTTGGCGACTCCGTTGGGGACACTTAGAGAGTCAGGCCTAGAATTAGTTGTATGTTATCAAAAGTCTCGGTTTGTCGGTTTTTACTTGGTATTTATTTAATTTCCACATTTTTTAAGAGTAAAGAGAATTTTGAAAATAAAATGTTTTTAAATATGTTCATTTGCATGCATATTATTATTGTTCTCTGGTTATTTAATCTTGTACATTTTTATTGTCCTTTGGTTATTTAACCTTGTATATTATTACTGCTCTCTGGTTGGTTCGTGTGGCAATAGCCTCCGCATAAGCTTGGGAAATATACTTTAACGAATTGAACCCGCTTTTATCGGGGTGCCTTACAAGCCTTCATCGACGACAGTGCGGAACAATTCGAGGCCTTTAGAACCGATTCACCCTCATATAGTGAATTTAGGTGAAGCCATGCCGAGTTTTCATTAGAGGTACGAAAGCTAGGAACACATGGAGGAATGCTTTTGATTATTTGCCATTTATTTCTACATTCCGAATAAGTTTCATAAACCGGGCAAAGATGAATGTACATCGCCCGTAATAAGTTTAATACCTAGCCCCGAAGGCATCGTGATGCCTAAATGAGTTGATGTTGTTGGGACAAGTGTTCACTAACTTTTTGAAATTGAAAATAAAAATACTTTTTTCAAAAAATTTCGCATTTTGCACATTTCATGCATTTGTGAATAGAGCATTGCAATTTTGATTTCACTAGGATAATAATAACATTTTTTAATTGCATAAACATATGTTAATTGATTAAATAAGAATTGCAGACCGATAGTGTTGAATAAATATTTGAACACCGTGCCATAATAAGACCTACAACCCAAAAAGTTTTTGATAAAAAATGGTTTTGGAAAATGATATTTTGATTTTTCGAGGAAAACATGTTTCAAAAAAATTGTAGATTAAACTTGGGGGCAAATCTTGAATAATGAGATTTTTGAATAATCAAGACGGGTCTCACCAATTTCATTTAATCATTAATTAATTTCTTTGTATATACCCTCATGTTAATTTATTTATTCTTTACATGTATCACTTTGATATCATGTTACAGTCCTAACATGCATGATCATTCATTGTAGAATACATTTGTGACATACATGGTCATTCTTTGTATATGCCCTTGTGATTAAGTTATTCATTCTTTACATGCATCATATTGACATCATGTTGCAGTCATAGTATGCATGGTCATTCATTGTAGAATACATTTGTGACATACATGGTCATTCTTTGTATATCCCATGTGTATCAATTTATTCATTCTTTACATGCATCATGCTGGCATTCGATTGCATTTATGACAAACATAGTCAGCATGATTTCGCTGTATATATTCATGCATTGATTTGCTTATTCTTTACATGCACCATGTTGGCATCAGGTTGCATTCATGGCAAACATAGTCAGCATGATTTTTTTGTATATGTTCATGCATTTATTTGCTTATTCTTTACATGCATCATGTTGACATCAGGTTGCATTCATGACAAACATAGTCAGCATGATTTCTCTGTATATGTTCATGCATTGATTTGCTTATTCTTTACATGAATCATGTTGGCATCAGGTTGCACTCATGACAAACATAACCAGCATGATTTATCTATGTATGTTCATGCATTGATTCGTTTATTCTTTATATGCATCATGCTAGCATCATGTTGCATTCATGACAAACATAGTCATCATGTCTTCTTTGAATATGCTCATGCATTAATTTGTCATATTGGCATCAGGTTGCATTAATGACATACATAGTTAGCATGATTTCTTTGTCTATACTCTTTTTCAATCATTTATTCTTTACATGCATCATATTGACATCGTGTTGCATTCATAGTATATATGATCATTCATTGCAAAATGCATTTGGAACATAATTGTCATTCACTGCATATATCCATGCATTGATTTTTCTTATTCTTTACATACATCATGTTGGCATCGCGTTGCATTTATAATATACATGGTCAGCATTTTTCTCTATGTATATCCATGCATTGAGTTGTTAATTCTTTACATGTGTCAATTTGCATTCATGACATTCATAGCTCATTTATCATGAAACACATTAATGAGATGTAGAGATTGGCTTAGCTTTAAAGAGCTTTCTTCATCAGCTAAAAGTTATGACCCCAACAACAAGTGCAAGTATCACATGGGGGCAATTGAGCATTCAACTAAAAAATGCAGACAATTAAAGGAAATGATTGAAGGTCTTGTCCATGATGGCATTTTGACTCTAGAGCTTATCGAACAATGGAAGTCCACTTTGCCACAAATCAGTTCATTTCAGGGTTTTAGGAGGAGAATAACTACCTTTGAAGGATGTTCTCGCAACCTAAAAAAATAACAACGTCTCATCGTAAGACTTTATTTATTCGTTAGGCGTGACATAAAAAAAGAGAGGAAAAGTCGACTTAATTCCTCTAGAAAAATGAAAGTGTCGATATGTGATCCCTATCACGGGGACCCGTTCGAGTGAGGAGGAAACGAAATCAGAGGAAAAGATGACTTAATTCCTCTAAATTGAACTAAAAGGTCGAGGGTATGAAAACGGCCTCGTAAAAAGACATGGAGTCGCCACCAATCTTTTTTAGCTAGGTGTGATCGGCCACCTATTAAAATCGATTTTATAAAACATTTTAAAATTAATTAAAACATTTTTAAAACCAATTTCAAGTCTGCGTTATAAACTAGAGAAATCAAAGAAACGGGTTCGGGAGCCGGTTACGTGCGGGGAAGGATTAGCACCCCCACAACGACCGTATAAATCGGTACCTTATTAATCGTGTGTTATCTCAAGTCTCGGTAAAAAGTTGGTTTTTAATTTAGTATTTCAAGTTAATTCCCAATTTTAAGAAAAACAATTCCATTTTCTATTGAAAATGATTCGGAATTTATTAATTCAAAATTTTTCTATATGCCCCGACAAAATAGGCAAAATATAGAAATTTTTATTCATTTGGAAGTCGATTACGTGCGGGGAAGGATTAGCACCCCCACAACGCCCGTATAAATTGGTACCTTATTAATCGTGTGTTATCTTAAGTCTCGGTAAAAAGTTGGTTTTTAATTTAGTATTTCATGTTAATTCCCAATTTTAAGAAAAATAATTCCATTTTTTATTGAAAATGATTCGGAATTTATTAATTCAAAATTTTCCTATATTCCCCGACAAAATAGGCAAAATATAGAAAATTTTATTCATTTGGAAAACTTTCCGAATCATTCTCGTTTTTTGGAAGAAAGATATTCCTTTATTAATGATAATTGATGATATTCCCTCCAGCAAACCCGGTAGAGAACTCATGAATTATTTTAACTCGGGAATATCTTTATTTTTATTGAAAATCATTGTCTTTTTCAAAATATTTAAAAATATGAACATGAACATGTATGACATAAATAAAATGACATGGCAAATCTAGATAATATAATGCAACCTAAATGATATGACATAATTCAAATGACATAGTATATTCTAGGTAAAATGAAAAAAATCCTAAGTATCATGGTATATTCTAAATGAGATAAAATGATTTAAATGACATGGCAATTTTAAATGATATGGCATATTTTAAATGACATGGCATGTTATAAACAAAATAACCTAAATGGCATGGAATATGATCTAAATGACAAGAAATGACATGGAATTAACATAATGCTAATATATATATGCATGAAAATGAAAATAAAAAATAATAATGCATGAACATAGTATACGCTAAACAATATGACAAAAATAACTAAATAAAAAGCATAGGATGTCATGAAACATTCAAAATCATATGGAAAACAAATATAAGATCATAAAATGTGAATTAAAATACTAATAATATCATGGAAAATATCATAGCAAAAATCACACATTTAAATAAAATGCATGAACATGGAAAATGCAATGCATGAAAATGTATTTTTTCCCTTAATTAGAGAAATCCTTATATCTAAAAAGATATCAGGCTACCTTAGGAAAATATGTCAAATTATATTTTCTAAAAAAACAAAACTTTGTGATTGCTTGAAAATAATTTAGAAGAAAATTTTGAATAAAAATTAAAACCCTTACCAAACCCTTTTAAAATGGCTCTAATTTCCTAAGTTTAAAATCCCGGACTTAACTACCCTTAACCCAAGATTTATAAAATCATTGTTAGAGTTTAAAAAGGCTTATAAACTATCATAAGACAGTAGCTAAACCTTCTAACCAACCCCCTCTAAATGCCTTAGCCAAATTCAACCCTTATTCCTCATTTGATTTCAAATCTGCCTTTACTGTCGATTTTACCACACGATTTTTTTTCCTATTTTTAAAAATTCAAAAAAATCTAAAACAAATACTGGAGACTAAGAACATGTAAATATAAACAATAAAAAATTTTCTTAATTTTTTTATTAAATATGAATGCCCAAAAAAATTGGAGATGTTCGAGTATTGGGTGAAAAAAACTGTTTGTCAAAACACATTTGTTGCCTTTGATAAATTCATTCAAAAACCAAAGTATAAATTGTTGGAAATCATCCTAAAGAACTAAGGACTGTAGCTAAACATTTTAAAAACCTTGGACAAAATTGGCTAAGTAAAAAAAAATCACAAAGGTAGAATAGTCAATTTGGCAATTCCTTAATTTTCCACAAGTACGCTCAAGGGAGCATGACTTTGAGCCATTAATTGGCCTAAGTCACAAATCAAGTGGCAATGACATGGAATGCATGATCATACAGAAAATGAAATATATGAAATGCATGGTCTAAAGTTCTAAATGGTAAAGGAAATGCATGACAATTCATGGCAACCTAAATGCCTAGCAAGAATTTGCATGGCAATAAATGATATCCTAACTCAATATGCATGCAATGCTTGATAATGCAAATGTGACTAGGACCTAATATGTTATGAATATGCATGAAAATACTAATGTGACCTAAGACCTAAATAGCATAGTAATGAATGACAGTACCAATGTGATTTAAGACTCAATATGCATGGCAATACCAATATGGCCTAGACCTAAAATGTAATGAACATGCATAACAATATTATGAACATACAATGACTCATGAAACTAATGCCAATGCTGGAACGAACAGAAACTATTACACAACTTCAAGATATGATAATGCAAAGCATGTTACCTAAACAAAATGCAAATGCATGACAAGGCAAGGGATGCATGAAGAGGCCCAAATGATCACATGAGACTTTAATGCAATCCTATTTAGTAAATGACATAAGTACATGACAAATCATATTAAAATGCATAATATCATGACATTTTCAACAGCATATACATACCAAAATCAAAATGCACAAGCTCATGGCATGGAAATTCAAACAAGTTAAGAAACAAAAGGAAAATGCACACGCAAGGCAAACAAACAAGGGATTGCCGAATGGTCATGGATCAATACGATGGCATTTTTATCATAGCATTTTCATAAGCACATGGCATACTAAAATCAGAATATACAAGATCATGGCATGGAGATGCAAACAAGTTAAGAAGCAAAAGGAAAATACACATGCAATGCATACAAAATGGAGTGGCCGAATGGTCATGGAACAATACCAAGAAAATGCAAACATGTAAGACATGATACATGAAAAAAATGCACAACATGAGCATAAGAACAACAATGGATGAATATGCAAGGATACAATATCAAGCATGGAAATGAAATATATAAGTAAATATAGCATAGAAAATAATGTAAAGAACATATATACAAAAGATTTAACATAGACATGCAAAACAAATAACAAGCAAAACTAGTAAGTAGAACAAGGAAAGTTAAGCTCCATGATTGGTATCAAATGGGCATAGCCTCTCACCAAACCGTAATCACTTGGTCTTGCCAAGATCATGAAGCCTTTCCATCTCAATAAAACAGAAAATAAACCATGTAAAACAGAAAATAAGGTGAGCTTCCTGGTAGGTAAAAATGGGCATAGCCTCTCTCTTAACCATGGTCACTTGGTCTAGCCATGATCATGTAGCCATTTCAACCTTTTTTGCTTCATATTTTGTAAAAAATCAGAACCTTAGAATAATCTAAAAAACTTGTAAAAAATCATTTTTCACAACAACATGCAAGGAAGAAAAAAAATGAAAAAACAAGGCAAATAAATGTGCCATTTTCGGCCATAGCATGAAACCATAGAAAAAATTTTTTTCCCACCATTTTAAAGAAGAAGAAGAGATGAAAACATATGTAAACATTAAAAAAACTTTATTTCTATGAAAAATTTAGTAGGAAAACATGATAGAAAAATCAAGAAAACACCATGGAAATGAAGAAGAAAGTTAGGCTAGAGCTTGGTAGAGATGACTACCTTCAAGCTCTCTATTGAAAACCTTTTTTTTCTTTCTTTCAAAACTTTTTTTTTTTTGGCCAACTTAGCTACTGTTTCCATCCAAAAAACTTCTAAAAAAATGAAATCCTCCCCCTCCCTTTAGCCTTGGCCGAATGGCCCTCTAACCCTTGGATTGGAATTGCACTTTTTCTCCTCCAATCTTGGCCTTTAGATTTAGATAGTTTAATGAAAACATAAAAATGTCATCTTGCCAATTGATAGCAGCCCTTAAGATGTGTACTCAGCCCTTGAAGTAACCTTAGCCATTAGATGCAAAAGAGGACCAATCCCATGCACTCCCTTGCTTGCCCCTCTTGAGTGTCTACCCTTGGATGAGTTGCGCTCTTCCATTCTTGGTCATTGGATGAGGCCAACATAAAAATGACATATTATAGATTAAATCCAGCCCTCAACATGTGTACTCAGCCCTTGTAGATGGCCTAAGCCATTGGATGAAAAGAGATAATCCCATGCACTCCATTGCTCAACCGAATGGATGCTCACCCTTGGATGAATTGTGCTCATCTTTTCTCTTCCATTCTTGGCCATTAGACGAGGGTTCTTTTATGACAAATAAAAATGTCGTTTTGGCATTTAAACTTGGCCATTGGATGGTGCATTCAACTTTCCTACAAGGCACCTAAGCCATTGGATGAAGGGGGACCATTTGCAAGGTGTTAATGGTAGCATGTGGCTTGATAGTGACTAGGGAATTAAATTGTTCAAGCTTTCTTCTTCTCCTCTATGTTGGCTGACCAAGGGAAGAAAAAATCCCAGCAATTCCTTCTACTTTTATATTTTCCTCAATTATAAATTTGCCCTTTTTGATTTCCTTGGTGAAATGACCTTTTTGCCCTCCGAACTTAAATAAATAGAAAACAGACTCCAAATTCGAATTTTATATTTTCAATACTCCCAAAATAATAAAAAATGGAATTCTGGGAGTTTTTAAAATTTTTTGAGTCCTTTTGCTATTTATTTCAGATTTATTTCTGAAATTACCCCTTTTATGCACCCGAAATTTACCATTTTTTAAATGAGCTCCGAATCCAGATTTTTCTTCACCAATCTTTTCCAAATAATTTAAAAATATTCTCTGGAAGTTTTCATAATTTTTGGAGCTCATTTATTATTTTTTCGGGATTTATCTGCTTGAATTACTGCATAGGGGACCCGGGATTTGGCCATTTTGCAAACGAACTCCGAATCAAGATTTTCTTTCGACAATCTCTTCAAAATAATTTAAGAATGAGATTTGCAAATTTTCAGAATTTTTGGAGTTCATTTGCTATTTTTCCCATATTTTCCAATTTTGTCTTTTGCCTTCGAAACTCGGTTTTGCTTAAAACAAATCCGATTTTCAGATTTTCTTCAAACTGAGCCCTGGGCTATCCTTGTTAAATCATTTCTCATCAATTAAGGGCTTTAGATCTTTCTAATTGGGCCATTTCTATAATTCTTCCAAATTTCACCGAAATCCACCAAAAAAACCCTAATTCTCGATTTTCTTTCGAATTGACTTTTCTATCAGTTTTTTTCCAAGTAGCTTATCCAATACCCGTAGTCAGTGCTTATCTTTCATTTGAGACCTTCAATTCTGACCAATGTGATCGTTTAAGCACTTTTCCCTAAATTTCCCGAATTAGGGTTTCCTTTTTACTGAATCCTGTAACCCAACTTCCGAACTCCATATCTTTCAATGTAGACCTTGGATTATCAAAATTCTTTCTCCGTTTTACAATTGAACCTCAAATCTTGATCTTGAAAGTGGGTTGACTTTTTTAGTAGTTGACTTTTTGGGTTGACTTTTTGGGGTTGACTTTTTTGAGTTTGACTTTTTTTGCTTGCTTTCTTATACTAAGTCTCGGAGTACCACCTACAGGATGAGAAAAGCCTTTAGCATTCAAAAACATCAATTTAGGAAGAAAATGTACTTGATTTAGGGGTCCGGACAAAATTAGGTGTCTACAGCTGCTCCTCTTTGGCTATTGCTAAGAATCAGGAATCAGACAAAGATAAACAAACACTAGTTTTGTACGGTTAGTGAAATCACATGTGAAGGAAAGGGAAAAGGGTTTTCTTTTTTCATTTTTTTCTTTTCCATCATTTTTTCATTTTTTTTTGAAAAAGCTGTAAATTGAAGATTTTGTCCTTAAATTGAATTCCCTGACTAATCAAGGCTCGACCCGTCTTAAGGAAACGGGTTTGATTTCAAAAGAAAAAATTATGCTCGAAGGTCTTAAGAATGGTGCCCGAAGGTCTTAAAAATGGTGCCCGAGGGTCTTTAAAAATGGTGCCCGGAGGTCTTTAAAATGGTTCCCGGAGGTCTTACCCGTGATAAAAAAATTATGCCCGAAGGTCTTAAAAATGGTGCCCGAAGGTCTTTAAAATAGTGCCCGGAGGTCTTTAAAATAGTCCCGGAGGCCTTACCCGTGATGAAAAATTATGCCCGAAGGTCTTAAAAATGGTTCCCGAAGGTCTTTAAAATGGTGCCCAGAGGTCTTTAAAATGGTGCTCGAAGGCCTTACCCGTGATGAAAAATTATGCCCGAAGGTCTTAAAAATGGTGCCCGAAGGTATTTAAAATGGTGCCCGGAGGTCTTTAAAATGGTGCCCAGAGGCCTTACCCGTGATAAAAAATTATGCGCAAAGGTTTTAAAAATGGTGCCCGAAGGTCTTTAAAATGGTGCCCGGAGGTCTTTAAAATGGTGCAAGGAGGCCTTACCCGTGATGAAAAATTATGCCCGAAGGTCTTAAAAATGGTGCCCGAAGGTCTTTAAAATGCTGCCTGGAGGCCTTACCGTGATGAAAAATTATGCCCGAAGGTCTTTAAAATGGTGCCCGAAGGTCTTTTAAATAGTGCCCGGAGGCCTTACCCTTGATGAAACATTATGCCCGAGGTCTTAAAAATGGTGCCCGGAGGCCTTACCTGTGATGAAAAATTATGCCCGAAGGTCTTAAAAATGGTGCCCGGAGGTATTTAAAATGGTGCCCAGAGGCCTTACCTGTGATGAAAAATTATGCTCGAAGGTTTTAAAAAATGGTGCCCGAAGGTCTTTAAAATTGTGCCTGGAGGTCTTTAAAATGGTGCCCGGAGGCTTAACCTGTAATGAAAAATTATGCCGAAGGTCTTAAAAATGGTGCCCGAAGAACTTTAAAATGGTGCTCGGAGGTCTTTAAAATAGTGCCCGGAGGCCTTACCCGTGATGAAAAATTATGCCCGAAGGTCTTAAAAATTGTGCCCGAAGGTCTTTAAAATGGTGCCCGGAGGTCTTTAAAATAGTGCCCGGAGGCCTTACCTGTGATGAAAAATTATGCCCGAAGGTCTTAAAAAATGTGCCCGAAGGTCTTTAAAATGGTGCCCGGAGGTCTTTAAAATAGTGCCCGGAGGCCTTACCCGTGATGAAAAATTATTCCTGAAGGTCTTAAAAATGGTGCCCGAAAGTCTTTAAAATGGTGCCCGGAGGTCCTTAAAATGGTGCCCGAAGGCCTTACCCGTGATGAAAAATTATGCCCGAAGGTCTTAAAAATGGTGTTCGAAGGTCGTTAAAATGGTGCCCAGAGGCCTTACCGTGATTTGAGAAATTATGCCCGAAGGTCTTAAAAATGGTCTTAACAATGATCTTTGAATAATTGTTGAAAATTAACCCCAAGATTTTGAGAAGATGCAAATGCTTTTTGATGCTGGTGCAAATGATTAACAGGATGCACATACCTCATATTGCATATGTAAATATTTTGAATTGATGCAAATGTTTCTTGATGCTGATGTTGGATAAGATGCAAATGCTTCTAAATGCAACTGCAAATGCTCTCAGATTGATGCAACTACTTCATGGAATGATGCAGATGCAAAGATTGACATTATGCAAATGCTTCTAAATGATGCAAATGCGAGGATTGACAACGTGGAGAATGCTTTTACATGATGCAAATGCAAAGATCGATAATGATGCAAACGCTTCATGAAAAAATGCAAAGGCCAATGTTGGCATTATGCAAATGCTTGATGAAAATATGCAAATGCCCCCGATCATTTTCTAAACTTTGGCTTAGCCTTGCCAATTCATTTTTCCTCTTCAAATCAGAGTATAACTTCTAATCATTTTGGCTATTCTCCTTACCCCAATAGTCTTCAAATTCTCATTGACAAAAATCTGCTTGCCGGGTTCTATTTCTTTTTCTCATATTTGGAAATCAAGATTAACCCTAGTAGTTCCACACCTTTGAGTTTAAAAAAACTTTATCTCATGTCAACATCAAAAATGGGTATTTCAAAAAATTCTTTATTTGTTTTCTTATTTTGAAAACTTCTGAACAAGAATATTAACCCCACAATATGTGAGGTACAAATCTTTTGAAGACTGATGATCATTGTTAAAAATTTCTCTAAGTGTCAATCTGTTTTTTTTTTTTTGGTGATTGGCAAGGCTTGGTATAACCAGATTTTGGATTATCAATGGAAATTTCACAACAAAATGTATATCCCTTCTAGGCTCATGAATGGAACAGGTTTTATAAATCATGAATTCCTTGAGAATCAAACAAATTGAACATTCTTTTAGTTTTCATATCAAGGAATTTTGACAAGCGTCAAGATTGGCTAGGATGTTTAGACTGAAAAGTTTAATCTTGGAAGGAAAAAGTCTCAGTTTTGAAGACAATCCTCCGAATGAGAGCTGACAATTTGGGAGGTTAAGGAATTCCTAGATGTTCCTCCATGACCATTTTTCCAAGATGACTTTCTCTTTTGTGGTATTGGTACTAACATAAATGGCATCGGAAATTCCCATTATACTCTTGACCGCCCATTTTTGGGTTTTCGTCCTAGAGTCCTATTCTTTCTATTTTTTTTTCATTTTTTCATTGTTTTACCATGCACTTGATAATTCTAAATTCTTCCTTAGTGAAATGATAATTCGATGAGATGGGATAAAACCTGAGGAAAAACCTTTCAAATTAAATATTCATGCTTGATCAAAATGGACTTTTAAAGCACGTAATGTAGGCCACAGTTCAGGGTTCAGAAAGAAAGGATAAATAAGCCCAAAAAATGTGTTTGAGGGTAATCAGATCAAGGATCATTTCTTGAGGAGGATTTTCTTTGAAGCATTTGTCCTTTTTGGACTTTTTATTCCGTTTGACTTATCTTTTTTCCTTCATTTCTTTTGGCTTTCATTTGCCATACTTCTTCACACACTTTTTTTGTGTGTTTTTCTTTTGTTTTTCTTGGCTTTCATTTTGCCATATTTTCCTTTTTCTTTTTCTTTGACAGAGTGAGCCCATATTTATTCGATCCTCAATTTGCTTTGTATCTATCTTTGAGCTAGGACTCATTTTTTCGTGATCTTTGGGAAGATCTTTCCTCGCATTTGCCCCCCAGTGTAGAGGGTGATCCTTGATCAGGGTTCAAAGAAAAAAGAATTCTTTTAGTTCAAAAGGGTGACTATGGATAATTTTCTCTTTGTGGGAGGGATATGAAAGATAGCCATTTATCATATCAAGCACGAATATTCTCATTGAAAAACGATCCCCAGGGGGAATAGATAATGAAAATTTCATTTTGCACTTTGGAATCATTCGAATTCTCATATTTATGATATCACAAATTTTTTTATTTTTTTATTTTTTTTGCATGCCCCAATGATTCATGCGTTAGTCCATCATTTGTCACCATATAACCATCATTTCCACATATGATGCCCCAATTTGATTAACCATGAGAATTTGTATCAACGAGGAACATAGCAAGTCTAGGTCTATTTTGAAAAGGTTGAGTTTCAATTACAAGTTCTTTGAAGAGACAAAAAAATATGGCTCAAAAACGGGTTTTCTCTGGGACATGCGATAATCTAGTTTAATCATTGTTCCCCAAGGTGTCAATCATGAAGTGATGTTTGGGGTAATTAGTGTTTTGAGAATGTCATGAATGGTTTTGGCACAATCTTGACACACACCAATTTACCATGATCTAAATTCTTGAAAGAATGTCCCATTTGTTTGAATTTCAAGGAGTTCGAAAATATTTTAAAAAGTTCGTTCCTTTATTCATAGCCTAGACTAAGATCTACGTCTTTGCTTATTCTGTGATGACAATGGTTTTATGAAGTTCAACCATTCATAGTCCTTGAAGCATTAGGTTTTTCAAGTGGTCTTGGTTCAAGGGATTTAGGCATAGGAAAACCTAAAAGAGAGGGCAGAGGGTATTGGGTCATTTGTAACAATGATCATCAATATTCTCGAGACTATCCATTATTAAAACTTCCTTAATTATTGTTTTTGCAATCTCAAGTTCTTGATAAAATGACAAACACAAAGCATTTAAAATTCAAAATTCATTTAATTCATATGAATGTCGACATGAGACAAGTGTTTTCATCCTAATGGTTTGAAACTACATGCATCAAAATGCTCCTATTGACATCCTTCAAAGGTAGTAATTCTCCTCTTAAAACCCTGAAAGAAACTGATTTACGGCAAAGCGGCCTTCCACTGATTGATAAGCTCCGGTGTCAAAATACCATTGCGGATAAGACCTTCAATCCTTTCTCTCAATTGTCTGCATTTTTTAGTTGAATGCCCAATTACCCCCAGGTGATAATCACACTTGTTGTCAGGGTCATAACTCCTTGCTGATGGATTAGAAGCTATTTTCTAAGGTACCGGGGTAAGGTACTGATTCTTTATTAGTAATGGCAGTAGGTTAGGGATTAGGATTGGAATTATTTCTTGGTTATCCCGTGGACATTTTCTGGAAGTAGGCTTTGTTGCAAGAACTGGTATAGGATTAGGTGCTTGGGTGGGTGGGCAAGGATAAAGGCTTGGAGATATCTCAGTAGGATAACATGATTGGTATGAGGAAAATTGGGAATATGGGACGAAATCTTCCATAGCTTGGACATCTTCCTCTTTCTTTCTAGGTACCCTATTTCTCTCGGCATTGGATGTTCCTTCTCCTTCAAGTTTGCCATTCATGATAGTATTCTCAATCATCTCCCCTGAGATTACCATATCAGCAAAATTCTTCGAGCCATTGCCGACGAGTCTATCATAGTACGGGGCCCGTAGTGTACTCACAAAAAGGACGGTGATTTCTTTCTGTGTCAAAAGTGGTTGTACTTGGGTGGACATGTTCCTCCACCTCTGAGCATACTCTTTGAAGCTCTCAGTAGCTCTTTTCTGCATATATTGCAAAGTGAGACGGTCAGGTGTCATGTCGGTCATATACTTGTATTGGTTTAGAAAAGCCATGGCCAAATCATTCTAAGAGTGAATCTAATCCTTCCTCAACTGACCATACCACCTAATTGCGGACCCGCTGAGGCTATCCTAAAAGTAGTGAATCAGAAGCTTATCATTATCTATATGACTTGTCATCTTTCGGTAGAATATAGTGATGTGGGCTGACGGATCAGTCGTCCCGTCATATTTCACAAAGTCAGAGACCTTGAATTTAGGAGGAATGACTAAATCGAGGACCAAGCATCGTTCTTTCACATCCACACTCCTGAATATATCTGTATTTTCTACTGCCCGGAGCCTTTCATCTAACAACTGATGTTTCCCTTGGGAATCTGCCAACTCTACCTCTTTTACTACAACCATTTTCAACTTTTGCTGTTCAGCTGGGTCGTCTAAGTTCAGGGAGTTGCTGGGGTTAACTGTGTTCTGGTCATCCATCATTATGACTCATTCTGTCCCTTTTGTGCCTCTAACCCTTCTTTGGCGACAAAGTTTTTAGTGTATCCTTTTCCCTTGATTACGGCGGACATCAGCTCCTTCAATTTAGTCATCTGATCTTTAGATTCTGCTTCAGATTTTGCCAACTTTTCTAGGTACTCAGTACTTCTTATACCTTTAATTTGAAATGGAAATTCTTTCAAAGACTTGAAAGAGGTACTCAGTACTTCTTAAATCCAAGCCAACTTCCATTTTATTCCCCCCAAATGTATGTCATGATGAAGGAGCCATGAATGCAATTTGATGCACGCGAAGCCTAAACAATATGATGTATGAAAATGTACAGTGGAAACATGCTGACTATATATGTAATAAATGCAATCATGATGGCAACATGCTACAAGCAAAGAATAAACAAATCAATGCACGAATATATGCAATGAATGACTATGTATTTTCCAGATTATTTCCCAATGAATGATCGTATACATTATGAATGCAACACGATGTCAATTATGATGCATGTAAACAATGATTGACACATAGTATAAAGAAACTCATGCTGACCATGTGTATTATGAATGCGACCTAATGGTAACATGATGTATGTAGTAAGCAAATTAGTGCATAAACATATAGAAAAATCATGCTGACTATGTTTGTCATGAATACCACCTGATGCTACCAAGATGCATGTATGAATGTATGGTATGACAAATAATTGATCGGATGGGGGAAGATATCTCGGAGGAAATAAGAATCGGAGGAACTTAATCATCAACATCTCATAAATTGAAGCACAACCAACTCATTCCCAAATCAACATTCACAATGGTATAAACCATGTTTACAAAATCATGACCAGTGGTTAAAACTGTCTTTACAAGCACTTTATTCTTCCTAGCATCCAAAGGCTATAAGAGCCGGCTACTAAAAAAGTGAAATCCTATTGCATCATATAAGACCAAAGTCTTTCTACATCATTGCCGTAAATCTCCCAATCCTAATGACGCTTTCCAGCCCTCTATCAATCAGCGTCGTTGGATCGATCCACTTGATCTCTATAAGAGATTGCACTTTCTTTTTCAATGCTATACAGTCTTCAATGCTATGGCCGGCAATTCCACAATGATAATCACATCTTGCATTTGGATTATACCACTTTGGATATGGTGGTAACAGGGGTTTCAGCGGGATACAGGCAACCATGTGATTTTGGATCAGTATAGAAAGAAGCTCTCGGTAGCTTATTGGAATGGGATCATACTGCTCTTGAGTCTTGTTTTTCGGTTGTTTCTTAATCACACATGGCATAGGAGTTGGGGCACTTGGTGGTGGCACTAAGGTCCGAACCGAAGTGTTTACATAGGGAGATAGCCGAATAACAAGGCAAGGGTATGGATTAGGACATGGGACCTTTGGAGGTTGTACACAGTTTGAGGTTCCTATCCCGGATGCTTGATAAGGTGGTTGATGAGGGAAATAGTATGTACTGCCAGTTGGTGGTGATGGAGTAGGATTCAGGGTCCCGTAGTGATCATCCCAGTGGACAATTGAGCCATAGTAGGGTAGGAATACTGGTTTGGACTTAGAGCAGTTTGTAGGTATGGTACAGGATTCGTGATTTCTGTCTTTGGTATCAGGCTCTCTGGTTTATTCATTTTCATGATTTTGTCCACAATTTCAGCCGGGTTGCACCCTTTGTAATACTAGCAAGCGCAAGATCTAGCAAGGATTGTATAATCTGGACCTGAAGGTTTTGGTTGATCCGAAGGCGATGCAGAGCCCTGAGAAAGTTCCCCCTTAATCTTACCCATCCTCTCAAACATTTTCAGCAATTTGGCGAGTTGTTCTTTCACTTCCCGGATTTCATGTCTAAACTCCTCTTGATTGCGTTCCAAAGCATCCAGTCGTTCCTCCGATTCATTCCTCATATCTCGAACCCCTTTTATTCAAATGAAATGTCATGAGATTTAAGAATACAATTATGAATGTACATGCTCTACTCCTATATGCATGAAAATACTAATGATTAATGCATGAAGCATTCAAAGAAATTATGATTACTATGTATGCCATGTGTGCAACCTGATGCCAACATGATGCATGTAAAGAATAAGCAAATTACTGCATGGATATATACAAAAAAATTATGCTAACTATGATTGTATTCTACAATGAATGCGCATACATGCTTATGACTATAACATGATGTCAAAATGATATATGCAAAGAATAAATGAATTAACACAAAGGTATATACAAAGAAATCATGGCTACACAAAAACGGTGGGACCAAATTTTGATTATTCAAAAATCTCATTATGCAAGATTTGCCTCCACATTTAATCTACAATTTTTTGAAACATGTTTTCTCTATGAAAAACCGCACATATTATTTTCAAAAGAATTTCAGAATAATGGATCCTACTATGGTACAATATGCAAATGTTCATGTAACACTACAGGTGTATGAAATCACCAAATGAGATTATTATTACCAACTATTTATTGCAAAGAATGAGATCAAAAATACAACGATAAATGTACATGCTCTATTCACACATGCATGAAATGTGCAGAAATGCAAAAATGTTTGAAAAAGAATGTTTGTATTTTGAATTTTTTAAAAAGCTAGTGAACACTTGCCCCAACATTGTCGACTCATCTAGGCATCATGATGCCTCCAAGGCGGGGTATTAAACTTATTACGGGCGATGTACGTACATCGTTGCCCGATCTACAACCTTATTCAGAATGTAAAAATAGGTAACAAAAGGTTTAGAAATGTCCCTCCATGTGTTCCTAACTTCGGTGTATATAATGAAAATCCGGCATGGCTTCGCTTAGGTTTACTATATGAGGGTGAATCGGTTCTAAAGGCCCCGAATTGCTTCTCACTGTCATCAGTAAAGGCTCGTAAGACACCCCGATAAAAGCGGGTTCAATTCATTAGAGTATATTTTCCTAAGCCCATACGGAGGATCATCACGAAAGCTTTAGGTACTTTATACTCCGAAAGTGTTTCACTAGCCCATACAGAGGATCATCACGAAGGCGTAGTTACTTTACTCCCACTTAAAAGGATAGAACCCGGGTAGAGAGTTCATGTTATGCAAATGAAAATATAGTGTGTGCGGAGGAACAACATACCTTTCACCACCTATTCTACACCCCTTATCCTAAATACCCCTAACAATTTATTAAAACAACAATCAAGAATAGTGTAATGCATTAACCAACAAGCAATTATAATATACAACCTTAAATAACTAGAAAACAATAATAAAATGCATGAGAATGAATATGAATATATTTAAAACATTTTATTATTTTCAAAATTCTCCTTTATTTTAAAAAATATGGGAATTAAAATTAAATACCAATTAAACCAACAAAACCGAGACTTAGATAACACACGACTAATTCTAGGCTTGACTCTCTAAAAAAGTCCCTAGTGGAGTCGCCAAGCTGTCGCAACCTAAAAAAATAACAACGTCTCATCGCAAGACTTTATTTATTCGTTAGGCGTGACATAAAAAGAAGAGGAAAAGTCAACTTAATTCCTCTAGAAAAATGAAAGTGTCGTTATGTGATCCCTATCGCGGGGACCCGTTCGAGTGAGGGGGAAACAGAATCAGAGGAAAAGATGACTTAATTCCTCTAGATTGAAATAAAAGGTCGAGGATATGAAAACGGCCTTGTAAAAAGACATGGAGTCACCACCAATCTTTTTTAGCTAGGTGTGATCGGCCACCTATTAAAACCGATTTTATAAAATATTTTAAAATTAATTAAAACATTTTTAAAACCAATTTCAAGTTTGCGCTATAAACCAGAGAAATCAAAGAAGCGGGTTCGGGAGTCGGTTACGTGTGGGGAAGGATTAGCACCCCTACAACGCCCGTATAAATCGGTACCTTATTAATCGTGTGTTATCTCAAGTCTTGGTAGAAAGTTGGTTTTTAATTTAGTATTTCAAGTTAATTCCCAATTTTAAGAAAAATAATTCCATTTTTTATTTAAAATGATCCGGAATTTATTAATTCAAAATTTTTCTATATTCCCCGACAAAATCGGCAAAATATAGAAATTTTTATTCATTTGGAAAACTTTCTGAATCATTCTCATTTTTTGAAAGAAACATATTCCTTTATTAATGATATTCCCTCCAGCAAACCCGGTAGAGAACTCATGAATTATTTTAACTCGGGAATATCTTTGTTTTTATTGAAAATCATTGTCTTTTTCAAAACATTTAAAAATATGAACATGAACATGTATGACATAAATAAAATGACATGGCAAATCTAGATAATATAATCCAACCTAAATGATATGACATAATTCAAATGACATAGCATATTCTAGGTAAAATGAAAAAAATCCTAAGTATCATGGTATATTCTAAATGAGATAAAATGATTTAAATGACATGGCAATTTTAAATGATATGACATATTTTAAGTGACATGGCATGTTATAAACAAAATAACCTAAATGACATAGAATATGATCTAAATGACAAGAAATGACATGGAATTAAAATAATGCTAACATAAAATATGCATGAAAATGAAAATAAAAAATAATAATGCATGAACATAGTATATGCTAAACAATATGATAAAAATAACTAAATAAAAAGCATAGGATATCATGAAACACTAAAAATCATATGGAAAACAAATATAATATCATAAAATGTGAATTAAAATAATAATAATATCATGGAAAATATCATAGCAAAAATTACACATTTAAATAAAATGCATGAACATGGAAAATGCAATGCATGAAAATGTATTTTTTTCCTTTAATTAGAGAAATTCGTATATCTAAAAAGATATCCGGCTACCTTAGGAAAATATGTCAAATTATATTTTCTAAAAAACAAAACTTTGAATAAAAATTAAAACCCTTACCAAACCCTTTTAAAATGGCTCTAATTTCCTAAGTTTAAAATCCCGGACTTAACTACCCTTAACCCAAGATTTATAAAATCATTTTTAGAGTTTAAAAAGGCTTAGAAACTATCCTAATACAGTAGCTAAATCTTCTAACCAACCCCCTCTAAATGCCTTAGCCAAATTCAACCCTTATTCCTCTTTTGATTTCAAATCTTCCTTTACTGTCCGGTTTTACCACACAATATTTTTGCCTATTTTTAAAAATTAAAAAAACTCTAAAAAAAATACTGGAGACTTAGAACATGAAAATATACACAAGAAAAAATTGGCTTAATTTTCTGATTAAAGATGACTAACCAGAAAAATTGGAGATGTTCGAGTACTGGGTGAAAAAAACTGTTTGTCAAAACACATTTTTTGCCTTTGATAAATTCATTCAAAAACCAAAGTAGAAATTGTTGGAAATCATCCTAAAGACCTAAGGATAGTAGCTAAACAATTTAACAACCTTGGACAAAATTGGCTAAGTAAAAAAAATCAAAAAGGTAGAATAATCAATTTGACAATTCCTTAATTTTCCACAAGTATGCTCAAGGGAGCATGACTTTGAGCCATTAATTGGCCGAAGTCACAAATCAAGTGGCAATGACATGGAATGCATGATCATACAACAAATTAAATGTATGAAATGCATGGTCTAAAGGTCTAAATGGTAAAGGAAATGCATGACATTCATGGCAACCTAAATGCCTAGCATGAATTTGCATGGCAATAAATGATATCCTAACTCAATATGCATGCAATGCTTGATAATGCAAATGTGACTAGGACCTAATATGTTATGAATATGCATGAAAATGCTAATGTGACCTAAGACCTAAATAGCATAGTAATACATGACAATACCAATTTGATTTAAGACTCAATATGCATGGCAATACCAATATGGCCTAGACCTAAAATGTAATGAACATGCATAACAATATTATGAACATACAGTGACTCATGAAACTAATGCCAATGCTGGAACAAACAGAAACTAATACACAATTTCAAGATAAGATAATGCAAAGCATGTTACCTAAACAAAATGCAAATGCATGACAAGGCAAGGGATGCATGAAGAGGCCCAAATGATCACATGAGACTCTAATGCAATCCTATTTAGTAAATGACATAAGTACATGACAAATCATATTAAAATGCATAATGTCATGACATTTTCAATAGCATATAACATACCAAAATCAAAATGCACAAGCCCATGGCATGGAAATGCAAACAAGTTAAGAAACAAAAGGAAAATGCACATGCAAGGCAAACAAACATGGGATTGCCTAATGGTCATGGAACAATATCATGGCATTTTTATCATAGCATTTTCATAAGCACATGGCATACTAAAATCAGAATATACAAGTTCATGGCATGGAGATGCAAAGAAGTTAAGAAGCAACAGGAAAATACACATGCAAGGCATACAAAATGGAGTGGACAAATGGTCATGGAACAATACCAAGAAAATGCAAACATGTAAGACATGATACATGAAAAAAATGCACAACATGAGCATATGAACAACAATGGCCGAATATGCAAGGATGCAATATCAAGCATGGAAACGAAATATATAAGTAAATATAGCATAGTAAATAATGTAATGAACATATATACAAAAGATTTAACATAGACATGCAAAACAAATAACAAGCAAAACTAGTAAGTAGAACAAGGAAAGTTAAGCTCCATGGTTGGTATCAAATGGGCATAGCCTCTCACCAAACCAGAATCACTTGGTCTTGCCAAGATCATGAAGCCTTTCCATCTCAATAAAATAGAAAATAAACCATGTAAAACAAAAAATAAGGTGAGCTTCATGGTAGGTAAAAATGGGCATAGCCTCTCTCCTAACCATGGTCACTTGGTCTAGCCAAGACCATATAGCTATTTCAACCTTTTTTTCTTCATATTTTGTAAAAATTCAGAACCTTAGAATACTCTAAAAAACTTGTAAAAATCATTTTTAACAACAACATGCAAGGAAGAAAAAAAATGAAAAAACAAGGCAAATAAATGTGCCATTTTCGGCCATTTTAAAGAAGAAGAAGAGATGAAAACGTAAGTAAACATTAAAAAAACTTTATTTCTATGAAAAATGTAGTAGGAAAACATGATAGAAAAATCAAGAAAACACCATGGAAATGAAGAAGAAAGCTAGGCTAGAGCTTGGTAAAGATAGTCAACCTTCAAGCTCTCTATTGAAAACCTTTTTTTTCTTTCTTTCAAAACCTTTTTTTTGCAAAATTAGCTACTGTTTCCAGCCAAAAATATTCTGAAAAAATGAAATCCTCCCCCTCCCTTTAGCCTTGGCTGAATGGCCATCTAACCCTTGGATGGGAATTGCACTTTTTCTCCTCCAATCGTGGCCTTTAGATTTAGATATTTTGATGACAACATAAAAATTTAATCTTTCCAATTGATGGCATCCCTTAAGATGTGTACTCAGCCCTTGTAGTAACCTTAGCCATTAGATGCAAAAGAGGGCCAATCCCATGCACTCCCTTGCTTGCCCCTCTTGAGTGCCTACCTTGGATGAGTTGTGCTCTTCCATTCTTGGTCATTGGATGAGGCCAACCTAAAAATTACATCTTGTAGATTAAATGCAGCCCTCAACATGTGTACTTAGCCTTTGTAGATGGCCTAAGCCATTGGATGAAAAGAGATAATCCCATGCATTCCCTTGCTCAACCGAATGAATGCTCACCCTTGGATGAATTGTGCTCATCTTTTCTCTTCCATTCTTGGAAAATAGATGAGGGTTATTTTATGACAAATAAAAATTTCATTTTGGCATTTAAACTTGGCTATTGGATGGTGCATTCAACTTTCCTACAAGGCACTTAAGCCATTGGATGAAGGGGGACCATTTGCAAGGTGTTAGTGGTAGCATGTGGCTTGATAGTGACTAGGGAATTAAATTGTTCTAACTTCCTTCTTCTCCTCTATGTTGGCTGACCAAGGGAATAAAAAATCCCAGCAATTCCTTCTTTTTTCTTATTTTCCTCAATTACAAGTTTGCCCTTTTTGGTTTCCTTGGTGAAATGATCGTTTTGCCTCCCGAACTTAAATAAATAGAAAACGGACTCCACGTTCGAATTTTATTTTTTCAATACTTCTGAAATTTTTCGAGTCCTTTTGCTATTTATTTCGGATTTATTTCCGAAATTACCCCTTTTATGCACCCAAACTTTACCATTTTTTAAACGAGCTCCGAATCCAGATTTTTCTTCACCAATCTTTTCCAAATAATTGAAAAATGTGATCTGGAAGTTTTCATAATTTTTGGAGCTCATTTACTATTTTTTCTGGATTTATCTGCTTGAATTACTGTATAGGGGACCCGGGATTGGGCCATTTTGCAAACGAACTCCGAATCAAGATTTGCTTTCGCCAATCTCTTCAAAATAATTTAAGAATGAGATTTGCAAATTTTAAGAATTTTTGGAGTTCATTTGCTATTTTTCCCATATTTTCCTATTTTGCCATTTTGCCTCTGAAACTCGGTTTTGCTCAAAACAAGTCTGATTTTCAGATTTTCTTCAAACTGAGCCCTGGGCTATCCTTGTTTTATCATTTCTCATCAATTAAGGGCTTTAGATCTTTTGAATCGGGCCATTTCTATAATACTTCCAAATTTCACCGAAATCCACCAAAAAACCCTAATTCTCGATTTTCTTTCGAATTGACTTTTCTATCAGTTTTTCTTCCAAGTAGCTTCTTCATTACCCATAGTCAGTGCTTATCTTTCATTTGAGAACTTCAATTCCAACCAATTTGATCGTTTAAGCACTTTTCTCCAAATTTCTCGAATTAGAGTTTTCTTTCTACTGAATCCTGTAACCCAACTTTCGAACTCCATATCTTTCAATGTAGACCTCGGATTATCAAAATTCTTTCACCGTTTTTCAATTGAACCTCAAATCTTGATTTTGAAAGTGGGTTGACTTTTTTAGTAGTTCACTTTTTTGGGGTTGACTTTTTTGGGTTGACTTTTTTGAGTTTGACTTTTTCTGTCTGCTTTCTTAGACTAAGTCTCGGAGTACCATCTGCAGGATGAGAAAAGCATTTTTGCATTCAGAAACATCAATTTAGGAAGAAAATGTACCTGATTTAGGGGTCTGGACAAAATTAGGTGTCTACAGATGTCAATGAGAGCATTTTGATGCATGTAGTTTCATACCTCATGATGAAAGAACTTGTCTCATGCTGACATTCATATGAATTAAATGAATTTTGAAATGCTTTGTGTTTTTTGTGTTTTAGCAATATTTGAATTTGCAAAAATTAAAACTTTGAGAAAATTTTTGATGAACAATAATAATGTGTTTTCACATTAGTAAATAATAAAGGGTTTCAAGAATATTGATGATCATTGTTAAAAATGGCCCAATACCTCCCCACCTCTCTTTTGGGCTTTCCTATGCCTAAATCCCTTGAACCGATACCAATTAAAAGATCTAATGCTTCAAGGAATATGAATGACTGAACTTCATAAAGCATTTTCACTACAAAATAAGCAAAGATGTAGATCCTAGTCTAGGCTATGAGCAAAATAATGAAATTTTTAAAAAAATTTCGAGCTCATTGGAAACTCAAACAAATGAAACATTCTTTCAAAAATCTAGATTGTGGTAATTCGATGTGTGTCAAGGTTGTGCCAAAACCATTCATATCCTTTCCAAATAACCACAAAACACCAATTGCACAAGCGTCACTTCATGATGGACACCTCAGGGCACAATGATTAAACCAGATTATCCCATGTCCCAGAGAAAACTTATTTTTTGGCCCTATTTTCTTTGTCACTTCAAAGAACCCAAGATTGAAACTCAGTCTTTTCAATATAGACCTAGACTTGCGACGTTCCTCGTAATGATACAAATTCGCATGGTTAATCAAATTGAGGCATCATAGGTAGAAATGATGGATACATAGTGGATAAGGGAAATCAACACATGAATAATTGGGGCATGAGACAAAATAAAAAAAGAAAAAGAAAAAATTATGACATCATGCATATGAGAATTCGGATAATTCCATAGTGCAAAATGAAATTCTGATTATCTATTCCCCCTGGGGATTGCTTTTCAATGAGAATAAATATGAGAAATGGCCATCTTTCATATCCCTTTCACAAAAA
Source organism: Fremontodendron californicum (assembly GCA_030761205.1). NCBI lineage: Eukaryota > Viridiplantae > Streptophyta > Magnoliopsida > Malvales > Malvaceae > Fremontodendron > Fremontodendron californicum. The sequence goes on from JAULJL010000037.1 coordinate 6,808,416, forward strand.
GAAATTATCCATAGTCACCCCTTTTGAACCGAAAAAATTCTTTCTTCTTTGAACCCTGATCAAGGATCACCCTCTACACTGGGGGGCAAACGCGAGGAGAGATCTTCTCAAAGATCATGGAGAAATGAGTCCAAACTCAACAAAGCAAATTGGGCACCAAAATAAGTACGGGCTCACTCTGTCGAAGTGAAGAAAAAGGAAAAGAAAAATGGCGAAATGAAAGCCAAGAACCAAAAAAAAAAATTTGTGTGTGAAAAAGTATGGCAAATGAAAGCCAAGAACAAAGAAGAACAGGAGCAAAAGTAAAAAAAAGGAAAGAAAAGTCCAAAAGAGACAAATGCTTCAAAGGGTTAAGAAATGATCCTTGATCTGATTACCCTCAAACACATATTTTGGGCCTATTTATCCTTTCTTTCTAAACCCCGAACCATGGCCTACATTACGTGCTTTAAAAGTCCATTTTGATCAAGCATGAATATTTAACTTGAAGGGTTTTTCCTCATATTTTATCCCATCTCATCGAATTATCATTTCACTATGGAGGAATTTAGAATTCTCAAGTGCATGGTAGAACAATAAAAAAGAAAAAGAAAAAATGGAAAGAATAGGACTCTAGGGCGAAAACCCAAAAATGGACGATCTAGAGTAAAATGGGAATTTTTGATGCCATCTATGTCAGTGCCGATGCCACAACAAAAAAAGAGGTCATCTTGAAGAAATCGAGGAACATCTAGGAATTTCCTGAACCTCCTAAACTGTCAGCTCTTATTTGGAGAATTGACTTCAAAAACTGAAACTTGTTCCCTCCAAAATTTACTTTCTAACCCTGAATATCCCGGCTAATCTTGACGCTTGTCAAAACGCCATGATTTGAAAACTAAAAGAATGTTGAATTTGTTTGATTCTCAAGGAATTCGTATTTTATAAAACTTGTTTCATTTGTGAGCCTAGAAGGGACATACATTTTTGTTGTGAAATTTTCTTCAATCAACCAAAATCCTGTTGTATCAAGCCTTTCAATTCAAGTTGAAAAACCCAGATTGACACTTAGGGAAGTTTCTAACAATGATCATCAGTTTTCAAAAGATTCGTACATCACACACTGTGGGATTAATATTTTTGGCTCAGAAGTTTTCATTAAGTGAGAAAATTTATTTCAAAATAGGAAAACAAATAAAAATTTTTTTTTTGAAATAACCATTTTTGATGATTGACAGGAGACAAGGGTTTTTCTAACCTAAAGGTATGGAACTACTAGGATTGGCCTTAACTTCCCGACATAGAACTCGGCAAACAGATTTTCGATCATACGAGTTTGAAAACTGTTGGGGAAAGAAGATAGCCGAAGACCGAAAGGAGAATGACCTCTTATAGGGCACGAGAATTCAAGATACACTCTGATTTGAAGAGGAAAAATGAATTGGAAAGGCGAAACCAAAGTCTAGAGAAATAATTGGGGGCATTTGCATCATCCATGAGCACTTACCTTTTTATTAAGCTTTGCATCTGCACCATGTCGGAAAGCATTTGCATCATTTATAGGATCATTGCATCTTCACTATTGTGTGGTAACTGCAATTACACCATTCATGGATCACTCACATGAACACGATTTGTAGGGCATCTGCATCTTTTCATGAAGCATTTACATCACTATTGATCTTTGCATTTTGCATCGCTTAGAAGCATTTTGCACACTGCTAATCTTTGCATTTGCATCATTCAGAAGCATTTGCAAAATGTTGATCTTTGCATCTGCATCAAGAAGCATTTGCGTCAATCTAAGCCATTTGCATTTGCACCATGAAGCATTTGCATCTTCTCCAACCTTTGCATCTGCATCAAGAAGCATTTGCGTCAATCTAAGCCATTTGCATTTGCACCATGAAGCATTTGCATCTTCTTCAACCTCTGCATCTGTATCAAGAAGCATTTGCATCAATCCAAGCCATTTACATTTTCACCATGAAGCATGTGCATCTTGTTAAAGACATTTCCATTTGTATCCTCTCTCAAAGCTTTCGGGTATAATTTTCAACACGTTTTCAAGAACCAATACCCTTAGTTTTAAAAATGAACAAGTCTTTGGTGGTGATAGCCGAAGCCTCTGGTAGAGATATCCAGGGTTTTACAGTTTTAAGAATGAACAAGTCTTTGGTGGTGAAAGCCGAAGCCTTTGGTGGAGATATCCAGTGTCGCAACCTAAAAAATAACAAGTCTCATCACAAGACTTTATTATCCGTTAAGCATGACATTAAAAAAATGAGGAAAAGTCGACTTAATTCCTCTTGAAAAATGAAGGTTTTGAAAATGACCTTAAAAAAGACATGGAGTCGCCACCAATCTTTTTTAGCTAGGTGTGATCGGCCACCTATAAAAATGATTTTATAAAATATTTAAAAAATTAATTAAAACATTTTTAAAACCAATTTCAAGTCTGCGTTTTAAACCAGAGAATTCAAAGGAACGGGTTCGGGACTCGGTTACGGGCGGGGAAGGATTAGCACCCCCACAACGCCCGTATAAAACGGTACCTTATTAATTGTGTGTTATCTTAAGTCTCGGTAAAAAGCCGATTTTAAATTTAGTATTTCAAGTTAATTCCCAATTTAAAGAAAAACAATTCCATTTTTAATTGAAAATGATCCGGAATTTATAAATTCAAAATTTTCCTATATTCCCCAACAAACGTGGCAAAATATAGAAATTTTTATTAGTTTTGGAAAACTTTCTGAATCATTCTCTTTTTAAAGAAGATATTCCGTTATTAATGATAATTAATGATATCCTCCCCAGCAAACCTGGCAGAGAATCATGAATTATTTTAACTCGAGAATATCTTTATTTTATTGAAAATCATTAGCTTTTTTGAAAACATTTAAAAGAAATGAATATGTATATGCATGACATAAATAAAATAACATAGAAAAATCTAAACAATATAATGCACCCTAAATGATATGATATGATTTAAATGCCTTAGCATATTATAAATGAAATGAAATATCCTAAGTTATATGACATATTCTAAATGAAATGAAATGACCTAGGTAACATAATATATTCTATATGAAATGTAATAATTTAAATGACATGGAAATTATGAATTATATGGCATATAATTTAAATGACATAAAATATAAAATAATACTATCATATAATATGCATGAAAATAAAAATGAAAATAATAATGCATGAACATATTATATGCTAAATAATATGACAAAAATAACTAAATAAAAAGCATAGGATATCATGAAATATTCCAAATCATATAATAAACAATATAACATAACTCAAAATCATAACAATATCATAGAAATTATCATAGCAAAAATCACATATTATATAAAATGCATGAATATGGAAAATGCAATGCATAAAAATGTATTTTTTCCTTTAATTGAGGAAATCCGTATATCTAAAAAGATATCCGGCTACCTTAGGAAAATATGTCAAATTAAATATTCTAAAACCAAAATACTTTGTGATTGTTTGAAAACAATTTGGAAAAGCTTAGATTAAAAAAAAAAAAAAAAAAACTGGGCTAAACCTTTTTTAAAAGCTCTAATTTCCTAAGTTTAAAATCCCGGACTTGACCACCCTTGACCCAAGACTTAAAAAATCATTTTTACAGTTTAAAAAGGCTTAGAAATCACTCTAAGTCAGTAGCTAAACTTCCTAAATCAACTCCCTCTAAGTAACTTAACCAAAATAGAAAAAAGACTTTTCTTAAAATTCAATTCGGACTCCACTGTCCAGTTTTAAGCCACGATTTTTTTTACCTATTTTTAAAAATTCAAACAAATCTAAAACAAATACTGGAGACTTAGGACATGTAAAAATACAGGGGAAAAAATCAACTTAATTTTTTGATTAAAGATGAATGCCCAGAAAAAAAAGGGAAAGTACGAGTGCTGGGTGAAAAAAAACTGTTTTGTCAAAATACATTTTTGCCTTTGATAAAATCATTTAAAAATGAAAGTAAAAATATTTAAGACTCACAAAATGACTCACAAACAGTAGCTAGGACTTTTTAAAAGTTAGATAAAAATGTAAAAAAAATCAGAAAGATAGAATAATCAATTTGACAACTCTTTAATTTTCCACAAGTATGCTCAAGAGAGCATGACTTTGAACCATTAATTGGCCTAAGTCATTAGTCAAGTGGCATGAACATGAAATGCATGAAAAAATACAGCAAATATGATGCATGAAATGCATGAGTTTAAACCTAAATGTCATGAAAAAATGCATGGCATCAATATAGTGACCTAGACGTAAATGAACTTGCATGGCATTTAATGCAACCTAGGTCTAAAATGCATGGACATGCATGGCAAAATAAACCAAACCTAATAACTAAAACATGCATGGCAATAACACAAACACAAGGCATGCTTAAACCAAAAACTCAACCAAATGTCATGAAAATGTAAACCTATCAACTAACATAGCTAAAATGCACATACAATGTAAAACACATGGAGTAGCCGAATGGCCTCAAGCTCCAACAAGCATGGAATTTTCACAAACACTTGGTATACTTAAACTAAATACTCAAACAAATGTCATGCAAATGCAAACCTGTTAACTAACATAGCAAAAATGCACATACAATGTAAAACACATGGAGTAGCCGAATGGCTTCAAGCTCCAACAAGCATGGCATTTTCACAAACACTTGATATACTTAAACTAAAACATCAACAAATTTAAACATTATGGAAACAGAAAATTAAAAATGCAAGAACATGATAATAAACTTATCAATGACAACAAACAAGCAATCAAATTAAAACAAGCCTCAAGTATATATAGTAGAAGAATATTTAAAGCATCAAGACTAAAGAAAATAACATGAATAACATGACAAAACAAACAAAACAGCAACTCTAAAAAAATCTGGCCCATTCGGCCATGGTGAGGAAATAAGGATAAAAAAAATTGAAAAAATTATTTAAGAAAGAGATGAAGAAAGAACTTAAGAAGAACATAAAAAAGAAAAAAACACTTATTTAAAAAGAAAACTCACCAAATAATAATCAAAAACAACAAAAACAAGAATGGAAAATCAAGAAAGTGCAAGAGTTGGTGCTAAAAGCAACCTCAAGAAACCATCTTTCAAGCTTTATCTCTTCAAACTTTCCTTTCCTTTCCTTTCTTTTCTAAACTTTTTCTTTTTGCTTTCAACCAAGGAGAGAAAAAGTAAGCAAAATCAAGAAGAAATCTGAAAATGAAGTGAAGAAAATCAAAATTCCCCTCCCCCCTTTAGGCTGGCCGAATGCACCCTCTCTCCTCCTAGGATGTTGTCATTTTGATTCCAACCAATTTCCATCCAAGGGCTACTGATTCAAGGTGAAAAATTATGAAATTATCACCCTTAGATTAGGCCATCAGCTGTCCATAATTACAGCTGTTCAAGAATAATGTTGACATTCTCCCTCTTCATGCATTGGCCCATGTGGCTTAATTACAATGGCTTGATAAAAAAAAAAAAAAAAACTCTAACTAACTCTTAATTCTTGGCCTTTTGATTGAAAAATCAGAAGCTTCTTCCCTCCTTTGGGCCTTGGCTGGCCAACACTCTCTTTTCCAGTCCAAGTTTGATTTTTAAAAGGCCAAACGATTGCTTGGGTAAAATGACCGTTTTGCCTCCCAGATGCAAATAAATGGCAAACTGACTCCGAATTCAATTTTTTTTTTAATATTTTAAAAATAATAAAATATTGAATTCTGGAAGTTTTCAAAACTTTTCGAGTCCGTTTGCTATTTATTTGGATTTTTTCTTCCAAAAATGCCCTTTTATGCCCCTACATTTTACCATTTTTTAAACGAGCTCCAAATCAAGATTTTTCTTCAACAATCTATTCCAAATAATTTAAAAGTGTGATCTGGAAGTTTTCATAATTTTTGGAACTCATTTGGTATTTTTTCGGGATTTATCTTCTTGAATTACTACATAGGGGCTCGGGATTTGGCCATTTTGCAAACAAACTCCGAATCAAGATTTTCTTTTGCCAATCTCTTCCAAATAATTTAAAAATGATATTTTCAAAATTTCAGAATTTTTGGAGTCCATTTGCTATTTTTCCGTGATTTATCTTCTTGAATTATTGCATAGGAGACCCGGGATTTGGCCATTTTGCAAACGAACTCCGAGTCAAGATTTTATTTCTCCAATCTCTTTCAAATAATTTAAAAATGTGATTTGCAAAGTTTCAGAAGATTTGGAGTTCATTTGCTATTTTTCCCGGATTTTCCTTCTTAAATTACTACAAAAGAGACCCGGGATTTGGCAATTTTGCAAACGAACTCCGAATCAAGATTTTATTTTTCCAATATCTTCCAAATGATTTAAGAATGAGATTTACAAATTTTCATAATTTTTGGAGTCCATTTGCTATTTTTCCCAAATTTTCCAATTTTGCCCTTTTACCTCCGAAACCCGGTTTTACTCAAAACAAGTCCGTTTTTCAGATTTTCTTCAAACTGAGCCTTGGGCTATCCTTTTTTTAAATCATTCCTCATCCATTGGGGGCTCTAGTCTTAGCAAGTCAGGCCATTTCTGTAATTCTTCCCGATTTCACCGAAATCCACCAAAAACCCTAATTCTCGGTTTTCTCCTGGTTTGACTTTTCTTTCAGTTTTTCTTTCAAGTGGCTTCTCCATTACCCGTATTCAGTGCTTATCTTTCATTTGGAACCTTCAATTTCGACCAATTCGATCATTTAAGCAATTTTCCCCAAATTTCCCGGATTATGGTTTCTTTTACTAAATCTCCATAACCCAACTTTCGAATTCCATATCTTTCAATGTAGACCTTGGATTATCAAAATTCTTTCACCATTTTTCAATTGAACTTCAAATCTTGATTTTGAAAGTGGGTTGACATTTTTAGTAGTTGACTTTCTGGTCCATAACCCAACTTTCGAATTCCATATCTTTCAATGTAGACCTTGGATTATCAAAATTCTTTCACCATTTTTCAATTGAACTTCAAATCTTGATTTTGAAAGTGGGTTGACTTTTTTAGTAGTTGACTTTCTGGTGTTGACTTTTTTAGGGTTGACTTTTTTCGAGGTTAACTTTTTTCGAGTTTGACTTTTTATGCTCGTCCTCTTAAACTAAGTCTAGGAGTACCACCTGTTTTAGTGGTCCGAACAAAATTAGGTGTCTACAGCTGCCCCTCTTTGGCTATTGCTGAGAATCAGGAATCAGGCAAAGATAAACAACACTAATTTTGTACGGTTAGTGAAATCACATGTGAATGAAAGAGAAAGGGGTTTCTTTTTTCATTTTTTCTCTTTTTGGAAAAGCTGTAAATTGAAGATTTTGTCCTTAAATTGAATTCCCTGACTAATCAAGGCTCGACCCGTCTTAAGGAAACGGGGTCGATTTGCAAGAGAAGAAAAGACCTCGACGATGGTCTCAGGGTCTTATCCTGTCTTGTGCTAACCTTACCGGCATGGGTGAAACCGAAAATTGAAAAAGACCTGGATGAAACCAGGGAATTGAAGACATGGGCAAGACCATAAATTTGAAAGAGATCTGGATGAAACCAAGGAATTTGAAGGCATGGGTGAAACCATGAAATTTGAAAAAGATCTGGATGAAACTAGAAATTGAAATGCATGGATGAAACCAGAAATTTGAAAAAGATCTGGATGAAACCAGAGGTTAAAGGCATGGGTGAAACCATAAAATTGAAAGAGATCTGGATGAAACCAAGGAAATTGAAATGCATGGATGAAACCATAAAATTGAAAGAGATCTGGATGAAACCAAGGAAATTGAAGGCATGGGTGAAACCATAAATTTGAAAAAGATCTGGATGAAACCAAGGAAATTGAAATGCATGGGTGAAACCATAAAATTGAAAGAGATCTGGATGAAACCAAGAAAATTGAAATGTATGGGTGAAACCATAAAATTGAAAGAGATCTGGATGAAACCAAGAAAATTGAAATGTATGGGTGAAACCATAAAATTGAAAGAGATCTGGATGAAACCAAGGAAATTGAAGGCATGGGTGAAACTATAAAATTGAAAGAGATCTGGATGAAACCAAGGAAATTGAAATGCATGGATGAAACCATAAAATTGAAAGAGATCTAGATGAAACCAAGGAAATTGAAGGCATGGGTGAAACCATAAAATTAAAAGAGATCTGGATGAAACCAAGGAAATTGAAGGCATGGGTGAAACCATAAAATTGAAAGAGATCTGGATGAGACCTGAGGAAATTGAAACAGGATGCAAATGCTTCATGGTGTAAATGCAAATATCTTGGATTGATGCAAATGTTTCTAAATACAGATACAAATGTCCCTACGAATCATATTCATGTGAGTGGTTCATGAATGGTGTAATTGAAGCTACAATGAAGATGCAATGATCCTAGAAATGATGCACTTGCTTGAGATGATGCGAATGCAAATGCTCATGGAATAGTGCAAATACGAATACTCATGAATTATGCAAATGCTTGCTGACACGGTGCAGATGCGAAGTTTAATAAATAGATGAATGCTCATGAGTGATGCAAATGCCCCTGATCACTTTTCTAGATTTTGACTCAGCCTTTCCAATTCATTTTTCCCCTTCAAATCAGAGTATATCTTCAATTCATTTGTCAACCTTTGGCTATTCTCTTTGCCCCAACAGTTTTCAAACTCTTATTGACAGTAGTCTGCTTGCTGAGTTTTATTTCTTCTTCTCATATTTGGAAGTCAAGGTTAACCCTAATAGTTCCACACCTTTGAGTTAGAAAAAACCTTATCTCATGTTAACATAAAAAATGGGTATATCAAAAATATTTTTTATTTTCCTTTTTTGAAAAACAATTTTGCTTTTTTAATGAAAACTTCTGAGTCAAAAATTTTAACCCCACAGTATGTAATGTACAAATCTTTTAAAGACTGATGATCATGGTTAGAAATTTTCCTAAGTGTCAATTTGGGTTTTTCAAATTGAATTGATAAGGCTTGGTACAACATGATTTTGGTTTTTTTTTTCAGGAAAGCTTCACAACAAAAAATGTATGTCCTTTCTAGGCTCACAAATGGAATATATTTTATAAATCATGAATTCAATGAGAACCAAACAAATTCAACTTTCTTTTAGTTTCCGTATCAAGGTATTTTGACAAGCGTCAAGATTGACTGGGATGTTTAAACTGGAAAGTTTAATCTTGGAAGGAAAAAGTTTTAGTTTTTGAAATCAATCATCCAAATGAGAGTTGACAATTTGGGGGGTTTAGGAATTCCTAGATGTTCCTCAATAACCACTCCTTTAAGAAGATCTTTTCTTTTGTGGTATCGGCACTATCATAGATGGCATCGAAAATTCCCATTCTACTCTAGACCGCATGTTTTTGGGTTTTCTCCCTAGAGTCTCATTCTCTCCAATTTGTTCTTTTTTCTTCTTCTTTCATTGTTTTACCATTCATTTGACAATTCTAAATTCTTCCTTAGTGAAATGATAATTCGATGGGATGGGGTAAAATCTGAGGAAAAACCCTTCAAGTTAAATATTCATGCTTGATCAAAATGGACTTTTAAAGCACGTAATGTAGGCCATGGCTCAGGGTTCAGAAAGAAAGGATAAATAGGCCCAAAAAATGTTTTTGAGGGTAATCAGATCAAGGATCCTTTCTTTGAGGAGGATTCTCTTTGAAACATTTATCTCTTTTGGACTTTTCATTCCTTTTGACTTTGCTCTTTTTCTTCCTTGCTTTTGGCTTTCATTTGCCATCATTTTTTCACACACTTTTTTTTGTGTGTGTTTTTCTTTTTTTTTTTCTTGGCTTTCATTTCTCCATCTTTTCCTTTTCTTTTTCTTTGACAGAGTGAGCCTATATTCATTCGACGCTCTATTTTCTTTGTATCTATCTTTGAGCTAGGACTCGTTTCTCAGTGATCTTTAAAAAGATCTTTCCTCGCATTTGCCCCCAGTGTAGAGGGTAATCCTTGATCAGGGTTTTAAAGAAAAAAGAATTCTTTTGGCTCAAAAAGGGTGACTATGGATAATTTCTTTTTGTGCGAAAGGGGTATGAAAGATGGTCATTTCTCATGTCAAGCACGAATATTCACATTGAAAAGCAATCCCCAGGGGAAATAGATATTCAGAATTTCATTTTGCACTTTGGAATCATTCGAATTCTTATATGTATGATACCAAAAAAAATTTCTTCTTTTTTCATCGCATGCCCCAATGATTCATGCATTAGTCCATCCTTCACCATGTATCCATCATTTCCACATATGATGCCCCAATTTGATTAACCATGAGAATTTGTATCAACGAGGAACATAGCAAGTCTAGGTCTATTTTGAAAAGGCTGAATTTCAAATCTGAGTTCTTTGAAGAGACAAGGAAAATATGACCCAAAAACAGGTTTTCTCTAGGACATGGGATAATCTAGTTTAATCATTGTGCCCCAGGGTGTCAATCATGAAGTGATGTTTGGGCAATTAGTGTTTTGTGGTTTGTTGAAAATGACATGAATGGTTTTGGCACAATCTTGACACATACCAAATTACCATGATCTAAATTCTTGAAAGAATGTCTCGTTTGTTTGAATTTCAAGGAGTTCGAAAAAAATTTAAAAAGTTTGTTCCTTTGTTCATAGCCTAGACTAAGATCTACGTCTTTGCTCATTCTATGATGAGAAAGGTTTTATGAAGTTCAATCATTCATATTCCTTGAAGCATTAGGTCTTTCAAGTGTTCTCGATTCAAGGGGTTTAGGCTTGGGAAAGCTTAAAAGAGAGGGGAGAAGGTATTGGGTCATTTGTAACAATAATCATCAATATTCTTGAGACTATCCATTATTAAAGCTTCCTAAATGCTTGTTTTTGCAAATTCAAATTATTGTTAAAACACAACAAACACAAAGCATTTAAAAATCAAAATTCATTTAATTCTTATGAATGTCGACATGAGACAAGTGTTTTCATGATAAGGTCTGAAACTAAATGCATAAAAACTTTCCCTTGACATGTTCTCCCTAATTCAAACTAGCTATTCCTCGGTACTCTTTTCGACTTTTCCATCTTCTTCCCCTATTATGACATCCACAATGGTCTCATCATTTCCATTCAGCAAATTCGCCACGCTGTCTGACCTTTGTTTCTCTCCCACATTTAACTGTCTTTTATTGATGAGTGCTTGAACCTTCCATTTCAGACATAAGCAATTTTCTGTGGAATGTCCCCGAATCCCAGAATGATAATCACAATATGCATTCTCGTCATACCAGCTTGGATATGGGGGTTGGATAGGCTCCATTGGAACTTTAGTGAGGAGTTGCTCTTCGACCAGCTGGGGTAATAGTTCAGAGTAAGACATGGGGAGTGACTCAAAGTGATCTCTTTTTCGGATATTCTTCGATTTCCTTTGATTGACAAAAGGTTAAAAATTTACTGGATTCTGAGAGGCCATCGGGTATAAGTATGAACCCTGGGGTACATAATTCATAGAAGGACAGGGTGGAGGGTACGAAGTAGCCAGAATATACGGGGCAAAGTCTCCCATGGCTTGGACATCTTCCTCTTTCTTTTTGGGCGACCTGTTTCTCTCTGCATTAAATGTTTTATCTCCTTCGAGTTTCTCGGCCTTGATTGCATTTTCAATCTTTTCCCCAGAGATTACCATATCCGAAAAATTCTTCGTGGTGTTGCCAACAAGTCTATCGTAGTATGGGGCCTGTAGTGTATTCACAAAAAGGATAGTGGTTTCCTTTTGAGTTAAAGGCGGTTGTACTTGGGTGGCCATGTTCCTCCACCTCTGAGCATACTCTTTGAAGCTCTCTGTAACCTTTTTCTCCATATTTTGCAAGGTGAGACGGTCAGGTGTCATGTCGGTCACATGCTTGTACTGGTTTAGAAAAGCCCTAGCCAAATCATTCCAAGAGTGAATCTGATCCTTGCTTAACTGACTATACCACCTAATTGCGGACCCGTTGAGGCTATCCTGAAAGTAGTGGATCAGAAGCTTATCATTATTTATATAACTTGTCATCTTTCGGCAGAACATAGTGATATGAGCTGACGGATCAGTCCTCCCGTCATATTTCACAAAGTCAGGGCCTTGAATTTAGAAGGGATGACTAAATCGAAGACCAAGCATCATTCTTTTGCCCCCACACTCCCGAATACGTCTGTATTTTCTACTGCCCGAAGCCTTTCATCTAGCAACTGATATTTCCCTTGGGAATCTACCAACTCTACCTCATTAACCATTTTCAACTTTGCCTATTCAGCTGGATCATCTGAATTTAAGACCTTGACGGGGTTAACTGTGTTCTTGGCATCCATCATTATGACCTCATTCTGACCCTTTCGTGCCTCTAACCCTTCTCTGGTGGCCAAGTTTTCAGTGTATCCCTTGATTACGGTGGACATTAACTCCATCAATTTAATCATCTGATCTTTAGATTCTGCTTGAGACTTTGCCAGTTGTTCTCGCAATTCTTCCTGTACCTTTTCCATTCTTTTCATTCGGGCAACTTGTTCATTCTCCATAGCACTAGCCTGTATTAAAAGGATACTCAGTACTTCTTATACCTCTGATTTGAAATGGAAAATCTTTCAGAAACTCTTAAAGTCAAGCCAACTTCTATTTTATTCCCCCAAAGTACGTGTCATGATGAAGGAGCCATGAATGCAACTTGATGCACATGAAGCCTAAACAATATGATGTATGGACATGTACAGCGGAAACATGCTGACCATGTATGTAATAAATGCAATCACGATGCCAATATGTTGCAAGTAAAGAATAAACAAATCAACGCATGGATATATGCAATGAATGATCATGTACATTTTAGCGTATTTCCCAATGAATGATCATTTACCCTATGAATGCAACACGATGTCAATTATGATACATGCAAACAATGAATGATTGATATAGAGTATATACAAAGAAAATCATGCTGACCATGTGTGTCATGAATGCATCCTGATGTTAATATGACAGATTAATGCATAAGCATATACAGAGAAATCATGCTGACTATGTTTGTCATGAATGCAACCCAAAGTCAACATGATGCATGTTAAGAATAAACAAATTAATGCCTGGATATATACAGAAAAATCATGCTGATTATGAATGCAACCTAATGCTAACATGATACATGTATGAATGTATGGTATGACAGATAATTGATCGGATGCAAAATGCAAAGGGGAAGATATCACGGAGGAAATAAGAATCGGAGGAACTTAATCATCAACATCTCATAAATTTGAAGCATAGTCAATTCATTCCCATATCAACGTTCACAATGGTATAAACCATGTTTACAAAATCTAAGTAGTAGTTAAAACTATCTTTACAAGTATTTTATTCTTCCTAGCATCATAAGGCTATAAGAGCCGACTACTGAAAAAGTGAAATCCTACTACATCATATAAGACTGAAGTCTTTCTACCTCAATGCTATAAATCTCCCAATCCTAATGACGTTTTCCCAGCCCTCTATCAATCAGTGTCGTTGGATCCAACCACTTGGCATTTATAAGAGATTGCACTTTCTTTTTGAAGGCCATACAGTCTTCAATGCCATGGCCAACAATTCCACAGTGATAACCACATCTTGCATTTGGATTATACCACTTTGGATATGGTGGTAACCAGGGTTTCAATGGTACACATGCACCCATGTGATTTTGGATTAGTATAGGGAAAAGCTCTCGGTAGCTGATTGGAAGGGGATCAAAAGGCCTTTGGGTCTTATCCTGGGGTTGTTTCTTAGTCACACATGGCCTAGGAGTTGGGGCACTTGGTGGTGGCACTAAGGTTCGAACCAGAGTGCTTACATGGAGATGTGGCGGAACAGCATGGTAAGGGTATGGATTTGGACACGGGGCCTTTGGAGGTTGTATATAGCTCGAGGTTCCTATCCTAGATACTGGATAAGGTGATTGATGAGAGAAGCAATATGAACTGGCAGTTGTTGGTGATGTAGTGGGATTCAGGAATCTCATAGTGGTCATCCTAATGGACGATTGGACCATGGTAGGGTGGGGATACTGGTTTGGACCGAGAACAGTTTGTAGGTATGGTACAGGATCCGAGGTTTCTATCTTTGGTATCAGGCTCTCAGGTTTAATCATTTTCACGATTTTGTCCATAATTTCATCAGGATTGCAACCTTTGTGGCATTGACAAGTGCAGGATCCTGCAAGGATTGTATGTTCTAGTCCTAATGGTTTTGGTTGATCCGAAGGCGATACAGAGCCCTGAGAAAGTTCCTCTTTACTCTTACCCATATCCTCAACCATTTTCAACAATTTGGCAAGCTGTTCCTTCACCTCCCGGATTTCATGTCCACATTCCACTTGATTTTGTTCCAAAGCACCCAATCGTTCCTCCGATTCTTTCCTCATATCTCGAACCCCTTTCATGCAAGTGAAAAATGTCGTGAGATTAAGAATACAATTATGAATGTACATGCTCTATTCCTATGTGCATGAATATACTGATGATTAATGCATGAACATATGCAGAGAAATTATGATGACTATGCATGCTATGAATGCAATCTAATGCCAACATGATGGATTTAAAAAATGAATAAATTGATGCATAGGTATATACAAATAATGACTATGCATGTCATAAACGTATTCTACAATGAATGGCCATGCATGCTATGATGTCAAAATGATATATGTGAAGAATAAATGAATTAATACAAAGGTAGATACAAAGAATGACCATGTATATCACAAATGTATTCTACAATGAATGACCATGCATGTTAGGACTGTAACACGATATCAAAATGATACAAATAAAGAATAAATGAATTAACACCAAGGTATATACAAAGAAATCAATGATTACATGAAATTGGTGGGACCCAAATCTTAATTATTTAAAAATCTCATTATGCAAGATTTGCCTCCAAATTTATGATTTTTTTGAAACATGTTTTTTTTTAATGAAAAACCAATCATATTATTTTCAAAAGAATTTCGGAGTAGTGGATCCTACTATGGTACAATATGCAAATATTCATGTAACACTACCAGTTTTATGAAATCATCAAATAAGATTATTATCACCATCCATTTATTGCAGAAACGAGATCAATAATACAACCAAAATGTACATGCTCTATTCACACATACATGAAATGTGCAAAATGCAAAAATGCTTGAAAAATTATTTTTATTTTCAATTTCAAAAAAAAAATAGTGAACACTTGCCCTAACAGTATCTGCTTATTTAGGCATCACGATACCTTCGAGGTGGAGTATCACATTTCTTAAGGGCGATGTGCGTACATTGTTGCCTGATCTACCACACTTATTCAGAGTGTAAAATAGGAAACAAAAGGTTTAGAAATGTCCCTCCATGTGTTCCTGTCTTCGGTATATCTAACGAAAATCCGGCATGGCTTCGCCTAGGTTCACTATATGAGGGTGAATCGGTTCTAAAGGCCCCAAATTGCTCCTCACTGTCGTAGGTGAAGGCTAGTAAGGCACCCCGATAAAAGCGGGTCCAATTCGTTAGAGTCTATTTCCCTAGCCCATGCGGATTGTTAATCACGAAGGCTTAGGTAATGTAGTACTCCGAAAGTGTTTCACTAGCCCATGCGGATTGTTAATCACGAAGACTTAGTTACTTTGCTCCCATCTAAAAGGACGGAACCCGGGTATAGGATTCATGATATGCAAATGCACATGTAGTGTGTGAGGAGAAATAACAAACCTTTCACCACCTATTCTATATCCCTTATTCTAAATGCCCCAAACAAGATTAAACAACATAAATCATTAATTAATCAATAAATGAATATATGCACCAAAATAACCAGAGAACAATTATAATATGTATGCACATGAATATGGATATATTTAAAAACATTTTATTATTTTTTGAAATTATCTTTATTTTTTTTAAATGTGGGAATTAAAATTTAATACCAATTAAACCAATAAAACTGAGACTTTGATAACACACGACTAATTTTAGGCCTGACTCTCTAATAGTCCCTAGTGGAGTCGCCAAGCTATCGCAACCTAAAAAATAACAAGTCTCATCGCAAGACTTTATTATCCGTTAAGCGTGACATTAAAAAAAACGAGGAAAAGTCGACTTAATTCCTCTTGAAAAATGAAGGTTTTGAAAATGACCTTAAAAAAGACATGGAGTCGCCACCAATCTTTTTTAGCTAGGTGTGATCGGCCACCTATTAAAACCGATTTTATAAAATATTTTAAAAATTAATTAAACATTTTTAAAACCAATTTCAAGTCTGCGTTTTAAACCAGAGAAATCAGAGAAACGGGTTCGGGACTCTGTTACGTGCGGGGAAGTATTAGCACCCCCACAATGCCCGTATAAAACGGTACCTTATTAATCGTGTGTTATCTTAAGTCTCGGTAAAAAGCCGGTTTTAAATTTAGTATTTCAAGTTAATTCCCAATTTAAAGAAAAATAATTCCATTTTTAATTGAAAATGATCCGGAATTTATAAATTCAAAATTTTCCTATATTCCCCAACAAACGTGGCAAAAGATAGAAATTTTTATTAGTTTTGGAAAACTTTCCGAATCATTCTCTTTTTAAAGAAGATATTCCGTTATTAATGATAATTGATGATATCCTCCCCAGCAAACCCGGCAGAGAACTCATGAATTATTTTAACTCGGGAATATCTTTATTTTATTGAAAATCATTACCTTTTTTGAAAACATTTAAAAGAAATGAATATGTATATGCATGACATAAATAAAATAACATAGAAAAATCTAAACAATATAATGCACCCTAAATGATATGATATGATTTAAATGCCTTAGCATATTATAAATGAAATGAAATATCCTAAGTTATATGACATATTCTAAATGAAATGACCTAGGTAACATAATATATTCTATATGAAATGTAATAATTTAAATGACATGGCAAATATAAATGATATGGCATATAATTTAAATGACATAAAATATAAAATAATACTATCATATAATATGCATGAAAATAAAAATGAAAATAATAATGCATGAACATAGTATATGCTAAATAATATGACAAAAATAACTAAATAAAAAGCATAGGATATCATGAAATATTCCAAATCATATAATAAACAATATAACATAACTCAAAATCATAACAATATCATAGAAATTATCATAGCAAAAATAACATATTATATAAAATGCATGAATATGGAAAATGCAATGCATGAAAATGTATTTTTTCCTTTAATTAAGGAAATCCGTATATCTAAAAAGATATTCGGCTACCTTAGGAAAATATGTCAAAGTAAATATTCTAAAACCAAAATACTTTGTGATTGTTTGAAAACAATTTGGAAAAGCTTAGATTAAAAAAAAAAAAAAAAGCTGGGCTAAACCTTTTTTAAAATGCTTGAATTTCCTAAGTTTAAAATCCCTAACATGACCACCCTTGACCCGAGAGTTCAAAAATCATTTTTAGAGTTTAAAAAGGCTTAGAAATCACTCTAAAGCAGTAGCTAAACTTCCTAATTAGCTCCCTCTAAGTAACTTAACCAAAACAGAAAAATAATTTTTCTTTAAATTCAATTCTCACTCCACTGTCTAGTTTTAAGCCACGATTTTTTTTTACCTATTTTTACAAATTCAAAAAAATACAAGAGACTCAGGACATGTAAAATTACACGAAAAAAATTTAGCTTAATTTTCTGATTAAAGATAAATGCCCTGAAAAAAAAAAGGGAAAGTACGAGTGCTGGGTGAAAAAAACTGTTTTGTCAAAATACATTTTTGCCTTTGATAAAATCATTTAAAAATCAAAGGAAAAATATTTAAGACTCATAAAATGACTCGCAAAAAGTAGCTAGAACTTTTTAAAAGTTAGATAAAAATTGGCTAAGTAAAAAAAATCACAAAGGTAGAATAATCAATTTGACAACTCTTTAATTTTCCACAAGTATGCTCAAGAGAGCATGACTTTGAACCATTAATTGGCCTATGTCATTAGTCAAGTGGCATGAACATGAAATGCATGAAAAAATACAGCAAATATGATGCATGAAATGCATGAGTTTAAACCTAAATGTCATGAAAAAATGCATGGCATCAATATAGTAACCTAGACCTAAATGAACTTGCATGGCATTTAATGCAACCTAGGTCTAAAATGCATGGACATGCATGGAAAAATAAACCAAACCTAATAACTAAAACATGCATGGAAATAACACAAACACAAGGCATGCTTAAACCAAAAACTCAACCAAATGTCATGAAAATGTAAACCTATCAACTAACATCGCTAAAATGCACATACAATGTAAAACACATGGAGTAGCCGAATGGCCTCAAGCTCCAACAAGCATGGCATTTTCACAAACACTTGGTATACATAAACTAAATACTCAAACAAATGTCATGCAAATGCAAACCTATTAACTAACATAGCCAAAATGCACATACAATGTAAAACACATGGAGTAGCCGAATGGCCTCAAGCTCCAACAAGCATGGCATTTTCACAAACGCTTGGTATACTTAAACTAAATACTCAAACAAATGTCATGCAAATGCAAACCTATTAACTAACATAGCAAAAATGCACATACAATGTAAAACACATGGAGTAGCCGAATGGCTTCAAGCTCCAACAAGCATGGCATTTTCACAAACACTTGATATACTTAAACTAAAACATCAACAAATTTAAACATTATGGAAACAGAAAATTAAAAATGCAAGAAAATGATAATAAACTTATCAATGACAATAAACAAGCAATCAAATTAAAACAAGCCTCAAGTATATATAGTAGAAGAATATTTAAAGCATCATGACTAAAGAAAATAACATGAATAACATGACAAATCAAACAAAACAGCAACACTAAAAAT
Source organism: Fremontodendron californicum (assembly GCA_030761205.1). NCBI lineage: Eukaryota > Viridiplantae > Streptophyta > Magnoliopsida > Malvales > Malvaceae > Fremontodendron > Fremontodendron californicum. The sequence continues at coordinate 6,827,297 of JAULJL010000037.1, forward strand.
ATCTGCGCCATTCAGCCATGGTGAGGAAATAAGGAAAAAAAATTGTAATAATTATTTAAGAAAGAGATGAAGAAAGAACTTAAGAAGAACATAAAAAAAAACACTTATTTAAAAAGAAAACTCACCAAATAATAATCAAAAGTAGCAAAAACAAGAATGGAAAATCAAGAAAGTGCAAGAGTTGGTGCTAAAAGCAACCTCAAGAAGCTATCTTTCAAGCTTTATCTCTTCAAACTTTCCTTTCCTTTCTTTTCTAAACTTTTTCTTTTTGCTTTCAACCAAGGAGAGAAAAACTAAGCAAAATCAAGAAGAAATCTGAAAATGAAGTGAAGAAAATCAAAATTCCCCTCCCCCTTTTAGGCTGGCCGAATGCACCCTCTCTCCTCCTAGGATGTTGTCATTTTGATTCCAACCAATTTCCATCCAAGGGCTAGTGATTCAAGGTGAAAAATTATGAAATTATCACCCTTAGATTAGGCCATCAGCTGTCCATAATTACAGTTGTTCAAGAATAATGTTGACATTCTCCCTCTTCATGCATGGCCCATGTGGCTTAATTACAATGGCTTGATAAAAAAAAAAAAAAAACTCTAACTAACTCTTAATTCTTGGCCTTTTGATTGAAAAATCAGAAGCTTATTCCCTCCTTTAGGCCTTGGCTGGTTTCACTCTCTTTTCCAGCCCAAGTCTGATTTTTAAAAGGCCAAAAGAAGCCTTTTTCGGTTACTTGGGTAAAATGACCGTTTTGCCCCCCGATGCAAATAAATGGAAAACAGACTTCAAATTCAAATTTTATTTTTTTTAATACTTTCAAGATAATAAAATATTTAATTCTGAAATTTTTCAAAATTTTTTGAGTCTGTTTGCTATTTATTTGGATTTTTTCTTCCAAAACTGCCCTTTTATGCCCCTACATTTTACCATTTTTTAAACGAGCTCCAAATCAAGATTTTTCTTCACCAATATCTTCCAAATAATTTAAAAGTGTGATCTGGAAGTTTTCATAATTTTTTGGAACTCATTTGGTATTTTTTCGGGATTTATCTGCTTGAATTACTACATAGGGGCTCGGGATTTGGCCATTTTGCAAACGAACTCCGAATCAAGATTTTATTTCGCCAATATCTTCCAAATAATTTAAAAATTAGATTTGCAAAATTTCAAAATTTGTGGAGTCCATTTGCTATTTTTTCGGGATTTATCTTCTTGAATGATTGCATATAAGACCCGAGATTTGGCCATTTTGCAAACGAACTCCGAATCAAGATTTTCTTTCGCCAATATCTTTCCAATAATTTAAAAATGAGATTTGCAAATTTTCAGAAGATTTGGAGTTCATTTTCTATTTTTTCGAGATTTTCCTTCTTGAATTACTACATAAGAGACCCGGGATTTGGCCATTTTGCAAACGAACTCTGAATCAAGATTTTATTTTGCCAATATCTTCCAAATGATTTAATAATGATATTTGAAAATTTTCAGAATTTTTGGAGTCCATTTGCTATTTTTCCCAAATTTTCCAATTTTGCCATTTTACCTCCGAAACCCGGTTTTGCTCAAAACAAGTCCGTTTTTCAGATTTTCTTCAAACTGAGCCTTGGGTTATCCTTTTTTTTAAATCATTCCTCATCCATTGGGGGCTTTAGTCTTACGAAGTCGGGCCATTTCTGTAATTCTTCTCGATTTCACCGAAATCCACCAAAAACCCTAATTCTCGGTTTTCTTTCAGTTTTTCTTTCAGTTTTTCTTTCAAGTGGCTTCTCCATTCCCTGTAGTCAGTGCTTATCTTTCATTTGGAACCTTCAATTACAACCAATTCGATCGTTTAAGCACTTTTCTCCAAATTTCTCGGATTAGGGTTTCCTTTCTACTAAATCTCCATAACCCAACTTCCGAACTCCATATCTTTCAATGTAGACCTCGGATTATCAAAATTCTTTCGCCATTTTTCAATTGAACTTCAAATCTTGATTTTGAAAGTGGGTTGACTTTTTCAGTAGTTGAATTTTCGAGGTTGACTTTTTTGGGGTTGACTTTTTTCGGGGTTGACTTTTTTTGAGTTTGACTTTTTATGCTCGCCCTTTTAAACTAAGTCTCAGAGTACCACCTGTTTTAGTGGTCCGAACAAAATTAGGTGTCTACATCCAGATTTTTACATTTTTTAAAAATGAACAAGTCTTTGGTGGTGATAGCCGAAGCCTCTGGTGGAGATATCTAGAGTTTTATAGTTTTTAAAAATTAACAAGTCTTTGGTGGTGATAGCCGAAGCTTCTGGAGAAGATACCCAGAATTTTATTAAAAGAAAGAAACCAAGCTTTGGTAGTGATAGTCGAAGCTTCTGGAGGAGATACCCAGAATTTTAAACAAATTTCCCACCAGGATAAGATAAAGCCCCGATACCACCGTTGAGGTATTTTTCTTTTCAAATCGAACTTGTTTTCTAAATGAGTCAAACCCCGAGACCTCCGTCGAGGTATTTTGTTTTTAAATCAAACTCGTTCTTCTTCTCAAATGAGTCGAGCTCCAAGACCACCGTCGAGGTATTTTGTTTTAAAATTAAACTCGTTCTGCTTCTCAAATGAGTTGAGCCCCGAGACCACCATCGAGGTCTTTTGTTTTAAAATCGAACTCGTTTTGCTTCTCAAATGAGTCGAACCCCGAGACCACCATTGAGGTATTTTAAATCGAGCTCATTCTGCTTCTCAAATGAGTCGAACCCCGAGACCACCATTAAGGTATTTTGTTTTTAAATTGAACTCGTTTTGATTTTCAAATGAATTGAGCCCGGAGACCACCGTCGAGGTATTTTCTTTTGTTTAAATCGAACTTGTTTTTAAAAATGAGTCGAGCCCCGAGACCATCGTCGAGGTATTTTACTTTTCAAATCGAACTTGTTTTCAAAATGAGTTGAACCCGTGATTGACATTAAGGCATTCTTTTTGTTTTTAAATCGAACTCGTTCTGCTTCTAAAATGAGTCGAGCCTCGAGACCACCGTCGAGGTACTTTCCTTTTCAAATTGAACTTGTTTTCCAAATGAGTCGAGCCCGGAGACCACCGTCGAGGTATTTTCCTTTTCAAATCGAACTTGTTTTCTAAATGAGTCGAACCTAGGATTGACATTAAGGCATTCCTTTTGTTTTAAAATTGAACTCGTTCTGTTTCTCAAATGAGTCGAACCCCGAGACCACCATCGAGGTGTTTTGTTTTTAAATTGAATTCGTTCTGCTTCTCAAATGAGTCGAACCCCGAGACCATCGTAGAGGTATTTTGTTTTTAAATCGAACTCGTTCTGCTTCTCAAATGAGTCGAGCCCCGAGACCACCATCGAGGTATTTTCTTTTGTTTAAATCGAACTTGTTTTTAAAAAATAAGTCGAGCCCCGAGACCACCGTCGAGGTATATTCCTTTTCAAATCGAACTTGTTTTCTGAATGAGTCAAACCCAAGAATGGTTAAGGCATTCCTTTTGTTTTTAAATCAAACTCATTCTACTTCTCAAATGAGTCGAGCCCCGAGACCACCGTCGAGATATTTTTCGTTTAAACCCAACACAGCTGACACCAAGACAAGATAAGGCCTCGAGACCACAGTCGAGGTATTTTCTTCTCTTGCAAATTGACCTCGTTTCCTTAAGATGGGTTGAGCCTTGATTAGTCAGGAAACTCAATTTAAGGACAAAATCTTCTATTTACAGCTTTTTTCGAAGAAAAAAAAAAGAAAAAGCAAAAATGATGAAATAAATGGAAATGAAGAATAAAGCAAACTCTCTTTCCCTTTCTTTACATTTGATTTCACTAACTTGACAAAATTATTGTCCATTTATCTTTGCTTGATTCTTTATTCTCAGCAATAGCTAAAGAGGGGCAGCTGTAGACACCTAATTTTGTTCGATCTCCCCCAAACCAAGTAAATTCTTTCTTGTATTTTTTTTAATACAGAAAATTTCTTCTCATCTTGCAAATGGTCCTCCAAGATTTGTGATTAGGAGTTCAGCATGAAAATTCAATCCGAAAAAAGTCAACTCTAAAAAAGTCAACTTCAAAAAGTGAACCTCAAAAAGTCAACCATTAAAAATTAAACCCTTAGTCAAAATCAAGATTTGAAGTTGAATTGAACAATGGTGAAAGAATTTTGATAATCCGAGGTCTACAACGAAAGATATGGAGTTCAGAATAGGGATTGCGAAAATTTCAGTGTAAGGGAAGCCCTAATTCAGCAAATTTGGAGAAAAGTGCTTAAACGATCAAATTAGTCAAAATTGGAGGTTCCAAATGGAATATAATTAATGACTACGGGTATTGGAAGGGCCAATTGGAAGCAAAACCAAAGGAATAGTCAATTTGAAAGAAAAACCGAAAATTAAGGTTTTGGTTAAAAAGGGTAAATTTTGCAATTTTGGGGAAAACTACAAAGATGGCCCGATTCGGTAAAATTGAAGCCCCTAATTGATAAAGGATGAATAAAGAAAAATAGCCCAAGGCCCAGTTTGAAGTGGATCCCAAGGAAGAGCCGGTGAGAGCAAAAACGAAAAAACGAGAAAATTCTCGAGTTTGAAAAAGGGAAAACTAAATCGGAGGGGAATTTGATCGTAAAAATTGGGCGTTTTCGGACCAACTCAAATTCAATATAGAACAAAGGAAGTGGAAAAATAAAATCCAAAAATCGAACCCGTTTTGAGTAAAACCGAGGTTTCAGAGGTTGAAGGGCATTCTCGAAAATTCCAGAAGATAATTCTGGGAAAAATAACAAACGAGCTCGAAAAATTATGAAAACTTCCAATCTGAATTTTATAATTTTTGGAAGACATCGGTGAAGAAAAATCCAAAATCGGAGCTCATTTGAAAAATGACAAAGTTCGGTGCTTTTTTGAAAAAAAAAAAGTAATGTGGTCAAATCTCTAAATGCTTGTGCCTAAAAGCATTAGAGAGGTCTTTTATGTTTGGGCTTAATTTATCTTTATCATTGCAATAAATTGACAAGTGCAATGCATTTCATTACATCTCTTCTTTCATTTATTCTTTTTCCCTTTGCTTTCGTAATGCCTATTCATTTATTCTTTCAATTTCACTTGTTATCAAGTCTCTAAATAATGAACGTGAAGACAATCAAGGCAGTAACCTGGGATTCAATTTGAAAAACTCTATCCATGTTGTTAAATTTGAACATAGATCGTTACAATCTGCCATTTGAGAATGATGAAGCAAGAAAGGAAAACGGAAGTTAACAGACGATTTTGTCTTACTCATGGATTATTTCATCTGTGATTAGATCATTTTTGATGAACTTCTCCAATCTTGTCCTATTTCAATAAATGATTTTCAGTAAGAGTATTCACATTTAAGATGATAAATGGTCATTTTTCTTTTATCTTTCACATGAATGAAAAAATCCCTTGCTACCCCTTTTGAGCCTATTGAATTGTTTTTTCAAATGAACCCTAGCTAAGGATCATCCTCCACACTAGGGGGCAAGTATCAAGAATAATCTTTTAGGGAAGAATGGGTGAATGATTCTTATTTCTCAATCATGAAAATGTCTTATGTCATGGGGCAAATGTCAAAATTAATTGAGTTCCAAAATTTTGAACTCACTTTACCATGATAAAAGAAAAATGAAAAAAGAAAGAAAATGAAAAGAAAGAAAAGAGAAAAGAAAAGAAAAGAAAGAGAAATAGAAATAGAAAATGTGAAATGTTCTAAGATGAAAAATGATCATTGGTTTGACTACACTTAAACGGTATTTCGAGCCTATTTTATCCATTTCTTTCATAACCCTAAACCATGGCCAACATTACGTACCATGAAAAGTCCATTTTGATTAATTGTGAATACTTGAATTGAAAAATCATGTACTAGATTATGACATGCTTGTGCTATCATCAAAAGGACAATGCAACTGAGATGTATGAAGACAACTTCAAGGATAGGAAGAAAAGAAAAAGTATAAAGTATTTTGAAAAAAAAAAATGATGCAATCATATGATAAAGAAGTTTGTCCTTGATTCTCTGGGATCGATATAACCATCGAGGAAAGTGGACACCAAATTGAGAAGTTCCTATGTAGTGGAAAGAGCTTTTTGGGTGAAGCATGAATGAATACAATTTGCCAAGTCCGACGCTACGGGAGAAAAAAATTGTCAATAAAAAAAAAAAAAAGAAAAATGAGAACTCAAACTAAAAACCCAAAATGGGTAGTTTGAGTCAAAGAGGGAATGTCTAAGTTGAAAACCTAAAAATACGGCTTAGATATGTGGAGAGTTAGCATCATTTGAAGATTGCATGAGATTGGGGTAGAATTTGGTTTGGAAGAATCAAGAATGTCGTTTGAATTGATTTATGAGAAACAAATCCTGGATTAGCTTGCTCAAGATTGTCTAAATATTCATTATTTTGGGATGTTGACACCCATTCAGATATCTCTTTGATAATTCTTTGATTGACCCATTGACAAGATCTTTTGTCTTTACTTTCAATAGTAAAGACCTTTCTTTTCCAAAATTACTTTGTTTCTTACCTTTCCTTGTTGCCAATTTTGCATCCTTTATTGAATAGTAGAAATGTGTGATGCATTACATTTGTCATGAATTTGAAATAATAATTGATAAATTAACAAAGATAAATCATGAAAGATCCCTTTGTAGACACCTAATTTTGTCCGGGCCCCCTAAACCAGGTAAATTATTCTTTGTACTTTTTTAGAATACAAAAAATCTCTTCTCATCTTACAGATGGTCCTCCAAGACTTGTGATTCGGAGTTCAGCATGAAAAGTCAATCCAAAAAAAGTCAACTCTAAAAAGTCAACTTTAAAAAGTCAACCCCAAAAAGTCAACCATTGAAAAGTCAACCCTTAGTCAAAATCAAGATTTGAAGTTGAATTGAACAATGTTGAAAGAATTTTGATAATCTGAGATCTACAACGTTTAATTTTTTTTGTTTAATTTACTACGAATTTATAAGCTGCTTTCTTTCACTCATATATACTATCTAATTTAGTTTATCAACTTGAAGGATAATAAAAAACGAAGATATATATTCAATCCATTCAACTTATTTTCTAGAACGAAAGGAGTAGGTAAGATAAAAGTTTATATTTCAATGAATCGCACACAGAGATATATCTGTCTATATGAAGAAGAAATCATGTGACGAAGGGGATTCTTATTTGTACAAATGGTACTTCGAGCTTGGAACGAGCATGAAGAAATTAACATAATTTTTTTATCTTTTGAGTTGTTCTGCCGGATCGGTCGCTCAAGACCTTTGGTCTCTACCCGGACCCGATGAAGAAAATGGGATCACTTCTTATTGGTTCGTTGAGAATGATTCTGATCTAGTTCATGGCCTATGATATGGAGTTCAGAAGAGGGACTGCGAAAATTTCAGTGTAGGGGAAGCCCTAATTCGGTAAATTTGGGGAAAAGTACTTAAACGATCAAATTGGTCGAAATTGGAGGTTCTAAATGGAATATAATTAATGACTACGGGTATTGGAAGAGCCAATTGGAAGCAAAACCAAAGGAAGAGTCAATTTGGAAGAAAAACCTAAAATTAGGGTTTTGGTTAAAAAGGGTAAACTTTGCAAATTTGGGGAAAACTGCAAAGATGGCCCGATTCGAGAAAATTGAAGCCCCTAATTGATAACGGATGAATAAAGAAAAATAGCCCGAGGCCCAGTTTGAAATGGATCCCAAGGAAGAGCTGGTGAAAGAAAACGAGAAAATTCTCGAGTTTGAAAAGGGGAAAACTAAATCGAAAGGGAATTTGATCGTAAAAATTAGGCATTTTCGGACCAACTCAAATTCAATATTTGAAAAAGGCAGTAGAAAAAGAAAATCCAAAAATCAGACCCATTTCGAGTAAAAACGAGGTTTTGGAGGTTAAAGGGCATTCTCGGAAAATCCCAAAGAAAATTCAGAAAAAAATAGCAAACGAGCTCGAAAAATTATGAAAACTTCCAGATCTGAGTTTCATAATTTTTCAAAGAGATTGGTGAAAAAAATCCAGAATCGAAGCTCATTTGAAAAATGGCAAAGTTCGGGTGCACTAACCCGAATTCTCAAAGATAATCCCGGGAAAAATAGCAAACGAGCTCAAAAAATTATGAAAACTTCCAGATCTGAGATTCATAATTTTTGGAAGAGATTGGTGAAGAAAAATCCAGAACCGAAGCTCATTTGAAAAAAGGCAAAGTTCGGGTACACTAGCCCGAAATTCCAAAAGATAATTCCGGGAAAAATAGCAAGCGAGCTGGGAAAATTATGAAAACTTTCAAATCTGAGTTTTATAATTTTTGGAAGTGATCGATGAGGAAAAATCCAGAATTAGAGCTCATTTGAAAAATGACAAAGTTCGGGTGCACTAAGCCGAAATTCCAAAAGATAATTTCAGAAAAAATAGCAAACGAGCTCTAAAAGTTATGAAAACTTTCAGATCTGAGTTTTATAATTTTTGGAAGAGATCGGTGAAGAAAAATCCAGAAACGAAACTCATCTGAAAAGGGCTAAATTTGGGAAGCACTAATCCAAAACTTTAGAGAAAAATCCGGGAAAAATAGCAAATGAGCTCGAAAAAATGTGAAAACCTCCATAACCAAGTTTTACATTGAATGAGATGAGTTGGAAAAGAAAAATCTGAAATTGGTGTCCATTTGCTATTAAGTTAAGTTGGAGGGCCAAAAGGGCAATTTTATCGAAAAAAACGAACAAGCCCATTTTTGCAAATAAAAAAAAAAGACGAATGGCCTAGAAATCTCCAGGCCATTTTCAGCCAGTAGCTGATCAAGGGAGAGTGCGATCATCATGAATCAAATGGTTAAGGATGGATTGCAAGATGTCATTTTTAAGTGTCCTTGTTCATCCAATGGCCTAGGTGTTTTGTAGAAATATGAGTACATCCCTCAATGGCCAAGATCAAATTGCAAGATAGTATTTTTATTGTCATGGAAATATCTTCATCCAATGGCCTAGATTGTTGGAGAAACGATGAGCACATATCATCCAATGGCAATGGATGTTGAAGAGGCATGAAGGGTGAAAAAATGAAAAGCACACACACCCTCCACACTACAAGGGCCGGCCACTCTAAGCAACAAAGAGGGGTTCAGATTTTTCATGTGCAGTAGCTAAAAAGGGGAGAAAAAGGGAGGGAAAAAAGGGAGAAGGAAAAAAATAAGGGATTTTCTTACTACTCTTTGATTTGGAAAGCTAAAGCAAGGTAGCTATTTTCTTTCATGCTCTCCTCCATGCTTTATTCATATGATTTTGTTATTCCTTTATGATTTTCATTTTTATTTATTTTCTTTCATGAAATAAAATTGTTTTTCAAAACAAGTTCCAAAATATTTCTTCATGTTTTATCAAATAACCAAGTTTGTCAAACTTTTTCTTACATGTTCCATGCTTGGCCGAATGGTGTATGACGATTTTGTGCTTGTTCTTGCTTGATACTTATTGCTTGGTTGGTTGTTTCATGTTCTTAAATCTTGATTGATTTGTGGTAGGATAGACCCCCCTGTTTTTTGCTTCATGTTCATGCATTCATCTTATCCCCACTTGATTTTTGACTTAAGCCAACCTATGGCTCAAAGCCAAGCTCTCATGAGCATGCTTGCGGAAAAATGAAATATTGTGCAAGTTGGATTTTCTAATTTTTCTCACCATGCATTCCTTGTCCAAATTTAAAGATTTTTTAACCACAGGTTGTAGACTCTTTAAGGAGCCTCTAGTATTTTTTTTTTGAATTTTGGATTTTTCTATCAAAGGTTTAAAATAGATTTTGACAAAACAGTTTTGAACTCATTGTCATGATTTTGGGTAAAAATCGGTAATAGTATCCATGCTCCAAAAATTAAGCTGATTTTTTGCCATAGAGGTCGACATGTTCTAAGTCTCCCATAATGTTTTCAGAATTGTTTGAAATTTTTTAGTAGGGAAAAAAAATCGGTTTCCAAAACTGCCAATGAGAGTCAATTTTGTTTTTAAGAAATACTAATTTTGTGTTTTGGGTTAGGATATTAAGAGGGGGCTGATTTGGGGCATTAGCTACTGTCTTAGGTTAATTTCTAAGTCACTTCAATCATAAAATTTGATTTTATAAAAGTCGGATCAAGGGTGGTCAACCCGGGTTTCAAAACTAGGAAAAATAGAACTTTTGGATTCTGCCAAGAGACAATTTTCATCCAAAAATTCCACTTTTTTTTTATCCGAGCCCAAAGTCTTTTGATTTTGCAAATCCAATTTAAGTCTCTTCCTAAGGTAGTCGGATACCTTTTTAAGTATACGGATGTCCTTACTCTAAGGAAGAAATACATATTCATGCATTGCATTTTAAAAATATTTTCATTTAATTTGTCATAAAAACGTATTTTTTGATTTATTAAACATTTGGCAAGAATTAGTTTTCGATCTTTGCCGGGTCTGCCAGGGATGTTAGGAAATTATTCAACGCACGTGTTTATAGAACCGAAATGTATGGTTTTCATTTTACTCGGAATCATGTAAATATCATATGAAAGAATTATTTTCCCAACTTTGTCGGGTTTGTCGGAAAGCACGGTAATATTTTTCGACATATGCTATTTATATGATTCCTCACATGAATATTTCATTTCAAATAATGATGTGTGCATGTGATCATGATATGATTATGAATACTTTTTGATGATGCCATTTTGTTGATTTTTCCATGTCATTCATATGCCATGTCATTCATATGCCATGTCATTCATTATGCCACGTCATTCATTATGCCATGTCATTCATTATGCCATGTCATTCACATGCCATGTCATCCATATTGCCATGTCATTCGTGTGCCATGTCATTCTTATGCCACGTCATTCATATGCCATGTCATCCATATTGCCATGTTATTCGCATGCCATGTCATCCATATTGCCATGTCACTCGCATGCTATGTCATTCATACTGCCATGCCATGTCATTTTATGCCATGTCACATGCCATGTCATTATATGTCATCCATATGCCAAGTCGTCTTGCTTGCCAAGTAGATTTCAATCACATGCCATGTCATCCTATGCCATGTCATCATTTCATGCCATATCACCTCTGCCATGTCATCGTTTCTTGCCATGTCATCATTTCATGCCATGTCATCTTTTTGTGTCATGTCACATGCTATGTCATGTCATCTTGCTTGCCATGTTGATTTCATTCACATGCCATGTCATTTTATGTCATCTTATGCTATGCCATTTCACATGCCATGTCATTTTGTGTCATCCATATGCCATGTCATCTTGCTTGCCATGTCGATTTAATTCACATGCCATGTCATTTTATGCCATGTCACATGCCTTATCATTTTATGCCATCCATATGCCACGTCATCTTGCTTGCCATGTCGATTTCATTCACATGCCATGTCGATTTCATTCACATGCCATGTCATTTTATGCCATCCATATGCCATGCCATCTTGCTTGCCATGTCGATTTCATTCACATGTCATGTCACATGCCATGTCATTTTATGCCATTTCATATGCCATGTCATCTTGCTTGTCATGGTGATTTCATTCACATGCCATGTCATCTTATGCTATGTCATCCACATGCCATGTCATTTTATTCCATTTCATATGCCATTTCATCGTGCTTGTCATGTTGATTTCATTCACATGCCATGTCATTTTATGCCATTCCATATGCCAGGTCATCTTGCTTGCCATGTCGATTTCATTCACATGTCATCATTCCATGCCATGTCACGTGCTTTGTTATTTTATGTCATCCATATGCCATGTCATCTTATATACCATGTCGATTTCATTCAAATGCCATTTTTCATGCCATGTCATTTTGTTTGCCATGTCGATTTCATTCACATGATATTTATTCTTATAACACTCCATTTTTCGTGCCATGCCATTTTATTTGCCATATCGATTTCATTTCACATGACATTCATTCTAATGCCATGTCACTCTGCTTGTCATGCCATGGTAAATATGCATGCTCTTTTAATCTTTATCTTAGTACCATTTTGCATATTCATGATCATTTTCTATGATTTTTGAAATACATGAAAAACAAATAACATTTTTTTAAAATCAAGATTATTCCCGAATTAAAATAATTCATGGGTTCTCTGCCGGGTTGCCGGGAGGATATCATCAATTATCATTAACAATGGAATATCTTTCTTTCAAAAACAAGAGTAATTCGGATTTGTTCTAAGTAAATAAAAATTTCTATGTTTCACCGGGTCTGCCGGGGAATATAGAAAAATTTTGAGTTAATAAATTTTGGATCATTTTTAATTAGAAATGGGATTATTTTTCTTTAAAATGGAAATTATTTTAAAATGCCAATTTCAAAACCGATTTTCATAGAGACTCGAGATAACACATGATTAATAAGGTACCGTTTTATACGGACGTTGTGGGGATGCTAATCCTTCCCCGCACGTAACCGATTCCCGAACCCGCTTCTTTGATTTCTCTGGTTTAAAAGCGCAGACTTTGAAATTGGTTTTAAAAATGTTTTAATTAATTTTAAAATGTTTTACAAAATTGGTTTTAATAGGTGGCCGATCACACCTAGCCAAAAAAAGATTGGTGGCGACTCCATTTCTTTTTCGAGGTTGTTTTCAAACCCTCATTTTATTTCTAGAGGAATTAAGTCATCTTTTCCTCTGTTTCCCCAATGTCACACTTAACGAGTAATGTCTTGCGATGAGACTTGTTATTTTTTAGGTTGCAACACCCTGCATTACTTTGATAAAAAATTTGAGGATAACATTCTAGGGCAAAACTGGCTGATATAAATGACCATTGTTAAAGAAAACCCATGGGTTTCCATGTACAAGAAGAGTGATTAGGTCAGTGATTAACCAATCAAGCACATGATTATGCATTGTCAATATGAAAGATTTTCTATGCCATGTTTGAAGTTTGATATGTTTTGAAGATGACAATTGGGGCAGAAAAGAAAGAATGAGATAAGGGCGATGAGATACTTGAAAATATATAGATGTTCAGAGCCTTGGAATCAAAAGAGTTACTTTATTGACAAACAATACATGACGAGATCGATGAAGGATCATTCTAGTTGATAGGAACTTGCTAGCCAGTTCTAAAGTTACATGTTTGGGAGATGATAAGAAGATGAAAAGAATAAGCTTGAGAATCCTTGTTACCACGATTGGAGACACATGATGTTAATTAGAGCAATTTTATTTCATGCATTGTGTTACATGGCATTCATGACATTTACTTCATGCATTGCATTACATGTCATTCATGGCATGCATTTAACGTATAAGAAATATTTTAGGTTGGATTTTTGAATTTTGAAATAAAACATTTACAAATTGAAATTCCTGAACTTCGATTGAGGTGAAATTTTCGGTCCCTAGATTAAGGAAAACTCTTTTAAATTTTACACCTTGGTGAAGCAGATGGTTTAGACCTTGGTAAAAGTGACAATTTTTAAAATGAGAGTTTTAATTTCAAATCTGCAAGATGAATAGTTTCTAGAGTAGATTTATTTTATCAAAGATGAGAATTTCTTAATGAGAATCCTTAGTTTAGTGAGAATCCTATTTTTAGTGAGAATCCTAGTTTTAGTGAGAATTCGTAATTTGATGAGAATCCTTAGTTTAGTGTGAATCCTTATTTTTGTGGGAATCCTAGTTTTATTGGGAATCCTCTATTTAGTGAGAATCTTAGTTTTAGTGAGAATCCTTTGTTAGTGAGAATCCTTAGTTTAGTGAGAATCCTATTTTTAGTGAGAATCCTTAATTTGGTGAGAATCTTTAGTTTAGTGTGAATCCTTATTTTAGTGAGAATCCTAATTTTAGTGAGAATCTTTAGTTTAGTGAGAATCTTTATTTTGGTGCGAATCCTTTAGTTTTTAGTAAGAATTCTAAATTTATTGAGAATCCTTATTTTAGTGAGAATTCTTAGTTTGGTGAGAATTTTTTTTTTTAGAAAGAATCCTTTATTTTGGTGAGAATCTTTTATTTTGGTGTGAATCTTTTATTTTTAGTGAGAATCCTTATTTTAGTGAAAATCTTAGTTTTAGTGAGAATCCATAATTTTAGTGAAAACCCTTATTTTAGTGAGAATCCTTTAATTTTGGTGATAACCTCGTATTTAGGTGAGAACCCCATTTTAGGTTAGAACCCCATATTTAGGTGAGAATCTCATATTTTGGTGAGAATCCCGTAGCTTTGATGAGAATCTCGTAAGATTGGTGAAAATCCCATATTTTGATAAAAATCTCGTATTTTGGTGAAATCCTTTATTTTCAAAGTTATTTTGATGTGAATCCATTATTTGTAAAATTATTTTTAGTGAGAACCATAATTTTTATTTTGATGTGCACCCTTTATTTTTTCAAAAAGAATTGTTTAGATGTGAATCCTTATTGTTGTCTACGTCTGCAGAATTCCTGCTTCACGAAAAATACGCAAAGAGAGACAACTGTAGACACCTGATTCTATCCGGGTCTTTTAATCTGAATTGGAATTTGATTTTTTGCAAAACAATTATTATCGGGTTTTTTGCTAGACCTTGGAGTCCAAATTTGGACTGGTCCGTGTCCAATGATTCTAGCCTATTGGGTTTTGAAATCCAAGTCCATTAGGCCCATTTTACTTTTTAGTTTTATTTTTCATTTATTTTTTTATTCTATTATTAGTATTATCATTATTATTAATAGAAGTGTTATTATTATTAAGTTTCATTGTTATTATTATTATTATTATTATTATTGTCGTAACCTAAAAAATAACAAGTCTCATCGCGAGACTTTATATTCGTTAAGCGTGACATTAGAAAACAGAAGAAAAGACGACTTAATTTCTCTTAAAATAAAATGAGGGTTTGAAAACAACCTCGATAAAAGATATAGAGTCGCCACCAATCTTTTTTATCTAGGTGTGATCGACCACCTATTAAAACCGGTTTTGTAAAATATTTTAAAATTAATTAAAATATTTTTAAAAATCAATTTCAAGTATGCGTTTTAAACCAGAGAAATCAAACAAACGGGTTCGGGACTCGGTTACGTGCGGGGAAGGATTAGCACCCCCAAAACGCCCGTATAAAACGGTACCTTATTAATCGTGTGTTATCTCAAGTCTCGGTGAAAAGTTTGTTTTAAATTTGACATTTTAAATTAATTCCCAATTTTAAGAAAAATAATTCCATTTTTAATTGAAAATGATCCGGAATTTATTAATTCAAAATTTTTCTATATTCCCCGACAAAACGTGGCAAAATATATAAATTTTTATTAATTTGGAAAATTTTCCGAATCATTCTCGTTTGAGAAAAGATATTCCGTTATTAATGATAATTAATGATATCCTCCCCAGCAAATCCGACAGAGAACTCATGAATTATTTTAACTCGGGAATATCTTTATTTATTGAAAATCATTACCTTATTTTAAAAGCATTTTAAAAGATGAATATGAGCATGTGTGACATAATAAAGATGACATAGCAAAATCTAGATAATATCTAAATGATATAACCTAAGTGACATAATATATATTCTAAATAAAATGAATAACCTAAGTGACATAATATATTCTAAATGAAATGAATAACCTAAATGACATGAAATATGCATGGAAATAATAATGCATGAACATAGTAAACGCTAGATGATGTGACAAAAATAAATGACTAAATAAAAAGCATATGATAACATAGAATATTCACAACCATATATCAAACAATATAACACCATAAAACATAAATCAAAACAATGACATTACCATAGAAAATATCATAGAAAAAATCATATATTATATAGTATGCATGAACATAGAAAATGCAATGCATGAAAGTATATTTTTTCCTATAAATAAGGAAATCCGTACACCTAAAAAGATATTCGACTACCTTAGGAAAAGACATCAAATTAAATTTTATAAGATCGAAAATAATTTGTGATTGGTTGAAAACAACTTTGAAAATCTTGGATGAACAATAACACATGGCCGAATTCCCCTTTTTTAAAATAGCTCTATTTTCCTAACTTTGAAAACCCGGACTTGACCACCCTTGACCCGAGCTTTATAAAATTATTTTTAAAGTTTAAAATGTCTTAGAAACCAACCTAGGACAGTAGCTAAGTTCCTAATCAACCCCCTCTAAATGCCTTAGCCAAAACAAAAAAATTATTTTTCCCTTGAATTCAAATTTGACTTCAGTGTCCAATTTTAAAGCGTGATGTTTTAACCTATTTTTAAATTTTCAAAAAAATCTAAAAAAAATACAATAGACTCAAAACATGAAAAATATATGGGAAAAAAATTGGATTAATTTTTGACTAAGGATAACCTCCCAGAAAAATCGTGAAAGTCAAAACACTGGGTGAAAAACTGTTTTGCCAAAACACATTTTTAAGCCATTGATAAAATCATTCAAAAATCAAAGTAAAAATATTGGAGACTCTTCTATGAACCTACAAATAGTAGCTAAAATTTCTAAAAATTTGGACAAAAATTGGCTAAATAAAAAAATCACAAAGGTAGAAAAATCAACTTGACAACTTCTCAAATTTCCACAAATATACTCATGGGAGCTTGACTTTAAACCATTGATTGGCTTAAGTCAATAATCAAGTGGTATGGTATGAGATGCATGAACAAACAGCAAATTTGATGTATGAAATGCATGGCAATTTAAAATAACCTAATGCCTAGCATGAGTTTGCATGGCAATAAATGCTATTCTAACCTAAATATACATGAGATGCATAGTAATGCCAATGTAACCTAGACCTAAAATGTTATGAATATGCATGGCAATACAAAATTATCCTAACGCCTAAACTTAATATGCATGAGATGCATGGTAAGGCAAATGTAACTTAGACCTAAAGTAACATGAAAATGCATGACAATACAAAGTTGTCCTAATGCCTAGCATGAATTTGCATGGCAATAAATGCTACCTATCTAATATGCATGAGAAGCATGGTAATGCAAATGTAACCAAGACCTAAAGTGACATGAAAATGCATGGCAGTACAAAGTTGTCCTAAGACCTAATATGCAAGGGAATATGCATGGCAATACAAAGATGGTCTAGACCTAAAATGTTATGGAAATGCATGAAGATATTATGAACATATAATGACCAAATAAACCTAATACTAATGCATGAACATGACACAACCAATACACAATCTCATGGCATAATAATGCAAAGCATAGTACGTAAACAAAATACAAATGCATACATAAGTCAAGGAACACATGTAGAGGCCGAATGGCCACTAATTCTATGTGAGGAATGTAGCAAGGTATTAACACGAACACATGGCAAACTAAATCAAAATCCACAATATTATGGCATGGAAATGCAAACCTATTGACTAAACAAGATAAAAATGCACACTCAAAGCAAAAAAGAATATGTTGGCCTAATGGTCACTAAACAAAATGGTGAAATCCTAGCTAAACAGTAACACAAAGACATGGTAACCTACATATGCAAAGTCTACATGGAAGCATATTAGACTAGCAAACATGATGATAATGCAAAAATGGTGACTAAGATAACTCATGAACATAGCAATGACAATATAACAAACATATGGCATGGTGTAAATATATGATCATAAATGGAAGCATATTAAGCAAGTAAACATAAAAAAATGCAGGCATGGTAACCTAAACTCATCATGGCCGAATGGTAGCATGAATTTAGCATGGTATTTCCACAAACACATGGCATGGTGTATAGCTATACTACCACAATCAAGCTAACCTACCACAACAAATCTCATGAACAAAATCAAAAATAAAATCATCTAAAAAAAAGACAACATTCAGCCATGATGTAAAAAGGGAGGAAAACTTATTTTTTTATTTTATTTCTTTAAAAACAAAGTAGAAGCTCCTTATAACTTATTTCAAAAAATAAGTTTATTTCATAAAAGAGAATAAAATAACAATCAAAATAGCAAAATCATGTCAACAAAGTATGAGAAACCATGAAAGAACATAGCTACCTTGCTCTAGCTTTCCAAATCAAGAAGTAGCAAGCCAAAACCTTTCTTTTTTCTTCTCTCCTTTTTTCTCCTTTATTTTTCCTTTATTTTTTTCTCTCCTTTTTCCCTTAGCTACTGCCTTCAATCAGCCACCAAAAACTTGTGAAAATCTGAAATCAACCCCCCTCCTTAGCCTTGGCGGAATGGCCTTCCCTTATAGAGGAATGTTGTCATTTTTTTGTAACCAATTTTGATCTAATGGCCTTTAATTCAACAATGTTTTCTATGTAAAATTCCCACCCTTAGATTAAATCAGCCCCTAAATAATATGATATCATGAAAATGATGTCATAAATATGACATCATTCCTCTCCATGCATTGGTCCATGTGTTACAATTTCAAAGGCTTGATAAAAAAATAACTACCTTCTTATCCACTCTTGGCCCTTGGATGCAATGGCTTAGCAAAATCACTCTTCAACATGGGCTTGGCTGATTGACCTTTTAAAATTTAGCCCAATCTCCATTGCAAGAAAAGCCCTTTTCGGTTTTTTCGGTAAAATGACCTTTTTGGCCCCCGAACCTAATTAAATAGCAAATGGACTCCAAATCCAAATTTTATTTTTTTTCAAAACTTCCTAAATAGTAAAAAATTGAATTCTGGAAGTTTTCATAATTTTTGGAGCCCATTTTCTATTTTTTCGGGATTTATCTGCTTGAATTTCAGCTTAATGGGTCCGGAATTTGCCATTTTGTAAACGAACTCCAAACCGGATTTTCTTTTTCCAATATCTTTCAAATAATTTAAAAGTGAGATCTGGAGATTTTCAAAATTTTTGGAGCTCATTTACTATTTTTCCGGGATTTATCTTCTTGAATTTCAGCATAGGGGGCTCGAGATTTGCCATTTTGCAAACGAGCTTTGAATCCGGATTTTTCTTCGCCAATCTCTTCCAAATGATTTAAGATTGAGATCTGGAAGTTTTGGTAATTTTTGGAGCTCGTTTGCTATTTTTCCTGAATTTTCCAAGTTTGCCCTTTTGCCTCCATAGCTCGGTTTTGCTCAAAACAAGTCCGATTTTCAGATTTTCTTTTTCTGTGCCTTTTTCATATATTGAATTGAAGTTGGTCCAAAAACGCCTAATTTTTATGATCAAATTTCCTTCCGATTTGATTTTTACTTTTTTCAATATCGGAAATTTCCTTGTTTTTTCGTTTTTCCTTCAATCAGCTCTTTTCTCGGAATTACTTCAAACTGAGCCTTGGGCTATCCTTGTTTAATCTCCTAATCAATTACGGGCTTTAGTTTTACCGAATCGGGCCATTTCTGCAATTTTTTTCAATTTCACCAAAATCCACCAAAAACCCTAATTCTTGGTTTTCTTCCAAATTGACTTTTCCTTCAGTTTGGCTTCCAAGTGGCCTCTCCCTTACCCATAGTCATTGCTTATCTTCCATTTGAAACCTCCAATTTTGATCAATTTGATCGTTTTAGCACTTTTCCCTAAATTTTTCGAACTAGGGTTTCTTTTCTACTGAATCTCCGTAACCCATCTTCCGAACTCCATATCTTTCGTTGTAGACCTCTGATCATCAAAATTATTTCACCATTGTTCAATTGAACTTTGAATCTTGATTTTGAATATGGGTTGACTTTTTCAGTAATTGACTTTTTAGGGTTGACTTTTTCAGGGTTGACTTTTTCATGATTGACTTTTTATGCCTGCTTTCTTAAACTAAGTCTCGGAGTACCACCTGCAGGATGAAAAAAACTTTTTGCATTTTGAAACATCACTTTAGGAAGAAAACATACCTGATTTAGTGATCCGGACAAAATTAGGTGTCTACAATTATTATCATTTAGTAATTTCGAAAAATCAATAAAAACCAAAAAAAATTGAAGAAATCAAAAATAAAAAAAAAAGTTGAAAGAACCGAAACAAGCAAGGGAAAAATCAAAGGATTCAGTTTGTTAAAAACGTGTTGATTTTGATACTTGGAGCCAAAGGAAAATCTGAAACAAAAAAGAAATTTTGGGATTAGAATCTGTCGCAACCTAAAAAAATAACGACGTCTCATCGCAAGACTTTATTATTCGTTAAGCGTGACATTAAAAAAAACCGAGGAAAAGTCGACTTAATTCCTCTAGAAAAATGAAGGTTTTGAAAATGACCTTAAAAAAGACATGGAGTCGCCACCAATCTTTTTTAGCTAGGTGTGATCGGCCACCTATTAAAACCGGTTTTATAAAATATTTTAAAAATTAATTAAAACATTTTAAAAACCAATTTTAAGTCTGCGTTTTAAACCAGAGAAATCAAAGAAGCGGGTTCGGGAGTCGGTTACGTGTGGGGAAGGATTAGTACCCCCACAACGCCCGTATAAATCGGTACCTTATTAATCGTGTGTTATCTCAAGTCTCGGTAAAAAGTTGGTTTTAAATTTAGTATTTCAAGTTAATTCCCAATTTAAAAATAATTCCATTTTTTATTGAAAATGATCCGGAATTTATAAATTCAAAATTTTCCTATATTCCCCAACAAACGTGGCAAAATATAGAAATTTTTATTAGTTTTGGAAAACTTTCCGAATCATTCTCTTTTTTTGAAAGAAAGATATTCCTTTATTAATGATAATTGATGATATTCCCTCCAGCAAACCCGGTAGAGAACTCATGAATTATTTTAACTCGGGAATATCTTTATTTTTATTGAAAACCATTATCTTTTGCAAACATTTAAAATAAATGAATATGTATATGCATGACATAAATAAAATGACATAGTAAAGTCTAAATAATATAATGCAACCTAAATGACATGACAAATATGAATGGTATGGCATATAATTTAAATGACATGGAATAAAATAATGCTATCATATAATATGCACGAAAATAAAAATGCAATGCATGAAATGTATTTTTTTCCTTTAATTAAGGAAATCCGTATATCTAAAAAGATATCCGGCTACCTTAGGAAAATATGTCAAATTAAATATTCTAAAACCAAAATACTTTGTGATTGTTTGAAAACAATTTTGAAAAGCTTGAATTAACAATAAAAACTGGGCTAAAATTTTTTAAATGGTTCTAATTTCCTAAGTTTAAAAAATCCGGACTTGACTACCCTTAACCCGGGATTTGAAAAACCATTTTTAGAGTTTAAAAGGCTTAGAAATCACCCTAAGTCAGTAGCTAACCCTCCTAATCAGCCCACTCTAAGTAAATTAACCAAAACAGAAAAATGGTTTTTCTTTAAATTCAATTCTGACTCCACTGTCCAGTTTTAATCCACGATTTTTTACCCTATTTTTAAAAATCCCAAAAATTCTAAAAAAAATACTGGAGACTCAGGACATGTAAAACTACACGAGAAAAATTGGATTAATTTTTTGATCAAAGATGAATTCCCAGAAAAACCAGAGATGTACGAGTTTTTGGAGGAGAAAAAACTGCTTTGTTTTTCTTTAAATTTAATTCTGACTTCACTGTCCAGTTTTAATCCACGATTTTTTACCCTATTTTTAAAAATTCCAAAAATTCTGAAAACATTATTGGAGACTCAGGACATGTAAAAATACACGGGAAAAAATCGACTTAATTTTCTGATTAAAGATGAATTCCCAGAAAAATCGAAGATGTACGAGTTTTGGGTGGAAAAAAACTGCTTTGCCAACACATTTTTTTTGTCTTTGATAAAATCATTTAAAAACCAACATAAAAATATTTGAAACTCATAGAATGACTTGAAGACAGTAGCTAGGACTTTTTGAAAGTTAGATAAAAATTGGCTAAGTAAAAAAAATCACAAAGGTAGAATAATCAATTTGACAAACTTAATTTTCCACAAGTGTGCTCAAGAGAGCATGACTTTGAACCATCAATTGGCTCAAGTCATTATTCAAGTGGCATGGTCATGAAATGCATGAAACAATGCAGCAAACATAATGCATGAAATGCATGGATCTAAACCTAAATGTAAGGAAAATACATGACATAAATAATATGGCCTAGACCTAACATGAACTTGCATGACATTTAATGTAACTTAGACCTAAAACATGCATGGCATTTTTACAAACACAAGGCATGCTTAATTCAAAAATCCAACCAAATATCATGCAAATAAAAAAACCTAGCAACTAGCATGACAAAAAAATGCAACACACAATGCAAAACACATGGAGTAGCCAAATGGCCTCAAGCTCCAACAAGCATGGCATTTTCACAAACACTTGGCATACAAACATGAAAAACTAAGTCATAACACTTAAATCATGCAAGCATTTTCACAAACACCTAATATACCAAATCTAAAACATGCTTACTAAGATATAAAACAAGAATCATGCAAAGAATCACACAAGCATTTTCACAAACACTTAATATGCTAACTCTAAAACATGCTCAAATTTAAACAACATGAAAACGGAAAATTAAAAATGTAAAAACATGATATCTAAGACATAAATGGCAACAAACAAAGCAACCAAATTAAATATAACTTAAGAACATGAAATAACATAATATTTAAAACATCAAAAATAAAGAAAATAGCATAAACAATATGGTAAAATGAATCAAAAATAACAACTTAAAATAAATAATGTAGGCCATTTAGCCATGGTGAGTTTATTGTAAAAACAAAATGTAAGAAAAATATACTTAAGAAAGGAAATGAAGGAAGAACAAGAAACATTATTTTAAAATGAAAACTCACCAAGTAGCTTTTGAACGGATTAAGCTATAAACCCTCAGAATAGTTTTTGAACGGATTAAGCTACAAACCCTCTAACAAGTAGCTTTTGAACGGATTAAGCTATAAACCCTCAGAGTAGCTTTTGAACAGATTAAGCCACAAACCCTCTCACAAGTAGCTTTTGAACGGATTAAGCTATAAACCCTCAGAGTAGCTTTTGAACGGATTAAGCTACAAACCCTCAGAGTAGCTTTTGAACGGATTAAGCTACAAACCCTCTCAACAAAAACACTATGACTCACCACCCGGATAATCCTAATACAAGTGTATAGACTATCTCACAAGGGGTAGTGGGTGATCTCAACCAAAGGCCAAGACTCCTTATTTATAAGGTGAGCACCTCCTTGGCTTGACATTACAAAGGGATGTGGGATTGGGACTTAGGCTCAAAAATGAAAATCTCTAACTTAACTCTTGATTTTTAATCACTTGATTGAAAAAATCCTAAGCTTCCTCCTTCCTTTGGGCTTGGGCAGGCCAGCACTTCTCTTTTCCAGCCCAGCTCTGATTTTTGAAAGGCCCAAAGAAGCCCTTTTCGGTTGCTTGGGTGAAACGACCATTTTGCCCCCCGGATGCAAAATAAATATCAAACGGGCTCCAAATTCAATTTTTCTTTTTTTAATACTTCCAAAATAATAAAATATTGAGTTCTGGAAGTTTTCAAAATTATCCGAGTCCGTTTGCTATTTATTTGGATTTTTTCTTCCCAAAATGTCCTTTTATGCCCCTACTTTTTACCATTTTTTAAACGAGCTCCAAATCAAGATTTTTATTCACCAATCTCTTCAAAATAATTAAAAAGTGTGATCTGGAAGTTTTCATAATTTTTGGAGCTCATTTGGTATTTTTTCGGGATTTATCGGCTTGAATTACTGCATAGGAGGCTCGGGATTTAGCCATTTTGCAAATGAACTCGGAATCAAGATTTTCTTTCGCCAATCTCTTCCAAATAATTTAAAAATGAGATCTGCAAAATTTCAAAAGATTTGGAGCCCATTTTCTATTTTTCCGGGATTTATATTTTTGAACCCAAAAAATTATTGCTCATGGCATTCAATCGTACATGAACAATCACGTCAACATGGCCCAAAAAACAGTATGAAAAAAATAATAAATGAGATTTGATAATTTTAAACATGATACGAAAATATAATATAAATATAATATTTAATAAATATAAAAATAATATAATAAATACGATACGATACGTTTAAATATGATTAACTCGATGTATTTAATATACGTATTAAATTTATATTTAATATTTTAATATATTTAATAATTTATATTTATACAATTGATAAAAAAATTAAAATACAATATGCATATAAAATTAATAGATTTACCTTAGACTATATTTTTTGAGTTTATCAGACAACCATAAAACATCGTTGCTCATTGGCTACGAATAGACATCATCAAGGCTTTAAATATGTCTGCGGAAAAAGAATGCAATAACTAAAGAGATAATACAATTGTACTTTTTTTTATAAACTCTTTTAAGACCCAGAATCAAGATACAGTAGAATTATATTATCCATTGTGTCAACACTTTTTCTTGACAAATGCAATCATTATTATTATTATTATTATTATTACATAATGTCCCACATGGTCTACTTCTGTATATGCATCAAACTTATCCCAATTTATTTAAAAATCCTATTAATTAAATTAAAACAGCCGATAAAATAACCCTCAACACAATCTCAAAACAAACGATGAAAAGCTTAATCGTTTTTCCCCAGTCTAATGTGGCAACTAAACCAAAAAGGGAAAATCCAGTTGTTTTCTTCAAGTCACTATTGCGCAGCTGACGTGGAAGCTCAATTGAATATTTAAAACCAAAAAAAATACTATATAAAAAGTTTTTGATGAATTAAAAATATGAAATTGTGTCAAATTAGTTCATGAATTTACATAAAAATTTAATTTTAATTAATAAATATAAAATTACGTGTTTTCACTTTGTAACATGCATTTTTTTTCCCTTTTACATACACTAGAAAAAAAATTTTAATTCTCTTATTTTGAACCATTTTGATTTTAAAAATATTTACTATTGAGTGTGATCATTTGAAAAAACTAAATAATTAAACGACATGTTATAATAAATTTCGAATTTAGAAAATCACAAGAAAACGCGGTCAGCAAACAACATATGATGGATTTATGTCTTAGTAGACCTGCTCACGGACCGAGCAGCCCGTCCGATCAGTATTAGGTCGGGCCTGGGCAGGCATTTCTTGATCAAGGCTGGTCCTGTCCGGAACAATGTTTTATATATTATAATAATAATATTTTTTAAATTTTAATTATAAAAATATATAAATATTAATAAAAAAATTTAAAAAAAAATTATATATAATGAACAGTGTTTTATGCCCGCGGGCCGGACTTGGGCAAGGATGTTGAAAACAATCTGGGCCACGGCCTGGCCCATGAGCAGGTCTATGTATTAGTGCTAAAAACAAATTTAAGTTGGATTATTTACATATTTTAAAAAAATGGATGGATGGAGTGAGAACATGTCTACTTTGTTGCTAAAAGTTGGTTGTTTATTTGTTAGTGTTGTGATGCACACAAAAGAGTGTATCTAATTTAACCTTGCACTTAAAAGATATCAATTGTAGAGTATAGTGATTAGCAAGGGTCGAGTCCACAGGGATTGATGTTTAGTTTAAGAATTATTAATTTATACTTAAATTCAAAGAAAATAAAATAAAAGGTGTCGCAACCTAAAAAATAACGAGCCTCATCGCAAGACTTTATTATTCGTTAAGCGTGACATTAAAAAAAACCGAGGAAAAGTCGACTTAATTCCTCTAGAAAAATGAAGGTTTCGAAAATGACCTTAAAAAAAAAAAGACATGGAGTCGCCATCAATCTTTTTTAGCTAGGTGTGATCGGCCACCTATTAAAACCGGTTTTATAAAATATTTTAAAAATTAATTAAAACATTTTAAAAACCAATTTCAAGTCTGCATTTTAAACCAGAGAAATCAAAGAAGCGGGTTCGGGAGTCGGTTACGTGTGGGGAAGGATTAGCACCCCCACAACGCCCGTATAAATCGGTACCTTATTAATCGTGTGTTATCTCAAGTCTCGGTAAAAATTGGTTTTAAATTTAGTATTTCAAGTTAATTCCCAATTTAAAGAAAAATATTCCATTTTTAATTGAAAATTATCCGGAATTTATAAATTCAAAATTTTCCTATATTCTCCAACAAACGTGGCAAAATATAGAAATTTTTATTAGTTTTGGAAAATTTTCCGAACCATTCTCTTTTTAAAGAAGATATTCCGTTATTAATAATAATTGATGATATCCTCCCCAGCAAACCCGGCAGAGAACTCATGAATTATTTTAACTCGAAAATATCTTTATTTTTATTGAAAACCATTATCTTTTTTTTTTGAAAACATTTAAAATAAATGAATATGTATATGCATGACATAAATAAAATGACGTAGCAAAATCTAAATAATATAATGAACCTAAATAACATGACATGATTTGAATGCCTTAGCATATTCTAAATGAAATGGAATATCCTAAGTTATATAATATATTCTAAATAAAATGAAATGACCTAGGTAACATAGTATATTCTATATGAGATGCAATATCCTAAGTCATATGATATGATCTAAATGAAATAAAATATTCTAGATGACATAATATATCCTAAATGAAATGAAATGGCCTAGGTAATATAATATATTCTACATGAAATGCAATATCCTAAGTCATATGATATAATCTAAATGAAATAAAATATTCTAGATAACATAATATGTCCTAAATGAAATGAAATGATTTAAATAACATAACAAATATGAATGATATGGCATATAATTTAAATGACATGGAATAAAATGATGCTATCATATAATATGCATGAAAATAAAAATAATAATGCATGAACATAGTATATGCTAAATAAAAATAACTAAATAAAAGCATAGGATATCATGAAATATTAAAAACCATATAACATCAAAAAATATAAATCAAAATAATAACAATATCATAGAAATTATTACAGCAAGAATCACATATTATATAAAATGCATGAATATGAAAAATGCAATGCATGAAATGTATTTTTTCCTTTAATTAAGGAAATCCGTATATCTAAAAAGATATCCGGCTACCTTAGGAAAATATGTCAAATTAAATATTCTAAAACCAAAATACTCTGTGATTGTTTGAAAACAATTTTGAAAAGCTTGAATTAAAAATAAAAACTGGGCTAATTTCTTTAAAATGGCTCTAATTTCCTAAGTTTACAAATCCGGACTTGACTACCCTTAACCCGAGACTTGAAAAACCATTTTTAAAGTGTAAAAAGGCTTAGAAACTACCCTAAGTCAGTAGCTAACCCTCCTAATCAGCCCACTCTAAGTAAATTAACCAAAACAGAAAAATGATTTTTCTTTAAATTCAATTTTGACTCCACTGTCTAGTTTTAATCCACGATTTTTTACCCTATTTTTAAAAATTCAAAAAATTCTGAAAAAATACTGGAGACTCAAGACATGTAAAACTACACGGAAACAAATAGGCTTAGTTTTCTGATTAAAGATGAATTCCTAGAAAAATCAGAGATGTACGAGTTTTGGAAGAAAAAAAAAACTGCTTTGCCAACACATTTTTGCCTTTGACAAAATAATTTAAAAATCAAAGTAAAAATATTTGAAACTCCTAAAATGACTTACAAACAGTAGCTAGGACTTTTTGAAAGTTAGATAAAAATTGGCTAAGTAAAAAAAATCACAAAGGTAGAATAATCAACTTGACAAACTTAATTTTCCACAAGTGTGCCCAAGAGAGCATGACTTTGAACCATTAATTGGCTCAACTCATTATTCAAGTGGCATAAATATAAAATGCATGAAACAATACAGCCAACATAATGCATGAAATGCATGGATTTAAACCTAAATGTCATGAAAAAATGCATGGCATTCATAAAGGTACCTAAACCTAAATGAACTTGCATGGCATTTAATGTAACCTAGACCTAGAATGCATGAACATGCATGGCAAATAAACCTAACTTAATAACTAAAATATGCATGGCATTTTCACAAACACAAAGCATGCTTAAACCAAAAACTCAACCAAATATCATGCAAATGCTAACCTATCAACTAACATGGCAAGAATGCACAAAAAATGCAAAAATTCCAAGAGGGCCGAATAGCATCATGTAACAAGCAAACATGGCATTTTCACAAACACTTGGCATACTAGCATGCAAAACTAAATCAAATGACATGCAAATGCAAAAACCTACCAACTAACATGACAAAAATGCAATCACACAATGCAAAACACATGGAGTAGCCAAATGGCCTCAAGCTCCAACAAGCATGGCATTTTCACAAACACTTGGCCTACTAACATGCTCAACTAAAATATAACATTTAAATCATGCAAAAATCACACAAGCATTTTTACAAACACTTAATATACTAAATCTAAAACATGCTCAACTAAGATATAAAACAAAAATCATGCAAAGACCACACAAGCATTTTCACAAACACTTGATATACTAAATCTAAAACATGCTCAAATTTAAACAACATGAAAACAGAAAATAAAAAATGCAAAAACATGATATCTAAAACATAAATGGCAACGAACAAAGCAACCAAATTAAAATATAACTCAAGAATATGAAGTAACATAACATTTAAAACATCAAAATCAAAGAAAATAACATAAACAATATGGCAAAATGAACCCAAAACAGCAACTTAAATAAATAATGTAGGCCATTTGGCCATGGTGAGTTTATTGTAAAAATAAATTATAAAAAATATACTTAAGAAAGAGATGAAGGAAGAACTTAAAAGAACAATAAAAAAACATTTATTGAAAATGGAAACTCACCAAATAGAAATCAAAACAGCAAAAACAAGAATAGAAAATGAAGAAAGTGCAAGAGTTGGTGCTCAAGAGCAACCTCAAGAAGCTATCTTTCAAGCTTTATCTCTTCAAACTTTCCTTTTTTTTCTAAACTTTTCTTTTTTGCTCTCAACCAAGAAGAGAAAAACTAGTAAAAACTCAATGAACTCAGCCAAAATGAAAATGAAAAATGAATTTTCTGCCCCCTAAAACCTGCTGGCCGAATGGACCCTATATTGGCTCAAGGATGTTGTCATTTTTTTTGTAACCAATTTTCCATCAAATGGCTAATAATTCAAGGTGAAAAATCATGAAATTACCACCTTTAGATTATCATCTCAGCTCTCTCAAATTACAGCTGTCCAAGAATAATGTTGACATCTTTCTTAGCCTATGTGGCTTAATCACCATGGCTTGATCAAAGAGAATCTCTAACTAACTCTTGATTTTTAGCCATTTGATTGAAAAATCAGAAGCTTCCTCCTTCCTTTGGGCTTGAGCAGGCCAGCACTTCTCTTTTCCAGCCCAAGTCTAATTTTTTGAAAGGCCCAAAGAAGCCCTTTTCAGTTGCTTGGGTGAAATGACCATTTTGCCCCCCGGATGCAAATAAATATCAAACGGACTCCAAATTCAATTTTTCTTGTTTTAATACTTCCAAAATAATAAACTATTGAGTTCTGGAAGTTTCCAAAATTACCCGAGTCTGTTTGCTATTTATTTGGATTTTTTCTTCCCAAAATTGCCTTTTTATGCCCCTACATTTTACCATTTTTTAAACGAGCTCCAAATCAAGATTTTTCTTCACCAATCTCTTCAAAATAATTAAAAAGTGTGATCTGGAAGTTTTCATAATTTTTGGAGCTCATTTGGTATTTTTTCGGGATTTATCGGCTTGAATTACTACATAGGAGGCCCGGGATTTGGCCATTTTAAAAACGAACTCCGAATCAAGATTTTCTTTTGCCAATCTCTTCCAAATAATTTAAAAATGATATTTCCCAAATTTCAGAATTTTTGGAGTCCATTTTCTATTTTTTCGGGATTTATCTTTTTGAATTATTGCATAGGAGGCCCGGGATTTAGCCATTTTGTAAACGAACTCCGAATCAAGATTTTCTTTCACAAATATCTTCCAAATAATTTAAAAATGAGATTTGCAAATTTTCAAAAGATTTGGATCTCATTTGCTATTTTTCCGAGATTTTCCTTTTTGAATTACTACATAGGAAGCCCGGGATTTGGCCATTTTGCAAACGAACTAAGAATCAAGATTTTCTTTCGCCAATCTCTTCCAAATAATCTAAAAATGAGATTTGCAAAATTTCAAAAGATTTGGAGCTCATTTGCTATTTTTCCGGGATTTTCCTTTTTGAATTACTACATAGGAGGTCCGGGATTTGGCCATTTTGCGAACGAACTCCGAATCAAGATTTTATTTCGCCAATATCTTCCAAATAATTTGAAAATGAGATCTCCAAAATTTCAAAATATTTGGAGCTCATTTGCTATTTTTTCGGGATTTTCCTTTTTGAATTACTGCATAGGTAGCCCGGGATTTGGCCATTTTGCAAACGAACTCCGAATCAAGATTTTCTTTTACCAAAATCTTTCAAATGATTTAAGAATGAGATTGAAAAATTTTCATAATTTTTGGAGTCCATTTGCTATTTTTCCCAAATTTTCCAATTTTGCCCTTTTGCCTTCGAAACCCGGTTTTGCTCAAAACAAGTCCGATTTTCAGATTTTCTTCAATATGAGCCTTGCGCTATCCTTTTTAATCATTCTTCATCCATTGGGGGCTTTGGTCTTACCAAGTCGGGCCATTTCTGTGATTCTTCCCGATTTCACCGAAATCCGCTAAAAACCCTAATTCTCGGTTTTCTCCCGGATTGACTTTCCTTTTGGTTTTTCTTGCAAGTGACTTCTCCATTACCCGTAGTCAGTGCTTATGTTTCATTTGGAACCTTCAAATTTGACCAATTTGATCGTTTAAGCACTTTTCCCCAAATTTCTCGGATTAGGGTTTTCTTTTTACTGAATCTCCAAATCCCAACTTCCGAACTCCATATCTTTCAATGTAGACCTCGGATTATCAAAATTCTTTCGCCATTTTTCAACTGAACTTAAAATCTTGATTTTGAAAGTGGGTTGAATTTTTTAGTAGTTGACTTTCTGGGGTTGACTTTTTCGGGGTTGACTTTTTTCGGGGTTGACTTTTTTCAAGTTTGACTTTTTATGCTTGCCCTCTTAAACTAAGTCTCGGAGTACCACCTTCATGATGAAAACAGTCTTTTTACACTCGAAAACATCAATATAGGAAGAAAACATACCTGTTTAGTGGCCCGGACAAAATTAGGTGTCTACAGCTGCCCCTCTTTGGCTATTGCTGAGAATCAGGAATCAGGAAAAGATAAACCAACACTAATTTTTTAGGGTCAGTGAAATCACATGTGAAGGAAAGGGAAGAGGGTTTTCTTTTTCATTCTTCTATCATTTTTTCATTTTTCTTTTTTCATCATTTTTTTTTTTTGAAGATAAGCTGTAAATTGTAGATTTGTCCTTAAATTGAATTCCCTGACTAATCAAGGCTCGATCCGTCTTAAGAAAACGAATTCGATTTTCAAAAGAAAAATTATGCCCGAAGGTCTTTAAAGATAGTGCCTGGAGGTCTTAAAATGGTGCCCGAAGGTCTTTAAAATGATGCCCGGAGGTCTTTAAAATGATGCCCGGAGGTCTTTAAAATGGTGTCCGGAGGTCTTTAAAGAGGTACCCGGAGGTCTTTAAAATGGTGCCCGGAGGTCTTTAAAATGGTGCCTCGAGGTCTGTAAAATTGGTGCCTGGAGGTCTCAAAAAAACTGGTGCTCGAAGGTCTTAAAAATTTGGTGCCCGGAGGTCTTTAAAAAACTGGTGCCCGAAGGTCTTTAAAATGGTGCCCGGAGGTCTTTTTTAAAAAAAACTGGTGCCTGAAGGTCTTTAAAATGGTTTGAAAATACCTTGACGACGGTCTCAGGGTTCGACTCATTTGATAAAACAGAATGAATTTGATTTAAAACAGAAAGGAATACCTCGACGGAGGTCTCAAGGCTCGACTCATTTGATAAAACAGAATGAATTCGATTTAAAACAAAAGGAAATACCTCGACGGTGGTCTCAAGGCTCGACTCATTTGATAAAACAGAATGAATTCGATTTAAAACAAAAGGAAATACCTCGACGATAGTCTCAAGGCTCGACTCATTTGATAAAACAGAATGAATTCGATTTAAAACAAAAGGAAATACCTCGACAGTGGTCTCAAGGCTCGACTCATTTGATAAAACAGAATGAATTCGATTTAAAACAAAAGGAAATACCTCGACGATGGTCTCAAGGCTCGACTCATTTGATGGAACAGAATGAATTCGATTTAAAACAAAAGGAAATACCTCAACGATAGTCTCAAGGCTCGACTCATTTGATAAAACAGAATAAATTCGATTTAAAACAAAAGGAAATACCTCGACGGTGGTTTCAAGGCTCGACTCATTTGATAAAACAGAATGAATTCGAATTAAAACAAAAGGAAATACCTTGACAATAATCTCAAGGCTCGACTCATTTGATAAAACAGAATGAATTCGATTTAAAACAAAAGGAAATACCTTGACAATAATCTCAAGGCTCGACTCATTTGATAAAACAGAATGAATTCGATTTAAAACAAAAAGAAATACCTCGACGGTGGTCTCAAGGCTCGATTTGTTCTAATAAACAAAATGAATTCAATTTAAAATAGGAGGAAATACCTTGATGGCGATCTCAAACTCTGAATATTTTGAAAACAAAACGAGTTCTTTTTGGGGAAGTCCAAGCTTTCCTGATTTCTGCACTGTTAGCTAAATGCCATGATGAGAATGCCATGCTTTTGCAAATGCTTGTATGCTTCCTAAAATAAATGCAATCAAATGATTGTGCCATCATTTCTAATCCATGGTTTCTTTGAGGTTCACAGTTTATATGACTTCAGGACAGAGTCTTCAACTGTTCATTGATGCCCCACTTGAGGAATCCTTCACTCAAGATATCTTGTCAAACAGTCTCAGCTTCTGTCTCTCGCTGAAGTTCACAGATTTTCTGACTTCGCAACGAAGTCTCCACCATGTTCACTGTTTTCTTTTCTTGGTGAACTTTCCAAACCTCCCCAAGATTTAAATCTAATCCTTAGTAATACTTTGAAATCCCTTTATTTAATGATTTTTATTACTAAACATCATTCAATTTAATAACAACCATAATGCATCTCAAAAGTATATGAAAGAGAATATGAATCAATCAAAAATTGTCATGAAAAGGATAACAAGAATTTATTGCAAGAAATGTTTTAAAATGGTAAAAATAAATATCAAGGATATAAGAAACAAATATAAGGTTATAGGCTGTAGATGCCCCGGATGCGGAATATCTTGGACCCCTCCTTTTTCAAACCATCTGAAATTTCTCTTGAATGAGCAATTCACTTGGGTAACCTCTTAACTTCTGTAGTTACATCAGACTGCATTGTTCCCCTTTTCTCTGATTGTCAGATGCTTTCTTCCCCATTACACGGAGCATTGATTCAAGCTTTGATTAGTACTTGAGCCGCCTTTTACAGGTTTTCAACTCAAGTTTCCTCCGTTCGATATTAAGTCGCCCTTTGCGGGTTTTCGGCTTAAACCTCTTTTTTTTTTTTTTTTGGTATTTTACCATGTATCTGAGAATTCTAAATGCTTCCAAGGTAAAAATATCAATTCAAAAGATGGGATGAATTCTGAGAATAACCTTTCAAATTAAATACCCATGCTTGATCAAAATGGGCTTTTAAAGCATGTAATGTAGGCCAAGGTTCAGGTTTAGAAAGAAAGGATAAATAGGCCCAAAATGTGTTTAAGGGTGATTGGATCAAGGATCACTTCTTGACGAGAACTTATTCTTGAAACAATTGTCCCTTTTTGGACTTTCTTTTCTTTTTTGCTTTGTTGGGTTTTATTTGCCACATTTTCTGATGGCTTTCTTTTTGCCATGATTTTTTATTATCTTTCCTCGCATATGCCCTCCAGTGTAGAGGGTGATCCTTGATCAAGGTTTTTAAAGAAAGAAATAATTCTTAGGGCTCAAAGGGGTGACTAAAGATAATTTCTTCTTAGTGGAAGGAGTATGAAAAATGGCCATTCATCATGTCAAGCATAAATATTCTCTTTGAAAAGCAATTCTCAGGGGAAAGAGATATATAGAATTTCTATTTTTACACTTGGAATCATTCGAATTTTCATGTGCACAGCATCACACTTTTTTTTTTCAAGCATAGTACTTCTTCAATTCATCAGCATTCACGGGATGTCTAAAATCATCTCCGTCCATCCGAGTTAGAATCAATGCTCCTCCAGAAAAAGCTCTCTTTACCACATAGGGTCCTTCCCAATTTGGAGCCCATTTTCCTATCGGGTCCTTCACTATAGGGAGAATTTTCCTCAATACGAACTCCCCCTCTCGGAACTGTCTGGGACAAACTTTCTTGTTGTGGGCTCGAATCATCCTTTTCTGATACAACTGCCCGTGACAAATTGCTTTCAATCTTTTCTCCTCGATGAGAGTCAACTGTTCATAACGAGCTATAACCCATTCTGCTTCCTCTAAGCCAACTTCCATCAGAACTCGGAGTGAAGGGATCTCAACTTCAATAGGTAGCACTGCTTCCATCCCGTATACCAGAGAAAATGGTGTTGCCCCTGTAGATGTGCGGACCGAAGTACGATATGCATGAAGAGCGAAAGGCAGGATCTTATGCCAATCTTTGTACACATTGGTCATCTTCTCAACAATCCTCTTGATGTTCTTCTTAGCTGCTTCTACTGCGCCATTCATCTTCGGACGGTAAGGTGCCGAATTATGATATGTGATCTTGAATTGAGTACACACTTCTCTCATCATCTTATTGTTCAAATTGAGAGCATTATCCGAAATAATTCTTGCTGGCAACCCATAACGGCATATGATTTCTTTCTTGACGAATCTGCATACCACCGACTTTGTTACATTTGCATAAGACGCAGCTTCTACCCACTTTGTGAAATAACCTATGGCCACCAAGATGAAACGATGTCCATTTGAAGCTTTTGGGGTAATAGGCCCGATCATATCCATTCCCCACATTGAAAAAGGCCATGGTGCAGTCATGACATGTAAAGGTGATGGCGACACATGAATCTTATATGCATAAATCTGGCATTTATTACACTTCCGGGAATAACTGATACAATCTCCTTCCATGGTCAGCCAATAGTACCCTACCCTCATAATCTGTTTAGCAAGCATGTGACCATTAGCATGGGTGCCACATATCCCTTCATGGACCTCTTCTATGATTCTTCGAGCTTCGACAGACCCGACACATCTCAACAAAACTTGATCTTTCCCTTTCTTGTAGAGAATCTCGCCATCTAGAACAAAACCCATTGCTAACCTTCTCAGAGTCCTCTTGTCATTCTCTGTTGCTTGTTCTGGATACTGTTGACTCTTGATGTACTGCAAGATGTCATTATACCAAGGGAGACCATCTGCTTCTTCTTCGATACTCAAACAGTGGGCAGGAGACTCATATATGCTCATCTTGATCGGCACAACTTCTGCCCCTTCATTCACTTTAAACATTGATGACAAAGTAGCCAGAGCAGCTGCCATTTGGTTTTCTTCTCGAGGAAAGTAATTGAAATCCACTTCTTCAAAGTCCTCTAATAAACTCAGTATGAGTTCTCGGTATCGGATTAGCTTTGTATCTCGGGTTTTCCATTCTCCTCGTAACTGGTAAATCACCAAGGTTGAGTCTCCGTAAACTTCCAATACTTTGATC
Organism: Fremontodendron californicum; assembly: GCA_030761205.1. NCBI lineage: Eukaryota > Viridiplantae > Streptophyta > Magnoliopsida > Malvales > Malvaceae > Fremontodendron > Fremontodendron californicum. The sequence goes on from JAULJL010000037.1 coordinate 6,862,820, forward strand.
TTTCTATCCACTGCAGCACGAAGGCCCACAGTACATGCTTCATACTCGGCAGTAGTGTTTGTACAATCAAAATCCAATCTAGTAGTGAAAAGATAACAGTATTCTTCTGGGGATATAAGCATTGCCCCGATTCCATGCCCCATGGCATTAGATGCGCCATCGAAGTACATTTTCCATACTTTCTTCTTTAGGGGAATCTCATATTCTTGGGACACATACATCAAATCCTCATCTGGGAAGTCAAAGTTCAACGACTCATAAACTTCCACTGCCCGACTTGCTAAGTATTCTGCCACTGCACTGCCTTTGATAGCTTTTTGACTTACATATACAATGTCGTATTTTGACAATAAAACCTGCCATCTTGCTGTCCTTCCTGACAAAGAAGGTGCTTCCAACATGTACTTGACTGGACCCAGCTTGGCAATCAGCCACGTTGTGTGGTACAACATATACTTTCTGAGTCTTCGAGCAGTCCAAGCTAAGGCGCAACACAACTTTTCTACCGACGAATATTTCAACTCATAATCTGTGAACTTCTTGCTGAGATAGTAAACTGCCTGTTCTTTCTTTCCCGTTTCATCAAGCTGCCCCAAAACAAAACCCATGGATCTTTCAAATACTGATAAATACAGTATCATTGGTTTATCCGAAATAGGTGGCATTAATACTGGTGGGTTTGATAGATAATGCTTAACCTTTTCGAAAGCAATCTGACACCCTTCATCCCATTCTCCTGGATCACGTTTTTGAAGTAACTTAAATATTGGATCACATTTCTCGGTTAACTGTGAAATAAACCGAGCAATGTAATTCAATCTCCCTAGAAAGCCTCTTACTTCCTTTTGAGTGCGAGGTGGTGGCAAATTCTGAATGGCCTTCACTTTATTCGGGTCAATCTCAATTCCTCTTTTGCTGACGACAAAACCCAACAACTTCCCCGATGTGACTCCAAAAGTGCATTTTGCCGGATTTAGCTTGAGTCTAAATTTCCTTAATCGTTCAAAGAGCTTCTTAAGATTCGCAATATGCTCCTCTTCTCCTTGTGACTTTGCGATCATATCATCAACGTAGACCTCAATTCCCTTATGCATCATATCATGAAACAAGGTCACCATGGCTCTCTGGTATGTTGCCCCAGCATTCTTCAACCCAAATGGCATTACTTTATAGCAGAAGGTGCCCCACATTGTAACAAATGTGGTTTTCTCCATATCTTCTGGTGCCATCTTGATCTGATTGTATCCTGAGAATCTGTCCATAAAAGAAAATAAAGAACTCTTCGCTGTATTATCCACCAGAGTATCAATATAGGGCAAAGGGAAATTATCTTTAGGGCTGGCCTTGTTCAAATCTCGATAATCAACGCACATCCGCACCTTGCCATCCTTCTTTGGTACTGGAACAATATTTGCCACCCATTCTGGATATTTTGCCACCTCTAGGAATCCAGCATCAAATTGTTTCTTCACCTCCTCTTTTATCTTTAACAGCATATCAGGCCTCATTCTTCTCAACTTTTGCTGAATTGGCTTGCACTCTGGCCTCAAAGGGAGCTTATGAACCACAATATCCGGATCTAACCCTGGCATATCTTGGTAAGACCATGCAAATACATCCACATACTCCTGGAGCAAAGCCATCAATTCACCTTTTATTGATGGTGACAATGAAGTTCCAATTTTGACTTCTTTTATCTCTTCACGATTTCCCAAATTTATTGTTTCCAATAATTCCTTATGAGGAAGTACTTGTATCTCCTCTTGTTCTATTTTCCTCAATAGATTCGGAGGTAGACCATAATCCTCAGTATCTTCATTAGCCTCAAAATCACCCGTGCAAATGGGTCCTTCAAAATCAATTTCAGAATTATTGACAGGAGGGTCCTCATATTCCGCACCCGTACACCTGTAAATAGGTGGAGAAAAAACAATATAGGAAAATATATATAGAGAGAACAAAATGAATAACAAAAATGAAACAATATGGACAATACAATATGGATAATGCATTGTGCTTGTTATTTATTGAATGAAAATGTTTAAAAAGCCCATTACAGAAAAAACTCTTAATATCTCTGGGTAAAGATAATTAAGATTGCTTTTTAAAAGTATTACTTTGGAATAGACTTAAAGACTATGGACAACTCAGTCGCACTCCAGTTGGTTAGTCTATATCATGGTGGACAAGGTCGCACTATCCAGCTAGTACTCTCTCTTTCAATCCTGTCTTTCTCGGTCGTGCAGATCTCCACATCATACATCTGCTCATCATTATTCACTTGGAATCTCTTGAAAGTTTTCTCTATCATTACAAGCACATCATCAGAATTCTTTTTTTCGAATAGAGAACCGGCTGAGCGGAAGTTGTGAAGGATAGGTGGGAATGTCATAGGCTCCCACTCAATATCCATACCCGTAAGACGGGCCATCCTCCTTTGTCGGTTCTTTTCAACTTGTCTTCTTTTCTCATGGGCCTTCGGAAGATATCCTAGGCCAAATCGGTCCTTCTTTTCTTTTACCTCTATGGCTCGAGCCATCCCTTGAAGATATTTCCTGAGACCCTTTCCAGCTCTACAGCCTTTTCCTACGGTGGTTCTTACCCCTAGCCTTGTGTTCTTGGACAGTTTCGGTTTTGGAATTTTCTGTCCTTCAGCGACAAAAACTGCATTTACAAATTCCAAAGACCGAAAAGAACACTCCACGGCCTCTTCATTCGGCTCCACATAAGGAGATTCAGTGGATGCGGAGGCTATTATGTCTTCCTCCCCTGATACCATGATCAACCGGTCCTCCATCACAAATTTTAGTTTCTGGTGAAGAGACGAGGGTACAGCCCCAGCTGAATGTATCCATGGTATTCCCAACAAACAGTTATAAGATGGATTGATATCCATAACCTGGAAATTTATTGTATATGTGCATGGGCCTATTTCCAGAGGAACTTCAATGGTTCCCATAACCTCCCTCCTGGTTCCGTCAAAAGCTCTGACCACCGTGCAACTTGGTATCATATAGGATAAATCCACTGGTAACTTGGATAAGGTTGCTAAAGGCATCACATTTAGTGAAGAACCGTTATCCAGAAGGACCCTCAGTAATAAGTGCCCCTTACAAGTGGTGGTTATATGGAGAGCTTTTGTTGATCCAATACCATTGGGTGGTATTTCCTCATAACTGAATAATATGTAGTCATCAGCTGCGATGTTTCACACCAACCTATCCAGCTTTTCCACTGATATATTATTGGCCACGTACGCTTGATTTAATACTCTTAATAAAGCATTTCTGTGTGGTTCTGAATTTAAAAGCAAGGATAAGATTGAGATCCTAGTTGGTTGACGTTGCAGTTGTTTGATAACTCGTATAATTATATAGTTTTTAGTTATGTTTTATTAATGTTTTGTGTCAAATACGAGTTATTATTGTTTAGTCTAATTGTGTTTATGATCTTTTATATTTTTATGTATTTTGGTGTTTTTCACAAGTTTCTTTGAGTGATTTCAGATTACTAGAATTAAGGGCAAATCCAGTTCAGTTTCAGTTCCGACACCTTTTGCCATATCAGCTATATCTCGAGTTTCACTGAAGCAATAAGGCTGAAATTTGTAGCCATGCAAAGCTAAGAGGCATATCTATCTTTTTCATGTTTTACACTTCTTAAAACGGAGTCGTTTTCCCTAGCGAAATCGACCATCAAGTTGGCTGATGTGCAATGACGTCTGTGCTGACATGTTTTCGTATTATGCCCATATCTTCTTATCCACATCAGCAAATGAGCTGATTCCAACGGCTATGGTTCCGTAACTGATAGGGGAACCTTTGTCTAGAAGACCATGTGATCAGATCAGGCCTCCAATATTGAAGAAATCGACCATCAAGGTGGCTGATGTGCAATGACGTCTGTGCTGACATGTTTTCGTATTTTGCCCATATCTGCTTAACCACATCAGCAAATGAGCTGATTCCAACGGCTATGGTTCCGTAACTGATAGGGGAACCTTTTTCTAGAAGACCATGTGATCAGATCAGGCCTCCAATATTGACGAAATCGACCATCAAGTTGGCTGATCAAAATCGTCATATACCTACCTTTGAAATTTGTAAAGCTTGTCTCTTGTCATTTAGCCCTCCAAAATGTGTATAAATAGAGGGCCTTGGATGATTGTAAGGGATCATATTGTACATAGGTAGGATATTAGCCATTTTAATAAAATTCTCTAAGTTTTCTTCTTCTTTCTTTTCTCTAGTTTTCTTTCTTTTCTCTAGTTTTCTTTTTCTTTAGAGAGAGCAAGAGGTTGGATAATTAATATTCTTCCTCTTCTTCTTTCTTTCTTTTATTTTCTTCTTAGATTTTCTTTAATTTTATGTTTATGTTTATAATGCCTATGCTAGGCTAAACTTCTATTTGGTTAAGGGTGATTTCAAAGCCCTAGACATGTTTTGTGATTGATTTTCAGATTCTATCTATCATTAATTTTCTATCAAAGTTGCTTATGTTCTTCTACAAGAATTGTTCATGATGTTGTCTAGATTTATTTAGGTGTGCAACTAGATAGATCTTGATAATTATCTATTGCTAGTTTAGGAGTCTTGATCCGTGTAATTGTCTTGATTTCCTATTCATAAGTGGCAATTTGTGATTAATGATTATGGTCAAGTTTTCAATAATTGCAAAGTGGAACATAACCTAAGTTGAACAATCCGAGCTTATGTGTTTGTTGCTTAGATCAACCTATCTTTCTCATCATAAAGCTGCCATTAAATTGAATTTAGAGAGCTTATTCTAGGTTGTTTAATGGTTAGAGATTAAATAGAGAGCTTGTTCTATTTAACGACAAACTAAGGAAAGATTGGGGTAACAGAGCTTGTTGTTATCTACGGTTGTTAACTTTGATAGTTGGTTGATATTGATAGATCTGAAATTGATTCTTAATGATGTCTAGTGGTGGAGAATGAAACCTTAACCATATTTTTCATATTTGATTCTTCTTACTTATTTGTTTTCTTACTTTTAGTTTGCTTATTTTTTATATTTATTTTTATTGGCTGGTTATACCGCCTAATTTGTATATTAACTTTGTTTTATTGGCTGGTTATACCGCCTAATTTAGTATATATATTTTTATTGGCTGGTTATACCGCCTAATTTAGTATATATATTTTTATTGGCTGGTTATACCGCCTTGCATCTTATTCTTATTATTTACTTTAGTTTAAATCTGGCTTCAAAAACCCCTTTTCTTTTATTGTTCTTGAATTTAAGTTTTAAACTATTAACTTATAAACTAAAACCCAATCCCTGAGGACTCGACCCTTGCTAACTACTATACTTACAATTTATCTTTTTAGTGCAAGGTTAAATAAGATACACTCTTTTGGGTGCATCAAATTTTTGGCGCCGTTGCCGGGGATTGCTTTCTTTAGTTTATTTGTTACTTGGTTTATTCTTATTTTCAATTCTAATTAGTTTTATTTTCTTGTACAGAGAAGTTTTTCTTATCAAATTTTCGAAAAAAAAACAAAAAAAAAAACTATGGAATTGAGCAATCTAACACTTGAAGAGTTGGTGGCATACATGAACATGGAGAATCAACAAGCCAATCTCACTTCCTCGGTTCAACAATTGGTCATGGGAGGATGTCAAGGCCATCAATGGTTCCAAGACCAACCGCATGATCATTACTCCAACACTTACCATGAGGGATGGTGGGATCATACTAATTATGGCTACTCGAAAAATTACCAAGAAGTAGATCCTTATGCCAATTACACTCATCCATCTAGCTTCAATCAATCATGGTCTCAAGAACCAGATCTTTTTCAACCACCACATATGACTCAAAACTCAGGTACTTCTTTAGAAGATCTTGTCTATTCTCTTGTTACTGATTCTTTGCAATTTCAACAGGAAACAAGGGCAAGCATCCAGAGTTTGGAAAAGCAAATGAGCCAATTGGCTAGTAGTATGGTGGGATGGGTAGCACAAAGATCTGAAGAACTCCCAGCCCAAACGATGGTTAACCCAAAGGAGAATGCTACTATTGTGACCTTGAAGAATGAGGAACAAGATGAGGATGAAACAAAATTAGAGATGGATTCTATTCTTGAGGATAATGAAGCCAAAGATCCAAATAAGAGTATTTCGGCACCTGAGGTAACGTTTAAGGTTTCACTTTTTACTAATGTTTCTTCTCCACCTTTTCCTAGTAGATTTGCAAAGTTCAAGGAGGAAGAACATGAACAACACATGCCGGAAACCTTAAACAACTTGTTTGTAGAGGTCATTCAACAAGTATCAAAATATGCTCCATTCCTCGATGACATATGCACCACAAAGGATGATGGAATAATACTTGTAATGGAGAATGCATCCACTGTTGTGCAAAGAAAGCTTCCTCTCAAACGCATAAATTTGGGAAATTTCATGTATGAGCCTGACAAGCCTAAAATGCCCAGAAGGGGTGTTGGTTAGGTTCAAAACACTAAATCAAGTGCTAATTGGGGGAGGCAGCCTAATTAGTGAAAGCATTGCCAAACTGCCATCCTCAGATTTGCTCTCTTTTTCTTTATCTTTTTCTTATGTTTCTTTGCTAATTGTGTTTAGTGTTTCTAAGTTCATTTAGGCTGCATAAGTTTATTTTGTTTATTAGTTCTTTTCACTTACACATGATTCTTTCATTTGGGATTAATAGCATTACATTAATGACAATGTAAGAATTATGTGTGGGGGGAAGAATTTAGGATTTTATTTAGAGTGTTTTGTTTTTGAGTCTTTTTATGTTGTTTTTCTTTCTGATCCTTGTTTTGAAAAACACTAGATGTAAATATAATTTTTTTTAACCCCGGTTAAATGGCGGATAACGGTACTCCGTGATTATTTAAATCGGTTCCATCAGCTACCCACAAAACTGATATTGTATATAAATTTCTCTTTCAATTTCTCTTTCATTTTTTTTTTTCATTTTTTTTTCAGGATGGATGATATTCTCACAAGATTGCAGAAACGATTTCCTCCTTTTCCTCGAAATATTTTACTGAAGCTTTACCAAGTTCGATTTGAAAGATTAAGAATGCTTATGCACAAAGGGATTCCTGGAGACATACGTTGGATAATTGAAGCCAAGGTATGTGAAGATGAATATCTTCCTGTTTTGCATTTACCAGGTACAGGTAGAAGCACTTTTGCAAAGAAGCGACGAGCAAAGCGCATGAGTTCAAATTGCCACAAATGTGCACGATGGACGTGTAACGGTAAATGTCGTTCTATTGGGATTCCGTCCTCTAATCGAGATGATAAAATTGAATTTATTAAGGATGGACTGAGTAAGGAGAATTTGGGTAATATCCAACTTTCTCTTGAGACGCATCCTAGTGGAGACGTACAAAGAGAAATTCTTGATTTATGGCCGCAATTCCAAAGGGAATGGCAACATCTTGGGAATCTGATGTTAAAAGACCCTGTTTGCCAGCTTGTAAGAAAACTGGATGGGAAGCATATCCTCGACTCATAGAAGGCGTTTAAGCCGTTTCTAGACGTAAAACCAGAGGAAGATGTGAGCCACAATCACAACTACAATAAATGACTTCTCAGCTTTTGGTTTGATTTGCAATAACTTTATTTCGGTTTAATTTACGTGTTATTCGATTTGTGTAATTATTCTCATTTTTTTTATTTGTCTTTTACGGTTGATTTTTCTTCTCTTTTTTATTTTCTTCCTGAAATCACGCAAAAATCTTTTGTTAGGTTAACATTTTCTTCTGACAGGTCAAATACACTTTCGGCGACATTATTACTCTTGACTTTTACGGTTGATTTTTCTTCTCTTTTTGATTTTCTTCCTGAAATCACGCAAAAATCTTTTGTTAGGTTAACATTTTCTTCTGACAGGTCAGATACACTTTCGGCGACATTATTACTCTTGTCTGATTCACTACTCAGTCCTCTATATATTACACCATGTACTCATTCTCTTTCAGGCACTCGAAAAAAAGAAAAAAAAAATGGAAAGTACTTCGTCCCAACGCATTAAAAAAATTTGTGTTTTTGGAGGTGCTTATCCAGGGAAAAATAACATATTCGCTGATGAAGCCATAAGAGTTGGAGTAATACTTGCCCAACAAAAGATCCAGTTGATTTATGGAGGCGGTAGTACGGGTTTAATGGGAGCAGTCGCTACAGCAGCACACGCCGGAGGAAGTCCAGTTCTAGGAATCGTGCCAAAACTATTCACAGATTTTTGTGGACCTACCTTGGGTAAGGAAATACAAGTCTGGAGTATCCCTGAACGGATAACAATCATGTACCATTCTGCCGATGCATTCATTGCTTTACCAGGAGGTCTGGGTACATTGGAAGAAATAGCTTGCGTGGCTTCTTGGTCATCTTTGGTCACAAATAAGAAACCCATTGGTTTGCTTAATATTAATGGTTATTTTAGTAATTTGCTTTCATATTTAGATAATGCTGTGGATAATGGATTCATGTTTTCAGAGGCAAGGAGAACCATAATTTCTGCTACAACCATTGAAGATTTACTCAAAAAGCTCCAAGCTTATGAGTATTTATCTGCTACGGTTGTTTCACAAACGCTTGGAAAAAGAAAAAGAGATATGGACGAGCAAGGAGTGGATTGCACTTTGTCTTTGTGACATTATCTAACATTTTGTTTGTTGTGTCTCAGTTATAATAAGTGATTAGCAACCTCTGCAGGTAATATCTCCTAGATTCTACCTTTAAAATTTGACATTGGGGACAATGCCATATTTTAGTATGGGGTAAGGGACATATTTTGCTAATTTAAAAAAAAAAAAAAAAATTTGTTGTGTTTTAAGCCATTTAGAAGTATTCATTCTGAACAAGGTCTGAGTAAGGGAGACTTGAGACATACCTTGTCAGTTTGATTTCTTCTTTTCAAAAAAAAAAAAAAAAAGTTTGTTGTGTTTTAAGCAATTTAGAAGTATTCATTCTGAACAAGGTCTGAGTAAGGGAGACTTGAGACATACCTTGTCAGTTTGATTTTAATCTTTTTATGTTTACTTGTTAATTTTTGTTTAGTATTTTAGGATTATTTAGGTTGCATGAGTTTGTTTTGTTTTGAGTCTAGTTATTCCTATTCTTATGTTATTAGTTCTTTTCTCTTACACATGATTCTTTCATTTGGGTTAATAGACTTACATTGAGGACAATGTAAGAATTAAGTGTGGGGGGAATGATTTAGGATTTCTTTTATTTTTGTCTACTATTTTTTTTTATGAGTCTTTATTATTATTATTATTTTTTAGTGTGTTTTAGTTCCTTTTTAATACAATGATGAGATATGAATTGCATAAGTCTAAAACATATTTATTAGTGAGAAGATTTTCATGAGAATTGAGCTTGATGTCAACCTTTTTATGAGCCAATGTTAATATGATATGTTGATTGAGAAAGAAGCATGTTTAGACTTAATCTGACTTGTATAATCATTCTTGTGAGTTTTTGAGCCTAAAATGATTGATGCATTATACAAATCAATCTAATTTCTTTCTTGAGTGCTCTTATGATTACATGATTCTCTAGAACTTGCTTTAAACCGTTTGAGACTATATTGATGCATGTGACAACATGAATATGATAGAGGCATTAGGATTTTTAGCCAGGGCCAAACAACCATCCCTTATTGATGTTCCAAGAGAACACACCCTTAGTGAACCAATTTGAGCCTACATTGAATAAGCTATCTCTTTGGTAACCATAACTTGTCCCTAACCTAAATATACTTATATCTTTACCTTTGTTCCAAAGATGAATTAGCATGATTTGAGACAAGTTGCAAAGACAAGGGATATTTTTTGGTTAGAAACAAGAAATAAGTGTGGGGGGAAAAGAAAAGAAAAGTCAAGAGAAAAAGAAATGGAGTACTGGCAAATACATTCCTATATAAAAAAAAAATGAATCATCTCTTGAATTTGTGGAAAAAGAAAAAGATGTTACAAAGTTGTTTAGAATGAAGAAAAGGCCCAACATGAATATCCGGCCTAGGTGACTATGTACTTGTAAAGAGTTTTGAGAAGTTTCTTTGTATAATCTTTTTATGTCTCTAAACTTTATGAACTCTTTGGAACCTTTGTGATATCTTTATCCTTTTGTTCTTCAACCACATTACAAACCCCTTGGCCCCATTACAACCTTGATTAAAGACCTCTTGATTTATGAAGTTGCATGATCTTTTAGTGGAGAATAGGTGGACAAGCAAGCATATGGTAGAAGTGTTTTCATGAGATTGATTGAGTGTAAACACTTTACCACTACTTTAAAGAGTGAAAATCAAGAGAGTATCCCATGTGAGAAGTTGAGATTAAATTTGAACATGCACTATTTTGATTGAGATATGTTATGCTAATATTGGCTTAACTCAAATAATTTACATTCAAGCATGATTTTTTGTGAAATTTTTTAAGCTATTGATTAGTTTATAAGACTTGTTCAAATATTGTCTCTAATTTGTATTGAAAGGATTAGGAGTAAATATTTTTAGTATATGTAGTTTTTAGTATATGTAGTTTATTTATATTTTAGTTTTTCAATGTTTGTGGGTATCGTTCTAGTAAACCCTCACGAGACTAAACTCGTCCACTAGGGACACCTAGGGGTTTAAAGGCTTGTGTCACATGCTAAGTGCCACCGTGATTTCCTACGAAAATGGATTAGATTAGATTTTCTTATTTTATTTCTATTGAGTCGTTGCTAGGGACTAGCAACAATCTAAGTGTAGGGGTGTGATAACTCGTATAATTATATAGTTTTTAGTTATGTTTTATTAATGTTTTGTGTCAAATACGAGTTATTATTGTTTAGTCTAATTGTGTTTATGATCTTTTATATTTTTATGTATTTTGGTGTTTTTCACAAGTTTCTTTGAGTGATTTCAGATTACTAGAATTAAGGGCAAATCCAGTTCAGTTTCAGTTCCGACACCTTTTGCCATATCAGCTATATCTCGAGTTTCACTGAAGCAATAAGGCTGAAATTTGTAGCCATGCAAAGCTAAGAGGCATATCTATCTTTTTCATGTTTTACACTTCTTAAAACGGAGTCGTTTTCCCTAGCGAAATCGACCATCAAGTTGGCTGATGTGCAATGACGTCTGTGCTGACATGTTTTCGTATTATGCCCATATCTTCTTATCCACATCAGAAAATGAGCTGATTCCAACGGCTATGGTTCCGTAACTGATAGGGGAACCTTTGTCTAGAAGACCATGTGATCAGATCAGGCCTCCAATATTGAAGAAATCGACCATCAAGGTGGCTGATGTGCAATGACGTCTGTGCTGACATGTTTTCATATTTTGCCCATATCTGCTTAACCACATCAGCAAATGAGCTGATTCCAACGGCTATGGTTCCGTAACTGATAGGGGAACCTTTTTCTAGAAGACCATGTGATCAGATCAGGCCTCCAATATTGACGAAATCGACCATCAAGTTGGCTGATCAAAATCGTCATATACCTACCTTTGAAATTTGTAAAGCTTGTCTCTTGTCATTTAGCCCTCCAAAATGTGTATAAATAGAGGGCCTTGGATGATTGTAAGGGATCATATTGTACATAGGTAGGATATTAGCCATTTTAATAAAATTCTCTAAGTTTTCTTCTTCTTTCTTTTCTCTAGTTTTCTTTCTTTTCTCTAGTTTTCTTTTTCTTTAGAGAGAGCAAGAGGTTGGATAATTAATATTCTTCCTCTTCTTCTTTCTTTCTTTTATTTTCTTCTTAGATTTTCTTTAATTTTATGTTTATGTTTATAATGCCTATGCTAGGCTAAACTTCTATTTGGTTAAGGGTGATTTCAAAGCCCTAGACATGTTTTGTGATTGATTTTCAGATTCTATCTATCATTAATTTTCTATCAAAGTTGCTTATGTTCTTCTACAAGAATTGTTCATGATGTTGTCTAGATTTATTTAGGTGTGCAACTAGATAGATCTTGATAATTATCTATTGCTAGTTTAGGAGTCTTGATCCGTGTAATTGTCTTGATTTCCTATTCATAAGTGGCAATTTGTGATTAATGATTATGGTCAAGTTTTCAATAATTGCAAAGTGGAACATAACCTAAGTTGAACAATCCGAGCTTATGTGTTTGTTGCTTAGATCAACCTATCTTTCTCATCATAAAGCTGCCATTAAATTGAATTTAGAGAGCTTATTCTAGGTTGTTTAATGGTTAGAGATTAAATAGAGAGCTTGTTCTATTTAACGACAAACTAAGGAAAGATTGGGGTAACAGAGCTTGTTGTTATCTACGGTTGTTAACTTTGATAGTTGGTTGATATTGATAGATCTGAAATTGATTCTTAATGATGTCTAGTGGTGGAGAATGAAACCTTAACCATATTTTTCATATTTGATTCTTCTTACTTATTTGTTTTCTTACTTTTAGTTTGCTTATTTTTTATATTTATTTTTATTGGCTGGTTATACCGCCTAATTTGTATATTAACTTTGTTTTATTGGCTGGTTATACCGCCTAATTTAGTATATATATTTTTATTGGCTGGTTATACCGCCTAATTTAGTATATATATTTTTATTGGCTGGTTATACCGCCTTGCATCTTATTCTTATTATTTACTTTAGTTTAAATCTGGCTTCAAAAACCCCTTTTCTTTTATTGTTCTTGAATTTAAGTTTTAAACTATTAACTTATAAACTAAAACCCAATCCCTGAGGACTCGACCCTTGCTAACTACTATACTTACAATTTATCTTTTTAGTGCAAGGTTAAATAAGATACACTCTTTTGGGTGCATCATTGTTCAACCACGCTATATTCACTATGCATTATAAATTTCAAGAACTCACAACAAGCTTCTTTCTCACATATTGGCTCTTTGATTCTATTAACCGGGGCTGATCCCCTCTCTCTGGCAAATCCATCTCAATATGGATTGGCTCGACGATCTTCTTCCCTTTATCAATTCCTCTGTCTTTCCCTACTACCCCTTGTTCAACGGCTTCCGGAGCATAACACCTCCCGCTTCGGGTTAAATGCCCCACACCTGTAATATCCTGTTGGCCTGAAGACCCGGGCATAACCATACTGCAGTCATATTTCCATGGTGTAGCCTTGTTTTCCTTGTATGGAAAGGAAACAGGTAAATCAATGATTAATTTGGGCGCATTTTCTTCCATGGCTGGCATAACTTTTTTCTCCGGTTCATCCTAGTAGATGATTAGGGGTCTTCCTATCCCATAGCCACTTGTATTTTCAATGACTTCTATTTCCCCTTCTATCTCCTCATAGAATTGGGCTACCCCACTATCCATCATTCTTTGGACATTAACCCGGAAGTCCCCTCAGTTCTGTATGTCATGGCCTCACTCTTATGGAACGGGCACAATCATGCACCCCTCTTGCAACCATTTTCAGATCTTTCGTACCTTCCACCAATTCTGCTTTGACCATTTCAGCCCATATTGTCATCATTGGAGTCTTAACCTCCCCAATATCCCTTTTTAATCTTCTGTCCCCTCCGGTCAATATTGCATTCACCTGATTCCCAGCATGATTGGGCAATGGATTTCCAGCTACGTTCGGCCCATTATTTGATCCAAACTTCACAACCCCAACATTAATCAAGCTTTGGACTTTCTTTTTGAAGGCTAGACAATCTTCAATTGAATGTCCTTGGATTCCCGCATGGTATGCACAGTTGGTGTTTGCATTGTACCATCTTTGATATGGAGGTGTCAAAGGTTTTAGGTACACGGGTGCAACAAGTTGACCTTGCAACAATTTTGGATATAGATCACCGTAGGTAGTGGGAATCAGATCAAATTGGGCTTTTTGATCGTTCCTTGGTGAACGTTGGTCATTACGCGCAGGCCCTTGTGTGTTTGGAACAGCATTTCTAGGAATGGTGATTTGAGGGGAAATGCCAGTTGGGAATGGCTGTTGTGGTATATTGGTGTAGGGGAACGGGTTTTGGGTAAGGTGGTTGATATTAGGGTAATAAGGATTATACCCCGGGTATGGTGTGTATGGTGTAGGAGGTGTATAAGGTGTGGTAGGGGTATAAGGCCTCGATGGTGTGTATGGTGTAGGAGGTGTATAAGGGTATTGGTTAAAGCTTACTGCATGGGTTTCCTCTTTTTTCTTTGTAGGAAAAGCTCTCTTTGGGATAGCTGAGTCGCTCCCTTCCATCTTTCCACTCTTAATGGCTGACTCAATCATTTCTCCAGATATTACCATATCCGCAAAATCTTTGGTAGCGTTTCCCACCAATCTGTCATAATAAGGTGCTTTTAATGTGCTGATGAAAAGCACCGTGGTTTCTTTGTTGGTTAAAGGGGGTTGCACTTGTGTGGCGAGATCCCTCCACCTCTGTGAATACTCCTTGAAGGTCTCATTGGACCTCTTTTCCATGTTCTGTAATGACAGCCTATCTGGTACCATATCAGAAACGTGCTTATAATACTCCATAAAAGCCCTGGCCAAATCCGTCCATGAACGAATCTTGGTACGACTGAGTTGGTTGTTCCATCGGGTGGCTGACCCTGTTAAGCTGTCCTAGAAGCAATGAATAAGCAGTTTTTCATTATCCTCATGCCCTGTCATCCTTCTACAGTACATAGTCAGATGAGCCGATGGATTGGTGGTCCCATTATACTTTTCAAAATCTGGTACTTTGAACTTCGGTGGAATTATTAGATCATGTACCAGGCTCATCTCTTTGGCATCTAGACTGCCAAACAACTCTGCTCCTTCCACTGCTCTTAGCCTTTCTTCCAACAACTGATATTTCTTCTCAGATTCAGCAGTTTCGACCCTCTTCAGTTCAGTCATTTTGGCCCTTTCCTTCTCTGCCATTTCCTCGAAGTTTGGAACCTCAACCTCAATTGGATCAACTCCAATGTTACCCCTTTTTGGACCAAAATTCTGTGCTTCGGTCGTCGGCTGGATGTAGATGTAGGATGCTTCCCCAGTTGGGATTTAATTTCCCACAGGTTGGGATGTCTGGTCATTTCTCTGTACCACTTCTGGTCTATCCTCCTGATTTACTGCCCCCATTCCAGCAGCTAAATTCTCTCCGGGCTACTTCTGCTTCATCATATTGCTCATCATCTCCATGAGCTTTGTCATCTGTTCTTGTGTCTCCTCCTGAGACTTAGTCAACTGTTCTTGTAATTCTTTATGGATTCTTTCCATTCTCTCAATTCTGGCAAGCTGATCGTTTTCCATGGCTTTTGTTCGAGATCGAGTATTGTAAGAGTGTTGGAAATCTGGTTCTTTCTAAGTGCGACCAATTGTACCTTTATTTTTTGAAAACCATGGATTAGAAATTATTGACACATTTCTTATTTTATTTTATAAAAAAATGAATAAATGAATGAATGAATAAATGAATCAGTGTTAATGCATGAACAACTAAGTAAATGACTAAATGTATGAACTTAGATGACTAATTATGAATGAACAAATAAATAAATGGCTAAGTGTATGAACAATTTATAAAAAATAAATGAATAAATGATTATGAATATGAACAAATAAAATATATAAAAGAAAAAAACTAGTGAATGATGAATGTATTTAAAGTATTGGCCCCGGGATAATTCCAACCAAACGGTCTTTCATTGATTTCCTGGAACTAAATACATCAAACAAAAGATCCCTGTTTAAGACAACATGATAATCTGTCTCTCCTAAAAAACTATTACAAGATACTAGTCCTACAATAACTCCCTCGGATCCTGGACCTTCTTCAATGTCCTCCTTTAACTGCCTTGCTCTTCCATCTGATCCCTACTTGTTCACGGCCCTTTGACGTGTTAGCAGAAGCATCACCCTGTAAGCTCTCCCTAGCTTGTTTCTCAAGTTGATTTGCTCGGGCTTCCTCGTGTTTTGCCTTTTCTGCCCAATAGTTCTTCTCCTTTTTGAGGTTTCTGACTTCTTGTTCCCATTCCCTAGAAGTCTTGAGAGTCCCCTCGAATTTGAGCTCGAAACAGTACCTCTTGTTCTCCAAGTGTAATTCTTGAAGATCGCTTTGAACTGTGTCCCACTCTCTCTTGATCTTTTCCTTTTCTTTTTCTCGGGCTACCTCCCGATTTTTCATGTCCTCAAGCTCTTCTTGTAGTCGGGCAATCTCCTTGTTCATCTGAGCCTTTTCTTTTTCAAATTCCGCCCTCACGATTTCTAACTCTGATGGCGCTTCCTTGGGAGGTGACCTCAAATGCCGAACTTCTTCCCCATCCGATGTCAACAACCTATCATTAACCCTTGATTCTCTCCATTCCACCACAATCTCACGGACCTTACCCGAATATCCATCTTCTCCGTAAGCAAATTCCAAATTACCAAGGTCATGGGTCATTGGAGTAAACTGACGAGATTCTGATTGCCTCAGTACTAGCAGTGGTGCATAGCTCACTCCTCCCCATACTCTTAATAATGGAACAGAGGCTTTGTCTCCGCATTTATACAATGTCTGTATAGGAGCTATCCATGGAGCTCTCCAAACTATCATCTCAGCCCTGATATTCCGAAAGATATTGATCCATTGCTCCTTAGTCCTATTCTCAAGCCAATCCCTCTTAAGAAATTCGCCAATTGGTGCAAAAGTTTCCAATACGAACGAAGAGGGAAATTCTCCTGTTTAAAGAAATGGCTCTGAACCCATATGTAGAGGAGCTGTATACATCCTAGAAAACGACCTTTGCCTTCCCGTCTACAGAAATTCAGGGATCGGATTGTTTCTGCTATGATTGTCGGGGCTGGGTTTATCCTTTGCTCAAGCCTCTCGAAAACATCAAATATCGCCACATCCACATATCCTAGTGTTTTGTGGAAGATAACTAAACCATAGATAGCCAAAGCAAAAATATTCCTAACTGTCTCATTACTTGAATGGCTATAGATTAAAGCCCGTAAAATGCCCCATGATATGCAGTAGCTTTCTCCTTTTCGGACAACATGGCTTTCTACCCAATTTCTTTCCACTCCCAAAATCTTCGACATCTTTTTCTTGAAACCCGGTGTCTTTGTATCCTTCAAATAAATACGATCGGGAATAACATCCTCAATATGCAGCAAAGTCGAATACTCCTCTATGGTTGGAGTCATAAACTCTTGGTTGAAAGTAAAACACAGATAAGCGGGATTCCAGAATTGTACCACAGCCCGGATCACCTCATCACTGACCTTAACCTGAGCTAACAGAGCTATGTCCCCATATGTCTGAGTGAATGCTTCTTTTTCCGATATATTCCACTGATTCCATATATCAATCAAATCTCGAAGATCATTTTGCTTGATAGTAAGATCAACCTCGGCTGGCAATGCTGACACATATCCCATCTTTAAACAATCCCCATTATCCTATTGAAATTTCTCGGACTGTTTCCTAACCTCTAAATGTTTCTCGATCACTGAGACACTTTGACCTCCATGAAAGCCCTTTTGGTTGAATAATATCCCGAGACCAATAACCTTCAAATGTGCAAAAATGATGGCAAGATGCACAAAAAAAAATGAAAAAAACAACAAAAGGAAAATGAATTAGTAACGGGAATAAATATGAATAATACAAAAACATATAATTCAAAGCAATAATTATCCCTGAGGATGCCAACAAAATTTCAGCATTATAACCCCTCGGGGATGAAATATAAACATTTATTACGGACATTGTGATGTACGTTCATCATTGTCCGAAAAATAAACTTATTTGGAAAGTAGAATAGAAGGTAAAAGGATTGGAAATATTTCTCCATGTGTTCTTAACTTCGGGATATCTAATTGGAAATCCGTCATGTCTTCGCCTAGGTTCACTATATGAGGGTGAATCGGTTCTAAAGGCCCCGAATTGTTCCTCACTGTCGCCGGTGAAGGCTAGTATGGCACCCCGATAAAAGCGGGTTCAATTCGTTAGAGTCTATTTCCCTAGCCCATGCGGATTGTTAATCACGAAGGCTTAAGTAATTTAGTACTTTGGAAGTGTTTCACTAGCCCATGCGGATTGTTAATCACGAAGGCTTAGTTACTTTGCTCCCACTTAAAAGGACGGAACCCGGGTATAGGGCTCATGATATGCAAATGCACGTGTAGTGTGTGTGGAGGAATAACAAACCTTTCACCACCTATTCTACAAACCCTTATTCTAAATGCCTCAACAAAATTAAACAATATAAATCATCAATTAATCAATAAATAAATATATGCACCAAAATAACCAGAGAACAATTATAATATGTATGCACATGAATATGGACATATTTAAAAACATTTTATTATTTTTTGAAATTATTCTTATTTTTTAAAATGTGGGAATTAAAATTAAATACCAATTAAACCAACAAAACCGAAACTTTGATAACACACGACTAATTCTAGGCCTGACTCTCTAATACGTCCCCAGCGGAGTCGCCAAGCTGTCGCAACCTAAAAAATAATGAGTCTCATCGCAAGACTTTATTATTCGTTAAGCGTGACATTAAAAAAAACCAAGGAAAAGTCGACTTAATTCCTCTAGAAAAATGAAGGTTTTGAAAATGACCTTAAAAAAAAGACATAGAGTCGCCACCAATCTTTTTTAGCTAGGTGTGATCGGCCACCTATTAAAACCGGTTTTATAAAATATTTTAAAAATTAATTAAAACATTTTAAAAACCAATTTCAAGTCTGCGTTTTAAACCAAAGAAATCAAAAAAGCGGGTTCGGGAGTCGGTTACGTGTGGGGAAGGATTAGCACCCCCACAACGCCCGTATAAATCGGTACCTTATTAATCGTGTGTTATCTCAAGTCTCGGTAAAAATTGGTTTTAAATTTAGTATTTCAAGTTAATTCCAAATTTAAAGAAAAATATTCCATTTTTAATTGAAAATGATTCGGAATTTATAAATTCAAAATTTTCCTATATTCCCCAACAAGCGTGGCAAAATATAGAAATTTTTAATAGTTTTGGAAAATTTTCCGAACCATTCTCTTTTTAAAGAAGATATTCCGTTATTAATAATAATTGATGATATCCTCCCCAGCAAACCCGGCAGAGAACTCATGAATTATTTTAACTCGAAAATATCTTTATTTTTATTGAAAACCATTATCTTTTATTTTTTTAAAACATTTAAAATAAATGAATATGTATATGCATGACATAAATAAAATGACATAGCAAAATCTAAATAATATAATGCAACCTAAATGACATGACATGATTTGAATGCCTTAGCATATTCTAAATGAAATGGAATATCCTAAGTTATATAATATATTCTAAATAAAATGAAATGACCTAGGTAACATAGTATATTCTATATGAGATGCAATATCCTAAGTCATATGATATGATCTAAATGAAATAAAATATTCTAGATGACATAATATATCCTAAATGAAATGAAATGACCTAGGTAATATAATATATTCTACATGAAATGCAATATCCTAAGTCATATGATATAATCTAAATGAAATAAAATATTCTAGATAACATAATATGTCCTAAATGAAATGAAATGATTTAAATAACATAACAAATATGAATGATATGGCATATAATTTAAATGACATGGAATAAAATGATGCTAACATATAATATGCATGAAAATAAAAATAATAATGCATGAACATAGTATATGCTAAATAAAAATAACTAAATAAAAGCATAGGATATCATGAAATATTAAAAACCATATAATAAACCATATAACATCAAAAATTATAAATCAAAATAATAACAATATCATAGAAATTATTATAGCAAGAATCACATATTATATAAAATACATGAATATGAAAAATGCAATGCATGAAATGTATTTTTTCCTTTAATTAAGGAAATCCGTATATCTAAAAAGATATCCGGCTACCTTAGGAAAATATGTCAAATTAAATATTCTAAAACCAAAATACTTTGTGATTGTTTGAAAACAATTTTGAAAAGCTTGAATTAAAAATAAAAACTGGGCTAATTTCTTTAAAATGGCTCTAATTTCCTAAGTTTAAAAATCCGGACTTGACTACCCTTAACCCGAGACTTGAAAAACTATTTTTAAAGTGTAAAAAGGCTTAGAAACTACCCTAAGTCAGTAGCTAACCCTCCTAATTAGCCCACTCTAAGTAAATTAACCAAAATAGAAAAATGATTTTTCTTTAAATTCAATTATGACTCCACTGTCCAGTTTTAATCCACGATTTTTTACCCTATTTTTAAAAATTCAAACAATTCTGAAAAAAAATACTGGAGACTCAGGACATGTAAAAATACACGGAAACAAATTGGTTTAATTTTCTGATTAAAGATGAATTCCCAGAAAAATCAGAGATGTACGAGTTTTGGAAGAAAAAAAAACTGCTTTGCCAACACATTTTTGCCTTTGATAAAATCATTTAAAAATCAAAGTAAAAATATTTGAAACTCCTAAAATGACTTACAAACAGTAGCTAGGACTTTTTGAAAGTTAGATAAAAATTGGCTAAGTAAAAAAAATCACAAAGGTACAATAATCAACTTGACAAACTTAATTTTCCACAAGTGTGCCCAAGAGAGCATGACTTTGAACCATTAATTGGCTCAAGTCATTATTCAAGTGGAATAAACATGAAATGCATGATGAAATACAGCAAATATAATGCATGAAATGCATGGATTTAAACCTAAATGTCATGAAAAAATGCATGGCATTCATAAAGGGACCTAAACCTAAATGAACTTGCATGGCATTTAATGTAACCTAGACCTAGAATGCATGAACATGCATGGCAAATAAACCTAACTTAATAACTAAAATATGCATGGAATTTTCACAAACACAAAGCATGCTTAAACCAAAAACTCAATCAAATATCATGCAAATGCTAACCTATCAACTAACATGGCAAGAATGCACAAAAAATGCAAAAATTCCAAGAGGGCCGAATAGCATCATGTAACAAGCAAACATGGCATTTTCACAAACACTTGGCATACTAGCATGCAAAACTAAATCAAATGACATGCAAATGCAAATGCAAAAACCTACCAACTAACATGACAAAAATGCAATCACACAATGCAAAACACATGGAGTAGCCAAATGGTCTCAAGCTCCAACAAGCATGGCATTTTTACAAACACTTGGCCAACTAACATGCTCAACTAAAATATAACATATAAATCATGCAAAAATCACACAAGCATTTTCATAAACACTTAATATACTAAATCTAAAACATGCTCAACTAAGATATAACACAAAAATCATGCAAAGACCACACAAGCATTTTCACAAACACTTGATATACTAAATCTAAAACATGCTCAAATTTAAACAACATGAAAACAGAAAATTAAAAATGCAAAAATATGATATCTAAAACATAAATGGCAACAAATAAAGCAAGCAAATTAAAATATAACTCAAGAATATGAAGTAACATAACATTTAAAACATCAAAATCAAAGAAAATAACATAAACAATATAATAAAATGAACCCAAAACAGCAACTTAAATAAATAATGTAGGCCATTTGGCCATGGTGAGTTTATTGTAAAAATAAAATATAAAAAATATACTTAAGAAAGAGATGAAGGAAGAACTTAAAAGAACAATAAAAAAAAACATTTATTGAAAATGGAAACTCACCAAATAGAAATCAAAACAGCAAAAACAAGAATAGAAAATGAAGAAAGTGCAAGAGTTGATGCTCAAGAGCAACCTCAAGAAGCTATCTTTCAAGCTTTATCTCTTCAAACTTTCCTTTTTTTTAATAAACTTTTCTTTTTTGCTCTCAACCAAGAAGAGAAAAACTAGTAAAAACTCAAAGAACTCAGCCAAAATGAAAATGAAAAATGAATTTTCTGCCCCCTAAAACCTGCTGGCCGAATGGACCCTATATTTGCTCAAGGATGTTGTCATTTTTTTTTGTAACCAATTTTCCATCAAATGGCTAATAATTCAAGGTGAAAAATCATGAAATTACCACCTTTAGATTAGCATCTCAGCTCTCTCAAATTACAGCTGTCCAAGAATAATGTTGACATCTTTCTTAGCCTATGTGGCTTAATCACCATGGCTTGATCAAAGAGAATCTCTAACTAACTCTTGATTTTTAGCCATTTGATTGAAAAATCAGAAGCTTCCTCCTTCCTTTGGGCTTGGGTAGGCCAGCACTTCTCTTTTCCAGCCCAACTCTGATTTTTTGAAAGGCCTAAAGAAGCCCTTTTCGGTTGCTTGGGTGAAATGACCATTTTGCCCCCCGGATGCAAATAAATATCAAACGGACTCCAAATTCAATTTTTCTTTTTTAATACTTCCAAAATAATAAAATATTGAGTTCTGGAAGTTTCCAAAATTATCCGAGTCCGTTTGCTATTTATTTGGATTTTTTCTTCCCAAAATGCCTTTTTATGCCCCTACATTTTACCATTTTTTAAACGAGCTCCAAATCAAGATTTTTCTTCACCAATCTCTTCAAAATAATTAAAAAGTGTGATCTGGAAGTTTTCATAATTTTTGGAGCTCATTTGGTATTTTTCTGGGATTTATCGGCTTGAATTACTTACTTCATGGGAGGCCCGGGATTTGGCCATTTTGCAAACGAACTCCGAATCAAGATTTTCTTTCGCCAATCTCTTCCAAATAATTTAAAAATGAGATTCGCCAAATTTCAGAATTTTTGGAGTCCATTTGCTATTTTTTCGGGATTTATCTTTTTGAATTATTGCATAGTAGGCCCGGGATTTGGCAATTTCGCAAACGAACTCCGAATCAAGATTTTATTTTGCAAATATCTTCCAAATAATTTAAAAATTAGATTTGCAAAATTTCAAAAGATTTGGATCTCATTTGCTATTTTTCCGGGATTTTCCTTTCTGAATTACTGCATAGGAAGCCCGGGATTTGGCCATTTTGCAAACGAACTCCGAATCAAGATTTTATTTCTCCAATCTCTTCCAAATAATTTAAAAATGATATTTGCAAAATTTCAAAAGATTTGGAGCTCATTTGCTATTTTTCCGGGATTTTTCTTTTGGAATTACTACATAGGAGGCCCGAGATTTGGCCATTTTGCAAACGAACTCCGAATCAAGATTTTATTTCTCCAATATATTCCAAATAATTTAAAAATAAGATCTGCAAAATTTCAAAAGATTTGGAGCTCATTTGCTATTTTTTCGGGATTTTCCTTTTTGAATTACTACATAAGAGGCCCGGGATTTGGCCATTTTGCAAACGAACTCCGAATCAAGATTTTCTTTTACCAATCTCTTTCAAATGATTTAAGAATGAGATTGACAGATTTTCAGAATTTTCGGAGTCCATTTGCTATTTTTCCCAAATTTTTCAATTTTGCCCTTTTGCCTTCGAAACCCGGTTTTGCTCAAAACAAGTCTGATTTTAAGATTTTCTTCAATCTGAGCCTTGGGCTATCCTTTTTAATCATTCTTCATCCATTGGGGGCTTTGGTCTTACCAATTCGGGCCATTTCTGTGATTCTTCCTGATTTCACCGAAATCCGCTATAAACCCTAATTCTCGGTTTTCTCCCGGATTGACTTTCCTTTTGGTTTTTCTTGCAAGTGACTTCTCCATTACCCATAGTCAGTGCTTATCTTTCATTTGGAACCTTCAATTTCGACCAATTTGATCGTTTAAGCACTTTCCCCAAATTTCTCGGATTAGGGTTTCCTTTCTATTGAATCTCCAAATCCCAACTTCCGAACTCCATATCTTTCAATGTAGACCTCGGATTATCAAAATTATTTCGCCATTTTTCAATTGAACTTAAAATCTTGATTTTGAAAGTGGGTTGACTTTTTCAGTAGTTGACTTTTTAGGGTTGACTTTTTTCGAGGTTGACTTTTTTCAAGTTTGACTTTTTATGCTCGCCCTCTTAAACTAAGTCTCAGAGTACCACCTTCATGATGAAAACAATCTTTTTACACTCGAAAACATCAATATAGGAAGAAAACATACCTGTTTAGTGGTTCAGACAAAATTAGGTGTCTACAAAAAAGAGGTTTTTTAAATCAGTTTAAACTAAAGCAAACAATAAAAGAAGAAGGCAAGTAAATATGAAGTAATCAAATATGAGAAAAATATGATTAAGGTTTAATTCTCCACCACTAGACATTATTGAGAATCAATAATCACATCTATCTAACTATCAAAATTATCAACTGTAGATAACAACAAGCTCTGTTACCCCAATCTTTCCTTAGTTCGTCGTTAAATAGAACAAGCTCTTTATTTAACCTCTAACCACTAGACAACCTAGAATAAGCTCTCTAGATTTAATGTAATGGCAGCTTTATGATGAGAAAGATAGGTTGATCTAGGCAACAAACACATAAGCTCAGATTGTTTAACCTGTAGACACCTAATTTTGTCCGGACCCCTAAATCAGGTACGTTTTCTTCCTAAATTGATGTTTCAGAATGCTAAAAGGCTTGTCTTATCCTGTAGGTGGTACCCCGAGACTTAGTCTAAGAAAGAAGACAGAAAAATAAAACTCGAAAAAGTCAACCCTGAAAAAATCAACCCTGAAAAGTCAACCCCGAAAAAGTTAACCCACTTTCAAAATCAAGATTTGAGGTTCAATTGAAAAACGGTGAAAGAATTTTGATAATCAGAGGCCTACATTGAAAGATATGGAGTTTGGAAGTTGGGTTACGGAGATTCAGTAGAAAGGAAACCCTAGTTCGAGAAATTTGGGAAAAGTACTTAAACGATCAAATTGGTCGGAATTGAAGGTTCCAAATGAAAGATAAGTACTAACTACAAGTAATGGAGAAGTCACTTGGAAGAAAAACTGATAGAAAAGTCAATTCGGAAGAAAACTGAGAATTAGGGTTTTTTTTGGTGGATTTCGGTGAACTTTGGAAGAATTATAGAAATGGCCCAATTCGATAGATCTAAAGCCATTAATTGATGAGAAATGATTAAACAAGGATAGACCAAGGCTTAGTTTGAAGAAAATCTGAAAATCGGATTTGTTTTGAGCAAAATCGGGTTTCGGAGGCAAAAAGGCAAAATTAGAAAATTTGGGAAAACTAGAAAATGAACTCCAAAAATTCTAAAAATTTGTAAATCTCATTTTTAAATCATTTTGAAGAGATTGGCGAAAGAAAATCTTGATTCGGAGTTCGTTTGCAAAATGGCCAAATACCGAGCCCACTATGTAGAAATTCAACAGGATAAATCCCGAAAAAATAGCAAATGAACTCCAAAAATTCTAAAAATTTGAAAATATCATTTTTAAATTATTTGGAAGATATTGGTGAAAGAAAATCTTGATTCGGAGTTCGTTTGCAAAATGGCCAAATCCCGGGTCCCCTATGTAGTAATTCAGCGGATAAATCCCAAAAAAATAGCAAATGAGCTCCAAAAATTATGAAAACTTCCAGATCACATTTTTAAATTATTTTTAAGATATTTGTGAATAAAAATCTGGATTTGGAGCTCGTTTAAAAAATGATAAAGTTCGAGTGCATAAAAGGGGCAATTTCGGAAATAAATCCGAAATAAATAGCAAATGGACTCGAAAATTTTTGAAAACTTTCAGAATTCAATTTTTTATTATTTTGGAAGTATTGAAAAAATAAAATTCAAATTTGGAGTCCGTTTCCTATTTATTTAGGTTCGGGGGGGGGGGAAAAAGGTCATTTCTCTAAAGAAACCAAAAAGGGCAAATTTATAATTAAGGAAAATATGAAAGAAGAAGGAATTGTTGGGATTTTTTCTTCCCTTGGTCAGCCAGCATAAGGGAGAAGAAGGAAGCTTGAACAATTTAATTCCTTAGTCACTATCAAGCCACATGCTACCACTAACACCTTGCAAATGGTCCCCCCTTCATCCAATGGCTTAAGTGCCTTGTAGGAAAGTTGAACGCACCATCCAATAGCCAAGTTTAAATGCCAAGATGACATTTTTATTTGTCATGAAAGAACCCTCATCTAATGGCCAAGAATGGAAGAAAAAAGATGAGCACAATTCATCCAAGGGTGAGCATCCATTCGGTCAAGCAAGGGAGTGCATGGGATTGTCTCTTTTCATCCAATGGCTTAGTCCATCTACAAGGGCTGAGTACACATGTTGAGGGCTGGATTTAATCTACAAGATGTCATTTTTATGTTGCCCTCATCCAATGACCAAGAATGGAAGAGCACAACTCATCCAAGGGTAGGCACTCAAGGGGGCAAGCAAGGGAGTGCATGGGATTGGTCTTCTTTTGCATCTAAGGGCTGAGGTTACTACAAGGGCTGAGTATACATCTTAAGGGCTGCTATCAATTGGCAAGATGACATTTTTATGTTGTCATCAAAATATCTTAATCTAAGGGCCAAGATTGGAGGAGAAAAAAGTGCAAATTCCATCCAATTGTGGAGAGGCCATTCGGCCAAGGCTAAGGGAAGGGGGTGATTTCATTTTTTTCAGAAGTTTTTTGGCTGGAAACAGTAGCTATGAAGGAAAGAAAAAGGTTTTCAAAAAAAAAAAAAAAAGGTTTTCAATAGGAGAGCTTGAAGGTAGTCATCTCTACCAAGCTCTAGCATGGTCTCTTCTTGTTTTCTATGTTGATTTCTTTATTTTCTATCTTGTTTTCCTACTAAATTTTTCATAGAAATAAAGTTTTTTAATGTTTACTTAAGTTTTCATCTCTTCTTCTTCATCAAAATGGTTGAAAATAATTTTTCTTTTAGATAGTTTATGCTTGGCCAAGTATGGCATTTTTGTTTGCTTTGGTTTTGTTTTTTTTTTCTTCCTTGCATGTTGTTGTGAAAAAAATGATTTTTAGAAGGTTTGTTTAAGTATTTTATATTTTGTTTTTTTACAAAAAGATGAAGCAAAAAGGTTGAAATGGCAACATGATCTTGGCAAGACCAAGTGACCATGGTTAGGGGAGAGGCTATGCCCATTTTTACCTACCATGAAGCTCACCGTAATTTTGTTGTTTAGCATGGTTTCTTTTTTGATTTTTGAAAAGGAAAGGCTTCATGATCTTGGCAAGACCAAGTGATTATGGTTAGGTGAGAGGCTATGCCCATTTTATACCAACCATGGAGCTTAACTTTCCTTGTTTTATTTACTAGTTTTGCTTGTTATTTGCTTTGCATGTCTATGTTTAATTTTTTATATGTTCTTTACATTATTTTATATGCTATATTTATTTCTATATTTCATTTCCATGCTTAATATGTTTTCCTTGAAGATTCGGCCTTGTTGTGTATTGGAGTCATATTGTGCATTTTTCATATTTCATGTCTTATATTATACACATGTTTGCATTTTCATATTTTGTCATATGGCCATTCGGCTACTCCATGTTGCTATGCCTCACATGTGCATTTTTATCTTGCTTCTTGGCTTGTTTGCATCTCCATGCCATGAGTTAGCATATCTTGATATTTAGTATGCCTTACATGTGCATTTTCATCTTGCTTCTTGACTTGTTAGCATTTCCATGCCATGAGCTTGCACATTTTGATTTTAGTATGTCATATGCTTGTGAAAATGTCATGACATTATGCATCTTGATATGATTTTTCATTTACTTGTGCCATTTACTAGGTAGGATTGCATTAGAGTGTCATGTAACCACATTCGGCCTCTTCATGCATCCCTTACCTTGTCATGCTTTTGCATTTTGTTTAGGTAACATGCTTTGCATTATCATATCTTGAAATTGTGTATTATTTGCTATTTGTTCCAACATTAACATTAGTTTCATTGGTCATTGTATGTTCATAGTATTGCTATGCATGTTCATTAAATTTTAGGTCAGAGCCATATTGGTATTGCCTTGCATATTGAGTCTTAAATCATATTGGTATTGTCATGCATTACTATGTTATTTAAGTCTTAGGTTACAAAAGCATTTTCATGCATATTCATCACATATTAGGTCCAAGTCATATTTGCATTATCAAGCTTTGCATGCATATTAAGTTCGGATAGCATTTATTGCCATGCAAAATCATGATAGGCATTTAGGTTATTTTGAATTGTCATGCATTTCCTTTACCATTTAGGCTTTAGACCATGCATTTCATATATTTCATTTGCTGTATGTTCATGCATTCCATGTCATTTCCACATGATTTATGACTTAGGCCAATCAATGGCTCAAAGTCATGCGCTCTTGAGCATACTTGTGGAAAATTAAAGGGTTGTCAAATTTGTTATTCTACCTTTGTGATTTTTTTTTACTTAGCCAATTTTTGTCCAAGGTTTATAAATGTTTTAGCTACTGTCCTTAGGTCTTTTGGATGATCTCCAACAACATTTA
Source organism: Fremontodendron californicum (assembly GCA_030761205.1). Lineage (NCBI taxonomy): Eukaryota > Viridiplantae > Streptophyta > Magnoliopsida > Malvales > Malvaceae > Fremontodendron > Fremontodendron californicum. Next base: position 6,891,073 of record JAULJL010000037.1, read on the forward strand.
CTTTGATTTTTGAATGAATTTATCAAAGGCAAAAAATGTGTTTTGACAAAACAATTTTTTTACCCAATTCTCGAACTTCTCCGATTTTTATGGGAAGTCATATTTAATCAGAAAATTAAGCCAATATTTTCTCGTGTAGTTTTACATGTTCTGAGTCTCCAGTACTTTTTTAGATTTTTTTGAATTTTTAAAAATAGGAAAAAAATCGTGTGAAAAAACCGGACAGTAGAGGCAGATTTGAAATCAAAAGAGAAATAATTGTTGAATTTGGCTAAGGCATTTAGAGGGGGTTGGTTAGAAGCTTTAGCTACTGTCTTAGGGTAGTTTCTAAGCCTTTTTAAACTTTAAAAATGATTTTATAAATCTCGGGTTAAGGATGGTCAAGTCCGGGATTTTAAACTTAGGAAATTAGAGCCATTTTACAAGGGTTTGGTAGGGGTTTTAATCTTTATTCAAGTTTTTCCTCAAAATTGTTTTCAAACAATCACAAAGTTCTTTTTTTAGAAAATCTAATTTGACATATTTTCCTAAGGTAGCCGGACATCTTTTTAGATATACGGATTTATTTATTTAGAGGAAAAAATACATTTTCATGCATTGCATTTTTCATGTTCATGCATTTTATTTAATATGTGATTTTTGTTATTATATTTTCCATGGTATTATTATTACTTTGATTTACATTTTATGATGTTATATTGTTTGCTATATGATTTTGAATATTTCATGCTATCCTATATTTTTTATTTAGTGATTTATTTTTGTCACATTATTTAGCATATACTATGTTCATGCATTTTTATTTTATTTTCATGCATATTTTATAATAGCATTGTTTAATGTTTCATGTCACTTAGATCATATTCCATGTCATTTAGGTTATATTATTTAAATATGCCATGTCATTTAAAATATGCCATATCATTTAAAATTGCCATGTCATTTAAATCATTTTATCTCATTTATAATATACCATGATACTTAGGATTTTTCATTTCATCTAGAATATACTATGCCATTTAAATTATGTCATGTCATTTAAGTTGCATTATATTATCTAGACTTTGCCATGTCATTTTATTTATCTCATACATGTTCATATTCATTTGTTTTAAATGTTTTTTTTTTATTAAGAAAATAGGAAAATGATTTTCAATAAAAAATAAAGATATTCCCGAGTTAAAATAATTCATGAGTTCTCTATTGGGTTTGCTGGAGAGAATATCATCAATTATCATTAATAAAGGAATATCTTTCTTTCCAAAAATGAGAATGATTTGGAAAGTTTTCCAAATAAATAAAAATTTCTATATTTTGCCAATTTTGTCGAGGAATATAGGAAAATATTGAATTAATAAATTTCGGATCATTTTTCAATTAAAAATGCAATTATTTGTCTTTAAACTGGGAATTAACTTGAAATACAAAATTAAAACCAACTTTTTTACCGAGACTTGAGATAACACATGATTAATAAGGTACCGTTTTAGACGGGCGTTGCCGGGGTGCTAATCCTTCCCCACACGTAACCGAGTCCCGAACCCGATTCTTCCATTTTTTTGGTTTATAACGCAGACTTGAAATTGGTTTTAAAAATGTTTTATAAAATCGGTTTTAATAGGTGGCCGATCACACCTAGCTAAAAAAGATTGGTGGCGACTCCATGTCTTTTCACGAGGCCGTTTTCATACCCTCGACCTTTTTATTTCAATCTAGAGGAATTAAGTCTTCTTTTCCTCTGCTTCTGTTTTCGTCCTCACACGAACGGGTCCCCGCGATCGGGATCACGTATCGACAGCTTGGCGACTCTACTGGGGACATTTTAGAGAGTCAGGCCTAAAATTAGTCGTGTGATATCAAAGTCTCGGTTTTGTTGGTTTAATTGGTATTTAATTTTAATTCCCATATTTTTAAAATAAAGGAGAATTTTGAAAATAATAAAATATTTTAAATATGTTCATATTCATTCACATGCATTTTATTATTGTTTTCTAGTTATTTAATGTTGTATATTACTATTGCTTGTTGGTTAATGCGTTACACTATTCTTGATTGTTGTTTTAATAAATTGTTGGGGTATTTAGGATAAGGGGTGTAGAATAGGTGGTGAAAGGTTTGTTGTTCCTCCACACACACTCACTTGCATTTGCATAACATGAGCTCTCTACCCCGGTTTCGTCCATTTAAGTGGGAGTAAAGTAACTAGGCCTTCGTGATGATCCTCCGTATGGGCTAGTGAAACACTTTCGGAGTATAAAATACCTAAAGCCTTCAAGATGATCCTCCGTATGGGCTTAGGAAAATATACTCTAACGAATTGAACCCGCTTTTATCGAGGTGCCTTACTAGCCTTCACAAGCGACAGTGAGGAGCAATTCGGGGCCTTTAGAACCAATTCACCATCATATAGTGAACCTAGGCGAAGCCATGCTGGATTTTCATTAGATACACCGAACACAGGAACACATGGAGGGACACTTCTAAACCTTTTGTTACCTATTTTACATTCTGAATAAGAGTTGTAGATGGCAACAATGTACGTACATCGCCCGTAATAAGTTTAATATCCCGCCCTGAAGGCATGTGATGCCTAGATGAGTCAATAATATTGGGGCAAGTGTTCACTAGCTTTTTTAAAATTGAAAATATCAAAACATTCTTTTTCAAACATTTTTGCATTTTTGCACATTTCATGCATATGTGAACAGAGCATGTATATTTATCGTTGTATTTTTGATCTCATTCCTTGCAATAAACAGTTGGTAATAATAATCTCTTTTGGTGATTTCATAAATCGGTAGTGTTACATGAACATTTGCATATTGTACCATAATAGGATCCATTATTCCAAAATTCTTTTGAAAATAATATGTGTGGTTTTTCATAGAGAAAACATGTTTCAAAAAATTGTAGATTAAATTTGGAGGCAAATTTTGCATAGTGAGATTTTTGAATAATCAAAATTTGGTCCCACCAATTTCGTGAAATCATTGGTCATTGTATATACCTTTGTGTTAATTCATTTATTCTTTACATGTATCATTTTGACATCATGTTACAGTCATAAGCATGTATGCTCATTCATTGTAGAATATAGTCATAGTTAGCATAATTTTTCTGTATATACCCATGCAGTAATTTGCTTATTCTTTACATGCATCATGTTGGCACCAAGTTGCACACATGGCATACATAGTCATCATCATTTCTTTGAATGCTTCATGCATTAATCATCAATATATTCATGCATATAGGAATAGAGCATATAAATTCATAATTGTATTCTTAAATCTCATGACATTTTCATTTGCATGAAAGGGGTTCGAGATATGGGGAAAGAATTGGAGGAAAGAGTGGGTGCTTTGGAACAAAATCAAGAGGAGTTTGGACATGAACTCCTGGAGTTGAAGGAACAGTTTGTCAAATTTATGAAAATGTTTGTGGATATGGATAAGAGTAAAGGGGAATTTTCTCAGGGTTCTTCATCACTTTTGGATCAACCAAAACCTTCAGGTCTAGAACATACAATCCTTGCTAGATCCTGCACTTGCCAGTGTTACAAAGGGTGCAACCCTAATGAAATTGTGGACAAAATCATGAAAATGATTAAACCAGAGAGCTTGATACCAAAGATAGAAATCACGGATCCTGTACCATACTCGCAAACTGCTCTAAGTCCAAACCAATATCCCTACCCTGCTATGGCTCAATTGACCACTGTGATGATCACTACGGGACCCCTGAATCCCATTCCATTACTAGAAACTGGTAGTTTGTACTATTTTCCTCATCAATCACCTTATCAAGCATCCGGGATAGGAACCTCGAATTATGTACAACCTCCAAGGGTCCCGAGTCCAAATCCATACCCTTGCCTTGTTATTCCGTCATCTCCCTATGTTAACACTCCGATGCAAGCCTTAGCGCCACCATCAAGTGCCCCAACTCCTAGGCCCTGTGTGACTAAGAAACAACCACGAGATAAAACCCAAAGGCATTTTGATCCTATTCCAATCAGCTATCAAGAACTTTTCCCAATGTTGGTCAGAAATCACCTAGTTGCCTATGTGCCGTTGAAACCCCTGTCACCACCATACCCCAAGTGGTATAACCCGAATGAAAGATGTGATTACACTGTGGAACTGTTAGGCATAGCATTGAGCACTGCAATGCACTCAAGGACAAAGTATAATCTCTTATAGATGCCAAGTGGTTGGATCCAACGATGCTGATTGATAGAGGACCAGGAAAGGGTAATTAGGATTGGGAGATTTACGGTAATGATGTGGAAGAACTTCGGTCTTATAGGATGTAGTAGGATTTCACTTTTTCAGTAGCCGGCTCTTATACCCTTAGGATGCTAGGAAGAATAAAGTGCTTGTAAAGACAGTTTTAACTACTGCTCATGATTTTGTAGACATGGTTTATACCATTGTGAATGTTGATTTGGGAATGAATTGGTTGTGCTTCAATTTATGAGATGTTGATGATTAAGTTCCTCCGTGATATCTTCCCCTTTGCATTTTGCATCCGATCAATTATTTGTCATACCATACATTCATACATGCATCTTGGTAGCACCAGGTGGTATTCATGACAAACATAGTCAGCATGATTTTTCTATATGTTCATGCACTAATTTGCTTATTACATACATCATGTTAGCATTAGGTCGCATTCATAACACACATGGTCAGAATGAGTTTCGTTGTATATACTCTATGTCAATCATTCATTGTTTACATGCATCATATTGTACTCATAATGTATACGATCATTCATTGGGAAATACGCTGAAATGTACATGGTCATTCTTTGTATATATCCATGCATTGATTTGATTATTCTTTGCTTGCAGCATTTTGGCACCGTGATTGCATTTATATTCAACATGTTTTCGTTGTATATGTCCATACATCATATTGTTTAGGCTTCACGTGCATCAAATTGCATTCATAACCTCTTCATCATGACATGCACTTGGGGGGAATAAAACAGAAGTTGGCTTGGCTTTAAGAGTCTTCGAAAGAATTTCCATTTCAAATCAGAGGTATAAGAAGTGCTGAGTACCTTTTTTAATACAGGCTAGTGCTATGGATAATGAACAAGTTGCCCGAATGGGAAGAATGGAAAGGGTACAAGAAGAATTGTGAGAACAGCTGGCAAAGTCTCAAGCAGAATCTAAGAATCAGATGACTAAATTGATGGAGCTGATGTCCGCCGTAATCAAGGGAAAGGGATACACTGAAAACTTTGACGCCAGAGAAGGGTTAGAGGTACAAAAGGGTCAGAATGAGGTCGTAATGATGGATGGCCAGAACACAGTTAACCCCAGCAACACCCTGAACTTAGACGACCCAGTTGAACGGGAAAAGTTGAAAATGGTTGAGTCAAATATGGCTGAGTTGACAAATTCCCGAAAGAAATATCAGTTGTTAGATGAAAGGCTCCGGGTAGTAGAAAATACAGACATATTCGGGAGTGTGGATGCGAAAGAACAATGCTTGGTCCTCAATTTAGTCATTCCTCCTAAATTCAAGGTTCCTGACTTTGTGAAAAATGACGAGACGACCGATCCATCAACCCACATCACCGTGTTCTACCGAAAGATGGCAAGTCACATAGATAATGATAAGCTTTTGATTCACTGCTTTTAGGATTGCCTCAGCGGGTCCGTAATTAGGTGGTATAGTCAGTTGAGCAAGGATCAGATTCACTCTTCGAATGATTTGGCCGGGACTTTTCTAAACCAGTACAAGCATGTGACCGACATGACACCTGACCGTCTCACCATGCAAAATATGGAGAAAAAGGTTACTGAGAGCTTTAAAGAGTATGCTCAGAGGTGGAGGAACATGGCCACCCAAGTACAACCGCCCTTAACTCAGAAGAAAACCATTGTCCTTTTTGTGAATACACTACAGGCCCCATACTACGATAGACTTGTTGGCAACACCACGAAGAATTTTTCGAATATGGTAATCTCTGGTGAAATGATTGAAAACACTATCAAGGCTGGGAAACTCGAAGGATGTAAAACATTTAATACAGAGAGAAACAGAATGCCCAAAAAGAAAGAGAAAGATGTCCAAGCTGTGGGAGACTTTGCCCCGTATATTTCGGTTACTTCATACCAACCACCTTGTCCTTCTACGAACTATGTATCCCAGGGCTCATACTTATACCCAATGGCCTATCAGAATCCAGTAAATTTTCAACCTTTTTTCAGCTAGAGGAAATCGAAGAATATCCGAAAAAGAGATCAGTTTGAGCCACTCCCCATGTCTTACTCTAAGCTATTGCCCCAGCTGGTCGAAGAACAACTTCTCACTAAAGTTCCAATGGAGCCTATCCAACCCCCATATCCGAGTTGGTATGACGAGAATGCATATTGTGATTATCATTCTGGGATTCGGGGACATTTGCAGGGAAAATTGCCTATGTCTGAAACAGAAGGTTAATAAAGAACAGTTGTGGGGAAGAAACAAAGGTCAGACAGCGGGGAGAATCTACTGAATGGGAATGATGAGACCATTATGGATGTCATAATAAGGGAAGAAGATGGAAAGGTCGAAAAGAGTATCGAGGAATATCCAGTTTGAATTAGGAAGAACATGTCAAGGGGAAGTTTTTATGCATTTAGTTTCATACCTCATGATGAAAACACTTGTCTTATGTTAGCATCCCTATGAAATAAATGAATTTTGAATGTTTTTATGTATGTTGTGTTTTAACAATAATTTGAATGTGCAAAAACAAGCATTAAGGAGGTTCTAATAATGGATAGTCTCGAGAATATTGATGATCATTGTTAGAATGACCCAATACCTTTCCTCTTTTGGGATTTCCATATGTCTAAATCCCTGAAACTAAGATCACTTGAAAGACCTAATGCTTCAAGGAATATGATTGACTAAACTTCATAAACCATTGTCATTGCAGAATAAGCAAAGATGTAAATCCTAGTCTAGGCCATGAACAAAGGAACGAACTTTTTGAAATTTTTTTGAATTCCTTGAAATTCAAACAAATGAGACATTCTTTCAAGAATCTAGATTTTGGTAAATTGATGTATGTCAAGATTGTACTAAAACCATTCATGGCCTTTACCAAAAACCACAAAACACTAATTACCCAAACATCACTTCATGATTGACACCCTGGGGCACAATGATTAAACTAGATTATCCCATGTCCCAGATAAAACCCGTTTTTGGGTCGTATTTTCCTTGTCCTTTGAAAGAACTCATATTTGAAACTCAGCCTTTTTAAAATAGACCTAGACTTGCTATGTTCCTCGTTGATACGAATTCTCATGGTTAATCAAACTGGGGCATCATATGTGGAAATGATGGTTATATGGTGAAAAAGGATGGACGACACATAAATCATTGGGGCATGCGACAAAAAAAATTGTAATATCATGCATATGAGAATTTGAATGATTCCAAAATGCAAAATGAAATTCTGAATATCTATTTCCCTTGGGGATTGCTTTTCAATGTGAATATTCGTGCTTGACATGAGAAATGGCCATCTTTCATGTCCCTCTCACAAAAAGAAATTATCCATAGTCACCCCTTTTGAGCCAAAAGAATTCTTTCTTTTTTGAACCCTGATCAAGGATCACCCTCTACACTGGGGGGAAAATATGAGAAAGGATCACTGAGAAATGAGTCCTAGCTCAAAGACAGATGCAAAGCAAATGGAGCCCCGAATAAATACGAGCTTACTCTGTCAAAGAAAAAGAAAAAGGAAAAGATGGCAAAATGAAAGCCAAGAAAAAAAAATGTGAAGAAGTATGGCAAATGAAAGCCAAAAGCAAAGAAGAAAAAGAGCAAAGTCAAAAGGAATGAAAAGTCCAAAAAGGATAAATGTTTCAAAGAGAATCCTCCTTAAGAAATGATCATTGATCTGATTACCCTCAAACACATATTTTGGGCCTATTTATCCTTTCTTTCTGAACCCTGAGCCATGGCCTACATTACGTGCTTTAAAAGTCAATTTTGATCAAGCATGAATATTTAACTTGAAGGGTTTTTTTCCTCAGATTTTATCCCATCTTATCAAATTATCATTTCACTAAGGAAGAATTTAGAATTCTCAAGTGCATGGTAAACCAAAAAAAAAATATGAAAAAAGAAAAAATGGAGAGAATGGGACTCTAGGGCGAAAACCCAAAAACAAGCGGTCTAGAGTAAAATGGGAATTTTTGATGCCATCTATGATAGTGCCGATACCACAAAAGAGAAGATCATCTTAAAGAAGTGGTCATCGAGGAACATTTAGGAATTCCTGATCCTCCCAAATTGTCAACTCTCATTTGGATGATTGATTTCAAAAACTGAAACTTTTTTTTTCTCCAAAATCAACTTTCCAGTTTAAACATCTAGCCAATCTTGACGCTTGTCAAAATACCTTGATATGGAAACTAAAAGAAAGTTGAATTTGTTTGGTTCTCAATGAATTCATGATTTATAAAATCTGTTCCATTTGTGTGCCCAGAAGGGACATACATTTTTTTTGTGAAGTTTTCCTGGAAAAACCAAAATCATGTTGTACCAAGCCTTGTAAATTCAAGTTGAAAAACCCAAATTGACACTTAGGAAAATTTCTAACAGTGATCATCAGTCTTCAAAAGATTTGTACATTACACGCTGTGAGATTAAAACTTTTGACTCAGAAGTTTTCATTAAATAAACAAAATTGTTTTTCAGAAAGGGAAAATAAAAATATTTTTGAAATACCCATTTTTTGATGTTAGCATGAGATAAGGGTTTTCCTAACTCAAAGGTGTGGAACTATTAGGGTTAACCTTGACTTCCAAATATGAGAAGAAGAAATAGAACTCGACAAGTAGACTTCTGTCAATAAGAGTTTGAAAACTATTGGGGCAAAGAGAATAGCGAAAGATTGAAAAATGAATTGAAGATATACTCTAATTTGAAGTGGAAAAATGAATTGGAAAGGCTAAGCCAAAATCTAAAAAATTGATCAGGGGCATTTGCATCACTCATGAGCATTCATCTATTTATTAAACTTTGTATCTGCACCGTGTCAGCAAGCATTTGCATAATTCATGAGTATTTGTATTTGCACTATTCCATGAGCATCTGCATTCTATCTTTACAAGTATATCCTTCATAGATATTTGCATTCGCATCATCTCAAGCAAGTACATCATTTCTATGATCATTAGATCTTCATTATAGTTGCAATTACACCATTCATGAACCACTTACATGAACATGATTCGTAGGGACATCTGCATCTGCGTTTAGAAGCATTTACATTGATCCAAGACATCTGTATCATTTCAAGAAGCATTTGCATCAATCCAAGATATTTGCATTTACACCATGAAGCATTTGCATCCTCTCTCAAATCCTTCAGGTTAATTTCTAGATCTTATTTTAATCTCTAGTTTCATCTAGATCTTTTTCAAATTTCTGGTTTCACCCATGCCTTTAATCTCTTGTTTCATCTAGATCTTTTTCAAATTTCTGGTTTCACCTTGCTTTTCAAATTTCTGGCTTCACTCATGCTTTTCAATTTCTGGTTCCATCCAGATCATTTTCAAATTTCTGGTTTCACCCATGCCTTTAATCTCTGGTTTCATCCAGATCTTTTTCAAATTTCTGGTTTCACCCATGCTTTTCAAATTTCTGGTTCCATCTAGATCATTTTCAAATTTCTGGTTTCACACATGCCTTTAATCTCTGGTTTCATCCAGATCTTATTCAAATTTCTAGTTCCATCTAGATCATTTCAAATTTATGGTTTCACCCATGCCTTTAATCTCTGGTTTCATCCAGATCATTTTCAAATTTCTAGTTTCACCCATGCTTTTCAATTTCTAGTTCCATCCAGATTATTTTCAAATTTCTGGTTTCACCCATGCCTTTAATCTCTGGTTTCATCCAGATCTTTTTCAAATTTTTGGTTTCACCCATGCTTTTCAAATTTCTGGTTTCACTCATGCTTTTCAATTTCTGGTTCCATCCAGATCATTTTCAAATTTCTGGTTTCACCCATGCCTTTAATCTCTAGTTTCATCCATATCTTTTTCAAATTTCTGGTTTCACCCATGCTTTTCAAATTTTTGGTTCCATCCAGATCATTTTCAAATTTTTGGTTTCATCCATGACTTTAAGCTATGGTTCCATCCAACCTGTTTTCAAATTTCTGGTTCCGTACAGATCATTTTCAAATTTCTGGTTTCACCCATGCCTTTAATCTCTGGTGTCATCCAGATCTTATTCAAATTTTTGGTTTCACCCATGCTTTTCAAATTTCTGGTTCCATCCAGATTATTTTCAAATTTTTGGTTTCACCCATGCCTTTAATCTCTGGTTCCATCCAAATTGTTTTCAAATTTCTGGTTTCACCCATGCCTTTAATTTCTGGTTTCATCCAGATCTTTTTCAAATTTCTAGTTTCACCCATGCTTTTCAATTTATGGTTCCATCCAGATCATTTTCAAATTTCTGGTTTCACCCATGCTTTTAATCTCTGGTTTCATCCAGATCTTTTTCAATTTTCGGTTTCATCCATGCCGGTAAGGTTAGTGCAAGACAGGATAAGACCTCCAGGCACCATTTTTGAGACCTTCGGGCATAATTTTTCAAATCAAGGGTAAGGCCTTCGGGCACCATTTTTAAGACCTTCGGGCACCATGTTTAAGACCTTTGGGCATAATTTTTCAAATCACAAGTAAGGCCTCTGGCACCATTTTTAAGACCTCCAGGCACTATTTGTAAGACCTTTAGGCATAATTTTTTCTTTTGCAAATCGAACTCGTTTCCTTAAGACGGGTCGAGCCTTGATTAGTCAGGGAATTCAATTTAAGGACAATCTTCAATTTACAGCTTTTTCAAAAAAGAAATGAAAGAAAAAATATTTTAAAAAAATGAATGATGAAATGAAAAAAATGAATGATGATGAAAGAAAACCCCTTTCCCTTTCCTTCACATGTGATTTCACTAACCGTACAAAATTAGTGTTTGTTTATCTTTGCCTGATTCCTGATTCTCGCAATAGCCAAAGAGGGGTAGCTGTAGACACCAAATTTTATCTGGACCCCTAAATCAAGTACGTTTTCTTCCTAAATTGATGTTTCAGAATGCTAAAAGGCTTTTCTCATCCTGCAGGTGGTACTCCGAGACTTAGTCTAAGAAAGAAGACAGAAAAAGTCAAACTCAAAAAAGTCAACCCCAGGAAAGTCAACCCCAAAAAAGTTAACCCACTTTCAAAATCAATATTTGAGGTTCAATTGAAAAATGGTGAAAGAATTTTGATAATCCGAGGTTTACATTGAAAGATATAGAGTTCGGAAGTTGGGTTATGGAGATTTAGTAGAAAGGAAACCCTAGTTCAAGAAATTTAGAAAAAAGTGCTTAAACGATCAAATTGGTCAGAATTGAAGGTTCGAAATGAAAGATAAGTACTAACTACAGGTAATGGAGAAGTCACTTGGAAGAAAAACTGATAGAAAAGTCAATTCGAAAGAAAACCGAGAATTAGGGTTTCTTTTTTGTGAATTTCGGTGAAATTTAGAAGAATTACAAAAATGGCCCGATTCGGTAGATATAAAGCCCTTAATTGATGAGAAATGATTAAACAAGGATAGCCCAAGGCTCAGTTTGAAGAAAATCTAAAAATCGGACTTGTTTTGAGCAAAATCGAGTTTCGGAGGCAAAAGGGCAAAATTGGAAATTTTGGGAAAAATAGCAAATGAACTCCAAAAATTCTGAAAATTTGTAAATCTCATTATTAAACCATTTCAAAGAGATTGGTGAAAGAAAATCTTGATTCGGAGTTCGTTTGCAAAATGGCCAAATACCGAGCCCACTATACAGAAATTCAACAGGATAAATCCCGAAAAAATAGCAAATGAACTCCAAAAATTATAAAATTTGCAAATATTATTTTTAAATTATTTTCAAGAGATTAGCGAAATAAAATCTTGATTCGGAGTTCGTTTGCAAAATGGCCAAATCTCGGGTCCTCTATGCAGTAATTCAGGCGGACAAATCCCAAAAAAATAGCAAATGAGCTTCAAAAATTATGAAAACTTTCAGATCATATTTTCAAGTTATTTGGAAGATATTGGTGAAGAAAAATCTGGATTTGGAGCTCGTTTAAGAAATGGTAAAGTTCGGGTGCATAAAAGGGGCAATTTCGAAAATAAATCCGAAATAAATAGCACATGGACTCAAAATTTTTTGAAAACTTCCAGAATTCAATTTTTTCTTTTTTCAAAAGTATTGAAAAAAGAAAATTCAAATTTGGAGTTCGTTTGCTATTTATTTAGGTTCGAGGGGCAAAAAGGTTATTTCACCGAAGAAACCAAAAAGGGCAAATTTGTAATTAAGGAAAATATGAAAGAAGAAGGAATTGCTGGGATTTTTTCTTCCCTTGGTCAGCCAGCATAAAGAAGAAGAAGGAAGCTTGAACAATTTAATTCCTTAGTCACTATCAAGCCACATGCTACCACTAACACCTTACAATTGGTCCCCCCTCATCCAATGGCTTAGGTGCCTTGTAGGAAAGTAGAATGCACCATCCAATGGCCAAGTTTAAATGCCAAGATGACATTTTTATTTGTCATGAAAGAACCTTCATCCAATGGCCAAGAATGGAAAAAAAAGATAAGCACAATTCATCCAATGGTGAGCAGCCATTCGGTCAAGCAAGGGAGTGCATGGGATTATCTCTTTTCATCCAATGGCTTAGGCCATCTACAGGGGCTGAGTACATATGTTGAGGTCTGGGTTTAATCTACAAGATGTCAGTTTTATGTTACCCTCATCCAATGACCAAGAATGGAAGAGCACAACTCATCCAAAGGTAGGCACTCAAGGGGGCAAGCAAGGGAGTGCATGGCATTGGTCCTCTTTTGCATCTAAGGGCTGAGGTTACTACAAGGGCTGAGTACACATCTTAAGGGCTGCTATCAGTTGGCAAGATGACATTTTTATGTTTTCATCAAAATATCTTAGTCTAAGGGCCAAGAGTGGAGGAGAAAAAAGTGCAAATTCCATCCAATGGTGGAGAGGCCATTCGTCCAAGGCTAAGGGAGGGGGGTGATTTCATTTTTCTTAGAAGTTTTTTGGCTGGAAACAGTAGCTAAGAAAGAAAGAAAAAGGTTTTGAAAGAAAAAAAAAGGTTTTCAATAGGAGAGCTTGAAGGTAGTCATCTCCACCAAGCTCTAGCATGGTCTCTTCTTGTTTTTCTATGTTGATTTCTTGATTTTCTATCTTTTTTTCCTACTACATTTTTCATAGAAATAAAGTTTTTTAATGTTTACTTAAGTTTTCATCTCTTCTTCTTCATCAAAATGGTTGAAAACAATTTTTCTTTTAGATAGTTTATGCTTGGCCGAGTATGCTATTTTTGTTTGCTTTGGTTTTCTTTTTTTTTTCTTCTTTGCCTGTTGTTGTGAAAAAAATAATTTTTAGAAGGTTTGTTTAAGTATTTTATATTCTGATTATTTACAAAAAGATGAAGCAAAAAGGTTGAAATGGCTACATGATCTTGGTAAGACCAAGTGACCATGGTTAGGGGAGAGGCTATGCCCATTTTTACCTACCATGAAGCTGACCTTAATTTTTTGTTTAGCATGGTTTATTTTCTGATTTTGAAATGGAAAGGCTTCATGATCTTGGCAAGACCAAGTGATTATGGTTAGGTGAGAGGCTATGCCCATTTTATACCAACCATGAAGCTTAACTTTCCTTGTTTCATTTACTAGTTTTGCTTGTTATTTGCTTTGCTTTGCATGTCTATGTCTAATTTTTTATATGTTCTTTGCATTATTTTCTATGTTATATTTGTTTCTATATTTAATTTCCATGCTAATATGTTTTCCTTGAGGATTCGGCCTTGTTGTCTATTGGAGTCATATTGTGCATTTTTCATATTTCATGTCTTATATTATACACATGTTTGCATCTTCATATTTTGTCAAATGGCCATTCGGCTACTCCATGTTGCTATGCCTCACATGTGCATTTTCATCTTGCTTCTTGGCTTGATTGCATCTCCATGCCATGAGTTAGCATATCTTGATATTTAGTATGCCTTACATGTGCATTTTCATCTTGCTTCTTGACTTGTTAGCATTTCCATGCCATGAGCTTGTGCATTTTAATTTTAGTATGTCATATGCTTGTGAAAATGTCATGACATTATGCATCTTGATATGATTTTTCATGTACTTGTGCCATTTACTAGGTAGGATTGCTTTAAAGTGTCATGTAACCACATTCGGCCTCTTCATGCATCCCTTGCCTTGCCTTGTCATGCATTTGCATTTTGTTTAGGTAACATGCTTTGCATTATCATATCTTGAAATTGTGTATTAGTTGCTACTTGTTCCAGCATTAACATTAGTTTCATTGGTCATTGTACGTTCATAGTATTGCCACGCATATTCATTACATTTTAGGTCTAGGCCATATTGGTATTGCCATGCATATTGAGTCTTAAATCATATTGGTATTGTCATGCATTACTATGTTATTTAGGTCTTAGGTTACATAAGCATTTTCATGCATATTCAACATATTAGGTCCAAGTCATAATTGCATTATCAAGCATTGCATGCATATTAAGTTAGGATAGCATTTATTGCCATGCAAAATCATGATAGGCATTTAGGTTATTTTGAATTGTCATACATTTCCTTTACCATTTAGGCTTTAGACCATGCATTTCATACATTTTATTTGTTGTATGTTCATGCATTCCATGTCATTGCCACATGATTTATGACTTAGGCCAATCAATGGCTCAAAGTCATGCTCTTTTGAGCATACTTGTGGAAAATTAAAGGGTTGTCAAATTGATTACTCTACCTTTGTGATTTTTTTTTACTTACCCAATTTTTGTCCAAGGTTTTTAAATGTTTTAGATACTGTCCTTAGGTCTTTAGGATGATCTCCATAAATTTTTACTTTGATTTTTGAATGAATTTATCAAGGAAAAAAATGTGTTTTGACAAAACAGTTTTTTTCACCCAGAACTCGAACTTCTCCAATTTTTATGGGAAGTCATATTTAGTCAAAAAATTAAGCCAATTTTTTCTCATGTAGTTTTACATGTTCTGAGTCTCCAGATTGTTTTTTAGAATTTTTTGAATTTTTAAAAATATGAAGAAAATTCGTGTGACAAAACTAGACAGTAGAGGCAGATTTGAAATCAAAAAAGAAATAATGGTTGAATTTGGCTAAGGCATTTAGAGGGGGTTGGTTAGAAGCTTTAGCTACTGTCTTAGGGTAGTTTCTAAGCCTTTTTAAACTTTAAAAATGATTTTATAAATCACGGGTTAAGGATGGTCAAGTCTGGGATTTTAAACTTAGGAAATTAGAGCCATTTTAAAAGGGTTTGGTAGGGGTTTTAATCTTTATTCAAGTTTTTCCTCAAAATTGTTTTCAAACAATCACAAAAGTTTTTTTTTTTTTGAAAATATAATTTGACATATTTTCCTAAGGTAGCCGGACATCTTTTTAGATATACAGATTTCTTTATTTAGAGGAAAAAATACATTTTCATGCATTGCATTTTCCATGTTCATGCATTTTATTTAATATGTGCTTTTTGTTATTATATTTTGCATGGTATTATTATTACTTTGATTTACATTTTATGATGTTATATTGTTTGCCATATGATTTTGAATATTTCATGTTATCCTATACTTTTTATTTAGTGATTTATTTTTGTCACATTATTTAGCATATACTATGTTCATGCATTTTTATTTTATTTTCATGCATATTTTATAATAGCATTGTTTTATGTTTCATGTCACTTAGATCATATTCCATGTCATTTAGGTTATATTATTTAAATATGCTATGTCATTTAAAATATGCCATATCATTTAAAATTGCCATGTCATTTAAATCATTTTATCTCATTTATAATATACCATGATACTTAGGATTTTTCATTTCATCTAGAATATACTATGCCATTTAAATTATGTCATGTCATTTAAGTTGCATTATATTATCTAGACTTTGCCATGTCATTTTATTTATGTCATACATGTTCATATTCATTTTTTAAATGTTTTTTTTTTTTAAAAAAAAAGGAAAATGATTTTCAATAAAAAATAAAGATATTCCCGAGTTAAAATAATTCATTAGTTCTCTACTGGGTTTGCTGGAGAGAATATCATCAATTATCATTAATAAAGGAATATCTTTCTTTCAAGAAACGAGAATGATTCGGAAAGTTTTCCAAATAAATAAAAATTTCTATATTTTGCCGATTTTGTCGGGGAATATAGGAAAATATTGAACTAATAAATTCCGAATCATTTTCAATTAAAAATGCAATTATTTCTCTTTAAACTGGGAATTAACTTGAAATACTAAATTAAAACCGACTTTTTTACCGAGACTTGAGATAACACATGATTAATAAGGTACCGTTTTAGACGGGCGTTGCTGGGGTGCTAATCCTTCCCCGCACGTAACCGAGTCCCGAACCCGATTCCTCGATTTTCTCTGGTTTATAACACAGACTTGAAATTGGTTTTAAAAATATTTTAATTAATTTTAAAATATTTTATAAAATCGGTTTTAATAGGTGGCTGATCACACCTAGCTAAAAAAGATTGGTGGCGACTCCATGTCTTTTTACGAGGCCGTTTTCATACCCTTGACCTTTTATTTCAATCTAGAAGAATTAAGTCGTCTTTTTCTCTGCTTCTGTTTCCGTCCTCACACGAAAGGGTCCCCGCGATCGGGATCACGTATCGACATAACCTATGTTATGTTCTACTTTGCAATTAGCAAAAACTTGACCATAATCATTAATCAAAATTGCCACTTATGAATAGGAAATCAAGATAATTACACGGATCAAGACTCCTAAACTAGCAATAGATAATTATCAAGATCTATCTAGTTCGCGACCTAAACAAATCAAAACAATATCATAAAAAAAATTTATGGAAGAACATAATCAACTTTGATAGAAAACTAATGATAGATAAATCTGAAAATCAATTAAAAAACTTGTCTAGGGCTTTGAAATCACCCTTAACCAAATAGAAGTTTGCCTTGCATAGGCATAGTTAACATAAACATGAATATTCAAAAGAAACTAAGAAGAAAAATAGAATTAAAACTAAGAGATTAGAGAATAAGAAGAAGAAGATTGATAAATAATCAAAAGCATGTCCTAGTTGATGGCTCAAAAGATGGTATTTATAGAGCTTTCTGACCTTGGAAACCATTTCTTGTTGATCAAGGAAGCTAGGAGGCAAAATAAGGCAATTTTGGGCAATTTTAAGAATTTTTACGATTTTGGAGTCTGTAGCTCGGCGCCGCGGCCCCGAGTTTCTGTTTGTGGGCTCCGCGGCCCCAAGTTTCTGACTTCGCTGCTGCACTATCACGTATTTTGTCGGCTAATTTGGATGACCATTTCTTATCCGACTTGGGTGTGTAAACTATCGTTGGAAAGGTATTCAAATAAGCTTCAAAAGTCAAGAAGGAAGTTTCTTCAAATAAAGTTTTAACATAATGACTTATTAGCAACAAGCTCCGGAGGTCAAATCTGATTGATCACTTAGCACTAAGAATTTGATATTTTTGACTCCCAAGTCTTCCTCCATCTTATGATTGTGACTTTATAAACTCTTTAACATCATATTTGACATGTTTTGACTTTATCTCATCCAAAATACCTATAATTCACAAAACCATAATAAAATGTCAAGGATCTTAAAAATTAAAGCACAAAGTATAAGGAAATAATATATGAAAATGTATGAAATTAAGCATTTATCAAATTCCCCCACACTTAGTCTTTTGCTAGTCCTCAAGCAAAATCAAATAAAAACAAAATAAGAAAACCTAATTTAATATACTATCAATAATAATGAGAGACAATCATTGAACAAGTCTTATAACTAATCAATAACTTAAAGAGTTTCACAAAGAATCATGCTTGATAGTAAAGGTTTTGAGTTAAGCTAACATTAACATAATACATCTCAATCAAAATAGTGCATGTTCAAACTTAATTTCAACTTCTCACATGGGATACTCTCATGATTTTCACTCTTTAAAGTAGTGGTAAAGTGTTTACACTCAATCAATCTCATGAAAACAGTTCTACCATATGCTTGCTTGTCCACCTATTCTCCATTACTTAGATCATACAACTTCATGAATCAAGAGGTATTTATTCAAGGTTGTAATGGGGCCAAGGGGTTGTAATGTGGTTAAAGAATAAAAAGGAAAAGATATCACAAAGGTTCCAAAGACTTATTGAATTTAGAGACAAAATTAGATTTTGCAAATAAAACTTTCTCAATATTCTTTAGAAGTACATAATCATATAGGCTAAATATTTCATGTTGAGACTTTGCTTCATTCTAATGAACTTTGTAATATTCTTTTCTTTTCTCAAAAGTTCAAGAGATGATTCAATAATTTATTTATTTTTACATGGGAAAGTATTTTTACAATGTTCCCTGGTCTTTTTCTCTTGACTTTTGCCTCTCTCTTTTTCCCCCACACTTATCTTTTGTTCTAACTCAAATTTTTAACTAAAAATATCCCTTGTTTTTGCAATATGTCTCAAACATTCTAGTTCATCTTTAGAACAAGGATAAAGATATAAATGTGTTTAGGCTAGGTGTAAGATGTGGTTACCAATAAAATAGCATATTCAATGTAGGCTCAAATTGGCTTACTAGGGGGATATTTTCTTGGAACATCAATAGAGATGGCTGTTTGGCCCTGGTCATAATCCTAATACCTTAATCATATTCATGTTATCACATACATTAATATAGTCTCAAAAGGTTTTAAAGCAAGTTCTAGAGAAACATGTTATCATAAGAGCACACAAGAAAGAAATTGGATTGATATGTATAATGTATCAATCTTATAGGCTCAAAACTCACAAGGATGATTATACAAGTCAATATCAAGTCTAAACATGCTTCTTCCTCAATCAACATATCATATTAACATTGGCTCATGAAAAATAGTGATATCGAGCTTAATTCTCATGAAATCTTACCACGAATGATCAATTTTAGACCTATTCAATTCATATTTCATTATAGTATGGAAAGTAACTAGAACACACTAAAAACAAACTAAAAACTAAACTAAACTAAAGGAAATCCTAAATTCCTCCCCCCACACTTAATTCTTACATTGTCCTCAATGTAATTCTATTATCCCCAAATATAATAATCATGTGTAAAAGAAAAGAATTACTAATCAAACAAACAAACTAAAGAAAAACAATAAAGGATAGAATGATGGAGAGTAAAGAATAGCAAATTTGATTATAATATGTGCTCTCCATCCTTTTGGGTTGCCTTCTAAGAAGCGCTTGGTTTATTGTCCTCAGCCTGACTTAGACCCATGCCATCATTACTCAACATAATTTGGCTCATAAAGTGGCAACTCCTCGATATCTAGCATTGGAAAGTTCTCATAATAAGGCTTCAATCTATGGCCATTTACCTTGAATGCTTTATCTGTCTTTGAACTTTTGATTTCAACTGCACCATGAGTAAACACATTAGTAATAACAAAAGGTCCAACCCAACGAGAATGTAACTTACCTGGAAACAACTTAAGGCGTGAATGGAAAAGAACTTTTTGTCCAACAACAAAGTCCTTTCTTGATATCATCTTGTCAAGAAACGCTTTAGTTTTTTCCTTGTAAATCCTAGAATTCTCATATGCATCATTCCTTATCTCCTCAAGTTCTTGTAACTGAAGTTTTCTTTGCTTACCTGCCTCATCCATCTCCATGTTGCATTGTTTGATAGCCCAATATGCTTTATGTTCTAATTCGACCGGAAGATGACAAGGCTTAACATAAACAAGTCGATAAGGAGACATACCAATGGGTGTCTTATATGCTATCCTATAAGCCCAAACTGCATCATCTAGACGTAAACTCCATCTTTTCGATTTGGATTGACAGTTTTTTCAAGGATGAATTTTACCTCTCGATTTGACACTTCAGCTTGCCCACTAGTTTGAGGATGATAGGATGTGGAAACCTTATGTGTGATGTTATACCTTCCTAAAAGTGTTTCCATGGACCTATTACAAAAGTGAGTACCTCGATCGCTGATTATGACCCATCGTGTTCCAAACCTTGCAAAAATGTTAGTTTTCAAAAAATTTGAAACAACTTTAGAATCATTAGTCTTAGTGACTTTTGCTTCCACCCATTTTGAAACATAATCAATAGCAACTAATATATAAAGATTACCAAAAGAAGGAAAAGGTCCCATGAAATCCATGCCCCATACATCAAAAATTTCAACAATTAGTATGGGAGTTTGAGGCATTTGATTTCTAGCACCTAAGTTACCTGTTCTTTGGCACCTATCACATGACTTGCAAACGAGGTATGCATCTTTGAATAAGGTAGGCCAATAAAATCCCCCTGATCTCTGATTTATATAGAAAACCAAAAACCTGTTCGGACAAGACACAACTGTTGGAAAAAACTGTTCGGTTAAAAGTTGTGACATTAGGAAAATAACCAAATGGTTCGGTCTGGTCCGAACAGACATGTCTCAATCAGACAAGTCTCTTGGTTGGAGGATGCTGAACTGGTTCGGTTTGGACCGAATAAACATGTTGGTTAGGCAGTAAAAAATTAATTACTGACCCAAACCCGACCCAGCCCGGCGGCGCGTGCATGTGTGGTCCAGCCCAGTTTTGTGTAGGTCCTCACCCTTTACAAAAACTTGGGTGTCTCTTGGGGCCAAACCAACATGGAACACTAACCTATATATACTACGAACTAAAGCCGTACATTGTTCTACGTGGGATTGACTACCAAAAACAACATCAACCAACTATCTTCCTCTTCAAGTGGGTGTTTATGAGACTATTTTCTCATTCAAACATGATATCAATTGTGTACACAATTATACACCGTGTATCTACTTACGACAACCTACGTATTGGTATATGTATTTTGTATTTATACACTCAAATAATTACTTGATATTCAACAGTAAGTAGACCTGCTCAAGGGTCGAGCAGCCTGCCCGACCAGTACTAGATCGGGCTTAGACAGGTTTTTTTTTTAAAAATTTAATTTAAATTTAATTATAAAAATATATAAAAAATAAAAAATTATTTTTTATTAAAAATGAATAGTAAATTTTAGCCTACAGATCGGCCCGGATCCACCCAAATATGAGTCTGAACAAGCAAAAAAAAAATTCGAATCGCAATCTGACTCATGAACAGGTCTATTTATAAGGCATGACATAGGAATACAACATCCACGGCTACAACTCTTTGTTCAATCTCTAACAGCGAGTGGAATATTAAATGTAATTTTGGCAGTGGCCGATAATTGTAAAATGGAGAACATTGAGGGGCTTTTCATTGATCCCATTATTGAGCCATCTTTCAAAAACATATACGAGAATTCATAGTAGGCAAAAAAACAAAGGGTAAATTTGAAAAAGATATCATCAACAATATAATAATTGTTAAATGATATAATGAGTATGAATTATTTGAAAAAGAGAATTGAAAAATAAAAAACTATTAATAAAAAAATTGTAAAGACAAAACTACCATTGATAAAAAAATCTTATCTTCTCTTTTTCTCATATTTTTTAATTTATTTTTTAATTAAAAAATATATTTTTTTGAAAATAATTTTTTTTCAATTTTAAAAAATCAAATTTTTTATTTTTTATTTACTTTTTTTAATTAAAAATTTTTTAAAAATAAAATCAATATTTCCAAAATTAATATTCTTTATTTTTTAAATTTTTTAAAAAAATAAATATTTAAATATTTTATTTTTTAAATTTATTTTCAATTAAAATTTTTAAAAAATAATATTTTCTTAATGGAGGAGAAAGGAAAAGTAGATTTTTTCATTAAGGGTAATTTTGTCTTTACAATATCCTTTATAATAATTTCTAATTGTTCATTTTTCTTTTTCAAATAAATTTTATTCATTAGACCTGTCGCAACCCAAAAAATAATGAGTCTCATTGCAAGACTTTATTATTCGTTAAGCGTGACTTTAAAAAACCGAGGAAAAGTCGACTTAATTCCTCTAGAAAAATGAAGGTTTTGAAAATGACCTTGAAAAAGACATGGAGTCGCCACCAATCTTTTTTAGCTAGGTGTGATCGGCCACCTATTAAAACAGATTTTATAAAATATTTAAAAAATTAATTTAAACATTTTTAAAATCAATTTCAAGTCTGCGTTTAAACCAGAGAAATCAAAGAAACGGGTTCGGGACTCGGTTACGTGCGGGGAAGGATTAGCACCCCCACAACGCCCGTATAAAACGGTACCTTATTAATCGTGTGTTATCTCTAATCTCGGTATAAAGTTGGTTTTTAATTTAGTATTTCAAGTTAATTCCCAATTTGAAGAAAAATAATTCCATTTTTAATTGAAAATGATTCGGAATTTATGAATTCAAAATTTTCCTATATTCCCCAACAAACGTGGCAAAATATAGAAATTTTTATTAGTTTTGGAAAACTTTATGAAACATTCTCTTTTTTTGAAAGAAAGTGTGAGACCCTCGTAAGCCAGAGATGACTCGGGTCTCCTATAACACTCTAATAGTTCGGAACTACACATGTAAAATCCACTAGGAAGGACGGACTATCATGTGGTATACATGTTGTATGATAGGTTATAGAATTGGAGGTTAAATCAGGTGGTTAAACGATCTGACCCTAAAATAGTTTAAAATTCAGACTAAAATCGGGAAGGGCAAAATTCCATATAATATGCTAAATTGAGTGGATATGATGAGAAAATACTATATAGAATCCATACCTATTATCAGAGCAACAATCGACATCAAATTCAAAAAAATATGCATTAGGGGTATTTTGGTCATTTTACACCCCTTTTCATTTTTAGTCCGAGAAATGGTATAAATGGGCTTTTTGACTATATAATATGTTAATATGACATTTGGATCTAATATTTGGCATTAAAAAAAAAAAAAAAAAAAGTCAAAGTTGGTCAACTTTTTTTGACCAAGCTTAGGCAAGATGAGAAACATGGGATAATTTCCCATAAGATATCAGCCCTAATATGAAGACACAACGTCTTCTTCTTTTTTTTCATGCCGTAAGGCATTTTCTCCCCAAAAACACCATTAAAGCTTGCTAAAGCTTTCTCTCTCCTCCAAATTTCAAGGGAAATCACCAAGTATTGCAAGGATTCCACTAACCTATAGGTAATTTCATATTCTAAGCTTGATTTTGATATTAGATTTTGAAGAATTTGTCTCTATCTATGAGAAATCATTTTGGCTGAAAATTGGTAGTGATGAATCACCATGTTGCCGCCACTTTTTTCGTTATGGGAGGTGTTCCTCCACCTCTTTAAACCGTAAATTAGTATCGGATAGCTTTGAATCAAATTTAGAGGCTAAAACAAGCTTGGTTAAAACCCTAGCTTGCCCATGAGGTGGTGCTGCCACCTACCTTGGTTGTCCGAGGCCACCGTTAGCTTCATTGTTATTGTGTGAGCAACTTTTCAGTTGATTGTTGCTCCGAATTTTGACTCGAGCTAAGTGTAGGAATTTATTTGTAAAAAATTCTTAAGCTGAAAATTTTTGGATAGTAGCTAACTATTATAAATAATGGGAATTTGAGTGTCCCGTAGTTGTAAAATACTTACAGAATATCCTGACGATGTCATAGGTACCCATATCGTGGAGTTCGCCTGGGATCGCGACAGAGTAACGAAAGTGTCGCTTTAATACTCGAAATAACACAGTGAATATTTAGGTTAATCTAGGAAGTAGTTATTGTTTTATATGCAATGTTGACTGATATGGAAATTGAAACACGAAAGATTGCTCGGATTACAAAAATGGTAAGTTTCGAACCTTACGCGGATCAAAGGCGTAAGTGTGGTGTTAGTATGGTTACACGAGGTAAGTGTTGTGGAGTTGAATAATAATGAATGTTAGCTAATTGTAATGCTTTGAGAAACATAAGTAGAAATATATTAGTGTAGAGATTGTTTCCTAGCATAGTATATATATATATATAAATATATATATATATTACTCCATGAAATTAGAGAATTAATATATCATACTATTATTGTACGGACAGGGTGATGTCCGGGATGCTATTTTATACGGACAAGGTGATGTTCGGGATGCTATTTTATACGGACAAGGTGATGTTCGGGATGCTATTTTATACGGACAAGGTGATGTCCGGGATGATAATATTGTACGGACAGGGTGATGTCCGGGATGCTAATATTGTACGGACAGGGTGAAGTCCGGGATGCTAATATTGTACGGACAGGGTGATGTCCGGGATGCTAATATTGTACGGACAAGGTGAAGTCCGGGATGCTATTGTTGTACGGGCAAAATAGTCCAGGATAACAGATATTACGGACTAGTATAAGTCCGGGATATTTTGATAATGTAGACATGAGAAATTCTTCATTTATAATTGTGAAGGTATACACGTAAAATCGATTGCTAAATATTTTTGGCTATCAAGTTAGGCTAGCCAATAGCTTATTTATATTCAACACTCAGTATAGAAGATTTCATATGGGACAAATAATTTTTATAAGTCCCGGAATAATTTTTAAATATTACTTTTCGGTTAATTAGTCATACTTGATATGTCATGTTTATACTTTAATGGTAAAGAAAGGAAGTACGAAATTTCCAAGTACTCATCCTAGTTACCTTATGCTCACTGAGTTTTTCGACTCACTTTGTTTATTTTTAATTTCTTTTCAGATTCTAACAGACCCAGCTCTTCCCATATTCCGGATAGCTAGCTGCTCACATACTTTTGGTGAGCGAATTGACCCAAGACGTGGTAAGCTGTGGCGATGGTTGGGTACATTTTGCAGTCACTAGGGTATCATGGGTCCTTTGTATTTTGTGTATGTTGAATATGTTCTGTATATTTATAAGCGGATGTAATTAATTGATGTATGATGTATAACAGTCTTATAGGCCTGGTATGACATGGTGATGTTTATTTTGTTATGATATAGCATAAATATATGTTTGTATATAAGATGTCATAAAGGTTGAGTCTGCTGCGGGGCATTTCGGTTACTCCCTATCGGAGGCGTCCAAACCGAGATGTCATGTGTTGATGAATTATTATATTGTGAATGTTGATGATTGAACGGTAAACGCCCATGTAGGGCGAGATCATGCCAAAATGTTCTTTAATTTGGTTTGATGAGTATAGACAGGCTTCGGAGGCAGGGGCATACCTTGTCTCTAGCCGGTCACATGCCCTGAATTTGGGGTGTGACAAAGGTGGTATCAGAGCATGGTCTAGAGGTCAGTGACTGCAAAAAAAAAAAAAAAAAAAAAAAAAAAAAAGTTGTAGGGTAGTAGTGCATTGCTTACAAGTAATCCCGAGATATTAGTAAGTAGTGTACTACCCCTATGGGTGTGTATCGTCACATGCTACTACGTCCGGTGATTTTTAAGCTAGCTAGCACATATTAAACTTTATAAATAATATTATGGAATTATTGACATATGTTTATTTTCTAGATACGATGCCTCCCCAAACAAGAACTCGTAGACCTAGAGATAAATCAAGGGACCGAGAGCTTGAGGTCCCGGATCAGATTTCTGCTGGCCCTGAGATTAGAGGCCAGAGTGGGGAAAGTAGTAGGACTTCTACTAGGAATACTACAGAGACGGAGATGAGATTTGACAGGATGGATGCTAAAATGGATGAGGTATTACACCAGGTAGAGGCTCTGACGCAGGTTGTGGCAGAGCAACAGAGGAAATTAGATCAGGCCCAGCAGGCACAGCCACAGCCACAACAGGCAGCTGCACCGGTAGAGTCAGAGCAGGGCCGACCAGAGGGATACCTTCAGGTTTCGTTATCTGAGTTTAAGAAGAATCAACCACCTTTGTTTACAGGGAAGGATGCGAATGCAGATCCCAATGACTTTTTGGATCAATGTAGTAGATTGTTCATATCATTGGGATGTTCTCCGGTTCGATCTGTAGAGTTAATTAGTTTCCAGCTTAGGAGTATAGCTGGGACGTGGTATACGACCTTGCTTAAGAGACGACGAGCTACTGATCCTCCATTAGCGTGGCCAGAATTTTGTACTGAGTTTCTTCGTAGGTTCTTACCACAGAGTGTTCGCGAGACTAGGGCTCGCGAATTTGAGCAGCTAAAGCAGACAGAGACCATGACTGTGACTGATTATGATATTCGATTTTCAGATCTTTCTGTATATGCACCACAGTTGGTATCCACCGAGTATGATAGAGCTAAGAGGTTTGTGGATGGTCTTCGAGAGTATTTGTTTAGGTCAGTTCAGTTGACAGAGACATCCACATATGCTGATGTCCTAAATTCTGCTCTAAGGTTCGAGCAGCGAGCTCGAGATAGGCAGAGTGATAGGGGCCTACAAAAGAGGCCCAGATTTGGTGGACAGGGTTCTAGGGCAATAGGGTTATCAGGGCCAGTTGGTGGTATCGTGTCTAGAGGAGAGACATTTACTAGTGGTGTACAGAGCGTCTGGGGTCAAAACAGTCAGCATAGACCTGGTGGTCGCCCTCAGAGTACATCAGCAACTACTACTACTGGGGGAGCTTCTACCCCATTATGTCAGATTTGTGGACGCCGACATAGAGGCGTATGTTGGAGATCAGATTTATGTTTTAGATGCGGTAAATCGGGGCACATGAGGAGAGACTGCCCATTGGGTTCTGGCTCACTCCCACCAGTAGTAGCTCCACTCCCAACTACAGCTGCACCAGGACAGTCAGCATGATCAGTCGTACAACAGGCTGTCAGAGGTACTCAGGGTCGGGGACAGCAATCTGCTGGTAGGGGACAGACGTCAGGCGGCAGGGGGCAGGCTCGAGTTTTTGCACTGACACCTAGGGATGCCCAGGCATCCAATGCAGTTGTGACAGGTATTATTATGGTTTGTTTACAGCCTGCACATGCTTTATTTGATCCGGGTGCCACCCATTCATTTATTTGCCCTCGATTTGTGGATATTTTGCTCAGAGATGTTAGTGAGTTAAATGAACCTTTGCTAGTTTCAACACCTGTCGGGGTAGAGTATGTAGTTAGTCAAGTTTTGAAAGGGTGTGATATTGAGATTGGTGGGGAGGTGTTCATAGCCGATCTAGTGATACTAGATATACTAGAATTTGATGTGATATTGGGCATGGATTGGCTAGCTGCCAATTATGCTGTGTTAGATTGTTTCGAGAAGGTTATTACCTTCCAGATACCAGGAAAATTAGTTTTAAAATATCAGGGAGATCGAAGTATGAATACAACAAGAATGATATCGGTCTTAAAAGCTGAGAAGTTGTTAAAGAGTGGCTGTCAAGGCTATTTAGCCTATGTGTGCGATATTGAAGGCAAGGTTTCGGATTTGGATAAGATACCAGTAGTATCTGAGTTTCCAGATGTATTTCCAGAGGAGTTACCGGGACTGCCTCCTGAACGAGAGATTGAGTTCTGTATTGATGTGTTTCCAGGAACCCAGCCTATTTCAATTTCCCCTTACCGTATGGCTCCCCTTGAACTGAGGGAATTAAAGGTACAACTTCAGGATTTGTTGGACAAGGGATTCATACGCCCAAGTACTTCACCTTGGGGTGCTCCGGTATTGTTTGTTAAGAAAAAGGATGGATCCCTGCGGCTATGTATTGACTATAGGCAACTTAATAAAATGACTATTAAAAATAAGTACCCACTACCGAGGATTGATGATTTGTTTGATCAGTTGCAGGGAGCTAGTTGTTTTTCTAAGATTGATCTTCGATCAGGTTATCATCAGCTCCGTATTCGGAGGGAAGATGTGCCTAAGACTGCTTTTCGCACGCGTTATGGGCACTATGAGTTTCTTGTAATGTCTTTTGGACTGACTAACGCTCCTGCAGCTTTTATGGATCTAATGAACAGGGTGTTTAAACCCTATTTAGATCACTTCATGATAGTATTTATTGATGATATTTTGGTGTATTCACGGACTGAGGATGATCATAGCCAGCATCTTAGGGTGGTACTTGAGACCTTGAGAACACAGCAGTTATATGCTAAGTTTTCAAAGTGCGAGTTCTGGTTGAGTAGTGTAGGATTTCTTGGACATATTGTATCCAAGGAAGGTATTAGTGTGGACCCTAAAAAGGTGGAGGCAGTACGTGATTGGAAAAGGCCTACCACCGTTACTGAGATTCGGAGTTTCTTGGGGCTGGCAGGGTATTACAGGAGGTTTGTTGAGAATTTTTCAAGATTGGCAGCTCCATTGACTAGACTTACCCAGAAGGATGTCAAGTTTGAGTGGTCAAACGAATGTGAGAGGAGCTTTCTAGAGCTCAAGGAACGTTTGACTACTGCTCCAGTTTTGACATTACCCACGGGATCCGGTGGATATGTTGTATATTGTGATGCATCTAGGGTTGGATTGGGATGTGTATTAATGCAGGGTGGCAAGGTTATAGCATATGCCTCAAGGCAGTTGAAGAAACATGAGCAGAATTATCCTACACATGATTTAGAGTTAGCAGCCATTATCTTTGCATTAAAGATATGGCGACATTACCTATATGGCCAATCATGTGAGATATACACCGATCACAAGAGTTTAAAATATATTTTTGATCAACGGGAGTTAAATTTAAGACAGAGGCGGTGGTTGGAGTTACTCAAGGATTACGATTGCACTATCCTTTATCATCCAGGCAAAGCCAACGTGGTTGCAGACGCTTTGAGCCGTAAATCTATGGGAAGCATGGCTCACTTGTCCCTAGAGAAGAGACCGTTGGCTAAGGCTATTCAGGATTGTTTGGGAAGAGGTGTTACCTTGAGTTTTATCGGGACTGGTGCACTTATTGCACATGTACAGGTTAGATCCTCCTTAGTAGAGGAAGTTAAAGCAAGGCAGCATGTCGATGCTTTTTGTACTGAGACTATAACTAGTGTGAAACAGGGTAAAAATGATGGATTTCAAGTAGATGAAGAGGGAAGTCTCCGTTTCCATAGTCGATTAGTAGTTCCTGAGATAGAGGGAATTCGAGGTAAGATCCTTGATGCAGCACATAATTCATCATATACGATGCATCCTGGTGCTACCAAGATGTACCGTGATCTTAAGCAATTCTACTGGTGGCAAGGCATGAAACGTGATGTAGCAGATTATGTGGCTAAATGCCTAATATGTCAGCAAGTAAAGGCTGAACATTTGAGACCAGCTGGTCTATTGCAGAGTCTTGAAGTGCCAGAGTGGAAATGGGATCATGTTACCATGGATTTTGTAATTGCTTTGCCTAGAACTAAGGCAGGATATAATTCAATTTGGGTGATTGTCGACAGATTGACTAAGTCGGCACATTTTATTCCAGTGAAAACTATTTATCCAGCTAATAAGTATGCTAAGCTTTATTTGGATCGAATTGTGCCTTTACATGGTGTACCATTATCGATTATATCAGACAGAGGTTCGCAGTTTACAGCGAGATTTTGGAAATCATTCCAGGAGGCCCTCGGTACGCAATTGCGGTTTAGCACTGCTTTTCACCCCCAGACAGATGGACAATCGGAGAGGACTATACAGACCCTTGAGGATATGTTGCGGGCCTGTGTATTAGATTTTGAAGGGACTTGGGATGATCATTTACCTTTGATTGAGTTTGCTTATAACAACAGTTATCACAGCAGTATACAGATGGCACCATTTGAGGCACTATATGGTCGGAAGTGTAGATCACCTGTTGGTTGGTTTGAGGCAGGCGAGTATCGGCTACTTGGTCCAGATATTGTGCAAGATGCAGTGCAAAAGGTTGGAATAATAAGAGAGAAGTTGATGGCTGCCCAAAATCGGCAAAAGGCCTATGCTGATAACCGAAGACGTGAGTTAGAGTTTGATGTTGGAGATTATGTGTTCCTAAAAGTTTCACCTTTCAAAGGGGTTATGAGATTTGGGAGACGAGGTAAGTTGAGTCCAAGGTACATTGGACCATTCCAGATATTGAGCCGTAAAGGTGCGGTAGCATATGAGTTAGCATTGCCTCCAGACTTGAGCTTTGTACACCCTGTATTCCATGTGTCTATGTTGCGAAAATACATTTCAGACGATTCACATGTTTTACAGCCACAGGCAACACAGATAGACTCCCAGTTAGCATATATTGAAGAACCCGTAACCATTGTAGATCGTCAAGTGCGAAAGATGCGGTCCAAGGAAGTTCCTACAGTTAAAGTTTTGTGGCAGTATCACAATACACAAGAGGCTACATGGGAACTCGAGGATGAGATGAGACAGCAGTACCCCCAGTTATTTCAAACATGAGGTAATTCTTTATAGATTAATTTTATGTAAAATTCGAGGACGAATTTTATTAAGGGGGGAGAAATGTGAGACCCTCGTAAGCCAGAGATGACTCGGGTCTCCTATAACACTCTAATGGTTCGGAACTACACATGTAAAATCCACTAGGAAGGACGGACTATCATGTGGTATACATGTTGTATGATAGGTTATAGAATTGGAGGTTAAATCAGGTGGTTAAACGATCTGACCCTAAAATAGTTTAAAATTCAGACTAAAATCGGGAAGGGCAAAATTCCATATAATATGCTAAATTGAGTGGATATGATGAGAAAATACTATATAGAATCCATACCTATTATCAGAGCAACAATCGACATCAAATTCAAAAAAATATGCATTAGGGGTATTTTGGTCATTTTACACCCCTTTTCATTTTTAGTCCGAGAAATGGTATAAATGGGCTTTTTGACTATATAATATGTTAATATGACATTTGGATCTAATATTTGGCATTAAAAAAAAAAAAAAAAAAAGTCAAAGTTGGTCAACTTTTTTTGACCAAGCTTAGGCAAGATGAGAAACATGGGATAATTTCCCATAAGATATCAGCCCTAATATGAAGACACAACGTCTTCTTCTTTTTTTTCATGCCGTAAGGCATTTTCTCCCCAAAAACACCATTAAAGCTTGCTAAAGCTTTCTCTCTCCTCCAAATTTCAAGGGAAATCACCAAGTATTGCAAGGATTCCACTAACCTATAGGTAATTTCATATTCTAAGCTTGATTTTGATATTAGATTTTGAAGAATTTGTCTCTATCTATGAGAAATCATTTTGGCTGAAAATTGGTAGTGATGAATCACCATGTTGCCGCCACTTTTTTCGTTATGGGAGGTGTTCCTCCACCTCTTTAAACCGTAAATTAGTATCGGATAGCTTTGAATCAAATTTAGAGGCTAAAACAAGCTTGGTTAAAACCCTAGCTTGCCCATGAGGTGGTGCTGCCACCTACCTTGGTTGTCCGAGGCCACCGTTAGCTTCATTGTTATTGTGTGAGCAACTTTTCAGTTGATTGTTGCTCCGAATTTTGACTCGAGCTAAGTGTAGGAATTTATTTGTAAAAAATTCTTAAGCTGAAAATTTTTGGATAGTAGCTAACTATTATAAATAATGGGAATTTGAGTGTCCCGTAGTTGTAAAATACTTACAGAATATCCTGACGATGTCATAGGTACCCATATCGTGGAGTTCGCCTGGGATCGCGACAGAGTAACGAAAGTGTCGCTTTAATACTCGAAATAACACAGTGAGTATTTAGGTTAATCTAGGAAGTAGTTATTGTTTTATATGCAATGTTGACTGATATGGAAATTGAAACACGAAAGATTGCTCGGATTACAAAAATGGTAAGTTTCGAACCTTACGCGGATCAAAGGCGTAAGTGTGGTGTTAGTATGGTTACACGAGGTAAGTGTTGTGGAGTTGAATAATAATGAATGTTAGCTAATTGTAATGCTTTGAGAAACATAAGTAGAAATATATTAGTGTAGAGATTGTTTCCTAGCATAGTATATATATATATAAATATATATATATATTACTCCATGAAATTAGAGAATTAATATATCATACTATTATTGTACGGACAGGGTGATGTCCGGGATGCTATTTTATACGGACAAGGTGATGTCCGGGATGCTATTTTATACGGACAAGGTGATGTTCGGGATGCTATTTTATACGGACAAGGTGATGTCCGGGATGATAATATTGTACGGACAGGGTGATGTCCGGGATGCTAATATTGTACGGACAGGGTGAAGTCCGGGATGCTAATATTGTACGGACAGGGTGATGTCCGGGATGCTAATATTGTACGGACAAGGTGAAGTCCGGGATGCTATTGTTGTACGGGCAAAATAGTCCAGGATAACAGATATTACGGACTAGTATAAGTCCGGGATATTTTGATAATGTAGACATGAGAAATTCTTCATTTATAATTGTGAAGGTATACACGTAAAATCGATTGCTAAATATTTTTGGCTATCAAGTTAGGCTAGCCAATAGCTTATTTATATTCAACACTCAGTATAGAAGATTTCATATGGGACAAATAATTTTTATAAGTCCCGGAATAATTTTTAAATATTACTTTTCGGTTAATTAGTCATACTTGATATGTCATGTTTATACTTTAATGGTAAAGAAAGGAAGTACGAAATTTCCAAGTACTCATCCTAGTTACCTTATGCTCACTGAGTTTTTCGACTCACTTTGTTTATTTTTAATTTCTTTTCAGATTCTAACAGACCCAGCTCTTCCCATATTCCGGATAGCTAGCTGCTCACATACTTTTGGTGAGCGAATTGACCCAAGACGTGGTAAGCTGTGGCGATGGTTGGGTACATTTTGCAGTCACTAGGGTATCATGGGTCCTTTGTATTTTGTGTATGTTGAATATGTTCTGTATATTTATAAGCGGATGTAATTAATTGATGTATGATGTATAACAGTCTTAGAGGCCTGGTATGACATGGTGATGTTTATTTTGTTATGATATAGCATAAATATATGTTTGTATATAAGATGTCATAAAGGTTGAGTCTGCTGCGGGGCATTTCGGTTACTCCCTATCGGAGGCGTCCAAACCGAGATGTCATGTGTTGATGAATTATTATATTGTGAATGTTGATGATTGAACGGTAAACGCCCATGTAGGGCGAGATCATGCCAAAATGTTCTTTAATTTGGTTTGATGAGTATAGACAGGCTTCGGAGGCAGGGGCATACCTTGTCTCTAGCCGGTCACATGCCCTGAATTTGGGGTGTGACAGAAAGATATTCCTTTATTAATGATAATTGATGATATTCCCTCCAGCAAACCCGGTAAAGAACTCATGAATTATTTTAACTCGGGAATATCTTTATATTTATTTAAAAATCATTATCCTTTCTTGAAAACATTTAAAAGAAATGAATATGTATATGCATGACATAAATAAAATGACATAGCAAAATCTAAATAATATAATGCAACCTAAATGACATGACATGATTTGAATGCCTTAGCATATTCTAAATGAAATGTAATATCCTAAGTTATATGATATATTCTAAATGAAATTAAATGACCTATGTAACATAATACATTCTCTATGAAATGCAATATCCTAAGTCATATGATATAATCTAAATGAAATAAAATATTCTAGATGACACAATATATCCTAAATGAAATGAAATGATTTAAATGACATGACAAATATGAATGATATGGCGTATAATTTAAATGACATTGAATAAGATAATGCTATCATATAATATGCATGAAAATAAAAATAATAATGCATGAACATAGTATATGCTAAATAAAAATAACTAAATAAAAGCATAGGATATCATGAAATATTCAAAGCCATATAATAAACCATATAACATCAAAAAAAATATAAATCAAAATAATAACAATATCATAGAAATTATTATAGCAAGAATCACATATTATATAAAATGCATGAATATGAAAAATGCAATGCATGAAATGTATTTTTTCCTTTAATTAAGGAAATCCGTATATCTAAAAAACATATCCGGCTACCTTAGGAAAATATGTCAAATTAAATATTCTAAAACCAAAATACTTTGTGATTGTTTGAAAACAATTTTGGAAAGCTTGAATTAAAAATAAAAAACTGGGCTAAATCTTTTTTAAATGGCTCTAATTTCCTAAGTTTAAAAATCCCAGACTTGACCACCCTTAACCCGAGAGTTAAAAAATCATTTTTAGAGTTTAAAAAGGCTTAGAAACTACCCTAAGTCACTAGCTAACATTCCTAATCAGCCCCTTCTACGTAACTTAACCAAAACAGAAAAATGATTTTTCTTTAAATTCAATTATGACTCCACTGTCCAGTTTTAAGCCACAATTTTTTATCCTATTTTTAAAAATTCAAAAAATTCTGAAATAAATACTGGAGACAAGGAAGCCCTTTTCGGTTGCTTGAGCGAAATGACTGTTTTGCCCCCCGGATGCAAATAAATATCAAACGGGCTCCAAATTCAATTTTTCTTTTTTTAATACTTCCAAAATAATAAAACATTGTCTTCTGGAAGTTTTCAAAATTATCCGAGTCCGTTTTCTATTTATTCGGATTTTTTCTTCCAAAAATGCCCTTTTATGTCCCTACATTTTACCATTTTTTAAACGAGCTCCAAATCAAGATTTTTCTTCACCAATCTCTTCCAAATAATTTTAAAGTGTGATCTGGAAGTTTTCATAATTTTTAGAGCTCATTTGGTATTTTTTCGGGATTTATCGGCTTGAATTACTATTTTTCAGTAATTTTCAGAATTTTCGGAGTTCATTTGCTATTTTTCCCGTATTTTCCAATTTTTCCTTTTCGCCTCCGAAACCCGGTTTTGCTCAAAACAAGTTCGATTTTCAGATTTTCTTCAAGCTTAGCCTTGGGCTATCCTTTTTTAATCATTCCTCATCCATTGGGGGCTTTGGTCTTACCTAGTCAGGCCATTTCTGTGATTCTTCCCGATTTCACCGAAATCCATTAAAAACCTTAATTCTCGATTTTCTCCCGGATTGGCTTTTCTTTCAATTTTTCAGTGGCTTCTCCATTACCCGTAGTCAGTGCTTATCTTTCATTTGGAACCTTCAATTTCGACCAATTTGATCGTTTAAGCACTTTTCCCCAAATTTCTCGGATTAGGATTTCCATTCTACTGAATCTCCAAATGCCAACTTCCGAACTCCATATCTTTCAATGTAGACCTTGTATTATCAAAATTCTTTCGCCATTTTTCAATTGAACTTAAAATCTTGATTTTAAAAGTGGGTTGACTTTTTCAGTAGTTGACTTTCTAGGGTTGACTTTTTTGGAGTTGACTTTTTTTGGGGTTGACTTTTTTCAAGTTTGATTTTTTTATGCTCGCCCTCTTAAACTAAGTCTCAGAGTACCACCTGCAGGATGAATAAAGTCTTTTTACACTCGGAAACATCAATTTATGAAGAAAACATACCTGTTTTAGTGGTCCGGACAAAATTAGGTGTCTACAGCTGCCCCTCTTTGGCTATTGCTGAGAATCAAGAATCAGGCAAAGATAAACAAACACTAATTTTGTACGGTCAGTGAAATCACATGGAAAGCAAAAGGGGTTTCTTCTTCATTCTTCTATGATTTTTTAATTTTTTTTTTTTTGAATAAACTGTAAATTGAAGATTTGTCCTTAAATTGAATTCCCTGACTGATCAAGGCTCGACCCGTCTTAAGGAAACGAATTCGATTTTCAAAAAGAAAAATTGCTGTAAATTGAAGATTTGCCCTTAAATTGAATTCCCTGACTAATCAAGGCTCGACCCGTCTTAAGGAAACGGATTCGATTTTCAAAAAGAAAAATTGGGCCCGAAGGTCTTAAGAATAGTGCCCGAAGGTCTTAAAAACTGGTGCCCGAAGGTCATTAAAATGGTGCCCGGGGTCTTAAAAACTGGTGACCGAAGGTCTTTAAAATGGTGCCCGAATGTCTTAAAAAATTCGTGCCCGGAGGTCTTTAAAATTGGTGCCCGGAGGTCTTTAAAATGGTGCCCGGAGATCTTAAAAAATTGGTGCTCGAAGGTCTTTAAAATGGTGCCCGGAGGTCTTACAAAACTGGTGCCCGGAGGTCTTTAAAATGGTGCCCGGAGGTCTTTAAAAAACTAGTGCTCGAAGGTTTTTAAAATAGTGCCCGGAGGTCTTAAAACACTAGTGCCCGAAAGCCTTTAAAATGGGTTTTGAAAATACCTTGAGACAGTCTCAAGGTTCAACTTGTCTGATAAACAAAATGAATTTGATTTAAAACAGAAGGAAATACATCGATGGCGGTCTCGAAGTCTGAATCTTTTGAGAAGAAAAACGAGTTCTCTTTGAGGAAGTTCAAGTTTCCCTGATTTCTGCACTGTTAGCTAAATGCAATGATGAGAATGTCATGCTTTGCAAATGCTTGTATGTTTTCCTAAAATAAATGCAATCAAATGATTGTGCCATGATTTCTAATCCATGGTTTCTTTGAGATTCACAGATTATATGACTTCAATGACGGAGTCTTCAATTGTTCATTGATGCCCCACTTAAAAAATTCTTCACTCAAGATATCTTGTCAAACAGTTCCAACTTCTGTCTCTCACTGAAGTTCACAGATTTTCTGACTTCATGATGGAGTTTCCACCACGTTTACTGTTTTTCTTTTCTTGGTGAACCTTCCAAACATTTCCCAAGATTTAAATCTATTCCTTAGTAATACTTTGAAATCCCTTCATTTAAAGATTTTTATTACTAATCATTATTCAATTTAATAACAACCATAATGCATCTCAATTGTATATGAAAGAGAATATGAATCAAGCAAAAATTGTCATGAAAAGGATAACAAGAATTTATTGCAAGAAATGTTTTAAAATGGTAAAAATAAATATCAAGGATATAAGAAACAAATATAAGGTTATAGGCTGTAGATGTCCCGGATGCGGAATATCTTGGACCCCTTCTTTTTCAAACCATCTGAAATTTCTCTTAAACGAGCAATTCATTTGGGTAACCCTTAACTTC
Source organism: Fremontodendron californicum (assembly GCA_030761205.1). Lineage (NCBI taxonomy): Eukaryota > Viridiplantae > Streptophyta > Magnoliopsida > Malvales > Malvaceae > Fremontodendron > Fremontodendron californicum. The sequence continues at coordinate 6,927,997 of JAULJL010000037.1, forward strand.
TGTAGTTACATCAGACTGAGTTGTTCCCCTTTCCTCTGATTGTCAGATATTTTCTCCCCCTTTACACGGAGCATTGATTCAAACTTTGATGTGTACTTGAGCCGCCTTTTGTAGGTTTTCAACTCAAGTGTCCTTCGTTCGGTATTAAGTCACCCTTTGAGGGTTTTCAGCTTAAACCTCTCATTTTTCATTCTTTTTTATTTCCATTTTTTTTGTATTCTACCATGCATCTGAAAATTCTAAATGCTTCCAAGGTAAAAATATCAATTCAAAAGATGGGATGGATTCTCAGAATAACCTTTCAAATTAAACATCCATGCTTGATCAAAATGGGCTTTTAAAGCATGTAATATAGGCCAAGGTTTAGGTTTAGAAAGAAAGGATAAATAGGCCCAAAATGTGTTTAAGAGTGATTGGATCAAGGATCACTTCCTAAGGAGAACTCAATCTTGAAACATTTGTCCCTTTTGGACTTTCTTTTCTTTTTTGCTTTGTTGGCTTTCATTTGCCACATTTTCTGATGGCTTTCTTTTTTGCGATGGTTTTTGATTATCTTTCCTCTTATTTGCCCTCCAGTTTAGAGGACGATCCTTGATCAAGGTTTTAAAGAAATAAATAATTCTTAAGGCTCAAAGGGGTGACTAAGGATAATTTCTTCTTAGTGAAAGGAATATGAAAAACGGCCATTCATCATATCAAGCACAAATATTCTCTTTGAAAAGCAATTCTCAGGGGAAATAGATATATAGAATTTCTATTTTTACACTTGGAATCATTCGAATTTTCATGTGCACAGCATCACACTTTTTTTTTCAAGCATAATACTTCTTCAGTTCATCAGCATTCACGGGATGTCTAAAATCATCTCTGTCCATTCTAGTTAGAACCAATGCTCCTCCAGAAAAAGCTCTCTTTACCACATAGGGCCTTCCCAATTTGGAGCCAATTTTCCTCTCGGGTCTTTCACTATAGGGAGAATTTTCCTCAATACCAACTCCCCCTCTCGGAACAGTCTAGGATGAACTTTCTTGTTGTGGGCTCGAATCATCCTTTTCTGATACAACTGCCCATGACAAATTGCTTTCAGTCTTTTCTCCTTAATGAGATTCAACTGTTCATAACGAGCTCTAACCCATTCTGCTTCCTCTAGGCCAACTTCCATCAAAACCCGAAGTGAAGGGATCTCAACTTCAATAGGTAGCACTGCTTCCATCCCATATACCAAAGAAAACGGTGTTGCCCCTGTAGATATGCGGACTGAAGTACAATATGCATGAAGAGCAAAAGGCAAGATCTCATGCCAATCTTTGTATACATTGGTCATCTTCTCGACAATCTTCTTGATGTTCTTGTTAGCTGCTTCTACAGCACCATTCATCTTCGGGCAGTAAGGTGCCGAATTATGACGTGTGATCTTGAATTAAGTACACATTTCTCTCATCATCTTATTGTTCAAATTGAGAGCATTATCCGAAATAATTCTTGCTGGCAACCCGTAACGGCATATGATTTCTTTCTTGATGAATCTGCATGCCACCGACTTTGTTACATTCGCATATGAAGCAGCTTCTACCCACTTTGTGAAATAATCTATGGCCACCAAGATGAAACAATGTCTATTTGAAGCTTTCGGGGTAATAGGCCCAATCATATCCATTCCCCACATTGAAAAAAGCCATGGTGCAGTCATGACATGTAATGGCGATGGCGACACATGAACCTTATCTGCATAAATTTGGCATTTATGAGACTTCCGGGAATAACTGTTACAATCTCCTTCCATCGTCAACCAATAGTACCCTGCCCTCATAATTTGTTTAGCAAGCATGTGACCATTAGCATGAGTACCACATATCCCTTCATGGACCTCTTCTATGATTCTTCGAGCTTCGGCAGACCTGACACATCTCAATAGGACTTGATCTTTCCCTTTCTTGTAAAGAAACTCGCCATCTAAAACAAAACCCATTGCTAACCTTCTCAGAGTCCTCTTGTCATTCTCTGTTGCATGTTCTGGATACTGTTGACTCTTGATGTACTGCAAGATGTCGTTATACCGAGAGAGACCATCTGCTTCTTCTTCGATACTCAAACAGTGGGCAGGAGACTCGTATATGCTCATCTTGATCGGCACAACTTCCGCCCCTTCATTCACTTTAAACATTTATGACAAAGTAGCCAGAGCATCCGCCATCCGGTTTTCTTCTCGAGGAAAGTAGTTGAAATTCAGTTCTTCAAACTCCTCCAATAAACTCAGTATGAGTTCTCAGTATCGAATTAGCTTTTAATCTCGGGTTTCCCACTCTCCTCTTAGCTGGTAAATCACTAGGGCTGAGTCTCCGAAAACTTCATATACTTTGATCGTTCTGTTTACTGCAGCACGAAGGCCTATAGTACATGCTTCATACTCGGCAGTATTGTTTGTACAATCAAAATCCAATCTAGCAGTGAAAGGATAACAGTCTTCTTCTGGGGATATAAGCACTACAACGATTCCATGCCCCATGGCATTAGATGCGCCATCAAAGTACATTTTCCATATTTTCTTCTTTAGGGGAATATCATCTGCTTGCGACACATACATCAAATCTTCATCTGGGAAGTCAAAGTTCAACGGCTCATAATCTTCCACTGCCCGACTTGCTAAGAATTCAGCCACTGCACTGCCCTTGATAGCTTTTTGACTTACATATACAATGTCGTATTCTAACAATAAAACCTGCCATCTTGCTGTCCTCCCTGACAAAGAAGGTGCTTCCAACATGTACTTGACTGGATCCAGCTTGGCAATCAGCCACGTTGTGTGATACAACATATACTGTGTAAGTCTTCGAGCAGTCCAAGCTAAAGTGCAGCACAACTTTTCTACCGAGGAATATTTCAACTCATAATCTGTGAACTTCTTGCTGAGGTACTAAACTGCCTGTTCTTTCTTCCCAGTTTCATCAAGCTAGCCCAAAACACATCCCATGGATCTTTCAAATACTGATAAATACAGTATCATTGGTTTATCCGGGATGGGTGGCATTAATACTGGTGGGTTTGATAGATAATGCTTAACCTTTTCAAAAGCAATCTGACACCCTTCATCCCATTCTCCTGGATCACGTTTTCGAAGTAACTTAAATATTGGATCGCATTTTTTGGTTAACTGTGAAATAAACCGAGCAATGTAATTCAATCTCCCCAGAAAGCCTCTTACTTCCTTTTGAGTGTGAGGTGGTGGCAAATTCTGAATGGCCTTCACTTTATCCGGGTCAATCTCAATTCCCCTTTTGCTGATGACAAAACCCAACAGCTTCCCCGAGGTGACTCCAAAAGTGCATTTTGCCGGATTTAGCTTGAGTTTAAATTTCCTTAATCATTCAAAGAGCTTCTTAAGATTCGTAATATGCTCCTATTCTCCTTGTGACTTTGCGATCATATCATCAACGTAGACCTCAATTCCCTTATGCATCATATCATGAAACAAGGTCACCATGGCTCTCTGGTATGTTGCCTTAGCATTCTCCAATCCAAATGGCATTACTTTGTAGCCGAAAGTGCCCCACATTGTAACAAATGTGGTTTTCTCCATATCTTCCGGTGCTATCTTGATCTGATTGTATCCTGAGAATCCATCCATAAAAGAAAATAAAGAACTCTTCGCTGTATTATCCACCAGAGTATCAATATGGGGCAAAGGGGTTGGCCTTGTTCAAATCTCGATAATCAACGCACATCCGCACCTTGCCATCCTTCTTCGGTACTGGAACAATATTTACCACCCATTCTGGATATTTTGCCACCTTTAGGAATCCAGCATCAAATTGTTTCTTCACCTTCTCTTTTACCTTTAACAGCATATCAGGCCTCATTCTTGTCAACTTTTGCTGAATTGGCTTGCATTCTGGCCTTAAAGGGAGCTTATGAACCACAATATCCGGATCCAACCCTGGCATATCTTGGTAAGACCATGCAAATACATCCACATACTCCTAGAGCAAAGCCATCAATTCACCTTTTATTGATGGCGACAATGAAGTTCCAATTTTGACTTCTTTTATCTATTCACTATTTCCCAAATTTATTGTTTCCAATAATTCCTTATGAGGAAGTACTTGTTTCTCCTCTTGTTCTATTTTCCTCAATAGATCCGGAGGTAGACCATAATCCACAGTATGTTCATTAGCCTCAAAATCACCCGTGCAAATGGGTCTTTCAAAATCAATTTCAGAATTACTGACTGGAAGGTCCTCATATTCCGCATCCGTACACCTATAAATAGGTGGAGAAAAAAACAATATAGGAATATATATAGAAAACAAAATAAAAAACAAAAATGAAAGAATATGGACACATCAATATGGATAATGCATTGTGCTTGTTATTTATTGAATGAAAATGTATTAAAAAAAAAGCCCATTACAGAAAGAAAAAAAAAAACTCTTAATATCTCTGGGTAAAGATAATTAAGATTGTTTTTTAAAAGTATTACTTTGGAATAGACTTAAAGACTATGGGCAACTCAGTCGCACTCCAGTTGGTTAGTCTATATCCTGGTGGACAAGGTCGCACCATCCAGCTAGTACTCTCTCTTTCAATCCTGTCTTTCTCAGTCGTGCAGATCTCCACATCATACATCTGCTCATCACTATTCACCTGGAATCTCTTGAAGGCTTTCTCTATCATTACAAGCACATCATCAGAATTCTTTTCTCCGAACAGAGAATCGGCTGAGCGAAAGCTGTGAAGGATAGGTGGAAATGTCATAGGCTCCCACTCAATATCCATACCCGTAAGACGGGCCATCCTCCTTCGTCGATTCTTTTCAACTTGTCTTTTTTTCTCATGGGCCTTTGGAAGATATCCTAGGCCAAACTGGTCCTTCTTTCCTTTTACTTCTATGGCTCGAGCCATCCCCTGAAGATATTTCCCGAGACCCTTTCCAGCCCTGCAGCCTTTTCCTATGGTGGTTCTTACCTCCAGCCTTGTGTTCTTGGACAGCCTCGGTTTCGGAATTTTCTGTCCTTCAGCGACAAAAACTGCATTTACAAATTCCAAAGACCGGAAAGAATACTCAACGGCCTCTTCATTGGGCTCCACATAAGGAGATTCAGTGGATGCGGAGGCTATTATGTCTTCCTCCCCTGATACTGTGATCAACCGGCCCTCCATCACAAATTTTAGTTTCTGGTGAAGAGACGAGGGTACAGCCCAGCTGAATGTATCCATGGCCTTCCCAACAAGCAGTTATAAGATGGATTGATATCCATGACCTGGAAATTCACTGCATATGTACACGGGCCTATTTCCAAAGGAACTTCAATGGTTCCCATAACCTCTCTCCTTGTTCCATCAAAAGCTCTGACCACCGTGCAACTTGGTATCATATAGGATAAATCCATCGGTAATTTGGATAAGGTTGCTAAAGGCATCACATTTAGTGAAGAACCATTATCCAAAAGGACCCTCGGTAATATGTGCCCCTTACAAATAGTGGTTATATGGAGAGCTTTTGTTGATCCAATACCATTGGGTGGTATCTCTTCATAGCTGAAAAATATGTAGTCATCAGCTGCGATGTTTTCCACCAACCTATCCAGCTTTTCTACTGATATATTATTAGCCACGTATGCTTGATTTAATACTCTTAACAGAGCATTTTTTTGTGGTTCTAAATTTAAAAGCAAGGATAAGATTGAGATCCTAGCTGGTTGACGTTGCAGTTGTTCAACCACGCTATACTTACTATGCTTTATAAATTTCAAGAACTCACAAGCTTCCTTCTCACATACTGGTTCTTTGATTCTGTTAACCGGGGCTGATCCCCTCTCTGTTTCCTCTGGCAAATCCATCTCAATATGGATTGGTTCGACGACTTTTTTCCCTTTCTCAATTCCTCTGTCTTTCCCTGCTACCCCTTGTTCAACGGCCTCCGGAGCATAACACCTCCCGCTTTGGGTTAAATGCCCCACACTTGTAATATCCTGCTAGCCTGAAGACCCAGGCATAACCATGCTGCAGTCATATTTCCATGGTGTAGCCTTTTTTTCCTTGTACGAAAAGGAAACAGGTAAATCAATGATTAATTTGGGCGCATTTTCTTCCATGATTGGCATAACTTTTTCCTCCGGTTCATCATAGTAGATGATTAGGAATCTTCCTATCCCATAGCAACCTGTATTTTCAATGACTTCTATTTCCCCTTCTATCTCCTCATAGAATTGGACTACCCCACTATCCATCATCTTTTGGACTTTAACCAGAAAGTCCTCGCAGTTCGGTATGTCATGGCCTTCACCCTTATGGAATGGGCACCAATTATGCACCCTTCTTGCAACCATTTTCAGACCTTCCGTACCTTCCACCAATCCTTCCTTGACCATTTCAAACCATACTGTCATCATCGGAGTCTTAACCTCCCTAATATCCCTTTTGAATCTTCTGCCCTCTCCGGTCAATATTGCATTTACCTGATTCCCAACATGATTGGGCAATGGGTTTCCAGCTACGTTTGGCCTATTTTTTTATCCAAACTTCACTACCCCAGCATTAATCAGGCTTTGGACTTTCTTTTTGAAGGCCAGGCAATATTCAATTGAATGTCCTTGGATTCCCGCATGGTATGCACAGTTGGTGTTTGCATTGTACCATCTTGGATATGGAGGTGTCAAAGGTTTTAGGTACACGGGTGCAACAAGTTGACCCTGCAATAGTTTTGGATATATATCACCGTAAGTAGTGGGAATCGGATCAAATTGGGCTTTTTGATCGTTCCTTGGTGAACGTTGGTCATTACGCGCAGGGACAGTATTTCTTGGAAAGGTAATTTGAGGGGATATGCCAGTTGGGAATGGTTGTTGTGGTATATTGGTGTAGGGGAACGGATTTTGGGTAAGGTGGTTGATATTGGGGTAATAAGGATTATACCTCGGGTATGGTGTGTAAGGTGTCGGAGGTGCATAAGGTGTGCTAGGGGTATAAGGCCTCGGTGGTGTGTATGGTGTAGGAGGTGTATAAGGGTATTGGTTGAAGCTTATTGCATGGGTTTCCTCTTTTTTCTTTGTAGGAAAAGCTCTCTTCGGGGTAGCAGACTCACCCCCTTCCATCTTTCCATTTTTAATAGCTGACTCAATCATTTCTCCAGATATTACCATATCCGCAAAATCTTTGGTAGCATTTCCCACCAATCTTTGGTAGCACCGTGGTTTGTTTGTTGGTTAAAGGGGGTTGCACTTGTGTGGCCAGATCCCTCCACCTGTGTGAATACTCCTTGAAGGTCTCATTGGACCTATTTTCCATGTTCTGTAATGACAGCCTATCTGGTACCATGTCAGAAACGTGCTTATAGTATTCCATAAAAGCCTTGGCCAAATCCGTCCATGAACGAATCTTGGTACGACTGAGTTGGTTGTACCATCGGGTGGCTGACCCTGTTAAGCTGTCCTGGAAGCAATGAATAAGCAATTTTTCATTATCCTTATGCCCTGTCATCCTTCTACAGTACATAGTCAGATGAGCTGATGGGTTAGTGGTCCCATTATACTTTTCAAAGTCTGGTACTTTGAACTTCGGTGGAATTATTAGATAATGTACCAAGCTCATCTCTTTGGCATCTAGACTGCCAAACAACTCTGCTCCTTCCACTGCTCTTAGCCTTTCATCCAACAACTGATATTTCTTAGATTCAGCAGTTTCAACCCTCTTCATTTTAGTCATTTTGGCCCTTTCCTTCTCTGCCATTTCTTCGAAGTCTGGAACCTCAACCTCAATTGGATCAACTCCGATGTTACCCCTTTTTGGACAGAAATTTTGTGCTTCGGCCGCCGGCTAGATGTATATGTAGGATGCTGCCCCAGTTGGGATGTCATTTCCCACAGGGTGGGATGTCTGGCTATTTCTCTGTACCATTTCTGGTCTATCCTCCTGATTCACTGCCCCCATTCCAGCAATTGAATTCTCTCCGGGCCACTTCTGCTTCATCATAGTGCTCATCATCTCCATGAGCTTTGTCATCTATTCTCGTGTCTCCTCTTGAGACTTAGTCAACTGTTCTTGTAGTTCTTTCTGGATTCTTTCCATTCTCTCAATTCTGGCAAGCTGATCATTTTCCATGGCTTTTGTTCGAGATCGAGTATTGTAAGAGTGTTGGAAATCTGGTTCTTTTTGAGTGCGATCAATTGTACCTTTATTTTTTTTAAAACCATGGATTAGAAATTATTGACACATTTCTTATTTTATTTTAAAATTAATAAATGAATAAATGAATGATTGTAGGAATGAATCGGTGTTAATGAATGAACAACTAAGTAAATGACTAAGTGTATGAACATATAATGAATAAATGAATGGACCAATAAATGACTAAGTGTATGAACAATTTATAAAGAATAAATGAATGAATGATTATGAACAAATAAAATATAAAAGAAAGAATGAGTGAATAATGAATGCATTTAAAGTATTGGCCCCGGGATAATTCCAACCAAACGGTCTTTCATTGATTTCCTAGAACTAAATACATCAAAGAAAAGATCCCTGCTTTAGACAACATGATAACCTATCTCTCCTAAAAACTATTACAAAACACTATTAATTCCCTCGGATTCTGGACCTTCTTCACTGTCCTCTTTTGATTGCCTTGCTCTTCCATCTGATCCCTACTTGTTCACGACCCTTTGACGAGTCAGCAGAAGCATCGCCGTGTAAGTTTTCTCTAGCTTGTTTCTCCAGTTGATTTGCTCGGGCTTCCTCGTGTTGTTTTCTCCTTCCAGTAGTTATTCTCCTTCTTGAGGTTTTTGACCTCATGTTCCCACTCCCCGAAAGTTTTGAGAGTCCCCTCAAATCGGAGCTCAAAGCGATACCTCTTGTTATCCAAATGTAATTCCCGAAGATCGCCCTTAACGGTGTCCCTTTCTCTCTTAATTTGTTCCTTCTCTTTTTCCCGAGCTGATTCCCTATCTTTCATGTCCTCAAACTCTTCTTGCAGTCGGGCAATCTCCTTGCTCATCCGGGCCTTTTCTTTTTCAAATTCCGCTTTTGCAATTTCTAACTCTGATGGAATTTCCCTCGGTGGCGGATTCATGAACTGGACCTCCTTCCCATCTGATGTCAATAGTCTATCATTAACCCTTAATTCCCTCCATACCAGATAATCAGGTGTGACGGTGTCGGCATATCTGGCCACTTTTATCCGGTGAGTTTTCTTCCATGCTTCAATCGCTGCCTGCACTTTTTCGGAATATCCGTCTTCCCCATAAGTGAACTCTGATGATCCTAGATTATGAGTCATGGGTGTGAATTGTCGGGACTCAACCTGTCTTTGCACCAACAAAGGCGCATAACTCACAGACCCCCAAATTCCGAGTAGTGGAACTCCCAGGTTGTCCCCATATTTGTACATAATCGGCATAGGAACCATCCATGGAGCTCTCCAGGTCACCATCTCCCCTTTTAGATTCCGGAACATGTTGACCCATTTCTCTTCATTCCCGTCTTTAGGCCAATCATTTTGAAGGAATTCCCTAATCGGAACTAAAGTCTTCATGTACGGTTTGAAGGAAACATTTTCTATCTTCCAAAATTGACTTTGAATCCAAATATAAAGGAGTTGTACACACCCCTTGATCCTCCCTTGTCCTGCCCTTTTACAAAAATTCAAGGATCGGATAGATGGGTTGATCTTTTGTTCCAACTTTTTAAAGAAATCAAACACGGCTATATCCACATGACCCAATATCTTTGGGAATATGATTAACCCGTACATGGCTAAAGCGAAGATGTCCCTGGCTTTTGCTTTGTCGGAACAACCCAATATCAACTGTCGGAGAGTTTCCCACGGAATGCACCCATTTTTCTGCTTTGTGTCCACATGACTCTCAACCCATGTTGTATCCATTCCAGTGATCCTAGCCACTTTCTTCTTCAAAGCTGAAGGTTTCATCTCCTTCAAATATATCCGATCAGGATTAGGACATTCAATACGTAACAGTGTCGAATATTCTTCAATCAATGGTGTCATATCCTCCTTGTTAATAGTGAAACATCTATAAGCAGGATTCCAAAACTGTACCATAGCCTGAATCAACCCACTATTGACCTGAATCGGAATTAAGAGTGCTATGTCTCCATATTTTTGAGTGAAGGCTTCTTTCTCTGATACATTCCACTGGTTCCAAATGTCGGCTAACCCTCGAAGATTATTCTGTCTACGATTCACTTTGACCCTTTCCGGTAATACTGACACATAATCTTTCTTGAGGCAATCACCATCCTCCCTCTGATCTTTTTCCGACCGTGCCCTAACTACTGCATCATCTTCTATCACTGAAATAACCTGACACTCCATGAAAGTCCTTTGGGTTGATAACTATCCCGAGGCCAATAAACTTCAAGTGTATGATGATGTCTATGATGCATGTCAAAGAAAAGAAAAAAGAAAGAAATAGATTAGTAAGGAAATGAATTCACAAATATAACATAAATAACAACATGCTTTTAAAAAAAATCCCGAAAATTTGAACAGAGCTTCGGCATTACGACTCCTTTGGGACAAAATAATAAAAAAAATACGAACGGTATGATGTTCGTTCATCATCACCCAATTTGTATCTAACATATAGAAAGATGGTAAAAGGTTGGAAATGTTCCTCCATGTGTTCTTAAACTTCGGGTATCTAACAAAAATCTGGCATGGCTTTGCTTAGGTTCACTATATGAAGGTGAATCGGTTCTAAGGCCCCGAATTGTTCCTCACTGTCGCCGGTGAAGGCTAGTAAGGCACCCCGATAAAAGCGGGTTCAATTCGTTAGAGTATATTTTCCTATGCCCGTACGGAGGATTATCACGAAGGCATTAGGTACTTTATACTCCGGAAGTGTTTCACTAGCCCATACGGAGGATCAATCACGAAGGCGTAGTTACTTTACTTCCACTTAAAAGGACGGAACCCGGGTAGAGGATTCATGTTATGCAAATGCAAATACAGTGTGTGCGGAGGAACAAAACAAACCTGTCACCACCTATTCTACAATCCTTATTCCAAATACCCCACTAAAATCAAACAATGTAAAGCATCAGTCAAACAAACATATAAATATACGCAACAAAATAACCAGAGAACAAATAATAATATGAATGCACATGAATATGGACATATTAAGACATTTTTTTTATTTTCAAAATTCTCTTTTATTTTAAAAATATGGGAATTAAAATTAAATACCAATTAAACCAACAAAACCGAGACTTTAATAACACACGACTAATTCTAGGCCGGACTCTCTAATAGTCCCCAGCGGAGTAGCCAAGCTGTCGCAACCTAAAAAATAATGAGTCTCATCGCAAGACTTTATTATTCGTTAAGCGTGACTTTAAAAAACCGAGGGAAAGTCGACCTAATTCCTCTAGAAAAATGAAGGTTTTGAAAATGACCTTGAAAAAAAATGGAGTCGCCACCAATCTTTTTTAGCTAGGTGTGATCGGCCACCTATTAAAATCGGTTTTATAAAATATTTTAGAAATTAATTAAAACATTTTTAAAACCAATTTCAAGTCTGCGTTTAAACCAGAGAAATCAAAGAAACGGGTTCGGGACTCGGTTACGTGCGGGGAAGGATTAGCACCCCCACAACGCCCGTATAAAATGGTACCTTATTAATCGTGTGTTATCTCTAATCTCGGTATAAAGTTGGTTTTGAATTTAGTATTTCAAGTTAATTCCCAATTTGAAGAAAAATAATTCCATTTTTAATTGAAAATGGTTCAGAATTTATGAATTCAAAATTTTCCTATATTCCCCAACAAACGTGGCAAAATATAGAAATTTTTATTAGTTTTGGAAAACTTTCTGAATCATTCTCTTTTTTTGAAAGAAAGATATTCCTTTATTAATGATAATTGATGATATTCCCTCCAGCAAACCCAGTAGAGAACTCATGAATTATTTTAACTCGAGAATATCTGTATTTTTTATTGAAAAATCATTATCCTTTCTTGAAAACATTTAAAAGAAATGAATATGTATATGCATGACATAAATAAAATAACATAGCAAAATCTAAATAATATAATGCAACCTAAATGACATGACATGATTTGAATGCCTTAGCATATTCTAAATGAAATGTAATATCCTAAGTTATATGATATATTCTAAATGAAATTAAATGACCTATGTAACATAATACATTCTATATGAAATGCAATATCCTAAGTCATATGATATAATCTAAATGAAATAAAATATTCTAGATGACACAATATATCCTAAATGAAATGAAATGATATAAATGACATGACAAATATGAATGATATGGCGTATAATTTAAATGACATGGAATAAGATAATGCTATCATATAATATGCATGAAAATAAAAATAATAATGCATGAACATAGTATATGCTAAATAAAAATAACTAAATAAAAGCATAGGATATCATGAAATATTCAAAGCCATATAATAAACCATATAACATCAAAAAAAATATAAATCAAAATAATAACAATATCATAGAAATTATTATAGCAAGAATCACATATTATATAAAATGCATGAATATGAAAAATGCAATGCATGAAATGTATTTTTTCCTTTAATTAAGGAAATCCGTATATCTAAAAAGATATCCGGCTACCTTAGGAAAATATGTCAAATTAAATATTCTAAAACCAAAATACTTTGTGATTGTTTGAAAACAATTTTGGAAAGCTTGAATTAAAAATAAAAAACTAGGCTGAATCTTTTTTAAATGGCTCTAATTTCCTAAGTTTAAAAATCTCGGACTTGATCACCCTTAACCCGAGTGTTAAAAAATCATTTTTAGAGTTTAAAAAGGCTTAGAAACTACCCTAAGTCAGTAGCTAACCTTCCTAATCAGCCCCCTCTAAGTAACTTAACCAAAACAAAAAAATGATTTTTCTTTAAATTTAATTCTGACTCCACTGTCCAGTTTTAAGCCACAATTTTTTATCCTATTTTTCAAAATTCAAAAAATTCTGAAAAAAATACTGGAGACTCCGGACATGTAAAACTACATGGGAAAAATTCAGCTTAATTTTTTTATTAAAGAAGAATTCCCAGAAAAATCGGGAAATTACAAGTACTGTGTGAAAAAATCTGCTTCGCCAAAATACATTTTTGCCTTTGATAAAATCATTTAAAAATCAAAGTAAAAATATTTAAGACTCACAAAATGACTCACAAACAGTAGCTAGGACTTTTTGAAAGTTAGATAAAAATTGGCTAAGTAAAAAAAAAATCACAAAGGTAGAATAATCAATTTGACAAACTTTAATTTTCCACAAGTGTGCTCAAGAGAGCATGACCTTGAACCATTAATTGGCTCAAGTCATTATTCAAGTGGCATGAACATGAAATGTATGAAACAATACAGCAAACATAATGCATGGAATGTATGAGTTTAAACCTAAATGTCATGAAAAAATGTGTGGCATTCATATAGTGACCTAGACCTAAATGAACTTGCATGGCATTTAATGCAACCTAGACCTAAAATGCATGAAAATGCATGGCAAATAAACCTAACTTAATAACTAAAATATGCATGGCATTTTCACAAACACAAAGCATGCTTAAACCAAAACTCAACCAAATATCATGCAAGTGCTAACCTATCAACTAATCATAGCAAAAATGCACATAAAATGCAAAAATTTCAAGGGTGGCCGAATGGAATAATGTACCTAGCAAACATGGCATTTTCACAAACACTTAGTATACTAACATGCTCAACTAAATCAAATGTCATACAAATGCAAAAACCTACTAACTAACATGGCAAAAATGCAACACACAATGCAAAACACATGGAGTAGCCAAATGGCCTCAAGCTCCAACAAGCATGGCATTTTCACAAACACTTGGTATACTAACATGCTCAACTAAAATATAACACTCAAATCATGCAAAAACCACACAAGCATTTTCACAAACACTTAATATACTAAATGTAAAACATGCTCAACTAAGATATAAAACTCAAATCATGCAAAAACCACACAAGCATTTTCACAAACACTTGATATACTAAATCTAAAACATGCTCAAATTTAGACATCATGAAAACAGAAAATTAAAAATGCAAGAACATGATATTTAAATCATAAATGACAACAGACAAAGTAACCAAATTAAAATATAACTCAAGAATATGAAGTAAAATAACATTTAAAACACCAAGATCAAAGAAAATAACATAAACAATATGATAAAATAAATCAAACAGCAACTTAAATGAATAATGTAGACCATTCCGCCATGGTGAGTATATTATAAAAAAATTGTAAAAAATATATTTAAGAAAGAGACGAAGGAAGAACTTAAGAAGAACAATAAAAAAAACATTTATTTAAAATAGAAACTCACCAAATAGAAATCAAAATAGCAAAAAAAAGAATGAAAAATTAAGAAAGTGCAAGAGTTGGTGCTCAAGAGCAACCTCAAGAAGCTATATTTCAAGCTTTATCTCTTCAAACTTTCCTTTCTTTTCTAAACTTTTCTTTTTTGCTTTCAACCAAGGAGAGAAAAAACCAAGTAAAAACTAAAAGAACTCAGCAAAATGAAGATGAAAATTGAAAAATCTGAACCTCCTTTAGAGCTGGCCGAATGGTCCCTTAAAATGCCCAAGGATGTTGTCATTTTTTTTGTAACCAATTTTCCATCAAATGGCTAATAATTCAAGGTGAAAAATCATGAAATTATCACCCTTAGATTAGCATCTCAGCTGCCTAAAATTACAGCTGTTCAAGAATAATGTTGACATCTCTCTTGGCCTATGGGCTTAATCACCATGGCTTGATCAAAGAGAATCTCTAACTAACTCTTGATTTTTAGCCATTTGATTGAAAAATCAGAAGCTTCCTCCTTCCTTTGGGCCTGGGCAGGCCAGCACTTCTCTTTTCCAGCCCAAGTCTAATTTTTTGAAAGGCCCAAAGAAGCCCTTTTCAGTTGCTTGGGTGAAATGACCGTTTTGCCCCCCGGATGCAAATAAATATCAAACGGACTCCAAATTCAATTTTTATTTTTTTAATACTTCCAAAATAATAAAACATTGAGTTCTAGAAGTTTTCAAAATTATTCGAGTCCGTTTGCTATTTATTCGGATTTTTTCTTCCAAAAATGCCCATTTATGCCCCTACATTTTACCATTTTTTAAACGAGCTCCAAATCAAGATTTTTCTTCACCAATCTCTTCCAAATAATTTAAAAGTGTGATCTGGAAGTTTTTATAATTTTTGGAGCTCATTTGGTATTTTTTTCGGGATTTATCGGCTTGAATTACTACATAGAAGGCCCGGGATTTGGCCATTTTGCAAACGAACTCCGAATCAAGATTTTCTTTTGCCAATCTCTTCCAAATAATTTAAAAATGAGATTTAAAAAATTTCAGAATTTTTGGAGTCCATTTGCATCTTCTTGAATTATTGCATAGGAGGCCCGGGATTTGGCTATTTTGCAAACGGACTCTGAATCAAGATTTTCTTTTGCCAATCTCTTTCAAGTGTTTAAGAATGAGATTTGCGAATTTTCAGAATTTTCGGAGTTCATTTGCTAATTTTCCCGTATTTTCCAATTTTGCCCTTTTGCCTCCGAAACCCGGTTTTGCTCAAAACAAGTCCGATTTTCAGATTTTCTTCAAGCTGAGCCTTGGGCTATCCTTTTTTAATCATTCCTCATCCGTTGGGGGCTTTGGTCTAACCCAGTCGGGCCATTTCTGTGATTCTTCCCGATTTCACCGAAATCCATTAAAAACCCTAATTCTCGGTTTTCTCTCGGATTGACTTTTCTTTCGATTTTTCTTGCAAGTGGCTTCTCCATTACCCGTATTCAGTGCTTATCTTTCATTTGGAACCTTCAATTTCGACCAATTTGATCGTTTAAGAACTTTTCCCCAAATTTCTCGGATTAGGGTTTCCGTTCTACTGAATCTCCAAATGCCAACTTTCGAACTCCATATCTTCCAATATAGACCTCGGATTATCAAAATTCGCCATTTTTCAATTGAACTTAAAATCTTGATTTTGAAAGTGGGTTGACTTTTTCAGTAGTTGACTTTCTGGGGTTGACTTTTTTGGGGTTGACTTTTTTTAAGTTTGACTTTTTATGCTCGCCCTCTTAAACTAAGTCTCGGAGTACCACCTACAGGATGAAAAAAGTATTTTTACACTTGGAAACATCAATTTAGGAAGAAAACATACCTGTTTTAGTGGTCCGGACAAAATTAGGTATCTACAAGACTATTTAACAATTATGTGCTTAATGAAATCATGTTTTTCATATTTACCCAAAAATCAAAGATTAAAGATACGACAAAATCTTTTTTCACCTTTTAGATTTTTTTTTTTTTTTTTAGATATACAATTAATGAAGGCCAAATCTTTAAAAACAAGATTTGCTCGTTCTATCATTTGAATGAAATCATCATATACCCAATGAATAAAAGGAGCAATTGTTAAAAAACCAAAGAATAAAAGGTAAATGGTGAATTGAAAGAATAAGAAAATCAATTAAAGGTCAAAATCTAAAAGTGCAAGATTTTCCCATTCTACCATTTAAATAAAACCATCATATAAAACAATTAGAGAAATAATTAAATGAAACCCAATTAATACAAGCAACAATTGTTAAAAAAATTGAAAGATAAAAGGCAAGTGGTATTAAATGCTCCGATAGATGGATTGAAAGAATAAATGGAGAAAAATAAAGCAGTAATTTATTAATTTTTTGCTTTACCATTTTTCCTTATAATACAAAACAAATTTTAATTAATTAATGAATTTGTTTTTGATACATTGGCTATGAAATTCATTTATTTTTTAAAAAAAAAATAAAAAATTACTTCGCTTGTGAAGTTTAAACGCTCCATTTACAATGAATATGCAATTTCTCTTAATTAATCTCATAAACAGCATTATTTATAACAATTTCAAGTACTATTTATATGCCCGCCGCGAAGCCCAGGCCATTTTGCTAGTACATTATTAAATTGCATGCTTAAATACTTATTATTAAAAGCTTTTACCCTCGTTAAAGTTTCTTTTTGAAAAAAAAAAGGGAAAATTCCCTCTGAAATAATTTTAAATTTTGTTCTTTATCTTTTTTTTTTCTTTCTCGGACGATATAAATACACGAACGTGTTAAAATTTATATAAAATAAACTTAACACAAATTTATGAGTTATTTAAATAATATCAATTAAACCTGACAATTTCGAACACGACACAAAAAATAACAAAAACACAATACAACACGAAAAAATAATACTAACATGAATGTATCAAAATTTATATAATACGAATTATTAACGTATCAAAATTTATATATGTGTAATACCTTGAATACGATTATTGTCGCAACCTAAAAAATAACGAGTCTCATCGCAAGACTTTATTATTTGTTAAACGTGACATTTAAAAAAAACCGAGGAAAAGTCAAATTAATTCCTCTAGAAAAATGAAGGTTTTGAAAATGACCTTAAAAAAAAGACATGGAGTCGCCACCAATCTTTTTTAGCTAGGTGTGATCGGCCACCTATTAAAACCGGTTTTATAAAATATTTTAAAATTAATTAAAACATTTTTTAAAACCAATTTCAAGTCTGCGTTATAAACCAGAGAAATCAAAGAAGCGGGTTCGGGAGTCGGTTACGTGCGGGGAAGGATTAGCACCCCCACAACGCCCGTATAAATCGGTACCTTATTAATCGTGTGTTATCTCAAATCTCGGTAAAAAAGTTGGTTTTAAATTTAGTATTTCAAGTTAATTCCCAATTTAAAGAAAAATAATTCCATTTTTAATTGAAAATGATCCAGAATTTATAAATTCAAAATTTTCCTATATTCCCCAACAAACGTGGCAAAATATAGAAATTTTTATTAATTTTGGAAAATTTTTCGAACCATTCTCTTTTTAAAGAAGATATTCCGTTATGAATAATAATTGATGATATCCTCCCCAGCAAACCCGGCAGAGAACTCATGAATTATTTTAACTCGAGAATATCTTTATTTTATTGAAAACCATTATCTTTTTTTGAAAACATTTAAAATAAATGAATATGTATATGCATGACATAAATAAAATGACATAGCAAAGTCTAAATAATATAATGCAACCTAAATGTCATGACATGATTTGAATGCCTTAGCATATTATAAATGAAATGGAATATCCTAAGTTATATAATATATTCTAAATAAAATGAAATGACCAAGGTAACATAGTATATTCTGTATGAGATGCAATATTCTAAGTCATATGATATAATCTAAATGATATGGAATAACCTAAGTAACATAACATATTCTATATGAAATGAAATAACCTAAGTAATATGATATTTTTCTAAATGAAATAAAATATTCTAGATGACATAATATATCCTAAATGAAATGAAATGACCTAGGTAATATAATATATTCTACATGAAATGCAATATTCTAAGTCATATGATATAATCTAAATAAAATAAAATGTTCTAGATGACATAATATATCCTAAATGAAATGAAATGATTTAAATGACATGACAAATATGAATGGTATGGCATATAATATAAATGACATGGAATAGAATAATGCTATCATATAATATGCATGAAAATAAAAATAATAATGCATGAACATAGTATATGTGTCGCAACCTAAAAAAAATAACGACGAGTCTCATCGCAAGACTTTATTATTCGTTAAGTGTGACATTTAAAAAAAACCGAGGAAAAGTCGACTTAATTCCTCTAGAAATGAAGGTTTTGAAAATGACCTTAAAAAAGACATGGAGTCGCCACCAATCTTTTTTAGCTAGGTGTGATCGGCCACCTATTAAAACCGGTTTTATAAAATATTTTAAAAATTAATTAAAACATTTTAAAAACCAATTTCAAGTCTGCGTTTTAAACCAGAGAAATCAAAGAAGCGGGTTCGGGAGTCGGTTACGTGTGGGGAAGGATTAGCACCCCCACAACGCCCGTATAAATCGGTACCTTATTAATCGTGTGTTATCTCAAGTCTCGGTAAAAAGTTGGTTTTAAATTTAGTATTTCAAGTTAATTCCCAATTTAAAGAAAAGTAATTCCATTTTTTATTGAAAATGATCCGGAATTTATAAATTCAAAATTTTCCTATATTCCCCAACAAACGTGGCAAAATATAGAAATTTTTATTAGTTTTGGAAAACTTTCCGAATCATTCTCTTTTTTTTGAAAGAAAGATATTCCTTTATTAATAATAATTGATGATATTCCCTCCAGCAAACCCGGTAGAGAACTCATGAATTATTTTAACTCGGGAATATCTTTATTTTTATTGAAAACCATTATCTTTTTTGAAAATATTTAAAAGAAATGAATATGTATAGGTATGACATAAATAAAATGACATAGCAAAATCTAAATAATATAATGCAACCTAAATGTCATGACACATAGAAATTATTATGGCAAGAATCACATTATATAAAATGCATGAATATAAAAATGCAATGCATGAAATGTATTTTTTCCTTTAATTAAGGAAATCCGTATATCTAAAAAGATATCCGGCTACCTTAGGAAAATATGTCAAATTCAATATTCTAAAACCAAAATACTTTGTGATTGTTTGAAAACAATTTTGAAAAGCTTGAATTAAAAATAAAAACTGGGCTAAAATTTTTAAAATGACTCTAATTTCCTAAGTTTAAAAAAAATCCGGACTTGGCTACCCTTAACCCGGGACTTGAAAAACCATTTTTAGAGTTTAAAAAGGCTTAGAAATTACCCTAAGTCAGTAGCTAACCCTCCTAATCAGCCCACTCTAAATAAATTAACCAAAACAGAAAATTGGTTTTTCTTTAAATTCAATTTTGACTCCACTGTCCAGTTTTAATCCATGATTTTTTACCCTATTTTTAAAAATTCCAAAAATTCTGAAAAAATTATTGGAGACTCAGGACATATAAAAATACACAGAAAAAAATCGACTTAATTTTCTGATCAAAGATGAATTCCCAGAAAAACCAGAGATGTACGAGTTTTTGGAGGAGAAAAAACTGCTTTGTTTTTCTTTAAAATCAATTCTGACTCCACTGTCCAGTTTTAATCCACGATTTTTTACCCTATTTTTAAAAATTCCAAAAATTCTGAAAAAATTATTGGAGACTCAGGACATGTAAAAATACACGGGAAAAAATCGACTTAATTTTCTGATCAAAGATGAATTCCCAGAAAAATCGGAGATGTACGAGTTTTGGGTGGAAAAAAAACTGCTTTGCCAACATATTTTTTTTGTCTTTGATAAAATCATTTAAAAACCAAAATAAAAATATTTGAAACTCATAGAATGACTTGAAGACAGTAGCTAGGACTTTTTGAAAGTTAAATAAAAATTGGCTAAGTAAAAAAAAATCACAAAGGTAGAATAATCAATTTGACAAACTTAATTTTCCACAAGTGTGCTCAAGAGAGCATGACCTTGAACCATTAATTGGCTCAAGTCATTATTCAAGTGGCATGAACATGAAATGCATGAAACAATGCAGCAAACATAATGCATGAAATGCATGGATCTAAACCTAAATGTAAGGAAAATGCATGACACAAATAATATGGCCTAGACCTAACATGAACTTGCATGACATTTAATGTAACCTAGACCTAAGACATGCATGGCATTTTCACAAACACAAGGCATGCTTAATTCAAAAATCCAACCAAATATCATGCAAATGCAAAAACCTAACAACTAGCATGACAAAAATACAACACACAATGCAAAACACATGGAGTAGCCAAATGGCCCCAAGCTTCAACAAGCATGGCATTTTCACAAACACTTGGTATGCTAGCATGAAAAACTAAGTCATAACACAAAAATCACACAAGCATTTTCACAAACACCTAATATACCAAATCTAAAACATGCTTACTAAGATATAAAACAAGAATCATGCAAAGAATCACACAAGCATTTTCACAAACACTTAATATGCTAACTTTAAAACATGCTCAAATTTAAACAACATGAAAACAGAAAATTAAAAATGCAAAAACATGATATCTAAGACATAAATGGCAACAAACAAAGCAACCAAATTAAAATATAACTCAAGAACATGAAATAACATAACATTTAAAACATCAAAAACAAAGAAAATAGCATAAACAATATGGTAAAATGAATCGAAACAACAACTTAAAATAAATAATGTAGGCCATTTGGCCATGGTGAGTTTATTGTAAAAACAAAATGTAAAAAAAAAATACTTAAGAAAGGAAATGAAGGAAGAACAAGAAACATTATTTTAAAATGAAAACTCACCAAGTAGAGATTAAAATAGCAAAAAATAAGAATAGAAAATGAAAGTGCAAGAGTTGGTGCTCAAGAGCAACCTCAAGAAGCTAATATTTCAAGCTTTTCTCTTCAAACTTTCCTTTTTTTCTAAACTTCTCTTTTTTTGCTCTCAACCAAGAAGATAAAAACGAAGAAAAACTAAGAGAAATCAGCCAAAATGGAAAAGAAAAAACAAAATCTGCCTCCCCCCTTTAGGGTTGGCCTAAATGATGCTTATATAGCCTCAAAGATGTTGTCATTTTTGTGTAACCTATTTTCCATCAAATGGCCAATAATTCAAGATGAAAAGTCATGAAATTACCACCTTTAGATTAGCATCTCAGCCCTCTCAAATTACAGCTATGCAAAAATAATGTTGACATCTTTCTTAACCTATGTGGTTTAATCACCATGGCTTGATCAAAGAGAATGGTTAACTAACTCTTGATTTTTAACCACTTCATTGAAAAGAAAAAAAAAATCAAGCTTCCTCCTTCCTTTGGGCTTGGGCAGGCCAGCACTTCTCTTTTCCAGCCCAGCTCTGATTTTTGAAAGGCCCAAAAAAGCCCTTTTCGGTTGCTTGGGTGAAATGACCATTTTGCCCCCCGGATGCAAGTAAATATCAAACGGACTCCAAATTCAATTTTTCTTTTTTTAGTACTTCCAAAATAATAAAATATTGAGTTCTGGAAGTTTTCAAAATTATCCGAGTCCGTTTGCTATTTATTTGGATTTTTTCTTCCCAAAATGTCCTTTTATGCCCCTACTTTTTACCATTTTTTAAACGAGCTCTAAATCAAGATTTTTCTTCACCAATCTCTTCAAAATAATTAAAAAGTGTGATCTGGAAGTTTTCATAATTTTTGGAGCTCATTTGGTATTTTTTCGGATGCAAGTAAATATCAAACGGACTCCAAATTCAATTTTCTTTTTTTAATACTTCCAAAATAATAAAATATTGAGTTCTGGAAGTTTTCAAAATTATCCGAGTCCGTTTGCTATTTATTTGGATTTTTTCTTCCCAAAATGTCCTTTTATGCCCCTACTTTTTACCATTTTTTAAACGAGCTCCAAATCAAGATTTTTCTTCACCAATCTCTTCAAAATAATTAAAAAGTGTGATCTGGAAGTTGTCATAATTTTTGGAGCTCATTTGGTATTTTTTTCGGGATTTATCGGCTTGAATTACTGCATAGGAGGCCCGGGATTTGGCCATTTTGCAAACGAACTCGGAATCAAGATTTTCTTTCGCCAATCTCCTTCAAATGATTTAAGAATGAGATTGACAAATTTTCCATAATTTTCGTAGTCCATTTGCTATTTTTCCCAAATTTTTCCAATTTTGCCCTTTTACCTCTAAAACCCGGTTTTGCTCAAAACAAATCCGATTTTCAGATTTTCTTCAATCTGAGCCTTGGTCCATCCTTTTTAACCATTCTTCATCCATTGGGGGCTTTGGTCTTACCAAGTCGAGCCATTTCTGTGATTCTTCCCGATTTCACCGAAATCCACTAGAAACCCTAATTCTCGGTTTTCTCCCTGATTGACTTTTCTTTCGGTTTTTCTTGCAAGTGACTGCTCCATTACCCGTAGTTAGTGCTTATCTTTCATTTGGAACCTTCAATTTCGACCAGTTTGATCGTTTAAGCACTTTTCCCCAAATTTCTTGGATTAGGGTTTCTTTTCTACTGAATCTCCAAATCCCAACTTCCGAACTCCATATATTTCAATGTAGACCTCGGATTATCAAAATTCTTTCGCCATTTTTCAATTGAACTTAAAATCTTGATTTTGAAAGTGGGTTGACGTTTTCAGTAGTTGACTTTTTGGGGTTGACTTTTTTGGGGTTGACTTTTTTTCAAGTTTGTCTTTTTGTGCTCGCCCTCTTAAACTAAGTCTCGAAGTACCACCTGCAGGATGAAAACAGTCTTTTTATACTCGGAAACATCAATATGGGAAGAAAACATACCTGTTTAGTGGTCCGGACAAAATTAGGTGTCTACAATATGCTAAATAAAAATAACTAAATAAAAGCATAGGATATCATGAAATATTCAAAACCATATAATAAACCATGTAACATCAAAAAATATAAATCAAAATAACAACAATATCATAGAAATTATTATGGCAAGAATCACATATTATATAAAATGCATGAATATAAAAATGCAATGCATGAAATGTATTTTTTCCTTTAATTAAGGAAATCCGTATATCTAAAAAGATATCCGGCTACCTTAGGAAAATATGTCAAATTAAATATTCTAAAACCAAAATACTTTGTGATTGTTTGAAAACAATTTTGAAAAGCTTGAATTAAAAATAAAAACTGGGCTAAATCTTTTAAATGGCTCTAATTTCCTAAGTTTAAAAATCCGGACTTGACTACCCTTAACCCGATACTTGAAAAACCATTTTTAAAGTTTAAAAAGGCTTAAAAACTACCCTAAGTCAGTAGCTAACCCTCCTAATCAGCCCACTCTAAGTAAATTAACCAAAACAGAAAAATGATTTTTCTTTAAATTCAATTCTGACTCCACTGTCCAGTTTTAATCCACGATTTTTTACCCTATTTTTAAAAATTCAAACAATTCTGAAAAAAATACTAGAGACTCAGGACATGGAAAAATTGTAACACCCTGTCCGGATAATCTACCTAAAATCCGGCAGAGTTTCCTTTCTATCTCAACTATAACCCTCCTGCAAATAACACTCAATTCATATCCTCAACCAGCAATATTTCTTAATACTATTACCACATATATCCATGCATATTCAAAAATTATTCATGATCAATTTATGCTCAAATCAAAACATATTGATCTATTGTCTCATATCTTCAAATATATACAATATATCCAGAAATAAACCTATCTCAGCAAGGTTTACTAGATAAAAAAAAAATCAAAAGACCAAATCTTCTAGAAATTTAGATATGATGCCCACCACGTCAATATACTCTTGAAGCAGAGAGTAGAGGAAGGCAGCAATCCCGACACCTAACTGTGTACTGAAAATGAGAAATAAAAAGATGTGAGATATATGAATATCTCAATGAGTAGACAACATTTAAAGCGTGTGAAAACTATAATGGTAATCTGTAAAGCATAATTGACATTTTCAAAATAAATAATAATAAAACCATAATGAGTAATTCAAAGACGTAGCAAAGTTTTCAAATGTATAACAATATTATAATATTAAATCAATATATAAAATATGTAAAGTAAATCAAGTTACGTATAGCTGGGCTCCAACTTACTGTCATGCATAAGAATACATCCATGAAATAACCAGGCAATATCCATGTAGGCATACTAGTAGCCGGCCCCAAAGGCCAATACCACCATAGGACGCCCCAAAGGCATATGTGTCACTATGATGTGCCCCCAAAAGGCAAATATAACGGGATAGGGACTCTGGAGGTGGCTCCCACCACAAAGGCGTAGCACGCAGCTCCCATACCCCAGTCCAATATCACGGAATTGGGACTCTGGAGGTGGCTCCCGCCACAAAGGCGTAGCACGCAGCTCCCGTATTCCGGTCAAGGAAATAATCTCATACATTAAGTCAGGTGGAGCCAAAACCATGTACGTCAAATTCTATGTATAATAATATTTCATAAATCAACCAACTTACTCGATATAATATTTCTTGAAATAAATGTACTTTAATAACAAATCAATTCATATGATTATATATCATATATACATTTAATACGTAAAATAAATATCATGCTAAAAATATATATTTATATATAATTATAATTAAAGAGATTTCAAATAACTATAATTGTCATCTACTCACAATCCTTGAGATGATCTCACTGTACACCTCGACCTGAAACTTCGGGATCCACAGGTGACGTCGGATCTACGTGGCCTAGAGATTAACAATAATTAGTATCTATACATGCTCAAAGCATTACACAATTTTGAATGCAACTTAAGTCCCATTAATCTACCCCATATACTAATTTCTCATACTCAAAACAACATATCCTTAATTTAATATCATTTCCATAATCAATTTCTCCATAACTCAACTTCATAATCATGTCCTTATCAAATTCCTTTCTAGTATTCCATGCCTTAGAGATTTTCATAATCCATAACCATCCTTTGGTACTATATTTCTCTTAAGCAATAAATTCCTTAATATCAAGTTAGATTAGAAAATCATAACTTGAGTTTGGTAAGAAATTTGGAAGTGATTACAATTGGTTTATTTCAACCAATATGTCTAATTTATGAATAAAATAATTAACTTATACAACTAAAACAAAATTTTGATCAAATTTGATAAATCCCGAAACCATGCTGAAACAGGGGTCAACACTGAACAGCCAACTTCACCGAATTTTATCTTTTTAACCGCTTATCGGTTTTGGGTGATTAAAAAACCAAAATTCTCATATTGAAGTCTAGTTTCTAGGAAAAATATCAAAAAAATACGAAACCTAATTTGCCGAACCAAGAAAATCCGAACAGCAAGCATGCTCAACTTCCCCTGTTTTGCTTTTTCTTCCCATTTTCTTGTTCATGCTTTCAAATCCTTTTAATTCTCCGAGTCCGTTTGCTATTTATTTGGATTTTTTCTTCCCAAAATGTCCTTTTATGCCCCTACTTTTTACCATTTTTTAAACGAGCTCCAAATCAAGATTTTTCTTCACCAATATCTTCAAAATAATTAAAAATTGTGATCTGGAAGTTTTCATAATTTTTGGAGCTCATTTGGTATTTTTTCGGGATTTATCGGCTTGAATTACTGCATAGGAGGCCCGGGATTTGGCCATTTTGCAAACGAACTCGGAATCAAGATTTTCTTTCACCCATCTCCTTCAAATGATTTAAGAATGAGATTGACAAATTTTCCATAATTTTCGGAGTCCATTTGCTATTTTCTCAAATTTTTCCAATTTTGCCCTTTTACCTCCGAAACCCGATTTTGCTCAAAACAAATCCGATTTTCAGATTTTCTTCAATCTGAGCCTTGGGCCATCCTTTTTAACCACTCTTCATCCATTGGGGGCTTTGGTCTTACCAAGTCGAGCCATTTCTGTGATTCTTCTCGATTTCACCGAAATCCACTAGAAACCCTAATTCTCGGTTTTCTCCCTGATTGACTTTTCTTTCGGTTTTTCTTGCAAGTGACTTCTCCATTACCCGTAGTTAGTGCTTATCTTTCATTTGGAACCTTCAATTTCGACCAGTTTGATCGTTTAAGCACTTTTCCCCAAATTTCTTGGATTAGGGTTTCTTTTCTACTGAATCTCCAAATCCCAACTTCTGAACTCCATATCTTTCAATGTAGACCTCGGATTATCAAAATTCTTTCGCCATTTTTCAATTGAACTTAAAATCTTGATTTTGAAAGTGGGTTGACTTTTTCAGTAGTTGACTTTTTGGGGTTGACTTTTTCGGGGTTGACTTTTTCGGGGTTGACTTTTTTTCAAGTTTGTTTTTTTGTGCTCGCCCTCTTAAACTAAGTCTCGAAGTACCACCTGCAGGATGAAAACAGTCTTTTTATACTCGGAAACATCAATATGGGAAGAAAACATACCTGTTTAGTGGTCCGGACAAAATTAGGTGTCTACAGCTGCCCCTCTTTGGCTATTGCTGAGAATCAGGAATCAGGCAAAGATAAACCAACACTAATTTTGTACGGTCAGTGAAATCACATGTGAAGGAAAGGGAAAGGGGTTTCTTTTCATTTTTATTTTTCATTTTTATTTTTCATTTTCTATTTTTTTTTATTTTTTTCATTTTTCATTTTCTACTTTTTTTTTTCTTTTTTCTATTTTTTTCTCTTTTTCAATTTTTTTTTTTTTTTTATTTTTTTTAAACAATAAATTGAAGATTTTGTCCTTAAATTGAATTCCCTGCCTAAACAAGGCTCGATTCGTCTTAAGAAAACGAATTCGATTTTCAAAAGAAAAATTTATGCCCGAAGGTCTTTAAAATTGGTGCTCGGAGGTCTTAAAAAACTGGTGCCCGGAGGTCTTACCAATTGGTGCCCGGCGGCCTTACCCCTGAAAAAAGTTATGCCCGGAGGTCTTAAAGATGTTGCCCGGAGGTCTTACCTGCGATTTGAAAAATTATGCCTGGAGGTCTTAAAAATGGTGCCCATAGGCCTTACCCCTGAAAAAAGAGTTATGCCCAGAGGTCTTAAAGATGTTGCCCGGAGGTCTTACCTGTGATTTGAAAAATTATGCCCGGAGGTCTTAAAAATGGTGCCCATAGGCCTTACCCTTGAAAAAAAAAGTTATGCCCGGAGGTCTTAAAGATGTTGCCCAGAGGTCTTACCTGTGATTTGAAAAATTATGCCCGGAGGTCTTAAAAATGGTGCCCATAGGCCTTACCCCTGAAAAAAAGAGTTATGCCCGGAGGTCTTAAAGATGTTGCCCGGAGGTCTTACCTGTGATTTGAAAAATTATGCCCGGAGGTCTTAAAAATGGTGCCCATAGGCCTTACCCCTGAAAAAAAAAAGTTATGCCCGGAGGTTTTAAAGATGTTGCCCGGAGGTCTTACCTGTGATTTGAAAAATTATGCCCGGAGGTCTTAAAAATGGTGCCCATAGGCCTTACCCCTGAAAAAAAAGTTATGCCCGGAGGTCTTAAAGATGTTGCCCGGAGGTCTTATCTGTGATTTGAAAAATTATGCCCGGAGGTATTAAAAATTGAAAATTATGCCCGGAGGTCTTAAAAATTGGCGCCCGGAGGCCTTACCCCTGAAAAAGTTATGCCCGGAGGTCTTAAAGATGTTGCCCGGAGGTCTTACCTGTGATTTGAAAAATTATGCCCGGAGGTCTTAAAAATTGAAAATTATGCCCGGAGGTCTTAAAAATTGGCGCCCGGAGGCCTTACCCCTGAAAAAGTTATGCCCGGAGGTCTTAAAGATATTGCCCGGAGGTCTTACCTGTGAATTGAAAAATTATGCCCGGAGGTCTTAAAAATTGGTGCCCGGAGGCCTTACCCCTGAAAAAGTTATGCCCGGAGGTCTTAAAAATTGTCTTTGAAGAATTGTTGAAAGTTAACCTAAAGATTTTGAGAAGATGCGAATGCTTTTTGATGCAAATGCATATGTTGAATAAGATACGAAATGACTTAAACTGGTGCAAACGTCTTTAATGCAAATGTAAATGACTTAGATTGATGCCCATGTTTCATGATGCAGATGCCCCTACTAATTGTGTTCATGTAACTGGTTTATGAATGGTGTAACTAAAATTACCACACATTAATGAAAATGCAATGATTCTAGAAATGATGTAATTGTTTGAGATGACACAAATACGAATTCCATGAAAAATGTAAATGTAAAGGTAAAATACAGATGCTTATGGAATAATGCCAATGCAAATACCAATGAATGATGCAAATGCTTGCCGACACTGTGTAGATGCAAAAGCTCGATAAAGAGATGAGTGCTCATGAGTGATGCAAGTGCCCCCGGCTGTTTTTCTAGACTTTGGCTTAGCCTTTCAAATTCATTTTTCCTCTTCAAATCAGAGTATATCTTCAATTCATTTTGGCTATTCTCTTTGCCCCAACAATTTTCAAACTTTCATCAACAGAGATCTGAACTGGGTTCTATTTCTTCTTCTCATATCTGGAAGTCAAGACCTATCCTGGCAGTTCTACACCTTTGAGTTAGAAAAATCCTTGTCTCATGCCAACATCAAAATGGGTATTTCAAAAAAATCTCTTTATTTGTTTTCGCATTTTGAAAACTTCTGAACAAAAAATATTAACCCCACAATGTGTGATGTACAAATCTTTTGAAGACTGATGATCATTGTTAGAAATTTCTCTAAGTATCAATCTGGGTTTTTTCAACTGGGATTGGCAAGGCTTGGTATAACAAGATTCCGGCTTTTCCAGGAAA
This sequence comes from Fremontodendron californicum, assembly GCA_030761205.1. Taxonomy (NCBI): domain Eukaryota; kingdom Viridiplantae; phylum Streptophyta; class Magnoliopsida; order Malvales; family Malvaceae; genus Fremontodendron; species Fremontodendron californicum. The sequence continues at coordinate 6,957,197 of JAULJL010000037.1, forward strand.
ACTTCATGACAAAAATGTATATCCCTTCTAGGCTCACAAATGGAACAGGTTTTATAAATCATGAATTCATTGAGAACCAAACAAATTCAACATTCTTTTAGTTTCCATATCAAGGCATTTTGTCAAGCATCAAGATTGGCTGGGATGTTTAAACCGGAAAGTTTAATCTTGGGAACAAAGTTTCAGTTTTTGAAGACAATCCTCCGAATGAGAGCTGACAATTTGGGGGGTTCAGGAATTCCTAGATGTTCCTCGATGACCACTCCTTTAATAAGATCTTTTCTTTTGGGGTATCGGCACTATCATCGATGGCATCGAAAATTCCCATTCTACTCTAGACCGCCCGTTTTTTTGGGTTTTCGCCCTAGAGTCCCATTCTTTTCAATTTTTCTCTTTTTTTTTTTTTACCATGCACTTGAGAATTCTAAATTCTTCCTTAGTGAAATGAGAATTTGATGAGATGGGATAAAATCTGAGGAAAACCCTTCAAATTAAACATTCATGCTTGATCAAAATGGACTTTTAAAGCACGTAATGTAGGCCATGGCTCAGGGTTCAGAAAGAAAGGATAAATAGGCCCAAAATATGTGTTTGAGGGTAATCAGATCAAGGATCCTTTCTTGAAGAGGATTTTCTTTGAAGCATGTGTCTCTTCTTGGACATTTCTTTCTTTTTGATTTTGCTCTTTTTCTTCCTTGCTTTTGGCTTTCAATTTGCCATGTCTTTCACACACATTTTTTTATTGTGTTTTTTGTTTGTTTTTCTTGGCTTTCATTTCGTCATCTTTTCCTCTTCTTTTTCTTTGACAGAGTGCGCCCGTATTTATTCGGGGCTCTATTTGCTTTGTGTCTGTCCCTGAGCTGTCACTCATTTCTCAATGATCTTTGAAAAGATCTTTCCTCGCATTTGCCCCCCAGTGTAGAGGGTAATCCTTGATCAGGGTTCAAAGAATTAAGAATTCTTTTGGCTCAAAAGGGGTGACTATGGATAATAATTTTTTTCTTGTGAAAGGGATATGAAAGATGGCCATTCATCATATCAAGCCCAAATATTCTCATTGAAAAGCAATCCTCAGGGGAAATAGATATTCAGCATTTCATTTTGCACTTTGGAATCATCCGAATTCTCATATGCATGATATCATGATTTTTCTTTTTCTTTTTTTTGTTTTTTTTCGTCGCATGCCCCCAATGATTCATGCATTAGCCCATCCTTCTTCACTATGTATCCATCATTTCCACATATGATGCCCCAATTTGATTATCCATGCGAATTTGTATCAACGAGGAACATGGCAAGTCTAGGTCTGTTTTGAAAAGGCTGAGTTTCCAATCTGAGTTCTTTGAAGAGACAAGGAAAATACGACCCAAAAACAGGTTTTCTCTGGGACAAGGGATAATCTAGTTTAATCATTGTGCCCCATGATGTCAATCATGAAGTGATGTTTGGGCAATTAGTGTTTTGTGGTTATTGGGAAAGGTCATGAATGGTTTTAGCACAATCTTGACACACACCAAATTATCAAAATCTAGACTCTTGAAAGAATGTCTCATTTGTTTGAATTTCAAGGAATTCGAAAAATTTCAAAAAGTTCGTTCCTTTGTTCATAGCCTAGACTAGGATTTACATCCTTGCTTATTTTGCAATGACAATGCTTCTCTTTTTTCATTCATTTTTCCTTGAAGCATTAGGTCTTTCAAGTGTTATTGATTCAAGGTTTAGGTATAGAGAAGCCCAAAAAAGAGGGGGATGGTGTTGGGTCATTTCTAACACTGATCATCAATCTTCTTGAGACTATCCATTATTAAAACTTCCTTAATGCTTGTTTTTGTAAATTCACGTTTATTTAAAACACAACAAACACAAAGCATTTAAAATTCATTTAATTCATGTAGATGTTAACATGAGACAAGTGCTTTCATCATCACAGTGTATAAAACTACATGCGTCAAAAATGCTCCTATTGACATCCTTCAAAGGTAGTAATTCTCCCCCTAAAACCCTGAAAGAAATTGATTTAGGGCTAAGTGGCCTTCCATTGATCGATAAGCTCCGGTGTCAAAATACCATCACGGATAAGACTTTCAATCCTTTCCTTCAGTTGTCTGCATTTTTCAGTTGAATGCCCAACTACCCCTAAGTGATAATCACACTTGCTGTCAGGGTCATAACTCCTTGCTGATGGATTCGGAGCTATTTTCAAAGGTACCGGGGTAAGGTACTGATTCTTTATTAGTAATGGCAGTAAGTCAGGGATGGGGATTGGAATTCTTTCTTGATTTTCTCGCGGTCGTTTTCTAGAAGTAGGCCTTGTTGCAAGGGCTGGTATAGGATTAGGTGTTTGGGTAGGTAGGTAAGGATAAAGGCTTGGAGATACCTCAGTAGGGTAACATGATTGGTATGAGGGAAATTGGGAATATGGGATGAAATCTCCCATAGTTTGGACATCTTCCTCTTTCTTTCTTGGTGCCTTATTTCTCTCGGTATTGGATGTTCCTTCTCTTTCAAGTTTCCCACTCTTGATAGCATTCTCAATCATCTCCCCTGAAATTACCATGTTCGCAAAATTCTTCGAAGCATTGCCGATGAGTCTGTCATAGTACGGGGCCTGCAGTGTATTCACAAAAAGGATAGTGATTTCCTTTTGTGTCAAGGGGGTTGCACTTGGGCAGCCAGGCTCATCCACCGTTGTGCATATTCTTTGAAGCTCTCAGTAGCTTTTTTCTCCATATTTTGCAAAGTGAGATGATCAAGTGTCCTGTCGGTCATATGCTTGTACTGGTTTAGAAAAGCCCTAGCCAAATCATTCCAAGAGCGAATCTGATCCTTGCTCAACTGACTATACCACCTAATGGCGGACCCGCTGAGGCTATCCTGAAAGCAGTGAATCAAAAGCTTATCATTATCTATCTGACTTGTCATCTTTCGGCAGAACATAGTGATGTGGGCTAATGGATCGGTTGTCCCGTCATATTTCACAAAGTCAGGGATCTTGAACTTAGGAGGAATGACTAAATCGAAGACCAAACATCGTTCTTTCGCATCCAAACTCCCAAATACATCTGTACTTTCTACTGCCCGGAGCCTTTCATCTAACAATTGATATTTCCCTTGGGAATCTGCCAGCTCAACCTCATTTACCGCAACCCTTTTCAACTTTGCCTGTCCAGCTGGATCATCTGAGTTTAGGACATTGACAGGGTTAACAGTGTTCTGGGCATCACTTATTACGACCTCATCTTGGCCCTTTTGTGCCTCTAACCCTTCTCCGACGACAAAGTTTTCGGTGTATCCTTTTCTCCTGATTACAGCAGACATTAGCTCCATCAGTTTAGTCATCTGATCCTTAGATTCTGCTTGAGATTTTGCTAGCTGTTCTCGCAATTCTCTCTGTTCCCTTTCCATTTTTTCCATTCGGGCAACTTGTTCATCTTCCATAGCACCAGCCTGTATTAAAAGTGTACTCAGTACTTCTTCTGATTTGAAATGGAAATTCTTTCAAAGACTCCTAAAGCCAAGCCAACTTTTGTTTTATTTCCCCCAAATGTATGTCATGATGAATGAGCCATGAATGCAATTTGATACATGTGAAGCCTAAACAATATGATGTATGGATATGTACAATGGAAACATGCTGACCATATATGTAATAAATGCAATCGCAATGCCAACATGTTGCAAACAAAGAATAAACAAATCAACACATGGATATATGCAATGACTGATCATGTGCATTTTAGCATATTTCCCAATGAATGATCATATATCCTATGAATGCAACACGGTGTCAATTATGATACATGCAAACAATGAATGATTGATATAGAGTATATACAAAGAAAATCATGCTAACCATGTGTGTCATGAATGCGACCTAATGTTAACATGATGTATGTAATAAGCAAATTAATGCATGAACATATACAAAGAAATCATGCTGACTATGTTTGTTATGAATGCAACCCAAAGTCAACATGATGCATGTAAAGAACAAGCAGATTAATGCATGGATATATACAGAAAAATTATGATGACCATGTATGCTATGGATGCAATCTAATGCCAGGTATATCACCATCCATTTTTTGCAAAAAACGAGATCAATAATACAACCAAAATGTACATGCTCTATTCACACATGTATGAAATGTGCAAAATGCAAAAATGTTTGAAAAAGGATTTTTTTTTTTAAAATAGCTAATGAACATCTGCCCCAACAATATCTGCTTATTTAGGCATCACGATGCCTTCGAGGCGGAGTATCACATTTATTACGGGCGATGTACGTACATCGTTGCCCGATCTACCACACTTATTCGGAGTGTAAAATAGGTAACAAAAAGTTTAGAAATGTCCCTCCATGTGTTCCTATTTTCGGTATATCTAACGGAAATTCGGGATGGCTTCGCCTAGGTTCACTATATGAGGGTGAATCGGTTCTAAGGCCCCGAATTGTTCCTCACTGTCGCCGGTGAAGGCTAGTAAGGCACCCCGATAAAAGCGGGTTCAATTCGTTAGAGTATATTTTCCTATGCCCATGCGGAGGATCATCACGAAGGCATTAGGTACTTTATACTCCGAAAGTGTTTCACTAGCCCATACGGAGGATCAATCACGAAGGCTTAGTTACTTTACTCCCACTTAAAAGGGCGGAACCTGGGTAGAGGATTCATGTTATGCAAATGCAAATGCACGTGTAGTGTGTGTGGAGGAATATCAAACCTTTCACTACCTATTCTACAAACCTTATTCTAAATGCCCTAGCAATTAAAACATTCAAGAATAGTGTAATGCATTAACCGACAAGCAATTATAATACACAACCATAAATAACTAGAGAACAAAAATAAAATGCATGCACATGAGTATGAACATATTTAAAAACATTTTTTTTTATTTTCAAAATTCTCCTTATTAAAAAAATGGGAATTAAAATTAAATACCAATTAAACCAACAAAATCGAGACTTTGATAACACACGACTAATTTTAGGCCTGACTCTCTAATAGTCCCCAGTGGAGTCGCCAAGCTGTCGCAACCTAAAAAAAATAACGACGAGTCTCATCGCAAGACTTTATTATTCGTTAAGCGTGACATTTAAAAAAAAACCGAGGAAAAGTCGACTTAATTCCTCTAGAAATGAAGGTTTTGAAAATGACCTTAAAAAAGACATGGAGTCGCCACCAATCTTTTTTAGCTAGGTGTGATCGGCCACCTATTAAAACCGGTTTTATAAAATATTTTAAAAATTAATTAAAACATTTTAAAAACCAATTTCAAGTCTGCGTTTTAAACCAGAGAAATCAAAGAAGCGGGTTCGGGAGTCGGTTACGTGTGGGGAAGGATTAGCACCCCCACAACGCCCGTATAAATCGGTACCTTATTAATAGTATGTTATCTCAAGTCTCGGTAAAAAGTTGGTTTTAAATTTAGTATTTCAAGTTAATTCCCAATTTAAAGAAAAGTAATTCCATTTTTTATTGAAAATGATCCGGAATTTATAAATTCAAAATTTTCCTATATTCCCCAACAAACGTGGCAAAATATAGAAATTTTTATTAGTTTTGGAAAACTTTCCGAATCATTCTCTTTTTTTTGAAAGAAAGATATTCCTTATTAATAATAATTGATGATATTCCCTCCAGCAAACCCGGTAGAGAACTCATGAATTATTTTAACTCGGGAATATCTTTATTTTTATTGAAAACCATTATCTTTTTTGAAAATATTTAAAAGAAATGAATATGTATAGGCATGACATAAATAAAATGACATAGCAAAATCTAAATAATATAATGCAACCTAAATGTCATGACACATAGAAATTATTATGGCAAGAATCACATATTATATAAAATGCATGAATATAAAAATGCAATGCATGAAATGTATTTTTTCCTTTAATTAAGGAAATCCGTATATCTAAAAAGATATCCGGCTACCTTAGGAAAATATGTCAAATTAAATATTCTAAAACCAAAATACTTTGTGATTGTTTGAAAACAATTTTGAAAAGCTTGAATTAAAAATAAAATCTGGGCTAAAATTTTTAAAATGACTCTAATTTCCTAAGTTTAAAAAAAATCCGGACTTGGCTACCCTTAACCCGGGACTTGAAAAACCATTTTTAGAGTTTAAAAAGGCTTAGAAATTACCCTAAGTCAGTAGCTAACCCTCCTAATCAGCCCACTCTAAATAAATTAACCAAAACAGAAAATTGGTTTTTCTTTAAATTCAATTCTGACTCCACTGTCCAGTTTTAATCCATGATTTTTTACCCTATTTTTAAAAATTCCAAAAATTCTGAAAAAATTATTGGAGACTCAGGACATATAAAAATACACAGAAAAAAATCGACTTAATTTTCTGATCAAAGATGAATTCCCAGAAAAACCAGAGATGTACGAGTTTTTGGAGGAGAAAAAACTGCTTTGTTTTTCTTTAAAATCAATTCTGACTCCACTGTCCAGTTTTAATCCACGATTTTTTACCCTATTTTTAAAAATTCCAAAAATTCTGAAAAAATTATTGGAGACTCAGGACATGTAAAAATACACGGGAAAAAAGCGACTTAATTTTCTGATCAAAGATGAATTCCCAGAAAAATCGGAGATGTACGAGTTTTGGGTGGAAAAAAAACTGCTTTGCCAACATATTTTTTTTGTCTTTGATAAAATCATTTAAAAACCAAAATAAAAATATTTGAAACTCATAGAATGACTTGAAGACAGTAGCTAGGACTTTTTGAAAGTTAAATAAAAATTGGCTAAGTAAAAAAAAATCACAAAGGTAGAATAATCAATTTGACAAACTTAATTTTCCACAAGTGTGCTCAAGAGAGCATGACCTTGAACCAATAATTGGCTCAAGTCATTATTCAAGTGGCATGAACATGAAATGCATGAAACAATGCAGCAAACATAATGCATGAAATGCATGGATCTAAACCTAAATGTAAGGAAAATGCATGACACAAATAATATGGCCTAGACCTAACATGAACTTGCATGACATTTAATGTAACCTAGACCTAAGACATGCATGGCATTTTCACAAACACAAGGCATGCTTAATTCAAAAATCCAACCAAATATCATGCAAATGCAAAAACCTAACAACTAGCATGACAAAAATACAACACACAATGCAAAACACATGGAGTAGCCAAATGGCCCCAAGCTTCAACAAGCATGGCATTTTCACAAACACTTGGTATGCTAGCATGAAAAACTAAGTCATAACACAAAAATCACACAAGTATTTTCACAAACACCTAATATACCAAATCTAAAACATGCTTACTAAGATATAAAACAAGAATCATGCAAAGAATCACACAAGCATTTTCACAAACACTTAATATGCTAACTTTAAAACATGCTCAAATTTAAACAACATGAAAACGGAAAATTCAAAATGCAAAAACATGATATCTAAGACATAAATGGCAACAAACAAAGCAACCAAATTAAAATATAACTCAAGAACATGAAATAACATAACATTTAAAACATCAAAAACAAAGAAAATAGCATAAACAATATGGTAAAATGAATCGAAACAACAACTTAAAATAAATAATGTAGGCCATTTGGCCATGGTGAGTTTATTGTAAAAACAAAATGTAAAAAAAAAATACTTAAGAAAGGAAATGAAGGAAGAACAAGAAACATTATTTTAAAATGAAAACTCACCAAGTAGAGATTAAAATAGCAAAAAATAAGAATAGAAAATGAAAGTGCAAGAGTTGGTGCTCAAGAGCAACCTCAAGAAGCTAATATTTCAAGCTTTTCTCTTCAAACTTTCCTTTTTTTTCTAAACTTCTCTTTTTTTGCTCTCAACCAAGAAGATAAAAACGAAGAAAAACTAAGAGAAATCAGCCAAAATGGAAAAGAAAAAACAAAATCTGCCTCCCCCCTTTAGGGTTGGCCTAAATGATGCTTATATAGCCTCAAAGATGTTGTCATTTTTGTGTAACCTATTTTCCATCAAATGGCCAATAATTCAAGATGAAAAGTCATGAAATTACCACCTTTAGATTAGCATCTCAGCCCTCTCAAATTACAGCTATGCAAAAATAATGTTGACATCTTTCTTAACCTATGTGGTTTAATCACCATGGCTTGATCAAAGAGAATGGTTAACTAACTCTTGATTTTTAACCACTTCATTGAAAAGAAAAAAAAAATCAAGCTTCCTCCTTCCTTTGGGCTTGGGCAGGCCAGCACTTCTCTTTTCCAGCCCAGCTCTGATTTTTGAAAGGCCCAAAAAAGCCCTTTTCGGTTGCTTGGGTGAAATGACCATTTTGCCCCCCGGATGCAAGTAAATATCAAACGGACTCCAAATTCAATTTTTCTTTTTTTAGTACTTCCAAAATAATAAAATATTGAGTTCTGGAAGTTTTCAAAATTATCCGAGTCCGTTTGCTATTTATTTGGATTTTTTCTTCCCAAAATGTCCTTTTATGCCCCTACTTTTTACCATTTTTTAAACGAGCTCTAAATCAAGATTTTTCTTCACCAATCTCTTCAAAATAATTAAAAAGTGTGATCTGGAAGTTTTCATAATTTTTGGAGCTCATTTGGTATTTTTTCGGATGCAAGTAAATATCAAACGGACTCCAAATTCAATTTTTCTTTTTTTAATACTTCCAAAATAATAAAATATTGAGTTCTGGAAGTTTTCAAAATTATCCGAGTCCGTTTGCTATTTATTTGGATTTTTTCTTCCCAAAATGTCCTTTTATGCCCCTACTTTTTACCATTTTTTAAACGAGCTCCAAATCAAGATTTTTCTTCACCAATCTCTTCAAAATAATTAAAAAGTGTGATCTGGAAGTTGTCATAATTTTTGGAGCTCATTTGGTATTTTTTTCGGGATTTATCGGCTTGAATTACTACATAGGAGGCCCGGGATTTAGCCATTTTGCAAACGAACTCGGAATCAAGATTTTCTTTCGCCAATCTCCTTCAAATGATTTAAGAATGAGATTGACAAATTTTCCATAATTTTCGGAGTCCATTTGCTATTTTTCCCAAATTTTTCCAATTTTGCCCTTTTACCTCCGAAACCGGTTTTGCTCAAAACAAATCCGATTTTCAGATTTTCTTCAATCTGAGCCTTGGGCCATCCTTTTTAACCATTCTTCATCCATTGGGGGCTTTGGTCTTACCAAGTCGAGCCATTTCTGTGATTCTTCCCGATTTCACCGAAATCCACTAGAAACCCTAATTCTCGGTTTTCTCCCTGATTGACTTTTCTTTCGGTTTTTCTTGCAAGTGACTGCTCCATTACCCGTAGTTAGTGCTTATCTTTCATTTGGAACCTTCAATTTCGACCAGTTTGATCGTTTAAGCACTTTTCCCCAAATTTCTTGGATTAGGGTTTCTTTTCTACTGAATCTCCAAATCCCAACTTCCGAACTCCATATCTTTCAATGTAGACCTCGGATTATCAAAATTCTTTCGCCATTTTTCAATTGAACTTAAAATCTTGATTTTGAAAGTGGGTTGACTTTTTCAGTAGTTGAGTTTTTGGGGTTGACTTTTTTGGGGTTGACTTTTTTTCAAGTTTGTCTTTTTGTGCTCGCCCTCTTAAACTAAGTCTCGAAGTACCACCTGCAGGATGAAAACAGTCTTTTTATACTCGGAAACATCAATATGGGAAGAAAACATACCTGTTTAGTGGTCCGGACAAAATTAGGTGTCTACAATATGCGAAATAAAAATAACTAAATAAAAGCGTAGGATATCATGAAATATTCAAAACCATATAATAAACCATGTAACATCAAAAAATATAAATCAAAATAACAACAATATCATAGAAATTATTATGGCAAGAATCACATATTATATAAAATGCATGAATATAAAAATGCAATGCATGAAATGTATTTTTTCCTTTAATTAAGGAAATCCGTATATCTAAAAAGATATCCGGCTACCTTAGGAAAATATGTCAAATTAAATATTCTAAAACCAAAATACTTTGTGATTGTTTGAAAACAATTTTGAAAAGCTTGAATTAAAAATAAAAACTGGGCTAAATCTTTTAAATGGCTCTAATTTCCTAAGTTTAAAAATCCGGACTTGACTACCCTTAACCCGATACTTGAAAAACCATTTTTAAAGTTTAAAAAGGCTTAGAAACTACCCTAAGTCAGTAGCTAACCCTCCTAATCAGCCCACTCTAAGTAAATTAACCAAAACAGAAAAATGATTTTTCTTTAAATTCAATTCTGACTCCACTGTCCAGTTTTAATCCACGATTTTTTACCCTATTTTTAAAAATTCAAACAATTCTGAAAAAAATACTAGAGACTCAAGACATGGAAAAATTGTAACACCCTGTCCGGATAATCTACCTAAAATCCGGCAGAGTTTCCTTTCTATCTCAACTATAACCCTCCTGCAAATAACACTCAATTCATATCCTCAACCAGCAATATTTCTTAATACTATTACCACATATATCCATGCATATTCAAAAATTATTCATGATCAATTTATGCTCAAATCAAAACATATTGATCTATTGTCTCATATCTTCAAATATATACAATATATCCAGAAATAAACCTATCTCAGCAAGGTTTACTAGATAAAAAAAAAACATCAAAAGACCAAATCTTCTAGAAATTTAGATATGATGCCCACCACGTCAATATACTCTTGAAGCAGAGAGTAGAGGAAGGCAGCAATCCCGACACCTAACTGTGTCCTGAAAATGAGAAATAAAAAGATGTGAGATATATGAATATCTCAATGAGTAGACAACATTTAAAGCGTGTGAAAACTATAATGGTATTCTGTAAAGCATAATTGACATTTTCAAAATAAATAATAATAAAACCATAATGAGTAATTCAAAGACGTAGCAAAGTTTTCAAATGTATAACAATATTATAATATTAAATCAATATATAAAATATGTAAAGTAAATCAAGTTACGTATAGCTGGGCTCCAACTTACTGTCATGCATAAGAATACATCCATGAAATAACCAGGCAATATCCATGTAGGCATACTAGTAGCCGGCCCCAAAGGCCAATACCACCATAGGACGCCCCAAAGGCATATGTGTCACTATGATGTGCCCCCAAAAGGCAAATATAACGGGATAGGGACTCTGGAGGTGGCTCCCACCACAAAGGCGTAGCACGCAACTCCCATACCCCAGTCCAATATCACGGAATTGGGACTCTGGAGGTGGCTCCCGCCACAAAGGCGTAGCACGCAGCTCCCGTATTCCGGTCAAGGAAATAATCTCATACATTAAGTCAGGTGGAGCCAAAACCATGTACGTCAAATTCTATGTATAATAATATTTCATAAATCAACCAACTTACTCGATATAATATTTCTTGAAATAAATGTACTTTAATAACAAATCAATTCATATGATTATATATCATATATACATTTAATACGTAAAATAAATATCATGCTAAAAATATATATTTATATATAATTATAATTAAAGAGATTTCAAATAACTATAATTGTCATCTACTCACAATCCTTGAGATGATCTCACTGTACACCTCGACCTGAAACTTCGGGATCCACAGGTGACGTCGGATCTACGTGGCCTAGAGATTAACAATAATTAGTATCTATACATGCTCAAAGCATTACACAATTTTGAATGCAACTTAAGTCCCATTAATCTACCCCATATACTAATTTCTCATACTCAAAACAACATATCCTTAATTTAATATCATTTCCATAATCAATTTCTCCATAACTCAACTTCATAATCATGTCCTTATCAAATTCCTTTCTAGTATTCCATGCCTTAGAGATTTTCATAATCCATAACCATCCTTTGGTACTATATTTCTCTTAAGCAATAAATTCCTTAATATCAAGTTAGATTAGAAAATCATAACTTGAGTTTGGTAAGAAATTTGGAAGTGATTACAATTGGTTTATTTCAACCAATATGTCTAATTTATGAATAAAATAATTAACTTATACAACTAAAACAAAATTTTGATCAAATTTGATAAATCCCGAAACCATGCTGAAACAAGGGTCAACACTGAACAGCCAACTTCACCGAATTTTATCTTTTTAACCGCTTATCGGTTTTGGGTGATTAAAAAACCAAAATTCTCATATTGAAGTCTAGTTTCTAGGAAAAATATCAAAAAAATACGAAACCTAATTTACCGAACCCAGAAAATCCGAACAGCAAGCATGCTCAACTTCCCCTGTTTTGCTTTTTCTTCCCATTTTCTTGTTCATGCTTTCAAATCCTTTTAATTCTTACCAAGTTGTGTAAAATTCATACTTAATAGATGGATTTCAGACCTTAACATGTTTATGGAGCTAAAATCTTAGCATGCTCAAGTAGAATATCTAAAGAAATAGAAGAATTTATCAAGAAACTAACCTTGGATGTAATTATTGTAGAGATTTTTGGTTGAGTTGTTTGAAGAGAATTTTGAGAGAGAGGGATGATGGGAGCCGGCTGCCACTTGAAGAATGAATGAAAGTGTCTAGAGATTTCGGGAGAGAAAAATGAAGATAAGATATATTTTTTTGTTTTTGGTATAATTGCATATTAGTCCCTCAACTTTTTATAAATAACCATTAAGCCCCTAAACTTTTTAATATGTTCAATATGATCCTTTCTTCTTTTATTTCCTTCACTTATAACTTCTTACCAATTTCCAAGTTCGTCCTTAAAATTTTCGGGATTTAACTTTACATGATTATACGTAATCTCGGTTGTTACAACATACCCCCCATAGAAAAATTTCGTCCTCGAAATTTACTTACCAACTTGATTGAATAAGTGAGGATATTGAGTCTGCATATCTTCCTCCCTTTCCCATGTAGCTTCTTCGTATAAATGATTCCTCCAAAGAACTTTCACTAATGGAATAGTCTTAGTCCTTAGAACTTGGTCCCTTCTATCCAAAATCTCAACCGGCTGCTCTTCATAAGTTAAGTTTTCCTCAATTTCCATAGGCAAATCCTTCAATATATGTGATGAATAGAAAATGTACTTTCGGAGTATGGAAACATGAAACACATTATGAATTCGTGACAATTCTTCTGGTAAGGCCAATCTAGAAGCAACTGGGCCAATCCGTTCAATGATCTCATACGGCCCTATATATCGAGGGCCCAACTTTCCTCGTCTTCCAAACCGGATTACTCCTTTCCAAGGAGTCACTTTTAAAAACACCATATCACCAACTTCAAACTCTAAATCTTTTCTCCAATTATCTGCATAGCTCTTTTGTCGATCTTGAGCTATTTTTATCTTTTCCCGAATTACCTTAACTTTGTCTGCAGTCATCATAACAATTTCTGGACCTAGTAATTTCCTTTCATCTGTATCATCCTGATAACTCGTATAATTATATAGTTTTTAGTTATGTTTTATTATTGTTTTGTGTCAAATACGAGTTATTATTGTTTAGTCTAATTGTGTTTATGATCTTTTATATTTTTATGTAATTTGGTGTTTTTCACAAGTTTCTTTGAGTGATTTCAGATTACTAGAATTAAGGGCAAATCCAGTTCAGTTCCAGTTCCGACACCTTTTGCCATATCAGCTATATCTGGAGTTTCACTGAAGCAATAAGGCTGAAATTTTAACCGTGCAAAGTTAAGAGGCATATCTATCTTTTTCATGTTTTACACTTCTTGAAACGGAGTCGTGTTCCCTAGTGAAATCATCCTTTAAGTTGGCTGATGTGCAATGACGTCTGTCCTGATCAGTTTTCGCATTTTGACCATATCGTCCGATACACATCAGCAAATGAGCTGATTCTAACGGCTATGGATCACTAACTGATAGGGGAACATTTGTCTAGAAGACCATGTGATCAGATAAAGCCTCCAATATTGAAGAAATCGACCATCAAGTTGGCTGATGTGCAATGACGTCTGTGCTGACCTGTTTTCGTATTTTGCCCATATCTTCTTCTCCACATCAGCAAATGAGCTGATTCCAACGGCTATGAATCAGTAACTCATAGGGGAACATTTTTCTAGAAGACCATGTGATCAGATCAGGCCTCCAAGATTGACAAAATCGACCATCAAGTTGGCTGATCAAAATGGTCATACAATATGACGAAAATTGTTAGAAAAATGCACCCACCTATTACACCTACCTTTGAAATTTGTAAAGCTTGTCTCTTGTCATTTAGCCCTCCAAAATGTGTATAAATAGAGGGCCTTGGATGATTGTAGAGGATGATATTGTACATTGGTAGGATATTAGCCTTTGTAATAAAATTCTCTAAGTTTTCTTCTTCTTTCTTTTCTCTAGTTTTCTTTTTCTTTAGAAAGAGCAAGAGGTTGGATAATTAATATTCTTCTTCTTCTTCTTTCTTTCTTTTATTTTATTCTTAGATTCTATTTAATTTTATGTTTATAATGCCTATGCTAGGCTAAACTTCTATTTGGTTAAGGGTGATTTCAAAGCCCTAGACATGTTTTGTGATTGATTTTCAGATTCTATCTATCATTAATTTTCTATCAAAGTTGCATATGTTCTTCTACAAGAATTGTTCATGATGTTGTCTTGATTTGTTTAGGTGTACAACTAGATAGATCTTGATAATTATCTATTGCTAGTTTAGGAGTCTTGATCCGTGTAATTGTCTTGATTTCCTATTCATAAGTGGCAATTTGTGATTAATGATTATGGTCAAGTTTTCAATAATTGCAAAGTGGAACATAACCTAAGTTGAACAATCCGAGCTTATGTGTTTGTTGCTTAGATCAACCTATCTTTCTCATCATAAAGCTGCCATTAAATTGAATCTAGAGAGCTTATTCTAGGTTGTTTGATGGTTAGAGATTAAATAGAGAGCTTGTTCTATTTAACGACAAACTAAGGAAAGATTGGGATAACAGAGCTTGTTGTTATCTACGGTTGTTAACTTTGATAGTTGGTTGATATTGATAGATCTGAAATTGATTCTTAATGATGTCTAGTGGTGGAGAATGAAACCTTAACCATATTTTTCATATTTGATTCTTCTTACTTACTTGTTTTCTTACTTTTCTAGTTTGCTTATTTTTAAAAATATATTTATTTTTATTGGCTGGTTATACCGCCTAATTTGTATATTAACTTTGTTTTATTTTTATTGGCTGGTTATACCGCCTAATTTAGTATATATATTTTTATTGGCTGGTTATACCGCCTTGCATCTTATTCTTATTATTTACTTTAGTTTAAATCTGGCTTCAAAAACCCCTTTTCTTTTATTATTTTCTTTGAACGTAAGTTATAAACTAATAACTCATAGATTAAAACCCAATCCCTGAGGACTCGACCCTTGCTAATCATTATACTTACAATTGATCTTTTTAGTGCAAGGTTAAATAAGATACACTCTTTTGGGTGCATCACATCCCAACACACTGGAGTTCTGCACTTCCTTCCATACAAAGCTTCAAACGGAGCCATGTCGATGCTGGGCTGATAACTATTGTTATACGCAAACTCTGCTAGGGGCAAGTGTTCATCCCAGTTTCCTTTGAATTCCATAATACAAGATCTGAGCATATCTTCCAAAATTGAATTGTCCGTTCAGATTATCCATCTGTCTGAGGATGAAAAGCAGTACTGAACTTGAGTTTAGTGCCCATAGCATTCTGCAAACTTGGCCAAAATCGAGATGTGAATCGGGGGTCTCGATCAGATACAATCGATACTGGGGCACCATGTAACCTAACAATTTCGTTCACATAAAGTTTAGCCAATCTTTCCATGGAAAAAGTCTTCTTGACTGGCAAAAAGTGAGCTGATTTTGTCAGACGATGAACAATCACCCAAATGCTGTCATAACCAGACTGCGTTCTTGGCAATCCCGAAACGAAATCCATAGCAATATCTTCCCACTTCCATTGAGGAATAGGTAGGGGGTTCAATTTCCCAGAAGGTTTTTGATGCTCGGCTTTAATTTGTTGGCATACCAAGCATCTAGAAACAAACTCAGCTATGTCCCGTTTCATACCTTGCCACCGGCCACCAAGATGAAACGATGTCTATTTGAAGCTTTCGGGGTAATAGGCCCAATCATATCCATTCCCCACATTGAAAAAGGCCATGGTGCAGTCATGACATGTAATAGCGATGGCAACACATGAACCTTATCTGCATAAATCTGGCATTTATGAGACTTCCGGGAATAACTGATACAATCTCCTTCCATCATCAACCAATAGTACCTTGCCCTCATAATTTGTTTAGCAAGCATGTGACCATTAGCATGAGTACCACATATCCCTTCATGGACCTCTTCTATGATTCTTCGAGATTCGGCAGACCTGGCACATCTCAATAGGACTTGATCTTTCCCTTTCTTGTAAAGAAACTCGCCATCTAAAACAAAACCCATTGCTAACCTTCTAAGAGTCCTCTTGTCATTCTCTGTTGCATGTTCTGGATACTGTTGACTCTTGATGTACTGCAAGATGTCGTTATACCAAGAGAGACCATCTGCTTCTTCTTCGATACTCAAACAGTGGGCAGGAGACTCGTATATGCTCATCTTGATCGGCACAACTTCCGCCCCTTCATTCACTTTAAACATTTATGACAAAGTAGCCAGAGCATCCGCCATCCGGTTTTCTTCTCGAGGAAAGTAGTTGAAATTCAGTTCTTCAAACTCCTCCAATAAACTCAGTATGAGTTCTCAGTATCAAATTAGCTTTTAATCTCGGGTTTCCCACTCTCCTCTTAGCTGGTAAATCACTAGGGCTGAGTCTCCGAAAACTTCATATACTTTGATCGTTCTGTTTACTGCAGCACGAAGGCCTATAGTACATGCTTCATACTCGGCAGTATTGTTTGTACAATCAAAATCCAATCTAGCAGTGAAAGGATAACAGTCTTCTTCTGGGGATATAAGAACTACAACGATTCCATGCCCCATGGCATTAGATGCGCCATCAAAGTACATTTTCCATATTTTCTTCTTTAGGGGAATATCATCTACTTGCGACACATACATCAAATCTTGATCTGGGAAGTCAAAGTTCAACGGCTCATAATCTTCCACTGCCCGACTTGCTAAGAATTCAGCCACTGCACTGCCCTTGATAGCTTTTTGACTTACATATACAATGTCGTATTCTAACAATAAAACCTGCCATCTTGCTGTCCTCCCTGACAAAGAAGGTGCTTCCAACATGTACTTGACTGGATCCAGCTTGGCAATCAGCCACGTTGTGTGATACAACATATACTGTGTAAGTCTTCGAGCAGTCCAAGCTAAAGTGCAGCACAACTTTTCTACCGAGGAATATTTCAACTCATAATCTGTGAACTTCTTGCTGAGGTACTAAACTGCCTGTTCTTTCTTCCCAGTTTCATCAAGCTGGCCCAAAACACAACCCATGGATCTTTCAAATACTGATAAATACAGTATCATTGGTTTATCCGGGATGGGTGGCATTAATACTGGTGGGTTTGATAGATAATGCTTAACCTTTTCAAAAGCAATCTGACACCCTTCATCCCATTCTCCTGGATCACGTTTTCGAAGTAACTTAAATATTGGATCGCATTTTTCGGTTAACTGTGAAATAAACCGAGCAATGTAATTCAATCTCCCCAGAAAGCCTCTTACTTCCTTTTGAGTGTGAGGTGGTGGCAAATTCTGAATGGCCTTCACTTTATCCGGGTCAATCTCAATTCCCCTTTTACTGATGACAAAACCCAACAGCTTCCCCGAGGTGACTCCAAAAGTGCATTTTGTCGGATTTAGCTTGAGTTTAAATTTCCTTAATCATTCAAAGAGCTTCTTAAGATTCGCAATATGCTCCTCTTCTCCTTGCGACTTTGCGATCATATCATCAACGTAGACCTCAATTCCCTTATGCATCATATCATGAAACAAGGTCACCATGGCTCTCTGGTATGTTGCCCCAGCATTCTCCAATCCAAATGGCATTACTTTGTAGCCGGAAGTGCCCCACATTGTAACAAATATGGTTTTCTCCATATCGTCCGGTGCTATCTTGATCTGATTGTATCCTGAGAATCCATCCATAAAAGAAAATAAAGAACTCTTCGCTGTATTATCCACCAGAGTATCAATATGGGGCAAAGGGGCTGGCCTTGTTCAAATCTCGATAATCAACGCACATCCGCACCTTGCCATCCTTCTTCGGTACTGGAACAATATTTACCACCCATTCTGGATATTTTGCCACCTTTAGGAATCCAGCATCAAATTGTTTCTTCACCTTCTCTTTTACCTTTAACAGCATATCAGGCCTCATTCTTGTCAACTTTTGCTGAATTGACTTGCATTCTGGCCTTAAAGGGAGCTTATGAACCACAATATCCGGATCCAACCCTGGCATATCTTGGTAAGACCATGCAAATACATCCACATACTCCTAGAGCAAAGCCATTAATTCACCTTTTATTGATGGCGACAATGAAGTTCCAATTTTGACTTCTTTTATCTATTCACCATTTCCCAAATTTATTGTTTCCAATAATTCCTTATGAGGAAGTACTTGCTTCTCCTCTTGTTCTATTTTCCTCAATAGATCCGGAGGTAGACCATAATCCACAGTATGTTCATTAGCCTCAAAATCACCCGTGCAAATGGGTCTTTCAAAATCAATTTCAGAATTACTGACTGGAAGGTCCTCATATTCCGCATCCGTACACCTATAAATAGGTGGAGAAAAAAACAATATAGGAATATATATAGAAAACAAAATAAAAAACAAAAATGAAAGAATATGGACACATCAATATGGATAATGCATTGTGCTTGTTATTTATTGAATGAAAATGTATTAAAAAAAAAGCCCATTACAGAAAAAAAAAAAAAAAAAACTCTTAATATCTCTGGGTAAAGATAATTAAGATTGTTTTTTAAAAGTATTACTTTGGAATAGACTTAAAGACTATGGGCAACTCAGTCGCACTCCAGTTGGTTAGTCTATATCCTGGTGGACAAGGTCGCACCATCCAGCTAGTACTCTCTCTTTCAATCCTGTCTTTCTCAGTCGTGCAGATCTCCACATCATACATCTGCTCATCACTATTCACCTGGAATCTCTTGAAGGCTTTCTCTATCATTACAAGCACATCATCAGAATTCTTTTCTCCGAACAGAGAATCGGCTGAGCGAAAGCTGTGAAGGATAGGTGGGAATGTCATAGGCTCCCACTCAATATCCATACCCGTAAGACGGGCCATCCTCCTTCGTCGATTCTTTTCAACTTGTCTTTTTTTCTCATGGGCCTTTGGAAGATATCCTAGGCCAAACTGGTCCTTCTTTCATTTTACTTTTATGGCTCGAGCCATCCCCTGAAGATATTTCCCGAGACCCTTTCCAGCCCTGCAGCCTTTTCCTATGGTGGTTCTTACCCCCAGCCTTGTGTTCTTAGACAGCCTCGGTTTCGGAATTTTCTGTCCTTCAGCGACAAAAACTGCATTTACAAATTCCAAAGACCGGAAAGAATACTCAACGGCCTCATCATTGGGCTCCACATAAGGAGATTCAGTGGATGCGGAGGCTATTATGTCTTCCTCCCCTGATACTGTGATCAACCGGCCCTCCATCACAAATTTTAGTTTCTGGTGAAGAGACGAGGGTACAGCCCCAGCTGAATGTATCCATGGCCTTCCCAACAAGCAGTTATAAGATGGATTGATATCCATGACCTGGAAATTCACTGTATATGTACACGGACCTATTTCCAAAGGAACTTCAATGGTTCCCATAACCTCTCTCCTTGTTCCATCAAAAGCTCTGACCACCGTGCAACTTGGTATCATATACAATAAATCCATCGGTAATTTGGACAAGGTTGCTAAAGGCATCACATTTAGTGAAGAACCATTATCCAAAAGGACCCTCGGTATTATGTGCCCCTTACAAATAGTGGTTATATGGAGAGTTTTTGTTGATCCAATACCATTGGGTGGTATCTCTTCATAGCTGAAAAATATGTAGTCATCAGCTGCAATGTTTTCCACCAACCTAACCAGCTTTTCTACTGATATATTATTAGCCACGTATGCTTGATTTAATACTCTTAACAGAGCATTTTTGTGTGGTTCTAAATTTAAAAGCAAGGATAAGATTGAGATCCTAGCTGGTTGACGTTGCAGTTGTTCAACCACGCTATACTTACTATGCTTTATAAATTTCAAGAACTCACAAGCTTCCTTCTCACATACTGGTTCTTTGATTCTGTTAACCGGGGCTGATCCCCTCTCTGTTTCCTCTGGCAAATCCATCTCAATATGGATCGGTTCGACGACTTTTTTCCCTTTATCAATTCCTCTGTCTTTCCCTGCTACCCTTGTTCAACGGCCTCCGGAGCATAACACCTCCCGCTTCGGGTTAAATGCCCCACACCTGTAATATCCTGCTAGCCTGAAGACCCGGGCATAACCATGCTGCAGTCATATTTCCATGGTGTAGCCTTGTTTTCCTTGTACGAAAAGGAAACAGGTAAATCAATGATTAATTTGGGCGCATTTTCTTCCATGATTGGCATAACTTTTTCCTCCGGTTCATCATAGTAGATGATTAGGAATCTTCCTATCCCATAGCCACCTGTATTTTCAATGACTTCTATTTCCCCTTCTATCTCCTCATAGAATTGGGCTACCCCACTATCCATCATCTTTTGGACTTTAACCAGAAAGTCCTCGCAGTTCGGTATGTCATGGCCTTCACCCTTATGGAATGGGCACCAATTATGCACCCTTCTTGCAACCATTTTCAGACCTTCCGTACCTTCCACCAATCCTTCCTTGACCATTTCAAACCATACTGTCATCATCGGAGTCTTAACCTCCCTAATATCCCTTTTGAATCTTCTGCCCTCTCCGGTCAATATTGCATTTACTTGATTCCCAGCATGATTGGGCAATGGGTTTCCAGCTACGTTTGGCCTATTTTTTGATCCAAACTTCACTACCCCAGCATTAATCAGGCTTTGGACTTTCTTTTTGAAGGCCAGGCAATCTTCAATTGAATGTCCTTGGATTCCCGCATGGTATGCACAGTTGGTGTTTGCATTGTACCATCTTGGATATGGAGGTGTCAAAGGTTTTAGGTACACGGGTGCAACAAGTTGACCCTGCAATAGTTTTGGATATAGATCACCGTAAGTAGTGGGAATCGGATCAAATTGGGCTTTTTGATCGTTCCTTGGTGAACGTTGGTCATTACGCGCAGGGACAGTATTTCTAGGAAAGGTAATTTGAGGGGATATGCCAGTTGGGAATGGTTGTTGTGGTATATTGGTGTAGGGGAACGGATTTTGGGTAAGGTGGTTGATATTGGGGTAATAAGGATTATACCTCGGGTATGGTGTGTAAGGTGTCGGAGGTGCATAAGGTGTGCTAAGGGTATAAGGCCTCGGTGGTGTGTATGGTGTAGGAGGTGTATAAGGGTATTGGTTGAAGCTTATTGCATGGGTTTCCTCTTTTTTCTTTGTAGGAAAAGCTCTCTTCGGGGTAGCAGACTCACCCCCTTCCATCTTTCCATTTTTAATAGCTGACTCAATCATTTCTCCAGATATTACCATATCCGCAAAATCTTTGGTAGCATTTCCCACTAATCTCTCATAATAAGGTGCTTTCAATGTGTTGATG
The DNA here is from genome assembly GCA_030761205.1 of Fremontodendron californicum. Classification (NCBI taxonomy): domain Eukaryota; kingdom Viridiplantae; phylum Streptophyta; class Magnoliopsida; order Malvales; family Malvaceae; genus Fremontodendron; species Fremontodendron californicum. Next base: position 6,978,819 of record JAULJL010000037.1, read on the forward strand.
AAAAGCACCGTGGTTTGTTTGTTGGTTAAAGGGGGTTGCACTTGTATGGCCAGATCCCTCCACCTGTGTGAATACTCCTTGAAGGTCTCATTGGACCTATTTTCCATGTTCTGTAATGACAGCCTATCCGGTACCATGTCAGAAACGTGCTTATAGTATTCCATAAAAGCCTTGGCCAAATCCGTCCATGAACGAATCTTGGTACGACTGAGTTGGTTGTACCATCGGGTGGCTGACCCTGTTAAGCTGTCCTGGAAGCAATGAATAAGCAATTTTTCATTATCCTTATGCCCTGTCATCCTTCTACAGTACATAGTCAGATGAGCTGATAGGTTAGTGGTCCCATTATACTTTTCAAAGTCTGGTACTTTCAACTTAGGTGGAATTATTAGATCATGTACCAAGCTCATCTCTTTGGCATCTAGACTGCTAAACAACTCTGCTCCTTCCACTGCTCTTAGCCTTTCATCCAACAACTGATATTTCTTAGATTCAGCAGTTTCAACCCTCTTCATTTTAGTCATTTTGGCCCTTTCCTTCTCTGCCATTTCTTCGAAGTCTGGAACCTCAACCTCAATTGGATCAACTCCGATGTTACCCCTTTTTGGACAAAACTTTTGTGCTTCGGCCGCCGGCTGGATATATATGTAGGATGCTGCCCCAGTTGGGATTTCATTTCCCACAGGGTGGGATGTCTGGCTATTTCTCTGTACCATTTCTGGTCTATCCTCCTGATTCACTGCCCCCATTCCAGCAATTGAATTCTCTCCGAGCCACTTCTGCTTCATCATAGTGCTCATCATCTCCATGAGCTTTGTCATCTGTTCTCGTGTCTCCTCTTGAGACTTAGTCAACTGTTCTTGTAGTTCTTTCTGGATTCTTTCCATTCTCTCAATTCTGGCAAGCTGATCATTTTCCATGGCTTTTGTTCGAGATCGAGTATTGTAAGAGTGTTGGAAATCTGGTTCTTTTTGAGTGCGATCAATTGTACCTTTATTTTTTAAAAACCATGGATTAGAAATTATTGACACATTTCTTATTTTATTTTAAAATTAATAAATGAATAAATGAATGATTGTAGGAATGAATCGGTGTTAATGAATGAAAAACTAAGTAAATGACTAAGTGTATGAACATATAATGAATAAATGAATGGACCAATAAATGACTAAGTGTATGAACAATTTATAAAGAATAAATGAATGAATGATTATGAACAAATAAAATATAAAAGAAAGAATGAGTGAATAATGAATGCATTTAAAGTATTGGCCCCAGGATAATTCCAACCAAACGGTCTTTCATTGATTTCCTAGAACTAAATACATCAAAGAAAAGATCCCTGCTTTAGACAACATGATAACCTATCTCTCCTAAAAACTATTACAAAACACTATTAATTCCCTCGGATTCTGGACCTTCTTCACTGTCCTCTTTTGATTGCCTTGCTCTTCCATCTGATCCCTACTTGTTCACGACCCTTTGACGAGTCAGCAGAAGCATCGCCGTGTAAGTTTTCTCTAGCTTGTTTCTCCAGTTGATTTGCTCGGGCTTCCTCATGTTGTTTTCTCCTTCCAGTAGTTATTCTCCTTCTTGAGGTTTTTGACCTCATGTTCCCACTCCCCGGAAGTTTTGAGAGTCCCCTCAAATCGGAGCTCAAAGCGATACCTCTTGTTATCCAAATGTAATTCCCGAAGATCGCCCTTAACGGTGTCCCTTTCTCTCTTAATTTGTTCCTTCTCTTTTTCCCGAGCTGATTCCCTATCTTTCATGTCCTCAAACTCTTCTTGCAGTCGGGCAATCTCCTTGCTCATCCGGGCCTTTTCTTTTTCAAATTCCGCTTTTGCAATTTCTAACTCTGATGGCATTTCCCTCGGTGGCGGATTCATGAACTGGACCTCCTTCCCATCTGATGTCAATAGTCTATCATTAACCCTTAATTCCCTCCATACCAGATAATCAGGTGTGACGGTGTCGGCATATCTGGCCACTTTTATCCGGTGAGTTTTCTTCCATGCTTCAATCGCTGCCTGCACTCTTTCGGAATATCCGTCTTCCCCATAAGTGAACTCTGATGATCCTAGATTATGAGTCATGGGTGTGAATTGCCGGGACTCAACCTGTCTTTGCACCAACAAAGGCGCATAACTCACAGACCCCTAAATTCCGAGTAGTGGAACTCCCGGGTTGTCCCCATATTTGTACATAATCGGCATAGGAACCATCCATGGAGCTCTCCAGGTCACCATCTCCCCTTTTAGATTCCGGAACATGTTGACCCATTTCTCTTCATTCCCGTCTTTAGGCCAATCATTTTGAAGGAATTCCCTAATCGGAACTAAAGTCTTCATGTACGGTTTGAAGGAAACATTTTCTATCTTCCAAAATTGACTTTGAATCCAAATATAAAGGAGTTGTACACACCCCTTGATCCTCCCTTGTCCTGCCCTTTTACAAAAATTCAAGGATCGGATAGTTTCACCTATGATGGCCGGAGATGGGTTGATCTTTTGTTCCAACTTTTTAAAGAAATCAAACACGGCTATATCCACATGACCCAATATCTTTGGGAATATGATTAACCCGTACATGGCTAGAGCGAAGATGTCCCTGGCTTTTTCTTTGTCGGAACAACCAAATATCAACTGTCGGAGAGTTTCCCACGGAATGCACCCATTTTTCTGCTTTGTGTCCACATGATTCTCAACCCATGTTGTATTCATTCCTGTGATCCTAGCCACTTTCTTCTTCAAAGCTGAAGGTTTCATTTCCTTCAAATATACCCGATCAGGATTAGGACATTCAATACGTAACAGTGTCGAATATTCTTCAATCAATGGTGTCATATCCTCCTTGTTAATAGTGAAACATCTATAAGCAGGATTCCAAAACTGTACCATAGCCTGAATCAACCCACTATTGACCTGAATCGGAATTAAGAGTGCTATGTCTCCATATTTTTGAGTGACGGCTTCTTTCTCTGATACATTCCACTGGTTCCAAATGTCGGCTAACCCTCGAAGATTATTCTTTCTACGATTCACTTTGACCCTTTCCGGTAATACTGACACATAATCTTTCTTGAGGCAATCACCATCCTCCCTCTGATCTTTTTCCGACCGTGCCCTAACTACTGCATGATCTTCTATCACTGAAATAACCTGACACTCCATGAAAGTCCTTTGGGTTGATAACTATCCCGAGGCCAATAAACTTCAAGTGTATGATGATGTCTATGATGCATGTCAAAGAAAAGAAAAAAGAAAGAAATAGATTAGTAAGGAAATGAATTCACAAATATAACATAAATAACAACATGCTTTTAAAAAAATATCCCAAAAATTTGAACAGAGCTTCGGCATTACGACGCCTTTGGGACAAAATAAAAAAAAAATACGAACGGTATGATGTTCGTTCATCATCACCCAATTTGTATCTAACATATAGAAAGATGGTAAAAGGTTGGAAATGTTCCTCCATGTGTTCTTAAACTTCGGGTATCTAACAGAAATCTGGCATGGCTTCGCCTAGGTTCACTATATGAAGGTGAATCGGTTCTAAGGCCCCGAATTGTTCCTCACTGTCGCCGGTGAAGGCTAGTAAGGCACCCCGATAAAAGCGGGTTCAATTCGTTAGAGTATATTTTCCTATGCCCGTACGGAGGATTATCACGAAGGCATTAGGTACTTTATACTCCGGAAGTGTTTCACTAGCCCATACGGAGGATCAATCACGAAGGCGTAGTTACTTTACTTCCACTTAAAAGGACGGAACCCGGGTAGAGGATTCATGTTATGCAAATGCAAATACAGTGTGTGCGGAGGAACAAAACAAACCTGTCACCACCTATTCTACAACCCTTATTCTAAATACCCCACTAAAATCAAACAATGTAAAGCATCAGTCAAACAAACATATAAATATACGCAACAAAATAACCAGAGAACAAATAATAATATGAATGCACATGAATATGGACATATTAAGACATTTTTTTATTTTCAAAATTCTCTTTTATTTTAAAAATATGGGAATTAAAATTAAATACCAATTAAACCAACAAAACCGAGACTTTGATAACACACGACTAATTCTAGACCTGACTCTCTAATAGTCCCCAGCAGAGTAGCCAAGCTGTCGTAACCTAAAAAATAATGAGTCTCATCGCAAGACTTTATTATTCGTTAAGCGTGACTTTAAAAAACCGAGGAAAAGTCGACTTAATTCCTCTAGAAAAATGAAGGTTTTGAAAATGACCTTGAAAAAAAATGGAGTCGCCACCAATCTTTTTTAGCTAAGTGTGATCGGCCACCTATTAAAATCGATTTTATAAAATATTTTAGAAATTAATTAAAACATTTTTAAAACCAATTTCAAGTCTGCGTTTAAACCAGAGAAATCAAAGAAACAGGTTCGGGACTCGGTTACGTGCGAGGAAGGATTAGCACCCCCACAACGCCCGTATAAAATGGTACCTTATTAATCGTGTGTTATCTCTAATCTCGGTATAAAGTCGGTTTTGAATTTAGTATTTCAAGTTAATTCCCAATTTGAAGAAAAATAATTCCATTTTTAATAGAAAATGATTCAGAATTTATGAATTCAAAATTTTCCTATATTCCCCAACAAACGTGGCAAAATATAGAAATTTTTATTAGTTTTGGAAAACTTTCCGAATCATTCTCTTTTTTTGAAAGAAAGATATTCCTTTATTAATGATAATTGATGATATTCCCTCCAGCAAACCCGGTAGAGAACTCATGGATTATTTTAACTCGAGAATATCTTTATTTTTTATTGAAAAATCATTATCCTTTCTTGAAAACATTTAAAAGAAATGAATATGTATATGCATGACATAAATAAAATGACATAGCAAAATCTAAATAATATAATGCAACCTAAATGACATGACATGATTTGAATGCCTTAGCATATTCTAAATGAAATGTAATATCCTAAGTTATATGATATATTCTAAATGAAATTAAATGACCTATGTAACATAATACATTCTATATGAAATGCAATATCCTAAGTCATATGATATAATCTAAATGAAATAAAATATTCTAGATGACACAATATATTCTAAATGAAATGAAATGATTTAAATGACATGACAAATATGAATGATATGGCGTATAATTTAAATGACATGGAATAAGATAATGCTATCTTATAATATGCATGAAAATAAAAATAATAATGCATGAACATAGTATATGCTAAATAAAAATAACTAAATAAAAGCATATGATATCATGAAATATTCAAAGCCATATAATAAACCATATAACATCAAAAAAAATATAAATCAAAATAATAACAATATCATAGAAATTATTATAGCAAGAATCACATATTATATAAAATGCATGAATATGAAAAATGCAATGCATGAAATGTATTTTTTCCTTTAATTAAGGAAATCCGTATATCTAAAAAGATATCCGGCTACCTTAGGAAAATATGTCAAATTAAATATTCTAAAACCAAAATACTTTGTGATTGTTTGAAAACAATTTTGGAAAGCTTGAATTAAAAATAAAAAACTAGGCTGAATCTTTTTTAAATGGCTCTAATTTCCTAAGTTTAAAAATCTCGGACTTGACCACCCTTAACCCGAGTGTCAAAAAATCATTTTTAGAGTTTAAAAAGGCTTAGAAACTACCCTAAGTCAGTAGCTAACCTTCCTAATCAGCCCCCTCTAAGTAACTTAACCAAAACAAAAAAATGATTTTTCTTTAAATTCAATTCTGACTCCACTGTCCAGTTTTAAGCCACAATTTTTTATCCTATTTTTCAAAATTCAAAAAATTCTGAAAAAAATACTGGAGACTCCAGACATGTAAAAATACATGGGAAAAATTCAGCTTAATTTTTTTATTAAAGAAGAATTCCCAGAAAAATCGGGAAATTACAAGTACTGGGTGAACAAATCTGCTTCGCCAAAATACATTTTTGCCTTTTATAAAATCATTTAAAAATCAAAGTAAAAATATTTAAGACTCACAAAATGACTCACAAACAGTAGCTAGGACTTTTTGAAAGTTAGATAAAAATTGGCTAAGTAAAGAAAAAATCACAAAGGTAGAATAATCAATTTGACAAACTTTAATTTTCCACAAGTGTGCTCAAGAGAGCATGACCTTGAACCATTAATTGGCTCAAGTCATTATTCAAGTGGCATGAACATGAAATGTATGAAACAATACAGCAAACATAATGCATGGAATGTATGAGTTTAAACCTAAATGGCATGAAAAAATGTGTGGCATTCATATAGTGACCTAGACCTAAATGAACTTGCATGGCATTTAATGCAACCTAGACCTAAAATGCATGAAAATGCATGGCAAATAAACCTAACTTAATAACTAAAATATGCATGGCATTTTCATAAACACAAAGCATGCTTAAACCAAAACTCAACCAAATATCATGCAAATGCTAACCTATCAACTAATCATAGCAAAAATGCACATAAAATGCAAAAATTTCAAGGGTGGCCGAATGGAATAATGTACCTAGCAAACATGGCATTTTCACAAATACTTAGTATACTAACATGCTCAACTAAATCAAATGTCATACAAATGCAAAAACCTACTAACTAACATGGCAAAAATGCAACACACAATGCAAAACATATGGAGTAGCCAAATGGCCTCAAGCTCCAACAAGCATGGCATTTTCACAAACACTTGGTATACTAACATGCTCAACTAAAATATAACACTCAAATCATGCAAAAACCACACAAGCATTTTCACAAACACTTAATATACTAAATCTAAAACATGCTCAACTAAGATATAAAACTCAAATCATGCAAAAACCACACAAGCATTTTCACAAACACTTGATATACTAAATCTAAAACATGCTCAAATTTAGACATCATGAAAACAGAAAATTAAAAATGCAAGAACATGATATTTAAATCATAAATGACAACAGACAAAGTAACCAAATTAAAATATAACTCAAGAATATGAAGTAAAATAACATTTAAAACACCAAGATCAAAGAAAATAACATAAACAATATGATAAAATAAATCAAACAGCAACTTAAATGAATAATGTAGACCATTCCGCCATGGTGAGTATATTATAAAAAAAATTGTAAAAAATATATTTAAGAAAGAGATGAAGGAAGAACTTAAGAAGAACAATAAAAAAACATTTATTTAAAATAGAAACTCACCAAATAGAAATCAAAATAGCAAAAAAAAAGAATGAAAAATCAAGAAGTGCAAGAGTTGGTGCTCAAGAGCAACCTCAAGAAGCTATATTTCAAGCTTTATCTCTTCAAACTTTCCTTTCTTTTCTAAACTTTTCTTTTTTGCTTTCAACCAAGGAGAGAAAAAACCAAGTAAAAACTAAAAGAACTCAGCAAATTGAAGATGAAAATTGAAAAATCTGAACCTCCTTTAGAGCTGGCCGAATGGTCCCTTAAAATGCCCAAGGATGTTGTCATTTTTTTTGTAACCAATTTTCCATCAAATGGCTAATAATTCAAGGTGAAAAATCATGAAATTATCACCCTTAGATTAGCATCTCAGCTGCCTAAAATTACAGCTGTTCAAGAATAATGTTGACATCTCTCTTGGCCTATGGGCTTAATCACCATGGCTTGATCAAAGAGAATCTCTAACTAACTCTTGATTTTTAGCCATTTGATTGAAAAATCAGAAGCTTCCTCCTTCCTTTGGGCCTGGGCAGGCCAGCACTTCTCTTTTCCAGCCCAAGTCTAATTTTTTGAAAGGCCCAAAGAAGCCCTTTTCAGTTGCTTGGGTGAAATGACCGTTTTGCCCCCCGGATGCAAATAAATATCAAACGGAATCCAAATTCAATTTTTATTTTTTTAATGCTTCCAAAATAATAAAACATTGAGTTCTGGAAGTTTTCAAAATTATCCGAGTCCGTTTGCTATTTATTCGGATTTTTTCTTCCAAAAATGCCCATTTATGCCCCTACATTTTACCATTTTTTAAACGAGCTCCAAATCAAGATATTTCTTCACCAATCTCTTCCAAATAATTTAAAAGTGTGATCTGGAAGTTTTTATAATTTTTGGAGCTCATTTGGTATTTTTTCGGGATTTATCGGCTTGAATTACTGCATAGAAGGCCCGGGATTTGGCCATTTTGCAAACGAACTCCGAATCAAGATTTTCTTTTGCCAATCTCTTCCAAATAATTTAAAAATGAGATTTGAAAATTTTCAAAATTTTTGGAGTCCATTTGCATCTTCTTGAATTATTGCATAGGAGGCCCGGGATTTGGCTATTTTGCAAACGGACTCTGAATCAAGATTTTCTTTTGCCAATCTCTTTCAAGTGTTTAAGAATGAGATTTGCGAATTTTCAGAATTTCCGGAGTTCATTTGCTAATTTTCCCGTATTTTCCAATTTTGCCCTTTTGCCTTCGAAACCCGGTTTTGCTCAAAACAAGTCCGATTTTCAGATTTTCTTCAAGCTGAGCCTTGGGCTATCCTTTTTTAATCATTCCTCATCCGTTGGGGGCTTTGGTCTAACCCAGTCGGGCCATTTCTCGGTTTTCTCTCGGATTGACTTTTCTTTCGATTTTTCTTGCAAATGGCTTCTCCATTACCCGTATTCAGTGCTTATCTTTCATTTGGAACCTTCAATTTCGACCAATTTGATCGTTTAAGCACTTTTCCCCAAATTTCTCGGATTAGGGTTTCCGTTCTACTGAATCTCCAAATGCCAACTTTCGAACTCCATATCTTTCAATGTAGACCTCGGATTATCAAAATTCGCCATTTTTCAATTGAACTTAAAATCTTGATTTTGAAAGTGGATTGACTTTTTTAGTAGCTGACTTTTTAGGGTTGACTTTTTTGGGGTTGACTTTTTTTAAGTTTGACTTTTTATGCTCGCCCTCTTAAACTAAGTCTCGGAGTACCACCTACAGGATGAAAAAAGTATTTTTACACTCGGAAACATCAATTTAGGAAGAAAACATACCTGTTTTAGTGGTCCGGACAAAATTAGGTATCTACAAGACCATTTAACAATTATGTGAAATCATGTTTTTCATATTTACCCAAAAATCAAAGATTAAAGATACGACAAAATCTTTTTTCACCTTTTAGATTTATTTTTTTTTTAGATATACAATTAATGAAGGCCAAATCTTTAAAAACAAGATTTGCTCGTTCTATCATTTGAATGAAATCATCATATACCCAATGAATAAAAGGAGCAATTGTTAAAAAAACCAAAGAATAAAAGGTAAATGGTGAATTGAAAGAATAAGAAAATCAATTAAAGGTCAAAATCTTAAAGTGCAAGATTTTCCCATTCTACCATTTAAATAAAACCATCATATAAAACAATTAGAGAAATAATTAAATGAAACCCAATTAATACAAGCAACAATTGTTAAAAAAATTGAATGATAAAAGGCAAGTGGTATTAAATGCTCCGATAGATGGATTGAAAGAATAAATGGAGAAAAATAAAGTAGTAATTTATTAATTTTTTGCTTTACCATTTTTCCTTATAATACAAAACAAATTTTAATTAATTAATGAATTTGTTTTTGATACATTGGCTATGAAATTCATTTATTTTTAAAAAAAAAAAAATTACTTCGCTTGTGAAGTTTAAACGCTCCATTTACAATGAATATGCAATTTCTCTTAATTAATCTCATAAACAGCATTATTTATAACAATTTCAAGTACTATTTATATGCCCGCCGCGAAGCCCAGGCCATTTTGCTAGTACATTATTAAATTGCATGCTTAAATACTTATTATTAAAAGCTTTTACCCTCGTTAAAGTTTCTTTTTGAAAAAAAAAAGGGAAAATTCCCTCTGAAATAATTTTAAATTTTGTTCTTTATCTTTTTTTTTCTTTCTCGAACGATATAAATACACGAACGTGTTAAAATTTATATAAAATAAACTTAACACAAATTTATGAGTTATTTAAATAATATCAATTAAACCTGACAATTTCGAACACGACACAAAAAATAACAAAAACACAATACAACACGAAAAAATAATACTAACATGAATGTATCAAAATTTATATAATACGAATTATTAACGTATCAAAATTTATATATGTGTAATACCTTGAATACGATTATTGTCGCAACCTAAAAAATAACGAGTCTCATCGCAAGACTTTATTATTTGTTAAACGTGACATTTTAAAAAAAAAACCGAGGAAAAGTCAAATTAATTCCTCTAGAAAAATGAAGGTTTTGAAAATGACCTTAAAAAAAAGACATGAAGTTGCCACCAATCTTTTTTAGCTAGGTGTGATCGGCCACCTATTAAAATCGGTTTTATAAAATATTTTAAAATTAATTAAAACATTTTTTAAAACCAATTTCAAGTCTGCGTTATAAACCAGAGAAATCAAAGAAGCGGGTTCGGGAGTCGGTTACGTGCGGGGAAGGATTAGCACCCCCACAACGCCCGTATAAATCGGTACCTTATTAATCGTGTGTTATCTCAAATCTCGGTAAAAAAGTTGGTTTTAAATTTAGTATTTCAAGTTAATTCCCAATTTAAAGAAAAATAATTCCATTTTTAATTGAAAATGATCCGGAATTTATAAATTCAAAATTTTCCTATATTCCCCAACAAACGTGGCAAAATATAGAAATTTTTATTAATTTTGGAAAATTTTCCGAACCATTCTCTTTTTAAAGAAGATATTCCGTTATGAATAATAATTGATGATATCCTCCCCAGCAAACCCGGCAGAGAACTCATGAATTATTTTAACTCGAGAATATCTTTATTTTATTGAAAACCATTATCTTTTTTTGAAAACATTTAAAATAAATGAATATGTATATGCATGACATAAATAAAATGACATAGCAAAGTCTAAATAATATAATGCAACCTAAATGTCATGACATGATTTGAATGCCTTAGCATATTCTAAATGAAATGGAATATCCTAAGTTATATAATATATTCTAAATAAAACGAAATGACCAAGGTAACATAGTATATTCTATATGAGATGCAATATTCTAAGTCATATGATATAATCTAAATGAAATGGAATAACCTAAGTAACATAACATATTCTATATGAAATGAAATAACCTAAGTAATATGATATTTTCTAAATGAAATAAAATATTCTAGATGACATAATATATCCTAAATGAAATGAAATGACCTAGGTAATATAATATATTCTACATGAAATGCAATATTCTAAGTCATATGATATAATCTAAATAAAATAAAATGTTCTAGATGACATAATATATCCTAAATGAAATGAAATGATTTAAATGACATGACAAATATGAATGGTATGGCATATAATATAAATGACATGGAATAGAATAATGTTATCATATAATATGCATGAAAATAAAAATAATAATGCATGAACATAGTATATGCTAAATAAAAATAACTAAATAAAAGCATAGGATATCATGAAATATTCAAAACCATATAATAAACCATGTAACATCAAAAAATATAAATCAAAATAACAACAATATCATAGAAATTATTATGGCAAGAATCACATATTATATAAAATGCATGAATATAAAAATGCAATGCATGAAATGTATTTTTTCCTTTAATTAAGGAAATCCGTATATCTAAAAAGATATCCGGCTACCTTAGGAAAATATGTCAAATTAAATATTCTAAAACCAAAATACTTTGTGATTGTTTGAAAACAATTTTGAAAAGCTTGAATTAAAAATAAAAACTCGGCTAAATCTTTTAAATGGCTCTAATTTCCTAAGTTTAAAAATCCGGACTTGACTACCCTTAACCCGATACTTGAAAAACCATTTTTAAAGTTTAAAAAGGCTTAGAAACTACCCTAAGTCAGTAGCTAACCCTCCTAATCAGCCCACTCTAAGTAAATTAACCAAAACAGAAAAATGATTTTTCTTTAAATTCAATTCTGACTCCACTGTCCAGTTTTAATCCACGATTTTTTACCCTATTTTTAAATATTCAAACAATTCTGAAAAAAAATACTAGAGACTCAGGACATGGAAAAATTGTAACACCCTGTCCGGATAATCTACCTAAAATCCGGCAGAGTTTCCTTTCTATCTCAACTATAACCCTCCTGCAAATAACACTCAATTCATATCCTCAACCAGCAATATTTCTTAATACTATTACCACATATATCCATGCATATTCAAAAATTATTCATGATCAATTTATGCTCAAATCAAAACATATTGATCTATTGTCTCATATCTTCAAATATATACAATATATCCAGAAATAAACCTATCTCAGCAAGGTTTACTAGATTAAAAAAAAAAACATCAAAAGACCAAATCTTCTAGAAATTTAGATATGATGCCCACCACGTCAATATACTCTTGAAGCAGATAGTAGAGGAAGGCAGCAATCCCGACACCTAACTGTGTCCTGAAAATGAGAAATAAAAAGATGTGAGATATATGAATATCTCAATGAGTAGACAACATTTAAAGCGTGTGAAAACTATAATGGTAATCTGTAAAGCATAATTGACATTTTCAAAATAAATAATAATAAAACCATAATGAGTAATTCAAAGACGTAGCAAAGTTTTCAAATGTATAACAATATTATAATATTAAATCAATATATAAAATATGTAAAGTAAATCAAGTTACGTATAGCTGGGCTCCAACTTACTGTCATGCATAAGAATACATCCATGAAATAACCAGGCAATATCCATGTAGGCATACTAGTAGCCGGCCCCAAAGGCCAATACCACCATAGGATGCCCCAAAGGCATATGTGTCACTATGATGTGCCCCCAAAAGGCAAATATAACGGGATAGGGACTCTGGAGGTGGCTCCCACCACAAAGGCGTAGCACGCAGCTCCCATACCCCAGTCCAATATCACGGAATTGGGACTCTGGAGGTGGCTCCCGCCACAAAGGCGTAGCACGCAGCTCCCGTATTCCGGTCAAGGAAATAATCTCATACATTAAGTCAGGTGGAGCCAAAACCATGTACGTCAAATTCTATGTATAATCATATTTCATAAATCAACCAACTTACTCGATATAATATTTCTTGAAATAAATGTACTTTAATAACAAATCAATTCATATGATTATATATCATATATACATTTAATACGTAAAATAAATATCATGCTAAAAATATATATTTATATATAATTATAATTAAAGAGATTTCAAATAACTATAATTGTCATCTACTCACAATCCTTGAGATGATCTCACTGTACACCTCGACCTGAAACTTCGGGATCCACAGGTGACGTCGGATCTACGTGGCCTAGAGATTAACAATAATTAGTATCTATACATGCTCAAAGCATTACACAATTTTGAATGCAACTTAAGTCCCATTAATCTACCCCATATACTAATTTCTCATACTCAAAACAACATATCCTTAATTTAATATCATTTCCGTAATCAATTTCTCCATAACTCAACTCCATAATCATGTCCTTATCAAATTCCTTTCTAGTATTCCATGCCTTAGAAATTTTCATAATCCATAACCATCCTTTAGTACTATATTTCTCTTAAGCAATAAATTCCTTAATATCAAGTTAGATTAGAAAATCATAACTTGAGTTTGGTAAGAAATTTGGAAGTGATTACAATTGGTTTATTTCAACCAATATGTCTAATTTATGAATAAAATAATTAACTTATACAACTAAAACAAAATTTTGATCAAATTTGATAAATCCCGAAACCATGCTGAAACAGGGGTCAACACTGAACAGCCAACTTCACCGAATTTTATCTTTTTAACCGCTTATCGGTTTTGGGTGATTCAAAAACCAAAATTCTCATATTGAAGTATAGTTTCTAGGAAAAATATCAAAAAAATACGAAACCTAATATGCCGAACCCAGAAAATCCGAACAGCAAGCATGCTCAACTTCCCCTTTTCTTGTTCATGCTTTCAAATCCTTTTAATTCTTACCAAGTTGTGTAAAATTCATACTTAATAGATGGATTTCAGACCTTAACATGTTTATGGAGCTAAAATCTTAGCATGCTCAAGTAGAATATCTAAAGAAATAGAAGAATTTATCAAGAAACTAACCTTGGATGTAATTATTGTAGAGATTTTTGGTTGAGTTGTTTGAAGAGAATTTTGAGAGAGAGGGATGATGGGAGCCGGCTGCCACTTGAAGAATGAATGAAAGTGTCTAGGGATTTCGGGAGAGAAAAATGAAGATAAGAGATATTTTTTTGTTTTTGGTATAATTGCATATTAGTCCCTCAACTTTTTATAAATAACCATTAAGCCCCTAAACTTTTTAATATGTTCAATATGATCCTTTCTTCTTTTATTTCCTTCACTTATAACTTCTTACCAATTTCCAAGTTCGTCCTTAAAATTTTTGGGATTTAACTTTACATGATTATACGTAACCTCGGTTGTTACAACTTACCCCCCATAGAAAAATTTCGTCCTCGAAATTTACTTACCAACTTGATTGAATAAGTGAGGATATTGAGTCTGCATATCTTCCTCCCTTTCCCATGTAGCTTCTTTGTATAAACGATTCCTCCAAAGAACTTTCACTAATGGAATAGTCTTAGTCCTTAGAACTTGGTCCCTTCTATCCAAAATCTCAACCGGCTGCTCTTCATAAGTTAAGTTTTCCTCAATTTCCATAGGCAAATCTTTCAATATATGTGAATAATAGAAAATGTACTTTCGGAGCATGGAAACATGAAACACATTATGAATTCGTGACAATTCTTCTGGTAAGGCCAATCTATAAGCAACTGGGCCAATCCGTTCAATGATCTCATACGGCCCTATATATCGAGGGCCCAACTTTCCTCGTCTTCCAAACCGGATTACTCCTTTCCAAGGAGTCACTTTTAAAAACACCATATCACCAACTTCAAACTCTAAATCTTTTCTCCGATTATCTGCATAGCTCTTTTGTCGATCTTGAGCTATTTTTATCTTTTCCCGAATTACCTTAACTTTGTCTGCAGTCATCATAACAATTTCTGGACCTAGTAATTTCCTTTCATCTGTATCATCCCAACACACTGGAGTTCTGCACTTCCTTCCATACAAAGCTTCAAACGGAGCCATGTCGATGCTGGACTGATAACTATTGTTATACGCAAACTCTGCTAGGGGCAAGTGTTCATCCCAGTTTCCTTTGAATTCCATAATACAAGATCTGAGCATATCTTCCAAAATTTGAATTGTCCGTTCAGATTGTCCATCTGTCTGAGGATGAAAAGCAGTACTGAACTTGAGTTTAGTGCCCATAGCGTTCTGCAAACTTGGCCAAAATCGAGATGTGAATCGGGGGTCTCGATCAGATACAATCGATACTGGGGCACCATGTAACCTAACAATTTCGTTCACATAAAGTTTAGCCAATCTTTCCATGGAAAAAGTCTTCTTGACTGGCAAAAAGTGAGCTGATTTTGTCAGACGATCAACAATCACCCAAATGCTGTCATAACCAGACTGTGTTCTTGGCAATCCCGAAATGAAATCCATAGCAATATCTTCCTACTTCCATTGAGGAATAGGTAGGGGGTTCAATTTCCCAGAAGGTTTTTGATGCTCGGCTTTAATTTATTGGCATACCAAGCATCTAGAAACAAACTCAGCTATGTCCCGTTTCATACCTTGCCACCAATAATGTTCTCTTAAGGTTCGATACATCTTCACACTACCGGGATGTAACGCATATGGTGCATTATGAGCTTCCTCCAAAATCACCTTCCGGAGTTCTTCATCCTGAGGCACACAAAGCCTATTTTTCATTATCAGTACATCATCATCCTTTATTTGATAGTCAGTCCTCACACCATCCCTTACTTCTTGCTTTAACTTTACCAGCATAGGGTCATTATTTTGTGCTTCACATATCCAATCAATATGAATCGGTTTAACCTTCAAGTGGGCTATCAGGAGATTATTCTCATCAATCATCAATTCTAAAGGTAAAGACTTCAACTCATTTTGTAAGGGTTTCTGAATTGCTCGGATATGAGCAAGAGAACTAGAAGACTTTCTACTAAGAGCATCGGCCACTACATTGGCCTTTCCTGGGTGGTAGTCAATTACACAGTCATAATCTTTTATCAATTCCAACCATCTCCTTTGCCTCAAATTTAATTCTTTCTGATCCATCAGATATTTCAGACTCTTATGATCAGTGTAGATTGTACATTTTTCTCCAAATAAATAATGCCTCCAAATTTTCAGTGCAAACACCACTGCCGCCAACTCTAAATCATGAGTGGGATAGTTTTGCTCATGCTGTTTCAGTTGTTGAGAAGCATAAGCTATCACCTTCCCATGTTGCATCAAAACACAACCCAAACCTCTCCTCGAGGCATCACTGTATACCACAAAGCTTCCAGTCCCTGATGGTAGTGTAAGAACTGGTGCTGTGGTCAATCTACGCTTGAGCTCTTGGAAAGCTTGCTCACATTCGTCAGTCCACTCAAACTTAGCATGCTTCCTTGTTAATTTTGACAAAGGAGAGGCAATCATGGAAAATCCTTCCACGAATCTTCGATAGTACCCTGCCAATCCGAGAAAGCTCCTAATTTCTGTAACATTAGTGGGTCTTTCCCAAGCAACTACAGCTTCTATCTTTTGTGGATCCACAAAAATCCCTTCCTTAGATACTACATGACCAAGGAATGCTACTTTGTCTAGCCAGAATTCACACTTGGAAAATTTAGCATAAAGTTCCTTTTCACGCATAGTCTGCAACACTGTTCTCAAATGGCTTACATGATCATCCTTATTCCTAGAATAAACTAGGATGTCATCGATGAAAACAATAACAAACTTATCTAAGTAGGGCCGAAACACCCTATTCATCAAATCCATAAAGACTGCAGGTGGATTAGTTAGCCCAAAAGGCATAACTAAGAATTCTTAATGACCATATCGAGTTCTAAAAGCAGTCTTTGGAATATCAGATTCTTTAATCTTCAATTGATGATAACCCAATCTTAGGTCTATTTTGGAGAACACACTTGCACCTTGCAACTGATCAAACAAGTCATCAATCCTTGGCAAAGGATACTTATTCTTAATGGTGACCTTGTTCAATTGCCGATAGTCGATACACAATCGTAAAGATCCATCCTTTTTCTTTACAAATAAAACCGGTGCTCCCCACGGTGAAGTACTAGGTCGAATGAAACCTTTGTCAACTAGGTCTTGCAACTGCACTTTCAATTCCTTTAGCTCCGAAGGTGCCATTCTATAGGGTGCCTGAGAAATAGGAGCACTACCAGGGATTAAGTCGATAGTAAACTCCAATTCCCTGTCAGGAGGTAAACCGACCAATTCTTCAGGAAAGATCTCAGGAAACTCTTTGACCACAGGTATAGTTTCCAACTTTGCCTCATGTATGTCCTTGTTAATCACATAAGCAAGGTAAGCAGAATACCCTTTTTGCAAGTATCTATTGGCTGCCATCTTGGAGATAAGGCAAGAAGGTAAAACTTTCCTTTCTCCTTGAAAAGTAAACTCCAAATCTCCTGACTTCTTAAAAGTCACAGTTTTGGAAAAACAATCTATCACTGCATTATGTTTAGACAACCAATCCATTCCCAAAATCACATCAAAATCATACATTCCTAATGGAAACAAATTAACTGGTAATTCATGCTCCTGAACCATAACGGTACAATCCGGATAAACCACATCAATTTTCAAAGTTTCTCCCATTGGGGTACTAACGACCATAGGGATGTCTAACCTCCTACACTCTCTAACCAAATGCATGACATATGAATTAGCAACAAAAGAATGAGTTGCACCCGGATCTATTAAGATCCTAGCATTTGCCTTAGAAATTGGGAGTACCTGTAACCACTTCAGGAGTAGCCTGAGCCTGTTGTTGGGTCATAGCATAAATTCTGGCTGCAGTTCGAGGTCTACCAGGCTGTCCACTCTGTCGAGGGCCAGTAGATGAACCAACTTGAGATTGTACCCCAATTCTATCTCTAACTGATGTCGGCTGATGTGCAGCAGTAGGTTGGGTCCTTTCTCTTTGACCCACTGACAACTGACTAGTAACTCCCTTGTTCTCCAGCTTGGGACAATCCTGTTTCATGTGTCCCAGTTCTTTACAGTAAAAACACACACCCTGTAGTCTCCAACATTCACCAGGGTGATTCCTCCCACAATGGGGACACTGAGGATAAGTCAATGTACGAGGTCCTCCTGACCTCCCAGGTGGCAATCTAGTCTGCTGTTGAGGTCCAATGATAAGTCTGCTAGAAGAACCACTAATAGGCTTTCTGTCTAATCCCTCCTGAAATCTCAAGGGATTGGAACCACTGACACTGCTTTCTACATAACTTTTCTTAGGCCTCACGTCCTCACTGGAGAACTGCCCTTTTCTTTTTCTGAACATCTCTTCTCTATCTTTCATTTCTTTCAGATTATGTTCAGCTTTGATTGCCATGTTGACCCATTTATTAAAGTCATCTGTATCCAGGGTCGTCAATCTATCTCGAATACTAACATGTAGCCAATCTTGGAATTTCTTGCATCTATCAGCATCGTTGGCTACTATCGAAAGAGCAAATTCTGATAGTTCACTGAATTTTTGCTCGTACTCTGCTACTGACATACCATCCTGTTTTAAATTCATAAACTCAGTCCATTTCTTTTCCCGCAAGGCCCGAGAATAGTATTTTTCTTCAAACTCTCTTCGAAAATCTGCCCAGGTTATGGAAGGACGTCCAGCATCCTTTGCACTGTAGTTTTCCACCATGTGTGTGCATGATCCTCCAAAAATTGCACCGCACATGGTAACCTCATAGGCTCGGGAATCTGAAGAGTAATGGAAGTAGTCTCAAATTTTTGTAGCCATGACCAGGCTAAATCTGATTCCAAAGACCCCGTGAAAATCTTGCAACCCATATTCTTCAAATCCTTACAGTAATCAACTATCCCCTTTTCAGCAGGGGCAGTCAAAGCGGGAATTACTCTTGCCAAGGCCGCAACTGCCTCAGCTAAATTAAGATCAGCTACTGGAGGTGCTGCTGAGGGTGCAGCAACAGAAGATGAACCAGCAGCATAAGCTTGTTCTCCAATTTGCTCATCAATATTCACATTTCTATTCCTATCCCTATTTTGGGGTAGGGGATTGATTCTAGGCCTTCCTCTTCGACGTGGTGGCATCGTGTCTGATTTCCTGCACAAGTGACCATATTTTAATACTTCAACAAACAGTTTCTAAGTCTACAGGACCTATAACCTTGCTCTGATACCAAATTGTAACACCCTGTCCGGATAATCTACCTAAAATCCGGCAGAGTTTCCTTTCTATCTCAACTATAACCCTCCTGCAAATAACACTCAATTCATATCCTCAACCAGCAATATTTCTTAATACTATTACCACATATATCCATGCATATTCAAAAATTATTCATGATCAATTTATGCTCAAATCAAAACATATTGATCTATTGTCTCATATCTTCAAATATATACAATATATCCAGAAATAAACCTATCTCAGCAAGGTTTACTAGATAAAAAAAAACATCAAAAGACCAAATCTTCTAGAAATTTAGATATGATGCCCACCACGTCAATATACTCTTGAAGCAGAGAGTAGAGGAAGGCAGCAATCCCGACACCTAACTGTGTCCTGAAAATGAGAAATAAAAAGATGTGAGATATATGAATACCTCAATGAGTAGACAACATTTAAAGCGTGTAAAAACTATAATGGTAATCTGTAAAGCATAATTGACATTTTCAAAATAAATAATAATAAAACCATAATGAGTAATTCAAAGACGTAGCAAAGTTTTCAAATGTATAACAATATTATAATATTAAATCAATATATAAAATATGTAAAGTAAATCAAGTTACGTATAGCTGGGCTCCAACTTACTGTCATGCATAAGAATACATCCATGAAATAACTAGGCAATATCCATGTAGGCATACTAGTAGCCGGCCCCAAAGGCCAATACCACCATAGGACGCCCCAAAGGCATATGTGTCACTATGATGTGCCCCCAAAAGGCAAATATAACGGGATAGGGACTCTGGAGGTGGCTCCCACCACAAAGGCGTAGCACGCAGCTCCCATACCCCAGTCCAATATCACGGAATTGGGACTCTAGAGGTGGCTCCCGCCACAAAGGCGTAGTATGCAGCTCCCGTATTCCGGTCAAGGAAATAATCTCATACATTAAGTCAGGTGGAGCCAAAACCATGTACGTCAAATTCTATGTATAATCATATTTCATAAATCAACCAACTTACTCGATATAATATTTCTTGAAATAAATGTACTTTAATAACAAATCAATTCATATGATTATATATCATATATACATTTAATACGTAAAATAAATATCATGCTAAAAATATGTATTTATATATAATTATAATTAAAGAGATTTCAAATAACTATAATTGTCGTCTACTCACAATCCTTGAGATGATCTCACTGTACACCTCGACCTGAAACTTCGGGATCCACAGGTGACGTCGGATCTACGTGGCCTAGAGATTAACAATAATTAGTATCTATACATGCTCAAAGCATTACACAATTTTGAATGCAACTTAAGTCCCATTAATCTACCCCATATACTAATTTCTCATACTCAAAACAACATATCCTTAATTTAATATCATTTCCATAATCAATTTCTCCATAACTCAACTCCATAATCATGTCCTTATCAAATTCCTTTCTAGTATTCCATGCCTTAGAGATTTTCATAATCCATAACCATCCTTTGGTACTATATTTCCCTTAAGCAATAAATTCCTTAATATCAAGTTAGATTAGAAAATCATAACTTGAGTTTGGTAGGAAATTTGGAAGTGATTCAAATTGGTTTATTTCAACCAATATGTCTAATTTATGAATAAAATAATTAACTTATACAACTAAAACAAAATTTTGATCAAATTTGATAAATCCCGAAACCATGCTGAAACAGGGGTCAACACTGAACAGCCAACTTCACCGAATTTTATCTTTTTAACCGCTTATCGGTTTTGAGTGATTCAAAAACCAAAATTCTCATATTGAAGTCTAGTTTCTAGGAAAAATATCAAAAAAATACGAACCCTAATGTACCGAACCCAGAAAATCCGAACAGCAAGCATGCTCAACTTCCCCTGTTTTGCTTTTTCTTCCCATTTTCTTGTTCATGCTTTCAAATCCTTTTAATTCTTACCAAGTTGTGTAAAATTCATACTTAATAGATGGATTTCAGACCTTAACATGTTTATGGAGCTAAAATCTTAGCATGCTCAAGTAGAATATCTAAAGAAATAGAAGAATTTATCAAGAAACTAACCTTGGATGTAATTATTGTAGAGATTTTTGGTTGAGTTGTTTGAAGAGAATTTTGAGAGAGAGGGATGATGGGAGCCGGCTGCCACTTGAAGAATGAATGAAAGTGTCTAGAGATTTCGGGAGAGAAAAATGAAGATAAGAGATATTTTTTTGTTTTTGGTATAATTGCATATTAGTCCCTCAACTTTTTATAAATAACCATTAAGCCCCTAAACTTTTTAATATGTTCAATATGATCCTTTCTTCTTTTATTTCCTTCACTTATAACTTCTTACCAATTTCCAAGTTCGTCCTTAAAATTTTCGGGATTTAACTTGACATGATTATACGTAACCTCGGTTGTTACAAAAATATAAGGGAAAAAATCGGCTTAATTTTTTGATCAAAGATAAATTCCCAGAAAAATCAGAGATGTACGAGTTTTGGAAGAAAAAAAAACTGCTTTGCCAACACATTTTTGCCTTTGATAAAATCATTTAAAAATCAAAGTAAAAATATTTGAAACTCATAAAATGACTTGCAAACAGTAGCTAGGACTTTTTGAAAGTTAGATAAAAATTGGTTAAGTAAATAAAATCACAAAGGTAGAATAATCAACTTGACAAACTTAATTTTTCACAAGTGTGCTCAAGAGAGCATGACTTTGAACCATTAATTGGCTCAAGTCATTATTCAAGTGGCAAGAACATGAAATGCATGAAACAATGCAGCAAACATAATGCATGAAATGCATGGATTTGAACCTAAATGTCATGAAAAAATGCATGGCATTAATAAAGTGATCTAGACCTAAATGAATTTGCATGGCATTTAATGCAACCTAAACCTAAAATGCATGAACATGCATAGCAAATAAACCTAGCTTAATAACTAAAATATGCATGGCATTTTCACAAACACAAAGCATGCTTAAACCAAAAACTCAACCAAATATCATGCAAATGCTAACCTATCAACTAACATGGCAAGAATGCACAAAAAATGCAAAAAAATCAAAGAGGGTCGAATATCATAATGTCACAAGCAAACATGGCATTTTCACAAACACTTGGCATACTAGCATGCAAAACTAAATCAAATGACATGCAAATGTAAAAACCTACCAACTATCATGGCAAAAATGCAATCACACAATGCAAAACACATGGAGTAGCCAAATGGCCTCAAGCTCCAACAAGCATGGCATTTTCACAAACACTTGGTATACTAACATGCTCAACTAAAATATAACACTTAAATCATGCAAAAATCACACAAGCATTTTCACAAACACTTAATATACTAAATCTAAAACATGCTCAACTAAGATATAAAACAAAAATCATGCAAAGACCACACAAGCATTTTCACAAACACTTGATATACTAAATCTAAAACATGCTCAAATTTAAACAACATGAAAACAGAAAATTAAAAATGCAAAAACATGATATCTAAGACATAAATGGCAACAAACAAAGCAACCAAATTAAAATATAACTCAAGAATATGAAGTAACATAACATTTAAAACATCAAAATCAAAGAAAATAACATAAACAATATGGTAAAATGAACCCAAAACAGCAACTTAAAATAAATAATGTAGGCCATTTGGCCATGGTGAGTTTATTGTAAAAATAAAATGTAAAAAATATTCTTAAGAAAGAGATTAAGTAAAAACTTAAAAGAACAATAAAAAAACATTATTTTAAAATGGAAACTCACCAAGTAGAAATCAAAATAGCAGAAACAAGAATAGAAAATGAAGAAAGTGCAAGAGTTGGTGCTCAAGAGCAACCTCAAGAAGCTAATATTTCATGCTTTTCTCTTCTAACTTTCCTTTTTTTTTCTAAACTTTTCTTTTTTGCTCTCAACCAAGAAAAGAAAAACTAGTAAAAACTCAAAGAGCTCAGCCCAATCAAGATGAAAAAAAATGAAATTCTAACTTCCCCCCAAGGGCTGGCCGAATACCCCCCTATATTGGCTCAAGGATGTTGTCATTTTTTTGTAACCAATTTTCCATCAAATGGCCAATAATTCAAGATGAAAAATCATGAAATTACCACCTTTAGATTAGCATCTCAGCTCTCTCAAATTACAGCTGTCCAAGAATAATATTGACATCTCTCTTGGCCTATGTGGCTTAATCACCATGGTTTGATCAAAGAGAATCTCTAACTAACTCTTGATTTTTAGCCATTTGATTGAAAAATCAGAAGCTTCTTCCTTCCTTTGCGCTTGGGCAGGCCAGCACTTCTCTTTTCCAACCCAACTCTGATTTTTGGAAAGGCCCAAAGAAGCCCTTTTCGGTTGGTTGGGTGAAATGACCATTTTGCCCCCCGGATGCAAATAAATATCAAAGGACTCCAAATTCAATTTTTATTTTTTTAATACTTCCAAAATAATAAAATATTGAGTTCTGGAAGTTTTCAAAATTATCCGAGCCCGTTTGCTATTTATTTGGATTTTTTCTTCCTAAAATGCCCTTTTATGCCCCTACATTTTACCATTTTTTAAACGAGCTCCAAATCAAGATTTTTCTTCACAAATCTCTTCAAAATAATTAAAAAGTATGATCTGGAAGTTTTCATAATTTTTGGAGCTCATTTGGTATTTTTTCGGGATTTATCGGCTTGAATTACTGCATAGGAGGCCCGGGATTTGACCATTTTGCAAACGAACTCCGAATCAAGATTTTATTTCTCCAATCTCTTCCAAATAATTTAAAAATGATATTTTCCAAATTTCAGAATTTTTGGAGTCCATTTGCTATTTTTTCAGGATTTATCTTTTTGAATTATTGCAAAGGAGGCCCGGGATTTGGCCATTTTGCAAACGAACTCCGAATCAAGATTTTATTTCTCCAATCTCTTCCAAATAATTTAAAAATGAGATCTGAAAAATTTCAACAGATTTGGAGCTCATTTGCTATTTTTTCGGGATTTTCTTTTTTGAATTACTGCATAAGAAGCCCGGTATTTGGCCATTTTGCAAACGAACTCCAAATCAAGATTTTCTTTTACCAATCTCTTTCAAATGATTTAAGAATGAGATTGACAAATTTTCAGAATTTTCGGATTCTATTTGCTATTTTTCCCAAATTTTCCAATTTTGCCCTTTTGCCTCCGAAATCTGGTTTTGCTCAAAACAAGTCCGATTTTCAGATTTTCTTCTATCTGAGCCTTGGGCTATCCTTTTTAATCATTCTTCATCCATTGGGGGCTTTGGTCTTACCAAGTCGGGCCATTTCTGTGATTCTTCCCGATTTCACCGAAATCCACTAAAAACCCTAATTCTCGATTTTCTCCCGGATTGACATTCCTTTTGGTTTTTCTCGCAAGTGACTTCTCCATTATCCGTAGTCAGTGCTTATCTTTCATTTGGAACCTTCAATTTCGACCAATTTGATCGTTTAAGTACTTTTCCCCAAATTTCTCGGATTAGGGTTTCCTTTCTACTGAATCTCCAAATCCCAATTTCCGAACTCCATATCTTTCAATGTAGACCTCAGATTATCAAAATTCTTTCACCATTTTTCAATTGAACTTAAAATCTTGATTTTGAAAGTGGGTTGACTTTTTCAGTAGTTGACTTTCTGGGGTTGACTTTTTCGGGGTTGACTTTTTTCAGGGTTGACTTTTTTCAAGTTTGACTTTTTATGCTCGCCCTCTTAAACTAAGTCTCGGAGTACCACCTGCATGATGAAAACAGTCTTTTTACACTCGGAAACATCAATATAGGAAGAAAACATACATGTTTAGTGGTCCGGACAAAATGAGGTGTCTACAGCTGCCCCTCTTTGGCTATTGCTGAGAATCAGGAATCAGGCAAAGATAAACAAACACTAATTTTGTACGGTCAGTGAAATCACATGTGAAGGAAAGGGAAAAGGGTTTTCTTTTTCATTCTTCTATCATTTTTTCATTTTTCTTTTTTCATCATTTTTTTATTTTTATTTTATTTTTATTTGTTTGAAAATAAGCTGTAAATTGAAGATTTGTTCTTAAATTGAATTCCCTGACTAATCAAGGCTCGATCCGTCTTAAGAAAACGAATTCGATTTTCAAAAGAAAAAATTGTGCCCGAAGGTCTTTAAAGATGGTGCCCGGAGGTCTTAAAATGGTGCCCGGAGGTCTTTAAAATGGTGCTCGGAGGTCTTTAAAATGATGCCCGGAGGTCTTTAAAATGGTGCCCGAAGGTCTTTGAAACTAGCAAAAATACATTGACGACAGTCTCAGGGTTCGACTCATTTGATAAAACAGAATGAATTCGATTTAAAACAAAAAGAATACTTCGACGAAGGTCTCAAGGCTCGACTCATTTGATAAAACAGAACGAATTCGATTTAAAACAAAAGGAAATACCTCGACGATGGTCTCAAGGCTCGACTCATTTGATGGAACAGAATGAATTCGATTTGAAACAAAAGGAAATACCTCGACGATAGTCTCAAGGCTCGACTCATTTGATAAAACATAATGAATTCGATTTAAAACAAAAGGAAATACCTCGACGATGGTCTCAAGGCTTGACTCATTTGATGGAACAGAATGAATTTGATTTAAAACAAAAGGAAATACCTCGACGATGGTCTCAAGGCTTGACTCATTTGATGGAACAGAATGAATTTGATTTAAAACAAAAGGAAATACCTCGACGATAGTCTCAAGGCTTGACTCATTTGATAAAACAGAATGAATTTGATTTAAAACAAAAGGAAATACCTCAACGATAGTCTCAAGGCTCGACTCATTTGATAAAACAGAATGAATTCGATTTTAAAACAGAAGGAAATACCTCGACGGTGGTCTCAAGGCTCGACTCATTTGATAAAACAGAATGAATTCGATTTAAAACAAACGGAAATACTTCGATGATAGTCTCAAGGCTCGACTTATTTGATAAAACAGAATGAATTCGATTTAAAGCAAAATGAAATACCTCGACGGTGGTCTCAAGGATCGACTCATTTAATAAAACAGAATGAATTCGATTTAAAACAAAAGGAAATACCTCGACGATAATCTCAAGGCTCGACTCATTTGATAAAACAGAATGAATTCGATTTAAAACAAAAGGAAATACCTCAACGGTGGTCTCAAGGCTCGACTCATTTGATAAAACAGAATGAATTCGATTTAAAACAAAAGGAAATACCTCGACGGTGGTCTCAAGGCTCAACTCATTTGATAAAACAGAATGAATTCGATTTAAAACAAAAGAAAATACCTCGACGGTGGTCTCAAGGCTCGACTCGTTTGATAAAACAGAATGAATTCGATTTAAAACAAAAAGAAATACCTCGACGATAGTCTCAAACTCTGAATCTTTTAAGAAACAAAACGAGTTCCTTTTGGGGAAGTCCAAGCTTTCCTGATTTCTGCATTGTTAGCTAAATGCAATGATGAGAATGCCATGCTTTTGCAAATGCTTGTATGCTTCCTAAAATAAATGCAATCAAATGATTGTGCCATAATTTCTAATCCATGGTTTCTTTGAGGTTCACAGATTATATGACTTCAGGACAGAGTCTTCAACTGTTCATTGATGCCCCACTTGAGGAATCCTTCACTCAAGATATCTCATCAAACAGTCTCAGCTTCTGTCTCTCACTGAAGTTCACAGATTTTTCTGACTTCGCGACGGAGTCTCCGCCACGTTCACTGTTTTCTTTTCTTGGTGAACTTTCCAAACCTTCCCCAGTTTTAAATCTATTCCTTAGTAATACTTTGAAATCCCTTTATTTAAAGATTTTTATTTTTTAAACATCATTCAATTTAATAACAACCATAATGCATCTCAAAAGTATATGAAAGAGAATATGAATCAATCAAAAATTGTCATGAAAAGGATAACAAGAATTTATTGCAAGAAATGTTTTAAAATGGTAAAAATAAATATCAAGGATATAAGAAACAAATATAAGGTTATAGGCTGTAAATGCCCCGGATGCGGAATATCTTGGACCCCTCCTTTTTCAAAACATCTGAAATTTCTCTTGAACGAGCAATTCACTTGGGTAACCTCTTAACTTCTGTAGTTACATCAGACTGCATTGTTCCCCTTTTCTCTGATTATCAGATGCTTTCTTCCTCATTACACGGAGTATTGATTCAAGCTTTGATTAGTACTTGAGCCGTCTTTTACAGGTTTTCAACTCAAGTTTCCTCTGTTCGGTATTAAGTCGCCCTTTGCGGGTTTTCGGCTTAAACCTCTTCTTTTTTTTCATTCCTTTATATATATATATATATTCTACCATGCATCTGACAATTCTAAATGCTTCCAAGGTAAAAATATCAATTCAAAAGATGGGATGGATTCTGAGAATATCCTTTCAAATTAAATATCCATGCTTGATCAAAACGGGCTTTTAAAGCATGTAATGTAGGCCAAGGTTTAGGTTTAGAAAGAAAAGATAAATAGGCCCAAAATGTGTTTAAGGGTGATTGGATCAAGGATCACTTCCTGAGGAGAACTCATTCTTGAAACAGTTGTCCCTTTTTGGACTTTCTTTTCTTTTTGCTTTGTTGGCTTTCATTTGTCATATTTTCCGATGGCTTTCTTTTTGCCATGATTTTTTATTATCTTTCCTCGCATTTGCCCTCCAGTGTACAGGGTGATCCTTGATCAAGGTTTAAAGAAAGAAATAATTCTTAAGGCTCAAAGGGGTGACTAAGGATAATTTCTTCTTAGTGAAAGGAATATGAAAAACGGCCATTCATCATATCAAGTATAAATATTCTCTTTGAAAAGCAATTCTCAGGGGAAATAGATATATAGAATTTCTATTTTTACACTTGGAATCATTCGAATTTTCATGTGCACAACATCACACTGTTTTTCAAGCATAATACTTCTTTAGTTCATCACCATTCTCGGGATGTCTAAAATCATCTCCGTCCATCCGAGTTAGAATCAATGCTCCTCCAGAAAAAACTCTCTTTACCACATAGGGTCCTTCCCAATTTGGAGCCCATTTTCCTCTCGGGTCTTTCACTATAGGGAGAATTTTCCTCAATACCAGCTCCCCCTCTCGGAACTGTCTGGGACGAACTTTCTTGTTGTGGGCTCGAATCATCCTTTTCTGATACAACTGCCCGTGACAAATTGCTTTCAATATTTTCTCCTCGATGAGATTCAACTGTTCATAACGAGCTCTAACCCATTCTGCTTCCTCTAGGCCAACTTCCATCAAAACCCGGAGTGAAGGGATCTCAACTTCAATAGGTAGCACTGCTTCCATCCCGTATACCAAAGAAAATGGTGTTGCCCTTGTAGATGTGCGGACCGATGTACGATATGCATGAAGAGCGAAAGGCATGATCTCATGCCAATCTTTGTACACATTGGTCATCTTCTCAACAATCCTCTTGATGTTCTTATTAGCTGCTTCTACCGCGCCATTCATCTTCGGACGGTAAGGTGCCGAATTATGATGTGTGATCTTGAAATGAGTACACACTTCTCTCATCATCTTATTTTTCAAATTGAGAGCATTATCCAAAATAATTCTTGCTGGCAACCCATAACGGCATATGATTTCTTTCTTGACGAATCTGCATACCACCAACTTTGTTACATTTGCATAAGACGCAGCTTCTACCCACTTTGTGAAATAATCTATGGCCACCAAGATGAAACGATGTCCATTTGAAGCTTTTAGGGTAATAGGACCGATCATATCCATTCCCCATATTGAAAAAGGCCATGGTGCAGTCATGTCATGTAAAGGTGATGGCGACACATGAATCTTATCTGCATAAATCTGGCATTTATGACATTTCCGGGAATAACTGATAAAATCTCCTTCCATGGTCAGCCAATAGTACCCTGCCCTCATAATCTGTTTAGCAAGCATGTGACCATTAGCATGGGTGCCACATATGCCTTCATGGACCTCTTCTATGATTCTTCGAGCTTCGGCAGACCCGACACATCTCAACAAGACTAGATCTTTCCCTTTCTTATAGAGAATCTCGCCATCTAGAACAAAACCCATTGCTAACCTTCTCAGAGTCCTCTTGTCATTCTCTATTGCTTGTTCTGGATACTGTTGACTCTTGATGTAATGCAAGATGTCATTATACCAAGGGAGACCATCTGCTTCTTCTTCGATACTCAAACAGTGGGCAGGAGATTCATATATGCTCATCTTGATCGGCACAACTTCCGCCCCTTCATTCACTTTAAACATTGATGACAAAGTAGCCAGAGCATCCGCTATTCGGTTTTCTTCTCGAGGAAAGTAATTGAAATTCACTTCTTCGAACTCCTCTAATAAATTCAGTATGAGTTCTCGGTATCGGATTAGCTTTGTATCTCGGGTTTCCCATTCTCTTCGTAACTGGTAAATTACCAAGGCTGAGTCTCCGTAAGCTTCCAATACTTTGATCTTTCTGTCCACTGCGGCACGAAGGCCCATAGTACATGCTTCATACTCGGCAGTATTGTTTGTACAATCAAAATCCAATCTAGCAGTGAAAGGATAACAATCTTCTTTTGGGGTTATAAGCACTGCCCCGATTCCATGGCCCATGGCATTAGATGTGCCATCGAAGTACATTTTCCATACTTTTTTTTTTAGGGGAATCTCATCTGCTTGTGACACATACATCAAATCCTCATCTGGGAAGTCAAAGTTCAATGGTTCATAATCTTCCACTGCCCGACTTGCTAAGAATTCCGCCACTGCACTGCCCTTGATAGCTTTTTAACTTACATATACAATGTCATACTCTGACAATAAAACCTGCCATCTTGTCGTCCTCCCTGACAGAGAAGGTGCTTCCAACATGTACTTGATTGGATCCAGCTTGGCAATCAGCCACGTTGTGTGATACAACATATACTGTCTGAGTCTTCGAGCAGTCCAAGCTAAGGCGCAGCACAACTTTTCTACTGACGAATATTTCAACTCATAATCTGTGAACTTCTTGCTGAGATAGTAAACTGCCTGTTCTTTCTTTCCCGTTTCATCAAGCTGCCCCAAAACACAACCCATGGATCTTTCAAATACTGATAAATACAGTATCATTGGTTTATCCGGAATAAGTGGCATTAATACTGGTGGGTTTGATAGATAATGCTTAACCTTTTCGAAAGCAATCTGACACCCTTCATCCCATTCTCCTGGATCACATTTTCGAAGTAACTTAAATATTGGATCACGTTTATCGGTTAACTGTGAAATAAACCGTGCAATGTAATTCAATCTCCCCAGAAAGCCTCTTACTTCCTTTTGAGTGCGAGGTGGTGGCAAATTCTGAATGGCCTTCACTTTATCCGGGTCAATCTCATTCCTCTTTTGCTGACGACAAAACCCAGCAACTTCCCCGAGGTGACTCCAAAAGTGCATTTTCCCGGATTTAGCTTGAGTCTAAATTTCCTTAATCGTTCAAAGAGCTTCTTAAGATTCGCAATATGCTCCTCTTCTCCTTATGACTTTGCGATCATATCATCAACGTAGACCTCAATTCCCTTATGCATCATATCATGAAACAAGGTCACCATGGCTCTCTGGTATGTTGCCCCAGCATTCTTCAACCCAAATGGCATTACTTTGTAGCAGAAGGTGCCCCACATTGTAACAAATGTGGTTTTCTCCATATCTTCCGGTGCCATCTTAATCTGATTGTATCCTAAAAATCCGTCCATAAAGGAAAATAAAGAACTCTTCGCTGTATTATCCACCAGAGTATCAATATGGGGCAAAGGGAAATTATCTTTAGGGTTGGCCTTGTTCAAATCTCGATAATCAACGCACATCCGCACCTTGCCATCCTTCTTCGGTACTGGAACAATATTTGTCACCCATTCTGGATATTTTGCCACCTCTAGGAATCCAGCATTAAATTGTTTCTTCACCTCCTCTTTTATCTTTAACAGCATATCAGGCCTCATTCTTCTCAACTTTTGCTGAATTGGCTTGCACTCTGGCCTCAAAGGGAGCTTATGAACCACAATATCCGGATCTAACCCTGGCATATCTTGGTATGACCATGCAAATATATCCACATACTCCTGGAGCAAAGCCATCAATTCACCTTTTATTGATGGTGACAATGAAGTTCCAATTTTGACTTCTTTTATCTCTTCACCATTTCCCAAATTTATTGTTTCCAATAATTCCTTATGAGGAAGTACTTGTTTCTCCTCCAGTTCTATTTTCCTCAATAAATCCGGAGGTAGACCATAATCCTCAGTATCTTCATTAGCCTCAAAATCACCCATGCAAATGGGTCTTTCAAATTCAATTTTAGAATTACTGACAGGAGGGTCCTCATATTCCGCCTCCATACACCTGTAAATAGGTGGAGAAAAAACAATATAGGAAAATATATATAGAAAACAAAATGAATAACAAAAATAAAAGTATATGGACACATCAATATGGATAATGCATTGTGCTTGTTATTTATTGAATGAAAATGTTTAAAAAGCCCATTACAGAAAAAACTCTTAATATCTCTGGGTAAAGATAATTAAGATTGCTTTTTTAAAAGTATTACTTTGGAATAGACTTAAAGACTATGGGCAACTCAGTCGCACTCCAGTTGGTTAGTCTATATCCTGGTGGACAAGGTCACACCATCCAGCTAGTACTCTCTCTTTCAATCCTGTCTTTCTCGGTCGTGCAGATTTCCACATCATACATTTGCTCATCATTATTCACTTGGAATCTCTTGAAAGCTTTCTCTATCATTACAAGCACATCATTAGAATTCTTTTCTCCGAACAGAGAACTGGTTGAGCGGAAGTTGTGAAGGATAGGTGGGAATGTCATAGGCTCCCACTCAATATCCATACCCGTAAGACGGGCCATCCTCCTTTGTCGATTCTTTTCAACTTGTCTTCTTTTCTCATGGGCCTTCGGAAGATATCCTAGGCCAAATCGATCCTTCTTTCCTTTTATTTCTATGGCTCGAGCCATCCCCTGAAGATATTTCTCGAGACCCTTTCCTGCCCTGCAGCCTTTTCCTACGGTGGTTCTTACCCCCAACCTTGTGTTCTTGGACAGCTTCGGTTCTGGAATTTTTTGACCTTCAGCGACAGAAACTGCATTTACAAATTCCAAAGATCAGAAAGAACACTCCACGGCCTCTTCATTCGGCTCCACATAAGGAGATTCAGTGGATGCGGAGGCTATTATGTCTTCCTCCCCTGATACCGTGATCAACCGACCCTCCATCACAAATTTTAGTTTCTGGTGAAGAGACGAGGGTACAGCCCCAGCTAAATGTATCCATGGTCTTCCCAACAAACAGTTATAAGAGGGATTGATATCTATAACCTGGAAATTCACTGTATATGTGCACGGGCCTATTTCCAGAGGAACTTCAATGGTTCCCATAACCTCTCTCCTGGTTTCGTCAAAAGCTCTGACCACCATGCAACTTGGTATCATATAGGATAAATCCACTGGTAACTTGGATAAGGTTGCTAAAGGCATCACATTGAGTGAAGAACCGTTATCCAGAAGGACCCTCGGTAATATGTGCCCCTTACAAGTGGTGGTTATATGGAGAGCTTTTGTTGATCCAATACCATTGGGTGGTATTTCCTCATAGCTGAAAAATATGTAGTCATCAGCTGCGATGTTTCCCACCAACCTATCCAGCTTTTCCACTGATATATTATTGGCCACGTACGCTTGATTTAATACTCTTAATAATGCATTTCTGTGTGGTTCTGAATTTAAAAGCAAAGATAAGATTGAAATCCTAGCTGGTTGATGTTGCAGTT
The DNA here is from genome assembly GCA_030761205.1 of Fremontodendron californicum. NCBI lineage: Eukaryota > Viridiplantae > Streptophyta > Magnoliopsida > Malvales > Malvaceae > Fremontodendron > Fremontodendron californicum. The sequence continues at coordinate 7,011,883 of JAULJL010000037.1, forward strand.
GTTCAACCACGCTATATTCACTATGCTTTATAAATTTCAAGAACTCACAAGCTTCTTTCTCACATACTGGCTCTTTGATTCTATTAACCGGGGCTGATCCCCTCTCTATTTCCTCTGGCACATCCATCTCAATATGGATTGGCTCGACAACCTTCTTCCCTTTATCAATTCCTCTGTCTTTCCCTGCTACCCCTTGTTCAACGGCCTCCGGAGCATAACACCTCCCTCTTCGGGTTAAATGCCCCACACCTGTAATATCCTGTTGGCCTGAAGACCCGGGCATAACCATGCTGCAGTCATACTTCCATGGTGTAGCCTTATTTTCCTTGTATGGAAAGGAAACAGGTAAATCAATGATTAATTTGGGCGCATTTTCTTCCATGGCTGGCATAACTTTTTCCTTCGGTTCATCATAGTAGATGATTAGGGGTCTTCCTATCCCATAGCCACCTGTATTTTCAATGACTTCTATTTCCCCTTCTATCTCCTCATAGAATTGGGCTACCCCACTATCCATCATTCTTTGGACTTTAACCCGGAAGTCCCCGCAGTTCTGTATGTCATGGCCTTTACTCTTATGGAACGGGCACCAATCATGCACCCTCCTTGCAACCATTTTCAGATCTTCCGTACCTTCCACCAATTCTGCCTTGACCATTTCAGCCCATATTGTCATCATCGGAGTCTTAACCTCCCCAATATCCCTCTTTAATCTTCTGTCCTCTCCGGTTAATATTGCATTCACCTGATTCCCAGCATGACTGGGCAATGGATTTCCAGCTACGTTCGGCCCATTTTTTGATCCAAATTTCACTACCCCAGCATTAATCAGGCTTTGGACTTTCTTTTTGAAGGCCAGGCAATCTTCAATTGAATGTCCTTGGATTCCCGCATGGTATGCACAGTTGGTGTTTGCATTGTACCATCTTGGATATGGAGGTGTCAAAGGTTTTAGGTACACAGGTGCAACAAGTTGACCCTGCAACAGTTTTGGATATAGATCACCGTAAGTAGTGGGAATCGGATCAAATTGGGCTTTTTGATCGTTCCTTGGTGAACGTTGGTCATTACGCGCAGGCCCTTGTGTATTGGGAACAGCATTTCTAGGAAGGGTGATTTGAAGGGATATGCCAGTTGGGAATGGCTGTTGTGGTATATTGGTGTAGGGGAATGGGTTTTGGGTAAGGTGGTTGACATTAGGGTAATAAGGATTATACCTCGGGTATGGTGTGTATGGTGTAGGAGGTGTATAAGGTGTGGTAGGGGTATAAGGCCTCGGTGGTGTGTATGGTGTAGGAGGTGTATAAGGGTATTGGTTGAAGCTTACTGCATGGGTTTCCTCCTTTTTCTTTGTAGAAAAAGCTCTCTTTGGGGTAGCAGACTCACCCCCTTCCATCTTTCCACTTTTAATGGCTGACTCAATCATTTCTCCAGATATTACCATATCCGCAAAATCTTTGGTAGCATTTCCCACCAATCTGTCATAATAAGGTGCTTTCAATGTGTTGATGAAAAGCACCATGGTTTCTTTGTTGGTTAAAGGGGGTTGGACTTGTGTTGCCAGATCCCTCCACCTCTGTAAATACTCTTTGAAGGTCTCATTGGACCTCTTTTCCATGTTCTGTAATGACAGCCTATCTGGTACCATATCAGAAACGTGCTTATAATACTCCATAAAAGCCCTGGCCAAATCCGTCCATGAACGAATCTTGGTACGACTGAGTTGGTTGTACCATCAGGTGGCTGACCCTGTTAAGCTGTCTTAGAAGCAATGAATAAGCAATTTTTCATTATCCTCATGCCCTGTCATCCTTCTACAGTACATAGTCAGATGAGCCGATGGGTTGGTGGTCCCATTATAATTTTCAAAATCTGGTACTTTGAACTTCGGTGGAATTATTAGATCATGTACCAGGCTCATCTCTTTGGCATCTAGACTGCCAAACAACTCTACTCCTTCCACTGCTCTTAGCCTTTCTTCCAACAACTGGTATTTCTTCTCAGATTCAGCAGTTTCGACCCTTTTCAGTTTAGTCATTTTGGCCCTTTCCTTCTCTGCCATTTCTTCGAAGTCTGGAACCTCAACCTCAATTGGATCAACTCCGATGTTACCCCTTTTTGGACTGAAATTCTGTGCTTCGGCCGCCGGCTGGATGTAAATGTAGGATGCTGCCCCAGTTGGGATTTCATTTCCCACAGGTTGGGATGTCTGGCCATTTCTCTGTACCACTTTTGGTCTGTCCTCCTGATTTACGGCCCCCATTCCAGCAGCTGAATTCTCTCCGGGCCACTTCTGCTTCATCATATTGCTCATCATCTCCATGAGCTTTGTCATCTATTCTCGTATTTCCTCTTGAGACTTAGTCAACTGTTCTTGTAATTCTTTCTGGATTCTTTCCATTCTCTCAATTCTGGCAAGCTGATCGTTTTCCATGGCTTTTGTTCGAGACCGAGTATTGTAAGAGTGTTGGAAATCTGGTTCTTTCTGAGTGCGACCAATTGTACCTTTATTTTTTGAAAACCATGGATTAGAAATTATTGACACATTTCTTATTTTATTTTATAAAAAAAATGAATAAATGAATGAATGAATGAATAAATAAATCAGTGTTAATGCATGAACAACTAAGTAAATGACTAAGTGTATGAACTTAGATGACTAATTATGAATGAACAAATAAATAAATGGCTAAGTGTATGAACAATTTATAAAAAATAAATGAATAAATGATTATGAATATGAATATGAACAAATAAAATATATAAAAGAAAAAAAACTAGTGAATGATGAATGTATTTAAAGTATTGGCCCCGGGATAATTCCAACCAAACGGTCTTTCATTGATTTCCTGGAACTAAATACATCAAACAAAAGATCCCTGTTTAAAACAACATGATAATCTCTCTCCTAAAAAACTATTACACGATACTAGTCCTAAAATAACTCCCTCGGATTCTGAACCTTTCTTCAATGTCCTCCATTAACTGCCTTGCTCTTCGATCTGATCCCTACTTGTTCACGGCCTTCGACGTGTCAGCAGAAGCATCGCCCTGTAAGCTCTCCCTAGCTTGTTTCTCAAGTTGATTTGCTCGGGCTTCCTCATGTTTTGCCTTTTCTGCCCAATAGTTCTTCTCCTTTTTGAGGTTTCTGACTTCTTGTTCCCATTCCCCGGAAGTCTTGAGAGTCCCCTCGAATTTGAGCTTGAAACGGTACCTCTTATTCTCCAAGTGTAATTCCTGAAGATCGCTTTGAACCGTGTCCCGCTCTCTCTTGATCTTTTCCTTTTCTTTTTCTCGGGCTACCTCCCGATTTTTCATGTCCTCAAGCTCTTCTTGAGTCGGGCAATCTCCTTGTTCATCCGAGCCTTTTCTTTTTCAAATTCTGCCCTGGCGATTTCTAACTCTGATGGCACTTCCTTGGGAGGCGAGCTCAAATACCGAACTTCTTCCCCATCCGATGTCAACAACCTATCATTAACCCTTGATTCTCTCCATGTCAAGTAGTCAGGTGTGACGATATCAACATATCTAGCTACCTCAACCCGATGAGTTTCCTTCCATGCCACCACAATCTCACGGACCTTACTCGAATATCCATCTTCTCAGTGTAGACACCTAATTTTGTCCGGACCACTAAAGAGGTATGTTTTCTTCCCATATTGATGTTTTCGAGTATAAAAAGACTGTTTTCATCCTGCAGGTGGTACTCCGAGACTTAGTTTAAGAGGGCGAGCACAAAAAGACAAACTTGAAAAAAAGTCAACCCGAAAAAGTCAACCCCGAAAAAGTCAACCCCAAAAAGTCAACTACTGAAAAAGTCAACCCACTTTCAAAATCAATATTTTAAGTTCAATTGAAAAATGGCGAAAGAATTTTGATAATCCGAGGTCTACATTGAAAGATATGGAGTTCGAAAGTTGGGATTTGGAGATTCAGTAGAAAAGAAACCCTAATCCAAGAAATTTGGGGAAAAGTGCTTAAACGATCAAACTGGTCAAAATTGAAGGTTCCAAATGAAAGATAAGCACTGACTACGGGTAATGGAGAAGTCACTTGCAAGAAAAACCGAAAGAAAAGTCAATCCGGGAGAAAACCGAGAATTAGGGTTTCTAGTGGATTTCGGTGAAATCGGGAAGAATCACAGAAATGGCCCGACTTGGTAAGACCAAAGCCCCCAATGGATGAAGAATGGTTAAAAAGGATGGCCCAAGGCTCATATTGAAGAAAATCTGAAAATCGAATTTGTTTTGAGCAAAACCGGGTTTCAGAGGTAAAAGGGCAAAATTGGAAAAATTTGGGAAAAATAGCAAATGGACTCCGAAAATTATGGAAAATTTGTCAATCTCATTCTTAAATAATTTGAAGGAGATTGGCGAAAGAAAATCTTGATTCCGAGTTCGTTTGCAAAATGGCCAAATCCCGGGCTTCTTATGCAGTAATTCAAAAAGATAAATCCCGGAAAAATAGCAAATGGACTCCAAAAATTCTGAAATTTGGCAAATCTCATTTTTAAATTATTTGGAAGATATTGGCGAAAGAAAATCTTGATTCCGAGTTCGTTTGCAAAATGGCCAAATCCCGGGCCTCCTATGCAGTAATTCAAGCCGATAAATCCCGAAAAAAATACCAAATGAGCTCCAAAAATTATGAAAACTTCTAGATCACACTTTTTAATTATTTTGAAGAGATTGGTGAAGAAAAATCTTGATTTGGAGCTCGTTTAAAAAATTGTAAAAAGTAGGGGCATAAAAGGACATTTTGGGAAGAAAAAAATCCAAATAAATAGCAAACGGACTCGGATAATTTTGAAAACTTCCAGAACTCAATATTTTATTATTTTGAAAGTATTAAAAAAAGAAAAATTGAATTTGGAGTCCGTTTGATATTTATTTGCATCCGGGGGGCAAAATGGTCATTTCACCCAAGCAACCGAAAATGGGCTTTTTTGGGCCTTTCAAAAATCAGAGCTGGGCTGGAAAAGAGAAGTGCTGGCCTGCCCAAGCCCAAAGGAAGGAGGAAGCTTGATTTTTTTTTCAATCAAGTGGTTAAAAATCAAGAGTTAGTTAACCATTCTCTTTGATCAAGCCATGGTGATTAAACCACATAGGTTAAGAAAGATGTCAACATTATTTTTCCATAGCTGTAATTTGAGAGGGCTGAGATGCTAATCTAATGGTGGTAATTTCATGACTTTTCATCTTGAATTATTGGCCATTTTATGGAAAATAGGTTACACAAAAATGACAACATCTTTGAGGCTATATAAGCATCATTTAGGCCAACCCTAGAGGGGGGAGGCAGATTTTGTTTTTTCTTTTCCATTTTGGCTGATTTCTCTTAGTTTTTCTTAGTTTTTATCTTCTTGGTTGAGAGCAAAAAAATAAAAGTTTAGAAAAAAAAGGAAAGTTTAAAGAGAAAAGCTTGAAATATTAGCTTCTTGAGGTTGCTCTTGAGCACCAACTCTTGCACTTTCATTTTCTATTCTTATTTTTTGCTATTTTAATCTCTACTTGGTGAGTTTTCATTTTAAAATAATGTTTCTTGTTCTTCCTTCATTTCCTTTCTTAAGTATTTTTTTTTACATTTTGTTTTTAAAATAAACTCACCATGGCCAAATGGCCTACATTATTTATTTTAAGTTGTTGTTTCGATTCATTTTACCATATTGTTTATGCTATTTTCTTTGTTTTTGATGTTTTAAATGTTATGTTATTTCATGTTCTTGAGTTATATTTTAATTTGGTTGCTTTGTTTGTTGCCATTTATGTCTTAGATATCATGTTTTTGCATTTTAAATTTTCTGTTTTCATGTTGTTTAAATTTGAGCATGTTTTAAAGTTAGCATATTAAGTGTTTGTGAAAATGCTTGTGTGATTCTTTGCATGATTCTTGTTTTATATCTTAGTAAGCATGTTTTAGATTTGGTATATTAGGTGTTTGTGAAAATGCTTGTGTGATTTTTGTGTTATGACTTAGTTTTTCATGCTTGCATACCAAGTGTTTGTGAAAATGCCATGCTTGTTGGAGCTTGGGGCCATTTGGCTACTCCATGTGTTTTGCATTGTGTGTTGTATTTTTGTCATGCTAGTTGTTAGGTTTTTGCATTTGCATGATATTGGGTTGGATTTTTGAATTAAGCATGCCTTGTGTTTGTGAAAATGCCATGCATGTCTTAGGTCTAGGTTACATTAAATGTCATGCAAGTTCATGTTAGGTCTAGGCCATATTATATGTGTCATGCATTTTCCTTACATTAGGTTTAGATCCATGCATTTCATGCATTATGTTTGCTGCATTGTTTCATGCATTTCATGTTCATGCCACTTGAATAATGACTTGAGCCAATTAATGGTTCAAGGTCATGCTCTCTTGAGCACACTTGTGGAAAATTAATTTTGTCAAATTGATTATTCTACCTTTGTGATTTTTTTTACTTAGCCAATTTTTATCTAACTTTCAAAAAGCCCTAGCTACTGCTTTCAAGTCATTTTATGAGTTTCAAATATTTTTATTTTTAAATGATTTTATCAAAGACAATAAAATGTGTTGGCAAAACAGTTTTTTTCAGTTTTTTTTTTTTTTTTCAAAAAAACTCGTACATTTCTGATTTTGCTGGGAATTCATCTTTGATCAGAAAATTAAGCCGATTTTTTATCGTGTATTTTTACATGTCCTGAGTCTCCAATAATTTTTTCAGAAGTTTTGGAATTTTTAAAAATAGGGTAAAAAATCGTGAATTAAAACTGGACAGTGGTGTCAGAATTGAATTTAAAGAAAAACAAAGCAGTTTTTTTCTCCTCCAAAAACTCGTACATCTCTGGTTTTTCTGGGAATTCATCTTTGATCAAAAAATTAAGCCCATTTTTTTTTCGTGTAGTTTTACATGTTGTGAGTCTCCAGTATTTTTTTTAGAATTTTTGGAATTTTTAAAAATAGGATAAAAAATCGTGGATTAAAACTGGACAGTGGTGTCAGAATTGAATTTAAAGAAAAACCATTTTTCTGATTTGGTTAATTTACTTAGAGTGGGCTGATTAGGAGGGTTAGCTACTGACTTAGGGTAATTTCTAAGCCTTTTTAAACTCTAAAAATGGTTTTTCAAGTCCCGGGTTAAGGGTAGTCAAGTCCGAATTTTTTAAACTTAGGAAATTAGAGCCATTTAAAAATTTTTAGCCCAGTTTTTATTGATAATTCAAGCTTTTCAAAATTGTTTTCAAACAATCACAAAGTATTTTGGTTTTAGAATATTTAATTTGACATATTTTCCTAAGGTAGCCGGATATCTTTTTAGATATACAGATTTCCTTAATTAAAGGAAAAAATACATTTCATGCATTGCATTTTTATTTTCATGCATATTATATGATAGCATTATTTTATTCCATGTCATTTAAATTATATGCCATACCATTCATATTTGTCATGTCATTTAGGTTGCATTATATTATTTAGACTGTACTATGTCATTTTATTTATGTCATGCATATACATATTCATTTCTTTAAATATTTTCAAAAAAAGATAATGGTTTTCAATAAAAAATATAAAGATATTCCCGAGTTAAAATAATTCATGAGTTCTCTACCGGGTTTGCTGGAGGGAATATCATCAATTATCATTAATAAAGGAATATCTTTCTTTCAAAAAAGAGAATGATTCGGAAAGTTTTCCAAGACTAATAAAAATTTCTATATTTTGCCACGTTTGTTGGGGAATATAGGAAATTTTTGAATTTATGAATTCCGGATCATTTTCAATAAAAAAAAATGAAATTATTTTTCTTTAAATTGGGAATTAACTTGAAATACTAAATTTAAAACCAACTTTTACCAAGACTTGAGATAACACACGATTAATAAGGTACCGATTTATACGGGCGTTGTGGGGGTGCTAATCCTTCCCCACACGTAACCGACTCCCGAACCCGCTTCTTTGATTTCTCTGGTTTAAAACGCAGACTTGAAATCGATTTTTAAAATGTTTTAATTAATTTTTAAAATATTTTATAAAATCGGTTTTAATAGGTGATCACACCTAGCTAAAAAAGATTGGTGGCGACTCCATGTCTTTTTAGGTCATTTCCAAAACCTTCATTTTTTAGAGGAATTAAGTCGACTTTTCCTCGGTTTTTTTAATGTCACGCCTAACGAATAATAAAGTCTTGCGATGAGACTCGTCGTCGTTATTTTTTTTAGGTTGCGACAGCTTGGCGACTCCACTGGGGAAATATTAGAGAGTCAGGCCTAGAATTAGTCGTGTGTTATCAAAGTCTTGGTTTTGTTCGTTTAATTGGTATTTAATTTTAATTCCCACATTTTTTTAATAAGGAGAATTTTGAAAATAATAAAATGTTTTTAAATATGTTCATACTCATGTGCATGCATTTTATTTTTGTTCTCTAGTTATTTAAGGTTGTATATTATAATTGCTTGTCGGTTAATGCGTTACACTATTCTTGAATGTTTTAATTGCTAGGGCATTTAGAATAAGGTTCGTAGAATAGGTAGTGAAAGGTTTGATATTCCTCCACACACACTACACGTGCATTTGCATAACATGAATCCTCTACCCGGGTTCCGTCCTTTTAAGTGGGAGTAAAGTAACTAAGCCTTCGTGATTGATCCTCCGTATGGGCTAGTGAAACACTTTCGGAGTATAAAGTACCTAATGCCTTCGTGATGATCCTCCGCATGGGCATAGGAAAATATCCTCTAACGAATTGAACCCGCTTTTATCGGGGTGCCTTACTAGCCTTCACCGGCGACAGTGAGGAACAATTTGGGGCCTTAGAACCGATTCACCCTCATATAGTGAACCTAGGCGAAGCCATGCCGGATTTCCGTTAGATATACCGAAAATAGGAACACATGGAGGGACATTTCTAAACCTTTTGTTACCTATTTTACACTTCGAATAAGTGTGGTAGATCGGGCAACGATGTACGTACATCGCCCGTAATAAATGTGATACTCCGCCTCGAAGGCATCGTGATGCCTAAATAAGCAGATATTGTTGGGGCAGATGTTTATTAGCTGTTTTTTAAAAAAAAAAAAATCCTTTTTCAAGCATTTTTGCATTTTGCACATTTCATACATGTGTGAATAGAGCATGTACATTTTTGGTTGTATTATTGATCTCATTCTTTGCAATAAACAGTTGGTAATATCATTTGATGATTTCATAAAACTGGTAGTGTCACATGAACATTTGCATATTGTACCATAGTAAGATCCACCCTGAAATTCTTTTGAAAATGATGTGATTGGTTTATCAAAAAAAAAACAAAATGGAGGCAAATCTTGCATAATGAGATTTTTGAATAGCCAAGATTTAGGTCCCACCAATTTCGTGTAATCATTGATTTCTTTGTATATACCTTTGTGTTAATTCATTTATTTTTGCATGTATCATTTTGACATCATGTTATAGTCATAGCATGCATGGTCATTCATTGTAAGATATGTTTATGACATGCATGGTCATTATTTGTTTATACTTATGTATCAATTTATTCTTTCTTTACATGCATCATGTTGGCATCAAGTTGCATTCATGCATTCATAGTCAGCATGATTTTTTCTGTATATATCCATATATCAATTTATTCTTTCTTTACATGCATCATGTTGGCATCCAGTTGCATTCATGCATTCATAGTCAGCATGATTTTTCTGTATATATCCATTATCAATTTATTCTTTCTCTATATGCATCATGGTAGCATCAAGTTGCATTCATGCATTCATAGTCAGCATGATTTTTCTGTATCTATTCATATATCAATTTATTCTTTCTTTACATGCATCATGTTAGCATCAGGGTGCATTCATGGCATACATAGTCATCATGATATGCTCATGCATTAATTTGTCATATTGGCATCAGGTTGCGTTCATGACATACACGGCCAGCATGACTTTCTTTGTATATACTCTGTGTCAATCATTTATTCTTCACATGCATCATAATTGACATTGTGTGGCATTCATAGTGTATATGATCATTCATTGAGAAATGCATTTGGAACATACATGGTCATTCATTGCATATATCCATGCATTGGTTTTTCTTATTCTTTAAATGCATCATGTTGGCATCGTGTTGCATTTATAACATACATGGTCAACATGTTTCCACTGTATATGACCACACATAACTTTGTTTATCCTTCACATGCATCAAATTGCACTCATGACATTCATAGCTCATTCATCATGAAACACATTAATAAGATGAAATAGAAATTGGCTTAGCTTTGAAGAGTTTTCTTCGTCAGCTAAAAGCTATGACCCCAACAGCAAGTGCGAGTATCATATTGGGGCAATTGGGCATTCGACTAAAAATACAGAAAACTGAAGGAAAGAATTGAGGGTCTTGTCCACAATGGCATTTGGATTCCAGAGCTTATCGAACATTGGAAATCTGTTTTACCATAGATTGATTTTCTCTTGAAGAATTTTGAGGATAAGATTTGTTATCTTTGAAAGCATGTCAATAGGAGCATTCTGATGCATATTTTTCTGTACACTTTGATGATGAAAGCTCTTGTCTCATGATGACATCTACATGAAATAAATAAATTTTGAATTTTAATATTTTGTGTTCATTTTATTTTAGCAATAAATTTGAAATTGTAAAAAAAAACAAAAAAAAAAACAAAAAAAAAAACAAATGAAACTTTGAGAAAATTTGTGGTACACAATAAATAAGTGGTTTTCACATGAAATAATGAACAATCTTGAGAATATTGATGATCATTGTTAGAAATGACCCAATACCTTCATCCTTCTCTTTTAGGCTTTCCTAAGCCTAAATCCTTTGAACCGAGACCACTTGAAAGACCTAATGCTTCAAGGAATATGAATGATTTGACTTCATAAAACCATTGTCATCACAGAATAAGCAAAGACTTAGATCTTAGTCTAGGCTATGAACAAAGGAACGAACTTTTTGAAAATTTTCAAATTCCTTGAAAATCAAACAAATGAGACATTCTTTCAAGAATCCAGATTTTGATAATTTGGTGTGTGTCAGGATTGTGCTAAAACCATTCATGACCTTTCCCAATGACCACAAAACACTAATTGCCCAGACATCACTTCATGATTGACACCTTGGGGCACAATGATTAAACTAGATTATCCCTTGTCCCAGAGAAAACCTGCTTTTGGGTCATGTTTTCCTTGTCTCTTCAAAGAACTCAGATTGGAAACTCAGCCTTTTCAAAACAGACCTAGACTTGCCATGTTCCTCGTTGATACAAATTCGCATGGTTAATCAAATTGGGGCATCATATGTGGAAATGATGGATACATAGTGAAGAAGGATGGGCTAATGCATGAATTATTGGGGGCATGCAATGAAAAAAAAACAAAAAAAAAAAAATTTGTGATATCATGCATATGAGAATTCAGATGATTCCAAAGTGCAAAATGAAATTCTGAATATCTATTTCCCCTAGGGATTGCTTTTCAATGTGAATATTTGTGCTTGACATGAGAAATGGCCATCTTTCATATCCCTTTCACACAAAAAGAAATTATCCATAGTCACCCCTTTTGAGCCAAAAGAATTCTTTTTTCTTTGAACCCTGATCAAGGATCACCCTCTACACTGGGGGGGCAAATGCGAGGAAATATCTTTTTAAAGATCATTGAGAAATAAGTCCTAGCTCAAAGACAGATACAAAGCAAATGAAGTCCTGAATAAATACAGGCTCACTTTGTCAAAGAAAAAGAAAAGGGAAGAGATGGCGAGATGAAAGCCAAGAAAAACAGTTGAAAAAAAAAACAACAAAAAAGTGTGTGAAAAAGCGATGGCAAATTGAAAGCCAAAAGCAAGGAAGAAAAAGAGCAAAGGCAAAAGGAAAGAAATGTCCAAGAAGGGACAAATGCTTCAAAGAAAATCCTCTTCAAGAAAGGATCCTTGATCTGATTACCCTCAAACACATATTTTGGGCCTATTTATCCTTTCTTTCTGAACCCTGAGCCATGGCCTACATTACGTGCTTTAAAAGTCCATTTTGATCAAGCATGAATGTTTAATTTGAAGGGTTTTCCTCAGATTTTATCCCATCTCATCAAATTCTCATTTCACTAAGGAAGAATTTAGAATTCTCAAGTGCATGGTAAAAAAAAAAAAAAGAGAAAAATTGAAAAGAATGGGACTCTAGGGCGAAAACCCAAAAAAACGGGCGGTCTAGAGTAGAATGGGAATTTTCGATGCCATCGATGATAGTGCCGATACCCCAAAAGAAAAGATCTTATTAAAGGAGTGGTCATCGAGGAACATCTAGGAATTCCTGAACCCCCCAAATTGTCAGTTCTCATTCAGAGGATTGTCTTCAAAAACTGAAACTTTTGTTCCCAAGATTAAACTTTCTGGTTTAAACATCTCAGCCAATCTTGACGCTTGTCAAAATGCCTTGATACGGAAACAAAAAAGAATGTTGAATTTGCTGGGTTCTCAATGAATTCATGATTTATAAAACATGTTCCATTTGTGAGCCTAGAAGGGATATACATTTTTGTCATGAAGTTTTCCTGGAAAAGCCAGAATCTTGTTATACCAAGCCTTGCCAATCCCAGTTGAAAAAACCCAGATTGATACTTAGAGAAATTTCTAACAATGATCATCAGTCTTCAAAATATTTGTACATCACACATTGTGGGGATAATATTTTTCGTTCAGAAGTTTTCAAAATGAGAAAACAAATAAAGATATTTTTGAAATACCCATTTTGATGTTGACATGAGACAAGGATTTTTCTAACTCAAAGGTGTAGAACTGCCAGAATAGGTCCTGACTTCCAGATATGAGAAGAAGAAATCGAACCCAGTGCAGATCTCTGTTGATGAAAGTTTGAAAACTGTTGGGGCAAAGAGAATAGCCAAAATGAATTGAAGATATACTCTGATTTGAAGAGGAAAAATGAATTTGAAAGGCTAAGCCAAAGTCTAGAAAAACAACCGGGGGCATTTGCATCACTCATGAGCACACATCTCTTTATCGAGCTTTTGCATCTGCACAGTGTCAGCAAGCATTTGCATCATTCATGGGTATTTGCATTGGCACTATTCCATAAGCATCTGCATTTTACCTTTACATTTACAATTCTTCATGGAATTCATATTTGTGTCATCTCAAACAATTGCATCATTTCTAGAATCATTGCATTTTCGTTAATGTGTGGTAATTGTAGTTACACCATTCATAAACCAGTTACATGAACACAATTAGTAGGGGCATCTGCATCATGAAACATGGGCATCAATCCAAGTCATTTACATTTGCATTAAAGACATTTGCACCAGTTTAAGTCATTTCGTATCTTATTCAACATATGCATTTGCATCAAAAAGCATTCGCATCTTCTCAAAATCTTTAGGTTAATTTTCAACAATTCTTCAGCACCATTTTTAAGACCTCCGGGCATAATTCATAGGTAAGACCTCCGGGCACCATTCTTAAGACCTCCGGGCATCATTTTTAAAGTCGCATACAGCGCATTTCTTCCAAATTATGGGTAAGGCCTCCGGGCACCATTCTTAAGACCTCCGGGCATCATTTTTAAAGTCGCATACAGCGCATTTCTTCCAAATTATGGGTAAGGCCTCCGGGCACCATTCTTAAGACCTCCGGGCATCATTTTTAAAGTCGCATACAACGCATTTCTTCCAAATCACGGGTAAGGCCTCCGGGCACCATTCTTAAGACCTCCGGGCATCATTTTTAAAGTCGCATACAGCGCATTTCTTCCAAATTATGGGTAAGGCCTCCGGGCACCATTCTTAAGACCTCCGGGCATCATTTTTAAAGTCGCATACAGCGCATTTTTTTCAAATCACGGGTAAGGCCTCCGGGCACCATTCTTAAGACCTCCGGGCATCATTTTTAAAGTCGCATACAGCGCATTTTTTCCAAATCACGGGTAAGGCCTCCGGGCACCATTCTTAAGACCTCCGGGCATCATTTTTAAAGTCGCATACAGCGCATTTTTTTCAAATCACAGGTAAGGCCTCGGGCACCATTCTTAAGACCTCCGGGCATCATTTTTAAAGTCGCATACAGCGCATAATTTTTCAAATCACAGGTAAGACCTCCGGGCAACATCTTTAAGACCTTCGGGCATAACTTTTTTTCAGGTGTAAGGCCTATGGGCACCATTCTTAAGACCTCCGGGCATAATTTTTCAAATCACAGGTAAGACCTCCGGGCAACATCTTTAAGACCTCCGGGATAACTTTTTTCAGTGGTAAGGCCTCCGGGCATCATTCTTAAGGCCTATGGGCACCATTTTTAAGACCTTCGGGCATAATTTTTCAAATCACAGGTAAGACCTCCGGGCAACATCTTTAAGACCTCTGGGCATAACTTTTTTCAGGGGTAAGGCCTCCGGGCACCATTCTTAAGACCTCTGGGCACCATTTTTAAGACCTCCGGGCATAATTCACAAGTAAGACCTCCGGGCAACATTTTTAAGACCTCCGGGCATAACTTTTTCAGGGGTAAGGCCTCCGGGCGCCAATTTTTAAGACCTCCGGGCATAATTTTCAATTTTTAAGACCTCTGGGCATAATTTTTCATAATTCACAAGTAAGACCTCCGGGCAACATTTTTAAGACCTCCGGGCATAACTTTTTCAGGGGTAAGGCCTCCGGGCGCCAATTTTTAAGACCTCCGGGCATAATTTTCAATTTTTAAGACCTCCGGGCATAATTTTTCATAATTCACAGGTAAGACCTCCGGGCAGGGAATTCAATTTAAGGACAAAATCTTCAATTTATTGTTTTAAAAAAAATCAAAAAAAAATTTGAAAATTTGAAAAAGAGAAAAAATAGAAAAAAAAGAAAAAAAAAGAAAAAAAAAAGAAAAAAGAGAAGGAAAAAAAATAGAAAATGAAAAATGAAAAATGCAAAAATGAATGAAGAAATGAAAAAGAAAACCCCTTTCCTTTCCATGTGATTTCAAATGACCGTATAAAATTAGTGTTGGTTTATCTTTGCCTGATTCCTGATTCTCAGCAATAGCCAAAGCATGAGCACCTTGTTAAAAGACATGTACATCTGCATCATTTCTCAAAGCTTCTGGTGGGGATATCCAGAATTTTACAGCTTTAAAAGTGAACAAGTCTTCAGTGGTGATAGTTGAAGCCTCTGGTGGAGATATCCAGGGTTTTATAATTTTGAAAAATGAGAAATTTTATTCTGAAGGAGTTACCCAGAATTGTACAATGAGCAAGTCTTTGGTGGTGATAGCCAAAGCTTCTGGTGGTGATATCCAGAATTTTGCAGTTTTAAAAGTGAACAAGTCTTCGGTGGTGATAGCTGAAGCCTCTGGTGGAGATATCCAGGGTTTTATAATTTTGAAACATGAGAAATCTTTCTTTTGGAGGTGAGACCCAAAATTTTTACATTTAAAAAAAAAAAAAATGAGCAAGACTCTGGTGGTGATAGCCGAAGCTTCTGGTGGAGATATCCAGAATTTTGAACACAGCTGAGAACAAGATAGGTTAAGGCCCCGAAACCATCGTCGAGGTCATTTCCTTTCTTGCAAATCGATTTCGTTTCCTTAAGACGAATCGAGCCTTGTTTAGGCAGGGAATTCAATTTAAGGACAAATTTACTGTATGGTAAAAAAAAAATTTTGAAAAAAAAAATTTGAAAAAAAAAAATTTGAAAAATTGAAAAAAAAAATGAAAAAAGGAGATATGAAAAATAGAAAATGGAAAAAATGAAAAAATGATAGAAGAATGAAAAAGAAAACCCCTTTCCTTTCCATGTGATTTCACTGACCGTACAAAATTAGTGTTGGTTTATCTTTGCCTGATTCCTGATTCTCAGCAATAGCCAAAGAGAGGCAGCTGTAGACACCTAATTTTGTCCGGACCACTAAAGAGGTATGTTTTCTTCCCATATTGATGTTTCCGAGTATAAAAAGACTGTTTTCATCCTGCAGGTGGTACTCCGAGACTTAGTTTAAGAGGGCGAGCACAAAAAGACAAACTTGAAAAAAAGTCAACCCGAAAAAGTCAACCCCGAAAAAGTCAACCCCAAAAAGTCAACTACTGAAAAAGTCAACCCACTTTCAAAATCAAGATTTTAAGTTCAATTGAAAAATGGCGAAAGAATTTTGATAATCCGATGTCTACATTGAAAGATATGGAGTTCGGAAGTTGGGATTTGGAGATTCAGTAGAAAAGAAACCCTAATCCAAGAAATTTGGGGAAAAGTGCTTAAACGATCAAACTGGTCGAAATTGAAGGTTCCAAATGAAAGATAAGCACTGACTACGGGTAATGGAGAAGTCACTTGCAAGAAAAACCGAAAGAAAAGTCAATCCGGGAGAAAACCGAGAATTAGGGTTTCTAGTGGATTTCGGTGAAATCGGGAAGAATCACAGAAATGGCCCGACTTGGTAAGACCAAAGCCCCCAATGGATGAAGAATGGTTAAAAAGGATGGCCCAAGGCTCAGATTGAAGAAAATCTGAAAATCGGATTTGTTTTGAGCAAAACCGGGTTTTAGAGGTAAAAGGGCAAAATTGGAAAAATTTGGGAAAAATAGCAAATGGACTCCGAAAATTATGGAAAATTTTTCAATCTCATTCTTAAATAATTTGAAGGAGATTGGCGAAAGAAAATCTTGATTCCGAGTTCGTTTGCAAAATGGCCAAATCCCGAGCTTCTTATGTAGTAATTCAAAAAGATAAATCCCGGAAAAATAGCAAATGGACTCCAAAAATTCTGAAATTTGGCAAATCTCATTTTTAAAATATTTGGAAGAGATTGACGAAAGAAAATCTTGATTCCGAGTTCGTTTGCAAAATGGCCAAATCCCGGGCCTCCTATGAAGTAATTCAAGCCGATAAATCCCGAAAAAATACCAAATGAGCTCCAAAAATTATGAAAACTTCCAGATCACACTTTTTAATTATTTTGAAGAGATTGGTGAAGAAAAATCTTGATTTGGAGCTCGTTTAAAAAATGGTAAAAAGTAGGGTCATAAAAGGACATTTTGGGAAGAAAAAAATCCAAATAAATAGCAAACGGACTCGGATAATTTTGAAAACTTCCAGAACTCAATATTTTATTATTTTGGAAGTATTAAAAAAAGAAAATTTGAATTTGGAGTCCGTTTGATATTTATTTGCATCCGGGGGGGCAAAATGGTCATTTCACCCAAGCAACCGAAAATGGGCTTTTTTGGGCCTTTCAAAAATCAGAGCTGGGCTGGAAAAGAGAAGTGCTGGCCTGCCCAAGCCCAAAGGAAGGAGGAAGCTTGATTTTTTTTTCAATCAAGTGGTTAAAAATCAAGAGTTAGTTAACCATTCTCTTTGATCAAGCCATGGTGATTAAACCACATAGGTTAAGAAAGATGTCAACATTATTTTTGCATAGCTGTAATTTGAGAGGGCTGAGATGCTAATCTAAAGGTGGTAATTTCATGACTTTTCATCTTGAATTATTGGCCATTTGATGGAAAATAGGTTACACAAAAATGACAACATCTTTGAGGCTTGATGCACCCAAAAGAGTGTATCTTATTTAACCTTGCACTAAAAAGATAAATTGTAAGTATAGTAGTTAGCAAGGGTCGAGTCCTCAGGGATTGGGTTTTAGTTTATAAGTTAATAGTTTAAAACTTAAATTCAAGAACAATAAAAGAAAAGGGGTTTTTGAAGCCAGATTTAAACTAAAGTAAATAATAAGAATAAGATGCAAGGCGGTATAACCAGCCAATAAAAATATATATACTAAATTAGGCGGTATAACCAGCCAATAAAAATATATATACTAAATTAGGCGGTATAACCAGCCAATAAAAATAAAACAAAGTTAATATACAAATTAGGCGGTATAACCAGCCAATAAAAATAAATATAAAAAATAAGCAAACTAAAAGTAAGAAAACAAGTAAGTAAGAAGAATCAAATATGAAAAATATGGTTAAGGTTTCATTCTCCACCACTAGACATCATTAAGAATCAATTTCAGATCTATCAATATCAACCAACTATCAAAGTTAACAACCGTAGATAACAACAAGCTCTGTTACCCCAATCTTTCCTTAGTTTGTCGTTAAATAGAACAAGCTCTCTATTTAATCTCTAACCATTAAACAACCTAGAATAAGCTCTCTAAATTCAATTTAATGGCAGCTTTATGATGAGAAAGATAGGTTGATCTAAGCAACAAACACATAAGCTCGGATTGTTCAACTTAGGTTATGTTCCACTTTGCAATTATTGAAAACTTGACCATAATCATTAATCACAAATTGCCACTTATGAATAGGAAATCAAGACAATTACACGGATCAAGACTCCTAAACTAGCAATAGATAATTATCAAGATCTATCTAGTTGTACACCTAAACAAATCAAGACAACATCATGAAAAATTCTTGTAGAAGAACATAAGCAACTTTGATAGAAAATTAATGATAGATAGAATCTGAAAATCAATCACAAAACATGTCTAGGGCTTTGAAATCACCCTTAACCAAATAGAAGTTTAGCCTAGCATAGGCATTGTAAACATAAACATAAAATTAAAGAGAATCTAAGAAGAAAATAAAAGAAAGAAAGAAGAAGAAGAAGGATATTAATTATCCAACCTCTTGCTCTCTCTAAGGAAAAAGAAAACTAGAGAAAAGAAAGAAAACTAGAGAAAAGAAATAAGAAGAAAACTTAGAGAATTTTATTAAAATGGCTAATATCCTACCTATGTACAATATGATCCTCTACAATCATCCAAGGCCCTCTATTTATACACATTTTGGAGGGCTAAATGACAAGAGACAAGCTTTACAAATTTCAAAGGTAGGTATAATAGGTGGGTGAATTTTTCTAACAATTTTCGTCATATTGTATGACAATTTTTGATCAGCCAACTTGATGGTCGATTTTGTCAATGTTGGAGGCCTGATCTGATCACATGGTCTTCTAGAAAAAGGTTCCCCTATCAGTTACGGATCCATAGCCGTTGGAATCAGCTCATTTGCTGATGTGGATAAGCAGATATGGGCAAAATACGAAAACAGGTCAGCACAGACGTCATTGCACATCAGCCAACTTGATGGTTGATTTCGTCAATGTTGGAGGCCTGATCTGATCACATGGTCTTCTAGACAAAGGTTCCCGTATCAGTTACGGATCCATAGCCATTGGAATCAGCTCATTTGCTGATTTGGATAAGCAGATATGCGCAAAATACGAAAACAGGTCAGCACAGACGTCATTGCACATCAGCCAACTTGATGGTCGATTTCTCTAGGGAAAACGACTCCGTTTCAAGAAGTGTAAAACATGAAAAAGATAGATATGCCTCTTAGCTTTGCACGGCTACAAATTTCAGCCTTATTTCTTCAGTGAAACTCCAGATATAGCTGATATGGCAAAAGGTGTCGGAACTGGAACTGAACTGGATTTGCCCTTAATTCTAGTAATCTGAAATCACTCAAAGAAACTTGTGAAAAACACCAAATTACATAAAAATATAAAAGATCATAAACACAATTAGACTAAACAATAATAACTCGTATTTGACACAAAACAATAATAAAACATAACTAAAAACTATATAATTATACGAGTTATCACACCCCCACACTTAGATTGTTGCTAGTCCCTAGCAACGACTCAATAAAAATAAAATAAGAAAATCTAATCTAATCCACTTTCGTAGGAAATCACGGTGGCACTTAGCATGTGACACAAGCCTTTAAACCCCTAGGTGTCCCTAGTGGACGAGTTTAGTCTCGTGAGGGTTTACTAGAACGATACCCACAAACATTGAAAAACTAAAATATAAATAAACTACATATACTAAAAATATTTATTCCTAATCCTTTCAATACAAATTAGAGACAATCTTTGAACAAGTCTTATAAACTAATCAATAGCTTAAAGAATTTCACAAAAAATCATGCTTGAATGTAAATTGTTTGAGTTAAGCCAATATTAGCATAACATATCTCAATCAAAATAGTGCATGTTCAAATTTAATCTCAACTTCTCACATGGGATACTCTCTTAATTTTCACTCTTTAAAGTAGTGGTAAAGTGTTTACACTCAATCAATCTCATGAAAACACTTCTACCATATGCTTGCTTGTCCACCTATTCTCCACTAAAAGATCATGCAACTTCATAAATCAAGAGGTCTTTAATCAAGGTTGTAATGGGGCCAAGGGGTTTGTAATGTGGTTGAAGAACAAAAGGATAAAGATATCACAAAGGTTCCAAAGAGTTCATAAAGTTTAGAGACATAAAAAGATTATACAAAGAAACTTCTCAAAACTCTTTACAAGTACATAGTCACCTAGGCCGGATATTCATGTTGGTCCTTTTCTTCATTCTAAACAACTTTGTAACATCTTTTTCTTTTTCCACAAATTCAAGAGATGATTCATTTTTTTTTATATATAGGAATGTATTTGCCAGTATTCCATTTCTTTTTCTCTTGACTTTTCTTTTCTTTTCCCCCCACACTTATTTCTTGTTTCTAACCAAAAAATATCCCTTGTCTTTGCAACTTGTCTCAAATCATGCTAATTCATCTTTGGAACAAAGGTAAAGATATAAGTATATTTAGGTTAGGGACAAGTTATGGTTACCAAAGAGATAGCTTATTCAATGTAGGCTCAAATTGGTTCACTAAGGGTGTGTTCTCTTGGAACATCAATAAGGGATGGTTGTTTGGCCTTGGCTAAAAATCCTAATGCCTCTATCATATTCATGTTGTCACATGCATCAATATAGTCTCAAACGGTTTAAAGCAAGTTCTAGAGAATCATGTAATCATAAGAGCACT
Source organism: Fremontodendron californicum (assembly GCA_030761205.1). Lineage (NCBI taxonomy): Eukaryota > Viridiplantae > Streptophyta > Magnoliopsida > Malvales > Malvaceae > Fremontodendron > Fremontodendron californicum. Next base: position 7,032,697 of record JAULJL010000037.1, read on the forward strand.
CAAGAAAGAAATTAGATTGATTTGTATAATGCATCAATCATTTTAGGCTCAAAAACTCACAAGAATGATTATACAAGTCAGATTAAGTCTAAACATGCTTCTTTCTCAATCAACATATCATATTAACATTGGCTCATAAAAAGGTTGACATCAAGCTCAGTTCTCATGAAAATCTTCTCACTAATAAATATGTTTTAGACTTATGCAATTCATATCTCATCATTGTATTAAAAAGGAACTAAAACACACTAAAATATAATAATAATAATAAAGACTCATAAAAAAAATAGTAGACAAAAATAAAAGAAATCCTAAATCATTCCCCCCACACTTAATTCTTACATTGTCCTCAATGTAAGTCTATTAACCCAAATGAAAGAATCATGTGTAAGAGAAAAGAACTAATAACATAAGAATAGGAATAACTAGACTCAAAACAAAACAAACTCATGCAACCTAAATAATCCTAAAATACTAAACAAAAATTAACAAGTAAACGCAAAAGATTAAAATCAAACTGACAAGGTATGTCTCAAGTCTCCCTTACTCAGACCTTGTTCAGAATGAATACTTCTAAATTGCTTAAAACACAACAAACTCTTTTTTTTTTTTTTTTGAAAAGAAGAAATCAAACTGACAAGGTATGTCTCAAGTCTCCCTTACTCAGACCTTGTTCAGAATGAATACTTCTAAATTGCTTAAAACACAACAAATTTTTTTTTTTTTTTAAGAAGGTAAAATTTAGGAGATATTACCTGTAGAGGTTGCTAACCACTTATTATAACTGAGACACAACAAACAAAATGTTAGATAATGTCACAAAGACAAAGTGCAATCCACTCCTTGCTCGTCCATATCTCTTTTTCTTTTTCCGAGCGTTTGCGAAACAACCGTAGCAGATAAACACTCATAAGCTTGGAGCTTTTTGAGTAAATCTTCAATGGTTGTAGCAGAAATTATGGTTCTCCTTGCCTCTGAAAACATGAATCCATTATCCACAGCATTATCTAAATATGAAAGCAAATTACTAAAATAACCATTAATATTAAGCAAACCAATGGGTTTCTTATTTGTGACAAAAGATGACCAAGAAGCCACGCAAGCTATTTCTTCCAATGTACCCAGACCTCCCGGTAAAGCAATGAATGCATCGGCAGAATGGTACATGATTGTTATCCGTTCAGGGACACTCCAGACTTGTATTTCCTTACCCACGGTAGGTCCATAAAAATCTGTGAATAGTTTTGACACGACTCCTAGAACTGGACTTCCTCCGACGTGTGCTGCTGTAGCGACTGCTCCCATTAAACCCGTACTACCGCCTCCATAAATCAACTGGATCTTTTGTTGGGCAAGTATTACTCCAACTCTTATGGCTTCATCAGCGAATATGTTATTTTTCCCTGGATAAGCACCTCCAAAGACACAAATTTTTTTAATGCGCTGGGACGAAGTACTTTCCATTTTTTTTCCTTTTTCGAGTGCCTGAAAGAGAATGAGTACATGGTGTAATATATAGAGGACTGAGTAGTGAATCAGACAAGAGTAATAATGTCGCCGAAAGTGTATCTGACCTGTCAGAAGAAAATGTTAACCTAACGAAAGATTTTTGCGTGATTTCAGGAAGAAAATCAAAAAGAGAAGAAAAAATCAACCGTAAAAGACAAATAAAAAAAAGAGAATAATTACACAAATCGAACAACACGTAAATTAAACCAAAATTAAGTTATTGCAAATCAAACCAAAAGCTGAGAAGTCATTTATTGTAGTTGTGATTGTGGCTCACATCTTCCTCTGGTTTTACGTCCAGAAACGGCTTAAACGCCTTTTATGAGCCGAGGATATGCTTCCCATCCAGTTTTCTTACAAGCTGGCAAACAGGGTCTTTTAACATCAGATTCCCAAGATGTTGCCATTCCCTTTGGAATTGCGGCCATAAATCAAGAATTTCTCTTTGTACGTCTCCACTAGGATGCGTCTCAAGAGAAAGTTGGATATTACCCAAATTCTCCTTACTCAGTCCATCCTTAATGAATTCAATTTTATCATCTCGATTAGAGGACGGAATCCCAATAGAACGACATTTACCGTTACACGTCCATCGTGCACATTTGTGGCAATTTGAACTCATGCGCTTTGCTCGTCGCTTCTTTGCAAAAGTGCTTCTACCTGTACCTGGTAAATGCAAAACAGGAAGATATTCATCTTCACGTACCTTGGCTTCAATTATCCAACGTATGTCTCCAGGAATCCCTTTGTGCATAAGCATTCTTAATCTTTCAAGTCGAACTTGGTAAAGCTTCAGTAAAATATTTCGAGGAAAAGGAGGAAATCGTTTCTGCAATCTTGTGAGAATATCATCCATCCTGAAAAAAAAAATGAAAAAAATTGAAAGAGAAATTGGAAGAGAAATTTATATACAATATCAGTTTTGTGGGTAGCTGATGGAACCGATTTAAATAATCACGGAGTACCGTTATCCGCCATTTAACCGGGGTTAAAAAAATTATATTTACATCTAGTTATTTTCAAAACAAGGATCAGAAAGAAAAACAACATAAAAAGACTCAAAAACAAAACACTCTAAATAAAATCCTAAATTCTTCCCCCCACACATAATTCTTACATTGTCATTAATGTAATGCTATTATCCCGAATGAAAGAGTCATGTGTAAGTGAAAAGAACTAATAAACAAAATAAACTTATGCAGCCTAAATGAACTTAGAAACACTAAACACAATTAGCAAAGAAACATAAGAAAAAGATAAAGAAAAAGAGAGCAAATCTGAGGATGGCAGTTTGGCAATGCTTTCACTAATTACGCTGCCTCCCCCAATTAGCACTTGATTGATTGTTTTCAGCCTAGCCAATTCCCCTTCTTGGCTTTTTAGGATACTTTGGCTTAGACATGAAACTTCTCGGTTTTTTGCGTTTTGGAGGAAGTTTTCTTTGCAAAACAGCCAATGCATTCTCCCCCACACGTATTATTTCATCATTCTTGGTGGGGTATAGCTCTTTGAGGAATTGTGCATATCTTGGTACTTGTCTAATGGCATCCACAAGCAAGCTGTTTAAGGTTTCCAAAAATTGTTGTTCATGTTCCTCCTTCTTGGACTTTGCAAATCTGCTAGGAAAAAGTGGAGAAGGAACATTAGTAGAAATAAGAACCTTAAAAGCTACCTGAGGTGTCAAAGTACTCTCAATTTGAATGGTGGCTTCATTATCCTCAAGAAGTGAATCCATCTTTGGTTTTGTCTCATCCTCATCTTGTTCCTCATTTCTCAAGGTCACAATAGTAGCATTCTCCTTTGGGTTAATCACCGTTTGGGAAGGGAGTGCTAGAGATCTTTCTGCTACTAATTCCACCATACTACTAGCCAATAGGCTCATTTTCTTTTCCAAACTCTGGATGCTTGCCCTTGTTTCCTGTTGAAATTGCAAAGTATTAGTAACAAGAGAATCGACAAGATCTTCTAAAGAAGTACCTGAGTTTTGAGTCATATGTGGTGGTTGAAGAAGATCTGATTCTTGAGACCATGATTGATTGAAGCTAGATGGATGAGTGTAATTCGCATAAGGATTTACTTCTTGGTAATTTTTCGAGTAGCCATAATTAGTATGATCCCACCATCCCTCATGGTAAGTGTTTGAGTAATGATCATACTGTTGGTCTTGGAACACTTGATGGCCTTGACATCCTCCCATGGCCAATTGTTGAACTGGGGAGGTGAGTTTGGCTTGTTGATTCTCCATGTTCATGTATGCCACCAACTCTTCAAGTGTTAGATTGCTCAATTCCATTGTTTTTTTTTTTTTAAAATTTGAAAAGAAAAACTTGTATGTACAAGAAAATAAAACTAATTAGAACTGAAAATAAGAATAAACCAAGTAACAAATAAACTAAAGAAAGCAATCCCCCGGCAACGGCGCCAAAAATTTGATGCACCCAAAAGAGTGTATCTTATTTAACCTTGCACTAAAAAGATAAATTGTAAGTATAGTAGTTAGCAAGGGTCGAGTCCTCAGGGATTGGGTTTTAGTTTATAAGTTAATAGTTTAAAACTTAAATTCAAGAACAATAAAAGAAAAGGGGTTTTTGAAGCCAGATTTAAACTAAAGTAAATAATAAGAATAAGATGCAAGGCGGTATAACCAGCCAATAAAAATATATATACTAAATTAGGCGGTATAACCAGCCAATAAAAATATATATACTAAATTAGGCGGTATAACCAGCCAATAAAAATAAAACAAAGTTAATATACAAATTAGGCGGTATAACCAGCCAATAAAAATAAATATAAAAAATAAGCAAACTAAAAGTAAGAAAACAAGTAAGTAAGAAGAATCAAATATGAAAAATATGGTTAAGGTTTCATTCTCCACCACTAGACATCATTAAGAATCAATTTCAGATCTATCAATATCAACCAACTATCAAAGTTAACAACCGTAGATAACAACAAGCTCTGTTACCCCAATCTTTCCTTAGTTTGTCGTTAAATAGAACAAGCTCTCTATTTAATCTCTAACCATTAAACAACCTAGAATAAGCTCTCTAAATTCAATTTAATGGCAGCTTTATGATGAGAAAGATAGGTTGATCTAAGCAACAAACACATAAGCTCGGATTGTTCAACTTAGGTTATGTTCCACTTTGCAATTATTGAAAACTTGACCATAATCATTAATCACAAATTGCCACTTATGAATAGGAAATCAAGACAATTACACGGATCAAGACTCCTAAACTAGCAATAGATAATTATCAAGATCTATCTAGTTGTACACCTAAACAAATCAAGACAACATCATGAACAATTCTTGTAGAAGAACATAAGCAACTTTGATAGAAAATTAATGATAGATAGAATCTGAAAATCAATCACAAAACATGTCTAGGGCTTTGAAATCACCCTTAACCAAATAGAAGTTTAGCCTAGCATAGGCATTGTAAACATAAACATAAAATTAAAGAGAATCTAAGAAGAAAATAAAAGAAAGAAAGAAGAAGAAGAAGGATATTAATTATCCAACCTCTTGCTCTCTCTAAGGAAAAAGAAAACTAGAGAAAAGAAAGAAAACTAGAGAAAAGAAAGAAGAAGAAAACTTAGAGAATTTTATTAAAATGGCTAATATCCTACCTATGTACAATATGATCCTCTACAATCATCCAAGGCCCTCTATTTATACACATTTTGGAGGGCTAAATGACAAGAGACAAGCTTTACAAATTTCAAAGGTAGGTATAATAGGTGGGTGAATTTTTCTAACAATTTTCGTCATATTGTATGACAATTTTTGATCAGCCAACTTGATGGTCGATTTCGTCAATGTTGGAGGCCTGATCTGATCACATGGTCTTCTAGAAAAAGGTTCCCCTATCAGTTAGGGATCCATAGCCGTTGGAATCAGCTCATTTGCTGATGTGGATAAGCAGATATGGGCAAAATACGAAAACAGGTCAGCACAGACGTCATTGCACATCAGCCAACTTGATGGTTGATTTCGTCAATGTTGGAGGCCTGATCTGATCACATGGTCTTCTAGACAAAGGTTCCCGTATCAGTTACGGATCCATAGCCATTGGAATCAGCTCATTTGCTGATTTGGATAAGCAGATATGCGCACAATACGAAAACAGGTCAGCACAGACGTCATTGCACATCAGCCAACTTGATGGTCGATTTCTCTAGGGAAAACGACTCCGTTTCAAGAAGTGTAAAACATGAAAAAGATAGATATGCCTCTTAGCTTTGCACGGCTACAAATTTCAGCCTTATTGCTTCAGTGAAACTCCAGATATAGCTGATATGGCAAAAGGTGTCGGAACTGGAACTGAACTGGATTTGCCCTTAATTCTAGTAATCTGAAATCACTCAAAGAAACTTGTGAAAAACACCAAATTACATAAAAATATAAAAGATCATAAACACAATTAGACTAAACAATAATAACTCGTATTTGACACAAAACAATAATAAAACATAACTAAAAACTATATAATTATACGAGTTATCAAGGCTATATAAGCATCATTTAAGCCAACCCTAGAGGGGGGAGGCAGATTTTGTTTTTTCTTTTCCATTTTGGCTGATTTCTCTTAGTTTTTCTTAGTTTTTATCTTCTTGGTTGAGAGCAAAAAAAGAAAAGTTTAGAAAAAAAGGAAAGTTTAAAGAGAAAAGCTTGAAATATTAGCTTCTTGAGGTTGCTCTTGAGCACCAACTCTTGCACTTTCATTTTCTATTCTTATTTTTTGCTATTTTAATCTCTACTTGGTGAGTTTTCATTTTAAAATAATGTTTCTTGTTCTTCCTTCATTTCCTTTCTTAAGTATTTTTTTTTACATTTTGTTTTTACAATAAACTCACCATGGCCAAATGGCCTACATTATTTATTTTAAGTTGTTGTTTCGATTCATTTTACCATATTGTTTATGCTATTTTCTTTGTTTTTGATGTTTTAAATGTTATGTTATTTCATGTTCTTGAGTTATATTTTAATTTGGTTGCTTTGTTTGTTGCCATTTATGTCTTAGATATCATGTTTTTGCATTTTTAATTTTCTGTTTTCATGTTGTTTAAATTTGAGCATGTTTTAAAGTTAGCATATTAAGTGTTTGTGAAAATGCTTGTGTGATTCTTTGCATGATTCTTGTTTTATATCTTAGTAAGCATGTTTTAGATTTGGTATATTAGGTGTTTGTGAAAATGCTTGTGTGATTTTTGTGTTATGACTTAGTTTTTCATGCTAGCATACCAAATGTTTGTGAAAATACCATGCTTGTTGGAGCTTGGTGCCATTTGGCTACTCCATGTGTTTTGCATTGTGTGTTGTATTTTTGTCATGCTAGTTGTTAGGTTTTTGCATTTGCATGATATTTGGTTGGATTTTTGAATTAAGCATGCCTTGTGTTTGTGAAAATGCCATGCATGTCTTAGGTCTAGGTTACATTAAATGTCATGCAAGTTCATGTTAGGTCTAGGCCATATTATTTGTGTCATGCATTTTTCTTACATTTAGGTTTAGATCCATGCATTTCATGCATTATGTTTTTACTGCATTGTTTCATGCATTTCATGTTCATGCCACTTGAATAATGACTTGAGCCAATTAATGGTTCAAGGTCATGCTCTCTTGAGCACACTTGTGGAAAATTAATTTTGTCAAATTGATTATTCTACCTTTGTGATTTTTTTTACTTAGCCAATTTTTATCTAACTTTCAAAAAGCCCTAGCTACTGCTTTCAAGTCATTTTATGAGTTTCAAATATTTTTATTTTTATTTTTAAATGATTTTATCAAAGACAAAAAAATGTGTTGGCAAAACAGTTTTTTTCAGTTTTTTTTTTTCAAAAAAACTCGTACATTTCTGATTTTTCTGGGAATTCATCTTTGATCAGAAAATTAAGCCGATTTTTTATCGTGTTTTTTTACATGTCCTGAGTCTCCAATAATTTTTTCAGAATTTTTGGAATTTTTAAAAATAGGGTAAAAAATCGTGGATTAAAACTGGACAGTGGTGTCAGAATTGAATTTAAAGAAAAACAAAGCACTTTTTTTCTCCTCCAAAAACTCGTACATCTCTGGTTTTTCTGGGAATTCATCTTTGATCAACAAATTAAGCCGATTTTTTTTCGTGTAGTTTTACATGTTGTGAGTCTGCAGTATTTTTTTTAGAATTTTTGGAATTTTTAAAAATAGGATAAAAAATCGTGGATTAAAACTGGACAGTGGTGTCATAATTGAATTTAAAGAAAAACCATTTTTCTGATTTGGTTAATTTACTTAGAGTGGGCTGATTAGGAGGGTTAGCTACTGACTTAGGGTAATTTCTAAGCCTTTTTAAACTCTAAAAATGGTTTTTCAAGTCCCGGGTTAAGGGTAGTCAAGTCCGGATTTTTTAAACTTAGGAAATTAGAGCCATTTAAAAAATTTTAGCCCAGTTTTTATTGATAATTCAAGCTTTTCAAAATTGTTTTCAAACAATCACAAAGTATTTTGGTTTTAGAATATTTAATTTGACATATTTTCCTAAGGTAGCCGGATATCTTTTTAGATATACGGATTTCCTTAATTAAAGGAAAAAATACATTTCATGCATTGCATTTTTATTTTCATGCATATTATATGATAGCATTATTTTATTCCATGTCATTTAAATTATATGCCATACCATTCATATTTGTCATGTCATTTAGGTTGCATTATATTATTTAGACTGTACTATGTCATTTTATTTATGTCATGCATATACATATTCATTTCTTTAAATATTTTCAAAAAAAGATAATGGTTTTCAATAAAAAATATAAAGATATTCCCGAGTTAAAATAATTCATGAGTTCTCTACCGGGTTTGCTGGAGGGAATATCATCAATTATCATTAATAAAGGAATATCTTTCTTTCAAAAAAGAGAATGATTCGGAAAGTTTTCCAAGACTAATAAAAATTTCTATATTTTGCCACGTTTGTTGGGGAATATAGGAAAATTTTGAATTTATGAATTCCGGATCATTTTCAATAAAAAAAAATGAAATTATTTTTCTTTAAATTGGGAATTAACTTGAAATACTAAATTTAAAACCAACTTTTACCAAGACTTGAGATAACACACGATTAATAAGGTACCGATTTATACGGGCGTTGTGGGGGTGCTAATCCTTCCCCACACGTAACCGACTCCCGAACCCGCTTCTTTGATTTCTCTGGTTTAAAACGCAGACTTGAAATCGATTTTTAAAATGTTTTAATTAATTTTTAAAATATTTTATAAAATCGGTTTTAATAGGTGGCCGATCACACCTAGCTAAAAAAGATTGGTGGCGACTCCATATCTTTTTAGGTCATTTCCAAAACCTTCATTTTTTAGAGGAATTAAGTCGACTTTTCCTCGGTTTTTTTAATGTCACGCCTAACGAATAATAAAGTCTTGCGATGAGACTCGTCGTCGTTATTTTTTTTAGGTTGCGACACTCAGTAAGCAAATTCCAAATTACCAAGATCATGGGTCATTGGAGTAAACTGACGAGATTCTGATTGCCTCAGTACTAGCAGTGGTGCATAGCTCACTCCTCCCCATACTCCCAATAATGGAACAGAGGCTTTGTCTTCGCATTTATACAATGTCGATATAGGAGCTATCCATGGAGCTCTCCAAACTATCATCTCAGCCCTGATATTCCGAAATATATTGATTCATTGCTCCTTAGTCCTATTCTCAAGCCAATCCCTTTTAAGAAATTCGCCAATTGATGCAAAAGATTTCCAATACGAACGAAGAGGGAAATTCTCCTGTTTACAGAAATGGCTCTGAACCCATATGTAGAGGAGCTGTATACATCCTAGAAAATGACCTTTGCCTTCCCGTCTATAGAAATTCAGGGATCGGATTGTTTCTGCTATGATTGTCGGGGCTGGGTTTATCCTTTGCTCAAGCCTCTCGAAAACATCGAATATCGCCACATCCACATACCCTAGTGTTTTCGGGAAGATAACTAAACCATAGATAGCCAAAGCAAAAATATTCCTAACTGTATCCTTACTTGAATGGCTATGGATTAAAGCCCGTAAAATGCCCCATGATATGCAGTAGCTTTCTCCTTTTCGGACAACATGGCTTTCTACCCAATTTCTTTCCACTCCCAAAATCTTCGACATCTTTTTCTTGAAACCCGGTGTCTTTGTATCCTTCAAATAAATACGATCGGGAATAACATCCTCAATATGCAGCAAAGTCGAATACTCCTCTATGGTTGGAGTCATATCCTCTCGGTTGAAAGTAAAACAACGATAAGCGGGATTCCAGAATTGTACCACAGCCCGGATCACCTCATCACTAACCTTAACCTGAGCTAACAGAGCTATGTCCCCATATGTCTGAGTGAATGCTTATTTTTCCGATATATTCCACTGATTCCATATATCAATCAAATCCCGGAGATTATTTTGCTTGATAGTAAGATCAACCTCGGCTGGCAATGCTGACACATATCCCATCTTTAAACAATCCCCATTATCCTGTTGAAATTTCTCGGACTGTTTCCTAACCTCTAAATGTTTCTCGATCACTGAGACACTTTGACCCTCCATGAAAGCCCTTTTGGTTGAATAATATCCCGAGACCAATAACCTTCAAATGTGCAAAAATGATGGCAAGATGCAAAAGAAACACAACAAAAACAACAACAAAAAGAAAATGAATTAATAACGGGAATAAATATGAATAATACAAAAACATATAATTCAAAGCAATAATTATCCCTGAGGATGCCAACAAAATTTCAGCATTATATCCCCCCGGGGATGAAATATCAACATTTTATTACGGGCATTGTGATGTACGTTCATCATTGTCCGAAAAATAAACTTATTCGGAAAGTAGAATATAAGGTAAAAGGATTGGAAATATTTCTCCATGTGTTCTTAACTTCGGGATATCTAATTGGAAATCCGTCATGGCTTCACCTAGGTTCACTATATGAGGGTGAATCGGTTCTAAAGGCCTCGAATTGTTCCTCACTGTCGCCGGTGAAGGCTAGTAAGGCATCCCGATAAAAGCGGGTTCAATTCGTTAGAGTCTATTTCCCTAGCCCATGCGGATTGTTAATCACGAAGGCTTAGGTAATTTAGTACTCTGGAAGTGTTTCACTAGCCCATGCGGATTGTTAATCACGAAGGCTTAGTTACTTTGCTCCCACTTAAAAGGACGGAACCCAAGTATAGGATTCATGATATGCAAATGCACGTGTAGTGTGTGAGGAGAAATAACAAACCTTTCACCACCTATTCTATATCCCTTATTCTAAATGCCCCAACAAAATTAAACAACATAAATCATCAATTAATCAATAAATAAATATATGCACCAAAATAACCACAGAACAATTATACTATGTATGCACATGAATATGGACATATTTAAAAATATTTTATTATTATTTTTTTGAAATTATTCTTATTTTTTTTTTAAATGTGGGAATTAAAATTAAATACCAATTAAACCAACAAAACCGAGACTTTGATAACACACAACTAATTCTAGGCCTGACTCTCTAATATGTCCCCAGCGGAGTCGCCAAGCTGTCGCAACCTAAAAAATAACGAGTCTCATCGCAAGACTTTATTATTCGTTAAGCGTGACATTTAAAAAAAACCGAGGAAAAGTCAACTTAATTCCTCTAGAAAAATGAAGGTTTTGAAAATGACCTTAAAAAAAAGAAATGGAGTCGCCACCAATCTTTTTTAGCTAGGTCTGATCGGCCACCTATTAAAACCGGTTTTATAAAATATTTTAAAATTAATTAAAACATTTTTTAAAACCAATTTCAAGTCTGCGTTATAAACCAGAGAAATCAAAGAAGCGGGTTCGGGAGTCGGTTACGTGCGGGGAAGGATTAGCACCCCCACAACGCCCGTATAAATCGGTACCTTATTAATCGTGTGTTATCTCAAATCTCGGTAAAAAAGTTGGTTTTAAATTTAGTATTTCAAGTTAATTCCCAATTTAAAGAAAAATAATTCCATTTTTAATTGAAAATGATCCGGAATTTATAAATTCAAAATTTTCCTATATTCCCCAACAAACATGGCAAAATATAGAAATTTTTATTAATTTTGGAAAATTTTCCGAATCATTCTCTTTTTAAAGAAGATATTTCGTTATTAATAATAATTGATGATATCCTCCCCAGCAAACCCGGTAGAGAACTCATGAATTATTTTAACTCGGGAATATCTTTATTTTATTGAAAACTATTATCCTTTTTTGAAAACATTTAAAATAAATGAATATGTATATGCATGACATAAATAAAATGACATAGCAAAGTCTAAATAATATAATGCAACCTAAATGTCATGACATGATTTGAATGCCTTAGCATATTCTAAATGAAATGGAATATCCTAAGTTATATAATATATTCTAAATAAAATGAAATGACCAAGGTAACATAGTATATTCTATATGAGATGCAATATTCTAAGTCATATGATATAATCTAAATGAAATGGAATAACCTAAGTAACATAACATATTCTATATGAAATTAAATAACCTAAGTAATATGATATTTTCTAAATGAAATAAAATATTCTAGATGACATAATATATCCTAAATGAAATGAAATGACCTAGGTAATATAATATATTCTACATGAAATGCAATATTCTAAGTCATATGATATAATCTAAATGAAATAAAATGTTTTAGATGACATAATATATCCTAAATGAAATGAAATGATTTAAATGACATGACAAATATGAATGGTATGGCATATAATTTAAATGACATGGAATAGAATAATGCTATCATATAATATGCATGAAAATAAAAATAAAAATGCATGAACATAGTATATGCTAAATAAAAATAACTAAATAAAAGCATAGGATATCATGAAATATTCAAAACCATATAATAAACCATGTAACATCAAAAAATATAAATCAAAATAACAACAATATCATAGAAATTATTATGGCAAGAATCACATATTATATAAAATGCATGAATATAAAAATGCAATGCATGAAATGTATTTTTTCCTTTAATTAAGGAAATCCGTATATCTAAAAAGATATCCGGCTACCTTAGGAAAATATGTCAAATTAAATATTCTAAAACCAAAATACTTTGTGATTGTTTGAAAACAATTTTGAAAAGCTTGAATTAAAAATAAAAACTGGGCTAAATCTTTTAAATGGCTCTAATTTCCTAATTTTAAAAATCCGGACTTGACTACCCTTAACCCGAGACTTGAAAAACCATTTTTAAAGTTTAAAAAGGCTTAGAAACTACCCTAAGTCAGTAGCTAACCCTCCTAATCAGCCCACTCTAAGTAAATTAACCAAAACAGAAAATTGATTTTTCTTTAAATTCAATTCTGACTCCACTGTCCAGTTTTAATCCATGATTTTTTACCTATTTTTAAAAATTCAAAAAATTCTGAAAAAATACTGGAGACTCAGGACATGTAAAACTATACAGGAAAAAATCGGCTTAATTTTCTGATCAAAGATGAATTCCTAGAAAAATCAGAGATGTACGAGTTTTGGAAGAAAAAAAAACTGCTTTGCCAACACATTTTTGCCTTTGATAAAATCATTTAAAAATCAAAGTAAAAATATTTGAAACTCATAAAATGACTTGCAAACAATAGCTAGGACTTTTTGAAAGTTAGATAAAAATTGGTTAAGTAAAAAAAATCACAAAGGTAGAATAATCAACTTGACAAACTTAATTTTCCACAAGTGTGCTCAAGAGAGCATGACTTTGAACAATTAATTGGCTCAAGTCATTATTCAAGTGGCATGAACATGAAATGCATGAAACAATGCAGCAAACATAATGCATGAAATGCATGGATTTGAACCTAAATGTCATGAAAAAATGCATGGCATTCATAAAGTGATCTAGACCTAAATGAACTTGCATGGCATTTAATGCAACCTAAACCTAAAATGCATGAACATGCATAGCAAATAAACCTAGCTTAATAACTAAAATATGCATGGCATTTCCACAAACACAAAGCATGCTTAAACCAAAAACTCAACCAAATATCATGCAAATGCTAACCTATCAACTAACATGGCAAGAATGCACAAAAAATGCAAAAAAAATCCAAGAGGGCCGAATATCATAATGTCACAAGCAAACATGGCATTTTCACAAACACTTGGCATACTAGCATGCAAAACTAAATCAAATGACATGCAAATGTAAAAACCTACCAACTAACATGACAAAAATGCAATCACACAATGCAAAACACATGGAGTAGCCAAATGGCCTCAAGCTCCAACAAGCATGGCATTTTCACAAACACTTGGTATACTAACATGCTCAACTAAAATATAACACTTAAATCATGCAAAAATCACACAAGCATTTTCACAAACACTTAATATACTAAATCTAAAACATGCTCAACTAAGATATAAAACAAAAATCATGCAAAGACCACACAAGCATTTTCACAAACACTTGATATACTAAATCTAAAACATGCTCAAATTTAAACAACATGAAAACAGGAAATTAAAAATGCAAAAACATGATATCTAAGACATAAATGGCAACAAACAAAGCAACCAAATTAAAATATAACTCAAGAATATGAAGTAACATAACATCTAAAACATCAAAATCAAAGAAAATAACATAAACAATATGGTAAAATGAACCCAAAACAGCAACTTAAAATAAATAATGTAGGCCATTTGGCCATGGTGAGTTTATTGTAAAAATAAAATGTAAAAAATATACTTAAGAAATAGATGAAGTAAGAACTTAAAAGAACAATAAAAAACATTATTTTAAAATGGAAACTCACCAAGTAAAAATCAAAATAGCAGAAACAAGAATAGAAAATGAAGAAAGTGCAAGAGTTGGTGCTCAAGAGCAACCTCAAGAAGCTAATATTTCAAGCTTTTCTCTTCTAACTTTCCTTTTTTTTTCTAAACTTTTCTTTTTTGCTCTCAACCAAGAAAAGAAAAACTAGTAAAAACTCAAAGAAATCAGCCCAATCAATATGAAAAAATGAAATTCTGACTTCCCCCCAAGTGCTGGCCGAATACCCCCTATATTGGCTCAAGGATGTTGTCATTTTTTTGTAACCAATTTTCCATCAAATGGCCAATAATTCAAGATGAAAAATCATGAAATTACCACCTTTAGATTAGCATCTCAGCTCTCTCAAATTACAGCTGTCCAAGAATAATGTTGACATCTCTCTTGGCCTATGTGGCTTAATCACCATGGCTTGATCAAAGAGAATCTCTAACTAACTCTTGATTTTTAGCCATTTGATTGAAAAATCAGAAGCTTCCTCCTTCCTTTGGGCTTGGGCAGGCCAGAACTTCTCTTTCCCAGCCCAACTCTGATTTTTTGAAAGGCCCAAAGAAGCCTTTTTAGGTTGCTTGGGTGAAATGACCATTTTGCCCCCCGGATGCAAATAAATATCAAACGGACTCCAAATTAAATTTTTATTTTTGTAATACTTCAAAAATAATAAAATATTGAGTTCTGGAAGTTTTCAAAATTATCCGAGTCCTTTTGCTATTTATTTGGATTTTTCTTCCCAAAATGCCCTTTTACCATTTTTTAAACGAGCTCCAAATCAAGTTTTTTCTTCACCAATCTCTTCAAAATAATTAAAAAGTATGATCTGGAAAGTTTTCATAATTTTTTGAGCTCATTTGGTATTTTTTCAGGATTTATCGGCTTGAATTACTACATAGGAGGCCCGGGATTTGACCATTTTGCAAACGAACTCCGAATCAAGATTTTATTTCGCCAATTTCTTTCAAATATTTTAAAAATGATATTTTCCAAATTTTAGAATTTTTGGAGTCCATTTGCTATTTTTCCAGGATTTATCTTTTTGAATTATTGCATAGGAGGCTCGGGATTTGGCCATTTCGCAAACGAACTCTGAATCAAGATTTTCTTTCGCCAATCTCTTCCAAATAATTTAAAAATGAGATTTGCAAAATTTCAAAAGATTTGGAGCTCATTTGCTATTTTTCCGGAATTTTCCTTTTTGAATTACTGCATAGGAGGCCCGGGATTTGGCCATTTTGCAAACGAACTCCGAATCAAGATTTTATTTCGCCAATCTCTTCCAAATAATTTAAAAATGAGATCTGCAAAATTGCAAAATATTTGGAGCTCATTTGCTATTTTTTCGGGATTTTCCTTTTTGAATTACTACATAAGAAGCCCGGGATTTGGCCATTTTGCAAACGAACTCCAAATCAAGATTTTCTTTTACCAATCTCTTTCAAATGATTTAAGAATGAGATTGACAAATTTTCAGAATTTTCAGAGTCCATTTGCTATTTTTCCCAAATTTTCCAATTTTCCGATTTTTAGATTTTCTTCAATCGGAGCCTTGGGCTATCCTTTTTAATCATTCTTCATCCATTGAGGGCTTTGGTCTTACCAAGTCGGGTCATTTCTGTGATTCTTCCTGATTTCACCGAAATCCACTAAAAACCCGAATTCTCGGTTTTCTCCCGGATTGACTTTCCTTTTGGTTTTTCTCGCAAGTGACTTCTCCATTATCCGTATTCAGTGCTTATCTTTCATTTGGAACCTTCAATTTCGACCAATTTGATCGTTTAAGCACTTTTCCCCAAATTTCTCGGATTAGGGTTTCCTTTCTACTGAATCTCCAAATCCCAATTTCCGAACTCCATATCTTTTAATGTAAACCTCGGATTATCAAAATTCTTTAGCCATTTTTCAATTGAACTTAAAATCTTGATTTTGAAAGTGGGTTGACTTTTTTAGTAGTTGACTTCCTAGGGTTGACTTTTTCGAGGTTGACTTTTTTCGGGATTGACTTTTGTCAAGTTTGACTTTTTATGCTTGCCCTCTTAAACTAAGTCTCAGAGTACCACCTGCATAATGAAAACAGTCTTTTTACACTCGGAAACATCAATATAGGAAGAAAATATACTTTTTTAGTGGTCCGGACAAAATTAGGTGTCTACAATTATAACACGAAAAAAACACAAAGACACGAATCTAGATTGTGTTCGTGTCATATAATCATGCTGTGTTCGAAATCTATCAACACGACACAAAAAAAAATAGTGTGACACAAAATTGAGAGTTATTTGAATAGTGCTAATTAGACCTGGTAATTTTCGGACACAACACAAACACGAAAAAATAACACAAATGCAACAAGAATGCACGAATGTCAAAATCTATACACAACGTGTCAAAATTTATATATATGTAATACCCTTAATACGATTATAACATAAAAAAATAACATAAAATACAACACATGATAATTATTAAAAAATACAAAAAAAATGCAATTAAATTAAAACCTACCATATCCTTTGGTAGGGATGACAAAACTCGACCCGTTCCACGGATTCTGCATCGATCTATTCCGAATGAGATTTTTTTTTTTTGAAAAGTAGGAGAGAGGTGGAGCAGGGTGATTTTGGTAAATACTTATTCTGCTCTGTCTTGTCTTTTTAAAATTAATATTTTACCCCTTAAAATATTCTATATATCCCTTTTATATTTTTAGTATATATATATGCTAAAGGATTATATATACTAAAATTATGTTAATGAATAAATTATAATATATATTTTTACAATATTAAATTAAAAATAATTAGTAAAAAAATGAGGTGGTGTAGCGTTAAACAATGTGAATCTGATAAATATATAATCGACATCCATGAAGATAGATGTTTTCAACATCCATGCAAGAATGGAATAGTAGTAGTTGGTTCAAAAAAAGAATGAAATAGTGGTGGATAAGATAATTCCTATTCCGCTCCCATCTTGCCTCGCTCCATTGCCATCTCTATCCTTTTGGTATTTGTTTTCACAAAAAGAAAGAAGAATAGTTAGTTGTAGTTAGGGATAGGGAAACGTTTGAGAGACAATAATATTAAATTAAATTGAGAACATCAGTCAACTGTTAGAGATTTTTGGGTAAAAAAAACATATGAAAATGAAAATTCAAAGAAAGGTCAATCCAAGTGTTAAATTAATTTTTTTCATCATAATTTATTATTATTATTATTATTATTATTATTATTATTATTATTATATCTTATTACTCCTATGCATGTTTAATTACAATTTTCATATTCGATATTGCTCACACTCACAGCTGGAGTTTGTTGGTTTCGTTGATCACCTTTGCTTTTGCACACCCTCTTTATGTGACCAAACAGTTTGCATGATGTACACTGTACTCCTAGTCAAAACTAGCACAAGTTTTCAGTGTGATTACTCTTCTTAGTGAACACAAGGAGGAAACTTTCCTTTCCTGCCACCATCTTTACTGGTTTGAGTTTACTTCTTGTATCTGTCTCCTTTCTCCTATTATTATTACTATTACTAGATAGATGCTCGCCCTTTGTTGCGGGCATGTTATCGTATTTAAATTGATATTTTATAATAAATTAAAAAGATAAAAAATAAGAGAAGTAAAGATAATAATTTAAAAAAAATAATAACTCTTATCTTTATACGACATCTGGTATAAAATTGAGAGTTATTTGAATATGGTCAATTAGATCCGGGAATTTCAGACACAATATAATTATATGATACGAACATAACATGAAAAAAATAATTAAAATAACATGATACGAAAATAACATGAACACGACGAACGTGTCAAAATCTACATAAAATAAATTATTAACGTGTCAAAATTTATATAAATATATAATACTTTGAATACGATTATGACAGAAAAAATAACACGAACATGATGACAAGCGACACAAAATTGAACATAAAAAAATAATTAAAACACGACATGAAAAATAAAATAAACATGACACAAATACACGAACGTGTCAAAATCTACATAAAACGAATTATTAACGTGTAAAAATTTATATAAATTTATAATACTTTAAACACACGATAAAATAACACGAATATGTTACGAACATACAATTTTTCTCTAAATTGAATCATTATGACAAATTATGCAATATATGGGATGAATTAAGACACGACACGAACATACAAAATTTTCTCTAAATTGAATCATCATGACAAACTATGCAAAATATTTGGATGAACTGAAACACGACACGAACACATGGAAAAAATAATTAAAATACGACACGAAAATAACATAAACACAATATAAATACACGAACGCGTCAAAATCTACATAAAATAAATTATTAACATGTAAAAATTTATATAAATTTATAATACTTTGAACATACGAAAAAATAACATGAATATGACACTAATACACAAACATGTCAAATCTACATAAAATGAATTATTAACGTGTAAAAATTATATAAATTTATAATACTTTGAACACACGAAAAAATAACACAATATGAATACACGAACGTGTCAAAATCTACATAAAACGAATTATTAACGTGTAAAAATTATATAAATTTATAATATTTTGAATACAAAAAAAATAATATGAACACAAAAACGACACTACTTAGTTGGATAATGAATTAAAATGACCTAATTAACCTTAAAAATATTAACTAAGTTATTGCTTAGTTGGTTATATCTCATGATTTTTTTTAAATGACCTAATTAACCTTAAAAATATTAACTAAACCATTACTTAATTGACCATATCTCATGATTTCAATTTTCTTAATTGAAACCTCTTCATTAATTTAGGGGATGACTTTTAATGTTTGTTATAGATTAGTATTAGTTTTGCTGAACAGTTTTCTGTATGGACTTTGAATTGCGTGTTAGGTTTATGATCCAGTTGCTTTGCTTTTGATTTTTTTTTTTTTTTTTTTCTCTTCTTCATGCCTACATTTTATTTTAATCGAATTGCCGCTTTGGGTTTGATTGAATTTGGACTTTGGAACATTATAAATTATTAATGTATCTTTCCTATGTCTTTAATTATTCATATATCATTTCTTGTATCTTAATTGGCCCTAGTTTACGTGTGAGTATGGTGCTTTTTTTGGGAAAAAAAAAAAGTTTAAGTATTATACTAACTAGAATGATCTCGCGCGATGCCGCGGAAATCAAATGTTAAATATATAATGACAACATTCTTAAAAACAAAAATTAACAATTAAACAAAAAAAATTTATAAAATAGCAAAAGAGAACTGTGTCATAACAATTTATAAAGGCAGCTTAAAAGATAAATCTAAATGAAACAAAATTTTTCCTAAATCGAATCACAATGGCAAATTATGTAAAATATAAAATGAATTGAGACACGACACGAACACAATATAAGAAAAATAATTAAAAAAACAACACGAAAAATAATATAAACTCGATAAGAATATACAAACATGTAAAAATATACATAAAATAAATTATTAACGTGTAAAAATTTATATAAATTTATAGTACTTTATATAAATTATTAATGTGTAAAAATTTAAATAAATTTATAATACTTTGAAGAAGAAAAAAAAAACATGAACACGGTAGGAACATACAAATTTTTTTCTAAATTGAATCATAATGACAAACTATGTAAAATATTAGATGAATTGAAACATGATACAAACATAACATAAGAAAAATAATTAAAACACAACAGGAAAAAATAACATGAACACGAACATAAAGATGAAAAAATAAATAAAACACAACACGAAAAATAATATGAACACGACACGAATATACGAACGTGTAAAAATATAAATAAAATGAATTATTAACGTGTAAAAATGTATATAATTTTATAATACTTTGAAAAACAAAAAAATAAAATGGACACGAACACGTCACGAACACAACATAGAAAAAATAATTAAAGCACAACACGTAAAATAACACAAACAAAATACGGATACACGAATGTTTAAAAATATACATAAAACGAATTATTAACATGTAAAATTTATATAAATTTATAATATTTTAAACACAAAAAAATAACACGAATACATAAATTTATAATATTTTCAAAAACAAAAAAAAAAATAAAACGGATACGAACACGTTACGAACACAACATAAAAAAATAATTAAAACACAACATAAAAAAACACAAATACAAACACGATAAGGATACACGAACGTTTAAAAATATACTTAAAAAGAATTATTAACGTGTAAAAATTTATATAATTTTATAATACTTTAAACACAATAAAAATAACACGAACAAACAAATTTATAATATTTTGAAAAACAAAAAAAAAATAAAACGGATATGAACACGTTACGAACACAATATAAGAAAAATAATTAAAACACAATACAAAAGACAACACAAACACGATACGAATGCACTAACATTTAAAATATATATAAAACGAATTATCAACGTGTAAAAAATTATATAAATATATAATACTTTAAACACAAAAAATAACACGAATACATAAATTTTTTTTCGCTTTTTTTTTCTACTATTTTTTTCTCTACACTAAAACAAAATGGGGTAAAAAAAAAAAAAAACAAGGGGGCGACATGGCCACCCTCTCTTTGCTCCAAAAAATGTAAAACTTATCTATAGGATTTAGAAATTTTGTGTTGGGTTTGGCGCGATGATCAAGTGTCTATTTGGTATCCGCTTGGTCACGGTTTCAAACCTTGAAATCAACCTCTTTGTGTAAACGGGGAAGGCTGCGAACATTAAACCTTCCCTAGACCCTGCTTCTAGCGGGAGCCTACGACCTTTTTTTGTGTTTTAAATTGATTTTGTTTAGATATGGTAATTCGTGTATATTATTATATTTTTGTATTTTATTGTGTTATAATTGTGTTTAAATTATTTTATATTTATATAAATTTTGATACGTTAATTATTTATATTATATAGATTTTGAGATATTCGTGTATTCATGTCGTAATCGTGCAATTTTTTTGTGTTTTAGTTTTTTTTTTTCATATCGTGTTCATATCATGTAATCGTGTTATGTATAATATTGTCAGATCTAAATTTCTATTTGGTCATTTTGTGTTTTTATTTTTTTCTTATTGATTGTTTTTAGTCCATCCCAATCGATATAATGCCTATGTTAGTTATAATTAATTTTTCTTATGCATTTCTTATAATCGGTTAATGATAAATTTTTGGAAATTCTATTGTTTTCGTGCATTTACATGTTCTATTATTTGATAAACAAGTTACGATTTTTTACTATTTTTGACCGGGAACTTATCAAGAAAAAGATTGTTAGATAATTTTATCTACTGTCCTGCTCGCGGTGCTTGTTCCTTATTTCTATCTTGCATTAAGGCCCTGGATTATGCGAAAACAACAAAGCACCATTCTTCAATGGAGTGCAAGTGGCTGTGAACTGTCTGTTTTGAATGGAGATATATAGTGTTACCTCGTTTCAGTTGCCTAGCAACTCGCAATGGGGAGATTAAGACGATGCCTCAAAGTAATATGCTGCTGTAATCAAAGAGATCATATTTAATTCTATTTGATACATGATGGGTAAGGAAAACTTGCCGCAAGCCTATGTTACTTGGACTCGGATATGAGTGTCGGATACGGGTATATATCCGATACAGATATATTTGATATATTCTAAGTTTTTCTATGTATTTGAAGGATCCTTGAAAAATCATATTCCCGTACTCATGTCCAAATATGAATCAGATACGAATATCAGGCACGAATACTTTAAAAAAAAAAAATCGGAACAACATAGCCACAAGCAGTCAATGGAGGTGTCAACAATGATATTAGTTGCTCGAATTCTGACAGTGATGATTTTGGGGCCTACTGGCGATGCAGTCTTAGACAAAGAGGCAGGTTTGGCTACTTGTTGTGTATGCAAGTGTGCAGAATCTGACAAAACAGGGATGCTGCTTTAGGATTTTTGGGCATCGCTCCTCCCTTACCAGATCCGGTTAAAAGCAATGGAGAAGCTAAGCCTAATAGCAAAAGATTTTTGAAAGATGTTGAAAGTGATGAATCTCATGCTAAGAGTCTTCGTAGAGAATCTAGGTTTGTTGAGTTCATAAGCCCTGAAGGAGAGGTTTTCATCTGTAGTACTGATTTAGAAATGCGGACTCTTCATTTTTTTTAAAGTACTCGTTTTCGACACATATTCGGACATAGGTATGTGGATATGATCCTCCAAAGACATGAAAAAACTTAGAAAAACTGAAGATACCCGTGTCGAATATATACCCATATCCGAAACTCATATCCGAGTCCGAGTAATATAGATCAGGACACATTAATTGAACTTGGTTGTTCTTGCAAAAATGATCTTGCTCTAGTGTATTATGCTTGTGCTCTCAAATGGTTTGTCAGTCATGGATCTACTGTTTGTGAGATCTGCGGAAATACTGCAAAAAAATATCAGGACTTCTGACTTTAAGAAAGTTGTGGTTTCTTTGAAAGATTAAGAAGCGTTGAGAGAAAGGACTGCTAGTGGAGGAGATCCCCATCCTGCCCAAGTTCATACAAGTTCAGGTGTAGACCCTGATGCTGTTGCTGCTATTAGGAGGCTACGAGTGAGATTTCATTGTGGTTCAGTCCACATAGCAATAATAACTTAGGTTGCTCTGATTTTTTTTTTTTTTTTATGTATTCATATTCGATATCTGTATTCGACGCATATTCGAATATGGTACGAGGATATAATCCTCCAAAGACCCTCTAAATACATGAAAATCTTGAAAAAATAAATAAATAAATAAATATATCCGTGTCGGACACATACATGTGTCCGATACTCACTATGTGTCCGATACTCACACCCGAATCAGAATAACATAAATAATAACAATAAAATAGTTCTGCTGGAGTTTCAGAGGTTGTTTCCGAACAACCCCTGAATAATGTCACTGAAGAAGTTGCTCCCACTGAAAATCCTGCAACCAAATGGTTTGTGGAAGGTACTGGGATTCTGCTTGCTACGGGTCTACTTACTGTTAAGCTAGCATGGTTCATTGCTCCTCGTGTTGGAAAGGTATTTTTTGATAAATGCTCATTTAACAAGCTAGGGAACTACTGTTTTTAGTTTTTCAATGTTTATAATGAAATTCAATATATATAAATAGGACTAATACCCAAATAATTCTCAAACTTTAATAAAAAATAAAAATAAGCCTTTTTATCTTTTATTACATGAAATTAAGGTTATGAATTTTTATTTCATTTTAATTGCACCCACTAAATCTTGAAAATGAATTAATAAAGTCCATCCAATTATCAAAAATTTTAAAATAGCATTTCCTCAAATATCTGTTATTCAAATAAATCTAAGTAATTATTTTCTATAAATTACATCATCCACTAAAAAGATTTTAACAAAAAAAATGAATATTTTATTGTGTCAAGGTTCTAATTTAATAAAATAAAGTTCATGAATACTTTCAGTGTTGGTTATTTCCAGGGTAGAAGTTGGCTTATATTTTCAACCCCACTGGAAGTGTGATGAGTTTATAAAAGGTGATTATCCCTTTATAAATATCTTAATTTCATGTAATAAAAGATCGAAGATTTTTTTTGAATAAAGTTTAAGGGTTTATTTGAGTATTATCTCTATATAAATATCAGCTTACCTTAATTGACAAACTTTTAACTGTATGCCTAGAGCACTGAAATTTGCAGAAACTATAATATTTTTCCAATTCTAAATCAATGTGAGAATATCTTATGATTATGCTAAAATGACAATTCATTTTGTAGAATTTAGACCAGGAAGGTTGTGAATGTCAATCCAGACCCACAATGACACCTACAAGTGGCAATTGACTGGGTTGTGGGCAAATTTTGGTACCAAAATGTATTCATATGTCACTCTTTTAAGCGATACCGGCATCCTTTGTTAGTAATGGCTTAACTTGTGAAAACATAAACTATGTTATTAGTTGGGTTTTTTTCTCCTTTTCTTCAAGTAAAACTATGTGGATTTTGGCAAGTTAGAAATGGCCCTACAAGAAAAAGCATTTTTAGTGGAGAAAAAAATAGTCACTAAAAGTATAAAATTTAATCATTATGATTTATAATTACCAATTTAAAAGTCATCAGTTGTCGTCACAAATACCTCTGTCACTGTTTTATTAGTGACAATTTTTAAGAAATTGTTACAATAGCTCTTTTTTTTTTTTTTGTGACCAAATTTTTGCTAATAAAACAATTTAGCAATTGTGACTAAATTAAATTGTCACAATAACTCCTTTTATTATGACAATTTTTTCGACTTTAAAAGAAATAAATTAGTGACAAAAAAAGTTATCACAATAACTGAGTTTTCTTGTGACGACAATATCGACTCCAAAAGTATTGACAATAGTTACAAAAAATTGTTGTCACTCATGTTATTTTATTAGTGACTAATGTCTCTTCACTAGTCAGCATTGAAATAGTGTCTCATGAGTTGTGTCACAAATGTTAAAATTATTTTTTATGATAATTCTTGTCACTAATAAATTAATTATTGTCACAAATTAAAATTTTAAATTTATTAAAATAATATCATTAGTGGGTGAAAATATACATTGTCAGAAAAAATATATTTTTAATAACAAAATATAGTCACTAAATAGTTGTTTCAAAATAAAATATGATTGTAGTGGCCAAAAAATGTGATCAGTTCCTTTATTATTTTATAAAAATGACAAAATTCTTATCATTACTCAAAAGTAAATAAAATGACTAAAATATATAGCATATTAAAACTCTCAAAAATAATATTCAAAATACAATTATAAATTAAAATCATACTAAATCTCTCCACCAAAAAACTAAATAGTTCATATAAAAAACAACTTTTAATACATAAATATGAAAATGTCTAAGTGGAAATTCAAGCTAAAAGTCTATAGATGATCCCAATAAAATTCACTCAAAATTATTTTCCTACAAAACAGAAAAAGAATAAGTCAATAAATAAAATTATATTATATAATTGTTATTATAATACTAATAAGTAACATTAATTTTTAAATTATTGTACATACATCATTACTTGGGAAATTTGATGGAGATGCATCGGATAACAGATTGCAAATTAACCCTTCACCTGCTAAACGTGCAAATAGATCTCTTACTTGTTTCAATTCCATTGTTTGTTTTTCAATAGCCCTACCTTGAGCTATAAGATCTTCATGTTGAGCTTCCATATCTTTTTGAAGTTGGATGTTGGCCTCTTCTTACTTTTTTGTGATTTCAATAAGCCTTTCAACCTCATTTTTTGCACCTTTTTTTTGCAACCTCAGCTTCTGCAAGAATACGACTTTTTTGCTTGAAAGTTAGATGTGATCCCTCCAACACCTACACCACGTGAGTAATTTGATTTTCTTCTCAAAACAAGAGCAAAATGCTCCACTAGTGGTATAGGTACAGAAGAAATCTTTTCTTGATTTTTCTCACCTTTTTCTTGAAGCTTGTTCTGCATAGTTTAGATAATAATTAAAAAATATTTAAATTAAATTAAGTATTAAATCACAAAAAATATTTAAATAATTTTTATACCATTATTTCTTCTCCAATTGGAACAGGCCAAGTTCCATTAAATCTCATTCGTGTTGCCTTCCAAAGTGTTACAACATCTGGCCATTCTTCAGAGTCTTTATATTTCTGAGATGACAAAATAAATAAATAATCAAAGGATAAACATAATTAATTAAAAATTGTTCTAAAAAGTATGAATTTAACTTTCTATAGTATATTAAAATTGATTTTTACCATCTCATATGCTTTTTGAACAATTGATTTTGTGCGAACAATGGATCCTATTTGTTGATTTTCCTTATTAGCTCTATTTAGCTCACTTTGAGCCTGCGTTATGATAAAATAAATTATTTTTTATAACATAACTAACAAAAGTAAAATTTATTAAATAAATAAAGTACTTTAAATTTATTTGTAGTCCATTTGTTGGGAAATCAACCATTGCCAATCATTTTATTCCACATCATTTGGACAATCACTGCTCTTGAGATAGCTTTGGTATAAATGGTAATGGCGATTCTTATATTGAGCTTGCACTTGTTTCATCACATATACATCATCTAAGAAATTAAACTTGTCCTAAAATTCAAATAAAAAATTAAAATATATGGCATTGAATACATAATAAAAATTCATATTAAATTATCGTAAAATGCCACACAAAAAAAAAAATAATAAGAGAGGAAAACAAGTTCACAAACTAGTCATCTATGATATATCCATCATATTAAATTTTTTTATTCATAAAAAAAAAATTAAATATAAATGTAATCATACCTTTAAGAAGATCCATATTGCCTTGATATCATTTTGAGGAATTTTTTTCCAGCTAGTGACTTGAAGAGATGCATGTTGTCGAACGCAATTTGTTACTTCTGCCTTGAAAAGGTTGGCATGCTTACCACATACCTTGTTGTACGGAGGAGGAAAACGAATATCAAGTTGTTTATCTTTGGCCTTCTTTTTGGCGAGCTTTGCATTTTTAGTTGGTTCCCATCCTTTTTTTTAGAAGTTTCATTCTCTATTAAAAAAATATACAATTAAAAATATATATAATATCGTATAAAATCATATTTATTAGTCCAACATAATTAAAACATTAATCTAAATCATATAACCTGTGGAAGCAACAACTTGTCTTTCTGGACTAATCCTATTACTTGAGTTCTCAAGTAGAGTATTAGGTTGTTGATTAGGCAAATTTGTATTTTCAGACTCATCTCCAATATGACGAGCATCTTGTTGAGCAATAGAACTGGCCAAAGATTTGCGTTGTAAAATATTAACCATTTTATACCTACAAAATAATTAATATTAAAAATAAACGTGTCATTTTATACTTACAAAATAATTAATAGTAAAAATAAAACGTAAATAGATGAATAATTAATAAAGTATAATTTGATCCAATTATTAATGTACTATAATAAAAAAAAATGTTAATAAAAATAAAGAGAGACAAGTCATACATATATATATATATATATATAAAGATTATTTTGTGTTGTTTAGTGCAAATGACATTTATTCGTGAACACAAAAAAATTGCATACAAAAGCTATTTATAGAATGATTTGACCCGTAATGATTTCAAGCAAACACATAATGTTCATTAGTTTCCAAACAAACACCTAATGTTTATTAGCTTTTGATTAGGGTTTAAAATATAATAGGCAAACTGCATACTATAGAAGTTAAGCTTGAAATATTAATAGTTTCAAACAAACAACTAATACATTAGTTTTTTATTTAGGTTCAAAATAAAATAGGCTGCCCGCATACAACAAATCTAAACTTAAAATTTGATTTGACTTTATTTTATTATTTATTTACTCAAACATAAAATAACAAAATTATAATTTAAAGATCAAGATTTTAACAAAAAAATTACAACACATCATAGTATTTGCATTTTGCAGCACCTTATTGAGTTAATACATCAATAGCTAGCTTGTATATCATCTCAGACTCACTCAGAGGAGCATAAATACATAATATAAAGGAAACATATCTTCTTGACAAAAAAAAAAATAGAAACATGTCTTTCCTAGAACAGTATAAAAGAATGATCCTAGACCTAGGATCCTAGCCTAGACCAGTAAAGGGCTAAAGGCCTTCCAAGTCTTCCTTTTTTTTTTTTTGACAAGAACAAAATAAAATAAATAGTTTTTCTAACAAAAGGAGGGCCAAAAGGCGAACAACAATTTAAAATAACCAGCTTATGATCTAATCAGAGAATTTTCTCAGATGCAAAAGATGATGACCAAGATCAGGAGATACATTTTTAACTATAAATCATATCAAGAGATGCTTCCAAGTCTTCCTCTTTTTGTAGAGGCATTTCGAGTCCGAACTAATATTTTTGCAGAACCAACAACATATAACTTGTGAAAATATAAGAGATAAGCAGATGGATCATGGATACCAGCGAACGCAGGATAAAAATATAAAATATCTTATTCTGAAACATAAAAACACATAAACTACAATTTTCTAATAAACTATTAATTCTTTAAATTAAATCTAAATATTTTAATCAATTTACAAACAAAGAGTAAAAAAAAATGTTTACCAGAAAGACTTGAAGAAAAATATTTTTTGATAAGATAGAATGAGAGTAAGAGACCACCGTCTGACCTTGACAGAACAAATTTGTTTTTTTCTCCAATAAATTTTTCTAGGATTTTTTTATTGTATTTATAATATCTTCATTGTGATTGTGGTGGGCCTAATTTCCCTAAAATTGGCGCCTAAAGTTACCGTCCATTGACCCAAAATTTGCTCTCTTTCCCGTTATCTCTTGTTTTGTCCAGTAAAATAGCATACCTTATGAGCACTTTCTTGAGCCATGTGCCCCACTCATGCTACTACTCTGTTGCACTTTTCTTGTAGTTGCAGGGTGGTAATTGACATTTTTATACTAATTTCTTTAGTATTCACTGTTTTTTTATCTCTTATATTTCTAATTAACATTTTTAAGCTAGATTAAAAAAGATCAAAAACCCTTCATGAACACATTAATTTCCGTTGCAGTATAATGACTATCAATAAAAGTTATCGAATAATAAAAAGACAAAGGGCAACCATGCAAGCCTGTGAATAAAAAGTTTTACATCTAACAGGTTGTGGATCTATGCATTCAATTCACCCTCTAGATACCGTCTTAAATTCCCAATATACTCTCTATTTCTCTAGTTATTCTTCAACTCTTATCTTCATTAGCTTTGTATATATGTATATCTATGCCTTTGTATTATGTTGCTCAAGGATCTTGTTCAGCAAATATATCCAATAGGGAAAGTGCTTGCAAATTTTCTAGGAGAAATTAATATCAGAACCAAGTAGGTTAGGTAGGAAAATTTCTTGATCAGCATCACAGTTTTGTCGTGTGAAATTTTACCTCTAGGATGTTCAGTTCAAGGCGAAACTTTGGACCATCATAGTGGTGGAGAATTGGCCTAAAGGAGTCCTCTTCAAGTGGCTCGCAGATTTTCCTTGTAAAAAGCCGAACCTGCAGAGAAACAATAATATTAGTATTGCTTGCTTTTTTTTCTGTTTTTGTTTGCTTGAAAAATATTGAAAAACATCATATTACTTTTCACCAGTAATAAATAATTCCTTAGCAAATACCTGAGCAGGGAATCGTGATTCATGGTTAATTTAGAGACAAAGAGAAGAAACAAATTACCATGAATAATTAACATTTTTCGGTTTGTCTTTTGTTTTCTAAAGCAGCCACCACCTCTCAAGAGCTAAGGCAAAAGAAAATCAAGAACCTGAGCCGTCCCCAACCTCCTTTCTCATTCTTCTTGTCGAAAGTTGCCCAAACGTTTCTTCAAGTACTCCTAATTGACATTTTTATACGAGTTTCTTTGGTATTCTATTTTTTTTTATCTCGTATATTTCTAATTAACATTTTTATGCTAGATAAAAAAAATATCAAAACCCCTTCATGAACAAATTAATTTTCGTTGCAGGATAATAACTATTGATAAAAGTTTGATGGAAATTATTGACAGACGATTGCCTCAATATGAGGAAGGAGTTAATGAATTTCTTGAATTTGCATTCAAACAGATTGATGAAGGGAAGGGAGTTCGTTGTCAATGTAAAAAGTGTAACAACAACACAACAATTTATTTAGGACACGAGAATCTATTTATGAACGTATGGTAATACATGGGATAAACAAAGAGTACAAACGGTGGTTCCATCATAGAGAGTGTTTATATGATTCTAATGAAGCTAGCGACGATGATGTTGCTTATGGGAGCGAGGATGACGATGATAGGATGCATGATATGGTATTTGACTTTGGACATGCTAATTCAAAATTCGCTCAACAATTTATACTCAAATGAATGATGAACCTATCGAAGTTAGTTCCAATGCTTCCAGTGAAGAAGCCGATGAATCTATCAGAGTGAGTACTAGTGGTCCAAACAAAGAAACTGCTAAGTTTTATAGATTATTGTGAGAAGTAGAACAACTACTATATCCTGGTTGTGAGGATTTCCCCAAGCTGTCATTCATTGTTCAAATATTGAATTTGAAGTGTCTCTATGGTGTTAGTGCAAAAGCAATTAATGCTCTGCTTAAAATATTGATGAAAGCATTTACTAAAGGCAAAAAAGTTCCTTATTCATTCTCCGAGAGTAAGAAAATTGCTCAAGATTTAGGGCTTGAATATGTGAAGATAGATGTTTGCATCCTTTATAGAAAAAAATATGAGAATGCTCAATTTTGTCCAACTTGTGGTGAATCAAGATGGAAGAATGATGGAAAAGATGGGAATATGGCTAATCAGCAAGGTACTAAGAAAATGATTACACAAAAAAATTTACGATATTTCCCGTTAAATCCATGCTTGCAAAGATTGTACATGTCATCAAAGATTGCTACAGAAATGAGGTGGCATAAAGAAAATCCTTGTAGTGATGGGTGTATAGGACATCCAACAGATTCTCCGGCTTGAAAAAGTTTTGACTCATTGCATCCTTCTTTTGCAACAGATCCACGTAATATTAGACTTAGCCTAGCAAGTGATGGTGTCAACCCATTCAGGAATATGAACACTTCTTATAGTGTATGGCCAGTTGTATTAATTCCTTACAACTTACCACCATTGTTGTGCATGAAAGATCCTTATTTCATGATGTTGTTTCTCATTCCTGGTCCTAAAGCTCTTGGAAATGATATTGATGTGTTTTTAGAACCGTTGATAGATGAGTTGAAAGAGTTGTGGGAGAAAGGTGTGAAGACTTATGATGCATCTTCATAAAGTAATTTTCAATTACATGCAGCTATTTTATGGACAATAAATGAATTTTCTACTTATGCTAATCTATCAGGATGGAGCACGAAAGGCAAATTAGCATGTTCACAGGCTCCAAAAAGGACGTAAAACATGTTATCTAGCTCATCGTCTTTTCTTACTGCTCAATCATTCATGGAGAAATAATGCTAAATCCTTTGATGGTACAAAAGAAAAGTGATGTGCACCTAAACAATTATCTAGGGATGATGTGGTTGAACAACATAAGCAATTTCCTTAGGTGAATCTGATGCACCCAAAAGAGTGTATCTTATTTAACCTTGCATTAAAAAGATCAATTGTAAGTATAATGATTAGCAAGGGTCGAGTCCTCAGGGATTGGGTTTTAATCTATGAGTTATTAGTTTATAACTTACGTTCAAAGAAAACAATAAAAGAAAAGGGGTTTTTGAAGCCAGATTTAAACTAAAGTAAATAATAAGAATAAGATGCAAGGCGGTATAACCAGCCAATAAAAATATATATACTAAATTAGGCGGTATAACCAGCCAATAAAAATATATATACTAAATTAGGCGGTATAACCAGCCAATAAAAATAAAACAAAGTTAATATACAAATTAGGCGGTATAACCAGCCAATAAAAATAAATATAAAAAATAAGCAAACTAAAAGTAAGAAAACAAATAAGTAAGAAGAATCAAATATGAAAAATATGGTTAAGGTTTCATTCTCCACCACTAGACATCATTAAGAATCAATTTCAGATCTATCAATATCAACCAACTATCAAAGTTAACAACCGTAGATAACAACAAGCTCTGTTACCCCAATCTTTCCTTAGTTTGTCGTTAAATAGAACAAGCTCTCTATTTAATCTCTAACCATTAAACAACCTAGAATAAGCTCTCTAAATTCAATTTAATGGCAGCTTTATGATGAGAAAGATAGGTTGATCTAAGCAACAAACACATAAGCTCGGATTGTTCAACTTAGGTTATGTTCCACTTTGCAATTATTGAAAACTTGACCATAATCATTAATCACAAATTGCCACTTATGAATAGGAAATCAAGACAATTACACGGATCAAGACTCCTAAACTAGCAATAGATAATTATCAAGATCTATCTAGTTGTACACCTAAATAAATCTAGACAACATCATGAACAATTCTTGTAGAAGAACATAAGCAACTTTGATAGAAAATTAATGATAGATAGAATCTGAAAATCAATCACAAAACATGTCTAGGGCTTTGAAATCACCCTTAACCAAATAGAAGTTTAGCCTAGCATAGGCATTATAAACATAAACATAAAATTAAAGAAAATCTAAGAAGAAAATAAAAGAAAGAAAGAAGAAGAGGAAGAATATTAATTATCCAACCTCTTGCTCTCTCTAAAGAAAAAGAAAACTAGAGAAAAGAAAGAAAACTAGAGAAAAGAAAGAAGAAGAAAACTTAGAGAATTTTATTAAAATGGCTAATATCCTACCTATGTACAATATGATCCTCTACAATCATCCAAGGCCCTCTATTTATACACATTTTGGAGGGCTAAATGACAAGAGACAAGCTTTACAAATTTCAAAGGTAGGTATAATAGGTGGGTGAATTTTTCTAACAATTTTCGTCATATTGTATGACAATTTTGATCAGCCAACTTGATGGTCGATTTCGTCAATGTTGGAGGCCCGATCTGATCACATGGTCTTCTAGAAAAAGGTTCCCCTATCAGTTACGGATCCATAGCCATTGGAATCAGCTCATTTGCTGATGTGGATAAGCAGATATGGGCAAAATACGAAAACAGGTCAGCACAGACGTCATTGCACATCAGCCAACTTGATGGTCGCTTTCGTCAATATTAGAGACCTAATCTGATCATATGGTCTTCTAGACAAAGGTTCCCGTATCAGTTACGGATCCATAGCCATTTGAATCAGCTCATTTGCTGATGTGGATAAGCAGATATGAGAAAAATACGAAAACAGGTCAGCACAGACGTCATTGCACATCAGCTAACTTGATGGTCGATTTCGCTAGGGAAAACGACTCCGTTGCAAGAAGTGTAAAACATGAAAAAGATAGATATGCCTCTTAGATTTGCACGTCTACAAATTTCAGCCTTATTGCTTCAGTGAAACGCCAGATATAGCTGATATGGCAAAAGGTGTCGGAACTGGAACTGAACTGGATTTGCCCTTAATTCTAGTAATCTGAAATCACTCAAAGAAACTTGTGAAAAACACCAAATTACATAAAAATATAAAAGATCATAAACACAATTAGACTAAACAATAATAACTCGTATTTGACACAAAACAATAATAAAACATAACTAAAAACTATATAATTATACGAGTTATCACACCCCCACACTTAGATTGTTGCTAGTCCCTAGCAACGACTCAATAAAAATAAAATAAGAAAATCTAATCTAATCCACTTTCGTAGGAAATCACGGTGGCACTTAGCATGTGACACAAGCCTTTAAACCCCTAGGTGTCCCTAGTGGACGAGTTTAGTCTCGTGAGGATTTACTAGAACGATACCCACAAACATTGAAAAACTAAAATATAAATAAACTACATATACTAAAAATATTTACTCCTAATCCTTTCAATACAAATTAGAGACAATCTTTGAACAAGTCTTATAAACTAATCAATAGCTTAAAGAATTTCACAAAAAATCATGCTTGAATGTAAATTGTTTGAGTTAAGCCAATATTAACATAACATATTTCAATCAAAATAGTGCATATTCAAACTTAATCTCAACTACTCACATGGGATACCCTCATGATTTTCACTCTTTAAAGTAGTGGTGAAGTGTTTACACTCAATCAATCTCATGAAAACAGTTCTACCATATTCTTGCTTGTCCACCTATTCTCCACTATTTAGATCATACAACTTCATGAATCAAGAGGTCTTTAATCAAGGTTGTAATGGGGCCAAGGGGTTTGTAATGTGGTTGAAGAACAAAAGGATAAAGATATCACAAAGGTTCCAAAGAGTTCATAGAGTTTAGAGACATAAAAAGATCATACAAATAAAACTTCTCAAAACTCTTATAAAGCACATAATAACATAGGCTAAATATTCATGTTGAGCCTTTGCATCATTCTAACCAACTTTGTAACATCTTTTTCTTTACTTTAACTAGAAGTTCAAGAGAAGATTTTTTTTTTTTTTATATGGGAATGTATTTGACAATGATCCCTTTCTTTTTCTCTTGACTTTTTTCTTTCTTTTACCCCCACACTTATTTCTTGTTTCTAACCCAAATTTTCAATAAATCTTCTTTGTCTTTGCAACTTGTCTCAAAACATGCTAATTCATCTTTGGAACAAAGGTAAAGATATAAGTATATTTAGGTTAGGAACAAGTTATGGTTACCAAAGAGATAGCTTATTCAATGTAGGCTCAAATTGGTTCACTAAGGGTGTGTTCTCTTGGAACATTAATAATGGATGGCTGTTTGGCTCTGGTTATAATCCTAATGCCTCTATCATATTCATGTTGTCACATGTATCAATATAGTCTCAAACGGTTTAAAGCAAGTTCTAGAGAATCATGTAATCATAAGAGCACTCAAGAAAGAAATTAGATTGATTTGTATAATGCATCAATCATTATAGGCTCAAAAACTCACAAGGATGATTATACAAGTCAGATTAAGTCTAAACATGCTTCTTTCTCAATCAACATATCATATTAACATTGGCTCATAAAAAGGTTGACATCAAGCTCAATTCTCATGAAAATCTTCTCACTAATAAATCTGTTTTAGACTTATGCAATTCATATCTCATCATTGTATTAAAAAGGAACTAAAACTCACAAAAAAAAAATTAATAATAATAATAAAGACTCATAAAAAAAAAATAGTAGACAAAAATAAAAGAAATCCTAAATCATTCCCCCCACACTTAATTCTTACATTGTCCTCAATGTAAGTCTATTAACTCAAATGAAAGAATCATGTGTAAGAGAAAAGAACTAATAACATAAGAATAGGAACAACTAAGACTCAAAACAAAACAAAACCATGCAACCTAAATAATCCTAAAATACTAAACAAAAATTAACAAGTAAACATAAAAAGATTAAAATCAAACTGACAAGGTATGTCTCAAGTCTCCCTTACTCAGACCTTGTTCAGAATGAATACTTCTAAATTGCTTAAAACACAACAAACTTTTTTTTTTTTTTTTTGAAAAGAAGAAATCAAACTGACAAGGTATGTCTCAAGTCTCCCTTACTCAGACCTTGTTCAGAATGAATACTTCTAAATGTCTTAAAACACAACAAATTTTTTTTTTTTTTTAAATTAGCAAAATATGTCCCTTACCCCTTACTAAAATATGACATTGTCCCCAATGTCAAATTTTAAAGGTAGAATTTAGGAGATATTACCTGCAGAGGTTGCTAACCACTTATTATAACTGAGACACAACAAGCAAAATGTTAGATAATGTCACAAAGACAAAGTACAATCCACTCCTTGCTCGTCCATATCTCTTTTTCTTTTTCCGAGCGTTTGCGAAACAACCGTAGCAGATAAATACTCATAAGCTTGGAGCTTTTTGAGTAAATCTTCAATGGTTGTAGCAGAAATTATGGTTCTCCTTGCCTCTGAAAACATGAATCCATTATCCACAGCATTATCTAAATATGAAAGCAAATTACTAAAATAACCATTAATATTAAGCAAACCAATGGGTTTCTTATTTGTGACCAAAGATGACCAAGAAGCCACGCAAGCTATTTCTTCCAATGTACCCAGACCTCCTGGTAAAGCAATGAATGCATCGGCAGAATGGTACATGATTGTCATCCGTTCAGGGATACTCCAGACTTGTATTTCCTTACCCACGGTAGGTCCACAAAAACTTGTGAATAGTTTTGGCACGATTCCTAGAACTGGACTTCCTCCGGCGTGTGCTGCTGTAGCGACTGCTCCCATTAAACCCGTACTACCGCCTCCATAAATCAACTGGATCTTTTGTTGGGCAAGTATTACTCCAACTCTTATGGCTTCATCAGCGAATATGTTATTTTTCCCTGGATAAGCACCTCCAAAGACACAAAAAATATTTCATGCGCTGGGACGAAGTACTTTCCATTTTTTTTTCCTTTTTCGAGTGCCTGAAAGAGAATGAGTACATGGTGTAATATATAGAGGACTGAGTAGTGAATCAGACAAGAGTAATAATGTCGCCGAAAGTGTATCTGACCTGTCAGAAGAAAATGTTAACCTAACGAAAGATTTTTGCGTGATTTCAGGAAGAAAATCAAAAAGAGAAGAAAAAATCAACCGTAAAAGACAAATAAAAAAAAAAACGAGAATAATTACACAAATCGAACAACACGTAAATTAAACCAAAATAAAGTTATTGCAAATCAAACCAAAAGCTGAGAAGTCATTTATTGTAGTTGTGATTGTGGCTCACATCTTCCTCTGGTTTTACGTCCAGAAACGGCTTAAACGCCTTCTATGAGTCGAGGATATGCTTCCCATCCAGTTTTCTTACAAGCTGGCAAATAGGGTCTTTTAACATCAGATTCCCAAGATGTTGCCATTCCCTTTGGAATTACGGCCATAAATCAAGAATTTCTCTTTGTACGTCCCCACTAGGATGCGTCTCAAGAGAAAGTTGGATATTACCCAAATTCTCCTTACTCAGTCCATCCTTAATGAATTCAATTTTATCATCTCGATTAGAG
This sequence comes from Fremontodendron californicum, assembly GCA_030761205.1. Classification (NCBI taxonomy): domain Eukaryota; kingdom Viridiplantae; phylum Streptophyta; class Magnoliopsida; order Malvales; family Malvaceae; genus Fremontodendron; species Fremontodendron californicum. The sequence continues at coordinate 7,069,611 of JAULJL010000037.1, forward strand.
GACGGAATCCCAATAGAACGACATTTACCGTTACACGTCCATCGTGCACATTTGTGGCAGTTTGAACCCATGCGCTTTGCTCGTCGCTTCTTTGCAAAAGTGCTTCTACCTGTACCTGGTAAATGCAAAACAGGAAGATATTCATCTTCACGTACCTTCGCTTCAATTATCCAACGTATGTCTGCAGGAATCCCTTTGTGCATAAGCATTCTTAATCTTTCAAATCGAACTTGGTAAAGCTTCAGTAAAATATTTCGAGGAAAAGGAGGAAATCGTTTCTGCAATCTTGTGAGAATATCATCCATCCTGAAAAAAAAAATGAAAAAAAAAAATTGAAAGAGAAATTGGAAGAGAAATTTATATACAATATCAGTTTTGTGGGTAGCTGATGGAACCGATTTAAATAATCACGGAGTACCGTTATCCTCCATTTAACCGGGGTTAAAAAAAAATTATATTTACATCAGTTATTTTCAAAACAAGGATCAGAAAGAAAAACAGCATAAAAAAAGACTCAAAAACAAAACACTCTAAATAAAATCCTAAATTCTTCCCCCCACACATAATTCTTACATTGTCATTAATGTAATGCTATTATCCCCCAATGCAAGAATTATATGTAAGAGAAAAGAACTATTAAACAAAAGAAACTTATGCAGCCTAAATGAACTTAAAAGCAGTAAACACAATTAACAAAGAAACATAAGAAATAAAATAAAAACAATAAAAATAATAAAAGAAAAAGGAAAAGAAAGAGAAAGTGAAAGCAAATCTGAATATGGAAGGTTGGCAATTTCATCTTTAATTGGGCTGCCTTCTCAATTAACACTTGAGTTAGTGTTTTGAATCTAACCAACACCCCTTCTTGGCTTTTTACGCTTGTCAGGCTCATACATGAAATTTTCCAAATTTATGCGTTTGAGAGGTAGCTTTCTTTGCACAACAGTGGATGTATTCTCCATTACAAGTATTATTCCATCATCCTTGGTGGTGCATATCTCATCGAGGAATGATGCATCTTTTGGTACTTGTTGAATGACATCCACAAACAAACTGTTTAAGGTTTCCAGCGTGTCTTGTTCATGTTCATCCTCCTTGAACTTTGCGAATCTACTAGGAAAAGGTGGAGAAGAAACATTAGTAAAAATTGGAATCTCAAACGCTACCTCAGGTGCTGAAATACTCTTATTTGGATCATTGGCTTCATTATCCTCAAGAATAGAATTCATCTCTAATTTTGTCTCATCCTCATCTTGTTCCTCATTCCTCAAGGTCACAATAGTAGTATTCTCCTTTGGGTTAATCATTGTTTGGGCAGGGAGTTCTTCAGATCTTTGTGCTACCCATCCCACCATACTACTAGTCAATTGGATCATTTGCTTTTCCAAACTCTGGATGCTTGCCCTTGTTTCCTGTTGAAATTGCAATGTATTAGTAACAAGAGAATAGACAAGATCTTCTAAAGAAGTACCTGAGTTTTGAGTCATATGTGGTGGTTGAAAAAGATCTGGTTCTTGGGACCATGATTGATTGAAGCTAGATGGATGAGTGTAATTGGCATAAGGATCTACTTCTTGGTAATTTTTCGAGTAGCCATAATTAGTATGATCCCACCATCCCTCATGGTAAGTGTTTGAGTAATGATCATACTGTTGGTCTTGGAACACTTGATGGCCTTGACATCCTCCCATGGCCAATTGTTGAACTGGGAAGGTGAGATTGGCTTGTTGATTCTCCATGTTCATGTATGCCACCAACTCTTCAAGTGTTAGATTGCTCAATTCCATCGTTTTTTTTTTTTTTTTATATTTTTTTTTTCAAAATTTGATCAGAAAAACCCGTATGTACAAGAAAATAAAACTCATTAGAACTGAAAATAAGAATAAACCAAGTAACAAATAAACTAAAGAAAACAATCCCCGGCAACGGCGCCAAAAATTTGATGCACCCAAAAGAGTGTATCTTATTTAACCTTGCATTAAAAAGATCAATTGTAAGTATAATGATTAGCAAGGGTCGAGTCCTCAGGGATTGGGTTTTAATCTATGAGTTATTAGTTTATAACTTACGTTCAAAGAAAACAATAAAAGAAAAGGGGTTTTTGAAGCCAGATTTAAACTAAAGTAAATAATAAGAATAAGATGCAAGGCGGTATAACCAGCCAATAAAAATATATATACTAAATTAGGCGGTATAACCAGCCAATAAAAATATATATACTAAATTAGGCGGTATAACCAGCCAATAAAAATAAAACAAAGTTAATATACAAATTAGGCGGTATAACCAGCCAATAAAAATAAATATAAAAAATAAGCAAACTAAAAGTAAGAAAACAAATAAGTAAGAAGAATCAAATATGAAAAATATGGTTAAGGTTTCATTCTCCACCACTAGAAATCATTAAGAATCAATTTCAGATCTATCAATATCAACCAACTATCAAAGTTAACAACCGTAGATAACAACAAGCTCTGTTACCCCAATCTTTCCTTAGTTTGTCGTTAAATAGAACAAGCTCTCTATTTAATCTCTAACCATTAAACAACCTAGAATAAGCTCTCTAAATTCAATTTAATGGCAGCTTTATGATGAGAAAGATAGGTTGATCTAAGCAACAAACACATAAGCTCGGATTGTTCAACTTAGGTTATGTTCCACTTTGCAATTATTGAAAACTTGACCATAATCATTAATCACAAATTGCCACTTATGAATAGGAAATCAAGACAATTACACGGATCAAGACTCCTAAACTAGCAATAGATAATTATCAAGATCTATCTAGTTGTACACCTAAATAAATCTAGACAACATCATGAACAATTCTTGTAGAAGAACATAAGCAACTTTGATAGAAAATTAATGATAGATAGAATCTGAAAATCAATCACAAAACATGTCTAGGGCTTTGAAATCACCCTTAACCAAATAGAAGTTTAGCCTAGCATAGGCATTATAAACATAAACATAAAATTAAAGAAAATCTAAGAAGAAAATAAAAGAAAGAAAGAAGAAGAGGAAGAATATTAATTATCCAACCTCTTGCTCTCTCTAAAGAAAAAGAAAACTAGAGAAAAGAAAGAAAACTAGAGAAAAGAAAGAAGAAGAAAACTTAGAGAATTTTATTAAAATGGCTAATATCCTACCTATGTACAATATGATCCTCTACAATCATCCAAGGCCCTCTATTTATACACATTTTGGAGGGCTAAATGACAAGAGACAAGCTTTACAAATTTCAAAGGTAGGTATAATAGGTGGGTGAATTTTTCTAACAATTTTCGTCATATTGTATGACAATTTTGATCAGCCAACTTGATGGTCGATTTCCTCAATGTTGGAGGCCTGATCTGATCACATGGTCTTCTAGAAAAAGGTTCCCCTATCAGTTACGGATCCATATCCGTTGGAATCAGCTCATTTGCTGATGTGGATAAGCAGATATGGGCAAAATACGAAAACAGGTCAGCACAGACGTCATTGCACATCAGCCAACTTGATGGTCGATTTAGTCAATATTAGAGGCCTAATCTGATCATATGGTCTTCTAGACAAAGGTTCCCGTATCAGTTACGGATCCATAGCCATTTGAATCAGCTCATTTGCTGATGTGGATAAGCAGATATGGGAAAAATACGAAAACAGGTCAGCACAGACGTCATTGCACATCAGCCAACTTGATGGTCGATTTCGCTAGGGAAAACGACTCCGTTGCAAGAAGTGTAAAACATGAAAAAGATAGATATGCCTCTTAGCTTTGCACGGCTACTAATTTCAGCCTTATTGCTTCAGTGAAACTCCAGATATAGCTGATATGGAAAAAGGTGTCGGAACTGGAACTGAACTGGATTTGCCCTTAATTCTAGTAATCTGAAATCACTCAAAGAAACTTGTGAAAAACACCAAATTACATAAAAATATAAAAGATCATAAACACAATTAGACTAAACAATAATAACTCGTATTTGACACAAAACAATAATAAAACATAACTAAAAACTATATAATTATACGAGTTATCAGAATCTCTTTATGTTCTTACCATTTTTATATTTTTTGTTATATTTTTACCCTAAACAGGTGACATTTGGTAAAACTTCAAGAAAAAGAAAGCGTGAAGAGATTCTATTACTTGGTAATTGGAAGAAAAAGAGTATTTTTTGAATTACCATACGAGAGAATGCTAAAAGTCCGACACAATCTAGATGTCATGCATATTGAGAAAAACGTTTGCGGACAACGTGCTTGGGACATTATTAAACATTGAGGGCAAAACAAAAGATAATATCAATGCTCGTTTTGATTTAGAGTGCATGGGTCTACGACCTGAGCTTCATGCTACTCTCACAAGTGATGGAAAGTATGTATTTCACCCTGCATGTTATACGATGTCAAAAGATGAAAAACGAGCATTTTGCCAATTCTTAATTGATCTAAAAGTTCCAGGCAGCTATTCTTCTAATATTTCTCGTTGTTTGAAATTGAATGAATACAAGATTTTTGGAAAGAAGTGCCATGATTGACATGTATTTTTGCATCGATATGTTCCTTTAGCTCTATGTGGTTTGTTGTGTAAAGAGGCATCTGAAGTATTAATTGAGTTAAGTGTTTATTTAAGAGAGTTATGTGCTAAAACGTTACATGTCAAGGACTTGGAGAGACTTGAACAATCAATTCCATTAACTCTGTGTAAATTAGAGAAGATATTTACTCCTTCATTTTTTTATATAATGGTACATTTAACCATTCATTTAGCAAGTGAGGCAAAACTTGCTGGACCATTACAATTTCGATGGATGTATTCCATTAAGCGATTTTTACGTAAGTTAAAATCATATGTGAGAATGCATGCATTTTCGTTCAAGGTATTTATGTGAAACTGAGACTAGGTTGAATCGGGTTGGAAGAAATTATGAGGGAAGTGATGGCCATTCTCATTCGAGGCTACATGTTTTCTCTCAAGTTGGTAGGCCATTGCTTGAAAAATATGAAGAGTTTAGTTTGACTAAATGGGCTCAAGCTAGAATGTATGTTCTAGAAAATTATGAAGAAATCAGAGAATTTGTTGAGTAAGTGATCTAACTTTTATAGTTATTATGTAATTTGTTTTATGCTTTTTCTATTTTTTAAGATTTGCTTTTATTTTATTTTTTATAAAATGTGAAGCATGTATAAGGAAAAACTCAAGAGGGAGGATTCTAGAAATGTAGAGAAAGGACACGCAAAAGAGTTCCATCTGTGGTTTAAGAAACATGTAAGTAGTAGATATATTTCTAAATATATATTTTCTTAATATCTAACTTTTGATATTTAATGATTATTGCTTATCATAGGTCACTCAATTGCATGACAAAGGAAGTGAATTGGTCAACAATCAATTGCTAAATCTAGCTTGTGGGCCTGATAAACGAGTTTTTCGCTACACTAGCTACCTTATCAACGGTTGGAGGTTTAACACAAAGGAACGAGACTTGCAATTGAAATCACAAAATAGTGGAATTCTTGTGAAAAGGGATGAGAATACAGGTGACTTAGATTATTTTGGTGTGTTAACAGACATCATACAATTAAATTATCCTGTAGAAAATAGTGTCATTTTATTTAAGGGTGGTTGGTGGGATGTATATCATAAAGCATGATTTAAGGAAGATAGGTTTGGATTTTCTATGGTCAATGTGATGCGTAAGTTGAAATCTAAGGAACCATATGTTTTAGCTTCTCAAGCTAAGCAAATTTATTATATAAAAGATATTAAAGATCCCATTGGCAAGTCGTGGTGAAGACAAAACCTCGTGATTTGTATGATTTACCTTTTGAAGAAGTAAAAGAGGAGCCATGCCAAGAAAATGAGGAGTTAGGTTTTAGATTTCATGAATCTTATGTGGGTGATGATGATGATATGGTGTCTTTGGATAGGACTGAATTAGTCATTACAAATGTTGAAGGAAGTCTATTTAATCTTGACATGATGGGTGCTGAGGATAAAGAAGATGAATCTGATCATGATGAGTTTATTTTTATTGATGATGAAGACAAGTTAAATCCAATAATTGAAGCTGAAGCAAATGATGATCATTGAAAATGGACTATTTAAAGTTTATTTTTGAGTTTCAGTTTGAGTCTTTTGTTTCATGTTTTGTTACAAGATTTTTGTTTATTATATAAATTTTCAATTTTTATGTCTTTTCTTTTAATGTTGTGTCAAAGTTGCGTTATGATTAGTAAATATATATTGATATGTCAATTTTGGTGATGAGTTTGTAATATTTTATTAATAAATATTTTGCAATTATTATTGTAATAAAAATAATTTGTTGATATACAAATTATTACTGTAATAAAATTATTATTTTTGTCAATATATATTGTGACAAACTAGTTTCCAGTTATTATAATTTTCATAATAGTGACGATTTCAATTGTCACAATGATAAATTCGCTCTTGTGACGACATGCAGTTGACATCAATTTGTAATGTTTAATGTTGACAAAATTTTTGTAACAAAAAGTCAATTTTAAAGTGACAAATAATTTATCGTCACAATAATGTTTAGTAACAGTGACCACTTCATATGTTGTCACTATTACATTATTTTCTGTCAAAAAACATTTGGCGCCAATTTTTGTTTTCACTAGTGACAAATAAATTTGTGTCACAATTGTACACTTATAGTGAACGATTTAATTGTGAAGAAATTTAAATCGTCACTATTACTATTATAATAGTGATCAAATAACAATAAATCACAATTACTTATTTTGATAGTGTCAAATAATAATTTCGTCACAAAAACCTAATATTTGTGACGAAATTCTTCAGTAAAAAAAATCGTCATTAAAAACCTTAATTGTTGTAGTGTGATTCAAAGATCTGTTGATCTAGGATTCTCCATCTCCCAATAAATATTGATGAACACTATTTTGTAAAAGGAGCCATAACTGTTGGACCATGAATACTTTGAGTGTTGGTTATTTCCAGGCTAACAGTCTACTTATATTTTCAACCCCACCGAAAGTGTCATGAGTTTATAAAGGCATTTTTTGGGATCAACCTAACTGTATATAGAACCCATATGTTTTCTTAATAACAAAAATCATGTATGAGAAGTTATATTCTTCCGATTCTCTATTTTTCTTGAAGTATTTGTGTCCAATACTCATATTTGACGCATTTCCGGATATGAGTGGGATATGATCTTCCAAGAACCTTCCAAATACATGGAAATCTTGGAAAAAATTAAAGATACCCGTGTCCGACATTCACACTCGAATCCGAGTAACATAAATGAGGAGAAAAAATCTGTTTTACTTATCCTTTCCTTTATCCATTGATTGAATGGAATGATAATATCTTATATGTTATATTCTATTACATGTGCATTTGTGCAGCACCATTAGCTTCCTGGTGCCCACATATTCTTGTCTATCAAAATTTCATCAAGACATCAACATAGTTAAATATATTTTTTTCAATTTTTCGATTACTAGTAATGCATGATTTATTTAATGTGTCACTCTTTATTTTGTAAAAAATGGCTAGGAGTGGTCTTCATATTCTGCTAGGAGGCATTTGTGCTTTAACAGTTGTGGTCTTCTTTCGCTTTGTAAGTAACTTGGATACTGTACCTGTAGTTGTTTGTTTACTAAACTGATCATATGCATTTGATTCGAGTAAATATATTTATTTGTATGTAAGTTGTTGATACTTGATTGATTCGTTATGTTTCTGTTCCTTGACAAACTAATAAGTAATAACAGCTATCTCGATAAACTTAATTATACTTTTGCTATACCTTCACAATTGGCATGGCTTTTGTTTGATGCTTGTGTAGTTTCCTATGATGCTTCGACTCTTTATTTATTTATTTTTTCTTAAAGTATTCATGTTCGAAACATATCTGGATGTGGATATGGGGATATGACTCTCCAAGGACCCTCCAAATACATGGAAAAAATTAAATATACCCGTGTTGGACACATACCCATATCGACACTCCTACTCGATTTCCGAGTAACATAGGTAGTTTCAAATCTGCAGTTCAATAACTTTTGCAGTCCTTTGAGGTTAGTGTAAGCCAGTTGAGGTTCTTTGCTGCTTGAAATAACAGCTATCTTGGTAAATTTAATTATTCTTTTGCTCTTTCTTCACAATAGGCAGCATGGCATTCATGTAATGCATGTAGTCTCATAGTCTTTACCTTAAATTCTGAATTTGGTCTGAAATAATAGTACAAAGCAGGAAAACATAGCTCTTTTATATATCTAAGAAAATATATTCTCTTTAGGATCTCCTGTGGCAGGTGCAGTATTGCAGTTGAATTCTGAAATTCTGTCTTCTGGTTCATTTGCTTGAGATTATCAGATGCATAGTCTTTTCTGTTTTTTTTTTCCTCCTAATTTCAGTTTAGGTAATTTTTTGTATAATGTGACTGGTACTTGCAGATTGTCCTAACTAGGATTAACTATGGACCAGCACGCTACTAGGCTTATCTTGTTTGTCTTCTGGTTTTTTGTCTTTGGTATATGGGCGTCAAGAACGCATGGTACTCATACAACATGATTTGTTGATATACAATATTGAAAAAATCGGACCGGAAGTCAAACCGGTATGATTTTTGGTTCAACTGATCTAATTGGTTGAATCGGATTGTTCAATTTAAAAGTAAATTAAATATTAAATATATGCTTTTAATATTAAATATAGTCATTAGTTAATAAAATGATATGTTTGACTTAATGTTATAGTTTTTATTATATGAGTAAGAGGTTAAAGGTTCAAATCTTATCATTTATGAAAAAGTTTTTTTTATCGGTTTTCTACTGGTTCACTATATGACCGGTTTTTTATATGTACCGGACCGGACAAACTGTTGATTCCCGATTCAACCTATCCGACCGGCCGATCCAGTCCGGTTTTTTCATCATTGTTGATATATGATGCATATAAATTCAATGTAATATTTTTGCTGCCAAATAGTAAATGTTGAAAAAAATGGGATTTTACTAGACTTCATTAATGGGGCAGTTACAACTCCATTTGATAGTTCATGCCTTTCGTCGGTTTGCATTTTTGCAATGAGCTCTGGATAGAATGATGTTAAAGCCTAATTGGCCCCTTGAAGGTAATGTGATTCTTTTCAGTTTAATATTTCCATTCTCAATCGTGCCATTCTAACGCAAGTGACTTGAGAAGTGAAAATTTTACAGCTTGTTTTCATAGTGCTTGGATAAAGGATGAGTAAGGGAACTAGGAAGGGGAGATGGTCATAGGCTCAGAACTTTAGCTTAGCAAATCGTGCGGTCTTAGGCTTGGTGTGCAAACAACCTGCTGTGACACCGGCATGTGGATGTTTGAGTGGGTGCAGGCATAGCACTTTGGAGTACTTACAATTATAATCCTGATTGCTGAATGGTGAACGGTGAATGGAACTTAGTTCGTTCTCAAATTGCATCTTAATAGAAATATGCCTAGTATTGCTGCTTGCTACTACTCTTGCTTGGCAAGGGCCCTTTATTATTTTGTTGCCTCATGGAAATGGAAACTTGTTTCTGTTGAGACAGTACCGTTATAGGTCACATCATTTTTTGTAGGTTAGAGAAGGGAGAAGAGGAAGAATAGAAGACAATCTGAGTACACCATGGACGGAAGGGTTATAATATACACACATTATTGGTTACTGAGAAACACTTTTAATGGCTCTTTGCATTGCAAGGTGAGAGACCTGGGAAACAGACTGAATAATTCCTTTTCATATGGATTAAAAAACCGAACCGGCCGATTAAATTGATTGATCCAAAAACCGATAGATTGTCCAGTCCGATACACTATATAAAATCGGGTATTAATTGAACAGGTAAAAAACTGATTTAACCGGTAAAAATTAGTTTGATATATATACTTTTTTTATTTTTTTTTTCAATTTTTTTTTTTTAATTGATAAGATTTAAACCTTTAACCTTTTAGTTATATATATTAAAGATCATATCATTAAATCAAATACATATTTTTAATAATTATTTACTATATTTAATATTTATTTAACATTAAATTTATTTTTTAAATATTTAAAATTTTGTTTAAGTGAACCGGCTGGTTTAAATCAGAAATCGAAAATCTAACCAATTCGATCTCCGGTCCGGTTTTTCTAACCTTGCCTTTTTGTTCCATTATCCATTTCCTTTTCATTTATACGATAAAAGAATATTTTGGTCAAAATAGTTACCCCATAGAACAGAACTGATGCTGATGTCAAATCTAATTCTTTCTTTAGGTTGGAAAAGGAAGATTCAAATCTAATTCGTTCGGGTCAAGGCTACCCAAATGCTTTCTTTTTCTTACCATTGAAGCATTAGAGCGAAGAGGAGAGGTCTTTATCAGCTTGTAAACCTCCAAACTCAAGTTCCATTAAATTACAATGTATGGGCCAAAGCATTTTTAGCTATCCTAAACATGAGAAAGAACAAGAAACTATATCCTTAACATCATCTATTAGATAGACTATGACAACCCTGCAATGCAAAAATAATGTCTCTGGACTCCTAACAGCAGCTATGGCTTGTAAAAATAGAGGAAAATACAACCTAATGCCTTTTCTTTTGGGTATAAAAGACACTGGAAATTAAATGCTTAAGTCCTGAGACAGATCATCTAGAGCAGTGAGTGAGTCAGTGACTTCATTCCAGTAAGCTGACCAAAATTTGTAAGCAAGTCCAAGCAGATAACCGAATTCTTTTTACCTGTTTGGATGACATACGCCGGCTCTGAAGAGAATTGAGAAACAATGGACTCTTCTAGCTTGAGGAGCATAAACAAAAATGAACTGTTAATGGAGATTAAAAGAAATAAGCATAAACAAAAATGAACTGTTAATGGAGATTAAAAGAAAGATAGAGATTCCATGAATGTTATGCCTGCTCTTATAAAGGTGCTAAACTTACTATACCATGACCAAAGCAACTTGCTTGGTAAGTACCTTAACCACTAATCCTAGAATACTACAATTACAACACAGTCAATCCTTTGATCACATTCTTAATAGTCTCTGCGAATCTTAATATATCAAAACGGACATTGTCGATGTCATATTCTTGGTTGCAATATTTGAAACTCATGATGTCCCAAGGTTTAGCATAATAAACTCAAGAAATATTACATCAAACAAGAGTATGGAAGCAAACCATGTTGGTCGCTAGTTCAAAACTCATAAAAGGAATGAAGTAAAGACTCCAGCCTCTTCAAATGTTGAGCACAATCCTTTCTACAAGTCAACTTTTCTGGAAAATTTAAGCATGTGTTAGTCAGTCTAACTTCATACTAAAGGATTAAGTATAATAGCTACACATTAAAGAGGAAATGCGACCTACAAAGACAAATTTGATGGGGAACTTTCCTATTAATAGGCAGCTTCAACTGTGTGCAAAATGTAATACATGTGTGTTTGGGTTCATGAAATATGCAAACAAGTGCATAACTTGTGCTTGCGTCCGATGGTTTCAACTTATATTCCCATACAAGATATAAACATTCAACAATTTCATCTTTCTCTATAGCTTGTGGTTACACAGGGAGCTCATGGCTGTTCAACTCCCCTTGCACAAAAACAAAAAAAAAAAATGAAACCCAAAGAAATAAAGAAATATATCAAATATTTCCTCCACAATCTAAGTCTTCAGGGAGGCCTCACATTCAATATCATTACACATTCTAAGTTCAGAAAGCAGAGAAACTAACACAGCCTTTCCCCCATGATCCTAGAATTTCTCCTGAAACATCTACACTTCAACCTAAAAATGCAGGACAGTACATATGAGTATCTTTGAAATTTTTGATGTACTTATATTGCAGTTCTTAATAATGATCTGTTTCTTCCAGTTTCTTCAGCAATGGCATAATTGAACTCTTTTTCACTGAACAGCAATTTAAAGAAAATTTTCCCTATTTGATTGCCTCTTATTTCCCTCCATCAAAATCAGCAGCTATTCCTTTTCATGCTCATCATTCCTTTTGAAATCCTCCTATTCTAGTTCAGCAGCAGAGACACGTGATTAAGTTAACCTCCACTGACATGAGGAAGCAGAGAAAAAACCTTGCAGTATAAGTTTGAAAAGCATCAGCCACTAAATTAAATCTAAATCAGTTTCCAAGCCATAGGCAAACAAGCTGGTCTCAAATTAGAGCTCTTACAATATGTGCAACAACAATATATTTTTTGGAATTTTATTTACTTCTTTGACATTTCCAGCATATGCTTCCACTATGACTACAACCAGCATCCTATTATATATCTTAACAAAAGTAGGTATGCCAAACATTCCCATTAATATTGTTGTTCAAAAGATCTAGTTTCCATTGACATTGCTGTACAAGAATTTAGCTTCTTCGTAAATATTTTGCCATATAAGGTATTTAGCTTTACTCTATCTTCAGGAATTTCTCCCAACACTAAGTAGGGTCCATCATTCAACTATTTGATGCAACCATCAGGAAGATATCTCTGGTGCTATGCCTGTTTCTACTTTTAACAATCATCACATGGATCCTTCAACTTATCTAGTTCCTATGCCGAAGCACTCTTAACAAAAACCCAATGTTACTCGGACTCAAGTGTGTCAGATACTGGTATGTGTCCAACAGAGGAATGTTCAATTTTTTTTTTTTTTTTTCAAGTTTTTCCATGTATTTGGAGGGTCATATCCCCATGCCCATGTCCGGATAGAGATTAGACACTAGTGTCGGACACGAATACTTAAAGAAAAATGAAGTCAGAACAAAATACCAAGAACCTAAAGATGCCTGTAGTTCTGGCACAGAGTCTCCTATTTATTAACAAGCCAATGCCTTACCACCTATGTTGCTCCGACTCTTTATTTTTCTTGAAGTACCCGTGTCCGACGCATATTCGGACATGGGTATGAGGATATGATCTCCCAAAGACCCTCCAAATACATGAAAAAACTTGGAATAAATCAAACATACCCGTGTCGGACATGGGTGTCGGACACATACCCGTGTCCGACACTTACACCCGAGTCCGAGTAACATAGCTTACCACAACTCCAAAAATCTCCAAGCTACGCAAGCTATCATTTCTTCATAGCAAGCCAAATGCATACAATTTGTTGGCATATTTTCTCTAACTCTTTAGTACCTCTTTGTGATAGAACGTATCCTTCATAAGACATTCATAAACTTTTTTTCAAGAATTAAATTTTACCTTGAAAGAGGCACTAGCAAAAACTTCATTTGCTGGCCTGATCTGGGCGAGATTCTAGTCCATCATTTTCAAGAGCACATTACCAACCATGTAACAAGCAATTTATGAACTGGAGTCCACTATTTCTGATGCACTATTCTCATAAAATTTAAGTAAGAGCAATGGATTAACAACAAGAATCATGCTATAAACAGGACCTTAACCAGTGGGTAATAAGCAGTAGGTAACTTCTGATGCACTATTCTCATAAAATTTAAGTAAGAGCAATGGATTAACAACAAGAATCATGCTATAAACAGGACCTTAACCAGTGGGTAATAAGCAGTAGGTAACATTTTTCTTACCTATAAAAGAAGTCATTGGGTAAATTATACGAAATTGTTTTAACATTCTAGTAATTTAATAATCTCTGGACAAATACAAATAACATTTACATAAATTAGCAGAAATAAAAGAGAAAAATAGAACAAAAAAAAAAGACATACCCATTTCATTTTTTTTACCCAAGATAAAAAACATCATCAGTCATCAAAACAACATACTGCAAAATCTTCAAAGGAGCATTCCGGAAATCCAATGAAGGCAACCTCAGCTCTCTTATCCTGCGCTCCCCATTCCCTCTCCCTCCCCGAACCCGACCCGAATCAACTTTCTTGAACAGGTAAACCGATTTGGTAGTGGTATTAGCAGAATTTAAAGATGGGTTTTTCCTTGAATTGAAGAGGGTCCATCCCATTCTCGCCAAAGCCCTTGAAAATGACTGCATGGATTCGATCCTACCCCTTGTCAGCCTTGAAAACAGAGAAATGGAGCAGCAATCCCAGTTGCGGGGATCATCAAATTTTGCATCATAATCAGAGCCGGCGGTGATAAAAACCAGCTTGAAAAGGCCTTTAGAGAGGGAAACAAAGGATCGAAGATGGGAAAGGGAGGAGGAAGAGAGTGAGGGGAAGGAAATCAAAACTGCATCATTGGGTAAAGGCATGGAAAAAGAAGATGAGAGAGACAAGGCAGAAGAAGTAGAAGAAGAAGAAGTAGAAGAGGAAGAGGAAGAAGAGTAAGAGAAAATGATGTGAGAAAGGGAAGGAGTAGGGTACAAATCCATGCCCATTTCCCTAGCTATGGTGGCTAACCTGTATATGTCGCTAACTAGTTCTTTCGTAGGGAGAAAGAGAAGCAATGGGGTTTTGGTTCTGGGATTGGGTTTTGTGGATTTTGAGGAATAATAATAAAAATTGTAAAATCTGGGTTTGGAGTTGGAGACACCATGATCATCTCCTTCAAGGTTGAAATCAGTATGATGGTGAGTTTTCTGGGAAAAAAGGAGAGGGTGTTGGGTAATGGCTTCTCGTACCAGCTTTAGTGGGAGCATCTTTTCTTTTCTTTTCTTTTGAGTTTTGAGGTTTTGCCTCTGTTTCTGTAATAAATAGGGCATCATTTCTAATTTTCCATGTTTCTTTCTTTTTTTCTTTTGAAACCTTGACTGCTAAAAAACAAGATCCAGTTTGATACTAACTTTGGTTACATGACTCTTGCTCTTTATTCCTGAAATGTAGAGAATCGGATATTTGATATTATCAATTATGATTTTTTCGGATTAGGATCTTTGATAATCGCATAATTTATAGATTCTATTAGAAGATTTATAGATCATATGAATTCATAATATTTATAATATAAAATTATGAATTATATGATAAATAATAAAATTATTACATAATAAGTCAAATATAGTATAGTTTTAAAGTTTAAGTTTAAAGTTTAATATGTGGATTTGTAATTTGAAGATTTGAAATATTTTGATTATGTATAAGTATGTATGACTATGTTTACAATCTACTTTTTATTTGATTTTTAGATAAATTTTTTTAGTTATTTTTAAAAGTATTGATTTTGTTACAAAGTTTAATTTAAAATATTTCAAAGTATCATAATTAATTTTATTGAATTATTATCAATTATTTTTTATTTTAAAATGATTATTATCAATTTATTTAATTATTTTATTGAAGTGAAAAAAAATTAAAAATATATTTATAATATATATTAATAAACAAAAAAACTGAAATTCATTTATAATAGTAGAAATTATTTATTTATTTATTCTTTTTTAATCATAGTTAAGAAGGATAATATTCAAAATTATATAAAATTATAATAGTAAAGGAAAAAATTTAAAAATATAATTTAAAGTTATAAATTAAAACTATCATATTTATATTATTTTTAATAAATTAATGTTTTTTTAAAAATAAAATTATTAGATAATTTCGAGTTAATTTTTGGGTTAATATGAGAAACATGCAATCTAATAGGAATTATTGTTAAAAGATACCATTGAAAAAAATTATTATTGAAAAGGAAATAGAAAATTTAAAAATTTATAAAGAGGAAATCGTAATTACCATTTTATCCTTAGTGTTAGGTTAAAAAAAAAAGCCAATTTTGGCTTCCTTTTCTCTCCCGATTTCTTGCTTCTCTTTTTCTCTGTTTTGGATTTTGTCTGATTGTGTTCTTGAGTTTAGCTTCCATTTGGGTCCCGATTTTTTGCTTCAGTTTTTCTCTCTTTCTGTTCTTCACTCTTTATTTCGACTCCTTCCTTTCTCCCTTTGCCTCATTTTTTTTCATCTATTTCTTCCTCACTTTCTTTGCATTTTGGGTTTAGGGTGACTGAAACTAAAACCTTAGGCGACTCAAAATCGGATGATAATCCTTACCCGAGTGAAACCTTCGAAAATCTTCTCATATTCTTGGTCCTGAAGAGCTTTAGGTAAACTCCTTCCTCTTTGGATTTGTCATAGCATAATTTTATTTGACTTTTGAAATGTTTTCTTTAGATTTCATACATTGTTTTTTATTTTTGCACGTATTTGTTTTCCTTGCAGCTAAATTATGCTCTAATGTAATGGGATTTGGGTAGCATCAATTGAGTTCAAACATGTGCATTGTGTCTGTAATATACAGCGTATGTTTATTCTCATATAAAATGTGTGTTGTGGAAGTCTGGTAGCGAAATATAACTTATATTTTGATGTTAGGAATTTGTTTGGTAGCATTATTATTGAATGACTTGCATATTGACATAAATGTGTGGATGTTTTGTTAAAATTGCTTTGTTAAAATTGCTTTGCTAAAATTGGTTTGTGACATAAATGTGTGAATGACTTGCATACTGACATAAATTCCTTCTTGCTCCCGATTATTCTTTGTGAAATTGTGTTTTTTATGAGCCATTGGCCATTAGTAAGATTGTAGACATTATGACATAGAGTCCATAAGTTCCTCCTTTATGTTGGGGTTCAACTGGGATATTTCCCGACCATTTGCATTGTGAATTCTGTTAAAATAGTTTACCTTTTCATTTTGGACTTTGAACATAATAGTTGCAGTTTTGAAAATGTACATATAATACATTGTTAATTGAATGGGATTTAGGATAGAATTGATTAGAGTTTTGAAAATGTACATATAATTCCGCCAAATGTATATATAATCAAAGTATGTAACCTACGTTATAACCATCTATTTTCTGCAACTAAGAGCTTCAAATTTTTTTATTTGTTTAAGTCTCTTTTAAAAAGAAACAACATCCTTTCTTTAACATTTGCTTTTATGTTTGTATTGAAGTTCAATATGTACATTCTGTTATATTTGTTATGTACATAGAAGTGGACTTATTTTTTTTGAAGCATTTCTTAGTAAAGCTATTATTTTACAGTAGTTTTAAACGATTTCGAGATTAAACGGAGGATTATAGTTAGGGTTTTGGGGTCTGTCTATAGTAATAGTTAGGGCTGTAAATGAACCGAGCTTGAACGAACAAGCCTTTGTTCGTGTTCGTTTATTTATTTTTGAGCTTGTTCGTGTTCAGTTCGTGTTCGTTAAGGATTTTCAAATTGTGTTCAAGCTCTGTTCGTTTAAAATTGAGTGTGTTCGTGTTCGTTCATTTAATGTTCACGAACAAGTTCATTTAAATTAAATGAACTTGTTCATGAACATTAAATGAACATGTTCGTGAACATATAATCGAACATGTTCGCGAACAATTAAAAATATGTTCATGAACAATAAACAAACAAACAAATATAAAACAAGTCAATTTTAAATTATTATTAAATATAAAATAATAAAATACAAATATAATATAATTTAATTTATTACTAAATTATTAAATTTAAGTTATTAAATAATATTAATTATATTATAAATAAATAAAATACAAATAATAATAATATTAATTATATTATAAACGAACAATAAACGAACATAAACGAGCTTTAAACAAACTAATAAATGAGCTTGAAATGAACCATAAACGAGCTTGTTCATGAACATAAACGAACCGAACACACATCTGTTCGAACTCGGTTCGTTTAATAAACGAACATTAAAATTGTGTTCATAATCGTTTATTTAGCTTAACAAACGAACATAAACGAATAGAAATCGAACTGTTCACGAACGGTTCGTCGAACGCTCTGTTCGTTTACAGCCCTTACTAATAGTATAAGTAGAATACTTAGATGATTTTATGGTTTGGAAACACATAAGAGCTTAATTGATTGAGATTTAGAAAGAATTTGTCAGTAATATGAAAATGTACATATACTTTTGCGGAATGTACATATGGTTATGCTATATGTACGTACTGTTATACTTCTATGTACATATAAGTGGACTTATTTTCTTGCAAGGTTTCTTAGTAAACTTGTTATTTTAGAATAGTTTTAATCGATTCCAACATTATACGGATTAAGGTTAGGGGTTTGCGGTCTGTCTATAGTAAGACTTTAGGAACATTTCTACTGAACATGTTGTTAAGACTGTAGGAGCCCATTTGTACTGAACATGTTGTTAGCACAGTTTTTATTTTTTTTTAGTAGAAAATGATGTCCGAAGGCCTCATGGCGCAAAAGACATCTGTTAATGTGTTTACTTGATTTATATGGAAGATTTCTTTGATATAGCTTTCAAAAAAGTAGACATATTTTATCTTTTGCTACGTGAGTAGATAGAGAAACCATATTATGGTCACTGTGTTGCTATTGGGGCATCTGTATCTTTGAGGGAGATGATAAAACTTGGTGCTTTTGCTATAGTATCACCAATTGTAGTTGGTGTATCAATTACTCTTTGCTCATTATTATTTACTTTTATAATGAACTGTATAATAGCTTAAGAGTAATTTGGAAACTTGAAAATAAGGATATTATGGTGTTACGCAAACATGATTAGTTTTAAATTTGTAGCGGACTGGTGGTTTGTGTTTTATAACTAGTTTGCTAGATTATATCCCTGTAATGGAAGATATATTTATTGTTATTTTGAAGATGATATAGGAAGCTTTATATTTTCAATTTCTTTGTGTTTAACAAATGCGTAGCAAAGTTCTCCAACCTGCTTCACTTGTACTTGTCTTTGAAACTGCTTTGGTCTTATAAAATACTTTGTGTTAGTCTTCTTTGCCTCGTTACCTTTATTTTTTTTGTGCAAAAATAAAATATTTACGATTAGATATCTTTCTTCTATGAACTATAATGCCAAAAAAAATATATATATATATATATATATACATTTTATATGATTAGTTGAGTTTTAAATGAAGCAAAAATCTAGAATCTTGATGATAGAATAGAAGCAAGTTATGATAATGCCATATGAATTAAGCATTCATGAATTAATTAGTACCATTAATTGACAGGCATAAATATAAATTTGTGCTTCTGGTGGGCTATACTCTCAAATACGCCTTTCAGCTTTGGAGAAACACTCCTAAGACACTTATTAGTCCCACTCCCACCCTGGTGGACTGCACTGCAGTGTAATGCAATGCAATGCAACCAAACCAATCCTTTGGACAAACAATCCTCACAAATTGGTTGTAGTAGCAGTAGATTGATTAGGTTGAATACCCACCGTATTAACTGTTGAATGCTATTTGTTATATTCAGCATTACATGTAGGCTTTTGAGAGCCATTATTTTGTTGTAATCAACTATTGCAATGCATATTTCCCTGTGAAATTCCCAAAACAAGATTGTTGAGTGTGAAAAGTGAGAAGCTGCAATATTCAATTTGCACATGCATACACAATTCAGGTTTTATTTCTATTTTGGTCAAAATAAAAGGGAGGGATATACGTTTTCTTACGATTTCTTTGCAATTTCACCTACATTTGTTTATTATTTCTAGCAGAATGTTCACTTTTTAGCTATATATTTTTGGGTTATCAGCTTTATTTGTGACACATACAAATTTGGGAGAAGAACAAATGGAACGACGTCATAGTTCACGGCATTTAGCAAGAAAAAATAAAAGTCTTAAGGTAAATTATTTTTCTTTCATTCGACATTTTCTTAATGATAATATAAATTTTTGCTAGATTGAACATAATCTATTCATTATGAAATTGCAGTGTGATGTTCAATTGCGCACAAGATGTAGCCCTAGTAAATTGGTTAGGGTTATGAACGAAGTTGTTAGGGGTGATGTTATGAAGGAAAATGTCGTGCGAGAGATAGGTTTTGGTGGGTTTCTAAGTTTGAGATGTACAATTTTGCGTCACCATCTATGTGAGTGGCTTATTAAACAATGTGACCCATTAAATTGTGTTTTAAGATGGTGTAACCATATCTTAACTATTAAAGATACAGATGTAGGTCTAGTGTTTGGCGTTCCATGTACGGGAGAAGAGGTTAGAGTAGATGTTGTAAATGAAAATGATGAGATAAAGGGTTGGTGTGATAGATTTTTAAGGGTTTGTTCATTGAAAGAAGTAGAGATCTTGCTACATAATGTAACAGATATAGATGATTGAAAAAGGTTGTTCGTCTTGTTTGTTATCGGTACTGTCATGGCACCTTCTAGTAGGCCTGAAGTAAATAGAAAGTTGGTTAACACGATTTATAATTCATCCCAAATTCGTTCCTACAATTGGGGTGGGTTTACACTTAAGCAGATGATGAATGGCATTAGAAGGTACAACGGAAGGCAAGATACAACATATATTACTGGCTCCTTACTCTTCCTTCAGGTAAATATGTATTATATTGTTTGATTCTATTTTCAATGTCTTTTACTAATAAGTAAAAAAAAAAACATTATATTTATTATCCTATTGTTAATATACAACATTTTGGATAGATGTTTTATTTGGATAGAGTTATCCCATCCGAACGTTTTGTTGTTCGTGCAATGCCCCGATTAATAGGATGGGATGATGCGTCCGTGAAGAAGCGCCTACAAGTTGAGGAAGAGTTAGGGGGTATGGGTTAGGGGAGGTAAGTAATGTTTGATTCATGCTTGTATTTATTTATATCAATACTCTTTGAGCATTCTAATTTATAAATAGAATATTAGTTCGTATTAAAAAAAGTTATTCAAATGTACTTGTGTATGTAGGTTGTAAGTGATATTGATCCCCCTATGGATGAGTGTTTTGGAGATGTTTCAACAATGCAGCTTAATCCAGAGGCAATGGTATGTCTACATTTTGTCATTGAAATTCATCTAACATTGTAATACCTTTTCATAGCCTTTAAAATCGTTGCAACAGTGTCCATAAATATTTATAATTTATAATTATGTGTTTAGGCTTTATTTGAAAGGATCAAAGGCCGTACGGAGAGGATGATTAAGTAGAATCAAGAAATGGTCCAGTTTCATAAAGACAATGTTCTTGATTTCATGGCATTGGCGAAGTTGTCTTCAACACATGTCAATGCTGAAATGGGAGATCAATTCGATGAATTCAATACAAGGATGGAGAAGGTGGACAATGAAGGTTCTCCATCATCTATGTTTAGGCCATTTGCAAAAGGGTCAACTTCACAGACAACTGCACCTCTATCAAATTTTCAAGTGGAAGAATGTAACGTTCCTTCCAATGTTGAATTTGAAGATGGGGTGGAATTTGTAGAGGAAATTCGTGGAAATCGAAACAGGGAAATACATGATTTCCCTATTATTAGGAGATCTCCATGAATTCCTAGAAAAATTAGGACTTCTATTAATCTTCAATCACCATTCTATGTTAATTGGCCAATTGCGACATTGAAGAAAGTAGAAAAAGCTGTTGTTAATTATGCTTGGGTTGAAAATGCTAATCATGAGTAAGTTACACAATCCAATTGACTCTCAACTTTTTACATAACATTATTGTGACGACAATGCGATATTTGAACAATGTTTGTTAATGATGTAGGGAAATCTTGTCCGTAATGCATGGTTGGTCATTAACGAGGTCGGACATACTCTCTTTAGCCGGTTCGAATTGGGTGAATAACATGGTATAATCAAGTTCATTAATTACACATTTGCATAAACGCTTTTATCGTAAGGTATCGTAATTAATTTTTCTTTGGAGTATGGCAGGTTGTAGAGATGTATGTTCGTGTAATTAATGCCACCAAAATCTATATGGGTAGGAAATCGATTGGAACTCGTGTTGTTCTGAGTTCACAATTTGCGGTATTAATTTTGATCCCTCCTAATTACATCTCTATAAAAAAGTGTAATTCTTATTGTATGTTGATTAAGATTATAAGTATATAGTATAGGTTATTAATGAAATTTCGTTTCAATGTAGTGTAACATCGTTAATTACAAATTTGGGAGAAAGACAGCTGATGAAGTGGCCACTGATTTTGTTAATTATCTTGCAAATGAACCTATAATGCTGATATTATGAAAGCTCAACTGGTATGCGTACATATATGCTTATTTTTATGGATATTCACATTAGTATAAGATGTATATATATATATATATTTGAAGTTGTTATTTCTGATTTGTCATTAATAATCAATTCATTGGTTTAGATTTGCTTACCCTTATGTGCAAATAATCATTGAGTTGCATATTGCGTGAATACGGTGTCTGGTGAGATTGAAATCATCGACTCAAGAAGGTCGCCGTTTGGGCGTCTGCATGTTGCTTTCCCGAAGCTTTTGGTAATCTTTAACTCATATTCTCAACTAGCTTGTTCGTAGTGGAATATTTGAGTGACATGCTTCAAATTATGTTTTCAGGTAAAAGTTTTTTCAGCATTATTACGTGCTTGGAATCATCCTGCTGCAGATGCAATGAAAGAGTACAAGGAAAAACGTGTACAATTTGATTGGCAATCAGATGACGAGTAATCTCTTACTTTTAATTCATTTAAGAGTTATACATGTTTCTTTAGTTATCACTACTATTGATGCAATATATTTTGTCATTTCTCTTACATTTCATCTGATTGCGGGGTATTTTTAATTAAGCACTTACAATCCTGGTTTGGCCGAATCAGTCCACCGCTTAATCGAGTGAATGTCATATAAATTACTTCTTTTTTCTTTAACACTAATGCAAAGAATTTTAATGAGTGTACATAATTTTTTTAGGATGATGCGAAGAAGTACCGTCTGCAGCTCGCCGCCCAGTTGATTTTGGATACAAGAAATACAGAAAAAGAGCAAGTTCTCAGCAAGTCCAACCTTTGTGGATTCTAAACATGGATTCTCTGTTTTCTGCACTTTCATGATTGTTTATGTTGTTTTAACCTTTTAGACTTCATGCTGCAAAAGTTCATTTAGGAATGCAGGAATGTACATATAGGATTTTAGAGCTGTACATCTAAGTGATCTGGTTGGGGAATAGTAGGATTGATGTAAAGGCTGTATATCAGGTTTTAGAATGAAAAGTTGGAAGATATTTAAGTGAAATGCACCACAATTAAGTAATTTTTGTGAAATATAACTACTTACTTTATTTTCTTTTAGCTTTTTATTAAAGTTTGATTCAGTTTTTTACTTTCATAGTGTTTCACAGCTCGTTGGTTTTGTTGCTCTGCCATCGGCAACCATAATTTGAAATTCTAGAACAATAGTAGGATTGCTTAGACTCCCTTCATGTTAGCCAAAGTTTGATAACATGAATTGATAGGAACATGTGCAGAAGGCAGTGCTTTATACGGTATATGCTTAAAATTTGAAATTGAGGTAACGGATTGGCTGGTGGTGGTGGCAAGAGGAACACAAGACACGAACATGTTATTGTTTTCTCTTATACGTCATCCATTTTCACTCCCCTAATGCTTCAACAGATCTTTTTCCATGAGCTTACTGCATTCATTTCAGGCTGAAATGCATTTTGTCCAATATAATCTTGGTTATGCAAAATTGTGTAACTGAATACTAAAATAAAATTGAGAAGTGGACATGGGTTCAATATAGCGTAATAAACCAGAGGGAAAACAATTGGAGATAAAAATACATAATAAAACCATAACTAATAAATACCCCCCAAACTTAAATCAAGTTCATTGTCAGCACCTAATCAGTTCTAATCTTCCTCATCTTCTTCCTTTTCTTCTTCCGCTTCTTGGGGAGCCAAAGATGTTGGTGGTGGTGGCATAGTGGGATATTGGGTCGTGTCAGCACCCATATGACGAGCACAAAGATGGATAAGTTGTTCAACAGTTTTGAAGCATTCAGTTTGATGGGCATGATATGCAAGGTGATGTGCATTCTGAAGTTCAATTCTGGTTATGCGCTCTACCATAGTTAACTCCTGAGGTTGTAGGGTTGAGGATGAACTCGCACCAGGTCCGGGTGGGGGACGATCAATTTCTCGGGTCAAACGATACATAATGGTATCATCAATGGGACCCTTAGGATATAACAACTCTTCACCATTATCACATTGGACACCAGCCTGGTCACACAGCCGAGTGATTAAGGAGGGGAACCATAGGCCCTCCCGTGTTGTTCTGACACTATGCATTACGGCCCTGTAGATAAGCTGGCCAATGTCAATCGATTTGCCTGTAGTAATAGCATAAAGAAGAATTGCTCTATCTTTGGTGACATCGCTAACATGCTTACATGGAAGCATATTGGCCGCTAGAAAATGCATCCATACCTTAACCTCTTTATCCAGTGTGTTGGCCTTGAACGTAACAAGCTCCCCTTTGGATATTTTCCAAGTAGTCCCCTGTGGGCATAAATGTGTTGTGACTACAGTCATGTCAATGTGGCCATTCAAATACCAACTAAAGTCATCATCCACAATATTCGGTGTCTGGTAATATTGATTAATTGTCTGCAGATCAAACGGTACTTGACATCCTCGGACCAAAATCGTATCACCACTTGCTTCGGCTGCATTAGCATAAAATTCTCTAACCACCGGTAGCACTGCGGATTGAGGTGGAGCACAAAATTTCTGCCAATTGCGTGAATTAATTACCTGTTGATACTCACGATGACGCGGATCAAGATTCAACCCCCTCTCTGGAATAGGGCTTTTTTGGAGGAGAGATTGGGTATGTCGTAATACTGCCGCTTCGGACACGAACTTACTAATATCAAAAGTTCTATTACTACTGCTAGCCTTGAGTTTCTTCTTCAATCCCATGACAGTAGTTCTAAGTTGGTTAATATCTACCAAATTCAACAATTTTCTCCAACCAACCAAACACCTCTAAAGCAATAGTTAAATTCTTCTACAATTTCCCACCTAAATTATTCACTCCACCCATTTATAAATCGAGACCAATCATCACGAAAAAATCAAACACAATGTCATCACTAGCAATTTTTTCAATCTTGACTATAATTCAACAAAACCCAGTCCAAAATTTGCATGATTTTCAAATAAACCATTCAACAATAACCATCAATTTTGCATTTCAACCCACAACAACCAACACATATAAAGAAACTTGAAGAAACAATATAAACTTACTTGAATTTAAAACTTTGATGAAATATTTCCTTTGCTTCAAGTTTACTGATGAGAAGTTGTAGTTGTGAGAAATTGAGAGAAAGATGTATGAAGAAGAAGTTTGTTGGGAAAGATGAGAGCTGTGAGAAAGTGATGCACCCAAAAGAGTGTATCTTATTTAACCTTGCACTAAAAAGATCAATTGTAAGTATAGTAGTTAGCAAGGGTCGAGTCCTCAGGGATTGGGTTTTAGTTTATAAGTTGATAGTTTAAAACTTAAATTCAAGAACAATAAAAGAAAAGGGGTTTTTGAAGCCAGATTTAAACTAAAGTAAATAATAAGAATAAGATGCAAGGCGGTATAACCAGCCAATAAAAATATATATACTAAGCAAGGCGGTATAACCAGCCAATAAAAATATATATACTAAATTAGGCGGTATAACCAGCCAATAAAAATAAAACAAAATTAATATACAAATTAGGCGGTATAACCAGCCAATAAAAATAAATATACTTTTAAAAATAAGCAAACTAGAAAAGTA
Organism: Fremontodendron californicum; assembly: GCA_030761205.1. NCBI lineage: Eukaryota > Viridiplantae > Streptophyta > Magnoliopsida > Malvales > Malvaceae > Fremontodendron > Fremontodendron californicum. The sequence goes on from JAULJL010000037.1 coordinate 7,095,079, forward strand.
AGAAAACAGGTAAGAAGAATCAAAAATGAAAAATATGGTTAAGGTTTCATTCTCCACCACTAGACATCATTAAGAATCAATTTCAGATCTATCAATATCAACCAACTATCAAAGTTAACAACCGTAGATAACAACAAGCTCTGTTATCCCAATTTTTCCTTAGTTTGTCGTTAAATAGAACAAGCTCTCTATTTAATCTCTAACCATCAAACAACCTAGAATAAGCTCTCTAGATTCAATTTAATGGCAGCTTTATGATGAGAAAGATAGGTTGATCTAAGCAACAAACACATAAGCTCGGATTGTTCAACTTAGGTTATGTTCCACTTTGCAATTATTGAAAACTTGACCATAATCATTAATCACAAATTGCCACTTATGAATAGGAAATCAAGACAATTACACGGATCAAGACTCCTAAACTAGCAATAGATAATTATCAAGATCTATCTAGTTGTACACCTAAACAAATCAAGACAACATCATGAACAATTCTTGTAGAAGAACATAAGCAACTTTGATAGAAAATTAATGATAGATAGAATCTGAAAATCAATCACAAAACATGTCTAGGGCTTTGAAATCACCCTTAACCAAATAGAAGTTTAGCCTAGCATAGGCATTATAAACATAAACATAAAATTAAAGAAAATCTAAGAAGAAAATAAAAGAAAGAAAGAAGAAGAGGAAGAATATTAATTATCCAACCTCTTGCTCTCTCTAAAGAAAAAGAAAACTAGAGAAAAGAAAGAAAACTAGAGAAAAGAAAGAAGAAGAAAACTTAGAGAATTTTATTAAAATGGCTAATATCCTACCTATGTACAATATGATCCCTTACAATCACCCAAGGCCCTCTATTTATACACATTTTGGAGGGCTAAATGACAAGAGACAAGCTTTACAAATTTCAAAGGTAGGTATAATAGGTGGGTGCATTTTCTAACAATTTTCGTCATACATGACGATTTTGATCAGCCAACTTGATGGTCGCTTTTGTCAATTTTGCAGGCCTTATCTGATCACATGGTCTTCTAGAAAAATGTTACCCTATCAGTTACGGATCCATAGCCGTTGGAATCAGCTCATTTGCGGATGTGGATAAGTAGATATGGGCAAAATACGAAAACAGGTCAGCACAGACGTCATTGCACATCAGCCAACTTGATGGTCAATTTCGCTAGGGAAAACGACTCCGTTTCAAGAAGTGTAAAACATGAAAAAGATAGATATGCCTCTTAGCTTTGCACAGCTACAAATTTCAGCCTTATTGCTTCAGTGAAACTCGAGATATAGCTGATATGGCAAAATGTGTCGGAACTAGAACTGAACTGGATTTGCCCTTAATTCTAGTAATCTGAAATCACTCAAAGAAACTTGTGAAAAACACCAAAATACATAAAGATCATAAACACAATTAGACTAAACAATAATAACTCGTATTTGACACAAAACAATAATAAAACATAACTAAAAACTATATAATTATACGAGTTATCACACCCCCACACTTAGATTGTTGCTAGTCCCTAGCGACGACTCAATAAAAATAAAATAAGAAAATCTAATCTAATCCACTTTCGTAGGAAATCACGGTGGCACTTAGCATGTGACACAAGCCTTTAAACCCCTAGGTGTCCCTAGTGGACGAGTTTAGTCTCGTGAGGGTTTACTAGAACGATACCCACAAACATTGAAAAACTAAAATATAAATAAACTACATATACTAAAAATATTTATTCCTAATCCTTTCAATACAAATTAGAGACAATCTTTGAACAAGTCTTATAAACTAATCAATAGCTTAAAGAATTTCACAAAAATTCATGCTTGAATGTAAATTGTTTGAGTTAAGCCAATATTAACATAACATATCTCAATCAAAATAGTGCATGTTCAAATTTAATCTCAACTTCTCACATGATATACCCTCATGATTTTCACTCTTTAAAGTAGTGGTGAAGTGTTTACACTCAATCAATCTCATGAAAACCGTTCTACCATATTATTGCTTGTCCACCTATTCTCCACTATTTAGATCATACAACTTCATGAATCAAGAGGTCTTTAATCAAGGTTGCAATGGGGCCAAGGGGTTTGTAATGTGGTTGAATAACAAAAGGATAAAGATATCACAAAGGCTCCAAAGAGTTCATAAAGTTTAGAGACATAATAAGATCATACAAAGAAACTTCTCAAAACTCTTTACAAGTACATAGTCACCTAGGCCGAATATTCATGTTGGGCCTTTTCTTCATTCTAAACAACTTTGTAACATCTTTTTCTTTTTCCACAAATTCAAGAGATGATTCATATTTTTTTACTTAGGAATGTATTTGCCAGTATTCCATTTCTTTTTTTCTCTTGACTTTTCTTTTCTTTTCCCCCCACACTTATTTCTTGTTTCTAACCCAAATTTTCAACTAAAAATATCCCTTGTTTTTTGCAATATGTCTCAAAATATATAATCCATCTTTAGAACAAGGGTAAGGATATAAGTATATTTAGGCTAGGTGTAAGTTGTGGTTACCAATAAAACAACATATTTAATGTAGGCTCAAATTGGCTCACTAGTGGGGATGTTCTCTTAGAACATTAATAATGGATGGCTGTTTGGCTCTGGTTATAATCCTAATGCCTCTATCATATTCATGTTGTCACATGTATCAATATAGTCTCAAACGGTTCAAAGCAAGTTCTAGAGAATCATGTAATCATAAGAGTACTCAAGAAAGAAATTAGATTGATTTGTATAATGCATCAATCATTATAGGCTCAAAAACTCACAAGGATGATTATACAAGTCAGATTAAGTCTAAACATGCTTCTTTCTCAATCAACATATCATATTAACATTGGCTCATAAAAAAAAAAAAATTGACATCAAGCTCAATTCTCATGAAAATCTTCTCACTAATAAATCTGTTTTAGACTTATGCAATTCATATCTCACAATTGTATTAAAAAGGAACTAAAACTCAAAAAAAAAAAAAATAATAATAATAATAAAGACTAAACAAAAAATAATAGACAAAATAAAAGAAATCCTAAATCATTCCCCCCACACTTAATTCTTACATTGTCCTCAATGTAAGTCTATTAACCCAAATGAAAGAATTATGTGTAAGAGAAAAGAACTAATAACATAAGAATAGGAACAGCTAAGACTCAAAACAAAACAAACTCATGCAACCTAAATAATCTTAAAATACTAAACAAAAATTAACAAGTAAACATAAAAAGATTAAAATCAAACTGACAAGGTGTGTCTCAAGTCTCCCTTACTCAGACCTTGTTCAGAATGAATACTTCTAAATGGCTTAAAACACAACAAATTTTTTTTTTTTTTTTAAATTAGCAAAATATGTCCCTTACCCCCTACTAAAATATGACATTGTCCCCAATGTCAAATTTTAAAGGTAGAATTTAGGAGATATTACCTGCAGAGGTTGCTAACCACTTATTATAACTGAGACACAACAAGCAAAATGTTAGATAATGTCACAAAGACAAAGTGCAATCCACTCCTTGCTCGTCCATATCTCTTTTTCTTTTTCCGAGCGTTTGCGAAACAACCGTAGCAGATAAACACTCATAAGCTTGGAGCTTTTTGAGTAAATCTTCAATGGTTGTAGCAGAAATTATGGTTCTCCTTGCCTCTGAAAACATGAATCCATTTTCCACAGCATTATCTAAATATGAAAGCAAATTACTAAAATAACCATTAATATTAAGCAAACCAATGGGTTTCTTATTTGTGACCAAAGATGACCAAGAAGCCACGCAAGCTATTTCTTCCAATGTACCCAAACCTCCTGGTAAAGCAATGAATGCATCGGCAGAATGGTACATGATTGTCATCCGTTCAGGGATACTCCAGACTTCTATTTCCTTACCCACGGTAGGTCCACAAAAACTTGTGAATAGTTTTGGCACGATTCCTAGAACTGGACTTCCTCCGGCGTGTGCTGCTGTAGCGACTGCTCCCATTAAACCCGTACTACCGCCTCCATAAATCAAGTGGATCTTTTGTTGGGCAAGTATTACTCCAACTCTTATGGCTTCATCAGCGAATATGTTATTTTTCCCTAGATAAGCACCTCCAAAGACACAAATTTTTTTAATGCGCTGGGACGAAGTACTTTCCATTTTTTTTTCTTCGAGTGCCTGAAAGAGAATGAGTACATGGTGTAATATATAAAGGACTGAGTAGTGAATCAGACAAGAGTAATAATGTCGCCGAAAGTGTATCTGACCTATCAGAAGAAAATATTAACCTAACAAAAGATTTTTGCGTGATTTCAGGAAGAAAATCAAAAAGAGAAGAAAAAATCAACCGTAAAAGACAAATAAAAAAAACGAGAATAATTACACAAATCGAACAATACGTAAATTAAACCAAAATAAAGTTATTGCAAATCAAACCAAAAACTGAGAAGTCATTTATTGTAGTTGTGATTGTGGCTCACATCTTCCTCTGGTTTTACGTCCAGAAACGGCTTAAACGCCTTCTATGAGTCGAGGATATGCTTCCCATCCAGTTTTCTTACAAGCTGGCAAACAGGGTCTTTTAACATCAGATTTCCAAGATGTTGCCATTCCCTTTGGAATTGCGGCCATAAATCAAGAATTTCTCTTTGTACGTCTCCACTAGGATGCGTCTCAAGAGAAAGTTGGATATTACCCAAATTCTCCTTACTCAGTCCATCCTTAATGAATTCAATTTTATCATCTCGATTAGAGGACGGAATCCCAATAGAACGACATTTACCGTTACACGTCCATCGTGCACATTTGTGGCAATTTGAACTCATGCGCTTTGCTCGTCGCTTCTTTGCAAAAGTGCTTCTACCTGTACCTGGTAAATGCAAAACAGGAAGATATTCATCTTCACGTACCTTGGCTTCAATTATCCAACGTATGTCGTCAGGAATCCCTTTGTGCATAAGCATTCTTAATCTTTCAAGTCGAACTTGGTAAAGTTTCAGTAAAATATTTCGAGGAAAAGGAGGAAATCGTTTCTGCAATCTTGTGAGAATATCATCCATCCTGAAAAAAATGAAAAATTTGAAAGAGAAATTGGAAGAGAAATTTATATACAATATCAGTTTTGTGGGTAGCTGATGGAACCGATTTAAATAATCACGGAGTACCGTTATCCGCCATTTAACCGGGGTTAAAAAAAATTATATTTACATCTAGTTATTTTCAAAACAAGGATCAGAAAGAAAAACAACATAAAAAGACTCAAAAACAAAACTCTCTAAATAAAATCCTAAATTCTTCCCCCCACACATAATTCTTACATTGTCATTAATGTAATGCTATTAATCCCCCAATGCAAGAATTATATGTAAGAGAAAAGAACTATTAAATAAAAGAAACTTATGCAGCCTAAATGAACTTAAAAACAGTAAACACAATTAACAAAGAAACATAAAAATAAAAACAATAAAAATAATAAAAGAAAAAGGAAAAGGAAAAGAAAGAGAAAGCAAATCTGAATATGGAAGGTTGGCAATTTCATCTTTAATTGGGCTGCCTTCCCAATTAACACTTGAGTTAGTGTTTTGAATCTAACCAACACCCCTTCTTGGCTTTTTAGGCTTGTCAGGCTCATACATGAAATTTCCCAAATTTATGCTTTTGAGAGGAAGCTTTCTTTGCACAACAGTGGATGCATTCTCCATTACAAGTATTATTCCATCATCCTTGGTGGTGCATATCTCATCGAGGAATGGTGCATCTTTTGGTACTTGTTGAATGACATCCACAAACAAACTGTTTAAGGTTTCCAGCGTGTCTTGTTCATGTTCATCCTCCTTGAACTTTGCGAATCTACTAGGAAAAGGTGGATAAGAAACATTAGTAAAAATTGGAATCTCAAACGTTACCTCAGGTGCCGAAATACAAAGATCATTGGCTTCATTATCCTCAAGAATAGAATTCATCTCTAATTTTGTCTCATCCTCATCTTGTTCCTCATTCCTCAAGGTCACAATAGTAGCATTCTCCTTTAGGTTAATCATCGTTTGGGCAGGGAGTTCTTCAGATCTTTTTGCTACCCATACCACCATACTACTAGCCAATTGGCTCATTTGCTTTTCCAAACTCTGGATGCTTGCCCTTGTTTCCTGTTGAAATTGCAAAGTATTAGTAACAAGAGAATCGACAAGATCTTCTAAAGAAGTACCTGAGTTTTGAGTCATATGTGGTGGTTGAAGAAGATCTGGTTCTTGAGACCATGATTGATTGAAGCTAGATGGATGAGTGTAATTGGCATAAGGATCTACTTCTTGGTAATTTTCTGAGTAGCCATAATTAGTATGATCCCACCATCCCTCATGGTAAGTGTTTGAGTAATGATCAAACTGTTGGTCTTGGAACACTTGATGGCCTTGACATCCTCCCATGGCCAATTGTTGAACTGGGGAGGTGAGCTTGGCTTGTTGATTCTCCATGTTCATGTATGCCACCAACTCTTCAATTGTTAGATTACTCAATTCCATCGTTTTTTTTTATTTTTTTATTTTTTTTTTCAAAATTTGATAAGAAAAACTTGTATGTACAAGAAAATAGAACTAATTAGAACTGAAAATAAGAATAAACCAAGTAACAAATAAACTAAAGAAACAATCCCCGGCAACGGCGCCAAAAATTTGATGCACCCAAAAGAGTGTATCTTATTTAACCTTGCACTAAAAAGATCAATTGTAAGTATAGTAGTTAGCAAGGGTCGAGTCCTCAGGGATTGGGTTTTAGTTTATAAGTTGATAGTTTAAAACTTAAATTCAAGAACAATAAAAGAAAAGGGGTTTTTGAAGCCAGATTTAAACTAAAGTAAATAATAAGAATAAGATGCAAGGCGGTATAACCAGCCAATAAAAATATATATACTAAGCAAGGCGGTATAACCAGCCAATAAAAATAAAACAAAATTAATATACAAATTAGGCGGTATAACCAGCCAATAAAAATAAATATACTTTTAAAAATAAGCAAACTAGAAAAGTAAGAAAACAAGTAAGAAGAATCAAAAATGAAAAATATGGTTAAGGTTTCATTCTCCACCACTAGACATCATTAAGAATCAATTTCAGATCTATCAATATCAACCAACTATCAAAGTTAACAACCGTAGATAACAACAAGCTCTGTTATCCCAATTTTTCCTTAGTTTGTCGTTAAATAGAACAAGCTCTCTATTTAATCTCTAACCATCAAACAACCTAGAATAAGCTCTCTAGATTCAATTTAATGGCAGCTTTATGATGAGAAAGATAGGTTGATCTAAGCAACAAACACATAAGCTCGGATTGTTCAACTTAGGTTATGTTCCACTTTGCAATTATTGAAAACTTGACCATAATCATTAATCACAAATTGCCACTTATGAATAGGAAATCAAGACAATTACACGGATCAAGACTCCTAAACTAGCAATAGATAATTATCAAGATCTATCTAGTTGTACACCTAAACAAATCAAGACAACATCATGAACAATTCTTGTAGAAGAACATAACACTACAAACAAATTGCCATTTACTGACGCTTACCTATACTGACGGTAGAAATCCGTCGGTATAAAGTATCTATTCTGACGGATTTTTGTTACCGTCAGTATATGTTTAACATATACCGACACTTTGTTGTCCGTCGCTATAGATTCCCCATATGCTGACGGTTGTTCATTGGCCGTCGGTATAGATACCTTGTATGCTGACGGTTTCTCATTGACCGTCGGTATAACTATGCTTTTTACTGACGGCTTCTCTTTTTCCGTCAGTATATTTGAAAAAAAGCCCGTTTTTTTTTAAATGGCGGAATTTATTTTTTTTCATTTTCCTTTATTTAATTTTTTTATTAAATAAGTCTATAGCAACGGATCACTTATTTATGACCGTCGGTATAGGCCTAGGTTATATTTAGGGTTTGTTTTAGCAAATATCAGTTTCTCATTTCTCTTCCGCCTCTCTCTTGCGCTTTGAAAGAGAACTCAACAAATTTCTCCTTTCTCTTCCTCATCAGATTTTGTTTCAAGCGAATCGGTATGTTTATAGATCTTGAACTTAATATTTTGTTTGTTATTTTTGTTTTCTAGACCTAAAAGGAATCAGATTTCTTATTTTTGAACACCATCGATTCTTTTCTCCCTCTTTTTCTCTCTCCTCTCTCTTTCCAAGTCGAACTCTCTGTCGTTTCCACCTTCTTCTCAGGTTTCACTCTCCCATCCTTTAAAGCAACAGATGTAGGGTTTCTACGCTTTTTTTGGCTTCAGATTTTCATTTAATTAATTTGATCTTTTTTTTGCAGTTGATTGGAGCTAGAGATTGCCGAAAGAAAAGACTGAGAATTAGTTTGAGTTCAGTAAGTTAAGTGCGTAAATTTAGAATTTTGGTATACTTAGGTTGTTTCACTTGTTCGTGGAAATTTGAGCATTTTTAATCGAATTAGGTTTTAGCTGGCAAATGAGCAATTTCCTGTATATTCTTCTGTATATTCATTAACTGCTTTCTTTCGATTTTGTTTTAAAATCTTTTGACTCTTGATCAAGATTTCTTGTACAAGAAAAACCGACTTTTAGACTATATTCATATATGTTATTGTTTTCTTGGTGACTTTTGAGTTTTTAGTCTCTTCTTGGGTTTAATAAATAAATAATTAATTGCATCTTGAACCTTTTTCTATATCCCCTGGTTTGGTTGTTGAGAAACCAAATGGAATTAATAGTACTTGGAAATCTTATGTTTGCTTTCGACTTTAATTAAGTAAAATTAGTGAAAATTGTTCCTCAAGGGTGGCCTAAAAGTCGCATTTGGAGTTGTTATAGTTATTCAATATATCTTTAATCTGTTCACGAAATGCATTAAGAGATGATGCTACTGATACTATAAAGAAATGAAACCCGAGATGGAATTATATTATAGACTATTACAAACAAAAGTTATCTCCAAATTTATATGGAATACGGTACATTGAGTTTCGTTAATTAACTGTAATATCAAGAGTGAACTTCATGGATTAGCTGCTTTGCAGTGGTCTATATGTCAAGATTCACTTCGTAGGTAACTATTTAATCTGTTGGAACCTTACATCCTTAGAGTTTAAATTCTTTCGCTTTGTTTGAATCTAGCTACTCATCCTATGGAAACAGATTAAAAGCAAGTATATCCTTAGAGTTCTTCCTTGTTGGTAGCTCATCGCATAGTAACTATTATTACTCAATTCAATTATGAAATTTTGATTTTTGTACTACTTTCTATTCTGTTTCAGTGTTATGCATATTTGCAGCACTGAACTTTCTTGTTATTTTTAAGTTTGTCAATAACACAGCTTCATATAAAATATGTAGGTGTTAAGTTGAAGATCGTCCAGTATGCTCAAAACAATATGAGAATTAAATTGAATGTGATTAGTTGTCAAAAGTTTGGATTTCCTGCTGGGCCTCTTAATGATTTCCTTTCCCTTGACTTTTTTCCTCTGAGCAGATATGGTTAAAAATAAAGGCTTCTTGCCATCAGGCCCTTCTGAGATACCTATTCAATGAAATCAAATAAAGGAAATTATCCACTCTCTGCTTCCAGCTTGCAAAGATCCTGATCCTGATTCTGGTATCCCTTTCAAGGCAGATGCAATCATTGCAAATCCTCAGCATACGGTTAGATTTCATTACTTTTCAAGTTATAGTGATGTTATATATACATTTCTATTGGTATATACACATGTTTAAGTATGCGTTTATGAGTCTAAATAATGGAAATATTGTGGTTGTCTAAGATTTGATGTTTCAGTTTCCACTTATTGTGGATCTTTGCATTTATTTCTCATGCATACATAAGGACTTTCAGCAGTATTGAGGATAATATATTAGATTTACTCTTTTTAGCACTCTATTTTTAGCTTCTTGGATGCCAGAGTTTGATGTAGTGAAAGTTTATGACCAAATCATGATTAATTGTTTTAGATGCAATTTAGCTTTACTATGATTAATTGTTTGAACAAATGTTATAGCTATTCTGGCCTCCTAAGGATCTGATTGGCTTTTGTATTTTGACATATAATGATGGAGATTACTTATTATTGTGTTTGTTATGAAACATGTATGTGGGAATGAGGCTGCTTGGTGAATACCTTTTACCATGAATTTATTAAGACAAGCCTTTAATTATCCTTTCCATAAACAGTTTTGAGTTAGAAACACAACAGACGACCAAAACATAGAAAGCCCTGAAGTGCTCTTAATTAGAAGACAGCTAAGCTAATTCGATTAGGAAAAGATCAGTCCTTTCATTAATTTCTACGACTACTAGTCTCTACATCACAATAATCTCTATAACCAGTCAATAAAGTGTTCTAAAAGATTTTTTTTCTGGTTACAGAGTAAGTCAGAAGGTGAGCATGAACAAAGTAGAAGACTCGAAGACAGTGCCTCATCGAAATGGAAAGCTTGCGACTTCTATTTAGCTTGTAAAAGTTATATAATTAAGACAATTTATTTGTAATTTTATTTTTAATATTTTGTACTTTCTTATGATTGTTTTTTTTTATATGAAATATGTTAGATTAAATTATAAATATATCAATATTAGTAATTGAAAATATGATAAAATTTTATTTTTACCGACGTTGACAATTCATATAACAACAAAAAATGTATAGTATACTGACGGAGTAAACCGTCGGTAAATTTACGACAAACCGTCGCTATAGATTAATTTTATATTTTACATTTTCATCTATACCGACGGACGCGAAAAATAAAAACCGTCGGTATATGTAAATCTACGGTATCTATACCAACGGATACAAAATCCGTCGGTATATCTATACCAACGGACAGAAGAGCCGTCGGTATAGGTAAAAGCAAAAGGGGCTAACCCAACGTAAGCTATACCGACGGTAGTAACATTAGTGACGCCTAAAACCGTCAGTATAGGTTATACATCCTATTCCGACGGTCGCCTTTTCCGTCGGTATAGGTCTATACCGACGAGGGTTTTACCGTCGCTTAATTTTTTGTCGGAATAGTCATTTTGACCGTCGGTAAAAGGTTTTAGGACTTTTAGCGACGGATTTTTGAGTTTTACCAACGCTTTTTGGACCGTCACTATATGACAATTTGTTTGTAGTGTAAGCAACTTTGATAGAAAATTAATGATAGATAGAATCTGAAAATCAATCACAAAACATGTCTAGGGCTTTGAAATCACCCTTAACCAAATAGAAGTTTAGCCTAGCATAGGCATTATAAACATAAACATAAAATTAAAGAAAATCTAAGAAGAAAATAAAAGAAAGAAAGAAGAAGAGGAAGAATATTAATTATCCAACCTCTTGCTCTCTCTAAAGAAAAAGAAAACTAGAGAAAAGAAAGAAAACTAGAGAAAAGAAAGAAGAAGAAAACTTAGAGAATTTTATTAAAATGGCTAATATCCTACCTATGTACAATATGATCCCTTACAATCACCCAAGGCCCTCTATTTATACACATTTTGGAGGGCTAAATGACAAGAGACAAGCTTTACAAATTTCAAAGGTAGGTATAATAGGTGGGTGCATTTTCTAACAATTTTCGTCATACATGACGATTTTGATCAGCCAACTTGATGGTCGATTTTGTCAATTTTGCAGGCCTTATCGGATCACATGGTCTTCTAGAAAAATGTTACCCTATCAGTTACGGATCCATAGCCGTTGGAATCAGCTCATTTGCTGATGTGGATAAGCAGATATGGGCAAAATACGAAAACAGGTCAGCACAGACGTCATTGCACATCAGCCAACTTGATGGTCAATTTCGCTAGGGAAAACGACTCCGTTTCAAGAAGTGTAAAACATGAAAAAGATAGATATGCCTCTTAGCTTTGCACAGCTACAAATTTCAGCCTTATTTCTTCAGTGAAACTCGAGATATAGCTGATATGGCAAAATGTGTCGGAACTGGAACTGAACTGGATTTGCCCTTAATTCTAGTAATCTGAAATCACTCAAAGAAACTTGTGAAAAACACCAAAATACATAAAGATCATAAACACAATTAGACTAAACAATAATAACTCGTATTTGACACAAAACAATAATAAAACATAACTAAAAACTATATAATTATACGAGTTATCAGAAAGACATAAATGGGTTTTGTATAAGAATGGATAATTATGTTGGGAAAAATGTTGGGAGAGAAGAGATTCTGAAGAGAGACCAAAAATGGTGAAAAACATAAGGGTCAAGCTATTTTGGGGTTTTTAAACATTAGCTGCGAACAAAAACAAAAGCACTTGATGGTGTTAGGGTTTTAAATATTAAAAATCATTTACTAGTCATGGCGTCGCGGCTCTCGGCCGCGGCTTACAGCTTCTACCTTTTTTACGATTGGTAGAGCCATGGCTCCGTGTTTCTATCTGTTTTTTGATGTTTAGGGTTAACACAGTACAAAGCCGCGGCGCCCACATAGGTTTCCATATCAGTTGGACGGCGCAACGGCGCAGGGCCTCGGCGCCAATAATATTTCCTCATTATTGAAGGCTGTAATTTCCTCTACATTGCACAGAGCCGCGGCTCATATTTTCTGCCTTTTCTACGATTGGTTGCGCCACGGCTTAGGGCCGCGGCTCCATGTTTCTGTCTGTTTTTATGAGGTTTAGGGTTAACCCTGTGCAAAGCCACGACGCCCACATAGGTTTCCGTATCAGTTGTACGGCGCTGCGACGCAGAGCCGCGACGCCAATAATCTGTCCTCATTATTGAAGGCTATAATTTCCTCTACATTGCACGGCGCCGCGGCTCACATTTTCTGCGTTTTCTACAATTGGTTGCACCACGGCTTAGGGTCGCGGCTCCGTGTTTTTGTCCGTTTTTATAAGGTTTCTGGTTAACACGGCGCAAAGCCGCGGCGCCCACATAGGTTTCCATATCAGTTGTACGGTGCTGCGGCTCAGAGCCGCGACGTCAATAATCTGTCCTCATTATTGAAGGCTGTAATTTCCTCTACATTGCACGGCGCCGCGGCTCACATTTTCTGCGTTTTCTACAATTGGTTGCGCCACAGCTTAGGGCCGCGGCTCCGTGTTTCTGTCCGTTTTTATAAGGTTTAGGGTTAACACGGCGCCAAGCTATGGCGCCCACATAGGTTTCCATTTGTGTTGTAAGGCGCTGCGGCGCAAGGCCGCGGCTCCAAATTTCTATCCTTATTATTCAAGGCTGTAATTTCCTCTACATTGCACGGAGCCGCGGCGACTGCCTTATTTCGGATTTGTACGCCATGGCTTAGGGCCGCGGCATCGTGTTTCTGTCCATTTCTGAGGTTTAACCCTAAGACGGAGCCCCGGTGGTAGGCCGCAACGTCTAAAATCTGTCTGCTGTATTATTGAAGGCAGTAATTTCCTCTCATTTGCTTGGCGCCACGGCATAACGCCGCGGCTCTAAATATATAAATATATAAATATATATATATATATATATGAAATTACTAAAATCAAGTTCAAATGAAATATAAGTTTCAATGTACATATAAGTTTCTACCAATGTACATAAGAACAAAAAAAGTACATATTGTTTTGCCTTAATGTACATATAGGTATGCAGGAATGTACATATTGTCTTGTGGCCATGTACATATAAGTTATATTGTTTATTAAATTTTTTGTTACTAAAATTGATGTTCTGTACGTCATTTAACTGCATCCCATTTTAAGACCCCGTTGATTTAGGGTTGAATTTAGGAGAAAGTAAAAATGTACATATTGTTTTGCCTAAATGTACATATACGTATGCAGGAATGTACATATTTTCTTATGGCCATGTACATATAACTGAAATTTTGTAAATGAAATTTTTTTTACTTAAATTCATGTTGTATATGTCGTTTAAATGCATTGGGGATTAATTCCCACTTGAATTAGGGTTAAATTTAGGAGAAACTAGAAATGTACATATTCGTTTACCTAGTTGTAAATATAAGCAGGAATGTACATATTGTCTTCTGGCCAAGTCCATAGCACTACACAATAACAAATCCAACTAATATCATAAACTTCGAACCAAGATAGTTGATATTTTCTTTCATTCATTCCAAAAATAGGATGTTCTAGACAACACAGAAAATTACAAAGTACAATGGTCCTATTAACATCAAGATTTTCGTACAACCGAAACATCTCTGGTAACATTTGACTTTAAAATTTCCAGGAACCACATCCAATTGTCTAAACTTTCTGAGCTAACAATTGCATATGCAAGTGGGAACAGCTGATTATTTGCATCTATTGAGCTAGCAGATAATAACGTCCCTTTATAAGGTCCACTCAAATGGCAACCATCAATAAAAATCAACCCTCGACACCCATTCAAAAAACCAATAATTTAGCATCCATAAGCGATAAACAATTGCTTAAAATGATTACCATTATCATAAGTGCAGATTACGACACTTTGGGGGTCAGCATCTTTGATTTGCTCACACAACCATAAAACAAATTTGTACGAGTCCTCGACTTTCCCATACAGCAACTTCATGGATAGCTCTTTGCATTCCCAAGCTTGCTGGTAGGTCATTGGAATTCCACATTCAGATTCTAATGCAGCACGAATTTGATGTGGCGTTGTGTCCGGTTGCAAATTCATTTTCTCTGAAATTATGGCAGCAACAAATTTTGACTTCGAAGAAGGTCTACTTTGTATTGCATCTTGCGCACAGTGGTTGTGCACATTTAGAAATGTCTCCACAACCATAAAGTCAGTAGATCGCATCTTCGAAGCAGTTAAATGCCAAGGACAGCCTTCAGCTTTGCAGTCCACACTAATAAAAGACTTACTATTCCTCTTAAACTTATACACAAATCCATTCGCAATACTAAATTGATAAAGACCCAGCCTAAAGGCAGATCCATCTTTGAATTTCTGATCATTGCCAATAATGTGATCTTTCCAAATTTCGCTTGCAAATTGATTTTTGTTCGCAGCAGTACATTCAACAATAACACCAGATATCTTCGAAGTAGAACATTCAACGGAAGAACCTACATTACGTTCCCTCTCAGAATAGTTTCCACTTATGTCTTCATCGTCAATAACCCCACTGCAATTATAACAAAAAGATGATTAAGACGTAACGCAATTATATACTTTTATTTTATAAAGCCTTTATATTTCTTACCATAACAGATCTTCGTTCGAATGATGCACTTTATTTCTGTCATTGTTGTTGGCGGATTCAATCACTTCAGTTCGAAAAATATACAAATTGCATAATCGATCAGTAAAATTTATCAAATCTGCCAAACCGGCATCATTCACCAAATCAATTAGCTTTGTTTTGTCAAACTCCAGTGTATATCTAAATACATGACTATCAACACTCTTCCCTAATTTTTCCCCAACTTGATGCACTAATTCTTCAAAACTAGTGTTTTCATCAATCATCACACCCACTGTTCTTCCACCTCGATATTCTATACAGTCGCCATTAACAATCAAGAGCTCACCATCAATATGACAATAACAATAGACTCTTTTGTTAATGCTTGATTCACTCATTTCAACTTTATAATGATCGAACAATATGTTTCTGCAATGTATAAAGCAACAATAGACTCTTACGTTTGAACCCTCCTTAAAAAGACCAATCAAGAGAAAATATAATATAATAATATGTACGTATACTCCACCAATATGTACATATAGCAAAACAATATGTACATATAGCAAAACAATATGTACATATTGCATACCTATATGTACATTCTTACAAATAATATGTATTTTACCAAAAATGAACCAATTAAGATATTATGTGCTACATTCTTACAAATTTTATGTACATTTTATAAGATTCATAGAAATTTCAATTTTACAAGCCCCAAACAAATGTCACATAAGAAAATTTACTCCATCACTTCCATATGTTGGGAGAAAGAAAGACTTTTCTCATTTACGCAGCACTTAAATATTCACATATTATAAACAGTGAAGATCAAGTTGAATTACAACTTTAATATCGCAAATACATGAGAAATACAATTTCATATAGTTGACTATGATGGTGGAGGAGGATAAGAACTCAGTCCCTGCACAAATATGCATCCAAATTATTTTGAGTAGCCCAAATTTGTTGAAGTTCTTCATACATGGCAAAACGTTTAGAGTTATAGTTAATACTGCAAGATCAGAAGCAAAGTTATATATACATATACCTATAACAATATGTACATTTAGCCTAGCTATATGTACATTTAGCCTAGATATATGTACATTTAGCATAACTATATGTATATTTTAAAAATAGTATATGAACAAATCTCTCAGAAATGTGGAAAAGTATTTGCGCACTTATATGTACATAGAAGTATAAAAGTAAGTAATTATAACAAAACTATATGTACATTCAACTAAACTATATGTACATGTAACATTCATATTCTTTAATTTCTTAAAGCAAAACAATGACAATACATTTACAATACCAAAAGGAAATAGTACACCATCAGAATTATTCGTAAAAAAAGTTGACGTATACGAAGAAAAAAGAAAGGGCAGATAGAATGGGGAAGTAAGGGAAGAGATGGAAAATGGGGAAGGGAGAAAAGGAAGAAGATTATCGAAGCAAAATATCAAGTTTTGTTTTTGCTATTATGTTGATTTCATTAAGGGTATATTTGTATTTTCGATCTCCTTAGTAATAATTTCTTATTTCTTCAATTTCCTTTTACAAATATTGTTAAGATTTAGGACCATTTAACTATTATTCCACTGTTGATAGCATCTATTTCATATTAAAAATGTACTAATTCTTCAAAACTAAAAATGTACATATTGTTTTGCCTAAATGTACATATAAAGATGCAGGAATGTACATATTGTGTTGTGGCCATGTACATATAAGTTAAATTTTTTATTAATTTTTTTTTACTAACATTGATGTCCTATACGTCATTTAAATGCATCCCATTTTAAGTCCCAGTTGATTTAGGGTTGAATTTAGGAGAAACTAAAAATCTATCACATTAACACTGCCATGTTATTGGTCATATCTTGCTGTCTATTGCAGCATCGTACCATCTTTCACGTTAACCCATTTTTTTAGTATTTTAGCCTTTCTATATAAAGAAACATCATAGCATGTAAATTTGCTTAAAGGAACACTTTAAATACAGCACAAAACCAACAACCCTTCAAAATGTAAATGCAAGTACATGGCATAATTTTTCACTTATTCTTACTCATTGCAATTATCTTTCAAGCCATCTTGATTAGATGGTAAACATGACCATTCACTCAAATGAACATTGTAGCAACATGTTGCCTGATGATTACAATTAGCCACATCATCAAAAAACGGGTATGGTAGATGTTTTTTCTTCCTAGTCATCAATTGCAAGGAGAACTACCCAACTTAATTCCAAAATCCAAGTGAAGAATCATCTTGATTGCAAAAATTTGAATATGTACACGTACTTTGTCTATGTACACGCAAAACAACATCCATGGCTAACAATAGCATTAAAATAAGATTTAAAAAGATAGCCAAATCATTTCTTAATATGCACAAGTAGCAAAGGATAGAATGAAAGAAGTAATGGAAGGAAGAATTGCACCTGGGAATCCAGTGGATCAGCTTCACGTGAAATAAGATGTTGTAGGCTCCAGAATCACAGGCAAGATTGAGATATGCTAGATGTTCGGTTGTCTTTCTTCAGTTAGGTCAAAAAGCCTTTCAGTACTCAGTCATAACATGGAATAAGAAAAAGAGCAAAATCGACCATCATCAGGGTACTGGATAAGCAATAGTTAAAAAAGAAGAAACAGGGTAACGAGGCAAAGAAGACTAACAAAATGTATTTTAAAAGACCAAACTAGTTTCAAAGACAACTACAAGTGAAGCAGGTTGGAGAACTTTGCTGCGCATTTGTAGAACACAAAGAAATTGAAAATAAAAAGCTTCCTATATCATCTTCAAAATAACAATAAATATATCTTCCATTACAAGGATATAATCTAGCAAACTAGTTATAAAACACAAACCACCAATCGGCTAAAAATTTAAAACTAATCATGTTTGCATAACACCATAATATCCATATATATGTCCATAAGAAACTTGGGAAAGGAAGCTTCAAGATATGTACATATCTGTTGTGAAAACTACATAACCGAAGCTGTAAATGCCTATAAGGTCTCACAGAATATGCACCAGAAAAAAGTTCATAAATTATTAAGCAATATCTACTATGAGTTTGTCTTTCCTCTCGGTTTTGTACTCCCTAAGTATTTGGTTGCACTTGCAATACCAACAAGATTTTGTTAGTAGAATTTCATTCGTAAAAAGAAAACCATTAAATAATAAGAGTTGCATACTCTTCCAAATTTTACTTTCCTTGATGATGAAATAAATAGCATAGAAGGCTCATTCATAGACTAGTTTCTCTATGTTTTCACTTCAATCATATGTATGAGGAAGTTAAATGCTTCCAGACATTGAAGACTATGCCCAAACCAATCAGTAATGCACAATTATAGCAAAACATATAACACCATACATACCAAACCAGTTAGAAACCGCTATAAAATACGATATCTGTCACAATTTCCAAAATCTAGAACATCTTAAAAATTTGAACACGGACATAAAGTCAGAAAAGTTAGTAGATAGAGGAAAAAGACAAAAATGTTAAATTATCCATCATAGGAAGGCATGTTTTTCATATTTTCCCAATTAACAACTACCTAACACAGTAAAAATCAAATGTATTTAGAATGAAAAAGATGGGAGTATACTAGAAATAACAAACTGAACGAGATGATCACATGTACTTAGAATGAAAGAGATGAAAGTAGTAAAAAATAACTCAATAAAAAAAATGCTTCAAGAAAAAAAAATAAATCACTTGTATGTACATATAGTACAATTATATGTACATATAGCATAACTATATGTACATTCAGCAAAACTATATGTACATTTTTTTATAGTAGATAATTTATCATAAATTCTCCATGGATTGCCAATGGCTTAACCTTTTTTTTTCTCTCTCTCAATATTGTGGGACATGCAACATAAAAGAAATATAGTAAATACTACGATGACACTAACATAATTGCAATTAAAAGAGTCTTGCTCCCTAAAGCCAAACCTTTAATCATACTATGTTTGCATGTCATTTTTTTCATTTAAAACGACTAAGAACTAACACAAATTATAGGAAATGCTTCAACAAAATAAAGCCAACTTATATGTACATATAACAAAATAATATGTACATATAGCAAAATAATATGTACATTATTACAAACTATATGTACTTTTTTATATTCTAACAATTTCTATCCTACACCCCAATGATTTGAGCTCTTACATGTTCCTTCTCTTTAAAATGACAAGTTTCATGACAATTTTATATGATAGTGGAAGCACATTAATAATCAGAAATCTACCTCAGGCTCAAGGCACTATGCTTTGTATGACATATTTGGGGTAATCCTTTCCATCATACTTTGGAATTCCATCTCCCCATCCTTCCCTTCAAGTAAATGTAAGAGGTGTGTTAAGTCATTCTCGGTGACAATATATTGTTGTATTTTTTCAGCTTTACTGCTGCTGCTGTAAAGAAATAGGTATTAATCATCAATAAAGTCATGCATAAAACAACATTAACCATGCCAATAGTAACACAACAAGATTATAATTACTGCAGAAATTACTATGCTTCCAACAGTGACCTTAAAACAATAACAGTATGAAAGCATAAAAACAAAGTTTTAAGTCAATACAGCGAAAATAAAGATTTTATTTCAAGAAATTATGGAACAAGCAAAAATAACTACAGCATTAACCATATTATATGTACATATTTTTATAACAATATATACATTTAGCAAAATTGTATGTACAAATAGAAAATTTACCCCAAACACATGCCTTATTCAACTTTCTTTGCCATTTCATATAATTTAGCACCTCCAACCTTCGTATTCATATACTTACACAGAATATTCGGTGTTGCAACAAAAAATATTTTTAATACTATAAACTAATGTACATTTTCAAAACAATGACCATATATGTACATATAATATAACAGTATGTACATTCAATATAATTATATGTACAGTTTCAAAACTCTAATCAATTCTACCCTAAATCTCGTTCAATTAACAATGTATGCCAATGATCCTATCATAAAAATAATTCAAAGACATTAATTAATTATTCAAATTTATCATGAATAAATAAATCAATCAGAAAATAGTAATAATAAAAGAAAATAGTAAGACATGGACAACACTAGAAGGAATGAAGATAATATTTTCAACAACTTCTTTACTAAGACATTCAATTCATTCTTTATCAACAGCTTCCACTTAATTGCAAAAGACTGTCAGGCTGCACAGGACTAATGTAACCAGGTGTTTTATTGCCTTCTTTCAAGCATCAGTTCCCTAAAAAAAGGTTATCACATCAATACCAGTTCGTAACATATTCACATTCCAATTAATATAAAAGCAAAAGGCTGGTAGTCCAATGCCATGACAAAATTGTTCAATTTCTGCTTCACTATTCACATCAAAATTAAGTCTAAGGGACCATTACCAATGCCACTCCTATCAAACAAATCTAACCTTTAGCATTTTGCATGAAGTAGCAGCTCATACAATTCACAGAAGCTTTGTTCTGTATTCGGGTCAAAACTTACCCCGTTATAGCAAACAAATTCATCATTCACAAAACCACTAAGAAAGTCTATATAAAAAAGTTAGGTGAGAGGAATCATTTAACCAATTAATGATGAAAAATTGATAATATTGTTATGGGGATATAGAATTACTGGGGAATTGTCTCCAATTAGATAGATTATATCAACATATTGTGTGCATAGCAATCTTCTAAAGAGACAAGCAAATATATCCACCAAACAACTATAGACAAATTGATACTTCAAACCAAAATATGCACCATAATTTACTTTACCTCCATCCCATGGGGTGTCATAAGGCCTGCAAATCCATCAAGTAAAGATATAAGCACAATTTCATTGAAGCAAGTAGAGAAACATAGTAAAATCTTAAGAAAAAACTAAAAGAGGTGGTCTTCCTCGAAAAATTGAAAAATACAAGGACACAAAAGACAACCAAATCAAGAAGAATGTTTTATTACATAAAAAGCCATGAAAAATAATAGCAAGGACAACTAGGCCTAACTATTTTCCTCTCTTAATTCGTTATAAATGACAATACATTAAAGTTTAATCCCGGAAACTAATTTTCAACTTTGTGAGAAGAGATAGTGAAAAACATATTACTCTTCCTAATTTGTCTTCCTATATTTTTCTATCAAAATCAACTACATCTGCATTATCATCATGCTTTAAAATAAACAAATCTTGGGCACTTCCAGTTCATCATAAAAATATAATAAGTCAAGGAAACAATATATATAGACCAAGCACCTTTTTGCCTATAACAATACAGATTGTCTGCTGCCAACCACACTGAAAAAAAATTCTAATTTCTTGTATATTTAATTTAGAGGGTAGAGATCTAGGTCTAATTAATAAAAGAAAATTGCTTAAACAATCATTGATTTTCTTAATCATCCAGATCAATCAACAAAATTTACAAACTTTACTAAACCCTAAGTTAGACAATAACATGCCCACAAATAAATTGATAAAGGAAAAAAAATTTACACTACCACATGCATACAACCAGATTTATAACAAAATTACTCCGACCCGACTCTTACCTACATACCAGCAGCATCCATTGTTAACGAAGGAGAGAAAGGGTCGGAGGAGAATGGGGGAAGGAAGGAGAGAATGGGGGCGGGGAAGGAGAGAATGGGGGAGGGAAATTTTACTTATTTCATTAAGGGTAATATTGTCATTACAATTTCCTTTTAAACAATTTTAAACGTTTTCATTTCCTTTTCTTAAATTATTATTTTCCATTAGACCTTTCAACAATTAATCTACTGTACATAGCATGTTTCTCATATTTTCCCTTAATTTTTCGGGTGATTCGGTTCATATCATTTTGGGTTTGATTTTTTGGATTTGGTGGGTTCGAATTGTTGAATTTTTATAATAAATCAAGTTGGTTCGAATTCGGATTCGAATGAATGAGACGAATTTTTTGAATTCGGATAAGATTGTACAAATCTAGTCCCACTAACCAAAGCCATGTATTTTTGCATGCACTACTTGATCTTCACAAAAAAAAAAAAACAAAAAAGAAGGAAAAGCCTGAACAAAATAAACTCTGATCATCCTTCTTAAGTTTTTTTATCCAAATATAGCCAAAAAAAATTATATACGAAAATATCGTTGTTTTCAGATTAATTCCCAAAATTCGCTTTTTTTTTCTAGCTGGGAAATTGCCATCCCCCATGGCGATTTCCTAGTGTAAAAATTACAATTTTTGCAAAAAACACCAAGGGAAATCGCCACCCCCCTGGCGATTTCTCTTGGTGTTTTTTGCAATTTTTGCAAAATATACCAAGGGAAATCGCCATGGGGGTGGCGATTTCCCTTGGTATATATATATATATATATATATATATATTTACTTAAATTAAAACAAAAATTGTAAATTTATTTTTAAATTTTGTATTTTGATTTTAAAAATTGTAAATTAAATAAATAAATTATCTAGGTTTGTTTATTTTTTTTAAATATTTGTTTATTTTTTAAATATATATTAAAAATGTAATTTAATTTATTATTAAAATTTTATAAAAAATAAAATTTTATTTCTTATTCAAATTTAAAAAATAAAATTATATTTCTTATAAAATTTTTATATCAAAATTTTTATTTCTTATAATTTTTTAATATTATAAAAAATAAAATTTAATTTATGATTAAAATTTTATAAAAAATAAAATTTTATTTCTTATTAAAATTTATAAAAGAAAATTATATTTCTTATTAAATTTTTATATCAAAAATTTTATTTCTTATACTTTTTTAATTGTATAAAAAATAAAATTTAATTTATTATTAAAAATTTATAAAATATACAATTTTATTGCTTATTAAAATTTAAAAAATAAAATTATATTTCTTATTAAATTTTTATATCAAAATTTTTATTTCTTATACATTTTTAATTTTATAAAAAATAAAATTTAATTTATTATTGAAAATTTATAAAAAAATAAAATTTTATTTCTTATTAAAATTTAAAAAAGAAAATTATATTTCTTAATAAATTTTTTTATCAAAATTTTTATTTCTTATACTTTTTTAATTTTATAAAAAATTTAATTTAATTTATTATCAAAATTTTATAAAAAATACAATTTTATTGCTTATTAAAATTTAAAAAAGAATATTATATTTCTTATTAAATTTTTATATCAAAAATTATATTTCTTATATTTTTTTAATTTTATAAAAAATAAAAATTAATTTATTATTAAAATTTTATAAAAAATACAATTTTATTTCTTATTTAAAAAAGAAAATTATATTTGTTATACAATTTTAATTTTATGCTGTAGAAAATATTGGAATTGGATTCCTTCTGCAATGGATGGGACTAATGATTTAGGGTTAGGGAGAGGTTTCAGCTATTTTTCAGTTAATCAAATGTTGTAGAAAATATTGGAGTTGGATTCCTTCTGCAATGGATGGGACTAATTATTTAGGGTTAGGGATAGGTTTCAGCTATTTTCCAGTGAATCAAATGCTGCAGAAAATATTAGAATTGGATTCCTTCTGCAATGGATGAGACTGATGGTTTAGGGTTAGGGATAGGTTTCAACTATTTTTCAGTCAATCAAATGCTATAGAAAATATTGGAATTGGATTCCTTCTGCAATGGATGAGACTAATGGTTTAGGGTTAGGGATAGGTTTCAGCTATTTTTCAGTCAATCAAATGCTGTAGAAAATATTGGAATTGGATTCCTTCTGCAATGGATGAGACTAATGATTTAGGGTTAGGAATATGTTTCAGCTATTTTCCAGTCAATCAAATGCTGCAGAAAATATTGGAATTGGATTCCTTCTGCAATGGATGAGACTAATGATTTAGGGTTAGGGATAGGTTTCAGCTATTTTTCAGTCAATAAAATGCTGCAGAAAATATTGAAATTGGATTCTTTCTACAATGGATGGGACTATTGGACAGTCCAGTACAAAGGATGGGATTTATCAATCAGATTTTGTATTGAATGAGTTATCACTTTTTCAGTCAAATAACTCTAGCCAGAATATGAGAATCAGATTCCATCCTATACAAAGGATGGGATTTGTCATCTGGTACAACATAATGAACCATTATAAATTCATAATACTGATGAAGGTTTACAATACCTCCTACAGCAGTTTTTCAATCAGATTTTTTCTGAGTGCTAAAACCTCCTCATTCTCATCCTTCTATATTTTTTCTTTCTTTTGCCGAGTGATAATACCTCCATTCGCATCCTTCTTAGTTTCATTACTACACAACATGAGCAATTGGTCTACTATAATGGCCAAATTCATAATACTGACAAAGGTGCTACCTTTGATTGTGAACGTCCTAAAAGTTTTCGTGTTGAAGAAGACGTCACATTAGAGGAACTCAAGCTGCAAATTCATACAAAAATTAAAGCTGGAAATAGAAAAAGAGTTTCAGAGGTTAAGTATAGGCATCCTCTTTCTATTGGTGAAGGATGTGTCCGATATAGAACATTTCCACTTGAAGATGATGATGATGTCAGATGCATGTTTTATGCTCATGAGACATTTGCAGATGTTGGTGTACTTGAGTTATATGCTGACATAGAGGATGTTGACGATGATTGTGGGCCTTCAAATGTTCGCACAACAGAAAACTTTCCCATAGAAGATGATGATTCTGGGCCGTTCTATGTTCACACTACATACGACGTTCCCACAGAAGAAGTCGTTCCGTTATCTCAAGCTACAACGTTTCAGAATTCATTAGTCTCACAAACAATTCCTACTACCCTCGAAGATGAGCCAGCTGGTGTTGATCCTGTGCCGCCACGTGGAGTCCATGGTGAATATGTTGGTGAATTTAGTGAGCAGGAAGAGGACGCTGAATTCGCAAGTGATGACAACAGTGATTCTGACCCAGACGTCGTCCCTGCTGAGATCAACACTCATGGAGATCTTTCCCCATATGAGGCTGCATCCCATATGCATACCCTCGATCTGGAGGCAATGCAAGTGCCGGAATTTCCTGAGTATGCTCATACATTAGCTACGCCTCTGACATTTGATCCATCTGCAGTTGATCTATGTGTTGGGTTACAATTTCCAACGAAAGAGGCTGTGCTTTCAGCTATTAAGCACTATAACATCAAAAACTCTGTAGATTACAGAGTAATTGAATCTGAGCGGACCAAATATTATGCCAAGTGCGTAATGTATGGAAAAGGGTGTAATTGGATAATAATGGCAACTTTTATGAAGAAGAAACAGGCATGGGAGATTAGAAAATATGAAGGGCCTTATACTTGCACATCGGGGAGGATTTCACAAGATCATTGCAAGTTAGATTGTAACATGATCTGTTCATGCATTCTGTCATTGGTCCAAGCAAATTTGGAGATCTCCGTTTCAGTTTTTATCGCTGAGATGCGAATCCGGTATGGATACATCACCTCCTACAAGAAAATGTGGAAAGCAAAGCAAAAGGCAATTGTTTGAGTTTTTGGCGATTGGGAAAGATCGTACAATGAGCTACCTAAATGGTTAGGTGCAATGCAACATTTCGTGCCTGGTACAATTGTGGAATTGCAAACGGTACTGCATATCACGGTGATCGACTGGTCCAGGGTAAGAGAATATTCCATCGACTATTTTGGACATTTAAGTCGTGCATTGAAGGGTATCTGTATTGTAAACCTATTGTGCAAATAGACGGTACTTTCTTATATGGAAAATACAAAGGAACATTATTGTTAGCTATTGCACAAGATGGCAACCGAAACATACTGCCAATTCCCTTTGCCATTGTGGAGGGTGAGACAACAGAGGCTTGGTCATTGATGCACCCAAAAGAGTGTATCTTATTTAACCTTGCACTAAAAAGATCAATTGTAAGTATAATGATTAGCAAGGGTCGAGTCCTCAGGGATTGGGTTTTAATCTATGAGTTATTAGTTTATAACTTACGTTCAAAGAAAACAATAAAAGAAAAGGGGTTTTTGAAGCCAGATTTAAATTAAAGTAAATAATAAGAAAAAGATGCAAGGCGGTATAACCAGCCAATAAAAATATATATACTAAATTAGGCGGTATAACCAGCCAATAAAAATATATATACTAAATTAGGCGGTATAACCAGCCAATAAAAATAAAACAAAGTTAATATACAAGTTAGGCGGTATAACCAGCCAATAAAAATAAATATACTTTTAAAAATAAGCAAACTAGAAAAGTAAGAAAACAAGTAAGTAAGCAGAATCAAATATGAAAAATATGGTTAAGGTTTCATTCTCCACCACTAGACATCATTAAGAATCAATTTCAGATCTATCAATATCAACCAACTATCAAAGTTAACAACCGTAGATAACAACAAGCTCTGTTATCCCAATCTTTCCTTAGTTTGTCGTTAAATAGAACAAGCTCTCTATTTAATCTCTAACCATTAAACAACCTAGAATAAGCTCTCTAAATTCAATTTAATGGCAGCTTTATGATGAGAAAGATAGGTTGATCTAAGCAACAAACACATAAGCTCGGATTGTTCAACTTAGGTTATGTTCCACTTTGCAATTATTGAAAACTTGACCATAATCATTAATCACAAATTGCCACTTATGAATAGGAAATCAAGACAATTACACGGATCAAGACTCCTAGACTAGCAATAGATAATTATCAAGATCTATCTAGTTGTACACCTAAATAAATCAAGACAACATCATGAACAATTCTTGTAGAAAAACATAAGCAACTTTGATAGAAAATTAATGATAGATAGAATCTGAAAATCAATCACAAAACATGTCTAGGGCTTTGAAATCACCCTTAACCAAATAGAAGTTTAGCCTAGCATAGGCATTGTAAACATAAACATAAAATTAAAGAGAATCTAAGAAGGAAATAAAAGAAAGAAAGAAGAAGAAAAAAATAAAGAAAAAGAAAACTAGAGAAAAGAAAGAAGAAGAAAACTTAGAGAATTTTATTACAATGGCTAATATCCTACCAATGTACAATACCTCTTACAATCATCCAAGGCCCTCTATTTATACACATTTTGGAGGACTAAATGACAAGAGACAAGCTTTACAAATTTCAAACGTAGGTATAATAGGTGGGTGCATTTTTCTAACAATTT
Source organism: Fremontodendron californicum (assembly GCA_030761205.1). Lineage (NCBI taxonomy): Eukaryota > Viridiplantae > Streptophyta > Magnoliopsida > Malvales > Malvaceae > Fremontodendron > Fremontodendron californicum. The sequence continues at coordinate 7,122,372 of JAULJL010000037.1, forward strand.
TCGTCATATTGTATGACAATTTTGATCAGCCAACTTGATGGTCGCTTTTGTCAATATTGGAAGCTTGATCTGATCACATGGTCTTCTAGAAAAATGTTCCCCTATCAGTTAGTGATCTATAGCCGTTAAAATCAGCTCATTTTCTGATGTGGATCAGAAGATATGGGCAAAATACCAAAACAGGTCAGCACAGACGTCATTGCACATCAGCCAAATTGATGGTCGATTTCGCTAGGGAAAACGACTTCGTTTCAAGAAGTGTAAAACATGAAAAAGTTAGATATGCCTCTTAACTTTACACGGTTAAATATTCAGCCTTATTGCTTCAGTGAAACTCCAGATATAGCTGATATGGAAAAAGGTATCGGAACTGGAACTGGAACTGAACTGAATTTGCCCTTAATTGTTGAATTAACCTAGTAATCTGAAATCACTCAAAGAAACTCGTAAAAAAACACCAAATTACATAAAAATATAAAAGATCATAAACACAATTAGACTAAGCAATAATAACTCGTATTTGACACAAAACAATAATAAAACATAACTAAAAACTATATAATTATACGAGTTATCACACACCCACACTTAGATTGTTGCTAGTCCCTAGCAACGACTCAATAAAAATAAAATAAGAAAATCTAATCTAATCCATTTTCGTAGGAAATCACGGTGGCACTTAGCATGTGACACAAGCCTTTAAACCCCTAGGTGTCCCTAGTGGACGAGTTTAGTCTCGTGAGGGTTTACTAGAACGATACCCACAAACATTGAAAAACTAAAATATAAATAAACTACATATACTAAAAATATTTACTCCTAATCCTTTCAATACACATTAGAGACAATCTTTGAACAAGTCTTATAAACTAATCAATAGCTTAAAGAATTTCACAAAAAATCATGCTTGAATGTAAATTGTTTGAGTTAAGCCAATATTAACATAACATATTTCAATCAAAATAGTGCATATTCAAACTTAATCTCAACTACTCACATGGGATACTCTCATGATTTTCATTCTTTAAAGTAGTGGTAAAGTGTTTACACTCAATCAATCTCATGAAAACAGTTCTACCATATTCTTGCTTGTCCACCTATTCTCCACTATTTAGATCATACAACTTCATGAATCAAGAGGTCTTTAATCAAGGTTGTAATGGGGCCAAGGGGTTTGTAATGTGGTTGAAGAACAAAAGGATAAAGATATCACAAAGGTTCCAAAGAGTTCATAAAGTTTAGAGACATAATAAGATCATACAAAGAAACTTCTCAAAACTCTTTACAAGTACATAGTCACCTAGGCCGGATATTCATGTTGGGCCTTTTCTTCATTCTAAACAACTTTGTAACATCTTTTTCTTTTTCCCCAAATTTAAGAGATGATTCATATTTTTTTTTACATAGGAATGTATTTGCCAGTATTCCATTTCTTTTTTTTTTCTTGACTTTTCTTTTCTTTCCCCCCCACACTTATTTCTTGTTTCTAACCCAAATTTTCAATAGATCTTCCTTGTCTTTGCAACTTGTCTCAAAACATGCTAATTCATCTTTGGAACAAAGGTCAGGATATAAGTATATTTAGGTTAGGGACAAGTTATGGTTACCAAAGAGGTAGCTTATTCAATGTAGGCTCAAATTGGTTCACTAAGGGTGTGTTCTCTTGGAACATCAATAAGGGATGGCTGTTTGGCCCTGGCTAAAAATCCTAATGCCTCTATCATATTCATGTTGTCACATGCATCAATATAGTCTCAACAAGGTCTAAAGCAAGTTCTAGAGAATCATGTAATCATAAGAGCACTCAAGAAAGAAATTAGATTGATTTATATAATGCATCAATCATTATAGGCTCAAAAACTCACAAGGATGATTATACAAGTCAGATTAAGTCTAAACATGCTTCTTTCTCAATCAACTTATCATATTAACATTGGCTCATAAAAAGGTTGATATCAAGCTCAATTCTCATGAAAATCTTCTCACTAATAAATCTGTTTTAGACTTATGCAATTCATATCTCATCATAGTATTGAAAGTAACTAAAACACACTAAAAATAATACTAAAGACTCATAAAAAAAAAATAGTAGACAAAAATAAAAGAAATCCTAAATCATTCCCCCCACACTTAATTCTTACATTGTCCTCAATGTAAGTCTATTAACCCAAATGAAAGAATCATGTGTAAGAGAAAAGAACTAATAACATAAGAATAGGAACAACTAAGACTCAAAACAAAACAAACTCATGCAACCTAAAGAATCCTAAAATACTAAACAAAAATTAACAAGTAAACATAAAAAGATTAAAATCAAACTCACAAGGTATGTCTCAAGTCTCCCTTACTCAGACCTTGTTCAGAATGAATACTTCTAAATTGCTTAAAACACAACAAACTTTTTTTTTTTTTTGAAAAGAAGAAATCAAACTGACAAGGTATGTCTCAAGTCTCCCTTACTCAGACCTTGTTCAGAATGAATACTTCTAAATGGCTTAAAACACAACAAATATATATATTTTTTAAATTAGCAAAATATGTCCCTTACCCCCTACTAAAATATGACATTGTCCCCAATGTCAAATTTTAAAGGTAGAATTTAGGAGATATTACCTGCAGAGGTTGCTAACCACTTATTATAACTGAGACACAACAAACAAAATGTTAGATAATGTCACAAAGACAAAGTGCAATCCACTCCTTGCTCGTCTATATCTCTTTTTCTTTTTCCGAGCGTTTGCGAAACAACCGTAGCAGATAAACACTCATAAGCTTGGAGCTTTTTGAGTAAATCTTCAATGGTTGTAGCAGAAATTATGGTTCTCCTTGCCTCTGAAAACATGAATCCATTTTCCACAGCATTATCTAAATATGAAAGCAAATTACTAAAATAACCATTAATATTAAGCAAACCAATGGGTTTCTTTTTTGTGACCAAAGATGACCAAGAAGCCACGCAAGACCTCCTGGTAAAGCAATGAATGCATCGGCAGAATGGTACATGATTGTCATCCGTTCAGGGATACTCCAGACTTGTATTTCCTTACCCAAGGTAGGTCCACAAAAATCTGTGAATAGTTTTGGCACGATTCCTAGAACTGGACTTCCTCCGGCGTGTGCTGCTGTAGCGACTGCTCCCATTAAACCCGTACTACCACCTCCATAAATCAACTGGATCTTTTGTTGTGCAAGTATTACTCCAACTCTTATGGCTTCATCAGCAAATATGTTATTTTTCCCTGGATAAGCACCTCCAAAGACACAAATTTTTTTAATGCGCTGGGACGAAGTACTTTCCATTTTTTTTTTCGAGTGCCTGAAAGAGAATGAGTACATGGTGTAATATATAGAGGACTGAGTAGTGAATCAGACAAGAGTAATAATGTCGCCGAAAGTGTATTTGACCTGTCAGAAGAAAATGTTAACCTAACAAAAGATTTTTGCGTGATTTCAGGAAGAAAATCAAAAAGAGAAGAAAAATCAACCGTAAAAGACCAATAAAAAAAAATGAGAATAATTACACAAATCGAACAACACGTAAATTAAACCGAAATGAAGTTATTGCAAATCAAACCAAAAGCTGAGAAGTCATTTATTGTAGTTGTGATTGTGGCTCACATCTTCCTCTGGTTTTACGTCCAGAAACGGCTTAAACGCCTTCTATGAGTCGAGGATATGCTTCCCATCCAGTTTTCTTACAAGCTGGCAAACAGGGTCTTTTAACATCAGATTCCCAAGATGTTGCCATTCCCTTTGGAATTGCGGCCATAAATCAAGAATTTCTCTTTGTACGTCTCCACTAGGATGCGTCTCAAGAGAAAGTTGGATATTACCCAAATTCTCCTTACTCAGTCCATCCTTAATGAATTCAATTTTATCATCTCGATTAGAGGACGGAATCCCAATAGAACGACATTTACCGTTACACGTCCATCGTGCACATTTGTGGCAGTTTGAACTCATGCGCTTTGCTCGTCGCTTCTTTGCAAAAGTGCTTCTACCTGTACCTGGTAAATGCAAAACAGGAAGATATTCATCTTCACGTACCTTGGCTTCAATTATCCAACGTATGTCTTCAGGAATCCCTTTGTCCATAAGCATTCTTAATCTTTCAAATCGAACTTGGTAAAGCTTCAGTAAAATATTTCGAGGAAAAGGAGGAAATCGTTTCTGCAATCTTGTGAGAATATCATCCATCCTGAAAAAAAAAATGAAAAAAATTGAAAGAGAAATTGGAAGAGAAATTTATATACAATATCAGTTTTGTGGGTAGCTGATGGAACCGATTTAAATAATCACGGAGTACCGTTATCCGCCATTTAACCGGGGTTAAAAAAATTAAAAATTATATTTACATCTAGTTATTTTCAAAACAAGGATCAGAAAGAAAAACAACATAAAAAGACACAAAAACAAAACACTCTAAATAAAATCCTAAATTCTTCCCCCCACACATAATTTTTCCATTGTCCTCAATGTAATGCTATTATCCCAAATGAAAGAATCATGTGTAACTGAAAAGAACTAATAAACAAAATAAACTTATGCAGCCTAAATGAACTTAGAAACACTAAACACAATTAGCAAAGAAACATAAGAAAAAGATAAAGAAAAAGAGAGCAAATCTGAGGATGGCAGTTTGGCAATGCTTTCACTAATTAGGCTGCCTCCCCCAATTAGCACTTGATTTAGTGTTTTGAACCTAACCAACACCCCTTCTTGGCATTTTAGGCTTGTCAGGCTCATACATGAAATTTCCCAAATTTATGCGTTTGAGAGGAAGCTTTCTTTGCACAACAGTGGATGCATTCTCCATTACAAGTATTATTCCATCATCCTTTGTGGTGCATATGTCATCGAGGAATGGAGCATATTTTGATACTTGTTGAATGACCTCCACAAACAAGTTGTTTAAGGTTTCCGGCATGTGTTGTTCATGTTCTTCCTCCTTGAACTTTGCAAATCTACTAGGAAAAGGTGGAGAAGAAACATTAGTAAAAAGTGAAACCTTAAACGTTACCTCAGGTGCCGAAATACTCTTATTTGGATCTTTGGCTTCATTATCCTCAAGAATAGAATCCATCTCTAATTTTGTTTCATCCTCATCTTGTTCCTCATTCTTCAAGGTCACAATAGTAGCATTCATCGTTTGGGCTGGGAGTTCTTCAGATCTTTGTGCTACCCATCCCACCATACTACTAGCCAATTGGCTCATTTGCTTTTCCAAACTCTGGATGCTTGCCCTTATTTCCTGTTGAAATTGCAAAGAATCAGTAACAAGAGAATAGACAAGATCTTCTAAAGAAGTACCTGAGTTTTGAGTCATATGTGGTGGTTGAAAAAGATCTGGTTCTTCAGACCATGATTGATTGAAGCTAGATGGATGAGTGTAATTGGCATAAGGATCTACTTCTTGGTAATTTTTCGAGTAGCCATAATTAGTATGATCCCACCATCCCTAATGGTAAGTGTTTGAGTAATGATCATACTGTTGGTCTTGGAACACTTGATGGCCTTGACATCCTCCCATGGCTAATTGTTGAACTGGGGAGGTGAGTTTGGCTTGTTGATTCTCCATGTTCATGTATGCCACCAACTCTTCAAGTGTTAGATTGCTCAATTCCATTGTTTTTTTTTTTAATTTGAAAAGAAAAACTTGTATGTACAAGAAAATAAAACTAATTAGAACTGAAAATAAGAATAAACCAAGTAACAAATAAACTAAAGAAAGCAATCCCCGGCAACGGCGCCAAAAATTTGATGCACCCAAAAGAGTGTATCTTATTTAACCTTGCACTAAAAAGATCAATTGTAAGTATAATGATTAGCAAGGGTCGAGTCCTCAGGGATTGGGTTTTAATCTATGAGTTATTAGTTTATAACTTACGTTCAAAGAAAACAATAAAAGAAAAGGGGTTTTTGAAGCCATATTTAAATTAAAGTAAATAATAAGAAAAAGATGCAAGGCGGTATGACCAGCCAATAAAAATATATATACTAAATTAGGCGGTATAACCAGCCAATAAAAATATATATACTAAATTAGGCGGTATAACCAGCCAATAAAAATAAAACAAAGTTAATATACAAATTAGGCGGTATAACCAGCCAATAAAAATAAATATACTTTTAAAAATAAGCAAACTAGAAAAGTAAGAAAACAAGTAAGTAAGGAGAATCAAATATGAAAAATATGGTTAAGGTTTCATTCTCCACCACTAGACATCATTAAGAATCAATTTCAGATCTATCAATATCAACCAACTATCAAAGTTAACAACCGTAGATAACAACAAGCTCTGTTATCCCAATCTTTCCTTAGTTTGTCGTTAAATAGAACAAGCTCTCTATTTAATCTCTAACCATTAAACAACCTAGAATAAGCTCTCTAAATTCAATTTAATGGCAGCTTTATGATGAGAAAGATAGGTTGATCTAAGCAACAAACACATAAGCTCGGATTGTTCAACTTAGGTTATGTTCCACTTTGCAATTATTGAAAACTTGACCATAATCATTAATCACAAATTGCCACTTATGAATAGGAAATCAAGACAATTACACGGATCAAGACTCCTAGACTAGCAATAGATAATTATCAAGATCTATCTAGTTGTACACCTAAATAAATCAAGACAACATCATGAACAATTCTTGTAGAAGAACATAAGCAACTTTGATAGAAAATTAATGATAGATAGAATATGAAAATCAATCACAAAACATGTCTAGGGCTTTGAAATCACCCTTAACCAAATAGAAGTTTAGCCTAGCATAGGCATTGTAAACATAAACATAAAATTAAAGAGAATCTAAGAAGGAAATAAAAGAAAGAAAGAAGAAGAAAAAAATAAAGAAAAAGAAAACTAGAGAAAAGAAAGAAGAAGAAAACTTAGAGAATTTTATTACAATGGCTAATATCCTACCAATGTACAATACCTCTTACAATCATCCAAGGCCCTCTATTTATACACATTTTGGAGGACTAAATGACAAGAGACAAGCTTTACAAATTTCAAAGGTAGGTATAATAGGTGGGTGCATTTTTCTAACAATTTTCGTCATATTGTATGACAATTTTGATCAGCCAACTTGATGGTCGATTTTGTCAATATTGGAAGCTTGATCTGATCACATGGTCTTCTAGAAAAATGTTCCCCTATCAGTTAGTGATCCATAGCCGCTAAACTCAGCTCATTTCCTGATGTGGATCAGAAGATATGGGCAACATACCAAAATAGGTCAGCACAGACGTCATTGCACATCAGCCAACTTGATGGTCGATTTCGCTAGGGAAAACGACTCTGTTTCAAGAAGTGTAAAACATGAAAAAGTTAGATATGCCTCTTAACTTTGCACGGTTAAAATTTCAGCCTTATTGCTTCAGTGAAACTCCAGATATAGCTGATATGGAAAAAGGTGTCGGAACTGGAACTGAACTGAATTTGCCCTTAATTGTTGAATTAACCTAGTAATCTGAAATCACTCAAAGAAACTCGTAAAAAAACACCAAATTACATAAAAATATAAAAGATCATAAACACAATTAGACTAAGCAATAATAACTCGTATTTGACACAAAACAATAATAAAACATAACTAAAAACTATATAATTATACGAGTTATCAGTCATTCTTTCTCACTAACTTGCGTACACACGTGACAAAACAGCCTGGCATATGCTTGATGTCTGATCGACATGAAGCCATCAAAGCTGCGATTAGACGCGATGCTAGTGGATGGAATCCTCCACATGCATATTTAGTGTACTGCATTTGGCACATTGCAGCAAACTTTATGAAAAAGTTTAACAATAAGGAATTGCGTCGACACATTGTTAACATGGGTATGAAATCGAATCATAGTTATTTTATCTCTTATATTTCGTTTAGTATATAAAATAATACTGAAATTCACAAGTCTTTTGTTTTTAATTTTATTAGGATACGAGTTGAGGCGACCGAATTTTCATTTCATGTATGAGAATCTTCATGGAGAAATGCAGAGGTGGCTAATTGGCTTGATAGGATCCCCAAGGAGAAGTGGGCCCAATCATATGATCAAGGAAGACGTTATGGCCATATGACAACCAACCTAGCTGAATCTATCAATTCGGTGTTGAAGGGAACGCGTCATCTTCCCATTACTGCTTTAGTGCAATTAACATATTATAGGTTGGCTGCACTTTTTGTTAAGATGGAGAACAAGGAAATTGCAATGATGGAGGGAGGGCACACATACTGTGAAACAGTCACACAGGCTATGCAAGAAAATCGCAGGAAAGCTAACTCCCACTTTGTTCATAATTTTACGCGAGCAAATCAATCTTTTCTGGTTGAAGAGTTAGTTGATCCACAAGAGGGTATTTCTGCAATGAAGTACAAAGTCAAGCTTAGTGACATGTGGTGTGACTGTGGGAAGTTTCAAGCACAAAGGTTCCCTTGTTCACATGTAGTTGCTGCTTGTGCACATGTCCATGTAGATTGCATACAATATGTGGACAAAGTCTATAGACTGGAAACTATATTGAATGTTTATAGACATGAGTTCGAAGCAGTTGGAAATGAAGGTTACTGGCCTCAATATGATGGTCCAAAAGTGTGTCCCAATCAAGAAATGCGGAGAAATCAACATGGTCGGCCAAAATCAAGTCGTATTCGTAATGAAATGGACCTCAGGGAGAAAGGCCAACCAAAACGTTGTGGATTATGCAGAAATGAAGGTCATAATCATCGAAATTGTCCGCATCGATCTGGCACATTGGGGGAGAGTTCGCATCAACAATAAATGAATTACATGTTTTCATAACCTGTAATATTTATATATTTTGCCATTAAGGGAAAACGTTATGCAAGTTTTTGTTAACTTATCATGTAATTTGGATTATTATTTTATCTAAAATTATACAAAATTTATAAAAATATAACTCAATTATATTTTTTTTACAATTTTATAAATTAAATAACAACATTAAGATTTTAGTTACACATGTTGAATAAAAAAATAAAAAATAACAATTAATTTCCCAACAAATTTAAAATAAATAACATGAAATGCAAAACATATAAATTTATATATTAGAAATTTAAAATACATTATTCTCGTTATATTGATAAAAGTGCATTTATTCGAATTATTGCGTGGTGTAGAGCAACAGTGTTGAGCTCTTCTAGTGCGTGGTGGTTGCACCCGTTGTTCAACCTCGTCAGTGGCATGTATTCGCGGTCGACCATGACCTCCTGCTATAACCGCCACTGGTTCCGGTTGTATGTCATCAGTCATTTCTTCACTATCAAAAATTTGAAACCCACTGCTGGATGAGCCAACACCTAGTTCACACCATAACGGGAACCTGACTACTAGATGGACCCAGAAATAATGTACCATCAAATGCTAACGAAGGGGTTCCAAACTGATACATTGATGTTAGATATGCTGAACTTGGACTTAGGATGGGGAGCTGGTCATCTAACCTCGTTGTTGGCGGTGATGGTCGGTAACACTCATCAACGTCATACCCGGGGTGACTTACGGAATAACGATGACTGGATGGTACTCCATGATCCCGTTTAGGTTCAGGATGATTAAATGACATCCTCGGTGCTGTGAAATTCGATAAGGTCGGTTGACGGGTTCGCCCATGTTGTCGGCTAGGTCTAGGAGTTTCCATATCCTGTGTAGGAGGGGCTGGAGCTGACGTTCGTCCGGTAAATGGCATACTCCTAACATCCTCATACACGACGGTGGACAAACAAAAAGCTGACCTTCATTTTTATACCATCCTATGTAATCATCAGATGGGTTGAAATTATTACCAACAATCGGATAACCTGTCGGAATTCGTTGAAAACATATATTCCACCATTGGATCCAATGTTCATGCTTCGCAGGCCAGAATTCCTCATGACGACCACACATGTCGATCTTGTGAAGCTTATCAAGGTTCACCGGGGCTGCAGGAATTGGTTGTTGCATCCCAAATTGTAGCAACACCCTGTCAGTTTGGTTCTACTCTACATATGAAAAGCATATCAATGCTGTGTTTGCTTTCCATATATTACAATTATTGTAGGCATCAGATGGGAGGCATGCCATAATTTCACTTGAGGAATATGACATCCATAGAAACTGCGAATACTTATTACAAATTATTAGTTTCAAATGGATTAAATAAAAAAATACTTGAATGTAACAATCGAAATATTTACCTTATCATATCCAACTCGATTTAGTCGCACTCTTATACTTGCAAGGTCGGTCGGAGCCTCTGTAAAATCTATACTCCTACTCCTACTCTACCTGTTAAAATGCATATAATATCTTAATGACCTATAACAATACAAATTCGTAGAAAATTAATAAAATAGTAAAGATTATTACCTGCTTGCAAGGGGGTATACAGCCGAAATATCCACGTGCGGAGCAAGAAATGGTAGCCGATACCAAGCCCATGATTGTAGAAGCACTAAACATCCACCTATGTCATGGCTTTTTCGAACTGTAGCCCGGCAAAGTTCTCTATACAAAACCGTCAAACACGCAGAACCCCAACTATAATTTGCCGCATGCTCTAAATCACGTAGTAATGGAAGATACATTAAATGTACCCGGCTGCTCGATTTGTCAGGCATTAGTAATCCTCCAATCAAACGTAAAATATATGCTCTAGCAGCATATTGTATCTGTTGTTCAGTTGCGTGTAATGGAAGATTTTGAAAGGATTTCAACCAATTTAGTCTCACCGTTGTGCCAGATACATACTCATCTGGAGGTACCGAGCCCAATAGATTTTGACACACTTCATTCCAATCTAGCAAGCTTCCGCCGATAACTGCATCGCCATGGACCGGAAGTCCAAGTTGAAGCGCAACATCTTCTAGAGTTACCGTGCATTCACCAAATGAAAAATGAAAAGTATGCATCTCGGGTCTCCATCGTTCGATCAATGCACTGATTAAGTCGGGTTGTATCAAAAATCGTCGAATTTGAGTTGCGTGATAAAATCCGGCTCTTCTTAAGTTGTCGATAATAGATGGATGCGGGTCCTCCAATGTAAATTTCCTCGAACGTAACACGCGACGAGTTTCCTGTTGATAATTAATTAAATTAAATCAAATAATAATAAAAATTAATATATTATAAAACTATAACAATTAAAAATTAAAAAAAAAAACTATAAAACTATAAAATAACAAAACAATAATAATAAAAAATTTAAATTTTTTTATATAATTATTAAATTATATAATAAATAAATAACTATAAAATGAAAAAACAATAATAATTAAAAAATTATAAAACAATAATAATATAATAAAATATAAAAATTAAAATTAAAATTATATAAAACTATAAAATGAAAAAACAATAATAATTAAACAATTATAGAACTATAATAATAAAAATTAATATAATATAAAAATTAAAATTATATAAAACTATAAAATGAAAAAACAGTAATAATTAAAAAATTATTATTGTATATAATAATAAAAACTAATATAATATAAAAATTAAAATTATATAAAACTATAAAATGAAAAAACAAAAATAATTAACAAATTAAATAACTATAATAATAAATAATTAAACAATATAAAAAATAAATAATTATAAAACTATGAAATGAAAAAACAATACTAATTAATAAATGATAAAACTATAATAAGCACTATAACATTAAAAATATAAAAATTATAAAACAATAAAACTATAAATTTACAAAATTATAATAATTAAAAAATAACTAAAAATTGATAATGTAATACAAATAATATTACAACAATTTACTTACCTCTTTAAATATAACCTCCGATATGTGATTTTTTTGCAACCACAATAGTGATGATGAAGCCATTTTTAAATATTGTTGTAGAAAAAAAATTGTTGTATAAAAAAAATTATTGGTAGAAAGAAATTTGATTGTAGAAAAAAGAAAGAAAATATAAATAAGTTGTAGAAAATGAGAGGTATTTATAGAAGAGTGGTGTGTGGGGGGGGGGGGGAGGGGATGGGATTTGAAGGCAACGGTCACTTGACCGTTGCCTTCAAAAAAATTTGAAATTTGAAATTTTTTTATTTTTTTTTTTGTTTTTAAAGTTTATATAGTAAAAATCAACTAAAAAATTTTAAAAAAATCTTTCATAAATTTTAAATAAAAAAAATATATCGTTGGACTTTTAATTTTTTGTAAAATTTTTAATTTTTTTTAATTTAATTTACCATTTTTAAAATTAAATTACAAATTTTAAAAATAAATTTACAATTTTTTTAATTTAAGTAAAATATATATATATATATATATATATATATATATATATATATACCAAGGGGAATCGCCACCCCCATGGCGATTTCCCTTGGTATTTTTTGCAGAAATTGTAATTTTTACACTGGGAAATTGTCATGGGGGATGGCGATTTCCCAGCTAGAAAAAAAAAACGAATTTTGGGAATTAATCTGAAAACAACGGTATTTTGGTATATAATTTTTTTTGGCTATATTTAGATAAAAAAACCTCCTTCTTACCATGTAAATTAATTACAGGATACTTTGAGTGACCAAATTCTCTTGCTCATTAGTTGCAGAATCTATAGCTACAATGACAATTTTCTCTGCTGGTCTCTTAAAAGACTGTACCAGCTACTTATCCTCTCATTTTTTCTTTTTAAACCCAAACTTTGAGTTACTTTTCAACGGTGAATTATCAAGTTTTCTTTTGCAACTTTCTCGAAGTTAGTCTATCCTCTCTTTACTAGTACATTGTTGGTTTAATTTTTTGGATTTCATACCTGCTTGCTTTGAATTATACTAACAATGGTGAAATGTTTGCCTGTAAAATACAATGCAAGTTTCACCAGTAACTTCTATGCATATTTTTTTGGTTATATTTTGCATTATTGTTAGTTGCGGAATGGTAGGTTGGGTATTAATTATTAGTTATAGGTGAATTAAATTGAGGAATGATCCTTTTTAGTTTTGACACTTGCTTAGAAAGAACAATTAGACAAAACTAGATGCTCTTATTGATCTCGAACCTTGCTAGGGGAGAAGGCAACAGTCTTGTTGAGGTAAGGTATTATGGTGTGATAATGATCGTAAATGTCTATATATTTTTTTTGTTGCCATTAACATCTCATGCAGGCACAACTTGATTAGGCAGTGCACCTTGATAGCATCGCTCCCTAATGACAACACTTATTGATGACAGCATTCCAACTAGGGTTGTAAACGAGACACATATGCTCGCAAGCTATTCGGGTTCGACTTGAAAAAAATTCGAATTCGGCTCGATCATTATCGAACAAAACTTGAGCTATTGAGCGAGCCGAGTTCGAGTATTCTGATACTCAATTCGAGTAGCTCGCGAGCCTAATTGAGTTTTTTCATTTTTAACATATATTTTATTATTAAATTACAATTTTACCATATATATATATATAAACAAACCCTAAAATCCTAATTTTATTTTCTCACTTCACTACTTTTCAGCCTACACCTCCTTTCTTTCTCTCCCAACAAATTTACTTTCTGATTTGAATGTTCTTTCTCTCCTAATCCCATCCGGCAACCATCCTTACTCCCACCAACCAGCGTCACCTCTTCCGATCCACCTTTTTCTCTTCCAACCAACAGCAGCTACAGCAGTGGCATCAACGGCAACAACAGCAGCATCTCCCTCGATCTCGACAGGCTTTGTATGAAATAAACAAGTTCTCCTGCAAAACTAATTTTGATGGACTTTAATGGAATGGATTTTGTTCAAATTGATTTGAACATTTCAGTTCTACTTTTTGAATCTGTCTTTGTTTTGCTTTCTGAAACGAATATATTATATCTAAGTGTAATTATTCTAGGAGGCTTCTGTTCATGATAGTGTTTTTTAGGGGCTTTTGTTCTTTACAAGAAAATTAAAATTAGATTTCATTTATGATGTATGGATTGATGACTGTATTGCCTTGAAACTTTCTTTATGCCATCAGTTTTTCTTCAAATAAGGTTTTGATGCTTTTCGTCAAGGTTGTAGGAACCAAATGTAGATTTTTTTAATAAAAATTTGTTTATGAAAAAGCTTAATTCGAGCTCAAGTATAGAAATCGAGCCTAATCGATCGATCTCGAATAGTTCAATTTTATCTCGAGCCGAACTCGATCTTAGAAAATGATACTCGATCGAGCTCGAGTCGAGTTTTGAGTCACGAGTCGCGAGTTTCGAATCGAGCTCGAGCTTCTCACTATTCGGGCTCGGCTCGAGTATAGCACTAGTTCCAAACACTCTAACACTCAAGTGCTCCAGCATTTTAAAGCTCCAGTGCTCTAGTACTCCAGTGTTCTAGTGCTCCAATGCTCTATTCCTATAGTACTCCACTCCTCCAATGCTTTAGTGCTCTAGCACTCCAAAGCTCTAGTACTCCAGCGCTCCATTCCCCAGTCTCGCGAGATTCCTTACTTGCGAGCAACTAGCTTGGGATTTATTTGTTCTCATCCACTCTGCCATGCAAAGGTTTGTACTTTTTATATCAATGTTGTGAGTTTAATTTTATCATATTTTATATCATTCTTCATTCATTATTTTTAATTTACTCTAATGCATGAAAACCTCTTCCACCGAAAAAAATTTCATGTAGAGGCAAAATGTAGATGCATGTTTTTGGTTGTTAACATGTTATCCAAGCACAACTTAATTAGGCAGTGCACCCTGATAGCAACGTTCTTTGGTAGTAGCGCTCATTGACAACAGCGTTCTAACACTCTAGTGCTCCAATTCTCTAGCACTATAGAGCTCTAGTGCTCCAATACTCCAATGTTTTAGTGCTCCAGCACTTCACTTCTCGAGCGCTCCGCTCCTCCAATGCTCAACTCCTTTAGTGCTCCAGCACTCTAGAGCTATAGTGCTCTAGGAGTCCAGCATTCTAGTGCTCCAGCGCTAATCTTTCAGTGCTCCAGCACTCTAGAGCTCTAGTGCTCTGATACTCTAACATTCTAGTGCTCCGACTCTCATCTCCTTCAACGTTCCATTCCCAGTGCTCCGCACTCCCTAGAAACATAGCACCATATACACGATGTGTAATGTCTGACAAAAATGATTTGCAACGCAACTAGCAAGGTCCATCGGCATGTGAAGAGTTGTGAAGCTAACCCCGAAAAAGGGTGGCAGGATTCTTAGGTTTACTTCAATTTTGGAATATCTTGGAGAGCATGGTTTGAAGGCTCATGTATGGAGATTGGTAAGAAGTCTTTTTCTTAACCTTTCCTTGAAACACAAGTGTTTTCCTTTCTCTTTCAACAAGTGGCGCACTCCTAAGTATGCTATCATGTAATATAATGTAACCGATTGATATCGCTTGTGACCAAAATATCCTCAGAGTACTGCTTTCTCTATTCCATTATCTCATTATTGGTGCCATTTTTACGTATGTAACTTTCCATTCTATTTTTTGTAACTTCCTTTAAGTAGAACTATAAATAATGGTCCAAGAACTTCATTTTAGATTTTTTAGCAGTCTAATAAATCTTTAACTCTCTATTCTCTCTACAACTCTATTTGAGATTATTCCAACCACCACTTTCCACCAACCTTAACCACTTTTTCCCTTCATCACCACTACCTACCACCACACTTGTTTTTTAGGGACTGCTCCGATTTTTATCCCTTTCGTCTCCCACGATATTTTGTTTTACTAGTTTGCAATGTTTCCTTCGCTTACACAAAGAAAGATTTGACGGTGTAGGATAACCATTTTGTTAGCTATGTCAGCTTTGAATTGATCTCAATTTTGAAATGACAAAACCTTAAGCTTAATTAGCTTGAGGATAAATATTTTCAATTTAAGTATTTTTTTTAAATCTTTTTGAAAAATCTTTGAAAAATAATAAAATATTTTGAACTCCTTAGCTTTTTCAAAAATACATGTTCTTAAATGTATATCTATGATCAAAACATTTTTGAGACAAGTTAACCTATTATCAAAGCCAAAGAAAATATATTTTTTGGAGAATTTCTGAAAAGAGGATTGATCCCCTATATAGGAATTTGGGCAAGGCTAGGATTGATCCCTGCAAAACAGAATGCTTTTTCACTTTGCAGGGTAGTAGGGGATCGATCCCTACAAGGAGAGGATCGATCCCATGGGCTCCAATGGTCATATTTTCAAATTGGAACAAGTTGAGGATCGATCCCTTGCGTCCTATATTGATTTCTAAGTACAATTTTTTGAAGAAATAACGACTCTTTTCCATCCCAATTCATTCTGAACGGCCATAAATGATATTCAAGCTACTAAAAGGACTCTTCAACACTTCCAAGAGAAAGAGACACCAAGAGAGAAAGATCAAATCCAAATATTTCATCTCTCTCAAGCTTTCAAGAAGTTTTCTTTATTCTAAGCTAAATCCTGTCAATCTTTCTTGTATTCCTTTGTAAAAGTACCATTGTATAGTATCTATTTCTTGTGCTAAAACTTGTAAACACTTAGCTTTTTAGAGGTTCTTCTTGTTTATCAAAACACCTTTGAAAAAGGGGAGGTTACTACTTTAGCCTTAAAAAGGTAGAGAGGTTCTATTTAAGTCTTGAAAAGATAGGGGGTAGAGGTTGCTATCTAAGTCTTTGTAAAAGATAGGGATTGTAAAGGTTATACCTTGTCCTAGAAAAGGTAGCAATTCAAGATAGTGAATTAGGAATTCCTTGGTAAGGAAGGCTAAGGGAAATGACGTAGGCACTAGGCTAAACCTTTATAAACTTGTTTTTGATCTTCTTTCCCTACTCTTTTTACTTACTTTATTTGCATATTTACTTACCAAATTGAGTATATTGTTTAAATTTCTCAATTTAATTAGTTGTGCTTTAATTTCGCAATTAATTTTTTTAGGAACTCAATTCACCCTCCTCTTGATTTATCACCACTTGAGCTAACACATCTCAAAGATATTTTTAAGATTAGGCTGCAATAGTATTTAATCGTAATTAAACTTTTTCTAGTTTGAAACTCAATTAGAAACTTTAAAAATTCTTCCTCGAGAGAAAAAAATAATCTATTTTTCTCTTTTTTGATGGGAAACTTGAGAGAGAGGGTTAAGGGGATGTATATAATATTGCATCTGATGCCAACTCAAAATTTTTTGTTAGTGACAAGTTAAAAGGTGTTTGACACTTGACAGGGGATCTTAATTTGTAATATCTGTACTAATTATCACAACAGCCAAGTTGCCCTTCATACAGTTAGTCAAGTTAGCAAATGAATTTATATATGTATATATATATATATATATATTATATGGGATCAAGTTAGTCATATTTTAAACATTTCATTTTCACTTATAAAGGATATAATATTAAAATGGTACAATAAATACCATTTCCTTTTTTTTCCACTCTTTAAACAAATAAGGTTTTTAACATGCCCATTTTTTTCCTTGCCTTCCTTTATTTAAGTTTCCAAACAAGGAGAATCCATCTTCTTCTCTTTTTTTTTTTTTTTTTTTTTTTTTTTTTTCTCACCCTACCTTTCCACAGTTCCACTCATTTATTTCCCTCATCATTCCCAAGCATAGAAAATTAATTGTGTTTTTTTTTTTTTCTATAGATTTAATTTATATTCTTTTTTTTTGTTGTTGATAACTAATGAAGAAATCATTTTTAGGTTGCTTTAAACTTCCAAATGAAATGCCAATCACCAATGGCATAGCTAGAAATTCTCTTTAATGGGATTAAAATTTAATATAATACATCATTAATCACGATACAAAAACATGTGAATATAAAACTTGTTATACACAATATTTAAATAAAAACAATGTCATTACAAAAAAAAAAAAAAAAGGAAATTAAAAAAAAAGAAATAATGTAAAGATATTGTTTTTACAATTGTCCACAACAAGTTTTCATATTTTGAAACCACTATATAATTGCTTCATTATTAACATTTTGAAAGACATATTTTTTAATACATGTAATCAAGCAATCATTTATCAAACAACCTTCTATTCGATTTCGAAACCGATTCTTCACTATTTTCATTGTTGAAAATGCTCTATCAACACTTGCAGTCATAATTGGCAAAATCGAAGCTAACTTGATTAGCAAAAAACTAGTGAATAAATAATAGTTTTATTTGTCTTCACTAATTTTTTAGCAAGATAATCAACTTCCTTGACATTCAAAAATTCAGTATTAAAGCGCATTTTAAACTTATAAGTCCCAAGTTAACTATTAATTGTCGTAAGATTAACTTTTAAAAATTTAAGAGGATAAAACTGAACACACAAAAAAAATTCTTGTCAAAAGCTAAAAATGAATCACTTGAATAAGCACATGCCATACAAATAAGCAATTCATTGTTAATCTAGTGAAACGATTGTTGAGCTCTTGAAGTTCTCTATCTATGACCACATGAAATAAAGCTACTTGATAATGATGCAAATTTGAGACCTTTGTAATTTTACGTCGTGATATACCTAGAGTTAAATATATGTCATCCATACTAGGAACCATAATATCATTTTTTTTTCACAAAAATGAAGAAACTTTAATTAGTAAAGGGTCTCATCCATCTTCTCTCATCTTTGTAATCGTTGTTTGGATATTTCAATTAATTATATAATATTAACAATATGTTGATACTTTCTTTGCAAAACTTTTGACAATTCATTTGTAATTTTCAGCACACTACTCATCAAATATAGATTGAAAACAAAATCAAAATATTAATCAATTGCAATAACACTTAACCTTCAATTCTTTGTTAAAAATTCAAACAATTTTCAACTAAATTATCAAGCACATCAATAATTATGTTGAGATATGTAGCACAATGAGAACTCCATCAAGTATCACTAGCGCATTTGAGACTAGTTTCTTGGTTTAAACCTCTTCCACTTATAAGTTCACCATTCTTTAATGCCACGTCAGTTTTATTAGCTTGACTTTCTCTGAGAATATTATATCGTTTGCATGAAGCTCCAATTAGAGGTGTTCACTATTCGGTTTTAACCGAATTAACCGACCGAAATTTAATTCAGTTCGGTTAATCGGTTAACCAAATAAAATTCGGTTCTGTTATCGGTTAATGATTTTAAAAAATTTCGGTTATCGGTTAATTCGGTTCGGTTAAACGAAATATCCAAATTACACAAATTAACCGAAAATATACTAAACGACAATCCCTCTGCCGTTTAGTTATGTCTTATTTTTAAAAAAAAATTAATTTATAAACAAAATATAAAAAAGCATAAACAATAAAACAAACCCTAACCCGTCGCTCTCACTTCTCTCTCTCAAACCCTCCCTTGCAGCCTCTCACTCTACAATCTCCATCTCCGTCACCACCATCCCCTGGTTTCTCCTCTATTCCCTCACAACGTCACTTCCATTTCTTCTCTCCATCTCAGTTTCTTTTATATGTTTGCTTATAGCCTTATACACTTTAATTTTGAGTTAAATTACTTGATTAAAGTATTTATATTTGATATTTCTTTTCAATACTGATATTATCAGTTTATTGCAGAGTCGTGTCTATTTTCTTTCTCTTTTTAATAAGCCTCTGAAGTAGACTCTCTTGTTATATTTGATATTTCTTTTCAATATTTGTTAAACCTCAGTTTATTTTGGTTAATTCAAAAATTGACTGAATTAACCGAAATAATTTCGGTTCAGTTAATTTACCGTTTTAAGTATTCGGTTCGATTAACGGTTAATGGTTAATGAAAAAATAAATTCGATTAATTCGATTAATCGTATTTCGGTTCGGTTATTAACCGAATTAACCGTTTGAACACTCCTAACTCTAACAACATTTAGAAAAATAGCAATATTATAAAAAAGTGAAGCAATTGAATATTCATTTATTGCAATAACTACAAGAGACATTGATGAGTAAAACAATGAACATAAAATGCAAACTCATTTTCCTTCAAAATTAAAATTTTCAAATCATTAAATTCACCTCGTATATTGCTAGCACTAGCATAACCTTGTCCACTTAACATGAACAAACTCAATCCATGCTTGAAAAATAATGATTCAATTGTTATTTTGAGTGACAAGATTAATAGTATCAGAAACATGTACAATTTCCAAAAAAAATTCGACTACATTTTTTTTATTCAGGTCGCACAAAACTAAAGCTATTTGTTCCTTATTTGACATATCACGAGATTCAACAACCAAAACAGAAAATAAAATATGTCGTAAATCTTTAATGATAGCCTTTGTTGTCTCATTTGTTGCAACACTTATTATATCATATCAAATATTAAGAATAATCAATTTCAAAATGTTAAGAGTATTCTTAAAAAATACGCCATTGATAGCTTTATTATGACTAGAAAGAAAATGAAAGAGTTTAAAAAAATTTCTTGGTTTCTTAATTCTTCTAATTCATGACCACGAAAAGCTAGCCCTTGACATAAGAGAAATCGAAGACAATCTATTGAAGCAGTCAACCTAGTCCGATATTCAATTTGAGCTCGATTTGATTGTTTGACCAAAATAGATTGAATGTGTTTGTTTTGATTCATCAAGTCTTCGCATTTCCTATAAGCTTGATTATGAGAACTATTAGGACCATCAACATGAGTTTATAAATCTATCTTTCTTATTTCAATTGGCAAGATCTTCAAGAATAAAAAAATCTTCATTTTCTTTGTTGTCGCAATCTAAAAAATAACAAGTCTAATCGCGAGAGCTTATATTCGTTTAAGCATGACATTAAAAAAAACCGAAGAAAAGTTGACTTAATTCCTCTTGAAAAATGAAGGTTTTGAAAATGACCTTGAAAAAGACATAGAGTCGCCACCAATCTTTTTTAGCTAGGTGTGATCGGCCACTTATTAAAATCGATTTTGTAAAACATTTTAAAATTAATTAAAACATTTTTTAAAACCAATTTCAAGTCTGCGTTATAAACTAGAGAAAATCGAAGAATCGGGTTCGGAATCGATTACATGCGGGGAAGGATTAGCGGTTTTTTTATTGAGATATAGCCAAAAAAAAAATACCAAACTACCGTTGTTTTCGGATTAATTCCCAAAATACGCTCTTTTTTTTCTAGCTGGGAAATCGCCATCCCCCATGGCGATTTCCCAGCGTTAAAATTTCAAAATTTGTAAAAAACACCAAGGGAAATCGCCATGGGGGGTGGCGATTTCCCTTGGCGATTTCCCTTGGTTAAATTTGCAAAATTTGCAAATTTGATGAAGGGAAATCGCCATGGGGGGTGGCGATTTCCCTTCATGTATAATTTTTTTTTTTTAAATTAATAAACAAAAATTAAATTTATTTTTTAATTTGATAATTTTATTTTTTAATTTTAAAAATTATAAATTAAATTAAAATATTTTTTTATAGGTTTGGTTATTTATTTTTTAAAAATATATATTAAAAATGTAATTTAATTTATTATTACAATTTTATAAAAAATAAAAATATATTTCTTATTAAAATTTAAAAAGAAGATTATATTTTTATTAAATTTTTATATCAAAAATTGTATTTTTTATAATTTTGTAATATTATAAAAAGGAAAATTTAATTTATATCAAAAATAATTTAATGATGTAAAATGTAAATAAAACTTTTTTTAAAGAAATTTATCGAGTCACTTTTTTAAATAAAGAAGTTATTTTTAAGTTGGTATCGTAAAATAATTTTTTTAATTTGATTATTTTTTTTGAGTTGGTATTCGATTAACTCGTGACATCAATTTAATCATTGTTTTTAATAATAGTATAGATTGTTACAGTTTAAAACTGGATATTTGAAAAAATAATTTTAATTTAATTTATGATTAAAATTTTATTTCTTATTAAAATTTAAAAAGAAAATTAAATTAAAATGAAAAAAAGAATATCAACTTATCATGTAATTTGGATTATTATATTAAAATTAAATAACAACATTAAGATATAAATTAAAATAAAATATAACAATTAATTTCCGAACAAATTTAAAATAATTAACATGAAATGCAAAACATATAAATTTATATATTAGAAATTTAAAACACATTACAATTATTCTAATTATTGCGTGGTGTAGAGCAACAGTGTCGAGCTCTTCTAGTGCGTGGTGGTTGCACCCGTCGTTCAACCTCGTCAGTGGCACGTATTCGCGATCCACCACGACCTATTGCTATAACCGCCACTGGTTCCGGTTGTATGTTGTCGCAACCTAAAAAATAATAACGACGAGTCTCATCGCAAGACTTTATTATTAGTTAGGCGTGACATTAAAAAAAAACCTGACTTAATTCCTCTAAAAAAATGAAGGTTTTGAAAATGACCTTAAAAGACATGGAGTCGCCACCAATCTTTTTTAGCTAGGTGTGATCGGCCACCTATTAAAACCGGTTTTATAAAATATTTTAAAAATTAATTAAAACATTTTAAAAACCAATTTCAAGTCTGCGTTTTAAACCAGAGAAATCAAAGAAGCGGGTTCGGGAGTCGGTTACGTGCGGGGAAGGATTAGCACCCCCACAACGCCCGTATAAATCGGTACCTTATTAATCGTGTGTTATCTCAAGTCTCGGTAAAAGTTGGTTTTAGATTTAGTATTTCAAATTAATTCCCAATTTAAAGAAAAATAATTCCATTTTTTTTATTGAAAATGATCCGGAATTTATAAATTCAAAATTTTCCTATATTCCCCAACAAACGTGGCAAAATATAGAAATTTTTATTAGTTTTGGAAAACTTTCCGAATCATTCTCTTTTTTTGAAAGAAAGATATTCATTTATTAATAATAATTGATGATATTCCCTCCAGCAAACCCGGTAGAGAACTCATGAATTATTTTAACTCGGGAATATCTTTATTTTTATTGAAAATCATTATCTTTTTTGAAAACATTTAAAAGAAATGAATATGTATAGGCATGACATAAATAAAATGACATAGCAAAATCTAAATAATATAATGCAACCTAAATGTCATGACACATAGAAATTATTATGGCAAGAATCACATATTATATAAAATGCATGAATATAAAAATGCAATGCATGAGATGTATTTTTTCCTTTAATTAAGGAAATCCGTATATCTAAAAAGATATCCGGCTACCTTAGGAAAATATGTCAAATTAAATATTCTAAAACCAAAATACTTTGTGATTGTTTGAAAACAATTTTGAAAAGCTTGAATTAAAAATAAAAACTGGGCCAAAAATTTTTAAATGGCTCTAATTTCCTAAGTTTAAAAAAATCCGGACTTGACTCTCCTTAACCCGGGACTTGAAAAACCATTTTTAGAGTTAAAAAGGCTTAGAAATTACCCTAAGTCAGTAGCTAACCCTCCTAATCAGCCCACTCTAAGTAAATTAACCAAAACAGAAAATTGGTTTTTCTTTAAGTTCAATTCTGACTCCACTGTCCAGTTTTAATCCACGATTTTTTACCCTATTTTTAAAAATCCCAAAAATTCTAAAAAAAATACTGGAGACTCAAGACATGTAAAACTATACGAGAAAAAATTGGATTAATTTTTTGATCAAAGATGAATTCCCAGAAAAACCAGAGATGTACGAGTTTTTGGAGGAGAAAAAACTGCTTTGTTTTTCTTTAAATTCAATTATGACTCCACTGTCCAGTTTTAATCCACGATTTTTTACCCTATTTTTAAAAATTCCAAAAATTCTGAAACAATTATTGGAGACTCAGGACATGTAAAAATACACGGAAAAAAATCGACTTAATTTTCTGATCAAAGATGAATTCCCAGAAAAATCGGAGATGTACGAGTTTTGGGTGGAAAAAAAACTGCTTTGCCAACACATTTTTTTTTTGTCTTTGATAAAATCATTTAAAAACCAAAATAAAAATATTTGAAACTCGTAGAATGACTTGAAGACAGTAGCTAGGACTTTTTGAAAGTTAGATAAAAATTGGCTAAGTAAAAAAAATCACAAAGGTAGAATAATCAATTTGACAAACTTAATTTTTCACAAGTGTGCTCAAGAGAGCATGACTTTGAACCATTAATTGGTTCAAGTCATTATTCAAGTGGCATGAACATGAAATGCATGAAATAATGCAGCAAACATAATGCATGAAATGCATGGATTTAAACCTAAAGGTAAGGAAAATGCATGACATAAATAATATGGCCTAGACCTAACATGAACTTGCATGGCAATAAATGCAACCTAGACCTAAGATATGCATGGCATTTTCACAAACACAAGGCATGCTTAATTCAAAAATCCAACCAAATATCATGCAAATGCAAAAACCTAACAACTAGCATGACAAAGAATGCAACACACAATGCAAAACACATGGAGTAGCCAAATGGCCTCAAGCTCCAACAAGCATGGCATTTTCTCAAACACTTGGCATACTAGCATGAAAAACTAAGTCATAACACAAAAATCACACAAGCATTTTCACAAACACTTAATATGCTAAATCTAAAACATGCTCAACTAAGATATAAAACAAGAATCATGCAAAGAATCACACAAGCATTTTCACAAACACTTAATATGCTAACTTTAAAACATGCTCAAATTTAAACAACATGAAAACAGAAAATTAAAAATGCAAAAACATGATATCTAAGACATAAATGGCAACAAACAAAGCAACCAAATTAAAATATAACTCAAGAACATGAAATAACATAACATTTAAAACATCAAAAACAAAGAAAATAGCATAAACAATATGGTAAAATGAATCGAAACAACAACTTAAAATAAATAATGTAGGCCATTTGGCCATGGTGAGTTTATTGTAAAAACAAAATGTAAAAAAAAAAAATACTTAAGAAAGGAAATGAAGGAAGAACAAGAAACATTATTTTAAAATGAAAACTCACCAAGTAGAGATTAAAATAGCAAAAAATAAGAATAGAAAATGAAAGTGCAAGAGTTGGTGCTCAAGAGCAACCTCAAGAAGCTAATATTTCAAGCTTTTCTCTTCAAACTTTCCTTTTTTTCTAAACTTTTCTTTTTTTGCTCTCAACCAAGAAGATAAAAACTAAGAAAAACTAAGAGAAATCAGCCAAAATGGAAAAGAAAAAAACAAAATCTGCCTCCCCCCTCTAGGGTTGGCCTAAATGATGCTTATATAGCCTCAAAGATGTTGTCATTTTTGTGTAACCTATTTTCCATCAAATGGCTAATAATTCAAGATGAAAAGTCATGAATTTACCACCTTTAGATTAGCATCTCAGCCCTCTCAAATTACAGCTATGCAAAAATAATGTTGACATCTTTCTTAACCTATGTGGTTTAATCACCATGGCTTGATCAAAGAGAATGGTTAACTAACTCTTGATTTTTAACCACTTGATTGAAAAAAGAAAAAAAAAATTAGAAGCTTCCTCCTTTCTTTGGGCTTGGGCATGCCAGCACTTCTCTTTTCCAGCCCAACTCTGATTTTTTGAAGGGCCAAAAAAAGCCCTTTTCGGTTGCTTGGGTGAAATGACCATTTTGCCCCCCGGATGCAAGTAAATATCAAACGGACTCCAAATTCAATTTTTCTTTTTTTAATACTTCCAAAATAATAAAATATTGAGTTCTGGAAGTTTTCAAAATTATCCGAGTCCGTTTGCTATTTATTTGGATTTTTTCTTCCCAAAAATGCCCTTTTATGCCCCTACATTTTACCATTTTTTAAACGAGCTCCAAATCAAGATTTTTCTTCACCAATCTCTTCAAAATAATTAAAAAGTGTGATCTAGAAGTTTTCATAATTTTTGGAGCTCATTTGGTATTTTTTTTAGGGATTTATCGGCTTGAATTACTGCATAGGAGGCCCGGGATTTGGCCATTTTGCAAACGAACTCGGAATCAAGATTTTCTTTCGCCAATCTCTTCCAAATAATTTAAAAATGATATTTTCCAAATTTCAGAATTTTTGGAGTCCATTTGCTATTTTTCCGGGATTTTCCTTTTTGAATTACTACATAAGAAGCCCGGGATTTGGCCATTTTGCAAACGAACTCGGAATCAAGATTTTCTTTCGCCAATCTCCTTCAAATGATTTAAGAATGAGATTGACAAATTTTCCATAATTTTCGGAGTCCATTTGCTATTTTTCCCAAATTTTTCCAATTTTGCCCTTTTACCTCCGAACCCCGGTTTTGCTCAAAACAAATCCGATTTTCAGATTTTCTTCAATCTGAGCCTTGGGCCATCCTTTTTTAACCATTCTTCATCCATTGGGGGCTTTGGTCTTACCAAGTTGGGCCATTTCTGTGATTCTTCCCGATTTCACCGAAATCCACTAGAAACCCTAATTCTCGATTTTCTCCCGGATTGACTTTTCTTTCGGTTTTTCTTGCAAGTGACTTCTCCATTACCCGTAGTCAGTGCTTATCTTTCATTTGGAACCTTCAATTTCGACCAGTTTGATCGTTTAAGCACTTTTCCCCAAATTTCTTGGATTAGGGTTTCTTTTCTACTGAATCTCCAAATCCCAACTTCCGAACTCCATATCTTTCAATGTAGACCTCGGATTATCAAAATTCTTTCGCCATTTTTCAATTGAACTTAAAATCTTGATTTTGAAAGTGGGTTGACTTTTTCAGTAGTTAACTTTTTGGGGTTGACTTTTTCGGGGTTGACTTTTTCGGGGTTGACTTTTTTTCAAGTTTGTCTTTTTGTGCTCGCCCTCTTAAACTAAGTCTCGGAGTACCACCTGCAGGATGAAAACAGTCCTTTTATACTCGGAAACATCAATATGGGAAGAAAACATACATGTTTAGTGACCCGGACAAAATTAGGTGTCTACAGCTGCCCCTCTTTGGCTATTGCTGAGAATCAGGAATCAGGCAAAGATAAACCAACACTAATTTTGTACGGTCAGTGAAATCACATGTGAAGGAAAGGGAAAGGGGTTTCTTTTTCATTTTCATTTTTCATTTTTTTTTCATTTTTTTTCATTTTCTATATATTTTTTTTATTTTTTTCATTTTTCATTTTTCATTTTCTACTTTTTTTCTATTTTTTTCTCTTTTTCAATTTTTCAATTTTTTTTTGATTTTTTTTTTAACAATAAATTGAAGATTTTGTCCTTAAATTGAATTCCCTGCCTAAACAAGGCTCGATTCGTCTTAAGAAAACGAATTCGATTTTCAAAAGAAAAATTTATGCCCGAAGGTCTTTAAAATTGGTGCCCGGAGGTCTTAAAAAACTGGTGCCCGGAGGTCTTACCAATTGGTGCCTGGCGGCCTTACCCCTGAAAAAAGTTATGCCCGGAGGTCTTACCTGTGATTTGAAAAATTATGCCCGGAGGTCTTAAAAATGGTGCCCATAGGCCTTACCCCTGAAAAAAAAGTTATGCCCGGAGGTCTTAAAGATGTTGCCCGGAGGTCTTACCTGTGATTTGAAAAAATATGCCCGTAGGTCTTAAAAATGGTGCCCATAGGCCTTACCCCTGAAAAAAAGTTATGCCCGGAGGTCTTAAAGATGTTGCCCGGAGGTCTTACCTGTGATTTGAAAAATTTTGCATGGAGGTCTTAAAAATGGTGCCCATAGGCCTTACCCCTGAAAAAAGAGTTATGCCCGGAGGTCTTAAAGATGTTGCCGGGAGGTCTTACCTGTGATTTGAAAAATTATGTCCGGAGGTCTTAAAAATGGTGCCCAAAGGCCTTACCCCTGAAAAAAAAGTTATGCCCGGAGGTCTTAAAGATGTTGCCCGGAGGTCCTACCTGTGATTTGAAAAAAATGCGCTGTATGCGACTTTAAAAATGATGCCCGGAGGTCTTAAGAATGGTGCCCGGAGGCCTTACCCGTGATTTGGAAGAAATGCGCTGTATGCGACTTTAAAAATGATGCCCGGAGGTCTTAAGAATGGTGCCCGGAGGCCTTACCCATAATTTGGAAGAAATGCGCTGTATGCGACTTTAAAAATGATGCCCGAAGGTCTTAAGAATGGTGCCCGGAGGCCTTACCCGTGATTTGGAAGAAATGCGCTGTATGCGACTTTAAAAATGATGCCCGGAGGTCTTAAGAATGGTGCCCGGAGGCCTTACCCATAATTTGGAAGAAATGCGCTGTATGCGACTTTAAAAATGATGCCCGGAGGTCTTAAGAATGGTGCCCGGAGGCCTTACCCGTGATTTGAAAAAAATGCGCTGTATGCGACTTTAAAAATGATGCCCGGAGGTCTTAAGAATGGTGCCCGGAGGCCTTACCCATAATTTGGAAGAAATGCGCTGTATGCGACTTTAAAAATGATGCCCGGAGGTCTTAAGAATGGTGCCCGGAGGCCTTACCCATAATTTGGAAGAAATGCGCTGTATGCGACTTTGAAAATGATGCCCGGAGGTCTTAAGAATGGTGCCCGGAGGCCTTACCCATAATTTGGAAAAAATGCGCTGTATGCGACTTTAAAAATGATGCCCGGAGGTCTTAAGAATAGTGCCCGGAGGCCTTACCCCTGAAAAAAGTTATGCCCGGAGGTCTTAAAGATGTTGCCCGGAGGTCTTACCTATGAATTATGTCCGGAGGTCTTAAAAATGGTGCTGAAGAATTGTTGAAAATTAACCTAAAGATTTTGAGAAGATGCGAATGCTTTTTGATGCAAATGCATATGTTGAATAAGATACGAAATGACTTAAACTGGTGCAAATGTCTTTAATGCAAATGTAAATGACTTGGATTGATGCCCATGTTTCATGATGCAGATGCCCCTACTAATTGTGTTCATGTAACTGGTTTATGAATGGTGTAACTACAATTACCACACATTAACGAAAATGCAATGATTCTAGAAATGATGCAATTGTTTGAGATGACACAAATACGAATTCCATGAAGAATGTAAATGTAAAGGTAAAATACAGATGCTTATGGAATAATGCCAATGCAAATACCCATGAATGATGCAAATGCTTGCCGACACTGTGTAGATCCAAAAGCTCGATAAAGAGATGAGTGCTCATGAGTGATGCAAGTTCCCCCGGCTGTTTTTCTAGACTTTGGCTTAGCCTTTCAAATTCATTTTTCCTCTTCAAATCAGAGTATATCTTCAATTCATTTTGGCTATTCTCTTTGCCCCAACAATTTTCAAACTTTCATCAACAGAGATCTGAACCGGGTTCTATTTCTTCTTCTCATATCTGGAAGTCATGACCTATCCTGGCAGTTCTATACCTTTGGGTTAGAAAAACCCTTGTCTCATGTCAACATCAAAAATGGGTATTTCAAAAATATTTTTATTTGTTTTCGCATTTTGAAAACTTCTGAACAAAAAATATTAACCCCACAATGTGTGATGTACAAATCTTTTGAAGACTGATGATCGTTGTTAGAAATTTCTTTAAGTATCAATCTGTTTTTTTTTTTCAATTGGGATTGGCAAGGCTTGGTATAACAAGGTTCTGGCTTTTCCAGGAAAACTTCATGACAAAAATGTATATCCCTTCTAGGCTCACAAATGGAACAGGTTTTATAAATCATGAATTCATTGAGAACCAAACAAATTCAACATTCTTTTAGTTTCCATATCAAGGCATTTTGTCAAGCATCAAGATTGGCTGGGATGTTTAAACCGGAAAGTTTAATCTTGGGAACAAAGTTTCAGTTTTTGAAGACAATCCTCCGAATGAGAGCTGACAATTTGGGGGGTTCTGGAATTCCTAGATGTTCCTCGATGACCACTCCTTTAATAAGATCTTTTCTTTTGGGGTATCGGCACTATCATCGATGGCATCGAAAATTCCCATTCTACTCTAGACCGCCCGTTTTTTTGGGTTTTCGCCCTAGAGTCCTATTCTTTTCAATTTTTCTCTTTTTTTTTTTTTTACCATGCACTTGAGAATTCTAAATTCTTCATTAGTGAAATGAGAATTTGATGAGATGGCATAAAATCTGAGGAAAACCCTTCAAATTAAACATTCATGCTTGATCAAAATGGACTTTTAAAGCACGTAATGTAGGCCATGGCTCAGGGTTCAGAAAGAAAGGATAAATAGGCCCAAAATATGTGTTTGAGGGTAATCAGATCAAGGATCCTTTCTTGAAGAGGATTTTCTTTGAAGCATGTGTCTCTTCTTGGACATTTCTTTCTTTTTGATTTTGCTCTTTTTCTTCCTTGCTTTTGGCTTTCAATTTGCCATGTCTTTCACACACATTTTTTTATTGTGTTTTTTGTTTGTTTTTCTTGGCTTTCATTTCGTCATCTTTTCCTCTTCTTTTTTCTTTGACAGAGTGCGCCCGTATTTATTCGGGGCTCCATTTGCTTTGTGTCTGTCCCTGAGCTGTCACTCATTTCTCAATGATCTTTGAAAAGATCTTTCCTCGCATTTGCCCCCCAGTGTAGAGAGTAATCCTTGATCAGGGTTCAAAGAATTAAGAATTCTTTTGGCTCAAAAGGGGTGACTATGGATAATAATTTTTTTCTTGTGAAAGGGATATGAAAGATGGCCATTCATCATATCAAGCCCAAATATTCTCATTGAAAAGCAATCCTCAGGGGAAATAGATATTCAGAATTTCATTTTGCACTTTGGAATCATCCGAATTCTCATATGCATGATATCATGATTTTTCTTTTTCTTTTTTTTTTTCTTTTTTTTGTTTTTTTCGTCCATGCCCCCAATGATTCATGCATTAGCCCATCCTTCTTCACTATGTATCCATCATTTCCACATATGATGCCCCAATTTGATTATCCATGCGAATTTGTATCAACGAGGAACATGGCAAGTCTAGGTCTGTTTTGAAAAGGCTGAGTTTCCAATCTGAGTTCTTTGAAGAGACAAGGAAAATACGACCCAAAAACAGGTTTTCTCTGGGACAAGGGATAATCTAGTTTAATCATTGTGCCCCATGATGTCAATCATGAAGTGATGTTTGGGCAATTAGTGTTTTGTGGTTATTGGGAAAGGTCATGAATGGTTTTAGCACAATCTTGACACACACCAAATTATCAAAATCTACTCTTGAAAGAATGTCTCATTTGTTTGAATTTCAAGGAATTCGAAAAATTTCAAAAAGTTCGTTCCTTTGTTCATAGCCTAGACTAGGATTTACATCCTTGCTTATTTTGCAATGACAATGCTTCTCTTTTTTCATTCATTTTTCCTTGAAGCATTAGGTCTTTCAAGTGTTATTGATTCAAGGTTTAGGTATAGAGAAGCCCAAAAAAGAGGGGGATGGTGTTGGGTCATTTCTAACACTGATCATCAATCTTCTTGAGACTATCCATTATTAAAACTTCCTTAATGCTTGTTTTTGTAAATTCACGTTTATTTAAAACACAACAAACACAAAGCATTTAAAATTCATTTAATTCATGTAGATGTTAACATGAGACAAGTGCTTTCATCATCACAGTGTATAAAACTACATGCGTCAAAAATGCTCCTATTGACATCCTTCAAAGGTAGTAATTCTCCCCCTAAAACCCTGAAAGAAATTGATTTAGGGCTAAGTGGCCTTCCATTGATCGATAAGCTCCGGTGTCAAAATACCATCACGGATGAGACTTTCAATCCTTTCCTTCAGTTGTCTGCATTTTTCAGTTGAATGCCCAACTACCCCTAGGTGATAATCACACTTGCTGTCAGGGTCATAACTCCTTGCTGATGGATTCGGAGCTATTTTCAAAGGTACCGGGGTAAGGTACTGATTCTTTATTAGTAATGGCAGTAAGTCAGGGATGGGGATTGGAATTCTTTCTTGATTTTCTCGCGGTCGTTTTCTAGAAGTAGGTCTTGTTGCAAGGGCTGGTATAGGATTAGGTGTTTGGGTAGGTAGGTAAGGATAAAGGCTTGGAGATACCTCAGTAGGGTAACATGATTGGTATGAGGGAAATTGGGAATATGGGATGAAATCTTCCATAGTTTGGACATCTTCCTCTTTCTTTCTTGGTGCCTTATTTCTCTCGGTATTGGATGTTCCTTCTCTTTCAAGTTTCCCATTCTTGATAGCATTCTCAATCATCTCCCCTGAAATTACCATGTCCGCAAAATTCTTCGAAGCATTGCCGACGAGTCTGTCATAGTACGGGGCCTGCAGTGTATTCACAAAAAGGATAGTGATTTCCTTTTGTGTCAAGGGCGGTTGTACTTGGACAGCCAGGCTCATCCACCGTTGTGCATATTCTTTGAAGCTCTCAGTAGCTTTTTTCTCCATATTTTGCAAAGTGAGACGATCAAGTGTCCTGTCGGTCATATGCTTGTACTGGTTTAGAAAAGCCCCAGCCAAATCATTCCAAGAGCGAATCTGATCCTTGCTCAACTGACTATACCACCTAATTGCGGACCCGCTGAGGCTATCCTGAAAGCAGTGAATTAAAAGCTTATCATTATCTATCTGACTTCTCATCTTTCGGCAGAACATAGTGATGTGGGCTGATGGATCGGTCGTCCCGTCATATTTCACAAAGTCAGGGATCTTGAACTTAGGAGGAATGACTAAATCGAGGACCAAGCATCGTTCTTTCGCCTCCACACTCCCGAATACATCTGTTCTTTCTATTGCCCGGAGCCTTTCATCTAACAACTGATATTTCCCTTGAGAATCTGCCAACTCAACCTCATTTACTGCAACCCTTTTCAACTTTGCCTGTTCAGCTGGATCATCTGAGTTTAGGACATTGACGGGGTTAACAGTGTTCTGGGCATCACTTATTGCGACCTCATCTTGGCCCTTTTGTACCTCTAACCCTTCTCCGGCGACAAAGTTTTCGGTGTATCCTTTTCCCTTGATTACAGCAGACATTAGCTCCATCAGTTTAGTCATCTGATCCTTAGATTCTGCTTGAGATTTTGCTAGCTGTTCTCGCAATTCTCTCTGTTCCCTTTCCATTTTTTCCATTCGGGCAACTTGTTCATCCTCCATAGCACTAGCCTGTATTAAAAGTGTACTCAGTACTTCTTCTGATTTGAAATGGAAATTCTTTCAAAGACTCCTAAAGCCAAGCCAACTTCTATTTTATTTCCCCCAAATGTATGTCATGATGAATGAGCCATGAATGCAATTTGATGCATGTGAAGCCTAAACAATATGATGTATGGATATGTACAATGGAAACATGCTGACCATATATGTGATATATGCAATCACAATGCCAACATGTTGCAAACAAAGAATAAACAGATCAGCACATGGATATATGCAATGACTGATCATGTGCATTTTAGCATGTTTCCCAATGAATGATCATATATCATATGAATGCAACACGGTGTCAATTATGATACATGCAAACAATGAATGATTGATATAGAGTATATACAAAGAAAATCATGCTAACCATGTGTGTCATGAATGCGACCTAATGCTAACATGATGTATGTAACAAGCAAATTAATGCATGAACATATACAAAGAAATTATGCTGACTATGTTTGTTATGAATGCAACCTGACAAATAATTGATGGGATGCAAAATGCAAAGGGGAAGATATCACGGAGGAAATAAGAATCGGAGGAACTTAATCATCAACATCTTATAAATTTGAAGCATACTCAATTCATTCCCATATCAATGTTCACAATGGTATAAACCATGTTTTACAAAATTTGAGCAGTAGTTAAAACTGTCTTTACAAGCACTTTATTCTTCCTAGCATCCTAAGGCTATAAGAGCCGGCTACTGAAAAAGTGAAATCCTATTACATCATATAAGACCGAAGTCTTTCCACCTCAATGCTGTAAATCTCCCAATCCTAATGGCGTTTTCCCAGTCCTTTATCAATCAGTGTCGTTGGATCCAACCACTTGGCATCTATGAGAGCTTGCACTTTCCTTTTGACTGCTATACAATCTTCGATGCTATGGCCAACAATTCAACAGTGATAATCACATCTTTCATTTGGATTATACCACAATGGATATGGTGGTAACAGGGGTTTCAATGGGACACAGGCAACCATGTGATTTTGGATCAGTATAGGGAGGAGCTCTTGGTAGCTGATTGGAATGGGATCAAAATGCATTTAGGTCTTATTCTGGGATCGTTTCTTAGTCACACATGGCCTAGGAGTTGGGGCACTTGGTGGTAGCACTAAGGTTCGAACCGGAGTGTTTACATGGGGATGTGGCGGAACAGCATGGTAAGGGTATGGATTTGGACACGGGGCCTTTGGAGGTTGTACATAGCTCGAGGTTCCTATCCCAGGTACTGGATAAGGTGATTGATGAGGGAAATAGTATGAACTGGTAGTTGGTAACGATGGAGTGGGATTCAGGAATCCCGTAGTGGTCGTCCCAATGGACGATTGGACCATAGTAGGGTGGGGATACTGGTTTGGACCTAGAACAGTTTGCAGGTATGGTACTGGATTCGAGGTTTCTGTCTTTGGTATCAGGCTTTCAGGTTTAATTATTTTCATGATTTTGTCCACAATTTCATCAGGATTGCAACCTTTGTGGCATTGACAAGTGCAGGATCCAGCAAGGATTGTATGTTCTGGACCTAATGGTTTTGGTTGATCCGAAGATGATGCGAAGCCCTGAGAAAGTTCACCTTTACTGTTACCCATATCCTCAACCATTTTCAGCAATTTGGCAAGTTGTTCCTTCACCTCTCGGATTTCATGTCCATATTCATCTTAATTGCGTTCCAAAGCACCCAATCGTTCCTCCGATTCATTCCTCATATCTCGAACCCCTTTCATGCAAATGAAAATGTCATGAGATTAAGATTATGAATGTACACGCTCTATTCCTATGTGCATGAATAAATTGATGATTAATGCATGAACATATACAGAGAAATTATGATGACTATGTATGCTATGGATGCAATCTAATGCCAGGTATATACAGATAATGACTATGCATGTCATAAACGTGTCCTAACAATGAATGACCATGTATGCTATGACTATAACATGATGTCAAAATGATACATGCAAAAATAAATGAATTAACACAAAGGTATATACAAAGAAATCAATGATTACACGAAATTGGTGGGACCTAAATCTTGATTATACAAAAATCTCATTATGCAAGATTGCCTCCAAATTTATGATTTTTTTTTACATGCTTTTTTTTTGTGTTTTTTTTTATTTATGAAAAACCAATCACATTATTTTCAAAAGAATTTCAGGGTGGATCCCACTATGGTACCATATGCAAATGTTCATGTGACACTACCGGTTTTATGAAATCATCAAATGAAATTACCAACTGTTTATTGCAAAGAATGAGATCAATAACACAACCAAAAATGTACATGCTCTATTCACACATGCATGAAATGTGCAACATGCAAAATGCTTGAAAAAAGATTTTTTTTTTTAAAAAACAGCTAATGAACATCTGCCCCAACAATATCTGCTTATTTAGGCATCACGATGCCTTCGAGGCGGAGTATCACATTTATTACGGGCAATGTACGTACATCGTTGCCCGATCTACCACACTTATTCGGAGTGTAAAATAGGTAACAAAAGGTTTAGAACTGTCCCTCTATGTGTTCCTATTTTCGGTATATCTAACGGAAATCCGGCATGGCTTCGCCTAGGTTCACTATATGAGGGTGAATCGGTTCTAAGGCTCCGAATTGTTCCTCACTGTCGCCGGTGAAGGCTAGTAAGGCACCCCGATAAAAGCGGGTTCAATTCGTTAGAGTATATTTTCCTATGCCCATGCGGAGGATCATCACGAAGGCATTAGGTACTTTATACTCCGAAAGTGTTTCACTAGCCCATACGGAGGATCAATCACGAAGGCGTAGTTACTTTACTCCCACTTAAAAGGACGGAACCCGGGTATAGGATTCATGTTATGCAAATGCACGTGTAGTGTGTGTGGAGGAATAATAAACCTTTCACCACCTATTCTACAAACCTTATTCTAAATGCCCTAGCAATTAAAACATTCAAGAATAGTGTAACGCATTAACCAACAAGCAATTATAATATACAACCTTAAATAACTAGAGAACAAAAATAAAATGCATGCACATGAGTATGAACATATTTAAAAACAATTTATTATTTTCAAAATTCTCCTTATTAAAAAAATGTGGGAATTAAAATCAAATACCAATTAAACCAACAAAAACCGAGACTTTGATAATACACGACTAATTCTAGGCCTGACTCTCTAATATGTCCCCAGCGGAGTCGCCAAGCTGTCGCAACCTAAAAAATAATAACGACGAGTCTCATCGCAAGACTTTATTATTCGTTAGGCGTGACATTACAAAAAACCTGACTTAATTCCTCTAAAAAAATGAAGGTTTTGAAAATGACCTTAAAAGACATGGAGTCGCCACCAATATTTTTTAGCTAGGTGTGATCGGCCACCTATTAAAACCGGTTTTATAAAATATTTTAAAAATTAATTAAAACATTTTAAAAACCAATTTCAAGTCTGCGTTTTAAACCAGAGAAATCAAAGAAGCGGGTTCGGGAGTCGGTTACGTGCGGGGAAGGATTAGCACCCCCACAACGCCCGTATAAATCGGTACCTTATTAATCGTGTGTTATCTCAAGTCTCGGTAAAAGTTGGTTTTAAATTTAGTATTTCAAATTAATTCCCAATTTAAAGAAAAATAATTCCATTTTTTTATTGAAAATGATCCGGAATTTATAAATTCAAAATTTTCCTATATTCCCCAACAAACGTGGCAAAATATAGAAATTTTTATTAGTTTTGGAAAACTTTCCGAATCATTCTCTTTTTTTGAAAGAAAGATATTCATTTATTAATAATAATTGATGATATTCCCTCCAGCAAACCCGGTAGAGAACTCATGAATTATTTTAACTCGGGAATATCTTTATTTTTATTGAAAATCATTATCTTTTTTGAAAACATTTAAAAGAAATGAATATGTATAGGCATGACATAAATAAAATGACATAGCAAAATCTAAATAATATAATGCAACCTAAATGTCATGACACATAGAAATTATTATGGCAAGAATCACATATTATATAAAATGCATGAATATAAAAATGCAATGCATGAGATGTATTTTTTCCTTTAATTAAGGAAATCCGTATATCTAAAAAGATATCCGGCTACCTTAGGAAAATATGTCAAATTAAATATTCTAAAACCAAAATACTTTGTGATTGTTTGAAAACAATTTTGAAAAGCTTGAATTAAAAATAAAAACTGGGCCAAAAATTTTTAAATGGCTCTAATTTCCTAAGTTTAAAAAAATCCGGACTTGACTCTCCTTAACCCGGGACTTGAAAAACCATTTTTAGAGTTAAAAAGGCTTAGAAATTACCCTAAGTCAGTAGCTAACCCTCCTAATCAGCCCACTCTAAGTAAATTAACCAAAACAGAAAATTGGTTTTTCTTTAAGTTCAATTCTGACTCCACTGTCCAGTTTTAATCCACGATTTTTTACCCTATTTTTAAAAATCCCAAAAATTCTAAAAAAATACTGGAGACTCAAGACATGTAAAACTATACGAGAAAAAATTGGATTAATTTTTTGATCAAAGATGAATTCCCAGAAAAACCAGAGATGTACGAGTTTTTGGAGGAGAAAAAACTGCTTTGTTTTTCTTTAAATTCAATTCTGACTCCACTGTCCAGTTTTAATCCACGATTTTTTACCCTATTTTTAAAAATTCCAAAAATTCTGAAAAAATTATTGGAGACTCAGGACATGTAAAAATACATGGAAAAAAATCGACTTAATTTTCTGATCAAAGATGAATTCCCAGAAAAATCGGAGATGTACGAGTTTTGGGTGAAAAAAAAACTGCTTTGCCAACACAATTTTTTTTTTGTCTTTGATAAAATCATTTAAAAACCAAAATAAAAATATTTGAAACTCATAGAATGACTTGAAGACAGTAGCTAGGACTTTTTGAAAGTTAGATAAAATTTGGCTAAGTAAAAAAAATCACAAAGGTAGAATAATCAATTTGACAAACTTAATTTTTCACAAGTGTGCTCAAGAGAGCATGACTTTGAACCATTAATTGGTTCAAGTCATTATTCAAGTGGCATGAACATGAAATGCATGAAATAATGCAGCAAACATAATGCATGAAATGCATGGATTTAAACCTAAAGGTAAGGAAAATGCATGACATAAATAATATGGCCTAGACCTAACATGAACTTGCATGGCAATAAATGCAACCTAGACCTAAGATATGCATGGCATTTTCACAAACACAAGGCATGCTTAATTCAAAAATCCAACCAAATATCATGCAAATGCAAAAACCTAACAACTAGCATGACAAAAAATGCAACACACAATGCAAAACACATGGAGTAGCCAAATGGCCTCAAGCTCCAACAAGCATGGCATTTTCTCAAACACTTGGCATACAAGCATGAAAAACTAAGTCATAACACAAAAATCACACAAGCATTTTCACAAACACTTAATATGCTAAATCTAAAACATGCTCAACTAAGATATAAAACAAGAATCATGCAAAGAATCACACAAGCATTTTCACAAACACTTAATATGCTAACTTTAAAACATGCTCAAATTTAAACAACATGAAAACAGAAAATTAAAAATGCAAAAACATGATATCTAAGACATAAATGGCAACAAACAAAGCAACCAAATTAAAATATAACTCAAGAACATGAAATAACATAACATTTAAAACATCAAAAACAAAGAAAATAGCATAAACAATATGGTAAAATGAATCGAAACAACAACTTAAAATAAATAATGTAGGCCATTTGGCCATGGTGAGTTTATTGTAAAAACAAAATGTAAAAAAAAAAAAAATACTTAAGAAAGGAAATGAAGGAAGAACAAGAAACATTATTTTAAAATGAAAACTCACCAAGTAGAGATTAAAATAGCAAAAAATAAGAATAGAAAATGAAAGTGCAAGAGTTGGTGCTCAAGAGCAACCTCAAGAAGCTAATATTTCAAGCTTTTCTCTTCAAACTTTCCTTTTTTTCTAAACTTTTCTTTTTTTGCTCTCAACCAAGAAGATAAAAACTAAGAAAAACTAAGAGAAATCAGCCAAAATAGAAAAGAAAAAAACAAAATCTGCCTCCCCCCTCTAGGGTTGGCCTAAATGATGCTTATATAGCCTCAAAGATGTTGTCATTTTTGTGTAATCTATTTTCCATCAAATGGCTAATAATTCAAGATGAAAAGTCATGAATTTACCACCTTTAGATTAGCATCTCAGCCCTCTCAAATTACAGCTATGCAAAAATAATGTTGACATCTTTCTTAACCTATGTGGTTTAATCACCATGGCTTGATCAAAGAGAATGGTTAACTAACTCTTGATTTTTAACCACTTGATTGAAAAAAGAAAAAAAAAAATTAGAAGCTTCCTCCTTTCTTTGGGCTTGGGCATGCCAGCACTTCTCTTTTCCAGCCCAACTCTGATTTTTTGAAGGGCCAAAAAAAGCCCTTTTCGGTTGCTTGGGTGAAATGACCATTTTGCCCCCCGGATGCAAGTAAATATCAAACGGACTCCAAATTCAATTTTTATTTTTTTAATACTTCCAAAATAATAAAATATTGAGTTCTGGAAGTTTTCAAAATTATCCGAGTCCGTTTGCTATTTATTTGGATTTTTTCTTCCCAAAAAATGCCCTTTTATGCCCCTACATTTTACCATTTTTTAAACGATCTCCAAATCAAGATTTTTCTTCACCAATCTCTTCAAAATAATTAAAAAGTGTGATCTGGAAGTTTTCATAATTTTTGGAGCTCATTTGGTATTTTTTTTAGGGATTTATCGGCTTGAATTACTGCATAGGAGGCCCGGGATTTGGCCATTTTGCAAACGAACTCGGAATCAAGATTTTCTTTCGCCAATCTCTTCCAAATAATTTAAAAATGAGATTTGCCAAATTTCAGAATTTTTGGAGTCCATTTGCTATTTTTCCGGGATTTTCCTTTTTGAATTACTACATAAGAAGCCCGGGATTTGGCCATTTTGCAAACGAACTCGGAATCAAGATTTTCTTTCGCCAATCTCCTTCAAATGATTTAAGAATGAGATTGACAAATTTTCCATAATTTTCGGAGTCCATTTGCTATTTTTCCCAAATTTTTCCAATTTTGCCCTTTTACCTCCGAACCCCGGTTTTGCTCAAAACAAATCTGATTTTCAGATTTTCTTCAATCTGAGCCTTGGGCCATCCTTTTTTAACCATTCTTCATCCATTGGGGGCTTTGGTCTTACCAAGTTGGGCCATTTCTGTGATTCTTCCCGATTTCACCGAAATCCACTAGAAACCCTAATTCTCGGTTTTCTCCCGGATTGACTTTTCTTTCTGTTTTTCTTGCAAGTGACTTCTCCATTACCCGTAGTCAGTGCTTATCTTTCATTTGGAACCTTCAATTTCGACCAGTTTGATCGTTTAAGCACTTTTCCCCAAATTTCTTGGATTAGGGTTTCTTTTCTACTGAATCTCCAAATCCCAACTTCCGAACTCCATATCTTCCAATGTAGACCTCGGATTATCATAATTCTTTCGCCATTTTTCAATTGAACTTAAAATCTTGATTTTGAAAGTGGGTTGACTTTTTCAGTAGTTGACTTTTTGGGGTTGACTTTTTCGGGGTTGACTTTTTTCAAGTTTGTCTTTTTGTGCTCGCCCTCTTAAACTAAGTCTCGGAGTACCACCTGCAGGATGAAAACAGTCTTTTTATACTCGGAAACATCAATATGGGAAGAAAACATACATGTTTAGTGGTCCGGACAAAATTAGGTGTCTACATATGTCATCAGTCATTTCTTCCGTATCAAAAATTTGAAACCCACTGCTGGATGGGCCAACACCTAGTTCACCCATAACGGGAACCTGACTACTAGATGCACCCATAAATGATGTACCATCAAATGCTGACAAAGGGGTTCCAAACTGATACATTGATGTTAGATATGCTGAACTTGGACTTAGGATGGGGAGCTGGTCATCTAACCTCGTTCTTGGCGGTGATGGTCGGTAACACTCATCAACGTCATATCCGGGGTGACTTACGGAATAACGATGACTGGATGGTACTCCATGATCCCGTTCAGGTTCAGGATGATCAAATGACATCCTCGGTGCTGTGAACTCCGATGAGGTCGGTTGACGCGTTCGCCCACGTTGTCGGCGAGGTCTAGGAGTATCCATATCCTGTCTAGGAGCATCCATATCCTGTGTAGGAGGGACTGGAGCTGAAGTTTGTCCGGTAAATGGCATACTCCTAACATCCTCATACATCGACGGTGGACAAACGAAAGGCCGACCTTCATTTCTATACCATCTTATGTAATCAGCAGATGGGTTGAAATTATTACCAACAATCGGGTAACCTGTCGGAATTCGTTGAAAATGTATATTCCACCATTGGATCCAATGTTCATGCTTCGTAGGCCAGAATTCATCATTACGACCATGCATGTCGACCTTGTGAAGCTTATCAAGGTTCACCGGGGCTGCAGGAATTGGTTGTTGCATCCCAAATTGTCGCAACACCCGGTCAGTTTGGTGCCACTCTACATATGAAAAGCATATCAATGCTGTGTTTGCTTTCCATATATTGAAATTATTGTAGGCATCCGATGGGAGGCATGCCATAATTTCACGCGAGGAATATGGCATCCACAGAAACTGCGAATAATTATTACAAATTATTAGTTTCATATGGATTAAATAAAAAAAAAACTTCAATGTAACAATCGAAATATTTACCTTATCATATCCTAGTCGATCTAGTCGTACTCTTATACTTGCAAGATCGCTCGGAGTCTCTGTAAAATCTCTACTCGTACTCCTACTCCACATATTAAAATGCATATAATATCTTAATGACCTATAAAAATACAAGTTCGTACAAAATTAATAAAATAGTAAAGATTATTACCTGCTTGCAAGGGGGTATACAGCCGAAATATCCACGCGCGGAGCAAGAAATGGTAGCCGATACCAAGCCCATGATTGTAGAAGCACTAAACATTCACCTATGTCATGGCTTTTTGGAACTGTAGCCCGGCAAAGTTCTCTATACAAAACCGCCAAACACGCAGAACCCCAACTATAATTTGCCGTATGCTCTAAATCACGTAGCAATGGAAGATACATTAAATGTACCCGACTGCTCGATTTGTCAGGCATCAGTAATCCTCCAATCAAACGTAAAATATATGCTCTAGCAGCATATTGTATCTGTTGTTCGGTTGCATGTAATGGAAGATTTTGAAACGATTTCAACCAAGTTAGTCTCACCGTTGAGCCAGATACATACTCATCTGGAGGTACCGAGCCCAATAGATCTTGACACACTTCATTCCAATCTAGCAGGCTTCCGCCTGTAACTGCATCGCCATGGATCGGAAGTCCATGTTGCAGCGCAACATCTTCGAGAGTTACCGTGCATTCACCACATGGAAAATGAAAAGTGTGCGTCTCGGGTCTCCATCGTTCGACCAACGCACTGATTAAGTCGGGTTGTATCAAAAATCGTCGAATTTGACTTGCGTGATAAAATCCGGCTCTTCTTAAGTGGTCGATAATAGATGGATGCGGGTCCTCCAATGTAAATTTCCTCGAACGTAACACGCGACGAGTTTCCTGTTATAATAATAAAAATTAATATATTATAAAACTATAACAATTAAAAATTAATAAATAAAACTATAAAATAACAAAACAATAATAATAAAAAATTTCAATTTTTTATATAATTATTAAATAATTCAATTATATAATAAATAAAAAACTATAAAATTAAAATTAAAAGACAACAATAATTACAAAATTATAAAACAATAATAATATAATATAATAAAAAAATTTAAAATTATATAAAACTATAAAATGAAAAAAAATAATATTAATTAAACAATTATAAAACTATAATAATAAAAAATAATATAATATAAAATTTATAATTATATAAAACTATAAAATAAAAAACAGTAATAATTACAAAATTATTATTCTATATAATAATAAAAAGACCATTATAATATAAAAATTAAAATTATATAAAACTATAAAATGAAAAAACAAAAATAATTAACAAATTAAATAACTATAATAATAAAAAATTAAACAATATAAAAAATAAATAATTATATAATTATGAAATCAAAAAACAATAGTAATTAATAAATGATAAAACTATAATTGAATATTATAACATTAAAAATATAAAAATTATAAAACAATAAAACTATAAATTTACAAAATTCTAATCAATAAAAAAAAACTAAAAATGTACAATGTAATACAAATAATATTATAACAATTTACTTACCTCGTTAAATATAACCTCCGATATGTGATTTTCTTGTAACCTCAATAGTGATGATGAAGCCATTTCTAAATATTGTTGTAGAAAAAAAAATTTGTTGTAGAAAGAAATTTTTTTGGTAGAAAGAGATGTAATTGTTGAAAGAAGAATAAAAAAATGAAGGAAGGGAGGGAGGTATTTATAGAGAAAAATGGTGTGGGGGTGGGGGTGTGGGGGGGTGGGTGTGGGGGGGGGTGGGGGGAGTGGGGACGGAAGGCAACGGTCATATGACCGTTGCCTTCTTTCAAATTCAATTTTTTTTTTGTTTTATCTAATTTGTTTTAATATTTTAACAAAATTTAAAAAACAAATTTCATAATATTAAAAATCATAAAATATACCTTACGAATTTTTTTTTAAAATTATAAAAAAAAAAATATTTTAATTTAATTTATAATTTTTAAAATTAAAAAATAAAATTATCAAATTAAAAAATAAATTTAATTTTTGTTTATTAATTTAAAAGAAAAATTATACATGAAGGGAAATCGCCACCCCCATGGCGATTTCCCTTTATCAAATTTGCAAATTTTGCAAATTTAACCAAGGGAAAACGCCACCCCCATGGCCGGGTGTTGCGACAATTTGGGATGCAACAACCAATTCCTGCAGCCCCGGTGAACCTTGATAAACTTCACAAGGTCGACATGCGTGGTCGTAATGATGAATTCTGGCCTGCGAAGCATGAACATTGGATCCAATGGTGGAATATACATTTTCAACGAATTTCGACAGGTTACCCGATTGTTGGTAATAATTTTAACCCATCTG
The DNA here is from genome assembly GCA_030761205.1 of Fremontodendron californicum. NCBI lineage: Eukaryota > Viridiplantae > Streptophyta > Magnoliopsida > Malvales > Malvaceae > Fremontodendron > Fremontodendron californicum. Next base: position 7,166,313 of record JAULJL010000037.1, read on the forward strand.
CTGATTACATAAGATGGTATAAAAATGAAGGTCGGCCTTTCGTTTATCCACCGTCGATGTATGAGGATGTTAGGAGTATGCCATTTACCGGACAAACTTCAGCTCCAGTCCCTCCTACACAGGATATGGATGCTCCTAGACAGGATATGGATGCTCCTAGACCTCGCCGACAACGTGGGCGAACGCGTCAACCGACCTCATCGGAGTTCACAGCACCGAGGATGTCATTTGATCATCCTGAACCTGAACGGGATCATGGAGTACCATCCAGTCATCGTTATTCCGTAAGTCACCCCGGATATGACGTTGATGAGTGTTACCGACCAGCTCCCCATCCTAAGTCCAACTTCAGCATATCTAACATCAATGTATCAGTTTGGAACCCCTTCGTCAGCATTTGATGGTACATCATTTATGGGTGCATCTAGTAGTCAGGTTCCCGTTATGGGTGAACTAGGTGTTGGCTCATCCAGCAGTGGGTTTCAAATTTTTGATACGGAAGAAATGACTGATGACATACAACCGGAACCAGTGGCGGTTATAGGAAGAGGTCGTGGTGGACCGCGAATACGTGCCACTGACGAGGTTGAACGACGGGTGCAACCACCACGCACTAGAAGAGCTCGACATTGTTGCTCTACACCACGCAATAATTAGAATAATTGTAATGTGTTTTAAATTTCTAATATATAAATTTATATGTTTTGCATTTCACGTTAATTATTTTAAATTTGTTCGGAAATTAATTGTTATATTTTATTTTAATTTATATCTTAATGTTGTTATTTAATTTTAATATAATAATCCAAATTACATGGTAAGTTGATTTTCTTTTTTTCATTTTAATTTAATTTTCTTTTTAAATTTTAATAAGAAATAAAATTTTAATCATAAATTAAATTTCAAATGTCCAGTTTTAAACTGTAACAATCTATACTATTATTAAAAACAATGATTAAATTGATGTCACGAGTTAATCGAATACCAACTCAAAAAAAATAATCAAATTAAAAAAATTATTTTACGATACCAACTTAAAAATAACTTCTTTATTTAAAAAAGTGACTCGATAAATTTCTTTAAAAAAAAATTTTATTTACATTTTACATCATTAAATTATTTTTGATATAAATTAAATTTTCCTTTTTATAATATTACAAAATTATAAAAAATACAATTTTTGATATAAAAATTTAATAAAAAATATAATCTTCTTTTTAAATTTTAATAAGAAATATATTTTTATTTTTTATAAAATTGTAATAATAAATTAAATTACATTTTTAATATATATTTAAAAAAAATAAATAACCAAACCTATAAAAAAAATATTTTAATTTAATTTATAATTTTTAAAATTAAAAAATAAAATTATCAAATTAAAAAATAAATTTAATTTTTGTTTATTAAATTAAAAAAAATGATACATGAAGGGAAATCGCCACCCCCATGGCGATTTCCCTTCATTAAATTTGCAAATTTTGCAAATTTAACCAAGGAAAATCGCCATGGGGGTGGCGATTTCCCTTGGTTAAATTTGCAAAATTTGCAAAATACACCAAGGAAAATCGCCACCCTCCATGGCGATTTCCCTTGGTGTTTTTTACAATTTAACGCTGGGAAATCGCCATGGGTGATGGCGATTTCCCAACTAGAAAAAAAAAGGTGATTTTGGAAATTAATCCAAAAATAACGATATTTTAGTATTTTTTTTGGCTATATCTCAATAAAAAAACCGTATTTTGGGAATTATTTTTTTTTGGCTATATTTGAATAAAAAAACCCTTCTTGTCCTTATCCTTGTCCTTGTTAGCTGCGGTTGTTTTCGCCGCCAAAAGCCCATTTCCACCTTTTCCTGCCATCTTCGTTCACCTTCAAAAAAAAAAGAAAAAACCCACATTTAAATTAGTACAAGAAACCCAAAGAAAGTAAAAATAATACGAACACAACATTAGTAAAAACCCAGATCTGCTAAATACTAATCAGATCTAGTCAAGAAATTTTCAAAAGTTTGTAAATCGAAAAATATATATTTTTGTAGTAAAGGAAAAAAAATTAAGGAAAATAAAGGGTGGTGGCAAGAGAGAGAGAAAGAGAGAGACCTGAGGGTTTTTTTATTGAGATATAGCAAAAAAAAAATACTAAAATACCGTTGTTTTTGGATTAATTCCCAAAATCCCTTTTTTTCATCTTTTTTTGCAAATTTTGCAAAATTAACCAAGGGAAATCGCCATGGGGGGTGGCGATTTCCCTTGGTTAATTTTGCAAAATTTGCAAAAAACACCAAGGGAAATCGCCACCCCCCATGGCGATTTCCCTTGGTGTTTTTAGCCAAAATGTGTTTTTTACGCTGGGAAATCGCCATGGGGGGTGGCGATTTCCCAGCTAATGTTAAAACAAGCGGATTTTGGGAAATCATCTGAAATGAACGGTATTTTGGGAATTATTTTTTTTGGCTATATTTGAATAAAAAAACCCCTAAAATACCGTTCATTTCAGATTATTTCCCAAAATCCGCTTATTTTAACATTAGCTGGGAAATCGCCACCCCCCATGGCGATTTCCCAGCGTAAAAGAACACATTTTGGCTAAAAACACCACGGGAAATCGCCATGGGGGTGGCGATTTTCCTTGGTTAATTTTGCAAAATTTGCAAAAAAGATGAAGGGAAATCGCCATAGGGGGTGCCGATTTCCCTTCATGTATAATTTTTTTTTTAAATTAATAAACAAATTTTAAATTTATTTTTTAATTTGTAAATTTTTTTTTTAATTTTAAAAATTATAAATTAAATTAAAATATTTTTTAGGTTTGGTTATTTAATTTTTTTAAATATATATTAAAAATGTAATTTAGTTTATTATTAAATTTTTATAAAAAATAAAAATATATTTCTTATTAAAATTTCAAAAAGAAGATTATATTGATTATTAAATATTTATATCAAAAATTGTATTTTTTATAATTTTGTGATATTATAAAAAGCAAAATTTAATTTATATCAAAAATATTTTAATGATGTAAAATGTAAACAAATTTTTTTTTTAAAGAAATTTATCGAGTTACTTTTTTAAATAAAGAAGTTATTTTTAAGTTGGTATCGTAAAATAATTTTTTTTATTTGATTTTTTTTATTGAGTTGGTACTCGATTAACTCGTGACATCAATTTAATCATTGTTTTAATAATAGTATAGATTTTTACAGTTTAAAACTGGATATTTGATAAAATAATTTTAATTTAATTAATGATTAAAATTTTAAAAAAATACAATTTTATTTCTTATTAAAATTTAAAAAAGAAAATTTTATTTCAGTCCATCAAATGCTGCAAAAAATATTGGAATTGGATTCCTTCTGCAATGGATAAGACTGATGATTTAGGGTTTTAGAGAGGTTTCAGCTATATTTCAGTCCATCAAATGCTGCAGAAAATATTGGAATTGGATTCCTTCTGCAATGGATAAGACTGATGATTTAGGGTTTTAGAGAGGTTTCAGCTATATTTCAGTCCATCAAATGCTGCAGAAAATATTGGAATTGGATTCCTTCTGCAATGGATAAGACTGATGATTTAGGGTTTTAGACAGGTTTTAGCTATATTTCAGTCCATCAAATGCTGCAGAAAATATTGGAATTGGATTCCTTCTGCAATGGATAAGACTGATGATTTAGGGTTTTAGAGAGGTTTCAGCTATATTTCAGTCCATCAAATGCTGTAGAAAATATTGGAATTTGATTCTTTCTGCAATGGATAAGACTGATGATTTAGGGTTTTAGAGAGGTTTCAGCTATATTTCAGTCCATCAAATGCTGCAGAAAATATTGGAATTTGATTCTTTCTGCAATGGATAAGACTGATGATTTAGGGTTTTAGACAGGTTTCAGCTATTTTTCAGTCCATCAAATGCTGCAGAAAATATTGGAATTTGATTCTTTCTGCAATGGATAAGACTGATGATTTAGGGTTTTAGAGAGGTTTCAGCTATATTTTAGTCCATCAAACGCTGCAGAAAATCTTGGAATTTGATTCTTTCTGCAATGGATAAGACTGATGATTTAGGGTTTTAGACAGGTTTCAGCTATTTTTCAGTCCATCAAATGCTGCAGAAAATATTGGAATTGGATTCTTTCTGCAATGGATAAGACTGATGATTTAGGGTTTTATACAGGTTTCAGCTATTTTGAGTCCATCAAATGCTGCAGAAAATATTGGAATTAGATTCTTTCTGCAATGGATGAGACAAATGATGGGATTTATCAATCACATTTTGCATTGAATAAGTTATAACTTTTTCAGTCAAATAGTCCTAGGCAGAATATCAGAATCAGATTCCATCCTATACAAAGGATGGGATTTGTCATCTGGTACAACATAATGAACCATTATAAATTCATAATACTTATGAAGGTTTACAATACCCCCTACAACAGTTTTTCAATCAGATTTTTCCTGAGTGCTAAAACCTCCTCATTCTCATCCTTCTATATTTCTTCTTTCTTTTGCGGAGTGATAATACCTACATTCTCATCTTTCTTAGTTTCATTACTACGCAACATGAGCAATAGAGTGATTGCATTGGTCTACTATAATGGCCAAATTCATAATACTGACGAAGGTGCTACCTTTGATTGTGAACGTCCAAAAAGTTTTCGTGTTGAAGACGACGTCACATTAGAGGAACTGAAGCTGCAAATTCATACAAAAATTAAAGCTGGAAATAGAAAAAGAGTTTCAGAGGTTAAGTACAGGCATCCTCTTTCTATTGGTGAAGGATGTGTCGGATATAGAACATTTCCACTTGAAGATGATGATGATGTCAGATGCATGTTTTATGCTCATGAGACATTTGCAAATGTTGGTGTACTTGAATTATATGCTGACATAGATGATGTGTTGACGATGATTGCGGCCCTTCAAATGTTCGCACAACAGAAAACTTTCCCATAGAAGATTATGATTCTGGGTCGTTCTATGTTCACACTACATACGACGTTCCCATAGAAGAAGTCGTGCCCTTATCTCAAGCTACAACTTTTCAGACTTCATTAGTCTCACAAACCTTATTCCTACTACCCTCGAAGATGAGCCAGCTGGTGTTGATCCTGTTCGTCCACGTGGAGTCCATGGTGAAGATGTTGGTGAATTTAGTGAGCAGGGAGAGGATGCTGAATTCGCAAGTGATGACAATACTGATTCTGACCCAGACGTCGTCCCTGCTGAGATCAACACTCATGGAGATATTCCCCCATATGAGGCTGCATCCCATATGCATACACTGGATCTGGAGGCAATGCATGTGCCGGAATTTCCAGAGTATGCTCATACATTAGCTACGCCTCTGACATTTGATCCATCTGCAGTTGATCTGTGTGTTGGGTTACAATTCCCAACGAAAGAGGCTGTGCTTTCAGCTATCAAGCACTATAACATCAAAAACTCTGTAGATTACAAAGTAATTGAATCTGAGCGGATGAAATATTATGCCAAGTGCGTAATGTATGGGAATGGGTGTAATTGGAGAATAAGGGCAACTTTTATGAAGAAGAAACAGCTATGTGAGATTAGAAAATATGAAGGGCCTCATACTTGCACATCGGGGAGGATTTCACAAGATCATTGCAAGTTAGATTGTAACATGATCTGTTCATGCATTTTGTCATTGGTCCAAGCAAATCCGGAGATTTCCGTTTTAGTTTTGATCGCTGAGATGCGAATCCGATATGGATACATCACCTCCTACAAGAAAACATGGCAAGCAAAGCAAAAGGCAATTGTTCGAGTATTTGGCGATTGGGAAAGATCGTACAATGAGCTACCTAAATGGTTAGGTAGTTGCTGCCTGTGCACATGTCCATGTAGATTGCATGCAATATGTGGACAAAGTCTATAGACTGGAAACTATATTGAATGTTTATAGACATGAGTTCGAAGCTGTTGGAAATGAAGGTTACTGGCCTCAATATGATGGTCCAGAAGTGTGTCCCAATCAAGAAATGCGGAGAAATCCACATGGTCGGCCAAAATCAAGTCGTATTCGTAATGAAATGGACCTCAGGGAGAAAGGCCAACCAAAACGTTGTGGATTATGCAGAAATGAAGGTCATAACCGTCGAAATTGTCCGCATCGATATGGCACATTGGGGGAGACTTCGCATCAACAATAAATGAATTACATGTTTTTGTCAACTTATCATGTACTTTGGATTATTATTTTACATATAAGGGAAAATGTAATGCAAGTTTTTTTGTTTTTTGTTTTTATCTAATACAAATCAATTAACAAAATTTACAAAAATTTGTTCATAAATTTTAAATAATAAAATATACCTTACAAAATTTCTTTTTTTTTTCAATTATAAAAAAATTTCTTTTAATTTAAATTATAATTTTTAAAATTAAAAAACAAAACTTACAAATTTTTAAAATTAAAACAAAACTTACAAATAAAATTTTTGATATACAAATTTAAGACGAAATATTATTTTGTTTTTTTAATTTTTATAAGAAATTTTCCATATTTAAATTTAATAAGAAATTTAATTTAATTTATAATTTTTAAAATTAAAAAATAAAATTTACAAATTAAAAAATAAATTTAAAATATGTTTATTAATTAAAAAAAAAATTATACATGAAGTGAAAATCGCCACCCCTCATGGCGATTTCCCTTGGTATTTTTAGCCAAAATGTGTTTTTTTACGTTGGGAAATCGCCATGGGGGGTGGCGATTTCCCAGCTAGTGTTAAAACAAGCGGATTTTGGGAAATAATCTGAAATGAACGATATTTTGGGAATTATTATTTTTTGGCTATATTTGAATAAAAAAACCAAGGATTAGCACCCCCACAACGCTCGTATAAAATGGTACTTTATTAATCGTGTGTTATCTCAAGTCTCGATAAAAAGTCGATTTTCGATTTGGCATTTCAAATTATTTCTCAATTAAAAAAAATAATTCCATTTTTAATTGAAAATGATCCGGAATTTATTAATTCAAAATTTTCTTATATTCTCCAACAAACGTGGCAAAATATATAAATTTTTATTAACTTGGAATTTTTTTTTTTGAATCATTCTCGTTTTAAAGAAGATATTCCGTTATTAATGATAATTGATGATATCCTCCCCAGCAAACCCGGTAGAGAACTCATGAATTATTTTAACTCGGGAATATCTTTATTTTATTGAAAATCATTATCTTTTTCAAAACATTTTAAATATATATATATATATATATATATATATGAATATGAATATGTGTGACATGGTAAAGATGATATAACAAAGTCTAGATAATATAATGCAACCTAAATGATATGATATAATTTAAATGGCATAGCATATTCTAAATGAAATGAAATATCCTAAGTAACATGATATATTCTAAATGAAATGAAATATCCTAAGTGACATGATATATTCTAAATGAAATGAAATATTCTAAGAAACGTGATATATTCTAATGAAATGATATGATTTAAATGACATAGCAAATTTAAATGACATGAAATATTTTAAATAATATAATCTATATGACATGGAATATAATCTAAATGATATGAAATGACATAAAACATAAAATAATGTTATCATGAAATATGCATGAAAATAAACATAATAATGCATGAACATAGTAAATGCTAAATGATGTAACAAAAATAAATGACTTAAATAAAAAGCATAGGATAGCATGAAATATTCAAAACCATATGACAAACAATATAACCTCATAAAATATAAATCAAAATAATAACATGCCATAGAAATTATCATAGCAAAAATCATATATTATACAATATGCATGAATATGGAAAATGCAATGCATGAAAGTGTATTTTTTTCCTTTAAATGAGGAAATCCGTATACCTAAAAAGATATCCGGCTACCTTAGGAAAATATATCAAATTAATTTTTCTAAAATCAAAATACTTTGTGATTGGTAATTTTGAAAATCTTGGATAATAAAACCTCTTAGCCGAATCCCTTTTAAAAATGGCTCTAATTTCCTAAGTTTAAAATCCCAGACTTGACCACCCTTAACCCGAGGTTTATAAAATCATTTTTAAAGTTTAAAATAGTCTAAAAACCAAGCTAGGGCAGTAGCTAAAGTTCCTAACCAATCCCTCTAAATGCCTTAGCCAAATTCAACAATTGTTTTTCTTTTGAATTCAAATCTGCCTCTACTATCCAGTTTTAAATCTTGATTTTTTTACCTATTTTTAAATGTTCAAAAAAATCTAAAAACAATACTGGAGACTCATAACATGTAAAACTACTTGAGAAAAAATTGGCTTAATTTTTTGATTAAAGATGACTTCCCAAAAAAATTGGGAAAGTCCGAGTACTGGGTGAAATAATATTTTGCCAAAACACATTTTTTTGCCTTTGATAAAATCATTTAAAAATCAAAGTAAAAATGTTGGAGACTCTCCTAAGGACCTACAAACAGTAACTAAAACTTCTAAAAAACTTGGAAAAAAATTGGCTAAAGTAAAATAAAAAAAAATCACAAAAATAGAATAATCAATTTGATAACTCTTTAATTTTCCACATATATGCTCAAGTGAGCATGACTTTGAGCCATTGATTGGCCTAAGTCATAAATCATGTGGCATGACATGATATGCATGAACATATAGCAAGTGAAAGGTATGAAATGCATAATTTAAAACCTAAATGGTATGGAAAATGCATGGCATACATAATATGGCCTAGACCTAACAAACTTGCACGGCAATAAATGCAATCTTAACCTAAATATGCATGAGATGCATAATAATGCAAATGAGACTTAGACCTAAAGTGACATGAAAATGCATGGTAATACAAAGTGACCTAAGACCTTTTTTTCCTTTCAACAATGGAGACAAATCAGCCAAACAAGAGTGAATAGAGAGTGAAATGAAAGAGAGAGAGCCCCCTTCCCCTTAGTGGCCGAATGGCCTTATTGATAGCTAGGGTGTTATCATTTTTTTCCAACTAATTTTGATCCATAGGCTATTAATCCAAGATGTTTAAAATGTGAAATTATCACCCTTAGATTAGGTAATGAGCTATCCACAATTACAATTGTTGAAGAATCTTAAGCCATTATGTTGACATTCCCCCTCTTCATGCATTGGTCCATGTGGCTTAATTACAAAGGCTTGATCAAAAAATAACTACCTTCCTCTTCATTGTTGGCCTTTTGATTAAAAATCAGAAAATATTTGCCCACCATTGGGCTTTGGCTGGCTGACCCCTCATCTTCCAGCCCAATCTCCAATTTTTTAAAAGGCAAGAAAAGCCCTTTTCGATTTCTTGGGTAAAATGACCTTTTTGCCCCCCGAACGTAAATAAATAGCAAACAGACTCCAAATTCAAATTTTATTTTTTCAATACTTCCAAAATAATAAGAAATTGAATTATGGAGATTTTCAAAAATTTTCGAGCCCATTTGTTATTTATTTGGATTTTTTCTTCTAAAATTACCTTTTTGTGCTCCCAAACTTTACCATTTTTTAAACGAGCTCCAAATCCAGATTTTTATTCACCAATCTCTTCCAAATAATTTAAAAGTATGATCTGGAAGTTTTCAAAAATTTTGGAACTCATTTGGTATTTTTTCGGGATTTATCTGCTTGAATTACTACATAGTGGGCCTGGGATTTGGCCATTTTGCAAACGAACTCTGAATCCGGATTTTCTTTCATCAATCTCTTCGAAATGATTTAATAATGAGATCTGTAATTTTTTATAATTTTTGGAGTTCATTTGCTATTTTTCCAAAATTTTCTAATTTTGCCATTTCGCCTCTGAAACCCGGTTTTTCTCAAGACAAGTCCGATTTTTAGATTTTCTTCAAACTGAGCCTTGGCCTATCCTTGTTTAATCACTCTTCATCCATTAGGGGCTTTAGTCTTACCGAATCGGGCCATTTCTGTAATTTTTCCAAATTTCACCGAAATCCACCAAAAACTCTAATTCTCGGTTTTCTTCCGGATTGACTTTTCTTTCAGTTTTTCTTCCAAGTAGCTTCTCCATAACCCGTAGTCAGTGCTTATCTTTCATTTGGAACCTTCAATTTCGACCAATTTGATCGTTTAAGCACTTTTCCCCAAATTTCTCGGACTAGGGTTTCCTTTCTACTAAATCTCCGTAACCCAACTTTCGAACTCCATATCTTTCAATGTAGACCTCGGATTATCAAAATTCTTTCGCCATTTTTAATTGAACTTCAAATCTTGATTTTGAAAGTGGGTTCACTTTTTTAGTAGTTGACTTTTTGAGGTTGACTTTCTGGGGTTGATTTTTTTCAAGTTTGACTTTTTGTGCTCGCCTTCTTAGATTAAGTCTCGAAATACCAGGTACAGGATGAAAAAAGTCTTTTTACATTCTGAAACATCAATTTAGGAAGAAAACATACCTGTTTTAATGGTCTAGACAAAATTAGGTGTCTACATTGGTATTTCAAATTAATTCCCAATTTAAAGAAAAATAACTCCATTTTTTAATTGAAAGTGATCCGAAATTTATTAATTCAAAATTTTTCTGTATTCCCGAACAAACGTGGCAAAATATAGAAATTTTTATTAGCACGGAAAATTTTTCGAATCATTCTCGTTTTAAAGAATATATTCCGTTATTAATGATAATTGATGATATCCTCCCCAGCAAACCCGGCAGAGAACTCATGAATTATTTTAACTTGGGAATATATTTATTTTATTGAAAATCATTATCTTTTTCAAAACATTTTAAAACATATGAGTATGAAAAAGTGGCAAATGAATAAAATGACATAGCAAAGTCTAGATAATATAATGCAACCTAAATGATGTGATATAATTTAAAAGGCATAGCATATCCTAAATCAAATGAAATATCCTAAGTATCATGATATTCTAAATGAAATGAATAAGATTTAAATGATATGGAAAATTTAAATGACATGGCATATCCTAAATAAGATAATCTAAATGACATGGAATATTATCTAAGTGACATGGAATATGAAACATTAAATAATGCTATCATGAAACATGCATGAAAATAAAATAACAAAATGCATGAACGTGCTAAATAACGTGACAAAATAAAATGACTAAATAAAAAGCATAGGATAGCATGAAACATTCCAAACCATATGACAAACAATATAATACCAAAAAATATAAATCAAAATAATAACAAATATCATAGGAAAAAAAAACATATGTTATACAACATGCATGAGTATGGAAAATGCAATGCATGAAAGTGTATTTTTTCCTTTAATTAAGGAAATCCGTATATCTAAAAAGATATCCGGCTACCTTAGGAAAATATATCAAATTAAATCTTCAAAAATCAATATACTTGTGTGATTTGTTTGAAAACAATTTAAGAGACTTGAATAAATATTAAAACCTTAGCCAAAACCTTTGAAAATGACTCTAATTTCCTAAGTTTAAAATCCCGGACTTGACCACCCTTAACCCGAGATTTATAAAATCATTTTTAAAGTTTAAAAATACTTAGAAACTATCCTAAGACAGTAGCTAAAGCTTCTAACCAACCCCCTCTAAATGCTTTAGCCAAATTCAACAATTGTTTTCTTTTGATTTCAAATCTGCCTCTACTATCCTATTTTGACACACGATTTTTTAGCCTATTTTTAAAAATTCAAAAAAATCTAAAACAAATAATGGAAACTCAAAACATGTAAAACTACATGAGAAAAAATTGGCTTAATTTTCTGGTTAAAGATGGCTACCCAAAAAAATTGGGAAACTATGAGTACTGGATGAAAAATTATTTTTCCAAAACACATTTTTTTGCCTTTGATAAAATCATTTAAAAATTAAAGTAAAAATGTTAAAGACTCTCCTAAAGACCCACAAACAGTAGCTAATACTTTTAAAAAGTTAGACAAAAATTGTCTAACAGTAAAAAAAAAAAAATTCACAAAGGTATGATAATCAATTTGACAACTCTTTAATTTTCCACAAGTATACTCAAGTGAGCATGACTTTGAGCCATTGATTGGCCTAAGTCATAAATCATGTGTCATGACATGAAATGCATGAAATACAGCAAATATGATGAATGAAATGTATGATTTAAAAACCAAATGACATGAAAAATGCATGGCAATTCAAAATGACCTAAATGCCTAGCATGAGTTTGCATGGCAATAAATGCTAACCTAACTTAATATGCATGAAATGCTTGATAATGCAAATGTGGCTTAGACCTAATATGTTATGAATATGCATGAAAATGCTAATGTGACCTAAGACCTATGTAGCATACCAATGCATGGCAATACTAATATAATTTAAGACCTAATATGCATGGCAATACCAAAATGGCCTAGACCTAAAATGTAATGAGAATGCATGGCAATACTATGAACATACAATGTCCAATAAACCTAATGCTAATGCTTGAACAAACAGCAACTAATACACAATTTCATGGCATAGTCCTAGCTACCATGGTACCTAAACAAAATGCAAATGCATACACAAGGCAAAGAATGCATGAAGAGGCCGAATGGTCACATGGTCGAAATGTGATGCAAATATGGCAACATGCAAAGTATGATACATTAAAAAAATGCAAAATATAATCAAGAAGAACATAAGGGCCAAAACCTACAACGAAATATCATTTCATGAAAAAATATAAAAATCAAATATAGCATAAAAATAATGTAAAGAACATGATCAAAATAGACATAGACATGCAAAGAAAATATGAAGAAAAACTAGTAAACAAAACAAGGAAAGTTAAGCTCCATGGTTGGTACAAAATGGGCATAGCCTCTTCCCTAACCATAATCACTTGATCTTGTCAAGATCATGAAGCCTTTCCATTTCAAAAAATCTGAAAATAAACCATGCTAATCAAAATAGAGGTGAGCTTCATGGTTGGTAAAAATGGGCATAGCCTCTCCCCTAACCATGGTCACTTGATATGTATCAAGATCATGTAGCCATTTCAACCTCTTTTGCTTTATTTTTTGTAAAAACTCAAAACATTAAAAAACTTAAATAGACCTTCTAAAATCATGTTTCCCACAACAACATGCAAAGAATTAGTTTGTCGTTAAATAGAACAAGCTCTCTATTTAATCTCTAACCATCAAACAACCTAGAATAAGCTCTCTAGATTCAATTTAATGGCAGCTTTATGATGAGAAAGATAGGTTGATCTAAGCAACAAACACATAAGCTCGGATTGTTCAACTTAGGTTATGTTCCACTTTGCAATTATTGAAAACTTGACCATAATCATTAATCACAAATTGCCACTTATGAATAGGAAATCAAGACAATTACACGGATCAAGACTCCTAAACTAGCAATAGATAATTATCAAGATCTATCTAGTTGTACACCTAAACAAATCAAGACAACATCATGAACGATTTTTCAAAATTTGATCAGAAAAACCCGTATGTACAAGAAAATAAAACTCATTAGAACTGAAAATAAGAATAAACCAAGTAACAAATAAACTAAAGAAAACAATCCCCGGCAACGGCGCCAAAAATTTGATGCACCCAAAAGAGTGTATCTTATTTAACCTTGCACTAAAAAGATAAATTGTAAGTATAGTAGTTAGCAAGGGTCGAGTCCTCAGGGATTGGGTTTTAGTTTATAAGTTAATAGTTTAAAACTTAAATTCAAGAACAATAAAAGAAAAGGGGTTTTTGAAGCCAGATTTAAACTAAAGTAAATAATAAGAATAAGATGCAAGGCGGTATAACCAGCCAATAAAAATATATATACTAAATTAGGCGGTATAACCAGCCAATAAAAATATATATACTAAATTAGGCGGTATAACCAGCCAATAAAAATAAAACAAAGTTAATATACAAATTAGGCGGTATAACCAGCCAATAAAAATAAATATAAAAAATAAGCAAACTAAAAGTAAGAAAACAAGTAAGTAAGAAGAATCAAATATGAAAAATATGGTTAAGGTTTCATTCTCCACCACTAGACATCATTAAGAATCAATTTCAGATCTATCAATATCAACCAACTATCAAAATTAACAACCGTAGATAACAACAAGCTCTGTTACCCCAATCTTTCCTTAGTTTGTCGTTAAATAGAACAAGCTCTCTATTTAATCTCTAACCATTAAACAACCTAGAATAAGCTCTCTAAATTCAATTTAATGGCAGCTTTATGATGAGAAAGATAGGTTGATCTAAGCAACAAACACATAAGCTCGGATTGTTCAACTTAGGTTATGTTCCACTTTGCAATTATTGAAAACTTGATCATAATCATTAATCACAAATTGCCACTTATGAATAGGAAATCAAGACAATTACACGGATCAAGACTCCTAAACTAGCAATAGATAATTATCAAGATCTATCTAGTTGTACACCTAAATAAATCAAGACAACATCATGAACAATTCTTGTAGAAGAACATAAGCAACTTTGATAGAAAATTAATGATAGATAGAATCTGAAAATCAATCACAAAACATGTCTAGGGCTTTGAAATCACCCTTAACCAAATAGAAGTTTAGCCTAGCATAGGCATTATAAACATAAAATTAAATAGAATCTAAGAAGAAAATAAAAGAAAGAAAGAAGAAGAAGAAGAAGAATATTAATTATCCAACCTCTTGCTCTTTCTAAAGAAAAAGAAAACTAGAGAAAAGAAAGAAGAAGAAAACTTAGAGAATTTTATTACAATGGCTAATATCCTACCTATGTACAATATGATCCTCTACAATCATCCAAGGCCCTCTATTTATACACATTTTGGAAGGCTAAATGACAAGAGACAAGCTTTACAAATTTCAAAGGTAGGTATAATAGGTGGGTGAATTTTTCTAACAATTTTCGTCATATTGTATGACAATTTTGATCAGCCAACTTGATGGTCGATTTCATCAATGTTGGAGGCCTGATCTGATCACATGGTCTTCTAGAAAAAGGTTCCCCTATCAGTTACGGATCCATAGCCGTTGGAATCAGCTCATTTGCTGATGTGGATAAGCAGATATGGGCAAAATACGAAAACATGTCAGCACAGACGTCATTGCACATCAGCCAACTTGATGGTCGATTTCGTCAATATTAGAGGCCTGATCTGATCATATGGTCTTCTAGACAAAGGTTCCCGTATCAGTTACGGATCCATAGCCATTGGAATCAGCTCATTTTCTGATGTGGATAAGCAGATATGGGCAAAATACGAAAACAGGTCAGCACAGACGTCATTGCACATCAGCCAACTTGATGGTCGATTTCGCTAGGGAAAACGACTCCGTTTCAAGAAGTATAAAACATGAAAAAGATAGATATGCCTCTTAGCTTTGCACGGCTACAAATTTCAGCCTTATTGCTTCAGTGAAACTCCAGATATAGCTGATATGGAAAAATGTGTCGGAACTGGAACTGAACTGGATTTGCCCTTAATTCTAGTAATCTGAAATCACTCAAAGAAACTTGTGAAAAACACCAAATTACATAAAAATATAAAAGATCATAAACACAATTAGACTAAACAATAATAACTCGTATTTGACACAAAACAATAATAAAACATAACTAAAAACTATATAATTATACGAGTTATCAACCATGGTACCTAAACAAAATGCAAATGCATACACAAGGCAAAGAATGCATGAAGAGGCCGAATGGTCACATGGTCGAAATGTGATGCAAATATGGCAACATGCAAAGTATGATACATTAAAAAAATGCAAAATATAATCAAGAAGAACATAAGGGCCAAAACCTACAACGAAATATCATTTCATGAAAAAATATAAAAATCAAATATAGCATAAAAATAATGTAAAGAACATGATCAAAATAGACATAGACATGCAAAGAAAATATGAAGAAAAACTAGTAAACAAAACAAGGAAAGTTAAGCTCCATGGTTGGTACAAAATGGGCATAGCCTCTTCCCTAACCATAATCACTTGATCTTGTCAAGATCATGAAGCCTTTCCATTTCAAAAAATCTGAAAATAAACCATGCTAATCAAAATAGAGGTGAGCTTCATGGTTGGTAAAAATGGGCATAGCCTCTCCCCTAACCATGGTCACTTGATATGTATCAAGATCATGTAGCCATTTCAACCTCTTTTGCTTTATTTTTTGTAAAAACTCAAAACATTAAAAAACTTAAATAGACCTTCTAAAATCATGTTTCCCACAACAACATGCAAAGAAGAAAAGAAGAAAAATCAAGGCAATCACTCATGCTACATTCGGCCAAAGCAAAAACTTGTACAAAAAATTGTTTTCAACCATTTTTGATGAAGAAGAAAAGATGAAAACTTAAATAAACCTTTTAAAACTTTTATTTCTATGAGAAATGTAGTAGGAAAACAAGATAGAAAATCAAGAAATCACCATGGAAAATAAGAAGAAAACCACGCTAGAGCTAGGTGGAAATGGCTATCTTCAAGCTCTCTTAGAAAACATTTTCTTCCTTTCATTCAAAAACCTTTTTTTTGTCAACTAGCTACTGACTTCCAGCCTTCAACCTTTTCCAAAAACTGATCAGCCCCCTCCCCTAATGACTTGGCCGAATGGCATGCCCACCATTGGATGATTTTTGCACTTTTTCTCCTCCAATTTTGGCCCTTAGATTAAGATATTTTATGACAACATAAAAATGTCATATTGCCAATTGAGCAGCCCTTAAGATGTGTACTCAGCCCTTGTAATAACCTCAACCCTTAGATGAAAATGATGACCAATGCCACGCACTCCCTTGCTTGGCCCTTTGAGTGCCTACCTTTGGATGAGTTGTGCTCTTCTATTATTGGCCATTGGATGAGGGTTCTTTCATGACAACATAAAAATATTATCTTGGCATTTAATCCCAGCCCTTGTACATGGCCTAAGCCATTGGACGAAAAGGAACAATCCCATGCACTTCCTTGCTTGGCCAAATGGATGTCCACCTTTGGATGAGTTGTGCTCTTCCATTCTTGTCTATTAGATGAGGGTTCTTTCATGATAAATAAAAATGTCATCTTGGCATTTAATCTTAGCCATTTAATGGTGTATTCAACTTTTCTACAATGCACCTAAGCCATTGGATGAAGAGGGACCATTTGCAAGGTACTAGTGGTAGCATGTGAGCTTGATAGTGACTAAGGAATTAAATTGATCAAGCTTCCTTCTTCTCCTCTATGCTGGCTGATCAAAGGAGCTAAATCCTAGCAATTCCTTTTTTCTTTCATATTTTCCTTAATTACAAATTGGCCCATTTCGGTTTCTTCGATAAAAAGACATTTTTGACTTTCGAACCTAAATAAATAGCAAATGGACTCCAAATTTAAATTTTCTTTTTTCAATACTTCCAAAATAATAAAAAATTGAATTTTGAAGTTTTCAAAATTTTTTGAGTCCATTTGCTATTTATTTTGGATTTATTTTCAAAATTGCCCCTTAATACACCCGAACTTTTGTCATTTTGTGAACGAGCTCCGAATCCAGATTTTTCTTCACCAATCTCTTCCAAATAATTTAAAAGTGTGATCTAGAAGTTTTCAATATTTTTGGTGCTCATTTGCTATTTTTTTCGAATTTTCTTTCGCCAATCTCTTTCAAATAATTTAAGAATGAGATCTGAAAATTTTTAAAATTTTTGGAGTTCATTTGGTATTTTTCCCGAGATTTATCTCTTTGAATTTCTACATAGTGGGCCCGGGATTTGACCATTTTGTAAACGAACTCCGTATCCAGATTTTCTTTCGCCAATCTTTCTGAAATGATTTAAGAATGAGATCTGCAAATTTTCAGAATTTTTGGAGTTCATTTGGTATTTTTCCTGAATTTTCTAGTTTTGCCCTTTTGCCTCCGAAACCCGGTTTTGCCCAAAACAAGTCCGATTTTCAAATTTTATTTTCATGTGTGTTTGTCCTATATTGAGTTTGAGTTGGTCCATAAATGCCCAATTTTTATGATCAAATTCCCTTCCGTTTTGATTTTTCCTCTTTTCAGTATCGAAAATTTCCTCGTTTTTTCGTTTTTCCTTCAATCCGCTCTTTTCTCGGAATTACTTCAAACTGAGCTTTGGGCTATCCTTGTTTAACTATTCCTTATGAATTAGGGGCTCTAATTTTACCGAATCAGGCCATTTCTGCAATTTTTCCAAATTTTACCAAAATCCACCAGAAACCCTAATTCTCGATTTTCTTTCAAATTGACTTTTCTTTCAGATTTTCTTCCAAGTGGCTTCTCTATTACCCGTAGTCAGTGCTTATCTTTCATTTGGAACCTTCAATTCTGACCAATTTGATCATTTAAGCACTTTTCCCCAACTTTTCCGAACTAGGGTTTCCTTTCTATTGAAATTTCGTAACCCAACTTTCGAGCTCCATATCTTTCAATGTAGACCTCGGATTCCGAAAATTCTTTCACCATCTTTCAATTGAACCTCGAGTCTTGATTTTGAAAGTAGGTTGACTTTTTCAGTAGTTGGCTTTTTGGGGGTTGACTTTTCTAGGGTTGACTTTTTCTATCTGCTTTCTTAGACAAAGTCACGGAATACCACCTGCAGGATGAGAAAAGTCTTTTTGCATTCTGAAACATCAATTTAGGAGGAAAACATACCTGATTTAGTGGTCCGAACAAAATTAGGTGTCTACAGCTGCCCCTCTTTGACTATTGTTGAGAATTAGGAATCAGGCAAAGATAAACAAACACTATTTTTCTCTAGTTAGTGAAATCACATGTGAAGAAAAAGGGAAAGGGGTTTACATTCATTTCCAATTTTTTCATCATTTTTATTTTTCATTTTTTTTTTGAAAGCTGTAAATTGAAGATTTCGTCCTTAAATTGAGTTCCCTGAGTAATCAAGGCTCGACCCGTCTTAAGGAAATGAGTTCGATTTGTCCTTAAAACAAAATATTTCTACGGTAAATCTCGGGGTTCGACTCATTAGAAAAGCAGAACGAGTTCGATTTTAAAACAAAAGGAAAATACCTCGACTCATTTTGGGAAGCAAAATGAGTTCGATTTGCAAAGTGATGACTTAGGTGGAACCAATCTAAAATGCCAACTTCACTGGGCTTAATCATTTTGTGCCAGCTTCATCGGGCTTAATCACATCTAACGTGCCAACTTCACTGGGCTTAATCATTTTGTGCCAGCTATATTGGGCTTAATCAAATCTAAAATGCCAACTTTACTAGGCTTAACCATTTTTGTGCCAGCTACATTGGGCTTAATCAAATCTAAAATGCCAACTTTATTGGGCTTAACCATTTTTGTGCCAGCCACATTGGGCTTACTCACATCTAACGTGCCAACTTCACTGGGCTTAATCACCTTTTATGCCAGCTATATTGGGCTCAACCACATCTAATGTGCCAACTTCACTGGGCTTAATCACCTTTTATGCCAGCCATATTGGGCTCAACCACATCTAATGTGCCAACTTCAACTAGGCTTACACCCTTACTGTGCCAGCTTCGTCGGGCTTAAACACCTCTAACATGCCAACTTTACTAGGCTTAATTCCTTTTATGCCAGCTTCGTTGGCCTTAAACATCTCTAACATGCCAACTTTACTGGGCTTAATCACCTCTAACATGCCAACTTTACTGGGCTTAATCCCTATTGTTGTGCCAGCTTACATTGGGCTTAACCAACTAAATGCCAACTTGAACTAGGCTTACACCCTTTCTAGGAAACCTATCTTCTTTTCCTTTTTGTCTTTTCAATGCCTAGTGAATGTAATGATCAAATGTATGGATACAAAAACCAATGTAACTTGCAAAAATGCAGATGCACATGTTCATTACATGACGCATGAATGCTTATGACACCATTTCATATTAAGAGAATGTTAAGAGGATTGATCATCTCCCCTTTTTCCTCGTGTCCTAACGAGGTTTCCTATTGGAGGGAGTGATTCCTGCCCCTTGTCTATATTTTTCAATTCATCTTGTTGGAAGAAATCGCATGGTTTCGTATTCTCGACTTGTCCTTGCCCCAGTCGATTCCTTCTTTTCAGTTATCTGGTCAAAACCAAAACGTAGAGTTAAACTTCATTCAAACTCAAAATTTCATGCCGCTGAACAAAAAGAACTTTTTGCTAGGATCCACACCACGGTTTTAGTTTGTTCTTCCTAAGTCATGTCTGTAGACACCAAATTTTGTCCGGACCACTAAAACATGTATGTTTTCTTCCTAAATTGAGCTTTCCGAATGTAAAAAGACTTTTTTTATCCTGTAGGTGGTACTCTGAGACTTAGTTTAAGAGGGCGAGCATAAAAAGTCAAACACAAAAAAAAGTCAACCCCAAAAAAAGTCAACCTTGAAAAAGTCAACCCCAAAAAGTCAACTACTGAAAAAATCAACCCACTTTCAAAATCAAGATTTTAAGTTCAATTGAAAAATGGTGAAATAATTTTGATAATCCGAGGTTTACATTGAAAGATATGGAGTTCGGAAGTTGGGATTTGGAAATTCAGTAGAAAAGAAACCCTAATCCGAGAAATTTAGGGAAAAGTGCTTAAACGATCAAATTGGTTGAAATTGAAGGTTCCAAATGAAAGATAAGCACTGACTACAGGTAATGGGGAAGCCACTTGCAAGAAAAACTGAAAGAAAAGTCAATCCGAGAGAAAACCGAGAATTAGGGTTTTTAGTGGATTTCGGTGAAATCGGGAAGAATCACAGAAATGGCCCGACTTGGTAACACCAAAGCCCCAATGGATGAGGAATGATTAAAAAGGGATAGGCCAAGGCTCAGCTTGAAGAAAATCGGACTTGTTTTGAGCAAAACCGGGTTTCGGAGGCAAAAGGGCAAAATTGGAAAATTTAGGAAAAATAGCAAATGGACTCCAAAAATTCTGAAAATTTGCAAATATCATTCATAAATCATTTGAAAGATATTGGTGAAAGAAAATCTTGATTCAGAGTTCGTTTGCAAAATGGCCAAATCCCGGGCTTCTCATGAAGTAATTTAAGAAGGAAAATCATGGAAAAATAGAAAATGAGCTCCAAATCTTCTAAAAATATGCAAATATCATTTTTAAATTATTTGGAAGAGATTGGAGAAATAAAAAATTGATTCGGAGTTCGTTTGCAAAATGGCCAAATCCCGGGCCTCCTATGCAATAATTCAAGAAGATAAATCCCGAAAAAATAGCAAATGGACTCCAAAAATTCTGAAATGTTGCAAATCTCATTTTAAATTATTTGGAAGAGATTGGAAAAATAAAATCTTGATTCGGAGTTCGTTTACAAAATGGCCAAATCCCGAGTTCCTATGTAGTAATTCAAGCAGATAAACCCGAAAAAATACCAAATGAAATCCAAACATTATGAAAACTTCCAGATCACACTTTTAAATTATTTGGAAGATATTGGTGAATAAAAATCTTGATTTGGAGCTTGTTTAAAAAATGGTAAAATATGGGGGCATAAAAGGGCATTTTTTGAAGAAAAAATCCAAATAAATAGCAAACGGACTCGAATAATTTTGAAAACTTCCAGAACTCAATGTTTTATTATTTTGGAAGTATTAAAAAAAGAAAAATTGAATTTGGAGTCCTTTTGATATTTATTTTCATCCGGGGGGCAAAACAATCATTTCACCCAAGCAACCAAAAAGGGCTTCTTTGGGCCTTTCAAAAAATCAGAGTTGGGCTGGAAAAGAGAAGTGCTGGCCCGCCAAGGCCCAAAGGAAGGAGGAAGCTTCTGATTTTTCAATCAAATGGCCAAAAAATTAAGAGTTAGTTAGAGATTCTCTTTGATCAAGCCATGGTGATTAAGCCACATAGGCCAAGAGAGAGTGTCAACATTATTCTTGAATAGCTGTAATTGGGAAAAGCTGATATGCTAATCTAAGGGTGATAATTTCATGATTTTTTCACATTGAATTATTAGCCATTTGATGGAAAATTGGTTAGGAAAAAATGACAACATTTTTGGAGTAAAGAGAGGGGGTTCGGCCAGCTCTAATAGGGGGCAGAATTCGTTTTTTCTCACTTCATTTTTTGCTGATTTCTCTTGGTTTTTACTTGGTTTTTCTCTCTTTGGTTGAAAGTAAAAAGAAAAAGTTTAAAAAAGAAAGGAAAGTTTGAAGAGATAAAGCTTGAAATATAGCTTCTTGAGGTTGCTCTTGAGCACCAACTCTTGCACTTTCTTGATTTTCCATTCTTGTTTTTGCTATTTTGATTACTATTTGGTGAGTTTCCTTTTTAAATAAATGTTTTTTTTATTGTTCTTCTTAAGTTCTTTCTTCATCTCTTTCTTAAATATATTTTTTACATTTTTTTCAATTTCTCACCATGGCCGAATGGCCTACATTCTTTATTTAAGTTGTTGTTTTGTTTATTTTATCATTTTTTTATGTTATTTTCTTTGATCTTGATGTTTTAAGTGTTATTCTACTTCATACTTGAGTCATATTTTAATTTGGTTGCTTTGTTTGTTGCCATTTATGATTTAAATATCATGTTCTTGCATTTTTTAATTTTCTATTTTCATAATGTTTAAATTTGTTGGTGTTTTAGATTTAGTATATCAAGTGTTTGTGAAAATGCTTGTGTGGTTTTTTGCATGATTTGAGTTTTATATTTTAGTTGAGCATGTTAGTATATCAAGTGTTTGTGAAAATGCTTGTGTTGTGTTTGCATGATTTGAGTTTTATATTTTAGTTGAGCATGTTAGTATATCAAGTGTTTGTGAAAATGCCATGCTTGTTGGAGCTTGAGGCTATTCGGCTACTCCATGTGTTTTGCATTGTGTGTTGCATTTTTGCCATGTTAGTTGGTAGGTTTTTGCATTTGCATGACATTTGATTTAGTTTTGCATGCTAGTATACCAAGTGTTTGTGAAAATGCCATGTTTACTAGTTACATAGGCCATTCGGCCACTCCTTGAATTTTTGCATTGTATGTGCATTCTTACCATGTTAGTTGATAGGTTAGCATTTGCACGATATTTGTTTGAGTTTTTGGTTTAAGCATGCTTTGTGTTTGTGAAAATGCCATGCATATTTTAGTTATTAAGTTTGGTTTATTTGCCATGCATGTTCATGCATTTTAGGTCTAGGTTGCATTAAATGCCATGCAAGTTCATTTAGGTCTAGGTTACTATATGAATGCCATGCATTTTTTCATGACATTTAGGTTTAAACTCATGCATTTCATGCACTATGTTTGCTGTAATTTTTTCATGCCACTTGAATAATGACTTGAGGCAATTAATGGTTCAAAGTCATGCTTTCTTGAGCACACTTGTGGAAAATTAAAGTTTGTCAAATTGATTATTCTACCTTTGTGATTTTTTTACTTAGCCAATTTTTATCTAACTTTCAAAAAGTCCTAGCTACTGTTTGTGAGTCATTTTGTGAGTTTTAAATATTTTTACTTTGATTTTTAAATGATTTTATCAAAGGCAAAAATGTATTTTGCAAAGCAGTTTTTTTCACCCAGTACTCGTACTTTCTCAATTTTTTTGGGCATTCATCTTTAATCAGAAAATTAAGAGGATTTTTCCCGTGTATTTTTACATGTCCTGAGTCTCCAGTATTTTTTTTAGAATTTTTAGAATTTTTAAAAATAGGGTAAAAAATCGTGGCTTAAAACTGAACAGTGGAGTCAGAATTGAATTTAAAGAAAAGTCATTTTTCTGTTTTGGTTAAGTTACTTAGAGGGGGCTGATTAGGAAGGTTAGCTATTGACTTAGGGTAGTTTCTAAGCCTTTTTAAACTCTAAAAATGATTTTTTAAGTCTCGGGTTAAGGGTTGTTAAGTCCGGGATTTTAAACTTAGGAAATTAGAGCCATTTTAAAAAAAAAAATTAGCCCAATTTTTATTTTTAATTCAAGCTTTTCAAAATTGTTTTCAAACAATCACAAAGTATTTTGGTTTTAGAATATTTAATTTGACATATTTTCCTAAGGTAGCCGATATCTTTTTAGATATATGGATTTTCTTAATTAAAGGAAAAAATACATTTTCATGCATTGCATTTTCTACATTCATGCATTTTATATATATGTGATTTTAACTATGATGATTTCTATGATATTCTTATGATTTTGAGCTATGTTATATTGTTTATTAAATGACTTGGAATATTTCATGATATCCTATGCTTTTTATTTATTTTTTTTTGTTGTTATATTGTTTAGCATATACTATGTTCATACATTATTATTTTCATTTTTATTTCCATGCATATTATATGATAGTATTATTTTATATTCCATGTCATTTAGATTATATGCCATATCATCCATATTTTCCATGTCATTTAAATTATGTCATCTCATTTAGAATATATCATATGACTTAGGATATTATATTTCATATAGAATATATTATGTCACCTAGGTCATTTCATTTCATTTAGAATATATCATATGACTTAGGATATTACATCTCAGATAGAACATATAATGCTACCTAGGTCATTTCATTTCATTTAGAATATGTCATATAACTTAGGACATTTCATTTCATTTAGAATATGCTAAGGCATTTAAATTATATCATATCATTTAGGAAGCATTATATTATTTAGATTTTGCTATGTCATTTTATTTATGTTATGCATATACATATTAATATCTTCTAAAATATTTTCAAAAGGACAATGATTTTTAAATAAAAAATAAAGATATTCGCGAGTTAAAATAATTCATAAGTTCTCTATCGGGTTTGCTGGAGGGAATATCATCAATTATCATTAATAAAGGAATATCTTTCTTTCAAAAAATGAGAATGATTCGGAAAGTTTTCCAAAACTAATAAAAATTTCTATATTTTGCCACGTTTGTTGGGGAATATAGGAAAATTTTGAATTTATAAATTCCGGATCATTTTCAATTAAAAATGGAATTATTTTTCTTTAAATTGGGAATTAACTTGAAATACTAAATTTAAAACCGATTTTTTACCGAGACTTGAGGTAACACACGACTAATAAGGTACCGTTTTATACGGGCGTTGTGGGGGTGCTAATCCTTCCCTGCACGTAACCGAGTCCCGAACCCGTTTCTTTGATTTCTCTGGTTTAAACGCAGACTTGAAATTGGTTTTAAAAATGTTTTAATTAAGTTTTAAAATATTTTATAAAATCGGTTTTAATAGGTGGCCGATCACACCTAGCTAAAAAAGATTGGTGGCGACTCCATGTCTTTTTCAAGGTCATTTTCAAAACCTTCATTTTTCTAGAGGAATTAAGTCAACTTTTCCTTGGTTGTTTTTAATGTCACGCTTAACGAATAATAAAGTCTTGTGATGAGACTCGTTATTTTTTAGGTTGCGACACGACTCCGCTAGGGATTATTAGAGAGTCAGGACTAGAATTAGTCGTGTGTTATCAAAGTCTCGGTTTTGTTGGTTTAATTGGTATTTAATTTTAATTCCCATACTTTTAAAATAAAAGAGAATTTTGAAAATAAAAAAATGTTTTAATATGTCCATATTCATGTGCATTCATATTATTATTTGTTCTCTGGTTATTTTGTTGCGTATATTTATATGTTCGCTTGACTGATGCTTTACATTGTTTGATTTTAGTGGGGTATTTAGAATATGGGTTGTAGAATAGGTGGTGACAGGTTTGTTTTGTTCCTCTGTACACACTATATTTGCATTTGCATAACATGAATCCTCTACCCGGGTTCCGTCCTTTTAAGTGGGAGTAAAGTAACTACGCCTTCGTGATTGATCCTCCGTATGGGCTAGTGAAACACTTCCGGAGTATAAAGTACCCAATGCCTTCATGATAATCCTCCGTACGGGCATAGGAAAATATACTCTAACGAATTGAACCCGCTTTTATCGGGGTGCCTTACTAGCCTTCACCGGCGATAGTGAGGAACAATTTGGGGCCTTAGAACCGATTCACCTTCATATAGTGAACCTAGGCGAGCCATGCCAGATTTCTGTTAGATACTCGAAGTTTAAGAACACATGGAGGAACATTTCCAACCTTTTACCATCTTTCTATATGTTAGATACAATTTGGGTGATGATGAACGAACATCATATAGCTCGTATTTTTTTATTATCTTGTCCCAGAGGCGTCGTAATGCCGAAGCTCTGTTTAAATTTTTGGGACATTTAAAAAAAAAATTGTTGTTATTTATGTTATATTTGTGAATTCATTTCTTTATTAATCTATTTCTTTCTTTTTTCTTTTCTTTGACATGCATCATAGACATCATCATACACTTGAAGTTTATTGGCCTCGTGATAGTTATCAAACCGAAGGACTTTCATGGAGTGTCAGGTTATTTCAGTGATAGAAGATCATGCAGTAGTCAGGGCACGGTCGAAAAAAGTCAGAGGGAGGATGGTGATTGCCTCAAGAAAGATTATGTGTCAGTGTTGCCGGAAAGGGTCAAAGTGGATCCTAGACAGAATAATCTCCGAGGGTTAGCCGACATTTGGAATCAGTGGAATGTCTCAGAGAAAGAAGCCTTCACTCAGAAATATGGAGACATAGCACTCTTAATTTCAATTCAAGTCAATAGTGGGTTGATTCAGGCTATGGTACAGTTTTGGAATCCTGCTTATAGATGTTTCACTTTTAACAAGGAAGATATGACACCACTGATTGAAGAATATTCAGCACTGTTACGTATTGAATGTCATAACCCTGATCGGGTATATTTGAAGGAAATGAAACCTTCAGGTTTGAAGAAGAAAGTGGCTAGGATCACAGGAATGGATACAACATGGGTTGAGAGTCATGTGGACACAAAGTAGAAAAATGGGTGCATTCCATGGGAAACTCTCCGACAGTTGATATTGGGTTGTTCCGACAAAGCAAAAGGCAGGGATATCTTCGCTCTAGCCATCTACGGGTTAATCATATTCCCGAAGATATTGGGTCATGTGGATATAGCCGTGTTTGATTTCTTTGAAAAGTTGGAACAGAAGATCAACCATCTCCGGCCATCATAGCTGAAACTATCCGATCCTTGAATTTTTGTAAAAGGGCAGGACAAGAGAGAATCAAGGGGTGTGTACAACTCCTTTATATTTGGATTCAAAGTCACTTTTGGAAGATAGAAAATGTTTCCTTCAAACCG
Organism: Fremontodendron californicum; assembly: GCA_030761205.1. Taxonomy (NCBI): domain Eukaryota; kingdom Viridiplantae; phylum Streptophyta; class Magnoliopsida; order Malvales; family Malvaceae; genus Fremontodendron; species Fremontodendron californicum. The sequence goes on from JAULJL010000037.1 coordinate 7,193,349, forward strand.
TACATGAAGACTTTAGTTCCGATTAGGGAATTCCTTCAGATGGATTGGCCTAAAGACGGGAATGAAGAGAAATGGGTCAACATGTTCCGGAATCTAAAAGGGGAGATGGTGACTTGGAGAGCTCCATGGATAGTTCCTATGCCGATTATGTACAAATGTGGGGACAACCCGGGAGTTCCACTACTCGGAATTTGGGGGTCTGTGAGTTATGCGCCTTTGTTGGTGCAAAGACAGGTTGAGTCTTGGCAATTCACACCAGTGACTCATAATCTAGGATCATCAGAGTTCATATATGGGGAAGACGGATATTCTGGAAAAGTGTGGCCAGTGATTGAAGCATGGAAGAAAACTCACCTGATCAAAGTGGCCAGATATGCTGACACCGTCACACCTGATTACCTGGTATGGAGGGAATTAAGGGTTAATGATAGACTGTTAACATCAGATGGGGAAGAGGTCCTGATAACTCGTATAATTATATAGTTTTTAGTTATGTTTTATTATTGTTTTGTGTCAAATACGAGTTATTATTGTTTAGTCTAATTGTGTTTATGATCTTTTATATTTTTATGCAATTTGGTGTTTTTCACAAGTTTCTTTGAGTGATTTCAGATTACTAGAATTAAGGGCAAATCCAGTTCAGTTCCAGTTCCGACACCTTTTGCCATATCAGCTATATCTCGAGTTTCACTGAAGCAATAAGGCTGAACTTTGTATCCCTGCAAAGCTAAGAGGCATATCTATCTTTTTCATGTTTTACACTTCTTGAAACGGAGTCGTTTTCCCTAGCGAAATCGACCATCAAGTTGGCTGATGTGCAATGACGTCTGTTCTGCACCGTTTTGGTATTTTGACCATATCTTCCGATCCACGTGCGCAAATGATCTGATTCCAACGGCTATGGATCCGTAACTGATAGGGGTATATTTTTATAGAAGACCATTTTATCAGATCGAGCCTCCAACATTGACAAAATCGACCATCAAGCTGGCTGATTAGAATTGTCATACAATATGACGAAAATTGTTAGAAAAATGCACCCACCTATTATACCTACCTTTGAAATTTGTAAAGCTTGTCTCTTGTCATTTAGCCCTCCAAAATGTGTATAAATAGAGGGCCTTGGATGAGTATTGGGATACATTATACATTGGTAGGATATTAGCCTTTGTAGTAAAATTCTCTAAGTTTTCTTCTTCTTTCCTTTCTCTAGTTTTCTTTTTTATTTACTTATGCTTCTTACATTTCTTTTCATTTTATTCATATCTAGTATGTGTTGCTAATCATATTGTTGAGGTGATGAGGTGAAGCTCTTGGTAAATGCTAAGGTTAGTCTCTTAAACATGAGCTAAAATGAATCATCATTTATAAACACTAGTATAGATAATATTTTCTTTTGGTTTAAAATCATACTTGCAAAGTAGAGATCTTGATTCATTATTGACAATGAAAATGGCACAGTAAATGCTTGGTTTCATAACCTTGATTTGTTGTAGACATATACCTTGGCATAAGGAATGCTTGGACTCTTTTTATGAGTTTTGAGGACACCAAATGAACATAATATCATATGCTATGGACGTTGGACTGAATTGCTAAACCTTCCGATTGGAACCTCCCTTATGTGTGGATTTCAATTGTGTAATAAAACAAGATTAATCTTAGCATAACACCAAGAGTGGAGTCTCTAACCTCAACATCCTTTCTTATTGTTTTTTATATCTTGTTTAATTGTTTTTATGTTATTTTGTTTATTTTGTTCTCTAATATCTTGTTTATCTTATTTTGTTGTTGATTCCCTAATATCTTGTTTACTTTCTTTGTCTTATATATTTATAAACTTATACTTATTAATACGCTTCCCTGTGGTTCGACCTCGGACACCCGAGAATTTATTACTTGAACATAACCTGCACTTGGGTTTACAACTCTTAATTGAGTTACCATCAAGTTTTTGGCGCCGTTGCCGGGGAGGCAATACTAAGTATATAAGTTTATAAGTATATTTATTTTTATTGGCTGGTTATACCGCCTAATTTTGTATATATTTGTTTTTATTGGCTGGTTATACCGCCTAATTTAGTATATTTATTTTGTTTGGCTGGTTATACCGCCTATTTTGTATATTAACTTTGTTTTATGCTTGTTTGGCGATGTGATTTTAGATCTCGTCGTTTAGTTAGATTTTATTGTGAAACTTTTTCAGGTAATCTTTCTAATACAACTCCTACCATGGCTGACAATGAAAGTGTTCATGCTGAAGATGAGAACAGACAAGTACGCACCATGCGTGACTACTTGCAACCAACTCGAAGCTCATCACCCTCTTGTTTTATTTTTCCTCTCAATGCAAACAACTTTCGTTTTAAACCAGGTATGATAGCTTTGCTTCCAAATTTCTATGGGTTGGAATCGGAAAGTGCTTACTCGTTTCTAAAAGACTTCGAAGATGTATGTGTCACCTTTAATGACCAACAATGTACAAATGAAATTGTCAAGCTAAAATTATTTCCTTTTTCTTTAAAAGATAAAGCAAAAATTTGGCTTCATAATTTAAAACCAAGGTCAATTGGCACATGGCAAGAATTACAAACTGAGTTTCTAAAGAAATTTTTCCCAGCACATAAAACTACTGCTTTGAAAAGACAGATTCAAAATTTCAATCAAAATCAAAATGAAGCATTTTTTCAGTGCTGGGATCGTTTTAAAGATTTGTTAAGTTCTTGTCCACATCATGGTTTTGAGAAATGGCGTCTTATTAGTTTCTTTTATGAAAGTTTAACTCCCGAAACTAAACAATTTGTTGAAACAATGTGTAACGGTGAGTTTCTAGAAAAAGAACCTGAAGAAGCCTTTGACTACTTAGACCATTTGGCAGATAACTCTCAAGCCTGGCACACAGATAATTCCTCTGAAAGTTCCAATAGATCTAATGTTGTTTCTAACAGAGGAAAATATCATTTTAGTCAAGAAGATGAGATAAAAGCTAAAGTAGCTAATTTGGCTAGAAATATTGAAGCCATGGAACTTAGAGAAGTAAAAGAAGTCAAAACGGTTAAAAATGAAGAAAGTTGTGGAATTTGTGAAATTATGGGACACCCCACTTCTGAATGTCCAAACATTCCCATTCTTAAAGAAGCGTTGCATGATCAAGTAAATTCCATAAACACATTTAAAAAACCTTTTCCTTCTCCTTACTCTGAAACGTATAACCCTGAATGGAGAAATCATCCCAACTTCAGTTGGCGGAATAATAATCATGTTCAGGTACCACAATCTCAAAAGCCGGGCAACACTTTTTCCTATCAACCTTCACGTGTACAAACCTTGGAAGAAACATTGCAAGCATTCATGCAAACACAAGCAAATGTGAATAGCCGGACTTCACAGGACATCAATGAGATCAAAAACACCTTGTCCACATTGACAGCTTCATTACGCACTCAAGAAAAAGGTAAGTTTCCTGCTCAACCTCAGCCTAACCCTTCTACTCAATGTCTTGTTTCTTGCTCCAATGAAACTCAACAGGAAAATGCCAGTTCTATCACAACTCTTCGAAGTGGAAAGGCAATTGACAAAAAGATTCCATCAAAAGACCAAGATCCTCTTTCCCCTCCGAAAAGTAATGGTAAGGATGATGGTAAGTCTGAACTTCTTGAAAATTTGGACAAAGAAAAAGGTATGCATCCTGCTCCTTTTCCTCAAAGGTTGCAAACAATAAAGAATTTGAATCAAAATGCAGAAATATATGAACTTTTCAAACAAGTTAAGATTAACATTCCTTTATTGGATGCAATCAAACAAGTTCCATCTTATGCTAAATTTTTGAAGGACATGTGCACAGTTAAAAGGAAACATAATGTACAAAAGAAAGCATTTTTGACGGAAAGTGTGAGCTCAATCATTCAGCACCTTACTCCACCAAAATTCAAAGATCCTGGATGTCCAACAATCTCATGCATCATTGGAAACACTAGAATAGAACGTGCATTGCTTGATCTTGGTGCTAGTGTTAATCTTTTGCCTTTTTCTGTTTATCAACAGTTAGGTTTAGGTGAACTCAAGGAAACACCTGTTACACTTCAACTAGCTGATCGTTCTGTAAAAATTCCTCGAGGGATAGTTGAAGATGTTTTGGTTCAAATTGATAATTTTTACTTCCCTGTTGATTTTATTGTTTTGGACACACATCCTGTTTCAAATCCAAATGTTCAAATTCCTGTTATATTAGGCCGTCCATTTCTTGCAACTTCTAATGCTCTGATAAATTGCAGGAATGGTATGTTGAACATTTCTTTTGGAAATATGACTTTAGAATTAAATGTGTTCAACATTTGCAAGCAACCTGGTGATAATTCAGAAGTACATGAAGTGGATTTCATTGAAGAACTTGTTCATGAACATCTCACCACTACCACATTCCATGATCCTTTAGAAGCTTATTTAATTGAATATGAGTTTGATAATGCTTCAGAAATTTCACACACTGATTCTTTGTTAAAATCTTTTCAGGATAAGCATTGTTGGAAACAAAAGTTTGAGGAACTACCATCACTTACAAATGTCACTGTACCATCAACTATTGAACCACCCAAGCTGGAGTTAAAACCATTGCCATCCGAGCTAAAATATTCCTTTTTGGGTGAGAGTGAAACTTTTCCAGTCATAATTTCTTCACATCTTGATGAACTACAAGAAGGTAAGTTGTTACAACTTTTGAAGATGCACAAAAATGCATTAGGATGGACCTTAGCTGACATAAAGGGAATAAGCCCATTAATCTGCACACATAATATTTATTTAGAGGAAAATGCTAAACCCTCTAGACAAATGCAACGAAGGCTTAATCCTAATATGAAAGAAGTAGTGAGAAATGAAGTCATTAAACTTCTAGATAATGGAATCATTTATCCTATCTCTGATAGCAAATGGGTAAGTCCTACTCAAGTCGTACCTAAGAAATCTGGAGTTACTGTAGTTAAAAATGAAAACAATGAATTAATTCCAGCTAGGACTGTTACTGGTTGGCGCATGTGCATTGACTATAGGAAACTTAACTCAGTGACGAGGAAAGATCATTTCCCTTTGCCTTTCATGGATCAAATCTTAGAAAGAGTTGCAGGGCATGAGTTTTATTGTTTTCTAGATGGATATTCTGGGTATAATCAAATTGCCATTGCACTTGAGGACCAAGAGAAAACCACTTTTACATGTCCTTTTGGTACTTTTGCATATCGTAGAATGCCATTTGGATTATGTAACGCCCCTGCCACATTTCAAAGATGCATGCTTAGCATTTTTAGTGACATGATTGAACGTAATCTTGAGATTTTCATGGATGATTTTTCTGTTTCTGGTGATTCATTTGATGATTGCTTAGCCAATTTGAAAAATGTATTGATTAGGTGTGAAGAAAAAAATCTTGTTCTTAATTGGGAAAAATGTCATTTCATGGTCACTAAAGGTATTGTACTAGGTCACATTGTTTCTGCAAAAGGGATTGAGGTAGACAAGTCAAAACTTGAATTGATTGCTAATCTACCCACACCAAAGACAGTAAAGGACATTAGGTCATTCTTGGGACATGCAGGTTTTTATAGAAGATTCATAAAAGATTTTAGCACAATATCTAAACCTCTATGTAATCTTTTAATGAAAGACACTGCATTTGAATGGACTAAAGATTGTGAAGATGCTTTTGAAAAACTCAAAAATATGCTCACTACTGCTCCTATTATGAGATCTCCTGATTGGTCCTTACCATTTGAAATAATGTGTGATGCTAGTGACTATGCTGTTGGTGCTGTGTTAGGACAAAGGAAAGATAATAAACCACATGTAATTTACTATGCAAGTAAAACTTTAAATAGAGCCCAAATGAATTATTCCACTACAGAAAAGGAATTACTTGCAGTTGTTTTTGCATTGGATAAATTCAGATCTTACCTTGTTGGATCATCAATTGTTGTCTTTAGTGATCATGCAGCTTTAAAATATCTTCTCTCTAAGAAGGATGCAAAACCTAGGTTGCTGAGGTGGATCCTTTTGCTGCAAGAATTTGACATCACCATTCGAGATAAAAAAGGAGTAGAAAATGTGGTGGCTGATCATTTATCAAGACTTGTTTGTGATGAATCTTTTGGAACCTCACCAATAAATGATACTTTTCCTGATGAACAACTTCTAATTGTCTCCACGACACCTTGGTTTGCTGACATTGCTAATTTTCTTGCTACAGGAAAAATTCCTTCTCAATGGAGCACACAAGATAAAAGGAAGTTTCTGAATGAGGTAAAGAAGTTCTATTGGGATGACCCTTACTTGTTCAAATATTGTCCTGATCAGATTTTTCGAAGATGCATTCCCGACAATGAGGTAAGTAGTGTAATTAAGTTTTGTCATTCCGAGGCATGTGGTGGTCATTTTTCATCAAAGAAAACTGCTGCAAAAATTTTACAGTGTGGATTTTACTGGCCAACTTTGTTCAAAGATGCACATAATTTTTGCAAGTCATGTGAAAGTTGTCAAAAATTAGGTTCCATTTCGAAAAGAAACATGATGCCTTTGAACCCAATTCTTGTAATTGAAATTTTTGACTGTTGGGGTATTGATTTCATGGGACCATTTCCACCATCTTTTGGTTTCTTATACATTTTAGTTGCAATAGATTATGTTTCAAAGTGGATAGAGGCAATTCCATGTCGAAATAATGATCACAAAACAGTGATTAAATTTTTAAAAGAAAATATTTTGAGTCGATTTGGAATTCCTCGATCTATCATAAGCGATGGGGGAACACATTTTTGCAACAAGGTTTTTGAAACATTAATGAAGAAATATGCCATTACACACAAAGTTGCAACCCCTTATCACCCGCAGACAAATGGACAGGTAGAATTAGCAAATAGGGAGATTAAACAAATTTTGGAAAAGACAGTTAATCCAAATCGCAAAGATTGGTCTCTTAGACTTAACGATGCATTATGGGCCTATCGAACAGCTTTTAAAACAGCATTGGGCATGTCTCCTTATAGGCTAGTTTATGGAAAACCTTGTCATTTACCTGTGGAACTTGAGCATAAAGCATATTGGGCCATTAAAATGTTCAACTCAAACCTTGATGACGCTTCTAATTTACGAAAATTACAAATAAATGAACTTGAGGAACTCAGAAATGATGCATATGAGAATTCTAAAATTCATAAAGAAAGAACTAAAGCCTTTCATGACAAGTTAATTTCAAGAAAAACATTTAATGTTGGGCAAAAAGTTCTACTTTATAATTCTAGACTTCACATATTTCCTGGTAAGTTGAGATCAAGATGGACTGGCCCATTTGTGGTTAAGCATGTGTATCATTATGGAGCAGTTGACATTGAGAATCCTCAAAATGGTAACGTATTCAAGGTAAATGGACAAAGACTCAAACTCTTTTTGGAAAATCATGTTACTCAAGAAGAGGTTGTTTTTCTTTCTGATCCTTGTTTTGAAAATAACTAGATGTAAATATAATTTTTTTTTTACCCCGGTTAAATGGCGGATAACGGTACTCCGTGATTATTTAAGTCGGTTCCATCAGCTACCCACAAAACTGATATTGTATATAAATTTCTCTTTCATTTTATTTTATTTCATTTTTTTTCAGGATGGATGATATTCTCAAAAGATTGCAGAAACGATTTCCTCCTTTTCCTCGGAATATTTTACTGAAGCTTTACCAAGTTCGATTAGAAAGATTAAGAATGCTTATGAACAAAGGGATTCCTGAAGACATACGTTGGATAATTGAAGCCAAGGTACGTGAAGATGAATATCTTCCTGTTTTGCATTTACCAGGTACAGGTAGAAGCACTTATGCAAAGAAGCGACGAGCAAAGCGCATGAGTTCAAATTGCCACAAGTGTGCACGATGGACGTGTAACGGTAAATGTCGTTCTATTGGGATTCCGTCCTCTAATCGAGATGATAAAATTGAATTCATTAAGGATGGACTGAGTAAGGAGAATTTGGATAATATCCAACTTTCTCTTGAGACGCATCCTAGTGGAGACGTACAAAGAGAAATTCTTGATTTATGGCCGCAATTCCAAAGGGAATGGCAACATCTTGGGAATCTGATGTTAAAAGACCCTGTTTGCCAGCTTGTAAGAAAACTGGATGGGAAGCATATCCTCGACTCATAGAAGGCGTTTAAGCCGTTTCTGGACGTAAAACCAGAGGAAGATGTGAGCCACAATCACAACTACAATAAATGACTTCTCAGCTTTTGGTTTGATTTGCAATAATTTTATTTCGGTTTAGTTTACGTGTTGTTCGATTTGTGTAATTATTCTCTTTTTTTTTGCATTGGTCTTTTACAGTTGATTTTTCTTCTCTTTTTGATTTTCTTCCTGAAATCACGCAAAAATCTTTTGTTAGGTTAACATTTTCTTCTGACAGGTCAAATACACTTTCGGCGACATTATTACTCTTGTCTGATTCACTACTCAGTCCTCTATATATTACACCATGTACTCATTCTCTTTCAGGCACTCGAAAAAGAAAAAAAATGGAAAGCACTTCGTCCCAGCGCATTAAAAAAATTTGTGTCTTTGGAGGTGCTTATCCAGGGAAAAATAACATATTCGCTGATGAAGCCATAAGAGTTGGAGTAATACTTGCCCAACAAAAGATCCACTTGATTTATGGAGGCGGTAGTACGGGTTTAATGGGAGCAGTCGCTACAGCAGCACACGCCGGAGGAAGTCCAGTTCTAGGAATCGTGCCAAAACTATTCACAGATTTTTGTGGACCTACCGTGGGTAAGGAAATACAAGTCTGGAGTATCCCTGAACGGATAACAATCATGTACCATTCTGCCGATGCATTCATTGCCTTACCAGGAGGTCTGGGTACATTGGAAGAAATAGCTTGCGTGGCTTCTTGGTCATCTTTGGTCACAAATAAGAAACCCATTGGTTTGCTTAATATTAATGGTTATTTTAGTAATTTACTTTCATATTTAGATAATGCTGTGGATAATGGATTCATGTTTTCAGAGGCAAGGAGAACCATAATTTCTGCTACAACCATTGAAGATTTACTCAAAAAGCTACAAGCTTATGAGTGTTTATCTGCTACGGTTGTTTCGCAAACGCTCGGAAAAAGAAAAAGAGATATGGACGAGCAAGGAGTGGATTGCACTTTGTCTTTGTGACATTATCTAACATTTTGTTGGTTGTGTCTCAGTTATAATAAGTGGTTAGCAACCTCTGCAGGTAATATCTCCTAAATTCTACCTTTAAAATTTGACATTGGGGACAATGTCATATTTTAGTAGGGGGTAAGGGACATATTTTGCTAAAAAAAAAAAAATTTGTTGTGTTTTAAGACATTTAGAAGTATTCATTCTGAACAAGGTCTGAGTAAGGGAGACTTGAGACATACCTTGTCAGTTTGATTTAATCTTCTTCTTCAAAAAAACAAAAAAAACAAAAAAAACAAAAACAAAAAAAACAAAAAAAAAAAAGAGCATGTTTAGACTTAGTGTGTTTTTTTTTTACTTTCAATACAATGATGAGATATGAATTGCATAAGTCTAAAACAGATTTATTAGTGAGAAGATTTTCATGAGAATTGAGCTTGATGTCAACCTTTTTATGAGCCAATGTTAATATGATATGTTGATTGAGAAAGAAGCATGTTTAGACTTAATCTGACTTGTATAATCATCTTTGTGAGTTTTTGAGCCTATAATGATTGATGCATTATACAAATCAATCTAATTTCTTTCTTGAGTGCTCTTATGATTACATGATTCTCTAGAACTTGCTTTAAACCGTTTGAGACTATATTGATACATGTGACAACATGAATATGATAGAGGCATTAGGATTATAACCAGAGCCAAACAGCCATCCATTATTAATGTTCTACGAGAACATCCCCACTAGTGAGCCAATTTGAGCCTACATTAAATATGATGTTTTATTGGTAACCACAACTTACACCTAGCCTAAATATGCTTATATCCTTACCCTTGTTCTAAAGATGAATTTTATATTTTGAGACATATTGCAAAAAACAAGGGATATTTTTATTTGAAAATTTGGGTTAGAAACAAAAGATAAGTGTGGGGGAAGAAAAGAAAAGAAAAAGTCAAGAGAAAAAGAAAGGGATCATTGTCAAATACATTCCCATATTAAAAAAAAAAAAAAAAAAAAAAAAAAAAATCTTCTCTTGAACTTCTAGAAAAAGATGTTACAAAGTTGGTTAGAATGATGCAAAGGCTCAACATGAATATTTAGCCTATGTTATTATGTGCTTTATAAGAGTTTTGAGAAGTTTTATTTGTATGATCTTATTATGTCTCTAAAATCTATGAACTCTTTGGAACCTTTGTGATATCTTTATCCTTTTGTTCTTTAACCACATTATAACCCTTTGGCCCCATTACAACCTTGAATAAAGACCTCTTGATTTATGAAGTTGTATGATCTAAATAGTGGAGAATAGGTGGACAAGCAAGCATATGGTAGAAGTGTTTTCATGAGATTGATTGAGTGTAAACACTTTACCACTACTTTAAAGAGTGAAAATCAAGAGAGTATCCCATGTGAGAAGTTGAGATTAAGTTTGAATATACACTATTTTGATTGAAATATGTTATGTTATTATTGGCTTAACTCAAACTATTTACATTCGAGCAAGATCTTTTGTGAATTTCTTTAAGCTATTGATTAGTTTTTAAGACTTGTCCAATGATTATCTCTAATTTATATTGGAAGGATTAGTTATAATTATTATTTTTAGTTTTTCTTATGTCTTCAATGTTTGTGGGTATCGTCCTAGTAAACCCTCACGAGACTAAACTCGTCCACTAGGGACACCTAGGGGTTTAAAGGCTTGTGTCACATGCTAAGTGCCACCGTGATTTCCTACGAAAATGGATTAGATTAGATTTTCTTATTTTATTATTATTTTTTTTTTATTGAGTCGTTGCTAGGGACTAGCAACAATCTAAGTATGGGGGTGTGATAACTCGTATAATTATATAGTTTTTAGTTATGTTTTATTATTGTTTTGTGTCAAATACGAGTTATTATTGTTTAGTCTAATTGTGTTTATGATCTTTTATATTTTTATGCAATTTGGTGTTTTTCACAAGTTTCTTTGAGTGATTTCAGATTACTAGAATTAAGGGCAAATCCAGTTCAGTTCCAGTTCCGACACCTTTTGCCATATCAGCTATATCTCGAGTTTCACTGAAGCAATAAGGCTGAACTTTGTATCCCTGCAAAGCTAAGAGGCATATCTATCTTTTTCATGTTTTACACTTCTTGAAACGGAGTCGTTTTCCCTAGCGAAATCGACCATCAAGTTGGCTGATGTGCAATGACGTCTGTTCTGCACCGTTTTGGTATTTTGACCATATCTTCCGATCCACGTGCGCAAATGATCTGATTCCAACGGCTATGGATCCGTAACTGATAGGGGTATATTTTTCTAGAAGACCATTTTATCAGATCGAGCCTCCAACATTGACAAAATCGACCATCAAGCTGGCTGATTAGAATTGTCATACAATATGACGAAAATTGTTAGAAAAATGCACCCACCTATTATACCTACCTTTGAAATTTGTAAAGCTTGTCTCTTGTCATTTAGCCCTCCAAAATGTGTATAAATAGAGGGCCTTGGATGAGTATTGGGATACATTATACATTGGTAGGATATTAGCCTTTGTAGTAAAATTCTCTAAGTTTTCTTCTTCTTTCCTTTCTCTAGTTTTCTTTTTTATTTACTTATGCTTCTTACATTTCTTTTCATTTTATTCATATCTAGTATGTGTTGCTAATCATATTGTTGAGGTGATGAGGTGAAGCTCTTGGTAAATGCTAAGGTTAGTCTCTTAAACATGAGCTAAAATGAATCATCATTTATAAACACTAGTATAGATAATATTTTCTTTTGGTTTAAAATCATACTTGCAAAGTAGAGATCTTGATTCATTATTGACAATGAAAATGGCACAGTAAATGCTTGGTTTCATAACCTTGATTTGTTGTAGACATATACCTTGGCATAAGGAATGCTTGGACTCTTTTTATGAGTTTTGAGGACACCAAATGAACATAATATCATATGCTATGGACGTTGGACTGAATTGCTAAACCTTCCGATTGGAACCTCCCTTATGTGTGGATTTCAATTGTGTAATAAAACAAGATTAATCTTAGCATAACACCAAGAGTGGAGTCTCTAACCTCAACATCCTTTCTTATTGTTTTTTATATCTTGTTTAATTGTTTTTATGTTATTTTGTTTATTTTGTTCTCTAATATCTTGTTTATCTTATTTTGTTGTTGATTCCCTAATATCTTGTTTACTTTCTTTGTCTTATATATTTATAAACTTATACTTATTAATACGCTTCCCTGTGGTTCGACCTCGGACACCCGAGAATTTATTACTTGAACATAACCTGCACTTGGGTTTACAACTCTTAATTGAGTTACCATCAGGTCCAGTTCATGAATCCGCCACCGAGGGAAATGCCATTAGAGTTAGAAATCGCAAAGGAAGAATTTGAAAAAGAAAAGGCTCGGATGAGCAAGGAGATTGCCCGACTCCAAGAAGAGCTTGAGGACATGAAAAATAGGGAATCAGCTCGGGAAAAAGAAAATGAACAGATCAAGAGAGAAAGGGACACTGTTAAGGGCGATCTTCGGGAACTACATTTGGAGAACAAGAGGTATCGCTTTGAGCTCAGATTTGAGGGGACTATCAAGACTTTCGGGGAATGGGAACATGAGGTCAAAAACCTTAAAAAGGAGAATAACTACTGGAAAGAGAAAGCAAAACACGAGGAAGCCCGAGCAAATCAACTGGAGAAACAAGCTAGGGAAAGCTTATACGGCGATGCTTCTGCTGACACGTCAAAGGGTTGTGAACAAGTAGGGATCAGATGGAAGAGCAAGGCAATCAAAAGAGGACAGTGAAAAAGGTCCAGAATCCGAAGGAGTTACCAGTGTTTTGTAATAGTTTTTAGGAGAGATAAGTTATCATGTTGTCTAAAGCAGGGATCTTTTCTTTGATGTATTTAGTTCCAGGAAATCAATGAAATACCGTTTGGTTGGAATTATCCCGGGGCCAATACTTTAATTACATTCATTTTTCACTAGTTCATTCTTTTATATATTTTATTTGTTTATAATCATTCATTCATTTATTCTTTATAAATTGTTCATACACTTAGTCATTTATTGGTCCACTCATTTATTCATTATAGGTTCATACACTTAGTCAATTACTTAGTTGTTCATTCATTAACATTGATTCATTCATTCATTCATTTATTCATTTTTATAAAATAAAATAAGAAATGCATCAATAATTTCTAATCCATAGTTTTTAAAACTAAAGGTACAATTGGTCGCACTCAGAAAGAACCAGACTTCCAACACCCTTACAATACTCGATCTCGAACAAAAGCCATGGAAAACGATCAGCTTGCCAAAATTGAGAGAATGGAAAGAATCCAGAAAGAATTACAAGAACAGTTAACTAAGTCTCAAGAGGAGACACGAGAACAGATGACAAAGCTCATGGAGATGATGAGCACTATGATGAAACAGAAGTGGCCCGGAGAGGATTCAGTTACTGGAATGGGGGCAGTGAATCAGGAGGATCAACCAGAAGTAGTACAGAGAAATGGACAGACATCCCAACCTATGGGAAATGAAATCCCAACTAGGGCAGCATGCTACATCTATATTCAACCAGCGGCCGAAGCACAAAATTTTGGTCCAAAAAGGGATAACATCGGAGTTGATCCAATTGAGGTTGAGGTTCCAGATTTCTAAGAAATGGCAAAAAAGGAAAGGGCCAAAATGACTGAACTGAAGAGGGTCAAAACCGCTGAATCTCAGAAGAAATATCAGTTGTTGGAAGAAAGGCTAAGAGCAGTGGAAGGAGCAGAGTTGTTTGGCAGTCTAGATTCCTTAAGAGATGAGCTTGATACATGATCTAGTAATTCCACCGAAGTTCAAAGTACCCGAATTTGAAAAGTATAAAATGGGACCACCACCCCATCAGCTCATCTGACCATGTACTGTAGAAGGATGACAGGGCATGAAGATAATGAGAAATTGCTTATTCATTGCTTCCAAGACAGCTTAACAGGGTCAGCCACCCGATGGTACAATCAACTGAGTCATACCAAGATTCGTTCATGGACGGATTTGGTTAGGGCTTTTATGGAATATTATAAGCATGTTTCCGACATGGTACCGGATAGGCTGTCATTACAAAATATGGAAAAGAGGTCCAATGAGACCTTCAAAGAGTATTCGCAGTGGTGGAGGGATCTGGCCACACAAGTGCAACCCCCTTTAACTAGCAAAGAAACCACGGTGCTTTTCATCAACACATTGAAAACACCCTATTACGACAAATTGGTGGGAAGCGCTATGATAACTCGTATAATTATATAGTTCTTAGTTATGTTTTATTATTGTTTTGTGTCAAATACGAGTTATTATTGCTTAGTCTAATTGTGTTTATGATATTTTATATTTTTATGTAATTTGGTGTTTTTCACGAGTTTCTTTGAGTGATTTCAGATTACTAGGTTAAATCAACAATTAAGGGCAAATCCAGTTCAGTTCCAGTTCCGACACCTTTTGCCATATCCACTATATCTGGAGTTTCACTGAAGCAATAAGGCGGAATTTTTTACAGTGCAAAGTTAAGAGGCATATCTATCTTTTTCATGTTTTACACTTCTTGAAACGGAGTCGTTTTCCCTAGCGAAATCGACCATCAAGTTGGCTGATGTGCAATGACGTCTGTGCTGACCTGTTTTGGTATTTTGACCATATCTTCTGATCCACATGAGAAAATGATCTGATTCCGACGGCTATGGATCCGTAACTGATAGGGGTATATTTTTCTAGAAGACCATTTGATCAGATCGAGCCTCCAACATTGACAAAATCGACCATCAAGCTGGCTGATCAGAATTGTCATACAATATGACGAAAATTGTTAGAAAAATGCACCCACCTATTATACCTACCTTTGAAATTTATAAAGCTTGTCTCTTGTCATTTAGCTCTCCAAAATGTGTATAAATAGAGGGCCTTGGATGAGCATTAAAGATAGATTGGTAGGATATTAGCCATTTTAATAAAATTCTCTAAGTTTTCTTCTTCTTTCCTTTCTCTAGTTTTCTTTTTTATTTACTTATGCTTCTTACATTTCTTTTCATTTTATTCATATCTAGTATGTGTTGCTAATCATATTGTTGAGGTGATGAGGTGAAGCTTTTGGTAAATTGATGGAGACTCAATTAAGAGTTGTAAACCCAAGTGCAGGTTATGTTCAAGTAATAAATTCTCGGGTGTCCGAGGTCGAACCACAGGGAAGCGTATTAGTAAGTATAAGCTTATAAATATATAAGAAAAAGAAAGTAAACAAGATATTAGGGAATCAACAACAAAACAAGATAAACAAGATATTAGAGAACAAAATAAACAAAATAACATAAAAGAAATTAAACAAGATATAAAAAACAATAAGAAAAGATGTTGAGGTTAGAGAATCCACTCTTGGTGTTATGCTAAGAT
The DNA here is from genome assembly GCA_030761205.1 of Fremontodendron californicum. NCBI lineage: Eukaryota > Viridiplantae > Streptophyta > Magnoliopsida > Malvales > Malvaceae > Fremontodendron > Fremontodendron californicum. The sequence continues at coordinate 7,208,957 of JAULJL010000037.1, forward strand.
TAATCTTGTTTTATTACACAATTGAAATCCACACATAAAGGAGGTTCCAATTGGAAGGTTTAGCAATTCAGTCCAAATTGTCCAACGTCCATAGCATATGATATTATGTTCATTTGGTGTCCTCAAAACTCATAAAAAGAGTCCAAGCATTCCTTATGCCAAGGTATATGTCTACAACAAATCAAGGTTATGAAACCAAGCATTTACTGTGCCATTTTCATTGTCAATAATGAATCAAGATCTCTACTTTGCAAGTATGATTTTAAACCAAAAGAAAATATTATCTATACTAGTGTTTATAAATGATGATTCATTTTAGCTCATGTTTAAGAGACTAACCTTAGCATTTACCAAGAGCTTCACCTCATCACCTCAACAATATGATTAGCAACACATACTAGATATGAAAAGAAATGTAAGAAGCATAAGCAAATAAAGAAAAAGAAAACTAGAGAAAGGAATAAAGAAGAAAACTTAGAGAATTTTATTACAATGGCTAATATCCTACCAATGTATAATCTATCCCAATACTCATCCAAGGCCCTCTATTTATACACATTTTGGAGGGCTAAATGACAAGAGATAAGCTTTACAAATTTCAAAGGTAGGTATAATAGGTGTGTGCATTTTTCTAACAATTTTCGTCATATTGTATGACAATTCTGATCAGCCAGCTTGATGGTCGATTTTGTCAATGTTGGAGGCTCGATCTGATAAAATTGTCTTCTAGAAAAATATACCCATATCAGTTACGGATCCATAGCCGTTGGAATCAGATCATTTGCTCATGTGGATCGGAAGATATGGTCAAAATACCAAAACATGTCAGCACAGACGTTATTGCACATCAGCCAACTTGATGGTTGATTTCGGTAGGGAAAACGACTCCGTTTCAAGAAGTGTAAAACATGAAAAAGATAGATATGCCTCTTAACTTTGCACGTTTAAAATTTCAGCCTTATTGCTTCAGTGAAACTCCAGATATAGCTGATATGGCAAAAGGTGTCGGAACTGGAACTGAATTGGATTTGCCCTTAATTCTTGATTTAACCTAGTAATCTGAAATCACTCAAAGAAACTCATGAAAAACACTAAATTACATAAAAATATAAAAGATCATAAACACAAGTAGACTAAGCAATAATAACTCGTATTTGACACAAAACAATAATAAAACATAACTAAAAACTATATAATTATACGAGTTATCACACCCCCACACTTAGATTGTTGCTAGTCCCTAGCAACGACTCAATAAAAATAAAATAAGAAAATCTAATCTAATCCATTTTCGTAGGAAATTACGGTGGCACTTAGCATGTGACACAAGCCTTTAAACCCCTAGGTGTCCCTAGTGGACGAGTTTAGTCTCGTGAGGGTTTGCTAGAACGATACCCACAAACATTGAAAAACTAAAATATAAGTAAACTACATACACTAAAAATATTTACTCCTAATCCTTTTAATATAAATTAGAGACAATCTTTGAACAAGTCTTGTAAACTAATCAATAGCTCAAAGAATTTCACAAAAAATCATGCTTGAATGTAAATAAATGAGTTAAGCCAATATTAACATAACATATTTCAATCAAAATAGTGCATATTCAACTTAATTTCAGCCTCTCACATGGGATACTCTCATGATTTTCACTCTTTAAAGTAGTGGTAAAGTGTTTACACTCAATCAATCTCATGAAAATAGTTCTACCATATGCTTGCTTGTCCACCTATTCTCCACTAAAAGATCATGCAACTTCATAAATCAAGAGGTCTTTATTCAAGGTTGTAATGGGGCCAAAGGGTTATAATGTGGTTAAAGAACAAAAGGATAAAGATATCACAAAGGTTCCAAAGAGTTCATAGAGTTTAGAGACATAATAAGATCATACAAATAAAACTTCTCAAAACTCTTTACAAGTACATAGTCACATAGGTTAAATATTCATGTTGAGCCTTTGCTTCATTCTAACCAACTTTGTAACATCTTTTTCTTTACTTTAACTAGAAGTTCAAGAGAAGATTTTTTTTTTTTTTTGAATATGGGAATGTATTTAACAATGATCCCTTTCTTTTTCTCTTGACTTTTTCTTTTCTTTTCTTCCCCCACACTTATCTTTTGTTTCTAACCCAAATTTTCAACTAAAAATATCCCTTGTTTTTTTGCAATATGTCTCAAAATATATAATCCATCTTTAGAACAAGGGTAAGGATATAAGTATATTTAGGCTAGGTGTAAGTTGTGGTTACCAATAAAACAGCATATTTAATGTAGGCTCAAATTGGCTCACTAGTGGGGATGTTCTCTTAGAACATTAATAATGGATGGCTGTTTGGCTCTGGTTATAATCCTAATGCCTCTATCATATTCATGTTGTCACATGTATCAATATAGTCTCAAACGGTTTAAAGCAAGTTCTAGAGAATCATGTAATCATAAGAGCACTCAAGAAAGAAATTAGATTGATTTGTATAATGCATCAATCATTATAGGCTCAAAAACTCACAAGGATGATTATACAAGTCAGATTAAGTCTAAACATGCTTCTTTCTCAATCAACATATCATATTAACATTGGCTCATAAAAAGGTTGACATCAAGCTCAATTCTCATGAAAATCTTCTCACTAATAAATCTGTTTTAGACTTATGCAATTCATATCTCATCATTGTATTAAAAGGAACTAAAACACACTAAATAATAATAATAATAATAATAATAATAATAATAATAATAAAGACTCATAAAAAAAATAGTAGACAAAAATAAAAGAAATCCTAAATCGTTCCCCCCACACTTAATTCTTACATTGTCCTCAATGTAAGTCTATTAACCCAAATGAAAGAATCATGTGTAAGAGAAAAGAACTAATAACATAAGAATAGGAATAACTAAGACTCAAAACAAAACAAACTCATGCAACCTAAATAATCCTAAAATACTAAACAAAAATTAACAAGTAAACATAAAAAGATTAAAATCAAACTGACAAGGTATGTCTCAAGTCTCCCTTACTCAGACCTTGTTCAGAATGAATACTTCTAAATTGCTTAAAACACAACAAACTTTTTTTTTTTGAAAGAAGAAATCAAACTGACAAGGTATGTCTCAAGTCTCCCTTACTCAGACCTTGTTCAGAATGAATACTTCTAAATGGCTTAAAACACATCAAATTTTTTTTTTTTTTTTAAATTAGCAAAATATGTCCCTTACCCCCTACTAAAGGTAGAATTTAGGAGATATTACCTGCAGAGGTTGCTAACCACTTATTATAACTGAGACACAACAAACAAAATGTTAGATAATGTTACAAAGACAGAGTGCAATCCACTCCTTGCTCGTCCATATCTCTTTTTCTTTTTCCGAGCGTTTGCGAAACAACCGTAGCAGATAAATACTCATAAGCTTGGAGCTTTTTGAGTAAATCTTCAATGGTTGTAGCAGAAATTATGGTTCTCCTTGCCTCTGAAAACATGAATCCATTATCCACAGCATTATCTAAATATGAAAGCAAATTACTAAAATAACCATTAATATTAAGCAAACCAATGGGTTTCTTATTTGTGACCAAAGATGACCAAGAAGCCACGCAAGCTATTTCTTCCAATGTACCCAGACCTCCTGGTAAAGCAATGAATGCATCGGCAGAATGGTACATGATTGTCATCCGTTCAGGGATACTCCAGACTTGTATTTCTTTACCCACGGTAGGTCCACAAAAATCTATGAATAGTTTTGGCACGATTCCTAAAACTGGACTTCCTCCGGCGTGTGCTGCTGTAGCGACTGCTCCCATTAGACCCGTACTACCGCCTCCATAAATCAACTGGATCTTTTGTTGGGCAAGTATTACTCCAACTCTTATGGCTTCATCAGCGAATATGTTATTTTTCCCTGGATAAGCACCTCCAAAGACACAAATTTTTTTAATGCGCTGGGACGAAGTGCTTTCCATTTTTTTTTTCTTTTTCGAGTGCCTGAAAGAGAATGAGTACATGGTGTAATATATAGAGGACTGAGTAGTGAATCAGACAAGAGTAATAATGTCGCCGAAAGTGTATTTGATCTGTCAGAAGAAAATGTTAACCTAATAAAAGATTTTTGCGTGATTTCAGGAAGAAAATCAAAAAGAGAAGAAAAAGCAACCGTAAAAGATCAATGCAAAAAAAAAACGAGAATAATTACACAAATCGTAAATTAAACCGAAATGAAGTTATTGCAAATCAAACCAAAAGCTGAGAAGTCATTTATTGTAGTTGTGATTGTGGCTCACATCTTCCTCTGGTTTTACGTCCAGAAACGGCTTAAACGCCTTCTATGAGTCGAGGATATGCTTCCCATCCAGTTTTCTTACAAGCTGGCAAACAGGGTCTTTTAACATCAGATTCCCAAGATGTTGCCATTCCCTTTGGAATTGCGGCCATAAATCAAGAATTTCTCTTTGTACGTCTCCACTAGGATGCGTCTCAAGAGAAAGTTGGATATTACCCAAATTCTCCTTACTCAGTCCATCCTTAATGAATTCAATTTTATCATCTCGATTAGAGGACGGAATCCCAATAGAACGACATTTACCGTTACACGTCCATCGTGCACATTTGTGGCAATTTGAACTCATGCGCTTTGCTCGTCGCTTCTTTGCAAAAGTGCTTCTACCTGTACCTGGTAAATGCAAAACAGGAAGATATTCATCTTCACGTACCTTGGCTTCAATTATCCAACGTATGTCTTCAGGAATCCCTTTGTGCATAAGCATTCTTAATCTTTCAAATCGAACTTGGTAAAGCTTCAGTAAAATATTCCGAGGAAAAGGAGGAAATCGTTTCTGCAATCTTGTGAGAATATCATCCATCTTGAATACGTTACCATTTTGAGGATTCTCAATGTCAACTGCTCCATAATGATACACATGCTTAACCACAAATGGGCCAGTCCATCTTGATCTCAACTTACCAGGAAATATGTGAAGTCTAGAATTATAAAGTAGAACTTTTTGCCCAACATCAAATGTTTTTCTTGAAATTAACTTGTCATGAAAGGCTTTAGTTCTTTCTTTATGAATTTTAGAATTCTCATATGCATCTTTTCTGAGTTTCTCAAGTTTTTGTTTCCAACAATGCTTAACCTGAAAAGAATTTAACAAAGAATCAGTGTGTGAAATTTCTGAAGCATTATCAAACTCACATTCAATTAAATAAGCTTCTAAAGGATCATGGAATGTGGTAGTGGTGAGATGTTCATGAACAAGTTCTTCAATGAAATCCACTTCATGTACTTCTGAATCATCACCAGGTTGCTTGCAAGTGTTGAACACATTTAATTCTAAAGTCATATTTCCAAAAGAAATGTTAAAAATACCATTACTGCAATTTATCAGAGCATTAGAAGTTGCAAGAAATGGACGGCCTAATATAACAGGAATTTGAACATTTGGATTTGAAACAGGATGTGTGTCCAAAACAATAAAATCAACAGGGAAGTAAAAATTATCAATTTGAACCAAAACATCTTCAACTATCCCTCGAGAAATTTTTACAGAGCGGTCAGCTAGTTGAAGTGTAACAGGTGTTTCCTTGAGTTCACCTAAACCTAACTGTTGATAAACAGAAAAAGGCAAAAGATTAACACTAGCACCAAGATCAAGCAATGCACATTCTATTCTAGTGTTTCCAATGATGCATGAGATTGTTGGACATCCAGGATCTTTGAATTTTGGTGGAGTAAGGTGCTGAATGATTGAGCTCACACTTTCCGTCAGAAATGCTTTCTTTTGTACATTATGTTTCCTTTTAAATGTGCACATGTCCTTCAAAAATTTAGCATAAGATGGAACTTGTTTGATTGCATCCAATAAAGGAATGTTAATCTTAACTTGTTTGAAAAGTTCATAAATTTCTGCATTTTGATTCAAATTCTTTATTGTTTGCAACCTTTGAGGAAAAGGAGCAGGATGCATACCTTTTTCTTTGTCCAAATTTTCAAGAAGTTCAGACTTACCATCGTCCTTACCATTACTTTTCGGAGGGGAAGGAGGATCTTGGTCTTTTGATGGAATGTTTTTGTCAATTGCCTTTCCACTTCGAAGAGTTGTGATAGAACTGGCATTTTCCTGTTGAGTTTCATTGGAGCAAGAAACAAGACATTGAGTAGAAGGGTTAGGCTGAGGTTGAGCAGGAAACTTACCTTTTTCTTGAGTGCGTAATGAAGCTGTCAATGTGGACAAGGTGTTTTTGATCTCATTGATGTCCTGTGAAGTCCGGTTATTCACATTTGCTTGTGTTTGCATGAATGCTTGCAATGTCTCTTCCAAGGTTTGTACACGTGAAGTTTGATAGGAAAAAGTGTTGCCCGGCTTTTGAGATTGTGGTACCTGAACATGATTATTATTCCGCCAACTGAAGTTGGGATGATTTCTCCATTCTGGGTTATACATTTCAGAGTAAGGAGAAGGAAAAGGCTTTTTAAATGTGTTTATGGAATTTACTTGATCATGCAACGCTTCTTTAAGAATGGGAATGTTTGGACATTCAGAAGTGGGGTGTCCCATGATTTCACAAATTCCACAACTTTCTTCATTTTTAACCGTTTTGACTTCTTTTACTTCTCTAAGTTCCATGGCTTCAATCTTTCTAGCCAAATTAGCTACTTTAGCTTTTATCTCATCTTCTTGACTAAAATGATATTTACCTCTGTTAGAAACAAGATTAGATCTATTGAAACTTTCAGAGGAATTATCTGTGTGCCAGGCTTGAGAGTTATCTGCCAAATGGTCTAGGTAGTCAAAGGCTTCTTCAGGTTCTTTTTCTAGAAACTCACCGTTACACATTGTTTCAACAAATTGTTTAGTTTCGGGAGTTAAACTTTCATAAAAGAAACTAATAAGACGCCATTTTTCAAAACCATGATGTGGACAAGAACTTAACAAATCTTTAAAACGCTCCCAGCACTGAAAAAATGCTTCATTTTGATTTTGATTGAAATTTTGAATCTGTCTTTTCAAAGCAGTAGTTTTATGTGCTGGGAAAAATTTCTTTAGAAACTCAGTTTGTAATTCTTGCCATGTGCCAATTGACCTTGGTTTTAAATTATGAAGCCAAATTTTTGCTTTATCTTTTAAAGAAAAAGGAAATAATTTTAGCTTGACAATTTCATTTGTACATTGTTGGTCATTAAAGGTGACACATACATCTTCGAAGTCTTTTAGAAACGAGTAAGCACTTTCCGATTCTAACCCATGGAAATTTGGAAGCAAAGCTATCATACCTGGTTTAAAACAAAAGTTGTTTGCATTGAGAGGAAAAATAAAACAAGAGGGTGATGAGCTTCGAGTTGGTTGCAAGTAGTCACGCATGGTGCGTACTTGTCTGTTCTCATCTTCAGCATGAACACTTTCATTGTCAGCCATGTTAGGAGTTGTATTAGAAAGATTACCTGAAAAAGTTTCACAATAAAATCTAACTAAACGACGAGATCTAAAATCACGTCGCCAAACAAGCATAAAACAAAGTTAATAAATAGATAATATATAAATATAAACTTTACAATATAAATATAAATATATAGAAAATTAGGCGGTATAACCAGCCAATAAAACAAAGTTAATATACAATATAAATATAAATATATAGAACATTAGGCGGTATAACCAGCCAATAAAAATAAATATACTTATAAACTTATATACTTAGTATTGCTTCCCCGGCAACGGCGCCAAAAACTTGATGGAGACTCAATTAAGAGTTGTAAATCCAAGTGCAGGTTATGTTCAAGTAATAAATTCTCGGGTGTCCGAGGTCGAACCACAGGGAAGCGTATTAGTAAGTATAAGCTTATAAATATATAAGAAAAAGAAAGTAAACAAGATATTAGGGAATCAACAACAAAACAAGATAAACAAGATATTAGAGAACAAAATAAACAAAATAACATAAAAGAAATTAAACAAGATATAAAAAACAATAAGAAAAGATGTTGAGGTTAGAGAATCCACTCTTGGTGTTATGCTAAGATTAATCTTGTTTTATTACACAATTGAAATCCACACATAAAGGAGGTTCCAATTGGAAGGTTTAGCAATTCAGTCCAAATTGTCCAACGTCCATAGCATATGATATTATGTTCATTTGGTGTCCTCAAAACTCATAAAAAGAGTCCAAGCATTCCTTATGCCAAGGTATATGTGATGCACCCAAAAGAGTGTATCTTATTTAACCTTGCACTAAAAAGATCAATTGTAAGTATAGTAGTTAGCAAGGGTCGAGTCCTCAGGGATTGGGTTTTAATTTATGAGTTATTAGTTTATAACTTACATTCAAAGAAAACAATAAAAGAAAAGGGGTTTTTGAAGCCAGATTTAAACTAAAGTAAATAATAAGAATAAGATGCAAGGCGGTATAACCAGCCAATAAAAATATATATATTAAATTAGGCGGTATAACCAGCCAATAAAAATATATATACTAAATTAGGCGGTATAACCAGCCAATAAAAATAAAACAAAGTTAATATACAAATTAGGCGGTATAACCAGCCAATAAAAATAAATATACTTTTAAAAATAAGCAAACAAGTAAGTAAGAAGAATCAAATATGAAAAATATGGTTAAGGTTTCATTCTCCACCACTAGACATCATTAAGAATCAATTTCAGATCTATCAATATCAACCAACTATCAAAGTTAACAACCGTAGATAACAACAAGCTCTGTTATCCCAATCTTTCCTTAGTTTGTCGTTAAATAGAACAAGCTCTCTATTTAATCTCTAACCATCAAACAACCTAGAATAAGCTCTCTAGATTCAATTTAATGGCAGCTTTATGATGAGAAAGATAGGTTGATCTAAGCAACAAACACATAAGCTCGGATTGTTCAACTTAGGTTATGTTCCACTTTGCAATTATTGAAAACATGACCATAATCATTAATCACAAATTGCCACTTATGAATAGGAAATCAAGACAATTACACGGATCAAGACTCCTAAACTAGCAATAGATAATTATCAAGATCTATCTAGTTGTACACCTAAACAAATCAAGACAACATCATGAACAATTCTTGTAGAAGAACATAAGCAACTTTGATAGAAAATTAATGATAGATAGAATCTGAAAATCAATTATAAAACATGTCTAGAGCTTTGAAATCACCCTTAACCAAATAGAAGTTTAGCCTAGCATAGGCATTGTAAACATAAACATAAAATTAAAGAAAATCTAAGAAGAAAATAAAAGAAAGAAAGAAAGAAGAAGAGGAAGAATATTAATTATCCAACCTCTTGCTCTCTCTAAAGAAAAAGAAAACTAGAGAAAAGAAAGAAAACTAGAGAAAAGAAAGAAGAAGAAAACTTAGAGAATTTTATTAAAATGGCTAATATCATACCTATGTACAATATCATCCCTTACAATCATCCAAGGCCCTCTATTTATACACATTTTGGAGGGCTAAATGACAAGAGACAAGCTTTACAAATTTCAAAGGTAGGTATATGACGATTTTGATCAGCCAACTTGATGGTCGATTTCGTCAATATTGGAGGCCTGATCGGATCACATGGTCTTCTAGACAAAGGTTCCCCTATCAGTTACGGAACCATAGCCGTTGGAATCAGCTCATTTGCTGATTTGGTTAAGCAGATATGGGCAAAATACGAAAACATGTCAGCACAGACGTCATTGCACATCAGCCACCTTGATGGTCGATTTCTTCAATATTGGAGGCCTGATATGATCACATGGTCTTCTAGACAAAGGTTCCCCTATCAGTTACGGAACCATAGCCGTTGGAATCAGCTCATTTTCTGATGTGGATAAGAAGATATGGGCATAATACGAAAACATGTCAGCACAGACGTCATTGCACATCAGCCAACTTGATGGTCGATTTCGCTAGGGAAAACGACTCCGTTTTAAGAAGTGTAAAACATGAAAAAGATAGATATGCCTCTTAGCTTTTCATGGCTACAAATTTCAGCCTTATTGCTTCAGTGAAACTCGAGATATAGCTGATATGGAAAAAGGTGTCGGAACTGAAACTGAACTGGATTTGCCCTTAATTCTAGTAATCTGAAATCACTCAAAGAAACTTGTGAAAAACACCAAAATACATAAAAATATAAAAGATCATAAACACAATTAGACTAAACAATAATAACTCGTATTTGACACAAAACAATAATAAAACATAACTAAAAACTATATAATTATACGAGTTATCACACCCCCACACTTAGATTGTTGCTAGTCCCTAGCAACGACTCAATAAAAATAAAATAAGAAAATCTAATCTAATCCATTTTCGTAGGAAATCACGGTGGCACTTAGCATGTGACACAAGCCTTTAAACCCCTAGGTGTCCCTAGTGGACGAGTTTAGTCTCGTGAGGGTTTACTAGAACGATACCCACAAACATTGAAAAACTAAAATATAAATAAACTGCATATACTAAAAATATTTACTCCTAATCCTTTCAATACAAATTAGAGACAATATTTGAACAAGTCTTATAAACTAATCAATAGCTTAAAGAATTTCACAAAAAATCATGCTTGAATGTAAATTGTTTGAGTTAAGCCAATATTAGCATAACATATCTCAATCAAAATATTGCATGTTCAAATTTAATCTCAACTTCTCACATGGGATACCCTCATGATTTTCACTCTTTAAAGTAGTGGTGAAGTGTTTACACTCAATCAATCTCATGAAAACAGTTCTACCATATTCTTGCTTGTCCACCTATTCTCCACTATTTAGATCATACAACTTCATGAATCAAGAGGTCTTTAATCAAGGTTGTAATGGGGCCAAGGGGTTTGTAATGTGGTTGAAGAACAAAAGGATAAAGATATCACAAAGGTTCCAAAGAGTTCATAAAGTTTAGAGACATAAAAAGATCATACAAAGAAACTTCTCAAAACTCTTTACAAGAACATAATAACATAGGCTAAATATTCATGTTGAGCCTTTGCATCATTCTAACCAACTTTGTAACATCTTTTTCTTTACTTTAACTAGAAGTTCAAGAGAAGTTTTTTTTTTTTTTATATGGGAATGTATTTGACAATGATCCCTTTCTTTTTCTCTTGACTTTTTCTTTTCTTTTCTTCCCCCACACTTATCTTTTGTTTCCAACCCAAATTTTTAACTAAAAGTATCCCTTGTTTTTTTTTTTTTTTGCAATATGTCTCAAAATATATAATCCATCTTTAGAACAAGGGTTATATTTAGGCTAGGTGTAAGTTGTGGTTACCAAATAAATAGCTTATTCAATGTAGGCTCAAATTGGCTCACTAGGGGTGTGTTCTCTTGGAACATCAATAAGGGATGGCTGTTTGGCCCTGGCTAAAAATCCTAATGCCTCTATCATATTCATGTTGTCACATGCATCAATATAGTCTCAACAAGGTCTAAAGCAAGTTCTAGAGAATCATGTAATCATAAGAGCACTCAAGAAAGAAATTAGATTGATTTGTATAATGCGTCAATCATTATAGGCTCAAAAACTCACAATGATGATTATACAAGTCAGTTTTAAGTCTAAACATGCTTCTTTCTCAATCAACATATCATATTAACATTGGCTCATAAAAATTAGTATCAAGCTTAATTCTCATGAAAATCTTCTCACTAGTAACCAGTTTAGACCTATGCAATTCATATCTCATCATTGTATTAAAAAGGAACTAAAACACACTAAAAATAATAATAAGAAAGAAAAAAAAAAGTAGACGAAAATAAAAGAAATCCTAAATCATTCCCCCCACACTTAATTCTTACATTGTCCTCAATGTAAGTCTATTAACCCAAATGAAAGAATCATGTGTAAGAGAAAAGAACTAATAACATAAGAATAGGAACAACTAGACTCAAAACAAAACAAAACAAACTCATGCAACCTAAATAATCCTAAAATACTAAACAAAAATTAACAAGTAAACATAAAAAATAAAAATAAAAATAAAAACAATAAAAAGAAAAATAATAAAAGAAAAAGGAAAAGAAAGAGAAAGAGAAAGCAAATCTGAATATGGAAGGTTGGCAATTTCTTCTTTAATTGGGTTGCCTTCCCAATTAACACTTGAGTTAGTGTTTTGAACCTAACCAACACCCCTTCTTGGCTTTTTAGGCTTGTCAGGCTCATACATGAAATTTCCCAAATTTATGCGTTTGAGAGGAAGCTTTCTTTGCACAACAGTGGATGCATTCTCCATTACAAGTATTATTCCATCATCCTTGGTGGTGCATATCTCATCGAGGAATGGTGCATCTTTTGGTACTTGTTGAATGACATCCACAAACAAACTGTTTAAGGTTTCCAGCGTGTCTTGTTCATGTTCATCCTCCTTGAACTTTGCAAATCTACTAGGAAAAGGTGGAGAAGAAACATTAGTAAAAATTGGAATCTCAAACGTTACCTCAGGTGCCGAAATACTCTTATTTGTATTTGTGGCTTCATTATCCTCAAGAATAGAATCCATCTCTAATTCTGTCTCATCCTCATCTTGTTCCTCATTCCTCATGGTCACAATAGTAGTATTCTCCTTTGGGTTAATCATTGTTTGGGCAGAGAGTTCTTCAGATCTTTGTGCTACCCATCCCACCATACTACTAGCCAATAGGCTCATTTGCTTTTCCAAATTCTGGATGCTTGCCCTTGTTTCCTGTTGAAATTGCAAAGAATCAGTAACAAGAGAATAGACAAGATCTTCTAAAGAAGTACCTGAGTTTTGAGTCATATGTGGTGGTTGAAGAAGATCTGGTTCTTGAGACCATGATTGATTGAAGCTAGATGGATGAGTGTAATTGGCATAAGGATCTACTTCTTGGTAATTTTCTGAGTAGCCATAATTAGTATGATTCCACCATCCCTCATGGTAAGTGTTTGAGTAATGATCATACAGTTGGTCTTGGAACACTTGATGGCCTTGACATCCTCCCATGGCCAATTGTTGAACTGGGTAGGTGAGATTGGCTTGTTGATTTTCCATGTTCATGTATGCCACCAACTCTTCAAGTGTTAGATTGCTCAATTCCATCGTTTTTCTTTTTTTTTTTTTTTGTTTTTTTTTTTCAAAATTTGATAAGAAAAACTTGTATGTACAAGAAAATAAAACTAATTAGAACTGAAAATAAGAATAAACCAAGTAACAAATAAACTAAAGAAAGCAATCCCCGGCAACGGCGCCAAAAATTTGATGCACCCAAAAGAGTGTATCTTATTTAACCTTGCACTAAAAAGATCAATTGTAAGTATAGTAGTTAGCAAGGGTCGAGTCCTCAGGGATTGGGTTTTAATTTATGAGTTATTAGTTTATAACTTACATTCAAAGAAAACAATAAAAGAAAAGGGGTTTTTGAAGCCAGATTTAAACTAAAGTAAATAATAAGAATAAGATGCAAGGCGGTATAACCAGCCAATAAAAATATATATACTAAATTAGGCGGTATAACCAGCCAATAAAAATATATATACTAAATTAGGCGGTATAACCAGCCAATAAAAATAAAACAAAGTTAATATACGAATTAGGCGGTATAACCAGCCAATAAAAATAAATATACTTTTAAAAATAAGCAAACTAGAAAAGTAAGAAAACAAGTAAGTAAGAAGAATCAAATATGAAAAATATGGTTAAGGTTTCATTCTCCACCACTAGACATCATTAAGAATCAATTTCAGATCTATCAATATCAACCAACTATCAAAGTTAACAACCGTAGATAACAACAAGCTCTGTTATCCCAATCTTTCCTTAGTTTGTCGTTAAATAGAACAAGCTCTCTATTTAATCTCTAACCATCAAACAACCTAGAATAAGCTCTCTAGATTCAATTTAATGGCAGCTTTATGATGAGAAAGATAGGTTGATCTAAGCAACAAACACATAAGCTCGGATTGTTCAACTTAGGTTATGTTCCACTTTGCAATTATTGAAAACATGACCATAATCATTAATCACAAATTGCCACTTATGAATAGGAAATCAAGACAATTACACGGATCAAGACTCCTAAACTAGCAATAGATAATTATCAAGATCTATCTAGTTGTACACCTAAACAAATCAAGACAACATCATGAACAATTCTTGTAGAAGAACATAAGCAACTTTGATAGAAAATTAATGATAGATAGAATCTGAAAATCAATTATAAAACATGTCTAGAGCTTTGAAATCACCCTTAACCAAATAGAAGTTTAGCCTAGCATAGGCATTGTAAACATAAACATAAAATTAAAGAAAATCTAAGAAGAAAATAAAAGAAAGAAAGAAAGAAGAAGAGGAAGAATATTAATTATCCAACCTCTTGCTCTCTCTAAAGAAAAAGAAAACTAGAGAAAAGAAAGAAAACTAGAGAAAAGAAAGAAGAAGAAAACTTAGAGAATTTTATTAAAATGGCTAATATCCTACCTATGTACAATATCATCCCTTACAATCATCCAAGGCCCTCTATTTATACACATTTTGGAGGGCTAAATGACAAGAGACAAGCTTTACAAATTTCAAAGGTAGGTATATGACGATTTTGATCAGCCAACTTGATGGTCGATTTCGTCAATATTGGAGGCCTGATCGGATCACATGGTCTTCTAGACAAAGGTTCCCCTATCAGTTACGGAACCATAGCCGTTGGAATCAGCTCATTTGCTTATTTGGTTAAGCAGATATGGGCAAAATACGAAAACATGTCAGCACAGACGTCATTGCACATCAGCCACCTTGATGGTCGATTTCTTCAATATTGGAGGCCTGATATGATCACATGGTCTTCTAGACAAAGGTTCCCCTATCAGTTACGGAACCATAGCCGTTGGAATCAGCTCATTTGCTGATGTGGATAAGAAGATATGAGCATAATACGAAAACATGTCAGCACAGACGTCATTGCACATCAGCCAACTTGATGGTCGATTTCGCTAGGGAAAACGACTCCGTTTTAAGAAGTGTAAAACATGAAAAAGATAGATATGCCTCTTAGCTTTGCATGGCTACAAATTTCAGCCTTATTGCTTCAGTGAAACTCGAGATATAGCTGATATGGCAAAAGGTGTCGGAACTGAAACTGAACTGGATTTGCCCTTAATTCTAGTAATCTGAAATCACTCAAAGAAACTTGTGAAAAACACCAAAATACATAAAAATATAAAAGATCATAAACACAATTAGACTAAACAATAATAACTCGTATTTGACACAAAACAATAATAAAACATAACTAAAAACTATATAATTATACGAGTTATCAATATGTCTACAACAAATCAAGGTTATGAAACCAAGCATTTACTGTGCCATTTTCATTGTCAATAATGAATCAAGATCTCTACTTTGCAAGTATGATTTTAAACCAAAAGAAAATATTATCTATACTAGTGTTTATAAATGATGATTCATTTTAGCTCATGTTTAAGAGACTAACCTTAGCATTTACCAAGAGCTTCACCTCATCACCTCAACAATATGATTAGCAACACATACTAGATATGAAAAGAAATGTAAGAAGCATAAGCAAATAAAGAAAAAGAAAACTAGAGAAAGGAATAAAGAAGAAAACTTAGAGAATTTTATTACAATGGCTAATATCCTACCAATGTATAATCTATCCCAATACTCATCCAAGGCCCTCTATTTATACACATTTTGGAGGGCTAAATGACAAGAGATAAGCTTTACAAATTTCAAAGGTAGGTATAATAGGTGTGTGCATTTTTCTAACAATTTTCGTCATATTGTATGACAATTCTGATCAGCCAGCTTGATGGTCGCTTTTGTCAATGTTGGAGGCTCGATCTGATAAAATTGTCTTCTAGAAAAATATACCCATATCAGTTACGGATCCATAGCCGTTGGAATCAGATCATTTGCTCATGTGGATCGGAAGATATGGTCAAAATACCAAAACATGTCAGCACAGACGTCATTGCACATCAGCCAACTTGATGGTTGATTTCGGTAGGGAAAACGACTCCGTTTCAAGAAGTGTAAAACATGAAAAAGATAGATATGCCTCTTAACTTTGCACGGTTAAAATTTCAGCCTTATTGCTTCAGTGAAACTCCAGATATAGCTGATATGGCAAAAGGTGTCGGAACTGGAACTGAATTGGATTTGCCCTTAATTCTTGATTTAACCTAGTAATCTGAAATCACTCAAAGAAACTCATGAAAAACACTAAATTACATAAAAATATAAAAGATCATAAACACAAGTAGACTAAGCAATAATAACTCGTATTTGACACAAAACAATAATAAAACATAACTAAAAACTATATAATTATACGAGTTATCATAAATTCTAAGGTTAGTCTCTTAAACATGAGCTAAAATGAATCATCATTTATAAACACTAGTATAGATAATATTTTCTTTTGGTTAAAATCATACTTGCAAAGTAGGGATCTTGATTCATTATTGACAATGAAAATGGCACAGTAAATGCTTGGTTTCATAACCTTGATTTGTTGTAGACATATACCTTGGCATAAGGAATGCTTGGACTCTTTTTATGAGTTTTGAGGACACCAAATGAACATAATATCATATGCTATGGACGTTGGACAATTTGGACTGAATTGCTAAACCTTCCGATTGGAATCTCCCTTATGTGTGAATTCCAATTGTGTAATAAAACAAGATTAATCTTAGCATAACACCAAGAGTGGATTCTCTAACCTCAACATCTTTTCTTATTGTTTTTATATCTTGTTTAATTTCTTTTATTTAATTTTGTTTATTTTGTTCTCTAATATCTTGTTTATCTTGTTTTGTTGTTGATTCCCTAATATCTTGTTTACTTTATTTTTCTTATATATTTATAAACTTATACTTACTAATACGCTTCCCTGTGGTTCGACCTCGAACACCCGAGAATTTATTACTTGAACATAACCTGCACTTGGGTTTACAACTCTTAATTGAGTCTCCATCAAGTTTTTGGCGCCGTTGCCGGGGAGGCAATACTAAGTATATAAGTTTATAAGTATATTTATTTTTATTGGCTGGTTATACCGCCTAATTTTCTATATATTTATATTTATATTGTATATTAACTTTGTTTTATTTGTATTGGCTGGTTATACCGCCTAATCTGTATATTAACTTTGTTTTATGCTTGTTTGGCGACGTGATTTTAGATCTCGTCGTTTAGTTAGATTTTATTGTGAAACTTTTTCAGGTAATCTTTCTAATACAACTCCTACCATGGCTGACAATGACAGACAAGTACGCACCATGCGTGACTACTTGCAACCAACTCGAAGCTCATCACCCTCTTGTTTTATTTTTCCTCTCAATGCAAACAACTTTCGTTTTAAACCAAATATGATAGCTTTGCTTCCAAATTTCCATGGGTTAGAATCGGAAAGTGCTTACTCATTTCTAAAAGACTTCGAAGATGTATGTGTCACCTTTAATGACCAACAATGTACAAATGAAATTGTCAAGCTAAAATTATTTCCTTTTTCTTTAAAAGATAAAGCAAAAATTTGGCTTCATAATTTAAAACCAAGGTCAATTGGCACATGATAACTCGTATAATTATATAGTTTTTAGTTATGTTTTATTATTGTTTTGTGTCAAATACGAGTTATTATTGTTTAGTCTAATTGTGTTTATGATCTTTTATATTTTTATGTAATTTGGTGTTTTTCACAAGTTTCTTTGAGTGATTTCAGATTACTAGAATTAAGGGCAAATCCAGTTCAGTTCCAGTTCCGACACATTTTGCCATATCAGCTATATCTGGAGTTTCACTGAAGCAATAAGGCTTAAATTTGTAGCCGTGCAAAGCTAAGAGGCATATCTATCTTTTTCATGTTTTATACTTCTTGAAACGGAGTCGGTTTCCCTAGCGAAATCGACCATCAAGTTGGCTGATGTGCAATGACGTCTGTGCTGACCTGTTTTCGTATTTTGCCCATATCTGCTTATCCACATCAGAAAATGAGCTGATTCCAATGGCTATGGATCCGTAACTGATACGGGAAGCTTTGTCTAGAAGACCATATGATCAGATCAGGCCTCTAATATTGACGAAATCGACCATCAAGTTGGCTGATGTGCAATGACGTCTGTGCTGACATGTTTTCGTATTTTGCCCATATCTGCTTATCCACATCAGAAAATGAGCTGATTCCAACGGCTATGGATCCGTAACTGATAGGGGAACCTTTTTCTAGAAGACCATGTGATCAGATCAGGCCTCCAACATTGACGAAATCGACCATCAAGTTGGCTGATCAAAATTGTCATACAATATGACGAAAATTGTTAGAAAAATTCTCCCACCTATTATACCTACCTTTGAAATTTGTAAAGCTTGTCTCTTGTCATTTAGCCTTCCAAAATGTGTATAAATAGAGGGCCTTGGATGATTGTAGAGGATCATATTGTACATAGATAGGATATTAGCCATTTTAATAAAATTCTCTAAGTTTTCTTCTTCTTTCTTTTCTCTAGTTTTCTTTCTTTTCTCTAGTTTTCTTTTTCTTTAGAGAGAGCAAGAGGTTGGATAATTAATATTCTTCCTCTTCTTCTTTCTTTCTTTTATTTTCTTCTTAGATTTTCTTTAATTTTATGTTTATGTTTACAATGCCTATGCTAGGCTAAACTTCTATTTGGTTAAGGGTGATTTCAAAGCCCTAGACATGTTTTGTGATTGATTTTCAGATTCTATCTATCATTAATTTTCTATCAAAGTTGCTTATGTTCTTCTACAAGAATTGTTCATGATGTTGTCTTGATTTATTTAGGTGTACAACTAGATAGATCTTGATAATTATCTATTGCTAGTTTAGGAGTCTTGATCCGTGTAATTGTCTTGATTTCCTATTCATAAGTGGCAATTTGTGATTAATGATTATGATCAAGTTTTCAATAATTGCAAAGTGGAACATAACCTAAGTTGAACAATCCGAGCTTATGTGTTTGTTGCTTAGATCAACCTATCTTTCTCATCATAAAGCTGCCATTAAATTGAATTTAGAGAGCTTATTCTAGGTTGTTTAATGGTTAGAGATTAAATAGAGAGCTTGTTCTATTTAACGACAAACTAAGGAAAGATTGGGGTAACAGAGCTTGTTGTTATCTACGGTTGTTAACTTTGATAGTTGGTTGATATTGATAGATCTGAAATTGATTCTTAATGATGTCTAGTGGTGGAGAATGAAACCTTAACCATATTTTTCATATTTGATTCTTCTTACTTACTTGTTTTCTTACTTTTAGTTTGCTTATTTTTTATATTTATTTTTATTGGCTGGTTATACCGCCTAATTTGTATATTAACTTTGTTTTATTTTTATTGGCTGGTTATACCGCCTAATTTAGTATATATATTTTTATTGGCTGGTTATACCGCCTAATTTAGTATATATATTTTTATTGGCTGGTTATACCGCCTTGCATCTTATTCTTATTATTTACTTAGTTTAAATCTGGCTTCAAAAACCCCTTTTCTTTTATTGTTCTTGAATTTAAGTTTTAAACTATTAACTTATAAACTAAAACCCAATCCCTGAGGACTCGACCCTTACTAACTACTATACTTACAATTTATCTTTTTAGTGCAAGGTTAAATAAGATACACTCTTTTGGGTGCATCAGCACATGGCAAGAATTACAAACTGAGTTTCTAAATAAATTTTTCCCAGCACATAAAACTACTGCTTTGAAAAGACAGATTCAAAATTTCAATCAAAATCAAAATGAAGCATTTTTTCAGTGCTGGGAGCGTTTTAAAGATTTGTTAAATTCTTGTCCACATCATGGTTTTCAAAAATGGCGTCTTATTAGTTTCTTTTATGAAAGTTTAACTCCCGAAACTAAACAATTTGTTGAAACAATGTGTAACGGTGAGTTTCTAGAAAAAGAACCTGAAGAAGCCTTTGACTACCTAGACCATTTGGCAGATAACTCTCAAGCCTGGCACACAGATAATTCCTCTGAAAGTTCCAATAGATCTAATCTTGTTTCTAACAGAGGTAAATATCATTTTAGTCAAGAAGATGAGATAAAAGCTAAAGTAGCTAATTTGGCTAGAAAGATTGAAGCCATGGAACTTAGAGAAGTAAAAGAAGTCAAAACGGTTAAAAATGAAGAAAGTTGTGGAATTTGTGAAATCATGGGACACCCCACTTATGAATGTCCAAACATTCCCATTCTTAAAGAAGCGTTGCATGATCAAGTAAATTCCATAAACACATTTAAAAAGCCTTTTCCTTCTCCTTACTCTGAAACGTATAACCCTGAATGGAGAAATCATCCCAACTTCAGTTGGCGGAATAATAATCATGTTCAAGTACCACAATCTCAAAAGCTGGGCAACACTTTTTCCTATCAACCTTCACGTGTACAAACCTTGGAAGAGACATTGCAAGCATTCATGCAAACACAAGCAAATGTGAATAACCAAACTTCACAGGACATCAATGAGATCAAAAACACCTTGTCCACATTGACAGCTTCATTACGCACTCAAGAAAAAGGTAAGTTTCCTCCTCAACCTCAGCCTAACCCTTCTACTCAATGTCTTGTTTCTTGCTCCAATGAAACTCAACAGGAAAATGCCAGTTCTATTACAACTCTTCGAAGTGGAAAGGCAATTGACAAAAACATTCCATCAAAAGACCAAGATCCTCCTTCCCCTCCGAAAAGTAATGGTAAGGATGATGGTAAGTCTGAACTTCTTGAAAATTTGGACAAAGAAAAAGGTATGCATCTTGCTCCTTTTCCTCAAAGGTTGCAAACAATAAAGAATTTGAATCAAAATGCAGAAATTTATGAACTTTTCAAACAAGTTAAGATTAACATTCCTTTATTGGATGCAATCAAACAAGTTCCATCTTATGCTAAATTTTTGAAGGACATGTGCACAGTTAAAAGGAAACATAATGTACAAAAGAAAGCATTTCTGACGGAAAGTGTGAGCTCAATCATTCAGCACCTTACTCCACCAAAATTCAAAGATCCTGGATGTCCAACAATCTCATGCATCATTGGAAACACTAGAATAGAACGTGCATTGCTTGATCTTGGTGCTAGTGTTAATCTTTTGCCTTTTCTGTTTATCAACAGTTAGGTTTAGGTGAACTCAAGGAAACACCTGTTACACTTCAACTAGTTGATCGTTCTATAAAAATTCCTCGAGGGATAGTTGAAGATGTTTTGGTTCAAATTGATAATTTTTACTTCCCTGTTGATTTTATTGTTTTGGACACACATCCTGTTTCAAATCCAAATGTTCAAATTCCTGTTATATTAGGCCGTCCATTTCTTGCAACTTCTAATGCTCTGATAAATTGCAGGAATGGTATTTTGAACATTTCTTTTGGAAATATGACTTTAGAATTAAATGTGTTCAACATTTGCAAGCAACCTGGTGATGATTCAGAAGTACATGAAGTGGATTTCATTGAAGAACTTGTTCATGAACATCTCACCACTACCACATTCCATGATCCTTTAGAAGCTTATTTAATTGAATGTGAGTTTGATAATGCTTCAGAAATTTCACACACTGATTCTTTGTTAAATTCTTTTCAGGATAAGCATTGTTGGAAACAAAAGTTTGAGGAACTCCCATCACTCACAAATGTCACTGTACCATCAACTATTGAACCACCCAAGCTGGATTTAAAACCATTGCCATCCGAGCTAAAATATTCCTTTTTGGGAAAAATTCCTTCTCAATGGAGCCCCCAAGATAAAAGGAAGTTTTTGAATGAGGTAAAGAAGTTCTACTGGGATGACCCTTACTTGTTCAAATATTGTCCTGATCAGATTTTTCGAAGATGCATTCCCGACAATGAGGTAAGTAGTGTAATTAAGTTTTGTCATTCCAAGGCATGTGGTGGTCATTTTTCATCAAAGAAAACTGCTGCAAAAATTTTACAGTGTGGATTTTACTGGCCAACTTTATTCAAAGATGCATATGAGAATTCTAAAATTCATAAAAAAAGAACTAAAGCCTTTCATGACAAGTTAATTTCAAGAAAAACATTTGATGTTGGGCAAAAAGTTCTAGTTTATAATTCTAGACTTCACATATTTCCTGGTAAGTTGAGATCAAGATGGACTGGCCCATTTGTGGTTAAGCATGTGTATCATTATGGAGCAGTTGACATTGAGAATCCTCAAAATGGTAACGTATTCAAGGTAAATGGACAAAGACTCAAACTCTTTTTGGAAAATCATGTTACTCAAGAAGAGGTTGTTTTTCTTTCTGATCCTTGTTTTGAAAATAACTAGATGTAAATATAATTTTTACTAATTTCCAAAAAAGTAATAATAATAATAATAATACATTTTTTTTAACCCCGGTTAAATGGCGGATAACGGTACTCCGTGATTATTTAAGTCGGTTCCATCAGCTATCCACAAAACTGATATTGTATATAAATTTCTCTTTCAATTTCTCTTTCATTTTTTTATTTTTTTTTTCAGGATGGATGATATTCTCAAAAGATTGGAGAAACGATTTCCTCCTTTTTCTCGAAATATTTTACTGAAGCTTTACCAAGTTCAATTTGAAAGATTAAGAATGCTTATGCACAAAGGGATTCCTGAAGACATACGTTGGATAATTGAAGCCAAGGTACGTGAAGATGAATATCTTCCTGTTTTGCATTTACCAGGTACAGGTAGAAGCACTTTTGCAAAGAAGCGACGAGCAAAGCGCATGAGTTCAAATTGCCACAAATGTGCACGATGGACGTGTAACGGTAAATGTCGTTCTATTGGGATTCCGTCCTCTAATCGAGATGATAAAATTGAATTCATTAAGGATGGACTGCGTAAGGAGAATTTGGGTAATATCCAACTTTCTCTTGAGACGCATCCTAGTGGAGACGTACAAAGAGAAATTCTTGATTTATGGCCGCAATTCCAAAGGGAATGGCAACATCTTGGGAATCTGATGTTAAAAGACCCTGTTTGCCAGTTTGTAAGAAAACTGGATGGGAAGCATATCCTCGACTCATAGAAGGCGTTTAAGCCGTTTCTCGACGTAAAACCAGGGGAAGATGTGAGCCACAATCACAACTACAATAAATGACTTCTCAGCTTTTGGTTTGATTTGCAATAACTTCATTTCGGTTTAATTTACGTGTTGTTCGATTTGTGTAATTATTTTCGTTTTTTTTTTGCATTGGTCTTTTACGGTTGATTTTTCTTCTCTTTTTGATTTTCTTCCTGAAATCACGCAAAAAATCTTTTGTTAGGTTAACATTTTCTTCTGACAGGTCAAATACACTTTCGGCGACATTATTACTCTTGTCTGATTCACTACTCAGTCCTCTATATATTACACCATGTACTCATTCTCTTTCAGGCACTCGAAAAAAAAAATGGAAAGTACTTCGTCCCAGCGCATTGAAAAAATTTGTGTCTTTGGAGGTGCTTATCCAGGGAAAAATAAAATATTCGCTGATGAAGCCATAAGAGTTGGAGTAATACTTGCCCAACAAAAGATCCAGTTGATTTATGGAGGCGGTAGTACGGGTTTAATGGGAGCAGTCGCTACAGCAGCACATGCCGGAGGAAGTCCAGTTCTAGGAATCGTGCCACAACTATTCACAGGTTTTTGTGGACCTACCGTGGGTAAGGAAATACAAGTCTGGAGTATCCCTGAACGGATGACAATCATGTACCATTCTGCCGATGCATTCATTGCTTTACCAGGAGGTCTGGGTACATTGGAAGAAATAGCTTGCGTGACTTCTTGGTCATCTTTGGTCACAAATAAGAAACCCATTGGTTTGCTTAATATTAATGGTTATTTTAGTAATTTGCTTTCATATTTAGATAATGCTGTGGATAATGGATTCATGTTTTCAGAGGCAAGGAGAACCATAATTTCTGCTACAACCATTGAAGATTTACTCAAAAAGCTCCAAGCTTATGAGTATTTATCTGCTACGGTTGTTTCGCAAACGCTCGGAAAAAGAAAAAAAGATATGGACGAGCAAGGAGTGGATTGCACTCTGTCTTTGTGACATTATCTAACATTTTGTTTGTTGTCTCTCAGTTATAATAAGTGGTTAGCAACCTCTGCAGGTAATATCTCCTAAATTCTACCTTTAAAATTTGACATTGGGGACAATGTCATATTTTAGTAGGGGGTAAGGGACATATTTTGCTAATTTGTAAAAAAAAAAAAAAAAAAAAAAAAATTGTTGTGTTTTAAGTCATTTAGAAGTATTCATTCTGAACAAGGTCTGAGTAAGGGAGACTTGAGACATACCTTGTCAGTTTGATTTAATCTTTTCAAAAAAAAAAAAAAAACACTATCTGGTCCGTTTATTATCTGCATGTGTTTTATTACTTTCGTGTATGAATTTTTTGTGATTTTTTTTTGAGTATTAGTATAATCTTGGCAAGCATGTGGATAAAGCAATAGAGTTACAAAGGCTTTGATTAAGTTATCTAGGTTATTTTCAATTTGGTTTTCTGAAAATTGAATATTTTTTATGATCAAATGTCTTTGAGATTGTTTTTGGCAGATCGGTTCGATTTTTGTTGGAATGTGAATTCATGGTGAGCCTTTGGAAAGCCACGGAAAACTGGGAAGACATAGTAAGTTTACTTTTTCTCTTCATTCCACATGCAGATTTAAGTCATCACATAGATGCTTGCATCTATACATGATCTGATCTTAGAACAAAGTCACTATCCAGAAAGCCCCTTATCTTTGCCCCCCTTACATTAGGAGCCCATAGGTTGTAAACCTTCGGGTTGGATCCCTAGATATGAACTCCAGAAATTATGCCAAAGTGAACGGATACGATTCCGACCCCCATTCCCTCTTTATACTTTTATGATAATATTTGTGATAATTGGGTTTGGGATTGTGTGTTTCCTTTTTGTTTATTTTGTTATCTTTTGAAATCTGAAAAAAAAAATGGGAATAATGCAAAAGAGGGTAGTTAGAATGAGTGACTGTTTTTAGAGTCGTGAACTTCGAACTTATTGATGCCAAAACAATGTTGTGATGAGTTGAGAAAAAGATGCTGAAAAAAAAAACAGCTGATGAAAATCTGTCTTGTTTGATCAATTGAATGAAAAGAAAGAAAAAGAAAGTATGGAATCCAATGTGATTTCTCAAAAAAAAAAAAAAAAAAAAAAAAACAAGAATGATGATTATGAATAGATGTGATTGTGCATAAAAGATGTCCCAATGAGGGCACAAATCAAAAGAAAATCACTTGTGCTTAAAAAAAAAATCAGAATTCAAGATTCGAGGTTCTTCATTATAGAGAGGTTTTTACTTTTCTATTTTCTGTGGATCGAGTCTTTTCTTGCTTTTTGTTTTCTTTTCAAAATATTTATGTTGAACATAGGACTAAGGATGAGTGAGAATGGAAATATTTTGAGAGGATTGATCACATTATTATTATATTTCTTGAGCCTAACTTGTGATAAACCTCAGATTATGTTTGAACATCCTACCCCTCACTTGTCCATAAGCCTCAGATTCATCTCTGTACCGATCAGATTTGTCGAGTTCACATGTGAACTGCGGTGACAAGGATCTTAGCATGTGTACTTATGAAGCTATAGTTTGCCTAGTCCTCCATGGCTAGCTAAAGTCTCGCCAAGAAGGAAGTTCCTCAATCGTACGGTAATGCCTTCAATTTTAATCTCATTGACTCTTTACTCGAACTTAATATGCCAATGATACTTAATTAGATGCCTTGCCAATTCTTACGCTTGATCTTGCTTGTTTGTTTGAGATCCCTTTAACTTGTTTTCCTGTTTATTTTTTTCTAGGATTGAGTCGTTGCTAGGGACTAGCAACAATCTAAGTGTGGGGGTGTGATAACTCGTATAATTATATAGTTCTTAGTTATGTTTTATTATTGTTTTGTGTCAAATACGAGTTATTATTGCTTAGTCTAATTGTGTTTATGATATTTTATATTTTTATGTAATTTGGTGTTTTTCACGAGTTTCTTTGAGTGATTTCAGATTACTAGGTTAAATCAACAATTAAGGGCAAATCCAGTTCAGTTCCAGTTCTGACACCTTTTGCCATATCCGCTATATCTGGAGTTTCACTGAAGCAATAAGGCGGAATTTTTTACAGTGCAAAGTTAAGAGGCATATCTATCTTTTTCATGTTTTACACTTCTTGAAACGGAGTCGTTTTCCCTAGCGAAATCGACCATCAAGTTGGCTGATGTGCAATGACGTCTGTGCTGACCTGTTTTGGTATTTTGACCATATCTTCCGATCCACATGAGCAAATGATCTGATTCCAACGGCTATGGATCCGTAACTGATAGGGGTATATTTTTCTAGAAGACCATTTGATCAGATCGAGCCTCCAACATTGAAAAAATCGACCATCAAGCTGGCTGATCAGAATTGTCATACAATATGACGAAAATTGTTAGAAAAATGCACCCACCTATTATACCTACCTTTGAAATTTATAAAGCTTGTCTCTTGTCATTTAGCTCTCCAAAATGTGTATAAATAGAGGTCCTTGGATGAGCATTAAAGATAGATTGGTAGGATATTAGCCATTTTAATAAAATTCTCTAAGTTTTCTTCTTCTTTCCTTTCTCTAGTTTTCTTTTTTATTTACTTATGCTTCTTACATTTCTTTTCATTTTATTCATATCTAGTATGTGTTGCTAATCATATTGTTGAGGTGATGAGGTGAAGCTTTTGGTAAATTCTAAGGTTAGTCTCTTAAACATGAGCTAAAATGAATCATCATTTATAAACACTAGTATAGATAATATTTTCTTTTGGTTAAAATCATACTTGCAAAGTAGGGATCTTGATTCATTATTGACAATGAAAATGGCACAGTAAATGCTTGGTTTCATAACCTTGATTTGTTGTAGACATATACCTTGGCATAAGGAATGCTTTGACTCTTTTTATGAGTTTTGAGGACACCAAATGAACATAATATCATATGCTATGGACGTTGGACAATTTGGACTGAATTGCTAAACCTTCCGATTGGAATCTCCCTTATGTGTGAATTCCAATTGTGTAATAAAACAAGATTAATCTTAGCATAACACCAAGAGTGGATTCTCTAACCTCAACATCTTTTCTTATTGTTTTTATATCTTGTTTAATTTCTTTTATTTTATTTTGTTTATTTTGTTCTCTAATATCTTGTTTATCTTGTTTTGTTGTTGATTCCCTAATATCTTGTTTACTTTATTTTTCTTATATATTTATAAACTTATACTTACTAATACGCTTCCCTGTGGTTCGACCTCGGACACCCGAGAATTTATTACTTGAACATAACCTGCACTTGGGTTTACAACTCTTAATTGAGTCTCCATCACGCTACCAATGATTTTGCAGATATGGTAATATCTGGGGAAATAATTGAGTCAGCTATTAAGAATAGAAAGATGGAAGGGGGTGAGTCTGCTACCCAAAAGAGAACTTTTCCTGCAAAGAAGGAGGAGGAAACCCATGCAGTAAGCTTCAACCAATATCCTTATACACCTCCTACACCATACACACCACCAAGGCCCTATACTCCTACCACACCTTATGCACTTCCGACACCTTACACACCATACCCGGGGTATAATCCTTATTACCCCAATGTCAACCACCTTACCCAAAATCCATTTCCCTACACCAATATACCACAACAGTCATTCCCAACTGGCATATCCCCTCAAATCACCCTTCCTAGAAATATTATTCCAAACACACAAGGGCCTACGCGTAATGACCAACGTTCACCAAGGAACGATCAAAAAGCCCAATTTGATCCAATTCCCAATACCTACGGTGAGCTATATCCAAAACTATTGCAGGGTCAACTTGTTACACCCGTGTACCTAAAATCTTTGACACCTCCATATCCAAGATGGTACAATGCAAACACTAACTGTGCATACCATACGGGAATCCAAGGACATTCAATTGAAGATTGCCTGGCCTTCAAAAAGAAAGTCCAAAGCCTGATTAATGCTGGGGTTGTGAAGTTTGGATCAAAAAATGGGCCGAACGTAGCTGGAAACCCATTTCCCAATCATGCTGGGAATCAGGTAAATGCAATATTGATCGGAGAGGGCAGAAGATTAAAAAGGGATATTGGGGAGGTTAAGACTCCGATGCTGACAGTATGGGTTGAAATGGTCAAGGCAGGATTGGTGGAAGATACAGACAGTGTGAAAATGGTTGCAAAAAGGGTGCATAATTGGTGCCCGTTCCATAAGGGTGGAGGCCATGACATACAGAACTGCAGGGACTTTTGGATTAAAGTCCAAAAGATGATGGATAGTGGGGAAGCCCAATTCTACGAGGAGATAGAGGGAGAAATAGAAGTCATTGAAAATGCAGGTGGCTATGGGATAGGAAGACCCCTAATCATCTATTATGATGAACCGAAGGAAAAAGTTATGCCAGTCGTTGAAGAAAATGCGCCCAAATTAATTATTGATCTACCTGTTTTCTTTCCATACAGGGAAAACAAGGCTACACCATGGAAATATGATTGCAGCATGGTTATGCTCGGGTCTTCAAGCCAGCAGGATATTACAGGTGTGGGGCATTTAACCCGAAGCGGGAGGTGTTATGCTCCGGAGGCCGTTGAACAGGGGTTAGCAGAGAAAGACAGAGGAACTGATAAAGGGAAGAAGGTAGTCGAGCCAATCTATATTGAGATGGATTTGCCAAAGGAAACAGAGAGGGGATCCGCCCCGGTTAACAGAATAAAAGAACCAGTATGTGAGAAGGAAGCCTGTGAGTTCTTGAAATTTATAAAGCATAGTGAGTATAGCGTGGTTGAACAACTGCAACGTCAACCAGCTATGATCTCAATCTTATCCTTGCTTTTGAATTCAGAACCACACAGAAATTCCCTGTTAAGAGTATTAAATCAGGCATACGTGGCTAATAATATATCATTGGAAAAGCTGGATAGGTTGGTGGGAAACATCGCAGCAGATGACTACATATTTTTTAGCTATGAGGAGATACCACCCAACGGTATTGGATCAACGAAAGCTATCCATATAACTACCACTTGTAAGGGGCACATATTACCGAGGGTCCTTTTGGATAATGGTTCTTCACTAAACTTGATGCCTTTAGCCACTCTATCCAAATTGCCAGTGGATATATCCTATATGATACCAAGTTGCACGGTGGTCAGGGCTTTTGATGGAACAAGGAGAGAGGTTATGGGAACCATTGAAGTTCCTCTGGAGATAGGCCCGTGCATTTATACAGTGAACTTCCAGGTCATAGATATTAATCCATCTTATAATTGCTTGTTGGGAAGGCCGTGGATACATTCAGCTGGGGCTGTACCCTCGTCTCTCCACCAAACGCTAAAATTTGTGATGAAGGGCCGGTTGATCACAGTATCAAGGGAGGAATTTACATAATAGCCTCTGCATCTACGGAATCTCCTTATGTGGAGCCCAATGAAGATGCCATGGAGTGTTCTTTCCGGTCTTTCGAATTTGTAAATGCAGTTTTCGTCGCTGAAGGACGAAAAATTCTGAAACCGAGGCTATCAAAGAACACAAGGCTAGGGGTAAGAAGCACCGTAGGAAAAGGCTGCAGGGCTGGAAAAGGTCTCGAGAAATATCTTCAGGGAATGGCTCGAGCAATGGAAGTAAAAGAAAAGAGAGACTGGTTTGGCCTAGGGTATCTTCCGAAGGCCCATGAGAAAAGAAAACAAGTTGAAAGGAATCGGCAGAGGAGGATGGCCCATCTTACAGGTATGGATATTGAGTGGAAGCCTATGACATTCCCACCTATCCTTCACAGCTTTCGCTGAGCCGGTTCTCTGTTCGGAGAAAAGAATTCTGATGATGTGCTCGTAATGATAGAGCAACCCTTCGAGAGATTCCAGATGAATAGCGATGAGCAGATGTATGATGTGGAGATCTGCACGAATGAGAAAGACAGAATTAAAAGAGAGAATGCTAGCTGGATGGTGCGACCTTGTCCACCAGGATATAGATTAACCAACTGGAGTGCGACTGAGTTGCCCATAGTTTTTAAGTCTATTCCAAAGTAATACTTTTAAAAAGCAATCTTAATTATCTTTACCCAGAGATATTAAGAGTTTTTTCTGTAATGGGCTTTTTAAACATTTTCATTCAATAAATAACAAGCACAATGCATTTTATCCATATTGATGTGTCCATATTCTTTCATTTTTGTTAATTATTTTGTTTTCATTATATATTTTCCTATATTGTTTTTTCTCCACCTATTTACAGGTGTGGGATGCGGAATATGAGGACCTTTCTATCAGTAATTCTGAAATTGGTTTTGAAATACCTATTTGCACGGGTGATTTTGAGGCTAATGAGGATACTGAGGATTATGGTCTACCTCCAGATCTATTGAGGAAAATAGAACAAGAGGAGAAACAAGTATTTCCTCATAAGGAGTTATTGGAGACAATAAATCTAGGAAATAGTGAAGAGATAAAAGAAGTCAAAATCGAAACTTCATTATCATCATCAATAAAAGGTGAATTGATAGCTTTGCTCCAAAAGTATGTGGATGTATTTGCATGGTCTTATCAGGACATGCCAGGGTTGGATCCAGATATTGTAGTTCATAAGCTCCCTTTAAAGCCAGAATGTAAGCCAATTCAGCAAAAGTTGAGAAGAATGAGGCCTGATATGCTGTTAAAGATAAAGGAGGAGGTAAAGAAGCAATTTGATGCTGGATTCTTAAAAGTGGCAAAATATCCGAAATGGGTGGCAAATATTGTTTCGGTACCAAAGAAGGATGGCAAGGTGCGAATGTGCGTTGATTACCGAGATTTGAACAAGGCCAGCCCTAAAGATAATTTCCCTTTGCCCCATATTGATACTCTGGTGGATAATACAGCGAAGAGTTCTTTATTTTCTTTCATGGACGGATTCTTAGGATACAATTAGATCAAGATGGCAACGAAAGATATGGATAAAACCATATTTGTTACAATGTGGGGAACCTTCTCCTTCAAGGTAATGCCATTTGGGTTGAAGAATGCTGGGGCAACATACCAAAGAGCCATGGTGACCTTGTTTCATGATATGATGCATAAGGAATTGAGGTCTACGTTGATGATATGATCGCAAAGTCACAAGGAGAAGAGGAGCATATTGTGAATCTTAAGAAGCTCTTTGAACGACTAAGGAAGTTTAGACTGAAGCTAAATCCGGCAAAATGCACTTTTGGAGTCACCTCGGAGAAGTTGTTGGGTTTTGTCGTCAGCAAAAGAGGAATTGAGATTTATCCGGATAAAGTGAAGGCTATTTAGAATTTGCCACCACCTCGCACTCAAAAGGAAGTAAGAGGCTTTCTGGGGAGATTGAATCAGATTGCTCGATTTATTTCACAGTTAACCGACAAATGTGATCCAATATTTAAGTTACTTCGAAAACGTGATCCAGGAGAATGGGATGAAGGGTGTCAGATTGCTTTTGAAAAGGTTAAGCATTATCTATCAAACCCACCAGTATTAATGCCACCTATTCCGAATAAACCAATGATACTGTATTTATCAGCATTTGAGAGAACCATGGGTTGTGTTTTGGGGCAGCTTGATGAAACTGGAAAGAAAGAACAGGCAGTTTACTACCTCAGCAAGAAGTTCACAAATTATGAGTTGAAATATTCGTCGGTAGAAAAGTTGTCTTGCGCCTTAGCTTGGACTGCTCGAAGACTCAGACAGTATATGTTGTATCACACAACGTGGTTGATTGCTAAGCTGGATCCGGTCATATACATGTTGGAAGCACCTTCTTTGTCAGGGAGGACGGCAAGATGGCATGTTTTATTGTCAGAGTACAACATTGTATATGTAAGTCAAAAAGCTATCAAGGGCAGTGCAGTAGCTGAATTCTTAGCAAGTCGGGCAGTGGAAGATTATGAGCCGTTGAACTTTGACTTCCCATATGAGGATTTGATGTATGTGTCGCAAGCAGATGATATTCCCTTGAAGAAGAAAGTATGGAAAATGTACTTCGATGGCGCATCTAATGCCATGGGGCATGGAATCGGTGCAGTGCTTATATCCCCAGAAGAAGATTATTATCCTTTCACCGCTAGATTGGATTTTGATTGTACAAACAATACTGCCGAGTATGAAGCATGTACTATGGGCCTTCGTGCTGCAGTGGACAGAAAGATCAAAGTATTGGAAGTTTTCGGAGATTCAGCCTTAGTGATTTACCAGCTACGAGGAGAATAGAAAACCCTAGATACAAAACTAATCCGATACCGAGAACTCATATTGAGTTTATTGGAAGAGTTTGAAGAAGTAAATTTCAATTACTTTCCTTGAGAAGAAAACTGAATGGCAAATGCTTTGGCTACTTTGTCATCAATGTTTAAAGTGAATGAAGGGGCTGAAGTTGTGCCGATCAAGATGAGCATGTATGGGTCGCCTGCCCACTGTTTGAGTATCGAAGAAGAAGCAGATGGTCTCCCTTGGTATAACGACATCTTACAGTACATCAAGAATCAACAATATCCAGAACAAGAAATAGAAAATGACAAGAGGACTCTGAGAAGGCTAGCAATGGGTTTCGTTCTAGACAATGAGATTCTTTACAAGAAAGAGAAAGATCAAGTCCTATTGAGATGTGTCGGGTCTGCCGAAGCTCGAAGAATCATAGAAGAGGTCCATGAAGGGATTTGTGGCACTCATGCTAATGGTCACATGCTTGCTAAACAGATTATGAGGGCAGGTTACTATTGGCTAACGATTGAAGGAGATTGTATCAGTTATTCCCGGAAGTGCCATAAATGTCAGATCTATGCAGATAAGATTCATGTGTTGCCCTCGCCTTTAGTTGTCATGACTGCACCTTGGCCTTTTTCAATGTGGGGAATGGATATGATCGGGCCTATTACCCCGAAAGCTTCAAATGGACATCGTTTCATCTTGGTGGTCATAGATTATTTCACAAAGTGGGTAGAAGCTGCTTCATATGCGAATGTAACAAAGTCGGTGATATACAGATTCGTCAAGAAAGAAATCATATGCCGTTACGGATTGCGAGCAAGAATTATTTCGGATAATGCTCTCAATTTGAACAATAAGATAATGAGATAAGTGTGTACTAAATTCAAGATCACACATCATAATTCGGCACCTTACCGTCCGAAGATAAGTGGCGCACTAGAAGCAGCTAACAAGAACATCAAGAGGATTGTCGAGAAGATGACCAATGTGCACAAAGATTGGCATGAGATCTTACCTTTTGCTTTTCATGCATATCGTACTTCGGTCCGCACATCTACAAGGGCAACACCGTTTTCTTTGGTATACGGGAGGGAAGCAGTGCTACCTATTGAAGTTGAGATCCTTTCACTTCAGGTTTTGATGGAAGTTGGCCTAGAGGAATCAGAATGGGTTAGAACTTGTTATGAACAGTTGAATCTCATCGAGGAGAAAAGACTGAAAGCAATTTGTCACGGGCAGTTGTATCAGAAAAGGATGATTCGAGCCCACAACAAGAAAGTTCGTCCCAAATAGTTCTGAGAGGGGGAGTTGGTATTGAGAAAAATTCTCCCTATAGTGAAGGACCCGAGAGGAAAATGGGCTCCGAATTGGGAAGGACCCTATATGGTAAAAAGAGCTTTTTCTGGAGGAGCATTGATTTTAACTAGAATGGACGGGGAAGATTTCAGAAATCCCGTAAATGCTGATGAACTGAAGAAGTATTATGCTTGAAAAAAAGAAGAGTGTGATGCTGTGCACATGGAAATTCGAATGATTCCAAGTGTAAAAATATAAATTCTATATATCTATTTCCCTGAGAATTGCTTTTCAAAGAGAATAGTCATGCTTGATATGATGAATGGCCATCTTTCATATTCCTTCCACTAAGAAGAAATTATCCCTAGTTGCCCCTTTGAGGCTTATGAATTATTTCTTTCTTTAAACCTTGATCAAAGACCACCCTCTATACTGGAGGGCAAATGCGAGGAAAGATAATCAAAAATCATGGCAAAAAGAAAACCATCGGAAATGTGGCAAATAAAAGCCAACAAAACAAAAATAAAAAATAAAAAAAAAGAAAGGAAAGTCCAAATAGGGACAAATGTTTCAAGAATGAGTTCTCCTCAGGAAATGATCCTTGATCCAATCACCCTTAAACACACTTTGGGCCTATTTTATCCTTTCTTTCTAAACCAAAACCTTGGCCTAAATTACATGGTTTAAAAGCCCATTTTGATCAAGCATGGATATTTAATTTGAAAGGTTATTCTCAGAATTCATCCCATATTTTGAATTGATATTTTTACCTTGGAAGCATTTAGAATTCTTAGATGCATGGTAGAAAAAAATGGAAATGAAAAAGAATGTAAAAGGAGAGGTTTAAGCCGAAAACCCGCAAAGGGCGACTTAATACCGAACAGAGGACACTTGAGTTGAAAACCTGCAAAAGATGGCTCAAGTACTAATCAAAGTTTGAATCAATGCTCCGTGTAAAGGGGAAGAAAGTATCTGACTATCAGAGAAAAGGGGAACAACGCAGTCTGGTGTATCTACAGAAGCTAAGAGGTTACCCAAGTGAATTGCTCATTCAAGAGAAATTTCAGATAGTTTGAAAAAGGAGGGGTCCAAGATATTCCGCATCCGGGGCATCTACAGCCTATAACCTTACATTTGTTTCTTATATCCTTGATATTTATGTTTACTATTATAAAACTTTTCTTGCAATAAATTCATATTCTCTTTCATATACTTTTGAGATGCATTATGGTTGTTATTAAATTGAATGATGATTAGTAATAAAAATCTTTAAATAAAGGGATTTCAAAGTATTACTAAGGAATAGATTTAAATCTTGGGAAAGGTTTGGAAAGTTCACCAAGAAAAGAAAACAGTGAACGTGGTAAAAACTCCATCACGAAGTCAGAAAATCTGTGAACTTCAGCGAAATACAGAAACTGGGACTGTTTGACAAGATATCTTGAGTGAAGAATTCCTTAAGTGGGGCATCAATGAACAATTGAAGACTCTGTCCTGAAGTCATATAATCTGTGAACATCAAAGAAACCCTGGATTATAAATTATGGCACAATCATTTGATTGCATTTATTTTAGGAAACATACAAGTATTTTCAAAGCATGACATTCTCATCATTGCATTTAGCTAACAGTGCAAAAATCAGGGAAACTTGGACTTCCTCAAAGAGAACTCGTTTTGCTTCTCAAAAGATTCGGATTCCGAGATCGCCATCAAGGTATTTCTTTCTGTTTTAAATCGAATTCATTTTGTTTATCAAACGAGTTGAACCTTGAGACCGTTGTCAAGGTATTTTCAAATCCCAATTTTAAAGACCTTCAGGCACCAATTTTAAAGACCTTCGGGCACCAGTTTTAAAGACCTTCGGGCACTAGTTTTAACGACCTTCGGTCACCAATTTTAAAGACCTTCGGGCACTAGTTTTAAAGACCTTCGGGCACTAGTTTTAACGACCTTCGGGCACCAATTTTAAAGACCTTCGAGCACCAATTTTAAAGACCTTCGGGCACCAGTTTTAAAGACCTTCGAGCACCAATTTTAAAGACCTTCGGGCACCAGTTTTAAAGACCTTCGGGCACCAATTTTAAAGACCTTCGGGCACCAATTTTAAAGACCTTCTGGCACCAGTTTTAAAGACCTCCAGGCACCATTTTAAAGACCTCCGAGCACCAGTTTTTTAAGACCTCCGAGCACCATTTTAAAGACCTTCGGATACCAATTTTTTTAAGAACTTCGGCACCGTTTTTTAAGATCTTCGAGCATAATTTTTCTTTTGAAAATCAAATATGTTTCCTTAAGACAGGTCGAGCCTTGATTAGTCAGGAATTCAATTTAAGGACAAATCTTCAATTTACAGCTTTTTCAAAAAAAAAAATGAATGATTGAAGAATGATAGAAGAATGAAAAGGAAACCTCTTTCCCTTTCCTACACATGTGATTTCACTGATCGTACAAAATTAGTGTTTGTTTATCATTGCCTGATTCCTGATTCTCAGCAATAGTCAAAGAGGGGCAGCTGTAGACACCTAATTTTGTCCGGACCACTAAAAGATGTATGTTTTCTTCCTAAATTGAGGTTTCCGAATGAAAAAAGGCTTTTTTCATCCTGCAGGTGGTACTCCGAGACTTAGTTTAAAAGGGCGAGCATAAAAAGTCAAACTCAAAAAAAAGTCAACCCTAGAAAAAGTCAACCCCGAAAAAGTCAACCTCAGAAAGTCAACTACTGAAAAAATGAATCCACTTTCAAAATCAAGATTTTAAGTTCAATTGTAAAATGACAAAATAATTTTGATAATCCGAGGTCTACATTGAAAGATATGGAGTTCGAAAGTTGGGATTTGGAGATTCAGTAGAAAGAAAACCCTAATTCGAGAAATTTGGGGAAAAGTGCTTAAATGATCAAATTGGTCGAAATTGAAGGTTCCAAATGAAAGATAAGCACTCACTATGGGTAATAGGGAAGCCACTTGCAAGAAAAATCAAAAGAAAAGTCAATCCGGGAGAAAATCGAGAATTAGGGTTTTTAGTGGATTTCGGTGAAATCGAGAAGAATCACAGAAATGGCCCGACTTGGTAAGACCAAAGCCCCAATGGATAATGAATGATTAAAAAGGGATAGCCCAAGGCTCAGCTTGAAGAAAATCTAAAAATCAGACTTGTTTTGAGCAAAACCGAGTTTCGGAGGCAAAAGGGCAAAATTGGGAAATTTGGGAAAAATAGCAAATGGACTCCGAAAATTTTGAAAATTTGCAAATCTCATTCTTAAATCATTTGAAAGATATTGGCGAAATAAAATCTTGATTCGGAGTTCGTTTACAAAATGGCCAAATCCCGAGTTTCTTATGTAGTAATTGAAGAATGAAAATCCCGAAAAAATAGCAAATAAGCTCCAAATCTTCTAAAAATTTGCAAATATCATTTTTAAATTATTTGGAAGAGATTGGCAAAATAAAAACTTGATTCAGAGTTCGTTTGCAAAATGGCCAAATCTCGTGCCTCCTATACAATAATTCAAGAAGATAAATCCCGAAAAATAGCAAATGGACTCCAAAATTTCTGAAATTTTGCAAATATAATTTTTAAATTATTTGGAAGATATTGGTGAAATAAAATCTTGATTCGGAGTTCGTTTGCAAAATGGCCAAATCCCGAGTTCCTATGTAGTAATTCAAGCAGATAAATCCTGAAAAAATACCAAATGAGCTCCAAAAATTATGAAAACTTCCAGATCACACTTTTAAATTATTTGGAATATATTGGTGAAGAAAGATCTTTATTTGGAGCTCGTTTAAAAATGGTAAAATATGGGGGCATAAAAGGGCATTTTTGGAAGAAAAAATCCAAATAAATAGCAAACGGACTCGGATAATTTTGAAAACTTCCAGAACTCAATGTTTTATTATTTTGGAAGTATTAAAAAATAAAAATTGAATTTGGAGTCCGTTTGATATTTATTTGCATCCGGGGGGCAAAATGGTTATTTCACCCAAGCAACCGAAAAGGGCTTCTTTGGGCTTTTCAAAAAATCAGACTTGGGCTGGAAAAGAGAAGTGATGGCCAGCCAAGGCCCAAATGAAGGAGGAAGCTTCTAATTTTTCAATCAAATGGCCAAAAATTAAGAGTTAGTTAGAGATTCTCTTTGATCAAGCCATGGTGATTAAGCCACATAGGCCAAGAGAGAGTGTCAACATTATTCTTGAACAGCTGTAATTTGGGACAGCTGATTTGCTAATCTAAGGGTGATAATTTCATGATTTTTTCACCTTGAATTATTAGCCATTTGATGGAAAATTGGTTGGGAAAAAATGACAACATTTTTGAAGGAGAGAGAGGGGGTTCGGCCAGCTCTAATAGGGGACAGAATTCATTTTTTCACACTTCATTTTTTGCTGATTTCTCTTGGTTTTTACTCGGTTTTTCTCTCTTCGGTTGAAAGCAAAAAGAAAAAGTTTAGAAAAGAAAGGAAAGGAAAGTTTGAAGAGATAAAGCTTGAAATATAGCTTCTTGAGGTTGCTCTTGGGCACCAACTCTTGCACTTTCTTGATTTTCCATTCTTCGTTTTGCTATTTTGATTACTATTTGGAGTCCGTTTGATATTTATTTGCATCCGGGGGGCAAAATGGTCATTTCACCCAAGCAACCGAAAAGGGCTTCTTTGGGCTTTTCAAAAAATCAAACTTGGGCTGGAAAAGAGAAGTGCTGGCCAGCCAAGGCCCAAATGAAGGAGGAAGCTTCTGATTATTCAATCAAATGGCCAAAAATTAAGAGTTAGTTAGAGATTCTCTTTGATCAAGCCATGGTGATTAAGCCACATAGGCCAAGAGAGAGTGTCAACATTATTCTTGAACAGCTGTAATTTGGGATAGCTGATTTGCTAATCTAAGGGTGATAATTTCATGATTTTTTCACCTTGAATTATTAGCCATTTGATGGAAAATTGGTTGGGAAAAAATGACAACATTTTTGAAGGAGAGAGAGGGGGTTCGGCCAGCTCTAATAGGGGGCAGAATTCATTTTTTCACACTTCATTTTTTGCTGATTTCTCGTGGTTTTTACTCGGTTTTTCTCTCTTCGGTTGAAAGCAAAAAGAAAAAGTTTAGAAAAGAAAGGAAAGGAAAGTTTGAAGAGATAAAGCTTGAAATATAGCTTCTTGAGGTTGCTCTTGGGCACCAACTCTTGCACTTTCTTGATTTTCCATTCTTCGTTTTGCTATTTTGATTACTATTTGGTGAGTTTCCATTTTAAATAAATGTTTTTTTTTATTGTTCTTTTTAAGTTCTTTCTTCATCTCTTTCTTAAATATATTTTTTACATTTTTTTTTCAATTTCTCACCATGGCCGAATGGCCTACATTCTTTATTTAAGTTGCTGTTTTGTTTATTTTATCATGTTGTTTATGTTATTTTCTTTGATCTTGATGTTTTAAGTGTTATTCTACTTCATACTTGAGTCATATTTTAATTTGGTTGCTTTGTTTGTTGCTATTTATGATTTAAACATCATGTTCTTGCAATTTTAATTTTCTGTTTTCATAATGTTTAAATTTGTTGGTGTTTTAGATTTAGTATATCAAGTGTTTGTGAAAATGCTTGTGTGGTTTTTTGCATGAATTGAGTTTTATATTTTAGTTGAGCATGTTAGTATATCAAGTGTTTGTGAAAATGCTTGTGTTGTGTTTGCATGATTTGAGTTTTATATTTTAGTTGAGCATGTTAGTATATCAAGTGTTTGTGAAAATGCCATGCTTGTTGGAGCTTGAGGCCATTCAGCTACTCCATGTGTTTTGCATTGTGTGTTGCATTTTTGCCATGTTAGTTGGTAGGTTTTTGCATTTGCATGACATTTGATTTAGTTTTGCATGCTAGTATACCAAGTGTTTGTGAAAATGCCATGTTTGCTAGTTACATAGGCCATTCGGCCACTCCTTGAATTTTTGCATTGTATGTGCATTCTTGCCATGTTAGTTGATAGGTTAGCATTTGCATGATATTTGTTTGAGTTTTTTGTTTAAGCATGCTTTGTGTTTGTGAAAATGCCATGCATATTTTAGTTATTAAGTTTGGTTTATTTGCCATGCATGTTCATGCATTTTAGGTCTAGGTTGCATTAAATGCCATGCAAGTTCATTTAGGTCTAGGTTACTATATGAATGCCATGCATTTTTTCATGACATTTAGGTTTAAACTCATGCATTTCATGTACTATGTTTTCTGTAATTTTTTCATGCATTTCATGTTCATGCCACTTGAATAATGACTTGAGGCAATTAATGGTTCAAAGTCATGCTCTCTTGAGCACACTTGTGGAAAATTAAAGTTTGTCAAATTGATTATTCTACCTTTGTGATTTTTTTACTTAGACAATTTTTATCTAACATTCAAAAAGTCCTAGCTACTGTTTGTGAGTCATTTTCTGAGTCTTAAATATTTTTACTTTGATTTTTAAATGATTTTATCAAAGGCAAAAAAGTATTTTGGCAAAGTAGTTTTTTTCACCCACTACTCGTACTTTCCCGATTTGTCTGGGCATTCATCTTTAATCATAAAATTAAGCGGGTTTTTTCTTGTGTAGTTTTACATGTCCTGAGTCTCCAGTATTGTTTTTAGAATTTTTTGAATTTTTAAAAATAGGGTAAAAAATTGTGGCTTAAAACTGGACAGTGGAGTCAGAATTGAATTTAAAGAAAAGTCATTTTTCTTTTTTGGTTAAGTTACTTAGAGGGGGCTGATTAAGAAGGTTAGCTACTGACTTAGGGTAGTTTCTAAGCCTCTTTAAACTCTAAAAATGATATTTTAAGTCTCGGGTTAAGGGTGGTTAAGTTCGGATTTTAAACTTAGGAAATTAGAGCCTTTTTTTTAAAAAAAATTAGCCTAGTTTTTATTTTTAATTCAAGCTTTTCAAAATTGTTTTCAAACAATCACAAAGTATTTTGGTTTTAGAATATTTAATTTGACATATTTTCCTAAGGTAGCTGGATATCTTTTTAGATATACGGATTTCCTTAATTAAAGGAAAAAATACATTTTCATGCATTGCATTTTCTATATTCATGCATTTTATATAATATGTGATTTTTACTATGATGATTTCTATAATATTGTTATGATTTTGAGCTATGTTATATTGTTTATTATATGACTTGGAACATTTCATGATATCCTATGCTTTTTATTTAATTTTTTTTTTTGTTATATTATTTAGCATATACTATGTTCATACATTATTATTTTCCTTTTTATTTCCATGCATATTATATGATAGTATTATTTTATATTCCATGTCATTTAGATTATATGACATATCATTCATATTTGCCATGTCATTTAAATTATGTCATCTCATTTAGAATATATCATATGACTTAGGATATTACATTTCATATAGAATATATTATGTCACCTAGGTCATTTCATTTCATTTAGAATATATCATATGACTTAGGATATTACATCTCATATAGAACATATTATGCTACCTAGGTCATTTCATTTCATTTAGAATATGTCATATAACTTAAAACATTTCATTTCATTTAGAATATTCTAAGGCATTTAAATTATATCATATTATTTAGGAAGCATTATATTATTTAGATTTTGCTATGTCATTTTATTTATGTTATGCAGATACATATTCATATCTTTTAAAATATTTTCAAAAGGACAATGATTTTTCAATAAAAAGTAAAGATATTCCCGAGTTAAAATAATTCATGAGTTCTCTACCGGGTTTGCTGGATGGAATATCATCAATTATCATTAATAAAGGAATATCTTTCTTTCAAAAAATGAGAATGATTCGGAAAGTTTTCCAAAACTAATAAAAATTTCTATATTTTGCCAAGTTTGTTGGGGAATATAGGAAATTTTTGAATTTATAAATTCTGAATCATTTTCAATTAAAAATGGAATTATTTTACTTTAAATTGGGAATTAACTTGAAATACTAAATTTAAAACCGATTTTTTACCGAGACTTGAGATAACACACGATTAATAAGGTA
Source organism: Fremontodendron californicum (assembly GCA_030761205.1). Taxonomy (NCBI): domain Eukaryota; kingdom Viridiplantae; phylum Streptophyta; class Magnoliopsida; order Malvales; family Malvaceae; genus Fremontodendron; species Fremontodendron californicum. The sequence goes on from JAULJL010000037.1 coordinate 7,250,448, forward strand.
CCGTTTTATACGGGCATTGTGGGGGTGCTAATTCTTCCCCGCACGTAACTGAGTCCCGAACCCGTTTCTTTGATTTCTCTGGTTTAAACGCAGACTTGAAATTGGTTTTAAAAATGTTTTAATTAATTTTTAAAATATTTTATAAAACCGATTTTAATAGGTGGCCGATCACACCTAGCTAAAAAAGATTGGTGGCGACTCCATGTATTTTTCAAGGTCATTTTCAAAACCTTCATTTTTCTAGAGGAATTAAGTCGACTTTTCCTCGGTTGTTTTTAATGTCACGCTTAACGAATAATAAAGTCTTGCGATGAGACTCGTTATTTTTTAGGTTACGACAATGTCAATTTTATTTCTTCCAAAACATGTGAAATTGAAGTCTTTCAGAAATTGGTGATCACCATTAGAGACATGTCTAAGCGAAATGGGAAATCAGCTTCACTTTTTGAGTGTTTTGAACGGTTTAATGCAACAAGGTCAATGGGCTGATGTAATAAGGTCCAGATTGTTTAGGAAGGCTCTTCATCTTGACAAAGAGGAGAAGGTGAATGTCCTTTTGTCTCGGCTCATGAGTAAGTTTTCTCAAAACATGAATTCCTTAAAACCTAACTTTTTTTTTTGGAAAAAGTTTTAATTAGATCTCATCAATCTTCCAATCTCTAAATATGGCATTTTGATAAATGTTAACCTTAGCCATGATAGGTTCCATGTTGGAAGGAAAAAGGTTTAACTTTCAAAATCAATTCCAAAGAAAAAGCTGTCTTTTTGGTATGTCTAGGAGTTCCTTGATGCTCTTTGTATTCCTCAAACTGATGGTTCTGGCAATATCAATGTGTGGCATTAGAATTTCTTCTTATTCTGCTCTAGACTACCCGTTTTTGGGTTTTCACCCTAGAGCTTTATTGTTTCTCTTTTTTCTTATTGTTTCAACATGTATCTGAGAATTCTAAATTCTTAGGAGTTCCTTGATGCTCTTTGTATTCCTCAAACTGATGGTTCTGGTAATATCAATGTGTGGCATTAGAATTTCTTCTTATTCTGCTCTAGACTGCCCGTTTTTGGGTTTTCACCCTAGAGCTTTATTGTTTCTCTTTTTTCTTATTATTTCACCATGTATCTGAGAATTCTAAATTCTTCCACAATTAAATGATAATTCGATGAGATGGGATAAAATCTGAGGAGAAACTTTTCAAGTTAAATATCCACACTTGATCAAAATGGAATTTTAAAACAAGTAGGTTCAGGGTTCAAAAAAAAAGGATAAGTAGGTTCAAAATATGTGTTTGAGGGTAATCAGATCAAGGATCATTTCCTGAGGAGGATTCTCTTTGAAACATTTGTCCCTTCTGGACTTCTCTTTCCTTCTTTTGAGTTTTGCTTCTTTTTTTTTTTTTTTTTGGTTCTTGGCTTTCAATTTGCCATTATTTCACACATTTTTTTGTGTGTTTCTTTCCTGGCTTTCAATTCACCATCTTTTTCTTTTCCCTTCTTTATTCTTGTATCTCCACTTTGACAAAGTGAGCCCGTACTTGTTTGGGAGCTCAATTTGCTTTGTTTCTTTCTCCCAGTCGGGACCTATTTCACCATGATTTTTTTTTTTTGAGAAAATCCTTCCTCGTATTTACTCCCCAATGTGGAGAGTGATCCTTGATCAGGGTTCAAAGAAAAAAGATATCCTTAAGCTCAAAAAGGGGTGACTATGGATAATTTATCTTTGTGAAAGGGATATGAAAGATGACCATTTCTCATATCAAGTATGAATATTCTCCTTGAAAAGCAATCCTCAGGGGAATAGATAATCAGAATTTTATTTTGCATTTGAAATCATTCGAATTCTCACATTCATGATGTCACAATATTTTTTTTCTTTTTTGTTGGTTTTTTTTTTTTGCTGCATGCCCCAAAAATTCATGCATGATTGATTTTCAACCACAAATGATGCCTCATTTTGATTTACCATTGAAGTGAAGATCTTTTGGTTCGCGAGAATCCTGCTGTGAAGGAACATCTCAGATTTTATCCTTGAGCTTCTCGTTAAATGAACTTGTTTGGGTTTCAATTTCTTCAAAGTGTTTCCAACACATAGGAGAGAAAAGAAAGGTGTTCTGGTTCATCCTTTGGTTCACGTGCTCATAAATCAGGGTCTGGGAAAAGGCTTAGAGACTTGGCATTTGAATTCTTTCAAAGGGATTTGAAGGTTTTGAATCTTCGAGTTTTTGCTATGATTTGTAACATGGCATAACTTTAACACATATCAGACCACCTAATCTAGATCTTTTGGAAGATTGTCATGTTTGCTTGACTTTCAAGAAATCCACGAAAGAATTTTTCAAATTTTCATTACTCATGGCCTTGATAAAGGTTATTCTTCGTGGCTTTTGAGTGGTATTTATTCAACGTGTTTTCTAGGAATCCATCCCCCATGATGATCACCCATTCTTTCGAAACTCATTTGACTATTCAAAAGAATATCCTTTTATTTTCAAAACGGAAAATTATCCGTATGGACCTTTATTTTCAGCCTTTTTTGTTTTTTCTTTCACAAATCATATAAACAAGACTTAAGAAGAATATTGAAAACTTCAAATGAGATATGATGTATGATGCTTGCAATTTAAAGTTCATTCATTTCAAATAAATTGAAAGTAATACAGAGCTTAAAACAAGGTTAATGATTGCCCTTGATTGGCATGCTACCCTGAGAACACATGATCCCTAACCCCGTCGTCCTTGATGAGCATCCATGAGCTCTTTGAACTTTGTCGAGTTTACATCAATTATGGCCTGAACTTTATCTTTGAATGCAGTGCAGTTCTCCATGGAATGCCCTTTAACCCTGTTACGATACTCGCATGTGGTATTAGGATCATACCATTTCGGGTAAAGAGACTTCCTGGGCTTTGCAGGTACCATGAAGATCATTTAGCTTTGGACAAGCAATGGAAGAAGTTCTGTGTAGGTCATCGGAATTGAATGGTACACTTTTGCCTTCTTTTTCTTACTGCTCTGAGAACGGACTGAACTAAACTTCAGATCATTTGGCATGACGAAATTCTGAGGTGATGTGAAAGGCTTTGAAGCATGATGATGACCGTGCTGAATCCAAGTGGTCAACATAGGACCGGGGATGTAAATAACCACCAAAATGATCATCTTGCATTGCACTGAACCCTCTTTTATTTCTGCCTTCAACATTTACGACTTGAACATGCCCCTTAGCAACATCATTTTTCTTTTCGAAAAACATTCCGGCATTAGTATCCATAATTTTCCCTTTCTTTATCCCATCCTCAATCCTATCCACTACGAACAATATATCTACAAATTTTGAAAAGATATTGTCGATCAACTTGTTATAGTATGGATGTGGGAGGGTATCCACAAACAAAGCATTCATTTCTCTATCAGTAAGAGGTGGTTGAACTTGCAAGGCCACATCTTTCCATCTACGAGCATATTCTTTGTAGTTCTCATTGGGCTTCTTTTTCATGTTTTGGACTATCAAACGATCTGGAGCCATTTCCAACATGTGCTCATATTGTTTCAGGAATGCTCGGGCTAAGTCTCTCCATGTATTCACCTGGCCTTTTTTCAACTGACAAAACCAATTAGATGCCCCTCCTGTTAGGCTATATTGAAAAACATGGATAAGCAATTTCTCATCATGCGCATGCCCCACCATCCTACTACAATATGCAGACAAATTGGTTTTGGGGTTTTTAAGTCCATCAGGCTTTTCTTATTTAGAAACCTTGAATTTTGGCGGGATAACCAGATCAGGGATCAAAATAAGCTCTCCTACACTTACTTCATCTCCACCCTCAACAACTTGAATCCTTTCCTCTAACAGCTGATACTTCCTTTGGGAATTTGTCGACTAAACCATTTTCAACTTTTCCTGTTCAGCTGGATCACCTAAGTTTAGGATGTTGCTGGGATTAATTGTATTCTGGCCATCCAACATCATGACCCTTTTGTGCCTGTAACCCTTCTCTGGCGACTAAGTTTTCAGTGTATCCCTTTTCCATGATTGTGGACATCAGCTCCATCAGTTTAGCCATCTAATCTCTAGATTCTGCTTGAGATTTTGCAAACTGTTCTTGCGATTCTTCTTGTGCCTTTTCTATTCTTTCCAATCGGGTAACTTGTTCATTCTCCATAGCACTAGACTGTATTAAAAAAAGTACTCAGTTCTTCTTATACCTCTGATTTGAAATGGAAATTCTTTCAAAGATTCTTAAATCCAAGCCAATTTTCATTTTATTCTTCCAAATGTGTGACATGATGAATAAGCCAATGAATGTCATTTGATGCAAAAAAATGATGCATGGACATATACAGTTGGTGCACCCAAAAGAGTTTATCTTGTTTAACTCTTGCACTTAAAAAAAAATCAATTGTAGAGTATAGTGATTAGCAAGGGTCGAGTCTTCAGGGATTGGGTTTTAATCTATGAGTTATTAGTTTATAGCTTCGGTTCAAAGAAGACAAAAGAAAAGGGGGTTTTGAAATAGTTTTAAAAATAAGCAAACAAGAAAAGTAAGATGCAAGTAAGAAATAAGAAATCAAATATGAGAGAAATATGGTTAAGGTTTCATTCTCCACCACTAGACATCATTAAGAACCAATTTCAGATCTATCAATATCAACCAACTATCAAAGTTAACAACCGTAGATAACAACAAGCTCTGTTATCCCAATCTCTCCTTAGTTTGTCGTTAAATAGAACAAGCTCTCTATTTAATCTCTAACCATCAAACAACCTAGAATAAGCTCTCTAAATTCAATTTAATGACAGCTTTATGATGAGAAAGATAGGTTGATCTAAGCAACAAACACATAAGCTCAGATTGTTCAACTTAGGTTATGTTCCACTTTGCAATTATCGAAAACTTGACCATAATCATTAATCACAAATTGCCACTTATGAATAGGAAATCAAGACAATTACACGGATCAAGACTCTTAAACTAGCAATAGATAATTATCAAGATCTATCTAGTTGTACACCTAAATAAATCAAGACAACATCATAAACAATTCTTGTAGAAGAATATAAGCAACTTTGATAGAAAATTAATGATAGATAGAATCTGAAAATCAATTACAAAACATGTCTAGGGCTTTGAAATCACCCTTAACAAAATAAAAGTTTAGCCTAGCATAGGCATTGTAAACATAAACATAAAATTAAAGAGAATCTAAGAAGAAAATAAAAGAAAGAAAGAAGAAGAATATTAATTATCCAGCCTCTTGCTCTCTCAAAAACAAAGAAACAAAGAAGAAATCAGAATTTGATGCTTGGAAAAGTGTAAATTTCGTATGCCCCCTTAATCTCTATTTATAGGCAATAGCTAGGGCATCAAACAAGTGAATTTCAGCTCTCTCCCTTCAATAAATGCTGACTTGTGGCTAAAGTTAAGGAAAAGTGGTTGGCTTTTGTGTTTTAAGGAAAGATATAAGCCTTGGTAGCCAAGTTTGAATAAAGTAGGAAAGTTTTAGTCAAAGCACTCTTTAATGAAGAGAGATTACAAACTTGCAGGCAAAGTAAGTGTAAGGAAGGAAAGTCTTGGCTGATTTAATTCTCCTACTTTGACTAGGATTAGCTTTAAGGAAAGATACTTGCAATTAATGCAATTAATGCATGTTGACAGCCACTAATCCTTCTTTGACAAGGATATACATAAATGTCAGCTAGGGTATTAAGATAAAAATGAGATTTGCGGCTAGGGTATTTTCTGACACTAGGGTTGTTTAGGGAGATATTCCAATGCCGATTTGGATGACCATTTCTTATCCGATTTAGGGCCATAACCAACCGTTGGAAAGGTAATCAAGTGATCTTAAAAAGTCAAGAAGGAAGTTTCTTCGAATAAAGAATCTAACATCATGTTTTCTTAGCAACAAGCTCCGGAGGTCAAATCTGTCTTCTTGCTTTGCACCAGGAATTTGATCTTTTTGACTCCCAACTCTTTTTCCATCTTGTGATTTCACTTTTGTAAGCTCTTTAACATCCTAATTGACATGTTTTGACTTCATCTCCTCCAAAATACCTACAAAGCATAAAAATCTAGTAAAATGTCAAGGAAGTAAGAATCAAAGCACAAAGTATAAGGAAATTAAATAGGAAAATGTATGAAATTAAGCACTTATCAAATTCCCACGCACTTAATCTTTTGCTAGTCCTCGAGCAAAATCAAATAGACACAAGGTAAGAAAACCTAATCTAATCCTCTTTCAATACAAATTAGAGACAATCATTGAACAAGTCTTATAAACTAATCAATAGCTTACAGAGTTTCACAAAAAATCATGCTTGATAGTAAATGGTTTGAGTTAAGCTAAAATTAACATAACATATCTCAATCAAAATAGTGCATGTTCAAACTTAATCTCAACTTCTCACATGGGATACCCTCATGATTTTCACTCTTTAAAGTACTGGTGAAGTATTTACACTCAATCAATCTCATGAAAACAGTTTCTACCATATGCTTGCTTGTCCACCTATTCTCCACTACTTAGATCATGCAACTTCATGAATCAAGAGGTCTTTATGCAAGGTTATTATGGGGCCAAGGGGTAATAATGTGGCTAAAGAATAAAAGATAAAGGATATTACAAAAGTTCCAAAGATTTTATAGAGTTTAGAGACATAATAAGATTTATACAAAGAAACTTCTCAAAACTCTTTACAAGTACATAGTCACATAGGCCAGATATTCATGTTGGGCCTTTTCTTCATTCTAAACAACTTTGTAACATCTTTTTCTTCTTCCACAAGTTCAAGAGATGATTCATATTTTTTTTTTTCATTTTTTTTCACATAGAAATGTATTTTCCAGTATTCCATTTCTTTTTCTCTTGACTTTTCTTTTCTTTCCCCCGCACACTTATTTCTTGTTTCTAACCCAAATTTTCAATAGATCTTCCTTGTCTTTGCAACTTGTCTCAAAACATGCTAATTCATCTTCGGAACAAAGGTAAAGATATAAATAAGTATATTTAGGTTAGGGACAAGTTATGGTTACCAAAGAAATAGCTTATTCAATGTAGGCTCAAATTGGTTCACTAAGGGGGGTGTTCTCTTGGAACATCAATAAGGGATGGCTGTTTGGCCTTGGTTAAAAATCCTAATGCCTCTATCATATTCATGTTGTCACATGCATCAATATAGTCTCAACAAGGTTTAAAGCAAGTTCTAGAGAATCATGTAATCATAAGAGCACTCAAGAAAGAAATTAGATTGATATGTATAATGCATCAATCATTATAGGCTCAAAAACTCACAAGGATGATTATACAAGTCAGATTTAAGTCTAAACATGCTTCTTTCTCAATCAACATATCATATTAACATTGGCTCATAAAAAAGTTGATATCAAGCTCAATTCTCATGAAAATCTTCTCACTAATAAATCTGTTTTAGACTTATACAATTCATATCTCATCATAGTATTAAAACTAACTAAAACACACTAAAAACAACATAAAAAGACTAAAAAACAAAACACTCTAAATAAAATCCTAAATTCTTCCCCCCACACATAATTTTTACATTGTCCTCAATGTAATGCTATTATCCCCCAATGCAAGAATTATATGTAAGAGAAAAGAACTACTAAACAAAACAAAAGAAAAACAATAAAAGATAGAATGATGGAGAGTAAGGAATATGCAAATCTGATATAATAGATGCTCTTCATCCTTTTGGGTTGCCTCCCAAGAAGCGCTTCGTTTATTGTCCTCAGCCTGACTTAGACCCATGCCATTATTATTCAACATAATTTGGCTCAAAAAGTGGTAACTCCTCCACATCTTGTATTGGAAAGTTCTCAAAGTAAGGCTTCAATCTATGACCATTCACTTTGAATGCCTTATCTGTTTTTGGGCTTTGGATTTCAACTGCACCATGAGTAAATACATTAGTAATAACAAAAGGTCCAACCCAACGAGAAAGTAACTTACCTGGAAATAACTTAAGGTGTGAATGGAAGAGAAGAACTTTTTGTCCAACAACAAAGTCCTTTCTTGATATCATCTTGTCATGGAATGCCTTAGTCTTTTCCTTGTAAATCCTAGAATTCTCATAGGCATCATTCCTTATCTCCTCTAATTCTTATAGGTCAAGTTTTCTTTGCTTACCTGTCTCATCCATCTCCATGTTGCATTGTTTGATAGCCCAATATAATTTATGTTCCAATTCAACTGGAAGATGACAAGGCTTACCATAAACAAGTCGATAAGGAGACATACCAATGGGTGTCTTATATGCTGTCCTATAAGCCCAAAGTGCATCATCAAGTCGTGAACTCCAATCCTTCCTATTTGGATTAACTGTCTTTTCAAGGATGGACTTAACTTCTCGGTTTGACACTTCAGCTTGCCCACTAGTTTGAGAATGATATGAGGTGGAGACCTTGTGTGTGATGTTATACTTCCTCAAAAGTGCTTCCATAGTCCTATTGCAAAAGTGAGTACCTCTATCGCTGATTATGGCCTTTGGTGTTCCAAACCTAGCAAAGATGTTAGTCTTGACAAAATCTAAAACAACTTTAGAGTCATTAGTCCTAGTGGATTTTGCTTCCACCCACTTTGAAACATAATCAACGGCAAGTAAAATATAAAGATTACCAAAAGAAGAAGGAAAAGGTCCCATGAAATCCATGCCCCATACATCAAAAATTTCAACAATAAGTATTGGAGTTTGAGGCATTTGATTTCTAGCACCTAAGTTACCTGTTCTTTGGCAACGATCACATGACTTGCAAAAGAGGTATGCATATTTGAATATAGTAGGCCAATAAAATCCAGAATCAAGAACTTTCATGGCTGTTCTTTTGGATCCAAAGTGTCCTCCCCGACAACGGCGCCAAAAACTTGATGCACCCAAAAGAGTTTATCTTGTTTAACCTTGCACTTAAAAAAAATCAATTGTAGAGTATAGTGATTAGCAAGGGTCGAGTCCTCAGGGATTGGGTTTTAATCTATGAGTTATTAGTTTATAACTTAGGTTCAAATAAGACAAAAGAAAAGGGGGTTTTGAAATAGTTTTAAAAATAAGCAAACAAGAAAAGTAAGATGCAAGTAAGAAATAAGAAATCAAATATGAGAGAAATATGGTTAAGGTTTCATTCTCCACCATTAGACATCATTAAGAACCAATTTCAGATCTATCAATATCAACCAACTATCAAAGTTAACAACCGTAGATAACAACAAGCTCTGTTATCCCAATCTTTCCTTAGTTTGTCGTTAAATAGAACAAGCTCTCTATTTAATCTCTAACCATCAAACAACCTAGAATAAGCTCTCTAAATTCAATTTAATGACAGCTTTATGATGAGAAAGATAGGTTGATCTAAGCAACAAACACATAAGCTCGGATTGTTCAACTTAGGTTATGTTCCACTTTGCAATTATCGAAAACTTGACCATAATCATTAATCACAAATTGCCACTTATGAATAGGAAATCAAGACAATTACACGGATCAAGACTCCTAAACTAGCAATAGATAATTTTCAAGATCTATCTAGTTGTACACCTAAATAAATCAAGACAACATCATAAACAATTCTTGTAGAAGAACATAAGCAACTTTGATAGAAAATTAATGATAGATAGAATCTGAAAATCAATTACAAAACATGTCTAGGGCTTTGAAATCACCCTTAACCAAATAAAAGTTTAGCCTAGCATAGGCATTGTAAACATAAAATTAAAGAGAATCTAAGAAGAAAATAAAAGAAAGAAAGAAGAAGAATATTAATTATCCAGCCTCTTGCTCTCTCAAAAACAAAGAAACAAAGAAGAAATCAGAATTTGATGCTTGGAGAAGTGTAAATTTCGTATGCCCCTTAAGCTCTATTTATAGGCAATAGCTAGGGCATCAAACAAGTGAATTTCAACTCTCTCCCTTCAATAAATGCTGACTTGTGGCTAAAGTTAAGGAAAAGTGGCTGACTTTTGTGTTTTAAGGAAAGATATAAGCCTTGGTAGCCAAGTTTGAATAAAGTAGGAAAGTTTTAGTCAAATCACTCTTTAATGAAGAGAGATTACAAACTTGCAGGCAAAGTAAGTGTAAGGAAGGAAAGTCTTGGCTGATTTAATTCTCCTACTTTGACTAGGATTAGCTTTAAGGAAAGATACTTGCAATTAATGAAATTAATGCAAGTTGACAGCCACTAATCCTTCTTTGACAAGGATATACATAAATGTCAGCTAGGGTATTAAGATAAAAATGAGATTTGCGGCTAGGTTATTTTCTGCCACTAGGGTTGTTTAGGGAGATATTCCAATGCCGATTTGGATGACCATTTCTTATCCGATTTAGGGTCATGACCAACCGTTGGAAAGGTAATCAAGTGCTATTCAAAAGTCAAGAAGGAAGTTTCTTCGAATAAAGAATCTAACATCATGTTTTCTTAGTAACAAGCTCCGGAGGTCAAATCTGTGTTCTTGCTTTGCACCAGGAATTTGATCTTTTTGACTCCCAACTCTTTTTCCATCTTGTGATTTCACTTTTGTAAGCTCTTTAACATCCTAATTGGCATGTTTTGACTTCACCTCCTCCAAAATACCTACAAAGCATAAAAACCTAGTAAAATGTCAAGGAAGTAAGAATCAAAGCACAAAGTATAAGGAAATTAAATAGGAAAATGTATGAAATTAAGCGCTTATCAACAGTAGAAACATGCTGACCATGTATGTAATAAATACAATGATGCCAACATGATGCAAGCAAAGAATAATAAAATCAATCCATGGATATATGCCATAAATGACTACGTATGTTCCAGATGCATTTTCCAATGAATAACCCTATGAATGCAACACGATATCAATATGATGCATGTAAAGAATAGACAAATGAACATATACAAAGAAATCATGCTGACTATGTATGTCACGAATGCAACTTGATGCCACCAAAATGCCTGTATGAATGAAATGTATGGTATGACAAATAATTGATTGGATACCAAATTGCAAAAGGGCAAGATATCACAGAGGAAATAAGAATCGAAGGAACTTAATCATCAACATCTCATAAATTTGAAACAATTCATTCTCCTATCAATGTTCACAAGGTATAAAACATGTTTACAAAATCTGAGCAGTGATTAAAACTGTCTTTACAAGCATTTTGTTTTTCCTAGCATCCAAAGGCTATAAGCCGGCTACTGAAAAAAGTGAAATCCTACTTCATCATATCAGACCGAAGTCTTTCTACATCATTGTCGTAAATCTCCTAATCCTAATTACCCTTTCCCAGTCCTCTAAATCAGTGTCGTTGGATCCAACCACTTGGCATCTATAAGAAACTATACTTTGTTCTTGAGTGCATTGCAGTGCTCAATGCTATTCCCAATAGTTCCACAGTGATAATCACATCTTTCATTCGGATTATACCACTTGGGGTATGGTGGTGATAGGGGTTTTAACGGCACATAGGCAACCGGGTGATTTCGGACCAACATAGGGAAAAGCTCTTGATAGCTGATTGGAATGGGATCAAAATGCCTTTGGGTTTTATCTCGGCTTTGTTTCTTAGTCATACAGGGCCTAGGAATTAGGGCACTTGACGGTGGCACTAAGGTTTGAATCGGAGTGTTTACATGGGGAGATGGCGGAATAACAAGACGAGGGTATGGATTCGGACACAGGGCATTTGGAGGTTTTACATAGCTCGAGGTTCCTATCCTAAATGCTGGATAAGGTGATTGATGAGGGAAAAAATATGAATTGCCAATTGGTGGTGATGGAATGGGACCCAGAGATCCCGTATTGGTCATCCCAGTGGAAAATTGAGCCATAGTAGGGTAGGGATATTGGTTAGGACTTAGAGCGGTTTGCAGGTATGGTACAGGATTCGAGATTTCTGTCTTCGGTACCAAGCTCTGTGGTTTAATCATTTTCACATTTTTGTCCACAATTTCATCAGGGTTGCAACCTTTGTAACATTGACAAGCGCAGGATCTAGCAAGGATTGTATGTTCTGGACCTGAAGGTTTTGGTTGATCCAAAAGTGATGAAGAACCCTGAGAAAATTCCCCCTTACTCTTACCCATATCCTCAAACATTTTCATCAATTTGGCGATTTGTTCTTTCACTTCCCAGATTTCATGTCCAAACTCCTCTGATTGCGTTCCAAAGCATCCAACCGTTCCTCCGATCCTTTTCTCATATCTCGAACCCCTTTCATGCAAATGAAGATGTCATTATTATGAGATCAAGAATAAAATTATGAATGTACTTGCTCTATTCAAATATGCATGAATGTTGATGATGATTGATGCATGAAATGTACAAAATGCGAAGATGTTTGAATGGATGAATTTTCATATTTACAACTGCTTGCATGTCATGCAAAAATGCAAATGAAAAGATCAAGGAAAAAAAGATTCTAACATCATTTTTTTTTGATTTTTTCTTCTTTCTATTTTTTTGAATTTTCTTGACAACTATTTTTTTGATAGTTTTTCATTTTCTCAAAAGTCTATAACTAAAAGAAGATTTTTATTATCCTTACCTCACTACTCCACTACAAAAGAATTTTTTCATCATTTTCTCCTCATTTTTTATTTCCATTTTTTTAAAAACTTTTTAAAGAGGAAATATTTTTGTATCATCTTTTTTCTTTTCTTTTTTTCAAATTCCTTGCAAAACAATAAAAGAGTGGAATAATTAATGCAAAGTAAGAAAATTAATAAACATGTGCCCCAATAATATCTACTTGTTTAGGCATCACGGTGCCTTTGGGGCAGGGTATTAAGCTTATTACAGGCGATGTACATTCATCATTTCCTGACCTACAATGCTTATTCAGAATGTAGAGATAAATAGAAAAAGATCGGAAGCATTCTTCCATGTGTTCCTAGCTTTGGTGCATCTAACGAAAATCTAGCATGGCTTCGCCTAGGTTCACTATATGAGGGTGAACCGGTTCTAAAGGATCCGAATTGTTCCTCACTGTCGCCGATGAAGGCTACTAAGGCACCCCAATAAAAACGGGTTCAATTCGTTAGAGTATATTTTCCTATGCCCATACGAAGGATCATCACGAAGGCATTAGGTACTTTATACTCCGAAAGTGTTTCACTAGCCCATACAGAGGATCATCACCAAGGCGTAGTTACTTTAGTTCCACATAAAAGGACGGAACCCGGGTATAGAGCTCATGTTATGCAAAATGCACGTGTAGTGTGTGTGGAGGAACAACAAACCTTGCACCACCTATTCTACAATCCTTATTCTAAATATCCCAACGATTTATTAAAACAAAGATCAAGAATAGTGTAACACATTAACCAACAAGCAATTATAATATACAATCTTAAATAACTAGAGAACAATAAAATGCATGCACATGAGTATGAACATATTTAAAAACATTTTATTATTTTCAAAATTCTCCTTTATATAAAAAAATGTGGGAATTAAAGTTAAATACCAATTAAACCAACAAAATCGAGACTTTGATAACACACGACTAATTCTAGGCCTGACTCTCTAATGTCCTCAGCGGAGTCGCAACCTAAAAAATAACAACATAACAACAAGTCTCATCGCAAGACTTTATTATTCGTTAGGCATGTCATTAAAAAAAACCCGAGGAAAAGTCGACTTAATTCCTCTTGAAATAAAATGAGGGTTTGAAAACAAACTCGGAAAAAGACATGGAGTCGCCACCAATCTTTTTTGGCTAGGTGTGATCGGCCACCTATTAAAACCGGTTTTGTAAAACATTTTAAAATTAATTAAAACATTTTTAAAACCAATTTCAAGTCTGCGTTTTAAACAAGAGAAAAATCGAAGAATCGGGTTCGGAACTCGGTTACGTGAGGGGAAGGATTAGCACCCTCACAACGCCCATATAAAACGGTACCTTATTAATCATGTGTTATCTCAAGTATCGGTAAATAGTCGGTTTTAAATTTGGTATTTCAAATTAATTCTCAATTTAAAGAAAAATAACTCCATTTTTTAATTGAAAGTGATCCGGAATTTATTAATTCAAATTTTTTCTATATTCCCCAACAAACGTGGCAAAATATAGAAATTTTTATTAGCACGGGGAATTTTTCGAATTATTCTCGTTTTAAAGAAGATATTCCATTATTAATGATAATTGATGATATCCTCCCCAGCAAACCCGGCAGAGAACTCATGAATTATTTTAACTTGGGAATATCTTTATTTTATTGAAAATCATTATCTTTTTCAGAACATTTAAAACATATGAATATGAAAATGTGGCACATGAATAAAATGACATAGCAAAGTCTAGATAATATAATGCAACCTAAATGATGTGATTATTTAAAAGGCATAGCATATCCTAAATGAAATGAAATATCCTAAGTATCATGATATTCTAAATGAAATGAATAAGATTTAAATGATATGGCAAATTTAAATGGCATAACATATCCTAAATATAATCTAAATGACATGGAATATTATCTAAGGACATGGAATATGAAACATTAAATAATGCTATCATGAAATATGCATGAAAATAAAATAATAAAATGAATGAACATGCTAAATAATGTGACCAAAAAAATGACTAAATAAAAAGTATAGGATAGCATGAAACATTCAAAACCATATGACAAACAATATAATACCAAAAAATATAAATCAAAATAATAACAAATATCATAGAAATTATCATAGGAAAAAAAATCATATGTTATACAACATGCATGAGTATGCAAAATGCAATGCATGAAAGTGTATTTTTTCCTTTAATTAGGAAATCTGTATATCTAAAAAGATATCCGGCTACCTTAGGAAAATATATCAAATTAAATCTTCAAAAATCAAAATACTTTGTGATTTGTTTGAAAACAATTTAAGAGACTTGAATAAATATTAAAACCTTAGCCAAAACCTTTGAAAATGGCTCTAATTTCCTAAGTTTAAAATCCCGGACTTGACCACCCTTAATCCGAGATTTATAAAATCATTTTTAAAGTTTAAAAATACTTAGATACTATCCTAAGACAGTAGCTAAAGCATCTAACCAACCACCTCTAAATGCTTTAGCAAAATTCAATAATTGTTTTTCTTTTGAATTCAAATCTGCCTCTACTGTCCGGTTTTGACACACGATTTTTTGGCCTATTTTTAAAAATTCAAAAAAATCTAAAACAAATAATAGAAACTCAAAACATGTAAAAACACATGAGAAAAAATTGGCTTAATTTTCTGGTTAAAGATGACTACCCAAAAAAATTGGGAAAGTACGAGTACTAGATGAAAAACTATTTTGCCAAAACACATTTTTTTGCCTTTGATAAAATCATATTTTAATTTAAGTAAAAATGTTAAAGACTCTCCTAAAGACCCACAAACAGTAGCTAACACTTTTAAAAAGTTAGACAACAATTGACTAAGTAAAAAAAAATCACAAAGGTACGATAATCAATTTGACAACTCTTTAATTTTCCACAAGTATACTCAAGTGAGCATGACTTTGAGCCATTGATTGGCCTAAGTCATAAATCATGTGTCATGACATGAAATGCATGAACATACAGCAAATATGATGAATGAAATGTATGATTTAAAACCTAAGTGACATGAAAAATGCATGGCAATTCAAAATGACCTAAATGCCTAGCAAGAGTTTGCATGGCAATAAATGCTAACCTAACTTAATATGCATGAAATGCTTAATAATGCAAATGTGGCTTAGACCTAATATGTTATGAATATGCATGAAAATGGCCTAATATGCATGGCAATACCAAAATGGTAATACCAAAATGGAAAAACTAATATAATTTAAGACCTAATATGCATGGCAATACCAAAATGGCCTAGACCTAAAATGTAATGAGAATGCATGGCAATACTATGAACATACAATGACCAATAATCCTAATACTAATGCTTGAACAAACAGAAACTAATACACAATTTCATGGCATAGTCCTAGCTAACATGGTACCTAAACAAAATGCAAATGCACACACAAGGCAAAGAATGCATGAAGAGGCCGAATGGTCACATGGTAAAAATATATGCAAATATGGCAACATGCAAAGTATGATACATAAAAAAAAATGCAAAATATAATCAAGAAGAACATAAGGGCCAAAACCTACAAAGAAATATCATTTCATGAAAAAATATAAAAAGCAAATATAGCATAAAAATAATGTAAAGAACATGATCAAAATAAACATAGACACGCAAAGAAAATATGAAGAAAAACTAGTAAACAAAACAAGGAAAGTTAAGCTCCATGGTTGGTCCAAAATAGGCATAGCCTCTCCCCTAACCATAATCACTTGATCTTGTCAATATCATGAAGCCTTTCCATTTCAAAAAATTAGAAAATAAACCATGCGAATTAAAATAGAGGTGAGCTTCATGGTTGGTAAAAATGGGCATAGCCTCTCCCCTAACCATGGTCACTTGATATGTATCAAGATCATGTAGCCATTTCAACCTTTTTTGCTTCATCTTTTGTAAAAAATAGAACATTAAAAAACTTAAATAAACCTTCTAAAATCATGTTTCCCGCAACAACATGCAAAGAAGAAAATAAGAAAAATCAAGGCAATCACTCATGCTACATTCGGCCAAAGCAAAAACTTGTAAAAAAAATTGTTTTCAACCATTTTTGATGAAGAAGAAAAGATGAAAACTTAAATAAACCTTTTAAAACTTTTATTTCTATGAGAAATGTAGTAGGAAAATAAGACAGAAAATCAAGAAATCACCATGGAAAATAAGAAGAAAACCATGCTATAGCTAGGTAGAAATGGCTACCTTCAAGCTCTCTTAGAAAACTTTTTCTTCCTTTCTTTCAAAAACCTTTTTTTTTCTCAATTAGCTACTGACATCCAGCCTTCAGCCTTTTCCAAAAACTGATCAGCCCTTTCCCCTAATGACTTGGCCGAATAGCATGCCCACCATTGGAAGATTTTTGCACTTTTTCTCCTCCAATTTTGGCCCTTAGATTAAGATATTTTCATGAAAACATAAAAATGTCATCTTGCCAATTGATAGCAGCCCTTAAGATGTGTACTCAACCCTTATAATAACCTCAGCCCTTAGATGAAAATGAGGACCAATCCCATGCACTCCCTTGCTTTGCCCTTTGAGTGCCTACCCTTGGATGAGTTGTGCTCTTCTATTATTGGCCATTGGATGGGGATTCTTTCATGACATCATAAAAATGTCATCTTGGCATTTAATCCCAGCCCTTTACATGTGTACTCAGCCCTTGTACATGGCTTAAGCCATTGGATCAAAAGGAACAATCCCATGCACTTCCTTGCTTGGCCAAATGGATGTCCACCTTTGGATAAGTTGTGCTCTTCCATTTTTGGCCATTAGATGAGGGTTCTTTCATGACAAATAAAAATGTCACCTTGGTATTTAATCTTGGCCATTGAATGGTGTATTCAACATTTCTACAAGGCACCTAAGCCATTGGATGAAGGGAGGCCATTTGCAAGGTACTAGTGGTAGCATGTGAGTTTGATAGTGACTAAGGAATTAAATTGATCAAGCTTCCTTCTTCTCCTATATTCTGGCTGATCAAAGGAGGTAAAATCCCAGCAATTCCTTTTTCTTTCATATTTTCCTTAATTATTAATTGGCCCCTTCAGATTCTTCGGTAAAATGACATTTTTGACCACAACCTAAATAAATAGTAAACGGACTCCAAATTCAAAAAAAAAGTTTCAATACTTTTGAAATAATAAAAAATTGAATTCTGGAATTTTTCAAAATTTTTTGAGCCCATTTGCTATTTATTTTGGATTTATTTCCAAAATTGTCCCTTAATGCACCCAAACTTTTGTCATTTTGTAAATGAGCTCCGAATCCAGATTTTTATTCATCAATCGCTTCCAAATAATTTAAAAGTGTGATCTGGAAGTTTTCAATACTTTTGGAGCTCATTTGCTATTTTTTCGGATTTTTTTTCGCCAATCTTTTCTAAATAATTTAAGAATGAGATCTGAAAATTTTCAGAATTTTTGGAGTTCATTTGGTATTTTTCCCGGGATTTATCTCTTTGAAATTCTGCATAGTGGGCCCAGGATTTGGCCATTTTGCAAACGAACTCCTAATCCAGATTTTCTTTCACCAATCTTTCCGAAATGATATTAGAATGAGATATGCAAATTTTTAGAATTTTTGGAGTTCATTTGGTATTTTTCTCGAATTTTCCAGTTTTGCCTTTTTGCCTCTGAAGCCCGGTTTTGCCCAAAACAAGTATTATTTTCAGATTTTCTTTTCCTGGGTCTTTTTCCTATATTGAATTGGAGTTGGTCCAAAAATGCCCAATTTTTACAATCAAATTCCCTTCCGTTTTGATTTTTCCTCTTTTCAGTATCGAAAATTTCCTCGTTTTTTTGTTTTTCCTTCAATCGGCTCTTTTCTCGGAATTACTTCAAACTGAGCTTTGGGCTATCTTTGTTTAACCATTTCTCATCAATTAGGGGCTCTAATTTTACCGAATCAGGCCATTTCTGCAATTTTTCCAAATTTCAGCAAAATCTACCAGAAACCCTAATTCTCGGTTTTCTTTCGAATTGACTTTTCTTTCAGTTTTTCTTTCAAGTGGCTTCTCCATTACCCATAGTCAGTGCTTATCTTTCATTTGGAACCTTCAATTCTGACCAATTTGATCATTAGGCAGTTTTCCCCAAATTTCTCGAACTAGAGTTTCTTTTCTATTGAAATTCCGTAACCCAACTTTCGAACTCCATATCTTTCAATGTAAATTCTTTCACCATCTTTCAATTGAACTTCTAATCTTGATTTTGAAAGTGGGTTGACTTTTTCAGTAGTTGGCTTTTTGGGGGTTGACTTTTTTAAGGTTGACTTTTCTGAGGTTGACTTTTTTAAGTTTGACTTTAACTGTCTGCTTTCTTAGACCAAGTCACGGAGTACCACCTACAGGATGAGAAAAGTCTTTTTGCATTTTGAAACATCAATTTAGAAAGAAAACATACATGATTTAGTGGTCCAGACAAAATTAGGTGTCTACAGGTGTCACAAGGTGATTCTGGATGAGTTGAGGTAGTAGCTCACTGTATGTCACTGGAATCGAGTCAACCTGATTTCTTTTTCGCTTTCTATGCCCCCTTAGATTATTCCCAAGAGTGTTAGATTGATAGACAGATGTAAATTCTGGTGTGGTTGCAGTCATTAGTTGGTAAGGATAAGAACCTTGAGAGACATTGTTCAGGGTAGAATAAAATGGCTGATATGAGGAGAATTGGGGAGATGGGGCAAAGCTTTCCACGACTTGGGTATCTTCTTTTTTCTTTTCAGATGCCCAATTTCTCTCGGTATTGGATGTTCTTTCTCCTTCAATTTTCGCATTCTTGATCGCATTCTCAATCATCTCCCCTAAAATTACCATGTCCGAAAAATTCTTCGTGGTGTTGCTGACAAGTATATCATATAGTACGGGGCCTGCAGTGTATTCACAAAAATGACAGTAGTTTCCTTCTGAGTTAAAGGCGATTGTACTTCGAAGGCCATGGTCATCCACCACTGTGCATATTCTTTGAAGCTCTTAGTAGCTCTTTTCTTCATATTTTGCAAGGTGAGACGGTCAGGCGCCATCTCGGTCATATGCTTTTATGGGTTTAGAAAAGCCGTAGCCAGGTCATTCCAAGAGCGAATTTGATCCTTGCTCAACTGACTATACCACCTAATTACCGACCCGCTAAGGCTATCTTGAAAGTAGTGAAACAAAAGCTTATCATTATCTACATGACTCGTCATCTTCCAGCAAAACATAGTGATGTGGGCTGACGGATCGGTCATCCCATCATATTTCACAAAGTCAGGGATCTTGAATTTATGAGGGATGACTAAATCGAGGACCAAACATCGTTCTTTCACATCTAAACTCCCAAATACATCTTTTCTTTCTACTGCCCGAAGCCTTTCATCTAACAACTGATATTTCCCTTGGGAATCTGCCAACTCAGCCTTATTCGACTCAACCATTTTCAATTTTGCCCGTTCAACTGGGTCATCTAAGTTCAGGGTGTTGCTGGGATTAACAATGTTCTGGGCATCCATCATTACGACCTCATTTTGACCCTTTTGTGCCTCTAATCCTTCTCTAACGGTGAAGTTTTCAGTGTATCCTTTTCCCTTGATTACGCCGGACATCAGCTCTATCAATTTAGTCATCTGATCCTTAGATTCTGCTTGAGACTTGACCAGTTGTTCTCGCAATTCTTCCTGTACCCTTTCCATTCTTTCCATTCGGCCAACTTGTTCATTCTCCATAGCACTAGCCTGTATTAAAAGGGTACTCAGTACTTCTTATACCTCTGATTTGAAATGGAAATTCTTTCAAAGACTCTTAAAGCCAAGCCAACTTCTATTTTATTTCCCTAAATGTATGTCATGATGAAAAAGTCATGAATGCAATTTGATGCACGTGAAGCCTAAACAATATGATGTATGGACATGTACAGTGGAAACATGCTGACTATATATGTAATAAATGCAATCACAATGCCAACATGCTGCAAGCAAAGAATAAACAAACCAAATGCACGGATATATGCAATGAATGACCATGTATATTTCAGCATATTTCCCAATGAATGATCGTATACACTATGAATGCAACACAATGTCAATTATGATGCATGTAAACAATGAATGATTGACACAGAGTATATACAAAGAAAATCATATGATCATGTGTGTCATGAATGTGACCTAATGCTAACATGATGTATGTATAAATGTATGGTATGACAAATAATTGATCGGATGCAAAATACAAAGGGGAAGATATCACGGAGGAAATAAGAATTGGAGGAACTTAATCATAAACATCTCATAAATTTGAAGCATAATTAATTCATTCCCATCCAACGTTCACAACGGTATAAACCATGTTTTACAAAAATTTGAGTAGTGGTTAAAACTGTCTTTACAGATACTTTATTTTTCCTAGCATCCTAAGGCTATAAGAACCGGCTACTGAAAAAGTGAAATCCTACTAAATCATATCAAAAAGAAGTCCTTCTACATGATTGACGTAGATCTCCCAATCCTAATAACGCTTTCCCAGCCCTCTATCAATCAGTGTCGTTGGATCGATCTACTTGATCTCTATAAGGGACAGTACTTTCTTTTTGAAGGCTATACAGTCTTCAATGCTATGGCCAACAATTTCACAGTGATAATCACATCTTGAGTTTGTATTATACCACTTTGGATATGGTGGTAACAAGGGTTTCAGCGGGATACAGGCAACCATGTGATTTTGGATCAGTATAGGGAGAAGCTCTCGGTAGCTGATTGGAATAGGATCGTACTGTTCTTGAGTCTTGTTTTTGGGTTGTTTCTTAGTCACACATGGCCTAGGAGTTGGGGCACTTGGTGGTGGTATTAAGGTTCATACCGAAGTGTTTACACGGAAAGGTGGCGGAATAGCATGGTAAGGGTATGGATTTGGACACGGGACCCTTGGAGGTTGTACATAGTTCAAGGTTCCTATCCTAGGTGCGTGATAAGGTGATTGATGAGGGCAAAAATATGAACTACCAATTTGTGGTGATGGAGTGGGATTCAGGGGTCCCGTAGTGATCATTCTAGTGGACAATTGGGCTATAGTAGGGTGAGGATACTGGTCTGGACCTAGGACCAATTACAGGGACTGTTTGGGATCTGAGTTTTATGTCCTTGGTATTAGGATCTCAGGTTTAATCATTTTCACGATTTTGTCCACAATTTTATTAGGATTGTAACCTTTTTGGCATTGACAAGTGCAGGATCCAACAAGGATTGTATGTTCTGGACCTAATGGTTTTGGTTGATCCGAAGACGATGAAGAGTCCTGAGAAAGTTTCTTCTTACCCTTACCCATATCCTCAAACATTTTCATCAATTGGTGAGCTGTTCCTTCACCTCCCAGATCTCATGTCCAAATTCCTCTTGATTTCGTTCCAAAGCACCCAATCCTTCCTCCGATTCTTTCCTCATATCTTGAACCCCTTTCATGTAAATGAAAATGTCATGAAATTAAGAATACAATTATGAATGTACATGCTCTATTTCTATATGTGCATGAATATATTCATGATTAATGCATGAACATATACAGAGAAATTATGATGACTATGTATGCCATGGATGCAATCTAATGCCAACATGATGCATTTTTAAAAAATAAATAAATAAATTGATGCACAGGTATATACAAATAATGACCATGCATGTCATAAACGTATTCTACAATGAATGAACATGCATGCTATGACTGTAACATGATGTCAAAATGATACATGCAAAGAATAAATGAATTAACATAAAGGTAGGTACAAAGAATGACCATGTATGTAGACACCTAATTTTGTCCAGACCACTAAAACAGGTATGTTTTCTTCTTAAATTGATGTTTCAGAATGTAAAAAGACTTTTTTCATCCTGCAGGTGGTACTCCGAGACTTAGTCTAAGAAGGCGAGCATAAAAAGTCAAACTTTAAAAAGTCAACCCCAAAAAGTGAACCCTAAAAAGTCAACTACTAAAAAAGTCAACCCAATTTCAAAATCAAGATTTGAAGTTCAATTGAAAAATGGCAAAAGAATTTCGATAATCCGAGGTCTACATCGAAAGATATGGAGTTCGAAAGTTGGATTACGGAGATTTAGTAAAACGGAAACCCTAGTTCAAGAAATTTGGGGAAAAGTGCTTAAACGATCAAATTGGTTGAAATTGAAGTTTCCAAATGAAAGATAAGCATTGAATACGGGTAATGGAGAAGCTACTTGGAAGAAAACCTGAAAAAAAAAAAAAGTCAATCTAGAAGAAAATCGAGGATTAGGGTTTTTGGTAGATTTCGGTGAAATTTGGAAGAATTACAGAAATGACTCGATTCGATAAGACTAAAGCCCCTAATGGATGAGGAGTGATTAAAAAAGGATAGCCCAAAGCTCAGTTTGAAGAAAATTTGAAAATCGGACTTGTTTTGAGCAAAACCGGGTTTCGGAGGAAAATGGCAAAATTGGAAAATTTGGGAAAGCAAATGAACTCCAAAAATTCTTAAAAATTGCAGATCTCATTCTTAAATCATTTCAAAGAGATTTGAGAAAGAAAATCTTGATTCGGAGTTCGTTTGCAAAATGGCCAAATCCCGAGTCCCCAATGTAGAAATTCAAGAAGATAAATCCCGAAAAAATAGCAAATGAACTCCAAAAATTTTGAAAATTTTCAAATCTCAATTTTAAATTATTTGGAAGATATTGGAGAAAGAAAATCCATATTCAGAGTTCGTTTGCAAAATGGCCAAATCTTGGGCCCTTTATGTAGTAATTCAAGCAGATAAATCCCAAAAAAATACCAAATAAGCTCCAAAAATTATGAAAACTTTCAGATCACACTTTTAAATTATTTGGAAGATATTGGTGAAGAAAAAACATGGATTTGGAGCTTGTTTAAAAAATGGTAAAGTTTGGGAGCACAAAAGGGCAATTTTGGAAGAAAAAATCCAAATAAATAGCAAATAGACTCGAAATTTTTTGAAAACATCCATAATTCAATTTTTCATTTTTTTGAAAGTATTTAAAAAATAAAAATTGAATTTGGAGTCCGTTTTCTATTTATTTATGTTCGGGGGGAAAAAAGGTTATTTTACCCAAGAAATCGAAAAAGGCTTTTCTTGCCTTTTAAAAAAAATGAAGCATGGGCTGGAAGAAGAGGAGTTGGCCGGCCAAGGCCCAAGGATGGGTAGATATTTTTTGATTTTTAATCAAAAGGCCAATAATGAAGAGGAAGTTATTTTTTGATCAAGCCTTTGCAAATAAGCCACATGGACTAATGCATGAAGAGGGAGAGTGTCAACATAATGGCTTAAGATTCTTGAACAACTGTAATTGTGGATAGCTGATGGCCTAATCTAAGGGTGATAATTTCATATTTTAAACATCTTGGATCAATAGCCTTTGGATGAAAATTGGTTGAATGAAAAATGACAACATCCTAGCATTGGGGGGGCATTCGGCCACTACAAGGGGGGTCTCTCTCCCTTTTCATTTTCAGCTATTCACTCTCTATTCTCTCTTGGTTTTTGCTGATTTTTCTCTTCATTGTTGAAATGCAAAAAGAAAAGTGTAGAAAACAAATGAAAGTAAGAAGAGAAAAAGCTTGAAAGATAGCTTCTAGAGGTTGCTTTAAGCACCATACTCTTACACTTTCTTTGATTTTCCATTCTTGATTTGCTGTTTTCATTTAATATTTGGTGAATTTCTTTTGATTTTTCTTTTTAAATAAGTGTTTTTAATATTCTTCTTTAAGTTCCTTCTTGATTCTTCCTTGTATAAAGTTTTTGAAACTTTTTTTTTCTTTTCTTTTTTGAAGTAGCCGAATGGCCTAGTTTTTTTGTAGTTGCTGTTTTTCATTTTTATTTCATGTTATTCTTGATTTTAACAAGTTTTAATGCTTTAAATCTTCTTCTAATACATAAACATGAAGCTTGTTTTAATTTGGTTGCTTGCTTATTTCAATTTTTGAGTCTATTATCATGTTTATTTTACTTATCCTGCACTTTTTATTTTCTGTTTTCAAAATATTTAAGTTTGTTTATGTTTTACATTTTGTAATCCATGTGTTTGTGAAAATGCCTATTTATTTTCATGCCTTTACTTTATGTTTGCATGATTTGAGTGTTATTCTTTAGCTATGCATGTTAGTATATCATGTGTTTATGGAAATGCCATGTTCATTTTGAAGCATGAGGCCATTCGACCACCCCTCTATTTTATGCTTTGCATGTACATTTTCATCATGCTAGTTGATAGGTTTGCATTTTCATGATATTTGGTTGAGTATTTTGTAAGCATGCCATATGTTTGTGTTATTGCCATGCATTTTTTAGGTTTAGGATTGGTTTGCTTTGCCATGCATATTCATGCATTTTAGACCTAGGTTGCATTAAATGTCATGCAAGTTCATTTAGGTCTAGGTCATTTTATTGATGCCATGCATTTTTCATGTCATTTAGGTTTTAAATCATGCATTTCATGCATCATATATGCTGTATTTTTCATGCATTTCATGTCCTTGCCACTTGATTTATGACTTAGGCCAATCAATGGCTCAAAGTCATGCTCACTTGAGCATACTTGTGAAAATTAAAGAGTTGTCAAATTGATTATTCTATCTTTGTGATTTTTTTTACTTAGCCAATTTTTACCTAAAATTTCAAAAGTGTTAGCTACTGTTTGTTAGTCTTTTAGAGAGTCTCTAATATATTTACTTTGATTTTTAAATGATTTTATCAAAGGCAAAAAAAATGTGTTTTGGCAAAATAGTTTTTTCACCCAGTACTCGTACTTTCCCCATTTTTCTGGGTGGTCATCTTTAATCAGAAAATTAAGATGATTTTTTCCCGTGTATTTTTACGTTTCCTGAGTCTCCAATATTTGTTTTAGATTTTTTGGAATTTTCAAAAATAGGGTAAAAATCGTGCTTTAAAACTGGACAGTGGAGTCAGAATTGAATTTGAAGGAAGATCATTTTTCTGTTTTGGTTAAGTTACTTAGAGATGGCTGATTAAGAAGTTTAGCTACTGACTTAGGTTAGTTTCTAAGCCTTTTTAAACTCTAAAAATGATTTTTTAAGTCTCGGGTTAAGGATGGTCAAGTCCAGGATTTTAAACTTAAGAAATTAGAGCCATTTAAAAAAGGGTTTGGCTAAGTTTTCATTTTTAATCTAAGCTTTTCAAAATTGTTTTCAAACAATCACAAAGTATTTTGGTTTTAGAATATTTAATTTGATATATTTTCCTAAGGTAGCCGGATATCTTTTTAGATATACGGATTTCCTTAATTAAAGGAAAAAAAATACATTCTCATGCATTGCATTTTCCATATTCATGCATATTATATAATATGTAATTTTTGCTATGTTTAATTTTCATGATGGTGTTATTATCTTGGATTTAAATTTTTGATATTATATTATTTGTTATATGGTTTTGAATATTTCATGATATCCTATGCTTTTTATTTAGTTATTTTTGTCATATTATTTAGCATATACTATGTTCATGCATTATTATTTTTATTTTTATTTCCATGCATATTATATGATAGCATTATTTTATGTTTCATGTCATTTAGATTATAGGCCATATCATTTATATTTGCCATGTCATTTAAATTATTTCATTTCATATAGAATATATTATGTTACCTAGGTTATTACATTTCATATAGAATATATCATGTTACCTAGGTCAGTTCATTTCATTTAGAATATATCATATAACTTAGGATATTTCATTTCATTTAGAATATGCTAAGACATTTAAATTATGTCATGCCATTTAGGTTGCATTATATTATTTAGACTTTGCTATGTCATTTTATTTATGTCACACATATTCATATATTTTTTAAATGTCTTGAAAAAGTTAATGATTTTCAATAAAATAAAGATATTCCTGAGTTAAAATAATTCATGAGTTCTCTGCCTGGTTTGATGGGGAGGATATCATCAATTATCATTAATAACAGAATATCTTCTTTAAAATGAGAATGATTCGGAAAATTTTCGAACTAATAAAAATTTCTATATTTTGCCACGTTTGTTGGGAATATAGGAAAATTTTGAATTAATAAATTCCGGATCATTTTCAATTAAAATGGAATTATTTTTCTTTAAATTGAGAATTAACTTGAAATACCAAATTAAAAATCGACCTTTTTACCGAGATTTGAGATAACACATGATTAATAAGGTACCGTTTTATACGGGCGTTGTGGGGGTGCTAATCTTTTCCCACACGTAACCGAGTCCCGAACCCGCTTCTTTGATTTCTCTGGTTTAGAACGCAGACTTGAAATTGGTTTTAAAAAATGTTTTAATTAATTTTAAAATGTTTTATAAAATCGGTTTTAATAGGTGGCCGATCACACCTAGCTAAAAAAGATTGGTGACGAACTCCATGTCTTTTTCAAGATCATTTTCGAAACCTTCATTTTTTCAAGAGGAATTAAGTTGACTTTTCCTCATTTTTTTAATGTCACGCTTAACGAATAATAAAGTCTTGCGATGAGACTTGTTATTTTTTAGGTTGCGACAGCTTGGCCACTCCACTGGGGACATATAGTGAGCCAGGCCTAGAATTAGTCGTGTGTTATCAAAGTCTCGTTTTGTTGGTTTAATTGGTATTTAATTTTAATTCCCACATTTTTAATGAGAATTTTGAAAATAATAAAATGTGTTTAAATACGTCCATACTCATGTGCATGCATTTTATTATTGTTCTCTAGCTATTGAAGGTTGTATATTATAATTACTTGTTGGTTAATGCGTTACACTATTCTTGAATATTCTTTTAATAAATTGCTAGAGCATTAGAATAAGGTTTGTAGAATAGGCGGTGACAGGTTTGTTGTTCCTCCACACGCACCACACGTGCATTTACATATCATGAGCCCAATACCCAAGTTTTATCCTTTTAGGTGGGAGCAAAGTAACTAAGCCTTCATGATTAACAATCTGCATGGGCTAGTGAAACACTTCCGGAGTACTATATTACCTAAGCCTTCGTGATTAACAATCTGCATGGGCTAGGGAAATAGACTCTAACGAATTGAACCTGCTTTTATCGGGGTGCCTTACTAGCCTTCACCGGCTACAGTGAGGAGCAATTCGGGGCCTTTAGAACGATTCACCCTCATATAGTGAACCTCGGCAAAGCCATGCCGGATTTTCGTTAGATATACCGGAGATAGAAACACATGGAAGGACATTTATTAAGCATTTATTACCTATTTTACACTCTGAATAAGTATTGTAGATCGGGAAACGATGTACATACATCGCCCTTAATAAATGTGATACTCCGTCTCGAAGGCATCGTGATGCCTAAATAAGCAGATACTGTTGGGGCAAGTGTTCACTAATTTTTTGAAATTGAAAATATAAAAATTCTTTTTCAAACATTTTTTCATTTTGCACATTTCATGCATGTGTGAATAGAGCATGTACATTTATGGTTGTATTGTTGATCTCATTTTTTTCTGCAATAAACGGATGGTGGTAATAATTTTATTTGATGGTTTCTATAAACCGGTAGTGTTACATGAACATTTGCATATTGTACCATAGTAGGATCCACTACCCCGAAATTCTTTTGAAAATAATATGTTTTGTTTTTCATAAAGGAAACATGTTTTAATAAATCAGAGATTAAATTTGGAGGCAAATCTTGCATAATGAGATTTTTGAATAATCATGATTTAGGTCCCACCAATTTCGTGTAATCATTGGTTAATTTATTTGTATCATTTTGACATCATGTTATAGTGCTAACATGCATGGTTATTCATTGTAGAATACATTCGTGATATACATGGTCATTCTTTGTACCTATCTTTGTGTTAATTCATTTATTCTTTGCATATACCATTTTGACATCATGTTACAGCCATAGCATGCATGGTCATTCATTGTAGAATACATTTATGACATGCATAGTCATTATTTATATATACCTGTGCATCAATTTATTCATTTTTTAAATGCATCATGTTGGCATTAGATTGCATCCATAGCATACATAGTCATCATAATTTCTCTGTATATGTTCATGCATTAATCATCAGTATATTCATGCACATAGGAATAGAGCATGTACATTCATAATTGTATTCTTAATCTCATGACATTTTCATTTGCATGAAAGGGGATCGAGATATGAGGAAAGAATCGGAGGTAACGATTGGGTGCTTTGGAACGAAATCAAGAGGAATTTGGACATGAAATTCGGGAGGTGAACGAACAACTTGCCAAATTGATGAAAATGGTTGAGGATATGGGTAAGAGTAAGGGGGAAGTTTCTCAGGGCTCTACATCACCTTCGGATCAACCAAAACCATTAGGTCTAGAACATACAATCCTTGCTGGATCCTGCGCTTGTCAATGCCACAAAGGTTGCAATCCTGATGAAATTATGGATAAAATCGTGAAAATGATTAAACCTGAGAGCCTGATACCAAAGATAGAAACCTCGAATTCTGTACCATACCTGCAAACTGTTCTAGGTCTAATCCAGCATCCCCACCCTACTATGGTCCAATCGTCCATTGAGATGACCACTACGGGATTCTTGAATCCTACTCCATCACCACCAATTGCCAGTTCGTACTATTTCCCTCATCAATCACATTATCAAACATCCGGGATAGGAACCTTGAACTATGTACAACCTCCAAGGGTCCCAAGTCCAAATCCATACCCTTGCCTTGTTATTTCGCCATCTCCCTATGTAAACACTCCGGTTCGGACCTTAGTACCGCCACTAAGTCCCCCAACTCCTAGGCCATGTGTGACTAAGAAACAACCCAAAAACAAGACTCAAGAGCAGTATGATCCCATTCCAATCAGCTACCAAGAGCTTCTCCCTATACTGATCCAAAATCACATGGTTGCCTGTATCCCGCTGAAACCCCTATTACCACCGTATCCCAGGTGGTATAATCCAAATGCAAGATGTGATTATCACTGTGGAATTTCTTGCCATAGCATTGAAGACTGTATAGCCTTCAGAAAGAAAGAGCAATCTCTTATAGAGATCAAGTGGATCAATACAACAACACTGATTGATACAGGGCCAGGAAGGCGTAATTAGGATTGGGATATTTATGGCAATGATGTAGAAAGACTTCAATCTGTACGATGTAATAGGTTTTCACTTTTTCAGTAGCCGGCTCTTATAGCCTTAGGATGCTAGGAAGAATAAAGTGCTTGTAAAGACAGTTTTAACCATTGCTCAAATTTTGTAAAACATGGTTTATACCATTGTGAACGTTGATATGGGAATGAATTGACTATGCTTCAAATATATGAGATGTTGATGATTAAGTTCCTCCGATTCTTATTTCCTCTATGATATCTTCCCCTTTGCATTTTTCATCCGATCAATTATTTGTCTTATCATACTTTCATACATGCATCTTGGTAGCATCAGGTGGTATTCATGACAAACATAGTCAACATAGTTTTTCTGTATATGTTCATGCACTAATTTGCTTATTACATATATCATGTTAGCATTAGGTCACATTCATGAGACACATGGTCAGCATGATTTTCTTTGTATATAATCTGTGTCAATCATTCATTGTTTACATGCATCATATTTGACATTGTGTTGCATTCACAGTGTATACGATCATTCATTGGGAAATATGCTGAAATATACATGGTCATTCATTGCATATATCCATGCGTTGATTTGTTTATTCTTTGCTTTTCAGCATGTTGGCATCGTGATTGCATTTATTACATATATTGTCAGCATGTTTCCACGATACATGTCCATACATCATATTGTTTAGGCTTCACGTGCATCAAATTGCATTCATGGCTCCTTCATCATGACATGCACTTTGGGGGAATAAAACAGAAGTTGGCTTGGCTTTAAGAGTCTTTGAAAGAATTTCCATTTTAAATCAGAGGTATAAGAAGTACTGAGTACCCTTTTAATACAGGCTAGAGCTATGGAGAATGAACAAGTTGCCCTAATGGAAAGAATGGAAACGGTACAGGAAGAATTGCGAGAACAGCTGGCAAAGTCTCAAGCAGAATCTAAAAATCAGATGACTAAATTGATGGAGCTAATGTCCACCGTAATCAAGGGATACACTGAAAACTTGGCCGCCAGAGAAGGGTTAGAGGCACGAAAGGGTCAGAATGAGGTCGTAATGATGGATGCCCTGAACACAGTTAACCATGTCAATGTCTTAAATTTAGATGATCTAGCTGAACAGGCAATGTTGAAAATAGTTAATGAGGTAGAGTTGGCAGATTCCCAAGGGAAATATCAGTTTCTAGATGAAAGCCTCCGGGAGGTAAAAAATACAGACGTATTCAGGAGTGTGGAGGAGAACGAATGATGCTTGGTCCTCAATTTAGTCATCCCTCCTAAATTCAAGGTCCTTGACTTTGTGAAATATGACGGGACGACTGATCCGTCAGCCCACATCACTATGTTCTGCCGAAAGATGACAAGTCATATAGATAATGATAAGCTTCTGATCCACTACTTTCAGGATAGCCTCAGCAGGTCCGCAATTAGGTGGTATAGTCAGTTGAGCAAGGATCAAATTCGCTGTTGGAATAATTTGGCTAGGGCTTTTCTAAACCAGTACAAACATATGACTGACAGGACACCTGATCATCTCACTTTGCAAAATATGGAGAAAAGAGCTATTGAGAGCTTCAAAGAGTATGCTCAGAGGTGGAGGAACATGTCTACCCAATTACAACCACCTTTGACACAAAAGGAAATCACCGTCCTTTTTGTGAATACACTGCAGGCCCCGTACTATGATAGACTCGTCGGCAAGGCCTCGAAGAATTTTGTGGATACAGTAATCTCAGGAGAGATGATTGAGAATGATATCAAGAATGGGAAACTTGAAGGAGAAGGAACATCCAATGCCGAGAGAAATAAGGCACCTAGAAATAAAAAGGAAGATGTCCAAGCTATGGGAGATTTCGTCCCATATTCCCAATTTCCCTCATACCAATCATGTTACCCTACTGAGGTATCTCCAAGCCTTTATCCTTACCTACCAACCCAAGTACCTAATCCTATACCAGCCCTTGCAACAAGGCCTACTTCTAGAAAACGACCGCGGGACAACCAAGAAAGAATTCCAATCCCCATCCCTCACCTGCTGCCATTATTAATAAAGAATCAATACCTTACCCTGGTACCTTTGAAAATAGCTCTGAATCCATCAGCGAGGAGTTATGACCCTGACAGCAAGTGTGATTATCACCTGGGGGTAGTTGGGCATTCAACTGAAAAATGCAGACAATTGAAGGAAAGGATTGAAAGTCTTATCTGCGATGGTATTTTGACACCGGAGCTTATCAATCAGTGGAAGGCCGCTTTGCCGTAAATCAGTTTCTTTCAGGGTTTTAGGGGGAGAATTACTACCTTTGAAGGATGTCAATATGAGCATTTTGATGCATGTAGTTTCAGACCTTATGATGAAAACACTTGTCTCATGTCGACATTCATATGAATTAAATGAATTTTGAATTTTAAATGCTTTGTGTTTGTTGTGTTTTAACAATAATTTGAATTTGTAAAAACAAGCATTAAGGAAGTTTTAATAATGGATAATCTCGAGAATATTGATGATCATTGTTACAAATGACCCAATACCTTCTCCCATCTCTTTTAAGCTTTCCTAGGCCTAAACCCTTTGAATGGAGAACACTTGAAAGACCTAATGCTTCAAGGAATATGAATGATTGAACTTCATAAAACCATTGTCATCATAGAATAAGCAAAGATGTAGATCCTAGTCTAGGCTATGAACAAAGGAACAAACTTTTCGAAATTTTTTCGAACTCCTTGAAATTCAAACAAATGAGACTTTCTTTCAAGAATTTAGATCATGGTAATTTGGTGTGTGTCAAGGTTGTTCCAAAACCATTCATGTCATTTTCAACAACCCCAAAACACTAATTTTGGGCAATATTTTTCATACCCTTACGTGAGTCCATGGTTATTTTTCCAGATTTTTTGAATTTTTCTTAAAGGTCTAAAAAATAGTTTTTGACAAAACTAGTTTTAGTTGGATATGTTGATTTTGAGGCAATTTCGGCATATGCATTTCTTATTAAAAAACTGTTTTAACCTCATTTATTATATCCTTAGGTGAGTCCATGGTTATTTTCTAGATTTTTTTTGAATTTTTATTAAAGGTCTAAAAAGTAGTTTTTGACAAAACTAGTTTTAGTTAGACATGTTGACTTTGGGGCAATTTCGGCCCATGCTTTTTTGTCCAAATAACAAATTGTTTTAACCTCATTAGTATATCATTATATGAATCTATGGTTAAAATTTTATATTTTTTTGAGTTTTCCTTAAGGGTTTAAAAAATAGTTTAATAAAACTGGTTTTGGTGGTTAAAAACTAGCATTTATGAACAAGTTTGAGCCAAAACAAATTCTGCATTGGCAGGGGCTGACCGAAACCATTAGCTACTGTTTAGGGGTTGTTTTCATGGTCTTTTAAAGTTTAAAAATTAGTTTTAAGCAAATCGGGTCATGGGTAGTTAAAACGAACTTAAAAAACGAGCAAGACGTTAGATTTCAACATTAAGGCCATTCGGCCATATTGGGTTTTTCACTTTAAAAACTGCATTTTTAGTTCGTTTTGGATTTCAAAATATTTTGCATCCAATGCTTGTTTAGAGGTATTCAGATGTAGAGTAATGGCATTCGGATGTCCCCTTAATCTGAGCAAAAATTCATGCCTGAAATCTTTCGATCTTAAAAATCCAATTTAACTTTCTTTCAAAGGTAGTCTGACATCTTTTTAGGTATCCGGATATCCTTTCTTCAAGAAAGAAACACATTTCGATAATAGTCCTGTTTCATGCATTTCATATTTAAAAAGGTTTTTCTCCATTTAATATAAAAACGTGTTTTCTTGGTTTCATAAATATTTGGCACGAATTAATGCTTAATCTTTGTCGGGTTTGTCGGGGAGGTTAGGAAATTCTTCAAATGCACGTGTTTATGAAATAATAAAGTGTGAATTTGTTTTAACTCGGAATTATATAAGTTTCATACGAAAGAATATTTTACTAAAGCTCTGCTGGGTCTGCCGAGGAGTTCGGTAAACTATTCCGGCATAGGCTATTCATGTAATTTCACAAAGAAAATCCATGAATATGAATTTTAAAATGATGTTGTGTGCATATTCTATGTTCATGCATATTCCATGATGATGTCATTTAATGATGGATATTCATGAGGTCACGTTGATTATGTTACTTGATGTATGCTATGTCATGAATTATTTGCTATGTCATATATGCCATGTCATGAATCATTTTGCCATGTCATAATATCATGTATGTCATGTCATGAATTATTTGTCATGTCATGTATGCCATGAAGTCTTTTACTATGTCGTAATAAGATACATGCCATGTCATGAACTATTTGCCATATCATGTATGCCATGTCATGAATTATTTGTCATGTCATGAATTCTTTTGCCATGTCATAATAAGATTTATGCCATGTCATGAGCTATTTGTCATATTATACATGCTTTGTCATGATTCATTTTTCCATATCATGCATACCATATCATGAATTATTTACCATGTCATTTGTTTTTTATTATCTCATGTTGTCTATACTTAGTATCTATGTTGATTTTTAATTTATGCCTTGAGATAATTAGTGTGCATAATATTCCTATCATGTTTCATATTAATATTGTTTACATGGTCAAATCCATAATAAATGATTTTTAATACGAAGGGATGTTTAATAAAACGAGGTAATGTTCCTGAGTTGAAATAATTCATTAATTCTTTGTTGGGTCTGTCGGGGAGGATATCATCAATTATCATTAACAACGAAACATCATTTTCTAAAAAAAATGGAGAATTTGGAGAATTTCAAAATAAAGGAAAAATTCTATGTTTTGTCACGTCTGCCGATGAACATGAAAAATTTTGTGTTAGTAAATTCCAAATCCTTCTCACATAATATGTTTGTTTTTAAAAGGAAATCATTTTAAATACCAAACCTAAAACCAACTTTTACCGCAACTAACGATAACACATGATTAATAAGGTATCATTTTACACGGGCGTTGTGGGGGTGCTATAACCTTCCCCGCACGTAACTGACTCCCGATCCCGCAATTGTATTTCTCTGGTTTAAAGCTCAAACTTCAAAATTGATTTTCAAAAATATTTTACAAAAATCGGTTTTAATAGGTGACCAATCACACATAACCAAAAACGATCGGTGGCAACTCAATTTATTTCTTTCAAGGTCGTTTTAAAACCCTTATACTATTTTTCCCCTTTTACGTCATTTCGACGGGTCCACCAGTACACGTTATGATAGCTTAGCTACTCCACTGAGGAACACTAGGGAGTTAGACCTAAAGTTAACCATGTGTTATCTAAAGTCTCGATTTGTCGGTTTAAATCGGTATTTAATTATAATTCCCATATTTTTATAAATTAAGGAGGATTTCCAAAATTAATAAAATGTTTTAAAATATGTTCATATACATGTACATTAATGCTTTATATTATTTGATTATTGCATTAATAAATTGTCGGGGTATTTAGGATAAGGGTTGTATAGTAGGTGGTGAAAGATTTGTTTGTTCCTCCTCACACACTACACTTGCATTTGCATAACATGAGCTCTATACCCGGGCTCCGTCCTTTTTAAGTGGAAGTAAAGTAAACTACGCCTTCGTAACTAATAATCTACATGGGCTAGCAAAACACTTTCGGCGTATAATATACCTATGCCTTCGTGATTAGCAATCCGCATGGGCTAGGAAAATATTCTCTAACAAATTGAACCCATTTCTTGGATCGGGGTGCCTTACTAGTCTTTACGGGTGACAGTGAGGAACAATTTGGGGCCTTTAGAATTCAACCGAACTACATATAGTGAACCCTACGAAGCCAAACCTAGATAGAGCCATGCCGAATTTTCGTTAGATATACCGAAGCTAGGTACACATAAAGGGACATTTCCAATCCTTTGCTATCTATTTTACATCCCGAACAAGTTTCGTGGATCAGGTGATGATGAATGTACATCATTTCGCTTGTAACAAATTCAATGTTTTGCCCGAGGGCATCGTAACGCCTTAATTTCTCAATGTTATTGGAGGCAATTAACTATTGTATCATGCATTATATATGTTGCACTTTTGAATTCATTTATGCACTAATTTGCTTCATAATTTGAATTCATTTCCGTACTAATTGGTTTCCTTTTTTTTGTCATGCATTGTTGTCATCATCCATGCAGATCGAAGTTCATTGGAATCGGGATAATTTTCAATCGAAAGGACTTTCATGGAGGAACAAGTTGCTTTAGTAGCTCCTCCTTGTGTCTCTATTTATAGGCAGCCTCTAGGTTTTGAGCATTTAATATTGAGTGGCAGCCAAGGTTTAATTAATTTAAGGAAATGAAGGGTGACTTGCAGCCAAAGCATATTTAACAAGGAAATATGCTTTACTTGCAGCCAAAGTAAGTGTAAGGAAAGAAAGTCTTGGCTGATTTAATTCTCTTACTTTGACAAGGATAAGTTTTAAGGAGAGATTCTTGCAATTAATGCAAGGAGTAATAATGATAGCCACTAATCCTACTTTAACAATGAGAAAACATATATTTTAGCTAGGGTAATTATCAAGGGACAAATTAAGGCAGCCCATGGATGATAAAATAAAGGGTGGCGGCTGAACTTTTTTGTAGGTCTAAAAACTTTACCCGCTAGAACTTATTTGGCCATGGGAGCGGGTTTTCCAACTAGGGTTTTTAGGGATAAAGAGTGTATGATCAGCCACTAGTTTATTTATGGAAGGTTTAGGTTAGGTTTAGCCACATAGTGTCTCCTTGATGG
The DNA here is from genome assembly GCA_030761205.1 of Fremontodendron californicum. Lineage (NCBI taxonomy): Eukaryota > Viridiplantae > Streptophyta > Magnoliopsida > Malvales > Malvaceae > Fremontodendron > Fremontodendron californicum. The sequence goes on from JAULJL010000037.1 coordinate 7,286,894, forward strand.
GCAGTCAACTTTCCTTTGTGCTAGAAGCTTCATTTCTTGTTCAAATTCACTCTTTTCAACTTCATAGCAATCCTTATCTTCCAAAACACCTACAAAACACCAAACCATAATAAACTATCAAGGATTTCAAGGAACTAAGCATAAAATATAAGGAATTGATATTTGAAAATACATGAATTTAAGCACTTATCGAGAAGGAAGGATTTTTCTTATTTTTTCAAAGGCTTCACCAAAGTAGTTTTACTTTTTTTTTTGTTGCTATTTCCATTCACATTCTCTTTTAAAATTGGTGTTTTTCTTGATTTATTTTTCTTTTCTTATGGTTTACAATAATGTTTTTTTTTGAAAATTTCTCTTCTTTTCATCTTCTCTTTTTGAAAACTACAAAGGTTTTGCTAAAAAACTACAAAGTTTACAAACTTTTCCTTCACTTTTCTTCTTACTATTTGATATGGGTTGTGCTATTGTGGTAGGTTAGAGATGTTATTGTGTGTTGCATATTGCATATTGTTTGTTGGGAAAATGATTATGAGCTTGATGACCTTGGTTTCCCACCAAGTGATAGCTAAGCCAGATTGACATCCATGGGGCTAGTTTTGAGCCAATCATTTTTGCTTGCTGAAAATCATGTATTTAAACCATTTCCAGCTTGATTTTGGTTAGGATCAACTAATGGTTCATAGCCAAAAATCTTGTTTTCAAACTAGTTGGAAAAAACAATGTTTAAAAGTTGGAGTTGCTGATTTTGGGCAATATTTTTCATATGCATTTTTGGTCCAAATAAAAAAAAAATTTAACCTTATTTAGTATACCCTTAGGTGAGTCCATGATTATTTTTCCAGAATTTTGAATTTCTTAAAGGTCTAAAAAATAGTTTTTGACAAAACTAGTTTTAGTTGGATATGTTGATTTTGAGGCAATTTTAGCCTATGCATTTCTTATCCAAATAAAAAATTGTTTTAACCTCATTTAATATACCCTTAGGTGAGTCCATGTTTATTTTTCCATATTTTTTTGAAGTCTTCTTAAAGGCCTAAAAGTTTTTGACAAAACTAGTTTTAGTTAGACATGCTAACTTTAAGGCAATTTCCGCCCATGCATTTTTTGTCTAAATAAAAAATTGTTTTAACCTCATTTATTATATCATTAGATGAGTCCATGGTTAAAATTATAGATTTTTTTGAGTTTTTCTTAAGAGTTTAAAAAATAGTTTGATAAAACCGGATTTTGGAGGTTAAAAACTAGCATTTAAGAACAAGTTTGAGCCAAAAAAATTTCTACATTGGGAGGGGCTGACCGAAACCATTAGCTACTGTTTAGGGGTTGTTTTCATGGTCTTTTAAAGTTTAAAAATTATTTTTAAGCAAATCGGGTCATGGGTAGTTAAAAAAGAGCGAGAGGTTAGATTTCAACACTAAGGCCATTCAGCCATATTGGTTTTTCCACTTTCAAAACTACATTTTTAGTTCATTTTGGCTTTCAAAATCTTTTGCATCCAAGCCTTGTTTAGAGGTATTTGGATTTCAAGCAATGGCATTCTGATGTCCCCTTAATTTGAGCAAAAATTCATGCCTGAAATCTTTCGATCTTAAAAATCCAATTTAAGTTTCTTCCAAAGGTAGTCCGACATCCTTTTAGGTGTCCGGATATCCTTTCTTCAAGAAAGAAACACATTTCAATTGATAGTCCTATTTTCATGCATTTCATATTTAAAAAGGTTTTTCTCAATTTAATATAAAAATGTGCTTTCTTGGTTTCATAAACATTTAGCACGAATTAATTCTTAATCTTTGCCGGGTTTCAAATGCACGTGTTTATGAAATTATAAAGTATGGATTTTGTTTTAACTTGGAATTATATAAGTGTCATACGAAAGAATATTTTACTAAAGCTCTGCTGGGTCTGCCGGGGAGTTCGGTAAACTATTTCGACGTAGGTCATTCATGTAATTTCAAAAAGAAAATCCATGAAAAAGAATTTTAAAATGATGTTGTGTGCATATTCTATGTTCATGCATATTCCATGATGATGTCATTTAATGATGGATATTCATGAGGTCATGCTGATTATCTTACTTGATGTATGTTATGTCATGAATTATTTACTATGTCATATATGCATGTCATGAATCATTTTGCCATGTCATAGTATCATGTATGACATGTCATGAATTATTTTCCATGTCATGTATACCATGAAGTCTTTTACCATGTCATAATAAGATGCATGCCATGTCATGAACTATTTGTCATATCATGTATGCCATGTCATAATAAGATGTATACCATGTCATGAGCTATTTGTCATATTATACATGCTTAGTCATGATTCATTTTTCCATGTCATTCATATCATATCATGAATTATTTGTCATGTCACGATGAAATAAAAGTCATGTCATTTGTTTTTGGTTATCTCATGTTGTCTATACTTAGTATCTATGCTGATTTCTAATTTATGCCATGAGATAATTAGTGTGCATAATATTCCTCTAATGTTGCATATTAATGTTGTTTACATGGTCATATCCATAATAAATGATTTTTAATACGAAGGGATATTTTAATAAAATGAGATAATGTTTCCAAGTTGAAATAATTCATGAGTTTTTTGCTGGGTCTGCCAGGGAGGATATCATCAATTATCATTAACAACGGAACATTCTTTTTTTAAAAATTAAAAAAAAAAGGATGATTCGGAGAATTTCGAAATAAAAAAAAAATTCTATGTTTTGCCGGGTCTGCCGGGGAACATTAAAAATTTTGTGTTAATAAATTCTGGATTTTTCTCACATAATATGTTTGTTTTTAAAAGGGAATTATTTTAAATACCGAACCTAAAACTGACTTTTATTGCAACTAATGATAACACATGATTAATAAGGTTCCGTTTTACACGGGCGTTGTGGGGGTGCTATAACCTTCCCCCGCACGTAACCGACTCCCGTACTCGCAATTGTATTTCTCTGGTTTATAGCACTACTTCAAAATTGGTTTTCAAAAATGTTTTAATTAACTTTAAAATGTTTTACAAAAACCGATTTTAATAGGTGACCGATCACACCTAGCCAAAAAAGATCGGTGGCGACTTCATTTCTTTCTTTCGAGGTCGTTTTAAAACCCTTATACTATTTTTCCCTTTTTACGTCTTTTTGATGGGTCCACGATGACACATTATGACAACAAGCATTTGAGTAAGATGATCAGGAATTTTTCTGAAAGCAGTATCTCTCTCATCCTCTATTAGTCCTTCAACCTAACCTAATGAACCATCCAATTACCAAACCTTTTTTTGAATCATCATTGCACTTCCAATGCTCCTATTCAATTCCTTTCCAAGAGATCCTGACAACCTTTCAACGACTATTTTCTGCATCAATAAATGGCTTTTTTCACTCTCTAACAAACTCTTACAACTCTATGCTCTCTTCAATTATAAAAAAGGTCCCTCCAACATTATTGAAGCAAGAGATACATTCTTAGAGCATTTAACCAATTCTTCCAAGCAATTTAAAAACTTTCAAGTTTTTAGTACTTTAATTCTTCCAATTCTTGTATCCAATCTTTATTCATTCTTCATTGGTCTCTCATTATACTAAATTAACAAATACCCAACCTTTGAGAGGTATTTTTAGTTTGCAAAATCACTTGCAAAACCTAAAAATTATTTGGGATCAAGGGGTGAGGTATCCTCCCGAGTGTTTTTTGTGAGTTTTGGTAGAAACTCACTTTGTGTTTAGAGGTTTCTACTTTAGTTTTGAAAGGTAAGGATTTAAAAGTTATACCTTAGCCTTCAAAGGTAGTGATTGTAAATGTTATACATTAGCCTCCTAATTATATTTGTAAGATTGAAGAAATAGTATATTGAACTCCTTAGCAAGAGAAGTTGAGGGAGAGGATATAGGTGCCTTTGAAGAATGACCTAACCTTTATAAATTATTGTGTTTGAATTCTTTTTCCTTTCTCCTTTATTTATTTTCAAATTTAATTGTGCTTAAATTTTCATATATATATATATATATGTATTTTATATTGTTATTTTTCAGAAATATTTACTGAAACTTAATTTGGGAAGGATTTGGAGTCAATCCAATTTATTCCCCTCTTAGATTACTTATCTATACTTGAGCTAACATCTTCAGAAAAGTTCTATTTTCCGAAAACAATGAAAAACCAAACGAGATAAAGAAAAACACAAAGAAACAGAAAGCATATATGGAGTTTTTTAAACTAAAAAAATTAAGATCTATTTTTTTAAAATAAATTTCAAAACTTTCCCAAAAAAATGTTCTCCAAAAGAATTTAAAAAAAAAAAAACACCACAATCAACCCAAAGAAAACAAACAAAAATTGAAAAAAATTAGGCCGCCTGGACTGTCCTTTTGAAAATATGGATGGGTTTGGGTAGATAATGAGGCTCAGATTTTGGATCGGGCCGGTCTCGGCAGTCATGAAGTTTGTTAATACCCTATTTGGACCTGGCCTAGCCTGCACCATGGACAGATCTACATTTAACTATTATAATTTTTTTTCTTTTGATTCAACATCTAAAATTTTAAAAAAAAAAAATCACTAACATTTTATTATGCACTCAAAAGAGTATATCTTATTTAACCTCGCACTAAAAATATCAGTTGTAAAGTGTAGTAGTTAGCAAGGGTCGAGTCCTCAGGAATTGAGTTTTAGTTTATAAATTATTAGTTTATAACTTAGATTCAAATAAAACAAAGTAAAGGGGTTTTGAAATCAGTTTAAACTTAAGCAAACAATAAAAGTAAGAAAGCAAGTAAACAAAAAGTAATCAGATGTGAAAAATATGACTAAAGGTTCATTCTCCATCACTAGACAATATTATGAATCAAATTCAAACCTATCAATATCAATTATCTATCAAAGTTAACAACCGTAGATAACAACATCCCGTGTTACCCCAATCCTTCCTTAGTTCGTCGTTAAGCAGGACGAACGCCACTACTTAATCTCTAACTATCAAACAACCTAGGATAAACATCTCTAAATTTAATTCGACAGCAGCTTTATGATGAGAAAGATAGGTTGATCTAAGCAACAAAAGCATGAACATGAATTGTTTAACTTAGGTTATGTTCCACTATGCAATTAGCAAAAACTTTAACATAATCATTAATCACAAATTGCCACTTATGAATAGGAAATCAAGACAATTACACAGATCAAGATTCCTAAACTAGCATTAGATAATTATCAAGATCTATCTAGTGTGCACCCTAAACAAATCAAGACAAAGATCATAAACAATTCTTATGGAAGAACATAATCAACTTTGATAAAAAACTAATTATAGATAGAATCTCAAAATCAATTAGAAAATATGTCTAGGACTTTGAAATCACCCTTAACCAAAGAAAAGTTTAGCCTAGCATAGGCATAGTTAACATAGACATAAAAGAAATTAAGAAGAAAAACTAAAAGGAAGAAGAAGAAAACCATAATACAATAGTAAAAGAAGTGTAGAGATCAACTCCCCCTTGTGTCTCTATTTATAGGCAGCCTTTAGGTCTTGAGCATTTAATGTTGAGTGGCAGCCAAGGTTTCTTCAAAATAAGGAAAGGTTGGTGACTTGCAGCCAAAGGATATTTAAACAAGGAAAGATGCTTTACTTGCAGCTAAAGCATGTAGAAATAAGGAAAGTCATAGCTGATTTAAATCTCCTACTTTGACAAGGGTTAACTTTAAGGAAAGATTCTTGCAATTAATGCAATTAATGCAAAGTTGAAAGGTTGACAGCCACTAATCCTACTTTAACTTCACATGGCAAATTAAGTTGATTCTTGCAATTAATGCAAGATAACACCTACAAAACACAAAACCATAGTAAACTATCAAGGATTTCAAGGAACTAAGATAAGAAATTGTTATATGAAAATATATGAATTTAAGCACTTATCAAACTCCCCCAGACTTAGTCTTTTGCTAGTCCTCGAGCAAAATCAAATAGAGAAAAGAGTTTCACAAAAAATCATGCTTGGTAGTAAAGGGTTTGAATTAAGCTAACATTAACATAACATATCTCAATCAAAATAGTGCATGTTCAAACTTAATCTCAACTTCTCACATGGGATACTCTCATGATATTCACTCTTTAAAGTAGTGGTAAAGTGTTTACACTCAATCAATCTCATGAAAACAGTTCTAGCATATACTTGATTGTCCACCTATTCTCCACTACTTAGATCATGCAACTTCATGAATCAAGAGGTCTTTATTCAAGGTTGTAATAGGGCCAAGAGGTTGTAATGTGGTTAAAGAATAAAAGGATAAAGATATCACAAAGGTTTCAAAGATTTCATAGAGTTTAAAGACATAATAAGATCATGCAAATAAAACTTTCTCAATATTCCTTAGAAGCACATAATAACATAGGTTGAATATTTCGTGTTGAGCCTTTGCTTCATTCTAACCAACCTTGTAACATTCTTTTTCTTTTCTTTAACTAGAAGTTCAAGAGATGATTCAATTTTGTTTTTCCTGGGAATGTATTTTTATAATGTTCCCTTTTACTTTTCCTCTTGACTTTTACCTTTTTCCTCCCCCACACTTATCTTTTGTTCTAACCCAAATTTTCAAAAAGTATCCCTTGTTTTTGCAATATGTCTCCAACATTCTAGTCCATCTTTAGAACAAGGGTAAAGATAATGTATTTAGGCTAGGTGTAAGATATGGTTACCAAAGAAATAGCTTATTCAGTGTAGGGTCAAATTGGTTTACTAAGGGGATGTTCTCTTAGAACATCAATAATGGATGGCTGTTTGGCCCTGGTTATAATCCTAATGCCTCTATCATATCCATGTAGTTACATGCATCAATATAGTCTTAAATGGTTTAAAGCAAGTTCTAGAGAAACATGTTATCATGAGAGCACACAAGAAAGAAATTGGATTGATATGTATAATGCATCAATCATATAGGCTCAAAAACTCACAAGGATGATTATACAAGTCAATATCAAGTCTAAACATGCTTCTTTCTCAATCAACATATCATATCAACATTGGCTTATAAAAATATCTCATCATTGTATTGAAAGGAACTAAAACACACTAAGAATAATAATAATAATAATAATATTAAAGACTCATAAAAAAATTAATAGCCAAAAATAAAAGAAATGCTTAATCCTTCCCCCCACACTTAATTCTTACATTGTCCTTAATGTAATGCTATTAACCCAAATGAAAGAATCATGTGTAAGAGAAAAGAACTAATAACATAAGAATAGAATAACTAAGACTCAAAACAAAACAAACTCATGCAACCTAAATAATCCTAAAAATACTAAACAAACAATTAACAAATAAACATAAAAAAAAAAAAGAAAAAGGAAAAGAAAAAGAAAAAGAAAAAGAAAAAGAAAGCAAATCTGAGTATGGCAGGTTGGTAATTTCTTCATTAATTGGGTTGCCTTCCCAATTAGTACTTGAGTTAAGTTTTCCAACCTAACCAACACCTCTTCTTGGCTTTTAGGCTTGTCAGGCTTATACATGAAACTTCCCAAATTTGTGCGTTTGATAGAAAGCTTTCTTTGCATAACAGTAGACGCATTCTCCATTACAAGTATTATTCCATCATCTTTTGTAGTGCATTGCTCATCGAGGAATGGAGAATATTTTTGTACTTGTTGAATGGCATCCACAAACAAGTTGTTTAAGGTTTCCGGCATGTGTTGTTCATGTTCCTCCTCCTTCAACTTTGCGAATATACTAGGAAAAGGTGGAGCAGAAACATTAGTAAAAATGGGAATCTTAAACGTTACCTCAGGTGCCGAAGTACTCTCAATTGGAATTGTAGCTTCATTATCTTCAATAGTTGAATCCATCTTTAGTTCTTTCTCATCCTCGGGTTCTCTTGGATTTTCTGATTCATCCTCAAGTTGTGTGGCACTAACACTCTCCTTTGGATCAATCATAGTTTGGGAAGGAAGTTCTTGAGATATTTGTCCTACTAATTCCTCCATACTATGAACCAAGTTCATTTGCATTTCCTGTTGAAATTGCAAAGTATTAGCAACAATATAATTGACAAGATCTTCGAAAGAAGTACCTGAGTCTTGCGATGGGGGTTGAAAAAGATCTTGTTGTTGTATCCATGGTTGAGTGGAGACAGATTGTGCCCTTATTTCTTGTTGCATTTCCTTTGTTTCCTGTTGAATTTCCAAATTATTAGCAACAATAGTATTGAAAAGGTTGATAAGCTCATAAAATATACACTTTATGCCTTTCTACCTTTAGTTTTTGTTATGTTTTCGATCTTTATCTTGTTTACTTATATTATGTTTTTGAATTTTAGGTAAAATAAGGAGAATAAAGTCAAAAGATGTTAGTAATGATGGTAAAGAGCTTACAAAATTATAATCACAATATGGAAGAAAACTTGGGAGTTGATGGAGACTCAATTAAGAGTTGTAAACCCAAGTGCAGGTTATGTTCAAGTAATAAATTCTCGGGTGTCCGAGGTCGAACCACAGGGAAGCGTATTAGTAAGTATAAGTTTATAAATATATAAGAAAAAGAAAGTAAACAAGATATTAGGGAATCAACAACAAAACAAGATAAACAAGATATTAGAGAACAAAATAAACAAAACAACATAAAAGAAATTAAACAAGATATAAACAAAACAATAAGAAAAGATGTTGAGGTTAGAGAATCCACTCTTGGTGTTATGCTAAGATTAATCTTGTTTTATTACACAATTGAAATTCACACATAAGGGAGATTCCAATCGGAAGGTTTAGCAATTCAGACCAAATTGTCCAACGTCCATAGCATACGATATTATGTTCATTTGGTGTCCTCAAAACTCATAAAAAGAGTCCAAGCATTCCTTATGCCAAGGTATATGTCTACAACAAATCAAGGTTATGAAACCAAGCATTTACTGTGCCATTTTCATTGTCAATAATGCATCAAGATCTCTACTTTGCAAGTATGATTTTAAACCAAAAGAAAATATTATCTATACTAGTGTTTATAAATGATGATTCATTTTAGCTCATGTTTAAGAGACTAACCTTAGCATTTACCAAAAGCTTCACCTCATCACCTCAACAATATGATTAGCAACACATACTAGATATGAATAAAATGAAAAGAAATGTAAGAAGCATAAGTAAATAAAGAAAAAGAAAACTAGAGAAAGTAAAGAAAAAGAAAACTTAGAGAATTTTATTACAATGGCTAATATCCTACCAATGTACAATAATTCTTACAATCATCCAAGGCCCTCTATTTATACACATTTTGGAGAGCTAAATGACAAGAGACAAGCTTTATAAATTTCAAAGGTAGGTATAATAGGTGGGTGCATTTTTCTAACAATTTTCGTCATATTGTATGACAATTCTGATCAGCCAGCTTGATGGTTGATTTTGTCAATGTTGGAGGCTTGATCTGATCAAATGGTCTTCTAGAAAACTGTTCCCCTATCAGTTTGTGATCCATAGCCGTTAGAATCAGCTAATTTGCTGATGTGGATCAGAAGATATGGTCAAAATACGAAAACTGGTCAGCACAGACGTCATTGCACATCAGCCAACTTGATGGTTGATTTCGCTAGGGAAAACGACTCCGTTTCAAGAAGTGTAAAGCATGAAAAAGATAGATATGCCTCTTAAATTTGCACTGTAAAAATTTCAGCCTTAATGCTTCAGTGAAACTCCAGATATGGCTGATATGGCAAAAGGTGTCGGAACTGGAACTGAACTGGATTTGCCCTTAATTCTTGATTTAACCTAGTAATCTGAAATCACTCAAAGAAACTCGTGAAAAACACCAAATTACATAAAAATATAAAAGATCATAAACACAATTAGACTAAGCAATAATAACTCGTATTTGACACAAAACAATAATAAAACATAACTAAAAACTATATAATTATACGAGTTATCACACCCCCACACTTAGATTGTTGCTAGTCTCTAGCAACGACTCAATCCTAGAAAAAAAAAATAAATAGGAAACAAGTTAAAGGGATCTCAAACAAACAAGCAAGATCAAGCGTAAGAATTGGCAAAGCATCTAATTAAGTATCATTGGCATATTAAGTTCGAGTAAAGGGTCAATGAGATTAAAATTGAAGGCATTACCGTACGATTGAGGAACTTCCTTCTTGGCGAGACTTTAGCTAGCCATGGAGGACTAGGCAAACTATAGCTTCATAAGTACACATGCTAAGATTCTTGTCACCGCAGTTCACAAGTGAACTTGACAAATCTGATCGGTACAGAGATGAATCTGAGGCTTATGGACAAGTGAGGGGTGTAATGTTCAAACATAATCTGAGGTTTATCACAAGTTAGGCTCAAGAAATATAATAATAATGTGATCAATCCTCTCAAAATATTTCCATTCTCACTCATCCTTAGTCCTATGTTCAACATAAATATTTTGAAAAGAAAACAAAAAGCAAGAAAAGACTCGATCCAAAGAAAATAAAAAAGTAAAAACCTCTATATAATGAAGAACCTCGAATCTTGAATTCTGATTTTTTTTTTTTTAAGCACAAGTGATTTTCTTTTGATTTGTGCCCTCATTGGGACATCTTTTATGCACAATCACATCTATTCATAATCATCATTCTTGTGTTTTTTTTTTCCAGAAATCACATTGGATTCCATACTTTCTTTTTCTTTCTTTTCATTCAATTGATCAAACAAGACAGATTTTCATCAGCTCTTTTTTTTCAGCATCTTTTTCTCAACTCATCACAACATTGTTTTGGCATCAATAAGTTCGAAGTTCACGACTCTAAAAACAGTCACTCATTCTAACTACCCTCTTTTGCATTATTCCCATTCTTTTTTTTTCAGATTTCAAAAGATAACAAAATAAACAAGAAGGAAACACACAATCCCAAACCCAATGATCACAAATATTATCATAAAAGTATAAAGAGGGAATGGGGGTCGGAATCGTATCCGTTCACTTTGGCATAATTTCTGGAGTTCATATCTAGGGATCCAACCCGAAGGTTTACAACCTATGGGCTCCTAATGTAAGGGGGGCAAAGATAAGGGGCTTTCTGGATAGTGACTTTGTTCTAAGATCAGATCATGTATAGATGCAAGCATCTATGTGATGACCTAAATCTGCATGTGGAATGAAAAGTAAACTTACTATGTCTTCCCAGTTTTCCGTGGCTTTCCAAAGGCTCACCATGAATTCACATTCCAACAAAAATCGAACCGATCTGCCAAAAACAATCTCAAAGACATTTGATCATCAAAAATATTCAATTTTCAGAAAACCAAATTGAAAATAACCTAGATAACTTAATCAAAGCCTTTGTAACTCTATTGCTTTATCTACATGCTTGCCAAGATTATAATAATACTCAAAAAAAAAATACATACACGAAAGTAGTAAAACACATGCAGATAATAAACGGACCAGATAGTTTTTTTTTTTTTTTTTGAAGAAGAGATTAAATCAAACTGACAAGGTACGTTTCAAGTCTCCCTTACTCAGACCTTGTTCAGAATGAATACTTCTAAATGGCTTAAAAAAACATCATTCTTGTTTTTTTTTTTTTTTTTTTTACAAATTAGCAAAATATGTCCCTTACCCCCTACTAAAATATGACATTGTCCCCAATGTCAAATTTTAAAGGTAGAATTTAGGAGATATTACCTGCAGAGGTTGCTAACCACTTATTATAACTGAGACACAACAAACAAAATGTTAGATAATGTCACAAAGACAAAGTGCAATCCACTCCTTGCTTGTCCATATCTCTTTTTCTTTTTCCGAGCGTTTGCTAAACAACCGTAGCAGGTAAATACTCATAAACTTGGAGCTTTTTGAGTAAATCTTCAATGGTTGTAGTAGAAATTATGGTTCTCCTTGCCTCTGAAAACATGAATCCATTTTCCACAGCATTATCTAAATATGAAAGCAAATTACTAAAATAACCATTAATATTAAGCAAACCAATGGGTTTCTTATTTGTGACCAAAGATGACCAAGAAGCCACGCAAGCTATTTCTTCCAATGTACCCAGACCTCCTGGTAAAGCAATGAATGCATCGGCAGAATGGTACATGATTGTCATCCGTTCAGGGATACTCCAGACTTGTATTTCCTTACCCAAGGTAGGTCCACAAAAACCTGTGAATAGTTTTGGCACGATTCCTAGAACTGGACTTCCTCCGGCGTGTGCTGCTGTAGCGACTGCTCCCATTAAACCCGTACTATCGCCTCCATAAATCAACTGGATCTTTTGTTGGGCAAGTATTACTCCAACTCTTATGGCTTCATCAGCGAATATTTTATTTTTCCCTGGATAAGCACCTCCAAAGACACAAATTTTTTCAATGCGCTGGGACGAAGTACTTTCCATTTTTTTTCGAGTGCCTGAAAGAGAATGAGTACATGGTGTAATATATAGAGGACTGAGTAGTGAATCAGACAAGAGTAATAATGTCGCCGAAAGTGTATTTGACCTGTCAGAAGAAAATGTTAACCTAACAAAAGATTTTTGCGTGATTTCAGGAAGAAAATCAAAAAGAGAAGAAAAATCAACCGTAAAAGACCAATGCAAAAAAAAAACGAGAATAATTACACAAATCGAACAACACGTAAATTAAACCGAAATGAAGTTATTGCAAATCAAACCAAAAGCTGAGAAGTCATTTATTGTAGTTGTGATTGTGGCTCACATCTTCCTCTGGTTTTACGTCCAGAAACGGCTTAAACGCCTTCTATGAGTCGAGGATATGCTTCCCATCCAGTTTTCTTACAAGCTGGCAAACAGGGTCTTTTAACATCAGATTCCCAAGATGTTGCCATTCCTTTTGGAATTGCGGCCATAAATCAAGAATTTCTCTTTGTACGTCTCCACTAGGATGCGTCTCAAGAGAAAGTTGGATATTACCCAAATTCTCCTTACTCAGTCCATCCTTAATGAATTCAATTTTATCATCTCGATTAGAGGACGGAATCCCAATAGAATGACATTTACCGTTACACGTCCATCGTGCACATTTGTGGCAATTTGGACTCATGCGCTTTGCTCGTCGCTTCTTTGCAAAAGTGCTTCTACCTGTACCTGGTAAATGCAAAACAGGAAGATATTCATCTTCACGTACCTTGGCTTCAATTATCCAACGTATGTCTTCAGGAATCCCTTTGTGCATAAGCATTCTTAATCTTTCAAATCGAACTTGGTAAAGCTTCAGTAAAATATTTCGAGGAAAAGGAGGAAATCGTTTCTGCAATCTTGTGAGAATATCATCCATCCTGAAAAAAAAATGAAATAGAAATTGAAAGAGAAATTTATATACAATATCAGTTTTGTGGGTAGCTGATGGAACCGACTTAAATAATCACGGAGTACCGTTATCCGCCATTTAACCGGGGTTAAAAAAAATGTATTATTTTTTTTTATTTTTGGAAATTAGTAAAAATTATATTTACATCTAGTTATTTTCAAAACAAGGATCAGAAAGAAAAACAACCTCTTCTTGAGTAACATGATTTTCCAAAAAGAGTTTGAGTCTTTGTCCATTTACCTTGAATACGTTACCATTTTTAGGATTCTCAATGTCAACTGCTCCATAATGATACACATGCTTAACCAAAAATGGGCCAGTCCATCTTGATCTCAACTTACCAGGAAATATGTGAAGTCTAGAATTATAAAGTAGAACTTTTTGCCCAACATCAAATGTTTTTCTTGAAATTAACTTGTCATGAAAGGCTTTAGTTCTTTCTTTATGAATTTTAGGATTCTCATATGCATCATTTCTGAGTTCCTCAAGTTTTTGTTTCCAACAATGCTTAACTTGAAAAGAATTTAACAAAGAATCAGTGTGTGAAATTTCTGAAGCATTATCAAACTCACATTCAATTAAATAAGCTTCTAAAGGATCATGGAATGTGGGGGTGTTATGTTCATGAACAAGTTCTTCAATGAAATCCACTTCATGTACTTCTGAATCATCACCAGGTTGCTTGCAAATGTTGAACACATTTAATTCTAAAGTCATATTTCCAAAAGAAATGTTCAAAATACCATTCCTGCAATTTATTAGAGCATTAGAAGTTGCAAGAAATGGACGGCCTAATATAACAGAAATTTGAACATTTGGATTTGAAACAGGATGTGTGTCCAAAACAATAAAATCAGCAGGGAAGTAAAAATTATCAATTTGAACCAAAACATCTTCAACTATCCCTCGAGGAATTTTTACAGAACGATCAGCTAGTTGAAGTGTAACAGGTGTTTCCTTGAGTTCACCTAAACCTAACTGTTGATAAACAGAAAAAGGCAAAAGATTAACACTAGCACCAAGATCAAGCAATGCACGTTCTATTCTAGTGTTTCCAATGATGCATGAGATTGTTGGACATCCAGGATCTTTGAATTTTGGTGGAGTAAGGTGTTGAATGATTGAGCTCACACTTTCCGTCAGAAATGCTTTCTTTTGTACATTATGTTTCCTTTTAAATGTGCACATGTCCTTCAAAAATTTAGCATAAGATGGAACTTGTTTGATTGCATCCAATAAAGGAATGTTAATCTTAACTTGTTTGAAAAGTTCATAAATTTCTGCATTTTGATTCAAATTCTTTATTGTTTGCAACCTTTGAGGAAAAGGAGCAGGATGCATACCTTTTTCTTTGTCCAAATTTTCAAGAAGTTCAGACTTACCATCATCCTTACCTTTACTTTTCGGAGGGGAAGGAGGATCTTGGTCTTTTGATGGAATGTTTTTGTCAATTGCCTTTCCACTTCGAAGAGTTGTGATAGAACTGGCATTTTCCTGTTGAGTTTCATTGGAGCAAGAAACAAGACATTGAGTAGAAGGGTTAGGCTGAGGTTGAGCAGGAAACTTACATTTTTCTTGAGTGCGTAATGAAGCTGTCAATGTGGACAAGGTGTTTATGATCTCATTGATATCCTGTGAAGTTTGGTTATTCACATTTGCTTGTGTTTGCATGAATGCTTGCAATGTCTCTTCCAAGGTTTGTACATGTGAAGGTTGATAGGAAAAAGTGTTGCCCGGCTTTTGAGATTGTGGTACCTGAACATGATTATTATTCCGC
Organism: Fremontodendron californicum; assembly: GCA_030761205.1. NCBI lineage: Eukaryota > Viridiplantae > Streptophyta > Magnoliopsida > Malvales > Malvaceae > Fremontodendron > Fremontodendron californicum. The sequence continues at coordinate 7,301,979 of JAULJL010000037.1, forward strand.
CAATTGAAGTTGGGATGATTTCTCCATTCAGGGTTATACGTTTCAGAGTAAGAATAAGGAAAAGGCTTTTTAAATGTGTTTATGGAATTTACTTGATCATGCAACGCTTCTTTAAGAATGGGAATGTTTGGACATTCAGAAGTGGGGTGTCCCATGATTTCACAAATTCCACAACTTTCTTCATTTTTAACCGTTTTGACTTCTTTTACTTCTCTAAGTTCCATGGCTTCAATCTTTCTAGCCAAATTAGCTACTTTAGCTTTTATCTCATCTTCTTGACTAAAATGATATTTACCTCTGTTAGAAACAAGATTAGATCTATTGGAACTTTTAGAGGAATTATCTGTGTGCCAGGCTTGAGAGTTATCTGCCAAATGGTCTAAGTAGTCAAAGGCTTCTTCAGGTTCTTTTTCTAGAAACTCACCGTTACACATTGTTTCAACAAATTGTTTAGTTTCGGGAGTTAAACTTTCATAAAAGAAACTAATAAGACGCCATTTTTCAAAACCATGATGTGGACAAGAACTTAACAAATCTTTAAAACGCTCCCAGCACTGAAAAAATGCTTCATTTTGATTTTAATTGAAATTTTGAATCTGTCTTTTCAAAGCAGTAGTTTTATGTGCTGGGAAAAATTTCTTTAGAAACTCAGTTTGTAATTCTTGCCATGTGCCAATTGACCTTGGTTTTAAATTATGAAGCCAAATTTTTGCTTTATCTTTTAAAGAAAAAGGAAATAATTTTAGCTTGACAATTTCATTTGTACATTGTTGGTCATTAAAGGTGACACATGCATCTTCGAAGTCTTTTAGAAACGAGTAAGCACTTTCCGATTCTAACCCATGGAAATTTGGAAGCAAAGCTATCATACCTGGTTTAAAACGAAAGTTGTTTGCATTGAGAGGAAAAATAAAACAAGAGGGTGATGAGCTTCGAGTTGGTTGCAAGTAGTCACGCATGGTGCGTACTTGTCTGTTCTCATCTTCAGCATGAACACTTTCATTGTCAGCCATGGTAGGAGTTGTATTAGAAAGATTACCTGAAAAAGTTTCACAATAAAATCTAACTAAACGACGAGATCTAAAATCACGTCGCCAAACAAGCATAAAACAAAGTTAATATACAGATAATATATTTATATAAATATAAACTTTACAATATAAATATAAATATATAAAAAATTAGGCGGTATAACCAGCCAATAAAAATAAATATACTTATAAACTTATATACATAGTATTGCCTCCCCGGCAACGGCGCCAAAAACTTGATGGAGACTCAATTAAGAGTTGTAAACCCAAGTGCAGGTTATGATCAAGTAATAAATTCTCGGGTGTCCGAGGTCGAACCACAGGGAAGCGTATTAGTAAGTATAAGTTTATAAATATATAAGAAAAAGAAAGTAAACAAGATATTAGGGAATCAACAACAAAACAAGATAAACAAGATATTAGAGAACAAAATAAACAAAACAACATAAAAGAAATTAAACAAGATATAAACAAAACAATAAGAAAAGATGTTGAGGTTAGAGAATCCACTCTTGGTGTTATGCTAAGATTAATCTTGTTTTATTACACAATTGAAATTCACACATAAGGGAGATTCCAATCGGAAGGTTTAGCAATTCAGTCCAAATTGTCCAACGTCCATAGCATATGATATTATGTTCATTTGGTGTCCTCAAAACTCATAAAAAGAGTCCAAGCATTCCTTATGCCAAGGTATATGTCTACAACAAATCAAGGTTATGAAACCAAGCATTTACTGTGTCATTTTCATTGTCAATAATGCATCAAGATCTCTACTTTGCAAGTATGATTTTAAACCAAAAGAAAATATTATCTATACTAGTGTTTATAAATGATGATTCATTTTAGCTCATGTTTAAGAGACTAACCTTAGCATTTACCAAAAGCTTCACCTCATCACCTCAACAATATGATTAGCAACACATACTAGATATGAATAAAATGAAAAGAAATGTAAGAAGCATAAGTAAATAAAGAAAAAGAAAACTAGAGAAAGTAAAGAAAAAGAAAACTTAGAGAATTTTATTACAATGGCTAATATCCTACCAATGTACAATAATTCTTACAATCATCCAAGGCCCTCTATTTATACACATTTTGGAGAGCTAAATGACAAGAGACAAGCTTTATAAATTTCAAAGGTAGGTATAATAGGTGGGTGCATTTTTCTAACAATTTTCGTCATATTGTATGACAATTCTGATCAGCCAGCTTGATGGTTGATTTTGCCAATGTTTGAGGCTTGATCTGATCAAATGGTCTTCTAGAAAAATGTTCCCCTATCAGTTTGGGATCCATAGCCGTTGGAATCAGCTAATTTGCTGCTGTGGATCAGAAGATATGGTCAAAATACGAAAACTGGTCAGCACAGACGTCATTGCACATCAGCCAACTTGATGGTTGATTTTGCTAGGGAAAACGACTCCGTTTCAAGAAGTGTAAAGCATGAAAAAGATAGATATGCCTCTTAAATTTGCACTGTAAAAGTTTCAGCCTTAATGCTTCAGTGAAACTCCAGATATGGCTGATATGGCAAAAGGTGTCGGAACTGGAACTGAACTGGATTTGCCCTTAATTCTTGATTTAACCTAGTAATCTGAAATCACTCAAAGAAACTCGTGAAAAACACCAAATTACATAAAAATATAAAAGATCATAAACACAATTAGATTAAGCAATAATAACTCGTATTTGACACAAAACAATAATAAAACATAACTAAAAACTATATAATTATACGAGTTATCAGGAGTCAAAAAGATCAATTTCTAGTTGCAAAGCAAGAAGGCAGATTTGACCTCCGGAGCTTGTTGCAAGGAAAACATGATGTTAGATTCTTTATTTGAAGAACTTCCTCTTGACTTTTGAAGTTGACTTGATTATATTTCCAACGATATATTATGGGCCCAAATCGGATAAGAAATAGGCATCCAAATTGGCACTAGAAGATCTTCCTAAAGAACCCTGCGACCAGAAAAACCCTAATCGCAAATCTGAAAAAAAAAAACAAAAAAAAAAGGCAAAAACATGATTTTTCTACCTCCAGGCTTACTTGTGCGGCAATGACTTATTCTCAGGGTTTTAAATCTCTATAAATACCATCTTTTGAGCCACAAACTAGACATCTTTTAAGGAGACTCAAGGATCATCATTATTCTTCTTCTTCTCCATTCTTGTATTTTTCTTTTAGTTTTATGTATATATTATATATGCCTATGCTAGGCTAGGCTAAACTTTTATTTGGTTAAAGGTGATTTCAAAGCCCTAGACATGTTATGTAATTAATTTTCAGAATCTATCTATCATTGTTTTCTATCAAAGTTGCTTATGTTCTTCCATTAAAATTGTTCATGATGATGTTTTGATTTGTTTAGGTGGCCAACTAGATAAATCTTGATAATTGTCTAATGCTAGTTTAGGAGTCTTGATCCATGTAATTGTCTTGATTTCCTATTCATAAGTAGCAATTTGTGATTAATGATTATAGTCAAGTTTTCAATAATTGAAAAATGGAACATAACCTAAGTTGCACAATCCGAGCTTATATGTTTGTTGCTTAGATCAACCTATCTTTATCATCATAAAGTTGCTATTAAATTAAACTTAGAGAGCTTATTCTAGGTTGTTTGATAGTTTAAGATTAAACATAGAGCTTGTTCTATTTAACGATGAACTAAGTAAAGATTGGGGTAACAAATATTGTTGTTATCTATGGTTGTTAACTTTGATAGTTAATTGATGTTGATAGATATGAAATTGATTCTTAATGATGTCTAGTGGTGGAGAATGAAACCTTAACCATATTTCTCATATTTGATTCTTCTTAATTACTTATTTTCTCATTCTTATTATTAACTTTAGTTTAAATCTGATCTCAAAATCCCCTTTACTTTTATTTACTTATTTTTAAGTGATAAACTATTAACTTATAAACTAAAACTCAATCCCTGAGGACTCGACCCTTGCTAATCACTATACTCTACAATTGATTCTTTTTAAGTGCAAGGTTAAATAAGATATACTATTTTCGGTGCTTCAAGTTTTTGGCACTGTTGCCGGGGATTACTTTCTTTAGTTTATTAGTTTATTGGTTTATTCTTATTTTTTGTTCTAATTATTTACTTTTTTTTTTATTAGTGAATGTTCCAAGCTCCCAAAGAAGACTTAAGACTTAGGAGAATTCAGGAATTTATAACTTCTCACCAACAACCAATCGAGCAGTTGATCCAAAACATCCAAGAGGAGCAAGGAGAGATGGCAGCAGCTAACAACCGAACTCTCAAGGAGCTAGCCGCTCCAGACTTGGGTCAACAACCATTATGCATTGAATATGCTAATCTTGAGGTAGCTTTTGAATTAAAATCTGGTTTGATTCATCTTCTCCTAACTTTTCATGGTTTTGTAGGAGAGGATCCAAATAAGCACCTCAAAGAATTCCATGTAGTTTGCTCAAGCATGAGACAAACAGGAGTCACGGAAGAGCAAGTTAAGTTGAGAGCCTTCCCATTCTCTCTAGCTGATTCAGCAAAGGAATGGTTCTACTATCTACCATCTGGGACCATCACTACATGGAATGATATGAAGAAAACATTCTTGGAAAGGTATTTCCCAGCATCTAAGGCTGCCAACATTAGAAAAGAGATATGTAGGATTAGGCAATACAACAGAGACTCTTTATATGAATATTGGGAGAGGTTCAAGAAACTTTGTGTAACATGTCCACACCATCAGATAAGTGAACAACTTCTCATCCAATACTTTTGTGAAGGTCTCATGCCCATGGAGAGAAGTATGATAGATGCCGCTAGTGGGGAAGCTCTAGTTGATAAGACTCTCGGGGCTGCTAGAACTCTAATCTCCAACATGGCAGTCAATTCTCAACAATTCTCAATGAGACAAAATCCACCACCACAACCCAAGAGAGTTAATGAGGTAAGTATATCATCCCTTGAACAAAAACTTGATAAACTGACTTCTCTTGTTCAATAATTGGTTGTAGGTAATATACAGCAAATAAAGGCTTATGGCATATGTTCAAACATGGGGCACCAAACTGATATGTGTCCAACACTTCAAGAAGACACCAATGAACATGTGAATGCCATGGGTGGATTTCAGACAAACCAAGAAAATATGATCCCTACTAAAACGCTAACAATCCAAGATAGAGGGATAATCCAAACTTCAATTATGGAGGAAACCAATCACAAGCTATTCCTCCAACAGGCCATCGGGTTTTCAGCAAAGAGTGCAACAACCATATCAAATCCGAAAACAAGTGCCACCACAAAAAAATTCAGGTGAGACTCTTGAAGATCTTGTCAAAACCTTACTACTAATACAATTCAACTTCAACAGGAATCAAGGGAGACAAAAATAAGTATCCGAAACTTAGAGGCTCAGATGGGGCAATTGGCAACAACTATGAGTCAAATGCAAGCAAGGGATTCTGGAAAATTACCTTCCTAAACCATAGTGAATCCAAGAGATAATGCCAATGCTATAACTTTAAGAAGCAGGAAATAGCTAGAGACACCACAAAAAGATAGTGCTCAAGGGGTGTAGACACCTAATTTTGTCTGGACCACTAAAACAGGTATGTTTTCTTCCTAAATTGATGTTTCAGAATGTAAAAAGACTTTTTTCATCCTGCAGGTGGTACTCCGAGACTTAGTTTAAGAGGGCGAGCATAAAAAGTCAAACTTGAAAAAAGTCAACCCCGAAAAAAGTCAAATCCAAAAAAGTCAACCCCAGAAAGTCAACTACTAAAAAAATCAACCCACTTACAAAATCAAGATTTTAAGTTCAATTGAAAAATGGCGAAAGAATTTTGATAATCCGAGGTCTACATCGAAGGATATGGAGTTCGAAAGTTGGGATTTGGAGATTCAGTAGAAAGGAAACCCTAATCCGAGAAATTTAGGGAAAACTGCTTAAACGATCGAATTGGTCAAAATTGAAGGTTCCAAAGGAAAGATAAGCACTGACTACGGGTAATGGAAAAGCCACTTGAAAGAAGAACTGGAAGAAAAGTCAATCCGAGAGAAAACCGAGAATTAGGGTTTTTGGTGGATTTCGGTAAAATCGGGAAGAATCACAGAAATGGCCCGACCTGGTAAGACCAAAGCCCCCAATGGATGAGGAATGATTAAAAAGGGATAGCCCAAGGCTCATCTTGAAGAAAGTCTAAAAATCGGACTTGTTTTGAGCAAAACCGAGTTTCGAAGGCAAAAGGGCAAAATTAGAAAATTTGGAAAAAATAGCAAATGGACTCCGAAAATTCTGAAAACTTGCAAATCTCATTCTTAAACCATTTGGAAGAGATTGGCGAAAGAAAATCTTGATTCGGAGTTCGTTTGCAAAATGGCCAAATCCCGGGCTTCTTATGTAGTAATTCAAGAAAGAAAATCCCGAAAAAATAGCAAATGAGCTCCAAATCTTCTGAAATTTTTCAAATCTCATTTTTAAATTATTTTAAAGAGATTGGCAAAATAAAATCTTGATTTGGAGTTTGTTTGCAAAATGGCCAAATCCTGGGCTTCTCATGTAGTAATTCAAGAAGGAAAATCCCGAAAAAATAGCAAATGAGCTCCAAATCTTCTCAAATTTTGCTAATATCATTTTTAAATTATTTGAAAGATATTGGCAAAATAAAATCTTGATTTGGAGTTCGTTTGCAAAATGGCCAAATCCCGAGCCTCCTATGCAATAATTCAAGAAGATAAATCCCGGAAAAATAGCAAATGGACTCCAAAAATTCTAAAATTTTGCAAATATCATTTTTAAATTATTTCAAAGATATTGGCAAAATAAAATTGTGATTTGGAGTTCGTTTGCAAAATGGCCAAATCCCGGGCCTCTTATGCAATAATTCAAGCAGATAAATCCCGAAAAAATACCAAATGAGCTCCAAAAATTATGAAAACTTTCAGATCACACTTTCAAATTATTTGGAAGATATTGGTGAAGAAAAATATTGATTTGGAGCTTGTTTAAAAAATGGTAAAATGTGGGGGCATGAAAGGTCATTTTTGGAAGAAAATATCCAAATAAATAGCAAACGAACTCGGAAAATTTTGAAAACTTTCAGAATTCAATATTTTATTATTTTGGAAGTATTAAAAAATAAAATTTGAATTTGGAGTCCGTTTGCCATTTATTTGCATCCGGGGGGCAAAACGATCATTTCACCCAAGCAACCGAAAATGGCTTCTTTTGGCCTTTCAAAAAATCAGACTTGGGCTGGAAAAGAGAAGTACTGGCCTGCCAAGGCCCAAAGGAAGGAGGAAGCTTCTGATTTTTCAATCAAATGGCCAAGAATTAAGACTTAGTTAGAGATTCTCTTTGATCAAGCCATGGTGATTAAGCCACATAGGCCAAGGGAGAGTGTCAACATTATTCTTGAACAGCTGTAATTTGGGACAGCTGATATTCTAATCTAAGGGTGATAATTTCATGATTTTTTCACCTTGAATTATTAGCCATTTGATGGAAAATTGGTTGGAAAAAAAATGACAACATCCTTGCATGAGAGAGAGGGGTATTCGGCCAGCTTAAGGGAGGGGAGCAAAATTTCATTTTTCACACTTCTTTTTTCTGATTTCTCTTAGTTTTTCTTGGTTTTTTCTCTCCATGGTTGAAAGAAAAAAGAAAAAGTTTAGAAAAGAAATGAAATTTTGAAGAGATAAAGCTTGAAATATAGCTTCTTGAAGTTGCTCTTGAGCACCAACTCTTGCACTTTCTTGATTTTCCATTCTTGCATTTGCTATTTTAATTATTATTTGGTGAGTTTCCATTATAAATAAATGTTTCTTTTATTGTTCTTCTTTAGTTCTTTCTTCATCTCTTTCTTAAATATTTTTTTTTACATTTTTTTTACATTTTTCTCACCATGGCCGAATGGCCTACATTTTTTATTAATGTTGCTGTTTTGTTTATTTTATCATGTTATTTATGTTATTTTCTTTAATCTTGATGTTTTAAGTGTTATTCTACTTCATATACTTGAGTTATATTTTAATTTGGTTGCTTTGTTTGTTGCCATTTATGATTTAAATATCATGTTCTTGCATTTTTAATTTTCTGTTTTCATAATGTTTAAATTTGTTGAGGTTTTATATTTAGTATATCAAGTGTTTGTGAAAATGCTTGTGTTGTGTTTGCATGATTTGAGTTTTATATTTTAGTTGAGCATGTTAGTATATCAAGTGTTTGTGAAAATGCTTGTGTTATGTTTGCATGATTTGAGTTTTATATTTTAGTTGAGCATGTTAGTATATCAAGTGTTTGTGAAAATGCCATGCTTGTTGAAGCTTGAGGCCATTCGGCTACTCCATGTGTTTTGCATTGTGTGTTGCATTTTTGCCATGTTAATTGGTAAGTTTTTGCATTTGCATGAAATTTGATTTAGTTTTTCATGTTAGTATACCAAGTGTTTGTGAAAATGTCATGCTTGTTAGGAACCATAGGCCATTCGGCCACCCCTTGTATTTTAGCATCATGTGTGCATTTTTGCTACGTTAATTGATAGGTTAGCATTTGCATGATATTTGGGTGAGTTTTTGGTTTAAGCATGCTTTGTGTTTGTGTTATTGCCATGCATATTTTGGATATTAGGTTAGGTTTATTTTGCCATGCATGTTCATGCATTTTAGACCTAGGTTGCATTAAATGCCATGCAAGTTCATTTAGGTCTAGGTCATTGTATGGATACCATGCATTTTTTCATGACATTTAGGTTTAAACTCATGCATTTCATGCATCATATTTGCTGTATTTTTTCATGCATTTCATGTTCATGCCACTTGAATAATGACTTAGGCCAATTAGTGGTTCAAAGTCCTGCTCTCTTGAGCACACTTGTGGAAAATTAAAGTTTGTCAAATTGATTATTCTACCTTTGTGATTTTTTTTACTTAGCCAATTTTTATCTAACTTTCAAAAAGTCCTAGCTACTGTTTGTGAGTCATTTTGTGAGTATTAAATATTTTTACTTTGATTTTTAAATGATTTTATCAAAGGCAAAAATGTATTTTGGCAAAACAGTTTTTTCACCCAGTACTCGTACTTTCCCGATTTTTCTGGGCATTCATCTTTAATAAGAAAATTAAGCTGATTTTTTCCCGTGTACTTTTAAATGTCCTGAGTCTCTAGTACTTTTTTTAGAATTTTTTGAATTTTTAAGAAATAGGGTAAAAAATCATGGCTCAAAACTGGATAGTGGAATCAGAATTGAATTTAAAGAAAAATCATTTTTTTGTTTTGGTTAAGTTACTTAGAGGGGGCTGATTAGGAAGTTTAACTACTAACTTAGGGTGGTTTCTAAGCCTTTTTAAACTCTAAAAATGATTTTTTAAGTCTTGGGTTAAGGGTGGTCAAGTCTGGGATTTTAAACTAAGGAAATTAGAGCCATTTAAAAAAAGGTTTAGCCCAGTTTTTTATTTTTAGTTTAAGCTTTTCAAAATTGTTTTCAAACAATCATAAAGTATTTTGGTTTTAGAATATTTAATTCGACATATTTTCCTAAGGTAGCCGGATATTTTTTTAGATATACGGATTTCCTTAATTAAAGGAAAAAATACATTTTCATGCATTGCATTTTCCATATTCATGCATTTTATATAATATGTGATTTTTGCTATAATAATTTCTATGATATTGTTATGATTTTGAGTTATGTTCTATTGTCATTATATGATTTGGAATATTTCATGATATCCTATGCATTTTATTTAATATTTTTTGCTATATTATTTAGCATATACTATGTTCATGCATTATTATTTTCATTTTTATTTCCATGCACATTATATGATAGCATTATTTTATATTCCATGTCATTTAAATTATATGCTATATCATTCATACTTGCCATGTCATTTAAATTATTTCATTTCATATAGAATATATTATGTTACCTAGGTTATTTTATTTCATATAGAATATATTATGTTACCTAGGTCATTTCATTTCATTTAGAATATATCATATGACTTAGGATATTACATTTCATATAGAATATATTATGTTACCTAGGCCATTTCATTTCATTTAGAATATATCATATGACTTATGATATTACATTTCATATAGAATATATTATGTTACATAGGTCATTTCATTTCATTAGAATATATCATATGACTTAGGATATTACATTTCATATAGAATATATTATGTCACCTAGGTCATTTCATTTCATTTAGAATATGTCATGTAATTTAAGATATTTCATTTCATTTAGAATATGTTAATACATTTAAATCATATCATATCATTTAGGGTGCATTATATTATTTCGATTTTGCTATGTCATTTTATTTATGTCATGCATATACATATTCATTTCTTTTAAATGTTTTCAAAAAAGGATAATGATTTTCAATAAAATAAAGATATTCCCGAGTTAAAATAATTCATGAGTTCTCTGTCGGGTTTGCTGGGGAGGATATCATCAATTATTATTAATAACGGAATATCTTCTTTAAAAAGAGAATGATTCGGAAAGTTTTTCAAAATTAATAAAAAAAATTATATTTTGCCACGTTTGTTGGGGAATATAGGAAAATTTTGAATTTATAAATTCAGGATCATTTTCAATTAAAAATGAAATTATTTTCTTTAAATTGGGAATTAACTTGAAATACTAAATTTAAAACCAACTTTACACCGAGATTTGAGATAACACACAATTAATAAGGTACCGTATTATACGGGCATTTTGGGGGTGCTAATCCTTCCCCATACGTAATTGAGTCCCGAACCCATTTCTTGGATGTCTCTGGTTTAAAACGTAGACTTGAAATTGGTTTTTAAAATATTTTAATTAATTTTTAAAATATTTTATAAAACTGGTTTTAATAGGTGGCCGATCACACCTAGCTAAAAAAGATTGGTGGCGACTCCATGTCTTTTTCAGGGTCATTTTCAAAACCTTCATTTATCTAGAGGAATTAAGTCGACTTTTCCTCGGTTTTTTTTAATGTCACGCTTAACGAATAATAAAGTCTTGCAATGAGACTCGTTATTTTTTAGGTTGCGACAAGGGGAGAACAACACCAAGGCATCAAGGAGCCACTAAAAAAGGTAACTCTTAAACCATCTTTTCCTTCTTATATAACTCCTCCACCTTTTCCTAGCAGGTTAGCAAAGTCCAAGAAGGAGGAGCAAGAGAAGAAAATTTTGAAAATTCCGGAAAGTAGAGGTGAACATTCCTTTACTAGATGCTATCAAACAAGTGCCAAGATATGCCAAGTTCCTAAAAGAGTTGTGCACATGTAAACGGAAGTTGAAAGGGAATGAAAAGGTAAGTGCGGGGGAGAATGTGTCAGCTGTTCTTCAAAAGAAACTCCCACCTAAATGCAAGGATCCAGGTATGTTTACCATTCATTGTAAGATAGGCAACACCAGGTTTGAGCGTGCTATGCTAGATCTAGGGGCATCTATTAATGTCATGCCATATTCAATTTATGCTTCATTGAATCTAGGACCATTAGAGGAAACCGGTGTTATAATACAACTTGCTGACCGTTCTAACACTTACCCAAGAGGAGTTGTAGAAGACGTTTTTGTACAGGTTAATGAATTGGTTTTTCCCGCTGACTTTTATGTTATTGAGATAGAAGATGAGATGTCTTCTAATTCTACACCTATTTTATTCGGGAGACCATTCTTGAAAATAGCAAGAACTAAAATAGATGTACATGATGGCACTTTAACTATGGAATTTGATGGTGAAATAATTCGCTTTAACATTTTTGAGGCCGTGAAATATCCTAATGATGTGCATTCTGTTTTTAATATTGATATCATTAACTCACTAGTGCAGCAAGCTTATTAGCTAGATGGTGAAGATAGTTTGGAGATAGTCCTTAGCAAACATCTCCTAATGGGGAATGCTAAAGGGGAACTAGCCTTGAATGACCATGTGGAAGGGCCACTAGAATCTTTACACTTGCTGCCACCTAAAGATGCAAGGTTTGATGTTTCATTTATTGATTTGCCTTTATCTAATGAGAAACTTCTACCTTCCATTTTTCAGGCACCAACTTTAGAGTAGAAACCACTACCGGACCACTTAAAATATGTGTTCTTAGGTGAAAAAGACACACTACCAGTCATCATTGCCAAAGAGCTCACACCTTTGCAAGAAGAACGACTTATCCGGGTGCTTAGAGTGCATAAAACAGCAATTGGTTGGTCAATTGCCGATATCAAGGGAATAAGCCCATCCATGTGCATGCACCGAATTTTGTTAGAGGAAGGGTCAAAACCAACAAGAGAGGCACAAAGAAGATTGAACCCTCCTATGATGGAGGTTGTGAAAAAGGAGATACTGAAGCTCCTAGATGTTGGAGTGATCTATCCTATCTCGGATAGCAAATGGGTGAGCCCGGTCCAAGTGGTTCCAAAGAAATCAGGTGTAACGGTGGTAACAAATAATGAGAATGAACTTGTTCCTACTAGGATTCAAACAGGGTGGCGAGTGTGTATTGATTATCGAAAACTTAATTCCACAACTCGCAAAGACCACTTTCCTTTACCTTTTATTGATCAAATGCTTGAAAGGTTAGCTGGCCATTCTCATTATTGTTTTCTTGATGGTTTTTCAGGTTAAAATCAGATTGCCGTTGCTCCGGAGGACCAAGAGAAAACAACATTCACATGTCCATTTGGTACTTTTGCATATCGGCGTATGTCATTTGGTCTTTGTAATGCACCAGCTATATTCCAAAGGTGTATGGTTAACATATTTTCAAATTATGTAGAGAACATCATAGAAGTGTTTATGGATGATTTTAGTGTCTATGGTGATTCTTTTGATAGATGTTTAGAGAACCTTACACTTGTACTTGAAAGATGCATGGAAATTAACCTTGTTTTGAATTGGGAAAAATGTCACTTTATGGTAGAACAAGGAATAGTTTTAGGCCATGTTATTTCTTCTAGAGGGATAGAGGTTGATAAATCTAAAATAGATATTATGCATTCTTTACCATCTCCCACAAATGTGAGAGAGGTTCGTTCTTTTCTTGGACATGCAGGTTTCTATAGGAGATTTATCAAAGACTTCTCAAAGATCACATTACCTCTTTGCGAGCTGCTACAAAAAGATGTGGTTTTCCACTTTGATGATAAATGCAAAGAGGCGCTTGAAACATCGAAGGGACTCTTAACATCAGCTCCTATCATGCAACCACCAGATTGGAATGTACCTTTTGAAATCATGTGTGATGCTAGTGACTATGCCATTGGAGCTGTTTTGGGCTAACGGGTTGGCAAAGCCTCACATGCCATTTATTATGCCTCCCGAACTCTTAATGATGCTCAATTAAACTATTCCACTACTGAAAAAGAACTTTTGGTTGTTGTATTTGCTTTAGAAAAAATTCGATCTTATTTAATTGTTACTAAAGTAATTGTATTTTCTGACCATTTAGCCCTTAGGTACTTACTCACTAAGAAGGGAGCGAAACCAAGGTTGATTAGATGGATACTTCTCTTACAAGAGTTTGATTTGGAGATAAAAGATAAGAGAGGTAGTGACAACCTGGTTGCGAACCATCTTAGCATTTTAGTTCATGAAGAGGATGCACTACCCTTGAATGAGAACTTTTCGGATGAGCAACTTCTTTTTATAAGTACAACAACTCTTTTGTATGCCGATATTGTTAATTACTTAGTTACCAAAAAGTTGCCACAAGAGTTGACACAAGCTCAAAGAAATAAGATCAAGAGTGATGCCAAATACTACATATGGGATGATCTTTACTTTGGAAGCATTGCTCCGATCAGATTATAAGAAGGTGTTTACTCGAATCAAATTTCAATCTATTCTCACCTTTTGTCACTCTTATGCATGTGGAGGACACTTTGGATCCAAAAGCCATGAAAATTCTTGATTCTGGATTTTATTGGCCTACTATGTTCAAAGATGCATACCTCTTTTGCAAGCCATGTGATCTTTGCCAAAGAACAAGTAACTTAGGTGCTAGAAATCAAATGCCTCAAACTCCAATACTTATTGTTGAAATTTTTGGTGTATGGGGCATGGATTTCATGGGACCTTTTCCTTCTTCTTTTGGTAATCTTTATATTTTACTTGCCGTTGATTATGTTTCAAAGTGGGTGGAAACAAAATCCAGTAGGACTAATGACTCTAAAGTTGTTTCAGATTTTGTCAAGACTAACATCTTTGCTAGGTTTGGAACACCAAAGGCCATAATCAGTGATAGAGGTACTCACTTTTGCAATAGGACTATGGAAGCACTTTTGAGGAAGTATAACATCACACAAAAGGTCTCCAACTCATACCATCGTCAAACTAGTGGGCAAGCTGAAGTGTCAAACCGAGAAGTTAAGTCCATCTTTGAAAAGACAGTTAATCCAAATAGGAAGGATTGGAGTTCACGACTTGGTGATGCACTCTGGGCTTATAGAACAGCATATAAGACACCCATTGGTATGTCTCTTTATCGATTTGTTTATGGTAGCCTTCTCATCTTCCGGTTGAATTAGAACATAAGGCATATTGGGCTATCAAACAATGCAACATGGAGATGGATGAGGTAGGTAAGCAAAGAAAACTAGATCTACAAGAATTAGAGGAGATAAGGAATGATGCCTATGAGAATTCTAGGATTTACAAGGAAAAGACTAAGGCATTCCATGACAAGATGATATCAAGAAAGGACTTTGTTGTTGGACAAAAAGTTCTTCTCTTCCATTCATGCCTTAAGTTATTTCCCAATAAGTTATGTTCTCGTTGGGTTGGACCTTTTGTTATTACTAATGTGTTTACTCATGGTGTAGTTCAAATTCAGAGCCCAAAAATAAATAAGGCATTCAAAGTGAATGGTCATCGATTGAAGCCTTACTATGAGCACTTTCTAATACAAAATGTGGAGGAGTTACCACTCTTTAAGCCAAATTATGTTGAATAATAATGGCATGGGTCTAAGTCAGGCTGAGGACAATAAACCAAACGCTTCTTGGGAGACAACCCAAAAGGACGAAGAGCATCTATTATAATCAGATTTGCATATTCCTTACTCTCCATCATTCTATCTTTTATTGTTTTTCTTTTGTTTTGTTTAGTAGTTCTTTTCTCTTACATATAATTCTTGCATTGGAGGATAATAGCATTACATTGAGGACAATGTAAAAATTAAGTGTGGGGGAAAGAATTTAGGATTTTATTTAGAATGTTTTGTTTTTGAGTCTTTTTATGTTGTTATGAGTGTGTTTTAGTTACTTTCAATACTTTGATGAGATATGAATTGCATAAGTCTAAAACTGATTTATTAGTGAGAAGATTTTCATGAGAATTGAGATTGATATTATTTTTTTATGAGCCAATGTTAAGATGATATGTTGATTGAGAAATAAGCATGTTTAGACTTAAATCTGACTTGTATAATCATTCTTGTGAGTTTTTGAGTCTATATGATTGATGCATATAAACATATCAATCTAATTTCTTTCTTGAGTGCTCTTATGATTACATGATTCTCTAGAACTTGCTTTAAACCTTGTTGAGACAATATTGATGCATGTGACAACATGAATATGATAGAGGCATTAGGATTATGACCAGGGCCAAATAGCCATTCCTTATTGATGTTCCAAGAGAACATCCCCGTAGTGAACCAATTTGAGCCTATATTGAATAAGCTATTTCTTTGGTAACCATATCTTACACCTAGCCTAAATACATTTATATCTTTACCCTTGTTCTAAAGATGGATTAGAATGCTTGAGACATATTGCAAAAACAAGGGATACTTTTTGAAAATTTGGGTTAGAATAAAAGATAAGTGTGGGGGAGAAGAAAGGCAAAAGTCATTGTAGACACCTAATTTTGTCCAGACCATTAAAACAGGTATGTTTTCTTCCTAAATTGATGTTTCAGAATGTAAAAAGATTTTTTTTTCATCCAGCAGGTGGTACTCCGAGACTTAGTTTAAGAGGGCGAGCATAAAAAGTCAAACTTGAAAAAAGTCAACCCTGAAAAAAGTCAACCCCAAAAAAGTCAACCCCAAAAAGTCAACTACTGAAAAAATCAACCCACTTTCAAAATCAAGATTTGAAGTTCAATTGAAAAATGGCGTAAGAATTTTGATAATCCGAGGTCTACATTGAAAGATATGGAGTTCGAAAGTTGGGTTATAGAGATTCAGTAAAAAGGAAACCTTAATCCGGGAAATTTGGGGAAAAGTGTTTAAACGATCGAATTGGTCAAAATTGAAGGTTCCAAATGAAAGATAAGCACTGATTACGAGTAATGGAGAAGCCACTTGCAAGAAAAACCGAAAGAAAAGTTAATCCGGGAGAAAACCGAGAATTAGGGTTTTTAGTGGATTTCAGTGAAATCGGGAAGAATCACAGAAATTGCCCAACTTGGTAAGACCAAAGCTCCCAATGGATGAGGAATGATTAAAAAGGGATAGCCCAAGGCTCAGCTTGAAGAAAATCTAAAAATCGGACTTGTTTTGAGCAAAACCGAGTTTCGGAGGCAAAAGGGCAAAATTGGAAAATTTGGGAAAAATAGCAAATGGACTCCAAAAATTTTAAAAATTTGCAAATCTCATTTTTAAATTATTTGGAAGAGATTGGCAAAAGAAAATCTTGATTCGGAGTTCGTTTGCAAAATGGCCAAATCCCGGGCCTCCTATGTAATAATTCAAGAAGATAAATCCCGGAAAAATAGCAAATGGACTCCAAAAATTCTGAAATTTTGAAAATATCATTTTAAAATTATTTGGAAGAGATTGGAGAAAGAAAATCTTGATTCGGAGTTCGTTTGCAAAATGGCCAAATCCCGAGCTCCTATGTAGTAATTCAAGCCGATAAATCCCGAAAAAATAACAAATGAGCTCCAAAAATTATGAAAAATTCCAGATCACTTTTTTAAATTATTTGGAAGAGATTGGTGAAGAAAAATCTTAAATTGGAGCTCGTTTAAAAAATGGTAAAAAGTAGGGGCATAAAAGGGCATTTTTGGAAGAAAAAATCCAAATAAATAGCAAACGAACTCGGATAATTTTGAAAACTTCCAGAACTCAATATTTTATTATTTTGGAAGTATTAAAAAAATAAAAATTGAATTTGGAGTCTGTTTGATATTTATTTGCATCCGAGGGGCAAAATGGTCATTTCACCCAAGCAACCGAAAAGGGCTTCTTTGGGCCTTTCAAAAAATCAGACTTGGGCTGGAAAAGAGAAGTGCTGGCCTGCCAAGGCCCAAAGGAAGGAGGAAGCTTCTGATTTTTCAATCAAATGGCTAAAAATTAAGAGTTAGTTAGAGATTCTCTTTGATCAAGCCATGGTGATTAAGCCACATAGGCCAAGAGAGAGTGTCAATATTATTCTTGAACAGCTGTAATTTGGGATAGCTGATATGCTAATCTAAGGGTGATAATTTCATGATTTTTTCACCTTGAATTATTAGCCATTTGATGGAAAATTGGTTACAAAAAAATGACAACATCCTTGAGGATTTACATAGACCATTCGGCCAGTACTAGGGGTGGAGAATTTTAATTTTCACACTTTCATTTTGGCTGATTGCTCTTAGTTTTTCTTGGTTTTTCTCTCTTTGGTTGAAAGCAAAAAGAAAAAGTTTAGAAAATAAAGGAAAGTTTGAAGAGATAAAGCTTGAGATATAGCTTCTTGAGGTTGCTCTTGAGCACCAACTCTTGCACTTTCTTGATTTTCCATTCTTGTTTTTGCTATTTTGATTACTATTTGGTGAGTTTCCTTTTTAAATAAATGTTTTTTTATTGTTCTTCTTAAGTTCTTCCTTCATCTCTTTCTTAAATATATTTTTTACAATTGTTTTGACAATATTCTCACCATGGCCGAATGGCCTACAGTTTTTTTAATGTTGCTGTTTTGGTTTATTTTATCATATTGTTTATGTTATTTTCTTTGATCTTGGTGTTTTAAATGTTAGTTTGCTTCATATACTTGAGTTATATTTTAATTTGGTTGCTTTGTTTGTTGCCATTTATGATTTAAATATCATGTTCTTGCATCTTTAATTTTCTGTTTTCATGATGTTTAAATTTGAGCATGTTTTAGATTTAGTATATCAAGTGTTTGTGAAAATGCTTGTGTGTGCATGATTTGAGTTTATTATTTTAGTTGAGCATGTTTTAGATTTAGTATATCAAGTGTTTGTGAAAATGCTTGTGTGGTTTTTGCATGATTTGAGTTTTATATTTTAGTTGAGCATGTTAGTATATCAAGTGTTTGTGAAAACGCCATGCTTGTTGGAGCTTGAGGCCATTCGGCTACTCCATGTGTTTTGCATTGTGTGTTGCATTTTTGCCATGTTAGTTGGTAGGTTTTTGCATTTGCATGACATTTGATTTAGTTTTGCATGCTAGTATACCAAGTATTTGTGAAAATGTCATGTTTGCTAGTCACATAGGCCATTCGGCTACTCCTTGAATTTTTGCATTATATGTGCATTCTTGCTATGTTAGTTGATAGGTTAGCATTTGCATGATATTTGTTTGAGTTCTTGGTTTAAGTATGCTTTGTGTTTGTGAAAATGCCATGCATATTTTAGTTATTAAATTTGGTTTATTTGCCATGCATGTTCATGCATTTTAGGTCTAGGTTGCATTAAATGCCATGCAAGTTCATTTGGGTCTAGGTAGTGATATGGATGCCATGCATTTTTTCATGACATTTAGGTTTAAACTCATGCATTTCATGCATCATATTTGCTGTAATTTTTCATGCATTTCATGTTCATGCCACTTGAATAATGACTTAGGCCAATTAATGGTTCAAAGTCATGCTCTCTTGAGCACACTTGTGGAAAATTAAATTTTGTCAAATTGATTATTCTACCTTTGTGATTTTTTTTGCTTAGCCAATTTTTATCTAACTTTCAAAAAGTCCTAGCTACTGTTTGTGAGCCATTTTGTGAGTTTTAAATATTTTACTTTGATTTTTAAAAGATTTTATCAAAGGTAAAAATGTATTTTGGCAAAGCAGTTTTTTTCACCCAATACTCGTAATTTTCTAATTTGTTTGGGCATTCATCTTTAATCATAAAATTAAGCGGATTTTTTCTCATGTAGTTTTACATGTCTTGAGTCTCCAATATTTTTTTCAAAATTTTTTGAATTTTTAAAAATAGGGTAAAAAATCGTGTCTTAAACTGGACAGTGGAGTCAGAATTGAATTTAAAGAAAAATCATTTTTCTGTTTTGGTTAAGTTACTTAGAGGGGGCTGATTAGGAAGGTTAGCTACTGACTTAGGGTAGTTTCTAAGCCTTTTTAAACTCTAAAAAGGATTTCTTAAGTTTTGGGTTAATGGTGGTGAAGTCCGGGATTTTAAACTTAGGAGATTAGAGCCATTTAAAAAAAGATTTAGCCCAGTTTTTATTTTTATATTCAAGCTTTTCAAAATTGTTTTCAAACAATCACAAAGTATTTTTGGTTTTAGAATATTTAATTTGACATATTTTCCTAAGGTAGCCGGATATCTTTTTAGATATACGGATTTCCTTAATTAAAGGAAAAAATACATTTTCATGCATTGCATTCTTCATATTCATGCATTTTATATAATATGTGACTTTTGCTATGATAATTTATATGATATTGTTATGATTTTGAGTTATGTTATATTGTTTATTTTATGATTTGGAATATTTCATGATATCCTATGCTTTTTATTTAATTTTTTTTGTTATATTATTTAGCATATACTATGTTCATGCATTATTATTGTCATTTTTATTTCCATGCATATTATATGATAGCATTATTTTATATTCCATGTCATTTAAATTATATGCCATATCATTCATATTTGCCATGTCATTTAAATCATTTCATTTCATATAGAATATGTATGTTACTTAGGTTGTTTTATTTCATTTAGAATATATCATATGACTTAGGATATTGCATCTCATATAGAATATATTATGTTACCTAGGTCATTTTCATTTCATTTATAATATGTCATATAACTTAGGACATTTCATTTCATTTAGAATATACTAAGGCAAGCATTATATTATTTAGATTTTGCTATGTCATTTTATTTATGTCATGCATATACATATTCATATCTTTTAAAATGTTTTCAAAAGGATAATGATTTTTCAATAAAAAAATAAAGATATTCTCGTGTTAAAATAATTCATGAGTTCTCTAGCGGGTTTGCTGGAGGGAATATCATCAATTATCATTAATAAAGGAATATCTTTCTTTCAAAAAAAAGAATGATTTGGAAAGTTTTCCAAATTAATAAAAATTTCTATATTTTGCCACGTATGTTGGGGAATATAGGAAAATTTTGAATTTATAAATTTCGGATCATTTTCAATTAAAAATGGAATTATTTTTCTTTAAATTGGGAATTAACTTGAAATACTAAAGTTAAAACAAATTTTTTACCGAGACTTGAGATAACACATGATTAATAAGGTACCGATTTATACGGCCGTTGTGGGGGTGCTAATCCTTCCCCGCACGTAACCGACTCCTGAACCCGTTTCTTTGATTTCTCTGGTTTAAACGCAGACTTGAAATTGGTTTTAAAAATGTTTTAATTAATTTTTAAAATATTTTATAAAACTGATTTTAATAGGTGGCCAATCACACCTAGCTAAAAAAGATTGGTGGCGACTCCATGTTTTTTTTAAGGTCATTTTCAAAACCTTCATTTATCTAGAGGAATTAAGTCGACTTTTCCTCGTTTTTTTTAATGTCACGCTTAATGAATAATAAAGTCTTGCGATGAGACTCGTTAATTTTTAGGTTGCGACAGTCATGACAAAAAAGAAAAGGAAACATTGTAAAAATACATTCCCATGAAAAAAAATGAAAAAAAAAATTGAATCATCTCTTGAACTTCTAGTTAAAGAAAAGAAAAAGAATGTTACAAGGTTGGTTAGAATGAAGCAAAGGCTCAACAAGAAATATTCAGCCTATGTGATTATGTACTTCTAAGGAATATTAAAAAAGTTTTATTTGCAAAATCTTATTTTGTCTCTAAATTCTATGAAGTCTTTGGAACCTTTATGATATCTTTTTCCTTTTGTTCTTTAACCACATTATTACCCCTTGGCCCCATTATAACCTTGATTAAAGACCTCTTGATTCATGAGTTGTATGATCTAAATAGTGGAGAATAGGTGGACACGCAAGCATATGGTAGAACTATTTTCATGAGATTGATTGAGTGTAAACACTTTACCACTACTTTAAAGAGTGAAATCATGAGAGTATCTCATGTGAGAAGTTGAGATTAAGTTTGAATATGCACTATTTTGATTGAAATATGTTATGTTAATATTGGCTTAACTCAAACTATTTACATTCAAGCATGATTTTTTATGAATTTCTTTAAGCTATTGATTAGTTTATAAGACTTGTCCAATGATTACCTCTAATTTATATTAGAAGGATTAGTTGTAATTATTATTTATTTTTTTTAGTTTTTCTTATGTCTTCAATGTTTGTTGGTATCATCCTAGTAAACCCTCACGAGACTAAACTCGTCCACTAGGGACACCTAAGGGTTTAAATGCTTATGTCACATGTTAAGTGCCATCGTGATTTCCTACGAAAGTGGATTAGATTATATTAGATTTCTTATTTTGTTATTATTTTGTTTTGCTCGAGTACTAGCAAAAAGCTAAGTGTGGGGGTATTTGATAAGCTCATAAAATATACATTTTATTCCTTTCTACCTTTAGTTTTTGTTATATTTTCGATCTTTATCTTGTTTACTTATATGATGTTTTTGAATTTTAGGTATAATAAGGAGAATGAAGTCAAAAGATTTCAGTAATGATGGTAAAGAGATTACAAAATTATAATCACAAGATGGAAGAAAACTCGAGAGTCAAAAAGATCAATTTCTAGTTGCAAAGCAAGAAGGCAGATTTGACCTTCGTAGATTGTTGCAAGGAAAACATGATGTTAGAATATTTATTTGAAGAAACTTCCTTCTTAACTTTTAAATTTGACTTGATTATCTTTCCAACAATATATTATGGGCCCAAATCCGATAAGTAATGGGCATCCAAATTGGCTCTAGAAGATCTCTCTAAAAAATCCTACGGCCAAAAAAAACCCTAATCGCAAATCTGAAAAAAAGGCAAAAACGTGATTTTTCTAACTCCAGGCTTACTTGTGCGGCAAGAACTTATTCTCAGGGTTTTAAATCTCTATAAATACCATCTTTTGAGCAACAAACTAGACATCTTTTGAGGAGACTCAAGGATCATTATTATTCTTCTTCTTCATTCTTTTATTTTTCTTTTTAGTTTATATATATATTATCTATGCCTATGCTAGGCTAAACTTTTATTTGGTTAAGGGTGATTTCAAATCCCTAGACATGTTATGTAATTAATTTTCAGAATCTATCTATCATTGTTTTCTATCAAAGTTGCTTATGTTCTTCCATTAAAATTGTTCATGATGATGTTTTGATTTATTTAGGTAGCCAACTAGAATATTTACATTCAAGCATGATTTTTTGTGAAAGTTTGAATATGCACTATTTTGATTGTAATATGTTATGTTAATAATGGCTTAACTCAAACTATTTACATTCAAGCATGACTTTTTGTGAAATTTTTTAAGCTATTGATTAGTTTATAAGACTTAATCAAAGGTTGTCTCTAATTTATATTGAAAGGATTTGGAGTAACTATTTTTAATGTATGCTAGTTTATTTTTATTTTAGTTTTTCAATGTTTGTGGGTATTGTTCTAGTAAACCTTCACGAGACTAAACTCGTCCACTAGGGACACCTAGGGGTTTAAAGGTTTGTGTCACATGCTAAGTGCCACCGTGATTTCCTATGAAAGTGGATTAGATTAGATTTTCTTATTTTATTTTTATTCTGTTTTGCTCGAGTACTAGCAAAAAGCTAAGTGTGGGGGTATTTGATAAGCTCATCAAATTTACATTTTATGCCTTTCTACCTTTAGTTTTTGTTATGTTTTCAATATTTATCTTGTTTTCTTATATTATGTTATTGAATTTTAGGTACAATAAGAAAAATGAAGTCAAAATATGTCAATAATGATAGTAAAGAGCTTACAAAATCATAGTCACAAGATGGAAGAAGACTTGGAAGTCAAAAAGATCAATTTCTGGTTGAAAAGCAATCAGGCAGATTTGACCTCCGGAGCTTGTTGCAAGGAAAACATGATGTTAGAATCTTCATTTGAAGAAACTTATTTCTTGACTTTTGAAGTTGACTTGATTATCTTTCCAAAATATATTATGGGCCCAAATCGGATAAAAAATGGGTATCAAAATTGGAGCTAGAAGATCTCCCTAAAGATCCTTATGGCCAAAAAAACCATAACCGTAAAAATGAAAAAAAGGCAAAAACTTGATTTTTCTACCTCCAGACTTACTTGTATGGCAAAGACTTATTCTCAAGGTTTTAAAGCTTTATAAATACCATCTTTTGAGCCACAAACTAGACATCTTTTGAGGAGACTCAAGGATTATCATTATTATTATTATTATTCCTCTCCATTCTTTTATTATTCTTTTTAGTTTTATGTATATATTATCTATGCCTATGTTAGGCTAAACTTTTATTTGGTTAAGGGTGATTTCAAAGCCCTAGACATGTTTTGTAATTGATTTTCAGATTTATCTATCATTAGTTTTCTATCAAAGTTGATTATGTTCTTCCATAAGAATTGTTTATGATCTTTGTCTTGATTTGTTTAGGGTGCACACTAGATAGATCTTGATAATTATCTATTGCTAGTTTAGGAGTCATGATCCGTGTAATTGTCTTAATTTCCTATTCATAAGTGGCAACTTGTGATTTTGGTCAAATTTTCGCTAATTGCAAAGTGGAACATAACATAGGTTAAACAATCTGAGCTTATGTGTTTGTTGCCTAGATCAACCTATCTTTCTTATCATAAAGCTGCCATTACATTAAATCTAGAGAGTTTATTCTAGGTTGTCTAGTGGTTAGAGATTAAATAGAGAGCTTGTTCTATTTAACGACGAACTAAGGAAAGATTAGGGTAACAGAGTGTGAGACCCTCATAAGCCAGAGATAACTCGGGTCTCCTATAACATTCTAATAGCTCGGAACTACACATGTAAAAGCCATTAGGAAGGACGGGTTATCATGTGGTATATATGTTGTATGATAGATTATAGAATTGGAGGTTAAATCGGGTGGTTAAGTGATTTAACCCTAAAGTAGTTTAAAAATTCAGACTAAAATCGGGATGGAGAAAAGTCCATAAAATATGATAAATTGAGTGGATATGACGATAATATACGATATAGAACCCATACCTATTATCAGAACAACAATAGGCATCAAATTAAAAAAAAAAATGCACTAGGGGTATTTTGGTCATTTTACACCCTTTTTAATTTTTAGTCTGAGAAATGGTATAAATGGACTTTTTGACTATATAATATATTAATATGACATTTGGATCAAATATTTGGCATTAGAACGAAAAAAACGAGACTAGAATTGGTAAAATTGGAAAATTGTGACGTTGTCGTACTTAGTCGGAAAAACGTGGTTAAAAAATTCTTGTTATCGATCCGAAAACATGGATAGATGTTTTAACACCCAAGGAACATGAATATGTTGAGAAAAAATGAAAAATGAAAAATGAAATCCAGAACATCAGGTTCTGTAGGGCATGTGCAAAAAGTCAAAGTTGGTCAACTCTTTTGACTAAGCTTAGGCAAGATTAAGAATATGGAATAATTTCCCATAAATTTTCAGCCCAAATAAGAAGACATCACGTCTTCTTCTTACTTTTTATGCCTTAGGCATTTTCTCACCAAAAACTTCATTAAAGCTTACTAAAGCTTTCTCTCTCCTCCAAATTTCAAGAGAAATCACCAAATTTTGCAAGGATTTAACTAACCCATAGGTAATTTCATGTTCTAAGCTTGATTTTGATATTAGATTTTGAAGAATTTATCTCTATCTATGAGAAATCATTTTGGCTGAAAATTGGTGGTGGTGAACCACCATGTTGCCGCCACTTTTTCCGTTACGGGAGGTGTTCCTCCGCCTCCTTAAACCGTAAATTAATATTGGATAGCTTTGAATCAAAATTTAGAGGCTAAAACAAGCTTGGCCAAAACCCTAGCTTGCCCATGAGATGGTGTCGCCACCTTCCTTGGTTGCCCGAGGCCACCGTTAGCTTCGTTGTTATTGTGTGAGCAACTTTCCAGTTGATTGTTGCTCCGAATTTTGACCCGAGCTAAGTGTAGGAATTTATTTGTAAAAATTCTTAAGTTGGAAAATTTTGAATAGCAACTAACTAGAATAAATAGTTAGAATTTGAATGTCTCGTAGTTGAGAAATATTCACAGAATATCCTGGTGATGCCATAGGTACTCATATTTCTGAGTTCGCCCGGGATCGCGACAAAGCCGCGAAAGTGCCGCTTTAACACTCGGACTAACACTGTGAGTATTTAGGTTAATCTAGGAGGTAGTTGTTGTTTATATGCATTGTTGATTGATATGGATATTGAAACACAAAAGATTGCTCGGATTACGAAAATGGTAAGTTTCGAACCTTACGCGGATCAAAGGTGTAAGTGTGGTGTTAATATGGTTACATGAGGTAAGTGTTGTAGAGTTGAATAATAATGAATGTGAGCTATTTGAAATGCTCGGATATGCTTAATTGAGATGTTGGGCAAGGTACGGATTATGGTTGTACTTGTCGGATTAAAGAAACAATAGTATGGAATTGTGCTTGAGGCATTATGGTTACTAATTTGTGAAATTGGTTGATGAATGATATTGTATAGGACGGTTGAGTATTTAAGGATAGTTAGATATTGAAGATTAAAAGGTTATGCACATAAGTTGTTTGATAAAAAATCTAAGTGAAATTGTAATGCTTTGAAAAACATAAGTAGAAATATGTTAGTGTAGAGATTGTTTCCTAGCATAGTATATATATATATATATATATATTACTCCATAATATAAGAGAATTAATATATCATGCTATTATTGTACAGACAAGGTGATGTCGGTGATGCTATTATTGTACGAACAAGGTGATGTCCGGGATGCTATTATTGTACGGACAAGGTGAAGTCCGGGATGTTATTGTTGTACGGACAAGATAAGTCTAGGATGATATGGACAAGATAGTCCAGGATGACAAATATTACGGACTGGTATAAGTCCGGGATGTTTTGATGATATAAACATGAGAAATTCTTAATTAATAATTGTGGAGGTATACAAGTAAAATCGATTGTTAAATATTTTTGACTACCGATTTAGGCTGGCTAATGGCCTATTTATATTCAGCACTCAGCATAGAAGATTTCATATGGGACAAATAATTTTTATAAGTCCCAGAACAATTTTTAAATATTACTTTTCGGTTAATTAGTCATACTTGATATGTCATGTTTATGCTTTAATGGTTAAGAAAGGAAGCATGAAATTTCCAAGTACTCTTCCTAGTTACCTTATGCTCACTGAGTTTTTCGACTCACTTCGTTTATTTTCATTTTTTTTTAAGATTCTAATAGACCCAGCTCTTCCCAGATTCCAGATAGCTAGCTGCTCACATACTTGTGGTGAGCGGATTGACCCAGGATGTGGTAAGCAGTGGCGATGGTGGGATACATTTTTGCAGTCACTAGGGTATCATGGGTCCTCTGCATTTTGTATATGATGAATATGTACTGTATATTTTGTAAACAGATGTAATTAAGTGAAGTATGACGTATATCGATTTTAGAGGTCTAGTATGAGATGGAGATGTTTATTTTGTTATGATATAATATAAATGTATGTTTGTATATAAGATGTCATAAAGGTTGAGTCTGCTACGGGACATTTCGGTTACTCCCTATCGGAGGTGTCCAAATCGAGATGTCATGTGTTGATGAATTATTACATTGTAAATGTTGATTATTGAGCGACAAACCCCCATGTAGAGCGAGATTATGCTAAAATTTTGTTTAATTTGGTTTAATGAGTATACTCAGGCTTCGGAGGCAGGGGCATACCTTGTCTTTGGCCGGTCACATGCCCTGAATTTGGGGTGTGATACAAAGCTTGTTGTTATCTACGGTTAATAATTTTGATAGTTAATTGATGTTGATATATCTGATTATTGATTCTCAATGATGTCTAGTGGTGGAGAATGAAACCTTAACCATATTTCTCTTATATTTGATTACTTGTTATTTACTTGCTTTCTTCTTTGATTATAAGTCTTTAGTTTAAACTGATTTTAAAAACCTCCCCTTTTATTTTGTTATCTTTGAACTTAAGTTTTAGACTTATAATTCTTAAACTAAAACCCAATCCCTGTGGACTCGACCCTTGCTAATCACTATACTCTACAATTGATTCTTTTTAAGTGCAAGGTTAAATAAGATACACTCTTTTGGGTGGGTGGAGAGGAAACATTAATAAAAATTGGAACCTTAAACGTTACCTCAGGTGCCGAAGTACTCTCAATTGGAATTGTAGCTTCATTATCTTCAATAGTTGATCCATCTTTAGTTCTTCCTCATCCTCGGCCTCTCTTGGATTTTCTGATTCATCCTCAAGTTGTATGGCACTAACACTCTCCTTTGGATCAATCATAGTTTGGGAAGGAAGTTTTTGAGATCTTTGTTCTACTAATTCCTCCATACTATTGACCAAGTTCATTTGCATTTCCTGTTGAAATTGCAAAGCATTAACAACAATAGAATTGACAAGATCTTCCAAAGAAGTACCTGAGTCTTGCGATGGGGGTTGAAAAAGATATTGTTGTTGTGTCCATGGTTGAGTGGAGACAGATTGAGCCCTTCTTTCCTGTTGCATTGCCTTTGTTTCCTGTTGAATTTCCAAAGTATTAGCAACAATAGTATTGACAAGGTCTTCTAAAGAAGTACCTGAGTTTTGAGGTGGTGGCTCAAAAAGATCTTGTTGTTGATTCCATGATTGATTGAAGCTAGATGGATGATTGTTGTTGGCATAAGGATCTACTTCTTGATAATTTCTCGAGTAGCCATAATTAGTATGATCCCACCATTCCTTATTGTAAGTGCTTGAGTAAGGATCATACTGTTGTTCTTGGAACCCTTGTTGGCTTTGGTATCCTCCTAAATCATAGGTTGGTTCACAACTATCTTTTTGGAAGTATGGGCACCAATTTGTTGGATGATCCATCATGAAACACACTCCACACTACCTTGATTGTTGAATCTTACTTATGGCCACTTGTTGAATTATGGAGATGAGATTGTCTAGTTGGTTCTGAAGGTTCTGAAGTTTTGATGTAGCACCTACCATCTCTTTTTGCTTGAAATCTGAAAAGAAAAACTTCTATGTACAAGAAAAATAAAATTAATTACAACTGAAAATAAGAATAAACCAAGTAACGAATAAACTAAAGAAAACAATCCCCGGCAACTGCGCCAAAAATTTGATGCACTCAAAAGAGTATATCTTATTTAACCTTGCACTAAAAATATCAGTTTTAAAGTATAGTAGTTAGCAAGGGTCGAGTCCTCAGGGATTGGGTTTTAATTTATAAATTATTAGTTTATAACTTAGATTCAAAGAAAACAAAGTAAAGGGGTTTTGAAATCAGTTTAAACTTATGTAAACAATACAAGTAAGAAAGCAAGTAAAAAAAACAAGTAATCAGATGTGAGAAATATGGCTAAAGGTTCATTTTCCACCACTAGACAATATTATGAATCAAATTCAGACCTATCAATATTAATTATCTATCAAAGTTAACAACCGTAGATAACAACATCCCGTGTTATCCCAATCCTTACTTAGTTCGTCGTTAAGCAGGACGAACGCCAATACTTAATCTCTAACTATCAAACAACCTAGGATAAACATCTCTAAATTTAATTTGACAGCAGCTTTATGATGAGAAAGACAGATTGATCTAAGCAACAAAAGCATGAACATGAATTGTTTAACTTAGGTTATGTTCCACTTCGTAATTAGCAAAAACTTTAACATAATCATTAATCACAAATTGCCACTTATGAATAGGAAATCAAGACAATTACACGGATCAAGATTCCTAAAGGATCAAGATTCTTAAACTAGCATTAGATAATTATCAAGATCTATCTAGTGTGCACCCTAAACAAATCAAGACAAAGATCATAAACAATTCTTATGGAAGAACATAATCAACTTTGATAGAAAACTAATCATAGATAGAATCTCAAAATCAATTACAAAACATGTCTAGGGCTTTGAAATCACACTTAACCAAAGAAAAGTTTAGCCTAGCATAGACATAGTTAACATAGACATAAAAGAAATTAAGAAGAAAAACTAAAAGAAAGAAGAAAAAAACCAGAATACAATAGTAGAAGAAGTGTAGAGATCAGTTCCCCCTTGTGTCTCTATTTATAGGCAGCCTCTAGGTCTTGAGCATTTAATGTTGAGCAGCAACCAAGGTTTCTTCAAAATAAGAAAAGGTTGGTGACTTGCAGCCAAAGGATATTTAAACAAAGAAAGATGCTTTACTTGCAGCTAAAGCATGTAGAAATAAGAAAAGTCATAGCTGATTTAAATCTCCTACTTTGACAAGGATTAACTTTAAGAAAAGATTCTTGCAATTAATGCAAAGTTGAAAGGTTGACAGTCAATAATCCTATTTTGACTAGGATTTCTTCACATGGCAAATTAAGTTGATTCTTGTAATTAATGCAATTAATGCAAGATAACACCTACAAAACACAAAACCATAGTAAACTACCAAGGATTTCAAGGAACTAAGTATAAAATATAAGAAATTGATATATGAAAATATATGAATTTAAGCACTTATTATTTTATCAATACAACTAGATACTTGCCCACACTACGCCGCAAATTTAATTTTTTTTAAGTAGAACTTGCTGCTATTTGGTATAAGTAGAGGTGTCCACGGGCCGGGCAGGGCCTATGTATGGTATCAACACCATATTTGTTTGTCCAAGCCCGGCCCGGCCCGAAATATGGGTCTCAAGTTTTGCCCAAACACGCCATATTTGTAAATGGATAGTCCAAGCCCGTTTAGGCCCGCCCATATTTTTTTCTAATTTTTTTTAAAAAATATTTTATTTTTTATTTAATCTTTAAGAATTTCATATTTTTTTCTTTTATTAAATTTTTAAACATGAACAACTTAATACATTTTTTAATGTTTATACTATAATATTATATATATTTAATCTTTATATGATATAAATTACATAATATATATATAAATAAAAATATTATATTATATTATATAATTGAAAAACAGGTCGGGTCGGGCTCTGACCTTGAATGCTGGAGCCAAGGCCCGGCCCATTTTTTAAACGGGCCCCATTTTTTGCCCAAGCCCATTTTTCGGGTCTAATATTTTTGTCCAAGCCCTTCTAAATATGGGCAGACCTTCGGGTTTGGGTGGGTAGCCTGGCCCTTGGACATGTCTAGATATGAGTATAAATTGATAATTAAGTTTGTTGTATTATTATCATAGTAACCTTTTTAATTATTTGTTTAAGACTTTAATATAACAGTTCAAAGGTTAAAATAATCTTTTAAATATCTAATAATGTCTTAAATAAATTAATAAAATATTATATCAATTATGATAATCTTACAATAAGATTTAAAATAAATTATATATTTTAATTGTCATGGATATACTTATGATAATCTTATAACGTCATTTATCATTATACATATTATTTAAAATAGATGTATTAATTTATATTTTAAAAGTATAATCTATTCTCATGTAATTTAGAATAAAGTACATAAAATTGGTTGTTAATAATGACACATTTCATCAAATGGTTTGTACGTTATGTCATAATAATCTATTATCATGTAATTTAGATTAAATTATATAATTTTTTATCGTTATACATATTATTTTAAGGTAAATGTGTTGTTTTTAATTTTGAATATATAATCTCCTAAGTCTTATCATGTGATTTTTTAAAAGTATATAAAATATGTCATTAATATGTGTACGTTATTATAATGATTTGTACATTATATTATAATAATACATTTACAAATATGTAAATAAATTGCAATAACGGTTTAGGTATACGATAATACATGTTTCAGTAAAACGGATATTCGAATTCGAAAAGTTACCCAATTATGCCTGAATCCGAAAAAAAAAAAAACGGGTTAGATAGATATTTGTTTTAAAATTAAAAATTACAATGTCTATTCTTTAATTATTTTTTTATATATTTCAATAAAATTCTGATTAAATCTTACTCGATCAAATAGTATTTTATAAAATTGATGTGATTTTGATTCTAAAATTAATAAATTCAACCCAAATGACTCGAACCTAAATGTCAAACCCGAATGATCTAAACCCGAAATGACTCGAACCCGAATAACTTGAGTGCCAAACCAAAATAACCCAAACCCGAAATGATCCGAACTCAAAATGACACAAACCTGAAATATCCTATTTAAGATTAATTAAAAATCTAAACCACCCCTAATGCCATAACTAAATATCCTAATTAAGCCTAAAACCTTAAGTTTAAAGTCAATTTATCCTTGGTTCAGAACTTCAAATTGAGCAATCACATTCATTTAGGGATAACTTTAATATAATGGTATTGACTTTTAATTCAATAATTATTGTTAAATATTAAAAAACCAAATTTCAAAATAAATGTAAATCTTAATTAGCGATGACAAAATCCGATCCGTTCCACGGATTTCGCACCAATCCGCTTCTAGTGGGAAGTTTTTTTTTTTTTTTTGAAAAGTGGGGACGGGGTGGAGTTGGACAATTTTGGTAAATGCTTGCTCCGCACCGCTCCGTCCCACCTTTTAAAATTACTATTTTACTCCTTAAAATATTCTATATATTACTTTTATATTTTTAGTATATATATTAGATATATATAGTAAAATCATATATATATATATATACTAATATTATATATATACTTTATATATATATATGTATATTATATATATAGTAAAATTATGTTGATGAATAAATTATAATATATTTTTTATAATATTAAATTAAAAATAATTAGTAAAAAAATAGGATGGAGCACCGTGGAGCAGTTATGGATATAACTGATATCCATGGAGGCAGATGTTTTAAACATCCATGCAAGAGTGGGGCGAAAGTGAATAAGACAATCCCCTTCTGCCCCTGCTCCATTGCCATCCCTAATCTTAATACTCATCCAATACCAAATTTACCATTAAATCAACATAAAATTTGCACCTAGAAAAATGATGATCCAACAAACCAATAACAACTAAAACTAAAAAATGTACCAGCACAATAAGTTTTTAATTCAATAGTTATTATCAAACTTTAAAAAAATACTAAATATAAAAACTTTAAGAAATTCGATTCCAATCTAAAAATCAATAAATTAATACCTATTCATCCTTAATTTACTATAACATTAATATAAAATTATGCCTATAAAAATCAAGCCCAAAGGGCCTATAATAATTAAAGACAACAAACTTCTTTCGTATAAATATCAAATAAAAACTTTATAGTAAATCGATCTATCTATATCTATCTATAATCTATCTATAATCTATAACCTACATTAAAAGCAATCCCCTAAATGCATGATGGAGACTCAATTAAGAGTTGTAAACCCAAGTGCAGGTTATGTTCAAGTAATAAATTCTCGGGTGTCCGAGGTCGAACCACAGGGAAGCGTACTAGTAAGTATAAGTTTATAAATATATATGAAAAAGAAAATAAACAAGATATTAGGGAATCAATAACAAAGAAAGTAGACAAGATATTAGAGAACAAAATAAACAAAATAACATAAAAGCAATTAAACAAGATATAAAAAAACAATAAGAAAGGATGTTGAGGTTAGAGAATCCACTCTTGGTGTTATGCTAAGATTAATCTTGTTTTATTACACAATTGAAATCCACACATAAAGGAGGTTCCAATCGGAAGGTTTAGCAATTCAGTCCAAATTGTCCAACGTCCATAGCATATGATATTATGTTCATTTGGTGTCCTCAAAACTCACAAAAAGAGTCCAAGCATTCCTTATGCCAAGGTATATGTCTACAACAAATCAAGGTTATGAAACCAAGCATTTACTGTGCCATTTTCATTGTCAATAATGAATCAATATCCCTACTTTGCAAGTATGATTTTAAACCAAAAGAAAATATTATCTATACTAGTGTTTATAAATTTTAGCTCATGTTTAAGAGACTAACCTTAGCATTTACCAAGAGCTTCACCTCATCACCTCAACAATATGATTAGCAACACATACTAGATATGAATAAAATGAAAAGAAATGTAAGAAGCATAAGTAAATAAAGAAAAAGAAAACTAGAGAAAGGAAAGAAGAAGAAAACTTAGAGAATTACATTGCAATGGCTAATATCCTACCAATGTATCAATGTTTCCCAATACTCATCCAAGGCCCTCTATTTATACACATTTTGGAGGGCTAAATGACAATAGACAAGCTTTACAAATTTCAAAGGTAGGTATAATAGGTGGGTGCATTTTTCTAACAATTTTCGTCATATTGTATGACAATTCTGATCAGCCAGCTTGATGGTCGATTTTGTCAATGTTGGAGGCTCGATCTGATAAAATGGTCTTCTAGAAAAATATACCCCTATCAGTTACGGATCCATAGCCGTTAGAATCAGATCATTTGCGCATGTGGATCGGAAGATATGGTCAAAATACCAAAACAGGTCAGCACAGACGTCATTGCACATCAGCCAACTTGATGGTCGATTTCGCTAGGGAAAACGACTCCGTTTCAAGAAGTGTAAAACATGAAAAAGTTAGATATGCCTCTTAACTTTGCACGGTTAAAATTTCAGCCTTATTGCTTTAGTGAAACTCCAGATATAGCTGATATGGCAAAAGGTGTCGGAACTGGAACTGAACTGGATTTGCCCTTAATTGTTGATTTAACCTAGTAATCTGAAATCACTCAAAGAAACTCGTGAAAAAACACCAAATTACATAAAAATATAAAAAATCATAAACACAATTAGACTAAGCAATAATAACTCGTATTTGACACAAAACAATAATAAAACATAACTAAAAACTATGTAATTATACGAGTTATCAATGCATGAGAATGAAGAATTTGAGATTTTGAAACACACACATTTTGCCACATAATACATGTAATTAGTTATGGTTGGGGGGTTAATTATGGTATTACATTCTTTTTACCACATAATACATGTCATGGGGATAATTTAGACTTTTATCATATAATTTTTGGATTAATTAGGTTATTTTAGATTATTTTTTGTGTCTGTTTTGTCTTTTGATTAACGCTAATGAGGTATTTTGGACCTCAGGTTATTTCAGGTTCAGGTCATATCGAGTTTGCATCTTTTCGAGTTCGTACCTTCTCGGATTCAGATCTTTTCATTTTCAAATCATTTCGGTTTCAAATATTTTGTGTCGTGTTCATGCTATTTTTCGTATAGTATTCATGTTATTTTTTCGTGTGTTCAAAGTATTATAAATTTATATAATTTTTACAAATTAATAATTTGTTTAGTGTAGATTTTGACACATTCGTGTCGTGTTCATGTTATTTTTCGTGTCGTGTTCGTATTTTTTTTTTGTGCTCAAAGTATTATAAATTTATATAAATTTTTACATGTTAATAATTCGTTTTATGTAGATTGCCATTCATGTATTTGTTTTATGTTCATATTATTTTTCGTTTCATGTCTTGTTTAATTATTTTTTCCATGTTATGTTCGTATTGTATAATTATGTTGTGTTCAAAATTGCCAGATCTAATTGACCATATCAAATAACTCTCAATTTTATATCAAGTGTCGTATAATGATAAGAGTTATTATTTTTCTAAATTATCTTTACTTCTCTTGCTTTTTTATCTTTCAAATTTATTACAAAGTGTCAATTCAAATTCGATAACATGCTCGCAGTTAGAGGTGTCCATGGGCCGGGCCGGGCCTATGTATGATATTAATACCATATATGTTTGTCCAAGTCCGACCCGGCCCGAAATATAGGTCTCAAATTTTGCCTAAGACCGCTCATATTTGTAAATGGATACCTCAAACCCGTTTAGACCCGCCCATTTTTTTTTCTAAAAGAAATTGAAAATATATATATATTTTTATTTAATCTTTAATAATTATATATATATATATTTATTAAATTCTTAAACATAAACAGCTTAACATATTTTTTAATGTTTACACTATAATATTACACATATTTAATCTTTATACGACATAAATTACATAGTATATATAAAAATAAAAATAATATATTATTTAATTAGAAAACGAGTCTGGTCGGGCCTAGCTCGGGTCTTAAATGTTGGAGTCAAGGCCCAGTTCATTTTTTAAACAAGCCTCATTTTTTTTGCACATGTCAATTTTTTCGGGCCTAATTAATATTTTTGCCCAGACCCTCCCAAATATCGAACGGACTTTCGAGCATAGACGAGTAACCCGACCCTTAAACAGATCAACTCGCAATGAAGCGCGGGCATCTATCTAGTTATATCAAAAGTATCCCATGAATACTGTAGCAATGATGCACCCAAAAGAGTGTATCTTATTTAACCTTGCACTAAAAAGATCAATTGTAAGTATAATGATTAGCAAGGGTCGAGTCCTCAGGGATTGGGTTTTAATCTATGAGTTATTAGTTTATAACTTACGTTCAAAGAAAACAATAAAAGAAAAGGGGTTTTTGAAGCCAGATTTAAACTAAAGTAAATAATAAGAATAAGATGCAAGGCGGTATAACCAGCCAATAAAAATATATATACTAAATTAGGCGGTATAACCAGCCAATAAAAATATATATACTAAATTAGGCGGTATAACCAGCCAATAAAAATAAAACAAAGTTAACATACAAATTAGGCGGTATAACCAGCCAATAAAAATAAATATACTTTTAAAAATAAGCAAACTAGAAAAGTAAGAAAACAAGTAAGTAAGAAGAATCAAATATGAAAAATATGGTTAAGGTTTCATTCTCCACCACTAGACATCATTAAGAATCAATTTCAAATCTATCAATATCAACCAACTATCAAAGTTAACAACCGTAGATAACAACAAGCTCTGTTATCCCAATCTTTCCTTAGTTTGTCGTTAAATAGAACAAGCTCTCTATTTAACCTCTAACCATTAAACAACCTAGAATAAGCTCTCTAAATTCAATTTAATGGCAGCTTTATGATGAGAAAGATAGGTTGATCTAAGCAACAAACACATAAGCTCGGATTGTTCAACTTAGGTTATGTTCCACTTTGCAATTATTGAAAACTTGACCATAATCATTAATCACAAATTGCCACTTATGAATAGGAAATCAAGACAATTACACGGATCAAGACTCCTAGACTAGCAATAGATAATTATCAAGATCTATCTAGTTGTACACCTAAATAAATCAAGACAACATCATGAACAATTCTTGTAGAAGAACATAAGCAACTTTGATAGAAAATTAATGATAGATAGAATCTGAAAATCAATCACAAAACATGTCTAGGGCTTTGAAATCACCCTTAACCAAATAGAAGTTTAGCCTAGCATAGGCATTGTAAACATAAACATAAAATTAAAGAGAATCTAAGAAGGAAATAAAAGAAAGAAAGAAGAAGAAGAAAATAAAGAAAAAGAAAACTAGAGAAAAGAAAGAAGAAGAAAACTTAGAGAATTTTATTACAATGGCTAATATCCTACCAATGTACAATACCTCTTACAATCATCCAAGGCCCTCTATTTATACGCATTTTGGAGGACTAAATGACAAGAGACAAGCTTTACAAATTTCAAAGGTAGGTATAATAGGTGGGTGCATTTTTCTAACAATTTTCGTCATATTGTATGACAATTTTGATCAGCCAACTTGATGGTCGATTTTGTCAATATTGGAAGCTTGATCTGATCACATGGTCTTCTAGAAAAATGTTCCCCTATCAGTTAGTGATCCATAGCCGTTGGAATCAGCTCATTTGCTGATGTGGATCAGAAGATATGGGCAAAATACCAAAACAGGTCAGCACAGACGTCATTGCACATCAGCCAACTTGATGGTCGATTTCGCTAGGGAAAACGACTCCGTTTCAAGAAGTGTAAAACATGAAAAAGTTAGATATGCCTCTTAAATTTGCACGGTTAAAATTTCAGCCTTATTGCTTCAGTGAAACTCTAGATATAGCTGATATGGCAAAAGGTGTCAGAACTGGAACTGAATTTGCCCTTAATGGTTACCAAAAAGATAGCTTATTCAATGTAGGCTCAAATTGGTTCACTAAGGGTGTGTTCTCTTGGAACATCAATAAGGGATGGCTGTTTGGCCCTGGCTAAAAATCCTAATGCCTCTATCATATTCATGTTGTCACATGCATCAATATAGTCTCAACAAGGTCTAAAGCAAGTTCTAGAGAATCATGTAATCATAAGAGCACTCAAGAAAGAAATTAGATTGATTTATATAATGCATCAATCATTATAGGCTCAAAAACTCACAAGGATGATTATACAAGTCAGATTAAGTCTAAACATGCTTCTTTCTCAATCAACATATCATATTAACATTGGCTCATAAAAAGGTTGATATCAAGCTCAATTCTCATGAAAATCTTCTCACTAATAAATCTGTTTTAGACTTATGCAATTCATATCTCATCATAGTATTGAAAGTAACTAAAACACACTAAATTCTTTTTAAATTAGCAAAATATGCCTCTTAAATTTGCACGGTTAAAATTTCAGCCTTATTGCTTCAGTGAAACTCTAGATATAGCTGATATGGCAAAAGGTGTCGGAACTGGAACTGAACTGAATTTGCCCTTAATTGTTGATTTAACCTAGTAATCCGAAATCACTCAAAGAAACTCGTAAAAAAAAAAACCAAATTACATAAAAATATAAAAGATCATAAACACAATTAGACTAAGCAATAATAACTCGTATTTGACACAAAACAATAATAAAACATAACTAAAAACTATATAATTATACGAGTTATCACACCCCCACACTTAGATTGTTGCTAGTCCTCGAGCAAAAACAAATAAAAATAAAATAAGAAAATCTAATCTAATCCACTTTCGTAGGAAATCACGGTGGCACTTAGCATGTGACACAAGCCTTTAAACCCCTAGGTGTCCCTAGTGGACGAGTTTAGTCTCGTGAGGGTTTACTAGAACGATACCCACAAACATTGAAAAACTAAAATATAAATAAACTACATATACTAAAAATATTTACTCCTAATCCTTTCAATACACATTAGAGACAATCTTTGAACAAGTCTTATAAACTAATCAATAGCTTAAAGAATTTCACAAAAAATCATGCTTGAATGTAAATTGTTTGAGTTAAGCCAATATTAACATAACATATTTCAATAAAAATAGTGCATATTCAAACTTAATCTCAACTACTCACATGGGATACTCTCATGATTTTCATTCTTTAAAGTAGTGGTAAAGTGTTTACACTCAATCAATCTCATGAAAACAGTTCTACCATATTCTTGCTTGTCCACCTATTCTCCACTATTTAGATCATACAACTTCATGAATCAAGAGGTCTTTAATCAAGGTTGTAATGGGGCCAAGGGGTTTGTAATGTGGTTGAAGAACAAAAGGATAAAGATATCACAAAGGTTCCAAAGAGTTCATAAAGTTTAGAGACATAATAAGATCATACAAAGAAACGTCTCAAAACTCTTTACAAGTACATAGTCACCTAGGCCGAATATTCATGTTGGGCCTTTTCTTCATTCTAAACAACTTTGTAACATCTTTTTCTTTTTCCACAAATTCAAGAGATGATTCATATTTTTTTTTTTTTACATAGGAATGTATTTGTCAGTATTTCATTTCTTTTTCTCTTGACTTTTCTTTTCTTTCCCCCCACACTTATTTCTTGTTTCTAACCCAAATCTTCAATAGATCTTCCTTGTCTTTGCAACTTGTCTCAAAATATGCTAATTCATCTTTGGAACAAAGGTAAGGATATAAGTATATTTAGGTTAGGGACAAGTTATGGTTACCAAAAAGATAGCTTATTCAATGTAGGCTCAAATTGGTTCACTAAGGGTGTGTTCTCTTGGAACATCAATAAGGGATGGCTGTTTGGCCCTGGCTAAAAATCCTAATGCCTCTATCATATTCATGTTGTCACATGCATCAATATAGTCTCAACAAGGTCTAAAGCAAGTTCTAGAGAATCATGTAATCATAAGAGCACTCAAGAAAGAAATTAGATTGATTTATATAATGCATCAATCATTATAGGCTCAAAAACTCACAAGGATGATTATACAAGTCAGATTAAGTCTAAACATGCTTCTTTCTCAATCAACATATCATATTAACATTGGCTCATAAAAAGGTTGATATCAAGCTCAATTCTCATGAAAATCTTCTCACTAATAAATCTGTTTTAGACTTATGCAATTCATATCTCATCATAGTATTGAAAGTAACTAAAACACACAAAAATAAAAGAAATCCTAAATCATTCCCCCCACACTTAATTCTTACATTGTCCTCAATGTAAGTCTATTAACCCAAATGAAAGAATCATGTGTAAGAGAAAAGAACTAATAACATAAGAATAGGAACAACTAAGACTCAAAACAAAACAAACTCATGCAACCTAAATAATCCTAAAATACTAAACAAAAATTAACAAGTAAACATAAAAAGATTAAAATCAAACTGACAAGGTATGTCTCAAGTCTCCCTTACTCAGACCTTGTTAAGAATGAATACTTCTAAATGGCTTAAAACACAACAATTTTTTTTTTTAAATTAGCAAAATATGTCCCTTACCCCCTACTAAAATATGACATTGTCCCCAATGTCAAATTTTAAAGGTAGAATTTAGGAGATATTACCTGCAGAGGTTGCTAACCACTTATTATAACTGAGACACAACAAACAAAATGTTAGATAATGTCACAAAGACAAAGTGCAATCCACTCCTTGCTCGTCCATATCTCTTTTTCTTTTTCCGAGCGTTTGCGAAACAACCGTAGCAGATAAACACTCATAAGCTTGGAGCTTTTTGAGTAAATCTTCAATGGTTGTAGCAGAAATTATGGTTCTCCTTGCCTCTGAAAATATGAATCCATTTTCCACAGCATTATCTAAATATGAAAGCAAATTACTAAAATAACCATTAATATTAAGCAAACCAATGGGTTTCTTTTTTGTGACCAAAGATGACCAAGAAGCCACGCAAGCTATTTCTTCCAATGTACCCAGACCTCCTGGTAAAACAATGAATGCATCGGCAGAATGGTACATGATTGTCATCCGTTCAGGGATACTCCAGACTTGTATTTCCGTACCCAAGGTAGGTCCACAAAAATCTGTGAATAGTTTTGGCACGATTCCTAGAACTGGACTTCCTCCGGCGTGTGCTGCTGTAGCGACTGCTCCCATTAAACCCGTACTACCACCTCCATAAATCAACTGGATCTTTTGTTGGGCAAGTATTACTCCAACTCTTATGGCTTCATCAGCAAATATGTTATTTTTCCCTGGATAAGCACCTCCAAAGACACAAATTTTTTTAATGCGCTGGGACGAAGTACTTTCCATTTTTTTTTTCGAGTGCCTGAAAGAGAATAAGTACATGGTGTAATATATAGAGGACTGAGTAGTGAATCAGACAAGAGTAACAATGTCGCCGAAAGTGTATTTGACCTGTCAGAAGAAAATGTTAACCTAACAAAAGATTTTTGCGTGATTTCAGGAAGAAAATCAAAAAGAGAAGAAAAATCAACCGTAAAAGACCAATAAAAAAAAAGGAGAATAATTACACAAATCGAACATCACGTAAATTAAACCGAAATGAAGTTATTGCAAATCAAACCAAAAGCTGAGAAGTTATTTATTGTAGTTGTGATTGTGGCTCACATCTTCCTCTGGTTTTACGTCCAGAAACGGCTTAAACGCCTTCTATGAGTCGAGGATATGCTTCCCATCCAGTTTTCTTACAAGCTGGCAAACAGGGTCTTTTAACATCAGATTCCCAAGATGTTGCCATTCCCTTTGGAATTGCGGCCATAAATCAAGAATTTCTCTTTGTACGTCTCCGTTAGGATGCGTCTCAAGAGAAAGTTGGATATTACCCAAATTCTCCTTACTCAGTCCATCCTTAATGAATTCAATTTTATCATCTCGATTAGAGGACGGAATCCCAATAGAACGACATTTACCGTTACACGTCCATCGTGCACATTTGTGGCAGTTTGAACTCATGCGCTTTGCTCGTCGCTTCTTTGCAAAATTGCTTCTACCTGTACCTGGTAAATGCAAAACAGGAAGATATTCATCTTCACGTACCTTGGCTTCAATTATCCAACGTATGTCTTCAGGAATCCCTTTGTGCATAAGCATTCTTAATCTTTCAAATCGAACTTGGTAAAGCTTCAGTAAAATATTTCGAGGAAAAGGAGGAAATCGTTTCTGCAATCTTGTGAGAATATCATCCATCCTGAAAAAAAATGAAAAAAATTGAAAGAGAAATTGGAAGAGAAATTTATATACAATATCAGTTTTGTGGGTAGCTGATGGAACCGATTTAAATAATCACGGAGTACCGTTATCCGCCATTTAACCGGGGTTAAAAAAATTAAAAATTATATTTACATCTAGTTATTTTCAAAACAAGGATCAGAAAGAAAAACAACATAAAAAGACACAAAAACAAAACACTCTAAATAAAATCCTAAATTCTTCCCCCCACACATAATTTTTACATTGTCCTCAATGTAATGCTATTATCCCAAATGAAAGAATCATGTGTAAGTGAAAACAACTAATAAACAAAATAAACTTATGCAGCCTAAATGAACTTAGAAACACTAAACACAATTAGCAAAGAAACATAAGAAAAAGATAAAGAAAAAGAGAGCAAATCTGAGGATGGCAGTTTGGCAATGCTTTCACTAATTAGGCTGCCTCCCCCAATTAGCACTTGATTTAGTGTTTTGAACCTAACCAACACCCCTTCTTGGCATTTTAGGCTTGTCAGGCTCATACATGAAATTTCCCAAATTTATGCGTTTGAGAGGAAGCTTTCTTTGCACAACAGTGGATGCATTCTCCATTACAAGTATTATTCCATCATCCTTTGTGGTGCATATGTCATCGAGGAATAGAGCATATTTTGATACTTGTTGAATGACCTCCACAAACAAGTTGTTTAAGGTTTCCGGCATGTGTTGTTCATGTTCTTCCTCCTTGAACTTTGCAAATCTACTAGGAAAAGGTGGAGAAGAAACATTAGCAAAAAGTGAAACCTTAAACGTTACCTCAGGTGCCGAAATACTCTTATTTGGATCTTTGGCTTCATTATCCTCAAGAATAGAATCCATCTCTAATTTTGTTTCATCCTCATCTTGTTCCTCATTCTTCAAGGTCACAATAGTAGCATTCTCCTTTGGGTTAACCATCATTTGGGCTGGGAGTTCTTCAGATCTTTGTGCTACCCATCCCACCATACTACTAGCCAATTGGCTCATTTGCTTTTCCAAACTCTGGATGCTTGCCCTTGTTTCCTGTTGGAATTGCAAAGAATCAGTAACAAGAGAATAGACAAGGTCTTCTAAAGAAGTACCTGAGTTTTGAGTCATATGTGGTTGTTGAAAAAGATCTGGTTCTTGAGACCATGATTGATTGAAGCTAGATGGATGAGTGTAGTTGGCATAAGGATCTACTTCTTGGTAATTTTTCGAGTAGCCATAATTAGTATGATCCCACCATCCCTCATGGTAAGTGTTTGAGTAATGATCATACTGTTGGTCTTGGAACACTTGATGGCCTTGACATCCTCCCATGGCCAATTGTTGAACTGGGGAGGTGAGATTGGCTTGTTGATTCTCCATGTTCATGTATGCCACCAACTCTTCAAGTGTTAGATTGCTCAATTCCATTGTTTTTTTTTTTTTTTAATTTGAAAAGAAAAACTTGTATGTACAAGAAAATACAACTAATTAGAACTGAAAATAATTATAAACCAAGTAACAAATAAACTAAAGAAAGCAATCCCCGGCAACGGCGCCAAAAATTTGATGCACCCAAAAGAGTGTATCTTATTTAACCTTGCACTAAAAAGATCAATTGTAAGTATAATGATTAGCAAGGGTCGAGTCCTCAGGGATTGGGTTTTAATCTATGAGTTATTAGTTTATAACTTACGTTCAAAGAAAACAATAAAAGAAAAGGGGTTTTTGAAGCCAGATTTAAACTAAAGTAAATAATAAGAATAAGATGCAAGGCGGTATAACCAGCCAATAAAAATATATATACTAAATTAGGCGGTATAACCAGCCAATAAAAATATATATACTAAATTAGGCGGTATAACCAGCCAATAAAAATAAAACAAAGTTAATATACAAATTAGGCGGTATAACCAGCCAATAAAAATAAATATACTTTTAAAAATAAGCAAACTAGAAAAGTAAGAAAACAAGTAAGTAAGAAGAATCAAATATGAAAAATATGGTTAAGGTTTCATTCTCCACCACTAGACATCATTAAGAATCAATTTCAAATCTATCAATATCAACCAACTATCAAAGTTAACAACCGTAGATAACAACAAGCTCTGTTATCCCAATCTTTCCTTAGTTTGTCGTTAAATAGAACAAGCTCTCTATTTAATCTCTAACCATTAAACAACCTAGAATAAGCTCTCTAAATTCAATTTAATGGCAGCTTTATGATGAGAAAGATAGGTTGATCTAAGCAACAAACGCATAAGCTCGGATTGTTCAACTTAGGTTATGTTCCACTTTGCAATTATTGAAAACTTGACCATAATCATTAATCACAAATTGCCACTTATGAATAGGAAATCAAGACAATTACACGGATCAAGACTCCTAGACTAGCAATAGATAATTATCAAGATCTATCTAGTTGTACACCTAAATAAATCAAGACAACATCATGAACAATTCTTGTAAAAGAACATAAGCAACTTTGATAGAAAATTAATGATAGATAGAATCTGAAAATCAATCACAAAACATGTCTAGGGCTTTGAAATCACCCTTAACCAAATAGAAGTTTAGCCTAGCATAGGCATTGTAAACATAAACATAAAATTAAAGAGAATCTAAGAAGGAAATAAAAGAAAGAAAGAAGAAGAAGAAAATAAAGAAAAAGAAAACTAGAGAAAAGAAAGAAGAAGAAAACTTAGAGAATTTTATTACAATGGCTAATATCCTACCAATGTACAATACCTCTTACAATCATCCAAGGCCCTCTATTTATACACATTTTGGAGGACTAAATGACAAGAGACAAGCTTTACAAATTTCAAAGGTAGGTATAATAGGTGGGTGCATTTTTCTAACAATTTTCGTCATATTGTATGACAATTTTGTTCAGCCAACTTGATGGTCGATTTTGTCAATATTGGAAGCTTGATCTGATCAAATGGTCTTCTAGAAAAATGTTCCCCTATCAGTTAGTGATCCATAGCCGTTGGAATCAGCTCATTTGCTGATGTGGATCAGAAGATATGGGCAAAATACCAAAACAGGTCAGCACAGACGTCATTGCACATCAGTCAACTTGATGGTCGATTTCGCTAGGGAAAACGACTCCGTTTGAAGAAGTGTAAAACATGAAAAAGTTAGATATGCCTCTTAACTTTGCACGGTTAAAATTTCAGCCTTATTGCTTCAGTGAAACTCCAGATATAGC
The DNA here is from genome assembly GCA_030761205.1 of Fremontodendron californicum. Classification (NCBI taxonomy): domain Eukaryota; kingdom Viridiplantae; phylum Streptophyta; class Magnoliopsida; order Malvales; family Malvaceae; genus Fremontodendron; species Fremontodendron californicum. The sequence continues at coordinate 7,346,758 of JAULJL010000037.1, forward strand.
TGATATGGCAAAAGGTGTCGAAACTGGAACTGAATTTGTCCTTAATTGTTGATTTAACCTAGTAATCTGAAATCACTCAAAAAAACTCGTAAAAAAAAACCAAATTACATAAAAATATAAAAGATCATAAACACAATTAGACTAAGCAATAATAACTCGTATTTGACACAAAACAATAATAAAACATAACTAAAAACTATATAATTATACGAGTTATCAAGCAAGGACATGGCTTTTTTTTTTTTTTTGCATTCTTGTGAAAAATTACAAAATGGGTTGCTAAAGTAAAAATATTTATATTTTATAATCATTATAATAAATAATTATTAATAAGAAAATAATTTTTTTAAATTTTGTGAGTAATAGTAAAAAATTGGATATCCGATATTATTTGATTCGTTATTTTTGGATTCAGATATTGCAGATTCGGATAATTTGCGGATTCGGATATTGAATTTACTATCCGCAATGGATTCAAAGTGAATTAAAAAATGAACCATTGGATATCCGTTATCTCGAAATCACTTTGATTTTGGTTCACATAGTGTCGAATATATAAATTCATATCCGAATCCACTTTATTTATCAGGATAAAGGATTCGGATATCCAAATTCGATATCCATTTACATATTTAGCTTTTATTTAATTTATATTTTAATTTTTTAAAAATAATTTAATAAATTCATATATTTAGAGGGTTCGAATATCCAACGCATATTACTCTTTAAATTAGATGCGGATTCTGATAGTGATATTCGGATAGTAAGTGGATAATAAACGGATTCAGATTTCAGATAAATTAAGCAGATTTAGATTTGTATATTTAAAAAATTGTTGATATTGTAACCAAATTTTTTGGAATAACTACAAAATTAACTAATAAACCAAAAATATTTACTATTTATTATTATAATGATAAATAATTATTAGTAAGGAAAGAGAAGAATTTTTTCTTGAAAAAAGGGTAATCAAGAGAGATATTTTTTTAAAAAGAATTAAAAAAATGAATCAATAAATTAAAAATATTTATTATCTGTTATTATACAATAAATAATTATTAACAATAAGTAGACAAAAATTTATGTGAAAAAAATATTTTTCAATTATTTTTTATCTTTTGAGAAGAAAAAAAGAAATATCAACATGAGTAATTAATCAATTTGAACTCTTACAACCGAAGAAAGTAAAATTTGATTGGTAAAAAAATCGACTTAAGGTTTATTTTTTGATGAATTTGTCATTTGATTTAAAAAAAAATCAATTTTATAGATTTATGTTTTTATTTAAAATTGATTTAATAATAAATTTTTTATTTGTGAAGAAGATGTAATTTGAAATATTTAAATTTTATATTAAAAATATAATTATTTTAATATATAAATATATATGAAAATATTTAAATAAATATTATTGAATATAATTAAAATTATATAAAAAAAGGTCAAGTCCCTAACGAAACGAGAGGAAACATTCTAATATAATTAATAATAATTCACCAAAAAAACCAATAAAATATCAAATGTCAGACATATATTTTTTTTATAAGTGTCTACCTACAAAATACCAAATCATTTAAAATACACTTGAATTAATTGTAATGTATAAATTATAAATATAAATATTATTATATTATTATAAAATCTATAAAATATTTAAAAGTTGTCCCCGTATCCGGGTCATAACATTTTTTTTTATAAGTGTCTACTTACAAAATATCACTTGAATTAATTGTAATATATAATTTATAAACATTATTATATTATTAAAAAACCTATAAAATATATAAAAGTTGTCCCCTACCTTGGTGATCATAACAAAAAAATTATTCCAAAAAAAATCATTGGATGACATGCCGTCAACAACTAACCTATATGCATGATAATTATAAATATGTTAAAAATTATAGATTTTTATATATGTTGTAAATAGATGTATCATATATATTATCTATACTATTTGTAAATTTTTTAATTGAATTCGACGTAACGAATTAAATGACACCAATTCAGTTAATAAAAATATAAAAAAATAAACAAAATCATAAAATGAAATAAGAATAATTATGTCTTTTAATATTTTTATATAATAATTTTTTACAACAAATTACTTATTTACTTCTAAAAAAGTTATCAATTAAAAAAAAAAAAAACTATAGACAAATACCTATTTTTTTTTTACATTTAAATTTTTTCAAAATATGTTTTCTTGAGTGTAAAATTCTAGTTATATAATAAATGTACATGTGGTTTTGCTACCATTTTGTTATCATATATCCAAGGATGTTTCAAAATTATATATATATATATATATTTATTTATTTTTAACACTTAAATTCTTTTACTTTTTATATATTTCAAAATTATTTTTATTTTTATAAATGATGATTCATTAATTTTATATAAAAATAAAATTTTATTGTAAAATAAGTTTTTTTTTTTTTAATTTTGTGGAAATCAAATAGATCTGTTTTTGGCCGATTAGGCAGCGGCTCGAATTTTTTTTTCTTCATCTTACTCAGGCCCGACTTTGGACGGGCTTGGGTTACTGTTTACTATATTAATATTTATATATTTTTAAAATTAAATTTAAATAAAAAATAATTTTTTATTTAATGAATCAACATCAAAGCAAATCACAAAATTTTCTATTCAAGTTCGGTTCAATCCGACCAACCCTTTTTCTTGTGGGGCCGGTCAAAACCATGTCATGCAAAACCCGACCCGAAAGAGACCGGGTCTGGGACTGGGCCAATCAGAGGTTTCAAACGACGAAAAGTAAAATCCATTTGTCTGCGCGAGATCTCTCCCCCCCCCCCCCCCATCTATCTATGGCAAAATAATCAGATGTTAAAAATAAACTCTGAAAATTCGCATTCCACGGAAAACAATTTCCATATTCTAGATTCGCTTCAGTTCCTCAAATTGTTCTTTTGGAAAAAGTAAACAAGAGGAGAAAGCTTTTTGAATCAGGTAAAAATGATGGTGGAGGATCTAGGCGTGGAAGCCAAGGAAGCGTCGGTGCGTGAGGTGGCGAAGATATTGCCTGTTCCTGATCTATTACAATCCATTTCTACCATCAAAGCCGATTACATTACTCGTCAACAAGTAACCCAGTCGCTTTTTTTTTTTTTTTTTCATCTTTTAATAATTGAGGCTTTCAATTGCGTTGAAATCAAATTGGGCAACTTTGGTTTTCTTGTTTTCTCTCTCAATTGTCAGGCAAATGACGCACAACTTAGTACAATGGTTGCAGAGCAGGTACCTACTACCGCGATTTTTAATTTTTTTTTTTTTTACTGATCATAGGTTTCGTTTGATTATTATTGCTTTAGCACTTGTTTTTCGCTGTTTGCTTTTTTCTTTTTCTTTTATTGATTAAAAATGAGCAAATAACTAATTTGCAACCTCAATCTTGTTTTTATTTTTTTATACATACAAAAAGCTATACATTTTTAAATATCTTATTTGCAAGTAAAAGGCAAATAGCAAAAGCAACAATCAAAGATTACTTGATTAAGGCCTTGTTTAATATTGCTTTTAAAATAGCTTTTGAGGTCAAAAACTGCTTCTCACTACAAACGCAATGCAAAACAGGTAAAAAAAAATTAAAAATTGGTTTTTGCTGTTGAAATCATGGTTTGAAAAGCCAAATCAAAAAGTAAAAAAATATAGCTTTTGAGCTTTAAAAACTAGCTTTTGGATAAAATGATTTTATTATCTTCAAATCTCTATACTTTTATTATTTTAAATATATATATTTTTTGACATTTCAATTCCCTACAATACTTTTTCACAGCAATGCTAAACACTTAAAAGTTTTTAAAGCACAGTTTTTTACCATACTTTTTAAATACACTTTTTTCAACTCAAGTTTTTTTCGACCCAAGTTTTTTCGACAGCAATGCTAAACTAGGCCTAAATGTATGGAGCTAAGGAAGCCCCTAGACTTTTATTTTAATGGTTTTTGCATGGAAAAATACTATGGACTGCAGGTTGAGCAGGCCCAAGCCGGGCTCGAGTCGCTTGCTTTATCTCAGAAAACAATACACCAACTGCGAGAGAACTTCATTTCTATTGAGAAGTATGTTTGTTACTATTACATTCTTAGTTGCTATCAATGTTTTTTCTCATGATTTTTCTTGAAAATTTTCAAATAAATGGATTACCTTGTTTATCAGGTTATGTCAAGAGTGCCAAAACTTGATTGAAAACCATGATCAGATAAAGCTTCTTAGCAATGCCAGGAACAACTTAAATACAACACTCAAGGTGAGTTTTCCAGTTTCTTATTAATTGAAAACCATGATCAGTGTTGTTTCTCTTGATGGGGTTAAATAAATACCAAAGTGATAAATTATAATTACTCTTTGAGCACACGCCTATGGAAGTGCATACATCCTTCCTGTAGCATGCCTAAATTTTTTGTTTACCATTTAAGGACTGCAGCCTTTCTTAATGTTGGCTGCAACTAGAATGCCTTTCAAGGCTTGGACTTACTCTTGGAAAGAAGGATGATAATATTATTAGATGGAAGCTGTTATTTATAAGGTTTATTGTCAGGTTTTATATGGAAACTTACTTTTGTCAAGTGCACACCTGTGGTTATGTGGCTTTAGTGCTTTTCAATGTATTCAATTCTTATGTTGTGGCAGTGTTGTTAATATCTTGATCTATTGTAGGATGTTGAGGGTATGATGTCCATTTCAGTTGAAGCTGCTGAGGCCCAAGATTCTTTGAGTGATGATAAAGAAATTGTCAATACTTATGAGGTAGAGCTTTTTTCTTGATAATCACAGTCAGTTGTGGGCTCAATGATTTTAATGTTTGAGAAATTGTGTATCAATGCTCTGTATTTCTCTTTTCATCCTCTATTTCTCAGAGGTTAACTGCGCTTGATGGGAAGCGGAGGTTTGCTTTAGCAGCTGTGGCATCTCATAAAGAAGAGGTTGGCAAGTTAAGGTGTGCATCTCCTTCAATTTCGTTGTGGAAATATATGATAATTATAGCAATGTCAACATCATTGTTGGAAAATTGAAGTGGAAATATTTATCTATATATAGACATTATTTTCTTTCTATAATATGCCTTATCTTTTTAGATGTTTGCTGATTATAGTTTCACAAAACTGTAATGGGTGAGGACATGGTAAAATATGTCAAGAAACAAGCATATCTCTGCAATCAGTGGCATAGCGACATATACTTGAGTGGGGTCAATTCTCAATTTTTGTTTACTAAATTGATTAAATAATTATAGAAATGAAAATATATACATAATAATTAGAAAGCAAATAAACAAATAAAATAAATGCATTTTTATTTCCTCTTTTGTTTTTGTTTTTTTTTTTTTTTTTAAATCAAGCAAATACCCAAAAAAAAGAATTGAAGACCTACTTGGATGACATTTGTCATCCAATTAGGCCTCAATTATTGTTCCAACCAGGGGCTTACTTTAATATATAGGTATAGACTTTCATTTATTTTTATAATGATAATGAGTAGTATCTAGTTTTGAAAAAAAAACTCTTAAAAAGGTTTTATATTTATATTACGAATATGGCTATACGAGGTACAATATGTTCATAAGATAATAATTAGGATATCTGATTAAACTTTGAAATGTGATACACATTCAAATATAATTGTTCTATACAAAAATAAATCATGCATTTTATATATTATTACAAAGATTAATATTTAATCTTTACTTTATAAAAATATTACTCTTGTATCTAAACACATCTTTTACTTTTTGCTTTTAGAAGCAAAAGGTAAATAAAAAAGGTAAGAATAAAACCATCTGACTTGACTTGTAAAATTCATGGATTATTATAGCATAGACATGAGATTATATCATATTATAATAGCTTTTTTTTTAAGTAAGAAGATAAGGTATTTCTTTTGTGAATTTAAAACTTTTGAAATTAATGTAGAAGGTTTTTTTAATAATACAATGTATAAAAGTATAGTGTTTACATAATGTGACTTTGTAATGACGCAATGTGATTTATGACTGGACTGAAATTTTTTTCTGCCTATGCCACTGTCTGCAATGGCATTTTCAATGTCCCACCAGCTAGCGTGGATATTGGTGGTGTGCATTGGAAACGGTTCCATTTCTTTTTGGTTTTAGCCTATTCAAACAAGAGTTTCTCAGGTTCTCCTGTACAACTAGTGCAGGCTGTTCAATTCATATTTGCTCTTAATGGGCTTAAATTATGTAACTTGATCCTGCTTGTTGCAAGAATGGACCTAAACAATGTAATATAGGAAGTCTTATATGATGATGATAGTCATAGATTATAACAAATGGTTGTAATTTTAATCTCACCTTTGTGATGTTTCTTCTGCTCCATTTTATAGTTTAAGATTTTTTTACTTCTTTTTATTGGAATTTTAACATGGGATTTTTGTCCCAGAGAATATTTTGAAGATGTTGATCGAACCTGGGAGACATTTGAGAAAACATTATGGGATCATATTTCCAATTTCTACAAACTTTCAAAAGAAAGGTATGCTCATAGGAATCTGAGGAAATTTGAAATTGATTTGTTTAAATTATTCGAATTTTGTCCCTAAATCATAATTTTTTTGCCATCACACTGCATTAAGATCCCCTTAATATTGGGTTCTTGTATACCTACAGTCTATGTGCATTATTTCAAAGCATTTTTAAATTTCTTTAAATTAGCAATTTTGTTGATTCTTGTCCCTATTTTAACAGATATTATCCTGGCAGTAGAATTTTCCTCTTTCTATTTCGGTGTTTAGTAGATTTACAATAATATTCTTTCTAATGACTACTTTAAGGTAGTTTACCTTAATCTTTTAATGGAAGTTAGGATAAGTTTCAAAGTGAGCAGTGACCTATGAATGAATATGCCTGAAAAGATGTGTAATCTTCTGCTTTAGGGATGATAAATATTCAATTGAGAGTTACTTATCCACAGGAAGGGAAAACTAAGTTGAGAACTCTAGTTATACCTATGAATGAATATGCCTGAAAAGATGTGTAATATTCTGCTTTAGGGATGATAAATTTTCAATTGAGAGTTACTCATCCACAGGAAGGGAAAACTAAGCTGAGAACTCTAGTTAGAAAGCTTGTCTAATGGACATGGTTGCTGAGATTGCCCCTCTATTTGCATTCTTATTATTCTTGCACTCCTTTGCTACCTACCTCTCCTTTTTTGTATTTCTTCGTTTGTTTTCTATTTTGAGCCTTTGTCTAAATTCTCTACATCTGTAAATCGTTTTTCTAAGTGTTTCAGTAAACCATAAAAAATCCCTTAAAATCTTTCAGCAAGTATTCTGCATAATAAAGATTTATTTCAGAATAAGTTTTGAGTATTAAATTTGATTGAAAAACTTCATTTTTAATTTGTGCTTGTTAAGCATTCAACCTAAAATCAATTTTGAGGTAAAGAGACATAAATTGAATATAAGGGATCGGCAAACCCAGATTAAATCTTTGTGGTATAACACCATTTAACAATTTCCATTTCATGTTTAGGCTCAATATTTCAATTGAAACAAATTGGTCTACCACAAGAACAACACATATGGGGTTACAAAAATTTAACAACATAATAACTAAATATGGGCTCTGATGCAAAAGCATCTAACTGAAAATCAATTAACAAATGATTGAGAGGCCTAACTTGAATTTGAAATCACAACAGACCTCAATTTAGCTAGTAACACCACCTAATGGTACCTTTTGTGGCACATAATAGTTAGAGATGCTTACTTTTGGATTTGAGTATTAGCCATTCAACAAAGCATTTGAAGATAATTAATGGGAGGAATGAAAGTGTTGCTGTAGTGACATTTTTGCTGTCAAAGCTTTTGCATTACATTAGTTCTCACATGCCAGCATATCTCTTTGTAGACTTTTGCATGATTTGTATTAGACTTTTAGTTGATATGGTAGACTTTTGCATGATTTGTATTAGACTTTTGCGTGATATTGTCTGCCTAGCTAGTGTGTGTGGTGAGAATGCATTTAAGACAACTTTATAGTAGGTGTAATAGTAATCAAGACAACTTATGTCCATTCTATATATTGATTAAAATGCTTCAGCTCAATATATGAAAAAAATGTGAGCTAGTTTCTTTAACTTTTATTTGTTTTCTTCAAACTTTTCTTCTCTGTTTTTTTACAACTCCCTTCAATTGGTATCAAAGCTGCTATTTGGTCTTAGAGGGCCTAAAAATCATAGAGAGTTAAGTGTTAAATAACCAGGCAACATTTGTTATGTGTACGTTCCTGAGGTTAAAAGGGACAAACTTGATCAGAAGGCAGAAATCTGCATTTTCCTAGGCTAAAGCAGCATCACTTAAAGGCTATAGAATATACAATCCACTTACAGGCAAGGTGATTGTAAGTAGAAATGTGAAGTTCAATGAACATGCAGCATGGAATTGGGAAAAACTTGAAGAAGAATATGTCAAGCAAACTGCAGCGGATTTGAACTCTCAACAACAAGAAGATTTCATGTTTGATGATGAAACCACTGACCATGATCCAGTAAGAGGAACCAGACCACTTACTGACATCTACCAAATGTCAAATGCTGCCATTCTTGAACCTGCAAGCTTTGAAGAAGCCTTCAAATTTTTAGAATGGAGAGATGCCATGAAGGAGGAGATTTTGATGATTGAAAAAAATCAGACTTGGATGTTGGTAGACAGACCTAGCAACAAGAACATTTTTGGAGTCAAATGGATTTTCAGAACCAAGTTTAATGCAAATGGCTCTATCAACAAGCTCAAAGCCAGACTAGTTGCTATGGGCTTCTCTCAACCTATGTTGCTTCGACTCTTCATTCTTCTTGAAGTACCCTTATCCGACACATATCCGGACATGAGTATGGGAATATGACCCTCCAAGGATCCTCCAAATATATGGAAAAACTTAGAAAAAATTGAACATACCCGTATTCGACACTCACACCCGAGTCCGAGTAACATAGCTCTAAACAGTATGGTGTTGATTACTCGGAAACTCTTACTCCAGTTGCAAGGCTGGACATCATAAGGCTGTTATTAGCCTTAGCAGCACAGAAAAGTTGGAAAATATTCCAACTCGATGTCAAATCTGCATTTTTGAATGGTTATCTTCAGGAGGAGATCTACATTGAACAACCTGAAGGTTTTGTTGCTAAGGAGGATGAAGACAAGGTCTATTTACTGAAGAAGGCCTTGTATGGATTGAAACAAGCTCCAAGAGCTTGGTATTCCAGAATTGATGATCATTTGCTGAGTTTGGGATTTAAGAAAAGCCTTAGTGAAGCTACACTCTATGCTAAGGTTACTGTCAACGATGATTTATTGGTTGTTTCTCTGTATGTTGATGATTTACTTGTGATAGGGAGCAATTCTGAACTGGTGTATCAATTCAAAAATCAAATGATGGAAGTCTTTGAAATGATTGGGAGAGATACTTCCTTGGAATACAGATTTCTCAATCTCAACAAGTAATTTTCATTTCTCAACAGAATTATGTCAAACAAGTGCTGAAGAAATTCAACATGGAGAATTGCAAATCTATTTGCACTCCATTGGCTCAAAATGAGAAACTCAGCAAAGATGACAACTCTGCCAAGGTTGATGAAACAAATTACAGTAGGCTAATTGGGTTTTTGTTGTATTTGATAGCAACTAGACCAGACAATGTTTGCTGTCAGCCTTCTTTCTAGGTTTATGCATTGTCCAAGTGAAACTCATCTCAGAATAGCAAAGAGAGTGCTGAGATACATTAAGGGGACAATTGATTTTGGTGTTTTATTTCAAAAGTCAGATGAAGTGAAGTTATTGGGTTATACAGACAGTGACTGGGCATGATCTTGTGATGATATGAAGAGCATTTCAAGATATCTGTTTACACTTGGCTCAGGTACATTTGCATGGAACTCAAAGAAGCAAGAAACAGTGGCTCAATCAACTGCAGAAGCTGAATATATTGCAGCAGTAGCCACTGTGAATCAAGCAATTTGGCTAAGGAAATTGTTGAAAGGTTTAGGCCTGACTCAGAATGAAGTAACTGAGATCAGATGTGATAATCAGTCAGCAGTGGCTATGGCTAAAAATCCAGTGTTCCATGGAAGAGCCAAACACATAAAAATAAAGTACCATTTTGTTAGAGAAGCTGAAACAAAAAATGAGGTAAAGTTGGTCCATTGTAGCTCAGAAGATCAACTTGATGATATTCTCACTAAAGCCTTGCCCAAAGCAAGGTTTGAATCATTAAGGAAAAGTCTTGGTGTTTCTAGCAAAAGTGTCAAGGAGGAACGTACACATAACAAATGCTGGCTGGTTATTTAACACTCAACTCTCAATGATTTTAAGGCCCTCTAAGATCAAATAGTAGCTTTGATACCAATTGAAGGGAGATGTAAAAAACTAGAGAAGAAAATGGAGAAGAAAAGTTTGAAGAAAACAAGTAAAAGTTAAAGAAAGTAGCTCACGTTTTTTTCATATATTGAGTTGAAGCATTTCAATCAATATATAGAATGGACATAAGTTGCCTTGATTACTATTACACATACTATAAAGTTGTCTTAAATGCATTCTCACCACACACATTATCTAATCAGACAATATCAAGCAAAAGTCTAATACAAATCATGCAAAAGTCTACAATATCAACTAAAAGTTTAATACGAATCATGCAAAAGTCTACAAAGAGATATGCTGGCATGTGAGAACTAATGTGATGCAAAAGCTTTGACAGCAAAAATATCACTACACGCAACAATCCTTCTTGACATTTTTGCTGGAAACACCAAGACTTTTCCTTAATGATTCAAACCTTGCTTTGGGCAAGGCTTTAGCGAGAATATCAGCAAGTTGATCTTCTGAGCTGCAATGGACCAACTTTACCTCATTTTCTGTTTCAACTTCTCTAAAAGAAAGTCTTAATTTTCTAGCACTTCTTAATTTTTTATGAAAAAACAAATGATTGGATAAAGTGGGGGAAATAAAGAAAAAATGGGTAGGATCCCAGGTGCTAAGGTGTGAGGCTCATCAACTAGCAGCTAAGCCTCAAGCAATATGAATGATGGGGAAAATGGTGTTGAAGGTTTCGCATTCAGTTTTAAAGAAGGGACTTCTACCCTGTAAAAGTTTCTTAGCTTCACTTTTCCCTGCTAAATAAGCTGCTAGTAGGTGAAAGGTGTCTTGCAAATGATGCCCCTTCATTTGATATCAAGCTTTTGGCCTTAGAAAAGCAACCTTGAATTTCCAAAATTACAAGATCGTCCATTATTTCATGCATTTTCTGTTCCTTCTTACATTGCACTGGTAATCTACTAAGCTATTGTTACATCATCTTTGGCAATTGGTGGTTTGGGGTTTGGATAATTGATTTGGACTTGCAGCTTAAGAAAAACAGCGTGAGGGAAGTAGCCTCATGTCTTTGGATGGAGTTGTTTTACTTGTATCATGGCATATTTGACAAGGAGAAAATAATGAATTTCTTTACTTGTTTCTCATGTATCTCATTTTATCACAATTTTTTTGCATTGAAAATCAGAGTAGAAATTATTCCTACGTCTGGATTAATTGCTTCAAATAATTATCGCCTGTGCTATTTGTTCTTAGAGTTGCTTTTACATTTGTTGGCATATTTAACCTTAAATAGGTTATCAGTTATTTGTTTTATTTTTTTTTTCTCACTTACACAATCTTTACCTATTTTGCAGTCCACAAACCTTGGTTCGTGCTTTGAGGTATGCTGTTGATAAGCTTTTGAAATCATTTCTATTTTGCAGCCCATGTATTTTCAGGGTCCTAGGATAAGTTTGAAAATTTGTGCATTTTTATATTGAGGTATACAGGTTTCTGTTGTACTTTTTCTTTAAAATGCCTGGTAATAATACTTGGTTTTTTGTGGTTGGGTTGATATGATAAAGAGTAGCTTTATTTAATTTGTGACCTCTTCTCTCTAATAAGTTTCTTTGATTTCCCTTCTAGAGTTGTTGAAATGCAAGAAATTCTTGATCAACAACTTGCTGAGGAGGCAGCTGAGGCTGAGGGTGGCGGTGCAATGGCATCTGTTGCAAACCCTCGTAGAACTGGCAAGTATGTATCTGGTGTGATTGTTTACTGCCACATATTTAGTTTGCTAACTATCCTTAATGCATTTTGATTGATCAATTAATAATTATATGTTAAATTTATCCTTTATGACATTGCAGAAAATCTACCATGTCTTCAGCTTCTTCTAAAAGTTTAGCACAGCAAAAGTTGAAGGTTCAGGGGAAAGGCTACAAGGATAAATGCTATGAGCAAATAAGGAAAACGGTTGAAGGGCGGTTCAACAAGCTTTTGACAGAGGTATTTTTCTAAATAATCAACCTAATACGTGAGAATGGGGAGTATATTTTGAATCCTTGTTTAGTTTCATATGATGCTAATGGTATTTGTTACACCAGCTTGTCTTCGAGGACCTAAAAGCAGCTTTGGAGGAAGTTCGAACGGTATGCTAAACTGATCTCTATATTTCTTTAGAACTTTGTGTCTGATTCTTACTCAAGTGACTTCAAAATAGCTCATTGATGGTAATTTAATATATTGATTCCTTAACCGTTTCTTGTAGTTTGCTGTTCTGCATAGAAATTATTTAAACACTTACAACTCAGTGATAAAGCTAAAACATTGTTAGAAAAATAAACCAAGAAGTTTATTAGGGTTTGACATGGAACTCAAAACTGTGCTTCCTTATATAGCTTAAAGGTAATTGTTAGCAGCATGATATGTGAAGTTCTGACACAAAAACAAAGTTTTAGATTACACATAATATAACACATAAATTACGGAATGTAAATCATTCCATCTAATGCAAAAAGTTTAAGATGATACAATGATTTAAACAGTTGCAATGTGGTTATTACTTCCTTTAGAACAATAAAATCATACTAAGCCTATGATATATGGGGCACTTCTACAATTGTCAAATATGAATTTATCATATTTTTGTTTAAAAACTTGCATGTTTATTTGTTTAATTTAGATTCTAGGTTTACATAATATAATTGCAATTTTTTGGCTAAATTGCCATTTTGTAACTTTGAAAACACATTTATCTAGTCATCTTCCCATGCCTGTTATTTAAGTTGATATTCTAGAAGTTTCTTGTTCTGGGCGAATATGGTATTAATATGTTGACTATGCATATAGCAATATTCTTTGTGGAAAGCTCATGCTACTCCATCTCTTGGGGCTCTTTCAACTTTGACTTCTGTAGCCTATCATGATATAATTCATTCCTTATCTAATATATATATTACATGGGATCTCAAGTTTGATTGCTATTATTTGTCGCATTGTAATGTTTGTTAGTGCATTTCTGAGTTCTGACCATTTCTTTATTGATACAATAACATTTCCTTCATATTTGATACATTTGATTATCTATTTTACGATTAGATTGGAGAAGAGCTTGGGGATATTTATGATTATGTAGCTCCGTGTTTTCCTCCAAGGTTTGCCCTGCTACAGACCTGCTTCTTTTTCTGAGTTCATTTGGATTGATGTCAAGCAATTAGACTATGTATCCCTCTCACTATGGATTTCAAGTTTTAACATTTCTGATGGGATTTTCTTCGATATTGTCTCTTTTCTTTAACAAGTCAGCAACTCGCGGACAATATAAAAAGGAAACTAGGTGAAATTCCCAATATAGCCAAAAGTGTCCTGTCATCTGGTCCTACTTTTCAAGTAGTTTATACATTTTTAGATTTGGGATGAAGTTAGACAAATAGTCTTGATTATATGACTACCTATTATACAAATTATTTTAATGAAACCTTAGCTTATAATTTTCAAAGAAGCATACTAAAACAGATGAGATTTTTACATACAACAATCATGTAAATAGTAGTAATTGAGTGGATTTACCATTAAAGGGACATTTAGCTTTAGATTACATTTTGACTCTGTTGAGCTTACGTCAGAGCTTGGAAAGAATTTGTATCAGCAAGTTTTCCCCTCAGAGATATAATGAACAAGGTATAGTTGATGTGTGGAACTTGATATTGATCATGTATTTGCTCTATCTTCTTGTTCTGTATTTTAGCTAAGGGGATTCTTGCCGCTGCATAAATTGATATTTTACTATTTTGAATTAGGGTTGATTTTGAGTCGGTTTTAAAATTACACTATTTGATCCTCAAACTCCTGGGTGATAAGGGAAGTTGAAATTTTATGCATATGTTTTGTGCCTCTATTGCACTTATTCCATGGTTGTTATATAGACTTCTGGTTCAAACCATTTGAAGAGTAAGGAATTGAAGAGCTAATTTATCAAAGATGCAGAAGTGCATTCATGTGCATATTTGCATGTATTTCTATCAGTAAGCATGTGAGTCCACATGCATATGTACCTTGTATTACTTAACACATGCATATGTATCTTGTATCAAAGATGCACATGCATGCAAGTGTATTTGAATAATGCCAAGCTTGCTAGTCAAATGCAGTACCACAAAGTCCTAGATTCATTGTCTACATTATGACCCATCAATTGTTACCAATAGGGAACTTTTAATAACTTCCACTGCCGTTTGATTAATTTACATTCATTCCGTTTCTGCATTACTTTTCAAGCTGAGAAAACTTGTGCTTTATTGTTGGGATTTTTGATGCACTTGTGTTATTACTATTATTATTGTTATTATTATTATTCACAATCTATTTCTATTCATGCATGCTAAAGTTATGTCTTCTTGTTCTAAGGATTGTGTAGGCATGTTAATTCAATTCAAATAAATTTTATGCAGTAATTAGATGTATATGAGGTAAATATATTTTAATTATTACAATTTATGGTTAAACTATGCATTTTTATTTTCAATGATTGGGCTTCTCAATGTGATAGCTCTCCTCCATCTTTCTACTTGGTGAAATTTCTTTCAGATTGCTATAGTTGCTTTCATCTAGTTTCATTCCTCTTAACTAATAGCCAGTGACTTAATTCCAGCTGTTTTAAAAGGTTGTCCAGAGAGTTTGTTCCTATTGCCGCTATAGTTTTTAATAATAGTGGTTGTATGTGACCTGGTTTTGGTGTGTGGGACTGTATGGCAGTGTGCTTTGAGCTTGGAAAGCATGTTTTCATTAATGATGATCTTCCACGAATTGTTCTATTCCTGTCTGATGCTGTCTTCCTTTCTGGCAGATATGAAATATTCCAGCTCATGGTGAATCTGTATACAGAGAGGTTTATTCAAATGCTTAGATTGCTTAGTGACAGAGCCAATGAAATGACAAACATTGAGATATTAAAGGTACTTTCCAGGATCTTTTACGGTTTTCAAATATGACATCTCAAATTACTTTGCATTTTTGTTCATTGAGGAGCTTGACCTGTGCACATTATTATCAGTGTATAATTGCTGATGATTATAACCCAAGCATGGTGAAAAGAATATTTATAATAAAAGATAAATTGAATCTGGAAGCATGTACAACTTAACATATAAATGTGTATCTCCTATGACAAGAGTTAGCTACTGGGCTAAGTTTTGTTAAAGCAAATATTATTAACCACAAGTATCTCCTGACTAATTTATCGGTATAGTTGACCATAAGACAGGCAACTAACATTGGAGCAACATGAGCAGAAGTATATCTTCAAGTATTTCATCATAGACATTAATTAATCTTTGACCTAATAAGTCAATCACCACTTTGGTTTTTATGTCTCTGAGTTTCTTTTCTTTTTGATATTTTAATTTTATTTTCTTACAGCACAACCTTTTACTTAACTCTGTGTCAGTATTGTATTTCTATATCTTGTTTTTACTCATGTAATTTTAGTAGTTTTTGGGTATTAATTCTTGCACGTAGGTAACTGGTTGGGTAGTTGAATACCAAGAAAATTTAATTGGGCTTGGTGTTGATGAGACTCTTGCCCAAGTCTGTTCTGAGAGTGGTGCCATGGATCCTCTCATGAATTCGTATGTCGAGAGAATGCAAGCTACAACAAGGGTAACGATATACAACCCTATTAATCCATTGGTTACTATATGGAAAATTTACATTATGGCTTAGATCTTTTCTGTTTCTCATTTCACTATTGCTTTCACTCATTCTTTTTCTAGAAATGGTATTTAAATATCTTGGAGGCTGACAAGGTCCAACCACCAAAGAAGACGGAAGAGGGAAAGCTATATACTCCTGCTGCAGTTGATTTATTCAGGATCCTTGGGGAGCAAGTACAAATTGTTAGGGATAATAGCACCGATGCCATGCTTTACAGGATTGCTTTGGCAATAATTCAGGCAAGTTAGTGGAATCTGGCAAAGATAATGCTATTCTTTGTGACTTGGGGGACTTATGTTGGAATTGCCTGAGATATAACAAAATGTTTTCGAAAATTTCTCAGAATCATTTTGAAATATGTCATATAAAATCAACATTGTTGTGTTTTTTCTTTTTCCATGGCTGTATCTCTATGCTAGTACAGCCTTGACTCTCTTTCAACATTATTAAAATGTCTCTAATCTTAATTGTACTGTAGTGTCCAAATTTTTGTTCATCCTTCAGCCTCTCTCTCTCTCTCTCTCTTTTTTACTGTTTGTGTAGCCTCAACTCCATTGCAGGCTGCTATTGAGTTTAGATGGGAGCATATTGTTTTTTCCTTATTGCCTGCTTTTACAAGGTTTACTTGCGAGGATTAACTTTGATTGAATTGGTTTTCTTTTAGTGTTCACATCACTCAATCTATCTTCTTCCTTTTATTTCCTTGCCGCATTTTTTATTTTAGATTTCCAAGTTATACCTATGGAGGCCATATTCTGTTATTAAATTGGACTTGTATATGCTTTTTCAGGTAATGATCGATTTTCAAGTGGCTGAAAAGAAGAGACTTGAGGAACCTGCTTCTGATATTGGTCTGGAAGCTCTATGTGCAATGGTTTGTAAATATTCTGGGTGCTTAGTTTGTGGCTGTCTTTTTTTTCTTTTTTTTCTGGATAATTAAGTTTGTGGCCATGCCATTTGGTGCTTACTGTTTGCAAAACTTATTTACCATTGGCTTGTAATCCACTATACCTTTCCCAGGTTAACAACAATTTGCGCTGCTATGACCTTGCAATGGAGCTTAGTAACAGCATCATAGAGGCTCTTCCACAAAATTATGCTGACCAGGTTTCTGTTTTCTTTCTTGTAATTATTTTGACAACAATTGCAAATGCTGGGATAGAGACTCAGTCAAATTTTCTCAACTCATACCTAATTGTTGCTTTCTTTGAAAGTTCCTTGTACTTCTATTATCTACATTAAATATTTCAATTTGTGTGACTAAGTTTTGCTCATATGTTTTTCCTTCATCTTAATTTCTTGAAAGAAGTTTGTCATCATGCTCCCAAATTTCCACTTAATTAATTTCCCTCTCATCTCTACTTTACTACTTGAATGATTAACCTTGGTGGGACACCATATTCTAGATATCCTCAGTTAGCATCAACTTTGACATGCATTGTATCATAGGAGATATAAAATAATTAAATCTATCATATGAGCCCATATCCTTGTATTGCAATCAATTATTCACAGTCAATTGAGCCCTTATATGGATAAAATTTACACCGTTAACTCTCTTTTTTTTGATGAAATTTCTTACTTTTCATAAAATATTGTGAAATATTTTTGTTTTCATATTTTAATTATTATCTCATTGAGGTATGATCTCTATAAAAAATATAAATAATTTATTTCATCATTTTATATATACTAGAAAAAAAAAACCCGCGTTACGCTGCGGGTTAAACGATTCGCTTTCTATTTTTGTAATAGTAATGACAACAATGTTATGAATACATAAATTAATAACGTATAAAATTAATTATTAACATGAAAATTTTTATATGAATTTATAATATTTTGGGAAACATAAAAAAATAACACGAACACGTTATGAAAACACAAATTTTTCTTTAAATTGAAACACTCTGACAAATTATGCAAAATATGTCATGAATTGAAACACGATACGAGCACACAAATTTATTTTTTTTTAAAAATTAAATCACAATGATAAACTATGTAAAATATGAGATGATTGAGACACGACACAAACACAACATAGAAAAATAATTAAAACCCAACACGGAAAATAACATGAACACGACATGAATTCACAAATGTGTAAAAATTTATATAAATTTATAATACTTTATATAAATTATTAACGTGTAAAAATTTATATAAAGTTTAATACTTTAAAAACACACAAAAAAATTACATGAACACACAAATTTTTCTCTAAATTGAATAACTATGACAAATTATGTAACATATGTCATGAATTTGAGACATGACACGAACAAAATATAGGAAAAATAATTAAAATACAACACGAAAAATAACATGAACACGACACGAATACACGAACGTGTGAAAACATACATAGAACAAATTATTAACGTGTAAATTTTTTTATAAATTTGTAATAGGTTATATAAATTATTGGGTAAAACTAATTATTAACGTGTAAACATTTTTATAAATTTATAATACTTTGAAAAAAAAAAAAAAATACGAACACGTTACGAACACAATTTTTTCATTAAATTGAATAAATATAATAAATTATGCAAAATATATCATAAATTAAGACACGGCACGAACGCACAAATTTTTCTCTAAATTTAATCACAGCGACAAATTACGTAAAATGTGAGATGAATTAAGACATGATACGAACACAAAATTGAAAAAATAATTAAAACACAACACGAAAAATAACATGAACACGACACGAATATACGAACGTATAAAAATATACATAAAACAAATTATTAACGTGTAAAATTTATAATATTTTGGGAAAAAAAAAAAAACACGAACACGTCACGAATACAGCATAGGAAAAATTATTAAAACACAACATGGAAAATAACACAAACACGATACGGATACACGAACGTTTAAAAGTATACATAAAATGAATTATTAACATGTAAAAAATTATATCAATTTATAATACTTTAAACAAAAAAAAAAAAAAAACAGGAACACAAATTTTTCTGATTTTTTTTCTCTTTCTCTACCCTTAACAACCCAAAAAAAGGAGGGGCCCACACCAAAAAAAGAAAAAAAACTGACGTGGCCATACCAAATTTGAGCAAAAAATGTAAAATTTATCTAATGGATATAGACACATGAGCACACATGATCTATGAAAATGTTTCAATCCTTCTTTCTGTTGTTTGAAATCCTATATCCTTGCCTTTTGTGTGTGTGTGTGTATATATATATATATAGACACACATGAGTGGACATGATCTATGAAAATGTTTATATCCTTCATTCTGTTGTTTTGAAATCCTATATCCTTGCCTACTGTTCAGGTAAATTTTGAAGACACATGCAAAGGTTTCCTGGAGGTTGCGAAGGTATGCTGAAATTTGGACGATTTTATCCCCTCCAACCTACCCTTTTCTTCTTCCCTTTCTTTTGGATTTTCAGTCAAATTTAGTACTGATCTTTTTGAAGTAGTTGTTGAGGGATTTTGGGCTTGATGTGGTTGTATGCTTCATATTTATTCTCATATAGTTTGAAAATTGACTTTTATATTACAGCTAATTTCCTGGAGCATATAATTGCTTAAAATTTTTTAACATTTGTATTGGTGCTCACTGTAAGCTCTTGGCCAGTTGATTCGTTTGTTCTATGTCTGTCCATAAGTTAGCGAACTGAAATATTTGTGTGGTGGATGCTCAAAATCAGTTGGGACATAGAGGACTGGTAGTGGTTTGTGCTTTTGGTTGAACATTTTTTCCTTGTATGTTTTTTTTTTTTTTTTTTTTTTTTCATTTGGGGAAGGGGGATTCGAACCTTGCTCAAAGAGCAAGGGGTCATGCACCAATCACTATGCCAAATGCTCGGGTGGTTTCCTTATAGATTTTAATCGCTGAACTATTGTGTAAAATGTATCAAAGTTCTTTTTACTGTGCCTTGAACATAGAAAACTAGTTTAGATGGGGTAAGAATCAAAATCACAAGAATTGTTTTCTAATCTTGCTGCTTACTAGTCATTATCTTGTACTTTTTGTCCCTTATTTGACTTGTTCTGCATATTTTACTTCTTTGATTGGACTAAACTATTTCTGATGCAACAAAATAGCCGATCCAGGATGGAGTTTCATTAATTCAAAACCTTTTTTCCTTGTTAATTGCATCAAGGCTGAATTTTTGCTTTATATTTCATACTGTACAATCTCAAGTAGCTTTATTGTCGTAGTATTTCTATTATAAAAAAAAATCACATACAGGTTCTGCATTGTTAATAGGAAGCTGTACATCAAACTGTTAATGTAATCTTTGAGGATCCTGGAGTACAAGAGTTGCTTGTAAAGCTTTATCACAGAGGTACAGTAACTTTTGATCCTTGTAGTCCACTTTTTTCAAAGTTAATTCTATTGGTCTTGCATGTCAAGTACACTGTTGGAACTCTTGCTCCTCTTTTAAATGGTTCAACTTTAATAATGTATAATCATGCTTCTCCTGCAAATGTGCACTTTCATTAGAGCGACTGTTAAGACTATTTTTTAGTTATGTTAATCAGGCTTAGGGTGAACGTCGGATATGTGCATGTGTCTAACGTGGGTACGTTCAATATTATGTAAGTTTTTCCTTATATTTGGACCTCCACGCCCATATCTTTCAGATATGTATTGCATACTGGTATTTTAAGGAGAATGAAGAGTTAGAGCAATACGGATTTTTAGTCCCCTCCCTGGAGTATGTTATTACCATATGCATTTCTCCTCAGATATTTGGTTCTATGACTTTTTTTATCTTGCCCTTTCTGCTGCTCTGGCACTTTGACATTTTTTGGCCTTTTCAAGCTCCCCGTTCACATATACGTGTTTTTTTTCTTTTGGCCAACTACATAGTCTTGTATTGGAATGTGCCCTCAAATTGGATAATATTCTACCTATTTCAAAATCAGAATTGTTAATAAGAGCCAATTGGAGAAATAATTTGTAGAACTTAAATGACTAAATCATTGCAGAACAGAAGTTTGTAGTAAGTTTCCTTAGGTTGCATTGCAATCAACAACTGCTCCCACAGTACTTAATGTGGCACTTTGATAGAACTATTCATTCTGTTTTATTTTTAATTGCCATGCTTTAGGATATTGATTTGGTTCATAAATTGTCTTTTAGCAATCTTGCATGGAGACAAGTATCTTCCATAAAAATTTGCTGTGATTCTTATGAATTGAGGATAATCTCTCTAATATGGTCCCATCCAATCCATTATGCATCTGATTTGGACAATTGTAGGTTTATTACATGAGGAATAGAATTGATCAATTCATGTGGAAAGTAGACTTGTATTTTCTTAGATTGGATTGAGCACTATTTGCTAATAATCGGTACTATTACATAAAGCCAACAGTTTAGGTGGTCTCTCATGCTATTTGCTCTCAGCTCAGTTTCCTTTTACTTTCATATGTCTTTGGTACTCTTATGTATTGCTTATACTATTTTTTAGGTAACCATCTAATCTAGATACCAAACATGAGAGTCTAGGTTGTACGCTCTCTTATAATATAGTATGCAGTGCACAGACTATGCACCAAAACAGGTGTCTATTCTAATCTTATGAAATTTGAATTTTGAGCTCAACTTGATTGGAAGTATGCCAAGAGGCATATGATATTATGGTCTGTTTAGATACCTAAATTTGGAGGGTGGGATTTGGATTTGGTTTAAAAATTTTAATTCATTGTTTGAGAATTATTTAGAAAGCTGGATTTGTATTTGGGTCAAATCCACTAGGAGTTTAAGAGGTCCAAATCTAGGATTTCAAATTATCTTTGAGCTATGTATTTGTCACATCAATCCAATCAAAAATTTCTCCCTTCTCAAATCTAAGATTGGTTAAAATTTTGAATGTTAGATCCTAGATTCACCCAAACAATGATTTAAAATTCATGAATTTTAAACCAAAAGATTTTGTGATTTTTAAAAAATTCAAAATCCAAATCTCAATTCATCCCAAACACAACCATATCGCACCGGTTTCCTAACATTTAAGGAGATTTTATTTTCAGTTGTACATGTGACATTCAGATTGTCCTTCACCCTTGAAAAAGAATCTTTTTGGTAACCTTTTGTTAGTAAAATAGAAGCTTATGCATGCAATAACCATTTTTTCAAAGTACCAGGTAGATGAGCACCTCTTGGAGTGAGGAAGAGAAGTTGTGTTCAGACTACTTTCTCTTATTTGATTATGTTCCAAACATACTGAGGAAAGAAAGAAAGTTACTTAATCAAAGCTCTGGAGTTTTTAAATTCAAAGCATTGATTTGGGTCTTTTACCTTGCTATTTTTCAGAGTGGTCTGAAGGGCAGGTTACTGAGTACCTAGTTGCAACATTTGGTGACTATTTTACAGATGTTAAGATGTAAGTTATCTTTACTTAATCTTGGGTGACAGCAAGGTTTTATTTCTTTCATTCATAAGGCATAAAAGCAATAAATTTCCATTTTATAAAGGACATGCATCTGGAAATTTAATCCTCCTTTTTTTTCTCATATCATCTAGATTTTCACATTCAGCAGTAGATGCTGAAGATTCAACATGTAATAACCTCCATGATTAATTTTATTTACTGTATATGGCTCCTTTTTCTGAAAGATCACATAACTATCAATTATAATTGATCATTATTCCTAATATTTCAAAATTAGCCCAATATTAACTGTTGTAGACCTGCTGGTCTGGCTGTTGAGCCACTCAAATCTAAATGCTGTTCTCGTCCTGAAGTTGCTTACTACTCTCTCTATGCCTATGCTTTCTTTTATCTAGTTGAAGTTTTTCATTGATTTCATTTGAGACTGGTTTGATAATCCACTTTGGAATAAGATAGGTTTGTCCAACACTTCATGCTTCAATGTACATTGGTTTAGCATTCACTTGTCTATGACAAGGTGAAAACAGTGTTTCTTATTGATTTAATGCTTCGCAACTAAGGTATATTGAAGAGCGATCTTTCAGAAGATTTATTGAAGCATGCTTGGAGGAAACAGCGATTGTCTATGTTGATCATCTTTTAACACAGGTTTTACTATTATCGTTTAATTGACTTTAATGCATGCTTGTATCCTCTGTAACATCTATTCGCTTTGATCATGATCATAGAAAAATTACATCAAGGAGGAAACTATTGAACGAATGAGGCTAGATGAGGAGGTTCTTATGGACTTCTTCAGGGAGTATATTAGTGTCTCTGTAAGTGCGGCTTCTTGATTCAGGCATTCTCTCAAAATAATGATCTTATACGATGTCTTCAAATTCTTCTATGATTGCTTTTGTCTTGTCATTCAGTTGTTGGATAAATTTCTATCAAATAGTTTCTGCTAGCTCTTTCTTCATCCTGCTTTTCTCACTTCTGCAGAAAGTTGAAAGCAGAGTCCGGATACTGAGTGATCTAAGAGAGCTTGCTTCAGCTGAGAGTCTGGACACATTCACACTAATTTATACAAATATTCTTGAGCACCAACCTGACTGCCCGGTAAACATTAATGATACAATAAGATGCTATCTAAAGTTGCCCTTCCGTTATTAGACGAAGGAAGATAGAAAAAAATTCTATTCGCTAATTCTAGTATTTGTTCTAAGGTTATACTATGGTTGCATTTCTGAATAAAAATCTTAATTTTTTCTAATTTCAGCCTGATGTTGTTGAGAAGCTTGTTGCACTGCGGGAAGGCATCCCACGCAAAGATGCAAAGGAGGTAAATGCTACCCTTTAATTTGGTTTATCAGTTTTAAAATTGTTTGTGAGACTTTAGGATTTGTTTACATATTGAAAGAAAGAAAAAGTGAGAAAGCAAGGTAGTAGGAAATTGAGGTTGAAGAAAATGGAACAAGTAATGACTTAAGATGAAGAGATTAAAAAATGTAGAACCAGGGAGATAAAATCGGCTGTCTTTTCCATTTTCAACCAACTTGGGCTTGAAGGTTTTGGTGGATACGGAGAGTCAATGCCTCATAGCTCTTTTGCTCGGACTTGTCATTTTCGGTGGAGTACCTGTGTTGACACAACTTGACACGGATATGGATATAGGATCTGGGTCGGATTCTCCAGATTCGTCTAGGGAGATGACGAAGAAAGATGGAAGAAAGAGAATGAAACAAACGTGTCCTCATGTCCTATATTGCTACTGGAAGAGTAATATATTAGTCCTCTTAATAAAATAATTTGGATGAATTCCTGCACCTGTATCCTAGTTTCA
Organism: Fremontodendron californicum; assembly: GCA_030761205.1. Classification (NCBI taxonomy): domain Eukaryota; kingdom Viridiplantae; phylum Streptophyta; class Magnoliopsida; order Malvales; family Malvaceae; genus Fremontodendron; species Fremontodendron californicum. The sequence goes on from JAULJL010000037.1 coordinate 7,371,013, forward strand.
GATCCTTTATAACCGTATCCCCGTGTCTTTGATTTCTTATAGTTGACATCTTAGACACTTAGATATATACCCACACCCGGTACCCGAGTCCGAGCAACATAGCCTCATTGTTCCTTCCTTTCAACTAATCCGGTAAGTACTTTCCAAATCAATACAATCTATTATTTCATTCTGGTTTCACTGTCGCTAAGGTCCCCTCTTCCTTGGATTGATACGTGTCAATGATCGGAATCGGATATGTTTTTTAAATTTGCTAGGTTATTTCGGTTAGTTTTGTCATTTGCATTCATTGTCTTGCACTAATGATGTTGCTTGAGGATTGTGCTGTTAAAGTATAGTATAACATGGTTTCCATGTCTAACAGGTTGTGCAAGAATGCAAAGAAATATATGAGAACTCTCTTGTAGGTGGGAACCCTCCAAAGGCAGGATTTGTTTTTCCAAGGGTCAAATGTTTATCGGCCTCTAAGGGATCTATATGGCGAAAACTGACATAAGTTCAGTTTGGTGTTCTTTAGATTAGGGGTTTGTTGCTGTATAATTTTTGTTTTCTTCTTTTCTAAAGCATTCTAGGCTACAATTATTTGTAGTAATAAATTTGCTTTTATATTTCTTTTAGGTATTTTCTTATGGGTTGGGGGGGGGGGGGGGGGGGGGGGGGAATCTCATTCTTTTGTTATTATTATGGAATTTTTGGTGTTTACCCGAAGTAAAATTTTCATAAAGCTATCTATTCTTTGAGCTGTGGTTTGTCCAAGAAATTCCTTTATTTTGTCTGTCCAGGAAATTTTCATAAAGCTATCTACTTGTCCATTGCTTGGGCTGATCGTCAGGTTTGCGGATCGAGCTTTGAATAAGGATTTATAAGTTCAATTTTGAATTCATTCGAAATATTATTTTATTAATAAATTTTGTATTTCATTTTAATTTTAATTTAAAAATATTAAAATGTAAATTATTTTTAAAATTTTGAATACTAACAAACTTAGAATAAAATAAAACTGTGTTTTGGAAAAGGTAAACAATTTTTTTAAAGAAATAAAAATAAAATTTTGTCAAATAGGAAAATCATGGGTTTTTTTTATATAGGAAATATTTTAGTTGAAATCATGTTACTTTTCAACCATTTTCTAACAAATCAAACTTAATCTCATAGTTATTTCGAATACATCAGTATTTGAGTCTGTGATTGTTACGGGATTTAAAATCTCTTTTTTCCGAATAAAAGAATATTATTTGCCTTTAAAAAACAGTTGAGTCCCTCTCTCCCTTTAAAGTTAGCAAAACAACGTTTCAACTAAACTTGTTTACAGGCAGGGTGGGCTAGGTATTTTTATAATGCGGTTCAGATTATTATTTAATAAATAAAAATATTTTTATTTAAATTAAATTATAAAATATATAAAAAAATAAATTTTTTAAATAAAAAAATGAATTTTGATATGAATTTGAATAAATATTTTTTATTATTCAAATTTCATCCTACTACACTCATGGACACATCATTTTTAACGGTTTGATCAATTTTAATCACCATAAACGGTTTTACATTTTTACATTCTGCATTACATTTTTCATATAATTTTTTGAGAAGTAAAATATAATTGTATAACAAAAGTACAAAACAGTTGGTTGTAAGTAAACAGTAAAAACTCATAAACTGAGTCTGAGTGCTGACATGAAAGGAAAGTGGGATTTTGGCAAATCACAAACATCCCTTCTTTCATTCTTAACATCTTTTTAAAGGAAGTTTTGTAAGAAATTACTATACTTCTTAACTAAATTTGCTTGCTTTATCAACACTATTAGTTAGACTTAAATTTAAATATGACAATTCATGTATTTATATTATGTTATTGTATTTTGTTGTATCATAATTGTATTTAAGATATTTTATATTTATAAAAATTTTGATATGTTAATAATTCGTATTATATCGTATTCATATTATTTTTTCATATTATATCATATTTTAGTTATTTTTCCATTTTGGCTATACTCCTTTTAAATTCTTCCATCTTCCTTTTCATTTATTCCTCGACATTATTGACTTGTTTGACTTGCCTATATATATTTTTTTTTTGGTTAGAATAACTTGTTTATGGTTTAGATTTGTTCCAAAGCCCACCACAGCAATTCTCACATCTAAGAAGGGAAGGGAATGGAATCAATGGAAGAACCTAATGGCATTGGCAAACACAAACAACAGAAGAAATCTCATTTTGAACTTTGTTAATATTATTTAGAAATACTATGAATTTTTCTGTAGTAAACCGAAATTTGATGAACCAAGCAATTCCCATGAATTCTTTACTTGAAACAAGAAAGCACCCATCAATAGATTCTCAACATTAATTATCAAAATTGACTAATCAATCAAGGCTATTTATAAAACACACAAGGTCAAACCAGAATAAAACTAAGGTCTTCAGGAACTAAAGAAAATTATGTTATAATGAGTTAACATTGCATCCTTTCACTCGCTATCCTACTAGCTCATAATTAATATTAGCACAATCTCACACACTGACCTTACTAATAAACGCCCTCCTCAACTTACAAGGATTTGCTGCATGCATTCCCTTGCAGCAGCCATGCATGAAACAACATGAATCACATTATTTTTACAATGAAAAGGCTAAAGATGATGTGAGGATTGCCATTTTTCACTTCATTCAGACTGAATCTGCAAAAGTTCAGGATTTCTAAGAACCACTAATTCTTCTGGCTCAGGGAATCACATTCGTATACGCTTTCACATCGTTCTCGGGTACATTCACATCACCACCATTCCCCTTTTCTGAACGAACCGTTTGTCCCTGTATGCACAGTAAAGTAAGCAGTCAACGACCTTAACCATTGGGTGATAAAAAGATCTTCACAACATGAAATTGAAGAAAAAAACATAGGAGAATCTCAAAAGTTCTATTTGATCAAAGTACTTTCATTAGAAATACATGCTTTTTGTGACTTTCAACACTATTGACAACTTCCATAGTTGCAGATTGTGAGACTAAAAGATGGGCCATTTCTTAGTTGTTAAAACTTTTATAGAATAATTGATCACCCAACTATTTGTTTAACATGGTATCAACGCAGAGGTCTAAAATATTTTTCCTATAAATATCTGCCTTACACATTGTAAGCTATAGCCTCAAAATATGCAGTTAGTGCTCATATATACTAAGAAACGTTAACTCATAGCATTGCCTAAACAGTCAACCATGTAAACCAGATGTTTGTAGATGGAAATGTGCGTTTAAAGTTTCCGGAATTCTGCTATCAGATTTCATTAGAACTTACACTTTCATCAGGGACCACTGCGTATCGCTCTGTTGGAGAAACCCAGGATTTCCCTGCCAATAGAACATAAAATATCTAACTAACAACAAAACAGAAAGCGAAGAAGGAAGGACGTAGAACATAATTATACAGCACCTGACAACGGATCAAGCTTTGAAGATTCTATCTGTTGCCCACTGGAACCATCAATACTCAAAGCCTCTATAATCTTTGGAACATTCCTGAAAATAAGAATTCCAGAATGTCACTACTTTGGTCCAAGACCAAAATCAAGTGCAATTTGTTCTCAATTTCACAAAACATATTGAGAGAAAGAATATATGAAAGGTACCATATAGTTGAAAACTGACCAAGAATTAAATATAACAAGAAGTACTGCAGGTTAGAATTAGAACCATTGGACAAGCACAAGAAAAGTTAGCTCTCAGCTCTGTATACTTTAATCACTTTATATGGTATCATGAAACCTGACTCCTATTAGGAACTTCCTTTATCTCATTCTCAAATTCATGATTACAAATCTTGAGCCCTGAACCTTAGAGAAAATAGACAGGAACTTTTCTGGCAACATAATCTCAAGGAACTACCTTGTTCTCTTATTTCTCATACTCTGTTGTATTCCCTCCATATTTTCTGCAGTCTCTAAATATTTTTGTTAATTTCTCTGTTTTACTTATGATTTATCCCAACAACATATTATTATTAGAATCGATCATTCCTAATCAAGGAGAGGAAGAAAAACTTTCCCTGGTCATCACTAGTCTAGATGAAAATACTATTACCGGTCCATTGATTCTCCATTCCCAAGCTGTCCATTTGTACCCCTTCCCCAGGAGAAGACATTTTGCTCTTCAGTAATAGCAAGTGTGTGCCTCCAGCCACATGAAACCTGAACTACTTTCTGCCAAGTAAGAAACAAACATATGAGAAGGAATTCAGAGTTAGAAAACATGATGATTATAGGGAGAGGAAATGACCTCTCAATGAGAAATTAAAAGAAACTTCCTACAGAACTGAATATCAATCTCATGGGCTATCTTAAGCAATATTCAGAAGCTACAGTAACAAGAATGTGCCTGCTCATGAGGAAATTTAACTTGCACCGGAGAGCAATGATCAGCATTGTCACCAACCCCGACCTGTCCAAACTGTAAATGAGGTAGAAAATCTAATCAACAAAAGTTGGACAAATTAATTAGATAATTTATATAAAGAATGGACAAATCAAACTAAATAAAGTAAAAGTTTAAAAGGGAAAAACTAATTAATGGACCTTTGACAAGCATAAATAACCATCTATGTTGCATGGATACGGGTACGAGATACGGTAATTTTTAAAAAACTAGGGTACGGGTACGTTAATATTATATATATATTTTTATAAGAAACTGAAATTTCACATGATAAAATGACACAACATAATATAAAAGATAAGACACAAATTTCAACATGACAACATCTCAAAATAAGAAACTACAATACTTAAATTGTTCAACATGACAACATCTAAACATGACTGAATATCAAACTCTAACAGTGTCTATCTCATTATTTCCTTGCCCATCTTCAGTGAAAAGAATAGCCTCCAAATATGTCTTAGGGCATGATAATGCTATTGATAATGAAAAGAGGGGAAGGGAAATATGCTTTAGGGCATTAAAATGCTGAGTTTTAGTGTAAAATTTGGCCAAGCCGTACCCATTCTTAATTTTTTTTAAAAAAAAATTGGTATGTACCCAGCCTTACCCGATGCGTACCCATACCCGATACGTACCAGGTACGGGTACTCTTGCAAGTGAGCCATATCCATGCTTCAGAGATAACCATGAAGGTAGTTAAACAACTCATTAAACGTTAGACACATGCACCAGTAAATTTTATTGTGCAGACAAGTCCATCTGTATGTGTGCATGCATGTCTACCAAAACTGACAGATACTTAGAGGGAGTCATGTCTCAACTAAAATACATATAAAATGGTTCTGGATTCATGACTAATGTTTTAGCAAGCAAACCGATTAATATCGCAACATAGTGATACGACATATTTCAAAGCTATAAACCAAGGAAAATTGATTTTTTTAAACCTTGTTCCATCCCCAGCCATAGATTTTTCCACCAGATGTGACTGCCATTGTATGTCTCCATCCACCTGATATCTAAAAAGATTCAAACCAAAATGCAACAAACAATTTTAAAACATAATTTTGAAGTCAACATATATTTAACAGAAACAGCAGATATCATGAAAGGAATGAGGCATAATATGCATCAAATATCATGAAAAAGTATGATTAATGAGGCATTAACACTAGACAGGCCTAACAAAATGGTAAGATATTTCCCACAGCAAGTTCCACAGAAAGGGGGAGGGGGGGAATCATACACATTGTAATATGACATTACCAGAATAATTCTAGCTGGTACTGGTACATCATTTTACCCCCCCTAGGTCTAAAAGGTTAGAAGAAAACAAAATTGAACTGACAGTCAAAACAACAATTATGCCACAATGAAAGAAAGTCACCCCCTTGTAAATAAAAAACAAAAAGAAACATCACAGATTGTAAACTCCTAATTACCCTGATGCAGAACAAGGAGGGAAAATAAGAAAAAATAAAGATCAAACGGAAATTTATGGACAGAATAGAAGAAATAAGGTAAACAGATAGAACCAAGAGGGAGGGAAAATCTCATTACTCAATATTCTAAATCTCGAGAATTCTTAATCCAAAGCTGGAAGAATAACCCATCAAAGTGTTTATAAATAAAAGCCATAAAACCTTAACATAAACTTAAATTCCAAATATATCCCTAAATACAAATAAATCCTACTTTGGATAAAGAAACATTGCAGATTGTAAACTCCTAATCATGTCATTAACCAATGATCTCCTAATCATGTCTTTAGCCAAGTATGGCCTACTAACTTAGACTTCAAGAGATGATGTCTCCCATACCCTTGGCTAAAGACACGATTAGGAGATCATTAAACTTATACATACATGTTAAGACATGTAAAAAAACATCCTTTTATGCTTTAACTTGCAAGGCACAAGAGACCTTAAAACCATCTTTATTGCAAACACTAAGGTTGTTATAAAACTGCCATTTTCCCTTACTAAGAGAAAGGGGGACAAAAAGCTCACCTGCTTAATAAAACTGTCTGCTAAAGCTTCCACCTTATGCGGAACGAGATGATCCTCAAAGTCCCCATGTCCCAGTTGACCATACTTGCTCCATCCATGAGTGTATAATCTGCCACTAACAGAGACTGATATGGTATGCCGCCATCCACAAGCAACCATATTCATCTTCTCTCCCTGCAACTGAAAATTCTTACTACTTTAACAGAAAACATGGAAATAAAGGCTGTTAGCTTTGAAATGACAAAAACTTAAGCTTAAAATATCTTGTTTAAAATGAGTTTGAACAAAGTTTCAAATATAGTATTTTCCCTTGAATTGTTTTGAAAATAGTTTGGAAATACTTAAATATTTTGGTCTCATAATTTTTTTCCTAAAAAATACATGTTCTTGAATGAATATTTGCGGTCAAATCATTTTTGAGAAAAGTCAACCCTTTTTAAAATGCTACCATAGTGAGTTATCTGTCTTGCATATTTACCGAGGATGGTCAATCAACTTTACAGAATCTCATCAATGATACTTAAGGATAAAGGCCAAACAAATAGTACCAGCTTGTTGACTTACATTGAGAGTAGAAACCTTCTCAGGAACTAAGCGATCGTTTCTGTCACCTAAGCCCAAGTTTCCATATCGTCCCCAGCCCCATCCATAGAGGGCACCCTCTTCTGAAACAGCTGCAGTATGCTCAGCACCAGCAGCAACCATTTTGATAGAAATACCCTGTAACAGACATGAAATTCAAGGTGATAATCACCTCAACAAAGTGCATATGCAACTTTTAGCTAGATTAAAGTATCAACGCAGAATTCTTCAGTAGTTGAAGGAAAAGAAATAAATTAGATAGAGATTTTAAAAATTTTAAACTAGTTGTCAGACACATAACAGGATTCCAAAGTTTCCTTTTTTTTGGGCTCAAACAGGATTCCAAAAGTTCAGCAACACAAAATACTATTGTAAACAAATGTACAACTGCGTTAGAGATATCATAACGTTGAATTTGAATAGTCCCAATAAGGGATTTAAATTGCGGTCACGAAAGCGTTTTCGGTCGCGTCGCGTTTATCGCAGTTGCGAACGTAATGAATGCTACCGTGGTCAATTGCGGTAAATAGCGGCCTTAAATATCAGCGGTGGAGGGAGCTGAAACCCATAAAATAGCGGCCGTAGCGTTGCATTGCGGACGCCATTTAAATCCCTCCCAATAACAGGTCTCCTTCATATAATTGTATATTTTTCATCATATACTCAAAATAAACCCAGTGACAAATCTCTTTCTTCTCTGGCTAGTATAACATGGTAAATGCAGCATTCAGCCATTCAGTTTGTTTGAATAAGAAATCCCACATTGTTGACATTGAATAATTTAAAGTCTAACACAATGCAACTTTTGAGTGTGAAGCAATTCATAATACGCATATAAATACACATTTTGTGAATGTCAACAAAAGCAAGGAACCTGGATGCACAAGCAGAGGCTCATTTCTTTTAATGCTAAAGTACAAACAAACAGAAGAATGGAGCATCAGATGAATACATGTTATACGATAACCAAATAACACACAGTACCTGAAAGGCTTGAATCTTTTGAGGCACAAGAGAGTCTTCAGTGGTTCCAAGACCAAGTTGACCATTTTGGTTTCTTCCCCAACTTCAATTAAATTCCAAAAACAATAAGTTAAAAAAAAATGTAAAAAAACCAATCAGTAATTAAGAGCAATCACAAGCATAAATTGAAAGAAGAAATAACTGCAAAAGTTTGGGACAAACTTCTTCAGAAGACAGTAAAACTATAATCCTAGACAGACTGACCACTGATTCTGCTGTTACACAGAACTTAACCAGCTTTTAGGAAATTGAGACAGATTTGGCCATCTTAAAATGATTAGTTTAATTATCATGAATTAGGATCCAGAAGAGATATGCCAATAGGCACTGCTTAACTAGTAATGACAGTGCCAGAAACTTACAACATAAATCTCACTATAGGTCTTATCAGGAAGCCAGACAAATTTTACCAGCAAACTCAAATTAAAGCATAACATTATGGGCGGTCAACCAGGTTCAACATCAATGGCTACTAGGTATAACTTAAACAATATTTTAGGTTTCTGGAAAAATGTGCTCAACCAAAACATAAAGATTCTGAAATAGGAAACCAAATTTAACCATATGAATGATAGTTCCGCAATAAATGGTGATTGCCTTCAGACAGACAAACCCATGCAACTGTTAAAAGGAGAAGGGATGGACGAAACTACCAAAAAGAACTTATGTTTTTCTGATCCTATGATAAGGTCAAAGATAGAGTAGAATGACACAATAGTAGCCATGTCGCAAACCAATGCAATAAGAAAAGGCTTAAGTTCGTTATTATTTACACCATCTCATATTGAAACCTTCGGAATGACAAAGTTTTCTCATTAATTTAAAAGTTTCATACGCAAACGGGAAGATAAAAGAAAAAATATATATTGAATCAAGTATAATATAAATTGAAACCTACATTAGCTTCTCTCAATTCTTTTCACAGTAAAGCTTTCTTCTTTAATGTCTCCTGCATGGAACTGAATGCTCAAGGTAATGGTATTTGTAAAATGAAAGAATTTTACATTTAAGTTCATGCACTCCAGCCCTCTCATGGATCTTCCCTAATTGCATACAGAGGTCAAAGTTTCTCTAATTTCTTAATGACTACAGGATGAACTCTTGAACTACCTCTGCGACAGCCTATTTCATGAAGATCACAAGAACCAATATTTATAATAGGTGCATTATAAACTTGATACCCAAGCTTGGCCACTTCGAGTTCAAACTACTATTTATAGCTTCTCTATGCAACACAAGTTAACTCTAGGCACTAATCAACATAGTTAAGTAGTTAACCAAACAATTGTTAACTAAAAAATAACTATCGCTTTTTTACCCTTAAAATTTAGAAATTGAAATAAAACATAAACATATATATAATCAGATTGTAAAAAAGTAGAAGGAAGAGAAGGAAGATCTAAAAACCATACAAACCTCTGCACCTTGCCTTCCATTGTCACAGCTAAACAATGGCTGTCTCCACAAGCAATTTGTTTTATCCTCAGACCATGTAATGCTTTTATTGGTTGAGGAGTGAATAAGTCACTAAAATCTCCATGACCAAGTCTTCCAAAGTCACCCCTGGTATTAGTAACAGTCAGAAATAGTCATACATCTTAATAAGAGTTCAAAATAGACAAACTGGAGAAAAAGAAAACATTGAACTGACCAATAAATGATGCTACCGGTAGAATTTGAGAATTCAAAAATTAATAAATTCTGAGAATATGATATTCATAATTTTACCTTTAAGATTACAATATGCTGTTTTAAAATCCTACATGAACAAGTAAAATGGAGTAAAAAAAGGAAAAGGAAATAGAAAACCCTGAAAATGAGACATATACTAAAATGCTTATTCCTTAGTAATATGATGTTTGCATGAAGAGCTGATGACATAAACAAGCAACACCGATATAAATTTAATAACTTAACAATGCAGAAAGCATTTAATATAAGCTTGAATGAAAAAAGAATAAATGTAATTAAACAGCCCATAGCCAATCATTGAGATTCAGGAGGACATCACAAGAGAAGTGTTGAAATCCCTGATTTACATGAAATCCCTGATTTAGTGTGTAGAAATCCCTAATTAGTGTAGTTTACTATCCCTAATTAGTGTAGTTTACTGTTTCCCTAATTTAGGCCCTTAATTTGTTCCATAACTCTAGACCATAATTTTAGGAGAATTTATTTCATAGTTATGTTATAAATAGGTGCTGTGTATGTACAGATTTTCACACAATTCAATACAGAAAAAGCTCTCTTTCTGTTTTCTCACCATTTTTGTTTTCAATGTTTTCTCACCATTTCTGTTTTCATGGTATCAAAGCCTAGGGTTTTCTAACCTTAGCCATCAATGGTGAAGACCACATTTGACAGCATAGAGTCTTCATCTACTGAAACCACTGAAGAAACGGAGGTCATGAACACCATGAATTCAAATGGGTCTGACAACTCCAATTTTCAATTCACGGTTGAGAAACTCAATGGGAAAAACTTTCTCGAATGGGCTCAATCAATCAAACTTGTGATCGAAGGAAAAGGCAAACTTGGATATCTCACCGGTGAAACAAAGAAGCCATCCTCAATTGATGCTTCTCTGCAAAAATGGAAGTCAGAGAACTCGATGGTGACTGCGTGGCTGGTCAACTCCATAAAGCCTTCCATCGGAAAAACCTATATGTTTCTTCCATCAGCAAAAGAAGTTTGGGATGCCGTTCGTGAGACATACTCTGATATGGAGAACTCTTCTCAAATATTTTAGATTAAAACCCAACTGTGACAAATGAAACAAGGAGAAAGAGAAGTTACTGATTACTACACTGAGATGAAATCTCTATGGCAGGAACTTGATCTGAGTTATGAAGAAGATTGGGAATGCTCTGGAGATAGTGTAAGGTACAAAAAAAGGCTAGAGAATGAAAGAGTCTTCGAATTTCTGGCTGGACTCAATCAGGAATTAGATGAGGTCAGAGGAAGAATTCTTGGTCGGAAACCTCTACCTTCCATCCGTGAAGTCTTCTCAGAAGTGAGGCGAGAAGAAAATAGACGCAAGGTGATGCTAAAACCCAAGAACTTTACTGAACCAGAAACATCTGCACTGATGTCAAAAAGGGCACCGAATGGGTCAAGTCAGAATCAGCAGAAGAAAAGACCCTGGTGTGAACACTGTCACAAAACTAGGCACACCAAGGATACTTGCTGGGAGTTGCATGGAAAACCACCAGACTGGAAACCAAGGCAAATGAACAAAGGCCGTGGATATCAAGCCTCTGTTGATGATCAGACCGAGAGGAAGATGGAGGCTACCAACAATGATAATCAGTCAAAAAATACGTTCAACCAAGAACAGATGGAGCAACTTTACAAACTGTTTTCAAGCCTTCAAACTGCTGGTCAGTCTTCCAATCATGTGTCCTCTGGTTCATTGGCACACAGAGGTAATTTTTTGAGAGCCTTAAACACTATTTCCCTAACCAAAAACCCTTGGATTGTCGACTCTGGTGCTTCTGACCATATGGCAAGCAATTATCACATTTTTTCTACATACTCACCTTGTGCTGGCAACATTAAAGTTAAAATGCAGATGGTTCACTCTCTACAGTTGCTGGAAAAAGAACTATAAAACTCACTGATTCTGTAACTCTAGAAACTGTCCTCCATGTCCCAAATCTGTCTTGCAATTTATTATCAATCAGCCAATTGACAAGAGATTCCAATTGCCTTGCTAAATTTTTTCCCTCTCATTGTATTTTTTAGGACCTATCATCGGGGAAGATGATTGGCAGTGCTAAGGAATGTGAGGGACTCTACTACTTTGATGAGGCAAATGTGAGTAGACAGCTTCAAGCTACAATCTGTAATTCTGCATCTAGTTCTAGGGAAAGTGAAATTATGTTATGGCATTTTATAATGGGTTATCCTAGTTTTCAGTACTTGAAACACTTGTTTCCTTCTATTTGCTCCAATAAAAAAGACTTTGTTTTTCAGTGTGAAATCTGCCAATTGGCTAAACATCAACGTACTTCATTTCAAAAATCAAAATACCAACCTTCAAAACCATTTACTATGATTCACAGTGATCTATGGGGACCCTCTCGTATTTCTACTCGCACTCACACAAATTGGTTTGTTACATTTATTGATGATCATACTCGAGTTTATTGGGTTTATCTCTTAAAAGACAAAACTGATGTTCGTGATGTGTTTAAAAATTTTCACTCCATTGTTCAAACACAATTTCAAACTCACATTAAGATCTTGCGTACTGATAATGGAACAGAATACTTTAATTCTATTTTGGGAGATTATCTGAAAACTAATGGAATAGTTCATCAAAGTTCGTGTGTCAACACTCCACAGCAAAATGGGGTAGCCGAACGAAAAAATAAACACTTGCTTGAAGTAGCTCGTGCATTGATGTTTACTAACAATATGCCAAAAATGTTCTGGGGAGATGCTATTTTAACATCTGCCTATCTTATCAACAGGATGCCTAGTCGAGTTCTTTCCTTTGAAACTCCACTCAATACCCTTAAAAAAAAAATTCCCACTTCACGTTTACCCTCTAATTTACCACTCAAGGTGTTTGGATGTACTACATTTGTTCATGTTCACTCCCCTAATAGAAGTAAACTAGATCCTCGAGCTATCAAGTGTGTGTTCATTGGTTATTCTCCTACTCAAAAAGGGTACAAGTGTTTTGATCCTTCCACAAAAAAGGTCTTTGTTAGTCTTGATGTTTCATTCTTTGAAAACACTCCTTTCTTCAAAAAAAAACTTCTCTACAGGGGGAGATTTCTAGTGAAGATCGTTTTTTGGACTTTGAACTTCTTCCTTCTCCACCTATTCCTCATACTAATCTGCCATATACAGAAGGAAACTTGAACTCAGGGGGAGATGTGGAAAAACATAATGATAGGGAAATGCTAGTCTATTCAAGAAGGCCAAAATCAAGACATCAAGAGAACCTCACACCCGAAGCACCAAGAAAGTCTAACCCGGTGATAGCTCCAATTGTGAGTGAGTCAACAACAAACACAGGTATTTGTAATACTTCTGATATTGATTTACCTATTGCTCTCAGAAAACAACCTCGTTCATGTACACTCCATCCTATTTCCAAATTTGTGTCACACAATAATCTTTCTACTGTTCTTCGAGCATTTGTCTCTAATCTCAATAGTACAGAAATTCCAAAGAACATACAGGAGGCACTGGCTATTCCTGAATGGAAGAATGCAGTAATGGAGGAAATGAAAGCTTTAAGAAAAAATGAAACTTGGGATGTGATGGAGTTACCGAGAGGGAAGAGACAAGTAGGCTGCAAGTGGGTTTTTACTCTGAAATACAAAGCAAATGGAACAATAGAAAGATACAAAGCTCGTCTTGTCGCCAAAGGTTTTACACAAACTTATGGCATTGACTATACCGAGACATTCGCTCCCGTGGCAAAGCTAAATACAGTTAGAGTTCTTTTATCTTTGGCATCTAATTTGGATTGGCCACTTCAGCAACTTGACATAAAAAATGCTTTTTTGAATGGTGAATTAGAAGAGGAAGTTTATATGGAAATGCCACTAGATTTCAGTAATGGGCATCAAGACAACCAAGTGTGCAAACTCAAAAAGTCACTTTATGGCCTCAAACAGTCCCCTAGAGCATGGTTCGATAGGTTTGCCAAAGTTTTAAAGAAACAAGGGTATCAATAGGGACAATCAGATCATACTTTGTTTTTCAAACAAGCCGAGGGTGGAAAGAAGACAATTCTGATTGTGTATGTTGACGATATAATTCTTACCGGGGATAATGAAGTGGAAATGGAAAGGTTGAAAAGTGTTCTCAACAAAGAATTCGAAGTAAAAGATTTGGGGCAGATGAGGTATTTCTTGGGAATGGAAGTCGCAAGATCAAAGAAAGGAATCAGCGTGTCTCAAAGAAAATATGTCCTCGACCTCTTAACAGAAACTGGTATGCTTGGATGCAAACCAAGTGACACTCCAATCGAAGCAGGGAAGAGGAAAGATGATCATGGGGAACTGGTTGACAAAGACACATATCAGAGACTAGTTGGCAAGTTGATTTACTTATCTCATACTAGACCTGACATTGCATTTGCAGTAAGTGTAGTAAGTCAGCACATGCATTTACCAAAGGAAGCTCACTTGGAGGCTGTTTTTAAGATACTTAGATATCTTAAAGGTTCACCTGGTAAAGGATTATTCTTCAAGAAGAATGACAGCAAAGGAGTAGAAGTCTTTACAGATGCAGACTGGGCAGGATCTATTGAAGATAGAAAATCCACTTCTGGATATTGTACCTTTGTATGGAGAAATCTAGTAACTTGGAGAAGTAAAAAGCAAAGTGTAGTGGCTCGGAGTAGTGCTGAAGCTGAGTTTAGAGCAGCTGCTCAAGGAATATGTGAAGCATTATGGCTAAGGAAACTCCTAGAAGAACTACAAGTCACTGTAAAGTTTCCCATTAAACTTTACTGTGATAACAAAGCAGCAATAAATATCTCTCTCAATCCAGTCCAACATGATCGAACCAAGCATGTGGAAGTGGATAGACATTTCATTAAAGAAAAGGTGGAGAAAGGAATCATTTGCATGACCTATGTTCCTACACAAGATCAAACTGCAGATATCTTCATCAAAGGGCTTACAAGACAAAATTTTGATGATTTCATAAACAAGTTGGAAATGATTAACATATATGATCCAACTTGAAAGGAAGTTTTGAAATCCCTGATTTACATGAAATCCCTGATTTAGTGTGTAGAAATCCCTAATTAGTGTAGTTTACTGTCCCTAATTAGTGTAGTTTACTGTTTCCCTAATTTAGGCCCTTAATTTGTTCCATAACTCTAGACCATAATTTTAGGAGAATTTATTTCATAGTTATGTTATAAATAGGTGTTGTGTATTTACAGATTTTCACACAATTCAATACAGAAAAAGCTCTCTTTCTGTTTTCTCACCTGTTTTCTCACCATTTCTGTTTTCAATGTTTTCTCACCATTTCTGTTTTCAAGAAGAAACTTTCTTCTTTGGTGCAGATCCCTCTATAAAGGGTGAACCTTCTTTTAAGAAGGTACTTCACAGACCACGTAACATTCAAAGCATCTTTAAATTAAGACCTCTAGCTACAGGATGACATTGACTCCCAATTCACAGTGCCAATGTTGCTTCCCAAATACTTCCTATAGATGCATTGGGTTGAATTTTTCTTATTTCCATTCAATAGTGTTTGTATCCCTTTAATTCAATTGTAAATGACACAAAGCAACATAGCTACTAATGTTAAGGTGGTGAATAGAATGTTCTGGCTCCATCTTGTAAGAAGATCTCTATAGAACTTTCACAAATATTTGTGGAGCCTTTGTGTTGAAGTAAAAGCCCATACAAGAAAATAGGAAAAACACAAATTTTATTTCCCTCCTTCCATTGATCCGCAATTCACTGTTCATTCCACCTTCTTTCTGATCCACCTAGATAATCCAACCATAAAACCCGTTGAGTTCCTACACTGTCATAAAACCCCTAAAACAGATAAATTATTCTCTAAGCATCACCGTTTTTCAGAAAATAGCCTTCCCTTCCCTAACTTATCCAGATTCAGCCACTTCACCTTCTTCTGCTCCTCTGATTACTTTTTAAGTTTCAATCTCTTGAAACAGCAAAAACTAACCCCGAGAATTTCCTAAACTATTGGATATGTGGAAATCTAGAGATTTCTGGTATTAATACCGAATCCCATCAGTTTAGGTAATTTAGAGGAAAAATCTCTCTTTGTAAATATTCTGTCGTATATTTAGGAGATTAGAATCTCAGCTGATTATGGCAATCAGCCTTGAGTATTGTGTATATAAGTTGATGTACATTCACAAATTATACAAGGGAGTAAAAAACCAGTTTTTCCTTCACCATTATTTTCTACCGGATATATATGCGACACACTAACAATCGTCACCATATCCGCAAAATTTGGTCCATGACTGGATCTATAATAAATGTAAGTAGATCACCTCTACATACAAGCTATGTTACTCGGACTCGGGTGGTGAGTGCTGGACACGAGTATGTGTACGACATGTGTATGTTCAACTTTTTCCAAGATTTCCATGTATTTGGAGGATCCTTGGAGGATCATATCCCCATACCCATGTCCGGATATGCGTCGGACACGGGTACTTCAAGAAAAATGAAGAGTTGGAGCAACATAACATACAAGCATTGTCATCATTGACCAAAGAAGATATAATTGAACAAGCTGGCTAGTAATTAAATAACTTATATGCAAGAAAAATTGATTCTTCTCCCCTGTTGCTACAATTTCTTCCAATACACTCAAAGATGGAACTAAGAAGGGGCATGAGGGGGCTTTCGCCCCCCAAAGTTCCTAAAGGTTTCTTAGGAGTTCTAATTACTTAGCTTTAGATTTATTAAAGATTACAATCCCCTCCCCCGCCCCCCCCCCCCCAACCCACCCACCCAAATTAGTTCCAATTACTTGGCTTTAGATATATTAAAGATTATAATCTCACTCCCTCCACCCACCCAAATTAAAATACAAGTTTTTATTTTGATATCTTATATTATTTTTTGTTAAGTTAGAAAAAATTGAAGTCACATTTTCCGTTATTTAATATGTAAATGATCAATAACAATTTTTGAACATATTAAGTATTATTATTTTCTTTTGTTTTTGACTAAACTAAACTAAATGTAAATTTAATTTTCCCTCTTTTTTCTTTTTGTTTTGGATATACAATTTGCCCTCTTAAGTATTTTACAATGAGATCAATTCTTAACCTATTTTACTTAGGTAGCAACAATAAAGAATTATTAAATTATAAAATAAAAAAATAAATAAAAAAACTACTTAATTCTCCAACTTTTACAGAATTAAAATTTTTTAAGACCAGTCTCAATTAAATAATCTCCAATCTTGTTTAAACATATGAAATAGAAAGAAAAAAAAAAAAGTTATGCACTTTGTTTATATCATAGACTCTTTAATTGTTTATATTGAAAAGAAAAATGTTCATAAAATTGATTCAAAGATGATTATATATTATTTTTATGCGATGAAAAAATCATTGTCAGCAATGAAAATTTTTTACGTTATAGGTTTCCTATAATGTGTGCTTATTTTAGTAGATTGTTTGATATATTTTATAAGATTTCATTATTTAACATTAAAAAAAATCAACCCTTCATATTATATAAGACTTTTGCCCCCAAACTAAAAGTCCTAGTTCCATCCTTGAAAACAGTAACTCAATTATTAAGCATCATGACTATCTCAACATTGATTTACATTCCCCATCAATTATACCGTCTTCCTTGTAATTGTATTAGACAACCTTGAATAGTTTTGTTTCCACCTTTGACCAAAATTAAGCTGTTAGTTAACTATCAACTTGACTAGATAGTTAAAAGTGACTTAATGAAGCACTAACAATCAACTTGATCAAGTTTACCACTAAAAGTCAGTAGATATGAATCAAGTCAACCTTTAGTATAGATTTAAAATGAAGACAATCATTGTTGCATATATATATTCACCATCATTAATCAACATTTAAACCCAGTAATCAGATTATCCGTTTTACTTTTGAGAAATTGAAATTGACAAAAACTATCTACGTTTTGTATCATAGCCAACTTCAAACCGCTTAGAACTCTCATGCTAGAAACCATGTATTATCTGAGAGAAAAAAAAGTGTATGTTTCTTAAATTAACTGAAAAAAAGAAAGTATGAGAGACTATGAAGGATATATGAGTGTACCATCCCCAACTATAAACTTCCGCACTAGACAATGAATATGCAGTTGTATGATCAGCTCCACAAGTAACAGATGTTATGTCATGTCCATCTAATGCACTCAATTGTGTAGGAGAAAGTCGATCTTCCGCATCCCCATGGCCTAACTGACCATCCTCTCCTCGTCCCCAGGAGCAAACAATATTTCCAGCTGTAAATGATCAAGAACAAGAATATAGGCTCAAGTAGATTTATGCAAGTTAAGCCAATGCATAAAGTAAGATGAATAAATTTCAGAATCTAACCTTGAGATACACATATAAAGACTAGAGCAATTATTATAAATCTCAACATAGAGAAGCAATAAGACAATATATACCGAAAATTCTGTTTGTTTTAGTTAATGGAAGCAATAGCAATGAGGGAGCAATTAAGTCTGTAAAGCTTAATTGAGCAAAGGATCTGTGGCTGAACTACTGTGATGAAACTATTTATGACTTAAGCTCTCAACTAATCTTCAGCATCATAGTACAACGATCAAAGGGCTGTTGCCATACAGATGTATATGAGACATGCTATCGATTATTAAGATTAGAAACATCTTGGTTTCCAGGGAAAGTTAAATTAGTTTCTCGTAGCTAAGTGGCCTATAATATGCATATCCATGAGCATAATAGGGGCCTTTGATGGAAATAGTAGGCAGAAGCACTAAGAGCAGGAAAATAAGGAATAGTATTAGTGGTGCTTCATAAACTCTTAAAGTTCCTCAACCATCAGAAGGGAACTGTACATCCAATTTTTTCCTACATACTAAGAGTTAATCTAGATGATCCTTTCTCTATGAAAAAAAAAAAAAAAAAAAACGTATTGGATCATTTTATTCACATTAAAAACATGCTATAAATAACTTAAGAGCCACTGAAAGATTTCATTTGTCAAGTATTTAACAGTACAAATTATATCCTAATTGATGTCTTAATAGGCCCAAGTCAAGGAGATAAGATAGAGAAGTCCTGTTTTTGAACAGGTAAGAAACCCTAGACCATGCTTCCACTTTTCATTACATACTAAAAGTTTTTCTAACAGAAGCACCTTTTTCTTTTCTTGGATCCTATTCAAGATTAATGCATTAATTTATTACCATGGGAAAAATAAACATTGCAATCAATCACTAATATTGTCCAACATTTAACAGTGGAGATCATATCATAATTGATGTCTCAATTGGCCTAAAGTCAAGAGATAAGATAGACAAGTTCCACCAGGTTGAAAAAACAACATAAAGTATTTTTATGTCATTTGAAAAATATAAGATCATATGCATGTAATTACAAGCAGTCAACCAATCATTGCCAAAATGCAATAAGGAATGCTGCAAAACTATAGCAAAATTGGAAACAGCAAAGCAGTACTGTGCACATAGAACTAACTCCAGAAAGAAACAACTGAAAAAAAAAAAAAAAAAAAAAAAAAAAAAAAAAACAATAAAGCATCAAATTGAATAATAATTAAAGCAGAAGAATGAAGTAACAGGTAATGCTAAAATCTGATCAAGATACAAAACAAGCATACAGAAGGAAACCTTTAAGAGATAAAAAAGATCCTAAAAGTTTCTTCCAAAATGAAACATTTAGGAAATCTTTGATTGGTCAAAAGCATTTAAAAAAATGCAAAATGACTTAATTTTCCAGTGTATTTAAGTGATTTCTAGAAACAAAAGAATCTGAATAACAATCAGCATGGCCTGTTTAGGCAAGATTTCTAATTTCAGTGAACTCAATAAGCAGAATATAAGTGCAAGATGGGCATTTCCAATCACGTCTGATCAACTCAGTTGTCCACAAGAGATAAAAAAGGGTCAACAACAAAAATTAAAAATAGTAATTCAAAATCAATAAGCCAAAAAAAAAAAAAAAGCGGAGAAGAGAAGAGAAGAGAAGAGTAAAGGAGTAGTACACAGAAGAGCAACAGAATGGCTAGCACCGGCAGAGATAAAAAGAACCTGACGAAATGGACCAGTGACCTCACTCATACTCACATCCTCTTCTTCAGCCATTCTATATTTCTTCGCCCCAAATTTGTGGATCTTTTACAACCCAAACTCTCTCACCAAAAAAGGGTAAGATCTTTTTGTGTTTTTGCTAAAGAAGAAAGTGAAACAAAGATATTTCTGAGTATTTTGAAGATGAGGAGAGTAGTAATAAATAAGGAGACCCAACAAAAAAAAATAATGGGAAAGAAATGACGGGTAGCCTACTAGGCTTTGTTTGAATGAATTGGAAAAGTAATAATGATAATGGAAATGTAGAAGTGATAAATAGGGAGTGGGCAGGGTTCTTTATAGTGACAGAGATAGGACATGTGCATTATACATGAAAGAGTACAAACCAAGAGGAGAGACTCTATAATAACACTACACAAAAGAGAAGGAGAAGAAGAAGAAGAAACTAGACTCTCCAAACTCTCCTCCACTCCACTCCACTCAATTAATACTCTAAATTAAATTAAATTAATAGACAGACTAATAAACCTGGTTGGTTGGTTAGGTTGGTCCATGACTCCATGGTTAATGGTTCAAGCTTGGTGGGTAAGATTAATAGTGAAGATTTTTTGTTTTTGTTTTTTATGGGAATGAAACGTAAAAATAAAAGAATGAAGCATTGGTTTGGGTTTGTTTCGTTGTTTCTGGATGGGGAGGGGACAGGTAATGCAGAAACAACGGCATTGATTGCAAAGGGACCCATTTTCAATCTCAAAAGTCTTTCACTACTTTTCAACTACAAATGAAAAACCCACCCACTCCCTTAACTCTCTCCCTCTCCTTGTCTTTGGACTGTAAGCAACTGTCTTTCACTACGGTTGCCTTGCCAGCCCTGCCTGTTGCCCAAAAGAGACTGAGGGAGGAAAAATGGTTTTCACCTATAGACTTTGATCATTTTTGGAGATTACACTGTACAAAAAAATTAAAATATGAATTTATCAAAATTTATATAAATATATAATATTTTAAATACGATTAAAACACACAAAAAATAATATAAATACCACAAAATACATATTGTCAAATCTATTTATTATTACTAATGTATCAAAAATAAACTTATATATATTTTTAAAATAAAATAAAATTAGAAACAGAGCGCACATATAAATTTTCTAGTTTATTCGTTAAAAAGAAAAGATAATTATCAACATTAACACTCTAAATTGAACCATAGTTGAACATCTATTTGCCTTGCATATTTGTGACAAAAAACAAGCATGGTGAGAATGTTAACATATATCTTGGTTTTTTTATGAGTAACGTCTTGAATCTTTACCAAAAATAAAGTTGAAAAACAAAATTGTTGATACCATGATATATCATAACATAAATTGCATTTAAGAATAATAATGTTGGAAGTTAGACTGAAACCAATAAACTTAAACATAGTACATACACGTAGTAAAACCTAGACTCAATAATTCATGCAATATCAAGGTGATTAGACTCTACAAGCACTGGCTATAATATAATAGTATTTAGGGTCAATTTGGATGAACGTTGATATTGATTTTGATGAGATTGAAAATAACGGTTGTGGTGAGATTAGTTACTGTAACGGTGAGATTGAATTCAGTGATGAGATATGTGTTTGAATGCATAAATAAAGATGGTGATGAGGTTACTTATAATAAGAAGAGAAAATGATCACGAAGGATATTATATTAAAACTTATAATAATAAAATTTATAGCATATTTGAGAAGTTAATAAATGATTGAAACTACTAAAATTATTTATATATCAAATAATACTTCAGTAAATAAATATTTGAAAATTATTTTCATATATATTTTAATGTTATTTAACATTACAATTCTTAAAAATTATATTCAATAAATATTAACATATTATTTTATATCAAAACCATATATTTAGGTTTTTAGTAATAAAAAATATAATAATTACATGCCATAAATATAAACTAATAGTTTATATATTTACATATATGTGCACTAATAAACATTTTTTTTCTTATTTACTGTATAATATATTTAGTTATCAATTTGTATATATTAATTTATTTATTCAATTATTTACTTATTTAATTCTAGATTTTATAATTTTTAAATATTAATTAATTTTTTAATAATGTACTTACGTGAGATTTCTGTATATATTAACTAATGAATTTATATTTCTATATACTTGTTAAGTTATTTAAGTGCTAAATTATGTAGTATTTATTGTTTTTAACACATATACTTATTTATTTTTTTTAGGATTTTACTTGGATATTTTTTTTAATACATGAAAACACATTAATTTTATAAAAAAAAAAATACAAAGTTTCATTAGAATTGAGAATTAGACAATGGTACAAAGTTTCTTTGGGAAGACGAGCTCATTAGACTAGTCGCTATGGATTCTATTAACATGGCGATTTGAATGTCATCTTCACTATTATTAGAAGAATTTGATTCACTTCGATCAAAATGGTTTTTAGAAGTCGGTATGTCAGGCATATTTTAAAATTCTCTAAAATCTTCATCACTTGATTCATCATGTTTTTGACTGTAGTTATGCAAAATTATCGTTGCATTTACAATTAAATCTTGTTTATCGAATGAATAACTTGGAATATCTCGTAAAATTGGCTTCTTTTTTTTTTCACACTCCAAATATTCGTTCAATCACAGCGCAATAAAAAATGTCCATGATTAAAGATTTCTTTTTTTCCTGATGCCCAACGATTACCTCAACGAAAATCAAGTAAAAGATATCGTTCCTTTTTATATAGTCTCAAAAAAAAGTCATTTGTGGATATCCTGAATCCACAAGATAATATTTACCTACAAAAAATAAAATGTTACAAAAATTATTTACATTTTTAACATAAGATATGATGCACTCAAAAGAGCATATCTTATTTAACCTTGCACTAAAAAGATCAATTGTAAGTATAGTAGTTAGCAAGGGTCGAGTCCTCAGAGATTGGGTTTTGGTTTATAAATCATTAGTTTAAAACTTAAATTCAAAGAAAACAAAAGTTAAAGGGGTTTTAAACTTAAGCAAACAATAAAAATAAGAAAGCAAGTAAACAAGAAGTAATCAGATATGAGAAATATGGCTAAAGGTTCATTCTCCACCACTAGACATCATTAAGAATCAATAATCAGATCTATCAACATCAATTAACTATCAAAATTAAGAACCGTAGATAACAACAAGCTCTGTTACCCCAATTTTCCCTTAGTTCGTCGTTAAATAGAACAAGCTCTCTATTTAATCTCTAACCGCTAGACAACCTAGAATAAAAATCTCTAGATTTAATGTAATGTCAGCTTTATGATAAGAAAGATAGGTTGATCTAGGCAACAAACACATAAGCTCGGATTGTTTAACCTATGTTATGTTCCACTTTGCAATTAGCTAAAACTCTAACATAATCATTAACCACAAATTACCACTTATGAATAGGAAATCAAGACAATAACACGGATCAAGACTCCTAAACTAGCAACAGATAATTATAAAGATCTATCTAGTTGTACACCTAAACAAATCAAGACAAAGATCATAAACAATTCTTATGGAAGAACATAATCAACTTTGATAGAAAATTAATGATAGATAAAATCTGAAAATCAATTACAAAACTTGTCTAGGGCTTTGAAATCACCCTTAACCAAAGAAAAGTTTAGCTTTGCATAGGCATCGTTAACATAAACATAGAATTAAAAAAGAAAATAAGAAGAAAACTAAAGAAAGAAGAAGAAAATCAGAATACAAGAGTAGAAGAAGTGTCGATATCAGCTCTCCCTTGTGTCTCTATTTATAGGCAACCCTTAGGTCTTGAGCATTTAATGTTGAGTGGCAGCCAATGTTTCTTCAAAATAAGGAAAGGTTGGTGACTTGGAGCCAAATGATATTTAAACAAGGAAAGATGCTTTACTTGCAGCCAAAGCATGTAGAAATAAGGAAAGTCATAGCTGATTTAAATCTCTTACTTTGGCAAGGATTAACTTTAAGGAAAGATTCTTGCAATTAATGCAATTAATGCAAAGTTGAAAGGTTGACAGCCACTAATCCTACTTTATCTAGGATTTTTTCACATGGCTAATTAAGTTGATTCTTACAATTAATGGAATTAATGCAAGATAACACCTACAAAACACAAAACCATAGTAAACTATCAAGGATTTAAAGGACCTAAGCATAAAATATAAGGAATTGATATATGAAAATATATGAATTTAAGCACTTATCAAACTCCCCCACACTTAGTCTTTTGCTAGTCCTCGAGCAAAATCAAATAGAGAGCAAGTAAGAAAATCGAATCTAGTTCACCTTCAATACAACTTATAGACAATCATTGAACAAGTCTTATAAACTAATCAATAGCTTAAAGAGTTTCACAAAAAATCATGCTTGATAATAAAGGGTTTGAGTTAAGCTAACATTAACATAATATATCTCAATCAAAATAGTGCATGTTCAAACTTAATATTAACTTCTCACATGGGATACTCTCATGATTTTCACTCTTTAAAGTAGTGATAAAATGTTTACACTCAATCAATCTCATGAAAACAGTTCTACCATATGCTTGCTTGTCCACCTATTCTCCACTACTTAGATCATGCAACTTCATGAATCAAGAGGTCTTTATTCAAGGTTGTAATAGGGCCAAGAGTTTATAATGTGGTTAAAGAATAAAAGGATAAAGATATCATAAAGGTTCCAAAGATTTCATAGAGTTTAGAGACATAATAAGATCATACAAATAAAACTTCTCAAAACTCTTATAAAACACATAATAAAATAGGCTAAGTATTCATGTTGAGCCTTTGCTTCATTCTAACCAACTTTGTAACATATTTTTATTTTCTTTAACTAGAAGTTCAAGAGATGGTTCAATTTTTTTTTTCATTTTTTTTATATATGGGAATGTATTTGACAATGATCCTTTTCTTTTTCTCTTTACTTTTTCTTTTCTTTTCTTCCCCCATATTTATCTTTTGTTCTAACCCAAATTTTCAAAAAGTATCCCTTGTTTTTGCAATTTGTCTCAAACATTCTAGTCCATCTTTAGAACAAGGATAAAGATATAAATGTATTTAGGCTAGATGTAAGATATGGTTACCAAAGAAATAGCTTATTCAATGTAGGCTCAAATTGGTTCACTAGGGGGATGTTCTCATGGAACATCAATAAGGGATTAGTTTATTTGGCATTAGTAAAAATCACAATGCCTCTATCATATCTGATAACTCGTATAATTATATAGTTTTTAGTTATGTTTTATTATTGTTTTGTGTCAAATACGAGTTATTATTGTTTAGTCTAATTGTGTTTATGATCTTTTATATTTTTATGTAATTTGGTGTTTTTCACAAGTTTCTTTGAGTGATTTCAGATTACTAGAATTAAGGGCAAATCCAGTTCAGTTCCAGTTCCGACACCTTTTGCCATATCAGCTATATCTGGAGTTTCACTGAAGCAATAAGGCTGCAATTTGTAGCCGTGCAAAGCTAAGAGGCATATCTATCTTTTTCATGTTTTACACTTCTTGAAACGGAGTCGTTTTCCCTAGCGAAATCGACCATCAAGTTGGCTGATGTGCAATGACGTCTGTGCTGACCTGTTTTCATATTTTGCCCATATCTGCTTATCCACATCAGCAAATGAGCTGATTCCAATGGCTATGGATCCGTAACTGATAGGGGAACCTTTGTCTAGAAGACCATATGATCAGATCAGGCCTCTAATATTGACGAAATCGACCATCAAGTTGGCTGATGTGCAATGACGTCTGTGCTGACCTGTTTTCGTATTTTGCCCATATCTGCTTATCCACATCAGCAAATGAGCTGATTCCAACGGCTATGGATCCGTAACTGATAGGGGAACCTTTTTCTAGAAGACCATGTGATCAGATCAGGCCTCCAACATTGACGAAATCGACCATCAAGTTGGCTGATCAAAATTGTCATACAATATGACGAAAATTGTTAGAAAAATTCACCCACCTATTATACCTACCTTTGAAATTTGTAAAGCTTGTCTCTTGTCATTTAGCCCTCCAAAATGTGTATAAATAGAGGGCCTTGGATGATTGTAGAGGATATATTGTACATAGGTAGGATATTAACCATTTTAATAAAATTCTCTAAGTTTTCTTCTTCTTTCTTTTCTCTAGTTTTCTTTCTTTTCTCTAGTTTTCTTTTTCTTTAGAGAGAGCAAAAGGTTGGATAATTAATATTCTTCCTCTTCTTCTTTCTTTCTTTTATTTTCTTCTTAGATTTTCTTTAATTTTATGTTTATGTTTATAATGCCTATGCTAGGCTAAACTTCTATTTGGTTAAGGGTGATTTCAAAGCCCTAGACATGTTTTGTGATTGATTTTCAGATTCTATCTATCATTAATTTTCTATCAAAGTTGCTTATGTTCTTCTACAAGAATTGTTCATGATGTTGTCTTGATTTGTTTAGGTGTACAACTAGATAGATCTTGATAATTATCTATTGCTAGTTTAGGAGTCTTGATCCGTGTAATTGTCTTGATTTCCTATTCATAAGTGGCAATTTGTGATTAATGATTATGGTCAAGTTTTCAATAATTGCAAAGTGGAACATAACCTAAGTTGAACAATCCGAGCTTATGTGTTTGTTGCTTAGATCAACCTATCTTTCTCATCATAAAGCTGCCATTAAATTGAATTTAGAGAGCTTATTCTAGGTTGTTTAATGGTTAGAGATTAAATAGAGAGCTTGTTCTATTTAACGACAAACTAAGGAAAGATTGGGATAACAGAGCTTGTTGTTATCTACGGTTGTTAACTTTGATAGTTGGTTGATATTGATAGATCTGAAATTGATTCTTAATGATGTCTAGTGGTGGAGAATGAAACCTTAACCATATTTTTCATATTTGATTCTTCTTACTTACTTGTTTTTTTACTTTTCTAGTTTGCTTATTTTTAAAGTATATTTATTTTTATTGGCTGGTTATACCGCCTAATTTGTATATTAACTTTGTTTTATTTTTATTGGCTGGTTATACCGCCTAATTTAGTATATATATTGGCTGGTTATACCGCCTAATTTAGTATATATATTTTTATTGGCTGGTTATACCGCCTTGCATCTTATTTACTTTAGTTTAAATCTGGCTTCAAAAACCCCTTTTCTTTTATTGTTCTTGAATTTAAGTTTTAAACTATTAACTTATAAACTAAAACCCAATCCCTGAGGACTCGACCCTTGCTAACTACTATACTTACAATTTATCTTTTTAGTGCAAGGTTAAATAAGATACACTCTTTTGGGTGCATCAAATTTTTGGCGCCGTTGCCGGGGATTGCTTTCTTTAGTTTATTTGTTACTTGGTTTATTCTTATTTTCAGTTCTAATTAATTTTATTTTCTTGTACATACGGGTTTTTCCTATCAAATTTTGAAAAAAAAAAAAAAACGATGGAATTGAGCAATCTAACACTTGAAGAGTTGGTGGCATACATGAACATGGAGAATCAACAAGCCAATCTCACCTTCCCAGTGCAACAATTTGCCATGGGAGGATGTCAAGGCCATCAAGTGTTCCAAGACCAGTAGTATGATCATTACTCAAACACTTACCATGAGTGATGGTGGGATCATACTAATTATGGCTACTCGAAAAATTACCAAGAAGTAGATCCTTATGCCAATTACACTCATCCATCTAGCTTCAATCAATCATGGTCCCAAGAACCAGATCTTTTTCAACCACCACATATGACTCAAAACTCAGGTACTTCCTTAGAAGATCTTGTCGATTCTCTTGTTACTAATACTTTGCAATTTCAACAGGAAACAAGGGCAAGTATCCAGAGTTTGGAAAGGCAAATGAGCCTATTGGCTAGTAGTATGGTGGTATGGGTAGCACAAAGATCTGAAGAACTCTCTGCCCAAACAATGATTAACCCAAAAGAGAATACTACTATTGTGACCTTGAGGAATGAGGAACAAGATGAGGATGAGACAAAATTAGAGATGAATTATATTCTTGAGGATAATGAAGCCAATGATCCAAATAAGAGTATTTCGGCACCTGAGGTAACGTTTGAGATTCCAATTTTTACTAATGTTTCTTCTCCATCTTTTCCTAGTAGATTCGCAAAGTTCAAGGAGGATGAACATGAACAAGACACGCTGGAAACCTTAAACAGTTTGTTTGTGGATGTCATTCAACAAGTACCAAAAGATGCACCATTCCTCGATGAGATATGCACCACCAAGGATGATGGAATAATACTTGTAATGGAGAATGCATCCACTGTTGTGCAAAGAAAGCTTCCTCTCAAACGCATAAATTTGGGAAATTTCATGTATGAGCCTGACAAGCCTAAAAAGCCAAGAAAGGGTGTTGGTTAGATTCAAAACACTAACTCAAGTGTTAATTGGGAAGGCAGCCCAATGAAATTGCCAACCTTCCATATTCAGATTTGCTTTCTCTTTCTTTTTCTTTTTCTTTTATTATTTTTATTGTTTTTATTTTTATTTCTTATGTTTCTTTGTTAATTGTGTTTACTGTTTTTAAGTTCATTTAGGCTGCATAAGTTTCTTTTGTTTAATAGTTCTTTTCTCTTACATATAATTCTTGCATTGGGGGATAATAGCATTACATTAATGACAATGTAAGAATTATGTGTGGGGGAAGAATTTAGGATTTTATTTTTGAGTTTTTTTTATGTTGTTTTTCTTTCTGATCCTTGTTTTGAAAATAACTAGATGTAAATATAATTTTTTTTAACCCCGGTTAAATGGCGGATAACGGTACTCCGTGATTATTTAAGTCGGTTCCATCAGCTACCCACAAAACTGATATTGTATATAAATTTCTCTTCCAATTTCTCTTTCATTTTTTTTCATTTTTTTTTTCAGGATGGATGATATTCTCACAAGATTGCAGAAACGATTTCCTCCTTTTCCTCGAAATATTTTACTGAAGCTTTACCAAGTTCGATTTGAAAGATTAAGAATGCTTATGCACAAAGGGATTCCTGGAGACATACGTTGGATAATTGAAGCCAAGGTACGTGAAGATGAATATCTTCCTGTTTTGCATTTACCAGGTACAGGTAGAAGCACTTTTGCAAAGAAGCGACGAGCAAAGCGCATGAGTTCAAATTGCCACAAATGTGCACGATGGACGTGTAACGGTAAATGTCGTTCTATTGGGATTCCGTCGTCTAATCGAGATGATAAAATTGAATTCATTAAGGATGGACTGAGTAAGGAGAATTTGGGTAATAACCAACTTTCTCTTGAGACGCATCCTAGTGGAGACGTACAAAGAGAAATTCTTGATTTATGGCCGCAATTCCAAAGGGAATGGCAACATCTTGGGAATCTGATGTTAAAAGACCCTGTTTGCCAGCTTGTAAGAAAACTGGATGGGAAGCATATCCTCGACTCATAGAAGGCGTTTAAGCCGTTTCTGGACGTAAAACCAGAGGAAGATGTGAGCCACAATCACAACTACAATAAATGACTTCTCAGCTTTTGGTTTGATTTGCAATAACTTTATTTTGGTTTAATTTACGTGTTGTTCGATTTGTGTAATTATTCTCGTTTTTTATTTTTTATTTTGTCTTTTACGATTGATTTTTCTTCTCTTTTTGATTTTCTTCCTGAAATCACGCAAAAATCTTTTGTTAGGTTAACATTTTCTTCTGACAGGTCAGATACACTTTCGGCAACATTATTACTCTTGTCTGATTCACTACTCAGTCCTCTATATATTACACCATGTACTCATTCTCTTTCAGGCACTCGAAGAAAAAAAAAATGGAAAGTACTTCGTCCCAGCGCATTAAAAAAATTTGTGTCTTTGGAGGTGCTTATCCAGGAAAAAATAACATATTCGCTGATGAAGCCATAAGAGTTGGAGTAATACTTGCCCAACAAAAGATCCAGTTGATTTATGGAGGTGGTAGTACGGGTTTAATGGGAGCAGTCGCTACAGCAGCACACGCTGGAGGAAGTCCAGTTCTAGGAGTCGTGCCAAAACTATTCACAAGTTTTTGTGGACCTACCATGGGTAAGGAAATACAAGTCTGGAGTATCCCTGAACGGATAACAATCATGTACCATTCTGCCGATGCATTCATTGCTTTACCAGGAGGTCTGGGTACATTGGAAGAAATAGCTTGCGTGGCTTCTTGGTCATCTTTGGTCACAAATAAGAAACCCATTGGTTTGCTTAATATTAATGGTTATTTTAGTAATTTGCTTTCATATTTAGATAATGCTATGGATAATGGATTCATGTTTTCAGAGGCAAGGAGAACCATAATTTCTGCTACAACCATTGAAGATTTACTCAAAAAGCTCCAAGCTTATGAGTGTTTATCTGCTACGGTTGTTTCGCAAACGTTCGGAAAAAGAAAAAGAGATATGGACGAGCAAGGAGTGGATTGCACTTTGTCTTTGTGACATTATCTAACATTTTGTTTGTTGTGTCTCAGTTATAATAAGTGGTTAGCAACCTCTGCAGGTAATATCTCCTAAATCCTACCTTTAAAATTTGACATTGGGGACAATGTCATATTTTAGTATGGGGTAAGGGACATATTTTGCTAATTAAAAAAAAAAAAAATTGTTGTGTTTTAAGCCATTTAGAAGTATTCATTTTGAACAAGGTCTGAGTAAGGGAGACTTGAGACATACCTTGTCAGTTTGATTTCTTCTTTTCAAAAAAAAAAAAAAGTTTGTTGTGTTTTAAGCAATTTAGAAGTATTCATTCTGAACAAGGTCTGAGTAAGGGAGACTTGAGACATACCTTGTCAGTTTGATTTTAATCTTTTTATGTTTACTTGTTAATTTTTGTTTAGTATTTTAGGATTATTTAGGTTGCATGAGTTTGTTTTGTTTTGTTTTGAGTCTAGTTGTTCCTATTCTTATGTTATTAGTTCTTTTCTCTTACACATGATTCTTTCATTTGGGTTAATAGACTTACATTGAGGACAATGTAAGAATTAAGTGTGGGGGGAATGATTTAGGATTTCTTTTATTTTCGCCTACTATTTTTTTTATGAGTCTTTATTATTATTATTTTTAGTGTGTTTTAGTTCCTTTTTAATACAATGATGAGATATGAATTGCATAGGTCTAAACTGGTTACTAGTGAGAAGATTTTCATGAGAATTAAGCTTGATACTAATTTTTATGAGCCAATGTTAATATGATATGTTGATTGAGAAAGAAGCATGTTTAGACTTAAAACTGACTTGTATAATCATCATTGTGAGTTTTTGAGCCTAAAATGATTGATGCATTATACAAATCAATCTAATTTCTTTCTTGAGTGCTCTTATGATTACATGATTCTCTAGAACTTGCTTTAAACCGTTTGAGACTATATTGATACATGTGACAACATGAATATGATAGAGGCATTAGGATTATAACCAGAGCCAAATAGCCATCTCTTATTGATGTTCCAAGAGAACACACCCTTAGTGAACCAATTTGAGCCTACATTGAATAAGCTATCTCTTTGGTAACCATAACTTGTCCCTAACCTAAATATACTTATATCTTTACCTTTGTTCCAAAGATGAATTAGCATGATTTGAGACAAGTTGCAAAGACAAGGGATATTTTTTGGTTAGAAACAAGAAATAAGTGTGGGGGGAAAAGAAAAGAAAAGTCAAGAGAAAAAGAAATGGAATACTGGAAAATACATTCCCATGTGAAAAAAAAAAAATTGAATAATCTCTTGAACTTCTAGTTAAAGAAAAGAAAAAGATGTTCGAAAGTTGGTTAGAATGAAGTAAAGGCTCAACATGAAATATTCAGCCTATGTGATTATGTACTTCTAAAGAATATTGAGAAAGTTTTATCTGCAAAATCTTATTTTGTCTCTAAATTCTATGAAGTCTTTGGAATGTTTGTGATATCTTTTCCTTTTTATTCTTTAACCATATTATTACCTCTTGGCCCCATTACAACATTGATTAAAGACCTCTTGATTTATGAAGTTGCATGATCTTTTAGTGGAGAATAGGTAGACAAGCAAGCATATGGTAGAACTATTTTCATGAGATTGATTGAGTGTAAACACTTTACCACTACTTTAAAGAGTGAAAATCATGAGAGTATCCCATATGAGAAGTTGAGATTAAGTTTGAATGTGCACTATTTTGATTGAAATATGTTATGTTAATATTGGCTTAACTCAAACAATTTACATTCAAGCATGATTTTTTGTGTAATTCTTTAAGCTATTGATTAGTTTATAAGACTTGTTCAAAGATTGTCTCTAATTTATATTGAAAAGGTTAGGAGTAAATATTTTTAGTATATGTAGTTTATTTATATTTTAGTTTTTCAATGTTTGTGGGTATCGTTCTAGTAAACCCTCACGAGACTAAACTCGTCCACTAGGGACACCTAGGGGTTTAAAGGCTTGTGTCACATGCTAAGTGCCACCGTGATTTCCTGCGAAAGTGGATTAGATTAGATTTTCTTATTTTATTTTTATTTGATTTTGCTCGAGGACTAGCAAAAAGCTAAGTGTGGGGGTGTGATAACTCGTATAATTATATAGTTTTTAGTTATGTTTTATTATTGTTTTGTGTCAAATACGAGTTATTATTGTTTAGTCTAATTGTGTTTATGATCTTTTATATTTTTATGTAATTTGGTGTTTTTCACAAGTTTCTTTGAGTGATTTCAGATTACTAGAATTAAGGGCAAATCCAGTTCAGTTCCAGTTCCGACACCTTTTGCCATATCAGCTATATCTGGAGTTTCACTGAAGCAATAAGGCTGAAATTTGTAGCCGTGCAAAGCTAAGAGGCATATCTATCTTTTTCATGTTTTACACTTCTTGAAACGGAGTCGTTTTCCCTAGCGAAATCGACCATCAAGTTGGCTGATGTGCAATGACGTCTGTGCTGACCTGTTTTCATATTTTGCCCATATCTGCTTATCCACATCAGCAAATGAGCTGATTCCAATGGCTATGGATCCGTAACTAATAGGGGAACCTTTGTCTAGAAGACCATATGATCAGATCAGGCCTCTAATATTGACGAAATCGACCATCAAGTTGGCTGATGTGCAATGACGTCTGTGCTGACCTGTTTTCGTATTTTGCCCATATCTGCTTATCCACATCAGCAAATGAGCTGATTCCAACGGCTATGGATCCGTAACTGATAGGGGAACCTTTTTCTAGAAGACCATGTGATCAGATCAGGCCTCCAACATTGACGAAATTGACCATCAAGTTGGCTGATCAAAATTGTCATACAATATGACGAAAATTGTTAGAAAAATTCACCCACCTATTATACCTACCTTTGAAATTTGTAAAGCTTGTCTCTTGTCATTTAGCCCTCCAAAATGTGTATAAATAGAGGGCCTTGGATGATTGTAGAGGATATATTGTACATAGGTAGGATATTAGCCATTTTAATAAAATTCTCTAAGTTTTCTTCTTCTTTCTTTTCTCTAGTTTTCTTTCTTTTCTCTAGTTTTCTTTTTCTTTAGAGAGAGCAAGAGGTTGGATAATTAATATTCTTCCTCTTCTTCTTTCTTTCTTTTATTTTCTTCTTAGATTTTCTTTAATTTTATGTTTATGTTTATAATGCCTATGCTAGGCTAAACTTCTATTTGGTTAAGGGTGATTTCAAAGCCCTAGACATGTTTTGTGATTGATTTTCAGATTCTATCTATCATTAATTTTCTATCAAAGTTGCTTATGTTCTTCTACAAGAATTGTTCATGATGTTGTCTTGATTTGTTTAGGTGTACAACTAGATAGATCTTGATAATTATCTATTGCTAGTTTAGGAGTCTTGATCCGTGTAATTGTCTTGATTTCCTATTCATAAGTGGCAATTTGTGATTAATGATTATGGTCAAGTTTTCAATAATTGCAAAGTGAAACATAACCTAAGTTGAACAATCCGAGCTTATGTGTTTGTTGCTTAGATCAACCTATCTTTCTCATCATAAAGCTGCCATTAAATTGAATTTAGAGAGCTTATTCTAGGTTGTTTAATGGTTAGAGATTAAATAGAGAGCTTGTTCTATTTAACGACAAACTAAGGAAAGATTGGGATAACAGAGCTTGTTGTTATCTACGGTTGTTAACTTTGATAGTTGGTTGATATTGATAGATCTGAAATTGATTCTTAATGATGTCTAGTGGTGGAGAATGAAACCTTAACCATATTTTTCATATTTGATTCTTCTTACTTACTTGTTTTTTTACTTTTCTAGTTTGCTTATTTTTAAAAGTATATTTATTTTTATTGGCTGGTTATACCGCCTAATTTGTATATTAACTTTGTTTTATTTTTATTGGCTGGTTATACCGCCTAATTTAGTATATATATTTTTATTGGCTGGTTATACCGCCTTGCATCTTATTTACTTTAGTTTAAATCTGGCTTCAAAAACCCCTTTTCTTTTATTGTTCTTGAATTTAAGTTTTAAACTATTAACTTATAAACTAAAACCCAATCCCTGAGGACTCGACCCTTGCTAACTACTATACTTACAATTTATCTTTTTAGTGCAAGGTTAAATAAGATACACTCTTTGGGTGCATCAATATCCATGTAGTTACATGCATCAATATAGTCTCAAAAAGGTTTAAAGCAAGTTCTAGAATAATGTAATCATGAGAGCACACAAGAAAGAAATTAGATTGATATGTATAATGCATCAATCATATTGGCTCAAACTCACAAGGATGATTATACAAGTCAATTTTAAGTCTAAACATGCTTCTTTCTCAATCAACATATCATATTAACATTGGCCCATGAAAAATAGTATTCAAGCTCAATTCTCATGAAAATCTTATCACTAATGATTAGTTTTAGACCTAATGCAATTCATATCTCATCATAGTATTGAAAGTAACTAAAACACAGTAAAAAACAAAACTAAACTAAAGGAAATAGTATTTAAGTCTTGTTTTCTAAATGCTTGAAAAAAAATCGACTATCATGCGCCATCCCTTCCCAACCAAGAAACTAAAAAATAAGCACATGTTGAAGTCACAAGCTGCTATTATATTTTGTGTTGATTCACTTTTCCTACCAATGTAAAGATTCTGTTGGGACAGTGAAATGCATGCTTTTATATGAGTTCCATTTATGATTGCAATACAATCCTACATGAAAAATTGAATAGTATGATTAGCATCATTAACAATTTTTATCTTGAATATATATAAAATATCTAAAATTTACCTTAAAGTGTGGCCAATATCTTGTATCATT
Source organism: Fremontodendron californicum (assembly GCA_030761205.1). Taxonomy (NCBI): domain Eukaryota; kingdom Viridiplantae; phylum Streptophyta; class Magnoliopsida; order Malvales; family Malvaceae; genus Fremontodendron; species Fremontodendron californicum. The sequence goes on from JAULJL010000037.1 coordinate 7,406,094, forward strand.
TCAAATGTAATCTGGTATTTTCGCAAATTGACCTTTAATTGGTTTAATCGTGTCTATTCCCATTGAGCATATATACTCAACATATCGGCAAACATTCGACTAACAATTTTACCAGGCTGTTGAAATTGCTCTCTCGTATTCCAATTTGATTCCCTATTGCTAAGAATGTACAATGATAATGCTAACTTCTCCATTACAGAGACATTCTCATGCTTTATGCCATAATTTGTTTGAAAATGATGCACCCAAAAGAGTGTATCTTTATTAAACCTTGCAATTAATATGATCAATTATAATAAAATAGCATGCAAGGGCCGAATCCAGAGAGATTGGTTTTTAGTTTATAAAATACTAGTTTAAAACTTAAATTCAAAGAAAACAAAAGTAAAAAGGATTTTGAAATTGGTTTAAACATAAGTAAACAATAAAAATAAGAAAGCAAGTAAACAAGAAGTAATCAGATGTGAGAAATATGGCTAAAGGTTCATTCTCCACCACTAGACATCATTAAAAATCAAAGTCAGACCACTCAATATCAATTATCTATCAAAGTTAACAACCGTAGATAACAACCTCCCATGTTACCCCAATCTTTACTTAGTTCATCGTTAAGCAGGACGAACGGCACTACTTAATCTCTAAGTAGCAAACAACCTAGGATAAACATCTCTAAATTTAATTTGACAGCAACTTTAGGATGAGAAAGATAGGTTGATCTAAGTAACAAAAGCATGAACATGCCTTGTTTAACTTAGGTTATGTTCCACTTTGCAATTAGCGAAAACTTTAACATAATCATTAATCACAAATTGCCACTTATGAATAGGAAATCAAGACAATTACATGGATCAAGACTCCTAAACTAGCATTAGATACTTATCAAGATCTATCTAGTATGCATCCTAAACAAATCAAGATAAAAATCATAAACAATTCTTATGGAAGAACACAAGCAACTTTGATAGAAAACTAATAATAGATAGAATCTGAAAATTAATTACAAAAAATGTCTAGGGCTTTGAAATCACCTTTAACCAAAGAGAATTTAGCCTAGCATAGGCATAGATAATATATATATATATATATAAAACTAAAAAGAAAATAAAAGAATGGAGGAGAAAAAGAAGAAGAATAATGATGATCTTTAAGTCTCCTCAAAAGATGGATAGTTTATGGCTCAAAAGATGGTATTTATAGAGTTTTAAAACCCTGGGAACAAGTCTTTGCCGCACAAGTAAGGTTAGGGACTGAAAAATCATGTTTTTGGCAAGTTTTTGCGAATTATTGGCGCCTAGGCGCCAAGCATACTGCCTTGTATTTTTCTGCTGCATCGTCTCGCATTTCTTCGACTGATTTGGATGACCATTTCTTGTTCGATTTGAGCATGTAAACTATCGTTGGAAATGTATTCAAGTCAGCTTCAAAAGTCGAGAGAAAGTTTCTTTAAATAAAGATTTTAATATAATTATTTACTTGCAACAAGCTCCAGAGGTCAAATCTGCCTTCTTGCTTTGCAACCAAAAATTTATCTTTTTGACTCTCGAGTCTTCTTCCATCTTGTGATTATGATTTTGTAAGTTCTTTACCATCATTATTGACATCTTTTGATTTCATTCTCCTTATTGTACCTAAAATTCAAAAACATAATATAAGTGAACAAGATAAAGATCGAAAACATAACAAAAACTAAAGGTAGAAAGACATAAAATGTATATTTTATGAGCTTATGAAATACCTCCACACTTAGCTTTTTGCTAGTACTCGAGCCAAACAAAATAAAATAAGAAAATCTAATCTAATCCACTTTCGTAGGAAATCACGGTGGCACTTAGGATGTGACACAAGCCTTTGAACCCCTAGGTGTCTCTAGTGGACGAGTTTAGTCTCGTGAAGGTTTACTAGAATGATACCCACAAACATTGAAAAACTAAAATAAGAATAATTTAGCATACACTAAAAATAGTTACTCCTAATCCTTTCAATATAAATTAGAGACAACCTTTGAACAAGTCTTATAAACTAATCAATAGCTTAAAGAATTTCACAAAAAAATCATGCTTGAATGTAAATAGTTTGAGTTAAGCTAATATTAACATAACATATTTCAATCAAAATAGTGCATATTCAAACTTAATCTCAACTTCTCACATGGGATACTCTCATGATTTTCACTCTTTGGTAAAGTGTTTACACTCAATCAATTTCATGAAAACAGTTCTACCATATTCTTGCTTGTCCACCTATTCTCCACTATTTAGATCATTCAACTTCATAAATCAAGAGGTCTTTATTCAAGGTTGTAGTAGGGCCAAGGGGTTGTAATGTGATTAAAGAATAAAAGGATAAAGATATCACAAAGGTTTCAAAGATTTCATAGAGTTTAGAGACATAATATGATCAAAGAAATAAAATTTCTCAAAACTCTTATAAAGCACATAATAACATAAGCTAAATATTAATGTTGAGCCTTTGCTTCATTCTAACCAACTTTGTAACATCTTTTTCTTTAATCAAAAGTTCAAGAGATGATTTTTTTTTTTCAATATGGGAATGTATTTGACAATATTCCCTTTCTTTTTCTCTTGACTTTTCTTTTCTTTCCCCCCACACTTATTTCTTGTTTCTAACCGAAATTATCAATAGATCTTCCTTGTCTTTGCAAAATGTCTCAAAACATGTTAATTCATCTTTAGAGCAAGGGTAAGGATATAAATATATTTAGGCTAGGTGTGAGATGTGGTTACCAATAAAATAGCTTAATCAATATAGGCTCAAATTGGCTCACTAGGAGGATGTTCTCTTAGAACATCAATATTGGATGGTTGTTTGGCCCTGGTTATAATCCTAATGCCTCTATCATATTCATGTTGTCACATGTATCAATATAGTTTCAAACGGTTTAAAGCAAGTTCTAGAGAAACATGTTATCATGAGAGCACACAAGAAAGAAATTGGATTGATATGTATAATGCATCAATCATATAGGCTCAAAACTCACAAGGATGATTATACAAGTCAATATTAAGTCTAAACATGCTTCTTTCTCAATCAACATATCATATTATCATTGGCTCATAAAAAATAGTATCAAGCTTAATTCTCATGAAAATCTTCTCACTAGTAACTAGTTTTAGACCTATACAATTCATGTCTCATCATTGTTTGAAAAAAATTAGAAACACACTAAAAACAAATTAAAAAGACTCAAAATCAAAAAATTTGACAACCTAAAATAAGAAATCCTAAATTCTTCCCCCCACACTTAATTCTTACATTATCCTCAATGTAATACTATCACCCCATATGCAAGAATTATACGTAAGAGAAAAGAACTATTAAATAAAAAAAGAAAAATAATTAAAAAAATATATAAAAGATAGAGGGATGGAGAGTAAGAAATAGCAAATATGATTATAATGTGTGCTCTCCATCCAATTGGGTTGCCTCCCAAGAAGCGCTTGGTTTATTGTCCTTAGTCTGACTTATTAAAACACAAAAATAAACAAAATTATTAAAAACTCAAAACAAAGCAAACTAATGAAACTTAAATAAACCTAAAAAATTAAAAATGAAGCAAGCAAGAAAAAGAAAGCAAATATGTTATGGTAGGTTGACAATTTCTTCATTAATTGGGCTGCTTTCAATTAGCACTTGATTTAATATGTCCAACCTAACCAACACCCCTTTTTGGCTTTTTAGGCTTGTCAAGCTCATACATGAAACTTCCCAAATTTGTGTGATAGAAAGCTTTCTTTGCACAATAGTGGATGCATTCTCCATTACAAGTATTATTCCATCATCCTTTGTGGTGCATATCTCATCGAAGAATGGAGCATATTTTGGTACTTGTTGAATGGCATCCACAAACAAGTTGTTTAAGGTTTCCCACATGTGTTGTTCATATTTCTTCTCCTTAAACTTTGCGAATCTACTAGGAAAAGATGGAGAAGAAACATTAGCAAAAATTGGAACCTTAAAAGTTACCTCAGGTGCCAAAATACTCTCCTTCGAAATTGAAGCTTCATTATCTTCAAGAAGTAAATCCATCTCTAGTTCTTTCTCATCCTCGGGTTCCCTTGAATTTTCTGATTCATCCTCAAGTTGTGTGGCACTAACATTCTCCTTTGGATCAATCATAGTTTGGGAAGGGAGTTGTTCATGTAGTTCCTCAGATCCTTCTTCTACCCATCGCGCCAAACCACTAGCCAATTGGCTCATTTGCTTTTCCAAATTCAGGATACTTTCCCTTGTTTCCTGTTGAAGTTGCAATTGGTTAGTAGTGAGGGAATTGACAAGATCTTTCAAAGAAGTACTTGAATTTTGCTGTGGAGGTTGAAAAATATCTTGTTGTTGTGTCCATGGTTGAGTGGAGACAGATTGAGCCCTTCTTTCTTGTTGAAATTCCAAAGTATTCGCAACAACAATTTTGACAAGGTCTTTTAATTCTTGATCTGGTTCTTGAGACCAGGATTGATTGAAGCTCGATGGATTATTGTAGTTGGCATAAGGATCTATTTCTTGATAATTTCTCGAGTAGCCATAATTAGAATGATCCCACCATCCCTCATTGTTAGTGTTTGGGAAAGGATCACATTGTGGAACCTTTGTTGGCTTTGGTATCCTTCCACATCCTAGGCTGGTTCAAAATTATCTTTTCAGTAGTATGGGCACCAATTGATTGCATGATCCGTCATGAAGCACACTTCACATTGCCTTATATGTTGAATCTCACTTATGGCCACTTGTTGAACTATGGAGATGAGATTGTCTAGTTGGTTCTGAAGTTTTGATGTAACACCTTCCATATCTTTTTGCTTGAATTCTTAAAGGAAAAACCTGTATGTACAAGAAAAATAAAATTAATTACATCTGAAAATAAGAATAAACCAAGTAACAAATAAACTAAATAAAGCAATCCCCGACAACGGCGCCAAAAACTTGATGCACCCAAAAGATTGTATCTTTATTAAACCTTGCAATTAATATGATCAATTATAGTAAAGTAGCATGCAAGGGTCGAATCCACAGAGATTAGTTTTTAGTTTATAAATTATTAGTTTAAAACTTAAATTCAAAGAAAACAAAAGTAAAAGGGATTTTGAAATCAGTTTAAACTTAAGCAAACAATGCAAATAAGAAAGCAAATAAACAAGAAGTAATCAGATGTGAGAAATATGGCTAAAGGTTCATTCTCTACCACTAGACATCATTAAGAATCAAAGTCAGGCCTATCAATATCAATTATTTATGAAAGTTAACAACCGTAGATAACAACCTCCCATGTTACCCAAATCCTTTCTTAGTTCGTTGTTAAGCAGGACGAACGACACTACTTAATCTCTAACTATCAAACAACCTAGGATAAACATCTCTAAATTTAATTTGATAGTAGCTTTATGATAAGAAAGATAGGTTGATCTAAGCAACAAAAGCATGAACATGAATTGTTTAACTTAGGTTATGTTCCACTTTGCAATTAGAGAAAACTTTAACATAATCATTAATCACAAATTGCCACTTATGAATAGGAAATCAAGACAATTACACGGATCAAGACTACTAAACTAGCATTAAATAATTATCAAGATCTATCTAGTATGCATCTTAAACAAATCAAGATAAAAATCATAAACAATTCTTATGGAAGAACACAAGCAACTTTGATAGAAAACTAATAATAGATAGAATCTGAAAATTAATTACAAAACATGTCTAGGGCTTTGAAATCACCTTTAACCAAAGAGAATTTAGCCTAGCATAGGCATAGATAATATATACATAAAACTAAAAAGAAAATAAAAGAATGGATGAGAAGAAGAAGAATGATGATGATCTTTAAGTATCCTCAAAAGATGGATAGTTTGTGGCTCAAAAGATGGTATTTATAAAGTTTTAAAACCCTGGTCCTTGCCGCACAAGTAACGTTAGGGGCTAAAAAATCATGTTTTTGGCAAGTTTTTGCTGTTTTTCCCGAATTATTGGCGCCTAGGCGCCAAGCATACTGCCTTGTATTTTTCTGTTGCATCGTCTCGCACTTCTTTGACTGATTTGGATGACCATTTATTGTCCTATTTGGGCGTGTAAACTATCGTTGGAAAGGTACTCAAGTCAGCTTCAAAAATCAAGAGGAAGTTTCTGTAAATAATGATTTAACATAATGGTTTTCTTGCAACAAGCTTCGGAGGTCAAATCTGCCTTTTTGCTTTGAACCAGAAATTTATCTTTTTGGACTCCCGAGTCTTCTTCCAACTTGTGATTATGATTTTGTAAGTTCTTTACCATCATTATTGGCATCTTTCGACTTCATTCTCCTTATTGTACCTAAAATTCAACAACATAATATAAGTAAACAAGATAAAGATGGAAAACATAACAAAAACTAAAGGTAGAAAGGCATAAAATGTATATTTTATGAGATTATCAGTAAATCATGCAACAAACGATAAATATATATTTTTGGCATTCTAAACTATTCATACAACGACTATCATGCCCGTTTAATATCTATTGCACCCATTTTTTATCAATATAATTTAAATTCATACATGGTTTTTTAGTGAAATAAGTTTTTTCATGATACACCACTACACTACTGATTACATTGTCTTCCATTTCATAATAATTATTCTGCTCTTTGTGTAACAATGTGGCTATTCTTTGTTGATCCTCTTCATTTAACTCAATATTATCATAATTCATCTCAAAATTATCATACAAATTACTAAAGTCATCCATAACCTGAAAAGGTAAAAAAAAAAAAAAAAACTCATTCATATTCTACAACATTGCATCTAGACCTGTCTAAGGGTCAGGCTACCCGTCTAAGCCCGAAGATCCACCCATATCTGGAAGGGCTTGGACAAAAATATTAAGCTCGAAAAATGGGCTTGAGCAAAAAAAAATGAAGCCTATTTAAAAAATGGACCGGGCCTTGGCTCCAACATTCAAGGCCTGAGCCCGGCCCGTTTTTCAATTATATAATATATTATTTTTATTATATATTATGTAATTTATATCATATAAAGATTAAATATATATAATATTATAGTGTAAACATTAAAAATATGTTAACTTCTTCATGTTTAAGAACTTAATAAATGAAAAAAATATAAAATTACTAAAAATTAAATAAAAAATAGGGTTAAATACTAAATTAACCCCTATACTTTAGGCATTTTCTCTGTTTGATACCTGAAGAAATTTTTTTGTCACTTTGGTACTCGAATTTTCGTGCTGTCAATCACATTGGCCTTTAAACACCGTTAGTTAATGGCTGACTAGGCAAAAAACAAACCAATCAGAGCCTGACACGTGGAAAAACTGCCACATCATTCGTGCCACATCACCATGAATGAAAAAAATTCAAAAAATTCAAAAACAAATATATAAAATAAAAAACTATTTTTTTTTCTACAAATCACAATTTTAAATCTTTTTTTAAAATTTATAAATTTAGAAATTATAAAAATTATAAAAAATCAAAAGATAAATCTGAAAAATTCAAAATTAAAAAGAAAAATAAAAAATAATTTTTTAAAATATAGAAATTTCAAATTAAAAAAATATATATGAAAATTCAAAATTAAAAAAATATAAATTTAAAATTTAAAAATTAGAATTTTTTAAATTGTTTTCATTTTTATTAAAAATATTCAGATTTCTTTTTCTTATTTTTTAAATTTTTATAGATTTTTAAATATATATATATATATAAAGTTTTCGATTTTATAATTTATTTTGAATTTTTTATTTTTATTTTATAATATATATGAAAATTCAAAATTAAATTAAATAGAAAATTTTAATTTAAAAATAGATTTTAATTTTTATTAAAAATTTTCAGATTTCTTTTTCTTATTTTTTATTTTTTTACTGATTTTTAAATATATATATATAAAGTTTTCAAATTTTATAATTTATTTATAATTTTGGTTTTTAATTTTTATTTATATAATTTAAAAAAAAATGAGATTTTTAAATTTTAAATTTTGATTTTTTTTAAAAAAATTTATTTTGATTTTTATAATTTACTTTATTTGTTTTGAATTTTTTTCTTATATGATGACATGACGCTAATGATGTGGCAGTTTTGCCACGTGTCAGTCTCTGATTGGTTGGTTTTTTGCCTAGTCAGCCATTAACTAACGGTGTTAGGACAAAGAGCCAATGTGATTGACGGCAGAAAAGTTCGAGTACCAAAGTGACAAAAAACTTTCTTCAAGTACTAAACGAACAAAAGGCATAAAGTACAGGGGCTGATTTAGTATTAAACCCTAAAAAATAATATGTTGTTAAAAAAATTAGAAAAAAATAATATGAACAGGCCTAAACGGATTTGGACTATGCATTTACAAATATGGGCGGGCTTGGGAAGAACTTTAGGCTCATATTTCGAGACAGGTCGGGTTTGGACAAATATATATAGTGTCGATACCATATATAGGCCCGGCCCGACCCATGAACACCTCTAATTACAACATAAATCATTAATAACATTACATACATCACAAATATATAATTTAAGTACCTTAACAAAAGCCTAATATAATAACTAGTCATGTGGGTATAAGTTAAGGCGAGCACACATAAAAAGTAACATAAAATAGACCTACAATTAAAGTGTTTATTAAAGTTCTCAAATATAATACAAATACCATAACAAAATATTCCGAAAGTTCTTTTAAGACAATATTAACATTATTAGATCACATCAATGACCCTTAAAGACATTGGTGGTTGTTGGAATGGTTGAAAGCCATAGAAAGGTTTTGCTAGCAAAGATGGAAAGCGTGCGGTAGCATTTTGGTCATATACTCACACTAAAGCCACCAAGCCCTAAAATTTGGATTTAAATTAAAAAACACCTCTCCCTTATCTGGAACTTGGAGTATTTTGGTGGCAAAATAATATTAAAAAAAATCTTTCTTTGAATTTCATATTTTACGTAATTGTAAAAATTAAAAATAAAAAATACAAAAACATTTACTGTTTATTTTCCGAAACACTCTAAACTTAATACCCTATTTTGGATATTAACTCAAAACCAAACTAAAAATCTATACTAATTTCAGAAAAAGAAGCCTAAAAAACATAAAATTAAACAAAAATAGATATATTATAGAGAAAAAATATAAAAATAAATCCAAACTAAAAACAAAATGAAATCAGATGACTATGGCATGGGACAAAGAAGATGATTATTTTTTTTGGCTGGCCTTTTTATTTTATTTTTTTCTCTTTTCCTTATTAATCTCTTCTCCACGCTCTCTGCCTCAATTGTAATCACGACGACTTGGAACATCGTCGGAGCAATCGACCATCGATCCAGTCTACTGAAGGCTTTTATTTCTCCTTCTGTATCTCATTTTCTTTCTCCTTTCTCTTCATTTTTTTTTTCATTTTTCTTTTCAAATTTGTGAAGGTTCTGGAGATAGCCTCCAGACCTTCTATTTTATTTTATTTTTTACCTTTTTTTTTTATAAAAATTGTGGAAGTTCTGGAGTATATCTGCTCATGAGCTGGGCCGCGACTCGATTTTTTTTTTTTTTTTTATCTTTATCCAGACCCGATCCGATTAATTGTTTACAATAATAATAAAAAATTAAAAAATTTATTTTTATATTTTTATAATTAACTTTAAATAAAATATTATTTTTTAATAGGTGAATCGGGCCGGTCGGAATCATTAAAATTACTGTCTAGACCCAATCCAATACCAATCGAGCCGGACGGACTACTCGATTCATGAACAAGTCTATTCTGGAGCATCCAAAACCTTATATTGAGTACAATTACGTAAAAAAATTATATAATTTATATTGAGTTAATTTTGTTGAATTCTTATCATTCCTGTTATTGTTGAATTTCTTATCATTCCACTCTTATATTGAGTTAATTTTTAATTTTTACCAGTAAAATATTTATATAATTTATAATTTTGTTTATAAATATTTTAAAATATTATTAATTCAACATTAATCCGAATAATCCAAGGTTAAACCAATTAATCCAAAACTTGAAATATTAAACAAATCATTATCCGATCCGGTTCTGACGTTTAACCCATTCATATTTGACTATTTTATTAATATTAGTAATAAATATTTATTTAATTTAAAATATTAATATAAAAACTAGTATATATAAATGGATAAGTCAGGGTGGGCTCGATTCTAGCTTGCCACATATTTGTGGCACCTACTTCAGGACTGCTTAGCGGAAAAAAATTGCGGTCAAAGTTAAAAGTTACTGGATCTTCAAGTTGCATGAAGAGAAGAGAAGAGAACTTGAATACCCTAATCATTCCTTCCAGCACAAGAATACCACAGGAAGCATCTAAACGCATTGGAAGCAACATTTATCATATTTGAAGTGCATTTAAATGAAGTTAAGATTTAATTCCTGACAATCTCAAATATATATATAAAAATAAATGGAAAGTAAAACTTTCACTGAAACAGATCAAAGTTAGGAGAAGCAGGAAAAGGTGTATTTTTGGCCCCCAAAGCAAGCCTAAGAATGTGAATCGATCACATGACAAATAGTGATTACATAAGTTTTTAGGCATAAAGTGATGGAAATCTGCAGACTGCTTTCACAGGCAGGGCTGAAGTTTCTTCAGGTATTTCACTTAGTTGGAAACATAAAATCATAGCTTATTATTGCTTCAGTAGCTATGAATTTGGATGCTACAACCCAGCCTGCAACAGGAAAACACAGACATTTGAAATCTCATTCAAACCCAAACTCATGAACTTAGCATAATCTTATAATATACTTGCAGACATCAATTGAAAACAACTCAGACTAAAGAGACCTTGTTCAAGTAAATTTTAATAAACAACAATAATATAATGTTTTCATCCATACACCATCTGCCCCCATATCAATGTTATCCGGATTCTTCATTTTTCAAGTACAAATACCAGACACATTCGAACATGGGTATATGAGGGTATTATAGGGATTCAAATAGCGGCCGCAACGCGACGCTACGGCCGCTATTTAGTGGTTTTGACCCCCTCTGCTGCCGATATTCATGGCCGATATTTACCGCAATTGACCGTGATAGCATTCATTACGCCCGCAACCGCGATAAACACGACGCGTTTGCGACCGCAATTTAAATCCCTCTTCCAAATATATGAAAAAACTTTAAAAAATTGAGCATACTCGTGTCGGACACATACTCGTATCCAACACTCACTCCCGAATCTGAGTCATAGCCCCATAATAATCCTGACATGAAGAATTTAATTGATTGCTAAAAATGATTCTCAAACTATTGGCCTCACCTTGATAGGAATAATAAATAACAGTTCAGATCCCAGCTAAGATTATCATTGGTCATGCCATATTTGCCTCATCATAAAAATGGTTTGGTAAGATCAGATGTTCATATGTAAAGTGTTGCATGAATTGCATTTTATTGTTATGGAAACTCAATGCAAAGGATCGACTTACATATACTTGTATACAAATACCTACGCACCACACAAAAACCAACAGAATCACCCATCAGCTTCTTATGACCCAATCTAAAAAAGAATCTCACTTTTCTTTCTTTTTTCCTTTCTCTTTTTCAACTCTGAATATGGTTACTGGTTTACTATCAATAAAATTGCCGTGCAGTACACATGACTCCTGCATTGCTGAGGGCCTGGGTTCATTATAAATGAAAATAATTCAAATTAATCAATTCCCTGTATGTCAGTTTTCATTTTCAGCAGTCTGCTGCTGGTATCTTCCAATAAAATTTAAACTGGATATAATAAAATAAGTCGGCAGCAATTACCGGGCTTTGAATACTGAAGCAAAAGCATGAAGTCACTGTGTCAAAAAAATACTTCATCAGAATGTTATGTAGAAGGTGCTGCATCAAAAGAGTGAAGAACTTCTTCCAGTACTGCTCTTGTATGGGTATCAAGAGGGCTTTCGGGCTTGTCTGAATGAGCAATATTAAGAAGGTAGAGCTTCTTTGATGCCACAAAAGCCGCGGAAAGGATCCTCTTCATTCCTCCCCTGGTGCTATCCAACTTGTACTCAAACTCATACACTTGTAGGCCTCCTTGACCTGGTCTCTCAGCAACTCCAATTACCTCAGCATCCTTTGTGCTTTCCTATAAATTAAAGAGTAACGTATAAAACAACATTGTTTAAATTTTCTTAGGCATCAGAACTGAAAAACGAAATAGAAAAACAACCATATTCGATTCAACTTATCCACTTAAAGATATAAATGTAGAAAGATTACTCAGCACACTACAATGCAGAAAAACACCTCATTTTTCTATACTGCAGACCTCAATTTAACACCAAGTTAGGAAAGACCTCAGAAATTCTACATTTGTAGTAGTCCCTGTACCTACCAAATGTTTCTGAATTATATGACAAGGTCAGCTCTGTGCTCACATATTGTAAGTATTGCAAGTAACTAGCATGAAGAAAACTTGAAAACACCAAACGGTCTAAACCTACTATAGTCTTTTACCACATATCTTGCACTCTCTTCATCATTTCAGAAGTTACAATAAAAGTAGATGTAAAATACATTGCTCAAATCATTTTATCCAAATGACACATGGGTCAAATATTAACTTAAACTTTCAAAGAATTGTTTTATATCTTCTTGAACTGAAATAAATATTATTTGCCCAAATTACCTCATATTATCAAATGTCCTCAACGCAGAGGAAACTTCATGTAGTCAGCCATCATTTATGCAGTAAATAAGAAGGTTTTCTTTTTCTTTTTTTCTCCAATTTTCATTCAGCTCAATCACAAGAGGGCAATAAGACACAAGCACGTACACATATATTGGCACACACACATGAGAGGGAGGAAGGATTTTGGTTTCGAGCAAAGCACACTCAAGAAGAGACATTCAACACATAGAGCCACAGTCATGGTTTCTTACAGTAAAATAAAAAACCAGATTCATACCACCTGCGACTTTTATTCGTTATTGTCTTCTCATATTCCAGTGCTGCCTAAAAGTTGTAGAAAAAGACCCCATAAATCCAGGTAAGTTCAATATAATTGCCAGCAAATGGTGCACTGTATCACGATTTTGTTTCATTAGGGAAAACACAAACTGGGTGTCGGGATTCAAGCTAGGTTTCAAAAGACTTAATTCAGGTGGCTGTAGAGCAAATGGAATATAGATGAAGCACCTTTAAATTGAGAGGCTAAGGACAATACTGAGGATGCAGAAACTGAATTTGTGCCTACACTTTATCTGCGAGAGTGCAAGTTCAGCTTTAGAGGGTAAAATTTCTTTCTTTTTTTTTTTTCATTGGAGTAAATAAGAGAGCAATTGAGAAGGACATTCACAATCGTTAGGAACCAATCATGACAAGACATAAAAGTAGTTAAGTAGATACATGAAGGACAATAAAAGGGGAGTCTCAAGTAAAACAAGGAAGAAAACAAAAAACACAATTAGGTCCACAATAAAGAGGCATGCACAAGGTACATGAAGGTTTCTGAAATTTTGCAAAATGAGAAAAATAGCAATTGGTAGAGAAAACTGAAAAGGTAAAGAAATTCAAAAGTTCCTAAATTAGGCTCCCAAGGGGGCACCCAAAAGGTTAGAAATTGAACTTTCAAATTGGAGCTCTTAGGTTCAAATCTTGGGGAGGAGACAGTGTTTAGGATGGGCGAGCTATATACCTTTCCAAAGCTCAAGTCACATGTGCCAAATAAGAAAAAGAGTTCCTAAATTAGTGCTATGAGAGGGCATTTATAATGTCAAGGAATAATATCAGTATTTAGAAGAGGTCGAACAAGTCAACAGACAAAAGAGTTTGAAAACACATGAATGTGGCTTGAGCAAAGGAAAATTGGCTACCATCTGTTGATCCAAATTCTGAGTCTACCAAGAAAATAATTTACATCAAAAGATTTGGGATGCATCGAGGGTCCTAATTGGTCAGCGAAAACACCCTAGAATTCTAAAATTATCTAAGAATGAATCATATTCATAAATCCAACTTTCTGAATTAAAAATTCCAACTACACTTGCAGCCATATGAAATACCAAAAACTGGATGATATTGGATAGACTTAAATGATATAATTCTCAAAGGGACCTTAATTCCTTCAAAATGGAGAATATCAGTAAATCTTTCTTATCTAACAGGATATGATGTATCCTTTCAAAAAAAAAAAAAGGATATGATATATAAATATAAATTTATTTATTTATTTTTTCTATAAAGGTTCTGAATATATGATGATGAATAAGGGTAGCCACATAAATATCATGAGATAAAAAACATTTAAATAGCAATAAATTAATAATTATGGCATCATGAATGTAACTTTTGTCAGAAAATATGGTTGCTCATAAAAAATAGAAATATAAAGACAACAACAATTATGTTGTTGATTTAACTTTTATCTACTGACATACACTACTAATTCGACAATTGATGAACACTTACCAGTGTATTCTCCTAAAGCTAGGCAGAGAAGTGAAGAAATTCTAACCAGGCAGTGGTAATTCTACATTTTTCATCAAGTTGATTTTTGTTTATCTATCTTTTCCCTTCTTAGTCTTCACATTAAGGCAACATTGTGTTTTATAATACTAACTAGCAAATTATTGTCATTGTCATTGACAAACAAATGCAATTATTTGTCTTGGTCAAGTAAAGAGTGTGGACACTGATCAAACTAATTGCTGCAGAACCTTTTGAAAAAGGGTGTAATGAATCTTAGTGTCACATGAAAAATATAAACAAATTCCTTAGGAAGAATGGGAATAAAACCAATGAATGTGATAAAAAGAAAGAGTTTGTTTTAAGTACCTTGCGTTTTTCAGCCTGTATAAGCTTATCAGCCACAAACTGAGGAGTACCAAATTCTCCAAGTCTGTTTAAACGAACTGGGTTCACAACAATCCCAATATTGTTACTTCCCACATTTGCCTCCTCAAACAAAACAGTTGCCCCTGCTTTCTCAACCTTAGCCCCCCCCCCCCCCCCCCCCCCCGAAAAAAAAAATTGATTACATTACATGCAAAGAAAATGAAATAACAGAAGTTTCAGGTAAAGTAGAAATATTTTTCATTTAAAATTCCATGTTATATATATATATATATATATATATATATATATATATAAAAGTAATGAATAAGTACCTTGATCCAAGAAGAAGGCCTGAGAAGAGTGAAACCCTCCTCGACATCTGTGTATCTTTCGAGCTCCAATT
Source organism: Fremontodendron californicum (assembly GCA_030761205.1). Lineage (NCBI taxonomy): Eukaryota > Viridiplantae > Streptophyta > Magnoliopsida > Malvales > Malvaceae > Fremontodendron > Fremontodendron californicum. The sequence continues at coordinate 7,421,307 of JAULJL010000037.1, forward strand.
GTTTGTCAGACAAAGCTTTGGAATTGTGTGGCAAAAACCCATTTAAGATAAGAGCGAGAGCTGAGGAATTAAGGCATCTCTTGGTCAGGGAAAGTGGGGGTAGCAACGTATCTTTGTTGGGATTATTGTCGTTTTGCTGAGACTGGTGTTTGAGAGCTTTGGGTATGGAAGAAGGGAACTTTGGAGAGGAACGGTGGTAATGGTTGTAGGAGTAGGGACTTTGGTTTGAGATAGGGAGCCAAATTTGGCAAGCCATTTTAGTGAACAACAAGCGGAGAGATGCTATATCCGAGAAAAAAAAAATAGACATCATATATATATATATATATATATATATATATATATAATATAATATAAAAAGTTACATGCTGACTGCGTAAGTGTTTGTTAATGATTAAATAATTCTATTTAAATTCAAGATTTAAATCTATCCAAAATTAAAAATAAAATTTAGATAAATTCATAATTTACTAAATGGTATGTCAAGATTTTAGCATTTAAACATAACTATTCCATTCCCTTATTTAGGAGAAATATTGAGTGTTTTCATCTAATCCCTTCAATATTCATGCTTTTCTGGATAATTTAAACCTCTCGGGCCACATTATGATTGCAACCCATGTATTGTTGCTTTATATGTTGATAAGTGCTTAATTTCATATATTATTTCCTTATACTTTGTGCTTTAATTCTTAAGTTCCTTGACATTTTACTATGGTTTTGTGAATTATAGGTATTTTGGAAGAGGTGAAGTCAAAACATGTCAAATATGATGTTAAAGAGCTTATAAAGTCACAATCATAAGATGGAAAAAGACTTGAAAGTTAAAAAGATCAAATTCTTAGTGCAAAGCAATCAGGCAGATTTGATCTTTAGAACTTGTTGCTAAGAAATTATTATGTTAAGTTCTTTATTTGAAGAAACTTCCTCTTGACTTTTGAAGCTGACTTGAATACCTTTCCAACGGTAGTTTACATGTCCAAATCGGACAAGAAATGGTCATCCAAATCAGTCAAAAAAGTGCAAGAAGATACAGCAATCAAGAAATCGAAGTCAGAGAGCTCGGCACCCACAAGTCAGTGAACTCGGTGCCGCGGCGCCAACCCTACTGCCTCTAAAACCGCAAAAACTGCAATTTTTGCCAAATTTGCAAGTTTGTGCCTCCTAGCTTCTTTGATTAACAAGAAAGGGTTTCCAAGGTCTTAAAGCTCTATAAATACTATCTTTTGAGCCACAAACTATGACATGCTTTTGATTATTTATCAATATTCTTCTTCTTCTTCTTCTTCTTCTATATTCTCTTAGTTTTATTTTTCTAATTAGTTTCTTTTGAATATTCATGTTTATGTTAACTATGCCTTGCAAGGCTAAACTTCTCTTTGGTTAAGGGTGATTTCAAAGCCCTAGATATGTTGTGTAATTGATTTTCAGATTCTATCAGATATTGATTTTCTATCAAAGTTGATTATGTTTTTCTAAAAGAATTCTTCATGATCTTTGTCTTGATTTGTTTAGGTTGCGAACTAGATAGATCTTGATAATTATTTAATGCTAGTTTATGAGTCTTGATCCATGTAATTATCTTGATTTCTTATTCATTAGTAGCAATTTGTAATTCATGATTATGTTAGGTTTTCAGGAATTACAATGTGGAACATAACATAAGTTGAACAATTCGAGCTTACGTGTTTGTTGCTTAGATCAACCTACCTTTCTCATCATAAAGCTGTTATCAAATTGAATTTAGAGAGCTTATTCTAGGTTGTTTGATAATTAGAGATTAAATAGAGAGCTTATTCTATTTAACGACAAACTAAGGAAATATTGGGGTAGCAGAGCTTATTGTTATCTACGGTTGATAATTTTGATAGTTAATTGATGTTGATAGATCTGAAATTGATTCTCAATGATGTCTAGTGGTGGAGATTGAAACCTTAACCATACCTTTATCATATCTGATTACTTCATATTTACTTGCTTTCTTACTTTTATTGTTTGCTTTAGTTTAAACTGATTTCAAAAACCCTTCTTTTATTTTGTTTTCCTTGAATTTAAGTATAAACTAAACACCAATCCTTGTGAACTCAATCCTTGCTAATCATTATACTTTACAACTGATCTTTTAAGTGCAAGGTTAAATTAGATACACTATTTTGGGTGCATCAAGTTTTTGGCGTTGTTGCCGGGGATTGCTTTATTTAGTTTATTAGTTATTTGGTTTATTTTTATTTTCTGTTTTAATTAGTTTATTTTCTTGTTTTCTTTTTCAGTGAATGTCCCAATCTCCCAAAGAAGAAGAACCTTACTTAGGACTTTGGAGAATTCGGGAATTCATAGCTTTCCACCATAGAACAAACGAAGAGTTGATCCAAACTATCAAAGATGAACAAGGAGAGATGGCAGCAAACAACCGAACTCTTAAGGAGCTAGCCACTCCGGACTTGGATCAACAACCATTGTGCATAGAGTATCCTACTCTTGAGGTAGCATTTGAATTAAAATCTGGCTTGATTGATCTTCTTCCAACTTTTCATGGTTTTGCAGGAGAGGATCCAAATAAGCACCTCAAGGAGTTCCATGTAGTATGTTCTAGCATGAGACCAACTGGAATCACGGAAGAGCAAATAAAGTTGAGAGCCTTCCCAATGACTCTACTACCTACAATCCGGGACCATCACTACATGGAATGGGATGAAGAAAGCATTCTTGGAAAGATATTTCCCAGCATCTAAGGCTACCAACATTAGAAAGGAAATATGTGGGATTCGGCAATACAACGGAGAGTCCTTGTATGAATATTAGGAGAGGTTCAAGAAACTTTGTGCATCATGTCCATACCATCAGATAAGTGAACAACTGCTCATCCAATATTTCTATGAAGGTCTCTTGCCCATGGAGAGACGCATGATAGGTGCAATAAGTGGGGGAGCACTAGTTGATAAAACTCCCGCAGCTGCTAAACTTCTCATCTCCAACATGACAGCCAACTCACAACAATTTAACATGAGAGATGAACTACCACTACAACCAAAGCAAGTGAATGAGGTAAGTATATCATCCCTTGAACAAAAATTTGATAAACTAACTTCTCTTATGGAACAAATGGCTGTAGGTCAAATACAGCAAATTAAGGCTTGTGGTATATGTTCAAACATGGGGCACCAAACTGATATGTTCGAACACTTGAAGATGATCCAAATGAACATGTTAATGCTATGGGTGGATTTTCGGGCCAACCAATGAAGTATGATCCCTACTCTAACACTTACAATCTAGGATGGAGGGATCATCCAAACATCAATTGTGGAGGAAACCAATCACAAGTTGCTCATCCACCATTTGACAATAGACCATCGGGTTTTCAACAAAGGATTCAACAACCATATCAAACCCGACAACAAATGCCACCCACCTACAATTCAGGTGAGTCTCTTGAAGATCTTGTCAAAACCCTTACTACTAATACAATTCAACTTCAACAGGAAGCAAGGAAAACAAAGGCAAGTATCCGAAACTTAGAGGCTCAGATGGGGCAATTGGCAACAACAACGAGTCAAATGCAAGCAAGGTGTAAACACCTAATTTTGTCCGAACCCCTAAATCAGGTACGTTTTCTTCCTAAATTGATGTTTCAGAATGCTAAAAGGCTTTTCTCATCCTGCAGGTGGTAGTCCGAGACTTAGTCTAAGAAAGCAGATAAAAGAAGTCAAACTCGAAAAAGTCAACCTCAAAAAAGTCAACCCTAAAAAAGTCATCCTCAAAAAGTCAACTACTAAAAAAGTCAACCCACTTTCAAAATCAAGGTTTGAAGTTCAATTGAAAGATGGTGAAAGAATTTTGATAATCCGAGGTCTACATTGAAAGAGATGGAGGTCGGAAGTTGGGTTACGGAATTTCAGTAGAAAGGAAACCCTAGTTCGGGAAATTTAGGGAAAAGTGCTTGAACGATCAAATTGTTCAAAATTGAAGGTTCCAATTGAAAGATAAGCACTGACTATGGGTAACGGAGAAGATACTTGAAAGAAAGATTGAAAGAAAAGTCAATTCGGAAGAAAATCGAGAATTAGAATTTTTTGGTGGATTTCGGTGAAATTTGAAAGAATTACAGAAATGGCCCGATTCGGTAAGACTAAAGCCCCTAATTGATGAGGAGTGATTAGACAAGGATAGCCCAAGGCTCAGTTTGAAGAAAATCAAAAAATTGAACTTGTTTTGAGCAAAATCGAGTTTCGGAGACAAAAGGGCAAAATTGGAAAATTTGGGAAAAATAGCAAATGAACTCCAAAAATTCTGAAAATTTGCAAATATCATTATTAAATCATTTTGAAGAGATTGGAGAAACAAAATCTTGATTTGGAGTTCGTTCGCAAAATGGCCAAATCCCGGGCCCACTATGTAGAAATTCAACAAGATAAATCCCGAAAAAATAGCAAATGAGTTCCAAAAATTCTAAAAATTTTTAGATCTCATTTTTAAATTATTTGGAAGAGATTGGCAAAATAAATTCTTGATTCGGAGTTCGTTTGCAAAATGGCCAAATTCCAGGTCCCTTATGTAATAATTCAAGCAGATAAATTCTGAAAAAATAGCAAATGAGCTCCAAAAATTATGAAAACTTCCAGATTATATTTTTAAATTATTTTGAAGAGATTGGTGAAGAAAAATCTGGATTCGGAGCTCGTTTAAAAAATGGTAAAGTTCGGGTGCATAAAAAGGGCAATTTTGGAAAAAAATCCGAAATAAATAGCAAATGGACTCGAAAAATTTTGAAAACTTTCACAATTCAATTTTTTATTATTTTGGAAGTATTGAAAAAAATAAAATTTGAATTTGGAGTCCATTTGCTATTTATTTAGGTTCGGGGGGCAAAAAGGTCATTTCACCAAAGAAACCAAAAAAGGGCAAATTTGTAATTGAGGAAAATATGAAAGAAGAAGGAATTGCTAAGATTTTACTTCCTTTGATCAGCTAGCATAGAGGAGAAGAAGGAAGCTTCATCAATTTAATTCCTTAGTTACTATCAAGCTCATATTCTACCACTAACACCTTGCAAATGGTCTCCTCTTCATCTAATGGCTTAGGTGCCTTGTAGGAAAGTTGAATGCACCATCCAATGGCCAAGTTTAAATGCCAAGATGACATTTTTATTTGTCATGAAATAACCTTCATCTAATGGCCAAGAATGGAAGAAAAAAGATTAGCACATTTCATCCAGAGGTGAGCATCCATTCAGCCAAGCAAGGGAGTGCATGGGATTATCTCTTTTTATCCAATGGCTTAGGACATCTACAAGGGCTGAGTACACATGTTAAGGGCTGTATTTAATCTAAAATATTTCATTTTTATGTTGACCTCATCCAATGACCAAGAATGGAAGAGCACAACTCATCCAAGGGTAGGCACTCAAAGGGGCAAGCAAGAGAGTGCATGGGATTGGTCCTCTTTTGCATATAAGGGCTGAGGTTATTACAAGGGCTGAGTACACATCTTAAGGGCTGCTATCAATTGGCAAGATGACATTTTTATGTTCTCATCAAAATATCTTAATTTTAGGGCCAAGATTGGAGGAGAAAAAGTGAAAATTCCATCCAACGGTTAGAGGGCCATTCGGCCAAGCCATTAGAGGGGGACTTGATTTCATTTTTTAATAAGTTCTTTGGCTGGAAACAGTAGCTAATTTAAAAAAAAAAGGGTTTTGAAAGAAAGAAAAAAAAGGTTTTCAATAGAAGAGCTTGAAGGTAGTCATCTCTACCAAGCTCTAGCATGGTTTTCTTCTTGTTTTCTGAGTTGATTTCTTGATTTTCTATCTTGTTTTCCTACTACATTTTTCATAGAAATAAAGTTTTTAAATGTTTACTTAAGTTTTCATCTCTTCTTCTTCATCAAAATGGTTGAAAACAATCTTTTTTACATAGTTTATGCTTTGGCTGAATATGGTTGTTTGTTTGCCTTGGTCTTTTCTTTTTTTCTTCTTTGCATGTTGTTGTGGAAAAATGATTTTTTGAAGGTTTGTTTAAGTATTCTATATTCTGATTTTTTACAAAAAGATGAAGCAAAAAAGGTTGAAATGGCTACATGATCTTGGCAAGACCAAGTGACCATGGTTAGGGGAGAGGCTATGCCCATTTTTACCTACCATGGAGCTAACCTTAATTTTGTTGTTTAGCATGGTTTATTTTTTGATTTTTGAAATGGAAAGGCTTCATGATCTTGGCAAGACCAAGTGATTATGGTTAGGTGAGAGGCTCTGCCCATTTTATACCAACCATGGAGCTTAACTTTCCTTGTTTTATTTACTAGTTTTGCTTGTTATTTTCTTTGCATGTCTATGCTTAATTTTTTATATGTTCTTTACATTATCTTCTATGCTATATTTGCTTCTATATTTCTTTTCCATGCTTAATTTTTCCTTGTAGATTCGGCCGTTGTGTTCATTGGAATCATGTTGTGCATTTTTTTTCTTATATCATGTCTTATATTATAAACATGTTTGCATTTTTATAGTTGGTCATATGACCATTCGACTACTCTATTTTGCTATGCCTTACATGTGCATTTTCATCTTGCTTCTTGACTTGTTTGCATCTCCATGCCATGAGTTAGCATATCTCGATATTTAGTATGCCTTGCATATGCATTTTCATCTTGCTTTTTGACTTATTTGCATCTCCATGCCATGAGCTTGTGTATTTTGATTTTAGTATGTCATATGCTTGTGAAAATGTCATGACATTATGTATCTTGATATGATTTGTCATGTACTTGTGCCATTTACTAGATAGGATTTCATTAGAGTATCATGTGATCATTCGGCCTCTTCATGCATTCCTTGCCTTGTCATACATTTGCATTTTGTTTAGGTAACATGCTTTGCATCATCATATCTTGAAATTGTGTATTAGTTGCTGTTTGTTCCAGCATTAGCATTAGGTTTATTGGTTATTGTATGTTCATAGTATTGCTATGCATTTTCATTACATTTTAGGTCTTAGCCATATTGGTATTGCCATGCATATTGGGTCTTAAATCATATTGGTATTGCCATGCATTGCTATGCTACTTAGGTCTTAGGTTACATTAGCATTTTCATGCATATTCATGACATATTAGGTCCAAGTCATATTTTCATTATCAAGCTTTGCATGCATATTAAGTTAGGATAGCATTTATTGCCATGCAAACTCATGCTAGGCATTTAGGTTATTTTGAATTGTCATGCATTTCCTTTACCATTTATGCTTTAGACCATGCATTTCATACATTTCATTTTCTGTATGTTCATGCATTCCATGTCATTTTCACATGATTTATGACTTATGCCAATCAATGGCTCAAAGTCATGCTCTCTTGAGCATAATTGTGGAAAACTAAAGAGTTGTCAAATTTATTATTCTACCTTTGTGATTTTTTTTACTTAGCCAATTTTTGTCCAAGGTTTTTAAATGTTTTAGCTACTGTCTTAGGTCTTTAGGATGATCTCCAACAATTTTTACTTTGATTTTTGAATGACTTTATCAAAGGCAAAAAATGTGTTTTGACAAAACAGTTTTTTTCACCCAGTACTCAAACTTCTCTGATTTTTCTGGGCAGTCATCTTTAATTAGAAAATTAAGCCAATTTTTTCTAGTGTATTTTTACATATTTTGAGTCTCCAGTATTTTTTTTATATTTTTTTGAATTTTTAAAAATAGGCTAAAAAATCGTGTGTCAAAACCGGACAATTAAGGCAGATTTGAATTCAAAAGAGAAATAATGGTTGAATTTGGCTAAGGCATTTATAGGGGGTTGGTTAGAAGCTTTAGCTACTGTCTTAGGGTAGTTTCTAAGCCTTTTTAAACTTTAAAAATTATTTTATAAATCTCGGGTTAAGGGTGGTCAAGTCCGGGATTTTAAACTTAGGAAATTAAAGCCATTTTAAAAGGGTTTGGTAGGGGTTTTAATCTTTATTCAAGTTTTTCCTCAAAATTGTTTTCAAACAATCACAAAGTTTTGTTTTTTTATAAAATTAATTTGACATATTTTTCTAAGGTAGCCGGATATCTTTTTAGATATACGGATTTCTTTATTTAGAGGAAAAAATACATTTTCATGCATTGCATTTTCCATGTTCATGCATTTTATTTAATATGTGATTTTTTCTATGATATTTTCCATGGTATTATTATTACTTTGATTTACATTTTATGATGTTATATTGTTTGCCATATGATTTTGAATATTTCATGCTATCCTGTATTTTTTATTTTGTCATTTATTTTTGTCATATTATTTAGCATATACTATGTTCATGCATTTTTATTTTATTTTCATGCATATTTTATGATAGCATTATTTTATGTTTCATGTCATTTCTTGTCACTTAGATAATTTTCCATGTCATTTAGGTTATATTATTTAGAATATGCCATGTCATTTAAAATATGCCATATCGTTTAAAATTGTCATGTCATTTAAATCATTTTATTTCATTTAGAATATACCATGATACTTAGGATTTTTCATTTCATCTAGAATATACTATGCCATTTAAATTATGTCATATCATTTAGGTTGCATTATATTATCTAGACTTTGCTATGTCATTCTATTATGTCATACATGTTCATATTCATTTTTTAAATGTTTTTTTTTTAAAAAAAAGGGATAATGATTTTCAATAAAAAAAATAAAGATATTCTCGAGTTATATAATTCATGGGTTCTCTATCGGGTTTGCTAGAGGGAATGTCATCAATTATCATTAATAAATGAATATCTTTCTTTCAAGAAATGAGAATGATTCGGAAAGTTTTCCAAATAAACAAAAATTTCTATATTTTGCCGATTTTGTCGAGGAATATTGGAAAATTTTGAATTAATAAACTCCAGATCATTTTGAATTAAAAATGGAATTCTTTTTCTTAAAATTGGAATTAACTTGAAATACTTAATTAAAAACAAACTTTTTACCGAGACTTGAGATAACACAGGATTAATAAGGTACCGTTTTATACGGGCGTTGTGAGGGTGCTAATCCTGCCCCGCACGTAACCGAGTCCCGAACCCGATTCTTCGATTTTCTCTGGTTTATAACGCAGACTTAAAATTGGTTTTAAAAATGTTTTGATTAATTTTAAAATGTTTTATAGAACCGGTTTTAAAAGTTGGCCTATCACACTTAGCTAAAAAAGATTGGTGGCGACTCCATGTATTTTTTCAAGGTTATTGATAAGCTCATAAAATATACATTTTATGCCTTTTCTACCTTTAGTTTTTGTTATGTTTTCGATCTTTATCTTGTTTACTTATAATATTTTTTTGAATTTTAGGTACAATAAGGAGAATGAAGTCAAAAGATGTCAATAATGATGGTAAAGAGCTTACAAAATCGTAATCACAAGATTGAAGAAGACTTGGGAGTCAAAAATATCAATTTTTGGTTGAAAAGCAATCAGGCAGATTTGACCTCCGGAGCTTGTTGTAAGGAAAACATGATGTTAGAGTCCTTATTTGAAGAAACTTCCTTCTTGACTTTTGAATTTGACTTGATTATCTTTCTAACGATATATTATAGGCTGAAATCAGATAAGAAATGGGCATTCAAAATGGCGCTAGAAGATCTCCCTAAAGAACCCTGCGGCCAGAAAAACCCTAATCACAAATCTAAAAAAAAGACAAAAACGTGATTTTTGCACCTCTAGGCTTACTTGTGCGGCAAGGACTTATTCTCAGGGTTTTAAAGCTCTATAAATACCATCTTTTGAGCCACAAACTAGACATCTTTTGAGGAGACTCAAGGATCATCATTATTCTTCTTCTTCTTCTCCATTCTTTTATTTTCTTTTTAGTTTTATGTATATATTATCTATGTCTATGTTAGGCTAAACTTCTATTTGGTTAAGGGTGATTTCAAAGCCCTAGACATGTTATGTTATTAATTTTCAGAATCTATCTATAATTGTTTTCTATCAAAGTTGCTTATGTTCTTCTATTAAAATTATTCATGATGATGTTTTAATTTGTTTAGGTGGCCAACTAGATAAATCTTTATAATTGTCTAATGCTAGTTTAGGAGTCTTGATCCGTGTAATTGTCTTGATTTCCTATTCATAAGTGGCAATTTGTGATTAATGATTATGGTCAAGTTTTCGATAATTGCAAAGTGGAACATAACCTAAGTTGAACAATCCGAGCTTATGTGTTTGTTGCTTAGATCAACCTATCTTTCTCATCATAAAGCTGCCATTAAATTGAATTTAGAGAGTTTATTCTAGGTTGTTTGATGGTTAGAGATTAAATAGAGAGCTTGTTCTAGTTAACGACAAATTAAGGAAAGATTGGGATAACAGAGCTTGTTGTTATCTACGGTTGTTAACTTTGATAGTTGGTTGATATTGATAGATTTGAAATTGATTCTTAATGATGTCTAGTGGTGGAGAATGAAACCTTAACCATATTTCTCTCATATTTGATTTCTTATTTCTTACTTGCATCTTACTTTTATTGTTAACTTTAGTTTAAATCTGATTTCAAAATCCCCTTTTCTTTTATTGTTCTTGAATTTAAGTTTTAAACTATTAACTTATAAACTAAAACCCAATCCCTGAGGAGTCGACCCTTGCTAACTACTATACTTACAATTGATCTTTTTAGTGCAAGGTTAAATAAAGATACACTCTTTTGGGTGCATCAAGTTTTTGGCGCCGTTGCCGGGGATTGCTTTCTTTAGTTTATTTGTTACTTGGTTTATTCTTATTTTCAGTTCTAATTAGTTTTATTTTTCTTGTACATACAGGTTTTTCTTTTCAAATTAAAAAAAAAAAACGATGGAATTGAGCAATCTAACACTTGAAGAGTTGGTGGCATACATGAACATGGAGAATCAACAAGCGAATCTCACCTCCCCAGTTCAACAATTGGCCATGGGAGGATGTCAAGGCCATCAAGTGTTCCAAGACCAACAGTATGATCATTACTCAAACACTTACCATGAGGGATGGTGGGATCATACTAATTATGGTTACTTAGAAAATTACCAAGAAGTAGATCCTTATGCCAATTACACTCATCCATCTAGATTTAATCAATCATGGTCTCAAGAACCAGATCTTTTTCAGCCACCACATATGACTAAAAACTTAGGTACTTCTTTAGAAGATCTTGTCTATTCTCTTGTTACTAATACTTTGCAATTTCAACAGGAAACAAGGGCAAGCATCCAGAGTTTGGAAAAGCAAATGAGCCAATTGGCTAGTAGTATGGTGGGATGGGTAGCACAAAGATCTGATGAACTCCCTGCCCAAACGATGATTAATCCAAAGGAGAATGCTACTATTGTGACCTTGAGGAATGAGGAACAAGATGAGGATGAGACAAAATTAGAGATGGATTATATTCTTGAGGATAATGAAGCCACATATCCAAATAAGAGTATTTCGGCACTTGAGGTAACGTTTAAGGTTCCACTTTTTACTAATGTTTCTTGTCCACCTTTTCCTAGTAGATTTGCAAAGTTCAAGGAGGAAGAACATGAACAACACATGCCGGAAACCTTAAACAACTTGTTTGTGGATTCCATTCAGCAAGTATCAAAATATGCTCCATTCCTCGATGAGATATGCACCACAAAGGATGATGGAATAATACTTGTAATAGAGAATGCATCCACTATTGTGCAAAGAAAGCTTCCTCTCAAACGCATAAATTTGGGAAATTTCATGTATGAGCCTGACAAGCCTAAAATGCCAAGAATAGGTGTTGGTTAGATTCAAAACACTAACTCAAGTGTTAATTGGGAAGGCAGCCCAATTAAAGAAGAAATTGCCAACCTGCCATATTCAGATTTGCTTTTTCTTTCTCTTTCTTTTCCTTTTCCTTTTTCTTTTATTATTTTTATTTTTATTTTTATTTTTATTGTTTTTGTTTTTTATGTTTATTTGTTAATTTTTTGTTTAGTATTTTAGGATTATTTAGGTTGCATGAATTTGTTTTGTTTTGAGTCTTACTTGTTCCTATTCTTATGTTATTAGTTCTTTTCTCTTACACATGATTCTTTCATTTGGGTTAATAGACTTACATTGAGGATAATGTAAGAATTAAGTGTGGGGGGAATGATTTAGGATTTCTTTTATTTTTGTCTACTATTTTTTATGAGTCTTTAATATAATTATTATTATTTTTAGTGTGTTTTAGTTCCTTTCTAATACAATGATGAGATATGAATTGCATAGGTCTAAACTAGTTATTAGTGAGAAGATTTTCATGAGAATTGAGCTTGATGTCATTTTTTTGAGCCAATGTTAATATGATATGTTGATTGAGAAAGAAGCATGTTTAGACTTAAATCTGACTTGTATAATCATCCTTGTGAGTTTTTGAGCCTATATGATTGATGCATTATACATATCAATCTAATTTCTTTCTTGAGTGCTCTTATGATTACATGATTCTCTAGAACTTGCTTTAAACCGTTTGAGACTATATTGATGCATGTAACAACATGAATATGATAGAGGCATTAGGATTTTTAACCAGGGCCAAACAACCATCCCTTATTGATGTTCCAAGAGAATATCCCCCTAGTGGACCAATTTGAGCCTACAATGAATAAGCTATTTCTTTGGTAACCATATCCTACACCTGGCATAAATACATTTATATCTTTTCCCTTGTTTAAAAGATGACTAGAATGCTTGAGACATATTGCAAAAACAAGGGATACTTTTTGAAAATTTGGGTTAGAACAAAAGATAAGTGTGGGGGAGGAGAGAGGCAAAAGTCAAGAGAAAAAGAAAAGGGAACATTGTAAAAATACATTCCCATGAAAAAAAAAATTGAATCATCTCTTGAACTTTTGGTTAAAGAAAAGAAAAAGAATGTTACAAGGTTGGTTAGAATGAAGTAAAGGCTCAACATGAAATATTCAGCCTATGTGATTATGTACTTCTAAAGAATATTGAGAAAGTTTTATTTGCAAAATCTTATTTTGTCTCTAAATTCTATGAAGTCTTTGGAACGTTTGTGATATCTTTTCCTTTTTATTCTTTAACCACATTATTACCCCTTGGCCCCATTACAACCTTGATTAAAGACCTCTTGATTTATGAAGTTGCATGATCTAAATAGTGGAGAATAGGTGGACAAGCAAGCATATGGTATAACTGTTTTCATGAGATTGATTGAGTGTAAACACTTTACCACTACTGTAAAGAGTGAAAATCATGAGAGTATCCCATGTGAGAAGTTGAGATTAAGTTTGAATATGCACTATTTTGATTGAAATATGTTATGTTAATATTGGCTTAACTCATTTATTTACATTCAAGCATGATTTTTTGTGAAATTCTTTGAGCTATTGATTAGTTTATAAGACTTGTTCAAAGATTGTCTCTAATTTATATTGAAAAGGTTAGGAGTAAATATTTTTAGTATATGTAGTTTATTTATATTTTAGTTTTTCAATGTTTGTGGGTATCGTCCTAGTAAACCCTCACGATACTAAACTCGTCCACTAGGGACACCTAGGGGTTTAAAGGCTTGTGTCACATGCTAAGTGCCACCGTGATTTCCTACGAAAGTGGATTAGATTAGATTTTCTTATTTTATTTTTATTTTGTTTTGCTCGAGGACTAGCAAAAAGCTAAGAGTGGGGGTATTTGATAAGCTCATAAAATATACATTTTATGCCTTTCTACTTTTAGTTTTTGTTATGTTTTCGATCTTTATCTTGTTTACTTATAATATTTTTTTGAATTTTAGGTACAATAAGGAGAATGAAGTCAAAAGATGTCAATAATGATGGTAAAGAGCTTACAAAATCGTAATCACAAGATGGAAGAAGACTTGGGAGTCAAAAATATCAATTTCTGGTTGAAAAGCAATCAGGCAGATTTGACCTCCGGCGCTTGTTATAAGGAAAACATGAAGTTAGAGTCCTTATTTGAAGAAACTTACTTCTTGACTTTTGAATTTGACTTGATTATCTTTCCAACGATATATTATGGGCTGAAATCGGATAAGAAATGGGCATTCCAAATGGCGCTAGAAGATCTCCCTAAAGAACCCTGCGGCCTAAAAACCCTAATCGCAAATCTAAAAAAAAGACAAAAACGTGATTTTTGCACCTCTAGGCTTACTTGTGCGGCAAGGACTTATTCTCAGGGTTGTAAAGCTCTATAAATACTATCTTTTGAGCCACAAACTAGACATCTTTTGGGGAGACTCAAGGATCATCATCATTATTCTTCTTCTTCTTCTTCTCCATTCTTTTATTTTCTTTTTAGTTTTATGTATATATTATCTATGTCTATGTTAGGCTAAACTTCTATTTGGTTAAGGGTGATTTCAAAGCCCTAGACATGTTATGTTATTAATTTTCAGAATCTATCTATAATTGTTTTCTATCAAAGTTGCTTATGTTCTTCTATTAAAATTGTTCATGATGATGTTTTGATTTGTTTAGGTGGCCAACTAGATAAATCTTTATAATTGTCTAATGCTATTTTAGGAGTCTTGATCCATGTAATTGTCTTGATTTCCTATTCATAAGTGGCAATTTGTGATTAATGATTATGGTCAAGTTTTCGATAATTGCAAAGTGGAACATAACCTAAGTTGAACAATCCGAGCTTATGTGTTTGTTGCTTAGATCAACCTATCTTTCTCATCATAAAGCTGCCATTAAATTGAATTTAGAGAGCTTATTCTAGGTTGTTTGATGGTTAGAGATTAAATAGAGAGCTTGTTCTATTTAACGACAAATTAAGGAAAGATTGGGATAACAGAGCTTGTTGTTATCTACGGTTGTTAACTTTGATAGTTGGTTGATATTGATAGATTTGAAATTGATTCTTAATGATGTCTAGTGGTGGAGAATGAAACCTTAACCATATTTCTCTCATATTTGATTTCTTATTTCTTACTTGCATCTTACTTTTATTGTTAACTTTAGTTTAAATCTGATTTCAAAATCCCCTTTTCTTTTATTGTTCTTGAATTTAAGTTTTAAACTATTAACTTATAAACTAAAACCCAATCCCTAAGGACTCGACCCTTGCTAACTACTATACTTACAATTGATCTTTTTAGTGCAAGGTTAAATAAAGATACACTCTTTTGGGTGCATCAGTTATTTTCAAAACTTTAATTTTTCTAGAGGAATTAAGTCATCTTTTCCTCGGGTTTTTTTAATGTCACGCTTAACGAATAAAAAAGTCTTGCGATGAGACTTGTTGTTTTTTTAGGTTGCGACAGCCTGGCGACTCCGCTGGAGACTTTTGAGAGAGTCAGGCCTAGAATTAGTCGTGTGTTATCTAAGTCTCGATTTTGTTGGTTTAATTGGTATTTAATTTTAATTCCCATATTTTTAAAATAATAAAGAGAATTTTGAAAATAATAAAATGTTGTAAATTTGTCCATCTTCATATGCTTTCATACTATTATTGTTCTCTGGTTATCTTGTTGTGTATATTTATATGTTTGCTTGATTGATGCTTTACACTGTTTGATTTTAGTGGGGTATTTAGAATAAAGGGTGTAGAATAGGTGGTAACAGATTTGTTTTGTTCCTCCGCACACACTATATTTGCATTTGCATAACATGAACCCTCTACCCGAGTTCCGTCCTTTTAAGTGGGAGTAAAGTAACTACGCCTTCGTATGATCCTCCGTATGGGCTAGTGAAACACTTTTGGAGTATAAAATACCTATTTCCTTCGTGATAATCCTCTGTATGGGCATAGGAAAATATACTCTAACGAATTGAACCCGCTTTTATCGGGGTGCTTTACTAGCCTTCATAGGCGACAGTGAGGAACAATTCCGGGCCTTAGAACCGATTCACCTTCATATAGTGAGCCTAGGCAAAGCCATGCTGGATTTCTGTTAGATCCCTGAAGTTTAAGAACACATGGAGGAACATTTCCAACCTTTTACCATCTTTCTATATGTTAGATTTTACAAATTGGGGATGATGAACGAACATCATATCGCTCGTAATAAATTTATTATTTTGTCCCAAAGGCATCGTAATGCCAAAGCTCTGTTAAAATTTTGGGGACATTTTTTTAAAAGCATGTTGTTATTTATGTTATATTTGTGAATTCATTTCTTTACTAATCTATTTCTTTCTGTTTTCTTTTCTTTGACATGCATCATAGACATCATCATACACTTGAAGTTTATTGGCCTCGAGATAGTCATCAACCCAAAGGACTTTCATAGTGTTAGGTTATTTCAGTGATAGAAGATCATGCAGTAGTTAGGGCACGGTAGGAAAAAGATTAGAGGGAGGCTGGTGATTGCCTGAAGAAAGATTATGTGTCTGTATTGCCGAAAAGGGTCAGAGTGGATTATAGATAGAATAACCTCCGAGGGTTAGTCGACATTTGGAATCAGTGGAATGTATCAGAGAAAGAAGCTTTCACTCAGAAATATGGAGATATAGCACTCTTAATTCCGATTAGGGTCAATAGTGGGTTGATTCAGGCTATGGTATAGTTTTGGAATCCTGCTTATAGATGTTTTACTTTTAACAAGGAGGATATGACCCCACTGATTGAAGAATATTCAGTACTGTTACGTATTGAATGTCCTAATCCTGATCGGGTATATTTGAAGGAAGTGAAACCTTCAAGTTTTAAGAGTAAAGTGGCTAGGATCACAGGAATGGATACAACATGGGTTGAGAGTCATGTGGATACAAAGCAGAAAAATGGAATCATTCCGTGGGAAACTCTCCGACAATTGATATTGGGATATTCCAACAAAGAAAAAGCCAGGGACATCTTTGCTCTAGCCATCTACGGATTAATCATATTCCCGAAGATATTGGGTCATGTGGATATAGCCGTGTTTGATTTCTTTGAAAAGTTGGAATAGAAGATCAACCCATCTCCAGCCATCATAGCTGAAACTATTCGATCTTTGAATTTTTGTAAAAGGGAAGGACAAGGGAGAATCAAAGGGTGTGTACAACTCCTTTATATTTGGATTCAAAGTCACTTTTGGAAGATAGAAGAGGTTTCCTTTAAACCGTACATGAAGTCTTTAGTTTCGATTAGGGAATTCTTTCGAAATGATTGGCCTGAAGACGGTGATGAAGAGAAATGGGTCAACATGTCCGGAATCTAAAAGGGGAGATGGTGACTTGGAGAGCTCCATGGATGGTTCCCATGCCGATTATGTATAAATGTGGGGACAACTCGGGAGTTCCAATACTCGGAATTTGGGGGTCTGTGAGTTATGCGCCTCTATTGGTGAAAGACAGGTTGAGTCTCGGCAATTCACACCCGTAACTCATAAGCTAGGATCATCAGAGTTCACTTATGGAGAGGACGAATATTCTGGAAATATGCGGGCAGTGATTGAAGCATGGAAGAAAACTCACCGGATAAAAGTGGCTAGATATGCCGACATCATCACACTTGATTACTTGATATGGAGGGAATTAAGGGTTAATGATAGGTTGTTGACGTCAGATGGGGAAAAGGCGTAGAGCTAGAAATCTGCCACCGAGGGAAATGCCACCAGAGCTAGAAATCGCAAGGGCAAAATTTGAAAAAGAAAAGGCCCAGATGAGCAAGGAGATTGCCCAACTACCAGAAGAGCTTGAGGACATGAAAATAGGGAATCAGCTCGAGAAAGAGAAAAGAAAAAGATCAAGAGAGAAAGGGACACTGTCAAGGGAGATCTTAGGGATTTGCACTTGGAGAACAAAAGGTACCGCTTCGAGCTCAGATTTGAGGGGACCCTCAAGACTTCCGGGGAATGGGAGCATGAGGTCAAAAACCTCAGGATGGAGAATAACTATTGGAAAGAGAGAGCGAAGTATGAGGAAGCCCGAGCCAATCAACTGGAGAAACAAGCTAAGGAAAGCTTACACGGTGATACTTCTGCTAACATGTCTAGGGGCCGTGAACAAGTAGGGGTCAGATTGAAGAGCAAGGCAATCAAAAGGAGACTGTGAAAGAAAGTCCAAGATCCAAAGAAGTCACTATAGGACTAATTTTGTAATAGTACTTTGAAAGGTGAATTACGGACTTATCTTAGGCAGTGATCTTTTTATTCTATCTGTGATGTATTTAGTTCCAGGAAATCAATGAAAGACCGTTCGATTGAAATTATCCCGGGGTCAATACTTTCAAATGCATTCATATTTTATATATTTTGTTTATTCATTTGTACATTTACTCATATTTATAATCATTCATTTTTGAAATTCATTCATATTCATACAATTAACCACTTATTTATTCTTTTTACTTGTTCATTCATTAATATTCATACACTTAACCACTTATTTGTTCTTTTGGCTTGTTCATTCATTTATTCTTTCATATTCATATACGTAGTCATGTACTTGTTCATTTTATTTGATTCATTCATTCACATTTAGTCATTCATTCATTCGTTCATTCATTTTTTTATAAAACATAAAAAAATGTGTCAATAAATTCTAATTCATGGTTTTCAAAACTAAAGGTACAATTGGTCGCACTCAGAAAGAATCAGATTTTCGACACCCTTACAATACTCGATCTCAAGCCAGAGCTATGGAGAACGATCAGCTTGCTAGAATTGAAAGAATGGAAAGAACTCAAAGGGAATTGCAGGAACAGTTGGCTAAATCTCAGGAGGAGTCACGAGAACATATGACTAAACTCATGGAAATGATGAGTGCCATGATGAAACAAAAAGGGCCGTGAGAGAATTCGGCCATCGGGAAAAGGGTGGTAATTGAAGAGGATCAACCTGAAAACATACAGCAAAAGGGCCAAGAGCTTCCAATTGGGGCAGCCTCCTATGTTTATATCCAGCCAGTTGCTGAGGCACAGAACTATGTTCCCGGAAGAGGTAATATGGGAGCTGACCCAAATGATGTTAACGTTCCAGACTTTGAGGAACTCGCTGAAAAGGAAAAAGTAAAGATGACTGAGTTGAAAAGGGTCGAAATGGCAGAATCACAGAAAAAATATCAATTGCTGGAGGAGAGGCTGGGGGTCGTTGAAGGGGCAGAGTTATTTGGCAGTCTGGATGCCAAAGAGATGAGTTTAGTACACGATCTAGTAATTCCCCCAAAGTTCAAAGTACCATACTTTGAAAAATAAAATGGGACTACCAACCCATCAGCACATCTGACCATGTACTGCAAAAGAATGACGGGGCACAATGATAATGAGAAACTGCTTATCCATTGTTTCCAAGATAGCTTGACAGGGTCTGCAACCCAATGGTACAATCAACTAAGTCGTACCAAGATTCATTCATGGAAGGATTTAGCCAGGGCTTTCATGGACTATATTATAAGCATGTAGCTGATATGGTACCTGATAGGCTGTCACTACAAAACATGGAAAAGAGGGCCATTGAGAGTTTCAAGGAATACTCGCAAAGGTGGAGGGATCTGGTCACACAAGTGCAACCCCTTTAACTAGCAAAGAAACTACAGTGCTTTTCATCAATACCTTGAAAGCACCATATTAGGATAAATTGGTAGGGAATGCCCCCAAGGACTTTGCAGACATGGTAATATCCGGGGAGATGATAGAGTCTGCCATTAAGAATGGGAAAATGGAAGGGGGTGAGTCTGCTACTCCGAAGAAGGTTTTCCCTGCTAGGAAGAAATAGGAGACCCACGTAGTTAGTATCAACCAATACCCATATACACCACCAAGGCCCTATACTCCTACTACATCTTATGCACCTCCTGCACCTACACACCTTACCCGGGGTATAATCCTTACTACCCCAATGTGAACCACCTTACCTAAAATCCCTTCCCTTATACCAATATACCACAACAGCCGTTTCCAACTGGCATATCCCCACAAATAAACCTTTCCCAAAACATTGTTCTAAACACTCAGGGAGCCGGGCGCAATGACCAACGTTCACCAAGGAATGATCAAAAACCCCAATTTGATCCGATTCCTACCACCTATAGTGAGTTATATCCCAAACTGTTGCAGGGTCAACTTGTTGCACTCGTATACCTCAAACCTCTAACACCACCATATCTAAGGTGGTATAATGCAAATACTAACTGCGCGTACCACGCAAGAATTCAAGGACATTCGACTAAAGATTGCTTGGCCTTTAAAAAAAAGTCTGATAACTCGTATAATTATATAGTTTTTAGTTATGTTTTATTATTGTTTTGTGTCAAATACGAGTTATTATTGCTTAGTCTAATTGTGTTTATGATCTTTTATATTTTTATGTAATTTGGTGTTTTTTTACGAGTTTCTTTGAGTGATTTCAGATTACTAGGTTAAATCAACAATTAAGGGCAAATTCAGTTCAGTTCCAATTCCGACACCTTTTCCCATATCAGCTATATCTGGAGTTTCACTAAAGCAATAAGACTGAAATTTTAACCGTGAAAAGCTAAGAGGCATATCTAACTTTTTCATGCTTTACACTTCTTGAAACGGAGTCGTTTTCCCTAGCGAAATCAACCATGAAGTCGGCTGATGTGCAATGACGTCTGTGCTGACAAGTTTTGGTATTTTGCCCATATCTTCTGATCCACATCAGCAAATGAGCTGATTCCAACGGCTATGGATCACTAACTGATAGAGGAACATTTTTCTAGAAGACCATGTGATCAGATCAAGCTTCCAATATTGACAAAATCGACCATCAAGTTGGCTGATCAAAATTGTCATACAATATGACAAAAATTGTTAGAAAAATGCACCCACCTATTATACCTACCTTTGAAATTTGTAAAGCTTGTCTCTTGTCATTTAGTCCTCCAAAATGTGTATAAATAGAGGGCCTTGGATGATTGTATGGGGCATTGTACATTGGTAGGATATTAGCCATTGTAATAAAATTCTCTAAGTTTTCTTCTTATTTCTTTTCTCTAGTTTTCTTTTTCTTTATTTTCTTCTTCTTCTTTCTTTCTTTTATTTCCTTCTTAGATTCTCTTTAATTTTATGTTTATGTTTACAATGCCTATGCTAGGCTAAACTTCTATTTGGTTAAGGGTGATTTCAAAGCCCTAGACATGTTTTGTGATTGATTTTCAGATTCTATCTATCATTAATTTTCTATCAAAGTTGCTTATGTTCTTCTACAAGAAATGTTCATGATGTTGTCTTGATTTATTTAGGTGTACAACTAGATAGATCTTGATAATTATCTATTGCTAGTCTAGGAGTCTTGATCCGTGTAATTGTCTTGATTTCCTATTCATAAGTGGCAATTTGTGATTAATGATTATGGTCAAGTTTTCAATAATTGTAAAGTGGAACATAACCTAAGTTGAACAATCCGAGCTTATGTGTTTGTTGCTTAGATCAACCTATCTTTCTCATCATAAAGCTGCCATTAAATTGAATTTAGAGAGCTTATTCTAGGTTGTTTAATGGTTAGAGATTAAATAGAGAGCTTGTTCTATTTAACGACAAACTAAGGAAAGATTGGGATAACAGAGCTTGTTGTTATCTACGGTTGTTAACTTTGATAGTTGGTTGATATTGATAGATCTGAAATTGATTCTTAATGATGTCTAGTGGTGGAGAATGAAACCTTAACCATATTTTTCATATTTGATTCTTCTTACTTACTTGTTTTCTTACTTTTCTAGTTTGCTTATTTTAAAAGTATATTTATTTTTATTGGCTGGTTATACCGCCTAATTTGTATATTAACTTTGTTTTATTTTTATTGGCTGGTTATACCGCCTAATTTAGTATATATATTTTTATTGGCTGGTTATACCGCCTAATTTAGTATATATATTTTTATTGGCTGGTTATACCGCCTTGCATCTTATTCTTATTATTTACTTTAGTTTAAATCTGGCTTCAAAATTACAAGTACATAGTCACATTACAAACCCCTTGGCCACATTACAACCTTGATTAAAGACCTCTTGATTCATGAAGTTGTATGATCTAAATAGTGGAGAATAGGTGGACAAGCAAGAATATGGTAGAACTGTTTTCATGAGATTGATTGAGTGTAAACACTTCACCACTACTTTAAAGAGTGAAAATCATGAGGGTATCCCATGTGAGAAGTTGAGATTAAATTTGAACATGCACTATTTTGATTGAAATATGTCATGTTAATATTGGCTTAACTCAAACAATTTACATTCAAGCATGCTTTTTTGTGAAATTCTTTAAGCTATTGATTAGTTTATAAGACTTGTTCAAAGATTGTCTCTAATGTGTATTGAAAGGATTAGGAGTAAATATTTTTAGTATATGTAGTTTATTTATATTTTAGTTTTTCAATGTTTGTGGGTATCGTTCTAATAAACCCTCACGAGACTAAACTCGTCCACTAGGGACACCTAGGGGTTTAAAGGCTTGTGTCACATGCTAAGTGCCACCGTGATTTCCTACGAAAGTGGATTAGATTAGATTTTCTTATTTTATTTTTATTTGTTTTTGCTCGAGGACTAGCAACAATCTAAGTGTGGGGGTGTGATAACTGGTATAATTATATAGTTTTTAGTTATGTTTTATTATTGTTTTGTGTCAAATACGAGTTATTATTGCTTAGTCTAATTGTGTTTATGATCTTTTATATTTTTATGTAATTTGGTGTTTTTTTTACGAGTTTCTTTGAGTGATTTCAGATTACTAGGTTAAATCAACAATTAAGGGCAAATTCAGTTCAGTTCCAGTTCCGACACCTTTTGACATATCAGCTATATCTGGAGTTTCACTAAAGCAATAAGGCTGAAATTTTAACCGTGCAAAGTTAAGAGGCATATCTAACGTTTTCATGTTTTACACTTCTTGAAACAGAATCGTTTTCCCTAGCGGAATCGACCATCAAGTTGGCTGATGTGCAATGACGTCTGTGCTGACCTGTTTTGGTATTTTCCCATATCTTCTGATCCACATTAGCAAATGAGCTGATTCCAGCGGCTATGGATCACTAACTGATAGGGGAACATTTTTCTAGAAGACCATGTGATCAGATCAAGCTTCCAATATTGACAAAATCGACCATCAATTTGGCTGATCAAAATTGTCATACAATATGACGAAAATTGTTAGAAAAATGCACCCACCTATTATACCTACCTTTGAAATTTGTAAAGCTTGTCTCTTGTCATTTAGTCCTCCAAAATGTGTATAAATAGAGGGCTTTGGATGATTGTAAGAGACAATTGTACATTGGTAGGATATTAGCCATTGTAATAAAATTCTCTAAGTTTTCTTCTTCTTTCTTTTCTCTAGTTTTCTTTTTCTTTATTTTCTTCTTCTTCTTTCTTTATTTTATTTCCTTATTAGATTCTCTTTAATTTTATGTTTATGTTTACAATGCCTATGCTAGGCTAAACTTCTATTTGGTTAAGGGTGATTTCAAAGCCCTAGACATGTTTTGTGATTGATTTTCAGATTCTATCTATCATTAATTTTCTATCAAAGTTGCTTATGTTCTTCTACAAGAATTGTTCATGATGTTGTCTTGATTTATTTAGGTGTACAACTAGATAGATCTTGATAATTATCTATTGCTAGTCTAGGAGTCTTGATCCGTGTAATTGTCTTGATTTCCTATTCATAAGTGGCAATTTGTGATTAATGATTATGGTCAAGTTTTCAATAATTGCAAAGTGGAACATAACCTAAGTTGAACAATCCGAGCTTATGTGTTTGTTGCTTAGATCAACCTATCTTTCTCATCATAAAGCTGCCATTAAATTGAATTTAGAGAGCTTATTCTAGGTTGTTTAATGGTTAGAGATTAAATAGAGAGCTTGTTCTATTTAACGACAAACTAAGGAAAGATTGGGATAACAGAGCTTGTTGTTATCTACGGTTGTTAACTTTGATAGTTGGTTGATATTGATAGATCTGAAATTGATTCTTAATGATGTCTAGTGGTGGAGAATGAAACCTTAACCATATTTTTCATATTTGATTCTTCTTACTTACTTGTTTTCTTACTTTTCTAGTTTGCTTATTTTTAAAAGTATATTTATTTTTATTGGCTGGTTATACCGCCTAATTTGTATATTAACTTTGTTTTATTTTTATTGGCTGGTTATACCGCCTAATTTAGTATATATATTTTTATTGGCTGGTTATACCGCCTAATTTAGTATATATATTTTTATTGGCTGGTTATACCGCCTTGCATCTTATTCTTATTATTTACTTTAGTTTAAATCTGGCTTCAAAAACCCCTTTTCTTTTATTGTTTTCTTTGAACGTAAGTTATAAACTAATAACTCATAGATTAAAACCCAATCCTTGAGGACTCGACCCTTGCTAACTACTATACTTACAATTGATCTTTTTAATGCAAGGATAAATAAGATACACTCTTTTGGGTGCATCAAAATTTTTGTCTTGATTTATTTAGGTGTACAACTAGATAGATCTTGATAATTATCTATTGCTAGTTTAGGAGTCTTGATCCGTGTAATTGTCTTGATTTCCTATTCATAAGTGGCAATTTGTGATTAATGATTATGGTCAAGTTTTCAATAATTGCAAAGTGGAACATAACCTAAGTTGAACAATCCGAGCTTATGTGTTTGTTGCTTAGATCAACCTATCTTTCTCATCATAAAGCTACCATTAAATTGAATTTAGAGAGCTTATTCTAGGTTGTTTAATGGTTAGAGATTAAATAGAGAGCTTGTTCTATTTAACGACAAACTAAGGAAAGATTGGGATAACAGAGCTTGTTGTTATCTACGGTTGTTAACTTTGATAGTTGGTTGATATTGATAGATCTGAAATTGATTCTTAATGATGTCTAGTGGTGGAGAATGAAATCTTAACCATATTTTTCATATTTGATTCTTCTTACTTACTTGTTTTCTTACTTTTATAGTTTGCTTATTTTTAAAAGTATATTTATTTTTATTGGCTGGTTATACCGCCTAATTTGTATATTAACTTTGTTTTATTTTTATTGGCTGGTTATACCGCCTAATTTAGTATATATATTTTTATTGGCTGGTTATACCGCCTAATTTAGTATATATATTTTTATTGGCTGGTTATACCGCCTTGCATCTTATTCTTATTATTTACTTTAGTTTAAATCTGGCTTCAAAAACCCCTTTTCTTTTACTGTTTTCTTTGAACGTAAGTTATAAACTAATAACTCATAGATTAAAACCCAATCCCTGAGGACTCGACCCTTGCTAATCATTATACTTACAGTTGATCTTTTTAGTGCAAGGTTAAATAAGATACACTCTTTTGGGTGCATCAAATTTTTGGCGCCGTTCTTTACCTTTGTTCCAAAGATGAATTAGCATGTTTTGAGACAAGTTGCAAAGACAAGGAAGATCTATTGAAAATTTGGGTTAGAAACAAGAAATAAGTGTGGGGGGAAAAGAAAAGAAAAGTCAAGAGAAAAAGAAATGGAATACTGGCAAATACATTCCTATGTAAAAAAAATATGAATCATCTCTTGAATTTGTGGAAAAAGAAAAAGATGTTACAAAGTTGTTTAGAATGGAGAAAAGGCCCAACATGAATATTCGGCCTAGGTGAGTATGTACTTGTAAAGTGTTTTGAGAAGTTTCTTTGTATGATCTTATTATGTCTCTAAACTTTATGAACTCTTTGGAACCTTTGTGATATTGCATCTTATTCTTTTCTCTAGTTTTCTTTTTCTTTATTTTCTTCTTCTTCTTTCTTTCTTTTATTTCCTTCTTAGATTCTCTTTAATTTTATGTTTATGTTTACAATGCCTATGCTAGGCTAAACTTCTATTTGGTTAAGGGTGATTTCAAAGCCCTAGACATGTTTTGTGATTGATTTTCAGATTCTATCTATCATTAATTTTCTATCAAAGTTGCTTATGTTCTTCTACAAGAATTGTTCATGATGTTGTCTTGATTTATTTAGGTGTACAACTAGATAGATCTTGATAATTATCTATTGCTAGTCTAGGAGTCTTGATCCGTGTAATTGTCTTGATTTCCTATTCATAAGTGGCAATTTGTGATTAATGATTATGGTCAAGTTTTCAATAATTGCAAAGTGGAACATAACCTAAGTTGAACAATCCGAGCTTATGTGTTTGTTGCTTAGATCAACCTATCTTTCTCATCATAAAGCTGCCATTAAATTGAATTTAGAGAGCTTATTCTAGGTTGTTTAATGGTTAGAGATTAAATAGAGAGCTTGTTCTATTTAACGACAAACTAAGGAAAGATTGGGATAACAGAGCTTGTTGTTATCTACGGTTGTTAACTTTGATAGTTGGTTGATATTGATAGATCTGAAATTGATTCTTAATGATGTCTAGTGGTGGAGAATGAAACCTTAACCATATTTTTCATATTTGATTCTTCTTACTTACTTGTTTTCTTACTTTTCTAGTTTGCTTATTTTTAAAAGTATATTTATTTTTATTGGCTGGTTATACCGCCTAATTTGTATATTAACTTTGTTTTATTTTTATTGGCTGGTTATACCGCCTAATTTAGTATATATATTTTTATTGGCTGGTTATACCGCCTAATTTAGTATATATATTTTTATTGGCTGGTTATATCGCCTTGCATCTTATTCTTATTATTTACTTTAGTTTAAATCTGGCTTCAAAAACCCCTTTTCTTTTATTGTTCTTGAATTTAAGTTTTAAACTATCAACTTATAAACTAAAACCCAATCCCTAAGGACTCGACCCTTGCTAACTACTATACTTACAATTGATCTTTTTAGTGCAAGGTTAAATAAGATACACTCTTTTGGGTGCATCAAATTTTTGGCGCCGTTGCCGGGGATTGCTTTCTTTAGTTTATTTGTTACTTGGTTTATTCTTATTTTCAGTTCTAATTAGTTTTATTCTCTTGTACATACAAGTTTTTCTTTTTAATTAAAAAAAAAAAAACAATGGAATTGAGCAATCTAACACTTGAAGAGTTGGTGGCATACATGAACATGGAGAATCAACAAGCCAATCTCACCTCCCCAGTTCAACAATTGGCCATGGGAGGATGTCAAGGCCATCAAGTGTTCCAAGACCAACAGTATGATAATTACTCAAACACTTACCATGAGGGATGGTGGGATCATACTAATTATGGCTACTCGAAAAATTACCAAGAAGTAGATCCTTATGCCAATTACACTCATCCATCTAGCTTCAATCAATCATGGTCTCAAGAACCAGATCTTTTTCAACCACCACATATGACTCAAAACTCAGGTACTTCTTTAGAAGATCTTGTCTATTCTCTTGTTACTGATTCTTTGCAATTTCAACAGGAAACAAGGGCAAGCATCCAGAGTTTGGAAAAGCAAATGAGCCAATTGGCTAGTAGTATGGTGGGATGGGTAGCACAAAGATCTGAAGAACTCCCAGCCCAAACGATGGTTAACCCAAAGGAGAATGCTACTATTGTGACCTTGAAGAATGAGGAACAAGATGAGGATGAAACAAAATTAGAGATGGATTCTATTCTTGAGGATAATGAAGCCAAAGATCCAAATAAGAGTATTTCGGCACCTGAGGTAACGTTTAAGGTTTCACTTTTTACTAATGTTTCTTCTCCACCTTTTCCTAGTAGATTTGCAAAGTTCAAGGAGGAAGAACATGAACAACACATGCCGGAAACCTTAAACAACTTGTTTGTGGAGGTCATTCAACAAGTATCAAAATATGCTCCATTCCTCGATGACATATGCACCACAAAGGATGATGGAATAATACTTGTAATGGAGAATGCATCCACTGTTGTGCAAAGAAAGCTTCCTCTCAAACGCATAAATTTGGGAAATTTCATGTATGAGCCTGACAAGCCTAAAATGCCAAGAAGGGGTGTTGGTTAGGTTCAAAACACTAAATCAAGTGCTAATTGGGGGAGGCAGCCTAATTAGTGAAAGCATTGCCAAACTGCCATCCTCAGATTTGCTCTCTTTTTCTTTATCTTTTTCTTATGTTTCTTTGCTAATTGTGTTTAGTGTTTCTAAGTTCATTTAGGCTGCATAAGTTTATTTTGTTTATTAGTTCTTTTCACTTACACATGATTCTTTCATTTGGGATTAATAGCATTACATTAAAGACAATGTAAAAATTATGTGTGGGGGGAAGAATTTAGGATTTTATTTAGAGTGTTTTGTTTTTGAGTCTTTTTATGTTGTTTTTCTTTCTGATCCTTGTTTTGAAAATAACTAGATGTAAATATAATTTTTAATTTTTTTAACCCCGGTTAAATGGCGGATAACGGTACTCCGTGATTATTTAAATCGGTTCCATCAGCTACCCACAAAACTGATATTGTATATAAATTTCTCTTCCAATTTCTCTTTCAATTTTTTTTCATTTTTTTTTCCAGGATGGATGATATTCTCACAAGATTGCAGAAACGATTTCCTCCTTTTCCTCGAAATATTTTACTGAAGCTTTACCAAGTTCGATTTGAAAGATTAAGAATGCTTATGCACAAAGGGATTCCTGAAGACATACGTTGGATAATTGAAGCCAAGGTACGTGAAGATGAATATCTGCCTGTTTTGCATTTACCAGGTACAGGTAGAAGCACTTTTGCAAAGAAGCGACGAGCAAAGCGCATGAGTTCAAACTGCCACAAATGTGCACGATGGACGTGTAACGGTAAATGTCGTTCTATTGGGATTCCGTCCTCTAATCGAGATGATAAAATTGAATTCATTAAGGATGGACTGAGTAAGGAGAATTTGGGTAATATCCAACTTTCTCTTGAGACGCATCCTAGTGGAGACGTACAAAGAGAAATTCTTGATTTATGGCCGCAATTCCAAAGGGAATGGCAACATCTTGGGAATCTGATGTTAAAAGACCCCGTTTGCCAGCTTGTAAGAAAACTGGATGGGAAGCATATCCTCGACTCATAGAAGGCGTTTAAGCCGTTTCTGGACGTAAAACCAGAGGAAGATGTGAGCCACAATCACAACTACAATAAATGACTTCTCAGCTTTTGGTTTGATTTGCAATATCTTCATTTCGGTTTAATTTACGTGTTGTTCGATTTGTGTAATTATTCTCGTTTTTTTTTTGCATTGGTCTTTTACGGTTGATTTTTCTTCTCTTTTTGATTTTCTTCCTGAAATCACGCAAAAATCTTTTGTTAGGTTAACATTTTCTTCTGACAGGTCAAATACACTTTCGGCGACATTATTACTCTTGTCTGATTCACTACTCAGTCATCTATATATTACACCATGTACTCATTCTCTTTCAGGCACTCGAAAAAAAAAAATGGAAAGTACTTCATCCCAGCGCATTGAAAAAATTTGTGTCTTTGGAGGTGCTTATCCAGGAAAAAATAAAATATTAGCTGATGAAGCCATAAGAGTTGGAGTAATACTTGCCCAACAAAAGATCCAGTTGATTTATGGAGGCGGTAGTACGGGTTTAATGGGAGCAGTCGCTACAGCAGCACACGTCGGAGAAAGTCCAGTTCTAGGAATCGTTCCAAAACTATTCACAGGTTTTTGTGGACCTACCGTGGGTAAGGAAATACAAGTCTGGAGTATCCCTGAACGGATGACAATCATGTACCATTGTGCCGATGCATTCATTGCTTTACCAGGAGGTCTGGGTACATTGGAAGAAATAGCTTGCGTGGCTTCTTGGTCATCTTTGGTCACAAAAAAGAAACCCATTGGTTTGCTTAATATTAATGGTTATTTTAGTAATTTGCTTTCATATTTAGATAATGCTGTGGAAAATGGATTCATGTTTTCAGAGGCAAGGAGAACCATAATTTCTGCTACAACCATTGAAGATTTACTCAAAAAGCTCCAAGCTTATGAGTATTTATCTGCTACGGTTGTTTCGCAAACGCTCGGAAAAAGAAAAAGAGATATGGACGAGCAAGGAGTGGATTGCACTTTGTCTTTGTGACATTATCTAACATTTTGTTTGTTGTGTCTCAGTTATAATAAGTGGTTAGCAACCTCTGCAGGTAATATCTCCTAAATTCTACCTTTAAAATTTGACATTGGGGACAATGTCATATTTTAGTAGGGGTAAGGGACATATTTTGCTAATTTGTTAAAAAAAAAAAAAATTTATTGTTGTGTTTTAAGCTATTTAGAAGCATTTATTCTGAACAAGGTCTGAGTAAGGGAGACTTGAGACATACCTTGTCAGTTTGATTTAATCTTTTCAAAAAAAAAATAAAATATATATATATATTTGTTGTGTTTTAAGCTATTTAGAAGCATTCATTCTGAACAAGGTCTGAGTAAGGGAGACTTGAGACATACCTTGTCAGTTTGATTTAATCTTTTCAAAAAAAAAAAACTATCTGGTCCGTTTATTATCTGCATGTGTTTTTCTTTTCTTTTATTATTTTTATTTTTATGCTTATTTATTAATTATTTGTTTAGTATTTTAGGAATATTTAGGTTGCATGAATTTGTTTTGTTCTGAGTCTTAGTTATTTCTATTCTTATGTTATTAGTTTTTTTCTCTTATACATGATTCTTTCATTTGGGTTAATAGCATTACATTGAGGACAATGTAAGAATTAAGTGTGGGGGGAAGGATTTAGGATTTCTTTTATTTTTGCCTATTATTTTTTTTATGAGTCTTTAATATTATTATTATTATTAAAAATTTTAGTGTGTTTTAGTTCTTTTCTATACTATGATGAGATATGAATTGCATAGGTCTAAAACTAGTCTAGTAGTGAGAAGATTTTTCATGAGAATTAAGCTTGATATCATTTTTCATGGAGCCAATGTTAATATGATATGTTGATTGAGAAAGAAGCATGTTTAGACTTAAAATTGACTTGTATAAACATCCTTGTGAGTTTTGAGCCTATATGATTGATGCATGATACAAATCAATCTAATTTCTTTCTTGAGTGCTCTTATGATTACATGATTCTCTAGAACTTGCTTTAGACCTTGTTGAGACTATATTGATGCATGTGACAACATGAATATGATAGAGGCATTAGGATTTTTAGCCAGGGCCAAACAGCCATCCCTTATTAATGTTCCAAGAGAACACACCCTTAGTGAACCAATTTGAGCCTACATTGAATAAGCTATCTCTTTGGTAACCATAACTTGTCCCTAACCTAAATATACTTATATCTTTACCTTTGTTCCAAAGATGAATTAGCATGTTTTGAGACATGTTGCAAAGACAAGGAAGATCTATTGAAAATTAGGGTTAGAAACAAGAAATAAGTGTGGGGGAAAAGAAAAGAAAAGTCAAAAGAAAAAGAAAGGGAATATTATGAAATATATATATATAATGAATCATCTCTTGAACTTCTAGTTAAAGAAAAGAAAAAGAATGTTACAAGGTTCGTTAGAATGAAGTAAAGGCTCAACATGAAATATTCAGCCTATGTGATTATGTACTTCTAAAGAATATTGAGAAGTTTTACTTGTATGATCTTATTATGTCTCTAAACTTTATGAACTCTTTGGAACCTTTGTGATATCTTTATCCTTTTGTTCTTTAACCACATTATAACCATTTGGCCCCATTACAGCCTTGAATAAAGACCTCTTGATTTATGAAGTTATATGATCTAAATAGTGGAGAATAGGTGGACAAGCAAGCATATGGTAGAACTGTTTTCATGAGATTGATTGAGTGTAAACACTTTACCACTACTTTAAAGAATGAAAATCATGAGAGTATCCCATGTGAGTAGTTGAGATTAAGTTTGAATATGCACTATTTTGATTGAAATATGTTATGTTAATATTGGCTTAACTCAAACAATTTACATTCAAGCATGATTTTTTGTGAAATTCTTTAAGCTATTGATTAGTTTATAAGACTTGTTCAAAGATTGTCTCTAATGTGTATTGAAAGGATTAGGAGTAAATATTTTTAGTATATGTAGTTTATTTATATTTTAGTTTTTCAATGTTTGTGGGTATCGTTCTAGTAAACCCTCACGAGACTAAACTCGTCCACTAGGGACACCTAGGGGTTTAAAGGCTTGTGTCACATGCTAAGTGCCACCGTGATTTCCTACGAAAGTGGATTAGATTAGATTTTCTTATTTTATTTTTATTTGTTTTTGCTCGAGGACTAGCAACAATCTAAGTGTGGGGGTGTGATAACTGGTATAATTATATAGTTTTTAGTTATGTTTTATTATTGTTTTGTGTCAAATACGAGTTATTATTGCTTAGTCTAATTGTGTTTATGATCTTTTATATTTTTATGTAATTTGGTGTTTTTTTACGAGTTTCTTTGAGTGATTTCAGATTACTAGGTTAAATCAACAATTAAGGGCAAATTCAGTTCAGTTCCAGTTCCGACACCTTTTGCCATATCAGCTATATCTGGAGTTTCACTGAAGCAATAAAACTGAAACTTTAACCGTGCAAAGTTAAGAGGCATATCTAACTTTTTCATGCTTTACACTTCTTGAAACGGAGTCGTTTTCCCTAGCGAAATCAACCATGAAGTTGGCTGATGTGCAATGACGTCTGTGCTGACAAGTTTTGGTATTTTGCCCATATCGTCCGATCCACATCAGCAAATGAGCTGATTCCAACGGCTATGGATCACTAACTGATAGGGGAACATTTTTCTAGAAGACCATGTGATCAGATCAAGCTTCCAATATTGACAAAATCGACCATCAAGTTGGCTGATGAAAATTGTCATACAATATGACGAAAATTGTTAGAAAAATGCACCCACCTATTATACCTACCTTTGAAATTTGTAAAGCTTGTCTCTTGTCATTTAGTCCTCCAAAATGTGTATAAATAGAGGGCCTTGGATGATTGTATGGGGCATTGTACATTGGTAGGATATTAGCCATTGTAATAAAATTCTCTAAGTTTTCTTCTTCTTTCTTTTCTCTAGTTTTCTTTTTCTTTATTTTCTTCTTCTTCTTTCTTTCTTTTATTTCCTTCTTAGATTCTCTTTAATTTTATGTTTATGTTTACAATGCCTATGCCAGGCTAAACTTCTATTTGGTTAAGGGTGATTTCAAAGCCCTAGACATGTTTTGTGATTGATTTTCAGATTCTATCTATCATTAATTTTCTATCAAAGTTGCTTATGTTCTTCTACAAGAATTGTTCATGATGTTGTCTTGATTTATTTAGGTGTGCAACTAGATAGATCTTGATAATTATCTATTGCTAGTCTAGGAGTCTTGATCCGTGTAATTGTCTTGATTTCCTATTCATAAGTGGCAATTTGTGATTAATGATTATGGTCAAGTTTTCAATAATTGCAAAGTGGAACATAACCTAAGTTGAACAATCCGAGCTTATGTGTTTGTTGCTTAGATCAACCTATCTTTCTCATCATAAAGCTGCCATTAAATTGAATTTAGAGAGCTTATTCTAGGTTGTTTAATGGTTAGAGATTAAATAGAGAGCTTGTTCTATTTAACGACAAACTAAGGAAAGATTGGGATAACAGAGCTTGTTGTTATCTACGGTTGTTAACTTTGATAGTTGGTTGATATTGATAGATCTGAAATTGATTCTTAATGATGTCTAGTGGTGGAGAATGAAACCTTAACCATATTTTTCATATTTGATTCTTCTTACTTACTTGTTTTCTTACTTTTCTAGTTTGCTTATTTTTAAAAGAATATTTATTTTTATTGGCTGGTTATACCGCCTAATTTGTATATTAACTTTGTTTTATTTTTATTGGCTGGTTATACCGCCTAATTTAGTATATATATTTTTATTGGCTGGTTATACCGCCTAATTTAGTATATATATTTTTATTGGCTGGTTATATCGCCTTGCATCTTATTCTTATTATTTACTTTAGTTTAAATCTGGCTTCAAAAACCCCTTTTCTTTTATTGTTCTTGAATTTAAGTTTTAAACTATCAACTTATAAACTAAAACCCAATCCCTGAGGACTCGACCCTTGCTAACTACTATACTTACAATTGATCTTTTTAGTGCAAGGTTAAATAAGATACACTCTTTTGGGTGCATCAAAGTCCAAAGCCCGATCAACGCCGGAGTTGTGAAGTTTGGGTCAAAGAATGGGCCGAATGTAGCGAGAAACCCATTGCTCGATCATGCTG
Organism: Fremontodendron californicum; assembly: GCA_030761205.1. Taxonomy (NCBI): domain Eukaryota; kingdom Viridiplantae; phylum Streptophyta; class Magnoliopsida; order Malvales; family Malvaceae; genus Fremontodendron; species Fremontodendron californicum. The sequence continues at coordinate 7,455,261 of JAULJL010000037.1, forward strand.
AGAATCGAGTAAATGTAGTATGGACAAGGGAAGTCAGAAGGATAAAAAGGGATGCTAGGGAAGTCAAGACTCCAATGTTAACAGTATGGGTCGAGATGGTTAAGGCAGGAATGTTGGGGGATGCAGACAGTTTAAAAATGGTTGCAAAGAGGGTGCAAAATTGGTGCCCGTTCCATAAGTGTGGAGGTCATATCATACAGGACTGCGAGGACTTTCTGGCTAAAGTCCAAAAGATGATGGATGATGGAGAGGCCCAGTTTTACAAGGAGACAGAGGAGAAAGTAGAGGTTATTGAGAATGAAGCTGGGTACGGGATAGGAAGACCCTTGATCATCTATTATGATGAACCAGAGGAGAAAGTCATGCCAATCATTGAGGAAAGTGCGCCTAAGTTAATCATTGATTTGCCTGTTTCTTTTTCATACAAGGAAAACAAAGCTGCACCATAGAAATATGACTGCAGCATGGTTATGCCTGGGTCTTCGAGTCAGCAAGATATCACAGATGTAGGGCACTTAACACGAAGTGGAAGGTGTTATGCTTTGAGGCTGTTGAACAGGGATTAACAAGAAAAGATAGAGGAATGGACAAAGGAAAGAAAGCAGCTGAACCAATCCATATTGAGATGGATTTGTCAAAAGAAGTAGAAAGGGGGTCAGCCTTGATAAACAGGATAAAAGAGTCGGTGAATGAGAAGGAAGCCTGTGAGTTCTTAAAATCCATAAAGCATAGTGAGTATAGTGTGGTTGAGCAATTGCAACATCAACCAGCTAGAATTTCAATCTTATCTTTGCTTTTGAATTCAGAACCACATAGAAATGCCCTGTTGAGAGTGTTGAATCAGGCATATGTGGCTAACAACATATTGGTAGAAAAATTAGACAGGCTGGTGGGAAACATAGCAGCAGACGACCATAAATATTTCAGTTATGAGGAAATACCACCCAATGGTATTGGGTCAACAAAGGCTCTTCACATAACTACCACTTGCAAGAGGCACATATTACCAAGTTTCCTTTTGGATAATGGTTCTTCATTAAATATGATGCCCTTGGCAACCCTGTCAAAATTGCCAGTGGATATTTCGTATATGCTGCCAAGCTGCACGGTGGTCAGAGCTTTTGATAGTACCAGGAGAGATGTAATGGGAACTGTAGACACCTAATTTTGTCCGGACCACTAAACAAGTATGTTTTCTTTCTATATTGATGTTTTCGAGTGTAAAAAGACTATTTTCATCCTGTAGGTGGTACTCCGAGACTTAGTTTAAGAGGGCGAGCATAAAAAGTCAAACTTGAAAAAAGTCAACCTCGAAAAAGTCAACCCCAGAAAGTCAACTATTGAAAAAGTCAACCCACTTTCAAAATCAAGATTTTAAGTTCAATTGAAAAATGGCGAAAGAATTTTGATAATCCGAGCACTACATTGAAAGATATGGAGTTCGGAAGTTGGGATTTGGAGATTCATTAGAAAGGAAACCCTAATCCGAGAAATTTGGAGAAAAGTGCTTAAACGATCAAATTGGTCAAAATTGAAGTTTCCAAATGAAAGATAAGCACTGAATACGTGTAATAGAGAAGTCACTTGCAAGAAAAACCGAAAGAAAAGTCAATACGAGAGAAACCGAGAATTAGGGTTTTTAGTGGATTTCGGTGAAATCGGGAAGAATCACAGAAATGGCCTGACTTGGTAAGACCAAAGCCCCCAATGGATGAATAATGATTAAAAAGGATAGCCCAAGGCTCATATTGAAGAAAATCTAAAAATCGGACTTGTTTTGAGCAAAACCTGGTTTCGGAGGCAAAAGGGCAAAATTGGAAAATTTGGGAAAAATAGAAAATGGAATACGAAAATTCTAAAAATTTGTCAATCTCATTCTTAAATCATTTGAAAGAGATTGGCGAAAGAAAATCTTGATTCGGAGTTCGTTTGCAAAATGGCCAAATCCCGAGCTTCTTATGTAGTAATTCAAAAAAAAAAAATCCCGAAAAAATAGCAAATGAACACCAAATCTTTTGAAATTTTGCAAATATAATTTTTAAATTATTTGGAAGAGATTGGCGAAAGAAAATCTTGATTCGGATTTCGTTTGCAAAACGGCCAAATCTCGGGCCTCCTATGCAATAATTCAAAAAGGAAAATCCCGAAAAAATAGCAAATGAGCTCCAAATCTTTTGAAATTTTGAAAATATAATTTTTAAATTATTTGGAAGAGATTGGTGAAAGAAAATCTTGATTCGGATTTCGTTTGCAAAACGGCCAAATCCCGGGCTTCCTATGCAATAATTCAAGAAGATAAATCCCGAAAAAATAGCAAATGAGCTCCAAAAATTCTGAAATTTTGAAAATATCATTTTTAAATTATTTGGAAGATATTGGCGAAAGAAAATCTTGATCCGGAGTTCGTTTGCAAAATGGCCAAATCCCGAGCCTCTTATGCAGTAATTCAAGCCGATAAATCCCGAAAAAATACCAAATGATCTCCAAAAATTATGAAAACTTCTAGATCACACTTTTTAATTATTTTGAAGATATTTTGGAATAAAAATCTTGATTTGGAGCTCGTTTAAAAAATGGTAAAATGTAGGGGCATAAAAGGGCATTTTTGGAAGAAAAAATCCAAATAAATAGCAAACGGACTCGGATAATTTTGAAAACTTCCAAAACTCAATATTTTATTATTTTGGAAGTATTAAAAAAATAAAAATTGAATTTGGAGTCCGTTTGATATTTATTTGCATCCGGGGGGGCAAAACGGTCATTTCACCCAAGCAACCGAAAAGGGCTTCTTTGGGCCTTTCAAAAAATCAGAGTTGGGCTGGAAAAAAGAAGTGCTGGCCTGCCCAAGCTCAAAGGAAGGAGGAAGCTTCTGATTTTTCAATCAAATGGCTGAAAATCAAGAGTTAGTTAGAGATTCTCTTTGATCAAGCCATGGTGATTAAGCCACATAGGCCAAGAGAGATGTCAACATTATTCTTGAACAGCTGTAATTTGAGAGAGCTGAGATGCTAATCTAAAGGTGGTAATTTCATGACTTTTCACCTTGAATTATTAGCCATTTGATGGAAAATTGGTTACAAAAAATGACAACATCCTTGCATGTTATTAGGGGGTTTCGGCTAGCTCTAGGGGGAGGCAAAAAATTCATTTTTTCATTTCATTTTGCTGAGTTATTTTGATATTTACTTAGTTTTTTCTCTCCTTGGTTGGAAGAAAAAAAGAAAAGTTTAGAAAGAAAAAAAAGGAAAGTTTGAAGAGATAAAGCTTGAAAGATAGCTTCTTGAGGTTGCTCTTGAGCACCAACTCTTGTACTTTCTTGATTTTCTATTCTTGTTTTTTCTATTATGATTTCTATTTGGTGAGTTTCCATTTTAAATAAATGTTTTTTTATTGTTCTTCTTAAGTTCTTCCTTCATCTCTTTCTTAAATATGTTTTTTACAAATTTTTTTTTATATTATACTCACCATGGCCAAATGGCCTACTTTATTTATTTAAATTGCTGTTTTGGTTTATTTTATCATATTTTTATGTTATTTTCTTTGATTTTGATGTTTTAAATGTTATGTTACTTCATATTATTGAGTTACATTTTAATTTGGTTGCTTTGTTTGTTGCCATTTATGTTTTAAATATCATGTTTTTGCATTTTTAATTTTCTGTTTTCATGATGTTTAAATTTGAGCATGTTTTAGATTTAGTATATCAAGTGTTTGTGAAAATGCTTGTGTGGTCTTTGCATGATTTGAGTTTTATATCTTAGTTGAGCATGTTTTAGATTTAGTATATTAAGTGTTTGTGAAAATGCTTGTGTGGTTTTTGCATGATTTAAGTGTTATATTTTAGTTGAGAATATTAGTATACCAAGTGTTTGTGAAAATGCCATGCTGGTTGGAGCTTGAGGCCATTTGGCTACTCCATGTTTTTTGCATTGTGTGTTGCTTTTTTTCCATGTTAGTTGGTAGGTTTTTGCATTTGCATGACATTTGATTTAGTTTTGCATGCTAGTATACCAAGTGTTTGTGAAAATGCCATGCTTGCTAGTTACATTATGCTATTCGGCCATCCTTGGAATTTTTGCATTTTATGTGCATTCTTGCTATGTTAGTTGATAGGTTAGCATTTGCATGATATTTGATTGAGTTTTTGGTTTAAGCATGCTTTGTGTTTGTGAAAATGCCATGCATATTTTAGTTATTAAGTTAGGTTTATTTGCCATGCATGTTCATGCATTTTAGGTCTAGGTTGCATTAAATGCCATGCAAGTTCATTTAGGTCTAGCATTTTTTCTTGACATTTAGGTTTAAATCCATGCATTTCATGCATTATGTTTGCTGTATTGTTTCATGCATTTCATGTTCATGCCACTTGATTAATGACTTGAGCCAATTAATGGTTCAAAGTCATGCTCTCTTGAGCACACTTGTGGAAAATTAAGTTTGTCAAGTTGATTATTCTACCTTTGTGATTTTTTACTTAGCCAATTCTTATCTAACTTTCAAAAAGTCCTAGCTACTGTTTGTAAGTCATTTTATGAGTTCCAAATATTTTTACTTTGATTTTTAAATGATTTTATCAAAGGCAAAAATGTATTTTGGCAAAACAGTTTTTTTCACCCAGTTTTTGTACTTTTTCGATTTTTCTGGGCTTTCGTATTTAATCAGAAAATTAAGTCGCTTTTTTCCGTGTAGTTTTACATGTCCTGAGTCTTTAGTATTTTTTTTCAGAATTTTTTGAATTTTTAAAAATAGGATAAAATATCGTGGCTTAAAACTGGATAGTGGAATCATAATTGAATTTAAAGAAAAATCATTTTTCTGTTTTGGTTAAGTTACTTAGAGTGGGCTGATTAGGAGGGTTAGCTACTGACTTAGGGTAGTTTCTAAGCCTTTTTAAACTCTAAAAATGGTTTTTCAAGTCTCGGGTTAAGGGTAGTCAAGTCCGGATTTTTAAACTTGGATAATTAGAGCCATTGTAAAGAAATTAGCCCAGTTTTTATTTTTAATTCAAGCTTTTCAAAATTGTTTTCAAACAATCACAAAGTATTTTGGTTTTAGAATATTTAATTTGACATATTTTCCTAAGGTTGCCAGATATCTTTTTAGATATACGAATTTCCTTAATTAAAGGAAAAAAATACATTTCATGCATTGCATTTTCCATATTCATGCATTTTATATAATATGTGATTCTTGCTATGATAATTTCTATGATATTGTTATGATTTTGAGTTATGTTATATTGTTTATTATATGATTTGGAATATTTCATGATATCCTATGCTTTTTATTTAGTTATTTTTTTGTCATATTATTTAGCATATACTATGTTCATGCATTATTATTTTCATTTTTATTTTCATGCATATTATATGATAACATTATTTCATATTCCATCTCATTTAATTTATATGTCATATCATTCATGTTTGCCATGTCATTTAAATTATTTCATTTCATATAGAATATGTTATGTTACTTAGGTAATTTTATTTCATTTAAAAAATATCATGTTACTTAGGTTATTTCATTTCATATAGAATATGTTATGTTACTTAGGTTATTTTATTTTATTTAGAATATATCATATGACTTAGGATATTGCATCTCATATAGAATATATTATGTTATCTAGGTCATTTCATTTTATTTATAATATGTCATATAACTTAGGATATTTTATTTCATTTAGAATATGCTAAGGATATTTCATTTCATTTTATAATATGCTTAAGGCATTTATATTATATCATATCATTTAGGAAGTATTATATTATTTAGATTTTGCTATGTCATTTTATTTATGTCATGCATATACATATTCATATCTTTTAAAATGTTTTCAAAAGGATAATGATTTTTCAATAAAAAAATAAAGATATTCCCGAGTTAAAATAATTCATGAGTTCTCTACCGGGTTTGCTGGAGGGAATATCATCAATTATCATTAATAAAGGAATATCTTTCTTTAAAAAAAAAAGAGAATGATTCGGAAAGTTTTCCAAAACTAATAAAAATATATATATTTTGCCACGTTTGTTGGGGAATATAGGAAAATTTTGAATTTATAAATTCCGGATCATTTTTATTAAAAAATGGAATTATTTTTCTTTAAATTGGGAATTAACTCGAAATACTAAATCTAAAACCAACTTTTTACCGAGACTTGAGATAACACACGATTAATAAGGTACCGATTTATACGGGCGTTGTAGGGGTGCTAATCCTTCCCCACACGTAACCGACTCCCGAACCCGCTTCTTTGATTTCTCTGGTTTAAAACGCAGACTTGAAATTGGTTTTTAAAATGTTTTAATTAATTTTTAAAATATTTTATAAAACCGGTTTTAATAGGTGGCCGATCACACCTAGCTAAAAAAGATTGGTGGCGACTCCATGTCTTTTTTAAGGTCATTTTCAAAACCTTCATTTTTCTAGAGGAATTAAGTCGACTTTTTCTTGGTTTTTTTTTTTTTTTTAATGTCACGCTTAACGAATAATAAAATCTTGCGATGAGACTCATTATTTTTTAGGTTGCGACAGCTTGGCGACTCCACTGGGGACAATTAGAGAGTCAGGCCTAGAAATTAGTCGTGTGTTATCAAAGTCTCGGTTTTGTTGGTTTAATTGGTATTTAATTTTAATTCCCATATTTTTTAAAATAAAAGAGAATTTTGAAAATAAAAAAATGTTTTAATATGTCCATATTCATGTGCATTCATATTATTATTTGTTCTCTGGTTATTTTGTTGCGTATATTTATATGTTTGTTTGACTGATGCTTTACATTGTTTGATTTTAGTGGGGTATTTAGAATAAGGGTTGTAGAATAGGTGGTGACAGGTTTGTTTTGTTCCTCCGCACACACTGTATTTGCATAACATGAATCCTCTACCCGGGTTCCGTCCTTTTAAGTGGAAGTAAAGTAACTACGCCTTCATGATTGATCCTCCGTATGGGCTAGTGAAACACTTCCGGAGTATAAAGTACCTAATGCCTTCGTGATAATCCTCCGTACGGGCATAGGAAAATATACTCTAACGAATTGAACCCGCTTTTATCGGGGTGCCTTACTAGCCTTCACCGGCGACAGTGAGGAACAATTCGGGGCCTTAGAACCAATTCACCTTCATATAGTGAACCTAGGCGACCATGCCAGATTTCTGTTAGATACCCGAAGTTTAAGAACACATGGAGGAACATTTCCAACCTTTTACCATCTTTCTATATGTTAGATACAAATTGGGTGATGATGAACGAACATCATACCACTCGTATTTTTTTATTATTATCTTGTCCCAAAGGCGTCGTAATGCCGAAGCTCTGTTTAAATTTTTGGGACATTTTTTTAAAAGCATGTTGTTATTTATGTTATATTTGTGAATTCATTTCCTTACTAATCTATTTCTTTCTATTTTATTTTCTTTGACATGTATCATAGACATCATCATACACTTGAAGTTTATTGGCCTCGGGATAGTTATCAACCCAAAAGACTTTCATGGAGTGTCAAGTTATTTCAATGATAGAAGATCATGCAGTAGTCAGGGCACGGTCGAAAAAAGATCAGAGGGAGGATGGTGATTGCCTCAAGAAAGATTATGTGTGAGTATTGCCGGATAGGGTCAAAGTGGATCTTAGACAGAATAATCTTCGAGGGTTAGCCGACATTTGGAATCAGTGGAATGTATCAGAGAAAGAAGCCTTCACTCAGAAATATGGAGACATAGCACTCTTAATTCCGATTCAGGTCAATAGTGGGTTGATTCAGGCTATGGTACAGTGTTGGAATCCTGCTTATAGATGTTTCACTTTTAACAAGGAAGATATGACACCACTGATCGAAGAATATTCGACACTGTTACGTATTGAATGTCCTAATCCTGATCGGGTATATTTGAAGGAAATGAAACCTTCAGGTCTTAAGAAGAAAGTGGCTAGGATCACGGGAATGGGTACAACATAGGTTGAGAGTCATGTGGACACAAAGCAGAAAAATTGGTGCATTCCGTGGGAAACTCTCTGACAGTTGATATTGGGTTGTTCCGAAAAAGCAAAAGCCAGGGATATCTTCGCTCTAGCCATCTACGGGTTAATCATATTCCCGAAGATATTGGGTCATGTGGATATAGCCGTGTTTGATTTCTTTGAAAAGTTGGAATAGAAGATCAACCCATCTCCGACCATCATAGCTGAAACTATCCGATCCCTGAATTTTTGTAAAAGGGCAGGACAAGGGAGGATCAAGGGGTGTGTACAACTCCTTTATATTTGGATTCAAAGTCATTTTTGGAAGATAGAAAATGTTTCCTTCAAACCGTACATGAAAACTTTAGTTCCGATTAGGGAATTCCTTCAGAATGATTGGCCTAAAGACGGGAATGAAGAGAAATGGGTCAACATGTTCCGGAATCTAAAAGGGGAGATGGTGACTTGGAGAGCTCCATGGATGATTCCTATGCCGATTATGTACAAATGTGGAGACAACCCGGGAGTCCAACTGCTCAAAATTTGGGGGTCTGTGAGTTATGCGCCTTTGTTGGTGCAAAGACAGGTTGAGTCTCGGCAATTCACACCCATGACTCATAATCTAGGATCATCAGAGTTCACTTATGGGGAAGACGGATATTCTGGAAAAGTGCGGGCAGCGATTGAAGCATGGAAGAAAACTCACCGGATAAAAGTGGCCAGATATGCCGACACCATCACACCTTATTACCTGGTATGGAGCGAATTAAGGGTTAATGATAGACTATTGACATCAGATGGGGAAGAGGTCCAGTTCATGAATCCGCCACCGAGGGAAATGCCATCAGAGTTAGAAATTGCAAGAACGGAATTTGATAAAGAAAAGGCTCGGATGAGCAAGGAGATTGCTCGACTACAAGAAGAGCTTGAGGACATGAAGGATAGGGAATCAGCTCGGAAAAAAGAGAATGAACAGATTAAGATAGAAAGGGACACCGTTAAGGGAAATCTTCGGGAATTACATTTGGAGAACAAGAGGTATCACTTTGAGCTCAGATTTGAGGGGACTCTCAAAACTTCCGGGGAGTGGGAACATGAGGTCAAAAACCTCAAGAAGGAGAATAACTACTGGAAGGAGAAAGCAAAACACGAGGAAGCCCGAGCAAATCAACTGGAGAAACAAGCTAGGGAAAGCTTACACGGCGATGCTTCTGCTGACACGTCAAACGGTCGTGAACAAGTAGAGATCAGATGAAAAAGGAAGGCAATCAAAAGAGGACAGTGAAGAAGGTCCAGAATCCGAGGGAATTACCAGTGTTTTGTAATAATTTTTAGGAGAGATAGGTTATTATGTTGTCTAAAGCAGGGATCTTTTCTTTGATGTATTTAGTTCCAGGAAATCAATGAAAGACTGATAACTCGTATAATTATATAGTTTTTAGTTATGTTTTATTATTGTTTTGTGTCAAATACGAGTTATTATTTTTTAGCCTAATTGTGTTTATGATCTTTATGTATTTTGGTGTTTTTTCACAAGTTTCTTTGAGTGATTTCAGATTACTAGAATTAAGGGTAAATCCAGTTCAGTTCCAGTTCTGACACCTTTTGCCATATCAGCTATATCTCGAGTTTCACTGAAGCAATAAGGCTGCAATTTGTAGCCGTGCAAAGCTAAGAGGCATATTTATCTTTTTCATGTTTTACACTTCTTGAAACGGAGTCGTTTTCCCTAGCGAAATCGACCATGAAGTTGGCTGATGTGCAATGACGTCTGTGCTGACCTGTTTTCGTATTTTGCCATATCTTCTTATCCACATCAGCAAATGAGCTGATTCTAACGGCTATGGATCAGTAACTGATAGGGTAATATTTTTATAGAAGACCATGTGATCAGATAAGGCCTGCAAAATTGACGAAATCGACCATCAAGTTGGCTGATCAAAATTGTCATACAATATGATGAAAATTGTTAGAAAAATTCACCCACCTATTATACCTACCTTTGAAATTTGTAAAGCTTGTCTCTTGTCATTTAGCCCTCCAAAATGTGTATAAATAGAGGGCCTTGGATGATTGTAGAGGATCATATTGTACATAGGTAGGATATTAGCCATTGTAATAAAATTCTCTAAGTTTTCTTCTTCTTTCTTTTCTCTAGTTTTCTTTTTCTTTATTTTCTTCTTCTTCTTTCTTTCTTTTATTTTCTTCTTAGATTCTCTTTAATTTTATGTTTATGTTTACAATGCCTATGCTAGGCTAAACTTCTATTTGGTTAAGGGTGATTTCAAAGCCCTAGACATGTTTTGTGATTGATTTTCAGATTCTATCTATCATTAATTTTCTATCAAAGTTGCTTATGTTCTTCTACAAGAATTGTTCATGATGTTGTCTTGATTTATTTAGGTGTACAACTAGATAGATCTTGATAATTATCTATTGCTAGTCTAGGAGTCTTGATCCGTGTAATTGTCTTGATTTCCTATTCATAAGTGGCAATTTGTGATTAATGATTATGGTCAAGTTCTCAATAATTGCAAAGTGGAACATAACCTAAGTTGAACAATCCGAGCTTATGTGTTTGTTGCTTAGATCAACCTATCTTTCTCATCATAAAGCTGCCATTAAATTGAATTTAGAGAGCTTATTCTAGGTTGTTTAATGGTTAGAGATTAAATAGAGAGCTTGTTCTATTTAACGACAAACTAAGGAAAGATTGGGATAACAGAGCTTGTTGTTATCTACGGTTGTTAACTTTGATAGTTGGTTGATATTGATAGATCTGAAATTGATTCTTAATGATGTCTAGTGGTGGAGAATGAAACCTTAACCATATTTTTCATATTTGATTCTTCTTACTTACTTGTTTTCTTACTTTTCTAGTTTGTTTATTTTTAAAAGTATATTTATTTTTATTGGCTGGTTATACCGCCTAATTTGTATATTAACTTTGTTTTATTTTTATTGGCTGGTTATACCGCCTAATTTAGTATATATACTTTTATTGGCTGGTTATACCGCCTAATTTAGTATATATATTTTTATTGGCTGGTTATACCGCCTTGCATCTTATTCTTATTATTTACTTTAGTTTAAATCTGGCTTCAAAAACCCCTTTTCTTTTATTGTTTTCTTTCAACGTAAGTTATAAACTATTAACTCATAGATTAAAACCCAATCCCTGAGGACTCGACCCTTGCTAACTACTATACTTACAATTTATCTTTTTAGTGCAAGGTTAAATAAGATACACTCTTTTGGGTGCATCAAAGACCGTTTGGTTGGAATTATCCCGGGGTCAATACTTTAAATGCATTCATTATTCACTAATTCTTTCTTTTATATTTTATTTGTTCATAATCATTCATTCATTTATTCTTTATAAATTGTTCATACACTTAGTCATTTATTGGTCCATTCATTTATTCATTATATGTTCATACACTTAGTCATTTACTTAGTTGTTCATTCATTAACACCGATTCATTCCTACATTCATTCATTCATTCATTTATAAAATAAAATAAGAAATGTGTCAATAATTTCTAATCCATGGTTTTTAAAAAAATAAAGGTACAATTGGTCGCACTCAGAAAGAACCTGATTTCCAACACTCTTACAATACTCGATCTCGAACAAAAGCCATGGAAAACGATCAGCTTGCCAGAATTGAGAGAATGGAAAGAATCTAGAAAGAACTACAAGAACAGTTGACTAAGTCTCAAGAGGAGACACGAGAACAGATGACAAAGCTCATGGAGATGATGAGCACTATGATGAAGCAGAAGTGGCCTGGAGAGAATTCAGTTGCTGGAATGGGGGCAGTGAATCAGGAGGATAGACCAGAAGTGGTACAGAGAAATAGCCAGACATCCCACAATGTGGGAAATGAAATCCCAACTGGGGTAGCATCCTACATCTACATCCAGCTGGCGGCCGAAACACAGAATTTCGGTCCAAAAAGGGGTAACATCAGAGTTGATCCAATTGAGGTTGAGGTTCCAGACTTCGAAGAAATGGCAGAGAAGGAAAGGGCCAAAATGACTGAACTAAAGAGGGTCGAAACTGTTGAATCTAAGAAGAAATATCAGTTGTTGGAAGAAAGGCTAAGAGCAGTGGAAGGAGCAGAGTTGTTTGGCAGTCTAGATGCCAAAGAGATGAGCTTGGTACATGATCTAATAATTCCACCGAAGTTCAAAGTACCAGATTTTGAAAACTATAATGGGACCACCAACCCATCGGCTCGTCTGACTATGTACTGTAGAATAATGATAGGGCATGAGGATAATGAAAAATTGCTTATTCATTGCTTCCAGGACAGCTTAACAGGGTCAGCCACCCGATGGTACAACCAACTCAGTCGTACCAAGATTCGTTCATGGACGGATTTGGCCAGGGCTTTTATGGAATACTATAAGCACGTTTATGACATGGTACCGGATAGGCTGTCATTACAGAACATGGAAAAGAGGTCCAATGAGACCTTCAAGGAGTATTCACAGAGGTGGAGGGATCTGGCCACACAAGTGCAACCCCTTTTAACCAACAAAGAAACCACGGTGCTTTTCATCAACACATTGAAAGCACCTTATTATGACAGATTGGTGGGAAACGCTACCAAAGATTTTGCGGATATGGTAATATCTGGAGAAATGATTGAGTCAGCCATTAAGAGTGGAAAGATGGAAGAGGGTGAGTCTGCTACCCCAAAGAGAGCTTTTCCTACAAAGAAAAAGGAGGAAACCCATGCAGTAAGCTTAAACCAATACCCTTATACACCTCCTACACCATACACACCACCGAGGCCTTATACCCCTACCACACCTTATGCACCTCCGAAACCTTACACACCATACCCGGGGTATAATCCTTATTACCCTAATATCAACCACCTTACCAAAAACCCGTTCCCCTACACCAATATACCACAACAGCCATTCCCGACTGGCATATCCCCTCAAATCACCCTTCCTAGAAATGTTGTTCCAAACACACAAGGGCCTACGCGTAATGACCAACGTTCACCAAGGAACAATCAAAAAGCCCAATTTGATCCGATTCCCACTGCCTACGGTGATCTATATCCAAAACTGTTGCAGGGTCAACTTGTTGCACCTGTGTACCTAAAACCTTTGACACCTCCATATCCAAGATGGTACAATGCAAATACCAACTGTGCATACCATGCGGGAATCCAAGGACATTCAGTTGAAGATTGTCTGGCCTTCAAAAAGAAAGTCCAAAGCCTGATTAATGCTAAGGTTGTGAAGTTTGGATCAAAAAATGGGCCGAACATAGCTGGAAATCCATTGCCTAATCATGCTGGGAATCAGGTGAATGCAATATTAACCGGAGGGGACAGAAGATTAAAAAGGGATATTGGAGAGGTTAAGACTCCGATGATGACAATATGGGCTGAAATGGTCAAGGAAGGATTGGTGGAAGGTACGAAAGGTCTGAAAATGGTTGCAAGAAGGGTGCATATTTGGTGCCCGTTCCATAAAGTTGAAGGCCATGATATACAGAACTGCGGGGACTTTCGGGTTAAAGTCCAAAAGATGATGGATAGTGGGGTAGCCCAGTTCTATGAGGAGATAGAAGGGGAAATAGAATTCATTGAAAATACAGGTGGCTATGGGATAGGAAGACCCCTAATCATCTACTATGATGAATCGGAGGAAAAAGTTATGCCAGCCATGGAAGAAAATGCGCCCAAATTAATCATTGATTTACCTGTTTCCTTTCCATACAAGGAAAACAAGGCTACACCATGGAAATATGACTGCAGCATGGTTATGCCGGGGTCTTCAGGCAAACAGGATATTACAGGTGTGGGGCATTTAACCCGAAGCGGGAGGTGTTATGCTCCGGAGGCCGTTGAACAAGGGGTAGCAGGGAAAGACAGAGGAATTGATAAAGGGAAGAAGGTCGTCGAGCCAATCCATATTGAGATGGATTTGCCAGAGGAAATAGAGAGGGGATCAGCCCCGGTTAACAGAATCAAGAAACCAGTATGTGAGAAAGAAGCTTGTGAGTTCTTGAAATTTATAAAGCATAGTGAATATAGCGTGGTTGAACAACTGCAACGTCAACCAGCTAGGATCTCAATCTTATCCTTGCTTTTAAATTCAGAACCACACAGAAATGCTTTATTAAGAGTATTAAATCAAGCATACGTGGCCAATAATATATCAGTGGAAAAGCTGGATAGGTTGGTGGGAAACATCGCAGCTGATGACTACATATTTTTCAGCTATGAGGAAATACCACCCAATGGTATTGGATCAACAAAAGCTCTCCATATAACCACCACTTGTAAGGGGCACATATTACCGAGGGTCCTTTTGGATAATGGTTCTTCACTAAATGTGATGCCTTTAGCAACCTTATCCAAGTTACCAGTGGATTTATCCTATATGATACCAAGTTGCACGGTGGTCAGAGCTTTTGACGGAACAAGGAGGGAGGTTATGGAAACCATTGAAGTTCCTCTGGAAATAGGCCCGTGCACATATACAATGAATTTCGAGGTTATGGATATCAATCCATCTTATAACTGCTTGTTGGGAAGACCATGGATACATTCAGCTGGGGCTGTACCCTCATCTCTTCACCAGAAACTAAAATTTGTGATGGAGGGCCGGTTGATCACGATATCAGGGGAGGAAGACATAATAGCCTCCGCATCCACTGAATCTCCTTATGTGGAGCCGAATGAAGAGGCCGTGGAGTGTTCTTTCCGGTCTTTCGAATTTGTAAATGCAGTTTTTGTCGCTGAAGGACAGAAAATTCCAAAACCAAAGCTATCCAAGAACACAAGGCTGGGGGTAAGAACCACCGTAGGAAAAGGCTGCAGGGCTGGAAAGGGTCTCGGGACATATCTTCAGGGGATGGCTCGAGCTATAGAAGTAAAAGGAAAGAAGGACTGATTTGGCCTAGGATATCTTCCGAAGGCCCATGAGAAAAGAAGACAAGTTGAAAAGTACCGACAAAAGAGGATGGCCCGTCTTACGGGTATGTATATTGAGTGGGAGCCTATGACATTCCCACCTATCCTTCACAGCTTTCGCTCAGCCGGTTCTCTGTTCGGAGAAAAGAATTCTGATGATGTGCTTGTAATGATAGAGAAAGCCTTCAAGAGATTCCAGGTGAATAGTGATGAGCAGATGTATGATATGGAGATCTGCAGGACCGAGAAAGACAGAATTGAAAGAGAGAGTACTAGCTGGATGGTGCGACCGTGTCCACCAGGATATAGACTAACCAACTGGAGTGCGACTGAGTTGCCCATAGTTTTTAAGTCTATTCCAAAGTAATACTTTTTAAAAAAGCAATCTTAATTATCTTTACCCAGAGATATTAAGAGTTTTTCTGTAATGGGCTTTTTTTTATAACTATTTTCATTCAATAAATAACAAGCACAATGCATTATCCATATTGATGTGTCCATATTCTTTCATTTTTGTTATTTATTTTGTTTTTTATATATATTTTTCTATATTGTTTTTTCTCCACCTATTTACAGGAGTACGGATGCGGAATATGAGGACCTTCCTGTCAGTAATTCTGAAATTGATTTTGAAAGACCCATTTGCACGGGTGATTTTGAGGCTAATGAAGATACTGAGGATTATGGTCTACCTCCGGATCTATTGAGGAAAATAGAGCAAGAGGAGAAGCAAGTACTTCCTCATAAGGAATTATTGGAAACAATAAATTTGGGAAATGGTGAAGAGATAAAAGAAGTCAAAATTGGAACTTCATTGTCACCATCAATAAAAGGTGAATTGATAGCTTTGCTCCAGGAGTATATGGATGTATTTGCATGGTCTTACCAAGATATGCCAGGGTTAGATCCGGATATTGTGGTTCATAAGCTCCCTCTGAGGCCAGAGTGCAAGCCAATTCAGCAAAAGTTGAGAAGAATGAGGCCTGATATGCTGTTAAAGATAAAAGAGGAGGTGAAGAAACAATTTGATGCTGGACTCTAGAGGTGGCAAAATATCCAAAATGGATGGCAAATATTGTTCCAGTACCGAAGAAGGATGGCAAGGTGCGGATGTGCGTTGATTATCGAGATTTGAACAAGGCCAGCCCTAAAGATAATTTCCTTTTGCCTCATATTGATACTCTGGTGGATAATACAGCGAAGAGTTCTTTATTTTCTTTCATGGACAGATTCTCAGGATACAATCAGATCAAGATGGCACTGGAAGATATGGAGAAAACCAAATTTGTTACAATGTGGGGCACCTTCTGCTACAAAGTAATGACATTTGGGTTGAAGAATGCTAGGGCAACATACCAGAGAGCCATGGTGACCTTGTTTCATGATATGATGCATAAGGGAATTGAGGTCTACGTTGATGATATGATCGCAAAGTCACAAGGAGAAGATGATTATATTGCGAACCTTAAGAAGCTCTTTGAACGATTAAGGAAATTTAGACTCAAGCTAAATCCGATAAAATGCACTTTTGGAGTCACCTCGGGGAACTTGTTAGGTTTTGTCGTCAGCAAAAGAGGAATTGAGATTGACCCGGATAAAGTGAAGGCCATTCAGAATTTACTACCACCTCGCACTCAAAAGGAAGTAAGAGGCTTTATGGGGAGATTGAATTACATTGCTCGGTTTATTTCACAGTTAACCGACAAATGTGATCCAATATTTAAGTTACTTCGAAAATGTGATCCAGGAAAATGGGATGAAGGGTGTCAGATTGCTTTTGAAAAGGTTAAGCATTATCTATCAAACCCACCAGTATTAATGCCACCTATTCCGGATAAACCAATGATACTGTATTTATCAGTATTTGAAAGATCCATGGGTTGTGTTTTGGGGCAGCTTGATGAAACTGGAAAGAAAGAACAAGCAGTTTACTACCTCAGCAAGAAATTCACAGATTATGAGTTGAAATATTCATCGGTAGAAAAGTTGTGTTGTGCCTTAGCTTGGACTACTCGAAGACTTAGACAGTATATGTTGTATCACACAACGTGGTTGATTGCCAAGCTTGATCCAGTCAAGTACATGTTGGAAGCACCTTCTTTGTCAGGGAGGACAGCAAGATGGCAGGTTTTATTGTCAGAATACTATATTGTATATGTAAGTCAAAAAGCTATCAAGGGCAGTGCAGTGGTTGAATTCTTAGCAAGTCGGGCAGTGGAAGATTATGAGCCGTTGAACTTTGACTTCCCGGATGAAGATTTGATGTATGTGTCGCAAGCAGATGATATTCGTCTGAAGAAGAAAGTATGGAAAATGTACTTTGATGGCGCATCTAATGCCATGGGGCATGGAATCGGTGCAGTGCTTATATCCCCAGAAGAAGACTGTTATCCTTTCACTGCTTGATTGGATTTTGGTTGTACAAACAATACTGCCGAGTATGAAGCATGTACTATGGGCCTTCGTGCTGCAGTGGACAGAAAGATCAAAGTATTGGAAGTTTGCGGAGATTCAGCCTTGGTGATTTACCAGTTATGAGGAGAATGGGAAACCCGAGATACAAAGCTAATCTGATACCAAGAACTCATACTGAGTTTATTAGAGGAGTTTGAAGAAGTGAATTTCAACTACTTTCCTCGAGAAGAAAATCGGATGGCGGATGCTCTGGCTACTTTGTCATCAATGTTTAAAGTGAATGAAGGGGCGAAAGTTGTGCCGATCAAGATGAGCATATATGAGTCTCCTGTCCACTGTTTGAGTATCGAAGAAGAAGCAGATGGTCTCCCTTGGTATAACGACATCTTGCAGTACATCAAGAGTCAACAGTATCCAGAACAAGCAACAGAGAATGACAAGAGGACTCTGAGAAGGTTAGCAATGGGTTTTTGATAACTCGTATAATTATATAGTTTTTAGTTATGTTTTATTATTGTTTTGTGTCAAATACGAGTTATTATTGTTTAGTCTAATTGTGTTTATGATCTTTCATATTTTTATGTAATTTGGTGTTTTTCACAAGTTTCTTTGAGTGATTTCAGATTACTAGAATTAAGGGCAAATCCAGTTCAGTTCCAGTTCCGACACCTTTTGCCATATCAGCTATATCTCGAGTTTCACTGAAGCAATAAGGCTGAAATTTTAACCGTGCAAAGTTAAGAGGCATATCTATCTTTTTCATGTTTTACACTTATTGAAACGGAGTCGTTTTCCCTAGCAAAATCGACCATCAAGTTGGCTGATGTGCAATGACGTCTGTGCTGACCTGTTTTCGTATTTTGCCCATATCTTCTTATCCACATCAGCAAATGAGCTGATTCCAACGGCTATGGATCAGTAACTGATAGGGGAACATTTTTCTAGAAGACCATGTGATCAGATCAGGCCTCCAAAATTGACAAAATCGACCATCAAGTTGGCTGATCAAAATTGTCATACAATATGACGAAAATTGTTAGAAAAATGCACCCACCTATTATACCTACCTTTGAAATTTGTAAAGCTTGTCTCTTGTCATTTAGCCCTCCAAAATGTGTATAAATAGAGGGCCTTGGATGATTGTAAGGTATTGTACATTGGTAGGATATTAGCCATTGTAATAAAATTCTCTAAGTTTTCTTCTTCTTTCTTTTCTCTAGTTTTCTTTTTCTTTATTTTCTTCTTCTTCTTTCTTTTCTCTAGTTTTCTTTTTCTTTATTTTCTTCTTCTTCTTTCTTTCTTTTATTTCCTTCTTAGATTCTCTTTAATTTTATGTTTATGTTTACAATGCCTATGCTAGGCTAAACTTCTATTTGGTTAAGGGTGATTTCAAAGCCCTAGACATGTTTTGTGATTGATTTTCAGATTCTATCTATCATTAATTTTCTATCAAAGTTGCTTATGTTCTTCTACAAGAATTGTTCATGATGTTGTCTTGATTTATTTAGGTGTACAACTAGATAGATCTTGATAATTATCTATTGCTAGTCTAGGAGTCTTGATCCGTGTAATTGTCTTGATTTCCTATTCATAAGTGGCAATTTGTGATTAATGATTATGGTCAAGTTTTCAATAATTGCAAAGTGGAACATAACCTAAGTTGAACAATCCGAGCTTATGTGTTTGTTGCTTAGATCAACCTATCTTTCTCATCATAAAGCTGCCATTAAATTGAATTTAGAGAGCTTATTATAGGTTGTTTAATGGTTAGAGATTAAATAGAGAGCTTGTTCTATTTAACGACAAACTAAGGAAAGATTGGGATAACAGAGCTTGTTGTTATCTACGGTTGTTAACTTTGATAGTTGGTTGATATTGATAGATCTGAAATTGATTCTTAATGATGTCTAGTGGTGGAGAATGAAACCTTAACCATATTTTTCATATTTGATTCTTCTTACTTACTTGTTTTCTTACTTTTCTAGTTTGCTTATTTTTAAAAGTATATTTATTTTTATTGGCTGGTTATACCGCCTAATTTGTATATTAACTTTGTTTTATTTTTATTGGCTGGTTATACCGCCTAATTTAGTATATATATTTTTATTGGCTGGTTATACCGCCTAATTTAGTATATATATTTTTATTGGCTGGTTATACCGCCTTGCATCTTATTCTTATTATTTACTTTAGTTTAAATCTGGCTTCAAAAACCCCTTTTCTTTTATTGTTCTCTTTGAACGTAAGTTATAAACTAATAACTCATAGATTAAAACCCAATCCCTGAGGAATCGACCCTTGCTAATCATTATACTTACAATTGATCTTTTTAGTGCAAGGTTAAATAAGATACACTCTTTTGGGTGCATCAAATTTTTGGCGCCGTTGCCGGGGATTGCTTTCTTTAGTTTATTTGTTACTTGGTTTATTCTTATTTTCAGTTCTAATTAGTTTTATTTTCTTGTACATACAAGTTTTTCTTTTCAAATTAAAAAAAAAAAAAACAATGGAATTGAGCAATCTAACACTTGAAGAGTTGGTGGCATACATGAACATGGAGAATCAACAAGCCAAACTCACCTCCCCAGTTCAACAATTGGCCATGGGAGGATGTCAAGGCCATCAAGTGTTCCAAGACCAACAGTATGATCATTACTCAAACACTTACCATGAGGGATGGTGGGATCATACTAATTATGGCTACTCGAAAAATTACCAAGAAGTAGATCCTTATGCCAATTACACTCATCCATCTAGCTTCAATCAATCATGGTCTCAAGAACCATATCTTTTTCAACCACCACATATGACTCAAAACTCAGGTACTTCTTTAGAAGATCTTGTCTATTCTCTTGTTACTGATTCTTTGCAATTTCAACAGGAAACAAGGGCAAGCATCCAGAGTTTGGAAAAGCAAATGAGCCAATTGGCTAGTAGTATGGTGGGATGGGTAGCACAAAGATCTGAAGAACTCCCAGCCCAAACGATGGTTAACCCAAAGGAGAATGCTACTATTGTGACCTTGAAGAATGAGGAACAAGATGAGGATGAAACAAAATTAGAGATGGATTCTATTCTTGAGGATAATGAAGCCAAAGATCCAAATAAGAGTATTTCGGCACCTGAGGTAACGTTTAAGGTTTCACTTTTTACTAATGTTTCTTCTCCACCTTTTCCTAGTAGATTTGCAAAGTTCAAGGAGGAAGAACATGAACAACACATGCCGAAAACCTTAAACAACTTGTTTGTGGAGGTCATTCAACAAGTATCAAAATATGCTCCATTCCTCGATGACATATGCACCACAAAGGATGATGGAATAATACTTGTAATGGAGAATGCATCCACTGTTGTGCAAAGAAAGCTTCCTCTCAAACGCATAAATTTGGGAAATTTCATGTATGAGTCTGACAAGCCTAAAATGCCAAGAAGGGGTGTTGGTTAGGTTCAAAACACTAAATCAAGTGCTAATTGGGGGAGGCAACCTAATTAGTGAAAGCATTGCCAAAACTGCCATCCTCAGATTTGCTCTCTTTTTCTTTATCTTTTTCTTATGTTTCTTTGCTAATTGTGTTTAGTGTTTCTAAGTTCATTTAGGCTGCATAAGTTTATTTTGTTTATTAGTTCTTTTCACTTACACATGATTCTTTCATTTGGGATTAATAGCATTACATTAATGACAATGTAAGAATTATGTGTGGGGGGAAGAATTTAGGATTTTATTTAGAGTGTTTTGTTTTTGAGTCTTTTTATGTTGTTTTTCTTTCTGATCCTTGTTTTGAAAATAACTAGATGTAAATATAATTTTTTTTAACCCCGGTTAAATGGCGGATAACGGTACTCCGTGATTATTTAAGTCGGTTCCATCAGCTACCCATAAAACTGATATTGTATATAAATTTCTCTTCCAATTTCTCTTTCAATTTTTTCTCATTTTTTCAGGATGGATGATATTCTCACAAGATTGCAGAAACGATTTCCTCCTTTTCCTCGAAATATTTTACTGAAGCTTTACCAAGTTCGATTTGAAAGATTAAGAATGCTTATGCACAAAGGGATTCCTGAAGACATACGTTGGATAATTGAAGCCAAGGTACGTGAAGATGAATATCTTCCTGTTTTGCATTTACCAGGTACAGGTAGAAGCACTTTTGCAAAGAAGCGACGAGCAAAGCGCATGAGTTCAAATTGCCACAAATGTGCACGATGGACGTGTAACGGTAAATGTCGTTCTATTGGGATTCCGTCCTCTAATCGAGATGATAAAATTGAATTCATTAAGGATGGACTGAGTAAGGAGAATTTGGGTAATATCCAACTTTCTCTTGAGACGCATCCTAGTGGAGACGTACAAAGAGAAATTCTTGATTTATGGCCGCAATTCCAAAGGGAATGGCAACATCTTGGGAATCTGATGTTAAAAGACCCTGTTTGCCAGCTTGTAAGAAAACTGGATGGGAAGCATATCCTCGACTCATAGAAGGCGTTTAAGCCGTTTCTAGACGTAAAACCAGAGGAAGATGTGAGCCACAATCACAACTACAATAAATAACTTCTCAGCTTTTGGTTTGATTTGCAATAACTTCATTTCGGTTTAATTTACGTGTTGTTCGATTTGTGTAATTATTCTCGTTTTTTTTATTGGTCTTTTACGGTTGATTTTTCTTCTCTTTTTGATTTTCTTCCTGAAATCACGCAAAAATCTTTTGTTAGGTTAACATTTTCTTCTGACAGGTCAAATACTCTTTCGGCGACATTATTACTCTTGTCTGATTCACTACTCAGTCCTCTATATATTACACCATGTACTCATTCTCTTTCAGGCACTCGAAAAAAAAAAAAAAAAAATTGGAAAGTACTTCGTCCCTGCGCATTAAAAAAATTTGTGTCTTTGGAGGTGCTTATCCAGGGAAAAATAACATATTTGCTGATGAAGCCATAAGAGTTGGAGTAATACTTGCACAACAAAAGATCCAGTTGATTTATGGAGGTGGTAGTACGGGTTTAATGGGAGCATTCGCTACAGCAGCACACGCCGGAGGAAGTCCAGTTCTAGGAATCGTGCCAAAACTATTCACAGATTTTTGTGGACCTACCTTGGGTAAGGAAATACAAGTCTGGAGTATCCCTGAACGGATGACAATCATGTACCATTCTGCCGATGCATTCATTGCTTTACCAGGAGGTCTGGGTACATTGGAAGAAATAGCTTGCGTGGCTTCTTGGTCATCTTTGGTCACAAAAAAGAAACCCATTGGTTTGCGTAATATTAATGGTTATTTTAGTAATTTGCTTTCATATTTAGATAATGCTGTGGAAAATGGATTCATGTTTTCAGAGGCAAGGAGAACCATAATTTCTGCTACAACCATTGAAGATTTACTCAAAAAGCTCCAAGCTTATGAGTGTTTATCTGCTACGGTTGTTTCACAAACGTTCGGAAAAAGAAAAAGAGATATGGACGAGCAAGGAGTGGATTGCACTTTGTCTTTGTGACATTATCTAACATTTTGTTTGTTATGTCTCAGTTATAATAAGTGGTTAGCAACCTCTGCAGGTAATATCTCCTAAATTTTACCTTCTTAAAAAAAAAAAAAAAAAGTTTGTTGTGTTTTAAGCAATTTAGAAGTATTCATTCTGAACAAGGTCTGAGTAAGGGAGACTTGAGACATACCTTGTCAGTTTGATTTCTTCTTTTCAAAAAAAAAAGTTTGTTGTGTTTTAAGCAATTTAGAAGTATTCATTCTGAACAAGGTCTGAGTAAGGGAGACTTGAGACATATCTTGTCAGTTTGATTTTAATCTTTTTATGTTTACTTGTTAATTTTTGTTTAGTATTTTAGGATTATTTAGGTTGCATGAGTTTGTTTTGTTTTGAGTCTTAGTTGTTCCTATTCTTATGTTATTAGTTCTTTTCTCTTACACATGATTCTTTCATTTGGGTTAATAGACTTACATTGAGGACAATGTAAGAATTAAGTGTGGGGGGAATGATTTAGGATTTCTTTTATTTTTGTCTACTATTTTTTTTATGAGTCTTTATTATTATTATTATTATTTTTTGTGTGTTTTAGTTCCTTTTCAATACTATGATGAGATATGAATTGCATAAGTCTAAAACAGATTTATTAGTGAGAAGATTTTCATGAGAATTGAGCTTGATATCAACCTTTTTATGAGCCAATGTTAATATGATATGTTGATTGAGAAAGAAGCATGTTTAGACTTAATCTGACTTGTATAATCATCCTTGTGAGTTTTTGAGCCTATAATGATTGATGCATTATACAAATCAATCTAATTTCTTTCTTGAGTGCTCTTATGATTACATGATTCTCTAGAACTTGCTTTAAACCGTTTGAGACTATATTGATACATGTGACAACATGAATATGATAGAGGCATTAGGATTTTTAGCCAGGGCCAAACAGCCATCCCTTATTGATGTTCCAAGAGAACACACCCTTAGTGAACCAATTTGAGCCTACATTGAATAAGCTATCTCTTTGGTAACCATAACTTCTCCCTAACCTAAATATACTTATATCCTTACCTTTGTTCCAAAGATGAATTAGCATGTTTTGAGACAAGTTGCAAAGACAAGGAAGATTTATTGAAAATTTGGGTTAGAAACAAGAAATAAGTGTGGGGGGGAAAGTGATGCACCCAAGAGAGTGTATCTTATTTAACCTTGCATTAAAAAGATCAATTGTAAGTATAATGATTAGCAAGGGTCGAGTCCTCAGGGATTGGGTTTTAATCTATGAGTTATTAGTTTATAACTTACGTTCAAAGAAAACAATAAAAGAAAAGGGGTTTTTGAAGCCAAATTTAAACTAAAGTAAATAATAAGAATAAGATGCAAGGCGGTATAACCAGCCAATAAAAATATATATACTAAATTAGGCGGTATAACCAGCCAATAAAAATATATATACTAAATTAGGCGGTATAACCAGCCAATAAAAATAAATATACTTTTAAAAATAAGCAAACTAGAAAAGTAAGAAAACAAGTAAGTAAGAAGAATCAAATATGAAAAATATGGTTAAGGTTTCATTCTCCACCACTAGACATCATTAAGAATCAATTTCAGATCTATCAATATCAACCAACTATCAAAGTTAACAACCGTAGATAACAACAAGCTCTGTTATCCCAATCTTTCCTTAGTTTGTCGTTAAATAGAACAAGCTCTCTATTTAATCTCTAACCATTAAACAACCTAGAATAAGCTCTCTAAATTCAATTTAATGGCAGCTTTATGATGAGAAAGATAGGTTGATCTAAGCAACAAACACATAAGCTCGGATTGTTCAACTTAGGTTATGTTCCACTTTGCAATTATTGAAAACTTGACCATAATCATTAATCACAAATTGCCACTTATGAATAGGAAATCAAGACAATTACACGGATCAAGACTCCTAGACTAGCAATAGATAATTATCAAGATCTATCTAGTTGTACACCTAAATAAATCAAGACAACATCATGAACAATTCTTGTAGAAGAACATAAGCAACTTTGATAGAAAATTAATGATAGATAGAATCTGAAAATCAATCACAAAACATGTCTAGGGCTTTGAAATCACCCTTAACCAAATAGAAGTTTAGCCTAGCATAGGCATTATAAACATAAAATTAAATAGAATCTAAGAAGAAAATAAAAGAAAGAAAGAAGAAGAAGAAGAATATTAATTATCCAACCTCTTGCTCTTTCTAAAGAAAAAGAAAACTAGAGAAAAGAAAGAAGAAGAAAACTTAGAGAATTTTATTACAATGGCTAATATCCTACCTATGTACAATATGATCCCTTACAATCATCCAAGGCCCTCTATTTATACACATTTTGGAGGGCTAAATGACAAGAGACAAGCTTTACAAATTTCAAAGGTAGGTATAATAGGTGGGTGCATTTTCTAACAATTTTCGTCATACATGACGATTTTGATCAGCCAACTTGATGGTCGATTTTGTCAATTTTTCAGGCCTTATCTGATCACATGGTCTTCTAGAAAAATGTTACCCTATCAGTTACTGATCCATAGCCGTTGGAATCAGCTCATTTGCTGATGTGGATAAGAAGATATGGGCAAAATACGAAAACAGGTCAGCACAGACGTCATTGCACATCAGCCAACTTCATGGTCGATTTCGCTAGGGAAAACGACTCCGTTTCAAGAAGTGTAAAACATGAAAAAGATAAATATGCCTCTTATCTTTGCACGGCTACAAATTTCAGCCTTATTGCTTCAGTGAAACTCGAGATATAGCTGATATGGAAAAAGGTGTCAGAACTGGAACTGAACTGGATTTACCCTTAATTCTAGTAATCTGAAATCACTCAAAGAAACTTGTGAAAAACACCAAAATACATAAAGATCATAAACACAATTAGACTAAACAATAATAACTCGTATTTGACACAAAACAATAATAAAACATAACTAAAAACTATATAATTATACGAGTTATCACACCCCCACACTTAGATTGTTGCTAGTCCCTAGCAACGACTCAATAAAAATAAAATAAGAAAATCTAATCTAATCCACTTTCGTAGGAAATCACGGTGGCACTTAGCATGTGACACAAGCCTTTAAACCCCTAGGTGTCCCTAGTGGACGAGTTTAGTCTCGTGAGGGTTTACTAGAACGATACCCACAAACATTGAAAAACTAAAATATAAATAAACTACATATACTAAAAATATTTACTCCTAATCCTTTCAATACAAATTAGAGACAATCTTTGAACAAGTCTTATAAACTAATCAATAGCTTAAAGAATTTCACAAAAAATCATGCTTGAATGTAAATTGTTTGAGTTAAGCCAATATTAACATAACATATTTCAATCAAAATAGTGCATATTCAAACTTAATCTCAACTACTCACATGGGATACCCTCATGATTTTCACTCTTTAAAGTAGTGGTGAAGAGTTTACACTCAATCAATCTCATGAAAACAGTTCTACCATATTCTTGCTTGTCCACCTATTCTCCACTATTTAGATCATACAACTTCATGAATCAAGAGGTCTTTAATCAAGGTTGTAATGGGGCCAAGGGGTTTGTAATGTGGTTGAAGAACAAAAGGATAAAGATATCACAAAGGTTCCAAAGAGTTCATAAAGTTTAGAGACATAAAAAGATCATACAAATAAAACTTCTCAAAACTCTTATAAAGCACATAATAACATAGGCTAAATATTCATGTTGAGCCTTTGCATCATTCTAACCAACTTTGTAACATCTTTTTTTTTTTTACTTTAACTAGAAGTTCAAGAGAAGTTTTTTTTTTTTTAAAATGGGAATGTATTTGACAATGATCCCTTTCTTTTTCTCTTGACTTTTTTCTTTCTTTTCCCCCACACTTATTTCTTGTTTCTAACCCAAATTTTCAATAAATCTTCCTTGTCTTTGCAACTTGTCTCAAAACATGCTAATTCATCTTTGGAACAAAGGTAAAGATATAAGTATATTTAGGTTAGGGACAAGTTATGGTTACCAAAGAGATAGCTTATTCAATGTAGGCTCAAATTGGTTCACTAAGGGTGTGTTCTCTTGGAACATTAATAATGGATGGCTGTTTGGCTCTGGTTATAATCCTAATGCCTCTATCATATTCATGTTGTCACATGTATCAATATAGTCTCAAACGGTTTAAAGCAAGTTCTAGAGAATCATGTAATCATAAGAGCACTCAAGAAAGAAATTAGATTGATTTGTATAATGCATCAATCATTATACGCTCAAAAACTCACAAGGATGATTATACAAGTCAGATTAAGTCTAAACATGCTTCTTTCTCAATCAACATATCATATTAACATTGGCTCATAAAAAGGTTGACATCAAGCTCAATTCTCATGAAAATCTTCTCACTAATAAATCTGTTTTAGACTTATGCAATTCATATCTCATCATTGTATTAAAAAGGAACTAAAACTCAAAAAAAAAAATAATAATAATAATAATAAAGACTCATAAAAAAAAAAATAGTAGACAAAATAAAAGAAATCCTAAATCATTCCCCCCACACTTATTGATTTGTATAATTGTGTTTACTGTTTTTAAGTTCATTTAGGCTGCATAAGTTTCTTTTGTTTAATAGTTCTTTTCTCTTACATATAATTCTTGCATTGGGGGACAATAGCATTACATTAATGACAATGTAAAAATTATGTGTGGGGGGGAGAATTTAGGATTTTATTTAGAGTGTTTTGTTTTTGAGTCTTTTTATGTTGTTTTTCTTTCTGATCATTGTTTTGAAAATAACTAGATGTAAATATAATTTTTATTTATTTATTTTTTTAACCCCGGTTAAATGGCGGATAACGGTACTCCGTGATTATTTAAATCGGTTCTATCAGCTACCCACAAAACTGATATTGTATATAAATTTCTCTTTCAATTTCTCTTTCATTTTTTTTTCAGGATGGATGATATTCTCACAAGATTGCAGAAACGATTTCCTCCTTTTCCTCGAAATATTTTACTGAAGCTTTACCAAGTTCGATTTGAAAGATTAAGAATGCTTATGCACAAAGGGATTCCTGGAGACATACGTTGGATAATTGAAGCCAAGGTACGTGAAGATGAATATCTTCCTGTTTTGCATTTACCAGGTACAGGTAGAAGCACTTTTGCAAAGAAGCGACGAGCAAAGCGCATGAGTTCAAATTGCCACAAATGTGCACGATGGACGTGTAACGGTAAATGTCGTTCTATTGGGATTCCGTCCTCTAATCGAGATGATAAAATTGAATTCATTAAGGATGGACTGAGTAAGGAGAATTTGGGTAATATCCAACTTTCTCTTGAGACGCATCCTAGTGGAGACGTACAAAGAGAAATTCTTGATTTATGGCCGCAATTCCAAAGGGAATGGCAACATCTTGGGAATCTGATGTTAAAAGACCCTGTTTGCCAGCTTGTAAGAAAACTGGATGGGAAGCATATCCTCGACTCATAGAAGGCGTTTAAGCCGTTTCTGGACGTAAAACCAGAGGAAGATGTAAGCCACAATCACAACTACAATAAATGACTTCTCAGCTTTTGGTTTGATTTGCAATAACTTTATTTCGGTTTAATTTACGTGTTATTCGATTTGTGTAATTATTCTCATTTTTTTTTATTTGTCTTTTACGATTGATTTTTCTTCTCTTTTTTATTTTCTTCCTGAAATCACGCAAAAATCTTTTGTTAGGTTAACATTTTCTTCTGACAGGTCAAATACACTTTCGGCGACATTATTACTCTTGACTTTTACGGTTGATTTTTCTTCTCTTTTTGATTTTCTTCCTGAAATCACGCAAAAATCTTTTGTTAGGTTAACATTTTCTTCTGACAGGTCAGATACACTTTCGGCGACATTATTACTCTTGTCTGATTCACTACTCAGTCCTCTATATATTACACCATGTACTCATTCTCTTTCAGGCACTCGAAAAAAAGAAAAAAAAATGGAAAGTACTTCGTCCCAACGCATTAAAAAAATTTGTGTTTTTGGAGGTGCTTATCCAGGGAAAAATAACATATTCGCTGATGAAGCCATAAGAGTTGGAGTAATACTTGCCCAACAAAAGATCCAGTTGATTTATGGAGGCGGTAGTACGGGTTTAATGGGAGCAGTCGCTACAGCAGCACACGCCGGAGGAAGTCCAGTTCTAGGAATCGTGCCAAAACTATTCACAGATTTTTGTGGACCTACCTTGGGTAAGGAAATACAAGTCTGGAGTATCCCTGAACGGATAACAATCATGTACCATTCTGCCGATGCATTCATTGCTTTACCAGGAGGTCTGGGTACATTGGAAGAAATAGCTTGCGTGGCTTCTTGGTCATCTTTGGTCACAAGTAAGAAACCCATTGGTTTGCTTAATATTAATGGTTATTTTAGTAATTTGCTTTCATATTTAGATAATGCTGTGGATAATGGATTCATGTTTTCAGAGGCAAGGAGAACCATAATTTCTGCTACAACCATTGAAGATTTACTCAAAAAGCTCCAAGCTTATGAGTGTTTATCTGCTACGGTTGTTTCGCAAACGCTCGGAAAAAGAAAAAGAGATATGGACGAGCAAGGAGTGGATTGTACTTTGTCTTTGTGACATTATCTAACATTTTGTTTGTTGTGTCTCAGTTATAATAAGTGGTTAGCAACCTCTGCAGGTAATATCTCCTAAATTCTACCTTTAGTAGGGGGTAAGGGACATATTTTGCTAATTTAAAAAAAAAAAAAAAATTTGATGTGTTTTAAGCCATTTAGAAGTATTCATTCTGAACAAGGTCTGAGTAAGGGAGACTTGAGACATACCTTGTCAGTTTGATTTCTTCTTTTCAAAAAAAAAAAAAAAAAAAAAGTTTGTTGTGTTTTAAGCAATTTAGAAGTATTCATTCTGGACAAGGTCTGAGTAAGGGAGACTTGAGACATACCTTGTCAGTTTGATTTTAATCTTTTTATGTTTACTTGTTAATTTTTGTTTAGTATTTTAAGATTATTCAGGTTGCATGAGTTTGTTTTGTTTTGAGTCTTAGCTTTTCCTATTCTTATGTTATTAGTTCTTTTCTCTTACACATGATTCTTTCATTTGAGTTAATAGACTTACATTGAGGACAATGTAAGAATTAAGTGTGGGGGGAATGATTTAGGATTTCTTTTATTTTGTCTACTATTTTTTTTATGAGTCTTTATTATTATTATTTTTTTTTTTTTGAGTTTTAGTTCCTTTTTAATACAATGATGAGATATGAATTGCATAAGTCTAAAACAGATTTATTAGTGAGAAGATTTTCATGAGAATTGAGCTTGATGTCAACCTTTTTATGAGCCAATGTTAATATGATATGTTGATTGAGAAAGAAGCATGTTTAGACTTAATCTGACTTGTATAATCATCCTTGTGAGTTTTTGAAGCCTATAATGATTAATGCATTATACAAATCAATCTAATTTCTTTCTTGAGTGCTCTTATGATTACATGATTCTCTAGAACTTGCTTTAAACCGTTTGAGACTATATTGATACATGTGACAACATGAATATGATAGAGGCATTAGGATTATAACCAGAGCCAAACAGCCATCCATTATTAATGTTCCAAGAGAACACACCCTTAGTGAACCAATTTGAGCCTACATTGAATAAGCTATCTCTTTGGTAACCATAACTTGTCCCTAACCTAAATATACTTATATCTTTACCTTTGTTCCAAAGATGAATTAGCATGTTTTGAGACAAGTTGCAAAGACAAGGAAGATTTATTGAAAATTTGGGTTAGAAACAAGAAATAAGTGTGGGGGGAAAAGAAAGAAAAAAATCAAGAGAAAAAGAAAGGGATCATTGTCAAATACATTCCCATATTAAAAAAAAAAAAAAAAAACTTCTCTTGAACTTCTAGTTAAAGTAAAAAAAAAAAAGATGTTACAAAGTTGGTTAGAATGATGCAAAGGCTCAACATGAATATTTAGCCTATGTTATTATGTGCTTTATAAGAGTTTTGAGAAGTTTTATTTGTATGATCTTTTTATGTCTCTAAACTTTATGAACTCTTTGGAACCTTTGTGATATCTTTATCCTTTTGTTCTTCAACCACATTACAAACCCCTTGGCCCCATTACAACCTTGATTAAAGACCTCTTGATTCATGAAGTTGTATGATCTAAATAGTGGAGAATAGGTGGACAAGCAAGAATATGGTAGAACTGTTTTCATGAGATTGATTGAGTGTAAACACTTCACCACTACTTTAAAGAGTGAAAATCATGAGGGTATCCCATGTGAGTAGTTGAGATTAAGTTTGAATATGCACTATTTTGATTGAAATATGTTATGTTAATATTGGCTTAACTCAAACAATTTACATTCAAGCTTGATTTTTTGTGAAATTCTTTAAGCTATTGATTAGTTTATAAGACTTGTTCAAAGATTGTCTCTAATCTGTATTGAAAGGATTAGGAGTAAATATTTTTAGTATATGTAGTTTATTTATATTTTAGTTTTTCAATGTTTGTGGGTATCGTTCTAGTAAACCCTCACGAGACTAAACTCGTCCACTAGGGACACCTAGGGGTCTAAGGCTTGTGTCACATGCTAAGTGCCACCGTGATTTCCTACGAAAATGGATTAGATTAGATTTTCTTATTTTATTTTTATTGAGTCGTTGCTAGGGACTAGCAACAATCTAAGTGTGGGGGTGTGATAACTCGTATAATTATATAGTTTTTAGTTATGTTTTATTATTGTTTTGTGTCAAATACGAGTTATTATTATTTAGTCTAATTGTGTTTATGATCTTTTATATTTTTATGTATTTTGGTGTTTTTCACAAGTTTCTTTGAGTGATTTCAGATTACTAGAATTAAGGGCAAATCCAGTTCAGTTCCAGTTCTGACACCTTTTTCCATATCAGCTATATCTCGAGTTTCACTGAAGCAATAAGGCTAAAATTTGTAGCCATGCAAAGCTAAGAGGCATATTTATCTTTTTCATGTTTTACACTTCTTGAAACGGAGTCGTTTTCCCTAGCGAAATCGACCATGAAGTTGGCTGATGTGCAATGACGTCTGTGCTGACATGTTTTCGTATTTTGCCCATATCGTCTTATCCACATCAGCAAATGAGCTGATTCCAACGGCTATGGATCAGTAACTGATAGGGTAACATTTTTCTAGAACACCATGTGATCAGATAAGGCCTCCAAAATTGACAAAATCGACCATCAAGTTGGCTGATCAAAATCGTCATGTATGACGAAAATTGTTAGAAAATGCACCCACCTATTATACCTACCTTTGAAATTTGTAAAGCTTGTCTCTTGTCATTTAGCCCTCCAAAATGTGTATAAATAGAGGGCCTTGGATGATTGTAAGGGAGCATATTGTACATAGGTAGGATATTAGCCATTTTAATAAAATTCTCTAAGTTTTCTTCTTCTTTCTTTTCTCTAGTTTTCTTTCTTTTCTCTAGTTTTCTTTTTCTTTAGAGAGAGCAAGAGGTTGGATAATTAATATTCTTCCTCTTCTTCTTTCTTTCTTTTATTTTCTTCTTAGATTTTCTTTAATTTTATGTTTATGTTTACAATACCTATGCTAGGCTAAACTTCTATTTGGTTAAGGGTGATTTCAAAGCCCTAGACATGTTTTATAATTGATTTTCAGATTCTATCTATCATTAATTTTCTATCAAAGTTGCTTATGTTCTTCTACAAGAATTGTTCATGATGTTGTCTTGATTTGTTTAGGTGTACAACTAGATAGATCTTGATAATTATCTATTGCTAGTTTAGGAGTCTTGATCCGTGTAATTGTCTTGATTTCCTATTCATAAGTGGCAATTTGTGATTAATGATTATGGTCAAGTTTTCAATAATTGCAAAGTGGAACATAACCTAAGTTGAACAATCCGAGCTTATGTGTTTGTTGCTTAGATCAACCTATCTTTCTCATCATAAAGCTGCCATTAAATTGAACTTAGAGAGCTTATTCTAGGTTGTTTGATGGTTAGAGATTAAATAGAGAGCTTGTTCTATTTAACGACAAACTAAGGAAAGATTGGGATAACAGAGCTTGTTGTTATCTACGGTTGTTAACTTTGATAGTTGGTTGATATTGATAGATCTGAAATTGATTCTTAATGATGTCTAGTGGTGGAGAATGAAACCTTAACCATATTTTTCATATTTGATTCTTCTTACTTACTTGTTTTCTTACTTTTAGTTTGCTTATTTTTTTATATTTATTTTTATTGGCTGGTTATACCGCCTAATTTGTATATTAACTTTGTTTTATTTTTATTGGCTGGTTATACCGCCTAATTTAGTATATATATTTTTATTGGCTGGTTATACCGCCTAATTTAGTATATATATTTTTATTGGCTGGTTATACCGCCTTGCATCTTATTCTTATTATTTACTTTAGTTTAAATCTGGCTTCAAAAACCCCTTTTCTTTTATTGTTTTCTTTGAACGTAAGTTATAAACTATTAACTTATAAACTAAAACCCAATCCCTGAGGACTCGACCCTTGCTAACTACTATACTTACAATTTATCTTTTTAGTGCAAGGTTAAATAAGATACACTCTTTTGGGTGCATCAAATTTACATTGTCCTCAATGTAAGTCTATTAACTCAAATGAAAGAATCATGTGTAAGAGAAAAGAACTAATAACATAAGAATAGGAAAAGCTAAGACTCAAAACAAAACAAACTCATGCAACCTGAATAATCTTAAAATACTAAACAAAAATTAACAAGTAAACATAAAAAGATTAAAATCAAACTGACAAGGTGTGTCTCAAGTCTCCCTTACTCAGACCTTGTTCAGAATGAATACTTCTAAATTGCTTAAAACACAACAAACTATTTTTTTTTTTTTTTTGAAAAGAAGAAATCAAACCGACAAGATATGTCTCAAGTCTCCCTTACTCAGACCTTGTTCAGAATGAATACTTCTAAATGGCTTAAAACACAACAATTTTTTTTTTTTTTAAATTAGCAAAATATGTCCCTTACCCCCTACTAAAATATGACATTGTCCCCAATGTCAAATTTTAAAGGTAGAATTTAGGAGATATTACCTGCAGAGGTTGCTAACCACTTATTATAACTGAGACACAACAAGCAAAATGTTAGATAATGTCACAAAGACAAAGTGCAATCCACTCCTTGCTCGTCCATATCTCTTTTTCTTTTTCCGAGCGTTTGCGAAACAACCGTAGCAGATAAACACTCATAAGCTTGGAGCTTTTTGAGTAAATCTTCAATGGTTGTAGCAGAAATTATGGTTCTCCTTGCCTCTGAAAACATGAATCCATTATGCACAACATTATCTAAATATGAAAGCAAATTACTAAAATAACCATTAATATTAAGCAAACCAATGGGTTTCTTATTTGTGACCAAAGATGACCAAGAAGCCACGCAAGCTATTTCTTCCAATGTACCCAGACCTCCTGGTAAAGCAATGAATGCATCGGCAGAATGGTACATGATTGTTATCCGTTCAGGGACACTCCAGACTTGTATTTCCTTACCCACGGTAGGTCCACAAAAACTTGTGAATAGTTTTGGCACGATTCCTAGAACTGGACTTCCTCCGGCGTGTGCTGCTGTAGCGACTGCTCCCATTAAATCCGTACTACCGCCTCCATAAATCAAGTGGATCTTTTGTTGGGCAAGTATTACTCCAACTCTTATGGCTTCATCAGCGAATATGTTATTTTTCCTTGGATAAGCACCTCCAAAAACACAAATTTTTTTAATGCGTTGGGACGAAGTACTTTCCATTTTTTTTTCTTTTTTTTTTCTTTTTTTCGAGTGCCTGAAAGAGAATGAGTTCATGGTGTAATATATAGAGGACTGAGTAGTGAATCAGACAAGAGTAATAATGTCGCCGAAAGTGTATCTGACCTGTCAGAGGAAAATGTTAACCTAACAAAAGATTTTTGCGTGATTTCAGGAAGAAAATCAAAAAGAGAAGAAAAATCAACCGTAAAAGTCAAGAGTAATAATGTCGCCGAAAGTGTATTTGACCTGTCAGAAGAAAATGTTAACCTAACAAAAGATTTTTGCGTGATTTCAGGAAGAAAATCAAAAAGAGAAGAAAAAAATCAACCGTAAAAGACAAATAAAAAAAAAACGAGAATAATTACACAAATCGAACAACACGTAAATTAAACCAAAATAAAGTTATTGCAAATCAAACCAAGAGCTGAGAAGTCATTTATTGTAGTTGTGATTGTGGCTCACATCTTCCTCTGGTTTTACGTCCAGAAACGGCTTAAACGCCTTCTATGAGTCGAGGATATGCTTCCCATCCAGTTTTCTTACAAGCTGGCAAACAGGGTCTTTTAACATCAGATTCCCAAGATGTTGCCATTCCCTTTGGAATTGCGGCCATAAATCAAGAATTTCTCTTTGTACGTCTCCACTAGGATGCGTCTCAAGAGAAAGTTGGATATTACCCAAATTCTCCTTACTCAGTCCATCCTTAATGAATTCAATTTTATCATCTCGATTAGAGGACAGAATCCCAATAGAACGACATTTACCGTTACACGTCCATCGTGCACATTTGTTGCAGTTTGAACTCATGCGCTTTGCTCGTCGCTTCTTTGTAAAAGTGCTTCTACCTGTACCTGGTAAATGCAAAACAGGCAGATATTCATCTTCACGTACCTTGGCTTCAATTATCCAACGTATGTCTTCAGGAATCCCTTTGTGCATAACATTCTTAATCTTTCAAATCGAACTTGGTAAAGCTTCAGTAAAATATTTCGAGGAAAAAGAGGAAATCGTTTCTGCAATCGTGTGAGAATATCATACATCCTGAAAAAAAAATGAAAGAGAAATTGAAAGAGAAATTTATATACAATATCAGTTTTGTGGGTAGCTGATGGAACCGATTTAAATAATCACGGAGTACCGTTATCCGCCATTTAACCGGGGTTAAAAAAATTAAAATTTATATTTACATCTAGTTATTTTCAAAACAAGGATCAGAAAGAAAAACAACATAAAAAGACTCAAAAACAAAACACTCTAAATAAAATCATAAATTCTTCCCCCCACACATAATTCTTACATTGTCATTAATGTAATGCTATTATCCCCCAATGCAAGAATTATATGTAAGAGAAAAGAACTATTAAACAAAAGAAACTTATGCAGCCTAAATGAACTTAAAAGCAGTAAACACAATTAACAAAGAAACATAAAAATAATAAAAATAATAAAAGAAAAAGGAAAAGAAAGAGAAAGAGAAAGCAAATCTGAATATGGAAGGTTGGCAATTTCATCTTTAATTGGGCTGCCTTCCCAATTAACACTTGAGTTAGTGTTTTGAATCTAACCAACACCCCTTCTTGGCTTTTTAGGCTTGTCAGGCTCATACATGAAATTTCCCAAATTTATGCGTTTGAGAGGTAGCTTTCTTTGCACAACAGTGGATGCATTCTCCATTACAAGTATTATTCCATCATCCTTGGTGGTGCATATCTCATCGAGGAATGGTGCATCTTTTGGTACTTGTTGAATGACATCCACAAACAAACTGTTTAAGGTTTCCAGCGTGTCTTGTTCATGTTCATCCTCCTTGAACTTTGCGAATCTACTAGGAAAAGGTGGAGAAGAAACATTAGTAAAAATTGGAATCTCAAACGTTACCTCAGGTGCCGAAATACTCTTATTTGGATCATTGGCTTCATTATCCTCAAGAATAGAATTCATCTCCAATTTTGTCTCATCCTCATCTTGTTCCTCATTCCTCAAGGTCACAATAGTAGCATTCTCCTTTGGGTTAATCATCGTTTGGGCAGGGAGTTCTTCAGATCTTTGTGCTACCCATACCACCATACTACTAGCCAATAGGCTCATTTGCCTTTCCAAACTCTGGATACTTGCCCTTGTTTCCTGTTGAAATTGCAAAGTATTAGTAACAAGAGAATCGACAAGATCTTCTAAAGAAGTACCTGAGTTTTGAGTCATATGTAGTGGCTGAAAAAGATCTGGTTCTTGAGACCATGATTGATTAAATCTAGATGGATGAGTGTAATTGGCATAAGGATCTACTTCTTGGTAATTTTTCGAGTAGCCATAATTAGTATGATCCCACCATCCCTCATGGTAAGTGTTTGAGTAATGATCATACTGTTGGTCTTGGAACACTTGATGGCCTTGACAGCCTCCCATGGCCAATTGTTGAACTGGGTAGGTGAGATTGGCTTGTTGATTTTCCATGTTCATGTATGCCACCAACTCTTCAAGTGTAAGATTGCTCAATTCCATCATTTTTTTTTTTTATATTTGAAAAGAAAAAACATGTATGTACAAGAAAATAATACTAATTAGAACTGAAAATAAGAATAAACCAAGTAACAAATAAACTAAAGAAAACAATCCCCGGCAACGGCGCCAAAAACTTGATGCACCCAAGAGAGTGTATCTTATTTAACCTTGCATTAAAAAGATCAATTGTAAGTATAATGATTAGCAAGGGTCGAGTCCTCAGGGATTGGGTTTTAATCTATGAGTTATTAGTTTATAACTTACGTTCAAAGAAAACAATAAAAGAAAAGGGGTTTTTGAAGCCAAATTTAAACTAAAGTAAATAATAAGAATAAGATGCAAGGCGGTATAACCAGCCAATAAAAATATATATACTAAATTAGGCGGTATAACCAGCCAATAAAAATATATATACTAAATTAGGCGGTATAACCAGCCAATAAAAATAAATATACTTTTAAAAATAAGCAAACTAGAAAAGTAAGAAAACAAGTAAGTAAGAAGAATCAAATATGAAAAATATGGTTAAGGTTTCATTCTCCACCACTAGACATCATTAAGAATCAATTTCAGATCTATCAATATCAACCAACTATCAAAGTTAACAACCGTAGATAACAACAAGCTCTGTTATCCCAATCTTTCCTTAGTTTGTCGTTAAATAGAACAAGCTCTCTATTTAATCTCTAACCATTAAACAACCTAGAATAAGCTCTCTAAATTCAATTTAATGGCAGCTTTATGATGAGAAAGATAGGTTGATCTAAGCAACAAACACATAAGCTCGGATTGTTCAACTTAGGTTATGTTCCACTTTGCAATTATTGAAAACTTGACCATAATCATTAATCACAAATTGCCACTTATGAATAGGAAATCAAGACAATTACACGGATCAAGACTCCTAGATTAGCAATAGATAATTATCAAGATCTATCTAGTTGTACACCTAAATAAATCAAGACAACATCATGAACAATTCTTGTAGAAGAACATAAGCAACTTTGATAGAAAATTAATGATAGATAGAATCTGAAAATCAATCACAAAACATGTCTAGGGCTTTGAAATCACCCTTAACCAAATAGAAGTTTAGCCTAGCATAGGCATTATAAACATAAAATTAAATAGAATCTAAGAAGAAAATAAAAGAAAGAAAGAAGAAGAAGAAGAATATTAATTATCCAACCTCTTGCTCTTTCTAAAGAAAAAGAAAACTAGAGAAAAGAAAGAAGAAGAAAACTTAGAGAATTTTATTACAATGGCTAATATCCTACCTATGTACAATATGATCCCTTACAATCATCCAAGGCCCTCTATTTATACACATTTTGGAGGGCTAAATGACAAGAGACAAGCTTTACAAATTTCAAATGTAGGTATAATAGGTGGGTGCATTTTCTAACAATTTTCGTCATACATGACGATTTTGATCAGCCAAATTGATGGTCGATTTTGTCAATTTTTCAGGCCTTATCTGATCACATGGTCTTCTAGAACAATGTTACCCTATCAGTTACTGATCCATAGCCGTTGGAATCAGCTCATTTGCTGATGTGGATAAGAAGATATGGGCAAAATACGAAAACAGGTCAGCACAGACGTCATTGCACATCAGCCAACTTCATGGTCGATTTCGCTAGGGAAAACGACTCCGTTTCAAGAAGTGTAAAACATGAAAAAGATAAATATGCCTCTTAGCTTTGCACGGCTACAAATTTCAGCCTTATTGCTTCAGTGAAACTCGAGATATAGCTGATATGGAAAAAGGTGTCGGAACTGGAACTGAACTGGATTTACCCTTAATTCTAGTAATCTGAAATCACTCAAAGAAACTTGTGAAAAACACCAAAATACATAAAGATCATAAACACAATTAGACTAAACAATAATAACTCGTATTTGACACAAAACAATAATAAAACATAACTAAAAACTATATAATTATACGAGTTATCAGAAAGAAAGAAAAAAGTCAAGAGAAAAAGAAAGGGATCATTGTCAAATACATTCCCATATTAAAAAAAAATCTTCTCTTGAACTTCTAGTTAAAGTAAAGAAAATGATGTTACAAAGTTGGTTAGAATGATGCAAAGGCTCAACATGAATATTTAGCCTATGTTATTATGTGCTTTATAAGAGTTTTGAGAAGTTTTATTTGTATGATCTTATTATGTCTCTAAACTCTATGAACTCTTTGGAACCTTTGTGATATCTTTATCCTTTTGTTCTTTAACCACATTATAACCCTTTGGCCCCATTACAACCTTGAATAAAGACCTCTTGATTTATGAAGTTGTATGATCTAAATAGTGGATAATAGGTGGACAAGCAAGCATATGGTAGAAGTGTTTTCATGAGATTGATTGAGTGTAAACACTTTACCACTACTTTAAAAAGTGAAAATCAAGAGAGTATCCCATGTGAGAAGTTGAGATTAAGTTTGAATATGCACTATTTTGATTGAAATATGTTATGTTAATATTGGCTTAACTCAAACAATTTACATTCAAGCACGATTTTTTGTGAATTTCTTTAAGCTATTGATTAGTTTTTAAGACTTGTCCAATGATTATCTCTAATTTATATTGGAAGGATTAGTTATAATTATTATTTTTAGTTTTTCTTATGTCTTCAATGTTTGTGGGTATCGTCCTAGTAAACCCTCACGAGACTAAACTCGTCCACTAGGGACACCTAGGGGTTTAAAGGCTTGTGTCACATGCTAAGTGCCACCGTGATTTCCTACGAAAGTGGATTAGATTAGATTTTCTTATTTTATTTTTATTGAGTCGTTGCTAGGGACTAGCAACAATCTAAGTGTGGGGGTGTGATAACTCATATAATTATATAGTTTTTAGTTATGTTTTATTATTGTTTTGTGTCAAATACGAGTTATTATTGTTTAGTCTAATTGTGTTTATGATCTTTCATATTTTTATGTAATTTGGTGTTTTTCACAAGTTTCTTTGAGTGATTTCAGATTACTAGAATTAAGGGCAAATCCAGTTCAGTTCCAGTTCCGACACCTTTTGCCATATCAGCTATATCTCGAGTTTCACTGAAGCAATAAGGCTGAAATTTTAACCGTGCAAAGTTAAGAGGCATATCTATCTTTTTCATGTTTTACACTTCTTGAAACGGAGTCGTTTTCCCTAGCGAAATCGACCATCAAGTTGGCTGATGTGCAATGACGTCTGTGCTGACCTGTTTTCGTATTTTGCCCATATCTTCTTATCCACATCAGCAAATGATCTGATTCCAACGGCTATGGATCAGTAACTGATAGGGGAACATTTTTATAGAAGACCATGTGATCAGATCAGGCCTCCAAAATTGACAAAATCGACCATCAAGTTGGCTGATCAAAATTGTCATACAATATGACGAGAATTGTTAGAAAAATGCACCCACCTATTATACCTACCGTTGAAATTTGTAAAGCTTGTCTCTTGTCATTTAGCCCTCCAAAATGTCTATAAATAGAGGGCCTTGGATGATTGTATGGTATTGTACATTGG
Organism: Fremontodendron californicum; assembly: GCA_030761205.1. Classification (NCBI taxonomy): domain Eukaryota; kingdom Viridiplantae; phylum Streptophyta; class Magnoliopsida; order Malvales; family Malvaceae; genus Fremontodendron; species Fremontodendron californicum. Next base: position 7,495,907 of record JAULJL010000037.1, read on the forward strand.
TAGGATATTAGCCATTGTAATAAAATTCTCTAAGTTTTCTTCTTCTTTCTTTTCTCTAGTTTTCTTTTTCTTTATTTTCTTCTTCTTCTTTCTTTCTTTTATTTCCTTCTTAGATTATCTTTAATTTTATGTTTATGTTTACAATGCCTATGCTAGGCTAAACTTCTATTTGGTTAAGGGTGATTTCAAAGCCCTAGACATGTTTTGTGATTGATTTTCAGATTCTATCTATCATTAATTTTCTATCAAAGTTGCTTATGTTCTTCTACAAGAATTGTTCATGATGTTGTCTTGATTTATTTAGGTGTACAACTAGATAGATCTTGATAATTATCTATTGCTAGTCTAGGAGTCTTGATCCGTGTAATTGTCTTGATTTCCTATTCATAAGTGGCAATTTGTGATTAATGATTATGGTCAAGTTTTCAATAATTGCAAAGTGGAACATAACCTAAGTTGAACAATCCGAGCTTATGTGTTTGTTGCTTAGATCAACCTATCTTTCTCATCATAAAGCTGCCATTAAATTGAATTTAGAGAGCTTATTATAGGTTGTTTAATGGTTAGAGATTAAATAGAGAGCTTGTTCTATTTAACGACAAACTAAGGAAAGATTGGGATAACAGAGCTTGTTGTTATCTACGGTTGTTAACTTTGATAGTTGGTTGATATTGATAGATCTGAAATTGATTCTTAATGATGTCTAGTGGTGGAGAATGAAACCTTAACCATATTTTTCATATTTGATTCTTCTTACTTACTTGTTTTCTTACTTTTCTAGTTTGCTTATTTTTAAAAGTATATTTATTTTTATTGGCTGGTTATACCGCCTAATTTGTATATTAACTTTGTTTTATTTTTATTGGCTGGTTATACCGCCTAATTTAGTATATATATTTTTATTGGCTGGTTATACCGCCTAATTTAGTATATATATTTTTATTGGCTGGTTATACCGCCTTGCATCTTATTCTTATTATTTACTTTAGTTTAAATCTGGCTTCAAAAACCCCTTTTCTTTTATTGTTCTCTTTGAACGTAAGTTATAAACTAATAACTCATAGATTAAAACCCAATCCCTGAGGACTCGACCCTTGCTAATCATTATACTTACAATTGATCTTTTTAGTGCAAGGTTAAATAAGATACACTCTTTTGGGTGCATCAGTTTTGTTCTAGATGGCGAGATTCTCTACAAGAAAGGGAAAGATCAAGTCCTATTACGATATGTCGGGTCTGCCGAAGCTTGAAGAATCATAGAAGAAGTCCATGAAGGGATATGTGGCACCCATGCTAATGGTCACATGCTTGCTAAACAGATTATAAGGGCAAGTTACTATTGGCTGACGATGGAAGGAGATTGTATCAGTTATTCTCGGAAATGCCATAAATGCCAAATTTATGCAGATAAGATTCATGTGTCGCCATCACCATTACATGTCATGACTGCACCATGGCCTTTTTTCAATGTGGGGAATGGATATGATCGGGCCTATTACCCCAAAAGCTTCAAATGGACATCGTTTCATCTTGGTGGCCATAGTTTATTTCACAAAGTGGGTAGAAGCTGCGTCATATGCGAATGTAACAAAATCGGTGGTATGCAGATTCGGTAAGAAAGAAATCATATGTCGTTCTGGGTTGCCAACAAGAATTATTTCGGATAATGCTCTCAATTTGAACAATAAGATGATGAGAGAAGTGTGTACTCAATTCAAGATCACACATCATAATTTGGCCCCTTACCGTCCGAAGATGAATGGCGCAGTAGAAGCAGCTAATAAGAACATCAAGAGGATTGTTGAGAAGATGACCAATGTGTATAAAGATTGGCATGAGATCTTGCCTTTCGCTCTTCATGCATATCGTACTTCGGTCCGCACATCTACAGGGGCAACACCATTTTCTTTGGTATACGGGATGGAAGCAGTGTTACCTATTGAAGTAGAGATCCCTTCACTTTGGGTTTTGATGGAAGTTGGCCTAGAGGAAGTAGAATGGGTTAAAGCTCGTTATGAACAGTTGAATCTCATTGAGGAGAAAAGACTGAAAGCAATTTGTCATGGGCAGTTGTATCAGAAAAGGATGATTTGAGCCCACAACAAGAAAGTTCGTCCCAGACAGTTCCGAGAGAGGGAGTTGGTATTGAGGAAAATTCTCCCTATAGTGAAGCACCCGAGAGGAAAATGGGCTCCAAATTGGGAAAGACCTTATGTGGTAAAGAGAGCTTTTTCTGGAGGAGCATTGATTCTAACTCGGATGGACGGAGATGATTTTAGACATCCCGTGAATGCTGATGAACTGAAGAAGTATTATGCTTAAAAAATATATATATATAAAAAAAAATGTGTGATGTTGTGCACATGAAAATTCGAATGATTCCAAGTGTAAAAATAGAAATTCTATATATCTATTTCCCTTGAGAATTGCTTTTCAAAGAGAATATTTATGCTTGATATGATGAATGGTCGTTTTTATATTCCTTCCACTAAGAAGAAATTATCCTCAGTCACCCCTTTGAGCCTTAAGAATTATTTCTTTCTTTAAAACCTTGATCAAGGATCACCCTCTACACTGGAGGGCAAATAAGAGGAAAGATAATAAAAAAAAAGATAAAAAAAAAGCCATCAAAAAATGTGGCAAATGAAAGCCATCAAAGCAAAAAAAAGGAAAAGAAAGTCCAAAAAGGGACTAATTTTCAAGATTGAGTTCTCCTCAAGAAGTGATCCTTGATCCAATCACCCTTAAACACATTTTGGGCCTATTTATCCTTTCTTTCTAAACCTAAACCTTGGCCTACATTACATGTTTTAAAAGCCCATTTTGATCAAGCATGGATATTTAATTTGAAAGGTTATTCTCAGAATTCATCCCATCTTTTGAATTGATATTTTACCTTGGAAGCATTTAGAATTCTCAGATGCTGGGTACCAAAAAAAAAATGAAAAAGGAGAGGTTTAAGCCGAAAACCCGCAAAGGGCGACTTAATACCGAACGGAGGACACTTGAGTTGAAAACCTACAAAAGGCGGCTCAAGTACTAATCATAGCTTGAATCAATGCTCCATGTAAAGGGGGAGAAAGTACCTGACAATCAGAGAAAATGGGAACAACACAGTCTGATGTAACTACAGAAGTTAAGAGGTTACCCAAGTGAATTGCTCGTTTAAGAGAAATTTCAAATAGTTTGGAAAAGGAGGGGTCCAAGATATTCCGCATCCGGGGCATCTACAGCCTATAACCTTATATTTGTTTCTTATATCCTTGATATTTATTTTTACCATTTTAAAACATTTCTTGCAATAAATTCTTGTTATCCTTTTCATGACAATTTTTGATTGATTCATATTCTCTTTCATATACTTTTGAGATGCATTATGGTTCTTATTAAATTGAATGATGATTAGTAATAAAAATCTTTAAATAAAGGGATTTCAAAGTATTACTAAGGAATAGATTTAAATCTTGGAAAAGGTTTGGAAAGTTCACCAAGAAAAGAAAACAGTGAACGTGGTGGAGACTCCATTGCGAAGTCAGAAAATCTGTGAACTTCAGCGAGAGATAAAAACTGAGACTGTTTGACAAGATATCTGGAGTGAAGAATTCCTTAAGTGGGGCATCAATGAACAATTGAAGACTCTGTCCTAAAGTCATATAATCTGTGAACCTCAAAGAAACCATGGATTAGAAATTGGCACAATCATTTGATTGCATTTATCTTAGGAAACATACAAGCATTTGCAAAGCATGACATTCTCATCATTGCATTTAGCTAACATTGCAGAAGTCAGGGAAACTTGGACTTCCCCAAAGAAAACTCGTTTTGCTTCTCAAAAGAGTCGAGCCTTGGGACCACCGTCGAGGTATTTCTTTTTGTTTTAAATCGAATTCATTCTGTTTTATCAAATGAGTCGAGCCTTGAGACTATTGTCGAGGTATTTCCTTTTGTTTTAAATCGAATTCATTCTGTTTTATCAAATGAGTCGAGCCTTGAGACTACCGTCGAGGTATTTCCATTTGTTTTAAATCGAATTCATTCTGTTTTATCAAATGAGTCGAGCCTTGGGACCACCGTCGAGGTATTTCCTTTTGTTTTAAATTGAATTCATTCTGTTTTATCAAATGAGTCGAGCCTTGAGACTACCGTCGAGGTATTTCCTTTTGTTTTAAATCGAATTCATTCTCTTTTATCAAATGAGTCGAGCCTTGAGACCTCCGTCGAGGTATTCCTTTTGTATTAAATCGAATTCATTCTGTTTTATCAAATGAGTCGAACCTGAGACCGTCGTCAAGATATTCTCAAAACCCATTTTTAAGACCTCCGGGCAATTTTTCAAATCGCAGGTAAGACCTTCGGGCACCATTCTTAAGACCTCCGGGCATAACTTTTTTTTCAGGGGTAAGGCCTATGGGCACCATTTTTAAGACCTCCGGGCATAATTTTTGAAATCACGGGTAAGACCTCCGGGCATAACTTTTTGTTTTTTTTTTTTTTTCAGGAGTAAGGCCTACGAGCACCAATCTTAAGACTCCGGGCATAACGTTTTTAAAAAATCACGGGTAAGGCCTTCGGGCACCATTTTAAAGACCTCCGGGCGTCATTTTAAGACCTCCGGGCACCATTTTTAAAGACCTTCGGGCAGAATTTTTCTTTTGAAAATCGAATTCATTTTCTTAAGACGGATCGAGCCTTGATTAGTCAGGGAATTCAATTTAAGGACAAATATTCAATTTACAGCTTATTTTCAAAAAAAAAAGGAGAAAAGAAAAAAGAAAAAAATAGAAAATAGAAAATGAAAAAATGATAGAAGAATGAAAAAGAAAACCCCTTTCCCTTTCCTTCGCATGTGATTTCACTGACCGTACAAAATTAGTGTTGGTTTATCTTTGCTTGATTCCTGATTCTCAGCAATAGCCAAAGAGGGGCAGCTGTAGACACCTAATTTTGTCCGGACCACTAAACAGGTATGTTTTCTTCCTATATTGATGATTTTGAGTGTAAAAGGACTGTTTTCATCTTGCAGGTGGTACTCCGAGACTTAGTTTAAGAGGGAGAGCATAAAAAGTCAAACTTAAAAAAAGTCAACCCCAAAAAAAGTCAACCCCAAAAAAGTCAACCCCAAAAAGTCAACTATTGAAAAAGTCAATCCACTTTCAAAATCAAGATTTTAAGTTCAATTGAAAAATGGCGAAAGAATTTTGATAATCCGAGGTCTACATTGAAAGATGTGGAGTTCGGAAGTTGGGATTTGGAGATTCAATAGAAAGGAAACCCTAATCCGAGAAATTTGGTGAAAAGTGCTTAAACGATCAAATTGGTCGAAATTGAAGGTTCCAAATGAAAGATAAGCATTGACTACAGGTAATGGAGAAGTCACTTGCAAGAAAAACCGAAAGGAAAGTCAATACGGGAGAAAACCGAGAATTAGGGTTTTTAGTGGATTTCGATGAAATCGGGAAGAATCACAGAAATGGCCCGACTTGGTAAGACCAAAGCCCTCAATGGATGAAGAATGATTAAAAAGGATAGCGCAAGGCTCAGATTGAAGAAAATCTGAAAATCGGACTTGTTTTGAGCAAAATCGGGTTTCGGAGGCAAAAGGGCAAAATCGGAAAATTTGGGAAAAATAGCAAATGGACTCCGAAAATTTTGAAAATTTGTCAATCTCATTCTTAAATCATTTTAAAGAGATTGGCGAAAGAAAATCTTGATTCGGAGTTCGTTTGCAAAATGGCCAAATCCCGGGCTTCTTATGTAGTAATTCAAAAAGGAAAATCCCGAAAAAATAGCAAATGAGCTCCAAATCTTTTGAAATTTTGCAAATATCATTTTTAAATTATTTGGAAGAGATTGGAAAAAGAAAATCTTGATTCGGATTTCGTTTGCAAAACGGCCAAATCTCGGGCCTCTTATGCAATAATTCAAAAAGGAAAATCCCGAAAAAATAGCAAATGAGCTCCAAATATTTTGAAATTTTGCAAATCTCATTTTTAAATTATTTGGAAGAGATTGGCGAAATAAAATCTTGATTCGGATTTCGTTTGCAAAACGGCCAAATCCCGGGCCTCATACGCAATAATTCAATAAGATAAATCCCGAAAAAATAGCAAATGAGCTCCAAAAATTCTGAAATTTTGAAAATCTCATTTTTAAATTATTTGGAAGAGATTGGTGAAAGAAAATCTTGATTCAGAGTTCGTTTGCAAAATGGCCAAATCCCGGGCCTCTTATGTAGTAATTCAAGCCGATAAATCCCGAAAAAATACCAAATGAGCTCCAAAAATTATGAAAACGTCTAGATCACACTTTTTAATTATTTTGAAGAGATTGGTGAAGAAAAATCTTGATTTGGAGCTCGTTTAAAAAATGGTAAAATGTAGGGGCATAAAAGGGCATTTTTGGAAGAAAAAATCCAAATAAATAGCAAACGAACTCGGATAATTTTGAAAAATTCCAGAACTCAATATTTTATTATTTTGGAAATATTAAAAAAAAAAAAGAAAAATTGAATTTGGAGTCCGTTTGATATTTATTTGCATCCGGGGGGCAAAACGGTCATTTCACCCAAGCAACCGAAAAGGGCTTCTTTGGGCCTTTCAAAAAATCAGAGTTGGGCTGGAAAAGAGAAGTGCTGGCTTGCCCCAGCCCAAAGGAAGGAGGAAGCTTCTGATTTTTCAATCAAATGGCTAAAAATCAAGACTTAGTTAGAGATTCTCTTTGATCAATTCATGGTGATTAAGCCACATAGGCCAAGAGAGATGTCAACATTATTCTTGAACAAAAAATGACTTTCATGATTTTTCACCTTGAATTATTAGCCATTTGATGGAAAATTGGTTACAAAAAATGACAACATCCTTGCATGTTATTAGGGGGTTTCGGCCAGCTCTTAGGGGAGGCAGAAAATTCATTTTTTCATTTCATTTTGCTGAGTTCTTTTGATATTTACTTAGTTTTTTCTCTCCTTGGTTGGAAGCAAAAAAGAAAAGTTTAGAAAAAAAAGGAAAGTTTGAAGAGATAAAGCTTGAAAGATAGCTTCTTCAGGTTGCTCTTAAGCACCAACTCTTGCACTTTCTTGATTTTCTATTCTTGTTTTTGCTATTTTGATTTCTATTTGGTGAGTTCCCATTTTAAATAAATGCTTTTTATTGTTTTTCTTAAGTTCTTCCTTCATTTCTTTCTTAAATATGTTTTTTACAATTTCTTTTTATATTATACTCACCATGGCCAAATGGCCTACATTATTTATTTAAGTTGTTGTTTTGGTTTATTTTATCATATTGTTTATGTTATTTTCTTTGATTTTGATGTTTTAAATGTTATGTTACTTCATATTCTTGAGTTACGTTTTAATTTGGTTGCTTTGTTTGTTGCCATTTATGTTTTAAATATCATGTTTTTGCATTTTTAATTTTCTGTTTTCATGATGTTTAAATTTGAGCATGTTTTAGATTTAGTATTTCAAGTGTTTGTGAAAATGCTTGTGTGGTCTTTGCATGATTTGAGTTTTATATCTTAGTTGAGCATGTTTTAGATTTAGTATATTAAGTGTTTGTGAAAATGCTTGTGTGGTTTTTGCATGATTTAAGTGTTATATTTTAGTTGAGCATGTTAGTATACCAAGTGTTTGTGAAAATGCCATGCTTGTTGGAGCTTGAGGCCATTTGGCTACTCCATGTGTTTTGCATTGTGTGTTGCATTTTTTGCCATGTTAGTTGGTAGGTTTTTGCATTTGCATGACATTTGATTTAGTTTTGCATGCTAGTATACCAAGTGTTTGTGAAAATGCCATGCTTGCTAGTTCATTATGCTATTCGGCCATCCTTGGAATTTTTGCATTTTATGTGCATTCTTGCCATGTTAGTTGATAGGTTAGCATTTGCATGATATTTGATTGAGTTTTTGGTTTAAGCATGCTTTGTGTTTGTGAAAATGCCATGCATATTTTAGTTATTAAGTTAGGTTTATTTGCCATGCATGTTCATGCATTTTAGGTCTAGGTTGCATTAAATGTCATGCAAGTTCATTTAGGTCTAGCATTTTTTCATGACATTTAGGTTTAAATCCATGCATTTTATGCATTATGTTTGATGTATTGTTTCATGCATTTCATTTTCATGCCACTTGAATAATGACTTGAGCCAATTAATGGTTCAAAGTCATGCTCTCTTGAGCACACTTGTGGAAAATTAAGTTTGTCAAGTTGATTATTCTACCTTTGTGATTTTTTACTTAGCCAATTCTTATCTAACTTTCAAAAAGTCCTAGCTACTGTTTGTAAGTCATTTTATGAGTTCCAAATATTTTTACTTTGATTTTTAAATGATTTTATCAAAGGCAAAAATGTATTTTGGCAAAACAGTTTTTTTCACCCAGTTTTTGTACTTTTCCGATTTTTCTGGGCTTTCGTATTTAATCAGAAAATTAAGCCGATTTGTTTCCATGTAGTTTTACATGTCCTGAGTGTCCAGTATTGTTTTCAGAATTTTTTGAATTTTTGAAAATAGGATAAAAAATCGTGGCTTAAAACTGGACAGTGGAGTCAGAATTGAATTTAAAGAAAAATCATTTTTCTGTTTGGGTTAAGTTACTTAGAGTGGGCTGATTAGGAGGGTCAGCTACTGACTTAGGGTAGTTTCTAAGCCTTTTTAAACTCTAAAAATAGTTTTTCAAGTCTCGGATTAAGGATAGTCAAGTCCTGATTTTTAAACTTGGAAAATTAGAGCCATTTTAAAGAAATTAGCCCAGTTTTTAAATTTTAATTCAAGCTTTTCAAAATTGTTTTCAAACAATCACAAAGTATTTTGGTTTTAGAATATTTAATTTGACATATTTTCCTAAGGTATCCGGATATCTTTTTAGATATACGGATTTCCTTAATTAAAGGAAAAAATACATTTCATGCATTGCATTTTCCATATTCATGCATTTTATATAATATGTTATTCTTGCTATGATAATTTCTATGATATTGTTATGATTTTGAGTTATGTTATATTGTTTATTATATGATTTGGAATATTTCATGATATCCTATGCTTTTTATTTAGTTATTTTTTTGTCATATTAGTTAGCATATACTATGTTCATGCATTATTATTTTTCATTTTTATTTTCATGCATATTATATGATAACATTATTTCATATTCCATCTCATTTAATTTATATGCCATATCATTCATGTTTGTCATGTCATTTAAATTATTTCATTTCATATAGAATATGTTATGTTACTTAGGTTATTTTATTTCATTTAAAAAATATCATGTTACTTAGGTTATTTCATTTCATATAGAATATGTTATGTTACTTAGGTTATTTTATTTCATTTAGAATATATCATATGACTTAGGATATTGCATTTCATATAGAATATATTATGTTATCTAGGTCATTTCATTTTATTTATAATATGTCATATAACTTAGGATATTTTATTTCATTTAGAATATGCTAAGGATATTTCATTTCATTTTAGAATATGCCTAAGGCATTTATATTATATCATATCATTTAGGAAGCATTATATTATTTAGATTTTGCTATGTCATTTTATTTATGTTATGCATATACATATTCATATCTTTTAAAATGTTTTCAAAAGGATAATGATTTTTCAATAAAAAAATAAAGATATTCCCGAGTTAAAATAATTCATGAGTTCTCTACCGGGTTTGCTAGAGGTAATATAATCAATTATCATTAATAAAGGAATATCTTTCTTTCAAAAAAAAAAAAAGAGAATGATTCGGAAAGTTTTCCAAAACTAATAAAATTTTCTATATTTTGCCATGTTTGTTGGGGAATATAGGAAAATTTTAAATTTATAAATTCCGGATCATTTTTAATAAAAAATGGAATTATTTTTCTTTAAATTGGGAATTAACTCGAAATACTAAATCTAAAACCAACTTTTTACCGAGACTTGAGATAACACACGATTAATAAGGTATCGATTTATACGGGCATTGTAGGCGTGCTAATCCTTCCCCACACGTAACCGACTCCCGAACCCGCTTCTTTGATTTCTCTGGTTTAAAACGCAGACTTGAAATTGGTTTTTAAAATGTTTTAATTAATTTTTAAATATTTAATAAAACCGGTTTTAATAGGTGGCCGATCACACCTAGCTAAAAAAGATTGGTGGCGACTCCATGTCTTTTTTAAGGTCATTTTCAAAACCTTCTTTTTTCTAGAGGAATTAAGTCGACTTTTCCTCGGTTTTTTTTTAATGTCACGCTTAACGAATAATAAAGTCTTGCGATGAGACTCGTTATTTTTTAGGTTGCGACGGGAACTATTGAGGTTCCTCTGGAGATAGGCCCATGTACCTATATGGTGAACTTTCAGGTCATGGATATTAATCAGTCCTATAATTGTTTGTTGGGAAGGCCGTGGATACATTCAGCAGGGGATGTACCTTTATCTCTCCACCAAAAGTTGAAATTTGTGATGGAGGGGTGTTTGGTCACTATATCAGGAAAAGAGGATGTAATAGCCTCTGCTTCTACTGGATCTCCTTATGTTGAACCCAATAAAGATGGCATAGAATGTTCCTTTTGGTCTTTGGAATTCGTAAATACGATTTTTGTCGCTAAAGGACGAAAAATTCTAAAACCAAGGCTATCCAAGAACACAAGGCTGGGGGTAAGAACTACCTTGGGAAAATGCTTTAGGGCTGGAAAAGGTCTCGAAAAATATCTTGAGAGGATGGCCCGAGCAATGGAAGTAGTGGGAAAGAAATATCGATTTGGCCTGGGGTATCTTCCGAAGGCCCATGAGAAAAGGAAACAAGTTGAAAGAAACTGACAAATGAGGATGGCCTGTCTCGCGGGTATGGATATTGAGTGGGAGCCTATGACTTTCCCACCTATCCTACACAGCTTTTGCTCAGTCGGTTCTCTGTTCGGAGAAAAGAATTCTGATGATGTACTCATAATGATTGAGCAAGCCTTCGAGAGATTCCAGGTGAATAGGGATGAGCAGATATATGATATGGAGATCTGCATGACTGGGGAAGAAAGAATTGAAAGTGAGAATGCTAACTGGATGGTGCGACCTTGTTCGCCAGGATATAGACTGACCAATTGGAGTGCAATCAAGCTACCCATAGTTTTTAGGTCTATTCCAACGTAATGTTTTAAACAAATCTTAAATATCTTTGCCCGAAGATATTAAGAATTTCTTTTGTAATGGGATTTTGTCTAAAAGTTTTCATCCAATAAATAACAAACACGACGCATTTCCTTCATATTGATGTGTCCATATTCTTTTATTTATGCTATTTATTTTGCTTCCATTGTACGTATGTTTTCCTATATTGTTTCTTCCCCACCTATTTACAGGTGTATGGATGCGGAATATGAGGACCTTCCTTTCAGTAATTTTGAAATTGATTTTGAGTGGCCCATTTGCATGGGTGATTTTGAGGCCGATGAAGATATTCAGGATTATGGTCTACCTCCGGATTTATTAAGAAAAATAGAATAAGAAGAGAAACAAGTACTTCCTCATGAGAAGCAATTGGAATTGTTAAATTTGGGAAGTAGTGAGGAGATAAAAGAGGTTAAAATTGGGACTATATTGTCGTCATCAATAAAGGGTGAACTCATAGCCTTGCTTCGGGAATATGTAGATGTATTTGCACGATCATACCAAGACATGCCGGGTCTGGATCCAAATATTGTGGTATATAAGCTCCCTTTAAGGCCAGAATGCAAGCCACTTCAGCAAAAGTTAAGAAGAATGAGGTCGAACATGCTGTTAAAAGTAAAAGAGGAGGTGAAGAGGCAGTTTGATACTAGATTCTTAGAGGTGGCAAAATATCCAGAATGGGTGGCAAACATTGTTCCAGTACCAAAGAAGGATGGCAAGGTGCGTATATGCGTCGGTTACCGAGATTTGAACAAAGCCAGTCCCAAAGATAATTTCCCTTTGCCCCACATTGATACTTTGGTGGATAATACGGTGAAGAGTTCCTTGTTTTCTTTCATGGATCGATTCTCGGGATATAATCAGATTAAGATGGCACGAAAAGATATGGAGAAAACCACATTTGTTACAATATGGGGAACATTCTGCTACAAGGTAATGCCGTTTGGATTGAAGAATGCTGGGGCAACATATCAGAGAGCCATGGTGACCTTATTTCATGACATGATGCATAAGGGAATTGAGGTATATGTTGATGATATGATTGCAAAGTCACAAGGAGAAGATGAGCATATTGCAAATCTTAGGAAACCCTTTGAAAGATTAAGAAAGTTTCAACTCAAGTTAAACCAAACAAAATGCACTTTTGGAGTCACTTCGGGGAAATTGTTGGTTTTTGTTGTTAGCAAAAGGGGAATTGAGATTGATGCGGATAAAGTGAAGGCCATCCAGAATTTGCCACCTCCACGTACTCAAAAACAAGTAAGAGGTTTTCTAGGGAAATTGAATTACATTGCTCGGTTTATTTCTCAGTTAGCCGATAAATGTGACCCAATATTCAAGTTACTTCGAAAACGTGATCCAGGAGAGTGGGATGAAGGGTGTCAGATTGCTTTTGAAAAGGTTAAGCATTATCTATCAAACCTACCAGTATTAATGCCACTGACTCCGGATAAATCGATGATACTGTATTTATCAGTATCTGAGAGATCCATAGGTTGTGTTTTGGGGCAGCTTGATGAGACTGGAAAGAAAGAACAGGCGGTTTACTACCTCAGCAAGAAATTCACAGATTATGAGTTGAAATATTCGTCGAAGAAAAGCTGTGCTATGCCTTAGCTTGGACTGCTCGAAGACTCAGATAGTACATGTTGTACCACACAACGTGGTTGATCGCCAAGCTAGATCCAATCAAGTACATGTTGGAAGCACCTTCTTTGTCAGAGAGGATGGAAAGATGGCAAGTATTGTTGTCAGAATACGACATTGTATATGTGAGTTAGAAAGCTATCAAGGGCAGTGCAGTGGCTGAATTTTTAGCAAGTCGGGCAGTGGAAGATTATGAGCCATTGAAATTTGATTTCCCAAATGAAGATTTGATGTATGTTTCGCAAGCGGATGAGGTTCCCTCGAAGAAGAAAATATGGAAGATGTATTTTGACAGGGCATCCAATGCCAGGGCACGAAATTGGTACAGTGCTCATATCTCCAGAAGAAGATTATTATCCCTTCACCGCCAGATCAGATTTTGATTGTACAAACAATGAGTATGAGGCGTGTACTATGGGCCTTTGTGCAGTAGTGGACAGAAAAATCAAAGTTTTGGAAGTTTTCGGAGACTCAGCCTTAGTGATATACCAATTGCGCGAAGAATGGGAAAACCGAGATACAAAATTAATCAGATACCGAGAACTCATACTGAGTTTATTAGAGGAGTTTGAAGAAGTAAGTTTCAATTACTTCCTCGAAGAAGAAAATCGGATGGCAGATGCTCTAGCTACTTTGTCATCAATGTTTAAAGTGAATGAAGGGGTGAAAGTTGTGCCGATCAAGATGAGCATATATGAGTCTCCTGCCCACTACTTGAGTATTGAAGAATAAGCAGATGGTCTCCCTTGGTATAACGACATCTTGCAGTACATCAAGAGTCAACAACATCTAGAACAGACAACGAAAAATGACAAGAGGACTCTGAGAAGGTTAGCAATGGGTTTTGTTCTAGACAGCGAGATTATCTACAAGAAAGGGAAAGACCAAGTCCTATTGAGATGTGTCAGGTCTACCGAAGCTTGGACAATCATAGAGGAAATCCATGAAGGGATATGTGGCACCCATGCTAATGGTCACATGCTTGCTAAGCAGATTATAGGGCAGGATATTATTGTCTAACAATGGAAGGAAATTGTATCAGTTATTCCTGGAAGTGCCATAAATGCCAGATATATGCAGATAAGATCCATGTACCGCCATCGTCATTGCATGTCATGACCGCACTATGGCTGTTTTCAATGTGGGGAATGGATATGATTGGGCCCATTACTCCGAAAGCTTCAAACGGACATCGTTTCATCCTGGTGGCCATAGATTATTTCACAAAGTGGGTGAAAGCTGCTTCTTATACGAATGTAACGAAGTCGGTGTATGCAGATTTGCTAAGAAGGAAATCATATGCCGATATGGATTGCCAGCAAGAATTATTTCAGATAATGCTCTCAATCTGAATAATAAGATGATGAGAGAAGTGTGTACTCAGTTCAAGATCACACACCATAATTCGGCACCTTATCGTCCGAAGACGAATGGGGCAGTAGAAGCAGCCAACAAAAACATTAAGAAGATTGTCGAGAAGATGACTGATGTGTACAAGGATTGGCATGAGATCTTGCCTTTTGCTCTTCACGCATATCGCACTTCAGTTCGCACATCTACAGGGGCAACGCTTTTTTCTTTGGTATATGGTATGGAAGCAGTGTTACCTATTGATGTTGAGATTCCTTCACTTCAGGTTTTGATGGAGGTTGGCCTAGAAGAGGCAGAATGGGTTAGAGGTCGTTATGAACAGCTGAATCTCATCGAGGAGAAAAGATTGAAGTCAATTTATCACGGTCAGTTGTATCAGAAAAGGATGATTCGAGCCCATAACAAGAAGGTTCGACCAAGACAGTTCCGAGAAGGAGAGTTGGTACTGAGAAAAATTCTCCCCATAGTGAAGGATCAGCGAGAAAAATGGGCTCCCAATTGGGAAAGACCCTATGTGGTAAAAAGAGCTTTTTCTGGAGGAGCATTGATTCTAACTCGGATGGACGAGGATGATTTTAGACATCTCGTGAATGCTGATGAACTGAAGAAGTATTATGCTTTAAAAAAAAATTTGTGATGCTATGCACATGGGAGTTCGAATGGTTCCAAGTGTAGAAATGGAAATTCTATATATCTATCTCCCTTGAGAATTGCTTTTCAAAGAGAATATTCATGCTTGATATGATGAATGGCCATTTTCATATTCCCTTCACTAAAAGAAATTATCCCTAGTCACCCCTTTGAGCCTTAGGAATTATTTATTTCATTGAACCCTGATCAAGGATCACCCTCTACACTAGAGGGCAAATACGAGAAAAATAATCAAAATCATGGCCAAAAAAAAAAGAGCCATTGGAAAATGTGAAATCAAAGAATGACAAATGAAAGCCAACAATGAAAAAAGAAAAGTCCAAAAAGGGGACAAATGTCTCAAGAATGAATTATCCTCAGGAAATGATCCTTGATCCAATCACCCTTAAACACATTTTGGGCCTATTTTATCCTTTCCTTATAAACCCGAACCTTGGCCTACATTACGTACTTTAAAAGTCCATTTTGATCAAGAATGGATATTTAATTTGAAAGGTTTTTCTCAGAATTCATCCCATCTTTTGAATTGACATTTTTACCTTGGAAGCATTTAGAATTCTCATATGCATGGTAAAAAAAAAAAAAAGAGAGGTTTAAGCCGAAAACCCGCAAAGGGCGGCTCAAGTACTAATTAAGGTTTGAGTCAATGCTCCATGTAAAGGGGGAGAAAGTATTTGAAAATCAGAGAAAAGGGGAACAACTCAGTCTGACGTAACTACGGAAGCCGAGGGATTACCCAAGTAAATTTACCGTTCAAGAGAAATTTCAGATGATTTGAAAAAGGAGGGGACCAAGATATTCCGCATCCGGGGCATCAACAACCTATAACTTTACAATTGTTTCTTATATCCTTGATATCTACTTTTATCATTTTAAAACATTTTGTTGCAATAAATTTTTGTTACCCTTTTTTATGACAATTGCTTGTTTCATACTTTCTTTCATACATTTTTGAGATTGCATTTTGTTTGTTATTAAATTAAATAAAGATTAGTAAACATAAATTTTTAATAAAAGGGAGTTTAAAAGTTTTACTAAGGAATAGATCTAAATCTTAGAAAAGGTTTGGAAACCACTAATCCCGATGGAAAATTCACCAAGTAAAGGAAAACAGTGAAAGTGGTGGAGACTCCGTCATGAAGTTAGAAATTTGTGAATATCAGCGAAGTCAGAAACTGGGACTGTTTGACAATTTATCTTG
The DNA here is from genome assembly GCA_030761205.1 of Fremontodendron californicum. NCBI lineage: Eukaryota > Viridiplantae > Streptophyta > Magnoliopsida > Malvales > Malvaceae > Fremontodendron > Fremontodendron californicum. The sequence continues at coordinate 7,511,932 of JAULJL010000037.1, forward strand.
AGTAAAGGGTTCCTTAAATGGGGCATCAGTGAACAATTGAAGACTCTTTCATGAAGTCAGATAATCTGTGAACCTCAAAGAAACCATGGATTAGAAATTATGACACAATCATTCGATTGCATTCATCCTCAAGAAACATACAAGCATTTGCAAAGCATGTCATTCTCATCATTGCATTTAGCTAACATTGCAGGAATCAAGAAAACTTTGGCTTCCCAAATCGAACTCATTCTGCTTCTCAAATGAGTCGAGCCCCGAGACCATCGTCGAGGTATTTCCTTTTGTTTTAAATCGAATTCATTTTGTTTTATCAAATGAGTCGAGCCTTGAGACCACCGTCGAGGTATTTCCTTTTGTTTTAAATCGAATTCATTCTGTTTTGTCAAATGAGTCGAGCCTTGAGACCACCGTCGAGGTATTTCCTTTTGTTTTAAATCGAATTCATTCTATTTATCAAATGAGTCGAGCCTTGAGACTGTCGTCAAGGTATTTTCATTATGGGCAAGGCCTCCGGGCACCATTTTTAAGACCTTCGTGCATAATTTTTCAGGGCACCATTTTTAAGACCTACGGGCACCATTTTTAAGATCTCCGGGCATAAATTTTCAAATCACGTGTAAGGCCTTCGGGCACCATTTTTAAGACCTCCGGGCAACATTCTTAAGACCTTCGGGCATCATTTTTAAAGTCCCATACAGCGCATTTTTCCAAATCACGGGTAAGGCCTCCAGGCACCATTCTTAAGACCTCCGGGCATAATTTTTAAAGTCGCATACAGCGTATTTTTCCAAATCACGGGTAAGGTCTTCGGGCACCATTCTTAAGACCTCCGGGCATCATTTTTAAAGTCGCATACAGCGTATTTTTCCAAATCATTGGTAAGGCCTTTGGGCACCATTCTTAAGACCTTCGGGCATTATTTTTAAAGTCGCATATAGCGCATTTTTATAAATCACAATAAGGCCTCCGGGCACCATTTTTAAGACCTCTGAGAATTATTTTTAAGACCTTTGGGCACAATTTTTTTTTGCAAATCGAACTCGTTTCCTTAAGACAGGTCGAGCCTTGATTAGTCAGGGAATTCAATTTAAGGACAAAATCTTCAATTTACAGCTTTTCCAAAAAAAAAATGACGATGATGATTGAAAACCCTTTTCCCTTTCCTTCACATGTGATTTCACTAACCGTACAAAATTAGTATTTGTTTATTTTTGCCTGATTCTTGATTCTCAGCAATAGCCAAAGAGGGGCAGCTTTAAACACCTAATTTTTTCTGGACCCCTAAATCAGGTACATTTTCTTCCTAAATTGATGTTTCATAATGCTAAAAGGCTCTTAGTCTAAAAAAGCAGACAGAAAAAGTCAACCTCAAAAAAAGTCAACCCCAAAAAGTCAACTACTAAAAAAGTCAACCCACTTTCAAAATCAAGGTTTGAGTTCAATTGAAAGATGGTGAAATAATTTTGATAATCCGAGGTTTACATTGAAAGATATTGAGGTCGGAAGTTGGGTTACAAAATTTCAGTAGAAAGAAAACCCTAGTTCGGGAAACTTGAGGAAAAGTGCTTGAACGATCAAATTGTTCGAAATTGAAGGTTCCAAACGAAAGATAAGCACTGACTACGGGTAATGGTAAAGCTACTTGAAAGAAAAACTGAAAGAAAAGTCAATTTAGAAGAAAACTGAGAATTAAGATTTTTGGTGAATTTCAGTGAAATTTGGAAGAATTACAGAAATGGCCCGATTCGATAAGACTAAAGCCCCTAATAGATGAGGAGTGATTAAACAAGGATAGCCCAAGGCTCAGTTTGAAGAAAATCTGAAAATCAGACTTGTTTTGAGCAAAACCGGGTTTCGGAGGCAAAATGGCAAAATTGGAAATTTTGGGAAAAATAGCAAATGAACAACAAAAATTTTGAAAATTTGCAAATATCATTCTTAAATCATTTCAAAGATATTGGCGAAAGAAAATATTGATTCGGAGTTCGTTTGCAAAATGACCAAATCTCGGGCCCACAATGTGGAAATTCAACAGGATAAATCTTGAAAAAATAGCAAACGAGTTCCAAAAATTCTAAAAATTTGCAGAATCTCATTTTTAAATTTTTTGGAAGAGATTGGAAAAAGAAAATCTTGATTCGGAGTTCGTTTGCAAAATGGTCAAATTTCGGGTCCCCTATGCAGTAATTCAAGTAGATAAATCCCGAAAAAATAGCAAATGAGCTCCAAAAATTATGAAAACTTCCAGATCATATTTTTAAATTATTTGGAAAAGATTGGTGAAGAAGAATCTGGATTCGGAGCTCGTTTAAAAAATGATAAAATTCGGGTGCATGAAAGGGGCAATTTTGAAAAAAAATCCGAAATAAATAGAAAATGGATTCGGAAAATTTTGAAAACTTTCAGAATTCAATTTTTTTATTATTTTGGAAGTATTGAAAAAATAAAATTTGAATTTGGAGTCATTTTGCTATTTATTTAGGTTCGGGGGGCAAAAAGGTCATTTCACCGAAGAAACCAAAAAGGGCAAATTTGTAATTGAGGAAAATATGAAAGAAAAAGGAATTGCTGGGATTTTACCTCCTTTGATCAGTCAGCATAGAGGAGAAGAAGGAAGCTTGATCAATTTAATTCTTTGGTCACTATCAAGCTCACATGCTACCACTAACACCTTGCAAATGGTCCCCTCTTCATCTAATGGCTTAGGTGCCTTGTAGGAATGTTGAATACACCATCCAATGGCCAAGTTTAAATGCCAAGATGACATTTTTATTTGTCATGAAAGAACCATCATCTAATGGCCAAGAATGGAAGAAAAAAGATGAGCACATTTCATCCAAAGGTGAGCATCCATTCGGCCAAGCAAGGAAGTGCATGAGATTGCCTCTTTTCATCCAATGGCTTAGGCCATCTACAAGGGCTGGGTACACATGTTAAGGGCTATATTTAATCTACAAGATTTCATTTTTATGTTGTCCTCATCCAATGACCAAGAATGGAAGAGCACAACTCATCCAAGGGTAGGCACTCAAAGGGGCAAGCAAGGGAGTGCATGGGATTGGTCCTCTTTTGCATCTAAGGGCTGAGGTTATTACAAGGGCTGAGTAAACATCTTAAGGGCTGCTATCAATTGGCAAGATGACATTTCTATGTTCTCATCAAAATATCTTAATCTTAGGGTCAAGATTGGAGGAGAAAAAGTGAAAATTTCATCCAAGGGTTAGAGGGCCATTCGGCCAAGCCATTAGAGGGAGGGCTGATTTCATTTTTCCATAAGTTCTTTGGCTAGAAACAGTAGCTAATTTAGAAAAAAAAGGTTTTCAATAGAAGAGCTTGAAGGTAGCATCTCTACCGAGCTCTAGCATGGTTTTCTTCTTGTTTTCTATGTTGATTTCTTGACTTTCTATCTTGTTTTCCTACTACATTTTTCATAGAAATAAAGTTTTTAAATGTTTTCTTAAGTTTTAATCTCTTCTTCTTCATCAAAATGGTTGAAAACAATCTTTTTAACATAGTTTATGCTTTGGCCGAATGTGGTTGTTTGTTTGCCTTGGTCTTTTCTTTTCTTCTTCTTCTTTGCATGTTGTTGTGGAAAAATGATTTTTAGAGGGTTTGTTTAAGTATTCTATATTCTGATTTTTTACAAAAAGATGAAGCAAAAAAGGTTGAAATGGCTACATGATCCTGGCAAGACCAAGTGACCATGGTTAGGGGAGAGGCTATGCCCATTTTTACTACCATGAAGCTCACCTTAATTTTGTTGTTTAGCATGGTTTATTTTCTGATTTTTGAAATGGAAAGGCTTCATGATCTTGGAAAGACCAAGTGAATATGGTTAGGTGAGAGGCTATGCCCATTTTATACCAACCATGAAGCTTAACTTTCCTTGTTTTATTTACTAGTTTTGCTTGTTATTTGCTTTGCATGTCTATACTTAATTTTTTATATGTTCTTTACATTATCATCTATGCTATATTTGCTTCCATATTTCTTTTCCGTGCTTAACTTTTCCTTGTAGATTCGGCCATTGTGTTCATTGGAATCATGTTGTGCATTTTTTTCTTATATCATGTTTTATATTATAAACATGTTTGCAATTTTATATTTGGTCATATGACCATTCGGCTACTCCAATTTGCTATGCCTTACATGTGCATTTTCAGCTTGCTTCTTGACTTGTTTGCATCTCCATGCCATGAGTTAGCATATCTTCATATTTAGTATGCCTTTCATGTACATTTTCATCTTGCTTCTTGACTTGTTTGCATCTCCATGCCATGAGCTTGTGTATTTTGATTTTAGTATGTCATATGCTTGTTAAAATGTCATGACATTATGTATCTTGATATGATTTGTCTTGTACTTATGCCATTTACTAGATAGGATTGCATTAGAGTATCATGTGACCATTCAACCTCTTCATGCATTCCTTGCCTTGTCATGCATTTGCATTTTGTTTAGGTAACATGCTTTGCATTATCATATCCTGAAATTGTGTATTAGTTGCTGTTTGTTCCAGCATTAGCGTTAGGTTCATTGGTCATTGTATGTTCATAGTATTGCTTTCATTACATTTTAGGTCTAGGCCATATTGGTATTGCCATGCATATTGGGTCTTAAATCATATTGGTATTGCCATGCATTGCTATTCCACTTAGGTCTTAGGTTACATTAGCATTTTCATGCATATTCATAACATATTAGGTCCAAGTCATATTTGCATTATCAAGCATTGCATGCATATTTAGTTAGGATAGCATTTATTGCCATGCAAACTCATGCTAGGCATTTAGGTTATTTTGAATTGGCATGCATTTCCTTTACCATTTATGCTTTAGACCATGCATTTCATACATTTCATTTGTTGTATGTTCATGCATTCCATGTCATTTCCACATGATTTATGACTTATGCCAATCAATGGCTCAAAGTCATGCTCTCTTGAGCATACTTGTGGAAAACTAAAGAGTTGTCAAATTAATTATTCTACCTTTGTGAATTTATTTACTTAGCCAATTATTGTCCAAGGTTTTTAAATGTTTTAGCTACTGTCTTAGGTCTTTAGGATGATCTCCAACATTTTTTACTTTGATTTTTGAATGACTTTATCAAAGGCAAAAAATGTGTTTTGACAAAACAGTTTTTTTCACCCAGTACTCGAACTTCTCCGATTTCTCTGGGCAGTCATCTTTAATCAGAAAATTAAGCCAATTTTTTCTCATGTAGCTTTACATGTTTTGAGTCTCCAGTATTTGTTTTATATTTTCTTGAATTTTTAAAAATAGGCTAAAAAATCGTGTGTCAAAACCGAACAGTAGAGGCATATTTGAATTCAAAAGAGAAATAATGGTTGAATTTGGCTAAGGCAGTTGGTTAGAAGCTTTAGCTACTATCTTAGGGTAGTTTCTAAGCCTTTTTAAATTTTAAAAATGATTTTATAAATCTCGGGTTAAGGGTGGTCAAGTCCGGGATTTTAAACTTAGGAAATTAGAGCCATTTTAAAAGGGTTTGGTAGGGGTTTTAATCTTTATTCAAGTTTTTCCTCAAAATTGTTTTCAAACAATCACAAAGTTTTGTTTTTTTAGAAAATCTAATTTGACATATTTTCCTAAGGTAGCCGGATATCTTTTTAGATATAAGGATTTCTTTATTTAGAGGAAAAAATACATTTTCATGCATTGCAATTTCCATGTTCATGCATTTTATTTAATATGTGATTTTTGCTATGATATTTCCATGGTATTATTATTACTTTGATTTACATTTTATGATATTATATTGTTTGCCATATGATTTTGAATATTTCATGCTATCCTATATTTTTTATTTTGTCATTTATTTTTGTCATATTATTTAGCATATACTATGTTCATGCATTTTTATTTTATTTTTATGCATATTTTATGATAGCATTATTTTATGTTTCATGTCATTTCTTGTCACTTAGATCATTTTCCATGTCATTTAGGTTATATTATTTAGAATATGCCATGACATTTAAAATATGCCATATCATTTAAAATTGCCATGTCATTTAAATCATTTTATTTCATTTAGAATATACCATGATACTTAGGATTTTTCATTTCATCTAGAATATACTATGCCATTTAAATTATGTCATATTATTTAGGTTGCATTATATTATCTAGACTTTGCTATGTCATTCTATTTATGTCATACATGTTCATATTCATTTTTTAAATTTAAAAAAAAAAGGGATAATGATTTTCAATAAAAAAAATAAAGATATTCCCGAGTTAAAATAATTCATGGGTTCTCTACCGGGTTTGCTGGAGGGAATGTCATCAATTATCATTAATAAAGGAATATCTTTCTTTCAAGAAACGAGAATGATTCGGAAAGTTTTCCAAATAAATAAAAATTTCTATATTTTGCCGATTTTGTCGGGGAATATAGGAAAATTTTGAATTAATAAACTCCGGATCGTTTTCAATTAAAAATGGAATTCTTTTTCTTAAAATTGGGAATTAACTTTAAATACTAAATTAAAAACTAACTTTTTACTGAAACTTGAGATAACACATGATTAATAAGGTACCGTTTTATACGGGCTTTGTGGGGGTGCTAATCCTTCCCTGTCGTAACCGAGTCCCGAACCCGATTCTTCGATTTTCTCTGGTTTATAGCGCAGACTTGAAATTGGTTTTAAAAATTTTTTAATTAGTTTTAAAATGTTTTATAGAACCGGTTTTCGATCACACCTAGCTAAAAAAGATTGGTGGCGACTCCATGTCTTTTTTCAAGGTTATTTTCAAAATCTTCGTTTTCTAGAGGAATTAAGTCAACTTTTCCTCTTTTTTTTAATGTCACGCTTAACAAATAATAAAGTCTTGCGATGAGACTTGTTATTTTTTAGGTTGCGACACAAGGGATTCCAAAAAATTACTTTCCCAAACCATAGTGAATCAGAGAATGCCAATGCTATAATTCTAAGAAGTGGGAAACAACTAGAGACACCACAAAAGAATAGTGCTCAAGGGGAGGATAACACCATGACATCATCTTCACATCCCAATGAGCCACTAGAAAAGGTAATTCCTAAACCATCTTTTTCTTCTTATGTAACTCCTCCACCTTTTCCTAGCAGGTTACAAAGTCCATGAAAGAGGAGCAAGAGAAGGAAATTTTGGAAACCTTCCGGAGAGTAGAAGTGAACATTCCTCTACTAGATGCTATTAAGCAAGTACGAAGATATGCCAAGTTTCTAAAAGAGTTGTGCACTTCTAAACAGAAGTTGAAAGGGAATGAAAAGGTAAGTATGGGAGAAAATGTGTCAACTGTTCTTCAAAAGAAACTCCCACCTAAATGCAAGGATCCAGGTATGTTTACCATTCCTTGTAAGATAGGAAACACCAGGTTTGAGCGTGCTATGCTAGATCTAGGAGCATCCATTAATGTCATGCCATATTCAATTTATGCTTCATTAAATCTAGGACCATTAGAGGAAACCGGTGTTATAATACAACTTGTTGACCGTTCTAACACTTATCCTAGAGGAGTTATAGAATATGTCCTTGTACAAGTTAATGAGTTGGTCTTTCCCGCTGGTTTCTATATTCTTGAGATGGAATATGAGATGTCTTCTAATCCAACACCCATTCTATTAGGGAGACCATTCTTAAAAACAACTAGGACTAAAATAGATGTGCATGATGGCACCCTCACTATGGAATTTGATGGTGAAATAATTCGTTTTAACATTTTTGAGGCCATGAGATACCCTAGTGATGTGCATTTTGTTTTTACTATTGATATAATTGAGTCCTTGGTACAGATTGCTTTTGAACTAGATGGTGAAGATAGTTTGGAAGTAGCCATTAACAGGTACCTTGGCTTGGAGAATTCTAAAGAGGAAGAGAAACTCACTTTGAGTGAACAAGTGGAAGAGACAGTAGCATTGTTACAAGAATTACCACCTAAAGATGCAAGTTTTGATGTTTCATTTATTGAATTGCCTTTATCTGATGAGAAACTTCTACCTTCCATTTTGCAGGCACCAACTTTGGAGTTGAAACCATTACCGGACCATTTGAAATATGTGTTCTTAGGTGAAAAGAACACACTATTGGTCATAATTGCCAAAGAGCTCACACCTTTGCAAGAACAGAGACTTATCCAGGTGCTTAGAGAGCATAAGACAGCAATTGGTTGGACAATTGCCGATATCAAGGGAATAAGCCCATCTATGTGCATGCACCGGATTTTGTTAGAGGAAGGGTCCAAACCAACAAGAGAAGCACAACGTAGATTGAATCCTCCTATGATAGAGGTTGTGAAAAGGAGATACTGAAGCTCCTACATGTTGGAGTGATCTATCCTATCTCGGATAGCAAATGGGTGAGCCCGATCCAAGTACTTCCTAAAAAGTTCGGTGTAACTGTTGTAAAAAATAATGAGAATGAACTAATTCCTACTAGAATTCAAACAAGGTGGCGAGTTTGTATTGACTATCGAAAACTTAATTCAACAACTCGCAAAGACCACTTTCCTTTACCTTTTATTCATCAAATGCTTGAAAGGTTAGCTGGCCATTCTCATTATTGTTTTCTTGATGGTTTTTTCAGGTTATAATCAGATTGCAGTTGCTCCAGAGGACCAAGAGAAAACAACTTTTACATGTCCGTTTGGTACCTTTGCATACCGACGTATGTCGTTTGGTCTTTGTAATGCATCAGTTACATTCCAAAGGTGTATGGTTAGTATATTTTCAAATTATGTAGAAAACATCATAGAGGTTTTCATGGATGATTTTAGTGTCTATGGTGATTCTTTTGATAGATGTCTAGATAACCTTACACTTGTACTTGAAAGATGCATGGAAAATAACCTTGTATTGAATTGGGAAAATGTCACTTTATGGTAGAACAAGGAATAGTTTTAGGCCATGTTATTTCTTCTAAGGGAATAGAAGTAGATAAATCTAAGATAGATATTATGCATTCTTTACCACCTCCCACAAATGTGAGAGAGGTTCGTTCTTTTCTTGGACATGCAGGTTTCTATAGAAGATTTTGTTGGTGTATGCCCTAGAGCTAATCAAATTGAGCTTGTTACACACTGTCAATAAAGCATACCTTCACTATGATTATAGTGATACAAGGTTTTCCTTCATGTTAGTACAATAATAAGGATTTATTAAGTACTAATCGGATGAAGCCCATGGAACATAATGGCCTTGCAAAGGAATTATAAAGAGTTATAATTATGAGATCCTTATGCATCAAAGCCTTGTTCCTCATACTGTTCCTGGTCATCGTATTGCCAAGACGGGGCATTGGCAATGCTCAAAGACTGGTATATGTTAAGCCTTCTTACTTATGAAGTAAGCAACCGAGCTCATACAGTTTGAAGTATGGGATACTTTGGTAACATATAGGTGCTTGTCTATTGAACAAGTTCACTGAACATGGCCCGCCAAGAGAACTTCATTTGGTAATATATCACTCTAGTGTCTATGATAATGTTCTCTTAGTACCAGTCATGTAAATTAGTCCTTAGACTTGTGATACCAGGTCATCTTGTATGGAGAGTGTCATACTTAGATTTCATCACGAACGGGTCCCAATCATGAGGATGCTTAAAGTAGGGTGTTATTGGGTATTACATGAGCCATACAAAGATGAATGAGTGATCCAGAGAGGATTCACCACTCCCTATGATATTGGAGACATATCTCGTTTGTTCTTGACTACGATTAACTTGATTAAGTCTTTGGCCAAAGCATGATGGATTTAGGAAAAAGTTGTTTCTCTAAATTCATAAGGTTAATCATAAGTTATGAAGAACTAATATGGATTGATCATGAGTAGACACTGCACCATGCTCATGCGCTATCCAGGATATATGGTGAAAGGACCGTATTACACCGACAGGCTGGTTGCTGAAAGGTTCTAAAAGGTCAGCCAACTTCACAATATTTGGGTGGTCATGATGGGTTGCTAGATCCCGCTCTTGATCTATGAAAATAAGTTAATGAGATTATCTTATATTCATTGCCAACATATTGGGAACCTAGAGGGTCACACACATAAGAACAGATATGTATGGATTAAACATGATATTCTATTAAAGTAAAACTTAATGGAATGAAAGATTTATATTAAGGACTCAATTGAAGAAGTTCAATTGAGATGAATTAAGACATAATTGAGATTGAGAAATCCAAGGACAATGTCTTAATGAGATAAGAGGAATCAAGAAGTCTTATCTAGTGTAGTAGTCGACTTTGACATTGAGATGTGCAAAGTGAATTGCGATTGACTATACTATATTGGAGTAATATCATGAGATGATATTAATAGATTAATGACATGAATTAATTCATGAGGAGAAAGAAAATTTAATTGAGAATTAAATTACTTTCATTTAGAAATTAATCTATCCAATAAATGAGCATGACAAAAATTAGAAAGAGTCCAAAGCGACTATTCTAATTTAGGACTATCCACTAAGGATGGTTGGCCCAACTTAAGGCATTAAGAGTGTTGGACCATTATTATTATTAGATAATATAATGGGCCTATTGATCCATCTTAGAATTAAATAGTTTAAGTCCAAGTGGATTAATGAAAAATCTTGTGCAACAAGTAACAGGTGGCCGGCCAAGCATAGGGAGATAGGGATTAGGGTGTGCGCCACTATATAATGATATTCAGAGGTTGTAGCCACCCAAGTAAGCTCTATTCTACTTGTGATATTCTGATTTTGCTTAAGAAAAAGTTTGGTTTCAAGAAGAGAACTCCTACTTAGCAAAACAGTGAAATCGCAGCCTCCCTAAGCTCCCTAAGGCTTGCCGCAATTCCTCCTATCTTGGTGTTCTTCTTGCCGCTTCTTCACCTAGTTGAGTGAGATTGTTTAAGGGAGAAAGATACAAGAATATAGACCTTTTGATTGTGATCTTAGGATCAACTTGCTAGCACAAGTGAATCGCTATACCTTAGAGAAGGATCCATCAGCTGTTCATGTGGACTAGCTCTAAAGGAAGGACAATTGTGCTTCCTGTGGTCTTGAACGAATTGGAAGCTTTATAGATATTGGATTCGAGATTAGGATCTACAACTTAAGTTTACGATATCTTAAGTAGGTAACTTCTAAATCATATGGGTGATTTAATTGTTTTGAATGTTATAAACCTATGCAAACACAAGCCTAAGATCCTGTTGTACTTCGGGTGCTTCTTTGTTTATTTCCGCTGCACTTTGATTATCATGTTTTTGCATGAGCCCGAGAAATACATTCCCAACAGATTTATCAAAGACTTCTCAAAGATAACACTACCTCTTTGCAAGCTGTTACAAAAAGATGTGGATTTCCACTTTGATGATAAATGCAAAGAGGCGTTTGAAACATTGAAGGGACTCTTGACAACAACTCCTATCATGTAACCACCAGATTGGAATGTATCTTTTCAAATCATGTGTGATGCTAGTGACTATGCCATTGGAGTTGTTTTGGGCCAACAGGTTGGCAAAGCCTCACATGCCATATATTATGCCTCCTGAACTCTTAATGATGCTCAATTAAACTATTCCACTACTGAAAAAGAAATTTTGGCTGTTGCATTTGCTTTAGATAAATTTTGTTCTTATTTAATTGGTACTAAAGTAATTGTATTTTCTGACCATGCAGCCCTTAGGTATTTGCTCACTAAGAAGGAGGCCAAACCAAGGTTGATTAGATGGATACTTCTCTTACAAGAGTTTGATTTGGAAATAAGACATAAGTAATGCACCCAAAAGAGTATATCTTTATTTAACCTTGCACTAAAAAGATTAATTGTAAGTATAGTAGTTAGCAAGGTTCGAGTCCTCAGGGATTGGGTTTTAGTTTAAGAATTATTAGTCTAAAACCTAAATTCAAAGAAAACAAAATAAAAGGGGAGGTTTTTAAAATCAATTTAAACTAAAGACTTATAATCAAAGAAGAAAGCAAGTAAATAAGAAGTAATCAAATATGAGAAAAATATGGTTAAGGTTGAATCAATAATGAGATCTATCAATATCAATTAGCTATCAAAGTTAACAATGGTAGATAACAACAAGTTCTGTTACCCCAATCTTTCCTTAGTTCGTCGTTAAATAGAACAAGCTCTCTATTTAATCTCTAACTATCAAACAACCTAGAATAAGCTCTCTAAGTTCAATTTAATAGCAGCTTTATGATGAGAAAGATAGGTTGATCTAAGCAACAAACACATAAGCTCGGATTGTTCAACTTAGGTTATGTTCCACTTTGCAATTAGCGAAAACTTGACCATAATCATTAATCACAAATTGCCACTTATGAATAGGAAATCAAGACAATTACACGGATCAAGACTCCTAAACTAGCAATAGATAATTATCAAGATCTATCTAGTTGATCACCTTAAATAAATCAAAACATCATCACGAACAATTTTAATGGAAGAACACAATCAACTTTGATAGAAAACTAATGATAGATAAATCTGAAAATTAATTACAAAACTTGTCTAAGGCTTTGAAATCATCCTTAACCAAAGAAGTTTAGCCTAACATAAGCATGGATAATATATACATAAAACTAAGAAGAAAAATAAAAGAATGGAGAAGAAGAAGAATAATAACGATGATCCCTTGAGTCTCCTCAAAAGATGTCTAGTTTGTGGCTCAAAATATGGTATTAATAGAGCTTTAAAACTCTGAGAATAAGTCCTTGCCGCACAAGTAAGCCTGGAGGTGCAAAAATCATGTTTTTGACTTTTTTTTAGATTTGCGATTAGGGTTTTTCTGGCCGCAGGGTTCTTGAGGGAGATCTTCTAGCGCCATTTTGAATACCCATTTCTTATCCGATTTGCACCCATAATATATCGTTAGAAAGATAATCAAGTCAACTTCAAAAGTCAAGTAGGAAGTTTCTTCAAATAAAGAATCTAACATCATTTTTTCCTTACAACAAGCTCCGAATGTCAAATCTGCCTGATTGCTTTTCAACCAGAAATCAATATTTTTGACTCCCAAGTCTTCTTCCATCTTGTGATTATGATTTTGTAAGCTCTTTACCATCATTATTGACATATTTTGACTTCATTTTCCTTATTGTACCTAAAATTCAAAAACATATTATAAGTAAACAAAATAAAGATCGAAAACATAACAAAAACTAAAGGTAGAAAGGCATAAAATGTATATTTTATGAGCTTATCAAATACCCCCACAGTTAGCTTTTTGCTAGTCCTCGAGCAAAACAAAATAAAAATAAAATAAGAAAATCTAATCCACTTTCGTAGGAAACCACGGTGGCACTTAGCATGTGACACAAGCCTTTAAAACCCTAGGTGTCCCTAGTAGGCGAGTTTAGTATCGTGAGGGTTTACTAGGACGATACCCACAAACATTGAAGACATAAGAAAAACTAAAAGAATAAAAATAATAATAATAATTACAACTAATTCTTCCAATATAAATTAGATATAATCATTGGACAAGTCTTATAAACTAATCAATAGCTTAAAGAAATTCACAAAAAATCTTACTTGAATGTAAATAGTTTGAGTTAAGCTAATATTAATATAACATATTTCAATCAAAATAGTGCATATTCAAACTTAATCTCAACTACTCACTAGGATAATCTCATGATTTTCACTCTTTAAAGTAGTGGTAAAGTGTTTACACTCAATCAATCTCATGAAAACAGTTATACCATATGCTTGCTAGTCCACCTATTCTCCATTATTTATATCATGCAACTTCATAAATCAAGAGGTCTTTAATCAAGGTTGTAATGGGGCCAAGGGGTTGTAATATGGTTAAAGAATAAAAGATATTACAAAGGTTCCAAAGACTTCATAGAATTTAGAGACAAAATAAGATTTTGCAAATAAAACTTCTCAAAACTCTTATAAAGCACATAATAATATAGGCTAAATATTCATGTTGAGCCTTTGCTTCATTCTAACCAACTTTGCAACATCTTTTTCTTTAACCAAAAGTTTAAGAGATGATTGATAACTCGTATAATTATATAGTTTTTAGTTATGTTTTATTATTGTTTTGTGTCAAATACGAGTTATTATTGCTTAGTCTAATTGTGTTTATGATCTTTTATATTTTTATGTAATTTGGTGTTTTTTTTACGAGTTTCTTTGAGTGATTTCAGATTACTAGGTTAAATCAACAATTAAGGGCAAATTCAGTTAAGTTCCAGTTCCGACACCTTTTACCATATCAGCTATATCTGGAGTTTCACTGAAGCAATAAGGCTGAAATTTTAACCGTGCAAAGTTAAGAGGCATATCTAACTTTTTCATATTTTACACTTCTTGAAACGGAGTCGTTTTCCCCAGCGAAATCGACCATCAAGTTGGCTGATGTGCAATGACGTATGTGCTGACCTGTTTTGGTATTTTGCTCATATCTTCTGATCCACATCAGCAAATGAGCTGATTCGAACGGATATGGATCACTAACTGATAGGGGAACATTTTTCTAGAAGACCATGTGATCAGATCAAGCTTCCAATATTGACAAAATCGACCATCAAGTTGGCTGATCAAAATTGTCATACAATATGACGAAAATTGTTAGAAAAATGCACCCACCTATTATACCCACCTTTGAAATTTGTAAAGCTTGTCTCTTGTCATTTAGTCCTCCAAAATGTGTATAAATAGAGGGCCTTGGATGATTGTATGGGGCATTGTACATTGGTAGGATATTAGCCATTGTAATAAAATTCTCTAAGTTTTCTTCTTCTTTCTTTTCTCTAGTTTTCTTTTTCTTTATTTTCTTCTTCTTCTTTCTTTCTTTTATTTCCTTCTTAGATTCTCTTTAATTTTATGTTTATGTTTACAATGCCTATGCTAGGCTAAACTTCTATTTGGTTAAGGGTGATTTCAAAGCCCTAGACATGTTTTGTGATTGATTTTCAGATTCTATCTATCATTAATTTTCTATCAAAGTTGCTTATGTTCTTCTACAAGAATTGTTCATGATGTTGTCTTGATTTATTTAGGTGTACAACTAGATAGATCTTGATAATTATCTATTGCTAGTCTAGGAGTCTTGATCCGTGTAATTGTCTTGATTTCCTATTCATAAGTGGCAATTTGTGATTAATGATTATGGTCAAGTTTTCAATAATTGCAAAGTGGAACATAACCTAAGTTGAACAATCCGAGCTTATGTGTTTGTTGCTTAGATCAACCTATCTTTCTCATCATAAAGCTGCCATTAAATTGAATTTAGAGAGCTTATTCTAGGTTGTTTAATGGTTAGAGATTAAATAGAGAGCTTGTTCTATTTAACGACAAACTAAGGAAAGATTGGGATAACAGAGCTTGTTGTTATCTACGGTTGTTAACTTTGATAGTTGGTTGATATTGATAGATCTGAAATTGATTCTTAATGATGTCTAGTGGTGGAGAATGAAACCTTAACCATATTTTTCATATTTGATTCTTCTTACTTACTTGTTTTCTTACTTTTCTAGTTTGCTTATTTTTAAAAGTATATTTATTTTTATTGGCTGGTTATACCGCCTAATTTGTATATTAACTTTGTTTTATTTTTATTGGCTGGTTATACCGCCTAATTTAGTATATATATTTTTATTGGCTGGTTATACCGCCTTGCATCTTATTCTTATTATTTACTTTAGTTTAAATCTGGCTTCAAAAACCCCTTTTCTTTTATTGTTTTCTTTGAACGTAAGTTATAAACTAATAACTCATAGATTAAAATCCAATCCCTGAGGACTCGACCCTTGCTAATCATTATACTTACAATTGATCTTTTTAGTGCAAGGTTAAATAAGATACACTCTTTTGGGTGCATCAAATTTTTGGCGCCGTTGCCGGGGATTGCTTTCTTTAGTTTATTTGTTACTTGGTTTATTCTTATTTTCAGTTCTAATTAGTTTTATTTTCTTGTACATACAAGTTTTTCTTTTCAAATTAAAAAAAAAAAAAAAAAAATCAATGGAATTGAGCAATCTAACACTTGAAGAGTTGGTGGCATACATGAACATGGAGAATCAACAAGCCAATCTCACCTCCCCAGTTCAACAATTGGCCATGGGAGGATGTCAAGGCCATCAAGTGTTCCAAGACCAACAGTATGATCATTACTCAAACACTTACCATGAGGGATGGTGGGATCATACTAATTATGGCTACTCGAAAAATTACCAAGAAGTAGATCCTTATGCCAATTACACTCATCCATCTAGCTTCAATCAATCATGGTCTCAAGAACCAGATCTTTTTCAACCACCACATATGACTCAAAACTCAGGTACTTCTTTAGAAGATCTTGTCTATTCTCTTGTTATTGATTCTTTGCAATTTCAACAGGAAACAAGGGCAAGCATCCAGAGTTTGGAAAAGCAAATGAGCCAATTGGCTAGTAGTATGGTGGGATGGGTAGCACAAAGATCTGAAGAACTCCCAGCCCAAACGATGGTTAACCCAAAGGAGAATGCTACTATTGTGACCTTGAAGAATAAGGAACAAGATGAGGATGAAACAAAATTAGAGATGGATTCTATTCTTGAGGATAATGAAGCCAAAGATCCAAATAAGAGTATTTCGGCACCTGAGGTAACATTTAAGGTTTCACTTTTTACTAATGTTTCTTCTCCACCTTTTCCTAGTAGATTTGCAAAGTTCAAGGAGGAAGAACATGAACAACACATGCTGGAAACCTTAAACAACTTGTTTGTGGAGGTCATTCAACAAGTATCAAAATATGCTCCATTCCTCGATGACATATGCACCACAAAGGATGATGGAATAATACTTGTAATGGAGAATGCATCCACTTTTGTGCAAAGAAAGCTTCCTCTCAAACGCATAAATTTGGGAAATTTCATGTATGAGCCTGACAAGCCTAAAATGCCAAGAAGGGGTGTTGGTTAGGTTCAAAACACTAAATCAAGTGCTAATTGGGGGAGGCAGCCTAATTAGTGAAAGCATTGCCAAACTGCCATCCTCAGATTTGCTCTCTTTTTCTTTATCTTTTTCTTATGTTTCTTTGCTAATTGTGTTTAGTGTTTCTAAGTTCATTTAGGCTGCATAAGTTTATTTTGTTTATTGTTCTTTTCACTTACACATGATTCTTTCATTTGGGATTAATAGCATTACATTGAGGACAATGTAAGAATTAAGTGTGGGGGGAAGGATTTAGGATTTCTTTTATTTTTGCCTATTATTTTTTTTTATGAGTCTTTAATATTATTATCATTATTAGAAATTTTAGTGTGTTTTAGTTCTTTTCTATACTATGATGAGATATGAATTGCATAGGTCTAAAACTAGTCTAGTAGTGAGATGATTTTTCATGAGAATTAAGCTTGATATCATTTTTCATGGAGCCAATGTTAATATGATATGTTGATTGAGAAAGAAGCATGTTTAGACTTAAAATTGACTTGTATAAACATCCTTGTGAGTTTTGAGCCTATATGATTGATGCATTATACAAATCAATCTAATTTCTTTCTTGAGTGCTCTTATGATTACATGATTCTCTAGAACTTGCTTTAGACCTTGTTGAGACTATATTGATGCATGTGACAACATGAATATGATAGAGGCATTAGGATTTTTAGCCAGGGCCAAACAGCCATCCCTTATTGATGTTCCAAGAGAACACACCCTTAGTGAACCAATTTGAGCCTACATTGAATAAGCTATCTCTTTGGTAACCATAACTTGTCCCTACCTAAATATACTTATATCTTTACCTTTGTTCCAAAGATGAATTAGCATGTTTTGAGACATGTTGCAAAGACAAGGAAGATCTATTGAAAATTTGGGTTAGAAACAAGAAATAAGTGTGGGGGAAAAGAAAAGAAAAGTCAAGAGAAAAAGAAAGGGAATATTATGAAATATATATATATATATAATGAATCATCTCTTGAACTTCTAGTTAAAGAAAAGAAAAAGAATGTTACAAAGTTGGTTAGAATGATGCAAAGGCTCAACATGAATATTTAGCCTATGTTATTATGTGCTTTATAAGAGTTTTGAGAAGTTTTATTTGTATGATCTTATTATGTCTCTAAACTTTATGAACTCTTTGGAACCTTTGTGATATCTTTATCCTTTTGTTCTTCAACCACATTACAAACCCCTTGGCCCCATTACAACCTTGATTAAAGACCTCTTGATTCATGAAGTTGTAAGATCTAAATAGTGGAGAATAGGTGGACAAGCAAGAATATGGTAGAACTGTTTTCATGAGATTGATTGAGTGTAAACACTTTACCACTACTTTAAAGAATGAAAATCATGAGAGTATCCCATGTGAGTAGTTGAGATTAAGTTTGAATATGCACTATTTTTATTGAAATATGTTATGTTAATATTGGCTTAACTCAAACAATTTACATTCAAGCATGATTTTTTGTGAAATTCTTTAAGCTATTGATTAGTTTATAAGACTTGTTCAAAGATTGTCTCTAATGTGTATTGAAAGGATTAGGAGTAAATATTTTTAGTATATGTAGTTTATTTATATTTTAGTTTTTCAATGTTTGTGGGTATCGTTCTAGTAAACCCTCACGAGACTAAACTCGTCCACTAGGGACACCTAGGGGTTTAAAGGCTTGTGTCACATGCTAAGTGCCACCGTGATTTCCTACGAAAGTGGATTAGATTAGATTTTCTTATTTTATTTTTATTTGTTTTTGCTCGAGGACTAGCAACAATCTAAGTGTGGGGGTGTGAT
Source organism: Fremontodendron californicum (assembly GCA_030761205.1). Classification (NCBI taxonomy): domain Eukaryota; kingdom Viridiplantae; phylum Streptophyta; class Magnoliopsida; order Malvales; family Malvaceae; genus Fremontodendron; species Fremontodendron californicum. The sequence goes on from JAULJL010000037.1 coordinate 7,530,648, forward strand.
AACTCGTATAATTATATAGTTTTTAGTTATGTTTTATTATTGTTTTGTGTCAAATAAGAGTTGTTATTGCTTAGTCTAATTGTGTTTATGATCTTTTATATTTTTATGTAATTTGGTGTTTTTTTTACGAGTTTCTTTGAGTGATTTCAGATTACTAGGTTAAATCAACAATTAAGGGCAAATTCAGTTAAGTTCCAGTTCCGACACCTTTTGCCATATCAGCTATATCTGGAGTTTCACTGAAGCAATAAGGCTAAAATTTTAACCGTGCAAAGTTAAGAGGCGTATCTAACTTTTGCATGTTTTTCACTTCTTAAAAAGGAGTCGTTTTCCCTAGCGAAATCGACCATCAAGTTGGCTGATGTGCAATGACGTATGTGCTGACCTGTTTTGGTATTTTGCCCATATATTCTGATCCACATCAGCAAATGAGCTGATTCCAACGGATATGGATCACTAACTGATAGGGGAACATTTTTCTAGAAGACCATGTGATCAGATCAAGCTTCCAATATTGAAAAAATCGACCATCAAGTTGGCTGATCAAAATTGTCATACAATATGACGAAAATTGTTAGAAAAATGCACCCACCTATTATACCTACCTTTGAAATTTGTAAAGCTTGTCTCTTGTCATTTAGTCCTCCAAAATGTGTATAAATAGAGGGCCTTGGATGATTGTATGAGACATTGTACATTGGTAGGATATTAGCCATTGTAATAAAATTCTCTAAGTTTTCTTCTTCTTTCTTTTCTCTAGTTTTCTTTTTCTTTATTTTCTTCTTCTTCTTTCTTTCTTTTATTTCCTTCTTAGATTCTCTTTAATTTTATGTTTATGTTTACAATGCCTATGCTAGGCTAAACTTCTATTTGGTTAAGGGTGATTTCAAAGCCCTAGACATGTTTTGTGATTGATTTTCAGATTCTATCTATCATTAATTTTCTATCAAAGTTGCTTATGTTCTTCTACAAGAATTGTTCATGATGTTGTCTTGATTTATTTAGGTGTACAACTAGATAGATCTTGATAATTATCTATTGCTAGTCTAGGAGTCTTGATCCGTGTAATTGTCTTGATTTCCTATTCATAAGTGGCAATTTGTGATTAATGATTATGGTCAAGTTTTCAATAATTGCAAAGTGGAACATAACCTAAGTTGAACAATCCGAGCTTATGTGTTTGTTGCTTAGATCAACCTATCTTTCTCATCATAAAGCTGCCATTAAATTGAATTTAGAGAGCTTATTCTAGGTTGTTTAATGGTTAGAGATTAAATAGAGAGCTTGTTCTATTTAACGACAAACTAAGGAAAGATTGGGATAACAGAGCTTGTTGTTATCTACGGTTGTTAACTTTGATAGTTGGTTGATATTGATAGATCTGAAATTGATTCTTAATGATGTCTAGTGGTGGAGAATGAAACCTTAACCATATTTTTCATATTTGATTCTTCTTACTTACTTGTTTTCTTACTTTTCTAGTTTGCTTATTTTTAAAAGTATATTTATTTTTATTGGCTGGTTATACCGCCTAATTTGTATATTAACTTTGTTTTATTTTTATTGGCTGGTTATACCGCCTAATTTAGTATATATATTTTTATTGGTTGGTTATACCGCCTTGCATCTTATTCTTATTATTTACTTTAGTTTAAATCTGGCTTCAAAAACCCCTTTTCTTTTATTGTTTTCTTTGAACGTAAGTTATAAACTAATAACTCATAGATTAAAATCCAATCCCTGAGGACTCGACCCTTGCTAATCATTATACTTACAATTGATCTTTTTAGTGCAAGGTTAAATAAGATACACTCTTTTGGGTGCATCAATGATTTTTTTTTTCAATATAGGAATGTATTTGACAATGATCCCTTTCTTTTTCTCTTGACTTTTTTTTTCTTTTCTTCGCCCACACTTATCTTTTGTTTCCAACCCAAATTTTCAACTAAAAATATCCCTTGTTTTTTGCAATATGTCTCAAAATATATAATCCATCTTTAGAACAAGGGTAAGGATATAAGTATATTTAGGCTAGGTGTAAGTTGTGGTTACCAATAAAATAGCATATTTAATGTAGGCTCAAATTGGCTCATTAGTGGGGATGTTCTCTTGGAACATTAATAATGGATGGTTGTTTGGTCCTGGTTATAATGTAGTCTCTATCATATTCATGTTATCACATGTATCAATATAGTCTCAAACGGTTTAAAGCAAGTTCTAGAGAATCATGTAATATGTATAACGCATCAATCATATAGGCTCAAAAACTCACAAGGATGATTATACAAGTCAATATCAAGTCTAAACATGCTTCTTTCTCAATCAACATATCATATCAACATTGGCTCATAAAAATTAGTATCAAGCTTAATTCTCATGAAAATCTTCTCACTAATAACCAGTTTAGACCTATGCAATTCATATCTCATCATTGTATTAAAAAGGAACTAAAACACACAAAAAATAATAATAATAATAATATTAAAGACTGATAAAAAAATAATAGACAAAAATAAAAGAAATCCTAAATCCTTCCCCCCCACACTTAATTCTTACATTGTCCTCAATGTAATGCTATTAACCCAAATGAAAGAATCATGTGTAAGAGAAAAGAACTAATAACATAAGAATAGGAACAACTAAGACTCAAAACAAAACAAACTCATGCAACCTAAATAATCCTAAAATACTAAACATAAAATTAACAAATAAACATAAAAAATAAAAAATAAAAAATAAAAACAATAAAAACAATAAAAATAATTAAAATAATTAAAATAATTAAAATAATTAAAATAATAAAAGGAAAAGGAAAAGGAAAAGGAAAAGAAAGAGAAAGCAAATCTGAATATGGCAGGTTGGCAATTTCTTCTTTAATTGGGCTGCCTTCCCAATTAACACTTGAGTTAATGTTTTGAACCTAACCAACACCCCTTCTTGGTTGTTTAGGATTTGCAAGCTCATACAAGAAACTTTTAGAATTTGTGCGTTTTGTAGGGCGGTTTCTTTGCACAATAGTGGATGCATTCTCCATTACAAGTATTATTCCATCATCCTTTGTGGTGCATAGCTTGTCAAGGAATGGTGCATATTTTGGTATTTGTTGAATGGCATCCACAAACAAGCTGTTTAAGGTTTCCGGCATGTGTTGTTCATGTTCTTCCTCCTTGAACTTTGCAAATCTACTAGGAAAAGGTGGAGAAGAAACATTAGTAAAAAGTGAAACCTTAAACGTTACCTCAGGTGCCGAAGTGCTCTCTTTCGGAATTGAAGCTTCATTATCTTCAATAGTTGAATCCATCTTTAGTTCTTTTTCATCCTCGGGTTCCCTTGGATTTTCTGATTCATCCTCAAGTTGTGTGGCACTAACACTCTCCTTTGGATCAATCATTGATTGGGAAGGGAGTGCTTGAGATCTTTGTGCTACTAATTCCACCGTACTACTAGCCAATAGGCTTACTTGCGTTTCCAAACTCTGGATACTTGCCTTTGTTTCCCTTGTTTCCTGTTGAAGTTGCAGAGTATTAATAACAAGAGAATTGACAAGTTCTTCTAAAGAATTACCTGAGTTTTGAGGTGGTGGCTCAAAAAGATCTTGTTGTTGATCCCATGGTTGATTAAAGACAAATTGATTAGTGTAATTAGCATAAGGATGTACTTCTTGATAATCTCCCGAGTAGCCATAATGAGTATGATTCCACCATCCCTCATTGTAAGTGTTTGGGAAAGCATCATACTGTTGTCCTTGGAACCCTTGATGGCTTTGGTATTCTCCCACATCATAGGCTGGTTCAAAATTATCTTTTTGGTAGTATGGGCACCAATTGGTTGGATGATCCATCATGAAGCACACTCCACACTGCCTTGATTGTTGAATCTTACTTATGGCCACTTGTTGAATTATGGAGAAGAGATTGTCTAGTTGGTTCTGAAGGTTCTGAAGTTTTGATGTAGCATCTGCCATCTCTTCTTGCTTGAAATTTAAAAACAAAAACTTGTATGTACAAGAAAAATAAAATTAATTACAACTGAAAAGAAGAATAAACCAATAAACTAATAAACAAAATAAAGCAATCCTCGACAACGGCGCCAAAAATTTGATGCACCCAAAAGAGTATATCTTTATTTAACCTTGCACTAAAAAGATCAATTGTAAGTATAGTAGTTAGCAAGGGTCGAGTCCTCAGGGATTGGATTTTAGTTTAAGAATTATTAGTCTAAAACCTAAATTCAAAGAAAACAAAATAAAATGGGAGGTTTTTAAAATCAATTTAAACTAAAGACTTATAATCAAAGAAGAAAGCAAGTAAATAAGAAGTAATCAAATATGAGAAAAATATGGTTAAGGTTACATTCTCCACCACTAGACATCATTGAGAATCAATAATCAGATCTATCAACATCAATTAGCTATCAAAGTTAACAACGGTAGATAACAACAAGTTCTGTTACCCCAATCTTTCCTTAGTTCGTCGTTAAATAGAACAAGCTCTCTATTTAATCTCTAACTATCAAACAACCTAGAATAAGCTCTCTAAGTTCAATTTAATAGCAGCTTTATGATGAGAAAGATAGGTTGATCTAAGCAACAAACACATAAGCTCGGATTGTTCAACTTAGGTTATGTTCCACTTTGCAATTAGCGAAAACTTGACCATAATCATTAATCACAAATTGCCACTTATGAATAGGAAATCAAGACAATTACACGGATCAAGACTTCTAAACTAGCAATAGATAATTATCAAGATCTATCTATTTATCACCCTAAATAAATTAAAACATCATCATGAACAATTTTAATGGAAGAACACAATCAACTTTGATAGAAAACTAATGATATATAAATCTGAAAATTAATTACAAAACTTGTCTAGGGCTTTGAAATCATCCTTAACCAAAGAAGTTTAGCCTAACATAAGCATGGATAATATATACATAAAACTAAAAAGAAAAATAAAAGAATGGAGAAGAAGAAGAATAATAATGATGATCCCTCGAGTCTCCTCAAAAGATGTCTAGTTTGTGGCTCAAAAGATGGTATTTATAGAGCTTTAAAACCCTGAGAATAAGTCCTTGCCGCACAAGTAAGCCTGGAGGTGCAAAAATCACGTTTTTGCCTTTTTTCAGATTTGCGATTAGGGTTTTTTTGGTCGCAGGGTTCTTTAGGGAGATCTTCTAGTGCCATTTTGAATGCCCATTTCTTATCCGATTTGGGCCCATAATATATCGTTGGAAAGATAAGTTGAAAAGCAATAAGACAGATTTGACCTCCGGGGCTTGTTGTAAGGAAAACATGATGATAGAATCTTTATTTGAAGAAACTTGCTTCTTGAATTTTTGACTCCCAAGTCTTCTTCCATCTTGTGATTATGATTTTGTAAGCTCTTTACCATCATTATTGATATCTTTTGACTTCATTCTCCTTATTGTACCTAAAATTCAAAAACATATTATAAGTAAACAAGATAAAGATCGAAAAGATAACAAAAACTAAAGGTAGAAAGGCATAAAATGTATATTTTATGAGCTTATCAATAAGAGAGGTAGTGACAACCTGGTTGCAAACCATCTTATCCGTTTAGTTCATGAAGAGGATACACTACCTTTGCATGAGAACTTTCCAGATGAAAAACTTTTTTCCATGAGCACAACAACTCCTTGGTATGCTGATATTGTTAATTACTTAGTCACCAAGCAGTTGCCACAAGAGTTGACCATAGCCCAACGAAATAAGATCAAGAGTGATGCCAAATACTATATTTGGGATGATCCTTACCTTTGGAAGCATTGCGCCGATAAGATCATAAGAAGGTGTGTACTTGAATCTGAATTCCATTATATTCTAACCTTTTGTCACTCTTATGCATGTGGAGAACACTTTGGATCCAAACAAACAACTATGAAAGTAATCGATTCTGGATTTTATTGGCCTACCTTGTTCAAAGATGCATACCTCCTTTGCAAGTCATGTGATCGTTGCCAAAGAACATGTAATTTAGGTGCTAGAAATCAAATGCCTCAAACTCCAATACTTATTGTTGAAATTTTTGATGTATGGGGCATGAATTTCATGGGACTTTTCCTTTTTCTTTTGGTAATCTTTATATTTTACTTGCCGTTGATTATGTGTCAAAGTGGGTGGAAGCAAAAGCCAATAGGACTAATGACTCTAAAGTTGTTTCAGATTTTGTCAAGACTAATATTTTTACAAGGTTTGGAACACCAAAGGCCATAATCAGCGATAGAGGTACTCACTTTTGCAATAAGACCATGGAAGCATTTTTGAGGAACTATAACATCACACACAAGGTATCCACATCATACCATCCTCAAACTAGTGGGCAAGTTGAAGTGTCAAATCGAGAAGTAAAGTCCATCCTTGAAAAAATAGTTAATCCAAATAGGAAGGATTGGAGTTCACGACTTGATGATGCACTTTGGGCTTATAGGACAGCATATAAGACACCCATTGGTATGTTTCCTTATCGACTTGTTTATTGGTCATCTTCCGGTTGAATTAGAACATAAGGCATACTGGGCTATCAAACAATGCAACATGGAAATGGATGAGGCAGGTAAGCAAAGAAAACTTCATTTACAAGAACTTGAGGAAATAAGGAATGATGCATATGAGAATTCTAGGATTTATAAGGAAAAGACTAAGGCATTCCATGATAAGATGATATCAAGAAAGGACTTTGTTGTTGGACAAAAAGTTCTTCTCTTCCATTCACGCCTAAAGTTGTTTCCAGGTAAGTTACGTTCTCGTTGGGTTAGACCTTTTATTATTACTAATGTTTTCCCTCATGGTGCATTGTAATAAAGAGCCCAAAAACAGATAAAGCATTCAAGGTAAATGGCCATAGATTAAAGCCTTACTATGAGAACTTTCCAATGTAAGATGTCGAGGAGTTACCACTCTATGAGCCAAATTATGTTGAAGAATGATGGCATGGGTCTGAGTCGAGCTGAGGACAATAAACCAAGCGCTTCTTGGGAGGCAACCCAAAAGGATGGAGAGCACATATTATAATCAGATTTGCTATTCCTTACTCTCCATCATTCTATCTTTTATTGTTTTTATTTATTTAGTTTGTTTTGTTTATTAGTTCTTTTCTCTTACACATGATTCTTTTATTTGGGATAATAATAACATTGAAGACAATGTAAGAATTAAGTGTGGGGGGAAGAATTTAGGATTTCCGTTAGTTTAGTTTTTAGTTTGTTTGTAGTGTGTTTTTGTTACTTTCAATACTATGATGAGATATGAATTGCATTGGGTCTAAAACTGGTCATTAGTGATAAGATGTTCATGAGAATTACTATTTTTCACTAAGCCAATGTTACTATGATATGTTGATTGAGAAAGAAGCATGTTTAAACTTAATATTGACTTGTATAATCATCCTTGTGAGTTTTTGAGCCTATATGATTGATGCATTATACATATCAATCTAAATTCTTTCTTGTGTGCTCTTATGATAACATGATTATCTAGAACTTTCTTTAAACCGTTTGAGACTATATTGATACGTATGACTACATGGATATGATAGAGGCAATAGAATTATAACCAGGGCCAAATCAGCCATCCCTTATTAATGTTCCAAGAGAACATCCCCACTAGTGAGCCAATTTGAGCCTACATTGAATAAGCTATTTCTTTGGTAACCACATCTTTTCCCTAGCCTAAATACACTTATATCCTTACCCTTGTTCTAAAGATGAAGTAGAATATTTTGAGACATTTTGCAAAACAAGGGATACTTATTGAAAATTTGGGTTGGAAACAAAAGATAAGTGTGGGGGAAGAAAAAAAAAGTCAAGAGAAGAAGAAAGGGATCATTGTCAAATACATTCCCATATTGAAAAAAAAAATTGAATCATCTCTTGAACTTTTGGTTAAAGAAAAAAATGTTACAAAGTTGGTTAGAATGAAGCAAAGGCTCAACATGAATATTTAGCCTATGTTATTATGTGCTTTATAAGAGTTTTGAGAAGTTTTATTTGTACGATCTTATTATGTCTCTAAACTCTATGAAATCTTTTGAACCTTTTTGATATCTTTATCCTTTTATTCTTTAACCACATTATTACCCCTTGGCCCCATTACAACCTTGAATAAAGACTTCTTGATTCATGAAGTTGCATGATCTAAGTAGTGGAGAATAGGTAGACAAGCAAGCATATGGTAGAACTGTTTTCATGAGATTGATTGAGTGTACAACACTTTACCACTACTTTAAAGAGTGAAAATCATGAGAGTATCCCATGTGAGAAGTTGAGATTAAGTTTGAACATGCACTATATTGATTGAGATATGTTATGTTAATAATTAGCTTAACTCAAACCTTTTACTGTCAAGCATGATTCTTTGTGAAACTCTTTAAGTTATTGATTAGTTATAAGACTTGTTCAATGATTGTCTTTCATTTTTATTAAAAGTGGACTAGATTAGGTTTTCTTATTTTGTTTTTATTTGATTTTGCTCGAGGACTAGCAAAAGACTAAGTGTGGGGGAATTTGATAAGTGTTTAATTTCATACATTTTCATATATTATTTCCTTATACTTTATGCTTTAATTCTTAAGTTCCCTAACATTTTACAATGGTTTTGTGAATTATAGGTATTTTGGAAGAGATGAAGCCAAAACATGTCAAATATGATGTTAAAGAGCTTATAAAGTCACAATCATAAGATGGAAAAAGACTTGGGAGTCAAAAAAATCAAATTCTTAGTGCAAAGCAATCAGATAGATTTGGCCTCCGGAGCTTGTTGCTAAGAAATCATTATGTTAAATTCTTTATTTGAAGAAACTTCCTCTTGACTTTTGAATCTGACTTGAATACCTTTCCAACGGTAGTTTACACGCCCAAATCGGACAAGAAATGGTCATCCAAATCAGCTGAAGAAGTGCGAGAATATGCAGCAGCCAAGAAATCGAAGTCAGAGAGCTCGGCACCCACAAGTCAGTGAACTCGGCGCTACGGCACCAACCCTACTGCCTCTAAAATCGCAAAAACCGCAAAAATCCAAATTTTTGCCAAATTTCCAAGTTTGTGCCTCCTAGCTTCCTTTATCAGCAAGAAAGGGTTTCCAATGTCTTAAAACTCTATAAATACCATCTTTTGAGCCACAGACTATGACATGCTTTTGATTATTTATCAATATTCTTCTTCTTCTTATATATTCTCTTAGTTTTATTTTTCTAATTAGTTTCTCTTGAATATTCATGTTTATGTTAACTATGCCTATGCAAGGCTAAACTTCTCTTTGGTTAAGGATGATTTCAAAGCCCTAGACATGTTGTGTAATTGATTTTCAGATTCTATCAGATATTGATTTTCTATCAAAGTTGCTTATATTCTTCTAAAAGAATTGTTCATGATCTTTGTCTTGATTTGTTTAGGTCACGAACTAGATAAATCTTGATAATTATCTAATGCTAGTTTAGGAGTCTTGATCCGTGTAATTGTCTTGATTTCTTATTCATTAGTAGCAATTTGTAATTCATGATTATGTTGGGTTTTCGGGAATTACAATGTGAAACATAACATAAGTTGAACAATCTGAGCTTACGTGTTTGTTGCTTAGATCAACCTATCTTTCTCATCATAAAGCTGTTATCAAATTGAATTTAGAGAGCTTATTTTAGGTTGTTTGATAATTAGAGATTAAATAGAGAGCTTATTCTATTTAACGACAAACTAATGAAAGATTGGGGTAGCAGAGCTTATTGTTATCTACGGTTGATAATTTTGATAGTTAATTGATGTTGATAGATCTGAAATTGATTCTCAATGATGTCTAGTGGTGGAAAAAGAAACCTTAACCATACATTTCTCATATCTGATTACTTCATATTTACTTGCTTTCTTACTTTTATTGTTTGCTTTATTTTAAACTGATTTCAAAAACTCCTCTTTTATTTTGTTTTCCTTGAATTTAAGTATAAACTAAACACCAGTCCCTGTGGACTCGACCCTTGCTAATCATTATACTTTACAACTGATCTTTTAAGTGCAAGGTTAAATTAGATACACTTTTTTGGGTGCATCATATGTTCAGCATATATACCATTTTGAAATAGGATTTAAATTTGATGCACTGTCAGTGCATCTTAAGATGCCACCTGTTAAAAGTTAAATTGTAGAGTTATGGTTAGCGTTAGGGTTAGGGTTAAGGTTAGGAGTTAGTGGTTAGGGGTTAGTTTTTTAATGAGGTGTCATTGTCAAGATAGTCATTACCGTATCGGTGGACGTACCGTTTTTGTTCTGATATTGGTACATACCGGTACCAGTATTGATAACTCGTATAATTATATAGTTTTTAGTTATGTTTTATTATTGTTTTATGTCAAATACGAGTTATTATTGTTTAGTCTAATTGTGTTTATGATCTTTTATATTTTTATGTATTTTGGTGTTTTTCACAAGTTTCTTTGAGTGATTTCAGATTACTAGAATTAAGGGCAAATCCAGTTCAGTTCCAGTTCCGACACCTTTTGCCATATCAGCTATATCTGGAGTTTAACTGAAGCAATAAGGCTGAAATTTTTACCGTGAAAAGTTAAGAGGCATATCTATCTTTTTCATGTTTTACACTTCTTGAAACGGAGTCGTTTTCCCTAGCGAAATCAACCATCAAGTTGGCTGATGTGCAATGACGTCTGTCCTGAGCAGTTTTCGCATTTTGACCATATCGTCCGATACACATCAGCAAATGAGCTGATTCCAACGGCTATGAATCAGTAACTCATAGGGGAACATTTTTCTAGAAGACCATGTGATCAGATCAGGCCTCCACGATTGACAAAATCGACCATCAAGGTGGCTGATCAAAATGGTCATACAATATGACGAAAATTGTTAGAAAAATGCACCCACCTATTATACCTACCTTTGAAATTTGTAAAGCTTGTCTCTTGTCATTTAGCCCTCCAAAATGTGTATAAATAGAGGGCCTTGGATGATTGTAGAGGATCATATTGTACATAGGTAGGATATTAGCCATTTTAATAAAATTCTCTAAGTTTTCTTCTTCTTTCTTTTCTCTAGTTTTCTTTCTTTTCTCTAGTTTTCTTTTTCTTTAGAGAGAGCAAGAGGTTGGATAATTAATATTCTTCCTCTTCTTCTTTCTTTCTTTTATTTTCTTCTTAGATTTTCTTTAATTTTATGTTTATGTTTACAATGCCTATGCTAGGCTAAACTTCTATTTGGTTAAGGGTGATTTCAAAGCCCTAGACATGTTTTGTGATTGATTTTCAGATTCTATCTATCGTTAATTTTCTATCAAAGTTGCTTATGTTCTTCTACAAGAATTGTTCATGATGTTGTCTTGATTTATTTAGGTGTACAACTAGATAGATCTTGATAATTATCTATTGCTAGTTTAGGAGTCTTGATCCGTGTAATTGTCTTGATTTCCTATTCATAAGTGGCAATTTGTGATTAATGATTATGGTCAAGTTTTCAATAATTGCAAAGTGGAACATAACCTAAGTTGAACAATCCGAGCTTATGTGTTTGTTGCTTAGATCAACCTATCTTTCTCATCATAAAGCTGCCATTAAATTGAATTTAGAGAGCTTATTCTAGGTTGTTTAATGGTTAGAGATTAAATAGAGAGCTTGTTCTATTTAACGACAAACTAAGGAAAGATTGGGGTAACAGAGCTTGTTGTTATCTACGGTTGTTAACTTTGATAGTTGGTTGATATTGATAGATCTGAAATTGATTCTTAATGATGTCTAGTGGTGGAGAATGAAACCTTAACCATATTTTTCATATTTGATTCTTCTTACTTATTTGTTTTCTTACTTTTAGTTTGCTTATTTTTTATATTTATTTTTATTGGCTGGTTATACCGCCTAATTTGTATATTAACTTTGTTTTATTTTTATTGGCTGGTTATATCGCCTAATTTAGTATATATATTTTTATTGGCTGGTTATACCGCCTAATTTAGTATATATATTTTTATTGGCTGGTTATACCGCCTTGCATCTTATTCTTATTATTTACTTTAGTTTAAATCTGGCTTCAAAAACCCATTTTCTTTTATTGTTCTTGAATTTAAGTTTTAAACTATTAACTTATAAACTAAAACCCAATCCCTGAGGACTCGACCCTTGCTAACTACTATACTTACAATTTATCTTTTTAGTGCAAGGTTAAATAAGATACACTCTTTTGGGTGCATCAAATTTTTGGCGCCGTTGCCGGGGATTGTTTTCTTTAGTTTATTTGTTACTTGGTTTATTCTTATTTTCAGTTCTAATGAGTTTTATTTTCTTGTACATACGAGTTTTTCTTATCAAATTTTGAAAAAAAAAATAAAATAAAAAATAAAAAAAATGATGGAATTGAGCAATCTAACACTTGAAGAGTTGGTGGCATACATGAACATGGAGAATCAACAAGCCAATCTCACCTTTCCAGTTCAACAATTTGCCATGGGAGGATGTCAAGGCCATCAAGTGTTTCAAGACCAACAGTATGATCATTACTCAAACACTTACCATGAGGGATGGTGGGATCATACTAATTATGGCTACTCGAAAAATTACCAAGAAGTAGATCCTTATGCCAATTACACTCATCAATCTAGCTTCAATCAATCATGGTCCCAAGAACCAGATCTTTTTCAACCACCACATATGACTCAAAACTCAGGTACTTCTTTAGAAGATATTGTCTATTTTCTTGTTACTGATACTTTGCAATTCCAACAGGAAACAAGGGAAAGCATCCAGAGTTTGGAAAAGCAAATGAGCCAATTGGCTAGTAGTATGGTGGGATGGGTAGCACAAAGATCTGAAGAACTCTCTACCCAAACTATGATTAACCCAAAGGAGAATGCTACTATTGTGACCTTGAGGAATGAGGAACAAGATGAGGATGAGACAAAATTAGAGATGAATTCTATTCTTGAGGATAATGAAGCCAATGATCCAAATAAGAGTATTTCAGCACCTGAGGTAACGTTTGAGATTCCAATTTTTACTAATGTTTCTTCTCCACCTTTTCCTAGTAGATTCGCAAAGTTCAAGGAGGATGAACATGAACAAGACACGCTGGAAACCTTAAACAGTTTGTTTGTGGATGTCATTCAACAAGTACCAAAAGATGCATCATTCCTCGATGAGATATGCACCACCAAGGATGATGGAATAATACTTGTAATGGAGAATACATCCACTGTTGTGCAAAGAAAGCTACCTCTCAAACGCATAAATTTGGGAAATTTCATGTATGAGCCTGACAAGCCTAAAAAGTCAAGAAGGGGTGTTGGTTAGATTCAAAACACTAACTCAAGTGTTAATTGGGAAGGCAGCCCAATTAAAGATGAAATTGCCAACCTTCCATATTCAGATTTGCTTTCTCTTTCTCTTTCTTTTCCTTTTTCTTTTATTATTTTTATTGTTTTTATTTTTATTTCTTATGTTTCTTTGTTAATTGTGTTTACTATTTTTAAGTTCATTTAGGCTGCATAAGTTTCTTTTGTTTAATAGTTCTTTTCTCTTACATATAATTCTTGCATTGGGGGATAATAGCATTACATTAATGACAATGTAAGAATTATGTGTGGGGGGAAGAATTTAGGATTTTATTTAGAGTGTTTTATTTTTGAGTCTTTTTATGTTGTTTTTTTTTTTTTTTGATCCTTGTTTTGAAAATAACTAGATGTAAATATAATTTTTATTTTTTTAACCCCGGTTAAATGGCGGATAACGGTATTCCGTGATTATTTAAATCGGTTCCATCAGCTACCCACAAAACTGATATTGTATATAAATTTCTCTTCCAATTTCTCTTTCATTTTTTTTTCATTTTTTTTTAGGATGGATGATATTCTCACAAGATTGCAGAAACGATTTCCTCCTTTTCCTCGAAATATTTTACTGAAGCTTTACCAAGTTCGATTTGAAAGATTAAGAATGCTTATGCACAAAGGGATTCCTGGAGACATACGTTGGATAATTGAAGCCAAGGTACGTGAAGATGAATATCTTCCTGTTTTACATTTACCAGGTACAGGTAGAAGCACTTTTGCAATGAAGCGACGAGCAAAGCGCATGAGTTCAAATTGCCACAAATGTGCACGATGGACGTGTAACGGTAAATGTCGTTCTATTGGGATTCCGTCCTCTAATCGAGATGATAAAATTGAATTCATTAAGGATGGACTGAGTAAGGAGAATTTGGGTAATATCCAACTTTCTCTTGAGACGCATCCTAGTGGAGATGTACAAAGAGAAATTCTTGATTTATGGCCGCAATTCCAAAGGGAATGGCAACATCTTGGGAATCTGATGTTAAAAGACCCTGTTTGCCAGCTTGTAAGAAAACTGGATGGGAAGCATATCCTCGACTCATAGAAGGCGTTTAAGCCGTTTCTGGACGTAAAACCAGAGGAAGATGCACTCGAAAAAGAAAAAAAATGGAAAGTACTTCGTCCCAACGCATTAAAAAAATTTGTGTCTTTGGAGGTGCTTATCCAGGGAAAAATAACATATTTGCTGATGAAGCCATAAGAGTTGGAGTAATACTTGCCCAACAAAAGATCCAGTTGATTTATGGAGGCGGTAGTACGGGTTTAATGGGAGCAGTCGCTACAGCAGCACACGCAGGAGGAAGTCCAGTTATAGGAATCGTGCCAAAACTATTCACAAGTTTTTGTGGACCTACTGTGGGTAAGGAAATACAAGTCTGGAGTATCCCTGAACGGATAACAATCATGTACCATTCTGCCGATGCATTCATTGCTTTACCAGGAGGTCTGGGTACATTGGAAGAAATAGCTTGCGTGGCTTCTTGGTCATCTTTGGTCACAAATAAGAAACCCATTGGTTTGCTTAATATTAATGGTTATTTTAGTAATTTGCTTTCATATTTAGATAATGCTGTGGATAATGGATTCATGTTTTCAGAGGCAAGGAGAACCATAATTTCTGCTACAACCATTGAAGATTTACTCAAAAAGCTCCAAACTTATGAGTATTTATCTGCTACGGTTGTTTCGGAAACGCTCGGAAAAAGAAAAAGAGATATGGACGAGCAAGGAGTGGATTGCACTTTGTCTTTGTGACATTATCTAACATTTTGTTTGTTGTGTCTCAGTTATAATAAATGGTTAGCAACCTCTGCAGGTAATATCTCCTAAATCCTACCTT
The DNA here is from genome assembly GCA_030761205.1 of Fremontodendron californicum. NCBI lineage: Eukaryota > Viridiplantae > Streptophyta > Magnoliopsida > Malvales > Malvaceae > Fremontodendron > Fremontodendron californicum. The sequence goes on from JAULJL010000037.1 coordinate 7,545,827, forward strand.
TAAAATTTGACATTGGGGACAATGTCATATTTTAGTATGGGGTAAGGGACATATTTTGCTAATTTAAAAAAAAAAAAAAGTTTGTTGTGTTTTAAGCAATTTAGAAGTATTCATTCTGAACAAGGTCTGAGTAAAGGAGACTTGAGACATACCTTGTCAGTTTGATTTTAATCTTTTTATGTTTACTTGTTAATTTTTCTTTAGTATTTTAGGATTATTTAGGTTGCATGAGTTTGTTTTGTTTTGAGTCTTAGTTGTTCCTATTCTTATGTTATTAGTTCTTTTCTCTTACACATGATTCTTTCATTTGGGTTAATAGACTTACATTGAGGACAATGTAAGAATTAAGTGTGGGGGGAATGATTTAGGATTTCTTTTATTTTCGTCTACTATTTTTTTTTATGAGTCTTTATTATTATTATTTTTAGTGTGTTTTTGTTCCTTTTTAATACAATGATGAGATATGAATTGCATAGGTCTAAACTGGTTACTAGTGAGAAGATTTTCATGAGAATTAAGCTTGATACTAATTTTTATGAGCCAATGTTAATATGATATGTTGATTGAGAAAGAAGCATGTTTAGACTTAAAACTGACTTGTATAATCATCATTGTGAGTTTTTGAGCCTAAAATGATTGATGCATTATACAAATCAATCTAATTTCTTTCTTGAGTGCTCTTATGATTACATGATTCTCTAGAACTTGCTTTAAACCGTTTGAGACTATATTGATACATGTGACAACATGAATATGATAGAGGCATTAGGATTATAACCAGAGCCAAACAGCCATCCCTTATTGATGTTCCAAGAGAACACACCCTTAGTGAACCAATTTGAGCCTACATTGAATAAGCTATCTCTTTGGTAACCATAACTTGTCCCTAACCTAAATATACTTATATCTTTACCTTTGTTCCAAAGATGAATTAGCATGATTTGAGACAAGTTGCAAAGACAAGGGATATTTTTTGGTTAGAAACAAGAAATAAGTGTGGGGGGAAAAGAAAAGAAAAGTCAAGAGAAAAAGAAATGGAATACTGGAAAATACATTCCTATGTAAAAAATATATATATATATATGAATCATCTCTTGAATTTGTGGAAAAAGAAAAAGATGTTACAAAGTTGTTTAGAATGAAGAAAAGGCCCAACATGAATATCTGGCCTAGGTGACTATGTGCTTGTAAAGAGTTTTGAGAAGTTTCTTTGTATAATTTTTTTATGTCTCTAAACTTTATGAACTCTTTGGAACCTTTGTGATATCTTTATCCTTTTGTTCTTCAACCACATTACAAACCCCTTGGCCCCATTACAACCTTGATTAAAGACCTCTTGATTTATGAAGTTGCATGATCTTTTAGTGGAGAATAGGTGGACAAGCAAGCATATGGTAGAAGTGTTTTCATGAGATTGATTGAGTGTAAACACTTTACCACTACTTTAAAGAGTGAAAATCAGGAGAGTATCCCATGTGAGAAGTTGAGATTAAGTTTGAATATGCACTATTTTGATTGAAATATGTTATGTTAATATTGGCTTAACTCAAACTATTTACATTCAAGCAAGCTTTTTTGTGAATTTCTTTAAGCTATTGATTAGTTTTTAAGACTTGTCCAACGATTATCTCAAATTTATATTGGAAGGATTAGTTATAATTATTATTTTTAGTTTTTCTTATGTTTTCAATGTTTGTGGGTATCGTCCTAGTAAACCCTCACGAGACTAAACTCGTCCACTAGGGACACCTAGGGGTTTAAAGGCTTGTGTCACATGCTAAGTGCCACCGTGATTTCCTACGAAAATGGATTAGATTAGATTTTCTTATTTTATTTTTATTGAGTCGTTGCTAGGGACTAGCAACAATCTAAGTGTGGGGGTGTGATAACTCGTATAATTATATAGTTTTTAGTTATGTTTTATTATTGTTTTGTGTCAAATACGAGTTATTATTGTTTAGTCTAATTGTGTTTATGATCTTTTATATTTTTATGTATTTTGGTGTTTTTCACAAGTTTCTTTGAGTGATTTCAGATTACTAGAATTAAGGGCAAATCCAGTTCAGTTCCAGTTCCGACACCTTTTTCTATATCAGCTATATCTGGAGTTTAACTGAAGCAATAAAGCTGAAATTTTTACCGTGAAAAGTTAAGAGGCATATCTATCTTTTTCATGTTTTACACTTCTTGAAACGGAGTCGTTTTCCCTAGCGAAATCAACCATCAAGTTGGCTGATGTGCAATGACGTCTGTCCTGAGCAGTTTTCGCATTTTGACCATATCGTCCGATACACATCAGCAAATGAGCTGATTCCAACGGCTATGAATCAATAACTCATAGGGGAACATTTTTCTAGAAGACCATGTGATCAGATCAGGCCTCCAAGATTGACAAAATCGACCATCAAGGTGGCTGATCAAAATGGTCATACAATATGACGAAAATTGTTAGAAAAATGCACCCACCTATTATACCTACCTTTGAAATTTGTAAAGCTTGTCTCTTGTCATTTAGCCCTCCAAAATGTGTATAAATAGAGGGCCTTGGATGATTGTAGAGGATCATATTGTACATAGGTAGGATATTAGCCATTTTAATAAAATTCTCTAAGTTTTCTTCTTCTTTCTTTTCTCTAGTTTTCTTTCTTTTCTCTAGTTTTCTTTTTCTTTAGAGAGAGCAAGAGGTTGGATAATTAATATTCTTCCTCTTCTTCTTTCTTTCTTTTATTTTCTTCTTAGATTTTCTTTAATTTTATGTTTATGTTTACAATGCCTATGCTAGGCTAAACTTCTATTTGGTTAAGGGTGATTTCAAAGCCCTAGACATGTTTTGTGATTGATTTTCAGATTCTATCTATCGTTAATTTTCTATCAAAGTTGCTTATGTTCTTCTACAAGAATTGTTCATGATGTTGTCTTGATTTATTTAGGTGTACAACTAGATAGATCTTGATAATTATCTATTGCTAGTTTAGGAGTCTTGATCCGTGTAATTGTCTTGATTTCCTATTCATAAGTGGCAATTTGTGATTAATGATTATGGTCAAGTTTTCAATAATTGCAAAGTGGAACATAACCTAAGTTGAACAATCCGAGCTTATGTGTTTGTTGCTTAGATCAACCTATCTTTCTCATCATAAAGCTGCCATTAAATTGAATTTACAGAGCTTATTCTAGGTTGTTTAATGGTTAGAGATTAAATAGAGAGCTTGTTCTATTTAACGACAAACTAAGGAAAGATTGGGGTAACAGAGCTTGTTGTTATCTACGGTTGTTAACTTTGATAGTTGGTTGATATTGATAGATCTGAAATTGATTCTTAATGATGTCTAGTGGTGGAGAATGAAACCTTAACCATATTTTTCATATTTGATTCTTCTTACTTATTTGTTTTCTTACTTTTAGTTTGCTTATTTTTTATATTTATTTTTATTGGCTGGTTATACCGCCTAATTTGTATATTAACTTTGTTTTATTTTTATTGGCTGGTTATACCGCCTAATTTAGTATATATATTTTTATTGGCTGGTTATACCGCCTAATTGAGTATATATATTTTTATTGGCTGGTTATACCGCCTTGCATCTTATTCTTATTATTTACTTTAGTTTAAATCTGGCTTCAAAAACCCATTTTCTTTTATTGTTCTTGAATTTAAGTTTTAAACTATTAACTTATAAACTAAAACCCAATCCCTGAGGACTCGACCCTTGCTAACTACTATACTTACAATTTATCTTTTTAGTGCAAGGTTAAATAAGATACACTCTTTTGGGTGCATCAAGTATGTTTCGGCGTGCCGTTTCGGATTTATCGGTATTTTTCAAATATTTTTCATATATCTATATGTATAACCTATTTTCAAGTTTCTTAATAAAATATATATTATTAAGAAATACACATGCAAATATACATCCATTACATGCATATATATGTTTTTATGCAAATATAAATTTTAAATATTTAATATCTAAAATTTTTAAACATCAAATAGGTAAAATAAATATTAAATTGTTAAAAAAATATAGTAAATTATTATTAATTATGTTAAATAGCTTAATTTAATGAACATATTTTATTTTTAAATATAATTATGAAAAAAATAAAAATGATCATGACACAAAAAATATTGAAACTGGTTTAAAAAATCAAATAAGTGAATTTAAAAAAAAAATTAATCAAAATCTTGTACCAACCGGTACCGACTGGTACGTATCACCATACTGGCCGGTACGATCGGTACGGGCCAGTACCAAAACCGGAACTGAACTAAAAGCTACATGTACCGATTTAGTTAAAAACTGGGACATACCGGTACAGTATTGACCACCATGGTCATTGTAAAATTCACTTTCAGTGTATAAACCTATACACTAACAATGCATCAAATACAAACTCTTTGAAATATTTCCAAACAGATATGCACACTCCCTATGTGCATGAAATAATGTCTTCGTGTTTTCATCCAATTAGGGATATGTTTGTAACCTATTTTGAAATATTTATCCAATATATTAAATTATCAAATAGTATTTTCAAACTATTCAAAGATTTATCTTAAATTTAAAAATTTACCAAATCTATTAAAATTTATTTTTTATCTATTTACTTATGAAATATATATATATATATATATATATATATATATATATATGTTAAGAATGAACTACAGCCTTTTGTAGTTGCTCAACATAAATATTTTCCTTCTTCTCTCATTATTTCAGTAAAGATTATATTTTAGTGTTTTGATCAAAATCGTAGATTTCAAATCTTAGAACATCATTTGAAGATATATTTTTTTAGTGTTTTGATCAAGATTATAGTTTAATTAAACTATGTCAATTTTTTATTATATATTTACAATTCTTTATTTGTTCACAATTCCTAATTACTTTCATTTTTTTTTTTGTGTTTTACATAAAGATCATCAGTACAATTATCAGAGCAGAGCACTATTTAAAAGCATTTGAAAGTATAATTTCTTTGTATCTTATATTTGATTTGTATAAATATATGATAAGTAAAAGAGGTTTAGCATTTCAATACGTTTTTTTTTTTTTGTATTCTTTATGTTGTAGTAAAGTAAAGTGGCGTAACGATATAGTTTTTAAATTTATCAAGGGAACGGGTTATAAAATGTTTGTTAAATTTTTTTATTATATTAATATTTTTTTTACAATAAATGCTCAAAAAATTGATTAAAAGCAAAAAAAAAATAGCATTTTTAAAATTTAAATCATATAAACATATCAGTTTTATTTTTATCAATTTTCAAAATATCTAATGATTGATTTTTTTACAATTATCTTCAAATAAATTATATGATTATTGATTTTTAAACTTTAAATCATATAAACATATCAATTTTTTTAAAAAAAAAATATCTTCAAATAGATTATATGATTATATTCAATAAAAATCATTCCTTTATTTCCTAGCTTTACTGGCAGACTAATAAATAATCAGAGCTTGGTGGCCTTCCACATCGACCAATATCAAGGCTCAGATTTTTTTTTTTTTTTTACAATTTTAAACTTCTTTTTTTCAATTCTACCCAGAGGTGAAAAGATTTTTTTTTTTTTTTTTTCACTTTTTCATCTTTCCAACCAAACACATCAATACATTAATAAAAATAAAAAATATATATAATTTTGTACTTTTTTTCTTCCTCTAATTTTTTTAATTTTCTTTCCACTCTACCAAAAACAATTTGATTGAAGTTTTGAAATAGGTATTCTTCATACACCAACCACTGAGTCAATCAAATACTGGAGTGCATGACTAGACAAGATTTTAATCGTCTTCTAAACTTTATTGCCGGATAATTAGCTAAATCCCCTTGCGCTAAAACCATCCATCTTTGTTAGATCATGTACACAGTTTTGCTAGGAATCACTGAAGACGAATGGAAGTTATGCTCTCAGATGAAGCAGTCCAACAGAAGGAATCTCCAACAAGTATTTTGACAATGAAAGACAACAATTACTTAATGCAATTGAAGCTTATAAGGAAGGCCAAAAAACCATTGGAGACAGCAACAATTTAGCTCTGCTAAGTACCGTTCTGTCCATACAGATCTAATCAAAGAACTAAAGGTTAACATGCTAATATAGACTAAAGAACCAAACAGATTACATCCTAGTTACATTGCCATCTTCAGGCCTTAGAGTTAGACATGGAAGTATGGGAAGCAATGGTTATTTACACTCATATGCATGTCTTGGTTATACATTTGCTCCTGAATGTATTTCCCTGAAAACTCAAGGAAAAACCAGCCCAATATATAGAAATAGAATCATGGGCTACAAAACAACTTATAAGTCAAGGAGGGGGAAAGCTCTTGTAAACAACCTCTCTTCCCAGACCCATCTAATAACTAAAAAAGAAAGATAAGGGGAGGAGGGGAGGGGAGGGGAAAGAAAAGGATATACCAAAAAATGACGATAATGAACAAAGCACGCTTGCATTGGTATGGCTAGGCAAAGCTTGATGAGCGACTCCATCTTCCTTGCAAGTAATCCTCTATTGTGACACTTGGTTCATTGCTGCTTACAGAAAGAGAATCATCCTCCAAGTCTAGTAACGCAAGGTTAATATGGGATTCGATATTAGTAGGATATACTTCGCCATCAATAATATCAACTTCTTCTGATGCCCTAACTTGTTGCCTTGCCCAATTTGTTACTTCCTGGTCACCATATAGGAGCTTCAGGATCTGTAGTCAAACAAAAATCGATAAGCAATGAAATGGATCCAAACAAACATAATAGCCAAGCAAGCAAAATAAGCACAAAAGAGAAGAACAGAGAAAGGTCAATTGAGAGTGAGGTTACAAGGCTAATTTGAGGCCGCATTATAGGTGCACGTCTAATGCACAGGGTAGCAGCTAAAATCGTTCTTTCTATCTGATGAAAATTGTAGCCACTGCCTAGCTGTGGATCTAGCAACTGGGAGATATTGCTGTCCTTTAAAATTGGCTTTGCCTGGATGTTAATATCAGAGCATTACCTAGGTTAAAAACTGACTCACAAAATAACCGGATTAAAACACCATTGTACTTTGACACTTTATCCAAAAAGGGGGAAACATAATTGAATGTAAAGCATGATGTACTCGAATTATCATTTGAATAGACATTGTGAATTACAAAGACACTAAATATACTTGTCTTTCTGAATTATATAAACATTGTTTATCCGCAAATTTCTAAATTATGTTATGATTATAAATACGCTCATTTAGTTGAAGATATGCAGAACTGTTCTCCTAATTACATGTTTCAAGAGAAAAGGCACACAGGCAATAGATTTGGATATGAACTCACCCATATAACAAGGCTCTCCTGACCTTTTGGACAGTCATTGTCAATGGGCTTTCTACCAGAGAGGAGCTCTAGGAGGACAATGCCAAACGCGTAGACATCAATTTTATCACTCATTTTGCCATGCATGAAGTATTCAGGAGCCAAGTAACTGCCACAGAGACAAGTGTTACCAAGTCTATCTAGTGAGTAATAAACTGGAAAAATTCAGAACAAATTACATACCCAAAGGTTCCTGCAACATCTGTGCAAGTCATATGAGATGCAGAACTTGAGACCTGACTAGCAAGTCCAAAATCTGACAGCTGAAGCAGCAGAAGAACTAGTAATGAGCTCAAAAACTTAAAACCAAAAGATAATTTTCACACTAAATTGTTTTAACATGCTACCTGGGGCTCAAAATCATCGGACAGAAGAACGTTGGAAGATTTCACATCTCTGTGGATCACAGGTTGTTCACAACCATTATGTAAGTAATCAAGCGCTTCAGCTATGCCCACTGCCACCTTATATCTCTCCTGCCAGCCAAATGCATTTCTATCCTTCTTATTACCTTGATGCAAGAGCAGCCACTTAGGGTTGAGAATATAGTACATTGAAAATTGCAAATTACAACCAATTCCAAGAAGGAAAAGATTCAGTTTAACAAAATAAAAAGGTAGTAAAATTGATAAACTACTTACCATGAAGGTTCTCTTCTAGGCTTCCCCTGGACAGGAAATCATAAACCAAGAGCAACTTGTTTTCCTCAAAACAGAACCCAAATAAGGAAATGAGGTTTTTATGGTTTAAACTTGTAATGATCTCAATTTCCTGAACAAACTCCTTGACTGCATTCTCAGTTGGCTTAACGATTTTGACTGCCAATTCCTTGCCATCAGGAACACACCCTTTATAAACATGACTGCTACCACCTTTACCAACCATATTCTCTGAACAATCACGAAATAAGAATCATTAGAATGAACACTCAAAATAAGCCAAACTCAAGGTATTTTACATGAACCGGTAATGAAGAACAAACCTGGCATGAAGTTAGAGGTTGCATCCAAAAGCTCTTGGTAACTAAACAATCTACATGAGGATGAGTATTTCTCAAGTAAACTTTGTAGCTCTTCAGGAAAATTGCAAGGAGACAGAGGACGGATAGCCTCATAGCCAACTGGCACAATTGCACCATTTTCTCCCTCCGAATCGGAAGAACGATTCTTTTCTTGATCAGAATGGTTTTGCCTTTGATCAGGATAGACAACAGCTGAAGAATGCTGGCTTGGTAACACCCATTGGACCATAGATTTCTTTGCAGAAGAATTCTCCGAGTGATGCCGCTTAGGTAGAAACACCCAGCGAAGAAGAGACCAACCAGGTCTCGAACCAGGCAGCTTTCTAACCACAATGGAATTATCCTCACTCGTTTGGAATGGTACCAAAGCTAACCTATTATCCACACTGCCATTTCCTGGCAACTCTTCAAGCAATTGGGGGTTAGAATTTTCAGGCAATTTCAAGGCTGAAGCACAGGCTGCACAATTCTTCTTTAATGTTTTCTGCCTTAAAAACAAACCATATTTAAACGAACAATTTCCATTTTCTAAATTCAGCTTCCCTGTTCTTGTACTCTTGCGCAAGGATACTAAGCGAACAAGACTCTTATTCTGTAAATCTTTGTCTGCTCAACCAAATGCCGTAGAAAATAAATAAATAAATGACCAGAATTCAGTATCACAGATGGAAATTTTCTAACAATTAAATACAGGAACAAAATAGAAGTAAACTAAAACCAAAACAACAAGCACAACCTTGGGATCGATTCAAGTTTGTCTGAATTGCTTCCTTTTGGAACAAAACTTTTCCACTTTCAACAGCGTATACCGAGAAAAATTTTGGCAATTTCCTGGCGCAATATTTTGCAACTGAAGCAGATGACTGTATCAGAAGATGGGTCTTGGAAGTTCCCACAATTAGCTTAGCTGCTTCATAAGACTTGGCTTCCCTCACCAGAATCTTCTTTGCCGATGACCCTCTACACACTTTTAGCTTCAAATCAACCTGAACAATTTCACAACAATTTTCAACAATCACTTTCTACAACTTTCTAAAAGAACTAGACTATTAATTTACCTGTTTTAAGTTGCAGAAGCCTTCATAAACTGCTAGTACAGAATCAAATGACTGAACAAGAGAAAGAATCGACGCCGTGCTCTCTGGCGAAAATGGAAATGAAAATTTCACCAAGTAAATTACTCCATTAGAAAGAAAAGCAGTTAGAAAAAAAAATATATATATATATATATAAAAGGAGAAATGTGGGATGTAAGGAGACAAATACCAGTGGCAGTATCAAGGATGTGAAGGGCAATGATATGATCACCGGGCTGTGCCACCTTGACCAGCGCCCATGTCAGCAATTCCTTGCTCTCCCCATCAAATTTGACCCCCACCAACACCGTGGCTCCTCCTCCTTCCCCTTCCGCTGTCTCCCCAATAACTGTCATCTTCAAAGCAAAGGCGTTGCCGCTTCCTTCCTCTGCTGCAATGGTGTTTTGCAGCTAACAGAAAATTTTCTTCCAAGGAAAGGGAAAAAGGGGGAGACAAAGAGAGAAAAGATGCTTCACTTTTTGTCACTGTAGGCTTTGCTTTTGCCTATGGGCTCTCACTCTGTTTTTTTTTTTTTTGTTTGTGTAATGGAATAATCATGGCTTGCACTGCAACTTGCACATTGCACATTGCACAATGTGTGCTTCTTTTCTATATTTCTTGGTAGTATAACTGTTGGGGCAGAGATATTAGGGTGTTTCCGTTAATATTGTAGCCGGTGTGATCAGGAGGGAGATGGGCCGTTTGATTTGAGAGATGGGCTTACGTGGGTTTGGACTTTGGGGGAGATGAAGATGGTGGGGGTGTTAGATGTCAGTTTGCTCGTTAAGACCAAATATTTGTTGACAAAATAAATTTAAAAAAATGGGTAAAAAACAAAAGAATGGCAGAATTGGACAAATCAAAAACAAAATAAAAGATAATCCCAATACAATTATACAACAGAACTACAAGGCAAAGAGTCCAATGAGGGCTGGGCAGTTGTAGTTTCTGTCCTTTCCTCCCAGCAAGTGTTGGTACAATATAAATTAGAGAAAAGTAAACTTAACAATACTGAGCACGGTACGATTACATAATGTAAATATGATATGCAAAATATAATTAAAAGCACGACAAGAATAATGACACGATACGAAAAAATAACACAAAAACGACATGAATATACGAATGTCTCAAAATCTATTTAATATGAATTATTAACATATCAAAGTTTATATACATATAACATACCTTATACACGATTATGACACAACAAAATACACGAACACGATACGGATATACGAATTGTCAAGTCTAGAGAAAAGCATCAAGTGTGAATAGAAAATACACTTACTTCGGTTTGAAAAATATTCACTTATTCTCTTAAAATTTGATACAAAATACACTAATCTCCTAAGGTATTATTTTTAAATTAATTTTAAATAAAAAATAAATATATCCTTTATTAATTATTAATCATTTATTTTTGTTTTCATTCTTTTTTTTACTTAAAAATTTTCTTAACTAAAAAATTATCTTTAATTATTATCAAGTTAAATTCTAATTAAATTATATTCTAATTCAAATATACATGTTAAATATTTTAAACTTATGTCAATGTGATTGGTTCAGTTGGTTGAGTACTCATTAACATATTGGCAAGCACCAAGGTTCGAGTCTCACCATCAGTTCCATTTGATGAGTGATCTATAAGTACCATTGTTAACTCTCTCTAAAGCATGTGACATGTTTTGACTCTAGATTGGGTAGTCTTTCTTCACTTAAATTTTTTTGTATTAAACTTATCTTTAATTTAATTATATATATTAACTTTGATATTAATATATTATGTTATTTTTATTTAAAAATGAATCAATTATCATTATTTAAAAAAATATTTTAAACTTATCTTTAATTTAATTATATATATTAATTTTGATACTAATATATTATGTTATTTTTATTTAAAAATGAATCAATTATCATTATTTTAAAAAGTTTAATGATAAAGAAATTGATTAAAACAAAAAATAAAAAATAGATAGAAAAAATAAAAAAAAAATGATCCTATTTTTAATTTTTTAAGTAAAATTTGAATAAGTATTAATTTGATTAACAGAATGCTAACATAGTTACTTTTTCAAGAGATAAAATTTATTTTTCAAAATAATAAGGGTAAGTTTATTTTCAATAAAATTTTATGAAAGATAATTATATACTTTTTTATTCTCCTTTTTTTCATTTTTTTCTTTAACCAATTTCATTATCACTATAATTTTTAAATAACAATAATTAATTAATTTTAAATAAAAATATTTTAATAAAATCATTTCAAAGTTAATATATAATTGAATTAAATATAAGTTTAAATTATTTAACATGCACTTGAATTAAAATATAACTTAATTAGAATTTAATTTAATAGTATTTAAAGATAATTTTAAGACTAAATAAATTCTCATTATTTTATAGTTAAAAAAAATTGAGTAAAAAAATGAAAAGGAAAAACAAAAGCAAAAAAATAAAAATAAATGATTAATATTAATAAAGGGTATATTTGTCTTTTCATTTAAAATTAACCTAGAAATAATATCTTAGGGTTAAGTGGATTTTCTATCAAACCTAAGGGAGGTAAGTGGGTGTTTTTCAAATTAAAAGGGTAAATAAATTTTCTTTCAAACTTGAGGGGGTAAGTGTCTTTTACCCTATATATTAAACATATACTAGAGTTAAATTTTATACATAATTGATGTAATTTTTAAATTTTATAAATGTGTTAAAAAATTGATGTGTTTTTTAATTAAATTTTTTAATTTTTTGTTATATTTTACAAAATCATGTATCATTTTATTAAATTTGTTTGCGAAAATTTTAAATTTCTTTTTCTTTTTTGTTAAATAAAAATTTTAAATTAAAAATTTTAGGTGAAAATTTTAAATTTCACTTATAATATAGTATATAGATAATTTTCTTTTCTGTATTTACCAAAAAGAAAAAACTAGCTTTTTTAGATTTAAGACATTAACCGGCTTTTTCTTTAAAAAAAAAAAGTGAAAAAATAACATATTGTTTTTCTTGGTTACGTGTATGTGAAATATAAAATTAAAAATAGTACAAATCATGAATAATGTGGTTGAAATTTTAAGAAAATCTTACGATCATTTGATTACTCAAAATGATCAAAGAGATCTCATCTTTGATACTTTCAATAAGAGCGAAGATAAATGTCATAATTAAAAAAAGAAATGCTATGATAGTTTTTTTAGTTACTGCTAAACTCAATGCTAAACAATAAAATAAAAAGCAATGAAAGATAAAGATAAAGTATAAAATGATATAAAATAAAATAGTTATTGAAATTGCGTTAGTGATTGTGGGGTTTTTTTTACCGAAATATTGATAATTTTTTATTATTTACTCAAATATCGTTATTTTTAAATTATTGTCCAAAATTCTTTAATTTTATAACATGTTGAAAAATAGTTATGACTCATGATGATTTTTTTTGGTGTATTTAAAATTTTTTTGTAATTTTTACTATTGGAAATCGCCACCATGGGTGGCGATTTCCCACCTTTTTTTAATTATTAAATAATAAAATTTATAATTTTAAAAAATAAAACATTATTAATTTATATAATTTTTATCCCATTGTGGTAAGTCTGGTCCGGTAAACTCCGATCGTATTTATATAATTTTTAAAATTTTTAAAATTGTTATTATTTAATTTTTTATTTAAAATTTTTAATTTTTTTAAATTATAAATTATATAAATTTGTAAATAGTCATATTTTATAATTAAAGTTAAATAAAAATTATTTTTTATTTAATAAATAATAATTCAGGCCAGGCCGGATCGGCCTGAATTACAAAAACACTTATCCCAGCTAGACCTATCCAAGGGCCTGGTTACCCGCCCAAGCCCAAAGCCCCGCCCATATTTGGGAGGGCTTAGACAAAAATATTAGGCCCAAATAATGGACTTGGGCAAAAAAATTAGGCCCGTTTAAAATATGGGTCGGGCCTTGGCTCCAACATTCACGGCCCGAGCCCGGCCGTTTTCTAATTAAATAATATATTATTTATATTTATATAATATATGTAATATAAAAATTAAATATATATAATATTATAATGCAAATATTAAAAAATATGTTAAGTTGTCCATGTTTAAGAATTTAATAAAAATATATATATATAATTACTAAAATTAAATAATAAAAATATATATTTTTTAAAAAAAATAGAAAAAAATAATATGGGAGGGCCTAAACGGGCTTGGATTATCTATTTACAAATATGGGCGGGCTTAGACAAAATTTGAGGCCCATATTTCGGGCTGGACCGGGCTTGGACAAGCAAATGTAGTGTTGATAACTGATGCACCCAAAAGAGTGTATCTTTATTAAACCTTGCAATTAATATGATCAATTATAGTAAAGTAGCATGCAATGGTCGAATCCACAGAAATTGGTTTTTAGTTTATAAATTACTTGTTTAAAAATTAAATTCAAAGACAAGAAAAGGGGTTTTAAGATGTTTTAAAACTAAAATAAATAATAAAAGTAAGAAGCAAATAAATAAAAGAATATAAAATATGAAAAGTATAGTTAAGGTTTCATTCTCCACCACTAGCCATCATTGAGAATCAATAATCAGATCTATCAACATCAATTAGCTATCAAAATTAACAACTGTAGATAACAACCTCCTGTGTTACCCCAATCCTTCCTTAGTTTGTCGTTAAATAGAACGAGCACTGATAACTCGTATAATTATATAGTTTTTAGTTATGTTTTATTATTGTTTTGTGTCAAATACGAGTTATTATTGTTTAGTCTAATTGTGTTTATGATCTTTTATATTTTTATGTAATTTGGTGTTTTTCACAAGTTTCTTTGAGTGATTTCAGATTACTAGAATTAAGGGCAAATCCAGTTCAGTTCCAGTTCCGACACCTTTTGCCATATCAGCTATATCTGGAGTTTCACTGAAGCAATAAGGTTGAAATTTTAACCGTGCAAAGCTAAGAGGCATATCTATCTTTTTCATGTTTTACACTTCTTGAAACGGAGTCGTTTTCCCTAGCGAAATCAACCATCAAGTTGGCTGATGTGCAATGACGTCTGTGCTGACCTGTTTTCGTATTTTGCCCATATCTTCTTATCCACATCAGCAAATGAGCTGATTCCAACGGCTATGGATCAGTAACTGACAGGGGAACATTTTTCTAGAAGCCCATGTGATCAGATCAGGCCTCCAATATTGACAAAATCGACCATCAAGTTGTCTTATCAAAATTGTCATACAATATGACGAAAATTGTTAGAAAAATGCACCCACCTATTATACCTACCTTTGAAATTTGTAAAGCTTGTCTCTTGTCATTTAGCCCTCCAAAATGTGTATAAATAGAGGGCCTTGGATGATTGTAGAGGATCATATTGTAGATTGGTAGGATATTAGCCATTGTAATAAAATTCTCTAAGTTTTCTTCTTCTTTCTTTTCTCTAGTTTTCTTTTTCTTTAGAGAGAGCAAGAGGTTGGATAATTAATATTCTTCCTCTTCTTCTTTCTTTCTTTTATTTTCTTCTTAGATTCTCTTTAATTTTATGTTTATGTTTACAATGCCTATGCTAGGCTAAATTTCTATTTGGTTAAGGGTGATTTCAAAGCCCTAGACATGTTTTATAATTGATTTTCAGATTCTATCTATCATAAATTTTCTATCAAAGTTTCTTATGTTCTTCTACAAAAATTGTTCATGATGTTGTCTTGATTTATTTAGGTGTACAACTAGATAGATCTTGATAATTATCTATTGCTAGTTTATGAGTCTTGATCTGTGTAATTGTCTTGATTTCCTATTCATAAGTGGCAATTTGTGATTAATGATTATGGTCAAGTTTTCAATAATTGCAAAGTGGAACATAACCTAAGTTGAACAATCCGAGCTTATGTGTTTGTTGCTTAGATCAACCTATCTTTCTCATCATAAAGCTGCCATTAAATTGAATTTAGAGAGCTTATTCTAGGTTGTTTAATGGTTAGAGATTAAATAGAGAGCTTGTTCTATTTAACGACAAACTAAGGAAAGATTGGGATAACAGAGCTTGTTGTTATCTACGGTTGTTAACTTTGATAGTTGGTTGATATTGATAGATCTGAAATTGATTCTTAATGATGTCTAGTGGTGGAGAATGAAACCTTAACCATATTTTTCATATTTGATTCTTCTTACTTGTTTTCTTACTTTTCTAGTTTGCTTATTTTTAAAAGTATATTTATTTTTATTGGCTGGTTATACCGCCTAATTTAGTATATATATTTTTATTGGCTGGTTATACCGCCTTGCATCTTATTCTTATTATTTACTTTAGTTTAAATCTGGCTTCAAAAACCCCTTTTCTTTTATTGTTCTTGAATTTAAGTTTTAAACTATTAACTTATAAACTAAAACCCAATCCCTGAGGACTCGACCCTTGCTAACTACTATACTTACAATTGATCTTTTTAGTGCAAGGTTAAATAAGTTACACTCTTTTGGGTGCATCAAATTTTTGGCGCCGTTGCCGGGGATTGCTTTCTTTAGTTTATTTGTTACTTGGTTTATTCTTATTTTCAGTTCTAATTAGTTTTATTTTCTTGTACATAGAAGTTTTTCTTATCAAATTTTCAAAAAAAATAAATAAAAAAAAAACGATGGAATTGAGCAATCTAACACTTGAAGAGTTGGTGGCATACATGAACATGGAGAATCAACAAGACAATCTCACCTCCCCAGTTCAACAATTGGCCATGGGAGGATGTCAAGGCCATCAAGTGTTCCAAGACCAACAGTATGATCATTACTCAAACACTTACCATGAGGGATGGTGGGATCATACTAATTATGGCTACTCGAAAAATTACCAAGAAGTAGACCCTTATGCCAATTACACTCATCCATCTAGCTTCAATCAATCATGGTCTCAAGAACTAGATCTTTTTCAACCACCACATATGACTCAAAACTCAGGTACTTCTTTAGAAGATCTTGTACATTCTCTTGTTACTGATACTTTGCAATTTCAACAGGAAACAAGGGCAAGCATCCAGAGTTTGGAAAGGCAAATGAGCCTATTGGCTAGTAGTATGGTGGGATGGGTAGCACAAAGATCTGAAGAACTCCCAGCCCAAACGATGATTAACCCAAAGGAGAATGCTACTATTGTGACCTTGAAGAATGAGGAACAAGATGAGGATGAAACAAAATTAGAGATGGATTCTATTCTTGAGGATAATGAAGCCAAAGATCCAAATAAGAGTATTTCGGCACCTGAGGTAACGTTTAAGGTTTCACTTTTTACTAATGTTTCTTCTCCACCTTTTCCTAGTAGATTTGCTAAGTTCAAGGAGGAAGAACATGAACAACACATGCCGGAAACCTTAAACAACTTGTTTGTGGAGGTCATTCAACAAGTATCAAAATATGCTCCATTCCTCGATGACATATGCACCACAAAGGATGATGGAATAATACTTGTAATGGAGAATGCATCCACTGTTGTGCAAAGAAAGCTTCCTCTCAAACGCATAAATTTGGGAAATTTCATGTATGAGCCTGACAAGCCTAAAAAGCCAAGAAGGGGTGTTGGTTAGATTCAAAACACTAACTCAAGTGTTAATTGGGAAGGCAGCCCAGTTAAAGATGAAATTGCCAACCTTCCATATTCAGATTTGCTTTCTCTTTCTTTTCCTTTTTCTTTTATTATTTTTATTGTTTTTATTTTTATTTCTTATGTTTCTTTGTTAATTGTGTTTACTGTTTTTAAGTTCATTTAGGCTTTTTTTTTTGTTTAATAGTTCTTTTCTCTTACATATAATTCTTGCATTGGGGGATAATAGCATTACATTAATGACAATGTAAGAAGTATGTGTGGGGGGAAGAATTTAGGATTTTATTTAGAGTGTTTTGTTTTTGAGTTTTTTTTTATGTTGTTTTTCTTTCTGATCCTTGTTTTGAAAATAACTAGATGTAAATATAATTTTTATTTTTTTTTAACCCCGGTTAAATGGCGGATAACGGTACTCCGTGATTATTTAAATCGGTTCCATCAGCTACCCACAAAACTGATATTGTATATAAATTTCTCTTTCAATTTCTTTCATTTTTTTTTCAGGATGGATGATATTCTCACAAGATTGCAGAAACGATTTCTTCCTTTTCCTCGAAATATTTTACTGAAGCTTTACCAAGTTCGATTCGAAAGATTAAGAATGCTTATGCACAAAGGGATTCCTGGAGACATACGTTGGATAATTGAAACCAAGGTACGTGAAGATGAATATCTTCCTGTTTTGCATTTACCAGGTACAGGTAGAAGCACTATTGCAAAGAAGCGATGAGCAAAGCGCATGAATTCAAATTGCCACAATGTGCACGATGGACGTGTAACGGTAAATGTCGTTCTATTGGGATTCCGTCCTCTAATCGAGATGATAAAATTGAATTCATTAAGGATGGACTGAGTAAGGAGAATTTGGGTAATATCCAACTTTCTCTTGAGACGCATCCTAGTGGAGACGTACAAAGAGAAATTCTTGATTTATGGCCGCAATTCCAAAGGGAATGGCAACATCTTGGGAATCTGATGTTAAAAGACCCTGTTTGCCAGCTTGTAAGAAAACTGGATGGGAAGCATATCCTCGACTCATAGAAGGCGTTTAAGCCGTTTCTGGACATAAAACCAGAGGAAGATGCCAAATACACTTTCGGCGACACTATTACTCTTGACTTTTACGGTTGATTTTTCTTCTCTTTTTGATTTTCTTCCTGAAATCACGCAAAAAACTTTTGTTAGGTTAACATTTTCTTCTGACAGGTCATATACACTTTCGGCGACATTATTACTCTTGTCTGATTCACTACTCAGTCCTCTATATATTACACCATGTACTCATTCTCTTTCAGGCACTCAAAAAAAAATGGAAAGTACTTCGTCCCAGCGCATTAAAAAAATTTGTGTCTTTGGAGGTGCTTATCCAGGGAAAAATAACATATTTGCTGATGAAGCCATAAGAGTTGGAGTAATACTTGCCCAACAAAAGATCCAGTTGATTTATGGAGGCGGTAGTACGGGTTTAATGGGAGCAGTCGCTACAACAGCACACGCCGGAGGAAGTCCAGTTCTAGGAATCGTGCCAAAACTATTCACAAGTTTTTGTGGACCTACCGTGGGTAAGGAAATACAAGTCTGGAGTATCCCTGAACGGATGACAATCATGTACCATTCTGCCGATGCATTCATTGCTTTACCAGGAGGTCTGGGTACATTGGAAGAAATAGCTTGCGTGGCTTCTTGGTTATCTTTGGTCACAAATAAGAAACCCATTGGTTTGCTTAATATTAATGGTTATTTTAGTAATTTGCTTTCATATTTAGATAATGCTGTGGATAATGGATTCATGTTTTCAGAGGCAAGGAGAACCATAATTTCTGCTACAACCATTGAAGATTTACTTAAAAAGCTCCAAGCTTATGAGTGTTTATCTGCTACGGTTGTTTCGCAAACGCTCGGAAAAAGAAAAAGAGATATGGACGAGCAAGGAGTGGATTGCACTTTGTCTTTGTGACATTATCTAACATTTTGCTTGTTATGTCTCAGTTATAATAAGTGGTTAGCAACCTCTGCAGGTAATATCTCCTAAATTCTACCTTTAAAATTTAACATTGGGGACAATGTCATATTTTAGTAGGGGGTAAGGGACATATTTTGCTAATTTAAAAAAAAAAAATTGTTGTGTTTTAAGCCATTTAGAAGTATTCATTCTGAACAAGGTCTGAGTAAGGGAGACTTGAGACATACCTTGTCAGTTTGATTTCTTCTTTTCAAAAAAAAAAAAAAAAGTTTGTTGTGTTTGAAGCAATTTAGAAGTATTCATTCTGAACAAGGTCTGAGTAAGGGAGACTTGAGACATACCTTGTCAGTTTGATTTTAATCTTTTTATGTTTACTTGTTAATTTTTGTTTAGTATTTTAGGATTATTTATGTTGCATAAGTTTGTTTTGTTTTGAGTCTTAGTTGTTCCTATTCTTATGTTATTAGTTCTTTTCTCTTACACATGATTCTTTCATTTGGGTTAATAGACTTACATTGAGGACAATGTAAGAATTAAGTGTGGGGGGAATGATTTAGGATTTCTTTTATTTTTGGAATGATTTAGGATTTCTTTTATTTTTGTCTACTATTTTTTTTATGAGTCTTTATTATTATTATTATTATTTTTTTAGTGTGTTTTAGTTCCTTTTTAATACAATGATGAGATATGAATTGCATAAGTCTAAAACAGATTTATTAGTGAGAAAATTTTCATGAGAATTGAGCTTGATGTCAACCTTTTTATGAGCCAATGTTAATATGATATGTTGATTGAGAAAGAAGCATGTTTAGACTTAATCTGACTTGTATAATCATCCTTGTGAGTTTTTGAGCCTATAATGATTGATGCATTATACAAATCAATCTAATTTCTTTCTTGAGTGCTCTTATGATTACATGATTCTCTAGAACTTGCTTTAAACCGTTTGAGACTATATTGATACATGTGACAACATGAATATGATAGAGGCATTAGGATTATAACCAGAGCCAAACAGCCATCCATTATTAATGTTCTAAGAGAACATCCCCACTAGTGAGCCAATTTGAGCCTACATTAAATATGCTGTTTTATTGGTAACCACAACTTACACCTAGCCTAAATATACTTATATCCTTACCCTTGTTCTAAAGATGGATTATATATTTTGAGACATATTGCAAAAAACAAGGGATATTTTTAGTTGAAAATTTGGGTTAGAAACAAGAAATAAGTGTGGGGGGAAAAGAAAAGAAAAGTCAAGAGAAAAAGAAATGGAATACTGGCAAATACATTCCTATGTAAAAAAATATGAATCATCTCTTGAATTTGTGGAAAAAGAAAAAGATGTTACAAAGTTGTTTAGAATGGAGAAAAGGCCCAACATGAATATTCGGCCTAGGTGACTATGTACTTATAAGAGTTTTGAGAAGTTTTATTTGTATGATCTTTTTATGTCTCTAAACTTTATGAACTCTTTGGAACCTTTGTGATATCTTTATCCTTTTGTTCTTCAACCACATTACAAACCCCTTGGCCCCATTACAACCTTGATTAAAGACCTCTTGATTCATGAAGTTGTATGATCTAAATAGTGGAGAATAGGTGGACAAGCAAGAATATGGTAGAACTGTTTTCATGAGATTGATTGAGTGTAAACACTTC
Source organism: Fremontodendron californicum (assembly GCA_030761205.1). Classification (NCBI taxonomy): domain Eukaryota; kingdom Viridiplantae; phylum Streptophyta; class Magnoliopsida; order Malvales; family Malvaceae; genus Fremontodendron; species Fremontodendron californicum. The sequence goes on from JAULJL010000037.1 coordinate 7,566,510, forward strand.
ACCACTACTTTAAAGAGTGAAAATCATGAGGGTATCCCATGTGAGTAGTTGAGATTAAGTTTGAATATGCACTATTTTGATTGAAATATGTTATGTTAATATTGGCTTAACTCAAACAATTTACATTCAAGCATGAATTTTTGTGAAATTCTTTAAGCTATTGATTAGTTTATAAGACTTGTTCAAAGATTGTCTCTAATTTGTATTGAAAGGATTAGGAATAAATATTTTTAGTATATGTAGTTTATTTATATTTTAGTTTTTCAATGTTTGTGGGTATCGTTCTAGTAAACCCTCACGAGACTAAACTCGTCCACTAGGGACACCTAGGGGTTTAAAGGCTTGTGTCACATGCTAAGTGCCACCGTGATTTCCTACGAAAGTGGATTAGATTAGATTAGATTTTCTTATTTTATTTTTATTGAGTCGTTGCTAGGGACTAGCAACAATCTAAGTGTGGGGGTGTGATAACTCGTATAATTATATAGTTTTTAGTTATGTTTTATTATTGTTTTGTGTCAAATACGAGTTATTATTGTTTAGTCTAATTGTGTTTATGATCTTTTATATTTTTATGTAATTTGGTGTTTTTCACAAGTTTCTTTGAGTGATTTCAGATTACTAGAATTAAGGGCAAATCCAGTTCAGTTCCAGTTCCGACACCTTTTGCTATATCAGCTATATCTGGAGTTTCACTGAAGCAATAAGGTTGAAATTTTAACCGTGCAAAGCTAAGAGGCATATCTATCTTTTTCATGTTTTACACTTCTTGAAACGGAGTCGTTTTCCCTAGCGAAATCAACCATCAAGTTGGCTGATGTGCAATGACGTCTGTGCTGACCTGTTTTCATATTTTGCCCATATCTTCTTATCCACATCAGCAAATGAGCTGATTCCAACAGCTATGGATCAGTAACTGACAGGGGAACAATTTTCTAGAATACCATGTGATCAGATCAGGCCTCCAATATTGACAAAATCGACCATCAAGTTGGCTGATCAAAATTGTCATACAATATGACGAAAATTGTTAGAAAAATGCACCCACCTATTATACCTACCTTTGAAATTTGTAAAGCTTGTCTCTTGTCATTTAGCCCTCCAAAATGTGTATAAATAGAGGGGCTTGGATGATTGTAGAGGATCATATTGTAGATTGGTAGGATATTAGCCATTGTAATAAAATTCTCTAAGTTTTCTTCTTCTTTCTTTTCTCTAGTTTTCTTTTTCTTTAGAGAGAGCAAGAGGTTGGATAATTAATATTCTTCCTCTTCTTCTTTCTTTCTTTTATTTTCTTCTTAGATTCTCTTTAATTTTATGTTTACGTTTACAATGCCTATGCTAGGCTAAATTTCTATTTGGTTAAGGGTGATTTCAAAGCCCTAGACATGTTTTATAATTGATTTTCAGATTCTATCTATCATAAATTTTCTATCAAAGTTTCTTATGTTCTTCTACAAAAATTGTTCATGATGTTGTCTTGATTTATTTAGGTGTACAACTAGATAGATCTTGATAATTATCTATTGCTAGTTTAGGAGTCTTGATCCGTGTAATTGTCTTGATTTCCTATTCATAAGTGGCAATTTGTGATTAATGATTATGGTCAAGTTTTCAATAATTGCAAAGTGGAACATAACCTAAGTTGAACAATCCGAGCTTATGTGTTTGTTGCTTAGATCAACCTATCTTTCTCATCATAAAGCTGCCATTAAATTGAATTTAGAGAGCTTATTCTAGGTTGTTTAATGGTTAGAGATTAAATAGAGAGCTTGTTCTATTTAACGACAAACTAAGGAAAGATTGGGATAACAGAGCTTGTTGTTATCTACGGTTGTTAACTTTGATAGTTGGTTGATATTGATAGATCTGAAATTGATTCTTAATGATGTCTAGTGGTGGAGAATGAAACCTTAACCATATTTTTCATATTTGATTCATCTTACTTGTTTTCTTACTTTTCTAGTTTGCTTATTTTTAAAAGTATATTTATTTTTATTGGCTGGTTATACCGCCTAATTTGTATATTAACTTTGTTTTATTTTTATTGGCTGGTTATACCGCCTAATTTAGTATATATATTTTTATTGGCTGGTTATACCGCCTTGCATCTTATTCTTATTATTTACTTTAGTTTAAATCTGGCTTCAAAAACCCCTTTTCTTTTATTGTTCTTGAATTTAAGTTTTAAACTATTAACTTATAAACTAAAACCCAATCCCTGAGGACTCGACCCTTGCTAACTACTATACTTACAATTGATCTTTTTAGTGCAAGGTTAAATAAGTTACACTCTTTTGGGTGCATCAAGCACCACTACTTAATCTTTAACTATCAAATAACCTAAGATGAACATCATTAGGTTCAAAGTGACAGCAGCTTTATGATAAGAAAGATAGGTTGATCTAAGCAACAAAAGCATGAACATGGATTCATTCAACTTAGGTTATGTTCCACTTCATAATTCCTAAAAATGCAACATAATTGATGCACCCAAAAGAGTGTATCTTATTTAACCTTGCACTAAAAAGATAAATTGTAAGTATAGTAGTTAGCAAGGGTCGAGTCCTCAGGGATTGGGTTTTAGTTTATAAGTTAATAGTTTAAAACTTAAATTCAAGAACAATAAAAGAAAAGGGGTTTTTGAAGCCAGATTTAAACTAAAGTAAATAAGATGCAAGGCGGTATAACCAGCCAATAAAAATATATATACTAAATTAGGCGGTATAACCAGCCAATATATATACTAAATTAGGCGGTATAACCAGCCAATAAAAATAAAACAAAGTTAATATACAAATTAGGCGGTATAACCAGCCAATAAAAATAAATATACTTTTAAAAATAAGCAAACTAGAAAAGTAAGAAAACAAGTAAGTAAGAAGAATCAAATATGAAAAATATGGTTAAGGTTTCATTCTCCACCACTAGACATCATTAAGAATCAATTTCAGATCTATCAATATCAACCAACTATCAAAGTTAACAACCGTAGATAACAACAAGCTCTGTTATCCCAATCTTTCCTTAGTTTGTCGTTAAATAGAACAAGCTCTCTATTTAATCTCTAACCATTAAACAACCTAGAATAAGCTCTCTAAATTCAATTTAATGGCAGCTTTATGATGAGAAAGATAGGTTGATCTAAGCAACAAACACATAAGCTCGGATTGTTCAACTTAGGTTATGTTCCACTTTGCGATTATTGAAAACTTGACCATAATCATTAATCACAAATTGCCACTTATGAATAGGAAATCAAGACAATTACACGGATCAAGACTCCTAAACTAGCAATAGATAATTATCAAGATCTATCTAGTTGTACACCTAAACAAATCAAGACAACATCATGAACAATTCTTGTAGAAGAACATAAGCAACTTTGATAGAAAATTAATGATAGATAGAATCTGAAAATCAATCATAAAACATGTCTAGGGCTTTGAAATCACCCTTAACCAAATAGAAGTTTAGCCTAGCATAGGCATTATAAACATAAAATTAAATAGAATCTAAGAAGAAAATAAAAGAAAGAAAGAAGAAGAAGAAAATAAAGAAAAAGAAAACTAGAGAAAAGAAAGAAGAAGAAAACTTAGAGAATTTTATTACAATGGCTAATATCCTACCAATGTACAATATGATCCTCTACAATCATCCAAGGCGCTCTATTTATACACATTTTGGAGGGCTAAATGACAAGAGACAAGCTTTACAAATTTCAAAGGTAGGTATAATAGGTGGGTGCATTTTCTAACAATTTTCGTCATACATGACGATTTTGATCAGCCAACTTGATGGTCGATTTTGTCAATTTTGGAGGCCTTATCGGATCACATGGTCTTCTAGAAAAATGTTACCCTATCAGTTACTGATCCATAGCCGTTGGAATCAGCTCATTTGCTGATGTGGATAAGAAGATATGGGCAAAATACGAAAACAGGTCAGCACAGACGTCATTGCACATCAGCCAACTTCATGGTCGATTTCGCTAGGGAACACGACTCCGTTTCAAGAAGTGTAAAACATGAAAAAGATAAATATGCCTCTTAGCTTTGCACGGCTACAAATTTCAGACTTATTGCTTCAGTGAAACTCGAGATATAGCTGATATGGCAAAAGGTGTCGGAACTGGAACTGAACTGGATTTGCCCTTAATTCTAGTAATCTGAAATCACTCAAAGAAACTTGTGAAAAACACCAAAATACATAAAAATATAAAAGATCATAAACACAATTAGACTAAACAATAATAACTCGTATTTGACACAAAACAATAATAAAACATAACTAAAAACTATATAATTATACGAGTTATCACACCCCCACACTTAGATTGTTGCTAGTCCCTAGCAACGACTCAATAAAAATAAAATAAGAAAATCTAATCTAATCCATTTTCGTAGGAAATCACGGTGGCACTTAGCATGTGACACAAGCCTTTAAACCCCTAGGTGTCCCTAGTGGACGAGTTTAGTCTCGTGAGGGTTTACTAGAACGATACCCACAAACATTGAAAAACTAAAATATAAATAAACTACATATACTAAAAATATTTACTCATAATCCTTTCAATACAGATTAGAGACAATCTTTGAACAAGTCTTATAAACTAATCAATAGCTTAAAGAATTTCACAAAAAATCAAGCTTGAATGTAAATTGTTTGAGTTAAGCCAATATTAACATAACATATCTCAATCAAAATAGTGCATGTTCAAATTTAATCTCAACTTCTCACATGGGATACCCTCATGATTTTCACTCTTTAAAGTAGTGGTGAAGTGTTTACACTCAATCAATCTCATGAAAATAGTTCTACCATATTCTTGCTTGTCCACCTATTCTCCACTATTTAGATCATACAACTTCATGAATCAAGAGGTCTTTAATGAAGGTTGTAATGGGGCCAAGGGGTTTGTAATGTGGTTGAAGAACAAAAGGATAAAGATATCACAAAGGTTCCAAAGAGTTCATAAAGTTTAGAGACATAAAAAGATCATACAAAGAAACTTCTCAAAATTTTTTACAAGTACATAGTCACCTAGGCCGGATATTCATGTTGGGCCTTTTCTTCATTCTAAACAACTTTGTAACATCTTTTTCCTTTTCCACAAATTCAAGAGATGATTCATATTTTTTTTTTTACATAGGAATGTATTTTCCAGTATTCCATTTCCTTTTCTCTTGACTTTTCTTTTCTTTCCCCCCCACACTTATTTCTTGTTTCTAACCCAAATTTTCAATAGATCTTCCTTGTCTTTGCAACTTGTCTCAAAACATGCTAATTCATCTTTGGAACAAAGGTAAAGATATAAGTATATTTAGGTTAGGGACAAGTTATGGTTACCAAAGAGATAGCTTATTCAATGTAGGCTCAAATTGGTTCACTAAGGGTGTGTTCTCTTGGAACATCAATAAGGGATGGCTGTTTGGCCCTGGCTAAAAATCCTAATGCCTCTATCATATTCATGTTGTCACATGCATCAATATAGTCTCAAATGGTTTAAAGCAAGTTCTAGAGAATCATGTAATCATAAGAGCACTCAAGAAAGAAATTAGATTGATATGTATAATGCATCAATCATATAGGCTCAAAAACTCACAAGGATGATTATACAAGTCAATATCAAGTCTAAACATGCTTCTTTCTCAATCAACATATCATATTAACATTGGCTCATAAAAAAAAAATGATATCAAGCTCAATTCTCATGAAAATCTTCTCACTAATAACTCTGTTTTAGACTTATGCAATTCATATGTCATCATTGTATTAAAAAGGAACTAAAACACACTAAAAATAATAATAAAGACTCATAAAAAAAATAGTAGACAAAAATAAAAGAAATCCTAAATCATTCCCCCCACACTTAATTCTTACATTGTCCTCAATGTAAGTCTATTAACCCAAATGAAAGAATCATGTGTAAGAGAAAAGAACTAATAACATAAGAATAGGAAAAGCTAAGACTCAAAACAAAACAAACTCATGCAACCTGAATAATCTTAAAATACTAAACAAAAATTAACAAGTAAACATAAAAAGATTAAAATCAAACTGACAAGGTGTGTCTCAAGTCTCCCTTACTCAGACCTTGTTCAGAATGAATACTTCTAAATTGCTTAAAACACAACAAACTATTTTTTTTTTTTGAAAAGAAGAAATCAAACTGACAAGATATGTCTCAAGTCTCCCTTACTCAGACCTTGTTCAGAATGAATACTTCTAAATGGCTTAAAACACAACAATTTTTTTTTTTTTAAATTAGCAAAATATGTCCCTTACCCCCTACTAAAATATGACATTGTCCCCAATGTCAAATTTTAAAGGTAGAATTTAGGAGATATTACCTGCAGAGGTTGCTAACCACTTATTATAACTGAGACACAACAAGCAAAATGTTAGATAATGTCACAAAGACAAAGTGCAATCCACTCCTTGCTCGTCCATATCTCTTTTTCTTTTTCCGAGCGTTTGCGAAACAACCGTAGCAGATAAACACTCATAAGCTTGGAGCTTTTTGAGTAAATCTTCAATGGTTGTAGCAGAAATTATGGTTCTCCTTGCCTCTGAAAACATGAATCCATTTTCCACAGCATTATCTAAATATGAAAGCAAATTACTAAAATAACCATTAATATTAAGCAAACCAATGGGTTTCTTATTTGTGACCAAAGATGACCAAGAAGCCACGCAAGCTATTTCTTCCAATGTACCCAGACCTCCTGGTAAAGCAATGAATGCATCGGCAGAATGGTACATGATTGTTATCCGTTCAGGGATACTCCAGACTTGTATTTCCTTACCCAAGGTAGGTCCACAAAAATCTGTGAATAGTTTTGGCACGATTCCTAGAACTGGACTTCCTCCGGCGTGTGCTGCTGTAGCGACTGCTCCCATTAAACCCGTACTACCGCCTCCATAAATCAACTGGATCTTTTGTTGGGCAAGTATTACTCCAACTCTTATGGCTTCATCAGCGAATATGTTATTTTTCCCTGGATAAGCACCTCCAAAGACACAAATTTTTTTAATGCGCTGGGACGAAGTATTTTCCATTTTTTTTTCTTTTTCGAGTGCCTGAAAGAGAATGAGTACATGGTGTAATATATAGAGGACTGAGTAGTGAATCAGACAAGAGTAATAATGTCGCCGAAAGTGTATCTGACCTGTCAGAAGAAAATGTTAACCTAACAAAAGATTTTTGCGTGATTTCAGGAAGAAAATCAAAAAGAGAAGAAAAAATCAACCGTAAAAGACAAATAAAAAAAAACGAGAATAATTACACAAATCGAACAACACGTAAATTAAACCAAAATAAAGTTATTGCAAATCAAACCAAAAACTGAGAAGTCATTTTTGTAGTTGTGATTGTGGCTCACATCTTCCTCTGGTTTTACGTCCAGAAACGGCTTAAACGCCTTCTATGAGTCGAGGATATGCTTCCCATCCAGTTTTCTTACAAGCTGGCAAACAGGGTCTTTTAACATCAGATTCCCAAGATGTTGCCATTCCCTTTGGAATTGCGGCCATAAATCAAGAATTTCTCTTTGTACGTCTCCACTAGGATGCGTCTCAAGAGAAAGTTGGATATTACCCAAATTCTCCTTACTCAGTCCATCCTTAATGAATTCAATTTTATCATCTCGATTAGAGGACGAAATCCCAATAGAACGACATTTACCGTTACACGTCCATCGTGCACATTTGTGCCAGTTTGAACTCATGCGCTTTGCTCGTCGCTTCTTTGCAAAAGTGCTTCTACCTGTACCTGGTAAATGTAAAACAGGAAGATATTCATCATCACGTACCTTGGCTTCAATTATCCAACGTATGTCTTCAGGAATCCCTTTGTGCATAAGCATTCTTAATCTTTCAAATCGAACTTGGTAAAGCTTCAGTAAAATATTTCGAGGAAAAGGAGGAAATCGTTTCTGCAATCGTGTGAGAATATCATCCATCCTGAAAAAAAAATGAAAAAAATTGAAAGAGATATTGGAAGAGAAATTTATATACAATATCAGTTTTGTGGGTAGCTGATGGAACCGACTTAAATAATCACGGAGTACCGTTATCCGCCATTTAACCGGGGTTAAAAAAAATTATATTTACATCTAGTTATTTTCAAAACAAGGATCAGAAAGAAAAACAACATAAAAAAACTCAAAAATAAAATCCTAAATTCTTCCCCCCACACATAATTCTTACATTGTCATTAATGTAATGCTATTATCCCCCAATGCAAGAATTATATGTAAGAGAAAAGAACTATTAAACAAAAGAAACTTATGCAGCCTAAATGAACTTAAAAACAGTAAACACAATTAACAAAGAAACATAAGAAATAAAAATAAAAACAATAAAAATAATAAAAGAAAAAGAAAGAGGAAGCAAATCTGAATATGGAAGGTTGGCAATTTCATCTTTAATTGGGCTGCCTTCCCAATTAACACTTGAGTTAGTGTTTTGAGTCTAACCAACACCCCTTCTTGGCTTTTTACGCTTGTCAGGCTCATACATGAAATTTCCCAAATTTATGCGTTTGAGAGGTAGCTTTCTTTGCACAACAGTGGATGCATTCTCCATTACAAGTATTATTCCATCATCCTTGGTGGTGCATATCTCATCAAGGAATGATGCATCTTTTGGTACTTGTTGAATGACATCCACAAACAAACTGTTTAAGGTTTCCAGCGTGTCTTGTTCATGTTCATCCTCCTTGAACTTTGCGAATCTACTAGGAAAAGGTGGAGAAGAAACATTAGTAAAAATTGGAATCTCAAACGTTACCTCAGGTGCTGAAATACTCTTATTTGGATCATTGGCTTCATTATCCTCAAGAATAGAATTCATCTCTAATTTTGTCTCATCCTCATCTTGTTCCTCATTCCTCAAGGTCACAATAGTAGCATTCTCCTTTGGGTTAATCATCGTTTGGGCAGAGAGTTCTTCAGATCTTTGTGCTACCCATACCACCATACTACTAGCCAATAGGCTCATTTGCCTTTCCAAACTCTGGATACTTGCCCTTGTTTCCTGTTGAAATTGCAAAGTATTAGTAACAAGAGAATCGACAAGATCTTCTAAAGAAGTACCTGAGTTTTGAGTCATATGTAGTGGCTGAAAAAGATCTGGTTCTTGAGACCATGATTGATTAAATCTAGATGGATGAGTGTAATTGGCATAAGGATCTACTTCTTGGTAATTTTTCGAGTAGCCATAATTAGTATGATCCCACCATCCCTCATGGTAAGTGTTTGAGTAATGATCATACTGTTGGTCTTGGAACACTTGATGGCCTTGACATCCTCCCATGGCCAATTGTTGAACTGGGGAGGTGAGATTGGCTTGTTGATTCTCCATGTTCATGTATGCCACCAACTCTTCAAGTGTTAGATTGCTCAATTCCATTGTTTTTTTTTTTTTTTTAAATTTGAGAAGAAAAACTTGTATGTACAAGAAAATAAAACTAATTAGAACTGAAAATAAGAATAAACCAAGTAACAAATAAACTAAAGAAAGCAATCCCCGGCAACGGCGCCAAAAATTTGATGCACCCAAAAGAGTGTATCTTATTTAACCTTGCACTAAAAAGATAAATTGTAAGTATAGTAGTTAGCAAGGGTCGAGTCCTCAGGGATTGGGTTTTAGTTTATAAGTTAATAGTTTAAAACTTAAATTCAAGAACAATAAAAGAAAAGGGGTTTTTGAAGCCAGATTTAAACTAAAGTAAATAATAAGAATAAGATGCAAGGCGGTATAACCAGCCAATAAAAATATATATACTAAATTAGGCGGTATAACCAGCCAATAAAAATAAAACAAAGTTAATATACAAATTAGGCGGTATAACCAGCCAATAAAAATAAATATACTTTTAAAAATAAGCAAACTAGAAAAGTAAGAAAACAAGTAAGTAAGAAGAATCAAATATGAAAAATATGGTTAAGGTTTCATTCTCCACCACTAGACATCATTAAGAATCAATTTCAGATCTATCAATATCAACCAACTATCAAAGTTAACAACCGTAGATAACAACAAGCTCTGTTATCCCAATCTTTCCTTAGTTTGTCGTTAAATAGAACAAGCTCTCTATTTAATCTCTAACCATTAAACAACCTAGAATAAGCTCTCTAAATTCAATTTAATGGCAGCTTTATGATGAGAAAGATAGGTTGATCTAAGCAACAAACACATAAGCTCGGATTGTTCAACTTAGGTTATGTTCCACTTTGCGATTATTGAAAACTTGACCATAATCATTAATCACAAATTGCCACTTATGAATAGGAAATCAAGACAATTACACGGATCAAGACTCCTAAACTAGCAATAGATAATTATCAAGATCTATCTAGTTGTACACCTAAACAAATCAAGACAACATCATGAACAATTCTTGTAGAAGAACATAAGCAACTTTGATAGAAAATTAATGATAGATAGAATCTGAAAATCAATCATAAAACATGTCTAGGGCTTTGAAATCACCCTTAACCAAATAGAAGTTTAGCCTAGCATAGGCATTATAAACATAAAATTAAATAGAATCTAAGAAGAAAATAAAAGAAAGAAAGAAGAAGAAGAAAATAAAGAAAAAGAAAACTAGAGAAAAGAAAGAAGAAGAAAACTTAGAGAATTTTATTACAATGGCTAATATCCTACCAATGTACAATATGATCCTCTACAATCATCCAAGGCGCTCTATTTATACACATTTTGGAGGGCTAAATGACAAGAGACAAGCTTTACAAATTTCAAAGGTAGGTATAATAGGTGGGTGCATTTTCTAACAATTTTCGTCATACATGACGATTTTGATCAGCCAACTTGATGGTCGATTTTGTCAATTTTGGAGGCCTTATCTGATCACATGGTCTTCTAGAAAAATGTTACCCTATCAGTTACTGATCCATAGCCGTTGGAATCAGCTCATTTGCTGATGTGGATAAGAAGATATGGGCAAAATACGAAAACAGGTCAGCACAGACGTCATTGCACATCAGCCAACTTCATGGTCGATTTCGCTAGGGAAAACGACTCCGTTGCAAGAAGTGTAAAACATGAAAAAGATAAATATGCCTCTTAGCTTTGCACGGCTACAAATTTCAGCCTTATTGCTTCAGTGAAACTCGAGATATAGCTGATATGGCAAAAGGTGTCGGAACTGGAACTGAACTGGATTTGCCCTTAATTCTAGTAATCTGAAATCACTCAAAGAAACTTGTGAAAAACACCAAAATACATAAAAATATAAAAGATCATAAACACAATTAGACTAAACAATAATAACTCGTATTTGACACAAAACAATAATAAAACATAACTAAAAACTATATAATTATACGAGTTATCAATAATCATGAATTACAAATTGCTACAAATGAATAGGAATCAAGACAATTATATGGATCAAGATTCCTAAACTAGCATTAGATAATTATCAAGATCTATCTAGTTTGAAGCCTAAACAAATCAAGACAACATCATGAACAATTCTTATAGAAGAACACAAGCAACTTTGATAGAAAAATAATGATAGATAGAATCTCAAAATCAATTACAAAACATGTCTAGGGCTTTAAAATCACCCTTAACCAAAGAGAAGTTTAGCCTAGCATAGGTATAGATAATATATACATAAAACTAAAAACAAAATAAAAGAATGGAGAAGAAGAAGAAGAAGAAGAAGAAGAAGAAGAAGAAGAAGAAGAAGAAGAAGAAAATTAATGATGATCCTTGAGTCTCCTCAAAAGATATCTAGTTTGTGGTTCAAAAAATGGTATTTATAGAATTTTAAAACCCTGGGAATAAGTCCTTACCGCATAAGTAAGCCTGGAGGCAGAAAAATCACGTTTTTGGGCAGTTTTTGCCATTTTTCCCGAATTATTGGCGTCTAGGTGCAGGAATTTAGCGCCTAGACGTCGAGCATACTGCCTTGTATTTTTTTGCTTCATCGTCTCGCACTTCTTCGGCTAATTTGGATGACCATTTCTTGTCCGATTTGGGCATGTAAACTACCGTTGGGAAGGTATTCAAATCAGCTTCAAAAGTCAAGAGGAAGTTTATTCAAATAAAAACTTTAACATAATGTTTTCCTTGCAACAAGCTCCGGAAGTCAAATCTGCCTTTTTACTTTGCAATCAGAAATTGATCTTTTTGACTCGCGAGTCTTCTTCCATCTTGTAATTATGATTTTGTAAGTTCTTTACCATCATTATTGACATCTTTTGACTTCATTCTCTTTATTGTACCTAAAATTCAAAAATATAATATAAGTAAACAAGATAAACATCGAAAATATAACAAAAACTAAAGGTAAAAATGCATAAAATGTATATTTTATGAGCTTATCAATACCATACATGGACCTGACCCGAACATAGCTCGGCTCGGCCCATGGACACCTCTAGTCCCAGCCATGCCCAATATATATAAATATTAATTGAAAAATATTTTTTGAATAGTGAAATGGGCTTTCGGGCTGGCCCGAAATGGGTTTGGACAAAAGAAATAATAAATTTTCGGGCCCTAGCCCGACCCATGGACACCTCTAGTCAAAGCCGTCGAAAATGTCCTTATCAATCTGGTACATCGGGAGAGAGTTTGCATCACAATAATACTGTTATACATATTTTGCTCGATAATCCGTTTTACTATTCAAAAAATATTAATTTTTTTTATATATTTTATAATTAAATAAAAAATATAATTTTTTAAAATTATAAATTATATAATTTTTATTTAAAATTTATTATTTAATATTTAAAAAAAAAACAACTTCTTCTTCATGAAGAATCATCTTCATGAAGAAGAAGTAATGAAGGGAAATCGCAAGTAGGGGTGGCGATTTCCCTTCATTTAAAACAAAAAATAAAATAAAATTTTATACAGAGGGAAATCATCACCCACGGTGGTGATTTTTCACCCATGGCTCATGACGATTTCTCAACTTAGTTTTAAAAAAAAATTAAAATTTTTTATTGAAAAATCGTCATGGAACATGGTGATTTTTCAACAGGTTTATAAAAATGAATTTCAATAAATAATGTCAAAACATCGATACTTTAAGAATTAAAAAAAAAAAAAAAACCTATATTAAGATAAAAAGCCCGTGATTGTGGTTTTTGAAATTCGTTTTACATCTATAAACTTTTTTATATTTGTACAAATGAAGAAAACAAAATTCTAAAGAGTTCTAAAAGCTTAGCTGTTGTCCACAAACTTCTTTATCTTCACGTGTTTGATCATAAGTGATAACTGTTCTCATTTTTCTTTTCAATTCATGTAATTACGGGTTGAATCTCCATGTCAACTACTGCTAGATTTTTTATCTTTAGATCGAATTTTTCTTAGCTTTAATACTAACTAGATAATGTTACATCTACTTTTGTGACTGAAAAAAAAAATGTATAAATATATATGATTAATTTTTTTAATGAAAAGATAGATATTTAAAAAAATGATAATTTTTGGAGGGAATGATTGTTTTTTTTATAAAAAAAATGTAGTTTTTTAAGTGAGGGTATTTTTTTTAAGAAAGTGATAATTTTTTTTTTAAAGAGAGTGGATAATTTTAAAAAATATATAGGTATATTAAAAAATTAAAAGACATAAATATCTTATAATATTATTATTTAATTTATTTAAATTTGGTTTTTTAATCAATTAAAAAAATAATTGAATTAGTTTGACTTGATTCGTGATATCAATTTAAATATTTCTTTTAAATAAATATAGCTCTAGACAAAGACTGAAATATCTCCAATCATTTATTAACATCTCAAGGTACTGATAGGATGTCAATGGGATGGGTATCCCAATCCCTATACCTGAAATCGCTTTTGGGGTAAAAATTTATAGGGTAAATTTAAAAAATATATCATTAATAATATAATAATTGTTAAATAATATAATGAGTAAAAATTATTTGAAAAAAAATGAAAAAATCAAAAATTGTTAAAAAAATTGTAAAGATAAAATTAGGGTTTTTTATACGAATATAGCCAAAAAAAAAATTAAACCCCAAACTACCTATACTTTTAGATTATTTCCCAAAATACGCTCGTTTTAAAATTAGCTGGGAAATCGCCACCCCCATGGCGATTTCCCAGCATCAAAATATTGATTTTGGCTAAAAATACCAAGGGAAATCGCCATGGGGGGTGGCGATTTCCCTTGGTATTTTTTTCAAAATTTGATAAAAATACCAAGGGAAATCGCCACCCCCCATGGCGATTTCCCTTGGTATTTTTAACCAAATTTGTAAAAAGAATGAAGGGAAATCGCCATGGGGGGTGGCGATTTCCCTTCATGTAATTTTTTTTTTTTTTAATAAATCAACAAATTTTAATTTTTTTTAATTTGTAAATTTTATTTTTTAAATTTAAAAATTATAAATTAAATTAAGTTTCTTATTAAATTTAAATATGGAAAATTTTATTTCTTATAAAAATTAAAAAAACAAAATAATATTTCTTCTTAAATTTGTATATCAAAAATTATATTTGTAAGTTTTGTTTAAATTTTAAAATTTTGTAAGTTTTGTTTTTTAATTTTAAATTTTATAAATTAAATTAAAATAATTTTTTTATAATTAAAAAAAAAAATTCGTAAGGTAAATTTTATTATTTAAAATTTATGAACAAATTTTTTTAAATTTTGTTAATTGATTTGTATTAGATAAAAACAAAAAACAAACAAAAAAAACTTGCATTACATTTTCCCTTATAATCCAAAGTACATGATAAGTTGAGAAAAACATGTAATTCATTTATTGTTGATGCGAAGTCTCCCCCAATATGCCAAATCGTTGCGGACAATTTCGACGGTTATGACCTCCGTTTCTGCATAATCCACAACGTTTTGGTTGGCCTTTCTCCCTGAGGTCCATTTCATTACGAATACGACTTGATTTTGGCCGACCATGTGGATTTCTCCGCATTTCTTGATTGGGACACACTTCTGGACCATCATATTGAGGCCAGTAACCTTCATTTCCAACAGCTTCGAACTCATGTCTATAAACATTCAATATATTTTCCAGTTTATAGACTTTGTCCACATATTGCATGCAATCTACATGGACATGTGCACAGGCAGCAACTACATGTGAACAAGAGAACCTTTGTGCTTGAAACTTTCCACAATCACACCACATGTCACTGAGGTTGACTTTGTAGTTCATTGCAGAAACACCCTCTTGTGGAGCAACTAACTCTTCAACCAGAAAAGATTGATTTGCTCGCGTAAAATTACGAACAATGTGGGAGTTAGCTTTCGTGCGATTTTCTTGCATAGCTTGTGTGACTGTTTCACAATATGTGTGCCCTCCCTCCATCATGGCAATTTGTTTGTTCCCCATCTTAACAAAAAGTGCAGCCAACCTATAATATGTTGATTGCACTAAAGCAGTAATGGGAAGATGACGCGTTCCCTTCAACACCGAATTGATAGATTCAGCTAGGTTGGTTGTCATATGGCCATAACGCCTTCCTTGATCATATGACTGCGCCCACTTCTCCTCGGGGATCCTATCAAGCCAGTTAGCCGCCTCTGCATTTTCTCCACGAAGATTGTCATACATGAAATGAAAATTCGGTCCCCTCAACTCGTATCCTAATAAATTTAAAAACAAAAAACTTTTGAATTTCAATATTATTTTATATGCTAAACGAAATATAAGAGATAAAATAACTATGATTTGATTCCATACCCATGTTAACAATTTGTCGACGCAATTCCTTATTGTTAAACTTTTTCATAAAGTTCGCTGCAATGTGTCGAATGCAGTACACTGAATATGCATGTGGAGGATTCCATCCACCATTGCGTCTAATCGCAGCTTTGATGGCTTCATGTCGATCAGACAGCAAGCAAATGCCAGGCTGTTTTGTCACGTGTCTGCGCAAGTTACTGAGAAAGAATGACCAAGCCTCTGTTGTCTCACCCTCCACAATGGCAAAGGCAATTGGCAGTATGTTTCGATTGCCATCTTGTGCAATAGCTAACAATAATGTGCCTTTGTATTTTCCATATAAGAAAGTACCGTCTATTTGCACAATTGGTTTACAATACGGATACCCTTCAATGCACGACTTAAATGTCCAAAATAGTCGATGGAATATTCTCTTACCTTGGACCAATCGATCACCGTGATATGCAGGTATCGTTTGCAATTCCACAATTGTACCAGGCACGAAATGTTGCATTGCACCTAACCATTTAGGTAGCTCATTGTACGATCTTTCCCAATCGCCAAATACTCGAACAATTGCCTTTTGCTTTGCTTGCCATGTTTTCTTGTAGGAGGTGATGTATCCATACCGGATTCGCATCTCAGCGATCAAAACTGAAACGGAAATCTCCGGATTTGCTTGGACCAATGACAAAATGCATGAGCAGATCATGTTACAATCTAACTTGCAATGATCTTGTGAAATCCTCGCCGATGTGCAAGTATGAGGCCCTTCATATTTTCTAATCTCCCATAGATGTTTCTTCTTCATAAAAGTTGCCCTTATTCTCCAATTACACCCATTCCCATACATTAAGCACTTGGCATAATATTTCGTCGGCTCAGATTCAATTACTCTGTAATCTACAGAGTTTTTGATGTTATAGTGCTTGATAGCTGAAAGCACAGCCTCTTTCGTTGGGAATTGTAACCCAACACACAGATCAAGTGCAGATGGATCAAATGTCAGAGGCGTAGCTAATGTATGAACATACTCTGGAAATTCCGGCACATGCATTGCCTCCAGATCCAGTGTATGCATATGGGATGCAGCCTGATATGGGGGAATATCTCGATGAGTGTTGATATCTCCATGAGTGTTGATCTCAGCAGGGACGACGTCTGGGTCAGAATCAGTATTGTCATCACTTGCGAATTCAGCATCCTCTTCTTGCTCACTAAATTCACCAACATCTTCACCATGGACTCCACGTGGACGAACAGGATCAACACCAGCTGGCTCATCTTCGAGGGTAGTAGGAATTAGGGTTTGTGAGACTAATGAAGTCTGAAAAGTTGTAGCTTGAGATAAGGGCACGACTTCTTCTGTGGGAACGTCGTATGTAGTGTGAACATAGAACGACCCAGAATCATAATCTTCTATGGGAAAGTTTTCTGTTGTGCGAACATTTGAAGGGCCGCAATCATCGTCAACATCATCTATGTCAGCATATAACTCAAGGACACCAACATTTGCAAATGTCTCATGAGCATAAAACATGCATCTGACATCATCATCATCTTCAAGTGGAAATGTTCTATATCGGACACATCCTTCACCAATAGAAAGAGGATGCCTGTACTTAACCTCTGAAACTCTTTTTCTAGTTCCAGCTTTAATTTTTGTATGAATTTGCAGCTTCAGTTCCTCTAATGTGACGTCGTCTTCAACACGAAAACTTTTTGGACGTTCACAATCAAAGGTAGCACCTTCGTCAGTATTATGAATTTGGCCATTATAGTAGACCAATGCGATCAATCTATTGCTCATGTTGTGTAGCAAAAGAAAGAAGAAATATAGAAGGATGAGAATGAGAATGAGGAGGTTTTAGCACTCAGGAAAAATCTGATTGAAAAACTGTTGTATGGAGGTATTGTAAACCTTCATAAGTATTATGAATTTATAATGGTTCATTATGTTGTACCGGATAACAAATCCCATCCTTTGTATAGGATGAAATCTGATTCTGATATTCTGCCTAGGACTATTTGACTATTTGACTGAAAAAGTTATAACTTATTCAATGCAAAATGTCATTGATAAATCCCATCATTTGTCTCATCCATTGCAGAAAGAATCAAGTTCCAATATTTTCTCCAGCATTTGATGGACTGGAAAATAGCTGAAACCTGTCTAAAAACCTATATCATCAGTCTTATCCATTGCAGAAAAAATCAAGTTCCAATATTTTCTCCAGCATTTGATGGACTGGAAAATAGCTGAAACCTGTCTAAAAACCTATATCATCAGTCTTATCCATTGCAGAAAAAATCAAGTTCCAATATTTTCTCCAGCATTTGATGGACTGGAAAATAGCTGAAACCTGTCTAAAAACCTATATCATCAGTCTTATCCATTGCAGAAAAAATCAAGTTCCAATATTTACTGCAGCATTTGATGGACTGGAAAATAGCTGAAACCTGTCTAAAAACCTATATCATCAGTCTTATCTATTGCAGAAAAAATCAAGTTCCAATATTTTCTCCAGCATTTGATGGACTGGAAAATAGCTGAAACCTGTCTAAAAACCTATATCATCAGTCTTATCCATTGCAGAAAAAATCAAGTTCCAATATTTTCTCTAGCATTTGATGGACTGGAAAATAGCTGAAACCTGTTTAAAAACCTATATCATCAGTCTTATCCATTGCAGAAAAAATCAAGTTCCAATATTTTCTGCAGCATTTGATGGACTGAAATATAGCTGAAATTTTTTTTTCTGCTTTCCAGAATTTCACTTGTTTGCTTATGAAAATGTAATGCAAGTTTTTTTGTTTGTTTTTTGTTTTTATCTAATACAAATCAATTAACAAAATTTAAAAAAATTTGTTCATAAATTTTAAATAATAAAATTTACCTTACGAATTTTTTTTTTAATTATAAAAAAATTATTTTAATTTAATTTATAAAATTTAAAATTAAAAAACAAAACTTACAAAATTTTAAAATTTAAACAAAACTTACAAATATAATTTTTGATATACAAATTTAAGAAGAAATATTATTTTGTTTTTTTAATTTTTATAAGAAATAAAATTTTCCATATTTAAATTTAATAAGAAACTTAATTTAATTTATAATTTTTAAATTTAAAAAATAAAATTTACAAATTAAAAAAAATTAAAATTTGTTGATTAATTAAAAAAAAAAAATTACATGAAGGGAAATCGCCACCCCCCATGGCGATTTCCCTTCATTCTTTTTACAAATTTGGTTAAAAATACCAAGGGAAATCGCCATGGGGGGTGGCGATTTCCCTTGGTATTTTTATCAAATTTTGAAAAAAGTACCAAGGGAAATCGCCACCCCCCATGGCGATTTCCCTTGGTATTTTTAGCCAAAATCAATATTTTGATGCTGGGAAATCGCCATGGGGGGTGGCGATTTCCCAGCTAATTTTAAAACGAGCGTATTTTGGGAAATAATCTAAAAGGATAGGTAGTTTGGGGTTTAATTTTTTTTTGGCTATATTCGTATAAAAAACCCGATAAAATTACCCTTGATAAAAAAATCATCTCTTACCTTTTCTTCTTATTTTTTAATTAAAAATAAATTTTTTTTTAATTTTAAAAAATAAATATTTAAATATACTTTTTTTATTAAAAATTTTAAAAAATAAAAAATAATAAATAATAAAAATAATATTTCTAAAATTTTTTACTTTTTTTATTTTTTTAAATTTTAAAAAATAAATATTTAAATATATAAATTTATTTTTAATTAAAATTTTTAAAAAATAATATTTTTTGAATGAGTAAAGAAAAGAAAATGAGTTTTTTTTTTAAAGATAATTTTATCTTTACAATATATTTTTTAATAATTTTTAATTTTTTTAATTCTCTTTTTCAAATAACTCTTGCTCATTAGATTATTTAATAATTATTTGATTATTAAGCGAATGTTTTTTAAATTTACCCAAATATCCGTGGCAACTCCTGTGGGGATTTAACGAGTATGAAGAATCCTCATATTTGTGATTCCTTAAAAAAATTAAAACTCTCCTAGGGTTTCTCTAGTGGGGGCTTCGGTCTTGTCTTTAGTGCAAGTTTTATTTTTTCTCCTTGATGGTTAGGTGATAGGTATTGACGATACCTTTTACTTTGTTTTGACATAAGTAATCGAGAAAGAGAAAAGAGAGTGAGTATGATAGACGCCTTGGAGGAGTTATGGAGCAAACTGGTATTGACAGATGCGGAACAAAGTGAAGTGTTCGTTGAGAAGGATTGGGTCGCTGCGACTCTGGAAGAGGGAAAGAATTGCTTGGTGGGGAGAATTCTGACTTAAAGAATGTGAATGTGGATGCCATGAAGACAGTCTTTACAAAGCTATGGAAAATAACGAAAGGAATCCAGATAAGTGAAGTGGGGGATAAACTTTATGTTTTCCGATTTGAAGATTCAACTGTCAAGGATAGGGTTCTTATGCATCAGCCATGGTCTTTCAATAAGGCCCTTCTTGTGTTTCGTGATTTTGATGGATTGAAATCACCCAGTCAGATGAATATGAACTGGTGTCCTTTTTGGGTTCAAATACATGGTTTACCACTGGGTTTTATGAATGAAAGGGTAGGAACTGTGATTGGTGAATCCATAGGTGATGTGGAGGAAGTGGATGTCCGGAATGACAATATGGCATGGGATCGATGTCTAAGGGTCAGAGTCAATATAAATGTCCATAAATCTCTGAAGAGAGGAAGCAGAATTGCAGTAGATGATGGAAATAAAAAATTAGTTTTGTTTCGCTATGAACGTCTACCCGATTTCTACTATGTGTGGCAAATTGGATCACCTTGAAGGAGATTGCGTTGATGCTTTGAATATGAAGAAAGGTGGTGGGAAAATCCACAGGGGTTATGGGACATGGCTACGAGCAGAGTTAAATAAAAGTTGGACACATGACTTAACCGGCTTTGACTCAAGTCCGATTGATAGTAAACAAGTATCCAGTGAAGGGAGGTCTGCTACAAGTGGCCATTATGCTAAGGTCGGTAATCTGGATGATGATTTCCAGCCAAGGACAGCCATGAACACCGATGACTTGGGGCTTAGTGGAATGAGGAAGGACCAGGGTAAATCAGTCTTTGAACAGGTGAGATCCACTGGAATTTCGCCATTGTATGACGAGATGTCAGGAGCAAATAAAGGAATCTACCAGCATTCTAGGGGAGACACAGTGGGATTTGAAATTACTAGAGAGAAAGTCAATGCGAATGAGTTGGTGGGGATGAATGCGGAAATAAGTGAAGTTGCAGTTGACAAATTTAACTACCAAGAGGAGCGGGAAAGAGTAAACCATTCTGATATGGAAAGAGCAGTGGACCCAGCTCATATTAAAGACTTGCTGACTAGTCCTGGGGGCCACCGAATAACTATGTCAACATCAGGAAAGTGGAAACGGAGGGGGCCAATGTCACAAAGTGACAAAATTCTTGTCGACTCAGTTGGGTTCGCTGGGAATAAAAGGGATTTATCGGATCTATTTCAAGTATGTGTATCTCCTTCTAAGAGATATAGAGTCCAAGAAAAAGGCGATGGTCAAGCATCGGTTAAAATGGCGGAGACTGACTTGATGGGTCAGTCCCGCCAAGACCAATGAGTTGCATGGTGTGGAACTGCAGGGGATTGGGGGCTCCTCGCTCAGTTCATGAACTGACCCGTTTGGTCAGAAATAATAGGCCCCTACTGTTATTTCTTTCGGAAACTAAAAGAAATAATGGTGAAATGGAGTGGTTGAGATCGAGAATTGGATACGATTTTTGTTTTACAGTTAGCTGTGTGGGACGATGCGGAGGGTTAGCTTTGTTATGGATGTCGGATATTTCGGTATCGGTCCAGTCTTTTTCTACCTCTCATATTGATGCACATGTTAAGGAGGGGACTTTCGTTCATGAATGGCGTTTTACGGGTTTCTATGGTCAGCCGAAAACACATCGACGAGAAGAATCATGGAATTTGTTGAGATTGTTAAAAAATAGAAGTCATTTGCCTTGGCTTTGTGCAGGTGATTTCAATGAAATTTGATAACTCGTATAATTATACAGTTTTTAGTTATGTTTTATTATTGTTTTGTGTCAAATACGAGTTATTATTGCTTAGTCTAATTGTGTTTATGATTTTTTATATTTTTATGTAATTTGGTGTTTTTCACGAGTTTCTTTGAGTGATTTCAGATTACTAGGTTAAATCAACAATTAAGGGCAAATTCAGTTCAGTTCCAGTTCCGACACCTTTTGCCATATCCGCTATATCTGGAGTTTCACTGCAGCAATAAGGCTGAAATTTTAACCGTGCAAAGTTAAGAGGCATATCTAACTTTTTCATGTTTTACACTTCTTGAAACGGAGTCGTTTTCCCTAGCGAAATTGACCATCAAGTTGGCTGATGTGCAATGACGTCTGTGCTGACCTGTTTTGGTATTTGGCCCATATCTTCTGATCCACATCATCAAATGAGCTGATTCAAACGGCTATGGATCACTAACTGATAGGGGAACATTTGTCTAGAAGACCATGTGATCAGATCAAGCTTCCAATATTGACAAAATCGACCATCAAGTTGGCTGATCAAAATTGTCATACAATATGACGAAAATTGTTAGAAAAATGCACCCACCTATTATACCTACCTTTGAAATTTGTAAAGCTTGTCTCTTGTCATTTAGTCCTCCAAAATGTGTATAAATAGAGGGCCTTGGATGATTGTAAGAGGTATTGTACATTGGTAGGATATTAGCCATTGTAATAAAATTCTCTAAGTTTTCTTCTTCTTTCTTTTCTCTAGTTTTCTTTTTCTTTATTTTCTTCTTCTTCTTTCTTTCTTTTATTTCCTTCTTAGATTCTCTTTAATTTTATGTTTATGTTTACAATGCCTATGCTAGGCTAAACTTCTATTTGGTTAAGGGTGATTTCAAAGCCCTAGACATGTTTTGTGATTGATTTTCAGATTCTATCTATCATTAATTTTCTATCAAAGTTGCTTATGTTCTTCTACAAGAATTGTTCATGATGTTGTCTTGATTTATTTAGGTGTACAACTAGATAGATCTTGATAATTATCTATTGATAGTCTAGGAGTCTTGATCCGTGTAAATGTCTTGATTTCCTATTCATAAGTGGCAATTTGTGATTAATGATTATGGTCAAGTTTTCAATAATTGCAAAGTGGAATATAACCTAAGTTGAACAATCCGAGCTTATGTGTTTGTTGCTTAGATCAACCTATCTTTCTCATCATAAAGCTGCCATTAAATTGAATTTAGAGAGCTTATTCTAGGTTGTTTAATGGTTAGAGATTAAATAGAGAGCTTGTTCTATTTAACGACAAACTAAGGAAAGATTGGGATAACAGAGCTTGTTGTTATCTACGGTTGTTAACTTTGATAGTTGGTTGATATTGATAGATCTGAAATTGATTCTTAATGATGTCTAGTGGTGGAGAATGAAACCTTAACCATATTTTTCATATTTGATTCTTCTTACTTACTTGTTTTCTTACTTTTCTAGTTTGCTTATTTTTAAAAGTATATTTATTTTTATTGGCTGGTTATACCGCCTAATTTGTATATTAACTTTGTTTTATTTTTATTGGCTGGTTATACCGCCTAATTTAGTATATATATTTTTATTGGCTGGTTATACCGCCTAATTTAGTATATATATTTTTATTGGCTGGTTATACCGCCTTGCATCTTATTCTTATTATTTACTTTAGTTTAAATCTGGCTTCAAAAACCCCTTTTCTTTTATTGTTTTCTTTGAACGTAAGTTATAAACTAATAACTCATAGATTAAAACCCAATCCCTAAGGACTCGACCCTTGCTAATCATTATACTTACAATTGATCTTTTTAGTGCAAGGTTAAATAAGATACACTCTTTTGGGTGCATCAAATTTTTGGCGCCGTTGCCGGGGATTGCTTTATTTAGTTTATTAGTGTATTGGTTTATTCTTATTTTCAGTTGTAATTAGTTTTATTTTCTTGTACATACAAGTTTTTCTTTTCAAATTTAAAAAAAAAAAAAAAGAACGATGGATTTGAGCAGTCTAACACTTGAAGAGTTGGTGGCATACATGAACATGGAGAATCAACAAGCCAATCTCACCTCCCCAGTTCAACAATTGGCCATGGGAGGATGTCAAGGCCATCAAGGGTTCCAAGACCAACCGCATGATAATTACTCAAACACTTACCATGAGGGATGGTGGGATCATACTAATTATGGCTACTCGAAAAATTACCAAGAAGTAGATCCTTATGCCAATTACACTCATCCATCTAGCTTCAATCAATCATGGTCTCAAGAACCAGATCTTTTTCAACCACCACATATGACTCAAAACTCAGGTACTTCTTTAGAAGATCTTGTACATTCTCTTGTTACTTATACTTTGCAATTTCAACAGGAAACAAGGGCAAGCATCCAGAGTTTGGAAAGGCAAATGAGCTTATTGGCTAGTAGTACGGTGGAATTAGTAGCAGAAAGATCTCTAGCACTCCATTCCCAAACGGTGATTAACCCAAAGGAGAATGCTACTATTGTGACCTTGAGAAATGAGGAACAAGATGAGGATGAGACAAAACCAAAGATGGATTCACTTCATGAGGATAATGAAGCAACCATTCAAATTGAGAGTACTTTGACACCTCAGGTAGCTTTTAAGGTTCTTATTTCTACTAATGTTCCTTCTCCACTTTTTCCCAGCAGATTTGCAAAGTCCAAAAAGGAGGAACATGAACAACAATTTTTGGAAACCTTAAACAGCTTGCTTGTGGATGCCATTAGACAAATACCAAGATATGCACAATTCCTCAAAGAGCTATACCCCACCAAGAATGATGAAATAATACGTGTGGGGGAGAATGCATTGGCTATTTTGCAAAGAAAACTTCCTCCAAAACGCAAAAATCCGAGAAGTTTCATGTCTAAGCCAAAAGATCCTAAAAAGCCAAGAAGGGGAATTGGCTAGGCTGAAAACAATCAATCAAGTGCTAATTAGGGGAGGCAGCCTAATTAGTGAAAGCATTGCCAAACTGCCATCCTCAGATTTGCTCTCTTTTTCTTTATCTTTTTCTTATGTTTCTTTGCTAATTGTGTTTAGTGTTTCTAAGTTCATTTAGGCTGCATAAGTTTATTTTGTTTATTAGTTCTTTTCACTTACACATGATTCTTTATTTGGGATTAATAGCATTACATTAATGACAATGTAAGAATTATGTGTGGGGGGAAGAATTTAGGATTTTATTTAGAGTGTTTTGTTTTTTAGTCTTTTTATGTTGTTTTTCTTTCTGATCCTTGTTTTGAAAATAACTAGATGTAAATATAATTTTTTAACCCCCGTTAAACGGCGGATAACGGTACTCCGTGATTATTTAAGTCGGTTCCATCAGCTACCCACAAAACTGATATTGTATATAAATTTCTCTTTCAATTTCTCTTTCATTTTTTTTTTCAGGATGGATGATATTCTCACACGATTGCAGAAACGATTTCCTCCTTTTCCTCGAAATATTTTACTGAAGCTTTACCAAGTTCGATTTGAAAGATTAAGAATGCTTATGCACAAAGGGATTCCTGAAGACATACGTTGGATAATTGAAGCCAAGGTACGTGAAGATGAATATCTTCCTGTTTTGCATTTACCAGGTACAGGTAGAAGCACTTTTGCAAAGAAGCGACGAGCAAAGCGCATGAGTTCAAACTGCCACAAATGTGCACGATAGACGTGTAACGGTAAATGTCGTTCTATTAGGATTCCGTCCTCTAATCGAGATGATAAAATTGAATTCATTAAGGATGGACTGAGTAAGGAGAATTTGGGTAATATCCAACTTTCTCTTGAGACGCATCCTAGTGGAGATGTACAAAGAGAAATTCTTGATTTATGGCCGCAATTCCAAAGGGAATGGCAACATCTTGGGAATCTGATGTTAAAAGACCCTGTTTGCCAGCTTGTAAGAAAACTGGATGGGAAGCATATCCTCGACTCATAGAAGGCGTTTAAGCCATTTCTGGACGTAAAACCAAGGAAGATGTGAGCCACAATCACAACTACAATAAATAATTTCTCAGCTTTTGGTTTGATTTGCAATAACTTCATTTCGGTTTAATTTACGTGTTGTTCGATTTGTGTAATTATTCTCGTTTTTTTTTATTGGTCTTTTACGGTTGATTTTTCTTCTCTTTTTGATTTTCTTCCTGAAATCACGCAAAAATCTTTTGTTAGGTTAACATTTTCTTCTGACAGGTCAAATACACTTTCGGCGACATTATTACTCTTGTCTGATTCACTACTCAGTCCTCTATATATTACACCATGTACTCATTCTCTTTCAGGCACTCGAAAAAAAAATGGAAAGTACTTCGTCCCAGCGCATTAAAAAAATTTGTGTCTTTGGAGGTGCTTATCCAGGGAAAAATAACATATTTGCTGATGAAGCCATAAGAGTTGGAGTAATACTTGCCCAACAAAAGATCCAGTTGATTTATGGAGGTGGTAGTACGGGTTTAATGGGAGCAGTCGCTACAGCAGCACACGCCGGAGGAAGTCCAGTTCTAGGAATCGTGCCAAAACTATTCACAGATTTTTGTGGACCTACCTTGGGTAAGGAAATACAAGTCTGGAGTATCCCTGAACGGATAACAATCATGTACCATTCTACCGATGCATTCATTGCTTTACCAGGAGGTCTGGGTACATTGGAAGAAATAGCTTGCGTGGCTTCTTGGTCATCTTTGGTCACAAATAAGAAACCCATTGGTTTGCTTAATATTAATGGTTATTTTAGTAATTTGCTTTCATATTTAAATAATGCTGTGGAAAATGGATTCATGTTTTCAGAGGCAAGGAGAACCATAATTTTTGCTACAACCATTGAAGATTTACTCAAAAAGCTCCAAGCTTATGAGTGTTTATCTGCTACGGTTGTTTCGCAAACGCTCGGAAAAAGAAAAAAAGATATGGACGAGCAAGGAGTGGATTGCACTTTGTCTTTGTGACATTATCTAACATTTTGCTTGTTGTGTCTCAGTTATAATAAGTGGTTAGCAACCTCTGCAGGTAATATCTCCTAAATTCTACCTTTAAAATTTGACATTGGGGACAATGTCATATTTTAGTAGGGGTAAGGGACATATTTTGCTAATTTGTTAAAAAAAATATATATATATATTGTTGTGTTTTAAGCTATTTAGAAGCATTCATTCTGAACAAGG
The DNA here is from genome assembly GCA_030761205.1 of Fremontodendron californicum. Taxonomy (NCBI): domain Eukaryota; kingdom Viridiplantae; phylum Streptophyta; class Magnoliopsida; order Malvales; family Malvaceae; genus Fremontodendron; species Fremontodendron californicum. The sequence continues at coordinate 7,593,465 of JAULJL010000037.1, forward strand.
TCTGAGTAAGGGAGACTTGAGACATACCTTGTCAGTTTGATTTAATCTTTTCAAAAAAAAAAAAAACTATCTGGTCCGTTTATTATCTGCATGTGTTTTTCTTTTCTTTTATTATTTTTATTTTTATTTTTATGCTTATTTATTAATTATTTGTTTAGTATTTTAGGAATATTTAGGTTGCATGAATTTGTTTTGTTCTGAGTCTTAGTTATTTCTATTCTTATGTTATTAGTTCTTTTCTCTTACACATGATTCTTTCATTTGGGTTAATAGCATTACATTGAGGACAATGTAAGAATTAAGTGTGGGGGGAAGGATTTAGGATTTCTTTTATTTTTGCCTATTATTTTTTTTTATGAGTCTTTAATATTATTATTATTATTAAAAAATTTTAGTGTGTTTTAGTTCTTTTCTATACTATGATGAGATATGAATTGCATAGGTCTAAAACTAGTCTAGTAGTGAGAAGATTTTTCATGAGAATTAAGCTTGATATCATTTTTCATGGAGCCAATGTTAATATGATATGTTGATTGAGAAAGAAGCATGTTTAGACTTAAAATTGACTTGTATAAACATCCTTGTGAGTTTTGAGCCTATATGATTGATGCATTATACAAATCAATCTAATTTCTTTCTTGAGTGCTCTTATGATTACATGATTCTCTAGAACTTGCTTTAGACCTTGTTGAGACTATATTGATGCATGTGACAACATGAATATGATAGAGGCATTAGGATTTTTAGCCAGGGCCAAACAGCCATCCCTTATTGATGTTCCAAGAGAACACACCCCTAGTGAGCCAATTTGAGCCTACATTGAATAAGCTATTTATTTGGTAACCACAACTTACACCTAGCCTAAATATAACCCTTGTTCTAAAGATGGATTATATATTTTGAGACATATTGCAAAAAAACAAGGGATATTTTTAGTTAAAAATTTGGGTTGGAAACAAAAGATAAGTGTGGGGGAAGAAAAGAAAAGAAAAAGTCAAGAGAAAAAGAAAGGGATCATTGTCAAATACATTCCCATATTAAAAAAAAAAAAAAATCTTCTCTTGAACTTCTAGTTAAAGTAAAGAAAAAGATGTTATAAAGTTGGTTAGAATGATGCAAAGGCTCAACATGAATATTTAGCCTATGTTATTATGTGCTTTATAAGAGTTTTGAGAAGTTTTATTTGTATGATCTTATTATGTCTCTAAACTCTATGAACTCTTTGGAACCTTTGTGATATCTTTATCCTTTTGTTCTTTAACCATATTATAACCCTTTGGCCCCATTACAACCTTGAATAAAGACCTCTTGATTTATGAAGTTGTATGATCTAAATAGTGGAAAATAGGTGGACAAGCAAGCATATGGTAGAAGTGTTTTCATGAGATTGATTGAGTGTAAACACTTTACCACTACTTTAAAGAGTGAAAATCAAGAGAGTATCCCATGTGAGAAGTTGAGATTAAGTTTGAATATGCACTACTTTGATTGAAATATGTTATGTTAATATTGGCTTAACTCAAACTATTTACATTCAAGCATGATTTTTTTTGAAATTCTTTGAGCTATTGATTAGTTTATAAGACTTGTCCAATGATTATCTCTAATTTATATTGGAAGGATTAGTTATAATAATTATTATTATTATTTTTAGTTTTTCTTATGTCTTCAATGTTTGTGGGTATCGTTCTAGTAAACCCTCACGAGACTAAACTCGTCCACTAGGGACACATAGGGGTTTAAAGGCTTGTGTCACATGCTAAGTGCCACCGTGATTTCCTACGAAAATGGATTAGATTAGATTTTCTTATTTTATTTTTATTGAGTCGTTGCTAGGGACTAGCAACAATCTAAGTGTGGGGGTGTGATAACTCGTATAATTATACAGTTTTTAGTTATGTTTTATTATTGTTTTGTGTCAAATACGAGTTATTATTGCTTAGTCTAATTGTGTTTATGATTTTTTATATTTTTATGTAATTTGGTGTTTTTCACGAGTTTCTTTGAGTGATTTCAGATTACTAGGTTAAATCAACAATTAAGGGCAAATTCAGTTCAGTTCCAGTTCCGACACCTTTTGCCATATCAGCTATATCTGGAGTTTCACTGAAGCAATAAGGCTGAAATTTTAACCGTGCAAATTTAAGAGGCATATCTAACTTTTTCATGTTTTACACTTCTTGAAACAGAGTCGTTTTCCCTAGCGAAATCAACCATCAAGTTGGCTGATGTGCAATGACGTCTGTGCTGACCTATTTTGGTATTTTGCCCATATCTTCTGATCCACATCCGCAAATGAGCTGATTCCAACGGCTATGGATCACTAACTGATAGGGGAACATTTTTCTAGAAGACCATGTGATCAGATCAAGCTTCCAATATTGACAAAATCGACCATCAAGTTGGCTGATCAAAATTGTCATACAATATGACGAAAATTGTTAGAAAAATGCACCCACCTATTATACCTACCTTTGAAATTTGTAAAGCTTGTCTCTTGTCATTTAGTCCTCCAAAATGTGTATAAATAGAGGGCCTTGGATGATTGTAAGAGGTATTGTACATTGGTAGGATATTAGCCATTGTAATAAAATTCTCTAAGTTTTCTTCTTCTTTCTTTTCTCTAGTTTTCTTTTTCTTTATTTTCTTCTTCTTCTTTCTTTCTTTTATTTCCTTCTTAGATTCTCTTTAATTTTATGTTTATGTTTACAATGCCTATGCTAGGCTAAACTTCTATTTGGTTAAGGGTGATTTCAAAGCCCTAGACATGTTTTGTGATTGATTTTCAGATTCTATCTATCATTAATTTTCTATCAAAGTTGCTTATGTTCTTCTACAAGAATTGTTCATGATGTTGTCTTGATTTATTTAGGTGTACAACTAGATAGATCTTGATAATTATCTATTGCTAGTCTAGGAGTCTTGATCCGTGTAATTGTCTTGATTTCCTATTCATAAGTGGCAATTTGTGATTAATGATTATGGTCAAGTTTTCAATAATTGCAAAGTGGAACATAACCTAAGTTGAACAATCCGAGCTTATGTGTTTGTTGCTTAGATCAACCTATCTTTCTCATCATAAAGCTGCCATTAAATTGAATTTAGAGAGCTTATTCTAGGTTGTTTAATGGTTAGAGATTAAATAGAGAGCTTGTTCTATTTAACGACAAACTAAGGAAAGATTGGGATAACAGAGCTTGTTGTTATCTACGGTTGTTAACTTTGATAGTTGGTTGATATTGATAGATCTGAAATTGATTCTTAATGATGTCTAGTGGTGGAGAATGAAACCTTAACCATATTTTTCATATTTGATTCTTCTTACTTACTTGTTTTCTTACTTTTCTAGTTTGCTTATTTTTAAAAGTATATTTATTTTTATTGGCTGGTTATACCGCCTAATTTGTATATTAACTTTGTTTTATTTTTATTGGCTGGTTATACCGCCTAATTTAGTATATATATTTTTATTGGCTGGTTATACCGCCTTGCATCTTATTCTTATTATTTACTTTAGTTTAAATCTGGCTTCAAAAACCCCTTTTCTTTTATTGTTTTCTTTGAACGTAAGTTATAAACTAATAACTCATAGATTAAAACCCAATCCCTGAGGACTCGACCCTTGCTAATCATTATACTTACAATTGATCTTTTTAGTGCAAGGTTAAATAAGATACACTCTTTTGGGTGCATCAAAATTCTTCTTTCAACGGAGAAGGTTGGTGGTAGCTTACGTCCGGCATGGAAGATGGATAATTTCCGGGCAATTCTTGATGAGTGTGGTTTTATTGACATACCGGTATTAGGACCAGCATTTACATGGATAAGAGATGGTGTTTCAGGGGTTATTCGAGAACGTTTGGACAGAGGGCTAGTAAACCAGGCATGGTGGGATTGCTTTCCATCAAAAGTTGAATATCACTTAGGGGCCTCAACTTCAGACCACATCCCCCTTATTTTCAAAATTGAAACCAGCAGAAGGAAGAATTATAGTTATGGTGGCTTCAAATTTGAAAATATGTGGACCAGACGAAGATTGTGAGCGGGTTGTATCGGATGTGTGGCTGACTGGTGAATATGGCAATTTTGACAAGTTAGCTAAAGGAATTACCAGTTGTGGAGCGCAATTGTCGAAATGGAATAGGGATATTTTTGGTGATATTAGGAACAAGATCAAACGGAAGCAAAAAGAACTTGAACAGGCTTACGATGGAGAGGGAGCAGTGTTAAACCAAGAGGGACAGATTAGCGCTCGAGTGGAACTTAATGAATTGTGGCAAAGGGAAGAGGTGATGTGGCGGCAAAGGTCTAAGGCTTTATGGCTAAAAGAAGGTGATAGAAATACGGGGTATTTTCATTCAGTCGCGTCCCGAAGAAGGCGAAATAATACCATTCACAGAATAATGGATCAACATGGTGTTTGGCAGTATGAGGAAGATGAAATCGAGAAGACCATACTTGACTATTTTGCTGACATTTATACTACTGCTGGAACTAACGAGAGTGCAATGCAGGAAATTCTTTCCAGCATGAATGGGGGGCTTACGGAGAATATAAGGCAGCAACTAGATGCGGTTTTCGCAGGTCAGAAGGTGAAAGAAGCCTTAAGTCAGATGCACCCCAGTAAGGCACCTGGTTCGGACGGTATGACAACACTTTTCTATCAACGATATTGGCATTTAGTTGGGAGTGATGTTAGGAAAGTTATCCTTGATTTCCTTAATAATGGGATGTCACTGACTCGAGTTAATCATACTAACTTGGTATTGATCCCAAAGGTGAAACATCCAGTATCAGTCAAGGATTATAGGCCAATTAGTTTGTGCAATGTGGTATATAAGATCATTTCCAAAGTATTAGCCAATAGACTTAAGCAAGTTCTGTCGGGTCTGATAAGCGCTAACCAAAGCGCCTTTGTTCCGGGTCGTATGATTTTTGACAATGCTATGGTGGCGATTGAGACGGTTCATGCAATGAAGAACAGACGTAAAGGGAAAGTGGGTCAGATAGCGCTCAAGTTAGATATGAGCAAGGCCTACGACAGAGTTGAGTGGAACTATTTGGAGGGCATGATAAGGAAGTTGGGTTTTTCAGATAGATGGATCTCGTTGATTATGACGTGTGTTCGTACAGTACAATATTCGGTAGTTATCAACGGGAAACAAAGTGGAAGCGTAGTTCCAACCAGAGGATTACGGCAAGGAGACCCACTCTCTCCATATTTATTCCTTTTGTGTGTGGAAGGCCTATCTAGTATGTTGAATAGTACAGATATTAATGGGACCATTAAAGGAATAGCGGTGGCACGTCATGCTCCGAGAGTTTCACATTTACTGTTTGCGGATGATAGCATACTATTTTTCCGAGCAACTATGCGGGATTTTGAAGAAGTGATGCATATTTTGCGTGTGTATGGAAATGCCTCGGGTCAGCTGGTTAACGTTGACAAGTCTGCAATTTATTTCAGTTCCAATACAGGGGATGGTGAAAGGGATTCGATCATGCAATGTCTGGGGGTACAAAAGCTTATTAATAAGGAAAAATATTTGGGGCTGCCTCTATTGTTTGGGAGATCAAGAAAGATGGAGTTTTCTGCGATTTTGGATAGATTAAGAACTAGACTTGAAGGTTGGAGAAGGCAGATGTTGTCTCAAGCGGGAAGAGCGGTTTTAATACAAGCAGTGGCACAAGCCATCCCCCAGTATGTGATGTATTGTTTCTTATTACCTAAAACCTTCATTCATGACCTTAATATGCTGGTTGCTGGTTTCTGGTGGGGAGATACGCAGAATAAGCGGAGAATCCATTGGCTCCGATGGGATGCGATGTGTGTGTCGAAACTATATGGTGGGATGGGATTCAGGGACTTTGAATCGTTTAACCTCGCATTACTGGCAAAACAATGTTGGAGATTAATCCAGAATTATCATACTCTATGTTACCAAGTATTGAAGGCTCGTTACTTCAACAACACCTCTTTCTTGGAGGCCACCATAGGGAATAATCCGTCATTACTATGGCGGAGCTTACTTGAGGGAAGAGAAGTTCTGTTCCGAGGCTCACGATGGAGAATAGGAGACGGGCTGTCCGTGGATGTGTGGAAGGATAAATGGATCAATAGGGGACCATCTTTCATGGTGAATAGGGTGCATGATCAACAGTTTACACCTTTAAAGTAGCCATGTTAATTGATCCACAAAGTCGAATGTGGAGGGAGGAGATGGTGAGGGAATTGTTCTCACATGAGGACGCCAATTTGATCATACAGATGCCACTGAGTCGACAAGCTTCAAAAGATAAACTCATGTGGAATGAGTCTATGACTGGTCTATTTACTGTTAAGTCTGCTGTTTATATAGCACAGGAGTTGAAGGGGAGATTAGTTGGCATGCGACACCAAAGACATGCTAAATGGAGGACAATCTGGATGGCCAAGGTAATGCCCAAGGTGAAGACATTTATGTGGAGGTTGGTTAAAGGTTTTCTTCCAACAGCATATGAGTTATGCAGCAGAGGAATACAAGCAGAAAATAGATGTGGAGTTTGCGGCATGCTTTCTGAGACCTGGTATCATGTTCTCTTTGATTGTCCGTTAAGCACAAAAGTATGGGAGGATTCATGTCCCGGCATAATTGATGTGGTGGAACGAAGTGCGACTGATCCTGATTTTTGGAATGCTATACTAAAGTTTACCAGTAGTGAAAATTGCACAGATAGGTGTTTGAATATTCTGTGGCTGTTATGGAATAACCGTAATAACAGCCTCTATAATGGCTGTTGTTCGATGCCTTCAAGGATATGTCACACTGCCAGCTCGATGGAAATGGGGCTAGAACACCGGCATGACCAAGGGAATTGGTTCCACTCAACACGTTATCATGAGCAGGTTCGATGGGAAGCACCACCTGATGGAGTTGTGAAAGTAAATGTTGATGCTTCAATGATAAAAGAGAAGGAACCTCTGGTTTTGGAATTGTGTTGAGGGATGCAAGAGGAGCTGTGCTTATGTCTGCAACTATTAGAGTGTGTTTACTGTCAACACCATTATTAGCTGAGGTTTCTGCTATTAAGGAAGGGTTGAAGTTAGCTGTGGAGTTGGGATTTTCGAACTTGATTATTGAATCAGATTCCAAAATGGCAATAAGAGAAATTGAACAAAGGGATGCATCCATGTGGGAGTGGGGAAGTTTAATACTGGATATTTGGGATTTAGTTGTTGATTGTAATAAGGTGTTATTTCACCATGTGAGTAGAAATTGTAATAAGCTGGCTCATGAGTTAGCAAAACCAAATGGTCAAGGGGAAGCTCATAGAACATGGATGGGGTCTTTGCCTGCTACAATTTGTAATCTTGACTTAGTTTTATTGGAATGAAGTTACACAGTGTTATTATCAAAAAAAAAAAAATTAAAAAAGTATATATTAAAATAAATAAAAATTTACAAACAGTACACACATCAAAACAAATATAATCTCACATATTAAAACAAGTTTAAATGACAACAATTTAAAATAAGTAAAAACTTATATATTTATTAAATCTATTTATCTATATACTATTATAATAAAAATGGTTGAGTTGGTGTCACTGAGTCAATTGACACCAACTCAGTTGATAAAATTATCAAAAAATAAAAATAAAATAGAATAAAAAAATAATTTGAAGAATATTTATATCTTTTTATTTTTATAAAAAAATATTTTTTTAAGAAATTATTCACTCTTACTATCACATTTTTACTTTTATAACTTTCTCATCTCTTTTATTTTATTTTTTCAAAACTATCTACCCATTAAATAACTTCTATTTTAAAAAATTATTTTTTTCACTCACATAGTGAGTGTATCAAAATCTAGTTTATATTATAACAAAAATGATTGAGTTGGTGTCACTGAGTCAAATGACACAAACTCAGTTAATGAAATTACGTAAAAACCAAAATAGTAAAATAATTTAAAAGATATTTATGTCTTTTTATTTTTATAAAAAAACATATTTTCTAAAGAAACTACTTACTTTTAAAAAAATTATTATCACATTTTTATTTTTATAACTTTCTCATCTCTTTTATTTTTTTTTTTCAAAACTACCTATCCATTAAATAATTTTTTTTTTTAAATTATTTTTTTCACTCATATAATGAGTGTGTCAAAATCTAGTATACATAAGAATTAACATCGAGTACGGATATTTATTTATCCATTTTGAGGGTTGAATTAAGTGATTTTAACTTTATTTATCACCATTACATTAAACATCTGTAGCACAAAATTCGCAACTGTTAATAACTACTCATACCTGCAACTATGCTAGAATATTTTTTATTTATTTTGTTAATGAGTATCTTAAAAATATTTTTTAAAATTAGTTAACATATTATTTATAATAATAATATTATATTAAATACAGTAATTAATAATTTTATTCATCATTTTCAATGCATTAAATAAAGATATTACTATATATGATAACTTTAAATAATGTCATTAAAACACTTGTTAGCAAATTTTATTTTTAACAAAGTTAACTGTCATATAGTTCCATCCGAATTGAACTCTTATACTTCTCATTAGGTTTAATCCATGTATAATAAAATCTTGATAAATAAATTTTCTATAAATTAATAATCTCGATTAATTAACATAATCTCGTAGTCCCAACTCGGAGCAATATATTAAAATAATAATTTCACTAAATGTATAAGATAATATTTTTTTTATAATTCTTTAGGACCCAACAAATATATAAATTGATAATTTCTAAGAAATAAAAAATACATAAAAATTCATATAATACTATAAGAAAATTTTTACTTGACAACTTTTACATTCTCATTTAAGCTTTTTTCTAAAAATATGCATCTAAAGTTTTTTTTTTTTTTTTACCTAAATCAAACTAAACATCATCCTTAATTTTTTACAATGCACACACTACATTCGGTACATTCTTTTGATGTTGTACAAAGTAGTTATTTAAGATGATTATTGTTTGAAATATCTCTTTTGAAAAAACAATTCGTAAAGCACAACTGTCATCTAGATCTTAATCATCATCAATAGACATATTCATGATCCTTTGAATAATTTCTTCATTTTTAGGTGATTCCATCACTGTATCTAGTATTTTTTTCATTTATAAGTCATTCATGTATCTTGTAGGTGATTATACCACTGTATCTATATCTAATGTTTTTCATTTATAAGTCATTCATTATAATCATAATAAAAGAAAATAATAACATACATGTATAAGGATTGAAAACATAAATGTTTTATAAATAAATAATTTATTTATTTATCGATAATTATAAATAACCTCATTAAAATAATATATATTTTTTAATTTCAATAATATTATGTTATAAGAATTTTACTGTAATTGTGAACTCTTTATTCCACTCATATCAACCGAAAGTTATTAGGCTTTTCATGCTTTTGGCTTTAATTGTGATTAATTAATTAATAAATTAGTAATTAATTTAGACCTTGATTTGGATCTTAATTTGAATTTAATTGACTAATTTATTTATACCAATTTTTATGAAATATTTATTTTTTATCTCAACGGGATCCTAATTTCTACAAAAGGGAAATCATTCATACCTATCTCTAAACCAACAATTTGGATATTCTTTTTTTTTAATCAACAAGCTTGATAAATGAAAGCTAATTTGCAAATTAATTACTATGTTATGTATCTCAATTTTTTAAAATTTGTAAAATGATACTAATAAATAATGTGACCAATTCAATCAGTGTCATTTCTTTGATGGAGTTGTCATTGACTAAAGAAAGACATTAACTCAATTAATAAATTTATATTAAAATAAAATAAAAAGAAAATTTATACATAATTTTATTATTTTAACATTAAAATATTATGTATGTGCGCAATCTAAATTAAACCGAAGCTTGGCTTTATAAACCCTAGCAGATTCATAAATACTTTTATAATCCGACCAAATTCATAATTAATTCTATTTCTAGACAAAAAATATACAAGTGAAATGAAAATCATATCCCAAGAAACAAGAGAAATTTCATGCAGAGTATATATCCTGTGCATAAGCATAAAGTGTAAACTATGCATAGACTGCCTATATATGTACTTAGCATATTAAATAAATTAAAGTCCAATTAATGTTGATGTTTAAAATCTTTTATAGTTGTTTTCCTAATAAAAAAATTCTTTTATGCTATTTGATTCGTGATTTATGAAACTTGCATTTCTAAGCAATTAAGTTATTCACTACAATGATGATTATCTATACTATTAATAATATTTTGATTAAATTTGGTGTAACAATTTAAATGATGTCAATTTAATTAAGAAAAATACATAAAAATTAAATTATAAAACAAAAAATATATATTCATAAAATTATATTAATAATTTAAAATTTTTTAAAATAAAATTATAACTATTTTTTAACTCAATTAACTCTTCTTACTTTTTTTCTCTTTTAAAAAATTGCACATGCAATTATCTCATTTTTTTTTTTTTTACATCTTCCTACTTTTTTTCTTTTCTAATTATCTCACTTTCTTTTTATATTTAAAAATAATTGAAATTTTTAATAATTATATTATATGAATAACTATTTATTTATTAATTTCGCTCATATAATGAATGTGCATAAGACTAATTATTTTAAAATTTTAATTGAATTAATTATTACAACTTTTCAAAGCAATAATACCTATCCATGACCGCTATTGTATTTTCTTGTCTATTTTTTTTTTACTACATGCAATATTAATGAGCTAAACAATAGGAGACCGTCTTCTTCAATCTCATAAATCCTTTCTCGTCTATCGCAAGAGTTAAACTCGAGATTTTTAACATGAAATCTTAAGTTTTAACGGTTAAGTTATTCTTTTGGAGATTTATTGTCTACTTTCATGATAAATAAAAATTAAAATGGAATAAAGATAATGCATACTTGTATATTAATTATTGGATAATTTATATTCTGGGTCACTGAATTTAGCATCAACTTTCATATAGGTCACAAACCTTTAATTTTATCAAATTACATCACTGAATATTTATTATTAATAAATTAGATCACTTATACTAATTTCGTTAAGTATTTCTAACGAAAAAGCAGACTCAACGTGAATTTTTTTTTATACCTAAAATACCAGTCATGCATTATCTTGATGAGATGTAAAAAATATATGCATGTTGAGCCAACTTTTTCGTTAGAATTATTCAACAAAATTAGCATAAATGACCTAATTTATTAATAATAGAAGTTCAGTGATGTAATTTAATGAAATTAAAGGTTTGTAACTTACATGAAAATTGATACTAAGTTCAGTGACCCAGAATATAAATTAGCCTTAATTTTTTTCTACTATTTTTGGACTCCATTATACATATCTGTATTTTTAATATTTAAAATTGTTCAAGATTGAACCCTGATTAGTGTTTTTAGTATTTATAAAAGTTGATACCTACAAAATAAACATAGACAAAAAAATTGTAATTTTGAAATAATTCTCAAGCTCCATTTTTTTTTCTTTTAAAGAAGATTTAACAACCTAATAAATTGTCACACCCCAAATTCAGGGCATGTGATTGGCCAGAGATAAGGTATGCTCCTGCCTTTGAAGCTTGAGTATACTTATTAAACCAAATCAAACAAAATTTTGGCATAATCTCGCCCTACATGGGGGTTTGCCGCTCAATCATCAACATTCACAATGTAATAATTCATCAACACATGACATCACGATTTGGACACCTCCGATAGGGAGTAACCGAAATGCCCCGCAGCAGACTCAACCTTTATGACATCCTATATTCAAACATACATTTATATTATATCATAACAAAATAAACATCACCATCTCAACTAGGCCTCTAAGACCGATATACGTCATACATAACTTAATTACATCCGTTTACAAAATATATAGTACATATTCAACATACACAAAATGCAGAGGACCCATGATATCCTAGTGACTGCAAAAATGTACCACATCATCGTCACTGCTTACCACGTCCTGGGTCAATCCGCTCACCACAAGTATGTGAGCAGCTAGCTATCCGGAATCTGGGAAGAGCTGGGTCAATTAGAATCTGAAAAAAAATGAAAATAAACGAAGTGAGTCGAAAAACTCAGTGAGCATAAGGTAACTAGGAAGAGTACTTGGAAATTTCGTGCTTCCTTTCTTAACCATTAAAGCATAAACATAACATATCAAGTATGACTAATTAACTGAAAAGTAATATTTAAAAATTGTTTCGGGACTTATAATTTTTTTTGTCCCATATGAAATCTTCTATGCTGAGTGCTGAATATAAATAGGCCATTGGCCAGCCTAAATCGGTATCCAAAAATATTTAACAATTGATTTTACGTGTATACCTCCATAATTTTTAATAAGAATTTCTCATGTCTATATCATCAAAACATCCCGGACTTATACCAGTCCGTAATATTTGTCATCCTAGACTATCTTGTCCATATCATCCTGGACTCATTTTGTACGTACAACAATAGCATCCCGAACTTCACCTTGTCCGTACAATAATAGCATCCCGAACTTCACATTGTCCGTACAATAATAGCATCCCGGACATCACCCTGTCCGTACAATAATAGCATCCTGGACATCACCTTGTCCGTACAATAATAGCATGATATATTAATTCTCTTATATCATAGAGTAATATATATATATATATATATATACTATGCTAGGAAACAATCTCTACACTAACATATTTCTATTTATGTTTTTCAAAGCATTACAATTTCACTTAGATTTTTTATCAAACAACTTATGTGCATAACCTTTTAATCTACAATATCTAACTATCCTTAAATACTCAACCATCCTATACAATATCATTCATCGACCAATTTCACAAATTAGTAACCATAATGCCTCAAGCACAATTCCATACTATTGTTTCTTTAATCCTACAAGTACAACCATAATCCGTAACTTGCCCAACATCTCAATTAAGCATATCCGAGCATTTTAAATAGCTCACATTCATTATTATTCAACTCCACAACACTTACCTCATGTAACCATATTAACACCACACTTACTCCTTTGATCCACGTAAGGTTCGAAACTTACCATTTTCGTAATCCGAGCAATCTTTCGTGTTTCAATATCCATATCGATCAACAATGCATATAAAATAATAACTACCTCCTAGATTAACGTAAATACTCACTGTGTTAGTCCAAGTGTTAAAGCGGCACTTTTGTGGCTTTGTCGCAATCCCGGGCGAACTCTGCAATATGAGTACCTATGGCATCATCAAGATATTCTGTGAATATTTCTCAACTATGGGACATTCAAATTCTAACTATTTATTCTAGTTAGCTGCTATTCAAAATTTTCCAACTTAAGAATTTTTACAAATAAATTCCTATACTTAACTCGAGTCAATATTCGGAGCAACAATCAATTGGAAAGTTGCTCACACAATAACAACGAAGCTAAGGTGGCCTCAGACAACCAAGGAAGGTGGCGGTACCACCTCATGGGCAAGCTAGGGTTTTGGCCAAGTTTGTTTTAGCCTCTAATTTTGATTCAAAGCTATCCGATACTAATTTACGATTTAAAGAGGTGGAGGAACACCTCCTGTAACGAAAAAAAGTGACGGCAACATGGTGATTCACCACCAATTTTTAGCAAAATGATTTCTCATAGGTAGAGATAAATTCTTCAAAATCTAATATCAAAATCAAGCTTAGAACATGAAATTACCTACGGGTTAGTGAAATCCTTGCAAAATTTGGTGATTTCCCTTGAAATTTGGAGGAGAGAGAAAGCTTTAGTAAGCTTTAATGAAGTTTTTGGTGAGAAAATGCCTAAGTGATGCACTCAAAAGAGTATATCTTATTTAACCTTGCACTAAAAAGATAAATTGTAAGTATAGTAGTTAGCAAGGGTCAAGTCCTCAGGGATTGGGTTTTGATGCACCCAAAAGAGTGTATCTTATTTAACCTTGCACTAAAAAGATCAATTGTAAGTATAATGATTAGCAAGGGTCGAGTCCTCAGGGATTGGGTTTTAATCTATGAGTTATTAGTTTATAACTTACGTTCAAAGAAAACAATAAAAGAAAAGGGGTTTTTGAAGCCAGATTTAAACTAAAGTAAATAATAAGAATAAGATGCAAGGCGGTATAACCAGCCAATAAAAATATATATACTAAATTAGGCGGTATAACCAGCCAATGCAAATATATATACTAAATTAGGCGGTATAACCAGCCAATAAAAATAAAACAAAGTTAATATACAAATTAGGCGGTATAACCAGCCAATAAAAATAAATATACTTTTAAAAATAAGCAAACTAGAAAAGTAAGAAAACAAGTAAGTAAGAAGAATCAAATATGAAAAATATGGTTAAGGTTTCATTCTCCACCACTAGACATCATTAAGAATCAATTTCAGATCTATCAATATCAACCAACTATCAAAGTTAACAACCGTAGATAACAACAAGCTCTGTTATCCCAATCTTTCCTTAGTTTGTCGTTAAATAGAACAAGCTCTCTATTTAATCTCTAACCATTAAACAACCTAGAATAAGCTCTCTAAATTCAAGTTAATGGCAGCTTTATGATGAGAAAGATAGGTTGATCTAAGCAACAAACACATAAGCTCGGATTGTTCAACTTAGGTTATGTTCCACTTTGCAATTATTGAAAACTTGACCATAATCATTAATCACAAATTGCCACTTATGAATAGGAAATCAAGACAATTACACGCATCAAGACTCCTAAACTAGCAATAGATAATTATCAAGATCTATCTAGTTGTACACCTAAATAAATCAAGACAACATCATCAACAATTCTTGTAGAAGAACATAAGCAACTTTGATAGAAAATTAATGATAGATAGAATCTGAAAATCAATCACAAAACATGTCTAGGGCTTTGAAATCACCATTAACCAAATAGAAGTTTAGCCTAGCATAGGCATTGTAAACATAAACATAAAATTAAAGAGAATCTAAGAAGGAAATAAAAGAAAGAAAGAAGAAGAAGAAAATAAAGAAAAAGAAAACTAGAGAAAAGAAATAAGAAGAAAACTTAGAGAATTTTATTACAATGGCTAATATCCTACCAATGTACAATATCTTACAATCATCCAAGGCCCTCTATTTATACACATTTTGGAGGGCTAAATGACAAGAGACAAGCTTTACAAATTTCAAAGGTAGGTATAATAGGTGGGTGCATTTTTCTAACAATTTTCGTCATATTGTATGACAATTTTGATCAGCCAATTTGATGGTCGATTTTGTCAATTTTGGAGGCCTGATCTGATCACATGGTCTTCTAGAAAAATGTTCCCCTATCAGTTAGTGATCAATAGCCGTTGGAATCCGCTCATTTGCTGATGTGGATAAGAAGATATGGGCAAAATACGAAAACAGGTCAGCACAGACGTCATTGCACATCAGCCAACTTGATGGTCGATTTCTCTAGGGAAAACGACTCCGTTTCAAGAAGTGTAAAACATGAAAAAGATATATATGCCTCTTAAATTTGCACGGTTAAAATTTCAGCCTTATTGCTTCAGTGAAACTCGAGATATAGCTGATATGGCAAAAGGTGTCGGAACTGGAACTGAACTGGATTTGCCCTTAATTCCAGTAATCTGAAATCACTCAAAGAAACTTGTGAAAAACACCAAATTACATAAAAATATAAAAGATCATAATCACAATTAGACTAAACAATAATAACTCATATTTGACACAAAACAATAATAAAACATAACTAAAAACTATATAATTATACGAGTTATCACACCCCCACATTTAGATTGTTGCTAGTCCCTAGCAACGACTCAATAAAAATAAAATAAGAAAATCTAATCTAATCCATTTTCGTAGGAAATCACGGTGGCACTTAGCATGTGACACAAGCCTTTAAACCCCTAGGTGTCCCTAGTGGACGAGTTTAGTCTCGTGAGGGTTTACTAGAACGATACCCACAAACATTGAAGACGTAAGAAAAACTAAAAATAATAATAATTATTATTATAACTAATCCTTCCAATATAAATTAGAGATAATCATTGGACAAGTCTTATAAACTAATCAATAGCTCAAAGAATTTCACAAAAAATCATGCTTGAATGTAAATTGTTTGATTTAAGCCAATATTAACATAACATATTTCAATCAAAATAGTGCATATTCAAACTTAATCTCAACTACTCACATGGGATACTCTCATGATTTTCACTCTTTAAAGTAGTGGTGAAGTGTTTACACTCAATCAATCTTATGAAAATAGTTTCTACCATATGCTTGCTTGTCCACCTATTCTTCACTACTTAGATCATGCAACTTCATGAATCAAGAGGTCTTTATGCAAGGTTATAATGGGGCCAAGGGGTAATAATGTGGCTAAAGAATAAAAGATAAAGGATATTACAAAAGTTCCAAAGATTTTATAGAGTTTAGAGACATAATAAGATTTATACAAAGAAACTTCTCAAAACTCTTTACAAGTACATAGACACATAGGCCGGATATTCATGTTGGGCATTTTCTTCATTTTAAACAACTTTGTAACATCTTTTTCTTTTTCCCCAAATTCAAGAGATGATTCATTTTTTTTTCACATAGGAATGTATTTGCCAGTATTCCTTTTCTTTTTCTCTGGACTCTTCTTTTCTTTTCCCCCCACACTTATTTCTTGTTTCTAACCCAAATTTTCAATAAATCTTCCTTGTCTTTGCAACTTGTCTCAAAACATGCTAATTCATCTTTGGAACAAAGGTAAAGATATAAGTATATTTAGGTTAGGGACAAGTTATGGTTACCAAAGAGATAGCTTATTCAATGTAGGCTCAAATTGGTTCACTAAGGGTGTGTTCCCTTGGAACATTAATAATGGATGGCTGTTTGGCTCTGGTTATAATCCTAATGCCTCTATCATATTCATGTTGTCACATGTATCAATATAGTCTCAAACGGTTTAAAGCAAGTTCTAGAGAATCATGTAATCATAAGAGCACTCAAGAAAGAAATTAGATTGATTTGTATAATGCATCAATCATTATAGGCTCAAAAACTCACAAGGATGATTATACAAGTCAGATTAAGTCTAAACATGCTTCTTTCTCAATCAACATATCATATTAACATTGGCTCATAAAAAGGTTGATATCAAGCTCAATTCTCATGAAAATCTTCTCACTAATAAATCTGTTTTAGACTTATGCAATTCATATCTCATCATTGTATTAAAAAGGAACTAAAACTCACAAAAAAATAATAATAATAATAATAAAGACTCATAAAAAAAAATAGTAGACAAAATAAAAAAAATCCTAAATCATTCCCCCCACACTTAATTCTTACATTATCCTCAATGTAAGTCTATTAACTCAAATGAAAGAATCATGTGTAAGAGAAAAGAACTAATAACATAAGAATAGGAACAACTAAGACTCAAAACAAAACAAAACCATGCAACCTAAATAATCCTAAAATACTAAACAAAAATTAACAAGTAAACATAAAAAGATTAAAATCAAACTGACAAGGTATGTCTCAAGTCTCCCTTACTCAGACCTTGTTCAGAATGAATACTTTTAAATGGCTTAAAACACAAATTTCTTTTGTTTTTTTTTTTTTTTTTTTTGAAGGTAAAATTTAGGAGATATTACCTGTAGAGGTTGCTAACCACTTATTATAACTGAGACACAACAAACAAAATGTTAGATAATGTCACAAAGACAAAGTGCAATCCACTCCTTGCTCGTCCATATCTCTTTTTCTTTTTCCGAGCGTTTGCGAAACAACCGTAGCAGATAAACACTCATAAGCTTGGAGCTTTTTGAGTAAATCTTCAATGGTTGTAGCAGAAATTATGGTTCTCCTTGCCTCTGAAAACATGAATCCATTATCCACAGCATTATCTAAATATGAAAGCAAATTATTAAAATAACCATTAATATTAAGCAAACCAATGGGTTTCTTATTTGTGACCAAAGATGACCAAGAAGCCACGCAAGCTATTTCTTCCAATGTACCCAGACCTCCTGGTAAAGCAATGAATGCATCGGCAGAATGGTACATGATTGTTATCCGTTCAGGGATACTCCAGACTTGTATTTCCTTACCCACGGTAGGTCCACAAAAATCTGTGAATAGTTTTGGCACGACTCCTAGAACTGGACTTCCTCCGACGTGTGCTGCTGTAGCGACTGCTCCCATTAAACCCGTACTACCACCTCCATAAATCAACTGGATCTTTTGTTGGGCAAGTATTACTCCAACTCTTATGGCTTCATCAGCGAATATGTTATTTTTCCCTGGATAAGCACCTCCAAAGACACAAATTTTTTTAATGCGCTGGGACGAAGTACTTTCCATTTTTTTTTTCGAGTACCTGAAAGAGAATGAGTACATTGTGTAATATATAGAGGACTGAGTAGTGAATCAGACAAGAGTAATAATGTCGCCGAAAGTGTATCTGACCTGTCAGAAGAAAATGTTAACCTAACAAAAGATTTTTGCGTGATTTCAGGAAGAAAATCAAAAAGAGAAGAAAAATCAACCGTAAAAGTCAAGAGTAATAGTGTCGCCGAAAGTGTATTTGGCATCTTCCTCTGGTTTTACATCCAGAAACGGCTTAAACGCCTTCTATGAGTCGAGGATATGCTTCCCATCCAGTTTTCTTACAAGCTGGCAAACAGGGTCTTTTAACATCAGATTCCCAAGATGTTGCCATTCCCTTTGGAATTGCGGCCATAAATCAAGAATTTCTCTTTGTACGTCTCCACTAGGATGCGTCTCAAGAGAAAGTTGGATATTACCCAAATTCTCCTTACTCAGTCCATCCTTAATGAATTCAATTTTATCATCTCGATTAGAGGACGGAATCCTAATAGAACGACATTTACCGTTACACGTCCATCGTGCACATTTGTGGCAGAACTCATGCGCTTTGCTCGTCGCTTCTTTGCAAAAGTGCTTCTACCTGTACCTGGTAAATGCAAAATAGGAAGATATTCATCTTCACGTACCTTGGCTTCAATTATCCAACGTATGTCTTCAGGAATCCCTTTGTGCATAAGCATTCTTAATCTTTCAAATCGAACTTGGTAAAGCTTCAGTAAAATATTTTGAGGAAAAGGAGGAAATCGTTTCTGCAATCTTGTGAGAATATCATCCATCCTGAAAAAAAAATGAAAAAAAATTGAAAGGGAAATTGGAAGAGAAATTTATATACAATATCAGTTTTGTGGGTAGCTGATGGAACCGATTTAAATAATCACGGAGTACCGTTATCCGCCATTTAATCGGGGTAAAAAAAATAAAAATTATATTTACATCTAGTTATTTTCAAAACAAGGATCAGAAAGAAAAATAACATAAAAAAACTCAAAAACAAAACACTCCAAATAAAATCCTAAATTCTTCCCCCCACACATAATTCTTACATTGTCATTAATGTAATGCTATTAATCCCAAATGAAAGAATCATGTGTAAGTGAAAAGAACTAATAAACAAAATAAACTTATGCAGCATAAATGAACTTAGAAACACTAAACACAATTAGCAAAGAAACATAAGAAAAAGATAAAGAAAAAGAGAGCAAATCTGAGGATGGCAGTTTGGCAATGCTTTCACTAATTAGGCTGCCTCCCCCAATTAGCACTTGATTTAGTGTTTTGAACCTAACCAACACCCCTTCTTGGCATTTTAGGCTTGTCAGGCTCATACATGAAATTTCCCAAATTTATGCGTTTGAGAGGAAGCTTTCTTTGCACAACAGTGGATGCATTCTCCATTACAAGTATTATTCCATCATCCTTTGTGGTGCATATGTCATCGAGGAATGGAGCATATTTTGATACTTGTTGAATGACCTCCACAAACAAGTTGTTTAAGGTTTTCGGCATGTGTTGTTCATGTTCTTCCTCCTTGAACTTTGCAAATCTACTAGGAAAAGGTGGAGAAGAAACATTAGTAAAAAGTGAAACCTTAAACGTTACCTCAGGTGCCGAAATACTCTTATTTGGATCTTTGGCTTCATTATCCTCAAGAATAGAATCCATCTCTAATTTTGTTTCATCCTCATCTTGTTCCTCATTCTTCAAGGTCACAATAGTAGCATTCTCCTTTGGGTTAACCATCGTTTGGGCTGGGAGTTCTTCAGATCTTTGTGCTACCCATCCCACCATACTACTAGCCAATTGGCTCATTTGCTTTTCCAAACTCTGGATGCTTGCCCTTGTTTCCTGTTGAAATTGCAAAGAATCAGTAACAAGAGAATAGACAATATCTTCTAAAGAAGTACCTGAGTTTTGAGTCATATGTGGTGGTTGAAAAAGATCTGGTTCTTGAGACCATGATTGATTGAAGCTAGATGGATGAGTGTAATTGGCATAAGGATCTACTTCTTGGTAATTTTTCGAGTAGCCATAATTAGTATGATCCCACCATCCCTCATGGTAAGTTTTTGAGTAATGATCATACTGTTGGTCTTGGAACCCTTGATGGCCTTGACATCCTCCCATGGCCAATTGTTGAACTGGGGAGGTGAGATTGGCTTGTTGATTCTCCAAGTTCATGTATGCCACCAACTCTTCAAGTGTTAGATTGCTCAATTCCATCGTTTTTTTTTCTTTTCTTTTTTTTTTTCAAAATTTGGTAATAAAAACCTGTATGTACAAGAAAATAAAACTAATTAGAACTGAAAATAAGAATAAACCAAGTAACAAATAAACTAAATAAAACAATCCCCGGCAACGGCGCCAAAAAATTGATGCACCCAAAAGGGGTTTTTGAAGCCAGATTTAAACTAAAGTAAATAATAAGAATAAGATGCAAGGCGGTATAACCAGCCAATAAAAATATATATACTAAATTAGGCGGTATAACCAGCCAATGAAAATATATATACTAAATTAGGCGGTATAACCAGCCAATAAAAATAAAACAAAGTTAATATACAAATTAGGCGGTATAACCAGCCAATAAAAATAAATATACTTTTAAAAATAAGCAAACTAGAAAAGTAAGAAAACAAGTAAGTAAGAAGAATCAAATATGAAACATATGGTTAAGGTTTCATTCTCCACCACTAGACATCATTAAGAATCAATTTCAGATCTATCAATATCAACCAACTATCAAAGTTAACAACCATAGATAACAACAAGCTCTGTTATCCCAATCTTTCCTTAGTTTGTCGTTAAATAGAACAAGCTCTCTATTTAATCTCTAACCATTAAACAACCTAGAATAAGCTCTCTAAATTCAATTTAATGGCAGCTTTATGATGAGAAAGATATGTTGATCTAAGCAACAAACACATAAGCTCGGATTGTTCAACTTAGGTTATGTTCCACTTTGCAATTATTGAAAACTTGACCATAATCATTAATCACAAATTGCCACTTATGAATAGGAAATCAAGACAATTACACGGATCAAGACTCCTAGACTAGCAATAGATAATTATCAAGATCTATCTAGTTGTACACCTAAATAAATCAAGACAACATCATGAACAATTCTTGTAGAAGAACATAAGCAACTTTGATAGAAAATTAATGATAGATAGAATCTGAAAATCAATCACAAAACATGTCTAGGGCTTTGAAATCACCCTTAACCAAATAGAAGTTTAGCCTAGCATAGGCATTGTAAACATAAACATAAAATTAAAGAGAATCTAAGAAGGAAATAAAAGAAAGAAAGAAGAAGAAGAAAATAAAGAAAAAGAAAACTAGAGAAAAGAAAGAAGAAGAAAACTTAGAGAATTTTATTACAATGGCTAATATCCTACCAATGTACAATATCTTACAATCATCCAAGGCCCTCTATTTATACACATTTTGGAGGGCTAAATGACAAGAGACAAGCTTTACAAATTTCAAAGGTAGGTATACTAGGTGGGTGCATTTTTCTAACAATTTTCGTCATATTGTATGACAATTTTGATCAGCCAATTTGATGGTCGATTTTGTCAATTTTGGAGGCCTGATCTGATCACATGGTCTTCTAGAAAAATGTTCCCCTATCAGTTAGTGATCCATAGCCGTTGGAATCAGCTCATTTGCTGATGTGGATAAGAAGATATGGGCAAAATACGAAAACAGGTCAGCACAGACGTCATTGCACATCAGCCAACTTGATGGTCGATTTCGCTAGGGAAAACGACTCCGTTTCAAGAAGTGTAAAACATGAAAAAGATAGATATGCCTCTTAACTTTGCACGGTTAACATTTCAGCCTTATTGCTTCAGTGAAACTCGAGATATAGCTGATATGGCAAAAGGTGTTGGAACTGGAACTAAACTGGATTTGCCCTTAATTCTAGTAATCTGAAATCACTCAAAGAAACTTGTGAAAAACACCAAATTACATAAAAATATAAAAGATCATAATCACAATTAGACTAAACAATAATAACTCATATTTGACACAAAACAGTAATAAAACATAACTAAAAACTATATAATTATACGAGTTATCAGGTTTTAGTTTATAAGTTAATAGTTTAAAACTTAAATTCAAGAACAATAAAAGAAAAGGGGTTTTTTGAAATCAGATTTAAACTAAAGTAAATAATAAGAATGAGAAAACAAGTAATTAAGAAGAATCAAATATTAAAAATATGGTTAAGGTTTCATTCTCCACCACTAGACATCATCAAGAATCAATTTCATATCTATCAGCATTAATTAGCTATCAAAGTTAACAACCGTAGATAACAACAAGCTCTGTTACCCCAATCTTTCCTTAGTTCGTCGTTAAATAGAACAAGCTCTCTATTTAATCTCTAACTATCAAACAACCTAGAATAAGCTCTCTAAGTTCAATTTAATAGCAGCTTTATGATGAGAAAGATAGGTTGATCTAAGCAACAAACACATAAGCTCGGATTGTTCAACTTAGGTTATGTTCCACTTTGCAATTATTGAAAACTTGACCATAATCATTAATCACAAATTGCTACTTATGAATAGGAAATCAAGACAATTACATGGATCAAGACTCCTAAACTAGCATTAGACAATTATCAAGATTTATCTAGTTGGCCACCTAAACAAATCAAAACATCATCATAAACAATTTTAATGGAAGAACATAAGCAACTTTGATAGAAGACAATGATAGATAGAATCTGAAAATCAATTACAAAACATATCTAGGGCTTTGAAATCACCCTTAACCAAAGAAATTTAGCATAACATAAGCATGGATAATATATACATAAAACTAAAAAGAAAAATAAAAGAATGGAGAAGAAGAAGAAGAATAATGATGATCCCTTGAGTCTTCTCAAAAGATGTCTAGTTTGTGGCTCAAAAGATGGTATTTATAGAGCTTTAAAACCCTGAGAATAAGTCTTTGCCGCACAAGTAAGCCTGGAGGTGCAAAAATCACGTTTTTGCCTTTTTTTCAGATTTGCGATTAGGGTTTTTCTGGCCGTAGGGTTCTTTAGGGAGATCTTCTAGCACCATTTTGAATGCCGATTTCTTATCCGATTTGGGCCTATTATATATCGTTGGAAAGATAATCAAGTCAAATTCAAAAGTCAAGAAGGAAGTTTCTTCAAATAAAGAATCTAACATCATTTTTTCCTTACAACAAGCTCCAGAGGTCAAATCTGCCTTATTGCTTTTCAACCAGAAATTGATATTTTTGACTCCCAAGTCTTCTTTTATCTTGTGATTATGATTTTGTAAGCTTTTTACCATCATTATTGACATATTTTAACTTCATTCTCCTTATTGTACCTAAAATTCAAAAACATAATATAAGTGAACAAGATAAAGATCGAAAACATAACAAAAACTAAAGGTAGAAAAGCATAAAATGTATATTTTATGAGCTTATCACTAAGACATAAAGAGTAAGAAGAAGACGTGATGTCTTCTTATTTTGGTTTAAAATTTATGGGAAATTATCCCATGCTCTTAATCTTGCCTAAGCTTGGTCAAAAAGTTGACCAACTTTGACTTTTTGTACATGCCCTACAGAACGTGATGTTCGAGATTTTGTTTTTCATTTTTTCTCAACATATTCATGTTTCTTGGGTGTTAAAACATCTATCCATGTATTCGGATCAATAACAAGAATTTTTGAACCACGTTTTTTTGAAAAAATACGACGTCACAATTTTCCAATTTTACCGATTCTAGTCTCGTTTTTTCGTTCTAATGCCAAATATTAGATCCAAATGTCATATTAACATATTATATAGTCAAATAGTCCATTTATACCATTTCTCGGACTAAAAATGAAAAGGGGTGTAAAATGACCAAAATACCCCTAATGCATATTTTCTTGAATTTGATGTCGGCTGTTGTTCTGATAATAGGTATGGGTTCTATATCGTATATTATCATCATATCCACTCAATTTATCATATTTTATGGACTTTTCCCCTTCTCTATTTTACTCTGAATTTTTAAACTACTTTAGGGTCAAATCGCTTAACCACCCGATTTAACCTCCAATTCTATAATCTATCATACAACATGTATACCACATGATAGCTCGTCCTTCCTAGTGGCTTTTACATGTGTAGTTCTGAGCCATTAGAATGTTATAGGAGACCCGAGTTATCTCTGACTTACGAGGGTCTCACATAAATACTTTTTACTTATTATACTAAATATAATCAAAACTTGCATTAAATACATATATGAAAACTTCGTAATAATTACGGGGTTCCGTTCTTAATAATCTCAAATATAAAAAAATATGGAGTGAAATTTTTAAAGTTCACAAATAGAGTTGTAACATTTAAGAGTCTCCCATGTCTCTATGGGAGTAATAGTGAGTCTTGTCTTGTATAAGGTGCAACTATCTCAAGAACTTTCTAGGGTCTTTGGGATTCAAACAGTAGTGAAAGATCTGTTATCCTTCAGTTCAGATAGTCTAGTTGCTCTATGGATGATGAGTTGGAAGGGATGTGGTCAAAATTTAGTTTCACTGAGGAAGAAGAAGAATTTGTCGATATCGAAGATCTGCAGAACCTGCTGGAAGATGTAGACACCAAGCCATGGTTAGTAGGCACGTTATTGACAAAAAGGCATTTCAACACAGAAGCAATGATTGCAACTTTTAAAGTGGTCAGGAGATTAACCAAGGAAGTAACAATAAATGTTCTGGCTAAGAACCTGTTTCTATTCAAATTCTTTTCTGAAAATGATAAACTAAGGGTATTGGATGGCAGTCCATGGAACTTTGACAAACACTTGCTACTATTCCAACATTACAAAGCAAGTATGAGACCTAAGGATTATGTTTTCAATACTGCTAGTCTCTGGGTCAGGATTTACGATTTGCCACTAGGGTGGTTTCACAAGAAGATAGCAGAAAGGCTTGGAAACAAAATTGGCCAACTGATTGAAATTGATATGGGTATACAAGATACTGGCGGGGGTAGAAGCTTAAGAGTGCGAGTGGAGATTGACATAACCAAGCCACTAAGGAGAGCTATCCTGTTAAAACAATCAAATGATGGAAGGAAACTGTGGGGAAAAATTAAATATGAAAGACTTCCGAGCTTCTGTTATGTGTGTGGGCTGTTAGGACATGTTGATCTAGAGTATGACAGGGAGAACCTTGCTGTTACTAATAGAAATCCAAGTCACGATAGTCAACATAGACAGTATGGAGAATGGCTCAAGGCTTCACCAATCAAAAGAACTGGATTAAGAAGACTACAGGGAGGGGACAAAGCTAGTTCTTTGACACACTCTTCGATGAGCATGGTTGGTGATCGGAGGAAGATCGATGATCAGGACGTGGACAGTGACACCAGATCAATTTTGGAAAGAGGAGGCATTTTGGAAAGATTTGATAGTGCGCTAATGTTGGGACTGGATCTACCAAAATTATGGCTTCTGTCAAGGAACCTAATGCAGATATCATGGCGAAATCAAAGGAACTATTAAGTGGCAGTGATATAAAAAGGAAACAATGATCAAGGATTGACCAAGACAATGAATAGCCTATAAGCAGTAATTGAAGGAGATTTGCCCAATCAATCAGGAACTGGAAATACGCAAGACAAAAGGCAGAAGGAATCTTTCAGTGATATTAGTCAAAGCGCCCAAAAAGGAAACAAGGAAGGCAAGTTTTACGCAAAGTGGAAGAAGCTAGCGAGACATACAGTAAGCACTAGGATTGGTAAGGAGTCAGTTACAGGAAAGAAGCACTGCAGAGATCTCCTAGATGCACCAACACTTATGGAACTGGATACAGTAGAGAAGAAAAGGAAGTGCACCAATGAAGAAACATCCCAAAACACTGAAATATTGGCGGAGGCAAGGTGCCAGCTCTGCCAGCTACCATGAAGCTTTTAACTTGGAACTACCATGGGCTTGGGAACCCACGAGCAGTTAGCGCTTTGAAGAAGCTCGTCCAAAAACAAGGTCCCGATGTGGTATTCTTGAGTGAAACAAAACTGAATTCAATTGAGTTTGAAAGAATACGAAGGAGATGTGATATGGATAGTTGTTTTGTGGTTGACTGTGAAGGTAGAAGAGGAGGCTTGGCAATGATGTGGAGGAATGAAGTATTGCTTCAGTTGAGAAGTTTCTCAACAAGTCACGTTGATATGAAACTTGTTGAGAATAATCACCCTATGCAAAGATTGACTGGCTTCTACGGGGAACCTGACCATAGTAGGAGGAATAACTCATGGGCTCTCCTCAAGAGGTTAGCTAATCAATCCTCTTTGCCTTGGATCTGTTTTGGGGACTTCAATAAAATAATGCACGGTGGTGAAGAAAGTGGTCACTGTTTGAGAAGTGAAAGACAAATGGAAGCCTTTAGAGAAGCTGCAGAAGATAGTCAGTTAGTAGATGTGGGCTTTCGTGGAGTATGGTATACTTGGACTAATAATAGAAGAGCATCTGAACTGGTGCGTGAAAGGCTTGATAGGGTACTGGCTACTTGGTGTGATATGTTCCCAGATTTCCTTGTTGAGCACTTGGTCAGCACTTGTTCTAATCATTGCCCAATACTAGACTCCTCAGGTAGAAAACAGGTTCGACATGCTAGGGGATCGAAAAGAAGATTTCACTTTGAGAAAATCTGGACTACAGAGGCAAAGTGTGAAGGAGTAGTGAACAAAGTATGGGTAGAAAAGAATCATGAAGCTGTAGAAGAGATTGGGCTTAAACTGTCCAAATGGCATTCAGTTAACATTGGTGGGTTGAAATCTCAAATACAAGATTTGTCTAACAAAGTAAGTATGCTTCAGAACCTTCTACCTAATGATGATATCCTTAAAAAAGAAGAAGAAGGTAGAAGGGAACTAGAAGCATTACTGGAAAAAGAGGAAGTTTATTGGAGCCAAAGATCAAGATTACAGTGGTTACGGGAAGGTGACAGGAACACTACTTACTTTCATGCGCAAGCAAATGCTAGAAGGAGGAGAAATTTAATTTTGGGTTTGGAGGATAACAATGGTGTGTGGAAGGACATTGAGGAAGAGGTGCAAGAAATTGCATATGGTTATTTTCAATCTCTGTTTGAATCCCAGGGCTCACATAACAACGAGAAAGTTCTTGAGTCTGTTGAACATCGAGATACAAACGAGATGAACGACTTTCTCCTTGCAGATTTCACAGCTGAAGAAGTCACGAAAGCCCTTAATCAGATGCATCCTACAAAAGCTCCAGGACCTAATGGTATGCCTACACTTTTCTTTCAAAAATATTGGCATATCATAGGTAATGATATTTTAACACTTTGTCTAGATGTTCTTAATGGTAAAACTGATTTGCAGATCCTTAACCACACCCATATAGTGCGAAAACCAAAAAACCACTGAACATGACCTAGTTCAGGCCTATTAGTCTTTTTAATGTGATTTACAAAATCATCGCTAAAGTGATTGTGAACAGGCTTAAAGTCATTCTTCCAACTTGCATCAGTGAAAATCAAAGCGCCTTTGTTCCTAGAAGGTTAATAAATGATAACATCATAGCTGCCTATGAACTTGTTCATGCGTTGAAGTTGAAGAAACAGGGGGGAAATTTTTTGCTCTCAAACTTGACATGAGCAAAGCATATGACAGCGTTGAATGGTCTTTTCTTAAATCAGTCATGGAAAGAATGGGGTTTGATGATAGATGGATTGAGCTCATTATGAACTGTGTGTCCACTGTTTCTTGTTCCATCATTGTTAATGGCAATATCACTGATAATCTTAACCCACAAAGAGGACTTTGACAACGAGATCCTCTATCACCCTTTCTTTTTCTGTTTTGTACTGAAGGGTTATCAGCACTCCTCACAAAATTGCAGAATAATGGAGAACTACCTGGTGTCCAAGAAAGTAGATCCGGTCCTCGAGTTAATCATCTTTTCTTTGCAGATGACAGTTTACATTTAGCTAGAGCAAACAAGACTAGTGGAGAAAAGTTGAAGTACGTGCTAAAGTCTTACGAGGAAAGCTCAAGACGGAAAATTAATTTCCAGAAGTCAATCCTGTTTTTCAGCCCGAACACAATAGCTACTCAGAAGGATGTTATTCAAAATCTGTTTGGCATTCAAGTAGCAACTAATCCGGAGAAATATTTGGGTCTGCCAAGAATGGTGGGGAGAGGCAAAAAAAAGGGCATTCAAGGAGATCATTAACAAAGTGCACACAAGAATTCAACACTGGAACAAAAGGTTTTTATCATTTGGGGGTAAGGAAATCTTCATCAAAGCAGTACTACAATCCTTACCAACTTATGCTATGAATTGTTTCTTGCTACCTAAAACTTTGTGTGAGGCAATAAGTAGCATTATACGGAGATACTGGTGGACTAGCAAACAAGAAGGAAGAGGAATGAATTGGCTACAATGGGATAAAGTGTGCAGGCCAAAGATTATGGGTGGTCTTGGTTTTCGCAACCTTCATCTGTTTAACAAAGCATTGCTAGGAAAACAAGGGTGGAGATTAATCCAAAACACATCATCATTAAGCTATAGAGTGCTAAAGTCCAAGTATTTCCCAGGTGAATCCTTCTTGGAGTCAAAATTGGGATCATACCCTTCATTTATATGGAGGAGCATTTGGGGTGCTAAAGATGTGCTAAGCTCAGGTACAAGATGGCGTGTAGGCGATGGAAAGTCCATTAATATATGGAAGGATAAGTGGCTACTAACTAATGATAAACCAAACTTTGTTCCTTTAACAAGCTCATTGCCCATCTCAACAAAAGTGGAAGAAATTATAGATGCAGAGGAAACACAATGGAAGGAGGACATTATAAGAAGGGAATTTACAAAGGAGGATGCTGACAATATTTGCTCTATTCCACTGTACAAGAACAGAACAGCTGACAGATTGATTTGGCATCACACTGAAGAAGGGAAATATTCAGTTAAGAGTGGCTACAAAGTCTTAGCTCAAATGTCCACACCATACGACCCTTAAAGACACATATGGAGAGATTTGTGGAAAGCTACTGTTCCTCATAAAATTAAACTGTTCGGGTGGCGTCTCTGTCGCGGTATCCTTCCCACAAAAGCTAATCTTACTGCTAGAATTAAGGACCTAGATCCTACTTGTCCGAGATGTGGATTTCATACTGAATCAGACATACATGCATTCAAAGAGTGTGCAGTTTCTAAAAGAATCATTGAGTTAAGTCTCCTAGCTCAGTGCATGAGTCTCGATCCTGTTAATAGCATCGTTGATTGGGTGGAGATAGCTGCCCGACATCTTAGGGCTGAACAATTTGATAATTTCCTCTTTATGCTTTGGGCTCTATGGAATGCACGAAATTTGATAATCACCTGCAATCAGAAACCGGATGAAAGAAGACTATTGAACCATATCAAATGCTTGCAATAGGAATTTAAAGAGGCTCAAATGCCCATACCTTCAATTTCCTCAACAAGAGCTCAAATATATTGGCAACCTCCACCATTGCAAGTTCTTAAAGTTAGATGGGGCTTTTGATGCTCAGTTGAAAAGAGGTGGAATAGGAGTGATAATTAGAGATTATGAAGGGTTCATAATGGGAGCTGCTGTCGTGAAGTTGAACCAATGTCCGGAGGCTCGATTTGCTGAAGCCATGGCTGCTGTTAAGGCCCTGGACGTCGCAATCCAAATGGGTTTCCAGAAATTTATCCTTGAAGGAGATGCTCTCATGATCATAAAGAAATTGCAAGTGGAAGATGAAGATCTCTCAACCATAGGTCCTGTTATGGAAGAGAGAAGAAGACTGATGGATTTCTTTGAAGATTGTAAAACCCAACACATAGGAAGACAAAGGAACGAAGCGGCACATGCCTTAGCAAGACTTAGCCTTAAACTGTCTGCAGATTCTTTTTGGATTGAAGAATACCCTGATGTAATACATCAAGTTGTTATGACTGATGCAATCAATATCTAATAAAATACAAATTTCTTCAACAAAAAAAAGATATAAAAAAATATGATTAATGGGTATCTATACTACTTAAGGATAATTAAATTACTATTTAAGAAAGGATTTTTGCATTTAATACAATATTTTCATTAAATTAAAAAAGGATTTTGCTAATTAGTGTCGGGTACTCGTGAAGGTTATTATATATAGTAATATCTTCATCCAATGCATTGAAAATGATAAATAAAGTTATCAACTACTGCATTTAATACAATATTATTACTATAAATAGTATATTAACTAACTTTAAAGAGTGTCCTAAGGACACTCGTTAGCAAAATTCATTAAAAAATAAGCAAGACATTAATTATATATTTTTTTTCTTAAATATCACCTTAACTAGTGCCTATATGTAATAGATAATATTTCGATAAAAAATAATAATAATTATCAATGATTAGAGTTTAATTTATGATAACCTCAAATAAATAAAAAATTGTAATTAAATTTTAAAGTAGTAGCTTTTTACTATGATGACATCCTGGTCATGTAAGAATTGATTATTATTAATAAAATTAAGAATTCAACATTTTATAACTACATCATATGATTGTTGGCTTATTTATTATTTTTATATATAGAAAATTGATTTTCTCAAAACAAAAAAAGAAAATTGAGTCATGGAACATGTTTTTCGGGCAGAGCGGCTAACAGTAATGGGTTCATCATATTTTATTTGCTCTTCATAACTTCTTAGATTATACAATCAAATAAGTAAACTCCCTATGAAATAATATTGCTAGATTAAGAAAAATAATTATTCTAAAAAGATTACTTAATTATCGATAAATAAATAATTTATTCATTTACCGATAAATTAATATTTGTTATTTTTAAAAAAAGAAATTATGTTTTCAATCTTTATACATGCATATTATTATTATATTTTTTAATAAGATACATGAATAACTTATAAATAAAAAACATTAGATAAAGCCAACAATTAATATTTACATAGAAAATGATGCACCCAAAAGAGTGTATCTAATTTAACCTTGCACTTAAAAAGAATCAATTGTAGAGTATAGAGATTAGCAAGGGTCGAATCCACAGAGATTGGTGTTTAGTTTATCAATCACTAGTTTAAAACTTAAATTCAAAGAAAACAAAAGTTAAAGGGGGTTTTAAAATCAGTTTAAACTAAAGCAAACAATAAAAATACGAAAGCAAGTAAATAAGAAGTAAACAAGATAAAGATCGAAAAAATAACAAAAACTAAAGGTAGAAAGGCATAAAATGCATATTTTATGAGCTTATCAGACTTCTACAACATGAAAAGAATATATACCAAATGTAGTGTGTGCATTTCGAAAACATTAAGGATGATGTTCAATTTGGTTTAGGTACAAAGAAAAAAAAACTTTAGATGCATATTTTGAGAAACAGGTTAAACGAGAAGGTAAAGGTTGTTAAGTGAAAATTTTCTTATAGTATTATATGAAATTTTATGTATTTTTAATTTTCTTTTAGAAATTATTAATTTATATATTTGTTGGGCCTTAAAAAATACAAAAAATTATTATCTTATGCATTTAGCGTAGACCTGCTCATGGGCCGGGCAGCCTGCTCGGCCCGGCCCGTATTGGGCCGGGCCTGGGCAGGATATTTTTGTTCCGGCCCTGCCTAGAACAGTGTTTTTTTATTATAATAATATTATTTTATTTAATTTTAATTATAAAAATATAAAAAATAAAAAAATATATTTTTTTAATCCGATGAACAGTGAATTAGTACCTACCGGGCCTGGGCAAAGAATATGAAAAAAAAAGGCCGCGGTCCGGCCCATGAGCAGGTCTAATTTAGCGATGTTATTATCTTAATAAACTAGCCCGAGTCGAAACTGTGAGATTTTATTAATTAACCGAAATTATTAATTTATCGAATATTCATTTATTAAGATTTTACTGAATGATAATAGCTAGCTCTCTATATTTTATTTCCGATCCTATGATACGACATTGCATATTTTTGTCAATTAAATATGATTTAAAGAAAAATAAAGGTTCAAAAATTTAGCATGAACGAGAAAACATTAAGATTTTTTAAAGCATGAAGGTTCAATTTATAGGAAGGAAACAAAATTTCAAATCAAATTTAGCTAAAGATAATTAAGATAATTAGCAAGCATCCAGATTAGTTAAAGTATTTAAATTCTGTTGTACATTAGTACATATCTTGTAATCAAAGTTATAATTAAAATTGTAAACACTTTTCTTATTGTTAGGCCTGTTTCTATAAATTGATAATAAATATAGCATGGCTGTCATGCCTTCCTTCTCAAAACCTTTTGTCTAATTGATTTTTTTATTACAATTAAGCTTTAAAAGAAATCATCCATAAAATAGTTGAAAATTAATATATCCGAATGTTTGGCTCAATTGATTTGTTAAATATTCAACCTAAAATCAATTGATTGTAGGTGGAGAGATTCAACTTGAAAATAAGATTAGAAATAGACCTGTTCAAGGGTCGGGCAGCCCGTCGGCCCGATAGGCCTGGCCTGTATTGGGTTGGGTCTGGATAGAGAAATTTTTTTTTTTTTATTTCAAGTCGGCTTGGCTTAGCCCGAATTACTGTTTATGTAATAAAAATTATTTTTATTTAAAATTAGTAATAAAAATATATAAATATTAATATAAAATAACTTTTTATTTTTTAAATATTATTTAAATAGTAAAACTGGCTTGCGGGTCGGTCCGGGATTGGGTAAGGGAAGAAGAAAATTTTCAGGCTGCGGCCCGGCCCGACTCATGAGAAGATTTAATCACAGACAATCCAAGACTTAATCGATGTGGATAATATCACTTACTGATACTGCCATCATGTGTAGGCGTAACTATTATGTGATAAATTCAAAAGGAGTATAAAGACAGTAATCACATAACAAAACCTAAACTTTGATACCATGTTAAACACTTAACTTAAAGTCAATTGACTATAAATGAAAAAGTCCAACTTGAATATTTATAGGATAACATTATTTTAACATGATTAATGCATTTTTTTTCGAAGAGCTTCGAATTTCTCCTACCTCAAATAAAAAAAAAGTTGGAAAATGAGCATATAGTAACATACCCATGTGGGTGTTTTGATTCTTCTATCTTAATTCTATGGCACAATGGTTTGTGTGTTATTAGAATAGGCATCACTTTGTCTTTGACAAGTATGGGGAGCTCGAATATTAATATGATGCATGTGATGTCAAGGCAGAAATAATGAAAATGATCAAGTTCAGTTTCAATAAAAAAACAAAAGTTTTAATAGAAATGTCAAACACCGACAATTGAACCCATATTGTTTACTTATATTATATGTGATCAAGGTTTTATGCATGTCCACTTGTTGACCAATGCCCCTTTGTTTGAAAATTATGTTATACTATATATATATATATATATATATATATATATATTTCTTGTGAATTGTGATTGTCATGACATTAATATGCTTTCGCTGTAACATTTCTCTTTATGGTATATCTTTCTTTGGTCGGAACTAAGGTATAATTGAGTCGAACTCAGCTCCAATAATAAAAAATCGGAGCTAAAATTCGATTTGAAATTCGTGATTCGAAATTCAGTTTAAATTTGATCGAGTTTTATCTTTAAAGTTTGAGTTCATTCGAGATAAAACTGAACTATTCGAGCTCGTTCGATTAAGCTCGATTAGACTCGTTTACTTAGTAAAAAAGACGAGCTCTATTCTCATGCTTGATTTAAAACTCGATTATTTGTGCTCGAGATAGAGTTCGAGTTCAAATTGATTTTTAGTACTAATTAAAAATAAAAAAACTTGATTAGGATACTCGAATTCAGCCCGCTCGTAGCTTGAGCTTGAGCTAGACTTGACAATGATCAAGTCGAATTCAATTTTTTGTTCGAACCGAACTCGAGTAGCTTGCGAGCACATATCCCTCATTTACACCCCTAGTGAGAATTATGGCCCATGGGTAGACCTCCTCAAGGGTCGGGCAACCCGCCTGGCCCGTATTGGGCCGAGCCTGGGCAGGTATTTTAGTGATTCGGACCAGCCTGACTCGGATCACTGTTCACACAATAAAAAAATATTATTTTTTAAATTTAATTATAAAATAAATATTTTTTTAATATATGTGAACAGTAAATATTGGCCGGCGAGCCTGGCTTGGATAAGAAAAAATAAAAAAATTCGGGCCAGGGCTCGACCTGGCCCATGAGTAGGTCTACCCATGGGCAAGAAAGGATAAATTAATAAGATTTTTTTTTTGGTACAACGCAGTCTGGGAATAAGAAAAGAGGATGCAGATACTGAGATTCGAACCCCAGACTTGCTAAATACCATCTCTTACAAAATAATTACATGAACCAACTAAATTAAGATTTTGCTCACACGTAAAAATGGTTAAAGTTTGACTTTGATCTTCTATTATTTCAATTATGCTATTTTAATAATTTTACTTCAATTTTAAGGAATTTGATTCTCGTGCTTTTACTAAAAGTAGATTTAAAGACGATTGCTAATAGTATTAAAATTTTGTCTTTAATTTGAATTATATCAAATTTTAGTCATTACTTGACATGTCGAAGTGGATTAATTTTTTGGATACATGATACATATCAGTTTAAATAATATTATATTTTATTTTAATTAAATAATAATTAATATTTTTAAAATCTAAAAAAAAAAAAATTATTTATCAAAAATGAAGTTTTTGTACTAATGTGTGTCATGTGGTAAAAAAAAGTTACAGTTAACATGTTACTCAATAACAAAAAAGCCACGCAATCGAATTTAATTGTAGAAGTTTAACACTATTATCAGTTATTTTTAAATCGATTTTTTATGAAATTATAATGATTAAATTCATTAAAATTGGAAAAAAGGACCAAATCCATAAGGGCCAAAATCAGATGACCAATAAAATTTAAAGCCTGGCTCGGCATGGACAAGAGTTTTCAAGCTAGAGCCCAACTTTGATCCGATTTGTGAGAACATTTTATTTAAATTTAAAATATAATTAAAAATATTAATATAAATTTTTAAAATAAATTTAAATTAACGCGTTGAATCAAGTTTTGTACAAACTTTTAGAGGTGTTAATAGGCCTAGCACATTGACAACTCAACTTAATGCTTATAATGCATGTAAAATTTCAAGTCAAATTGATATTTATATCACGTCAATAAAAAAGGCCTATTTTACAATATATAATTCATTATTAAAATTTTATAATAGAAAATAACTATGCGTTTTTTTATTAATTTAAAGTTTTATATGCTATTCTATATATAGCATAAATTGCAACAGTTAAATTAATAAAATAAAAATTATATAAAAAAAATATAAAACTCAATAAAAATTGCACTAAAGTAAATGATCCTCTCAATATAATAGGTATCTTCTTCTCAATTAAATACTAAATTTTTAATACTAAATTTATAAGTATTAAATTTGTATTATAAAAACTGTTTGTTATATTACTGAAAAATTAAGTATTAAATTATAAGAAATATATAAATATTAATATAAAAATAATTTTTTAATAATATATGAACAGTAATATGAGCCTGCGGGCTAGGCCTGGACAAGGTAAAAAAATTCGGGCCGCGACCTGTCCTGGCTCATTAGCAAATCTAACTTTGGCCGCTGAGGCCAGACCCTGAAAGGAAACAAGCATAATACCAATTCATCTATGTTATCTATACTTATTATAAAACCTCTTATTGAGTTGATGTTATGAGTCAAATAACACTAACTCAGTTGAGAAATTGACTTAAAACCAAACTCAGTTGAGAAATTGACTTAAAACCAAACTAGAATTTGACACACCCATCATGTGGGTAAAAAAATCTAGACTTCTATACTTATTATAAAACCCCTTACTGAATTAATGTCACGAGTTAAATGATATCAACTCAGTTGAAGAATTAATTTAAAATCAAACTAGAATTTAACACATTCACCATGTGAGTGAAAAAACAATCATTTTGAATTTTTTTTTAATAAGTAACAAAAAATGAATAGTTTTATAAGTAGGTAATTGTTTTGAAAAATGAGTATTTTTTTTAAGAAAAATATGTATTTTTTTATAAAAAAATATATATGTATATGAATGGAAAGATAAAATATCTCTATTTTATTTTTGATGTTATGATTATATTTGACTTATTTTGTATTTTCATCAACTGAATTGATGTCACTTGACTCGTGACATCAAACTCAATCAGACACATTATAAATACTATAGATTATAAAATAAAAATCTTATACATTAATATGGTTTATTAGTAATTTAATTTTTTTTGAAAAAGTAAGAAAGCTAACTTTATCTACATTTCAAAAACCAAATCATACAGTTACTTAACTACTATTTTCTTTCACCTATTTTTTTCATTTATTTTTACTCGCAAAGTGGATGTATCATAATTTAATTTTAAAAATGTTAATTGAATTGGTGTCACGAGTAACGATCATATAAAATTAAGGATAAACAACTAATAAATAATCAATTTTTTTTTTAAACATAATTCTTTTTATTTATTTTTTTTCTCACCCACTCAAGTAATGAGTGTATCATAATTTAGTAACATAAATGTGCCTAAACTACATATGTAAATTATAACATAAATGTGCCCATGCCATAGGATATTCCTCAAATAACTAAATTATGACATAAATGTGCCCTAACTACATATGTAGTTGGAGAGAAAAATCCAAGTCCGCATAAATATACAGCAGAACCATAGGAGATAATTACAAGGCAAAGGGAAACCCAAATTCCCATGGAACAGGAAATTTCAAAAATCTGACTAAGCTATTATGGGATCACTAATCACACCCAATAAATCATCGTTTATGGTTCCAATACAGAACTGCAAGGAAAATATCATTAATATAAAGATGAGACATGAATAAAAAATAAAGTTTGAATCTTACATTACCCCTTCTAGTGATATTGTGGAAGCTCCTCTTCTTTTTGTTGAGCCATCCTGTTGACAATGCCACAATTTTCAGATCATCAGAGTGGAACTTCTTGTCACTTTCGGACGGGCTGCCCCAATCGGCTCCTTTCTCAACAATATCCATAGGCCGGCCAAAAAAGAAAAGAAAAACTTTCGACATGATCAGATTCAGAGTTAAGTTTTTTTACATGAATGAAAGCAAATAAATGGATTGATTGAACATGAATTGGGGGGAATGGGTGAGTAGTAAGTTATCACAACTAGACAAGTTAATATTTGCTAAATCCTGTCAGGGGAAGAACAGTTCAGCAGAGAAACAACTTTGAACTTTCTAAACAGCATTTACAAACTTTGGCGTTCCAAGCAAGCAACAAAAGCTCAAAATAAGGAAAGGGATGAAAGTCCTCAAAGATGCAGTGCCCCCGCTTGACTTCCAGTCAACCGCAGATCTTTGGTTTGACAAAATCATCATTCAGATCAGAGATCTCCCTTCTGTACCAACGCAAAGAGTTGTCACTAATACTTTTTGAGGCATGAAATTGTCTCTCTCTTGTTATTTTTTTCTCATAAAAGAAACTTGTTCCCCTGTTATTTATGGCTTGAAGAATATAAAGAAAAAAACAAATTCATCCAATGTAGGTAGGTCCAATGCATGAGATTAACTGATTTTCTTGTATTCCTATAGCATGAATTTGTAGCTAAGATAAAGGATGCTGTAAGTATTACGGCAAACAAGAAAGCAAACAACTTAAAATGAACAAATAAGAGTTTTTCCATACTATGGATTTGGTCTGATCCATATAGATGGGGTGTTGAATGAAAAAGAATCTCTTGTGAAATACTGTTCTATACTCCTATCCCCCATCTTGAAAATGCTCTTCCCTACCTGAGCCATATGAGATGCCGAAAATTTTGTTGAAGATACACAAATTTTCATCAGTAGAAAGAATGCAAATTTCGCCAGTACCAATATTATCACAAGTCAACAGGGACATCACATATCCTTTACTAATGAATAAAGAATGGTCATCTAAACTGGTTATAGGTACCCACTGATTAATTCCCCTATCTAGCCTAAATACTTCAAACATTTTTGTTTCCTGTTGAACAATAAAGGCTTCTTGGTCCCCTTTAGTGTCATTTCCTCTCTCAGAATCAGACTTTCGAAATGAAAAAAGTCTTAAAACCAGCAACAATTTATCACCAGATACCACAAGATAGACAAACATATATTCAAGATTGTTGCGAGGTTTACGTTCAACTAGATGGGGAATGTCCAATTTCTTAACCACTATTTGTTGACTGAACTCAAATATCCAGAGTTCTCTATGTCAATCAAGAGCACGAAATCTAATTCCTTGGATATCTTTCATGATAGACCATTGAACATCCCCCAATCTGCAAAATTTATTTCCCCACTAATAAAAAAGATACCAACCACCAAGCAATCTTTATTAACTCTACCATTAAGACCAGTAGGTGGTGATGAGAGGATGATCCGATAGATAAAAGTTTTATCACAGCTTTTAGGGAGCAAGCTTATTTTTGGCAGAGACACCCTAACTCTTGTTAAAGGATTCAACAGAAAGCTTTCCTTATTAGGTGATGATATTTCTCTAATTCGGTGGATCACCAACCAGCTGAACAAATCCCAAAACCACGAAGAGGCAACCCAAGCGTGTAAACCCTTTTTTCTGACAGACTATAAAACTGAAAGGCTTTTGGACACTTAGTGGCATTATTGAGCATTAGCCATGGGAGCTGTGGCATTGGTGGATGGCAACCTCCCTTAACAACTAATCTCCATGACATACAAACTGCACCAAAACGGATAGAATCCTGTAGTGTCAACCGCTTAACAATCAACTCTAACATATCCTTAGGAAGTTCAGCCCATCTACTATCATTTTCTCCTCCAATTGACTCATCATCATTTATTGATTTCATTTTCTTTTGGAAATGATGCCATATAAATCAGAACAACAGCTGCAGCCAGTAGGAGGAGGCAATAAGATCCAGTATTCAAGAACATTATTAAACAAACTCATCTTTAGCTTCCAATCCATACATTGTAACAAAATATGTAAAAATTAAAACAAGAAAATAAAAACCAAATAAAAGGGTTAAGGTAGTTAAGCACAAAAATAAAGCAGAGTTACTCCAAAAATATGAAAATAAATACTCATTTCTCAACTTAAAGTTAATAATACTAAAATGGGTTTAATATTCCCCAAAAGGAGCTTCTTTTCCAAGTTTAACTTCTTTTCTTTTGAGCAACCCGAGAATTAAAATTACAAAGAAAACCAAGAAACAAAGAAAGACTACTCATTTTATAACACTTTACTTGATCGTTAACCATAAAGCCAAGATCCAAGAAAGATATTACTATCTATTAGATTAAACTTTAAAAAGGAAAACCCAAAAACAATTCAGAAAAATGAAGCGGAAAGGAGAAGAAAATCACATGGATTACGGAAAAAATGGGTTCCAGGAAACGTTGGCTCAGAAGGAAATGATTAGAGGTGGCAATTGGGCGGGTTCGGGCGGGTTCGGGTCGGGTTCATTTGGGTTCGGGTTTATTCGGGTTCGGGCTCATTCGGGTTCGGGCTCATTCGGGTTCGGGTCCATCCGGGTTCGGGCTCATTCGGGTTCGGGTCCATTCGGGTTCGGGCTCATTCGGGTTCGGGCTCATTCGGGTTCGGGCCCATTCGGGTTCGGGCCCATTCGGGTTCGGGCTCATTCGGGTTCGGGCCCATTCGGGTTCGGGTTCGGGTTCGGGTTCGGTCTGGGTTCGGGTTCGATCTGGGTACGGGTATGTTTTACATTATTTTATTTTATATTAGATGTAATCATTTTTACGTAATTTAAATATTTATATCTAAAAACAAATTATTAATTTATTATTATTATTATTTTTATACTTTTGCTATTATATGATATTTTTAATTATATTTATTTTTTAAAATTAATATTTGTTAGCACCAAAAGAATAAGAAATTAATTTGTTATATAAAATCAAATTTTGAAATAATTTATTATAAAAAATATGATATATTATAAATTAATATATTGATATTTAAAATAATTGATTTGATGAGCTCGAATTTCAAAATATAAATACATTATAATTTATATTCACTATAAAATAAAAAACTTTTAAAAATAAATCATGGCCTTCATCTATTCGTTTATATACTTATAAAATGCAAAAAATTTATGCTTATAGTCAAGTTATATATATATATCGAGTACTTATATTTTTTTCATCAGTATAAAGTATAAATTATAAAGTAGTACTAAAAAATATAATTTATATTTAAATTATACGTAATAAATATATAATTAATAGGATTATTTATTAATATATAATAAATATACCCAAAACCAAAAGGCCATAAAACCCAAAACCCCATTAAATCCACCCGCTAAAATAAAATCACATGAAAGCCATAATCCAATTAAACCCACCCTAACCTAACCGCATAAGTATAACTAGAACTGCTTATGGGCCGGGCCGGGCCGCGGCCCAGTTTTTTTTTTTTATTTTCTCTGCCTAGGCCTGGCCCTGGGTCGGCCCGGCCCGCCCGTTTAGGCCCGAAACACTGTTCATTGGAATAAAAAAATAATTTTTTTATTTTTTTATAATTAAAATTAAATAAAATAATATTATAATAAAAATTACTGTTCCGGGCCGGGCCGGCCCGGAACACAAAATATCCTGCCCAGGCCCGACCCGTGAGCAGGTCTAAGTATAACCCAAAAGGCCAAAATAATTGAATTATTGTCAATTTTTTTACCCTTATAGATTAATTGAATTATTGTCAAATTTTTTTTCACATCTTTAAAATTTTCAAGAATTTAAAATATTTAGATTGTAAATTCATCATGATATGAGACGTTAAAGTTATAACTTATAAGTACAAAATATAATTTACTTTTTGATAAAATTATTATTTCATCATATATATATAATATATTAAATTTTAAATTTTAATTAAATTATTAAAAAAAATTAGAATAAAATTAATAATTAAAGTTATTGCTTTGTAAAAAAAAAATAATTGCAATTTGTTTATTTTTATTTTTAGTATTAAATTCGGGTTCGGGTTCGGGCCGGTCTCGGGTTCGGGTCCATTCGGGTTCGGGCTCATTCGGGTTCGGGCTCATTCGGGTTCGGGCCCATTCGGGTTCGGGTCCATTTGGGTTCGGGCCCATTCGGGTTCGGGTCCATTCGGGTTCGGGCCCATTCGGGTTCGGGCCCATTCGGGTTCGGGCTTTTTCGGGTTCGGGTTTTTGACTTTTTGGTCAAATCGGGTTTGGGCGGGTTCGAGTTCGGGTTTTCCTGGGCGGGTTTTCGGGTTCGGGTTCATTTTGCCACCTCTAGAAATGATGGCGGCTCCAACTAAGCGAA
The DNA here is from genome assembly GCA_030761205.1 of Fremontodendron californicum. Taxonomy (NCBI): domain Eukaryota; kingdom Viridiplantae; phylum Streptophyta; class Magnoliopsida; order Malvales; family Malvaceae; genus Fremontodendron; species Fremontodendron californicum. Next base: position 7,635,238 of record JAULJL010000037.1, read on the forward strand.
TAGTGTTGGAATTTTTGCAAATATACGGTTTCCTTAGGCGCCAAAGTTTCCAGGGAACGGTAAAATGAAACAGAACATGGCTTCTTTCTTCCAGTTTTGATGGGTTTAACAAACTCTAATGGACTTGCTTCACTTATTTGAGGAGGAATATTTTGGATTTGGGCTCATCATAAAACAAGATCCGCACTGCTTAATGAAGTCGGCATTTAGGTCAAGTGGGTTGGGCCGGTTGTAGAACCTAAAAATTTACTCATCTTATGCACATTCATTATAAGAATGAAATTAAAAAAAAAAACAAAAGAGAAAAATGTGAAATTTTTGTTATCAAAACTAGTAAAAAAATTTATAATGAAAAAAATAAATAATGAGCCGTTGTTTTTTAAGTTTGCTCATATCAACCAAATTTTATAACCATGTTTTTCAAAAATCAAGAAATTATCCATGTAAGCTTCTTTTAAAGTTGGATCTGCAAGTAATATATTGAAATATAAAAAAAAAATGATTTTTTTAAACGAAATTGTAAGTTTGGATTCAAACTATTTTAGGGTATTTGAAATAATCTTAATTTTATTTTTCATTGGCCTATATAACAACAACTGGACCATTTTTTTCGACCAGTTAAAAATAAACTTGTCTTTAGAAAGTTTTTTTTTTTTTGTTGCAATGTTATACTTACTTCTTTGGCTCTTTCGCTTGGTTGTTTCCTCTAAGAAAGAATTTCAGGCTGAAGGAATTAATTTTATAACCATGTCCCAAGTTCCCTTTTCTTTATAGCCAATTAGGCATAGCTGAACTTCAACATATTTCTGCTTATGTTTACAAGCATTACAATTTCACTTAGACATTTTATCAAACAACTTGTGTGCATAACATTTAATCTGCAATGTCTAACTATCATTAAATACTCAACGATCCTATACAATATTATTCATCAACCAATTTCATAAATTAGCAACCATAATGCCTCAAACACAATTCCATACTATTTTTTCATTAATCCGACAAGTACAACCATAATCTACCTTGTTATGACATCTTAATTAAGAATATCTGAGCATTTCATATAGCTCACAATCATTATCATTCAACTCTACAATACTTACCTCATGTAACCATATTAACACTACACTTACGCCATTAATCCGCGTAAGGTTTAAAACTTACCGTTTTCGTGATCCGAGCAATCTTTCGTGTTTCAGTATCCGTATCAATCAACAATGCATATAAAACAACAACTACCTCCTAAATTAACCTAAATACTCACAGTGTTATTTCGAGTATTAAAGCGGCACTTTCGTGACTTTGTCGCGATCCCAGGCGAACTCCACGATACGGGTACCTACGACATCGTCAAGATATTCTGTAAATATTTTACAACTACGGGACACTCAAATTCCCATTATTTATAATAGTTAGTTGATATCCAAAAATTTTCAGCTTAAAAATTTTTTACAAATAAATTTTTACACTTAGCTCGGATTAAAATTTGGAGCAACAATCAACTAGAAAGTTGCTCACACGATGGCAGCAAAGCTAACGGTGGCCTCGAACAACCAAGGAAGATGGCGGCACCACATCATGGGCAAGCTAGGGTTTCGGCCAAACTCGTTTTAGCCTTTAAATTTTGATTCAAAACTATCCGATACTAATTTATGGTTTAAGGAGGTAGAGGAACACCTCCCGTGGCGGAAAAAATGGTGGCAACATGGTGGTTCACTGATAACTCGTATAATTATATAGTTTTTAGTTATGTTTTATTATTTTTTTTGTGTCAAATACGAGTTATTATTGCTTAGTCTAATTGTGTTTATGATCTTTTATATTTTTATGTAATTTGGTGTTTTTCACGAGTTTCTTTGAGTGATTTCAGATTACTAGGTTAAATCAAGAATTAAGGGCAAATCGAGTTCAATTCCAATTCCGACACCTTTTGCTATATCAGCTATATCTGGAGTTTCACTGAAGCATTAATGCTGAAATTTTTACAGTGCAAAGTTAAGAGGCATATCTATCTTTTTCATGCTTTACACTTCTTGAAACGGAGTCGTTTTCCCTAGCGAAATCAACCATCAAGTTGGCTGATGTGCAATGACGTCTGTGCTGACCAGTTTTGGTATTTTGACCATATTTTCTGATCCACATCAGCAAATGAGCTGATTCTAACGGCTATGGATCACAAACTGATAGGGGAACATTTTTCTAGAAGACCATTTGATCAGATCAAGCCTCCAACATTGACAAAATCAACCATCAAGCTGGCTGATCAGAATTGTCATACAATATGACGAAAATTGTTAGAAAAATGCACCCACCTATTATACCTACCTTTGAAATTTATAAAGCTTGTCTCTTGTCATTTAGCTCTCCAAAATGTGTATAAATAGAGGGCCTTGGATGATTATAAGAGACATTGTAGATTGGTAGGATATTAGCCATTATAATAAAATTCTCTAAGTTTTTCTTCTACTTTCCTTTCTCTAGTTTTCTTTTTCTTTATTTTCTTCTTCTTCTTTCTTTCTTTTATTTCCTTCTTAGATTCTCTTTAATTTTATGTTTATGTTTACAATGCCTATGCTAGGTTAAACTTTTATTTGGTTAAGGGTGATTTCAAAGCCCTAGACATGTTTTATAATTGATTTTCAGATTCTATCTATCATTAATTTTCTATCAAAGTTGCTTATGTTCTTCTACAAGAATTGTTCATGATGTTGTCTTGATTTGTTTAGGTGTACAACTAGATAGATCTTGATAATTATCTATTGCTAGTTTAGGAGTCTTGATCCGTGTAATTGTCTTGATTTCCTATTCATAAGTGGCAATTTGTGATTAATGATTATGGTCAAGTTTTCGATAATTGCAAAGTGGAACATAACCTAAGTTGAACAATCCGAGATTATGTGTTTGTTACTTAGATCAACCTATCTTTCTCATCATAAAGCTGCCATTAAATTGAATTTAGAGAGCTTATTCTAGGTTGTTTGATGGTTAGAGATTAAATAGAGAGCTTGTTCTATTTAACGACAAACTAAGGAAAGATTGGGATAACAGAGCTTGTTGTTATCTACGGTTGTTAACTTTGATAGTTGGTTGATATTGATAGATCTGAAATTGGTTCTTAATGATGTCTAGTGGTGGAGAATGAAACCTTAACCATATTTCTCTCATATTTGATTTATTCTTAATTACTTGTTTTCTCATTCTTATTATTTACTTTAGTTTAAATCTGATTTCAAAAAACCCTTTTCTTTTATTGTTCTTGAATTTAAGTTTTAAACTACCAACTTGTAAACTAAAACCCAATCCCTGAGGACTCGACCCTTGCTAACTACTATACTTACAATTGATCTTTTTAGTGCAAGGTTAAATAAGATACACTCTTTTGGGTGCATCAAATTTTTGGCGCCGTTGCCGGGGATTGCTTTCTTTAGTTTATTAGTTTATTGGTTTATTCTTATTTTCTGTTCTAATTATTTACTTTCTTATTTTTTTTTATTAGTGAATGTTCCAAGCTCCTGAAGAAGACTTAAGACTTAGGAGAATTCGGGAATTTATAACTTCTCACCAACAACCAATCGAGAGTTGATCCAAAACATCCAAGAGGAGCAAGGAGAGATGGCAGCAGCTGACAACCGAACTCTCAAGGAGCTTGCCGCTCCGGACTTGGGTCAACAACCATTATGCATTGAATATGCTAATCTTGAGGTAGCTTTTGAATTAAAATCTGGTTTGATTCATCTTTTCCCAACTTTTCATGGTTTTACAGGAGAGGATCCAAATAAGCACCTCAAGGAATTCCATGTAGTTTGCTCAAGCATGAGACCAACAGGGGTCACGGAAGAGCAAGTTAAGTTGAGAGCCTTCCCATTCTCTCTAGCTGATTCAGCAAAGGAATGGCTCTACTATCTACTATCCGGGACCATCACTACATGGAATGATTTGAAGAAAGCATTCTTGGAAAGGTGATAACTCGTATAATTATATAGTTTTTAGTTATGTTTTATTATTGTTTTGTGTCAAATACGAGTTATTATTGTTTAGTCTAATTGTGTTTATGATCTTTTATATTTTTATGTAATTTGGTGTTTTTCACAAGTTTCTTTGAGTGATTTCAGATTACTAGAATTAAGGGCAAATCCAGTTCAGTTCCAGTTCCGACACATTTTGCCATATCAGCTATATCTGGAGTTTCACTGAAGAAATAAGGCTGAAATTTGTAGCCGTGCAAAGCTAAGAGGCGTATCTATCTTTTTCAGGTTTTATACTTCTTGAAACGGAGTCGTTTTCCCTAGCGAAATCGACCATCAAGTTGGCTGATGTGCAATGACGTCTGTGCTGACCTGTTTTCGTATTTTGCCCATATCTGCTTATCCACATCAGAAAATGAGCTGATTCCAATGGCTATGGATCCGTAACTGATACGGGAACCTTTGTCTAGAAGACCATATGATCAGATCAGGCCTCTAAAATTGACGAAATCGACCATCAAGTTGGCTGATGTGCAATGACGTCTGTGCTGACATGTTTTCGTATTTTGCCCATATCTGCTTATCCACATCAGCAAATGAGCTGATTCCAACGGCTATGGATCCGTAACTGATAGGGGAACCTTTTTCTAGAAGACCATGTGATCAGATCAGGCCTCCAACATTGACGAAATCGACCATCAAGTTGGCTGATCAAAATTGTCATACAATATGACGAAAATTGTTAGAAAAATTCACCCACCTATTATACCTACCTTTGAAATTTGTAAAGCTTGTCTCTTGTCATTTAGCCTTCCAAAATGTGTATAAATAGAGGGCCTTGGATGATTGTAGAGGATCAGATTGTACATAGGTAGGATATTAGCCATTTTAATAAAATTCTCTAAGTTTTCTTCTTCTTTCTTTTCTCTAGTTTTCTTTTTCTTTAGAGAGAGAAAGAGGTTGGATAATTAATATTCTTCCTCTTCTTCTTTCTTTCTTTTATTTTCTTTTTAGATTTTCTTTAATTTTATGATTATGTTTATAATGCCTATGCTAGGCTAAACTTCTATTTGGTTAAGGGTGATTTCAAAGCCCTAGACATGTTTTATGATTGATTTTCAGATTCTATCTATCATTAATTTTCTATCAAAGTTGCTTATGTTCTTCTACAAGAATTGTTCATGATGTTGTCTTGATTTATTTAGGTGTACAACTAGATAGATCTTGATAATTATCTATTGCTAGTTTAGGAGTCTTGATCCGTGTAATTGTCTTGATTTCCTATTCATAAGTGGCAATTTGTGATTAATGATTATGGTCAAGTTTTCAATAATTGCAAAGAGGAACATAACCTAAGTTGAACAATCCGAGCTTATGTGTTTGTTGCTTAGATCAACCTATCTTTCTCATCATAAAGCTGCCATTAAATTGAATTTAGAGAGCTTATTCTAGGTTGTTTAATGGTTAGAGATTAAATAGAGAGCTTGTTCTATTTAACGACAAACTAAGGAAAGATTGGGGTAACAGAGCTTGTTGTTATCTACGGTTGTTAACTTTGATAGTTGGTTGATATTGATAGATCTGAAATTGATTCTTAATGATGTCTAGTGGTGGAGAATGAAACCTTAACCATATTTTTCATATTTAATTCTTCTTACTTACTTGTTTTCTTACTTTTAGTTTGCTTATTTTTTATATTTATTTTTATTGGCTGGTTATACCGCCTAATTTGTATATTAACTTTGTTTTATTTTTATTGGCTGGTTATACCGCCTAATTTAGTATATATATTTTTATTGGCTGATTATACCGCCTAATTTAGTATATATATTTTTATTGGCTGGTTATACCGCCTTGCATCTTATTCTTATTATTTACTTAGTTTAAATCTGGCTTCAAAAACCCCTTTTCTTTTATTGTTCTTGAATTTAAGTTTTAAACTATTAACTTATAAACTAAAACCCAATCCCTGAGGACTCGACCCTTGCTAACTACTATACTTACAATTTATCTTTTTAGTGCAAGGTTAAATAAGATACACTCTTTTGGGTGCATCAAATTTTTGGCGCCGTTGCCGGGGATTGCTTTCTTTAGTTTATTTGTTACTTGGTTTATTCTTATTTTCAGTTCTAATTAGTTTTATTTTCTTGTACATACAAGTTTTTCTTTTCAAATTTAAAAAAAAAAAAAAAAAAAACAATGGAATTGAGCAATCTAACACTTGAAGAGTTGGTGGCATACATGAACATGGAGAATCAACAAGCCAATCTCACCTCCCCAGTTCAACAATTGGCCATGGGAGGATGTCAAGGCCATCAAGTGTTCCAAGACCAACAGTATGATCATTACTCAAACACTTACCATGAGGGATGGTGGGATCATACTAATTATGGCTACTCGAAAAATTACCAAGAAGTAGATCCTTATGCCAATTACACTCATCCATCTAGCTTCAATCAATCATGGTCCCAAGAACCAGATCTTTTTCAACCACCACATATGACTCAAAACTCAGGTACTTCTTTAGAAGATCTTGTCGATTCTCTTGTTACTAATACTTTGCAATTTCAACAGGAAACAAGGGCAAGTATCCAGAGTTTGGAAAGGCAAATGAGCCTATTGGCTAGTAGTATGGTGGTATGGGTAGCACAAAGATCTGAAGAACTCCCTGCCCAAACGATGATTAACCCAAAGGAGAATGCTACTATTGTGACCTTGAGGAATGAGGAACAAGATGAGGATGAGACAAAATTGGAGATGAATTCTATTCTTGAGGATAATGAAGCCAATGATCCAAATAAGAGTATTTCGGCACCTGAGGTAACGTTTGAGATTCCAATTTTTACTAATGTTTCTTCTCCACCTTTTCCTAGTAGATTCGCAAAGTTCAAGGAGGATGAACATGAACAAGACACGCTGGAAACCTTAAACAGTTTGTTTGTGGATGTCATTCAACAAGTACCAAAAGATGCACCATTCCTCGATGAGATATGCACCACCAAGGATGATGGAATAATACTTGTAATGGAGAATGCATCCACTGTTGTGCAAAGAAAGCTACCTCTCAAACGCATAAATTTGGAAAATTTCATGTATGAGCCTGACAAGCCTAAAAAGCCAAGAAGGGGTGTTGGTTAGGTTCAAAACACTAACTCAAGTGTTAATTGGGAAGGCAGCCCAATTAAAGATGAAATTGCCAACCTTCCATATTCAGATTTGCTTTCTCTTTCTTTTCCTTTTTCTTTTATTATTTTTATTATTTTTATTTCTTATGTTTCTTTGTTAATTGTGTTTACTACTTTTAAGTTCATTTAGGCTGCATAAGTTTCTTTTGTTTAATAGTTCTTTTCTCTTACATATAATTCTTGCATTGGGGGATAATAGCATTACATTAATGACAATGTAAGAATTATGTGTGGGGGGAATAATTTAGGATTTTATTTAGAGTGTTTTGTTTTTGAGTCTTTTTATGTTGTTTTTCTTTCTGATCCTTGTTTTGAAAATAACTAGATGTAAATATAATTTTTTTTTTAACCCCGGTTAAATGGCGGATAACGGTACTCCGTGATTATTTAAATCGGTTCCATCAGCTACCCACAAAACTGATATTGTATATAAATTTCTCTTCCAATTTCTCTTTCAATTTTTTTCATTTTTTTTTCTTCAGGATGGATGATATTCTCACAAGATTGCAGAAACGATTTCCTCCTTTTCCTCGAAATATTTTACTGAAGCTTTACCAAGTTCGATTTGAAAGATTAAGAATGCTTATGCACAAAGGGATTCCTGAAGACATACGTTGGATAATTGAAGCCAAGGTACGTGAAGATGAATATCTTCCTGTTTTGCATTTACCAGGTACAGGTAGAAGCACTTTTGCAAAGAAGCGACGAGCAAAGCGCATGAGTTCAAATTGCCACAAATGTGCACGATGGACGTGTAACGGTAAATGTCGTTCTATTGGGATTCCGTCCTCTAATCGAGATGATAAAATTGAATTCATTAAGGATGGACTGAGTAAGGAGAATTTGGGTAATATCCAACTTTCTCTTGAGACGCATCCTAGTGGAGACGTACAAAGAGAAATTCTTGATTTATGGCCGCAATTCCAAAGGGAATGGCAACATCTTGGGAATCTGATGTTAAAAGACCCTGTTTGCCAGCTTGTAAGAAAACTGGATGGGAAGCATATCCTCGACTCATAGAAGGCGTTTAAGCCGTTTCTGGACGTAAAACCAGAGGAAGATGTAAGCCACAATCACAACTACAATAAATAACTTCTCAGCTTTTGGTTTGATTTGCAATAACTTTATTTTGGTTTAATTTACGTGTTGTTCGATTTGTGTAATTATTCTCATTTTTTATTTGTCTTTTACGGTTGATTTTTCTTCTCTTTTTGATTTTCTTCCTGAAATCACGCAAAAATCTTTTGTTAGGTTAACATTTTCTTCTGACAGGTCAAATACACTTTCGGCGACATTATTACTCTTGACTTTTACGGTCGATTTTTCTTCTCTTTTTGATTTTCTTCCTGAAATCACGCAAAAATCTTTTGTTAGGTTAACATTTTCTTCTGACAGGTCAGATACACTTTCGGCGACATTATTACTCTTGTCTGATTCACTACTCAGTCCTCTATATATTACACCATGTACTCATTCTCTTTCAGGCACTCGAAAAAAAAAAAAAAGAGAAAAAAAAAAATGGAAAGTACTTCGTCCCAACGCATTAAAAAAATTTGTGTCTTTGGAGGTGCTTATCCAGGGAAAAATAACATATTCGCTGATGAAGCCATAAGAGTTGGAGTAATACTTGCCCAACAAAAGATCCAGTTGATTTATGGAGGCGGTAGTACGGGTTTAATGGGAGCAGTCGCTACAGCAGCACACGCCGGAGGAAGTCCAGTTCTAGGAATCGTGCCAAAACTATTCACAAGTTTTTGTGGACCTACCGTGGGTAAGGAAATACAAGTCTGGAGTATCCCTGAACGGATAACAATCATGTACCATTCTGCCGATGCATTCATTGCTTTACCAGGAGGTCTGGGTACATTGGAAGAAATAGCTTGCGTGACTTCTTGGTCATCTTTGGTCACAAATAAGAAACCCATTGGTTTGCTTAATATTAATGGTTATTTTAGTAATTTTCTTTCATATTTAGATAATGCTGTGGATAATGGATTCATGTTTTCAGAGGCAAGGAGAACCATAATTTCTGCTACAACCATTGAAGATTTACTCAAAAAGCTCCAAGCTTTATGAGTATTTATCTGCTACGGTTGTTTCGCAAACAGAAAAAGAGATATGGACGAGCAAGGAGTGGATTGCACTTTGTATTTGTGACATTATCTAACATTTTGTTTGTTGTGTCTCAGTTATAATAAGTGGTTAGCAACCTCTGCAGGTAATATCTCCTAAATCCTACCTTTAAAATTTGACATTGGGGACAATGTCATATTTTAGTATGGGGTAAGGGACATATTTTGCTAATTTAATAAAAAAAATTGTGTCGTTTTAAGCCATTTAGAAGTATTCATTCTGAACAAGGTCTGAGTAAGGGAGACTTGAGACATACCTTGTCAGTTTGATTTCTTCTTTTCAAAAAAAAAAAAAAAAAAGTTTGTTGTGTTTTAAGCAATTTAGAAGTATTCATTCTGAACAAGGTCTGAGTAAGGGAGACTTGAGACATACCTTGTCAGTTTGATTTTAATCTTTTTATGTTTACTTGTTAATTTTTCTTTAGTATTTTAGGATTATTTAGGTTGCATGAGTTTGTTTTGTTTTGTTTTGAGTCTAGTTGTTCCTATTCTTATGTTATTAGTTCTTTTCTCTTACACATGATTCTTTCATTTGGGTTAATAGACTTGCATTGAGGACAATGTAAGAATTAAGTGTGGGGGGAATGATTTAGGATTTCTTTTATTTTCGTCTACTATTTTTTTATGAGTCTTTATTATTATTATTTTTAGTGTGTTTTAGTTCCTTTTTAATACAATAATGAGATATGAATTGCATAGGTCTAAACTGCTTACTAGTGAGAAGATTTTCATGAGAATTAAGCTTGATACTAATTTTTATGAGCCAATGTTAATATGATATGTTGATTGAGAAAGAAGCATGTTTAGACTTAAAACTGACTTGTATAATCATCATTGTGAGTTCTTTGAGCCTAAAATGATTGATGCATTATACAAATCAATCTAATTTCTTTCTTGAGTGCTCTTATGATTACATGATTCTCTAGAACTTGCTTTAAACCGTTTGAGACTATATTGATGCATGTGACAACATGAATATGATAGAGGCATTAGGATTTTTAGCCAGGGCCAAACAGCCATCCCTTATTGATGTTCCAAGAGAACACACCCTTAGTGAACCAATTTGAGCCTACATTGAATAAGCTATCTCTTTGGTAACCATAACTTGTCCCTAACCTAAATATACTTATATCTTTACCTTTGTTCCAAAGATGAATTAGCATGATTTGAGACAAGTTGCAAAGACAAGGGATATTTTTAGTTAAAAATTTGGGTTAGAAACAAGAAATAAGTGTGGGGGGAAAAGAAAAGAAAAGTCAAGAAAAAAAGAAATGGAATACTGGCAAATACATTCCTATGTAAAAAAAAAAATATATATATGAATCATCTCTTGAATTTGTGGAAAAAGAAAAAGATGTTACAAAGTTGTTTAGAATGAAGAAAAGGCCCAACATAAATATCCGGCCTAGGTGACTATGTACTTGTAAAGAGTTTTGAGAAGTTTCTTTGTATGATCTTATTATGTCTCTAAACTCTATGAACTCTTTGGAACCTTTGTGATATCTTTATCCTTTTGTTCTTTAACCACATTATAACCCTTTAGCCCCATTACAACCTTGATTAAAGACCTCTTGATTAATGAAGTTGTATGATCTAAATAGTGGAGAATAGGTGGACAAGCAAGAATATGGTAGAACTGTTTTCGTGAGATTGATTGAGTGTAAACACTTCACCACTACTTTAAAGAGTGAAAATCATGAGGGTATCCCATGTGAGAAGTTGAGATTAAATTTGAACATGCACTATTTTGATTGAGATATGTTATGTTAATATTGGCTTAACTCAAACAATTTACATTCAAGCATGATTTTTTGTGAAATTCTTTAAGCTATTGATTAGTTTATAAGACTTGTTCAAAGATTGTCTCTAATTTGTATTGAAAGGATTAGGAATAAATATTTTTAGTATATGTAGTTTATTTATATTTTAGTTTTTCAATGTTTGTGGGTATCGTTCTAGTAAACCCTCACGAGACTAAACTCGTCCACTAGGGACACCTAGGGGTTTAAAGGCTTGTGTCACATGCTAAGTGCCACCGTGATTTCCTATGAAAGTGGATTAGATTAGATTTTCTTATTTTATTTTTATTGAGTCGTTGCTAGGGACTAGCAACAATCTAAGTGTGGGGGTGTGATAACTCGTATAATTATATAGTTTTTAGTTATGTTTTATTATTGTTTTGTGTCAAATACGAGTTATTATTGTTTAGTCTAATTGTGTTTATGATCTTTTATATTTTTATGTAATTTGGTGTTTTTCACAAGTTTCTTTGAGTGATTTCAGATTACTAGAATTAAGGGCAAATCCAGTTCAGTTCCAGTTCCGACACATTTTTCCATATCAGCTATATCTGGAGTTTCACTGAAGAAATAAGGCTGAAATTTGTAGCCGTGCAAAGCTAAGAGGCGTATCTATCTTTTTCAGGTTTTATACTTCTTGAAACGGAGTCGTTTTCCCTAGCGAAATCGACCATCAAGTTGGCTGATGTGCAATGACGTCTGTGCTGACCTGTTTTCGTATTTTGCCCATATCTGCTTATCCACATCAGCAAATGAGCTGATTCCAATGGTTATGGATCCGTAACTGATACGGGAACCTTTGTCTAGAAGACCATATGATCAGATCAGGCCTCTAATATTGACGAAATCGACCATCAAGTTGGCTGATGTGCAATGACGTCTGTGCTGACATGTTTTCGTATTTTGCCCATATCTGCTTATCCACATCAGCAAATGAGCTGATTCCAACGGCTATGGATCCGTAACTGATAGGGGAACCTTTTTCTAGAAGACCATGTGATCAGATCAGGCCTCCAACATTGACGAAATCGACCATCAATTTGGCTGATCAAAATTGTCATACAATATGACGAAAATTGTTAGAAAAATTCACCCACCTATTATACCTACCTTTGAAATTTGTAAAGCTTGTCTCTTGTCATTTAGCCTTCCAAAATGTGTATAAATAGAGGGCCTTGGATGATTGTAGAGGATCAGATTGTACATAGGTAGGATATTAGCCATTTTAATAAAATTCTCTAAGTTTTCTTCTTCTTTCTTTTCTCTAGTTTTCTTTTTCTTTAGAGAGAGAAAGAGGTTGGATAATTAATATTCTTCCTCTTCTTCTTTCTTTCTTTTATTTTCTTTTTAGATTTTCTTTAATTTTATGATTATGTTTATAATGCCTATGCTAGGCTAAACTTCTATTTGGTTAAGGGTGATTTCAAAGCCCTAGACATGTTTTATGATTGATTTTCAGATTCTATCTATCATTAATTTTCTATCAAAGTTGCTTATGTTCTTCTACAAGAATTGTTCATGATGTTGTCTTGATTTATTTAGGTGTACAACTAGATAGATCTTGATAATTATCTATTGCTAGTTTAGGAGTCTTGATCCGTGTAATTGTCTTGATTTCCTATTCATAAGTGGCAATTTGTGATTAATGATTATGGTCAAGTTTTCAATAATTGCAAAGAGGAACATAACCTAAGTTGAACAATCCGAGCTTATGTGTTTGTTGCTTAGATCAACCTATCTTTCTCATCATAAAGCTGCCATTAAATTGAATTTAGAGAGCTTATTCTAGGTTGTTTAATGGTTAAAGATTAAATAGAGAGCTTGTTCTATTTAACGACAAACTAAGGAAAGATTGGGGTAACAGAGCTTGTTGTTATCTACGGTTGTTAACTTTGATAGTTGGTTGATATTGATAGATCTGAAATTGATTCTTAATGATGTCTAGTGGTGGAGAATGAAACCTTAACCATATTTTTCATATTTAATTCTTCTTACTTACTTGTTTTCTTACTTTTAGTTTGCTTATTTTTTATATTTATTTTTATTGGCTGGTTATACCGCCTAATTTGTATATTAACTTTGTTTTATTTTTATTGGCTGGTTATACCGCCTAATTTAGTATATATATTTTTATTGGCTGGTTATACCGCCTAATTTAGTATATATATTTTTATTGGCTGGTTATACCGCCTTGCATCTTATTCTTATTATTTACTTAGTTTAAATCTGGCTTCAAAAACCCCTTTTCTTTTATTGTTCTTGAATTTAAGTTTTAAACTATTAACTTATAAACTAAAACCCAATCCCTGAGGACTCGACCCTTGCTAACTACTATACTTACAATTTATCTTTTTAGTGCAAGGTTAAATAAGATACACTCTTTTGGGTGCATCAAAAGGTATTTCCCAGCATCTAAGGCTGCCAACATTAGGAAAGAGATATGTGGGATTCGGCAATACAACGGAGAGTCCTTATATGAATATTGGGAGAGGTTCAATAAACTTTGTGCATCATGTCCACACCATCAGATAAGTGAACAACTTCTCATCCAATACTTCTATAAAGGTCTCATGCCCATGGAGAGAAGTATGATAGATGCCGCTAGTGGGGGAGCTCTAGTTGATAAGACTCCCGGGGCTGCTAGAACATTAATCTCCAACATGGCAGCCAATTCTCAACAGTTCTCAATGAGACAAGATCCACCACCACAACCCAAGAGAGTTAATGAGGTAAGTATATCATCCCTTGAACAAAAATTTGATAAACTGACTTCTCTTGTTCAACAATTGGCTGTAGGTAATATACAACAAATAAAGGCTTGTGGCATATGTTCAAACATAGGGCACCAAACTGATATGTGTCCAACACTTCAAGAGGACACCAATGAACATGTGAATGCCATGGGTGGATTTCAGAACCAATCAAGGAAATATGATCCCTACTCAAACACTTACAATCCAGGATGGAGGGATCATCCAAACTTCAATTATGGAGGGAACCAATCACAAACTATTCCTCCACCATTTGACAACAGGCCACCGGGTTTTCAGCAAAGAGTGCAACAACCATACTGATGCACCCAAAAGAGTGTATCTTATTTAACCTTGCACTAAAAAGATCAATTGTAAGTATAATGATTAGCAAGGGTCGAGTCCTCAGGGATTGGGTTTTAATCTATGAGTTATTAGTTTATAACTTACGTTCAAAGAAAACAATAAAAGAAAAGGGGTTTTTGAAGCCAGATTTAAACTAAAGTAAATAATAAGAATAAGATGCAAGGCGGTATAACCAGCCAATAAAAATATATATACTAAATTAGGCGGTATAACCAGCCAATAAAAATATATATACTAAATTAGGCGGTATAACCAGCCAATAAAAATAAAACAAAGTTAATATACAAATTAGGCGGTATAACCAGCCAATAAAAATAAATATAAAAAATAAGCAAACTAAAAGTAAGAAAACAAGAAAGTAAGAAGAATCAAATATGAAAAATATGGTTAAGGTTTCATTCTCCACCACTAGACATCATTAAGAATCAATTTCAGATCTATCAATATCAACCAACTATCAAAGTTAACAACCGTAGATAACAACAAGCTCTGTTATCCCAATCTTTCCTTAATTTGTCGTTAAATAGAACAAGCTCTCTATTTAATCTCTAACCATTAAACAACCTAGAATAAGCTCTCTAAATTCAATTTAATGGCAGCTTTATGATGAGAAAGATAGGTTGATCTAAGCAACAAACACATAAGCTCGGATTGTTCAACTTAGGTTATGTTCCACTTTGCAATTATTGAAAACTTGACCATAATCATTAATCACAAATTGCCACTTATGAATAGGAAATCAAGACAATTACACGGATCAAGACTCCTAAACTAGCAATAGATAATTATCAAGATCTATCTAGTTGTACACCTAAATAAATCAAGACAACATCATGAACAATTCTTGTAGAAGAACATAAGCAACTTTGATAGAAAATTAATGATAGATAGAATCTGAAAATCAATCACAAAACGTGTCTAGAGCTTTGAAATCACCCTTAACCAAATAGAAGTTTAGCCTAGCATAGGCATCATAAACATAAACATAAAATTAAAGAGAATCTAAGAAGGAAATAAAAGAAAGAAAGAAGAAGAAGAAGAATATTAATTATCCAACCTCTTGCTCTTTCTAAAGAAAAAGAAAACTAGAGAAAAGAAAGAAGAAGAAAACTTAGAGAATTTTGTTAAAATGGCTAATATCCTACCAATCTCCAATATGATCCCTTACAATCATCCAAGGCCCTCTATTTATACACATTTTGGAGGGCTAAATGACAAGAGACAAGCTTTACAAATTTCAAAGGTAGGTATAATAGGTGGGTGGATTTTCTAACAATTTTCGTCATGTATGACGATTTTGATCAGCCAACTTGATGGTCGATTTCATCAATTTTGGAGGCCTTATCTGATCACATGGTCTTCTAGACAAATGTTACCCTATCAGTTACTGATCCATAGCCGTTGGAATCATCTCATTTTCTGATGTGGATAAGAAGATATGGGCATAATACGAAAACAGGTCAGCACAGATGTCATTGCACATCAGCCAACTTGATGGTCGATTTCGCTAGGGAAAACGACTCCGTTTCAAGAAGTGTAAAACATGAAAAATATAGATATGCCTCTTAGCTTTGCATGGCTACAAATTTCAGCCTTATTGCTTCAGTGAAACTCGAGATATAGCTGATATGGAAAAAGGTGTCGGAACTGGAACTGAACTGGATTTGCCCTTAATTCTAGTAATCTGAAATCACTCAAAGAAACTTGTGAAAAACACCAAAATACATAAAAATATAAAAGATCATAAACACAATTAGACTAAACAATAATAACTCGTATTTGACACAAAACAATAATAAAACATAACTAAAAACTATATAATTATACGAGTTATCACACCCCCACACTTAGATTGTTGCTAGTCCCTAGCAATGACTCAATAAAAATAAAATAAGAAAATCTAATCTAATCCATTTTCGTAGGAAATCACGGTGGCACTTAGCATGTGACACAAGCCTTTAAACCCCTAGGTGTCCCTAGTGGACGAGTTTAGTCTCGTGAGGGTTTACTAGAACGATACCCACAAACATTGAAAAACTAAAATATAAATAAACTGCATATACTAAAAATATTTACTCCTAATCCTTTCAATACAAATTAGAGACAATATTTGAACAAGTCTTATAAACTAATCAATAGCTTAAAGAATTTCACAAAAAATCATGCTTGAATGTAAATTGTTTGAGTTAAGCCAATATTAGCATAACATATCTCAATCAAAATATTGCATGTTCAAATTTAATCTCAACTTCTCACATGGGATACCCTCATGATTTTCACTCTTTAAAGTAGTGGTGAAGTGTTTACACTCAATCAATCTCATGAAAACAGTTCTACCATATTCTTGCTTGTCCACCTATTCTCCACTATTTAGATCATACAACTTCATGAATCAAGAGGTCTTTAATCAAGGTTGTAATGGGGCCAAGGGGTTTGTAATGTGGTTGAAGAACAAAAGGATAAAGATATCACAAAGGTTCCAAAGAGTTCATAAAGTTTAGAGATATAAAAAGATCATACAAAGAAACTTCTCAAAACTCTTTACAAGTACATAGTCACCTAGGCCGGATATTCATGTTGGGCCTTTTCTTCATTCTAAACGACTTTGTAACATCTTTTTCTTTTTCCACAAATTCAAGAGATGATTCATATTTTTTTTTACATAGGAATGTATTTGCCAGTATTCCATTTCTTTTTCTCTTGACTT
Organism: Fremontodendron californicum; assembly: GCA_030761205.1. Taxonomy (NCBI): domain Eukaryota; kingdom Viridiplantae; phylum Streptophyta; class Magnoliopsida; order Malvales; family Malvaceae; genus Fremontodendron; species Fremontodendron californicum. The sequence continues at coordinate 7,652,142 of JAULJL010000037.1, forward strand.
TTCTTTTCTTTTTCCCCCACACTTATTTCTTGTTTCTAACCCAAATTTTTAACTAAAAATATCCCTTGTCTTTGCAACTTGTCTCAAAACAACCTAATTCATCTTTGGAACAAAGGTAAAGATATAAGTATATTTAGGTTAGGGACAAGTTATGGTTACCAAAGAGATAGCTTATTCAATGTAGGCTCAAATTGGTTCACTAAGGGTGTGTTCTCTTGGAACATCAATAAGGGATGGCTGTTTGGCCCTGGCTAAAAATCCTAATGCCTCTATCATATTCATGTTGTCACATGTATCAATATAGTCTCAAACGGTTTAAAGCAAGTTCTAGAGAATCATGTAATCATAAGAGCACTCAAGAAAGAAATTAGATTGATTTGTATAATGCATCAATCATTATAGGCTCAAAAACTCACAAGGATGATTATACAAGTCAGATTAAGTCTAAACATGCTTCTTTCTCAATCAACATATTATATTAACATTGGCTCATAAAAAGGTTGACATCAAGCTCAATTCTCATGAAAATCTTCTCACTAATAAATCTGTTTTAGACTTATGCAATTCATATCTCATCATTGTATTAAAAAGGAACTAAAACTCACAAAAAAAAAAAATAATAATAATAAAGAAAAAAAAATAGTAGACAAAAATAAAAGAAATCCTAAATCATTCCCCCCCACACTTAATTCTTACATTGTCCTCAATGTAAGTCTATTAACTCAAATGAAAGAATCATGTGTAAGAGAAAAGAACTAATAACATAAGAATAGGAACAACTAAGACTCAAAACAAAACAAAACCATGCAACCTAAATAATCCTAAAATACTAAACAAAAATTAACAAGTAAACATAAAAAGATTAAAATCAAACTGACAAGGTATGTCTCAAGTCTCCCTTACTCAGACCTTGTTCAGAATGAATACTTCTAAATTGCTTAAAACACAACAAACTCTTTTTTTTTTTTTTTGAAAAGAAGAAATCAAACTGACAAGGTATGTCTCAAGTCTCCCTTACTCAGACTTTGTTCAGAATGAATACTTCTTAATTTTTTTTTTTTAAATTAGCAAAATATGTCCCTTACCCCCTACTAAAATATGGCATTGTCCCCAATGTCAAATTTTAAAGGTAGAATTTAGGAGATATTACCTGCAGAGGTTGCTAACCACTTATTATAACTGAGACACAACAAGCAAAATGTTAGATAATGTCACAAAGACAAAGTGCAATCCACTCCTTGCTCGTCCATATCTCTTTTTCTTTTTCCGAGCGTTTGCGAAACAACCGTAGCAGATAAACACTCATAAGCTTGGAGCTTTTTAAGTAAATCTTCAATGCTTGTAGCAGAAATTATGGTTCTCCTTGCCTCTGAAAACATGAATCCATTATCCACAGCATTATCTAAATATAAAAGCAAATTACTAAAATAACCATTAATATTAAGCAAACCAATGGGTTTCTTATTTGTGACCAAAGATGACCAAGAAGCCACGCAAGCTATTTCTTCCAATGTACCCAGACCTCCTGGTAAAGCAATGAATGCATCGGCAAAATGGTACATGATTGTTATCCGTTCAGGGACACTCCAGACTTGTATTTCCTTACCCACGGTAGGTCCACAAAAACTTGTGAATAGTTTTGGCATGATTCCTAGAACTGGACTTCCTCCGGCGTGTGCTGCTGTAGCGACTGCTCCCATTAAACCCGTACTACCTCCTCCATAAATCAAGTGGATCTTTTGTTGGGCAAGTATTACTCCAACTCTTATGGCTTCATCAGCGAATATGTTATTTTTTCCTGGATAAGCACCTCCAAAGACACAAATTTTTTTAATGCGCTGGGATGAAGTACTTTCCATTTTTTTTTTCGAGTGCCTGAAAGAGAATGAGTACATGGTGTAATATATAGAGGACTCAGTAGTGAATCAGACAAGAGTAATAATGTCGCCGAAAGTGTATCTGACCTGTCAGAAGAAAATGTTAACCTAACAAAAGATTTTTGCGTGATTTCAGGAAGAAAATCAAAAAGAGAAAAAAAATCAACCGTAAAAGACAAATAAAAAAAAAACGAGAATAGTTACACAAATCGAACAACACGTAAATTAAACCAAAATAAAGTTATTGCAAATCAAACCAAAAGCTGAGAAGTCATTTATTGTAGTTGTGATTGTGGCTCACATCTTCCTCTGGTTTTACGTCCAGAAACGGCTTAAACGCCTTCTATGAGTCGAGGATATGCTTCCCATCCAGTTTTCTTACAAGCTGGCAAACAGGGTCTTTTAACATCAGATTCCCAAGATGTTGCCATTCCCTTTGGAATTGAGGCCATAAATCAAGAATTTCTCTTTGTACGTCTCCACTAGGATGCGTCTCAAGAGAAAGTTGGATATTACCCAAATTCTCCTTACTCAGTCCATCCTTAATGAATTCAATTTTATCATCTCGATTAGAGGACGGAATCCCAATAGAACGACATTTACCGTTACACGTCCATCGTGCACATTTGTGGCAATTTGAACTCATGCGCTTTGCTCGTCGCTTCTTTGCAAAAGTGCTTCTACCTGTACCTGGTAAATGCAAAACAGGAAGATATTCATCTTCACGTACCTTGGCTTCAATTATCCAACGTATGTCGTCAGGAATCCCTTTGTGCATAAGCATTCTTAATCTTTCAAGTCGAACTTGGTAAAGCTTCAGTAAAATATTTCGAGGAAAAGGAGGAAATCGTTTCTGCAATCTTGTGAGAATATCATCCATCCTGAAAAAAAAAATGAAAAAAAATTGAAAGAGAAATTGGAAGAGAAATTTATATACAATATCAGTTTTGTGGGTAGCTGATGGAACCGATTTAAATAATCACGGAGTACCGTTATCCGCCATTTAACCGGGGTTAAAAAAAAATTATATTTACATCTAGTTATTTTCAAAACAAGGATCAGAAAGAAAAACAACATAAAAAGACTCAAAAACAAAACACTCTAAATAAAATCCTAAATTCTTCCCCCCACACATAATTTTTACATTGTCCTCAATGTAATGCTATTATCCCCCAATGCAAGAATTATATGTAAGAGAAAAGAACTATTAAACAAAAGAAAAGAAAAACAATAAAAGATAGAATGATGGAGAGTAAGGAATATGCAAATCTGATATAATAGATGCTCTCCATCCTTTTGGGTTGCCTCTCCAAGAAGCGCTTGGTTTATTGTCCTCAGCTTGACTTAGACCCATGCCATTATTATTCAACATACTTTGGCTCAAAAAGTGGAAACTCCTCCACATCTTGTATTGGAAAGTTCTCATAGTAAGGCTTCAATCTATGACCATTCACTTTGAATGCCTTATCTGTTTTCGGGCTTTGGATTTCAACTGCACCATGAGTAAATACATTAGTAATAACAAAAGGTCCAACCCAACGAGAACGTAACTTACCTGGATATAACTTAAGGCGTGAATGGAAGAGAAGAACTTTTTGTCCAACAACAAATTCTTTTCTTGATATCATCTTGTCATGGAATGCCTTAGTCTTTTCCTTGTAAATCCTAGAATTCTGATAGGCATCATTCCTTATCTCCTCTAATTCTTGTAGGTCAAGTTTTCTTTTCTTTCCTATCTCATCCATCTCCATGTTGCATTGTTTGATAGCCCAATATGATTTATGTTCCAATTCAACCGGAAGATGACAAGGCTTACCATAAACAAGTCGATAAGGAGACATACCAATGGGTGTCTTATATGCTGTCCTATAAGCCCAAAGTGCATCATCAAGTCGTGAACTCCAATCCTTCCTATTTGGATTAACTGTCTTTTCAAGGATGGACTTAACTTCTCGGTTTGACACTTCAGCTTGCCCACTAGTTTAAGGATGATATGAGGTGGAGACCTTGTGTGTGATGTTATACTTCCTCAAAAGTGCTTCCATAGTCCTATTGCAAAAGTGAGTACCTCTATCGCTGATTATGGCCTTTGGCGTTCCAAACCTAGCCAAGATGTTAGTCTTGACAAAATCTGAAACAACTTTAGAGTCATTAGTCCTAGTGGATTTTGCTTCCACCCACTTTGAAACATAATCAACGGCAAGTAAAATATAAAGATTACCAAAAGAAGGAGGAAAAGGTCCCATGAAATCCATGCCCCATACATCAAAAATTTCAACAATAAGTATTGGAGTTTGAGGCATTTGATTTCTAGGACCTAAGTTACCTGTTCTTTGGCAACGATCACATGACTTGCAAAAGAGGTATGCATCTTTGAATATGGTAGGCCAATAAAATCCAGAATCAAGAACTTTCATGGCTGTTCTTTTGGATCCAAAGTGTCCTCCACATGCATAAGAGTGACAAAAGGTGAGAATAGATTGAAATTCAGTTTCGAGTACACACCTTCTTATAATCTGATCGGAGCAATGCTTCCAAAGGTAAGGATCATCCCATATGTAGTATTTGGCATCACTCTTGATCTTATTTCTTTGAGCTTGTGTCAACTCTTGTGGCAACTTCTTGGTAACTAAGTAATTAACAATATCAGCATACCAAGGAGTTGTTGTACTTATAAAAAGAAGTTGCTCATCCGGAAAGTTCTCATTCAAGGGTAGTGCATCCTCTTCATGAACTAAACGGCTAAGATGGTCCGCAACCAGGTTGTCACTACCTCTCTTATCTTTTATCTCCAAATCGAACTCTTGTAAGAGAAGTATCCATCTAATCAACCTTGGTTTGGCCTCCTTTTTAGTGAGCAAGTACTTAAGGGCTGCATGGTCAGAATATACAATTACTTTAGTACCAATTAAATAAGATCGAAATTTTTCTAAAGCAAATACAACAGCCAAAAGTTCTTTTTCAGTAGTGGAATAGTTCAATTGAGCATCATTAAGAGTTCGGGAGGCATAATAAATGGCATGTGAGGCTTTGCCAACCCGTTGGCCCAAAACAACTCCAATGGCATAGTCACTAGCATCACACATGATTTCAAAAGGTACATTCCAATCTGGTGGTTGGATGATAGGAGCTGATGTCAAGAGTCCCTTCAATGTTTCAAACGCCTCTTTGCATTTATCATCAAAGTGGAAAACCACATCTTTTTGTAGTAGCTTGCAAAGAGGTAATGTGATCTTTGAGAAGTCTTTGATAAATCTCCTATAGAAACCTGCATGTCCAAGAAAAGAACGAACCTCTCTCACATTTGTGGGAGGTGGTAAAGAATGCATAATATCTATTTTAGACTTATCAACCTCTATCCCTCTAGAAGAAATAACATGGCCCAAAACTATTCCTTGTTCAACCATAAAGTGGCATTTTTCCCAATTCAAAACAAGGTTAGTTTCCATGCATCTTTCAAGTACAAGTGTAAGGTTCTCTAGACATCTATCAAAAGAATCACCATAGACACTAAAATCATCCATAAATACTTCTATGATGTTCTCTACATAATCTGAAAATATGCTAACCATACACCTTTGGAATGTAGCTGGTGCATTACAAAGACCAAATGGCATACGCCGGTATGCAAAAGTACCAAATGGACATGTGAATGTTGTTTTCTCTTGGTCCTCCGGAGCAATGGCTATCTGATTATAACCTGAAAAACCATCAAGAAAACAATAATGAGAATGGCCAGCTAACCTTTCAAGCATTTGATCAATAAAAGGTAAAGGAAAGTGGTCTTTGCGAGTTGTGGAATTAAGTTTACGATAATCAATACAAACTCGCCATCCTGTTTGAATCCTAGTAGGAACAAGTTCATTCTCATTATTTGTTACCACCGTTACACCTGATTTCTTTGGAACCACTTGGACTGGGCTCACCCATTTGCTATCCGAGATAGGATAGATCACTCCAACATCTAGGAGTTTCAGTATCTCCTTTTTCACAACCTCCATCATAGGAGGGTTCAATCTTCTTTGTGCTTCTCTTGTTGGTTTAGACCCTTCCTCTAACAAAATCCGGTGCATGCACATGGATGGGCTTATTCCCTTGATATCGGCAATTGTCCAACCAATTGCTGTTTTATGCTCTCTAAGCACCTGGATAAGTCGCTCTTCTTGCAAAGGTGTGAGCTCTTTGGCAATGATGATCGGTAGTGTGTCTTTTTTACCTAAGAACACATATTTCAAGTGGTTCGGTAGTGGTTTCAATTCTAAAGTTGGTGCCTGCAAAATGGAAGGTAGAAGTTTCTCATTAGATAAAGGCAAATCAATAAATGAAACATCAAACCTTGCATCTTTAGGTTGCAGCGAGTGTAAAGATTCTAGTGCCCCTTCCACCTGGTCACTCAAGGCTAGTTTAGCATTCCCCATTCCGAGATGGTTGCTAATGACTATTTCTACACTATCTTCACCATCTAGCTCATAAGCTTGCTGCACTAGTGAGTCAATTATATCAATATTAAAAACAGAATGCACATCACTAGGATATCTCATGGCCTCAAAAATGTTAAAGCGAATTATTTCACCATCAAATTCCATAGTTAAAGTGCCATCATGTACATCTATTTTAGTTCTTGCTGTTTTCAAGAATGGTCTCCCTAATAGAATAGGTGTGGGATTAGAAGACATCTCATCTTCCATCTCAATAACATAAAAGTCAGCGGGAAAAACCAATTCATTAACCTGTACAAGAACGTCTTCTACAACTCCTCTTGGATAAGTGTTAGAACGGTCAGCAAGTTGTATTATAACACCGGTTTCCTCTAATGGTCCTAGATTCAATGAAGCATAAATTGAATATGGCATGACATTAATAGATGCCCCTAGATCTAGCATAGCACGCTCAAACCTGGTGTTGCCTATCTTACAAGGAATGGTAAACATACCTGGATCCTTGCATTTAGGTGGGAGTTTCTTTTGAAGAACAGCTGACACATTCTCCCCCACACTTACCTTTTCATTCCATTTCAACTTCCGTTTAGATGTGCACAACTCTTTTAGGAACTTGGCATATCTTGGCACTTGCTTGATAGCATCTAGTAAAGGAATGTTCACCTCTACTTTCCGGAAGGTTTCCAAAATTTCCTTCTCTTGCTCCTCCTTCTTGGACTTTGCTAACCTGCTAGGAAAAGGTGGAGGAGTTATATAAGAAGGAAAGGATGGTTTAGGAATTACCTTTTTTAGTGGCTCGTTGGGATGTGAAGAGGATGCCATGGTATTGTTCTCCCCTTGAGCACTATCATTTTGTGGTGTCTCTAGCTGTTTCCCACTTCTTAAATTTATAGCATTGGCATTCTCTCTTGGATTCACTATGGTTTGGGAAGGTAATTTCCCAGAATCCCTTGCTTGCATTTGACTCATGGTTGTTGACAATTGCCCTATTTGAGTCTCCAAATTTCGAATACTTGTCTTTGTTTCCTGTTGAAATTGAATTGTATTAGTAGAAAGAGCTTTAACAAGATCTTCAAGAGAAGTACCTGAATTTTGGGTGGGTGGTAGTTGTTGTCGGGTTTGGTATGGTTGTTGCACTCTTTGCTGAAAACCCGGTGGCATGTGGTCAAATGGTGGAGGAATAGTTTGTGATTGGTTCCCTCCATAATTGAAGTTTGGATGATCCCTCCATCCTGGATTGTAAGTGTTTGAGTAGGGATCATATTTCCTTGATTGGTTCTGAAATCCACCCATGGCATTCACATGTTCATTGGTATCCTCTTGAAGTGTTGGACACATATCAGTTTGGTGCCCTATGTTTGAACATATGCCACAAGCCTTTATTTGTTGTATTTTACCTACAGCCAATTGTTGAACAAGAGAAGTCAGTTTATCAAATTTTTGTTCAAGGGATGATATACTTACCTCATTAACTCTCTTGGGTTGTGGTGGTGGATCTTGTCTCATTGAGAACTGTTGAGAATTGGCTGCCATGTTGGAGATTAATGTTCTAGCAGCCCTGGGAGTCTTATCAACTAGAGCTCCCCCACTAGCGGCATCTATCATACTTCTCTCCATGGGCATGAGACCTTCATAGAAGTATTGGATGAGAAGTTGTTCACTTATCTGATGATGTGGACATGATGCACAAAGTTTCTTGAACCTCTCCCAATATTCATATAATAACTCTCCGTTGTATTGCCGAATCCCACATATCTCTTTCCTAATGTTGGCAGCCTTAGATGCTGGGAAATACCTTTCCAAGAATGCTTTCTTCAAATCATTCCATGTAGTGATGGTCCCGGATGGTAGATAGTAGAGCCATTCCTTTGCTGAATCAGCTAGAGAGAATGGGAAGGCTCTCAACTTAACTTGCTCTTCCGTGACCCCTGTTGGTCTCATGCTTGAGCAAACTACATGGAATTCCTTGAGGTGCTTATTTGGATCCTCTCCTGCAAAACCATGAAAAGTTGGGAGAAGATGAATCAAACCAGATTTTAATTCAAAAGCTACCTCAAGATTAGCATATTCAATGCATAATGGTTGTTGACCCAAGTCCGGAGCGGCTAGCTCCTTGAGAGTTCGGTTGTCAGCTGCTGCCATCTCTCCTTGCTTCTCTTGGATGTTTTGGATCAACTCCTCAATTGGTTATTGGTGAGAAGTTATAAATTCCCGAATTTTCCTAAGTCGTAAGTCTTCTTCGGGGGCTTGGAACATTCACTAATAAAAAAAAAATAAGAAAGTAAATAATTAGAACAGAAAATAAGAATAAACCAATAAACTAATAAACTAAAGAAAGCAATCCCCGGCAACGGCGCCAAAAATTTGATGCACCCAAAAGAGTGTATCTTATTTAACCTTGCACTAAAAAGATCAATTGTAAGTATAATGATTAGCAAGGGTCGAGTCCCCAGGGATTGGGTTTTAATCTATGAGTTATTAGTTTATAACTTACGTTCAAAGAAAACAATAAAAGAAAAGGGGTTTTTGAAGCCAGATTTAAACTAAAGTAAATAATAAGAATAAGATGCAAGGCGGTATAACCAGCCAATAAAAATATATATACTAAATTAGGCGGTATAACCAGCCAATAAAAATATATATACTAAATTAGGCGGTATAACCAGCCAATAAAAATAAAACAAAGTTAATATACAAATTAGGCGGTATAACCAGCCAATAAAAATAAATATAAAAAATAAGCAAACTAAAAGTAAGAAAACAAGAAAGTAAGAAGAATCAAATATGAAAAATATGGTTAAGGTTTCATTCTCCACCACTAGACATCATTAAGAATCAATTTCAGATCTATCAATATCAACCAACTATCAAAGTTAACAACCGTAGATAACAACAAGCTCTGTTATCCCAATCTTTCCTTAATTTGTCGTTAAATAGAACAAGCTCTCTATTTAATCTCTAACCATTAAACAACCTAGAATAAGCTCTCTAAATTCAATTTAATGGCAGCTTTATGATGAGAAAGATAGGTTGATCTAAGCAACAAACACATAAGCTCGGATTGTTCAACTTAGGTTATGTTCCACTTTGCAATTATTGAAAACTTGACCATAATCATTAATCACAAATTGCCACTTATGAATAGGAAATCAAGACAATTACACGGATCAAGACTCCTAAACTAGCAATAGATAATTATCAAGATCTATCTAGTTGTACACCTAAATAAATCAAGACAACATCATGAACAATTCTTGTAGAAGAACATAAGCAACTTTGATAGAAAATTAATGATAGATAGAATCTGAAAATCAATCACAAAACGTGTCTAGAGCTTTGAAATCACCCTTAACCAAATAGAAGTTTAGCCTAGCATAGGCATCATAAACATAAACATAAAATTAAAGAGAATCTAAGAAGGAAATAAAAGAAAGAAAGAAGAAGAAGAAGAATATTAATTATCCAACCTCTTGCTCTTTCTAAAGAAAAAGAAAACTAGAGAAAAGAAAGAAGAAGAAAACTTAGAGAATTTTGTTAAAATGGCTAATATCCTACCAATCTCCAATATGATCCCTTACAATCATCCAAGGCCCTCTATTTATACACATTTTGGAGGGCTAAATGACAAGAGACAAGCTTTACAAATTTCAAAGGTAGGTATAATAGGTGGGTGCATTTTCTAACAATTTTCGTCATGTATGGCGATTTTGATCAGCCAACTTGATGGTCGATTTTGTCAATTTTGGAGGCCTTATCTGATCACATGGTCTTCTAGACAAATGTTACCCTATCAGTTACTGATCCATAGCCGTTGGAATCAGCTCATTTTCTGATGTGGATAAGAAGATATGGGCATAATACGAAAACAGGTCAGCACAGACGTCATTGCACATCAGCCAACTTGATGGTCGATTTCCGTAGGGAAAACGACTCCGTTTCAAGAAGTGTAAAACATGAAAAAGATAGATATGCCTCTTAGCTTTGCATGGCTACAAATTTCAGCCTTATTGCTTCAGTGAAACTCGAGATATAGCTGATATGGCAAAAGGTGTCGGAACTGGAACTGAACTGGATTTGCCCTTAATTCTAGTAATCTGAAATCACTCAAAGAAACTTGTGAAAAACACCAAAATACATAAAAATATAAAAGATCATAAACACAATTAGACTAAACAATAATAACTCGTATTTGACACAAAACAATAATAAAACATAACTAAAAACTATATAATTATACGAGTTATCACATACCAAACCCGACAACAACTGCCACCCACCCAAAATTCAGGTACTTCTCTTGAAGATCTTGTTAAAGCTCTTTCTACTAATACAATTCAATTTCAACAGGAAACAAAGACAAGTATTCGAAATTTGGAGACTCAAGTAGGGCAATTGGCAACAACCATGAGTCAAATGCAAGCAAGGGATTCTGGGAAATTACCTTCCCAAACCATAGTGAATCCAAGAGAGAATGCCAATGCTATAACTTTAAGAAGTGGGAAACAGCTAGAGATACCACAAAATGATAGTGCTCAAGGGGAGATCAATACCATGGCATCCTCTTCACATCCCAACGAGCCACTAAAAAAGTAATTCCTAAACCATCCTTTCCTTCTTATATAACTCCTCCACCTTTTCCTAGCAGGTTAGCAAAGTCCAAGAAGGAGGAGCAAGAGAAGGAAATTTTGGAAACCTTCCGGAAAGTAGAGGTGAACATTCCTTTACTAGATGCTATCAAGCAAGTGCCAAGATATGCCAAGTTCCTAAAAGAGTTGTGCACATCTAAACGGAAGTTGAAATGGAATGAAAAGGTAAGTGTGGGGGAGAATGTGTCAGCTGTTCTTCAAAAGAAACTCCCACCTAAATGCAAGGATCCAGGTATGTTTACCATTCCTTGTAAGATAGGCAACACCAGGTTTGAGCGTGCTATGCTAGATCTAGGGGCATCTATTAATGTCATGCCATATTCAATTTATGCTTCATTGAATCTAGGACCATTAGAGGAAACCGGTGTTATAATACAACTTGCTGACCGTTCTAACACTTATCCAAGAGGAGTTGTAGAAGACGTTCTTGTACAGGTTAATGAATTGGTTTTTCCCGCTGACTTTTATGTTATTGAGATGGAAGATGAGATGTCTTCTAATCCCACACCTATTCTATTAGGGAGACCATTCTTGAAAACAGCAAGAACTAAAATAGATGTACATGATGGCACTTTAACTATGGAATTTGATGGTGAAATAATTCGCTTTAACATTTTTGAGGCCATGAGATATCCTAGTGATGTGCATTCTGTTTTCAATATTGATATAATTGACTCACTAGTGCAGCAAGCTTATGAGCTAGATGGTGAAGATAGTGTGGAGATAGTCCTTAGCAAACATCTCGGAATGTGGAATGCTAAAGGGGAACTAGCCTTGAGTGACCATGTGGAAGGGGCACTAGAATCTTTACACTCACTGCCACCTAAAGATGCAAGGTTTGATGTTTCATTTATTGATTTGCAATTATCTAAGAGAAACTTCTACCTTCCATTTTGCAGGCACCAACTTTAGAGTTGAAACCACTACCGAACCACTTGAAATATGTGTTCTTAGGTGAAAAGGACACACTACCTGTCATCATTGCCAAAGAGCTCACACCTTTGCAAGAAAAGCGACTTATCCGGGTGCTTAGAGAGTATAAAACAGCAATTGGTTGGACAATTGCCGATATCAAGGGAATAAGCCCATCCATGTGCATGCACCAGATTTTGTTAGAGGAGGGGTCCAAACCAACAAGAGAAGCACAAAGAAGATTGAACCCTCCTATGATGGAGGTTGTGAAAAAGGAGATACTGAAGCTCCTAGATGTTGGAGTAATCTATCCTATCTCGGATAGCAAATGGGTGAGCCCAGTCCAAGTGGTTCCAAAGAAATCAGGTGTAACGGTGGTAACAAATAATGAGAATGAACTTGTTCCTACTAGGATTCAAACAGGATGGCGAGTTTGTATTGATTATCGTAAACTTAATTCCACAACTCGCAAAGACCACTTTCCTTTACCTTTTATTGATCAAATGCTTGAAAGGTTAGCTGGCCATTCTCATTATTGTTTTCTTGATGGTTTTTCAGGTTATAATCAGATAGCCATTGCTCCGGAGGACCAAGAGAAAACAACATTCACATGTCCATTTGGTACTTTTGCATACCGGCGTATGCCATTTGGTCTTTGTAATGCACCAGCTACATTCCAAAGGTGTATGGTTAGCATATTTTCAGATTATGTAGAGAACATCATAGAAGTGTTTATGGATGATTTTAGTGTCTATGGTGATTCTTTTGATAGATGTCTAGAGAACCTTACACTTGTACTTGAAAGATGCATGGAAACTAACCTTGTTTTGAATTGGGAAAAATGTCACTTTATGGTAGAACAAGGAATAGTTTTGGGCCATGTTATTTCTTCTAGAGGGATAGAGGTTGATAAGTCTAAAATAGATATTATGCATTCTTTACCACCTCCCACAAATGTGAGAGAGGTTCGTTCTTTTCTTGGACATGCAGGTTTCTATAGGAGATTTATCAAAGACTTCTCAAAGATCACATTACCTCTTTGCAAGCTACTACAAAAAGATGTGGTTTTCCACTTTGATGACAAATGCAAAGAGGCGTTTGAAACATTGAAGGGACTCTTGACATCAGCTCCTATCATCCAACCACCAGATTGGAATGTACCTGTTAAAATCATGTGTGATGCTAGTGACTATGCCATTGGAGCTGTTTTGGGCCAACGGGTTGGAAAAGCCTCACATGCCATTTATTATGCCTCCCAAACTCTTAATGATGCTCAATTGAACTATTCCACTACTGAAAAAGAACTTTTGGCTGTTGTATTTGCTTTAGAAAAATTTCGATCTTATTTAATTGGTACTAAAGTAATTGTATATTCTGACCATGCAGCCCTTAAGTACTTACTCACTAAGAAGGAGGCCAAACCAAGGTTGATTAGATGGATACTTCTCTTACAAGAGTTTGATTTGGAGATAAAAGATAAGAGAGGTAGTGACAACCTGGTTGCGGACCATCTTAGCCGTTTAGTTCATGAAGAGGATGCACTACCCTTGAATGAGAACTTTCCGGATGAGCAACTTCTTTTTATAAGTACAACAACTCCTTGGTATGCCGATATTGTTAATTACTTGGTTACCAAGAAGTTGCCACAAGAGTTGACACAAGCTCAAAGAAATAAGATCAAGAGTGATGCCAAATATTACATATGGGATGATCCTTACCTTTGGAAGCATTGCTCCGATCAGATTATAAGAAGGTGTGTACTCAAATCTGAATTTCAATCTATTCTCACCTTTTGTCACTATTATGCATGTGGAGGACACTTTGGATCCAAAAGAACAGCCATGAAAGCTCTTGATTCTGGATTTTATTGGCCTACTATATTCAAAGATGCATACCTCTTTTGCAAGTCATGTGATCGTTGCCAAAGAACAGGTAGCTTAGGTGCTAGAAATCAAATGCCTCAAACTCCAATACTTATTGTTGAAATTTTTGATGTATGGGGCATGGATTTCATGGGACCTTTTCCTTCTTCTTTTGGTAATCTTTATATTTTACTTGCCGTTGATTATGTTTCAAAGTGGGTGGAAGCAAAATCCACTAGGACTAATGACTCTAAAGTGGTTTCAGATTTTGTCAAGACTAACATCTTTGTTAGGTTTGGAACGCCAAAGGCCATAATCAGCGATAGAGGTACTCACTTTTGCAATAGGACTATGGAAACACTTTTGAGGAAGTATAACATCACACACAAGGTCTCCACCTCATATCATCCTCAAACTAGTGGGCAAGCTGAAGTGTCAAACCGAGAAGTTAAGTCCATCCTTGAAAAGACAGTTAATCCAAATAGGAAGGATTGGAGTTCACGACTTGATGATGCACTTTGGGCTTATAGGACAGCATATAAGACACCCATTGGTATGTCTCCTTATCGACTTGTTTATGGTAAGCCTTGTCATCTTCCGGTTGAATTGGAACATAAATCATATTGGGCTATCAAACAATGCAACATAGAGATGGATGAGACAGGAAAGAAAAGAAAACTTGACCTACAAGAATTAGAGGAGATAAGGAATGATGCCTATCAGAATTCTAGGATTTACAAGGAAAAGACTAAGGCATTCCATGACAAGATGATATCAAGAAAGGAAGTTTTTGTTGGACAAAAAGTTCTTCTCTTCCATTCACGCCTTAAGTTATTTCCAGGTAAGTTACGTTCTCGTTGGGTTGGGCCTTTTGTTATTACTAATGTATTTACTCATGGTGCAGTTGAAATCCAAAGCCCAAAAACAGATAAGGCATTCAAAGTGAATGGTCATAGATTGAAGCCTTACTATGAGAACTTTCCAATACAAGATGTGGAGGAGTTTCCACTTTTTGAGCCAAATTATGTTGAATAATAATGGCATGGGTCTAAGTCAGGCTGAGGACAATAAACCAAGCGCTTCTTGGGAGGCAACCCAAAATGACGGAGAGCATCTATTATATCAGATTTGCATATTCCTTACTCTCCATCATTCTATCTTTTATTGTTTTTTTTTTCTTTTCTTTTGTTTAATAGTTCTTTTCTCTTACATATAATTCTTGCATTGGGGGATAATAGCATTACATTGAGGACAATGTAAAAATTATGTGTGGGGGGAAGAATTTAGGATTTTATTTAGAGTGTTTTGTTTTTGAGTTTTGTTTTTATGTTGTTTTTAGTGTGTTTTAGTTACTTTCAATACTATGATGAGATATGAATTGCATAAGTCTAAAACAGATTTATTAGTGAGAAGATTTTCATGAGAATTGAGCTTGATATCAACCTTTTTATGAGCCAATGTTAATATGATATGTTGATTGAGAAAGAAGCATGTTTAGACTTAATCTGACTTGTATAATCATCCTTGTGAGTTTTTGAGCCTATAATGATTGATGCATTATACAAATCAATCTAATTTCTTTCTTGAGTGCTCTTATGATTACATGATTCTCTAGAACTTGCTTTAGACCTTGTTGAGACTATATTGATGCATGTGACAACATGAATATGATAGAGGCATTAGGATTTTTAGCCAGGGCCAAACAGCCAGCCCTTATTGATGTTCCAAAAGAACACACCCTTAGTGAACCAATTTGAGCCTACATTGAATATGCTATCTCTTTGGTAACCATAACTTGTCCCTAACCTAAATATACTTATTTATATCTTTACCTTTGTTCCAAAGATGAATTAGCATGTTTTGAGACAAGTTGCAAAGACAAGGAAGATCTATTGAAAATTTGGGTTAGAAACAAGAAATAAGTGTGGGGGGGGGGGGAAGAAAAGAAAAGTCAAGAGAAAAAGAAATGTAATACTGGCAAATACATTCCTATGTAAAAAAAAAATATGAATCATCTCTTGAATTTGTGGAAAAAGAAAAAGATGTTACAAAGTTGTTTAGAATGAAGAAAAGGCCCAACATGAATATTCGGCCTAGGTGACTATGTACTTGTAAAGTGTTTTGAGAAGTTTCTTTGTATGATCTTATTATGTCTCTAAACTTTATGAACTCTTTGGAACCTTTGTGATATCTTTATCCTTTTGTTCTTCAACCACATTACAAACCCCTTGGCCCCATTACAACCTTGATCAAAGACCTCTTGATTCATGAAGTTGTATGATCTAAATAGTGGAGAATAGGTGGACAAGCAAGAATATGGTAGAACTGTTTTCATGAGATTGATTGATTGTAAACACTTCACCACTACTTTAAAGAGTGAAAATCATGAGGGTATCCCATGTGAGAAGTTGAGATTAAATTTGAACATGCACTATTTTGATTGAGATATGTTATGTTAATTTTAGCTTAACTCAAACCATTTACTATCAAGCATGATTTTTTATGAAACTCTTTAAGCTATTGATTAGTTTATAAGACTTGTTCAATGATTGTCTCTAATTTGTATTGAAAGAGGATTAGATTAGGTTTTATTATTTTGTCGCTATTTGATTTTGCTCGAGGACTAGATGTAAATATAATTTTTATTTTTTTTTAACCCCGGTTAAATGGCGGATAACGGTACTCCGTGATTATTTAAGTCGGTTCCATCAGCTACCCACAAAACTGATATTGTATATAAATTTCTCTTTCAATTTCTCTTTCATTTTTTTTTCAGGATGGATGATATTCTCACAAGATTGCAGAAACGATTTCCTCCTTTTCCTCGAAATATTTTACTGAAGCTTTACCAAGTTCGATTTGAAAGATTAAGAATGCTTATGCACAAAGGGATTCCTGAAGACATACGTTGGATAATTGAAGCCAAGGTACGTGAAGATGAATATCTTCCTGTTTTGCATTTACCAGGTACAGGTAGAAGCACTTTTGCAAAGAAGCGACGAGCAAAGCGCATGAGTTCAAATTGCCACAAATGTGCACGATGCACGTGTAACGGTAAATGTCGTTCTATTGGGATTCCGTCCTCTAATCGAGATGATAAAATTGAATTCATTAAGGATGGACTGAGTAAGGAGAATTTGGGTAATATCCAACTTTCTCTTGAGACGCATCCTAGTGGAGACGTACAAAGAGAAATTCTTGATTTATGGCCGCAATTCCAAAGGGAATGGCAACATCTTGGGAATCTGATGTTAAAAGACCCTGTTTGCCAGCTTGTAAGAAAACTGGATGGGAAGCATATCCTCGACTCATAGAAGGCGTTTAAGCCGTTTCTAGACGTAAAACCAGAGGAAGATGTGAGCCACAATCACAACTACAATAAATGACTTCTCAGCTTTTGGTTTGATTTGCAATAACTTTATTTCGGTTTAATTTACGTGTTGTGTAATTATTCTCGTTTTTTTTTTTTGCATTGATCTTTTACGGTTGATTTTTCTTCTCTTTTTGATTTTCTTCCTGAAATCACGCAAAAATCTTTTGTTAGGTTAACATTTTCTTCTGACAGGTCAAATACACTTTCGGCGACATTATTACTCTTGTCTGATTCACTACTCAGTCCTCTATATATTACACCATGTACTCATTCTCTTTCAGGCACTCGAAAAAAAAATGGAAAGTACTTCGTCCCAGCGCATTGAAAAAATTTGTGTCTTTGGAGGTGCTTATCCAGGGAAAAATAAAATATTAGCTGATGAAGCCATAAGAGTTGGAGTAATACTTGCCCAACAAAAGATCCAGTTGATTTATGGAGGCGGTAGTACGGGTTTAATGGGAGCAGTCGCTACAGCAGCACACGCCGGAGGAAGTCCAGTTCTAGGAATCGTGCCAAAACTATTCACAGGTTTTTGTGGACCTACCGTGGGTAAGGAAATACAAGTCTGGAGTATCCCTGAACGGATGACAATCATGTACCATTGTGCCGATGCATTCATTGCTTTACCAGGAGGTCTGGGTACATTGGAAGAAATAGCTTGCGTGGCTTCTTGGTCATCTTTGGTCACAAAAAAGAAACCCATTGGTTTGCTTAATATTAATGGTTATTTTAGTAATTTGCTTTCATATTTAGATAATGCTGTGGAAAATGGATTCATGTTTTCAGAGGCAAGGAGAACCATAATTTCTGCTACAACCATTAAAGATTTACTCAAAAAGCTCCAAGCTTATGAGTATTTACCTGCTATGGTTGTTTCGCAAACGCTCGGAAAAAGAAAAAGAGATATAGACAAGCAAGGAGTGGATTGCACTTTGTCTTTGTGACATTATCTAATATTTTGTTTGTTGTGTCATAGTTATAATAAGTGGTTAGCAACCTCTGCAGGTAATATCTCCTAAATTCTACCTTTAAAATTTGACATTGGGGACAATGTCATATTTTAGTAGGGGGTAAGGGACATATTTTGCTAATTTGTAAAAAAAAAAAAAAAAAAAAAAGAAAAAAAATTTGTTGTGTTTTAAGCCATTTAAAAGTATTCATTCTGAACAAGGTCTGAGTAAGGGAGACTTGAGACATACCTTGTCAGTTTGATTTAATCTTTTCCAAAAAAAAAAAAATTGTTGTGTTTTAAGCCATTTAGAAGTATTCATTCTGAACAAGGTCTGAGTAAGGGAGACTTGAGACATACCTTGTCAGTTTGATTTAATCTTTTCAAAAAAAAAAAACTATCTGGTCCGTTTATTATCTGCATGTGTTTTACTACTTTCGTGTATGTATTTTTTATTTATTTAAGTATTAGTATAATCTTGGCAAGCATGTGGATAAAGCAATAGAGTTACAAAGGCTTTGATTAAGTTATCTAGGTTATTTTCAATTTGGTTTTCTGAAAATTGAATATTTTTGATGATCAAATGTCTTTGAGATTGTTTTTGGTAGATCGGTTCGATTTTTGTTGGAATGTGAATTCATGGTGAGCCTTTGGAAAGCCACGGAAAACTGGGAAGACATAGTAAGTTTACTTTTTCTCTTCATTCCACATGCAGATTTAGGTCATCACATAGATGCTTGCATCTATACATGATCTGATCTTAGAACAAAGTCACTATCCAGAAAGCCCCTTATCTTTTCCCCCCTTACATTAGGAGCCCATAGGTTGTAAACCTTCGGGTTGGATCCCTAGATATGAACTCCAGAAATTATGCCAAAGTGAACGGATACGATTCCGACCCCCATTCCCTCTTTATACTTTTATGATAATATTTGTGATCATTGGGTTTGGGATTGTGTGTTTCCTTCTTGTTTATTTTGTTATCTTTTGAAATCTGAAAAAAAAAATAGGAATAATGCAAAAGAGGGTAGTTAGAATGAGTGACTGTTTTTAGAGCCGTGAACTTCGAACTTATTGATGCCAAAACAATGTTGTGATGAGTTGAGAAAAAGATGTTGAAAAAAAGAGCTGATGAAAATCTGTCTTGTTTGATCAATTGAATGAAAAGAAAGAAAAAGAAAGTATGGAATCCAATGTAATTTTTGAAAAAAAAAAACAAGAATGATGATTATGAATAGATGTGATTGTGCATAAAAGATGTCCCAATGAGGGCACAAATCAAAAGAAAATCACTTGTGCTTAAAAAAAAAAATCAGAATTCAAGATTCGAGGTTTTTCATTATAGAGAGGTTTTTACTTTTCTATTTTCTTTGGATCGAGTCTTTTCTTGCTTTTTGTTTTCTTTTCAAAATATTTATGTTGAACATAGGACTAAGGATGAGTGAGAATGGAAATATTTTGAGAGGATTGATCACATTATTATTATATTTCTTGAGCCTAACTTGTGATAAACCTCAGATTATGTTTGAACATTCCACCCCTCACTTGTCCATAAGCCTCAGATTCATCTCTGTACCGATCAGATTTGTCGAGTTCACTTGTGAACTGCGGTGACAAGGATCTTAGCATGTGTACTTATGAAGCTATAGTTTGCCTAGTCCTCCATGGCTAGCTAAAGTCTCGCCAAGAAGGAAGTTCCTCAATCGTACGGTAATGCCTTCAATTTTAATCTCATTGACCCTTTACTCGAACTTAATATGCCAATGATACTTAATTAGATGCCTTGCCAATTCTTACGCTTGATCTTGCTTGTTTGTTTGAGATCCCTTTAACTTGTTTCCTGTTTATTTTTTTCTAGGATTGAGTCGTTGCTAGGGACTAGCAACAATCTAAGTGTGGGGGTGTGATAACTCGTATAATTATATAGTTTTTAGTTATGTTTTATTATTTTTTTGTGTCAAATACGAGTTATTATTGCTTAGTCTAATTGTGTTTATGACCTTTTATATTTTTATGTAATTTGGTGTTTTTCACGAGTTTCTTTGAGTGATTTCAGATTACTAGGTTAAATCAAGAATTAAGGGCAAATCCAGTTCAGTTCCAGTTCCGACACCTTTTGCTATATCAGCTATATCTGGAGTTTCACAGAAGCATTAAGGCTGAAATTTTTACAGTGCAAAGTTAAGAGGCATATCTATCTTTTTCATGCTTTACACTTCTTGAAACGGAGTCGTTTTCCCTAGCGAAATCAACCATCAAGTTGGCTGATGTGCAATGACGTCTGTGCTGACCAGTTTTGGTATTTTGACCATATTTTCTGATCCACATCAGCAAATGAGCTGATTCCAACG
This sequence comes from Fremontodendron californicum, assembly GCA_030761205.1. Classification (NCBI taxonomy): domain Eukaryota; kingdom Viridiplantae; phylum Streptophyta; class Magnoliopsida; order Malvales; family Malvaceae; genus Fremontodendron; species Fremontodendron californicum. Next base: position 7,672,551 of record JAULJL010000037.1, read on the forward strand.
GCTATGGATCACAAACTGATAGGGGAACATTTTTCTAGAAGACCATTTGATCAGATCAAGCCTCCAACATTGACAAAATCAACCATCAAGCTGGCTGATCAGAATTGTCATACAATATGACGAAAATTGTTAGAAAAATGCACCCACCTATTATACCTACCTTTGAAATTTATAAAGCTTGTCTCTTGTCATTTAGCTCTCCAAAATGTGTATAAATAGAGGGCCTTGGATGATTGTAAGAGACATTGTAGATTGGTAGGATATTAGCCATTATAATAAAATTCTCTAAGTTTTTCTTCTACTTTCCTTTCTCTAGTTTTCTTTTTCTTTATTTTCTTCTTTTTCTTTCTTTCTTTTATTTCCTTCTTAGATTCTCTTTAATTTTATGTTTATGTTTACAATGCCTATGCTAGGTTAAACTTTTATTTTGTTAAGGGTGATTTCAAAGCCCTAGACATGTTTTATAATTGATTTTCAGATTCTATCTATCATTAATTTTCTATCAAAGTTGCTTATGTTCTTCTACAAGAATTGTTCATGATGTTGTCTTGATTTGTTTAGGTGTACAACTAGATAGATCTTGATAATTATCTATTGCTAGTTTAGGAGTCTTGATCCGTGTAATTGTCTTGATTTCCTATTCATAAGTGGCAATTTGTGATTAATGATTATGGTCAAGTTTTCGATAATTGCAAAGTGGAACATAACCTAAGTTGAACAATCCGAGCTTATGTGTTTGTTACTTAGATCAACCTATCTTTCTCATCATAAAGCTGCCATTAAATTGAATTTAGAGAGCTTATTCTAGGTTGTTTGATGGTTAGAGATTAAATAGAGAGCTTGTTCTATTTAACGACAAACTAAGGAAAGATTGGGATAACAGAGCTTGTTGTTATCTACGGTTGTTAACTTTGATAGTTGGTTGATATTGATAGATCTGAAATTGGTTCTTAATGATGTCTAGTGGTGGAGAATGAAACCTTAACCATATTTCTCTCATATTTGATTTATTCTTAATTACTTGTTTTCTCATTCTTATTATTTACTTTAGTTTAAATCTGATTTCAAAAAACCCTTTTCTTTTATTGTTCTTGAATTTAAGTTTTAAACTATCAACTTGTAAACTAAAACTCAATCCCTGAGGACTCGACCCTTGCTAACTACTATACTTACAATTGATCTTTTTAGTGCAAGGTTAAATAAGATACACTCTTTTGGGTGCATCATTCACCACCACCAATTTTTAGCCCAAATGGTTTCTCATAGCTAAAGGCAAAATCTTCAAAATATAACAACAAAATCAAGCTTAGAACATGAAGTTACCTTTGGGTTTGTGAAATCTTTGAAAATTTTGTTGATCTACCTAGTAAATAGAGGAGAGAGAAAGCTTGGAAGCAAGCTTCCATGGCTTCCCTTCTTTTTTTCTCATTTTTCTGGTTCCTCGCGTGAAATTGGGGGTGGAGAAGTCTGATTTTCAGACTTAATAAGTGGGCCATGGTCAAATGACCATTTTGCCCCTATTTTGTCTTTTAGTACCTTAGCAGGCCAACATGAAATTTTAACGTTCGGAAGCCCTTTTTTTCACTTTTCTTGACACGGATATGTTCCAAATATGATAATATAATGATCTTCATGTTCGGATATTTTTTTTGATATCCTAAAACCCAAATCCGGGCCTCGGAGCACCAACGGGTCAATATTTTGACTTTTTCGGTTTTAACTCCGATTTTTGTTCTGATTTCACCAGTAGCTTGCTAACATCATTTTATGTCTATATTAATCTATCGATCCATTTAAAATCTTTTTCGGACCTTCCCGCAGTCAGTTTTCGGTTTTCATTCCTTTAGGTTACTTAAGGACTAATCCGGTTTCAACTCCGTTTTTGATTTTTCTTGTCATATTCATAATCCTCATATGTTATAACATATGTCCATGTGTTCGGATTAGTTTTAAAAATCCCGAACCATGTTTTTACGGAAATTTACGCCAGCGTCACTAAATGACGAATTAGATGATTTTAGCTATCGGATTTGATTTTAATGTCCAATTTTTTTATCTAAATATGATCCTATATGATCACTTAGTCCATTGGTACCATTTACGGACTAAAAACAAAATTTTGGGTAAAATTACCAAAATACCCCTTTTCACATTTTACCAATTTTTTTTGCCGATTCATGTTCTAACACTCCCAAATAATGTTATATCACATATCAACACTATGTGAAGTTAAATTATCATATTTTACGGACTTTTCCCTATCCTGACTTTTAGTCAATTTGGGGTTAAATCACTTAATCACTCGATTAAACCCCCAACTCTACCATTTATCATACAACATGTGTACCATATGGTAGCCCATCCTTTCTATAGGCATTTCAAAGTTTAACCTCGAGCCATCCGCGTGTTATAATTGTCTCGAATTGATCTCGTACTTACGAGTGTATTACAATTCTTCCCCCCTTAATAAAATTCGTCCTCGAATTTTGCATAAAGTCAACTTATATAAAAGTACAGGTACTATCTTTGGCTGTATCATATGAAAATCGTCTGACTTGAATCTCCACATCATAAGTACATGAAACACAGAGTGTACACCACTCATCTCAGGTGATAGGTCTCACTGAAAATCTGAAATGGTCCAATATACCTTGGACTCAGCATGGCCCATCCGCCAAAACTCATGAAACTTTCAAGAATACTTTGTCACATGCTATTGGCATACAACTTCTGCCTACTCTAGCAGTTACTAACATATCTTTGATTAAATACACCTTTTTCTAGGTGTAGCGTACCATATCTGAACTGAACAACTGATATACCCTTGTCTTGAATTAATTGACAGGATATTGGCACATCCGCCCATACAATGTCTCGGTCTTAGTTTTGCAATGATCAACAATAAACAAACTCGGATCGTAATCCCAATTAGTCAATAAGATAAGCCCAAAACTAGACCGAAATACCATAAAAGGTATCATCTGCATACTGTACTGAAAATAATTAATATATACAAACTCAATCAATGATAGGTATCGATCCCGATTCTCCTCGGAATCTAGTATATTAACACATAACATGTCCTCAAGGACTGTTCATCTGTTTGTAAATGAAATACTGTACTAAATTGCAATTGTATTTCAGAAGCTACCTAGAATAATCTCCAGAATTTAACTGTAAACTTGATGTCTCAATCAAGTACAATAAACACGAAAACTTCACAAAGACCTGATAAGCTCATAAAATATACATTTTATGCCTTTCTACCTTTAGTTTTTGTTATGTTTTCGATTTTTTATCTTGTTTACTTATAATATATTTTTGAATTTTAGGTACAATTAGGAGAATGAAGTCAAAAGATGTCAATAATGATGGAAAAGAGCTTACAAAATCGTAATCACAAGATGGAAGAAGACTTGGGAGTCAAAAATATCAATTTCTGGTTGAAAAGCAATCAGGTAGATTTGACCGCCGGAGCTTGTTTCAAGGAAAACATGATGTTAGAGTCTTTATTTGAAGAAACTTCCTTCTTCACTTTTGAAGCTGACTTTATTATCTTTCCAACGATATATCATGGGCCCAAATCGGATAAGAAATGGTCATTCAAAATGTCACTAGAAGATCTCCCTAAAGAACCCTGCGGCCAGAAAAACCCTAACCGCAAATCTTAAAAAAAGGCAAAAACGTGATTTGTTTGCCTCCAGGCTTACTTGTGCGGCAATGACTTATTCTCAGGGTTTTAAAGCTCTATAAATACCATCTTTTGAGCCACAAACTAGACATCTTTTGAGGAGACTCAAAGGATCATCATTCTTCTTCTTCTTCCCCATTCCTTTATTTTTTTTAGTTTTATGTATATATTATCTATGTCTATGCTAGGCTAAACTTTTATTTGGTTAAGGGTGATTTCAAAGCCCTAGACATGTTTTGTAATTGATTTTCAGATTCTATCTACCATTGTTTTCTATCAAAGTTGCTTATGTTCTTCCATTAAAATTGTTCATGATGATGTTTTGATTTGTTTAGGTGGCCAACTAGATAAATCTTGATAATTGTCTAATGCTAGTTTAGGAGTCTTGATCCGTGTAATTGTCTTGATTTCCTATTCATAAGTGGCAATTTGTGATTAATGATTATGGTCAAGTTTTCAATAATTGCAAAGTGGAACATAACCTAAGTTGAACAATCCGAGCTTATGTGTTTGTTGCTTAGATCAACCTATCTTTCTCATCATAAAGCTGCTATTAAATTGAACTTAGAGAGCTTATTCTAGGTTGTTTGATAGTTAGAGATTAAATAGAGAGCTTGTTCTATTTAACGACGAACTAAGGAAAGATTGGGGTAACAGAGCTTGTTGTTATCTACGGTTGTTAACTTTGATAGCTAATTAATGCTGATAGATATGAAATTGATTCTTAATGATGTCTAGTGGTGGAGAATGAAACCTTAACCATATTTTTCTCATATTTGATTACTTCTTATTTACTTGTTTGTTTTCTTTGATTATAAGTCTTTAGTTTAAATTGATTTTAAAAACCTTCAATTTTATTTTGTTTTCTTTGAATTTAGGTTTTAGACTAATAATTCTTAAACTAAAACCCAATCCCTGAGGACTCGACCCTTGCTAACTACTATACTTTACAATTGATTCTTTTTAAGTGCAAGGTTAAATAAGATACACTCTTTTGGGTGCATCAAATTTTTGGCGCCGTTGCCGGGGATTGCTTCCTTTAGTTTATTTGTTACTTGGTTTATTCTTATTTTCTGTTCTAATTAGTTTTATTTTCTTGTACATACAGGTTTTTCTTTTCAAATTAAAAAAAAAAAACGATGGAATTGAGCAATCTAACACTTGAAGAGTTGGTGGCATACATGAAAATGGACAATCAACAAGCCAATCTCACCTCCCCAGTTCAACAATTGGCCATGGGAGGATGTCAAGGCCATCAAGTGTTCCAAGACCAACAGTATGATCATTACTCAAACACTTACCATGAGGGATGGTGGGATCATACTAATTATGGCTACTCAGAAAATTACCAAGAAGTAGATCCTTATGCCAATTACACTCATCCATCTAGATTTAATCAATCATGGTCTCAAGAACCAGATCTTTTTCAGCCACAACATATGACTCAAAACTCAGGTACTTCTTTAGAAGATCTTGTCTATTCTCTTGTTACTAATACTTTGCAATTTCAACAAGAAACAAGGGCAAGCATCCAGAGTTTGGAAAAGCAAATGAGCCAATTGGCTAGTTGTATGGTGGGATGGGTAGCACAAAGATCTGAAGAACTCCCTGCCCAAACGATGATTAACCCAAAGGAGAATGCTACTATTGTGACCTTGAGGAATGAGGAACAAGATGAGGATGAGACAAAATTAGAGATGGATTCTATTCTTGAGGATAATGAAGCCACAAATCCAAATAAGAGTACTTTGGCAACTGAGGTAACGTTTAAGGTTCCAATTTTTACTAATGTTTCTTTTCCACATTTTCCTAGCAGATTTGCAAAGTTCAAGGAGGAGGAACATGAACAACACATTCCGGAAATCTTAAACAACTTGTTTGTGGATGCCATTCAACAAGTATCAAAATATGCTCCATTCCTCGATGAGCAATGCACTACAAAGGATGATGAAATAATACTTGTAATGGAGAATGCATCCACTGTTGTGCAAAGAAAGCTTCCTCTCAAACGCATAAATTTGGGAAATTTCATGTATGAGCCTGACAAGCCTAAAATGCCAAGAAGGGGTGTTGGTTAGATTCAAAACACTAACTCAAGTGTTAATTGGGAAGGCAGCCCAATTAAAGAAGAAATTGCCAACCTGCCATATTCAGATTTGCTTTCTCTTTCTCTTTCCCTTTCTCTTTCTTTTCCTTTTCCTTTTCCTTTTTCTTTTATTATTTTTATTTTTATTGTTTTTCCTTTTCTTTTTTATGTTTATTTGTTAATTTTTGTTTAGTATTTTAGGATTATTTAGGTTGCATGGGTTTGTTTTGTTTTAAGTCTTAGTTGTTCCTATTCTTATGTTATTAGTTCTTTTCTCTTACACATAATACTTTCATTTGGGTTAATAGACTTACACTGAGGACAATGTAAGAATTAAGTGTGGGGGGAATGATTTAGGATTTCTTTTATTTTTGTATACTATTTTTTTATGTCTTTATTATTATTATTATTTTTAGTGTGTTTTAGTTCCTTTTTAATACAATGATGAGATATGAATTGTATAGGTCTAAACTGGTTATTAGTGAGAAAAGTTTCATGAGAATTAAGCTTGATACTAATTTTTATGAGCCAATGTTGATATGATATGTTGATTGAGAAAGAAGCATGTTTAGACTTAAAATTGACTTGTATAATCATCCTTGTGAGTTTTGAGCCTATATGATTGATGCATTATACATATCAATCTAATTTATTTCTTGAGTGCTCTTATGATTACATGATTCTCTAGAACTTGCTTTAAACCGTTTGAGACTATATTGATACATGTAACAACATGAAAATGATAGAGGCATTAGAATTATAACCAGGGCCAAACAGCCATTCCTTATTGATGTTCCAAGAGAACATCCCCCTAGTGAACTAATTTGAGCCTACAATGAATAAGCTATTTTATTGGTAACCACAACTTACACCTAGCCTAAATATACTTATATCCTTACCCTTGTTCTAAAGATGGATTATATATTTTGAGACATATTGCAAAAAACAAGGGATATTTTTAGTTGAAAATTTGGGTTGGAAACAAAAGATAAGTGTGGGGGAAGAAAAGAAAAGAAAAAGTCAAGAGAAAAAGAAAGGGATCATTGTCAAATACATTCCCATATTAAAAAAAAAAAATCTTCTCTTGAACTTCTGGTTAAAGTAAAGAAAAAGATGTTACAAAGTTGGTTAGAATGAAGCAAAGGCTCAACATGAATATTTAGCCTATGTTATTATGTGCTTTATAAGAGTTTTGAGAAGTTTTATTTGTATGATCTTATTATGTCTCTAAACTCTATGAACTCTTTGGAACCTTTGTGATATCTTTATCCTTTTGTTCTTTAACCACACTATAACCCTTTGGCCCCATTACAACCTTGATTAAAGACCTCTTGATTTATGAAGTTGCATGATCTAAATAGTGGAGAATAGGTGGACAAGCAAGCATATGGTAGAACTGTTTTCATGAGATTGATTGAGTGTAAACACTTTACCACTACTTTAAAGAGTGAAAATCATGAGAGTATCCCATGTGAGAAGTTGAGATTAAGTTTGAATATGCACTATTTTGATTGAAATATGTTATGTTAATATTGGCTTAACTCAAACAATTTACATTCAAGCATGATTTTTTGTGAAATTCTTTGAGCTATTGATTAGTTTATAGACTTGTTCAAAGATTGTCTCTAATTTATATTGAAAAGATTAGGAGTAAATTTTTGTAGTATATGTAGTTTATTTATATTTTAGTTTTTCAATGTTTGTGGGTATCGTGCTAGTAAACCCTCACGAGACTAAACTCGTCCACTAGGGACACCTAGGGGTTTAAAGGCTTGTGTCACATGCTAAGTGCCACCGTTATTTCCTACGAAAGTGGATTAGATTAGATTTTCTTATTTTATTTTTATTTTGTTTTGCTCGAGGACTAGCAAAAAGCTAAGTGTGGGGGTATTTGATAAGCTCATAAAATATACATTTTATGCCTTTCTACCTTTAGTTTTTGTTATGTTTTCGATTTTTTATCTTGTTTACTTATAATATATTTTTGTATTTTTGGTACAATTAGGAGAATGAAGTCAAAAGATGTCAATAATGATGGAAAAGAGCTTACAAAATCGTAATCACAAGATGGAAGAAGACTTGGGAGTCAAAAATATCAATTTCTGGTTGAAAAGCAATCAGGTAGATTTGACCGCCAAAGCTTGTTTCAAGGAAAACATGATGTTAGATTCTTTATTTGAAGAAACTTCCTTCTTCACTTTTGAAGCTGACTTTATTATCTTTCCAACGATATATTATGGGCCCAAATCGGATAAGAATGGTCATTCAAAATGTCGCTAGAAAATCTCCCTAAAGAACCCTGCGGCCAGAAAAACCCTAACCGCAAATCTTAAAAAAAGGCAAAAACGTGATTTTTCTGCCTCCAGGCTTACTTGTGCAGCAATGACTTATTCTCAGGGTTTTAAAGCTCTATAAATACCATCTTTTGAGCCACAAACTAGACATCTTTTGAGGAGACTCAAAGGATCATCATTCTTCTTCTTCTTCTTCTCCATTCCTTTATTGTTTTTTAGTTTTATGTATATATTATCTATGTCTATGCTAGGCTAAACTTTTATTTGGTTAAGGGTGATTTCAAAGCCCTAGACATGTTTTGTAATTGATTTTCAGATTCTATCTACCATTGTTTTCTACCAAAGTTGCTTATGTTCTTCCATTAAAATTGTTCATGATGATGTTTTGATTTGTTTAGGTGGCCAACTAGATAAATCTTGATAATTGTCTAATGCTAGTTTAGGAGTCTTGATCCGTGTAATTGTCTTGATTTCCTATTCATAAGTGGCAATTTGTGATTAATGATTATGGTCAAGTTTTCAATAATTGCAAAGTGGAACATAACCTAAGTTGAACAATCCGAGCTTATGTGTTTGTTGCTTAGATCAACCTATCTTTCTCATCATAAAGCTGCTATTAAATTGAACTTAGAGAGCTTATTCTAGGTTGTTTGATAGTTAGAGATTAAATAGAGAGCTTGTTCTATTTAACGACGAACTAAGGAAAGATTGGGGTAACAGAGCTTGTTGTTATCTACGGTTGTTAACTTTGATAGCTAATTAATGCTGATAGATATGAAATTGATTCTTAATGATGTCTAGTGGTGGAGAATGAAACCTTAACCATATTTTTCTCATATTTGATTACTTCTTATTTACTTGTTTGTTTTCTTTGATTATAAGTCTTTAGTTTAAATTGATTTTAAAAACCTTCCATTTTATTTTGTTTTCTTTGAATTTAGGTTTTAGACTAATAATTCTTAAACTAAAACCCAATCCCTGAGGACTCGACCCTTGCTAACTACTATACTTACAATTGATTCTTTTTAAGTGCAAGGTTAAATAAGATACACTCTTTTGGGTGCATCAAGACCTAATCTGGTCTAAATGGAGTCTAGCACACTGACTTATGTTATACGTAATTTTACCCGGAATCAAGTGTGCTAATTTAGTCTGTCTATCGACAATCACTCAAATAACATCACATTCCTTGCCTACCTTAGGCAAGCCTATATCTAGGCCCATAATGACTTTATCTCAATCCCATTATTATGTATTCAACTTTATAACCTATTTGAATCTCATTATTGTATATTAAACTCTGTAGCATTATTGCTGGCTTCTGATGCTCAGCTTAAACCTGCTAGCACAGTAAACATTTAATCACCATTCCGTAACAATGTGTTCCATACTCTGTCACTATTAGAACTATTTGAACTCACGATAAATCATAACTTTATTGAGGTATAACACATAAGAAAAATTGGGTGCCACTTCGAGGATTTTACCTCGAATACCTTCTATCTCGAGGACTACTAATCGATTATATAAATGGGGGTTTCCCTTACTATTAACTATCAGTAATATTTTAAAACATTGCCACAATATTGGCTTTATCCAATGATAGAAAAATAATACACTCATAGTCTTTTAATATTTCCAAAATCAATCCTGTTGTAATCAATTTTTTTCCTCTGATCACACTACACTTTCGCTGCATAGCTCTGACTCATTCTTTCAACTATACATGCTTAATAAATAACATTGTGTCTCGTATGTTTACTACATTCGTTCAATAAACCATTCATTTATACCATATCAATAGATGTAACTTCAGACCAACACTATCATCAAATTATACTCAATGATGCACCCAAAAGAGTGTATCTTATTTAACCTTGCACTAAAAAGATCAATTGTAAGTATAATGATTAGCAAGGGTCGAGTCCTCAGGGATTGTGTTTTAATCTATGAGTTATTAGTTTATAACTTACGTTCAAAGAAAACAATAAAAGAAAAGGGGTTTTTGAAGCCAGATTTAAACTAAAGAAAATAATAAGAATAAGATGCAAGGCGGTATAACCAGCCAATAAAAATATATATACTAAATTAGGCGGTATAACCAGCCAATAAAAATATATATACTAAATTAGGCGGTATAACCAGCCAATAAAAATAAAACAAAGTTAATATACAAATTAGGCGGTATAACCAGCCAATAAAAATAAATATACTTTTAAAAATAAGTAAACTAGAAAAGTAAGAAAACAAGTAAGTAAGAAGAATCAAAAATGAAAAATATGGTTAAGGTTTCATTCTCCACCACTAGACATCATTAAGAATCAATTTCAGATCTATCAATATCAACCAACTATCAAAGTTAACAACCGTAGATAACAACAAGCTCTGTTATCCCAATCTTTCCTTAGTTTGTCGTTAAATAGAACAAGCTCTCTATTTAATCTCTAACCATTAAACAACCTAGAATAAGCTCTCTAAATTCAATTTAATGGCAGCTTTATGATGAGAAAGATAGGTTGATCTAAGCAACAAACACATAAGCTCGGATTGTTCAACTTAGGTTATGTTCCACTTTGCAATTATTGAAAACTTGACCATAATCATTAATCACAAATTGCCACTTATGAATAGGAAATCAAGACAATTACACGGATCAAGACTCCTAGACTAGCAATAGATAATTATCAAGATCTATCTAGTTGTACACCTAAATAAATCAAGACAACATCATGAACAATTCTTGTAGAAGAACATAAGCAACTTTGATAGAAAATTAATGATAGATAGAATCTGAAAATCAATCACAAAACATGTCTAGGGCTTTGAAATCACCCTTAACCAAATAGAAGTTTAGCCTAGCATAGGCATTGTAAACATAAACATAAAATTAAAGAGAATCTAAAAAGGAAATAAAAGAAAGAAAGAAGAAGAAGAAAATAAAGAAAAAGAAAACTAGAGAAAAGAAAGAAGAAGAAAACTTAGAGAATTTTATTACAATGGCTAATATCCTACCAATGTACAATGTCTCATACAATCATCCAAGGCCCTCTATTTATACACATTTTGGAGGACTAAATGACAAGAGACAAGCTTTACAAATTTCAAAGGTAGGTATAATAGGTGGGTGCATTTTTCTAACAATTTTCGTCATATTGTATGACAATTTTGATCAGCCAACTTGATGGTCGATTTTGTCAATATTGGAAGCTTGATCTGATCACATGGTCTTCTAGAAAAATGTCCCCCTATCAGTTAGTGATCCATAGCCGTTGGAATCAGCTCATTTGCTGATGTGGATCAGAAGATATGGGCAAAATACCAAAACAGGTCAGCACAGACGTCATTGCACATCAGCCAACTTGATGGTCGATTTCGCTAGGGAAAACGACTCCGTTTCAAGAAGTGTAAAACATGAAAAAGTTAGATATGCCTCTTAGCTTTGCACGGTTAAAATTTCAGCCTTATTGCTTCAGTGAAACTCCAGATATAGCTGATATGGAAAAAGGTGTCGGAATTGGAACTGAACTGGATTTGCCCTTAATTCTTGATTTAACCTAGTAATCTGAAATCACTCAAAGAAACTCGTGAAAAACACCAAATTACATAAAAATATAAAAAATCATAAACACAATTAGACTAAGCAATAATAACTCGTATTTGACACAAAACAATAATAAAACATAACTAAAAACTATATAGTTATACGAGTTATCACACCCCCACACTTAGATTGTTGCTAGTCCCTAGCAACGACTCAATAAAAATAAAATAAGAAAATCTAATCCAATCCATTTTCGTAGGAAATCACGGTGGCACTTAGCATGTGACACAAGCCTTTAAACCCCTAGGTGTCCCTAGTGGACGAGTTTAGTCTCGTGAGGGTTTACTAGAACGATACCCACAAACATTGAAAAACTAAAATATAAATAAACTACATATACTAAAAATATTTTCTCCTAATCCTTTCAATACAAATTATAGACAATCTTTGAACAAGTCTTATAAACTAATCAATAACTTAAAGAAATTCACAAAAAATCATGCTTGAATGTAAATTGTTTGAGTTAAGCCAATATTAACATAACATATTTCAATCAAAATAGTGCATATTCAAACTTAATCTCAACTACTCACATGGGATACTCTCATGATTTTCATTCTTTAAAGTAGTGGTAAAGTGTTTACACTCAATCAATCTCATGAAAACAGTTCTACCATATGCTTGCTTGTCCACCTATTCTCCACTATTTAGATCATACAACTTCATAAATCAAGAGGTCTTTATTCAAGGCTGTAATGGGGCCAAATGGTTATAATGTGGTTAAAGAACAAAAGGATAAAGATATCACAAAGGTTCCAAAAAGTTCATAAAGTTTAGAGACATAATAAGATCATACAAGTAAAACTTCTCAATATTCTTTAGAAGTACATAATCACATAGGCTGAATATTTCATGTTGAGCCTTTACTTCATTCTAACGAACCTTGTAACATTCTTTTTCTTTTCTTTAACTAGAAGTTCAAGAGATGATTCATTATATATATATATATATATATATATTTCATAATATTCCCTTTCTTTTTCTCTTGACTTTTCTTTTCATTTGCCCCACACTTATTTCTTGTTTCTAACCCAAATTTTCAATAGATCTTCCTTGTCTTTGCAACATGTCTCAAAACATGCTAATTCATCTTTGGAACAAAGGTAAAGATATAAGTATATTTAGGTTAGGGGAAAGTTATGGTTACCAAAGAGATAGCTTATGCAATGTAGGCTCAAATTGGTTCACTAAGGGTGTGTTCTCTTGGAACATCAATAAGGGATGGCTGTTTGGCCCTGGCTAAAAATCCTAATGCCTCTATCATATTCATGTTGTCACATGCATCAATATAGTCTCAACAAGGTCTAAAGCAAGTTCTAGAGAATCATGTAATCATAAGAGCACTCAAGAAAGAAATTAGATTGATTTGTATAATGCATCAATCATATAGGCTCAAAACTCACAAGGATGTTTATACAAGTCAATTTTAAGTCTAAACATGCTTCTTTCTCAATCAACATATCATATTAACATTGGCTCATAAAACGATTGATATCAAGTTCAATTCTCATGAAAATCTTCTCACTAATAAATCTGTTTTAGAATTATGCAATTCATATCTCATCATAGTATTGAAAAGGAACTAAAACACACTAAAAATAATAATAAAGACTCATAAAGAAAAAATAGTAGACAAAAATAAAAGAAATCCTAAATCCTTCCCCCCACACTTAATTCTTACATTGTCCTCAATGTAATGCTATTAACCCAAATGAAAGAATCATGTGTAAGAGAAAAGAACTAATAACATAAGAATAGAAATAACTAAGACTCAGAACAAAACAAATTCATGCAACCTAAATATTCCTAAAATACTAAACAAATAATTAATAAATAAGCATAAAAATAAAAATAATAAAAGAAAAGAAAAACACATGCAGATAATAAAGGGACCAGATAGTTTTTTTTTTTTTGAAAAGATTAAATCAAACTGACAAGGTATGTCTCAAGTCTCCCTTACTCAGACCTTGTTCAGAATGAATGCTTCTAAATAGCTTAAAACACAACAATTATATATATATATATATATTTTTTGAAACGATTAAATCAAACTGACAAGGTATGTCTCAAGTCTCCCTTACTCAGACCTTGTTCAGAATGAATGCTTCTAAATAGCTTAAAACACAACAATATATATATTTTTTTTAACAAATTAGCAAAATATGTCCCTTACCCCTACTAAAATATGACATTGTCCCCAATGTCAAATTTTAAAGGTAGAATTTAGGAGATATTACCTGCAGAGGTTGCTAATCACTTATTATAACTGAGACACAACAAACAAAATGTTAGATAATGTCACAAAGACAAAGTGCAATCCACTCCTTGCTCGTCCATATCTCTTTTTCTTTTTCCGAGCGTTTGCGAAACAACCGTAGCAGATAAATACTCATAAGCTTGGAGCTTTTTGAGTAAATCTTCAATGGTTGTAGCAGAAATTATGGTTCTCCTTGCCTCTGAAAACATGAATCCATTTTCCAGAGCATTATCTAAATATGAAAGCAAATTACTAAAATAACCATTAATATTAAGCAAACCAATGGGTTTCTTTTTTGTGACCAAAGATGACCAAGAAGCCACGCAAGCTATTTCTTCCAATGTACCCAGACCTCCTGGTAAAGCAATGAATGCATCGGCAGAATGGTACATGATTGTTATCCATTCAGGGATACTCCAGACTTGTATTTCCTTACCCAAGGTAGGTCCACAAAAATCTGTGAATAGTTTTGGCACGATTCCTAGAACTGGACTTCCTCCGGCGTGTGCTGCTGTAGCGACTGCTCCCATTAAACCCGTACTACCGCCTCCATAAATCAAGTGGATCTTTTGTTGGGCAAGTATTACTCCAACTCTTATGGCTTCATCAGCGAATATGTTATTTTTCCCTGGATAAGCACCTCCAAAGACACAAATTTTTTTAATGCGCTGGGATGAAGTACTTTCCATTTTTTTTTCTTCGAGTGCCTGAAAGAGAATGAGTACATGGTGTAATATATAGAGGACTGAGAAGTGAATTAGACAAGAGTAATAATGTCGCCGAAAGTGTATTTGACCTGTCAGAAGAAAATGTTAACCTAACAAAAGATTTTTGCGTGATTTCAGGAAGAAAATCAAAAAGAGAAGAAAAAATCAACCGTAAAAGACAAAAAAAAAACGAGAATAATTACACAAATCGAACAACACGTAAATTAAACCAAAATAAAGTTATTGCAAATCAAACCAAAAGCTGAGAAGTCATTTATTGTAGTTGTGATTGTGGCTCACATCTTCCTCTGGTTTTACGTCCAGAAACGGCTTAAACGCCTTCTATGAGTCGAGGATATGCTTCCCATCCAGTTTTCTTACAAGCTGGCAAACAGGGTCTTTTAACATCAGATTCCCAAGATGTTGCCATTCCCTTTGGAATTGCGGCCATAAATCAAGAATTTCTCTTTGTACGTCTCCACTAGGATGCGTCTCAAGAGAAAGTTGGATATTACCCAAATTCTCCTTACTCAGTCCATCCTTAATGAATTCAATTTTATCATCTCGATTAGAGGACGGAATCCCAATAGAACGACATTTACCGTTACACGTCCATCGTGCACATTTGTGGCAGTTTGAACTCATGCGCTTTGCTCGTCGCTTCTTTGCAAAAGTGCTTCTACCTGTACCTGGTAAATGCAAAACAGGAAGATATTCATCTTCACGTACCTTGGCTTCAATTATCCAACGTATGTCTTCAGGAATCCCTTTGTGCATAAGCATTCTTAATCTTTCAAATCGAACTTGGTAAAGCTTCAGTAAATATTTCGAGGAAAAGGAGGAAACCGTTTCTGCAATCTTGTGAGAATATCATCCATCCTGAAAAAATGAAAAAAATTGAAAGAGAAATTGGAAGAGAAATTTATATACAATATCAGTTTTGTGGGTAGCTGATGGAACCGATTTAAATAATCACGGAGTACCGTTATCCGCCATTTAACCGGGGTTAAAAAAATTAAAAATTATATTTACATCTAGTTATTTTCAAAACAAGGATCAGAAATAAAAACAACATAAAAAGACTCAAAAACAAAACACTCTAAATAAAATCCTAAATTCTTCCCCCCACACATAATTCTTACATTGTCATTAATGTAATGCTATTAATCCCAAATGAAAGAATCATGTGTAAGTGAAAAGAACTAATAAACAAAATAAACTTATGCAGCCTAAATGAACTTAGAAACACTAAACACAATTAGCAAAGAAACATAAGAAAAAGATAAAGAAAAAGAGAGCAAATCTGAGGATGGCATTTTGGCAATGCTTTCACTAATTAGGCTGCCTCCCCCAATTAGCACTTGATTTAGTGTTTTGAACCTACCAACACCCCTTCTTGGCATTTTAGGCTTGTCAGGCTCATACATGAAATTTCCCAAATTTATGCGTTTGAGAGGAAGCTTTCTTTGCACAACAGTGGATGCATTCTCCATTACAAGTATTATTCCATCATCCTTTGTGGTGCATATGTCATCGAGGAATGGAGCATATTTTGATACTTGTTGAAGGACCTCCACAAACAAGTTGTTTAAGGTTTCCGGCATGTGTTGTTCATGTTCTTCCTCCTTGAACTTTGCAAATCTACTAGGAAAAGGTGGAGAAGAAACATTAGTAAAAAGTGAAACCTTAAACGTTACCTCAGGTGCCGAAATACTCTTATTTGGATCTTTGGCTTCATTATCCTCAAGAATAGAATCCATCTCTAATTTTGTTTCATCCTCATCTTGTTCCTCATTCTTCAAGGTCGCAATAGTAGCATTCTCCTTTGGGTTAACCATCGTTTGGGCTGGGAGTTCTTCAGATCTTTGTGCTACCCATCCCACCATACTACTAGCCAATTGGCTCATTTGCTTTTCCAAACTCTGGATGCTTGCCCTTGTTTCCTGTTGAAATTGCAAAGAATCAGTAACAAGAGAATAGACAAGATCTTCTAAAGAAGTACCTGAGTTTTGAGTCATATGTGGTGGTTGAAAAAGATCTGGTTCTTGAGACCATGATTGATTGAAGCTAGATGGATGAGTGTAATTGGCATAAGGATCTACTTCTTGGTAATTTTTCGAGTAGCCATAATTAGTATGATCCCACCATCCCTCATGGTAAGTGTTTGAGTAATGATCATACTGTTGGTCTTGGAACACTTGATGGCCTTGACATCCTCCCATGGCCAATTGTTGAACTCGGGAGGTGAGATTGGCTTGTTGATTCTCCATGTTCATGTATGCCACCAACTCTTCAAGTGTTAGATTGCTCAATTCCATTGTTTTTTTTTTTTTTTTAATTTGAAAAGAAAAACTTGTATGTACAAGAAAATAAAACTAATTAGAACTGAAAATAAGAATAAACCAAGTAACAAATAAACTAAAGAAAGCAATCCCCGGCAACGGCGCCAAAAATTTGATGCACCCAAAAGAGTGTATCTTATTTAACCTTGCACTAAAAAGATCAATTGTAAGTATAATGATTAGCAAGGGTCGAGTCCTCAGGGATTGTGTTTTAATCTATGAGTTATTAGTTTATAACTTACGTTCAAAGAAAACAATAAAAGAAAAGGGGTTTTTGAAGCCAGATTTAAACTAAAGTAAATAATAAGAATAAGATGCAAGGCGGTATAACCAGCCAATAAAAATATATATACTAAATTAGGCGGTATAACCAGCCAATAAAAATATATATACTAAATTAGGCGGTATAACCAGCCAATAAAAATAAAACAAAGTTAATATACAAATTAGGTGGTATAACCAGCCAATAAAAATAAATATACTTTTAAAAATAAGTAAACTAGAAAAGTAAGAAAACAAGTAAGTAAGAAGAATCAAAAATGAAAAATATGATTAAGGTTTCATTCTCCACCACTAGACATCATTAAGAATCAATTTCAGATCTATCAATATCAACCAACTATCAAAGTTAACAACCGTAGATAACAACAAGCTCTGTTATCCCAATCTTTCCTTAGTTTGTCGTTAAATAGAACAAGCTCTCTATTTAATCTCTAACCATTAAACAACCTAGAATAAGCTCTCTAAATTCAATTTAATGGCAGCTTTATGATGAGAAAGATAGGTTGATCTAAGCAACAAACACATAAGCTCGGATTGTTCAACTTAGGTTATGTTCCACTTTGCAATTATTGAAAACTTGACCATAATCATTAATCACAAATTGCCACTTATGAATAGGAAATCAAGACAATTAAACGGATCAAGACTCCTAGACTAGCAATAGATAATTATCAAGATCTATCTAGTTGTACACCTAAATAAATCAAGACAACATCATGAACAATTATTGTAGAAGAACATAAGCAACTTTGATAGAAAATTAATGATAGATAGAATCTGAAAATCAATCACAAAACATGTCTAGGGCTTTGAAATCACCCTTAACCAAATAGAAGTTTAGCCTAGCATAGGCATTGTAAACATAAACATAAAATTAAAGAGAATCTAAAAAGGAAATAAAAGAAAGAAAGAAGAAGAAGAAAATAAAGAAAAAGAAAACTAGAGAAAAGAAAGAAGAAGAAAACTTAGAGAATTTTATTACAATGGCTAATATCCTACCAATGTACAATGTCTCATACAATCATCCAAGGCCCTCTATTTATACACATTTTGGAGGACTAAATGACAAGAGACAAGCTTTACAAATTTCAAAGGTAGGTATAATAGGTGGGTGCATTTTTCTAACAATTTTTGTCATATTGTATGACAATTTTGATCAGCCAACTTGATGGTCGATTTTGTCAATATTGGAAGCTTGATCTGATCACATGGTCTTCTTGTAAAATGTTCCCCTATCAGTTAGTGATCCATAGCCGTTGGAATCAGCTCATTTGCTGATGTGGATCAGAAGATATGGGCAAAATACCAAAACAGGTCAGCACAGACGTCATTGCACATCAGCCAACTTGATGGTCGATTTCGCTAGGGAAAACGACTCCGTTTCAAGAAGTGTAAAACATGAAAAAGTTAGATATGCCTCTTAACTTTGCACGGTTAAGTTTTCAGCCTTATTTCTTCAGTGAAACTCCAGATATAGCTGATATGGCAAAAGGTGTCGGAACTGGAACTGAACTGGATTTGCCCTTAATTCTTGATTTAACCTAGTAATCTGAAATCACTCAAAGAAACTCGTGAAAAACACCAAATTACATAAAAATATAAAAAATCATAAACACAATTAGACTAAGCAATAATAACTCGTATTTGACACAAAACAATAATAAAACATAACTAAAAACTATATAATTATACGAGTTATCACTCAAGTACACCGAGTCCTGTATACTATAGAATTTTAGACAAAGTCTATAGTAGCTGCATAAATTTGCATACAGTTTGCGATATCAACACACGTCCCGGGCATAGCTCGTAATACCATTAAACATTTTGAATACAATCCAAATATTATATAGCCAGTACTAGGGCATATGTCTCAATCACGTACAATAACCAAAAAAACTCCATATTTCACATAGTCGCGAGATTAATGTAATAATTCATGATCAAATCCCTCGCATCTAGTTCCACGTGCTAACACATAACCCGGACAAAGTTCATGTGGTGATGATATGCTAGGCATAGCCCCTCAAGTAATCTAAGATATATGATGATCTCCGCCTGTTAAGGCCCATCATCTTAAACTCAGGAACTAGTGCGAGAATGAAATCTCAAAACTCCCTGGTGCACTGGGAAAACATAAACATCCACATCCGTATATTTATCCGTCTAAATTACCACTAGGCAACAACAACCATATATTCAATATAACCCACTTAGAAACTATACTAGGCTATCATGACTATACCATCAGTTTTATCTGCCTAGGTACGCTAATAGGCTAGCCACAATAAATATACATCAATCTTACGACATTGGCATCCATGCTAAATCATATTCTTATCTTGGTTATTTAGGATCTTCCAAGGCTATATATTTTCATTCAAGCATTAAACCAAAAACCTTATAGGCATAAAAATCGCCTCCAACCTAAGCATTTTCACAAGCACCTTGTGTGTGATTTATAATCCAACTTAAAATATATCCTTTAGCACTCAAATATTACCCAGCCTACAAGTTCAGTTTAATATCCAACCACCACCATTTCACAACATCCTCAACATCAATATCAAATCTCGGAACTAGGTCAAAATACTTCAAAGTTTCTTGAAATACAACTCAATATATAGTGCTCAAATTAAATGAAATCAGTTTGCCAAAACCAGACTAAAGTTATACCTGTCACCATGGAAGTAGATGAAAAATCACGGGCTTGTCCTCTATTGCCCATAGTATGTTCTCTGCCTACAGACTGTTGTTCCCTACCCTAGGAACCCTGACCTGTCTGTAATGTTACTAACCCTGCTGATTGCCCTGGATATGCTATAGCTGGATGTGGAGCTCGCATTGATGGGGATGAACCTCGACCTAATGGGTAATCTCTCCTGAAATGCCCTGACTTGCCACATCTATAACATACACCAGTCGATCTCCTGCTCCGACTACAGACTTCTCTATCCCTCAACATCCATGATTCTAGGGTTGTTCTAACCCTTAGTCCATATGGCCTTGTTTGCCTAGATGTTTGTCTTTCATATCTCACTCTCTCCCATGACCTATCCTCGAATCGTCTTAACCTCTCATATTCATGAATTCCTAAATCCCTTTCATTTTCTGGTAAAAATTCTCGAAGAAGCTCAACACTAAATTCTGACCACTCGAGGGAAGGGTCATCAATCCGCCTTACGGCTACTAAAGAGATATATCATGCATGTGCCCTACCATACAGCTGAAATCTCACTAATTGTATGGCTCTAGTCGGCGAGCACCCTAAGCCTACACACCGTTGGTCACACTCTTCTAAAAACCTTCTAGGATCAAAATCGGATTCCACCCCTGCAAAACTAGGTGGTAATGTTCCTCCAAAGTAGGTAAGGTTATATGCTGATAGGGTGTATGTTGTCCCAACAACAACTCATTACTAACAACACCTGGTTGAAGGAATTTGGTCGAACAATCGTGGCTGTCATTGTTCTAAATCCAAGACCTCAGGCTCTCGGTCCTCCAATACGTCTCTATATCTATGAGATCGTGATCGTGACAGCATTGTATTTAGAAAATAAATATACTGTCAGTAATTCCACAATATTCTCAACACAATTCTATATGTACTACCTGGTTTATAGATTACCTGATGTAATCGCATGTGACGATGGACATCTGTAGGGGCAGTACACTACTTACCGATACCCTAAGATTACCTGTAAGCAATGCACTACTACACTACCCTTTTTGCAGTCACTCACCTCTAGACCATGCTCTGATACCACTTTTGTCACACCCCAAATTCAGGGCATGTGACCGGCCAGAGACAAGGTATGCCCCTGCCTCCGAAGCTTGAATATACCCACGAAACCAAATCAAACAAAATTTCGGCATAATCTTGCCCTACATAGGGGTTTGCCGCTCAGTCATCAACATTTGCAATGTAATAATCATCAACACATGACATCTCGGTTTGGACACCTCCGATAGGGAGTAACCAAGAATGCCCCGCAGCAGACTCAACCTTTATAACATCTTATATACACACATACAGTCATATTATATCATAATGGCATAAGTATCACCAGATCATACTAGGCCTCCGTGGCCGTTATACATCATACATGACTTAGATACATCAGTTTAAAAAATATAAAGTACATATACATCATACACAAAATGCGTAGGATCCATGATACCCTAGTGACTGCAAAATGTATCCCACCATCGCCACTGCTTACCATGTCTAGGGTCAATCCGCTTACCACAATTATACGAGCGGCTAGCTATCCGAAACCTGGGAAAAGCTGGGTCTATTAAGATCTGAAAAAGAATGAAAATAAACGGAGTGAGTCGAAAGACTCAGTGAGTGATGCACCCAAAAGAGTGTATCTTATTTAACCTTGCACTTAAAAAGAATCAATTGTAGAGTATAGTGATTAGCAAGGGTCGAGTCCTCAGGGATTGGGTTTTAATCTATGAGTTATTAGTTTATAACTTACGTTCAAAGAAAACAAAATAAAAGGGGGTTTTGAAATAGTGTTAAAAATTAGCAAACAAGAAAAGTAAGAAAACAAGTAAGAAATAAGAAATCAAATATGATAGAAATATGGTTAAGGTTTCATTCTCCACCACTAGACATCATTAAGAACCAATTTCAGATCTATCAATATCAACCAACTATCAAAGTTAACAACCGTAGATAACAACAAGCTCTGTTATCCCAATCTTTCCTTAGTTTGTCGTTAAATAGAACAAGCTCTCTATTTAATCTCTAACCATCAAACAACCTAGAATAAGCTCTCTAAATCAATTTAATGGCAGCTTTATGATGAGAAAGATAGGTTGATCTAAGCAACAAACACATAAGCTCGGATTGTTCAACTTAGGTTATGTTCCACTTTACAATTATTGAAAACTTGACCATAATCATTAATCACAAATTGCTACTTATGAATAGGAAATCAAGACAATTACACGGATCAAGACTCCTAAACTAGCATTAGACAATTATCAAGATTTATCTAGTTGGCCACCTAAACAAATCAAAACATCACCATGAACAATTTTTATAGAAGAACATAAGCAACTTTGATAGAAAATTAATGATAGATAGAATCTAAAAATCAATTACAAAACATGTCTAGGGCTTTGAAATCACCCTTAACCAAATAAAAGTTTAGCCTAGCATAGGCATTGTAAACATAAACATAAAATTAAAGAGAATCTAAGAAGAAAATAAAAGAAAGAAATAAGAAGAAGAAGAAGAAGAAGAATATTAATTATCCAGCCTCTTGCTCTCTCAAAAACAAAGAAATAAAGAAGAAATCAGAACTTGATGCCTGGGGAAGTGTCAATTTCGTATGCCCCCTTGGTCTCTATTTATTGGCAATAGCTAGGGCATCAAACAAGTGAATTTCAGCTCTCTCCCTTCAATAAATGCTGACTTGTGGCTAAAGTTAAGGAAAAGTGGCTGACTTTTGTGTTTTAAGGAAAGATATAAGCCTTGGCATCCAAGTTTGAATAAAGTAGGAAAGTTTTAGTCAAAGCACTCTTTAATGAAGAGAGATTATATTCTTGCAGCCAAAGTAAGTGTAAGGAAGGAAAGTCTTGGCTGATTTAATTCTCCTACTTTGACTAGGATTAGCTTTAAGAAAATGATAGGATCCAAGATGGCTCAATCCCATGACAATATCTATATGGGCCAAGATCCAAGAAGATCTAGGAAACATGGCAAGAATGGGTGGAATTCACTTGGGCCATGTTGCAAGTTATTCAAGAAAGGCTTCAACATGCAAGATGGGCTTGCATCCAAGTTTGGTCCATGTGGTTCAAGAACACAAGGTGGCACATTAAGAGGGCTTATTTGGGCTTATTTTAATTCTTATAATTACTTAGGCATTTGGACCTATATTAGGTAACATGGATATCTTTTAATTATTTAGGTTTGGGTTTGAGTATGTTCAGCCCATATTTTACATATTATTACTTAGTAGATTAAGGTTATTGTAGGGAGGCTATAAATATATGTCTTAGCAGCCTACTTCAATTATCTTTTGATCAATTGAGTTTGAATTTATTCAAAGTGAGAGTTTTCTCTTTTAGTTCTTGAAAGAACTTAGGAACTTATCAAAGAATTCATTCTTTGTGGCGTTCAACCTATCAAACTTAGGTTCTTGAAACGAGAGTTCTTAGGGTCTAGTTTACATGCTTAATCTAGGTTCTTTGAAACAGGCTTTTAAGGGTTTAAGTTTTCTTTGCCTGAATCTTGGCTTTTCTGGGTTAGGTATTTCAATTTGTTAGTGGGTTCAAAGGGTTTAACCCCTAGGGTTCACATCAGTTGGTATCAGAGCTTAGGAACCAATCAAGTCAAATCTTTTTATCTTCTTTACCATAGGGTATTGGAGTTTCTCTCAACTTTATTGTTTTGGGGTTTCAGACATACTTGTCATAGGGGTTATAGCTTTATGCATTCTTTGTCTAATAGTTATAGTTTTTAGGGTAGTTTTTGTTTGGGGTTTCATTCTTGAAAGTTGGTTTAGATACTATCAGAGCAAAATCAATAACAAGATTTTGGGATTTCTGTCAACTTTCTTGTTTTGGGTTTTAGACATTCTTGTCTTGGGGTTATAGCTTTAGGCATTTTTTCCCTAGGGTTATAGTTTTTAGGCAGTCTAAGTTTGGGGTTTCAGTTTTGAAAAGTGGTTTAAATCAAGATTTCGTTTCTTGAATTCTTGATCTATTAAAAAAATTCTTGTTGATTCTTGACCAGAATCTTGAAAAAAAAGAAAGAAAGAAGAAGTTCATCCGAGATTTCAAGAAAATCAAGAAGTCTCGTTCTTAAAAAAAAGAAAAAAAGAGTGTTCGAATAGGCAGAAAAAGAAAGAAAGATTCGAAAAAGATTGAAAAAAAGAGGAAAGAATCGATTTTTTTTTTTACTAACCAAATTTGTTTTGCAGCAACTTTAAGATGTCTCTCACATTATGCGACGAAGTAAAGCAGGCTCTACAAGAGATGAAAGAGATCACCTTATCGTTTGAGAGGTTTGTGCAACAAGAGGAAGAAAGATGGAGAAGAAGAAAAAGAGAAAAAGAGAGAAGAAAAAAAGAAAAAGAAAGTGAGGTGGCTGCAAATAAAGAAAAGCAAGAGGAAACGGAGAGTAAAAAAGAAAGTGAAAAAGAAATAGAGGTGGTTGAAATTAAAGACCACTAGTAGAAAAGGAGACAATTCCTATTGAGAAAAACAAAGAATTTGCGAATTTTTCTAATGAAAAGGAGAGTGAGGTTCTTATTCTTGATGCTCCTAACCAATCTTCATGGAACATGTTTTTCGGGCAGAGTGGCTAACAGTAATGGGTTCATCATATTTAATTTGCTCTTCATAACTTCTTAGATTATACAATCAAATAAGTAAAATCCCCATGAAATAATATTGCTAGATTAAGAAAAAGTATTATTCTAAAAAGATTACTTAATTATCGATAAATAAATAATTTATTCATTTATCTATAAATTAATATTTGTTATTTTTAAAAAGAAATTATGTTTTCAATCTTTATATATGCATATTATTATTATATTTTTGATAAGCTCATAAAATATACATTTTATGCCTTTCTACCTTTAGTTTTTGTTATGTTTTCGATCTTTATCTTGTTTACTTATATTATGTTTTTGAATTTTAGGTAAAATAAGGAGAATGAAGTCAAAAGATGTCAATAATGATGGTAAAGAGCTTACAAAATCATAATCACAAGATGGAAGAAGACTTGGGAGTCAAAAATATCAATTTCTGGTTGAAAAGCAATCAGGTAGATTTGACCTCTAGAGCTTGTTGTAAGGAAAACATGATGTTAGATTCTTTATTTGAAGAAACTTCCTACTTGACTTTTGGAGCTGACTTGATTATCTTTCCAACGATATATTATGTGCCCAAATCGGATAAGAAATGGGCATTCAAAATGGCGCTAGAAGATCTCCCCAAAGAACCCTGCGGCCAGAAAAACCCTAATCGCAAATTTGAAAAAAAAGGCAAAAACGTGATTTTTGCACCTCCAGGCTTACTTGTTTGGCAAGGACTTATTCTCAGGGTTTTAAAGCTCTATAAATACCATTTTTTGAGCCACAAACTAGACATCTTTTGAGGAGACTCAAAGGATCATCATTCTTCTTCTTCTTCTCCATTCTTTTATTTTCTTTTTAGTTTTATGTATATATTATCTATGTCTATGCTAGGCTAAACTTTTATTTGGTTAAGGGTGATTTCAAAGCCCTAGGTCGCCAACTAGATAAATCTTGATAATTGTCTAATGCTAGTTTAGGAGTCTTGATCTTTGTAATTGTCTTGATTTCCTATTCATAAGTGGCAATTTGTGATTAATGATTATGGTCAAGTTTTCAATAATTGCAAAGTGGAACATAACCTAAGTTGAACAATCCGAGCTTATGTGTTTGTTGCTTAGATCAACCTATCTTTCTCATCATAAAGCTGCTATTAAATTGAACTTAGAGAGATTATTCTAGGTTGTTTGATAGTTAGAGATTAAATAGAGAGCTTATTCTATTTAACGACGAACTAAGGAAAGATTGGGGTAACAGAGCTTGTTGTTATCTACGGTTGTTAACTTTGATAGCTAATTAATGTTGATAGATATGAAATTGATTCTTAATGATGTCTACTGTTGGAGAATGAAACCTTAACCATATTTTTAATATTTGATTCTTCTTAATTACTTTTTTTCTCATTCTTATTATTTACTTTAGTTTAAATCTGATTTCAAAAACCTCTTTTCTTTTATTGTTCTTGAATTTAAGTTTTAAACTATTAACTTATAAACTAAAACCCAATCCCTGAGGACTCGACCCTTGCTAACTACTATACTTACAATTGATCTTTTTAGTGCAAGGTTAAATAAGATATACTCTTTTGAGTGCATCAAATTTTTGGCGCCGTTGCCGGGGATTGCTTTCTTTAGTTTATTTGGTACTTGGCTTATTCTTATTTTCAGTTCTAATTAGTTTTATTTTCTTGTATATACAGGTTTTTCTTTTCAAATTAAAAAAAAAAAAAAAGAACGATGGATTTGAGTAGTCTAACACTTGAAGAGTTGGTGGCATACATGAACATGGAGAATCAACAAGCCAATCTCACCTCCCCAGTTCAGCAAATGGCCATGGGAGGATGTCAAGGCGATCAAGGGGTATTTTGGTCATTTTACACCCCTTTTCATTTTTAGTCCGAGAAATGGTATAAATGGACTATTTGACTATATAATATGTTAATATGACATTTGGATCTAATATTTGGCATTAGAACGAAAAAACGAGACTAGAATCGGTAAAATTGGAAAATTGTGACGTTGTCGTATTTTTTCAAAAAAACGTGGTTCAAAAATTCTTGTTATTGATCCGAATACATGGATAGATGTTTTAACACCCAAGGAACATGAATATGTTGAGAAAAAATGAAAAACAAAATCCCGAACATCACGTTCTGTAGGGCATGTACAAAAAGTCAAAGTTGGTCAACTTTTTGACCAAGCTTAGGCAAGATTAAGAACATGGGATAATTTCCCATAAATTTTAAACCAAAATAAGAAGACATCACGTCTTCTTCTTACTCTTTATGTCTTAGTGATAAGCTCATAAAATATACATTTTATGCCTTTCTACCTTTAGTTTTTGTTATGTTTTCGATCTTTATCTTGTTCACTTATATTATGTTTTTGAATATTAGGTACAATAAGGAGAATGAAGTCAAAATATGTCAATAATGATGGTAAAGAGCTTACAAAATCATAATCACAAGATGGAAGAAGACTTGGGAGTCAAAAATATCAATTTTTGGTTGAAAAGCAATCAGGCAGATTTGACCTCTAGAGCTTATTGTAAGGAAAACATGATGTTAGATTCTTTATTTGAAGAAACTTCCTTCTTTACTTTTGAAGCTGACTTGATTATCTTTCCAACGATATATTATGGGCCCAAATCGGATAAGAAATGGGCATTAAAAATGGCGCTAGAAGATCTCCCTAAATAACCCTGCGGCCAGAAAAACCTTAATCGCAAATTTGAAAAAAAAGGCAAAAACGTGATTTTTGCACCTCCAGGCTTACTTGTGCGGCAAGGACTTATTCTCAGGGTTTTAAAGCTCTATAAATACCATCTTTTGAGCCACAAACTAGACATCTTTTGAGGAGACTCAAAGGATCATCATTCTTCTTCTTCTTCTCCATTCTTTTATTTTCTTTTTAGTTTTATGTATATATTATCTATGTCTATGCTAGGCTAAACTTTTATTTGGTTAAGGGTGATTTCAAAGCCCTAGATATGTTTTGCAATTGATTTTCAGAATCAATCTATCATTGTTTTCTATCAAAGTTGCTTATGTTCTTCCATTAAAATTGTTCATGATAATGTTTTGATTTGTTTAGGTCGCCAACTAGATAAATCTTGATAATTGTCTAATGCTAGTTTAGGAGTCTTGATCTTTGTAATTTGGCTTGATTTCCTATTCATAAGTGGCAATTTGTGATTAATGATTATGGCCAAGTTTTCAATAATTGCAAAGTGGAACATAACCTAAGTTGAACAATCCGAGCTTATGTGTTTGTTGCTTTGATCAACCTATCTTTCTCATCATAAAGCTGCTATTAAATTGAACTTAGAGAGCTTATTCTAGGTTGTTTGATAGTTAGAGATTAAATAGAGAGCTTGTTCTATTTAACGACGAACTAAGGAAAGATTGGGGTAACAGAGCTTGTTGTTATCTACGGTTGTTAACTTTGATAGCTAATTAATGTTGATAGATATGAAATTGATTCTTAATGATGTCTAGTGGTGGAGAATGAAACCTTAACCATATTTTTAATATTTGTTTCTTCTTAATTACTTGTTTTCTCATTCTTATTATTTACTTTAGTTTAAATCTGATTCCAAAAACCTCTTTTCTTTTATTGTTCTTGAATTTAAGTTTTAAACTATTAACTTATAAACTAAAACCCAATCCCTGAGGACTCGGCCCTTGCTAACTACTATACTTACAATTGATCTTTTTAGTGCAAGGTTAAATAAGATATACTCTTTTGAGTGCATCAATTTTTTAATAAGATACATGAATAACTTATAAATAAAAAAATTAGATAAAGCCAACAATTAATATTTACATAGAAAATGATGCACCCAAAAGAGTGTATCTAATTTAACCTTGCACTTAAAAAGAATCAATTGTAGAGTATAGAGATTAACAAGGGTCGAATCCACAGAGATTGGTGTTTATTTTATCAATCACTAGTTTAAAACTTAAATTCGAAGAAAACAAAAGTTAAAGGGGGTTTTGAAATCAGTTTAAACTAAAGCAAACAATAAAAATACGAAAGCAAGTAAATAAGAAGTAATCAGATATGAGAAAGGTATGGTTAAGGTTTCATTCTCCACCACTAGACATCATTGAGAATCAATTTCAGATCTATCAACATCAATTAACTACCAAAATTATAAACCGTAGATAACAATAAGCTCTGCTACCCCAATCTTTCCTTAGTTTGTCATTAAATAGAATAAGCTCTCTATTTAATCTCTAATTACCAAACAACCTAGAATAAGCTCTCTAAATTCAATTTGATAACAGTTTTATGATGAGAAAGATAGGTTGATCTAAGCAACAAACACGTAAGCTCGGATTGTTCAACTTATGTTATGTTCCACATTGTAATTCTCGAAAATCCAACATAATCATGAATTACAAATTGCCATTTATGAATAGAAAATCAAGACAATTACACGGATCAATACTGCTAAAGTAGCATTAGATAATTATCAAGATCTATCTAGTTTGCAACCTAAACAAATCAAGACAACATCATGAACAATTCCTACGGAAGAACACAACCAACTTTGATAGAAAATCAATATATGATAAGATCTAAAAATCAATTACATAACATGTTCTAGGGCTTTGAAATCACCCTTAACCAAAGAAGTTTAGCCTAGCTAGGCATAGATAATATATACATAAAACTAAAAAGAAAATAAAAGAATGGAGAAGAAGAAGAATAATAATGATGATCCTTGAGTCACCTCAAAATATGTCTAGTTTTTGGCTCAAAAGATGGTATTTATAGAGTTTTAAAACCCTGGAAACAAGTCCTTGCCTCACAAGTAAGTTAGGAGGCACAAAAATCACATTTTTGGCATTTTTTTTTCGAGTTTTTGCGATTTTTGGGTGCCGCGGCGTCGAGCTCTCTGTCTTCATTTTTCTACTGCATCTTCCTTCACTTCGTCGGCTGATTTGGATGATCATTTATTATCCGATTTGGGCATGTAAACTACCGTTGGAAAGGTATTCAAGTCAACTTCAAAAGTCAATTTCTTCAAATAAGAACTTTAACATCATGTTTTCCTTGCAACAAGCTCTGGAGGTCAAATCTACCTTCTTGCTTTGCAACAAGAAATTGATCTTTTTGACTTCCAAGTCTTCTTCCATCTTATGATTATGATTTTGTAAGCTCTTTACCATCATTATTGACATCTTTTGACTTCATTCTCCTTATTGTACCTAAAATTAAAAAACATAATATAAGTAAACAAGATAAAGATCGAAAAAATAACAAAAACTAAAGGTAGAAAGGCATAAATATATATTTTATGAGCTTATCAGACTTCTACAACATGAAAAGAATATATACCAAATGTAGTGTGTGCATTTCGAAAACATTAAGGATGATGTTCAACTTGGTTTAGGTACAAAGAAAAAAAAACTTTAGATGCATATTTTGAGAAACAGGTTAAACGAGAAGGTAAAGGTTGTTAAGTGAAAATTTTCTTATAGTATTATATGAACTTTTATGTATTTTTAATTTTCTTTTAGAAATTATTAATTTATATATTTGTTGGGAGTTAAAAAAAAAAATACAAAAAATTATTATCTTATGCATTTAGCGTAGACCTGCTCATGGGCCGGGCAGCCTGCCCGGCCCGGCCCGTATTGGGCTGGGCTTGGGCAGGATATTTTGTTTCGACCCGGCCTAGAACAGTGTTTTTTTATTATTATAATAATATTATTTTATTTAATTTTAATTATAAAAAAATAAAAAAATATTTTTTAATTTTATGAACAGTGAATTCGGGCCTACCTGCCCGGCCCGGCCGAGGACCGGGCCTGGGCAAAGAATATGAAAAAAAATCGGGCCGCAGCACGGCCCATGAGCCGGTCTAATTTAGCGATGTTATTATCTTAATAAACTGGTCCGAGTCGAGATTGTGAGATTTTATTAATTAACCGAAATTATTAATTTATCAAATATTCATTTATTAAGATTTTACTCAATGATAATAGCTAGCTCTCTATATTTTATTTCCGATCCTATGATACGACATTGCATATTTTTGTCAATTAAATATGATTTAAAGAAAAATAAAGTTTCAAAAATTTAGCATGAACGAGAAAACATGAAGATTTTTTAAAGCATGAAGGTTCAATTTATAGGAAGGAAAAAAAATTTCAAATCAAATTTAGCTAAAGATAATTAAGATAATTAGCAAGCATCCAGATTAGTTAAAGTATTTAAATTCTGTTGTACATTAGTACATATCTTGTAATCAAAGTTATAATTAAAATTGTAAACACTTTTCTTATTGTTAGGCCTGTTTCTATAAATTGATAATAAATATAGCATGGCTGTCATGCCTTCCTTCTCAAAACCTTTTGTCTAATTGATTTTTTATTTATTACAATTAAGCTTTAAAAGTTTTTAAAAAAATCTTCCATAAAATAGTTGAAAATTAATATATCCGAATATTTGGCTCCATTGATTTGTTAAATATTCAACCTAAAATCAATTGATTGTAGGTGGAGAGATTCAACTTGAAAATAAGATTAGAAATAGACCTGTTCAAGGGTCGAACAGCCCGTCGGCCCGATAGGCCTGGCCTGTATTGGATTGGGTCTCGATAAATATTTGTTTATTTATTTCAGGCCGGCTTGGCTTAGCCCGAATTACTGTTTATGTAATAAAAATTATTTTTATTTAAAATTAGTAATAAAAATATATAAATATTAATATAAAATAACTTTTATTTTTTAAATATTATTTAAATAGTAAAATTGGCATGCGGGTCGGTCCGGGATTGGGTAAGGGAAGAAGAAAATTTTCAGGCTGCGCCCGGCCCGACTCATGAGAAGATTTAATCACAGACAATCCAAGACTTAATCGATGTGGATAATATCACTTTAACATACTGCCATCATGTGTAGGCGTAACTATTATGTGATAAATTCAGAAGGAGTATAAAGGCAGGAATCACATAACAAAACCTAAACTTTGATACCATGTTAAACACCCAACTTAAAGTCAATTGACTATAAGTGAAAAAATCCAACTTGAATATAAGATTACAAACAAATCAAGACTTAATTATTATAGGATAACATTATTTTAACATGATTAATGATTTTTTTTTGAAGAGCTTCGAATTTCTCCTACCTCAAATAAAAAAAAAAAAGTTGGAAAATGAGCATATAGTAACATACCCATGTGGGTGTTTTGATTCTTCTATCTTAATTCTATGGCACAATGGTTTGTGTGTTATTAGAATAGGCATCACTTTGTCTTTGACAAGTATGGGGAGCTCGAATATTAATTAATATGATGCATGTGATGTCAAGGCAGAAATAATGAAAATGATCAAGTTCAGTTTCAATAAAAAAAACAAAAGTTTTAATAGAAATGTCAAACACCGACAATTGAACCCATATTGTTTACTTATATTATATGTGATCAAGGTATTATGGTCCACTTGTTGACCAATGCCCCTTTGTTTGAAAATTATGTTATACTATATATATATATATATTTCTTGTGAATTGTGATTGTCATGACTTTAATATGCTTTCGCTATAACATTTCTCTTTATGGTATATCTTTCTTTGGTCGGAACTAAGGTATAATTGAGTCGAACTCAGCTCCAATAATAAAAAATTGGAGATAAAATTTGATTTGAAATTCGTGATTCGAAATTCAGTTTAAATTTGATCGAGTTTTATCTTTAAAGTTTGAGTTCGATTCGAGATAAAACTGAACTATTCGAGCTCGTTCGATTAAGCTCGATTAGACTCGTTTACTTAGTAAAAAAGACGAGCTCTATTCTCATGCTTGATTTAAAACTCGATTATTTGTGCTCGAGATAGAGTTCGAGTTCAAATTGATTTTTAGTACTAATTAAAAATTAAAAAAAACTTGATTAGGATACTCGAATTCAGCCCTCTCGTAGCTTGAGCTTGAGCTCGGCTTGACAATGATCGAGTCGAATTCAATTTTTTGTTCGAACCGAACTCGAGTAGCTTGCGAGCACATATGCCTCATTTACACCCCTAGTGAGAATTATGGCCCATGGGTAGAGCTGCTCAAGGGTCGAGCAACCCGCCCGGCCCGTATTGGGCCGAGCCTGGGCAGGTATTTTAGTGATCCGGGCCAGCCTGACTCGGATCACTGTTCACACAATAAAAAAATATTATTTTTTAAATTTAATTATAAAATAAATATATATATTTTTTTATATATGTGAACAGTAAATATTGGCCGGCGAGCCTGGCCTGGATAAGGAAAAATAAAAAAATTCGGGCCACGGCTCGACCTGGCCCATGAGCAGGTCTACCCATGGGCAAGAAAGGATAAATTAATAAGATTTTTTTTTTGGTACAACGCTGTCTGGAAATAAGAAAAGAGGATGCAGATACTGAGATTCGAACCCCAAACTTGCTAAATGCCACCTCTTAAAAAATAATTACATGAACCAACTAAATTAAGATTTTGCTCACAAGTAAAAATGGTTAAAGTTTGACTTTGATATTCTATTATTTCAATTATGCTATTTTAATAATTTTACTTCAATTTTAAGGAATTTGATTCTTGAGCTTTTACTAAAAGTAGATTTAAAGACGATTGCTAATAGTATTAAAATTTTGTCTTTAATTTGAATTTTATCAAATTTTAGTAATTACTTGACATGTCGAAGTGGATTAATTTTTTGGATACATGATACATATCAGTTTAAATAATATTATATTTTATTTTAATTAAATAATAATTAATATTTTTAAAATCTAAAAAAAAAAAATTATCAAAAATGAAGTTTTTGTACTAATGTGTGTCAAGTGGTAAAAAAAAGTTAGAGTTAACATGTTACTCAATAACAAAAAAGCCACGCAATCGAATTTAATTGTAGAAGTTTAACACTATTATCAGTTATTTTTAAATCGATTTTTTATGAAATTATAAAGATTAAATTCATTAAAATTGGAATAAAGGACCAAATTCATAAGGGCCAAAATCAGATGACCAATAAAATTTAAAGCCTCGCTCGGCATGGACAAGAGTTTTCAAGCTAGAGCCCAACTTTGATCCGATTTGTGAGAATATTTTATTTAAATTTAAAATATAATTAAAAATATTAATATAAATTTTTTAAATAAATATAAATTAACTTAAATTAACGCGTTGAATCAAGTTTTGTACAAACTTTTAGAGGTGTTAATAGGCCTAGCACATTGACAACTCAACTTAATGCTTATAATGCATGTAAATTTTCAAGTCAAATTGATATTTATATCACGTCAACAAAAAATGCCTATTTTACAATATATAATTCATTATTAAAATTTTATAATAGAAAATAACTATGCGTTTTTTTTATTAATTTAAAGTTTTATATGCTATTCTATATATAGCATAAACTGCAACAGTTAAATTAATAAAATAAAAATTATATAAAAAAATATAAAACTCAATAAAAATTGCACTAAAGTAAATGATCCTCTCAATATAATATGTATCTTCTTCTCAATTAAATACTAAATTTTTAATACTTAATTTATAAGTATTAAATTTGTATTATTGATAAGCTCATAAAATATACATTTTATGCCTTTCTACCTTTAGTTTTTGTTATGTTTTCGATCTTTATCTTGTTTACTTATAATATGTTTTTGAATTTTAGGTACAATAAGGAGAATGAAGTCAAAAGATGTCAATAATGATGGTAAAGAGCTTACAAAATCATAATCACAAGATGGAAGAAGACTTGGGAGTCAAAAATATCAATTTCTGGTTGAAAAGCAATGAGGCAGATTTGACCTCCGGACCTTGTTGTAAGGAAAACATGATGTTAGATTCTTTATTTGAAAAAACTTCCTTCTTAACTTTTGAAGTTGACTTGATTATCTTTCCAACGATATATTATGGGCCCAAATCGGATAAGAAATGGGTACTCAAAATAGCGCTAGAAGATCTCCCTAAAGAACCCTGCGGCCAGAAAAACCCTAATCGCAAATCTGAAAAAAAAAGGCAAAAGCGTGATTTTTGCACCTCTAGGCTTACTTGTGCGGCAAGGACTTATTCTCGGGTTTGAAAGCTCTATAAATACCATCTTTTGAGCCACAAACTAGACATCTTTTGAGGAGACTTGATAAGCTCATAAAATATATATTTTATGCATTTCTACCTTTAGTTTTTGTTATGTTTTCGATCTTTATCTTGTTTACTTATAATATGTTTTTGAATTTTAGGTACAATAAGGAGAATGAAGTCAAAAGATGTCAATAATGATGGTAAAGAGCTTACAAAATGATAATCACAAGATGGAAGAAGACTTGGGAGTCAAAAATATCAATTTCTGGTTGAAAAGCAATCAGGCAGATTTGACCTCTGGAGCTTGTTGTAAGGACAACATGATGTTAGAGTCTTTATTTGGAGAAACTTCCTTCTTTACTTTTGAAGTTGACTTGATTATCTTTCCAACGATATATTATGGGCCCAAATTGGATAAGAAATGAGCATTCAAAATGGCGCTAGAAGATCTCCCTAAAGAACCCTGCGGCCAGAAAAACCCTAATTGCAAATCTAAGAAAAAGACAAAAACGTGATTTTTGCACCTCCAGGCTTAGTTATGCGGCAAGGACTTATTCTCTTGGTTTTAAAGCTCTATAAATACCATCTTTTGAGCCACAAACTAGACATCTTTTGAGGAGACTCAAGGATCATTATTATTATTCTTCTTCTTCTTCTCCATTCTTTTATTTTTCTTTTTAGTTTTATGTATATATTATCTATGCCTATGTTATGCTAAACTTCTTTTGTTAAGGGTAATTTCAAAGCCCTAGACATGTTATGTAATTAATTTTCAGAATCTATCTATCATTGTTTTCTATCAAAGTTGCTTATGTTCTTCCATTAAAATTGTTCATGATGATGTTTTGATTTGTTTAGGTGGCCAACTAGATAAATCTTGATAATTGTCTAATGCTAGTTTAGGAGTCTTGATCCGTGTAATTGTCTTGATTTCCTATTCATAAGTAGCAATTTGTGATTAATGATTATGGTCAAGTTTTCAATAATTGCAAAGTGGAACATAACATAAGTTGAACAATCCGAGCTTATGTGTTTGTTGCTTAGATCAACCTATCTTTCTCATCATAAAGCTGCCATTAAGTTGAATTTAGAGAGCTTATTCTAGGTTGTTTGATGGTTAGAGATTAAATAGAGAGCTTGTTCTATTTAACGACAAACTAAGGAAAGATTGGGATAACAGAGCTTGTTGTTATCTACGGTTGTTAACTTTGATAGTTGGGTGATATTGATAGATTTGAAATTGATTCTTAATGATGTCTAGTGGTGGAGAATGAAACCTTAACCATATTTCTCTCATATTTGATTTCTTATTTCTTACTTGCATCTTACTTTTATTGTTAACTTTAGTTTAAATCTGATTTCAAAATCCCCTTTTCTTTTATTGTTCTTGAATTTAAGTTTTAAACTATTAACTTATAAACTAAAACCCAATCCCTGAGGACTCGACCCTTGCTAACTACTATACTTACAATTTATCTTTTTAGTGCAAGGTTAAATAAGATACACTTTTTTGGGTGCATCAAGACTCAAGGATCATCATTCTTCTTCTTCTTCTTCTCCATGATTTTATTTTCTTTTTAGTTTTATGTATATATTATCTATGCCTATGCTAGGCTAAACTTTTATTTGGTTAAGGGTGATTTCAAAGCCCTAGACATGTTATGTAATTAATATTCAGAATCTATCTATCATTGTTTTCTATCAAAGTTGCTTATGTTCTTCTATTAAAATTGTTCATGATGATGTTTTGATTTGTTTAGGTGGCCAACTAGATAAATCTTGATAATTGTCTTGATAGGATCCAAGATGGTCCAATTCCATGGCAATATCTATATGGGCCAAGATGCAAGAAGATCTAGGAAACGTGGCAAGAATGGGTCGAATTCACTTGGGCCATGTTGCAAGTTATTCAGGAAAGGCTTCAACATGCAAGATGGGCTTGCATCCAAGTTTGGTCCATGTGATTCAAGAACACAAGGTGGCACATTAAGAGGGCTTATTTTAATTCTTATAATTACTTAGGCATTTGGGCCTATATTATGTAACATGGACATCTTTTAATTATTTAGGTTTAGGCTTGAGCATGTTCAGCCCATATTTTGCATATTATAACTTAGTAGATTAGGGTTATTGTAGGGAGGCTATAAATATATGTCTTAGCCGCCTACTTCAATTATCTTTTGATCAATTGAGTTTGAATTTATTCAAAGTGAGAGTTTTCTCTTTTTAGTTCTTGAAAGAATTAGGAACTTATCAAAGAATTCATTCTTTGTGGCGTTCAACCTATCAAACTTAGGTTCTTGAAACGAGAGTTCTAGGGGTTTAGATTACATGCTTAATCTAGGTTCTTTGAAACAGGCTTTTAAGGGTTTAAGTTTTCTTTGCCTGAATCTTGGCTTTTCTGGGTTAGGTATTTCAATTTGTTAGTGGGTTCAAAGGGTTTCACCTCTAGGGTTCACATCATGTCTAATGCTAGTTTAGGAGTCTTGATCTGTGTAATTGTCTTGATTTCCTATTCATAAACTAGCATTAGACAATTACACGGATCAAGACTCCTAAACTAGCATTAGACAATTATCAAGATTTATCTAGTTGGCCACCTAAACAAATCAAAACATCATCATGAACAATTTTAATAGAAGAACATAAGCAACTTTGATAGAAAACAATGATAGATAGATTCTGAATATTAATTACATAACATGTCTAGGGCTTTGAAATCACCTTTAATCAAATAAAAGTTTAGCCTAGCTAGGTGGGTGCATTTTTCTAACAATTTTCGTCATTGCATATGACAATTCTGATCAGCCAGCTTGATGGTTGATTTTGTCAATGTTGAAGGCTTGATCTGATCAAATGGTCTTCTAGAAAAATGTTCCCCTATCAGTGTGTGATCCATAGCCGTTGGAATCAGCTTATTTGCTGATGTGGATCAGAAGATATGGTCAAAATACCAAAACTGGTCAGCACAGACGTCATTGCACATCAGCCAACTTGATGGTTGATTTCGCTAGGGAAAACGACTCCGTTTCAAGAAGTGTAAAGCATGAAAAAGATAGATATGCCTCTTAACTTTGCACTGTAAAAATTTCATGCTTAATGCTTCAGTGAAACTCCAGATATAGCTGATATGGCAAAATGTGTCGGAACTGGAACTGAACTGGATTTGCCCTTAATTCTTGATTTAACCTAGTGATCTGAAATCACTGAAAGAAACTCGTGAAAAACACCAAATTACATAGAAATATAAAAGATTATAAACTCAATTAGACTAAGCAATAATAACTCGTATTTGACACAAAACAATAATAAAACATAACTAAAAACTATATAATTATACGAGTTATCACACCCCCACACTTAGATTGTTGCTAGTCCCTAGCAACGACTCAATCTTAGAAAAAAAAATAAAAATAAACAGGAAAACAAGTTAAAGGGATCTCAAACAAACAAGCAAGATCAAGCGTAAGAATTGGCAAGGCATCTGATTAAGTATCATTGGCATATTAAGTTCGAGTAAAGGGTCAATGAGATTAAAATTGAAGGCATTACCGTACGATTGAGGAACTTCCTTCTTGGCGAGACTTTAGCTAGCCATGGAGAACTAGGCAAACTATAGCTTCATAAGTACACATGCTAAGATCCTTGTCACCGCAGTTCACAAGTGAACTCGACAAATCTGATCGGTACAGAGATGAATCTGAGG
This sequence comes from Fremontodendron californicum, assembly GCA_030761205.1. NCBI lineage: Eukaryota > Viridiplantae > Streptophyta > Magnoliopsida > Malvales > Malvaceae > Fremontodendron > Fremontodendron californicum. The sequence continues at coordinate 7,710,903 of JAULJL010000037.1, forward strand.
CTTATGGACAAGTGAGGGGTGGAATGTTCAAACATAATCTGAGGTTTATCACAAGTTAGGCTTAAGAAATATAATAATAATGTGATCAATCCTCTCAAAATATTCCCATTCTAACTCATCCTTAGTCCTATGTTCAACATTAATATTTTGAAAAGAAAACAAAAAGCAAGAAAAGACTCGATCCAAAGAAAATAGAAAAGTAAAAACCTTTCTATAATGAAGAACCTCGAATCTTGAATTCAAAATTTATTTTTTTTCTTCAGAAATCACATTGGATTCCATACTTTCTTTTTCTTTCTTTTCATTCAATTGATCAAACAAGACAGATTTTCATCAGCTCTTTTTTTTTTTCTCAACTCATCACAACATTGTTTTGGCATCAATAAGTTCGAAGTTCACGACTCTAACAACAGTCACTCATTCTAACTACCCTTTTTTGCATTATTCCCCTTTTTTTTTTTCGGATTTCAAAAGATAACAAAATAAACAAGAAGGAAACACACAATCCCAAACCCAATGATCACAAATATTATCATAAAAGTATAAAGAGGGAATGGGGGTCGGAATCGTATCCGTTCACTTTGGCATAATTTCTGGAGTTCATATCTAGGGATCCAACCCGAAGGTTTACAACCTATGGGCTCCTAATGTAAGGGGGGCAAAGATAAGGGGCTTTCTGGATAGTGACTTTGTTCTAAGATCAGATCATGTATAGATGCAAGCATCTATGTGATGACTTAAATCTGTATGTGGAATGAAGAGAAAAAGTAAACTTACTATGTCTTCCCAGTTTTCCGTGGCTTTCCAAAGGCTCACCATGAATTCACATTCCAACAAAAATCGAACCGATCTGCCAAAAACAATCTCAAAGACATTTGATCATCAAAAATATTCAATTTTCAGAAAACCAAATTGAAAATAACCTAGATAACTTAATCAAAGCCTTTGTAACTCTATTGCTTTATCCACATGCTTGCCAAGATTATACTAATACTCAAAAAAAAATACATACATAAAAGTAGTAAAACACATGCAGATAATAAACGGACCAGATAGTTTTTTTTTTTTTTTAGAAGATTAAATCAAACTGACAAGGTATGTCTCAAGTCTCCCTTACTCAGACCTTGTTCAGAATGAATACTTCTAAATGGCTTAAAACACAACAAATTCTTGTTTTTTTTTTAGAAGATTAAATCAAACTGACAATGTATGTCTCAAGTCTCCCTTACTCAGACTTTGTTCAGAATGAATACTTCTAAATGGCTTAAAATACAACAAATTTTTTTTTTTTTTTTTTTTTTTTTTTTTTTTTTTTTTTTTTTACAAATTAGCAAAATATGTCCCTTACCCCCTACTAAAATATGACATTGTCCCCAATGTCAAATTTTAAAGGTAGAATTTAGGAGATATTACCTGCAGAGGTTGCTAACCACTTATTATAACTGAGACACAACAAACAAAATATTAGATAATGTCACAAAGACAAAGTGCAATCCACTCCTTTCTTGTCTATATCTCTTTTTCTTTTTCCGAGCGTTTGCGAAACAACCATAGCAGGTAAATACTCATAAGCTTGGAGATTTTTGAGTAAATCATTAATGGTTGTAGCAGAAATTATGGTTCTCCTTGCCTCTGAAAACATGAATCCATTTTCCACAGCATTATCTAAATATGAAAGCAAATTACTAAAATAACCATTAATACTAAGCAAACCAATGGGTTTCTTTTTTGTGACCAAAGATGACCAAGAAGCCACGCAAGCTATTTCTTCCAATGTACCCAGACCTCCTGGTAAAGCAATGAATGCATCGGCACAATGGTACATGATTGTCATCCGTTCAGGGATACTCCAGACTTGTATTTCCTTACCCACGGTAGGTCCACAAAAACCTGTGAATAGTTTTGGCACGATTCCGAGAACTGGACTTCCTCCGGCGTGTGCTGCTGTAGCGACTGCTCCCATTAAACCCGTACTACCGCCTCCATAAATCAACTGGATCTTTTGTTGGGAAAGTATTACTCCAACTCTTATGGCTTCATCAGCTAATATTTTATTTTTCCCTGGATAAGCACCTCCAAAGACACAAATTTTTTCAATGCGCTAGGACGAAGTACTTTCCATTTTTTTTTTCGAGTGCCTGAAAGAGAATGAGTACATGGTGTAATATATAGAGGACTGAGTAGTGAATCAGACAAGAGTAATAATGTCGCCGAAAGTGTATTTGACCTGTCAGAAGAAAATGTTAACCTAACAAAAGATTTTTGCGTGATTTCAGGAAGAAAATCAAAAAGAGAAGAAAAATCAACCGTAAAAGACCAATGCAAAAAAAAAAAACGAGAACAATTACACAAATCGAACAACACGTAAATTAAACCGAAATGAAGATATTGCAAATCAAACCAAAAGCTGAGAAGTCATTTATTGTAGTTGTGATTGTGGCTCACATCTTCCTCTGGTTTTACGTCCAGAAACGGCTTAAACGCCTTCTATGAGTCGAGGATATGCTTCCCATCCAGTTTTCTTACAAGCTAGCAAACAGGGTCTTTTAACATCAGATTCCCAAGATGTTGCCATTCCCTTTGGAATTGCGGCTATAAATCAAGAATTTCTCTTTGTACGTCTCCACTAGGATGCGTCTCAAGAGAAAGTTGGATATTACCCAAATTCTCCTTACTCAGTCCATCCTTAATGAATTCAATTTTATCATCTCGATTAGAGGACGGAATCCCAATAGAACGACATTTACCGTTACACGTCCATCGTGCACATTTGTGGCAATTTGAACTCATGCGCTTTGCTCGTCGCTTCTTTGCAAAAGTGCTTCTTTAGTTTCTTTAGTTTCTTGAATTCAAAATTTTTGGCGCCGTTGCCAGGGATTGTTTTCTTTAGTTTATTTGTTACTTGGTTTATTCTTATTTTCAATTCTAATTAGTTTTATCTTCTTGTACATACAGGTTTTTCTTTTCAAATTTTAAAAAAAAAACGATGGAATTGAGCAATCTAACACTTGAAGAGTTGGTGGCATACATGAACATGGAGAATCAACAAGCCAAGTTCACCTCCCCAGTTCAACAATTGGCCATGGGAGGATGTCAAGGCCATCAAGTGTTCCAAGACCAACAGTATGATCATTACTCAAACACTTACCATGAGGGATGGTGGGATCATACTAATTATGGCTACTCGAAATATTACCAAGAAGTAGATCCTTATGCCAATTACACTCATCCATCTAGCTTCAATCAATCATGGTCTCAAGAACCAGATCTTTTTCAACCACCACATATGACTCAAAACTCAGGTACTTCTTTAGAAGATCTTGTCTATTCTCTTGTTACTGATACTTTGCAATTTCAACAGGAAACAAGGGCAAGCATCCAGAGTTTGGAAAAGCAAATGAGCCGATTGGCTAGTAGTACGGTGGAATGGGTAGCACAAAGATCTGAAGAACTCCCAGCCCAAACAATAATTAACCCAAAGGAGAATGCTACTATTGTGACCTTGAAGAATGAGGAACAAGATGAGGATGAGACAAAATTAGAAATGGATTCTATTCTTGAGGAGAATGAAGCCACAAATCCAAATAAGAGAATTTCGGCACCTGAGGTAACGTTTAAGATTCCAATTTTTACTAATGTTTCTTCTCCACCTTTCCCTAGTAGATTCACAAAGTTCAAGGAGGAGGAACATGAACAAAACATGCTGGAAACCTTAAACAGTTTGTTTGTGGATGTCATTCAACAAGTACCAAAAGATGCACCATTCCTCGATGAGCAATGCACTACAAAGGATGGAATAATACTTGTAATGGAGAATGCATCCACTTTTGTGCAAAGAAACCACCCTACAAAATGCACAAATTCGGGAAGTTTCTTGTATGATCTTGCAAATCCTAAACAGCCAAGAAGGGGTGTTGGTTAGGTTGGACAACTTAAATCAAGTACTAATTGGGAAGGAGCCCAATTAATGAAGAAATTACCACCTGCCATACTCAGATTTGCTTTCTTTTCCTTTTCCTTTTCCTTTTTCTTTTATTATTTTTATTGTTTTTATGTTTATTTGTTAATTGTTTGTTTAGTATTTTAGGATTATTTAGGTTGCATGAGTTTGTTTTGTTTTGTTTTGTTTTGAGTCTTAGTTATTCCTATTCTTATGTTATTAGTTATTTTCTCTTACACATGATTCTTTCATTTGGGTTAATAGCATTACATTGATGACAATGTAAGAATTAAGTGTGGGGGGAAGGATTTAGGATTTCTTTTATTTTTGCCTATTATTTTTTTATGAGTCTTTAATATAATAATAATTATTATTTTTAGTGTGTTTTAGTTCTTTTTAATACAATGATGAGATATGAATTGTATAAGTCTAAAACAGATTTATATTAGTGAGAAGATTTTCATGAGAATTGAGCTTGATATCAACCTTTTTATGAGCCAATGTTAATATGATATGTTGATTGAGAAAGAAGCATGTTTAGACTTAATCTGACTTGTATAATCATCCTTGTGAGTTTTTGAGCCTATAATGATTGATGCATTATACAAATCAATCTAATTTCTTTCTTGAGTGCTCTTATGATTACATGATTCTCTAGAACTTGCTTTAGACCTTGTTGAGACTATATTGATGCATGTGACAACATGAATATGATAGAGGCATTAGGATTTTTAGCCAGGGCCAAACAGCCATCCCTTATTGATGTTCCAAGAGAACACACCCTTAGTGAACCAATTTGAGCCTACATTGAATATGCTATTTCTTTGGTAACCATAACTTGTCCCTAACCTAAATATACTTATTTATATCTTTACCTTTGTTCCAAAGATGAATTAGCATGTTTTGAGACAAGTTGCAAAGACAAGGAAGATCTATTGAAAATTTGGGTTAGAAACAAGAAATAAGTGTGGGGGGGAAAGAAAAGAAAAGTCAAGAGAAAAAGAAATGGAATACTGGCAAATACATTCCTATGTAAAAAATATATATATATATATATATATGATTCATCTCTTGAATTTGTGGAAAAAGAAAAAGATGTTACAAAGTTGTTTAGAATGAAGAAAAGGCCCAACATGAATATTCGGCCTAGGTGACTATGTACTTGTAAAGTGTTTTGAGAAGTTTCTTTGTATGATCTTATTATGTCTCTAAACTTTATGAACTCTTTGGAACCTTTGTGATATCTTCATCCTTTTGTTCTTCAACCACATTACAAACCCCTTGGCCCCATTACAACCTTGATTAAAGACCTCTTGATTCATGAAGTTGTATGATCTAAATAGTGGAGAATAGGTGGACAAGCAAGAATATGGTAGAACTGTTTTCATGAGATTGATTGAGTGTAAACACTTCACCACTACTTTAAAGAGTGAAAATCATGAAGGTATCCCATGTGAGAAGTTGAGATTAAATTTGAACATGCACTATTTTGATTGAGATATGTTATGTTAATTTTAGCTTAACTCAAACCATTTACTATCAAGCATGATTTTTTGTGAAACTCTTTAAGCTATTGATTAGTTTATAAGACTTGTTCAATGATTGTCTCTAATTTGTATTGAAAGAGGATTAGATTAGGTTTTATTATTTTGTCGCTATTTGATTTTGCTCGAGGACTAGATGTAAATATAATTTTTATTTTAATTTTTTTAACCCCGGTTAAATGGCGGATAACGGTACTCCGTGATTATTTAAGTCGGTTCCATCAGCTACCCACAAAACTGATATTGTATATAAATTTCTCTTTCAATTTCTCTTTCATTTTTTTTTCAGGATGGATGATATTCTCACAAGATTGCAGAAACAATTTCCTCCTTTTCCTCGAAATATTTTACTGAAGCTTTACCAAGTTCGATTTGAAAGATTAAGAATGCTTATGCACAAAGGGATTCCTGAAGACATACGTTGGATAATTGAAGCCAAGGTACGTGAAGATGAATATCTTCCTGTTTTTCATTTACCAGGTACAGGTAGAAGTACTTTTGCAAAGAAGCGACGAGCAAAGCGCATGAGTTCAAATTGCCACAAAGGTGCACGATGGACGTGTAACGGTAAATGTCGTTCTATTGGGATTCCGTCCTCTAATCGAGATGATAAAATTGAATTCATTAAGGATGGACTGAGTAAGGAGAATTTGGGTAATATCCAACTTTCTCTTGAGACGCATCCTAGTGGAGACGTACAAAGAGAAATTCATGATTTATGGCCGCAATTCCAAAGGGAATGGCAACATCTTGGGAATCTGATGTTAAAAGATCCTGTTTGCCAGCTTGTAAGAAAACTGGATGGGAAGCATATCCTCGACTCATAGAAGGCGTTTAAGCCGTTTCTGGACGTAAAACCAGAGGAAGATGTGAGCCACAATCACAACTACAATAGATGACTTCTCAGCTTTTGGTTTGATTTGCAATATCTTCATTTCGGTTTAATTTACGTGTTGTTCGATTTGTGTAATTATTCTCATTTTTTTTTTTGCATTGGTCTTTTACGGTTGATTTTTCTTCTCTTTTTAATTTTCTTCCTGAAATCACGCAAAAATCTTTTGTTAGGTTAACATTTTCTTCTGACAGGCCAAATACACTTTTGGCGACATTATTACTCTTGTCTGATTCACTACTCAGTCCTCTATATATTACACCATGTACTCATTCTCTTTTAGGCACTCGAAAAAAAAAATGGAAAGTACTTCGTCCCAGCGCATTGAAAAAATTTGTGTCCTTGGAGGTGCTTATCCAGGGAAAAATAAAATATTAGTTGATGAAGCCATAAGAGTTGGAGTAATACTTGCCCAACAAAAGATCCAGTTGATTTATGGAGGCGATAGTACGGGTTTAATGGGAGCAGTCGCTACAGCAGCACACGCCGGAGGAAGTCCAGTTCTAGGAATCATGCCAAAACTATTCACAGGTTTTTGTGGACCTACCGTGGGTAAGGAAATACAAGTCTGGAGTATCCCTGAACGGATGACAATCATGTACCATTATGCCGATGCATTCATTGCTTTACCAGGAGGTCTGGGTACATTGGAAGAAATAGCTTGCGTGGCTTCTTGGTCATCTTTGGTCACAAAAAAGAAACCCATTGGTTTGCTTAATATTAATGGTTATTTTAGTAATTTGCTTTCATATTTAGATAATGCTGTGGAAAATGGATTCATGTTTTCAGAGGCAAGGAGAACCATAATTTCTGCTACAACCATTGAAGATTTACTCAAAAAGCTCCAAGCTTATGAGTATTTACCTGCTATGGTTGTTTCGCAAACGCTCGGAAAAAGAAAAAGAGATATAGACAAGCAAGGAGTGGATTGCACTTTGTCTTTGTGACATTATCTAACATTTTGTTTGTTGTGTCTCAGTTATAATAAGTGGTTAGCAACCTCTGCAGGTAATATCTCCTAAATTCTACCTTTAAAATTTGACATTGGGGACAATGTCATATTTTAGTAGGGGGTAAGGGACATATTTTGCTAATTTGTAAAAAAAATAAATAAATAAAATTTGTTGTGTTTTAAGCCATTTAGAAGTATTCATTCTGAACAAAGTCTGAGTAAGGGAGACTTGAGACATACATTGTCAGTTTGATTTAAACTTCTAAAAAAAAAAAAAATTTGTTGTGTTTTAAGCCATTTAGAAGTATTCATTCTGAACAAGGTCTGAGTAAGGGAGACTTGAGACATACCTTGTCAGTTTGATTTAATCTTCTAAAAAAAAAAAAAACTATCTGGTCCGTTTATTATCTGCATGTGTTTTACTACTTTTATGTATGTATTTTTTTTTTGAGTATTAGTATAATCTTGGCAAGCATGTGGATAAAGCAATAGAGTTACAAAGGCTTTGATTAAGTTATCTAGGTTATTTTCAATTTGGTTTTCTGAAAATTGAATATTTTTGATGATCAAATGTCTTTGAGATTGTTTTTGGCAGATCGATTCGATTTTTGTTGGAATGTGAATTCATGGTGAGCCTTTGGAAAGCCACGGAAAACTGGGAAGACATAGTAAGTTTACTTTTTCTCTTCATTCCACATACAGATTTAAGTCATCACATAGATGCTTGCATCTATACATGATCTGATCTTAGAACAAAGTCACTATCCAGAAAGCCCCTTATCTTTGCCCCCCTTACATTAGGAGCCCATAGGTTGTAAACCTTCGGGTTGGATCCCTAGATATGAACTCCAGAAATTATGCCAAAGTGAACGGATACGATTCCGACCCCCATTCCCTCTTTATACTTTTATGATAATATTTGTGATCATTGGGTTTGGGATTGTGTGTTTCCTTCTTGTTTATTTTGTTATCTTTTGAAATCTGAAAAAAAAAGGGAATAATGCGAAAAATGGTAGTTAGAATGAGTGACTGTTGTTAAAGTCGTGAACTTCGAACTTATTGATGCCAAAACAATGTTGTGATGAGTTGAGAAAAAGAAAAAAAAAAAAAAACTGATGAAAATTTGTCTTGTTTGATCAATTGAATGAAAAGAAAGAAAATGAAAGTATGGAATCCAATGTGATTTCTGAAAAAAAAAAAAAATTGAATTCAAGATTCGAGGTTCTTCATTATAGAAAGGTTTTTACTTTTCTATTTTCTTTGGATCGAGTCTTTTCTTGCTTTTTGTTTTCTTTTCAAAATATTAATGTTGAACATAGGACTAAGGATGAGTGAGAATGGAAATATTTTGAGAGGATTGATCACATTATTATTATATTTCTTAAGCCTAACTTGTGATAAACCTCAGATTATGTTTGAACATTCCACCCCTCACTTGTCCATAAGCCTCAGATTCATCTATGTACCGATCAGATTTGTCGAGTTCACTTGTGAACTGCGGTGACAAGGATCTTAGCATGTGTACTTATGAAGCTATAGTTTGCCAAGTCCTCCATGGCTAGCTAAAGTCTCGCCAAGAAGGAAGTTCCTCAATCGTACGGTAATGCCTTCAATTTTAATCTCATTGACCCTTTACTCGAACTTAATATGCCAATGATACTTAATTAGATGCCTTGCCAATTCTTACGCTTGATCTTGCTTGTTTGTTTGAGATCCCTTTAACTTGTTTTCCTGTTTATTTTTATTTTTTTTCTAGGATTGAGTCGTTGCTAGGGACTAGCAACAATCTAAGTGTGGGGGTGTGATAACTCGTATAATTATATAGTTTTTAGTTATGTTTTATTATTGTTTTGTGTCAAATACGAGTTATTATTGCTTAGTCTAATTGAGTTTATGATCTTTTATATTTCTATGTAATTTGGTGTTTTTCACGAGTTTCTTTGAGTGATTTCAGATTACTAGGTTAAATCAAGAATTAAGGGCAAATCCAGTTCAGTTCCAGTTCCAACACCTTTTGCCATATCAGCTATATCTGGAGTTTCACTGAAGCATTAAGGCTGAAATTTTTACAGTGCAAAGTTAAGAGGCATATCTATCTTTTTCATGCTTTACACTTCTTGAAACGGAGTCGTTTTTCCTAGCGAAATCAACCATCAAGTTGGCTGATGTGCAATGACGTCTGTGCTGACCAGTTTTGGTATTTTGACCATATCTTCTGATCCACATCAGCAAATAAGCTGATTCCAACGGCTATGGATCACACACTGATAGGGGAACATTTTTCTAGAAGACCATTTGATAAGATCAAGCCTCCAACATTGACAAAATCAACCATCAAGCTGGCTAATCAGAATTGTCATATGCAATGACGAAAATTGTTAGAAAAATGCACCCACCTAGCTAGGCTAAACTTTTATTTGATTAAAGGTGATTTCAAAGCCCTAGACATGTTATGTAATTAATATTCAGAATCTATCTATGATTGTTTTCTATCAAAGTTGCTTATGTTCTTCTATTAAAATTGTTCATGATGATGTTTTGATTTGTTTAGGTGGCCAACTAGATAAATCTTGATAATTGTCTAATGCTAGTTTAGGAGTCTTGATCCGTGTAATTGTCTTGATTTCCTATTCATAAGTAGCAATTTGTAATTAATGATTATGGTCAAGTTTTCAATAATTGCAAAGTGGAACATAACCTAAGTTGAACAATCCGAGCTTATGTGTTTGTTGCTTAGATCAACCTATCTTTCTCATCATAAAGCTGCTATTAAATTGAACTTAGAGAGCTTATTCTAGGTTGTTTGATAGTTAGAGATTAAATAGAGAGCTTGTTCTATTTAACGACGAACTAAGGAAAGATTGGGGTAACAGAGCTTGTTGTTATCTACGGTTGTTAACTTTGATAGCTAATTAATGTTGATAGATATGAAATTGATTCTTAATGATGTCTAGTGGTGGAGAATGAAACCTTAACCATATTTTTTATATTTGATTCTTCTTAATTACTTGTTTTCTCATTCTTATTGTTAACTTTAGTTTAAATCTGATTTCAAAATCCCCTTTACTTTTGTTTACTTGTTTTTAAGTTTTAAACTATTAACTTATAAACTAAAACCCAATCCCTGAGGACTCGACCCTTGCTAATCACTATACTTTACAATTGATTCTTTTTAAGTGCAAGGTTAAATAAGATACACTCTTTTGGGTGCATCAATTATAAAAACTGTTTGTTATATTACTGAAAAATTAAGTATTAAATTATAAGATAAATCATAAATGTGCCCATACTAAATTATTTATACTATTAATAATGCTTCGAACCGAGTTTGATGTTACGAGTTAACTAACATCAATCCAGTTGATAAATTTACCAAATATTAATGATAAATATAAAATCAATTTTTTTTGTCTTTTATAGTTTTTAATAAAACATATTTTTTTCTCAAAAAAAATTCACTCCTACATAAAACTATCCATATCTTGTACTCTTTGAAAAAATTACTCATATAACTTTAAAAAAAAAAAACTCACTTAGGGATTAGAGGTGTTTATGGGCCGGGTCGGGGGCTCGGATCGAGGTCGGATCAGGTCTAAGTGTGGTATCAATACTACATATATTTGCCCAAGACCGACCCGAAAATGGGCTTCAAATTTTGCCCAAGTCTGCCCATATTTATAAGTGGATAGTCTAAGCCCATCCATATTATTTTTAAAAAAAAAATTAAACAAATATGTTATTTTTTTTAATTTTTAATAATTTTATCTTTTTTTTTCCTTTTATTAAGTTTTAAAATATAGATACTTAACATATTTTTAAATGTTTACACTATAATATTATATATATTTATTTTTTATATGATATAAATTACATAATATATATATATATATATATAAATATAAAAATAATATATTATATAAATGAAAAATGGACGGGCCGGGTCGAGCTCAAGCCTTGATAGTTGGAGCCAAGGCCCAACCTATGTTCTAAACGGGTCTCATTTTTTGCCCAAGCCTATATTTCGGGCCTAATATTTTTGTTCAAACTATTGGTTGAGCCTTTGAACTTGGACAGGTAACCCGACTCTTGAACAAGTGGATGTACCAAATTCTAATAGCATATAATTTGTTTTTTTTTTCTTTTGCGGTCAAAGATACAGTTGATGTGCCTAATAGGCAATAGCAACAACACTAATAATTAGTAATTACCCAAGTATCCACATAATAATTGCCATTACTTGCTATCTGATAACTCTTATGCTTTTAAATCAGCTAAGTCCTTGAAGATTTTATTAGTTTTAGATGTTTTTATATTTATTTTATTTATCCATTTTATGTTTAAAATAGTTATTTAGTTGTTATTTATGTATTTTTATAGGTCCAAGGTGATTTGGAACTTCGAGGTGCAAAACAATGAAAAACGGTGCAAACCAATGAGAAGGCAGATTCGACCTCCAGAGATTCTTTCAAGAAAAACTTGATCTTAAAGACTTTATTTGAGAAAACTCCCTCTTAACTTTTGAAGCTGACTTCCATACATTTCCTACGGTGTAAGACTCGTCAAAATCGGACAAGATTTGCCCAATCAAAACAGCTGACAAAGTTTTCAAAGATGACAGAATCCTGTCCAGGCAGAATGTCGTCGTCGCGGCGCCTAGCTACTGTTTGCAACTCGCAGAAAAACGTAAAAAACTCAAAAACTTACCTGTTTGCTTGGGCCCAAAGTTTCGGACTCAGGAAGCCTTGGACACTTTAAATAGGACTCTTTTAGGTCAGAATAAAGAGGGTGGGATATCTAGAAACCTAATTCTCTCAATAATATAGTTGCCATCAAAATTCTCTCAAGAAGATTGGAAGATTCAAGATTCAAGAATTGACAACTCTTAGTTTTCTCTTTTCTTTTCTTTAATTTTCTTGTGTTGTTGATGATGGTGAAACTATTTGATTATTTATTTTCATTAATTATCATGAACTAATTTTCTTTTACTAGGATTTCAATGGAACTCAACACATAGTTTGAATTTACTTTCTCTCTCTAGCTTGATTTAATGATTTGTTGAGTTGTTTGTTCATTCTTGTTCTTAATGCTTCTAATTGCTTGATCACCAATTAGATTGATTTGGTAACCTAAATACAACTTGGAAAAGGGAGTTTAGTGTTAGATATGGATTGAATGACACATGTTTCATATTCATTTATTAGGATGAATTGATCAGCAGGTAGGGTAGGAATACACTTACTTGTCATGTGTAACCATTGTTAGAGCCTAAGCTTAATGAGTTCTTCTTTAATTCAATTATCATAGGAATATAGTTAATTGGTTAAGAAGGATATTTTTATGAGACCATCGAAAAATCCTTATAAATAAGATAGAACTCTAGGTAAACAACTCAGGATCATTAATCAAGTGAAGAGGTAGAGAGAGATTCAAGCGAAGTGTTGAGGGAAGTTATAATCCTAGGCTTTTATAATTAATTGAATTCATCTTCTTAATTTACTTGCTTTCAGTATTAGTTTCTTTTAATTGTTAGTTGTTAATTACCATCTTTATTTAATTGTTTAGATAAGATTGAGTGTGTTAATTTTAGTACTTAGCAAAATTAATAACAATTCCTCGTGGGTTCGACACTTTATTTTCAATTTATTATTTGTTTGCGATACGTGCACTTGCATGGATAAATCCGACAACACTATCCCTACTCTAACTCTGGCCAGATCTGCTCATGGATCGGATAGTCCGTACAGTTCAAGCTTGAACAACTATTTTAGTGATTCGGCTCGGATTACTATTTAAATAAAAAAATAATTTTTATTTAAATTTAATTATAAAAAATATATTAATATTAATATAAGAATAATTTTTTAATAATATATGAACAGTAATATGAGCCAGCGGGCTAGGCCTGGACAAGGTAAAAAAATCTGGGTCGTGACCTGTCCCGGCTCATGAGCAGATCTAACTTTGGCCGCGGAGGCCAGACCCTGAGAGGAAACAAGCATAATACCAATTCATCTATGTTATCTATACTTATTATAAAACCTCTTATTGAGTTGATGTTATGAGTCAAATGACACTAGCTCAGTTGAGAAATTGACTTAAAACCAAACTAGAATTTGAAACACCCATCATGTGGGTAAAAAAATCTATACTTCTATACTTATTATAAAACCCCTTACTGAATTAATGTCATGAGTCAAATGACATCAACTCAGTTGAAGAATTAATTTAAAATCAAACTAGAATTTAACACATTCACTATGTGAGTGAAAAAATAATCTTTTTGAATTTTTTTTTAATAAGTAACAAAAAATGGATAGTTTTATAAGTAGGTAATTGTTTTGAAAAATGAGTAGTTTTTTTTAAGAAAAATATGTATTTTTTTTTTTTATAAAAAAATATATGTATATGAATGGAAAGATAAAATATCTCTATTTTATTTTTGATGTTATGATTATATTTGACTTATTTTGTATTTTCATCATTTGAATTGATGTAACTTGACTCGTAACATCAAACTCAATCAGACACATTATAAATACTATAGATTATAAAATAAAAATCTTATATATTAATATGGTTTATTAGTAATTTAATTTTTTTTTGAAAAAGTAAGAAAGCTAACTTTATCTACATTTCAAAAACCAAATCATACAGTTACTTAACTACTATTTTCTTTCACCTATTTTTTTCATTTATTTTTACTCACAAAGTGGATGTATCATAATTTAATTTTAAAAATGTTAACTGAATTGGTGTCACGAGTAACGATCAAATAAAATTAAGGATAAACAACTTATAAATAATCAATTTTTGTTTAAACATAATTCTTTTTTTTTTCTCACCCACTCAAGTAATGAGTGTATCATAATTTAGTAACATAAATGTGCCTAAACTACATATGTAAATTATAACATAAATGTGCCCATGCCATAGGATACTCCTCAAATAACTAAATTATGACATAAATGTGCCCAAACTACATATGTAGTTGGAGAGAAAAATCCAAGTCCGCATAAATATACAGCAGAACCATAGATTAAACATGTAAGCTAGACCCTAAGAACTCTCGTTTCAAGAACCTAAGTTTGATAGGTTGAACGCCACAAAGAAAGAATTCTTTGATAAGTTCCTAAGTTCTGTCAAGAACTAAAAAGAGAAAACTCTCGCTGAATAAAATCAGACTTAATTGATCAAAAGATAATTGAAGTAGGCGGCTAAGACATATATTTATAGCCTCCCTACAATAACCCTAATCTACTAATTAATAATATGTAAAATATGAGCTGAACATGCTCAAGCCCAAACCTAAATAATTAAAAGGATGTCCATGCTACATAATATAGGCCCAAATGCCTAAGTAATTATAAGAATTAAATAAGCCCAAATAAGTCCTCTTAATGTGCCACCTTGTGTTCTTGAATCACATGGACCAAACTTGGATGCAAGCCCATCTTGCATGTTGAAGCCTTTGTTGAATAACTTGCAACATGGCCCAAGTGAATTCCACCCATTCTTGCCATGTTTCCTAGATCTTTTTGGATCTTGGCCCATATAGAAATTGCCATGGGATTGGGCCATCTTGGATCCTATCATTCCCCCTTTCCTCGAAAAGATTCGCCCTCGAATCTTAGCCTTGTGTGTGAGAATGACGGCGCTAGGTACTAAATCAAAGTGATGCACAATGCCGCTTTTGGGTGGCAACCCATCCTGCAACTCCTCCGAAAATAAATCTTCACAATCCTTCAACAAAGAAACAGGAAAAATAGGAAGAGATTGGTTAGGAGCATCAAGAATAAAAACCACACTCTCCTTTGAATCAGAAAAATTCTCAAATTCTTTGTTTCCCTTGGCAGGAATTGTCTCCTTTTCCACTAGTGGCTCCTCTCTTGTGTCTTTATTTTCAGCCACCACTATTTCTTTTTTACTCTCTGTTTCTTCTTGCTTTTCTTTATTTGCAGCGAGCTCGCTTTCTTTTTTTTTTCTCTCTTTTTCACTTTTTTTTCTTCTCCATCTTTCTTCCTCTTGTTGCACAAACCTCTCAAACGATAAGGTGATCTCTTTCATCTCTTGTAGAGCCTGCTTTACTTCGTCGCATAATGTGAGAGACATCTTAAAGTCGCTGCAAAACAACTTTGGTTAGTAAAAAAAAAAATGAATGTCAATTCTTTCCTTTTCTTTTCAATCTTTTTCGAATCTTTTTTTTTCTGCCTATTCGAACACTCTTTTTCTTTTTTTTTTCTTTTTTTTTTCAAGAACGAGACTTCTTGATTTTCTTGAAATCTCAAATAAACTTCTTTTTTCTTTCTTGGGACTGTTCGAATGCCCCTCTGAATTCTTGGATTTTTTTTTTCAAGAATCAATAAGAAGAAATTTTAATAAATCAACAATTCAAGAAACGAAATCTTGATTTAAACCAACTCTCAGAATGAAACCCCAAACTAAACTGCCTAAAAAACTATAACCCTAGGGAAAAAATGCCTAAAGCTATAACCCCAAGACAAGAATGTCTAAAACCCCAAAACAAGAAAGTTGAAAGAAATCCCAAAATCTTGTTATTGATTTTGCTGTGATAGTATCTAAACCAACTTTCAAGAATGAAACCCCAAACAAAAACTGCCCTAAAAACTATAACTATTAGACAAAGAAAGCCTAAAGCTATAACCCCTATGACAAGTATGTCTGAAACCCCAAAACAAAAAAAGTTGAGAAAAACTCCAATACCTTATGGTAAAGAAGATAAAAAGATTTGACCTGATTGGTTCCTAAGCTCTGATACCAACTGATGTGAACCCTAGGGGTTAAACCCTTTGAACCCACTAACAAATTGAAATACCTAACCCAGAAAAGCCAAGATTCAGGCAAAGAAAACTTAAACCCTTAGAAAGCCTGTTTCAAAGAACCTAGATTAAACATGTAAGCTAGACCCTAAGAACTATCGTTTCAAGAACCTAAGTTTGATAGGTTGAACGCCACAAAGAAAGAATTCTTTGATAAGTTCCTAAGTTCTTTCAAGAACTAAAAAGAGAAAACTCTCACTGAATAAAATCAGACTTAATTGATCAAAAGATAATTGAAGTAGGCGGCTAAGACATATATTTATAGCCTCCCTACAATAACCCTAATCTACTAATTAATAATATGTAAAATATGAGCTGAACATGCTCAAGCCCAAACCTAAATAATTAAAAGGATGTCCATGTTACATAATATAGGCCCAAATGCCTAAGTAATTATAAGAATTAAAATAAGCCCAAATAAGTCCTCTTAATGTGCCACCTTGTGTTCTTGAATCACATGGACCAAACTTGGATGCAAGCCCATCTTGCATGTTGAAGCCTTTGTTGAATAACTTGCAACATGGCCCAAGTGAATTCCACCCATTCTTGCCATGTTTCCTAGATCTTTTTGGATCTTGGCCCATATAGAAATTGCCATGGGATTGGGCCATCTTGGATCCTATCAGAGATAATTACAAGGCAAAGGGAAACCCAAATTCCCATGGAACAGGAAATTTCACAAATCTGACTAAGCTATTATGGGATAACTAATCACACCCAATAAATCATCGTTTATAGTTCCAATACAGAACTGCAAGGAAAATATCATTAACATAAAGATGAGACATGGATAAAAAATAAAGTTTGAATCTTACATTACCCCTTCTAGTGATATTGTGGAAGCTCCTCTTCTTTTTGTTGAGTCATCCTGTTGACAGTGCCACAATTTTTAGATCATCAAAGTGGAACTTCTTGTCACTTTCGGACGGGCTGCCCCAATCGGCTCCTTTCTCAACAATATCCATAGGCCGGCCCAAAAAAGAAAAAAGAAAAGAAAAACTTTCGACATGATCAGATTCAGAGTTAAGTTTTTTTACATGAATGAAAGCAAATAAATGGATTGATTGAACATGAATTGGGGGAATGGGTGAGTAGTAAGTTATCACAACTAGATAAGTTAATATTTGCTAAATCCTGTCAGGGGAAGAACAGTTCAGCAGAGAAATAACTTTGAACTTTCTAAACAGCATTTACAAACTTTGGCGTTCCAAGCAAGCAACAAAAGCTCAAAATAAGGAAAGGGAAACAATTGAAAGTCCTCAAAGATGCAGTGCCCCCGCTTGACTTCCATTCATCGGCAGATCTTTGGTTTGACAAAATCATCATTCAGATATGAGATCTCCCTTCTGTACCAACGCAAAGAGTTGTCACTAATACTTTTTGAGGCATGAAATTGTCTCTCTCTTGTTATTTTTTTCTCATAAAAGAAACTTGTTCCCCTGTTATTTATGGCTTGAAGAATATAAAGAAAAAAACAAATTCATCCAATGTAGGTAGGTCCAATGCATGAGATTAACTGATTTTCTTGTATTCCTATAGCATGAATTTGTAGCTAAGATAAAGGATGCTGTAAGTATTACCTCAAACAAGAAAGCAAACAACTTAAAATGAACAAATAAGAGTTTTTCCATACTATGGATTTGGTCTGATCCATATAGATGGGGTGTTGAATGAAAGAGAATCTCTTGTGAAATACTGTTCTATACTCCTATCCCCCATCTTGAAAATGCTCACCCCTACCTAAGCCATATGAGATGCAAAAATTTTGTTGAAGATACACAAATTTTCATCAGTAAAAAGAATGCAAATTTCTCCAGTACCAATATTATCACAAGTCAACAGGGACATCACATTTCCTTCACTAATGAATAAAGAATGGTCATCAAAACTGATTATAGGTACCCACTGATTAATTCCCCTATCTAGCCTAAATACTTCAAACATTTTTGTTTCCTGTTGAACAATAAAGGCTTCTTGGTCCCCTTTAGTGTCATTTCCTCTCTCAGAATCAGACTTTCGAAATGAAAAAAGTCTTAAAACCAGCAACAATTTATCACCAGATACCATAAGATAGACAAACATATATTCAAGATTGTTGCAAGGTTTACGTTCAACTAGATGGGGAATGTCCAATATCTTAACCACTATTTGTTGATTGAACTCAAATATCCAGAGTTCTCTATGTCAACCAAGAGCACAAAATCTAATTCCTTGGATATCTTTCATGATAGACCATTGAACATCCCCCAATCTGCAAAATTTATTTCCCCACGAATAACAAAGATACCAACCACCAACAACCAACCACCAGACACCATAAGATAGACCATTGAAAACCCTTTTTTCTGACAGACTATAAAACTGAAAGGCTTTTGGACACTTAGTGGCATTATTGAGCATTAGCCATGGGAGCTGTGGCATTGGTGGATGGAAACCTCCCTTAACAATTAATCTCCATGACATACAAACTGCACCAAAACGGATAGAATCCTGTAGTGTCAACGGCTTAACAATCAACTCTAACATATCCTTAGGAAGTTCAGCCCATCTACTATCATTTTCTCCTCCAATTGACTCATCATCATTTATTGATTTCATTTTCTTTTGGAAATGATTTTTGGATTTTCTCAACTCCATATAAATCAGAACAACAGCTGCAGCCAGTAGGAGGAGGCAATAAGATCCAGTATTCAAGAACATTATTAAACAAACTCATCTTTAGCTTCCAATCCATACATTGTAACAAAATATGTAAAAATTAAAACAAGAAAATAAAAACCAAATAAAAGGGTTAAGGTAGTTAAGCACAAAAATAAACAGAGTTACTCCAAAAATATGAAAATAAATACTCATTTCTCAACTTAAAGTTAATACTACTAAAATCGGTTTAATATTCCCCAAAAGGAGCTTCTTTTCCAAGTTTAACTTCTTTTCTTTTGAGCAACCTGAGAATTAAAATTACAAAGAAAACCAAGAAACAAAGAAAGACTACTCATTTTATAACACTTTACTGATCCAAGAAAGATATTACTAACTATTAGATTAAACTTTAAAAAGGAAAACCCAAAAACAATTCAGAAAAATGAAGCGGAAAGGAGAAGAAAATCACATGGATTACGGAAAAAAAGGGTTCCAGGAAACGTTGGCTCAGAAGGAAATGATGGCGGCCTCCAACTAAGCTAATAGTGTTGGAATTTTTGCAAATATACGGTTTCCTTAGGCGCCAAAGTTTCCAGGGAACGGTAAAATGAAACAGAATATATGGCTTCTTTCTTCCAGTTTTGATGGGTTTAACAAACTCTAATGGACTTGCTTCACTTATTTGAGGAGGAATATTTTGGATTTGGGCTCATCATAAAACAAGATCCGCACTGCTTAATGAAGTCGGCATTTAGGTCAAGTGGGTTGGGCCGGTTGTAGAACCTAAAAATTTACTCATCTTATGCACATTCATTATAAGAATGAAATTAAAAAAAATAAAAAACAAAAGAGAAAAATGTGAAATTTTTGTTATCAAAACTAGTAAAAAAAATTATAATGAAAAAAATAAATAATGAGCTGTTGTTTTTTAAGTTTGCTCATATCAACCAAATTTTATAACCATGTTTTTCAAAAATCAAGAAATTATCCATGTAAGCTTCTTTTAAAGTTGGATCTGCAAGTAATATATTGAAATATAAAAAAAAATGATTTTTTTTAACGAAATTGTAAGTTTGGATTCAAACTATTTTAGGGTATTTGAAATAATCTTAATTTTATTTTTCATTGGCCTATATAACAACAACTGGACCATTTTTTTCGACCAGTTAAAAATAAACTTGTCTTTAGAAAGTTTTTTTTTTTGTTGCAATGTTATACTTACTTCTTTGGCTCTTTCGCTTGGTTGTTTCCTCTAAGAAAGAATTTCAGGCTGAAGGAATTAATTTTATAACCATGTCCCAAGTTCCATTTTCTTTATAGCCAATTAGGCATTGCTGAACTTCAACATTTTTGTTATCTCTTTCACTCCTTCACTCTTGCACGGTTTTTACTTTTGTTTAGGAACGAGACAATTTATTTTTTTATACAAAAAAAATCATAATACGAAAAAAAAAGGATACGGATGTTAAAATTCAAACTTTAAATCTATTGGATACTACATCCGTGTCTCCAAACCCGCAACCTTGTTCTTCATCAACAAGTTACTGCCATAAGATATACTAATTACAAAAATTGGTATATGATTTTATACATTTTATTATAGCGGTCCACCATAATATTTGACTCCAAAATACTATCACAGTATTTTCAGCAAACAAATATTCTTCTTGAAAAGCCATAGTGCCACAAATTTGTCCTAATTTCATATAGAAAGACTGATATTTTGAATTACTCATGGGTTATCTCTATATATTGCTTTTCCCCACTTTTAGTTTCTCACATCAAAAAAATCAAAACAGAAGGGAATTAAAAAGAAAAAAAAATGAAGAAGCAAGTTTGTTCAAGTGTCTTTCTTCTCCTTTGCATTCTTTTTGTTTCCCTAAGTGCTGAAGCTCAAACCTGCAGGTCTAGTGGCAAGATAAGAGGGAAAAACCCTCCACCAGGGCAATGCAACCCAGAAAATGATTCTGATTGCTGTAAGGAAGGAAAATGGTTCACAACATACAAATGTTCACCACCTGTGTCAAGCTATACAAAAGCAACATTGACACTTAACAGCTTTGAGGCAGGCGGGGACGGTGGTGCACCATCTGAATGCGACAACCAGTACCACTCAGATGATGACCCTGTGGTGGCACTTTCAACAGGGTGGTTTAACTACAAAAAGAGGTGTTTGAAGTATATCAACATCCATGGCAATGGAAAAAGTGTGAGGGCTAAGGTTGTGGATGAATGTGATTCTACATTGGGATGTGATTCTGACCACGATTATCAGCCTCCTTATCCTAACAACATTGTTGATGCGTCAAAAGCAGTTTGGAAGGCTCTGGAAGTAGTTGAAAACGATTGGAGCGATGTGGATATCTACTGGTTTGATACTGATTGATCTCTTTTGCCATATTTATAATGTCTGTACTAGAATGGACATTTCTTGTGTGTTTTAGGTTAATGTTTATATTACTGTTAATGTAAAACTCATACATCTTATGTTTTCTATATTTTAAGCAATACAATTATGTCTTAAATTTTAATCATTTGCTTTGTTCTTACTTCTGGAAAATCCTTTAGCCTTTTACATACCATTCTCTGTGCAACTTATAAGTAGATTTATATCATAAATTCACTAGCTAGAAGAAAGTAGACTTCTGGCAATCTTATACCTATAGACAAATTAATTAACAACATAGTTTTTTTTTTGTATAAAGGAGGTCGTAACTTGACGATAGGGAAAGGTATTGCAGATATTGAGATTCAAATCTAACTGTTAGATATCACATGATCTTAAAGCTGATTGCATGAACCACCTGAGCTAAATCCCAGATTCAATTAAGTTCTAAAAATATCTTTAATACAACAACCTTGGACCGTAATAAAATCCAAGGCTAAAAGATTGAGTCAAGGTGGAGAATTCGTGTTCAACACCCTACCTTGGTTTTTTTTTTTTTTTGGGTAGATGGGGAATATTGGAAGTTGGCATTCGACCTGGCCGTTGGCAACTTTAAGGCGCTGATGTGAACCCGTGGGGTTGAACCCTTTGAACCCACTAACAATTTAGGATACCTAACCCAGAAAAGCCAAGATTCAGGCAATGAAAACTTAAACCTAGTGAAATCATGTTTCAAAGAATCTAGATAAGCTAAGCTAGCTAGACCCTAAGAACGCTTGTTTCAAGAACCTAAGTTTAAAGGTGTTGAATGCCACAAAGAAGAATTATTTGATAAGTTCTAAGTTCTTTCAAGAACTAAAAGAGAAAACTCTCACTGATTAAAATCAGACTTAATTGATCAAAAGATAATGATAGTAGGCGGCTACACAAGGTATTTTATAGCCTCCCTACATAACCTTAAACCTAATACTAGTTACATTGGAATTCGGCCAAGCATTACTACTCCCCTTGAAAGCCCTAAAGTGGGCAAACCTAATAAACAGAATAAAGAATGCTTAAATATGGGCTGAACATGCTCCAGCCCAAACCTAAATGATTAAAAGATGTCCAACTAGTTTAATGAAGGTAAACCCCACTAGCCTATTGGACATGTTACATAATATAGGCCCAAATGTCTAAGTAATTAAAAGACTAATTAAAAGACTTAAAATAAACCCAATCTTCCTTGCCACATCATTAAATGAATTGGTCCCCACAAGTGCCATGTCAATTAATGAATTAAAGAATAGGCCCACTTCTAATCTTCCAATGCCGCCACTTGCAAGCCCTCTAATGCCGCCACCTTGTGTTCTTGAATCACATAGACTAAACTTGGATGCAAGCCCATCTTACATGTTGAAGCCTTTCTTGAATAACTCGCAACATGGCTGATGCACCCAAAAGAGTGTATCTTATTTAACCTTGCACTAAAAAGATAAATTGTAAGTATAGTAGTTAGCAAGGGTCGAGTCCTCAGGGATTGGGTTTTAGTTTATAAGTTAATAGTTTAAAACTTAAATTCAAGAACAATAAAAGAAAAGGGGTTTTTGAAGCCAGATTTAAACTAAAGTAAATAATAAGAAGAAGATGCAAGGCGGTATAACCAGCCAATAAAAATATATATACTAAATTAGGCGGTATAACCAGCCAATAAAAATATATATACTAAATTAGGCGGTATAACCAGCCAATAAAAGTAAAACAAAGTTAATATACAAATTAGGCGGTATAACCAGCCAATAAAAATAAATATACTTTTAAAAATAAGCAAACTAGAAAAGTAAGAAAACAAGTAAGTAAGAAGAATCAAATATGAAAAATATGGTTAAGGTTTCATTCTCCACCACTAGACATCATTAAGAATCAATTTCAGATCTATCAATATCAACCAACTATCAAAGTTAACAACCGTAGATAACAACAAGCTCTGTTACCCCAATCTTTCCTTAGTTTGTCGTTAAATAGAACAAGCTCTCTATTTAATCTCTAACCATTAAACAACCTAGAATAAGCTCTCTAGATTCAATTTAATGGCAGCTTTATGATGAGAAAGATAGGTTGATCTAAGCAACAAACACATAAGCTCGGATTGTTCAACTTAGGTTATGTTCCACTTTGCAATTATTGAAAACTTGACCATAATCATTAATCACAAATTGCCACTTATGAATAGGAAATCAAGACAATTACACGGATCAAGACTCCTAAACTAGCAATAGATAATTATCAAGATCTATCTAGTTGTACACCTAAATAAATCTAGACAACATCATGAACAATTCTTGTAGAAGAACATAAGCAACTTTGATAGAAAATTAATGATAGATAGAATCTGAAAATCAATCACAAAACATGTCTAGGGCTTTGAAATCACCCTTAACCAAATAGAAGTTTAGCCTAGCATAGGCATTGTAAACATAAACATAAAATTAAAGAAAATCTAAGAAGAAAATAAAAGAAAGAAAGAAGAAGAGGAAGAATATTAATTATCCAACCTCTTGCTCTCTCTAAAGAAAAAGAAAACTAGAGAAAAGAAAGAAGAAGAAAACTTAGAGAATTTTATTAAAATGGCTAATATCCTACCTATGTACCATATGATCCTCTACAATCATCCAAGGCCCTCTATTTATACACATTTTGGAAGGCTAAATGACAAGAGACAAGCTTTACAAATTTCAAAGGTAGGTATAATAGGTGGGTGAATTTTTCTAACAATTTTCGTCATATTGTATGACAATTTTGATCAGCCAACTTGATGGTCGATTTCGTCAATGTTGGAGGCCTGATCTGATCACATGGTCTTCTAGAAAAAGGTTCCCCTATCAGTTACGGATCCATAGCCGTTGGAATCAGCTCATTTGCTGATGTGGATAAGCAGATATGGGCAAAATACGAAAACAGGTCAGCACAGACGTCATTGCACATCAGCCAACTTGATGGTCGATTTCGCTAGGGAAAACGACTCCGTTTCAAGAAGTATAAAACATGAAAAAGATAGATATGCCTCTTAGCTTTGCACGGCTACAAATTTCAGCCTTATTGCTTCAGTGACACTCCAGATATAGCTGATATGGAAAAATGTGTCGGAACTGGAACTGAACTGGATTTGCCCTTAATTCTAGTAATCTGAAATCACTCAAAGAAACTTGTGAAAAACACCAAATTACATAAAAATATAAAAGATCATAAACACAATTAGACTAAACAATAATAACTCGTATTTGACACAAAACAATAATAAAACATAACTAAAAACTATATAATTATACGAGTTATCAATGGCCCAAGTGAATTCCACCTTTTCTTGCCATGTTTCTTAGATCTTCTTGGATCTTAGCCCATATAGAAATTGCCATGGGATTGGGCCATCTTGGATCCTATCATTCCCCTTTTCCTCGAAAAGATTCGCCCTCGAATCTTAGCCTTGTGTGTGAGAATGACGGCACTAGTGTTAGATTTTGACTTATCAAATCCGAGAACATAGAGGAAGAGTTCAGGTCACTTACTTGTCTTCCTATGCAATGCTCACTTGTTGTGGATATGAGTAATGAACTCAACCGAATGACTAGGGCACTCTTGTAATCAACCGGTTAAGGCAAGTACAAGAACTGTTCCACAACCTATCTTGCTCGTCCAAATCAGAATGCTTTCAATGCCTCGACTCTTGATAATCCAAGCAATCAAAAAACTCCTCACTCACTAAGCAATTGCACTTGGCAATCTGCCACTCAATTGTGTCTTACATAATTTTCTGATTATTGGTTCTCTTGTGTGTGTGTCTTAACCGAATCCCTCTCCTATTTATAGCCTCTCAAGGGTTGCTTAACGAAAGGGTCAAAGAACACAACCCATTCTAGAATAACACCCTTCATTTGGACACACTGGTTCGGTCAACAAAACCATTCCTTTCCAAATGAATACAACCATTCAGCTATTAGGAGGAAACCTCTCTTACCCGAAATAGCATAATGTTTCGGTCACATGTGGCAGCCACATGATGTATGATGTCACATGTCACAAACCGATTGGTGACACTTGTGCATGATGGTGCTGATGTGTCACACCTATGTGCCACATCATCTATCCCACCTAGCTATCACTAGCTAGTGCCACTCCACCTCATAGAGTGCCACTCACCTAGCTACCCTTTAGCTACATCTAGCTGATTGAGCTGGTGTCCAGCTCCTTGAGCTAAGCTAGTTAGTGTCCAGCTACCTTGAGCTGAGTAAGCTTTCACTTTGAGCTCCTTATGAGCTTCCATAAGCTTATCTCATCTCCTTGCTAGTTTACCATCATCATACATCATTCATAACAAGTTAATCTTGTGCATACTTGGTGTATTTGTTCACTTATGTCCAAATACATCCAACAGCTCCCACTTGCACATTATGAACTTGATGCTATCATCCGCACATATTTAGACCAAAGAGATAATGAAGGCAAAACATTTAAACATTGGAATAATGATAACTCGTATAATTATATAGTTTTTAGTTATGTTTTATTATTGTTTTGTGTCAAATACGAGTTATTATTGTTTAGTCTAATTGTGTTTATGATCTTTTATATTTTTATGTAATTTGGTGTTTTTCACAAGTTTCTCTGAGTGATTTCAGATTACTAGAATTAAGGGCAAATCCAGTTCAGTTCCAGTTCCGACACATTTTGCCATATCAGCTATATCTGGAGTTTCACTGAAGAAATAAGGCTGAAATTTGTAGCCGTGCAAAGCTAAGAGGCATATCTATCTTTTTCATGTTTTATACTTCTTGAAACGGAGTCGTTTTCCCTAGCGAAATCGACCATCAAGTTGGCTGATGTGCAATGACGTCTGTGCTGACCTGTTTTCGTATTTTGCCCATATCTGCTTATCCACATTAGCAAATGAGCTGATTCCAATGGCTATGGATCCGTAACTGATACGGGAACCTTTTTCTAGAAGACCATATGATCAGATCAGGCCTCTAATATTGACGAAATCGACCATCAAGTTGGCTGATGTGCAATGACGTCTGTGCTGACATGTTTTCGTATTTTGCCCATATCTGCTTATCCACATCAGAAAATGAGCTGATTCCAACGGATATGGATCCGTAACTGATAGGGGAACATTTTTCTAGAAGACCATGTGATCAGATCAGGCCTCCAACATTGACGAAATCGACCATCAAGTTGGCTGATCAAAATTGTCATACAATATGACGAAAATTGTTAGAAAAATTCACCCACCTATTATACCTACCTTTGAAATTTGTAAAGCTTGTCTCTTGTCATTTAGCCTTCCAAAATGTGTATAAATAGAGGGCCTTGGATGATTGTAGAGGATCATATTGTACATTGGTAGGATATTAGCCTTTGTAATAAAATTCTCTAAGTTTTCTTTTTCTTTCTTTTCTCTAGTTTTCTTTTTCTTTAGAAAGGGCAAGAGGTTGGATAATTAATATTCTTCTTCTTCTTCTTTCTTTCTTTTATTTTCTTCTTAGATTCTATTTAATTTTATGTTTATAATGCCTATGCTAGGCTAAACTTCTATTTGGTTAAGGGTGATTTCAAAGCCCTAGACATGTTTTGTGATTGATTTTCAGATTCTATCTATCATTAATTTTCTATCAAAGTTGCTTATGTTCTTCTACAAGAATTGTTCATGATGTTGTCTTGATTTGTTTAGGTGTACAACTAGATAGATCTTGATAATTATCTATTGCTAGTTTAGGAGTCTTGATCCGTGTAATTGTCTTGATTTCCTATTCATAAGTGGCAATTTGTGATTAATGATTATGGTCAAGTTTTCAATAATTGCAAAGTGGAACATAACCTAAGTTGAACAATCCGAGCTTATGTGTTTGTTGCTTAGATCAACCTATCTTTCTCATCATAAAGCTGCCATTAAATTGAATCTAGAGAGCTTATTCTAGGTTGTTTGATGGTTAGAGATTAAATAGAGAGCTTGTTCTATTTAACGACAAACTAAGGAAAGATTGGGATAACAGAGCTTGTTGTTATCTACGGTTGTTAACTTTGATAGTTGGTTGATATTGATAGATCTGAAATTGATTCTTAATGATGTCTAGTGGTGGAGAATGAAACCTTAACCATATTTTTCATATTTGATTCTTCTTACTTACTTGTTTTCTTACTTTTCTAGTTTGCTCATTTTTAAAAGTATATTTATTTTTATTGGCTGGTTATACCGCCTAATTTGTATATTAACTTTGTTTTATTTTTATTGGCTGGTTATACCGCCTAATTTAGTATATATATTTTTATTGGCTGGTTATACCGCCTAATTTAGTATATATATTTTTATTGGCTGGTTATACCGCCTAATTTAGTATATATATTTTTATTGGCTGGTTATACCGCCTTGCATCTTATTCTTATTATTTACTTTAGTTTAAATCTGGCTTCAAAAACCCCTTTTCTTTTATTGTTTTCTTTGAACGTAAGTTATAAACTAATAACTCATAAATTAAAACCCAATCCCTGAGGACTCGACCCTTGCTAATCATTATACTTACAATTGATCTTTTTAGTGCAAGGTTAAATAAGATACACTATTTTGGGTGTATCAAATTTTTGGCGCCGTTGCCGGGGATTGCTTTCTTTAGTTTATTTGTTACTTGGTTTATTCTTATTTTCAGTTGTAATTAATTTTATTTTTCTTGTACATACGGGTTTTTCTTATCAAATTTTGAAAAAAAAAAAAAAAAAACGATGGAATTGAGCAATCTAACACTTGAAGAGTTGGTGGCATACATGAACATGGAGAATCAACAAGCCAGTCTCACCTCCCCAGTTCAACAATTGGCCATGGAAGGATGTCAAGGCCATCAAGTGTTCCAAGACCAACAGTATGATCATTACTCAAACACTTACCATGAGGGATGGTGGGATCATACTAATTATGGCTACTCGAAAAATTACCAAGAAGTAGATCCTTATGCCAATTACACTCATCCATCTAGATTTAATCAATCATGGTCTCAAGAACCAGATCTTTTTCAGCCACTACATATGACTCAAAACTCAGGTACTTCTTTAGAAGATCTTGTCTATTCTCTTGTTACTAATACTTTGCAATTTCAACAGGAAACAAGGGCAAGTATCCAGAGTTTGGAAAGGCAAATGAGCCTATTGGCTAGTAGTATGGTGGTATGGGTAGCACAAAGATCTGAAGAACTCTCTGCCCAAACAATGATTAACCCAAAGGAGAATACTACTATTGTGACCTTGAGGAATGAGGAACAAGATAAGGATGAGACAGAATTAGAGATGGATTCTATTCTTGAGGATAATGAAGCCACAAATACAAATAAGAGTATTTCGGCACCTGAGGTAACGTTTAAAGTTCCAATTTTTATTAATGTTTCTTCTCCACCTTTCCCTAGTAGATTCACAAAGTTCAAGGAGGAGGAACATGAACAAAACATGCTGGAAACCTTAAACAGTTTGTTTATGGATGCCATTCAACAAGTACCAAAAGATGCACCATTCCTCAATGAGCAATGCACTACAAAGGATGATGGAATAATACTTATAATGGAGAATGCATCTACTTTTGTGCAAAGAAAGCTTCCTATCAAACGCTCAAATTTGGGAAGTTTCATGTATGAGCCTAACAAGCCTAAAAAGCCAAGAAGGGGTGTTGGTTAGGTTGGACAACTTAAATCAAGTGCTAATTGGGGGAGGCAGCCTAATTAGTGAAAGCATTACCAACCTGCCATACTCAGATTTGCTTTCTTTTCCTTTTCCTTTTATTATTTTTATTGTTTTTATTTATTTATTTTTATGTTTCTTTGTTTAGTATTTTAGGATTTTATTTAGAGTGTTTCGTTTTTGAGTCTTTTTATGTTGTTTTTCTTTCTGATCCTTGTTTTGAAAATAACTAGATGTAAATATAATTTTTATTTTTTATTTTTTTTAACCCCGGTTAAATGGCGGATAACGGTACTCCGTGATTATTTAAGTCGGTTCCATCAGCTACCCACAAAACTGATATTGTATATAAATTTCTCTTTCAATTTCTTTTTTCATTTTTTTTCAGGATGGATGATATTCTCACAAGATTGCAGAAACGATTTCCTCATTTTCCTCGAAATATTTTACTGAAGCTTTACCAAGTTCGATTTCAAAGATTAAGAATGCTTATGCACAAAGGGATTCCTGGAGACATACGTTGGATAATTGAAGCCAAGGTACGTGAAGATGAATATCTTCCTATTTTGCATTTACCAGGTACAGGTAGAAGCACTTTTGCAAAGAAGCGACGAGCAAAGCGCATGAGTTCAAATTGCCACAAATGTGCACGATGGACGTGTAACGGTAAATGTCGTTCTATTGGGATTCCGTCCTCTAATCGAGATGATAAAATTGAATTCATTAAGGATGGACTGAGTAAGGAGAATTTGGGTAATATCCAACTTTCTCTTGAGACGCATCCTAGTGGAGACGTACAAAGAGAAATTCTTGATTTATGGCCGCAATTCCAAAGGGAATGGCAACATCTTGGGAATCTGATGTTAAAAGACCCTGTTTGCCAGCTTGTAAGAAAACTGGATGGGAAGCATATCCTCGACTCATAGAAGGTGTTTAAGCCGTTTCTGGACGTAAAACCAGAGGAAGATGTGAGCCACAATCACAACTACAATAAATGACTTCTCAGTTTTTGGTTTGATTTGCAATAACTTTATTTTGGTTTAATTTACGTGTTGTTTGATTTGTGTAATTATTCTCGTTTTTTTTATTTGTCTTTTACGGTTGATTTTTTCTTCTCTTTTTGATTTTCTTCCTGAAATCACGCAAAAATCTTTTGTTAGGTTAACATTTTCTTCTGACAGGTCAGATACACTTTCGGCGACATTATTACTCTTGTCTGATTCACTACTTAGTCCTTTATATATTACACCATGTACTCATTCTCTTTCAGGCACTCGAAGAAAAAAAAAATGGAAAGTACTTCGTCCCAGCGCATTAAAAAAATTTGTGTCTTTGGAGGTGCTTATCCAGGGAAAAATAACATATTCGCTGATGAAGCCATAAGAGTTGGAGTAATACTTGCCCAACAAAAGATCCACTTGATTTATGGAGGCGGTAGTACGGGTTTAATGGGAGCAGTCGCTACAGCAGCACACGCCGGAGGAAGTCCAGTTGTAGGAGTCGTGCCAAAACTATTCACAGATTTTTGTGGACCTACCGTGGGTAAGGAAATACAAGTCTGGAGTATCCCTGAACGGATAACAATCATGTACCATTCTGCCGATGCATTCATTGCTTTACCAGGAGGTCTGGGTACATTGGAAGAAATAGCTTGCGTGGCTTCTTGGTCATCTTTGGTCACAAATAAGAAACCCATTGGTTTGCTTAATATTAATGGTTATTTTAGTAATTTGCTTTCATATTTAGATAATGCTGTGGATAATGGATTCATGTTTTCAGAGGCAAGGAGAACCATAATTTCTGCTACAACCATTGAAGATTTACTCAAAAAGCTCCAAGCTTATGAGTATTTATCTGCTACGGTTGTTTCGCAAACGCTCGGAAAAAGAAAAAGAGATATGGACGAGCAAGGAGTGGATTGCACTTTGTCTTTGTGACATTATCTAACATTTTGTTTGTTGTGTCTCAGTTATAATAAGTGGTTAGCAACCTCTACAGGTAATATCTCCTAAATTTTACCTTCTTAAAAAAAAAAAAAAAAAAAAGTTTGTTGTGTTTTAAGCAATTTAGAAGTATTCATTCTGAACAAGGTCTGAGTAAGGGAGACTTGAGACATACCTTGTCAGTTTGATTTCTTCTTTTCAAAAAAAAAAAAAAAAAGAGTTTGTTGTGTTTTAAGCAATTTAGAAGTATTCATTCTGAACAAGGTCTGAGTAAGGGAGACTTGAGACATACCTTGTCAGTTTGATTTTAATCTTTTTACGTTTACTTGTTAATTTTTGTTTAGTATTTTAGGATTATTTAGGTTGTATGAGTTTGTTTTGTTTTGAGTCTAGTTATTCCTATTCTTATGTTATTAGTTCTTTTCTCTTACACATGATTCTTTCATTTGGGTTAATAGACTTACATTGAGGACAATGTAAGAATTAAGTGTGGGGGGAATGATTTAGGATTTCTTTTATTTTTGTCTACTATTTTTTTTTATGAGTCTTTATTATTATTATTATTATTTTTTAGTGTGTTTTAGTTCCTTTTGAATACAATGATGAGATATGAATTGCATAAGTCTAAAACAGATTTATTAGTGAGAAGATTTTCATGAGAATTAAGCTTGATACTAATTTTTATGAGCCAATGTTAATATGATATGTTGATTGAGAAAGAAGCATGTTTAGACTTAAAACTGACTTGTATAATCATCATTGTGAGTTTTTGAGCCTAAAATGATTGATGCATTATACAAATCAATCTAATTTCTTTCTTGAGTGCTCTTATGATTACATGATTCTCTAGAACTTGCTTTAAACCGTTTGAGACTATATTGATACATGTGACAACATGAATATGATAGAGGCATTAGGATTATAACCAGAGCCAAACAGCCATCCCTTATTGATGTTCCAAGAGAACACACCCTTAGTAAACCAATTTGAGCCTACATTGAATAAGCTATCTCTTTGGTAACCATAACTTGTCCTAACCTAAATATACTTATATCTTTACCTTTGTTCCAAAGATGAATTAGCATGATTTGAGACAAGTTGCAAAGACAAGGGATATTTTTTGGTTAGAAACAAGAAATAAGTGTGGGGGGAAAAGAAAAGAAAAGTCAAGAGAAAAAGAAATGGAATACTGGAAAATACATTCCTATGTAAAAAAAAAAAATGAATCATCTCTTGAATTTGTGGAAAAAGAAAAAGATGTTACAAAGTTGTTTAGAATGAAGAAAAGGCCCAACATGAATATCCGGCCTAGGTGACTATGTACTTGTAAAGAGTTTTGAGAAGTTTCTTTGTATAATTTTTTTATGTCTCTAAACTTTATGAACTCTTTAGAACCTTTGTGATATCTTTATCCTTTTGTTCTTCAACCACATTACAAACCCCTTGGCCCCATTACAACCTTGATTAAAGACCTCTTGATTTATGAAGTTGCATGATCTTTTAGTGGAGAATAGGTGGACAAGCAAGCATATGGTAGAAGTGTTTTCATGAGATTGATTGAGTGTAAACACTTTACCACTACTTTAAAGAGTGAAAATCAAGAGAGTATCCCATGTGAGAAGTTGAGATTAAATTTGAACATGCACTATTTTGATTGAGATATGTTATGCTAATATTGGCTTAACTCAAACAATTTACATTCAAGCATGATTTTTTGTGAAATTTTTTAAGCTATTGATTAGTTTATAAGACTTGTTCAAATATTGTCTCTAATTTGTATTGAAAGGATTAGGAGTAAATATTTTTAGTATATGTAGTTTATTTATATGTAGTTTATTTATATTTTAATTTTTCAATGTTTGTGGGTATCGTTCTAGTAAACCCTCACGAGACTAAACTCGTCCACTAGGGACACCTAGGGGTTTAAAGGCTTGTGTCACATGCTAAGTGCCACCGTGATTGCCTACGAAAGTGGATTAGATTAGATTTTCTTATTTTATTTTTATTGAGTCGTTGCTAGGGACTAGCAACAATCTAAGTGTGGGGGTGTGATAACTCGTATAATTATATAGTTTTTAGTTATGTTTTATTATTGTTTTGTGTCAAATACGAGTTATTATTGTTTAGTCTAATTGTGTTTATGATCTTTTATATTTTTATGTAATTTGGTGTTTTTCACAAGTTTCTCTGAGTGATTTCAGATTACTAGAATTAAGGGCAAATCCAGTTCAGTTCCAGTTCCGACACATTTTGCCATATCAGCTATATCTGGAGTTTCACTGAAGAAATAAGGCTGAAATTTGTAGCCGTGCAAAGCTAAGAGGCATATCTATCTTTTTCATGTTTTATACTTCTTGAAACGGAGTCGTTTTCCCTAGCGAAATCGACCATCAAGTTGGCTGATGTGCAATGACGTCTGTGCTGACCTGTTTTCGTATTTTGCCCATATCTGCTTATCCACATTAGAAAATGAGCTGATTCCAATGGCTATGGATCCGTAACTGATATGGGAACCTTTTTCTAGAAGACCATATGATCAGATCAGGCCTCTAATATTGACGAAATCGACCATCAAGTTGGCTGATGTGCAATGACGTCTGTGCTGACATGTTTTCGTATTTTGCCCATATCTGCTTATCCACATCAGAAAATGAGCTGATTCCAACGGCTATGGATCCGTAACTGATAGGGGAACATTTTTCTAGAAGACCATGTGATCAGATCAGGCCTCCAACATTGACGAAATCGACCATCAAGTTGGCTGATCAAAATTGTCATACAATATGACGAAAATTGTTAGAAAAATTCACCCACCTATTATACCTACCTTTGAAATTTGTAAAGCTTGTCTCTTGTCATTTAGCCTTCCAAAATGTGTATAAATAGAGGGCCTTGGATGATTGTAGAGGATCATATTGTACATTGGTAGGATATTAGCCTTTGTAATAAAATTCTCTAAGTTTTCTTTTTCTTTCTTTTCTCTAGTTTTCTTTTTCTTTAGAAAGGGCAAGAGGTTGGATAATTAATATTCTTCTTCTTCTTCTTTCTTTCTTTTATTTTCTTCTTAGATTCTATTTAATTTTATGTTTATAATGCCTATGCTAGGCTAAACTTCTATTTGGTTAAGGGTGATTTCAAAGCCCTAGACATGTTTTGTGATTGATTTTCAGATTCTATCTATCATTAATTTTCTATCAAAGTTGCTTATGTTCTTCTACAAGAATTGTTCATGATGTTGTCTTGATTTGTTTAGGTGTACAACTAGATAGATCTTGATAATTATCTATTGCTAGTTTAGGAGTCTTGATCCGTGTAATTGTCTTGATTTCCTATTCATAAGTGGCAATTTGTGATTAATGATTATGGTCAAGTTTTCAATAATTGCAAAGTGGAACATAACCTAAGTTGAACAATCCGAGCTTATGTGTTTGTTGCTTAGATCAACCTATCTTTCTCATCATGAAGCTGCCATTAAATTGAATCTAGAGAGCTTATTCTAGGTTGTTTGATGGTTAGAGATTAAATAGAGAGCTTGTTCTATTTAACGACAAACTAAGGAAAGATTGGGATAACAGAGCTTGTTGTTATCTACGGTTGTTAACTTTGATAGTTGGTTGATATTGATAGATCTGAAATTGATTCTTAATGATGTCTAGTGGTGGAGAATGAAACCTTAACCATATTTTTCATATTTGATTCTTCTTACTTACTTGTTTTCTTACTTTTCTAGTTTGCTCATTTTTAAAAGTATATTTATTTTTATTGGCTGGTTATACCGCCTAATTTGTATATTAACTTTGTTTTATTTTTATTGGCTGGTTATACCGCCTAATTTAGTATATATATTTTTATTGGCTGGTTATACCGCCTTGCATCTTATTCTTATTATTTACTTTAGTTTAAATCTGGCTTCAAAAACCCCTTTTCTTTTATTGTTTTCTTTGAACGTAAGTTATAAACTAATAACTCATAGATTAAAACCCAATCCCTGAGGACTCGACCCTTGCTAATCATTATACTTACAATTGATCTTTTTAGTGCAAGGTTAAATAAGATACACTCTTTTGGGTGCATCAAATTTTTGGCGCCGTTGCCGGGGATTGTTTTCTTTAGTTTATTTGTTACTTGGTTTATTCTTATTTTCAGTTCTAATTAGTTTTATTTTCTTGTACATACAAGTTTTTCTTTTTTAAATTTAAAAAAAGAAAAAAAAAACAATGGAATTGAGCAATCTAACACTTGAAGAGTTGGTGGCATACATGAACATGGAGAATCAACAAGCCAATCTCACCTCCCCAATTCAACAATTGGCCATGGGAGGATGTCAAGGCGATCAAGTGTTCCAAGACCAACAGTATGATCATTACTCAAACACTTACCATGAGGGATGGTGGGATCATACTAATTATGGCTACTCGAAAAATTACCAAGAAGTAGATCCTTATGCCAATTACACTCATCCATCTAGCTTCAATCAATCATGGTCTCAAGAACCAGATCTTTTTCAACCACCACATATGACTCAAAACTCAGGTACTTCTTTAGAAGATCTTGTCTATTCTCTTGTTACTGATTCTTTGCAATTTCAACAGGAAACAAGGGCAAGCATTCAGAGTTTGGAAAAGCAAATGAGCCAATTGGCTAGTAGTATGGTGGGATGGGTAGCACAAAGATCTGAAGAACTCCCAGCCCAAACGATGGTTAACCCAAAGGAGAATGCTACTATTGTGACCTTGAAGAATGAGGAACAAGATGAGGATGAAACAAAATTAGAGATGGATTCTATTCTTGAGGATAATGAAGCCAAAGATCCAAATAAGAGTATTTCGGCACCTGAGGTAACGTTTAAGGTTTCACTTTTTACTAATGTTTCTTCTCCACCTTTTCCTAGTAGATTTGCAAAGTTCAAGGAGGAAGAACATGAACAACACATGCCGGAAACCTTAAACAACTTGTTTGTGGAGGTCATTCAACAAGTATCAAAATATGCTCCATTCCTCGATGACATATGCACCACAAAGGATGATGGAATAATACTTGTAATGGAGAATGCATCCACTGTTGTGCAAAGAAAGCTTCCTCTCAAACGCATAAATTTGGGAAATTTCATGTATGAGCCTGACAAGCCTAAAATGCCAAGAAGGGGTGTTGGTTAGGTTCAAAACACTAAATCAAGTGCTAATTGGGGGAGGCAGCCTAATTAGTGAAAGCATTGCCAAACTGCCATCCTCAGATTTGCTCTCTTTTTCTTTATCTTTTTCTTATGTTTCTTTGCTAATTGTGTTTAGTGTTTCTAAGTTCATTTAGGCTGCATAAGTTTATTTTGTTTATTAGTTCTTTTCACTTACACATGATTCTTTCATTTGGGATTAATAGCATTACATTAATGACAATGTAAGAATTATGTGTGGGGGGGAGAATTTAGGATTTTATTTAGAGTGTTTTGTTTTTGTGTCTTTTTATGTTGTTTTTCTTTCTGATCCTTGTTTTGAAAATAACTAGATGTAAATATAATTTTTAATTTTTTTAACCCCGGTTAAATGGCGGATAACGGTACTCCATGATTATTTAAATCGGTTCCATCAGCTACCCACAAAACTGATATTGTATATAAATTTCTCTTCCAATTTCTCTTTCAATTTTTTTTCATTTTTTTTTAGGATGGATGATATTCTCACAAGATTGCAGAAACGATTTCCTCATTTTCCTCGAAATATTTTACTGAAGCTTTACCAAGTTCGATTTGAAAGATTAAGAATGCTTATGCACAAAGGGATTCCTGAAGACATACGTTGGATAATTGAAGCCAAGGTACGTGAAGATGAATATCTTCCTGTTTTGCATTTACCAGGTACAGGTAGAAGCACTTTTGCAAAGAAGCGACGAGCAAAGCGCATGAGTTCAAACTGCCACAAATGTGCACGATGGACGTGTAACGGTAAATGTCGTTCTATTGGGATTCCGTCCTCTAATCGAGATGATAAAATTGAATTCATTAAGGATGGACTGAGTAAGGAGAATTTGGGTAATATCCAACTTTCTCTTGAGACGCATCCTAGTGGAGACGTACAAAGAGAAATTCTTGATTTATGGCCGCAATTCCAAAGGGAATGGCAACATCTTGGGAATCTGATGTTAAAAGACCCTATTTGCCAGCTTGTAAGAAAACTGGATGGGAAGCATATCCTCGACTCATAGAAGGCGTTTAAGCCGTTTCTGGACGTAAAACCAGAGGAAGATGTGAGCCACAATCACAACTACAATAAATAACTTCTCAGCTTTTGGTTTGATTTGCAATAACTTCATTTCGGTTTAATTTACGTGTTGTTCGATTTGTGTAATTATTCTCGTTTTTTTTTATTGGTCTTTTACGGTTGATTTTTCTTCTCTTTTTGATTTTCTTCCTGAAATCACGCAAAAATCTTTTGTTAGGTTAACATTTTCTTCTGACAGGTCAAATACACTTTCGGCGACATTATTACTCTTGTCTGATTCACTACTCAGTCCTCTATATATTACACCATGTACTCATTCTCTTTTAGGCACTCGAAAAAAAAAATGGAAAGTACTGCGTCCCAGCGCATTAAAAAAATTTGTGTCTTTGGAGGTGCTTATCCAGGGAAAAATAACATATTTGCTGATGCAGCCATAAGAGTTGGAGTAATACTTGCCCAACAAAAGATCCAGTTGATTTATGGAGGTGGTAGTACGGGTTTAATGGGAGCAGTCGCTACAGCAGCACACGTCGGAGGAAGTCCAGTTCTAGGAATCGTGCCAAAACTATTCACAGATTTTTGTGGACCTACCTTGGGTAAGGAAATACAAGTCTGGAGTATCCCTGAACGGATAACAATCATGTACCATTCTGCCGATGCATTCATTGCTTTACCAGGAGGTCTGGGTACATTGGAAGAAATAGCTTGCGTGGCTTCTTGGTCATCTTTGGTCACAAATAAAAAACCCATTGGTTTGCTTAATATTAATGGTTATTTTAGTAATTTGCTTTCATATTTAGATAATGCTGTGGAAAATGGATTCATGTTTTCAGAGGCAAGGAGAACCATAATTTCTGCTACAACCATTGAAGATTTACTCAAAAAGCTCCAAGCTTATGAGTGTTTATCTGCTACGGTTGTTTCGCAAACGCTCGGAAAAAGAAAAAGAGATATGGACGAGCAAGGAGTGGATTGCACTTTGTCTTTGTGACATTATCTAACATTTTGCTTGTTGTGTCTCAGTTATAAGAAGTGGTTAGCAACCTCTGCAGGTAATATCTCCTAAATTCTACCTTTAAAATTTGACATTGGGGACAATGTCATATTTTAGTAGGGGGTAAGGGACATATTTTGCTAATTTAAAAAAAAAAAAATTGTTGTGTTTTAAGACATTTAGAAGTATTCATTCTGAACAAGGTCTGAGTAAGGGAGACTTGAGACATACCTTGTCAGTTTGATTTAATCTTCTTCTTCAAAAAAAAAAAAGCATGTTTAGACTTAGTGTGTTTTAGTTACTTTCAATACTATGATGAGATATGAATTGCATAAGTCTAAAACAGATTTATTAGTGAGAAGATTTTCATGAGAATTGAGCTTGATATCAACCTTTTTATGAGCCAATGTTAATATGATATGTTGATTGAGAAAGAAGCATGTTTAGACTTAATCTGACTTGTATAATCATCCTTGTGAGTTTTTTGAGCCTATAATGATTGATGCATTATACAAATCAATCTAATTTCTTTCTTGAGTGCTCTTATGATTACATGATTCTTTAGAACTTCCTTTAGACCTTGTTGAGACTATATTGATGCATGTGACAACATGAATATGATAGAGGCATTAGGATTTTTAGCCAGGGCCAAACAGCCATCCCTTATTGATGTTCCAAGAGAACACACCCTTAGTAAACCAATTTGAGCCTACATTGAATATGCTATCTCTTTGGTAACCATAACTTGTCCCTAACCTAAATATACTTATTTATATCTTTACCTTTGTTCCAAAGATGAATTAGCATGTTTTGAGACAAGTTGCAAAGACAAGGAAGATCTATTGAAAATTTGGGTTAGAAACAAGAAATAAGTGTGGGGGGAAAAGAAAAGAAAAGTCAAGAGAAAAAGAAATGGAATACTGGCAAATACATTCCTATGTAAAAAAAATATGAATCATCTCTTGAATTTGTGGAAAAAGAAAAAGATGTTACAAAGTTGTTTAGAATGGAGAAAAGGCCCAACATGAATA
The DNA here is from genome assembly GCA_030761205.1 of Fremontodendron californicum. Taxonomy (NCBI): domain Eukaryota; kingdom Viridiplantae; phylum Streptophyta; class Magnoliopsida; order Malvales; family Malvaceae; genus Fremontodendron; species Fremontodendron californicum. The sequence goes on from JAULJL010000037.1 coordinate 7,749,972, forward strand.
TTCGGCCTAGGTGACTATGTACTTGTAAAGTGTTTTGAGAAGTTTCTTTGTATGATCTTATTATGTCTCTAAACTTTATGAACTCTTTGGAACCTTTGTGATATCTTTATCCTTTTGTTCTTCAACCACATTACAAACCCCTTGGCCCCATTACAACCTTGATTAAAGACCTCTTGATTCATTAAGTTGTATGATCTAAATAGTGGAGAATAGGTGGACAAGCAAGAATATGGTAGAATTGTTTTCATGAGATTGATTGAGTGTAAACACTTTACCACTACTTTAAAGAATGAAAATCATGAGAGTATCCCATGTGAGTAGTTGAGATTAAGTTTGAATATGCACTATTTTGATTGAAATATGTTATGTTAATATTGGCTTAACTCAAACAATTTACATTCAAGCATGATTTTTTGTGAAATTCTTTAAGCTATTGATTAGTTTATAAGACTTGTTCAAAGATTGTCTCTAATGTGTATTGAAAGGAGTAGGAGTAAATATTTTTAGTATATGTAGTTTATTTATATTTTAGTTTTTCAATGTTTGTGGGTATCGTTCTAGTAAACCCTCACGAGACTAAACTCGTCCACTAGGGACACCTAGGGGTTTAAAGGCTTGTGTCACATGCTAAGTGCCACCGTGATTTCCTACGAAAGTGGATTAGATTAGATTTTCTTATTTTATTTTTATTTGTTTTTGCTCGAGGACTAGCAACAATCTAAGTGTGGGGGTGTGATAACTCGTATAATTATATAGTTTTTAGTTATGTTTTATTATTGTTTTCTGTCAAATACGAGTTATTATTGCTTAGTCTAATTGTGTTTATGATCTTTTATATTTTTATGTAATTTGGTGTTTTTTTACGAGTTTCTTTGAGTGATTTCAGATTACTAGGTTAAATCAACAATTAAGGGCAAATTCAGTTCAGTTCCAGTTCCGACACCTTTTGCCCTATCAGCTATATCTGGAGTTTCACTCAAGCAATAAGGCTGAAATTTTGACCGTGCAAAGTTAAGAGGCATATCTAACTTTTTCATGTTTTACACTTCTTGAAATGGAGTCGTTTTCCCTAGCGAAATCGACCATCAAGTTGGCTGATGAGCAATGACGTCTGTGCTGACCTGTTTTGGTATTTTGCCCATATCTTCTGATCCACATCAGCAAATGAGCTGATTCGAACGGCTTTGGATCACCGAATGATAGGGGAACATTTTTCTGGAAGACCATTTGATCAGATCAAGCTTCCAATATTGACAAAATCGATCATCAAGCTGGCTGATCAGAATTGTCATACAATATGACGAAAATTGTTAGAAAAATGCACCCACCTATTATACCTACCTTTGAAATTTATAAAGCTTGTCTCTTGTCATTTAGCTCTCCAAAATGTGTATAAATAGAGGGCCTTGGATGATTGTAAGAGACATTGTACATTGGTAGGATATTAGCCATTGTAATAAAATTCTCTAAGTTTTCTTCTTCTTTCTTTTCTCTAGTTTTCTTTTTCTTTATTTTCTTCTTCTCCATTCTTTCTTTTATTTCCTTCTTAGATTCTCTTTAATTTTATGTTTATGTTTACAATGCCTATGCTAGGCTAAACTTCTATTGGTTAAGGGTGATTTCAAAGCCCTAGACATGTTTTCTGATTGATTTTCAGATTCTATATATCATTAATTTTCTATCAAAGTTGCTTATGTTCTTCTACAAGAATTGTTCATGATGTTGTCTTGATTTATTTGGGTGTACAACTAGATAGATCTTGATAATTATCTATTGCTAGTCTAGGAGTCTTTATCCGTGTAATTGTCTTGATTTCCTATTCATAAGTGGCAATTTGTGATTATTGATTATGGTCAAGTTTTCAATAATTGCAAAGTGGAACATAACCTAAGTTGAACAATCCGAGCTTATGTGTTTGTTGCTTAGATCAACCTATCTTACTCATCATAAAGCTGCCATTAAATTGAATTTAGAGAGCTTATTCTAGGTTGTTTAATGGTTAGAGATTAAATAGAGAGCTTGTTCTATTTAACGACAAACTAAGGAAAGATTGGGATAACAGAGCTTGTTGTTATCTACGGTTGTTAACTTTGATAGTTGGTTGATATTGATAGATCTGAAATTGATTCTTAATGATGTCTAGTGGTGGAGAATGAAACCTTAACCATATTTTTCATATTTGATTCTTCTTACTTACTTGTTTTCTTACTTTTCTAGTTTGCTTATTTTTAAAAGTATATTTATTTTTATTGGCTGGTTATACCGCCTAATTTGTATATTAACTTTGTTTTATTTTTATTGGCTGGTTATACCGCCTAATTTAGTATATATATTTTTATTGGCTGGTTATACCGCCTTGCATCTTATTCTTATTATTTACTTTAGTTTAAATCTGGCTTCAAAAACCCCTTTTCTTTTATTGTTTTCTTTGAACGTAAGTTATAAACTAATAACTCATACATTAAAGCCCAATCCCTGAGGACTCGGCCCTTGCTAATCATTATACTTACAATTGATCTTTTTAGTGCAAGGTTAAATAAGATACACTCTTTTGGGTGCATCACTGGGTCTATTAAGATCTGAAAAAGAATGAAAATAAACGGAGTGAGTCGAAATACTAAGTGAGCATAAGGTTACTAGGAAGAGTACTTGGAAGTTTTGTATTTCATTTCTTAACTATTAAAGCATAAACATGACATATCAAGTATGACTAATTAACCGAAAAGTAATATTTAAAAATTATTCCAGGACAAATAAAAATTATTTGTCCCTTATGAAATCTTCTATGCTGAGTGCTGAATATAAATAGGCCATTGGCCAGCCAAAATCGGTAGCCAAAAAAATTTTACAATCGATTTTACGTGTATACCTCTATAATTATCATTTAGAAAATTTTCATGACTATAACATCAAAACATCCTGGACTTATACCAGTCCGTAATATTTGTCATTCCGGACTATCTTGTCCATATCATCCCGGACTCATCCTGTCCGTATCATCCCGGACTCATCCTGTCCGTACAAAATAGCATCCCGGACATCACCCTGTCCGTAAAACAATAGCATCCCGGACATCACCCTGTCCGTACAACAATAGCATCCCGGACATCACCCTGTCCGTAAAACAATAGAATCCCGGACGTTACCCTGTCCGTACAATAATAGCATCCCGGACATCACCCTGTCCGTAAAACAATAGCATCTCGGACATCACCTTGTCCGTAAAACAATAGCATCCCGGACATAACCCTATCCGTAAAACAATAGCATCCCGGACATCACCCTGTCCGTAAAACAATAGAATCTCGGACGTTACCCTGTCCGTACAATAATAGCATGATATATTAAATTTGTTTATCTTATTAAATGATTTATATAATATGCTAGGTAACAGCTTCTACACTAACATATTTCTGCTTATGTTTCCGAGCATTATAATTTCACTTAGACATTTTATCAAACAACTTGTGTGCATAACATTTAATCTGCAATGTCTAACTATCCTTAAATACTCAACGATCCTATACAATATTATTCATCAACCAATTTCAAAAATTAGCAACCATAATGCCTCAAACACAATTCCATACTGTTTTTTCATTAATCCGACAAGCACAACCATAATCTACCTTGTTATGACATCTTAATTAAGAATATCTGAGCATTTCATATAGCCCACAATCATTATCATTCAACTCTACAATACTTACCTCATGCAACCATATTAACACTACACTTACGCCATTAATCCGCGTAAGGTTTAAAACTTACCGTTTCCGTGATCCGAGCAATCTTTCGTGTTTCAGTATTCGTATCAATCAACAATGCATACAAAACAACAACTACCTCCTAAATTAACCTAAATACTCAATGTTATTTCGAGTATTAAAGCGGCACTTTCGTGACTTTGTCACGATCCCAGGCGAACTCCACGATACGGGTACCTACGATATCGTCAAGATATTCTGTAAATATTGTACAACTACGGGAGACTCAAATTCCCATTATTTATAATAGTTAGCTGATATCCAAAAATTTTCAGCTTAAAAATTTTTTACAGATAAATTTTTACACTTAGCTCGGATTAAAATTTGGAGCAACAATCAACTAGAAAGTTGCTCACACGATGACAACAAAGCTAACGGTGGCCTCGAACAACCAAGGAAGATGGCGGCACCACCTCATGGGCAAGCTAGGGTTTCGGCCAAACTCGTTTTAGCCTTTAAATTTTGATTCAAAGCTATCCGATACTAATTTATGGTTTAAGGAGGCAGAGGAGCACCTCCCGTGGCGAAAAAAATGGTGGCAACATGGTGGTTCACCACCACCAATTTTTAGCCCAAATGGTTTCTCATAGCTAAAGGAAAAATCTTCAAAATATAAAAACAAAATCAAGCTTAGAACATGAAGTTACCTTTGGGTTTGTGAAATCTTTGAAAATTTTGGTGATCTGCCTAGTAAACGGAGGAGAGAGAAAGCTTGGAAGCAAGCTTCCATGGCTTCCCTTCTTTCTTTCTCATTTTTCTGGTTCCTCACGTGAAATTGGGGGTGGAGAAGTCTGATTTTCAGACTTAATAAGTGGGCCATGGTCAAATGACCATTTTGCCCCTATTTTGTCTTTTAGTACCTTAGCAGGCCAACCTGAATATTTAACGTTCGGAAGCCCGTTTTTCACTTTTCTTGACATGGATATGTTCCAAATATGATTATATACTGATCTTCATGTTCGGATAATTTTTTTTGATATCCTGAAACCCAAATCCAGGCCTCGGAGCACCAACGGGTCAATATTTTGACTTTTTCGGTTTTAACTCCGATTTTTGTTCTGATTTCACCAGAAGCTTGCTAACATCATTTTATGTCCATATTAATCTATTGATCCATTTAAAATCTTTTTCGGACCTTCCCGCGGTCAGTTTTCGGTTTTCACTCCTTTAGGTTACTTAAGGACTAATCCGGTTTCAACTCCGTTTTTGATTTTTCTTGTCATATTCATAATCCTCATATGTTATAACATATGTCCATGTGTTCAGATTAGTTTCAAAAAATCCCGAACCATGTTTTTACGGAAATTTACGCCAACGTCACTAAATGACGAATTAGACGATTTTAGCTATCGGATTTAATTTTAATGTCCAATTTTTTATCTAAACATCATATTATGATCCTATATGATCACTTAGTCCATTGGTACCATTTACGGACTAAAAACAAAATTTTGGGTAAAATCACCAAAATACCCCTGTTCACATTTTACCGATTGTTTTTGCCGATTCATGTTCTAACACTCCCAAATAATGTTATATCACATATCAACACTATGTGAAGTTAAATTATCACATTTTACGAACTTTTCCCTATCCTGACTTTTAGTCAATTTGGGGTTAAATCACTTAATCACTCGATTAAACCCCCAACTCTACCATTTATCATACAACATGTGTACCACATGGTAGCCCATCCTTTATATAGGCATTTCAAAGTTTAACCTCGAGCCATCCGCATGTTATAATTGTCTCGAATTGATCTCGTACTTACGAGGGTATTACATCACTCCTTGTTTTATTTTTGGTCATCTTATACACACATGATACGCGCATGTGCTACGGTATTATCTCCACTTAAATGATTTACTTCACAACATACGTTTGTCAACTCCCACTTAAATCATTTAATCATGGACATCCCATCAATGGACTCCCACTTGAGTAAACAAGTCTATATAATTCCCATATGGAATTATCAGCCATTAGGAGTATATGCCAATTCAATAATACTCAAATACCGTACAGGTCTTAATTAATCAAACACATTGATTAACCTGAATATTCACGTCTTGAACATTCACACCTAGGTACATAGGTTTAATTCATGTATGTGTGGTCATACATGTTCGATAAATCACACATCACTTTATCTTGATTCTCTTAATCAAGGCGACCAATATGCTTAAGCTGTCACATGTTTGGAAGATGTGACTCCCACTAGAATAAGTATACTCTCATTTTAAGAACAACATATGTCCATTAGACAACCAATGTCTAAACCTCAAGACAATAAATGTCTATTACTTATTCACTTGAGCATTCTTATCTCTATTCTTCACAAAGAATAGAGCCAGATTGTTCGTGTGAGCGAACCAATCCTCTACCTATGTTTGACATAATTTTTATTCGTTGTGAAACAAGTAGAATATGCATAGAATTGTATTAAACTCATAAAACACAATTCATTTATTCAATCATAATAAGGTACAAGTACATGACATCAAGAAGTTCATCCAAACGAATTATAATCTATGGAGACCCATTGCCCTAACATGTTTGGCAAACAAGATTGGTGGTATTCGTTTAGTTAATGGATCCGCCACCATCTCATCCGTAGAGACGTATTCCATTTGAACTTCTTCTTTCCCTTCAATTGCATCTCTCATAAAGTTATATTTTATTCCTATATGCTTGGTCTTTCCATGATATTTCGGATCCTTAATATAAGCCAAAGCAGCCATGCTGTCACAAAAGATAGTGGTTGGCTTATCATTAGGTGCTACAACACCTAAGTAACCAAGGAAACGACCAAGCAACAAGGCTTCTTGGACAACAGCTGATCCGGCAACAAACTCAGCTTCCATAGTTGATAAAGCCGTGCAAGTCTGCTTCTTGCTACTCCATGAAATAGCACCACTAGAAAGCAGAAAAATATAACCTGATGTAGACTTGTATTCATCTCTATCACCACTCCAATTAGCATCCGTGTATCCTTGCAACCTTAGATTACCCTTTTGGTAACACAACCAATAGTCTTTCGTACCCTTAAGGTATCGAAATATTCTTTTGACACACTTCCAAAGCTGTCGACTAGGGTTAGATGAATACCTAGCTAACAAACCAACCGCTTGACTAATGTTCAGCCTAGTACATAACATGGAATACATTAGACTTCCAATGGCATTTAGATATGGAACTCTCTTCGTATATTCCTTTTCTTGAAGACTTTGTGAGCAATAGAAGTATTCATAGGCTTTGAGTTGTGAATGTTGAAGCGTTCAAGAATCTTATGAATATAAGGTTCTTTAGACAACGTTAACAACCTTTTGGACCTATCTCTTAGAATCTTAACTCCAAGAATGTAAGCCGCTTCTCCCATATCCTTCATATCAAAGGTGGAAGACAACCATGTCTTAATGGTGTGCACAAAACTCAAATCATTACTAGCTAATAGTATATCATCAACATATAATGACATAATCATAAACTTTTTCTTGGAATTTAAGACATAAACACAATGATCTTCATCCATCATCTTGAAACAAAAGTTCAAGATAGATTCATGGAACTTCAAATACCATTGTCTTGAAGCTTGTTTAAGACTATATATCGACTTCTTTAGTCGACATACCTTGTGTTCCTTACCTTCTACAATGAAACCTTATGGTTGTTTCATGTAGATCTCTTCACTCAAATCACCATTGAGGAAGGCAGTCTTATCATCCATTTGATGTAACTCCAAGTCAAGATTAGCAACAATAGCTAGTATCAACCTGATGGAGTTAAATCTCACAACAGGTGAGAAGGTGTCTTTATAATCAATACCTTCTACTTGTGTATACCCCTTGGCAACCAAACGTGCCTTGTACCTTTCAATGGTACCATCCACTTTTCTCTTGATCTTGAGAACCCTTTTGTTCCCAATGGCCTTTCTATCTTTAGGAAGATCAACTAAGTCCCATACTTTATTCACATGCATAGATTCTAATTCATTTTCCATTGCAACTATCCATTTGTCACAATTTGGACTTTCAAGAGCTTCTTTCAAACTTTGAGGTTCATCATCCATAGATGACACCAAATGAGCCTCACTTTTATCCAAAATCCACCACTTATTGGAGGTTTGAATTTTCGAGAAGAACATCTAAGAACAGTAGGAGCAACATGTTCTTCTTTATCATGCACATTTGCATTCTCATTAAGTTCTTCATGAGGTAACACATCCTCATTAGGCTCTTCATGAGGTAACACATCCTCATGGGGCTCTTCATGAGGTAACTCATCCTCATGTTGTTGGACCGACACTTTATCAACGTTTTGATCACCTATTTCATCCATAGGTTTATCTTGGTCATTGTTGCCACTATGACCAATGATAACTCATATAATTATATAGTTTTTAGTTATGTTTTATTATTGTTTTGTGTCAAATACGAGTTATTATTGCTTAGTCTAATTGTGTTTATGATTTTTTATATTTTTATGTAATTTGGTGTTTTTCACGAGTTTCTTTGAGTGATTTCAGATTACTAGGTTAAATCAAGAATTAAGGGCAAATCCAGTTCAGTTCCAGTTCCGACACCTTTTGCCATATCAGCTATATCTAGAGTTTCACTGAAGCAATAAGGCTGAAATTTTAACCGTGCAAAGTTAAGAGGCATATCTAACTTTTTCATGTTTTACACTTCTTGAAACAGAGTCGTGTTCCCTAGCGAAATCGACCATCAAGTTGGCTGATGTGCAATGACGTCTGTGCTGACCTGTTTTGGTATTTTGCCCATATCTTCTGATCCACATTAGCCAATGAGCTGATTCCAACGGCTATGGATCACTAACTGATAGGGGAACATTTTTCTAGAAGACCATGTGATCAGATCAAGCTTCCAATATTGACAAAATAGACCATCAAGTTGGCTGATCAAAATTGTCATACAATATGACGAAAATTGTTAGAAAAATGCACCCACCTATTATACCTACCTTTGAAATTTGTAAAGCTCGTCTCTTGTCATTTAGTCCTCCAAAATGTGTATAAATAGAGGGCCTTGGATGATTGTATGAGACATTGTACATTGGTAGGATATTAGCCATTGTAATAAAATTCTCTAAGTTTTCTTCTTCTTTCTTTTCTCTAGTTTTCTTTTTCTTTATTTTCTTCTTCTTCTTTCTTTCTTTTATTTCCTTTTTAGATTCTCTTTAATTTTATGTTTATGTTTACAATGCCTATGCTAGGCTAAACTTCTATTTGGTTAAGGGTGATTTCAAAGCCCTAGACATGTTTTGTGATTGATTTTCAGATTCTATCTATCATTAATTTTCTATCAAAGTTGCTTATGTTCTTCTACAAGAATTGTTCATGATGTTGTCTTGATTTATTTAGGTGTACAACTAGATAGATCTTGATAATTATCTATTGCTAGTCTAGGAGTCTTGATCCGTGTAATTGTCTTGATTTCCTATTCATAAGTGGCAATTTGTGATTAATGATTATGGTCAAGTTTTCAATAATTGCAAAGTGGAACATAACCTAAGTTGAACAATCCGAGCTTATGTGTTTGTTGCTTAGATCAACCTATCTTTCTCATCATAAAGCTGCCATTAAATTGAATTTAGAGAGCTTATTCTAGGTTGTTTAATGGTTAGAGATTAAATAGAGAGCTTGTTCTATTTAACGACAAACTAAGGAAAGATTGGGATAACAGAGCTTGTTGTTATCTACGGTTGTTAACTTTGATAGTTGGTTGATATTGATAGATCTGAAATTGATTCTTAATGATGTCTAGTGGTGGAGAATGAAACCTTAACCATATTTTTCATATTTGATTCTTCTTACTTACTTGTTTTCTTACTTTTTTAGTTTACTTATTTTTAAAAGTATATTTATTTTTATTGGCTGGTTATACCGCCTAATTTTTATATTAACTTTGTTTTATTTTTATTGGCTGGTTATACCACCTAATTTAGTATATATATTTTTATTGGCTGGTTATACCGCCTTGCATCTTATTCTTATTATTTACTTTAGTTTAAATCTGGCTTCAAAAACCCCTTTTCTTTTATTGTTTTCTTTGAACGTAAGTTATAAACTAATAACTCATAGATTAAAACCCAATCCCTGAGGACTCGACCCTTGCTAATCATTATACTTACAATTGATCTTTTTAGTGCAAGGTTAAATAAGATACACTCTTTTGGGTGCATCAACCAACAACTTGTGGAGGCACTAAGCTCCCACTCGGTCCAATGCCACTATCACTTTCATTAAGTGATATTAGCACATCATTTGTGCTTGTTAGTTCAGATTCATCAATTTCAAATAAAGGATAACTCTTATCAATATTCCCTTTCTTAGGAAACTCATTTTCTAAGAAAGTTGCATCCCTTGACTCGAATTCAAATTGTCTATCCAGATCCATGAACACATAACACTTAGAGTGTTCAGAATAACCGAGAAGAACACATTTCTCCCCTCCTGGTCCTAATTTACCAAGAATATGATTTGGATTTTGGACATAGGCAGCACAGGCCCCAGGCCTTAGATTTCTTAAATCCGGCTTACTTCTAGTACATTACTCATAAGGTGTAGACAAAACAGATTTGGATGGCACTCTATTCAATATGTAGACAGTTGTGAGTAATGCATCTCCCCAAAAGGAAATATCCATGTTGGCCTGAGCCATCATGCATCTCACCATGTCTAGAAGAGTTCTATTCTTTCTCTCCGCCACTCCATTCTGTTGGGGTGTTCTAAGAATAGTCAAATTGCCTTGATATTCCTTTCTCATCACATAACCCCTTGAATTCATTTGATAAATACTCTCTACCCTGATCAGTCCTTAATGACTTAATCTTCCTTTCTATTTGATTCTCAACTAAAGTCACATAAGACTTGAAAACACCTTAATGCTTCACTTTTGTACTTTATCAAATAGATATGGGTGAATCAAGTATAGTCATCCGTGAATGTGATTATGTATCTAAAACCTTTTTTAGATGTCACATTCAAGGGACCACAAATATCAGAATGTATAATTTGCATGTATATTCACTTCTATGAGCCTTTTCCAAATGGTTTTCCTTGTTGCCTTACCCACGAGACATATCTCACAAGTTGGGAGGGATACATTACATAAAGAACCAAGTAAGCCACTTTTAGCTAACTTCTTCATCCTTTATTGCCCTATATGTCCCAATCTTGCATGCCAAATGAACTCATCATTTGCATTGGCCATAAGACAACTACTATTACTTATAACAGTATCCAACACAAAGAAATCACCATTTAGGAAACAAGAACTTATTCTTTCTTTATTGAGATAAATATCAACTATATTGTCATGGAAATTTAATTGGAATCCAAAACGCAATAAATTAGTAACAAAGACTAAATTTCTCCAAATATTTGGTACATATAAGACATCAATTAAGATCAGATTGTGTCCACTCTTCAAAGATACTACACAAGTTCCTTTGCCATCTACTTCAAGCCTTGAGTTGTCACCAACATAGATCCATTTAGTCCAAGTTGGTATCTTTCAAAAATTAACAAACAAGCCATGATCCCTTATGATGTGGTTCACAAAACATCTAGTATGAAAATATTTTCCCTTTGTTGCTCTACATCATCAATTTTAATTTGTGCATTCAAAGCACGCCTAGCAACAAGAGACTTACCTTTAACGGGGTATTCTAATTCAACATCATCACCATCACAATCACTAGCATCCTCCAATTCTGGCATGTCATCACAATCATCCTCACTTTCGGTCATGACTTCACCATTGGCATGCATGATCATCACCCCTTTTGTTTGGACATTGAGATGCAATATGGCCTGAACCCAAACATTTAAAGTATTTAATATCTCTATTCCTTGAAGAATTGGAATTCGAAAATATCTTGGATCTGTCTTTGCTAGTGCTCTCTTCTTTCCCCTTTGGTGATTCAGTTTTGCCTTTGACAACAGCCCAGTCTTTGTCCCACTTTGGTTTCCAAGGAGTGCTAGAAATCGAAGAATACCTTGTGATAAGTGCTTAATTTCATGCATTTTCCTATTGAATTTCCTTATACTTTGTGTTTTGATTCTTAAGTTCCTTGACATTTTACTAGGTTTTTATGCTTTGTAGGTATTTTGGAAGAGATGAAGTCAAAACATGTCAACTAGGATATTAAAGAGCTTACAAAATCACAATCACAAGATGGAAAAAGAGTTGGGAGTCAAAAAGATCAAATTAAGCAAGAAGACAGATTTGACCTCCGGAGCTTGTTGCAAAGAAAACATGATGTTATACTCTTTATTCGGAGAAACTTCCTTCTTCACTTTTGAAGATCACTTGATTAGCTTTCCAACGGTTGGTCATGGGTCTAAATCGGATAAGAAATGGTTATCCAAATCGGCATTGGAATATCTCCCTAAAAACCCTAGTGGCAGAAAAAACCCTAGCCGCAAATCACATCTTTTTCTTTATACCCTATCTGACATTTATGTTTGTCCTTGCCAAAGAAGGATTAGTGGCTGTTAACTTGCATTAATTGCATTAATTGCAAGTATCTTTCCGTAAAGCTAATCCTAGTCAAAGCAGGAGAATTAAATCAACCAAGACTTTCCTTCCTTACACTTACATTGCCTGCAAGTTTGTAATCTCTCTTCATTAAAGAGTGCTTTGACTAAAACTTTCATACTTTATTCAAACTTGGCTGCCAAGGCTTATTTCTTTCCTTAAAACATAAAAGTCAGCCACTTTTCCTTAACTTTAGCCACAAGTCAGCATTTATTGAAGGGAGAGAGCTGAAATTCACTTGTTTGATGCCCTAGCTATTGCCTATAAATAGAGATCAAGGGGGCAAACGAAATTCACACTTCTCCAAGCATCAATGTTCTGATTTCTTCTTTGTTTTAGAGTTTTTGAGAGAACAAGAGGCTGGATAATTAATATTCTTCTTCTTCTTCCTTCTTTCTTTTATTTTCTTCTTAGATTCTCTTTAATTTTATGTTTACGTTTACAATGCCTATGCTAGGCTAAACTTTTATTTGGTTAAGGGTGATTTCAAAGCCCTAGACATGTTATGTAATTAATTTTCAGAATCTATCTATCATTGTTTTCTATCAAAGTTGCTTATGTTCTTCCATTAAAATTGTTCATGATGATGTTTTGATTTGTTTAGGTGGCCAACTAGATAAATCTTGATAATTATCTATTGCTAGTTTAGGAGTCTTGATCCGTGTAATTGTCTTGATTTCCTATTCATAAGTGGCAATTTGTAATTAATGATTATGGTCAAGTTTTCGCTAATTGCAAAGTGGAACATAACCTAAGTTGAACAATCCGAGCTTATGTGTTTGTTGCTTAGATCAACCTATCTTTCTCATCATAAAGCTGCTATTAAATTGAACTTGGAGAGCTTATTCTAGGTTGTTTGATAGTGAGAAATTTAATAGAGAGCTTGTTCTATTTAACGACAAACTAAGGAAAGATTGGGGGTAACAGAGCTTGTTGTTACTACGGTTGTTAACTTTGATAGCTAATTAATGTTGATAGATATGAAATTGATTCTTAATGATGTCTAGTGGCGGAGAATGAAACCTTAACCATATTTTTCTCATATTTGATTACTTCTTATTTACTTGCTTTCTTCTTTGATTATAAGTCTTTAGTTTAAATTGATTTTAAAAACCTCTCCTTTTATTTTGTTTTCTTTGAACTTAGGTTTTAGACTAATAATTCTTAAACTAAAACTCAATCCCTGAGGACTCGACCCTTGCTAACTACTATACTTACAATTGATCTTTTTAGTGCAAGGTTAAATAAAGATAAACTCTTTTGGGTGCATCAAGTTTTTGGCGCTGTTGCCGGGGATTGCTTTCTTTAGTTTATTGGTTTATTCTTATTTTTTGTTCTAATTATTTACTTTTTTTTTTACTTTATTAGTGAATGTTCCAAGCTCCCGAAGAAGACTTAAGACTTAGGAGAATTCGCGAATTTATAACTTATCACCAACAACCAATCGAGGAGTTGATCCAAAACATCCAAGAGGAGAAAGGAGAGATGACAGCAGCTGACAGACGAACTCTCAAGGAGCTAGCCGCTCAGAACTTGGGTCAACAACCATTATGCATTGAATATGCTAATCCTGAGGTAGCTTTTGAATTAAAATCTGGTTTGATTCATCTTCTCCCAACTTTTCATGGTTTTGTAGGTGAGGATCCAAATAAGCACCTCAAGGATCCAATCTGGTGGTTGCATGATAGGAGCTGATGTCAAGAGTCCCTTCAATGTTTCAAACGCCTCTTTGCATTTGTCATCAAAGTGGAAAACCACATCTTTTTGTAGTAGCTTGCAATGAGGTAATGTGATCTTTGAGAAGTCTTTGATAAATCTCCTATAGAAACCTGCATGTCCAAGAAAAGAACGAACCTCTCTCACATTTGTGGGAGGTGGTAAAGAATACATAATATCTATTTTAGATTTATCAACTTCTATCCCTCTAGAAGAAATAACATGGCCCAAAACTATTCCTTGTTCTACCATAAAGTGACATTTTTCTCAATTCAAAACAAGGTTAGTTTCCATGCATCTTTCAAGTACAAGTGTATGGTTCTCTAGACATCTATCAAAAGAATCACCGTAGACACTAAAATCATCCATAAACACTTCTATGATGTTCTCTACATAATCTGAAAATATGCTAACCATACACCTTTGGAATGTAGCTGGCGCATTACAAAGACCAAATGGCATATGCCGGTATGCAAAAGTACCAAATGGGCAAGTGAATGTTGTTTTCTCTTGGTCCTCCGGAGCAATGGCAATCTGATTATAACCTGAAAAACCATCAAGAAAACAATAATGAGAATGGCCAGCTAACCTTTTGATAGGATCCAAGATGGCCCAATCCCATGAGAATTTCTATATGGGCCAAGATCCAAGAAGATCTATGAAACATGGCAAGAATGGGTGGAATTCACTTGGGCCATGTTGCAAGTTATTTAAGAAAGACTTCAACATGCAAGATGGGTTGCATCCAAGTTTGATCCATGTGATTCAAGAACACAAGGTGGCACATTAAGAGGGCTTATTTGGGTTTATTTTAATTCTTAAAATTACTTAGGCATTTGGGCCTATATTATGTAACATGAACATCTTTTAATTATTTAGGTTTGGGCTTGAGCATGTTCAGCCCATATTTTACATATTATTACTTAGTAGATTAGGGTTATCGTAGGGAGGCTATAAATATATGTCTTAGCCGCCTACTTCAATTATCTTTTGATCAATTGAGTTTGAATTTATTCAAAGTGAGTGTTTCACTCTTTTTAGTTCTTGAAAGAAATTAGGAACTTATCAAAGAATTCTTTCTTTGTGGCGTTCAACCTATCAAACTTAGGTTCTTGAAACGAGAGTTCTTAGGGTCTAGTTTACATGCTTAATCTAGGTTCTTTGAAACAAGCTTTTAAGGGTTTAAGTTTTCTTTACCTAAATCTTGGCTTTTCTGGGTTAGGTATTTCAATTTTTTAGTGGGCTCAAAGGGTTTAACCCCTAGGGTTCACATCAGTTGGTATCTGATGCACCCAAAAGAGTGTATCTTATTTAACCTTGCACTAAAAAGATCAATTGTAAATATAATGATTAGCAAGGGTCGAGTCCTCAGGGATTGGGTTTTAATCTATGAGTTATTAGTTTATAACTTACGTTCAAAGAAAACAATAAAAGAAAAGGGGTTTTTGAAGCCAGATTTAAACTAAAGTAAATAATAAGAATAAGATGCAAGGCGGTATAACCAGCCAATAAAAATATATATACTAAATTAGGCGGTATAACCAGCCAATAAAAATATATATACTAAATTAGGCGGTATAACCAGCCAATAAAAATAAAACAAAGTTAATATACAAATTAGGCGGTATAACCAGCCAATAAAAATAAATATACTTTTAAAAATAAGCAAACTAGAAAAGTAAGAAAACAAGTAAGTAAGAAGAATCAAATATGAAAAATATGGTTAAGGTTTCATTCTCCACCACTAGACATCATTAAGAATCAATTTCAGATCTATCAATATCAACCAACTATCAAAGTTAACAATCGTAGATAACAACAAGCTCTGTTATCCCAATCTTTCCTTAGTTTGTCGTTAAATAGAACAAGCTCTCTATTTAATCTCTAACCATTAAACAACCTAGAATAAGCTCTCTAAATTCAATTTAATGGCAGCTTTATGATGAGAAAGATAGGTTGATCTAAGCAACAAACACATAAGCTCGGATTGTTCAACTTAAGTTATTGATAATTCGTATAATTATATAGTTTTTAGTTATGTTTTATTATTGTTTTGTGTCAAATATGAGTTATTATTGTTTAGTCTAATTGTGTTGATGATCTTTTATATTTTTATGTAATTTGGTGTTTTTCACAAGTTTCTTTGAGTGATTTCAGATTACTAGAATTAAGGGCAAATCCAGTTCAGTTCCAGTTCCGACACCTTTTGCCATATCAGCTATATCTCGAGTTTCACTGAAGCAATAAGGCTGAAATTTTAACCGTGCAAAGTTAAGAGGCATATCTATCTTTTTCATGTTTTACACTTCTTGAAACGGAGTCGTTTTCCCTAGCGAAATCGACCATCAAGTTGGCTGATGTGCAATGACGTCTGTGCTGACCTGTTTTCGTATTTTGCCCATATCTTCTTATCCACATCAGCAAATGAGCTGATTCCAACGGCTATGGATCAGTAACTGATAGGGGAACATTTTTCTAGAATACCATGTGATCAGATCAGGCCTCCAAAATTGACAAAATCGACCATCAAGTTGGCTGATCAAAATTGTCATACAATATGACGAAAATTGTTAGAAAAATGCACCCACCTATTATACCTACCTTTGAAATTTGTAAAGCTTGTCTCTTGTCATTTAGCCTTCCAAAATGTGTATAAATAGAGGGCCTTGGATGATTGTAAGAGATGGTAGATTGGTAGGAAATTAGCCATTGTAATAAAATTCTCTAAGTTTTCTTCTTCTTTCTTTTCTCTAGTTTTCTTTTTCTTTATTTTCTTCTTCTTCTTTCTTTCTTTTATTTCCTTCTTAGATTCTCTTTAATTTTATGTTTATGTTTAGAATGCCTATGCTAGGCTAAACTTCTATTTGGTTAAGGGTGATTTCAAAGCCCTAGACATATTTTGTGATTGATTTTCAGATTCTATCTATCATTAATTTTCTATCAAAGTTGCTTATGTTCTTCTACAAGAATTGTTCATGATGTTGTCTTGATTTATTTAGGTGTACAACTAGATAGATCTTGATAATTATCTATTGCTAGTTTAGGAGTCTTGATCCGTGTAATTGTCTTGATTTCCTATTCATAAGTGGCAATTTGTGATTAATGATTATGGTCAAGTTTTCAATAATTGCAAAGTGGAACATAACCTAAGTTGAACAATCCGAGCTTATGTGTTTGTTGCTTAGATCAACCTATCTTTCTCATCATAAAGCTGCCATTAAATTGAATTTAGAGAGCTTATTCTAGGTTGTTTAATGGTTAGAGATTAAATAGAGAGCTTGTTCTATTTAACGACAAACTAAGAAAAGATTGGGATAACAGAGCTTGTTGTTATCTACGGTTGTTAACTTTGATAGTTGGTTGATATTGATAGATCTGAAATTGATTCTTAATGATGTCTAGTGGTGGAGAATGAAACCTTAACCATATTTTTCATATTTGATTCTTCTTACTTACTTGTTTTCTTACTTTTCTAGTTTGCTTATTTTTAAAAGTATATTTATTTTTATTGGCTGGTTATACCGCCTAATTTTTATATTAACTTTGTTTTATTTTTATTGGCTGGTTATACCGCCTAATTTAGTATATATATTTTTATTGGCTGGTTATACCGCCTAATTTAGTATGTATATTTTTATTGGCTGGTTATACCGCCTTGCATCTTATTCTTATTATTTACTTTAGTTTAAATCTGGCTTCAAAAACCCCTTTTCTTTTATTGTTTTCTTTGAACGTAAGTTATAAACTAATAACTCATAGATTAAAATCCAATCCCTGAGGACTCGACCCTTGCTAATCATTATACTTACAATTGATCTTTTTAGTGCAAGGTTAAATAAGATACACTCTTTTGGGTGCATCAAATTTTTGGCGCCGTTGCCGGGGATTGCTTTCTTTAGTTTATTTGTTACTTAGTTTATTCTTATTTTCAGTTCTAATTAGTTTTATTTTCTTGTACATACTAGTTTTTCTTTTCAAATTTAAAAAAAAAAAAAAAAAACAATGGAATTGAGCAATCTAACACTTGAAGAGTTGGTGGCATACATAAACATGGAGAATCAACAAGCCAATCTCACCTCCCCAGTTCAACAATTGGCCATGGGAGGATGTCAAGGCCATCAAGTGTTCCAAGACCAACAGTATGATCATTACTCAAACACTTACCATGAGGGATGGTGGGATCATACTAATTATGGCTACTCGAAAAATTACCAAGAAGTAGATCCTTATGCCAATTACACTCATCCATCTAGCTTCAATCAATCATGGTCTCAAGAACCAGATCTTTTTCAACCACCACATATGACTCAAAACTCAGGTACTTCTTTAGAAGATCTTGTCTATTCTCTTGTTACTGATTCTTTGCAATTTCAACAGGAAACAAGGGCAAGCATCCAGAGTTTGGAAAAGCAAATGAGCCAATTGGCTAGTAGTATGGTGGGATGGGTAGCACAAAGATCTGAAGAACTCCCAGCCCAAACGATGGTTAACCCAAAGGAGAATGCTACTATTGTGACCTTGAAGAATGAGGAACAAGATGAGGATGAAACAAAATTAGAGATGGATTCTATTCTTGAGGATAATGAAGCCAAAGATCCAAATAAGAGTATTTCGGCACCTGAGGTAACGTTTAAGGTTTCACTTTTTACTAATGTTTCTTCTCCACCTTTTCCTAGTAGATTTGCAAAGTTCAAGGAGGAAGAACATGAACAACACATGCCGGAAACCTTAAACAACTTGTTTGTGGAGGTCATTCAACAAGTATCAAAATATGCTCCATTCCTCGATGACATATGCACCACAAAGGATGATGGAATAATACTTGTAATGGAGAATGCATCCACTGTTGTGCAAAGAAAGCTTCCTCTCAAACGCATAAATTTGGGAAATTTCATGTATGAGCCTGACAAGCCTAAAATGCCAAGAAGGGGTGTTGGTTAGGTTCAAAACACTAAATCAAGTGCTAATTGGGGGAGGCAGCCTAATTAGTGAAAGCATTGCCAAACTGCCATCCTCAGATTTGCTCTCTTTTTCTTTATCTTTTTCTTATGTTTCTTTGCTAATTGTGTTTAGTGTTTCTGAGTTCATTTAGGCTGCATAAGTTTATTTTGTTTATTAGTTCTTTTCACTTACACATGATTCTTTCATTTGGGATTAATAGCATTACATTAATGACAATGTAAGAATTATGTGTGGGGGGAAGAATTTAGGATTTTATTTAGAGAAAGTTTTTGAGTCTTTTTATGTTGTTTTTCTTTCTGATCCTTGTTTTGAAAATAACTAGATGTAAATATAATTTTTAATTTTTTTAACCCCGATTAAATGGCGGATAACGGTACTCCGTGATTATTTAAATCGGTTCCATCAGCTACCCACAAAACTGATATTGTATATAAATTTTTCTTCCAATTTCTCTTTCAATTTTTTTCATTTTTTTTTCAAGATGGATGATATTCTCACAAGATTGCGGAAACGATTTCCTCCTTTTCCTCGAAATATTTTACTGAAGCTTTACCAAGTTTGATTTGAAAGATTAAGAATGCTTATGCACAAAGGGATTCCTGAAGACATACGTTGGATAATTGAAGCCAAGGTACGTGAAGATGAATATCTTCCTGTTTTGCATTTACCAGGTACAGGTAGAAGCACTTTTGCAAAGAAGCGACGAGCAAAGCGCATGAGTTCAAATTGCCACAAATGTGCACGATGGACGTGTAACAGTAAATGTAGTTCTATTGGGATTCCGTCCTCTAATCGAGATGATAAAATTGAATTCATTAAGGATGGACTGAGTAAGGAGAATTTGGGTAATATCCAACTTTCTCTTGAGACGCATCCTAGTGGAGACGTACAAAGAGAAATTCTTGATTTATGGCCGCAATTCCAAAGGGAATGGCAACATCTTGGGAATCTGATGTTAAAAGACCCTGTTTGCCAGCTTGTAAGAAAACTGGATGGGAAGCATATCCTCGACTCATAGAAGGCGTTTAAGCCGTTTATGGATGTAAAACCAGAGGAAGATGTGAGCCACAATCACAACTACAATAAATGACTTCTCAGCTTTTGGTTTGATTTGCAATAACTTTATTTTGGTTTAATTTACGTGTTGTTCGATTTGTGTAATTATTCTCGTTTTTTTTTTATTTGTCTTTTACGGTTGATTTTTTCTTCTTTTTTTGATTTTCTTCCTGAAATCACGCAAAAATCTTTTGTTAGGTTAACATTTTCTTCTGACAGGTCAGATACACTTTCGGTGACATTATTACTCTTGTCTGATTCAATACTCAGTCCTCTATATATTACACCATGTACTCATTCTCTTTCAGGCACTCGAAAAAAAAAAAGAAAAAAAAATGGAAAGTACTTCGTCCCAACGCATTAAAAAAATTTGTGTCTTTGGAGGTGCTTATCCAGGGAAAAATAACATATTCGCTGATGAAGCCATAAGAGTTGGAGTAATACTTGCCCAACAAAAGATCCAGTTGATTTATGGAGGCGGTAGTACGGGTTTAATGGGAGCAGTTGCTACAACAGCACACGCCGGAGGAAGTCCAGTTCTAGGAATCGTGCCAAAACTATTCACAGATTTTTGTGGACCTACCTTGGGTAAGGAAATACAAGTCTGGAGTATCCCTGAACGGATGACAATCATGTACCATTCTGCCGATGCATTCATTGCTTTACCAGGAGGTCTGGGTACATTGGAAGAAATAGCTTGCGTGGCTTCTTGTTCATCTTTGGTCACAAATAAGAAACCCATTGGTTTGCTTAATATTAATGGTTATTTTAGTAATTTGCTTTCATATTTAGATAATGCTGTGGAAAATGGATTCATGTTTTCAGAGGCAAGGAGAACCATAATTTCTGCTACAACCATTGAAGATTTACTCAAAAAGCTCCAAGCTTATGAGTGTTTATCTGCTACGGTTGTTTCGCAAACGCTCGGAAAAAGAAAAAGAGATATGGACGAGCAAGGAGTGGATTGCACTTTGTCTTTGTGACATTATCTAACATTTTGTTTGTTGTGTCTCAGTTATAATAAGTGGTTAGCAACCTCTACAGGTAATATATCCTAAATTTTACCTTCAAAAAAAAAAAAAAAAAAAAGAAAGAAATTTGTGTTTTAAGCCATTTAAAAGTATTCATTCTGAACAAGGTCTGAGTAAGGGAGACTTGAGACATACCTTGTCAGTTTGATTTTAATCTTTTTATGTTTACTTGTTAATTTTTGTTTAGTATTTTAGGATTATTTAGGTTGCATGGTTTTGTTTTGTTTTGAGTCTTAGTTGTTCCTATTCTTATGTTATTAGTTCTTTTCTCTTACACATGATTCTTTCATTTGGGTTAATAGACTTACATTGAGGACAATGTAAGAATTAAGTGTGGGGGGAATGATTTAGGATTTCTTTTATTTTTGTCTACTATTTTTTTTATGAGTCTTTATTATTATTATTATTATTATTTTTTTAGTGTGTTTTAGTTCCTTTTTAATACAATGATGAGATATGAATTGCATAAGTCTAAAACAGATTTATTAGTGAGAAGATTTTCATGAGAATTGAGCTTGATGTCAACCTTTTTACGAGCCAATGTTAATATGATATGTTGATTGAGAAAGAAGCATGTTTAGACTT
This sequence comes from Fremontodendron californicum, assembly GCA_030761205.1. Classification (NCBI taxonomy): domain Eukaryota; kingdom Viridiplantae; phylum Streptophyta; class Magnoliopsida; order Malvales; family Malvaceae; genus Fremontodendron; species Fremontodendron californicum. The sequence goes on from JAULJL010000037.1 coordinate 7,771,650, forward strand.
AATCTGACTTGTATAATCATCCTTGTGAGTTTTTGAGCCTATAATGATTGATGCATTATACAAATCAATCTAATTTCTTTCTTGAGTGCTCTTATGATTACATGATTCTCTAGAACTTGCTTTAAACCGTTTGAGACTATATTGATACATGTGACAACATGAATATGATAGAGGCATTAGGATTATAACCAGAGCCAAACAGCCATCCATTATTAATGTTCTAAGAGAACATCCCCACTAGTGAGCCAATTTGAGCCTACATTAAATATGCTGTTTTATTGGTAACCACAACTTACACCTAGCCTAAATATACTTATATCCTTACCCTTGTTCTAAAGATGGATTATATATTTTGAGACATATTGCAAAAAAACAAGGGATATTTTTAGTTAAAAATTTTGGTTAGAAACAAGAAATAAGTGTGGGGGGAAAAGAAAAGAAAAGTCAAGAGAAAAAGAAATGGAATACTGGAAAATATATTCCTATGTAAAAAAAAAAAATATATGAATCATCTCTTGAATTTGTGGAAAAAGAAAAAGATGTTACAAAGTTGTTTAGAATGAAGAAAAGGCCCAACATGAATATCCGGCCTAGGTGACTATGTACTTGTAAAGAGCTTTGAGAAGTTTCTTTGTATGATCTTTTTATGTCTCTAAACTTTATGAACTCTTTGGAACCTTTTTGATATCTTTATCCTTTTGTTCTTCAACCACATTACAAACCCCTTGGCCCCATTACAACCTTGATTAAAGACCTCTTGATTTATGAAGTTGCATGATCTTTTAGTGGAGAATAGGTGGACAAGCAAGCATATGGTAGAACTATTTTCATGAGATTGATTGAGTGTAAACACTTTACCACTACTTTAAAGAGTGAAAATCATGAGAGTATCCCATGTGAGAGTTTGAGATTAAGTTTGAATATGCACTATTTTGATTGAAATATGTTATGTTAATATTGGCTTAACTCAAACTATTTACATTCAAGCAAGAATTTTTGTGAATTTCTTTAAGCTATTGATTAGTTTTTAAGACTTGTCCAATGATTATCTCTAATTTATATTGGAAGGATTAGTTATAATTATTATTTTTAGTTTTTCTTATGTCTTCAATGTTTGTGGGTATCGTTCTAGTAAACCCTCACGAGACTAAACTCGTCCACTAGAGACACTTAGGGGTTTAAAGGCTTGTGTCACATGCTAAGTGCCACCGTGATTTCCTACGAAAATGGATTAGATTAGATTTTCTTATTTTATTGAGTCGTTGCTAGGGACTAGCAACAATCTAAGTGTGGGGGTGTGATAATTCGTATAATTATATAGTTTTTAGTTATGTTTTATTATTGTTTTGTGTCAAATATGAGTTATTATTGTTTAGTCTAATTGTGTTTATGATCTTTTATATTTTTATGTAATTTGGTGTTTTTCACAAGTTTCTTTGAGTGATTTCAGATTACTAGAATTAAGGGCAAATCCAGTTCAGTTCCAGTTCCGACACCTTTTGCCATATCAGCTATATCTCGAGTTTCACTGATTCAATAAGGCTGAAATTCTAACCGTGCAAAGTTAAGAGGCATATCTATCTTTTTCATGTTTTACATTTCTTGAAACGGAGTCGTTTTCCCTAGCGAAATCGACCATCAAGTTGGCTGATGTGCAATGACGTCTGTGCTGACCTGTTTTCGTATTTTGCCCATATCTTCTTATCCACATCAGCAAATGAGCTGATTCCAACGGCTATGGATCAGTAACGGATAGGGGAACATTTGTCTAGAAGACCATGTGATCAGATCAGGCCTCCAAAATTGACAAAATCGACCATCAAGTTGGCTGATCAAAATTGTCATACAATATGACGAAAATTGTAAGAAAAATGCACCCACCTATTATACCTACCTTTGAAATTTGTAAAGCTTGTCTCTTGTCATTTAGCCTTCCAAAATGTGTATAAATAGAGGGCCTTGGATGATTGTAAGAGATGGTAGATTGGTAGGAAATTAGCCATTGTAATAAAATTCTCTAAGTTTTCTTCTTCTTTCTTTTCTCTAGTTTTCTTTTTCTTTATTTTCTTCTTCTTCTTTCTTTCTTTTATTTCCTTCTTAGATTCTCTTTAATTTTATGTTTATGTTTACAATGCCTATGCTAGGCTAAACTTCTATTTGGTTAAGGGTGATTTCAAAGCCCTAGACATATTTTGTGATTGATTTTCAGATTCTATCTATCATTAATTTTCTATCAAAGTTGCTTATGTTCTTCTACAAGAATTGTTCATGATGTTGTCTTGATTTATTTAGGTGTACAACTAGATAGATCTTGATAATTATCTATTGCTAGTTTAGGAGTCTTGATCCGTGTAATTGTCTTGATTTCCTATTCATAAGTGGCAATTTGTGATTAATGATTATGGTCAAGTTTTCAATAATTGCAAAGTGGAACATAACCTAAGTTGAACAATCCGAGCTTATGTGTTTGTTGCTTAGATCAACCTATCTTTCTCATCATAAAGCTGCCATTAAATTGAATTTAGAGAGCTTATTCTAGGTTGCTTAATGGTTAGAGATTAAATAGAGAGCTTGTTCTATTTAACGACAAACTAAGAAAAGATTGGGATAACAGAGCTTGTTGTTATCTACGGTTGTTAACTTTGATAGTTGGTTGATATTGATAGATCTGAAATTGATTCTTAATGATGTCTAGTGGTGGAGAATGAAACCTTAACCATATTTTTCATATTTGATTCTTCTTACTTACTTGTTTTCTTACTTTTCTAGTTTGCTTATTTTTAAAAGTATATTTATTTTTATTGGCTGGTTATACCGCCTAATTTGTATATTAACTTTGTTTTATTTTTATTGGCTGGTTATACCGCCTAATTTAGTATATATATTTTTATTGGCTGGTTATACCGCCTAATTTAGTATGTATATTTTTATCGGCTGGTTATACCGCCTTGCATCTTATTCTTATTATTTACTTTAGTTTAAATCTGGCTTCAAAAACCCCTTTTCTTTTATTGTTTTCTTTGAACGTAAGTTATAAACTAATAACTCATAGATTAAAACCCAATCCCTGAGGACTCGACCCTTGCTAATCATTATACTTACAATTGATCTTTTTAGTGCAAGGTTAAATAAGATACACTCTTTTGGGTGCATCAGTTATGTTCCACTTTGCAATTATTGAAAACTTGACCATAATCATTAATCACAAATTGCCACGTATGAATAGGAAATCAAGACAATTACACGGATCAAGACTCCTAGACTAGCAATAGATAATTATCAAGATCTATCTAGTTGTACACCTAAATAAATCAAGACAACATCATGAACAATTCTTGTAGAAGAACATAAGCAACTTTGATAGAAAATTAATGATAGATAGAATCTGAAAATCAATCACAAAACATGTCTAGGGCTTTGAAATCACCCTTAACCAAATAGAAGTTTAGCCTAGCATAGGCATTGTAAACATAAACATAAAATTAAAGAGAATCTAAGAAGGAAATAAAAGAAAGAAAGAAGAAGAAGAAAATAAAGAAAAAGAAAACTAGAGAAAAGAAAGAAGAAGAAAACTTAGAGAATTTTATTACAATGGCTAATATCCTACCAATGTACAATGTCTCATACAATCATCCAAGGCCCTCTATTTATACACATTTTGGAGGACTAAATGACAAGAGACAAGCTTTACAAATTTCAAAGGTAGGTATAATAGGTGGGTGCATTTTTCTAACAATTTTCGTCATATTGTATGACAATTTTGATCAGCCAACTTGATGGTCGATTTTGTCAATATTGGAAGCTTGATCTGATCACATGGTCTTCTAGAAAAATGTTCCCCTATCAGTTAGTGATCCATAGCCGTTGGAATCGGCTCATTTGCTGATGTGGATCAGAAGATATGGTTAAAATACCAAAACAGGTCAGCACAGACGTCATTGCACATCAGCCAACTTGATGGTCGATTTCGCTAGGGAAAACGACTCCGTTTCAAGAAGTGTAAAACATAAACAAGTTAGATATGCCTCTTAGCTTTGCACGGTTAAAATTTTAGCCTTATTGCTTATGTGAAACTCCAGATATAGCTGATATGGCAAAAGGTGTTGAAACTGGAACTGAACTGAATTTGCCCTTAATTGTTGATTTAACCTAGTAATCTGAAATCACTCAAAGAAACTCGTAAAAAAAAACACCAAATTACATAAAAACATAAAAGATCATAAACACAATTAGACTAAGTAATAATAACTCGTATTTGACACAAAACAATAATAAAACATAACTAAAAACTATATAATTATACGAGTTATCACACCCCCACACTTAGATTGTTGCTAGTCCCTAGCAACGACTCAGTAAAAATAAAATAAGAAAATCTAATCTAATCCATTTTCGTAGGAAATCACGGTGGCACTTAGCATGTGACACAAGCCTTTAAACCCCTAGGTGTCCCTAGTGGATGAGTTTAGTCTCGTGAGGGTTTACTAGGACGATACCCACAAACATTGAAAAAGTAAAATATAAATAAACTACATATACTAAAAATATTTACTCCTAATCCTTTCAATACACATTAGAGACAATCTTTGAACAAGTCTTATAAACTAATCAATAGCTTAAAGAATTTCACAAAAAATCATGCTTGAATGTAAATTGTTTGAGTTAAGCCAATATTAACATAACATATTTCAATCAAAATAGTGCATATTCAAACTTAATCTCAACTACTCACATGGGATACTCTCATGATTTTCATTCTTTAAAGTAGTGGTAAAGTGTTTACACTCAATCAATCTCATGAAAACAGTTCTACCATATTCTTGCTTGTCCACCTATTCTCCACTATTTAGATCATACAACTTCATGAATCAAGAGGTCTTTAATCAAGGTTGTAATGGGGCCAAAGGGTTATAATGTGGTTAAAGAACAAAAGGATAAAGATATCACAAAGGTTCCAAAGAGTTCATAGAGTTTAGAGACATAATAAGATCATACAATTAAAACTTCTCAAAACTCTTATAAAGCACATAATGACATAGGCTAAATATTCATGCTGAGCCTTTGCATCATTCTAACCAACTTTGTAACATCTTTTTCTTTACTTTAACTAGAAGTTCAAGAGAAGATTTTTTTTTTTTTTAATATGGGAATGTATTTGACAATGATCCCTTTCTTTTTCTCTTGACTTTTTCTTTTCTTTTGTTCCCCCACACTTATCTTTTGTTTCCAACCCAAATTTTTAACTAAAAATATCCCTTGTTTTTTTGCAATATGTCTCAAAATATATAATCCATCTTTAGAACAAGGGTTATATTTAGGCTAGGTGTAAGTTGTGGTTACCAAATAAATAGCTTATTCAATGTAGGCTCAAATTGGCTCACTAGGGGTGTGTTCTCTTGGAACATCAATAAGGGATGGCTGTTTGGCCCTGGCTAAAAATCCTAATGCCTCTATCATATTCATGTTGTCACATGCATCAATATAGTCTCAAACGGTTTAAAGTAAGTTCTAGAGAATCATGTAATCATAAGAGCACTCAAGAAAGAAATTAGATTGATTTGTATAATGCATCAATCATTATAGGCTCAAAAACTCACAAGGATGATTATACAAGTCAGATTAAGTCTAAATGATAACTCGTATAATTATATAGTTTTTAGTTATGTTTTATTATTGTTTTGTGTCAAATACGAGTTATTATTGTTTAGTCTAATTGTGTTTATGATCTTTTATATTTTTATGTAATTTGGTGTTTTTCACAAGTTTCTTTGAGTGATTTCAGATTACTAGAATTAAGGGCAAATCCAGTTCAGTTCCAGTTCCGACACCTTTTGCCATATCAGCTATATCTGGAGTTTCACTGAAGCAATAAGGCTGAAATTTTAACCGTGCAAAGTTAAGAGGCATATCTATCTTTTTCATGTTTTATACTTCTTGAAACAGAGTCGTTTTCCCTAGCGAAATCAACCATCAAGTTGGCTGATGTGCAATGACATCTGTCCTGAGCAGTTTTCGCATTTTGACCATATCGTCCGATACACATCAGCAAATGAGCTGATTCCAATGGCTATGGATCACTAACTGATAGGGGAACATTTGTCTAGAAGCCATGTGATCAGATAAAGCCTCCAATATTGAAGAAATCGACCATCAAGTTGGCTGATGTGCAATGACGTCTATGCTGACCTGTTTTCGTATTTTGCCCATATCTTCTTCTCCACATCAGAAAATGAGCTGATTTCAACGGCTATGAATCAGTAACTCATAGGGGAACATTTTTCTAGAAGACCATGTGATCAGATCAGGCCTCCAAGATTGACAAAATCGACCATCAAGTTGGCTGATCAAAATGGTCATACAATATGACGAAAATTGTTAGAAAAATGCACCCACCTATTATACCTACCTTTGAAATTTGTAAAGCTTGTCTCTTGTCATTTAGCCCTCCAAAATGTGTATAAATAGAGGGCCTTGGATGATTGTAGAGAATCATATTGTACATAGGTAGGATATTAGCCATTGTAATAAAATTCTCTAAGTTTTCTTCTTCTTTCTTTTCTCTAGTTTTGTTTTTCTTTAGAAAGAGCAAGAGGTTGGCTAATTAATATTCTTCTTCTTCTTCTTTCTTTCTTTTATTTTCTTCTTAGATTCTATTTAATTTTATGTTTATAATGCCTATGCTAGGCTAAACTTCTATTTGGTTAAGGGTGATTGATGCACCCAAAAGAGTGTATCTTATTTAACCTTGCACTAAAAAGATCAATTGTAAGTATAGTAGTTAGCAAGGGTCGAGTCCTCAGGGATTGGGTTTTAGTTTATAAGTTAATAGTTTATAACTTACGTTCAAAGAAAACAAGAAAAGAAAAAGGGTTTTTGAAGCCAGATTTAAACTAAAGTAAATAATAAGAATAAGATGCAAGGCGGTATAACCAGCCAATAAAGATATATATACTAAATTAGGCGGTATAACCAGCCAATAAAAATATATATACTAAATTAGGCGGTATAACCAGCCAATAAAAATAAAACAAAGTTAATATACAAATTAGGCGGTATAACCAGCCAATAAAAATAAATATAAAAAATAAGCAAACTAAAAGTAAGAAAACAAGTAAGTAAGAAGAATCAAATATGAAAAATATGGTTAAGGTTTCATTCTCCACCACTAGACATCATTAAGAATCAATTTCAGATCTATCAATATCAACCAACTATCAAAGTTAACAACCGTAGATAACAACAAGCTCTGTTATCCCAATCTTTCCTTAGTTTGTCGTTAAATAGAACAAGCTCTCTATTTAATCTCTAACCATCAAACAACCTAGAATAAGCGCTCTAGATTCAATTTAATGGCAGCTTTATAATGAGAAAGATAGGTTGATCTAAGCAACAAACACATAAGCTCGGATTGTTCAACTTAGGTTATGTTCCACTTTGCAATTATTGAAAACTTGACCATAATCATTAATCACAAATTGCCACTTATGAATAGGAAATCAAGACAATTACACGGATCAAGACTCCTAAACTAGCAATAGATAATTATCAAGATCTATCTAGTTGTACACCTAAACAAATCAAGACAACATCATGAACAATTCTTGTAGAAGAACATAAGCAACTTTGATAGAAAATTAATGATAGATAGAATCTGAAAATCAATTATAAAACATGTCTAGGGCTTTGAAATCACCCTTAACCAAATAGAAGTTTAGCCTAGCATAGGCATTGTAAACATAAACATAAAATTAAAGAAAATCTAAGAAGAAAATAAAAGAAAGAAAGAAGAAGAGGAAGAATATTAATTATCCAACCTCTTTCTCTCTCTAAAGAAAAAGAAAACTAGAGAAAAGAAAGAAAACTAGAGAAAAGAAAGAAGAAGAAAACTTAGAGAATTTTATTAAAATGGCTAATATCCTACCTATGTACAATATGATCCCTTACAATCATCCAAGGCCCTCTATTTATACACATTTTGGAGGGCTAAATGACAAGAGACAAGCTTTACAAATTTCAAAGGTAGGTATAATAGATGGGTGCATTTTCTAACAATTTTCGTCATACATGACGATTTTGATCAGCCAACTTGATGGTCGATTTTGTCAATTTTGCAGGCCTTATCTGATCACATGGTCTTCTAGAAAAATGTTACCCTATCCGTTACTGATTCATAGCCGTTGGAATCAGCTCATTTGCTGATGTGGATAAGAAGATATGGGCAAAATACGAAAACAGGTCAGCACAGACGTCATTGCACATCAGCCAACTTCATGGTCGATTTCGCTAGGGAAAACGACTCCGTTTCAAGAAGTGTAAAACATGAAAAAGATAAATATGCCTCTTAGCTTTGCACGGCTACGAATTTCAGCCTTATTGCTTCAGTGACACTCGAGATATAGCTGATATGGCAAAAGGTGTCGGAACTGGAACTGAACTGGATTTACCCTTAATTCTAGTAATCTGAAATCACTCAAAGAAACTTGTGAAAAACACCAAAATACATAAAGATCATAAACACAATTAGACTAAACAATAATAACTCGTATTTGACACAAAACAATAATAAAACATAACTAAAAACTATATAATTATACGAGTTATCACACCCCCACACTTAGATTGTTGCTAGTCCCTAGCAACGACTCAATAAAAATAAAATAAGAAAATCTAATCTAATCCATTTTCGTAGGAAATCACGGTGGCACTTAGCATGTGACACAAGCCTTTAAACCCCTAGGTGTCCCTAGTGGACGAGTTTAGTCTCGTGAGGGTTTACTAGAACGATACCCACAAACATTGAAAAACTAAAATATAAATAAACTACATATACTAAAAATATTTACTCCTAATCCTTTCAATACAAATTAGAGACAATCTTTGAACAAGTCTTATAAACTCATCAATAGCTTAAAGAATTTCACAAAAAATCATTCTTGAATGTAAATTGTTTGAGTTAAGCCAATATTAACATAACATATCTCAATCAAAATAGTGTATGTTCAAATTTAATCTCAACTTCTCACATGTGATACCCTCATGATTTTCACTCTTTAAAGTAGTGGTGAAGTGTTTACACTCAATCAATCTCATGAAAATAGTTCTACCATATTCTTGCTTGTCCACCTATTCTCCACTATTTAGATCATACAACTTCATGAATCAAGAGGTCTTTAATCAAGGTTGTAATGGGGCCAAGGGGTTTGTAATGTGGTTGAAGAACAAAAGGATAAAGATATCACAAAGGTTCCAAAGAGTTCATAAAGTTTAGAGACATAATAAGATCATACAAAGAAACTTCTCAAAACTCTTTACAAGTACATAGTCACATAGGCTAAATATTCATGTTGAGCCTTTGCTTCATTCTAACCAACTTTGTAACATCTTTTTCTTTACTTTAACTAGAAGTTCAAGAGAAGATTTTTTTTTTTTTTTTTTTGAATATGGGAATGTATTTAACAATGATCCCTTTCTTTTTCTCTTGACTTTTTCTTTTCTTCCCCCACACTTATCTTTTGTTTCTAACCCAAATTTTCAACTAAAAATATCCCTTGTTTTTTGCAATATGTCTCAAAATATATAATCCATCTTTAGAACAAGGGTAAGGATATAAGTATATTTAGGTTAGGGACAAGTTATGGTTACCAAAGAGATAGCTTATTCAATGTAGGCTCAAATTGGTTCACTAAGGGTGTGTTCTCTTGGAACATCAATAAGAGATGGCTGTTTGGCCCTGGCTAAAAATCCTAATGCCTCTATCATATTCATGTTGTCACATGCATCAATATAGTCTCAAACGGTTTAAAGCAAGTTCTAGAGAATCATGTAATCATAAGAGCACTCAAGAAAGAAATTAGATTGATTTGTATAATGCATCAATCATTTTAGGCTCAAAAACTCACAATGATGATTATACAAGTCAGTTTTAAGTCTAAACATGCTTCTTTCTCAATCAACATATCATATTAACATTGGCTCATAAAAATTAGTATCAAGCTTAATTCTCATGAAAATGTTCTCACTAGTAACCAGTTTAGACCTATGCAATTCATATCTCATCATTGTATTAAAAAGAAACTAAAACACACTAAAAATAATAATAATAAAGACTCATAAAAAAAAAAATAGTAGACGAAAATAAAAGAAATCCTAAATCATTCCCCCCACACTTAATTCTTACATTGTCCTCAATGTAAGTCTATTAACCCAAATGAAAGAATCATGTGTAAGAGAAAAGAACTAATAACATAAGAATAGGAACAACTAGACTCAAAACAAAACAAAACAAACTCATGCAACCTAAATAATCCTAAAATACTAAAGAAAAATTAACAAGTAAACATAAAAAGATTAAAATCAAACTGACAAGGTATGTCTCAAGTCTCCCTTACTCAGACCTTGTTCAGAATGAATACTTCTAAATTGCTTAAAACACAACAAACTTTTTTTTATTTTTTTTTATTTTTTTTTTGAAAAGAAGAAATCAAACTGACAAGGTATGTCTCAAGTCTCCCTTACTCAGACCTTGTTCAGAATGAATACTTCTAAATGGCTTAAAACACAACAATTTTTTTTTTTTTAAATTAGCAAAATATGTCCCTTACCCCATACTAAAATATGACATTGTCCCCAATGTCAAATTTTAAAGGTAGGATTTAGGAGATATTACCTGCAGAGGTTGCTAACCACTTATTATAACTGAGACACAACAAACAAAATGTTAGATAATGTCACAAAGACAAAGTGCAATCCACTCCTTGCTCGTCCATATCTCTTTTTCTTTTTCCGAGCGTTTGCGAAACAACCGTAGCAGATAAACACTCATAAGCTTGGAGCTTTTTGAGTAAATCTTCAATGGTTGTAGCAGAAATTATGGTTCTCCTTGCCTCTGAAAACATGAATCCATTATCCACAGCATTATCTAAATATGAAAGCAAATTACTAAAATAACCATTAATATTAAGCAAACCAATGGGTTTCTTATTTGTGACCAAAGATGACCAAGAAGCCACGCAAGCTATTTCTTCCAATGTACCCAGACCTCCTGGTAAAGCAATGAATGCATCGGCAGAATGGTACATGATTGTTATCCGTTCAGGGATACTCCAGACTTGTATTTCCTTACCCACGGTAGGTCCACAAAAACCTGTGAATAGTTTTGGCACGATTCCTAGAACTGGACTTCCTCCGGCGTGTGCTGCTGTAGCGACTGCTCCCATTAAACCCGTACTACCGCCTCCATAAATCAAGTGGATCTTTTGTTGGGCAAGTATTACTCCAACTCTTATGGCTTCATCAGCGAATATGTTATTTTTCCCTGGATAAGCACCTCCAAAGACACAAATTTTTTTAATGCGCTGGGACGAAGTACTTTCCATTTTTTTTTTTTCGAGTGCCTGAAAGAGAATGAGTACATGGTGTAATATATAGAGGACTGAGTAGTGAATCAGACAAGAGTAATAATGTCGCCGAAAGTGTATCTGACCTGTCAGAAGAAAATGTTAACCTAACAAAAGATTTTTGCGTGATTTCAGGAAGAAAATCAAAAAGAGAAGAAAAAATCAACCGTAAAAAACAAATAAATAAAAAAAAATGAGAATAATTACACAAATCGAACAACACGTAAATTAAACCAAAATAAAGTTATTGCAAATCAAACCAAAAGCTGAGAAGTCGTTTATTGTAGTTGTGATTGTGGCTCACATCTTCCTCTGGTTTTACGTCCAGAAACGGCTTAAACGCCTTCTATGAGTCGAGGATATGCTTCCCATCCAGTTTTCTTACAAGCTGGCAAACAGGGTCTTTTAACATCAGATTCCCAAGATGTTGCCATTCCCTTTGGAATTGCGGCCATAAATCAAGAATTTCTCTTTGTACGTCTCCACTAGGATGCGTCTCAAGAGAAAGTTGGATATTACCCAAATTCTCCTTACTCAGTCCATCCTTAATGAATTCAATTTTATCATCTCGATTAGAGGACGGAATCCCAATAGAACGACATTTACCGTTACACGTCCATCGTGCACATTTGTGGCAATTTGAACTCATGCGCTTTGCTCGTCGCTTCTTTGCAAAAGTGCTTCTACCTGTACCTGGTAAATGCAAAACAGGAAGATATTCATCTTCACGTACCTTGGCTTCAATTATCCAACGTATGTCGTCAGGAATCCCTTTGTGCATAAGCATTCTTAATCTTTCAAATCGAACTTGGTAAAGCTTCAGTAAAATATTTCGAGGAAAAGGAGGAAATCGTTTCTGCAATCTTGTGAGAATATCATCCATCCTGAAAAAAAAAAATGAAAGACAAATTGAAGGAGCAATTTATATACAATATCAGTTTTGTGGGTAGCTGATGGAACCGACTTAAATAATCACGGAGTACCGTTATCCGCCGTTTAACCGGGGTTAAAAAATTATATTTACATCTAGTTATTTTCAAAACAAGGATCAGAAAGAAAAACAACATAAAAAGACTCAAAAACAAAACACTCTAAATAAAATCCTAAATTCTTCCCCCCACACATAATTCTTACATTGTCATTAATGTAATGCTATTAATCCCAAATGAAAGAATCATGTGTAAGTGAAAATAACTAATAAACAAAATAAACTTATGCAGCCTAAATGAACTTAGAAACACTAAACACAATTAGCAAAGAAACATAAGAAAAAGATAAAGAAAAAGAGAGCAAATCTGAGGATGGCAGTTTGGCAATGCTTTCACTAATTAGGCTGCCTCCCCCAATTAGTACTTGATTTAGTGTTTTGAACCTAACCAACACCCCTTCTTGGCATTTTAGGCTTGTCAGGCTCATACATGAAATTTCCCAAATTTATGCGTTTGAGAGGAAGCTTTCTTTGCACAACAGTGGATGCATTCTCCATTACAAGTATTATTCCATCATCCTTTGTGGTGCATATGTCATCGAGGAATGGAGCATATTTTGATATTTGTTGAATGACCTCCACAAACAAGTTGTTTAAGGTTTCCGGCATGTGTTGTTCATGTTCTTCCTCCTTGAACTTTGCAAATCTACTAGGAAAAGGTGGAGAAGAAACATTAGTAAAAAGTGAAACCTTAAACGTTACCTCAGGTGCCGAAATACTCTTATTTGGATCTTTGGCTTCATTATCCTCAAGAATAGAATCCATCTCTAATTTTGTTTCATCCTCATCTTGTTCCTCATTCTTCAAGGTCACAATAGTAGCATTCTCTTTTGGGTTAACCATCGTTTGGGCTGGGAGTTCTTCAGATCTTTGTGCTACCCATCCCACCATACTACTAGCCAATTGGCTCATTTGCTTTTCCAAACTCTGGATGCTTGCCCTTGTTTCCTGTTGAAATTGCAAAGAATCAGTAACAAGAGAATAGACAAGATCTTCTAAAGAAGTACCTGAGTTTTGAGTCATATGTGGTGGTTGAAAAAGATCTGGTTCTTGAGACCATGATTGATTGAAGCTAGATGGATGAGTGTAATTGGCATAAGGATCTACTTCTTGGTAATTTTTCGAGTAGCCATAATTAGTATGATCCCACCATCCCTCATGGTAAGTGTTTGAGTAATGATCATACTGTTGGTCGTGGAACACTTGATGGCCTTGACATCCTTCCATGGCCAATTGTTGAACTGGGGAGGTGAGATTGGCTTGTTGATTCTCCATGTTCATGTATGCCACCAACTCTTCAAGTGTTAGATTGCTCAATTCCATTTTTTTTTTTAATTTGAAAAGAAAAACTTGTATGTACAAGAAAATAAAACTAATTAGAACTGAAAATAAGAATAAACCAAGTAACAAATAAACTAAAGAAAGCAATCCCCGGCAACGGCGCCAAAAATTTGATACACCCAAAAGAGTGTATCTTATTTAACCTTGCACTAAAAAGATCAATTGTAAGTATAGTAGTTAGCAAGGGTCGAGTCCTCAGGGATTGGGTTTTAGTTTATAAGTTAATAGTTTATAACTTACGTTCAAAGAAAACAAGAAAAGAAAAGGGGTTTTTGAAGCCAGATTTAAACTAAAGTAAATAATAAGAATAAGATGCAAGGCGGTATAACCAGCCAATAAAGATATATATACTAAATTAGGCGGTATAACCAGCCAATAAAAATATATATACTAAATTAGGCGGTATAACCAGCCAATAAAAATAAAACAAAGTTAATATACAAATTAGGCGGTATAACCAGCCAATAAAAATAAATATAAAAAATAAGCAAACTAAAAGTAAGAAAACAAGTAAGTAAGAAGAATCAAATATGAAAAATATGGTTAAGGTTTCATTCTCCACCACTAGACATCATTAAGAATCAATTTCAGATCTATCAATATCAACCAACTATCAAAGTTAACAACCGTAGATAACAACAAGCTCTGTTATCCCAATCTTTCCTTAGTTTGTCGTTAAATAGAACAAGCTCTCTATTTAATCTCTAACCATCAAACAACCTAGAATAAGCTCTCTAGATTCAATTTAATGGCAGCTTTATAATGAGAAAGATAGGTTGATCTAAGCAACAAACACATAAGCTCGGATTGTTCAACTTAGGTTATGTTCCACTTTGCAATTATTGAAAACTTGACCATAATCATTAATCACAAATTGCCACTTATGAATAGGAAATCAAGACAATTACACGGATCAAGACTCCTAAACTAGCAATAGATAATTATCAAGATCTATCTAGTTGTACACCTAAACAAATCAAGACAACATCATGAACAATTCTTGTAGAAGAACATAAGCAACTTTGATAGAAAATTAATGATAGATAGAATCTGAAAATCAATTATAAAACATGTCTAGGGCTTTGAAATCACCCTTAACCAAATAGAAGTTTAGCCTAGCATAGGCATTGTAAACATAAACATAAAATTAAAGAAAATCTAAGAAGAAAATAAAAGAAAGAAAGAAGAAGAGGAAGAATATTAATTATCCAACCTCTTGCGCTCTCTAAAGAAAAAGAAAACTAGAGAAAAGAAAGAAAACTAGAGAAAAGAAAGAAGAAGAAAACTTAGAGAATTTTATTAAAATGGCTAATATCCTACCTATGTACAATATGATCCCTTACAATCATCCAAGGCCCTCTATTTATACACATTTTGGAGGGCTAAATGACAAGAGACAAGCTTTACAAATTTCAAAGGTAGGTATAATAGATGGGTGCATTTTCTAACAATTTTCGTCATACATGACGATTTTGATCAGCCAACTTGATGGTCGATTTTGTCAATTTTGCAGGCCTTATCGGATCACATGGACTTCTAGAAAAATGTTACCCTATCAGTTACTGATTCATAGCCGTTGGAATGAGCTCATTTGCTGATGTGGATAAGAAGATATGGGCAAAATACGAAAACAGGTCAGCACAGACGTCATTGCACATCAGCCAACTTCATGGTCGATTTCGCTAGGGAAAACGACTCCGTTTCAAGAAGTGTAAAACATGAAAACGATAAATATGCCTCTTAGCTTTGCACGGCTACAAATTTCAGCCTTATTGCTTCAGTGACACTCGAGATATAGCTGATATGGCAAAAGGTGTCGGAACTGGAACTGAACTGGATTTACCCTTAATTCTAGTAATCTGAAATCACTCAAAGAAACTTGTGAAAAACACCAAAATACATAAAGATCATAAACACAATTAGACTAAACAATAATAACTCGTATTTGACACAAAACAATAATAAAACATAACTAAAAACTATATAATTATACGAGTTATCAGTGATTTCAAAGCCCTAGACATGTTTTGTGATTGATTTTCAGATTCTATCTATCATTAATTTTCTATCAAAGTTGCTTATGTTCTTCTACAAGAATTGTTCATGATGTTGTCTTGATTTATTTAGGTGTACAACTAGATAGATCTTGATAATTATCTATTGCTAGTTTAGGTGTCTTGATCCGTGTAATTGTCTTGATTTCCTATTCATAAGTGGCAATTTGTGATTAATGATTATGGTCAAGTTTTCAATAATTGCAAAGTGGAACATAACCTAAGTTGAACAATCCGAGCTTATGTGTTTGTTGCTTAGATCAACCTATCTTTCTCATCATAAAGCTGCCATTAAATTGAATTTAGAGAGCTTATTCTAGGTTGTTTAATGGTTAGAGATTAAATAGAGAGCTTGTTCTATTTAACGACAAACTAAGGAAAGATTGGGGTAACAGAGCTTGTTGTTATCTACGGTTGTTAACTTTGATAGTTGGTTGATATTGATAGATCTGAAATTGATTCTTAATGATGTCTAGTGGTGGAGAATGAAACCTTAACCATATTTTTCATATTTGATTCTTTTTACTTACTTGTTTTCTTACTTTTAGTTTGCTTATTTTTTATATTTACTTTTATTGGCTGGTTATACCGTCTAATTTGTATATTAACTTTGTTTTATTTCTATTGGCTGGTTATACCGCCTAATTTAATATATATATTTTTATTGGCTGGTTATACCGCCTAATTTAGTATATATATTTTTATTGGCTGGTTATACCGCCTTGCATCTTATTCTTATTATTTACTTTAGTTTAAATCTTGCTTCAAAAACCCATTTTCTTTTATTGTTCTTGAATTTAAGTTTTAAACTATTAACTTATAAACTAAAACCCAATCCCTGAGGACTCGACCCTTGCTAACTACTATACTTACAATTTATCTTTTTAGTGCAAGGTTAAATAAGATACACTCTTTTGGGTGCATCAAGTTTTTGGCGCCGTTGCCGGGGATTGTTTTCTTTAGTTTATTTGTTACTTGGTTTATTCTTATTTTCAGTTCTAATGAGTTTTATTTTCTTGTACATACGGGTTTTTCTTATCAAATTTTGAAAAAAAAAATAAAATAAAAAAAAAAAAACGATGGAATTGAGCAATCTAACACTTGAAGAGTTGGTGGCATACATGAACATGGAGAATCAACAAGCCAATCTCACCTTCCCAGTTCAACAATTGGCCATGGGAGGATGTCAAGGCCATCAAGTGTTCCAAGACCAACAGTATGATCATTACTCAAACACTTACCATGAGGGATGGTGGGATCATACTAATTATGGCTACTCGAAAAATTACCAAGAAGTAGATCCTTATGCCAATTACACTCATCCATCTAGCTTCAATCAATCATGGTCTCAAGAACCAGATCTTTTTCAACCACCACATATGACTCAAAACTCAGGTACTTCTTTAGAAGATCTTGTCTATTCTCTTGTTACTGATTCTTTGCAATTTCAACAGGAAACAAGGGCAAGCATCCAGAGTTTGGAAAAGCAAATGAGCCAATTGGCTAGTAGTATGGTGGGATGGGCAGCACAAAGATCTGAAGAACTCCCAGCCCAAACGATGATTAACCCAAAGGAGAATGCTACTATTGTGACCTTGAGGAATGAGGAACAAGATGAGGATGAGACAAAATTAGAGATGAATTATATTCTTGAGGATAATGAAGCCAATGATCCAAATAAGAGTATTTCGGCACCTGAGGTAACGTTTGAGATTCCAATTTTTACTAATGTTTCTTCTCCACCTTTTCCTAGTAGATTCGCAAAGTTCAAGGAGGATGAACATGAACAAGACACGCTGGAATCCTTAAACAGTTTGTTTGTGGATGTCATTCAACAAGTACCAAAAGATGCACCATTCCTCGATGAGATATGCACCACCAAGGGGTATGGAATAATACTTGTAATGGAGAATGCATCCACTGTTGTGCAAAGAAAGCTTCCTCTCAAACGCATAAATTTGGGAAATTTCATGTATGAGCCTGACAAGCCTAAAAAGCCAAGAAAGGGTGTTGGTTAGATTCAAAACACTAACTCAAGTGTTAATTGGGAAGACAGCCCAATTAAAGATGAAATTACCAACTTTCCATATTCAGATTTGCTTTCTCTTTCTTTTCTCTTTCTTTTCCTTTTTCTTTTATTATTTTTATTGTTTTTATTTTATTTCTTATGTTTCTTTGTTAATTGTGTTTACTGCTTTTAAGTTCATTTAGGCTGCATAAGTTTCTTTTGTTTAATAGTTCTTTTCTCTTACATATAATTCTTGCATTGGGGGATAATAGCATTACATTAATGACAATGTAAGAATTATGTGTGGGGGGAAGAATTTAAGATTTTATTTAGAGTGTTTTGTTTTTGAGTCTTTTTATGTTGTTTTTCTTTCTGATCCTGGTTTTGAAAATAACTAGATGTAAATATAATTTTTATTTTTATTTTTTAACCCCGGTTAAATGGCGGATAACGGTACTCCGTGATTATTTAAATCGGTTCCATCAGCTACCCAAAAAACTGATATTGTATATAAATTTCTCTTTCAATTTCTCTTTCATTTTTTTTTCAGGATGGATGATATTCTCACAAGATTGCAGAAACGATTTCCTCCTTTTCCTCGAAATATTTTACTGAAACTTTACCAAGTTCGATTTGAAAGATTAAGAATGCTTATGCACAAAGGGATTCCTGAAGATATACGTTGGATAATTGAAGCCAAGGTACGTGAAGATGAATATCTTCCTGTTTTGCATTTACCAGGTACAGGTAGAAGCACTTTTGCAAAAAAGCGACGAGCAAAGCGCATGAGTTCAAATTGCCACAAATGTGCACGATGGACGTGTAATGGTAAATGTCGTTCTATTGGGATTCCGTCCTCTAATCGAGATGATAAAATTGAATTCATTAAGGATGGACTGAGTAAGGAGAATTTGGGTAATATCCAACTTTCTCTAGAGACGCATCCTAGTGGAGACGTACAAAGAGAAATTCTTGATTTATGGCCGCAATTCCAAAGGGAATGGCAACATCTTGGGAATCTGATGTTAAAAGACCCTGTTTGCCAGCTTGTAAGAAAACTGGATGGGAAGCATATCCTCGACTCATAGAAGGCGTTTAAGCCGTTTCTGGACGTAAAACCAGAGGAAGATGTGAGCCACAATCACAACTACAATAAATGACTTCTCATCTTTTGGTTTGATTTGCAATAACTTCATTTTGGTTTAATTTACGTGTTGTTCGATTTGTGTAATTATTCTCTTTTTTTTTATTCGTCTTTTACGGTTTATTTTTCTTCTCTTTTTGATTTTCTTCCTGAAATCACGCAAAAATCTTTTGTTAGGTTAACATTTTCTTCTGACAGGTCAAATACACTTTCGGCGACATTATTACTCTTGACTTTTACGGTTGATTTTTCTTCTCTTTTTGATTTTCTTCCTGAAATCACGCAAAAATCTTTTGTTAGGTTAACATTTTCTTCTGACAGGTCAGATATACTTTCGGCGACATTATTACTTGATAACTCGTATAATTATATAGTTTTTAGTTATGTTTTATTATTGTTTTGTGTCAAATACGAGTTATTATTGTTTAGTCTAATTGTGTTTATGATCTTTTATATTTTTATGTATTTTGGTGTTTTTCACAAGTTTCTTTGAGTGATTTCAGATTACTAGAATTAAGGGCAAATCCAGTTCAGTTTCAGTTCCGACACCTTTTGCCATATCAGCTATATCTCGAGTTTCACTGAAGCAATAAGGCTGAAATTTGTAGCCATGCAAATCTAAGAGGCATATCTATCTTTTTCATGTTTTACACTTCTTAAAACGGAGTCGTTTTCCCTAGCGAAATCGACCATCAAGGTGGCTGATGTGCAATGACGTCTGTGCTGACATGTTTTCGTATTTTGCCCATATCTTCTTATCCACATCAGAAAATGAGCTGATTCCAACGGCTATGGTTCCTTAACTGATAGGGGAACCTTTGTCTAGAAGACCATGTGATCAGATCAGGCCTCCAATATTGAAGAAATCGACCATCAAGGTGGCTGATGTGCAATGACGTCTGTGCTGACATGTTTTCGTATTTTGCCCATATCTGCTTAACCACATCAGCAAATGAGCTGATTCCAACGGCTATGGTTCCGTAACTGATTGGGGAACCTTTTGCTAGAAGACCATGTGATCAGATCAGGCCTCCAACATTGACGAAATCGACCATCAAGTTGGCTGATCAAAATTGTCATACAATATGACGAAAATTGTTAGAAAAATTCACCCACCTATTATACCTACCTTTGAAATTTGTAAAGCTTGTCTCTTGTCATTTAGCCCTCCAAAATGTGTATAAATAGAGGGCCTTGGATGATTGTAGAGAATCATATTGTACATAGGTAGGATATTAGCCATTTTAATAAAATTCTCTAAGTTTTCTTCTTCTTTCTTTTCTCTAGTTTTCTTTCTTTTCTCTATTTTTCTTTTTCTTTAGAGAGAGCAAGAGGTTGGATAATTAATATTCTTCCTCTTCTTCTTTCTTTCTTTTATTTTCTTCTTAGATTTTCTTTAATTTTATGTTTATGTTTATAATGCCTATGCTAGGCTAAACTTCTATTTGGTTAAGGGTGATTTCAAAGCCCTAGACATGTTTTGTGATTGATTTTCAGATTCTATCTATCATTAATTTTCTATCAAAGTTGCTTATGTTCTTCTACAAGAATTGTTCATGATGTTGTCTTGATTTATTTAGGTGTACAACTAGATAGATCTTGATAATTATCTATTGCTAGTTTAGGAGTCTTGATCCGTGTAATTGTCTTGATTTCCTATTCATAAGTGGCAATTTGTGATTAATGATTATGGTCAAGTTTTCAATAATTGCAAAGTGGAACATAACCTAAGTTGAACAATCCGAGCTTATGTGTTTGTTGCTTAGATCAACCTATCTTTCTCATCATAAAGCTGCCATTAAATTGAATTTAGAGAGCTTATTCTAGGTTGTTTAATGGTTAGAGATTAAATAGAGAGCTTGTTCTATTTAACGACAAACTAAGGAAAGATTGGGGTAACAGAGCTTGTTGTTATCTACGGTTGTTAACTTTGATAGTTGGTTGATATTGATAGATCTGAAATTGATTATTAATGATGTCTAGTGGTGGAGAATGAAACCTTAACCATATTTTTCATATTTGATTCTTCTTACTTATTTGTTTTCTTACTTTTAGTTTGCTTATTTTATATATTTATTTTTATTGGCTGGTTATACCGCCTAATTTGTATATTAACTTTGTTTTATTTTTATTGGCTGGTTATACCGCCTAATTTAGTATATATATTTTTATTGGCTGGTTATACCGCCTAATTTAGTATATATATTTTTATTGGCTGGTTATACCGCCTTGCATCTTATTCTTATTATTTACTTTAGTTTAAATCTGGCTTCAAAAACCCCTTTTCTTTTATTGTTCTTGAATTTAAGTTTTAAACTATTAACTTATAAACTAAAACCCAATCCCTGAGGACTCGACCCTTGCTAACTACTATACTTACAATTTATCTTTTTAGTGCAAGGTTAAATAAGATACACTCTTTTGGGTGCATCAAATTTTTGGCGCCGTTGCCGGGGATTGTTTTCTTTAGTTTATTTGTTACTTGGTTTATTCTTATTTTCAGTTCTAATTAGTTTTATTTTCTTGTACATACAAGTTTTTCTTTTCAAATTGAAAAAAAAAAATGGAATTGAGCAATCTAACACTTGAAGAGTTGGTGGCATACATGAACATGGAGAATCAACAAGCCAATCTCACCTCCCAAGTTCAACAATTGGCCATGGGAGGATGTCAAGGCCATCAAGTATTCCAAGACCAACAGTATGATCATTACTCAAACACTTACCATGAGGGATGGTGGGATCATACTAATTATGGCTACTCGAAAAATTACCAAGAAGTAGATCCTTATGCCAATTACACTCATCCATCTAGCTTCAATCAATCGTGGTCTCAAGAACCAGATCTTTTTCAACCACCACATATGACTCAAAACTCAGGTACTTCTTTAGAAGATCTTGTCTATTCTCTTGTTACTGATTCTTTGCAATTTCAACAGGAAACAAGGGCAAGCATCCAGAGTTTGGAAAAGCAAATGAGCCAATTGGCTAGTAGTATGGTGGGATGGGTAGCACAAAGATCTGAAGAACTCCCAGCCCAAACGATGGTTAACCCAAAGGAGAATGCTACTATTGTGACCTTGAAGAATGAGGAACAAGATGAGGATGAAACAAAATTAGAGATGGATTCTATTCTTGAGGATAATGAAGCCAAAGATCCAAATAAGAGTATTTCGGCACCTGAGGTAACGTTTAAGGTTTCACTTTTTACTAATGTTTCTTCTCCACCTTTTCCTAGTAGATTTGCAAAGTTCAAGGAGGAAGAACATGAACAACACATGCCGGAAACCTTAAACAACTTGTTTGTGGAGGTCATTCAACAAGTATCAAAATATGCTCCATTCCTCGATGACATATGCACCACAAAGGATGATGGAATAATACTTGTAATGGAGAATGCATCCACTGTTGTGCAAAGAAAGCTTCCTCTCAAACGCATAAATTTGGGAAATTTCATGTATGAGCCTGACAAGCCTAAAATGCCAAGAAGGGGTGTTGGTTAGATTCAAAACACTAACTCAAGTGTTAATTGGGAAGGCAGCCCAATTAAAGAAGAAATTGCCAACCTTTCATATTCAGATTTGCTTTCTCCTTCTTTTCCTTTTTCTTTTATTATTTTTATTGTTTTTATTTTTATTTTTTATGTTTACTTGTTAATTTTTGTTTAGAATTTTAGGATTATTTAGGTTGCATGGGTTTGTTTTGTTTTGTTTTGAGTCTTAGTTGTTCCTATTCTTATGTTATTAGTTCTTTTCTCTTACACATGATTCTTTCATTTGGGTTAATAGACTTACATTGAGGACAATGTAAGAATTAAGTGTGGGGGGAATGATTTAGGATTTCTTTTATTTTTGTCTACAATTTTTTTTAATGAGTCTTTATTATTATTTTTAGTGTGTTTTAGTTCCTTTTCAATACTATGATGAGATATGAATTGCATAAGTCTAAAACAGATTTATTAGTGAGAAGATTTTCATGAGAATTGAACTTGATATCAATCTTTTTATGAGCCAATGTTGATATGATATGTTGATTGAGAAAGAAGCATGTTTAGACTTGATATTGACTTGTATAATCATCCCTGTGAATTTTTGAGCCTATATGATTGATGCATTATACATATCAATCTAATTTCTTTCTTGAGTGTTCTTATGATTACATGATTCTCTAGAACTTGCTTTAAACCGTTTGAGACTATATTGATACATGTGACAACATGAATATGATAGAGGCATTAGGATTATAACCAGAGCCAAACAGCCATCCATTATTAATGTTCTAAGAGAACATCCCCACTAGTGAGCCAATTTGAGCCTACATTAAATATGATGTTTTATTGGTAACCACAACTTACACCTAGCCTAAATATACTTATATCCTTACCCTTGTTCTAAAGATGGATTATATATTTTGAGACATATTGCAAAAAAACAAGGGATATTTTTAGTTAAAAATTTGGGTTAGAAACAAGAAATAAGTGTGGGGGGAAAAGAAAAGAAAAGTCAAGAGAAAAAGAAATGGAATACTGGCAAATACATTCCTATGTAAAAAAAAAAATTATATGAATCATCTCTTGAATTTGTGGAAAAAGAAAAAGATGTTACAAAGTTGTTTAGAATGAAGAAAAGGCCCAACATGAATATCCGGCCTAGGTGACTATGTACTTGTAAAGAGTTTTGATAAGTTTCTTTGTATGATCTTATTATGTCTCTAAACTTTATGAACTCTTTGGAACCTTTGTGATATCGTTATCCTTTTGTTCTTCAACCACATTACAAACCCCTTGGCCCCATTACAACCTTGATTAAAGACCTCTTGATTCATGAAGTTGTATGATCTAAATAGTGGAGAATAGGTGGACAAGCAAGAATATGGTAGAACTGTTTTCATGAGATTGATTGAGTGTAAACAGTTCACCACTACTTTAAAGAGTGAAAATCATGAGGGTATCCCATGTGAGAAGTTGAGATTAAATTTGAACATGCACTATTTTGATTGAGATATGTTATGTTAATATTGGCTTAACTCAAACAATTTACATTCAAGCATGATTTTTTGTGAAATTCTTTAAGCTATTGATTAGTTTATAAGACTTGTTCAAAGATTGTCTCTAATTTGTATTGAAAGGATTAGGAATAAATATTTTTAGTATATGTAGTTTATTTATATTTTAGTTTTTCAATGTTTGTGGGTATCGTTCTAGTAAACCCTCACGAGACTAAACTCGTCCACTAGGGACACCTAGGGGTTTAAAGGCTTGTGTCACATGCTAAGTGCCACCGTGATTTCCTACGAAAGTGGATTAGATTAGATTTTCTTATTTTATTTTTATTTGATTTTGCTCGAGGACTAGCAAAAAGCTAAGTGTGGGGGTGTGATAACTCGTATAATTATATAGTTTTTAGTTATGTTTTATTATTGTTTTGTGTCAAATACGAGTTATTATTGTTTAGTCTAATTGTGTTTATGATCTTTTATATTTTTATGTATTTTGGTGTTTTTCACAAGTTTCTTTGAGTGATTTCAGATTACTAGAATTAAGGGCAAATCCAGTTCAGTTTCAGTTCCGACACCTTTTGCCATATCAGCTATATCTCGAGTTTCACTGAAGCAATAAGGCTGAAATTTGTAGCCATGCAAATCTAAGAGGCATATCTATCTTTTTCATGTTTTACACTTCTTAAAACGGAGTCGTTTTCCCTAGCGAAATCGACCATCAAGGTGGCTGATGTGCAATGACGTCTGTGCTGACATGTTTTCGTATTTTGCCCATATCTTCTTATCCACATCAGAAAATGAGCTGATTCCAACGGCTATGGTTCCTTAACTGATAGGGGAACCTTTGTCTAGAAGACCATGTGATCAGATCAGGCCTCCAATATTGAAGAAATCGACCATCAAGGTGGCTGATGTGCAATGACGTCTGTGCTGACATGTTTTCGTATTTTGCCCATATCTGCTTAACCACATCAGCAAATGAGCTGATTCCAACGGCTATGGTTCCGTAACTGATTGGGGAACCTTTTTCTAGAAGACCATGTGATCAGATCAGGCCTCCAACATTGACGAAATCGACCATCAAGTTGGCTGATCAAAATTGTCATACAATATGACGAAAATTGTTAGAAAAATTCACCCACCTATTATACCTACCTTTGAAATTTGTAAAGCTTGTCTCTTGTCATTTAGCCCTCCAAAATGTGTATAAATAGAGGGCCTTGGATGATTGTAGAGAATCATATTGTACATAGGTAGGATATTAGCCATTTTAATAAAATTCTCTAAGTTTTCTTCTTCTTTCTTTTCTCTAGTTTTCTTTCTTTTCTCTAGTTTTCTTTTTCTTTAGAGAGAGCAAGAGGTTGGATAATTAATATTCTTCCTCTTCTTCTTTCTTTCTTTTATTTTCTTCTTAGATTTTCTTTAATTTTATGTTTATGTTTATAATGCCTATGCTAGGCTAAACTTCTATTTGGTTAAGGGTGATTTCAAAGCCCTAGACATGTTTTGTGATTGATTTTCAGATTCTATCTATCATTAATTTTCTATCAAAGTTGCTTATGTTCTTCTACAAGAATTGTTCATGATGTTGTCTTGATTTATTTAGGTGTACAACTAGATAGATCTTGATAATTATCTATTGCTAGTTTAGGAGTCTTGATCCGTGTAATTGTCTTGATTTCCTATTCATAAGTGGCAATTTGTGATTAATGATTATGGTCAAGTTTTCAATAATTGCAAAGTGGAACATAACCTAAGTTGAACAATCCGAGCTTATGTGTTTGTTGCTTAGATCAACCTATCTTTCTCATCATAAAGCTGCCATTAAATTGAATTTAGAGAGCTTATTCTAGGTTGTTTAATGGTTAGAGATTAAATAGAGAGCTTGTTCTATTTAACGACAAACTAAGGAAAGATTGGGGTAACAGAGCTTGTTGTTATCTACGGTTGTTAACTTTGATAGTTGGTTGATATTGATAGATCTGAAATTGATTCTTAATGATGTCTAGTGGTGGAGAATGAAACCTTAACCATATTTTTCATATTTGATTCTTCTTACTTATTTGTTTTCTTACTTTTAGTTTGCTTATTTTTTATATTTATTTTTATTGGCTGGTTATACCGCCTAATTTGTATATTAACTTTGTTTTATTTTTATTGGCTGGTTATACCGCCTAATTTAGTATATATATTTTTATTGGCTGGTTATACCGCCTAATTTAGTATATATATTTTTATTGGCTGGTTATACCGCCTTGCATCTTATTCTTATTATTTACTTTAGTTTAAATCTGGCTTCAAAAACCCCTTTTCTTTTATTGTTCTTGAATTTAAGTTTTAAACTATTAACTTATAAACTAAAACCCAATCCCTGAGGACTCGACCCTTGCTAACTACTATACTTACAATTTATCTTTTTAGTGCAAGGTTAAATAAGATACACTCTTTTGGGTGCATCATTACTCTTGTCTGATTCACTACTCAGTCCTCTATATATTACACCATGTACTCATTCTCTTTCAGGCACTCGAAGAAAAAAAAAATGGAAAGTACTTCATCCCAGCGCATTAAAAAAATTTGTGTCTTTGGAGGTGCTTATCCAGGGAAAAATAACATATTCGCTGATGAAGCCATAAGAGTTGGAGTAATACTTGCCCAACAAAAGATCCACTTGATTTATGGAGGCGGTAGTACGGGTTTAATGGGAGCAGTCGCTACAGCAGCACACGCCGGAGGAAGTCCAGTTCTAGGAATCGTGCCAAAATTATTCACAAGTTTTTGTGGACCTACCGTGGGTAAGGAAATACAAGTCTGGAGTATCCCTGAACGGATGACAATCATGTACCATTCTGCCGATGCGTTCATTGCTTTACCAGGAGGTCTGGGTACATTGGAAGAAATAGCTTGTGTGGCTTCTTGGTCATCTTTGGTCACAAATAAGAAACCCATTGGTTTGCTTAATATTAATGGTTATTTTAGTAATTTGCTTTCATATTTAGATAATGCTGTGGATAATGGATTCATGTTTTCAGAGGCAAGGAGAACCATAATTTCTGCTACAACCATTGAAGATTTACTCAAAAAGCTCCAAGCTTATGAGTGTTTATCTGCTACGGTTGTTTCGCAAACGCTCGGAAAAAGAAAAAGAGATATGGACGAGCAAGGAGTGGATTGCACTTTGTCTTTGTGACATTATCTAACATTTTGTTTGTTGTGTCTCAGTTATAATAAGTGGTTAGCAACCTCTGCAGGTAATATCTCCCAAATTCTACCTTTAGTAGGGGGTAAGAGACATATCTTGTCAGTTTGATTTCTTCTTTTCAAAAAAAAAAAAAAAAAGTTTGTTGTGTTTTAAGCCATTTAAAAGTATTCATTCTGAACAAGGTCTGAGTAAGGGAGACTTGAGACATACCTTGTCAGTTTGATTTTAATCTTTTTACGTTTACTTGTTAATTTTTGTTTAGTATTTTAGGATTATTTAGGTTGCATGAGTTTGTTTTGTTTTGAGTCTAGTTATTCCTATTCTTATGTTATTAGTTCTTTTCTCTTACACATGATTCTTTCATTTGGGTTAATAGACTTACATTGAGGACAATGTAAGAATTAAGTGTGGGGGGAATGATTTAGGATTTCTTTTATTTTTGTCTACTATTTTTTTTTATGAGTCTTTATTATTATTATTATTTTTTAGTGTGTTTTAGTTCCTTTTTAATACAATGATGAGATATGAATTGCATAAGTCTAAAACATATTTATTAGTGAGAAGATTTTCATGAGAATTGAGCTTGATGTCAACCTTTTTATGAGCCAATGTTAATATGATATGTTGATTGAGAAAGAAGCATGTTTAGACTTAATCTGACTTGTATAATCATCCTTGTGAGTTTTTGAGCCTATAATGATTGATGCATTATACAAATCAATCTAATTTCTTTCTTGAGTACTCTTATGATTACATGATTCTCTAGAACTTGCTTTAAACCGTTTGAGACTATATTGATACATGTGACAACATGAATATGATAGAGGCATTAGGATTATAACCAGAGCCAAACAGCCATCCATTATTAATGTTCTAAGAGAACATCCCCACTAGTGAGCCAATTTGAGCCTACATTAAATATGATGTTTTATTGGTAACCACAACTTACACCTAGCCTAAATATACTTATATCCTTACCCTTGTTCTAAAGATGGATTATATATTTTGAGACATATTGCAAAAAAACAAGGGATATTTTTAGTTAAAAATTTGGGTTAGAAACAAGAAATAAGTGTGGGGGGAAAAGAAAAGAAAAGTCAAGAGAAAAAGAAGTGGAATACGGGCAAATACATTCCTATGTAAAAAAAAAAAATATGAATCATCTCTTGAATTTGTGGAAAAAGAAAAAGATGTTACAAAGTTGTTTAGAATGAAGAAAAGGCCCAACATGAATATCCAGCCTATGTTATTATGTGCTTTATAAGAGTTTTGAGAAGTTTTATTTGTATGATCTTATTATGTCTCTAAACTCTATGAACTCTTTGGAACCTTTGTGATATCTTTATCCTTTTGTTCTTTAACCACATTATAACCCTTTGGCCCCATTACAACCTTGAATAAAGACCTCTTGATTTATGAAGTTGTATGATCTAAATAGTGGAGAATAGGTGGACAAGCAAGCATATGGTAGAAGTGTTTTCATGAGATTGATTGAGTGTAAACACTTTACCACTACTTTAAAGAGTGAAAATCAAGAGAGTATCCCATGTGAGAAGTTGAGATTAAGTTTGAATATGCACTATTTTGATTGAAATATGTTATGTTAATATTGGCTTAACTCAAACTATTTACATTCAAGCAAGATTTTTTGTGAATTTCTTTAAGCTATTGATTAGTTTTTAAGACTTGTCCAATGATTATCTCTAATTTATATTGGAAGGATTAGTTATAATTATTATTTTTAATTTTTCTTATGTCTTCAATGTTTGTGGGTATCGTTCTAGTAAACCCTCACGAGACTAAACTCGTCCACTAGGGACACCTAGGGGTTTAAAGGCTTGTGTCACATGCTAAGTGCCACCGTGATTTCCTACGAAAATGGATTAGATTAGATTTTCTTATTTTATTTTTATTTGATTTTGCTCGAGGACTAGCAAAAAGCTAAGTGTGGGGGTGTGATAACTCGTATAATTATATAGTTTTTAGTTATGTTTTATTATTGTTTTGTGTCAAATACGAGTTATTATTGTTTAGTCTAATTGTGTTTATGATCTTTTATATTTTTATGTAATTTGGTGTTTTTCACAAGTTTCTTTGAGTGATTTCAGATTACTAGAATTAAGGGCAAATCCAGTTCAGTTCCAGTTCCGACACCTTTTGCCATATCAGCTATATCTGGAGTTTCACTGAAGCAATAAGGCTGAAATTTTAACCGTGCAAAGTTAAGAGGCATATCTATCTTTTTCATGTTTTATACTTCTTGAAACGGAGTCGTTTTCCCTAGTGAAATCAACCATCAAGTTGGCTGATGTGCAATGACGTCTGTCCTGAGCAGTTTTCGCATTTTGACCATATTGTCCGATACACATTAGCAAATGAGCTGATTCCAACGGCTATGGATCACTAACTGATAGGGGAACATTTGTCTAGAAGACCATGTGATCAGATAAAGCCTCCAATATTGAAGAAATCGACCATCAAGTTGGCTGATGTGCAATGACGTCTGTGCTGACCGGTTTTCGTATTTTGCCCATATCTTCTTCTCCACATCAGCAAATGAGCTGATTCCAACGGTTATGAATCAGTAACTCATAGGGGAACATATTTCTAGAAGACCATGTGATCAGATCAGGCCTCCAAGATTGACAAAATCGACCATCAAGTTGGCTGATCAAAATGGTCATACAATATGACGAAAATTGTTAGAAAAATGCACCCACCTATTATACCTACCTTTGAAATTTGTAAAGCTTGTCTCTTGTCATTTAGCCCTCCAAAATGTGTATAAATAGAGGGCCTTGGATGATTGTAGAGAATCATATTGTACATAGGTAGGATATTAGCCATTGTAATAAAATTCTCTAAGTTTTCTTCTTCTTTCTTTTCTCTAGTTTTGTTTTTCTTTAGAAAGAGCAAGAGGTTGGATAATTAATATTCTTCTTCTTCTTCTTTCTTTCTTTTATTTTCTTCTTAGATTCTATTTAATTTTATGTTTATAATGCCTATGCTAGGCTAAACTTCTATTTGGTTAAGGGTGATTTCAAAGCCCTAGACATGTTTTGTGATTGATTTTCAGATTCTATCTATCATTAATTTTCTATCAAAGTTGCTTATGTTCTTCTACAAGAATTGTTCATGATGTTGTCTTGATTTATTTAGGTGTACAACTAGATAGATCTTGATAATTATCTATTGCTAGTTTAGGTGTCTTGATCCGTGTAATTGTCTTGATTTCCTATTCATAAGTGGCAATTTGTGATTAATGATTATGGTCAAGTTTTCAATAATTGCAAAGTGGAACATAACCTAAGTTGAACAATCCGAGCTTATGTGTTTGTTGCTTAGATCAACCTATCTTTCTCATCATAAAGCTGCCATTAAATTGAATTTAGAGAGCTTATTCTAGGTTGTTTAATGGTTAGAGATTAAATAGAGAGCTTGTTCTATTTAACGACAAACTAAGGAAAGATTGGGGTAACAGAGCTTGTTGTTATCTACGGTTGTTAACTTTGATAGTTGGTTGATATTGATAGATCTGAAATTGATTCTTAATGATGTCTAGTGGTGGAGAATGAAACCTTAACCATATTTTTCATATTTGACTCTTTTTACTTACTTGTTTTCTTACTTTTAGTTTGCTTATTTTTTATATTTACTTTTATTGGCTGGTTATACCGTCTAATTTGTATATTAACTTTGTTTTATTTCTATTGGCTGGTTATACCGCCTAATTTAATATATATATTTTTATTGGCTGGTTATACCGCCTAATTTAGTATATATATTTTTATTGGCTGGTTATACCGCCTTGCATCTTATTCTTATTATTTACTTTAGTTTAAATCTTGCTTCAAAAACCCATTTTCTTTTATTGTTCTTGAATTTAAGTTTTAAACTATTAACTTATAAACTAAAACCCAATCCCTGAGGACTCGACCCTTGCTAACTACTATACTTACAATTTATCTTTTTAGTGCAAGGTTAAATAAGATACACTCTTTTGGGTGCATCACTAAACATGCTTCTTTCTCAATCAACATATCATATTAACATTGGCTCATAAAAAAGGTTGACATCAAGCTCAATTCTCATGAAAATCTTCTCACTAATAAATCTGTTTTAGACTTATGCAATTCATATCTCATCATTGTATTAAAAAGGAACTAAAACACACTAAAAAAAAATAATAATAATAAAGACTCATAAAAAAATAGTAGACAAAAATAAAAGAAATCCTAAATCATTCCCCCCACACAATATTCTTACATTGTCCTCAATGTAAGTCTATTAACCCAAATGAAAGAATCATGTGTAAGAGAAAAGAACTAATAACATAAGAATAGGAACAACTAAGACTCAAAACAAAACAAAACAAACTCATGCAACCTAAATAATCCTAAAATACTAAACAAAATTAACAAGTAAACATAAAAAGATTAAAATCAAACTGATAAGGTATGTCTCAAGTCTCCCTTACTCAGACTTTGTTCAGAATGAATACTTCTAAATTGCTTAAAACACAACAAACTTTTTTTTTTTTTTTGAAAAGAAGAAATCAAACTGACAAGGTATGTCTCAAGTCTCCCTTACTCAGACCTTGTTCAGAATGAATACTTCTAAATGGCTTAAAACACAACAAATTTTTTTTTTAAATTAGCAAAATATGTCCCTTACCCCCTACTAAAATATGACATTGTCCCCAATGTCAAATTTTAAAGGTAGAATTTAGGAGATATTACCTGCAGAGGTTGCTAACCACTTATTATAACTGAGACACAACAAACAAAATGTTAGATAATGTCACAAAGACAAAGTGCAATCCACTCCTTGCTCGTCCATATCTCTTTTTCTTTTTCCGAGCGTTTGCGAAACAACTGTAGCAGGTAAATACTCATAAGCTTGGAGCTTTTTGAGTAAATCTTCAATGGTTGTAGCAGAAATTATGGTTCTCCTTGCCTCTGAAAACATGAATCCATTTTCCACAGCATTATCTAAATATGAAAGCAAATTACTAAAATAACCATTAATATTAAGCAAACCAATGGGTTTCTTATTTGTGACCAAAGATGACCAAGAAGCCACGCAAGCTATTTCTTCCAATGTACCCAGACCTCCTGGTAAAGCAATGAATGCATCGGCAGAATATTACATGATTGTTATCCGTTCAGGGATACTCCAGACTTGTATTTCCTTACCCAAGGTAGGTCCACAAAAATCTGTGAATAGTTTTGGCACGATTCCTAGAACTGGACTTCCTCCGGCGTGTGCTGCTGTAGCGACTGCTCCCATTAAACCCGTACTACCACCTCCATAAATCAACTGGATCTTTTGTTGGGCAAGTATTACTCCAACTCTTATGGCTTCATCAGCAAATATGTTATTTTTCCCTGGATAAGCACCTCCAAAGACACAAATTTTTTTAATGCGCTGGGACAAAGTACTTTCCATTTTTTTTCGAGTGCCTGAAAGAGAATAAGTACATGGTGTAATATATAGAGGACTGAGTAGTGAATCAGACAAGAGTAGTAATGTCGCCGAAAGTGTATTTGACCTGTCAGAAGAAAATGTTAACCTAACAAAAGATTTTTGCGTGATTTCAGGAAGAAAATCAAAAAGAGAAGAAAAATCAACCGTAAAAGACCAATAAAAAAAATGAGGATAATTACACAAATCGAACAACACGTAAATTAAACCGAAATGAAGTTATTGCAAATCAAACCAAAAGCTGAGAAGTTATTTATTGTAGTTGTGATTGTGGCTCACATCTTCCTCTGGTTTTACGTCCAGAAACAGCTTAAACGCCTTCTATGAGTCGAGGATATGCTTCCCATCCAGTTTTCTTACAAGCTGGCAAACAGGGTCTTTTAACATCAGATTCCCAAGATGTTGCCATTCCCTTTGGAATTGCGGCCATAAATCAAGAATTTCTCTTTGTACGTCTCCACTAGGATGCGTCTCAAGAGAAAGTTGGATATTACCCAAATTCTCCTTACTCAGTCCATCCTTAATGAATTCAATTTTATCATCTCGATTAGAGGACGGAATCCCAATAGAACGACATTTACCGTTACACGTCCATCGTGCACATTTGTGGCAGTTTGAACTCATGCACTTTGCTCGTCGCTTCTTTGCAAAAGTGCTTCTACCTGTACCTGGTAAATGCAAAACAGGAAGATATTCATCTTCACGTACCTTGGCTTCAATTATCCAACGTATGTCTTCAGGAATCCCTTTGTGCATAAGAATTCTTAATCTTTCAAATCGAACTTGGTAAAGCTTCAGTAAAATATTTCGAGGAAAAGGAGGAAATCGTTTTTGCAATCGTGTGAGAATATCATCCATCCTGAAAAAAAAAATATGAAAAAAATTGAAAGAGAAATTGGAAGAGAAATTTATATACAATATCAGTTTTGTGGGTAGCTGATGGAACCGACTTAAATAATCACGGAGTACCGTTATCCGCCATTTAACCGGGGTTAAAAAAATTATATTTACATCTAGTTATTTTCAAAACAAGGATCAGAAAGAAAAACAACCTAAAAAGACTCAAAAATAAAAAACTCTAAATAAAATCCTAAATTCTTCCTCCCACACATAATTTTTACATTGTCATTAATGTAATGCTATTAATCCCAAATGAAAGAATCATGTGTAAGTGAAAAGAACTAATAAACAAAATAAACTTATGCAGCCTAAATGAACTTAGAAACACTAAACACAATTAGCAAAGAAACATAAGAAAAAGATACAGAAAAAGAGAGCAAATCTGAGGATGGCAGTTTGGCAATGCTTTCACTAATTAGGCTGCCTCCCCCAATTAGCACTTGATTTAGTGTTTTGAACCTAACCAACACCCCTTCTTGGCATTTTAGGCTTGTCAGGCTCATACATGAAATTTCCCAAATTTATGCGTTTGAGAGGAAGCTTTCTTTGCACAACAGTGGATGCATTCTCCATTACAAGTATTATTCCATCATCCTTTGTGGTACATATGTCATCGAGGAATGGAGCATATTTTGATACTTGTTGAATGACCTCCACAAACAAGTTGTTTAAGGTTTCCGGCATGTGTTGTTCAAGTTCTTCCTCCTTGAACTTTGCAAATCTACTAGGAAAAGGTGGAGAAGAAACATTAGTAAAAAGTGAAACCTTAAACGTTACCTCAGGTGCCGAAATACTCTTATTTGGATCTTTGGCTTCATTATCCTCAAGAATAGAATCCATCTCTAATTTTGTTTCATCCTCATCTTGTTCCTCATTCTTCAAGGTCACAATAGTAGCATTCTCCTTTGGGTTAACCATCGTTTGGGATGGAAGTTCTTCAGATCTTTGTGCTACCCATCCCACCATACTACTAGCCAATTGGTTCATTTGCTTTTCCAAACTCTGGATGCTTGCCCTTGTTTCCTATTGAAATTGCAAAGAATCAGTAACAAGAGAATAGACAAGATCTTCTAAAGAAGTACCTGAGTTTTGAGTCATATGTGGTGGTTGAAAAAGATCTGGTTCTTGAGACCATGATTGATTGAAGCTAGATGGATGAGTGTAATTGGCATAAGGATCTACTTCTTGGTAATTTTTCGAGTAGCCATAATTAGTATGATCCCACCATCCCTCATGGTAAGTGTTTGAGTAATGATCATACTGTTGGTCTTGGAACACTTGATGGCCTTGACATCCTCCCATGGCCAATTGTTGAACTGGGGAGGTGAGATTGGCTTGTTGATTCTCCATGTTCATGTATGCCACCAACTCTTCAAGTGTTAGATTGCTCAATTCCATTGTTTTTTTTTTTTTTTTTTTTTTTTAAATTTGAAAAGAAAAACTTGTATGTACAAGAAAATAAAACTAATTAGAACTGAAAATAAGAATAAACCAAGTAACAAATAAACTAAAGAAAGCAATCCCCGGCAACGGCGCCAAAAATTTGATGCACCCAAAAGAGTGTATCTTATTTAACCTTGCACTAAAAAGATCAATTGTAAATATAAAGCAAGGGTCGAGTCCTCAGGGATTGGGTTTTAATCTATGAGTTATTAGTTTATAACCTACGTTCAAAGAAAACAATAAAAGAAAAGGGGTTTTTGAAGCCAGATTTAAACTAAAGTAAATAATAAGAATAAGATGCAAGGCAGTATAACCAGCCAATAAAAATATATATACTAAATTAGGCGGTATAACCAGCCAATAAAAATATATATACTAAATTAGGCAGTATAACCAGCCAATAAAAATAAAACAAAGTTAATATACAAATTAGGCGGTATAACCAGCCAATAAAAATAAATATACTTTTAAAAATAAGCAAACTAGAAAAGTAAGAAAACAAGTAAGTAAGAAGAATCAAATATGAAAAATATGGTTAAGGTTTCATTCTCCACCACTAGACATCATTAAGAATCAATTTCAGATCTATCAATATCAACCAACTATCAAAGTTAACAACCGTAGATAACAACAAGCTCTGTTATCCCAATCTTTCCTTAGTTTGTCGTTAAATAGAACAAGCTCTCTATTTAATCTCTAACCATTAAACAACCTAGAATAAGCTCTCTAAATTCAATTTAATGGCAGCTTTATGATGAAAAAGATAGGTTGATCTAAGCAACAAACACATAAGCTCGGATTGTTCAACTTAGGTTATGTTCCACTTTGCAATTATTGAAAACTTGACCATAATCATTAATCACAAATTGCCACTTATGAATAGGAAATCAAGACAATTACACGGATCAAGACTCCTAGACTAGCAATAGATAATTATCAAGATCTATCTAGTTGTACACCTAAATAAATCAAGACAATATCATGAACAATTCTTGTAGAAGAACATAAGCAACTTTGATAGAAAATTAATGATAGATAGAATCTGAAAATCAATCACAAAACATGTCTAGGGCTTTGAAATCACCCTTAACCAAATAGAAGTTTAGCCTAGCATAGGCATTGTAAACATAAACATAAAATTAAAGAGAATCTAAGAAGGAAATAAAAGAAAGAAAGAAGAAGAAGAAAATAAAGAAAAAGAAAACTAGAGAAAAGAAAGAAGAAGAAAACTTAGAGAATTTTATTACAATGGCTAATATCCTACCAATGTACAATGTCTCATACAATCATCCAAGGCCCTCTATTTATACACATTTTGGAGGACTAAATGACAAGAGACAAGCTTTACAAATTTCAAAGGTAGGTATAATAGGTGGGTGCATTTTTCTAACAATTTTCGTCATATTGTATGACAATTTTGATCAGCCAACTTGATGGTCGATTTTGTCAATATTGGAAGCTTGATCTGATCACATGGTATTCTAGAAAAATGTTCCCCTATCAGTTAGTGATCCATAGCCGTTCGAATCAGCTCATTTGCGGATGTGGATCAGAAGATATGGGCAAAATACCAAAACAGGTCAGCACAGACGTCATTGCATATCAGCCAACTTGATGGTCGATTTCGCTAGGGCAAACGACTCCGTTTCAAGAAGTGTAAAACATGAAAAAGTTAGATATGCCTCTTAACTTTGCACGGCTAATATTTCAGCCTTATTGCTTCAGTGAAACTCCAGATATAGGTGATATGGCAAAAGGTGTCGAAACTGGAACTGAACTGAATCTGCCCTTAATTGTTGATTTAACCTAGTAATCTGAAATCACTCAAAGAAACTCGTAAAAAAAAACACCAAATTACATAAAAATATAAAAGATCATAAACACAATTAGACTAAGCAATAATAACTCGTATTTGACACAAAACAATAATAAAACATAACTAAAAACTATATAATTATACGAGTTATCAGTATCAGAGTTTAGGGACCAATCAGGTCAAATCCTTTTATCTTCTTTACCATAGGGTATTGGAGTTTTTTCTCAACTTTTTTTGTTTTGGGGTTTCAGACATACTTGTCATAGGGGTTATAGCTTTAGGCATTTTTTTGTCTAATAGTTATAGTTTTTAGGGCAGTTTTCTTTTGGGGTTTCATTCTTGGAAGTTGGTTTAGATACTATCATAACAAAATCAATAACAAGATTTTGGGGTTTCAGATATTCTTGTCTTAGGGTTATAGCTTTAGGCATTTTTCCTAGGGTTATAGTTTTTAGGCAGTCTAAGTTTGTGGTTTCAGTCTTGAAAAGTGGTTTAAATCAAGATTTCGTTTCTTGAATTCTTGATCAATTAAAATTTCTTCTTATTGATTCTTGATCCGAATCTTGAAAAAAAAAATTTAAGAATTCAGAGAGGCATTCGAACAGTCCCAAGAAAGAAAAAAGAAGTTCATCCGAAATTTCAAGAAAATCAAGAAGTCTCGTTCTTGAAAAAAAAAGTGTTCGGATAGGCAGAAAAAGAAAGAAAGATTCGAAAAAGATTGAAAAGAAGAAAGAATCGACATTCATCTTTTCTTTTTTTTTTACTAACCAAAGTTGTTTTGCAGCGACTTTAAGATGTCTCTCACTTTATGCGACGAAGTAAAGCAAGCTCTACAAGAGATGAAAGATCTCACCTCATTGTTTGAGAGGTTTGTGCAACAAGAGGAAGAAAGATGGAGAACAAAAAAGAGAGAAAAAGAAGAGAGAAGAAAAAAAGAAAAAGAAATAAAGGTGGCTGAAATTAAAGAAGTAAGAGAGGAGCCACTAGTGGAAAAGGAGACAATTCCTGCCGAGGAAAACATAGAATTTGAGAATTTTACTGATGCAAAAGAGAGT
Organism: Fremontodendron californicum; assembly: GCA_030761205.1. Classification (NCBI taxonomy): domain Eukaryota; kingdom Viridiplantae; phylum Streptophyta; class Magnoliopsida; order Malvales; family Malvaceae; genus Fremontodendron; species Fremontodendron californicum. Next base: position 7,809,478 of record JAULJL010000037.1, read on the forward strand.
GAGGTTTTTATTCTTGATGCTCCTAACCAATCTCTTCCTATTTTTCCTGTTTTTTTGTTGAAGGATTGTGAGGATTTATTTTCGGAGGAGTTGCAGGATGGGTTGCCACCCATAAACGGCATTGTCCATCACCTTGATTTAGTATCTTGCACCGTCATTCTCACGCACAAGGCTAAGATTCGAGGGTGAATCTTTTCGAGGAAAGGGGGAATGATAGGATCCAAGATGGCCCAATCCCATGACAATTTCTATATGGGCCAAGATCCAAGAAGATCTATGAAACATGGCAAGAATGGGTGGAATTCACTTGGGCCATGTTGCAAGTTATTTAAGAAAGACTTCAACATGCAAGATGGGCTTGCATCCAAGTTTGATCCATGTGATTCAAGAACACAAGGTGGCACATTAAGAGGGCTTATTTGGGTTTATTTTAATTCTTATAATTACTTAGGCATTTGGGCCTATATTATGTAACATGAAAATCTTTTAATTATTTAGGTTTGGGCTTGAGCATGTTCAGCCCATATTTTACATATTATTACTTAGTAGATTAGGGTTATCGTAGGGAGGCTATAAATATATGTCTTAGCCGCCTACTTCAATTATCTTTTGATCAATTGAGTTTGAATTTATTCAAAGTGAGTGTTTCACTCTTTTTAGTTCTTGAAAGAACTTAGGAACTTATCAAAGAATTCTTTCTTTGTGGCGTTCAACCTATCAAACTTAGGTTCTTGAAACGAGAGTTCTTAGGGTCTAGTTTACATGCTTAATCTAGGTTCTTTGAAACAAGCTTTTAAGGGTTTAAGTTTCCTTTGCCTGAATCTTGGCTTTTGTGGGTTAGGTATTTCAATTTGTTAGTGGGTTCAAAGGGTTTAACCCCTAGGGTTCACATCACCTTTCAAGCATTTGATCAATAAAAGGTAAAGGAAAGTGGTCTTTGCGAGTTGTGGAATTAAGTTTTCGATAATCAATACAAACTCGCCACCCTATTTGAATCCTAGTAGGAACAAGTTGATAACTCGTATAATTATATAGTTTTTAGTTATGTTTTATTATTGTTTTGTGTCAAATACGAGTTATTATTGTTTAGTCTAATTGTGTTTATGATCTTTTATATTTTTATGTAATTTGGTGTTTTTCACAAGTTTCTTTGAGTGATTTCAGATTACTAGAATTAAGGGCAAATCCAGTTCAGTTCCAGTTCCGACACCTTTTGCCATATCAGCTATATCTGGAGTTTCACTGAAGCAATAAGGCTGAAATTTTAACCGTACAAAGTTAAGAGGCATATCTATCTTTTTCATGTTTTACACTTCTTGAAACGGAGTCGTTTTCCCTAGCGAAATCAACCATAAAGTTGGCTGATGTGCAATGACGTCTGTCCTGAGCAGTTTTCGCATTTTGACCATATCGTCCGATACACATCAGCAAATGAGCTGATTCCAACGGCTATGAATCAGTAACTCATAGGGGAACATTTTTCTAGAAGACCATGTGATCAGATCAGGCCTCCAATATTGAAGAAATCGACCATCAAGTTGGCTGATCAAAATGGTCATACAATATGACGAAAATTGTTAGAAAAATGCACCCACCTATTATACCTACCTTTGAAATTTGTAAAGCTTGTCTCTTGTCATTTAGCCCTCCAAAATGTGTATAAATAGAGGGCCTTGGATGATTGTAGAGGAACACATTGTACATAGGTAGGATATTAGCCATTATAATAAAATTCTCTAAGTTTTCTTCTTCTTTCTTTTCTCTAGTTTTCTTTTTCCTTAGAGAGAGCAAGAGGTTGGATAATTAATATCCTTCTTCTTATTCTTTCTTTCTTTTATTTTCTTCTTAGATTTTCTTTAATTTTATGTTTATGTTTACAATGCCTATGCTAGGCTAAACTTCTATTTGGTTAAGGGTGATTTCAAAGCCCTAGACATGTTTTATAATTGATTTTCAGATTCTATCTATCATTAATTTTCTATCAAAGTTGCTTATGTTCTTCTACAAGAATTGTTCATGATGTTGTCTTGATTTGTTTAGGTGTACAACTAGATAGATCTTGATAATTATCTATTGCTAGTTTAGGAGTCTTGATCCGTGTAATTGTCTTGATTTCCTATTCATAAGTGGCAATTTGTGATTAATGATTATGGTCAAGTTTTTAATAATTGCAAAGTGGAACATAACCTAAGTTGAACAATCCGAGCTTATGTGTTTGTTGCTTAGATCAACCTATCTTTCTCATCATAAAGCTGCCATTAAATTGAACTTAGAGAGCTTATTCTAGGTTGTTTGATGGTTAGAGATTAAATAGAGAGCTTGTTCTATTTAACAACAAACTAAGGAAAGATTGGGATAACAGAGCTTGTTGTTATCTACGGTTGTTAACTTTGATAGTTGGTTAATGTTGATAGATATGAAATTGATTCTTAATGATGTCTAGTGGTGGAGAATGAAACCTTAACCATATTTTTCATATTTGATTCGTCTTACTTACTTGTTTTCTTACTTTTCTCGTTTGCTTATTTTTAAGACTATATTTATTTTTATTGGCTGGTTATACCGCCTAATTTGTATATTAACTTTGTTTTATTTTTATTGGCTGGTTATACCGCCTAATTTGTATATTAACTTTGTTTTATTTTTATTGGCTGGTTATACCGCCTAATTTAGTATATATATTTTTATTGGCTGGTTATACCGCCTTGCATCTGATTCTTATTATTTACTTTAGTTTAAATCTGGCTTCAAAAACCCCTTTTCTTTTATTGTTCTTGAATTTAAGTTTTAAACTATTAACTTATAAACTAAAACCCAATCCCTGAGGACTCGACCCTTGCTAACTATTATACTTACAATTTATCTTTTTAGTGCAAGGTTAAATAAGATACACTCTTTTGGGTGCATCAAATTTTTGGCGCCGTTGCCGGGGATTGCTTTCTTTAGTTTATTTGTTACTTGGTTTATTCTTATTTTCAGTTCTAATTAGTTTTATTTTCTTGTACATATAAGTTTTTCTTTTCAAATTAAAAAAAAAAAAAAAAACAATGGAATTGAGCAATCTAACACTTGAAGAGTTGGTGGCATACATAAACATGGAGAATCAACAAGCCAATCTCACCTCCCCAGTTCAACAATTGGCCATGGGAGGATGTCAAGGCCATCAAGTGTTCCAAGACCAACAGTATGATCATTACTCAAACACTTACCATGAGGGATGGTGGGATCATACTAATTATGGCTACTCGAAAAATTACCAAGAAGTAGATCCTTATGCCAATTACACTCATCCATCTAGATTTAATCAATCATGGTCTCAAGAACCAGATCTTTTTCAGCCACTACATATGACTCAAAACTCAGGTACTTCTTTAGAAGATCTTGTCGATTCTCTTGTTACTAATACTTTGCAATTTCAACAGGAAACAAGGGCAAGTATCCAGAGTTTGGAAAGGCAAATGAGCCTATTGGCTAGTAGTATGGTGGTATGGGTAGCACAAAGATCTGAAGAACTCTCTGCCCAAACAATGATTAACCCAAAGGAGAATACTACTATTGTGACCTTGAGGAATGAGGAACAAGATGAGGATGAGACAAAATTAGAGATGAATTCTATTCTTGAGGATAATGAAGCCAATGATCCAAATAAGAGTATTTCGGCACCTGAGGTAATGTTTGAGATTCCAATTTTTACTAATGTTTCTTCTCCACCTTTTCCTAGTAGATTCGCAAAGTTCAAGGAGGATGAACATGAACAAGACACGCTGGAAACCTTAAACAGTTTGTTTGTGGATGTCATTCAACAAGTACCAAAAGATGCATCATTCCTCGATGAGATATGCACCACCAAGGATGATGGAATAATACTTGTAATGGAGAATGCATCCACTGTTGTGCGAAGAAAGCTTCCTCTCAAACGCATAAATTTGGGAAATTTCATGTATGAGCCTGACAAGCCTAAAAAGCCAAGAAGGGGTGTTGGTTAGATTCAAAACACTAACTCAAGTGTTAATTGGGAAGGCAGCCCAATTAAAGATGAAATTGCCAACCTTCCATATTCAGATTTGCTTTCTCTTTCTTTTCCTTTTTCTTTTATTATTTTTATTGTTTTTATTTTATTTCTTATGTTTCTTTGTTAATTGTGTTTACTGCTTTTAAGTTCATTTAGGCTGCATAAGTTTCTTTTGTTTAATAGTTCTTTTCTCTTACATATAATTCTTGCATTGGGGGATAATAGCATTACATTAATGACAATGTAAGAATTATGTGTGGGGGGGAGAATTTAGGATTTTATTTAGAGTGTTTTGTTTTTGAGTCTTTTTATGTTGTTTTTCTTTCTGATCCTTGTTTTGAAAAACACTAGATGTAAATATAATTTTTTTTTAACCCCGGTTAAATGGCGGATAACGGTACTCCGTGATTATTTAAATCGGTTCTATCAGCTACCCACAAAACTGATATTGTATATAAATTTCTCTTTCAATTTTTTTTCATTTTTTTTCAGGATGGATGATATTCTCACAAGATTGCAGAAACGATTTCCTCCTTTTCCTCGAAATATTTTACTGAAGCTTTACCAAGTTCGGTTTGAATGATTAAGAATGCTTATGCACAAAGGGATTCCTGGAGACATACGTTGGATAATTGAAGCCAAGGTACGTGAAGATGAATATCTTCTTGTTTTGCATTTACCAGGTACAGGTAGAAGCACTTTCGCAAAGAAGCGACGAGCAAAGCGCATGAGTTCAAACTGCCTCAAATGTGCACGATGGACGTGTAACGGTAAATGTCGTTCTATTGGGATTCCGTCCTCTAATCGAGATGATAAAATTGAATTCATTAAGGATGGACTGAGTAAGGAGAATTTGGGTAATATCCAACTTTCTCTTGAGACGCATCCTAGTGGAGACGTACAAAGAGAAATTCTTGATTTATGGCCGCAATTCCAAAGGGAATGGCAACATCTTGGGAATCTGATGTTAAAAGACCCTGTTTGCCAGCTTGTAAGAAAACTGGATGGGAAGCATATCCTCGACTCATAGAAGGCGTTTAAGCCGTTTCTGGACGTAAAACCAGAGGAAGATGTGAGCCACAATCACAACTACAATAAATGACTTCTCAGCTTTTGGTTTGATTTGCAATAACTTCATTTTGGTTTAATTTACGTGTTGTTCGATTTGTGTAATTATTCTCTTTTTTTTTATTTGTCTTTTACGGTTGATTTTTCTTCTCTTTTTGATTTTCTTCCTGAAATCACGCAAAAATCTTTTGTTAGGTTAACATTTTCTTCTGACAGGTCAGATACACTTTCGGCGACATTATTACTCTTGTCTGATTCACTACTCAGTCCTCTATATATTACACCATGTACTCATTCTCTTTCAGGCACTCGAAAAAAAAAAAAGAAAAAAAAATGGAAAGTACTTCGTCCCAACGCATTAAAAAAATTTGTGTCTTTGGAGGTGCTTATCCAGGGAAAAATAACATATTCGCTGATGAAGCCATAAGAGTTGGAGTAATACTTGCCCAACAAAAGATCCACTTGATTTATGGAGGCGGTAGTACGGGTTTAATGGGAGCAGTCGCTACAGCAGCACACGCCGGAGGAAGTCCAATTCTAGGAATCGTGCCAAAACTATTCACAAGTTTTTGTGGACCTACCGTGGGTAAGGAAATACAAGTCTGGACGAGCAAGGAGTGGATTGTACTTTGTCTTTGTGACATTATCTAACATTTTGTTTGTTGTGTCTCAGTTATAATAAGTGGTTAGCAACCTCTGCAGGTAATATCTCCTAAATTCTACCTTTAGTAGGGGGTAAGGGACATATTTTGCTAATTTAAAAAAAAAAAAAAAAATTTGATGTGTTTTAAGCCTTTTAGAAGTATTCATTCTGAACAAGGTCTGAGTAAGGGAGACTTGAGACATACCTTGTCAGTTTGATTTCTTCTTTTCAAAAAAAAAAAAAAAAGTTTGTTGTGTTTTAAGCAATTTAGAAGTATTCATTCTGGACAAGGTCTGAGTAAGGGAGACTTGAGACATACCTTGTCAGTTTGATTTTAATCTTTTTATGTTTACTTGTTAATTTTTGTTTAGTATTTTAGGATTATTTAGGTTGCATGAGTTTGTTTTGTTTTGTTTTGAGTCTTAGTTGTTCCTATTCTTATGTTATTAGTTCTTTTCTCTTACACATGATTCTTTCATTTGGGTTAATAGACTTACATTGAGGACAATGTAAGAATTAAGTGTGGGGGGAATGATTTAGGATTTCTTTTATTTTCGTCTACTATTTTTTTTTATGAGTCTTTATTATTATTATTTTTAGTGTGTTTTAGTTCCTTTTTAATACAATGATGAGATATGAATTGCATAGGTCTAAACTGGTTACTAGTGAGAAGATTTTCATGAGAATTAAGCTTGATACTAATTTTTATGAGCCAATGTTAATATGATATGTTGATTGAGAAAGAAGCATGTTTAGACTTAAAACTGACTTGTATAATCATCATTGTGAGTTTTTGAGCCTAAAATGATTGATGCATTATACAAATCAATCTAATTTCTTTCTTGAGTGCTCTTATGATTACATGATTCTCTAGAACTTGCTTTAAACCGTTTGAGACTGTATTGATACATGTGACAACATGAATATGATAGAGGCATTAGGATTATAACCAAAGCCAAACAGCCATCCCTTATTGATGTTCCAAGAGAACACACCCTTAGTGAACCAATTTGAGCCTACATTGAATAAGCTATCTCTTTGGTAACCATAACTTGTCCCTAACCTAAATATACTTATATCTTTACCTTTGTTCCAAAGATGAATTAGCATGATTTGAGACAAGTTGCAAAGACAAGGGATATTTTTTGGTTAGAAACAAGAAATAAGTGTGGGGGGAAAAGAAAAGAAAAGTCAAGAGAAAAAGAAATGGAATACTGGAAAATACATTCCTATGTAAAAATATATATATATATATATATATGAATCATCTCTTGAATTTGTGGAAAAAGAAAAAGATGTTACAAAGTTGTTTAGAATGAAGAAAAGGCCCAACATGAATATCCGGCCTAGGTGACTATGTGCTTGTAAAGAGTTTTGAGAAGTTTCTTTGTATAATTTTTTTATGTCTCTAAACTTTATGAACTCTTTGGAACCTTTGTGATATCTTTATCCTTTTGTTCTTCAACCACATTACAAACCCCTTGGCCCCATTACAACCTTGATTAAAGACCTCTTGATTTATGAAGTTGCATGATCTTTTAGTGGAGAATAGGTGGACAAGCAAGCATATGGTAGAAGTGTTTTCATGAGATTGATTGAGTGTAAACACTTTACCACTACTTTAAAGAGTGAAAATCAAGAGAGTATCCCATGTGAGAAGTTGAGATTAAGTTTGAATATGCACTATTTTGATTGAAATATGTTATGTTAATATTGGCTTAACTCAAACTATTTACATTCAAGCAAGATTTTTTGTGAATTTCTTTAAGCTATTGATTAGTTTTTAAGACTTGTCCAATGATTATCTCAAATTTATATTGGAAGGATTAGTTATAATTATTATTTTTAGTTTTTCTTATGTTTTCAATGTTTGTGGGTATCGTCCTAGTAAACCCTCACGAGACTAAACTCGTCCACTAGGGACACCTAGGGGTTTAAAGGCTTGTGTCACATGCTAAGTGCCACCGTGATTTCCTACGAAAATGGATTAGATTAGATTTTCTTATTTTATTTTTATTGAGTCGTTGCTAGGGACTAGCAACAATCTAAGTGTGGGGGTGTGATAACTCGTATAATTATATAGTTTTTAGTTATGTTTTATTATTGTTTTGTGTCAAATACGAGTTATTATTGTTTAGTCTAATTGTGTTTATGATCTTTTATATTTTTATGTAATTTGGTGTTTTTCACAAGTTTCTTTGAGTGATTTCAGATTACTAGAATTAAGGGCAAATCCAGTTCAGTTCCAGTTCCGACACCTTTTGCCATATCAGCTATATCTGGAGTTTCACTGAAGCAATAAGGCTGAAATTTTAACCGTGCAAAGTTAAGAGGCATATCTATCTTTTTCATGTTTTACACTTCTTGAAACGGAGTCGTTTTCCCTAGCGAAATCAACCATAAAGTTGGCTGATGTGCAATGACGTCTGTCCTGAGCAGTTTTCGCATTTTGACCATATCGTCCGATACACATCAGCAAATGAGCTGATTCCAACGGATATGGATCAATATCTGATAGGGGAACATTTGTCTAGAAGACCATGTGATCAGATAAAGCCTCCAATATTGAAGAAATCGACCATCAAGTTGGCTGATGTGCAATGACGTCTGTGCTGACCTGTTTTCGTATTTTGCCTATATATTCTTCTCCACATCAGCAAATGAGCTGATTCCAACGGCTATGAATCAGTAACTCATAGGGGAACATTTTGGTAAAAGACCATGTGATCCGATCAGGCCTCCAAGATTGACAAAATCGACCATCAAGTTGGCTGATCAAAATGGTCATACAATATGACGAAAATTGTTAGAAAAATGCACCCACCTATTATACCTACCTTTGAAATTTGTAAAGCTTGTCTCTTGTCATTTAGCCCTCCAAAATGTGTATAAATAGAGGGCCTTGGATGATTGTAGAGGAACACATTGTACATAGGTAGGATATTAGCCATTATAATAAAATTCTCTAAGTTTTCTTCTTCTTTCTTTTCTCTAGTTTTCTTTTTCCTTAGAGAGAGCAAGAGGTTGGATAATTAATATCCTTCTTCTTATTCTTTCTTTCTTTCTTTTATTTTCTTCTTAGATTTTCTTTAATTTTATGTTTATGTTTACAATGCCTATGCTAGGCTAAACTTCTATTTGGTTAAGGGTGATTTCAAAGCCCTAGACATGTTTTATAATTGATTTTCAGATTCTATCTATCATTAATTTTCTATCAAAGTTGCTTATGTTCTTCTACAAGAATTGTTCATGATGTTGTCTTGATTTGTTTAGGTGTACAACTAGATAGATCTTGATAATTATCTATTGCTAGTTTAGGAGTCTTGATCCGTGTAATTGTCTTGATTTCCTATTCATAAGTGGCAATTTGTGATTAATGATTATGGTCAAGTTTTCAATAATTGCAAAGTGGAACATAACCTAAGTTGAACAATCCGAGCTTATGTGTTTGTTGCTTAGATCAACCTATCTTTCTCATCATAAAGCTGCCATTAAATTGAACTTAGAGAGCTTATTCTAGGTTGTTTGATGGTTAGAGATTAAATAGAGAGCTTGTTCTATTTAACAACAAACTAAGGAAAGATTGGGATAACAGAGCTTGTTGTTATCTACGGTTTTTAACTTTGATAGTTGGTTAATGTTGATAGATATGAAATTGATTCTTAATGATGTCTAGTGGTGGAGAATGAAACCTTAACCATATTTTTCATATTTGATTCGTCTTACTTACTTGTTTTCTTACTTTTCTCGTTTGCTTATTTTTAAGACTATATTTATTTTTATTGGCTGGTTATACCGCCTAATTTGTATATTAACTTTGTTTTATTTTTATTGGCTGGTTATACCGCCTAATTTGTATATTAACTTTGTTTTATTTTTATTGGCTGGTTATACCGCCTAATTTAGTATATATATTTTTATTGGCTGGTTATACCGCCTTGCATCTGATTCTTATTATTTACTTTAGTTTAAATCTGGCTTCAAAAACCCCTTTTCTTTTATTGTTCTTGAATTTAAGTTTTAAACTATTAACTTATAAACTAAAACCCAATCCCTGAGGACTCGACCCTTGCTAACTACTATACTTACAATTTATCTTTTTAGTGCAAGGTTAAATAAGATACACTCTTTTGGGTGCATCACAAGTTCATTCTCATTATTTGTTACCACCGTTACACTTGATTTCTTTGGAACCACTTGGACCGGGCTCACCCATTTGCTATCCGAGATAGGATAGATCACTCCAACATCTAGGAGCTTCAGTATCTCCTTTTTCACAACCTCCATCATAGGAGGGTTCAATCTTCTTTGTGCTTCTCTTGTTGGTTTGGACGCCTCCTCTAACAAAATCCGGTGCATGCACATAGATGGGCTTATTCCCTTGATATCGGCAATTGTCCAACCAATTGTTGTTTTATGCTCTCTAAGCACCCGGATAAGTCGCTCTTCTTGCAAAGGTGTGAGCTGTTTGGCAATGATGACCGGTAGTGTGTCTTTTTCACCTAAGAACACATATTTCAAGTGGTTCGGTAGTGGTTTCAACTCTAAAGTTGGTGCCTGCAAAATGGAAGGTAGAAGTTTCTCATTAGATAAAGGCAAATCAATAAATGAAACATCAAACCTTGCATCTTTAGGTGGCAGCGAGTGTAAATATTCTAGTGCCCCTTCCACATGGTCACTCAAGGCTAGTGCCCCTTTAGCATTCCCCATTCCGAGATGTTTGCTAAGGACTATTTCCACACTATCTTCACCTTCTAGCTCATAAGCTTGCTGCACTAGTGAGTCAATTATATCAATATTAAAAACAGAATGCACATCACTAGGATATCTCATGGCCTCAAAAATGTTAAAGCGAATTATTTCACCATCAAATTCCATAGTTAAAGTGCCATCATGTACATCTATTTTAGTTCTTTCTGTTTTCAAGAATGGTCTCCCTAATAGAATAGGTGTGGGATTAGAAGACATCTCATCTTCCATCTCAATAACATAAAAGTCAGCGGGAAAAACCAATTCATTAACCTGTACAAGAACGTCTTCTACAACTCCTCTTGGGTAAGTGTTAGAACGGTCAGCAAGTTGTATTATAACACCGGTTTCCTCTAATGGTCCTAGATTCAATGAAGCATAAATTGAATATGGCATGACATTAATAGATGCCCCTGAATCTAGCATAGCACGCTCAAACCTGGTGTTGCCTATCTTACAAGGAATGGTAAACATACCTGGATCCTTGCATTTAGGTGGGAGTTTCTTTTGAAGAATAGCTGACACATTCTCCCCTACACTTACCTTTTCATTCCATTTCAACTTCCGTTTAGATGTGCACAACTCTTTTAGGAACTTGGCATATCTTGGCACTTGCTTGATAGCATCTAGTAAAGGAATGTTCACCTCTACTTTCCGGAAGGTTTCCAAAATTTCCTTCTCTTGCTCCTCCTTCTTGGGCTTTGCTAACCTGCTAGGAAAAGGTGGAGGAGTTATATAAGAAGGAAATGATGGTTTAGGAATTACCTTTTTTAGTGGCTCGTTGGGATGTGAAGAGCATGCCATGGTGTTGTTTTCCCCTTGAGCACTATCATTTTGTGGTGTCTCTAGCTGTTTCCCACTTCTTAAAGTTATAGCATTGGCATTCTCTCTTGGATTCACTATGGTTTGGGAAGGTAATTTCCCAGAATCCTTTGCTTGCATTTGACTCATGGTTGTTGCCAATTGCCCAATTTGAGTCTCCAAATTTCGAATACTTGTCTTTGTTTCCTGTTGAAATTGAATTGTATTAGTAGAAAGAGCTTTATAAAGATCTTCAAGAGAAGTACCTGAATTTTGGGTGGGTGGCAGTTGTTGTCGGGTTTGGTATGGTTGTTGCACTCTTTGCTGAAAACCCGGTGGCCTGTTGTCAAATGGTGGAGGAATAGTTTGTGATTGGTTCCCTCCATAATTGAAGTTTGGATGATCCCTCCATCCTGGATTGTAAGTGTTTGAGTAGGGATCATATTTCCTTGATTGGTTCTGAAATCCACCCATGGCATTCACATGTTCATTGGTGTCTTCTTGAAGTGTTGGACACATATCAGTTTGGTGCCCCATGTTTGAACATATGCCACAAGACTTTATTTGGTGTATATTACCTACAGCCAATTGTTGAATAAGAGAAGTCATTTTATCAAATTTTTGTTCAAGGGATGATATACTTACCTCATTGACTTTCTTGGGTTGTGGTGGTGGATCATGTCTCATTGAGAATTGTTGAGAATTGGCTACCATGTTGGAGATTAATGTTCTAGCAGCCCTGGGAGTCCTATCAACTAGAGCTCCCCCACTAGCGGCATCTATCATACTTCTCTCCATGGGCATGAGACCTTCATAGAAGTATTGGATGAGAAGTTGTTCACTTATCTGATGGTGTGGACATGATGTACAAAGTTTCTTGAACCTCTCCCAATATTCATATAAGGACTCTCCATTGTATTGCCGAATCCCACATATCTCTTTTCTAATGTTGGCAGCCTTAGATGCTGGGAAATACCTTTCCAAGAATGCTTTCTTCATATCATTCCATGTAGTGATGGTCCCGGATGGTAGATAGTAGAGCCATTCCTTTGCTGAATCAGCTAGAGAGAATGGGAAGGCTCTCAACTTAACTTGCTCTTCCGTGACTCCTGTTGGTCTCATGCTTGAGCAAACTACATGGAATTCCTTGAGGTGCTTATTTGGATCCTCTCCTGCAAAACCATGAAAAGTTGGGAGAAGATGAATCAAACCAGATTTTAATTCAAAAGCTACCTCAAGATTAGCATATTCAACGCATAATGGTTGTTGATCCAAGTCCGGAGCGGCTAACTCCTTGAGAGTTCGGTTGTCAGCTGCTGCCATCTCTCCTTGCTCCTCTTGGATGTTTTGGATCAACTCCTCGATTGTTTGTTGGTGAGAAGTTATAAATTCCCGAATTCTCCTAAGTCTTAAGTCTTCTTCAGTAGCTTGGAACATTCACTAATAAAAAATAAAAATAAAAATAAGAAAGTAAATAATTAGAACTGAAAATATGAATAAACCAATAAACTAAAGAAAGCAATCCCCGGCAACGGCGCCAAAAACTTGATGCACCCAAAACAGTGTATCTTATTTAACCTTGCACTTAAAAATAATCAATTGTAAAGTATAGTGATTAGCAAGGGTCGAGTCCTCAGGGATTGGGTTTTAGTTTATAAGTTAATAGTTTAAAACTTAAAAACAAGTAAACAAAAGTAAAGGGGATTTTAAAATCAGATTTAAACTAAAGTTAACAATAAGAATGAGAAAACAAGTAATTAAGAAGAATCAAATATGAAAAATATGGTTAAGGTTTCATTCTCCACCACTAGACATCATTAAGAATCAATTTCATATCTATCAACATTAATTAGCTATCAAAGTAAACAACCGTAGATAACAACAAGCTCTGTTACCCCAATCTTTCCTTAGTTCGTCGTTAAATAGAACAAGCTCTCTATTTAATCTCTAACCATCAAACAACCTAGAATAAGCTCTCTAAATTCAATTTAATGGCAGCTTTATGATGAGAAAGATATGTTGATCTAAGCAACAAACACATAAGCTCGGATTGTTCAACTTAGGTTATGTTGCACTTTGCAATTATTGAAAACTTGACCATAATCATTAATCACAAATTGCTACTTATGAATAGGAAATCAAGACAATTACACGGATCAAGACTCCTAAACTAGCATTAGACAATTATCAAGATTTATCTAGTTGGCCACCTAAACAAATCAAAACATCACCATGAACAATTTTTATGGAAGAACATAAGCAACTTTGATAGAAAACAATGATAGATAGATTCTGAAAATTAATTACATAACATGTCTAGGGCTTTGAAATCACCCTTAACCAAATAAAAGTTTAGCCTAGCATAGGCATTGTAAACATAAACATAAAATTAAAGAGAATCTAAGAAGAAAATAAAAGAAAGAAAGAAGAAGAAGAAGAAGAATATTAATTATCCAGTCTCTTGCTCTCTCAAAAACAAAGAAACAAAGAAGAAATCAGAACATTGATGCTTGGGGAAGTGTCAATTTCGTATGCCCCCTTGGTCTCTATTTATAGGCAATAGCTAGGGCATCAAACAAGTGAATTTCAGCTCTCTCCCTTCAATAAATGCTGACTTGTGGCTAAAGTTAAGGAAAAGTGGCTGACTTTTGTGTTTTAAGGAAAGATATAAGCCTTGGAAGCCAAGTTTGAATAAAGTAGGAAAGTTTTAGTCAAAGCACTCTTTAATGAAGAGAGATTATATTCTTGCAGCCAAAGTAAGTGTAAGGAAGGAAAGTCTTGGCTGATTTAATTCTCCTACTTTGACTAGGATTAGCTTTAAGGAAAGATACTTGCAATTAATGCAATTAATGCAAGTTGACAGCCACTAATCCTTCTTTGGCAAGGATAAACTTAAATGTCAACTAGGGTATTAAGAAAAAGTTGTCATTTACGGCTAGGGTTTTTTTTGCCACTAGGGTTTTTAGGGAGATATTCCAATGCCGATTTGGATGATCATTTCTTATCCGATTTAGGCCCATGACCAGCCGTTGGAAAGGTAATCAAGTGATATTCAAAAGTCAAGAAGGAAGTTTCTTCGAATAAAGAGTCTAACATCATGTTTTCTTAGCAACAAGCTCCGGAGGTCAAATCTGTCTTCTTGCTTTGCACCAAGAATTTGATCTTTTTGACTCCCAACTCTTTTTCCATCTTGTGATTGTGATTTTGTAAGCTCTTTAATATCCTAACTGACATGTTCTTACTTCATCTCCTCCGAAATACCTACAAAGCATAAAAACCTAGTAAAATGTCAAGGAAGTAAGAATTAAAGCACAAAGTATAAAGAAATTAAATAGGAAAATGTATGAAATTAAGCACTTATCAAGACCCATCCTTCTTTGGCACTAAAAGAACTGGAACAGCACATGGACTCATTCTTTCTCTTATGTACCCCTTACTCATCAAGTCTTCAACTTGCCTTTGAAGTTTCTTTGTCTCCTCCAGATTACTTCTATAGGTTGGTCGGTTCGAAATGACTACTCTGGGTACAAAATCGATCTGATGCTCAATGCCTCTTATGGAAGGCAACCCACTTGGCATCCTCTTCGGGAATAACTCTTCTAATTCCTGTAATAAAGAAATAAGAACACTAGGAAGAGCTTGGTTAGATTCACCAAGATTAAGATATGATTCTTTATAAACGAGGAAGATCATGGGCTGATCTTCTAAAAAATCCTTCTTAACCTCACTCTCATTTTCATACAAGCTCATTTTTGTTTTTGCTTTTGTTTCTTGTGGCATCACTTTCTTTTTTTATCCACTTCTCTGTTTTTTTCACTTTTTTTTTTCGGCCAATCTCTCTTCTTTTTGTTCTCTATTTTTTTACTCATTAGATTCGGCCACACCAATTTTTTTTTCTTCTAAATAACTGAATTCAATTTCAATTGGTCTTCATAGACCTGCTTTACTGTTAAAGGAACAAGGTTGATAGTTTTGCCATCTTTTACAAAGCTGTGCCTATTCCTAAACCCATCATGAGTAATCCTCCTATCATACTGCCATGGCCTTCCCAACAATAGATGGCCAGCATGCATAGGCACTACATCACAAAGCACCTCATCACTATCCCTCCCAATAGTAAAAGCTACCCTTACTTGCCTATTCACCTTAACCTCCCCAAAATCATTCAACCATTTCAATCTGTAAGGCTTAGGATGTTTAAGCATAGGTAAACCCCACTTTTCTACTAAGGTAGTACTAGCTACGGTGCAACTCCCCCCATCAATTATCATACTACATACTTTATTATTCAAAAAACATCTAGTACGAAAAATATTTTCCCTTTGTTGCTCTTCATCATCTAATTTAATTTGTGCATTCAAAGCACGCCTAGCAATAAGAGATTTACTGATAACTCGTATAATTATATAGTTTTTAGTTATGTTTTATTATTGTTTTGTGTCAAATACGAGTTATTATTGCTTAGTCTAATTGTGTTTATGATCTTTTATATTTTTATGTAATTTGGTGTTTTTTCACGAGTTTCTTTGAGTGATTTCAGATTACTAGGTTAAATCAAGAATTAAGGGCAAAGCCAGTTCAGTTCCAGTTCCGACACCTTTTGCCATATCAGCTATATCTGGAGTTTCACTGAAGCATTAAGGCTGAAATTTATACAGTGCAAAGTTAAGAGGCATATCTATCTTTTTCATGCTTTACACTTCTTGAAACGGAGTCGTTTTCCCTAGCGAAATCAACCATCAAGTTGGCTGATGTGCACTGACGTCTGTGCTGACAAGTTTTGGTATTTTGACCATATCTTCTGATCCACATCAGCAAATGAGCTGATTCCAACGGCTATGGATCACCGACTAATAGAGGAACATTTTTCTAGAAGACCATTTGATCAGATCAAGCTTCCAATATTGACAAAATCGACCATCAAGCTGGCTGATCAAAATTGTCATACAATATGACGAAAATTGTTAGAAAAATGCACCCACCTATTATACCTACCTTTGAAATTTATAAAGCTTGTCTCTTGTCATTTAGCTCTCCAAAATGTGTATAAATAGAGGGCCTTGGATGATTGTAAGAGATATTGTACATTGGTAGGATATTAGCCATTGTAATAAAATTCTCTAAGTTTTCTTCTTCTTTCTTTTCTCTAGTTTTCTTTTTCTTTATTTTCTTCTTCATCTTTCTTTCTTTTATTTCCTTCTTAGATTCTCTTTAATTTAATGTTTATGTTTACAATGCCTATGCTAGGCTAAACTTCTATTTGGTTAAGGGTGATTTCAAAGCCCTAGACATGTTTTGTAATTGATTTTCAGATTCTATCTATCATTAATTTTCTATCAAAGTTGCTTAGGTTCTTCTACAAGAATTGTTCATGATGTTGTCTTGATTTATTTAGGTGTACAACTAGATAGATCTTGATAATTATCTATTGCTAGTCTAGGAGTCTTGATCCGTGTAACTGTCTTGATTTCCTATTCATAAGTGGCAATTTGTGATTAATGATTATGGTCAAGTTTTCAATAATTGCAAAGTGGAACATAACCTAAGTTGAACAATCCGAGCTTATGTGTTTGTTGCTTAGATCAACCTATCTTTCTCATCATAAAGCTGCCATTAAATTGAATTTAGAGAGCTTATTCTAGGTTGTTTAATGGTTAGAGATTAAATAGAGAGCTTGTTCTATTTAACGACAAACTAAGGAAAGATTGGGATAACAGAGCTTGTTGTTATCTACGGTTGTTAACTTTGATAGTTGGTCAATATTGATAGATCTGAAATTGATTCTTAATGATGTCTAGTGGTGGAGAATGAAACCTTAACCATATTTTTCATATTTGATTCTTCTTACTTACTTGTTTTCTTACTTTTCTAGTTTGCTTATTTTTAAAAGTATATTTATTTTTATTGGCTGGTTTTACCGCCTAATTTGTATATTAACTTTGTTTTATTTTTATTGGCTGGTTATACCGCCTAATTTAGTATATATATTTTTATTGGCTGGTTATACCGCCTAATTTAGTATATATATTTTTATTGGCTGGTTATACCGCCTTACATCTTATTACTTTAGTTTAAATCTGGCTTCAAAAACCCCTTTTCTTTTATTGTTTTCTTTGAACGTAAGTTATAAACTAATAACTCATAGATTAAAACCCAATCCCTGAGGACTCGACCCTTGCTAATCATTATACTTACAATTGATCTTTTTAGTGCAAGGTTAATGATAACTCGTATAATTATATAGTTTTTAGTTATGTTTTATTATTGTTTTGTGTCAAATACGAGTTATTATTGTTTAGTCTAATTGTGTTTATGATCTTTTATATTTTTATGTAATTTGGTGTTTTTCACAAGTTTCTTTGAGTGATTTCAGATTACTAGAATTAAGGGCAAATCCAGTTCAGTTCCAGTTCCGACACCCTTTGCCATATCAGCTATATCTGGAGTTTCACTGAAGCAATAAGGCTGAAATTTGTATCCGTGCAAAGCTAAGAGGCATGTCTATCTTTTTCATGTTTTACACTTCTTGAAACGGAGTCGTTTTCCCTAGCAAAATCGACCATCAAGTTGGCTGATGTGCAATGACGTCTGTGCTGACCTGTTTTTGTATTTTGCCCATATCTGCTTATCCACATCAGTAAATGAGCTGATTCGAATGGCTATGGATCCATAACGGATACGGGAACCTTTGTCTAGAAGACCATATGATCAGATCAGGCCTCTAATATTGACGAAATCGACCATCAAGTTGGCTGATGTGCAATGACGTCTGTGCTGACCTGTTTTCGTATTTTGCCCATATCTGCTTATCCACATCAGAAAATGATCTGATTCCAACGGCTATGGATCCGTAACTGATAGGGGAACCTTTTTCTAGAAGACCATGTGATCAGATCAGGCCTCCAACATTGACGAAATCGACCATCAAGTTGGCTGATCAAAATTGTCATACAATATGACGAAAATTGTTAGAAAAATTCACCCACCTATTATACCTACCTTTGAAATTTGTAAAGCTTGTCTCTTGTCATTTAGCCCTCCAAAATGTGTATAAATAGAGGGCCTTGGATGATTGTAGAGAATCATATTGTACATAGGTAGGATATTAGCCATTTTAATAAAATTCTCTAAGTTTTCTTCTTCTTTCTTTTCTCTAGTTTTCTTTTTCTTTAGAGAGAGCAAGAGGTTGGATAATTAATATTCTTCCTCTTCTTCTTTCTTTCTTTTATTTTCTTCTTAGATTTTCTTTAATTTTATGTTTATGTTTACAATGCCTATGCTAGGCTAAACTTCTATTTGGTTAAGGGTGATTTCAAAGCCCTAGACATGTTTTGTGATTGATTTTCAGATTCTATCTATCATTAATTTTCTATCAAAGTTGCTTATGTTCTTCTACAAGAATTGTTCATGATGTTGTCTTGATTTATTTAGGTGTACAACTAGATAGATCTTGATAATTATCTATTGCTAGTCTAGGAGTCTTGATCCGTGTAATTGTCTTGATTTCCTATTCATAAGTGGCAATTTGTGATTAATGATTATGGTCAAGTTTTCAATAATTGCAAAGTGGAACATAACCTAAGTTGAACAATCCGAGCTTATGTGTTTGTTGCTTAGATCAACCTATCTTTCTCATCATAAAGCTGCCATTAAATTGAATTTAGAGAGCTTATTCTAGGTTGTTTAATGGTTAGAGATTAAATAAAGAGCTTGTTCTATTTAACGACAAACTAAGGAAAGATTGGGATAACAGAGCTTGTTGTTATCTACGGTTGTTAACTTTGATAGTTGGTTGATATTGATAGATCTGAAATTGATTCTTAATGATGTCTAGTGGTGGAGAATGAAACCTTAACCATATTTTTCATATTTGATTCTTCTTACTTACTTGTTTTCTTACTTTTCTAGTTTGCTTATTTTTAAAAGTATATTTATTTTTATTGGCTGGTTATACCGCCTAATTTGTATATTAACTTTGTTTTATTTTTATTGGCTGGTTATACCGCCTAATTTAGTATATATATTTTTATTGGCTGGTTATACCGCCTAATTTAGTATATATATTTTTATTGGCTGGTTATACCGCCTAATTTAGTATATATATTTTTATTGGCTGGTTATACCGTCTAATTTAGTATATATATTTTTATTGGCTGGTTATACCGCCTTGCATCTTATTCTTATTATTTACTTTAGTTTAAAATCTGGCTTCAAAAACCCATTTTCTTTTATTGTTTTCTTTGAAAGTAAGTTATAAACTAATAACTTATAGACTAAAACCCAATCCCTGAGGACTCGACCCTTGCTAACTACTATACTTACAATTGATCTTTTTAGTGCAAGGTTAAATAAGATACACTCTTTTGGGTGCATCAAATTTTTGGCGCCGTTGCCGGGGATTGTTTTCTTTCGTTTATTAGTTTATTGGTTTATTCTTATTTTCAGTTCTAATGAGTTTTATTTTCTTGTACATGCGGGTTTTTCTTATCAAATTTTGAAAAGAAAAAAAAAAAAAAACGATGGTATTGAGCAATCTAACACTTGAAGAGTTGGTGGCATACATGAACATGGAGAATCAACAAGCCAATCTCACCTCCCCAGTTCAACAATTGGCCATGGGAGGATGTCAAGTCCATCAATGGTTACAAGACCAACAGTATGATCATTACTCAAACACTTACCATGAGGGATGGTGGGATCATACTAATTATGGCTACTCGAAAAATTACCAAGAAGTAGATCCTTATGCCAATTACACTCATCCATCTACCTTCAATCAATCATGGTCTCAGGAACCAGATCTTTTTCAACCACCACATATGACTCAAAACTCAGGTACTTCTTTAGAAGATCTTGTACATTCTCTTGTTACTGATACTTTGCAATTTCAACAGGAAACAAGGGCAAGCATCCAGAGTTTGGAAAGGCAAATGAGCCAATTGGCTAGTAGTATGGTGGGATGGGTAGCACAAAGATCTGAAGAATTCCCAGCCCAAACGATGGTTAACCCAAAGGAGAATGCTACTATTGTGACCTTGAAGAATGAGGAACAAGATGAGGATGAAACAAAATTAGAGATGGATTCTATTCTTGAGGATAATGAAGCCAAAGATCCAAATAAGAGTATTTCGGCACCTGAGGTAACGTTTAAGGTTTCACTTTTTACTAATGTTTCTTCTCCACCTTTTCCTAGTAGATTTGCAAAGTTCAAGGAGGAAGAACATGAACAACACATGCCGGAAACGTTAAACAACTTGTTTGTGGAGGTCATTCAACAAGTATCAAAATATGCTCCATTCCTCGATGACATATGCACCACAAAGGATGATGGAATAATACTTGTAATGGAGAATGCATCCACTGTTGTGCAAAGAAAGCTTCCTCTCAAACGCATAAATTTGGGAAATTTCATGTATGAGCCTGACAAGCCTAAAATGCCAAGAAGGGGTGTTGGTTAGGTTCAAAACACTAAATCAAGTGCTAATTGGGGGAGGCAGCCTAATTAGTGAAAGCATTGCCAAACTGCCATCCTCAGATTTGCTCTCTTTTTCTTTATCTTTTTCTTATGTTTCTTTGTTAATTGTGTTTAGTGTTTTTAAGTTCATTTAGGCTGCATAAGTTTATTTTGTTTAATAGTTCTTTTCACTTACACATGATTCTTTCATTTGGGTTAATAGCATTACATTAATGACAATGTAAGAATTATGTGTGGGGGGAAGAATTTAGGATTTTATTTAGAGTGTTTTGTTTTTGAGTCTTTTTATGTTGTTTTTCTTTCTGATCCTTGTTTTGAAAATAACTAGATGTAAATATAATTTTTTAACCCCGGTTAAATGGCGGATAACGGTACTCCGTGATTATTTAAGTCGGTTCCATCAGCTACCCACAAAACTGATATTGTATATAAATTTCTCTTCCAATTTCTCTTTCAATTTTTTTTTTCATTTTTTTTCAGGATGGATGATATTCTCACAAGATTGCAGAAACGATTTCCTCCTTTTCCTCGAAATATTTTACTGAAGCTTTACCAAGTTCGATTTGAAAGATTAAGAATGCTTATGCACAAAGGGATTCCTGAAGACATACGTTGGATAATTGAAGCCAAGGTACGTGAAGATGAATATCTTCCTGTTTTGCATTTACCAGGTACAGGTAGAAGCACTTTTGCAAAAAAGCGACGAGCAAAGCGCATGAGTTCAAATTGCCACAAATGTGCACGATGGACGTGTAACGGTAAATGTCGTTCTATTGGGATTCCGTCCTCTAATCGAGATGATAAAATTGAATTCATTAAGGATGGACTGAGTAAGGAGAATTTGGGTAATATCCAACTTTCTCTTGAGACGCATCCTAGTGGAGACGTACAAAGAGAAATTCTTGATTTATGGCCGCAATTCCAAAGGGAATGGCAACATCTTGGGAATCTGATGTTAAAAGACCCTGTTTGCCAGCTTGTAAGAAAACTGGATGGGAAGCATATCCTCGACTCATAGAAGGCGTTTAAGCCGTTTCTGGACGTA
Source organism: Fremontodendron californicum (assembly GCA_030761205.1). Classification (NCBI taxonomy): domain Eukaryota; kingdom Viridiplantae; phylum Streptophyta; class Magnoliopsida; order Malvales; family Malvaceae; genus Fremontodendron; species Fremontodendron californicum. The sequence continues at coordinate 7,831,271 of JAULJL010000037.1, forward strand.
AAACCAGGGGAAGATGTGAGCCACAATCACAACTACAATAAATGACTTCTCAGCTTTTGGTTTGATTTGCAATAACTTTATTTTGTTTTAATTTACGTGTTGTTCGATTTGTGTAATTATTCTCGTTTTTTTTATTTGCCTTTTACGGCTGATTTTTTCTTCTCTTTTTGATTTTCTTCCTGAAATCACGCAAAAAAATCTTTTGTTAGGTTAACATTTTCTTCTGACAGGTCAGATACACTTTCGGCGACATTATTACTCTTGTCTGATTCACTACTCAGTCCTCTATATATTACACCATGTACTCATTCTCTTTCAGGCACTCGAAAAAAAAAATGGAAAGTACTTCGTCCCAGCGCATAAAAAAAATTTGTGTCTTTGGAGGTGCTTATCCAGGGAAAAATAACATATTCGCTGATGAAGCCATAAGAGTTGGAGTAATACTTGCCCAACAAAAGATCCACTTGATTTATGGAGGCGGTAGTACGGGTTTAATGGGAGCAGTCGCTACAGCAGCACACGCCGGAGGAAGTCCAGTTCTAGGAATCGTGCCAAAACTATTCACAAGTTTTTGTGGACCTACCGTGGGTAAGGAAATACAAGTCTGGAGTGTCCCTGAACGGATAACAATCATGTACCATTCTGCCGATGCATTCATTGCTTTACCAGGAGGTCTGGGTACATTGGAAGAAATAGCTTGCGTGGCTTCTTGGTCATCTTTGGTCACAAATAAGAAACCCATTGGTTTGCTTAATATTAATGGTTATTTTAGTAATTTGCTTTCATATTTAGATAATGCTGTGGATAATGGATTCATGTTTTCAGAGGCAAGGAGAACCATAATTTCTGCTACAACCATTGAAGATTTACTCAAAAAGCTCCAAGCTTATGAGTGTTTATCTGCTACGGTTGTTTCGCAAACGCTCGGAAAAAGAAAAAGAGATATGGACGAGCAAGGAGTGGACTGCACTTTGTCTTTGTGACATTATCTAACATTTTGTTTGTTGTGTCTCAGTTATAATAAGTGGTTAGCAACCTCTGCAGGTAATATCTCCTAAATTCTTTCTTTAAAATTTGACATTGGGGACAATGTCATATTTTAGTAGGGGGTAAGGGACATATTTTGCTAATTTAAAAAAAAAAAAAATTGTTGTGTTTTAAGCCATTTAGAAGTATTCATTCTAAACAAGGTCTGAGTAAGGGAGACTTGAGACATACCTTGTCAGTTTGATTTCTTCTTTTCAAAAAAAAAAAAAAAAAGTTTGTTGTGTTTTAAGCAATTTAGAAGTATTCATTCTGAACAAGGTCTGAGTAAGGGAGACTTGAGACATACCTTGTCAGTTTGATTTTAATCTTTTTATGTTTACTTGTTAATTTTTGTTTAGTATTTTAGAATTATTTAGGTTGCATGAGTTTGTTTTGTTTTGAGTCTTAGTTGTTCCTATTCTTATGTTATTAGTTCTTTTCTCTTACACATGATTCTTTCATTTGGGTTAATAGACTTACATTGAGGACAATGTAAGAATTAAGTGTGGGGGGAATGATTTAGGATTTCTTTTATTTTTGTCTACTATTTTTTTTTATGAGTCTTTATTATTATTATTATTATTTTTTTTTTTTGAGTTTTAGTTCCTTTTTAATACAATGATGAGATATGAATTGCATAAGTCTAAAATAGATTTATTAGTGAGAAGATTTTCATGAGAATTGAGCTTGATGTCAATCTTTTTATGAGCCAATGTTAATATGATATGTTGATTGAGAAAGAAGCATGTTTAGACTTAATCTGACTTGTATAATCATCCTTGTGAGTTTTTGAGCCTATAATGATTGATGCATTATACAAATCAATCTAATTTCTTTCTTGAGTGCTCTTATGATTACATGATTCTCTAGAACTTGCTTTAAACCATTTGAGACTATATTGATGCATGTAACAACATGAATATGATAGAGGCATTAGGACTTTTTAACTAGGGCCAAACAGCCATCCCTTATTGATGTTCCAAGAGAACATCCCTCTAGTGAACCAATTTGAGCCTACATTGAATAAGCTATCTCTTTGGTAACCATAACTTGTCCCTAACCTAAATATACTTATATCTTTACCTTTGTTCCAAAGATGAATTAGCATGTTTTGAGACAAGTTGCAAAGACAAGGAAGATTTATTGAAAATTTGGGTTAGAAATAAGAAATAAGTGTGGGGGGAAAAGAAAGAAAAAAGTCAAGAGAAAAAGAAAGGGATCATTGTCAAATACATTCCCATATTAAAAAAAAAAAAAAAAAAAAAAAAACTTCTCTTGAACTTCTAGTTAAAGTAAAGAAAAAGATGTTACAAAGTTGGTTAGAATGATGCAAAGGCTCAACATGAATATTTAGCCTATGTTATTATGTGCTTTATAAGAGTTTTGAGAAGTTTTATTTGTATGATCTTTTTATGTCTCTAAACTTTATAAACTCTTTGGAACCTTTGTGATATCTTTATCCTTTTGTTCTTCAACCACATTACAAACCCCTTGGCCCCATTACAACCTTGATTAAAGACCTCTTGATTCATGAAGTTGTATGATCTAAATAGTGGAGAATAGGTGGACAAGCAAGAATATGGTAGAACTGTTTTCATGAGATTGATTGAGTGTAAACACTTCACCACTACTTTAAAGAGTGAAAATCATGAGAGTATCCCATGTGAGTAGTTGAGATTAAGTTTGAATATGCACTATTTTGATTGAAATATGTTATGTTAATATTGGCTTAACTCAAACAATTTACATTCAAGCATGATTTTTTGTGAAATTCTTTAAGCTATTGATTAGTTTATAAGACTTGTTCAAAGATTGTCTCTAATGTGTATTGAAAGGATTAGGAGTAAATATTTTTAGTATATGTAGTTTATTTATATTTTAGTTTTTCAATGTTTGTGGGTATCGTTCTAGTAAACCCTCACGAGACTAAACTCGTCCACTAGGGACACCTAGGGGTTTAAAGGCTTGTGTCACATGCTAAGTGCCACCGTGATTTCCTACGAAAGTGGATTAGATTAGATTTTCTTATTTTATTTTTATTGAGTCGTTGCTAGGGACTAGCAACAATCTAAGTGTGGGGGTGTGATAACTCGTATAATTATATAGTTTTTAGTTATGTTTTATTATTGTTTTGTGTCAAATACGAGTTATTATTGTTTAGTCTAATTGTGTTTATGATCTTTTATATTTTTATGTAATTTGGTGTTTTTCACAAGTTTCTTTGAGTGATTTCAGATTACTAGAATTAAGGGCAAATCCAGTTCAGTTCCAGTTCCGACACCTTTTGCCATATCAGCTATATATGGAGTTTCAATGAAGCAATAAGGCTGACATTTGTATCCGTGCAAAGCTAAGAGGCATATCTATCTTTTTCATGTTTTACACTTCTTGAAACGGAGTCGTTTTCCCTAGCGAAATCGACCATCAAGTTGGCTGATGTGCAATGACGTCTGTGCTGACCTGTTTTCGTATTTTGCCCATATATGCTTATCCACATCAGTAAATGAGCTGATTATAATGGCTATGGATCCATAACGGATACGGGAACCTTTGTCTAGAAGACCATATGATCAGATCAGGCCTCTAATATTGAGGAAATCGACCATCAAGTTGGCTGATGTGCAATGACGTCTGTGCTGACCTGTTTTCGTATTTTGCCCATATCTGCTTATCCACATCAGAAAATGAGCTGATTCCAACGGCTATGGATCCGTAACTGATAGGGGAACCTTTTTCTAGAAGACCATGTGATCAGATCAGGCCTCCCACATTGACGAAATCGACCATCAAGTTGGCTGATCAAAATTGTCATACAATATGACGAAAATTGTTAGAAAAATTCACCCACCTATTATACCTACCTTTGAAATTTGTAAAGCTTGTCTCTTGTCATTTAGCCCTCCAAAATGTGTATAAATAGAGGGCCTTGGATGATTGTAGAGAATCATATTGTACATAGGTAGGATATTAGTCATTTTAATAAAATTCTCTAAGTTTTCTTCTTCTTTCTTTTCTCTAGTTTTCTTTTTCTTTAGAGAGAGCAAGAGGTTGGATAATTAATATTCTTCCTCTTCTTCTTTCTTTCTTTTATTTTCTTCTTAGATTTTCTTTAATTTTATGTTTATGTTTACAATGCCTATGCTAGGCTAAACTTCTATTTGGTTAAGGGTGATTTCAAAGCCCTAGACATGTTTTGTGATTGATTTTCAGATTCTATCTATCATTAATTTTCTATCAAAGTTGCTTATGTTCTTCTACAAGAATTGTTCATGATGTTGTCTTGATTTATTTAGGTGTACAACTAGATAGATCTTGATAATTATCTATTGCTAGTCTAGGAGTCTTGATCCGTGTAATTGTCTTGATTTCCTATTCATAAGTGGCAATTTGTGATTAATGATTATGGTCAAGTTTTCAATAATTGCAAAGTGGAACATAACCTAAGTTGAACAATCCGAGCTTATGTGTTTGTTGCTTAGATCAACCTATCTTTCTCATCATAAAGCTGCCATTAAATTGAATTTAGAGAGCTTATTCTAGGTTGTTTAATGGTTAGAGATTAAATAGAGAGCTTGTTCTATTTAACGACAAACTAAGGAAAGATTGGGATAACAGAGCTTGTTGTTATCTACGGTTGTTAACTTTGATAGTTGGTTGATATTGATAGATCTGAAATTGATTCTTAATGATGTCTAGTGGTGGAGAATGAAACCTTAACCATATTTTTCATATTTGATTCTTCTTACTTACTTGTTTTCTTACTTTTCTAGTTTGCTTATTTTTAAAAGTATATTTATTTTTATTGGCTGGTTATACCGCCTAATTTGTATATTAACTTTGTTTTATTTTTATTGGCTGGTTATACCGCCTAATTTAGTATATATATTTTTATTGGCTGGTTATACCGCCTAATTTAGTATATATATTTTTATTGGCTGGTTATACCGCCTAATTTAGTATATATATTTTTGTTGGCTGGTTATACCGCCTTGCATCTTATTCTTATTATTTACTTTAGTTTAAAATCTGGCTTCAAAAACCCATTTTCTTTTATTGTTTTCTTTGAACGTAAGTTATAAACTAATAACTCATAGACTAAAACCCAATCCCTGAGGACTCGACCCTTGCTAACTACTATACTTACAATTGATCTTTTTAGTGCAAGGTTAAATAAGATACACTCTTTTGGGTGCATCAGTTAAAAAAGATACACTCTTTTGGGTGCATCATTTACCTTCCACTGGGTAGTCCAAGTCAGCATCACCACCAACACAATCACAAGCATCCTCCAATTTTGGCATGCCATCACAATCATCCTCACTTTCGGTCATGACTTCACCATTAGCATGCATGACCATCGCCCTTTTGTTTGGACATTGAGATGCAATATGGCATGAACCCAAACATTTAAAGCATTTAATATCTCTATTCCTTGTAGAATTGGAATTTTGAAATACCTTGGGTTTGTCTTTGCTAGTGTTCTCTTCTTTCCCCTTTGGTGGTTCAGTTTTGTCCTTGATAACAGTCTGGTCTTTGTCCCACTTTGGTTTCCAAAGAGTGCTAGAAATCGAAGAATACCGTGCTGCCCCCTTTCTTATCAATTGCCTCTCCACCTTCGTAGCCATGTGCACCATGTCTTCTACCTCCACATAATGCTGCAACTCTACAACATTGGCTATGTCTCTATGTAAGCCACTCAAAAATCTAGCCATTGTGGCTTCCCTATCCTATACATTGGCTCTAATGAGAGCTTTCAATTCCCTCCATGTCTCTATAGGTCTCTCATGGTTTCTCCTCCTACTGGTTACTAGTTGATCCCACCAAACTATGGCATAACCAGAAAATTCAATGACTGTTAACTTTACCTCTTTCTCCTCCGAATAGTTGTGACAATCAAAGATCAACTCTATCTTCTTCTCCCACTCCAAATACACCTCAGGATCTGATGTGAACCCTAGGGGTTAAACCCTTTGAACCCACTAACAAATTGAAATACCTAACCCAGAAAAGCCAAGATTCAGGCAAAGAAAACTTAAACCCTTAGAAAGCCTGTTTCAAAGAACCTAGATTAAACATGTAAGCTAGACCCTAAGAACTCTCGTTTCAAGAACCTAAGTTTGATAGGTTGAACGCCACAAAGAAAGAATTCTTTGATAAGTTCCTAAGTTCTGTCAAGAACTAAAAAAGAGTGAAACACTCACTTTGAATAAATTCAAACTCAATTGATCAAAAGATAATTGAAGTAGGCGGCTAAGACATATATTTATAGCCTCCCTACGATAACCCTAATCTACTAAGTAATAATATGTAAAATATGGGCTGAACATGCTCAAGCCCAAACCTAAATAATTAAAAGATGTCCATGTTACATAATATAGGCCCAAATGCCTAAGTAATTATAAGAATTAAAATAAACCCAAATAAGCCCTCTTAATGTGCCACATTGTGTTCTTGAATCACATGGATCAAACTTGGATGCAAGCCCATCTTGCATGTTGAAGTCTTTCTTAAATAACTTGCAACATGGCCCAAGTGAATTCCATCCATTCTTGCCATGTTTCCTAGATCTTCTTGGATCTTGGCCCATATAAAAATTGTCATGGGATTGGGCCATCTTGGATCCTATCATTCCCCCTTTCCTCGAAAAGATTCGCCCTCGAATCTTAGCATTATGTGTGAGAATGACGGCGCTAGGTATTAAATCAAGGTGATGCACAATGCCGCTTATGGGTGACAACCCATCCTGCAACTCCTCCGAAAATAAATCCTCACAATCCTTCAACAAAGAAACAGGAAAAATAGGAAGAGATTGGTTAGAAGCATCAAGAATAAAAACCTCACTATCTTTTACATCAGAAAAATTCTCAAATTCTTTATTTCCCTCGGCATAAATTGTCTCCTTTTTCACTAGTGGCTCTTCTCTTACTTCTTTAATTTCAGTCACCTCTATTCTTTTTCACTTTATTTTTTACTCTCTGTTTCCTTCTGCTTTTCTTTATTTGCAGCCACCTCACTTTCTTTTTCTTTTTTTCTTCTCTCTTTTTCTCTCTTTTTTTTTCTCCATCTTTCTTCCTCTTGTTGCACAAACCTCTCAAACGATAAGGTGATCTCTTTCATCTCTTGTAGAGCCTACTTTACTTCGTCGCATAATGTGAGAGACATCTTAAAGTCGCTGCAAAACAACTTTGGTTAGTAAAAAAAAAGAAAAGATGAATGTCGATTCTTTCTTCTTTTCAATCTTTTTCGAATCTTTCTTTCTTTTTCTGCCTATTCGAACACTTTTTTTTTCAAGAACGAGACTTCTTGATTTTCTTGAAATCTCGGATGAACTTCTTTTTTCTTTCTTGGGACTGTTCGAATGCCCCTCTGAATTCTTGAATTTTTTTTTCAAGATTCGGATCAAGAATCAATAAGAAGAAATTTTAATTGATCAAGAATTCAAGAAACGAAATCTTGATTTAAACCACTTTTCAAGACTGAAACCACAAACTTAGACTGCCTAAAAACTATAACCCTAGGAAAAATGCCTAAAGCTATAACCCTAAGACAAGAATATCTGAAACCCCAAAATCTTGTTATTGATTTTGTTATGATAGTATCTAAACCAATGATAACTCGTATAATTATATAGTTTTTAGTTATGTTTTATTATTGTTTTGTGTCAAATACGAGTTATTATTGCTTAGTCTAATTGTTTTTATGATCTTTTATATTTTTATGTAATTTGGTGTTTTTTTAGGAGTTTCTTTGAGTGATTTAAGATTACTAGGTTAAATCAACAATTAAGGGCAAATTCAGTTCAGTTCCAGTTCCGACACCTTTTTCCATATCAGCTATATCTGGAGTTTCACTAAAGAAATAAGGCTGCAATTTTAACCGTGCAAAGTTAAGAGGCATATCTAACTTTTTCATGTTTTACACTTCTTGAAACGGAGTCGTTTTCCCTAGCGAAATCGACCATCAAGTTGGCTGATGTGCAATGACATCTGTGCTGACCTATTTTGGTATTTTGCCCATATCTTCTGATCCACATCAGCAAATGAGCTGATTCCAACGGATATGGATCACTAACTGATAGGGGAACATTTTTCTAGAAGACCATGTGATCAGATCAAGCTTCCAATATTGACAAAAGCGACCATCAAATTGGCTGATCAAAATTGTCATACAATATGACGAAAATTGTTAGAAAAATGCACCCACCTATTATACCTACCTTTGAAATTTGTAAAGCTTGTCTCGTCATTTAGTCCTCCAAAATGTGTATAAATAGAGGGCCTTGGATGATTGTATGAGGCATTGTACATTGGTAGGATATTAGCCATTGTAATAAAATTCTCTAAGTTTTCTTCTTCTTTCTTTTCTCTAGTTTTCTTTTTCTTTATTTTCTTCTTCTTCTTTCTTTCTTTTATTTCCTTATTAGATTCTCTTTAATTTTATGTTTATGTTTACAATGCCTATGCTAGGCTAAACTTCTATTTGGTTAAGGGTGATTTCAAAGCCATAGACATGCTTTGTGATTGATTTTCAGATTCTATCTATCATTAATTTTCTATCAAAGTTGCTTATGTTCTTCTACAAGAATTGTTCATGATGTTGTCTTGATTTATTTAGGTGTACAACTAGATAGATCTTGATAATTATCTATTGCTAGTCTAGGAGTCTTGATCCGTGTAATTGTCTTGATTTCCTATTCATAAGTGGCAATTTGTGATTAATGATTATGGTCAAGTTTTCAATAATTGCAAAGTGGAACATAACCTAAGTTGAACAATCCGAGCTTATGTGTTTGTTGCTTAGATCAACCTATCTTTCTCATCATAAAGCTGCCATTAAATTGAATTTAGAGAGCTTATTCTAGGTTGTTTAATGGTTAGAGATTAAATAGAGAGCTTGTTCTATTTAACGACAAACTAAGGAAAGATTGGGATAACAGAGCTTGTTGTTATCTACGGTTGTTAACTTTGATAGTTGGTTGATATTGATAGATCTGAAATTGATTCTTAATGATGTCTAGTGGTGGAGAATGAAACCTTAACCATATTTTTCATATTTGATTCTTCTTACTTACTTGTTTTCTTACTTTTCTAGTTTGCTTATTTTTAAAAGTATATTTATTTTTATTGGCTGGTTATACCGCCTGATAACTCGTATAATTATATAGTTTTTAGTTATGTTTTATTAATGTTTTGTGTCAAATACGAGTTATTATTGTTTAGTCTAATTGTGTTTATGATCTTTTATATTTTTATGTATTTTGGTGTTTTTCACAAGTTTCTTTGAGTAATTTCAGATTACTAGAATTAAGGGCAAATCCAGTTCAGTTTCAGTTCCGACACCTTTTGCCATATCAGCTATATCTCGAGTTTCACTGAAGCAATAAGGCTGAAATTTGTATCCATGCAAAGCTAAGAGGCATATCTATCTTTTTCATGTTTTACACTTCTTAAAACGGAGTCGTTTTCCCTAGCGAAATCGACCATCAAGTTGGCTGATGTGCAATGACGTCTGTGCTGACATGTTTTCGTATTATGCCCATATCTTCTTATCCACATCAGAAAATGAGCTGATTCCAACGACTATAGTTCCGTAACTGATAGGGGAACCTTTGTCTAGAAGACCATGTGATCAGATCAGGCCTCCAATATTGAAGAAATCGACCATCAAGGTGGCTGATGTGCAATGACGTCTGTGCTGACATGTTTTCGTATTTTGCCCATATCTGCTTAACCACATCAGCAAATGAGCTGATTCCAACGGCTATGGTTCCGTAACTGATAGGGGAACCTTTTTCTTGAAGACCATGTGATCAGATCAGGCCTCCAATATTGACGAAATCGACCATCAAGTTGGCTGATCAAAATCGTCATATACCTACCTTTGAAATTTGTAAAGCTTGTCTCTTGTCATTTAGCCCTCCAAAATGTGTATAAATAGAGGGCCTTGGATGATTGTAAGGGATCATATTGTACATAGGTAGGATATTAGCCATTGTAATAAAATTCTCTAAGTTTTCTTCTTCTTTCTTTTCTCTAGTTTTGTTTTTCTTTAGAAAGAGCAAGAGGTTGGATAATTAATATTCTTCTTCTTCTTCTTTCTTTCTTTTATTCTATTTAATTTTATGTTTATAATGCCTATGCTAGGCTAAACTTCTATTTGGTTAAGGGTGATTTCAAAGCCCTAGACATGTTTTGTGATTGATTTTCAGATTCTATCTATCATTAATTTTCTATCAAAGTTGCTTATGTTCTTCTACAAGAATTGTTCATGATGTTGTCTTGATTTATTTAGGTGTACAACTAGATAGATCTTGATAATTATCTATTGCTAGTTTAGGAGTCTTGATCCGTGTAATTGTCTTGATTTCCTATTCATAAGTGGCAATTTGTGATTAATGATTATGGTCAAGTTTTCAATAATTGCAAAGTGGAACATAACCTAAGTTGAACAATCCGAGCTTATGTGTTTGTTGCTTAGATCAACCTATCTTTCTCATCATAAAGCTGCCATTAAATTGAATTTAGAGAGCTTATTCTAGGTTGTTTAATGGTTAGAGATTAAATAGAGAGCTTGTTCTATTTAACGACAAACTAAGGAAAGATTGGGGTAACAGAGCTTGTTGTTATCTACGGTTGTTAACTTTGATAGTTGGTTGATATTGATAGATCTGAAATTGATTCTTAATGATGTCTAGTGGTGGAGAATGAAACCTTAACCATATTTTTCATTTTTGATTCTTCTTACTTGTTTTCTTACTTTTCTAGTTTGCTTATTTTGAAAAGTATATTTATTTTTATTGGCTGGTTATACCGCCTAATTTGTATATTAATTTTGTTTTATTTTTATTGGCTGGTTATACCGCCTAATTTAGTATATATATTTTTATTGGCTGGTTATACCGCCTTGCATCTTATTCTTATTATTTACTTTAGTTTAAATCTGGCTTCAAAAACCCCTTTTCTTTTATTGTTCTTGAATTTAAGTTTTAAACTATCAACTTATAAACTAAAACCCAATCCCTGAGGACTCGACCCTTGCTAACTACTATACTTACAATTGATCTTTTTAGTGCAAGGTTAAATAAGATACACTCTTTTGGGTGCATCAAATTTTTGGCGCCGTTGCCGGGGATTATTTTCTTTAGTCTATTTGTTACTTGGTTTATTCTTATTTTCAGTTCTAATTAGTTTTATTTTCTTGTACATACAAGTTTTTCTTATCAAATTTTGAAAAAAAAAAAAAAAAAAAAAAAAAAAATGGAGTTGAGCAATCTAACACTTGAAGAGTTGGTGGCATACATGAACATGGAGAATCAACAAGCCAATCTCACTTACCTAGTTCAACAATTGGCCATGGGAGGATGTCAAGGCCATCAAGTGTTCCAAGACCAACAGTATGATCATTACTCAAACACTTACCATGAGGGATGGTGGGATCATACTACTTATGGCTATTCGGAAAATTACCAAGAAGTAGATCCTTATGCCAATTACACTCATCCATCTAGCTTCAATCAATCATGGTCCCAAGAACCAGATCTTTTTCAACCACCACATATGACTCAAAACTCAGGTACTTCTTTAGAAGATCTTGTCTATTCTCTTGTTACTAATACATTGCAATTTCAACAGGAAACAAGGGCAAGCATCCAGAGTTTGGAAAAGCAAATGATCCAATTGACTAGTAGTATGGTGGGATGGGTAGCACAAAGATCTGAAGAACTCCCTGCCCAAACGATGATTAACCCAAAGGAGAATGCTACGATTGTGACCTTGAGGAATGAGGAACAAGATGAGGATGAGACAAAATTAGAGATGGATTCTATTCTTGAGGATAATGAAGCCACAAATCCAAATAAGAGTATTTCGGCACCTGAGGTAACGTTTAAGGTTCCACTTTTTACTAATGTTTCTTCTCCACCTTTTCCTAGTAGATTTGCAAAGTTCATGGAGGAAGAACATGAACAACACATGCCAGAAACCTTAAACAACTTGTTTGTGGATGCCATTCAACAAGTATCAAAATATGCTCCATTCCTCGATGAGATATGCACCACAAAGGATGATGGAATAATACTTGTAATGGAGAATGCATCCACTGTTGTGCAAAGAAAGCTTCCTCTCAAACGCATTAATTTGGAAAATTTCATGTATGAGCCTGACAAGCCGAAAAAGCCAAGAAGGGGTGTTGGTTAGGTTCAAAACATTAACTCAAGTGTTAATTGGGAAGGCAACCCAATTAAAGAAGAAATTGCCAACCTTCCATATTCAGATTTGCTTTCTCTTTCTTTTCCTTTTTCTTTTCTTTTATTATTTTTATTTTTATTGTTTTTATTTTTATTTTTTATGTTTACTTGTTAATTTTTGTTTAGTATTTTAGGATTATTTAGGTTGCATGAGTTTGTTTTGTTTTGAGTCTTAGTTGTTCCTATTCTTATGTTATTAGTTCTTTTCTCTTACACATGATTCTTTCATTTGGGTTAATAGACTTACATTGAGGACAATGTAAGAATTAAGTGTGGGGGGAATGATTTAGGATTTCTTTTATTTTTGTCTACTATTTTTTTTTTTTTGAGTCTTTTTTATTATTTTTAGTGTGTTTTAGGTCCTTTTTAATACAATGATGAGATATGAATTGCATAAGTCTAAAACAGAGTTATTAGTGAGAAGATTTTCATGAGAATTGAGCTTGATATCATTTTTTTTTATGAGCCAATGTTAATATGATATGTTGATTGAGAAAGAAGCATGTTTAGACTTAAAACTGACTTGTATAATCATCATTGTGAGTTTTTGAGCCTAAAATGATTGATGCATTATACAAATCAATCTAATTTCTTTCTTGAGTGCTCTTATGATTACATGATTCTCTAGAACTTGCTTTAAACCGTTTGAGACTATATTGATACATGTGACAACATGAATATGATAGAGGCATTAGGATTATAACTAGAGCCAAACAGCCATCCATTATTGATGTTCCAAGAGAACACACCCTTAGTGAACCAATTTGAGCCTACATTGAATAAGCTATCTCTTTGGTAACCATAACTTGTCCCTAACCTAAATATACTTATATCTTTACCTTTGTTCCAAAGATGAATTAGCATGATTTGAGACAAGTTGCAAAGACAAGGGATATTTTTTTGGTTAGAAACAAGAAATAAGTGTGGGGGAAAAGAAAAGAAAAGTCAAGAGAAAAAGAAATGGAATACTGGCAAATACATTCCTATATAAAAAAAAAATGAATCATCTCTTGAATTTGTGGAAAAAGAAAAAGATGTTACAAAGTTGTTTAGAATGAAGAAAAGGCCCAACATGAATATCCGGCCTAGGTGACTATGTACTTGTAAAGTGTTTTGAGAAGTTTCTTTGTATAATCTTTTTATGTCTCTAAACTTTATGAACTCTTTGGAACCTTTGTGATATCTTTATCCTTTTGTTCTTCAACCACATTACAAACCCCTTGGCCCCATTACAACCTTGATTAAAGACCTCTTGATTTATGAAGTTGCATGATCTTTTAGTGGAGAATAGGTGGACAAGCAAGCATATGGTAGAAGTGTTTTCATGAGATTGATTGAGTGTAAACACTTCACCACTACTTTAAAGAGTGAAAATCAAGAGGGTATATCATGTGAGAAGTTGAGATTAAATTTGAACATGCACTATTTTGATTGAGATATGTTATGTTAATATTGGCTTAACTCAAACAATTTACATTCAAGCATGATTTTTTGTGAAATTCTTTAAGCTATTGATTAGTTTATAAGACTTGTTCAAATATTGTATCTGATTTGTATTGAAAGGATTAGGAGTAAATATTTTTATTTATATGAAGTTTATTTATATTTTAATTTTTCAATGTTTGTGGGTATCGTTCTAGTAAACCCTCACGAGACTAAACTCGTCCACTAGGGACACCTAGGGGTTTAAAGGCTTGTGTCACATGCTAAGTGCCACCGTGATTTCCTACGAAAGTGGATTAGATTAGATTTTCTTATTTTATTTTTATTGAGTCGTTGCTAGGGACTAGCAACAATCTAAGTGTGGGGGTGTGATAACTCGTATAATTATATAGTTTTTAGTTATGTTTTATTAATGTTTTGTGTCAAATACGAGTTATTATTGTTTAGTCTAATTGTGTTTATGATCTTTTATATTTTTATGTATTTTGGTGTTTTTCACAAGTTTCTTTGAGTAATTTCAGATTACTAGAATTAAGGGCAAATCCAGTTCAGTTTCAGTTCCGACACCTTTTGCCATATCAGCTATATCTCGAGTTTCACTGAAGCAATAAGGCTGAAATTTGTATCCATGCAAAGCTAAGAGGCATATCTATCTTTTTCATGTTTTACACTTCTTAAAACGGAGTCGTTTTCCCTAGCGAAATCGACCATCAAGTTGGCTGATGTGCAATGACGTCTGTGCTGACATGTTTTCGTATTATGCCCATATCTTCTTATCCACATCAGAAAATGAGCTGATTCCAACGACTATAGTTCCGTAACTGATAGGGGAACCTTTGTCTAGAAGACCATGTGATCAGATCAGGCCTCCAATATTGAAGAAATCGACCATCAAGGTGGCTGATGTGCAATGACGTCTGTGCTGACATGTTTTCGTATTTTGCCCATATCTGCTTAACCACATCAGCAAATGAGCTGATTCCAACGGCTATGGTTCCGTAACTGATAGGGGAACCTTTTTCTTGAAGACCATGTGATCAGATCAGGCCTCCAATATTGACGAAATCGACCATCAAGTTGGCTGATCAAAATCGTCATATACCTACCTTTGAAATTTGTAAAGCTTGTCTCTTGTCATTTAGCCCTCCAAAATGTGTATAAATAGAGGGCCTTGGATGATTGTAAGGGATCATATTGTACATAGGTAGGATATTAGCCATTGTAATAAAATTCTCTAAGTTTTCTTCTTCTTTCTTTTCTCTAGTTTTGTTTTTCTTTAGAAAGAGCAAGAGGTTGGATAATTAATATTCTTCTTCTTCTTCTTTCTTTCTTTTATTCTATTTAATTTTATGTTTATAATGCCTATGCTAGGCTAAACTTCTATTTGGTTAAGGGTGATTTCAAAGCCCTAGACATGTTTTGTGATTGATTTTCAGATTCTATCTATCATTAATTTTCTATCAAAGTTGCTTATGTTCTTCTACAAGAATTGTTCATGATGTTGTCTTGATTTATTTAGGTGTACAACTAGATAGATCTTGATAATTATCTATTGCTAGTTTAGGAGTCTTGATCCGTGTAATTGTCTTGATTTCCTATTCATAAGTGGCAATTTGTGATTAATGATTATGGTCAAGTTTCCAATAATTGCAAAGTGGAACATAACCTAAGTTGAACAATCCGAGCTTATGTGTTTGTTGCTTAGATCAACCTATCTTTCTCATCATAAAGCTGCCATTAAATTGAATTTAGAGAGCTTATTCTAGGTTGTTTAATGGTTAGAGATTAAATAGAGAGCTTGTTCTATTTAACGACAAACTAAGGAAAGATTGGGGTAACAGAGCTTGTTGTTATCTACGGTTGTTAACTTTGATAGTTGGTTGATATTGATAGATCTGAAATTGATTCTTAATGATGTCTAGTGGTGGAGAATGAAACCTTAACCATATTTTTCATTTTTGATTCTTCTTACTTGTTTTCTTACTTTTCTAGTTTGCTTATTTTGAAAAGTATATTTATTTTTATTGGCTGGTTATACCGCCTAATTTGTATATTAATTTTGTTTTATTTTTATTGGCTGGTTATACCGCCTAATTTAGTATATATATTTTTATTGGCTGGTTATACCGCCTTGCATCTTATTCTTATTATTTACTTTAGTTTAAATCTGGCTTCAAAAACCCCTTTTCTTTTATTGTTCTTGAATTTAAGTTTTAAACTATCAACTTATAAACTAAAACCCAATCCCTGAGGACTCGACCCTTGCTAACTACTATACTTACAATTGATCTTTTTAGTGCAAGGTTAAATAAGATACACTCTTTTGGGTGCATCACCGCCTAATTTGTATATTAACTTTGTTTTATTTTTATTGGCTGGTTATACCGCCTAATTTAGTATATATATTTTTATTGGCTGGTTATACCGCCTTGCATCTTATTCTTATTATTTACTTTAGTTTAAATCTGGCTTCAAAAACCCCTTTTCTTTTATTGTTTTCTTTGAACGTAAGTTATAAACTAATAACTCATAGATTAAAACCCAATCTCTGAGGACTCGACCCTTGCTAATCATTATACTTACAATTGATCTTAAGGTTAAATAAGATACACTCTTTTGGGTGCATCACAAACCCCTTGGCCCCATTACAACCTTGATTAAAGACCTCTTGATTCATGAAGTTGTATGATCTAAATAGTGGAGAATAGGTGGACAAGCAAGAATATGATAGAACTGTTTTCATGAGATTGATTGAGTGTAAACACTTTACCACTACTTTAAAGAATGAAAATCATGAGACTATCCCATGTGAGTAGTTGAGATTAAGTTTGAATTTGATCTCTAACCATTAAACAACCTAGAATAAGCTCTCTAAATTCAATTTAATGGCAGCTTTATGATGAGAAAGATAGGTTGATCTAAGCAACAAACACATAAGCTCGGATTGTTCAACTTAGGTTATGTTCCACTTTGCAATTATTGAAAACTTGACCATAATCATTAATCACAAATTGCCACTTATGAATAGGAAATCAAGACAATTACACGGATCAAGACTCCTAGACTAGCAATAGATAATTATCAAGATCTATCTAGTTGTACACCTAAATAAATCAAGACAACATCATGAACAATTCTTGTAGAAGAACATAAGCAACTTTGATAGAAAATTAATGATAGATAGAATCTGAAAATCAATCACAAAACATGTCTAGGGCTTTGAAATCACCCTTAACCAAATAGAAGTTTAGCCTAGCATAGGCACTGTAAACATAAACATAAAATTAAAGAGAATCTAAGAAGGAAATAAAAGAAAGAAGAAGAAGAAAATAAAGAAAAAGAAAACTAGAGAAAAGAAAGAAGAAGAAAACTTAGAGAATTTTATTACAATGGCTAATATCCTACCAATGTATAATATCTCTTACAATCATCCAAGGCCCTCTATTTATACACATTTTGGAGAGCTAAATGACAAGAGACAAGCTTTATAAATTTCAAAGGTAGGTATAATAGGTGGGTGCATTTTTCTAACAATTTTCGTCATATTGTATGACAATTTTGATCAGCCAGCTTGATGATCGATTTTGTCAATATTGGAGGCTTGATCTGATCAAATCGTCTTCTAGAAAAATGTTCCCCTATCAGTCGGTGATCCATAGCCGTTGGAATCAGCTCATTTTCTGATGTGGATCAGAAGATATGGTCAAAATACCAAAACTTGTCAGCCCAGACGTCATTGCACATCAGCCAACTTGATGGTTGATTTCGCTAGGGAAAACGACTCCGTTTCAAGAAGTGTAAAGCATGAAAAAGATAGATATGCCTCTTAACTTTGCACTGTAAAAATTTCAGCCTTAATGCTTCAGTGAAACTCCAGATATAGCTGATATGGCAAAAGGTGTCGGAACTGGAACTGAACTGGCTTTGCCCTTAATTCTTGATTTAACCTAGTAATCTGAAATCACTCAAAGAAACTCGTAAAAAAACACCAAATTACATAAAAATATAAAAGATCATAAACACAATTAGACTAAGCAATAATAACTCGTATTTGACACAAAACAATAATAAAACATAACTAAAAACTATATAATTATACGAGTTATCACACCCCCACACTTAGATTGTTGCTAGTCCTCGAGCAAAAACAAATAAAAGTAAAATAAGAAAATCTAATCTAATCCACTTTCGTAGGAAATCACGGTGGCACTTAACATGTGACACAAGCCTTTAAACCCCTAGGTGTCCCTAGTGGACGAGTTTAGTCTCGTGAGGGTTTACTAGAACGATACCCACAAACATTGAAAAACTAAAATATAAATAAACTACATATACTAAAAATATTTACTCCTAATCCTTTCAATACACATTAGAGACAATCTTTGAACAAGTCTTATAAACTAATAAATAGCTTAAAGAATTTCACAAAAAATCCTTCTTGAATGTAAATTGTTTGAGTTAAGCCAATATTAACATAACATATTTCAATCAAAATAGTGCATATTCAAACTTAATCTCAACTACTCACATGGGATACTCTCATGATTTTCATTCTTTAAAGTAGTGGTAAAGTGTTTACACTCAATCAATCTCATGAAAACAGTTCTACCATATTCTTGCTTGTCCACCTATTCTCCACTATTTAGATCATACAACTTCATGAATCAAGAGGTCTTTAATCAAGGTTGTAATGGGGCCAAGGGGTTTGTAATGTGGTTGAAGAACAAAAGGATAAAGATATCACAAAGGTTCCAAAGAGTTCATAAAGTTTAGAGACATAATAAGATCATACAAAGAAACTTCTCAAAACTCTTTACAAGTACATAGTCACCTAGGCCGGATATTCATGTTGGGCCTTTTCTTCATTCTAAACAACTTTGTAACATCTTTTTCTTTTTCCCCAAATTCAAGAGATGATTCATATATATTTTTTTTTACATAGGAATGTATTTGCCAGTATTCCATTTCTTTTTTTTTTCTTTTTTTTTTTCTTGACTTTTCTTTTCTTTCCCCCCCACACTTATTTCTTGTTTCTAACCCAAATTTTCAATAGATCTTCCTTGTCTTTGCAACTTGTCTCAAAACATGCTAATTCATCTTTGGAACAAAGGTAAACATATAAGTATATTTAGGTTAGGGACAAGTTATGGTTACCAAAGAGATAGCTTATTCAATGTAGGCTCAAATTGGTTCACTAAGGGTGTGTTCTCTTGGAACATCAATAAGGGATGGCTGTTTGGCCCTGGCTAAAAATCCTAATGCCTCTATCATATTCATGTTGTCACATGCATCAATATAGTCTCAACAAGGTCTAAAGCAAGTTCTAGAGAATCATGTAATCATAAGAGCACTCAAGAAAGAAATTAGATTGATTTATATAATGCATCAATCATATAGGCTCAAAACTCACAAGGATGTTTATACAAGTCAATTTTAAGTCTAAACATGCTTCTTTCTCAATCAACATATCATATTAACATTGGCTCATAAAAAGGTTGATATCAAGCTCAATTCTCATGAAAATCTTCTCACTAATAAATCTGTTTTAGACTTATGCAATTCATATCTCATCATAGTATTGAAAGTAACTAAAACACACTAAAAACACACTAAGTCTAAACATGCTTTTTTTTTTTTTTTGAAGAAGATTAAATCAAACTGACAAGGTATGTCTCAAGTCTTCCTTACTCAGACCTTGTTCAGAATGAATACTTCTAAATGTCTTAAAACACAACAATTTTTTTTTTTTTTAAATTAGCAAAATATGTCCCTTACCCCCTACTAAAATATGACATTGTCCCCAATGTCAAATTTTAAAGGTAGAATTTAGGAGATATTACCTGCAGAGGTTGCTAACCACTTATTATAACTGAGACACAACAAGCAAAATGTTAGATAATGTCACAAAGACAAAGTGCAATCCACTCCTTGCTCGTCCATATCTCTTTTTCTTTTTCTGAGCGTTTGCGAAACAACCGTAGCAGATAAACACTCATAAGCTTGGAGCTTTTTGAGTAAATCTTCAATGGTTGTAGCAGAAATTATGGTTCTCCTTGCCTCTGAAAACATGAATCCATTATCCACAGCATTATCTAAATATGAAAGCAAATTACTAAAATAACCATTAATATTAAGCAAACCAATGGGTTTCTTTTTTGTGACCAAAGATGACCAAGAAGCCACGCAAGCTATTTCTTCCAATTTACCCAGACCTCCTGGTAAAGCAATTAATGCATCGGCACAATGGTACATGATTGTCATCCGTTCAGGGATACTCCAGACTTGTATTTCCTTACCCACGGTAGGTCCACAAAAACCTGTGAATAGTTTTGGAACGATTCCTAGAACTGGACTTCCTCCGGCGTGTGCTGCTGTAGCGACTGCTCCCATTAAACCCGTACTACCACCTCCATAAATCAACTGGATCTTTTGTTGGGCAAGTATTACTCCAACTCTTATGGCTTCATCAGCAAATATGTTATTTTTCCCTGGATAAGCACCTCCAAAGACACAAATTTTTTTAATGCGCTGGGACGAAGTACTTTCCATTTTTTTTTCGAGTGCCTGAAAGAGAATGAGTACATGGTGTAATATATAAAGGACTGAGTAGTGAATCAGACAAGAGTAATAATGTCGCCGAAAGTGTATCTGACCTGTCAGAAGAAAATTTTAACCTAACAAAAGATTTTTGCGTGATTTCAGGAGGAAAATCAAAAAGAGAAGAAAAATCAACTGTAAAAGTCAAGAGTAATAATGTCGCCGAAAGTGTATTTGGCATCTTCCTCTGGTTTTACGTCCAGAAACGGCTTAAACGCCTTCTATGAGTCGAGGATATGCTTCCCATCCAGTTTTCTTACAAGCTGGCAAACAGGGTCTTTTAACATCAGATTCCCAAGATGTTGCCATTCCCTTTGGAATTGCGGCCATAAATCAAGAATTTCTCTTTGTACGTCTCCACTAGGATGCGTCTCAAGAGAAAGTTGGATATTACCCAAATTCTGCTTACTCAGTCCATCCTTAATGAATTCAATTTTATCATCTCGATTAGAGGACGGAATCCCAATAGAACGACATTTACCGTTACACGTCCATCGTGCACATTTGTGGCAATTTGAACTCATGCGCTTTGCTCGTCGCTTCTTTGCAAAAGTGCTTCTACCTGTACCTGGTAAATGCAAAACAGGAAGATATTCATCTTCACGTACCTTGGCTTCAATTATCCAACGTATGTCTTCAGGAATCCCTTTGTGCATAAGCATTCTTAATCTTTCAAATCGAACTTGGTAAAGCTTCAGTAAAATATTTCGAGGAAAAGGAGGAAATCGTTTCTGCAATCTTGTGAGAATATCATCCATCCTGAAAAAAATGAAAAAAAATAAAAAATTGAAAGAGAAATTGGAAGAGAAATTTATATACAATATCAGTTTTGTGGGTAGCTGATGGAACCGATTTAAATAATCACGGAGTACCGTTATCCGCCATTTAATCGGGGTTAAAAAAATTAAAAATTATATTTACATCTAGTTATTTTCAAAACAAGGATCTGAAAGAAAAACAACATAAAAAGACACAAAAACAAAACACTCTAAATAAAATCCTAAATTCTTCCCCCCACACATAATTCTTACATTGTCATTAATGTAATGCTATTAATCCCAAATGAAAGAATCATGTGTAAGTGAAAACAACTAATAAACAAAATAAACTTATGCAGCCTAAATGAAATTAGAAACACTAAACACAATTAGCAAAAAAAAACATAAGAAAAAGATAAAGAAAAAGAGAGCAAATCTGAGGATGGCAGTTTGGCAATGCTTTCACTAATTAGGCTGCCTCCCCCAATTAGCACTTGATTGATTGTTTTCAGCCTAGCCAATTCCCCTTCTTGGCTTTTTAGGATCTTTTGGCTTAGACATCAAACTTCTCGGATTTTTGCGTTTTGGAGAAAGTTTTCTTTGCAAAACAGCCAATGCCTTCTCCCCCACACGTATTATTTCATCATTCTTGGTGGGGTATAGGTCTTTGAGGAATTGTGCATATCTTGGTACTTGTCTAATGGCATCCACAAGCAAGCTGTTTAAGGTTTCCAAAAATTGTTGTTCATGTTCCACCTTTTTGGACTTTGCAAATCTGCTAGGAAAAAGTGGAGAAGGAACATTAGTAGAAATAAGAACCTTAAAAGCTACCTGAGGTGTCAAAGTACTCTCAATTTGAATGGTGGCTTCATTATCCTCAAGAAGTGAATCCATCTTTGGTTTTGTCTCATCCTCATCTTGTTCCTCATTTCTCAAGGTCACAATAGTAGCATTCTCCTTTGGGTTAATCACCGTTTGGGAAGGGAGTGCTAGAGATCTTTCTGCTACTAATTCCACCATACTACTAGCCAATAGGCTCATTTGCCTTGCCAAACTCTTGATGCTTGCCCTTGTTTCCTGTTGAAATTGCAAAGTATCAGTAACAAGAGAATATACAAGATCTTCTAAAGAACTACCTGAGTTTTGAGTCATATGTGGTGGTTGAAAAAGATCTGGTTCTTGAGACCATGATTGATTGAAACTAGATGGATGAGTGTAATTGGCATAAGGATCTACTTCTTGGTAATTTTTCGAGTAGCCATAATTAGTATGATCCCACCATCCCTCATGGTAAGTGTTGGAGTAATGATCATGCGGTTGGTCTTGGAACCATTGATGGCCTTGACATCCTCCCATGGCCAATTGTTGAACTGAGGAAGTGAGATTGGCTTGTTGATTCTCCATGTTCATGTATGCCACCAACTCTTCAAGTGTTACATTGCTTAATTCCATCTTTTTTTTTTCAAAATTTGAAAAGAAAAACATGTATGTACAAGAAAATAATACTAATTAGAACTGAAAATAAGAATAAACCAAGTAACAAATAAACTAAAGAAAACAATCCCCGGCAACGGCGCCAAAAATTTGATGCACCCAAAAGAGTGTATCTTATTTAACCTTGCACTAAAAAGATCAATTGTAAGTATAATGATTAGCAAGGGTCGAGTCCTCAGGGATTGGGTTTTAATCTATGAGTTATTAGTTTATAACTTACGTTCAAAGAAAACAATAAAAGAAAAGGGGTTTTTGAAGCCAGATTTAAACTAAAGTAAATAATAAGAATAAGATGCAAGGCGGTATAACCAGCCAATAAAAATATACATACTAAATTAGGCGGTATAACCAGCCAATAAAAATATATATACTAAATTAGGCGGTATAACCAGCCAATAAAAATAAATATACTTTTAAAAATAAGCAAACTAGAAAAGTAAGAAAACAAGTAAGTAAGAAGAATCAAATATGAAAAATATGGTTAAGGTTTCATTCTCCACCACTAGACATCATTAAGAATCAATTTCAGATCTATCAATATCAACCAACTATCAAAGTTAACAACCGTAGATAACAACAAGCTCTGTTATCCCAATCTTTCCTTAGTTTGTCGTTAAATAGAACAAGCTCTCTATTTAATCTCTAACCATTAAACAACCTAGAATAAGCTCTTTACATTCAATTTAATGGCAGCTTTATGATGAGAAAGATAGGTTGATCTAAGCAACAAACACATAAGCTCGGATTGTTCAACTTAGGTTATGTTCCACTTTGCAATTATTGAAAACTTGACCATAATCATTAATCACAAATTGCCACTTATGAATAGGAAATCAGGACAATTACACGGATCAAGACTCCTAAACTAGCCATAGATAATTATCAAGATCTATCTAGTTGTACACCTAAATAAATCAAGACAACATCATGAACAATTCTTGTAGAAGAACATAAGCAACTTTGATAGAAAATTAATGATAGATAGAATCTGAAAATCAATCACAAAATATGTCTAGGGCTTTGAAATCACCCTTAACCAAATAGAAGTTTAGCCTAGCATAGGCATTGTAAACATAAACATAAAATTAAAGAGAATCTAAGAAGGAAATAAAAGAAAGAAGAAGAAGAAGAATATAAAGAAAAAGAAAACTAGAGAAAAGAAAGAAGAAGAAAACTTAGAGAATTTTATTACAATGGCTAATTTCCTACCAATCTACCATGCCTCTTAAAATCATCCAAGGCCCTCTATTTATACACATTTTGGAGAGCTAAATGACAAGAGACAAGCTTTATAAATTTCAAAGGTAGGTATAATAGGTGGGTGCATTTTTCTAACAATTTTCGTCATATTGTATGACAATTCTGATCAGCCAGCTTGATGATCGATTTTGTCAATATTGGAGGCTTGATCTGATCAAATGGTCTTCTAGAAAAATGTTCCCCTATCAGTCCGTGATCCATAGCCGTTAGAATCAGCTCATTTGCTGATGTGGATCAGAAGATATGGGCCAAATACCAAAACAGGTCAGCACAGACGTCATTGCTCATCAGCCAACTTGATGGTCGATTTCGCTAGGGAAAACGACTCCGTTTCAAGAAGTGTAAAACATGAAAAAGTTAGATATGCCTCTTAACTTTGCACGGTTAAAATTTCAGCCTTATTTCGTCAGTGAAACTCCAGATATAGCTGATATGGCAAAAGGTGTTGGAATTGGAACTGAACTGAATTTGCCCTTAATTGTTGATTTAACCTAGTAATCTGAAATCACTCAAAGAAACTCGTAAAAAAACACCAAATTACATAAAAATATAAAAGATCATAAACACAATTAGACTAAGCAATAATAACTAGTATTTAACACAAAACAATAATAAAACATAACTAAAAACTATATAATTATACGAGTTATCAGTTTGTAATGTGGTTGAAGAACAAAAGGATAAAGATATCACAAAGGTTCCAAAGAGTTCATAAAGTTTAGAGACATAATAAGATCATACAAAGAAACTTCTCAAAACTCTTTACAAGTACATAGTCACTTAGGCCGGATATTCATGTTGGGCCTTTTCTTCATTCTAAACAACTTTGTAACATCTTTTTCTTTTTCCCAAAATTCAAGAGATGATTCATATTTTTTTTTTTTTTGAATGTATTTGCCAGTATTCCATTTCTTTTTTTTTTCTTTTGACTTTTCTTTTCTTTCCCCCCCCCACACTTATTTCTTGTTTCTAACCCAAATTTTCAATAGATCTTCCTTGTCTTTGCAACTTATCTCAAAACATGCTAATTCAACTTTGGAACAAAGGTAAGGATATAAGTATATTTAGGTTAGGGACAAGTTATGGTTACCAAAGAGATAGCTTATTCAATGTAGGCTCAAATTGGTTCACTAAGGGTGTGTTCTCTTGGAACATCAATAAGGGATGGCTGTTTGGCCCTGGCTAAAAATCCTAATGCCTCTATCATATTCATGTTGTCACATGCATCAATATAGTCTCAACAAGGTCTAAAGCAAGTTCTAGAGAATCATGTAATCATAAGAGCACTCAAGAAAGAAATTAGATTGATTTATATAATGCATCAATCATTATAGGCTCAAAACTCACAAGGATGATTATACAAGTCAGATTAAGTCTAAACATGCTTCTTTCTCAATCAACATATCATATTAACATTGGCTCATAAAAAGGTTGATATCAAGCTCAATTCACATGAAAATCTTCTCACTAATAAATCTGTTTTAGACTTATGCAATTCATATCTCATCATAGTATTGAAAGTAACTAAAACACACTAAAAACACACTAAGTCTAAACATGCTTTTTTTTTTTTTTTTTAAGAAGAAGATTAAATCAAACTGACAAGGTATGTCTCAAGTCTCCCTTACTCAGACCTTGTTCAGAATGAATACTTCTAAATGTCTTAAAACACAACAATTTTTTTTTTTTTATTACAAATTAGCAAAATATGTCCCTTACCCCCTACTAAAATATGACATTGTCCCCAATGTCAAATTTTAAAGGTAGAATTTAGGGGATATTACCCTTGCGCATCAAATTTTTGGCGCCGTTGCCAGGGATTGTTTCTAGTTTATTTGTTATTTGGTTTATTCTTATTTTCAGTTCTAATTAGTATTATTTTCTTGTACATACATGTTTTTCTTTTCAAATTTTGAAAAAAAAAGATGGAATTAAGCTATCTAACACTTGAAGAGTTGGTGGCATACATGAACATGGAGAATCAACGAGCCAATCTCACTTCCTCAGTTCAACAATTGGCCATGGGAGGATGTCAAGGCCATCAATGGTTCCAAGACCAACCGCATGATCATTACTCCAACACTTACCATGAGGGATGGTGGGATCATACTAATTATGGCTACTCGAAAAATTACCAAGAAGTAGATCCGTATGCCAATTACACTCATCCATCTAGCTTCAATCAATCATGGTCTCAAGAACCAGATCTTTTTCAACCACCACATATGACTCAAAACTCAGGTACTCCTTTAGAAGATCTTGTATATTCTCTTGTTACTGATACTTTGCAATTTCAACAGGAAACAAGGGCAAGCATCCAGAGTTTGGAAAGGCAAATGAGCCTATTGGCTAGTAGTACAGTGGAATTAGTAGCAGAAAGATCTCTAGCACTCCCTTCCCAAACGGTGATTAACCCAAAGGAGAATGCTACTATTGTGACCTTGAGAAATGAGGAACAAGATGAGGATGAAACAAAACCAAAGATGGATTCACTTCTTGAGGATAATGAAGCCACCATTCAAATTGAGAGTACTTTGACACCTCAGGTAGCTTTTAAGGTTCTTATTTCTACTAATGTTCCTTCTCCACTTTTTCCTAGCAGATTTGCAAAGTCCAAAAAGGAGGAACATGAACAACAATTTTTGGAAACCTTAAACAGCTTGCTTGTGGATGCCATTAGACAAGTACGAAGATATGCACAATTCCTCAAAGAGCTATACCCCACCAAGAATGATGAAATAATACGTGTGGGGGAGAAGGCATTGGCTGTTTTGCAAAGAAAACTTCCTCCAAAATGCAAAAATCCGAGAAGTTTCATGTCTAAGCCAAAAGATCCTAAAAAGCCAAGAAGGGGAATTGGCTAGGCTGAAAACAATAAATCAAGTGCTAATTGGGGGAGGCAGCCTAATTAGTGAAAGCATTGCCAAACTGCCATCCTCAGATTTGCTCTCTTTTTCTTTACCTTTTTCTTATGTTTCTTTGCTAATGGTGTTTAGTGTTTCTAAGTTCATTTAGGCTGCATAATTTTATTTTGTTTATTAGTTCTTTTCACTTACACATGATTCTTTCATTGGGGGATAATAGCATTACATTGAGGACAATGTAAAAATTATGTGTGGGGGGAAGAATTTAGGATTTTATTTAGAGTGTTTTGTTTTTGTGTCTTTTTATGTTGTTTTTCTTTCTGATCCTTGTTTTGAAAATAACTAGATGTAAATATAATTTTTAAATTTTTTTTAACCCCGGTTAAATGGCGGATAACGGTACTCCGTGATTATTTAAATCGGTTCCATCAGCTACCCACAAAACTGATATTGTATATAAATTTCTCTTCCAATTTCTCTTTCAAATTTTTTCATTTTTTTTCAGGATGGATGATATTCTCACAAGATTGCAGAAACGATTTCCTCCTTTTCCTCGAAATATTTTACTGAAGCTTTACCAAGTTCGATTTGAAAGATTAAGAATGCTTATGCACAAAGGGATTCCTGAAGACATACGTTGGATAATTGAAGCCAAGGTACGTGAAGATGAATATCTTCCTGTTTTGCATTTACCAGGTACAGGTAGAAGCACTTTTGCAAAGAAGCAACGAGCAAAGCGCATGAGTTCAAACTGCCACAAATGTGCACGATGGACGTGTAACGGTAAATGTCGTTCTATTGGGATTCCATCCTCTAATCGAGATGATAAAATTGAATTCATTAAGGATGGACTGAGTAAGGAGAATTTGGGTAATATCCAACTTTCTCTTGAGACGCATCCTAGTGGAGACGTACAAAGAGAAATTCTTGATTTATGGCAGCAATTCCAAAGGGAATGGCAACATCTTGGGAATCTGATGTTAAAAGACCCTGTTTGCCAGCTTGTAAGAAAACTGGATGGGAAGCATATCCTCGACTCATAGAAGGCGTTTAAGCCGTTTCTGGACGTAAAACCAGAGGAAGATGTGAGCCACAATCACAACTACAATAAATAACTTCTCAGCTTTTGGTTTGATTTGCAATAACTTCATTTCGGTTTAATTTACGTGTTGTTCGATTTGTGTAATTATTCTCGTTTTTTTTTATTGGTCTTTTACGGTTGATTTTTCTTCTCTTTTTGATTTTCTTCCTGAAATCACGCAAAAATCTTTTGTTAGGTTAACATTTTCTTCTGACAGGTCAAATACACTTTCGGCGACATTATTACTCTTGTCTGATTCACTACTCAGTCCTCTATATATTACACCATGTACTCATTCTCTTTCAGGCACTCGAAAAAAAAATTGAAAAGTACTTCGTCCCAGCGCATTAAAAAAATTTGTGTCTTTGGAGGTGCTTATCCAGGGAAAAATAACATATTTACTGATGAAGCCATAAGAGTTGGAGTAATACTTGCCCAACAAAAGATCCAGTTGATTTATGGAGGTGGTAGTACGGGTTTAATGGGAGCAGTCGCTACAGCAGCACACGCCGGAGGAAGTCCAATTCTAGGAATCGTGCCAAAACTATTCACAGATTTTTGTGGACCTACCTTGGGTAAGGAAATACAAGTCTGGAGTATCCCTGAACGGATAACAATCATGTACCATTCTGCCGATGCATTCATTGCTTTACCAGGAGGTCTGGGTACAATGGAAGAAATAGCTTGCGTGGCTTCTTGGTCATCTTTGGTCACAAATAAGAAACCCATTGGTTTGCTTAATATTAATGGTTATTTTAGTAATTTGCTTTCATATTTAGATAATGCTGTGGAAAATGGATTCATGTTTTCAGAGGCAAGGAGAACCATAATTTCTGCTACAACCATTGAAGATTTACTCAAAAAGCTCCAAGCTTATGAGTGTTTATCTGCTACGGTTGTTTCGCAAACGCTCGGAAAAAGAAAAAGAGATATGGACGAGCAAGGAGTGGATTGCACTTTGTCTTTGTGACATTATCTAATATTTTGTTTGTTGTGTCTCAGTTATAATAAGTGGTTAGCAACCTCTGCAACCAACTTCCAAGAATGAAACCCCAAACGAAAACTGCCCTAAAAACTATAACTATTAGACAAAAAAAATGCCTAAAGCTATAACCCCTATGACAAGTATGTCTGAAACCCCAAAACAAAAAAAGTTGAGAAAAAACTCAAATACCCTTTGGTAAAGAAGATAAAAAGATTTGACCTGATTGGTCCCCAAGCTCTGATACCAACTGATGTGAACCCTAGGGGTTAAACCCTTTGAACCCACTAACAAATTGAAATACCTAACCCAGAAAAGCCAAGATTCAGGCAAAGAAAACTTAAACCCTTAGAAAGCCTGTTTCAAAGAACCTAGATTAAACATGTAAGCTAGACCCTAAGAACTCTCGTTTCAAGAACCTAAGTTTGATAGGTTGAACGCCACAAAGAAAGAATTCTTTGATAAGTTCCCAAGTTCTGTCAAGAACTAAAAAAGAGTGAAACACTCACTTTGAATAAATTCAAACTCAATTGATCAAAAGATAATTGAAGTAGGCGGCTAAGACATATATTTATAGCCTCCCTACGATAACCCTAATCTACTAAGTAATAATATGTAAAATATGGGCTGAACATGCTCAAGCCCAAACCTAAATAATTAAAAGATGTCCATGTTACATAATATAGGCCCAAATGCCTAAGTAATTATAAGAATTAAAATAAACCCAAATAAGCCCTCTTAATGTGCCACCTTGTGTTCTTGAATCACATGGATCAAACTTGGATGCAAGCCCATCTTGCATGTTGAAGTCTTTCTTAAATAACTTGCAACATGGCCCAAGTGAATTCCACCCATTCTTGCCATGTTTCCTAGATCTTCTTGGATCTTGGCCCATATAAAAATTGTCATGGGATTGGGCCATCTTGGATCCTATCAGGATCAGTTTTACCTTGGAATGGTGAAATTTTCATTTTAATATTCCCAAGGTTCCTATCTTCTCTATTTTCCCAATCATGATCCCTAGTGTTTCTCATAGGCCTTCCTGCATGCCTAACTCCTCTAGGTCTACCCATATCAACCTCCTCCTCAAGGTCATGCTCATCAATCACACTAGGCTCACTCCTAACTCTTCTACCTTGCCCCTCTTGTAGGCTTTGAATGGCTGATGATTGTGTCTCTATCTTGTCAGTCATATTTGCCATCACCAAATTGATACGCTCAAAATATTATTCAATGGCTTGCATTGTGAAGGCTGGTTTATCTTTTTCCCTCTTGTTTGATGATTCACTTTGATGAGAAATTTGAAATTGCTGCAAAATAGAATATCAGTGACAATAAAATTAAGCTCACACACTCCCTTAGTGTTTACAATTTAAGTATGATATCACTCCAACTCTTGTTTGCACTCTTTTAGGCTTTTTCTTTAATAATCTTACTCACTCTTGACTTTTACCACTCTATTTCCCCTTTCACGTTCTTTAGGAACTAGAAGAACTCTTCAAAATCTCTCTTTCTTTATTTTACCTAGCAAAAAGACTCAAGAAAACAAGAAATCCAATTAGTAAGAAGGTAAAACAAGTAAAAACAAGAACAAGATTACCAAGAATTCAAATCTTTCCTATTTCCCTTGATCTTTTTCGAATCTTTCTTTCTTTTTCTTGCTATTCGAACATTTTTTTTATTTTCTTTCTTTTTTATTTTTATTTTTCAAGAACGAGAATTCTTGATTTTCTTGAAATCTCAGATGAACTTCTTTTTTCTTTCTTGGGACTGTTTGAATGCCCCTCTGAATTCTTGTTTTTCAAGATTCAGATCAAGAATCAACAAGAAATTTTAATAGATCAAGAATTCAAGAAACGAAATCTTGATCTAAACCACTTTTCAAGACTGAAACCCCAAACTTAGACTACCTAAAAACTATAACCCTAGAAAAAATGCATAAAGCTATAACCCCAAGAAAAGTTTGTTTGAAACCCCAAAACCTTATCGGTGACAGTTCAGAGAAAAACCCTGCTTGGAAAAACACTTTTCAAGATTGAAACTCCAAAACTAGATTGCCTAAAAACTATAATCCTAGGAAAAATGCCTAAAGCTATAACCCTAAGACAAATATTTTTGAAACCCCAAAATCTTGTTAGTGATAATCCAGACGAAAAGCTTGATTGGAACCTGAGCTCTGATACCAATTGATGTTAACCCGTGGGGTTAAACCCTTTGAACCCACTAACAAATGGAAATACCCTTACCCCAAGAAAGCCAAGATTCAGGCAATGAAACTTAAACCCGTAGAAATCTTGTTTCAAAGAACTTAGATTAGCTAAGCTAACTAAACCCCAAGAACACTTGTTTCTAGAACCTAAGTTTGATAGGAAGAATGCTACAAAGAACTAAAAAGAGTGAGACACTCTGTAGAAGGAGAAATTTTGTAACCAATTACAAATAGCCACATGTCAATTGGAATTTCTTTAATTAAGAAATTTTCAATTAAATTATACATTACCATGTGAAATTGATAATATCATATTATAATTAACTATTTTATAATTAATTAAATATGTACACATGGTTTGACCAATCAAATTGCAAGGATTCATGGGTTATCCAATCAAATTTCACCCATGTGTCATAATTATTTTACCTCTAATTAAATTAAATTAATTAAGAGATAAATAATAATGTTTTATCTCTAATTAAATTAAATTAATTAAGAGGTAAATAATGAAATTTTATCTCTAATTAAATTAAATTAATTAAGGGATAAATAATAAAGTTTTATCTCTAATTAAATTAAATTAAATTAAATTAATTAAGAGATAAATAAATATTTTATCTCTAATTTAATTAATTAATTAAGGGATAAAAATAAATATTTTATCTCTAATTTAATTAATTAATTAAGGGATAAATAATAAAGTTTTATCTCTAATTAAATTAAACAAAATTAATTAAGAGATAAATAAATATTTTATCTCTAATTTAATTAATTAATTAAGGGATAAAAAATAAATATTTTATCTCTAATTTAATTAATTAATTAAGGGATAAATAATGAAGTTTTATCTCTAATTAAATTAAATTAATTAAGAGATAAATAAGGAGAACAAGTTCTTTTAGAACTCTCTTTCACCTGGCTAGCTACCACTATAAATAGAGACCTTCCCTTAACACAAATTCACAACTCAGAAAGCCTGAAGAGAAGAAGATTTTGAAGAGCCAAATCCTCTCAAAAGTCTTAAGAAGAAATTAGAGAAATTCTAAGAACGCGGTGCTTGTTCTTGAGAATTCTCAAAGAAGTTGCTCTCCGATCTTATTCATTGAAGGAAAGGAGATAATTCCTGTTTTTCAAGACTAAGTCTAGAAGACCCTTGAAGCAGATCTCACCGATTCAAGATCAAGTCGTGAAGACCCTTGAATCAAAGTTTTACTGAAGAAAAGAATCAAAAGATTTCTTTCTTTAGGAATATTCAGAGATTATAACCTTAAAATTTGATTAACAAAATTATTATTTGACTCCAAATTTTCTTTGTCATATTTTCGACACGAAATTTGTGTGTACAAATTTTGGCACGCCCAGTGGGACAATCTCTGCCTTTCATCTCTTTTCTTCAAAACTCAAGTTATCAAGTTGCAATGGCTCCCAAGAAGAACCTTGCTAACAAACCAACTCTCAAGCCTGCTCGAGCTAATCCTGCAGTCTACCTCACTTCATCATCAAGCGTTGATATCCCTGCTCATCCTTACGGCACTAGGAGCAAGACCAAAGCTCTTGCTGAATTGTATGAGCAAACTTTTCCGGTGCTCAATCAAAACCCTCTCTATGACACTTCTTCTCCAATTCAAGACTTAGAGGAAGTTTCCGCTGGACAAATTGATTCTCCTCGAGGATCAAGTGCAAGTCGCCAGTTAACATACAAAGAACAAGATAGCTACTCAAGCAACAGCCATATTCCATCATCTGCTCCAAAATCAAGTTCTGGAGTAATGGCTGTCATGACAACTGGCACCACATCATTGGAAGAACAAGTTGCACTTCTGGCAAAATCTGTTGAAATTCTTCCAGCAAGCATCAAAGAGAAGGATAACCAGATCGCTTCCATGATGGACAAGATCGCCGGTCTCACTGGAAAAAGGAACGAAGCTTCAAACCAAAATTGGCAATCAATCTTTCAAGATGATGGTGAGAACTCTGGCAAGGAAGCTGCTAAGGATTCTGAAGAAAAGATCAATGAACTCGTCACTACCAGTCAGCTCAAGGATCTTATCAAGGAGGCTATCAAAGATCAAGTTGAAAGCGTCACTCAACCTTCATATACATATACAAAGCCATATTCTCAAAGGGTCGATCGTCTGAGGATGCCTGGGAACTATCAACCCCCAAAGTTTCAGCAGTTCGATGGAAAAGGAAATCCACGCCAACATGTTGCACATTTCGTGGAAACTTGCAATAATGCTGGCACCTATGGAGATCTCATGGTGAAGCAGTTCGTTCGCTCCTTGAAAAGCAACGCCTTTGATTGGTATACTGATCTTGAGCCTGGGACGATTGACAGCTGGGAACAACTTGAGCGTGAATTCCTTAATCGATTCTACAGCACTCGCCGCATAGTCAACATGATCGAACTCACAAGCTCACGTCAATGGAAGGATGAGCCAGTCATTGATTACATCCATAGATGGAGAAATTTGAGCCTAAACTACAAAGAAAGACTGTCTGAGTCTTCTGCCCTTTACATGTGCATCCAAGGCAAGAATTGGGGCTTGCGTTACATTCTTCAAGGCATCAAGCCTAAGACCTTTGAAGAATTAGCCACTCGTGCTCATGATATGGAGTTGAGTATGACAGCTGCTGGAAATCAAGAACCTCCGGTTCAAGAGCCAAAGAAAGGTAAGGAAAAACAAGATACCCGCAAAGGGGGCAAAACCTTTATCAACAAGGGAGAAAGCAAACAGTCCATGGCTGTGACTACCAAGCCTCTTAAGATATCTCCCAAGTCAAAACAATCTCAAGAAACGAAATATTCTCCTATCCAAGACAAAGGTAAAGGCAAGATCACTTTGAAAGAGAGGCAAGAAAAGAAGTATCCTTTTCCTGATTCTGATGTTTCAAGCATTCTTGAAGAACTTTTAAAGACTAAGCTGATTCAGTTGCCAGAAATGAAGTGACCTGAAGAATCTGATAAAGGAGAAGACCACAATTACTGCAAGTACCATCGCTTGATTAGCCATCCTCTGGAGAAGTGCTTTATTTTGAAGGATAAAATCATGCGACTCTATGAAGAGGGGAAAATCGAGTTTGAAGAAGAAACGGTGTCGTCAAATTTGGCATCAGTCAATATGGTTTCTCAATCCAATTGGCTGGATAGAACCATAAAATTTGGCTCTTTTGATCCTATCATACTTGCTCCAAGTACAAGTACGATGGTGGATCTTCAGGGAAGTGGGGCCAACTATTTGCTTCAAAGTCAAAATCAAGATCACGATGGTTGGACTCTAGTCACACGCTGAAAAAGCAAAAAGAAGAATCTTCCAAAACTTGTGAAAGTGCTTACAGGAGCTCAGATGATCAAACAACCATCTAAATCTCCAAAGCCCAGTGTGCCTCAAGAAACAAAAATGCCATCTCAGGGTAAAAATTCAGTAGGCAGAAAGTCAAGGAGGCCGATCACTTTAAACGAATTTATGCCAATTCAGCTTAGAGATGAAGATTTGGTTTTCATGACTTGTTACCATAACGGTGGCAATGAAGATAATGAAAACAACATTGACTCAGTAGCATTTGAAGTTGATGATCATTCTTGTGCTACGAAAATTAACTTTTCTGATGAAGATCTGTTGATGGGGTCAACCCCTCATAATCGGCCGTTGTTCGTCGTAGGATATACTCGGGAACAGAAGATCAATAGAATCTTGATCGATGATGGTTCTGCTGTCAACATACTCCCGTTGATGACAATGAAAGAATTGGGAGTTCCTTTGGATGAATTGATGCAAATCCGCTTGATGATCCAAGAATTCAACCAAGGGGGACAAAGAGCTCTTGGAAAACTTAGACTTCAACTTTTCATTGGAGATATGGAATCAAGTCCACTTTTCCATGTGATCGATGCCAAAACGACGTACAACATGTTGTTAGGACGACTGTGGATACATCGAAATGGTGTAGTCTCCTCAACTTTGCACCAATGTCTCAAGTATTGCAGAAACGATCAAGTCAAGACGATCCTTGCAGACGCTAAGCCATTTACTATAGCAGAAGCACATTTCGCAGATGCAAAGTTTTATCTAAAAGATACATTTATCGAAGAAGTAATGCCCAACCTGATGCAAGAATTAAAGCAAAAGGGAAAGAATTTGGCTTCCTCCACAGTTGGAGAAGATGAAATTGCTCAAAGTTTAAAGGATTTCACTCTTCCCCTCACTAAGTTGGAAGAATCGAGAGGCCTTATACCTCCACTGAAAGGATTTGTTAGGCGAGTAGAAGAACCTCTTTGTGAACATCAGGATCTTCCTACTCATCGAGCTAAAGATTTTGATCCTACTGCTTATAGGTTGCTTGTCAAAGCTGGATATAAACAAGAGGATGTTGCAAAATTGGCTCACGAGACAAAAGAGCTTAGCAAAGAAAAGCCGCAAAGTTCATTCAAGATCCGACAGGTCTGGCAAAAGAAGATTGATCACATCGGAACTTTTAGAGAGGGGCTTGGATATTCTCCATTAAAATTGAAGATTCATAAACAAACTTCGAGGTACATAAATGTGGAGGAAGTTCCCGAGGAGCAAGAAGATGCAGTGAAGCCACCAGGACTTTCAGTATTTGGTCGCTTGGGAGCACGCTCAACACGATGTTCAGTGTTTGATCGTTTGAGCATTCAATCATCACGAAGGTCAGTTTTTGAACGAATGGGAGAAAAATGCAGTGAAGTCTCTATAAGTAAACCAATTTCCATTCAGTCAAGGCTTGGAAGTTTGTACTCTGAAGAAGTTAACTATGGCCGAAAAAGAAAAGTTTCCACTTTAAAGGAATCAAGAGATTTTCACAGCAAAATTCCTTCTCGAATGAAAAGGCAAAGCGAATGGAAGGTAACTATGATAGGATCCAAGATGACCCAATCCCATGGCAATTTCTATATGGGTCAAGATCCAAGAAGATCTAGGAAACATGGCAAGAATGGGTGGAATTCACTTGGGCCATGTTGCAAGTTATTCAAGAAAGGCTTCAACATGCAAGATGGGCTTGCATCCAAGTTTGGTCCATGTGATTCAAGAACACAAGGTGGCACATTAAGATGACTTATTTGGGCTTATTTTAATTCTTATAATTACTTAGGCATTTGGGCCTATATTAGGTAACATGGACATCTTTTAATTATTTAGGTTTGGGCTTGAGTATGTTCAGCCCATATTTTACATATTATTACTTAATAGATTAGGGTTATTGTAGGGAGGCTATAAATATATGTCTTAGCCGCCTACTTCAATTATCTTTTGATCAATTAAGTCTGATTTTATTCAGTGAGAGTTTTCTCTTTTTAGTTCTTGAAAGAACTTAGGAACTTATCAAAGAATTCCTTCTTTGTGGCGTTCAACCTATCAAACTTAGGTTCTTGAAACGAGAGTTCTTAGGGTTTAGATTACATGCTTAATCTAGGTTCTTTGAAACAGGCTTTTAAGGGTTTAAGTTTTCTTTGCCTGAATCTTGGCTTTTCTGGGTTAGGTATTTCAATTTGTTAGTGGGTTCAAAGGGTTTCACCCCTAGGGTTCACATCAGTTGGTATCAGAGCTTAGGGACCAATCAGGTCAAATCTTTTTATCTTCTTTACCATAGGGTATTGGAGTTTTTTCTCAACTTTTTTTTTGTTTTGGGGTTTCAGACATACTTGTCATAGGGGTTATAGCTTTAGGCTTTCTTTGTCTAATAGTTATAGTTTTTAGGGCAGTTTTCGTTTGGGGTTTCATTTTTGGAAGTTGGTTTAGATACTATCATAACAAAATCAATAACAAGATTTTGGGGTTTCAGATATTCTTGTCTTAGGGTTATAGCTTTAGGCATTTTTCCTAGGGTTATAGTTTTTAGGCAGTCTAAGTTTGGGGTTTCAGTCTTGAAAAGTGGTTTAAATCAAGATTTCGTTTCTTGAATTCTTGATTTATTAAAATTTCTTCTTATTGATTTTTGATCCGAATCTTGAAAAAAAAATCCAAGAATTCAGAGGGGCATTCGAACAGTCCCAAGAAAGAAAAAAAGAAGTTCATCCGAGATTTCAAGAAAATCAAGAAGTCTCGTTCTTGAAAAAAAAAAAACAAAGAATAAGAGTGTTCGAATAGGCAGAATAAAAAAGAAAGATTCGAAAAAGATTGAAAAGAAAAGGAATGAATTGACATTCATTTTTTTTTACTAACCAAAGTTGTTTTGCAGCGACTTTAAGATGTCTCTCACATTATGCGACGAAGTAAAACAAGCTCTACAAGAGATGAAAGAGATCACCTTATCGTTTGAGAGGTTTGTGCAACAAGAGGAAGAAAGATGGAGAAGAAAAAAAAGTGAAAAAGAGAGAAGAAAAAAAGAAAAAGAAAGTGAGGTGGCTGCAAATAAAGAAAAGTAAGAAGAAACAGAGAGTAAAAAAAAAGTGAAAAAGAAATAGAGGTGGCTGAAATTAAAGAAGTAAGAAAGGAGCCACTAGTGAAAAAGGAGACAATTCATGCCGAGGGAAATAAAGAATTTGAGAATTTTTCTGATGCAAATGAGAGTGAGGTTTTTATTCTTGATGCTCCTAACCAATCTCTTCCTATTTTTCCTGTTTCTTTGTTGAAGGATTGTGAGGATTTATTTTCGGAGGAGTTCCAAGATGGGTTGTCACCCATAAGCGGCATTATGCATCACCTTGATTTAGTACCTAGCGTCGTCATTCTCACACACAAGGCTAAGATTCGAGGGTGAATCTTTTTGAGGAAAGGGGGAATGATAGGATCCAAGATGACCCAATCCCATGGCAATTTCTATATGGGCCAAGATCCAAGAAGATCTAGGAAACATGGCAAGAATGGGTGGAATTCACTTGGGCCATGTTGCAAGTTATTCAAGAAAGGCTTCAACATGCAAGATGGGCTTGCATCCAAGTTTGGTCCATGTGATTCAAGAACACAAGGTGGCACATTAAGAGGACTTATTTGGGCTTATTTTAATTCTTATAATTACTTAGGCATTTGGGCCTATATTAGGTAACATGGACATCTTTTAATTATTTAGGTTTGGGCTTGAGTATGTTCAGCCCATATTTTACATATTATTACTTAGTAGATTAGGGTTATTGTAGGGAGGCTATAAATATATGTCTTAGTCGCCTACTTCAATTATCTTTTGATCAATTAAGTCTGATTTTATTCAGTGAGAGTTTTCTCTTTTTAGTTCTTGAAAGAACTTAGGAACTTATCAAAAAATTCCTTCTTTGTGGCGTTCAACCTATCAAACTTAGGTTCTTGAAACGAGAGTTCTTAGGGTTTAGATTACATGCTTAATCTAGGTTCTTTGAAACAGGCTTTTAAGGGTTTAAGTTTTCTTTGCCTGAATCTTGGCTTTTCTGGGTTAGGTATTTCAATTTGTTAGTGGGTTCAAAGGGTTTCACCCCTGGGGTTCACATCAAACTACCGGTGAAGTTTTAAAGGCTAGAAAGCACACAGTGGTTATAACCAAATTGGTCTCATCCTCAGAGGAAGAAGAACTTGAAGAAACAGAAATCCTTACTTCTAACCATGTATCTGTAAAAGAAACTGGTGAAAAATCTCAAGAAGAAGAAGCCCAAGAAGCCCCTTCGTCTTTTGAATAAGGAAATCAAGCTACTATTGATGAGCTAAAAGAGGTTAACATCAGTACTAGTGAAGATCCACGACCGATCTTTATTAATGCTTGCTTACCACCAAAAGAAGAAAAAGCCTATCTTGATCTTTTGATAGAGTATCGAGATATCTTTGCTTGGACTTACAAAGAAATGCCGGGACTTGATCCAAAAGTAGCTATGCATCATCTGGCTGTCAAGAAAAGTGTCCGACCTATCAAACAAGCTCAACGACGTTTCGATCCTGACTTGATCCCCCAAATTGAAGCTGAGGTCAACAAGCTCATCAAAGCTGGCTTTATTAGAGAAGTCAAGTATCCAACTTGGATCTCAAATATTGTTCCAGTGAGAAAGAAAAATGGTCAACTACGAGTTTGTGTAGATTTTTGATATTTGAACAATGCTTGTCCAAAGGACGACTTTCCTCTCACTATAACAGAAATAATGGTTGACGCTACAACTGGCCATGAAGCTTTGTCATTTATGGATGGATCGTCTGGTTATAATCAAATTCGCATGGCTCCAAGAGATGAAGAACTTACCGCATTTTGAACTCCAAAAGGAATATACTGTTACAAAGTTATACCGTTTGGGTTAAAGAATGCAGGTGCTACTTATCAAAGAGCAATGCAAAAGATCTTTGATGATATGCTGCACAAAAATGTTGAATGTTATGTTGATGACTTGGTAGTAAAGTCAAAGGAAAAATCCGATCATCTTGCTGATCTTCGCCAAGTGTTTGAAAGATTGTGCAGATACCAATTGAAAATGAATCCGCTCAAGTGTGCGTTCGGAGTATCCTCGGGTAAGTTTTTGGGGTTCATCGTACGACATCGTGGAATTGAGATCGATCAATCAAAAATAGATGCAATCACGAAAATGCCTGAACCGCGCAATCTGCATGTACTTAAAAGTCTGCAAGGAAGATTGGCATATATCCGACGCTTTATCTCAAACTTGGCTGGTCGATGTCAACCATTTAGTCGGCTAATGAAGAAGGATGTCCCTTTTGTCTGGGATGAGGCCTGCAGTAATGCTTTTAAGAGCATTAAGACCTTTTTGTTACGACCACCTATCCTGAAGGCACCTATACCAGGACAACCGTTAATCCTTTATATTGCTGCACAAGAACGTTCCTTAGGAGCATTGTTGGCACAAGAGAATGATGAAGGAAAAGAAACTGCACTCTACTATCTTAGTAGAACTCTTAATGGCACTGAATTAAATTATTCTCCCATTGAAAAGACTTGCTTGTCATTGATGTTTGTAGTTAAAAAGCTGAGGCATTATTTGCAAGCTCATTCTGTTCGTTTGATTTCACGAGCAGATCCTCTCAAATATCCCATGTCCAAGTCTGTGCTCAGTGGAAGATTGGCAAAATGGGCTCTTTCGCTACAAGAGTTCGATATTACTTATATTCCACAAAAGGCCGTGAAAGGGCAAGCACTTGCCGATTTCCTTGCAAACCATCCGATTCCAGATGATTGGGAATTCTCTGAAGATCTCCCAGATGAAGATACTCTTTTCATCGAAATTCCCAGGCCATGGAAACTATTCTTCGATGGGGCTGCCTGTCAAGATGGAGCTGGAGCAGGTGTTGTCTTTGTCACTTCAGAAGGAGATGTATTGCCTTATACATTTACTCTCACTGGAAATTGTTCCAACAATGTAGCAGAATACCAAGCTCTGATCATTGGATTGGAAATGGCAGTGGATATGAAGATCACTCAACTTAAAGTGTTTGGGGATTCCAAATTGGTCATCAACCAACTTCTTTCACTTTACGAAGTTAAGAAGCCAGACCTCTTACCATATGTCAACTATGCGAAGAAGATTTTGGAATGGTTTGACAATGTAAGCTTGGAACATGTACCAAGAAGAGAGAACAAGCAAGCAGATTCTCTAGCTAATCTAGCATCAGCTCTTGCCATGCCAAGTGTAGTGATAACTCGTATAATTATATAGTTTTTAGTTATGTTTTATTATTGTTTTGTGTCAAATACGAGTTATTATTGCTTAGTCTAATTGTGTTTATGATCTTTTATATTTTTATGTAATTTGGTGTTTTTCACGAGTTTCTTTGAGTGATTTCAGATTACTAGGTTAAATCAAGAATTAAGGGCAAATCCAGTTCAGTTCCAGTTCCGACACCTTTTGCCATATCAGCTATATCTGGAGTTTCACAGAAGCATTAAGTCTGAAATTTTTACAGTGCAAAGTTAAGAGGCATATCTATCTTTTTCAAGCTTTACACTTCTTGAAACGGAGTCGTTTTCCCTAGCGAAATGTGGTATCAAGTTGGCTGATGTGCAATGACGTCTGTTCTGACCAGTTTTGGTATTTTGACCATATCTTTTGATCCACATGAGAAAATGAGCTGATTCCAACGGCTATGGATCACAAACAGATAGGTGAATATTTTTCTAGAAGACCATTTGATCAGATCAAGCCTCCAACATTGACAAAATCAACCATCAAGCTGGCTGATCAGAATTGTCATACAATATGACGAAAATTGTTAGAAAAATGCACCCACCTATTATACCTACCTTTGAAATTTATAAAGCTTGTCTCTTGTCATTTAGCTCTCCAAAATGTGTATAAATAGAGGGCCTTGGATGATTGTAAGAGACATGGTACATTGGTAGGATATTAGCCATTTCTCTAAGTTTTCTTCTTCTTTCCTTTCTCTAGTTTTCTTTTTCTTTATTTTCTTCTTCTTCTTTCTTTCTTTTATTTCCTTCTTAGATTCTCTTTAATTTTATGTTTATGTTTACAATGCCTATGCTAGGTTAAACTTTTATTTGGTTAAGGGTGATTTCAAAGCCCTAGACATGTTTTGTAATTGATTTTCAAATTCTATCTATCATTAATTTTCTATCAAACTTGCTTATGTTCTTCTACAAGAATTGTTTATGATGTTGTCTTGATTTATTTAGGTGTACAACTAGATAGATCTTGATAATTATCTATTGCTAGTTTAGGAGTCTTGATCCGTGTAATTGTCTTGATTTCCTATTCATAAGTGGCAATTTGTGATTAATGATTATGGTCAAGTTTTCGATAATTGCAAAGTGGAACATAACCTAAGTTGAACAATCCGAGCTTATGTGTTTGTTGCTTAGATCAACCTATCTTTCTCATCATAAAGCTGCCATTAAATTGAATTTAGAGAGCTTATTCTAGGTTGTTTGATGGTTAGAGATTAAATAGAGAGCTTGTTCTATTTAACGACAAACTAAGGAAAGATTGGGATAACAGAGTTTGTTGTTATCTACGGTTGTTACCTTTGATAGTTGGTTGATATTGATAGATCTGAAATTGATTCTTAATGATGTCTAGTGGTGGAGAATGAAACCTTAACCATATTTCTCTCATATTTGATTTCTTATTTCTTACTTGCATCTTACTTTTATTGTTTGCTTATTTTTAAAACTATTTCAAAACCCCCTTTTCTTTTGTTTTACTTGAATTTAAGTTTTAAACAATTAACTTATAAACTAAAACCCAATCCCTGAGGACTCGACCCTTGCTAACTACTATACTTACAATTGATCTTTTTAGTGCAAGGTTAAATAAGATACACTCTTTTGGGTGCATCAAATTTTTGGCGCCGTTGCCGGGGATTGCTTTCTTTAGTTTATTTGTTATTGGTTTATTCTTATTTTCAGTTCTAATTAGTTTTATCTTCTTGTACATACAGGTTTTTCTTTTCAAATTTAAAAAAAAACGATGGAATTGAGCAATCTAACACTTGAAGAGTTGGTGGCATACATGAACATGGAGAATCAACAAGCCAAGCTCACCTCCCCAGTTCAACAATTGGCCATGGGAGGATGTCAAGGCCATCAAGTGTTCCAAGACCAACAGTATGATCATTACTGAAACACTTACCATGAGGGATGGTGGGATCATACTAATTATGGCTACTCGAAATATTACCAAGAAGTAGATCCTTATGCCAATTACACTCATCCATCTAGCTTCAATCAATCATGGTCTCAAGAACCAGATCTTTTTCAACCACCACATATGACTCAAAACTCAGGTACTTCTTTAGAAGATCTTGTCTATTCTCTTGTTACTGATACTTTGCAATTTCAACAGGAAACAAGGGCAAGCATCCAGAGTTTGGAAAAGCAAATGAGCCAATTGGCTAGTAGTACGGTGGGATGGGTAGCACAAAGATCTGAAGAACTCCCAGCCCAAACGATGATTAACCCAAAGGAGAATGCTACTATTGTGACCTTGAAGAATGAGGAACAAGATGAGGATGAGACAAAATTAGAAATGGATTCTATTCTTGAGGAGAATGAAGCCACAAATCCAAATAAGAGAATTTCGGCACCTGAGGTAACGTTTAAGATTCCAATTTTTACTAATGTTTCTTCTCCACCTTTCCCTAGTAGATTCGCAAAGTTCAAGGAGGAGGAACATGAACAAAACATGTTGGAAACCTTAAACAGTTTGTTTGTGGATGTCATTCAACAAGTACCAAAAGATGCACCATTCCTCGATGAGCAATGCACTACAAAGGATGGAATAATACTTGTAATGGAGAATGCATCCACTTTTGTGCAAAGAAAGCTTCCTCTCAAACGCATAAATTTGGGAAATTTCATGTATGAGCCTGACAAGCCTAAAATGCCAAGAATGGGTGTTGGTTAGATTCAAAACACTAACTCAAGTGTTAATTGGGAAGGCAGCCCAATTAAAGAAGAAATTGCCAACCTGCCACACTCAGATTTGCTTTCTTTCATTTTCATTTTCCTTTTATTATTTTTATTTATTTATTTTTATGTTTATTTGTTAATTATTTGTTTAGTATTTTAAGATTATTTAGGTTGCATGAATTTGTTTTGTTTTGAGTCTTAGTTATTTCTATTCTTATGTTATTAGTTCTTTTCTCTTACACATGATTCTTTCATTTGGGTTAATAGCATTACGTTGAGGACAATGTAAGAATTAAGTGTGGGGGGAGGATTTAGGATTTCTTTTATTTTTGCCTATTATTTTTTTATGAGTCTTTAATATAATAATAATTATTATTATTTTTAGTGTGTTTTAGTTATTTTTTTAATACAATGATGAGATATGAATTGTATAGGTCTAAAACTGGTTATTAGTGAGAAGATTTTCATGAGAATTGAGCTTGTTACTAATTTTTATGTGCCAATGTTGACATGATATATTGATTGAGAAAGAAGCATGTTTAGACTTAATCTGACTTGTATAATCATCCTTGTGAGTTTTTGAGCCTATAATGATTGATGCATTATACAAATCAATCTAATTTCTTTCTTGAGTGCTCTTATGATTACATGATTCTCTAGAACTTGCTTTAGACCTTGTTTAGACTATATTGATGCATGTGACAACATGAATATGATAGAGGCATTAGGATTTTTAGCCAGGGCCAAACAGCCATCCTTTATTGATGTTCCAAGAGAACACACCCTTAGTGAACCAATTTGAGCCTACATTGAATGTGCTATCTCTTTGGTAACCATAACTTGTCCCTAACCTAAATATACTTATATCTTTACCTTTGTTCCAAAGATGAATTAGCATGTTTTGAGACAAGTTGCAAAGACAAGGAAGATCTATTGAAAATTTGGGTTAGAAACAAGAAATAAGTGTGGGGGGGAAGAAAAGAAAAGTCAAGAGAAAAAAGAAATGGAATACTGGCAAATACATTCCTATGTAAAAAAAATATATATATGAATCATCTCTTGAATTTGTGGAAAAAGAAAAAGATGTTACAAAGTTGTTTAGAATGAAGAAAAGGCCCAACATGAATATCCGGCCTATGTGACTATGTACTTGTAAAGAGTTTTGAGAAGTTTCTTTGTATGATCTTATTATGTCTCTAAACTTTATGATCTCTTTGGAACCTTTGTGATATCTTTATCCTTTTGTTCTTCAACCACATTACAAACCCCTTGGCCCCATTACAACCTTGATCAAAGACCTCTTGATTCATGAAGTTGTATGATCTAAATAGTAGAGAATAGGTGGACAAGCAAGAATATGGTAGAATTGTTTTCATGAGATTGATTGAGTGTAAACACTTCACCACTACTTGAAAGAGTGAAAATCATGAGGGTATCCCATGTGAGAAGTTGAGATTAA
This sequence comes from Fremontodendron californicum, assembly GCA_030761205.1. Taxonomy (NCBI): domain Eukaryota; kingdom Viridiplantae; phylum Streptophyta; class Magnoliopsida; order Malvales; family Malvaceae; genus Fremontodendron; species Fremontodendron californicum. The sequence goes on from JAULJL010000037.1 coordinate 7,875,983, forward strand.
GTTTGAACATGCACTATTTTGATATGTTATGTTAATTTTAGCTTAACTCAAACCATTTACTAGATGTAAATATAATTTTTTTTAACCCCGGTTAAATGGCGGATAACGGTACTTCGTGATTATTTAAGTCGGTTCCATCAGCTACCCACAAAACTGATATTGTATATAAATTTCTCTTTCATTTTTTTTTCATTTTTTTTTTCAGGATGGATGATATTCTCACAAGATTGCAGAAACGATTTCCTCTTTTTCCTCGAAATATTTTACTGAAGCTTTACCAAGTTCGATTTGAAAGATTAGAATGCTTATGCACAAAGGGATTCCTGAAGACATACGTTGGATAATTGAAGCCAAGGTACGTGAAGATGAATATCTTCCTGTTTTGCATTTACCAGGTACAGGTAGAAGCACTTTTGCAAAGAAGCGACGAGCAAAGCGCATGAGTTCAAATTGCCACAAATGTGCACGATGGACGTGTAACGGTAAATGTCGTTCTATTGGGATTCCGTCCTCTAATCGAGATGATAAAATTGAATTCATTAAGGATGGACTGAGTAAGGAGAATTTGGGTAATATCCAACTTTCTCTTGAGACGCATCCTAGTGGAGACGTACAAAGAGAAATTCTTGATTTATGGCCGCAATTCCAAAGGGAATGGCAACATCTTGGGAATCTGATGTTAAAAGACCCTGTTTGCCAGCTTGTAAGAAAACTGAATGGGAAGCATATCCTCGACTCATAGAAGTCGTTTCTGGACGTAAAACCAGAGGAAGATGTGAGCCACAATCACAACTACAATAAATGACTTCTCAGCTTTTGGTTTGATTTGCAATAACTTCATTTCGATTTAATTTACGTGTTGTTCGATTTGTGTAATTATTCTGGTTTTTTTTTTTTTTTGCATTGGTCTTTTACGGTTGATTTTTCTTCTCTTTTTGATTTTCTTCCTGAAATCACGCAAAAATCTTTTGTTAGGTTAACATTTTCTTCTGACAGGTCAAATGCACTTTCGGCGACATTATTACTCTTGTCTGATTCACTACTCAGTCCTCTATATATTACACCATGTACTCATTCTCTTTCAGGCACTCGAAAAAAAAAAATGGAAAGTACTTCATCCCAGCGCATTGAAAAAATATTAGCTGATGAAGCCATAAGAGTTGGAGTAATACTTGCCCAACAAAAGATCCAGTTGATTTATGGAGGCGGTAGTACGGGTTTAATGGGAGCAGTCGCTACAGCAGCACACGCCGGAGGAAGTCCAGTTCTAGGAATCGTGCCAAAACTATTCACAGGTTTTTGTGGACCTACCGTGGGTAAGGAAATACAAGTCTGGAGTATCCCTGAACGGATGACAATCATGTACCATTGTGCCGATGCATTCATTGCTTTACCAGGAGGTCTGGGTACATTGGAAGAAATAGCTTGCGTGGCTTCTTGGTCATCTTTGGTCACAAAAAAGAAACCCATTGGTTTGCTTCATATTAATGGTTATTTTAGTAATTTGCTTTCATATTTAGATAATGCTGTGGAAAATGGATTCATGTTTTCAGAGGCAAGGAGAACCATAATTTTTGCTACAACCATTGAAGATTTACTCAAAAAGCTCCAAGCTTATGAGTATTTATCTGCTACGGTTGTTTCGCAAATGCTCGGAAAAAGAAAAAGAGATATAGACAAGCAAGGAGTGGATTGCACTTTGTCTTTGTGACATTATCTAACATTTTGTTTGTTGTGTCTCAGTTATAATAAGTGGTTAGCAACCTCAGCAGGTAATATCTCCTAAATTCTACCTTTAAAATTTGACATTGGGGACAATGTCATATTTTAGTATGGGGTAAGGGACATATTTTGCTAATTTGTAAAAAAAAAAAAAAAAAAAAAAAAAAAAAAAAAAAAAATTTTGTTGTGTTTTAAGCCATTTAGAAGTATTCATTCTGAACAAGGTCTGAGCAAGGGAGACTTGAGACATACCTTGTCAGTTTGATTTAATCTTTTCAAAAAAAAAAAAAAACTATCTGGTCCGTTTATTATGTGCATGTGTTTTACTACTTTCGTGTATGTATTTTTTTTTATTTGAGTATTAGTATAGTCTTGGCAAGCATGTGGATAAAGCAATAGAGTTACAAAGGCTTTGATTAAGTTATCTAGGTTATTTTTAATTTGGTTTTCTGAAAATTGAATATTTTTGATGATCAAATGTCTTTGAGATTGTTTTTGGCAGATCGGTTCGATTTTTTGTTGGAATGTGAATTCATGGTGAGCCTTTGGAAAGCCACGAAAAACTGGGAAGACATAGTAAGTTTACTTTTTCTCTTCATTCCACATGCAGATTTAGGTCATCACATAGATGCTTGCATCTATACAAGATCTGATCTTAGAACAAAGTCACTATCCAGAAAGCCCCTTATCTTTTCCCCCCTTACATTAGGAGCCCATAGGTTGTAAACCTTCGGGTTGGATCCCTAGATATGAACTCCAGAAATTATGCCAAAGTGAAAGGATGCGGTTCCGACCCCCATTCCCTCTTTATACTTTTATGATAATATTTGTGATCATTGGGTTTGGGATTGTGTGTTTCCTTCTTGTTTATTTTGTTATCTTTTGAAATCTGAAAAAAAATGGAAATATGATGCACCCAAAAGAGTGTATCTTATTTAACCTTGCACTAAAAAGATCAATTGTAAGTATAATGATTAGTAAGGGTCGAGTCCTCAGGGATTGGGTTTTAATCTATGAGTTATTAGTTTATAACTTACGTTCAAAGAAAACAATAAAATAAAAGGGGTTTTTGAAGCCAGATTTAAACTAAAGTAAATAATAAGAATAAGATGCAAGGCGGTATAACCAGCCAATAAAAATATATATACTAAATTAGGCGATATAACCAGCCAATAAAAATATATATACTAAATTAGGCGGTATAACCAGCCAATAAAAATAAAACAAAGTTAATATACAAATTAGGCGGTATAACCAGCCAATAAAAATAAATATACTTTTAAAAATAAGTAAACTAGAAAAGTAAGAAAACAAGTAAGCAAGAAGAATCAAATATGAAAAATATGGTTAAGGTTTCATTCTCCACCACTAGACATCATTAAGAATCAATTTCAGATCTATCAATATCAACCAACTATCAAAGTTAACAACCGTAGATAACAACAAGCTCTGTTATCCCAATCTTTCCTTAGTTTGTCGTTAAATAGAACAAGCTCTCTATTTAATCTCTAACCATTAAACAACCTAGAATAAGCTCTCTAAATTCAATTTAATGGCAGCTTTATGATGAGAAAGATAGGTTGATCTAAGCAACAAACACATAAGCTCGGATTGTTCAACTTAGGTTATGTTCCACTTTGCAATTATTGAAAACTTGACCATAATCATTAATCACAAATTGCCACTTATGAATAGGAAATCAAGACAATTACACGGATCAAGACTCCTAGACTAGCAATAGATAATTATCAAGATCTATCTAGTTGTACACCTAAATAAATCAAGACAACATCATGAACAATTCTTGTAGAAGAACATAAGCAACTTTGATAGAAAATTAATGATAGATAGAATCTGAAAATCAATCACAAAACATGTCTACGGCTTTGAAATCACCCTTAACCAAATAGAAGTTTAGCCTAGCATAGGCATTGTAAACATAAACATAAAATTAAAGAGAATCTAAGAAGGAAATAAAAGAAAGAAAGAAGAAGAAGAAAATAAAGAAAAAGAAAACTAGAGAAAAGAAAGAAGAAGAAAACTTAGAGAATTTTATTACAATGGCTAATATCCTACCAATGTACAATATCTTACAATCATCCAAGGCCCTCTATTTATACACATTTTGGAGGGCTAAATGACAAGAGACAAGCTTTACAAATTTCAAAGGTAGGTATAATAGGTGGGTGCATTTTTCTAACAATTTTCGTCATATTGTATGACAATTTTGATCAGCCAAATTGATGGTCAATTTTGTCAATTTTGGAGGCCTGATCTGATCACATGGTCTTCTAGAAAAATGTTCCCCTATCAGTTACTGATCCATAGCCGTTGGAATCAGCTCATTTGCTGATGTGGATAAGAAGATATGGGCAAAATAAGAAAACAGGTCAGCACAGACGTCATTGCACATCAGCCAACTTGATGGTCGATTTCGCTAGGGAAAACGACTCCGTTTCAAGAAGTGTAAAACATGAAAAAGATAGATAAGCCTCTTAAATTTGCACGGTTAAAATTTCAGCCTTATTGCTTCAGTGAAACTCGAGATATAGCTGATATGGCAAAAGGTGTCGGAACTGGAACTGAACTGGATTTGCCCTTAATTCTAGTAATCTGAAATCACTCAAAGAAACTTGTGAAAAACACCAAATTACATAAAAATATGAAAGATCATAAACACAATTAGACTAAACAATAATAACTCGTATTTGACACAAAACAATAATAAAACATAACTAAAAACTATATAATTATACGAGTTATCACACCCCCACACTTAGATTGTTGCTAGTCCCTAGCAACGACTCAATAAAAATAAAATAAGAAAATCTAATCTAATCCACTTTCGTAGGAAATCACGGTGGCACTTAGCATGTGACACAAGCCTTTAAACCCCTAGGTGTCCCTAGTGGACGAGTTTAGTCTCGTGAGGGTTTACTAGGACGATACCCACAAACATTGAAGACATAAGAAAAACTAAAAATAATAATTATAACAAATCCTTCCAATATAAATTAGAGATAATCATTGAACAAGTCTTAAAAACTAATCAATAGCTTAAAGAAATTCACAAAAAATCTTGCTTGAATGTAAATTGTTTGAGTTAAGCCAATATTAACATAACATATTTCAATCAAAATAGTGCATATTCAAACTTAATCTCAACTTCTCCCATGGGATACTCTCTTGATTTTCACTTTTTAAAGTAGTGGTAAAGTGTTTACACTCAATCAATCTCATGAAAACACTTCTACCATATGCTTGCTTGTCCACCTATTATCCACTATTTAGATCATACAACTTCATAAATCAAGAGGTCTTTATTCAAGGTTGTAATGGGGCCAAAGGGTTATAATGTGGTTAAAGAACAAAAGGATAAAGATATCACAAAGGTTGCAAAGAGTTCATAGAGTTTAGAGACATAATAAGATCATACAAATAAAACTTCTCAAAACTCTTATAAAGCACATAATAACATAGGCTAAATATTCATGTTGAGCCTTTGCATCATTCTAACCAACTTTGTAACATCTTTTTCTTTACTTTAACTAGAAGTTCAAGAGAAGATTTTTTTTAATATGGGAATGTATTTGACAATGATCCCTTTCTTTTTCTCTTGACTTTTTTCTTTCTTTTCCCCCCACACTTATTTCTTGTTTCTAACCCAAATTTTCAATAAATCTTCCTTGTCTTTTCAACTTGTCTCAAAACATGCTAATTCATCTTTGGAACAAAGGTAAGGATATAAGTATATTTAGGTTAGGGACAAGTTATGGTTACCAAAGAGATAGCTTATTCAATGTAGGCTCAAATTGGTTCACTAAGGGTGTGTTCTCTTGGAACATCAATAAGGGATGGCTGTTTGGCCCTGGCTAAAAATCCTAATGCCTCTATCATATTCATGTTGTCACATGTATCAATATAGTCTCAAACGGTTTAAAGCAAGTTCTAGAGAATCATGTAATCATAAGAGCACTCAAGAAAGAAATTAGATTGATTTGTATAATGCATCAATCATTATAGGCTCAAAAACTCACAAGGATGATTATACAAGTCAGATTAAGTCTAAACATGCTTCTTTCTCAATCAACATATCATATTAACATTGACTCATAAAAAGGTTGATATCAAGCTCAATTCTCATGAAAATCTTCTCACTAATAAATCTGTTTTAGACTTATGCAATTCATATCTCATCATAGTATTGAAAAGGAACTAAAACACACAAAAAAATAATAATAATAATAATAAAGACTCATAAAAAAAATAGTAGACAAAAATAAAAGAAATCCTAAATCATTCCCCCCACACTTAATTCTTACATTGTCCTCAATGTAAGTCTATTAACCCAAATGAAAGAATCATGTGTAAGAGAAAAGAACTAATAACATAAGAATAGGAACAACTAAGACTCAAAACAAAACAAACTCATGCAACCCAAATAATCCTAAAATACTAAACAAAAATTAACAAGTAAACATAAAAAGATTAAAATCAAACTGACAAGATATGTCTCAAGTCTCCCTTACTCAGACCTTGTTCAGAATGAATACTTCTAAATTGCTTAAAACACAACAAACTTTTTTTTTTTTGAAAAGAAGAAATCAAACTGACAAGGTATGTCTCCCTTACTCAGACCTTGTTCAGAATGAATACTTCTAAATTGCTTAAAACACAACAAACTTTTTTTTTTTTTTTAAGAAGGTAAAATTTAGGAGATATTACCTGCAGAGGTTGCTAACCACTTATTATAACTGAGACATAACAAACAAAATGTTAGATAATGTCACAAAGACAAAGTGCAATCCACTCCTTGCTCGTCCATATCTCTTTTTCTTTTTCCGAGCGTTTGCGAAACAACCGTAGCAGATAAACACTCATAAGCTTGGAGCTTTTTGAGTAAATCTTCAATGGTTGTAGCAGAAATTATGGTTCTCCTTGCCTCTGAAAACATGAATCCATTTTCCATAGCATTATCTAAATATGAAAGCAAATTACTAAAATAACCATTAATATTAAGCAAACCAATGGGTTTCTTATTTGTGACCAAAGATGACCAAGAAGCCACGCAAGCTATTTCTTCCAATGTACCCAGACCTCCTGGTAAAGCAATGAATGCATCGGCAGAATGGTACATGATTGTTATCCGTTCAGGGATACTCCAGACTTGTATTTCCTTACCCAAGGTAGGTCCACAAAAATCTGTGAATAGTTTTGGCACGACTCCTAGAACTGGACTTCCTCCGGCGTGTGCTGCTGTAGCGACTGCTCCCATTAAACCCGTACTACCACCTCCATAAATCAACTGGATCTTTTGTTGGGCAAGTATTACTCCAACTCTTATGGCTTCATCAGCAAATATGTTATTTTTCCCTGGATAAGCACCTCCAAGGACACAAATTTTTTTAATGCGCTGGGACGAAGTACTTTCCATTTTTTTTTTCGAGTGCCTGAAAGAGAATGAGTACATGGTGTAATATATAGAGGACTGAGTAGTGAGTCAGACAAGAGTAATAATGTCGCCGAAAGTGTATTTGACCTGTCAGAAGAAAATGTTAACCTAACAAAAGATTTTTGCGTGATTTCAGGAAGAAAAATCAAAGAGAAAAAAAAATCAACCGTAAAAGACAAATAAAAAAAATGAGAATAATTACACAAATCGAATAACACGTAAATTAAACGAAATAAAGTTATTGCAAATCAAACCAAAAGCTGAGAAGTCATTTATTGTAGTTGTGATTGTGGCTCACATCTTCCTCTGGTTTTACGTCCAGAAACGGCTTAAGCGCCTTCTATGAGTTGAGGATATGCTTCCCATCCAGTTTTCTTACAAGCTGGCAAACAGGGTCTTTTAACATCAGATTCCCAAGATGTTGCCATTCCCTTTGGAATTGCGGCCATAAATCAAGAATTTCTCTTTGTACGTCTCCACTAGGATGCGTCTCAAGAGAAAGTTGGATATTACCCAAATTCTCCTTACTCAGTCCATCCTTAATGAATTCAATTTTATCATCTCGATTAGAGGATGGAATCCCAATAGAACGACATTTACCGTTACACGTCCATCGTGCACATTTGTGGCAATTTGAACTCATGCGCTTTGCTCGTCGCTTCTTTGCAAAAGTGCTTCTACCTGTACCTGGTAAATGCAAAACAGGAAGATATTCATCTTCACGTACCTTGGCTTCAATTATCCAACGTATGTCTCCAGGAATCCCTTTGTGCATAAGCATTCTTAATCTTTCGAATCGAACTTGGTAAAGCTTCAGTAAAATATTTCGAGGAAAATGAGGAAATCGTTTCTGCAATCTTGTGAGAATATCATCCATCTTGAAAAAAAATGAAAAAAATTGAAAGAGAAATTGGAAGAGAAATTTATATACAATATCAGTTTTGTGGGTAGCTGATGGAACCGATTTAAATAATCACGGAGTACCGTTATCCGCCATTTAACCGGGGTTAAAAAAAAATAAAAATTATATTTACATCTAGTTATTTTCAAAACATGGATCAGAAAGAAAAACAACATAAAAAGACTCAAAAATAAAATCCTAAATTCTTCCCCCCACACATAATTCTTACATTGTCATTAATGTAATGCTATTAACCCAAATGAAAGAATCATGTGTAAGTGAAAAGAACTATTAAACAAAATAAACTTATGCAGCCTAAATGAACTTAAAAACACTAAACACAATTAACAAAGAAACATAAGAAAAAGATAAAGAAAAAGAGAGCAAATCTGAGGATGGCAGTTTGGCAATGCTTTCACTAATTAGGCTGCCTCCCCCAATTAGTACTGATAACTCGTATAATTATATAGTTTTTAGTTATGTTTTATTATTGTTTTGTGTCAAATATGAGTTATTATTGTTTAGTCTAATTGTGTTTATGATCTTTTATATTTTTATGTATTTTGGTGTTTTTCACAAGTTTCTTTGAGTGATTTCAGATTACTAGAATTAAGGGCAAATCCAGTTCAGTTTCAGTTCCGACACCTTTTGCCATATCAGCTATATCTCGAGTTTCACTGAAGCAATAAGGCTGAAATTTGTAGCCATGCAAAGCTAAGAGGCATATCTATCTTTTTCATGTTTTACACTTCTTAAAACGGAGTCGTTTTCCCTAGCGAAATCGACCATCAAGTTGGCTGATGTGCAATGACGTCTCTGCTGACATGTTTTCGTATTTTGCCCATATCTGCTTAACCACATCAGAAAATGAGCTGATTCCAACGGCTATGGTTCCGTAACTGATAGGGGAACCTTTGTCTAGAAGACCATGTGATCCGATCAGGCCTCCAATATTGACGAAATCGACCATCAAGGTGGCTGATGTGCAATGACGTCTGTGCTGACATGTTTTCGTATTTTGCCCATATCTGCTTAACCACATCATAAAATGAGCTGATTCCAACGGCTATGGTTCCGTAACTGATAGGGGAACCTTTTTCTAGAAGACCATGTGATCAGATCAGGCCTCCAATATTGACGAAATCGACCATCAAGTTGGCTGATCAAAATCGTCATATACCTACCTTTGAAATTTGTAAAGCTTGTCTCTTGTCATTTAGCCCTCCAAAATGTGTATAAATAGAGGGCCTTGGATGATTGTAAGGGATCATATTGTACATAGGTAGGATATTAGCCATTGTAATAAAATTCTCTAAGTTTTCTTCTTCTTTCTTTTCTCTAGTTTTCTTTTTCTTTAGAAAGAGCAAGAGGTTGGATAATTAATATTCTTCTTCTTCTTCTTTCTTTCTTTTATTTTCTTCTTAGATTCTATTTAATTTTATGTTTATAATGCCTATGCTAGGCTAAACTTCTATTTGGTTAAGGGTGATTTCAAAGCCCTAGACATGTTTTGTGATTGATTTTCAGATTCTATCTATCATTAATTTTCTATCAAAGTTGCTTATGTTCTTCTACAAGAATTGTTCATGATGTTGTCTTGATTTATTTAGGTGTACAACTAGATAGATCTTGATAATTATCTATTGCTAGTTTAGGAGTCTTGATCCGTGTAATTGTCTTGATTTCCTATTCATAAGTGGCAATTTGTGATTAATGATTATGGTCAAGTTTTCAATAATTGCAAAGTGGAACATAACCTAAGTTGAACAATCCGAGCTTATGTGTTTGTTGCTTAGATCAACCTATCTTTCTCATCATAAAGCTGCCATTAAATTGAATTTAGAGAGCTTATTCTAGGTTGTTTAATGGTTAGAGATTAAATAGAGAGCTTGTTCTATTTAACGACAAACTAAGGAAAGATTGGGGTAACAGAGCTTGTTGTTATCTACGGTTGTTAACTTTGATAGTTGGTTGATATTGACAGATCTGAAATTGATTCTTAATGATGTCTAGTGGTGGAGAATGAAACCTTAACCATATTTTTCATATTTGATTCTTCTTACTTACTTGTTTTCTTACTTTTAGTTTGCTTATTTTTTATATTTATTTTTATTGGCTGGTTATACCGCCTAATTTGTATATTAACTTTGTTTTATTTTTATTGGCTGGTTATACCGCCTAATTTAGTATATATATTTTTATTGGCTGGTTATACCGCCTAATTTAGTATATATATTTTTATTGGCTGGTTATACCGCCTAATTTAGTATATATATTTTTATTGGCTGGTTATACTGCCTTGCATCTTATTCTTATTATTTACTTTAGTTTAAATCTGGCTTCAAAAACCCCTTTTCTTTTATTGTTTTCTTTGAACGTAAGTTATAGACTATTAACTTATAAACTAAAACCCAATCCCTGAGGACTCGACCCTTGCTAACTACTATACTTACAATTGATCTTTTTAGTGCAAGGTTAAATAAGATACACTCTTTTGGGTGCATCAAATTTTTGGCGCCGTTGCCGGGGATTGTTTTCTTTAGTTTATTTGTTACTTGGTTTATTCTTATTTTCAGTTCTAATTAGTTTTATTTTCTTGTACATACAAGTTTTTCTTATCAAATTTTGAAAAAAAAAAAAAACGATGGAATTGAGCAATCTAACACTTGAAGAGTTGGTGGCATACATGAACATGGAAAATCAACAAGCCAATCTCACCTACCCAGTTCAACAATTGGCCATGGGAGGATGTCAAGGCCATCAAGAGTTCCTAGACCAACAGTATGATCATTACTCAAACACTTACCATGAGGGATGGTGGGATCATACTAATTATGGCTACTCGAAAAATTACCAAGAAGTAGATCCTTATGCCAATTACACTCATCCATCTAGCTTCAATCAATCATGGTCTCAAGAACCAGATCTTCTTCAACCACCACATATGACTCAAAACTCAGGTACTTCTTTAGAAGATATTGTCTATTCTCTTGTTACTGATACTTTGCAATTCCAACAGGAAACAAGGGAAAGCATCCAGAGTTTGGAAAAGCAAATGATCCAATTGACTAGTAGTATGGTGGGATGGGTAGCACAAAGATCTGAAGAACTCCCTGCCCAAACGATGATTAACCCAAAGGAGAATGCTACTATTGTGACCTTGAGGAATGAGGAACAAGATGAGGATGAGACAAAATTAGAGATGAATTCTATTCTTGAGGATAATGAAGCCAATGATCCAAATAAGAGTATTTCGGCACCTGAGGTAACGTTTGAGATTCCAATTTTTACTAATGTTTCTTATCCACCTTTTCCTAGTAGATTCGCAAAGTTCAAGGAGGATGAACATGAACAAGACACGCTGGAAACCTTAAACAGTTTGTTTGTGGATGTCATTCAACAAGTACCAAAAGATGCACCATTCCTCGATGAGATATGCACCACCAAGGATGATGGAATAATACTTGTAATGGAGAATGCATCCACTGTTGTGCAAAGAAAGCTTCCTCTCAAACGCATAAATTTGGGAAATTTCATGTATGAGCCTGACAAGCCTAAAAAGCCAAGAAAGGGTGTTGGTTAGATTCAAAACACTAACTCAAGTGTTAATTGGGAAGGAAGCCCAATTAAAGATGAAATTGCCAACCTTCCATATTCAGATTTGCTTTCTCTTTCTTTTCCTTTTTCTTTTATTATTTTTATTGTTTTTATTTTTATTTCTTATGTTTCTTTGTTAATTGTGTTTACAGTTTTTAAGTTCATTTAGGCTGCATAAGTTTCTTTTGTTTAATAGTTCTTTTCTCTTACATATAATTCTTGCATTGGGGGATAATAGCATTATATTGAGGACAATGTAAAAATTATGTGTGGGGGGAAGAATTTAGGATTTTATTTAGAGTGTTTTGTTTTTGAGTCTTTTTATGTTGTTTTTCTTTCTGATCCTTGTTTTGAAAAACACTAGATGTAAATATAATTTTTTTAACCCCGGTTAAATGGCGGATAACGGTACTCCGTGATTATTTAAATCGGTTCCATCAGCTACCCACAAAACTGATATTCTATATAAATTTCTCTTTCAATTTCTCTTTCATTTTTTTTTTCATTTTTTTTCAGGATGGATGATATTCTCACAATATTGCAGAAACGATTTCCTCCTTTTCCTCGAAATATTTTACTGAAGCTTTACCAAGTTCGATTTGAAAGATTAAGAATGCTTATGCACAAAGGGATTCCTGACGACATACGTTGGATAATTGAAGCCAAGGTACGTGAAGATGAATATCTTCCTGTTTTGCATTTACCAGGTACAGGTAGAAGCACTTTTGCAAAGAAGCGACGAGCAAAGCGCATGAGTTCAAATTGCAACAAATGTGCACGATGGACGTGTAACGGTAAATGTCGTTCTATTGGGATTCCGTCCTCTAATCGAGATGATAAAATTGAATTCATTAAGGATGGACTGAGTAAGGAGAATTTGGGTAATATCCAACTTTCTCTTGAGACGCATCCTAGTGGAGACGTACAAAGAGAAATTCTTGATTTATGGCCGCAATTCCAAAGGGAATGGCAACATCTTGGGAATCTGATGTTAAAAGACCCTGTTTGCCAGCTTGTAAGAAAACTGGATGGGAAGCATATCCTCGACTCATAGAAGGCGTTTAAGCCGTTTCTAGACGTAAAACCAGAGGAAGATGTGAGCCACAATCACAACTACAATAAATGACTTCTCAGCTTTTGGTTTGATTTGCAATAACTTTATTTTGGTTTAATTTACGTGTTGTTCGATTTGTGTAACTATTCTCGTTTTTTTTTTATTTGTCTTTTACGGTTGATTTTTTTTTCTCTTTTTGATTTTCTTCCTGAAATCAGGCAAAAATCTTTTGTTAGGTTAACATTTTCTTCTGACAGGTCAGATACACTTTCGGCGACATTATTACTCTTGTCTGATTCACTACTGAGTCCTCTATATATTACACCATGTACTCATTCTCTTTCAGGCACTCGAAAAAAAAAAAATGGCAAGTACTTCATCCCAGCGCATTAAAAAAATTTGTGTCTTTGGAGGTGCTTATCCAGGAAAAAATAACATATTCGCTGATGAAGCCATAAGAGTTGGAGTAATACTTGCCCAACAAAAGATCCACTTGATTTATGCAGGCGGTAGTACGGGTTTAATGGGAGCAGTCGCTACAGCAGCACACGCCGGAGGAAGTCCAGTTCTAGGAATCGTGCCAAAACTATTCACAAGTTTTTGTGGACCTACCGTGGGTAAGGAAATACAAGTCTGGAGTGTCCCTGAACGGATAACAATCATGTACCATTCTGCCGATGCATTCATTGCTTTACCAGGAGGTCTGGGTACATTGGAAGAAATAGCTTGCGTGGCTTCTTGGTCATCTTTGGTCACAAATAAGAAACCCATTGGTTTGCTTAATATTAATGGTTATTTTAGTAATTTGCTTTTATATTTAGATAATGCTGTGGATAATGGATTCATGTTTTCAGAGGCAAGGAGAACCATAATTTCTGCTACAACCATTGAAGATTTACTTAAAAAGCTCCAAGCTTATGAGTGTTTATCTGCTACGGTTGTTTCGCAAACGCTCGGAAAAAGAAAAAGAGATATGGACGAGCAAGGAGTGGATTGCACTTTGTCTTTGTGACATTATCTAACATTTTGCTTGTTGTGTCTCAGTTATAATAAGTGGTTAGCAACCTCTGCAGGTAATATCTCCTAAATTCTACCTTTAAAATTTGACATTGGGGACAATGTCATATTTTAGTAGGGGGTAAGGGACATATTTTGCTAATTTAATAAAAAAAAAAAAAAATTTAAGAAGTATTCATTCTGAACAAGGTCTGAGTAAGGGAGACTTGAGACATACCTTGTCAGTTTGATTTCTTCTTTTCAAAAAAAAAAAAGGGTTTGTTATATTTTAAGCAATTTAGAAGTATTCATTCTGAACAAGGTCTGAGTAAGGGAGACTTGAGACATACCTTGTCAGTTTGATTTTAATCTTTTTATGTTTACTTGTTAATTTTTGTTTAGTATTTTAGGATTATTTAGGTTGCATGAGTTTGTTTTGTTTTGAGTCTTAGTTGTTCCTATTCTTATGTTATTAGTTCTTTTCTCTTACACATGATTCTTTCATTTGAGTTAATAGACTTACATTGAGGACAATGTAAGAATTAAGTGTGGGGGGGAATGATTTAGGATTTCTTTTATTTTTGTCTACTATTTTTTTTCTTTATTATTATTATTTTTTTTTTTTTGTGAGTTTTAGTTCCTTTTTAATACAATGATGAGATATGAATTGCATAAGTCTAAAACAGATTTATTAGTGAGAAGATTTTCATGAGAATTGAGCTTGATGTCAACCTTTTTATGAGCCAATGTTAATATGATATGTTGATTGAGAAAGAAGCATGTTTAGACTTAATCTGACTTGTATAATCATCCTTCTGAGTTTTTGAGCCTATAATGATTGATGCATTATACAAATCAATCTAATTTCTTTCTTGAGTGCTCTTATGATTACATGATTCTCTAGAACTTGCTTTAAACCGTTTGAGACTATATTGATACATGTGACAACATGAATATGATAGAGGCATTAGGATTATAACCAGAGCCAAACAGCCATCCATTATTAATGTTCCAAGAGAACACACCCTTAGTGAACCAATTTGAGCCTACATTGAATAAGCTATCTCTTTGGTAACCATAACTTGTCCCTAACCTAAATATACTTATATCCTTACCCTTGTTATAAAGATGGATTATATATTTTGAGACATATTGCAAAAAAAAAAAAAAACAAGGGATATTTTTAGTTAAAAATTTGGGTTAGAAACAAGAAATAAGTGTGGGGGGAAAAGAAGAGAAAAAGAAATGGAATACTGGCAAATACATTCCTATGTAAAAAAAAAAAAAAATATGAATCATCTCTTGAATTTGTGGAAAAAGAAAAAGATGTTACAAAGTTGTTTAGAATGAAGAAAAGGCCCAACATGAATATTCGGCCTAGGTGATTATGTGCTTTATAAGAGTTTTGAGAAGTTTTATTTGTATGATCTTTTTATGTCTCTAAACTTTATGAACTCTTTGGAACCTTTGTGATATCTTTATCCTTTTGTTCTTCAACCACATTACAAACCCCTTGGCCCCATTACAACCTTGATTAAAGACCTCTTGATTCATGAAGTTGTATGATCTAAATAGTGAACAATAGGTGGACAAGCAAGAATATGGTAGAACTGTTTTCATGAGACTGATTGAGTGTAAACTCTTCACCACTACTTTAAAGAGTGAAAATCATGAGGGTATCCCATGTGAGTAGTTGATATTAAGTTTGAATATGCACTATTTTGATTGAAATATGTTATGTTAATATTGGCTTAACTCAAACAATTTACATTCAAGCATGATTTTTTGTGAAATTCTTTAAGCTATTGATTAGTTTATAAGACTTGTTCAAAGATTGTCTCTAATTTGTATAGAAAGGATTAGGAGTAAATATTTTTAGTATATGTAGTTTATTTATATTTTAGTTTTTCAATGTTTGTGGGTATCGTTCTAGTAAACCCTCACGAGACTAAACTCGTCCACTAGGGACACCTAGGGGTTTAAAGGCTTGTGTCACATGCTAAGTGCCACCGTGATTTCCTACGAAAATGGATTAGATTAGATTTTCTTATTTTATTTTTATTGAGTCGTTGCTAGGGACTAGCAACAATCTAAGTGTGGGGGTGTGATAACTCGTATAATTATATAGTTTTTAGTTATGTTTTATTATTGTTTTGTGTCAAATATGAGTTATTATTGTTTAGTCTAATTGTGTTTATGATCTTTTATATTTTTATGTATTTTGGTGTTTTTCACAAGTTTCTTTGAGTGATTTCAGATTACTAGAATTAAGGGCAAATCCAGTTCAGTTTCAGTTCCGACACCTTTTGCCATATCAGCTATATCTCGAGTTTCAATGAAGCAATAAGGCTGAAATTTGTAGCCATGCAAAGCTAAGAGGCATATCTATCTTTTTCATGTTTTACACTTCTTAAAACGGAGTCGTTTTCCCTAGCGAAATCGACCATCAAGTTGGCTGATGTGCAATGACGTCTGTGCTGACATGTTTTCGTATTTTGCCCATATCTGCTTAACCACATCAGAAAATGAGCTGATTCCAACGGATATGGTTCCATAACTGATAGGGGAACCTTTGTCTAGAAGACCATGTGATCAGATCAGGCCTCCAATATTGAAGAAATCGACCATCAATGTGGCTGATGTGCAATGACGTCTGTGCTGACATGTTTTCGTATTTTGCCCATATCTGCTTAACCACATCAGCAAATGAGCTGATTCCAACGGCTATGGTTCCGTAACTGATAGGGGAACCCTTTTCTAGAAGACCATGTGATCAGATCAGGCCTCCAATATTGACGAAATCGACCATCAAGTTGGCTGATCAAAATCGTCATATACCTACCTTTGAAATTTGTAAAGCTTGTCTCTTGTCATTTAGCCCTCCAAAATGTGTATAAATAGAGGGCCTTGGATGATTGTAAGGGATCATATTGTACATAGGTAGGATATTAGCCATTGTAATAAAATTCTCTAAGTTTTCTTCTTCTTTCTTTTCTCTAGTTTTCTTTTTCTTTAGAAAGAGCAAGAGGTTGGATAATTAATATTCTTCTTCTTCTTCTTTCATTCTTTTATTTTCTTCTTAGATTCTATTTAATTTTATGTTTATAATGCCTATGCTAGGCTAAACTTCTATTTGGTTAAGGGTGATTTCAAAGCCCTAGACATGTTTTGTGATTGATTTTCAGATTCTATCTATCATTAATTTTCTATCAAAGTTGCTTATGTTCTTCTACAAGAATTGTTCATGATGTTGTCTTGATTTATTTAGGTGTACAACTAGATAGATCTTGATAATTATCTATTGCTAGTTTAGGAGTCTTGATCCGTGTAATTGTCTTGATTTCCTATTCATAAGTGGCAATTTGTGATTAATGATTATGGTCAAGTTTTCAATAATTGCAAAGTGGAACATAACCTAAGTTGAACAATCCGAGCTTATGTGTTTGTTGCTTAGATCAACCTATCTTTCTCATCATAAAGCTGCCATTAAATTGAATTTAGAGAGCTTATTCTAGGTTGTTTAATGGTTAGAGATTAAATAGAGAGCTTGTTCTATTTAACGACAAACTAAGGAAAGATTGGGGTAACAGAGCTTGTTGTTATCTACGGTTGTTAACTTTGATAGTTGGTTGATATTGATAGATCTGAAATTGATTCTTAATGATGTCTAGTGGTGGAGAATGAAACCTTAACCATATTTTTCATATTTGATTCTTCTTACTTACTTGTTTTCTTACTTTTAGTTTGCTTATTTTTTATATTTATTTTTATTGGCTGGTTATACCGCCTAATTTGTATATTAACTTTGTTTTATTTTTATTGGCTGGTTATACCGCCTAATTTAGTATATATATTTTTATTGGCTGGTTATACCGCCTAATTTAGTATATATATTTTTATTGGCTGGTTATACCGCCTAATTTAGTATATATATTTTTATTGGCTGGTTATACCGCCTTGCATCTTATTCTTATTATTTACTTTAGTTTAAATCTGGCTTCAAAAACCCCTTTTCTTTTATTGTTTTCTTTGAACGTAAGTTATAGACTATTAACTTATAAACTAAAACCCAATCCCTGAGGACTCGACCCTTGCTAACTACTATACTTACAATTGATCTTTTTAGTGCAAGGTTAAATAAGATACACTCTTTTGGGTGCATCAAGTACTTGATTGATTGTTTCCAGTCTAGCCAATTCCCCTTCTTGGCTTTTTAGGATCTTTTGGCTTAGACATGAAACTTCTCGGATTTTTGCGTTTTGGAGGAAGTTTTCTTTGCAAAACAGCCAATGCATTCTCCCCCACACGTATTATTTCATCATTCTTGGTGGGGTATAGCTCTTTGAGGAATTGTGCATATCTTGGTACTTGTCTAATGGCATCCACAAGCAAGCTGTTTAAGGTTTCCAAAAATTGTTGTACATGTTCCTCCTTCTTGGACTTTGCAAATCTGCTAGGAAAAAATGGAGAAGGAACATTAGTAGAAATAAGAACCTTAAAAGCTTCCTGAGGTGTCAAAGTACTCTCCTTTTGAATGGTGGCTTCATTATCCTCAAGAAGTGAATCCATCTTTGGTTTTGTCTCATCCTCATCTTGTTCCTCATTTCTCAAGGTCACAATAGTAGCATTCTCCTTTGGGTTAATCACCGTTTGGGAAGGGAGTGCTAGAGATCTTTCTGCTACTAATTCCACCATACTACTAGCCAATAGGCTCATTTGCCTTTCCAAACTCTAGATGCTTGCCCTTGTTTCCTGTTGAAATTGCAAAGTATCAGTAACAAGAGAATGTACAAGATCTTCTAAATAAGTACCTGAGTTTTGAATCATATGTGGTGGTTGAAAAAGATCTGGTTCTTGAGACCATGATTGATTGAAGCTAGATGGATGAGTGTAATTGGCATAAGGATCTACTTCTTGGTAATTTTTCGAGTAGCCATAATTAGTATGATCCCACCATCCCTCATGGTAAGTGTTTGAGTAATGATCATACTGTTGGTCTTGGAACACTTGATGGCCTTGACATCCTCCCATGGCCAATTGTTGAACTGGGGAGGTGAGCTTGGCTTGTTGATTCTCTATGTTCATGTATGCCACCAACTCTTCAAGTGTTAGATTGCTCAATTCCATCGTTTTTTTTTTCTTTTCAAAATTTGATAAGAAAAACCCGTATGTACAAGAAAATAAATATCATTAGAACTGAAAATAAGAATAAACCAAGTAACAAATAAACTAAAAAAAAAAAATCCCCGGCAACGGCGCCAAAAATTTGATGCACCCAATTGTAAGTATAATGATTAGCAAGGGTCGAGTCCTCAGGGATTGGGTTTTAATCTATGAGTTATTAGTTTATAACTTACGTTCAAAGAAAACAATAAAAGAAAAGGGGTTTTTGAAGCCAGATTTAAACTAAAGTAAATAATAAGAATAAGATGCAAGGCAGTATAACCAGCCAATAAAAATATATATACTAAATTAGGCGGTATAACCAGCCAATAAAAATAAAACAAAGTTAATATACAAATTAGGCGGTATAACCAGCCAATAAAAATAAATATACTTTTAAAAATAAGTAAACTAGAAAAGTAAGAAAACAAGTAAGTAAGAAGAATCAAATATGAAAAATATGGTTAAGGTTTCATTCTCCACCACTAGACATCATCAAGAATCAATTTCAGATCTATCAATATCAACCAACTATCAAAGTTAACAACCGTAGATAACAACAAGCTCTGTTATCCCAATCTTTCCTTAGTTTGTCGTTAAATAGAACAAGCTCTCTATTTAATCTCTAACCATTAAACAACCTAGAATAAGCTCTCTAAATTCAATTTAATGGCAGCTTTATGATGAGAAAGATAGGTTGATCTAAGAAACAAACACATAAGCTCGGATTGTTCAACTTAGGTTATGTTCCACTTTGCAATTATTGAAAACTTGACCATAATCATTAATCACAAATTGCCACTTATGAATAGCAAATCAAGACAATTACACGGATCAAGACTCCTAGACTAGCAATAGATAATTATCAAGA
The DNA here is from genome assembly GCA_030761205.1 of Fremontodendron californicum. Lineage (NCBI taxonomy): Eukaryota > Viridiplantae > Streptophyta > Magnoliopsida > Malvales > Malvaceae > Fremontodendron > Fremontodendron californicum. The sequence continues at coordinate 7,895,739 of JAULJL010000037.1, forward strand.
TCTATCTAGTTGTACACCTAAATAATTCAAGACAACATCATGAACAATTCTTGTAGAAGAACATAAGCAACTTTGATAGAAAATTAATGATAGATAGAATCTGAAAATCAATCACAAAACATGTCTAGGGCTTTGAAATCACCCTTAACCAAATAGAAGTTTAGCCTAGCATAGACATTGTAAACATAAACATAAAATTAAAGAGAATCTAAGAAGGAAATAAAAGAAAGAAAGAAGAAGAAGAAAATAAAGAAAAAGAAAACTAGAGAAAAGAAAGAAGAAGAAAACTTAGAGAATTTTATTACAATGGCTAATATCCTACCAATGTACAATATCTTACAATCATCCAAGGCCCTCTATTTATACACATTTTGGAGGGCTAAATGACAAGAGACAAGCTTTACAAATTTCAAAGGTAGGTATAATAGGTGGGTGCATTTTTCTAACAATTTTCGTCATATTGTATGACAATTTTGATCAGCCAACTTGATGGTCGATTTTGTCAATTTTAGAGGCCTGATCTGATCACATGGTCTTCTAGAACAATGTTCCCCTATCAGTTACTGATCCATAGCCGTTCGAATCAGCTCATTTGCTGATGTGGAGTAGAAGATATGGGCAAAATACGAAAACAGGTCAGCACAGACGTCATTGCACATCAGCCAACTTGATGGTCGATTTGGCTAGGGAAAACGACTCCTTTTCAAGAAGTGTGAAACATGAAAAAGATAGATATGCCTCTTAACTTTGCACGGTTAAAATTTCAGCCTTATTGCTTTAGTGAAACTCGAGATATAGCTGATATGGTAAAAGGTGTCGGAACTGGAACTGAACTGGATTTGCCCTTAATTCTAGTAATCTGAAATCACTCAAAGAAACTTGTGAAAAACACCAAATTACATAAAAATATGAAAGATCATAAACACAATTAGACTAAACAATAATAACTCGTATTTGACACAAAACAATAATAAAACATAACTAAAAACTATATAATTATACGAGTTATCAAAATAATGCAAAAGAGGGTAGTTAGAATGAGTGACTGTTTTTAGAGTCGCGAACTTCGAACTTATTGATGCCAAAACAATGTTGTGATGAGTTGAGAAAAAGATGCTGAAAAAAAGAGCTGATGAAAATCTGTCTTGTTTGATCAATTGAATGAAAAGAAAGAAAAAGAAAGTATGGAATCCAATGTGATTTCTAAAAAAAAAAAAAAAAAAAACAAGAATGATGATTATGAATAGATGTGATTGTGCATAAAAGTTGTCCCAATGAGGGCACAAATAAAAAGAAAATCACTTGTGCTTAAAAAAAAAATCAGAATTCAAGATTCGAGGTTCTTCATTATAGAGAGGTTTTTACTTTTCTATTTTCTTTGGATCGAGTCTTTTCTTGCTTTTTTGTTTTCTTTTCAAAATATTTATGTTGAACATAGGAGTAAGGATGAGTGAGAATGGAAATATTTTGAGAGGATAGATCACATTATTATTATATTTCTTGAGCCTAACTTGTGATAAACCTCAGATTATGTTTGAAGATTCCACCCCTCACTTGTCCATAAGCCTTAGATTCATCTCTGTACCGATCAGATTTGTCAAGTTCACTTGTGAATTGCGGTGACAAGAATCTTAGCATGTGTACTTATGAAGCTATAGTTTGCCTAGTCCTCCATGGCTAGCTAAAGTCTCGCCAAGAAGGAAGTTCCTCAATCGTACGGTAATGCCTTCAATTTTAATCTCATTGACCCTTTACTCGAACTTAATATGCCAATGATACTTAATTAGATGCCTTGCCAATTCTTACGCTTGATCTTGCTTGTTTGTTTGAGATCCCTTTAACTTGTTTTCCTGTTTATTTTTTCTAGGATTGAGTCGTTGCTAGGGACTAGCAACAATCTAAGTGTGGGGGTGTGATAACTCGTAGAATTATATAGTTTTTAGTTATGTTTTATTATTGTTTTGTGTCAAATACGAGTTATTATTGCTTAGTCTAATTGTGTTTATGATATTTTATATTTTTATGTAATTTGGGGTTTTTCACGAGTTTCTTTGAGTGATTTCAGATTACTTGGTGACGAGGTACACCATACCTAAAAGAAACTCGTGAAAAACCCCAAATTACATAAAAATATAAAATATCATAAACACAATTAGACTAAGCAATAATAACTCGTATTTGACACAAAACAATAATAAAACATAACTAAAAACTATATAATTCTACGAGTTATCACACCCCCACACTTAGATTGTTGCTAGTCCCTAGCAACGACTCAATCCTAGAAAAAATAAACAGGAAAACAAGTTAAAGGGATCTCAAACAAACAAGCAAGATCAAGCGTAAGAATTGGCAAGGCATCTAATTAAGTATCATTGGCATATTAAGTTCGAGTAAAGGGTCAATGAGATTAAAATTGAAGGCATTACCGTACGATTGAGGAACTTCCTTCTTGGCGAGACTTTAGCTAGCCATGGAGGACTAGGCAAACTATAGCTTCATAAGTACACATGCTAAGATTCTTGTCACCGCAATTCACAAGTGAACTTGACAAATCTGATCGGTACAGAGATGAATCTAAGCCTTATGGACAAGTGAGGGGTGGAATGTTCAAACATAATCTGAGGTTTATCAGAAGTTAGGCTCAAGAAATATAATAATAATGTGATCAATCCTCTCAAAATATTTCCATTCTCACTCATCCTTACTCCTATGTTCAACATAAATATTTTGAAAAGAAAACAAAAAAGCAAGAAAAGACTCGATCCAAAGAAAATAGAAAAGTAAAAACCTCTCTATAATGAAGAACCTCGAATCTTGAATTCTGATTTTTTTTTTTTAAGCACAAGTGATTTTCTTTTTATTTGTGCCCTCATTGGGACAACTTTTATGCACAATCACATCTATTCATAATCATCATTCTTGTTTTTTTTTTTTTTTTTTTTTTTTTTTAGAAATCACATTGGATTCCATACTTTCTTTTTCTTTCTTTTCATTCAATTGATCAAACAAGACAGATTTTCATCAGCTCTTTTTTTCAGCATCTTTTTCTCAACTCATCACAACATTGTTTTGGCATCAATAAGTTCGAAGTTCGCGACTCTAAAAACAGTCACTCATTCTAACTACCCTCTTTTGCATTATTTTGATAACTCGTATAATTATATAGTTTTTAGTTATGTTTTATTATTGTTTTGTGTCAAATACGAGTTATTATTGTTTAGTCTAATTGTGTTTATGATCTTTCATATTTTTATGTAATTTGGTGTTTTTCACAAGTTTCTTTGAGTGATTTCAGATTACTAGAATTAAGGGCAAATCCAGTTCAGTTCCAGTTCCAACACCTTTTGCCATATCAGCTATATCTCGAGTTTCACTGAAGCAATAAGGCTGAAATTTTAACCGTGCAAAGTTAAGAGGCATATCTATCTTTTTCATGTTTCACACTTCTTGAAACGGAGTCGTTTTCCCTAGCGAAATCGACCATCAAGTTGGCTGATGTGCAATGACGTCTGTGCTGACCTGTTTTCGTATTTTGCCCATATCTTCTTATCCACATCAGAAAATGAGCTGATTCCAACGGCTATGGATCAGTAACTGATAGGGGAACATTTTTTTAGAAGACCATGTGATCAGATCAGGCCTCCAAAATTGACAACATCGACCATCAAGTTGGCTGATCAAAATTGTCATACAATATGACGAAAATTGTTAGAAAAATGCACCCACCTATTATACCTACCTTTGAAATTTGTAAAGCTTGTCTCTTGTCATTTAGCCCTCCAAAATGTGTATAAATAGAGGGCCTTGGATGATTGTAAGATATTGTACATTGGTAGGATATTAGCCATTGTAATAAAATTCTCTAAGTTTTCTTCTTCTTTCTTTTCTCTAGTTTTCTTTTTCTTTATTTTCTTCTTCTTCTTTCTTTCTTTTATTTCCTTCTTAGATTCTCTTTAATTTTATGTTTATGTTTACAATGCCTATGCTAGGCTAAACTTCTATTTGGTTAAGGGTGATTTCAAAGCCCTAGACATGTTTTGTGATTGATTTTCAGATTCTATCTATCATTAATTTTCTATCAAAGTTGCTTATGTTCTTCTACAAGAATTGTTCATGATGTTGTCTTGATTTATTTAGGTGTACAACTAGATAGATCTTGATAATTATCTATTGCTAGTCTAGGAGTCTTGATCCGTGTAATTGTCTTGATTTCCTATTCATAAGTGGCAATTTGTGATTAATGATTATGGTCAAGTTTTCAATAATTGCAAAGTGGAACATAACCTAAGTTGAACAATCCGAGCTTATGTGTTTGTTGCTTAGATCAACCTATCTTTCTCATCATAAAGCTGCCATTAAATTGAATTTAGATAGCTTATTCTACGTTGTTTAATGGTTAGAGATTAAATAGAGAGCTTGTTCTATTTAACGACAAACTAAGGAAAGATTGGGATAACAGAGCTTGTTGTTATCTACGGTTGTTAACTTTGATAGTTGGTTGATATTGATAGATCTGAAATTGATTCTTAATGATGTCTAGTGGTGGAGAATGAAACCTTAACCATATTTCTCTCATATTTGATTTCTTATTTCTTACTTGCATCTTACTTTTATTGTTTGCTTATTTTTAAAACTATTTCAAAACCCCCTTTTCTTTTGTTTTCCTTGAATTTAAGTTTTAAACTATTAACTTATAAACTAAAACCCAATCCATGAGGACTCGACCCTTGCTAACTACTATACTTACAATTGATCTTTTTAGTGCAAGGTTAAATAAGATACACTCTTTTGGGTGCATCATGTAGAAGTAAAAGTCCCTCTTTGCAAACGATGGATTTTGCCTCCAGTTGATTTTAAAGATAACAATACGGAATCCAATGTTGTTTCAGTTTGCGAAGTTGAAAAAGAAGATTGAAGACAACCATTGATTGATTATTTAGAGCATGGGAGGCTACCCAATGATCCAAGGCATAAAACAGAAGAGAAACGTCGAGCTCCTCGATTTATTTACTTCAAGGATACGCTCTATCGCCGCTCTTTTGATGGTGTCTTCCTTCGATGTTTAGGAGAAGATGAAGTATCCAAAACCTTACAAGAAGCTCATTTAGGAATTTGTGGTGCACATCAGTCTGGAGCTAAATTGCACTTTCAAATAAAAAGAATGGGATACTACTGGTCAACAATGTAAAGGATAGCATAGACTACTCCAAGAAATGTCAAGCTTGTCAGTTTCATGCAAACTTCATCCATCAACCTCCTGAACCATTACATCCGACAGTCACATCTTGGCCGTTCGATGCTTGGGGACTTGATTTGGTAGGACCATTACCTAAGAGTTCACTAGGGCATATGTATATACTTGCCGCTACAGATTACTTTTCAAAGTGGGCAGAAGTGGCACCTTACAGGGAAGTAAAAAAGGAAACTGTTGCAACTTTTATCAGGACAAACATCATTTATCGGTATGGTGTACCTCGTCACATCATAACTGATAATGGGAAGCAGTTTGACATGAGCAAATTATGTGCACAGTTTGACTTCAAGCAGTACAAGTCTTCAATGTACCATGCTGCAGCAAACGGATTAGCAGAAGCTTTTAACAAAACTTTGTGCAATCTTCTCAAGAAAGTTGTTAACCGTTCAAAGAAAGATTGGCATGAAAGGATAGGAGAAGCTCTGTGGGCTTATCGAACTACATATCGCACACCAACTCAAGCCACTCCATATGTACTTGTTTATGGTGTAGAAGCTGTTCTGCCACTTGAGCGACAAATTCCATCATTGAGGATTGCAATCCAGGAAGATCTTTCTAGTGAAGACAATGTACGCTTACGTTTGGAAGAATTAGAAGCACTGGATGAGAAAAGGTTGGAAGCCCAACAACGCTTGGAGTGCTATCAAGCTCGACTATCCAAAGCTTTTAATAAGAAAGTCAAGCAGCGATCTTTCCAAGTTGGAGATTTAGTCCTTGCTGTAAGGAGACCCATAAATACTTCACATCGTATTGGCAACAAGTTCCTTTCAAAATGGGATGGACCATACGCTGTTCGAGAAGTTTATACCAATGGTGCATACAAGATCGTTGATCAAGATGGAAAGTTTTTGAAGCGTTACTATGCTTAAAAAAGATACTGCTCCTAAGCAAGAGCTTAAACTATTGTATGTTGCTCCTAAGCACGAGCTTAAACCGTACATCAAAAAAAAATGATGAACTACGTTATGACTTGATCCTTCAAATTCGAGGGTACGTAGACAGCTTGGTTTCATTGCCAAGTTCAGTCCAAAAAAAAAAATTTCAAATATTATCTTTTGTTCACTTGAAAGTATCATGATAATTCTCCATTCAAATTTCATGATTCAAATTTCATGATTCAAATTATTTTTCAAGTAAAACAAATCTTTTGCAAATTAAAGATCTTTGGGAATTTAATTTGTAGTCCATACATGATGCAAAAATACTTCAGAAAGTGCAAAAGAAAGATGATATATGGAGAAAAAGAAATTTAACTTCATTTCAAACTTGAAAAGAACTTACTAACAATCCTAAGAACTAATATAAATTTCAAAAAAAAAAGTTACATCAAAAGGGATTCAGGGCTTCCATTTGTAATCCTTCAAGTCTTCTCGAGAGGCTTCCAACATATTTCGCAACAAATCTAAGTTTTTGGCTTCATCCTCAGTAAGGGTAGTAAAAGACTCAACAGAATTCATCTCTTCACGAATCTTGGAGGTGTCGGTTCTTCTTCTTTTCAGTTCATCTTCAGTTTCTTGGAGCGAAGATTCAAGTCTATGTTTTTTGCGTTGCAAAGTAATGAACTCTTGCTCTATATCTGCCAAGTTCGACTGCAGGGTGTTAAGGTTCTCAACAGTTTTATGTTCAAGTAACATTGAATCTTTAAGTCGAATTTCAAGTGCTTGAAGTCTTTCAATTCTATCCTTGGATGAAGAAATGGAAGATTCAAGCTCATTAAACTTCTGGACTTGTGTAAAGTAGTCTTCCACCATGCCTTTTAATAAGGATGAATCAACGGACTTAATTGCTTCTATTGCATCAAAGATCTTGTGAACATCACTAGTAAGTGAAGAAACCCGATCAAAAGAAGCACGAAAAATCCTTGGTTGAATGCTTTCCCACAAAATAGTTGCAAGCTTCAACTGACTATCGGATATCACTTTTTCAGCACTAAACTTAGAAAATTCTGGAAGGGTGAGATGACTAGCTTCAACATGAGGGCCTGTGGAAGTCTTCACTATAGGGGAAGTATTATTAACAATCACATTAGGGCAAGCATCTTCTTGGTTGGAAACGGTACTTGAAACATTATTTTTGATCTTAGCTACAAGTTTGTTGAACTCATGCGAACTAGAAACTGAAGCTTCACTTTTGGCGGGGGATATATCACCTTGAAAGGATTCCCTTGGCCTGGTTCGCTTCCAATGTCTTTCATGATCACTCTCATCAATTGAATCTTCAACGATCGCATTATGCTTCCCTTCGATGACTTTCGGTAAAACCCTTTGTCCTTCATCAACTAATGACACTGATCGAGGAACTTCTTGTGAAGTCTTCACATGCTCCTCTGTTAAATCTATAGTGGACGAGACTTTGGCTTTATTGGATTTGTCTTGCGAAATCTCTAAAGACTTTTTCTTAACATCCTTTGGAGGTTTTCTTCTCTTTGATGGTGATGTACGGATGCTCGAAATCAAAATATCAATAGAATGCTCAAGATATGGCTCATGAACTTTGGACCACCATTCCATGTATCTTGCGGTTGCATGATCATTAGGATTTAGAGAACGAGCTGGAGAGATCAATCTGGACTTTGTATGAGAACGAGTGCAAATTCTCCAAAACCTACATAGATCATCTACAGATCCAGAACGAATGTCTTCCTTAAGAGCTCCGGGAATATCTTGAAAAACCCAAATTGTCTCCCAAATCGATGAGGACTGTAAGGTTCTACAATGATGGCTTGGTTACATCGGGCAGGCAAATAGCTCGAACGAACATTAACAAGGTAGCCATGATTGATCTTACTAAGAGTGTCATCATCAACAATCACTTCATCTCTATTCCTGATTTAAACCACTTTTCAAGATTGAAACCCCAAACAAAAACTGTCCTAAAAACTATAACTATTAGACAAAGAAAGCCTAAAGCTATAACCCCTATGACAAGTATGTCTGAAACCCCATAACAAAAAAGTTGAGAAAAACTCCAATACCCTATGGTAAAGAAGATTAATGAAGATAGACCCCACAAGCTTAATGGACATAATACATAAAGCAGGCCCAAAAGCCTAAGTAATTAAAAGACCCAACTAAAGCTTCTAATTTAGGCGCCACAACATTAATGAATTGGTCCCCACTTCATATTAGATAATGAACTAAAAACAGGCCCACTAATTCATTAAGGTTGCCGCCCCCTTGAATTCCTCTATGGCCCATCATGTGAAGCTTGAATTACATGGACCAATTCTTGGTCTTTCTCATTCAAGCAGCCCAACTTGAATGGATTGACATTGCTTAAAAGACTTGTAGATTCTTCCCAAGTCCTTTTTACCAATCCTTGCATAGCTTCCTTAAGCTTCTTGGATCTTGACCTTGTAATAGGCCCAATAGGAACATGCAATGGATCTTGAAGTCCAATACCAGCTTGGTTCTCATCATTCCCCCTTTCCTCAAAAGGATTCGACCTCGAATCATCACCTACATCATAAAGGGAAAGATCAGAAACGTTAAATGAAGCAGAAACATTATACTCACCTGGTAAGTCTACTTTGTAAGCATTGTCATTAATTTTCTCAAGGATTTGGAAAGGCCCATCTCCTCGAGGATGCAACTTGGTTCTCCTATGGGCTGGAAATCTTTCCTTGCGCATATGAACCCAAACCCAATCACCTGGTTCGAAAGTAACTCGCCTTTTGCCTTTGTTTGCTTGTGAAGCAACTTTTGCATTCTTTTTCTCAATTTGAAGCTTTACTTTTTCATCAAGAGACTTCACCAATTCAGCTTTCTTACTCCCGTTCAAACTATTCCTTGCATCAACAGGTAAAGGCATTAAATCTAAGGGAGTTAATGGATTAAAATCATAAACAATCTCAAATGGAGAATAAGAAGTAGTAGAATGCATAGTCCTATTATATGCAAACTCTATGAATGGCAAACATTCTTCCCAAGTTTTCAAGTTCTTTTGTATAACTGTGCGCAAAAGTTGCGTTAAAGTCCTATTAACTACTTCAGTTTGCCCATCAGTTTGTGGATGACAAGTAGTAGAAAACAAAAGTTTAGTACCCAATTTCCCCCACAAAACCTTCCAAAAGTAACTAAGGAACTTAACATCTCTATCAGATACAATGCTTCTAGGAACACCATGTAGGCGCACTATCTCCCTAAAGAACAATTCAGCAATGTTAGTTGCATCATCAGTTTTATGGCATGGGATAAAATGTGCCATCTTGCTAAACCTATCCACTACCACAAAAATTGAATCCCTACCCCTTTTCGTCCTAGGTAAACCCAATACAAAGTCCATAGATATGTCTACCCATGGTTCACTAGGAACTGGTAAGGGTGTATACAACCCATGAGGTAAAACCTTAGATTTGGCCTTTCTACATGTAATGCATCTATTACATATGCGAATAACATCCCTTTTCATTTTAGGCCAAAAGAAATGTTCATACAATATTTCTAAGGTCTTCTTGACACCAAAGTGTCCCATTAAACCACCACCATGAGCCTCACGCACTAATAACTCTCTCATAGAATAATTAGGCACACATAGTTTATCTTGTCTAAACAAAAAACCATCATGCTTGTAAAATTTACCAAATGCTGTCTTATCACATGCTATGTATACATCACAAAAATCAGCATCATTGGCATATTCATCCTTTATATATTCAAATCCAAGCATCTTAGCATTCATAGATGTGAGAAATACATACCTCCTAGATAAAGCATCAGGTTCTTTGAAACAGACTTTTAAGGGTTTAAGTTTTCTTTACCTTAATCTTGGCTTTTCTGGGTTAGCTATTTCAATTTGTTAGTGGGTTCAAACGGTTTAACCCCTAGGGTTCACATCAGAAAACTTGCTCATCAAAGGCCCATATACATCGTCTGGATTTTGAAAGTGAGTCCGGAAATAATAACTTAGCCATCCATAAATATAGTGAATTGGAAAACACGCATCTGAAGAGCCCGCATGAGTAGAAAGTGTAATTTGGTTTAGTCCATGGTAAATATTGGCTAACACCGGGACCGCGAGATTAACAGTTCTCCCAATTGCCATCAAGCTGGCTATCTTAAATGTTTCTGGCCGAACAAATTCTGAATCTTTGCTTGGGAAAACGAAAACACAAATCCAACAAGAAAGGAAGGCAGCTAAATAAGTGTTTGTTGTTAAACTTTCTTTGATTCCAAGTGTAGTGAATGCTCCATCTCCTGCCATTCCCCGACCTTGGTACTTCCGAAGCATCCCATTAGGGTTATGTGTAGCTTTTAGACGAACAAGCTTCTTTGCTTTTCGAGCAGGTGGTCTGGTGTAACGCAATTTCCCTTGAAACCAAAAATTGATCCAATCCTCAATAGACACCTTATCCTCCTTGCCTTGCTTCAAAAGCTGGAATGCAGCAAATAGATATTCACAACATCTCGGGATGAATCTTCCCTTGTTATCAAAGCCGGTCAATTCGGCAGCACAAGGAATGACTTCATCATAAAAGATGCCGTGAATGGGCAAACCGCCTAGCCTATGCAAATCCCATAAGGAGATAGAAGCTTCCCCAGTAGCAAGGTGGAGAGTGTTGGTAGCCGGGCACCAAGCTTCACAAAAAGCGCGAATGACGTCCTTGTTGTGATCATAAGGGTATAATGATGCATAAACAGCATCATATATACTAACAGTCGTTAAATTTTTGTTGAAGTGATATAACACATCTTCAGTCCATTCCCAGTTGATGCACCCAAAAGAGTGTATCTTATTTAACCTTGCACTAAAAAGATCAATTGTAAGTACAATGATTAGCAAGGGTCGAGTCCTCAGGGATTGGGTTTTAATCTATGAGTTATTAGTTTATAACTTACGTTCAAAGAGAACAAAAGAAAAGGGGTTTTTGAAATAGTTTTAAAAATAAATGATGCACCCAAAAGAGTGTATCTTATTTAACCTTGCACTAAAAAGATCAATTGTAAGTATAATGATTAGCAAGGGTCGAGTCCTCAGGGATTGGGTTTTAATCTATGAGTTATTGGTTTATAACTACGTTCAAAGAAAACAATAAAAGAAAAGGGATTCTTGAAGCCAGACTTAAACTAAAGTAAATAATAAGAATAAGATGCAAGACGGTATAACCAGCCAATAAAAATATATATACTAAATTAGGCGGTATAACCAGCCAATAAAAATATATATACTAAATTAGGCGGTATAACCAGCCAATAAAAATAAAACAAAGTTAATATACAAATTAGGCGGTATAACCAGCCAATAAAAATAAATATACTTTTAAAAATAAGCAAACTAGAAAAGTAAGAAAACAAGTAAGTAAGAAGAATCAAATATGAAAAATATGGTTAAGGTTTCATTCTCCACCACTAGACATCAGTAAGAATCAATTTCAGATCTATCAATATCAACCAACTATCAAAGTTAACAACCGTGGATAACAACAAGCTCTGTTATCCCAATCCTTAGTTTGTCGTTAAATAGAACAAGCTCTCTATTTAATCTCTAACCATTAAACAACCTAGAATAAGCTCTCTAAATTCAATTTAATGGCAGCTTTATGATGAGAAAGATAGGTTGATCTAAGCAACAAACACATAAGCTCGGATTGTTCAAGTTAGGTTATGTTGCACTTTGCAATTATTGAAAACTTGACCATAATCATTAATCACAAATTGCCACTTATGAATAGGAAATCAAGACAATTACACGGATCAAGACTCCTAGACTAGCAATAGATAATTATCAAGATCTATCTAGTTGTACACCTAAATAAATCAAGACAACATCATGAACAATTCTTGTAGAAGAACATAAGCAACTTGGATAGAAAATTAATGATAGATAGAATCTGAAAATCAATCACAAAACATGTCTAGGGCTTTGAAATCACCCTTAACCAAATAGAAGTTTAGCCTAGCATAGGCATTGTAAACATAAACATAAAATTAAAGAGAATCTAAGAAGTAAATAAAAGAAAGAAAGAAGAAAAAGAAAATAAAGAAAAAGAAAACTAGAGAAAAGAAAGAAGAAGAAAACTTAGAGAATTTTATTACAATGGCTAATATCCTACCAATATACAATGCCTCATACAATCATCCAAGGCCCTCTATTTATACACATTTTGGAGGACTAAATGACAAGAGACAAGCTTTACAAATTTCAAAGGTAGGTATAATAGGTGGCTGCATTTTTCTAACAATTTTCGTCATATTGTATGACAATTTTGATCAGCCAACTTGATGGTCGATTTTGTCAATATTGGAAGCTTGATCTGATCACATGGTCTTCTAGAAAAATGTTCCCCTATCAGTTAGTGATCCATAGCCGTTGGAATCAGCTCATTTGCTGATGTGGATCAGAAGATATGGGCAAAATACCAAAACAAGTCAGCACAGACGTCATTGCACATCAGCCAACTTGATAGTCGATTTCGCTAGGGAAAACGACTCCGTTTCAAGAAGTGTAAAACATGAAAAAGTTAGATATGCCTCTTAACTTTGCACGGTTAAATATTCAGCCTTATTGCTTCAGTGAAACTCCAGATATAGCTGATATGGCAAAAGGTGTCGGAACTGGAACTGAACTGAATTTGCCCTTAATTGTTGATTTAACCTAGTAATCTGAAATCACTCAAAGAAACTCGTAAAAAAAACACCAAATTACATAAAAATATAAAAGATCATAAACACAATTAGACTAAGCAATAATAACTCGTATTTGACACAAAACAATAATAAAACATAACTAAAAACTATATAATTATACGAGTTATCAATAAACAAATAACAAAAGTAAGAAAACAAGTAAGTAAGAAGAATCAAATATGAAAAATATGGTTAAGGTTTCATTCTCCACCACTAGACATCATTAAGAATCAATTTCAGATCTATCAACATTAACCAACTATCAAAGTTAACAACCGTAGATAACAACAAGCTCTGTTATCCCAATCTTTCCTTAGTTTGTCGTTAAATAGAACAAGCTCTCTATTTAATCTCTAACCATCAAACAACCTAGAATAAGCTCTGTAAGTTCAATTTAATGGCAGCTTTATGATGAGAAAGATAGGTTGATCTAAGCAACAAACACATAAGCTCGGATTGTTCAACTTAGGTTATGTTCCACTTTGCAATTATTGAAAACTTGACCATAATCATTAATCACAAATTGCCACTTATGAATAGGAAATCAAGACTATTACACGGATCAAGACTCCTAAACTAGCTATAGATAATTGATGCACCCAAAAGAGTGTATCTTATTTAACCTTGCACTAAAAAGATCAATTGTAAGTATAGTAGTTAGCAAGGGTCGAGTCCTCAGGGATTGGGTTTTAGTTTATAAGTTGATAGTTTAAAACTTAAATTCAAGAACAATAAAAGAAAAGGGGTTTTTGAAGCCAGATTTAAACTAAAGTAAATAATAAGAATAAGATGCAAGGCGGTATAACCAGCCAATAAAAATATATATACTAAGCAAGGCGGTATAACCAGCCAATAAAAATATATATACTAAATTAGGCGGTATAACCAGCCAATAAAAATAAAACAAAATTAATATACAAATTAGGCGGTATAACCAGCCAATAAAAATAAATATACTTTTAAAAATAAGCAAACTAGAAAAGTAAGAAAACAAGTAAGAAGAATCAAAAATGAAAAATATGGTTAAGGTTTCATTCTCCACCACTAGACATCATTAAGAATCAATTTCAGATCTATCAATATCAACCAACTATCAAAGTTAACAACCGTAGATAACAACAAGCTCTGTTATCCCAATCTTTCCTTAGTTTGTCGTTAAATAGAACAAGCTCTCTATTTAATCTCTAACCATCAAACAACCTAGAATAAGCTCTCTAGATTCAATTTAATGGCAGCTTTATGATGAGAAAGATAGGTTGATCTAAGCAACAAACACATAAGCTCAGATTGTTCAACTTAGGTTATGTTCCACTTTGCAATTATTGAAAACTTGACCATAATCATTAATCACAAATTGCCACTTATGAATAGGAAATCAAGACAATTACACGGATCAAGACTCCTAAACTAGCAATAGATAATTATCAAGATCTATCTAGTTGTACACCTAAACAAATCAAGACAACATCATGAACAATTCTTGTAGAAGAACATAAGCAACTTTGATAGAAAATTAATGATAGATAGAATCTGAAAATCAATCACAAAACATGTCTAGGGCTTTGAAATCACCCTTAACCAAATAGAAGTTTAGCCTAGCATAGGCATTATAAACATAAAATTAAATAGAATCTAAGAAGAAAATAAAAGAAAGAAAGAAGAAGAAGAAGAATATTAATTATCCAACCTCTTGCTCTTTCTAAAGAAAAAGAAAACTAGAGAAAAGAAAGAAGAAGAAAACTTAGAGAATTTTGTTAAAATGGCTAATATCCTACCAATCTCCAATATGATCCCTTACAATCATCCAAGGCCCTCTATTTATACACATTTTGGAGGGCTAAATGATAAGAGACAAGCTTTACAAATTTCAAAGGTAGGTATAATAGGTGGGTGCATTTTCTAACAATTTTCGTCATGTATGACGATTTTGATCAGCCAACTTGATGGTCGATTTTGTCAATTGTGGAGGCCTTATCTGATCACATGGTCTTCTAGACAAATGTTACCCTATCAGTTACTGATCCATAGCCGTTGGAATCAGCTCATTTGCTGATGTGGATAAGAAGATATGGGCATAATACGAAAACATGTCAGCACAGACGTCATTGCACATCAGCCAACTTGATGGTCGATTTCGCTAGGGAAACTCGAGATATAGCTGATATGGCAAAAGGTGTCGGAACTGGAACTGAACTGGATTTGCCCTTAATTCTAGTAATCTGAAATCACTCAAAGAAACTTGTGAAAAACACCAAAATACATAAAAATATAAAAGATCATAAACACAATTAGACTAAACAATAATAACTCGTATTTGACACAAAACAATAATAAAATATAACTAAAAACTATATAATTATACGAGTTATCACACCCCCACACTTAGATTGTTGCTAGTCCCTAGCAACGACTCAATAAAAATAAAATAAGAAAATCTAATCTAATCCATTTTCGTAGGAAATCACGGTGGCACTTAGCATGTGACACAAGACTTTAAACCCCTAGGTGTCCCTAGTGGACGAGTTTAGTCTCGTGAGGGTTTACTAGAACGATACC
Organism: Fremontodendron californicum; assembly: GCA_030761205.1. NCBI lineage: Eukaryota > Viridiplantae > Streptophyta > Magnoliopsida > Malvales > Malvaceae > Fremontodendron > Fremontodendron californicum. The sequence continues at coordinate 7,911,177 of JAULJL010000037.1, forward strand.
CACAAACATTGAAAAACTAAAATATAAATAAACTACATATACTAAAAATATTTACTCCTAATCCTTTCAATACAAATTAGAGACAATCTTTGAACAAGTCTTATAAACTAATCAATAGCTTAAAGAATTTCACAAAAAATCAAGCTTGAATGTAAATTGTTTGAGTTAAGCCAATATTAGCATAACATATCTCAATCAAAATATTTCATGTTCAAATTTAATCTCAACTTCTCACATGGGATACCCTCATGATTTTCACTCTTTAAAGTAGTGGTGAAGTGTTTACACTCAATCAATCTCATGAAAACAGTTCTACCATATTCTTGCTTGTCCACCTATTCTCCCCTATTTAGATCATACAACATCATGAATCAAGAGGTCTTTAATCAAGGTTGTAATGGGGCCAAGGGGTTTGTAATGTGGTTGAAGAACAAAAGGATAAAGATATCACAAAGGTTCCAAAGAGTTCATAAGGTTTAGAGACATAAAAAGATTATACAAAGAAACTTCTCAAAACTCTTTACAAGTACATAGTCACCTAGGCCGGATATTCATGTTGGGCCTTTTCTTCATTCTAAACAACTTTGTAACATCTTTTTCTTTTTCCACAAATTCAAGAGATGATTCATATATATATATATATATATATTTTTACATAGGAATGTATTTTCCAGTATTCCATTTCTTTTTCTCTTGACTTTTCTTTTCTTTTCCCCCCACACTTATTTCTTGTTTCTAACCCAAATTTTCAATAGATCTTCCTTTTCTTTGCAACTTGTCTCAAAACATGCTAATTCATCTTTGGAACAAAGGTAAAGATATAAGTATATTTAGGTTAGGGACAAGTTATGGTTACCAAAGAGATAGCTTATTCAATGTAGGCTCAAATTGGTTCACTAAGGGTGTGTTCTCTTGGAACATCAATAAGGGATGGCTGTTTGGCCCTGGCTAAAAATCCTAATGCCTCTATCATATTCATGTTGTCACATGTATCAATATAGTCTCAAACGATTTAAAGCAAGTTCTAGAGAATCATGTAATCATAAGAGCACTCAAGAAAGAAATTAGATTGATTTGTATAATGCATCAATCATTATAGGCTCAAAAACTCACAATGATGATTATACAAGTCAGATTAAGTCTAAACATGCTTCTTTCTCAATCAACATATCATATTAACATTGGCTCATAAAAAGGTTGACATCAAGCTCAATTCTCATGAAAATCTTCTCACTAATAAATCTGTTTTAGACTTATGCAATTCATATCTCATCATTGTATTAAAAAGGAACTAAAACTCACAAAAAAATAATAATAATAATAAAGAAAAAAAAAAGTAGATAAAAATAAAAGAAATCCTAAATCATTCCCCCCCACACTTAATTCTTACATTGTCCTCAATGTAAGTCTATTAACTCAAATGAAAGAATCATGTGTAAGAGAAAAGAACTAATAACATAAGAATAGGAACAACTAAGACTCAAAACAAAACAAAACCATGCAACCTAAATAATCCTAAAATACTAAACAAAAATTAACAAGTAAACATAAAAAGATTAAAATCAAACTGACAAGGTATGTCTCAAGTCTCCCTTACTCAGACCTTGTTCAGAATGAATACTTCTAAATTGCTTAAAACACAACAAACTTTTTTTTTTATTTTTTTTATTTTTTTTTTTAAAATTAGCAAAATATGTCCCTTACCCCCTACTAAAATATGACATTGTCCCCAATGTCAAATTTTAAAGGTAGAATTTAGGAGATATTACCTGCAGAGGTTGCTAACCACTTATTATAACTGAGACACAACAAGCAAAATGTTAGATAATGTCACAAAGACAAAGTGCAATCCACTACTTGCTCGTCCATATCTCTTTTTCTTTTTCCGAGCGTTTGCGAAACAACCGTAGCAGATAAACACTCATAAGCTTGGAGCTTTTTAAGTAAATCTTCAATGGTTGTAGCAGAAATTATGGTTCTCCTTGCCTCTGAAAACATGAATCCATTATCCACAGCATTATCTAAATATAAAAGCAAATTACTAAAATAACCATTAATATTAAGCAAACCAATGGGTTTCTTATTTGTGACCAAAGATGACCAAGAAGCCACGCAAGCTATTTCTTCCAATGTACCCAGACCTCCTGGTAAAGCAATGAATGCATCGGCAGAATGGTACATGATTGTTATCCGTTCAGGGACACTCCAGACTTGTATTTCCTTACCCACGGTAGGTCCACAAAAACTTGTGAATAGTTTTGGCACGATTCCTAGAACTGGACTTCCTCCGGCGTGTGCTGCTGTAGCGACTGCTCCCATTAAACCCGTACTACCGCCTCCATAAATCAAGTGGATCTTTTGTTGGGCAAGTATTACTCCAACTCTTATGGCTTCATCAGCGAATATGTTATTTTTTCCTGGATAAGCACCTCCAAAGACACAAATTTTTTTAATGCGCTGGGATGAAGTACTTTCCATTTTTTTTTTCTTCGAGTGCCTGAAAGAGAATGAGTACATGGTGTAATATATAGAGGACTCAGTAGTGAATCAGACAAGAGTAATAATGTCGCCGAAAGTGTATCTGACCTGTCAGAAGAAAATGTTAACCTAACAAAAGATTTTTGCGTGATTTCAGGAAGAAAATCGAAAAGAGAAGAAAAAATCAACCGTAAAAGACAAATAAAAAAAAAAAAACGAGAATAGTTACACAAATCGAACAACACGTAAATTAAACCAAAATAAAGTTATTGCAAATCAAACCAAAAGCTGAGAAGTCATAAATTGTAGTTGTGATTGTGGCTCACATCTTCCTCTGGTTTTACGTCCAGAAACGGCTTAAACGCCTTCTATGAGTCGAGGATATGCTTCCCATCCAGTTTTCTTACAAGCTGGCAAACAGGGTCTTTTAACATCAGATTCCCAAGATGTTGCCATTCCCTTTGGAATTGCGGCCATAAATCAAGAATTTCTCTTTGTACGTCTCCACTAGGATGCGTCTCAAGAGAAAGTTGGATATTACCCAAATTCTCCTTACTCAGTCCATCCTTAATGAATTCAATTTTATCATCTCGATTAGAGGAACGACATTTACCGTTACACGTCCATCGTGCACATTTGTGGCAATTTGAACTCATGCGCTTTGCTCGTCGCTTCTTTGCAAAAGTGCTTCTACCTGTACCTGGTAAATGCAAAACAGGAAGATATTCATCTTCACGTACCTTGGCTTCAATTATCCAACGTATGTCTCCAGGAATCCCTTTGTGCATAAGCATTCTTAATCTTTCAAATCGAACTTGGTAAAGCTTCAGTAAAATATTTCGAGGAAAAGGAGGAAATTGTTTCTGCAATCTTGTGAGAATATCATCCATCCTGAAAAAAATGAAAAAAAAATTGAAAGAGAAATTGGAAGAGAAATTTATATACAATATCAGTTTTATGGGTAGCTGATGGAACCGATTTAAATAATCACGGAGTACCGTTATCCGCCATTTAACCGGGGTTAAAAAATTATATTTACATCAAGTTATTTTCAAAACAAGGATCAGAAAGAAAAACAACATAAAAAGACTCAAAAATAAAATCCTAAATTCTTCCCCCCACTCATAATTTTTACATTGTCATTAATGTAATGCTATTATCCCCCAATGCAAGAATTATATGTAAGAGAAAAGAACTATAAAAGAAACTTATGCAGCCTAAATGAACTTAAAAACAGTAATCACAATTAACAAAGAAACATAAGAAATAAAAATAAAAACAACAAAAATAATAAAAGAAAAAGGAAAAGAAAGAGAAAGAGAAAGCAAATCTGAATATGGAAGGTTGGCAATTTCATCTTTAATTGGGCTGCCTTCCCAATTAACACTTGAGTTAGTGTTTTGAATCTAACCAACACCCCTTCTTGGCTTTTTAGGCTTGTCAGGCTCATACATGAAATTTCCCAAATTTATGCGTTTCAGAGGAAGCTTTCTTTGCACAACAGTGGATGCATTCTCCATTACAAGTATTATTCCATCATCCTTGGCGGTGCATATCTCATCGAGGAATGGTGCATCTTTTGGTACTTGTTGAATGGCATCCACAAACAAACTGTTTAAGGTTTTCAGCATGTTTTGTTCATGTTCCTCCTCCTTGAACTTTGCGAATCTACTAGGGAAAGGTGGAGAAGAAACATTAGTAAAAATTGGAATCTTAAACGTTACCTCAGGTGCCGAAATACTCTTATTTGGATTTGTGGCTTCATTATCCTCAAGAATAGAATCCATCTCTAATTTTGTCTCATCCTCATCTTGTTCCTCATTCTTCAAGGTCACAATAGTAGCATTCTCCTTTGGGTTAATTGATAACTCGTATAATTATATAGTTTTTAGTTATGTTTTATTATTGTTTTGTGTCAAATACGAGTTATTATTGTTTAGTCTAATTGTGTTTATGATTTTTTATATTTTTATGTAATTTGGTGTTTTTCACAAGTTTCTTTGAGTAATTTCAGATTACTAGAATTAAGGGCAAATCCAGTTCAGTTCCAGTTCCGACACATTTTACCATATCAGCTATATCTGGAGTTTCACTGAAGCAATAAGGCTGAAATTTGTAGCCGTGCAAAGATAAGAGGCATATCTATCTTTTTCATGTTTTATACTTCTTGAAACGGAGTCGTTTTCCCTAGCGAAATCGACCATCAAGTTGGCTGATGTGCAATGACGTCTGTGCTGACCTGTTTTCGTATTTTACCCATATCTGCTTATCCACATCAGCAAATGAGCTGATTCCAATGGCTATGGATCCGTAACTGATACGGGAACCTTTGTCTAGAAGACCATATGATCAGATCAGGCCTCTAATATTGACGAAATCGACCATCAAGTTGGCTGATGTGCAATGACGTCTGTGCTGACATGTTTTCGTATTTTGCCCATATCTGCTTATCCACATCAGCAAATGAGCTGATTCCAACGGCTATGGATCCGTAACTGATAGGGGAACCTTTTTCTAGAAGACCATGTGATCAGATCAGGCCTCCAACATTGACGAAATCGACCATCAAGTTGGCTGATCAAAATTGTCATACAATATGACGAAAATTGTTAGAAAAATTCACCCACCTATTATACCTACCTTTGAAATTTGTAAAGCTTGTCTCTTGTCATTTAGCCCTCCAAAATGTGTATAAATAGAGGGCCTTGGATGATTGTAGAGGAGCATATTGTACATAGGTAGGATATTAGCCATTGTAATAAAATTCTCTAAGTTTTCTTCTTCTTTCTTTTCTCTAGTTTTCTTTTTCTTTAGAAAGAGCAAGAGGTTGGATAATTAATATTCTTCTTCTTCTTCTTTCTTTCTTTTATTTTCTTCTTAGATTCTATTTAATTTTATGTTTATAATGCCTATGCTAGGCTAAACTTCTATTTGGTTAAGGGTGATTTCAAAGCCCTAGACATGTTTTGTGATTGATTTTCAGATTCTATCTATCATTAATTTTCTATCAAAGTTGCTTATGTTCTTCTACAAGAATTGTTCATGATGTTGTCTTGATTTGTTTAGGTGTACAACTAGATAGATCTTGAGAATTATCTATTGCTAGTTTAGGAGTCTTGATCCGTGTAATTGTCTTGATTTCCTATTCATAAGTGGCAATTTGTGATTAATGATTATGATCAAGTTTTCAATAATTGCAAAGTGGAACATAACCTAAGTTGAACAATCCGAGCTTATGTGTTTGTTGCTTAGATCAACCTATCTTTCTCATCATAAAGCTGCCATTAAATTGAATTTAGAGAGCTTATTCTAGGTTGTTTAATGGTTAGAGATTAAATAGAGAGCTTGTTCTATTTAACGACAAACTAAGGAAAGATTGGGATAACAGAGCTTGTTGTTATCTACGGTTGTTAACTTTGATAGTTGATTGATATTGATAGATCTGAAATTGATTCTTAATGATGTCTAGTGGTGGAGAATGAAACCTTAACCATATTTTTCATATTTGATTCTTCTTACTTACTTGTTTTCTTACTTTTATTTTGCTTATTTTTTATATTTATTTTTATTGGCTGGTTATACCGCCTAATTTGTATATTAACTTTGTTTTATTTTTACTGGCTGGTTATACCGCCTAATTTAGTATATATATTTTTATTGGCTGGTTATACCGCCTAATTTAGTATATATATTTTTATTGGCTGGTTATACCGCCTTGCATCTTATTCTTATTATTTACTTTAGTTTAAATCTGGCTTCAAAAACCCCTTTTCTTTTATTGTTCTTGAATTTAAGTTTTAAACTAATAACTTATAAACTAAAACCCAATCCCTGAGGACTCGACCCTTGCTAACTACTATACTTACAATTTATCTTTTTAGTGCAAGGTTAAATAAGATACACTCTTTTGGGTGCATCAAATTTTTGGCGCCGTTGCCGGGGATTGTTTTCTTTAGTTTATTTGTTACTTGGTTTATTCTTATTTTCAGTTCTAATTAGTTCTATTTTCATGTACATACAAGTTTTTCTTATCAAATTTTGAAAAAAAAAAAAAAAAAAAACGATGGAATTGAGCAATCTAACACTTGAAGAGTTGGTGGCATACATGAACATGGAGAATCAACAAGCCAATCTCACTTCCCTAGTTCAACAATTTGCCATGGGAGGATGTCAAGGCCATCAAGTGTTCCAAGACCAACAGTATGATCATTACTCAAACACTTACCATGAGGGATGGTGGGATCATACTAATTATGGCTACTCGAAAAATTACCAAGAAGTAGATCCTTATGCCAATTACACTCATCCATCTAGCTTCAATCAATCATGGTCCCAAGAACCAGATCTTTTTCAACCACCACATATGACTCAAAACTCAGGTACTTCTTTAGAAGATCTTGTCGATTCTCTTGTTACTAATACTTTGCAATTTCAACAGGAAACAAGGGCAAGCATCCAGAGTTTGGAAAGGCAAATGAGCCTATTGGCTTGTAGTATGGTGGTATGGGTAGCACAAAGATCTGAAGAACTCTCTGCCCAAACAATGATTAACCCAAAGGAGAATGCTACTATTGTGACCTTGAAGAATGATGAACAAGATGAGGATGAGACAAAATTAGAGATGGATTCTATTCTTGAGGATAATAAAACCACAAATCCAAATAAGAGTATTTCAGCACCTGAGGTAACGTTTAAGATTCCAATTTTTACTAATGTTTCTTCTCCACCTTTTCCTAGTAGATTTGCAAAGTTCAAGGAGGAAGAACATGAACAAAACATGCTGGAAACCTTAAACAGTTTGTTTGTGGATGCCATTCAACAAGTACCAACATATGCTCCATTCCTCGATGAGATATGCACCACAAAGGATGATGGAATCATACTTGTAATGGAGAATGCATCCAGTTTTGTGCAAAGAAAGCTTCCTATCAAACGTTCAAATTTGGGAAGTTTCATGTATGAGCCTAACAAGCCTAAAAAGCCAAGAAGGGGTGTTGGTTAGGTTGGACAACTTAAATCAGTACTAATTGGGAAGGCAGTCCAATTAATGAAGAAATTACCAACCTGCCATACTCAGATTTGCTTTCTTTTCCTTTTCCTTTTATTATTTTTTATTGTTTTTATTTATTTATTTTTATGTTTATTTGTTTAGTAATTTAGGATTTTATTTAGAGTGTTTTGTTTTTGAGTCTTTTTATGTTGTTTTTCTTTCTGATCCTTGTTTTGAAAATAACTAGATGTAAATATATTTTTTTTTTTTAACCCCGGTTAAATGGCGGATAACGGTACTCCGTGATTCTTTAAATCGGTTCCATCAGCTACCCACAAAACTGATATTGTATATAAATTTCTCTTCCAATTTCTCTTTCAATTTTTTTTCATTCTTTTTTTCAGGATGGATGATATTCTCACAAGATTGCAGAAACGATTTCCTCCTTTTCCTCGAAATATTTTACTGAAGCTTTACCAAGTTCGACTTGAAAGATTAAGAATGCTTATGCACAAAGGGATTCCTGACGACATACGTTGGATAATTGAAGCCAAGGTACGTGAAGATGAATATCTTCCTGTTTTGCATTTACCAGGTACAGGTAGAAGCACTTTTGCAAAGAAGCGACGAGCAAAGCGCATGAGTTCAAATTGCCACAAATGTGCACGATGGACGTGTAACGGTAAATGTCGTTCTATTGGGATTCCGTCCTCTAATCGAGATGATAAAATTGAATTCATTAAGGATGGACTGAGTAAGGAGAATTTGGGTAATATCCAACTTTCTTTTGAGACGCATCCTAGTGGAGACGTACAAAGAGAAATTCTTGATTTATGGCCGCAATTCCAAAGGGAATGGCAACATCTTGGGAATCTGATGTTAAAAGACCCTGTTTGCCAGCTTGTAAGAAAACTGGATGGGAAGCATATCCTCGACTCATAGAAGGCGTTTAAGCCGTTTCTGGACGTAAAACCAGAGGAAGATGTGAGCCACAATCACAACTACAATAAATGACTTCTCAGCTTTTGGTTTGATTTGCAATAACTTTATTTCGGTTTAATTTACGTGTTATTCGATTTGTGTAATTATTCTCATTTTTTTATTTGTCTTTTACGATTGATTTTTCTTCTCTTTTTTATTTTCTTCCTGAAATCACGCAAAAATCTTTTGTTAGGTTAACATTTTCTTCTGACAGGTCAGATACACTTTCGGCGACATTATTACTCTTGTCTGATTCACTACTCAGTCTTCTATATATTACACCATGTACTCATTCTCTTTCAGGCACTCGAAAAAAAGAAAAAAAAAAAGAAAAAAAAATGGAAAGTACTTCGTCCCAACGCATTAAAAAAATTTGTGTTTTTGGAGGTGCTTATCCAGGGAAAAATAACATATTCGCTGATGAAGCCATAAGAGTTGGAGTAATACTTGCCCAACAAAAGATCCAGTTGATTTATGGAGGCGGTAGTACGGGTTTAATGGGAGCAGTCGCTACAGCAGCACACGCCGGAGGAAGTCCAGTTCTAGGAATCGTGCCAAAACTATTCACAGATTTTTGTGGACCTACCTTGGGTAAGGAAATACAAGTCTGGAGTATCCCTGAACGGATAACAATCATGTACCATTCTGCCGATGCATTCATTGCTTTACCAGGAGGTCTGGGTACATTGGAAGAAATAGCTTGCGTGGCTTCTTGGTCATCTTTGGTCACAAATAAGAAACCCATTGGTTTGCTTAATATTAATGGTTATTTTAGTAATTTGCTTTCATATTTAGATAATGCTGTGGATAATGGATTCATGTTTTCAGAGGCAAGGAGAACCATAATTTCTGCTACAACCATTGAAGATTTACTCAAAAAGCTCCAAGCTTATGAGTATTTATCTGCTACGGTTGTTTCGCAAACGCTCGGAAAAAGAAAAAGAGATATGGACGAGCAAGGAGTGGATTGCACTTTTTCTTTGTGACATTATCTAACATTTTGTTTGTTGTGTCTCAGTTATAATAAGTGGTTAGCAACCTCTACAGGTAATATCTCCTAAATTTTACCTTCTTAAAAAAAAAAAAAAAAAAGTTTGTTGTGTTTTAAGCAATTTAGAAGTATTCATTCTGAACAAGGTCTGAGTAAGGGAGACTTGAGACATACCTTGTCAGTTTGATTTCTTCTTTTCAAAAAAAAAAAAAGAGTTTGTTGTGTTTTAAGCAATTTAGAAGTATTCATTCTGAACAAGGTCTGAGTAAGGGAGACTTGAGACATACCTTGTCAGTTTGATTTTAATCTTTTTATGTTTACTTGTTAATTTTTCTTTAGTATTTTAGGATTATTTAGGTTGCATGAGTTTGTTTTGTTTTGTTTTGAGTCTAGTTGTTCCTATTCTTATGTTATTAGTTCTTTTCTCTTACACATGATTCTTTCATTTGGGTTAATAGACTTACATTGAGGACAATGTAAGAATTAAGTGTGGGGGGAATGATTTAGGATTTCTTTTATTTTTGTCTACTATTTTTTTTTTATGAATGATTTAGGATTTCTTTTATTTTTGTCTACTATTTTTTTTTATGAGTCTTTATTATTATTATTATTATTTTAGTGTGTTTTAGTTCCTTTTTAATACAATGATGAGATATGAATTGCATAAGTCTAAAACAGATTTATTAGTGAGAAGATTTTCATGAGAATTGAGCTTGATGTCAACCTTTTTATGAGCCAATGTTAATATGATATGTTGATTGAGAAAGAAGCATGTTTAGACTTAATCTGACTTGTATAATCATTCTTGTGAGTTTTTGAGCCTAAAATGATTGATGCATTATACAAATCAATCTAATTTCTTTCTTGAGTGCTCTTATGATTACATGATTCTCTAGAACTTGCTTTAAACCGTTTGAGACTATATTGATGCATGTGACAACATGAATATGATAGAGGCATTAGGATTTTTAGCCAGGGCCAAACAACCATCCCTTATTGATGTTCCAAGAGAACACACCCTTAGTGAACCAATTTGAGCCTACATTGAATAAGCTATCTCTTTGGTAACCATAACTTGTCCCTAACCTAAATATACTTATATCTTTACCTTTGTTCCAAAGATGAATTAGCATGATTTGAGACAAGTTGCAAAGACAAGGGATATTTTTTGGTTAGAAACAAGAAATAAGTGTGGGGGGAAAAGAAAAGAAAAGTCAAGAGAAAAAGAAATGGAATACTGGCAAATACATTCCTATATAAAAAAAAAATGAATCATCTCTTGAATTTGTGGAAAAAGAAAAAGATGTTACAAAGTTGTTTAGAATGAAGAAAAGGCCCAACATGAATATCCGGCCTAGGTGACTATGTACTTGTAAAGAGTTTTGAGAAGTTTCTTTGTATAATCTTTTTATGTCTCTAAACTTTATGAACTCTTTGGAACCTTTGTGATATCTTTATCCTTTTGTTCTTCAACCACATTACAAACCCCTTGGCCCCATTACAACCTTGATTAAAGACCTCTTGATTTATGAAGTTGCATGATCTTTTAATGGAGAATAGGTGGACAAGCAAGCATATGGTAGAAGTGTTTTCATGAGATTGATTGAGTGTAAACACTTTACCACTACTTTAAAGAGTGAAAATCAAGAGAGTATCCCATGTGAGAAGTTGAGATTAAATTTGAACATGCACTATTTTGATTGAGATATGTTATGCTAATATTGGCTTAACTCAAACAATTTACATTCAAGCATGATTTTTTGTGAAATTTTTTAAGCTATTGATAACTCGTATAATTATATAGTTTTTAGTTATGTTTTATTAATGTTTTGTGTCAAATACGAGTTATTATTGTTTAGTCTAATTGTGTTTATGATCTTTTATATTTTTATGTATTTTGGTGTTTTTCACAAGTTTCTTTGAGTGATTTCAGATTACTAGAATTAAGGGCAAATCCAGTTCAGTTTCAGTTCCGACACCTTTTGCCATATCAGCTATATCTCGAGTTTCACTGAAGCAATAAGGCTGAAATTTGTAGCCATGCAAAGCTAAGAGGCATATCTATCTTTTTCATGTTTTACACTTCTTAAAACGGAGTCGTTTTCCCTAGCGAAATCGACCATCAAGTTGGCTGATGTGCAATGACGTCTGTGCTGACATGTTTTCGTATTATGCCCGTATCCTCTTATCCACATCAGCAAATGAGCTGATTCCAACGGCTATGGTTCCGTAACTGATAGGGGAACCTTTGTCTAGAAGACCATGTGATCAGATCAGGCCTCCAATATTGAATAAATCGACCATCAAGGTGGCTGATGTGTAATGACATCTGTGCTGACATGTTTTCGTATTTTGCCCATATCTGCTTAACCACATCAGCAAATGAGCTGATTCCAACGGCTATGGTTCCGTGACTGATAGGGGAACCTTTTTCTAGAAGACCATGTGATCCGATCAGGCCTCCAATATTGACGAAATCGACCATCAAGTTGGCTGATCAAAATCGTCATATACCTACCTTTGAAATTTGTAAAGCTTGTCTCTTGTCATTTAGCCCTCCAAAATGTGTATAAATAGAGGGCCTTGGATGATTGTAAGGGATCATATTGGAGATTGGTAGGATATTAGCTATTTTAACAAAATTCTCTAAGTTTTCTTCTTCTTTCTTTTCTCTAGTTTTCTTTTTTCTTTAGAAAGAGCAAGAGGTTGGATAATTAATATTCTTCTTCTTCTTCTTTCTTTCTTTTATTTCCATCTTAGATTCTCTTTAATTTTATGTTTATGTTTATGATGCCTATGCTAGGCTAAACTTCTATTTGGTTAAGGGTGATTTCAAAGCCCTAGACACGTTTTGTGATTGATTTTCAGATTCTATCTATCATTAATTTTCTATCAAAGTTGCTTATGTTCTTCTACAAGAATTGTTCATGATGTTGTCTTGATTTATTTAGGTGTACAACTAGATAGATCTTGATAATTATCTATTGCTAGTTTAGGAGTCTTGATCCGTGTAATTGTCTTGATTTCCTATTCATAAGTGGCAATTTGTGATTAATGATTATGGTCAAGTTTTCAATAATTGCAAAGTGGAACATAACCTAAGTTGAACAATCCGAGCTTATGTGTTTGTTGCTTAGATCAACCTATCTTTCTCATCATAAAGCTGCCATTAAATTGAATTTAGAGAGCTTATTCTAGGTTGTTTAATGGTTAGAGATTAAATAGAGAGCTTGTTCTATTTAACGACAAATTAAGGAAAGATTGGGATAACAGAGCTTGTTGTTATCTACGGTTGTTAACTTTGATAGTTGGTTGATATTGATAGATCTGAAATTGATTCTTAATGATGTCTAGTGGTGGAGAATGAAACCTTAACCATATTTTTCATATTTGATTCTTCTTACTTTCTTGTTTTCTTACTTTTAGTTTGCTTATTTTTTATATTTATTTTTATTGGCTGGTTATACCGCCTAATTTGTATATTAACTTTGTTTTATTTTTATTGGCTGGTTATACCGCCTAATTTAGTATATATATTTTTATTGGCTGGTTATACCGCCTAATTTAGTATATATATTTTTATTGGCTGGTTATACCGCCTTGCATCTTATTCTTATTATTTACTTTAGTTTAAATCTGGCTTCAAAAACCCCTTTTCTTTTATTGTTTTCTTTGAACGTAAGTTATAAACTAATAACTCATAGATTAAAACCCAATCCCTGAGGACTCGACCCTTGCTAATCATTATACTTACAATTGATCTTTTTAGTGCAAGGTTAAATAAGATACACTCTTTTGGGTGCATCAAATTTTTGGCGCCGTTGCCGGGGATTGCTTTCTTTAGTTTATTAGTTTATTAGTTTATTCTTATTTTCTGTTCTAATTATTTACTTTCTTATATTTTTTTATTAGTGAATGTTCCAAGCTCCCGAAAAAGACTTACGACTTAGAAAAATTCGGGAATTTATAACTTCTCACCAACAACCAATCGAGGAGTTGATCCAAAACATCCAAGAGAAGCAAGGAGAGATGGCAGCAGCTGACAACCGAACTCTCAAGGAGCTAGCCGCTCCGGACTTGGGTCAACAACCATTATGCATTGAATATGCTAATCTTGAGGTAGCTTTTGAATTAAAATCTGGTTTGATTCACCTTCTCCCAACTTTTCATGGTTTTGCAGGAGAGGATCCAAATAAGCACCTCAAGGAATTCCATGTAGTTTGCTCAAGCATGAGACCAACAGGGGTCACGGAAGAGCAAGTTAAGTTGAGAGCCTTCCCATTCTCTCTAGCTGATTCAGCAAAGGAATGGCTCTACTATCTACCATCCGGGACCATCACTACATGGAATGATTTGAAGAAAGCATTCTTGGAAAGGTATTTCCCAGCATCTAAGGCTGCCAACATTAGGAAAGAGATATGTGGGATTCGGCAATACAACGGAGAGTCCTTATATGAATATTGGGAGAGGTTCAAGAAACTGTGTGCATCATGTCCACACCATCAAATAAGTGAACAACTTCTCATCCAATACTTCTATGAAGGTCTCATGCCCATGGAGAGAAGTATGATAGATGCCGCTAGTGGGGGAGCTCTAGTTGATAAGACTCCCAGGGCTGCTAGAACATTAATCTCCAACATGGCAGCCAATTCTCAACAGTTCTCAATGAGACAAGATCCACCACCACAATCCAAGAGAGTTAATGAGGTAAGTATATCATCCCTTGAACAAAAATTTGATAAACTGACTTCTCTTGTTCAACAATTGGCTGTAGGTAAAATACAACAAATAAAGGCTTGTGGCATATGTTCAAACATAGGGCACCAAACTGATATGTGTCCAACACTTCAAGAGGATACCAATGAACATGTGAATGCCATGGGTGGATTTCAGAACCAATCAAGGAAATATGATCCCTACTCAAACACATACAATCCAGGATGGAGGGATCATCCAAACTTCAATTATGGAGGGAACCAATCACAAACTATTCCTCCACCATTTGACCACAGGCCACCGGGTTTTCAGCAAAGAGTGCAACAACCATACCAAACCCGACAACAACTACCACCCACCCAAAATTCAGGTACTTCTCTTGAAGATCTTGTTAAAGCTCTTTCTACTAATACAATTCAATTTCAACAGGAAACAAAGACAAGTATTCGAAATTTGGAGACTCAAATAGGGCAATTGGCAACAACCATGAGTCAAATGCAAGCAAGGGATTCTGGGAAATTACCTTCCCAAACCATAGTGAATCCAAGAGAGAATGCCAATGCTATAAATTTAAGAAGTGGGAAACAGCTAGAGACACCACAAAATGATAGTGCTCAAGGGGAGAACAATACCATGGCATCCTCTTCACATCCCAACGAGCCACTAAAAAAGGTAATTCCTAAACCATCCTTTCCTTCTTATATAACTCCTCCACCTTTTCCTAGCAGGTTAGCAAAGTCCAAGAAGGAGGAGCAAGAGAAGGAAATTTTGGAAACCTTCCGGAAAGTAGAGGTGAACATTCCTTTACTAGATGCTATCAAGCAAGTGCCAAGATATGCCAAGTTCCTAAAAGAGTTGTGCACATCTAAACGGAAGTTGAAATGGAATGAAAAGGTAAGTGTGGGGGAGAATGTGTCAGCTGTTCTTCAAAAGAAACTCCCACCTAAATGCAAGGATCCAGGTATGTTTACCATTCCTTGTAAGATAGGCAACACCAGGTTTGAGCGTGGTATGCTAGATCTAGGGGCATCTATTAATGTCATGCCATATTCAATTTATGCTTCATTGAATCTAGGACCATTAGAGGAAACCGGTGTTATAATACAACTTGCTGACCGTTCTAACACTTATCCAAGAGGAGTTGTAGAAGACGTTCTTGTACAGGTTAATGAATTGGTTTTTCCCGCTGACTTTTATGTTATTGAGATGGAAGATGAGATGTCTTCTAATCCCACACCTATTCTATTAGGGAGACCATTCTTGAAAACAGCAAGAACTAAAATAGATGTACATGATGGCACTTTAACTATGGAATTTGATGGTGAAATAATTCGCTTTAACATTTTTGAGGCCATGAGATATCCTAGTGATGTGCATTCTGTTTTTAATATTGATATAATTGACTCACTAGTGCAGCAAGCTTATGAGCTAGATGGTGAAGATAGTGTGGAAATAGTCCTTAGCAACCATCTCGGAATGGGGAATGCTAAACTAGCCTTGAGTGACCATGTGGAAGGGGCACTAGAATCTTTACACTCGCTGCAACCTAAAGATGCAAGGTTTGATGTTTCATTTATTGATTTGCCTTTATCTAATGAGAAACTTCTACCTTCCATTTTGCAGGCACCAACTTTAGAATTGAAACCACTACCGAACCACTTGAAATATTTGTTCTTAGGGGAAAAGGACACACTACCTGTCATCATTGCCAAAGAGCTCACACCTTTGCAAGAAGAGCGACTTATCCGGGTGCTTAGAGAGCATAAAACAGCAATTGGTTGGACAATTGCCGATATCAAGGGAATAAGCCCATCCATGTGCATGCACCGGATTTTGTTAGAGGAAGGGTCTAAACCAACAAGAGAAGCACAAAGAAGATTGAACCCTCCTATGATGGAGGTTGTGAAAAAGGAGATACTGAAGCTCCTAGATGTTGGAGTGATCTATCCTATCTCGGATAGCAAATGGGTGAGCCCAGTCCAAGTGGTTCCAAAGAAATCAGGTGTAACGGTGGTAACAAATAATGAGAATGAACTTGTTCCTACTAGGATTCAAACAGGATGGCGAGTTTGTATTGATTATCGTAAACTTAATTCCACAACTCGCAAAGACCACTTTCCTTTACCTTTTATTGATCAAATGCTTGAAAGGTTAGCTGGCCATTCTCATTATTGTTTTCTTGATGGTTTTTCAGGTTATAATCAGATAGCCATTGCTCCGGAGGACCAAGAGAAAACAACATTCACATGTCCATTTGGTACTTTTGCATACCGGCGTATGCCATTTGGTCTTTGTAATGCACCAGCTACATTCCAAAGGTGTATGGTTAGCATATTTTCAGATTATGTAGAGAATATCATAGAAGTGTTTATGGATGATTTTAGTGTCTATGGTGATTCTTTTGATAGATGTCTAGAGAACCTTACACTTGTACTTGAAAGATGCATGGAAACTAACCTTGTTTTGAATTGGGAAAAATGTCACTTTATGGTAGAACAAGGAATAGTTTTGGGCCATGTTATTTCTTCTAGAGGGATAGAGGTTGATAAGTCTAAAATAGATATTATGCATTCTTTACCACCTCCCACAAATGTGAGAGAGGTTCGTTCTTTTCTTGGACATGCAGGTTTCTATAGGAGATTTATCAAAGACTTCTCAAAGATCACATTACCTCTTTGCAAGCTACTACAAAAAGATGTGGTTTTCCACTTTGATGATAAATGCAAAGAGGCGTTTGAAACATTGAAGGGACTCTTGACATCAGCTCCTATCATCCAACCACCAGATTGGAATGTACCTTTTGAAATCATGTGTGATGCTAGTGACTATGCCATTGGAGCTGTTTTGGGCCAACGGGTTGGGAAAGCCTCACATGCCATTTATTATGCCTCAAGAACTCTTAATGATGCTCAATTGAACTATTCCACTACTGAAAAAGAACTTTTGGCTGTTGTATTTGCTTTAGAAAAATTTCGATCTTATTTAATTGGTACTAAAGTAATTGTATTTTCTGACCATGCAGCCCTTAAGTACTTACTCACTAAAAAGGAGGCCAAACCAAGGTTGATTAGATGGATACTTCTCTTACAAGAGTTTGATTTGGAGATAAAAGATAAGAGAGGTAGTGACAACCTGGTTGCGGACCATCTTAGCCGTTTAGTTCATGAAGATGATGCACTACCCTTGAATGAGAACTTTCCGGATGAGCAACTTCTTTTTATAAGAACAACAACTCCTTGGTATGCTGATATTGTTAATTACTTAGTTACCAAGAAGTTGCCACAAGAGTTGACACAAGCTCAAAGAAATAAGATCAAGAGTGATGCCAAATACTACATATGGGATGATCCTTACCTTTGGAAGCATTGCTCCGATCAGATTATAAGAAGGTGTGTACTCGAAACTGAATTTCAATCTATTCTCACCTTTTGTCACTCTTATGCATGTGGAGGACACTTTGGATCCAAAAGAACAGCCATGAAAGTTCTTGATTCTGGATTTTATTGGCCTACCATATTCAAAGATGCATACCTCTTTTGCAAGTCATGTGATCGTTGCCAAAGAACTGGTAACTTAGGTGCTAGAAATCAAATGCCTCAAACTCCAATACTTATTGTTGAAATTTTTGATGTATGGGGCATGGATTTCATGGGACCTTTTCCTCCTTCTTTTGGTAATCTTTATATTTTACTTGCCGTTGATTATGTTTCAAAGTGGGTGGAAGCAAAATCCACTAGGACTAATGACTCTAAAGTTGTTTCAGATTTTGTCAAGACTAACATCTTGGCTAGGTTTGGAACGCCAAAGGCCATAATCAGCGATAGAGGTACTCACTTTTGCAATAGGACTATGGAAGCACTTTTGAGGAAGTATAACATCACACACAAGGTCTCCACCTCATATCATCCTCAAACTAGTGGGCAAGTTGAAGTGTCAAACCGAGAAGTTAAGTCCATCCTTGAAAAGACAGTTAATCCAAATAGGAAGGATTGGAGTTCACGACTTGATGATGCACTTTGGGCTTATAGGACAGCATATAAGACACCCATTGGTATGTCTCCTTATCGACTTGTTTATGGTAAGCCTTGTCATCTTCCGGTTGAATTGGAACATAAATCATATTGGGCTATCAAACAATGCAACATGGAGATGGATGAGATAGGAAAGAAAAGAAAACTTGACCTACAAGAATTAGAGGAGATAAGGAATGATGCCTATCAGAATTCTAGGATTTACAAGGAAAAGACTAAGGCATTCCATGACAAGATGATATCAAGAAAAGAATTTGTTGTTGGACAAAAAGTTCTTCTCTTCCATTCACGCCTTAAGTTATATCCAGGTAAGTTACGTTCTCGTTGGGTTGGACCTTTTGTTATTACTAATGTATTTACTCATGGTGCAGTTGAAATCCAAAGCCCAAAAACAGATAAGGCATTCAAAGTGAATGGTCATAGATTGAAGCCTTACTATGAGAACTTTCCAATACAAGATGTGGAGGAGTTTCCACTTTTTGAGCCAAAGTATGTTGAATAATAATGGCATGGGTCTAAGTTAGGCTGAGGACAATAAACCAAGCGCTTCTTGGGAGGCAACCCAAAAGGATGGAGAGCATCTATTATATCAGATTTGCATATTCCTTACTCTCCATCATTCTATCTTTTATTGTTTTTCTTTTCTTTTGTTTAATAGTTCTTTTCTCTTACAAGATGTAAATATAATTTTTAATTTATTTTTTTTTAACCCCGGTTAAATGGCGGATAACGGTACTCCGTGATTATTTAAATCGGTTCCATCAGCTACCCACAAAACTGATATTGTATATAAATTTCTCTTCCAATTTCTCTTTCAATTTTTTTTCATTCTTTTTTTTCAGGATGGATGATATTCTCACAAGATTGCAGAAACGATTTCCTCCTTTTCCTCGAAATATTTTACTGAAGCTTTACCAAGTTCGACTTGAGAGATTAAGAATGCTTACGCACAAAGGGATTCCTGACGACATACGTTGGCTAATTGAAGCCAAGGTACGTGAAGATGAATATCTTCCTGTTTTGCATTTACCAGGTACAGGTAGAAGCACTTTTGCAAAGAAGCGACGAGCAAAGCGCATGAGTTCAAATTGCCACAAATGTGCACGATGGACGTGTAACGGTAAATGTCGTTCTATTGGGATTCCGTCCTCTAATCGAGATGATAAAATTGAATTCATTAAGGATGGACTGAGTAAGGAGAATTTGGGTAATATCCAACTTTCTCTTGAGACGCATCCTAGTGGAGACGTACAAAGAGAAATTCTTGATTTATGGCCGCAATTCCAAAGGGAATGGCAACATCTTGGGAATCTGATGTTAAAAGACCCTCTTTGCCAGCTTGTAAGAAAACTGGATGGGAAGCATATCCTCGACTCATAGAAGGCGTTTAAGCCGTTTCTGGACGTAAAACCAGAGGAAGATGTGAGCCACAATCACAACTACAATAAATGACTTCTCAGCTTTTGGTTTGATTTGCAATAACTTTATTTTGTTTTAATTTACGTGTTGTTCGATTTGTGTAATTATTCTCGTTTTTTTTTTTTTATTTGTCTTTTACGGTTGATTTTTTCTTCTCTTTTTGATTTTCTTCCTGAAATCACGCAAAAATCTTTTGTTAGGTTAACATTTTCTTCTGACAGGTCAGATACACTTTCGGCGACATTATTACTCTTGTCTGATTCACTACTCAGTCCTCTATATATTACACCATGTACTCATTCTCTTTCAGGCACTCGAAAAAAAAAATGGAAAGTACTTCATCCCAGCGCATTAAAAAAATTTGTGTCTTTGGAGGTGCTTATCCAGGGAAAAATAACATATTCGCTGATGAAGCCATAAGAGTTGGAGTAATACTTGCCCAACAAAAGATCCACTTGATTTATGGAGGCGGTAGTACGGGTTTAATGGGAGCAGTCGCTACAGCAGCACACACCGGAGGAAGTCCAGTTCTAGGAATCGTGCCAAAACTATTCACAAGTTTTTGTGGACCTACCGTGGGTAAGGAAATACAAGTCTGGAGTGTCCCTGAACGGATAACAATCATGTACCATTCTGCCGATGCATTCATTGCTTTACCAGGAGGTCTGGGTACATTGGAAGAAATAGCTTGCGTGGCTTCTTGGTCATCTTTGGTCACAAATAAGAAACCCATTGGTTTGCTTAATATTAATGGTTATTTTAGTAATTTGCTTTTATATTTAGATAATGCTGTGGATAATGGATTCATGTTTTCAGAGGCAAGGAGAACCATAATTTCTGCTACAACCATTGAAGATTTACTTAAAAAGCTCCAAGCTTATGAGTGTTTATCTGCTACGGTTGTTTCGCAAACGCTCGGAAAAAGAAAAAGAGATATGGACGAGCAAGGAGTGGATTGCACTTTGTCTTTGTGACATTATCTAACATTTTGCTTGTTGTGTCTCAGTTATAATAAGTGGTTAGCAACCTCTGCAGGTAATATCTCCTAAATTCTACCTTTAAAATTTGACATTGGGGACAATGTCATATTTTAGTAGGGGGTAAGGGACATATTTTGCTAATTTAAAAAAAAAAAAAAAAAAAAAAAAAAATTTAAGAAGTATTCATTCTGAACAAGGTCTGAGTAAGGGAGACTTGAGACATACCTTGTCAGTTTGATTTCTTCTTTTCAAAAAAAAAAAAAAAAAAAAAAAAAAAAAAGTTTGTTGTGTTTTAAGCAATTTAGAAGTATTCATTCTGAACAAGGTCTGAGTAAGGGAGACTTGAGACACACCTTGTCAGTTTGATTTTAATCTTTTTATGTTTACTTGTTAATTTTTGTTTAGTATTTTAAGATTATTTAGGTTGCATGAGTTTGTTTTGTTTTGAGTCTTAGCTGTTCCTATTCTTATGTTATTAGTTCTTTTCTCTTACACATGATTCTTTCATTTGGGTTAATAGACTTACATTGAGGACAATGTAAGAATTAAGTGTGGGGGGAATGATTTAGGATTTCTTTTATTTTTGTCTACTATTTTTTTTTTTTATGAGTCTTTATTATAATTTTTAGTGTGTTTTAGTTCCTTTTTAATACAATGATGAGATATGAATTGCATAAGTCTAAAACAGAGTTATTAGTGAGAAGAATTTCATGAGAATTGAGCTTGATATCATTTGTTTTTTTTTTATGAGCCAATGTTAATATGATATGTTGATTGAGAAAGAAGCATGTTTAGACTTAATCTGACTTGTATAATCATCCTTGTGAGTTTTTGAGCCTATAATGATTGATGCATTATACAAATCAATCTAATTTCTTTCTTGAGTGCTCTTATGATTACAGGATTCTCTAGAACTTGCTTTAAACCGTTTGAGACTATATTGATACATGTGACAACATGAATATGATAGAGGCATTAGGATTTTTAGCCAGAGCCAAACAGCCATCCCTTATTGATGTTCCAAGAGAACACACCCTTAGTGAACCAATTTGAGCCTACATTGAATAAGCTATCTCTTTGGTAACCATAACTTGTCCCTAACCTAAATATACTTATATCTTTACCTTTGTTCCAAAGATGAATTAGCATGTTTTGAGACAAGGGATATTTTTAGGGATATTTTTAGTTAAAAATTTGGGTTAGAAACAAGAAATAAGTGTGGGGGGAAAGAAAAGAAAAGTCAAAAAAAAAAAAAAAAAAAAAAAAAAAAAAGAAATGGAATACTGGCAAATACATTCAAAAAAAAAAAATATGAATCATCTCTTGAATTTTGGGAAAAAGAAAAAGATGTTACAAAGTTGTTCAGAATGAAGAAAAGGCCCAACATAAATATCCGGCCTAGGTGACTATGTACTTGTAAAGAGTTTTGAGAAGTTTCTTTGTATGATCTTTTTATGTCTCTAAACTTTATGAACTCTTTGGAACCTTTGTGATATCTTTATCCTTTTGTTCTTCAACCACATTACAAACCCCTTGGCCCCATTACAACCTTGATTAAAGACCTCTTGATTCATGAAGTTGTATGATCTAAATAGTGGAGAATAGGTGGACAAGCAAGAATATGGTAGAACTGTTTTCATGAGATTGATTGAGTGTAAACACTTCACCACTACTTTAAAGAGTGAAAATCATGAGGGTATCCCATGTGAGAAGTTGAGATTAAATTTGAACATGCAATATTTTGATTGAGATATGTTATGCTAATATTGGCTTAACTCAAACAATTTACATTCAAGCATGATTTTTTGTGAAATTCTTTAAGCTATTGATTAGTTTATAAGACTTGTTCAAATATTGTATCTAATTTGTATTGAAAGGATTAGGAGTAAATATTTTTAGTATATGCAGTTTATTTATATTTTAGTTTTTCAATGTTTGTGGGTATCGTTCTAGTAAACCCTCACGAGACTAAACTCGTCCACTAGGGACACCTAGGGGTTTAAAGGCTTGTGTCACATGCTAAGTGCCACCGTGATTTCCTACGAAAATGGATTAGATTAGATTTTCTTATTTTATTTTTATTGAGTCGTTGCTAGGGACTAGCAACAATCTAAGTGTGGGGGTGTGATAACTCGTATAATTATATAGTTTTTAGTTATGTTTTATTAATGTTTTGTGTCAAATACGAGTTATTATTGTTTAGTCTAATTGTGTTTATGATCTTTTATATTTTTATGTATTTTGGTGTTTTTCACAAGTTTCTTTGAGTGATTTCAGATTACTAGAATTAAGGGCAAATCCAGTTCAGTTTCAGTTCCGACACCTTTTGCCATATCAGCTATATCTCGAGTTTCACTGAAGCAATAAGGCTGAAATTTGTAGCCATGCAAAGCTAAGAGGCATATCTATCTTTTTCATGTTTTACACTTCTTAAAACGGAGTCGTTTTCCCTAGCGAAATCGACCATCAAGTTGGCTGATGTGCAATGACGTCTGTGCTGACATGTTTTCGTATTATGCCCGTATCCTCTTATCCACATCAGCAAATGAGCTGATTCCAACGGCTATGGTTCCGTAACTGATAGGGGAACCTTTGTCTAGAAGACCATGTGATCAGATCAGGCCTCCAATATTGAATAAATCGACCATCAAGGTGGCTGATGTGTAATGACATCTGTGCTGACATGTTTTCGTATTTTGCCCATATCTGCTTAACCACATCAGCAAATGAGCTGATTCCAACGGCTATGGTTCCGTGACTGATAGGGGAACCTTTTTCTAGAAGACCATGTGATCCGATCAGGCCTCCAATATTGACGAAATCGACCATCAAGTTGGCTGATCAAAATCGTCATATACCTACCTTTGAAATTTGTAAAGCTTGTCTCTTGTCATTTAGCCCTCCAAAATGTGTATAAATAGAGGGCCTTGGATGATTGTAAGGGATCATATTGGAGATTGGTAGGATATTAGCTATTTTAACAAAATTCTCTAAGTTTTCTTCTTCTTTCTTTTCTCTAGTTTTCTTTTTTCTTTAGAAAGAGCAAGAGGTTGGATAATTAATATTCTTCTTCTTCTTCTTTCTTTCTTTTATTTCCATCTTAGATTCTCTTTAATTTTATGTTTATGTTTATGATGCCTATGCTAGGCTAAACTTCTATTTGGTTAAGGGTGATTTCAAAGCCCTAGACACGTTTTGTGATTGATTTTCAGATTCTATCTATCATTAATTTTCTATCAAAGTTGCTTATGTTCTTCTACAAGAATTGTTCATGATGTTGTCTTGATTTATTTAGGTGTACAACTAGATAGATCTTGATAATTATCTATTGCTAGTTTAGGAGTCTTGATCCGTGTAATTGTCTTGATTTCCTATTCATAAGTGGCAATTTGTGATTAATGATTATGGTCAAGTTTTCAATAATTGCAAAGTGGAACATAACCTAAGTTGAACAATCCGAGCTTATGTGTTTGTTGCTTAGATCAACCTATCTTTCTCATCATAAAGCTGCCATTAAATTGAATTTAGAGAGCTTATTCTAGGTTGTTTAATGGTTAGAGATTAAATAGAGAGCTTGTTCTATTTAACGACAAATTAAGGAAAGATTGGGATAACAGAGCTTGTTGTTATCTACGGTTGTTAACTTTGATAGTTGGTTGATATTGATAGATCTGAAATTGATTCTTAATGATGTCTAGTGGTGGAGAATGAAACCTTAACCATATTTTTCATATTTGATTCTTCTTACTTTCTTGTTTTCTTACTTTTAGTTTGCTTATTTTTTATATTTATTTTTATTGGCTGGTTATACCGCCTAATTTGTATATTAACTTTGTTTTATTTTTATTGGCTGGTTATACCGCCTAATTTAGTATATATATTTTTATTGGCTGGTTATACCGCCTAATTTAGTATATATATTTTTATTGGCTGGTTATACCGCCTTGCATCTTATTCTTATTATTTACTTTAGTTTAAATCTGGCTTCAAAAACCCCTTTTCTTTTATTGTTTTCTTTGAACGTAAGTTATAAACTAATAACTCATAGATTAAAACCCAATCCCTGAGGACTCGACCCTTGCTAATCATTATACTTACAATTGATCTTTTTAGTGCAAGGTTAAATAAGATACACTCTTTTGGGTGCATCAGCTATTGATTAGTTTATAAGACTTGTTCAAATATTGTCTCTAATTTGTATTGAAAGGATTAGGAGTAAATATTTTTAGTATATGTAGTTTATTTATATGAAGTTTATTTATATTTTAATTTTTCAATGTTTGTGGGTATCGTTCTAGTAAACCCTCACGAGACTAAACTCGTCCACTAGGGACACCTAGGGGTTTAAAGGCTTGTGTCACATGCTAAGTGCCACCGTGATTTCCTACGAAAGTGGATTAAATTAGATTTTCTTATTTTATTTTAATTGAGTCGTTGCTAGGGACTAGCAACAATCTAAGTGTGGGGGTGTGATAACTCGTATAATTATATAGTTTTTAGTTATGTTTTATTATTGTTTTGTGTCAAATACGAGTTATTATTGTTTAGTCTAATTGTGTTTATGATTTTTTATATTTTTATGTAATTTGGTGTTTTTCACAAGTTTCATTGAGTGATTTCAGATTACTAGAATTAAGGGCAAATCCAGTTCAGTTCCAGTTCCGACACATTTTACCATATCAGCTATATCTGGAGTTTTACTGAAGCAATAAGGCTGAAATTTGTAGCCGTGCAAAGCTAAGAGGCATATCTATCGTTTTCATGTTTTATACTTCTTGAAACGGAGTCGTTTTCCCTAGCGAAATCGACCATCAAGTTGGCTGATGTGCAATGACGTCTGTGCTGACCTGTTTTCGTATTTTGCCCATATCTGCTTATCCACATCAGCAAACGAGCTGATTCCAATGGCTATGGATCCGTAACTGATACGGGAACCTTTGTCTAGAAGACCATATGATCAGATCAGGCCTCTAATATTGACGAAATCGACCATCAAGTTGGCTGATGTGCAATGACGTCTGTGCTGACATGTTTTCGTATTTTGCCCATATCTGCTTATCCACATCAGCAAATGAGCTGATTCCAACGGCTATGGATCCGTAACTGATAGGGGAACCTTTTTCTAGAACACCATGTGATCAGATCAGGCCTCCAACATTGACGAAATCGACCATCAAGTTGGCTGATCAAAATTGTCATACAATATGACGAAAATTGTTAGAAAAATTCACCCACCTATTATACCTACCTTTGAAATTTGTAAAGCTTGTCTCTTGTCATTTAGCCCTCCAAAATGTGTATAAATAGAGGGCCTTGGATGATTGTAGAGGAGCATATTGTACATAGGTAGGATATTAGCCATTGTAATAAAATTCTCTAAGTTTTCTTCTTCTTTCTTTTCTCTAGTTTTCTTTTTCTTTAGAAAGAGCAAGAGGTTGGATAATTAATATTCTTCTTCTTCTTCTTTCTTTCTTTTATTTTCTTCTTAGATTCTATTTAATTTTATGTTTATAATGCCTATGCTAGGCTAAACTTCTATTTGGTTAAGGGTGATTTCAAAGCCCTAGACATGTTTTGTGATTGATTTTCAGATTCTATCTATCATTAATTTTCTATCAAAGTTGCTTATGTTCTTCTACAAGAATTGTTCATGATGTTGTCTTGATTTGTTTAGGTGTACAACTAGATAGATCTTGAGAATTATCTATTGCTAGTTTAGGAGTCTTGATCCGTGTAATTGTCTTGATTTCCTATTCATAAGTGGCAATTTGTGATTAATGATTATGATCAAGTTTTCAATAATTGCAAAGTGGAACATAACCTAAGTTGAACAATCCGAGCTTATGTGTTTGTTGCTTAGATCAACCTATCTTTCTCATCATAAAGCTGCCATTAAATTGAATTTAGAGAGCTTATTCTAGGTTGTTTAATGGTTAGAGATTAAATAGAGAGCTTGTTCTATTTAACGACAAACTAAGGAAAGATTGGGATAACAGAGCTTGTTGTTATCTACGGTTGTTAACTTTGATAGTTGATTGATATTGATAGATCTGAAATTGATTCTTAATGATGTCTAGTGGTGGAGAATGAAACCTTAACCATATTTTTCATATTTGATTCTTCTTACTTACTTGTTTTCTTACTTTTATTTTGCTTATTTTTTATATTTATTTTTATTGGCTGGTTATACCGCCTAATTTGTATATTAACTTTGTTTTATTTTTACTCGCTGGTTATACCGCCTAATTTAGTATATATATTTTTATTGGCTGGTTATACCGCCTAATTTAGTATATATATTTTTATTGGCTGGTTATACCGCCTTGCATCTTATTCTTATTATTTACTTTAGTTTAAATCTGGCTTCAAAAACCCCTTTTCTTTTATTGTTCTTGAATTTAAGTTTTAAACTAATAACTTATAAACTAAAACCCAATCCCTGAGGACTCGACCCTTGCTAACTACTATACTTACAATTTATCTTTTTAGTGCAAGGTTAAATAAGATACACTCTTTTGGGTGCATCATTAATCATCGTTTGGGCTGGGAGTTCTTCAGATCTTTGTGCTACCCATCCCACCATACTACTAGCCAATATGCTCATTTGCCTTTCCAAACTCTGGATGCTTGCCCTTGTTTCCTGTTGAAATTGCAAAGTATCAGTAACAAGAGAATGTACAAGATCTTCTAAAGAAGTACCTGAGTTTTGAGTCATATGTGGTGGTTGAAAAAGATCTGGTTCTTGAGACCATGATTGATTGAAGCTAGATGGATGAGTGTAATTGGCATAAGGATCTACTTCTTGGTAATTTTTCGAGTAGCCATAATTAGTATGATCCCACCATCCCTCATGGTAAGTGTTTGAGTAATGATCATACTGTTGGTCTTGGAACACTTGATGGCCTTGACATCCTCCCATGGCCAATTGTTGAACTGGGGAGGTGAGATTGGCTTGTTGATTCTCCATGTTCATGTATGCCACCAACTCTTCAAGTGTTAGATTGCTCAATTCCATTGTTTTTTTTTTTTTAATTTGAAAAGAAAAACTTGTATGTACAAGAAAATAGAACTAATTAGAACTGAAAATAAGAATAAACCAAGTAACAAATAAACTAAAGAAAACAATCCCCGGCAACGGCGCCAAAAATTTGATGCACCCAAAAGAGTGTATCTTATTTAACCTTGCACTAAAAAGATCAATTGTAAGTATAGTAGTTAGCAAGGGTCGAGTCCTCAGGGATTGGGTTTTAGTTTATAAGTTGATAGTTTAAAACTTAAATTCAAGAACAATAAAAGAAAAGGGGTTTTTGAAGCCAGATTTAAACTAAAGTAAATAATAAGAATAAGATGCAAGGCGGTATAACCAGCCAATAAAAATATATATACTAAGCAAGGCGGTATAACCAGCCAATAAAAATATATATACTAAATTAGGCGGTATAACCAGCCAATAAAAATAAAACAAAATTAATATACAAATTAGGCGGTATAACCAGCCAATAAAAATAAATATACTTTTAAAAATAAGCAAACTAGAAAAGTAAGAAAACAAGTAAGAAGAATCAAAAATGAAAAATATGGTTAAGGTTTCATTCTCCACCACTAGACATCATTAAGAATCAATTTCAGATCTATCAATATCAACCAACTATCAAAGTTAACAACCGTAGATAACAACAAGCTCTGTTATCCCAATCTTTCCTTAGTTTGTCGTTAAATAGAACAAGCTCTCTATTTAATCTCTAACCATCAAACAACCTAGAATAAGCTCTCTAGATTCAATTTAATGGCAGCTTTATGATGAGAAAGATAGGTTGATCTAAGCAACAAACACATAAGCTCGGATTGTTCAACTTAGGTTATGTTCCACTTTGCAATTATTGAAAACTTGACCATAATCATTAATCACAAATTGCCACTTATGAATAGGAAATCAAGACAATTACACGAATCAAGACTCCTAAACTAGCAATAGATAATTATCAAGATCTATCTAGTTGTACACCTAAACAAATCAAGACAACATCATGAACAATTCTTGTAGAAGAACATAAGCAACTTTGATAGAAAATTAATGATAGATAGAATCTGAAAATCAATCACAAAACATGTCTAGGGCTTTGAAATCACCCTTAACCAAATAGAAGTTTAGCCTAGCATAGGCATTATAAACATAAAATTAAATAGAATCTAAGAAGAAAATAAAAGAAAGAAAGAAGAAGAAGAAGAATATTAATTATCCAACCTCTTGCTCTTTCTAAAGAAAAAGAAAACTAGAGAAAAGAAAGAAGAAGAAAACTTAGAGAATTTTGTTAAAATGGCTAATATCCTACCAATCTCCAATATGATCCCTTACAATCATCCAAGGCCCTCTATTTATACACATTTTGGAGGGCTAAATGATAAGAGACAAGCTTTACAAATTTCAAAGGTAGGTATAATAGGTGGGTGCATTTTCTAACAATTTTCGTCATGTATGACGATTTTGATCAGCCAACTTGATGGTCGATTTTGTCAATTGTGGAGGCCTTATCTGATCACATGGTCTTCTAGACAAATGTTACCCTATCAGTTACTGATCCATAGCCTTTGGAATCAGCTCATTTGCTGATGTGGATAAGAAGATATGGGCATAATACGAAAACATGTCAGCACAGACGTCATTGCACATCAGCCAACTTGATGGTCGATTTCGCTAGGGAAAACGACTCCGTTTCAAGAAGTGTAAAACATGAAAAAGATAGATATGACTCTTAGCTTTGCATGGCCACAAATTTCAGCCTTATTGCTTCAGTGAAACTCGAGATAGCTGATATGGCAAAAGGTGTCGGAACTGGAACTGAACTGGATTTGCCCTTAATTCTAGTAATCTGAAATCACTCAAAGAAACTTGTGAAAAACACCAAAATACATAAAAATATAAAAGATCATAAACACAATTAGACTAAACAATAATAACTCGTATTTGACACAAAACAATAATAAAATATAACTAAAAACTATATAATTATACGAGTTATCAATAATTATCAAGATCTATCTAGTTGTACACCTAAACAAATCAAGACAACATCCTGAACAATTCTTGTAGAAGAACATAAGCAACTTTGATAAAAATTAATGATAGATAGAATCTGAAAATCAATCGCAAAACATGTCTAGGGCTTTGAAATCATCCTTAACCAAATAGAAGTTTAGCCCAGCATAGGTATTGTAAACATAAACATAAAATTAAAGAGAATCTAAGAAGAAAGTGAAAAGAAATGTAAGAAGCATAAGTAAATAAAGAAAAAGAAAACTAGAGAAAGGAAAGTAGAAGAAAAATTAGAGAATTTTATTATAATGGCTAATATCCTACCAATCTACAATGCCTCCTACAATCATCTAAGGCCCTCTATTTATACACATTTTGGAGAGCTAAATGACAAGAGACAAGCTTTATAAATTTCAAAGGTAGGTATATGATGCACCCAAAAGAGTGTATCTTATTTAACCTTGCACTAAAAAGATCAATTGTAAGTATAGTAGTTAGCAAGGGTCGAGTCCTCAGGGATTGGGTTTTAATTTATGAGTTTTTAGTTTATAACTTACATTCAAAGAAAACAATAAAAGAAAAGGGGTTTTTGAAGCCAGATTTAAACTAAAGTAAATAATAAGAATAAGATGCAAGGCGGTATAACCAGCCAATAAAAATATATATACTAAATTAGGCGGTATAACCAGCCAATAAAAATATATATACTAAATTAGGCGGTATAACCAGCCAATAAAAATAAAACAAAGTTAATATACAAATTAGGCGGTATAACCAGCCAATAAAAATAAATATACTTTTAAAAATAAGCAAACTAGAAAAGTAAGAAAACAAGTAAGTAAGAAGAATCAAATATGAAAAATATGGTTAAGGTTTCATTCTCCACCACTAGACATCATTAAGAATCAATTTCAGATCTATCAATATCAACCAACTATCAAAGTTAACAACCGTAGATAACAACAAGCTCTGTTACCCCAATCTTTCCTTAGTTTGTCGTTAAATAGAACAAGCTCTCTATTTAATCTCTAACCATTAAACAACCTAGAATAAGCTCTCTAAATTCAATTTAATGGCAGCTTTATGATGAGAAAGATAGGTTGATCTAAGCAACAAACACATAAGCTCGGATTGTTCAACTTAGGTTATGTTCCACTTTGCAATTATTGAAAACTTGACCATAATCATTAATCACAAATTGCCACTTATGAATAGGAAATCAAGACAATTACACGGATCAAGACTCCTAAACTAGCAATAGATAATTATCAAGATCTATCTAGTTGTACACCTAAATAAATCAAGACAACATCATGAACAATTCTTGTAGAAGAACATAAGCAACTTTGATAGAAAATTAATGATAGATAGAATCTGAAAATCAATCACAAAACATGTCTAGGGCTTTGAAATCACCCTTAACCAAATAGAAGTTTAGCCTAGCATAGGCATTATAAACATAAAATTAAATAGAATCTAAGAAGAAAATAAAAGAAAGAAAGAAGAAGAAGAAGAAGAATATTAATTATCCAACCTCTTGCTCTTTCTAAAGAAAAAGAAAACTAGAGAAAAGAAAGAAGAAGAAAACTTAGAGAATTTTATTACAATGGCTAATATCCTACCTATCTACAATATGATCCCTTACAATCATCCAAGGCCCTCTATTTATACACATTTTGGAGGGCTAAATGACAAGAGACAAGCTTTACAAATTTCAAAGGTAGGTATATGACGATTTTGATCAGCCAACTTGATGGTCGATTTCGTCAATATTGGAAGCCTGATCTGATCACATGGTCTTCTAGAAAAAGGTTCCTCTATCAGTTACGGAACCATAGCTGTTGGAATCAGCGCATTTTCTGATGTGGTTAAGCAGATATGGGCAAAATACGAAAACATGTCAGCACAGACGTCATTGCACATCAGCCACCTTGATGGTCGATTTCTTCAATATTGGAGGCCTGATCTGATCACATGGTCTTCTAGACAAAGGTTCCCCTATCAGTTACGGAACCATAGCCGTTGGAATCAGCTCATTTGCTGGTGTGGATAAGAAGATATGGGCATAATACGAAAACATGTCAGCACAGACGTCATTGCACATCAGCCAACTTGATGGTCGATTTCGCTAGGGAAAACGACTCCGTTTTAAGAAGTGTAAAACATGAAAAAGATAGATATGCCTCTTAGCTTTTCATGGCTACAAATTTCAGCCTTATTGCTTCAGTGAAACTCGAGATATAGCTGATATGGCAAAAGGTGTCGGAACTGAAACTGAACTGGATTTGCCCTTAATTCTAGTAATCTGAAATCGCTCAAAGAAACTTGTGAAAAACACCAAAATACATAAAAATATAAAAGATCATAAACACAATTAGACTAAACAATAATAACTCGTATTTGACACAAAACATTAATAAAACATAACTAAAAACTATATAATTATACGAGTTATCACACCCCCACACTTAGATTGTTGCTAGTCCCTAGCAACGACTCAATAAAAATAAAATAAGAAAATCTAATCTAATCCATTTTCGTAGGAAATCACGGTGGCACTTAGCATGTGACACAAGCCTTTAAACCCCTAGGTGTCCCTAGTGGACGAGTTTAGTCTCGTGAGGGTTTACTAGAACGATACCCACAAACATTGAAAAACTAAAATATAAATAAACTGCATATACTAAAAATATTTACTCCTAATCCTTTCAATACAAATTAGATACAATATTTGAACAAGTCTTATAAACTAATCAATAGCTTAAAGAATTTCACAAAAAATCATGCTTGAATGTAAATTGTTTGAGTTAAGCCAATATTAGCATAACATATCTCAATCAAAATATTGCATGTTCAAATTTAATCTCAACTTCTCACATGGGATACCCTCATGATTTTCACTCTTTAAAGTAGTGGTGAAGTGTTTACACTCAATCAATCTCATGAAAACAGTTCTACCATATTCTTGCTTGTCCACCTATTCTCCACTATTTAGATCATACAACTTCATGAATCAAGAGGTCTTTAATCAAGGTTGTAATGGGGCCAAGGGGTTTGTAATGTGGTTGAAGAACAAAAGGATAAAGATATCACAAAGGTTCCAAAGAGTTCATAAAGTTTCGAGACATAAAAAGATCATACAAATAAAAGTTTTCAAAACTCTTATAAAGCACATAATAACATAGGCTAAATATTCATGTTGAGCCTTTGCATCATTCTAACCAACTTTGTAACATCTTTTTCTTTACTTTAACTAGAAGTTCAAGAGAAGATTTTTTTTTTTTTTTATATATGAGAATGTATTTGACAATGATCCCTTTCTTTTTCTCTTGACTTTTTTCTTTCTTTTCCCCCCACACTTATTTCTTGTTTCTAACCCAAATTTTCCACTAAAAATATCCCTTTTTTTTTGCAATATGTCTCAAAATATATAATCCATCTTTAGAACAAGGGTAAGGATATAAGTATATTTAGGCTAGGTGTAAGTTGTGGTTACCAATAAAACAGCATATTTGGGTTAGGGACAAGTTATGGTTACCAAAGATATAGCTTATTCAATGTAGGCTCAAATTGGTTCACTAAGGGTGTGTTCTCTTGGAACATTAATAATGGATGGCTGTTTGGCTCTGGTTATAATCCTAATGCCTCTATCATATTCATGTTGTCACATGTATCAATATAGTCTCAAACGGTTTAAAGCAAGTTCTAGAGAATCATGTAATCATAAGAGCACTCAAGAAAGAAATTAGATTGATTTGTATAATGCATCAATCATTATAGGCTCAAAAACTCACAAGGATGATTATACAAGTCAGATTAAGTCTAAACATGCTTCTTTCTCAATCAACATATTATATTAACATTGGCTCATAAAAAGGTTGACATCAAGCTCAATTCTCATGAAAATCTTCTCACTAATAACCAGTTTAGACCTATGCAATTCATATCTCATCATTGTATTAAAAAGGAACTAAAACACACTAAAAATAATAATAATAATAAAAACTCATAAAAAAAAAAAATAGTAGACAAAAATAAAAGAAATCCTAAATCATTCCCCCCACACTTAATTCTTACATTGTCCTCAATGTAAGTCTATTAACACAAATGAAAGAATCATGTGTAAGAGAAAAGAACTAATAACATAAGAATAGGAACAACTAAGACTCAAAACAAAACAAACTCATGCAACCTAAATAATCCTAAAATACTAAACAAAAATTAACAAGTAAACATAAAAAGATTAAAATCAAACTAACAAGGTATGTCTCAAGTCTCCCTTACTCAGACCTTGTTCAGAATGAATACTTCTAAATTGCTTAAAACACAACAAACTCTTTTTTTTTTTTTGAAAAGAAAAAATCAAACTGACAAGGTATGTCTCAAGTCTCCCTTACTCAGACCTTGTTCAGAATGAATAATTCTTAATTAATTTTTTTTTTTTTAAATTAGCAAAATATGTCCCTTACCCCCTACTAAAATATGACATTGTCCCCAATGTCAAATTTTAAAGGTAGAATTTAGGAGATATTACCTGCAGAGGTTGCTAACCACTTATTATAACTGAGACACAACAAGCAAAATGTTAGATAATGTCACAAAGACAAAGTGCAATCCACTCCTTGCTCGTCCATATCTCTTTTTCTTTTTCCGAGCGTTTGCGAAACAACCGTAGCAGATAAACACTCATAAGCTTGGAGCTTTTTAAGTAAATCTTCAATGGTTGTAGCAGAAATTATGGTTCTCCTTGCCTCTGAAAACATGAATCCATTATCCACAGCATTATCTAAATATAAAAGCAAATTACTAAAATAACCATTAATATTAAGCAAACCAATGGGTTTCTTATTTGTGACCAAAGATGACCAATAAGCCACGCAAGCTATTTCTTCCAATGTACCCAGACCTCCTGGTAAAGCAATGAATGCATCGGCAGAATGGTACATGATTGTTATCCGTTCAGGGACACTCCAGACTTGTATTTCCTTACCCACGGTAGGTCCACAAAAACTTGTGAATAGTTTTGGCACGATTCCTAGAACTGGACTTCCTCCGGCGTGTGCTGCTGTAGCGACTGCTCCCATTAAACCCGTACTACCGCCTCCATAAATCAAGTGGATCTTTTGTTGGGCAAGTATTACTCCAACTCTTATGGCTTCATCAGCGAATATGTTATTTTTTCCTGGATAAGCACCTCCAAAGACACAAATTTTTTTAATGCGCTGGGATGAAGTACTTTCCATTTTTTTTTTCTTCGAGTGCCTGTCAGAAGAAAATGTTAACCTAACAAAAGATTTTTGCGTGATTTCAGGAAGAAAATCAAAAAGAGAAGAAAAATCGACCGTAAAAGTCAAGAGTAATAATGTCGCCGAAAGTGTATTTGGCCTGTCAGAAGAAAATGTTAACCTAACAAAAGATTTTTGCGTGATTTCAGGAAGAAAATCAAAAAGAGAAGAAAAATCAACCGTAAAAGACAAATAAAAAAATGAGAATAATTATACAAATCGAACAACACGTAAATTAAACCGAAATAAAGTTATTGCAAATCAAACCAAAAGCTGAGAAGTCATTTATTGTAGTTGTGATTGTGGCTCACATCTTCCTCTGGTTTTACGTCCAGAAACGGCTTAAACGCCTTCTATGAGTCGAGGATATGCTTCCCATCCAGTTTTCTTACAAGCTGGCAAACAGGGTCTTTTAACATCAGATTCCCAAGATGTTGCCATTCCCTTTGGAATTGCGGCCATAAATCAAGAATTTCTCTTTGTACGTCTCCACTAGGATGCGTCTCAAGAGAAAGTTGGATATTACCCAAATTCTCCTTACTCAGTCCATCCTTAATGAATTCAATTTTATCATCTCGATTAGAGGACGGAATCCCAATAGAACGACATTTACCGTTACACGTCCATCGTGCACATTTGTGGCAATTTGAACTCATGCGCTTTGCTCGTCGCTTCTTTGCAAAAGTGCTTCTACCTGTACCTGGTAAATGCAAAACAGGAAGATATTCATCTTCACGTACCTTGGCTTCAATTATCCAACGTATGTCTTCATGAATCCCTTTGTGCATAAGCATTCTTAAGCTTTCAAATCGAACTTGGTAAAGCTTCAGTAAAATATTTCGAGGAAAAGGAGGAAATCGTTTCTGCAATCTTGTGAGAATATCATCCATCCTGAAAAAAAAAATGAAAAAAATTGAAAGAGAAATTGGAAGAGAAATTTATATACAATATCAGTTTTGTGGGTAGCTGATGGAACCGACTTAAATAATCACGGAGTACCGTTATCCGCCATTTAACCGGGGTTAAAAAAAAAAATAAAAATAATATTTACATCTAGTTATTTTCAAAACAAGGATCAGAAAGAAAAAAAACATAAAAAGACTCAAAAATAAAATCCTAAATTCTTCCCCCCACACATAATTCTTACATTGTCATTAATGTAATGCTATTATCCCCCAATGCAAGAATTATATGTAAGAGAAAAGAACTATTAAACAAAAGAAACTTATGCAGCCTAAATGAACTTAAAAGCAGTAAACACAATTAACAAAGAAACATAAGAAATAAAAATAAAAACAATAAAAATAATAAAAGAAAAAGGAAAAGAAAGAGAAAGCAAATCTGAATATGGAAGGTTGGCAATTTCATCTTTAATTGGGCTGCCTTCCCAATTAACACTTGAGTTAGTGTTTTGAATCTAACCAACACCCCTTCTTGGCTTTTTAGGCTTGTCAGGCTCATACATGAAATTTTCCAAATTTATGCGTTTGAGAGGTAGCTTTCTTTGCACAACAGTGGATGCATTCTCCATTACAAGTATTATTCCATCACCCTTTGTGGTGCATATGTCATCGAGGAATGGAGCATATTTTGATACTTGTTGAATGACCTCCACAAACAAGTTGTTTAAGGTTTCCGGCATGTGTTGTTCATGTTCTTCCTCCTTGAACTTTGCAAATCTACTAGGAAAAGGTGGAGAAGAAACATTAGTAAAAAGTGAAACCTTAAACGTTACCTCAGGTGCCGAAATACTCTTATTTGGATCTTTGGCTTCATTATCCTCAAGAATAGAATCCATCTCTAATTTTGTTTCATCCTCATCTTGTTCCTCATTCTTCAAGGTCACAATAGTAGCATTCTCCTTTGGGTTAACCATCGTTTGGGCTGGGAGTTCTTCAGATCTTTGTGCTACCCATCCCACCATACTACTAGCCAATTGGCTCATTTGCTTTTCCAAACTCTGGATGCTTGCCCTTGTTTCCTGTTGAAATTGCAAAGAATCAGTAACAAGAGAATAGACAAGATCTTCTAAAGAAGTACCTGAGTTTTGAGTCATATGTGGTGGTTGAAAAAGATCTGGTTCTTGAGACCATGATTGATTGAAGCTAGATGGATGAGTGTAATTGGCATAAGGATCTACTTCTTGGTAATTTTTCGAGTAGCCATAATTAGTATGATCCCACCATCCCTCATGGTAAGTGTTTGAGTAATGATGATACTGTTGGTCTTGGAACACTTGATAGCCTTGACATCCTCCCATGGCCAATTGTTGAACTGGGGAGGTGAGATTGGCTTGTTGATTCTCCATGTTCATATACGCCACCAACTCTTCAAGTGTTAGATTGCTCAATTCCATTGTTTTTTTTTTTTTTTTTAAATTTGAAAAGAAAAACTTGTATGTACAAGAAAATAAAACTAATTAGAACTGAAAATAAGAATAAACCAAGTAACAAATAAACTAAAGAAAACAATCCCCGGCAACGGCGCCAAAAACTTGATGCACCCAAAAGAGTGTATCTTATTTAACCTTGCACTAAAAAGATCAATTGTAAGTATAGTAGTTAGCAAGGGTCGAGTCCTCAGGGATTGGGTTTTAATTTATGAGTTATTAGTTTATAACTTACATTCAAAGAAAACAATAAAAGAAAAGGGGTTTTTGAAGCCAGATTTAAACTAAAGTAAATAATAAGAATAAGATGCAAGGCGGTATAACCAGCCAATAAAAATATATATACTAAATTAGGCGGTATAACCAGCCAATAAAAATATATATACTAAATTAGGCGGTATAACCAGCCAATAAAAATAAAACAAAGTTAATATACAAATTAGGCGGTATAACCAGCCAATAAAAATAAATATACTTTTAAAAATAAGCAAACTAGAAAAGTAAGAAAACAAGTAAGTAAGAAAAATCAAATATGAAAAATATGGTTAAGGTTTCATTCTCCACCACTAGACATCATTAAGAATCAATTTCAGATCTATCAATATCAACCAACTATCAAAGTTAACAACCGTAGATAACAACAAGCTCTGTTACCCCAATCTTTCCTTAGTTTGTCGTTAAATAGAACAAGCTCTCTATTTAATCTCTAACCATTAAACAACCTAGAATAAGCTCTCTAAATTCAATTTAATGGCAGCTTTATGATGAGAAAGATAGGTTGATCTAAGCAACAAACACATAAGCTCGGATTGTTCAACTTAGGTTATGTTCCACTTTGCAATTATTGAAAACTTGACCATAATCATTAATCACAAATTGCCACTTATGAATAGGAAATCAAGACAATTACACGGATCAAGACTCCTAAACTAGCAATAGATAATTATCAAGATCTATCTAGTTGTACACCTAAATAAATCAAGACAACATCATGAACAATTCTTGTAGAAGAACATAAGCAACTTTGATAGAAAATTAATGATAGATAGAATCTGAAAATCAATCACAAAACATGTCTAGGGCTTTGAAATCACCCTTAACCAAATAGAAGTTTAGCCTAGCATAGGCATTATAAACATAAAATTAAATAGAATCTAAGAAGAAAATAAAAGAAAGAAAGAAGAAGAAGAAGAAGAATATTAATTATCCAACCTCTTGCTCTTTCTAAAGAAAAAGAAAACTAGAGAAAAGAAAGAAGAAGAAAACTTAGAGAATTTTATTACAATGGCTAATATCCTACCTATCTACAATATGATCCCTTACAATCATCCAAGGCCCTCTATTTATACACATTTTGGAGGGCTAAATGACAAGAGACAAGCTTTACAAATTTCAAAGGTAGGTATATGACGATTTTGATCAGCCAACTTGATGGTCGATTTCGTCAATATTGGAAGCCTGATCTGATCACATGGTCTTCTAGAAAAAGGTTCCTCTATCAGTTACGGAACCATAGCCGTTGGAATCAGCTCATTTTCTGATGTGGTTAAGCAGATATGGGCAAAATACGAAAACATGTCAGCACAGACGTCATTGCACATCAGCCACCTTGATGGTCGATTTCGTCAATATTGGAGGCCTGATCTGATCACATGGTCTTCTAGACAAAGGTTCCCCTATCAGTTACGGAACCATAGCCGTTGGAATCAGCTCATTTTCTGGTGTGGATAAGAAGATATGGGCATAATACGAAAACATGTCAGCACAGACGTCATTGCACATCAGCCAACTTGATGGTCGATTTCGCTAGGGAAAACGACTCCGTTTTAAGAAGTGTAAAACATGAAAAAGATAGATATGCCTCTTAGCTTTGCATGGCTACAAATTTCAGCCTTATTGCTTCAGTGAAACTCGAGATATAGCTGATATGGCAAAAGGTGTCGGAACTGAAACTGAACTGGATTTGCCCTTAATTCTAGTAATCTGAAATCACTCAAAGAAACTTGTGAAAAACACCAAAATACATAAAAATATAAAAGATCATAAACACAATTAGACTAAACAATAATAACTCGTATTTGACACAAAACATTAATAAAACATAACTAAAAACTATATAATTATACGAGTTATCAGTATAATAGGTGGGTGCATTTTTCTAATAATTTTCGTCATATTGTATGACAATTTTGATCAGCCAACTTGATGGTCGATTTTGTCAATATTGGAAGCTTGATCTGATCAAATGGTCTTCTAGAAAAATGTTCCCCTATCAGTCAGTGATCCATAGCCGTTGGAATCAGCTCATTTGCTGATGTGGATCAGAAGATATGGTCAAAATACCAAAACGTGTCAGCACAGACATCATTGCACATCAGCCAACTTGATGGTTGATTTCGCTAGGGAAAACGACTCCGTTTCAAGAAGTGTAAAGCATGAAAAAGATAGATATGCCTCTTAAATTTGCACTGTTAAAGTTTCAGCCTTATTGCTTTAGTGAAACTCCAGATATAGGTGATATGGCAAAAGGTGTCGGAATTGGAACTGAACTGGATTTGCCCTTAATTCTTGATTTAACCTAGTAATCTGAAATCACTCAAAGAAACTCGTGAAAAACACCAAATTACATAAAAATATAAAAAATCATAAACACAATTAGACTAAGCAATAATAACTCGTATTTGACACAAAACAATAATAAAAAATAACTAAAAATTATATAATTATACGAGTTATCACCAGTACTTTGGTATGTAACCAAACTCTCCAAAAATCTTGAAGGAAAATCCCCAATATGACTTTTCGGAAGTGATACGACTTCCCAATGTGTCAAACTTCTCGTGATTAGAAGTATTGACATGAATATTAGATTGAAGAGATCTCGCCTTTGGAGAAGATTGTGAGGTTGGGGAAAGTTCTATTGACCAATCTTCCAAGGTGGCAGGAAAATCAAATGATTTCCAAGCGGACTTATATCTACCCGATATGGGCTTGTCGGTGAAGAGATATAATCCTTCTTTTATGTCTTCGTCTTCCTTGGAAAGAATCACAAGATAATCTTTGTGATCTTTGAAGTACACCATGATGATTCTACAAAAAAAAAAAAAAAAAACAAAAAAGCATGGTGGCAAAAAAGAACAAGAAACTAAAGTGCTATGATACGTGTCACTATGCATGGCTTTAAAGTAGAACAACCAATCTTGTTTTAACATGGATGGTTTTAAACCAAAGAAAATAATGCATGGCTTGGATGTAATATAACACTTAGGCGTTATGATGGCGAGACAAGTGGTGCATGAAGGGCTTTGTTTCAAAAAAAAAAAAATTTGATTCTTAAGCTAGCTAAAGATGCGTTATTTTCAAAAAAAAAAGAAAAAAGTTATTATGGTGCAAATGGCAATAAATAACATCACGTGCTATGATACTAAAGTGCTACGATACGTAATGTAACACGTATTGTTTTGAAAACAACGGTTAAAGAATCAAATTTTCAAAAGCCGTGGGGGACCACTTTACGCTGGAACGGTGGTGATTGAAGAAGCGGTTCACCCAAAACTGTGCGTGTGAGAACTGTAATATTGAACTCTGATGCAGATTATTAACGAAATCAAGCCGCGGTATTGAGTTATCAATGCCACATGCGAAAGCTCCACCGATAACAACTCTGCACATCAAAATTCTACTAATCTTATAAAGACTGGTTTTAGAGTTTCCAAAAAAAATAAAAATAAAAATAAAGAGGGAAGTGATTTCAAGAAGTTACGAACCTCGGTCAAGAGAATTGCTGATGCTTATTGAAAATACAAAAATTCAAAGAGCCAGGGAGTATATATAGTGCATCAGTTTAAATCCCAATAGAACTACAAATCTCAATTAGACTTTGAGTAGATATGGAACTGACCTAGTTTCTATTCTAGAAGGTCTGCGTCTCTATATATCAAACTGAGAATTATGTTCTGCATGAGTTGTTGGGTTCCTTTACCAAGTCAAACTCTTAAAAAAAAAATACTTTAAGTTTGGCTTAAAACCATTTTTGTTACGTAGGCCAACATTGGCCCATATTTCCTTTACGTAGGCCAATGTTGGCCCAATATCCATTTTTTGCTAAACCATTTAGGGTGGGCCGATCTTCCATACATGGTCCATTTTGATGCATAGGAAATTATATTTGCTAAATCAATTTTTTCGCCTCATATACAAAATTATATGAGGATAATTAATTGGTGTAAATAAATTCTGGCATCAAAAGCAAATTAAATTTCAAGACTTGTCCACTTGCTACACTAAAAAAAAAAAAAAAAATTCGTGTACGTAACCAAGTCTTGAGGGGGCATTTGTAGAAGGAGAAAATTTGTAACCAATTACAAATAGCCACATGTCAATTGGAATTTCTTTAATTAAGAAATTTTCAATTAAATTATACATTACCATGTGAAATTGATAATATCATATTATAATTAATTATTTTATAATTAATTAAATATGTACACATGGTTTGACCAATCAAATTGCAAGGATTCATGGGTTATCCAATCAAATTTCACCCATGTGTCATAATTATTTTACCTCTAATTAAATTAAATTAATTAAGAGGTAAATAATAAAATTTTATCTCTAATTAAATTAAATTAATTAAGGGATAAATAATAAAGTTTTATCTCTAATTAAATTAAATTAAATTAATTAAGAGATAAATAAATATTTTATGTCTAATTTAATTAATTAATTAAGGGATAAAAAATAAATATTTTATCTCTAATTTAATTAAGTAATTAAGGGATAAATAATAAAGTTTTATCTCTAATTAAATTAAATTAAATTAATTAAGAGATAAATAAATATTTTATCTCTAATTTAATTAATTAATTAAGGGATAAAAAATTAATATTTTATCTCTAATTTAATTAATTAATTAAGGGATAAATAATGAAGTTTTATCTCTAATTAAATTAAATTAATTAAGAGATAAATAAGGAGAACAAGTTCTTTTAGAACTCTCTTTCACCTGGCTAGCTACCACTATAAATAGAGACCTCCCCTTAACACAAATTCACAACTCAAAAAGCCTGAAGAGAAGAAGATTTTGAAGAGCCAAATCCTCTCAAAAGTCTTAAGAAGAAATTAGAGAAATTCTAAGAACGCGGTGCTTGTTCTTGAGAATTCTCAAAGAAGTTGCTCTCCGATCTTGTTCATTGAAGGAAAGGAGATAATTCCTGTTTTTCAAGACTAAGTCTAGAAGACCCTTGAAGCATATCTCACCGATTCAAGATCAAGTCGTGAAGACCCTTGAATCAAAGTTTTACTGAAGAAAAGAATCAAAGGATTTCTTTCTTTAAGAATATTCAGAGATTGTAACCTTAAAATTTGATTAATAAAATTATTATTTGACTCCAAATTTTCTTTGTCATATTTTCGACACGAAATTCGTGTGTACACACTCACTTGAATAAAATCAACTCAATAGATTAATAATGGTTGCTGAAGTAGATGGCTAAACAAGGGTATTTATAGCCTCCCTACTAACCCTAATTCAACTAGCCTAAGAACTCCTAGTACAATTGAAACTCCTTGGCAGCCAAGGACTTCTAACCTAATAACAATAGGATTCAGCCAGACCTACTTACATAATTAAAAGAAAGCTTAACTATAGGCTGAACATGCTCAAGCCCAATCCTAAAAAATTAAAAGATGTCCACCTAGTTTAATGAAGATACACAAGCCTAATGGACATAATACATAAATCAAGCCCAAAATCCTAAGTAATTATAAGACCCAACTAAAGCTTCTAATTTAGGTGCCACATCATTAATGAATTGGTCCCCACTTCATATTAAATAATAAACTAAAAACAGGCCCACTAATTCATTAATATTGCTGCCCCCTTGAATTCTTCTATGGCCCATCATGTGAAGCTTGGATCACATGGACCAATTCTTGGACTTCCTCATTCAAGCAGCCCAACTTGAATGGCTTGACATTGCTAAAAGACTTGTAGATTCTTCCCAAGTCCTTTGCACCAATCCTTGCATAACTTCCTTGAGTTTCTTGGATCTTGACGTTGTAATAGGCCCAATTGGAACATGCAATGGATCTTGAAGTCCAATACTAGCTTGGTTCTCATTAGTATTTATAGCCTCCCTACTAACCCGAATTCAACTAGCCTAAGAACTCCTATTACAAATGAAACTCCTTCGCAGCCAAGGCTTACTACTTACATAATTAACTATGTGCTGAACAAGCTCAAGCCTAAAACATAATAACTAAAATAGGTCCAAAAAGATTAATGAAGTAGACCCCACAATCCTATTGGACATAATACATAAAATAGGCCCACATGTCTATGTGTTTTGATGAATTAAAACAAGCCCACTCTTGCTACATCAATTAATGAATCAGGATGGCCCGCACACATGCCATGTCAATTAATTAAACAAAGTTAGACCCACTTCAATTCCCTATTATGCCGCCACTTGTAAAGCTTGGATCACATGGACGAAAGCTGGTTCCTCTTCATTCTAGCCCCTTTGAATATCTTGACCTTGCTTAAAAGATACAAGATTCTGCCTAAGTCCTTTCCTTGCATTGCTTCCTTGATTCGGCCCAAGTGGAATCCTTGCATTGCTTCTTGAAAACTTCGTCCATCTTGGATCCCATCATACACCAGTGGAATGTAGCTGGTGCATTACAAAGACCAAATGGCATACGCCTATATGCAAAGGTATCAAATGGGCATGTGAAGGTGGTTTTGTCTTGTTCCTCTAGAGCAATTGCAACCTGATTGTAACTTGAAATTCCATCAAGAAAACAATAATGATAATGGCCAGGTAGCCTTTCAAGCATTTGATCAATAAAAGGTAAAGGAAAATGGTCTTTGTGAGTTGTTGAATTGAGTAGGAATATGCGCTCGCCTTTCAAGTATAAATGCCATATATACCTTAACAATATCTTGATGAGAATGCAAAGGCCGTTGGGAACAAATGGGTTCCCAAGATCAAGAGAAAAGTGGATGGTACCATTGAAAGGTACAAAGCACGTTTGGTTGCCAAGGGGTATACACAAGTAGAAGGTATTGATTATAAAGACACCTTCTCACCTGTTGTGAGATTCAACTCCATCAGGTTGATACTAGCTATTGGTTCTAATCTTGAATTGGAATTACATCAAATGGATGTTAAGACTGTCTCCCTCAATGGTGATTTGAGTAAAGAGATCTACATGAAACAACCAGAAGGTTTCATAGTAGAAGGTAAGGAAGACAAGGTATGTCGACTAAAGAAGTCGATATATGGTCTTAAACAAGCTTCAAGACAATGGTATTTGAAGTTCCATGAATCTGTCTTGAACTTTGGTTTCAAGAGGACGGATGAAGATCATTGTGTTCTTAGACTTGATGAGAATGCAAATGTGCAAGATCAAGA
Organism: Fremontodendron californicum; assembly: GCA_030761205.1. Classification (NCBI taxonomy): domain Eukaryota; kingdom Viridiplantae; phylum Streptophyta; class Magnoliopsida; order Malvales; family Malvaceae; genus Fremontodendron; species Fremontodendron californicum. Next base: position 7,955,889 of record JAULJL010000037.1, read on the forward strand.
AGAACATAATGCTCCTACTGTTCTTAGACGTTCTTCAAGAAAATTCAAACCTCAAAGTAAGTGGTGGATTTTGGATAAAAAAGAGGCTCATTTGGTGTCATCTAAGGATGATGAACTGAACAATGTTTGAAAGAAGCTCTCGTAAGTCCAGATTGTGATAAATGGATAGTTGCAAAGAAAAATGAATTAGAATCTATGCATGTGAATAAAGGATGGGACTTAGTTGATCTGCCTAAAGATAGAAAGGCCTTTGGGAACAAATGGGTTCTCAAGATCAAGAGAAAAGTGGATGGTTCCATTGAAAGGTAAAAGGCACGTTTGGTTGCCGAGGGGTATACACAAGTAGAAGGTATTGATTATAAAGATACTTTCTCACCTGTTGTGAGATTCAACGCCATCAGGTTGATACTAGCTATTGTTGCAAATCTTGACTTGGAATTATATCAAATGGATGTTAAGACTGCCTTCCTTAATGGTGATTTGAGTGAAGAGATGTACATGAAACAACTAGAAGGTTTCATAATAGAAGGTAAGGAACACAAGGTTTGCCGACTAAAGAAGTCGATATATGGTCTTAAACAAGCTTCAAGACAATGATATTTGAAGTTCCATGAATCTGTCTTAACTTTGGTTTCAAGATGATGGATGAAGACCATTGTGTTTATGTCTTAAATTCCAAGAACAAGTTTATAATTATGTCATTATATGTTAATGACATACTGTTAGCTAGTAATAATTTAAGTATTGTGCATACCATTAAGACATGGTTGTCTTCCACGATTGATATGAAGTATATGGGAGAAGCGGCTTACATTCTTGGAGTTAAGATTCTAAGAGATAGGTCCAAAAGGTTGTTAGCATTGTCTCAAGAACCTTATATCAGTAAGATTCTTGAACACTTCAACATGCTCAACTCAAAGTCTATAAATACTCCTATTGCTCACAATTGTAAAATTGGTGAAGCAATGTGTCCACAAAGTCTTGAAGAAAAGGAACATATGAAAGAGTTCCATATCTGAAAGCCATTGGAAGTCAAATGTATGCCATGTTATGTACAAGGCCGGACATTAGCCAAGCGGTTGGTTTGTTAGCTAGGTATTTATCCAACCCTAGTCAACAGCATTGGAAGTGTGTTAAAAGAATATTTTGATACCTTAAGGGTACGAAAGACTATTGGTTGTGTTACCAAAAGGGTAACCTAAGGTTGCAAGGATACAAGGATGCTGATTGGAGTGGTGATAGAGATGAATACAAGTCTACATCAGGTTATATTTTTCTTCTTTCTAGTGGTGCTATTTCATAGAGTAGCAAGAAGCAGACTTGCACGGCTTTATCAACTATGGAAGCGGAGTTTGTTGCCGGATCAGCTGTTGTGCAAGAAGCCTTGTGTCTTTGTCGTTTCCTTGGTCACTTAGGTGTTGTAGCACCTAATGATAAGCCAACAACTATCTTTTGTGATAGAATGGCTGCTTTGGCTTATATTAAGGATCTGAAATATTATGGAAAGACCAAACATATAGGGATTAAGTATAACTTTATGAGAGATGCAATTGAAGGGAAAAAAGTTCAAATGGAATACATCTCTATGGATGAGATGCTGGCGGATCCTTTAACTAAAGCAATACCTCCAATCTTTTTTGCCAAACATGTTAGGGCAATGGGTCTCCGTAGATTATAATTCGTTTGGATGAAGTTCTTGATGTCATGTACTTCTACCTTATTATTATTGAATGAATGAATTGTGTTTTATGAGTTTAATACAATTCTATGCATATTCTATACGTTTCACAATGAATAAAAAATTATATGTCAAACATAGGTAGAGGATTGGTTCGCTCACATGAACAATCTGCCTCTATTCTTTATGTAAGAATAGAGATGAGACTGCTCAAGTGAATAAGTAATAGACATTTGTTGTCTTGAGGTCTAGACATTGGTTGTCTAATGGAAATATGTTGTTCTTAAAATGAGAGTATACTTATTCTAGTGGGAGTCACATCTTCCAAACTTGTGAGAACTTGAGCATATTGGTCGCCTTGATTAAGAGAATCAAGATGAGGTAATGTGTGATTTACCAAACAAGTGTGACCACACATACATGAATTAAACCTATGTAGCCAGGTGTGAATGTTCAAAACGTGAATATTCAGGTTAATCAATGTGTTTCATTAATTAAGATCTGTACGGTATTTGAGTATTATTGAATTGGCATATACTCCTAATGGCTGATAATTCCGTATGGAAATTACATAGACTTGTTCATTCAAGTGGGAGTCCATTGAGGGGATGTCCGCTATTAAATGATTTAAGTGGGAGTTGACAAACCCAAGTTGTGAAGTAAATCATTTAAGTGGAAATAATATTGTAGCACATGCGATTTCATGTGTGTATAAGTTGACCAAAAAGAAAACAAGGAGTGATCCCTGTCTCCTTATGGTGTGAGTTTCTTTGATCAAAATAAGTTTTGTTCAGATTATTGCTCTTAGTGACTATTGACTAATATTTGATAATTTGAAAGTATTGTGTTTACTTTGATGGGATCTCCTATGACCACGGTAAATTCGGTTTGTAAGAACCTGATTGGGTAAATGCATAGTTTTAGATTGTTAGATAGTTAGTGCAAAAGGAAAGACATTGTTAAGATACATATGGCATTTATACTTGAAAGAGGCGGGCATATTACTTTGTGTAATATAAATGAGTTCAAGTATAAGAATGTCTTGAAAAAACAAGTGCACTTGGTCTTTGGTACGTTTTATGAGTTTGAAATGTGTTTTCAACTCACATGAAAGGGATTGAAAGTAGCCAAACTATGTATCGACAAGTCTTAGAGCACATGAGGCGTGGTTAATGATAAATGGATCATTAACATGAATAACTTAAGAGTTATTATGATTTGATATCTATGATAAGTCATGAATGTGTTATATGGATTGAGTAAGATCTCTTATGTCTAACTTAACAGTTGCATATTGAGATGTATTCTTGAGTGCCTAGGGTCACACCGAACCATTATGTCCAAATGAAGGGTGCTATTCTATGAGGTGGAGTCACACTAGCTTGTGGTAGCTAGATGAGTGACACTCTATGAGGTGGAGTCACACTAGCTAGTGGTAACTAAATGGCCTAGATGATGTGGCACATAGGTGTGACACATCAGCACCATCATGCACAAGTGTCACTAATCGGTTTGTGAAATGTGACATCATACATCATGTGGTTGCCACATGGACCGAAACAACATGGTGTTTCGGGTAAGAGATGTTCCCTCCTAATAGCCAAATAGATGTGATCATTTGGATGAGAATGGTTCTGTTGGATGAACCATTATGTCCCAAATGAAGGGTGCTATTCTAGAAGGGCTTGTGTCCTTTAACCCTTTCATGAAGCAACCATTGAAGGCTATAAATAGGAGAGGGATTCGGCCAAGACGTACACACCAATAATCAAAGGCAGATTGCTTAGTGCAATTGCTAAGTGAGTGAGGGGTTCTTGATTGCTTGAATTATCAAGAAGCAAGGCAGGAAACATTCTGGTTTGGACGAGCAAGATAGGTTGTGGAAAGGTTCTTGTAGTTGCCTTAACCGGTTGATTGCAAGAGTGCCTTAGGCATTCGGTTGAGTTCATTACTCATATCCACAATAAGCGAGCATTGCATAGGCAGACAAGTAAGTGACTTGAACTCTTCCTCTATGTTCTCGGATTTTGATAAGTCGAAAGCCAACAGTGATATCAGAGCCTATAGGTTATTTGATATGATTGCTCTTTGGCTGAATGAATTTATAAATGCATGGTAATTTGAATTCTAAGCCTTTCCCTTATTTGGCTGTTTGATATAGCATGTTCATGTTCTTTATTTTTCAACCCTTACTTGTTAGAATAATATGTTATTCTACTTGTTTTTGACATGATTATAAACCGAATGCATGTCTTGATAAAGCTTGTAACCTTGTAAGGTATTTCAAAAACAAATTGAATAAGAAAGTTGATAACTCGTATAATTATATAGTTTTTAGTTATGTTTTATTATTGTTTTGTGTCAAATACGAGTTATTATTGCTTAGTCTAATTGTGTTTATGATCTTTTATATTTTTATGTAATTTGGTTTTTTTTTTACGAGTTTCTTTGAGTGATTTCAGATTACTAGGTTAAATCAACAATTAAGGGCAAATTCAGTTCAGTTCCAGTTCCGACACCTTTTGCCATATCAGCTACATCTGGAGTTTCACTGAAGCAATAAGGCTGAAATTTTAACCGTGCACATTTAAGAGGCATATCTAACTTTTTCATGTTTTACACTTCTTGAAACGGAGTCGTTTTCCCTAGCGAAATCGACCATCAAGTTGGCTGATGAGCAATGACGTCTGTGCTGACCTGTTTTGGTATTTTGCCCAAAGCTTCTGATCCACATCAGCAAATGAGCTGATTCCAACTGCTATGGATCACCGACTGATAGGGGAACATTTTTCTAGAAGACCATTTGATCAGAGCAAGCCTCCAATATTGACAAAATCGATCATCAAGCTGGCTGATCAGAATTGTCATAAAATATGACGAAAATTGTTAGAAAAATGCACCCACCTATTATACCTACCTTTGAAATTTATAAAGCTTGTCTCTTGTCATTTAGCTCTCCAAAATGTGTATAAATAGAGGGCCTTGGATGATTGTAAGGGACATTGTACATTGGTAGGATATTAGCCATTGTAATAAAATTCTCTAAGTTTTCTTCTTCTTTCTTTTCTCTAGTTTTCTTTTTCTTTATTTTCTTCTTCTTCTTTCTTTATTTTATTTCCTTCTTAGATTCTCTTTAATTTTATGTTTATGTTTACAGTGCCTATGCTAGGCTAAACTTCTATTTGGTTAAGGGTGATTTCAAAGCCCTAGACATGTTTTGTGATTAATTTTCAGATTCTATCTATCATTAATTTTCTATCAAAGTTGCTTATGTTCTTCTACAAGAATTGTTCATGATGTTGTCTTGATTTATTTAGGTGTACAACTAGATAGATCTTGATAATTATCTATTGCTAGTCTAGGAGTCTTGATCCGTGTAATTGTCTTGATTTCCTATTCATAAGTGGCAATTTGTGATTAATGATTATGGTCAAGTTTTCAATAATTGCAAAGTGGAACATAACCTAAGTTGAACAATCCGAGCTTATGTGTTTGTTGCTTGGATCAACCTATATTTCTCATCATAAAGCTGCCATTAAATTGAATTTAGAGAGCTTATTCTATGTTGTTTAATGGTTAGAGATTAAATAGAGAGCTTGTTCTATTTAACGACAAACTAAGGAAAGATTGGGATAACAGAGCTTGTTGTTATCTACGGTTGTTAACTTTGATAGTTGGTTGATATTGATAGATCTGAAATTGATTCTTAATGATGTCTAGTGGTGGAGAATGAAACCTTAACCATATTTTTCATATTTGATTCTTCTTACTTACTTGTTTTCTTACTTTTCTAGTTTGCTTATTTTTAAAAGTATATTTATTTTTATTGGCTGGTTATACCGCCTAATTTGTATATTAACTTTGTTTTATTTTTATTGGCTGGTTATACCGCCTAATTTGTATATTAACTTTGTTTTATTTTTATTGGCTGGTTATACCGCCTAATTTAGTATATATATTTTTATTGGCTGGTTATACCGCCCAATTTAGTATATATATTTTTATTGGCTGGTTATACCGCCTTGCATCTTATTCTTATTATTTACTTTAGTTTAAATCTGGCTTCAAAAACCCCTTTTCTTTTATTGTTTTCTTTGAACGTAAGTTATAAACTAATAACTCATAGATTAAAACCCAATCCTTGAGGACTCGACCCTTGCTAATCATTATACTTACAATTGATCTTTTTAGTGCAAGGTTAAATAAGATACACTCTTTTGGGTGCATCAAATTTTTGGCGCCGTTGCCGGGGATTGCTTTCTTTAGTTTATTTGTTACTTGCTTTATTCTTATTTTCAGTTCTAATTACTTTTATTTTCTTGTACATACAAGTTTTTCTTTTCAAATTTAAAAAAAAAAAAAAAAACAATGGAATTGAGCAATCTAACACTTGAAGAGTTGGTGGCATACATGAAGATGGAGAATCAACAAGCCAATCTCACCTCCCCAGTTCAACAATTGGCCATGGGAGGATGTCAAGGCCATCAAGGGTTCCAAGACCAACAGTATGATCATTACTCAAAAACTTACCATGAGGGATGGTGGGATCATACTAATTATGGCTACTCGAAAAATTATCAAGAAGTAGATCCTTATGCCAATTACACTCATCCATCTAGCTTCAATCAATCATGGTCTCAAGAATCAGATCTTTTTCAACCACCACATATGACTCAAAACTCAGGTACTTCTTTAGAAGATCTTGTCTATTCTCTTGTTACTGATTCTTTGCAACTTCAACAGGAAACAAGGGCAAGCATCCAGAGTTTGGAAAAGCAAATGAGCCAATTGGCTAGTAGTATGGTGGGATGGGTAGCACAAAGATCTGAAGAACTCCCAGCCCAAACGATGGTTAACCCAAAGGAGAATGCTACTATTGTGACCTTGAAGAATGAGGAACAAGATGAGGATGAAACAAAATTAGAGATGGATTCTATTCTTGAGGATAATGAAGCCAAAGATCCAAATAAGAGTATTTCGGCACCTGAGGTAACGTTTAAGGTTTCACTTTTTACTAATGTTTCTTCTCCACCTTTTCCTAGTAGATTTGCAAAGTTCAAGGAGGAAGAACATGAACAACACATGTCGGAAACCTTAAACAACTTGTTTGTGGAGGTCATTCAGCAAGTATCAAAATATGCTCCATTCCTCGATGACATATGCACCACAAAGGATGATGGAATAATACTTGTAATGGAGAATGCATCCACTGTTGTGCAAAGAAAGCTTCCTCTCAAACGCATAAATTTGGGAAATTTCATGTATGAGCCTGACAAGCCTAAAATGCCAAGAAGGGGTGTTGGTTAGGTTCAAAACACTAAATCAAGTGCTAATTGGGGGAGGCAGCCTAATTAGTGAAAGCATTGCCAAACTGCCATCCTCAGATTTGCTCTCTTTTTCTTTATCTTTTTCTTATGTTTCTTTGCTAATTGTGTTTAGTGTTTCTAAGTTCATTTAGGCTGCATAAGTTTATTTTGTTTATTAGTTCTTTTCACTTACACATGATTCTTTCATTTGGGATTAATAGCATTACATTATGACAATGTAAGAATTATGTGTGGGGGGTAGAATTTAGGATTTTATTTAGAGTGTTTTGTTTTTGAGTCTTTTTATGTTGTTTTTCTTTCTGATCCTTGTTTTGAAAATAACTAGATATAAATAAAATTTTTTTAACCCCGGTTAAATGGCGGATAACGGTACTCCGTGATTATTTAAATCGGTTCCATCAGCTACCCACAAAACTGATATTGTATATAAATTTCTCTTCCAATTTCTCTTTAAATTTTTTTCATTTTTTTTTCAGGATGGATGATATTCTCACAAGATTGCAGAAACGATTTCCTCCTTTTCCTCAAAATATTTTACTGAAGCTTTACCAAGTTCGATTTGAAAGATTAAGAATGCTTATGCACAAAGGGATTCCTGAAGACATACGTTGGATAATTGAAGCCAAGGTACGTGAAGATGAATATCTTTCTGTTTTGCATTTACCAGGTACAGGTAGAAGCACTTTTGCAAAGAAGCGACGAGCAAAGCGCATGAGTTCAAACTGCCACAAATGTGCACGATGGACGTGTAACGGTAAATGTCGTTCTATTGGGATTCCGTCCTCTAATCGAGATGATAAAATTGAATTCATTAAGGATGGACTGAGTAAGGAGAATTTGGGTAATATCCAACTTTCTCTTGAGACGCATCCTAGTGGAGACGTACAAAGAGAAATTCTTGATTTATGGCTGCAATTGCAAAGGGAATGGCAACATCTTGGGAATCTGATGTTAAAAGACCCTGTTTGCCAGCTTGTAAGAAAACTGGATGGGAAGCATATCCTCGACTCATAGAAGGCGTTTAAGCCGTTTCTGGACGTAAAACCAGAGGAAGATGTGAGCCACAATCACAACTACAATAAATAACTTCTCAGCTTTTGGTTTGATTTGCAATAACTTTATTTTGTTTTAATTTACGTGTTGTTCGATTTGTGTAATTATTCTCGTTTTTTTTATTTGCCTTTTACGGCTGATTTTTTCTTCTCTTTTTGATTTTCTTCCTGAAATCACGCAAAAAAATCTTTTGTTAGGTTAACATTTTCTTCTGACAGGTCAGATACACTTTCGGCGACATTATTACTCTTGTCTGATTCACTACTCAGTCCTCTATATATTACACCATGTACTTATTCTCTTTCAGGCACTCGAAAAAAAAAATGGAAAGTACTTCGTCCCAGCGCATTAAAAAAATTTGTGTCTTTGGAGGTGCTTATCCAGGGAAAAATAACATATTTGCTGATGAAGCCATAAGAGTTGGAGTAATACTTGCCCAACAAAAGATCCAGTTGATTTATGGAGGTGGTAGTACGGGTTTAATGGGAGCAGTCGCTACAGCAGCACACGCCGGAGGAAGTCCAGTTCTAGGAATCGTTCCAAAACTATTCACAGGTTTTTGTGGACCTACCGTGGGTAAGGAAATACAAGTCTGGAGTATCCCTGAACGGATGACAATCATGTACCATTGTGCCGATGCATTCATTGCTTTACCAGGAGGTCTGGGTACATTGGGAGAAATAGCTTGCGTGGCTTCTTGGTCACTTTGGTCACAAATAAGAAACCCATTGGTTTGCTTAATATTAATGGTTATTTTAGTAATTTGCTTTCATATTTAGATAATGCTGTGGAAAATGGATTCATGTTTTCAGAGGCAAGGAGAACCATAATTTCTGCTACAACCATTGAAGATTTACTCAAAAAGCTCCAAGCTTATGAGTGTTTATCTGCTACGGTTCTTTCGCAAACGCTCGGAAAAAGAAAAAGAGATATGGACGAGCAAGGAGTGGATTGCACTTTGTCTTTGTGACATTATCTAACATTTTGCTTGTTAGATTTACTCAAAAAGCTTGTGACATTTTGCTTGTAACATTTACTCAAAAAGCTCCAAGCTTATGAGTGTTTATCTGCTACGGTTCTTTCGCAAACGCTCGGAAAAAGAAAAAGAGATATGGACGAGCAAGGAGTGGATTGCACTTTGTCTTTGTGACATTATCTAACATTTTGCTTGTTGTGTCTCAGTTATAATAAGTGGTTAGCAACCTCTGCAGGTAATATCTCCTAAATTCTACCTTTAAAATTTGACATTGGGGACAATGTCATATTTTAGTAGGGGGTAAGGGACATATTTTGCTAATTTAAAAAAAAAAAAAAAAATTTGTTGTGTTTTAAGACATTTAGAAGTATTCATTCTGAACAAGGTCTGAGTAAGGGAGACTTGAGACATACCTTGTCAATTTGATTTAATCTTCTTCAAAAAAAAAGGCATGTTTAGACTTAGTGTGTTTTTAGAGTGTTTTAGTTACTTTCAATACTATGATGAGATATGAATTGCATAAGTCTAAAACAGATTTATTAGTGAGAAGATTTTCATGAGAATTGAGCTTGATATCAACCTTTTTATGAGCCAATGTTAATATGATATGTTGATTGAGAAAGAAGCATGTTTAGACTTAATCTGACTTGTATAATCATCCTTGTGAGTTTTTGAGCCTATAATGATTGATGCATTATATAAATCAATCTAATTTCTTTCTTGAGTGCTCTTATGATTACATGATTCTCTAGAACTTGCTTTAGACCTTGTTGAGACTATATTGATGCATGTGACAACATGAATATGATAGAGGCATTAGGATTTTTAGCCAGGGCCAAACAGCCATCCCTTATTGATGTTCCAAGAGAACACACCCTTAGTGAACCAATTTGAGCCTACATTGAATAAGCTATCTCTTTGGTAACCATAACTTGTCCCTAACCTAAATATACTTATATCTTTACCTTTGTTCCAAAGATGAATTAGCATGTTTTGAGACAAGTTGCAAAGACAAGGAAGATCTATTGAAAATTTGGGTTAGAAACAAGAAATAAGTGTGGGGGGGGGGGGAAAGAAAAGAAAAGTCAAGAAAAAAAAAAGAAATGGAATACTGGCAAATACATTCCTATGTAAAAAAAAATATGAATCATCTCTTGAATTTGGGGAAAAAGAAAAAGATGTTACAAAGTTGTTTAGAATGAAGAAAAGGCCCAACATGAATATCCGGCCTAGGTGACTATGTACTTGTAAAGAGTTTTGAGAAGTTTCTTTGTATGATCTTATTATGTCTCTAAACTTTATGAACTCTTTGGAACCTTTGTGATATCTGTATCCTTTTGTTCTTCAACCACATTACAAACCCCTTGGCCCCATTACAACCTTGATTAAAGACCTCTTGATTCATGAAGTTGTATGATCTAAATAGTGGAGAATAGGTGGACAAGCAAGAATATGGTAGAACTGTTTTCATGAGATTGATTGAGTGTAAACACTTTACCACTACTTTAAAGAATGAAAATCATGAGCGTATCCCATGTTAGTAGTTGAGATTAAGTTTGAATATGCACTATTTTGATTGAAATATGTTATGTTAATATTGGCTTAACTCAAACAATTTACATTCAAGCATGATTTTTTGTGAAATTCTTTAAGCTATTGATTAGTTTATAAGACTTGTTCAAAGATTGTCTCTAATGTGTATTGAAAGGATTAGGAGTAAATATTTTTAGTATATGTAGTTTATTTATATTTTAGTTTTTCAATGTTTGTGGGTATCGTTCTAGTAAACCCTCACGAGACTAAACTCGTCCACTAGGGACACCTAGGGGTTTAAAGGCTTGTGTCACATGCTAAGTGCCACCGTGATTTCCTACGAAAGTGGATTAGATTAGATTTTCTTATTTTATTTGTTTTTGCTCGAGGACTAGCAACAATCTAAGTGTGGGTGATAACTCGTATAATTATATAGTTTTTAGTTATGTTTTATTATTGTTTTGTGTCAAATACGAGTTATTATTGCTTAGTCTAATTGTGTTTATGATCTTTTATATTTTTATGTAATTTGGTGTTTTTTTTACGAGTTTCTTTGAGTGATTTCAGATTACTAGGTTAAATCAACAATTAAGGGCAAATTCAGTTCAGTTCCAGTTCCGACACCTTTTGCCATATCAGCTATATCTGGAGTTTCAAGAAGTGTAAAACATGAAAAAGTTAGATATGCCTCTTAAATTTGCACGGTTAAAATTTCAGCCTTATTGCTTCAGTGAAACTCCAGATATAGCTGATATGGAAAAAGGTGTCGGAACTGGAACTGAACTGGATTTGCCCTTAATTGTTGATTTAACCTAGTGATCTGAAATCACTCAAAGAAACTCGTGAAAAAAACACCAAATTACATAAAAATATAAAAGATCATAAACACAATTAGACTAAGCAATAATAACTCGTATTTGACGCAAACCAATAATAAAACATAACTAAAAACTATATAATTATACGAGTTATCACACCCCCACACTTAGATTGTTGTTAGTCCCTAGCAACGACTCAATAAAAATAAAATAAGAAAATCTAATCTAATCCATTTTCGTAGGAAATCACGGTGGCACTTAGCATGTGACACAAGCCTTTAAACCCCTAGGTGTCCCTAGTGGACGAGTTTAGTCTCGTGAGGGTTTACTAGGACGATACCCACAAACATTGAAGACATAAGAAAAACTAAAAATAATAATTATAACTAATCCTTCCAATATAAATTAGAGATAATCATTGGACAAGTCTTAAAAATTAATCAATAGCTTAAAGAAATTCACAAAAAATCTTGCTTGAATGTAAATAGTTTGAGTTAAGCCAATATTAACATAACATATATCAATCAAAATAGTGCATATTCAAACTTAATCTCAACTTCTCACATGGGATACTCTCTTGATTTTCACTCTTTAAAGTAGTGGTAAAGTGTTTACACTCAATCAATCTCATGAAAACACTTCTACCATATGCTTGCTTGTCCACCTATTCTCCACTATTTAGATCATACAACTTCATAAATCAAGAGGTCTTTATTCAAGGTTGTAATGGGGCCAAAGGGTTATAATGTGGTTAAAGAACAAAAGGATAAAGATATCACAAAGGTTCCAAAGAGTTCATAGAGTTTAGAGACATAATAAGATCATACAAATAAAACTTCTCAAAACTCTTATAAAGCACATATTAACATAGGCTAAATATTCATGTTGAGCCTTTGCATCATTCTAACCAACTTTGTAACATCTTTTTCTTTACTTTAACTAGAAGTTCAAGAGAAGATTTTTTGTTTTTTTAATATGGGAATGTATTTGACAATGATTCCTTTCTTTTTCTCTTGACTTTTTCTTTTCTTTTCTTCCCCCACACTTATCTTTTGTTTCCAACCCAAATTTTTAACTAAAAATATCACTTGTTTTTTTTGCAATATGTCTCAAAATATATAATCCATCTTTAGAACAAGGGTTATATTTAGGCTAGGTGTAAGTTGTGGTTACCAAATCAATAGCTTATTCAATGTAGGATCAAATTGGCTCACTAGGGGTGTGTTCTCTTGGAACATCAATAAGGGATGGCTGTTTGGCCTTGGCTAAAAATCCTAATGCCTCTATCATATTCATGTTGTCACATGCATCAATATAGTCTCAACAAGGTCTAAAGCAAGTTCTAGAGAATCATGTAATCATAAGAGCACTCAAGAAAGAAATTAGATTGATTTGTATAATGCGTCAATCATTATAGGCTCAAAAACTCACAAGGATGATTATACAAGTCAGATTAAGTCTAAACATGCTTCTTTCTCAATCAACATATCATATTAACATTGGCTCATAAAACGATTGATATCAAGTTCAATTCTCCTGAAAATCTTCTCACTAATAAATCTGTTTTAGACTTATGCAATTCATATCTCATCATATTATTGAAAAGGAACTAAAACACACTAAAAATAATAATAAAGACTCAAAAAAAAATAGTAGACAAAAATAAAAGAAATCCTAAATCAGTGGGGGTGTGATAACTCGTATAATTATATAGTTTTTAGTTATGTTTTATTATTGTTTTGTTTCAAATACGAGTTATTATTGTTTAGTCTAATTGTGTTTATGATATTTTATATTTTTATGTAATTTGGTGTTTTTCACAAGTTTCTTTGAGTGATTTCAGATTACTAGAATTAAGGGCAAATCCAGTTCAGTTCCAGTTCCGACACCTTTTGCCATATCAGCTATATCTGGAGTTTCACTGAAGCAATAAGGCTGAAATTTTAACCGTGCAAAGTTAAGAGGCATATCTATCTTTTTCATGTTTTACACTTCTTGAAACGGAGTCGTTTTCCTAGCGAAATCGACCATCAAGTTGGCTGATGTGCAATGACGTCTATGCTCACCTGTTTTCGTATTTTGCCCATATCTTCTTATCCACATCAGCAAATGAGCTGATTCTAACGGCTATGGATCAGTAACTGACAGGGGAACATTTTTCTAGAAGACCATGTGATCAGATCAGGCCTCCAATATTGACAAAATCGACCATCAAGTTGGCTGATCAAAATTTTCATACAATATGACGAAAATTGTTAGAAAAATGCACCCACCTATTATACCTACCTTTGAAATTTGTAAAGCTTGTCTCTTGTCATTCAGCCCTCCAAAATGTGTATAAATAGAGGGCCTTGGATGATTGTAGAGGATCATATTGTACATTGGTAGGATATTAGCCATTCTAATAAAATTCTCTAAGTTTTCTTCTTCTTTCTTTTCTCTAGTTTTCTTTTTCTTTATTTTCTTCTTCTTCTTTCTTTCTTTTATTTCCTTCTTAGATTCTCTTTAATTTTATGTTTATGTTTACAATGCCTATGCTAGGCTAAACTTCTATTTGGTTAAGGGTGATTTCAAAGCCCTAGACATGTTTTGTGATTGATTTTTAGATTCTATCTATCATTAATTTTCTATCAAAGTTGCTTATGTTCTTCTACAAGAATTGTTCATGATGTTGTCTTGATTTATTTAGGTGTACGACTAGATAGATCTTGATAATTATCTATTGTTAGTCTAGGAGTCTTGATCCGTGTAATTGTCTTGATTTCCTATTCATAAGTGGCAATTTGTGATTAATGATTATGATCAAGTTTTCAATAATTGCAAAGTGGAACATAACCTAAGTTGAACAATCCGAGCTTATGTGTTTGTTACTTAGATCAACCTATCTTTCTCATCATAAAGCTGCCATTAAATTGAATTTAGAGAGCTTATTCTAGGTTGTTTAATGGTTAGAGATTAAATAGAGAGCTTGTTCTATTTAACGACAAACTAAGGAAAGATTGGGATAACAGAGCTTGTTGTTATCTACGGTTGTTAACTTTGATAGTTGACTGATATTGATAGATGTGAAATTGATTCTTAATGATGTCTAGTGGTGGAGAATGAAACCTTAACCATATTTTTAATATTTGATTCTTCTTACATACTTGTTTTCTTACTTTTCTAGTTTGCTTATTTTTAAAAGTATATTTATTTTTATTGGCTGGTTATACCGCCTAATTTGTATATTAACTTTGTTTTATTTTTATTGGCTGGTTATACCGCCTAATTTAGTATATATATTGGCTGGTTATACTGCCTAATTTAGTATATATATTTTTATTGGCTGGTTATACCGCCTTGCATCATATTTACTTTAGTTTAAATCTGGCTTCAAAAACCCTTTTTCTTTTATTGTTCTTGAATTTAAGTTTTAAACTATTAACTTATAAACTAAAACCCAATCCCTGAGGACTCGACCCTTGCTAACTACTATACTTACAATTTATCTTTTTAGTGCAAGGTTAAATAAGATACACTCTTTTGGGTGCATCAAATTTTTGGCGCCGTGCCGGGGATTGCTTTCTTTAGTTTATTTGTTACTTGGTTTATTCTTATTTTCAGTTCTAATTAGTTTTATTTTCTTGTACATACAAGTTTTTCTTTTCAAATTTAAAAAAAAAAAAAAAAATTGGAATTGAGCAATCTAACACTTGAAGAGTTGGTGGCATACATGAACATGGAGAATCAACAAGCCTATCTCACCTCCCCAGTTCAACAATTGGCCATGGGAGGATGTCAAGGCCATCAAGGGTTCCAAGACCAACAGTATGATCATTACTCAAAAACTTACCATGAGGGATGGTGGGATCATACTAATTATGGCTACTCGAAAAATTACCAAGAAGTAGATCCTTATGCCAATTACACTCATCCATGTAGCTTCAATCAATCATGGTCTCAAGAACCAGATCTTCTTCAACCACCACATATGACTCAAAACTCAGGTACTTCTTTAGAAGATCTTGTCGATTTTCTTGTTACTAATACTTTGCAATTTCAACAGGAAACAAGGGCAAGCATCCGAGTTTGGAAAGGCAAATGAGCCTATTGGCTAGTAGTATGGTGGTATGGGTAGCACAAAGATCTGAAGAACTCTCTGCCCAAACAATGATTAACCCAAAGGAGAATACTACTATTGTGACCTTGAGGAATGAGGAACAAGATGAGGATGAGACAGAATTAGAGATGGATTCTATTCTTGAGGATAATGAAGCCACAAATACAAATAAGAGTATTTCGGCACCTGAGGTAACGTTTGAGATTCCAATTTTTACTAATGTTTCTTCTCCACCTTTTCCTAGTAGATTCGCAAAGTTCAAGGAGGATGAACAAGAACAAGACATGCTGGAAACCTTAAACAGTTTGTTTGTGGATGTCATTCAACAAGTACCAAAAGATGCACCATTCCTCGATGAGATATGCACCAACAAGGATGATGGAATAATACTTGTAATGGAGAATGCATCCACTGTTGTGCAAAGAAAGCTTCCTCTCAAACGCATAAATTTGGGAAATTTCATGTATGAGCCTGACAAGCCTAAAAAGCCAAGAAAGGGTGTTGGTTAGATTCAAAACACTAACTCAAGTGTTAATTGGGAAGGCAGCCCAATTAAAGATGAAATTGCCAACCTTCCATATTCAGATTTGCTTTCTCTTTCTTTTCCTTTTTCTTTTATTATTTTTATTGTTTTTATTTTTATTTCTTATGTTTCTTTGTTAATTGTGTTTACTGTTTTTTTAGGCTGCATAAGTTTCTTTTGTTTAATAGTTCTTTTCTCTTACATATAATTCTTGCATTGGGGGATAATAGCATTACATTAATGACAATGTAAGAATTATGTGTGGAGGGAAGAATTTAGGATTTTATTTAGAGTGTTTTATTTTTGAGTCTTTTTATGTTGTTTTTTTTCTTTTTGATCCTTGTTTTGAAAATAACTAGATGTAAATATAATTTTTATTTTTTTTAACCCTGGTTAAATGGCGGATAACGGTACTCCGTGATTATTTAAGTCGGTTCCATCAGCTACCCACAAAACTGATATTGTATATAAATTTATCTTTCAATTTCTCTTTCATTTTTTTTCAGGATGGATGATATTCTCACAAGATTGCAGAAACGATTTCCTCCCTTTCCTCGAAATATTTTACTGAAGCTTTACCAAGTTCGATTTGAAAGATTAAGAATGCTTATGCACAAAGGGATTCCTGGAGACATACGTTGGATAATTGAAGCCAAGGTACGTGAAGATGAATATCTTCCTGTTTTGCATTTACCAGGTACAGGTAGAAGCACTTTTGCAAAGAAGCGACGAGCAAAGCGCATGAGTTCAAATTGCCACAAATGTGCACGATGGACGTGTAACGGTAAATGTCGTTCTATTGGGATTTCGTCTTCTAATCGAGATGATAAAATTGAATTCATTAAGGATGGACTGAGTAAGGAGAATTTGGGTAATATCCAACTTTCTCTTGAGACGCATCCTAGTGGAGACGTACAAAGAGAAATTCTTGATTTATGGCCGCAATTCCAAAGGGAATGGCAACATCTTGGGAATCTGATGTTAAAAGACCCTGTTTGCCAGCTTGTAAGAAAACTGGATGGGAAGCATATCCTCGACTCATAGAAGGCGTTTAAGCCGTTTCTGGACGTAAAACCAGAGGAAGATGCCAAATACACTTTCGGCGACATTATTACTCTTGACTTTTACGGTTGATTTTTCTTCTCTTTTTGATTTTCTTCCTGAAATCACGCAAAAATCTTTTGTTAGGTTAACATTTTCTTCTGACAGGTCAGATACACTTTCGGCGACATTATTACTCTTGTCTGATTCACTACTCAGTCCTCTATATATTACACCATGTACTCATTCTCTTTCAGGCACTCGAAGAAAAAAAAAATGGAAAGTACTTCATCCCAGCGCATTAAAAAAATTTGTGTCTTTGGAGGTGCTTATCCAGGGAAAAATAACATATTCGCTGATGAAGCCATAAGAGTTGGAGTAATACTTGCCCAACAAAAGATCCACTTGATTTATGGAGGCGGTAGTACGGGTTTAATGGGAGCAGTCGCTACAGCAGCACACGCCGGAGGAAGTCCAGTTCTAGGAATCGTGCCAAAACTATTCACAAGTTTTTGTGGACCTACCGTGGGTAAGGAAATACAAGTCTGGAGTATCCCTGAACGGATGACAATCATGTACCATTCTGCCGATGCATTCATTGCTTTACCAGGAGGTCTGGGTACATTGGAAGAAATAGCTTGCGTGGCTTCTTGGTCATCTTTGGTCACAAATAAGAAACCCATTGGTTTGCTTAATATTAATGGTTATTTTAGTAATTTGCTTTCATATTTAGATAATGCTGTGGATAATGGATTCATGTTTTCAGAGGCAAGGAGAACCATAATTTCTGCTACAACCATTGAAGATTTACTTAAAAAGCTCCAAGCTTATGAGTGTTTATCTGCTACGGTTGTTTCGCAAACGCTCGGAAAAAGAAAAAGAGATATGGATGAGCAAGGAGTGGATTGCACTTTGTCTTTGTGACATTATCTAACATTTTGCTTGTTGTGTCTCAGTTATAATAAGTGGTTAGCAACCTCTGCAGGTAATATCTCCTAAATTCTACCTTTAAAATTTGACATTGGGGACAATGTC
The DNA here is from genome assembly GCA_030761205.1 of Fremontodendron californicum. Lineage (NCBI taxonomy): Eukaryota > Viridiplantae > Streptophyta > Magnoliopsida > Malvales > Malvaceae > Fremontodendron > Fremontodendron californicum. The sequence continues at coordinate 7,973,972 of JAULJL010000037.1, forward strand.
ATATTTTAGTAGGGGGTAAGGGACATATTTTGCTAATTTAAAAAAAAAAAAATTTGTTGTGTTTTAAGACATTTAGAAGTATTCATTCTGAACAAGGTCTGAGTAAGGGAGACTTGAGACATACCTTGTCAGTTTGATTTAATCTTCTAAAAAAAAAAAAAAGCATGTTTAAACTTTGTGTGTTTTTAGTGTGCTTTAGTTACTTTCAATACTATGATGAGATATGAATTGCATAAGTCTAAAACAAATTTATTAGTGAGAAGATTTTCATGAGAATTGAGCTTGATGTCAACTCTTTTATGAGCCAATGTTAATATGATATGTTGATTGAGAAAGAAGCATGTTTAGACTTAATCTGACTTGTATAATCATCCTTGTGAGTTTTTGAGCCTATAATGATTGATGCATTATACAAATCAATCTAATTTCTTTCTTGAGTGCTCTTATGATTACATGATTCTCTAGAACTTGCTTTAAACCGTTTGAGACTATATTGATACATGTGACAACATGAATATGATAGTGGCATTAGGATTATAACCAAAGCCAAACAGCCATCCATTATTAATGTTCTAAGAGAACATCCCCACTAGTGAGCCAATTTGAGCCTACATTGAATAAGCTATTTATTTGGTAACCACAACTTACACCTAGCCTAAATATAACCCTTGTTCTAAAGATGGATTATATATTTTGAGACATATTGCAAAAAAACAAGGGATATTTTTAGTTAAAAATTTGGGTTGGAAACAAAAGATAAGTGTGGGGGAAGAAAAGAAAAGAAAAAGTCAAGAGAAAAAGAAAGGGATCATTGTCAAATACATTCCCATATTAAAAAAAAATCTTCTCTTGAACTTCTAGTTAAAGTAAAGAAAAAGATGTTACAAAGTTGGTTAGAATGATGCAAAGGCTCAATATGAATATTTAGCCTATGTTATTATGTGCTTTATAAGAGTTTTGAGAAGTTTTATTTGTATGATCTTATTATGTCTCTAAACTCTATGAACTCTTTGGAACCTTTGTGATATCTTTATCCTTTTGTTCTTTAACCACATTATAACCCTTTGGCCCCATTACAACCTTGAATAAAGACCTCTTGATTTATGAAGTTGTATGATCTAAATAGTGGAGAATAGGTGGACAAGCAGGCATATGGTAGAAGTGTTTTCATGAGATTGATTGAGTGTAAACACTTTACCACTACTTTAAAGAGTGAAAATCAAGAGAGTATCCCATGTGAGAAGTTGAGATTAAGTTTGAATATGCACTATTTTAATTGAAATATGTTATGTTAATATTGGCTTAACTCAAACTATTTACATTCAAGCAAGATTTTTTGTGAATTTCTTTAAGCTATTGATTAGTTTTTAAGACTTGTCCAATGATTATCTCTAATTTATATTGGAAGGATTAGTTATAATTATTATTTTTAGTTTTTCTTATGTCTTCAATGTTTGTGGGTATCGTCCTAGTAAACCCTCACGAGACTAAACTCGTCCACTAGGGACACCTAGGGGTTTAAAGGCTTGTGTCACATGCTAAGTGCCACCGTGATTTCCTACGAAAGTGGATTAGATTAGATTTTCTTATTTTATTTTTATTGAGTCGTTGCTAGGGACTAGCAACAATCTAAGTGTGGGGGTGTGATAACTCGTATAATTATATAGTTTTTAGTTATGTTTTATTATTGTTTTGTGTCAAATACGAGTTATTATTGTTTAGTCTAATTGTGTTTATGATCTTTTATATTTTTATGTAATTTGGTGTTTTTCACAAGTTTCTTTGAGTGATTTCAAATTACTAGAATTAAGGGCAAATCCAGTTCAGTTCCAGTTCCGACACCTTTTGCCATATCAGCTATATCTGGAGTTTCACTGAAGCAATAAGGCTGAAATTTTAACCGTGCAAAGTTAAGAGGCATATCTATCTTTTTCATGTTTTACACTTCTTGAAACGGAGTCGTTTTCCTAGCGAAATCGACCATCAAGTTGGCTGATGTGCAATGACGTCTGTGCTCACCTGTTTTCATATTTTGCCCATATCTTCTTATCCACATCAGCAAATGAGCTGATTCTAATGGCTATGGATCAGTAACTGACAGGGGAACATTTTTCTAGAAGACCATGTGATCAGATCAGGCCTCCAATATTGACAAAATCGACCATCAAGTTGGCTGATCAAAATTGTCATACAATATGACGAAAATTGTTAAGAAAAATGCACCCACCTATTATACCTACCTTTGAAATTTGTAAAGCTTGTCTCTTGTCATTCAGCCCTCCAAAATGTGTATAAATAGAGGGCCTTGGATGATTGTAGAGGATCATATTGTACATTGGTAGGATATTAGCCATTGTAATAAAATTCTCTAAGTTTTCTTCTTCTTTCTTTTCTCTAGTTTTCTTTTTCTTTATTTTCTTCTTCTTCTTTCTTTCTTTTATTTCCTTCTTAGATTCTCTTTAATTTTATGTTTATGTTTACAATGCCTATGCTAGGCTAAACTTCTATTTGGTTAAGGGTGATTTCAAAGCCCTAGACATGTTTTGTGATTGATTTTTAGATTCTATCTATCATTAATTTTCTATCAAAGTTGCTTATGTTCTTCTACAAGAATTGTTCATGATGTTGTCTTGATTTATTTAGGTGTACAACTAGATAGATCTTGATAATTATCTATTGCTAGTCTAGGAGTCTTGATCCGTGTAATTGTCTTGATTTCCTATTCATAAGTGGCAATTTGTGATTAATGATTATGATCAAGTTTTCAATAATTGCAAAGTGGAACATAACCTAAGTTGAACAATCCGAGCTTATGTGTTTGTTACTTAGATCAACCTATCTTTCTCATCATAAAGCTGCCATTAAATTGAATTTAGAGAGCTTATTCTAGGTTGTTTAATGGTTAGAGATTAAATAGAGAGCTTGTTCTATTTAACGACAAACTAAGGAAAGATTGGGATAACAGAGCTTGTTGTTATCTACGGTTGTTAACTTTGATAGTTGGCTGATATTGATAGATGTGAAATTGATTCTTAATGATGTCTAGTGGTGGAGAATGAAACCTTAACCATATTTTTAATATTTGATTCTTCTTACATACTTGTTTTCTTACTTTTCTAGTTTGCTTATTTTTAAAAGTATATTTATTTTTATTGGATGGTTATACCGCCTAATTTTTATATTAACTTTGTTTTATTTTTATTGGCTGGTTATACCGCCTAATTTAGTATATATATTGGCTGGTTATACCGCCTAATTTAGTATATATATTTTTATTGGCTGGTTATACCGCCTTGCATCATATTTACTTTAGTTTAAATCTGGCTTCAAAAACCCTTTTTCTTTTATTGTTCTTGAATTTAAGTTTTAAACTATTAACTTATAAACTAAAACCCAATCCCTGAGGACTCGACCCTTGCTAACTACTATACTTACAATTTATCTTTTTAGTGCAAGGTTAAATAAGATACACTCTTTTGGGTGCATCATGGAACATAACCTAAGTTGAACAATCCGAGCTTATGTGTTTGTTGCTTGGATCAACCTATCTTTCTCATCATAAAGCTGCCATTAAATTGAATTTAGAGAGCTTATTCTAGGTTGTTTAATGGTTAGAGATTAAATAGAGAGCTTCTTCTATTTAACGACAAACTAAGGAAAGATTGGGATAACAGAGCTTGTTGTTATCTACGGTTGTTAACTTTGATAGTTGGTTGATATTGATAGATCTAAATTGATTCTTAATGATGTCTAGTGGTGGAGAATGAAACCTTAACCATATTTTTCATATTTGATTCTTCTTACTTACTTGTTTTCTTACTTTTCTAGTTTGCTTATTTTTAAAAGTATATTTATTTTTATTGGCTGGTTATACCGCCTAATTTATATATTAACTTTGTTTTATTTTTATTGGCTGGTTATACCGCCTAATTTAGTATATATATTTTTATTGGCTGGTTATACCGCCCAATTTAGTATATATATTTTTATTGGCTGGTTATACCGCCTTGCATCTTATTCTTATTATTTACTTTAGTTTAAATCTGGCTTCAAAAACCCCTTTTCTTTTATTGTTTTCTTTGAACGTAAGTTATAAACTAATAACTCATAGATTAAAACCCAATCCTTGAGGACTCGACCCTTGCTAATCATTATACTTACAATTGATCTTTTTAGTGCAAGGTTAAATAAGATACACTCTTTTGGGTGCATCAAAAGTCACTCTTATGTCCAAATGAATTTGATTGCATTCTATAAGAATGTATTGAAAAAACAAGTACACTTGGTGTTTGGCACGTTTCATGAGTTTGAAATGTGCATGATGGTGTATGATGTCACATGTCACAAATCGATTGGTGACATATATGCTTGATGGTGTTTATGTGTCACACCTGTGTGCCACATCATCTAGGCCACCTAGCTACCACTAGCTAGTGTCACTCCACCTCATAGAGTGTCACTCACCTAGCTACCCTTCAGCTACATCTAGCTAAGTCAGCTGGTGTCCAGCTAACTTGAGCTGACTTGAGCCGAGTAAGCTTTCACTTTGAGCTCCTTATGAGCTTCAATAAGCTTATCTCATCTCCTTGCTAGTTTACCATCATCATACATCATTCATAAGAAGTTAATCTTGTGCGTACTTGGTGATTTGTTCACTTATGTCCAAATACTTTCAACAGCTCCCACTCGCACATTATGAACTTGATGCTATCATCCACAAATATTCAGACCAAAGACATAATCAAGGCAAAGCATTCAAACATTTGAATAACATATGCAAGTAGGTCATGTGACCCTAGGTATTCAATGGAATTCATCTCAATATGCAATTGTTAAGTTAGACATAAGAGATCTTACTCAATCCATAGAATACATCCATGACTTATCATATATATCAAATCATAATAACTCTTACGTTATTCATGTTAATGATCCATATATCATTAACCATGCCTTATGTGCTCTAAGACTTGTCGATACATAGTTTGGCTACTTTCAATCCCTTTCATGTGAGTTGAAAACACATTTCAAACTATAAAACGTACCAAACACTGATGCACCCAAAAGAGTATATCTTTATTTAACCTTGCACTAAAAAGATCAATTGTAAGTATAGTAGTTAGCAAGGGTCGAGTCCTCAGGGATTGGGTTTTACTTTATAAGTTAATATTTTAAAACTTAAATTCAAGGAAAACAAAAGAAAAAGGGGTTTTGAAATAGTTTTAAAAATAAGCAAACAAGAAAAGTAAGATGCAAGTAAGAAATAAGAAATCAAATATGAGAGAAATATGGTTAAGGTTTCATTCTCCACCACTAGACATCATTAAGAACCAAATTTAGATCTATCAATATCAACCAACTATCAAAGTTAACAACCGTAGATAACAACAAGCTCTGTTACCCCAATCTTTCCTTAATTTGTCGTTAAATAGAACAAGCTCTCTATTTAACCTCTAACTATCAAACAACCTAGAATAAGCTCTCTAAGTTCAACTTAATAGCAGCTTTATGATGAGAAAGATAGGTTGATCTAAGCAACAAACACATAAGCTCGGATTCTTCAACTTAGGTTATGTTCCACTTTGCAATTATTGAAAACTTGACCATAATCATTAATCACAAATTGCCACTTATGAATAGGAAATCAAGACAATTACACGGATCAAGACTCCTAAACTAGCAATAGATAATTATCAAGATCGACCTAGTTGTACACCTAAACAAATCAAGACAACATCATAAACAATTCTTGTAGAAGAACATAAGCAACTTTGATAGAAAATTAATGATAGATAGAATCTAAAAATCAATTACATAACAAGTCTAGGGCTTTGAAATCACCCTTAACCAAATAAAAGTTTAGCCTAGCATAGGCATAGATAATATATACATAAAACTAAAAACAAAAATAAAAGAATGGAGATGAAGAAGAATAATAATGATGATCCTTGAGTCTCCTCAAAAGATGTCTAGTTTGTGGCTCAAAAGATGGTATTTATAGAGCTTTCAAACCCTGACAATAAGTCCTTGCCGCACAAGTAAGCCTGGAGGTGCAAAAATCACGTTTTTGCCTTCTTTTTTTTTTTTCAGATTTGCGATTAGGGTTTTTCTGGCCGCAGGGTTCTTTAGGGAGATCTTCTAGCGCCATTTTGAATGCCCATTTCTTTTCCGATTTGGGCCCATAATATATCGTTGGAAAGATAATCAAGTGAACTGCAAAAGTCGAGAAGGAAGTTTCTTCAAATAAAGAGTATATAATCATGTTTTCCTTATAACAAGCTCTGGAGGTCAAATCTGCCTCATTGCTTTTCAACCAGAAATTGATATTTTTGACTCCCAAGTCTTCTTCCATCTTGTGATTACGATTTTGTAAGCTCTTTACCATCATTATTGACATCTTTTGACTTCATTCTCCTTATTGTACCTAAAATTCAAAAATATATTATAAGTAAACAAGATAAAGATCGAAAACATAACAAAAACTAAAGGTAGAAAGGCATAAAATGTATATTTTATGAGCTTATCTAACACCAAGTGCACTTGTTTTTTCAAGACATTCTTATACTTGAACTCATTTATATTACACAAAGTAATATGCGCTCGTCTTTCAAGTATAAATGCCATATGTATCTTAACAAAGTCTTTCCTTTTGCACTACAATCTGAAACTATGCATTTACCCAATAAGGTTCCAACAATCCGCATTTTCCATAGTTATAGGAGATCCCGTCAAAGTAAACACAATACTTTCAAATCATCAAAATTAGTCAATAGTCACTAAGAGCAACAATCTGATCAAAACTTATTTCAATCAAAGAAACCCACACCACAAGAAGACATGGATCACTCCTTGTTTTCTTTTTTTTTTGGTCATCTTATACACATGATATGCGCATGTGCTACAGTATTATCTCCACTTAAATGATTTACTTCAAAACATGGGTTTGTCAACTCCCACTTAAATCATTTAATCGTGGACATCCCTTCAATGGACTCCCACTTGAATAAACAAGTCTATATAATTGCCACATATAGAATTATCAGCCTGATGCACCCAAAAGAGTGTATCTTATTTAACCTTGCACTAAAAAGATAAATTGTAAGTATAGTAGTTAGCAAGGGTCGAGTCCTCAGGGATTGGGTTTTAGTTTATAAGTTAATAGTTTATAACTTACGTTCAAAGAAAACAATAAAAGAAAAGGGGTTTTTGAAGCCAGATTTAAACTAAAGTAAATAATAAGAATAAAATGCAAGGCGGTATAACCAGCCAATAAAAATATATATACTAAATTAGGCGGTATAACCAGCCAATAAAAATATATATACTAAATTAGGCGGTATAACCAGCCAATAAAAATATATATACTAAATTAGGCGGTATAACCAGCCAATAAAAATATATATACTAAATTAGGCGGTATAACCAGCCAATAAAAATAAAACAAAGTTAATATACAAATTAGGCGGTATAACCAGCCAATAAAAATAAATATAGTTTTAAAAATAAGCAAACTAGAAAAGTAAGAAAACAAGTAATTAAGAAGAATCAAATATGAAAAATATGGTTAAGGTTTCATTCTCCACCACTAGACATCATTAAGAATCAATTTCAGATCTATCAATATCAACCAACTATCAAAGTTAACAACCGTAGATAACAACAAGCTCTGTTATCCCAATCTTTCCTTAGTTTGTCGTTAAATAGAACAAGCTCTCTATTTAATCTCTAACCATTAAACAACCTAGAATAAGCTCTCTAAATTCAATTTAATGGCAGCTTTATGATGAGAAAGATAGGTTGATCTAAGCAACAAACACATAAGCTCGGATTGTTCAACTTAGGTTATGTTCCACTTTGCAATTATTGAAAACTTAACCATAATCATTAATCACAAATTGCCACTTATGAATAGGAAATCAAGACAATTACACGGATCAAGATTCCTAAACTAGCAATAGATAATTATCAAGATCTATCTAGTTGTACACCTAAATAAATCAAGACAACATCATGAACAATTCTTGTAGAAGAACATAAGCAACTTTGATAGAAAATTAATGATAGATAGAATCTAAAAATCAATCACAAAACATGTCTAGGGCTTTGAAATCACCCTTAACCAAATAGAAGTTTAGCCTAGCATAGGCATTGTAAACATAAACATAAAATTAAAGAGAATCTAAGAAGGAAATAAAAGAAAGAAAGAAGAAGAAGAAAATAAAGAAAAAGAAAACTAGAGAAAAGAAAGAAGAAGAAAACTTAGAGAATTTTATTACAATGGCTAATATCCTACCAATGTACAATATGATCCTCTACAATCATCCAAGGCCCTCTATTTATACACATTTTGGAGGGCTAAATGACAAGAGACAAGCTTTACAAATTTCAAAGGTAGGTATAATAGGTGGGTGCATTTTTCTAACAATTTTCGTCATATTGTATGACAATTTTGATCAGCCAACTTGATGGTCGATTTTGTCAATATTGGAGGCCTGATCTAATCACATGGTCTTCTAGCAAAATGTTCCCCTGTCAGTTACTGATCCATGTCCGTTGGAATCAGCTCATTTGCTGATGTGGATAAGAAGATATGGGCAAAATACGAAAACAGGTCAGCACAGACGTCATTGCACATCAGCCAACTTGATGGTCGATTTCGCTAGGGAAAACGACTCCGTTTCAAGAAGTGTAAAACATGAAAACGATAGATATGCCTCTTAACTTTGCACGGTTAAAATTTCAGCCTTATTGCTTTAGTGAAACTCTAGATATAGCTGATATGGCAAAAGGTGTCGGAACTGGAACTGAACTGGATTTGCCCTTAATTCTAGTAATCTGAAATCACTCAAAGAAACTTGTGAAAAACACCAAATTACATAAAAATATAAAAGATCATAAACACAATTTTGACTAAACAATAATAACTCGTATTTGACACAAAACAATAATAAAACATAACTAAAAATTATATAATTATACGAGTTATCACAGCCATATAAGCCAGTTCAATAATACTCAAATACTGTACAGGTCTTAATTAATCAAACACATTGATTAACTTGATTATTCACATCTTGAACATTCACACCTGGCTACATAGGTTTAATTCATGTATGTGTGGTCATACATGTTTGGTAAATCACACATTACCTCATCTTGATTCTCTTAATCAAGGCGACCAATATGCTCAAGTTCTCACAAGTTTGGAAGATGTGACTCCCACAAGAATAAGTATACTCTCATTTTAAGAACAACATATGTCCATTAGAGAACCAATGTCTTGACCTCAAAACAACAAATGTCTATTACTTATTCACTAGACCTCAAGACACCCATTCTTGTCATGTTTCCTAGATCTTCTTTGATCTTGTCCCATATAGAAATTACCATGGAATCAGGCCATCTTGGATCCTATCATTCCCCCTTTCCTCAAAAAGATTCATCCTCGAATCTTAGCCTTGTGTGTGAGAATGAGGGCGCTAGGTACAAAATCAAGGTGATGCACAATGCCGCTTATGGGTGGTAACCCGTCCTGCAACTCCTCCAAATATAAATCCTCACAATCTTTCAACAAAGAAACAGGCAAAATGGGAAGAGAATGGTTATGAGCATCAAGAATAAGAACATCACTCTCCTTTGCATTAGAAAATTTCTCAAATTCTTTGTTTCCCTCGATAGGAATTGTCATAACGTGCCAAATATGAATTCAGCATGCTAGACACAAATCATGGAGTCGCCACTAATCATCTAATCTAGGTGTGATTAGTCACCTATACGAATCTATCCTATTTAAAGTAATCCTAAGCTTGACTAAGGCACCTTAAAAAGAATGGGTTCTGGCTTACTTATCAGAACTAGGTTCGGGAGTACGGTTACATGTGAGGAAGGATTAGCACCCTCACGACGCCTATCTAAGAGATAGTACCTAATTAGTCTTGTGATACTTAAAAAGTCTTAATTAAATGGTCTTGTCTATCCTATTTCATTTTAATTGTTAAAGTTAGAAATCTCGAAAATCATTTTTTTTAGGTCTTCCTTCCATTCATTCTGGAGAAAATACTAAAAAACGTTTCATCACCTCGAGAGTATTCAAAAGAAACCATTCGTTCTATTGAAGAGGCTCCGTCTTCGAAAAAGTTAGATTATTTAGCAAAGTTATTTCTCTTAAATTAATCTTCCAAAATTAATCCACATTTTTATTAATGTTTGTTCGAAAAATAAATTCTGATCTTAATATCGAAAATTATCCTTTAGAATATTCTTCCATTTGTTTTGGAGAATTTTTAAGAGAATTTTCATACCTTGAAATTTCTTAAAAGTCAACCATTCATAACTCTCTTGAATTTCATCATCGGAAAACTCTTAATTTATCCTTCGATTTTAATTAGGCATTTATTATGGAAAATTATCTGGAAAAGGAGATATTGAAAATTAATTATTTTAAAAGAACAAATTTTGATCTTTATTGATATCAAAAATAATGCCTTAAAAAATCCTTCCTTTCATTCTGGAGAATTTTTAAGAGAATTCTCTCACCTAGAAATTTCTTAGAAATCCACCGTTCGTGATCTCTACGAATTTCATCGTTGGAAAAGATCTCCATTTATTATTTTAAATTAATTAATCCTCATTTAAAAATTAATCTAATCTTATTAATAAATAAATTAATAGTTAATTATAATAAAAAATATACTAAAATATAATGATAATAATATAAAAATAAAATAATAATAATAGTTAATAAGTATCTAATAATAAATAATTCATAAACAATTAATAATTAGCTCACAAAATAAACCTTTCTAAAAAAAATCTTCTTTTTTCTCTCAACTTCTTCTTCTTCAAAAACACCAAGAACACCAACCCAGAAAATTTCCAGATTTTTGGTCACTGCCAGCTGCCGCCTTTGCAGTTCCTCGTCGCCGCCGATCTCAGATCTCCAGTTTTAGAAGAATCCCAAAAAATCTCTAAAAATTCCTTTCGATCTCCTCTTTCCAAAAATCAACTTAGTTTTTCTCGAATCTAACCAAATAATCCTAGATCTGAGTTCGAAAGTCGCAACTTCAACCTCTCCGATCTCCTCCGTTGGCCGCCGAACGATCACCAAACTTCAACCTAAGCTTCGTCTAATTAAAACCAAGATTTTCCACTACTAAACACTATTCGAAACAACTCCTAGCATTAAGAATCAAAATTTTCGAAATTCACCAAATTTTTTTTTTTCTTCTACTGATCTTGCTTGCTTATTCCGAAAATTGTATATTTTCTGATGTCATTTGTGGTTGAGGCTTGGGATCATTATATAGGAAAGGAATTTAGGTTTTAATCTAGTTAGGAGTCTTTAATCTGATCAAGAAAGGATTTTTTTATTCCAACCATAACTCTTAGAGTCCAAGTTTAATCCAAAAAAGAATTTTAGTTCAACCCATACTTTTTTTTTGATTATTCCAACCATAATTGTCTAATGCTCGGATTGTTCAACTTAGGTTATGTTCAACTTTGCAATTATTGAAAACTTGACCATAATCATTAATCACAAATTGCCACTTATGAATAGGAAATCAAGACAATTACACGGATCAAGACTCCTAAACTAGCATTAGACAATTATCAAGATTTATCTAGTTGGCCACCTAAACAAATCAAAACATCATCATGAACAATTTTAATAGAAGAAAATAAGCAACTTTGATAGAAAACAATGATAGATAGATTCTGAAAATTAATTACATAACATGTCTAGGGCTTTGAAATCACCCTTAACCAAATAAAAGTTTAGCCTAGCATAGCATGGATAATATATACATAAAACTAAAAAGGAAAATAAAAGAATGGAGAAGAAGAAGAATAATAATGATGATCCCTTGAGTCTCCTCAAAAGATGTCTAATTTGTGGCTCAAAAGATGGTATTTATAGAGCTTTAAAACCTTGAGAATAAGTCTTTGCCGCACAAGTAAGCCTAGAGGTGCAAAAATCACGTTTTTGCCTTTTTTTCAGATTTGCGATTAGGGTTTTTCTGGCCGCAGGGTTCTTTAGGGAGATCTTCTAGCGCCATTTTGAATGCCCATTTCTTATCCGATTTGAGTCCATAATATATCGTTGGAAAGATAATCAAGTCAACTTCAAAATTTAAGAGGAAGTTTCTTCAAATAAACAATCTAACATCATGTTTTCCTTGCAACAAGCTCCGGAGGTCAAATCTGCCTGATTGCTTTTCAACCACAAATTGATATTTTTGACTCCCAAGTCTTCTTCCATCTTGTGATTATGATTTTGTAAGCTATTTACCATCATTATTGACATCTTTTGACTTCATTCTCCTTATTTTACCTAAAATTAAAAAACATATTAAAAGTAAACAAGATAAAGATCGAAAACATAACAAAAACTAAAGGTAGAAAGGCATAAAATGTATATTTTATGAGCTTATCAAATACCCCCACACTTAGCTTTTTGCTAGTCCTCGAGCAAAACTAAATAAAAATAAAATAAGAAAATCTAATCTAATCCACTTTCGTAGGAAATCACAGTGGCACTTAGCATGTGACACAAGCCTTTAAACCGATAGGTGTCCCTAGTGGACGAGTTTAGTCTCGTGAGGGTTTACTAGAACGATACCCACAAACATTGAAAACATAAGAAAAACTAAAAAAATTAAAAACAATAATAATAATTACAACTAATCTTTCCCATATAAATTAGATATAATCATTGGACAAGTCTTATCAACTAATCAATAGCTTAAAGAAATTCACAAAAAAAACTTGCTTGAATGTAAATAGTTTGAGTTAAGCCAATATTAACATAACATCTTTCAATCAAAATAGTGCATATTCAAACTTAATCTCAACTTCTCACTAGGATACTCTCATGATTTTCACTCTTTAAAGTAGTGGTAAAGTGTTTACACTCAATCAATCTCATGAAAGCAGTTATACGATATGCTTGCTTGTCCACCTATTCTCCACTATTTAGATCATGCAACTTCATAAATCAAGAGGTCTTTAATCAAGGTTGTAATGGGGCCAAGGGGTTGTAATGTGGTTAAAGAATATAAGATAAAATATATTACAAAGGTTCCAAAGACTTCATAGAATTTAAAGACAAAATAAGATTTTGCAAATATGACTTCTCAAAACTCTTATAAAGCACATAATAATATAGGCTAAATATTCATGTTGAGCCTTTGCTTCATTCTAACCAACTTTGTAACATCTTTTTCTTTAACCAAAAGTTTAAGAGATGATTTTTTTTTTTTTCAATATGGGAATGTATATGACAATGATCCCTTTCTTTTTCTCTTGACTTTTTTTTTTTCTTTTCTTCCCCCACACTTATCTTTTGTTTCCAACCCAAATTTTCAACTAAAAATATCCCTTGTTTTTTGCAATATGTCTCAAAATATATAATCCATCTTTAGAACAAGGGTAAGAATATAAGTATATTTAGGCTAGGTGTAAGTTGTGGTTACCAATAAAATAGCATATTTAATGTAGGCTCAAATTGGCTCACTAGTGGGGATGTTCTCTTGGAACATTAATAATGGATGGCTGTTTGGCCCTGATTATAATCCTAATGCCTCTATCATATTCATGTTATCACATGCATCAATATAGTCTCAACAAGGTTTAAAGCAAGTTCTAGAGAATCATGTAATCATAAGAGCACTCAAGAAAGAAATTAGATTGATATGTATAATGCATCAATCATATAGGCTCAAAACTCACAAGGATTATTATACAAGTCAATTTTAAGTCTAAACATGCTTCTTTCTCAATCAACATATCATATTAAAATTGGCTCCATGAAAAATGATATCAAGCTTAATTTTATTGAAAAATCTTCTCACTACTAAACTAGTTTTAGACCTTTGCAATTCATATCTCATCATAGTATAGAAAAAAAACTAAAACACACTAAAATTTTTAATAATAATAATAATATTAAAGACTCATAAAAAAAATAATAGCCAAAAATAAAATAAATCGTAAATCCTTCCCCCCACACTTAATTCTTACATTGTCCTCAATGTAATGCTATTAACCCAAATGAAACAATCATGTGTAAGAGAAAAGAACTAATAACATAAGAATAGAAATAACTAAGACTCAAAACAAAACAAATTCATGTAACCTAAATAATCCTAAAATACTAAACAAATAATTAACAAATAAACATAAAAATAAATAAATAAAAACAATAAAAATAATAAAAGAAAAAGGAAAAGGAAAAGAAAGCAAATCTGAGTATGGGAGGTTGGTATTTTCTTCATTAATTGGGCTGCCTTCCCAATTAGTACTTGATTTAAGTTGTCCAACCTAACCAACACCCCTTCTTGGTTTTTTAGGCTTGTTAGGCTCATACATGAAACTTTCCAAATTTGAGCATTTGATAGGAAGCTTTCTTTGCACAAAAGTGGATGCATTCTCCATTACAAGTATTATTCCATCATCCTTTGTGGTGCATATCTCATCGAGGAATGGAGCATATTTTGATACTTGTTGAATGGCATCCAAAAACAAGTTGTTTAAGGTTTCCGGCATGTGTTGTTCATGTTCCTCCTCCTTGAACTTTGTGAATCTATTAGGAAAAGGTGGAAAAGAAACATTAGTAAAAATTGGAACCTTAAACGTTACCTCAGGTGCCAAAGTACTCTTATTTGGATTTGTAGCTTTATTATCCTCAAGAATAGAATCCATCTCTAATTTTGTCTCATCCTCATCTTGTTTCTCATTCCTCAAGGTCACAATAGTAGCATTCTCCTTTGGGTTAATCATCGTTTGGGCAGGGAGTTCTTCAGATCTTTGTGCTACCCATCCCACCATACTACTAACCAATTGGCTCATTTGTTTTTCCAAACTCTGGATGCTTGCCCTTGTTTCCTGTTGAAATTGCAAAGAATCAGTAACAAGAGAATAGACAAGATCTTCTAAAGAAGTACCTGAGTTTTGAGTCATATGTGATGGCTGAAAAAAGATCTGGTTCTTGAGACCATGATTGATTGAAGCCAGATGGATGAGTGTAATTGGCATAAGTGTCAACTTCTTGGAAATTTTTTGAGTAGCCATAATTAGTATGATCCCACCATCCCTCATGGTAAGTGTTTGAGTAATGATCATGTGATTGGTCTTGGAACCCTTGATGGCCTTGACATCCTCCCATGGCCAATTGTTGAACTGGGAGGTGAGATTGGCTTGTTGATTCTCCATGTTCATGTATGCCACCAACTCTTCAAGTGTTAGATTGCTCTATTCCATCGTTTTTTTTTTCAAAATTTGAAAAGAAAAATTTGTATATACAAGAAAATAAAACTAATTAGAACTGAAAATAAGAATAAACCAAGTACCAAATAAACTAAAGAAAGCAATCCCCGGCAACGGCGCCAAAAATTTGATGCACCCAAAAGAGTGTATCTGGTACACCCAAAAGAGTGTATCTTATTTAACCTTGCACTTAAAAAGTATCAATTGTAGAGTATAATGATTAGCAAGGGTCGAGTCCTCAGGGATTGGGTTTTAGTTTATAAGTTGATAGTTTAAAACTTAAATTCAGGAACAATAAAAGAAAAGGGGGTTTTGAAATAGTTTTAAAAATAAGCAAACAAGAAAAGTAAGATGCAAGTAAGAAATAAGAAATCAAATATGAGAGAAATATGGTTAAGGTTTCATTCTCCACCACTAGACATCATTAAGAATCAATTTCAATTCTATCAATATCAACCAACTATCAAAGTTAACAACCGTAGATAACAACAAGCTCTGTTATCCCAATCTTTCCTTAGTTTGTCGTTAAATAGAACAAGCTCTCTATTTAATCTCTAACCATCAAACAACCTAGAATAAGCTCTCTAAATTCAATTTAATGGCAGCTTTATGATGAGAAAGATAGGTTGATCTAAGCAACAAACACATAAGCTCGGATTGTTCAACTTAGGTTATGTTTCACTTTGCAATTATTGAAAACTTGACCATAATCATTAATCACAAATTGCCACTTATGAATAGGAAATCAAGACAATTACACGGATCAAGACTCCTAAACTAGCAATAGATAATTATCAAGATCTATCTAGTTGTACACCTAAACAAATCAAGACAACATCATGAACAATTCTTGTAGAAAAACATAAGCAACTTTGATAGAAAATTAATGATAGATAGAATCTGAAAATCAATTATAAAACATGTCTAGGGCTTTGAAATCACCCTTAACCAAATAAAAGTTTAACCTAGCATAGCTATTGTAAACATAAACATAAAATTAAAGAGAATCTAAGAAGGAAATAAAAGAAAGAATGAAGAAGAAGAAAATAAAAAAAAAAAGAAAACTAGAGAAAGGAAAGAAGAAGAAAACTTAGAGAATTTTATTATAATGGCTAATATCCTACCAATCTACCATGTCTCTTACAATCATCCAAGGCCCTCTATTTATACACATTTTGGAGAGCTAAATGACAAGAGACAAGCTTTATAAATTTCAAAGGTAGGTATAATAGCTGGGTGCATTTTTCTAACAATTTTCGTCATTGCATATGACAATTCTGATCAGCCAGCTTGATGGTTGATTTTGTCAATGTTGGAGGCTTGATCTGATCAAATGGTCTTCTATAAAAATGTTCCCCTATCAGTGTGTGATCCATAGCCGTTGGATTCAGCTTATTTGCTGATGTGGATCAGAAGATATGGTCAAAATACCAAAACTGGTCAGCACAGACGTCATTGCACATCAGCCAACTTGATGGTTGATTTCGCTAGGGAAAACGACTCCGTTTCAAGAAGTGTAAAGCATGAAAAAGATAGATATGCCTCTTAACTTTGCACTGTAAAAATTTCAGCCTTAATGCTTCAGTGAAACTCTAGATATAGCTGATATGGCAAAAGGTGTCGGAACTGGAACTGAACTGGATTTGCCCTTAATTTTTGATTTAACCTAGTAATCTGAAATCACTCAAAGAAACTCGTGAAAAACACCAAATTACATAGAAATATAAAAGATCATAAAATCAATTAGACTAAGCAATAATAACTCGTATTTGACACAAAACAATAATAAAACATAACTAAAAACTATATAATTATACGAGTTATCACACCCCCACACTTAGATTGTTGCTAGTCCCTAGCAACGACTCAATCCTAGAAAAAATAAAAAGAAACAGGAAAACAAGTTAAAGGGATCTCAAACAAACAAGCAAGATCAAGCGTAAGAATTGGCAAGGCATCTAATTAATTATCATTGGCATATTAAGTTCGAGTAAAGGGTCAATGAAATTAAAATTGAAGGCATTACCGTACGATTGAGGAACTTCCTTCTTGGCGAGACTTTAGCTAGCCATGGAGGACTAGGCAAACTATAGCTTCATAAGTACACATGCTAAGATCCTTGTCACCGCAGTTCACAAGTGAACTCGACAAATCTGATCGGTACAGAGATGAATCTGAGGCTTATGGACAAGTGAGGGGTGGAATGTTCAAACATAATCTGAGGTTTATCACAAGTTAGGCTTAAGAAATATAATAGTAATGTGATCAATCCTCTCAAAATATTTCCATTCTCACTCATCCTTAGTCCAATGTTCAACATTAATATTTTGAAAAGAAAACAAAAAGCAAGAAAAGACTCGATCCAAAGAAAATAGAAAAGTAAAAACCTTTCTATAATGAAGAACCTCGAATCTTGAATTCAAATTTTTTTTTTTCAGAAATCACATTGGATTCCGTACTTTCTTTTTCTTTCTTTTCATTCAATTGATCAAGCAAGACAGATTTTCATCAACTCTTTTTTTTTTCTCAACTCATCACAGCATTGTTTTGGCATCAATAAGTTCGAAGTTCACGACTCTAACAACAGTCACTCATTCTAACTACCCTTTTTTGCATTATTCCCTTTTCTTTTTTTCTTTTTTTTTTTTCAGATTTCAAAAGATAACAAAATAAACAAGAAGGAAACACACAATCCCAAACCCAATGATCACAAATATTATCATAAAAGTATAAAGAGGGAATGGGGGTCGGAATCGTATCCGTTCACTTTGGCATAATTTCTGGAGTTCATATCTAGGGATCCAACCCGAAGGTTTACAACCTATGGGCTCCTAATGTAAGGTGGGCAAAGATAAGGGGCTTTCTGGATAGTGACTTTGTTCTAAGATCAGATCATGTATAGATGCAAGCATCTATGTGATGACTTAAATCTGCATGTGGAATGAAGAGAAAAAGTAAACTTACTATGTCTTCCCAGTTTTCCGTGGCTTTCCAAAGGCTCACCATGAATTCACATTCCAACAAAAATCGAACCGATCTGCCAAAAACAATCTCAAAGACATTTGATCATCAAAAATATTCAATTTTCAGAAAACCAAATTGAAAATAACCTAGATAACTTAATCAAAGCCTTTGTAACTCTATTGCTTTATCCACATGCTTGCCAAGATTATACTAATACTCAAAAAAAGAAAAATACATACATAAAAGTAGTAAAACACATGCAGATAATAAACGGACCAGATAGTTTTTTTTTTTAGAAGATTAAATCAAACTGACAAGGTATGTCTCAAGTCTCCCTTACTCAGACCTTGTTCAGAATGAATACTTCTAAATGGCTTAAAACACAACAAATTATTTTTATTTTATTTTTTATTTTAGAAGATTAAATCAAACTGACAAGGTATGTCTCAAGTCTCCCGTACTCAGACCTTGTTCAGAATGAATACTTCTAAATGGCTTAAAACACAACAATTTTTTTTTTTTTTTTTACAAATTAGCAAAATATGTCTCTTACCCCCTACTAAAATATGACATTGTCCCCAATGTCAAATTTTAAAGGTAGAATTTAGGAGATATTACCTGCAGAGGTTGCTAACCACTTATTATAACTGAGACACAACAAACAAAATGTTAGATAATGTCACATAGACAAAGTGCAATCCACTCCTTGCTTGTCTATATCTCTTTTTCTTTTTCCGAGCGTTTGCGAAACAACCGTAGCACGTAAATACTCATAAGCTTGGAGCTTTTTGAGTAAATCTTCAATGGTTGTAGTAGAAATTATGGTTCTCCTTGTCTCTGAAAACATGAATCCATTTTCCACAGGATTATCTAAATATGAAAGTAAATTACCAAAATAACCATTAATATTAAGCAAACCAATGGGTTTCTTTTTTGTGACCAAAGATGACCAAGAAGCCACGCAAGCTATTTCTTCCAATGTACCCAGACCTCCTGGTAAAGCAATGAATGCATCGGCAGAATGGTACATGATTGTTATCCGTTCAGGGATACTCCAGACTTGTATTTCCTTACCCATGGTAGGTCCACAAAAACCTGTGAATAGTTTTGGCACGATTCCTAGAACTGGACTTCCTCCTGCGTGTGCTGCTGTAGCGACTACTCCCATTAAACCCGTACTACCGCCTCCATAAATCAACTGGATCTTTTGTTGGGCAAGTATTACTCCAACTCTTATGGCTTCATCAGCTCATATTTTATTTTTCCCTGGATAAGCACCTCCAAAGACACAATTTTTTTCAATGCGCTGGGACGAAGTACTTTTTTTTTTTCGAGTGCCTGAAAGAGAATGAGTACATGGTGTAATATATAGAGGACTGAGTAGTGAATCAGACAAGAGTAATAATGTCGCCGAAAGTGTATTTGACCTGTCAGAAGAAAATGTTAACCTAACAAAAGATTTTTGCGTGATTTCAGGAAGAAAATCAAAAAGAGAAGAAAAATCAACCGTAAAAGACCAATGCAAAAAAAAAAAATGAGAATAATGACACAAATCGAACAACACGTAAATTAAATCGAAATGAAGATATTGCAAATCAAACCAAAAGCTGAGAAGTCATTTATTGTAGTTGTGATTGTGGCTCACATCTTCCTCTGGTTTTACGTCCAGAAACGGCTTAAACGCCTTCTATGAGTCGAGGATATGCTTCCCATCCAGTTTTCTTACAAGCTGGCAAACAGGGTCTTTTAACATCAGATTCCCAAGATGTTGCCATTCCCTTTGGAATTGCGGCCATAAATCAAGAATTTCTCTTTGTACGTCTCCACTAGGATGCGTCTCAAGAGAAAGTTGGATATTACCCAAATTCTCCTTACTCAGTCCATCCTTAATGAATTCAATTTTATCATCTCGATTAGAGGACGGAATCCCAATAGAACGACATTTACCGTTACACGTCCATCGTGCACATTTGTGGCAATTTGAACTCATGCGCTTTGCTCGTCGCTTCTTTGCAAAAGTGCTTCTACCTGTACCTGGTAAATGCAAAACAGAAAGATATTCATCTTCACGTACCTTGGCTTCAATTATCCAACGTATGTCTTCAGGAATCCCTTTGTGCATAAGCATTCTTAATCTTTCAAATCGAACTTGGTAAAGCTTCAGTAAAATATTTCGAGGAAAAGGAGGAAATCGTTTCTGCAATCTTGTGAGAATATCATCCATCCTGAAAAAAAAATGAAAGAGAAATTGAAAGAGAAATTTATATACAATATCAGTTTTGTGGGTAGCTGCATGGAACCGACATAAATAATCTTGGAGTACCGTTATCCGCCATTTAACCGGGGTTAAAAAAATTAAAATAAAAATTATATTTACATCTAGTCCTCGAGCAAAATCAAATAGCGACAAAATAATAAAACCTAATCTAATCCTCTTTCAATACAAATTAGAGACAATCATTGAACAAGTCTTATAAACTAATCAATAGCTTAAAGAGTTTCACAAAAAATCATGCTTGATAGTAAATGGTTTGAGTTAAGCTAAAATTAACATAACATATCTCAATCAAAATAGTGCATGTTCAAATTTAATCTCAACTTCTCACATGGGATACCCTCATGATTTTCACTCTTTAAAGTAGTGGTGAAGTGTTTACACTCAATCAATCTCATGAAAACAGTTCTACCATATTCTTGCTTGTCCACCTATTCTCCACTATTTAGATCATACAACTTCATGAATCAAGAGGTCTTTAATCAAAGTTGTAATGGGGCCAAGGGGTTTGTAATGTGGTTGAAGAACAAAAGGATAAAGATATCACAAGGGTTCCAAAGAGTTCATAAAGTTTAGAGACATAATAAGATCATACAAAGAAACTTCTCAAAACACTTTACAAGTACATAGTCACCTAGGCCGAATATTCATGTTGGGCCTTTTCTTCATTCTAAACAACTTTGTAACATCTTTTTCTTTTTCCATAAATTCAAGAGATGATTCATATATTTTTTTTTTACATAGGAATGTATTTGCCAGTATTCCATTTCTTTTTCTCTTGACTTTTCTTTTCTTTCCCCCCACACTTATTTCTTGTTTCTAACCCAAATTTTCAATAGATCTTCCTTGTCTTTGCAACTTGTCTCAAAACATGCTAATTCATCTTTGGAACAAAGGTAAAGATATAAATAAGTATATTTAGGTTAGGGACAAGTGATGGTTACCAAAGAGATAGCATATTCAATGTAGGCTCAAATTGGTTCACTAAGGGTGTGTTCTTTTGGAACATCAATAAGGGCTGGCTGTTTGGCCCTGGCTAAAAATCCTAATGCCTCTATCATATTCATGTTGTCACATGCATCAATATAGTCTCAACAAGGTCTAAAGCAAGTTCTAGAGAATCATGTAATCATAAGAGCACTCAAGAAAGAAATTAGATTGATTTGTATAATGCATCAATCATTATAGGCTCAAAAACTCACAAGGATGATTATACAAGTCAGATTAAGTCTAAACATGCTTCTTTCTCGATCAACATATCATATTAACATTGGCTCATAAAAAGGTTGATATCAAGCTCAATTCTCATGAAAATCTTCTCACTAATAAATCTGTTTTAGACTTATGCAATTCATATCTCATCATAGTATTGAAAGTAACTAAAACACACTAAAAACAACATAAAAAAAACTCAAAAACAAAACACTCTAAATAAAATCCTAAATTCTTCCCCCCCACACATAATTTTTACATTGTCCTCAATGTAATGCTATTATCCCCCAATGCAAGAATTATATGTAAGAGAAAAGAAAAGAAAAACAATAAAAGATAGAATGATGGAGAGTAAGGAATATGCAAATCTGATATAATAGATGTTCTCCATCCTTTTGGGTTGCCTCCCAAGAAGCGCTTGGTTTATTGTCCTCAGCCTGACTTAGACCCATGCCATTATTATTCAACATAATTTGGCTCAAAAAGTGGAAACTCCTCTACATCTTGTATTGGAAAGTTCTCATAGTAAGGCTTCAATCTATGACCATTCACTTTGAATGCCTTATCTATTTTTGGGCTTTGGATTTCAACTGCACCATGAGTAAATACATTAGTAATAATAAAAGGTCCAACCCAACGAGAACGTAACTTACCTGGAAATAACTTAAGGCGTGAATGGAAGAGAAGAACTTTTTGTCCAACAACAAATTCCTTTCTTGATATCATCTTGTCATGGAATGCCTTAGTCTTTTCCTTGTAAATCCTAGAATTCTGATAGGCATCATTCCTTATCTCCTCTAATTCTTGTAGGTCAAGTTTTCTTTTCTTTCCTGTCTCATCCATCTCCATGTTGCATTGTTTGATAGCCCAATATGATTTATGTTCCAATTCAACCGGAAGATGACAAGGCTTACCATAAACAAGTCGATAAGGAGACATACCAATGGGTGTCTTATATGCTGTCCTATAAGCCCAAAGTGCATCATCAAGTCGTGAACTCCAATCCTTCCTATTTGGATTAACTGTCTTTTCAAGGATGGACTTAACTTCTCGGTTTGACACTTCAGCTTGCCCACTAGTTTGAGGATGATATGAGGTGGAGACCTTGTGTGTGATGTTATACTTCCTCAAAAGTGTTTCCATAGTCCTATTGCAAAAGTGAGTACCTCTATCGCTGATTATGGCCTTTGGCGTTCCAAACCTAGCAAAGATGTTAGTCTTGACAAAATCTGAAACCACTTTAGAATCATTAGTCCTAGTGGATTTTGCTTCCACCCACTTTGAAACATAATCAACGGCAAGTAAAATATAAAGATTACCAAAAGAAGAAGGAAAAGGTCCCATGAAATCCATGCCCCATACATCAAAAATTTCAACAATAAGTATTGGAGTTTGAGGCATTTGATTTCTAGCACCTAAGTTACCTGTTCTTTGGCAACGATCACATGACTTGCAAAAGAGGTATGCATCTTTGAATATAGTAGGCCAATAAAATCCAGAATCAAGAACTTTCATGGCTGTTCTTTTGGATCCAAAGTGTCCTCCACATGCATAAGAGTGACAAAAAGTGAGAATAGATTGAAATTCAGATTCGAGTACACACCTTCTTATAATCTGATCGGAGCAATGCTTCCAAAGGTAAGGATCATCCCATATGTAATATTTGGCATCACTCTTGATCTTATTTCTTTGAGCTTGTGTCAACTCTTGTGGCAACTTCTTGGTAACGAAGTAATTAACAATATCGGCATACCAAGGAGTTTTTGTACTTATAAAAAGAAGTTGCTCATCTGGAAAGTTCTCATTCAAGGGTAGTGCATCCTCTTCATGAACTAAACGGCTAAGATGGTCCGCAACCAGGTTGTCACTACCTCTCTTATCTTTTATCTCTAAATCAAACTCTTGTAAGAGAAGTATCCATCTAATCAACCTTGGTTTGGCCTCCTTCTTAGTGAGTAAGTACTTAAGGGCTGCATGGTCAGAATATACAATTACTTTAGTACCAATTAAATAAGATCGAAATTTTTCTAAAGCAAATACAACAGCCAAAAGTTCTTTTTCAGTAGTGGAATAGTTCAATTGAGCATCATTAAGAGTTCGGGAGGCATAATAAATGGCATGTGAGGCTTTGCCAACCCGTTGGCCCAAAACAGCTCCAATGGCATAGTCACTAGCATCACACATGATTTCAAAAGGTACATTCCAATCTGGTGGTTGGATGATAGGAGCTGATGTCAAGAGTCCCTTCAATGTTTCAAACGCCTCTTTGCATTTGTCATCAAAGTGGAAAACCACATCTTTTTGTAGTAGCTTGCAAAGAGGTAATGTGATCTTTGAGAAGTCTTTTATAAATCTCCTATAGAAACCTGCATGTCCAAGAAAAGAACGAACCTCTCTCACATTTGTGGGAGGTGGTAAAGAGTGCATAATATCTATTTTAGACTTATCAACCTCTATCCCTCTAGAAGAAATAACATGGCCCAAAACTATTCCTTGTTCTACCATAAAGTGACATTTTTCCCAATTCAAAACAAGGCTAGTTTCCATGCATCTTTCAAGTACAAGTGTAAGGTTCTCTAGACATCTATCAAAAGAATCACCATAGACACTAAAATCATCCATAAACACTTCTATGATGTTCTCTACATAATCTGAAAATATGCTAACCATACACCTTTGGAATGTAGCTGGTGCATTACAAAGACCAAATGGCATACGCCGGTATGCAAAAGTACCAAATGGACATGTGAATGTTGTTTTCTCTTGGTCCTCCGGAGCAATGGCTATCTGATTATAACCTGAAAAACCATCAAGAAAACAATAATGAGAATGGCCAGCTAACCTTTCAAGCATTTGATCAATAAAAGGTAAAGGAAAGTGGTCTTTGCGAGTTGTGGAATTAAGTTTACGATAATCAATACAAACTCGCCATCCTGTTTGAATCCTAGTAGGAACAAGTTCATTCTCATTATTTGTTACCACCGTTACACCTGATTTCTTTGGAACCACTTGGACTGGGCTCACCCATTTGCTATCCGAGATAGGATAGATCACTCCAACATCTAGGAGCTTCAGTATCTCCTTTTTCACAACCTCCATCATAGGAGGGTTCAATCTTCTTTGTGCTTCTCTTGTTGGTTTGGACCCCTCCTCTAACAAAATCCGGTGCATGCACATGGATGGGCTTATTCCCTTTATATCGGCAATTGTCCAACCAATTGCTGTTTTATGCTCTCTAAGCACCCGGATAAGTCGCTCTTCTTGCAAAGGTGTGAGCTCTTTGGCAATGATGACAGGTAGTGTGTCCTTTTCACCTAAGAACACATATTTCAAGTGGTTCGGTAGTGGTTTCAACTCTAAATTTGGTGCCTGCAAAATGGAAGGTAGAAGTTTCTCATTAGATAATTGCAAATCAATAAATGAAACATCAAACCTTGCATCTTTAGGTGGCAGTGAGTGTAAAGATTCTAGTGCCCCTTCCACATGGTTACTCAAGGCTAGTTCCCCTTTAGCATTCCACATTCCGAGATGTTTGCTAAGGACTATCTCCACACTATCTTCACCATCTAGCTCATAAGTTTGCTGCACTAGTGAGTCAATTATATCAATATTAAAAACAGAATGCACATCACTAGGATATCTCATGGCCTCAAAAATGTTAAAGCGAATTATTTCACCATCAAATTCCATAGTTAAAGTGCCATCATGTACATCTATTTTAGTTCTTGCTGTTTTCAAGAATGGTCTCCCTAATAGAATAGGTGTGGGATTAGAAGACATCTCATCTTCCATCTCAATAACATAAAAGTCAGCGGGAAAAACCAATTCATTAACCTGTACAAGAACGTCTTCTACAACTCCTCTTGGATAAGTGTTAGAACGGTCAGCAAGTTGTATTATAACACCGGTTTCCTCTAATGGTCCTAGATTCAATGAAGCATAAATTGAATATGGCATGACATTAATAGATGCCCCTAGATCTAGCATAGCACGCTCAAACCTGGTGTTGCCTATCTTACAAGGAATGGTAAACATACCTGGATCCTTGCATTTAGGTGGGAGTTTCTTTTGAAGAACAGCTGACACATTCCCCCCCACACTTACCTTTTCATTCCATTTCAACTTCCGTTTAAATGTGCACAACTCTTTTAGGAACTTGGCATATCTTGGCACTTGCTTGATAGCATCTAGTAAAGGAATGTTCACCTCTACTTTCCGGAAGGTTTCCAAAATTTCCTTCTCTTGCTCCTCCTTCTTGGACTTTACTAACCTGCTAGGAAAAGGTGGAGGAGTTATATAAGAAGGAAAGGATGGTTTAGGAATTACCTTTTTTAGTGGCTCGTTGGGATGTGAAGAGGATGCCATGGTATTGTTCTCCCCTTGAGCACTATCATTTTGTGGTGTCTCTAACTGTTTCCCACTTCTTAAAGTTATAGCATTGGCATTCTCTCTTGGATTCACTATGGTTTGGGAAGGTAATTTCCCAGAATCGCTTGCTTGCATTTGACTCATGGTTGTTGCCAATTGCCCTATTTGAGTCTCCAAATTTCGAATACTTGTCTTTGTTTCCTGTTGAAATTGAATTGTATTAGTAGAAAGAGCTTTAACAAGATCTTCAAGAGAAGTACCTGAATTTTGGGTGGGTGGCAGTTGTTGTCGGGTTTGGTATGGTTGTTGCACTCTTTGCTGAAAACCCGGTGGCCTGTTGTCAAATGGTGGAGGAATAGTTTGTGATTGGTTCCCTCCATAATTGAAGTTTGGATGATCCCTCCATCCTGGATTGTAACTGTTTGAGTAGGGATCATATTTCCTTGATTGGTTCTGAAATCCACCCATGGCATTCACATGTTCATTGGTGTCCTCTTGAAGTGTTGGACATATATCAGTTTGGTGCCCTATGTTTGAACATATGCCACAAGCCTTTATTTGTTGTATATTACCTACAGCCAATTGTTGAACAAGAGAAGTCAGTTTATCAAATTTTTTTTCAAGGGATGATATACTTACCTCATTAACTCTCTTGGGTTGTGGTGGTGGATCTTGTCTCATTGAGAACTGTTGAGAATTGGCTGCCATGTTGGAGATTAATGTTCTAGCAGCCCCGGGAGTCTTATCAACTAGAGCTCCCCCACTAGCGGCATCTATCATACTTCTCTCCATGGGCATGAGACCTTCATAGAAGTATTGGATGAGAAGTTGTTCACTTATCTGATGGTGTGGACATGAGGCACAAAGTTTCTTGAACCTCTCCCAATATTCATATAAGGACTCTCCGTTGTATTGCCGAATCCCACATATTTCTTTCCTAATGTTGGCAGCCTTAGATGCTGGGAAATACCTTTCCAAGAATGCTTTCTTCAAATCATTCCATGTAATGATGGTCTCGGATGGTAGATAGTAGAGCCATTCCTTTGCTGAATCAGCTAGAGAGAATGGGAAGGCTCTCAACTTAACTTGCTCTTCCGTGACCCCTGTTGGTCTCATGCTTGAGCAAACTACATGGAATTCCTTGAGGTGCTTATTTGGATCCTCTCCTGCAAAACCATGAAATGTTGGGAGAAGATGAATCAAACCAGATTTTAATTCAAAAGCTACCTCAAGATTAGCATATTCAATGCATAATGGTTGTTGACCCAAGTCCGGAGCGACAAGCTCCTTGAGTGTTCGGTTATCAGCTGCTGCCATCTCTCCTTGCTCCTCTTGGATGTTTTGGATCAATTCCTCGATTGGTTGTTAGTGAGAAGTTATAAATTCCCGAATTCTCCTAAGTCTTAAGTCTTCTTCAGGAGCTTGGAACATTCACTAATAAAAAAAAATAAGAAAGTAAATAATTAGAACAGAAAATAAGAATAAACCAATAAACTAATAAACTAAAGAAAGCAATCCCCGGCAACGGCGCCAAAAATTTGATGCACCCAAAAGAGTGTATCTTATTTAACCTTGCACTTAAAAAGAATCAATTGTAGAGTATAATGATTAGCAAGGGTCGAGTCCTCAAGGATTGGGTTTTAATCTATGAGTTATTAGTTTATAACTTACTTTCAAAGAAAACAAAAGAAAAGGGGGTTTTGAAATAGTTTTAAAAATAAGCAAACAAGAAAAGTAAGAAAACAAGTAATTAAGAAGAAATCAAATATGAGAGAAATATGGTTAAGGTTTCATTCTCCACCACTAGACATCATTAAGAACCAATTTCAGATCTATCAATATCAACCAACTATCAAAGTTAACAACCGTAGATAACAACAAGCTCTGTTATCTCAATCTTTCCTTAGTTTGTCGTTAAATAGAACAAGCTCTCTATTTAATCTCTAACCATCAAACAACCTAGAATAAGCTCTCTAAATTCAATTTAATGACAGCTTTATGATGAGAAAGATAGGTTGATCTAAGCAACAAACACATAAGGTCGGATTGTTCAACTTAGGTTATGTTCCACTTTGCAATTATCGAAAACTTGACCATAATCATTAATCACAAATTGCCACTTATGAATAGGAAATCAAGACAATTACACGGATCAAGACTCCTAAACTAGCAATAAATAATTATCAAGATCTATCTAGTTGTACACCTAAACAAATCAAGACAACATCATGAACAATTCTTGTAGAAGAACATAAGCAACTTTGATAGAAAATTAATGATAGATAGAATCTGAAAATCAATTATAAAACATGTCTAGGGCTTTGAAATCACCCTTAACCAAATAAAAGTTTAACCTAGCATAGGCATTGTAAACATAAACATAAAATTAAAGAGAATCTAAGAAGGAAATAAAAGAAAGAAAGAAGAAGAAGAAAATAAAGAAAAGGAAAACTAGAGAAAGGAAAGTAGAAGAAAACTTAGAGAATTTTATTATAATGGCTAATATCCTACCAATCTATAATGTCTCTTACAATCATCCAAGGCCCTCTATTTATACACATTTTGGAGAGCTAAATGACAAGAGACAAGCTTTATAAATTTCAAAGGTAGGTATAATAGGTGGGTGCATTTTTCTAACAATTTTCGTCATTGCATATGACAATTCTGATCATCCAGCTTGATGGTTGATTTTGTCAATGTTGGAGGCTTGATCTGATCAAATGGTCTTCTAGAAAAATGTTCCCCTATCAGTGTGTGATCCATAGCTCTTGGAATCAGCTTATTTGCTGATGTGGATCAGAAGATATGGTCAAAATACCAAAACTGGTCAGCACAGACGTCATTGCACATCAGCCAACTTGATGGTTGATTTCGCTAGGGAAAACGACTCCGTTTCAAGAAGTGTAATGCATGAAAAAGATAGATATGCCTCTTAACTTTGCACTGTAAAATTTTCAGCCTTAATGCTTCAGTGAAACTCCAGATATAGCTGATATGGCAAAAGGTGTCGGAACTGGAACTGAACTGGATTTGCCCTTAATTCTTGATTTAACCTAGTAATCTGAAATCACTCAAAGAAACTCGTGAAAAACACCAAATTACATAGAAATATAAAAGATCATAAACTCAATTAGACTAAGCAATAATAACTCGTATTTGACA
This sequence comes from Fremontodendron californicum, assembly GCA_030761205.1. Lineage (NCBI taxonomy): Eukaryota > Viridiplantae > Streptophyta > Magnoliopsida > Malvales > Malvaceae > Fremontodendron > Fremontodendron californicum. Next base: position 8,003,217 of record JAULJL010000037.1, read on the forward strand.
CAAAACAATAATAAAACATAACTAAAAACTATATAATTATACGAGTTATCAGTTCAAAATTTGGACAAGAAAGGAAAAAGGATTTTCAATTTCGGGCAAAGTCATCCAAATGATGTTGACCTTCTTAAGTTTCTCAAAAGTGTTCGATGTTTCCTGGTGGGTTCAAAATATCATTTCTTTTGTAATTATTGTTAGGCCTTGGCACAGTTATGCACAGTTGCTTTCAAATTTTTGCTTTAGGCTCCCTGTTTTTGTGTTTTCACCCTAGAGCTTCATTCTTTTCTTTTCTATCCTTTTTTTTTGCTCTACAATGCGTTTGAGAATTCATATTTCTTCAACGAAAATTCAAAAGGATGAGATAAAATCTGAGGAAAAACTCTTCAACTTAAACATTCATACTTTGATCAAAATGGACTTTTCAAGCTTGTACTGTAGGCCAAGGTTTGGGGTTATGAAAAAAAAGGATAATCAGGCCCAAAAATGTGTTTAAAGGTAATTAAACCAAGGATCATTTCTTCATTTCAAACATCTCATATCTTTCTTTTCATTTCTACTTCTCATCAAACCATGGATCATTTCTCTTCATGAGGATTTCATCTTGCGAACTTTTCTTTCCATTTTTTTCTTTCTTTCTCTTTTTTTTTTTTTTTTTTTTCTTTTCTTCTTTCTTTTCATAGACTTTCCTATCATAAAGTGAGTTTGAAAATTTGAAACTCAATCCATTTCAATATTTGCCCCCCTGACATAAGGCATTCTTTTCATGGTGTATAAATATGATCCAAATGTATGACCCTCCATAGAAAGATAATTCTTCATACTTGCCCCCCGATGTGGAGGGTGATCCTTGGTCAAGGTTGATTCAAAAACAAGAATCCAATAGACTCAAAGGGGGTAGCAAAGGATAATTTCTCATTTTGTGAAAGAAATACAAAAGATGGCCATTTCTCATGTCTAATATGAATATTTCCATTGAGGAGCAAACCCCAGGTGAAGTAGATAATAAGAATTGCTATTAAAATCATTTGAATATCTTATATGCATGATATCACAGTTTTTTTTTTTTTTTTTTGCAACTCATGCATCCTCTCAATGTGCCTACCCAAATGAAGGCCCAACCCAACAATCCTCCTTATTCCGGCTTTCTCAAAGTGTCCATGCAATTTCATTCGATCATAGAGGAAAACAAAGTTTGCACAAGTCGGTAATGGTGTGCAAAGAAAAACATCAGGTCATTTGGCTCTTTGGTAATCCTCCCCCAAGATGTGGCAAAGGATAACTGGGTGAAAATGGGTGTTACTCAAGTCAAAGCATTCAAGGATACTGGAAAAATATGGCTTTTAAGGTAATTTTGCCCCCAATATGTGAGTAAAGGGCACCATTCAGGTAAAGAAAAGTTCGGGCATGGTTGAGAAACTTAGGAGTGATGTGTTTAAAGCTCTTAGATAGACTTGACACTTATCAAATTATCAAAATCTAGATTCTTTCAAGAGAGTGCCTCATGAATTGGTTCTCAAAAAAATGTTTTGCAAATCAAATGATCATTTCATTGCTCATTGCTTAGATGAAGATCATTGACCTTTTGGGATTCATTTCCTGGTCAAAAGAAAGGTGAGGTTCACGACACTTCAAATTTAGCCCATCAAAGAAATCAAGCTTTTACAACTAACTGGTCATGGGAATAGGTTGCAAAGTTCATTTCTTAACAATAATCACCATTTTATTTAAGATCCAAAATATTTTCCAAAATAAGTCATGCAAACATAAATAATTTCCAACAAAACTATCAAACACCTAATCAATGTTAAAATTTTCATGCTTAGGAAAAAATGAAAACATCACAAATTGGGAATTATGATGCACCCAAAAGAGTGTATCTTATTTAACCTTGCACTTAAAAAGAATCAATTGTAAAGTATAGTGATTAGCAAGGGTCGAGTCCTCAGGGATTGGGTTTTAGTTTATAAGTTAATAGTTTAAAACTTAAAAACAAGTAAACAAAAGTAAAGGGGATTTTGAAATCAGATTTAAACTAAAGTTAACAATAAAAGTAAGATGCAAGTAAGAAATAAGAAATCAAATATGAGAGAAATATGGTTAAGGTTTCATTCTCCACCACTAGGCATCATTAAGAATCAATTTCAAATCTATCAATATCAACCAACTATCAAAGTTAACAACCGTAGATAACAACAAGCTCTGTTATCCCAATCTTTCCTTAGTTTGTCGTTAAATAGAACAAGCTCTCTATTTAATCTCTAACCATCAAACAACCTAGAATAAGCTCTCTAAATTCAATTTAATGGCAGCTTTATGATGAGAAAGATAGGTTGATCTAAGCAACAAACACATAAGCTCGGATTGTTCAACTTAGGTTATGTTCCACTTTGCAATTATTGAAAACTTGACCATAATCATTAATCACAAATTGCCACTTATGAATAGGAAATCAAGACAATTACACGGATCAAGACTCCTAAACTAGCATTAGACAATTATCAAGATTTATCTAGTTGGCCACTTAAACAAATCAAAACATCATCATAACGATTTTAATGGAAGAACATAAGCAACTTTGATAGAAAACAATAATAGATAGATTCTGAAAATTAATTACATAACATGTCTAGGGCAATGAAATCACCCATAACCAAATAAGTTTAGCCTAACATAAGCATGGATAATATATACATAAAACTAAAAAGAAAAAGAAAAATAAAAGAATGGAGAAGAAGAAGAATAATAATGATCCTTTGAGTCTCCTCAAAAGATGTCTAGTTTGTGGCTCAAAAGATGGTATTTATAGAGATTTAAAACCCTGAGAATAAGTCATTGCCGCACAAGTAAGCCTGGAGGCAGAAAAAATCACGTTTTTGCCTTTTTTTAAGATTTGCGGTTAGGGTTTTTCTGGCCGCAGGGTTCTTTAGGGAGATCATCTAGCGACATTTTGAATAACCATTTCTTATCCGATTTGGGCCCATAATATATCGTTGGAAAGATAATCAAGTCAGCTTCAAAAGTGAAGAAGGAAGTTTCTTCCAATAAAGACTCTAACATCATGTTTTCCTTGAAACAAGCTCCGGAGGTCAAATCTGCCTGATTGCTTTTCAACCAGAAATTGATATTTTTGACTCCCAAGTCTTCTTCCATCTTGTGATTATGATTTTGTATGCTCTTTACCATCATTATTGACATATTTTGACTTCATTCTCCTCATTGTACCTAGAACTCAAAAACATATTATAAGTAAACAAGATAAAGATCGAAAACATAAAAAAACTAAAGGTAGAAAGGCATAAAATGTATATTTTATGAGCTTATCAAATACCCCCACACTTAGCTTTTTGCTAGTCCTCGAGCAAAACAAAACAAAATAAAATAAAATAAGAAAATCTAATCTAATCCACTTTTGTAGGAAATCACGGTGGCACTTAGCATGTGACACAAGCCTTTAAACCCCTAGGTGTCCCTAGTGGACGAGTTTAGTCTCGTGACGGTTTACTAGGACGATACCCACAAACATTGAAAAACTAAAATATAAATAAACTACATATACTAAAAATATTTACTCCTAACCTTTTCAATATAAATTAGAGACAATCTCTGAACAAGTCTTATAAACTAATCAATAGCTCAAAGAATTTCACAAAAAATCATGCTTGAATGTAAATAAATGTGTTAAGCCAATATTAACATAACATATTTCAATCAAAATAGTGCATATTCAAACTTAATCTCAACTTCTCACATGGGATACTCTCATGATTTTCACTCTTTAAAGTAGTGGTAAAGTGTTTACACTCAATCAATCTCATGAAAACAGTTATACCATATGCTTGCTTGTCCACCTATTCTCCACTATTTAGATCATGCAACTTCATAAATCAAGAGGTCTTTAACCAAGGTTGTAATGGGGCCAAGGGGTAATAATGTGGTTAAAGAATAAAAAGGAAAAGATATCACAAACGTTCCAAAGACTTCATAGAATTTAGAGACAAAATAAGATTTTGCAAATAAAACATTCTCAATATTCTTTAGAAGTACATAATCACATAGGCTGAATATTTCATGTTGAGCCTTTACTTCATTCTAACCAACCTTGTAACATTCTTTTTCTTTTCTTTAACCAAAAGTTCAAGAGATGATTCAATTTTTTTTTTCATGGGAATGTATTTTTACAATGTTCTCTTTTTTTTTCTCTTGACTTTTGCCTCTCTCCTCCCCCACACTTATCTTTCGTTCTAACCCAAATTTTCAAAACGTATCCCTTGTTTTTGCAATATGTCTCAAGCATTCTAGTCATCTTTAAAGTAAGGGAAAAGATATAAATGTATTTATGCCAGGTGTAGGATATGGTTACCAAAGAAATAGCTTATTCATTGTAGGCTCAAATTGGTTCACTAGGGGGATGTTCTCTTGGAACATCAATAAGGGATGGTTGTTTGGCCCTCGTTAAAAATCCTAATGCCTCTATCATATTCATGTTGTTACATGCATCAATATAGTCTTAAATGGTTTAAAGCAAGTTCTAGAGAATCATGTAATCATAAGAGCACTCAAGAAAGAAATTAGATTGATATGTATAATGCATCAATCATATAGGCTCAAAAACTCACAAGGATGATTATACAAGTCAATATCAAGTCTAAACATGCTTCTTTCTCAATCAACATATCATATCAACATTGGCTCATAAAAATTAGTATCAAGCTTAATTCTCATGAAAATCTTCTCACTAATAACCAGTTTAGACCTATGCAATTCATATCTCATCATTGTATTAAAAAGGAACTAAAACACACTAAAAATAATAATAATAATAATAATAAAGACTCATAAAAAAAATAGTAGACAAAAATAAAAGAAATCCTAAATCATTCCCCCCACACTTAATTCTTACATTGTCCTCAATGTAAGTCTATTAACCCAAATGAAAGAATCATGTGTAAGAGAAAAGAACTAATAATATAAGAATAGGAACAACTAAGACTCAAAAGAAAACAAACCCATGCAACCTAAATAATCCTATAATACTAAGCAAAAATTAACAAATAAACATAAAAAATAAAAAATAAAAAGAAAAACAATAAAAATAAAAATAATAAAAGAAAAAGGAAAAGAAAGAGAAAGCAAATCTGAATATGGCAGGTTGGCAATTTCTTCTTTAATTGGGCTGCCTTCCCAATTAACACTTGAGTTAGTGTTTTGAATCTAACCAACACCCCTTCTTGGAATTTTAGGCTTGTCAGGCTCATACATGAAATTTCCCAAATTTATGCGTTTGAGAGGAAGCTTTCTTTGCACAACAGTGGATGCATTCTCCATTACAAGTATTATTCCATCATCCTTTGTGGTGCATATCTCATCGAGGAATGGAGCATATTTTGATACTTGTTGAATGGAATCCACAAACAAGTTGTTTAAGGTTTCCGGCATGTGTTGTTCATGTTCTTCTTCCTTGAACTTTGCAAATTGATGCACCCAAAAGAGTGTATCTTTTTTAACCTTGCACTAAAAAGATCAATTGTAGAGTATAATGATTAGCAAGGGTCGAGTCCTCAGGGATTGGGTTTTAGTTTATAAGTTGATAGTTTAAAACTTATTCAAGAACAATTAAAAGAAAATGGGGTTTTGAAATAGTCTTAAAAATAAGCAAACAAGAAAAGTATGATGCAAGTAAGAAATAAGAAATCAAATATGAGAGAAATATGGTTAAGGTTTCATTCTCCACCACTAGACATCATTAAGAATCAATTTCAGATCTATCAATATCAACCAACTATCAAAGTTAACAACCGTAGATAACAACAAGCTCTGTTATCCCACTCTTTCCTTAGTTTTTCGTTAAATAGAACAAGCTCTCTATTTAATCTCTAACCATCAAACAACCTAGAATAAGCTCTCTAAATTCAATTTAATGGCAGCTTTATGATGAGAAAGATAGGTTGATCTAAGCAACAAACACATAAGCTCGGATTGTGATGCACCCAAAAGAGTGTATCTTATTTAACCTTGCACTAAAAAGATAAATTGTAAGTATAGTAGTTAGCAAGGGTCGAGTCCTCAGGGATTGGGTTTTAGTTTATAAGTTAATAGTTTAAAACTTAAATTCAAGAACAATAAAAGAAAAGGGGTTTTTGAAGCCAGATTTAAACTAAAGTAAATAATAAGAATAAGATGCAAGGTGGTATAACCAGCCAATAAAAATATATATACTAAATTAGGCGGTATAACCAGCCAATAAAAATAAAACAAAGTTAATATACAAATTAGGCAGTATAACCAGCCAATAAAAATAAATATACTTTTAAAAATAAGCAAACTAGAAAAGTAAGAAAACAAGTAAGTAAGAAGAATCAAATATGAAAAATATGGTTAAGGTTTCATTCTCCACCACTAGACATCATTAAGAACCAATTTCATATCTATCAATATCAACCAACTATTAAAGTTAACAACCGTAGATAACAACAAGCTCTGTTATCCCAATCTTTCCTTAGTTTGTCGTTAAATAGAACAAGCTCTCTATTTAATCTCTAACCATTAAACAACCTAGAATAAGCTCTCTAAATTCAATTTAATGGCAGCTTTATGATGAGAAAGATAGGTTGATCTAAGCATCAAACACATAAGCTCGGATTGTTCAACTTAGGTTATGTTCCACTTTGCAATTATTGTAAACTTGACCATAATCATTAATCACAAATTGCCACTTATGAATAGGAAATCAAGACAATTACACGGATCAAGACTCCTAAACTAGCAATAGATAATTATCAAGATCTATCTAGTTGTACATCTAAATAAATCAAGACAACATCATGAACAATTCTTGTAGAAGAACATAAGCAACTTTGATAGAGAATTAATGATAGATAGAATCTAAAAATCAATCACAAAACATGTCTAGGGCTTTGAAATCACCCTTAACCAAATAGAAGTTTAGCCTAGCATAGGCATTGTAAACATAAACATAAAATTAAAGAGAATCTAAGAAGGAAATAAAAGAAAGAAAGAAGAAGAAGAAAATAAAGAAAAAGAAAACTAGAGAAAAGAAAGAAGAAGAAAACTTAGAGAATTTTATTACATTGGCTAATTTCCTACCAATCTACCATATGATCCTCTACAATCATCCAAGGCCCTCTATTTATACACATTTTGGAGGGCTAAATGACAAGAGACAAGCTTTACAAATTTCAAAGGTAGGTATAATAGGTGGGTGCATTTTTCTAACAATTTTCGTCATATTGTATGACAATTTTGATCAGCCAACTTGATGGTCGATTTTGTCAATATTGGAGGCCTGATCTGATCACGTGGTCTTCTAGAAAAATGTTCCCCTGTCAGTTACTGATCCATAGCCGTTGGAATCAGCTCATTTGCTGATGTGGATAAGAAGATATGGGCAAAATACGAAAACAGGTCAGCACAGACGTCATTGCATATTAGCCAACTTGATGGTCGATTTCGCTAGGGAAAACGACTCCGTTTCAAGAAGTGTAAAACATGAAAAAGATAGATATGCCTCTTAGCTTTGCACGGTTAAAATTTCAGCCTTATTGCTTCAGTGGAACTCCAGATATAGCTGATATGGCAAAAGGTGTCGGAACTGGAACTGAACTGGATTTACCCTTAATTCTAGTAATCTGAAATCACTCAAAGAAACTTGTGAAAAACACCAAATTACATAAAAATATAAAAGATCGTAAACACAATTAGACTAAACAATAATAACTCGTATTTGACACAAAACAATAATAAAACATAACTAAAAACTATATAATTATACGAGTTATCACACCCCCACACTTAGATTGTTGCTAGTCCCTAGCAACGACTCAATAAAAATAAAATAAGAAAATCTAATCTAATCCACTTTCGTAGGAAATCACGGTGGCACTTAGCATGTGACACAAGCCTTTAAACCCCTAGGTGTCCCTAGTGGACGAGTTTAGTCTCGTGAGGGTTTACTAGAACGATACCCACAAACATTGAAAAACTAAAATATAAATAAACTACATATACTAAAAATATTTATTCCTAATCCTTTCAATACAAATTAGAGACAATCTTTGAACAAGTCTTATAAACTAATCAATAGCTTAAAGAATTTCACAAAAATTCATGCTTACACTCAATCAATCTCATGAAAACAGTTCTACCATATTCTTGCTTGTCCACCTATTCTCCACTATTTAGATCATACAACTTCATGAATCAAGAGGTCTTTAATCAAGGTTGTAATGGGGCCAAGGGGTTTGTAATGTGGTTGAATAACAAAAGGATAAAGATATGACAAAGGCTCCAAAGAGTTCATAAAGTTTAGAGACATAATAAGATCATACAAAGAAACTTCTCAAAACTCTTTACAAGTACATAGTCACCTAGGCCGAATATTCATGTTGGGCCTTTTCTTCATTCTAAACAACTTTGTAACATCTTTTTATTTTTTCCACAAATTCAAGAGATGATTCATATTTTTTACTTAGGAATGTATTTGCCAGTATTCCATTTCTTTTTCTCTTGACTTTTCTTTTCTTTTCCCCCCACACTTATTTCTTGTTTCTAACCCAAATTTTCAACTAAAAATATCCCTTGTTTTTTGCAATATGTCTCAAAATATATAATCCATCTTTAGAACAAGGGTAAGGATATAAGTATATTTAGACTTATGCAATTCATATCTCATCATTGTATTAAAAAGGAACTAAAACACACTAAAAAAATAATAATAATTGATGCACCCAAAAGAGTGTATCTTATTTAACCTTGCACTAAAAAGATCAATTGTAAGTATAATGATTAGCAAGGGTCGAGTCCTCAGGGATTGGGTTTTAATCTATGAGTTATTAGTTTATAACTTACGTTCAAAGAAAACAATAAAAGAAAAGGGGTTTTTGAAGCCAGATTTAAACTAAAGTAAATAATAAGAATAAGATGCAAGGCGGTATAACCAGCCAATAAAAATATATATACTAAATTAGGCGGTATAACCAGCCAATAAAAATATATATACTAAATTAGGCGGTATAACCAGCCAATAAAAATAAAACAAAGTTAATATACAAATTAGGCGGTATAACCAGCCAATAAAAATAAATATACTTTTAAAAATAAGCAAACTAGAAAAGTAAGAAAACAAGTAAGTAAGAAGAATCAAATAAGAAAAATATGGTTAAGGTTTCATTCTCCACCACTAGGCATCATTAAGAATCAATTTCAGATCTATCAATATCAACCAACTATCAAAGTTAACAACCGTAGATAACAACAAGCTCTGTTATCCCAATCTTTCCTTAGTTTGTCGTTAAATAGAACAAGCTCTCTATTTAATCTCTAACCATTAAACAACCTATAATAAGCTCTCTAAATTCAATTTAATGGCAGCTTTATGATGAGAAAGATAGGTTGATCTAAGCAACAAACACATAAGCTCGGATTGTTCAACTTAGGTTATGTTCCACTTTGCAAATATTGAAAACTTGACCATAATCATGAATCACAAATTGCCACTTATGAATAGGAAATCAAGACAATTACACGGATCAAGACTCCTAGACTAGCAATAGATAATTATCAAGATCTATCTAGTTGTACACCTAAATAAATCAAGACAACATCATGAACAATTCTTGTAGAAGAACATAAGCAACTTTGATAGAAAATTAATGATAGATAGAATCTGAAAATCAATCACAAAACATGTCTAGGGCTTTGAAATCACCCTTAACCAAATAGAAGTTTAGCCTAGCATAGGCATTGTAAACATAAACATAAAATTAAAGAGAATCTAAGAAGGAAATAAAAGAAAGAAAGAAGAAGAAGAAAATAAAGAAAAAGAAAACTAGAGAAAAGAAAGAAGAAGAAAACTTAGAGAATTTTATTACAATGGCTAATATCCTACCAATGTACAATCTCTTACAATCATCCAAGGTCCTCTATTTATACACATTTTGGAGGACTAAATGACAAGAGACAAGCTTTACAAATTTCAAAGGTAGGTATAATAGGTGGGTGCATTTTTCTAACAATTTTCGTCATATTGTATGACAATTTTGATCAGCCAACTTGATGGTCGATTTTGTCAATATTGGAAGCTTGATCTGATCACATGGTCTTCTAGAAAAATGTTCCCCTATCAGTTAGTGATCCATAGCCGTTCGAATCAGCTCATTTGCTGATGTGGATCAGAAGATATGGGCAAAATACCAAAACACGTTAGCACAGACGTCATTGCACATCAGCCAACTTGATGGTCGATTTCGCTAGGGAAAACGACTCCGTTTCAAGAAGTGTAAAACATGAAAAAGTTAGATATGCCTCTTAACTTTGCACTGTTAAGATTTCAGCCTTATTGCTTTAGTGAAACTCCAGATATAGCTGATATGGCAAAAGGTGTCGGAATTGGAACTGAACTGAATTTGCCCTTAATTGTTGATTTAACCTATTAATCTGAAATCACTCAAAGAAACTCGTGAAAAACACCAAATTACATAAAAATATAAAAAATCATAAACACAATTAGACTAAGCAATAATAACTCGTATTTGACACAAAACAATAATAAAACATAACTAAAAACTGTATAATTATACGAGTTATCACACCCCCACACTTAGATTGTTGCTAGTCCCTAGCAACGACTCAATAAAAATAAAATAAGAAAATCTAATCTAATCCATTTTCGTAGGAAATCACGGTGGCACTTAGCATGTGACACAAGCCTTTAAACCCCTAGGTGTCCCTAGTGGACGAGTTTAGTCTCGTGAGGGTTTACTAGAACGATACCCACAAACATTGAAGACATAAGAAAAACTAAAAATAATAATAATAATAATTATAACTAATCCTTCCAATATAAATTAGAGATAATCATTGGACAAGTCTTATAAACTAATCAATAGCTCAAAGAATTTCACAAAAAATCATGCTTGAATGTAAATAGTTTGAGTTAAGCCAATATTAACATAACATATTTCAATCAAAATAGTGCATATTCAAACTTAATCTCAACTTCTCACATGGGATACTCTCTTGATTTTCACTCTTTAAAGTAGTGGTAAAGTGTTTACACTCAATCAATCTCATGAAAACACTTCTACCATATGCTTGCTTGTCCACCTATTCTCCACTATTTAGATCATACAACTTCATAAATCAAGAGGTCTTTATTCAAGGTTGTAATGGGGCCAAAGGGTTATAATGTGGTTAAAGAACAAAAGGATAAAGATATCACAAAGGTTCCAAAGAGTTCATAGAGTTTAGAGACATAATAAGATCATACAAATAAAACTTCTCAAAACTCTTATAAAGCACATAATAACATAGGCTAAATATTCATGTTGAGCCTTTGCATCATTCTAACCAACTTTGTAACATCTTTTTCTTTACTTTAACTAGAAGTTCAAGAGAAGATTTTTTTTTTTTTTAATATGGGAATGTATTTGACAATGATCCCTTTCTTTTTCTCTTGACTTTTTTTTTTCTTTTCTTCCCCCACACTTATCTTTTGTTTCCTACCCAAATTTTTAACTAAAAATATCCCTTATTTTTTTGCAATATGTCTCAAAATATATAATCCATCTTTAGAACAAGGGTTATATTTAGGCTAGGTGTAAGTTGTGGTTACCAAATAAATAGCTTATTCAGTGTAGGCTCAAATTGGCTCACTAGGGGTGTGTTCTCTTGGAACATCAATAAGGGATGGCTGTTTGGCCCTGGCTAAAAATCCTAATGCCTCTATCATATTCATGTTGTCACATGCATCAATATAGTCTCAACAAGGTCTAAAGCAAGTTCTAGAGAATCATGTAATCATAAGAGCACTCAAGAAAGAAATTAGATTGATTTGTATTATGCATCAATCATTATAGGCTCAAAAACTCACAAGGATGATTATACAAGTCAATATCAAGTCTAAACATGCTTCTTTCTCCATCAACATATCATATCAACATTGGCTCATAAAAATTAGTATCAAGCTTAGTTCTCATGAAAATCTTCTCACTAATAACCAGTTTAGACCTATGCAATTCATATCTCATCATTGTATTAAAAAGGAACTAAAACACACTAAAAAAAAAAAATAATAATAAAGACTCATAAAAAAAAATAGTAGACAAAAATAAAAGAAATCCTAAATCATTCCCCCCACACTTAATTCTTACATTGACCTCAATGTAAGTCTATTAACCCAAATGAAAGAATCATGTGTAAGAGAAAAGAACTAATAACATAAGAATAGGAACAACTAAGACTCAAAACAAAACAAAACAAACCCATGCAACCTAAATAATCCTAAAATACTAAACAAAAATTAACAAGTAAACATAAAAAGATTAAAATCAAACTGACAAGGTATGTCTCAAGTCTCCCTTACTCAGACCTTGTTCAGAATGAATACTTTTAAATGGTTTAAAACACAAATTTTCTTTTTTTTTTTTTTAAAGGTAAAATCTAGGAGATATTACCTGTAGAGGTTGCTAACCACTTATTATAACTGAGACACAACAAACAAAATGTTAGATAATGTCACAAAGACAAAATGCAATCCACTCCTTGCTCGTCCATATCTCTTTTTCTTTTTCCGAGCGTTTGCGAAACAACCGTAGCAGATAAACACTCATAAGCTTGGAGCTTTTTGAGTAAATCTTCAATGGTTGTAGCAGAAATTATGGTTCTCCTTGCCTCTGAAAACATGAATCCATTATCCACAGAATTATCTAAATATGAAAGCAAATTACTAAAATAACCATTAATATTAAGCAAACCAATGGGTTTCTTTTTTGTGACCAAAGAAGACCAAGAAGCCACGCAAGCTATTTCTTCCAATGTACCCAGACCTCCTGGTAAAGCAATGAATGCATCGGCAGAATGGTACATGATTGTCATCCGTTCAGGGATACTCCAGACTTGTATTTCCTTACCCAAGGTAGGTCCACAATAATCTGTGAATAGTTTTGGCACGATTCCTAGAACTGGACTTCCTCCGGCGTGTGCTGCTGTAGCGACTGCTCCCATTAAACCCGTACTACCGCCTCCATAAATCAACTGGATCTTTTGTTGGGCAAGTATTACTCCAACTCTTATGGCTTCATCAGCAAATATGTTATTTTTCCCTGGATAAGCACCTCCAAAGACACAAATTTTTTTAATGCGCTGGGACGAAGTACTTTCCATTTTTTTTTTCGAGTTCCTGAAAGAGAATGAGTACATGGTGTAATATATAGAGGACTGAGTAGTGAATCAGACAAGAGTAATAATGTTGCCGAAAGTGTATTTGACCTGTCAGAAGAAAATGTTAACCTAACAAAAGATTTTTGCGTGATTTCAGGAAGAAAATCAAAAAGAGAAGAAAAATCAACCGTAAAAGACCAACAAAAAAAAACGAGAATAATTACACAAATCGAACAACACGTAAATTAAACCGAAATGAAGTTATTGCAAATCAAACCAAAAGCTGAGAAGTTATTTATTGTGGTTGTGATTGTGGCTCACATCTTCCTCTGGTTTTACGTCTAGAAACGGCTTAAACGCCTTCTATGAGTCGAAGATATGCTTCCCATCCAGTTTTCTTACAAGCTGGCAAACAGGGTCTTTTAACATCAGATTCCCAAGATGTTGCCATTCCCTTTGGAATTGCGGCCATAAATCAAGAATTTCTCTTTGTACGTCTCCACTAGGATGCGTCTCAAGAGAAAGTTGGATATTACCCAAATTCTCCTTACTCAGTCCATCCTTAATGAATTCAATTTTATCATCTCGATTAGAGGACAGAATCCCAATAGAACGACATTTACCGTTACACGTCCATCGTGCACATTTGTGGCAGTTTGAACTCATGCGCTTTGCTCGTCGCTTCTTTGCAAAAGTGCTTCTACCTGTACCTGGTAAATGCAAAACAGGAAGATATTCATCTTCACGTACCTTGGCTTCAATTATCCAACGTATGTCTTCAGGAATCCCTTTGTGCATAAGCATTCTTAATCTTTCAAATCGAACTTGGTAAATCTTCAGTAAAATATTTCGAGGAAAAGGAGGAAATCGTTTCTGCAATCTTGTGAGAATATCATCCATCCTGAAAAAAAATGAAAAAAAATTGAAAGAGAAATTTATATACAATATCAGTTTTGTGGGTAGCTGATGGAACCGACTTAAATAATCACGGAGTACCGTTATCCACCATTTAACCGGGGTTAAAAAAAATTATATTTACATCTAGTTATTTTCAAAACAAGGATCAGAAAGAAAAACAACATAAAAAGACTCAAAAACAAAACACTCTAAATAAAATCCTAAATTCTTCCCCCCACACATAATTCTTACATTGTCATTAATGTAATGCCATTAATCCCAAATGAAAGAATCTTGTGTAAGTGAAAAGAACTAATAAACAAAATAAACTTATGCAGCCTAAATGAACTTAGAAACACTAAACACAATTAGCAAAGAAACATAAGAAAAAGATAAAGAAAAAGAGAGCAAATCTGAGGATGCCAGTTTGGCAATGCTTTCACTAATTAGGCTGCCTCCCCCAATTAGCACTTGATTGATTGTTTTCAGCCTAGCCAATTCCCCTTCTTGGCTTTTTAGGCTTTTTAGGCTCATACATGAAACTTCCCAAATTTGAGCGTTTGATAGGAAGCTTTCTTTGCACAAAATTGGATGCATTCTCCATTACAAGTATTATTCCATCATCCTTTGTGGTGCATATCTCATCGAGGAATGGAGCATATGTTGGTACTTGTTGAATGGCATCCACAAACAAACTGTTTAAGGTTTCCAGCATGTTTTGTTCATGTTCCTCCTCTTTGAACTTTGCGAATCTACTAGGGAAAGGTGGAGAAAAAAACATTAGAAAAAATTGGAATCTTAAACGTTACCTCAGGTGCCGAAATACTCTTATTTGGATTTGTGGCTTCATTATCCTCAAGAATAGAATCCATCTCTAATTTTGTCTCATCCTCATCTTGTTCCTCATTCTTCAAGGTCACAATAGTAGCATTCTCCATTGGGTTAATCATCGTTTGGGCTGGGAGTTCTTCAGATCTTTGTGCTACCCATCCCACCATACTACTAGCCAATAGGCTCATTTGCCTTTCCAAACTCTGGATGCTTGCCCTTGTTTCCTGTTGAAATTGCAAAGTATCAGTAACAAGAGAATGTACAAGATCTTCTAAAGAAGTACCTGAGTTTTGAGTCATATGTGGTGGTTGAAAAAGATTTGGTTCTTGAGACCATGATTGATTGAAGCTAGATGGATGAGTGTAATTGGCATAAGGATCTACTTCTTGGTAATTTTTCGAGTAGCCATAATTAGTATGATCCCACCATCCCTCATGGTAAGTGTTGGAGTAATGATCATGCGGTTGGTCTTGGAACCATTGAAGGCCTTGACATCCTCCCATGGCCAATTGTTGAACTGAGGAAGTGAGATTGGCTTGTTGATTCTCCATGTTCATGTATGCCACCAACTCTTCAAGTGTTAGATTGCTCAATTCCATCGTTTTTTTATTTTTTATTTTTTGAAAATTTGATAAGAAAAACTTGTATGTACAAGAAAATAAAACTAATTAGAACTGAAAATAAGAATAAACCAAGTAACAAATAAACTAAAGAAAGCAATCCCCGGCAATGGCGCCAAAAATTTGATGCACCCAAAAGAGTGTATCTTATTTAACCTTGCACTAAAAAGATCAATTGTAAGTATAATGATTAGCAAAGGTCGAGTCCTCAGGGATTGGGTTTTAATCTATGAGTTATTAGTTTATAACTTACGTTCAAAGAAAACAATAAAAGAAAAGGGGTTTTTGAAGCCAGATTTAAACTAAAGTAAATAATAAGAATAAGATGCAAGGCGGTATAACCAGCCAATAAAAATATATATACTAAATTAGGCGGTATAACCAGCCAATAAAAATATATATACTAAATTAGGCGGTATAACCAGCCAATAAAAATAAAACAAAGTTAATATACAAATTAGGCGGTATAACCAGCCAATAAAAATAAATATACTTTTAAAAATAAGCAAACTAGAAAAGTAAGAAAACAAGTAAGTAAGAAGAATCAAATATGAAAAATATGGTTAAGGTTTCATTCTCCACCACTAGACATCATTAAGAATCAATTTCAGATCTATCAATATCAACCAACTATCAAAGTTAACAACCGTAGATAACAACAAGCTCTGTTATCCCAATCTTTCCTTAGTTTGTCATTAAATAGAACAAGCTCTCTATTTAATCTCTAACAATTAAACAACCTAGAATAAGCTCTCTAAATTCAATTTAATGGCAGCTTTATGATGAGAAAGATAGGTTGATCTAAGCAACAAACACATAAGCTCGGATTGTTCAACTTAGGTTATGTTCCACTTTGCAATTATTGAAAACTTAACCATAATCATGAATCACAAATTGCCACTTATGAATAGGAAATCAAGACAATTACACGGATCAAGACTCCTAGACTAGCAATAGATAATTATCAAGATCTATCTAGTTGTACACCTAAATAAATCAAGACAACATCATGAACAATTATTGTAGAAGAACATAAGCAAGTTTGATAGAAAATTAATGATAGATAGAATCTGAAAATCAATCACAAAACATGTCTAGGGCTTTGAAATCACCCTTAACCAAATAGAAGTTTAGCCTAGCATAGGCATTGTAAACATAAACATAAAATTAAAGAGAATCTAAGAAGGAAATAAAAGAAAGAAAGAAGAAGAAGAAAATAAAGAAAAAGAAAACTAGAGAAAAGAAAGAAGAAGAAAACTTAGAGAATTTTATTACAATGGCTAATATCCTACCAATGTACAATCTCTTACAATCATCCAAGGCCCTCTATTTATACACATTTTGGAGGACTAAATGACAAGAGACAAGCTTTACAAATTTCAAAGGTAGGTATAATAGGTGGGTGCATTTTTCTAACAATTTTCGTCATATTGTATGACAATTTTGATCAGCCAACTTGATGGTCGATTTTGTCAATATTGGAAGCTTGATCTGATCACTTGGTCTTCTAGAAAAATGTTTCCCTATCAGTTAGTGATCCATAGCCGTTGGAATCAGCTCATTTCCTGATGTGGATCAGAAGATATGGGCAAAATACCAAAACAGGTCAGCACAGACGTCATTGCACATCAGCCAACTTGATGGTCGATTTCTCTAGGGAAAACGACTCCGTTTCAAGAAGTGTAAAACATGAAAAAGTTAGATATGCCTCTTAACTTTGCACGGTTAAAATTTCAGCCTTATTGCTTCAGTGAAACTCCAGATATAGCTGATATGGCAAAAGGTGTCGGAACTGGAACTGAACTGAATTGTCCCTTAATTCTAGTAATCTGAAATCACTCAAAGAAACTTGTGAAAAACACCAAATTACATAAAAATATAAAAGATCAGAAAGAAAAACAACATAAAAAAAACTCAAAAACAAAACACTCTAAATAAAATCCTAAATTCTTCCCCCCACACATAATTTTTACATTGTCCTCAATGTAATGCTATTATCCCCCAATGCAAGAATTATATGTAAGAGAAAAGAACTATTAAACAAAAGAAAAGAAAAACAATAAAAGATAGAATGATGGAGAGTAAGGAATATGCAAATCTGATATAATAGATGCTCTCCATCCTTTTGGGTTGCCTCCCAAGAAGCGCTTGGTTTATTGTCCTCAGCCTAACTTAGACCCATGCCATTATTATTCAACATACTTTGGCTCAAAAAGTGGAAACTCCTCCACATCTTGTATTGGAAAGTTCTCATAGTAAGGCTTCAATCTATGACCATTCACTTTGAATGCCTTATCTGTTTTTGGGCTTTGGATTTCAACTGCACCATGAGTAAATACATTAGTAATAACAAAAGGTCCAACCCAACGAGAACGTAACTTACCTGGATATAACTTAAGGCGTGAATGGAAGAGAAGAACTTTTTGTCCAACAACAAATTCCTTTCTTGATATCATCTTGTCATGGAATGCCTTAGTCTTTTCCTTTTAAATCCTAGAATTCTGATAGGCATCATTCCTTATCTCCTCTAATTCTTGTAGGTCAAGTTTTCTTTTCTTTCCTGTCTCATCCATCTCCATGTTGCATTGTTTGATAGCCCAATATGATTTATGTTCCAATTCAACCGGAAGATGACAAGGCTTACCATAAACAAGTCGATAAGGAGACATACCAATGGGTGTCTTATATGCTGTCCTATAAGCCCAAAGTGCATCATCAAGTCGTGAACTCCAATCCTTCCTATTTGGATTAACTGTCTTTTCAAGGATGGACTTAACTTCTCGGTTTGACAGTTCAGCTTGCCCACTAGTTTGAGGATGATATGAGGTGGAGACCTTGTGTGTGATGTTATACTTCCTCAAAAGTGCTTCCATAGTCCTATTGCAAAAGTGAGTACCTCTATCGCTGATTATGGCCTTTGGCGTTCCAAACCTAGCAAAGATGTTAGGCTTGACAAAATTTG
Source organism: Fremontodendron californicum (assembly GCA_030761205.1). Lineage (NCBI taxonomy): Eukaryota > Viridiplantae > Streptophyta > Magnoliopsida > Malvales > Malvaceae > Fremontodendron > Fremontodendron californicum. Next base: position 8,021,700 of record JAULJL010000037.1, read on the forward strand.
AAACAACTTTAGAGTCATTAGTCCTAGTGGATTTTGCTTCCACCCACTTTGAAACATAATCAACGGCAAGTAAAATATAAAGATTACCAAAAGAAGGAGGAAATGGTCCCATGAAATCCATGCCCCATACATCAAAAATTTCAACAATAAGTATTGGAGTTTGAGGCATTTTATTTCTAGCACCTAAGTTACCTGTTCTTTGGCAACGATCACATGACTTGCAAAAGAGGTATGCATCTTTGAATATGGTAGGTGATAACTCGTATAATTATATAGTTTTTAGTTATGTTTTATTATTGTTTTGTGTCAAATACGAGTTATTATTGTTTAGTCTAATTGTGTTTATGATCTTTTATATTTTTATGTAATTTGGTGTTTTTCACAAGTTTCTTTGAGTGATTTCAGATTACTAGAATTAAGGGCAAATCCAGTTCAATTCCAGTTCCGACACCTTTTGCCATATCAGCTATATCTCGAGTTTCACTGAAGCAATAAGGCTGAAAGTGCAAAGTTAAGAGGCATATCTATCTTTTTCATGTTTTACACTTCTTGAAACGGAGTCGTTTTCCCTAGCGAAATCGACCATCAAGTTGGCTGATGTGCAATGACGTCTGTGCTGACCTGTTTACGTATTTTGCCCATATCTTCTTATCCACATCAGCAAATGAGCTGATTCCAACGGCTATGGATCAGTAACTGATAGGGGAACATTTTTCTAGAAGACCATGTGATCAGATCAGGCCTCCAAAATTGATAAAATCGACCATCAAGTTGGCTGATCAAAATTGTCATACAATATGACGAAAATTGTTAGAAAAATGCACCCACCTATTATACCTACCTTTGAAATTTGTAAAGCTTGTCTCTTGTCATTTAGCCCTCCAAAATGTGTATAAATAGAGGGCCTTGGATGATTGTAAGGTATTGTACATTGGTAGGATATTAGCCATTGTAATAAAATTCTCTAAGTTTTCTTCTTCTTTCTTTTCTCTAGTTTTCTTTTTCTTTATTTTCTTCTTCTTCTTTCTTTCTTTTATTTCCTTCTTAGATTCTCTTTAATTTTATGTTTATGTTTACAATGCCTATGCTAGGCTAAACTTCTATTTGGTTAAGGGTGATTTCAAAGCCCTAGACATGTTTTGTGATTGATTTTTAGATTCTATCTATCATTAATTTTCTATCAAAGTTGCTTATGTTCTTCTACAAGAATTGTTCATGATGTTGTCTTGATTTATTTAGGTGTACAACTAGATAGATCTTGATAATTATCTATTGCTAGTTTAGGAATCTTGATCCGTGTAATTGTCTTGATTTCCTATTCATAAGTGGCAATTTGTGATTAATGATTATGGTCAAGTTTTCAATAATTGCAAAGTGGAACATAACCTAAGTTGAACAATCCGAGCTTATGTGTTTGTTGCTTAGATCAACCTATCTTTCTCATCATAAAGCTGCCATTAAATTGAATTTAGAGAGCTTATTCTAGGTTGTTTAATGGTTAGAGATTAAATAGAGAGCTTGTTCTATTTAACGACAAACTAAGGAAAGATTGGGATAACAGAGCTTGTTGTTATCTACGGTTGTTAACTTTGATAGTTGGTTGATATTGATAGATCTGAAATTGATTCTTAATGATGTCTAGTGGTGGAGAATGAAACCTTAACCATATTTTTCATATTTGATTCTTCTTACTTACTTGTTTTCTTATTTTTCTAGTTTGCTTATTTTTAAAAGTATATTTATTTTTATTGGCTGGTTATACCGCCTAATTTGTATATTAACTTTGTTTTATTTTTATTGGCTGGTTATACCGCCTAATTTAGTATATATATTTTTATTGGCAGGTTATACCGCCTAATTTAGTATATATATTTTTATTGGCTGGTTATACCGCCTTGCATCTTATTCTTATTATTTACTTTAGTTTAAATCTGGCTTCAAAAACCCCTTTTCTTTTATTGTTCTTGAATTTAAGTTTTAAACTATTAACTTATAAACTAAAACCCAATCCCTGAGGACTCGACCCTTGCTAACTACTATACTTACAATTTATCTTTTTAGTGCAAGGTTAAATAAGATACACTCTTTTGGGTGCATCAAATTTTTGGCGCCGTTGCCGGGGATTGCTTTCTTTAGTTTATTTGTTACTTGGTTTATTCTTATTTCCAGTTCTAATTAGTTTTATTTTCTTGTACATACAAGTTTTTCTTTTCAAATTAAAAAAAAAAAAAACAATGGAATTGAGCAATCTAACACTTGAAGAGTTGGTGGCATACATGAACATGGAGAATCAACAAGCCAATCTCACCTCCCCAGTTCAACAATTGGCCATGGGAGGATGTCAAGGCCATCAAGTGTTCCAAGACCAACAGTATGATCATTACTCAAACACTTACCATGAGGGATGGTGGGATCATACTAATTATGGCTACTCGAAAAATTACCAAGAAGTAGATCCTTATGCCAATTTCACTCATCCATCTAGCTTCAATCAATCATGGTCTCAAGAACCAGATCTTTTTCAACCACCACATATGACTCAAAACTCAGGTACTTCTTTAGAACATCTTGTCTATTCTCTTGTTACTGATTCTTTGCAATTTCAACAGGAAACAAGGGCAAGCATCCAGAGTTTGGAAAAGCAAATGAGCCAATTGGCTAGTAGTATGGTGGGATGGGTAGCACAAATATCTGAAGAACTCCCAGCCCAAACGATGGTTAACCCAAAGGAGAATGCTACTATTGTGACCTTGAAGAATGAGGAACAAGATGAGGATGAAACAAAATTAGAGATGGATTCTATTCTTGAGGATAATGAAGCCAAAGATCCAAATAAGAGTATTTCGGCACCTGAGGTAACGTTTAAGGTTTCACTTTTTACTTATGTTTCTTCTCCACCTTTTCCTAGTAGATTTGCAAAGTTCAAGGAGGAAGAACATGAACAACACATGCCGAAAACCTTAAACAACTTGTTTGTGGAGGTCATTCAACAAGTATCAAAATATGCTCCATTCCTCGATGACATATGCACCACAAAGGATGATGGAATAATACTTGTAATGGAGAATGTGATAACTCGTATAATTATATAGTTTTTAGTTATGTTTTATTATTGTTTTGTGTCAAATACGAGTTATTATTGTTTTTTCTAATTGTGTTTATGATCTTTTATATTTTTATGTATTTTGGTGTTTTTCACAAGTTTCTTTGAGTGATTTCAGATTACTAGAATTAAGGGCAAATCCAGTTCAGTTCCAGTTCCGACACCTTTTGCCATATCCGCTATATCTCGAGTTTCACTGAAGCAATAAGGCTGAACTTTGTATCCGTGCAAAGCTAAGAGGCATATCTATCGTTTTCATGTTTTACACTTCTTGAAACGGAGTCGTTTTCCCTAGCGAAATCGACCATCAAGTTGGCTGATGTGCAATGACGTCTGTGCTGACCTGTTTTCGTATTTTGCCCATATCTACTTATCCACATCCGCAAATGAGCTGATTCCAACGGTTATGGATCCGTAACTGATAGGGTAACATTTTTCTAGAAGACCATGTGATCAGATAAGGCCTCCAAAATTGACAAAATCGACCATCAAGTTGGCTGATCAAAATTGTCATGTATGACGAAAATTGTTAGAAAAATGCACCCACCTATTATACCTACCTTTGAAATTTGTAAAGCTTGTCTCTTGTCATTTAGCCCTCCAAAATGTGTATAAATAGAGGGTCTTGGATGATTGTAAGGGATCATATTGTACATTGGTAGGATATTAGCCATTGTAATAAAATTCTCTAAGTTTTCTTCTTCTTTCTTTTCTCTAGTTTTCTTTTTCTTTATTTTCTTCTTCTTCTTTCTTTCTTTTATTTCCTTCTTAGATTCTCTTTAATTTTATGTTTATGTTTACAATGCCTATGCTAGGCTAAACTTCTATTTGGTTAAGGGTGATTTCAAAGTCCTAGACATGTTTTGTGATTGATTTTCAGATTCTATCTATCATTAATTTTCTATCAAAGTTGCTTATGTTCTTCTACAAGAATTGTTCATGATGTTGTCTTGATTTATTTAGGTGTACAACTAGATAGATCTTGATAATTATCTATTGCTAGTTTAGGAGTCTTGATCCGTGTAATTGTCTTGATTTCCTATTCATAAGTGGCAATTTGTGATTAATGATTATGGTCAAGTTTTCAATAATTGCAAAGTAGAACATAACCTAAGTTGAACAATCCGAGCTTATGTGTTTGTTGCTTAGATCAACCTATCTTTCTCATCATAAAGCTGCCATTAAATTGAATTTAGAGAGCTTATTCTAGGTTGTTTGATGGTTAGAGATTAAATAGAGAGCTTGTTCTATTTAACGACAAACTAAGGAAAGATTGGGATAACAGAGCTTGTTGTTATCTACGGTTGTTAACTTTGATAGTTGGTTGATAATGATAGATCTGAAATTGATTCTTAATGATGTCTAGTGGTGGAGAATGAAACCTTAACCATATTTTTCATATTTGATTCTTCTTACTTACTTGTTTTCTTACTTTTAGTTTGCTTATTTTTAAAAGTATATTTATTTTTATTGGCTGGTTATATCGCCTAATTTGTATATTAACTTTGTTTTATTTTCATTGGCTGGTTATACCGCCTAATTTAGTATATATATTTTCATTGGCTGGTTATACCGCCTAATTTAGTTTATATATTTTTATTGGCTGGTTATACCGCCTAATTTAGTTTATATATTTTTATTGGCTGGTTATACCGCCTTGCATCTTATTCTTATTATTTACTTTAGTTTAAATCTGGCTTCAAAAACCCCTTTTCTTTTATTGTTCTTGAATTTAAGTTTTAAACTATTAACTTATAAACTAAAACCCAATCCCTGAGGACTCGACCCTTGCTAAGTACTATACTTACAATTTATCTTTTTAGTGCAAGGTTAAATAAGATACACTCTTTTGGGTGCATCAGAATGCATCCACTGTTGTGCAAAGAAAGCTTCCTCTCAAACGCATAAATTTGGGAAATTTCATGTATGAGCCTGACAAGCCTAAAATGCCAAGAAGGGGTGTTGGTTAGGTTCAAAACACTAAATCAAGTGCTAATTAGGGGAGGCAGCCTAATTAGTGAAAGCATTGCCAAACTGTCATCCTCAGATTTGCTCTCTTTTTCTTTATCTTTTTCTTATGTTTCTTTGCTAATTGTGTTTAGTGTTTCTAAGTTCATTTAGGCTGCATAAGTTTATTTTGTTTATTAGTTCTTTTCACTTACACATGATTCTTTCATTTGGGATTAATAGCATTACATTAATGACAATGTAAGAATTATGTGTGGGGGGAAGAATTTAGGATTTTATTTAGAGTGTTTTGTTTTTGAGTCTTTTTATGTTGTTTTTCTTTCTGATCCTTGTTTTGAAAATAACTAGATGTAAATATAATTTTTATTTTATTTTTTTAAACCCCGGTTAAATGGCGGATAACGGTACTCCGTGATTATTTAAGTCGGTTCCATCAGCTACCCACAAAACTGATATTGTATATAAATTTCTCTTCCAATTTCTCTTTCAATTTTTTTCATTATTTTTTTCAGGATGGATGATATTCTCACAAGATTGCAGAAACGATTTCCTCCTTTTCCTCGAAATATTTTACTGAAGCTTTACCAAGTTCGATTCGAAAGATTAAGAATACTTATGCACAAAGGGATTCCTGGAGACATATGATAACTCGTATAATTATATAGTTTTTAGTTATGTTTTATTATTGTTTTGTGTCAAGTACGAGTTATTATTGTTTAGTCTAATTGTGTTTATGTTCTTTATGTATTTTGGTATTTTTCACAAGTTTCTTTGAGTGATTTCAGATTACTAGAATTAAGGGTAAATCCAGTTCAGTTCCAGTTCCGACACCTTTTACCATATCAGCTATATCTCGAGTTTCACTGAAGCAATGAGGCTGCAATTTGAAGCCGTGCAAAGCTAAGAGGCATATTTATCTTTTTCATGTTTTACACTTCTTGAAACGGAGTCGTTTTCCCTAGCGAAATCGACCATGAAGTTGGCTGATGTGCAATGACGTCTGTGCTGACCTGTTTTCGTATTTTGCCCATATCTTCTTATCCACATCAGCCAATGAGCTGATTCCAACGGCTATGGATCAGTAACTGATAGGGTAACATTTTTCTAGAAGACCATGTGATCAGATAAGGCCTGCAAAATTGACAAAATCGACCATCAAGTTGGCTGATCAAAATCGTCATGTATGACGAAAATTGTTAGAAAATGCACCCACCTATTATACCTACCTTTGAAATTTGTAAAGCTTGTCTCTTGTCATTTAGCCCTCCAAAATGTGTATAAATAGAGGGCCTTGGATGATTGTAAGGGATCATATTGTACATTGGTAGGATATTAGCCTTTGTAATAAAATTCTCTAAGTTTTCTTCTTCTTTCTTTTCTCTAGTTTTCTTTTTCTTTAGAAAGAGCAAGAGGTTGGATAATTAATATTCTTCTTCTTTCTTTCTTTTATTTCCTTCTTAGATTCTCTTTAATTTTATGTTTATGTTTACAATGCCTATGCTAGGCTAAACTTCTATTTGGTTAAGGGTGATTTCAAAGCCCTAGACATGTTTTGTGATTGATTTTTAGATTCTATCTATCATTAATTTTCTATCAAAGTTGCTTATGTTCTTCTACAAGAATTGTTCATGATGTTGTCTTGATTTATTTAGGTGTACAACTAGATAGATCTTGATAATTATCTATTGCTAGTTTAGGAATCTTGATCCGTGTAATTGTCTTGATTTCCTATTCATAAGTGGCAATTTGTGATTAATGATTATGGTCAAGTTTTCAATAATTGCAAAGTGGAACATAACCTAAGTTGAACAATCCGAGCTTATGTGTTTGTTGCTTAGATCAACCTATCTTTCTCATCATAAAGCTGCCATTAAATTGAATTTAGAGAGCATATTCTAGGTTGTTTAATGGTTAGAGATTAAATAGAGAGCTTGTTCTATTTAACGACAAACTAAGGAAAGATTGGGATAATAGAGCTTGTTGTTATCTACGGTTGTTAACTTTGATAGTTGGTTGATATTGATAGATCTGAAATTGATTCTTAATGATGTCTAGTGGTGGAGAATGAAACCTTAACCATATTTTTCATATTTGATTCTTCTTACTTACTTGTTTTCTTAATTTTCTAGTTTGCTTATTTTTAAAAGTATATTTATTTTTATTGGCTGGTTATACCGCCTAATTTGTATATTAACTTTGTTTTATTTTTATTGGCTGGTTATACCGCCTAATTTAGTATATATATTTTTATTGGCTGGTTATACCGCCTTGTTGGTATATTAACTTTGTTTTATTGGCTGGTTATACCGCCTAATTTAGTATATATATTTTTATTGGCTGGTTATACCGCCTTGCATCTTATTCTTATTATTTACTTTAGTTTAAATCTGGCTTCAAAAACCCCTTTTCTTTTATTGTTTTCTTTGAACGTAAGTTATAAACTAATAACTCATAGATTAAAACCCAATCCCTGAGGACTCGACCCTTGCTAATCATTATACTTACAATTGATCTTTTTAGTGCAAGGTTAAATAAGATACACTCTTTTGGGTGCATCAACATACGTTGGATAATTGAAGCCAAGGTACGTGAAGATGAATATCTTCCTGTTTTGCATTTACCAGGTATAGGTAGAAGCACTTTTGCAAAGAAGCGACGAGCAAAGCGCATGAGTTCAAATTGCCACAAATGTGCACGATGGACGTGTAACGGTAAATGTCGTTCTATTGGGATTCCGTCCTCTAATCGAGATGATAAAATTGAATTCATTAAGGATGGACTGAGTAAGGAGAATTTGGGTAATATCCAACTTTCTCTTGAGACGCATCCTAGTGGAGACGTACAAAGAGAAATTCTTAATTTATGGCCGCAATTCCAAAAGGAATGGCAACATCTTGGGAATCTGATGTTAAAAGACCCTGTTTGCCAGCTTGTAAGAAAACTGGATGGGAAGCATATCTTCAACTCATAGAAGGCGTTTAAGCCGTTTCTGGACGTAAAACCAGAGGAAGATGTGAGCCACAATCACAACTACAATAAATGACTTCTCAGCTTTTGGTTTGATTTGCAATAACTTTATTTCGGTTTAATTTACTTGTTATTCGATTTGTGTAATTATTCTCATTTTTTTTATTTGTCTTTTACGGTTGATTTTTCTTCTCTTTTTGATTTTCTTCCTGAAATCACGCAAAAATCTTTTGTTAGGTTAACATTTTCTTCTGACAGGTCAAATACACTTTCGGCGACATTATTACTCTTGACTTTTACGGTTGATTTTTCTTCTCTTGTTGATTTTCTTCCTGAAATCACGCAAAAATCTTTTGTTAGGTTAACATTTTCTTCTGACAGGTCAGATACACTTTCGGCGGCATTATTACTCTTGTCTGATTCACTACTCAGACCTCTATATATTACACCATGTACTCATTCTCTTTCAGGCACTCGAAAAAAAGAAAAAAAAGAAAAAAAAATGGAAAGTACTTCGTCCCAACGCATTAAAAAAATTTGTGTTTTTGGAGGTGCTTATCCAGGGAAAAATAACATATTCGCTGATGAAGCCATAAGAGTTGGAGTAATACTTGCCCAATAGAAGATCAAGTTGATTTATGGAGGCGGTAGTACGGGTTTAATGGGAGCAGTCGCTACAGCAGCACACGCCGGAGGAAGTCCAGTTCTAGGAATCGTGCCAAAACTATTCACAGATTTTTGTGGACCTACCTTGGGTAAGGAAATACAAGTCTGGAGTATCCCTGAACGGATAACAATCATGTACCATTCTGCCGATGCATTCATTGCTTTACCAGGAGGTCTGGGTACATTGGAAGAAATAGCTTGCGTGGCTTCTTGGTCATCTTTGGTCACAAATAAGAAACCCATTGGTTTGCTTAATATTAATGGTTATTTTAGTAATTTGCTTTCATATTTAGATAATGCTGTGGATAATGGATTCATGTTTTCAGAGGCAAGGAGAACCATAATTTCTGCTACAACCATTGAAGATTTACTCAAAAAGCTCCAAGCTTATGAGTATTTATCTGCTACGGTTGTTTCGCAAACGCTCGGAAAAAGAAAAAGAGATATGGACGAGCAAGGAGTGGATTGCACTTTGTCTTTGTGACATTATCTAACATTTTGTTTGTTGTGTCTCAGTTATAATAAGTGGTTAGCAACCTCTACAGGTAATATCTCCTAAATTTTACCTTCTTAAAAAAAAAAAAAAAGTTTGTTGTGTTTTAAGCAATTTAGAAGTATTCATTCTGAACAAGGTCTGAGTAAGGGAGACTTGAGACATACCTTGTCAGTTTGATTTCTTCTTTTCAAAAAAAAAAAAAGTTTGTTGTGTTTTAAGCAATTTAGAAGTATTCATTCTGAACAAGGTCTGATTAAGGGAGACTTGAGACATATCTTGTCAGTTTGATTTTAATCTTTTTATGTTTACTTGTTAATTTTTGTTTAGTATTTTAGGATTATTTAGGTTGCATGAGTTTGTTTTGTTTTGAGTCTTAGTTGTTCCTATTCTTATGTTATTAGTTCTTTTCTCTTACACATGATTCTTTCATTTGGGTTAATAGACTTACATTGAGGATAATGTAAGAATTAAGTGTGGGGGGAATGATTTAGGATTTCTTTTATTTTTGTCTACTATTTTTTTTATGAGTCTTTATTATTATTATTATTATTATTTTGTGTGTTTTAGTTCCTTTTTAATACAATGATGAGATATGAATTGCATAAGTCTAAAACAGATTTATTAGTGAGAAGATTTTCATGAGAATTGAGCTTGATGTCAACCTTTTTATGAGCCAATGTTAATATGATATGTTGATTGAGAAAGAAGCATGTTTAGACTTAATCTGACTTGTATAATCATCCTTGTGAGTTTTTGAGCCTATAATGATTGATGCATTATACAAATCAATCTAATTTCTTTCTTGAGTGCTCTTATGATTACATGATTCTCTAGAACTTGCTTTAAACCGTTTGAAACTATATTGATACATGTGACAACATGAATATGATAGAGGCATTAGGATTATAACCAGAGCCAAACAGCCATCCATTATTAATGTTCCAAGAGAACACACCCTTAGTGAACCAATTTGAGCCTACATTGAATAAGCTATCTCTTTGGTAACCATAACTTGTCCCTAACCTAAATATACTTATATCTTTACCTTTGTTCCAAAGATGAATTAGCATGTTTTGAGACAAGTTGCAAAGACAAGGAAGATTTATTGAAAATTTGGGTTAGAAACAAGAAATAAGTGTGGGGGGAAAAGAAAGAAAAAAGTCAAGAGAAAAAGAAAGGGATCATTGTCAAATACATTCCCATATTAAAAAAAATCTTCTCTTGAACTTCTAGTTAAAGTAAAGAAAAAGATGTTACAAAGTTGGTTAGAATGATGCAAAGGCTCAACATGAATATTTAGCCTATGTTATTATGTGCTTTATAAGAGTTTTGAGAAGTTTTATTTGTATGATCTTATTATGTCTCTAAACTCTATGAACTCTTTGGAACCTTTGTGATATCTTTATCCTTTTGTTCTTTAACCACATTATAACCCTTTGGCCCCATTACAACCTTGAATAAAGACCTCTTGATTTATGAAGTTGTATGATCTAAATAGTGGATAATAGGTGGACAAGCAAGCATATGGTAGAAGTGTTTTCATGAGATTGATTGAGTGTAAACACTTTACCACTACTTTAAAAAGTGAAAATCAAGAGAGTATCCCATGTGAGAAGTTGAGATTAAGTTTGAATATGCACTATTTTGATTGAAATATGTTATGTTAATATTGGCTTAACTCAAACAATTTACATTCAAGCAAGATTTTTTGTGAATTTCTTTAAGCTATTGATTAGTTTTTAAGACTTGTCCAATGATTATCTCTAATTTATATTGAAAGGATTAGTTATAATTATTATTTTTAGTTTTTCTTATGTCTTCAATGTTTGTGGGTATCGTCCTAGTAAACCCTCACGAGACTAAACTCGTCCACTAGGGACACCTAGGGGTTTAAAGGCTTGTGTCACATGCTAAGTGCCACCGTGATTTCCTACGAAAGTGGATTAGATTAGATTTTCTTATTTTATTTTTATTGAGTCGTTGCTAGGGACTAGCAACAATCTAAGTGTGGGGGTGTGATAACTCGTATAATTATATAGTTTTTAGTTATGTTTTATTATTGTTTTGTGTCAAATATGAGTTATTATTATTTCGTCTAATTGTGTTTATGATCTTTTATATTTTTATGTAATTTGGTGTTTTTCACAAGTTTCTTTGAGTGATTTCAGATTACTAGAATTAAGGGCAAATCCAGTTCAGTTCCAGTTCCGACACCTTTTGCCATATCAGCTATATCTCGAGTTTCACTGAAGCAATAAGGCTGAAATTTTAACCATGCAAAGTTGAGAGGCATATCTATCTTTTTCATGTTTTACACTTCTTGAAACGGAGTCGTTTTCCCTAGCGAAATCGACCATCAAGTTGGCTAATGTGCAATGACGTCTGTGCTGACCTGTTTTCGTATTTTGCCCATAGCTTCTTATCCACATCATCAAATCAGCTGATTCCAACGGTTATGGATCAGTAACTGATAGGGGAACATTTTTCCAGAAGACCATGTGATCAGATAAGGCCTCCAAAATTGACAAAATCGACCATCAAGTTGGCTGATCAAAATTGTCATACAATATGACGAAAATTGTTAGAAAAATGCACCCACCTATTATACGTACCTTTGAAATTTGTAAAGCTTGTCTCTTGTCATTTAGCCCTCCAAAATGTGTATAAATAGAGGGCCTTGGATGATTGTAAGGTATTGTACATTGGTAGGATATTAGCCATTGTAATAAAATTCTCTAAGTTTTCTTCTTATTTCTTTTCTCTAGTTTTCTTTTTCTTTATTTTCTTCTTCTTCTTTCTTTCTTTTATTTCCTCCTTAGATTCTCTTTAATTTTATGTTTATGTTTACAATGCCTATGCTAGGCTAAACTTCTATTTGGTTAAGGGTGATTTCAAAGCCCTAGACATGTTTTGTGATTGATTTTTAGATTCTATCTATCATTAATTTTCTATCAAAGTTGCTTATGTTCTTCTACAAGAATTGTTCATGATGTTGTCTTGATTTATTTAGGTGTACAACTAGATAGATCTTGATAATTATCTATTGCTAGTTTAGGAATCTTGATCCGTGTAATTGTCTTGATTTCCTATTCATAAGTGGCAATTTGTGATTAATGATTATGGTCAAGTTTTCAATAATTGCAAAGTGGAACATAACGTAAGTTGAACAATCCGAGCTTATGTGTTTGTTGCTTAGATCAACCTATCTTTCTCATCATAAAGCTGCCATTAAATTGAATTTAGAGAGCTTATTCTAGGTTGTTTAATGGTTAGAGATTAAATAGAGAGCTTGTTCTATTTAACGACAAACTAAGGAAAGATTGGGATAACAGAGCTTGTTGTTATCTACGGTTGGTAACTTTGATAGTTGGTTGATATTGATAAATCTGAAATTGATTCTTAATGATGTCTAGTGGTGGAGAATGAAACATTAACCATATTTTTCATATTTGATTCTTCTTACTTACTTGTTTTCTTATTTTTCTAGTTTGCTTATTTTTAAAAGTATATTTATTTTTATTGGCTGGTTATACCGCCTAATTTGTATATTAACTTTGTTTTATTTTTATTGGCTGGTTATACCGCCTAATTTAGTATATATATTTTTATTGGCTGGTTATACCGCCTAATTTAGTATATATATTTTTATTGGCTGGTTATACCGCCTTGCATCTTATTCTTATTATTTACTTTAGTTTAAATCTGGCTTCAAAAACCCCTTTTCTTTTATTGTTCTTGAATTTAAGTTTTAAACTATTAACTTATAAACTAAAACCCAATCCCTGAGGACTCGACCCTTGCTAACTACTATACTTACAATTTATCTTTTTAGTGCAAGGTTAAATAAGATACACTCTTTTTGGTGCATCAGTAGGCCAATAAAATCCAGAATCAAGAACTTTCATGGCTGTTCTTTTGGATCCAAAGTGTCCTCCACGTGCATAAGAGTGACAAAAGGTGAGAATAGATTGAAATTCAGTTTCGAGTACACACCTTCTTATAATCTGATCGGAGCAATGCTTCCAAAGGTAAGGATCATCCCATATGTAGTATTTGGCATCACTCTTGATCTTATTTCTTTGAGCTTGTGTCAACTCTTGTGGCAACTTCTTGGTAACTAAGTAATTAACAATATCAGCATACCAAGGAGTTGTTGTACTTATAAAAAGAAGTTGCGCATCCGGAAAGTTCTCATTCAAGGGTAGTGCATCCTCTTCATGAACTAAACGGCTAAGATGGTCCGCAACCAGGTTGTCACTACCTCTCTTATCTTTTATCTCCAAATCAAACTCTTGTAAGAGAAGTATCCATCTAATCAACCTTGGTTTGGCCTCCTTTTTAGTGAGTAAGTACTTAAGGGCTGCATGGTCAGAATATACAATTACTTTAGTACCAATTAAATAAGATCGAAATTTTTCTAAAGCAAATACAACAGCCAAAAGTTCTTTTTCAGTAGTGGAATAGTTCAATTGAGCATCATTAAGAGTTCGGGAGGCATAATAAATGGCATGTGAGGCTTTGCCAACCCGTTGGCCCAAAACAGCTCCAATGGCATAGTCACTAGCATCACATATGATTTCAAAAGGTACATTCCAATCTGGTGGTTGGATGATAGGAGCTGATGTCAAGAGTCCCTTCAATGTTTCAAACGCCTCTTTGCATTTATCATCAAAGTGGAAATGCACATCTTTTTGTAGTAGCTTGCAAAGAGGTAATGTGATCTTTGAGAAGTCTTTGATAAATCTCCTATAGAAACCTGCATGTCCAAGAAAAGAACGAACCTCTCTCACATTTGTGGGAGGTGGTAAAGAATGCATAATATCTATTTTAGACTTATCAACCTCTATCCCTCTAGAAGAAATAACATGGCCCAAAACTATTCCTTGTTCTACCATAAAGTGACATTTTTCCCAATTCAAAACAAGGTTAGTTTCCATGCATCTTTCAAGTACAAGTGTAAGGTTCTCTAGACATCTATCAAAAGAATCACCATAGACACTAAAATCATCCATAAACACTTCTATGATGTTCTCTACATAATCTGAAAATATGCTAACCATACACCTTTGGAATGTAGCTGGTGCATTACAAAGACCAAATGGCATACGCCGGTATGCAAAAGTACCAAATGGACATGTGAATGTTGTTTTCTCTTGGTCCTCCGGAGCAATGGCTATCTGATTATAACCTGAAAAACCATCAAGAAAACAATAATGAGAATGGCCAGCTAACCTTTCAAGCATTTGATCAATAAAAGGTAAAGGAAAGTGGTCTTTGCGAGTTGTGGAATTAAGTTTACGATAATCAATACAAACTCGCCATCCTGTTTGAATCCTAGTAGGAACAAGTTCATTCTCATTATTTGTTACCACCGTTACACCTGATTTCTTTGGAACTACTTGGACCGGGCTCACCCATTTGCTATCCGAGATAGGATAGATCACTCCAACATCTAGGAGCTTCAGTATCTCCTTTTTCACAACCTCCATCATAGGAGGGTTCAATCTTCTTTGTGCTTCTCTTGTTGGTTTGGACCCTTCCTCTAACAAAATCCGGTGCATGCACATGGATGGGCTTATTCCCTTGATATCGGCAATTGTCCAACCAATTGCTGTTTTATGCTCTCTAAGCACCCGGATAAGTCGCTCTTCTTGCAAAGGTGTGAGCTCTTTGGCAATGATGATCGGTAGTGTGTCCTTTTTACCTAGGAACACATATTTCAAGTGGTTCGGTAGTGGTTTCAACTCTAAAGTTGGTGCCTGCAAAATGGAAGGTAGAAGTTTCTCATTAGATAAAGGCAAATCAATAAATGAAACATCAAACCTTGCATCTTTAGGTGGCAGCGAGTGTAAAGATTCTAGTGCCCCTTCCACATGGTCACTCAAGGCTAGTTTAACATTCCCCATTCCGAGATGGTTGCTAAGGACTATTTCCACACTATCTTCACCATCTAGCTCATAAGCTTGCTGCACTAGTGAGTCAATTATATCAATATTAAAAACAGAATGCACATCACTAGGATATCTCATGGCCTCAAAAATGTTAAAGCGAATTATTTCACCATCAAATTTGATGCACCCAAAAGAGTGTATCTTATTTAACCTTGCACTAAAAAGATCAATTGTAAGTATAATGATTAGCAAGGGTCGAGTCCTCAGGGATTGGGTTTTAATCTATGAGTTATTAGTTTATAACTTACGTTCAAAGAAAACAATAAAAGAAAAGGGGTTTTTGAAGCCAGATTTAAACTAAAGTAAATAATAAGAATAAGATGCAAGGCGGTATAACCAGCCAATAAAAATATATATACTAAATTAGGCGGTATAACCAGCCAATAAAAATATATATACTAAATTAGGCGGTATAACCAGCCAATAAAAATAAATATACTTTTAAAAATAAGCAAACTAGAAATGTAAGAAAACAAGTAAGTAAGAAGAATCAAATATGAAAAATATGGTTAAGGTTTCATTCTCCACCACTAGACATCATTAAGAATCAATTTCAGATCTATCAATATCAACCAACTATCAAAGTTAACAACCGTAGATAACAACAAGCCCTGTTATCCCAATCTTTCCTTAGTTTGTCGTTAAATAGAACAAGCTCTCTATTTAATCTCTAACCATTAAACAACCTAGAATAAGCTCTCTAAATTCAATTTAATGGCAGCTTTATGATGAGAAAGATAGGTTGATCTAAGCAACAAACACATAAGCTCGGATTGTTCAACTTAGGTTATGTTCCACTTTGCAATTATTGAAAACTTGACCATAATCATTAATCACAAATTTCCACTTATGAATAGGAAATCAAGACAATTACACGGATCAAGACTCCTAGACTAGCAATAGATAATTATCAAGATCTATCTAGTTGTACACCTAAATTAATGATAGATAGAATCTGAAAATCAATCACAAAACATGTCTAGGGCTTTGAAATCACCCTTAACCAAATAGAAGTTTAGCCTAGCATAGGCATTGTAAACATAAACATAAAATTAAAGAGAATCTAAGAAGGAAATAAAAGAAAGAAAGAAGAAGAAAATAAAGAAAAAGAAAACTAGAGAAAATAAAGAAGAAGAAAACTTAGAGAATTTTATTACAATGGCTAATATCCTACCAATGTACAATATCATCCTCTACAATCATCCAAGGCCCTCTATTTATACACATTTTGGAGGGCTAAATGACAAGAGACAAGCTTTACAAATTTCAAAGGTAGGTATAATAGGTGGGTGCATTTTTCTAACAATTTTCGTCATATTGTATGACAATTTTGATCAGCCAAATTGATGGTCGATTTTGTCAATATTGGAGGCCTGATCTGATCACATGGTCTTCTAGAAAAAATGTTCCCCTATCAGTTACTGATCCATAGCCGTTGAAATCAGCTCATTTGCTGATGTGGATAAGAAGATATGGGCAAAATACGAAAACAGGTCAGCACAGACGTCATTGCACATCAGCCAACTTGATGGTCGATTTCGCTAGGGAAAACGACTCCGTTTCAAGAAGTGTAAAACATGAAAAAGATAGATATGCCTCTTAGCTTTGCACGGTTAATATTTCAGCCTTATTGCTTCAGTGAAACTCGAGATATAGCTGATATGGAAAAAGGTGTCTGAATTGGAACTGAACTGGATTTGCCCTTAATTCTAGTAATCTGAAATCACTCAAAGAAACTTGTGAAAAACACCAAATTACATAAAAATATAAAAGATCATAAACACAATTAGACTAAACAATAATAACTCGTATTTGACACAAAACAATAATAAAACATAACTAAAAACTATATAATTATACGAGTTATCACACCCCCACACTTAGATTGTTGCTAGTCCCTAGCAACGACTCAATAAAAATAAAATAAGAAAATCTAATCTAATCCACTTTCGTAGGAAATCACGGTGGCACTTAGCATGTGACACAAGCCTTTAAACCCCTAGGTGTCCCTAGTGGACGAGTTTAGTCTCGTGAGGGTTTACTAGAACGATACCCACAAACATTGAAAAACTAAAATATAAATAAACTACATATACTAAAAATATTTACTCCTAATCCTTTCAATACAAATTAGAGACAATCTTTGAACAAGTCTTATAAACTATTCAATAGCTTAAAGAATTTCACAAAAAATCATGCTTGAATGTAAATTGTTTGAGTTAAGCCAATATTAACATAACATATCTCAATCAAAATAGTGCATGTTCAAATTTAATCTCAACTTCTCACATGGGATACCCTCATGATTTTCACCCTTTAAAGTAGTGGTGAAGTGTTTACACTCAATCAATCTCATGAAAACAGTTCTACCATATTCTTGCTTGTCCACCTATTCTCCACTATTTAGATCATACAACTTCATGAATCAAGAGGTCTTTAATCAAGGTTGTAATGGGGCCAAGGGGTTTGTAATGTGGTTGAATAACAAAAGGATAAAGATATCACAAAGGCTCCAAAGAGTTCATAAAGTTTAGAGACATAATAAGATCATACAAAGAAACTTCTCAAAACTCTTTACAAGTACATAGTCACCTAGGCCGGATATTCATGTTGGGCCTTTTCTTCATTCTAAACAACTTTGTAACATCTTTTTCTTTTTCCCAAAATTCAAGAGATGATTCATATTTTTTTTTTGAATGTATTTGCCAGTATTCCATTTTTTTTTTCTTTTCTTTTCTTTCCCCCCCCCCACACTTATTTCTTGTTTCTAACCCAAATTTTCAATAGATCTTCCTTGTCTTTGCAACATGTCTCAAAACATGCTAATTCATCTTTGGAACAAAGGTAAAGATATAAGTATATTTAGGTTAGGGACAAGTTATGGTTACCAAAGAGATAGCTTATTCAATGTAGGCTCAAATTGGTTCACTAAGGGTGTGTTCTCTTGGAACATCAATAAGGGATGGCTGTTTGGCCCTGGCTAAAAATCCTAATGCCTCTATCATATTCATCTTGTCACATGCATCAATATAGTCTCAACAAGGTCTAAAGCAAGTTCTAGAGAATCATGTAATCATAAGAACACTCAAGAAAGAAATTAGATTGATTTGTATAATGCATCAATCATTATAGGCTCAAAAACTCACAATGATGATTATACAAGTCAGATTAAGTCTAAACATGCTTCTTTCTCAATCAACATATCATATTAACACTGGCTCCATGAAAAATGATATCAAGCTTAATTCTCATGAAAAATCTTCTCACTACTAGACTAGTTTTAGACCTATGCAATTCATATCTCATCATAGTATAGAAAAGAACTAAAACACACTAAAATTTTTAATAATAATAATAATAATAAAGACTCATAAAAAAAATAATAGGCAAAAATAAAAGAAATCCTAAATCCTTCCCCCCCACACTTAATTCTTACATTGTCCTCAATGTAATGCTATTAACCCAAATGAAAGAATCATGTGTAAGAGAAAAGAACTAATAACATAAGAATAGAAATAACTAAGACTCAGAACAAAACAAATTCATGCAACCTAAATATTCCTAAAATACTAAACAAATAATTAATAAATAAGCATAAAAATAAAAATAATAAAAGAAAAGAAAAACACATGCAGATAATAAACGGACCAGATAGTTTTTTTTTTTGAAAAGATTAAATCAAACTGACAAGGTATGTCTCAAGTCTCCCTTACTCAGACCTTGTTCAGAATGAATGCTTCTAAATTGCTTAAAACACAACAAACTTTTTTTTTTTTTTGAAAAGAAGAAATCAAACTGACAAGGTATGTCTCAAGTCTCCCTTACTCAGACCTTGTTCAGAATGAATACTTCTTAATTTTTTATTTTTATTTTTATTTTTTTAAAAATTAGCAAAATATGTCCCTTACCCCCTACTAAAATATGACATTGTCCCCAATGTCAAATTTTAAAGGTAGAATTTAGGAGATATTACCTGCAGAGGTTGCTAACCACTTATTATAACTGAGACACAACAAGCAAAATGTTAGATAATGTCACAAAGACAAAGTGCAATCCACTCCTTGCTCGTCCATATCTCTTTTTCTTTTTCCGAGCGTTTGCGAAACAACCGTAGCAGATAAACACTCATAAGCTTGGAGCTTTTTGAGTAAATCTTCAATGGTTGTAGCAGAAATTATGGTTCTCCTTGCCTCTGAAAACATGAATCCATTATCCACAGCATTATCTAAATATGAAAGCAAATTATTAAAATAACCATTAATATTAAGCAAACCAATGGGTTTCTTATTTGTGACCAAAGATGACCAAGAAGCCACGCAAGCTATTTCTTCCAATGTACCCAGACCTCCTGGTAAAGCAATGAATGCATCGGCAGAATGGTACATGATTGTTATCCGTTCAGGGATACTCCAGACTTGTATTTCCTTACCCACGGTAGGTCCACAAAAATCTGTGAATAGTTTTGGCACGACTCCTAGAACTGGACTTCCTCCGGCGTGTGCTGCTGTAGCGACTGCTCCCATTAAACCCGTACTACCGCCTCCATAAATCAACTGGATCTTTTGTTGGGCAAGTATTACTCCAACTCTTATGGCTTCATCAGCGAATATGTTATTTTTCCCTGGATAAGCACCTCCAAAGACACAAATTTTTTTAATGCGTTGGGACGAAGTACTTTCCATTTTTTTTTCTTTTTTTTTTCGAGTGCCTGAAAGATAATGAGTACATGGTGTAATATATAGAGGACTGAGTAGTGAATCAGACAAGAGTAATAATGTCGCCGAAAGTGTATCTGAACTGTCAGAAGAAAATGTTAACCTAACAAAAGATTTTTGCGTGATTTCAGGAAGAAAATCAAAAAGAGAAGAAAAATCAACCGTAAAAGTCAAGAGTAATAATGTCGCCGAAAGTGTATTTGACCTGTCAGAAGAAAATGTTAACCTAACAAAAGATTTTTGCGTGATTTCAGGAAGAAAATCAAAAAGAGAAGAAAAATCAACCGTAAAAGACAAATAAAAAAAATGAGAATAATTACACAAATCGAATAACACGTAAATTAAACTGAAATAAAGTTATTGCAAATCAAACCAAAAGCTGAGAAGTCATTTATTGTAGTTGTGATTGTGGCTCACATTTTCCTCTGGTTTTACGTCCAGAAACGGCTTAAACGCCTTCTATGAGTCGAGGATATGCTTCCCATCCAGTTTTCTTACAAGCTGGCAAACAGGGTCTTTTAACATCAGATTCCCAAGATGTTGCCATTCCCTTTGGAATTGCGGCCATAAATCAAGAATTTCTCTTTGTACGTCTCCACTAGGATGCGTCTCAAGAGAAAGTTGGATATTACCCAAATTCTCCTTACTCAGTCCATCCTTAATGAATTCAATTTTATCATCTCGATTAGAGGACGGAATCCCAATAGAACGACATTTACCGTTACACGTCCATCGTGCACATTTGTGGCAGTTTGAACTCATGCGCTTTGCTCGTCGCTTCTTTGCAAAAGTGCTTCTACCTGTACCTGGTAAATGCAAAACAGGAAGATATTCATCTTCACGTACCTTGGCTTCAATTATCCAACGTATGTCTTCAGGAATCCCTTTGTGCATAAGCATTCTTAATCTTTCAAATCGAACTTGGTAAAGCTTCAGTAAAATATTTCGAGGAAAAGGAGGAAATCGTTTCTGCAATCGTGTGAGAATATCATCCATCCTGAAAAAAAAATGAAAGAGAAATTGAAAGAGAAATTTATATACAATATCAGTTTTGTGGGCAGCTGATGGAACCGACTTAAATAATCACGGAGTACCGTTATCCGCCATTTAACAGGGGTTAAAAAATTATATTTACATCTAGTTATTTTCAAAACAAGGATCAGAAAGAAAAACAACATAAAAAGACTCAAAAACAAAACACTCTAAATAAAATCCTAAATTCTTCCCCCCACACATAATTCTTACATTGTCATTAATGTAATGCTATTAATCCCAAATGAAAGAATCATGTGTAAGTGAAAAGAACTAATAAACAAAATAAACTTATGCAGCCTAAATGAACTTAGAAACACTAAACACAATTAGCAAAGAAACATAAGAAAAAGATAAAGAAAAAGAGAGCAAATCTGAGGATGGCAGTTTGGCAATGCTTTCACTAATTAGGCTGCCTCCCCCAATTAGCACTTGATTTAGTGTTTTGAACCTAACCAACACCCCTTCTTGGCATTTTAGGCTTGTCATGCTCATACATGAAATTTCCCAAATTTATGCGTTTGAGAGGAAGCTTTCTTTGCACAACAGTGGATGCATTCTCCATTACAAGTATTATTCCATCATCCTTTGTGGTGCATATGTCATCGAGGAATGGAGCATATTTTGATACTTGTTGAATGACCTCCACAAACAAGTTGTTTAAGGTTTTCGGGATGTGTTGTTCATGTTCTTCCTCCTTGAACTTAGCAAATCTACTAGGAAAAGGTGGAGAAGAAACATTAGTAAAAAGTGAAACCTTAAACGTTACCTCAGGTGCCGAAATACTCTTATTTGGATCTTTGGCTTCATTATCCTCAAGAATAGAATCCATCTCTAATTTTGTTTCATCCTCATCTTGTTCCTCATTCTTCAAGGTCACAATAGTAGCATTCTCCTTTGGGTTAACCATCGTTTGGGCTGGGAGTTCTTCAGATCTTTGTGCTACCCATCCCACCATACTACTAGCCAATTGGCTCATTTGCTTTTCCAAACTCTGGATGCTTGCCCTTGTTTCCTGTTGAAATTGCAAAGAATCAGTAACAAGAGAATAGACAAGATCTTCTAAAGAAGTACCTGAGTTTTGAGTCATATGTGGTGGTTGAAAAAGATCTAGTTCTTGAGACCATGATTGATTGAAGCTAGATGGATGAGTGTAATTGGCATAAGGATCTACTTCTTGGTAATTTTTCGAGTAGCCATAATTAGTATGATCCCACCATCCCTCATGGTAAGTGTTTGAGTAATGATCATACTGTTGGTCTTGGAACACTTGATGGCCTTGACATCCTCCCATGGCCAATTGTTGAACTGGGGAGGTGAGATTGGCTTGTTGATTCTCCATGTTCATGTATGCCACCAACTCTTCAAGTGTTAGATTGCTCAATTCCATTGTTTTTTTATTTATTTTTTTTTCAAAATTTGAAAAGAAAAACATGTATGTACAAGAAAATAATACTAATTAGAACTGAAAATAAGAATAAACCAAGTAACAAATTGATGCACCCAAAAGAGTGTATCTTATTTAACCTTGCACTAAAAAGATAAATTGTAAGTATAGTAGTTAGCAAGGGTCGAGTCCTCAGGGATTGGGTTTTAGTTTATAAGTTAATAGTTTAAAACTTAAATTCAAGAACAATAAAAGAAAAGGGGTTTTTGAAGCCAGATTTAAACTAAAGTAAATAATAAGAATAAGTTGCAAGGCGGTATAACCAGCCAATAAAGATATATATACTAAATTAGGCGGTATAACCAGCCAATAAAAATATATATACTAAATTAGGCGGTATAACCAGCCAATAAAAATAAAACAAAGTTAATCTACAAATTAGGCGGTATAACCAGTGATAACTCGTATAATTATATAGTTTTTAGTTATGTTTTATTATTGTTTTGTGTCAAATACGAGTTATTATTGCTTAGTCTAATTGTGTTTATGATCTTTTATATTTTTATGTAATTTGGTGTTTTTCATGAGTTTCTTTGAGTGATTTCAGATTACTAGAATTAAGGGCAAATCCAGTTCAGTTCCAGTTCCGACACCTTTTGCCATATCAGCTATATCTCGAGTTTCACTGAAGCAATAAGGCTGAAATTTGTAGCCCTGAAAAGCTAAGAGGCATATCTATCTTTTTCATGTTTTACACTTCTTGAAACGGAGTCGTTTTCCCTAGCGAAATCGACCATCAAGTTGGCTGATGTACAATGACGTCTGTTCTGCACCGTTTTGGTATTTTGACCATATCTTCCGATCCACGTGAGCAAATGATCTGATTCCAACGGCTATAGATCCGTAACTGATAGGGGTATATTTTTCTAGAAGACCATTTTATCAGATCGAGCCTCCAACATTGACAAAATCGACCATCAAGCTGGCTGATCAGAATTGTCATACAATATGACGAAAATTGTTAGAAAAATGCACCCACCTATTATACCTACCTTTGAAATTTGTAAAGCTTGTCTCTTGTCATTTAGCCCTCCAAAATGTGTATAAATAGAGGGCCTTGGATGAGTATTGGGATACATTGATACATTGGTAGGATAGCCATTGTAATAAAATTCTCTAAGTTTTCTTTTTCTTTCCTTTCTCTAGTTTTCTTTTTCTTCTTACATTTCTTTTCATTTTATTCATATCTAGTATGTGTTTCTAATCATATTGTTGAGGTGATGAGGTGAAGCTCTTGGTAAATGCTAAGGTTAGTCTCTTAAACATGAGCTAAAATGAATCATCATTTATAAGCACTAGCATAGATAATATTTTCTTTTGGTTTAAAATCATACTTGCAAAGTAGAGATCTTGATTCATTATTGACAATGAAAATGGCACAGTAAATGCTTGGTTTCATAACCTTGATTTGTTGTAGACATATACCTTGGCATAAGGAATGCTTGGACTCTTTTTATGAGTTTTGAGGACACCAAATGAACATAATATCATATGCTATGGACGTTGGACAATTTGGACTGAATTGCTAAACCTTCCGATTGGAACCTCCCTTATGTGTGGATTTCAATTGTGTAATAAAACAAGATTAATCTTAGCATAACACCAAGAGTGGATTCTCTAACCTCAACATCCTTTCTTATTGTTTTTTATATTTTGTTTAATTTCTTTTATGTTATTTTATTTATTTTGTTCTCTAATATCTTGTTTATTTTGTTTTGTTGTTGATTCCCTAATATCTTGTTTACTTTCTTTTTCTTATATATTTATAAACTTATACTTACTAATACGCTTCCCTGTGGTTCGACCTCGGACACCCGAGAATTTATTACTTGAACATAACCTGCACTTGGGTTTACAACTCTTAATTGAGTCACCATCAAGTTTTTGGCGCCGTTGCCGGGGAAGCAATACTAAGTATATAAGTTTATAAGTATATTTATTTTTATTGGCTGGTTATACCGCCTAATTTGTATATTTATTTTTATTGGCTGGTTATACCGCCTAATTTTGTTTATTAACTTTGTTTTATGCTTGTTTGGCGACGTGATTTTAGATCTCGTCGTTTAGTTAGATTTTATTGTGAAACTTTTTCAGGTAATCTTTCTAATACAACTCCTACCATGGCTGACAATGAAAGTGTTCATGCTGAAGATGAGAACAGACAAGTACGCACCATGCGTGACTACTTGCAACCAACTCGAAGCTCATCACCCTCTTGTTTTATTTTTCCTCTCAATGCAAACAACTTTCGTTTTAAACCAGGTATGATAGGTTTGCTTCCAAATTTCCATGGGTTAGAATCGGAAAGTGCTTACTCGTTTCTAAAAGACTTCGAAGATGTATGTGTCACCTTTAATGACCAACAATGCACAAATGAAATTGTCAAGCTAAAATTATTTCCTTTTTCTTTAAAAGATAAAGCAAAAATTTGGCTTCATAATTTAAAACCAAGGTCAATTGGCACATGGCAAGAATTACAAACTGAGTTTCTAAAGAAATTTTTCCCAGCACATAAAACTACTGCTTTGAAAAGACAGATTCAAAATTTCAATCAAAATCAAAATGAAGCATTTTTTCAGTGCTGGGATCGTTTTAAAGATTTGTTAAGTTCTTGTCCACATCATGGTTTTGAAAAATGGCGTCTTATTAGTTTCTTTTATGAAAGTTTAACTCCCGAAACTAAACAATTTGTTGAAACAATGTGTAACGGTGAGTTTCTAGAAAAAGAACCTGAAGAAGCCTTTGACTACTTAGACCATTTGGCAGATAACTCTCAAGCCTGGCACACAGATAATTCCTCTGAAAGTTCCAATAGATCTAATGTTGTTTCTAACAGAGGAAAATATCATTTTAGTCAAGAAGATGAGATAAAAGCTAAAGTAGCTAATTTGGCTAGAAAGATTGAAGCCATGGAACTTAGAGAAGTAAAAGAAGTCAAAACGGTTAAAAATGAAGAAAGTTGTGGAATTTGTGAAATCATGGGACACCCCACTTCTGAATGTCCAAACATTCCCATTCTTAAAGAAGCGTTGCATGATCAAGTAAATTCCATAAACACATTTAAAAAGCCTTTTCCTTCTCCTTACTCTGAAATGTATAACCCTGAATGGAGAAATCATCCCAACTTCAGTTGGTGGAATAATAGTCATGTTCAGGTACCACAATCTCAAAAGCCGGGCAACACTTTTTCCTATCAACCTTCACGTGTACAAACCTTGGAAGAGACATTGCAAGCATTCATGCAAACACAAGCAAATGTGAATAACCAAACTTCACAGGACATCAATGAGATCAAAAACACCTTGTCCACATTGACAGCTTCATTACGCACTCAAGAAAAAGGTAAGTTTCCTGCTCAACCTCAGCCTAACCCTTCTACTCAATGTCTTGTTTCTTGCTCCAATGAAACTCAACAGGAAAATGCCAGTTCTATCACAACTCTTCGAAGTGGAAAGGCAATTGATAAAAACATTCCATCAAAAGACCAAGATCCTCCTTCCCCTCCGAAAAGTAATGGTAAGGATGATGGTAAGTCTGAACTTCTTGAAAATTTGGACAAAGAAAAAGGTATGCATCCTGCTCCTTTTCCTCAAAGGTTGCAAACAATAAAGAATTTGAATCAAAATGCAGAAATTTATGAACTTTTCAAACAAGTTAAGATTAACATTCCTTTATTGGATGCAATCAAACAAGTTCCATCTTATGCTAAATTTTTGAAGGACATGTTCACAGTTAAAAGGAAACATAATGTACAAAAGAAAGCATTTCTAACGGAAAGTGTGAGCTCAATCATTCAGCACCTTACTCCACCAAAATTCAAAGATCCTGGATGTCCAACAATCTCATGCATCATTGGAAACACTAGAATAGAACGTGCATTGCTTGATCTTGGTGCTAGTGTTAATCTTTTGCCTTTTTCTGTTTATCAACAGTTAGGTTTAGGTGAACTCAAGGAAACACCTGTTACACTTCAACTAGCTGATCGTTCTGTAAAAATTCCTCGAGGAATAGTTGAAGATGTTTTGGTTCAAATTGATAATTTTTACTTCCCTGTTGATTTTATTGTTTTGGACACACATCCTGTTTCAAATCCAAATGTTCAAATTCCTGTTATATTAGGCCGTCCATTTCTTGCAACTTCTAATGCTCTGATAAATTGCAGGAATGGTATGTTGAACATTTCTTTTGGAAATATGACTTTAGAATTAAATGTGTTCAACATTTGCAAGCAACCTGGTGATGATTCAGAAGTACATGAAGTGGATTTCATTGAAGAACTTGTTCATGAACATCTCACCACTACCACATTCCATGATCCTTTAGAAGCTTATTTAATTGAATGTGAGTTTGATAATGCTTCAGAAATTTCACACACTGATTCTTTGTTAAATTCTTTTCAGGTTAAGCATTGTTGGAAACAAAAACTTGAGGAACTCAGAAATGATGCATATGAGAATTCTAAAATTCATAAAGAAAGAACTAAAGCCTTTCATGACAAGTTAATTTCAAGAAAAATATTTGATGTTGGGCAAAAAGTTCTACTTTATAATTCTAGACTTCACATATTTCCTGGTAAGTTGAGATCAAGATGGACTGGCCCATTTGTGGTTAAGCATGTGTATCATTATGGAGCAGTTGACATTGAGAATCCTCAAAATGGTAACGTATTCAAGGTAAATGGACAAAGACTCAAACTTTTTTTGGAAAATCATGTTACTCAAGAAGAGGTTGTTTTTCTTTCTGATCCTTGTTTTGAAAATAACTAGATGTAAATATAATTTTTTTTTTTAACCCCGGTTAAATGGCGGATAACGGTACTCCGTGATTATTTAAGTCGGTTCCATCAGCTACCCACAAAACTGATATTGTATATAAATTTCTCTTTCATTTTATTTTATTTCATTTTTTTTTCAGGATGGATGATATTCTCAAAAGATTGCAGAAACGATTTCCTCCTTTTCCTCGGAATATTTTACTGAAGCTTTACCAAGTTCGATTAGAAAGATTAAGAATGCTTATGAATAAAAGGATTCCTGAAGACATACGTTGGATAATTGAAGCCAAGGTACGTGAAGATGAATATCTTCCTGTTTTGCATTTACCAGGTACAGGTAGAAGCACTTATGCAAAGAAGCGACGAGCAAAGCGCATGAGTTCAAATTGCCACAAGTGTGCACGATGGACGTGTAACGATAAATGTCGTTCTATTGGGATTCCGTCCTCTAATCGAGATGATAAAATTGAATTCATTAAGGATGGACTGAGTAAGGAGAATTTGGGTAATATCCAACTTTCTCTTGAGACGCATCCTAGTGGAGACGTACAAAGAGAAATTCTTGATTTATGGCCGCAATTCCAAAGGGAATGGCAACATCTTGGGAATCTGATGATAAAAGACCCTGTTTGCCAGCTTGTAAGAAAACTGGATGGGAAGCATATCCTCGACTCATAGAAGGCGTTTAAGCCGTTTCTGGACGTAAAACCAGAGGAAGATGCCAAATACACTTTCGGCGACATTATTACTTTTGACTTTTACGGTTGATTTTTCTTCTCTTTTTGATTTTCTTCCTGAAATCACGCAAAAATCTTTTGTTAGGTTAACATTTTCTTCTGACAGGTCAAATACACTTTCGGCGACATTATCTAACATTTTGTTTGTTGTGTCTCAGTTATAATAAGTGGTTAGCAACCTCTGCAGGTAATATCTCCTAAATTCTACCTTTAAAATTTGACATTGGGGACAATGTCATATTTTAGTAGGGGGTAAGGGACATATTTTGCTAAAAAAAAAAAAAAATTGTTGTGTTTTAAGACATTTAGAAGTATTCATTCTGAACAAGGTCTGAGTAAGGGAGACTTGAGACATACCTTGTCAGTTTGATTTAATCTTCTTCTTCTTCTTCTTTAAAAAAAAAAAAAAAAAAAAAAAAAAAAAAAAAAAACATGTTTAGACTTAGTGTGTTTTTTTAGTTACTTTCAATACTATAATGAGATATGAATTGCATAAGTCTCAAACAGATTTATTAGTGAGAAGATTTTCATGAGAATTGAGCTTGATATCAACCTTTTTATGAGCCAATGTTAATATGATATGTTGATTGAGAAAGAAGCATGTTTAGACTTAATCTGACTTGTATAATCATCCTTGTGAGTTTTTGAGCCTATAATGATTGATGCATTATACAAATCAATCTAATTTCTTTCTTGAGTGCTCTTATGATTACATGATTCTCTAGAACTTGCTTTAAACCGTTTTATACTATATTGATACATGTGACAACATGAATATGATAGAGGCATTAGGATTATAACCAGAGCCAAACAGCCATCCATTATTAATGTTCTACGAGAACATCCCCACTAGTGAGCCAATTTGAGCCTACATTAAATATGCTGTTTTATTGGTAACCACAACTTACACCTAGCCTAAATATACTTATATCCTTACCCTTGTTCTAAAGATGGATTTTATATTTTGAGACATATTGCAAAAAAACAAGGGATATTTTTAGTTGAAAATTTGGGTTAGAAACAAAAGATAAGTGTGGGGGAAGAAAAGAAAAGAAAAAGTCAAGAGAAAAAGAAAGGGATCATTGTCAAATACATTCCCATATTAAAAAAAAAAAAAAAAAATCTTCTCTTGAACTTCTAGAAAAAGATGTTACAAAGTTGGTTAGAATGATGCAAAGGCTCAACATGAATATTTAGCCTATGTTATTATGTGCTTTATAAGAGTTTTGAGAAGTTTTATTTGTATGATCTTATTATGTCTCTAAACTCTATGAACTCTTTGGAACCTTTGTGATATCTTTATGCTTTTGTTCTTCAACCACATTACAAACCCCTTGGCCCTATTACAACCTTGATTAAAGACCTCTTGATTTATGAAGTTGCATGATCTTTTAGTGGAGAATAGGTAGACAAGCAAGCATATGGTAGAAGTGTTTTCATGAGATTGATTGAGTGTAAACACTTTACCACTACTTTAAAGAGTGAAAATCAAGAGAGTATCCCATGTGAGAAGTTGAGATTAAGTTTGAATATGCACTATTTTGATTGAAATATGTTATGTTAATATTGGCTTAACTCAAACTATTTACATTCAAGCAAGATTTTTTTTGTGAATTTCTTTAAGCTATTGATCAGTTTTTAAGACTTGTCCAATGATTATCTCTAATTTATATTGGAAGGATTAGTTATAATTATTATTTTTAGTTTTTCTTATGTCTTCAATGTTTGTGGGTATCGTCCAAGTAAACCCTCACGAGACTAAACTCGTCCACTAGGGACACCTAGGGGTTTAAAGGCTTGTGTCACATGCTAAGTGCCACCGTGATTTCCTACGAAAATGGATTAGATTAGATTTTCTTATTTTATTTTTATTGAGTCGATGCTAGGGACTAGCAACAATCTAAGTGTGGGGGTGTGATAACTCGTATAATTATATAGTTTTTAGTTATGTTTTATTATTGTTTTGTGTCAAATACGAGTTATTATTGCTTAGTCTAATTGTGTTTATGATCTTTTATATTTTTATGTAATTTGGTGTTTTTCATGAGTTTCTTTGAGTGATTTCAGATTACTAGAATTAAGGGCAAATCCAGTTCAGTTCCAGTTCCGACACCTTTTGCCATATCAGCTATATCTCGAGTTTCACTGAAGCAATAAGGCTGAAATTTGTAGCCCTGAAAAGCTAAGAGGCATATCTATCTTTTTCATGTTTTACACTTCTTGAAACGGAGTCGTTTTCCCTAGCGAAATCGACCATCAAGTTGGCTGATGTACAATGACATCTGTTCTGCACCGTTTTGGTATTTTGACCATATCTTCCGATCCACGTGAGCAAATGATCTGATTCCAACGGCTATAGATCCGTAACTGATAGGGGTATATTTTTCTAGAAGACCATTTTATCAGATCGAGCCTCCAACATTGACAAAATCGACCATCAAGCTGGCTGATCAGAATTGTCATACAATATGACGAAAATTGTTAGAAAAATGCACCCACCTATTATACCTACCTTTGAAATTTGTAAAGCTTGTCTCTTGTCATTTAGCCCTCCAAAATGTGTATAAATAGAGGGCCTTGGATGAGTATTGGGATACATTGATACATTGGTAGGATAGCCATTGTAATAAAATTCTCTAAGTTTTCTTTTTCTTTCCTTTCTCTAGTTTTCTTTTTCTTCTTACATTTCTTTTCATTTTATTCATATCTAGTATGTGTTTCTAATCATATTGTTGAGGTGATGAGGTGAAGCTCTTGGTAAATGCTAAGGTTAGTCTCTTAAACATGAGCTAAAATGAATCATCATTTATAAGCACTAGCATAGATAATATTTTCTTTTGGTTTAAAATCATACTTGCAAAGTAGAGATCTTGATTCATTATTGACAATGAAAATGGCACAGTAAATGCTTGGTTTCATAACCTTGATTTGTTGTAGACATATACCTTGGCATAAGGAATGCTTGGACTCTTTTTATGAGTTTTGAGGACACCAAATGAACATAATATCATATGCTATGGACGTTGGACAATTTGGACTGAATTGCTAAACCTTCCGATTGGAACCTCCCTTATGTGTGGATTTCAATTGTGTAATAAAACAAGATTAATCTTAGCATAACACCAAGAGTGGATTCTCTAACCTCAACATCCTTTCTTATTGTTTTTTATATTTTGTTTAATTTCTTTTATGTTATTTTATTTATTTTGTTCTCTAATATCTTGTTTATTTTGTTTTGTTGTTGATTCCCTAATATCTTGTTTACTTTCTTTTTCTTATATATTTATAAACTTATACTTACTAATACGCTTCCCTGTGGTTCGACCTCGGACACCCGAGAATTTATTACTTGAACATAACCTGCACTTGGGTTTACAACTCTTAATTGAGTCACCATCAACCAGCCAATAAAAATAAATATAAAAAATAAGCAAACTAAAAGTAAGAAAACAAGTAAGTAAGAAGAATCAAATATGAAAAATATGGTTAAGGTTTCATTCTCCACCACTAGACATCATTAAGAATCAATTTCAGATCTATCAATATCAACCAACTATCAAAGTTAACAACCGTAGATAACAACAAGCTCTGTTATCCCAATCTTTCCTTAGTTTGTCGTTAAATAGAACAAGCTCTCTATTTAATCTCTAACCATTAAACAACCTAGAATAAGCTCTCTATTTAATCTAATGGCAGCTTTATGATGAGAAAGATAGGTTGATCTAAGCAACAAACACATAAGCTCGGATTGTTCAACTTAGGTTATGTTCCACTTTGCAATTATTGAAAACTTGACCATAATCATTAATCACAAATTGCCACTTATGAATAGGAAATCAAGACAATTACACGGATCAAGACTCCTAAACTAGCAATAGATAATTATCAAGATCTATCTAGTTGTACACCTAAACAAATCAAGACAACATCATGAACAATTCTTGTAGAAGAACATAAGCAACTTTGATAGAAAATTAATGATAGATAGAATCTGAAAATCAATTATAAAACATGTCTAGAGCTTTGAAATCACCCTTAACCAAATAGAAGTTTAGCCTAGCATAGGCATTGTAAACATAAACATAAAATTAAAGAAAATCTAAGAAGAAAATAAAAGAAAGAAAGAAGAAGAGGAAGAATATTAATTATCCAACCTCTTGCTCTCTCTAAAGAAAAAGAAAACTAGAGAAAAGAAAGAAAACTAGAGAAAAGAAAGAAGAAGAAAACTTAGAGAATTTTATTAAA
Source organism: Fremontodendron californicum (assembly GCA_030761205.1). Taxonomy (NCBI): domain Eukaryota; kingdom Viridiplantae; phylum Streptophyta; class Magnoliopsida; order Malvales; family Malvaceae; genus Fremontodendron; species Fremontodendron californicum. Next base: position 8,053,801 of record JAULJL010000037.1, read on the forward strand.
ATGGCTAATATCCTACCTATGTACAATATGATCCCTTACAATCATCCAAGGCCCTCTATTTATACACATTTTGGAAGGCTAAATGACAAGAGACAAGCTTTACAAATTTCAAAGGTAGGTATAATAGGTGGGTGAATTTTTCTAACAATTTTCGTCATATTGTATGACAATTTTGATCAGCCAACTTGATGGTCGATTTCGTCAATGTTGGAGGCCTGATCTGATCACATGGTCTTCTAGAAAAAGTTTCCCCTATCAGTTACGGATCCATAGCCGTTGAAATCAGCTCATTTGCTGATGTGGATAAGCAGATATGGGCAAAATACGAAAACATGTCAGCACAGACGTCATTGCACATCAGCCAACTTGATGGTCGATTTCGTCAATATTAGAGGCCTGATCTGATCATATGGTCTTCTAGACAAAGGTTCCCGTATCAGTTACGGATCCATAGCCATTAAAATCAGCTCATTTGCTGATGTGGATAAGCAGATATGGGCAAAATACGAAAACAGGTCAGCACAGACGTCATTGCACATCAGCCAACTTGATGGTCGATTTCGCTAGGGAAAACGACTCCGTTTCAAGAAGTATAAAACATGAAAAAGATAGATATGCCTCTTAGCTTTGCACGGCTACAAATTTCAGCCTTATTGCTTCAGTGAAACTCCAGATATAGCTGATATGGAAAAATGTGTCGGAACTGGAACTGAACTGGATTTGCCCTTAATTCTAGTAATCTGAAATCACTCAAAGAAACTTGTGGAAAACACCAAATTACATAAAAATATAAAAGATCATAAACACAATTAGACTAAACAATAATAACTCGTATTTGACACAAAACAATAATAAAACATAACTAAAAACTATATAATTATACGAGTTATCACACCCCCACACTTAGATTGTTGCTAGTCCCTAGCAACGACTCAATAAAAATAAAATAAGAAAATCTAATCTAATCCACTTTCGTAGGAAATCACGGTGGCACTTAGCATGTGACACAAGCCTTTAAACCCCTAGGTGTCCCTAGTGGACGAGTTTAGTCTCGTGAGGGTTTACTAGAACGATACCCACAAACATTGAAAAATTAAAATATAAATAAACTACATATAAATAAACTACATATACTAAAAATATTTACTCCTAATCCTTTCAATACAAATTAGAGACAATATTTGAACAAGTCTTATAAACTAATCAATAGCTTAAAAAAATTTCACAAAAAATCATGCTTTAATGTAAATTGTTTGAGTTAAGCCAATATTAGCATAACATATCTCAATCAAAATAGTGCATGTTCAAATTTAATCTCAACTTCTCACATGGGATACTCTCTTGATTTTCACTCTTTAAAGTAGTGGTAAAGTGTTTACACTCAATCAATCTCATGAAAACAGTTCTACCATATGCTTGCTTGTCCACCTATTCTCCACTGAAAGATCATGCAACTTCATAAATCAAGAGGTCTTTAATCAAGGTTGTAATGGGGCCAAGGGGTTTGTAATGTGGTTGAAGAACAAAAGGATAAAGATATCACAAAGGTTCCAAAGAGTTCATAAAGTTTAGAGACATAAAAAAATTATATAAAAAACTTCTCAAAACTCTTTACAAGTACATAGTCACCTAGGCCGGATATTCATGTTGGGCCTTTTCTTCATTCTAAACAACTTTGTAACATCTTTTTCTTTTTCCACAAATTCAAGAGATGATTCATTTTTTTTTTATATAGGAATGTATTTGCCAGTAATCCATTTCTTTTTCTCTTGACTTTTCTTTTCTTTCCCCCCCACACTTATTTCTTGTTTCTAACCCAAATTTTTAACTAAAAATATCACTTGTTTTTTTTTTTTTTTTGCAATATGTCTCAAAATATATAATCCATCTTTAGAACAAGGGTAAGGATATAAGTATATTTAGGCTAGGTGTAAGTTGTGGTTACCAATAAAACATCATATTTAATGTAGGCTCAAATTGGCTCACTAGTGGGGATGTTCTCTTAGAACATTAATAATGGATGGCTGTTTGGCTCTGGTTATAATCCTAATGCCTCTATCATATTCATGTTGTCACATGTATCAATATAGTCTCAAACGGTTTAAAGCAAGTTCTAGAGAATCATGTAATCATAAGAGCACTCAAGAAAGAAATTAGATTGATTTGTATAATGCATCAATCATTATAGGCTCAAAAACTCACAAGGATGATTATACAAGTCAGATTAAGTCTAAACATGCTTCTTTCTCAATCAACATATTATATTAACATTGGCTCATAAAAAGGTTGACATCAAGCTCAATTCTCATGAAAATCTTCTCACTAATAAATCTGTTTTAGACTTATGCAATTCATATCTCATCATTGTATTAAAAAGGAACTAAAACTCACAAAAAAAAATAATAATAATAATAAAGAAAAAAAAAAAGTAGACAAAAATAAAAGAAATCCTAAATCATTCCCCCCCACACTTAATTCTTACATTGTCCTCAATGTAAGTCTATTAACCCAAATGAAAGAATCATGTGTAAGAGAAAAGAACTAATAACATAAGAATAGGAATAACTAGACTCAAAACAAAACAAAACAAACTCATGCAACCTAAATAATTCTAAAATACTAAACAAAAATTAACAAGTAAACATAAAAAATAAAAATAAAAACAATAAAAATAAAAATAATAAAAGAAAAAGGAAAAGAAAGAGAAAGAGAAAGAGAAAGCAAATCTGAATATGGAAGGTTGGCAATTTCTTCTTTAATTGGGTTGCCTTCCCAATTAACACTTGAGTTAGTGTTTTGAACCTAACCAACACCCCTTCTTGGCTTTTTAGGCTTGTCAGGCTCATACATGAAATTTTCCAAATTTATGCGTTTGAGAGGAAGCTTTCTTTGCACAACAGTGGATGCATTCTCCATTACAAGTATTATTCCATCATCCTTTGTGGTGCATATGTCATCGAGGAATGGAGCATATTTTGATACTTGTTGAATGACCTCCACAAACAAACTGTTTAAGGTTTCCAGCATGTTTTGTTCATGTTCCTCCTCCTTGAACTTTGCGAATCTACTAGGGAAAGGTGGAGAAGAAACATTAGTAAAAATTGGAATCTTAAACGTTACCTCAGGTGCCGAAATACTCTTATTTGGATTTGTGGCTTCATTATCCTCAAGAATAGAATCCATCTCTAATTTTGTTTCATCCTCATCTTGTTCCTCATTCTTCAAGGTCACAATAGTAGCATTCTCCTTTGGGTTAACCATCGTTTGGGCTGGGAGTTCTTCAGATCTTTGTGCTACCCATCCCACCATACTACTAGCCAATTGGCTCATTTGCTTTTCCAAATTCTGGATGCTTGCCCTTGTTTCCTGTTGAAATTGCAAAGAATCAGTAACAAGAGAATAGACAAGATCTTCTAAAGAAGTACCTGAGTTTTGAGTCATATGTGGTGGTTGAAAAAGATCTGGTTCTTGGGACCATGAATGATTGAAGCTAGATGGATGAGTGTAATTGGCATAAGGATCTACTTCTTGGTAATTTTTCGAGTAGCCATAATTAGTATGATCCCACCATCCCTCATGGTAAGTGTTTGAGGAGGTGAGATTGGCTTGTTGATTCTCCATGTTCATGTATGCCACCAACTCTTCAAGTGTTAGATTGCTCAATTCCATTGTTTTTTTTTTTTTTTATTTGAAAAGAAAAACTTGTATGTACAAGAAAATAAAACTAATTAGAACTGAAAATAAGAATAAACCAAGTAACAAATAAACTAAAGAAAGCAATCCCCGGCAACGGCGCCAAAAATTTGATGCACCCAAAAGAGTGTATCTTATTTAACCTTGCACTAAAAAGATAAATTGTAAGTATAGTAGTTAGCAAGGGTCGAGTCCTCAGGGATTGGGTTTTAGTTTATAAGTTAATAGTTTAAAACTTAAATTCAAGAACAATAAAAGAAAAGGGGTTTTTGAAGCCAGATTTAAACTAAAGTAAATAATAAGAATAAGTTGCAAGGCGGTATAACCAGCCAATAAAGATATATATACTAAATTAGGCGGTATAACCAGCCAATAAAAATATATATACTAAATTAGGCGGTATAACCAGCCAATAAAAATAAAACAAAGTTAATCTACAAATTAGGCGGTATAACCAGCCAATAAAAATAAATATAAAAAATAAGCAAACTAAAAGTAAGAAAACAAGTAAGTAAGAAGAATCAAATATGAAAAATATGGTTAAGGTTTCATTCTCCACCACTAGACATCATTAAGAATCAATTTCAGATCTATCAATATCAACCAACTATCAAAGTTAACAACCGTAGATAACAACAAGCTCTGTTATCCCAATCTTTCCTTAGTTTGTCGTTAAATAGAACAAGCTCTCTATTTAATCTCTAACCATTAAACAACCTAGAATAAGCTCTCTATTTAATCTAATGGCAGCTTTATGATGAGAAAGATAGGTTGATCTAAGCAACAAACACATAAGCTCGGATTGTTCAACTTAGGTTATGTTCCACTTTGCAATTATTGAAAACTTGACCATAATCATTAATCACAAATTGCCACTTATGAATAGGAAATCAAGACAATTACACGGATCAAGACTCCTAAACTAGCAATAGATAATTATCAAGATCTATCTAGTTGTACACCTAAACAAATCAAGACAACATCATGAACAATTCTTGTAGAAGAACATAAGCAACTTTGATAGAAAATTAATGATAGATAGAATCTGAAAATCAATTATAAAACATGTCTAGAGCTTTGAAATCACCCTTAACCAAATAGAAGTTTAGCCTAGCATAGGCATTGTAAACATAAACATAAAATTAAAGAAAATCTAAGAAGAAAATAAAAGAAAGAAAGAAGAAGAGGAAGAATATTAATTATCCAACCTCTTGCTCTCTCTAAAGAAAAAGAAAACTAGAGAAAAGAAAGAAAACTAGAGAAAAGAAAGAAGAAGAAAACTTAGAGAATTTTATTAAAATGGCTAATATCCTACCTATGTACAATATGATCCCTTACAATCATCCAAGGCCCTCTATTTATACACATTTTGGAAGGCTAAATGACAAGAGACAAGCTTTACAAATTTCAAAGGTAGGTATAATAGGTGGGTGAATTTTTCTAACAATTTTCGTCATATTGTATGACAATTTTGATCAGCCAACTTGATGGTCGATTTCGTCAATGTTGGAGGCCTGATCTGATCACATGGTCTTCTAGAAAAAGTTTCCCCTATCAGTTACGGATCCATAGCCGTTGAAATCAGCTCATTTGCTGATGTGGATAAGCAGATATGGGCAAAATACGAAAACATGTCAGCACAGACGTCATTGCACATCAGCCAACTTGATGGTCGATTTCGTCAATATTAGAGGCCTGATCTGATCATATGGTCTTCTAGACAAAGGTTCCCGTATCCGTTACGGATCCATAGCCATTAAAATCAGCTCATTTGCTGATGTGGATAAGCAGATATGGGCAAAATACGAAAACAGGTCAGCACAGACGTCATTGCACATCAGCCAACTTGATGGTCGATTTCGCTAGGGAAAACGACTCCGTTTCAAGAAGTATAAAACATGAAAAAGATAGATATGCCTCTTAGCTTTGCACGGCTACAAATTTCAGCCTTATTGCTTCAGTGAAACTCCAGATATAGCTGATATGGAAAAATGTGTCGGAACTGGAACTGAACTGGATTTGCCCTTAATTCTAGTAATCTGAAATCACTCAAAGAAACTTGTGGAAAACACCAAATTACATAAAAATATAAAAGATCATAAACACAATTAGACTAAACAATAATAACTCGTATTTGACACAAAACAATAATAAAACATAACTAAAAACTATATAATTATACGAGTTATCACAAATAAACTAAAGAAAACAATCCCCGGCAACGGTGCCAAAATTTTGATGCACCCAAAAGAGTGTATCTTATTTAACCTTGCACTAAAAAGATCAATTGTAAGTATAATGATTAGCAAGGGTCGAGTCCTCAGGGATTGGGTTTTAATCTATGAGTTATTAGTTTATAACTTACGTTCAAAGAAAACAATAAAAGAAAAGGGGTTTTTGAAGCCAGATTTAAACTAAAGTAAATAATAAGAATAAGATGCAAGGCGGTATAACCATCCAATAAAAATATATATACTAAATTAGGCGGTATAACCAGCCAATAAAAATATATATACTAAATTAGGCGATATAACCAGCCAATAAAAATATATATACTAAATTAGGCGGTATAACCAGCCAATAAAAATAAATATACTTTTAAAAATAAGCAAACTAGAAATGTAAGAAAACAAGTAAGTAAGAAGAATCAAATATGAAAAATATGGTTAAGGTTTCATTCTCCACCACTAGACATCATTAAGAATCAATTTCAGATCTATCAATATCAACCAACTATCAAAGTTAACAACCGTAGATAACAACAAGCTCTGTTATCCCAATCTTTCCTTAGTTTGTCGTTAAATAGAACAAGCTCTCTATTTAATCTCTAACCATTAAACAACCTAGAATAAGCTCTCTAAATTCAATTTAATGGCAGCTTTATGATGAGAAAGATAGGTTGATCTAAGCAACAAACACATAAGCTCGGATTGTTCAACTTAGGTTATGTTCCACTTTGCAATTATTGAAAACTTGACCATAATCATTAATCACAAATTGCCACTTATGAATAGGAAATCAAGACAATTACACGGATCAAGACTCCTAGACTAGCAATAGATAATTATCAAGATCTATCTAGTTGTACACCTAAATAAATCAAGACAACATCATGAACAATTCTTGTAGAAGAACATAAGTAACTTTGATAGAAAATTAATGATAGATAGAATCTGAAAATCAATCACAAAACATGTCTAGGGCTTTGAAATCACCCTTAACCAAATAGAAGTTTAGCCTAGCATAGGCATTGTAAACATAAACATAAAATTAAAGAGAATCTAAGAAGGAAATAAAAGAAAGAAAGAAGAAGAAAATAAAGAAAAAGAAAACTAGAGAAAATAAAGAAGAAGAAAACTTAGAGAATTTTATTACAATGGCTAATATCCTACCAATGTACAATATCATCCTCTACAATCATCCAAGGCCCTCTATTTATACACATTTTGGAGGGCTAAATGACAAGAGACAAGCTTTACAAATTTCAAAGGTAGGTATAATAGGTGGGTGCATTTTTCTAACAATTTTCGTCATATTGTATGACAATTTTGATCAGCCAAATTGATGGTCGATTTTGTCAATATTGGAGGCCTGATCTGATCACATGGTCTTCTAGAAAAAATGTTCCCCTATCAGTTACTGATCCATAGCCGTTGAAATCAGCTCATTTGCTGATGTGGATAAGAAGATATGGGCAAAATACGAAAACAGGTCAGCACAGACGTCATTGCACATCAGCCAACTTGATGGTCGATTTCGCTAGGGAAAACGACTCCGTTTCAAGAAGTGTAAAACATGAAAAAGATAGATATGCCTCTTAACTTTGCACGGTTAATATTTCAGCCTTATTGCTTCAGTGAAACTCGAGATATAGCTGATATGGAAAAAGGTGTCTGAATTGGAACTGAACTGGATTTGCCCTTAATTCTAGTAATCTGAAATCACTCAAAGAAACTTGTGAAAAACACCAAATTACATAAAAATATAAAAGATCATAAACACAATTAGACTAAACAATAATAACTCGTATTTGACACAAAACAATAATAAAACATAACTAAAAACTATATAATTATACGAGTTATCACACCCCCACACTTAGATTGTTGCTAGTCCCTAGCAACGACTCAATAAAAATAAAATAAGAAAATCTAATCTAATCCACTTTCGTAGGAAATCACGGTGGCACTTAGCATGTGACACAAGCCTTTAAACCCCTAGGTGTCCCTAGTGGACGAGTTTAGTCTCGTGAGGGTTTACTAGAACGATACCCACAAACATTGAAAAACTAAAATATAAATAAACTACATATACTAAAAATATTTACTCCTAATCCTTTCAATACAAATTAGAGACAATCTTTGAACAAGTCTTATAAACTATTCAATAGCTTAAAGAATTTCACAAAAAATCATGCTTGAATGTAAATTGTTTGAGTTAAGCCAATATTAACATAACATATCTCAATCAAAATAGTGCATGTTCAAATTTAATCTCAACTTCTCACATGGGATACCCTCATGATTTTCACCCTTTAAAGTAGTGGTGAAGTGTTTACACTCAATCAATCTCATGAAAACAGTTCTACCATATTCTTGCTTGTCCACCTATTCTCCACTATTTAGATCATACAACTTCATGAATCAAGAGGTCTTTAATCAAGGTTGTAATAGGGCCAAGGGGTTTGTAATGTGGTTGAATAACAAAAGGATAAAGATATCACAAAGGCTCCAAAGAGTTCATAAAGTTTAGAGACATAATAAGATCATACAAAGAAACTTCTCAAAACTCTTTACAAGTACATAGTCACCTAGGCCGGATATTCATGTTGGGCCTTTTCTTCATTCTAAACAACTTTGTAACATCTTTTTCTTTTTCCCAAAATTCAAGAGATGATTCATATTTTTTTTTGAATGTATTTGCCAGTATTCCATTTTTTTTTTTACTTTTCTTTTCTTCCCCCCCCCCCACACTTATTTCTTGTTTCTAACCCAAATTTCCAATAGATCTTCCTTGTCTTTGCAACATGTCTCAAAACATGCTAATTCATCTTTGGAACAAAGGTAAAGATATAAGTATATTTAGGTTAGGGACAAGTTATGGTTACCAAAGAGATAGCTTATTCAATGTAGGCTCAAATTGGTTCACTAAGGGTGTGTTCTCTTGGAACATCAATAAGGGATGGCTGTTTGGCCCTGGCTAAAAATCCTAATGCCTCTATCATATTCATGTTGTCACATGCATCAATATAGTCTCAACAAGGTCTAAAGCAAGTTCTAGAGAATCATGTAATCATAAGAGCACTCAAGAAAGAAATTAGATTGATTTGTATAATGCATCAATCATTATAGGCTCAAAAACTCACAAGGATGATTATACAAGTCAGATTAAGTCTAAACATGCTTCTTTCTCAATCAACATATCATATTAACACTGGCTCCATGAAAAATGATATCAAGCTTAATTCTCATGAAAAATCTTCTCACTACTAGACTAGAATTAGACCTATGCAATTCATATCTCATCATAGTATAGAAAAGAACTAAAACACACTAAAATTTTTAATAATAATAATAATATTAAAGACTCATAACTCGTATAATTATATAGTTTTTAGTTATGTTTTATTATTGTTTTGTGTCAAATACGAGTTATTATTGTTTAGTCTAATTGTGTTTATGATCTTTATGTATTTTGGTGTTTTTCACAAGTTTCTTTGAGTGATTTCAGATTACTAGAATTAAGGGTAAATCCAGTTCAGTTCCAGTTCCGACACCTTTTTCCATATCAGCTATATCTCGAGTTTCACTGAAGCAATAAGGCTGCAATTTGTATCCGTGCAAAGCTAAGAGGCATATTTATCTTTTTCATGTTTTACACTTCTTGAAACAGAGTCGTTTTCCCTAGCGAAATCGACCATGAAGTTGGCTGATGTGCAATGACGTCTGTGCTGACCTGTTTTCGTATTTTGCCCATATCTTCTTATCCACATCAGAAAATGAGCTGATTCCAACGGCTATGGATCAGTAACTGATAGGGTAACATTTTTCTAGAAGACCATGTGATCAGATAAGGCCTGAAAAATTGACAAAATCGACCATCAAGTTGGCTGATCAAAATCGTCATGTATGACGAAAATTGTTAGAAAATGCACCCACCTATTATACCTACCTTTGAAATTTGTAAAGCTTGTCTCTTGTCATTTAGCCCTCCAAAATGTGTATAAATAGAGGGCCTTGGATGATTGTAAGGGATCATATTGTACATTGGTAGGATATTAGCCATAATAAATAAATTCTCTAAGTTTTCTTCTTCTTTCCTTTCTCTAGTTTTCTTTTTCTTTATTTTCTTCTTCTTCTTTCTTTCTTTTATTTCCTTCTTAGATTCTATTTAATTTTATGTTTATAATGCCTATGCTAGGCTAAACTTCTATTTGGTTAAGGGTGATTTCAAAGCCCTAAACATGTTTTGTGATTGATTTTCAGATTCTATCTATCATTAATTTTCTATCAAAGTTGCTTATGTTCTTCTACAAGAATTGTTCATGATGTTGTCTTGATTTATTTAGGTGTACAACTAGATAGATCTTGATAATTATCTATTGCTAGTCTAGGAGTCTTGATCCGTGCAATTGTCTTGATTTCCTATTCATAAGTGGCAATTTGTGATTAATGATTATGGTCAAGTTTTCAATAATTGCAAAGTGGAACATAACCTAAGTTGAACAATCTGAGCTTATGTGTTTGTTGCTTAGACCAACCTATCTTTCTCATCATAAAGCTGCCATTAAATTGAATTTAGAGAGCTTATTCTAGGTTGTTTAATGGTTAGAGATTAAATAGAGAGCTTGTTCTATTTAACGACAAACTAAGGAAAAATTGGGATAACAGAGCTTGTTGTTATCTACGGTTGTTAACTTTGATAGTTGGTTGATATTGATAGATCTGAAATTGATTCTTAATGATGTCTAGTGGTGGAGAATGAAACCTTAACCATATTTTTCATATTTGATTCTTCTTACTTACTTGTTTTCTTGCTTTTCTAGTTTGCTTATTTTTAAAAATATATTTATTTTTATTGGCTGGTTATACCGCCTAATTTGTATATTAACTTTGTTTTATTTTTATTGGCTGGTTATACCACCTAATTTAGTGTATATATTTTTATTGGCTGGTTATACCGCCTAATTTAGTATATCTATTTTTATTGGCTGGTTATACCGCCTTGCATCTTATTCTTATTATTTACTTTAGTTTAAATCTGGCTTCAAAAACCCCTTTTCTTTTATTGTTTTCTTTGAACGTAAGTTATAAACTAATAACTCATAGATTAAAACCCAATCCCTGAGGACTCGACCCTTGCTAATCATTATACTTACAATTGATCTTTTTAGTGCAAGGTTAAATAAGATACACTCTTTTGGGTGCATCAAATTTTTGGCTCCGTTGCCGGGGATTGCTTTCTTTAGTTTATTAGTTTATTGGTTTATTCTTATTTTTTGTTCTAATTATTTACTTTCTTATTTTTTTGTTAGTGAATGTTCCAAGCTCCCGAAGAAGACTTACGACTTAGGAAAATTCGGGAATTTATAACTTCTCACCAACAACCAATCGAGGAGTTGATCCAAAACATCCAAGAGAAGCAAGGAGAGATGGCAGCAGCTGACAACCGAACTCTCAAGGAGCTAGACGCTCCGGACTTGGGTCAACAACCATTATGCATTGAATATGCTAATCTTGAGGTAGCTTTTGAATTAAAATCTGGTTTGATTCATCTTCTCCCAACTTTTCATGGTTTTGAGGGAGAGGATCCAAATAAGCACCTCAAGGAATTCCATGTAGTTTGCTCAAGCATGAGACCAACAGGGGTCACGGAAGAGCAAGTTAAGTTGAGAGCCTTCCCATTCTCTCTAGCTGATTCAGCAAAGGAATGGCTCTACTATCTACCATCCGGGACCATCACTACATGGAATGATTTGAAGAAAGCATTCTTGGAAAGGTATTTCCCAGCATCTAAGGCTGCCAACATTAGGAAAAAGATATGTGGGATTCGGCAATACAACGAAGAGTCCTTATATGAATATTGGGAGAGGTTCAAGAAACTTTGTGCATCATGTCCACACCATCAAATAAGTGAACAACTTCTCATCCAATACTTCTATGAAGGTCTCATGCCCATGGAGAGAAGTATGATAGATGCCGCTAGTGGGGGAGCTCTAGTTGATAAGACTCCCAGGGCTGCTAGAACATTAATCTCCAACATGGCAGCCAATTCTCAACAGTTCTCAATGAGACAAGATCCACCACCACAACCCAAGAGAGTTAATGAGGTAAGTATATCATCCCTTGAACAAAAATTTGATAAACTGACTTCTCTTGTTCAACAATTGGCTGTAGGTAAAATACAACAAATAAAGGCTTGTGGCATATGTTCAAACATAGGGCACCAAACTGATATGTGTCCAACACTTCAAGAGGATACCAATGAACATGTGAATGCCATGGGTGGATTTCAGAACCAATCAAGGAAATATGATCCCTACTCAAACACTTACAATCCAGGATGGAGGGATCATCCAAACTTCAATTATGGAGGGAACCAATCACAAACTATTCCTCCACCATTTGACCACAGGCCACCGGGTTTTCAGCAAAGAGTGCAACAACCATACCAAACCCGACAACAACTACCACCCACCCAAAATTCAGGTACTTCTCTTGAAGATCTTGTTAAAGCTCTTTCTACTAATACAATTCAATTTCAACAGGAAACAAAGACAAGTATTCGAAATTTGGAGACTCAAATAGGGCAATTGGCAACAACCATGAGTCAAATGCAAGCAAGGGATTCTGGGAAATTACCTTCCCAAACCATAGTGAATCCAAGAGAGAATGCCAATGCTATAACTTTAAGAAGTGGGAAACAGCTAGAGACACCACAAAATGATAGTGCTCAAGGGGAGAACAATACCATGGCATCCTCTTCACATCCCAACGAGCCACTAAAAAAGGTAATTCCTAAACCATCATTTCCTTCTTATATAACTCCTCCACATTTTCCTGGCAGGTTAGCAAAGTCCAAGAAGGAGGAGCAAGAGAAGGAAATTTTGGAAACTTTCCGGAAAGTAGAGGTGAACATTCCTTTACTAGATGCTATCAAGCAAGTGCCAAGATATGCCAAGTTCCTAAAAGAGTTGTGCACATCTAAACGGAAGTTGAAATGGAATGAAAAGGTAAGTGTGGGGGAGAATGTGTCAGCTGTTCTTCAAAAGAAACTCCCACCTAAATGCAAGGATCCAGGTATGTTTACCATTCCTTGTAAGATAGGCAACACCAGGTTTGAGCGTGCTATGCTAGATCTAGGGGCATCTATTAATGTCATGCCATATTCAATTTATGCTTCATTGAATCTAAGACCATTAGAGGAAACCGGTGTTATAATACAACTTGCTGACCGTTCTAACACTTATCCAAGAGGAGTTGTAGAAGACGTTCTTGTACAGGTTAATGAATTGGTTTTTCCCGCTGACTTTTATGTTATTGAGATGGAAGATGAGATGTCTTCTAATCCCACACCTATTCTATTAGGGAGACCATTCTTGAAAACAGCAAGAACTAAAATAGATGTACATGATGGCACTTTAACTATGGAATTTGATGGTGAAATAATTCGCTTTAACATTTTTGAGGCCATGAGATATCCTAGATCGTGCATTCTGTTTTTAATATTGATATAATTGACTCACTAGTGCAGCAAGCTTATGAGCTAGATGGTGAAGATAGTGTGGAAATAGTCCTTAGCAACCATCTCGGAATGGGGAATGCTAAACTAGCCTTGAGTGACCATGTGGAAGGGGCACTAGAATCTTTACACTCGCTGCCACCTAAAGATGCAAGGTTTGATGTTTCATTTATTGATTTGCCTTTATCTAATGAGAAACTTCTACCTTCCATTTTGCAGGCACCAACTTTAGAGTTGAAACCACTACCGAACCACTTGAAATATGTGTTCCTAGGTAAAAAGGACACACTACCGATCATCATTGCCAAAGAGCTCACACTTTTGCAAGAAGAGCGACTTATCCGGGTGCTTAGAGAGCATAAAACAGCAATTGGTTGGACAATTGCCGATATCAAGGGAATAAGCCCATCCATGTGCATGCACTGGATTTTGTTAGAGGAAGGGTCCAAACCAACAAGAGAAGCACAAAGAAGATTGAACCCTCCTATGATGGAGGTTGTGAAAAAGGAGATACTGAAGCTCCTAGATGTTGGAGTGATCTATCCTATCTCGGATAGCAAATGGGTGAGCCCGGTCCAAGTGGTTCCAAAGAAATCAGGTGTAACGGTGGTAACAAATAATGAGAATGAACTTGTTCCTACTAGGATTCAAACAGGATGGCGAGTTTGTATTGATTATCGTAAACTTAATTCCACAACTCGCAAAGACCACTTTCCTTTACCTTTTATTGATCAAATGCTTGAAAGGTTAACTGGCCATTCTCATTATTGTTTTCTTGATGGTTTTTCAGGTTATAATCAGATAGCCATTGCTCCGGAGGACCAAGAGAAAACAACATTCACATGTCCATTTGGTACTTTTGCATACCGGCGTATGCCATTTGGTCTTTGTAATGCACCAGCTACATTCCAAAGGTGTATGGTTAGCATATTTTCAGATTATGTAGAGAATATCATAGAAGTGTTTATGGATGATTTTAGTGTCTATGGTGATTCTTTTGATAGATGTCTAGAGAACCTTACACTTGTACTTGAAAGATGCATGGTGATAACTCGTATAATTATATAGTTTTTAGTTATGTTTTATTATTGTTTTGTGTCAAATACGAGTTATTATTGTTTAGTCTAATTGTGTTTATGATCTTTTATATTTTTATATTTTTATGTAATTTGTAGCCGTGCAAAGCTAAGAGGCATATCTATCTTTTTCATGTTTTACACTTCTTGAAACGGAGTCGTTTTCCCTAGCGAAATCGACCATCAAGTTGGCTGATGTGCAATGACGTCTGTGCTGACCTGCTTTCGTATTTTGCCCATATCTTCTTCTCCACATCAGAAAATGAGCTGATTCCAACGGCTATGAATCAGTAACTCATAGGGGAACATTTTTCTAGAAGACCATGTGATCAGATCAGGCATCCAAGATTGACAAAATCGACCATCAAGTTGGATGATCAAAATGGTCATACAATATGACGAAAATTGTTAGAAAAATGCACCCACCTATTATACCTACCTTTGAAATTTGTAAAGCTTGTCTCTTGTCATTTAGCCCTCCAAAATGTGTATAAATAGAGGGCCTTGGATGATTGTAGAGGATCATATTGTACATAGGTAGGATATTAGCCATTTTAATAAAATTCTCTAAGTTTTCTTCTTCTTTCTTTTCTCTAGTTTTCTTTTTCTTTAGAAAGAGCAAGAGGTTGGATAATTAATATTCTTCTTCTTCTTCTTTCTTTCTTTTATTTTCTTCTTAGATTCTATTTAATTTTATGTTTATAATGCCTATGCTAGGCTAAACTTCTATTTGGTTAAGGGTGATTTCAAAGCCCTAGACATGTTTTGTGATTGATTTTCAGATTCTATCTATCATTAATTTTCTATCAAAGTTGCTTATGTTCTTCTACAAGAATTGTTCATGATGTTGTCTTGATTTATTTAGGTGTACAACTAGATAGATCTTGATAATTATCTATTGCTAGTCTAGGAGTCTTGATCCGTGTAATTGTCTTGATTTCCTATTCATAAGTGGCAATTTGTGATTAATGATTATGGTCAAGTTTTCAATAATTGCAAAGTGGAACATAACCTAAGTTGAACAATCCGAGCTTATGTGTTTGTTGCTTAGATCAACCTATCTTTCTCATCATAAAGCTGCCATTAAATTGAATTTAGAGAGCTTATTCTAGGTTGTTTAATGGTTAGAGATTAAATAGAGAGCTTGTTCTATTTAACGACAAACTAAGGAAAGATTGGGATAACAGAGCTTGTTGTTATCTACGGTTGTTGACTTTGATAGTTGGTTGATATTGATAGATATGAAATTGATTCTTAATGATGTCTAGTGGTGGAGAATGAAACCTTAACCATATTTTTCATATTTGATTCTTCTTACTTACTTGTTTTCTTACTTTTCTAGTTTGCTTATTTTTAAAAGTATATTTATTTTTATTGGCTGGTTATACCGCCTAATTTGTATATTAACTTTGTTTTATTTTTATTGGCTGGTTATACCGCCTAATTTAGTATATATATTTTTATTGGCTGGTTATACCGCCTAATTTAGTATATATATTTTTATTGGCTGGTTATACCGCCTTGCATCTTATTCTTATTATTTACTTTAGTTTAAATCTGGCTTCAAAAACCCCTTTTCTTTTATTGTTCTTGAATTTAAGTTTTAAACTATTAACTTATAAACTAAAACCCAATCCCTGAGGACTCGACCCTTGCTAACTACTATACTTACAATTGATCTTTTTAGTGCAAGGTTAAATAAGATACACTCTTTTGGGTGCATCAAATTTTTGGCGCCGTTGCCGGGGATTGCTTTCTTTAGTCTATTTGTTACTTGGTTTATTCTTATTTTCAGTTCTAGTTAGTTTTATTTTCTTGTACATACAAGTTTTTCTTATCAAATTTTGAAAAAAAAAAAAAAAAAAACGATGGAGTTGAGCAATCTAACACTTGAAGAGTTGGTGGCATACATGAACATGGAGAATCAACAAGCCAATCTCACTTCCCTAGTTCAACAATTGGCCATGGGAGGATGTCAAGGCCATCAAGTGTTCCAAGACCAACAGTATGATCATTACTCAAACACTTACCATGAGGGATGGTGGGATCATACTACTTATGGCTATTCGGAAAATTACCAAGAAGTAGATCCTTATGCCAATTACACTCATCCATCTAGCTTCAATCAATCATGGTCCCAAGATCCAGATCTTTTTCAACCACCACATATGACTCAAAACTCAGGTACTTCTTTAGAAGATCTTGTCTATTCTCTTGTTACTGATACATTGCAATTTCAACAGGAAACAAGGGCAAGCATCCAGAGTTTGGAAAAGCAAATGATCCAATTGACTAGTAGTATGGTGGGATGGGTAGCACAAAGATCTGAAGAACTCCCTGCCCAAACGATGATTAACCCAAAGGAGAATGCTACGATTGTGACCTTGAGGAATGAGGAACAAGATGAGGATGAGACAAAATTAGAGATGGATTCTATTCTTGAGGATAATGAAGCCACAAATCCAAATAAGAGTATTTCGGCACCTGAGGTAACGTTTAAGGTTCCACTTTTTACTAATGTTTCTTCTCCACCTTTTCCTAGTAGATTTGCAAAGTTCATGGAGGAAGAACATGAACAACACATGCCAGAAACCTTAAACAACTTGTTTGTGGATGCCATTCAACAAGTATCAAAATATGCTCCATTCCTCGATGAGATATGCACCACAAAGGATGATGGAATAATACTTGTAATGGAGAATGCATCCACTGTTGTGCAAAGAAAGCTTCCTCTCAAACGCATTAATTTGGAAAATTTCATTTATGAGCCTGACAAGCCTAAAAAGCCAAGAAGGGGTGTTGGTTAGGTTCAAAACATTAACTCAAGTGTTAATTGGGAAGGCAACCCAATTAAAGAAGAAATTGCCAACCTTCCATATTCAGATTTGCTTTCTCTTTCTTTTCCTTTTTCTTTTCTTTTATTATTTTTATTTTTATTTTTATTGTTTTTATTTTTATTTTTTATGTTTACTTGTTAATTTTTGTTTAGTATTTTAGGATTATTTAGGTTGCATGAGTTTGTTTTGTTTTGAGTCTTAGTTGTTCCTATTCTTATGTTATTAGTTCTTTTCTCTTACACATGATTCTTTCATTTGGGTTAATAGACTTACATTGAGGACAATGTAAGAATTAAATGTGGGGGGAATGATTTAGGATTTCTTTTATTTTTGTCTACTATTTTTTTTTATGAGTCTTTATTATTATTATTTTTAGTGTGTTTTAGTTCCTTTTTAATACAATGATGAGATATGAATTGTATAAGTCTAAAACAGATTTATTAGTGAGAAGATTTTCATGAGAATTGAACTTGATATCAATCTTTTTATGAGCCAATGTTAATATGATATGTTGATTGAGAAAGAAGCATGTTTAGACTTAATCTGACTTGTATAATCATCCTTGTGAGTTTTTGAGCCTATAATGATTGATGCATTATACAAATCAATCTAATTTCTTTCTTGAGTGCTCTTATGATTACATGATTCTCTAGAACTTGCTTTAAACCATTTGAGACTATATTGATGCATGTAACAACATGAATATGATAGAGGCATTAGGATTATAACCAGAGCCAAACAGCCATCCATTATTAATGTTCTAAGAGAACATCCCCACTAGTGAGCCAATTTGAGCCTACATTAAATATGATGTTTTATTGGTAACCACAACTTACACCTAGCCTAAATATACTTATATCCTTACCCTTGTTCTAAAGATGGATTATATATTTTGAGACATATTGCAAATAAAAAAACAAGTGATATTTTTAGTTAAAAATTTGGGTTAGAAACAAGAAATAAGTGTGGGGGGAAAAGAAAAGAAAAGTCAAGAGAAAAAGAAATGGAATACGGGCAAATACATTCCTATGTAAAAAAAAAAAATAATATGAATCATCTCTTGCATTTGTGGAAAAAGAAAAAGATGCTACAAAGTTGTTTAGAATGAAGAAAAGGCCCAACATGAATATCCGGCCTAGGTGACTATGTACTTGTAAAGAGTTTTGAGAAGTTTCTTTGTATGATCTTTTTATGTCTCTAAACTTTATGAACTCTTTGGAACCTTTGTGATATCTTTATCCTTTTGTTCTTCAACCACATTACAAACCCCTTGGCCCCATTACAACCTTGATTAAAGACCTCTTGATTCATGAAGTTGTATTGATGCACCCAAAAGAGTGTATCTTATTTAACCTTGCACTAAAAAGATCAATTGTAAGTATAGTAGTTAGCAAGGGTCAAGTCCTCAGGGATTGGGTTTTAGTTTATAAGTTGATAGTTTAAAACTTAAATTCAAGAACGATAAAAGAAAAGGGGTTTTTGAAGCCAGATTTAAACTAAAGTAAATAATAAAAATAAGATGCAAGGCGGTATAACTAGCCAATAAAAATATATATACTAAGCAAGGCGGTATAACCAGCCAATAAAAATATATATACTAAATTAGGCGGTATAACCAGCCAATAAAAATAAAACAAAATTAATATACAAATTAGGCGGTATAACCAGCCAATAAAAATAAATATACTTTTAAAAATAAGCAAACTAGAAAAGTAAGAAAACAAGTAAGAAGAATCAAAAATGAAAAATATGGTTAAGGTTTCATTCTCCACCACTAGACATCATTAAGAATCAATTTCAGATCTATCAATATCAACCAACTATCAAAGTTAACAACCGTAGATAACAACAAGCTCTGTTATCCCAATCTTTCCTTAGTTTGTCGTTAAATAGAACAAGCTCTCTATTTAATCTCTAACCATCAAACAACCTAGAATAAGCTCTCTAGATTCAATTTAATGGCAGCTTTATGATGAGAAAGATAGGTTGATCTAAGCAACAAACACATAAGCTCGGATTGTTCAACTTAGGTTATGTTCCACTTTGCAATTATTGAAAACTTGACCGTAATCATTAATCACAAATTGCCACTTATGAATAGGAAATCAAGACAATTACACGGACCAAGACTCCTAAACTAGCAATAGATAATTATCAAGATCTATCTAGTTGTACACCTAAACAAATCAAGACAACATCATGAACAATTCTTGTAGAAGAACATAAGCAACTTTGATAGAAAATTAATGATAGATAGAATCTGAAAATCAATCACAAAACATGTCTAGGGCTTTGAAATCACCCTTAACCAAATAGAAGTTTAGCCTAGCATAGGCATTATAAACATAAAATTAAATAGAATCTAAGAAGAAAATAAAAGAAAGAAAGAAGAAGAAGAAGAATATTAATTATCCAACCTCTTGCTCTTTCTAAAGAAAAAGAAAACTAGAGAAAAGAAAGAAGAAGAAAACTTAGAGAATTTTGTTAAAATGGCTAATATCCTACCAATCTCCAATATGATCCCTTACAATCATCCAAGGCCCTCTATTTATACACATTTTGGAGGGCTAAATGACAAGAGACAAGCTTTACAAATTTCAAAGGTAGGTATATGACGATTTTGATCAGCCAACTTGATGGTCGATTTCGTCAATATTGGAGGCCTGATCTGATCACATGGTCTTCTAGAAAAAGGTTCCCCTATCAGTTACGGAACCATAGCCGTTGGAATCAGCTCATTTTCTGATGTGGTTAAGCAGATATGGGCAAAATACGAAAACATGTCAGCACAGACGTCATTGCACATCAGCCACCTTGATGGTCGATTTCTTCAATATTGGAGGCCTGATCTGATCACATGGTCTTCTAGACAAAGGTTCCCCTATCCGTTACGGAACCATAGCCGTTGGAATCAGCTCATTTGCTGATGTGGTTAAGCAGATATGGGCAATATACGAAAACATGTCAGCACAGACGTCATTGCACATCAGCCAACTTGATGGTCGATTTCGCTAGGGAAAACGACTCCGTTTTAAGAAGTGTAAAACATGAAAAAGATAGATATGCCTCTTAGCTTTGCATGGCTACAAATTTCAGCCTTATTGCTTCAGTGAAACTCGAGATATAGCTGATATGGCAAAAGGTGTCGGAACTGAAACTGAACTGGATTTGCCCTTAATTCTAGTAATCTGAAATCACTCAAAGAAACTTGTGAAAAACACCAAAATACATAAAAATATAAAAGATCATAAACACAATTAGACTAAACAATAATAACTCGTATTTGACACAAAACATTAATAAAACATAACTAAAAACTATATAATTATACGAGTTATCACACCCCTACACTTAGATTGTTGCTAGTCCCTAGCAACGACTCAATAAAAATAAAATAAGAAAATCTAATCTAATCCATTTTCGTAGGAAATCACGGTGGCACTTAGCATGTGACACAAGTCTTTAAACCCCTAGGTGTCCCTAGTGGACGAGTTTAGTCTCGTGAGGGTTTACTAGAACGATACCCACAAACATTGAAAAACTAAAATATAAATAAACTGCATATACTAAAAATATTTACTCCTAATCCTTTCAATACAAATTAGATACAATATTTGAACAAGTCTTATAAACTAATCAATAGCTTAAAGAATTTCACAAAAAATCATGCTTGAATGTAAATTGTTTGAGTTAAGCCAATATTAGCATAACATATCTCAATCAAAATATTGCATGTTCAAATTTAATCTCAACTTCTCACATGGGATACCCTCATGATTTTCACTCTTTAAAGTAGTGGTGAAGTGTTTACACTCAATCAATCTCATGAAAACAGTTCTACCATATTCTTGCTTGTCCACCTATTCTCCACTATTTAGATCATACAACTTCATGAATCAAGAGGTCTTTAATCAAGGTTGTAATGGGGCCAAGGGGTTTGTAATGTGGTTGAAGAACAAAAGGATAAAGATATCACAAAGGTTCCAAAGAGTTCATAAAGTTTAGAGACATAAAAAGATCATACAAAGAAACTTTTCAAAACTCTTTACAAGTACATAGTCACCTAGGCCGGATATTTATGTTGGGCCTTTTCTTCATTCTAAACGACTTTGTAACATCTTTTTCTTTTTCCACAAATTCAAGAGATGATTCATATATATATATTTTTTTTTTTTTTTACATAGGAATGTATTTGCCAGTATTTCATTTTTTTTTTTTTTTTTTCTTGACTTTTCTTTTCTTTCCCCCCCACACTTATTTCTTGTTTCTAACCCAAATTTTTAACTAAAAATATCCCTTGTCTTTGCAACTTGTCTCAAAACATGCTAATTCATCTTTGGAACAAAGGTAAAGATATAAGTATATTTAGGTTAGGGACAAGTTATGGTTACCAAAGAGATAGCTTATTCAATGTAGGCTCAAATTGGTTCACTAAGGGTGTGTTCTCTTGGAACATCAATAAGGGATGGCTGTTTGGCTCTGGCTAAAAATCCTAATGCCTCTATCATATTCATGTTGTCACATGTATCAATATAGTCTCAAACGGTTTAAAGCAAGTTCTAGAGAATCCTGTAATCATAAGAGCACTCAAGAAAGAAATTAGATTGATTTGTATAAAACATCAATCATTATAGGCTCAAAAACTCACAAGGATGATTATACAAGTCAGATTAAGTCTAAACATGCTTCTTTCTCAATCAACATATTATATTAACATTGGCTCATAAAAAGGTTGACATCAAGCTCAATTCTCATGAAAATCTTCTCACTAATAACCAGTTTAGACCTATGCAATTCATATCTCATCATTGTATTAAAAAGGAACTAAAACACACTAAAAATAATAATAATAATAAAGACTCATAAAAAAAATAGTAGACAAAAATAAAAGAAATCCTAAATCATTCCCCCTACACTTAATTCTTACATTGTCCTCAATGTAAGTCTATTAATACAAATGAAAGAATCATGTGTAAGAGAAAAGAACTAATAAAATAAGAATAGGAACAACTAAGACTCAAAACAAAACAAACTCATGCAACCTAAATAATCCTAAAATACTAAACAAAAATTAACAAGTAAACATAAAAAGATTAAAATCAAACTGACAAGGTATGTCTCAAGTCTCCCTTACTCAGACCTTGTTCAGAATGAATACTTCTAAATTGCTTAAAACACAACAAACTCTTTTTTTTTTTTTTTTTTGAAAAGAAGAAATCAAACTGACAAGGTATGTCTCAAGTCTCCCTTACTCAGACCTTGTTCAGAATGAATACTTCTTAAATTTTTTTTTTTTTTTTTTTTTATTAAATTAGCAAAATATGTCCCTTACCCCCTACTAAAATATGACATTGTCCCCAATGTCAAATTTTAAAGGTAGAATTTAGGAGATATTACCTGCAGAGGTTGCTAACCACTTATTATAACTGAGACACAACAAGCAAAATGTTAGATAATGTCACAAAGACAAAGTGCAATCCACTCCTTGCTCGTCCATATCTCTTTTTCTTTTTCCGAGCGTTTGCGAAACAACCGTAGCAGATAAACACTCATAAGCTTGGAGCTTTTTAAGTAAATCTTCAATGGTTGTAGCAGAAATTATGGTTCTCCTTGCCTCTGAAAACATGAATCCATTATCCACAGCATTATCTAAATATAAAAGCAAATTACTAAAATAACCATTAATATTAAGCAAACCAATGGGTTTCTTATTTGTGACCAAAGATGACCAAGAAGCCACGCAAGCTATTTCTTCCAATGTACCCAGACCTCCTGGTAAAGCAATGAATGCATCGGCAGAATGGTACATGATTGTTATCCGTTCAGGGACACTCCAGACTTGTATTTCCTTACCCACGGTAGGTCCACAAAAACTTGTGAATAGTTTTGGCACGATTCCTAGAACTGGACTTCCTCCGGCGTGTGCTGCTGTAGCGACTGCTCCCATTAAACCCGTACTACCGCCTCCATAAATCAAGTGGATCTTTTGTTGGGCAAGTATTACTCCAACTCTTATGGCTTCATCAGCGAATATGTTATTTTTTCCTGGATAAGCACCTCCAAAGACACAAATTTTTTTAATGCGCTGGGATGAAGTACTTGCCATTTTTTTTTTTCGAGTGCCTGAAAGAGAATGAGTACATGGTGTAATATATAGAGGACTCAGTAGTGAATCAGACAAGAGTAATAATGTCGCCGAAAGTGTATCTGACCTGTCAGAAGAAAATGTTAACCTAACAAAAGATTTTTGCGTGATTTCAGGAAGAAAATCAAAAAGAGAAAAAAAAAAATCAACCGTAAAAGACAAATAAAAAAAAAAAAACGAGAATAGTTACACAAATCGAACAACACGTAAATTAAACCAAAATAAAGTTATTGCAAATCAAACCAAAAGCTGAGAAGTCATTTATTGTAGTTGTGATTGTGGCTCACATCTTCCTCTGGTTTTACGTCCAGAAACGGCTTAAACGCCTTCTATGAGTCGAGGATATGCTTCCCATCCAGTTTTCTTACAAGCTGGCAAACAGGGTCTTTTAACATCAGATTCCCAAGATGTTGCCATTCCCTTTGGAATTGCGGCCATAAATCAAGAATTTCTCTTTGTACGTCTCCACTAGGATGCGTCTCAAGAGAAAGTTGGATATTACCCAAATTCTCCTTACTCAGTCCATCCTTAATGAATTCAATTTTATCATCTCGATTAGAGGACGGAATCCCAATAGAACGACATTTACCGTTACACGTCCATCGTGCACATTTGTGGCAATTTGAACTCATGCGCTTTGCTCGTCGCTTCTTTGCAAAAGTGCTTCTACCTGTACCTGGTAAATGCAAAACAGGAAGATATTCATCTTCACGTACCTTGGCTTCAATTAGCCAACGTATGTCGTCAGGAATCCCTTTGTGCATAAGCATTCTTAATCTCTCAAGTCGAACTTGGTAAAGCTTCAGTAAAATATTTCGAGGAAAAGGAGGAAATCGTTTCTGCAATCTTGTGAGAATATCATCCATCCTGAAAAAAAAGAATGAAAAAAAAAATTGAAAGAGAAATTGGAAGAGAAATTTATATACAATATCAGTTTTGTGGGTAGCTGATGGAACCGATTTAAATAATCACGGAGTACCGTTATCCGCCATTTAACCGGGGTTAAAAAAAATAAATTAAAAATTATATTTACATCTTGTAAGAGAAAAGAACTATTAAACAAAAGAAAAGAAAAACAATAAAAGATAGAATGATGGAGAGTAAGGAATATGCAAATCTGATATAATAGATGCTCTCCATCCTTTTGGGTTGCCTCCCAAGAAGCGCTTGGTTTATTGTCCTCAGCCTAACTTAGACCCATGCCATTATTATTCAACATACTTTGGCTCAAAAAGTGGAAACTCCTCCACATCTTGTATTGGAAAGTTCTCATAGTAAGGCTTCAATCTATGACCATTCACTTTGAATGCCTTATCTGTTTTTGGGCTTTGGATTTCAACTGCACCATGAGTAAATACATTAGTAATAACAAAAGGTCCAACCCAACGAGAACGTAACTTACCTGGATATAACTTAAGGCGTGAATGGAAGAGAAGAACTTTTTGTCCAACAACAAATTCTTTTCTTGATATCATCTTGTCATGGAATGCCTTAGTCTTTTCCTTGTAAATCCTAGAATTCTGATAGGCATCATTCCTTATCTCCTCTAATTCTTGTAGGTCAAGTTTTCTTTTCTTTCCTATCTCATCCATCTCCATGTTGCATTGTTTGATAGCCCAATATGATTTATGTTCCAATTCAACCGGAAGATGACAAGGCTTACCATAAACAAGTCGATAAGGAGACATACCAATGGGTGTCTTATATGCTGTCCTATAAGCCCAAAGTGCATCATCAAGTCGTGAACTCCAATCCTTCCTATTTGGATTAACTGTCTTTTCAAGGATGGACTTAACTTCTCGGTTTGACACTTCAGCTTGCCCACTAGTTTGAGGATGATATGAGGTGGAGACCTTGTGTGTGATGTTATACTTCCTCAAAAGTGCTTCCATAGTCCTATTGCAAAAGTGAGTACCTCTATCGCTGATTATGGCCTTTGGCGTTCCAAACCTAGCCAAGATGTTAGTCTTGACAAAATCTGAAACAACTTTAGAGTCATTAGTCCTAGTGGATTTTGCTTCCACCCACTTTGAAACATAATCAACGGCAAGTAAAATATAAAGATTACCAAAAGAAGGAGGAAAAGGTCCCATGAAATCCATGCCCCATACATCAAAAATTTCAACAATAAGTATTGGAGTTTGAGGCATTTGATTTCTAGCACCTAAGTTACCAGTTCTTTGGCAACGATCACATGACTTGCAAAAGAGGTATGCATCTTTGAATATGGTAGGCCAATAAAATCCAGAATCAAGAACTTTCATGGCTGTTCTTTTGGATCCAAAGTGTCCTCCACATGCATAAGAGTGACAAAAGGTGAGAATAGATTGAAGTTCAGTTTCGAGTACACACCTTCTTATAATCTGATCGGAGCAATGCTTCCAAAGGTAAGGATCATCCCATATGTAGTATTTGGCATCACTCTTGATCTTATTTCTTTGAGCTTGTGTCAACTCTTGTGGCAACTTCTTGGTAACTAAGTAATTAACAATATCAGCATACCAAGGAGTTGTTGTTCTTATAAAAAGAAGTTGCTCATCCGGAAAGTTCTCATTCAAGGGTAGTGCATCATCTTCATGAACTAAACGGCTAAGATGGTCCGCAACCAAGTTGTCACTACCTCTCTTATCTTTTATCTCCAAATCAAACTCTTGTAAGAGAAGTATCCATCTGATCAACCTTGGTTTGGCCTCCTTCTTAGTGAGTAAGTACCTAAGGGCTGCATGGTCAGAAAATACAATTACTTTAGTACCAATTAAATAAGATCGAAATTTTTCTAAAGCAAATACAACAGCCAAAAGTTCTTTTTCAGTAGTGGAATAGTTCAATTGAGCATCATTAAGAGTTCGTGAGGCATAATAAATGGCATGTGAGGCTTTGCCAACCCGTTGGCCCAAAACAGCTCCAATGGCATAGTCACTAGCATCACACATGATTTCAAAAGGTATATTCCAATCTGGTGGTTGCATGATAGGAGCTGATGTCAAGAGTCCCTTCAATGTTTCAAACGCCTCTTTGCATTTATCATCAAAGTGGAAAACCACATCTTTTTGTAGTAGCTTGCAAAGAGGTAATGTGATCTTTGAGAAGTCTTTGATAAATCTCCTATAGAAACCTGCATGTCCAAGAAAAGAACGAACCTCTCTCACATTTGTGGGAGGTGGTAAAGAATGCATAATATCTATTTTAGATTTATCAACCTCCATCCCTCTAGAAGAAATAACATGACCCAAAACTATTCCTTGTTCTACCATAAAGTGACATTTTTCCCAATTCAAAACAAGGTTAGTTTCCATGCATCTTTCAAGTACAAGTGTAAGGTTCTCTAGACATCTATCAAAAGAATCACCATAGACACTAAAATCATCCATAAACACTTCTATGATATTCTCTACATAATCTGAAAATATGCTAACCATACACCTTTGGAATGTAGCTGGTGCATTACAAAGACCAAATGGCATACGCCGGTATGCAAAAGTACCAAATGGACATGTGAATGTTGTTTTCTCTTGGTCCTCCGGAGCAATGGCTATCTGATTATAACCTGAAAAACCATCAAGAAAACAATAATGAGAATGGCCAGCTAACCTTTCAAGCATTTGATCAATAAAAGGTAAAGGAAAGTGGTCTTTGCGAGTTGTGGAATTAAGTTTACGATAATCAATACAAACTCGCCATCCTGTTTGAATCCTAGTAGGAACAAGTTCATTCTCATTATTTGTTACCACCGTTACACCTGATTTCTTTGGAACCACTTGGACTGGGCTCACCCATTTGCTATCCGAGATAGGATAGATCACTCCAACATCTAGGAGCTTCAGTATCTCCTTTTTCACAACCTCCATCATAGGAGGGTTCAATCTTCTTTGTGCTTCTCTTGTTGGTTTAGACCCTTCCTCTAACAAAATCCGGTGCATGCACATGGATGGGCTTATTCCCTTGATATCGGCAATTGTCCAACCAATTGCTGTTTTATGCTCTCTAAGCACCCGGATAAGTCGCTCTTCTTGCAAAGGTGTGAGCTCTTTGGCAATGATGACAGGTAGTGTGTCCTTTTCCCCTAAGAACAAATATTTCAAGTGGTTCGGTAGTGGTTTCAATTCTAAAGTTGGTGCCTGCAAAATGGAAGGTAGAAGTTTCTCATTAGATAAAGGCAAATCAATAAATGAAACATCAAACCTTGCATCTTTAGGTTGCAGCGAGTGTAAAGATTCTAGTGCCCCTTCCACATGGTCACTCAAGGCTAGTTTAGCATTCCCCATTCCGAGATGGTTGCTAAGGACTATTTCCACACTATCTTCACCATCTAGCTCATAAGCTTGCTGCACTAGTGAGTCAATTATATCAATATTAAAAACAGAATGCACATCACTAGGATATCTCATGGCCTCAAAAATGTTAAAGCGAATTATTTCACCATCAAATTCCATAGTTAAAGTGCCATCATGTACATCTATTTTAGTTCTTGCTGTTTTCAAGAATGGTCTCCCTAATAGAATAGGTGTGGGATTAGAAGACATCTCATCTTCCATCTCAATAACATAAAAGTCAGCGGGAAAAACCAATTCATTAACCTGTACAAGAACGTCTTCTACAACTCCTCTTGGATAAGTGTTAGAACGGTCAGCAAGTTGTATTATAACACCGGTTTCCTCTAATGGTCCTAGATTCAATGAAGCATAAATTGAATATGGCATGACATTAATAGATGCCCCTAGATCTAGCATAGCACGCTCAAACCTGGTGTTGCCTATCTTACAAGGAATGGTAAACATACCTGGATCCTTGCATTTAGGTGGGAGTTTCTTTTGAAGAACAGCTGACACATTCTCCCCCACACTTACCTTTTCATTCCATTTCAACTTCCGTTTAGATGTGCACAACTCTTTTAGGAACTTGGCATATCTTGGCACTTGCTTGATAGCATCTAGTAAAGGAATGTTCACCTCTACTTTCCGGAAGGTTTCCAAAATTTCCTTCTCTTGCTCCTCCTTCTTGGACTTTGCTAACCTGCTAGGAAAAGGTGGAGGAGTTATATAAGAAGGAAAGGATGGTTTAGGAATTACCTTTTTTAGTGGCTCGTTGGGATGTGAAGAGGATGCCATGGTATTGTTCTCCCCTTGAGCACTATCATTTTGTGGTTTCTCTAGCTGTTTCCCACTTCTTAAATTTATAGCATTGGCATTCTCTCTTGGATTCACTATGGTTTGGGAAGGTAATTTCCCAGAATCCCTTGCTTGCATTTGACTCATGGTTGTTGCCAATTGCCCTATTTGAGTCTCCAAATTTCGAATACTTGTCTTTGTTTCCTGTTGAAATTGAATTGTATTAGTAGAAAGAGCTTTAACAAGATCTTCAAGAGAAGTACCTGAATTTTGGGTGGGTGGTAGTTGTTGTCGGGTTTGGTATGGTTGTTGCACTCTTTGCTGAAAACCCGGTGGCCTGTGGTCAAATGGTGGAGGAATAGTTTGTGATTGGTTCCCTCCATAATTGAAGTTTGGATGATCCCTCCATCCTGGATTGTAAGTGTTTGAGTAGGGATCATATTTCCTTGATTGGTTCTGAAATCCACCCATGGCATTCACATGTTCATTGGTATCCTCTTGAAGTGTTGGACACATATCAGTTTGGTGCCCTATGTTTGAACATATGCCACAAGCCTTTATTTGTTGTATTTTACCTACAGCCAATTGTTGAACAAGAGAAGTCAGTTTATCAAATTTTTGTTCAAGGGATGATATACTTACCTCATTAACTCTCTTGGGTTGTGGTGGTGGATCTTGTCTCATTGAGAACTGTTGAGAATTGGCTGCCATGTTGGAGATTAATGTTCTAGCAGCCTTGGGAGTCTTATCAACTAGAGCTCCCCCACTAGCGGCATCTATCATACTTCTCTCCATGGGCATGAGACCTTCATAGAAGTATTGGATGAGAAGTTGTTCACTTATCTGATGGTGTGGACATGATGCACAAAGTTTCTTGAACCTCTCCCAATATTCATATAAGGACTCTCCGTTGTATTGCCGAATCCCACATATCTCTTTCCTAATGTTGGCAGCCTTAGATGCTGGGAAATACCTTTCCAAGAATACTTTCTTCAAATCATTCCATGTAGTGATGGTCCCGGATGGTAGATAGTAGAGCCATTCCTTTGCTGAATCAGCTAGAGAGAATGGGAAGGCTCTCAACTTAACTTGCTCTTCCGTGACCCCTGTTGGTCTCATGCTTGAGCAAACTACATGGAATTCCTTGAGGTGCTTATTTGGATCCTCTCCTGCAAAACCATGAAAAGTTGGGAGAAGGTGAATCAAACCAGATTTTAATTCAAAAGCTACCTCAAGATTAGCATATTCAATGCATAATGGTTGTTGACCCAAGTCCGGAGCGGCTAGCTCCTTGAGAGTTCGGTTGTCAGCTGCTGCCATCTCTCCTTGCTTCTCTTGGATGTTTTGGATCAACTCCTCGATTGGTTGTTGGTGAGAAGTTATAAATTCCCGAATTTTTCTAAGTCGTAAGTCTTTTTCGGAAGCTTGGAACATTCACTAATAAAAAAAATAAGAAAGTAAATAATTAGAACAGAAAATAAGAATAAACCAATAAACTAATAAACTAAAGAAAGCAATCCCCGGCAACGGCGCCAAAAATTTGATGCACCCAAAAGAGTGTATCTTATTTAACCTTGCACTAAAAAGATCAATTGTAAGTATAGTAGTTAGCAAGGGTCAAGTCCTCAGGGATTGGGTTTTAGTTTATAAGTTGATAGTTTAAAACTTAAATTCAAGAACAATAAAAGAAAAGGGGTTTTTGAAGCCAGATTTAAACTAAAGTAAATAATAAAAATAAGATGCAAGGCTGTATAACCAGCCAATAAAAATATATATACTAAGCAAGGCGGTATAACCAGCCAATAAAAATATATATACTAAATTAGGCGGTATAACCAGCCAATAAAAATAAAACAAAATTAATATACAAATTAGGCGGTATAACCAGCCAATAAAAATAAATATACTTTTAAAAATAAGCAAACTAGAAAAGTAAGAAAACAAGTAAGAAGAATCAAAAATGAAAAATATGGTTAAGGTTTCATTCTCCACCACTAGACATCATTAAGAATCAATTTCAGATCTATCAATATCAACCAACTATCAAAGTTAACAACCGTAGATAACAACAAGCTCTGTTATCCCAATCTTTCCTTAGTTTGTCGTTAAATAGAACAAGCTCTCTATTTAATCTCTAACCATCAAACAACCTAGAATAAGCTCTCTAGATTCAATTTAATGGCAGCTTTATGATGAGAAAGATAGGTTGATCTAAGCAACAAACACATAAGCTCGGATTGTTCAACTTAGGTTATGTTCCACTTTGCAATTATTGAAAACTTGACCATAATCATTAATCACAAATTGCCACTTATGAATAGGAAATCAAGACAATTACACGGATCAAGACTCCTAAACTAGCAATAGATAATTATCAAGATCTATCTAGTTGTACACCTAAACAAATCAAGACAACATCATGAACAATTCTTGTAGAAGAACATAAGCAACTTTGATAGAAAATTAATGATAGATAGAATCTGAAAATCAATCACAAAACATGTCTAGGGCTTTGAAATCACCCTTAACCAAATAGAAGTTTAGCCTAGCATAGGCATTATAAACATAAAATTAAATAGAATCTAAGAAGAAAATAAAAGAAAGAAAGAAGAAGAAGAAGAATATTAATTATCCAACCTCTTGCTCTTTCTAAAGAAAAAGAAAACTAGAGAAAAGAAAGAAGAAGAAAACTTAGAGAATTTTGTTAAAATGGCTAATATCCTACCAATCTCCAATATGATCCCTTACAATCATCCAAGGCCCTCTATTTATACACATTTTGGAGGGCTAAATGACAAGAGACAAGCTTTACAAATTTCAAAGGTAGGTATATGACGATTTTGATCAGCCAACTTGATGGTCGATTTCGTCAATATTGGAGGCCTGATCTGATCACATGGTCTTCTAGAAAAAGGTTCCCCTATCAGTTACGGAACCATAGCCGTTGGAATCAGCTCATTTTCTGATGTGGTTAAGCAGATATGGGCAAAATACGAAAACATGTCAGCACAGACGTCATTGCACATCAGCCACCTTGATGGTCGATTTCTTCAATATTGGAGGCCTGATCTGATCACATGGTCTTCTAGACAAAGGTTCCCCTATCAGTTACGGAACCATAGCCGTTGGAATCAGCTCATTTGCTGATGTGGTTAAGCAGATATGGGCAATATACGAAAACATGTCAGCACAGACGTCATTGCACATCAGCCAACTTGATGGTCGATTCGCTAGGGAAAACGACTCCGTTTTAAGAAGTGTAAAACATGAAAAAGATAGATATGCCTCTTAGCTTTTCATGGCTACAAATTTCAGCCTTATTGCTTCAGTGAAACTCGAGATATAGCTGATATGGCAAAAGGTGTCGGAACTGAAACTGAACTGGATTTGCCCTTAATTCTAGTAATCTGAAATCACTCAAAGAAACTTGTGAAAAACACCAAAATACATAAAAATATAAAAGATCATAAACACAATTAGACTAAACAATAATAACTCGTATTTGACACAAAACATTAATAAAACATAACTAAAAACTATATAATTATACGAGTTATCATGTATGATCTAAATAGTGGAGAATAGGTGGACAAGCAAAAATATGGTAGAACTGTTTTCATGAGATTGATTGAGTGTAAACACTTCACCACTACTTTAAAGAGTGAAAATCATGAGGGTATCCCATGTGAGAACTTGAGATTAAATTTGAACATGCACTATTTTGATTAAGATATGTTATGCTAATATTGGTTTAACTCAAACAATTTACATTCAAGCATGATTTTTTGTGAAATTCTTTAAGCTATTGATTAGTTTATAAGACTTGTTCAAAGATTGTCTCTAATTTATATTGAAAGGAATATGAGTAAATATTTTTAGTATATGTAGTTTATTTATATTTTAGTTTTTCAATGTTTGTGGGTATCGTTCTAGTAAACCCTCACGAGACTAAACTCGTCCACTAGGGACACCTAGGGGTTTAAAGGCTTGTGTCACATGCTAAGTGCCACCGTGATTTCCTACGAAAATGGATTAGATTAGATTTTCTTATTTTATTGAGTCGTTGCTAGGGACTAGCAACAATCTAAGTGTGGGGGTGTGATAACTCGTATAATTATATTGTTTTTAGTTATGTGATGCACCCAAAAGAGTGTATCTTATTTAACCTTGCACTAAAAAGATAAATTGTAAGTATAGTAGTTAGCAAGGGTCGAGTCCTCAGGGATTGGGTTTTAGTTTATAAGTTAATAGTTTAAAACTTAAATTCAAGAACAATAAAAGAAAAGGGGTTTTTGAAGCCAGATTTAAACTAAAGTAAATAATAAGAATAAGATGCAAGGCGGTATAACCAGCCAATAAAAATATATATACTAAATTAGGCGGTATAACCAGCCAATAAAAATATATATACTAAATTAGGCGGTATAACCAGCCAATAAAAATAAAACAAAGTTAATATACAAATTAGGCGGTATAACCAGCCAATAAAAATAAATATAAAAAATAAGCAAACTAAAAGTAAGAAAACAAATAAGTAAGAAGAATCAAATATGAAAAATATGGTTAAGGTTTCATTCTCCACCACTAGACATCATTAAGAATCAATTTCAGATCTATCAATATCAACCAACTATCAAAGTTAACAACCGTAGATAACAACAAGCTCTGTTACCCCAATCTTTCCTTAGTTTGTCGTTAAATAGAACAAGCTCTCTATTTAATCTCTAACCATTAAACAACCTAGAATAAGCTCTCTAAATTCAATTTAATGGCAGCTTTATGATGAGAAAGATAGGTTGATCTAAGCAACAAACACATAAGCTCGGATTGTTCAACTTAGGTTATGTTCCACTTTGCAATTATTGAAAACTTGACCATAATCATTAATCACAAATTGCCACTTATGAATAGGAAATCAAGACAATTACACGGATCAAGACTCCTAAACTAGCAATAGATAATTATCAAGATCTATCTAGTTGTACACCTAAATAAATCTAGACAACATCATGAACAATTCTTGTAGAAGAACATAAGCAACTTTGATAGAAAATTAATGATAGATAGAATCTGAAAATCAATCACAAAACATGTCTAGGGCTTTGAAATCACCCTTAACCAAATAGAAGTTTAGCCTAGCATAGGCATTATAAACATAAACATAAAATTAAAGAAAATCTAAGAAGAAAATAAAAGAAAGAAAGAAGAAGAGGAAGAATATTAATTATCCAACCTCTTGCTCTCTCTAAAGAAAAAGAAAACTAGAGAAAAGAGAGAAAACTAGAGAAAAGAAAGAAGAAGAAAACTTAGAGAATTTTATTAAAATGGCTAATATCCTACCTATGTACAGTATATCCCTTACAATCATCCAAGGCCCTCTATTTATACACATTTTGGAAGGCTAAATGACAAGAGACAAGCTTTACAAATTTCAAAGGTAGGTATAATAGGTGGGTGCATTTTCTAACAATTTTCGTCATGTATGACGATTTTGAACAGCCAACTTGATGGTCGAGTTTGTCAATTTTGGAGGCCTTATCTGATCACATGGGCTTCTAGAAAAATGTTACCCTATCAGTTACGGATCCATAGCCGTTGGAATCAGCTCATTTGCTGATGTGGATAAGCAGATATGGGCAAAATACGAAAACAGGTCAGCACAGACGTCATTGCACATCAGCCAACTTGATGGTCGATTTCGCTAGGGAAAACGACTCCGTTTCAAGAAGTATAAAACATGAAAAAGATAGATATGCCTCTTAGCTTTGCACGGCTACAAATTTCAGCCTTATTGCTTCAGTGAAACTCCAGATATAGCTGATATGGCAAAATGTGTCGGAACTGAAACTGAACTGGATTTGCCCTTAATTCTAGTAATCTGAAATCACTCAAAGAAACTTGTGAAAAACACCAAATTACATAAAAATATAAAAGATCATAAACACAATTAGACTAAACAATAATAACTCGTATTTGACACAAAACAATAATAAAACATAACTAAAAACTATATAATTATACGAGTTATCACACCCCCACACTTAGATTGTTGCTAGTCCCTAGCAACGACTCAATAAAAATAAAATAAGAAAATCTAATCTAATCCACTTTCGTAGGAAATCACGGTGGCACTTAGCATGTGACACAAGCCTTTAAACCCCTAGGTGTCCCTAGTGGACGAGTTTAGTCTCGTGAGGGTTTACTAGAACGATACCCACAAACATTGAAAAATTAAAATATAAATAAACTACATATAAATAAACTACATATACTAAAAATATTTACTCCTAATCCTTTCAATACAAATTAGAGACAATATTTGAACAAGTCTTATAAACTAATCAATAGCTTAAAAAAATTTCACAAAAAATCATGCTTGAATGTAAATTGTTTGAGTTAAGCCAATATTAGCATAACATATCTCAATCAAAATAGTGCATGTTCAAATTTAATCTCAACTTCTCACATGGGATACTCTCTTGATTTTCACTCTTTAAAGTAGTGGTAAAGTGTTTACACTCAATCAATCTCATGAAAACACTTCTACCATATGCTTGCTTGTCCACCTATTCTCCACTAAAAGATCATGCAACTTCATAAATCAAGAGGTCTTTAATCAAGGTTCTAATGGGGCCAAGGGGTTTGTAATGTGGTTGAAGAACAAAAGGATAAAGATATCACAAAGGTTCCAAAGAGTTCATAAAGTTTAGAGACATAAAAAGATTATAGAAAGAAACTTCTCAAAACTCTTTACAAGTACATAGTCACCTAGGCCGGATATTCATGTTGGGCCTTTTCTTCATTCTAAACAACTTTGTAACATCTTTTTCTTTTTCCACAAATTCAAGAGATGATTCATTTTTTTTTATATAGGAATGTATTTGCCAGTATTCCATTTCTTTTTCTCTTGACTTTTCTTTTCTTTTCCCCCCACACTTATTTCTTGTTTCTAACCAAAAAATATCCCTTGTCTTTGCAACTTGTCTCAAATCATGCTAATTCATCTTTGGAACAAAGGTAAAGATATAAGTATATTTAGGTTAGGGACAAGTTATGGTTACCAAAGAGATAGCTTATTCGATGTAGGCTCAAATTGGTTCACTAAGGGTGTGTTCTCTTGGAACATCAATAAGGGATGGTTGTTTGGCCCTGGCTAAAAATCCTAATGCCTCTATCATATTCATGTTGTCACATGCATCAATATAGTCTCAAACGGTTTAAAGCAAGTTCTAGAGAATCATGTAATCATAAGAGCACTCAAGAAAGAAATTAGATTGATTTGTATAATGCATCAATCATTTTAGGCTCAAAAACTCACAAGAATGATTATACAAGTCAGATTAAGTCTAAACATGCTTCTTTCTCAATCAACATATCATATTAACATTGGCTCATAAAAAGGTTGACATCAAGCTCAATTCTCATGAAAATCTTCTCACTAATAAATATGTTTTAGACTTATGCAATTCATATCTCATCATTGTATTAAAAAGGAACTAAAACACACTAAAAAAATAATAATAATAATAATAAAGACTCATAAAAAAAAATAGTAGACAAAAATAAAAGAAATCCTAAATCATTCCCCCCACACTTAATTCTTACATTGTCCTCAATGTAAGTCTATTAACCCAAATGAAAGAATCATGTGTAAGAGAAAAGAACTAATAACATAAGAATAGGAACAACTAAGACTCAAAACAAAACAAAACCATGCAACCTAAATATTCCTAAAATACTAAACAAACAATTAACAAATAAACATAAAAACAATAAACATAATAAAAGAAAAAGAAAAAGGAAAAGGAAAAGAAAGAAAATCTGAGTATGGCAGGTTGGCAATTTCTTTTTTAATTGGGTTGCCTTCCCAATTAACACTTGAGTTAGTGTTTTGAACCTAACCAACACCCCTTCTTGGCATTTTAGGCTTGTCAGGCTCATACATGAAATTTCCCAAATTTATGCGTTTGAGAGGAAGCTTTCTTTGCACAACAGTGGATGCATTCTCCATTACAAGTATTATTCCATCATCCTTTGTGGTGCATATGTCATCGAGGAATGGAGCATATTTTGATACTTGTTGAATGACCTCCACAAACAAGTTGTTTAAGGTTTCCGGCATGTGTTGTTCATGTTCTTCCTCCTTGAACTTTGCTAATCTACTAGGAAAAGGTGGAGAAGAAACATTAGTAAAAAGTGAAACCTTAAACGTTACCTCAGGTGCCGAAATATTCTTATTTGGATCTTTGGCTTCATTATCCTCAAGAATAGAATCCATCTCTAATTTTGTTTCATCCTCATCTTGTTCCTCATTCTTCAAGGTCACAATAGTAGCATTCTCCTTTGGGTTAACCATCGTTTGGGCTGGGAGTTCTTCAGATCTTTGTGCTACCCATCCCACCATACTACTAGCCAATTGGCTCATTTGCTTTTCCAAACTCTTGATGCTTGCCCTTGTTTCCTGTTGAAATTGCAAAGAATCAGTAACAAGAGAATAGACAAGATCTTCTAAAGAAGTACTTGAGTTTTGAGTCATATGTGGTGGTTGAAAAAGATCTGGTTCTTGAGACCATGATTGATTGAAGCTAGATGGATGAGTGTAATTGGCATAAGGATCTACTTCTTGGTAATTTTTCGAGTAGCCATAATTAGTATGATCCCACCATCCCTCATGGTAAGTGTTTGAGTAATGATCATACTGTTGGTCTTGGAACCATTGATGGCCTTGACATCCTCCCAAGGCCAATTGTTGAACTGAGGAAGTGAGATTGGCTTGTTGATTCTCCATGTTCATGTATGCCACCAACTCTTCAAGTGTTAGATTGCTCAATTCCATCGTTTTTTTTTTTATTTTTTTTTTTTGAAAATTTGATAAGAAAAACTTGTATGTACAAGAAAATAAAACTAATTAGAACTGAAAATAAGAATAAACCAAGTAACAAATAAACTAAAGAAAGCAATCCCCGGCAACGGCGCCAAAAACTTGATGCACCCAAAAGAGTGTATCTTATTTAACCTTGCACTAAAAATATAAATTGTAAGTATAGTAGTTAGCAAGGGTCGAGTCCTCAGGGATTGGGTTTTAGTTTATAAGTTAATAGTTTAAAACTTAAATTCAAGAACAATAAAAGAAAAGGGGTTTTTGAAGCCAGATTTAAACTAAAGTAAATAATAAGAATAAGATGCAAGGCGGTATAACCAGCCAATAAAAATATATATACTAAATTAGGCGGTATAACCAGCCAATAAAAATATATATACTAAATTAGGCGGTATAACCAGCCAATAAAAATAAAACAAAGTTAATATACAAATTAGGCGGTATAACCAGCCAATAAAAATAAATATAAAAAATAAGCAAACTAAAAGTAAGAAAACAAATAAGTAAGAAGAATCAAATATGAAAAATATGGTTAAGGTTTCATTCTCCACCACTAGACATCATTAAGAATCAATTTCAGATCTATCAATATCAACCAACTATCAAAGTTAACAACCGTAGATAACAACAAGCTCTGTTACCCCAATCTTTCCTTAGTTTGTCGTTAAATAGAACAAGCTCTCTATTTAATCTCTAACCATTAAACAACCTAGAATAAGCTCTCTAAATTCAATTTAATGGCAGCTTTATGATGAGAAAGATAGGTTGATCTAAGCAACAAACACATAAGCTCGGATTGTTCAACTTAGGTTATGTTCCACTTTGCAATTATTGAAAACTTGACCATAATCATTAATCACAAATTGCCACTTATGAATAGGAAATCAAGACAATTACACGGATCAAGACTCCTAAACTAGCAATAGATAATTATCAAGATCTATCTAGTTGTACACCTAAATAAATCTAGACAACATCATGAACAATTCTTGTAGAAGAACATAAGCAACTTTGGTAGAAAATTAATGATAGATAGAATCTGAAAATCAATCACAAAACATGTCTAGGGCTTTGAAATCACCCTTAACCAAATAGAAGTTTAGCCTAGCATAGGCATTATAAACATAAACATAAAATTAAAGAAAATCTAAGAAGAAAATAAAAGAAAGAAAGAAGAAGAAGAGGAAGAATATTAATTATCCAACCTCTTGCTCTCTCTAAAGAAAAAGAAAACTAGAGAAAAGAGAGAAAACTAGAGAAAAGAAAGAAGAAGAAAACTTAGAGAATTTTATTAAAATGGCTAATATCCTACCTATGTACAATATATCCCTTACAATCATCCAAGGCCCTCTATTTATACACATTTTGGAAGGCTAAATGACAAGAGACAAGATTTACAAATTTCAAAGGTAGGTATAATAGGTGGGTGCATTTTCTAACAATTTTCGTCATGTATGACGATTTTGAACAGCCAACTTGATGGTCGATTTTGTCAATTTTGGAGGCCTTATCTGATCACATGGTCTTCTAGAAAAATGTTACCCTATCCGTTACGGATCCATAGCCGTTGGAATCAGCTCATTTGCTGATGTGGATAAGCAGATATGGGCAAAATACGAAAACAGCTCAGCACAGACGTCATTGCACATCAGCCAACTTGATGGTCGATTTCGCTAGGGAAAACGACTCCGTTTCAAGAAGTATAAAACATGAAAAAGATAGATATGCCTCTTATCTTTGCACGGCTACAAATTTCAGCCTTATTACTTCAGTGAAACTCCAGATATAGCTGATATGGCAAAATGTGTCGGAACTGGAACTGAACTGGATTTGCCCTTAATTCTAGTAATCTGAAATCACTCAAAGAAACTTGTGAAAAACACCAAATTACATAAAAATATAAAAGATCATAAACACAATTAGACTAAACAATAATAACTCGTATTTGACACAAAACAATAATAAAACATAACTAAAAACTATATAATTATACGAGTTATCATTATGTTTTATTATTGTTTTGTGTGAAATACGAGTTATTATTGTTTAGTCTAATTGTGTTTATGATCTTTTATATTTTTATGTAATTTGGTGTTTTTCACAAGTTTCTTTGAGTGATTTCAGATTACTAGAATTAAGGGCAAATCCAGTTCAGTTCCAGTTCCGACACCTTTTGCCATATCAGC
Organism: Fremontodendron californicum; assembly: GCA_030761205.1. Classification (NCBI taxonomy): domain Eukaryota; kingdom Viridiplantae; phylum Streptophyta; class Magnoliopsida; order Malvales; family Malvaceae; genus Fremontodendron; species Fremontodendron californicum. The sequence goes on from JAULJL010000037.1 coordinate 8,093,468, forward strand.
TATATCTGGAGTTTCACTGAAGCAATAAGGCTGAAATTTTGTAGCCGTGCAAAGCTAAGAGGCATATCTATCTTTTTCATGTTTTACACTTCTTGAAACGGAGTCGTTTTCCCTAGCGAAATCGACCATCAAGTTGGCTGATGTGCAATGACGTCTGTGCTGACCTGTTTTCGTATTTTGCCTATATCTGCTTATCCACATCAGCAAATGAGCTGATTCCAACGGCTATGGATCCGTAACTGATAGGGGAACCTTTTTCTAGAAGACCATGTGATCAGATAAAGCCTCCAATATTGAAGAAATCGACCATCAAGTTGGCTGATGTGCAATGACGTCTGTGCTGACCTGTTTTCGTATTTTGCCCATATCTTCTTCTCCACATCAGTAAATGAGCTGATTCCAACGGCTATGAATCAGTAACTCATAGGGGAACATTTGTCTAGAAGACCATGTGATCAGATCAGGCATCCAAGATTGACAAAATCGACCATCAAGTTGGATGATCAAAATGGTCATACAATATGACGAAAATTGTTAGAAAAATGCACCCACCTATTATACCTACCTTTGAAATTTGTAAAGCTTGTCTCTTGTCATTTAGCCCTCCAAAATGTGTATAAATAGAGGGCCTTGGATGATTGTAGAGGATCATATTGTACATAGGTAGGATATTAGCCATTTTAATAAAATTCTCTAAGTTTTCTTCTTCTTTCTTTTCTCTAGTTTTCTTTTTCTTTAGAAAGAGCAAGAGGTTGGATAATTAATATTCTTCTTCTTCTTCTTTCTTTCTTTTATTTTCTTCTTAGATTCTATTTAATTTTATGTTTATAATGCCTATGCTAGGCTAAACTTCTATTTGGTTAAGGGTGATTTCAAAGCCCTAGACATGTTTTGTGATTGATTTTCAGATTCTATCTATCATTAATTTTCTATCAAAGTTGCTAGTCTATTGCTAGTCTAGGAGTCTTGATCCGTGTAATTATCTAGATAGATCTTTGATAGAAAATTAATGATAGATAGAATCTGAAAATCAATCACAAAACATGTCTAGGGCTTTGAAATCACCCTTAACCAAATAGAAGTTTAGCCTAGCATAGGCATTATAAACATAAAATTAAATAGAATCTAAGAAGAAAATAAAAGAAAGAAAGAAGAAGAAGAAGAATATTAATTATCCAACCTCTTGCTCTTTCTAAAGAAAAAGAAAACTAGAGAAAAGAAAGAAGAAGAAAACTTAGAGAATTTTATTACAATGGCTAATATCCTACCTATGTACAATATGATCCTCTACAATCATCCAAGGCCCTCTATTTATACACATTTTGGAGGGCTAAATGACAAGAGACAAGCTTTACAAATTTCAAAGGTAGGTATAATAGGTGGGTGAATTTTTCTAACAATTTTGGTCATATTGTATGACAATTTTGATCAGCCAACTTGATGGTCGATTTTGTCAATTTTGCAGGCCTTATCTGATCACATGGTCTTCTAGAAAAATGTTACCCTATCAGTTACGGATCCATAGCCGTTGGAATCAGCTCATTTGCTGATGTGGATAAGCAGATATGGGCAAAATACGAAAACAGGTCAGCACAGACGTCATTGCACATCAGCCAACTTGATGGTCGATTTCGTCAATATTAGAGGCCTGATCTGATCATATGGTCTTCTAGACAAAGGTTCCCGTATCAGTTACGGATCCATAGCCATTGTAATAAAATTCTCTAAGTTTTCTTCTTCTTTCTTTTCTCTAGTTTTCTTTTTCTTTAGAAAGAGCAAGAGGTTGGATAATTAATATTCTTCTTCTTCTTCTTTCTTTCTTTTATTTTCTTCTTAGATTCTATTTAATTTTATGTTTATAATGCCTATGCTAGGCTAAACTTCTATTTGGTTAAGGGTGATTTCAAAGCCCTAGACATGTTTTGTGATTGATTTTCAGATTCTATCTATCATTAATTTTCTATCAAAGTTGCTTATGTTCTTCTACAAGAATTGTTGATGATGTTGTCTTGATTTATTTAGGTGTACAACTAGATAGATCTTGATAATTATCTATTGCTAGTTTAGGAGTCTTGATCCGTGTAATTGTCTTGATTTCCTATTCATAAGTGGCAATTTGTGATTAATGATTATGGTCAAGTTTTCAATAATTGCAAAGTGGAACATAACCTAAGTTGAACAATCCGAGCTTATGTGTTTGTTGCTTAGATCAACCTATCTTTCTCATCATAAAGCTGCCATTAAATTGAATCTAGAGAGCTTATTCTAGGTTGTCTAATGGTTAGAGATTAAATAGAGAGCTTGTTCTATTTAACGACAAACTAAGGAAAGATTGGGGTAACAGAGCTTGTTGTTATCTACGGTTGTTAACTTTGATAGTTGGTTGATATTGATAGATCTGAAATTGATTCTTAATGATGTCTAGTGGTGGAGAATGAAACCTTAACCATATTTTTCATATTTGATTCTTCTTACTTACTTGTTTTCTTACTTTTAGTTTGCTTATTTTTTATATTTATTTTTATTGGCTGGTTATACCGCCTAATTTGTATATTAACTTTGTTTTATTTTTATTGGCTGGTTATACCGCCTAATTTAGTATATATATTTTTATTGGCTGGTTATACCGCCTAATTTAGTATATATATTTTTATTGGCTGGTTATACCGCCTTGCATCTTATTCTTATTATTTACTTTAGTTTAAATCTGGCTTCAAAAACCCCTTTTCTTTTATTGTTCTTGAATTTAAGTTTTAAACTATTAACTTATAAACTAAAACCCAATCCCTGAGGACTCGACCCTTGCTAATTACTATACTTACAATTTATCTTTTTAGTGCAAGGTTAAATAAGATACACTCTTTTGGGTGCATCAAATTTTTGGCGCCGTTGCCGGGGATTCTTTTCTTTAGTTTATTTATTACTTGGTTTATTCTTATTTTCAGTTCTAATTAGTTCTATTTTCTTGTACATACAAGTTTTTCTTATCAAATTTTGAAAAAAAAAAAAAAAAAAGACGATGGAATTGAGCAATCTAACACTTGAAGAGTTGGTGGCATACATGAACATGGAAAATCAACAAGCCAATCTCACCTACCCAGTTCAACAATTGGCCATGGGAGGATGTCAAGGCCATCAAGTGTTCCAAGACCAACAGTATGATCATTACTCAAACACTTACCATGAGGGATGGTGGGATCATACTAATTATGGCTACTCAAAAAATTACCAAGAAGTAGATCCTTATGCCAATTACACTCATCCATCTAGATTTAATCAATCATGGTCTCAAGAACCAGATCTTTTTCAGCCACTACATATGACTCAAAACTCAGGTACTTCTTTAGAAGATCTTGTCGATTCTCTTGTTACTAATACTTTGCAATTTCAACAGGAAACAAGGGCAAGTATCCAGAGTTTGGAAAGGCAAATGAGCCTATTGGCTAGTAGTATGGTGGTATGGGTAGCACAAAGATCTGAAGAACTCTCTGCCCAAACAATGATTAACCCAAAGGAGAATACTACTATTGTGACCTTGAGGAATGAGGAACAAGATGAGGATGAGACAGAATTAGAGATGGATTCTGTTCTTGAGGATAATGAAGCCACAAATACAAATAAGAGTATTTCGGCACCTGAGGTAACGTTTGAGATTCCAATTTTTACTAATGTTTCTTCTCCACCTTTTCCTAGTAGATTCGCAAAGTTCAAGGAGGATGAACATGAACAAGACACGCTGGAAACCTTAAACAGTTTGTTTGTGGATGTCATTCAACAAGTACCAAAAGATGCACCGTTCCTCGATGAGATATGCACCACCAAGGATGATGGAATAATACTTGTAATGGAGAATGCATCCACTGTTGTGCAAAGAAAGCTTCCTCTCAAACGCATAAATTTGGGAAATTTCATGTATGAGCCTGAGAAGCCTAAAAAGCCAAGAAGGGGTGTTGGTTAGATTCAAAACACTAACTCAAGTGTTAATTGGGAAGGCAGCCCAATTAAAGATGAAATTGCCAACCTTCCATATTCAGATTTGCTTTCTCTTTCTTTTCCTTTTTCTTTTATTATTTTTATTGTTTTTATTTTATTTCTTATGTTTATTTGTTAATTGTGTTTACTGCTTTTAAGTTCATTTAGGCTGCATAAGTTTCTTTTGTTTAATAGTTCTTTTCTCTTACATATAATTCTTGCATTGGGGGATAATAGCATTACATTAATGACAATGTAAGAGTTATGTGTGGGGGGAAGAATTTAGGATTTTATTTAGAGTGTTTTGTTTTTGAGTCTTTTTATGTTGTTTTTCTTTCTGATCCTGGTTTTGAAAATAACTAGATGTAAATATAATTTTTAATTTTTTTACCCCGGTTAAATGGCGGATAACGGTACTCCGTGATTATTTAAATCGGTTCCATCAGCTACCCACAAAACTGATATTGTATATAAATTTCTCTTCCAATTTCTCTTTCATTTTTTTTCATTTTTTTTTCAGGATGGATGATATTCTCACAAGATTGCAGAAACGATTTCCTCCTTTTCCTCGAAATATTTTACTGAAGCTTTACCAAGTTCGATTTGAAAGATTAAGAATGCTTATGCACAAAGGGATTCCTGACGACATACGTTGGATAATTGAAGCCAAGGTACGTGAAGATGAATATCTTCCTGTTTTGCATTTACCAGGTACAGGTAGAAGCACTTTTGCAAAGAAGCAATGAGCAAAGTGCATGAGTTCAAATTGCCACAAATGTGCACGATGGACGTGTAACGGTAAATGTCGTTCTATTGGGATTCCGTCCTCTAATCGAGATGATAAAATTGAATTCATTAAGGATGGACTGAGTAAGGAGAATTTGGGTAATATCCAAATTTCTCTTGAGACGCATCCTAGTGGAGACGTACAAAGAGAAATTCTTGATTTATGGCCGCAATTCCAAAGGGAATGGCAACATCTTGGGAATCTGATGTTAAAAGACCCTGTTTGCCAGCTTGTAAGAAAACTGGATGGGAAGCATATCCTCGACTCATAGAAGGCGTTTAAGCCGTTTCTGGACGTAAAACCAGAGGAAGATGTGAGCCACAATCACAACTACAATAAATGACTTCTCAGCTTTTGGTTTGATTTGCAATAACTTTATTTTGGTTTAATTTACGTGTAGTTCGATTTGTGTAATTATTCTCGTTTTTTTTTTATTTGTCTTTTACGGTTGATTCTTTCTTCTCTTTTTGATTTTCTTCCTGAAATCACGCAAAAATCTTTTGTTAGGTTAACATTTTCTTCTGACAGGTCAGATACACTTTCGGCGACATTATTACTCTTGTCTGATTCACTACTCAGTCCTCTATATATTACACCATGTACTCATTCTCTTTCAGGCACTCGAAAAAAAAAAAATGGAAAGTACTTCATCCCAGCGCATTAAAAAAATTTGTGTCTTTGGAGGTGCTTATCCAGGGAAAAATAACATATTCGCTGATGAAGCCATAAGAGTTGGAGTAATACTTGCCCAACAAAAGATCCACTTGATTTATGGAGGCGGTAGTACGGGTTTAATGGGAGCAGTCGATACAGCAGCACACGCCGGAGGAAGTCCAGTTCTAGGAATCGTGCCAAAACTATTCACAAGTTTTTGTGGACCTACCGTGGGTAAGGAAATACAAGTCTGGAGTGTCCCTGAACGGATAACAATCATGTACCATTCTGCCGATGCATTCATTGCTTTACCAGGAGGTCTGGGTACATTGGAAGAAATAGCTTGCGTGGCTTCTTGGTCATCTTTGGTCACAAATAAGAAACCCATTGGTTTGCTTAATATTAATGGTTATTTTAGTAATTTGCTTTCATATTTAGATAATGCTGTGGATAATGGATTCATGTTTTCAGAGGCAAGGAGAACCATAATTTCTGCTACAACCATTGAAGATTTACTCAAAAAGCTCCAAGCTTATGAGTGTTTATCTGCTACGGTTGTTTCGCAAACGCTCGGAAAAAGAAAAAGAGATATGGACGAGCAAGGAGTGGATTGCACTTTGTCTTTGTGACATTATCTAACATTTTGTTTGTTGTGTCTCAGTTATAATAAGTGGTTAGCAACCTCTGCAGGTAATATCTCCTAAATTCTACCTTTAGTAGGGGGTAAGGGACATATTTTCCTATAAAAAAAAAAAAAAGTTGATGTGTTTTAAGCCATTTAGAAGTATTCATTTTGAACAAGGTCTGAGTAAGGGAGACTTGAGACATACCTTGTCAGCTTGATTTCTTCTTTTCAAAAACAAAACAAAAAAAAAAAAAAAAAAAAAGTTTGTTGTGTTTTAAGCAATTTAGAAATATTCATTCTGAACAAGGTCTGAGTAAGGGAGACTTGAGACATACCTTGTCAGTTTGATTTTAATCTTTTTATGTTTACTTGTTAATTTTTGTTTAGTATTTTAGGATTATTTAGGTTGCATGAGTTTGTTTTGTTTTGAGTCTTAGTTGTTCCTATTCTTATGTTATTAGTTATTTTCTCTTACACATGATTCTTTCATTTGGGTTAATAGACTTACATTGAGGACAATGTAAGAATTAAGTGTGGGGGGAATGATTTAGGATTTCTTTTATTTTTGTCTACTATTTTTTTTTATGAGTCTTTATTATTATTATTATTATTATTTTAGTGTGTTTTAGTTCCTTTTTAATACAATGATGAGATATAAATTGCATAAGTCTAAAACAGATTTATTAGTGAGAAGATTTTCATGAGAATTGAGCTTGATGTCAGCCTTTTTATGAGCCAATGTTAATATGATATGTTGATTGAGAAAGAAGCATGTTTAGACTTAATCTGACTTGTATAATCATCCTTGTGAGTTTTTGAGCCTATAATGATTGATGCATTATACAAATCAATCTAATTTCTTTCTTGAGTGCTCTTATGATTACATGATTCTCTAGAACTTGCTTTAAACCGTTTGAGACTATATTGATACATGTGACAACATGAATATGATAGAGGCATTAGGATTATAACCAGAGCCAAACAGCCATCCATTATTAATGTTCCAAGAGAACACACCATTAGTGAACCAATTTGAGCCTACATTGAATAAGCTATCTCTTTGGTAACCATAACTTGTCCCTAACCTAAATATACTTATATCTTTACCTTTGTTCCAAAGATGAATTAGCATGTTTTGAGACAAGTTGCAAAGACAAGGAAGATTTATTGAAAATTTGGGTTAGAAACAAGAAATAAGTGTGGAGGCAAAAGAAAGAAAAAAAAGTCAAGAGAAAAAGAAAGGGATCATTGTCAAATACATTCCCATATAAAAAAAAAAATCTTCTCTTGAACTTCTAGTTAAAGTAAAGAAAAAGATGTTACAAAGTTGGTTAGAATGATGCAAAGGCTCAACATGAATATTTAGCCTATGTTATTATGTGCTTTACAAGAGTTTTGAGAAGTTTTATTTGTATGATCTTATTATGTCTCTAAACTCTATGAACTCTTTGGAACCTTTGTGATATCTTTCTCCTTTTGTTCTTTAACCACATTATAACCCTTTGGCCCCATTACAACCTTGAATAAAGACCTCTTGATTTAAGAAGTTGTATGATCTAAATAGTGGATAATAGGTGGACAAGCAAGCATATGGTAGAAGTGTTTTCATGAGACTGATTGAGTGTAAACACTTTACCACTACTTTAAAAAGTGAAAATCAAGAGAGTATCCCATGTGAGAAGTTGAGATTAAGTTTGAATATGCACTATTTTGATTGAAATATGTTATGTTAATATTGGCTTAACTCAAACAATTTACATTCAAGCATGATTTTTTGTGAAATTCTTTAAGCTATTGATTAGTTTATAAGACTTGTTCAAAGATTGTCTCTAATTTGTATTGAAAGGATTAGGAATAAATATTTTTAGTATATGTAGTTTATTTATATTTTAGTTTTTCAATGTTTGTGGGTATCGTTCTAGTAAACCCTCACGAGACTAAACTCGTCCACTAGGGACACCTAGGGGTTTAAAGGCTTGTGTCACATGCTAAGTGCCACCGTGATTTCCTACGAAAATGGATTAGATTAGATTTTCTTATTTTATTTTTATTGAGTCGTTGCTAGGGACTAGCAACAATCTAAGTGTGGGGGTGTGATAACTCGTATAATTATATAGTTTTTAGTTATATTTTATTATTGTTTTGTGTCAAATACGAGTTATTATTGTTTAGTCTAATTGTGTTTATGATCTTTTATATTTTTATGTATTTTGGTGTTTTTCACAAGTTTCTTTGAGTGATTTCAGATTACTAGATTTTTTTTTTTTTTTTCAATCACAAAACATGTCTAGGGCTTTGAAATCACCCTTAACTAGCAATAGATAATTATCAAGATCTATCTAGTTGTACACCTAAATAAATCAAGACAACATCATGAACAATTCTTGTAGAAGAACATAAGCAACTTTGATAGAAAATTAATGATAGATTATTTAACCTTGTAGAAGAACATAAGCAACTTTGATAGAAAATTAATGATAATTAGTTTACTAGCAAACGGAGTCGTTTTCCCTAGCGAAATCGACCATCAAGTTGGCTGATGTGCAATGACGTCTGTGCTGACCTGTTTTCGTATTTTGCCCATATCTGCTTATCCACATCAGCAAATGAGCTGATTCCAATGGCTATGGATCCGTAACTGATACGGGAACCTTTGTTTAGAAGACCATATGATCAGATCAGGCCTCCAACATTGACTAAATCGACTATCAAGTTGGCTGATCAAAATTGTCATACAATATGACGAAAATTGTTAGAAAAATTCACCCACCTATTATACCTACCTTTGAAATTTGTAAAGCTTGTCTCTTGTCATTTAGCCTTCCAAAAATTTGATGCACCCAAAAGAGTGTATCTTATTTAACCTTGCACTAAAAAGATAAATTGTAAGTATAGTAGTTAGCAAGGGTCGAGTCCTCAGGGATTGGGTTTTAGTTTATAAGTTAATAGTTTAAAACTTAAATTCAAGAACAATAAAAGAAAAGGGGTTTTTGAAGCCAGATTTAAACTAAAGTAAATAATAAGAATAAGATGCAAGGCGGTATAACCAGCCAATAAAATATATATACTAAATTAGGCGGTATAACCAGCCAATAAAAATATATATACTAAATTAGGCGGTATAACCAGCCAATAAAAATAAAACAAAGTTAATATACAAATTAGGCGGTATAACCAGCCAATAAAAATAAATATAAAAAATAAGCAAACTAAAAGTAAGAAAACAAATAAGTAAAAAGAATCAAATATGAAAAATATGGTTAAGGTTTCATTCTCCACCACTAGACATCATTAAGAATCAATTTCAGATCTATCAATATCAACCAACTATCAAAGTTAACAACCGTAGATAACAACAAGCTCTGTTATCCCAATCTTTCCTTAGTTTGTCGTTAAATAGAACAAGCTCTCTATTTAATCTCTAACCATTAAACAACCTAGAATAAGCTCTCTAAATTCAATTTAATGGCAGCTTTATGATGAGAAAGATAGGTTGATCTAAGCAACAAACACATAAGCTCGGATTGTTCAACTTAGGTTATGTTCCACTTTGCAATTATTGAAAACTTGACCATAATCATTAATCACAAATTGCCACTTATGAATAGGAAATCAAGACAATTACATGGATCAAGACTCCTAGACTAGCAATAGATAATTATCAAGATCTATCTAGTTGTACACCTAAATAAATCAAGACAACATCATGAACAATTCTTGTAGAAGAACATAAGCAACTTTGATAGAAAATTAATGATAGATAGAATCTGAAAATCAATCACAAAACATGTCTAGGGTTTTGAAATCACCCTTAACCAAATAGAAGTTTAGCCTAGCATAGGCATTGTAAACATAAACATAAAATTAAAGAAAATCTAAGAAGAAAATAAAAGAAAGAAAGAAGAAGAGGAAGAATATTAATTATCCAACCTCTTGCTCTCTCTAAAGAAAAAGAAAACTAGAGAAAAGAAAGAAAACTAGAGAAAAGAAAGAAGAAGAAAACTTAGAGAATTTTATTAAAATGGCTAATATCCTACCTATGTACAATATGATCCTCTACAATCATCCAAGGCCCTCTATTTATACACATTTTGGAAGGCTAAATGACAAGAGACAAGCTTTACAAATTTCAAAGGTAGGTATAATAGGTGGGTGAATTTTTCTAACAATTTTCGTCATATTGTATGACAATTTTGATCAGCCAACTTGATGGTCGATTTAGTCAATGTTGGAGGCCTGATCTGATCACATGGTCTTCTAGAAAAAGGTTCCCCTATCAGTTAAGGATCCATAGCCGTTGGAATCAGCTCATTTGCTGATGTGGATAAGCAGATATGGGCAAAATACGAAAACATGTCAGCACAGACGTCATTGCACATCAGCCAACTTGATGGTCGATTTCGTCAATATTAGAGGCCTGATCTGATCATATGGTCTTCTAAACAAAGGTTCCCGTATGAGTTACGGATCCATAGCCATTGGAATCAGCTCATTTGCTGATGTGGATAAGCAGATATGGGCAAAATACGAAAACAGGTCAGCACAGACGTCATTGCACATCAGCCAACTTGATGGTCGATTTCGCTAGGGAAAACGACTCCGTTTCAAGAAGTATAAAACATGAAAAAGATAGATATGCCTCTTAGCTTTGCACGGCTACAAATTTCAGCCTTATTGCTTCCGTGAAACTCCAGATATAGCTGATATGGAAAAATGTGTCGGAACTGGAACTGAACTGGATTTGCCCTTAATTCTAGTAATCTGAAATCACTCAAAGAAACTTGTGAAAAACAACAAATTACATAAAAATATAAAAGATCATAAACACAATTAGACTAAACAATAATAACTCGTATTTGACACAAAACAATAATAAAACATAACTAAAAACTATATAATTATACGAGTTATCACACCCCCACACTTAGATTGTTGCTAGTCCCTAGCAACGACTCAATAAAAATAAAATAAGAAAATCTAATCTAATCCACTTTCGTAGGAAATCACAGTGGCACTTAGCATGTGAAACAAGCCTTTAAACCCCTAGGTGTCCCTAGTGGACGAGTTTAGTCTCGTGAGGGTTTACTAGAACGATACCCACAAACATTGAAAAATTAAAATATAAATAAACTACATATAAATAAACTACATATGCTAAAAATATTTACTCCTAATCCTTTCAATACAAATTAGAGACAATATTTGAACAAGTCTTATAAACTAATCAATAGCTTAAAAAATTTCACAAAAAATCATGCTTGAATGTAAATTGTTTGAGTTAAGCCAATATTAGCATAACATATCTCAATCAAAATAGTGCATGTTCAAATTTAATCTCAACTTCTCACATGGGATACTCTCTTGATTTTCACTCTTTAAAGTAGTGGTAAAGTGTTTACACTCAATCAATCTCATGAAAACACTTCTACCATATGCTTGCTTGTCCACCTATTCTCCACTAAAAGATCATGCAACTTCATAAATCAAGAGGTCTTTAATCAAGGTTGTAATGGGACCAAGGGGTTTGTAATGTGGTTGAAGAACAAAAGGATAAAGATATCACAAAGGTTCCAAAGAGTTCATAAAGTTTAGAGACATAAAAAGATTATACAAAGAAACTTCTCAAAACTCTTTACAAGTACATAGTCACCTAGGCCGGATATTCATGTTGGGCCTTTTCTTCATTCTAAACAACTTTGTAACATCTTTTTCTTTTTCCACAAATTCAAGAGATGATTCATTTTTTTTTATATAGGAATGTATTTGCCAGTATTCCATTTCTTTTTCTCTTGACTTTTCTTTTCTTTTCCCCCCACACTTATTTCTTGTTTCTAACCAAAAAATATCCCTTGTCTTTGCAACTTGTCTCAAATCATGCTAATTCATCTTTGGAACAAAGGTAAAGATATAAGTATATTTAGGTTAGGGACAAGTTATGGTTACCAAAGAGATAGCTTATTCAATGTAGGCTCAAATTGGTTCACTAAGGGTGTGTTCTCTTGGAACATCAATAAGGGATGGTTGTTTGGCCCTGGCTAAAAATCCTAATGCCTCTATCATATTCATGTTGTCACATGCATCAATATAGTCTCAAACGGTTTAAAGCAAGTTCTAGAGAATCATGTAATCATAAGAGCACTCAAGAAAGAAATTAGATTGATTTGTATAATGCATCAATCATTTTAGGCTCAAAAACTCACAAGAATGATTATACAAGTCAGATTAAGTCTAAACATGCTTCTTTCTCAATCAACATATCATATTAACATTGGCTCATAAAAAGGTTGACATCAAGCTCAATTCTCATGAAAATCTTCTCACTAATAAATATGTTTTAGACTTATGCAATTCATATCTCATCATTGTATTAAAAAGGAACTAAAACACACTAAAAAATAATAATAATAATAAAGACTCATAAAAAAAAATAGTAGACAAAAATAAAAGAAATCCTAAATCATTCCCCCCACACTTAATTCTTACATTGTCCTCAATGTAAGTCTATTAACCCAAATGAAAGAATCATGTGTAAGAGAAAAGAACTAATAACATAAGAATAGGAATAACTAGACTCAAAACAAAACAAACTCATGCAACCTAAATAATCCTAAAATACTAAACAAAAATTAACAAGTAAACGTAAAAAGATTAAAATCAAACTGACAAGGTATGTCTCAAGTCTCCCTTACTCAGACCTTGTTCAGAATGAATACTTCTAAATTGCTTAAAACACAACAAACTCTTTTTTTTTTTTTTTGAAAAGAAGAAATCAAACTGACAAGGTATGTCTCAAGTCTCCCTTACTCAGACCTTGTTCAGAATGAATACTTCTAAATTGCTTAAAACACAACAAACTTTTTTTTTTTTTTTAAGAAGGTAAAATTTAGGAGATATTACCTGTAGAGGTTGCTAACCACTTATTATAACTGAGACACAACAAACAAAATGTTAGATAATGTCACAAAGACAAAGTGCAATCCACTCCTTGCTCGTCCATATCTCTTTTTCTTTTTCCGAGCGTTTGCGAAACAACCGTAGCAGATAAACACTCATAAGCTTGGAGCTTTTTGAGTAAATCTTCAATGGTTGTAGCAGAAATTATGGTTCTCCTTGCCTCTGAAAATATGAATCCATTATCCACAGCATTATCTAAATATGAAAGCAAATTACTAAAATAACCATTAATATTAAGCAAACCAATGGGTTTCTTATTTGTGACCAAAGATGACCAAGAAGCCACGCAAGCTATTTCTTCCAATGTACCCAGACCTCCTGGTAAAGCAATGAATGCATCGGCAGAATGGTACATGATTGTTATCCGTTCAGGGACACTCCAGACTTGTATTTCCTTACCCACAGTAGGTCCACAAAAATCTGTGAATAGTTTTGGCACGATTCCTAGAACTGGACTTCCTCCGGCGTGTGCTGCTGTAGCGACTGCTCCCATTAAACCCGTACTACCGCCTCCATAAATCAACTGGATCTTTTGTTGGGCAAGTATTACTCCAACTCTTATGGCTTCATCAGCAAATATGTTATTTTTCCCTGGATAAGCACCTCCAAAAACACAAATTTTTTTAATGCGTTGGGACGAAGTACTTTCCATTTTTTTTTCTTTTTTTCGAGTGCCTGAAAGAGAATGAGTACATGGTGTAATATATAGAGGACTGAGTAGTGAATCAGACAAGAGTAATAATGTCGCCGAAAGTGTATCTGACCTGTCAGAAGAAAATGTTAACCTAACAAAAGATTTTTGCGTGATTTTAGGAAGAAAATCAAAAAGAGAAGAAAAATCAACCGTAAAAGTCAAGAGTAATAATGTCGCCGAAAGTGTATTTGACCTGTCAGAAGAAAATGTTAACCTAACAAAAGATTTTTGCGTGATTTCAGGAAGAAAATAAAAAAGAGAAGAAAAATCAACCGTAAAAGACAAATAAAAAAAATGAGAATAATTACACAAATCGAATAACACGTAAATTAAACCGAAATAAAGTTATTGCAAATCAAACCAAAAGCTGAGAAGTCATTTATTGTAGTTGTGATTGTGGCTCACATCTTCCTCTGGTTTTACGTCCAGAAACGGCTTAAACGCCTTCTATGAGTCGAGGATATGCTTCCCATCCAGTTTTCTTACAAGCTGGCAAACAGGGTCTTTTAACATCAGATTCCCAAGATGTTGCCATTCCCTTTGGAATTGCGGCCATAAATCAAGAATTTCTCTTTGTACGTCTCCACTAGGATGCGTCTCAAGAGAAAGTTGGATATTACCCAAATTCTCCTTACTCAGTCCATCCTTAATGAATTCAATTTTATCATCTCGATTAGAGGACGGAATCCCAATAGAACGACATTTACCGTTACACGTCCATCGTGCACATTTGTGGCAATTTGAACTCATGCGCTTTGCTCGTCGCTTCTTTGCAAAAGTGCTTCTACCTGTACCTGGTAAATGCAAAACAGGAAGATATTCATCTTCACGTACCTTGGCTTCAATTATCCAACGTATGTCTCCAGGAATCCCTTTGTGCATAAGCATTCTTAATCTTTCAAATCGAACTTGGTAAAGCTTCAGTAAAATATTTCGAGGAAAGGGAGGAAATCGTTTCTGCAATCTTGTGAGAATATCATCCATCCTGAAAAAAAAATGAAAAAAAATTGAAAGAGAAATTGGAAGAGAAATTTATATACAATATCAGTTTTGTGGGTAGCTGATGGAACCGATTTAAATAATCACGGAGTACCGTTATCCGCCATTTAACCGGGGTTAAAAAAAATTATATTTACATCTAGTGTTTTTCAAAACAAGGATCAGAAAGAAAAACAACATAAAAAGACTCAAAAACAAAACACTCTAAATAAAATCCTAAATTCTTCCCCCCACACATAATTCTTACATTGTCATTAATGTAATGCTATTATCCCCCAATGCAAGAATTATATGTAAGAGAAAAGAACTATTAAACAAAAGAAACTTATGCAGCCTAAATGAACTTAAAAACAGTAAACACAATTAACAAAGAAACATAAGAAATAAAAATAAAAACAATAAAAATAATAAAAGAAAAAGGAAAAGAAAGAGAAAGCAAATCTGAATATGGAAGGTTGGCAATTTCATCTTTAATTGGGCTGCCTTCCCAATTAACACTTGAGTTAGTGTTTTGAATCTAACCAACACCCCTTCTTGGCTTTTTAGGCTTGTCAGGCTCATACATGAAATTTCCCAAATTTATGCGTTTGAGAGGAAGCTTTCTTTGCACAACAGTGGATGCATTCTCCATTACAAGTATTATTCCATCATCATTGGTGGTGCATATGTCATCGAGGAATGGAGCATATTTTGATACTTGTTGAATGACATCCACAAACAAACTGTTTAAGGTTTCCAGCGTGTCTTGTTCATGTTCATCCTCCTTGAACTTTGCGAATCTACTAGGAAAAGGTGGAGAAGAAACATTAGTAAAAATTGGAATCTCAAACGTTACCTCAGGTGCCGAAATACTCTTATTTGGATCATTGGCTTCATTATCCTCAAGAATAGAATTCATCTCTAATTTTTTGTCATCCTCATCTTGTTCCTCATTCCTCAAGGTCACAATAGTAGTATTCTCCTTTGGGTTAATCATTGTTTGGGCAGGGAGTTCTTCAGATCTTTGTGCTACCCATCCCACCATACTACTAGTCAATTGGATCATTTGCTTTTCCAAACTCTGGATGCTTGCCCTTGTTTCCTGTTGAAATTGCAATGTATCAGTAACAAGAGAATAGACAAGATCTTCTAAAGAAGTACCTGAGTTTTGAGTCATATGTGGTGGTTGAAAAAGATCTGGTTCTTGGGACCATGATTGATTGAAGCTAGATGGATGAGTGTAATTGGCATAAGGATCTACTTCTTGGTAATTTTTCGAGTAGCCATAATTAGTATGATCCCACCATCCCTCATGGTAAGTGTTTGAGTAATGATCATACTGTTGGTCTTGGAACACTTGATGGCCTTGACATCCTCCCATGGCCAATTGTTGAACTGGGAAGGTGAGATTGGCTTGTTGATTCTCCATGTTCATGTATGCCACCAACTCTTCAAGTGTTAGATTGCTCAATTCCATCGTTTTTTGTTTTTTTTTTTTTTTTTTTCAAAATTTGATCAGAAAAACCCGTATGTACAAGAAAATAAAACTCATTAGAACTGAAAATAAGAATAAACCAAGTAACAAATAAACTAAAGAAAACAATCCCCGGCAACGGCGCCAAAAATTTGATGCACCCAAAAGAGTGTATCTTATTTAACCTTGCACTAAAAAGATAAATTGTAAGTATAGTAGTTAGCAAGGGTCGAGTCCTCAGGGATTGGGTTTTAGTTTATAAGTTAATAGTTTAAAACTTAAATTCAAGAACAATAAAAGAAAAGTGGTTTTTGAAGCCAGATTTAAACTAAAGTAAATAATAAGAATAAGATGCAAGGCGGTATAACCAGCCAATAAAAATATATATACTAAATTAGGCGGTATAACCAGCCAATAAAAATATATATACTAAATTAGGCGGTATAACCAGCCAATAAAAATAAAACAAAGTTAATATACAAATTAGGCGGTATAACCAGCCAATAAAAATAAATATAAAAAATAAGCAAACTAAAAGTAAGAAAACAAATAAGTAAAAAGAATCAAATATGAAAAATATGGTTAAGGTTTCATTCTCCACCACTAGACATCATTAAGAATCAATTTCAGATCTATCAATATCAACCAACTATCAAAGTTAACAACCGTAGATAACAACAAGCTCTGTTATCCCAATCTTTCCTTAGTTTGTCGTTAAATAGAACAAGCTCTCTATTTAATCTCTAACCATTAAACAACCTAGAATAAGCTCTCTAAATTCAATTTAATGGCAGCTTTATGATGAGAAAGATAGGTTGATCTAAGCAACAAACACATAAGCTCGGATTGTTCAACTTAGGTTATGTTCCAATTTTAATTATTGAAAACTTGACCATAATCATTAATCACAAATTGCCACTTATGAATAGGAAATCAAGACAATTACATGGATCAAGAATCCTAGACTAGCAATAGATAATTATCAAGATCTATCTAGTTGTACACCTAAATAAATCAAGACAACATCATGAACAATTCTTGTAGAAGAACATAAGCAACTTTGATAGAAAATTAATGATAGATAGAATCTGAAAATCAATCACAAAACATGTCTAGGGTTTTGAAATCACCCTTAACCAAATAGAAGTTTAGCCTAGCATAGGCATTGTAAACATAAACATAAAATTAAAGAAAATCTAAGAAGAAAATAAAAGAAAGAAAGAAGAAGAGGAAGAATATTAATTATCCAACCTCTTGCTCTCTCTAAAGAAAAAGAAAACTAGAGAAAAGAAAGAAAACTAGAGAAAAGAAAGAAGAAGAAAACTTAGAGAATTTTATTAAAATGGCTAATATCCTACCTATGTACAATATGATCCTCTACAATCATCCAAGGCCCTCTATTTATACACATTTTGGAAGGCTAAATGACAAGAGACAAGCTTTACAAATTTCAAAGGTAGGTATAATAGGTGGGTGAATTTTTCTAACAATTTTCGTCATATTGTATGACAATTTTGATCAGCCAACTTGATGGTCGATTTAGTCAATGTTGGAGGCCTGATCTGATCACATGGTCTTCTAGAAAAAGGTTCCCCTATCAGTTAAGGATCCATAGCCATTGGAATCAGCTCATTTGCTGATGTGGATAAGCAGATATGGGCAAAATACGAAAACAGGTCAGCACAGACGTCATTGCACATCAGCCAACTTGATGGTCGATTTCGCTAGGGAAAACGACTCCGTTTCAAGAAGTATAAAACATGAAAAAGATAGATATGCCTCTTAGCTTTGCACGGCTACAAATTTCAGCCTTATTGCTCAATTCCTTTGTGCATAAGCATTCTTAATCTTTCAAATCGAACTTGGTAAAGCTTCAGTAAAATATTTCGAGGAAAATGAGGAAATCGTTTCTGCAATCTTGTGAGATTATCATCCATCCTGAAAAAAATGAAAAAAAATGAAAGAGAAATTGGAAGAGAAATTTATATACAATATCAGTTTTGTGGGTAGCTGATGGAACCGATTTAAATAATCACGGAGTACCGTTATCCGCCATTTAACCGGGGTAAAAAATTAAAAATTATATTTACATCTAGTTATTTTCAAAACAAGGATCAGAAAGAAAAACAACATAAAAAGACTCAAAAACAAAACACTCTAAATAAAATCCTAAATTCTTCCCCCCACACATAATTCTTACATTGTCATTAATGTAATGCCCTTAATCCCAAATGAAAGAATCATGTGTAAGTGAAAAGAACTAATAAACAAAATAAACTTATGCAGCCTAAATGAACTTAGAAACACTAAACACAATTAGCAAAGAAACATAAGAAAAAGATAAAGAAAAAGAGAGCAAATCTGAGGATGGCAGTTTGGCAATGCTTTCACTAATTAGGCTGCCTCCCCCAATTAGCACTTGATTGATTGTTTTCAGCCTAGCCAATTCCCCTTCTTCGCTTTTTAGGCTTGTTAGGCTCATACATGAAACTTCCCAAATTTGAGCGTTTGGTAGGAAGCTTTCTTTGCACAAAACTGGATGCATTCTCCATTACAAGTATTATTCCATCATCCTTTGTGGTGCATATCTCATCGAGGAATGGAGCATATGTTGGTACTTGTTGAATGGCATCCACAAACAAACTGTTTAAGGTTTCCAACATGTTTTGTTCATGTTCCTCCTCTTTGAACTTTGCGAATCTACTAGGGAAAGGTGGAGAAAAAACATTAGTAAAAATTGGAATCTTAAACGTTACCTCAGGTGCCGAAATACTCTTATTTGGATTTGTGGCTTCATTATCCTCAAGAATAGAATCCATCTCTAATTTTGTCTCATCCTCATCTTGTTCCTCATTCTTCAAGGTCACAATAGTAGCATTCTCCTTTGGGTTAATCATCGTTTGGGCTGGGAGTTCTTCAGATCTTTGTGCTACCCATCCCACCATACTACTAGCCAATAGGCTCATTTGCCTTTCCAAACTCTGGATGCTTGCCCTTGTTTCCTGTTGAAATTGCAAAGTATCAGTAACAAGAGAATGTACAAGATCTTCTAAAGAAGTACCTGAGTTTTGAGTCATATGTGGTGGTTGAAAAAGATCTGGTTTTTGAGACCATGATTGATTGAAGCTAGATGGATGAGTGTAATTGGCATAAGGATCTACTTCTTGGTAATTTTTCGAGTAGCCATAATTAGTATGATCCCACCATCCCTCATGGTAAGTGTTGGAGTAATGATCATGCGGTTGGTCTTGGAACCATTGATGGCCTTGATATCCTCCCATGGCCAATTGTTGAACTGAGGAAGTGAGATTGGCTTGTTGATTCTCCATGTTCATGTATGCCACCAACTCTTCAAGTGTTAGATTGCTCTCCGTTTCAAGAAGTGTAAAACATGAAAAAGATAGATATGCCTCTTAGCTTTGCATGGCCACAAATTTCAGCCTTATTGCTTCAGTGAAACTCGAGATATAGCTGATATGGCAAAAGGTGTCGGAATTGGAACTGAACTGGATTTGCCCATAATTCTAGTAATCTGAAATCACTCAAAGAAACTTGTGAAAAACACCAAAATACATAAAAATATAAAAGATCATAAACACAATTAGACTAAACAATAATAACTCGTATTTGACACAAAACAATAATAAAATATAACTAAAAACTATATAATTATACGAGTTATCACTTTGTTTTATTTTTATTGGCTGGTTATACCGCCTAATTTAGTATATATATTTTTATTGGCTGGTTATACCGCCTAATTTAGTATATATATTTTTATTGGCTGGTTATACCGCCTTGCATCTTATTCTTATTATTTACTTTAGTTTAAATCTGGCTTCAAAAACCCCATTTCTTTTATTTTTCTTGAATTTAAGTTTTAAACTATTAACTTATAAACTAAAACCCAATCCCTGAGGACTCGACCCTTGCTAACTACTATACTTACAATTTATCTTTTTAGTGCAAGGTTAAATAAGATACACTCTTTTGGGTGCATCAAATTTTTGGCGCCGTTGCCGGGGATTGTTTTCTTTAGTTTATTTGTTACTTGGTTTATTCTTATTTTCAGTTCTAATTAGTTCTATTTTCTTGTACATACAAGTTTTTCTTATCAAATTTTGAAAAAAAAGAAAAAGAAAACGATGGAATTGAGCAATCTAACACTTGAAGAGTTGGTGGCATACATGAACATGGAGAATCAACAAGCCAATCTCACCTCCCCAGTTCAACAATTGGCCATGGGAGGATGTCAAGGCCATCAAGTGTTCCAAGACCAACAGTATGATCATTACTCAAACACTTACCATGAGGGATGGTAGGATCATACTAATTATGGCTACACGAAAAATTACCAAGAAGTAGATCCTTATGCCAATTACACTCATCCATCTAGATTTAATCAATCATGGTCTCAAGAACCAGATCTTTTTCAGCCACTACATATGACTCAAAACTCAGGTACTTCTTTAGAAGATCTTGTCGATTCTCTTGTTACTAATACTTTGCAATTTCAACAGGAAACAAGGGCAAGTATCCAGAGTTTGGAAAGGCAAATGAGCCTATTGGCTAGTAGTATGGTGGTTGATGCACCCAAAAGAGTGTATCTTATTTAACCTTGCACTAAAAAGATAAATTGTAAGTATAGTAGTTAGCAAGGGTCGAGTCCTCAGGGATTGGGTTTTAGTTTATAAGTTAATAGTTTAAAACTTAAATTCAAGAACAATAAAAGAAAAGGGGTTTTTGAAGCCAGATTTAAACTAAAGTAAATAATAAGAATAAGATGCAAGGCGGTATAACCAGCCAATAAAAATATATATACTAAATTAGGCGGTATAACCAGCCAATAAAAATATATATACTAAATTAGGCGGTATAACCAGCCAATAAAAATAAAACAAAGTTAATATACAAATTAGGCGGTATAACCAGCCAATAAAAATAAATATAAAAAATAAGCAAACTAAAAGTAAGAAAACAAATAAGTAAGAAGAATCAAATATGAAAAATATGGTTAAGGTTTCATTCTCCACCACTAGACATCATTAAGAATCAATTTCAGATCTATCAATATCAACCAACTATCAAAGTTAACAACCGTAGATAACAACAAGCTCTGTTACCCCAATCTTTCCTTAGTTTGTCGTTAAATAGAACAAGCTCTCTATTTAATCTCTAACCATTAAACAACCTAGAATAAGCTCTCTAAATTCAATTTAATGGCAGCTTTATGATGAGAAAGATAGGTTGATCTAAGCAACAAACACATAAGCTCGGATTGTTCAACTTAGGTTATGTTCCACTTTGCAATTATTGAAAACTTGACCATAATCATTAATCACAAATTGCCACTTATGAATAGGAAATCAAGACAATTACACGGGTCAAGACTCCTAAACTAGCAATAGATAATTATCAAGATCTATCTAGTTGTACACCTAAATAAATCTAGACAACATCATGAACAATTCTTGTAGAAGAACATAAGCAACTTTGATAGAAAATTAATGATAGATAGAATCTGAAAATCAATCACAAAACATGTCTAGAGCTTTGAAATCACCCTTAACCAAATAGAAGTTTAGCCTAGCATAGGCATTATAAACATAAACATAAAATTAAAGAAAATCTAAGAAGAAAATAAAAGAAAGAAAGAAGAAGAGGAAGAATATTAATTATCCAACCTCTTGCTCTCTCTAAAGAAAAAGAAAACTAGAGAAAAGAAAGAAGAAGAAAACTTAGAGAATTTTATTAAAATGGCTAATATCCTACCTATGTACAATATGATCCTCTTCAATCATCCAAGGCCCTCTATTTATACACATTTTGGAGGGCTAAATGACAAGAGACAAGCTTTACAAATTTCAAAGGTAGGTATAATAGGTGGGTGAATTTTTCTAACAATTTTCGTCATATTGTATGACAATTTTGATCAGCCAACTTGATGGTCGATTTCGTCAATGTTGGAGGCCTGATCTGATCACATGGTCTTCTAGAAAAAGGTTCCCCTATCAGTTACGGATCCATAGCCGTTGAAATCAGCTCATTTGCTGATGTGGATAAGCAGATATGGGCAAAATACGAAAACAGGTCAGCACAGACGTCATTGCACATCAGCCAACTTGATGGTCGATTTCGTCAATATTAGGGGCCTGATCTGATCATATGGTCTTCTAGACAAAGGCTCCCGTATCAGTTACGGATCCATAGCCATTCGAATCAGCTCATTTTCTGATGTGGATAAGCAGATATGGGCAAAATACGAAAACAGGTCAGCACAGACGTCATTGCACATCAGCCAACTTGATGGTCGATTTCTCTAGGGAAAACGACTCCGTTTCAAGAAGTGTAAAACATGAAAAAGATAGATATGCCTCTTAGCTTTGCACGGCTACCAATTTCAGCCTTATTGCTTCAGTGAAACTCCAGATATAGCTGATATGGAAAAAGGTGTCGGAACTGGAACTGAACTGGATTTGCCCTTAATTCTAGTAATCTGAAATCACTCAAAGAAACTTGTGAAAAACACCAAAATACATAAAAATATAAAAGATCATAAACACAATTAGACTAAACAATAATAACTCGTATTTGACACAAAACAATAATAAAACATAACTAAAAACTATATAATTATACGAGTTATCACACCCCCACACTTAGATTGTTGCTAGTCCCTAGCAACGACTCAATAAAAATAAAATAAGAAAATCTAATCTAATCTAATCCATTTTCGTAGGAAATCACGGTGGCACTTAGCATGTGACACAAGCCTTTAAACCCCTAGGTGTCCCCAGTGGACGAGTTTAGTCTCGTGAGGGTTTACTAGAACGATACCCACAAACATTGAAAAACTAAAATATAAATAAACTGCATATACTAAAAATATTTACTCCTAATCCTTTCAATACAAATTAGAGACAATATTTGAACAAGTCTTATAAACTAATCAATAGCTTAAAGAATTTCACAAAAAAATCATGCTTGAATGTAAATTGTTTGAGTTAAGCCAATATTAGCATAACATATCTCAATCAAAATATTGCATGTTCAAATTTAATCTCAACTTCTCACATGGGATACCCTCATGATTTTCACTCTTTAAAGTAGTGGTGAAGTGTTTACACTCAATCAATCTCATGAAAACAGTTCTACCATATTCTTGCTTGTCCACCTATTCTCCCCCATTTAGATCATACAACATCATGAATCAAGAGGTCTTTAATCAAGGTTGTAATGGGGCCAAGGGGTTTGTAATGTGGTTGAAGAACAAAAGGATAAAGATATCACAAAGGTTCCAAAGAGTTCATAAAGTTTAGAGACATAAAAAGATTATACAAAGAAACTTCTCAAAACTCTTTACAAGTACATAGTCACCTAGGCCGGATATTCATGTTGGGCCTTTTCTTTATTCTAAACAACTTTGTAACATCTTTTTCTTTTTCCACAAATTCAAGAGATGATTCATATATATATATTTTTTTACATAGGAATGTATTTTCCAGTATTCCATTTCTTTTTCTCTTGACTTTTCTTTTCTTTTCCCCCCACACTTATTTCTTGTTTCTAACCCAAATTTTCAATAGATCTTCCTTGTCTTTGCAACTTGTCTCAAAACATGCTAATTCATCTTTGGAACAAAGGTAAAGATATAAGTATATTTAGGTTAGGGACAAGTTATGGTTACCAAAGAGATAGCTTATTCAATGTAGGCTCAAATTGGTTCACTAAGGGTGTGTTCTCTTGGAACATCAATAAGGGATGGCTGTTTGGCCCTGGCTAAAAATCCTAATGCCTCTATCATATTCATGTTGTCACATGCATCAATATAGTCTCAACAAGGTCTAAAGCAAGTTCTAGAGAATCATGTAATCATAAGAGCGCTCAAGAAAGAAATTAGATTGATTTGTATAATGCATCAATCATTATACGCTCAAAAACTCACAAGGATGATTATACAAGTCAGAATAAGTCTAAACATGCTTCTTTCTCAATCAACATATCATATTAACATTGGCTCATAAAAAGGTTGACATCAAGCTCAATTCTCATGAAAATCTTCTCACTAATAAATCTGTTTTAGACTTATGCAATTCATATCTCATCATTGTATTAAAAAGGAACTAAAACTCACAAAAAAAATAATAATAATAATAAAGACTCATAAAAAAAAATAGTAGACAAAAATAAAAGAAATCCTAAATCATTCCCCCCACACTTAATTCTTACATTGTCCTCAATGTAAGTCTATTAACTCAAATGAAAGAATCATGTGTAAGAGAAAAGAACTAAAAACATAAGAATAGGAACAACTAAGACTCAAAACAAAACAAAACCATGCAACCTAAATAATCCTAAAATACTAAACAAAAATTAACAAGTAAACATAAAAAGATTAAAATCAAACTGACAAGGTATGTCTCAAGTCTCCCTTACTCAGACCTTGTTCAGAATGAATACTTCTAAATTGCTTAAAACACAACAAACTCTTTTTTTTTTTTTTTTTTGAAAAGAAGAAATCAAACTGACAAGGTATGTCTCAAGTCTCCCTTACTCAGACCTTGTTCAGAATGAATACTTCTTAAATTTTTTTTTTTTTTTTTTTTTTTAAATTAGCAAAATATGTCCCTTACCCCCTACTAAAATATGACATTGTCCCCAATGTCAAATTTTAAAGGTAGAATTTAGGAGATATTACTTGCAGAGGTTGCTAACCACTTATTATAACTGAGACACAACAAGCAAAATGTTAGATAATGTCACAAAGACAAAGTGCAATCCACTCCTTGCTCGTCCATATCTCTTTTTCTTTTTCCGAGCGTTTGCGAAACAACCGTAGCAGATAAACACTCATAAGCTTGGAGCTTTTTAAGTAAATCTTCAATGGTTGTAGCAGAAATTATGGTTCTCCTTGCCTCTGAAAACATGAATCCATTATCCACAGCATTAGCTAAATATAAAAGCAAATTACTAAAATAACCATTAATATTAAGCAAACCAATGGGTTTCTTATTTGTGACCAAAGATGACCAAGAAGCCACGCAAGCTATTTCTTCTAATGTACCCAGACCTCCTGGTAAAGCAATGAATGCATCGGCAGAATGGTACATGATTGTTATCCGTTCAGGGACACTCCAGACTTGTATTTCCTTACCCACGGTAGGTCCACAAAAACTTGTGAATAGTTTTGGCACGATTCCTAGAACTGGACTTCCTCCGGCGTGTGCTGCTGTAGCGACTGCTCCCATTAAACCCGTACTACCGCCTCCATAAATCAAGTGGATCTTTTGTTGGGCAAGTATTACTCCAACTCTTATGGCTTCATCAGCGAATATGTTATTTTTTCCTGGATAAGCACCTCCAAAGACACAAATTTTTTTAATGCGCTGGGACGAAGTACTTTCCATTTTTTTTTTTTTCGAGTGCCTGAAAGAAAATGAGTACATGGTGTAATATATAGAGGACTGAGTAGTGAATCAGACAAGAGTCATAATGTCGCCGAAAGTGTATCTGACCTGTCAGAAGAAAATGTTAACCTAACAAAAGATTTTTGCGTGATTTCAAGAAGAAAATCAAAAAGAGAAGAAAAATCAACCGTAAAAGTCAAGAGTAATAATGTCACCGAAAGTGTATTTGACCTGTCAGAAGAAAATGTTAACCTAACAAAAGATTTTTGCGTGATTTCAGGAAGAAAATCAAAAAGTGAAGAAAAATCAACCGTAAAAAAGAAAAAAAACCGAGAATAATTACAAAAATCGAACAACACGTAAATTAAACCGAAGTGAAGTTATTGCAAATCAAACCAAAAGCTGAGAAGTTATTTATTGTAGTTGTGATTGTGGCTCACATCTTCCTCTGGTTTTACGTCCAGAAACGGCTTAAACGCCTTCTATGAGTCGAGGATATGCTTCCCATCCAGTTTTCTTACAAGCTGGCAAACAGGGTCTTTTAACATCAGATTCCCAAGATGTTGCCATTCCCTTTGGAATTGCGGCCATAAATCAAGAATTTCTCTTTGTACGTCTCCACTAGGATGCGTCTCAAGAGAAAGTTGGATATTACCCAAATTCTCCTTACTCAGTCCATCCTTAATGAATTCAATTTTATCATCTCGATTAGAGGACGGAATCCCAATAGAACGACATTTACCGTTACACGTCCATCGTGCACATTTGTGGCAATTTGAACTCATGCGCTTTGCTCGTCGCTTCTTTGTAAAAGTGCTTCTACCTGTACCTGGTAAATGCAAAACAGGAAGATATTCATCTTCACGTACCTTGGTTTCAATTATCCAACGTATGTCTGCAGGAATCCCTTTGTGCATAAGCATTCTTAATCTTTCAAATCGAACTTGGTAAAGCTTCAGTAAAATATTTCGAGGAAAAGGAGGAAATCGTTTCTGCAATCTTGTGAGAATATCATCCATCTTGAAAAAAAAATGAAAAAAAATGAAAGAGAAATTGGAAGAGAAATTTATATACAATATCATTTTTGTGGGTAGCTGATGGAACCGATTTAAATAATCACGGAGTACCGTTATCCGCCATTTAACCGGGGTAAAAAAATTAAAAATTATATTTACATCTAGTTATTTTCAAAACCAGGATCAGAAAGAAAAACAACATAAAAAGACTCAAAAACAAAACACTCTAAATAAAATCCTAAATTCTTCCCCCCCACACATAACTCTTACATTGTCATTAATGTAATGCTATTATCCCCCAATGCAAGAATTATATGTAAGAGAAAAGAACTATTAAACAAAAGAAACTTATGCAGCCTAAATGAACTTAAAAGCAGTAAACACAATTAACAAATAAACATAAGAAATAAAATAAAAACAATAAAAATAATAAAAGAAAAAGGAAAAGAAAGAGACAGCAAATCTGAATATGGAAGGTTGGCAATTTCATCTTTAATTGGGCTGCCTTCCCAATTAACACTTGAGTTAGTGTTTTGAATCTAACCAACACCCTTTCTTGGCTTTTTAGGCTTGTCAGGCTCATACATGAAATTTCCCAAATTTATGCGTTTGAGAGGAAGCTTTCTTTGCACAATAGTGGATGCATTCTCCATTACAAGTATTATTCCATCATCCTTGGTGGTGCATATCTCATCGAGGAATGGTGCATCTTTTGGTACTTGTTGAATGACATCCACAAACAAACTGTTTAAGGTTTCCAGCGTGTCTTGTTCATGTTCATCCTCCTTGAACTTTGCGAATCTACTAGGAAAAGGTGGAGAAGAAACATTAGTAAAAATTGGAATCTCAAACGTTACCTCAGGTGCCGAAATACTCTTATTTGGATCATTGGCTTCATTATCCTCAAGAATAGAATTCATCTCTAATTTTGTCTCATCCTCATCTTGTTCCTCATTCCTCAAGGTCACAATAGTAGTATTCTCCTTTGGGTTAATCATTGTTTGGGCAGGGAGTTCTTCAGATCTTTGTGCTACCCATCCCACCATACTACTAGTCAATTGGATCATTTGCTTTTCCAAACTCTGGATGCTTGCCCTTGTTTCCTGTTGAAATTGCAATGTATCAGTAACAAGAGAATAGACAAGATCTTCTAAAGAAGTACCTGAGTTTTGAGTCATATGTGGTGGTTGAAAAAGATCTGGTTCTTGGGACCATGATTGATTGAAGCTAGATGGATGAGTGTAAGTATAGTAGTTAGCAAGGGTCGAGTCCTCAGGGATTGGGTTTTAGTTTATAAGTTAATAGTTTAAAACTTAAATTCAAGAACAATAAAAGAAAAGGGGTTTTTGAAGCCAGATTTAAACTAAAGTAAATAATAAGAATAAGATGCAAGGCGGTATAACCAGCCAATAAAAATATATATACTAAATTAGGCGGTATAACCAGCCAATAAAAATATATATACTAAATTAGGCGGTATAACCAGCCAATAAAAATAAAACAAAGTTAATATACAAATTAGGCGGTATAACCAGCCAATAAAAATAAATATAAAAAATAAGCAAACTAAAAGTAAGAAAACAAATAAGTAAGAAGAATCAAATATGAAAAATATGGTTAAGGTTTCATTCTCCACCACTAGACATCATTAAGAATCAATTTCAGATCTATCAATATCAACCAACTATCAAAGTTAACAACCGTAGATAACAACAAGCTCTGTTACCCCAATCTTTCCTTAGTTTGTCGTTAAATAGAACAAGCTCTCTATTTAATCTCTAACCATTAAACAACCTAGAATAAGCTCTCTAAATTCAATTTAATGGCAGCTTTATGATGAGAAAGATAGGTTGATCTAAGCAACAAACACATAAGCTCGGATTGTTCAACTTAGGTTATGTTCCACTTTGCAATTATTGAAAACTTGACCATAATCATTAATCACAAATTGCCACTTATGAATAGGAAATCAAGACAATTACACGGGTCAAGACTCCTAAACTAGCAATAGATAATTATCAAGATCTATCTAGTTGTACACCTAAATAAATCTAGAAAACATCATGAACAATTATTGTAGAAGAACATAAGCAACTTTGATAGAAAATTAATGATAGATAGAATCTGAAAATCAATCACAAAACATGTCTAGGGCTTTGAAATCACCCTTAACCAAATAGAAGTTTAGCCTAGCATAGGCATTATAAACATAAACATAAAATTAAAGAAAATCTAAGAAGAAAATAAAAGAAAGAAAGAAGAAGAGGAAGAATATTAATTATCCAACCTCTTGCTCTCTCTAAAGAAAAAGAAAACTAGAGAAAAGAAAGAAAACTAGAGAAAAGAAAGAAGAAGAAAACTTAGAGAATTTTATTAAAATGGCTAATATCCTACCTATGTACAATATGATCCTCTTCAATCATCCAAGGCCCTCTATTTATACACATTTTGGAGGGCTAAATGACAAGAGACAAGCTTTACAAATTTCAAAGGTAGGTATAATAGGTGGGTGAATTTTTCTAACAATTTTCGTCATATTGTATGACAATTTTGATCAGCCAACTTGATGGTCGATTTCGTCAATGTTGGAGGCCTGATCTGATCACATGGTCTTCTAGAAAAAGGTTCCCCTATCCGTTACGGATCCATAGCCGTTGAAATCAGCTCATTTGCTGATGTGGATAAGAAGATATGGGCAAAATACGAAAACAGGTCAGCACAGACGTCATTGCACATCAGCCAACTTGATGGTCGATTTCGTCAATATTAGAAGCCTGATCTGATCATATGGTCTTCTAGACAAAGGCTCCCGTATCAGTTACGGATCCATAGCCATTGGAATCAGCTCATTTGCTGATGTGGATAAGCAGATATGGGCAAAATACGAAAACAGGTCAGCACAGACGTCATTGCACATCAGCCAACTTGATGGTCGATTTCTCTAGGGAAAACGACTCCGTTTCAAGAAGTGTAAAACATGAAAAAGATAGATATGCCTCTTAGCTTTGCATGGCTACCAATTTCAGCCTTATTTCTTCAGTGAAACTCCAGATATAGCTGATATGGAAAAAGGTGTCGGAACTGGAACTGAACTGGATTTGCCCTTAATTCTAGTAATCTGAAATCACTCAAAGAAACTTGTGAAAAACACCAAAATACATAAAAATATAAAAGATCATAAACACAATTAGACTAAACAATAATAACTCGTATTTGACACAAAACAATAATAAAACATAACTAAAAACTATATAATTATACGAGTTATCAGTGGTATGGGTAGCACAAAGATCTGAAGAACTCCCTGCCCAAACGATGATTAACCCAAAGGAGAATGCTACTATTGTGACCTTGAGGAATGAGGAACAAGATGAGGATGAGACAAAATTAGAGATGAATTCTATTCTTGAGGATAATGAAGCCAATGATCCAAATAAGAGTATTTCGGCACCTGAGGTAACGTTTGAGATTCCAATTTTTACTAATGTTTCTTCTCCACCTTTTCCTAGTAGATTCGCAAAGTTTAAGGAGGATGAACATGAACAAGACACGCTGGAAACCTTAAACAGTTTGTTTGTGGAGGTCATTCAACAAGTATCAAAATATGCTCCATTCCTCGATGACATATGCACCACAAAGGATGATGGAATAATACTTGTAATGGAGAATGCATCCACTGTTGTGCAAAGAAAGCTTCCTCTCAAACGCATAAATTTGGGAAATTTCATGTATGAGCCTGACAAGCCTAAAAAGCCAAGAAGGGGTGTTGGTTAGATTCAAAACACTAACTCAAGTGTTAATTGGGAAGGCAGCCCAATTAAAGATGAAATTGCCAACCTTCCATATTCAGATTTGCTTTCTCTTTCTTTTCCTTTTTCTTTTATTATTTTTATTGTTTTTATTTTTATTTCTTATGTTTCTTTGTTAATTGTGTTTACTGTTTTTAAGTTCATTTAGGCTGCATAAGTTTCTTTTGTTTAATAGTTCTTTTCTCTTACATATAATTCTTGCATTTGGGATTAATAGCATTACATTAATGATAATGTAAGAATTATGTGTGGGGGGAAGAATTTAGGATTTTATTTAGAGTGTTTTGTTTTTGAGTCTTTTTATGTTGTTTTTCTTTCTGATCCTTGTTTTGAAAATAACTAGATGTAAATATAATTTTTATTTTATTTTTTTTAACCCCGGTTAAATGGCGGATAACGGTACTCCGTGATTATTTAAGTCGGTTCCATCAGCTACCCACAAAACTGATATTGTATATAAATTTCTCTTTCAATTTCTCTTTTATTTTTTTTTTCAGGATGGATGATATTCTCACAAGATTGCAGAAACGATTTCCTCATTTTTTAACTGAAGCTTTACCAAGTTCGAATTGAAAGATTAAGAATGCTTATGCACAAAGGGATTCCTGCAGACATACGTTGGATAATTGAAGCCAAGGTACGTGAAGATGAATATCTTCCTGTTTTGCATTTACTAGGTACAGGTAGAAGCACTTTTGCAAAGAAGCGACGAGTAAAGCGCATGAGTTCAAATTGCCACAAATGTGCACGATGGACGTGTAACGGTAAATGTCGTTCTATTGGGATTCCGTCCTCTAATCGAGATGATAAAATTGAATTCATTAAGGATGGACTGAGTAAGGAGAATTTGGGTAATATCCAACTTTCTCTTGAGACGCATCCTAGTGGAGACGTACAAAGAGAAATTCTTGATTTATGGCCGCAATTCCAAAGGGAATGGCAACATCTTGGGAATCTGATGTTAAAAGACCCTGTTTGCCAGCTTGTAAGAAAACTGGATGGGAAGCATATCCTCGACTCATAGAAGGCGTTTAAGCCGTTTCTGGACGTAAAACCAGAGGAAGATGTGAGCCACAATCACAACTACAATAAATAACTTCTCAGCTTTTGGTTTGATTTGCAATAACTTTATTTTGGTTTAATTTAGGTGTTGTTCGATTTGTGTAATTATTCTCTTTTTTTTTATTTGTCTTTTACGGTTGATTTTTCTTCTCTTTTTGATTTTCTTCCTGAAATCACGCAAAAATCTTTTGTTAGGTTAACATTTTCTTCTGACAGGTCAGATACACTTTCGGCGACATTATTACTCTTGTCTGATTCACTACTCAGTCCTCTATATATTACACCATGTACTCATTCTCTTTCAGGCACTCGAAGAAAAAAAAATGGAAAGTACTTCATCCCAGCGCATTAAAAAAATTTGTGTCTTTGGAGGTGCTTATCCAGGGAAAAATAACATATTCGCTGATGAAGCCATAAGAGTTGGAGTAATACTTGCCCAACAAAAGATCCAGTTGATTTATGGAGGCGGTAGTACGGGGTTTAATGGGAGCAGTCGCTACAGCAGCACACGCCGGAGGAAGTCCAGTTCTAGGAATCGTGCCAAAACTATTCACAGATTTTTGTGGACCTACCGTGGGTAAGGAAATACAAGTCTGGAGTATCCCTGAACGGATAACAATCATGTACCATTCTGCCGATGCATTCATTGCTTTACCAGGAGGTCTGGGTACATTGGAAGAAATAGCTTGCGTGACTTCTTGGTCATCTTTGGTCACAAATAAGAAACCCATTGTTTGCTTAATATTAATGGTTATTTTAGTAATTTGCTTTCATATTTAGATAATGCTGTGGATAATGGATTCATGTTTTCAGAGGCAAGGAGAACCATAATTTATGCTACAACCATTGAAGATTTACTCAAAAGCTCCAAGCTTATGAGTATTTATCTGCTACGGTTGTTTCGCAAACGCTCGGAAAAAGAAAAAGAGATATGGACGAGCAAGGAGTGGATTGCACTTTGTCTTTGTGACATTATCTAACATTTTGTTTGTTGTGTCTCAGTTATAATAAGTGGTTAGCAACCTCTGCAGGTAATATCTCCTAAATCCTACCTTTAAAATTTGACATTGGGGACAATGTCATATTTTAATAGGGGATAAGGGACATATTTTGCTAATTTAAAAAAAAAAAAAACAATTTTGTTGTGTTTTAAGCCATTTAGAAGTATTCATTCTGAACAAGGTCTGAGTAAGGGAGACTTGAGACATACCTTGTCAGTTTGATTTCTTCTTTTCAAAAAAAAAAAAAAAAGTTTGTTGTGTTTTAAGCAATTTAGAAGTGTTCATTCTGAACAAGGTCTGAGTAAGGGAGACTTGAGACATACCTTGTCAGTTTGATTTTAATCTTTTTATGTTTACTTGTTAATTTTTGTTTAGTATTTTAGGATTATTTAGGTTGCATGAGTTTGTTTTGTTTTGTTTTGAGTCTTAGTTGTTCCTATTCTTATGTTATTAGTTCTTTTCTCTTACACATGATTCTTTCATTTGGGTTAATAGACTTCCATTGAGGACAATGTAAGAATTAAGTGTGGGGGGGAATGATTTAGGATTTCTTTTATTTTTGTCTACTATTTTTTTTCTTTATTATTATTATTATTTTTTTTTGTGAGTTTTAGTTCCTTTTTAATACAATGATGAGATATGAATTGCATAAGTCTAAAACAGATTTATTAGTGAGAAGATTTTCATGAGAATTGAGCTTGATGTCAACCTTTTTATGAGCCAATGTTAATATGATTTGTTGATTGAGAAAGAAGCATGTTTAGACTTAATCTGACTTGTATAATCATCCTTGTGAGTTTTTGAGCCTATAATGATTGATGCATTATACAAATCAATCTAATTTCTTTCTTGAGTGCTCTTATGATTACATGATTCTCTAGAACTTGCTTTAAACCGTTTGAGACTATATTGATGCATGTGACAACATGAATATGATAGAGGCATTAGGATTTTCAGCCAGGGCCAAACAGCCATCCCTTATTGATGTTCCAAGAGAACACACCCTTAGTGAACCAATTTGAGCCTACATTGAATAAGCTATCTCTTTGGTAACCATAACTTGTCCGTAACCTAAATATACTTATATCCTTACCTTTGTTCCAAAGATGAATTAGCATGTTTTGAGACAAGTTGCAAAGACAAGGAAGATCTATTGAAAATTTGGGTTAGAAACAAGAAATAAGTGTGGGGGGGGGGGAAGAAAAGAAAAGTCAAAAAAAAAAATATGAATCATCTCTTGAATTTTGGGAAAAAGAAAAAGATGTTACAAAGTTGTTCAGAATGAAGAAAAGTCCCAACATGAATATCCGGCCTAGGTGACTATGTACTTGTAAAGAGTTTTGAGAAGTTTCTTTGTATGATCTTATTATGTCTCTAAACTTTATGAACTCTTTGGAACCTTTGTGATATCTTTATCCTTTTGTTCTTCAACCACATTACAAACCCCTTGGCCCCATTACAACCTTGATTAAAGACCTCTTGATTCATGAAGTTGTATGATCTAAATAGTGGAGAATAGGTGGACAAGCAAGAATATGGTAGAACTGTTTTCATGATATTGATTGAGTGTAAACACTTCACCACTACTTTAAAGAGTGAAAATCATGAGGGTATCCCATGTGAGTAGTTGAGATTAAGTTTGAATATGCACTATTTTGATTGAAATATGTTATGTTAATATTGGCTTAACTCAAACAATTTACATTCAAGCATGATTTTTTGTGAAATTCTTTAAGCTATTGATTAGTTTATAAGACTTGTTCAAAGATTGTCGCTAATGTGTATTGAAAGGATTAGGAGTAAATATTTTTAGTATATGTAGTTTATTTATATTTTAGTTTTTCAATGTTTGTGGGTATCGTTCTAGTAAACCCTCACGAGACTAAACTCGTCCACTAGGGACATCTAGGGGTTTAAAGGCTTGTGTCACATGCTAAGTGCCACCGTGATTTCCTACGAAAATGGATTAGATTAGATTTTCTTATTTTATTTTTATTGAGTCGTTGCTAGGGACTAGCAACAATCTAAGTGTGGGGGGTGTGATAACTCGTATAATTATATAGTTTTTAGTTATGTTTTATTATTGTTTTGTGTCAAATACGAGTTATTATTGTTTAGTCTAATTGTGTTTATGATCTTTTATATTTTTATGTAATTTGGTGTTTTTCACAAGTTTCTTTGAGTGATTTCAGATTACTAGAATTAAGGGCAAATCCAGTTCAGTTCCAGTTCCGACACCTTTTTCCATATCAGCTATATCTGGAGTTTCACTGAAGCAATAAGGCTGAAATTTTAACCGTGCAAAGTTAAGAGGCATATCTATCTTTTTCATGTTTTATACTTCTTGAAACGGAGTCGTTTTCCCTAGCGAAATCAACCATCAAGTTGGCTGATGTGCAATGACGTCTGTCCTGAGCAGTTTTCGAATTTTGACCATATCGTCCGATACACATCAGAAAATGAGCTGATTCCAACGGCTATGGATCACTAACTCATAGGGGAACATTTGTCT
The DNA here is from genome assembly GCA_030761205.1 of Fremontodendron californicum. Classification (NCBI taxonomy): domain Eukaryota; kingdom Viridiplantae; phylum Streptophyta; class Magnoliopsida; order Malvales; family Malvaceae; genus Fremontodendron; species Fremontodendron californicum. The sequence goes on from JAULJL010000037.1 coordinate 8,128,413, forward strand.
AGAAGACCATGTGATCAGATAAAGCCTCCAATATTGAAGAAATCGACCATCAAGTTGGCTGATGTGCAATGACGTCTGTGCTGACCGGTTTTCGTATTTTGCCCATATCTTCTTCTCCACATCAGCAAATGAGCTGATTCCAACGGCTATGAATCAGTAACTCATAGGGAAACATTTTTCTAGAAGACCATGTGATCAGATCAGGCCTTCAAGATTGACAAAATCGACCATCAAGTTGGCTGATCAAAATGGTCATACAATATGACGAAAATTGTTAGAAAAATGCACCCACCTATTATACCTACCTTTGAAATTTGTAAAGCTTGTCTCTTGTCATTTAGGCCTCCAAAATGTGTATAAATAGAGGGCCTTGGATGATTGTAGAGAATCATATTGTACATAGGTAGGATATTAGCCATTTTAATAAAATTCTCTAAGTTTTCTTCTTCTTTCTTTTCTCTAGTTTTCTTTTTCTTTAGAGAGAGCAAGAGGTTGGATAATTAATATTCTTCCTCTTCTTCTTTCTTTCTTTTATTTTCTTCTTAGATTTTCTTTAATTTTATGTTTATGTTTACAATGCCTATGCTAGGCTAAACTTCTATTTGGTTAAGGGTGATTTCAAAGCCCTAGACATGTTTTGTGATTGATTTTCAGATTCTATCTATCATTAATTTTCTATCAAAGTTGCTTATGTTCTTCTACAAGAATTGTTCATGATGTTGTCTTGATTTATTTAGGTGTACAACTAGATAGATCTTGATAATTATCTATTGCTAGTCTAGGAGTCTTGATCCGTGTAATTGTCTTGATTTCCTATTCATAAGTGGCAATTTGTGATTAATGATTATGGTCAAGTTTTCAATAATTGCAAAGTGGAACATAACCTAAGTTGAACAATCCGAGCTTATGTTTTTGTTGCTTAGATCAACCTATCTTTCTCATCATAAAGCTGCCATTAAATTGAATTTAGAGAGCTTATTCTAGGTTGTTTAATGGTTAGAGATTAAATAGAGAGCTTGTTCTATTTAACGACAAACTAAGGAAAGATTGGGATAACAGAGCTTGTTGTTATCTACGGTTGTTAACTTTGATAGTTGGTTGATATTGATAGATCTGAAATTGATTCTTAATGATGTCTAGTGGTGGAGAATGAAACCTTAACCATATTTTTCATATTTGATTCTTCTTACTTACTTGTTTTCTTACTTTTCTAGTTTGCTTATTTTTAAAAAGTATATTTATTTTTATTGGCTGGTTATACCGCCTAATTTGTATATTAACTTTGTTTTATTTTTATTGGCTGGTTATACCGCCTAATTTAGTATATATATTTTTATTGGCTGGTTATACCGCCTAATTTAGTATATATATTTTTATTGGCTGGTTATACCGCCTAATTTAGTATATATATTTTTATTGGCTGGTTATACCGCCTTGCATCTTATTCTTATTATTTACTTTAGTTTAAATCTGGCTTCAAAAACCCCATTTCTTTTATTTTTCTTGAATTTAAGTTTTAAACTATTAACTTATAAACTAAAACCCAATCCCTGAGGACTCGACCCTTGCTAACTACTATACTTACAATTTATCTTTTTAGTGCAAGGTTAAATAAGATACACTCTTTTGGGTGCATCAGCATTCCATGACAAGATGATATCAAGAAAAGAATTTGTTGTTGGACAAAAAGTTCTTCTCTTCCATTCACGCCTTAAGTTATATCCAGGTAAATTACGTTCTCGTTGGGTTGGACCTTTTGTTATTACTAATGTATTTACTCATGGTGCAGTTGAAATCCAAAGCCCGAAAACAGATAAGGCATTCAAAGTGAATGGTCATAGATTGAAGCCTTACTATGAGAACTTTCCAATACAAGATGTGGAGGAGTTTCCACTTTTTGAGCCAAAGTATGTTGAATAATAATGGCATGGGTCTAAGTCAGGCTGAGGACAATAAACCAAGCGCTTCTTGGAGAGTCAACCCAAAAGGATGGAGAGCATCTATTATATCAGATTTGCATATTCCTTACTGATAACTCGTATAATTATATAGTTTTTAGTTATGTTTTATTATTGTTTTGTGTCAAATACGAGTTATTATTGTTTAGTCTAATTGTGTTTATGATCTTTTATATTTTTATGTAATTTGGTGTTTTTCACAAGTTTCTTTGAGTGATTTCAGATTACTAGAATTAAGGGCAAATCCAGTTCAGTTCCAGTTCCGACACATTTTGCCATATCAGCTATATCTGGAGTTTCACTGAAGCAATAAGGCTGAAATTTCTAGCCGTGCAAAGCTAAGAGGCATATCTATCTTTTTCATGTTTTATACTTCTTGAAACGGAGTCGTTTTCCCTAGCGAAATCGACCATCAAGTTGGCTGATGTGCAATGACGTCTGTGCTGACCTGTTTTCGTATTTTGCCCATATCTGCTTATCCACATCAGCAAATGAGCTGATTCCAATGGATATGGATCCGTAACTGATACGGGAACCTTTGTCTAGAAGACCATATGATCAGATCAGGCCTCTAATATTGACGAAATCGACCATCAAGTTGGCTGATGTGCAATGACGTCTGTGCTGACATGTTTTCGTATTTTGCCCATATCTGCTTATCCACATCAGCAAATGAGCTGATTCCAACGGCTATGGATCCGTAACTGATAGGGGAACCTTTTTCTAGAAGACCATGTGATCAGATCAGGCCTCCAACATTGACGAAATCGACCATCAAGTTGGCTGATCAAAATTGTCATACAATATGACGAAAATTGTTAGAAAAATTCACCCACCTATTATACCTACCTTTGAAATTTGTAAAGCTTGTCTCTTGTCATTTAGCCTTCCAAAATGTGTATAAATAGAGGGCCTTGGATGATTGTAGAGGATCATATTGTACATAGGTAGGATATTAGCCATTTTAATAAAATTCTCTAAGTTTTCTTCTTCTTTCTTTTCTCTAGTTTTCTTTCTTTTCTCTAGTTTTCTTTTTCTTTAGAGAGAGCAAGAGGTTGGATAATTAATATTCTTCCTCTTCTTCTTTCTTTCTTTTATTTTCTTCTTAGATTTTCTTTAATTTTATGTTTATGTTTATAATGCCTATGCTAGGCTAAACTTCTATTTGGTTAAGGGTGATTTCAAAGCCCTAGACATGTTTTGTGATTGATTTTCAGATTCTATCTATCATTAATTTTCTATCAAAGTTGCTTATGTTCTTCTACAAGAATTGTTCATGATGTTGTCTTGATTTATTTAGGTGTACAACTAGATAGATCTTGATAATTATCTATTGCTAGTTTAGGAGTCTTGATCCGTGTAATTGTCTTGATTTCCTATTCATAAGTGGCAATTTGTGATTAATGATTATGGTCAAGTTTTCAATAATTGCAAAGTGGAACATAACCTAAGTTGAACAATCCGAGCTTATGTGTTTGTTGCTTAGATCAACCTATCTTTCTCATCATAAAGCTGCCATTAAATTGAATTTAGAGAGCTTATTCTAGGTTGTTTAGTGGTTAGAGATTAAATAGAGAGCTTGTTCTATTTAACGACAAACTAAGGAAAGATCGGGATAACAGAGCTTGTTGTTATCTACGGTTGTTAACTTTGATAGTTGGTTGATAATGATAGATCTGAAATTGATTCTTAATGATGTCTAGTGGTGGAGAATGAAACCTTAACCATATTTTTCATATTTGATTCTTCTTACTTACTTGTTTTCTTACTTTTAGTTTGCTTATTTTTAAAAGTATATTTATTTTTATTGGCTGGTTATACCGCCTAATTTGTATATTAACTTTGTTTTATTTTTATTGGCTGGTTATACCGCCTAATTTAGTTTATATATTTTTATTGGCTGGTTATACCGCCTAATTTAGTTTATATATTTTTATTGGCTGGTTATACCGCCTTGCATCTTATTCTTATTATTTACTTTAGTTTAAATCTAGCTTCAAAAACCCCTTTTCTTTTATTGTTCTTGAATTTAAGTTTTAAACTATTAACTTATAAACTAAAACCCAATCCCTGAGGACTCGACCCTTGCTAACTACTATACTTACAATTTATCTTTTTAGTGCAAGGTTAAATAAGATACACTCTTTTGGGTGCATCAAATTTTTGGCGCCGTTGCCGGGGATTGCTTTCTTTAGTTTATTTGTTACTTGGTTTATTCTTATTTTCAGTTCTAATTAGTTTTATTTTCTTGTACATACAAGTTTTTCTTTTCAAATTAAAAAAAAAAATGGAATTGAGCAATCTAACACTTGAAGAGTTGGTGGTATACATGAACATGGAGAATCAACAAGCCAATCTCACCTCCCCAGTTCAACAATTGGCCATGGGAGGATGTCAAGGCCATCAAGTGTTCCAAGACCAACAGTATGATCATTACTCAAACACTTACCATGAGGGATGGTGGGATCATACTAATTATGGCTACTCGAAAAATTACCAAGAAGTAGATCCTTATGCCAATTACACTCATCCATCTAGCTTCAATCAATCATGGTCCCAAGAACCAGATCTTTTTCAACCACCACATATGACTCAAAACTCAGGTACTTCTTTATAAGATCTTGTCTATTCTCTTGTTACTGATACATTGCAATTTCAACAGGAAACAAGGGCAAGCATCCAGAGTTTGGAAAAGCAAATGATCCAATTGACTAGTAGTATGGTGGGATGGGTAGCACAAAGATCTGAAGAACTCCCTGCCCAAACAATGATTAACCCAAAGGAGAATACTACTATTGTGACCTTGAGGAATGAGAAACAAGATGAGGATGAGACAAAATTAGAGATGAATTCTATTCTTGAGGATAATGAAGCCAATGATCCAAATAAGAGTATTTCAGCACCTGAGGTAACGTTTGAGATTCCAATTTTTACTAATGTTTCTTCTCCACCTTTTCCTAGTAGATTCGCAAAGTTCAAGGAGGATGAACATGAACAAGATACGTTGGAAACCTTAAACAGTTTGTTTGTGGATGTCATTCAACAAGTACCAAAAGATGCACCATTCCTCGATGAGATATGCACCACCAAGGATGATGGAATAATACTTGTAATGTAGAATGCATCCACTGTTGTGCAAAGAAAGCTTCCTCTCAAACGCATAAATTTGGGAAATTTCATGTATGAGCCTGACAAGCCTAAAAAGCCAAGAAGGGGTGTTGGTTAGATTCAAAACACTAACTCAAGTGTTAATTGGGAAGGCAGCCCAATTAAAGATGAATTGCCAACCTTCCATATTCAGATTTGCTTTCTCTTTCTCTTTCTTTTCCTTTTTCTTTTATTATTTTTATTGTTTTTATTTTTATTTCTTATGTTTCTTTGTTAATTGTGTTTACTGTTTTTAAGTTCATTTAGGCTGAATAAGTTTATTTTGTTTATTAGTTCTTTTCACTTACACATGATTCTTTCATTTGGGATTAATAGCATTACATTAATGACAATGTAAGAATTATGTGTGGGGGGAAGAATTTAGGATTTTATTTAGAGTGTTTTGTTTTTGAGTCTTTTTATGTTGTTTTTCTTTCTGATCCTTAACTAGATGTAAATATAATTTTTATTTTATTTTTTTTAACCCCGGTTAAAAGGCGGATAACGGTACTCCGTGATTATTTAAGTCGGTTCCATCAGCTACCCACAAAACTGATATTGTATATAAATTTCTCTTTCAATTTCTCTTTCATTTTTTTCTTTTTTTCAGGATGGATGATATTCTCACAAGATTGAAGAAACGATTTCCTCCTTTTCCTCAAAATATTTTACTCAAGCTTTACCAAGTTCGATTTGAAAGATTAAGAATGCTTATGCACAAAGGGATTCCTGACGACATACGTTGGATAATTGAAGCCAAGGTACGTGAAGATGAATATCTTCCTGTTTTGCATTTACCAGGTACAGGTAGAAGCACTTTTGCAAAGAAGCGACGAGCAAAGCGCATGAGTTCAAATTGCCACAAATGTGCACGATGGACGTGTAACGGTAAATGTCGTTCTATTGGGATTCCGTCCTCTAATCGAGATGATAAAATTGAATTCATTAAGGATGGACTGAGTAAGGAGAATTTGGGTAATATCCAACTTTCTCTTGAGACGCATCCTAGTGGAGACGTACAAAGAGAAATTCTTGATTTATGGCCGCAATTCCAAAGGGAATGGCAACATCTTGGGAATCTGATGTTAAAAGACCCTGTTTGCCAGCTTGTAAGAAAACTGGATGGGAAGCATATCCTCGACTCATAGAAGGCGTTTAAGCCGTTTCTGGACGTAAAACCAGAGGAAGATGTGAGCCACAATCACAACTACAATAAATGACTTCTCAGCTTTTGGTTTGATTTGCAATAACTTTATTTCGGTTTAATTTACGTGTTATTCGATTTGTGTAATTATTCTCATTTTTTTTTATTTGTCTTTTACGGTTGATTTTTCTTCTCTTTTTGATTTTCTTCCTGAAATCACGCAAAAATCTTTTGTTAGGTTAACATTTTCTTCTGACAGGTCAGATACACTTTCGGCGACATTATTACTCTTGTCTGATTCACTACTCAGTTCTCTATATATTACACCATGTACTCATTCTCTTTCAGGCACTCGAAAAAGAAAAAAATGGAAAGTACTTCGTCCCAACGCATTAAAAAAAATTTGTGTCTTTGGAGGTGCTTATCCAGGGAAAAATAACATATTCGCTGATGAAGCCATAAGAGTTGGAGTAATACTTGCCCAACAAAAGATCCAGTTGATTTATGGAGGCGGTAGTACGGGTTTAATGGGAGCAGTCGCTACAGCAGCACACGCCGGAGGAAGTCCAGTTCTAGGAGTCGTGCCAAAACTATTCACAGATTTTTGTGGACCTACCGTGGGTAAGGAAATACAAGTCTGGAGTATCCCTGAACGGATAACAATCATGTACCATTCTGCCGATGCATTCATTGCTTTACCAGGAGGTCTGGGTACATTGGAAGAAATAGCTTGCGTGGCTTCTTGGTCATCTTTCACAAATAAGAAACCCATTGGTTTGCTTAATATTAATGGTTATTTTAGTAATTTGCTTTCATATTTAGATAATGCTGTGGATAATGGATTCATGTTTTCAGAGGCAAGGAGAACCATAATTTCTGCTACAACCATTGAAGATTTACTCAAAAAGCTCCAAGCTTATGAGTATTTATCTGCTACGGTTGTTTCGCAAACGCTCGGAAAAAGAAAAAGAGATATGGACGAGCAAGGAGTGGATTGCACTTTGTCTTTGTGACATTATCTAACATTTTGTTTGTTGTGTCTCAGTTATAATAAGTGGTTAGCAACCTCTACAGGTAATATCTCCTAAATTTTACCTTCTTAAAAAAAAAAAAAAAGTTTGTTGTGTTTTAAGCAATTTAGAAGTATTCATTCTGAACAAGGTCTGAGTAAGGGAGACTTGAGACATACCTTGTCAGTTTGATTTCTTCTTTTCAAAAAAAAAAAAAAAAAAGAGTTTGTTGTGTTTTAAGCAATTTAGAAGTATTCATTCTGAACAAGGTCTGAGTAAGGGAGACTTGAGACATACCTTGTCAGTTTGATTTTAATCTTTTTACGTTTACTTGTTAATTTTTGTTTAGTATTTTAGGATTATTTAGGTTGCATGAGTTTGTTTTGTTTAGTTCTTTTCTCTTACACATGACTCTTTCATTTGGGTTAATAGACTTACATTGAGGACAATGTAAGAATTAAGTGTGGGGGGAATGATTTAGGATTTCTTTTATTTTTGTCTACTATTTTTTTTTATGAGTCTTATGATTTAGGATTTCTTTTATTTTTGTCTACTATTTTTTTTTTATGAGTCTTTATTATTATTATTATTTTTTAGTGTGTTTTAGTTCCTTTTTAATACAATGATGAGATATGAATTGCATAAGTCTAAAACATATTTATTAGTGAGAAGATTTTCATGAGAATTGAGCTTGATGTCAACCTTTTTATGAGCCAATGTTAATATGATATGTTGATTGAGAAAGAAGCATGTTTAGACTTAATCTGACTTGTATAATCATTCTTGTGAGTTTTTGAGCCTAAAATGATTGATGCATTATACAAATCAATCTAATTTCTTTCTTGAGTGCTCTTATGATTACATGATTCTCTAGAACTTGCTTTAAACCGTTTGAGACTATATTGATGCATGTGACAACATGAATATGATAGAGGCATTAGGATTTTTAGCCAGGACCAAACAACCATCCCTTATTGATGTTCCAAGAGAACACACCCTTAGTGAACCAATTTGAGCCTACATTGAATAAGCTATCTCTTTGGTAACCATAACTTGTCCCTAACCTAAATATACTTATATCTTTACCTTTGTTCCAAAGATGAATTAGCATGATTTGAGACAAGTTGCAAAGACAAGGGATATTTTTTGGTTAGAAACAAGAAATAAGTGTGGGGGGAAAAGAAAAAAAAAGTCAAGAGAAAAAGAAATGGAATACTGGCAAATACATTCCTATATAAAAAAAATGAATCATCTCTTGAATTTGTGGAAAAAGAAAAAGATGTTACAAAGTTGTTTAGAATGAAGAAAAGGCCCAACATGAATATCCGGCCTAGGTGACTATGTACTTGTAAAGAGTTTTGAGAAGTTTCTTTGTATAATCTTTTTATGTCTCTAAACTTTATGAACTCTTTGGAACCTTTGTGATATCTTTATCCTTTTGTTCTTCAACCACATTACAAACCCCTTGGCCCCATTACAACCTTGATTAAAGACCTCTTGATTTATGAAGTTGCATGATCTTTTAGTGGAGAATAGGTGGACAAGCAAGCATATGGTAGAAGTGTTTTCATGAGATTGATTGAGTGTAAACACTTTACCACTACTTTAAAGAGTGAAAATCAAGAAAGTATCCCATGTGAGAAGTTGAGATTAAATTTGAACATGCACTATTTTGATTGAGATATGTTATGCTAATATTGGCTTAACTCAAACAATTTACATTCAAGCATGATTTTTTGTGAAATTTTTTTAAGCTATTGATTAGTTTATAAGACTTGTTCAAATATTGTCTCTAATTTGTATTGAAAGGATTAGGAGTAAATATTTTTAGTATATGTAGTTTATTTATATGAAGTTTATTTATATTTTAATTTTTCAATGTTTGTGGGTATCGTTCTAGTAAACCCTCACGAGACTAAACTCGTCCACTAGGGACACCTAGGGGTTTAAAGGCTTGTGTCACATGCTAAGTGCCACCGTGATTTCCTACGAAAGTGGATTAGATTAGATTTTCTTATTTTTATTGAGTCGTTGCTAGGGACTAGCAACAATCTAAGTGTGGGGGTGTGATAACTCGTATAATTATATAGTTTTTAGTTATGTTTTATTATTGTTTTGTGTCAAATACGAGTTATTATTGTTTAGTCTAATTGTGTTTATGATCTTTTATATTTTTATGTAATTTGGTGTTTTTCACAAGTTTCTTTGAGTGATTTCAGATTACTAGAATTAAGGGCAAATCCAGTTCAGTTCCAGTTCCGACACATTTTGCCATATCAGCTATATCTGGAGTTTCACTGAAGCAATAAGGCTGAAATTTCTAGCCGTGCAAAGCTAAGAGGCATATCTATCTTTTTCATGTTTTATACTTCTTGAAACGGAGTCGTTTTCCCTAGCGAAATCGACCATCAAGTTGGCTGATGTGCAATGACGTCTGTGCTGACCTGTTTTCGTATTTTGCCCATATCTGCTTATCCACATCAGCAAATGAGCTGATTCCAATGGATATGGATCCGTAACTGATACGGGAACCTTTGTCTAGAAGACCATATGATCAGATCAGGCCTCTAATATTGACGAAATCGACCATCAAGTTGGCTGATGTGCAATGACGTCTGTGCTGACAAGTTTTCTTATTTTGCCCATATCTGCTTATCCACATCAGCAAATGAGCTGATTCCAACGGCTATGGATCCGTAACTGATAGGGGAACCTTTTTCTAGAAGACCATGTGATCAGATCAGGCCTCCAACATTGACGAAATCGACCATCAAGTTGGCTGATCAAAATTGTCATACAATATGACGAAAATTGTTAGAAAAATTCACCCACCTATTATACCTACCTTTGAAATTTGTAAAGCTTGTCTCTTGTCATTTAGCCTTCCAAAATGTGTATAAATAGAGGGCCTTGGATGATTGTAGAGGATCATATTGTACATAGGTAGGATATTAGCCATTTTAATAAAATTCTCTAAGTTTTCTTCTTCTTTCTTTTCTCTAGTTTTCTTTCTTTTCTCTAGTTTTCTTTTTCTTTAGAGAGAGCAAGAGGTTGGATAATTAATATTCTTCCTCTTCTTCTTTCTTTCTTTTATTTTCTTCTTAGATTTTCTTTAATTTTATGTTTATGTTTATAATGCCTATGCTAGGCTAAACTTCTATTTGGTTAAGGGTGATTTCAAAGCCCTAGACATGTTTTGTGATTGATTTTCAGATTCTATCTATCATTAATTTTCTATCAAAGTTGCTTATGTTCTTCTACAAGAATTGTTCATGATGTTGTCTTGATTTATTTAGGTGTACAACTAGATAGATCTTGATAATTATCTATTGCTAGTTTAGGAGTCTTGATCCGTGTAATTGTCTTGATTTCCTATTCATAAGTGGCAATTTGTGATTAATGATTATGGTCAAGTTTTCAATAATTGCAAAGTGGAACATAACCTAAGTTGAACAATCCGAGCTTATGTGTTTGTTGCTTAGATCAACCTATCTTTCTCATCATAAAGCTGCCATTAAATTGAATTTAGAGAGCTTATTCTAGGTTGTTTAGTGGTTAGAGATTAAATAGAGAGCTTGTTCTATTTAACGACAAACTAAGGAAAGATCGGGATAACAGAGCTTGTTGTTATCTACGGTTGTTAACTTTGATAGTTGGTTGATAATGATAGATCTGAAATTGATTCTTAATGATGTCTAGTGGTGGAGAATGAAACCTTAACCATATTTTTCATATTTGATTCTTCTTACTTACTTGTTTTCTTACTTTTAGTTTGCTTATTTTTAAAAGTATATTTATTTTTATTGGCTGGTTATACCGCCTAATTTGTATATTAACTTTGTTTTATTTTTATTGGCTGGTTATACCGCCTAATTTAGTTTATATATTTTTATTGGCTGGTTATACCGCCTAATTTAGTTTATATATTTTTATTGGCTGGTTATACCGCCTTGCATCTTATTCTTATTATTTACTTTAGTTTAAATCTAGCTTCAAAAACCCCTTTTCTTTTATTGTTCTTGAATTTAAGTTTTAAACTATTAACTTATAAACTAAAACCCAATCCCTGAGGACTCGACCCTTGCTAACTACTATACTTACAATTTATCTTTTTAGTGCAAGGTTAAATAAGATACACTCTTTTGGGTGCATCACTTACTCTCCATCATTCTATCTTTTATTGTTTTTCTTTTCTTTTGTTTAATAGTTCTTTTCTCTTACATATAATTCTTGCATTGGGGGATAATAGCATTACATTGAGGACAATGTAAAAATTATGTGTGGGGGGAAGAATTTAGGATTTTATTTAGAGTGTTTTGTTTTTGAGTCTTTTTATGTTGTTTTTCTTTCTGATCCTTGTTTTGAAAATAACTAGATGTAAATATAATTTTTTTTAACCCCGGTTAAATGGCGGATAACGGTACTCCGTGATTATTTAAATCGGTTCCATCAGATACCCACAAAACTGATATTGTATATAAATTTCTCTTCCAATTTCTCTTTCAATTTTTTTCATTTTTTTTTTCAGGATGGATGATATTCTCACAAGATTGCAGAAACGATTTCCTCCTTTTCCTCGAAATATTTTACTGAAGCTTTACCAAGTTCGACTTGAAAGATTAAGAATGCTTATGCACAAAGGGATTCCTGACGACATACGTTGGATAATTGAAGCCAAGGTACGTGAAGATGAATATCTTCCTGTTTTGCATTTACCAGGTACAGGTAGAAGCACTTTTGCAAAGAAGCGACGAGCAAAGCGCATGAGTTCAAATTGCCACAAATGTGCACGATGGACGTGTAACGGTAAATGTCGTTCTATTGGGATTCCGTCCTCTAATCGAGATGATAAAATTGAATTCATTAAGGATGGACTGAGTAAGGAGAATTTGGGTAATATCCAACTTTCTCTTGAGACGCATCCTAGTGGAGACGTACAAAGAGAAATTCTTGATTTATGGCCGCAATTCCAAAGGGAATGGCAACATCTTGGGAATCTGATGTTAAAAGACCCTGTTTGCCAGCTTGTAAGAAAACTGGATGGGAAGCATATCCTCGACTCATAGAAGGCGTTTAAGCCGTTTCTGGACGTAAAACCAGAGGAAGATGTGAGCCACAATCACAACTACAATAAATGACTTCTCAGCTTTTGGTTTGATTTGCAATAACTTTATTTTGGTTTAATTTACGTGTAGTTCGATTTGTGTAATTATTCTCGTTTTTTTTTTTTATTATTTGTCTTTTACGGTTGATTTTTTCTTCTCTTTTTGATTTTCTTCCTGAAATCACGCAAAAATCTTTTGTTAGGTTAACATTTTCTTCTGACAGGTCAGATACACTTTCGGCGACATTATTACTCTTGTCTGATTCACTACTCAGTCCTCTATATATTACACCATGTACTCATTCTCTTTCAGGCACTCGAAGAAAAAAAAAATGGAAAGTACTTCATCCGAGCGCATTAAAAAAATTTGTGTCTTTGGAGGTGCTTATACAGGGAAAAATAACATATTCGCTGATGAAGCCATAAGAGTTGGAGTAATACTTGCCCAACAAAAGATCCACTTGATTTATGCAGGCGGTAGTACGGGTTTAATGGGAGCAGTCGCTACAGCAGCACACGCCGGAGGAAGTCCAGTTCTAGGAATCGTGCCAAAACTATTCACAAGTTTTTGTGGACCTACCGTGGGTAAGGAAATACAAGTCTGGAGTGTCCCTGAACGGATAACAATCATGTACCATTCTGCCGATGCATTCATTGCTTTACCAGGAGGTCTGGGTACATTGGAAGAAATAGCTTGCGTGGCTTCTTGGTCATCTTTGGTCACAAATAAGAAACTGATAACTCGTATAATTATATAGTTTTTAGTTATGTTTTATTATTGTTTTGTGTCAAATACGAGTTATTATTGTTTAGTCTAATTGTGTTTATGATCTTTTATATTTTTATATATTTTGGTGTTTTTCACAAGTTTCTTTGAGTGATTTCAGATTACTAGAATTAAGGACAAATCCAGTTCAGTTCCAGTTCCGACACCTTTTGCCATATCAGCTATATCTCGAGTTTCGCTAAAGCAATAAGGCTGAAATTTGTAGCCGTGGAAAGCTAAGAGGCATATCTATCGTTTTCATGTTTTACACTTCTTGAAACGGAGTCGGTTTCCCTAGCGAAATCAACCATCAAGTTGGCTGATGTGCAATGACGTCTGTGCTGACCTGTTTTCGTATTTTGCCTATATCTTCTTATCCACATCAGAAAATGAGCTGATTCCAACGGCTATGGATCAGTAACTGATAGGCTAACATTTTTCTAGAAGACCATGTGATCAGATAAGGCCTCCAAAATTGACAAAATCGACCATCAAGTTGGCTGATCAAAATCGTCATATATGACGAAAATTGTTAGAAAAATGCACCCACCTATTATACCTACCTTTGAAATTTGTAATGCTTGTCTCTTGTCATTTAGCCCTCCAAAATGTGTATAAATAGAGGGCCTTGGATGATTGTAAGGGATCATATTGTACATTGGTAGGATATTAGCCATTGTAATAAAATTCTCTAAGTTTTCTTCTTCTTTCTTTTCTCTAGTTTTCTTTTTCTTTAGAAAGATCAAGAGGTTGGATAATTAATATTCTTCTTCTTCTTCTTCTTTCTTTCTTTTCTTTTCTTCTTAGATTCTATTTAATTTTATGTTTATAATGCCTATGCTAGGCTAAACTTCTATTTGGTTAAGGGTGATTTCAAAGCCCTAGACATGTTTTGTGATTGATTTTCAGATTCTATCTATCATTAATTTTCTATCAAAGTTGCTTATGTTCTTCTACAAGAATTGTTCATGATGTTGTCTAGATTTATTTAGGTGTACAACTAGATAGATCTTGATAATTATCTATTGCTAGTTTAGGAGTCTTGATCCGTGTAATTGTCTTGATTTCCTATTCATAAGTGGCAATTTGTGATTAATGATTATGGTCAAGTTTTCAATAATTGCAAAGTGGAACATAACCTAAGTTGAACAATCCGAGCTTATGTGTTTGTTGCTTAGATCAACCTATCTTTCTCATCATAAAGCTGCCATTAAATTGAATTTAGAGAGGTTATTTTAGGTTGTTTAATGGTTAGAGATTAAATAGAGAGCTTGTTCTATTTAACGACAAACTAAGGAAAGATTGGGATAACAGAGCTTGTTGTTATCTACGGTTGTTAACTTTGATAGTTGGTTGATATTGATAGATCTGAAATTGATTCTTAATGATGTCTAGTGGTGGAGAATGAAACCTTAACCATATTTTTCATATTTGATTCTTCTTACTTATTTGTTTTCTTACTTTTAGTTTGCTTATTTTTTATATTTATTTTTATTGGCTGGTTATACCGCCTAATTTGTATATTAACTTTGTTTTATTTTTATTGGCTGGTTATACCGCCTAATTTAGTATATATATTTTTATTGGCTGGTTATACCGCCTAATTTAGTATATATATTTTTATTGGCTGGTTATACCGCCTTGCATCTTATTCTTATTATTTACTTTAGTTTAAATCTGGCTTCAAAATCCCCTTTTCTTTTATTGTTCTTGAATTTAAGTTTTAAACTATTAACTTATAAACTAAAACCCAATCTCTGAGGACTCGACCCTTGCTAACTACTATACTTACAATTTATCTTTTTAGTGCAAGGTTAAATATGATACACTCTTTTGGGTGCATCAAAATTTTTGGCGTCGTTGCCGGGGATTGCTTTCTTTAGTTTATATGTTACTTGGTTTATTCTTATTTTCAGTTCTAATTAGTTTTATTTTCTTGTACATACAAGTTTTTCTTTTCAAATTTAAAAAAAAAAAAACAATGGAATTGAGCAATCTAACACTTGAAGAGTTGGTGGCATACATGAACATGGAGAATCAACAAGCCAATCTCACCTCCCCAGTTCAACAATTGGCCATGGGAGGATGTCAAGGCCATCAATGGTTCCAAGACCAACCGCATGATCATTACTCCAACACTTACCATGAGGGATGGTGGGATCATACTAATTATGGCTACTCAAAAAATTACCAAGAAGTAGATCTTTATGCCAATTACACTCATCCATCTAGCTTCAATCAATCATGGTCTCAAGAACCAGATCTTTTTCAACCACCACATATGACTCAAAACTCAGGTACTTCTTTAGAAGATCTTGTCTATTCTCTTGTTACTGATTCTTTGCAATTTCAACAGGAAACAATGGCAAGCATCCAGAGTCTGGAAAAGCAAATGAGCCAATTGGCTAGTAGTATGGTGGGATGGGTAGCACAAAGATCTGAAGAACTCCCAGCCCAAACGATGGTTAACCCAAAGGAGAATGCTACTATTGTAACCTTGAAGAATGAGGAACAAGATGAGGATAAAACAAAATTAGAGATGGATTCTATTTTTGAGGACAATGAAGCCAAAGATCCAAATAAAAGTATTTCGGCACCTGAGGTAACGTTTAAGGTTTCACTTTTTACTAATGTTTCTTCTCCACCTTTTCCTAGTAGATTTGCAAAGTTCAAGGAGGAAGAACATGAACAACACATGCCAGAAACCTTAAACAACTTGTTTGTGGAGGTCATTCAACAAGTATCAAAATATGCTCCATTCCTCGATGACATATGCACCACAAAGGATGATGGAATAATAGTTGTAATGGAGAATGCATCCACTGTTGTGCAAAGAAAGCTTCCTCTCAAACGCATAAATTTGGGAAATTTCATGTATGAGCCTGACAAGCCTAAAATGCCAAGAAGGGGTGTTGGTTAGGTTCAAAACACTAAATCAAGTGCTAATTGGGGGAGGCAGCCTAATTAGTGAAAGCCTTGCCAAACTGCCATCCTCAGATTTGCTCTCTTTTTCTTTATCTTTTTCTTATGTTTCTTTGCTAATTGTGTTTAGTGTTTCTAAGTTCATTTAGGCTGCATAAGTTTATTTTGTTTATTAGTTCTTTTCACTTACACATGATTCTTTCATTTGGGATTAATAGCATTACATTAATGACAATGTAAGAATTATGTGTGGGGGGAAGAATTTAGGATTTTATTTAGAGTGTTTTGTTTTTGAGTCTTTTTATGTTGTTTTTCTTTCTGATCCTTGTTTTGAAAATAACTAGATGTAAATATAATTTTTTTTAACCCCGGTTAAATGGCGGATAACGGTACTCCGTTGATGCACCCAAAAGAGTGTATCTTATTTAACCTTGCACTAAAAAGATAAATTGTAAGTATAGTAGTTAGCAAGGGTCGAGTCCTCAGGGATTGGGTTTTAGTTTATAAGTTAATAGTTTAAAACTTAAATTCAAGAACAATAAAAGAAAAGGGGTTTTTGAAGCCAGATTTAAACTAAAGTAAATAATAAGAATAAGATGCAAGGCGGTATAACCAGCCAATAAAAATATATATACTAAATTAGGCGGTATAACCAGCCAATAAAAATATATATACTAAATTAGGCGGTATAACCAGCCAATAAAAATAAAACAAAGTTAATATACAAATTAGGCGGTATAACCAGCCAATAAAAATAAATATAAAAAATAAGCAAACTAAAAGTAAGAAAACAAATAAGAAGAATCAAATATGAAAAATATGGTTAAGGTTTCATTCTCCACCACTAGACATCATTAAGAATCAATTTCAGATCTATCAATATCAACCAACTATCAAAGTTAACAACCGTAGATAACAACAAGCTCTGTTATCCCAATCTTTCCTTAGTTTGTCGTTAAATAGAACAAGCTCTCTATTTAATCTCTAACCATTAAACAACCTAGAATAAGCTCTCTAAATTCAATTTAATGGCAGCTTTATGATGAGAAAGATAGGTTGATCTAAGCAACAAACACATAAGCTCGGATTGTTCAACTTAGGTTATGTTCCACTTTGCAATTATTGAAAACTTGACCATAATCATTAATCACAAATTGCCACTTATGAATAGGAAATCAAGACAATTACACGGATCAAGACTCCTAAACTAGCAATAGATAATTATCAAGATCTATCTAGTTGTACACCTAAATAAATCAAGACAACATCATGAACAATTCTTGTAGAAGAACATAAGCAACTTTGATAGAAAATTAATGATAGATAGAATCTGAAAATCAATCACAAAACATGTCTAGGGCTTTGAAATCACCCTTAACCAAATAGAAGTTTAGCCTAGCATAGGCATTATAAACATAAAATTAAATAGAATCTAAGAAGAAAATAAAAGAAAGAAAGAAGAAGAAGAAGAATATTAATTATCCAACCTCTTGCTCTTTCTAAAGAAAAAGAAAACTAGAGAAAAGAAAGAAGAAGAAAACTTAGAGAATTTTATTACAATGGCTAATATCCTACCTATGTACAATATCATCCCTTACAATCATCCAAGGCCCTCTATTTATACACATTTTGGAGGGCTAAATGACAAGAGACAAGCTTTACAAATTTCAAAGTAGGTATAATAGGTGGGTGCATTTTCTAACAATTTTCGTCATACATGACGATTTTGATCAGCCAACTTGATGGTCGATTTTGTCAATTTTGCAGGCCTTATCTGATCACATGGTCTTCTAGAAACATGTTACCCTATCAGTTACTGATCCATAGCCGTTGGAATCAGCTCATTTTCTGATGTGGACAAGAAGATATGGGCAAAATACGAAAACAGGTCAGCACAGACGTCATTGCACATCAGCCAACTTCATGGTCGATTTCGCTAGGGAAAACGACTCCGTTTCAAGAAGTGAAAAACATGAAAAAGATAAATATGCCTCTTAGCTTTGTACGGCTACAAATTTAAGCCTTATTGCTTCAGTGAAACTCGAGATATAGCTGATATGGCAAAAGGTGTCGGAACTGGAACTGAACTGGATTTACCCTTAATTCTAGTAATCTGAAATCACTCAAAGAAACTTGTGAAAAACACCAAAATACATAAAGATCATAAACACAATTAGACTAAACAATAATAACTCGTATTTGACACAAAACAATAATAAAACATAACTAAAAACTATATAATTATACGAGTTATCACTCCGTCATTATTTAAATCGGTTCCATCAGCTACCCACAAAACTGATATTGTATATAAATTTCTCTTCCAATTTCTCTTTCAATTTTTTTCATTTTTTTTCAGGATGGATGATATTCTCACAAGATTGCAGAAACGATTTCCTCCTTTTCCTCGAAATATTTTACTGAAGCTTTACCAAGTTCGACTTGAAAGATTAAGAATGCTTATGCACAAAGGGATTCCTGACGACATACGTTGGATAATTGAAGCCAAGGTACGTGAAGATGAATATCTTCCTGTTTTGCATTTACCAGGTACAGGTAGAAGCACTTTTGCAAAGAAGCGACGAGCAAAGCGCATGAGTTCAAATTGCCACAAATGTGCACGATGGACGTGTAACGGTAAATGTCGTTCTATTGGGATTCCATCCTCTAATCGAGATGATAAAATTGAACTCATTAAGGATGGACTGAGTAAGGAGAATTTGGGTAATATCCAACTTTCTCTTGAGACGCATCCTAGTGGAGACGTACAAAGAGAAATTCTTGATTTATGGCCGCAATTCCAAAGGGAATGGCAACATCTTGGGAATCTGATGTTAAAAGACCCTGTTTGCCAGCTTGTAAGAAAACTGGATGGGAAGCATATCCTCGACTCATAGAAGGCGTTTAAGCCGTTTCTGGATGTAAAACCAGAGGAAGATATGAGCCACAATCACAACTACAATAAATGACTTCTCAGCTTTTGGTTTGATTTACAATAATTTTATTTTGGTTTAATTTACGTGTTATTCGATTTGTGTAATTATTCTCGTTTTTTTTATTTGTCTTTTACTATTGATTTTTTTCTTCTCTTTTTGATTTTCTTCCTGAAATCACGCAAAACTCTTTTGTTAGGTTAACATTTTCTTCTGACAGGTCAGATACACTTTCGGCGACATTATTACTCTTATCTGATTCACTACTCAGTCTTCTATATATTACACCATGTACTCATTCTCTTTCAGGCACTCGAAAAAGAAAAAAAAATGGAAAGTACTTCGTCCCAACGCATTAAAAAAATTTGTGTCTTTGGAGGTGCTTATCCAGGGAAAAATAACATATTCGCTGATGAAGCCATAAGAGTTGGAGTAATACTTGCCCAACCAAAGATCCACTTGATTTATGGAGGCGATAGTACGGGTTTAATGGGAGCAGTCGCTACAGCAGCACACGCCGGAGGAAGTCCAGTTCTAGGAATCGTGCCAAAACTATTCACAAGTTTTTGTGGACCTACCGTGGGTAAGGAAATACAAGTCTGGAGTGTCCCTGAACGGATAACAATCATGTACCATTCTGCCGATGCATTCATTGCTTTACCAAGAGGTCTGGGTACATTGGAAGAAATAGCTTGCGTGGCTTGTTGGTCATCTTTGGTCACAAATAAGAAACCCATTGGTTTGCTTAATATTAATGGTTATTTTAGTAATTTGCTTTCATATTTAGATAATGCTGTGGATAATGGATTCATGTTTTCAGAGGCAAGGAGAACCATAATTTCTGCTACAACCATTGAAGATTTACTCAAAAAGCTCCAAGCTTATGAGTGTTTATCTGCTACGGTTGTTTCGCAAACGCTCGGAAAAAGAAAAAGAGATATGGACGAGCAAGGAGTGGACTGCACTTTGTCTTTGTGACATTATCTAACATTTTGTTTGTTGTGTCTCAGTTATAATAAGTGGTTAGCAACCTCTGCAGGTAATATCTCCTAAATTCTACCTTTAAAATTTGACATTGGGGACAATGTCATATTTTAGTAGGGGGTAAGAGACATATTTTGCTAATTTAAAAAAAAAAAAAAGTTTGTTGTGTTTTAAGCAATTTAGAAGTATTCATTCTGAACAAGGTCTGAGTAAGGGAGACTTGAGACATACCTTGTCAGTTTGATTTCTTCTTTTCAAAAAAAAAAAAAAGGGTTTGTTATATTTTAAGCAATTTAGAAGTATTCATTCTGAACAAGGTCTGAGTAAGGGAGACTTGAGACATACCTTGTCAGTTTGATTTTAATCTTTTTATGTTTACTTGTTAATTTTTGTTTAGTATTTTAAGATTATTTAGGTTGCATGAGTTTGTTTTGTTTTGAGTCTTAGCTGTTCCTATTCTTATGTTATTAGTTCTTTTCTCTTACACATGATTCTTTCATTTGGGTTAATAGACTTACATTGAGGACAATGTAAGAATTAAGTGTGGGGGGAATGATTTAGGATTTCTTTTATTTTTGTCTACTATTTTTTTTTTATGAGTCTTTATTATTATTTTTAGTGTGTTTTAGTTCCTTTTTAATACAATGATGAGATATGAATTGCATAAGTCTAAAACAGAGTTATTAGTGAGAAGATTTTCATGAGAATTGAGCTTGATATCATTTTTTTTATGAGCCAATGTTAATATGATATGTTGATTGAGAAAGAAGCATGTTTGGACTTAATCTGACTTGTATAATCATCCTTGTGAGTTTTTGAGCCTATATGATTGATGCATTATACATATCAATCTAATTTTTTCTTGAGTGCTCTTATGATTACATGATTCTCTAGAACTTGCTTTAAACCATTTGAGACTATATTGATGCATGTGACAACATGAATATGATAGAGGCATTAGGATTTTTAGCCAGGGCCAAACAGCCATCCCTTATTGATGTTCCAAGAGAACACACCCTTAGTGAACCAATTTGAGCCTACATTGAATAAGCTATCTCTTTGGTAACCATAACTTGTCCCTAACCTAAATATACTTATATCTTTACCTTTGTTCCAAAGATGAATTAGCATGTTTTGAGACAAGTTGCAAAGACAAGGAAGATCTATTGAAAATTTGGGTTAGAAACAAGAAATAAGTGTGGGGGGAAAGAAAAGAAAAGTCAAGAGAAAAGGAAATGGAATACTGGCAAATAAATTCCTATGTAAAAAAAAAAAAAAATATGAATCATCTCTTGAATTTGTGGAAAAGGAAAAAGATGTTACAAAGTTGTTTAGAATGAAGAAAAGGCCCAACATGAATATCCGGCCTAGGTGACTATGTACTTGTAAAAAAAATTTTGAGAAGTTTCTTTGTATGATCTTTTTATGTCTCTAAACTTTATGAACTCTTTGGAACCTTTGTGATATCTTTATCCTTTTGTTCTTCAACCACATTACAAACCCCTTGGCCCCATTACAACCTTCATTAAAGACCTCTTGATTCATGAAGTTGTATGATCTAAATAGTGGAGAATAGGTGGACAAGCAAGAATATGGTAGAACTGTTTTCATGAGATTGATTGAGTGTAAACACTTCACCACTACTTTAAAGAGTGAAAATCATGAGGGTATCCCATGTGAGAAGTTGAGATTAAATTTGAACATGCACTATTTTGATTGAGATATGTTATGTTAATATTGGCTTAACTCAAACAATTTACATTCAAGCTTGATTTTTTGTGAAATTCTTTAAGCTATTGATTAGTTTATAAGACTTGTTCAAAGATTGTCTCTAATTTGTATTTAAAGGATTAGGAGTAAATATTTTTAGTATATGTAGTTTATTTATATTTTAGTTTTTCAATGTTTGTGGGTATCGTTCTAGTAAACCCTCACGAGACTAAACTCGTCCACTAGGGACACCTAGGGGTTTAAAGGCTTGTGTCACATGCTAAGTGCCACCGTGATTTCCTACGAGAATGGATTAGATTAGATTTTCTTATTTTATTTTTATTGAGTCGTTGCTAGGGACTAGCGACAATCTAAGTGTGGGGGTGTGATAACTCGTATAATTATATAGTTTTTAGTTATGTTTTATTATTGTTTTGTGTCAAATACGAGTTATTATTGTTTAGTCTAATTGTGTTTATGATGTTTTATATTTTTATGTATTTTGGTGTTTTTCACAAGTTTCTTTGAGTGATTTCAGATTACTAGAATTAAGGGCAAATCCAGTTCAGTTCCAGTTCCGACACCTTTTTCCATATCAGCTATATCTCGAGTTTCGCTGAAGCAATAAGGCTGAAATTTGTAGCCGTGGAAAGCTAAGAGGCATATCTATCTTTTTCATGTTTTACACTTCTTGAAACGGAGTCGTTTTCACTAGCGAAATCGACCATCAAGTTGGCTGATGTGCAATGACGTCTGTGCTGACCTGTTTTCGTATTTTGCCCATATCTTCTTATCCACATCAGCAAATGAGCTGATTCCAATGGCTATGGATCAGTAACTGATAGGCTAACATTTTTCTAGAAGACCATGTGATCAGATAAGGCCTCCAAAATTGACAAAATCGACCATCAAGTTGGCTGATCAAAATCGTCATATATGACGAAAATTGTTAGAAAAATGCACCCACCTATTATACCTACCTTTGAAATTTGTAAAGCTTGTCTCTTGTCATTTAGCCCTCCAAAATGTGTATAAATAGAGGGCCTTGGATGATTGTAAGGGATCATATTGTACATTGGTAGGATATTAGCCATTGTAATAAAATTCTCTAAGTTTTCTTCTTCTTTCTTTTCTCTAGTTTTCTTTTTCTTTAGAAAGATCAAGAGGTTGGATAATTAATATTCTTCTTCTTCTTCTTCTTTCTTTCTTTTATTTTCTTCTTAGATTCTATTTAATTTTATGTTTATAATGCCTATGCTAGGCTAAACTTCTATTTGGTTAAGGGTGATTTCAAAGCCCTAGACATGTTTTGTGATTGATTTTCAGATTCTATCTATCATTAATTTTCTATCAAAGTTGCTTATGTTCTTCTACAAGAATTGTTCATGATGTTGTCTAGATTTATTTAGGTGTACAACTAGATAGATCTTGATAATTATCTATTGCTAGTTTAGGAGTCTTGATCCGTGTAATTGTCTTGATTTCCTATTCATAAGTGGCAATTTGTGATTAATGATTATGGTCAAGTTTTCAATAATTGCAAAGTGGAACATAACCTAAGTTGCACAATCTGAGCTTATGTGTTTGTTGCTTAGATCAACCTATCTTTCTCATCATAAAGCTGCCATTAAATTGAATTTAGAGAGCTTATTCTAGGTTGTTTAATGGTTAGAGATTAAATAGAGAGCTTGTTCTATTTAACGACAAACTAAGGAAAGATTGGGATAACAGAGCTTGTTGTTATCTACGGTTGTTAACTTTGATAGTTGGTTGATATTGATAGATCTGAAATTGATTCTTAATGATGTCTAGTGGTGGAGAATGAAACCTTAACCATATTTTTCATATTTGATTCTTCTTACTTATTTGTTTTCTTACTTTTAGTTTGCTTATTTTTTATAGTTATTTTTATTGGCTGGTTATACCGCCTAATTTGTATATTAACTTTGTTTTATTTTTATTGGCTGGTTATACCGCCTAATTTAGTATATATATTTTTATTGGCTGGTTATACAGCCTAATTTAGTATATATATTTTTATTGGCTGATTATACCGCCTTGCATCTTATTCTTATTATTTACTTTAGTTTAAATCTGGCTTCAAAATCCCCTTTTCTTTTATTGTTCTTGAATTTAAGTTTTAAACTATTAACTTATAAACTAGAACCCAATCCCTGAGGACTCGACCCTTGCTAACTACTATACTTACAATTTATCTTTTTAGTGCAAGGTTAAATAAGATACACTCTTTTGTTTTATTTTTATAACAATCATGTACCATTCTGCCGATGCATTCATTGCTTTACCAGGAGGTCTGGGTACATTGGAAGAAATAGCTTGCGTGGCTTCTTGGTCATCTTTGGTCACAAATAAGAAACCCATTGGTTTGCTTAATATTAATGGTTATTTTAGTAATTTGCTTTCATATTTAGATAATGCTGTGCATAACGGATTCATGTTTTCAGAGGCAAGGAGAACCATAATTTCTGCTACAACCATTGAAGATTTACTCAAAGAGCTCCAAGCTTATGAGTGTTTATCTGCTACGGTTGTTTCGCAAACGCTCGGAAAAAGAAAAAGAGATATGGACGAGCAAGGAGTGGATTGCACTTTGTCTTTGTGACATTATCTAACATTTTGCTTGTTGTGTCTCAGTTATAATAAGTGGTTAGCAACCTCTGCAGGTAATATCTCCTAAATTCTACCTTTAAAATTTGACATTGGGGACAATGTCATATTTTAGTAGGGGGTAAGGGACATATTTTGCTAATTTAAAAAAAAAAAAAAAATTGTTGTGTTTTAAGCCATTTAGAAGTATTCATTCTGAACAAGGTCTGAGTAAGGGAGACTTGAGACATATCTTGTCAGTTTGATTTCTTCTTTTCAAAAAAAAAAAAATAGTTTGTTGTGTTTTAAGCAATTTAGAAGTATTCATTCTGAACAAGGTCTGAGTAAGGGAGACTTGAGACACACCTTGTCAGTTTGATTTTAATCTTTTTATGTTTACTTGTTAATTTTTGTTTAGTATTTTAAGATTATTCAGGTTGCATGAGTTTGTTTTATTTTGAGTCTTAGCTTTTCCTATTCTTATGTTATTAGTTCTTTTCTCTTACACATGATTCTTTCATTTGAGTTAATAGACTTACATTGAGGACAATGTAAGAATTAAGTGTGGGGGGAATGATTTAGGATTTCTTTTATTTTGTCTACTATTTTTTTTTATTAGTCTTTATTATTATTATTTTTTTTTTTTTTGAGTTTTAGTTCTTTTTTAATACAATGATGAGATATGAATTGCATAAGTCTAAAACAGATTTATTAGTGAGAAGATTTTCATGAGAATTGAGCTTGATGTCAACCTTTTTATGAGCCAATGTTAATATGATATGTTGATTGAGAAAGAAGCATGTTTAGACTTAATCTGACTTGTATAATCATCCTTGTGAGTTTTTGAGCCTATAATGATTGATGCATTATACAAATCAATCTAATTTCTTTCTTGAGTGCTCTTATGATTACATGATTCTCTAGAACTTGCTTTAAACCGTTTGAGACTATATTGATACATGTGACAACATGAATATGATAGAGGCATTAGGATTATAACCAGAGCCAAACAGCCATCCATTATTAATGTTCCAAGAGAACACACCCTTAGTGAACCAATTTGAGCCTACATTGAATAAGCTATCTCTTTGGTAACCATAACTTGTCCCTAACCTAAATATACTTATATCTTTACCTTTGTTCCAAAGATGAATTAGCATGTTTTGAGACAAGTTGCAAAGACAAGGAAGATTTATTGAAAATTTGGGTTAGAAACAAGAAATAAGTGTGGGGGGGAAAGAAAGAAAAAAGTCAAGAGAAAAAGAAAGGGATCATTGTCAAATACATTCCCATATTAAAAAAAAAAAAAAAAAAAAACTTCTCTTGAACTTCTATTTAAAGTAAAAAAAAAAAAGATGTTACAAAGTTGGTTAGAATGATGCAAAGGCTCAACATGAATATTTAGCCTATGTTATTATGTGCTTTATAAGAGTTTTGAGAAGTTTTATTTGTATGATCTTTTTGTGTCTCTAAACTTTATGAACTCTTTGGAACCTTTGTGATATCTTTATCCTTTTGTTCTTCAACCACATTACAAACCCCTTGGCCCCATTACAACCTTGATTAAAGACCTCTTGATTCATGAAGTTGTATGATCTAAATAGTGGAGAATAGGTGGACAACCAAGAATATGGTAGAACTGTTTTCATGAGATTGATTGAGTGTAAACTCTTCACCATTACTTTAAAGAGTGAAAATCATGAGGGTATCCCATGTGAGTAGTTGATATTAAGTTTGAATATGCACTATTTTGATTGAAATATGTTATGTTAATATTGGCTTAACTCAAACAATTTACATTCAAGCATGATTTTTTGTGAAATTCTTTAAGCTATTGATTAGTTTATAAGACTTGTTCAAAGATTGTCTCTAATTTGTATTGAAAGGATTAGGAGTAAATATTTTTAGTATATGTAGTTTATTTATATTTTAGTTTTTCAATGTTTGTGGGTATCGTTCTAGTAAACCCTCACGAGACTAAACTCGTCCACTAGGGACACCTAGGGGTTTAAAGGCTTGTGTCACATGCTAAGTGCCACCGTGATTTCCTACGAAAGTGGATTAGATTAGATTTTCTTATTTTATTTTTATTGACTCGTTGCTAGGGACTAGCAACAATCTAAGTGTGGGGGTGTGATAACTCGTATAATTATATAGTTTTTAGTTATGTTTTATTATTGTTTTGTGTCAAATACGAGTTATTATTGTTTAGTCTAATTGTGTTTATGATCTTTATGTATTTTGGTGTTTTTCACAAGTTTCTTTGAGTGATTTCAGATTACTAGAATTAAGGGTAAATCCAGTTCAGTTCCAGTTCCGACACCTTTTGCCATATCAGCTATATCTCGAGTTTCACTGAAGCAATAAGGCTCCCATTTGTAGCCGTGCAAATCTAAGAGGCATATTTATCTTTTTCATGTTTTACACTTCTTGAAACAGAGTCGTTTTCCCTAGCGAAATCGACCATGAAGTTGGCTGATGTGCAATGACGTCTGTGCTGACCTGTTTTCGTATTTTGCCCATATCTTCTTATCCACATCAGCAAATGAGCTGATTCCAACGGCTATGGATCAGTAACTGATAGGGTAACATTTTTCTAGAAGACCATGTGATCAGATAAGGCCTGCAAAATTGACAAAATCGACCATCAAGTTGGCTGATCAAAATCGTCATGTATGACGAAAATTGTTAGAAAATGCACCCACCTATTATACCTACCTTTGAAATTTGTAAAGCTTGTCTCTTGTCATTTAGCCCTCCAAAATGTGTATAAATAGAGGGCCTTGGATGATTGTAAGGGATCATATTGTACATTGGTAGGATATTAGCCATAATAAATAAATTCTCTAAGTTTTCTTCTTCTTTCCTTTCTCTAGTTTTCTTTTTCTTTATTTTCTTCTTCTTCTTTCTTTCTTTTATTTCCTTCTTAGATTCTATTTAATTTTATGTTTATAATGCCTATGCTAGGCTAAACTTCTATTTAGTTAAGGGTGATTTCAAAGCCCTAAACATGTTTTGTGATTGATTTTCAGATTCTATCTATCATTAATTTTCTATCAAAGTTGCTTATGTTCTTCTACAAGAATTGTTCATGATGTTGTCTTGATTTATTTAGGTGTACAACTAGATAGATCTTGATAATTATCTATTGCTAGTCTAGGAGTCTTGATCCGTGTAATTGTCTTGATTTCCTATTCATAAGTGGCAATTTGTGATTAATGATTATGGTCAAGTTTTCAATAATTGCAAAGTGGAACATAACCTAAGTTGAACAATCCGAGCTTATGTGTTTGTTGCTTAGACCAACCTATCTTTCTCATCATAAAGCTGCCATTAAATTGAATTTAGAGAGCTTATTCTAGGTTGTTTAATGGTTAGAGATTAAATAGAGAGCTTGTTCTATTTAACGACAAACTAAGGAAAGATTGGGATAACAGAGCTTGTTGTTATCTACGGTTGTTAACTTTGATAGTTGGTTGATATTGATAGATCTGAAATTGATTCTTAATGATGTCTAGTGGTGGAGAATGAAACCTTAACCATATTTTTCATATTTGATTCTTCTTACTTACTTGTTTTCTTACTTTTCTAGTTTGCTTATTTTTAAAAATATATTTATTTTTATTGGCTGGTTATACCGCCTAATTTGTATATTAACTTTGTTTTATTTTTATTGGCTGGTTATACCGTCTAATTTAGTATATATATTTTTATTGGCTGGTTATACCGCCTAATTTAGTATATCTATTTTTATTGGCTGGTTATACCGCCTTGCATCTTATTCTTATTATTTACTTTAGTTTAAATCTGGCTTCAAAAACCCCTTTTCTTTTATTGTTTTCTTTGAACGTAAGTTATAAACTAATAACTCATAGATTAAAACCCAATCCCTGAAGACTCGACCCTTGCTAATCATTATACTTACAATTGAGCTTTTTAGTGCAAGGTTAAATAAGATACACTCTTTTGGGTGCATCAGTAGTGATGGACCCGGATGGTAGATAGTAGAGCCATTCCTTTGCTGAATCAGCTAGAGAGAATGGGAAGGCTCTCAACTTAACTTGCTCTTCCGTGACCCCTGTTGGTCTCATGCTTGAGCAAACTACATGGAATTCCTTGAGGTGCTTATTTGGATCCTCTCCTGCAAAACCAGATTTTAATTCAAAAGCTACCTCAAGATTAGCATATTCAATGCATAATGGTTGTTGACCCAAGTCCGGAGCGGCTAGCTCCTTGAGAGTTCGGTTGTCAGCTGCTGCCATCTCTCCTTGCTTCTCTTGGATGTTTTGGATCAACTCCTCGATTGGTTGTTGGTGAGAAGTTATAAATTCCCGAATTTTCCTAAGTCGTAAGTCTTCTTCGGGAGCTTGGAACATTCACTAATAAAAAAAACATAAGAAAGTAAATAATTAGAAAAGAAAATAAGAATAAACCAATAAACTAATAAACTAAAGAAAGCAATCCCCGGCAACGGCGCCAAAAATTTGATGCACCCAAAAGAGTGTATCTTATTTAACCTTGCACAAAAAAGATAAATTGTAAGTATAGTAATTAGCAAGGGTCGAGTCCTCAGGGATTGGGTTTTAGTTTATAAGTTAATAGTTTAAAACTTAAATTCAAGAACAATAAAAGAAAAGGGGTTTTTGAAGCCAGATTTAAACTAAAGTAAATAATAAGAATAAGATGCAAGGCGGTATAACCAGCCAATAAAAATATATATACTAAATTAGGCGGTATAACCAGCCAATAAAAATAAAACAAAGTTAATATACAAATTAGGCGGTATAACCAGCCAATAAAAATAAATATACTTTTAAAAATAAGCAAACTAGAAAAGTAAGAAAAC
Organism: Fremontodendron californicum; assembly: GCA_030761205.1. Taxonomy (NCBI): domain Eukaryota; kingdom Viridiplantae; phylum Streptophyta; class Magnoliopsida; order Malvales; family Malvaceae; genus Fremontodendron; species Fremontodendron californicum. Next base: position 8,157,544 of record JAULJL010000037.1, read on the forward strand.
AAGTAAGTAAGAAGAATCAAATATGAAAAATATGGTTAAGGTTTCATTCTCCACCACTAGACATCATTAAGAATCAATTTCAGATCTATCAATATCAACCAACTATCAAAGTTAACAACCGTAGATAACAACAAGCTCTGTTATCCCAATCTTTCCTTAGTTTGTCGTTAAATAGAACAAGCTCTCTATTTAATCTCTAACCATTAAACAACCTAGAATAAGCTCTCTAAATTCAATTTAATGGCAGCTTTATGATGAGAAAGATAGGTTGATCTAAGCAACAAACACATAAGCTCGGATTGTTCAACTTAGGTTATGTTCCACTTTGCAATTATTGAAAACTTGACCATAATCATTAATCACAAATTGCCACTTATGAATAGGAAATCAAGACAATTACACGGATCAAGACTCCTAAACTAGCAATAGATAATTATCAAGATCTATCTAGTTGTACATCTAAATAAATCAAGACAACATCATGAACAATTCTTGTAGAAGAACATAAGCAACTTTGATAGAGAATTAATGATAGATAGAATCTAAAAATCAATCACAAAACATGTCTAGGGCTTTGAAATCACCCTTAACCAAATAGAAGTTTAGCCTAGCATAGGCATTGTAAACATAAACATAAAATTAAAGAGAATCTAAGAAGGAAATAAAAGAAAGAAAGAAGAAGAAGAAAATAAAGAAAAAGAAAACTAGAGAAAAGAAAGAAGAAGAAAACTTAGAGAATTTTATTACAATGGCTAATTTCCTACCAATCTACCATATGATCCTCTACAATCATCCAAGGCCCTCTATTTATACACATTTTGGAGGGCTAAATGACAAGAGAAAAGCTTTACAAATTTCAAAGGTAGGTATAATAGGTGGGTGCATTTTTCTAACAATTTTCGTCATATTGTATGACAATTTTGATCAGCCAACTTGATGGTCGATTTTGTCAATATTGGAGGCCTGATCTGATCACATAGTCTTCTAGAAAAATGTTCTCCTGTCAGTTACTGATCCATAGCCGTTAAAATCAGCTCATTTGCTGATGTGGATAAGAAGATATGGGCAAAATACGAAAACAGGTCAGCACAGACGTCATTGCACATCAGCCAACTTGATGGTCGATTTCGCTAGGGAAAACGACTCCGTTTCAAGAAGTGTGAAACATGAAAAAGATAGATATGCCTCTTAGCTTTGCACGATTAACATTTCAGCCTTATTTCTTCAGTGGAACTCCAGATATAGCTGATATGGCAAAAGGTGTCGGAACTGGAACTGAACTGGATTTGCCCTTAATTCTAGTAATCTGAAATCACTCAAAGAAACTTGTGAAAAACACCAAATTACATAAAAATATAAAAGATCATAAACACAATTAGACTAAACAATAATAACTCGTATTTGACACAAAACAATAATAAAACATAACTAAAAACTATATAATTATACGAGTTATCAGATTGTTCAACTTAGGTTATGTTCCACTTTGCAATTATCGAAAACTTGACCATAATCATTAATCACAAATTGCCACATATGAATAGGAAATCAAGACAATTACATGGATCAAGACTCCTAAACTTGCAATAGATAATTATCAAGATCTATCTAGTTATACACCTAAATAAATCAAGACAACATCATAAATAGTTCTTGTAGAAGAACATAAGCAACTTTGATAGAAAATTAATGATAGATAGAATCTGAAAATCAATTACAAAACATGTCTAGGGCTTTGAAATCACCCTTAACCAAATAAAAGTTTAACATAGCATTGGTATTGTAAACATAAACATAAAATTAAAGAGAATCTAAGAAGGAAATAAAAGAAAGAAAGAAGAAGAAGAAAATAAAGAAAAAGAAAACTAGTGAAAGGAAAGTAGAAGAAAACTTAGAGAATTTTATTATAATGGCTAATATCCTACCAATCTACCATGTCTCTTACAATCATCCAAGGCCCTCTATTTATACACATTTTGGAGAGCTAAATGACAAGAGACAAGCTTTATAAATTTCAAAGGTAGGTATAATAGGTGGGTGCATTTTTCTAACAATTTTCGTCATATTGTATGACAATTCTGATCAGCCAGCTTGATGGTTGATTTTTTCAATGTTGGAGGCTTGATATGATCAAATGGTCTACTAGAAAACTATTCCCCTATCTGTTTGTGATCCATAGCCGTTGGAATCAGCTCATTTTCTCATGTGGATCAGAAGATATGGTCAAAATACCAAAACTGGTCAGAACAGACGTCATTGCACATCAGCCAACTTGATACCACATTTTGCTAGGGAAAACGACTCCGTTTCAAGAAGTGTAAAGCATGAAAAAGATAGATATGCCTCTTAACTTTGCACTGTAAAAATTTCAGCCTTAATGCTTCAGTGAAACTCCAGATATAGCTGATATGGCAAAAGGTGTCGGAACTGGAACTGAACTGGATTTGCCCTTAATTCTTGATTTAACCTAGTAATCTGAAATCACTCAAAAAAACTCGTGAAAAACACCAAATTACATAAAAATATAAAAGATCATAAACACAATTAGACTAAGCAATAATAACTCGTATTTGACACAAAACAATAATAAAACATAACTAAAAACTATATAATTATACGAGTTATCACACCCCCACACTTAGATTGTTGCTAGTCCCTAGCAACGACTCAATCCTAGAAAAAATAAACAGGAAAACAAGTTAAAGGGATCTCAAACAAACAAGCAAGATCAAGCGTAAGAATTGGCAAGGCATCTAATTAAGTATCATTGGCATATTAAGTTCGAGTAAAGGGTCAATGAGATTAAAATTGAAGGCATTACCGTACGATTGAGGAACTTCCTTCTTGGCGAGACTTTAGCTAGCCATGGAGGACTAGGCAAACTATAGCTTCATAAGTACACATGCTAAGATTCTTGTCACCGCAGTTCACAAGTGAACTTGACAAATCTGATCGGTACAGAGATGAATCTGAGGCTTATGGACAAGTGAGGGGTGGAATGTTCAAACATAATCTGAGGTTTATCACAAGTTAGGCTCAAGAAATATAATAATAATGTGATCAATCCTCTCAAAATATTTCCATTCTCACTCATCCTTAGTCCTATGTTCAACATAAATATTTTGAAAAGAAAACAAAAAAGCAAGAAAAGACTCGATCCAAAGAAAATAGAAAAGTAAAAACCTCTCTATAATGAAGAACCTCGAATCTTGAATTCTGATTTTTTTTTAAGCACAAGTGATTTTCTTTTGATTTGTGCCCTCATTGGGACATCTTTTATGCACAATCACATCTATTCATAATCATCATTCTTGTTTTTTTTTTTTTTTTTTTTTTTTTTAGAAATCACATTGGATTCCATACTTTCTTTTTCTTTCTTTTCATTCAATTGATCAAACAAGACAGATTTTCATCAGCTCTTTTTTTTTCAGCATCTTTTTCTCAACTCATCACAACATTGTTTTGGCATCAATAAGTTCGAAGTTCACGACTCTAAAAACAGTCACTCATTCTAACTACCCTCTTTTGCATTATTCCCATTTTTTTTTTTTGATTTCAAAAGATAACAAAATAAACAAGAAGGAAACACACAATCCCAAACCCAATGATCACAAATATTATCATAAAAGTATAAAGAGGGAATGGGGGTCGGAATCGTATTCGTTCACTTTGGCATAATTTCTGGAGTTCATATTGATGCACCCAAAAGAGTGTATCTTATTTAACCTTGCACTAAAAAGATCAATTGTAAATATAATGATTAGCAAGGGTCGAGTCCTCAGGGATTGGGTTTTAATCTATGAGTTATTAGTTTATAACTTACGTTCAAAGAAAACAATAAAAGAAAAGGGGTTTCTGAAGCCAGATTTAAACTAAAGTAAATAATAAGAATAAGATGTAAGGCGGTATAACCAGCCAATAAAAATATATATACTAAATTAGGCGGTATAACCAGCCAATAAAAATAAAACAAAGTTAATATACAAATTAGGCGGTATAACCAGCCAATAAAAATAAATATACTTTTAAAAATAAGCAAACTAGAAAAGTAAGAAAACAAGTAAGTAAGAAGAATCAAATATAAAAATATGGTTAAGGTTTCATTCTCCACCACTAGACATCATTAAGAATCAATTTCAGATCTATCAATATCAACCAACTATCAAAGTTAACAACCGTAGATAACAACAAGCTCTGTTATCCCAATCTTTCCTCAGTTTGTCATTAAATAGAACAAGCTCTCTATTTAATCTCTAACCATTAAACAACCTAGAATAAGCTCTCTAAATTCAATTTAATGGCAGCTTTATGATGAGAAAGATAGGTTGATCTAAGCAACAAACACATAAGCTCGGATTGTTCAACTTAGGTTATGTTCCACTTTGCAATTATTGAAAACTTGACCATAATCATTAATCACAAATTGCCACTTATGAATAGGAAATCAAGACAATTACACGGATCAAGACTCCTAAACTAGCAATAGATAATTATCAAGATCTATCTAGTTGTACACCTAAATAAATCAAGACAACATCATGAACAATTCTTGTAGAAGAACATAAGCAACTTTGATAGAAAATTAATGATAGATAGAATCTGAAAATCAATCACAAAACATGTCTAGGGCTTTGAAATCACCCTTAACCAAATAGAAGTTTAGCCTAGCATAGGCATTGTAAACATAAACATAAAATTAAAGAGAATCTAAGAAGAAAATAAAAGAAAGAAAGAAGAAGAAGAAGAATATTAATTATCCAACCTCTTGCTCTTTCTAAAGAAAAAGAAAACTAGAGAAAAAAAAGAAGAAGAAAACTTAGAGAATTTTATTACAATGGCTAATATCCTACCTATCTACAATATGATCCCTTACAATCATCCAAGGCCCTCTATTTATACACATTTTGGAGGGCTAAATGACAAGAGACAAGCTTTACAAATTTCAAAGGTAGGTATAATAGGTGGGTGCATTTTCTAACAATTTTCGTCATACATGACGATTTTGATCAGCAAACTTGATGGTCGATTTTGTCAATATTGCAGGCCTTATCTGATCACATGGTCTTCTAGAAAAATGTTACCCTATTAGTTACTGATCCATAGCCGTTGGAATCAGCTCATTTGCGGATGTGGATAAGCAGATATGGGCAAAATATGAAAACAGGTCAGCACAGACGTCATTGCACATCAGCCAACTTGATGGTCGATTTCGCTAGGGAAAACGACTCCGTTTCAAGAAGTGTAAAACATAAAAAAGATAGATATGCCTCTTAGCTTTGCACGGCTACAAATTTCAGCCTTATTGCTTCATTGAAACTCCAGATATAGCTGATATGGCAAAAGGTGTCGGAACTGGAACTGAACTGAATTTGCCCTTAATTCTAGTAATCTGAAATCACTCAAAAAAACTTGTGAAAAACACCAAATTACATAAAAATATAAAAGATCATAAACACAATTAGACTAAACAATAATAACTCGTATTTGACACAAAACAATAATAAAACATAACTAAAAACTATATAATTATACGAGTTATCACACCCCCACACTTAGCTTTTTGCTAGTCCTCGAGCAAAATCAAATAAAAATAAAATAAGAAAATCTAATCTAATCCACTTTCGTAGGAAATCACGGTGGCACTTAGCATGTGACACAAGCCTTTAAACCCCTAGGTGTCCCTAGTGGACGAGTTTAGTCTCGTGAGGGTTTACTAGAACGATACCCACAAACATTGAAAAACTAAAATATAAATAAATTACATATACTAAAAATATTTATTCCTAATCCTTTCAATACAAATTAGAGACAATCTTTGAACAAGTCTTATAAACTAATCAATAGCTTAAAGAATTTCACAAAAAATCATGCTTGAATGTAAATTGTTTGAGTTAAGCCAATATTAACATAACATATTTCAATCAAAATAGTGCATATTCAAACTTAATCTCAACTTCTCACATGGGATACTCTCTTGATTTTCACTCTTTAAAGTAGTGGTAAAGTGTTTACACTCAATCAATCTCATGAAAACACTTCTACCATATGCTTGCTTGTCCACCTATTCTCCACTAAAAGATCATGCAACTTCATAAATCAAGAGGTCTTTAATCAAGGTTGTAATGGGGCCAAGAGGTAATAATGTGGTTAAAGAATAAAATGGAAAAGATATCACAAACATTCCAAAGACTTCATAGAATTTAGAGACAAAATAAGATTTTGCAAATAAAACTTTCTCAATATTCTTTAGAAGTACATAATCACATAGGCTGAATATTTCATGTTGAGCCTTTACTTCATTCTAACCAACTTTCGAACATCTTTTTCTTTTCTTTAACTAGAAGTTCAAGAGATTATTCAAAAAAATTTTTTTTTCACATGGGAATGTATTTGGCAATATTCCCTCTATTTTTCTCTTGACTTTTGCCTTTCTCCTCCCCCACACTTATCTTTTGTTCTAACCCAAATTTTCAAAAAGTATCCCTTGTTTTTGCAATATGTCTCAAACATTCTAGTCCATCTTTAGAACAAGGGTAAAGATATAAGTATATTTAGGTTAGGGACAAGTTATGGTTACCAAAGAGATAGCTTATTCAATGTAGGCTCAAATTGGTTCACTAAGGGTGTGTTCTCTTGGAACATTAATAATGGATGGCTGTTTGGCTCTGGTTATAATCCTAATGCCTCTATCATATCAATGTTGTCACATGTATCAATATAGTCTCAAACGGTTTAAAGCAACTTCTAGAGAATCATGTAATCATAAGAGCACTCAAGAAAGAAATTAGATTGATTTGTATAATGCATCAATCATTATAGGCTCAAAAACTCACAAGGATGATTATACAAGTCAGATTAAGTCTAAACATGCTTCTTTCTCAATCAACATATCATATTAACATTGGCTCATAAAAAAGTTGGCATCAAGCTCAATTCTCATGAAAATCTTCTCACTAATAAATCTGTTTTAGACTTATGCAATTCATATCTCATCATTGTATTAAAAAGTAACTAAAACACACTAAAAATAATAATAAAGACTCATAAAAAAATAGTAGACAAAAATAAAAGAAATCCTAAATCATTCCCCCCACACTTAATTCTTACATTGTCCTCAATGTAAGTCTATTAACCCAAATGAATGAATCATGTGTAAGAGAAAAGAACTAATAACATAAGAATAGGAACAACTAAGACTCAAAACAAAACAAAACAAACTCATGCAACCTAAATAATCTTAAAATACTAAACAAAAATTAACAAGTAAACATAAAAAGATTAAAATCAAACTGACAAGGTATGTCTCAAGTCTCCCTTACTCAGACCTTGTCCAGAATGAATACTTCTAAATTGCTTAAAACACAACAAACTTTTTTTTTTGTTTTGAAAAGAAGAAATCAAACTGACAAGGTATGTCTCAAGTCTCCCTTACTCAGACCTTGTTCAGAATGAATACTTCTAAATGGCTTAAAAAAAATTTTTTTTTTTTTTTTTAAATTAGCAAAATATGTCCCTTACCCCCTACTAAAGGTAGAATTTAGGAGATATTACCTGTAGAGGTTGCTAACCACTTATTATAACTGAGACACAACAAACAAAATGTTAGATAATGTCACAAAGACAAAGTACAATCCACTCCTTGCTCGTCCATATCTCTTTTTCTTTTTTCGAGCGTTTGCGAAACAACCGTAGCAGATAAACACTCATAAGCTTGGAGCTTTTTGAGTAAATCTTCAATGGTTGTAGCAGAAATTATGGTTCTCCTTGCCTCTGAAAACATGAATCCATTATCCACAGCATTATCTAAATATGAAAGCAAATTACTAAAATAACCATTAATATTAAGCAAACCAATGGGTTTCTTATTTGTGACCAAAGATGACCAAGAAGCCACGCAAGCTATTTCTTCCAATGTACCCAGACCTCCTGGTAAAGCAATGAATGCATCGGCAGAATGGTACATGATTGTTATCCGTTCAGGGATACTCCAGACTTGTATTTCCTTACCCACGGTAGGTCCACAAAAACTTGTGAATAGTTTTGGCACAATTCCTAGAACTGGACTTCCTCCGGCGTGTGCTGCTGTAGCGACTGCTCCCATTAAACCCGTACTACCGCCTCCATAAATCAACTGGATCTTTTGTTGGGCAAGTATTACTCCAACTCTTATGGCTTCATCAGCGAATATGTTATTTTTCCCTGGATAAGCACCTCCAAAGACACAAATTTTTTTAATGCGTTGGGACGAGGTACTTTCCATTTTTTTTTCTTTTTCGAGTGCCTGAAAGAGAATGAGTACATGGTGTAATATATAGAGGACTGAGTAGTGAATCAGACAAGAGTAATAATGTCGCCGAAAGTGTATCTGACCTGTCAGAAGAAAATATTAACCTAACAAAAGATTTTTGCGTGATTTCAGGAAGAAAATCAAAAAGAGAAGAAAAATCAACCGTAAAAGACAAATAAAAAAAATGAGAATAATTACACAAATCGAATAACACGTAAATTAAACCGAAATAAAGTTATTGCAAATCAAACCAAAAGCTGAGAAGTCATTTATTGTAGTTGTGATTGTGGCTCACATCTTCCTCTGGTTTTACGTCCAGAAACGGCTTAAACGCCTTCTATGAGTCGAGGATATGCTTCCCATCCAGTTTTCTTACAATCTGGCAAACAGGGTCTTTTAACATCAGATTCCCAAGATGTTGCCATTCCCTTTGGAATTGCGGCCATAAATCAAGAATTTCTCTTTGTACGTCTCCACTAGGATGCGTCTCAAGAGAAAGTTGGATATTACCCAAATTCTCCTTACTCAGTCCATCCTTAATGAATTCAATTTTATCATCTCGATTAAAGGACGGAATCCCAATAGAACGACATTTACCGTTACACGTCCATCGTGCACATTTGTGGCAATTTGAACTCATGCGCTTTGCTCGTCGCTTCTTTGCAAAAGTGCTTCTACCTGTACCTGGTAAATGCAAAACAGGAAGATATTCATCTTTACGTACCTTGGCTTCAATTATCCAACGTATGTCGTCAGGAATCCCTTTGTGCATAAGCATTCTTAATCTTTCAAATCGAACTTGGTAAAGCGTCAGTAAAATATTTCGAGGAAAAGGAGGAAATCGTTTCTGCAATCTTGTGAGAATATCATCCATCCTGAAAAAAAATGAAAAAAATTGAAAGAGAAATTGGAAGAGAAATTTATATACAATATCAGTTTTGTGGGTAGCTGATGGAACCGATTTAAATAATCACGGAGTACCGTTATCCGCCATTTAACCGGGGTTAAAAAAATTAAAAATTATATTTACATCTAGTTATTTTCAAAACAAGGATCAGAAAGAAAAACAACATAAAAAGACTCAAAAACAAAACACTCTAAATAAAATCCTAAATTCTTCCTCCCACACATAATTTTTACATTGTCATTAATGTAATGCTATTAATCCCAAATAAAAGAATCATGTGTAAGTGAAAAGAACTAATAAACAAAATAAACTTATGCAGCCTAAATGAACTTAGAAACAGTAAACACAATTAACAAAGAAACATAAGAAATAAAATAAAAACAATAAAAATAATAAAAGAAAAAGGAAAAGAAAGAGAAAGCAAATCTGAATATGGAAGGTTGGTAATTTCATCTTTAATTGGGCTGCCTTCCCAATTAACACTTGAGTTAGTGTTTTGAATCTAACCAACACCCTTTCTTGGCTTTTTAGGCTTGTCAGGCTCATACATGAAATTTCCCAAAATTATGCGTTTGAGAGGAAGCTTTCTTTGCACAACAGTGGATGCATTCTCCATTACAAGTATTATTCCATCATCCTTGGTGGTGCATATCTCATCGAGGAATGGTGCATCTTTTGGTACTTGTTGAATGACATCCACAAACAAACTGTTTAAGGTTTCCAGCGTGTCTTGTTCATGTTCATCCTCCTTGAACTTTGCGAATCTACTAGGAAAAGGTGGAGACGAAACATTAGTAAAAATTGGAATCTCAAACGTTACCTCAGGTGCCGAAATACTCTTATTTGTATTTGTGGCTTCATTATCCTCAAGAATAGAATCCATCTCTAATTCTGTCTCATCCTCATCTTGTTCCTCATTCCTCAAGGTCACAATAGTAGTATTCTCCTTTGGGTTAATCATTGTTTGGGCAGAGAGTTCTTCAGATCTTTGTGCTACCCATACCACCATACTACTAGCCAATAGGCTCATTTGCCTTTCCAAACTCCGGATGCTTGCCCTTGTTTCCTGTTGAAATTGCAAAGTATTAGTAACAAGAGAATCGACAAGATCTTCTAAAGAAGTACCTGAGTTTTGAGTCATATGTGGTGGTTGAAGAAGATCTGGTTCTTGAGACCATGATTGATTGAAGCTAGATGGATGAGTGTAATTGGCATAAGGATCTACTTCTTGGTAATTTTCTGAGTAGCCATAATTAGTATGATCCCACCATCCCTCATGGTAAGTGTTTGAGTAATGATCATACAGTTGGTCTTGGAACACTTGATGGCCTTGACATCCTCCCATGGCCAATTGTTGAACTGGGTAGGTGAGATTGGTTTGTTGATTTTCCATGTTCATGTATGCCACCAACTCTTCAAGTGTTAGATTGCTCAAGTCCATCGTTTTTTTTTTTTTTTTTTTTTCAAAATTTGATAAGAAAAACTTGTATGTACAAGAAAAATAAAATTAATTACAACTGAAAATAAGAATAAACCAATGAACTAATAAACTAAAGAAAGCAATCTGATGCACCCAAAAGAGTGTATCTTATTTAACCTTGCACTAAAAAGATAATTTGTAAGTATAGTACTTAGCAAGGGTCGAGTCCTCAGGGATTGGGTTTTAGTTTATAAGTTAATAGTTTAAAACTTACATTCAAAGAAAACAATAAAAGAAAAGGGGTTTTTGAAGCCAGATTTAAACTAAAGTAAATAATAAGAATAAGATGCAAGGCGGTATAACCAGCCAATAAAAATATATATACTAAATTAGGCGGTATAACCAGCCAATAAAAATATATATACTAAATTAGGCGGTATAACCAGCCAATAAAAATAAAACAAAGTTAATATACAAATTAGGCGGTATAACCAGCCAATAAAAATAAATATACTTTTAAAAATAAGCAAACTAGAAAAGTAAGAAAACAAGTAAGTAAGAAGAATCAAATATGAAAAATATGGTTAAGGTTTCATTCTCCACCACTAGACATCATTAAGAATCAATTTCAGATCTATCAATATCAACCAACTATCAAAGTTAACAACCGTAGATAACAACAAGCTCTGTTATCCCAATCTTTCCTTAGTTTGTCGTTAAATAGAACAAGCTCTCTAATTAATCTCTAACCATCAAACAACCTAGAATAAGCTCTCTAGATTCAATTTAATGGCAGCTTTATGATGAGAAAGATAGGTTGATCTAAGCAACAAACACATAAGCTCGGATTGTTCAACTTAGGTTATGTTCCACTTTGCAATTATTGAAAACTTGACCATAATCATTAATCACAAATTGCCACTTATGAATAGGAAATCAAGACAATTACACGGATCAAGACTCCTAAACTAGCAATAGATAATTATCAAGATCTATCTAGTTGTACACCTAAACAAATCAAGACAACATCATGAACAATTCTTGTAGAAGAACATAAGCAACTTTGATAGAAAATTAATGATAGATAGAATCTGAAAATCAATTATAAAACATGTCTAGAGCTTTGAAATCACCCTTAACCAAATAGAAGTTTAGCCTAGCATAGGCATTGTAAACATAAACATAAAATTAAAGAAAATCTAAGAAGAAAATAAAAGAAAGAAAGAAGAAGAGGAAGAATATTAATTATCCAACCTCTTGCTCTCTCTAAAGAAAAAGAAAACTAGAGAAAAGAAAGAAAACTAGAGAAAAGAAAGAAGAAGAAAACTTAGAGAATTTTATTAAAATGGCTAATATCCTACCTATGTACAATATGATTCTCTACAATCATCCAAGGCCCTCTATTTATACACATTTTGGAAGGCTAAATGACAAGAGACAAGCTTTACAAATTTCAAAGGTAGGTATAATAGGTGGGTGAATTTTTCTAACAATTTTCGTCATATTGTATGACAATTTTGATCAGCCAACTTGATGGTCGATTTCGTCAATGTTGGAGGCCTGATCTGATCACATGGTCTTCTAGAAAAAGGTTTCCCTATCAGTTACGGATCCATAGCCGTTGAAATCAGCTCATTTGCTGATGTGGATAAGTCGATATGGGCAAAATACGAAAACATGTCAGCACAGACGTCATTGCACATCAGCCAACTTGATGGTCGATTTCGTCAATATTAGAGGCCTGATCTGATCATATGGTCTTCTAGACAAAGGTTCCCGCATCAGTTACGGATCCATAGCCATTGGAATTAGCTCATTTGCTGATGTGGATAAGCAGATATGGGCAAAATACGAAAACAGGTCAGCACAGACGTCATTGCACATCATCCAACTTGATGGTCGATTTCGCTAGGGAAAACGACTCCGTTTCAAGAAGTATAAAACATGAAAAAGATAGATATGCCTCTTAGCTTTGCACGGATACAAATATCAGCCTTATTGCTTCAGTGAAACTCCAGATATAGCTGATATGGCAAAATGTGTCGGAACTGGAACTGAACTGGATTTGCCCTTAATTCTAGTAATCTGAAATCACTCAAAGAAACTTGTGAAAAACACCAAATTACATAAAAATATAAAAGATCATAAACACAATTAGACTAAACAATAATAACTCGTATTTGACACAAAACAATAATAAAACATAACTAAAAACTATATAATTATACGAGTTATCACACCCCCACACTTAGATTGTTGCTAGTCCCTAGCAACGACTCAATAAAAATAAAATAAGAAAATCTAATCTAATCCACTTTCGTAGGAAATCACGGTGGCACTTAGCATGTGACACAAGCCTTTAAACCCCTAGGTGTCCCTAGTGGACGAGTTTAGTCTCGTGAGGGTTTACTAGAACGATACCCACAAACATTGAAAAATTAAAATATAAATAAACTACATATAAATAAACTACATATACTAAAAATATTTACTCCTAATCCTTTCAATACAAATTAGAGACAATATTTGAACAAGTCTTATAAACTAATCAATAGCTTAAAAAATTTCACAAAAAATCATGCTTGAATGTAAATTGTTTGAGTTAAGCCAATATTAGCATAACATATCTCAATCAAAATAGTGCATGTTCAAATTTAATCTCAACTTCTCACATGGGATACTCTCTTGATTTTCACTCTTTAAAGTAGTGGTAAAGTGTTTACACTCAATCAATCTCATGAAAACACTTCTACCATATGCTTGCTTGTCCACCTATTCTCCACTAAAAGATCATGCAACTTCATAAATCAAGAGGTCTTTAATCAAGGTTGTAATGGGGCCAAGGGGTTTGTAATGTGGTTGAAGAACAAAAGGACAAAGATATCACAAAGGTTCCAAAGAGTTCATAAAGTTTAGAGACATAAAAAGATTATACAAAGAAACTTCTCAAAACTCTTTACAAGTACATAGTCACCTAGGCCGGATATTCATGTTGGGCCTTTTCTTCATTCTAAACAACTTTGTAACATCTTTTTCTTTTTCCACAAATTCAAGAGATGATTCATTTTTTTTTTATATAGGAATGTATTTGCCAGTATTCCATTTCTTTTTCTCTTGACTTTTCTTTTCTTTTCCCCCCACACTTATTTCTTGTTTCTAACCAAAAAATATCCCTTGTCTTTGCAACTTGTCTCAAATCATGCTAATTCATCTTTGGAACAAAGGTAAAGATATAAGTATATTTAGGTTAGGGACAAGTTATGGTTACCAAAGAGATAGCTTATTCAATGTAGGCTCAAATTGGTTCACTAAGGGTGTGTTCTCTTGGAACATCAATAAGGGATGGTTGTTTGGCCCTGGCTAAAAATCCTAATGCCTCTATCATATTCATGTTGTCACATGCATCAATATAGTCTCAAACGGTTTAAAGCAAGTTCTAGAGAATCATGTAATCATAAGAGCACTCAAGAAAGAAATTAGATTGATTTGTATAATGCATCAATCATTTTAGGCTCAAAAACTCACAAGAATGATTATACAAGTCAGATTAAGTCTAAACATGCTTCTTTCTCAATCAACATATCATATTAACATTGGCTCATAAAAAGGTTGACATCAAGCTCAATTCTCATGAAAATCTTCTCACTAATAAATATGTTTTAGACTTATGCAATTCATATCTCATCATTGTATTAAAAAGGAACTAAAACACACTAAAAAATAATAATAATAATAAAGACTCATAAAAAAAAATAATAGACAAAAATAAAAGAAATCCTAAATCATTCCCCCCACACTTAATTCTTACATTGTCCTCAATGTAAGTCTATTAACCCAAATGAAAGAATCATGTGTAAGAGAAAAGAACTAATAACATAAGAATAGGAACAACTAAGACTCAAAACAAAACAAACTCATGAAACCTAAATAATCCTAAAATACTAAACAAAAATTAACAAGTAAACATAAAAAGATTAAAATCAAACTGACAAGATATGTCTCAAGTCTCCCTTACTCAGACCTTGTTCAGAATGAATACTTCTAAATTGCTTAAAACACAACAAACTTTTTTTTTTTTTTGAAAAGAAGAAATCAAACTGACAAGGTATGTCTCAAGTCTCCCTTACTCAGACCTTGTTCAGAATGAATACTTCTAAATTGCTTAAAACACAACAAACTTTTTTTTTTTTTTTAAGAAGGTAAAATTTAGGAGATATTACCTGTAGAGGTTGCTAACCACTTATTATAACTGAGACACAACAAACAAAATGTTAGATAATGTCACAAAGACAAAGTGCAATCCACTCCTTGCTCGTCCATATCTCTTTTTCTTTTTCCGAGCGTTTGCGAAACAACCGTAGCAGATAAATACTCATAAGCTTGGAGCTTTTTGAGTAAATCTTCAATGGTTGTAGCAGAAATTATGGTTCTCCTTGCCTCTGAAAACATGAATCCATTATCCACAGCATTATCTAAATATGAAAGCAAATTACTAAAATAACCATTAATATTAAGCAAACCAATGGGTTTCTTATTTGTGACCAAAGATGACCAAGAAGCCACGCAAGCTATTTCTTCCAATGTACCCAGACCTCCTGGTAAAGCAATGAATGCATCGGCAGAATGGTACATGATTGTTATCCGTTCAGGGATACTCCAGACTTGTATTTCCTTACCCAAGGTAGGTCCACAAAAATCTGTGAATAGTTTTGGCACGATTCCTAGAACTGGACTTCCTCCGGCGTGTGCTGCTGTAGCGACTGCTCCCATTAAACCCGTACTACCGCCTCCATAAATCAAGTGGATCTTTTGTTGGGCAAGTATTACTCCAACTCTTATGGCTTCATCAGCGAATATGTTATTTTTCCCTGGATAAGCACCTCCAAAAACACAAATTTTTTTAATGCGTTGGGACGAAGTACTTTCCATTTTTTTTTTCTTTTTTTTTTTTCTTTTTTTCGAGTGCCTGAAAGAGAATGAGTACATGGTGTAATATATAGAGGACTGAGTAGTGAATCAGAAAAGAGTAATAATGTCGCCGAAAGTGTATCTGACCTGTCAGAAGAAAATGTTAACCTAACAAAAGATTTTTGCGTGATTTCAGGAAGAAAATCAAAAAAAGAAGAAAAATCAACCGTAAAAGTCAAGAGTAATAATGTCGCCGAAAGTGTATTTGACCTGTCAGAAGAAAATGTTAACCTAACAAAAGATTTTTGCGTGATTTCAGGAAGAAAATAAAAAAGAGAAGAAAAATCAACCGTAAAAGACAAATAAAAAAAATGAGAATAATTACACAAATCGAATAACACGTAAATTAAACCGAAATAAAGTTATTGCAAATCAAACCAAAAGCTGAGAAGTCATTTATTGTAGTTGTGATTGTGGCTCACATCTTCCTCTGGTTTTACGTCCAGAAACGGCTTAAACGCCTTCTATGAGTCGAGGATATGCTTCCCATCTAGTTTTCTTACAAGCTGGCAAATAGGGTCTTTTAACATCAGATTCCCAAGATGTTGCCATTCCCTTTGGAATTGCGGCCATAAATCAAGAATTTCTCTTTGTACGTCTCCACTAGGATGCGTCTCAAGAGAAAGTTGGATATTACCCAAATTCTCCTTACTCAGTCCATCCTTAATGAATTCAATTTTATCATCTCGATTAGAGGACGGAATCCCAATTGAACGACATTTACCGTTACACGTCCATCGTGCACATTTGTGGCAATTTGAACTCATGCGCTTTGCTCGTCGCTTCTTTGCAAAAGTGCTTCTACCTGTACCTGGTAAATGCAAAACAGGAAGATATTCATCTTCACGTACCTTGGCTTCAATTATCCAACGTATGTCGTCAGGAATCCCTTTGTGCATAAGCATTCTTAATCTTTCAAATCGAACTTGGTAAAGCTTCAGTAAAATATTTCGAGGAAAAGGAGGAAATCGTTTCTGCAATCTTGTGAGAATATCATCCATCCTGAAAAAAAAATGAAAGAGAAATTGAAAGAGAAATTTATATACAATATCAGTTTTGTGGGTAGCTGATGGAACCGATTTAAATAATCACGGAGTACCGTTATCCGCCATTTAACCGGGGTAAAAAAATAAAAATTATATTTACATCTAGTTATTTTCAAAACAAGGATCAGAAAGAAAAACAAGATAAAAAAAAACTCAAAAACAAAACACTCTAAATAAAATCCTAAATTCTCCCCCCCACACATAATTCTTACATTGTCATTAATGTAATGCTATTATCCCCCAATGCAAGAATTATATGTAAGAGAAAAGAACTATTAAACAAAAGAAACTTATGCAGCCTAAATGAACTTAAAAACAGTAAACACAATTAACAAAGAAACATAAGAAATAAAAATAAAAACAATAAAAATAATAAAAGAAAAAGGAAAAGAAAGAGAAAGAGAAAGCAAATCTGAATATGGAAGGTTGGCAATTTCATCTTTAACTGGGCTGCCTTCCCAATTAACACTTGAGTTAGTGTTTTGAATCTAACCAACACCCCTTCTTGGCTTTTTAGGCTTGTTAGGCTCATACATGAAATTTCCCAAATTTATGCGTTTGAGAGGAAGCTTTCTTTGCACAACAGTGGATGCATTCTCCATTACAAGTATTATTCCATCATCATTGGTGGTGCATATCTCATCGAGGAATGGTGTATCTTTTGGTACTTGTTGAATGACATCCACAAACAAACTGTTTAAGGTTTCCAGCATGTTTTGTTCATGTTCCTCCTCTTTGAACTTTGCGAATCTACTAGGGAAAGGTGGAGAAAAAACATTAGTAAAAATTGGAATCTTAAACGTTACCTCAGGTGCCGAAATACTCTTATTTGGATCATTGGCTTCATTATCCTCAAGAATAGAATCCATCTCTAATTTTGTCTCATCCTCATCTTGTTCCTCATTCTTCAAGGTCACAACAGTAGCATTCTCCTTTGGGTTAATCATCGTTTGGGCTAGGAGTTCTTCAGATCTTTGTGCTACCCATCCCACCATACTACTAGCCAATAGGCTCATTTGCCTTTCCAAACTCTGGATGCTTGCCCTTGTTTCCTGTTGAAATTGCAAAGTATCAGTAACAAGAGAATGTACAAGATCTTCTAAAGAAGTACCTGAGTTTTGAGTCATATGTGGTGGTTGAAAAAGATCTGGTTCTTGAGACCATGATTGATTGAAGCTAGATGAATGAGTGTAATTGGCATAAGGATCTACTTCTTGGTAATTTTTCGAGTAGCCATAATTAGTATGATCCCACCATCCCTCATGGTAAGTGTTGGAGTAATGATCATGCGGTTGGTCTTGGAACCATTGATGGCCTTGACATCCTCCCATGGCCAATTGTTGAACTGGGGAGGTGAGATTGGCTTGTTGATTCTCCATATTCATGTATGCCACCAACTCTTCAAGTGTTAGATTGCTCAATTCCATCGTTTTTTTTATTTTTATTTTTATTTTTTTTGAAAATTTGATAAGAAAAACTACTATGTACAAGAAAATAAAACTAATTAGAACTGAAAATAAGAATAAACCAATTAACAAATAAACTAAAGAAAGCAACCCCCGGCAACGGCGCCAAAAACTTGATGCACCCAAAAGAGTGTATCTTATTTAACCTTGCACTAAAAAGATAATTTGTAAGTATAGTAGTTAGCAAGGGTCGAGTCCTCAGGGATTGGGTTTTAGTTTATAAGTTAATAGTTTAAAACTTACATTCAAAGAAAACAATAAAAGAAAAGGGGTTTTTGAAGCCAGATTTAAACTAAAGTAAATAATAAGAATAAGATGCAAGGCGGTATAACCAGCCAATAAAAATATATATACTAAATTAGGCGGTATAACCAGCCAATAAAAATATATATACTAAATTAGGCGGTATAACCAGCCAATAAAAATAAAACAAAGTTAATATACAAATTAGGCGGTATAACCAGCCAATAAAAATAAATATACTTTTAAAAATAAGCAAACTAGAAAAGTAAGAAAACAAGTAAGTAAGAAGAATCAAATATGAAAAATATGGTTAAGGTTTCATTCTCCACCACTAGACATCATTAAGAATCAATTTCAGATCTATCAATATCAACCAACTATCAAAGTTAACAACCGTAGATAACAACAAGCTCTGTTATCCCAATCTTTCCTTAGTTTGTCGTTAAATAGAACAAGCTCTCTAATTAATCTCTAACCATCAAACAACCTAGAATAAGCTCTCTAGATTCAATTTAATGGCAGCTTTATGATGAGAAAGATAGGTTGATCTAAGCAACAAACACATAAGCTCGGATTGTTCAACTTAGGTTATGTTCCACTTTGCAATTATTGAAAACTTGACCAAAATCATTAATCACAAATTGCCACTTATGAATAGGAAATCAAGACAATTACACGGATCAAGACTCCTAAACTAGCAATAGATAATTATCAAGATCTATCTAGTTGTACACCTAAACAAATCAAGACAACATCATGAACAATTCTTGTAGAAGAACATAAGCAACTTTGATAGAAAATTAATGATAGATAGAATCTGAAAATCAATTATAAAACATGTCTAGAGCTTTGAAATCACCCTTAACCAAATAGAAGTTTAGCCTAGCATAGGCATTGTAAACATAAACATAAAATTAAAGAAAATCTAAGAAGAAAATAAAAGAAAGAAAGAAGAAGAGGAAGAATATTAATTATCCAACCTCTTGCTCTCTCTAAAGAAAAAGAAAACTAGAGAAAAGAAAGAAAACTAGAGAAAAGAAAGAAGAAGAAAACTTAGAGAATTTTATTAAAATGGCTAATATCCTACCTATGTACAATATGATTCTCTACAATCATCCAAGGCCCTCTATTTATACACATTTTGGAAGGCTAAATGACAAGAGACAAGCTTTACAAATTTCAAAGGTAGGTATAATAGGTGGGTGAATTTTTCTAACAATTTTCGTCATATTGTATGACAATTTTGATCAGCCAACTTGATGGTCGATTTCGTCAATGTTGGAGGCCTGATCTGATCACATGGTCTTCTAGAAAAAGGTTCCCCTATCAGTTACGGATCCATAGCCGTTGAAATCAGCTCATTTGCTGATGTGGATAAGCAGATATGGGCAAAATACGAAAACATGTCAGCACAGACGTCATTGCACATCAGCCAACTTGATGGTCGATTTCGTCAATATTAGAGGCCTGATCTGATCATATGGTCTTCTAGACAAAGGTTCCCGTATCAGTTACGGATCCATAGCCATTGGAATCAGCTCATTTGCTGATGTGGATAAGCAGATATGGGCAAAATACGAAAACAGGTCAGCACAGACGTCATTGCACATCATCCAACTTGATGGTCGATTTCGCTATGGAAAACGACTCCGTTTCAAGAAGTATAAAACATGAAAAAGATAGATATGCCTCTTAGCTTTGCACGGATACAAATTTCAGCCTTATTGCTTCAGTGAAACTCCAGATATAGCTGATATGGCAAAATGTGTCGGAACTGGAACTGAACTGGATTTGCCCTTAATTCTAGTAATCTGAAATCACTCAAAGAAACTTGTGAAAAACACCAAATTACATAAAAATATAAAAGATCATAAACACAATTAGACTAAACAATAATAACTCGTATTTGACACAAAACAATAATAAAACATAACTAAAAACTATATAATTATACGAGTTATCACAATCCCCGGCAACGGCGCCAAAAACTTGATGCACCCAAAAGAGTGTATCTTATTTAACCTTGCACTAAAAAGATCAATTGTAAGTATAATGATTAGCAAGGGTCGAGTCCTCAGGGATTGGGTTTTAATCTATGAGTTATTAGTTTATAACTTACGTTCAAAGAAAACAATAAAAGAAAAGGGGTTTCTGAAGCCAAATTTAAACTAAAGTAAATAATAAGAATAAGATGTAAGGCGGTATAACCAGCCAATAAAAATATATATACTAAATTAGGCGGTATAACCAGCCAATAAAAATATATATACTAAATTAGGCGGTATAACCAGCCAATAAAAATAAAACAAAGTTAATATACAAATTAGGCGGTATAACCAGCCAATAAAAATAAATATACTTTCAAAAATAAGCAAACTAGAAAAGTAAGAAAACAAGTAAGTAAGAAGAATCAAATATAAAAATATGGTTAAGGTTTCATTCTCCACCACTAGACATCATTAAGAATCAATTTCAGATCTATCAATATCAACCAACTATCAAAGTTAACAACCGTAGATAACAACAAGCTCTGTTATCCCAATCTTTCCTTAGTTTGTCGTTAAATAGAACAAGCTCTCTATTTAATCTCTAACCATTAAACAACCTAGAATAAGCTCTCTAAATTCAATTTAATGGCAGCTTTATGATGAGAAAGATAGGTTGATCTAAGCAACAAACACATAAGCTCGGATTGTTCAACTTAGGTTATGTTCCACTTTGCAATTATTGAAAACTTGACCATAATCATTAATCACAAATTGCCACTTATGAATAGGAAATCAAGACAATTACACGGATCAAGACTCCTAAACTAGCAATAGATAATTATCAAGATCTATCTAGTTGTACACCTAAATAAATCAAGACAACATCATGAACAATTCTTGTAGAAGAACATAAGCAACTTTGATAGAAAATTAATGATAGATAGAATCTGAAAATCAATCACAAAACATGTCTAGGGCTTTGAAATCACCCTTAACCAAATAGAAGTTTAGCCTAGCATAGGCATTGTAAACATAAACATAAAATTAAAGAGAATCTAAGAAGAAAATAAAAGAAAGAAAGAAGAAGAAGAAGAATATTAATTATCCAACCTCTTGCTCTTTCTAAAGAAAAAGAAAACTAGAGAAAAGAAAGAAGAAGAAAACTTAGAGAATTTTATTACAATGGCTAATATCCTACCTATCTACAATCATCCAAGGCCCTCTATTTATACACATTTTGGAGGGCTAAATGACAAGAGACAAGCTTTACAAATTTCAAAGGTAGGTATAATAGGTGGGTGCATTTTCTAACAATTTTCGTCATACATGACGATTTTGATCAGCCAACTTGATGGTCGATTTTGTCAATTTTTCAGGCCTTATCTGATCACATGGTCTTCTAGAAAAGTAAGAAAACAAGTAAGTAAGAAGAATCAAATATAAAAATATGGTTAAGGTTTCATTCTCCACCACTAGACATCATTAAGAATCAATTTCAGATCTATCAATATCAACCAACTATCAAAGTTAACAACCGTAGATAACAACAAGCTCTGTTACCCTATCAGTTACTGATCCATAGCCGTTGGAATCAGCTCATTTGCTGATGTGGATAAGCAGATATGGGCAAAATACGAAAACAGGTCAGCACAGACGTCATTGCACATCAGCCAACTTGATGGTCGATTTCGCTAGGGAAAACGACTCCGTTTCAAGAAGTGTAAAACATGAAAAAGATAGATATGCCTCTTAGCTTTGCACGGCTACAAATTTCAGCCTTATTGCTTCAGTGAAACTCCAGATATAGCTGATATGGCAAAAGGTGTCGGAACTGGAACTGAACTGGATTTGCCCTTAATTCCAGTAATCTGAAATCACTCAAAGAAACTTGTGAAAAACACCAAATTACATAAAAATATAAAAGATCATAAACACAATTAGACTAAACAATAATAACTCGTATTTGACACAAAACAATAATAAAACATAACTAAAAACTATATAATTATACGAGTTATCACATATCTAGGGATCCAACCCGAAGGTTTACAACCTATGGGCTCCTAATGTAAGGGGGGCAAAGATAAGGGGCTTTCTAGATAGTGACTTTGTTCTAAGATCAGATCATGTATAGATGCAAGCATCTATATGATGACCTAAATCTGCATGTGGAATGAAGAGAAAAAGTAAACTTACTATGTCTTCCGAGTTTTTCGTGGCTTTCCAAAGGCTCACCATGAATTCACATTCCAACAAAAATCGAACCGATCTGCCAAAAACAATCTCAAAGACATTTGATCATCAAAAATATTCAATTTTCAGAAAACCAAATTGAAAATAACCTAGATAACTTAATCAAAGCCTTTGTAACTCTATTGCTTTATCCACATGCTTGCCAAGATTATACTAATACTCAAATAAATAAAAAATACATACACGAAAGTAGTAAAACACATGCAGATAATAAACGGACCAGATAGTGTTTTTTTTTTTTTTGAAAAGATTAAATCAAACTGACAAGGTATGTCTCAAGTCTCCCTTACTCAGACCTTGTTCAGAATGAATACTTCTAAATGGCTTAAAACACAAGAATATTTTTTTTTTTTTTTACAAATTAGCAAAATATGTCCCTTACCCCCTACTAAAATATGACATTGTCCCCAATGTCAAATTTTAAAGGTAGAATTTAGGAGATATTACCTGCAGAGGTTGCTAACCACTTATTATAACTGAGACACAACAAACAAAATGTTAGATAATGTCACAAAGACAAAGTGCAATCCACTCCTTGCTCGTCTATATCTCTTTTTCTTTTTCCGAGCGTTTGCGAAACAACCGTAGCAGGTAAATACTCATAAGCTTGGAGCTTTTTGAGTAAATCTTCAATGGTTGTAGCAGAAATTATGGTTCTCCTTGCCTCTGAAAACATGAATCCATTTTCCACAGCATTATCTAAATATGAAAGCAAATTACTAAAATAACCATTACTATTAAGCAAACCAATGGGTTTCTTTTTTGTGACCAAAGATGACCAAGAAGCCACGCAAGCTATTTCTTCCAATGTACCCAGACCTCCTGGTAAAGCAATGAATGTATCGGCACAATGGTACATGATTGTCATCCGTTCAGGGATACTCCAGACTTGTATTTCCTTACCCACGGTAGGTCCACAAAAACCTGTGAATAGTTTTGGCACGATTTCTAGAACTGGACTTCCTCCGGCGTGTGCTGCTGTAGCGACTGCTCCCATTAAACCCGTACTACCGCCTCCATAAATCAACTGGATCTTTTGTTGGCCAAGTATTACTCCAACTCTTATGGCTTCATCAGCTAATATTTTATTTTTCCCTGGATAAGCACCTCCAAAGACACAAATTTTTTGAATGCGCTGGGACGAAGTACTTTCCATTTTTTTTTTCGAGTGCCTGAAAGAGAATGAGTACATGGTGTAATATATAGAGGACTGAGTAGTGAATCAGACAAGAGTAATAATGTCGCCGAAAGTGTATTTGACCTGTCAGAAGAAAATGTTAACATAACAAAAGATTTTTGCGTGATTTCAGGAAGAAAATCAAAAAGAGAAGAAAAATCAACCGTAAAAGACCAATGCAAAAAAAAAAAACGAGAATAATTACACAATTCGAACAACACGTAAATTAAACCGAAATGAAGTTATTGCAAATCAAACCAAAAGCTGAGAAGTCATTTATTGTAGTTGTGATTGTGGCTCACATCTTCCTCTGGTTTTACGTCCAGAAACGGCTTAAACGCCTTCTATGAGTCGAGGATATGCTTCCCATCCAGTTTTCTTACAAGCTGGCAAACAGGGTCTTTTAACATCAGATTCCCAAGATGTTGCCATTTCCTTTGGAATTGCGACCATAAATCAAGAATTTCCCTTTGTACGTCTCCACTAGGATGCGTCTCAAGAGAAAGTTGGATATTACCCAAATTCTCCTTACTCAGTCCATCCTTAATGAATTCAATTTTATCATCTCGATTAGAGGACGGAATCCCAATAGAACAACATTTACCGTTACACGTCCATCGTGCACATTTGTGGCAATTTGAACTCATGCGCTTTGCTCGTCGCTTCTTTGCAAAAGTGCTTCTACCTGTACCTGGTAAATGTAAAACAGGAAGATATTCATCTTCACGTACCTTGGCTTCAATTATCCAACGTATGTCTTCAGGAATCCCTTTGTGCATAAGCATTCTTAATCTTTCAAATCGAACTTGGTAAAGCTTCAGTAAAATATTTCGAGGAAAATGAGGAAATCGTTTCTGCAATCTTGTGAGAATATCATCCATCCTGAAAAAAAAATGAAAAAAAAATGAAAGAGAAATTTATATACAATATCAGTTTTGTGGGTAGCTGATGGAACCGACTTAAATAATCACGGAGTACCGTTATCCACCATTTAACCGGGGTTAAAAAAAATTATATTTACATCTAGTAAATGGTTTGAGTTAAGCTAAAATTAACATAACATAACAAAATAGTGCATGTTCAAACTTAATCTCAACTTCTCACATGGGATACCCTCATGATTTTCACTCTTTAAAGTAGTGGTGAAGTGTTTACACTCAATCAATCTCATGAAAACAATTCTACCATATTCTTGCTTGTCCACCTATTCTCTACTATTTAGATCATACAACTTCATGAATCAGGAGGTCTTTAATCAAGGTTGTAATGGGGCCAAGGGGTTTGTAATGTGGTTGAAGAACAAAAGGATAAAGATATCACAAAGGTTCCAAAGAGTTCATAAAGTTTAGAGACATAATAAGATCATACAAAGAAACTTCTCAAAACACTTTACAAGTACATAGTCACCTAGGCCGAATATTCATGTTGGGCCTTTTCTTCATTCTAAACAACTTTGTAACATTTTTTTCCACAGATTCAAGAGATGATTCATATTTTTTTTTTTTTTTTTACATAGGAATGTATTTGCCAGTATTCCATTTCTTTTTCTCTTGACTTTTCTTTTCTTTCCCCCCCACACTTATTTCTTGTTTCTAACCCAAATTTTCAATAGATCTTCCTTGTCTTTGCAACTTTTCTCAAAACATGCTAATTCATCTTTGGAACAAAGGTAAAGATATAAATAAGTATATTTAGGTTAGGGACAAGTTATGGTTACGAAAGAGATATCATATTAAATGTAGGCTCAAATTGGTTCACTAAGGGTGTGTTCTCTTGGAACATCAATAAAGGATGGCTGTTTGGCCCTGGCTAAAAATCCTAATGCCTCTATCATATTCATGTTGTCACATGCATCAATATAGTCTCAACAAGGTCTAAAGCAAGTTCTAGAGAATCATGTAATCATAAGAGCACTCAAGAAAGAAATTAGATTGATTTGTATAATGCATCAATCATTATAGGCTCAAAAACTCACAAGGATGATTATACAAGTCAGATTAAGTCTAAACATGCTTTTTTCTCAATCAATATATCATGTCAACATTGGCACATAAAAATTAGTAACAAGCTCAATTCTCATGAAAATCTTCTCACTAATGACCAGTTTTAGACTTATACAATTCATATCTCATCATTGTATTAAAAAAATAACTAAAACACACTAAAAATAATAATAATAATAATATTAAAGACTCATAAAAAAATAATAGGCAAAAATAAAAGAAATCCTAAATCCTTCCCCCCACACTTAATTCTTACATTGTCCTCAACGTAATGCTATTAACCCAAATGAAAGAATCATGTGTAAGAGAAAAGAACTAATAACATAAGAATAGAAATAACTAAGACTCAAAAACAAAACAAATTCATGCAACCTAAATATTCTTAAAATACTAAACAAATAATTAACAAATAAACATAAAAATAAATAAATAAAAATAATAAAAGGAAAAGGAAAAGAAAGCAAATCTGAGTATGGCAGGTTGGCAATTTCTTCTTTAATTGGGCTGCCTTCCCAATTAACACTTGAGTTAGTGTTTTGAATCTAACCAACACCCATTCTTGGCATTTTAGGCTTGTCAGGCTCATACGTGAAATTTCCCAAATTTATGCGTTTGAGAGGAAGCTTTCTTTGCACAAAAGTGGATACATTCTCCATTACAAGTATTATTCCATCCTTTGTAGTGCATTGCTCATCGAGGAATGGTGCATCTTTTGGTACTTGTTGAATGACATCCACAAACAAACTGTTTAAGGTTTCCAGCATGTTTTGTTCAGGTTCCTCCTCCTAGAACTTTGCGAATCTACTAGGGAAAGGTGGAGAAGAAACATTAGTAAAAAATTGGAATCTTAAACGTTACCTCAGGTGCCGAAATTCTCTTATTTGGATTTGTGGCTTCATTCTCCTCAAGAATAGAATCCATTTCTAATTTTGTCTCATCCTCATCTTGTTCCTCATTCTTCAAGGTCACAATAGTAGCATTCTCCTTTGGGTTAATCATCGTTTGGGCTGGGAGTTCTTCAGATCTTTGTGCTACCCATCCCACTGTACTACTAGCCAATTGGCTCATTTGCTTTTCCAAACTCTGGATGCTTGCCCTTGTTTCCTGTTGAAATTGCAAAGTATCAGTAACAAGAGAATAGATAAGATCTTCTAAAGAAGTACCTGAGTTTTGAGTCATATGTGGTGGTTGAAAAAGATCTGGTTCTTGAGACCATGATTGATTGAAGCTAGATGGATGAGTGTAATTGGCATAAGGATCTACTTCCTGGTAATATTTCGAGTAGCCATAATTAGTATGATCCCACCATCCCTCATGGTAAATGTTTGAGTAATGATTATACTGTTGGTCTTGGAACACTTTATGGCCTTGACATCCTCCCATGGCCAATTGTTGAACTGGGGAGGTGAGCTTGGCTTGTTAATTCTCCATGTTCATGTATGCCACCAACTCTTCAAGTGTTAGATTGCTCAATTCCATCGTTTTTTTTTTTTTTAAAAATTTGAAAAGAAAAACTTGTACGTACAAGAAGATAAAACTAATTAGAACTGAAAATAAGAATAAACCAAGTAACAAATAAACTAAAGAAAGCAATCCCCGGCAACGGCGCCAAAAATTTGATGCACCCAAAAGAGTGTATCTTATTTAACCTTGCACTAAAAAGATCAATTGTAGAGTATAATGATTAGCAAGGGTCGAGTCCCTCAGGGATTGGGTTTTAGTTTATAAGTTGATAGTTTAAAACTTAAATTCAAGAACAATTAAAAGAAAAGGGGGTTTTGAAATAGTTTTAAAAATAAGCAAACAAGAAAAGTAAGATGCAAGTAAGAAATAAGAAATCAAATATGAGAGAAATATGGTTAAGGTTTCATTCTCCACCACTAGACATCATTAAGAATCAATTTCAGATCTATCAATATCAACTAACTATCAAAGTTAACAACCGTAGATAACAACAAGCTCTGTTATCCCAATCTTTCCTTAGTTTGTCGTTAAATAGAACAAGCTCTCTATTTAATCTCTAACCATCAAACAACCTAGAATAAGCTCTCTAAATTCAATTTAATGGCAGCTTTACGATGAGAAAGATAGGTTGATCTAAGCAACAAACACATAAGCTCGGATTGTTCAACTTAGGTTATGTTCCACTTTGCAATTATCGAAAACTTGACCATAATCATTAATCACAAATTGCCACTTATGAATAGGAAATTAAGACAATTACATGGATCAAGACTCCTAAACTAGCAATAGATAATTATCAAGATCTATCTAGTTGTACACCTAAATAAATCAAGACAACATCATAAACAGTTCTTGTAGAAGAACATAAGCAACTTTGATAGAAAATTAATGATAGATAGAATTTGAAAATCAATTACAAAACATGTCTAGGGCTTTGAAATCACCCTTAACCAAATAAAAGTTTAACCTAGCATAGGGATTGTAAACATAAACATAAAATTAAAGAGAATCTAAGAAGGAAATAAAAGAAAGAAAGAAGAAGAAGAAAATAAAGAAAAAGAAAACTAGAGAAAGGAAAGTAGAAGAAAACTTAGAGAATTTTATTATAATGGCTAATATCCTACCAATCTACCATGTCTCTTACAATCATCCAAGGCCCTCTATTTATACACATTTTGGAGAGCTAAATGACAAGAGACAAGCTTTATAAATTTCAAAGGTAGGTATAATAGGTGGGTGCATTTTTCTAACAATTTTCGTCATATTATATGACAATTCTGATCAGCCATCTTGATGGTTGATTTTGTCAATGTTGGAGGCTTGATCTGATCAAATGGTCTTCTAGAAAAATATTCCCCTATCTGTTTGTGATCCATAGCCGTTGGAATCAGCTCATTTTCTCATGTGGATCAGAAGATATGGTCAAAATACCAAAACTGGTCAGAACAGACGTCATTGCACATCAGCCAACTTGATACCACATTTTGCTAGGGAAAACGACTCCGTTTCAAGAAGTGTAAAGCATGAAAAAGATAGATATGCCTCTTAACTTTGCACTGTAAAAATTTTAGCCTTAATGCTTCAGTGAAACTCGAGATATAGCTGATATGGAAAAAGGTGTCGGAACTGGAACTGAACTGGATTTGCCCTTAATTCTTGATTTAACCTAGTAATCTGAAATCACTCAAAGAAACTCGTGAAAAACACCAAATTACATAAAAATATAAAAGATCATAAACACAATTAGACTAAGCAATAATAACTCGTATTTGACACAAAACAATAATAAAACATAACTAAAATCTATATAATTATACGAGTTATCACAAATCTACTAGGAAAAGGTGGAGAAGAAACATTACTAAAAAGTGGAACCTTAAACGTTACCTCAAGTGCCGAAATACTCTTATTTGGATATTTGGCTTCATTATCCTCAAGAATAGAATCCATCTCTAATTTTGTCTCATCCTCATCTTGTTCCTCATTCCTCAAGGTCACAATAGTAGCATTCTCCTTTGGGTTAATCATCGTTTGGGCAGGGAGTTCTTCAGATCTTTGTGCTACCCATCCCACCATACTACTAGCCAATTGGCTCATTTGCTTTTCCAAACTCTGGATGCTTGCCCTTGTTTCCTTTTGAAATTGCAAAGTATCAGTAACAAGAGAATAGACAAGATGTTCTAAAGAAGTACCTGAGTTTTGAGTCATATGTGATGGCTGAAAAAGATCTGGTTCTTGAGACCATGATTGATTGAAGCTAGATGGATGAGTGTAATTGGCATAAGGATCTACTTCTTGGAAATTTTTCGAGTAGCCATAATTAGTATGATCCCACCATCCCTCATGGTAAGTGTTTGAGTAATGATCATGCGATTGGTCTTGGAACCCTTGATGGCCTTGACATCCTCTCATGGCCAATTGTTGAACTGGGGAGGTGAGATTGGCTTTTGATTCCCCATGTTCATGTATGCCACCAACTCTTCAAGTGTTAGATTGCTCAATTCCATCGTTTTTTTTTTCAAAATTTGAAAAGAAAAACCTGTATGTACAAGAAAATAAAACTAATGAGAACTGAAAATAAGAATAAACAAAGTACCAGATAAACTAAAGAAAGCAATCCCCGGCAACGGCGCCAAAAACTTGATGCACCAAAAAGAGTGTATCTTATTTAACCTTGCACTTAAAAAGAATCAATTGTAAAGTATAGTGATTAGCAAGGGTCGAGTCCTCAGGGACTGGGTTTTAGTTTATAAGTTAATAGTTTAAAACTTAAAAACAAGTAAACAAATGTAAAGGGGATTTTGAAATCAGATTTAAACTAAAGTTAACAATAAAAGTAAGATGCAAGTAAGAAATAAGAAATCAAATATAAGAGAAATATGGTTAAGGTTTCATTCTCCACCACTAGACATCATTAAGAATCAATTTCAAATCTATCAATATCAACCAACTATCAAACTTAACAACCGTAGATAACAACAAGCTTTGTTATCCCAATCTTTCCTTAGTTTGTCGTTAAATAGAACAAGCTCTCTATTTAATCTCTAACCATCAAACAACCTAGAATAAGCTCTCTAAATTCAATTTAATGGCAGCTTTATGATGAGAAAGATAGGTTGATCTAAGCAACAAACACATAAGCTCGGATTGTTCAACTTAGGTTATGTTCCACTTTGCAATTATTGAAAACTTGACCATAATCATTAATCACAAATTGCCACTTATGAATAGGAAATCAAGACAATTACACGGATCAAGACTCCTAAACTAGCATTAGACAATTATCAAGATTTATCTAGTTGGCCACCTAAACAAATCAAAACATCATCATGAACGATTTTAATGGAAGAAGATAAGCAACTTTGATAGAAAACAATAATAGATAGATTCTGAAAATTAATTACATAACATGCCTAGGGCTTTGAAATCACCCTTAACCAAATAAATTTAGCATAACATAAGCACGGATAATATATACATAAAACTAAAAAGAAAAAGAAAAATAAAAGAATGGAGAAGAAGAAGAAGAATAATGATCCTTTGAGTCTCCTCAAAAGATGTCTAGTTTGTGGCTCAAAAGATGGTATTTATAGAGATTTATAACCCTGAGAATAAGTCATTGCCGCACAAGTAAGCCTGGAGGCAGAAAAATCACGTTTTTGCCTTTTTTTAAGATTTGTGGTTAGGGTTTTTCTGGCTGCAGGGTTCTTTAGGGAGATCTTCTAGCGACATTTTGAATGACCATTTCTTATCCGATTTAGGCCCATAATATATCGTTGGAAAGATAATCAAGCCAGCTTCAAAAGTGAAGAAAGAAATTTCTTCCAATAAAGACTCTAACATCATGTTTTCCTTGAAACAAGCTCTGGAGGTCAAATCTGCCTGATTGCTTTTCAACCAGAAATTGATATTTTTGACTCCCAAGTCTTCTTCCATCTTGTGATTATGATTTTGTATGCTCTTTACCATCATTATTGACATATTTTGACTTCATTCTCCTCATTGTACCTAGAATTCAAAAACATATTATAAGTAAACAAGATAAAGATCGAAAACATAACAAAAACTAAAGGTAGAAAGGCATAAAATGTATATTTTATGAGCTTATCAAATTACTCAGACGAATTATTTGAGGTGACATTCCCCATATTCAAACTCCAGACCTCCATTGTTCCAAAACATCCAAAGTCAAGGTACCGTCATTAATGAGATCTTCAATCTTTTCTTTCAACTGCCTGCATCTTTCCGTTGAATGCCCAATTGCTCCTATATGATAATCGCACTTGCTGTTAGGATCATAATTCCTTGCTGATGAATTTGGAATTGTCTTTAAAGGCACAAGAGTAAGGTAATGGTTTTTTATCAACAAAGGAAAAAGATTAGAAATTGGGATCGAAATTTTCTCCTGACTGTTTCTTGGTCTTCTTTGGGGAACAGGCCTAGCTGCAGGTGTAGATGGACCAATCATGAGAGTAGGTAGTTGTGAGTAAAAGTTTGGCCGAAAAGTTGGTTGTGGTGCTACATTATTTACAATGGGATAATAATGTTGGTACATGGGATATGCATGGTATGGGGGAAGATCTCTTGTTTGTTGTCCTCCATAAGTCACAGCTTTAACATCTTCTTCTTTCTTTTTAGATGCCTCATTCTTTGCATCTGATGCCTCTCTAGCTTCAAGCTTCCCACTCTTTACAGCATTCTCAATTATCTCCCCGGAGATTACCATGTCTGCAAAATTCTTTTTGGCATTCCCAATCATCCTTTCATAGTATGGTGCTTTAAGGGTACTAACAAACAAGACTGTAGTTTCCTTTTCAGTGAGAGGTGGTTGAGCTTCGGCAGCAATATTCCTTCATCTCTAAGCATACTCGTTGAAGCTTTCAGTAGCTTTCCTCTCCATATTCTGTAAGGTTAAACTGTCTGGGGCCATGTCAACAATGTGCTTGTAATGATTAATGAATGTCTTTGCTAATTCCTTCCAAGTACGGACGCGGTTCTTATCTAGCTGAACATACCACCTAACAGTAGAACCTGTAAGACTGTCTTGGAAGACATGGATGAGCAACTTATCATCTTTCACATAAGCAGCCATCTTCCGGCAAAACATGGTGATATGAGATATGGGGCACTTGGACCCATCAAACTTCTCGAAATCAAGAGTCTTGAACTTGGGCGGGATAACCACACCACATCTGGAACCAAACAAAGCCTTTCAACATCCATAGAACCATAGAAATCCAAACCCTCAACAGCCCGGAGTCTTTCTTCAATCAATTTCATCTTACGAGAGTCCATCTTTTCAACTTCTTTCAGCCTTTCTTGATCATCTAAATCTAGAATTCGGACAGAATCTATCTTTGCCCCTGGGGCAGGAATGTTATATCTCGGATAGTCAAATCTTCCTACGAATGGTGCTTGTAGCGACTGCACTTGTTGAGGTATTTGAACTTGAGATTGGAGACCTGGTGGATATGAAGATTCACCCACATTCTGATTCTTTCCCTCAGAGCCGGATTCATATGTCTTATCTTTCCCTTTCAGACTCTTCATCATTTTCAACAACGAGTTTAATTGCTCTCTAATCTCACCCTGCGTTTTTTTCTATTTTGTTCATCCTAGCAACATGTTCCTCTGCCATTGCTTTAACCCGCGAACGAATCCTAGCAGCCTGTTCCTCTGTCATTGTTTTAACCCATGAACGAATGTTGTAGGAATGCCCCCAAGATCTTTTTGAGCCATCCTTGAACCTTTCATTACAACAATTTTAAAATTCAACTCTCATGTCTTTATGAAATGCACATGGATGCAAATAAACAAAGAAATTAATTTACATGACAATACCAAAAATATTCACAAAGTTTAACAATAACATTATGAAAAATGTACATGATGAGTGTATGAGTATTATGAAAAGATACATGGTGAATGTATAAGCATTATGAAAAATATACATGGTAAATGCATGAGCATTATTAAAAAATGATGGTAAATGCATGAGCATGGTTAAAATGTACATGGTAAACGCATGAGCATGGTTAAAAAATGTACATGATAAATGCATGATGAAAATATCTAAATGATGAAGTTTATGACATACACAATGACTTTACAAAACTTGACACAAATAAAATGATATTCACAAAAATTTTAACAAGAAACTGTGAAAATAAAGAAAAATAAAATAAAATACAAGGACATTCCTTCATGTGTCCTATTTTGGGTTATTATCTATGAAAAAGGTGGACAAGGCTCTAATTTAGGCTGGGCTCTTATGTGTTATCTATATGCTGGGCTTTGGGATATTAGACATCTAACAGGTCCCCGAATTGCTCCTTAACATCATCCATGTAGGATAAGAAAGGCACCCCATTCCTCACCCATCATGGGCTCCAACCGGAAGTGATGTAAACCCTAGAGGTTAAACCCTTTGAACCCACTAACAAATTGAAATACCTAACCCAGAAAAGCCAAGATTCAGGCAAAGAAAACTTAAACCCTTAAAAGCCTGTTTCAAAGAACCTAGATTAAGCATGTAATCTAAACCCTAAGAACTCTCGTTTCAAGAACCTAAGTTTGATAGGTTGAACGCCACAAAGAAAGAATTCTTTGATAAGTTTCTAAGTTCTTTCAAGAACTAAAAAGAGAAAACTCTCACTGAATAAAATCAGACTTAATTGATCAAAAGATAATTGAAGTAGGCGGCTAAGACATATATTTATAGCCTCCCTACAAAAACCCTAATCTACTAAGTAATAATATATAAAATACGGGCTGAACATGCTCAAGCCCAAAACTAAATAATTAAAAGGATGTCCAACAAGTTTAATGAAGATAGACCCCACAAGCTTAATGGACATAATACATAAAGCAGGCCCAAAAGCCTAAGTAATTAAAAGACCCAACTAAAGCTTCTAATTTAGGCGCCACAACATTAATGAATTGGTCCCCACTTCATATTAGATAATGAACTAAAAACAGGCCCACTAATACATTATGATTGTCACCCCCTTGAATTCCTCTATGGCCCATCATGTGAAGCTTGGATCACATGGACCAATTCTTGGTCTTTCTCATTCAAGCATCCCAACTTGAATGGATTGACATTGCTTAAAAGACTTGTAGATTCTTCCCAAGTCCTTTTTACCAATCCTTGCATAGCTTCCTTGAGCTTCTTGGATCTTGACCTTGTAATAGGCCCACTAGGAACATGCAATGGATCTTGAAGTCCAATACCAGCTTGGTTCTCATCATTCCCTGATAACTCGTATAATTATATAGTTTTTAGTTATGTTTTATTATTGTTTTGTGTCAAATACGAGTTATTATTGTTTAGTCTAATTGTGTTTATGATCTTTTATATTTTTATGTAATTTGGTGTTTTTTCACAAGTTTCTTTGAGTGATTTCAGATTACTAGAATTAAGGGCAAGTCCAGTTCAGTTCCAGTTCCGACACCTTTTGCCATATCAGCTATATCTGGAGTTTCACTGAAGCAATAAGGCTGAAATTTTAACCGTGCAAAGTTAAGGGCATATCTATCTTTTTCATGTTTTACACTTCTTGAAACGGAGTCGTTTTCCCTAGCGAAATCGACCATCAAGTTGGCTGATGTGCAATGACGTCTATGCTGACCTGTTTTCGTATTTTGCCCATATCTTCTTATCCACATCAGCAAATGAGCTGATTCTAACGGCTATGGATCAGTAACTGATAGGGGAACATTTTTCTAGAAGCCCATGTGATCAGATCAGGCCTCCAAAATTGACAAAATCGACCATCAAGTTGGCTGATCAAAATTGTCATACAATATGACGAAAATTGTTAGAAAAATGCACCCACCTATTATACCTACCTTTGAAATTTGTAAAGCTTGTCTCTTGTCATTTAGCCCTCCAAAATGTGTATAAATAGAGGGCCTTGGATGATTGTAGAGGATCATATTGTACATTGGTAGGATATTAGCCATTGTAATAAAATTCTCTAAGTTTTCTTCTTCTTTCTTTTCTCTAGTTTTCTTTTTCTTTATTTTCTTCTTCTTCTTTCTTTCTTTTATTTCCTTCTTAGATTCTCTTTAATTTTATGTTTATGTTTACAATGCCTATGCTAGGCAAAACTTCTATTTGGTTAAGGGTGATTTCAAAGCCCTAGACATGTTTTGTGATTGATTTTTAGATTCTATCTATCATTAATTTTCTATCAAAGTTGCTAATGTTCTTCTACAAGAATTGTTCATGATGTTGTCTTGATTTATTTAGGTGTACAACTAGATAGATCTTGATAATTATCTATTGCTAGTTTAGGAATCTTGGTCCGTGTAATTGTCTTGATTTCCTATTCATAAGTGGCAATTTGTGATTAATGATTATGGTCAAGTTTTCAATAATTGCAAAGTGGAACATAACCTAAGTTGAACAATCCGAGCTTATGTGTTTGTTGCTTAGATCAACCTATCTTTCTCATCATAAAGCTGCCATTAAATTGAATTTAGAGAGCTTATTCTAGGTTGTTTAATGGTTAGAGATTAAATAGAGAGCTTGTTCTATTTAACGACAAACTAAGGAAAGATTGGGATAACAGAGCTTGTTGTTATCTACGGTTGTTAACTTTGATAGTTGGTTGACATTGATAGATCTTAAATTGATTCTTAATGATGTCTAGTGGTGGAGAATGAAACCTTAACCATATTTTTCAAATTTGATTCTTCTTACTTACTTGTTTTCTTACTTTTCTAGTTTACTTATTTTTAAAAGTATATTTATTTTTATTGGCTGGTTATACCGCCTAATTTGTATGTTAACTTTGTTTTATTTTTATTTGCTGGTTATACCGCCTAATTTAGTATATATATTTTTATTGGCTGGTTATACCGCCTAATTTAGTATATATATTTTTATTGGCTGGTTATACCGCCTTGCATCTTATTCTTATTATTTACTTTAGTTTAAATCTGGCTTCAAAAACCCCTTTTCTTTTATTGTTTTCTTTGAACGTAAGTTATAAACTAATAACTCATAGATTAAAACCCAATCCCTGAGGACTCGACCCTTGCTAATCATTATACTTACAATTGATCCTTTTAGTGCAAGGTTAAATAAGATACACTCTTTTGGGTGCATCAAATTTTTGGCGCCGTTGCCGGGGATTGCTTTCTTTAGTTTATTTGTTACTTGGTTTATTCTTATTTTCAGTTCTAATTAGTTTTATTTTCTTGTACATACAAGTTTTTCTTTTCAAATTTTTAAAAAAAAAAAAAAAAATCAATGGAATTGAGCAATCTAACACTTGAAGAGTTGGTGGCATACATGAACATGGAGAATCAACAAGCCAATCTCACCTACCCAGTTCAACAATTGGCCATGGGAGGATGTCAAGGCCATCAAGTGTTCCAAGACCAACAGTATGATCATTACTCAAACACTTACCATGAGGGATGGTGGGATCATACTAATTATGGCTACTCAAAAAATTACCAAGAAGTAGATCCTTATGCCAATTACACTCATCCATCTAGCTTCAATCAATCATGGTCTCAAGAACCAGATCTTTTTCAACCACCACATATGACTCAAAACTCAGGTACTTCTTTAGAAGATCTTGTCTATTCTCTTGTTACTGATTCTTTGCAATTTCAACAGGAAACAAGGGCAAGCATCCAGAGTTTGGAAAAGCAAATGAGCCAATTGGCTAGTAGTATGGTGGGATGGGTAGCACAAAGATCTGAAGAACTCCTAGCCCAAACGATGGTTAACCCAAAGGAGAATGCTACTATTGTGACATTGAAGAATGAGGAACAAGATGAGGATGAATCAAAATTAGAGATGGATTCTATTCTTGAGGATAATGAAGCCAAAGATCCAAATAAGAGTATTTCGGCACTTGAGGTAACGTTTAAGGTTTCACTTTTTAGTAATGTTTCTTCTCCACCTTTTCCTAGTAGATTTGCAAAGTTTAAGGAGGAAGAACATGAACAACACATGCCAGAAACCTTAAACAACTTGTTTGTGGAGGTCATTCAACAAGTATCAAAATATGCTCCATTCCTCGATGACATATGCACCACAAAGGATGATGGAATAATACTTGTAATGGAGAATGCATCCACTGTTGTGCAAAGAAAGCTTCCTCTCAAACGCATAAATTTGGGAAATTTCATGTATGAGCCTGACAAGCCTAAAATGCCAAGAAGGGGTGTTGGTTAGGTTCAAAACACTAAATCAAGTGCTAATTGGGGAGGCAGCCTAATTAGTGAAAGCATTGCCAAACTGCCATCCTCAGATTTGCTCTCTTTTTCTTTATCTTTTTCTTATGTTTCTTTGCTAATTGTGTTTAGTGTTTCTAAGTTCATTTAGGCTGCATAAGTTTATTTTGTTTATTAGTTCTTTTCACTTACACATGATTCTTTCATTTGGGATTAATTGCATTACATTAATGACAATGTAAGAATTATGTGTGGGGGGAAGAATTTAGGATTTTATTTAGAGTGTTTTGTTTTTGAGTTTTTTTATGTTGTTTTTCTTTCTGATCCTTGTTTTGAAAATAACTAGATGTCAATATAATTTTTTTAACCCCGGTTAAATGGCGGATAACGGTACT
The DNA here is from genome assembly GCA_030761205.1 of Fremontodendron californicum. NCBI lineage: Eukaryota > Viridiplantae > Streptophyta > Magnoliopsida > Malvales > Malvaceae > Fremontodendron > Fremontodendron californicum. The sequence goes on from JAULJL010000037.1 coordinate 8,195,358, forward strand.
CCGTGATTATTTAAGTCTGTTCCATCAGCTACCCACAAAACTGATATTGTATATAAATTTCTCTTTCAATTTCTCTTTCAATTTTTTCAGGATGGATGATATTCTCACAAGATTGCATAAACGATTTCCTCCTTTTCCTCGAAATATTTTACTGAAGCTTTACCAAGTTCGATTTGAAAGATTAAGAATGCTTATGCACAAAGAGATTCCTGAAGACATACGTTGGATAATTGAAGCCAAGGTACGTGAAGATGAATGTCTTCCTGTTTTGCATTTACCAGGTACAGGTAGAAGCACTTTTGCAAAGAAGCGACGAGCAAAGCGCATGAGTTCAAATTGCCACAAATGTGCACGATGGACGTGTAACGGTAAATGTCGTTCTATTGGGATTCCGTCCTCTAATCGAGATGATAAAATTGAATTCATTAAGGATGGACTGAGTAAGGAGAATTTGGGTAATATCCAACTTTCTCTTGAGACGCATCCTAGTGGAGACGTACAAAGAGAAATTCTTGATTTATGGCCGCAATTCCAAAGGGAATGGCAACATTTTGGGAATCTGATGTTAAAAGACCCTGTTTACCAGCTTGTAAGAAAACTGGATGGGAAGCATATCCTCGACTCATAGAAGGCGTTTAAGCCATTTCTGGACGTAAAACCAGAGGAAGATGCCAAATACACTTTCAGCGACACTATTACTCTTGACTTTTACGGTTGATTTTTCTTCTCTTTTTGATTTTCTTCCTGAAATCATGCAAAAATCTTTTGTTAGGTTAACATTTTCTTCTGACAGGTCAGATACACTTTCGGCGACATTATTACTCTTGTCTGATTCACTACTCAGTCCTCTATATATTACACCATGTACTCATTCTCTTTCAGGCACTCGAAGAAAAAAAAAATGGAAAGTACTTCATCCAGCGCATTAAAAAAATTTGTGTCTTTGGAGGTGCTTATCCAGGGAAAAATAACATATTCGCTGATGAAGCCATAAGAGTTGGAGTAATCCTTGCCCAACAAAAGATCCACTTGATTTATGGAGGCGGTAGTACGGGTTTAATGGGAGCAGTCGCTACAGCAGCACACGCCGGAGGAAGTCCAGTTCTAGGAATCGTGCCAAAACTATTCACAAGTTTTTGTGGACCTACCGTGGGTAAGGAAATACAAGTCTGGAGTATCCCTGAACGGATGACAATCATGTACCATTCTGCCGATGCATTCATTGCTTTACCAGGAGGTCTGGGTACATTGGAAGAAATAGCTTGCGTGGCTTCTTGGTCATCTTTGGTCACAAATAAGAAACCCATTGGTTTGCTTAATATTAATGGTTATTTTAGTAATTTGCTTTCATATTTAGATAATGCTGTGGATAATGGATTCATGTTTTCAGAGGCAAGGAGAACCATAATTTCTGCTACAACCATTGAAGATTTACTTAAAAAGCTCCAAGCTTATGAGTGTTTATCAGCTACGGTTGTTTCGCAAACGCTCGGAAAAAGAAAAAGAGATATGGACGAGCAAGGAGTGGATTGCACTTTGTCTTTGTGACATTATCTAACATTTTGCTTGTTGTGTCTCAGTTATAATAAGTGGTTAGCAACCTCTGCAGGTAATATCTCCTAAATTCTACCTTTAAAATTTGACATCTGGGATAATGTCATATTTTAGTAGGGGGTAAGGGACATATTTTGCTAATTTAAAAAAAAAAAAAAAAAAAAATTGTTGTGTTTTAAGCCATTTAGAAGTATTCATTCTGAACAAGGTCTGAGTAAGGGAGACTTGAGACATACCTTGTCAGTTTGATTTCTTCTTTTCAAAAAAAAAAAAAAAAGTTTGTTGTGTTTTAAGCAATTTAGAAGTATTCATTCTGAACAAGGTCTGAGTAAGGGAGACTTGAGACATACCTTGTCAGTTTGATTTTAATCTTTTTATGTTTACTTGTTAATTTTTGTTTAGAATTTAAGGATTATTTAGGTTGCATGAGTTTGTTTTGTTTTGTTTTGAGTCTTAGTTGTTCCTATTCTTATGTTATTAGTTCTTTTCTCTTACACATGATTCTTTCATTTGGGTTAATAGACTTACATTGAGGACAATGTAAGAATTAAGTGTGGGGGGAATGATTTAGGATTTCTTTTATTTTTGTCTACTATATTTTTTTTTTGAGTCTTTATTATTATTTTTAGTGTGTTTTAGTTACTTTTAATACAATGATGAGATATGAATTGCATAAGTCTAAAACATATTTATTAGTGAGAAGATTTTCATGAGAATTGAGCTTGATATCAACCTTTTTATGAGCCAATGTTAATATGATATGTTGATTGAGAAAGAAGCATGTTTAGACTTAATCTGACTTGTATAATCATCCTTGTGAGTTTTTGAGCCTATAATGATTGACGCATTATACAAATCAATTTAATTTCTTTCTTGAGTGCTCTTATGATTACATGATTCTCTAGAACTTGCTTTAGACCTTGTTGAGACTATATTGATGCATGTGACAACATGAATATGATAGAGGCATTAGGATTTTTAGCCAGGGCCAAACAGCCATCCCTTATTGATGTTCCAAGAGAACACACCCCTAGTGAGCAAATTTGAGCCTACATTGAATAAGCTATTTATTTGGTAACCACAACTTACACCTAGCCTAAATATAACCCTTGTTCTAAAGATGGATTATATATTTTGAGACATATTGCAAAAAAAACAAGGGATATTTTTAGTTAAAAATTTGGGTTGGAAACAAAAGATAAGTGTGGGGGAAGAAAAGAAAAGAAAAAGTCAAGAGAAAAAGAAAGGGATCATTGTCAAATACATTCCCATATAAAAAAAAAAAAAAAATCTTCTCTTGAACTTCTAGTTAAAGTAAAGAAAAAGATGTTACAAAGTTGGTTAGAATGATGCAAAGGCTCAACATAAATATTTAGCCTATGTTATTATGTGCTTTATAGGAGTTTTGAGAAGTTTTATTTGTATGATCTTATTATGTCTCTAAACTCTATGAACTCTTTGGAACCTTTGTGATATCTGATAACTCGTATAATTATATAGTTTTTAGTTATGTTTTATTATTGTTTTGTGTCAAATACGAGTTATTATTGTTTAGTCTAATTGTGTTTATGATCTTTTATATTTTTATGTAATTTGGTGTTTTTCACAAGTTTCTTTGAGTGATTTCAGATTACTAGAATTAAGGGCAAATCCAGTTGAGTTCCAATTCTGACACCTTTTGCCATATCAGCTATATCTGGAGTTTCACTGAAGCAATAAGGCTGAAATTTTAACCGTGCAAAGTTAAGAGGCATATCTATCTTTTTCATGTTTTACACTTCTTGAAACGGAGTCGTTTTCCCTAGCGAAATCAACCATCAAGTTGGCTGATGTGCAATGACGTCTGTGCTGACCTGTTTTCGTATTTTGCCCATATCTTCTTCTCCACATCAGCAAATGAGCTGATTCCAACGGCTATGAATCAGTAACTCATAGGGGAACATTTGTATAGAAGCCCATGTGATCAGATCAGGCCTCCAAGATTGACAAAATCGACCATCAAGTTGGCTGATCAAAATGGTCATACAATATGACGAAAATTGTTAGAAAAATGCACCCACCTATTATACCTACCTTTGAAATTTGTAAAGCTTGTCTCTTGTCATTTAGCCCTCCAAAATGTGTATAAATAGAGGGCCTTGGATGATTGTAGAGGATCATATGGTACATAGGTAGGATATTAGCCATTTTAATAAAATTCTCTAAGTTTTCTTCTTCTTTCTTTTCTCTAGTTTTCTTTCTTTTCTCTAGTTTTCTTTTTCTTTAGAAAGAGCAAGAGGTTGGATAATTAATATTCTTCCTCTTCTTCTTTCTTTCTTTTATTTTCTTCTTAGATTTTCTTTAATTTTATGTTTATGTTTATAATGCCTATGCTAGGCTAAACTTCTATTTGGTTAAGGGTGATTTCAAAGCCCTAGACATGTTTTGTGATTGATTTTCAGATTCTATCTATCATTAATTTTCTATCAAAGTTGCTTATGCTCTTCTACAAGAATTGTTCATGATGTTGTCTAGATTTATTTAGGTGTACAACTAGATAGATCTTGATAATTATCTATTGCTAGTTTAGGAGTCTTGATCCGTGTAATTGTCTTGATTTCCTATTCATAAGTGGCAATTTGTGATTAATGATTATGGTCAAGTTTTCAATAATTGCAAAGTGGAACATAACCTAAGTTGAACAATCCGAGCTTATGTGTTTGTTGCTTAGATCAACCTATCTTTCTCATCATAAAGCTGCCATTAAATTGAATTTAGAGAGCTTATTCTAGGTTGTTTAATGGTTAGAGATTAAATAGAGAGCTTGTTCTATTTAACGACAAACTAAGGAAAGATTGGGGTAACAGAGCTTGTTGTTATCTACGGTTGTTAACTTTGATAGTTGGTTGATATTGATAGATTTGAAATTGATTCTTAATGATGTCTAGTGGTGGAGAATGAAACCTTAACCATATTTTTCATATTTGATTCTTCTTACTTACTTGTTTTCTTACTTTTAGTTTGCTCATTTTTTATATTTATTTTTTTTGGCTGGTTATACCGCCTAATTTGTATATTAACTTTGTTTTATTTTTATTGGCTGGTTATACCGCCTAATTTAGTATATATATTTTTATTGGCTGGTTATACCGCCTTGCATCTTATTCTTATTATTTACTTTAGTTTAAATCTGGCTTCAAAAACCCCTTTTCTTTTATTGTTCTTGAATTTAAGTTTTAAACTATTAACTTATAAACTAAAACCCAATCCCTGAGGACTCGACCCTTGCTAACTACTATACTTACAATTGATCTTTTTAGTGCAAGGTTAAATAAGATACACTCTTTTGGGTGCATCAATATCTTTATCCTTTTGTTCTTTAACCACATTATAACCCTTTGGCCCCATTACAACCTTGAATAAAGACCTCTTGATTTATGAAGTTGTATGATCTAAATAGTGGAGAATAGGTGGACAAGCAAGCATATGGTAGAAGTGTTTTCATGAGATTGATTGAGTGTAAACACTTTACCACTACTTTAAAGAGTGAAAATCAAGAGAGTATCCCATGTGAGAAGTTGAGATTAAGTTTGAATATGCACTATTTTGATTGAAATATGTTATGTTAATATTGGCTGAACTCAAACTATTTACATTCAAGTAAGATTTTTTGTGAATTTCTTTAAGTTATTGATTAGTTTTTAAGACTTGTCCAATGATTATCTCTAATTTATATTGGAAGGATTAGTTATAATTATTATTTTTAGTTTTTCTTATGTTTTCAATGTTTGTGGGTATCGTTCTAGTAAACCCTCACGAGACTAAACTCGTCCACTAGGGACACCTAGGGGTTTAAAGGCTTGTGTCACATGCTAAGTGCCACCGTGATTTCCTACGAAAGTGGATTAGATTAGATTTTCTTATTTTATTTTTATTGAGTCGTTGCTAGGGACTAGCAACAATCTAAGTGTGGGGGTGTAATAACTCGTATAATTATATAGTTTTTAGTTATGTTTTCTTATTGTTTTGTGTCAAATACGAGTTATTATTGTTTAGTCTAATTGTGTCGTTGCTAGGGCCTTGGATGATTGTAAGATATTGTACATTGGTAGGATATTAGCCATTGTAATAAAATTCTCTAAGTTTTCTTCTTCTTTCTTTTCTCTAGTTTTCTTTTTCTTTATTTTCTTCTTCTTCTTCTTTCTTTCTTTTATTTCCTTCTTAGATTCTCTTTAATTTTATGTTTATGTTTACAATGCCTATGCTAGGCTAAACTTCTCTTTGGTTAAGGGTGATTTCAAAGCCCTAGACATGTTTTGTGATTGATTTTTAGATTCTATCTATCATTAATTTTCTATCAAAGTTGCTAATGTTCTTCTGCAAGAATTGTTCATGATGTTGTCTTGATTTATTTAGGTGTACAACTAGATAGATCTTGATAATTATCTATTGCTAGTTTAGGAATCTTGATCCGTGTAATTGTCTTGATTTCCTATTCATAAGTGGCAATTTGTGATTAATGATTATGGTCAAGTTTTCAATAATTGCAAAGTGGAACATAACCTAAGTTGAACAATCTGAGCTTATGTGTTTGTTGCTTAGATCAACCTATCTTTCTCATCATAAAGCTGCCATTAAATTGAATTTAGAGAGCTTATTCTAGGTTGTTTAATGGTTAGAGATTAAATAGAGAGCTTGTTCTATTTAACGACAAACTAAGGAAAGATTGGGATAACAGAGCTTGTTGTTATCTACGGTTGTTAACTTTGATAGTTGGTTGACATTGATAGATCTGAAATTGATTCTTAATGATGTCTAGTGGTGGAGAATGAAACCTTAACCATATTTTTCATATTTGATTCTTCTTACTTACTTGTTTTCTTACTTTTCTAGTTTACTTATTTTTAAAAGTATATTTATTTTTATTGGCTGGTTATACCGCCTAATTTGTATGTTAACTTTGTTTTATTTTTATTGGCTGGTTATACCGCCTAATTTAGTATATATATTTTTATTGGCTGGTTATACCGCCTTGCATCTTATTCTTATTATTTACTTTAGTTTAAATCTGGCTTCAAAAACCCCTTTTCTTTTATTGTTTTCTTTGAACGTAAGTTATAAACTAATAACTCATAGATTAAAACCCAATCCCTGAGGACTCGACCCTTGCTAATCATTATACTTACAATTGATCTTTTTAGTGCAAGGTTAAATAAGATACACTCTTTTGGGTGCATCATTCCCCCTTTCCTCAAAAGGATTCGACCTCGAATCATCACCCACATCATAAAAGGAAAGATCAGAAACGTTAAATGAAGCAGAAACGTTATACTCACCTGGTAAGTCTACTTTGTAAGCATTGTCATTAATTTTCTCAAGGATTTGGAAAGGCCCATCTCCTCGAGGATGCAACTTGGTTCTCCTATGGGCTGAAAATCTTTCCTTGCGCATATGAACCCAAAACCAATCACCTGGTTCGAAAGTAACTCGCCTCCTGCCTTTGTTTGCTTGTGAAGCAACTTTTGCATTCTTTTTCTCAATTTGAAGCTTTACTTTTTAATGAAGAGACTTTACCAATTCAGCTTTCTTACTCCCATTCAAACTATTCCTTGCATCAACAGGTAAAGGTGATAACTCGTATAATTATATAGTTTTTAGTTATGTTTTATTATTGTTTTGTGTCAAATACGAGTTATTATTGTTTAGTCTAATTGTGTTTATGATGTTTTATATTTTTATGTAATTTGGTGTTTTTCACAAGTTTCTTTGAGTGATTTCAGATTTCTAGAATTAAGGGCAAATCCAGTTCAGTTCCAGTTCCGACACCTTTTTCCATATAAGCTATATCTCGAGTTTCACTGAAGCAATAAGGCTGAAATTTTAACCGTGCAAAGTTAAGAGGCATATCTATCTTTTTCATGTTTTACACTTCTTGAAACGGAGTCGTTTTCCCTAGCGAAATCGACCATCAAGTTGGCTGATGTGCAATGACGTCTATGCTGACCTGTTTTCGTATTTTGCCCATATCTTCTTATCCACATCAGCAAATGAGCTGATTCCAACGTCTATGGATCAGTAACTGATAGGGGAACATTTTTATAGAAGACCATGTGATCAGATCAGGCCTCCAAAATTGACAAAATCGACCATCAAGTTGGCTGATCAAAATTGTCATACAATATGACGAAAATTGTTAGAAAAATGCACCCACCTATTATACCTACCTTTGAAATTTGTAAAGCTTGTCTCTTGTCATTTAGCCCTCCAAAATGTGTATAAAGAGAGGGCCTTGGATGATTGTAAGATATTGTACATTGGTAGGATATTAGCCATTGTAATAAAATTCTCTAAGTTTTCTTCTTCTTTCTTTTCTCTAGTTTTCTTTTTCTTTATTTTCTTCTTCTTCTTCTTTCTTTCTTTTATTTCCTTCTTAGATTCTCTTTAATTTTATGTTTATGTTTACAATGCCTATGCTAGGCTAAACTTCTATTTGGTTAAGGGTGATTTCAAAGCCCTATACATGTTTTGTGATTGATTTTTAGATTCTATCTATCATTAATTTTCTATCAAAGTTGCTTATGTTCTTCTACAAGAATTGTTCATTATGTTGTCTTGATTTATTTAGGTGTACAACTAGATAGATCTTGATAATTATCTATTGCTAGTCTAGGAGTCTTGATCCGTGTAATTGTCTTATTTCCTATTCATAAGTGGCAATTTGTGATTAATGATTATGGTCAAGTTTTCAATAATTGCAAAGTGGAACATAACCTAAGTTGAACAATCCGAGCTTCTGTGTTTGTTGCTTAGATCAACCTATCTTTCTCATCATAAAGCTGCCATTAAATTGAATTTAGAGAGCTTATTCTAGGTTGTTTAATGGTTAGAGATTAAATAGAGAGCTTGTTCTATTTAACGACAAACTAAGGAAAGATTGGGATAACAGAGCTTGTTGTTATCTACGGTTGTTAACTTTCATAGTTGGTTGATATTGATAGATCTGAAATTGATTCTTAATGATGTCTAGAGGTGGAGAATGAAACCTTAACCATATTTTTCATATTTGATTCTTCTTACTTACTTGTTTTCTTACTTTTCTAGTTTGCTTATTTTTAAAAGTATATTTATTTTTATTGGCTGGTTATACCGCCTAATTTGTATATTAACTTTGTTTTATTTTTATTCGCTGGTTATTGATGAACCCAAAAGAGTGTATCTTATTTAACCTTGCACTAAAAAGATAAATTGTAAGTATAGTATTTAGCAAGGGTCGAGTCCTCAGGGATTGGGTTTTAGTTTATAAGTTAATAGTTTAAAACTTAAATTCAAGAACAATAAAAGAAAAGGGGTTTTTGAAGCCAGATTTAAACTAAAGTAAATAATAAGAATAAGATGCAAGGCGGTATAACCAGCCAATAAAAATATATATACTAAATTAGGCGGTATAACCAGCCAATAAAAATATATATACTAAATTAGGCGGTATAACCAGCCAATAAAAATAAAACAAAGTTAATATACAAATTAGGCGGTATAACCAGCCAATAAAAATAAATATACTTTTAAAAATAAGCAAACTAGAAAAGTAAGAAAACAAGTAAGTAAGAAGAATCAAATATGAAAAATATGGTTAAGGTTTCATTCTCCACCACTAGACATCATTAAGAATCAATTTCAGATCTATCAATATCAACCAACTATCAAAGTTAACAACCATAGATAACAACAAGCTCTGTTACCCCAATCTTTCCTTAGTTTGTCGTTAAATAGAACAAGCTCTCTATTTAATCTCTAACCATTAAACAACCTAGAATAAGCTCTCTAAATTCAATTTAATGGCAGCTTTATGATGAGAAAGATAGGTTGATCTAAGCAACAAACACATAAGCTCGGATTGTTCAACTTAGGTTATGTTCCACTTTGCAATTATTGAAAACTTGACCATAATCATTAATCACAAATTGCCACTTATGAATAGGAAATCAAGACAATTACACGGATCAAGACTCCTAAACTAGCAATAGATAATTATCAAGATCTATCTAGTTGTACACCTAAACAAATCAAGACAACATCATGAACAATTCTTGTAGAAGAACATAAGCAACTTTGATAGAAAATTAATGATAGATAGAATCTGAAAATCAATTATAAAACATGTCTAGGGCTTTGAAATCACCCTTAACCAAATAGAAGTTTAGCCTAGCATAGGCATTGTAAACATAAACATAAAATTAAAGAAAATCTAAGAAGAAAATAAAAGAAAGAAAGAAGAAGAGGAAGAATATTAATTATCCAACCTCTTGCTCTCTCTAAAGAAAAAGAAAACTAGAGAAAAGAAAGAAAACTAGAGAAAAGAAAGAAGAAGAAAACTTAGAGAATTTTATTAAAATGGCTAATATCCTACCTATGTACAATATGATCCCTTACAATCATCCAAGGCCCTCTATTTATACACATTTTGGAGGGCTAAATGACAAGAGACAAGCTTTACAAATTTCAAAGGTAGGTATAATAGGTGGGTGCATTTTCTAACAATTTTCGTCATACATGACGATTTTGATCAGCCAACTTGATGGTCGATTTTGTCAATTTTGCAGGCCTTATCTGATCACATGGTCTTCTAGAAAAATGTTACCCTATCAGTTACGGATCCATAGCCGTTGGAATCAGCTCATTTACTGATGTGGATAAGAAGATATGGGCAAAATACGAAAACAGGTGAGCACAGACGTCATTGCACATCAGCCAACTTGATGGTCGATTTCGCTAGGGAAAACGACTCCGTTTCAAGAAGTGTAAAACATGAAAAAGATAGATATTCCTCTTAGCTTTGCACGGCTAGAAATTTCAGCCTTATTGCTTCAGTGAAACTCGAGATATAGCTGATATGGAAAAAGGTGTCGGAATTGGAACTGAACTGGATTTGCCCTTAATTCTAGTAATCTGAAATCACTCAAAGAAACTTGTGAAAAACACCAAAATACATAAAAATATAAAAGATCATAAACACAATTAGACTAAACAATAATAACTCGTATTTGGCACAAAACAATAATAAAACATAACTAAAAACTATATTCTTGCTTGGGATACTCTCATGATTTTCACTCTTTAAAGTAGTGGTGAAGTGTTTACACTCAATCAATCTCATGAAAACAGTTCTACCATATTCTTGCTTGTCCACCTATTCTCCACTATTTAGATCATACAACTTCATGAATCAAGAGGTCTTTAATCAAGGTTGTAATGGGGCCAAGGGGTTTGTAATGTGGTTGAAGAACAAAAGGATAAAGATATCACAAAGGTTCCAAAGAGTTCATAAAGTTTAGAGACATAAAAAGATCATACAAATAAAACTTCTCAAAACTCTTATAAAGCACATAATAACATAGGCTAAATATTCATGTTGAGCCTTTGCATCATTCTAACCAACTTTGTAACATCTTTTTTTTTTTTACTTTAACTAGAAGTTCAAGAGAAGTTTTTTTTTTTTAATATGGGAATGTATTTGACAATGATCCCTTTCTTTTTCTCTTGACTTTTTTCTTTCTTTTCCCCCCACACTTATTTCTTGTTTCTAACCCAAATTTTCAATAAATCTTCCTTGTCTTTGCAACTTGTCTCAAAACATGCTAATTCATCTTTGGAACAAAGGTAAAGATATAAGTATATTTAGGTTAGGGACAAGTTATGGTTACCAAAGAGATAGCCTATTCAATGTAGGCTCAAATTGGTTCACTAAGGGTGTGTTCTCTTGGAACATCAATAAGGGATGGCTGTTTGGCTCTATCATATTCATGTTGTCACATGTATCAATATAGTCTCAAACGGTTTAAAGCAAGTTCTAGAGAATCATGTAATCATAAGAGCACTCAAGAAAGAAATTAGATTGATTTGTATAATGCATCAATCATTATAGGCTCAAAAACTCACAAGGATGATTATACAAGTCAATATCAAGTCTAAACATGCTTCTTTCTCAATCAACATATCATATTAACATTGGCTCATAAAAAAAAATGATATCAAGCTCAATTCTCATGAAAATCTTCTCACTAATAACTCTGTTTTAGACTTATGCAATTCATATCTCATCATTGTATTAAAAAGGAACTAAAACACACTAAAAATAATAATAAAGACTCATAAAAAAAATAGTAGACAAAATAAAAGATCCTAAATCATTCCCCCCACACTTAATTCTTACATTGTCCTCAATGTAAGTCTATTAACTCAAATGAAAGAATCATGTGTAAGAGAAAAGAACTAATAACATAAGAATAGGAAAAGCTAAGACTCAAAACAAAACAAACTCATGCAACCTGAATAATCTTAAAATACTAAACAAAAATTAACAAGTAAACATAAAAAGATTAAAATCAAACTGACAAGGTGTGTCTCAAGTCTCCCTTACTCAGACCTTGTTCAGAATGAATACTTCTAAATTGCTTAAAACACAACAAACTTTTTTTTTTTTTTGAAAAGAAGAAATCAAACTGACAAGGTATGTCTCAAGTCTCCCTTACTCAGACCTTGTTCAGAATGAATACTTCTTCATTTTTTTTTTTTTAAAATTAGCAAAATATGTCCCTTACCCCCTACTAAAATATGACATTGTCCCCAATGTCAAATTTTAAAGGTAGAATTTAGGAGATATTACCTGCATAGGTTGCTAACCACTTATTATAACTGAGACACAACAAACAAAATGTTAGATAATGTCACAAAGACAAAGTGCAATCCACTCCTTGCTCGTCCATATCTCTTTTTCTTTTTCCGAGCGTTTGCGAAACAACCGTAGCAGATAAATACTCATAAGCTTGGAGCTTTTTGAGTAAATCTTCAATGGTTGTAGCAGAAATTATGGTTCTCCTTGCCTCTGAAAACATGAATCCATTATCCACAGCATTATCTAAATATGAAAGCAAATTACTAAAATAACCATTAATATTAAGCAAACCAATGGGTTTCTTATTTGTGACCAAAGATGACCAAGAAGCCACGCAAGCTATTTCTTCCAATGTACCCAGACCTCCTGGTAAAGCAATGAATGCATCGGCAGAATGGTACATGATTGTTATCCGTTCAGGGACACTCCAGACTTGTATTTCCTTACCCACGGTAGGTCCACAAAAACTTGTGAATAGTTTTGGCACGATTCCTAGAACTGGACTTCCTCCGGCGTGTGCTGCTGTAGCGACTGCTCCCATTAAACTCGTACTACCGCCTCCATAAATCAAGTGGATCTTTTGTTGGGCAAGTATTACTCCAACTCTTATGGCTTCATCAGCGAATATGTTATTTTTCCCTAGATAAGCACCTCCAAAGACACAAATTTTTTTAATGCGTTGGGACGAAGTACTTTCCATTTTTTTTTTCGAGTGCCTGAAAGAGAATGAGTACATGGTGTAATATATAGAGGACTGAGTAGTGAATCAGACAAGAGTAATAATGTCGCCGAAAGTGTATCTGACCTGTCAGAAGAAAATGTTAACCTAACAAAAGATTTTTGCGTGATTTCAGGAAGAAAATCAAAAAGAGAAGAAAAATCAACCGTAAAAGACAAATAAAAAAAATGAGAATAATTACACAAATCGAACAACACGTAAATTAAACCAAAATAAAGTTATTGCAAATCAAACCAAAAACTGAGAAGTCATTTATTGTAGTTGTGATTATGGCTCACATCTTCCTCTGGTTTTACGTCCAGAAACGGCTTAAACGCCTTCTATGAGTCGAGGATATGCTTCCCATCCAGTTTTCTTACAAGCTGGCAAACAGGGTCTTTTAACATCAGATTCCCAAGATGTTGCCATTCCCTTTGGAATTGCGGCCATAAATCAAGAATTTCTCTTTGTACGTCTCCACTAGGATGCGTCTCAAGAGAAAGTTGGATATTACCCAAATTCTCCTTACTCAGTCCATCCTTAATGAATTCAATTTTATCATCTCGATTAGAGGACGGAATCCCAATAGAACGACATTTACCGTTACACGTCCATCGTGCACATTTGTGGCAATTTGAACTCATGCGCTTTGCTCGTCGCTTCTTTGCAAAAGTGCTTCTACCTGTACCTGGTAAATGCAAAACAGGAAGATATTCATCTTCACGTACCTTGGCTTCAATTATCCAACGTATGTCATCAGGAATCCCTTTGTGCATAAGCATTCTTAATCTTTCAAGTCGAACTTGGTAAAGCTTCAGTAAAATATTTCGAGGAAAAGGAGGAAATCGTTTCTGCAATCTTGTGAGAATATCATCCATCCTGAAAAAAAAAATGAAAAAAATTGAAAGAGAAATTGGAAGAGAAATTTATATACAATATCAGTTTTGTGGGTAGCTGATGGAACCGATTTAAATAATCACGGAGTACCGTTATCCGCCATTTAACCGGGGTTAAAAAAATAAAAATTATATTTACATCTAGTTATTTTCAAAACAAGGATCAGAAATAAAAAACAACATAAAAAGACACAAAAACAAAACACTCTAAATAAAATCCTAAATTCTTCCCCCCAAACATAATTCTTACATTGTCATTAATGTAACGCTATTATCCCCAATGCAAGAATTATATGTAAGAGAAAAGAACTATTAAACAAAAGAAACTTATGCAGCCTAAATGAACTTAAAAACAGTAAACACAATTAACAAAGAAACATAAGAAATAAAAATAAAAACAATAAAAATAATAAAAGAAAAAGGAAAAGAAAGAGAAAGCAAATCTGAATATGGAAGGTTGGCAATTTCATCTTTAATTGGGCTGCCTTCCCAATTAACACTTGAGTTAGTGTTTTGAATCTAACCAACACCCTTTCTTGGCTTTTTAGGCTTGTGAGGCTCATACATGAAATTTCCCAAATTTATGCGTTTAAGAGGAAGCTTTCTTTGCACAACAGTCGATGCATTCTCCATTACAAGTATTATTCCATCATCCTTGGTGGTGCATATCTCATCGAGGAATGGTGCATCTTTTGGTACTTGTTGAATGACATCCACAAACAAACTGTTTAAGGTTTCCAGCGTGTCTTGTTCATGTTCATCCTCCTTCAACTTTGCAAATCTACTAGGAAAAGGTGGAGAAGAAACATTAGTAAAAAGTGGAACTTTAAACGTTACCTCAGGTGCCGAAATACTCTTATTTGTATTTGTGGCTTCATTATCCTCAAGAATAGAATCCATCTCTAATTCTGTCTCATCCTCATCTTGTTCATCATTCCTCAAGGTCACAATAGTAGTATTCTCCTTTGGGTTAATCATTGTTTGGGCAGAGAGTTCTTCAGATCTTTGTGCTACCCATACCACCATACTACTAGCCAATTGGCTCATTTGCTTTTCCAAACTCTTGATGCTTGCCCTTGTTTCCTGTTGAAATTGCAAAGTATTAGTAACAAGAGAATCGACAAGATCTTCTAAAGAAGTACCTGAGTTTTGAGTCATATGTGGTGGTTGAAGAAGATCTGGTTCTTGAGACCATGATTGATTGAAGCTAGATGGATGAGTGTAATTGGCATAAGGATCTACTTCTTGGTAATTTTCTGAGTAGCCATAATTAGTATGATCCCACCATCCCTCATGGTAAGTGTTTGAGTAATGATCATACTGTTGGTCTTGGAACACTTGATGGCCTTGACATCCTCCCATGGCCAATTGTTGAACTGGGTAGGTGAGATTGCCTTGTTGATTTTCCATGTTCATGTATGCCACCAACTCTTCAAGTGTTAGATTGCTCAATTCCATCGTTTTTTTTTTTTTTTTTTTTTTTTCAAAATTTGATAAGAAAAACTTGTATGTACAAGAAAATAGAACTAATTAGAACTGAAAATAAGAATAAACCAAGTAACAAATAAACTAAAGAAAACAATCCCCGGCAACGGCGCCAAAAATTTGATGAACCCAAAAGAGTGTATCTTATTTAACCTTGCACTAAAAAGATAAATTGTAAGTATAGTAGTTAGCAAGGGTCGAGTCCTCAGGGATTGGGTTTTAGTTTATAAGTTAATAGTTTAAAACTTAAATTCAAGAACAATAAAAGAAAAGTGGTTTTTGAAGCCAGATTTAAACTAAAGTAAATAATAAGAATAAGATGCAAGGCGGTATAACCAGCCAATAAAAATATATATACTAAATTAGGCGGTATAACCAGCCAATAAAAATATATATACTAAATTAGGCGGTATAACCAGCCAATAAAAATAAAACAAAGTTAATATACAAATTAGGCGGTATAACCAGCCAATAAAAATAAATATACTTTTAAAAATAAGCAAACTAGAAAAGTAAGAAAACAAGTAAGTAAGAAGAATCAATTATGAAAAATATGGTTAAGGTTTCATTCTCCACCACTAGACATCATTAAGAATCAATTTCAGATCTATCAATATCAACCAACTATCAAAGTTAACAACCGTAGATAACAACAAGCTCTGTTACCCCAATCTTTCCTTAGTTTGTCGTTAAATAGAACAAGCTCTCTATTTAATCTCTAACCATTAAACAACCCAGAATAAGCTCTCTAAATTCAATTTAATGGCAGCTTTATGATGAGAAAGATAGGTTGATCTAAGCAACAAACACATAAGCTCGGATTGTTCAACTTAGGTTATGTTCCACTTTGCAATTATTGAATACTTGACCATAATCATTAATCACAAATTGCCACTTATGAATAGGAAATCAAGACAATTACACGGATCAAGACTCCTAAACTAGCAATAGATAATTATCAAGATCTATCTAGTTGTACACCTAAACAAATCAAGACAACATCATGAACAATTCTTGTAGAAGAACATAAGCAACTTTGATAGAAAATTAATAATAGATAGAATCTGAAAATCAATTATAAAACATGTCTAGGGCTTTGAAATCACCCTTAACCAAATAGAAGTTTAGCCTAGCATAGGCATTGTAAACATAAACATAAAATTAAAGAAAATCTAAGAAGAAAATAAAAGAAAGAAAGAAGAAGAGGAAGAATATTAATTATCCAACCTCTTGCTCTCTCTAAAGAAAAAGAAAACTAGAGAAAAGAAAGAAAACTAGAGAAAAGAAAGAAGAAGAAAACTTAGAGAATTTTATTAAAATGGCTAATATCCTACCTATGTACAATATGATCCCTTACAATCATCCAAGGCCCTCTATTTATACACATTTTGGAGGGCTAAATGACAAGAGACAAGCTTTACAAATTTCAAAGGTAGGTATAATAGGTGGGTGCATTTTCTAACAATTTTCGTCATACATGACGATTTTGATCAGCCAACTTGATGGTCGATTTTGTCAATTTTGCAGGCCTTATCTGATCACATGGTCTTCTAGAAAAATGTTACCCTATCAGTTTCTGATCCATAGCCGTTGGAATCAGCTCATTTTCTGATGTGGATAAGAAGATATGGGCAAAATACGAAAACAGGTCAGCACAGACGTCATTGCACATCAGCCAACTTGATGGTCGATTTCGCTAGGGAAAACGACTCCGTTTCAAGAAGTGTAAAACATGAAAAAGATAGATATTCCTCTTAGCTTTGCACGGCTACAAATTTCAGCCTTATTGCTTCAGTGAAACTCGAGATATAGCTGATATGGCAAAAGGTGTCGGAACTGGAACTGAACTGGATTTGCCCTTAATTCTAGTAATCTGAAATCACTCAAAGAAACTTGTGAAAAACACCAAAATACATAAAAATATAAAAGATCATAAACACAATTAGACTAAACAATAATAACTCGTATTTGGCACAAAACAATAATAAAACATAACTAAAAACTATATAATTATACGAGTTATCAGTTATACCGCCTAATTTAGTATATATATTTTTGTTGGCTGGTTATACCGCCTAATTTAGTATATATATTTTTATTGGCTGGTTATACCGCCTTGCATCTTATTCTTATTATTTACTTTAGTTTAAATCTGGCTTCAAAAACCCCTTTTCTTTTATTGTTCTTAAATTTAAGTTTTAAACTATTAACTTATAAACTAAAACCCAATCCCTGAGGACTCGACCCTTGCTAACTACTATACTTACAATTTATCTTTTTAGTACAAGGTTAAATAAGATACACTCTTTTGGGTGCATCAAATTTTTGGCGCCGTTGCCGGGGATTGTTTTCTTTAGTTTATTTGTTACTTGGTTTATTCTTATTTTCAGTTCTAATTAGTATTATTTTCTTGTACATACATGTTTTTCTTTTCAAATTTTGAAAAAAAAAAAAAAGATGGAATTAAGCAATCCAACACTTGAAGAGTTGGTGGCATACATGAACATGGAGAATCAACAAGCCAATCTCACTTCCTCAGTTCAACAATTGGCCATGGGAGGATGTCAAGGCCATCAATGGTTCCAAGACCAACCGCATGATCATTACTCCAACACTTACCATGAGGGATGGTGGGATCATACTAATTATGGCTACTCGAAAAATTACCAAGAAGTAGATCCTTATGCCAATTACACTCATCCATCTAGCTTCAATCAATCATGGTCTCAAGAACCATATCTTTTTCAACCACCACATATGACTCAAAACTCAGGTACTTCTTTAGAAGATCTTGTATATTCTCTTGTTACTGATACTTTGCAATTTCAACAGGAAACAAGGGCAAGCATCCAGAGTTTGGAAAGGCAAATGAGCCTATTGGCTAGTAGTACGGTGGAATTAGTAATAGAAAGATCTCTAGCACTCCCTTCCCAAACGGTGATTAACCCAAAGGAGAATGCTACTATTGTGACCTTGAGAAATGAGGAACAAGATGAGGATGAGACAAAACCAAAGATGGATTCACTTCTTGAGGATAATGAAGCCACCATTCAAATTGAGAGTACTTTGACACCTCAGGTAGCTTTTAAGGTTCTTATTTCTACTAATGTTCCTTCTCCACTTTTTCCTAGCAAATTTGCAAAGTCCAAAAAGGAGAAACATGAACAAAAATTTTTGGAAACCTTAAACAGCTTGCTTGTGGATGCCATTAGACAAGTACCAAGATATGCACAATTCCTCAAAGAGCTATACCCCACCAAGAATGATGAAATAATACGTGTGGGGGAGAAGGCATTGGCTGTTTTGCAAAGAAAACTTCCTCCAAAACGCAAAAATCCGAGAAGTTTCATGTCTAAGCCAAAAGATCCTAAAAAGCCAAGAAGGGGAATTGGCTAGGCTGAAAACAATCAATCAAGTGCTAATTGGGGGAGGCAGCCTAATTAGTGAAAGCATTGCCAAACTGCCATCCTCAGATTTGCTCTCTTTTTCTTTATCTTTTTCTTATGTTTCTTTGCTAATTGTGTTTAGTGTTTCTAAGTTCATTTAGGCAGCATAAGTTTATTTTGTTTATTAGTTCTTTTCACTTACACATGATTCTTTCATTTGGGATTAATAGCATTACATTAATGACAATGTAGGAATTATGTGTGGGGGGAAGAATTTAGGATTTTATTTAGAGTGTTTTGTTTTTGAGTCTTTTTATGTTGTTTTTCTTTCTGATCCTTGTTTTGAAAATAACTAGATGTAAATATAATTTTTTTAACCCCGGTTAAATGGCGGATAACGTTACTCCGTGATTATTTAAGTCGGTTCCATCAGCTACCCATAAAACTGATATTGTATATAAATTTCTCTTTTAATTTCTCTTTCATTTTTTTTTCAGGATGGATGATATTCTCACACGATTGCAGAAACGATTTCCTCCTTTTCCTCGAAATATTTTACTAAAGCTTTACCAAGTTCGATTTGAAAGATTAAGAATGCTTATGCACAAAGGGATTCCTGAAGACATACATTGGATAATTGAAGCCAAGCTACGTGAAGATGAATATCTTCCTGTTTTGCATTTACCAGGTACAGGTAGAAGCACTTTTGCAAAGAAGCGACGAGCAAAGCGCATGAGTTCAAATTGCCACAAATGTGCACGATGGACGTGTAACGGTAAATGTCGTTCTATTGGGATTCCGTCCTCTAATCGAGATGATAAAATTGAATTCATTAATGATGGACTGAGTAAGGAGAATTTGGGTAATATCCAACTTTCTCTTGAGACGCATCCTAGTGGAGACGTACAAAGAGAAATTCTTGATTTATGGCCGTAATTCCAAAGGGAATGGCAACATCTTGGGAATCTGATGTTAAAAGACCCTGTTTGCCAGCTTGTAAGAAAACTGGATGGGAAGCATATCCTCAACTCATAGAAGGCGTTTAAGCCGTTTCTGGACGTAAAACCAGAGGAAGATGTGAGCCACAATCACAACTACAATAAATGACTTCTCAGCTTTTGGTTTGATTTGCAATAACTTTATTTCGGTTTAATTTACGTGTTATTCGATTTGTGTAATTATTCTCATTTTTTTTTATTTGTCTTTTACGGTTGATTTTTCTTCTCTTTTTGATTTTCTTCCTGAATTCACGCAAAAATCTTTTGTTAGGTTAACATTTTCTTCTGACAGGTCAAATACACTTTCGGCGACATTATTACTCTTGACTTTTACAGTTTATTTTTCTTCTCTTTTTGATTTTCTTCCTGAAATCACGCAAAAATCTTTTGTTAGGTTAACATTTTCTTCTGACAGGTCAGATACACTTTCGGCTACATTATTACTCTTGTCTGATTCACTACTCAGTCCTCTATATATTACACCATGTACTCATTCTCTTTCAGGCACTCGAAAAAAAGAAAAAAAAAAGAAAAAAAATGGAAAGTACTTCGTCCCAACGCATTAAAAAAATTTGTGTTTTTGGAGGTGCTTATCCAGGGAAAAATAACATATTCGCTGATGAAGCCATAAGAGTTGGAGTAATACTTGCCCAACAAAAGATCCAGTTGATTTATGGAGGCGGTAGTACAGGTTTAATGGGAGCAGTCGCTACAGCAGCACACGCCGGAGGAAGTCCAGTTCTAGGAATCATGCCAAAACTATTCACAGATTTTTGTGGACCTACCTTGGGTAAGGAAATACAAGTCTGGAGTATCCCTGAACGGATAACAATCATGTACCATTCTGCCGATGCATTCATTGCTTTACCAGGAGGTCTGGGTACATTGGAAGAAATAGCTTGCGTGGCTTCTTGGTCATCTTTGGTCACAAATAAGAAACCCATTGGTTTGCTTAATATTAATGGTTATTTTAGTAATTTGCTTTCATATTTAGATAATGCTGTGGATAATGGATTCATGTTTTCAGAGGCAAGGAGAACCATAATTTCTGCTACAACCATTGAAGATTTACTCAAAAAGCTCCAAGCTTATGAGTATTTATCTGCTACGGTTGTTTCGCAAACGCTCGGAAAAAGAAAAAGAGATATGGACGAGCAAGGAGTGGATTGCACTTTGTCTTTGTGACATTATCTAACATTTTGTTTGTTGTGTCTCAGTTATAATAAGTGGTTAGCAACCTCTACAGGTAATATCTCCTAAATTTTACCTTCTTAAAAAAAAAAAAAGTTTGTTGTGTTTTAAGCAATTTAGAAGTATTCATTCTGAACAAGGTCTGAGTAAGGGAGACTTGAGACATACCTTGTCAGTTTGATTTCTTCTTTTCAAAAAAAAAAAAAAAGTTTGTTGTGTTTTAAGCAATTTAGAAGTATTCATTCTGAACAAGGTCTGAGTAAGGGAGACTTGAGACATATCTTGTCAGTTTGATTTTAATCTTTTTATGTTTACTTGTTAATTTTTGTTTAGTATTTTAGGATTATTTAGGTTGCATGGTTTTGTTTTGTTTTGAGTCTTAGTTGTTCCTATTCTTATGTTATTAGTTCTTTTCTCTTACACATGATTCTTTCATTTGAGTTAATAGACTTACATTGAGGACAATGTAAGAATTAAGTGTGGGGGGGAATGATTTAGGATTTCTTTTATTTTTGTCTACTATTTTTTTTCTTTATTATTATTATTATTTTTTTTGTGAGTTTTAGTTCCTTTTTAATACAATGATGAGATATGAATTGCATAAGTCTAAAACATATTTATTAGTGTGAAGATTTTCATGAGAATTGAGCTTGATGTCAACCTTTTTATGAGCCAATGTTAATATGATATGTTGATTGAGAAAGAAGCATGTTTAGACTTAATCTGACTTGTATAATCATCCTTGTGAGTTTTTGAGCCTATAATGATTGATGCATTATACAAATCAATCTAATTTCTTTCTTGAGTGCTCTTATGATTACATGATTCTCTAGAACTTGCTTTAAACCGTTTGAGACTATACTGATACATGTGACAACATGAATATGATAGAGGCATTAGGATTATAACCAGAGCCAAACAGCCATCCATTATTAATGTTCCAAGAGAACACACCCTTAGTGAACCAATTTGAGCCTACATTGAATAAGCTATCTCTTTGGTAACCATAACTTGTCCCTAACCTAAATATACTTATATCTTTACCTTTGATCCAAAGATGAATTAGCATGTTTTGAGACAAGTTGCAAAGGCAAGGAAGATTTATTGAAAATTTGGGTTAGAAACAAGAAATAAGTGTGGGGGGAAAAGAAAGAAAAAAGTCAAGAGAATAAGAAAGGGATCATTGTCAAATACATTCCCATATTAAAAAAAAATCTTCTCTTGAACTTCTAGTTAAAGTAAAGAAAAAGATGTTACAAAGTTGGTTAGAATGATGCAAAGGCTCAACATGAATATTTAGCCTATGTTATTATGTGCTTTATAAGAGTTTTGAGAAGTTTTATTTGTATGATCTTATTATGTCTCTAAACTCTATAAACTCTTTGGAACCTTTGTGATATCTTTATCCTTTTGTTCTTTAACCACATTATAACCCTTTGGCCCCACTACAACCTTGAATAAAGACCTCTTGATTTATGAAGTTGTATGATCTAAATAGTGGATAATAGGTGGACAAGCAAGCATATGGTAGAAGTGTTTTCATGAGATTGATTGAGTGTAAACACTTTACCACTACTTTAAAAAGTGAAAATCAAGAGAGTATCCCATGTGAGAAGTTGAGATTAAGTTTGAATATGCACTATTTTGATTGAAATATGTTATGTTAATATTGGCTTAACTCAAACAATTTACATTCAAGCAAGATTTTTTGTGAATTTCTTTAAGCTATTGATTAGTTTTTAAGACTTGTCCAGTGATTATCTCTAATTTATATTGGAAGGATTAGTTATAATTATTATTTTTAGTTTTTCTTATGTCTTCAATGTTTGTGGGTATCGTCCTAGTAAACCCTCACGAGACTAAACTCGTCCACTAGGGACACCTAGGGGTTTAAAGGCTTGTGTCACATGCTAAGTGCCACCGTGATTTCCTACGAAAGTGGATTAGATTAGATTTTCTTATTTTATTTTTATTGAGTCGTTGCTAGGGACTAGCAACAATCTAAGTGTGGGGGTGTGATAACTCGTATAATTATATAGTTTTTAGTTATGTTTTATTATTGTTTTGTGTCAAATACGAGTTATTATTGTTTAGTCTAATTGTGTTTATGATCTTTTATATTTTTATGTAATTTGGTGTTTTTCACAAGTTTCTTTGAGTGATTTCAGATTACTAGAATTAAGGGCAAATCCAGTTCAGTTCCAGTTCCGACACCTTTTGCCATATCAGCTATATCTGGAGTTTCACTAAAGCAATAAGGCTGAAATTTTAACCGTGCAAAGTTAAGAGGCATATCTATCTTTTTCATGTTTTACACTTCTTGAAACGGAGTCGTTTTCCCTAGCGAAATCGACCATCAAGTTGGCTGATGTGCAATGACATCTGTGCTGACCTGTTTTTGTATTTTGCCCATATCTTCTTACCCACATCAGCAAATGAGCTGATTCCAACGGATATGGATCAGTAACTGATAGGGGAACATTTTTCTAGAAGACCATGTGATCATATCAGGCTCCAAAATTGACAAAATCGACCATCAAGTTGGCTGATCAAAATTGTCATACAATATGACGAAAATTGTTAGAAAAATAGATAACTCGTATAATTATATAGTTTTTAGTTATGTTTTATTATTGTTTTGTGTCAAATACGAGTTATTATTGTTTAGTCTAATTGTGTTTATGATCTTTATGTATTTCGGTCTTTTTCACAAGTTTCTTTGAGTGATTTCAGATTACTAGAATTAAGGGTAAATCCAGTTCAGTTCCAGTTCCGACATCTTTTGCCATATCAGCTATATCTCGAGTTTCACTAAAGAAATAAGGCTGCAATTTGTAGCCGTGCAAAGCTAAGAGGCATATTTATCTTTTTCATGTTTTACACTTCTTGAAACGGAGTCGTTTTCCCTAGCGAAATGGACCATGAAGTTGGCTGATGTGCAATGACGTCTGTGCTGACCTGTTTTCGTATTTTGCCCATATCTTCTTATCCACATCAGCAAATGAGCTGATTCCAACGGCTATGGATCAGTAACGGATAGGGTAACATTTTTCTAGAAGACCATGTGATCAGATAAGGCGTGCAAAATTGACAAAAGCGACCATCAAGTTGGCTGATCAAAATCGTCATGTATGACGAAAATTGTTAGAAAATGCACCCACCTATTATACCTACCTTTGAAATTTGTAAAGCTTGTCTCTTGTCATTTAGCCCTCCAAAATGTGCATAAATAGAGGGCCTTGGATGATTGTAAGGGATCATATTGTACATAGGTAGGATATTAGCCATTTTAATAAAATTCTCTAAGTTTTCTTCTTCTTTCTTTTCTCTAGTTTTCTTTCTTTTCTCTAGTTTTCTTTTTCTTTATAGAGAGCAAGAGGTTGGATAATTAATATTCTTCCTCTTCTTCTTTCTTTCTTTTATTTTCTTCTTAGATTTTCTTTAATTTTATGTTTATGTTTACAATGCCTATGCTAGGCTAAACTTCTATTTGGTTAAGGGTGATTTCAAAGCCCTAGACATGTTTTATAATTGATTTTCAGATTCTATCTATCATTAATTTTCTATCAAAGTTGCTTATGTTCTTCTACAAGAATTGTTCATGATGTTGTCTTGATTTGTTTAGGTGTACAACTAGATAGATCTTGATAATTATCTATTGCTAGTTTAGGAGTCTTGATCCGTGTAATTGTCTTGATTTCCTATTCATAAGTGGCAATTTGTGATTAATGATTATGGTCAAGTTTTCAATAATTGCAAAGTGGAACATAACCTAAGTTGAACAATCCGAGCTTATGTGTTTGTTGCTTAGATCAACCTATCTTTCTCATCATAAAGCTGCCATTAAATTGAATTTAGAGAGCTTATTCTAGGTTGTTTAATGGTTAGAGATTAAATAGAGAGCTTGTTCTATTTAACGACAAACTAAGGAAAGATTGGGGTAACAGAGCTTGTTGTTATCTACGGTTGTTAACTTTGATAGTTGGTTGGTATTGATAAATCTGAAATTGATTCTTAATGATGTCTAGTGGTGGAGAATGAAACCTTAACCATATTTTTCATATTTAATTCTTCTTACTTACTTGTTTTCTTACTTTTAGTTTGCTTATTTTTTATATTTATTTTTATTGGCTGGTTATACCGCCTAATTTGTATATTAACTTTGTTTTATTTTTATTGGCTGGTTATACCGCCTAATTTAGTATATATATTTTTATTGGCTGGTTATACCGCCTAATTTAGTATATATATTTTTATTGGCTGGTTATACCGCCTTGCATCTTATTCTTATTATTTACTTAGTTTAAATCTGGCTTCAAAAACCCCTTTTCTTTTATTGTTTTCTTTGAACGTAAGTTATAAACTAATAACTCATAAATTAAAACCCAATCCCTGAGGACTCGACCCTTGCTAATCATTATACTTACAATTGATCTTTTTAGTGTAAGGTTAAAAAAGATACACTCTTTTGGGTGCATCAAGTTTTTGGCGCCGTTGCCGGGGATTGTTTTCTTTAGTTTATTTGTTACTTGCTTTATTCTTATTTTCAGTTCTAATGAGTTTTGTTTTCTTGTACATACGGGTTTTTCTTATCAAATTTTGAAAAAAAAAATTAAAAAAAAAAACGATGGAATTGAGCAATCTAACACTTGAAGAGTTGGTGGCATACATGAACATGGAGAATCAACAAGCCAATCTCACCTTCCCAGTTCAAAAATTTGCCATGGGAGGATGTCAAGGCCATCAAGTGTTCCAAGACCAACTGCATGATCATTACTCAAACACTTACCATGAGGGATGGTGGGATCATACTAATTATGGCTACTCAAAAAATTTCCAAGAAGTAGATCCTTATGCCAGTTACACTCATCCATCTATCTTCAATCAATCATGGTCTCAAGAATCAGATCTTTTTCAGCCATCACATATGACTCAAAACTCAGGTACTTCTTTAGAAGATCTTGTCTATTCTCTTGTTACTAATACTTTGCAATTTCAACAGGAAACAAGGGCAAGCATCCAGAGTTTGGAAAAGCAAATGAGCCAATTGGCTAGTAGTATGGTGGGATGGGTAGCACAAAGATCTGAAGAACTCCCTGCCCAAACGATGATTAACCCAAAGGAGAATGCTACTATTGTGACCTTCAGGAATGAGGAACAAGATGAGGATGAGACAAAATTAGAGATGGATTCTATTCTTGAGGATAATAAAGCCACAGATCCAAATAAGAGTATTTCGACACCGGAGGTAACGTTTAAGATTCCAATTTTTGCTAATGTTTCTTCTCCACCTTTTCCTAGTAGATTCGCAAAGTTCAAGGAGGAGGAACATGAACAAGACATCCTGGAAACCTTAAACAGTTTATTTGTGGATGCCATTCAACAAGTACCAAAAGATGCACCATTCCTCGATGAGATATGCACCACCAAGGATGATGGAATAATAATTGTAATGGAGAATGCATCCACTGTTGTGCAAAGAAAGCTTCCTCTCAAACGCATAAATTTGGGAAATTTCATGTATGAGCCTGACAAGCCTAAAAAGCCAAGAAGGGGTGTTGGTTAGATTCAAAACACTAACTCAAGTGTTAATTGGGAAGGCAGCCCAATTAAAGATGAAATTGCCAACCTTCCATATTCAGATTTGCTTTCTCTTTCTCTTTCTTTTCCTTTTTCTTTTATTATTTTTATTGTTTTTATTTTATTTCTTATGTTTCTTTGTTAATTGTGTTTACTGCTTTTAAGTTCATTTAGGCTGCATAAGTTTCTTTTGTTTAATAATTATTTTCTCTTACATATAATTCTTGCATTGGGGGATAATAGCATTACATTAATGACAATGTAAGAATTATGTGTGGGGGGGAGAATTTATGATTTTATTTAGAGTGTTTTGTTTTTGAGTCTTTTTATGTTGTTTTTCTTTCTGATCCTTGTTTTGAAAAACACTAGATGTAAATATAATTTTTTTTTTAACCCCGGTTAAATGGCGGATAACGGTACTCCGTGATCATTTAAATCGGTTCTATCAGCTACCCACAAAACTGATATTGTATATAAATTTCTCTTTCAATTTTTTTCATTTTTTTTTTCAGGATGGATGATATTCTCACAAGATTGCAGAAACGATTTCCTCCTTTTCCTCGAAATATTTTACTGAAGCTTTACCAAGTTCGATTCGAAAGATTAAGAATGCTTATGCACAAAGGGATTCCTGGAGACATACGTTGGATAATTGAAGCCAAGGTACGTGAAGATGAATATCTTCCTGTTTTGCATTTACCAGGTACAGGTAGAAGCACTTTTGCAAAGAAGCGACGAGCAAAGCGCATGAGTTCAAATTGCCACAAATGTGCACGATGGACGTGTAACGGTAAATGTCGTTCTATTGGGATTCCGTCCTCTAATCGAGATGATAAAATTGAATTCATTAAGGATGGAATGAGTGAGGAGAATTTGGGTAATATCCAACTTTCTCTTGAGACGCATCCTAGTGGAGACGTACAAAGAGAAATTCTTGATTTATGGCCGCAATTCCAAAGGGAATGGCAACATCTTGGGAATCTGATGTTAAAAGACCCTGTTTGCCAGCTTGTAAGAAAACTGGATGGGAAGCATATCCTCGACTCATAGAAGGCGTTTAAGCCGTTTCTGGACGTAAAACCAGAGGAAGATGTGAGCCACAATCACAACTACAATAAATGACTTCTCAGCTTTTGGTTTGATTTGCAATAACTTTATTTTGTTTTAATTTACGTGTTGTTCGATTTGTGTAATTATTCTCGTTTTTTTTATTTGTCTTTTACGGTTGATTTTTTCTTCTCTTTTTGATTTTCTTCCTGAAATCACGCAAAAATCTTTTGTTAGGTTAACATTTTCTTCTCACAGGTCAGATACACTTTCGGCGACATTATTACTCTTGTCTGATTCACTACTCAGTCCTCTATATATTACACCATGTACTCATTCTCTTTCAGGCACTCGAAAAAAAAAATGGAAAGTACTTCATCCCAGCGCATTAAAAAAATTTGTGTCTTTGGAGGTGCTTATCCAGGGAAAAATAACATATTCGCTGATGAAGCCATAAGAGTTGGAGTAATACTTTCCCAACAAAAGATCCACTTGATTTATGGAGGCGGTAGTACGGGTTTAATGGGAGCAGTCGCTACAGCAGCACACGCCGGAGGAAGTCCAGTTCTAGGAATCGTGCCAAAACTATTCACAAGTTTTTGTGGACCTACCGTGGGTAAGGAAATACAAGTCTGGAGTATCCCTGAACGGATGACAATCATGTACCATTCTGCCGATGCATTCATTGCTTTACCAGGAGGTTTGGGTACATTGGAAGAAATAGCTTGCGTGGCTTCTTGGTCATCTTTGGTCACAAATAAGAAACCCATTGGTTTGCTTAATATTAATGGTTATTTTAGTAATTTGCTTTCATATTTAGATAATGCTGTGGAAAATGGATTCATGTTTTCAGAGGCAAGGAGAACCATAATTTCTGCTACAACCATTGAAGATTTACTCAAAAAGCTCCAAGCTTATGAGTGTTTATCTGCTACGGTTGTTTCGCAAACGCTCGGAAAAAGAAAAAGAGATATGGACGAGCAAGGAGTGGATTGCACTTTGTCTTTGTGACATTATCTAACATTTTGCTTGTTGTGTCGCAGTTATAATAAGTGGTTAGCAACCTCTGCAGGTAATATCTCATAAATTCTACCTTTAAAATTTGACATTGGGGACAATGTCATATTTTAGTAGGGGGTAAGGGACATATTTTGCTAATTTAAAAAAAAAAAAAAAAAAAAAAATTTGTTGTGTTTTAAGCCATTTAGAAGTATTCATTCTGAACAAGGTCTGAGTAAGGGAGACTTGAGACACACCTTGTCAGTTTGATTTTAATCTTTTTATGTTTACTTGTTAATTTTTGTTTAGTATTTTAAGATTATTTAGGTTGCATGAGTTTGTTTTGTTTTGAGTCTTAGCTGTTCCTATTCTTATGTTATTAGTTCTTTTCTCTTACACATAATTCTTTCATTTGGGTTAATAGACTTACATTGAGGACAATGTAAGAATTAAGTGTGGGGGGAATGATTTAGGATTTCTTTTATTTTTGTCTACTATTTTTTTTATGAGTCTTTATTATTATTATTATTATTTTAGTGTGTTTTAGTTCCGTTTTAATACAATGATGAGATATGAATTGCATAAGTCTAAAACAGATTTATTAGTGAGAAGATTTTCATGAGAATTGAGCTTGATGTCAACCTTTTTATGAGCCAATGTTAATATGATATGTTGATTGAGAAAGAAGCATGTTTAGACTTAATCTGACTTGTATAATCATCCTTGTGAGTTTTTGAGCCTATAATGATTGATGCATTATACAAATCAATCTAATTTCTTTCTTGAGTGCTCTTATGATTACATGATTCTCTAGAACTTGCTTTAAACCGTTTGAGACTATATTGATACATGTGACAACATGAATATGATAGAGGCATTAGGATTATAACCAGAGCCAAACAGCCATCCATTATTAATGTTCTAAGAGAACATCCCCACTAGTGAGCCAATTTGAGCCTACATTAAATATGATGTTTTATTGGTAACCACAACTTACACCTAGCCTAAATATACTTATATCCTTACCCTTGTTCTAAAGATGGATTATATATTTTGAGACATATTGCAAAAAAAACAAGGGATATTTTTAGTTAAAAATTTGGGTTAGAAACAAGAAATAAGTGTGGGGGGAAAAGAAAAGAAAAGTCAAGAGAAAAAGAAATGGAATACTGGCAAATACATTCCTATGTAAAAAAAAAATAAAAATATGAATCATCTCTTGAATTTGTGGAAAAAGAAAAAGATGTTACAAAGTTGTTTAGAATGAAGAAAAGGCCCAACATGAATATCCGGCCTAGGTGACTATGTACTTGTAAAGAGTTTTGATAAGTTTGTTTGTATGATCTTATTATGTCTCTAAACTTTATGAACTCTTTGGAACCTTTGTGATATCGTTATCCTTTTGTTCTTCAACCACATTACAAACCCCTTGGCCCCATTACAACCTTGATTAAAGACCTCTTGATTCATGAAGTTGTATGATCTAAATAGTGGAGAATAGGTGGACAAGCAAGAATATGGTAGAACTGTTTTCATGAGATTGATTGAGTGTAAACACTTCACCACTACTTTAAAGAGTGAAAATCATGAGGGTATCCCATGTGAGAAGTTGAGATTAAATTTGAACATGCACTATTTTGATTGAGATATGTTATGTTAATATTGGCTTAACTCAAACAATTTACATTCAAGCATGATTTTTTGTGAAATTCTTTAAGCTATTGATTAGTTTATAAGACTTGTTCAAAGATTGTCTCTAATTTGTATTGAAAGGATTAGGAATAAA
This sequence comes from Fremontodendron californicum, assembly GCA_030761205.1. Lineage (NCBI taxonomy): Eukaryota > Viridiplantae > Streptophyta > Magnoliopsida > Malvales > Malvaceae > Fremontodendron > Fremontodendron californicum. The sequence continues at coordinate 8,225,649 of JAULJL010000037.1, forward strand.
TATTTTTAGTATATGTAGTTTATTTATATTTTAGTTTTTCAATGTTTGTGGGTATCGTTCTAGTAAACCCTCACGAGACTAAACTCGTCCAGTAGGGACACCTAGGGGTTTAAAGGCTTGTGTCACATGCTAAGTGCCACCGTGATTTCCTACGAAAGTGGATTAGATTAGATTTTCTTATTTTATTTTTATTTGATTTTGCTCGAGGACTAGGAAAAAGCTAAGTGTGGGGGTGTGATAACTCGTATAATTATATAGTTTTTAGTTATGTTTTATTATTGTTTTGTGTCAAATACGAGTTATTATTGTTTAGTCTAATTGTGTTTATGATCTTTATGTATTTCGGTGTTTTTCACAAGTTTCTTTGAGTGATTTCAGATTACTAGAATTAAGGGTAAATCCAGTTCAGTTCCAGTTCCGACATCTTTTTCCATATCAGCTATATCTCGAGTTTCACTAAAGCAATAAGGCTGCAATTTGTAGCCGTGCAAAGCTAAGAGGCATATTTATCTTTTTCATGTTTTACACTTCTTGAAACGGAGTCGTTTTCCCTAGCGAAATCGACCATGAAGTTGGCTGATGTGCAATGACGTCTGTGCTGACCTGTTTTCGTATTTTGCCCATATCTTCTTATCCACATCAGCAAATGAGCTGATTCCAACGGCTATGGATCAGTAACTGATAGTGTAACATTTTTCTAGAAGCCCATGTGATCAGATAAGGCCTGCCAAATTGACAAAATCGACCATCAAGTTGGCTGATCAAAATCGTCATGTATGACGAAAATTGTTAGAAAATGCACCCACCTATTATACCTACCTTTGAAATTTGTAAAGCTTGTCTCTTGTCATTTAGCCCTCCAAAATGTGTATAAATAGAGGGCCTTGGATGATTGTAAGGGATCATATTGTACATAGGTAGGATATTAGCCATTTTAATAAAATTCTCTAACTTTTCTTCTTCTTTCTTTTCTCTAGTTTTCTTTCTTTTCTCTAGTTTTCTTTTTCTTTAGAGAGAGCAAGAGGTTGGATAATTAATATTCTTCCTCTTCTTCTTTCTTTCTTTTATTTTCTTCTTAGATTTTCTTTAATTTTATGTTTATGTTTACAATGCCTATGCTAGGCTAAACTTCTATTTGGTTAAGGGTGATTTCAAAGCCCTAGACATGTTTTATAATTGATTTTCAGATTCTATCTATCATTAATTTTCTATCAAAGTTGCTTATGTTCTTCTACAAGAATTGTTCATGATGTTGTCTTGATTTGTTTAGGTGTACAACTAGATAGATCTTGATAATTATCTATTGCTAGTTTAGGAGTCTTGATCCGTGTAATTGTCTTGATTTCCTATTCATAAGTGGCAATTTGTGATTAATGATTATGGTCAAGTTTTCAATAATTGCAAAGTGGAACATAACCTAAGTTGAACAATCCGAGCTTATGTGTTTGTTGCTTAGATCAACCTATCTTTCTCATCATAAAGCTGCCATTAAATTGAATTTAGAGAGCTTATTCTAGGTTGTTTAATGGTTAGTGATTAAATAGAGAGCTTGTTCTATTTAACGACAAACTAAGGAAAGATTGGGGTAACAGAGCTTGTTGTTATCTACGGTTGTTAACTTTGATAGTTGGTTGGTATTGATAAATCTGAAATTGATTCTTAATGATGTCTAGTGGTGGAGAATGAAACCTTAACCATATTTTTCATATTTAATTCTTCTTACTTACTTGTTTTCTTACTTTTAGTTTGCTTATTTTTTATATTTATTTTTATTGGCTGGTTATACCGCCTAATTTGTATATTAACTTTGTTTTATTTTTATTGGCTGGTTATACCGCCTAATTTAGTATATATATTTTTATTGGCTGGTTATACCGCCTAATTTAGTATATATATTTTTATTGGCTGGTTATACCGCCTTGCATCTTATTCTTATTATTTACTTAGTTTAAATCTGGCTTCAAAAACCCCTTTTCTTTTATTGTTTTCTTTGAACGTAAGTTATAAACTAATAACTCATAAATTAAAACCCAATCCCTGAGGACTCGACCCTTGCTAATCATTATACTTACAATTGATCTTTTTAGTGCAAGGTTAAATAAGATACACTCTTTTGGGTGCATCAAAAATGCACCCACCTATTATACCTACCTTTGAAATTTGTAAAGCTTGTCTCTTGTCATTTAGCCCTCCAAAATGTGTATAAAGAGAGGGCCTTGGATGATTGTAAGATATTGTACATTGGTAGGATATTAGCCATTGTAATAAAATTCTCTAAGTTTTCTTCTTCTTTCTTTTCTCTAGTTTTCTTTTTCTTTATTTTCTTCTTCTTCTTTCTTTCTTTTATTTCCTTCTTAGATTCTCTTTAATTTTATGTTTATGTTTACAATGCCTATGCTAGGCTAAACTTCTATTTGGTTAAGGGTGATTTCAAAGCCCTAGACATGTTTTGTGATTGATTTTCAGATTCTATCTATCATTAATTTTCTATCAAAGTTGCTTATGTTCTTCTACAAGAATTGTTCATGATGTTGTCTTGATTTATTTAGGTGTACAACTAGATAGATCTTGATAATTATCTATTGCTAGTCTAGGAGTCTTGATCCGTGTAATTGTCTTATTTCCGATTCATAAGTGGCAATTTGTGATTAATGATTATGGTCAAGTTTTCAATAATTGCAAAGTGGAACATAACCTAAGTTGAACAATCCGAGCTTATGTGTTTGTTGCTTAGATCAACCTATCTTTCTCATCATAAAGCTGCCATTAAATTGAATTTAGAGAGCTTATTCTAGGTTGTTTAATGGTTAGAGATTAAATAGAGAGCTTGTTCTATTTAACGACAAACTAAGGAAAGATTGGGATAACAGAGCTTGTTGTTATCTACGGTTGTTAACTTTCATAGTTGGTTGATATTGATAGATCTGAAATTGATTCTTAATGATGTCTAGAGGTGGAGAATGAAACCTTAACCATATTTTTCATATTTGATTCTTCTTACTTATTTGTTTTCTTACTTTTCTAGTTTGCTTATTTTTAAAAGTATATTTATTTTTATTGGCTGGTTATACCGCCTAATTTGTATATTAACTTGGTTTTATTTTTATTGGCTGGTTATACCGCCTAATTTAGTATATATATTTTTATTGGCTGGTTATACCGCCTAATTTAGTATATATATTTTTATTGGCTGGTTATACCGCCTTGCATCTTATTCTTATTATTTACTTTAGTTTAAATCTGGCTTCAAAAACCCCTTTTCTTTTATTGTTCTTAAATTTAAGTTTTAAACTATTAACTTATAAACTAAAACCCAATCCCTGAGGACTCGACCCTTGCTAACTACTATATTTACAATTTATCTTTTTAGTGCAAGGTTAAATAAGATACACTCTTTTGGGTGCATCAAAAGGCATTAAATCTAAGGGAGTTAATGGATTAAAACCATAAACAATCTCAAATGGAGAATAAGAAGTAGTAGAATGCACAGTCCTATTATATGCAAACTCTATGAATGGCAAACATTCTTCCCAAGTTTTCAAGTTCTTTTGTATAACAGTGCGCAAAAGTTGCGTTAAAGTCCTATTAACTACTTCAGTTTGCCCATCAGTTTGTGGATGACAAGTAGTAGAAAACAAAAGTTTAGTACCCAATTTCCCCCACAAAACCTTCCAAAAGTAACTAAGGAACTTAACATCTCTATCAGATACAATGCTTCTAGGAACACCATGTAGGCGCACTATCTCCTTAAAGAACAATTTAGCAATGTTAGTTGCATCATCAGTTTTATGGCATGGGATAAAATGTGCCATCTTGCTAAACCTATCCACTACCACAAAAATTGAATCCCTACCCCTTTTCGTCCTAGGTAAATGATGCACCCAAAAGAGTGTATCTTATTTAACCTTGCACTAAAAAGATAAATTGTAAGTATAGTAGTTAGCAAGGGTCGAGTCCTCAGGGATTGGGTTTTAGTTTATAAGTTAATAGTTTAAAACTTAAATTCAAGAACAATAAAAGAAAAGGGGTTTTTGAAGCCAGATTTAAACTAAAGTAAATAATAAGAATAAGATGCAAGGCGGTATAACCAGCCAATAAAAATATATTTACTAAATTAGGCGGTATAACCAGCCCATAAAAATATATATACTAAATTAGGCGGTATAACCAGCCAATAAAAATAAATATAAAAAATAAGCAAACTAAAAGTAAGAAAACAAATAAGTAAGAAGAATCAAATATGAAAAATATGGTTAAGGTTTCATTCTCCACCACTAGACATCATTAAGAATCAATTTCAGATCTATCAATATCAACCAACTATCAAAGTTAACAACCGTAGATAACAACAAGCTCTGTTACCCCAATCTTTCCTTAGTTTGTCGTTAAATAGAACAAGCTCTCTATTTAATCTCTAACCATTAAACAACCTAGAATAAGCTCTCTAAATTCAATTTAATGGCAGCTTTATGATGAGAAAGATAGGTTGATCTAAGCAACAAACACATAAGCTCGGATTGTTCAACTTAGGTTATGTTCCACTTTGCAATTATTGAAAACTTGACCATAATCATTAATCACAAATTGCCACTTATGAATAGGAAATCAAGACAATTACACGGATCAAGACTCCTAAACTAGCAATAGATAATTATCAAGATCTATCTAGTTGTACACCTAAATAAATCTAGACAACATCATGAACAATTCTTGTAGAAGAACATAAGCAACTTTGATAGAAAATTAATGATAGATAGAATCTGAAAATCAATCACAAAACATGTCTAGGGCTTTGAAATCACCCTTAACCAAATAGAAGTTTAGCCTAGCATAGGCATTATAAACATAAACATAAAATTAAAGAAAATCTAAGAAGAAAATAAAAGAAAGAAAGAAGAAGAGGAAGAATATTAATTATCCAACCTCTTGCTCTCTCTAAAGAAAAAGAAAACTAGAGAAAAGAAAGAAAACTAGAGAAAAGAAAGAAGAAGAAAACTTAGAGAATTTTATTAAAATGGCTAATATCCTACCTATGTACAATATGATCCTCTACAATCATCCAAGGCCCTCTATTTATACACATTTTGGAGGGCTAAATGACAAGAGACAAGCTTTACAAATTTCAAAGGTAGGTATAATAGGTGGGTGCATTTTCTAACAATTTTCGTCATACATGACGATTTTGATCAGCCAACTTGATGGTCGATTTTGTCAATTTTGCAGGCCTTATCTGATCACATGGTCTTCTAGAAAAATGTTAACCTATCAGTTACGGATCCATAGCCGTTGGAATCAGCTCATTTTCTGATGTGGATAAGAAGATATGGGCAAAATACGAAAACAGGTCAGCACAGACGTCATTGCACATCAGCCAACTTCATGGTCGATTTCGCTAGGGAAAACGACTCCGTTTCAAGAAGTGTAAAACATGAAAAAGATAAATATGCCTCTTAGCTTTGCACGGCTACAAATGTCAGCCTTATTGCTTCAGTGAAACTCGAGATATAGCTGATATGGCAAAAGGTGTCGGAACTGGAACTGAACTGGATTTACCCTTAATTCTAGTAATCTGAAATCACTCAAAGAAACTTGTGAAAAACACCAAAATACATAAAGATCATAAACACAATTAGAATAAACAATAATAACTCGTATTTGACACAAAACAATAATAAAACATAACTAAAAACTATATAATTATACGAGTTATCACACCCCCACACTTAGATTGTTGCTAGTCCCTAGCAACGACTCAATAAAAATAAAATAAGAAAATCTAATCTAATCCACTTTCGTAGGAAATCACGGTGGCACTTAGCATGTGACACAAGCCTTTAAACCCCTAGGTGTCCCTAGTGGACGAGTTTAGTCTCGTGAGGGTTTACTAGAACGATACCCACAAACATTGAAAAACTAAAATATAAATAAACTACATATACTAAAAATATTTACTCCTAATCCTTTCAATACAAATTAGAGACAATCTTTGAACAAGTCTTATAAACTAATCAATAGCTTAAAGAATTTCACAAAAAATCATGCTTGAATGTAAATTGTTTGAGTTAAGCCAATATTAGCATAACATATCTCAATCAAAATAGTGCATGTTCAAATTTAATCTCAACTTCTCACATGGGATACTCTCTTGATTTTCACTCTTTAAAGTAGTGGTAAAGTGTTTACACTCAATCAATCTCATGAAAACACTTCTACCATATGCTTGCTTGTCCACCTATTCTCCACTAAAAGATCATGCAACTTCATAAATCAAGAGGTCTTTAATCAAGGTTGTAATGGGGCCAAGGGGTTTGTAATGTGGTTGAAGAACAAAAGGATAAAGATATCACAAAGGTTCCAAAGAGTTCATAAAGTTTAGAGACATAAAAAGATTATACAAAGAAACTTCTCAAAACTCTTTACAAGTACATAGTCACCTAGGCCGGATATTCATGTTGGGCCTTTTCTTCATTCTAAACAACTTTGTAACATCTTTTTCTTTTTCCACAAATTCAAGAGATGATTCAATTTTTTTTTATATAGGAATGTATTTGCCAGTATTCCATTTCTTTTTCTCTTGACTTTTCTTTTCTTTTCCCCCCACACTTATTTCTTGTTTCTAACCAAAAAAATATCCCTTGTCTTTGCAACTTGTCTCAAATCATGCTAATTCATCTTTGGAACAAAGGTAAAGATATAAGTTTATTTAGGTTAGGGACAAGTTATGGTTACCAAAGAGATAGCTTATTCAATGTAGGCTCAAATTGGTTCACTAAGGGTGTGTTCTCTTGGAACATCAATAAGGGATGGTTGTTTGGCCCTGGCTAAAAATCCTAATGCCTCTATCATATTCATGTTGTCACATGCATCAATATAGTCTCAAACGGTTTAAAGCAAGTTCTAGAGAATCATGTAATCATAAGAGCACTCAAGAAAGAAATTAGATTGATTTGTATAATGCATCAATCATTTTAGGCTCAAAAACTCACAAGAATGATTATACAAGTCAGATTAAGTCTAAACATGCTTCTTTCTCAATCAACATATCATATTAACATTGGCTCATAAAAAGGTTGACATCAAGCTCAATTCTCATGAAAATCTTCTCACTAATAAATATGTTTTAGACTTATGCAATTCATATCTCATCATTGTATTAAAAAGGAACTAAAACACACTAAAAAATAATAATAATAATAAAGACTCATAAAAAAAAAATAGTAGACAAAAATAAAAGAAATCCTAAATCATTCCCCCCACACTTAATTCTTACATTGTCCTCAATGTAAGTCTATTAACCCAAATGAAAGAATCATGTGTAAGAGAAAAGAACTAATAACATAAGAATAGGAATAACTAGACTCAAAACAAAACAAACTCATGCAACCTAAATAATCCTAAAATACTAAACAAAAATTAACAAGTAAACGTAAAAAGATTAAAATCAAACTGACAAGGTATGTCTCAAGTCTCCCTTACTCAGACCTTGTTCAGAATGAATACTTCTAAATTGCTTAAAACACAACAAACTCTTTTTTTTTTTTTTGAAAAGAAGAAATCAAACTGACAAGGTATGTCTCAAGTCTCCCTTACTCAGACCTTGTTCAGAATGAATACTTCTAAATTGCTTAAAACACAACAAACTTTTTTTTTTTTTTAAGAAGGTAAAATTTAGGAGATATTACCTGTAGAGGTTGCTAACCACTTATTATAACTAAGACACAACAAACAAAATGTTAGATAATGTCACAAAGACAAAGTGCAATCCACTCCTTGCTCGTCCATATCTCTTTTTCTTTTTCCGAGCGTTTGCGAAACAACCGTAGCAGATAAATACTCATAAGCTTGGAGCTTTTTGAGTAAATCTTCAATGGTTGTAGCAGAAATTATGGTTCTCCTTGCCTCTGAAAACATGAATCCATTATCCACAGCATTATCTAAATATGAAAGCAAATTACTAAAATAACCATTAATATTAAGCAAACCAATGGGTTTCTTATTTGTGACCAAAGATGACCAAGAAGCCACGCAAGCTATTTCTTCCAATGTACCCAGACCTCCTGGTAAAGCAATGAATGCATCGGCAGAATGGTACATGATTGTTATCCGTTTAGGGATACTCCAGACTTGTATTTCCTTACCCAAGGTAGGTCTACAAAAATCTGTGAATAGTTTTGGCACGATTCCTAGAACTGGACTTCCTCCGGCGTGTGCTGCTGTAGCGACTGCTCCCATTAAACCCGTACTACCGCCTCCATAAATCAACTGGATCTTTTGTTGGGCAAGTATTACTCCAACTCTTATGGCTTCATCAGCGAATATGTTATTTTTCCCTGGATAAGCACCTCCAAAGACACAAATTTTTTTAATGCGCTGGGATGAAGTACTTTCCATTTTTTTTTTCTTTTTTTCGATGCCTGAAAGAGAATGAGTACATGGTGTAATATATAGAGGACTGAGTAGTGAATCAGACAAGAGTAATAATGTCGCTGAAAGTGTATCTGACCTGTCAGAAGAAAATGTTAACCTAACAAAAGATTTTTGCGTGATTTCAGGAAGAAAATCAAAAAGAGAAGAAAAATCAACCGTAAAAGTCAAGAGTAATAATGTCGCCGAAAGTGTATTTGACCTGTCAGAAGAAAATGTTAACCTAACAAAAGATATTTTTGCGTGATTTCAGGAAGAAAATCAAAAAGAGAAGAAAAATCAACCGTAAAAGACAAATAAAAAAAATGAGAATAATTACACAAATCGAATAACACGTAAATTAAACCGAAATGAAGTTATTGCAAATCAAACCAAAAGCTGAGAAGTCATTTATTGTAGTTGTGATTGTGGCTCACATCTTCCTCTGGTTTTACGTCCAGAAACGGCTTAAACGCCTTCTATGAGTCGAGGATATGCTTCCCATCCAGTTTTCTTACAAGCTGGCAAACAGGGTCTTTTAACATCAGATTCCCAAGATGTTGCCATTCCCTTTGGAATTGCGGCCATAAATCAAGAATTTCTCTTTGTACGTCTCCACTAGGATGCGTCTCAAGAGAAAGTTGGATATTACCCAAATTCTCCTTACTCAGTCCATCCTTAATGAATTCAATTTTATCATCTCGATTAGAGGACGGAATCCCAATAGAACGACATTTACCGTTACACGTCCATCGTGCACATTTGTGGCAATTTGAACTCATGCGCTTTGCTCGTCGCTTCTTTGCAAAAGTGCTTCTACCTGTACCTGGTAAATGCAAAACAGGAAGATATTCATCTTCACGTACCTTGGCTTCAATTATCCAACGTATGTCTCCAGGAATCCCTTTGTGCATAAGCATTCTTAATCTTTCAAATCGAACTTGGTAAAGCTTCAGTAAAATATTTCGAGGAAAAGGAGGAAATCGTTTCTGCAATCTTGTGAGAATATCATCCATCCTGAAAAAAAAATGAAAAAATTGAAAGAGAAATTGGAAGAGAAATTTATGTACAATATCAGTTTTGTGGGTAGCTGATGGAACCGATTTAAATAATCACGGAGTACCGTTATCCGCCATTTAACCGGGGTAAAAAAAATAAAAATTATATTTACATCTAGTTATTTTCAAAACAAGGATCAGAAAGAAAAACAACATAAAAAAGACTCAAAAACAAAACACTCTAAATAAAATCCTAAATTCTTCCCCCCACACATAATTCTTACATTGTCATTAATGTAATGCTATTAATCCCAAATGAAAGAATCATGTGTAAGTGAAAAGAACTAATAAACAAAATAAACTTATGCAGCCTAAATGAACTTAGAAACACTAAACACAATTAGCAAAGAAACATAAGAAAAAGATAAAGAAAAAGAGAGCAAATCTGAAGATGGCAGTTTGGCAATGCTTTCACTAATTAGGCTGCCTCCCCCAATTAGCACTTGATTTAGTGTTTTGAACCTAACCAACACCCCTTCTTGGCATTTTAGGCTTGTCATGCTCATACATGAAATTTCCCAAATTTATGCGTTTGAGAGGAAGCTTTCTTTGCACAACAGTGGATGCATTCTCCATTACAAGTATTATTCCATCATCCTTTGTGGTGCATATGTCATCGAGGAATGGAGCATATTTTGATACTTGTTGAATGACCTCCACAAACAAGTTGTTTAAGGTTTCCGGCATGTGTTGTTCATGTTCTTCCTCCTTGAACTTTGCAAATCTACTAGGAAAAGGTGGAGTAGAAACATTAGTAAAAAGTGAAACCTTAAACGTTACCTCAGGTGCCGAAATACTCTTATTTGGATCTTTGGCTTCATTATCCTCAAGAATAGAATTCATCTCTAATTTTGTCTCAACCTCATCTTGTTCCTCATTCCTCAAGGTCACAATAGTAGTATTCTCCTTTGGGTTAATCATTGTTTGGGCAGGGAGTTCTTCAGATCTTTGTGCTACCCATCCCACCATACTACTAGTCAATTGGATCATTTGCTTTTCCAAACTCTGGATGCTTGCCCTTGTTTCCTGTTGAAATTGCAATGTATCAGTAACAAGAGAATAGACAAGATCTTCTAAAGAAGTACCTGAGTTTTGAGTCATATGTGGTGGTTGAAAAAGATCTGGTTCTTGGGACCATGATTGATTGAAGCTAGATGGATGAGTGTAATTGGCATAAGGATCTACTTCTTGGTAATTTTTCGAGTAGCCATAATTAGTATGATCCCACCATCCCTCATGGTAAGTGTTTGAGTAATGATCATACTGTTGGTCTTGGAACACTTGATGGCCTTGACATCCTCCCATGGCCAATTGTTGAACTGGGAAGGTGAGATTGGCTTGTTGATTCTCTATGTTCATGTATGCCACCAACTCTTCAAGTGTTAGATTGCTCAATTCCATCGTTTTTTTTTTATTTTTTATTATTTTTTTTTTTCAAAATTTGATCAGAAAAACCCGTATGTACAAGAAAATAAAACTCATTAGAACTGAAAATAAGAATAAACCAAGTAACAAATAAACTAAAGAAAACAATCCCCGGCAACGGCGCCAAAAATTTGATGCACCCAAAAGAGTGTATCTTATTTAACCTTGCACTAAAAAGATAAATTGTAAGTATAGTAGTTAGCAAGGGTCGAGTCCTCAGGGATTGGGTTTTAGTTTATAAGTTAATAGTTTAAAACTTAAATTCAAGAACAATAAAAGAAAATGGGTTTTTGAAGCCAGATTTAAACTAAAGTAAATAATAAGAATAAGATGCAAGGCGGTATAACCAGCCAATAAAAATATATATACTAAATTAGGCGGTATAACCAGCCAATAAAAATATATATACTAAATTAGGCGGTATAACCAGCCAATAAAAATAAATATAAAAAATAAGCAAACTAAAAGTAAGAAAACAAATAAGTAAGAAGAATCAAATATGAAAAATATGGTTAAGGTTTCATTCTCCACCACTAGACATCATTAAGAATCAATTTCAGATCTATCAATATCAACCAACTATCAAAGTTAACAACCGTAGATAACAACAAGCTCTGTTACCCCAATCTTTCCTTAGTTTGTCGTTAAATAGAACAAGCTCTCTATTTAATCTCTAACCATTAAACAACCTAGAATAAGCTCTCTAAATTCAATTTAATGGCAGCTTTATGATGAGAAAGATAGGTTGATCTAAGCAACAAACACATAAGCTCGGATTGTTCAACTTAGGTTATGTTCCACTTTGCAATTATTGAAAACTTGACCATAATCATTAATCACAAATTGCCACTTATGAATAGGAAATCAAGACAATTACACGGATCAAGACTCCTAAACTAGCAATAGATAATTATCAAGATCTATCTAGTTGTACACCTAAATAAATCTAGACAACATCATGAACAATTCTTGTAGAAGAACATAAGCAACTTTGATAGAAAATTAATGATAGATAGAATCTGAAAATCAATCACAAAACATGTCTAGGGCTTTGAAATCACCCTTAACCAAATAGAAGTTTAGCCTAGCATAGGCATTATAAACATAAACATAAAATTAAAGAAAATCTAAGAAGAAAATAAAAGAAAGAAAGAAGAAGAGGAAGAATATTAATTATCCAACCTCTTGCTCTCTCTAAAGAAAAAGAAAACTAGAGAAAAGAAAGAAAACTAGAGAAAAGAAAGAAGAAGAAAACTTAGAGAATTTTATTAAAATGGCTAATATCCTACCTATGTACAATATGATCCTCTACAATCATCCAAGGACCTCTATTTATACACATTTTGGAGGGCTAAATGACAAGAGACAAGCTTTACAAATTTCAAAGGTAGGTATAATAGGTGGGTGCATTTTCTAACAATTTTCGTCATACATGACGATTTTGATCAGCCAACTTGATGGTCGATTTTGTCAATTTTGCATGCCTTATCTGATCACATGGTCTTCTATAAAAATGTTAGCCTATCAGTTACGGATCCATAGCCGTTGGAATCAGCTCATTTGCTGATGTGGATAAGAAGATATGGGCAAAATACAAAAACAGGTCAGCACAGACGTCATTGCACATCAGCCAACTTCATGGTCGATTTCGCTAGGGAAAACGACTCCGTTTCAAGAAGTGTAAAACATGAAAAAGATAAATATGCCTCTTAGCTTTGCACGGCTACAAATTTCAGCCTTATTGCTTCAGTGAAACTCGAGATATAGCTGATATGGCAAAAGGTGTCGGAACTGGAACTGAACTGGATTTACCCTTAATTCTAGTAATCTGAAATCACTCAAAGAAACTTGTGAAAAACACCAAAATACATAAAGATCATAAACACAATTAGAATAAACAATAATAACTCGTATTTGACACAAAACAATAATAAAACATAACTAAAAACTATATAATTATACGAGTTATCAGTAAACCCAATACAAAGTCCATAGATATGTCTACCCATGGTTCACTAGGAACTGGTAAGGGTGTATACAACCCATGAGGTAAAACCTTAGATTTGGCCTTTCTACATGTAATGCATCTATTACATATGCGAATAACATCCCTTTTCATTTTAGGCCAAAAGAAATGTTCATACAATATTTCTAAGGTCTTCTTGACACCAAAGTGTCCCATTAAACCACCACCATGTGCCTCACGCACTAATAACTCTCTCATAGAACAATTAGGCACACATAGTTTATCTTGTCTAAACAAAAAACCATCATGCTTGTAAAATTTACCAAATGCTGTCTTATCACATGCTATGTATACATCACAAAAATCAGCATCATTGGCATATTCATCCTTTATATATTCAAATCCAAGCATCTTAGCATTCATAGATGTGAGAAATACATACCTCCTAGATAAAGCATCAGCCACAATATTTTCCTTACCTTGCTTATATCTAATGACATAAGGAAAGGTCTCTATGTATTCCATCCACCTAGCATGTCTCTTATTCAACTTACCTTGACCCTTGAGATGTTTCAATGACTCATGATCAATATGTATCACAAATTCCTTAGGCCATAAGTAATGCTGCCATGTCTCCAAAGCTCTAACAAGTGCATAGAGCTCCTTGTCATAAGTTGGATAGTTCAACGCCGCTCCACTAAGCTTCTCACTGAAGAATGCGATTGGACGCTTTTCCTGCATTAAAACAGCTCCAATTCCTATTCCTGAGGCATCACATTCAATCTCAAAAGCTTTGTCAAAGTTAGGTAATGTTAAAACAGGTGCTGAACATAACCTATCTTTAAGATTAACAAATGCTTTCTCTTGTTCATTGCCCCAATGAAAACCAACATTCTTTTTAATAACTTCAGTAAGTGGTGCAGCAATAGTGCTAAAGTCTTTAACAAAACGCCTATAAAAACTAGCTAAACCATGAAAGCTTCTTACCTCACTTACCCCTTTAGGCGTTGGCCAGTGATAACTCGTATAATTATATAGTTTTTAGTTATGTTTTATTATTGTTTTGTGTCAAATACGAGTTATTATTGTTTAGTCTAATTGTGTTTATGATCTTTATGTATTTTGGTGTTTTTCACAAGTTTCTTTGAGTGATTTCAGATTACTAGAATTAAGGGTAAATCCAGTTCAGTTCCATTTCCGACACCTTTTTCCATATCAGCTATATCTCGAGTTTCACTGAAGCAATAAGGCTGCAATTTGTAGCCGTACAAAGATAAGAGGAATATTTATCTTTTTCATGTTTTACACTTCTTGAAACGGAGTCGTTTTCCCTAGCGAAATCGACCATGAAGTTGGCTGATGTGCAATGACGTCTGTGCTGACCTGTTTTCGTATTTTGCCCATATCTTCTTATCCACATCAGCAAATGAGCTGATTCCAACGGCTATGGATCAATAACTGATAGGGTAACATTTTTCTAGAAGACCATGTGATCAGATAAGGCATTCAAAATTGACAAAATCGACCATCAAGTTGGCTGATCAAAATCGTCATGTATGACGAAAATTGTTAGAAAATGCACCCACCTATTATACCTACCTTTGAAATTTGTAAAGCTTGTCTCTTGTCATTTAGCCCTCCAAAATGTGTATAAATAGAGGGCCTTGGATGATTGTAAGGGATCATATTGTACATTGGTAGGATATTAGCCATTGTAATAAAATTCTCTAAGTTTTCTTCTTCTTTCTTTTCTCTAGTTTTCTTTTTCTTTATTTTCTTCTTCTTCTTTCTTTCTTTTATTTCCTTCTTAGATTCTCTTTAATTTTATGTTTATGTTTACAATGCCTATGCTAGGCTAAACTTCTATTTGGTTAAGGGTGATTTCAAAGCCCTAGACATGTTTTGTGATTGATTTTCAGATTCTATCTATCATTAATTTTCTATCAAAGTTGCTTATGTTCTTCTACAAGAATTGTTCATGATGTTGTCTTGATTTATTTAGGTGTACAACTAGATAGATCTTGATAATTATCTATTGCTAGTCTAGGAGTCTTGATCCGTGTAATTGTCTTGATTTCCTATTCATAAGTGGCAATTTGTGATTAATGATTATGGTCAAGTTTTCAATAATTGCAAAGTGGAACATAACCTAAGTTGAACAATCCGAGCTTATGTGTTTGTTGCTTAGACCAACCTATCTTTCTCATCATAAAGCTGCCATTAAATTGAATTTAGAGAGCTTATTCTAGGCTGTTTAATGGTTAGAGATTAAATAGAGAGCTTGTTCTATTTAACGACAAACTAAGGAAAGATTGGGATAACAGAGCTTGTTGTTATCTACGGTTGTTAACTTTGATAGTTGGTTGATATTGATAGATCTGAAATTGATTCTTAATGATGTCTAGTGGTGGAGAATGAAACCTTAACCATATTTTTCATATTTGATTCTTCTTACTTACTTGTTTTCTTACTTTTCTAGTTTGCTTATTTTTAAAAGTATATTTATTTTTATTGGCTGGTTATACCGCCTAATTTGTATATTAACTTTGTTTTATTTTTATTGGCTGGTTATACCGCCTAATTTAGTATATATATTTTTATTGGCTGGTTATACCGCCTAATTTAGTATATATATTTTTATTGGCTGGTTATACCGCCTTGCATCTTATTCTTATTATTTACTTTAGTTTAAATCTGGCTTCAAAAACCCCTTTTCTTTTATTGTTTTCTTTGAACGTAAGTTATAAACTAATAACTCATAGATTAAAACCCAATCCCTGAGGACTCGACCCTTGCAAATCATTATACTTACAATTGATCTTTTTAGTGCAAGGTTAAATAAGATACACTCTTTTGGGTGCATCAAATTTTTGGCGCCGTTGCCGGGGATTGCTTTCTTTAGTTTATTTGTTACTTGGTTTATTCTTATTTTTAGTTCTAATTAGTTTTATTTTCTTGTACATACAAGTTTTTCTTATCAAATTTAAAAAAAAATAAAAAAAAATAAAAAAATGATGGAATTGAGCAATCTAACACTTGAAGAGTTGGTGGCATACATGAACATAGAGAATCAACAAGCCAAGCTCACCTCCCCAGTTCAACAATTGGCCATGGGAGGATGTCAAGGCCATCAAGTGTTCCAAGACCAACAGTATGATCATTACTCAAACACTTACCATGAGGGATGGTGGGATCATACTAATTATGGCTACTCGAAAAATTACCAAGAAGTAGATCCTTATGCCAATTACACTCATCCATCTAGCTTCAATCAATCATGGTCTCAAGAACCAGATCTTTTTCAACCACCACATATGATTCAAAACTCAGGTACTTATTTAGAAGATCTTGTACATTCTCTTGTTACTGATACTTTGCAATTTCAACAGGAAATAAGGGCAAGCATCCAGAGTTTGGAAAGGCAAATGAGCCTATTGGCTAGTAGTATGGTGGAATTAGTAGCAGAAAGATCTCTAGCACTCCCTTCCCAAACGGTGATTAACCCAAAGGAGAATGCTACTATTGTGACCTTGAGAAATGAGGAACAAGATGAGGATGAGACAAAACCAAAGATGGATTCACTTCTTGAGGATAATGAAGCCACAATTCAAAAGGAGAGTACTTTGACACCTCAGGTAGCTTTTAAGGTTCTTATTTCTACTAATGTTCCTTCTCCACTTTTTCCTAGCAGATTTGCAAAGTCCAAGAAGGAGGAACATGTACAACAATTTTTGGAAACCTTAAACAGCTTGCTTGTGGATGCTGATAACTCGTATAATTATATAGTTTTTAGTTATGTTTTATTATTATTTTGTGTCAAATACGAGTTATTATTGTTCAGTCTAATTGTGTTTATGATCTTTTATATTTTTATGTAATTTGGTGTTTTTCACAAGTTTCTTTGAGTGATTTCAGATTACTAGAATTAAGGGCAAATCGAGTTCAGTTCCAGTTCCGACACCTTTTGCCATATCAGCTATATCTGGAGTTTCACTGAAGCAATAAGGCTGAAATTTGAAGTCGTGCAAAGATAAGAGGCATATCTATCTTTTTCATGTTTTACACTTCTTGAAACGGAGTCGTTTTCCCTAGAGAAATCGACCATCAAAGTGGCTGATGTGCAATGACGTCTGTGCTGACCTGTTTTCGTGTTTTGCCCATATCTGCTTATCCACATCAGAAAATGAGCTGATTCTAACGGGTATGGATCACTAACTGATAGGGGAACATTTGTCTAGAAGATCATGTGATCAGATAAAGCCACCAATATTGAAGAAATCGACCATCAAAGTGGCTAATGTGCAATGACGTCTGTGCTGACCTATTTTCGTATTTTGCCCATATCTGCTTATCCACATCAGAAAATGAGCTGATTCTAACGGATATGGATCACTAACTGATAGGGGAACATTTGTCTAGAATCCCATGTGATCCGATAAAACCTCCAATATTGAAGAAATCGACCATCAAGTTGGCTGATGTGCAATGATGTCTGTGCTGACCGGTTTTCGTATTTTGCCCATATCTTCTTCTCCACATCAGAAAATGAGCTGATTCCAACGGCTATGGATCAGTAACTGATAGGGTAACATTTTTCTAGAAGACCATGAGATCAGATAAGGCCTGCAAAATTGACAAAATCGACCATCAAGTTGGCTGATCAA
This sequence comes from Fremontodendron californicum, assembly GCA_030761205.1. Taxonomy (NCBI): domain Eukaryota; kingdom Viridiplantae; phylum Streptophyta; class Magnoliopsida; order Malvales; family Malvaceae; genus Fremontodendron; species Fremontodendron californicum. Next base: position 8,243,165 of record JAULJL010000037.1, read on the forward strand.
AATCGTCATGTATGACGAAAATTGTTAGAAAATGCACCCACCTATTATACCTACCTTTGAAATTTGTAAAGCTTGTCTCTTGTCATTTAGCCCTCCAAAATGTGTATAAATAGAGGGCCTTGGATGATTGTAAGGGATCATATGGTACATAGGTAGGATATTAGCCATTTTAATAAAATTCTCTAAGTTTTCTTCTTCTTTCTTTTCTCTAGTTTTCTTTCTTTTCTCTAGTTTTCTTTTTCTTTAGAGAGAGCAAGAGGTTGGATAATTAATATTCTTCCTCTTCTTCTTTCTTTCTTTTATTTTCTTCTTAGATTTTCTTTAATTTTATGTTTATGTTTATAATGCCTATGCTAGGCTAAACTTCTATTTGGTTAAGGGTGATTTCAAAGCCCTAGACATGTTTTGTGATTGATTTTCAGATTCTATCTATCATTCATTTTCTATCAAAGTTGCTTATGTTCTTCTACAAGAATTGTTCATGATGTTGTCTAGATTTATTTAGGTGTACAACTAGATAGATCTTGATAATTATCTATTGCTAGTTTAGGAGTCTTGATCCGTGTAATTGTCTTGATTTCCTATTCATAAGTGGCAATTTGTGATTAATGATTATGGTCAAGTTTTCAATAATTGCAAAGTGGAACATAACCTAAGTTGAACAATCCGAGCTTATGTGTTTGTTGCTTAGATCAACCTATCTTTCTCATCATAAAGCTGCCATTAAATTGAATTTAGAGAGCTTATTCTAGGTTGTTTAATGGTTAGAGATTAAATAGAGAGCTTATTCTATTTAACGACAAACTAAGGAAAGATTGGGGTAACAGAGCTTGTTGTTATCTACGGTTGTTAACTTTGATAGTTGGTTGATATTGATAGATCTGAAATTGATTCTTAATGATGTCTAGTGGTGGAGAATGAAACCTTAACCATATTTTTCATATTTAATTCTTCTTACTTACTTGTTTTCTTACTTTTAGTTTGCTTATTTTTTATATTTATTTTTATTGGCTGGTTATACCGCCTAATTTGTATATTAACTTTGTTTTATTTTTATTGGCTGGTTATACCGCCTAATTTAGTATATATATTTTTATTGGCTGGTTATACCGCCTTGCATCTTATTCTTATTATTTACTTAGTTTAAATCTGGCTTCAAAAACCGCTTTTCTTTTATTGTTTTCTTTGAACGTAAGTTATAAACTAATAACTCATAAATTAAAACCCAATCCCTGAGGACTCGACCCTTGCTAATCATTATACTTACAATTGATCTTTTTAGTGCAAGGTTAAATAAGATACACTCTTTTGGGTGCATCAAATTTTTGGCGCCGTTGCCGGGGATTGCTTTCTTTAGTTTATTTGTTACTTGGTTTATTCTTATTTTCAGTTCTAATTGGTTTTATTTTCTTGTACATACAAGTTTTTCTTTTCAAATTTAAAAAAAAAAAAAAAAAAAAAAACAATGGAATTGAGCAATCTAACACTTGAAGAGTTGGTGGCATACATGAACATGGAGAATCAACAAGCCAATCTCACCTCCCCAGTTCAACAATTGACCATGGGAGGATGTCAAGGCCATCAAGTGTTTCAAGACCAACAATATGATCATTACTCAAACACTTACCATGAGGGATGGTGGGATCATACTAATTATGGCTACTCGAAAAATTACCAAGAAGTAGATCCTTATGCCAATTACACTAATCCATCTAGCTTCAATCAATCATGGTCTCAAGAACCAGATCTTTTTCAACCACCACATATGACTCAAAACTCAGGTACTTCTTTAGAAGATCTTGTCTATTCTCTTGTTACTGATTCTTTGCAATTTCAACAGGAAACAAGGGCAAGCATCCAGAGTTTGGAAAAGCAAATGAGCCAATTGGCTAGTAGTATGGTGGGATGGGTAGCACAAAGATCTGAAGAACTCCCAGCCCAAACGATGGTTAACCCAAAGGAGAATGCTACTATTGTGACCTTGAAGAATGAGGAACAAGATGAGGATGAAACAAAATTAGAGATGGATTCTATTCTTGAGGATAATGAAGCCAAAGATCCAAATAAGAGTATTTCGGCACCTGAGGTAACGTTTAAGGTTTCACTTTTTACTAATGTTTCTTCTCCACCTTTTCCTAGTAGATTTGCAAAGTTCAAGGAGGAAGAACATGAACAACACATGCCGGAAACCTTAAACAACTTGTTTGTGGAGGTCATTCAACAAGTATCAAAATATGCTCCATTCCTCGATGACATATGCACCACAAAGGATGATGGAATAATACTTGTAATGGAGAATGCATCCACTGTTGTGCAAAGAAAGCTTCCTCTCAAACGCATAAATTTGGGAAATTTCATGTATGAGCCTGACAAGCCTAAAAAGCCAAGAAAGGGTGTTGGTTAGATTCAAAACACTAACTCAAGTGTTAATTGGGAAGGCAGCCCAATTAAAGATGAAATTGCCAACCTTCCACATTCAGATTTGCTTTCTCTTTCTTTTCCTTTTCCTTTTTCTTTTATTATTTTTATTGTTTTTATTTTATTTCTTACGTTTATTTTTTTTTGTTTAATAGTTCTTTTCTCTTACATATAATTCTTGCATTGGGGGATAATAGCATTACATTAATGACAATGTAAGAGTTATGTGTGGGGGGAAGAATTTAGGATTTTATTTAGAGTGTTTTGTTTTTGAGTCTTTTTATGTTGTTTTTCTTTCTGATCCTGGTTTTGAAAATAACTAGATGTAAATATAATTTTTAATTTTTTTACCCCGGTTAAATGGCGGATAACGGTACTCCGTGATTATTTAAATCGGTTCCATCAGCTACCCACAAAACTGATATTGTATATAAATTTCTCTTCCAATTTCTCTTTCATTTTTTTTCATTTTTTTTCAGGATGGATGATATTCTCACAAGATTGTAGAAACGATTTCCTCCCTTTCCTCGAAATATTTTACTGAAGCTTTACCAAGTTCGATTTGAAAGATTAAGAATGCTTATGCACAAAGGGATTCCTGGAGACATACGTTGGATAATTGAAGCCAAGGTACGTGAAGATGAATATCTTCCTGTTTTGCATTTACCAGGTACAGGTAGAAGCACTTTTGCAAAGAAGCGACGAGCAAAGCGCATGAGTTCAAATTGCCACAAATGTGCACGATGGACGTGTAACGGTAAATGTCGTTCTATTGGGATTCCGACCTCTAATCGAGATGATAAAATTGAATTCATTAAGGATGGACTGAGTAAGGAGAATTTGGGTAATATCCAACTTTCTCTTGAGACGCATCCTAGTGGAGACGTACAAAGAGAAATTCTTGATTTATGGCCGCAATTCCAAAGGGAATGGCAACATCTTGGGAATCTGATGTTAAAAGACCCTGTTTGCCAGCTTGTAAGAAAACTGGATGGGAAGCATATCCTCGACTCATAGAAGGCGTTTAAGCCGTTTCTGGACGTAAAACCAGAGGAAGATGTGAGCCACAATCACAACTACAATAAATGACTTCTCAGCTTTTGGTTTGATTTGCAATAACTTTATTTTGGTTTAATTTACGTGTTGTTCGATTTGTGTAACTATTCTCATTTTTTTTTTTTTTTGTCTTTTACGGTTGATTTTTTCTTCTCTTTTTGATTTTCTTCCTGAAATCACGCAAAAATCTTTTGTTAGGTTAACATTTTCTTCTGACAGGTCAGATACACTTTCGGCGACATTATTACTCTTGTCTGATTCACTACTCAATTCTCTATATATTACACCATGTACTCATTCTCTTTCAGGCACTCGAAAAAGAAAAAAAAAATGGAAAGTACTTCATCCCAGCGCATTAAAAAAATTTGTGTCTTTGGAGGTGCTTATCCAGGGAAAAATAACATATTCGCTGATGAAGCCATAAGAGTTGGAGTAATACTTGCCCAACAAAAGATCCAGTTGATTTATGGAGGAGGTAGTACGGGTTTAATGGGAGCAGTCGCTACAGCAGCACACGCCGGAGGAAGTCCAGTTCTAGGAATCGTGCCAAAACTATTCACAGGTTTTTGTGGACCTACCGTGGGTAAGGAAATACAAGTCTGGAGTATCCCCGAACGGATAACAATCATGTACCATTCTGCCGATGCATTCATTGCTTTACCAGGAGGTCTGGGTACATTGGAAGAAATAGCTTGCGTGGCTTCTTGGTCAGCTTTGGTCACAAATAAGAAACCCATTGGTTTGCTTAATATTAATGGTTATTTTAGTAATTTGCTTTCATATTTAGATAATGCTGTGGATAATGGATTCATGTTTTCAGAGGCAAGGAGAACCATAATTTCTGCTACAACCATTGAAGATTTACTCAAAAAGCTCCAAGCTTATGAGTGTTTATCTACTACGGTTGTTTCGCAAACGCTCGGAAAAAGAAAAAGAGATATGGACGAGCAAGGAGTGGATTGCACTTTGTCTTTGTGACATTATCTAACATTTTCCTTGTTGTGTCTCAGTTATAATAAGTGGTTAGCAACCTCTGCAGGTAATATCTCCTAAATTCTACCTTTAAAATTTGACATTGGGGACAACGTCATATTTTAGTAGGGGGTAAGGGACATATTTTGCTAATTTAAAAAAAAAAAAAAAAGTTTGTTGTGTTTTAAGCAATTTAGAAATATTCATTCTGAACAAGGTCTGAGTAAGGGAGACTTGAGACATATCTTGTCAGTTTGATTTTAATCTTTTTATGTTTACTTGTTAATTTTTGTTTAGTATTTTAAGATTATTTAGGTTGCATGAGTTTGTTTTGTTTTGAGTCTTAGTTGTTCCTATTCTTATGTTATTAGTTCTTTTCTCTTACACATGATTCTTTCATTTGGGTTAATAGACTTACATTGAGGACAATGTAAGAATTAAGTGTGGGGGGAATGATTTAGGATTTCTTTTATTTTTGTCTACTATTTTTTTTTCTTTATTATTATTATTAATTTTTTTTTTTTGAGTTTTAGTTCTTTTTTAATACAATGATGAGATATGAATTGCATAAGTCTAAAACAGATTTATTAGTGAGAAGATTTTCATGAGAATTGAGCTTGATGTCAACCTTTTTATGAGCCAATGTTAATATGATATGTTGATTGAGAAAGAAGCATGTTTAGAATTATTCTGACTTGTATAATCATCCTTGTGAGTTTTTGAGCCTATAATGATTGATGCATTATACAAATCAATCTAATTTCTTTCTTGAGTGCTCTTATGATTACATGATTCTCTAGAACTTGCTTTAAACCGTTTGAGACTATATTGATACATGTGACAACATGAATATGATAGAGGCATTAGGATTATAACCAGAGCCAAACAGCCATCCATTATTAATGTTCTAAGAGAACATCCCCACTAGTGAGCCAATTTGAGCCTACATTAAATATGCTGTTTTATTGGTAACCACAACTTACACCTAGCCTAAATATACTTATATCCTTACCCTTGTTCTAAAGATGGATTATATATTTTGAGACATATTGCAAAAAAACAAGGGATATTTTTAGTTGAAAATTTGGGTTAGAAACAAGAAATAAGTGTGGGGGGGAAAGAAAAGAAAAGTCAAGAGAAAAAGAAATGGAATACTGGCAAATACATTCCTATGTAAAAAAATATGAATCATCTCTTGAATTTGTGGAAAAAGAAAAAGATGTTACAAAGTTGTTTAGAATGAAGAAAAGGCCCAACATAAATATTCGGCCTAGGTGACTATGTACTTGTAAAGAGTTTTGAGAAGTTTCTTTGTATGATCTTATTATGTCTCTAAACTTTATGAATTCTTTGGAGCCTTTGTGATATCTTTATCCTTTTGTTATTCAACCACATTACAAACCCCTTGGCCCCATTACAACCTTGATTAAAGACCTCTTGATTCATGAAGTTGTATGATCTAAATAGTGGAGAATAGGTGGACAAGCAAGAATATGGTAGAACTGTTTTCATGAGATTGATTGAGTGTAAACACTTCACCACTACTTTAAAGAGTGAAAATCATGAGGGTATCCCATGTGAGAAGTTGAGATTAAATTTGAACATGCACTATTTTGATTGAGATATGTTATGTTAATATTGTCTTAACTCAAACAATTTACATTCAAGCATGAATTTTTGTGAAATTCTTTAAGCTATTGATTAGTTTATAAGACTTGTTCAAAGATTGTCTCTAATTTGTATTGAAAGGATTAGGAATAAATATTTTTAGTATATGTAGTTTATTTATATTTTAGTTTTTCAATGTTTGTGGGTATCGTTCTAGTAAACCCTCACGAGACTAAACTCGTCCACTAGGGACACCTAGGGGTTTAAAGGCTTGTGTCACATGCTAAGTGCCACCGTGATTTCCTACGAAAATGGATTAGATTAGATTTTCTTATTTTATTTTTATTGAGTCGTTGCTAGGGACTAGCAACAATCTAAGTGTGGGGGTGTGATAACTCGTATAATTATATAGTTTTTAGTTATGTTTTATTATTATTTTGTGTCAAATACGAGTTATTATTGTTCAGTCTAATTGTGTTTATGATCTTTTATATTTTTATGTAATTTGGTGTTTTTCACAAGTTTCTTTGAGTGATTTCAGATTACTAGAATTAAGGGCAAATCGAGTTCAGTTCCAGTTCCGACACCTTTTTCCATATCAGCTATATCTGGAGTTTCACTGAAGCAATAAGGCTGAAATTTAAATTCGTGCAAAGCTAAGAGGCATATCTATCTTTTTCATGTTTTACACTTCTTGAAACGGAGTCGTTTTCCATAGCGAAATCGACCATCAAAGTGGCTGATGTGCAATGACGTCTGTGCTGACCTGTTTTCGTGTTTTGCCCATATCTGCTTATCCACATCAGCAAATGAGATGATTCTAACGGGTATGGATCACTAACTGATAGGGGAACATTTGTCTAGAAGACCATGTGATCAGATAAAGCCTCCAATATTGAAGAAATCGACCATCAAAGTGGCTAATGTGCAATGACGTCTGTGCTGACCTATTTTCGTATTTTGCCCATATCTGCTTATCCACATCAGAAAATGAGCTGATTCTAACGGCTATGGATCACTAACTGATAGGGGAACATTTGTCTAGAAGCCCATGTGATCCGATAAAACCTCCAATATTGAATAAATCGACCATCAAGTTGGCTGATGTGCAATGATGTCTGTGCTGACCTGTTTTCGTATTTTGCCCATATCTTCTTCTACACATCAGAAAATGAGCTGATTCAAACGGCTATGGATCAGTAACTGATAGGGTAACATTTGTCTAGAAGACCATGTGATCAGATAAGGCTTGCAAAATTGACAAAATCGACCATCAAGTTGGCTGATCAAAATCGTCATGTATGACGAAAATTGTTAGAAAATGCACCCACCTATTATACCTACCTTTGAAATTTGTAAAGCTTGTCTCTTGTCATTTAGCCCTCCAAAATGTGTATAAAAAGAGGGCCTTGGATGATTGTAGAGAATCATATTGTACATAGGTAGGATATTAGCCATTTTAATAAAATTCTCTAAGTTTTCTTCTTCTTTCTTTTCTCTAGTTTTCTCTAGTTTTCTTTCTTTTCTCTAGTTTTCTTTTTCTTTAGAGAGAGCAAGAGGTTGGATAATTAATATTCTTCCTCTTCTTCTTTCTTTCTTTTATTTTCTTCTTAGATTTTCTTTAATTTTATGTTTATGTTTATAATGCCTATGCTAGGCTAAACTTCTATTTGGTTAAGGGTGATTTCAAAGCCCTAGACATGTTTTGTGATTGATTTTCAGATTCTATCTATCATTCATTTTCTATCAAAGTTGCTTATGTTCTTCTACAAGAATTGTTCATGATGTTGTCTAGATTTATTTAGGTGTACAACTAGATAGATCTTGATAATTATCTATTGCTAGTTTAGGAGTCTTGATCCGTGTAATTGTCTTGATTTCCTATTCATAAGTGGCAATTTGTGATTAATGATTATGGTCAAGTTTTCAATAATTGCAAAGTGGAACATAACCTAAGTTGAACAATCCGAGCTTATGTGTTTGTTGCTTAAATCAACCTATCTTTCTCATCATAAAGCTGCCATTAAATTGAATTTAGAGAGCTTATTCTAGGTTGTTTAATGGTTAGAGATTAAATAGAGAGCTTATTCTATTTAACGACAAACTAAGGAAAGATTGGGGTAACAGAGCTTGTTGTTATCTACGGTTGTTAACTTTGATAGTTGGTTGATATTGATAGATCTGAAATTGATTCTTAATGATGTCTAGTGGTGGAGAATGAAACCTTAACCATATTTTTCATATTTAATTCTTCTTACTTACTTGTTTTCTTACTTTTAGTTTGCTTATTTTTTATATTTATTTTTATTGGCTGGTTATACCGCCTAATTTGTATATTAACTTTGTTTTATTTTTATTGGCTGGTTATACCGCCTAATTTAGTATATATATTTTTATTGGCTGGTTATACCGCCTTGCATCTTATTCTTATTATTTACTTAGTTTAAATCTGGCTTCAAAAACCCCTTTTCTTTTATTGTTTTCTTTGAACGTAAGTTATAAACTAATAACTCATAAATTAAAACCCAATCCCTGAGGACTCGACCCTTGCTAATCATTATACTTACAATTGATCTTTTTAGTGCAAGGTTAAATAAGATACACTCTTTTGGGTGCATCAGATGCCATTAGACAAGTACCAAGATATGCACAATTCCTCAAAGAGCTATACCCCACCAAGAATGATGAAATAATACGTGTGGGGGAGAATGCATTGGCTGTTTTGCAAAGAAAACTTCCTCCAAAACGCAAAAATTCGAGAAGTTTCATGTCTAAGCCAAAAGATCCTAAAAAGCCAAGAAGGGGAATTGGCTAGACTGGAAACAATCAATCAAGTGCTAATTGGGGGAGGCAGCCTAATTAGTGAAAGCATTGCCAAATTCTTATGTTTCTTTGTTAATTGTGTTTACTGTTTTTAAGTTCATTTAGGCTGCATAAGTTTATTTTGTTTAATAGTTCTTTTCACTTACACATGATTCTTTCATTTGGATTAATAGCATTACATTAATGACAATGTAAGAATTATGCGTGGGGGGAAGAATTTAGGATTTTATTTAGAGTGTTTTGTTTTTGAGTCTTTTTATGTTGTTTTTCTTTTTGATCCTTGTTTTGAAAATAACTAGATGTAAATATAATTTTTTTAACCCCGGTTAAATGGCGGATAACGGTACTCCGTGATTATTTAAGTCGATTCTATCAGCTACCCATAAAACTGATATTGTATATAAATTTCTCTTTCAATTTTTTTTCATTTTTTTTTTCAGGATGGATGATATTCTCACAAGATTGCAGAAACGATTTCCTCCTTTTCCTCGAAATATTTTACTGAAGCTTTACCAAGTTCGATTTGAAAGATTAAGAATGCTTATGCACAAAGGGATTCCTGAAGACATACGTTGGATAATTGAAGCCAAGGTACGTGAAGATGAATATCTTTCTGTTTTGCATTTACCAGGTACAGGTAGAAGCACTTTTGCAAAGAAGCGACGAGCAAAGCGCATGAGTTCAAATTGCCACAAATGTGCACGATGGACGTGTAACGGTAAATGTCGTTCTATTGGGATTCCGTCCTCTAATCGAGATGATAAAATTGAATTCATTAAGGATGGACTGAGTAAGGAGAATTTGGGTAATATCCAACTTTCTCTTGAGACGCATCCTAGTGGAGACGTACAAAGAGAAATTCTTGATTTATGGCCGCAATTCCAAAGGGAATGGCAACATCTTGGGAATTTGATGTTAAAAGACCCTGTTTGCCAGCTTGTAAGAAAACTGGATGGGAAGCATATCCTCGACTCATAGAAGGCGTTTAAGCCGTTTCTGGACGTAAAACCAGAGGAAGATGTGAGCCACAATCACAACTACAATAAATGACTTCTCAGCTTTTGGTTTGATTTGCAATAACTTTATTTTGGTTTAATTTACGTGTAGTTCGATTTGTGTAATTATTCTCGTTTTTTTTTTTTATTTGTCTTTTACGGTTGATTTTTTCTTCTCTTTTTGATTTTCTTCCTGAAATCACGCAAAAATCTTTTGTTAGGTTAACATTTTCTTCTGACAGGTCAGATACACTTTCGGCGACATTATTACTCTTGTCTGATTCACTACTCAGTCCTCTATATATTACACCATGTACTCATTCTCTTTCAGGCACTCGAAGAAAAAAAAATGGAAAGTACTTCATCCCAGCGCATTAAAAAAATTTGTGTCTTTGGAGGTGCTTATCCAGGGAAAAATAACATATTCGCTGATGAAGCCATAAGAGTTGGAGTAATACTTGCCCAACAAAAGATCCACTTGATTTATGGAGGCGGTAGTACGGGTTTAATGGGAGCAGTCGCTACAGCAGCACACGCCGGAGGAAGTCCAGTTCTAGGAGTCGTGCCAAAACTATTCACAGATTTTTGTGGACCTACCTTGGGTAAGGAAATACAAGTCTGGAGTATCCCTGAACGGATAACAATCATGTACCATTCTGCCGATGCATTCATTGTTTTATGATGCACCCAAAAGAGTGTATCTTATTTAACCTTGCACTAAAAAGATCAATTGTAAGTATAATGATTAGCAAGGGTCGAGTCCTCAGGGATTGGGTTTTAATCTATGAGTTATTAGTTTATAACTTACGTTCAAGAACAATAAAAGAAAAGGGGTTTTTGAAGCCAGATTTAAACTAAAGTAAATAATAAGAATAAGATGCAAGGCGGTATAACCAGCCAATAAAAATATATATACTAAATTAGGCGGTATAACCAGCCAATAAAAATAAAACAAAGTTAATATACAAATTAGGCGGTATAACCAGCCAATAAAAATAAATATAAAAAATAAGCAAACTAAAAGTAAGAAAACAAGTAAGTAAGAAGAATCAAATATGAAAAATATGGTTAAGGTTTCATTCTCCACCACTAGACATCATTAAGAATCAATTTCAGATCTATCAATATCAACCAACTATCAAAGTTAACAACCGTAGATAACAACAAGCTCTGTTATCCCAATCTTTCCTTAGTTTGTCGTTAAATAGAACAAGCTCTCTATTTAATCTCTAACCATTAAACAACCTAGAATAAGCTCTCTAAATTCAATTTAATGGCAGCTTTATGATGAGAAAGATAGGTTGATCTAAGCAACAAACACATAAGCTCGGATTGTTCAACTTAGGTTATGTTCCACTTTGCAATTATTGAAAACTTGACCATAATCATTAATCACAAATTGCCACTTATGAATAGGAAATCAAGACAATTACACGGATCAAGACTCCTAAACTAGCAATAGATAATTATCAAGATCTATCTAGTTGTACACCTAAATAAATCAAGACAACATCATGAACAATTCTTGTAGAAGAACATAAGCAACTTTGATAGAAAATTAATGATAGATAGAATCTGAAAATCAATCACAAAACATGTCTAGGGCTTTGAAATCACCCTTAACCAAATAAAAGTTTAGCCTAGCATAGGCATTATAAACATAAAATTAAATAGAATCTAAGAAGAAAATCAAAGAAAGAAAGAAGAAGAAGAAGAATATTAATTATCCAACCTCTTGCTCTTTCTAAAGAAAAAGAAAACTAGAGAAAAGAAAGAAGAAGAAAACTTAGAGAATTTTATTACAATGGCTAATATCCTACCTATGTACAATATGATCCTCTACAATCATCCAAGGCCCTCTATTTATACACATTTTGGAGGGCTAAATGACAAGAGACAAGCTTTACAAATTTCAAAGGTAGGTATAATAGGTGGGTGAATTTTTCTAACAATTTTCGTCATATTGTATGACAATTTTGATCAGCCAACTTGATGGTCGATTTCGTCAATGTTGGAGGCCTGATCTGATCACATGGTCTTCTAGAGAAAGGTTCCCCTATCAGTTACGGATCCATATCCGTTGGAATCAGCTCATTTTCTGATGTGGATAAGCAGATATGGGCAAAATACGAAAACAGGTCAGCACAGACGTCATTGCACATCAGCCAACTTGATGGACGATTTCGTCAATATTAGAGGCCTGATCTGATCATATGGTCTTCTAGACAAAGGTTCCCCTATCAGTTACGGATCCATAGCCATTGGAATCAGCTCATTTTCTGATGTGGATAAGCAGATATGGGCAAAATACGAAAACAGGTCAGCACAGACGTCATTGCACATCAGCCAACTTGATGGTCGATTTCGCTAGGGAAAACGACTCCGTTTCAAGAAGTGTAAAACATGAAAACGATAGATATGCCTCTTAGCTTTGCACGGCTACAAATTTCAGCCTTATTGCTTCAGTGAAACTCCAGATATAGCTGATATGGCAAAAGGTGTCGGAACTGGAACTGAACTGGATTTGCCTTTAATTCTAGTAATCTGAAATCACTCAAAGAAACTTGTGAAAAACACCAAATTACATAAAAATATAAAAGATCATAAACACAATTAGACTAAACAATAATAACTCGTATTTGACACAAAACAATAATAAAACATAACTAAAAACTATATAATTATACGAGTTATCACACCCCCACACTTAGCTTTTTGCTAGTCCTCGAGCAAAATCAAATAAAAATAAAATAAGAAAATCTAATCTAATCCACTTTCGTAGGAAATTACGGTGGCACTTAGCATGTGACACAAGCCTTTAAACCCCTAGGTGTCCCTAGTGGACGAGTTTAGTCTCGTGAGGGTTTACTAGAACGATACCCACAAACATTGAAAAACTAAAATATAAATAAACTACATATACTAAAAATATTTATTCCTAATCCTTTCAATACAAATTAGAGACAATCTTTGAACAAGTCTTATAAACTAATCAATAGCTTAAAGAATTTCACAAAAAATCATGCTTGAATGTAAATTGTTTGAGTTAAGCGAATATTAACATAACATATTTCAATCAAAATAGTGCATATTCAAACTTATTCTCAACTACTCACATGGGATACCCTCATGATTTTCACTCTTTAAAGTAGTGGTGAAGTGTTTACACTCAATCAATCTCATGAAAACAGTTCTACCATATTCTTGCTTGTCCACCTATTCTCCACTATTTAGATCATACAACTTCATGAATCAAGAGGTCTTTAATCAAGGTTGTAATGGGGCCAAGGGGTTTGTAATGTGGTTGAAGAACAAAAGGATAAAGATATCACAAAGGTTCCAAAGAGTTCATAAAGTTTAGAGACATAAAAAGATCATACAAATAAAACTTCTCAAAACTCTTATTTAGCACATAATAACATAGGCTAAATATTCATGTTGAGCCTTTGCATCATTCTAACCAACTTTGTAACATCTTTTTCTTTACTTTAACTAGAAGTTGAAGAGAAGATTTTTTTTTTTTAATATGGGAATGTATTTGCCAATGATCCCTTTCTTTTTCTCTTGACTTTTTTCTTTCTTTTCCCCCCACACTTATTTCTTGTTTCTAACCCAAATTTTCAATAAATCTTCCTTATCTTTGCAACTTGTCTCAAAACATGCTAATTCATCTTTGGAACAAAGGTAAAGATATAAGTATATTTAGGTTAGGGACAAGTTATGGTTACCAAAGAGATAGCTTATTCAATGTAGGCTCAAATTGGTTCACTAAGGGTGTGTTCTCTTGGAACATAATAATGGATGGCTGTTTGGCTCTGGTTATAATCCTAATGCCTCTATCATATTCATGTTGTCACATGTATCAATATAGTCTCAAACGGTTTAAAGCAAGTTCTAGAGAATCATGTAATCATAAGAGCACTCAAGAAAGAAATTAGATTGATTTGTATAATGCATCAATCATTATAGGCTCAAAAACTCACAAGGATGATTATACAAGTCAGATTAAGTCTAAACATGCTTCTTTCTCAATCAACATATCATATTAACATTGGCTCATAAAAAGGTTGACATCAAGCTCAATTCTCATGAAAATCTTCTCACTAATAAATCTGTTTTAGACTTATGCAATTCATATCTCATCATTGTATTAAAAAGGAACTAAAACTCACAAAAAAAAAATAATAATAATAATAAAGACTCATAAAAAAAAATAGTAGACAAAAATAAAAGAAATCCTAAATCATTCCCCCCACACTTAATTCTTACATTGTCCTCAATGTAAGTCTATTAACTCAAATGAAAGAATCATGTGTAAGAGAAAAGAACTAATAACATAAGAATAGGAACAACTAAGACTCAAAACAAAACAAAACCATGCAACCTAAATAATCCTAAAATACTAAACAAAAATTAACAAGTAAACATAAAAAGATTAAAATCAAACTGACAAGGTATGTCTCAAGTCTCCCTTACTCAGACCTTGTTCAGAATGAATACTTTTAAATGGCTTAAAACACAAATTTCTTTTTTTTTTTTTTTTTTTTTTTGAAGGTAAAATTTAGGAGATATTACCTGTAGAGGTTGCTAACCACTTATTATAACTGAGACATAACAAACAAAATGTTAGATAATGTCACAAAGACAAAGTGCAATCCACTCCTTGCTCGTCCATATCTCTTTTTCTTTTTCCGAGCGTTTGCGAAACAACCGTAGCAGATAAACACTCATAAGCTTGGAGCTTTTTGAGTAAATCTTCAATGGTTGTAGCAGAAATTATGGTTCTCCTTGCCTCTGAAAACATGAATCCATTATCCACAACATTATCTAAATATGAAAGCAAATTATTAAAATAACCATTAATATTAAGCAAACCAATGGGTTTCTTATTTGTGACCAAAGATGACCAAGAAGCCACGCAAGCTATTTCTTCCAATGTACCCAGACCTCCTGGTAAAGCAATGAATGCATCGGCAGAATGGTACATGATTGTTATCCGTTCAGGGATACTCCAGACTTGTATTTCCTTACCCACGGTAGGTCCACAAAAATCTGTGAATAGTTTTGGCACGACTCCTAGAACTGGACTTCCTCCGGCGTGTGCTGCTGTAGCGACTGCTCCCATTAAACCCGTACTACCGCCTCCATAAATTAACTGGATCTTTTGTTGGGCAAGTATTACTCCAACTCTTATGGCTTCATCAGCGAATATGTTATTTTTCCCTGGATAAGCACCTCCAAAGACACAAATTTTTTTAATGCGTTGGGACGAAGTACTTTCCATTTTTTTTCTTTTTTTTTTTTTTCGAGTGCCTGAAAGAGAATGAATACATGGTGTAATATATAGAGGACTGAGTAGTGAATCAGACAAGAGTAATAATGTCGCCGAAAGTGTATCTGACCTGTCAGAAGAAAATGTTAACCTAACAAAAGATTTTTGCGTGATTTCAGGAAGAAAATCAAAAAGAGAAGAAAAATCAACCGTAAAAGTCAAGAGTAATAATGTCGCCGAAAGTGTATTTGACCTGTCAGAAGAAAATGTTAACCTAACAAAAGATTTTTGCGTGATTTCAGGAAGAAAATCAAAAAAAGAAGAAAAATCAACCGTAAAAGACAAATAAAAAAAATGAGAATAATTACACAAATCGAATAACACGTAAATTAAACCGAAATAAAGTTATTGCAAATCAAACCAAAAGCTGAGAAGTCATTTATTGTAGTTGTGATTGTGGCTCACATCTTCCTCTGGTTTTACGTCCAGATTCGGCTTAAACGCCTTCTATGAGTCGAGGATATGCTTCCCATCCAGTTTTCTTACAAGCTGGCAAACAGGGTCTTTTAACATCAGATTCCCAAGATGTTGCCATTCCCTTTGGAATTGCGGCCATAAATCAAGAATTTCTCTTTGTACGTCTCCACTAGGATGCGTCTCAAGAGAAAGTTGGATATTACCCAAATTCTCCTTACTCAGTCCATCCTTAATGAATTCAATTTTATCATCTCGATTAGAGGACGGAATCCCAATAGAACGACATTTACCGTTACACGTCCATCGTGCACATTTGTGGCAATTTGAACTCATGCGCTTTGCTCGTCGCTTCTTTGCAAAAGTGCTTCTACCTGTACCTGGTAAATGCAAAACAGGAAGATATTCATCTTCACGTACCTTGGCTTCAATTATCCAACGTATGTCGTCAGGAATCCCTTTGTGCATAAGCATTCTTAATCTTTCAAGTCGAACTTGGTAAAGCTTCAGTAAAATATTTCGAGGAAAAGGAGGAAATCGTTTCTGCAATCTTGTGAGAATATCATCCATCCTGAAAAAAAAAAATTGAAAAAAATTGAAAGAGAAATTGGAAGAGAAATTTATATACAATATCAGTTTTGTGGGTAGCTGATGGAACCGATTTAAATAATCACGGAGTACCGTTATCCGCCATTTAACCGGGGTTAAAAAAAAATTATATTTACATCTAGTTATTTTCAAAACAAGGATCAGAAAGAAAAACAACATAAAAAGACTCAAAAACAAAACACTCTAAATAAAATCCTAAATTCTTCCCCCCACACATAATTTTTACATTGTCATTAATGTAATGCTATTATCCCCCAATGCAAGAATTATATGTAAGAGAAAAGAACTATTAAACAAAAGAAACTTATGCAGCCTAAATGAACTTAAAAACAGTAAACACAATTAACAAAGAAGCATAAGAAATAAAAATAAAAACAATAAAAATAATAAAAGAAAAAGGAAAAGAAAGAGAAAGCAAATCTGAATATGGAAGCTTGGCAATTTCATCTTTAACTGGGCTGCCTTCCCAATTAACACTTGAGTTAGTGTTTTGAATCTAACCAACACCCCTTCTTGACTTTTTAGGCTTGTCAGGATCATAAATGAAATTTCCCAAATTTATGCGTTTGAGAGGAAGCTTTCTTTGCACAACAGTGGATGCATTCTCCATTACAAGTATTATTCCATCATCATTGGTGGTGCATATCTCATCGAGGAATGGTGCATCTTTTGGTACTTGTTGAATGACATCCACAAACAAACTGTTTAAGGTTTCCAGCATGTTTTGTTCATGTTCCTCCTCTTTGAACTTTGCGAATCTACTAGGGAAAGGTGGAGAAAAAACATTAGTAAAAATTGGAATCTTAAACGTTACCTCAGGTGCCGAAATACTCTTATTTGGATCATTGGCTTCATTATCCTCAAGAATAGAATCCATCTCTAATTTTGTCTCATCCTCATCTTGTTCCTCATTCTTCAAGGTCACAATAGTAGCATTCTCCTTTGGGTTAATCATCGTTTGGGCAGGGAGTTCTTCAGATCTTTGTGCTACCCATCCCACCATACTACTAGCCAATTGGCTCATTTGCTTTTCCAAACTCTGGATGCTTGCCCTTGTTTCCTGTTGAAATTGCAAAGTATTAGTAACAAGAGAATAGACAAGATCTTCTAAAGAAGTACCTGAGTTTTGAGTCATATGTGATGGCTGCAAAAGATCTGATTCTTGAGACCATGATTGATTGAAGATAGATGGATGAGTGTAACTGGCATAAGGATCTACTTCTTGGAAATTTTTTGAGTAGCCATAATTAGTATGATCCCACCATCCCTCATGGTAAGTGTTTGAGTAATGATCATTGATAACTCGTATAATTATATAGTTTTTAGTTATGTTTTATTATTGTTTTGTGTCAAATACGAGTTATTATTGTTTAGTCTAATTGTGTTTATGATCTTTTATATTTTTATGTAATTTGGTGTTTTTCACAAGTTTCTTTGAGTGATTTCAGATTACTAGAATTAAGGGCAAATCCAGTTCAGTTCCACTTCCGACACATTTTGCCATATCAGCTATATATGGAGTTTCACTGAAGCAATAAGGCTGAAATTTGTAGCCGTGCAAATCTAAGAGGCATATCTATCTTTTTCATGTTTTATACTTCTTGAAACGGAGTCGTTTTCCCTAGCGAAATCGACCATCAAGTTGGCTGATGTGCAATGACGTCTGTGCTGACCTGTTTTCGTATTTTGCCCATATCTGCTTATCCACATCAGCAAATGAGCTGATTCCAATGGTTATGGATCCGTAACTGATACGGGAACCTTTGTCTAGAAGACCATATGATCAGATCAGGCCTCTAATATTGACGAAATCGACCATCAAGTTGGATGATGTGCAATGACGTCTGTGCTGACATGTTTTCGTATTTTGCCCATATCTGCTTATCCACATCAGCAAATGAGCTGATTCCAACGGCTATGGATCCGTAACTGATAGGGGAACCTTTTTCTAGAAGACCATGTGATCAGATCAGGCCTCCAACATTGACGAAATCGACCATCAAGTTGGCTGATCAAAATTGTCATACAATATGACGAAAATTGTTAGAAAAATTCACCCACCTATTATACCTACCTTTGAAATTTGTAAAGCTTGTCTCTTGTCATTTAGCCTTCCAAAATGTGTATAAATAGAGGGCCTTGGATGATTGTAGAGGATCATATTGTACATAGGTAGGATATTAGCCATTTTAATAAAATTCTCTAAGTTTTCTTCTTCTTTCTTTTCTCTAGTTTTCTTTCTTTTCTCTAGTTTTCTTTTTCTTTAGAGAGAGCAAGAGGTTGGATAATTAATATTCTTCCTCTTCTTCTTTCTTTCTTTTATTTTCTTCTTAGATTTTCTTTAATTTTATGTTTATGTTTACAATGCCTATGCTAGGCTAAACTTCTATTTGGTTAAGGGTGATTTCAAAGCTCTAGACATGTTTTATAATTGATTTTCAGATTCTATCTATCATTAATTTTCTATCAAAGTTGCTTATGTTCTTCTACAAGAATTGTTCATGATGTTGTCTTGATTTGTTTAGGTGTACAACTAGATAGATCTTGATAATTATCTATTGCTAGTTTAGGAGTCTTGATCCGTGTAATTGTCTTGATTTCCTATTCATAAGTGGCAATTTGTGATTAATGATTATGGTCAAGTTTTCAATAATTGCAAAGTGGAACATAACCTAAGTTGAACAATCCGAGCTTATGTGTTTGTTGCTTAGATCAACCTATCTTTCTCATCATAAAGCTGCCATTAAATTGAATCTAGAGAGCTTATTCTAGGTTGTTTGATGGTTAGAGATTAAATAGAGAGCTTGTTCTATTTAACGACAAACTAAGGAAAGATTGAGATAACAGAGCTTGTTGTTATCTACGGTTGTTAACTTTGATAGTTGGTTGATATTGATAGATCTGAAATTGATTCTTAATGATGTCTAGTGGTGGAGAATGAAACCTTAACCATATTTTTCATATTTGATTCTTCTTACTTACTTGTTTTCTTACTTTTCTAGTTTGCTTATTTTTAAAAGTATATTTATTTTTATTGGCTGGTTATACCGCCTAATTTGTATATTAACTTTGTTTTATTTTTATTGGCTGGTTATACCGCCTAATTTAGTATATATATTTTTATTGGCTGGTTATACCGCCTTGCATCTTATTCTTATTATTTACTTTAGTTTAAATCTGGCTTCAAAAACCCCTTTTCTTTTATTGTTTTCTTTGAATGTAAGTTATAAACTAATAACTCATAAATTAAAACCCAATCCCTAAGGACTCGACCCTTGCTAACTACTATACTTACAATTGATCTTTTTAGTGCAAGGTTAAATAAGATACACTCTTTTGGGTGCATCAAGTTTTTGGCGCCGTTGCCGGGGATTGTTTTCTTTAGTTTATTTGTTACTTGGTTTATTCTTATTTTCAGTTCTAATTAGTATTATTTTCTTGTACATAAATATTTTTCTTTTCAAATTTAAAAAAAAAAAAAAAAAAAGATGGAATTGAGCAATCTAACACTTGAAGAGTTGGTGGCATACATGAACATGGAGAATCAACAAGCCAATTTCACCTCCCCAGTTCAACAATTGGCCATGGGAGGATGTCAAGTCCATCAATGGTTCCAAGACCAACAGTATGATCATTACTCAAACACTTACCATGAGGGATGGTGGGATCATACTAATTATGGCTACTCGAAAAATTACCAAGAAGTAGATCCTTATGCCAATTACACTCATCCATCTAGCTTCAATCAATCATGGTCTCAAGAACCAGATCTTTTTCAACCACCACATATGACTCAAAAATCAGGTACATCTTTAGAAGATCTTGTACATTCTCTTGTTACTGATACTTTGCAATTCCAACAGGAAACAAGGGCAAGCATCCAGAGTTTGGAAAGGCAAATAAGCCTATTGGCTAGTAGTATGGTGGAATTAGTAGCAGAAAAATCTCTAGCACTCCCTTCCCAAACGGTGATTAACCCAAAGGAGAATGCTACTATTGTGACCTTGAGAAATGAGGAACAAGATGAGGATGAGACAAAACCAAAGATGGATTCACTTCTTGAGGATAATCAAGCCACCATTCAAATTGAGAGTACTTTGACACCTCAGGTAGCTTTTAAGGTTCTTATTTCTACTAATGTTCCTTCTCCACTTTTTCCTAGCAGATTTGCAAAGTCCGAGAAGGAGGAACATGAACAACAATTTTTGGAAACCTTAAACAGCTTGCTTGTGGATGCCATTAGACAAGTACCAAGATATGCACAATTCCTCAAAGAGCTATACCCCACCAAGAATGATGAAATAATACGTGTGGGGGAGAATGCATTGGCTGTTTTGCAAAGAAAATTTCCTCCAAAACGCAAAAATCCGAGAAGTTTCATGTCTAAGCCAAAAGATCCTAAAAAGCCAAGAAGGGGAATTGGCTAGGCTGAAAACAATCAATCAAGTGGTAATTGGCGGAGGCAGCCTAATTAGTGAAAGAATTGCCAACCTTCCATATTCAGATTTGCTTTCTCTTTCTTTTTCTTTTATTATTTTTATTGTTTTTATTTTTATTTCTTATGTTTCTTTGTTAATTGTGTTTACTGTTTTTAAGTTCATTTAGGCTGCATAAGTTTCTTTTGTTTAATAGTTCTTTTCTCTTACATATAATTCTTGCATTGGGGGATAATAGCATTACATTAATGACAATGTAAGAATTATGTTTGGGGGGAAGAATTTAGGATTTTATTTAGAGTGTTTTGTTTTTGAGTTTTTTTTTTTTTTATGTTGTTTTTCTTTCTGATCCTTGTTTTGAAAATAACTAGATGTAAATATAATTTTTATTTTTTTACCCCGGTTAAATGGCGGATAACGGTACTCCGTGATTATTTAAATCGGTTCCATCAGCTACCCACAAAACTGATATTGTATATAAATTTCTCTTTCAATTCCTCTTTCATTTTTTTTTTCATTTTTTTTCAGGATGGATGATATTCTCACAAGATTGCAGAAACGATTTCCTCCTTTTCCTCGAAATATTTTACTGAAGCTTTACCAAGTTCGATTTGAAAGATTAAGAATGCTTATGCACAAAGGGATTCCTGGAGACATACGTTGGATAATTGAAGCCAAGGTACGTGAAGATGAATATCTTCCTGTTTTGCATTTACCAGGTACAGGTAGAAGCACTTTTGCAAAGAAGCGACGAGCAAAGCGCATGAGTTCAAATTGCCACAAATGTGCACGATGGACGTGTAACGGTAAATATCGTTCTATTGGGATTCCGTCCTCTAATCGAGATGATAAAATTGAATTCATTAAGGATGGACTGAGTAAGGAGAATTTGGGTAATATCCAACTTTCTCTTGAGACGCATCCTAGTGGAGACGTACAAAGAGAAATTCTTGATTTATGGCCGCAATTCAAAAGGGAATGGCAACATCTTGGGAATCTGATGTTAAAAGACCCTGTTTGCCAGCTTGTAAGAAAACTGGATGGGAAGCATATCCTCGACTCATAGAAGGCGTTTAAGCCGTTTCTGGACGTAAAACCAGAGGAAGATGTGAGCCACAATCACAACTACAATAAATGACTTCTCAGCTTTTGGTTTGATTTGCAATAACTTTATTTCGGTTTAATTTACGTGTTATTCGATTTGTGTAATTATTCTCATTTTTTTTATTTGTCTTTTACGGTTGATTTTTCTTCTCTTTTTTATTTTCTTCCTGAAATCACGCAAAAATCTTTTGTTAGGTTAACATTTTCTTCTGACAGGTCAAATACACTTTCGGCGACATTATTACTCTTGACTTTTACGGTTGATTTTTCTTCTCTTTTTGATTTTCTTCCTGAAATCATGCAAAAATCTTTTGTTAGGTTAACATTTTCTTCTGACAGGTCAGATACACTTTCGGCGACATTATTACGCTTGTCTGATTCACTACTCAGTCCTCTATATATTACACCATGTACTCATTCTCTTTCAGGCACTCGAAAAAAAAGAAAAAAAAAAGAAAAAAAAAATGGAAAGTACTTCGTCCCAACGCATTAAAAAAATTTGTGTTTTTGGAGGTGCTTATCCAGGGAAAAATAACATATTCGCTGATGAAGCCATAAGAGTTGGAGTAATACTTGCCCAACAAAAGATCCAGTTGATTTATGGAGGCGGTAGTACGGGTTTAATGGGAGCAGTCGCTACAGCAGCACACGCCGGAGGAAGTCCAGTTCTAGGAATCGTGCCAAAACTATTCACAGATTTTTGTGGACCTACCTTGGGTAAGGAAATACAAGTCTGGAGTATCCCTGAACGGATAACAATCATGTACCATTCTGCCGATGCATTCATTGCTTTACCAGGAGGTCTGGGTACATTGGAAGAAATAGCTTGCGTGGCTTCTTGGTCATCTTTGGTCACAAATAAGAAACCCATTGGTTTGCTTAATATTAATGGTTATTTTAGTAATTTGCTTTCATATTTAGATAATGCTGTGGATAATGGATTCATGTTTTCAGAGGCAAGGAGAACCATAATTTCTGCTACAACCATTGAAGATTTACTCAAAAAGCTCCAAGCTTATGAGTATTTATCTGCTACGGTTGTTTCGCAAACGCTCGGAAAAAGAAAAAGAGATATGGACGAGCAAGGAGTGGATTGCACTTTGTCTTTGTGACATTATCTAACATTTTGTTTGTTGTGTCTCAGTTATAATAAGTGGTTAGCAACCTCTACAGGTAATATCTCCTAAATTTTACCTTCTTAAAAAAAAAAAAAAAGTTTGTTGTGTTTTAAGCAATTTAGAAGTATTCATTCTGAACAAGGTCTGAGTAAGGGAGACTTGAGACATACCTTGTCAGTTTGATTTTAATCTTTTTACGTTTACTTGTTAATTTTTGTTTAGTATTTTAGGATTATTTAGGTTGCATGAATTTGTTTTGTTTTGAGTCTAGTTATTCCTATTCTTATGTTATTAGTTCTTTTCTCTTACACATGATTCTTTCATTTGGGTTAATAGACTTACATTGAGGACAATGTAAGAATTAAGTGTGGGGGGAATGATTTAGGATTTCTTTTATTTTTGTCTACTATTTTTTTTTTATGAGTCTTTATTATTATTATTATTTTTTCGTGTGTTTTAGTTCCTTTTTAATACAATGATGAGATATGAATTGCATAAGTCTAAAACATATTTATTAGTGAGAAGATTTTCATGAGAATTGAGCTTGATGTCAACCTTTTTATGAGCCAATGTTAATATGATATGTTGATTGAGAAAGAAGCATGTTTAGACTTAATCTGACTTGTATAATCATTCTTGTGAGTTTTTGAGCCTAAAATGATTGATGCATTATACAAATCAATCTAATTTCTTTCTTGAGTGCTCTTATGATTACATGATTCTCTAGAACTTGCTTTAAACCGTTTGAGACTATATTGATGCATGTGACAACATGAATATGATAAAGGCATTAGGATTTTTAGCCAGGGCCAAACAACCATCCCTTATTGATGTTCCAAGAGAACACACCCTTAGTGAACCAATTTGAGCCTACATTGAATAAGCTATCTCTTTGGTAACCATAACTTGTCCCTAACCTAAATATACTTATATCTTTACCTTTGTTCCAAAGATGAATTAGCATGATTTGAGACAAGTTGCAAAGACAAGGGATATTTTTTGGTTAGAAACAAGAAATAAGTGTGGGGGGAAAAGAAAAGAAAAGTCAAGAGAAAAAGAAATGGAATACTGGAAAATACATTCCTATATATATAAAAAAAATGAATCATCTCTTGAATTTGTGGAAAAAGAAAAAGATGTTACAAAGTTGTTTAGAATGAAGAAAAAGCCCAACATGAATATCCGGCCTAGGTGACTATGTACTTGTAAAGAGTTTTGAGAAGTTTCTTTGTATGATCTTTTTATGTCTCTAAACTTTATGAACTCTTTGGAACCTTTGTGATATCTTTATCCTTTTGTTCTTCAACCACATTACAAACCCCTTGGCCCCATTACAACCTTGATTAAAGACCTCTTGATTCATGAAGTTGTATGATCTAAATAGTGGAGAATAGGTGGACAAGCAAGAATATGGTAGAACTGTTTTCATGAGATTGATTGAGTGTAAACACTTCACCACTACTTTAAAGAGTGAAAATCAAGAGAGTATCCCATGTGAGAAGTTGAGATTAAATTTGAACATGCACTATTTTGATTGAGATATGTTATGCTAATATTGGCTTAACTCAAACAATTTACATTCAAGCATGATTTTTTGTGAAATTTTTTAAGCTATTGATTAGTTTATAAGACTTGTTCAAATATTGTCTCTAATTTGTATTGAAAGGATTAGGAGTAAATATTTTTAGTATATGTAGTTTATTTATATGTAGTTTATTTATATTTTAATTTTTCAATGTTTGTGGGTATCGTTCTAGTAAACCCTCACGAGACTAAACTCGTCCACTAGGGACACCAAGGGGTTTAAAGGCTTGTGTCACATGCTAAGTGCCACCGTGATTTCCTACGAAAATGGATTAGATTAGATTTTCTTATTTTATTTTTATTGAGTCGTTGCTAGGGACTAGCAACAATCTAAGTGTGGGGGTGTGATAACTCGTATAATTATATAGTTTTTAGTTATGTTTTATTATTGTTTTGTGTCAAATACGAGTTATTATTGTTTAGTCTAATTGTGTTTATGATCTTTTATATTTTTATGTAATTTGGTGTTTTTCACAAGTTTCTTTGAGTGATTTCAGATTACTAGAATTAAGGGCAAATCCAGTTCAGTTCCACTTCCGACACATTTTGCCATATCAACTATATATGGAGTTTCACTGAAGCAATAAGGCTGAAATTTGTAGCCGTGCAAAGCTAAGAGGCATATCTATCTTTTTCATGTTTTATACTTCTTGAAACGGAGTCGTTTTCCCTAGCGAAATCGACCATCAAGTTGGCTGATGTGCAATGACGTCTGTGCTGACCTGTTTTCGTATTTTGCCCATATCTGCTTATCCACATCAGAAAATGAGCTGATTCTAATGGCTATGGATCCGTAACTGATACGGGAACCTTTGTCTAGAAGACCATATGATCAGATCAGGCCTCTAATATTGACGAAATCGACCATCAAGTTGGATGATGTGCAATGACGTCTGTGCTGACATGTTTTCGTATTTTGCCCATATCTGCTTATCCACATCAGCAAATGAGCTGATTCCAACGGCTATGGATCCGTAACTGATAGGGGAACCTTTTTCTAGAACACCATGTGATCAGATCAGGCCTCCAACATTGACGAAATCGACCATCAAGTTGGCTGATCAAAATTGTCATACAATATGACGAAAATTGTTAGAAAAATTCACCCACCTATTATACCTACCTTTGAAATTTGTAAAGCTTGTCTCTTGTCATTTAGCCTTCCAAAATGTGTATAAATAGAGGGCCTTGGATGATTGTAGAGGATCATATTGTACATAGGTAGGATATTAGCCATTTTAATAAAATTCTCTAAGTTTTCTTCTTCTTTCTTTTCTCTAGTTTTCTTTCTTTTCTCTAGTTTTCTTTTTCTTTAGAGAGAGCAAGAGGTTGGATAATTAATATTCTTCCTCTTCTTCTTTCTTTCTTTTATTTTCTTCTTAGATTTTCTTTAATTTTATGTTTATGTTTACAATGCCTATGCTAGGCTAAACTTCTATTTGGTTAAGGGTGATTTCAAAGCTCTAGACATGTTTTATAATTGATTTTCAGATTCTATCTATCATTAATTTTCTATCAAAGTTGCTTATGTTCTTCTACAAGAATTGTTCATGATGTTGTCTTGATTTGTTTAGGTGTACAACTAGATAGATCTTGATAATTATCTATTGCTAGTTTAGGAGTCTTGATCCGTGTAATTGTCTTGATTTCCTATTCATAAGTGGCAATTTGTGATTAATGATTATGGTCAAGTTTTCAATAATTGCAAAGTGGAACATAACCTAAGTTGAACAATCCGAGCTTATGTGTTTGTTGCTTAGATCAACCTATCTTTCTCATCATAAAGCTGCCATTAAATTGAATCTAGAGAGCTTATTCTAGGTTGTTTGATGGTTAGAGATTAAATAGAGAGCTTGTTCTATTTAACGACAAACTAAGGAAAGATTGAGATAAGAGAGCTTGTTGTTATCTACGGTTGTTAACTTTGATAGTTGGTTGATATTGATAGATCTGAAATTGATTCTTAATGATGTCTAGTGGTGGAGAATGAAACCTTAACCATATTTTTCATATTTGATTCTTCTTACTTACTTGTTTTCTTACTTTTCTAGTTTGCTTATTTTTAAAAGTATATTTATTTTTATTGGCTGGTTATACCGCCTAATTTGTATATTAACTTTGTTTTATTTTTATTGGCTGGTTATACCGCCTAATTTAGTATATATATTTTTATTGGCTGGTTATACCGCCTAATTTAGTATATATATTTTTATTGGCTGGTTATACCGCCTTGCATCTTATTCTTATTATTTACTTTAGTTTAAATCTGGCTTCAAAAACCCCTTTTCTTTTATTGTTTTCTTTGAATGTAAGTTATAAACTAATAACTCATAAATTAAAACCCAATCCCTGAGGACTCGACCCTTGCTAACTACTATACTTACAATTGATCTTTTTAGTGCAAGGTTAAATAAGATACACTCTTTTGGGTGCATCAATCATGCAGTTGGTCTTGGAACACTTGATGGCCTTGACATCCTCCCATGGCAAATTGTTGAACTGGGAAGGTGAGATTGGCTTGTTGATTCTCCATGTTCATGTATGCCACCAACTCTTCAAGTGTTAGATTGCTCAATTCCATCGTTTTTTTATTTTATTTTTTTTATTTTTTTTTTCAAAATTTGATAAGAAAAACCCGTATGTACAAGAAAACAAAACTCATTAGAACTGAAAATAAGAATAAACCAAGTAACAAATAAACTAAAGAAAACAATCCCCGGCAACGGCGCCAAAAATTTGATGCACCCAAAAGAGTGTATCTTATTTAACCTTGCACTAAAAAGATCAATTGTAAGTATAATGATTAGCAAGGGTCGAGTCCTCAGGGATTGGGTTTTAATCTATGACTTATTAGTTTATAACTTACGTTCAAGAACAATAAAAGAAAAGGGGTTTTTGAAGCCAGATTTAAACTAAAGTAAATAATAAGAATAAGATGCAAGGCGGTATAACCAGCCAATAAAAATATATATACTAAATTAGGCGGTATAACCAGCCAATATATATACTAAATTAGGCGGTATAACCAGCCAATAAAAATAAAACAAAGTTAATATACAAATTAGGCGGTATAACCAGCCAATAAAAATAAATATAAAAAATAAGCAAACTAAAAGTAAGAAAACAAGTAAGTAAGAAGAATCAAATATGAAAAATATGGTTAAGGTTTCATTCTCCACCACTAGACATCATTAAGAATCAATTTCAGATCTATCAATATCAACCAACTATCAAAGTTAACAACCGTAGATAACAACAAGCTCTGTTATCCCAATCTTTCCTTAGTTTGTTGTTAAATAGAACAAGCTCTCTATTTAATCTCTAACCATTAAACAACCTAGAATAAGCTCTCTAAATTCAATTTAATGGCAGCTTTATGATGAGAAAGATAGGTTGATCTAAGCAACAAACACATAAGCTCGGATTGTTCAACTTAGGTTATGTTCCACTTTGCAATTATTGAAAACTTGACCATAATCATTAATCACAAATTGCCACTTATGAATAGGAAATCAAGACAATTACACGGATCAAGACTCCTAAACTAGCAATAGATAATTATCAAGATCTATCTAGTTGTACACCTAAATATATCAAGACAACATCATGAACAATTCTTGTAGAAGAACATAAGCAACTTTGATAGAAAATTAATGATAGATAGAATCTGAAAATCAATCACAAAACATGTCTAGGGCTTTGAAATCACCCTTAACCAAATAAAAGTTTAGCCTAGCATAGGCATTATAAACATAAAATTAAATAGAATCTAAGAAGAAAATCAAAGAAAGAAAGAAGAAGAAGAAGAATATTAATTATCCAACCTCTTGCTCTTTCTAAAGAAAAAGAAAACTAGAGAAAAGAAAGAAGAAGAAAACTTAGAGAATTTTATTACAATGGCTAATATCCTACCTATGTACAATATGATCCTCTACAATCATCCAAGGCCCTCTATTTATACACATTTTGGAGGGCTAAATGACAAGAGACAAGCTTTACAAATTTCAAAGGTAGGTATAATAGGTGGGTGAATTTTTCTAACAATTTTCGTCATATTGTATGACAATTTTGATCAGCCAACTTGATGGTCGATTTCGTCAATGTTGGAGGCCTGATCTGATCACATGGTCTTCTAGCAAAAGGTTCCCCTATCAGTTACGGATCCATAGCCGTTGGAATCAGCTCATTTTCTGATGTGGATAAGCAGATATGGGCAAAATACGAAAACAGGTCAGCACAGACGTCATTGCACATCAGCCAACTTGATGGTCGATTTCGTCAATATTAGAGGCCTGATCTGATCATATGGTCTTCTAGACAAAGGTTCCCCTATCCGTTACGGATCCATAGCCATTGGAATCAGCTCATTTTCTGATGTGGATAAGCAGATATGGGCAAAATACGAAAACAGGTCAGCACAGACGTCATTGCACATCAGCCAACTTGATGGTCGATTTCGCTAGGGAAAACGACTCCGTTTCAAGAAGTGTAAAACATGAAAAAGATAGATATGCCTCTTAGCTTTGTACGGCTACAAATTTCAGCCTTATTGCTTCAGTGAAACTCTAGATATAGCTGATATGGCAAAAGGTGTCGGAACTAGAACTGAACTGGATTTGCCCTTAATTTTAGTAATCTGAAATCACTCAAAGAAACTTGTGAAAAACACCAAATTACATAAAAATATAAAAGATCATAAACACAATTAGACTAAACAATAATAACTCGTATTTGACACAAAACAATAATAAAACATAACTAAAAACTATATAATTATACGAGTTATCATTTTACCAGGAGGTCTGGGTACATTGGAAGAAATAGCTTGCGTGGCTTCTTGGTCATCTTTGGTCACAAATAAGAAACCCATTGGTTTGCTTAATATTAATGGTTATTTTAGTAATTTGCTTTCATATTTAGATAATGCTGTGGAAAATGGATTCATGTTTTCAGAGGCAAGGAGAACCATAATTTCTGCTACAACCATTGAAGATTTACTCAAAAAGCTCCAAGCTTATGAGTGTTTATCTGCTACGGTTGTTTCGCAAACGCTCGGAAAAAGAAAAAGAGATATGGACGAGCAAGGAGTGGATTGCACTTTGTCTTTGTGACATTATCTAACATTTTGCTTGTTGTGTCTCAGTTATAATAAGTGGTTAGCAACCTCTGCAGGTAATATCTCCTAAATTCTACCTTTAAAATTTGACATTGGGGACAATGTCATATTTTAGTAGGGGGTAAGGGACATATTTTGCTAATTTAAAAAAAAAAAAAAAAAAAATTGTTGTGTTTTAAGCAATTTAGAAGTATTCATTCTGAACAAGGTCTGAGTAAGGGAGACTTGAGACACACCTTGTCAGTTTGATTTTAATCTTTTTATGTTTACTTGTTAATTTTTGTTTAGTATTTTAAGATTATTCAGGTTGCATGAGTTTGTTTTGTTTTGAGTCTTAGCTTTTCCTATTCTTATGTTATTAGTTCTTTTCTCTTACACATGATTCTTTCATTTGAGTTAATAGACTTACATTGAGGACAATGTAAGAATTAAGTGTGGGGGGAATGATTTAGGATTTCTTTTATTTTGTCTACTATTTTTTTTTTTATGAGTCTTTATTATTATTATTATTATTTTTTTTTTTTTGAGTTTTAGTTCCTTTTTAATACAATGATGAGATATGAATTGCATAAGTCTAAAACAGATTTATTAGTGAGAAGATTTTCATGAGAATTGAGCTTGATGTCAACCTTTTTATGAGCCAATGTTAATATGATATGTTGATTGAGAAAGAAGCATGTTTAGACTTAATCTGACTTGTATAATCATCCTTGTGAGTTTTTGAGCCTATAATGATTGATGCATTATACAAATCAATCTAATTTCTTTCTTGGGTGCTCTATGATTACATGATTCTCTAGAACTTGCTTTAAACCGTTTGAGACTATATTGATACATGTGACAACATGAATATGATAGAGGCATTAGGATTATAACCAGAGCCAAACAGCCATCCATTATTAATGTTCCAAGAGAACACACCCTTAGTGAACCAATTTGAGCCTACATTGAATAAGCTATCTCTTTGGTAACCATAACTTGTCCCTAACCTAAATATACTTATATCTTTACCTTTGTTCCAAAGATGAATTAGCATGTTTTGAGACAAGTTGCAAAGACAAGGAAGATTTATTGAAAATTTGGGTTAGAAACAAGAAATAAGTGTGGGGGGAAAAGAAAGAAAAAAGTCAAGAGAAAAAGAAAGGGATCATTGTCAAATACATTCCCATATTAAAAAAAAAAAAAAAAAAAAAAACTTCTCTTGAACTTCTAGTTAAAGTAAAAAAAAAAAGATGTTACAAAGTTGGTTAGAATGATGCAAAGGCTCAACATGAATATTTAGCCTATGTTATTATGTGCTTTATAAGAGTTTTGAGAAGTTTTATTTGTATGATCTTTTTATGTCTCTAAACTTTATGAACTCTTTGGAACCTTTGTGATATCTTTATCCTTTTGTTCTTCAACCACATTACAAACCCCTTGGCCCCATTACAACCTTGATTAAAGACCTCTTGATTCATGAAGTTGTATGATCTAAATAGTGGAGAATAGGTGGACAAGCAAGAATATGGTAGAACTGTTTTCATGAGATTGATTGAGTGTAAACACTTCACCACTACTTTAAAGAGTGAAAATCATGAGGGTATCCCATGTGAGTAGTTGAGATTAAGTTTGAATATGCACTATTTTGATTGAAATATGTTATGTTAATATTGGCTTAACTCAAACAATTTACATTCAAGCATGATTTTTTGTGAAATTCTTTAAGCTATTGATTAGTTTATAAGACTTGTTCAAAGATTGTCTCTAATTTGTATTGAAAGGATTAGGAGTAAATATTTTTAGTATATGTAGTTTATTTATATTTTAGTTTTTCAATGTTTGTGGGTATCGTTCTAGTAAACCCTCACGAGACTAAACTCGTCCACTAGGGACACCTAGGGGTTTAAAGGCTTGTGTCACATGCTAAGTGCCACCGTGATTTCCTACGAAAGTGGATTAGATTTGATTTTCTTATTTTATTTTTATTGAGTCGTTGCTAGGGACTAGCAACAATCTAAGTGTGGGGGTGTGATAACTCGTATAATTGTATAGTTTTTAGTTATGTTTTATTATTGTTTTGTGTCAAATACGAGTTATTATTGTTTAGTCTAATTGTGTTTATGATCTTTATGTATTTTGGTGTTTTTCACAAGTTTCTTTGAGTGATTTCAGATTACTAGAATTAAGGGTAAATCCAGTTCAGTTCCAATTCCGACACCTTTTGCCATATCAGCTATATCTCGAGTTTCACTGAAGCAATAAGGCTGCAATTTGTAGCCGTGCAAAGCTAAGAGGCATATTTATCTTTTTCATGTTTTACACTTCTTGAAACGGAGTCGTTTTCCCTAGCGAAATCGACCATGAAGTTGGCTGATGTGCAATGACGTCTGTGCTGACCTGTTTTCGTATTTTGCCCATATCTTCTTATCCACATCAGAAAATGAGCTGATTCCAACGGCTATGGATCAGTAACTGATAGGGTAACATTTTTCTAGAAGACCATGTGATCAGATAAGGCCTGCAAAATTGACAAAATCGACCATCAAGTTGGCTGATCAAAATCGTCATGTATGACGAAAATTGTTAGAAAATGCACCCACCTATTATACCTACCTTTGAAATTTGTAAAGCTTGTCTCTTGTCATTTAGCCCTCCAAAATGTGTATAAATAGAGGGCCTTGGATGATTGTAAGGGATCATATTGTACATTGGTAGGATATTAGCCATTGTAATAAAATTCTCTAAGTTTTCTTCTTCTTTCTTTTCTCTAGTTTTCTTTTTCTTTATTTTCTTCTTCTTCTTTCTTTCTTTTATTTCCTTCTTAGATTCTCTTTAATTTTATGTTTATGTTTACAATGCCTATGCTAGGCTAAACTTCTATTTGGTTAAGGGTGATTTCAAAGCCCTAGACATGTTTTGTGATTGATTTTCAGATTCTATCTATCATTAATTTTCTATCAAAGTTGCTTATGTTCTTCTACAAGAATTGTTCATGATGTTGTCTTGATTTATTTAGGTGTACAACTAGATAGATCTTGATAATTATCTATTGCTAGTCTAGAGTCTTGATCCGTGTAATTGTCTTGATTTCCTATTCATAAGTGGCAATTTGTGATTAATGATTATGGTCAAG
This sequence comes from Fremontodendron californicum, assembly GCA_030761205.1. Classification (NCBI taxonomy): domain Eukaryota; kingdom Viridiplantae; phylum Streptophyta; class Magnoliopsida; order Malvales; family Malvaceae; genus Fremontodendron; species Fremontodendron californicum. Next base: position 8,275,865 of record JAULJL010000037.1, read on the forward strand.
TTTTCAATAATTGCAAAGTGGAACATAACCTAAGTTGAACAATCCGAGCTTATGTGTTTGTTGCTTAGATCAACCTATCTTTCTCATCATAAAGCTGCCATTAAATTGAATTTAGAGAGCTTATTCTAGGTTGTTTAATGGTTAGAGATTAAATAGAGAGCTTGTTCTATTTAACGACAAACTAAGGAAAGATTGGGATAACAGAGCTTGTTGTTATCCACGGTTATTAACTTTGGTAGTTGGTTGATATTGATAGATCTGAAATTGATTCTTAATGATGTCTAGTGGTGGAGAATGAAACCTTAACCATATTTTTCATATTTGATTCTTCTTACTTACTTGTTTTCTTACTTTTCTAGTTTGCTTATTTTTAAAAGTATATTTATTTTTATTGGCTGGTTATACCGCCTAATTTGTATATTAACTTTGTTTTATTTTTATTGGCTGGTTATACCGCCTAATTTAGTATATATATTTTTATTGGCTGGTTATACCGCCTAATTTAGTATATATATTTTTATTGGCTGGTTATACCGCCTTGCATCTTATTCTTATTATTTACTTTAGTTTAAATCTGGCTTCAAAAACCCCTTTTCTTTTATTGTTTTCTTTGAACGTAAGTTATAAACTAATAAGTCATAGATTAAAACCCAATCCCTGAGGACTCGACCCTTGCTAATCATTATACTTACAATTGATCTTTTTAGTGCAAGGTTAAATAAGATACACTCTTTTGGGTGCATCAGCCAGTCCTTGATGGCCTTGACTTTCTCTTCATCCATCTCAATACCTTTTGAGCTAACAACATATCCAAGAAATATAACTCTATCCATGCAAAAGGTACACTTCTTAAAATTAGCATACAACTTTTCAGTTTTCAACACATTAAACACAAATCGCAAATGTTCAACATGCTCATCTAAGCTTTTGCTGTACACTAAAATGTCATCAAAGTAGACTACTACAAATTTACCTAGAAACTCTCTCAAAACATGATTCATTAGTCTCATAAAAGTACTAGGTGCATTAGTAAGTCCAAATGGCATGACTAACCATTCATACAACCCATATTTAGTCTTAAAAGCTGTTTTCCATTCATCACCTTCTTTCATCCTAATCTGATGGTAACCACTTTTAAGATCTATCTTACTAAAAACACAAGATCCATACAATTCATCTAGCATATCATCTAATCTAGGAATGGGATGACGATACTTTACCGTGATATTGTTGACTGCTCTACAATCAACACACATCCTCCAAGACCAATCCTTCTTTGGCACTAGAAGAACTGGAACAGCACATGGACTCATGCTTTCTCTTATGTACCCTTTACTCATCAAGTCTTCAACTTGCCTTTGAAGTTCCTTTGTCTCCTCCGGATTACTTCTATAGGCTGGTCGGTTTGGAATGACTGCTCCGGGTACAAAATCAATCTGATGCTCAATGCCTCTTATGGAAGGCAACCCACTTGGCATCTCGTCCGGGAATAACTCTTCAAATTCCTGTAACAAAGAAATAGCAACACTAGGAAGAGCTTGGTTAGATTCATCAAGATTAAGATATGATTCTTTATAAACAAGGAAGATCATGGGCTGATCTTCTAAAAAAGCCTTCTTAACCTCACTCTCTTTTGCATAAAATCTCATCTTTGTTTTTGCTTTTCTTTCTTGTGGCATCACTTTATTTTTTTCAGCTACTTCTCTGTTTTTGTCACTTTCTTTTTCCTCCCCTTTTTCGGCCAATCTCTTTTTTTTTTGTTCTCTCCTTTTTTCCTCATTAGATTCGGTGATAACTCGTATAATTATATAGTTTTTAGTTATGTTTTATTATTGTTTTGTGTCAAATACGAGTTATTATTGTTTAGTCTAATTGTGTTTATGATCTTTTATATTTTTATGTAATTTGGTGTTTTTCACAAGTTTCTTTGAGTGATTTCAGATTACTAGAATTAAGGGCAAATCCAGTTCAGTTCCAGTTCCGACACCTTTTGCCATATCAGCTATATCTCGAGTTTCACTGAAGCAATAAGGCTGAAATTTGTAGCCGTGCAAAGCTAAGAGGCATATCTATCTTTTTCATGTTTTACACTTCTTGAAACGGAGTCGTTTTCCCTAGCGAAATCGACCATCAAGTTGGCTGATGTGCAATGACGTCTGTGCTGACCTGTTTTCGTATTTTGCCCATATCTACTTATCCACATCAGCAAATGAGCTGATTCTAACGGCTATGGATCTGTAACTGATAGGGTAACATTTTTCTAGAAGACCATGTGATCAGATAAGGCCTCCAAAATTGACATAATCGACCATCAAGTTGGCTGATCAAAATTGTCATGTATGACGAAAATTGTTAGAAAAATGCACCCACCTATTATACCTACCTTTGAAATTTGTAAAGCTTGTCTCTTGTCATTTAGCCCTCCAAAATGTGTATAAATAGAGGGCCTTGGATGATTGTAAGGGATCATATTGTACATAGGTAGGATATTAGCCATTTTAATAAAATTCTCTAAGTTTTCTTCTTCTTTCTTTTCTCTAGCTTTCTTTCTTTTCTCTAGTTTTCTTTTTCTTTAGAGAGAGCAAGAGGTTGGATAATTAATATTCTTCCTCTTCTTCTTTCTTTCTTTTATTTTCTTCTTAGATTTTCTTTAATTTTATGTTTATGTTTACAATGCCTATGCTAGGCTAAACTTCTATTTGGTTAAGGGTGATTTCAAAGCCCTAGACATGTTTTGTGATTGATTTTCAGATTCTATCTATCATTAATTTTCTATCAAAGTTGCTTATGTTCTTCTACAAGAATTGTTCATGATGTTGTCTTGATTTATTTAGGTGTACAACTAGATAGATCTTGATAATTATCTATTGCTAGTCTAGGAGTCTTGATCCGTGTAATTGTCTTGATTTCCTATTCATAAGTGGCAATTTGTGATTAATGATTATGGTCAAGTTTTCAATAATTGCAAAGTGGAACATAACCTAAGTTGAACAATCCGAGCTTATGTGTTTGTTGCTTAGATCAACCTATCTTTCTCATCATAAAGCTGTCATTAAATTGAATTTAGAGAGCTTATTCTAGGTTGTTTAATGGTTAGAGATTAAATAGAGAGCTTGTTCTATTTAACGACAAACTAAGGAAAGATTGGGATAACAGAGCTTGTTGTTATCTACGGTTGTTAACTTTGATAGTTGGTTGATATTGATAGATCTGAAATTGATTCTTAATGATGTCTAGTGGTGGAGAATGAAACCTTAACCATATTTTTCATATTTGATTCTTCTTACTTATTTGTTTTCTTACTTTTAGTTTGCTTATTTTTTATATTTATTTTTATTGGCTGGTTATACCGCCTAATTTGTATATTAACTTTGTTTTATTTTTATTGGCTGGTTATACCGCCTAATTTAGTATATATATTTTTATTGGCTGGTTATACCGCCTTGCATCTTATTCTTATTATTTACTTTAGTTTAAATCTGGCTTCAAAAACCCCTTTTCTTTTATTGTTCTTGAATTTAAGTTTTAAACTATTAACTTATAAACTAAAACCCAATCCCTGAGGACTCGACCCTTGCTAACTACTATACTTACAATTTATCTTTTTAGTGCAAGGTTAAATAAGATACACTCTTTTGGGTGCATCAAATTTTTGGCGCCGTTGCCGGGGATTGTTTTCTTTAGTTTATTTGTTACTTGGTTTATTCTTATTTTCAGTTCTAATTAGTTCTATTTTCTTGTACATACAAGTTTTTCTTATCAAATTTTGAAAAAAAAAAAAAAAAAACGATGGAATTGAGCAATCTAACACTTGAAGAGTTGGTGGCATACATGAACATGGAAAATCAACAAGCCAATCTCACCTACCCAGTTCAACAATTGGCCATGGGAGGATGTCAAGGCCATCAAGTGTTCCAAGACCAACAGTATGATCATTACTCAAACACTTACCATGAGGGATGGTGGGATCATACTAATTATGGCTACTCAGAAAATTACCAAGAAGTAGATCCTTATGCCAATTACACTCATCCATATAGCTTCAATCAATCATGGTCTCAAGAACCAGATCTTCTTCAACCACCACATATGACTCAAAACTCAGGTACTTCTTTAGAAGATCTTGTCGATTCTCTTGTTACTAATACTTTGCAATTTCAACAGGAAACAAGGGCAAGCATCAAGAGTTTGGAAAAGCAAATGAGCCAATTGGCTAGTAGTATGGTGGTATGGGTAGCACAAAGATCTGAAGAACTCTCTGCCCAAACAATGATTAACCCAAAGGAGAATACTACTATTGTGACCTTGAGGAATGATGAACAAGATGAGGATGAGACAGAATTAGAGATGGATTCTATTCTTGAGGATAATGAAGCCACAAATACAAATAAGAGTATTTCGGCACCTGAGGTAACGTTTAAAGTTCCACTTTTTACTAATGTTTCTTCTCCACCTTTTCCTAGTAGATTTGCAAAGTTCAAGGAGGATGAACATGAACAAGACACGCTGGAAACCTTAAACAGTTTGTTTGTGGATGTCATTCAACAAGTACCAAAAGATGCACCATTCCTCGATGAGATATGCACCACCAAGGATGATGGAATAATACTTGTAATGGAGAATGCATCCACTGTTGTGCAAAGAAAGCTTCCTCTTAAACGCATAAATTTGGGAAATTTCATGTATGAGCCTGACAAGCCTAAAAAGCCAAGAAAGGGTGTTGGTTAGATTCAAAACACTAACTCAAGTGTTAATTGGGAAGGCAGCCCAATTAAAGATGAAATTGCCAACCTTCCATATTCAGATTTGCTTTCTCTTTCTTTTCCTTTTTCTTTTATTATTTTTATTATTTTTATTTTATTTCTTATGTTTCTTTGTTAATTGTGTTTACTGCTTTTAAGTTCATTTAGGCTGCATAAGTTTCTTTTGTTTAATAGTTCTTTTCTCTTACATATAATTCTTGCATTGGGGGATAATAGCATTACATTAATGACAATGTAAGAATTATGTGTGGGGGGAAGAATTTAGGATTTTATTTAGAGTGTTTTGTTTTTGAGTTTTTTTATGTTGTTTTTCTTTCTGATCCTGGTTTTGAAAATAACTAGATGTAAATATAATTTTTAATTTTTTACCCCGGTTAAATGGCGGATAACGGTACTCCGTGATTATTTAAGTCGGTTCCATCAGCTACCCAAAAAAAACTGATATTGTATATAAATTTCTCTTTCAATTTCTCTTTTATTTTTTTTTTCAGGATGGATGATATTCTAACAAGATTGCAGAAACGATTTCCTCCTTTTCCTCGAAATATTTTACTGAAGCTTTACCAAGTTCGATTTGAAAGATTAAGAATGCTTATGCACAAAGGGATTCCTGCAGACATACGTTGGATAATTGAAGCCAAGGTACGTGAAGATGAATATCTTCCTGTTTTGCATTTACCAGGTACAGGTAGAAGCACTTTTGCAAAGAAGCGACGAGCAAAGCGCATGAGTTCAAATTGCCACAAATGTGCACGATGGACGTGTAACGGTAAATGTCGTTCTATTGGGATTCCGTCCTCTAATCGAGATGATAAAATTGAATTCATTAAGGATGGACTGAGTAAGGAGAATTTGGGTAATATCCAACTTTCTCTTGAGACGCATCCTAGTGGAGACGTACAAAGAGAAATTCTTGATTTATGGCCGCAATTCCAAAGGGAATGGCAACATCTTGGGAATCTGATGTTAAAAGACCCTGTTTGCCAGCTTGTAAGAAAACTGGATGGGAAGCATATCCTCGACTCATAGAAGGCGTTTAAGCCGTTTCTGGACGTAAAACCAGAGGAAGATGTGAGCCACAATCACAACTACAATAAATAACTTCTCAGCTTTTGGTTTGATTTGCAATAACTTTATTTTGGTTTAATTTACGTGTTGTTCGATTTGTGTAATTATTCTCATTTTTTTATTTGTCTTTTACGGTTGATTTTTCTTCTCTTTTTGATTTTCTTCCTGAAATCACGCAAAAATCTTTTGTTAGGTTAACATTTTCTTCTGACAGGTCAAATACACTTTTGGCGACATTATTACTCTTGACTTTTACGGTCGATTTTTCTTCTCTTTTTGATTTTCTTCCTGAAATCACGCAAAAATCTTTTGTTAGGTTAACATTTTCTTCTGACAGGTCAGATACACTTTCGGCGACATTATTACTCTTGTCTGATTCACTACTCAGTCCTCTATATATTACACCATGTACTCATTCTCTTTCAGGCACTCGAAAAAAAAAAAAGAAAAAAAAAATGGAAAGTACTTCGTCCCAACGCATTAAAAAAATTTGTGTCTGTGGAGGTGCTTATCCAGGGAAAAATAACATATTCGCTGATGAAGCCATAAGAGTTGGAGTAATACTTGCCCAACAAAATATCCAGTTGATTTATGGAGGCGGTAGTACGGGTTTAATGGGAGCAGTCGCTACAGCAGCACACGCCGGAGGAAGTCCAGTTCTAGGAATCGTGCCAAAACTATTCACAAGTTTTTGTGGACCTACCGTGGGTAAGGAAATACAAGTCTGGAGTATCCCTGAACGGATGACAATCATGTACCATTCTGCCGATGCATTCATTGCTTTACCAGGAGGTCTGGGTACATTGGAAGAAATAGCTTGCGTGGCTTCTTGGTCATCTTTGGTCACAAATAAGAAACCCATTGGTTTGCTTAATATTAATGGTTATTTTAGTAATTTGCTTTCATATTTAGATAATGCTGTGGATAATGGATTCATGTTTTCAGAGGCAAGGAGAACCATAATTTCTGCTACAACCATTGAAGATTTACTCAAAAAGCTCCAAGCTTATGAGTGTTTATCTGCTACGGTTGTTTCGCAAACGCTCAGAAAAAGAAAAAGAGATATGGATGAGCAAGGAGTGGATTGCACTTTGTCTTTGTGACATTATCTAACATTTTGCTTGTTGTGTCTCAGTTATAATAAGTGGTTAGCAACCTCTGCAGGTAATATCTCCTAAATTCTACCTTTAAAATTTGACATTGGGGACAATGTCATATTTTAGTAGGGGGTAAGGGACATATTTTGCTAAAAAAAAAAAAAAAAAAAAAAAATTTTGTGTTTTAAACCATTTAGAAGTATTCATTCTGAACAAGGTCTGAGTAAGGGAGACTTGAGACATACCTTGTCAGTTTGATTTCTTCTTTTAAAAAAAAAAAAAAATTGTTATGTTTTAAGCAATTTAGAAATATTCATTCTGAACAAGGTCTGAGTAAGGGAGACTTGAGACATACCTTGTCAGTTTGATTTTAATCTTTTTATGTTTACTTGTTAATTTTTGTTTAGTATTTTAGGATTATTTAGGTTGCATGAGTTTGTTTTGTTTTGAGTCTTAGTTGTTCCTATTCTTATGTTATTAGTTCTTTTCTCTTACACATGATTCTTTCATTTGGGTTAATAGACTTACATTGAGGACAATGTAAGAATTAAGTGTGGGGGGAATGATTTAGGATTTCTTTTATTTTTGTCTACTATTTTTTTTTATGAGTCTTTATTATTATTATTATTATTTTAGTGTGTTTTAGTTCCTTTTTAATACAATGATAAGATATGAATTGCATAAGTCTAAAACAGATTTATTAGTGAGAAGATTTTCATGAGAATTGAGCTTGATATCATTTTTTATGAGCCAATGTTAATATGATATGTTGATTGAGAAAGAAGCATGTTTAGACTTGATATTGACTTGTATAATCATCCTTGTAAGTTTTTGAGCCTATATTATTGATGCATTATACATATCAATCTAATTTCTTTCTTGAGTGCTCTTATGATTACATGATTCTCTAGAACTTGCTTTAAACCGTTTTGAGACTATATTGATACATGTGACAACATGAATATGATAGAGGCATTAGGATTATAACCAGAGCCAAACAGCCATCCATTATTAATGTTCCAAGAGAACACACCCTTAGTGAACCAATTTGAGCCTACATTGAATAAGCTATCTCTTTGGTAACCATAACTTGTCCCTAACCTAAATATACTTATATCTTTACCTTTGTTCCAAAGATGAATTAGCATGTTTTGAGACAAGTTGCAAAGAAAAGGAAGATTTATTGAAAATTTGGGTTAGAAACAAGAAATAAGTGTGGGGGGAAAAGAAAGAAAAAAGTCAAGAGAAAAAGAAAGGGATCATTGTCAAATACATTCCCATATTAAAAAAAAATCTTCTCTTGAACTTCTAGTTAAAGTAAAGAAAAAGATGTTACAAAGTTGGTTAGAATGATGCAAAGGCTCAACATGAATATTTAGCCTATGTTATTATGTGCTTTATAAGAGTTTTGAGAAGTTTTATTTGTATGATCTTATTATGTCTCTAAACTCTATGAACTCTTTGGAACCTTTGTGATATCTTTATCCTTTTGTTCTTTAACCACATAATAACCCTTTGGCCCCATTACAACCTTGAATAAAGACCTCTTGATTTATGAAGTTGTATGATCTAAATAGTGGATAATAGGTGGACAAGCAAGCATATGGTAGAAGTGTTTTCATGAGATTGATTGAGTGTAAACACTTTACCACTACTTTAAAAAGTGAAAATCAAGAGAGTATCCCATGTGAGAAGTTGAGATTAAGTTTGAATATGCACTATTTTGATTGAAATATGTTATGTTAATATTGACTTAACTCAAACAATTTTCATTCAAGCAAGATTTTTTGTGAATTTCTTTAAGCTATTGATTAGTTTTTAAGACTTGTCCAATGATTATCTCTAATTTATATTGGAAGGATTAGTTATAATTATTATTTTTAGTTTTTCTTATGTCTTCAATGTTTGTGGGTATCGTCCTAGTAAACCCTCACGAGACTAAACTCGTCCACTAGGGACACCTAGGGGTTTAAAGGCTTGTGTCACATGCTAAGTGCCACCGTGATTTCCTACGAAAATGGATTAGATTAGATTTTCTTATTTTATTTTTATTGAGTCGTTGCTAGGGACTAGCAACAATCTAAGTGTGGGGGTGTGATAACTCGTATAATTATATAGTTTTTAGTTATGTTTTATTATTGTTTTGTGTCAAATACGAGTTATTATTGTTTAGTCTAATTGTGTTTATGATCTTTTATATTTTTATGTAATTTGGTGTTTTTCACAAGTTTATTTGAGTGATTTCAGATTACTAGAATTAAGGGCAAATCCAGTTCAGTTCCAGTTCCGACACCTTTTGCCATATCAGCTATATCTCGAGTTTCACTGAAGCAATAAGGCTGAAATTTGTAGCCGTGCAAAGCTAAGAGGCATATCTATCTCTTTCATGTTTTACACTTCTTGAAACGGAGTCGTTTTCCCTAGCGAAATCGACCATCAAGTTGGCTGATGTGCAATGACGTCTGTGCTGACCTGTTTTCGTATTTTGCCCATATCTACTTATCCACATCAGCAAATGAGCTGATTCTAACGGCTATGGATCCGTAACTGATAGGGTAACATTTTTCTAGAAGACCATGTGATCAGATAAGGCCTCCAAAATTGACAAAATCGACCATCAAGTTGGCTGATCAAAATTGTCATGTATGACGAAAATTGTTAGAAAAATGCACCCACCTATTATACCTACCTTTGAAATTTGTAAAGCTTGTCTCTTGTCATTTAGCCCTCCAAAATGTGTATAAAGAGAGGGCCTTGGATGATTGTAAGATATTGTACATTGGTAGGATATTAGCCATTGTAATAAAATTCTCTAAGTTTTCTTCTTCTTTCTTTTCTCTAGTTTTCTTTTTCTTTATTTTAATCTTTTTATGTTTACTTGTTAATTTTTGTTTAGTATTTTAGGATTATTTAGGTTGCATGGTTTTGTTTTGTTTTGAGTCTTAGTTGTTCCTATTCTTATGTTATTAGTTCTTTTCTCTTACACATGATTCTTTCATTTGAGTTAATAGACTTACATTGAGGACAATGTAAGAATTAAGTGTGGGGGGGAATGATTTAGGATTTCTTTTATTTTTGTCTACTATTTTTTTTTCTTTATTATTATTATTAATTTTTTTTTTGTGAGTTTTAGTTCCTTTTTAATACAATGATGAGATATGAATTGCATAAGTCTAAAACAGATTTATTAGTGAGAAGATTTTCATGAGAATTGAGCTTGATGTCAACCTTTTTATGAGCCAATGTTAATATAATATGTTGATTGAGAAAGAAGCATGTTTAGACTTAAAACTGACTTGTATAATCATCATTGTGAGTTTTTGAGCCTAAAATGATTGATGCATTATACAAATCAATCTAATTTCTTTCTTGAGTGCTCTTATGATTACATGATTCTCTAGAACTTGCTTTAAACCGTTTGAGACTATATTGATGCATGTGACAACATGAATATGATAGAGGCATTAGGATTTTTAGCCAGGGCCAAACAGCCATCCCTTATTGATGTTCCAAGAGAACACACCCTTAGTGAACCAATTTGAGCCTACATTGAATAAGCTATCTCTTTGGTAACCATAACTTGTCCCTAACCTAAATATACTTATATCTTTACCTTTGTTCCAAAGATGAATTAGCATGATTTGAGACAAGTTGCAAAGACAAGGGATATTTTTTGGTTGGAAACAAGAAATAAGTGTGGGGGGAAAAGAAAAGAAAAGTCAAGAGAAAAAGAAACGGAATACTGGCAAATACATTCCTATGTAAAAAAAAAAATATGAATCATCTCTTGAATTTGTGGAAAAGGAAAAAGATGTTACAAAGTTGTTTAGAATGAAGAAAAGGCCCAACATGAATATCCGGCCTAGGTGACTATGTACTTGTAAAAAATTTTGAGAAGTTTCTTTGTATGATCTTTTTATGTCTCTAAACTTTATGAACTCTTTGGAACCTTTGTGATATCTTTATCCTTTTGTTCTTCAACCACATTACAAACCCCTTGGCCCCATTACAACCTTGATTAAAGACCTCTTGATTCATGAAGTTGTATGATCTAAATAGTGGAGAATAGGTGGACAAGCAAGAATATGGTAGAACTGTTTTCATGAGATTGATTGAGTGTAAACACTTCACCACTACTTTAAAGAGTGAAAATCATGAGGGTATCCCATGTGAGAAGTTGAGATTAAATTTGAACATGCAATATTTTGATTGAGATATGTTATGCTAATATTGGCTTAACTCAAACAATTTACATTCAAGCATGATTTTTTGTGAAATTCTTTAAGCTATTGATTAGTTTATAAGACTTGTTCAAATATTGTCTCTAATTTGTATTGAAAGGATTAGGAGTAAATATTTTTAGTATATGTAGTTTATTTATATTTTAGTTTTTCAATGTTTGTGGGTATCGTTCTAGTAAACCCTCACGAGACTAAACTCGTCCACTAGGGATACCTAGGGGTTTAAAGGCTTGTGTCACATGCTAAGTGCCACCGTGATTTCCTACGAAAATGGATTAGATTAGATTTTCTTATTTTATTTTCATTGAGTCGTTGCTAGGGACTAGCAACAATCTAAGTGTGGGGGTGTGATAACTCGTATAATTATATAGTTTTTAGTTATGTTTTATTATTGTTTTGTGTCAAATACGAGTTATTATTGTTTAGTCTAATTGTGTTTATGATCTTTTATATTTTTATGTATTTTGGTGTTTTTCACAAGTTTCTTTGAGTGATTTCAGATTACTAGAATTAAGGGCAAATCCAGTTCAGTTCCAGTTCCGACACCTTTTGCCATATCAGCTATATCTCGAGTTTCACTGAAGCAATAAGGCTGAAATTTGTAGCCATGCAAAGCTAAGAGGCATATCTATCTTTTTCATGTTTTACACTTCTTGAAACGGAGTCTTTTTCCCTAGCGAAATCGACCATCAAGTTGGCTGATGTGCAATGACGTCTGTGCTGACCTGTTTTCGTATTATGCCCATATCTTCTTATCCACATCAGAAAATGAGCTGATTCCAACGGCTATGGATCAGTAACTGATAGGGTAACATTTTTATAGAAGACCATGTGATCAGATAAGGCCTCCAAAATTGACAAAATCGACCATCAAGTTGGCTGATCAAAATCGTCATGTATGACGAAAATTGTTAGAAAATGCACCCACCTATTATACCTACCTTTGAAATTTGTAAAGTTTGTCTCTTGTCATTTAGCCCTCCAAAATGTGTATAAATAGAGGGCCTTGGATGATTGTAAGGGATCATTGATAACTCGTATAATTATATAGTTTTTAGTTATGTTTTATTATTGTTTTGTGTCAAATACGAGTTATTATTGTTTAGTCTAATTGTGTTTATGATCTTTTATATTTTTATGTAATTTGGTCTTTTTCACAAGTTTCTTTGAGTGATTTCAGATTACTAGAATTAAGGGCAAATCCAGTTCAGTTCCAGTTCCGACACATTTTGCCATATCAGCTATATCTGGAGTTTCACTGAAGCAATAAGGCTGAAACTTTAACCGTGCAAAGTTAAGAGGCATATCTATCTTTTTCATGTTTTACACTTCTTGAAACGGAGTCGTTTTCCCTAGCGAAATCAACCATCAAGTTGGCTGATGTGCAATGACGTCTGTCCTGAGCAGTTTTCGCATTTTGACCATATCGTCCGATACACATCATCAAATGAGCTGATTCCAACGGCTATGGATCCGTAACTGATAGGGGAACCGTTTTCTAGAAGACCATGTGATCAGATAAGGCCTGCAAAATTGACAAAATCGACCATCAAGTTGGCTGATCAAAATCGTCATGTATGACGAAAATTGTTAGAAAATGCACCCACCTATTATACCTACCTTTGAAATTTGTAAAGCTTGTCTCTTGTCATTTAGCCCTCCAAAATGTGTATAAATAGAGGGCCTTGGATGATTGTAAGGGATCATATTGTACATAGGTAGGATATTAGCCATTTTAATAAAATTCTCTAAGTTTTCTTCTTCTTTCTTTTCTCTAGTTTTCTTTCTTTTCTCTAGTTTTCTTTTTCTTTAGAGAGAGCAAGAGGTTGGATAATTAATATTCTTCCTCTTCTTCTTTCTTTCTTTTATTTTCTTCTTAGATTTTCTTTAATTTTATGTTTATGTTTATAATGCCTATGCTAGGCTAAACTTCTATTTGGTTAAGGGTGATTTCAAAGCCCTAGACATGTTTTGTGATTGATTTTCAGATTCTATCTATCATTAATTTTCTATCAAAGTTGCTTATGTTCTTCTACAAGAATTGTTCATGATGTTGTCTAGATTTATTTAGGTGTACAACTAGATAGATCTTGATAATTATCTATTGCTAGTTTAGGAGTCTTGATCCGTGTAATTGTCTTGATTTCCTATTCATAAGTGGCAATTTGTGATTAATGATTATGGTCAAGTTTTCAATAATTGCAAAGTGGAACATAACCTAAGTTGAACAATCCGAGCTTATGTGTTTGTTGCTTAGATCAACCTATCTTTCTCATCATAAAGCTGCCATTAAATTGAATTTAGAGAGCTTATTCTAGGTTGTTTAATGGTTAGAGATTAAATAGAGAGCTTGTTCTATTTAACGACAAACTAAGGAAAGATTGGGGTAACAGAGCTTGTTGTTATCTACGGTTGTTAACTTTGATAGTTGGTTGATATTGATAGATCTGAAATTGATTCTTAATGATGTCTAGTGGTGGAGAATGAAACCTTAACCATATTTTTCATATTTGATTCTTCTTACTTATTTGTTTTCTTACTTTTAGTTTGCTTATTTTTTATATTTATTTTTATTGGCTGGTTATACCGCCTAATTTGTATATTAACTTTGTTTTATTTTTATTGGCTGGTTATACCGCCTAATTTAGTATATATATTTTTATTGGCTGGTTATACCGCCTAATTTAGTATATATATTTTTATTGGCTGGTTATACCGCCTTGCATCTTATTCTTATTATTTACTTTAGTTTAAATCTGGCTTCAAAAACCCCTTTTCTTTTATTGTTCTTGAATTTAAGTTTTAAACTATTAACTTATAAACTAAAACCCAATCCCTGAGGACTCGACCCTTGCTAACTACTATACTTACAATTTATCTTTTTAGTGCAAGGTTAAATAAGACACACTCTTTTGGGTGCATCATTCGGCCACACTCAATTCTTTTTTCACAAAAACAGATTTCAATTTCATTTGGTCTTAATAGACCTGCTTTGGTGTTAAAGGAACAAGGTTGATGGTTTTGCCATCTTTTACAAAGCTATATCTATTCCTAAACCCATCATGTGTTACCCTCCTATCATACTGCCATGGCCTCCCCAACAATAGATGGCCAGCATGCATAGGCACTACATCACAAAGCACCTCATCACTATACCTCCCAATAGTAAAAGCTACCCTTACTTGCCTATTCACCTTAACCTCCCCACAATCATTCAACCATTGCAATCTGTAAGGCTTAGGATGTTTAAGCATAGGTAAACCCAACTTTTCTACTAAGGTAGTACTAGCTACATTGGTGCAACTCCCCCCATCAATTATCATACTACATACTTTAATTGTTCACAAAACATCTAGTATGAAAAATGTTTTCCCTTTGTTCCTCTACATCTCTATTTTAATTTGTGCATTCAAAGCACGCCTAGCAACAAGAGATTTACCTTCCACGGGGTAGTCCAAATCAGCATCATCACCAACACAATCACTAGCATCCTCCAATTCTGGCATGTCATCACAATCATCCTCACTTTCTGTCACGACTTCACCATTAGCATGCATGATCATCGCCCTTTTGTTTGGACATTGAGATGCAATATGGCCTGAACCCAAATGATAACTCGTATAATTATATAGTTTTTAGTTATGTTTTATTATTGTTTTGTGTCAAATACGAGTTATTATTGCTTAGTCTAATTGTGTTTATGATCTTTTATATTTTTATGTAATTTGGTGTTTTTTTACGAGTTTCTTTGAGTGATTTCAGATTACTAGGTTAAATCAACAATTAAGGGCAAATTCAGTTCAGTTCCAGTTCCGACACCTTTTTCCATATCAGCGATATCTAGAGTTTCACTGAAGCAATAAGGCTGAAATTTTAACCGTGCAAAGTTAAGAGGCATATCTAACTTTTTCATGTTTTACACTTCTTGAAACGGAGTCGTTTTCCCTAGCGAAATCGACCATCAAGTTGGCTGATGAGCAATGACGTCTGTGCTGACCTGTTTGGGTAATTTGCTCATATCTTCTGATCCACATCAGCAAATGAGCTGATTCCAATGGCTATGGATCACCGACTGATAGGGGAACATTTTTCTAGAAGACCATTTGATCAGATCAAGCCTCCAATATTGACAAAATCGATCATCAAGCTGGCTGATCAGAATTGTCATACAATATGACGAAAATTGTTAGAAAAATGCACCCACCTATTATACCTACCTTTGAAATTTATAAAGCTTGTCTCTTGTCATTTAGCTCTCCAAAATGTGTATAAATAGAGGGCCTTGGATGATTGTAAGAGACATTGTACATTGGTAGGATATTAGCCATTGTAATAAAATTCTCTAAGTTTTCTTCTTCTTTCTTTTCTCTAGTTTTCTTTTTCTTTATTTTCTTCTTCTTCTTTCTTTCTTTTATTTCCTTCTTAGATTCTCTTTAATTTTATGTTTATATTTACAATGCCTATGCTAGGCTAAACTTCTATTTGGTTAAGGGTGATTTCAAAGCCCTAGACATGTTTTGTGATTGATTTTCAGATTCTATCTATCATTAATTTTCTATCAAAGTTGCTTATGTTCTTCTACAAGAATTGTTCATGATGTTGTCTTGATTTATTTAGGTGTACAACTAGATAGATCTTGATAATTATCTATTGCTAGTCTAGGAGTCTTGATCCGTGTAATTGTCTTGATTTTCTATTCATAAGTGGCAATTTGTGATTAATGATTATGGTCAAGTTTTCAATAATTGCAAAGTGGAACATAACCTAAGTTGAACAATCCGAGCTTATGTGTTTGTTGCTTAGATCAACCTATCTTTCTCATCATAAAGCTGCCATTAAATTGAATTTAGAGAGCTTATTCTACGTTGTTTAATGGTTAGTGATGCACCCAAAAGAGTGTATCTTATTTAACCTTGCACTAAAAAGATAAATTGTAAGTATAGTAGTTAGCAAGGGTCGAGTCCTCAGGGATTGGGTTTTAGTTTATAAGTTAATAGTTTAAAACTTAAATTCAAGAACAATAAAAGAAAAGGGGTTTTTGAAGCCAGATTTAAACTAAAGTAAATAATAAGAATAAGATGCAAGGCGGTATAACCATCCAATAAAAATATATATACTAAATTAGGCGGTATAACCAGCCAATAAAAATATATATACTAAATTAGGCGGTATAACCAGCCAATAAAAATAAAACAAAGTTAATATACAAATTAGGCGGTATAACCAGCCAATAAAAATAAATATAAAAAATAAGCAAACTAAAAGTAAGAAAATAAATAAGTAAGAAGAATCAAATATGAAAAATATGGTTAAGGTTTCATTCTCCACCACTAGACATCATTAAGAATCAATTTCAGATCTATCAATATCAACCAACTATCAAAGTTGACAACCGTAGATAACAACAAGCTCTGTTACCCCAATCTTTCCTTAGTTTGTCGTTAAATAGAACAAGCTCTCTATTTAATCTCTAACCATTAAACAACCTAGAATAAGCTCTCTAAATTCAATTTAATGGCAGCTTTATGATGAGAAAGATAGGTTGATCTAAGCAACAAACACATAAGCTCGGATTGTTCAACTTAGGTTATGTTCCACTTTGCAATTATTGAAAACTTGACCATAATCATTAATCACAAATTGCCACTTATGAATAGGAAATCAAGACAATTACACGGATCAAGACTCCTAAACTAGCAATAGATAATTATCAAGATCTATCTAGTTGTACACCTAAATAAATCTAGACAACATCATGAACAATTCTTGTAGAAGAACATAAGCAACTTTGATAGAAAATTAATGATAGATAGAATCTGAAAATCAATCACAAAACATGTCTAGGGCTTTGAAATCACCCTTAACCAAATAGAAGTTTAGCCTAGCATAGGCATTATAAACATAAACATAAAATTAAAGAAAATCTAAGAAGAAAATAAAAGAAAGAAAGAAGAAGAGGAAGAATATTAATTATCCAACCTCTTGCTCTCTCTAAAGAAAAAGAAAACTAGAGAAAAGAAAGAAAACTAGAGAAAACTAGAGAAAAGAAAGAAGAAGAAAACTTAGAGAATTTTATTAAAATGGCTAATATCCTACCTATGTACAATATGATTCTCTACAATCATCCAAGGCCCTCTATTTATACACATTTTGGAGGGCTAAATGACAAGAGACAAGCTTTACAAATTTCAAAGGTAGGTATAATAGGTGGGTGCATTTTTCTAACAATTTTCGTCATATTGTATGACCATTTTGATCAGCCAACTTGATGGTCGATTTTGTCAATCTTGGAGGCCTGATCTGATCACATGGTCTTCTAGAAAAATGTTCCCCTATGAGTTACGGATTCATAGCCGTTGGAATCAGCTCATTTTCTGATGTGGAGAAGAAGATATGGGCAAAATACGAAAACAGGTCAGCACAGATGTCATTGCACATCAGCCAACTTGATGGTCGATTTATTCAATATTGGAGGCTTTATCTGATCACATGGTCTTCTAGACAAATGTTCCCCTATCAGTTATGGATCCATAGCCGTTGGAATCAGCTCATTTGCTGATGTGTATCGGACGATATGGTCAAAATGCGAAAACTGCTCAGGACAGACGTCATTGCACATCAGCCAACTTGATGGTTGATTTCGCTAGGGAAAACGACTCCGTTTCAAGAAGTGTAAAACATGAAAAAGATAGATATGCCTCTTAACTTTGCACGGTTAAAATTTCAGCATTATTGCTTCAGTGAAACTCCAGATATAGCTGATATGGCAAAAGGTGTCGGAACTGGAACTGAACTGGATTTGCCCTTAATTCTAGTAATCTGAAATCACTCAAAGAAACTTGTGAAAAACACCAAATTACATAAAAATATAAAAGATCATAAACACAATTAGACTAAACAATAATAACTCGTATTTGACACAAAAACATAATAATAAAACATAACTAAAAACTATATAATTATACGAGTTATCACACCCCCACACTTAGCTTTTTGCTAGTCCTCGAGCAAAATCAAATAAAAATAAAATAAGAAAATCTAATCTAATCCACTTTCGTAGGAAATCACGGTGGCACTTAGCATGTGACACAAGCCTTTAAACCCCTAGGTGTCCCTAGTGGACGAGTTTAGTCTCGTGAGGGTTTACTAGGACGATACCCACAAACATTGAAAACATAAGAAAAACTAAAAATAATAATTATAACTAATCCTTCCAATATAAATTTGAGATAATCATTGGACAAGTCTTAAAAACTAATCAATAGCTTAAAGAAATTCACAAAAAATCTTGCTTGAATGTAAATAGTTTGAGTTAAGCCAATATTAACATAACATATTTCAATCAAAATAATGCATATTCAAACTTAATCTCAACTTCTCACATGGGATACTCTCTTGATTTTCACTCTTTAAAGTAGTGGTAAAGTGTTTACACTCAATCAATCTCATGAAAACACTTCTACCATATGCTTGCTTGTCCACCTATTCTCCACTAAAAGATCATGCAACTTCATAAATCAAGAGGTCTTTAATCAAGGTTGTAATGGGGCCAAGGGGTTTGTAATGTGGTTGAAGAACAAAAGGATAAAGATATCACAAAGGTTCCAAAGAGTTCATAAAGTTTAGAGACATAAAAAAAATTATACAAAGAAACTTCTCAAAACTCTTTACAAGTACATAGTCACCTAGGCCGGATATTCATGTTGGGCCTTTTCTTCATTCTAAACAACTTTGTAACATCTTTTTCTTTTTCCACAAATTCAAGAGATGATTCATATATATATTTTTTTTTACATAGGAATGTATTTTCCAGTATTCCATTTCTTTTTCTCTTGACTTTTCTTTTCTTTTCCCCCCACACTTATTTCTTGTTTCTAACCAAAAAAATATCCCTTGTCTTTGCAACTGGTCTCAAATCATGCTAATTCATCTTTGGAACAAAGGTAAAGATATAAGTATATTTAGGTTAGGGACAAGTTATGGTTACCAAAGAGATAGCTTATTCAATGTAGGCTCAAACTGGTTCACTAAGGGTGTGTTCTCTTGGAACATCAATAAGGGATGGCTGTTTGGCTCTGGTTATAATCCTAATGCCTCTATCATATTCATGTTGTCACATGTATCAATATAGTCTCAAACGGTTTAAAGCAAGTTCTAGAGAATCATGTAATCATAAGAGCACTCAAGAAAGAAATTAGATTGATTTGTATAATGCATCAATCATTTTAGGCTCAAAAACTCACAATGATGATTATACAAGTCAGTTTTAAGTCTAAACATGCTTCTTTCTCAATCAACATATCATATTAACATTGGCTCATAAAAAGGTTGACATCAAGCTCAATTTTCATGAAAATCTTCTCACTAATAAATCTGTTTTAGACTTATGCAATTCATATCTCATCATTGTATTAAAAAGGAACTAAACCTCACAAAAAAATAATAATAATAATAATAATAATAAAGAAAAAAAAATAGTAGACAAAAATAAAAGAAATCCTAAATCATTCCCCCCCACACTTAATTCTTACATTGTCCTCAATGTAAGTCTATTAACTCAAATGAAAGAATCATGTGTAAGAGAAAAGAACTAATAACATAAGAATAGGAACAACTAAGACTCAAAACAAAACAAAACCATGCAACCTAAATAATCCTAAAATACTAAACAAAAATTAACAAGTAAACATAAAAAGATTAAAATCAAACTGACAAGGTATGTCTCAAGTCTCCCTTACTCAGACCTTGTTCAGAATGAATACTTCTAAATTGCTTAAAACACAACAAACTTTTTTTTTTTTTTTGAAAAGAAGAAATCAAACTGACAAGGTATGTCTCAAGTCTCCCTTACTCAGACCTTGTTCAGAATGAATACTTCTAAATTGCTTAAAACACAACAAACTTTTTTTTTTTTTTTTAAGAAGGTAAAATTTAGGAGATATTACCTGTAGAGGTTGCTAACCACTTATTATAATTGAGACACAACAAACAAAATGTTAGATAATGTCACAAAGACAAAGTGCAATCCACTCCTTGCTCATCCATATCTCTTTTTCTTTTTCCGAGCGTTTGCGAAACAACCGTAGCAGATAAACACTCATAAGCTTGGAGCTTTTTGAGTAAATCTTCAATGGTTGTAGCAGAAATTATGGTTCTCCTTGCCTCTGAAAACATGAATCCATTATGCACAGCATTATCTAAATATGAAAGCAAATTACTAAAATAACAATTAATATTAAGCAAACCAATGGGTTTCTTATTTGTGACCAAAGATGACCAAGAAGCCACGCAAGCTATTTCTTCCAATGTACCCAGACCTCCTGTTAAAGCAATGAATGCATCGGCAGAATGGTACATGATTGTCATCCGTTCAGGGATACTCCAGACTTGTATTTCCTTACCCACGGAAGGTCCACATAAACTTGTGAATAGTTTTGGCACGATTCCTAGAACTGGACTTCCTCCGGCGTGTGCTGCTGTAGCGACTGCTCCCATTAAACCCGTACTACCGCCTCCATAAATCAAGTGGATCTTTTGTTGGGCAAGTATTACTCCAACTCTTATGGCTTCATTAGCGAATATGTTATTTTTCCCTGGATAAGCACCTCCAAAGACACAAATTTTTTTAATGCGCTGGGATGAAGTACTTTCCATTTTTTTTTTCTTTTTTTCGATGCCTGAAAGAGAATGAGTACATGGTGTAATATATAGAGGACTGAGTAGTGAATCAGACAAGAGTAATAATGTCGCTGAAAGTGTATCTGACCTATCAGAAGAAAATGTTAACCTAACAAAAGATTTTTGCGTGATTTCAGGAAGAAAATCAAAAAGAGAAGAAAAATCAACCGTAAAAGTCAAGAGTAATAATGTCGCCGAAAGTGTATTTGACCTGTCAGAAGAAAATGTTAACCTAACAAAAGATATTTTTGCGTGATTTCAGGAAGAAAATCAAAAAGAGAAGAAAAATCAACCGTAAAAGACAAATAAAAAAAATGAGAATAATTACACAAATCGAATAACACGTAAATTAAACCGAAATGAAGTTATTGCAAATCAAACCAAAAGCTGAGAAGTCATTTATTGTAGTTGTGATTGTGGCTCACATCTTCCTCTGGTTTTACGTCCAGAAACGGCTTAAACGCCTTCTATGAGTCGAGGATATGCTTCCCATCCAGTTTTCTTACAAGCTGGCAAACAGGGTCTTTTAACATCAGATTCCCAAGATGTTGCCATTTCCTTTGGAATTGCGGCCATAAATCAAGAATTTCTCTTTGTACGTCTCCACTAGGATGCGTCTCAAGAGAAAGTTGGATATTACCCAAATTCTCCTTACTCAGTCCATCCTTAATGAATTCAATTTTATCATCTCGATTAGAGGAAGGAATCCCAATAGAACGACATTTACCGTTACACGTCCATCGTGCACATTTGTGGCAATTTGAACTCATGCGCTTTGCTCGTCGCTTCTTTGCAAAAGTGCTTCTACTTGTACCTGGTAAATGCAAAACAGGAAGATATTCATCTTCACGTACCTTGGCTTCAATTATCCAACGTATGTCTCCAGGAATCCCTTTGTGCATAAGCATTCTTAATCTTTCAAATCGAACTTGGTAAAGCTTCAGTAAAATATTTCGAGGAAAAGGAGGAAATCGTTTCTGCAATCTTGTGAGAATTTCATCCATCCTGAAAAAAAAAATGAAAAAAAAAATTGAAAGAGAAATTGGAAGAGAAATTTATATACAATATCAGTTTTGTGGGTAGCTGATGGAACCGATTTAAATAATCACGGAGTACCGTTATCCGCCATTTAACCGGGGTTAAAAAAATTATATTTACATCTAGTTATTTTCAAAACAAGGATCAGAAAGAAAAATAACATAAAAAGACTCAAAAACAAAACACTCTAAATAAAATCCTAAATTCTTCCCCCCACACATAATTCTTACATTGCCATTAATGTAATGCTATTAATCCCAAATGGAAGAATTATATGTAAGAGAAAAGAACTATTAAACAAAAGAAACTTATGCAGCCTAAATGAACTTAAAAACAGTAAACACAATTAACAAAGAAACATAAGAAATAAAATAAAAATAATAAAAATAATAAAAGAAAAAGGAAAAGAAAGAGAAAGCAAATCTGAATATGGAAGGTTGGCAATTTCATCTTTAATTGGGCTGCCTTCCCAATTAACACTTGAGTTAGTGTTTTGAATCTAACCAACACCCTTTCTTGGCTTTTTAGGCTTGTCAGGCTCATACATGAAATTTCCCAAATTTATGCGTTTAAGAGGAAGCTTTCTTTGCACAACAGTGGATGCATTCTCCATTACAAGTATTATTCCATCATCCTTGGTGGTGCATATCTCATCGAGGAATGGTGCATCATTTGGTACTTGTTGAATGACATCCACAAACAAACTGTTTAAGGTTTCCAGCGTGTCTTGTTCATGTTCATCCTCCTTGAACTTTGCAAATCTACTAGGAAAAGGTGGAGAAGAAACATTAGTAAAAAGTGGAACTTTAAACGTTACCTCAGGTGCCGAAATACTCTTATTTGTATTTGTGGCTTCATTATCCTCAAGAATAGAATCCATCTCTAATTCTGTCTCATCCTCATCTTGTTCCTCATTCCTCAAGGTCACAATAGTAGCATTCTCATTTAGGTTAATCATCGTTTGGGCAGGGAGTTCTTCAGATCTTTGTGCTACCCATCCCACCATACTACTAGTCAATTGGATCATTTGCTTTTCCAAACTCTGGATGCTTGCCCTTGTTTCCTGTTGAAATTGCAAAGTATCAGTAACAAGAGAATAGACAAGATCTTCTAAAGAAGTACCTGAGTTTTGAGTCATATGTGGTGGTTGAAGAAGATCTGGTTCTTGAGACCATGATTGATTGAAGCTAGATGGATGAGTGTAATTGGCATAAGGATCTACTTCTTGGTAATTTTTTGAGTAGCCATAATTAGTATGATCCCACCATCCCTCATGGTAAGTGTTTGAGTAATGATCATACTGTTGGTCTTGGAACACTTGATGGCCTTGACATCCTTCCATGGCCAATTGTTGAACTGGGTAGGTGAGATTGGCTTGTTGATTTTCCATGTTCATGTATGCCACCAACTCTTCAAGTGTTAGATTGCTCAATTCCATCGTTTTTTTTTTTTTTTCAAAATTTGATAAGAAAAACTTGTATGTACAAGAAAATAGAACTAATTAGAACTGAAAATAAGAATAAACCAAGTAACAAATAAACTAAAGAAAACAATCCCCGGCAACGGCGCCAAAAACTTGATGCACCCAAAAGAGTGTATCTTATTTAACCTTGCACTAAAAAGATAAATTGTAAGTATAGTAGTTAGCAAGGGTCGAGTCCTCAGGGATTGGGTTTTAGTTTATAAGTTAATAGTTTAAAACTTAAATTCAAGAACAATAAAAGAAAAGGGGTTTTTGAAGCCAGATTTAAACTAAAGTAAATAATAAGAATAAGATGCAAGGCGGTATAACCATCCAATAAAAATATATATACTAAATTAGGCGGTATAACCAGCCAATAAAAATATATATACTAAATTAGGCGGTATAACCAGCCAATAAAAATAAAACAAAGTTAATATACAAATTAGGCGGTATAACCAGCCAATAAAAATAAATATAAAAAATAAGCAAACTAAAAGTAAGAAAATAAATAAGTAAGAAGAATCAAATATGAAAAATATGGTTAAGGTTTCATTCTCCACCACTAGACATCATTAAGAATCAATTTCAGATCTATCAATATCAACCAACTATCAAAGTTAACAACCGTAGATAACAACAAGCTCTGTTACCCCAATCTTTCCTTAGTTTGTCGTTAAATAGAACAAGCTCTCTATTTAATCTCTAACCATCAAACAACCTAGAATAAGCTCTCTAAATTCAATTTAATGGCAGCTTTATGATGAGAAAGATAGGTTGATCTAAGCAACAAACACATAAGCTCGGATTGTTCAACTTAGGTTATGTTCCACTTTGCAATTATTGAAAACTTGACCATAATCATTAATCACAAATTGCCACTTATGAATAGGAAATCAAGACAATTACACGGATCAAGACTCCTAAACTAGCAATAGATAATTATCAAGATCTATCTAGTTGTACACCTAAATAAATCAAGACAACATCATGAACAATTCTTGTAGAAGAACATAAGCAACTTTGATAGAAAATTAATGATAGATAGAATCTGAAAATCAATCACAAAACATGTCTAGGGCTTTGAAATCACCCTTAACCAAATAGAAGTTTAGCCTAGCATAGGCATTATAAACATAAACATAAAATTAAAGAAAATCTAAGAAGAAAATAAAAGAAAGAAAGAAGAAGAGGAAGAATATTAATTATCCAACCTCTTGCTCTCTCTAAAGAAAAAGAAAACTAGAGAAAAGAAAGAAAACTAGAGAAAAGAAAGAAGAAGAAAACTTAGAGAATTTTATTAAAATGACTAATATCCTACCTATGTACAATATTATCCTCTACAATCATCCAAGGCCCTCTATTTATACACATTTTGGAAGGCTAAATGACAAGAGACAAGCTTTACAAATTTCAAAGGTAGGTATAATAGGTGGGTGAATTTTTCTAACAATTTTCGTCATATTGTATGACAATTTTGATCAGCCAACTTGATGGTCGATTTCGTCAATGTTGGAGGCCTGATCTGATCACATGGTCTTCTAGAAAAAGGTTCCCCTATCAGTTACGGATCCATAGCCGTTGGAATCAGCTCATTTGCTGATGTGGATAAGCAGATATGGGCAAAATACGAAAACATGTCAGCACAGACGTCATTGCACATCAGCCAACTTGATGGTCGATTTCGTCAATATTAGAGGCCTGATCTGATCATATGGTCTTCTAGAAAAAGGTTCCCGTATCCGTTACGGATCCATAGCCATTAGAATCAGCTCATTTGCTGATGTGGATAAGCCGATATGGGCAAAATACGAAAACAGGTCAGCACAGACATCATTGCACATCAGCCAACTTGATGGTCGATTGCGCTAGGGAAAACGACTCCGTTTCAAGAAGTATAAAACATGAAAAAGATAGATATGCCTCTTAGCTTTGCACGGCTACAAATTTCAGCCTTATTGCTTCAGTGAAACTCCAGATATAGCGGATATGGAAAAATGTGTCGGAACTGGAACTGAACTGGATTTGCCCTTAATTCTAGTAATCTGAAATCACTCAAAGAAACTTGTGAAAAACACCAAATTACATAAAAATATAAAAGATCATAAACACAATTAGACTAAACAATAATAACTCGTATTTGACACAAAACAATAATAAAACATAACTAAAAACTATATAATTATACGAGTTATCACACCCCCACACTTAGATTGTTGCTAGTCCCTAGCAACGACTCAATAAAAATAAAATAAGAAAATCTAATCTAATCCATTTTCGTAGGAAATCACGGTGGCGCTTAGCATGTGACACAAGCCTTTAAACCCCTAGGTGTCCCTAGTGGACGAGTTTAGTCTCGTGAGGGTTTACTAGAACGATACCCACAAACATTGAAAAATTAAAATATAAATAAACTACATATAAATAAACTACATATACTAAAAATATTTACTCCTAATCCTTTCAATACAAATTAGAGACAATATTTGAACAAGTCTTATAAACTAATCAATAG
The DNA here is from genome assembly GCA_030761205.1 of Fremontodendron californicum. Taxonomy (NCBI): domain Eukaryota; kingdom Viridiplantae; phylum Streptophyta; class Magnoliopsida; order Malvales; family Malvaceae; genus Fremontodendron; species Fremontodendron californicum. The sequence continues at coordinate 8,301,727 of JAULJL010000037.1, forward strand.
CTTAAAAAATTTCACAAAAAATCATGCTTGAATGTAAATTGTTTGAGTTAAGCCAATATTAGCATAACATATCTCAATCAAAATAGTGCATGTTCAAATTTAATCTCAACTTCTCACATTGGATACTCTCTTGATTTTCACTCTTTAAAGTAGTGGTAAAGTGTTTACACTCAATCAATCTCATGAAAACACTTCTACCATATGCTTGCTTGTCCACCTATTCTCCACTAAAAGATCATGCAACTTCATAAATCAAAAGGTCTTTAATCAAGGTTGTAATGGGGCCAAGGGGTTTGTAATGTGGTTGAAGAACAAAAGGATAAAGATATCACAAAGGCTCCAAAGAGTTCATAAAGTTTAGAGACATAAAAAGATTATACAAAGAAACTTCTCAAAACTCTTTACAAGTACATAGTCACCTAGGCCGGATATTCATGTTGGGCCTTTTCTTCATTCTAAACAACTTTGTAACATCTTTTTCTTTTTCCACAAATTCAAGAGATGATTCATTTTTTTTTTATATAGGAATGTATTTGCCAGTATTCCATTTCTTTTTCTCTTGACTTTTCTTTTCTTTTCCCCCCACACTTATTTCTTGTTTCTAACCAAAAAATATCCCTTGTCTTTGCAACTTGTCTCAAATCATGCTAATTCATCTTTGGAACAAAGGTAAAGATATAAGTATATTTAGGTTAGGGACAAGTTATGGTTACCAAAGAGATAGCTTATTCAATGTAGGCTCAAATTGGTTCACTAAGGGTGTGTTCTCTTGGAACATCAATAAGGGATGGTTGTTTGGCCCTGGCTAAAAATCCTAATGCCTCTATCATATTCATGTTGTCACATGCATCAATATAGTCTCAAACGGTTTAAAGCAAGTTCTAGAGAATCATGTAATCATAAGAGCACTCAAGAAAGAAATTAGATTGATTTGTATAATGCATCAATCATTTTAGGCTCAAAAACTCACAAGAATGATTATACAAGTCAGATTAAGTCTAAACATGCTTCTTTCTCAATCAACATATCATATTAACATTGGCTCATAAAAAGGTTGACATCAAGCTCAATTCTCATGAAAATCTTCTCACTAATAAATATGTTTTAGACTTATGCAATTCATATCTCATCATTGTATTAAAAAGGAACTAAAACACACTAAAAAATAATAATAATAATAAAGACTCATAAAAAAAAATAGTAGACAAAAATAAAAGAAATCCTAAATCATTCCCCCCACACTTAATTCTTACATTGTCCTCAATGTAAGTCTATTAACCCAAATGAAAGAATCATGTGTAAGAGAAAAGAACTAATAACATAAGAATAGGAATAACTAGACTCAAAACAAAACAAACTCATGCAACCTAAATAATCCTAAAATACTAAACAAAAATTAACAAGTAAACGTAAAAAGATTAAAATCAAACTGACAAGGTATGTCTCAAGTCTCCCTTACTCAGACCTTGTTCAGAATGAATACTTCTAAATTGCTTAAAACACAACAAACTATTTTCTCTTTTTTTTTTTTTTTTTTGAAAAGAAGAAATCAAATTGACAAGATATGTCTCAAGTCTCCCTTACTCAGACCTTGTTCAGAATGAATACTTCTAAATGGCTTAAAACACAACAATTTTTTTTTTTTTTTTTTAAATTAGCAAAATATGTCCCTTACCCCATACTAAAATATGACATTGTCCACAATGTCAAATTTTAAAGGTAGGATTTAGGAGATATTACCTGCAGAGGTTGTTAACCACTTATTATAACTGAGACACAACAAACAAAATGTTAGATAATGTCACAAAGACAAAGTGCAATCCACTCCTTGCTCGTCCATATCTCTTTTTCTTTTTCCGAGCGTTTGCGAAACAACCGTAGCAGATAAATACTCATAAGCTTGGAGCTTTTTGAGTAAATCTTCAATTGTTGTAGCAGAAATTATGGTTCTCCTTGCCTCTGAAAACATGAATCCATTATCCACAGCATTATCTAAATATGAAAGCAAATTACTAAAATAACCATTAATATTAAGCAAACCAATGGGTTTCTTATTTGTGACCAAAGATGACCAAGAAGCCACGCAAGCTATTTCTTCCAATGTACCCAGACCTCCTGGTAAAGCAATGAATGCATCGGCAGAATGGTACATGATTGTTATCCGTTCAGGGACACTCCAGACTTGTATTTCCTTACCCACGGTAGGTCCACAAAAACTTGTGAATAGTTTTGGCACGATTCCTAGAACTGGACTTCCTCCGGCGTGTGCTGCTGTAGCGACTGCTCCCATTAAACCCGTACTACCGCCTCCATAAATCAAGTGGATCTTTTGTTGGGCAAGTATTACTCCAACTCTTATGGCTTCATCAGCGAATATGTTATTTTTTCCTGGATAAGCACCTCCAAAGACACAAATTTTTTTAATGCGCTGGGATGAAGTACTTTCCATTTTTTTTTTCTTCGAGTGCCTGAAAGAGAATGAGTACATGGTGTAATATATAGAGGACTCAGTAGTGAATCAGACAAGAGTAATAATGTCGCCGAAAGTGTATCTGACCTGTCAGAAGAAAATGTTAACCTAACAAAAGATTTTTGCGTGATTTCAGGAAGAAAAAAAAAAGAGAAGAGAAATCAACCGTAAAAGTCAAGAGTAATAATGTCGCCGAAAGTGTATTTGGCATCTTCCTCTGGTTTTACGTCCAGAAACGGCTTAAACGCCTTCTATGAGTCGAGGATATGCTTCCCATCCAGTTTTCTTACAAGCTGGCAAACAGGGTCTTTTAACATCAGATTCCCAAGATGTTGCCATTCACTTTGGAATTGCGGCCATAAATCAAGAATTTCTCTTTGTACGTCTCCACTAGGATGCGTCTCAAGAGAAAGTTGGATATTACCCAAATTCTCCTTACTCAGTCCATCCTTAATGAATTCAATTTTATCATCTCGATTAGAGGACGGAATCCCAATAGAACGACATTTACCGTTACACGTCCATCGTGCACATTTGTGGCAGTTTGAACCCATGCGCTTTGCTCGTCGCTTCTTTGCAAAAGTGCTTCTACCTGTACCTGGTAAATGCAAAACAGGAAGATATTCATCTTCACGTACCTTGGCTTCAATTATCCAACGTATGTCTCCAGGAATCCTTTTGTGCATAAGCATTCTTAATCTTTCAAATCGAACTTGGTAAAGCTTCAGTAAAATATTTCGAGGAAAAGGAGGAAATCGTTTCTGCAATCTTGTGAGAATATCATCCATCCTGAAAAAAAAATGAAAAAAATTGAAAGAGAAATTGGAAGAGAAATTTATATACAATATCAGTTTTGTGGGTAGCTGATGGAACCGACTTAAATAATCACAGAGTACCGTTATCCGCCATTTAACCGGGGTTAAAAAAAATTATATTTACATCTAGTTATTTTCAAAACAAGGATCAGAAAGAAAAAACAACATAAAAAGACTCAAAAACAAAACACTCTAAATAAAATCCTAAATTCTTCCCCCAACACATAATTCTTACATTGTCATTAATGTAATGCTATTATCCCCCAATGCAAGAATTATATGTAAGAGAAAAGAACTATTAAACAAAAGAAACTTATGCAGCCTAAATGAACTTAAAAACAGTAAACACAATTAACAAAGAAACATAAGAAATAAAAATAAAAACAATAAAAATAATAAAAGAAAAAGGAAAAGAAAGAGAAAGCAAATCTGAATCTGGAAGGTTGGCAATTTCATCTTTAATTGGGCTGCCTTCCCAATTAACACTTGAGTTAGTGTTTTGAATCTAACCAACACCCCTTCTTGGCTTTTTAGGCTTGTCAGGCTCATACATGAAATTTCCCAAATTTATGCTTTTGAGAGGAAGCTTTCTTTGCACAACAGTGGATGCATTCTCCATTACAAGTATTATTCCATCATCCTTGGTGGTGCATATCTCATCGTGGAATGGTGCATCTTTTGGTACTTGTTGAATGACATCCACAAACAAACTGTTTAAGGTTTCCAGCGTGTCTTGTTCATGTTCATCCTCCTTGAACTTTGCGAATCTACTAGGAAAAGGTGGAGAAGAAACATTAGTAAAAATTGGAATCTCAAACGTTACCTCAGGTGCCGAAATACTCTTATTTGGATCATTGGCTTCATTATCCTCAAGAATAGAATTCATCTCTAATTTTGTCTCATCCTCATCTTGTTCCTCATTCCTCAAGGTCACAATAGTAGTATTCTCCTTTGGGTTAATCATTGTTTGGGCAGGGAGTTCTTCAGATCTTTGTGCTACCCATCCCACCATACTACTAGTCAATTGGATCATTTGCTTTTCCAAACTCTGGATGCTTGCCCTTGTTTCCTGTTGAAATTGCAATCTATCAGTAACAAGAGAATAGACAAGATCTTCTAAAGAAGTACCTGAGTTTTGAGTCATATGTGGTGGTTGAAAAAGATCTGGTTCTTGGGACCATGATTGATTGAAGCTAGATGGATGAGTGTAATTGGCATAAGGATCTACTTCTTGGTAATTTTTCGAGTAGCCATAATTAGTATGATCCCACCATCCCTCATGGTAAGTGTTTGAGTAATGATCATACTGTTGGTCTTGGAACACTTGATGGCCTTGACATCCTCCCATGGCCAATTGTTGAACTGGGAAGGTGAGATTGGCTTGTTGATTCTCCATGTTCATGTGGTATAACCAGCCAATAAAAATAAATATACTTTTAAAAATAAGCAAACTAGAAAAGTAAGAAAACAAGTAAGTAAGAAGAATCAACAAGCCAATCTCACCTCCCCAGTTCAACAATTGGCCATGGGAGGATGTCAAGGCCATCAAGTGTTCCAAGACCAACAGTATGATCATTACTCAAACACTTACCATGAGGGATGGTGGGATCATACTAATTATGGCTACTCGAAAAATTACCAAGAAGTAGATCCTTATGCCAATTACACTCATCCATCTAGATTTAATCAATCATGGTCTCAAGAACCAGATCTTTTTCAGCCACTACATATGACTCAAAACTCAGGTACTTCTTTAGAAGATCTTGTCGATTCTCTTGTTACTAATACTTTGCAATTTCAACAGGAAACAAGGGCAAGTATCCAGAGTTTGGAAAGGGAAATGAGCCTATTGGCTAGTAGTATGGTGGGATGGGTAGCACAAAGATCTGAAGAACTCCCTGCCCAAACAATGATTAACCCAAAGGAGAATACTACTATTGTGACCTTGAGGAATGAGGAACAAGATGAGGATGAGACAAAATTAGAGATGAATTCTATTCTTGAGGATAATGAAGCCAATGATCCAAATAAGAGTATTTCGGCACCTGAGGTAACGTTTGAGATTCCAATTTTTACTAATGTTTCTTCTCCACCTTTTCCTAGTAGATTCGCAAAGTTCAAGGAGGATGAACATGAACAAGACACGCTGGAAACCTTAAACAGTTTGTTTGTGGATGTCATTCAACAAGTACCAAAAGATGCACCATTCCTCGATGAGATATGCACCACCAAGGATGATGGAATAATACTTGTAATGGAGAATGCATCCACTGTTGTGCAAAGAAAGCTTCCTTTCAAACGCATAAATTTGGGAAATTTCATGCAAGAGCCTGACAAGCCTAAAAAGCCAAGAAGGCGTGTTGGTTAGATTCAAAACACTAACTCAAGTGTTAATTGGGAAGGCAGCCCAATTAAAGATGAAATTGCCAACCTTCCATATTCAGATTTGCTTTCTCTTTCTTTTCCTTTTTCTTTTATTATTTTTATTGTTTTTATTTTTATTTCTTATGTTTCTTTGTTAATTGTGTTTACTGTTTTTAAGTTCATTTAGGCTGCATAAGTTTCTTTTGTTTAATAGTTCTTTTCTCTTACATATAATTCTTGCATTGGGGGATAATAGCATTACATTAATGACAATGTAAGAATTATGTGTGGGGGGAAGAATTTAGGATTTTATTTAGAGTGTTTTGTTTTTGAGTCTTTTTATGTTTTTTTTTTCTTTCTGATCCTTGTTTTGAAAAACACTAGATGTAAATATAATTTTTTTTAACCCCGGTTAAATGGCGGATAACGGTACTCCGTGATTATTTAAATCGGTTCCATCAGCTACCCACAAAACTGATATTGTATATAAATTTCTCTTCCAATTTCTCTTTCAATTTTTTTTTTCATTCTTTTTTTCAGGATGGATGATATTCTCACAAGATTGCAGAAACGATTTTCTCCTTTTCCTCGAAATATTTTACTGAAGCTTTACCAAGTTCGACTTGAAAGATTAAGAATGCTTATGCACAAAGGGATTCCTGACGACATACGTTGGATAATTGAAGCCAAGGTACGTGAAGATGAATATCTTCCTGTTTTGCATTTACCAGGTACAGGTAGAAGCACTTTTGCAAAGAAGCGACGAGCAAAGCGCATGAGTTCAAATTGCCACAAATGTGCACGATGGACGTGTAACGGTAAATGTCGTTCTATTGGGATTCCGTCCTCTAATCGAGATGATAAAATTGAATTCATTAAGGATGGACTGAGTAAGGAGAATTTGGGTAATATCCAACTTTCTCTTGAGACGCATCCTAGTGGAGACGTACAAAGAGAAATTCTTGATTTATGGCCGCAATTCCAAAGGGAATGGCAACATCTTGGGAATCTGATGTTAAAAGACCCTGTTTGCCAGCTTGTAAGAAAACTGGATGGGAAGCATATCCTCGACTCATAGAAGGCGTTTAAGCCGTTTCTGGACGTAAAACCAGAGGAAGATGTGAGCCACAATCACAACTACAATAAATGACTTCTCAGCTTTTGGTTTGATTTGCAATAACTTTATTTTGGTTTAATTTACGTGTTGTTCGATTTGTGTAACTATTCTCGTTTTTTTTTTTTATTTGTCTTTTACGGTTGATTTTTTCTTCTCTTTTTGATTTTCTTCCTGAAATCATGCAAAAATCTTTTGTTAGGTTAACATTTTCTTCTGACAGGTCAGATACACTTTCGGCGACATTATTACTCTTGTCTGATTCACTACTGAGTCCTCTATATATTACACCATGTACTCATTCTCTTTCAGGCACTCGAAAAAAAAATGGAAAGTACTTCATCCCAGCGCATTAAAAAAATTTGTGTATTTGGAGGTGCTTATCCAGGAAAAAATAACATATTCGCTGATGAAGCCATAAGAGTTGGAGTAATACTTGCCCAACAAAAGATCCACTTGATTTATGGAGGCGGTAGTACGGGTTTAATGGGAGCAGTCGCTACAGCAGCACACGCCGGAGGAAGTCCAGTTCTAGGAATCGTGCCAAAACTATTCACAAGTTTTTGTGGACCTACCGTGGGTAAGGAAATACAAGTCTGGAGTGTCCCTGAACGGATAACAATCATGTACCATTCTGCCGATGCATTCATTGCTTTACCAGGAGGTCTGGGTACATTGGAAGAAATAGCTTGCGTGGCTTCTTGGTCATCTTTGGTCACAAATAAGAAACCCATTGGTTTGCTTAATATTAATGGTTATTTTAGTAATTTGCTTTTATATTTAGATAATGCTGTGGATAATGGATTCATGTTTTCAGAGGCAAGGAGAACCATAATTTCTGCTACAACCATTGAAGATTTACTTAAAAAGCTCCAAGCTTATGAGTGTTTATCTGCTACAGTTGTTTCGCAAACGCTCGGAAAACGAAAAAGAGATATGGATGAGCAAGGAGTGGATTGCACTTTGTCTTTGTGACATTATCTAACATTTTGCTTGTTGTGTCTCAGTTATAATAAGTGGTTAGCAACCTCTGCAGGTAATATCTCCTAAATTCTACCTTTAAAATTTGACATTGGGGACAATGTCATATTTTAGTAGGGGGTAAGGGACATATTTTGCTAATTTAAAAAAAAAAAATAAATAAAAAAATAAAATTAAGAAGTATTCATTCTGAACAAGGTCTGAGTAAGGGAGACTTGAGACATACCTTGTCAGTTTGATTTCTTCTTTACAAAAAAAAAAAAAAAGAGTTTGTTGTGTTTTAAGCAATTTAGAATTATTCATTCTGAACAAGGTCTAAGTAAGGGAGACTTGAGACATACCTTGTCAGTTTGATTTTAATCTTTTTATGTTTACTTGTTAATTTTTGTTTAGTATTTTAGGATTATTTAGGTTGCATGGTTTTGTTTTGTTTTGAGTCTTAGTTGTTCCTATTCTTATGTTATTAGTTCTTTTCTCTTACACATGATTCTTTCATTTGAGTTAATAGACTTACATTGAGGACAATGTAAGAATTAAGTGTGGGGGGGGGGGGAATGATTTAGGATTTCTTTTATTTTTGTCTACTATTTTTTTTTTCTTCTTTATTATTATTATTATTTTTTTTTGTGAGTTTTAGTTCCTTTTTAATAAAATGATGAGATATGAATTGCATAAGTCTAAAACAGATTTATTAGTGAGAAGATTTTCATGAGAATTGAGCTTGATGTCACCCTTTTTATGAGCCAATGTTAATATAATATGTTGATTGAGAAAGAAGCATGTTTAGACTTAATCTAACTTGTATAATCATCCTTGTGAGTTTTTGAGCCTATAATGATTGATGCATTATACAAATCAATCTAATTTCTTTCTTGAGTGCTCTTATGATTACATGATTCTCTAGAACTTGCTTTAAACCGTTTGAGACTATATTGATACATGTGACAACATGAATATGATAGAGGCATTAGGATTTTTAGCCAGGGCCAAACAGCCATCCCTTATTGATGTTCCAAGAGAACACACCCTTAGTGAACCAATTTGAGCCTACATTGAATAAGCTATCTCTTTGGTAACCATAACTTGTCCCTAACCTAAATATACTTATAACTTTACCTTTGTTCCAAAGATGAATTAGCATGTTTTGAGACAAGTTGCAAAGACAAGGGATATTTTTAGTTAAAAATTTGGGTTAGAAACAAGAAATAAGTGTGGGGGGAAAAGAAAACAAAAGTCAAGAGAAAAAGAAATGGAATACTGGCAAATACATTCCTATGTAAAAAAAAAAAAAAAAAAAAAAAAAAAAATGAATCATCTCTTGAATTTGTGGAAAAAGAAAAAGATGTTACAAAGTCGTTTAGAATGAAGAAAAGGCCCAACATGAATATCCGGCCTAGGTGACTATGTACTTGTAAAGAGTTTTGAGAAGTTTCTTTGTATGATCTTTTTATGTCTCTAAACTTTATGAACTCTTTGGAACCTTTGTGATATCTTTATCCTTTTGTTCTTCAACCACATTACAAACCCCTTGGCCCCATTACAACCTTGATTAAAGACCTCTTGATTCATGAAGTTGTATGATCTAAATAGTGGAGAATAGGTGGACAAGCAAGAATATGGTAGAACTGTTTTCATGAGATTGATTGAGTGTAAACACTTCACCACTACTTTAAAGAGTGAAAATCATGAGGGTATCCCATGTGAGAAGTTGAGATTAAATTTGAACATGCAATATTTTGATTGAGATATGTTATGCTAATATTGGCTTAACTCAAACAATTTACATTCAAGCATGATTTTTTGTGAAATTCTTTAAGCTATTGATTAGTTTATAAGACTTGTTCAAATATTGTCTCTAATTTGTATTGAAAGGATTAGGAGTAAATATTTTTAGTATATGCAGTTTATTTATATTTTAGTTTTTCAATGTTTGTGGGTATCGTTCTAGTAAACCCTCACGAGACTAAACTCGTCCACTAGGGACACCTAGGGGTTTAAAGGCTTGTGTCACATGCTAAGTGCCACCGTGATTTCCTACGAAAATGGATTAGATTAGATTTTCTTATTTTAGTTTTATTGAGTAGTTGCTAGGGACTAGCAACAATCTAAGTGTGGGGGTGTGATAACTCGTATAATTATATAGTTTTTAGTTATGTTTTATTATTGTTTTGTGTCAAATACGAGTTATTATTGTTTAGTCTAATTGTGTTTATGATCTTTTATATTTTTATGTATTTTGGTGTTTTTCACAAGTTTCTTTGAGTGATTTCAGATTACTAGAATTAAGGGCAAATCCAGTTCAGTTCCAGTTCCGACACCTTTTGCCATATCAGCTATATCTCGAGTTTCACTGAAGCAATAAGGCTGAAATTTGTGGCCATGCAAAGCTAAGAGGCATATCTATCTTTTTCATGTTTTACACTTCTTGAAACGGAGTCGTTTTCCCTAGCGAAATCGACCATCAAGTTGGCTGATGTGCAATGACGTCTGTGCTGACATGTTTTCGTATTTTGCCCATATCTGCTTAACCACATCAGAAAAGGAGCTGATTCCAACGGCTATGGTTCCGTAACTGATAGGGGAACCTTTGTCTAGAAGACCATGTGATCAGATCAGGCCTCCAATATTGACGAAATCGACCATCAAGTTGGCTGATCAAAATCGTCATATACCTACCTTTGAAATTTGTAAAGCTTGTCTCTTGTCATTTAGCCCTCCAAAATGTGTATAAATAGAGGGCCTTGGATGATTGTAAGGGATCATATTGGAGATTGGTAGGATATTAGCCATTTTAACAAAATTCTCTAAGTTTTCTTCTTCTTTCTTTTCTCTAGTTTTCTTTTTCTTTAGAAAGAGCAAGAGGTTGGATAATTAATATTCTTCTTCTTCTTCTTTCTTTCTTTTATTTTCTTCTTAGATTCTATTTAATTTTATGTTTATAATGCCTATGCTAGGCTAAACTTCTATTTGGTTAAGGGTGATTTCAAAGCCCTAGACATGTTTTGTGATTGATTTTCAGAGTCTATCTACCATTAATTTTCTATCAAAGTTGCTTATGTTCTTCTACAAGAATTGTTCATGATGTTGTCTTGATTTGTTTAGGTGTACAACTAGATAGATCTTGATAATTATCTATTGCTAGTTTAGGAGTCTTGATCCGTGTAATTGTCTTGATTTCCTATTCATAAGTGGCAATTTGTGATTAATGATTATGGTCAAGTTTTCAATAATTGCAAAGTGGAACATAACCTAAGTTGAACAATCCGAGCTTATGTGTTTGTTGCTTAGATCAACCTATCTTTCTCATCATAAAGCTGCCATTAAATTGAATTTAGAGAGCTTATTCTAGGTTGTTTAATGGTTAGAGACTAAATAGAGAGCTTGTTCTATTTAACGACAAACTAAGGAAAGATTGGGATAACAGAGCTTGTTGTTATCTACGGTTGTTAACTTTGATAGTTGGTTGATATTGATAGATCTGAAATTGATTCTTAATGATGTCTAGTGGTGGAGAATGAAACCTTAACCATATTTTTCATTTTTGATTCTTCTTACTTGTTTTCTTACTTTTCTAGTTTGCTTATTTTTAAAAGTATATTTATTTTTATTGGCTGGTTATACCGCCTAATTTGTATATTAATTTTGTTTTATTTTTATTGGCTGGTTATACCGCCTAATTTAGTATATATATTTTTATTGGCTGGTTATACCGCCTTGCATCTTATTCTTATTATTTACTTTAGTTTAAATCTAGCTTCAAAAACCCCTTTTCTTTTATTGTTCTTGAATTTAAGTTTTAAACTATCAACTTATAAACTAAAACCCAATCCCTGAGGACTCGACCCTTGCTAACTACTATACTTACAATTGATCTTTTTAGTGCAAGGTTAAATAAGATACACTCTTTTGGGTGCATCACTTCTTTGCAAAAGTGCTTCTACCTGTACCTGGTAAATGCAAAACAGGAAGATGACTTCACGTACCTTGGCTTCAATTATCCAACGTATGTCTCCAGGAATCCCTTTGTGCATAAGCATTCTTAATCTTTCAAATCGAACTTGGTAAAGCTTCAGTAAAATATTTCGAGGAAAAGGAGGAAATCGTTTCTGCAATCTTGTGAGAATATCATCCATCCTGAAAAAAAAAATGAAAAAAAATGAAAGAGAAATTGGAAGAGAAATTTATATACAATATCAGTTTTGTGGGTAGCTGATGGAACCGACTTAAATAATCACGGAGTACCGTTATCCGCCATTTAACCGGGGTTAAAAAATTATATTTACATCTAGTTATTTTCAAAACAAGGATCAGAAAGAAAAACAACATAAAAAGACTCAAAAACAAAACACTCTAAATAAAATCCTAAATTCTTCCCCCCACACATAATTCTTACATTGTCATTAATGTAATGCTATTAATCCCAAATGAAAGAATCATGTGTAAGTGAAAAGAACTAATAAACAAAATAAACTTATGCAGCCTAAATGAACTTAGAAACACTAAACACAATTAGCAAAGAAACATAAGAAAAAGATAAAGAAAAAGAGAGCAAATCTGAGGATGGCAGTTTGGCAATGCTTTCACTAATTAGGCTGCCTCCCCCAATTAGCACTTGATTTAGTGTTTTGAACCTAACCAACACCCCTTCTTGGCATTTTAGGCTTGTCATGCTCATACATGAAATTTCCCAAATTTATGCGTTTGAGAGGAAGCTTTCTTTGCACAACAGTGGATGCATTCTCCATTACAAGTATTATTCCATCATCCTTTGTGGTGCATATGTCATCGAGGAATGGAGCATATTTTGATACTTGTTGAATGACCTCCACAAACAAGTTGTTTAAGGTTTCCGGCATCTGTTGTTCATGTTCTTCCTCCTTGAACTTAGCAAATCTACTAGGAAAAGGTGGAGAAGAAACATTAGTAAAAAGTGAAACCTTAAACGTTACCTCAGGTGCCGAAATACTCTTATTTGGATCTTTGGCTTCATTATCCTCAAGAATAGAATCCATCTCTAATTTTGTTTCATCCTCATCTTGTTCCTCATTCTTCAAGGTTACAATAGTAGCATTCTTCTTTGGGTTAACCATCGTTTTGGCTGGGAGTTCTTCAGATCTTTGTGCTACCCATCCCACCATACTACTAGCCAATTGGCTCATTTGCTTTTCCAAACTCTGGATGCTTGCCCTTGTTTCCTGTTGAAATTGCAAAGAATCAGTAACAAGAGAATAGACAAGATCTTCTAAAGAAGTACCTGAGTTTTGAGTCATATGTGGTGGTTGAAAAAGATCTGGTTCTTGAGACCATGATTGATTGAAGCTAGATGGATGAGTGTAATTGGCATAAGGATCTACTTCTTGGTAATTTTTTGAGTAGCCAAAATTAGTATGATCCCACCATCCCTCATGGTAAGTGTTTGAGTAATGATCATACTGTTGGTCTTGGAACATTTGATGGCCTTGACATCCTCCCATGGCCAATTGTTGAACAGAGGAAGTGAGATTGGCTTGTTGATTCTCCATGTTCATGTATGCCACCAACTCTTCAAGTGTTAGATTGCTCAATTCCATCGTTTTTTTATTTTTTATTTTTATTTTTTGAAATTTTGATAAGAAAAACTTGTATGTACAAGAAAATAAAACTAATTAGAACTGAAAATAAGAATAAACCAAGTAACAAATAAACTAAAGAAAGCAATCCCCGGCAACGGCGCCAAAAACTTGATGCACCCAAAAGAGTGTATCTTATTTAACCTTGCACTAAAAAGATCAGTTGTAAGTATAGTAGTTAGCAAGGGTCGAGTCCTCAGGGATTGGGTTTTAGTTTATAAGTTAATAGTTTAAAACTTAAATTCAAGAACAATAAAAGAAAAGGGGTTTTTGAAGCCAGATTTAAACTAAAATAAATAATAAGAATAAGATGCAAGGCGGTATAACCAGCCAATAAAAATATATATACTAAATTAGGCGGTATAACCAGCCAATAAAAATAAAACAAAGTTAATATACAAACAAGGCGGTATAACCAGCCAATAAAAATATATATACTAAATTAGGCGGTATAACCAGCCAATAAAAATAAAACAAAGTTAATATACAAATTAGGCGGTATAACCAGCCAATAAAAATAAATATACTTTTAAAAATAAGCAAACTAGAAAATTAAGAAAACAAGTAAGTAAGAAGAATCAAATGTGAAAAATATGGTTAAGGTTTCATTCTCCACCACTAGACATCATTAAGAATCAATTTCAGATCTATCAATATCAACCAACTATCAAAGTTAACAACCGTAGATAACAACAAGCTCTGTTATCCCAATCTTTCCTTAGTTTGTCGTTAAATAGAACAAGCTCTCTATTTAATCTCTAACCATTAAACAACCTAGAATAAGCTCTCTAAATTCAATTTAATGGCAGCTTTATGATGAGAAAGATAGGTTGATCTAAGCAACAAACACATAAGCTCGGATTGTTCAACTTAGGTTATGTTCCACTTTGCAATTATTGAAAACTTGACCATAATCATTAATCACAAATTGCCACTTATGAATAGGAAATCAAGACAATTACACGGATCAAGACTCCTAAACTAGCAATAGATAATTATCAAGATCTATCTAGTTGTACACCTAAACAAATCAAGACAACATCATGAACAATTCTTGTAGAAGAACATAAGCAACTTTGATAAAAAATTAATGATAGATAGAATCTGAAAATCAATTATAAAACATGTCTAGAGCTTTGAAATCACCCTTAACCAAATAGAAGTTTAGCCTAGCATAGGCATTGTAAACATAAACATAAAATTAAAGAAAATCTAAGAAGAAAATAAAAGAAAGAAAGAAGAAGAGGAAGAATATTAATTATCCAACCTCTTGCTCTCTCTAAAGAAAAAGAAAACTAGAGAAAAGAAAGAAAACTAGAGAAAAGAAAGAAGAAGAAAACTTAGAGAATTTTATTAAAATGGCTAATATCCTACCTATGTACAATATGATCCCTTACAATCATCCAAGGCCCTCTATTTATACACATTTTGGAGGGCTAAATGACAAGAGACAAGCTTTACAAATTTCAAAGGTAGGTATAATAGGTGGGTGCATTTTCTAACAATTTTCGTCATACATGACGATTTTGATCAGCCAACTTGATGGTCGATTTTGTCAATTTTGCAGGCCTTATCTGATCACATGGTCTTCTAGAAAAATGTTACCCTATCAGTTACTGATCCATAGCCGTTGGAATCAGCTCATTTGCTGATGTGGATAAGAAGATATGGGCAAAATACGAAAACAGGTCAGCACAGACATCATTGCACATCAGCCAACTTCATGGTCGATTTCCCTAGGGAAAACGACTCCGTTTCAAGAAGTGTAAAACATGAAAAAGATAAATATGCCTCTTAGCTTTGCACGGCTACAAATTACAGCCTTATTGCTTCAGTGAAACTCGAGATATAGCTGATATGGAAAAAGGTGTCGGAACTGGAACTGAACTGGATTTAACCTTAATTCTAGTAATCTGAAATCACTCAAAGAAACTTGTGAAAAACACCAAAATTCATAAAAATATAAAAGATCATAAACACAATTAGACTAAACAATAATAACTCGTATTTGACACAAAACAATAATAAAACATAACTAAAAACTATATAATTATACGAGTTATCAAATGACTTCTCAGTTTTTGGTTTGATTTGCAATAACTTTATTTTGGTTTAATTTACGTGTTGTTCGATTTGTGTAATTATTCTCGTTTTTTTTATTTGTCTTTTACGGTTGATTTTTCTTCTCTTTTTGATTTTCTTCCTGAAATCACGCAAAAATCTTTTGTTAGGTTAACATTTTCTTCTGACAGGTCAGATACACTTTCGGCGACATTATTACTCTTGTTTGATTCACTACTCAGTCCTCTATATATTACACCATGTACTCATTCTCTTTCAGGCACTCGAAAAAAAAAAAGAAAAATAAAATGGAAAGTACTTCGTCCCAACGCATTAAAAAAATTTGTGTCTTTGGAGGTGCTTATCCAGGGAAAAATAACATATTCGCTGATGAAGCCATAAGAGTTGGAGTAATACTTGCCCAACAAAAGATCCAGTTGATTTATGGAGGCGGTAGTACGGGTTTAATGGGAGCAGTCGCTACAGCAGCACACGCCGGAGGAAGTCCAGTTCTAGGAGTCGTGCCAAAACTATTCACAGATTTTTGTGGACCTACCTTGGGTAAGGAAATAAAAGTCTGGAGTATCCCTGAACGGATAACAATCATGTACCATTCTGCCGATGCATTCATTGCTTTACCAGGAGGTCTGGGTACATTGGAAGAAATAACTTGCGTGGCTTCTTGGTCATCTTTGGTCACAAATAAGAAACCCATTGGTTTGCTTAATATTAATGGTTATTTTAATAATTTGCTTTCATATTTAGATAATGCTGTGGATAATGGATTCATGTTTTCAGAGGCAAGGAGAACCATAATTTCTGCTACAACCATTGAAGATTTACTCAAAAAGCTCCAAGCTTATGAGTGTTTATCTGCTACGGTTGTTTCGCAAACGCTCGGAAAAAGAAAAAGAGATATGGACGAGCAAGGAGTGGATTGTACTTTGTCTTTGTGACATTATCTAACATTTTGTTTGTTGTGTCTCAGTTATAATAAGTGGTTAGCAACCTCTGCAGGTAATATCTCCTAAATTCTACCTTTAGTAGGGGGTAAGGGACATATTTTGCTAATTTAAAAAAAAAAAATATATTTTGATGTGTTTTAAGCCATTTAGAAGTATTCATTCTGAACAAGGTCTGAGTAAGGGAGACTTGAGACATACCTTGTCAGTTTGATTTCTTCTTTTCAAAAAAAAAAAAAAGTTTGTTGTGTTTTAAGCAATTTAGAAGTATTCATTCTGGACAAGGTCTGAGTAAGGGAGACTTGAGACATACCTTGTCAGTTTGATTTTAATCTTTTTATGTTTACTTGTTAATTTTTGTTTAGTATTTTAGGATTATTTAGGTTGCATGAGTTTGTTTTGTTTTGTTTTGAGTCTTAGTTGTTCCTATTCTTATGTTATTAGTTCTTTTCTCTTACACATGATTCTTTCATTTGGGTTAATAGACTTACATTGAGGACAATGTAAGAATTAAGTGTGGGGGGAATGATTTAGGATTTCTTTTATTTTTGTCTACTATTTTTTTTTATGAGTCTTTATTATTATTATTATTATTATTATTATTTTAGTGTGTTTTAGTTCCTTTTTAATACAATGATGAGATATGAATTGCATAAGTCTAAAACAGATTTATTAGTGAGAAGATTTTCATGAGAATTGAGCTTGATGTCAACCTTTTTATGAGCCAATGTTAATATGATATGTTGATTGAGAAAGAAACATGTTTAGACTTAATCTGACTTGTATAATCATCCTTGTGAGTTTTTGAGCCTATAATGATTGATGCATTATACAAATCAATCTAATTTCTTTCTTGAGTGCTCTTATGATTACATGATTCTCTAGAACTTGCTTTAAACCGTTTGAGACTATATTGATACATGTGACAACATGACTATGATAGAGGCATTAGGATTATAACCAGAGCCAAACAGCCATCCCTTATTGATGTTCCAAGAGAACACACCCTTAGTGAACCAATTTGAGCCTACATTGAATAAGCTATCTCTTTGGTAACCATAACTTGTCCCTAACCTAAATATACTTATATCTTTACCTTTGTTCCAAAGAAGAATTAGCATGATTTGAGACAAGTAGCAAAGACAAGGGATATTTTTTGGTTAGAAACAAGAAATAAGTGTGGGGGGAAAAGAAAAGAAAAGTCAAGAGAAAAAGAAATGGAATACTGGCAAATACATTCCTATGTAAAAAAAAAAAAAATATGAATCATCTCTTGAATTTGTGGAAAAAGAAAAAGATATTACAAAGTTGTTTAGAATGAAGAAAAGGCCCAACATGAATATCCGGCCTAGGTGACTATGTACTTGTAAAGAGTTTTGAGAAGTTTCTTTGTATAATCTTTTTATGTCTCTAAACTTTATGAACTCTTTGGAACCTTTGTGATATCTTTATCCTTTTGTTCTTCAACCACATTACAAACCCCTTGGCCCCATTACAACCTTGATTAAAGACCTCTTGATTTATGAAGTTGCATGATCTTTTAGTGGAGAATAGGTGGACAAGCAAGCATATGGTAGAAGTGTTTTCATGAGATTGATTGAGTGTAAACACTTTACCACTACTTTAAAGAGTGAAAATCAAGGGAGTATCCCTTGTGAGAAGTTGAGATTAAGTTTGAATATGCACTATTTTGATTGAAATATGTTATGTTAATATTGGTTTAACTCAAACTATTTACATTCAAGCAAGATTTTTTGTGAATTTCTTTGAGCTATTGATTAGTTTTTAAGACTTGTCCAATGATTATCTCTAATTTATATTGGAAGGATTAGTTATAATTATTATTTTTAGTTTTTCTTATGTTTTCAATGTTTGTGGGTATCGTCCTAGTAAACCCTCACGAGACTAAACTCGTCCACTAGGGACACCTAGGGGTTTAAAGGCTTGTGTCACATGCTAAGTGCCATCGTGATTTCCTACGAAAAGGGATTAGATTAGATTTTCTTATTTTATTTTTATTGAGTCGTTGCTAGGGACTAGCAACAATCTAAGTGTGGGGGTATAATTATATAGTTTTTAGTTATGTTTTATTATTGTTTTGTGTCAAATACGAGTTATTATTGTTTAGTCTAATTGTGTTTATGATCTTTTATATTTTTATGTAATTTGGTGTTTTTCACAAGTTTCTTTGAGTGATTTCAGATTACTAGAATTAAGGGCAAATCCAGTTCAGTTCCAGTTCTGACACCTTTTTCCATATCAGCTATATCTGGAGTTTCACTGAAGCAATAAGGCTGAAATTTTAACCGTGCAAATTTAAGAGGCATATCTATCTTTTTCATGTTTTACACTTCTTGAAACGGAGTCGTTTTCCCTAGCGAAATCAACCATCAATTTGGCTGATGTGCAATGACATCTGTCCTGAGCAGTTTTCGCATTTTGACCATATCGTCCGATACACATCCGAAAATGAGCTGATTCCAACGGCTATGGATCACTAACTGATAGGGGAACATTTGTCTAGAAGACCATGTGATCAGATAAAGCCTCCAATATTGAAGAAATCGACCATCAAGTTGGCTGATGTGCAATGACGTCTGTGCTGACCTGTTTTCGTATTTTGCCCATATCTTCTTCTCCACATCAGCAAATGAGCTGATTCCAACGGCTATGAATCAGTAACTCAGAGGGGAACATTTTTCTAGAAGACCATGTGATCAGATCAGGCTTCCAAGATTGACAAAATCGACCATCAAATTGGCTGATCAAAATGGTCATACAATATGACGAAAATTGTTAGAAAAATGCACCCACCTATTATACCTACCTTTGAAATTTGTAAAACTTGTCTCTTGTCATTTAGCCCTCCAAAATGTGTATAAATAGAGGGCCTTGGATGATTGTAGAGGATCATATTGTACATAGGTAGGATATTAGCCATTGTAATAAAATTCTCTAAGTTTTCTTCTTCTTTCTTTTCTCTAGTTTTCTTTTTCTTTAGAAAGAGCAAGAGGTTGGATAATTAATATTCTTCTTCTTCATCTTTCTTTCTTTTATTTTCTTCTTAGATTCTATTTAATTTTATGTTTATAATGCCTATGCTAGGCTAAACTTCTATTTGGTTAAGGGTGATTTCAAAGCCCTAGACATGTTTTGTGATTGATTTTCAGATTCTATCTATCATTAATTTTCTATCAAAGTTGCTTATGTTCTTCTACAAGAATTGTTCATGATGTTGTCTTGATTTATTTAGGTGTACAACTAGATAGATCTTGATAATTATCTATTGCTAGTTTAGGAGTCTTGATCCGTGTAATTGTCTTGATTTCCTATTCATAAGTGGCAATTTGTGATTAATGATTATGATCAAGTTTTCAATAATTGCAAAGTGGAACATAACCTAAGTTGAACAATCCGAGCTTATGTGTTTGTTGCTTAGATCAACCTATCTTTCTCATCATAAAGCTGCCATTAAATTGAATTTAGAGAGCTTATTCTAGGTTGTTTAATGGTTAGAGATTAAATAGAGAGCTTGTTCTATTTAACGACAAACTAAGGAAAGATTGGGGTAACAGAGCTTGTTGTTATCTACGGTTGTTAACTTTGATAGTTGGTTGATATTGATAGATCTGAAATTGATTCTTAATGATGTCTAGTGGTGGAGAATGAAACCTTAACCATATTTTTCATATTTGATTCTTCTTACTTACTTGTTTTCTTACTTTTAGTTTGCTTATTTTTTATATTTATTTTTATTGGCTGGTTATACCGCCTAATTTGTATATTAACTTTGTTTTATTTTTATTGGCTGGTTATACCGCCTAATTTAGTATATATATTTTTATTGGCTGGTTATACCGCCTTGCATCTTATTCTTATTATTTACTTAGTTTAAATCTGGCTTCAAAAACCCCTTTTCTTTTATTGTTCTTGAATTTAAGTTTTAAACTATTAACTTATAAACTAAAACCCAATCCCTGAGGACTCGACCCTTGCTAACTACTATACTTACAATTTATCTTTTTAGTGCAAGGTTAAATAAGATACACTCGACCCTTGCACCATGTCTTCTACCTCCACATAATGCTGCAACTCCACAACATTGGCTATGTCTCTATGTAAGCCACTCAAAAATCTAGCCATGGTGGCTTCCCGATCCTCCTCTACATTGGCTCTAATCATAGCCACCTCCATCTCCTTATAGTAATCCTCTACACTCCTAAACCCTTGGGCAAGGTTTTGAAGTTTTTGGTAAAGGTCCCTATAATAGTGGCTAGGTACAAACCTCCTTTCCATGAGAGCTTTCAATTCCCTCCATGTCTCTATAGGTCTCTCATGGTTTCTCCTCCTACTGGTTACTAGTTGATCCCACGAAACTATGGCATAGTCAGTAAATTCAATAACTGCCAATTTCACCTTTTTCTCTTCCGAATAATTGTGACAATCAAAGATCAACTCTATCTTCTTCTCCCACTCCAAATACACCTCAGGATCAGTTCTACCTTGGAATGGTGGAATTTTCATTTTAATATTCCCAAGGTTCCTATCTTCTCTATTTTCCAAATCATGATCCCAAGTGTTTCTCCTAGGCCTTCCTTCATGCCTAACTCCTCTAGGTCTACCCATATCAACTTCCTCATCATCTGCCTCCTCTATATCATGTTCATCAACAACACTAGGCTTTCGCCTAACCCCTCTATATCGCCCACCTTGTAGGTTTTGAATGGCTGCCGATTGGCTCTCTATCTTGTCTGACATCTGTGCCATCGCAAAATTCATCCTCTCAAACTGTTGTTGAATAGCTCTCCATGTAAAGGATGAATTTTCATCCCCCTTGTGTGATGATTCACTACGGTGAGATGATAACTCGTATAATTATATAGTTTTTAGTTATGTTTTATTATTGTTTTGTGTCAAATACGAGTTATTATTGCTTAGTCTAATTGAGTTTATGATCTTTTATATTTCTATGTAATTTGGTGTTTTTCACGAGTTTCTTTGAGTGATTTCAGATTACTAGGTTAAATCAAGAATTAAGGGCAAATCCAGTTCAGTTCCAATTCCGACACCTTTTGCCATATCAGCTATATCTCGAGTTTCACTAAAGCATTAAGGCTGAAATTTTTACAGTGCAAAGTTAAGAGGCATATCTATCTTTTTTCATGCTTTACACTTCTTGAAACGGAGTCGTTTTCCCTAGCGAAATCAACCATCAAGTTGGCTGATGTTCAATGACGTATGTGCTGACCAGGTTTGGTATTTTGACCATATCTTCTGATCCACATCAGTAAATAAGCTGATTCCAACGGCTATGGATTACACACTGATAGGGGAACATTTTTCTAGAAGACCATTTGATCAGATCAAGCCTCCAACATTGACAAAATCAACCATCAAGCTGGCTGATCAGAATTGTCATATGCAATGACGAAAAGTGTTAGAAAAATGCACCCACCTATTATACCTACCTTTGAATTTTATAAAGCTTGTCTCTTGTCATTTAGCTCTCCAAAATGTGTATAAATAGAGGGCCTTGGATGATTGTAAGAGACATGGTAGATTGGTAGGATATTAGCCATTATAATAAAATTCTCTAAGTTTTCTTCTACTTTCCTTTCTCTAGTTTTCTTTTTCTTTATTTTCTTCTTCTTCTTTCTTTCTTTCTTTTATTTCCTTCTTAGATTCTCTTTAATTTTATGTTTATGTTTACAATACCTATGCTAGGCTAAACTTCTATTTGGTTAAGGGTGATTTCAAAGCCCTAGACATGTTTTATAATTGATTTTCAGATTCTATCTATCATTAATTTTCTATCAAAGTTGCTTATGTTCTTCTACAAGAATTTTTCATGATGTTGTCTTGTTTTATTTAGGTGTACAACTAGATAGATCTTGATAATTATCTATTGCTAGTTTAGGAGTCTTGATCCGTGTAATTGTCTTGATTTCCTATTCATAAGTGGCAATTTGTGATTAATGATTATGGTCAAGTTTTCGATAATTGCAAAGTGGAACATAACCTAAGTTGAACAATCCGAGCTTATGTGTTTGTTGCTTAGATCAACCTATCTTTCTCATCATAAAGCTGCCATTAAATTGAATTTAGAGAGCTTATTCTAGGTTATTTGATGGTTAGAGATTAAATAGAGAGCTTGTTCTATTTAACGACAAACTAAGGAAAGATTGGGATAACAGAGCTTGTTGTTATCTACGGTTTTTAACTTTGATAGTTGGTTGATATTGATAGATCTGAAATTGATTCTTAATGATGTCTAGTGGTGGAGAATGAAACCTTAACTATATTTCTCTCATATTTGATTTTTTATTTTTACTTGCATCTTACTTTTATTGTTTGCTTATTTTCAAAACTATTTCAAAACCCCCTTTTATTTTGTTTCCTTGAATTTAAGTTTTAAACTATTAACTTATAAACTAAAACCCAATCCCTGAGGACTCGACCCTTGCTAACTACTATACTTACAATTGATCTTTTTAGTGCAAAGTTAAATAAGATACACTCTTTTGGGTGCATCATGAGACATTTGAAGTTGCTGCAAAACAAAATGTTAGTGATAAAAATAAACTCACACACTCCCTTAGTGTTTACACTCAATTAAGATATCACTCCAACTCTTGTTTGCACTCTTTTAGGCTTTTTCTTTAATAAACTTACTTACTCTTGCCTTTTACCACTCTATTTCCTCTTTCAGGTTCTTTAGGAACTAGAAGAACTCTTCAAGAACTCCACTTTCTTAATTCTACCTAGCAAAAGACTCAAGAAACAAGAAACAATTAGTAAAAAGGTAAAACAAGTAAAAATCAAGAACAAGATGACCAAGAATTCAAATCTTTCCTACTTTCCTTAATCTTTTTCGAATCTTTCTTCCTTTTTCTTGTTGTTAGAACAATTTTCTTTCTCTTTTTTTTTTTTTTTTTCAAGAACGAGACTTCTTGATTTTCTTGAAATCTCGGATGAACTTTTTTTTTCCTTCTTGGGACTATTCGAATGCTCCTTTGAATTTTTTTTTTTTTTTTTTTTTTTTTAAGATTCGGATCAAGAATCAATAAGAAGAAATTTTAATTGATCAAGAAATCAAGAAACGAAATCTTGATTTAAAACACTTTTCAAGATTGAAACCCCAAACAAAAACTGTCCTAAAAACTATAACTATTAGACAAAGAAAGCCTTAAGCTATAACCCCTATGACAAGTATGTCTGAAACCCCAAAACAAAAAAGTTAAGAAAAACTCCAATACCCTATGGTAAAGAAGATAAAAATATTTGACCTGATTGGTCCCTAAGCTCTGATACCAACTGATGTGAACCCTAGAGGTTAAACCCTTTGAACCCACTAACAAATTGAAATACCTAACCCAGAAAAGCCAAGATTCAGGCAAAGAAAACTTAAACCCTTAAAAGCCTGTTTCAAAGAACCTAGATTAAGCATGTAATCTAAACCCTAAGAACTCTCGTTTCAAGAACCTAAGTTTGATAGGTTGAACGCCAACTTTGATAAGTTCCTAAGTTCTTTCAAGAACTAAAAAGAGAAAACTCTCACTGAATAAAATCAGACTTAATTGATCAAAAGATAATTGAAGTAGGTGGCTAAGACATATATTTATAGCCTCCCTACAAAAACCCTAATCTACTAAGTAATAATATATAAAATACGGGCTGAACATGCTGAAGCTCAAAACTAAATAATTAAAAGGATGTCCAACAAGTTTAATGAAGATAGACCCCACAAGCTTAATGGACATAATACATAAAGCAGGCCCAAAAGCTTAAGTAATTAAAAGACCCAACTAAAGCTTCTAATTTAGGCGCCACAACATTAATGAATTGGTCCCCACTTCATATTAGATAATGAACTAAAAACAGGCCCACTAATTCATTAAGATTGCCGCCCCCTTGAATTCCTCTATGGCCCATCTGATGCACCCAAAAGAGTGTATCTTATTTAACCTTGCACTAAAACGATCAATTGTAAGTATAATGCTTAGCAAGGGTCGAGTCCTCAAGGATTGGGTTTTAATCTATGAGTTATTAGTTTATAACTTACGTTCAAAGAAAACAATAAAAGAAAAGGGGTTTTTGAAGCCAGATTTAAACTAAAGTAAATAATAAGAATAAGATGCAAGGCGGTATAACCAGCCAATAAAAATATATATACTAAATTAGGCGGTATAACCAGCCAATAAAAATATATATACTAAATTAGGCGGTATAACCAGCCAATAAAAATAAAACAAAGTTAATATACAAATTAGGCGGTATAACCAGCCAATAAAAATAAATATACTTTTAAAAATAAGCAAACTAGAAAAGTAAGAAAACAAGTAAGTAAGAAGAATCAAATATGAAAAATATGGTTAAGGTTTCATTCTCCACCACTAGATATCATTAAGAATCAATTTCAGATCTATCAATATCAACCAACTATCAAAGTTAACAACCGTGGATAACAACAAGCTCTGTTATCCCAATCTTTCCTTAGTTTGTCGTTAAATAGAACAAGCTCTCTATTTAATCTCTAACCATTAAACAACCTAGAATAAGCTCTCTAAATTCAATTTAATGGCAGCTTTATGATGAGAAAGATAGGTTGATCTAAGCAACAAACACATAAGCTCGGATTGTTCAACTTAGGTTATGTTCCACTTTGCAATTATTGAAAACTTGACCATAATCATTAATCACAAATTGCCACTTATGAATAGGAAATCAAGACAATTACACTGATCAAGACTCCTAGACTAGCAATAGATAATTATCAAGATCTATCTAGTTGTACACCTAAATAAATCAAGACAACATCATGAACAATTCTTGTAGAAGAACATAAGCAACTTTGATAGAAAATTAATGATAGATAGAATCTGAAAATCAATCACAAAACATGTCTAGGGCTTTGAAATCACCCTTAACCAAATAGAAGTTTAGCCTAGCATAGGCATTGTAAACATAAACATAAAATTAAAGAGAATCTAAGAAGGAAATAAAAGAAAGAAAGAAGAAAAAGAAAATAAAGAAAAAGAAAACTAGAGAAAAGAAAGAAGAAGAAAACTTAGAGAATTTTATTACAATGGCTAATATCCTACCAATGTACAATGTCTCTTACAATCATCCAAGGCCCTCTATTTATACACATTTTGGAGGACTAAATGACAAGAGACAAGCTTTATAAATTTCAAAGGTAGGTATAATAGGTGGGTGCATTTTTCTAACAATTTTCGTCATATTGTATGACAATTTTGATCAGCCAACTTGATGGTCGATTTTGTCAATATTGGAAGCTTCTGATCACATGGTCTTCTAGAAAAATGTTCCCCTATCAGTTAGTGATCCATAGCCGTTGGAGTCAGCTCATTTGCTGATGTGGATCAGAAGATATGGGAAAAATACCAAAACAGGTCAGCACAGACGTCATTGCACATCAGCCAACTTGATGGTCGATTTCGCTAGGGAAAACGACTCCGTTTCAAGAAGTGTAAAACATGAAAAAGTTAGATATGCCTCTTAACTTTGCACGGTTAAAATTTCAGCCTTATTGCTTCAGTGAAACTCCAGATATAGCTGATATAGAAAAAGGTGTCGGAACTGGAACTGAACTGAATTTGCCCTTAATTGTTGATTTAACCTAGTAATCTGAAATCACTCAAAGAAACTCGTGAAAAACACCAAATTACATAAAAATATAAAAAATCATAAACACAATTAGACTAAGCAATAATAACTCGTGTTTGACACAAAACAATAATAAAACATAACTAAAAACTATATAATTATACGAGTTATCAATATGTTTTGTTGATAACTCGTATAATTATATAGTTTTTAGTTATGTTTTATTATTGTTTTGTGTCAAATACGAGTTATTATTGTTTAGTCTAATTGTGTTTATGATCTTTTATATTTTTATGTAATTTGGTGTTTTTCACAAGTTTCTTTGAGTGATTTCAGATTACTAGAATTAAGGGCAAATCCAGTTCAGTTCCAGTTCCGACACCTTTTGCCATATCAGCTATATCTGGAGTTTCACTGAAGAAATAAGGCTGAAATTTGTAGCCGTGCAAAGCTAAGAGGCATATCTATCTTTTTCATGTTTTACACTTCTTGAAACGGAGTCGTTTTCCCTAGCGAAATCGACCATCAAGTTGGCTGATGTGCAATGACGTCTGTGCTGACCTGTTTTCGTATTGTGCCCATATCTGCTTATCCACATCAGCAAATGAGCTGATTCCAACGGCTATGGATCCGTAACTGATAGGGGAACCTTTTTCTAGAAGACCATGTGATCAGATCAGGCCTCCAACATTGACGAAATCGACCATCAAGTTGGCTGATCAAAATTGTCATACAATATGACGAAAATTGTTAGAAAAATTCACCCACCTATTATACCTACCTTTGAAATTTGTAAAGCTTGTCTCTTGTCATTTAGCCCTCCTAAATGTGTATAAATAGAGGGCCTTGGATGATTGTAGAGGATCATATTGTACATTGGTAGGATATTAACCATTGTAATAAAATTCTCTAAGTTTTCTTCTTCTTTCTTTTCTCTAGTTTTCTTTTTCTTTAGAAAGGGCAAGAGGTTGGATAATTAATATTCTTCTTCTTCTTCTTTCTTTCTTTTATTTTCTTCTTAGATTCTATTTAATTTTATGTTTATAATGCCTATGCTAGGCTAAACTTCTATTTGGTTAAGGGTGATTTCAAAGCCGTAGACATGTTTTGTGATTGATTTTCAGATTCTATCTATCATTAATTTTCTATCAAAGTTGCTTATGTTCTTCTACAAGAATTGTTCATGATGTTGTCTTGATTTGTTTAGGTGTACAACTAGATAGATCTTGATAATTATCTATTGCTAGTTTAGGAGTCTTGATCCGTGTAATTGTCTTGATTTCCTATTCACAAGTGGCAATTTGTGATTAATGATTATGGTCAAGTTTTCAATAATTGCAAAGTGGAACATAACCTAAGTTGAACAATCCGAGCTTATGTGTTTGTTGCTTAGATCAACCTATCTTTCTCATCATAAAGCTGCCATTAAATTGAATTTAGAGAGCTTATTCTAGGTTGTTTGATGGTTAGAGATTAAATAGAGAGCTTGTTCTATTTAACGACAAACTAAGGAAAGATTGGGATAACAGAGCTTGTTGTTATCTACGGTTGTTAACTTTGATAGTTGGTTGATATTGATAGATCTGAAATTGATTCTTAATGATGTCTAGTGGTGGAGAATGAAACCTTAACCATATTTTTCATTTTTGATTCTTCTTACTTGTTTTCTTACTTTTCTAGTTTGCTTATTTTTAAAAGTATATGTATTTTTATTGGCTGGTTATACCGCCTAATTTGTATATTAATTTTGTTTTATTTTTATTGGCTGGTTATACCGCCTAATTTAGTATATATATTTTTATTGGCTGGTTATACCGCCTAATTTAGTATATATATTTTTATTGGCTGGTTATAGCGCCTTGCATCTTATTCTTATTATTTACTTTAGTTTAAATCTGGCTTCAAAAACCCCTTTTCTTTTATTGTTCTTGAATTTAAGTTTTAAACTATCAACTTATAAACTAAAACCCAATCCCTGAGGACTCGACCCTTGCTAACTACTATACTTACAATTGATCTTTTTAGTGCAAGGTTAAATAAGATACACTCTTTTGGGTGCATCAAATTTTTGGCGCCGTTGCCGGGGATTGTTTTCTTTAGTTTATTTGTTACTTGGTTTATTCTTATTTTCAGTTCTAATGATTTTTATTTTGTTGTACATACGGGTTTTTCTTATCAAATTTTGAAAAAAAAAATAAAAAAAAAATAAAAAAAAAACGATGGAATTGAGCAATCTAACACTTGAAGAGTTGGTGGCATACATGAACATGGAGAATCAACAAGCCAATCTCACCTTCCCAGTTCAACAATTTGACATGGGAGGATGTCAAGGCCATCAAGTATTCCAAGACCAACAGTATGATCATTACTCAAACACTTACCATGAGGGATGGTGGGATCATACTAATTATGGCTACTCGAAAAATTACCAAGAAGTAGATCCTTATGCCAATTACACTCATCCATCTAGCTTCAATCAATCATGGTCCCAAGAACCAGATCTTTTTCAACCACCACATATGACTCAAAACTCAGGTAATTCTTTAAAAGATCTTGTCTATTCTCTTGTTACTGATACTTTGCAATTTCAACAGGAAACAATGGCAAGCATCCAGAGTTTGGAAAAGCAAATGATCCAATTGACTAATAGTATGGTGGGATGGGTAGCACAAAGATCTGAAGAACTCCTTGCCCAAACGATGATTAACCTAAAGGAGAATGCTACTATTGTGACCTTGAGGAATGAGGAACAAGATGAGGATGAGACAAAATTAGAGATGAATTCTATTCTTGAGGATAATGAAGCCAATGATCCAAATAAGAGTATTTCGGCACCTGAGGTAACGTTTGAGATTCCAATTTTTACTAATGTTTCTTCTCCACCTTTTCCTAGTAGATTCGCAAAGTTCAAGGAGGATGAACATGAACAAGACACGCTGGAAACCTTAAACAGTTTGTTTGTGGATGTCATTCAACAAGTACCAAAAGATGCACCATTCCTCGATGAGATATGCACCACCAAGGATGATGGAATAATACTTGTAATGGAGAATGCATCCATGATGCACCCAAAAGAGTGTATCTTATTTAACCTTGCACTAAAAAGATCAATTGTAAGTATAGTAGTTAGCAAGGGTCGAGTCCTCAGGGATTGGGTTTTAGTTTATAAGTTGATAGTTTAAAACTTAAATTCAAGAACAATAAAAGAAAAGGGGTTTTTGAAATCAGATTTAAACTAAAGTAAATAATAAGAATAAGATGCAAGGCGGTATAACCAGCAAATAAAAATATATATACTAAATTAGGCGGTATAACCAGCCAATAAAAATAAAACAAAGTTAATATACAAATTAGGCAGTATAACCAGCCAATAAAAATAAATATACTTTTAAAAATAAGCAAACTAGAAAAGTAAGAAAACAAGTAAGTAAGAAGAATCAAATATGAAAAATATGGTTAAGGTTTCATTCTCCACCACTAGACATCATTAAGAATCAATTTCAGATCTATCAATATCAACCAACTATCAAAGTTAACAACCGTAGATAACAACAAGCTCTGTTATCCCAATCTTTCCTTAGTTTGTCGTTAAATAGAACAAGCTCTCTATTTAATCTCTAACCATTAAACAACCTAGAATAAGCTCTCTAAATTCAATTTAATGGCAGCTTTATGATGAGAAAGATAGGTTGATCTAAGCAACAAACACATAAGCTCGGATTGTTCAACTTAGGTTATGTTCCACTTTGCAATTATTGAAAACTTGACCATAATCATTAATCACAAATTGCCACTTATGAATAGGAAATCAAGACAATTACACGGATCAAGACTCCTAAACTAGCAATAGATAATTATCAAGATCTATCTAGTTGTACACCTAAATAAATCAAGACAACATCATGAACAATTCTTGTAGAAGAACATAAGCAACTTTGATAGAAAATTAATGATAGATAGAATCTGAAAATCAATCACAAAACATGTCTATGGCTTTGACATCACCCTTAACCAAATAGAAGTTTAGCCTAGTGATGCACCCAAAAGAGTGTATCTTATTTAACCTTGCACTAAAAAGATCAATTGTAAGTATAGTAGTTAGCAAGGGTCGAGTCCTCAGGGATTGGGTTTTAGTTTATAAGTTAATAGTTTAAAACTTAAATTCAAGAACAATAAAAGAAAAGGGGTTTTTGAAGCCAGATTTAAACTAAAGTAAATAATAAGAATAAGATGCAAGGCGGTATAACCAGCCAATAAAAATATATATACTAAATTAGGCGGTATAACCAGCCAATAAAAATATATATACTAAATTAGGCGGTATAACCAGCCAATAAAAATAAAACAAAGTTAATATACAAATTAGGCGGTATAACCAGCCAATAAAAATAAATATAAAAAATAAGCAAACTAAAAGTAAGAAAACAAATAAGTAAGAAGAATCAAATATGAAAAATATGGTTAAGGTTTCATTCTCCACCACTAGACATCATTAAGAATCAATTTCAGATCTATCAATATCAACCAACTATCAAAGTTAACAACCGTAGATAACAACAAGCTCTGTTACCCCAATCTTTCCTTAGTTTGTCGTTAAATAGAACAAGCTCTCTATTTAATCTCTAACCATTAAACAACCTAGAATTAGCTCTCTAAATTCAATTTAATGGCAGCTTTATGATGAGAAAGATAGGTTGATCTAAGCAACAAACACATAAGCTCGGATTGTTCAACTTAGGTTATGTTCCACTTTGCAATTATTGAAAACTTGACCATAATCATTAATCACAGATTGCCACTTATGAATAGGAAATCAAGACAATTACACGGATCAAGACTCCTAAACTAGCAATAGATAATTATCAAGATCTATCTAGTTGTACACCTAAATAAATCAAGACAACATCATGAACAATTCTTGTAGAAGAACATAAGCAACTTTGATAGAAAATTAATGATAGATAGAATCTGAAAATCAATCACAAAACATGTCTAGGGCTTTGAAATCACCCTTAACCAAATAGAAGTTTAGCCTAGCATAGGCATTATAAACATAAAATTAAATAGAATCTAAGAAGAAAATAAAAGAAAGAAAGAAGAAGAAGAAGAATATTAATTATCCAACCTCTTGCTCTTTCTAAAGAAAAAGAAAACTAGAGAAAAGAAAGAAGAAGAAAACTTAGAGAATTTTATTACAATGGCTAATATCCTACCTATGTACAATATGATCCTCTACAATAATCCAAGGCCCTCTATTTATACACATTTTGGAAGGCTAAATGACAAGAGACAAGCTTTACAAATTTCAAAGGTAGGTATAATAGGTGGGTGAATTTTTCTAACAATTTTCGTCATATTGTATGACAATTTTGATCAGCCAACTTGATGGTCGATTTCGTCAAAGTTGGAGGCCTGATCTGATCACATGGTCTACTAGAAAAATGTTCCCCTATCAGTTACGGATCCATAGCCGTTGGAATCAGCTCATTTGCTGATGTGGATAAGCAGATATGGGCAAAATACGAAAACATGTCAGCACAGACGTCATTGCACATCAGCCAACTTGATGGTCGATTTCGTCAATATTAGAGGCCTGATCTGATCATATGGTCTTCTAGACAAAGGTTCCCGTATCAGTTACGGATCCATATCCATTGGAATCAGCTCATTTTCTGATGTGGATAAGCAGATATGGGCAAAATACGAAAACAGGTCAGCACAGACGTCATTGCACATCAGCCAACTTGATGGTCGATTTCTCTAGGGAAAATGACTCCGTTTCAGGAAGTATAAAACATGAAAAAGATAGATATGCCTCTTAGCTTTGCACGGCTACAAATTTCAGCCTTATTGCTTCAGTGAAACTCCAGATATAGCTGATATGGCAAAATGTGTCGGAACTGGAACTGAACTGGATTTGCCCTTAATTCTAGTAATCTGAAATCACTCAAAGAAACTTGTGAAAAACACCAAATTACATAAAAATATAAAAGATCATAAACACAATTAGACTAAACAATAATAACTCGTATTTGACACAAAACAATAATAAAACATAACTAAAAACTATATAATTATACGAGTTATCACACCCCCACACTTAGATTGTTGCTAGTCCCTAGCAACGACTCAATAAAAATAAAATAAGAAAATCTAATCTAATCCACTTTCGTAGGAAATCACGGTGGCACTTAGCATGTGACACAAGCCTTTAAACCCCTAGGTGTCCCTAGTGGACGAGTTTAGTCTCGTGAGGGTTTACTAGAACGATACCCACAAACATTGAAAAATTAAAATATAAATAAACTTCATATAAATAAACTACATATACTAAAAATATTTACTCCTAATCTTTTCAATACAAATTAGAGACAATATTTGAACAAGTCTTATAAACTAATCAATAGCTTAAAAAATTTCACAAAAAATCATGCTTGAATGTAAATTGTTTGAGTTAAGCCAATATTAGCATAACATATCTCAATCAAAATAGTGCATGTTCAAATTTAATCTCAACTTCTCACATGGGATACTCTCTTGATTTTCACTCTTTAAAGTAGTGGTAAAGTGTTTACACTCAATCAATCTCATGAAAACACTTCTACCATATGCTTGCTTGTCCACCTATTCTCCACTAAAAGATCATGCAACTTCATAAATCAAGAGGTCTTTAATCAAGGTTGTAATGGGGCCAAGGGGTTTGTAATGTGGTTGAAGAACAAAAGGATAAAGATATCACAAAGGTTCCAAAGAGTTCATAAAGTTTAGAGACATAAAAAAAAATTATACAAAGAAACTTCTCAAAACTCTTTACAAGTACATAGTCACCTAGGCCGGATATTCATGTTGGGCCTTTTCTTCATTCTAAACAACTTTGTAACATCTTTTTCTTTTTCCACAAATTCAAGAGATGATTCATATATATATTTTTTTTACATAGGAATGTATTTTCCAGTATTCCATTTCTTTTTCTCTTGACTTTTCTTTTCTTTTCCCCCCACACTTATTTCTTGTTTCTAACCAAAAAAATATCCCTTGTCTTTGCAACTGGTCTCAAATCATTCTAATTCATCTTTGGAACAAAGGTAAAGATATAAGTATATTTAGGTTAGGGACAAGTTATGGTTACCAAAGAGATAGCTTATTCAATGTAGGCTCAAACTGGTTCACTAAGGGTGTGTTCTCTTGGAACATCAATAAGGGATGGCTGTTTGGCTCTGGTTATAATCCTAATGCCTCTATCATATTCATGTTGTCACATGTATCAATATAGTCTCAAACGGTTTAAAGCAAGTTCTAGAGAATCATGTAATCATAAGAGCACTCAAGAAAGAAATTAGATTGATTTGTATAATGCATCAATCATTATAGACTCAAAAACTCACAAGGATGATTATACAAGTCAGATTAAGTCTAAACATGCTTCTTTCTCAATCAACATATCATATTAACATTGGCTCATAAAAAGGTTGACATCAAGCTCAATTCTCATGAAAATCTTCTAACTAATAAATCTGTTTTAGACTTATGCAATTCATATCTCATCATTGTATTAAAAAGGAACTAAAACACATACAAAAAAAATAATAATAATAATAATAAAGACTCATAAAAAAAAATAGTAGACAAAAATAAAATAAATCCTAAATCATTCCCCCCACACTTAATTCTTACATTGTCCTCAATGTAAGTCTATTAACCCAAATGAAAGAATCATGTGTAAGAGAAAAGAACTAATAACATAAGAATAGGAACAACTAGACTCAAAACAAAACAAACTCATGCAACCTAAATAATCCTAAAATACTAAACAAAAATTAACAAGTAAACGTAAAAACATTAAAATCAAACTGACAAGGTATGTCTCAAGTCTCCCTTACTCAGACCTTGTTCAGAATGAATACTTCTAAATTGCTTAAAACACAACAAACTCTTTTTTTTTTTTTGAAAAGAAGAAATCAAACTGTCAAGGTATGTCTCAAGTCTCCCTTACTC
This sequence comes from Fremontodendron californicum, assembly GCA_030761205.1. NCBI lineage: Eukaryota > Viridiplantae > Streptophyta > Magnoliopsida > Malvales > Malvaceae > Fremontodendron > Fremontodendron californicum. The sequence continues at coordinate 8,335,725 of JAULJL010000037.1, forward strand.
AGACCTTGTTCAGAATGAATACTTCTAAATTGCTTAAAACACAACAAAGTTTTTTTTTTTTTTTTTTTTAAGAAGGTAAAATTTAGGAGATATTACCTGTAGAGGTTGCTAACCACTTATTATAACTGAGACACAACAAACAAAATGTTAGATAATGTCACAAAGACAAAGTGCAATCCACTCCTTGCTCGTCCATATCTCTTTTTCTTTTTCCGAGCATTTGCGAAACAACCGTAGCAGATAAATACTCATAAGCTTGGAGCTTTTTGAGTAAATCTTCAATGGTTGTAGCAGAAATTATGGTTCTCCTTGCCTCTGAAAACATGAATCCATTATCCACAGCATTATCTAAATATGAAAGCAAATTACTAAAATAACAATTAATATTAAGCAAACCAATGGGTTTCTTATTTGTGACCAAAGATGACCAAGAAGCCACGCAAGCTATTTCTTCCAATGTACCCAGACCTCCTGGTAAAGCAATGAATGCATCGGCAGAATGGTACATGATTGTTATCCGTTCAGGGATACTCCAGACTTGTATTTCCTTACCCAAGGTAGGTCCACAAAAATCTGTGAATAGTTTTGGCACGACTCCTAGAACTGGACTTCCTCCGACGTGTGCTGCTGTAGCGACTGCTCCCATTAAACCCGTACTACCGCCTCCATAAATCAACTGGATCTTTTGTTGGGCAAGTATTACTCCAACTCTTATGGCTTCATCAGCGAATATGTTATTTTTCCCTGGATACGCACCTCCAAAGACACAAATTTTTTTAATGCGCTGGGACGAAGTACTTTCCATTTTTTTTTTCAAGTGCCTGAAAGAGAATGAGTACATGGTGTAATATATAGAGGACTGAGTAGTGAATCAGACAAGAGTAATAATGTCGCCGAAAGTGTATCTGACCTGTCAGAAGAAAATGTTAACCTAACAAAAGATTTTTGCGTGATTTTAGGAAGAAAATGAAAAAGAGAAGAAAAATCAACCGTAAAAGTCAAGAGTAATAATGTCGCCGAAAGTGTATTTGACCTGTCAGAAGAAAATGTTAACATAACAAAAGATTTTTGCGTGATTTCAGGAAAAAAATGAAAAAGAGAAGAAAAATCAACCGTAAAAGTCAAATAAAAAAAATGAGAATAATTTCACAAATCGAATAACACGTAAATTAAACCGAAATAAAGTTATTGCAAATCAAACCAAAAGCTGAGAAGTTATTTATTGTAGTTGTGATTGTGGCTCACATCTTCCTCTGGTTTTACGTCCAGAAACGGCTTAAACGCCTTCTATGAGTCGAGGATATGCTTCCCATCCAGTTTTCTTACAAGCTGGCAAACAGGGTCTTTTAACATCAGATTCCCATGATGTTGCCATTCCCTTTGGAATTGCGGCCATAAATCAAGAATTTCTTTTTGTACGTCTCCACTAGGATGCGTCTCAAGAGAAAGTTGGATATTACCCAAATTCTCCTTACTCAGTCCATCCTTAATGAATTCAATTTTATCATCTCGATTAGAGGACGGAATCCCAATAGAACGACATTTACCGTTACACGTCCATCGTGCACATTTGTGGCAATTTGAACTCATGCGCTTTGCTCGTCGCTTCTTTGCAAAAGTGCTTCTACCTGTACCTGGTAAATGCAAAACAGGAAGATATTCATCTTCACGTACCTTGGCTTCAATTATCCAACGTATGTCTCCAGGAATCCCTTTGTGCATAAGCATTCTTAATCTTTCAAATCGAACTTGGTAAAGCTTCAGTAAAATATTTCGAGGAAAAGGAGGAAATCGTTTCTGCAATCTTGTGAGAATATCATCCATCCTGAAAAAAAGAAAAAAAATGAAATAGAAATTGAAAGAGAAATTTATATACAATATCAGTTTTGTGGGTAGCTGATGGAACCGACTTAAATAATCACAGAGTACCGTTATCCGCCATTTAACCGGGGTTAAAAAAAATAAAATAAAAATTATATTTACATCTAGTTATTTTAAAAACAAGGATCAGAAAGAAAAACAACATAAAAAGACTCAAAAACAAAACACTCTAAATAAAATCCTAAATTCTTCCCCCCACACATAATTCTTACATTGTCATTAATGTAATGCTATTATCCCCCAATGCAAGAATTATATGTAAGAGAAAAGAACTATTAAACAAAAGAAACTTATGCAGCCTAAATGAACTTAAAAGCAGTAAACACAATTAACAAAGAAACATAAGAAATAAAATAAAAATAATAAAAATAATAAAAGAAAAAGGAAAAGAAAGAGAAAGAGAAAGCAAATCTGAATATGGAAGGTTGGCAATTTCATCTTTAATTGGGCTGCCTTCCCAATTAACACTTGAGTTAGTGTTTTGAATCTAACCAACACCCTTTCTTGGCTTTTTAGGCTTGTCAGGCTCATACATGAAATTTCCCAAATTTATGCGTTTGAGAGGAAGCTTTCTTTGCACAACAGTGGATGCATTCTCCATTACAAGTATTATTCCATCATCCTTGGTGGTGCATATCTCATCGAGGAATGGTGCATCTTTTGGTACTTGTTGAATGACATCCACAAACAAACTGTTGAAGGTTTCCAGCTTGTCTTGTTCATGTTCATCCTCCTTGAACTTTGCGAATCTATTAGGAAAAGGTGGAGAAGAAACATTAGTAAAAATTGGAATCTCAAACGTTACCTCAGGTGCCGAAATACTCTTATTTGGATCATTGGCTTCATTATCCTCAAGAATAGAATTCATCTCTAATTTTGTCTCATCCTCATCTTGTTCCTCATTCCTCAAGGTCACAATCGTAGCATTCTCCTTTGGGTTAATCATCGTTTGGGCAGGGAGTTCTTCAGATCTTTGTGCTACCCATCCCACCATACTACTAGTCAATTGGATCATTTGCTTTTCCAACCTCTGGATGCTTGCCCTTGTTTCCTGTTGAAATTGCAATGTATCAGTAACAAGAGAATAGACAAGATCTTCTAAAGAAGTAACTGAGTTTTGAGTCATATGTGGTGGTTGAAAAAGATCTGGTTCTTGGGACCATGATTGATTGAAGCTAGATGGATGAGTGTAATTGGCATAAGGATCTACTTCTTGGTAATTTTTTGAGTAGCCATAATTAGTATGATCCCACCATCCCTCATGGTAAGTGTTTGAGTAATGATCATGCAGTTGGTCTTGGAACACTTGATGGCCTTGACATCCTCCCATGGCAAATTGTTGAACTGGGAAGGTGAGATTGGCTTGTTGATTCTCCATGTTCATGTATGCCACCAACTCTTCAAGTGTTAGATTGCTCAATTCCATCGTTTTTTTTTTTTTTTTTTCAAAATTTGATAAGAAAAACTTGTATGTACAAGAAAATAGAACTAATTAGAACTGAAAATAAGAATAAACCAAGTAACAAATAAACTAAAGAAAACAATCCCCGGCAACGGCGCCAAAAACTTGATGCACCCAAAAGAGTGTATCTTATTTAACCTTGCACTAAAAAGATCAATTGTAAGTATAATGATTAGCCAGGGTCGAGTCCTCAGGGATTGGGTTTTAATCTATGAGTTATTAGTTTATAACTTACGTTCAAAGAAAACAATAAAAGAAAAGGGGTTTTTGAAGCCAGATTTAAACTAAAGTAAATAATAAAAATAAGATGCAAGGCGGTATAACCAGCCAATAAAAATATATATACTAAATTAGGCGGTATAACCAGCCAATAAAAATATATATACTAAATTAGGCGGTATAACCAGCCAATAAAAATAAAACAAAGTTAATATACAAATTAGGCGGTATAACCAGCCAATAAAAATAAATATAAAAAATAAGCAAACTAAAAGTAAGAAAACAAGTAAGTAAGAAGAATCAAATATGAAAAATATGGTTAAGGTTTCATTCTCCACCACTAGACATCATTAAGAATCAATTTCAGATCTATCAATATCAACCAACTATCAAAGTTAACAACCGTAGATAACAACAAGCTCTGTTACCCCAATCTTTCCTTAGTTTGTCGTTAAATAGAACAAGCTCTCTATTTAATCTCTAACCATTAAATAACCTAGAATAGGCTCTCTAAATTCAATTTAATGGCAGCTTTAGGATGAGAAAGATAGGTTGATCTAAGCAACAAACACATAAGCTCGGATTGTTCAACTTAGGTTATGTTCCACTTTGCAATTATTGAAAACTTAACCATAATCATTAATCACAAATTGCCACTTATGAATAGGAAATCAAGACAATTACACGGATCAAGACTCCTAAACTAGCAATAGATAATTATCAAGATCTATCTAGTTGTACACCTAAATAAATCAAGACAACATCATGAACAATTCTTGTAGAAGAACATAAGCAACTTTGATAGAAAATTAATGATAGATAGAATCTGAAAATCAATCACAAAACATGTCTAGGGCTTTGAAATCACCCTTAACCAAATAGAAGTTTAGCCTAGCATAGGCATTATAAACATAAAATTAAATAGAATCTAAGAAGAAAATAAAAGAAAGAAAGAAGAAGAAGAAGAATATTAATTATCCAACCTCTTGCTCTTTCTAAAGAAAAAGAAAACTAGAGAAAAGAAAGAAGAAGAAAACTTAGAGAATTTTATTACAATGGCTAATATCCTACCTATGTACAATATGATCCTCTACAATCATCCAAGGCCCTCTATTTATACACATTTTGGAAGGCTAAATGACAAGAGACAAGCTTTACAAATTTCAAAGGTAGGTATAATAGGTGGGTGAATTTTTCTAACAATTTTCGTCATATTGTATGACAATTTTGATCAGCCAACTTGATGGTCGATTTCGTCAATGTTGGAGGCCTGATCTGATCACATGGTCTTCTAGAAAAAGGTTCCCCTATCAGTTACGGATCCATAGCCGTTGGAATCAGCTCATTTGCTGATGTGGATAAGCAGATATGGGCAAAATACGAAAACAGGTCAGCACAGATGTCATTGCACATCAGCCAACTTGATGGTCGATTTCTCTAGGGAAAACAACTCCGTTTCATAAAGTATAAAACATGAAAAAGATAGATATGCCTCTTAGCTTTGCACGGCTACAAATTTCAGCCTTATTGCTTCAGTGTAACTCCAGATATAGCTGATATGGCAAAATGTGTCGGAACTGGAACTGAACTGGATTTGCCCTTAATTCTAGTAATCTGAAATCACTCAAAGAAACTTGTGAAAAACACCAAATTACATAAAAATATAAAAGATCATAAACACAATTAGACTAAACAATAATAACTCGTATTTGACACAAAACAATAATAAAACATAACTAAAAACTATATAATTATACGAGTTATCAGTTAACAACCGTAGATAACAACAAGCTCTGTTACCCCAATCTTTCCTTAGTTTGTCGTTAAATAGAACAAGCTCTCTATTTAATCTCTAACCATTAAACAACCTAGAATAAGCTCTCTAAATTCAATTTAATGGCAGCTTTATGATGAGAAAGATAGGTTGATCTAAGCAACAAACACATAAGCTCGGATTGTTCAACTTAGGTTATGTTCCACTTTGCAATTATTGAAAACTTGACCATAATCATTAATCACAAATTGCCACTTATGAATAGGAAATCAAGACAATTACACGGATCAAGACTCCTAAACTAGCAATAGATAATTATCAAGATCTATCTAGTTGTACACCTAAATAAATCTAGACAACATCATGAACAATTCTTGTAGAAGAACATAAGCAACTTTGATAGAAAATTAATGATAGATAGAATCTGAAAATCAATCACAAAACATGTCTAGGGCTTTGAAATCACCCTTAACCAAATAGAAGTTTTAGCCTAGCATAGGCATTATAAACATAAACATAAAATTAAAGAAAATCTAAGAAGAAAATAAAAGAAAGAAAGAAGAAGAGGAAGAATATTAATTATCCAACCTCTTGCTCTCTCTAAAGAAAAAGAAAACTAGAGAAAAGAAAGAAAACTAGAGAAAAGAAAGAAGAAGAAAACTTAGAGAATTTTATTAAAATGGCTAATATCCTACCTATGTACAATATGATCCCTTACAATCATCCAAGGCCCTCTATTTATACACATTTTGGATGGCTAAATGACAAGAGACAAGCTTTACAAATATCAAAGGTAGGTATAATAGGTGGGTGCATTTTCTAACAATTTTCGTCATACATGACGATTTTGATCAGCCAACTTGATGGTCGATTTTGTCAATTTTGCAGGCCTTATCTGATCACATGGTCTTCTAGAAAAATGTTACCCTATCAGTTACTGATCCATAGCCGTTGGAATCAGCTCATTGGCTGATGTGGATAAGAAGATATGGGCAAAATACGAAAACAGGTCAGCACAGACGTCATTGCACATCAGCCAACTTCATGGTCGATTTCGCTAGGGAAAACGACTCCGTTTCAAGAAGTGTAAAACATGAAAAAGATAAATATGCCTCTTTGCTTTGCACGGCTACAAATTGCAGCCTTATTGCTTCAGTGAAACTCGAGATATAGCTGATATGGCAAAAGGTGTCGGAACTGGAACTGAACTGGATTTACCCTTAATTCTAGTAATCTGAAATCACTCAAAGAAACTTGTGAAAAACACCAAAATACATAAAGATCATAAACACAATTAGACTAAACAATAATAACTCGTATTTGACACAAAACAATAATAAAACATAACTAAAAACTATATAATTATACGAGTTATCACCTAGCATAGGCATCATAAACATAAAATTAAATAGAATCTAAGAAGAAAATAAAAGAAAGAAAGAAGAAGAAGAAGAATATTAATTATCCAACCTCTTGCTCTTTCTAAAGAAAAACAAAACTAGAGAAAAGAAAGAAGAAGAAAACTTAGAGAATTTTATTACAATGGCTAATATCCTACCTATGTACAATATGATCCCTTACAATCATCCAAGGCCCTCTATTTATACACATTTTGGAGGGCTAAATGACAAGAGACAAGCTTTACAAATTTCAAAGGTAGGTATAATAGGTGGGTGCATTTTCTAACAATTTTCGTCATATATGACGATTTTGATCAGCCAACTTGATGGTCGATTTTGTCAATTTTGGAGGCCTTATCTGATCACATGGTCTTCTAGAAAAATGTTACCCTATCAGTTACTGAGCCATAGCCGTTAGAATCAGCTCATTTTCTGATGTGGATAAGAAGATATGGGCATAATACGAAAACAGGTCAGCACAGACGTCATTGCACATCAGCCAACTTGATGGTCGATTTCTTCAATATTGGAGGCTTTATCTGATCACATGGTCTTCTAGACAAATGTTCCCCCATCAGTTATTGATCCATAGCCGTTGGAATCAGCTCATTTGCTGATGTGTATCGGACGATATGGTCCAAATTCGAAAACTGCTCAGGACAGACGTCATTGCACATCAGCCAACTTGATGGTTGAATTCGCTAGGGAAAACGACTCCGTTTCAAGAAGTGTAAAACATGAAAAAGATAGATATGCCTCTTAGCTTTGCACGTTTAAAATTTCAGCCTTATTGCTTTAGTGAAACTCCAGATATAGCTGATATGGTAAAAGGTGTCGGAACTGTAACTGAACTGGATTTGCCCTTAATTCTAGTAATATGAAATCACTCAAAGAAACTTGTGAAAAACACCAAATTACATAAAAATATAAAAGATTATAAACACAATTAGACTAAACAATAATAACTCGTATTTGACACAAAACAATAATAAAACATAACTAAAAACTATATAATTATACGAGTTATCACACCCCCACACTTAGATTGTTGCTAGTCCCTAGCAACGACTCAATAAAAATAAAATAAGAAAATCTAATCTAATCCATTTTCGTAGGAAATCACGGTGGCACTTAGCATGTGACACAAGCCTTTAAACCCCTAGGTGTCCCTAGTGGACGAGTTTAGTCTCGTGAGGGTTTACTAGGACGATACCCACAAACATTGAAAACATAAGAAAAACTAAAAATAATAATTATAACTAATCCTTCCAATATAAATTTGAGATAATCATTGGACAAGTCTTAAAAACTAATCAATAGCTTAAAGAAATTCACAAAAAATCTTGCTTGAATGTAAATAGTTTGAGTTAAGCCAATATTAACATAACATATTTCAATCAAAATAGTGCATATTCAAACTTAATCTCAACTTCTCACATGGGATACTCTCTTGATTTTCACTCTTTAAAGTAGTGGTAAAGTGTTTACACTCAATCAATCTCATGAAAACACTTCTACCATATGCTTGCTTGTCCACCTATTCTTCACTAAAAGATCATGTAACTTCATAAATCAAGAGGTATTTAATCAAGGCTGTAATGGGGCCAAGGGGTTTGTAATGTGGTTGAAGAACAAAAGGATAAAGATATCACAAAGGTTCCAAAGAGTTCATAAAGTTTAGAGACATAAAAAGATCATACAAAGAAAACTTCTCAAAACTCTTATAAAGCACATAATAACATAGGCTAAATATTCATGTTGAGCCTTTGCATCATTCTAACCAACTTTGTAACATCTTTTTCTTTACTTCAACTAGAAGTTCAAGAGAAGATTTTTTTTTTTTTAATATGGGAATGTATTTGACAATGATCCCTTTCTTTTTCTCTTGACTTTTTTCTTTCTTTTCCCCCCACACTTATTTCTTGTTTCTAGCCCAAATTTTCAATAAATATTCCTTGTCTTTGCAACTTGTCTCAAAACATGCTAATTTATCTTTGGAACAAAGGTAAAGATATAAGTATATTTAGGTTAGGGACAAGTTATGGTTACCAAAGAGATAGCTTATTCAATGTAGGCTCAAATTGGTTCACTAAGGGTGTGTTCTCTTGGAACATTAATAATGGATGGCTGTTTGGCTCTGGTTATAATCCTAATGCCTCTATCATATTCATGTTGTCACATGTATCAATATAGTCTCAAACGGTTTAAAGCAAGTTCTAGAGAATCATGTAATCATAAGAGCACTCAAGAAAGAAATTAGATTGATTTGTATAATGCATCAATCATTATAGGCTCAAAAACTCACAAGGATGATTATACAAGTCAGATTAAGTCTAAACATGCTTCTTTCTCAATCAACATATCATATTAACATTGGCTCATAAAAAGGTTGACATCAAGCTCAATTCTCATGAAAATCTTCTCACTAATAAATCTGTTTTAGACTTATGCAATTCATATCTCATCATTGTATTAAAAAGGAACTAAAACACACAAAAAAATAATAATAATAATAATAATAAAGACTCATAAAAAAAATAGTAGACAAAAATAAAAGAAATCCTAAATCATTCCCCCCACACTTAATTCTTACATTGTCCTCAATGTAAGTCTATTAACCCAAATGAAAGAATCATGTGTAAGAGAAAAGAACTAATAACATAAGAATAGGAACAACTAAGACTCAAAACAAAACAAACTCATGCAACCTAAATAATCCTAAAATACTAAACAAAAATTAACAAGTAAACATAAAAAGATTAAAATCAAACTGACAAGGTATGTCTCAAGTCTCCCTTACTCAGACCTTGTTCAGAATGAATACTTCTAAATTGCTTAAAACACAACAAACTTTTTTTTTTTTTTTTTTTTTAAGAAGGTAAAATTTAGGAGATATTACCTGTAGAGGTTGGTAACCACTTATTATAACTGAGACACAACAAACAAAATGTTAGATAATGTCACAAAGACAAAGTGCAATCCACTCCTTGCTCGTCCATATCTCTTTTTCTTTTTCCGAGCGTTTGCGAAACAACCGTAGCAGATAAACACTCATAAGCTTGGAGCTTTTCAAGTAAATCTTCAATGGTTGTAGCAGAAATTATGGTTCTCCCTGACTCTGAAAACATGAATCCATTATCTCCTAAATCCTACCTTTAAAATTTGACATTGGGGACAATGTCATATTTTAGTATGGGGTAAGGGACATATTTTGCTAATTTAAAAAAAAAAAAATTGTGTCGTTTTAAGCCATTTAGAAGTATTCATTCTGAACAAGGTCTGAGTAAGGGAGACTTGAGACATACCTTGTCAGTTTGATTTCTTCTTTTCAAAAAAAAAAAGTTTGTTGTGTTTTAAGCAATTTAGAAGTATTCATTCTGAACAAGGTCTGAGTAAGGGAGACTTGAGACATACCTTGTCAGTTTGATTTTAATCTTTTTATGTTTACTTGTTAATTTTTCTTTAGTATTTTAGGATTATTTAGGTTGCATGAGTTTGTTTTGTTTTGTTTTGAGTCTAGTTGTTCCTATTCTTATGTTATTAGTTCTTTTCTCTTACACATGATTCTTTCATTTGGGTTAATAGACTTACATTGAGGACAATGTAAGAATTAAGTGTGGGGGGAATGATTTAGGATTTCTTTTATTTTCGTCTAAAATTTTTTTTTTATGAGTCTTTATTATTATTATTTTTAGTGTGTTTTAGTTCCTTTTTAATACAATGATGAGATATGAATTGCATAGGTCTAAACTGGTTACTAGTGAGAAGATTTTCATGAGAATTAAGCTTGATACTAATTTTTATGAGCCAATGTTAATATGATATGTTGATTGAGAAAGAAGCATGTTTAGACTTAAAACTGACTTGTATAATCATCATTGTGAGTTTTTGAGCCTAAAATGATTGATGCATTATACAAATCAATCTAATTTCTTTCTTGAGTGCTCTTATGATTACATGATTCTCTAGAACTTGCTTTAAACCGTTTGAGACTATATTGATACATGTGACAACATGAATATGATAGAGGCATTAGGATTATAACCAGAGCCAAACAGCCATCCCTTATTGATGTTCCAAGAGAAAACACCCTTAGTGAACCAGTTTGAGCCTACATTGAATAAGCTATCTCTTTGGTAACAATAACTTGTCCCTAACCTAAATATACTTATATCTTTACCTTTGTTCCAAAGATGAATTAGCATGATTTGAGACCAGTTGCAAAGACAAGGGATATTTTTTTTGGTTAGAAACAAGAAATAAGTGTGGGGGGAAAAGAAAAGAAAAGTCAAGAGAAAAAGAAATGGAATACTGGAAAATACATTCCTATGTAAAAAAAATATATATATGAATCATCTCTTGAATTTGTGGAAAAAGAAAAAGATGTTACAAAGTTGTTTAGAATGAAGAAAAGGCCCAACATGAATATCCGGCCTAGGTGACTATGTACTTGTAAAGAGTTTTGAGAAGTTTCTTTGTATAATTTTTTTTATGTCTCTAAACTTTATGAACTCTTTGGAACCTTTGTGATATCTTTATCCTTTTGTTCTTCAACCACATTACAAACCCCTTGGCCCCATTACAACCTTGATTAAAGACCTCTTGATTTATGAAGTTGCATGATCTTTTAGTGGAGAATAGGTGGACAAGCAAGCATATGGTAGAAGTGTTTTCATGAGATTGATTGAGTGTAAACACTTTACCACTACTTTAAAGAGTGAAAATCAAGAGAGTATCCCATGTGAGAAGTTGAGATTAAGTTTGAATATGCATTATTTTGATTCAAATATGTTATGTTAATATTGGCTTAACTCAAACTATTTACATTCAAGCAAGATTTTTTGTGAATTTCTTTAAGCTATTGATTAGTTTTTAAGACTTGTCCAATGATTATCTCAAATTTATATTGGAAGGATTAGTTATAATTATTATTTTTAGTTTTTCTTATGTTTTCAATGTTTGTGGGTATCGTCCTAGTAAACCCTCACGAGACTAAACTCGTCCACTAGGGACACCTAGGGGTTTAAAGGCTTGTGTCACATGCTAAGTGCCACCGTGATTTCCTACGAAAATGGATTAGATTAGATTTTCTTATTTTATTTTTATTGAGTCGTTGCTAGGGACTAGCAACAATCTAAGTGTGGGGGTGTGATAACTCGTATAATTATATAGTTTTTAGTTATGTTTTATTATTGTTTTGTGTCAAATACGAGTTATTATTGTTTAGTCTAATTGTGTTTATGATCTTTTATATTTTTATGTAATTTGGTGTTTTTCACAAGTTTCTTTGAGTGATTTCAGATTACTAGAATTAAGGGCAAATCCAGTTCAGTTACAGTTCCGACACCTTTTGCCATATCAGCTATATCTGGAGTTTCACTGAAGCACTAAGGCTGAAATTTTAACCGTGCAAATTTAAGAGGCATATCTATCTTTTTCATGTTTTATACTTCTTGAAACGGAGTCGTTTTCCCTAGCGAAATCAACCATCAAGTTGGCTGATGTGCAATGACGTCTGTCCTGAGCAGTTTTCGCATTTTGACCATATCGTCCGATCCACATCAGCAAATGAGCTGATTCCAACGGCTATGGATCACTAACTCATAGGGAAACATTTGTCTAGAAGACCATGTGATCAGATAAAGCCTCCAATATTGAAGAAATCGACCATCAAGTTGGCTGATGTGCAATGACGTCTGTGCTGACCTGTTTTCGTATTTTGCCCATATCTTCTTCTCCACATCAGCAAATGAGCTGATTCCAACGGCTATGAATCAGTAACTCATAGGGGAACATTTTTCTAGAAGACCATGTGATCAGATCAGGCCTCAAAGATTGACAAAATCGACCATCAAGTTGGCTGATCAAAATGGTCGTACAATATGACGAAAATTGTTAGAAAAATGCACCCACCTATTATACCTACCTTTGAAATTTGTAAAGCTTGTCTCTTGTCATTTAGCCCACCAAAATGCGTATAAATAGAGGGCCTTGGATGATTGTAGAGAATCATATTGTACATAGGTAGGATATTAGCCATTTTAATAAAATTCTCTAAGTTTTCTTCTTCTTTCTTTTCTCTAGTTTTCTTTTTCTTTAGAGAGAGCAAGAGGTTGGATAATTAATATTCTTCCTCTTCTTCTTTCTTTCTTTTATTTTCTTCTTAGATTTTCTTTAATTTTATGTTTATGTTTACAATGCCTATGCTAGGCTAAACTTCTATTTGGTTAAGGGTGATTTCAAAGCCCTAGACATGTTTTGTGATTGATTTTCAGATTCTATCTATCATTAATTTTCTATCAAAGTTGCTTATGTTCTTCTACAAGAATTGTTCATGATGTTGTCTTGATTTGTTTAGGTGTACAACTAGATAGATCTTGATAATTATCTATTGCTAGTTTAGGAGTCTTGATCCGTGTAATTGTCTTGATTTCCTATTCATAAGTGGCAATTTGTGATTAATGATTATGGTCAAGTTTTCAATAATTGCAAAGTGGAACATAACCTAAGTTGAACAATCCGAGCTTATGTGTTTGTTGCTTAGATCAACCTATCTTTCTCATCATAAAGCTGCCATTAAATTGAATTTAGAGAGCTTATTCTAGGTTGTTTAATGGTTAGAGATTAAATAGAGAGCTTGTTCTATTTAACGACAAACTAAGGAAAGATTGGGGTAACAGAGCTTGTTGTTATCTACGGTTGTTAACTTTGATAGTTGGTTGATATTGATAGATCTGAAATTGATTCTTAATGATGTCTAGTGGTGGAGAATGAAACCTTAACCATATTTTTCATATTTGATTCTTCTTACTTACTTGTTTTCTTACTTTTAGTTTGCTTATTTTTAAAAGTATATTTATTTTTATTGGCTGGTTATACCGCCTAATTTGTATATTAACTTTGTTTTATTTTTATTGGCTGGTTATACCGCCTAATTTAGTATATATATTTTTATTGGCTGGTTATACCGCCTAATTTAGTATATATATTTTTATTGGCTGGTTATACCGCCTTGCATCTTATTCTTATTATTTACTTTAGTTTAAATCTGGCTTCAAAAACCCTTTTTCTTTTATTGTTCTTGAATTTAAGTTTTAAACTATTAACTTATAAACTAAAACCCAATCCCTGAGGACTCGACCCTTGCTAACTACTATACTTACAATTGATCTTTTTAGTGCAAGGTTAAATAAGATACACTCTTTTGGGTGCATCATCTATCAAAGTTACTTATGTTCTTCTAAAAGAATTGTTCATGATGTTGTCTTGATTTGTTTAGGTCATGAACTAGATAGATCTTGATAATTATCTAATGCTAGTTTAGGAGTCTTGATCCGGATAATTGTCTTGATTTCCTATTCATAAGTGGCAATTTGTAATTCATGATTATGTTGGGTTTTCGGGAATTACAATATGGAACATAACATAAGTTGAACAATTCGAGCTTATGTGTTTGTTGCTTAGATCAACCTATCTTTCTCATCATAAAGCTATCATCAAATTGAATTTAGAGAGCTTATTCTAGGTTGTTTGATAATTAGAGATTAAATAGAGTTATTCTATTTAACGACAAACTAAGGAAAGATTGGGGTAGCAGAGCTTATTGTTATCTACGATTGATAATTTTAATAGTTAATTGATGTTGATAGATCTGAAACTAATTCTCAATGATGTCTAGTGGTGGAGAATGAAACCTTAACCAATACCTTTCTCATATTTGATTACTTCTTATTTACTTGCTTTCTTACTTTATTGTTTGCTCTAGTTTAAATTGATTTCAAAAACCCCCTTTTATTTTGTTTTCTATGAATTTAAGTATAAACTAATAATTCTTAAACTAATCACCAATCCCTGTGGACTCGACCCTTGCTAATCATTATACTTTACAACTGATATTTATAGTGCTTTAAATAAGATACACTCTTTAGGCTGCATCAAGTTTTTGGCACCGTTGCCGGGGATTGCTTTATTTAGTTTATTTGTTACTTGGTTTATTCTTATTTTTAGTTGTAATTAATTTTATTTTTCTTGTACATACAGGTTTTTCCTTTCGAAATTCGAGCTAAAAGATATGGCAGGTGCTACATCAAAACTTCAGAACCTTTAGAACCAACTAGACAATCTTATCTCCATAGTTCAACAAGTGGCCATAAGTGAGATTCAAGAATCAAGGTAGTGTGGAGTGTGCTTCATCATGGATCATCCAATCAATTGGTGCTCATACTACTGAAAAGATAATTTTGAACCACCTATGATGTGGAAGGATACCAAAGCCAACAAAGGTTCCACCAACAACAGTGTGATCCTTTCCCAAACACTGACAATGAGGGATGGTGGGATCATTCTAATTATGGCTACTCGGGAAATTATCAAGAAGTAGACCATTATGTCAACTAAAATCATCCATCGAGCTTCAATCAATAATGGTCTCAAGAACCAGATTAAGAATTAAAAGACCTTGTCAAAATTCTTGTTGCGTATACTTTGGAATTTCAATAAGAAAGAAGGGCTCAATTTGTCTCCACTCAACCATGGACACCACAACAAGATCTTTTTCAACCCCTACCATAAAATTCGGGTACTTCTTTGGAATATCTTGTCAATTCCCTTACTACTAACCAATTACAACTTAAACAGGAAACAAGGAAAATAAGGGAAAGTATCCTGAATTTGGACACGTAAATGAGCCAATTGGCTAGTGGAGTGGCGTGATGGGTAGAAGAAGGATCTGAGGAACTACATGAACAACTCCCTTTTCCAAACTATGATTGATCGAAAGGAGAATGTTAGTGCCACACAACTTGAGGATGAATCTGAAAATCAAAGGGAACCCTATGATGAGAAAGAACTAGAGATGGATTTACTTCTTGAAGATAATGAAGCTTCAATTTCAAAGGAGAGTATTTCGGCACCTGAGGTATCGTTTAAGGTTCCAATTTTTACTAATGTTTCTTTTCCACCTTTTCCTAGTAGATTTGCAAAGTTCAATGAGGAGGAACATAAACAAGACATGCTGGAAACCTTAAACAGTTTGTTTGTGGATGCCATTCAACAAATACCAAAATATGCACCATTATTTGATGAGATATGCACAACAAAGGATGATGAAATAATACTTGTAATGGAGAATGCATCCATTGTTGTGCAAAGAAACTGCCCTACAAAACGCATAAATCCGAAACGTTTCTTGTATGAGCCTGAAAATCCCAAAAAGCCAAGAAGAGGTGTTGGTTAGGTTCAAAACACTAACTCAAGTGCTAATTGGGAAGGCAGCCCAATTAATGAAGAAAACGCCAACCTGCCATATTCAGATTTGCTTTTTTTTTTTTCCCTTTTATTATTTTTATTATTGTTTTTGTAGTATTTTAGGTTTGTTTAGGTTTTATTAGTGATAAGTGCTTAATTTCATACATTTTCCTATTTAATTTCTTTATACTTTGTGCTTTGATTATTACTTCCTTGACATTTTACTAGGTTTTTATGCTTTGTAGGTATTTTGGAGGAGATGAAGTCAAAACATGTCAATTAGGATGTTAAAGAGCTTACAAAATCACAATCACAAGATGGAAAAAGAGTTGGGAGTCAAAAAGATCAAATTCTTGGTGCAAAGCAAGAAGACAAATTTGACCTCCGGAGCTTGTTGCTAAGAAAACATGATGTTACACTCTTTATTCGAGGAAACGTCCTTCTTGACTTTTGAATATCACTTGATTACCTTTCCAACGGCTAGTCATGGGCCTAAAGCGGATAAGAAATGGTCATCCAAATCGGCATTGGAATATCTCCTTAAAAGCCCTAGTGGCAGAAAAAAACCCTAGCCGTAAATGACAACTTTTTCTTAATACCCTAGTTGACATTTAAGTTTATCCTTGCCAAAGAAGGATTAGTGGCTGTCAACTTGCATTAATTGCATTAATTGCAAGTATCTTTCCTTAAAGCTAATCATAGTCAAAGTAGGAGAATTAAATCAGCCTAGACTTTCCTTCCTTACACTTACTTTGGCTGCAAGAATATAATCTCTCTTCATTAAAGAGTGCTTTGACTAAAACTTTCCTACTTTATTCAAACTTGGTTGCCAAGGCTTATATCTTTCCTTAAAACACAAAAGTCAGCCACTTTTCCTTAACTTTAGCCACAAGTCAACATTTATTGAAGGGAGAGAGCTGAAATTCACTTGTTTGATGCCCTAGCTATTGCCTATAAATAGATACCAAGGAGGCATACGAAATTGACACTTCCCCAAGCATCACATTCTGATTTCTTCTTTGTTTCTTTGTTTTTGAGAGAGCAAGAGGCTGGATAATTAATATTCTTCTTCTTCTTCTTCTTCTTTCTTTCTTTTATTTTCTTCTTAGATTTACTTTAATTTTATGTTTATATTTACAATGCCTATGCTAGGCTAAACTTTTATTTGGTTAAGGGTGATTTCAAAGCCCTAGACATGTTATGTAATTAATTTTCAGATTCTATCTATCATTAATTTTCTATCAAAGTTGCTTATGTTCTTCTATTAAAATTGTTCATGATGATGTTTTGATTTGTTTAGGTGGCCAACTAGATAAATCTTGATAATTGTCTAATGCTAGTTTAGGAGTCTTGATCCGTGTAATTGTCTTGATTTCCTATTCATAA
Source organism: Fremontodendron californicum (assembly GCA_030761205.1). NCBI lineage: Eukaryota > Viridiplantae > Streptophyta > Magnoliopsida > Malvales > Malvaceae > Fremontodendron > Fremontodendron californicum. Next base: position 8,353,093 of record JAULJL010000037.1, read on the forward strand.
GTAGCAATTTGTGATTAATGATTATGGTCAAGTTTTCAATAATTGCAAAGTGGAACATAACCTAAGTTGAACAATCCGAGCTTATGTGTTTGTTGCTTAGATCAACCTATCTTTCTCATCATAAAGCTGCCATTAAATTGAATTTAGAGAGCTTATTCTAGGTTGTTTGATGGTTAGAGATTAAATAGAGAGCTTGTTCTATTTAACGACAAACTAAGGAAAGATTGGGATAACAGAGCTTGTTGTTATCTACGGTTGTTAACTTTGATAGCTAATTAATGTTGATAGATATGAAATTGATTCTTAATGATGTCTAGTGGTGGAGAATGAAACATTAACCATATTTTTCATATTTGATTCTTCTTAATTACTTGTTTTCTTACTTTTCTTGTTTGCTTATTTTTAAATCTGATTTCAAAATTCCCTTTACTTTTGTTTACTTGTTTTTAAGTGATAAACTATTAACTTATAAACTAAAACCCAATCCCTGAGGACTCGACCCTTGCTAACTACTATACTTACAATTGATCTTTTTAGTGCAAGGTTAAATAAAGATACACTCTTTTGGGTGCATCAATTAGTCTGTTTTGAGTTGTTAATATTTTTTTTTTATTTTCTTTTAGTTCTTTTCTCTTACATATAATTTTTGCATATGTAAGAATTAACTGTGGGGGGAAGAATTTAGGATTTCTTATTTTAGGTTGTCAAATTTTTTTTTTTGAGTCTTTTTAGTTTGTTTTTTGTGTGTTTTAGTTCCTTTTAATATAATGATGAGATATGAATTGCATAGGTCTAAAACTGGTTATTAGTAAGAATATTTCCATGAGAATTAAGCTTGATACTATTTTTCAAAGAGCCAATGTTGATATGATATGTTGATTGAGAAAGAAGCATGTTCAGATTTAATATTGACTTGTATAATCATCGTTGTAAGTTTTGAGCCTATATGATTGATGCATTATACATATCAATTTAATTTTTTTCTTGAGTGTTCTTATGATTACATGATTCTCTAGAACCTACTTTAAACCTTTTGAGACTATATTGATGTATGTGACAACATGAATTCACAGGCATTAGGACAATAACCAGGGCCAAACAGCCGTCCATTATTGATGTTCCAAGAGAACATCCCCACTAGTGAGTCAATTTGAGCCTATGTTGATTAAGCTATTTTATTGGTAACCATATCTTACACCTAGCATAAACATATTTATATCTTTATCCTTGTTCTAAAAATGGACTAGAATGTTTGAGACATATGAAAAAAACTGTTGGGAATACACTACCTCGGGCTCATGCAGAAACATGATAATCAAAGTGCAGCGGAAATAAACAAAGAAGCACTCGAAGTACAACAGGATCTTAGGCTTGTGTTTGCATAGGTTTGTCACATTCAAAAACAATTAAATCACCCAAATGATTTAGAAGTTACCTACTTAAGATATCGTAACCTTAAGGTGCAGATCCAAATCTCGAATCCAAGATCTACAAAGCTTCCAACTCGTCGAGGACCACAAGAAGCACAATTGTCCTTCCTCTAGAGCTAGTCCACACAAACAGCTGATGGATCCTTCTCTAAGGTATGGCGATTCACTTGTGCTAGCAAGTTGATCCTAAGATCACAACCAAAAGGTCTATATATTCTTGTATCTTTCTCCTTTCATCAATCTCACTCAACTAGGTGAAGAAGCGGCAAGAAGAACACCAAAATAAGAGGAATTGCGACAAGCCTTAGAGAGCTTAGGGAGGCTGCAATTTTAGCTTTTTGCTATGTTAGAGTTCTCTTCTTGAAACCAAACTTTTTCTCAAGCAATATCAGAATCTCACAAATAGAATAGAGCTAGCTTGGGCGGCTACAACCTCTAAATATCATTATATAGTGGTGCACACGCTAATCCCTATCTCCCTATGCTTGACTAGCCATGTCTTACTTGTTGCACAAGATTTTCATTAATCCACTTGGACTTAAACTATTTAATTCTAAGATGGATCAATAGGCCCATTATATTATCTAATAATAATAATGGTCCAACATTCTTAATGCCTTAAGTTGGGCCAACCATCCTTAGTGGACAGTCCTAAATTAGAATAGTCGCTTTGGACACTTTCTAATTTTGTCATGCTTATTTATTGGATAGATTAATTTCTAAACGAAAGTAATTTAATTCTCAATTAAATTTTCTTTCTCCTCATGAATCAATTCATGTCATTAATCTATTAATATCATCTCATGATATTATTCCAATATAGTATAGTCAATCGCAATTCACTTTGCACATCTATATGTCAAAGTCGACTACTACAGTAGATAACACTTCTTGATTCCTCTTATCTCATTAAGACATTGTCCTTGGATTTCTCAATCTCAATTATGTCTTAATTCATCTCATTTGAACTTCTTCAATTGAGTCCTTAATTTAGATCTTTTATTCCATTAAGTTTTACCTTAATAGAATACCATGTTTAATCCATTCATATCTGTTCTTATGTGTGTGACCCTCTAGGTTCACAATATGTTGGCTAGGATTATAAGTTAATCTCATTAACTTGTTATCATAGATCAAGAGCGAGATCTAGCAACCCATCATGACCACCCAAATATTGTGAAGTCAGCGTGACCTTTTAGAACCTTTCAGCAACCAGCCTGTCGGTGTAAAACGGTCCTTTCACCATATATCTCAGATAGCGAATGAGCATGGTGCAGTGTCTACTCATGATCAATCCATATTAGTTATTTGCAACTTATGATTAACCTTCTGAATTTAGAGAAACAACTTTCTCCTAAATCCACTATGCTTTGGCCAAAGACTTAATCAAGTTAATCGTAGTCAAGAACAAACGATATATGTCTTGAGTATCATAGGGAGTTGTGAATCCTCTCTGGAGCACTCATTCATCTTCGTATGGTTCATGTCACACCCAATAACACCCTTCTTTAAGCATCCTCGTGATTGGGACCCTTTCGTGATGAAATCTAAGTATGACACTCTCCATACAAGATGACCTAGTATCACAAGTCTGAGGACTACTTGCACTAAGGCAATCACTAACGCGTCCAATGCTGAACTCTTTCGATTAGTAATTGTGTCTCTACAAGGACATAGCTTAAGTGCATCGACAATATGCTTTGTCATATACATGATAATCTCATTATCAAGATTAATAATTCGGATCACAACTAGATCTAGATTCTATTCATATGGCTCAGTTGTATCTAAAACAACTATTGGAATCTACTTGTTAGCTAGTAGCAATAATCCAAATATAACTCCTTTTGCAAGCCAAAACAAAAGAGTTAGTCTTAAAAACCTTTAATATAAATGTCCAATCTTTTCAAGTATGGAACGATTCCTACTAATTGCATTTTTCAAAATTGGCAATTTATCATAACATTTTACCATTCAAAAAGTTATTAATAGCTCCCACTAAATCCTACATATGTACATGTTAAGGGATTAATTTAATAACAATTTGAATTCCATACTAAGCTAAATGGTATTCAAAATCCTTTGCAAGTTGTATAATATATAAGACTAAGTTATATAATGATGCACCCAAAAGAGTGTATCTTATTTAACCTTGCACTAAAAAGATCAATTGTAAGTATAGTAGTTAGCAAGGGTCGAGTCCTCAGGGATTGGGTTTTAGTTTATAAGTTAATAGTTTAAAACTTAAATTCGAGAACAATAAAAGAAAAGGGGATTTTGAAATCAGATTTAAACTAAAGTTAACAATAAAAGTAAGATGCAAGTAAGAAATAAGAAATCAAATATGAGAGTGATGCACCCAAAAGAGTGTATCTTATTTAACCTTGCACTAAAAAGATCAATTGTAAGTATAGTAATTAGCAAGGGTCGAGTCCTCAGGGATTGGGTTTTAGATTATAAGTTAATAGTTTAAAACTTAAATTCAAGAACAATAAAAGAAAAGGGGTTTTTGAAGCCAGATTTAAACTAAAGTAAATAATAAGAATAAGATGCAAGGCGGTATAACCAGCCAATAAAAATATATATATACTAAATTAGGCGGTATAACCAGCCAATAAAAATATATATACTAAATTAGGCGGTATAACCAGCCAATAAAAATAAATATACTAAGAAGAATCAAATATGAAAAATATGGTTAAGGTTTCATTCTCCACCACTAGACATCATTAAGAATCAATTTCAGATCTATCAATATCAACCAACTATCAAAGTTAACAACCGTAGATAACAACAAGCTCTGTTATCCCAATCTTTCCTTAGTTTGTCGTTAAATAGAACAAGCTCTCTATTTAATCTCTAACCATTAAACAACCTAGAATAAGCTCTCTAAATTCAATTTAATGGCAGCTTTATGATGAGAAAGATAGGTTGATCTAAGCAACTGATGCACCCAAAAGAGTGTATCTTATTTAACCTTGCACTAAAAAGATAAATTGTAAGTATAGTAGTTAGCAAGGGTCGAGTCCTCAGGGATTGGGTTTTAGTTTATAAGTTAATAGTTTAAAACTTAAATTCAAGAACAATAAAAGAAAAGGGGGTTTTGAAGCCAGATTTAAACTAAAGTAAATAATAATAATAAGATGAAAGGCGGTATAACCAGCCAATAAAAATATATATACTAAATTAGGCGGTATAACCAGCCAATAAAAATATATATACTAAATTAGGCGGTATAACCAGCCAATAAAAATAAAACAAAGTTAATATACAAATTAGGCGGTATAACCAGCCAATAAAAATAAATATACTTTTAAAAATAAGCAAACTAAAAGTAAGAAAACAAGTAAGTAAGAAGAATCAAATATGAAAAATATGGTTAAGGTTTCATTCTCCACCACTAGACATCATTAAGAATCAATTTCAGATCTATCAATATCAACCAACTATCAAAGTTAACAATCGTAGATAACAACAAGCTCTGTTATCCCAATCTTTCCTTAGTTTGTCGTTAAATAGAACAAGCTCTCTATTTAATCTCTAACCATTAAACAACCTAGAATAAGCTCTCTAAATTCAATTTAATGGCAGCTTTATGATGAGAAAGATAGGTTGATCTAAGCAACAAACACATAAGCTCGGATTGTTCAACTTAGGTTATGTTCCACTTTGCAATTATTGAAAACTTTACCATAATCATTAATCACAAATTGCCACTTATGAATAGGAAATCAAGACAATTACACGGATCAAGACTCCTAAACTAGCAATAGATAATTATCAAGATCTATCTAGTTGTACACCTAAATAAATCAAGACAACATCATGAACAATTCTTGTAGAAGAACATAAGCAACTTTGATAGAAAATTAATGATAGATAGAATCTGAAAATCAATCACAAAACATGTCTAGGGCTTTGAATTCACCCTTAACCAAATAGAAGTTTAGCCTAGCATAGGCATTGTAAACATAAACATAAAATTAAAGAAAATCTAAGAAGAAAATAAAAGAAAGAAAGAAGAAGAGGAAGAATATTAATTATCCAACCTCTTGCTCTCTCTAAAGAAAAAGAAAACTAGAGAAAAGAAAGAAAACTAGAGAAAAGAAAGAAGAAGAAAACTTAGAGAATTTTATTAAAATGGCTAATATCCTACCTATGTACAATATGATCCTCTACAATCATCCAAGGCCCTCTATTTATACACATTTTGGAGGGCTAAATGACAAGAGACAAGCTTTACAAATTTCAAAGGTAGGTATAATAGGTGGGTGCATTTTTCTAACAATTTTCGTCATATTGTATGACCATTTTGATCAGCCAACTTGATGGTCGATTTTGTCAATCTTGGAGGCCTGATCTGATCACATGGTCTTCTAGAAAAAGGTTCCCCTATGAGCTACTGATTCATAGCCGTTGGAATCCGCTCATTTGCTGATGTGGAGAAGAAGATATGGGCAAAATACGAAAACAGGTCAGCACAGACGTCATTGCACATCAGCCAACTTGATGGTCGATTTCTTCAATATTGGAGGCTTTATCTGATCACATGGTCTTCTAGACAAATGTTACCCTATCAGTTAGTGATCCATAGCCGTTAAAATCAGCTCATTTACTGATGTGTATCGGACGGTATGGTCAAAATGCGAAAACTGCTCAGGACAGACGTCATTGCACATCAGCCAACTTGATGGTTGATTTCTCTAGGGAAAACGACTCCGTTTCAAGAAGTGTAAAACATGAAAAAGATATATGTGCCTCTTAACTTTGCACGGTTAAAATTTCAGCCTTATTTCTTCAGTGAAACTCCAGATATAGCTGATATGGCAAAAGGTGTCGGAACTGGAACTGAACTGGATTTGCCCTTAATTCTAGTAATCTGAAATCACTCAAAGAAACTTGTGAAAAACACCAAATTACATAAAAATATAAAAAATCATAAACACGATTAGACTAAGCAATAATAACTCGTATTTGACACAAAACAATAATAAAACATAACTAAAAACTATATAATTATACGAGTTATCACACCCCCACACTTAGATTGTTGCTAGTCCCTAGCAACGACTCATAAAAATAAAATAAGAAAATCTAATCTAATCCATTTTCGTAGGAAATCACGGTGGCACTTAGCATGTGACACAAGCCTTTAAACCCCTAGGTGTCCCTAGTGGACGAGTTTAGTCTCGTGAGGGTTTACTAGGACGATACCCACAAACATTGAAAACATAAGAAAAACTAAAAATAATAATTATAACTAATCCTTCCAATATAAATTTGAGATAATCATTGGACAAGTCTTAAAAACTAATCAATAGCTTAAAGAAATTCACAAAAAATCTTGCTTGAATGTAAATAGTTTGAGTTAAGCCAATATTAACATAACATATTTCAATCAAAATAGTGCATATTCAAACTTAATCTCAACTTTTCACATGGGATACTCTCTTGATTTTCACTCTTTAAAGTAGTGGTAAAGTGTTTACACTCAATCAATCTCATGAAAACACTTCTACCATATGCTTGCTTGTCCACCTATTCTCCACTAAAAGATCATGCAACTTCATAAATCAAGAGGTCTTTAATCAAGGTTGTAATGGGGCCAAGGGGTTTGTAATGTGGTTGAAGAACAAAAGGAAAAGATATCACAAACATTCCAAAGACTTCATAGAATTTAGAGACAAAAAAGATTTTGCAAATAAAACTTTCTCAATATTCTTTAGAAGTACATAATCACATAGGCTGAATATTTCATGTTGAGCCTTTACTTCATTCTAACCAACTTTCGAATATCTTTTTCTTTTCTTTAACTAGAAGTTCAAGAGATTATTGAAAAGATTTTTTTTTTTTTCACATGGGAATGTATTTGGCAATATTCCCTCTATTTTTCTCTTGACTTTTGCCTTTCTCCTCCCCCACACTTATCTTTTGTTCTAACCCAAATTTTCAAAAAGTATCCCTTGTTTTTTGCAATATGTCTCAAACATTATAGTCCATCTTTAGAACAAGGGTAAAGATATAAATGTGTTTAGGCTAGGTGTAAGATGTGGTTACCAAATAAATAGCTTATTCAATGTAGGCTCAAATTGGTTCACTAGAGGGATGTTCTCTTGGAACATCAATAAGGGATGGCTGTTTGGCCCTAGTTAAAAAGTCCTAATGCCTCTATCATATTCATGTTGTTACATGCATCAATATAGTCTCAAATGGTTTAAAGCAAGTTCTAGAGAATCATGTAATCATAAGAGCACTCAAGAAAGAAATTAGATTGATTTGTATAATGCATCAATCATTATAGGCTCAAAAACTCACAAGGATGATTATACAAGTCAGATTAAGTCTAAACATGCTTCTTTCTCAATCAACATATCATATTAACATTGGCTCATAAAAAGGTTGACATCAAGCTCAATTCTCATGAAAATCTTCTCACTAATAAATATGTTTTAGACTTATGCAATTCATATCTCATCATTGTATTAAAAAGGAACTAAAACACACAAAAAAAAAATAATAATAATAATAATAAAGACTCATAAAAAAAAATAGTAGACAAAAATAAAAGAAATCCTAAATCATTCCCCCCACACTTAATTCTTACATTGTCCTCAATGTAAGTCTATTAACCCAAATGAAAGAATCATGTGTAGGAGAAAAGAACTAATAACATAAGAATAGGAACAACTAAGACTCAAAACAAAACAAACTCATGCAACCTAAATAATCCTAAAATACTAAACAAAAATTAACAAGTAAACATAAAAAGATTAAAATCAAACTGACAAGGTATGTCTCAAGTCTCCCTTACTCAGACCTTGTTCAGAATGAATACTTCTAAATGGCTTAAAACACAACAAATTTTTTTTTTTTTTTTAAATTAGCAAAATATGTCCCTTACCCCATACTAAAATATGACATTGTCCCCAATGTCAAATTTTAAAGGTAGGATTTAGGAGATATTACCTGCAGAGGTTGCTAACCACTTATTATAACTGAGACACAACAAACAAAATGTTAGATAATGTCACAAAGACAAAGTGCAATCCACTCCTTGCTCGTCCATATCTCTTTTTCTTTCTCCGAGCGTTTGCGAAACAACCGTAGCAGATAAATACTCATAAGCTTGGAGCTTTTTGAGTAAATCTTCAATGGTTGTAGCAGAAATTATGGTTCTCCTTGCCTCTGAAAACATGAATCCATTATCCACAGCATTATCTAAATATGAAAGCAAATTACTAAAATAACCATTAATATTAAGCAAACCAATGGGTTTCTTATTTGTGACCAAAGATGACCAAGAAGCCACGCAAGCTATTTCTTCCAATGTACCCAGACCTCCTGGTAAAGCAATGAATGCATCGGCAGAATGGTACATGATTGTCATCCTTTCAGGGATACTCCAGACTTGTATTTCCTTACCCACGGTAGGTCCACAAAAATCTGTGAATAGTTTTGGCACGACTCCTAGAACTGGACTTCCTCCGGCGTGTGCTGCTGTAGCGACTGCTCCCATTAAACCCGTACTACCGCCTCCATAAATCAACTGGATCTTTTGTTGGGCAAGTATTACTCCAACTCTTATGGCTTCATCAGCGAATATGTTATTTTTCCCTGGATAAGCACCTCCAAAGACACAAATTTTTTTAATGCGTTGGGACGAAGTACTTTCCATTTTTTTTTCTTTTTTTTTTTTCGAGTGCCTAAAAGAGAATGAGTACATGGTGTAATATATAGAGGACTGAGTAGTGAATCACACAAGAGTAATAATGTCGCCGAAAGTGTATCTGACCTGTCAGAAGAAAATGTTAACCTAACAAAAGATTTTTGCGTGATTTCAGGAAGAAAATCAAAAAGAGAAGAAAAATCGACCGTAAAAGTCAAGAGTAATAATGTTGCCGAAAGTGTATTTGACCTGTCAGAAGAAAATGTTAACCTAACAAAAGATTTTTGCGTGATTTCAGGAAGAAAATCAAAAAGAGAAGAAAAAATCAACCGTAAAAGACAAATAAAAAAAAAAAAACGAGAATAATTACACAAATCGAACAACACGTAAATTAAACCAAAATAAAGTTATTGCAAATCAAACCAAAAACTGAGAAGTCATTTATTGTAGTTGTGATTGTGGCTCACATCTTCCTCTGGTTTTACGTCCAGAAACGGCTTAAACGCCTTCTATGAGTCGAGGATATGCTTCCCATCCAGTTTTCTTACAAGCTGGCAAACAGGGTCTTTTAACATCAGATTCCCAAGATGTTGCCATTCCCTTTGGAATTGCGGCCATAAATCAAGAATTTCTCTTTGTACGTCTCCACTAGGATGCGTCTCAAGAGAAAGTTGGATATTACCCAAATTCTCCTTACTCAGTCCATCCTTAATGAATTCAATTTTATCATCTCGATTAGAGGACGGAATCCCAATAGAACGACATTTACCGTTACACGTCCATCGTGCACATTTGTGGCAATTTGAACTCATGCGCTTTGCTCGTCGCTTCTTTGCAAAAGTGCTTCTACCTGTACCTGGTAAATGCAAAACAGGAAGATATTCATCTTCACGTACCTTGGCTTCAATTATCCAACGTATGTCTCCAGGAATCCCTTTGTGCATAAGCATTCTTAATCTTTCGAATCGAACTTGGTAAAGCTTCAGTAAAATATTTCGAGGAAAAGGAGGAAATCGTTTCTGCAATCTTGTGAGAATATCATCCATCCTGAAAAAAAAAAAAATAAAAGAGAAATTGAAAGAGAAATTTATATACAATATCAGTTTTTTGGGTAGCTGATGGGACCGACTTAAATAATCACGGAGTACCGTTATCCGCCATTTAACCGGGGTTAAAAAAAAATATATATATTTACATCTAGTGTTTTTCAAAACAAGGATCAGAAAGAAAAACAACATAAAAAAAACTCAAAAACAAAACACTCTAAATAAAATCCTAAATTCTTCCCCCCACACATAATTCTTACATTGTCATTAATGTAATGCTATTATCCCCCAATGCAAGAATTATATGTAAGAGAAAAGAACTATTAAACAAAAGAAACTTATGCAGCCTAAATGAACTTAAAAGCAGTAAACACAATTAACAAAGAAACATAAGAAATAAAATAAAAACAATAAAAATAATAAAAGAAAAAGGAAAAGGAAAAGAAAGAGAAAGCAAATCTGAATATGGAAGGTTGGCAATTTCATCTTTAATTGGGCTGCCTTCCCAATTAACACTTGAGTTAGTGTTTTGAATCTAACCAACACCCTTTCTTGGTTTTTAGGCTTGTCAGGCTCATACATGAAATTTCCCAAATTTATGCGTTTAAGAGGAAGCTTTCTTTGCACAACAGTGGATGCATTCTCCATTACAAGTATTATTCCATAATCCTTGGTGGTGCATATCTCATCGAGGAATGGTGCATCTTTTGGTACTTGTTGAATGACATCCACAAACAAACTGTTTAAGGTTTCCAGCGTGTCTTGTTCATGTTCATCCTCCTTGAACTTTGCGAATCTACTAGGAAAAGGTGGAGAAGAAACATTAGTAAAAATTGGAATCTCAAACGTTACCTCAGGTGCCGAAATACTCTTATTTGGATCATTGGCTTCATTATCCTCAAGAATAGAATTCATCTCTAATTTTGTCTCATCCTCATCTTGTTCCTCATTCCTCAAGGTCACAATAGTAGCATACACTTTTGGGTTAATCATCGTTTGGGCAGAGAGTTCTTCAGATCTTTGTGCTACCCATCCCACCATACTACTAGCCAATTGGCTCATTTGCTTTTCCAAACTCTGGATGCTTGCCCTTGTTTCCTGTTGAAATTGCAAAGAATCAGTAACAAGAGAATAGACAAGATCTTCTAAAGAAGTACCTGAGTTTTGAGTCATATGTGGTGGTTGAAAAAGATCTGGTTCTTGAGACCATGATTGATTGAAGCTAGATGGATGAGTGTAATTGGCATAAGGATCTACTTCTTGGTAATTTTCTGAGTAGCCATAATTAGTATGATCCCACCATCCCTCATGGTAAGTGTTTGAGTAATGATCATACTGTTGGTCTTGGAACACTTGATGGCCTTGACATCCTCCCATGGCCAATTGTTGAACTGGGGAGGTGAGATTGGCTTGTTGATTCTCCAAGTTCATGTATGCCACCAACTCTTCAAGTGTTAGATTGCTCAATTCCATTTTTTTTTTGTTTTTTTCAATTTGAAAAGAAAAACTTGTATGTACAAGAAAATAAAACTAATTAGAACTGAAAATAAGAATAAACCAAGTAACAAATAAACTAAAGAAAGCAATCCCCGGCAACGGCGCCAAAAATTTGATGCACCCAAAAGAGTGTATCTTATTTAACCTTGCACTAAAAAGATAAATTGTAAGTATAGTAGTTAGCAAGGGTCGAGTCCTCAGGGATTGGGTTTTAGTTTATAAGTTAATAGTTTAAAACTTAAATTCAAGAACAATAAAAGAAAAGGGGGTTTTGAAGCCAGATTTAAACTAAAGTAAATAATAATAATAAGATGCAAGGCGGTATAACCAGCCAATAAAAATATATATACTAAATTAGGCGGTATAACCAGCCAATAAAAATATATATACTAAATTAGGCGGTATAACCAGCCAATAAAAATAAAACAAAGTTAATATACAAATTAGGCGGTATAACCAGCCAATAAAAATAAATATACTTTTAAAAATAAGCAAACTAAAAGTAAGAAAACAAGTAAGTAAGAAGAATCAAATATGAAAAATATGGTTAAGGTTTCATTCTCCACCACTAGACATCATTAAGAATCAATTTCAGATCTATCAATATCAACCAACTATCAAAGTTAACAACCGTAGATAACAACAAGCTCTGTTATCCCAATCTTTCCTTAGTTTGTCGTTAAATAGAACAAGCTCTCTATTTAATCTCTAACCATTAAACAACCTAGAATAAGCTCTCTAAATTCAATTTAATGGCAGCTTTATGATGAGAAAGATAGGTTGATCTAAGCAACAAACACATAAGCTCGGATTGTTCAACTTAGGTTATGTTCCACTTTGCAATTATTGAAAACTTGACCATAATCATTAATCACAAATTGCCACTTATGAATAGGAAATCAAGACAATTACACGGATCAAGACTCCTAAACTAGCAATAGATAATTATCAAGATCTATCTAGTTGTACACCTAAATAAATCAAGACAACATCATGAACAATTCTTGTAGAAGAACATAAGCAACTTTGATAGAAAATTAATGATAGATAGAATCTGAAAATCAATCACAAAACATGTCTAGGGCTTTGAAATCACCCTTAACCAAATAGAAGTTTAGCCTAGCATAGGCATTATAAACATAAAATTAAATAGAATCTAAGAAGAAAATAAAAGAAAGAAAGAAGAAGAAGAAGAAGAATATTAATTATCCAACCTCTTGCTCTTTCTAAAGAAAAAGAAAACTAGAGAAAAGAAAGAAGAAGAAAACTTAGAGAATTTTATTACAATGGCTAATATCCTACCTATGTACAATCTGATCCTCTACAATCATCCAAGGCCCTCTATTTATACACATTTTGGAGGGCTAAATGACAAGAGACAAGCTTTACAAATTTCAAAGGTAGGTATAATAGGTGGGTGCATTTTTCTAACAATTTTCGTCATATTGTATGACCATTTTGATCAGCCAACTTGATGGTCGATTTTGTCAATCTTGGAGGCCTGATATGATCACATGGTCTTCTAGAAAAATGTTCCCCTATGAGTTACTGATTCATAGCCGTTGGAATCAGCTCATTTGCTGATGTGGAGAAGAATATATGGGCAAAATACGAAAACAGGTCAGCACAGACGTCATTGCACATCAGCCAACTTGATGGTCGATTTCTTCAATATTGCTTCAGTGAAACTCCAGATATAGCTGATATGGAAAACGGTGTCAGAACTGGAACTGAACTGGATTTGCCCTTAATTCTAGTAATCTGAAATCACTCAAAGAAACTTGTGAAAAACACCAAATTACATAAAAATATAAAAGATCATAAACACAATTAGACTAAACAATAATAACTCGTATTTGACACAAAACAATAATAAAACATAACTAAAAACTATATAATTATACGAGTTATCAGAGAGAAATATGGTTAAGGTTTAATTCTCCACCACTAGACATCATCAAGAATCAATTTCCAATCTATCAATATCAACCAACTATCAAAGTTAACAACCGTAGATAACAACAAGCTCTGTTATCCCAATCTTTCCTTAGTTTGTCGTTAAATAGAACAAGTCTCTATTTAATCTCTAACCATCAAACAACCTAGAATAAGCTCTCTAAATTCAACTTAATGGCAGCTTTATGATGAGAAAGATAGGTTGATCTAAGCAACAAACACATAAGCTCGGATTGTTCAACTTAGGTTATGTTCCACTTTGAAATTATTGAAAACTTGACCATAATCATTAATCACAAATTGCTACTTATGAATAGGAAATCAAGACAATTACACGGATCAAGACTCCTAAACTAGCATTAGACAATTAGCAAGATTTATCTAGTTGTACACCTAAACAAATCAAGACAACATCATAAACAATTCTTGTAGAAGAACATAAGCAACTTTGATAGAAAATTAATGATAGATAGAATCTGAAAATCAATTACAAAACATGTCTAGGGCTTTGAAATCACCCTTAACCAAATAGAAGTTTAGCCTAGCATAGACATAGAGATAGATAATATATACATAAAACTAAAAAGAAAATAAAAGAATGGAGAAGTAGAAGAAGAATGATAATGATCCTTGAGTCTCCTCAAAAGATGTCTAGTTTGTGGCTCAAAAGATGGTATTTATAGAGCGTTAAAACCCTGAGAATAAGTCCTTGCCGCATAAGTAAGCCTGGAGGTGCAAAAATCACGTTTTTGTCTTTTTTTTAGATTTGCGATTAGGGTTTTTCTGGCCGCAGGGTTCTTTAGGGAGATCTTCTAGCGCCATTTTGAATGCCCATTTCTTATCCGATTTGGGCCCATAATATATCGTTGGAAAGATAATCAAGTCAACTTCAAAAGTCAAGAAGGAAGTTTCTTCAAATAAAGATTCTAACATCATGTTGTCCTTACAACAAGCTCCAGAGGTCAAATCTGCCTGATTGCTTTTCAACCAGTAATTGATATTTTTGACTCCCAAGTCTTCTTCCATCTTGTGATTATCATTTTGTAAGCTCTTTACCATCATTATTGACATCTTTTGACTTCATTCTCCTTAATGTACCTAAAATTCAAAAACATATTATAAGTAAACAAGATAAAGATCGAAAACATAACAAAAACTAAAGGTAGAAAGGCATAAAATGTATATTTTATGAGCTTATCATATAACTATTCTATAACCGATTTATTTAAGAGGAAACTAAATAAGCTTGGCATCCTATGCCAGCAAAACAATATGTTTCGAAAACATAAATAAAATATCCTCAAACATTGGCCTATAATGCCAATGAAAACATCAAATGTTTCTAAATAAATCCTAACGAAATAGTCTTAATTGAAAACCCATAGGATCGACAAGCTCTGATGCAATATCAAACTCGGTTGCCATCTTCATGGTCAAGCTTCACTACTCTTTCCTTTGGTCCTACAATATGTCATACATATTTAGTAGCAAATTATAGGTATCATATACCAAGAGGAGTGAATCAAATTATACTTGAAGTTGAAACTCCTCAGCTTCTTTCCCTTGTTTGACTCAAGGTGGAGACTCCTTGCAATCGCACCTCCAATAACCAGTTTTCCCACAATGGAAGCAAGCTTTATTACATTATCCTTATCCTTTGCTTCCTTTGCAACACCATCATCAGGCTTTAAACTTTTTGAAGCAGGAGGTACATCCCATCTAGTCTTCCTTTTCTTCTTACCTTTCAGTTTAGAGGAAGAGACTAAATGGACATATGAGTTGTCCTTAACAATGGTTTGCTTAGCCTGTGTGAGCATATTCAATAACCCAAAAAGGGTTGCCTCTAAATGGTTAATGATGCACCCAAAAGAGTGTATCTTATTTAACCTTGCACTTAAAAAGAATCAATTGTAAAGTATAGCGATTAGCAAGGGTCGAGTCCTCAGGGATTGGGTTTTAGTTTATAAGTTAATAGTTTAAAACTTAAAAACAAGTAAACAAAAGTAAAGGGGATTTTGAGATCAGATTTAAACTAAAGTTAACAATAAGAATGAGAAAACAAGTAATTAAGAAGAATCAAATATGAAAAATATGGTTAAGGTTTCATTCTCCACCACTAGACATCATTAAGAATCAATTTCATATCTATCAACATTAATTAGCTATCAAAGTTAACAACCGTAGATAACAACAAGCTCTGTTACCCCAATCTTTCCTTAGTTCGTCATTAAATAGAACAAGCTCTCTATTTAATCTCTAACTATCAAACAACCTAGAATAAGCTCTCTAAGTTCAATTTAATATCAGCTTTATGATGAGAAAGATAGGTTGATCTAAGCAACAAACACATAAGCTCGGATTGTTCAACTTAGGTTATGTTCCACTTTGCAATTATTGAAAACTTGACCATAATCATTAATCACAAATTGCCACTTATGAATAGTAAATCAAGACAATTACACGGATCAAGACTCCTAAACTAGCATTAGACAACTATCAAGATTTATCTAGTTAGCCACCTAAACAAATCAAAACATCACCATGAACAATTTTTATGGAAGAACATAAGCAACTTTGATAGAAAACAATGATAGATAGATTCTGAATATTAATTACAAAACATGTCTAGGGCTTTGAAATCACCCTTAACCAAATACAATTTTAGCCTAGCATAGGCATAGAAATATATACATAAAACTAAAAAGAAAATAAAAGAATGGAGAAGAAGAAGAATAATGATGATCCCTTGAGTCTCCTCAAAATATGTCTAGTTTGTGGCTCAAAAGATGGTATTTATAGAGCTTTAAAACCCTGAGAATAAGTCTTTGCCGCACAAGTATGCCTGGAGGCAGAAAAATCACGTTTTTGTCTTTTTTTTAGATTTGCGATTAGGGTTTTTCTGGCCGCAGGGTTCTTTAGGGAGATCTTCTAGCGCCATTTTGAATGCCCATTTCTTATCCGATTTGGGCCCATAATATATCGTTGGAAAGATAACCAAGTTAACTTCAAAAGTCAAGAAGGAAGTTTCTTCAAATAAAGAATCTAACATCATGTTGTCCTTGAAACAAACTCCAGAGGTCAAATCTGCCTGATTGCTTTTCAACCAGAAATTGATATTTTTGACTCCCAAGTCTTCTTCCATCTTGGGATTACGATTTTGTAAGCTCTTTACCATCATTATTGACATCTTTTGACTTCATTCTCCTTATTGTACCTAAAATTCAAAAAAATATTATAAGTAAACAAGATAAAGATCGAAAAGATAGCAAAAACTAAAGGTAGAAAGGCATAAAATGTATATTTTATGAGCTTATCAAATACCCCCACACTTAGCTTTTTTCTACTCCTCGAGCAAAACAAAATAAAAATAAAATAAGAAAGTCTAATCTAATCCACTTTCGTAGGAAATCACGGTGGCACTTAGCATGTGACACAAGCCTTTAAACCCCTAGGTGTCCCTAGTGGACGAGTTTAGTATCGTGAGGGTTTACTAGGACGATACCACAAACATTGAAAAACTAAAATATAAATAAACTACATATACTAAAAATATTTACTCCTACCCTTTTCAATATAAATTAGAGACAATCTTTGAACAAGTCTTATAAACTAATCAATAGCTCAAAGAATTTCACAAAAAATCATGCTTGAATGTAAATAAATGAGTTAAGCCAATATTAACATAACATATTTCAATCAAAATAGTGCATATTCAAACTTAATCTCAACTTCTCACATGGGATACTCTCATGATTTTCACTCTTTACAGTAGTGGTAAAGTGTTTACACTCAATAAATCTCATGAAAACAGTTATACCATATGCTTGCTTGTCCACCTATTCTCCACTATTTAGATCATGCAACTTCATAAATCAAGAAGTCTTTAATCAAGGTTGTAATGGGGCCAAGGGGTAATAATGTGGTTAAAGAAAAGAAAGGAAAAGATATCACAAACGTTCCAAAGACTTCATAGAATTTAGAGACAAAATAAGATTTTGCAAATAAAACTTTCTCAATATTCTTTAGAAGTACATAATCACATAGGCTGAATATTTCATGTTGAGCCTTTACTTCATTCTCACCAACCTTGTAACATTCTTTTTTTTTTCTTTAACCAAAAGTTCAAGAGATGATTCAATTTTTTTTTTCATGGGAATGTATTTTTACAATGTTCCCTTTTCTTTTTCTCTTGACTTTTGCCTCTCTCCTCCCCCACACTTATCTTTTGTTCTAACCCAAATTTTCAAAAAGTATCCCTTGTTTTTGCAATATGTCTCAAGCATTCTAATCATCTTTTAAACAAGGGAAAAGATATAAATGTATTTATGCCAGGTGTAGGATATGGTTACCAAAGAAATAGCTTATTCATTGTAGGCTCAAATTGGTTCACTAGGGGGATATTCTCTTGGAACATCAATAAGGGATGGTTGTTTGGCCCTGGTTAAAAATCCTAATGCCTCTATCATATTCATGTTGTTACATGCATCAATATAGTCTCAAACGGTTTAAAGCAAGTTCTAGAGAATCATGTAATCATAAGAGCACTCAAGAAAGAAATTAGATTGATATGTATAATGCATCAATCATATAGGCTCAAAAACTCACAAGGATGATTATACAAGTCAGATTAAGTCTAAACATGCTTCTTTCTCAATCAACATATCATATTAACATTGGCTCAAAAAAATGACATCAAGCTCAATTCTCTTGAAAATCTTCTCACTAATATCTAGTTTAGACCTATGCAATTCATATATCATCATTGTATTAGAAAGGAACTAAAACACACTAAAAATAATAATAATTATTATATTAAAGACTCATAAAAAAAATAGTAGACAAAAATAAAAGAAATCCTAAATCATTCCCCCACACTTAATTCTTACATTGTCCACAATTTAAGTCTATTAACCCAAATGAAAGAATCATGTGTAAGAGAAAAGAACTAATAACATAAGCATAGGAACAACTAAGACTCAAAACAAAACAAATTCATGCAACCTAAATAATCCTAAAATACTAAACAAAAAATTAACAAATAAACATAAAAAAGAAAAAGAAAAACAATAAAAATAATAAAAGGAAAAGGAAAAGGAAAATAAAGAGAAAGAGAAAGAAAAAGAAAAAGCAAATCTGAATATGGCAGGTTGGCAATTTCTTCTTTAATTGGCCTGCCTTCCCAATTAACACTTGTGTTAGTGTTTTGAATCTAACCAACACCTATTCTTGGCATTTTAGGCTTGTCAGGCTCATACATGAAATTTCCCAAATTTATGCGTTTGAGAGGAAGCTTTCTTTGCACAATAGTGGATGCATTCTCCATTACAAGTACTATTCTATCATCCTTTGTGGTGCATATCTCATCGAGGAATGGAGCATATTTTGATACTTGTTGAATGGAATCCACAAACAAGTTGTTTAAGGTTTCCGGCATGTGTTGTTCATGTTCTTCCTCCTTGAACTTTGCAAATCTACTAGGAAAAGGTGGAGAAGAAACATTAGTAAAAAGTGGAACCTTAAACGTTACCTCAAGTGCCGAAATACTCTTATTTGGATATGTGGCTTCATTATCCTCAAGAATATAATCCATCTCTAATTTTGTCTCATCCTCATCTTGTTCCTCATTCCTCAAGGTCACAATAGTAGCATTCTCCTTTGGGTTAATCATCCTTTGGGCAGGGAGTTCATCAGATCTTTGTGCTACCCATCCCACCATACTACTAGCCAATTGGCTCATTTGCTTTTCCAAACTCTGGATGCTTGCCCTTGTTTCCTGTTGAAATTGCAAAGTATTAGTAACAAGAGAATAGACAAGATCTTCTAAAGAAGTACCTGAGTTTTGAGTCATATGTGGTGGCTGAAAAAGATCTGGTTCTTGAGACCATGATTGATTAAATCTAGATGGATGAGTGTAATTGGCATAAGGATCTATTTCTTGGTAATTTTCCAAGTAGCCATAATTAGTATGATCCCACCATCCCTCATGGTAAGTGTTTGAGTAATGATCATACAGTTGGTCTTGGAACACTTGATGGCCTTGACATCCTCCCATGGCCAATTGTTGAACTGGGGAGGTGAGATTGGCTTGTTGATTCTCCATGTTCATGTATGCCACCAACTCTTCAAGTGTTAGATTGCTCAATTCCATCGTTTTTTTTTTTAATTTGAAAAGAAAAACCTGTATGTACAAGAAAATAAAACTAATTAGAAGTGAAAATAAGAATAAACCAAGTAACAAATAAACTAAAGAAAGCAATCCCCGGCAACGGCGCCAAAAACTTGATGCACCCAAAAGAGTGTATCTTATTTAACCTTGCACTTAAAAAGAATCAATTGTAAAGTATAGCGATTAGCAAGGGTCGAGTCCTCAGGGATTGGGTTTTAGTTTATAAGTTAATAGTTTAAAACTTAAAAACAAGTAAACAAAAGTAAAGGGGATTTTGAGATCAGATTTAAACTAAAGTTAACAATAAGAATGAGAAAACAAGTAATTAAGAAGAATCAAATATGAGAGAAATATGGTTAAGGTTTCATTCTCCACCACTAGACATCATTAAGAATCAATTTCATATCTATCAATATTAATTAGCTATCAAAGTTAACAACCGTAGATAACAACAAGCTTTGTTACCCCAATCTTTCCTTAGTTCGTCGTTAAATAGAACAAGCTCTCTATTTAATCTCTAACTATCAAACAACCTAGAATAAGCTCTCTAAGTTCAATTTAATATCAGCTTTATGATGAGAAAGATAGGTTGATCTAAGCAACAAACACATAAGCTCGGATTGTTCAACTTAGGTTATGTTCCACTTTGCAATTATTGAAAACTTGACCATAATCATTAATCACAAATTGCCACTTATGAATAGGAAATCAAGACAATTACACGGATCAAGACTCCTAAACTAGCATTAGACAACTATCAAGTATTATCTAGTTAGCCACCTAAACAAATCAAAACATCACCATGAACAATTTTTATGGAAGAACATAAGCAACTTTGATAGAAAACAATGATAGATAGATTCTGAATATTAATTACAAAACATGTCTAGGGCTTTGAAATCACCCTTAACCAAATAAAATTTTAGCCTAGCATAGGCATAGAAATATATACATAAAACTAAAAAGAAAATAAAAGAATGGAGAAGAAGAAGAATAATGATGATCCCTTGAGTCTCCTCAAAAGATATCTAGTTTGTGGCTCAAAAGATGGTATTTATAAAGCTTTAAAACTCTGAGAATAAGTCCTTGCCGCACAAGTATGCCTGAAGGCAGAAAAATCACGTTTTTCTCTTTTTTTTTAGATTTGCGATTAGGGTTTTTCTGGCCGCAGGGTTCTTTAGGGAGATCTTCTAGCGCCATTTTGAATGCCCATTTCTTATCCGATTTGTTCCCATAATATATCGTTGGAAAGATAATCAAGTCAACTTCAGAAGTCAAGAAGGAAGTTTCTTCAAATAAAGATTCTAACATCATGTTGTCCTTGAAACAAGCTCTGGAGGTCAAATCTGCCTGATTGCTTTTCAACCAAAAATTGATATTTTTGACTCCCAAGTCTTCTTCCATCTTGTGATTACGATTTTGTAAGCTCTTTACCATCATTATTGACATCTTTTGACTTCATTCTCCTTATTGTACCTAAAATTCAAAAAAATATTATAAGTAAACAAGATAAAGATCGAAAACATAACAAAAACTAAAGGTAGAAAGGCATAAAATGTATATTTTATGAGCTTATCAGTTCATGTTGAAGTTCAACACAAAATGCGAATAGCTCTTAGGAAAGGAAGAAAGAATTAGATCAATGCTTAGATCATGATCCATAACCTATCCTATCTGCTCCAATCGGGTAATATACCCTATCATCTTAAGCACATGAGGCCTCACTGGGCTTCCCTCTGAAATCTTTGCTTGGAACAATTCCTTTGAGATGTCAAATCTCTCAGTGCGATTTCCCTTAGCGAACAGTTATTTAAGGTTAAGGATGATATCCTCAGCATTCATTGCCTCATGCTACTTTTGGAGATCGGCTGCCATACTAGCCAACATCACACATTTTGCTTGTAAGAGATCATCTCTATGAACTCTATAGGCCACCCTCTCCTCCTCAGTTGCATCAACAACAGGCTCATCTGGGATGGGCTCATTAAGAACATAAGCTTTCTTTTCCTGTGTCAAGACAATCTTAACATTGCGAAACCAATCAACGAAGTTCGATCGAGTTAACTTATTAGCATCAAGTATGCTTCTTAGTGATAATGCATTTGTCATTTTAGCGTTTATATCCTATATGAATCAAAACATTTAACAGTCAATAAATAGTAAGTAGTAATCATTTATGTTAGGCTTTAATACTTAAATGATTATTTTCATTATTTTAACAAAATAATAGCCCTCTACTACTATTTCAACAAATTTAACTTTTAAACTTCTTAATGAGCTAGGACCCCTTTCATTCTAGCATAACCTTAAGTGACTCAACAAGCTATGTTGAAACTAATTGAGTAGGTAACTTAATTTACCTATTATATTTCTATGCAACTCCTAGATCCAGTTAGGTGACAACTCTTTGCCTAAATACATCATATGCATTTGCCTAACTTTGCCTCTAAATGTCATGTGATCAAGTCTGAAAGCATCCAGATAACATAACACCTAGTTGAGTAAGACCCACCTTCAATAACTCAAACATGTTCGTACATAAGTTTGACCTTGAGTGACTCAACAAGCCTCCGAATGGAAGAACTCTGGTTATCTTGTTATGATGGTGGAAGGCAACTTATCATGCGTAACATGGACTCAATATAATTTAATGAGGGATTTCATTTAACTTTTATATTGGTCTCATTGATTTCATACTTGATTGACATGCATAGCATTCATTCAATTACATACATCGCATATATATAATTGAAAATAAATCTATCACATGGAATCTACTAGGATAACTATGGACTTTATTCTAATTTAGTTTTCTTGAGCCATTAGGAAACTAGTTGGTCAAATTCCTAAGGGATACCATACATAGTCTTCGAAAGCTTTGTTGGTAATCTCCTTGGTTGCTTCTTCTTGGCGCCTTGTCTCCTTACAAACTTGGAATTTACATAAATTCTACTTCTTATCCTAAATCCATATCTATAAAGAATATATTAGTTACATTGCTTTATCAGAAATCTCGACTACATTCGAGGGGAATTAGATGATAAGAGAATTTACAACTCGAGAATGAAAAAAAGAAGGCAGGGTGCATAGACCCTATTTATAAAATACCAATAAGAAAATTCAACCATACATTCCCTAGTCATACTAAGGTCTAGTCCATAACTGATGCACCCAAAAGAGTGTATCTTATTTAACCTTGCACTAAAAAGATAAATTGTAAGTATAGTAGTTAGCAAGGGTCGAGTCCTTAGGGATTGGGTTTTAGTTTATAAGTTAATAGTTTAAAACTTAAATTCAAGAACAATAAAAGAAAAGGGGTTTTTGAAGCCAGATTTAAACTAAAGTAAATAATAAGAATCAGATGCAAGGCGGTATAACCAGCCAATAAAAATATATATACTAAATTAGGCGGTATAACCAGCCAATAAAAATAAAACAAAGTTAATATACAAATTAGGCGGTATAACCAGCCAATAAAAATAAAACAAAGTTAATATACAAATTAGGCGGTATAACCAGCCAATAAAAATAAATATAGTCTTAAAAATAAGCAAACGAGAAAAGTAAGAAAACAAGTAAGTAAGACGAATCAAATATGAAAAATATGGTTAAGGTTTCATTCTCCACCACTAGACATCATTAAGAATCAATTTCAGATCTATCAATATCAACCAACTATCAAAGTTAACAACCGTAGATAACAACAAGCTCTGTTATCCCAATCTTTCCTTAGTTTGTCGTTAAATAGAACAAGCTCTCTATTTAATCTCTAACCATCAAACAACCTAGAATAAGCTCTCTAAGTTCAATTTAATGGCAGCTTTATGATGAGAAAGATAGGTTGATCTAAGCAACAAACACATAAGCTCGGATTGTTCAACTTAGGTTATGTTCCACTTTGCAATTATTGAAAACTTGACCATAATGATTAATCACAAATTGCCACTTATGAATAGGAAATCAAGACAATTACACGGATCAAGATTCCTAAACTAGCAATAGATAATTATCAAGATCTATCTAGTTGTACACCTAAACAAATCAAGACAACATCATGAACAATTCTTGTAGAAGAACATAAGCAACTTTGATAGAAAATTAATGATAGATAGAATCTGAAAATCAATTATAAAACATGTCTAGGGCTTTGAAATCACCCTTAACCAAATAGAAGTTTAGCCTAGCATAGCCATTATAAACATAAAATTAAATAGAATCTAAGAAGAAAATAAAAGAAAGAAAGAAGAAGAAGAAGAATATTAATTATCCAACCTCTTGCTCTTTCTAAAGAAAAAGAAAACTAGAGAAAAGAAAGAAGAAGAAAACTTAGAGAATTTTATTACAATGGCTAATATCCTACCAATGTACAATATGATCCTCTACAATCATCCAAGGCCCTCTATTTATACACATTTTGGAGGGCTAAATGACAAGAGACAAGCTTTACAAATTTCAAAGGTAGGTATAATAGGTGGGTGAATTTTTCTAACAATTTTCGTCATATTGTATGACAATTTTGATCAGCCAACTTGATGGTCGATTTCGTCAATGTTGGAGGCCTGATCTGATCACATGGTCTTCTAGAAAAAGGTTCCCCTATCCGTTACGGATCCATAGCCGTTGGAATCAGCTCATTTGCTGATGTGGATAAGCAGATATGGGCAAAATACGAAAACAGGTCAGCACAGACGTCATTGCACATCAGCCAACTTGATGGTCGATTTCGCTAGGGAAAACGACTCCGTTTCAAGAAGTGTAAAACATGAAAAAGATAGATATGCCTCTTAGCTTTGCACGGCTACAAATTTTAGCCTTATTGCTTCAGTGAAACTCCAGATATAGCTGATATGGCAAAAGGTGTCGAAACTGGAACTGAACTGGATTTGCCCTTAATTCTAGTAATCTGAAATCACTCAAAGAAACTTGTGAAAAACACCAAATTACATAAAAATATAAAAGATCATAAACACAATTAGACTAAACAATAATAACTCGTATTTGACACAAAACAATAATAAAACATAACTAAAAACTATATAATTATACGAGTTATCACACCCCCACACTTAGATTGTTGCTAGTCCCTAGCAACGACTCAATAAAAATAAAATAAGAAAATCTAATCTAATCCATTTTCGTAGGAAATCACGGTGGCACTTAGCATGTGACACAAGCCTTTAAACCCCTAGGTGTCCCTAGTGGACGAGTTTAGTCTCGTGAGGGTTTACTAGGACGATACCCACAAACATTGAAAACATAAGAAAAACTAAAAATAATAATTATAACTAATCCTTCCAATATAAATTAGAGATAATCATTGGACAAGTCTTAAAAACTAATCAATAGCTTAAAAAATTTCTCAAAAAATCATGCTTAAATGTAATTTGTTTGAGTTAAGCCAATATTAGCATAACATATCTCAATCAAAATAGTGCATGTTCAAATTTAATCTCAAGTTCTCACATGGGATACCCTCATGATTTTCACTCTTTAAAGAAGTGGTGAAGTGTTTACACTCAATCAATCTCATGAAAACAGTTCTACCATATTCTTGCTTGTCCACCTATTCTCCACTATTTAGATCATACAACTTCATGAATCAAGAGGTCTTTAATCAAGGTTGTAATGGGGCCAAGGGGTTTGTAATGTGGTTGAAGAACAAAAGGATAAAGATATCACAAAGGTTCCAAAGAGTTCATAAAGTTTAGAGACATAAAAAGATCATACAAAGAAATTTCTCAAAACTCTTTACAAGTACATAGTCACCTAGGCCGAATATTCATGTTGGGCCTTTTCTTCATTCTAAACAACTTTGTAACATCTTTTTTTTTTTTTTTTTACACAAATTCAAGAGATGATTCATATTTTTTACATAGGAATGTATTTGCCAGTATTCCATTTCTTTTTCTCTTGACTTTTCTTTTCTTTTCCCCCCACACTTATTTCTTGTTTCTAACCCAAATTTTTAACTAAAAATATCCCTTGTTTTTTTTGCAATATGTCTCAAAATATATAATCCATCTTTAGAACAAGGGTAAGGATATAAGTATATTTAGGCTAGGTGTAAGTTGTGGTTACCAATAAAACAGCATATTTAATGTAGGCTCAAATTGGCTCACTAGTGGGGATGTTCTCTTAGAACATTAATAATGGATGGCTGTTTGGCTCTGGTTATAATCCTAATGCCTCTATCATATTCATGTTGTCACATGTATCAATATAGTCTCAAACGGTTTAAAGCAAGTTCTAGAGAATCATGTAATCATAAGAGCACTCAAGAAAGAAATTAGATTGATTTGTATAATGCATCAATCATTATAGGCTCAAAAACTCACAAGGATGATTATACAAGTCAGATTAAGTCTAAACATGCTTCTTTCTCAATCAACATATCATATTAACATTGGCTCATAAAAAGGTTGACATCAAGCTCAATTCTCATGAAAATCTTCTCACTAATAAATCTGTTTTAGACTTATGCAATTCATATCTCATCATTGTATTAAAAAGGAACTAAAACACACTAAAAAAAAATAATAATAAAGACTCATAAAAAAAAATAGTAGACAAAAATAAAAGAAATCCTAAATCATTCCCCCCACACTTAATTCTTACATTGTCCTCAATGTAAGTCTATTAACCCAAATGAAAGAATCATGTGTAAGAGAAAAGAACTAATAACATAAGAATAGGAACAACTAAGACTCAAAACAAAACAAAACAAACCCATGCAACCTAAATAATCCTAAAATACTAAACAAACAATTAACAAATAAACATAAAAACAATAAAAATAATAAAAGAAAAAGGAAAAGGAAAAGAAAGCAAATCTGAGTATGGCAGGTGGTAATTTCTTCATTAATTGGGTTGCCTTCCCAATTAGTACTTGATTTAAGTTGTCCAACCTAACCAACACCCCTTCTTGGCTGTTTAGGATTTGCAAGATCATACAAGAAACTTCCCGAATTTGTGCGTTTTGTAGGGCGGTTTCTTTGCACCATAGTGGATGCATTCTCCATTACAAGTATTATTCCATCATCCTTTGTGGTGCATAGCTCGTCAAAGAATGGTGCATATTTTGGTATTTGTTGAATGGCATCCACAAACAAGTTGTTTAAGGTTTCCGGCATGTGTTGTTCATGTTCTTCCTCCTTGAACTTTGCAAATCTACTAGGAAAAGGTGGAGAAGAAACATTAGTAAAAAGTGGAACCTTAAACGTTACCTCAGGTACCGAAATACTCTTATTTGGATCTGTGGCTTCATTATCCTCAAGAATAGAATCCATCTCTAATTCTGTCTCATCCTCATCTTGTTCCTCATTCCTCAAGGTCACAATAGTAGTATTCTCCTTTGGGTTAATCATTGTTTGGGCAGAGAGTTCTTCAGATCTTTGTGCTACCCATACCACCATACTACTAGCCAATAGGCTCATTTGCCTTTCCAAACTCCGGATGCTTGCCCTTGTTTCCTGTTGAAATTGCAAAGTATTAGTAACAAGAGAATCGACAAGATCTTCTAAAGAAGTACCTGAGTTTTGAGTCATATGTGGTGGTTGAAGAAGATCTGGTTCTTGAGACCATGATTGATTGAAGCTAGATGGATGAGTGTAATTGGCATAAGGATCTACTTCTTGGTAATTTTCTGAGTAGCCATAATTAGTATGATCCCACCATCCCTCATGGTAAGTGTTTGAGTAATGATCATACAGTTGGTCTTGGAACACTTGATGGCCTTGACATCCTCCCATGGCCAATTGTTGAACTGGGTAGGTGAGATTGTCTTGTTGATTTTCCATGTTCATGTATGCCACCAACTCTTCAAGTGTTAGATTGCTCAATTCCATCGTTTTTTTTTTTTTTTTTTTTTTTCAAAATTTGATAAGAAAAACTTGTATGTACAAGAAAAATAAAATTAATTACAACTGAAAATAAGAATAAACCAATGAACTAATAAACTAAAGAAAGCAATCCCCGGCAACGGCGCCAAAAATTTGATGCACCCAAAAGAGTGTATCTTATTTAACCTTGCACTAAAAAGATAAATTGTAAGTATAGTAGTTAGCAAGGGTCGAGTCCTCAGGGATTGGGTTTTAGTTTATAAGTTAATAGTTTAAAACTTAAATTCAAGAACAATAAAAGAAAAGGGGTTTTTGAAGCCAGATTTAAACTAAAGTAAATAATAAGAATCAGATGCAAGGCGGTATAACCAGCCAATAAAAATATATATACTAAATTAGGCGGTATAACCAGCCAATAAAAATAAAACAAAGTTAATATACAAATTAGGCGGTATAACCAGCCAATAAAAATAAAACAAAGTTAATATACAAATTAGGCGGTATAACCAGCCAATAAAAATAAATATAGTCTTAAAAATAAGCAAACGAGAAAAGTAAGAAAACAAGTAAGTAAGACGAATCAAATATGAAAAATATGGTTAAGGTTTCATTCTCCACCACTAGACATCATTAAGAATCAATTTCAGATCTATCAATATCAACCAACTATCAAAGTTAACAACCGTAGATAACAACAAGCTCTGTTATCCCAATCTTTCCTTAGTTTGTCGTTAAATAGAACAAGCTCTCTATTTAATCTCTAACCATCAAACAACCTAGAATAAGCTCTCTAAGTTCAATTTAATGGCAGCTTTATGATGAGAAAGATAGGTTGATCTAAGCAACAAACACATAAGCTCGGATTGTTCAACTTAGGTTATGTTCCTGATGCACCCAAAAGAGTGTATCTTATTTAACCTTGCACTAAAAAGATCAATTGTAAGTATAATGATTAGCAAGGGTCGAGTCCTCAGGGATTGGGTTTTAATTTATGAGTTATTAGTTTATAACTTACGTTCAAAGAAAACAATAAAAAAAAGGGGTTTTTGAAGCCATATTTAAACTAAGTAAATAATAAGAATAAGATGCAAGGCGGTATAACCAGCCAATAAAAATATATATACTAAATTAGGCGGTATAACCAGCCAATAAAAATATATATACTAAATTAGGCGGTATAACCAGCCAATAAAAATAAAACAAAGTTAATATACAAATTAGGCGGTATAACCAGCCAATAAAAATAAATATAAAAAATAAGCAAACTAAAAGTAAGAAAACAAGTAAGTAAGAAGAATTAAATATGAAAAATATGGTTAAGGTTTCATTCTCCACCACTAGACATCATTAAGAATCAATTTCAGATCTATCAATATCAACCAACTATCAAAGTTAACAACCGTAGATAACAACAAGCTCTGTTATCCCAATCTTTCCTTAGTTTGTCGTTAAATAGAACAAGCTCTCTATTTAATCTCTAACCATCAAACAACCTAGAATAAGCTCTCTAAGTTCAATTTAATGGCAGCTTTATGATGAGAAAGATAGGTTGATCTAAGCAACAAACACATAAGCTCGGATTGTTCAACTTAGGTTATGTTCCACTTTGCAATTATTGAAAACTTGACCATAATCATTAATCACAAATTGCCACTTATGAATAGGAAATCAAGACAATTACACGGATCAAGACTCCTAAACTAGCAATAGATAATTATCAAGATCTATCTAGTTGTACACCTAAATAAATCTAGACAACATCATGAACAATTCTTGTAGAAGAACATAAGCAACTTTGATAGAAAATTAATGATAGATAGAATCTGAAAATCAATCACAAAACATGTCTAGGGCTTTGAAATCACCCTTAACCAAATAGAAGTTTAGCCTAGCATAGGCATTGTAAACATAAACATAAAATTAAAGAAAATCTAAGAAGAAAATAAAAGAAAGAAAGAAGAAGAGGAAGAATATTAATTATCCAACCTCTTGCTCTCTCTAAAGAAAAAGAAAACTAGAGAAAAGAAAGAAAACTAGAGAAAAGAAAGAAGAAGAAAACTTAGAGAATTTTATTAAAATGGCTAATATCCTACCTATGTACAATATGATCCCTTACAATCATCCAAGGCCCTCTATTTATACACATTTTGGAGGGCTAAATGACAAGAGACAAGCTTTACAAATTTCAAAGGTAGGTATATGACGATTTTGATCAGCCAACTTGATGGTCGATTTCGTCAATATTGGAGGCCTGATCTGATCACATGGTCTTCTAGAAAAAGGTTCCCCTATCAGTTACGGAACCATAGCCATTGGAATCAGCTCATTTTCTGATGTGGTTAAGCAGATATGGGCAAAATACGAAAACATGTCAGCACAGACGTCATTGCACATCAGCCACCTTGATGGTCGATTTCTTCAATATTGGAGGCCTGATCTGATCACATGGTCTTCTAGACAAAGGTTCCCCTATCAGTTACGGAACCATAGCCATTGGAATCAGCTCATTTGCTGATGTGGTTAAGCAGATATGGGCAAAATACGAAAACATGTCAGCACAGACGTCATTGCACATCAGCCAACTTGATGGTCGATTTCGCTAGGGAAAACGACTCCGTTTTAAGAAGTGTAAAACATGAAAAAGATAGATATGCCTCTTAGCTTTGCATGGCTACAAATTTCAGCCTTATTGCTTCAGTTAAACTCGAGATATAGCTGATATGGCAAAAGGTGTCGGAACTGAAACTGAACTGGATTTGCCCTTAATTCTAGTAATCTGAAATCACTCAAAGAAACTTGTGAAAAACACCAAAATACATAAAAATATAAAAGATCATAAACACAATTAGACTAAACAATAATAACTCGTATTTGACACAAAACATTAATAAAACATAACTAAAAACTATATAATTATACGAGTTATCACACCCCCACACTTAGATTGTTGCTAGTCCCTAGCAACGACTCAATAAAAATAAAATAAGAAAATCTAATCTAATCCATTTTCGTAGGAAATCACGGTGGCACTTAGCATGTGACACAAGCCTTTAAACCCCTAGGTGTCCCTAGTGGACGAGTTTAGTCTCGTGAGGGTTTACTAGAACGATACCCACAAACATTGAAAAACTAAAATATAAATAAACTGCATATACTAAAAATATTTACTCCTAATCCTTTCAATACAAATTAGATACAATATTTGAACAAGTCTTATAAACTAATCAATAGCTTAAAGAATTTCACAAAAAATCATGCTTGAATGTAAATTGTTTGAGTTAAGCCAATATTAGCATAACATATCTCAATCAAAATATTGCATGTTCAAATTTAATCTCAACTTCTCACATGGGATACCCTCATGATTTTCACTCTTTAAAGTAGTGGTGAAGTGTTTACACTCAATCAATCTCATGAAAACAGTTCTACCATATTCTTGCTTGTCCACCTATTCTCCACTATTTAGATCATACAACTTCATGAATCAAGAGGTCTTCAATCAAGGTTGTAATGGGGCCAAGGGGTTTGTAATGTGGTTGAAGAACAAAAGGATAAAGATATCACAAAGGTTCCAAAGAGTTCATAAAGTTTAGAGACATAAAAAGATCATAGAAAGAAACTTCTCAAAACTCTTTACAAGTACATAGTCACCTAGGCCGGATATTTATGTTGGGCCTTTTCTTCATTCTAAACGACTTTGTAACATCTTTTTCTTTTTCCACAAATTCAAGAGATGATTCATATATATTTTTTTTTACATAGGAATGTATTTGCCAGTATTTCATTTCTTTTTCTCTTGACTTTTCTTTTCTTTCCCCCCCACACTTATTTCTTGTTTCTAACCCAAATTTTTAACTAAAAATATCCCTTGTCTTTGCAACTTGTCTCAAAACATGCTAATTCATCTTTGGAACAAAGGTAAAGATATAAGTATATTTAGGTTAGGGACAAGTTATGGTTACCAAAGAGATAGCTTATTCAATGTAGGCTCAAATTGGTTCACTAAGGGTGTGTTCTCTTGGAACATCAATAAGGGATGGCTGTTTGGCTCTGGCTAAAAATCCTAATGCCTCTATCATATTCATGTTGTCACATGTATCAATATAGTCTCAAACGGTTTAAAGCAAGTTCTAGAGAATCCTGTAATCATAAGAGCACTCAAGAAAGAAATTAGATTGATTTGTATAATGCATCAATCATTATAGGCTCAAAAACTCACAAGGATGATTATACAAGTCAGATTAAGTCTAAACATGCTTCTTTCTCAATCAACATATTATATTAACATTGGCTCATAAAAAGGGTGACATCAAGCTCAATTCTCATGAAAATCTTCTCACTAATAACCAGTTTAGACCTATGCAATTCATATCTCATCATTGTATTAAAAAGGAACTAAAACACACTAAAAATAATAATAATAATAAAGACTCATAAAAAAAAAAAAAGTAGACAAAAATAAAAGAAATCCTAAATCATTCCCCCCACACTTAATTCTTACATTGTCCTCAATGTAAGTCTATTAACACAAATGAAAGAATCATGTGTAAGAGAAAAGAACTAATAACATAAGAATAGGAACAACTAAGACTCAAAACAAAACAAACTCATGCAACCTAAATAATCCTAAAATACTAAACAAAAATTAACAAGTAAACATAAAAAGATTAAAATCAAACTGACAAGGTATGTCTCAAGTCTCCCTTACTCAGACCTTGTTCAGAATGAATACTTCTAAATTGCTTAAAACACAACAAACTCTTTTTTTTTTTTTTTTTGAAAAGAAGAATCAAACTGACAAGGTATGTCTCAAGTCTCCCTTACTCAGACCTTGTTCAGAATGAATACTTCTTAAATTTTTTTTTTTTTTTTTTTTTTTTTTTTAAATTAGCAAAATATGTCCCTTACCCCCTACTAAAATATGACAATGTCCCCAATGTCAAATTTTAAAGGTAGAATTTAGGAGATATTACCTGCAGAGGTTGCTAACCACTTATTATAACTGAGACACAACAAGCAAAATGTTAGATAATGTCACAAAGACAAAGTGCAATCCACTCCTTGCTCGTCCATATCTCTTTTTCTTTTTCCGAGCGTTTGCGAAACAACCGTAGCAGATAAACACTCATAAGCTTGGAGCTTTTTAAGTAAATCTTCAATGGTTGTAGCAGAAATTATGGTTCTCCTTGCCTCTGAAAACATGAATCCATTATCCACAGCATTATCTAAATATAAAAGCAAATTACTAAAATAACCATTAATATTAAGCAAACCAATGGGTTTCTTATTTGTGACCAAAGATGACCAAGAAGCCACGCAAGCTATTTCTTCCAATGTACCCAGACCTCCTGGTAAAGCAATGAATGCATCGGCAGAATGGTACATGATTGTTATCCGTTCAGGGACACTCCAGACTTGTATTTCCTTACCCACGGTAGGTCCACAAAAACTTGTGAATAGTTTTGGTACGATTCCTAGAACTGGACTTCCTCCGGCGTGTGCTGCTGTAGCGACTGCTCCCATTAAACCCGTACTACCGCCTCCATAAATCAACTGGATCTTTTGTTGGGCAAGTATTACTCCAACTCTTATGGCTTCATCAGCGAATATGTTATTTTTCCCGGGATAAGCACCTCCAAAGACACAAATTTTTTTAATGCGCTGGGACGAAGTACTTTCCATTTTTTTTTTTTTTTTTTTTCGAGTGCCTGAAAGAGAATGAGTACATGGTGTAATATATAGAGGACTGAGTAGTGAATCAGACAAGAGTAATAATGTCGCCGAAAGTGTATCTGACCTGTCAGAAGAAAATGTTAACCTAACAAAAGATTTTTGCGTGATTTCAGGAAGAAAATCAAAAAGAGAAGAAAAAATCAACCGTAAAAGAAAAATAAAAAAAAAACGAGAATAATTACACAAATCGAACAACACGTAAATTAAAACAAAATAAAGTTATTGCAAATCAAACCAAAAGCTGAGAAGTCATTTATTGTAGTTGTGATTGTGGCTCACATCTTCCTCTGGTTTTACGTCCAGAAACGGCTTAAACGCCTTCTATGAGTCGAGGATATGCTTCCCATCCAGTTTTCTTACAAGCTGGCAAACAGGGTCTTTTAACATCAGATTCCCAAGATGTTGCCATTCCCTTTGGAATTGCGGCCATAAATCAAGAATTTCTCTTTGTACGTCTCCACTAGGATGCGTCTCAAGAAAAAGTTGGATATTACCCAAATTCTCCTTACTCAGTCCATCCTTAATGAATTCAATTTTATCATCTCGATTAGAGGACGGAATCCCAATAGAACGACATTTACCGTTACACGTCCATCGTGCACATTTGTGGCAATTTGAACTCATGCGCTTTGCTCGTCGCTTCTTTGCAAAAGTGCTTCTACCTGTACCTGGTAAATGCAAAACAGGAAGATATTCATCTTCACGTACCTTGGCTTCAATTATCCAACGTATGTCTCCAGGAATCCCTTTCTGCATAAGCATTCTTAATCTTTCGAAACGAACTTGGTAAAGCTTCAGTAAAATATTTCGAGGAAAAGGAGGAAATCGTTTCTGCAATCTTGTGAGATTATCATCCATCCTGAAAAGAAAAAAATTGAAAGAGAAATTGGAAGAGAAATTTATATACAATATCAGTTTTGTGGGTAGCTGATGGAACCGATTTAAATAATCACGGAGTACCGTTATCCGCCATTTAACCGGGGTAAAAAAATTAAAAATTATATTTACATCTAGTTATTTTAAAAACAAGGATCAGAAAGAAAAACAACCTAAAAAGACTCAAAAACAAAAAACTCTAAATAAAATCCTAAATTACTAAACAAATAAACATAAAAATAAATAAATAAAAACAATAAAAAATAATAAAAGGAAAAGGAAAAGAAAGCAAATCTGAGTATGGCAGGTTGGTAATTTCTTCATTAATTGGACTGCCTTCCCAATTAGTACTGATTTAAGTTGTCCAACCTAACCAACACCCCTTCTTGGCTTTTTAGGCTTGTTAGGCTCATACATGAAACTTCCCAAATTTGAACGTTTGATAGGAAGCTTTCTTTGCACAAAACTGGATGCATTCTCCATTACAAGTATTATTCCATCATCCTTTGTGGTGCATATCTCATCGAGGAATGGAGCATATGTTGGTACTTGTTGAATGGCATCCACAAACAAACTGTTTAAGGTTTCCAGCATGTTTTGTTCATGTTCTTCCTCCTTGAACTTTGCAAATCTACTAGGAAAAGGTGGAGAAGAAACATTAGTAAAAATTGGAATCTTAAACGTTACCTCAGGTGCTGAAATACTCTTATTTGGATTTGTGGCTTCATTATCCTCAAGAATAGAATCCATCTCTAATTTTGTCTCATCCTCATCTTGTTCATCATTCTTCAAGGTCACAATAGTAGCATTCTCCTTTGGGTTAATCATCGTTTGGGCAGAGAATTCTTCAGATCTTTGTGCTACCCATACCACCATACTACTAGCCAATAGGCTTATTTGCCTTTCCAAACTCTGGATACTTGCCCTTGTTTCCTGTTGGAATTGCAAAGTATTAGTAACAAGAGAATCGACAAGATCTTCTAAAGAAGTACCTGAGTTTTGAGTCATATGTGGTGGTTGAAGAAGATCTGGTTCTTGAGACCATGATTGATTGAAGCTAGATGGATGAGTGTAATTGGCATAAGGATCTACTTCTTGGTAATTTTCTGAGTAGCCATAATTAGTATGATCCCACCATCCCTCATGGTAAGTGTTTGAGTAATGATCATACTGTTGGTCTTGGAACACTTGATGGCCTTGACATCCTCCCATGGCCAATTGTTGAACTGGGTAGGTGAGATTGGCTTGTTGATTTTCCATGTTCATGTATGCCACCAACTCTTCAAGTGTTAGATTGCTCAATTCCATCGTTTTTTTTTTTTTTTTTTTTTTTTTCAAAATTTGATAAGAAAAACTTGTATGTACAAGAAAATAGAACTAATTAGAACTGAAAATAAGAATAAACCAAGTAACAAATAAACTAAAGAAAACAATCCCCGGCAACGGCGCCAAATATTTGATGCACCCAAAAGAGTGTATCTTATTTAACCTTGCACTAAAAAGATCAATTGTAAGTATAATGATTAGCAAGGGTCGAGTCCTCAGGGATTGGGTTTTAATTTATGAGTTATTAGTTTATAACTTACGTTCAAAGAAAACAATAAAAAAAAGGGGTTTTTGAAGCCATATTTAAACTAAGTAAATAATAAGAATAAGATGCAAGGCGGTATAACCAGCCAATAAAAATATATATACTAAATTAGGCGGTATAACCAGCCAATAAAAATATATATACTAAATTAGGCGGTATAACCAGCCAATAAAAATAAAACAAAGTTAATATACAAATTAGGCGGTATAACCAGCCAATAAAAATAAATATAAAAAATAAGCAAACTAAAAGTAAGAAAACAAGTAAGTAAGAAGAATTAAATATGAAAAATATGGTTAAGGTTTCATTCTCCACCACTAGACATCATTAAGAATCAATTTCAGATCTATCAATATCAACCAACTATCAAAGTTAACAACCGTAGATAACAACAAGCTCTGTTATCCCAATCTTTCCTTAGTTTGTCGTTAAATAGAACAAGCTCTCTATTTAATCTCTAACCATCAAACAACCTAGAATAAGCTCTCTAAGTTCAATTTAATGGCAGCTTTATGATGAGAAAGATAGGTTGATCTAAGCAACAAACACATAAGCTCGGATTGTTCAACTTAGGTTATGTTCCACTTTGCAATTATTGAAAACTTGACCATAATCATTAATCACAAATTGCCACTTATGAATAGGAAATCAAGACAATTACACGGATCAAGACTCCTAAACTAGCAATAGATAATTATCAAGATCTATCTAGTTGTACACCTAAATAAATCTAGACAACATCATGAACAATTCTTGTAGAAGAACATAAGCAACTTTGATAGAAAATTAATGATAGATAGAATCTGAAAATCAATCACAAAACATGTCTAGGGCTTTGAAATCACCCTTAACCAAATAGAAGTTTAGCCTAGCATAGGCATTGTAAACATAAACATAAAATTAAAGAAAATCTAAGAAGAAAATAAAAGAAAGAAAGAAGAAGAGGAAGAATATTAATTATCCAACCTCTTGCTCTCTCTAAAGAAAAAGAAAACTAGAGAAAAGAAAGAAAACTAGAGAAAAGAAAGAAGAAGAAAACTTAGAGAATTTTATTAAAATGGCTAATATCCTACCTATGTACAATATGATCCCTTACAATCATCCAAGGCCCTCTATTTATACACATTTTGGAGGGCTAAATGACAAGAGACAAGCTTTACAAATTTCAAAGGTAGGTATATGACGATTTTGATCAGCCAACTTGATGGTCGATTTCGTCAATATTGGAGGCCTGATCTGATCACATGGTCTTCTAGAAAAAGGTTCCCCTATCAGTTACGGAACCATAGCCATTGGAATCAGCTCATTTTCTGATGTGGTTAAGCAGATATGGGCAAAATACGAAAACATGTCAGCACAGACGTCATTGCACATCAGCCACCTTGATGGTCGATTTCTTCAATATTGGAGGCCTGATCTGATCACATGGTCTTCTAGACAAAGGTTCCCCTATCAGTTACGGAACCATAGCCATTGGAATCAGCTCATTTGCTGATGTGGTTAACCAGATATGGGCAAAATACGAAAACATGTCAGCACAGACGTCATTGCACATCAGCCAACTTGATGGTCGATTTCGCTAGGGAAAACGACTCCGTTTTAAGAAGTGTAAAACATGAAAAAGATAGATATGCCTCTTAGCTTTGCATGGCTACAAATTTCAGCCTTATTGCTTCAGTTAAACTCGAGATATAGCTGATATGGCAAAAGGTGTCGGAACTGAAACTGAACTGGATTTGCCCTTAATTCTAGTAATCTGAAATCACTCAAAGAAACTTGTGAAAAACACCAAAATACATAAAAATATAAAAGATCATAAACACAATTAGACTAAACAATAATAACTCGTATTTGACACAAAACATTAATAAAACATAACTAAAAACTATATAATTATACGAGTTATCAGTTCCACTTTGCAATTATTGAAAACTTGACCATAATGATTAATCACAAATTGCCACTTATGAATAGGAAATCAAGACAATTACACAGATCAAGATTCCTAAACTAGCAATAGATAATTATCAAGATCTATCTAGTTGTACACCTAAACAAATCAAGACAACATCATGAACAATTCTTGTAGAAGAACATAAGCAACTTTGATAGAAAATTAATGATAGATAGAATCTGAAAATCAATTATAAAACATGTCTAGGGCTTTGAAATCACCCTTAACCAAATAGAAGTTTAGCCTAGCATAGCCATTATAAACATAAAATTAAATAGAATCTAAGAAGAAAATAAAAGAAAGAAAGAAAGAAGAAGAAGAAGAATATTAATTATCCAACCTCTTGCTCTTTCTAAAGAAAAAGAAAACTAGAGAAAAGAAAGAAGAAGAAAACTTAGAGAATTTTATTACAATGGCTAATATCCTACCAATGTACAATATGATCCTCTACAATCATCCAAGGCCCTCTATTTATACACATTTTGGAGGGCTAAATGACAAGAGACAAGCTTTACAAATTTCAAAGGTAGGTATAATAGGTGGGTGAATTTTTCTAACAATTTTCGTCATATTGTATGACAATTTTGATCAGCCAACTTGATGGTCGATTTCGTCAATGTTGGAGGCCTGATCTGATCACATGGTCTTCTAGAAAAAGGTTCCCCTATCAGTTAGGGATCCATAGCCGTTGGAATCAGCTCATTTTCTGATGTGGATAAGCAGATATGGGCAAAATACGAAAACAGGTCAGCACAGACGTCATTGCACATCAGCCAACTTGATGGTCGATTTCGCTAGGGAAAACGACTCCGTTTCAAGAAGTGTAAAACATGAAAAAGATAGATATGCCTCTTAGCTTTGCACGGCTACAAATTTTAGCCTTATTGCTTCAGTGAAACTCCAGATATAGCTGATATGGCAAAAGGTGGTGAAACTGGAACTGAACTGGATTTGCCTTTAATTCTAGTAATCTGAAATCACTCAAAGAAACTTGTGAAAAACACCAAATTACATAAAAATATAAAAGATCATAAACACAATTAGACTAAACAATAATAACTCGTATTTGACACAAAACAATAATAAAACATAACTAAAAACTATATAATTATACGAGTTATCAATAACCATCCTCCATGCATACATAATCATATTATAAGCATGAAATATAAACATGCATAGTCAATATCACCTGGTGAACTTGTGTACTATTTGCATAAAATGTCACCAAATAAATCTAAGACAATTTATCAAATCATTCTAGCAATTTCGGTTCCAACTATTAAAACACTTCTAATAACATCTTAACAATTAAGAAGGCTATCTTGAAATCGGACTTTACCTAACTTTTAGGTTGCTTGTGTTAATTAGGAAAAAACATTTTAGCATGCTCAAAATCCTAAACCTTTTAGGACTTCTATTTTTTGTCTTATACCAGATCTTTAAGTTTGTAATCCATCCTAACCTTTTAGGAAATTAAAGTCTTATTAGGTAACTCTTACCTAATCATACTACATGTTTCTCCTAACCTTTAGGATTCACACTCCCACTAGGAAACGGTTTCCTTGTTAGAGTAGGACTATAACTATCACACCCAAAATTCAAGGCATGTGACCTGCCAGAGAAAAGGTATGCCCCTGCCTCCGAAGCCTGAGTATACTTGTAGACACCTAATTTTGTCCGGACCCCTAAATCAGGTACATTTTCTTCCTAAATTGGTGTT
Source organism: Fremontodendron californicum (assembly GCA_030761205.1). Classification (NCBI taxonomy): domain Eukaryota; kingdom Viridiplantae; phylum Streptophyta; class Magnoliopsida; order Malvales; family Malvaceae; genus Fremontodendron; species Fremontodendron californicum. Next base: position 8,392,569 of record JAULJL010000037.1, read on the forward strand.
TCAGAATGCTAAAAGGCTTTTCTCATCCTGCAGGTGGTACTCCGAGACTTAGTCTAAGAAAGTAGACATAAAAAGTCAAACTGAAAAAAAAGTCAACCTTAAAAAAATAATCCTGGAAAAGTCAACCCTAGAAAAGTCAACTACTAAAAAAGTCAACCCACTTTCAAAATCAAGATTTGACGTTCAATTGAAAAACGGTGAAAGAATTTTGATAATCCGAGGTCTACATTGAAGGATATGGAGTTCGGAAGTTGGGTTACGAGATTTAGTAGAAAGGAAACCCTAATTCGAGAAATTTGGGAAAAAGTGCTTAAACGATCAAATTGGTCAAAATTGAAGATCTCAAATGAAAGATAAGCACTGACTACGGGTAATGGAGAAGCTACTTGGAAGAAAAACTGATAAAAAAGTCAATTCGGAAGAAAACCGAGAATTAGGATTTTTTGTGGATTTTGGTGAAATTTGGAAAAATTGCAGAAATGGCCCAATTCAGAAGATCTAAAGCCCTTAATTGATGAGAAATGATTAAACAAGAAATATCCCGAGGGTCAATTTAAAGAAAATCTGAAAATCGGACTTGTTTTGAGCAAAACTGGATTTCGGAGGCAAAAAGGCAAAATTGGAAAATATGGGAAAAATAGCAAATGAACTCCAAAAATTTTGAAAATTTGCAAATCTCATTCTTAAATCATTTCGAAGAGATAGGCGAAAGAAAATCTTGATTCGGAGTTCGTTTGCAAAATGGCCAAATACCGAAAAAATAGTAAATGAGCTCCAAAAATTATGAAAACTTCCAGATCACATTTTTAAATTATTTGGAAGAGATAGGTGAAGAAAAATTTGGATTCAGAGCTCGTTTAAAAAAGGTAAAGTTCGGGTGCATAAAAGGGGTACTTTCGAAAATAAATCGGAAATAAATAGCAAATGGACTCGGACAATTTTGAAAACTTCCAGAATTCAATTTCTTATTATTTTGGAAGTATTAAAAAAAGAAAATTCGAATTTGGAATCGGTTTGCTATTTATCTAAGTTCGGGAGGTAAAAAGGTCATTTCACCAAGGAAACCAAAAAGGGCAAATTGGTAATTGGGCAAAATATGAAAGAAGAAGGAATTGCTGTGATTTTTTTTCTTCTCTTGGTCAGCCAACATAGTGGAGAAGAAGGAAGCTTGAACGATGTAATTCCCTAGTCACTATCATGCCACATGCTACCACTAACACCTTGCAAATAGTCCCCCCTACATCCAATGGCTTAGTGCCTTGTAGGAAAGTTGAATGCACCATCCAATGGTCAAGTTTAAATGCCAAAGTGACATTTTTATTTGTCATAAAATAACCCTCATCTAATCTATCAACATTAATTGGGTTTTAGTTTATAAGTTAATAGTTTAAAACTTAAAAACAAGTAAACAAAAGTAAAGGAGATTTTGAAATCAGATTTAAGCTAAACTTAACAATAAGAATAAGAAAGCAAGTAATTAAGAAGAATCAAATATGAAAAATATGGTTAAGGTTTCATTCTCCACCACTAGACATCATTAAGAATCAATTTCATATCTATCAACATTAATTAGCTATGCATCTTTGAATATAGTAGGCCAATAAAATCCAGAATCAAGAACTTTCATGGCTGTTCTTTTGGATCCAAAGTGTCCTCCACATGCATAAGAGTGACAAAACGTGAGAATAGATTGAAATTCAGATTCGAGTACTGATGCACCCAAAAGAGTGTATCTTATTTAACCTTGCACTAAAAAGATAAATTGTAAGTATAGTAGTTAGCAAGGGTCGAGTCCTCAGGGATTGGGTTTTAGTTTATAAGTTAATAGTTTAAAACTTAAATTCAAGAACAATAAAAGAAAAGGGGTTTTTGAAGCCAGATTTAAACTAAAGTAAATAATAAGAATAAGATGCAAGGCGGTATAACCAGCCAATAAAAATATATATACTAAATTAGGCGGTATAACCAGCCAATAAAAATAAAACAAAGTTAATATACAAATTAGGCGGTATAACCAGCCAATAAAAATAAATATAAAAAATAAGCAAACTAAAAGTAAGAAAACAAATAAGTAAGAAGAATCAAATATGAAAAATATGGTTAAGGTTTCATTCTCCACCACTAGACATCATTAAGAATCAATTTCAGATCTATCAATATCAACCAACTATCAAAGTTAACAACCGTAGATAACAACAAGCTCTGTTACCCCAATCTTTCCTTAGTTTGTCGTTAAATAGAACAAGCTCTCTATTTAATCTCTAACCATTAAACAACCTAGAATAAGCTCTCTAAATTCAATTTAATGGCAGCTTTATGATGAGAAAGATAGGTTGATCTAAGCAACAAACACATAAGCTCGGATTGTTCAACTTAGGTTATGTTCCACTTTGCAATTATTGAAAACTTGACCATAATCATTAATCACAAATTGCCACTTATGAATAGGAAATCAAGACAATTACACGGATCAAGACTCCTAAACTAGCAATAGATAATTATCAAGATCTATCTAGTTGTACACCTAAATAAATCTAGACAACATCATGAACAATTCTTGTAGAAGAACATAAGCAACTTTGATAGAAAATTAATGATAGATAGAATCTGAAAATCAATCACAAAACATGTCTAGGGCTTTGAAATCACCCTTAACCAAATAGAAGTTTAGCCTAGCATAGGCATTATAAACATAAACATAAAATTAAAGAAAATCTAAGAAGAAAATAAAAGAAAGAAAGAAGAAGAGGAAGAATATTAATTATCCAACCTCTTGCTCTCTCTAAAGAAAAAGAAAACTAGAGAAAAGAAAGAAAACTAGAGAAAAGAAAGAAGAAGAAAACTTAGAGAATTTTATTAAAATGGCTAATATCCTACCTATGTACAATATGATCCTCTACAATCATCCAAGGCCCTCTATTTATACACATTTTGGAAGGCTAAATGACAAGAGACAAGCTTTACAAATTTCAAAGGTAGGTATAATAGGTGGGTGAATTTTTCTAACAATTGTCGTCATATTGTATGACAATTTTGATCAGCCAACTTGATGGTCGATTTCTTCAATGTTGGAGGCCTGATCTGATCACATGGTCTTCTAGAAAAAGGTTCCCCTATCAGTGACGGATCCATAGCCGTTGGAATCAGCTCATTTGCTGATGTGGATAAGCAGATATGGGCAAAATACGAAAACATGTCAGCACAGACGTCATTGCACATCAGCCAACTTGATGGTCGATTTCGTCAATATTAGAGGCCTGATATGATCATATGGTCTTCTAGACAAAGGTTCCCGTATCAGTTACGGATCCATAGCCATTGGAATCAGCTCATTTGCTGATGTGGATAAGCAGATATGGGCAAAATACGAAAACTGGTCAGCACAGACGTCATTGCACATCAGCCAATTTGATGGTCGATTTCGCTAGGGAAAACGACTCCGTTTCAAGAAGTATAAAACATGAAAAAGATAGATATGCCTCTTAGCTTTGTACGGCTACAAATTTCAGCCTTATTGCTTCAGTGAAACTCCATATATAGCTGATATGGCAGAATATGTCGGAACTGGAACTGAACTGGATTTGCCCTTAATTCTAGTAATCTGAAATCACTCAAAGAAACTTGTGAAAAACACCAAATTACATAAAAATATAAAAGATCATAAACACAATTAGACTAAACAATAATAACTCGTATTTGACACAAAACAATAATAAAACATAACTAAAAACTATATAATTATACAAGTTATCACACCCCCACACTTAGATTGTTGCTAGTCCCTAGCAACGACTCAATAAAAATAAAATAAGAAATTCTAATCTAATCCACTTTCGTAGGAAATCACGGTGGCACTTAGCATGTGACACAAGCCTTTAAACCCCTAGGTGTCCCTAGTGGACGAGTTTAGTCTCGTGAGGGTTTACTAGAACGATACCCACAAACATTGAAAAACTAAAATATAAATAAACTACATATACTAAAAATATTTATTCCTAATCCTTTCAATACAAATTAGAGACAATCTTTGAACAAGTCTTATAAACTAATCAATAGCTTAAAGAATTTCACAAAAAATCATGCTTGAATGTAAATTGTTTGAGTTAAGCCAATATTAACATAACATATTTCAATCAAAATAGTGCATATTCAAACTTAATCTCAACTACTCACATGGGATACCCTCATGATTTTCACTCTTTAAAGTAGTGGTGAAGTGTTTACACTCAATCAATCTCATGAAAACAGTTCTACCATATTCTTGCTTGTCCACCTATTCTCCACTATTTAGATCATACAACTTCATGAATCAAGAGGTCTTTAATCAAGGTTGTAATGGGGCCAAGGGGTTTGTAATGTGGTTGAAGAACAAAAGGATAAAGATATCACAAAGGTTCCAAAGAGTTCATAAAGTTTAGAGACATAAAAAGATCATACAAATAAAACTTCTCAAAACTCTTATAAAGCACATAATAACATAGGCTAAATATTCATGTTGAGCCTTTGCATCATTCTAACCAACTTTGTAACATCTTTTTCTTTACTTTAACTAGAAGTTCAAGAGAAGATTTTTTTTTTTTAATATGGGAATGTATTTGACAATGATCCCTTTCTTTTTCTCTTGACTTTTTTCTTTCTTTTCCCCCCACACTTATTTCTTGTTTCTAACCCAAATTTTCAATAAATCTTCTTTGTCTTTGCAACTTGTCTCAAAACATGCTAATTCATCTTTGGAACAAAGGTAAAGATATAAGTATATTTAGGTTAGGGACAAGTTATGGTTACCAAAGAGATAGCTTATTCAATGTAGGCTCAAATTGGTTCACTAAGGGTGTGTTCTCTTGGAACATTAATAATGGATGGCTGTTTGGCTCTGGTTATAATCCTAATGCCTCTATCATATTCATGTTGTCACATGTATCAATATAGTCTCAAACGGTTTAAAGCAAGTTCTAGAGAATCATGTAATCATAAGAGCACTCAAGAAAGAAATTAGATTGATTTGTATAATGCATCAATCATTATAGGCTCAAAAACTCACAAGGATGATTATACAAGTCAGATTCTAAACATGCTTCTTTTTTAATCAACATATCATATTAACATTGGCTCATAAAAAGGTTGACATCAAGCTCAATTCTCATGAAAATCTTCTCACTAATAAATCTGTTTTAGACTTATGCAATTCATATCTCATCATTGTATTAAAAAGGAACTAAAACTCACAAAAATAATAATAATAATAATAATAATAATAAAGAAAAAAAAATAGTAGACAAAAATAAAAGAAATCCTAAATCATTCCCCCCCACACTTAATTCTTACATTGTCCTCAATGTAAGTCTATTAACCCAAATGAAAGAATCATGTGTAAGAGAAAAGAACTAATAACATAAGAATAGGAATAACTAGACTCAAAACAAAACAAACTCATGCAACCTAAATAATCCTAAAATACTAAACAAAAATTAACAAGTAAACGTAAAAAGATTAAAATCAAACTGACAAGGTATGTCTCAAGTCTCCCTTACTCAGACCTTGTTCAGAATGAATACTTCTAAATTGCTTAAAACACAACAAACTCTTTTTTTTTTTTTTTTGAAAAGAAGAAATCAAACTGACAAGGTATGTCTCAAGTATCCCTTACTCAGACCTTGTTCAGAATGAATACTTCTAAATTGCTTAAAACACAACAAACTTTTTTTTTTTTTTTTAAGAAGGTAAAATTTAGGAGATATTACCTGTAGAGGTTGCTAACCACTTATTATAACTGAGACACAACAAACAAAATGTTAGATAATGTCACAAAGACAAAGTGCAATCCACTCCTTGCTCGTCCATATCTCTTTTTCTTTTTCCGAGCGTTTGCGAAACAACCGTAGCAGATAAATACTCATAAGCTTGGAGCTTTTTGAGTAAATCTTCAATGGTTGTAGCAGAAATTATGGTTCTCCTTGCCTCTGAAAACATGAATCCATTGTCCACAGCATTATCTAAATATGAAAGCAAATTACTAAAATAACCATTAATATTAAGCAAACCAATGGGTTTCTTATTTGTGACCAAAGATGACCAAGAAGCCACGCAAGCTATTTCTTCCAATGTACCCAGACCTCCTGGTAAAGCAATGAATGCATCGGCAGAATGGTACATGATTGTTATCCGTTCAGGGATACTCCAGACTTGTATTTCCTTACCCAAGGTAGGTCCACAAAAATCTGTGAATAGTTTTGGCACGATTCCTAGAACTGGACTTCCTCCGGCGTGTGCTGCTGTAGCGACTGCTCCCATTAAACCCGTACTACCGCCTCCATAAATCAACTGGATCTTTTGTTGGGCAAGTATTACTCCAACTCTTATGGCTTCATCAGCGAATATGTTATTTTTCCCTGGATAAGCACCTCCAAAAACACAATTTTTTTTAATGCGTTGGGACGAAGTACTTTCCATTTTTTTTTTTTTTTCGAGTGCCTGAAAGAGAATGATTACATGGTGTAATATATAGAGGACTGAGTAGTGAATCAGACAAGAGTAATAATGTCGCCGAAAGTGTATCTGACCTGTCAGAAGAAAATGTTAACCTAACAAAAGATTTTTGCGTGATTTCAGGAAGAAAATCAAAAAGAGAAGAAAAATCAACCGTAAAAGTCAAGAGTAATAATGTCGCCGAAAGTGTATTTGACCTGTCAGAAGAAAATGTTAACCTAACAAAAGATTTTTGCGTGATTTCAGGAAGAAAATAAAAAAGAGAAGAAAAATCAATCGTAAAAGACAAATAAAAAAAATGAGAATAATTACACAAATCGAATAACACGTAAATTAAACCGAAATAAAGTTATTGCAAATCAAACCAAAAGCTGAGAAGTCATTTATTGTAGTTGTGATTGTGGCTCACATCTTCCTCTGGTTTTACGTCTAGAAACAGCTTAAACGCCTTCTATGAGTCGAGGATATGCTTCCCATCCAGTTTTCTTACAAGCTGGCAAACAGGGTCTTTTAACATCAGATTCCCAAGATGTTGCCATTCCCTTTGGAATTGCGGCCATAAATCAAGAATTTCTCTTTGTATGTCTCCACTAGGATGCGTCTCAAGAGAAAGTTGGATATTACCCAAATTCTCCTTACTCAGTCCATCCTTAATGAATTCAATTTTATCATCTCGATTAGAGGACGGAATCCCAATAGAACGACATTTACCGATACACGTCCATCGTGCACATTTGTGGCAATTTGAACTCATGCGCTTTGCTCGTCGCTTCTTTGCAAAAGTGCTTCTACCTGTACCTGGTAAATGCAAAACAGGAAGATATTCATCTTCACGTACCTTGGCTTCAATTATCCAACGTATGTCTCCAGGAATCCCTTTGTGCATAAGCATTCTTAATCTTTCAAATCGAACTTGGTAAAGCTTCAGTAAAATATTTCGAGGAAAAGGAGGAAATCGTTTCTGCAATCTTGTGAGAATATCATCCATCCTGAAAAAAAATGAAAAAAAAAATGAAAGAGAAATTGAAAGAGAAATTTATATACAATATCAGTTTTGTGGGTAGCTGATGGAACCGATTTAAATAATCACGGAGTACCGTTATCCGCCATTTAACCGGGGTTAAAAAAAATTATATTTACATCTAGTGTTTTTCAAAACAAGGATCAGAAAGAAAAACAACATAAAAAGACTCAAAAACAAAACACTCTAAATAAAATCCTAAATTCTTCCCCCCACACATAATTCTTACATTGTCATTAATGTAATGCTATTATCCCCCAATGCAAGAATTATATGTAAGAGAAAAGAACTATTAAACAAAAGAAACTTATGCAGCCTAAATGAACTTAAAAACAGTAAACACAATTAACAAAGAAACATAAGAAATAAAAATAAAAACAATAAAAATAATAAAAGAAAAAGGAAAAGAAAGAGAAAGCAAATCTGAATATGGAAGGTTGGCAATTTCATCTTTAATTGGGCTGCCTTCCCAATTAACACTTGAGTTAGTGTTTTGAATCTAACCAACACCCCTTCTTGGCTTTTTAGGCTTGTCAGGCTCATACATGAAATTTCCCAAATTTATGCGTTTGAGAGGAAGCTTTCTTCGCACAACAGTGGATGCATTCTCCATTACAAGTATTATTCCATCATCCTTGGTGGTGCATATCTCATCGAGGAATGGTGCATCTTTTGGTACTTGTTGAATGACATCCACAAACAAACTGTTTAAGATTTCCAGCGTGTCTTGTTCATGTTCATCCTCCTTGAACTTTGCGAATCTACTAGGAAAAGGTGGAGAAGAAACATTAGTAAAAATTGGAATCTCAAACGTTACCTCAGGTGCCAAAATACTCTTATTTGGATCGTTGGCTTCATTATCCTCAAGAATAGAATTCATTTCTAATTTTGTCTCATCCTCATCTTGTTCCTCATTCCTCAAGGTCACAATAGTAGTATTCTCCTTTGGGTTAATCATTGTTTGGGCAGAGAGTTCTTCAGATCTTTGTGCTACCCATACCACCATACTACTAGCCAATAGGCTCATTTGCCTTTCCAAACTCTGGATACTTGCCCTTGTTTCCTGTTGAAATTGCAAAGTATTAGTAACAAGAGAATCGACAAGATCTTCTAAAGAAGTACCTGAGTTTTGAGTCATATGTAGTGGCTGAAAAAGATCTGGTTCTTGAGACCATGATTGATTAAATCTAGATGGATGAGTGTAATTGGCATAAGGATCTACTTCTTGGTAATTTTTCGAGTAGCCATAATTAGTATGATCCCACCATCCCTCATGGTAAGTGTTTGAGTAATGATCATACTGTTGGTCTTGGAACACTTGATGGCCTTGACATCCTCCCATGGCAAATTGTTGAACTGGGAAGGTGAGATTGGCTTGTTGATTCTCCATGTTCATGTATGCCACCAACTCTTCAAGTGTTAGATTGCTCAATTCCATCATTTTTTTTTTTTTTTTCAAAATTTGATAAGAAAAACCCGTATGTACAAGAAAATAAAACTAATTAGAACTGAAAATAAGAATAAACCAAGTAACAAATAAACTAAAGAAAACAATCCCCGGCAACGGCGCCAAAAATTTGATGCACCCAAAAGAGTGTATCTTATTTAACCTTGCACTAAAAAGATAAATTGTAAGTATAGTAGTTAGCAAGGGTCGAGTCCTCAGGGATTGGGTTTTAGTTTATAAGTTAATAGTTTAAAACTTAAATTCAAGAACAATAAAAGAAAAGGGGTTTTTGAAGCCAGATTTAAACTAAAGTAAATAATAAGAATAAGATGCAAGGCGGTATAACCAGCCAATAAAAATATATATACTAAATTAGGCGGTATAACCAGCCAATAAAAATAAAACAAAGTTAATATACAAATTAGGCGGTATAACCAGCCAATAAAAATAAATATAAAAAATAAGCAAACTAAAAGTAAGAAAACAAATAAGTAAGAAGAATCAAATATGAAAAATATGGTTAAGGTTTCATTCTCCACCACTAGACATCATTAAGAATCAATTTCAGATCTATCAATATCAACCAACTATCAAAGTTAACAACCGTAGATAACAACAAGCTCTGTTACCCCAATATTTCCTTAGTTTGTCGTTAAATAGAACAAGCTCTCTATTTAATCTCTAACCATTAAACAACCTAGAATAAGCTCTCTAAATTCAATTTAATGGCAGCTTTATGATGAGAAAGATAGGTTGATCTAAGCAACAAACACATAAGCTCGGATTGTTCAACTTAGGTTATGTTCCACTTTGCAATTATTGAAAACTTGACCATAATCATTAATCACAAATTGCCACTTATGAATAGGAAATCAAGACAATTACACGGATCAAGACTCCTAAACTAGCAATAGATAATTATCAAGATCTATCTAGTTGTACACCTAAATAAATCTAGACAACATCATGAACAATTCTTGTAGAAGAACATAAGCAACTTTGATAGAAAATTAATGATAGATAGAATCTGAAAATCAATCACAAAACATGTCTAGGGCTTTGAAATCACCCTTAACCAAATAGAAGTTTAGCCTAGCATAGGCATTATAAACATAAACATAAAATTAAAGAAAATCTAAGAAGAAAATAAAAGAAAGAAAGAAGAAGAGGAAGAATATTAATTATCCAACCTCTTGCTCTCTCTAAAGAAAAAGAAAACTAGAGAAAAGAAAGAAAACTAGAGAAAAGAAAGAAGAAGAAAACTTAGAGAATTTTATTAAAATGGCTAATATCCTACCTATGTACAATATGATCCTCTACAATCATCCAAGGCCCTCTATTTATACACATTTTGGAAGGCTAAATGACAAGAGACAAGCTTTACAAATTTCAAAGGTAGGTATAATAGGTGGGTGAATTTTTCTAACAATTTTCGTCATATTGTATGACAATTTTGATCAGCCAACTTGATGGTCGATTTCTTCAATGTTTGAGGCCTGATCTGATCACATGGTCTTCTAGAAAAAGGTTCCCCTATCAGTTACGGATCCATAGCCGTTGGAATCAGCTCATTTGCTGATGTGGATAAGCAGATATGGGCAAAATACGAAAACATGTCAGCACAGACGTCATTGCACATCAGCCAACTTGATGGTCGATTTCGTCAATATTAGAGGCCTGATATGATCATATGGTCTTCTAGACAAAGGTTCCCGTATTAGTTACGGATCCATAGCCATTGGAATCAGCTCATTTTCTGATGTGGATAAGCAGATATGGGCAAAATACGAAAACTGGTCAGCACAGACGTCATTGCACATCAGCCAATTTGATGGTCGATTTCGCTAGGGAAAACGACTCCGTTTCAAGAAATATAAAACATGAAAAAGATAGATATGCCTCTTAGCTTTGTACGGCTACAAATTTCAGCCTTATTGCTTCAGTGAAACTCCATATATAGCTGATATGGCAAAATATGTCGGAACTGGAACTGAACTGGATTTGCCCTTAATTCTAGTAATCTGAAATCACTCAAAGAAACTTGTGAAAAACACCAAATTACATAAAAATATAAAAGATCATAAACACAATTAGACTAAACAATAATAACTCGTATTTGACACAAAACAATAATAAAACATAACTAAAAACTATATAATTATACGAGTTATCAAGTACACACCTTCTTATAATCTGATCGGAGCAATGCTTCCAAAGGTAAGGATCATCCCATATGTAGTATTTGGCATCACTCTTGATCTTATTTCTTTGAGCTTGTGTCAACTCTTGTGGCAACTTCTTGGTAACGAAGTAATTAACAATATCGGCATACCAAGGAGTTGTTGTACTTATAAAAAGAAGTTGCTCAGCCGGAAAGTTCTCATTCAAGGGTAGTGCATCCTCTTCATGAACTAAACGGCTAAGATGGTCCGCAACCAGGTTGTCACTACCTCTCTTATCTTTTATCTCCAAATCAAACTCTTGTAAGAGAAGTATCCATCTAATCAACCTTGGTTTGGCCTCCTTCTTAGTGAGCAAGTACCTAAGGGCTGCATGGTCAGAATATACAATTACTTTAGTACCAATTAAATAAGATCGAAATTTTTCTAAAGCAAATACAACAGCCAAAAGTTCTTTTTTAGTAGTGGAATAGTTCAATTGAGCATCATTAAGAGTTTGGGAGGCATAATAAATGGCATGTGAGGCTTTGCCAACCCGTTGGCCCAAAACAGCTCCAATGGCATAGTCACTAGCTGATAACTCGTATAATTATATAGTTTTTCGTTATGTTTTATTATTGTTTTGTGTCAAATACGAGTTATTATTGTTTAGTCTAATTTTGTTTATGATCTTTTATATTTTTATGTAATTTGGTGTTTTTCACAAGTTTCTTTGAGTGATTTCAGATTACTAGAATTAAGGGCAAATCTAGTTCAGTTCCAGTTCCGACACCTTTTGCCATATCAGCTATATCTCGAGTTTCACTGAAGCAATAAGGCTGAAATTTTAACCGTGCAAAGTTAAGAGGCATATCTATCTTTTTCATGTTTTACACTTCTTGAAACGGAGTCGTTTTCCCTAGCGAAATCGATCATCAAGTTGGCTGATATGCAATGACGTCTGTGCTGACCTGTTTTTGTATTTTGCCCATATCTTCTTATCCACATCAGCAAATGAGCTGATTCCAATGGCTATGGATCAGTAACGGATAGGGGAACATTTTTCTAGAAGACCATGTGATCAGATCAGGCCTCCAAAATTGACAAACTCGACCATCAAGTTGGCTGATCAAAATTGTCATACAATATGACGAAAATTGTTAGAAAAATGCACCCACCTATTATACCTACCTTTGAAATTTGTAAAGCTTGTCTCTTGTCATTTAGCCCTCCAAAATGTGTATAAATAGAGGGCCTTGGATGATTGTAGAGGATCATATTGTACATTGGTAGGATATTAGCCATTGTAATAAAATTCTCTAAGTTTTCTTCTTCTTTCTTTTCTCTAGTTTTCTTTTTCTTTCTTTTCTTCTTCTTCTTTCTTTCTTTTATTTCCTTCTTAGATTCTCTTTAATTTTATGTTTATGTTTACAATTCCTATGCTAGGCTAAACTTCTATTTGGTTAAGGGTGATTTCAAAGCCCTAGACATGTTTTGTGATTGATTTTCAGATTCTATCTATCATTAATTTTCTATCAAAGTTGCTTATGTTCTTCTACAAGAATTGTTCATGATGTTGTCTTGATTTATTTAGGTGTACAACTAGATAGATCTTGATTATTATCTATTGCTAGTCTAGGAGTCTTGATCCGTGTAATTGTCTTGATTTCCTATTCATAAGTGGCAATTTGTGATTAATGATTATGGTCAAGTTTTCAATAATTGCAAAGTGGAACATAACCTAAGTTGAACAATCCGAGCTTATGTGTTTGTTGCTTAGATCAACCTATCTTTCTCATCATAAAGCTGCCATTAAATTGAATTTAGAGAGCTTATTCTAGGTTGTTTAATGGTTAGAGATTAAATAGAGAGCTTGTTCTATTTAACGACAAACTAAGGAAAGATTGGGATAACAGAGCTTGTTGTTATCTACGGTTGTTAACTTTGATAGTTGGTTGATATTGATAGATCTGAAATTGATTCTTAATGATGTCTAGTGGTGGAGAATGAAACCTTAACCATATTTTTCATATTTGATTCTTCTTACTTACTTGTTTTCTTACTTTTCTAGTTTGCTTATTTTTAAAAGTATACTTATTTTTACTGGCTGGTTATACCGCCTAATTTGTATATTAACTTTGTTTTATTTTTATTGGCTGGTTATACCGCCTAATTTAGTATATATATTTTTATTGGCTGGTTATACCGCCTTGCATCTTATTCTTATTACTTACTTTAGTTTAAAACTGGCTTCAAAAACCCCTTTTCTTTTATTGTTTTCTTTGAACGTAAGTTATAAACTAATAACTCATAGATTAAAACCCAATCCCTGAGGACTCGACCCTTGCTAATCATTATACTTACAATTGATCTTTTTAATGCAAGGTTAAATAAGATACACTCTTTTGGGTGCATCAAATTTTTGGCGCCGTTGCCGGGGAATTGTTTTTTTAGTTTATTTGTTACTTAGTTTATTCTTATTTTCAGTTCTAATGAGTTTTATTTTCTTGTACATACGGGTTTTTCTTATCAAATTTTGAAAAAAAAAAAAAACGATGGAATTGAGCAATCTAACACTTGAAGAGTTGGTGGCATACATGAACATGGAGAATCAACAAGCCAATCTCATCTCCCCAGTTCAACAATTGGCCATGGGAGGATGTCAAGGCCATCAAGTGTTCCAAGACCAACAGTATGATCGTTACTCAAACACTTACCATGAGGGATGGTGGGATCATACTAATTATGGCTACTCGAAAAATTACCAAGAAATAGATCCTTATGCCAATTACACTCATCCATCTAGCTTCAATCAATCATGGTCTCAAGAACCAGATCTTCTTCAACCACCACATATGACTCAAAACTCAGGTACTTCTTTAGAAGATCTTGTCGATTCTCTTGTTACTAATACTTTGCAATTTCAACAGGAAACAAGGGCAAGCATCCAGAGTTTGGAAAAGCAAATAAGCCTATTGGCTAGTAGTATGGTGGAATTAGTAGCAGAAAGATCTCTAGCACTCCCTTCCCAAACGGTGATTAACCCAAAGGAGAATGCTACTATTGTGACCTTGAGAAATGAGGAACAAGATGAGGATGAGACAAAACCAAAGATGGATTCACTTCTTGAGGATAATGAAGCCACCTGATGCACCCAAAAGAGTGTATCTTATTTAACCTTGCACTAAAAAGATAAATTGTAAGTATAGTAGTTAGCAAGGGTCGAGTCCTCAGGGATTGGGTTTTAGTTTATAAGTTAATAGTTTAAAACTTACGTTCAAAGAAAACAATAAAAGAAAAGGGGTTTTTGAAGCCAGATTTAAACTAAAGTAAATAATAAGAATAAAATGCAAGGCGGTATAACCAGCCAATAAAAATATATATACTAAATTAGGCGGTATAACCAGCCAATCAAAATATATATACTAAATTAGGCGGTATAACCAGCCAATAAAAATATATATACTAAATTAGGCGGTATAACCAGCCAATAAAAATAAAACAAAGTTAATATACAAATTAGGCGGTATAACCAGCCAATAAAAATAAATATACTTTTAAAAATAAGCAAACTAGAAAAGTAAGAAAACAAGTAAGAAAAATCAAATATCAAAAATATGGTTAAGGTTTCATTCTCCACCACTAGACATCATTAAGAATCAATTTCAGATCTATCAATATCAACCAACTATCAAAGTTAACAACCGTAGATAACAACAAGCTCTGTTACCCCAATCTTTCCTTAGTTTGTCGTTAAATAGAACAAGCTCTCTATTTAATCTCTAACCATTAAACAACCTAGAATAAGCTCTCTAAATTCAATTTAATGGCAGCTTTATGATGAGAAAGATAGGTTGATCTAAGCAACAAACACATAAGCTCGGATTGTTCAACTTAGGTTATGTTCCACTTTGCAATTATTGAAAACTTGACCATAATCATTAATCACAAATTGCCACTTATGAATAGGAAATCAATACAATTACACGGATCAAGACTCCTAAACTAGCAATAGATAATTATCAAGATCTATCTAGTTGTACACCTAAACAAATCAAGACAACATCATGAACAATTCTTGTAGAAGAACATAAGCAACTTTGATAGAAAATTAATGATAGATAGAAACTGAAAATCAATTATAAAACATGTCTAGGGCTTTGAAATCACCCTTAACCAAATAGAAGTTTAGCCTAGCATAGGCATTGTAAACATAAACATAAAATTAAAGAAAATCTAAGAAGAAAATAAAAGAAAGAAAGAAGAAGAGGAAGAATATTAATTATCCAACCTCTTGCTCTCTCTAAAGAAAAAGAAAACTAGAGAAAAGAAAGAAAACTACAGAAAAGAAAGAAGAAGAAAACTTAGAGAATTTTATTAAAATGGCTAATATCCTACCTATGTACAATATGATTCTCTACAATCATCCAAGGCCCTCTATTTATACACATTTTGGAGGGCGAAATGACAAGAGACAAGCTTTACAAATTTCAAAGGTAGGTATAATAGGTGGGTGCATTTTTCTAACAATTTTCGTCATATTGTATGACCATTTTGATCAGCCAACTTGATGGTCGATTTTGTCAATCTTGGAGGCCTGATCTGATCACATGGTCTTCTAGAAAAATGTTCCCCTATGAGTTACTAATTCATATCCGTTGAAATCAGCTCATTTGCGGATGTGGAGAAGAAGATATGGGCAAAATACGAAAACAGGTCAGCACAGACGTCATTGCACATCAGCCAACTTGATGGTCGATTTCTTCAATATTGGAGGCTTTATCTGATCACATGGTCTTCTAGACAAATGTTCCCCTACCAGTTAGTGATCCATAGCCGTTGGAATCAGCTCATTTGCTGATGTGTATCGGACGATATGGTCAAAATGCGAAAATTTGCACGGTTAAAATTTCAGCCTTATTGCTTCAGTGAAACTCCAGATATAGCTGATATGGCAAAAGGTGTCGGAACTGTTACTGAACTGGATTTGCCCTTAATTCTAGTAATCTGAAATCACTCAAAGAAACTTGTGAAAAACACCAAATTACATAAAAATATAAAAGATCATAAACACAATTAGACTAAACAATAATAACTTGTATTTGACACAAAACAATAATAAAACATAACTAAAAACTATATAATTATACGAGTTATCACACCCCCACACTTAGATTGTTGCTAGTCCCTAGCAACGACTCAATAAAAATAAAATAAGAAAATCGAATCTAATCCATTTTCGTAGGAAATCACGGTGGCACTTAGCATGTGACACAAGCCTTTAAACCCCTAGGTGTCCCTAGTGGACGAGTTTAGTCTCGTGAGGGTTTACTAGGACGATACCCACAAACATTGAAAACATAAGAAAAACTAAAAATAATAATTATAACTAATCCTTCCAATATAAATTTGAGATAATCATTGGACAAGTCTTAAAAACTAATCAATAGCTTAAAGAAATTCACAAAAAATCTTGCTTGAATGTAAATAGTTTGAGTTAAGCCAATATTAACATAACATATTTCAATCAAAATAATGCATATTCAAACTTAATCTCAACTTCTCACATGGGATACTCTCTTGATTTTCACTCTTTAAAGTAGTGGTAAAGTGTTTACACTCAATCAATCTCATGAAAACACTTCTACCATATGCTTGCTTGTCCACCTATTCTCCACTAAAAGATCATGCAACTTCATAAATCAAGAGGTCTTTAATCAAGGTTGTAATGGGGCCAAGGGGTTTGTAATGTGGTTGAAGAACAAAAGGATAAAGATATCACAAAGGTTCCAAAGAGTTCATAAAGTTTAGAGACATAAAAAAAATTATACAAAGAAACTTCTCAAAACTCTTTACAAGTACATAGTCACCTAGGCCGGATATTCATGTTGGGCCTTTTCTTCATTCTAAACAACTTTGTAACATCTTTTTCTTTTTCCACAAATTCAAGAGATGATTCATATATATTTTTTTTACATAGGAATGTATTTTCCAGTATTCCATTTCTTTTTCTCTTGACTTTTCTTTTCTTTTCCCCCCACACTTATTTCTTGTTTCTAACCAAAAAAATATCCCTTGTCTTTGCAACTGGTCTCAAATCATGCTAATTCATCTTTGGAACAAAGGTAAAGATATAAGTATATTTAGGTTAGGGACAAGTTATGGTTACCAAAGAGATAGCTTATTCAATGTAGGCTCAAACTGGTTCACTAAGGGTGTGTTCTCTTGGAACATCAATAAGGGATGGCTGTTTGGCTCTGGTTATAATCCGAATGCCTCTATCATATTCATGTTGTCACATGTATCAATATAGTCTCAAACGGTTTAAAGCAAGTTCTAGAGAATCATGTAATCATAAGAGCACTCAAGAAAGAAATTAGATTGATTTGTATAATGCATCAATCATTTTAGGCTCAAAAACTCACAATGATGATTATACAAGTCAGTTTTAAGTCTAAACATGCTTCTTTCTCAATCAACATATCATATTAACATTGGCTCATAAAAATTAGTATCAAGCTTAATTCTCATGAAAATCTTCTCACTAGTAACCAGTTTAGACCTATGCAATTCATATATCATCATTGTATTAAAAAGGAACTAAAACACACTAAAAATAATAATAATAAAGACTCATAAAAAAAAATAGTAGACGAAAATAAAAGAAATCCTAAATCATTCCCCCCACACTTAATTCTTACATTGTCCTCAATGTAAGTCTATTAACCCAAATGAAAGAATCATGTGTAAGAGAAAAGAACTAATAACATAAGAATAGGAACAACTAGACTCAAAACAAAACAAAACAAACTCATGCAACCTAAATAATCCTAAAATACTAAAGAAAAATAAACAAGTAAACATAAAAAGATTAAAATCAAACTGACAAGGTATGTCTCAAGTCTCCCTTACTCAGACCTTGTTCAGAATGAATACTTCTAAATTGCTTAAAACACAACAAACTTTTTTTTTTTTTTGAAAAGAAGAAATCAAACTGACAAGGTATGTCTCAAGTCTCCCTTACTCAGACCTTGTTCAGAATGAATACTTCTAAATGGCTTAAAACGACACAATTTTTTTTTTTAAAATTAGCAAAATATGTCCCTTACCCCATACTAAAATATGACATTGTCCCCAATGTCAAATTTTAAAGGTAGGATTTAGGAGATATTACCTGCAGAGGTTGCTAACCACTTATTATAACTGAGACACAACAAACAAAATGTTAGATAATGTCACAAAGACAAAGTGCAATCCACTCCTTGCTTGTCCATATCTCTTTTTCTTTTTCCGAGCGTTTGCGAAACAACCGTAGCAGATAAATACTCATAAGCTTGGAGCTTTTTGAGTAAATCTTCAATGGTTGTAGCAGAAATTATGGTTCTCCTTGCCTCTGAAAACATGAATCCATTATCCACAGCATTATCTAAATATGAAAGCAAATTACTAAAATAACCATTAATATTAAGCAAACCAATGGGTTTCTTATTTGTGACCAAAGATGACCAAGAAGTCACGCAAGCTATTTCTTCCAATGTACCCAGACCTCCTGGTAAAGCAATGAATGCATCGGCAGAATGGTACATGATTGTTATCCGTTCAGGGATACTCCAGACTTGTATTTCCTTACCCACGGTAGGTCCACAAAAACTTGTGAATAGTTTTGGCACGATTCCTAGAACTGGACTTCCTCCGGCGTGTGCTGCTGTAGCGACTGCTCCCATTAAACCCGTACTACCGCCTCCATAAATCAACTGGATCTTTTGTTGGGCAAGTATTACTCCAACTCTTACGGCTTCATCAGCGAATATGATATTTTTCCCTGGATAAGCACCTCCAAAGACACAAATTTTTTTAATGCGCTGGGACGAAGTACTTTCCATTTTTTTTTCGAGTGCCTTAAAGAGAATGAGTACATGGTGTAATATATAGAGGACTGAGTAGTAAATCAGACAAGAGTAATAATGTCGCCGAAAGTGTATCTGACCTGTCAGAAGAAAATGTTAACCTAACAAAAGATTTTTGTGTGATTTCAGGAAGAAAATCAAAAAGAGAAGAAAAATCGACCGTAAAAGTCAAGAGTAATAATGTCGCCGAAAGTGTATTTGACCTGTCAGAAGAAAATGTTAACCTAACAAAAGATTTTTGCGTGATTTCAGGAAGAAAATCAAAAAGAGAAGAAAAATCAACCGTAAAAGACAAATAAAAAAATGAGAATAATTACACAAATCGAACAACACGTAAATTAAACCAAAATAAAGTTATTGCAAATCAAACCAAAAGCTGAGAAGTTATTTATTGTAGTTGTGATTGTGGCTCACATCTTCCTCTGGTTTTACGTCCAGAAACGGCTTAAACGCCTTCTATGAGTCGAGGATATGCTTCCCATCCAGTTTTCTTACAAGCTGGCAAACAGGGTCTTTTAACATCAGATTCCCAAGATGTTGCCATTCCCTTTGGAATTGCGGCCATAAATCAAGAATTTCTCTTTGTACGTCTCCACTAGGATGCGTCTCAAGAGAAAGTTGGATATTACCCAAATTCTCCTTACTCAGTCCATCCTTAATGAATTCAATTTTATCATCTCGATTAGAGGACGGAATCCCAATAGAATGACATTTACCGTTACACGTCCATCGTGCACATTTGTGGCAATTTGAACTCATGCGCTTTGCTCGTCGCTTCTTTGCAAAAGTGCTTCTACCTGTACCTGGTAAATGCAAAACAGGAAGATATTCATCTTCACGTACCTTGGCTTCAATTATCCAACGTATGTCTGCAGGAATCCCTTTGTGCATAAGCATTCTTAATCTTTCAAATCGAACTTGGTAAAGCTTCAGTAAAATATTTCGAGGAAAAGGAGGAAATCGTTTCTGCAATCTTGTGAGAATATCATCCATCCTGAAAAAAAAATAAAAGAGAAATTGAAAGAGAAATTTATATACAATATCAGTTTTTTTTGGGTAGCTGATGGAACCGACTTAAATAATCACGGAGTACCGTTATCCGCCATTTAACCGGGGTAAAAAATTAAAAATTATATTTACATCTAGTTATTTTCAAAACCAGGATCAGAAAGAAAAACAACATAAAAATACTCAAAAACAAAACACTCTAAATAAAATCCTAAATTCTTCCCCCCACACATAATTCTTACATTGTCATTAATGTAATGCTATTATCCCCCAATGCAAGAATTATATGTAAGAGAAAATAACTATTAAACAAAAGAAACTTATGCAGCCTAAATGAACTTAAAAGCAGTAAACACAATTAACAAAGAAACATAAGAAATAAAATAAAAATAATAAAAATAATAAAAGAAAAAGGAAAAGAAAGAGAAAGAGAAAGCAAATCTGAATATGGAAGGTTGGCAATTTCATCTTTAATTGGGCTGCCTTCCCAATTAACACTTGAGTTAGTGTTTTGAATCTAACCAACACCCTTTCTTGGCTTTTTAGGCTTGTCAGGCTCATACATGAAATTTCCCAAATTTATGCGTTTAAGAGGAAGCTTTCTTTGCACAACAGTGGATGCATTCTCCATTACAAGTATTATTCCATCATCCTTGGTGGTGCATATCTCATCGAGGAATGGTGCATCTTTTGGTACTTGTTGAATGACATCCACAAACAAACTGTTTAAGGTTTCCAGCGTGTCTTGTTCATGTTCATCCTCCTTGAACTTTGCAAATCTACTAGGAAAAGGTGGAGAAGAAACATTAGTAAAAAGTGGAACTTTAAACGTTACCTCAGGTGCCGAAATACTCTTATTTGTATTTGTGGCTTCATTATCCTCAAGAATAGAATCCATCTCTAATTCTGTCTCATCCTCATCTTGTTCATCATTCCTCAAGGTCACAATAGTAGTATTCTCCTTTGGGTTAATCATTGTTTGGGCAGAGAGTTCTTCAGATCTTTGTGCTACCCATACCACCATACTACTAGCCAATTGGCTCATTTGCTTTTCCAAACTCTTGATGCTTGCCCTTGTTTCCTGTTGAAATTGCAAAGTATTAGTAACAAGAGAATCGACAAGATCTTCTAAAGAAGTACCTGAGTTTTGAGTCATATGAGTGTAATTGGCATAAGGATCTACTTCTTGGTAATTTTCTGAGTAGCCATAATTAGTATGATCCCACCATCCCTCATGGTAAGTGTTTGAGTAATGATCATACTGTTGGTCTTGGAACACTTGATGGCCTTGACATCCTCCCATGGCCAATTGTTGAACTGGGTAGGTGAGATTGGCTTGTTGATTTTCTATGTTCATGTATGCCACCAACTCTTCAAGTGTTAGATTGCTCAATTCCATCGTTTTTTTTTTTTTTTTTTTTTCAAAATTTGATAAGAAAAACTTGTATGTACAAGAAAATAGAACTAATTAGAACTGAAAATAAGAATAAATCAAGTAACAAATAAACTAAAGAAAACAATCCCCGGCAACGGCGCCAAAAATTTGATGCACCCAAAAGAGTGTATCTTATTTAACCTTGCACTAAAAAGATAAATTGTAAGTATAGTAGTTAGCAAGGGTCGAGTCCTCAGGGATTGGGTTTTAGTTTATAAGTTAATAGTTTAAAACTTACGTTCAAAGAAAACAATAAAAGAAAAGGGGTTTTTGAAGCCAGATTTAAACTAAAGTAAATAATAAGAATAAAATGCAAGGCAGTATAACCAGCCAATAAAAATATATATACTAAATTAGGCGGTATAACCAGCCAATCAAAATATATATACTAAATTAGGCGGTATAACCAGCCAATAAAAATATATATACTAAATTAGGCGGTATAACCAGCCAATAAAAATAAAACAAAGTTAATATACAAATTAGGCGGTATAACCAGCCAATAAAAATAAATATACTTTTAAAAATAAGCAAACTAGAAAAGTAAGAAAACAAGTAAGTAAGAAAAATCAAATATCAAAAATATGGTTAAGGTTTCATTCTCCACCACTAGACATCATTAAGAATCAATTTCAGATCTATCAATATCAACCAACTATCAAAGTTAACAACCGTAGATAACAACAAGCTCTGTTACCCCAATCTTTCCTTAGTTTGTCGTTAAATAGAACAAGCTCTCTATTTAATCTCTAACCATTAAACAACCTAGAATAAGCTCTCTAAATTCAATTTAATGGCAGCTTTATGATGAGAAAGATAGGTTGATCTAAGCAACAAACACATAAGCTCGGATTGTTCAACTTAGGTTATGTTCCACTTTGCAATTATTGAAAACTTGACCATAATCATTAATCACAAATTGCCACTTATGAATAGGAAATCAATACAATTACACGGATCAAGACTCCTAAACTAGCAATAGATAATTATCAAGATCTATCTAGTTGTACACCTAAACAAATCAAGACAACATCATGAACAATTCTTGTAGAAGAACATAAGCAACTTTGATAGAAAATTAATGATAGATAGAAACTGAAAATCAATTATAAAACATGTCTAGGGCTTTGAAATCACCCTTAACCAAATAGAAGTTTAGCCTAGCATAGGCATTGTAAACATAAACATAAAATTAAAGAAAATCTAAGAAGAAAATAAAAGAAAGAAAGAAGAAGAGGAAGAATATTAATTATCCAACCTCTTGCTCTCTCTAAAGAAAAAGAAAACTAGAGAAAAGAAAGAAAACTAGAGAAAAGAAAGAAGAAGAAAACTTAGAGAATTTTATTAAAATGGCTAATATCCTACCTATGTACAATATGATTCTCTACAATCATCCAAGGCCCTCTATTTATACACATTTTGGAGGGCTAAATGACAAGAGACAAGCTTTACAAATTTCAAAGGTAGGTATAATAGGTGGGTGCATTTTTCTAACAATTTTCGTCATATTGTATGACCATTTTGATCAGCCAACTTGATGGTCGATTTTGTCAATCTTGGAGGCCTGATCTGATCACATGGTCTTCTAGACAAATGTTCCCCTATGAGTTACTGATTCATAGCCGTTGGAATCAGCTCATTTGCGGATGTGGAGAAGAAGATATGGGCAAAATACGAAAACAGGTCAGCACAGACGTCATTGCACATCAGCCAACTTGATGGTCGATTTCTTCAATATTGGAGGCTTTATCTGATCACATGGTCTTCTAGACAAATGTTCCCCTATCAGTTAGTGATCCATAGCCGTTGGAATCAGCTCATTTGCTGATGTGTATAGGACGATATGGTCAAAATGCGAAAATTTGCACGGTTAAAATTTCAGCCTTATTGCTTCAGTGAAACTCCAGATATAGCTGATATGGCAAAAGGTGTCGGAACTGTTACTGAACTGGATTTGCCCTTAATTCTAGTAATCTGAAATCACCCAAAGAAACTTGTGAAAAACACCAAATTACATAAAAATATAAAAGATCATAAACACAATTAGACTAAACAATAATAACTTGTATTTGACACAAAACAATAATAAAACATAACTAAAAACTATATAATTATACGAGTTATCACCACCATTCAAATTGAGAGTACTTTAACACCTCAGGTAGCTTTTAAGGTTCTTATTTCTACTCATGTTCCTTCTCCACCTTTTCCTAGCAGATTTGCAAAGTCCAAGAAGGAGGAACATGAACAACAATTTTTGGAAACCTTAAACAGCTTGCTTGTGGATGCCATTAGACAAGTACCAAGATATGCACAATTCCTCAATGAGCTATACCCACCAAGAATGATGAAATAATACGTGTGGGGGATAATGCATTGGCTGTTTTGCAAAGAAAACTTCCTCCAAAACGCAAAAATCCGAGAAGTTTCATGTCTAAGCCAAAAGATCCTAAAAAGCCAAGAAGGGGAATTGGCTAGGCTGAAAACAATCAATCAAGTGCTAATTGGGGGAGGCAGCCTAATTAGTGAAAGCATTGCCAAACTGCCATCCTCAGATTTGCTCTCTTTTTCTTTATCTTTTTCTTATGTTTCTTTGCTAATTGTGTTTAGTGTTTCTAAGTTCATTTAGGCTACATAAGTTTATTTAGTTTATTAGTTCTTTTCACTTACACATGATTCTTTCATTTGGGATTAATAGCATTACATTAATGACAATGTAAGAATTATGTGTGGGGGAAGAATTTAGGATTTTATTTAGAGTGTTTTGTTTTTGAGTCTTTTTATGTTGTTTTTCTTTCTGATCCTTGTTTTGAAAATAACTAGATGTAAACATAATTTTTTAACCCCGGTTAAACGGCGGATAACGGTACTCCATGATTATTTAAGTCGGTTCCATCAACTACCCACAAAACTGATATTGTATATAAATTTCTCTTCCAATTTCTCTTTCAATTTTTTTTTTTCATTTTTTTCAGGATGGATGATATTCTCACAAGATTGCAGAAACAATTTCCTCCTTTTCCTCGAAATATTTTACTGAAGCTTTACCAAGTTCGATTTGAAAGATTAAGAATGCTTATGCACAAAGGGATTCCTGAAGACATACGTTGGATAATTGAAGCCAAGGTACGTGAAGATGAATATCTTCCTGTTTTGCATTTACCAGGTACAGGTAGAAGCACTTTTGCAAAGAAGCGACGAGCAAAGCGCATGAGTTCAAACTGCCACAAATGTGCACGATGGACGTGTAACGGTAAATGTCGTTCTATTGGGATTCCGTCCTCTAATCGAGATGATAAAATTGAATTCATTAAGGATGGACTGAGTAAGGAGAATTTGGGTAATATCCAACTTTCTCTTGAGACGCATCCTAGTTGATAACTCGTATAATTATATAGTTTTTAGTTATGTTTTATTAATGTTTTGTGTCAAATACGAGTTATTATTGTTTAGTCTAATTGTGTTTATGATCTTTTATATTTTTATGTAATTTGGTGTTTTTCACAAGTTTCTTTGAGTGATTTCAGATTACTAGAATTAAGGGCAAATCCAGTTCAGTTTCAGTTCCGACACCTTTTGCCCTATCAGCTATATCTCGAGTTTCACTGAAGCAATAAGGCTGAAATTTGTAGCCATGCAAAGCTAAGAGGCATATCTATCTTTTTCATGTTTTACACTTCTTAAAACGGAGTCGTTTTCCCTAGCGAAATCGACCATCAAGTTGGCTGATGTGCAATGACGTCTGTGCTGACATGTTTTCGTATTATGCCCATATCTTCTTATCCACATCAGCAAATGAGCTGATTCCAATGGCTATGGTTCCGTAACTGATAGGGGAACCTTTGTCTAGAAGACCATGTGATCAGATCAGGCCTCCAATATTGAAGAAATCGACCATCAAGGTGGCTGATGTGCAATGACGTCTGTGCTGACATGTTTTCGTATTTCGCCCATATCTGCTTAACCACATCAGAAAATGAGCTGATTCCAACGGCTATGGTTCCGTAACTGATTGGGGAACCTTTGTCTAGAAGACCATGTGATCAGATCAGGCCTCCAATATTGACGAAATCGACCATCAAGTTGGCTGATCAAAATCGTCATATACCTACCTTTGAAATTTGTAAAGCTTGTCTCTTGTCATTTAGCCCTCCAAAATGTGTATAAATAGAGGGCCTTGGATGATTGTAAGGGATCATATTGTACATAGGTAGGATATTAGCCATTTTAACAAAATTCTCTAAGTTTTCTTCTTCTTTCTTTTCTCTAGTTTTCTTTTTCTTTAGAAAGAGCAAGAGGTTGGATAATTAATATTCTTCCTCTTCTTCTTTCTTTCTTTTATTTTCTTCTTAGATTTTCTTTAATTTTATGTTTATGTTTACAATGCCTATGCTAGGCTAAACTTCTATTTGGTTAAGGGTGATTTCAAAGCCCTAGACATGTTTTGTGATTGATTTTCAGATTCTATCTATCATTAATTTTCTATCAAAGTTGCTTATGTTCTTCTACAAGAATTGTTCATGATGTTGTCTTGATTTATTTAGGTGTACAACTAGATAGATCTTGATAATTATCTATTGCTAGTCTAGGAGTCTTGATCCGTGTAATTGTCTTGATTTCCTATTCAGAAGTGGCAATTTGTGATTAATGATTATGGTCAAGTTTTCAATAATTGCAAAGTGGAACATAACCTAAGTTGAACAATCCGAGCTTATGTGTTTGTTGCTTAGATCAACCTATCTTTCTCATCATAAAGCTGCCATTAAATTGAATTTAGAGAGCTTATTCTAGGTTGTTTAATGGTTAGAGATTAAATAGAGAGCTTGTTCTATTTAACGACAAACTAAGGAAAGATTGGGATAACAGAGCTTGTTGTTATCTACGGTTGTTAACTTTGATAGTTGGTTGAAATTGATAGATCTGAAATTGATTCTTAATGATGTCTAGTGGTGGAGAATGAAACCTTAACCATATTTTTCATATTTGATTCTTCTTACTTACTTGTTTTCTTATTTTTCTAGTTTGCTTATTTTTAAAAGTATATTTATTTTTATTGGCTGGTTATACCGCCTAATTTGTATATTAACTTTGTTTTATTTTTATTGGCTGGTTATACCGCCTAATTTAGTATATATATTTTTATTGGCTGGTTATACCGCCTAATTTAGTATATATATTTTTATTGGCTGGTTATACCGCCTTGCATCTTATTCTTATTATTTACTTTAGTTTAAATCTGATTTCAAAAACCCATTTTCTTTTATTGTTCTTGAATTTAAGTTTTAAACTATCAACTTATAAACTAAAACCCAATCCCTGAGGACTCGACCCTTGCTAACTACTATACTTACAATTGATCTTTTTAGTGCAAGGTTAAATAAGATACACTCTTTTGGGTGCATCAAATTTTTGGCGCCGTTGCCGGGGATTGCTTTCTTTAGTTTATTTGTTACTTGGTTTATTCTTATTTTCAGTTCTAATTAGTTTTATTTTCTTGTACATACAAGTTTTTCTTTTCAAATTTAAAAAAAAAAAAAAAAAAAAAAAAAAACAATGGTATTGAGCAATCTAACACTTGAAGAGTTGGTGGCATACATGAACATGGAGAATCAAAAAGCCAATCTCACCTCCCCATTTCAACAATTGGCCATGGGAGGATGTCAAGGCCATCAAGTGCTCCAAGACCAACAGTATGATCATTACTCAAACACTTACCATGAGGGATGGTGGGATAATACTAATTATGGCTACTCGAAAAATTACCAAGAAGTAGATCCTTATGCCAATTACACTCATCCATCTAGCTTCAATCAATCATGGTCTCAAGAACCAGATCTTTTTCAACCACCACATATGACTCAAAACTCAGGTACTTCTTTAGAAGATCTTGTCTATTCTCTTGTTACTGATTCTTTGCAATTTCAACAGGAAACAAGGGCAAGCATCCAGAGTTTGGAAAAGCAAATGAGCCAATTGGCTAGTAGTATGGTGGGATGGGTAGCACAAAGATCTGAAGAACTCCCAGCCCAAACGATGGTTAACCCAAAGGAGAATGCTACTATTGTGACCTTGAAGAATGAGGAACAAGATGAGGATGAAACAAAATTAGAGATGGATTCTATTCTTGAGGATAATGAAGCCAAAGATCCAAATAAGAGTATTTCGGCACCTGAGGTAACGTTTAAGGTTTCACTTTTTACTAATGTTTCTTCTCCACCTTTTCCTAGTAGATTTGCAAAGTTCAAGGAGGAAGAACATGAACAACACATGCCGGAAACCTTAAACAACTTGTTTGTGGAGGTCATTCAACAAGTATCAAAATATGCTCCATTCCTCGATGACATATGCACCACAAAGGATGATGGAATAATACTTGTAATGGAGAATGCATCCACTGTTGTGCAAAGAAAGCTTCCTCTCAAACGCATAAATTTGGGAAATTTCATGTATGAGCCTGACAAGCCTAAAATGCCAAGAAGGGGAATTGGCTAGGCTGAAAACAATCAATCAAGTGCTAATTGGGGGAGGCAGCCTAATTAGTGAAAGCATTGCCAAACTGCCATCCTCAGATTTGCTCTCTTTTTCGTTATCTTTTTCTTACGTTCTTTTTGCTAATTGTGTTTAGTGTTTCTAAGTTCATTTAGGCTGCATAAGTTTATTTTGTTTATTAGTTCTTTTCACTTACACATGTAAAAAAAAAAAAAAAAAGTTTGTTGTGTTTTAAGCAATTTAGAAGTATTCATTTGAACAAGGTCTGAGTAAGGGAGACTTGAGACATACCTTGTCAGTTTGATTTCTTCTTTTCAAAAAAAAAAAAAAAAGAGTTTGTTGTGTTTTAAGCAATTTAGAAGTATTCATTCTGAACAAGGTCTGAGTAAGGGAGACTTGAGACATACCTTGTCAGTTTGATTTTAATCTTTTTACGTTTACTTGTTAATTTTTGTTTAGTATTTTAGGATTATTTAGGTTGCATGAGTTTGTTTTGTTTTGAGTCTAGTTATTCCTATTCTTATGTTATTAGTTCTTTTCTCTTACACATGATTCTTTCATTTGGGTTAATAGACTTACATTGAGGACAATGTAAGAATTAAGTGTGGGGGGAATGATTTAGGATTTCTTTTATTTTTGTCTACTATTTTTTTTTTTTTTATGAGTCTTTATTATTATTATTATTATTTAGTGTGTTTTAGTTCCTTTTTAATACAATGATGAGATATGAATTGCATAAGTCTAAAACATATTTATTAGTGAGAAGATTTTCATGAGAATTGAGCTTGATGTCAACCTTTTTATGAGCCAATGTTAATATGATATGTTGATTGAGAAAGAAGCATGTTTAGACTTAATCTGACTTGTATAATCATTCTTGTGAGTTTTTGAGCCTAAAATGATTGATGCATTATACAAATCAATCTAATTTCTTTCTTGAGTGCTCTTATGATTACATGATTCTCTAGAACTTGCTTTAAACCGTTTGAGACTATATTGATGCATGTGACAACATGAATATGATAGAGGCATTAGGATTTTTAGCCAGGGCCAAACAACCATCCCTTATTGATGTTCCAAGAGAACACACCCTTAGTGAACCAATTTGAGCCTACATTGAATAAGCTATCTCTTTGGTAACCATAACTTGTCCCTAACCTAAATATACTTATATCTTTACCTTTGTTCCAAATATGAATTAGCATGTTTTGAGACAAGTTGCAAAGACAAGGGATATTTTTAGTTAAAAATTTGGGTTAGAAACAAGAAATAAGTGTGGGGGGGAAAGAAAAGAAAAGTCAAAAAAAAAATGAAATACTGGCAAATACATTCCTATGTAAAAAAAAAATATATGAATCATCTCTTGAATTTGTGGAAAAAGAAAAAGATGTTACAAAGTCGTTTAGAATGAAGAAAAGGCCCAACATAAATATCCGGCCTAGGTGACTATGTACTTGTAAAGAGTTTTGAGAAGTTTCTTTGTATGATCTTTTTATGTCTCTAAACTTTATGAACTCTTTGGAACCTTTGTGATATCTTTATCCTTTTGTTCTTCAACCACATTACAAACCCCTTGGCCCCATTACAACCTTGATTAAAGACCTCTTGATTCATGAAGTTGTATGATCTAAATAGTGGAGAATAGGTGGACAAGCAAGCATATGGTAGAAGTGTTTTCATGAGATTGATTGAGTGTAAACACTTTACCACTACTTTAAAGAGTGAAAATCAAGAGAGTATCCCATGTGAGAAGTTGAGATTAAATTTGAACATACACTATTTTGATTGAAATATGTTATGTTAATATTGGCTTAACTCAAACAATTTACATTCAAGCATGATTTTTTGTGAAAATTTTTAAGCTATTGATTAGTTTATAAGACTTGTTCAAATATTGTCTCTAATTTGTATTGAAAGGATTAGGAGTAAATATTTTTAGTATATGTAGTTTATTTATATGAAGTTTATTTATATTTTAATTTTTCAATGTTTGTGGGTATCGTTCTAGTAAACCCTCACGAGACTAAACTCGTCCACTAGGGACACCTAGGGGTTTAAAGGCTTGTGTCACATGCTAAGTGCCACCGTGATTTCCTACGAAAGTGGATTAGATTAGATTTTCTTATTTTATTTTTATTGAGTCGTTGCTAGGGTCTAGCAACAATCTAAGTGTGGGGGTGTGATAACTCGTATAATTATATAGTTTTTAGTTATGTTTTATTAATGTTTTGTGTCAAATACGAGTTATTATTGTTTAGTCTAATTGTGTTTATGATCTTTTATATTTTTATGTAATTTGGTGTTTTTCACAAGTTTCTTTGAGTGATTTCAGATTACTAGAATTAAGGGCAAATCCAGTTCAGTTTCAGTTCCGACACCTTTTGCCCTATCAGCTATATCTCGAGTTTCACTGAAGCAATAAGGCTGAAATTTGTAGCCATGCAAAGCTAAGAGGCATATCTATCTTTTTCATGTTTTACACTTCTTAAAACGGAGTCGTTTTCCCTAGCGAAATCGACCATCAAGTTGGCTGATGTGCAATGACGTCTGTGCTGACATGTTTTCGTATTATGCCCATATCTTCTTATCCACATCAGCAAATGAGCTGATTCCAATGGCTATGGTTCCGTAACTGATAGGGGAACCTTTGTCTAGAAGACCATGTGATCAGATCAGGCCTCCAATATTGAAGAAATCGACCATCAAGGTGGCTGATGTGCAATGACGTCTGTGCTGACATGTTTTCGTATTTCGCCCATATCTGCTTAACCACATCAGAAAATGAGCTGATTCCAACGGCTATGGTTCCGTAACTGATTGGGGAACCTTTGTCTAGAAGACCATGTGATCAGATCAGGCCTCCAATATTGACGAAATCGACCATCAAGTTGGCTGATCAAAATCGTCATATACCTACCTTTGAAATTTGTAAAGCTTGTCTCTTGTCATTTAGCCCTCCAAAATGTGTATAAATAGAGGGCCTTGGATGATTGTAAGGGATCATATTGTACATAGGTAGGATATTAGCCATTTTAACAAAATTCTCTAAGTTTTCTTCTTCTTTCTTTTCTCTAGTTTTCTTTTTCTTTAGAAAGAGCAAGAGGTTGGATAATTAATATTCTTCCTCTTCTTCTTTCTTTCTTTTATTTTCTTCTTAGATTTTCTTTAATTTTATGTTTATGTTTACAATGCCTATGCTAGGCTAAACTTCTATTTGGTTAAGGGTGATTTCAAAGCCCTAGACATGTTTTGTGATTGATTTTCAGATTCTATCTATCATTAATTTTCTATCAAAGTTGCTTATGTTCTTCTACAAGAATTGTTCATGATGTTGTCTTGATTTATTTAGGTGTACAACTAGATAGATCTTGATAATTATCTATTGCTAGTCTAGGAGTCTTGATCCGTGTAATTGTCTTGATTTCCTATTCAGAAGTGGCAATTTGTGATTAATGATTATGGTCAAGTTTTCAATAATTGCAAAGTGGAACATAACCTAAGTTGAACAATCCGAGCTTATGTGTTTGTTGCTTAGATCAACCTATCTTTCTCATCATAAAGCTGCCATTAAATTGAATTTAGAGAGCTTATTCTAGGTTGTTTAATGGTTAGAGATTAAATAGAGAGCTTGTTCTATTTAACGACAAACTAAGGAAAGATTGGGATAACAGAGCTTGTTGTTATCTACGGTTGTTAACTTTGATAGTTGGTTGAAATTGATAGATCTGAAATTGATTCTTAATGATGTCTAGTGGTGGAGAATGAAACCTTAACCATATTTTTCATATTTGATTCTTCTTACTTACTTGTTTTCTTATTTTTCTAGTTTGCTTATTTTTAAAAGTATATTTATTTTTATTGGCTGGTTATACCGCCTAATTTGTATATTAACTTTGTTTTATTTTTATTGGCTGGTTATACCGCCTAATTTAGTATATATATTTTTATTGGCTGGTTATACCGCCTAATTTAGTATATATATTTTTATTGGCTGGTTATACCGCCTTGCATCTTATTCTTATTATTTACTTTAGTTTAAATCTGATTTCAAAAACCCATTTTCTTTTATTGTTCTTGAATTTAAGTTTTAAACTATCAACTTATAAACTAAAACCCAATCCCTGAGGACTCGACCCTTGCTAACTACTATACTTACAATTGATCTTTTTAGTGCAAGGTTAAATAAGATACACTCTTTTGGGTGCATCACTAGTGGAGACGTACAAAGAGAAATTCTTGATTTATGGCCGCAATTCCAAAGGGAATGGCAACATCTTGGGAATCTGATGTTAAAAGACCCTGTTTGCCAGCTTGTAAGAAAACTGGATGGGAAGCATATCCTCGACTCATAGAAGGCGTTTAAGCCGTTTCTGGACGTAAAACCAGAGGAAGATGTGAGCCACAATCACAACTACAATAAATAACTTCTCAGCTTTTGGTTTGATTTGCAATAACTTCATTTCGGTTTAATTTACGTGTTGTTCGATTTGTGTAATTATTCTCGTTTTTTTTTATTGGTCTTTTACGGTTGATTTTTCTTCTCTTTTTGATTTTCTTCCTGAAATCACGCAAAAATCTTTTGTTAGGTTAACATTTTCTTCTGACAGGTCAGATACACTTTCGACGACATTATTACTCTTGTCTGATTCACTACTCAGTCCTCTATATATTACACCATGTACTCATTCTCTTTTAGGCACTCGAAAAAAAAATGGAAAGTACTTCATCCCAGCGCATTGAAAAAATTTGTGTCTTTGGAGGTGCTTATCCAGGGAAAAATAAAATATTAGCTGATGAAGCCATAAGAGTTGGAGTAATACTTGCCCAACAAAAGATCCAGTTGATTTATGGAGGCGGTAGTACGGGTTTAATGGGAGCAGTCGCTACAGCAGCACACGCTGGAGGAAGTCCAGTTCTAGGAATCGTTCCAAAACTATTCACAGGTTTTTGTGGACCTACCGTGGGTAAGGAAATACAAGTCTGGAGTATCCCTGAACGGATGACAATCATGTACCATTGTGCCGATGCATTCATTGCTTTACCAGGAGGTCTGGGTACATTGGAAGAAATAGCTTGCGTGGCTTCTTGGTCATCTTTGGTCACAAAAAAGAAACCCATTGGTTTGCTTAAAATTAATGGTTATTTTAGTAATTTGCTTTCATATTTAGATAATGCTGTGGAAAATGGATTCATGTTTTCAGAGGCAAGGAGAACCATAATTTCTGCTACAACCATTGAAGATTTACTCAAAAAGCTCCAAACTTATGAGTGTTTATCTGCTACGGTTGTTTCGCAAAGGCTCGGAAAAAGAAAAAGAGATATGGACGAGCAAGGAGTGGATTGCACTTTGTCTTTGTGACATTATCTAACATTTTGCTTGTTGTGTCTCAGTTATAATAAGTGGTTAGCAACCTCTGCAGGTAATATCTCCTAAATTCTACCTTTAAAATTTGACATTGGGGACAATGTCATATTTTAGTAGGGGGTAAGGGACATATTTTGCTAATTTAAAAAAAAAAATAAAAAAATTGTTGTGTTTTAAGCCTTTTAGAAGTATTCATTCTGAACAAGGTCTGAGTAAGGGAGACTTGAGACATACCTTGTCAGTTTGATTTTAATCTTTTTATGTTTACTTGTTAATTTTTGTTTAGTATTTTAGGATTATTTAGGTTGCATGAGTTTGTTTTGTTTTGAGTCTTAGTTGTTCCTATTCTTATGTTATTAGTTCTTTTCTCTTACACATGATTCTTTCATTTGGGTTAATAGACTTACATTGAGGACAATGTAAGAATTAAGTGTGGGGGGAATGATTTAGGATTTCTTTTATTTTTGTCTACTATATATATATATATTTTTAATACAATGATGAGATATGAATTGCATAAGTCTAAAACATATTTATTAGTGAGAAGATTTTCATGAGAATTGAGCTTGATGTCAACCTTTTTATGAGCCAATGTTAATATGATATGTTGATTGAGAAAGAAGCATGTTTAGACTTAATCTGACTTGTATAATCATCCTTGTGAGTTTTTGAGCCTATAATGATTGATGCATTATATAAATCAATCTAATTTCTTTCTTGAGTGCTCTTATGATTACATGATTCTCTAGAACTTGCTTTAAACCGTTTGAGATTATATTGATACATGTGACAACATGAATATGATAGAGGCATTAGGATTATAACCAGAGCCAAACAGCCATCCATTATTAATGTTCTAAGAGAACATCCCCACTAGTGAGCCAATTTGAGCCTACATTAAATATGCTGTTTTATTGGTAACCACAACTTACACCTAGCCTAAATATACTTATATCCTTACCCTTGTTCTAAAGATGGATTATATATTTTGAGACATATTGCAAAAAACAAGGGATATTTTTAGTTGAAAATTTGGGTTAGAAACAAGAAATAAGTGTGGGGGGAAATGAAAAGAAAAGTCAAGAGAAAAAGAAATGGAATACTGGCAAATACATTCCTATGTAAAAAATATGAATCATCTCTTGAATTTGTGGAAAAAGAAAAAGATGTTACAAAGTTGTTTAGAATGAAGAAAAGGCTCAACATGAATATTTAGCCTATGTTATTATGTGCTTTATAAGAGTTTTGAGAAGTTTTATTTGTATGATCTTTTTATGTCTCTAAACTTTATGAACTCTTTGGAACCTTTGTGATGTCTTTATCCTTTTGTTCTTCAACCACATTACAAACCCCTTGGCCCCATTACAACCTTGATTAAAGACCTCTTGATTCATGAAGTTGTATGATCTAAATAGTGGAGAATAGGTGGACAAGCAAGAATATGGTAGAACTGTTTTCATGAGATTGATTGAGTGTAAACACTTCACCACTACTTTAAAGAGTGAAAATCATGAGGGTATCCCATGTGAGAAGTTGAGATTAAATTTGAACATGCACTATTTTGATTGAGATATGTAATGTTAATATTGGCTTAACTCAAACAATTTACATTCAAGCATGATTTTTTGTGAAATTCTTTAAGCTATTGATTAGTTTATAAGACTTGTTCAAAGATTGTCTCTAATTTGTATTGAAAGGATTAGGAATAAATATTTTTAGTATATGTAGTTTATTTATATTTTAGTTTTTCAATGTTTGTGGGTATCGTTCTAGTAAACCCTCACGAGACTAAACTCGTCCACTAGAGACACCTAGGGGTTTAAAGGCTTGTGTCACATGCTAAGTGCCACCGTGATTTCCTACGAAAGTGGATTAGATTAGATTTTCTTATTTTATTTTTATTGAGTCGTTGCTAGGGACTAGCAACAATCTAAGTGTGGGGGTGTGATAACTCGTATAATTATATAGTTTTTAGTTATGTTTTATTATTGTTTTGTGTCAAATACGAGTTATTATTGTTTAGTCTAATTGTGTTTATGATCTTTTATATTTTTATGTAATTTGGTGTTTTTCACAAGTTTCTTTGAGTGATTTCAGATTACTAGAATTAAGGGCAAATCCAGTTCAGTTCCAGTTCCGACACCTTTTGCCATATCAGCTACATCTCGAGTTTCACTGAAGCAATAAGGCTGAAATATTAACCGTGCAAAGTTAAGAGGCATATCTATCTTTTTCATGTTTTACACTTCTTGAAACGGAGTCGTTTTCCCTAGCGAAATCGACCATCAAGTTGGCTGATGTGCAATGACGTCTATGCTGACCTGTTTTCGTATTTTGCCCATATCTTCTTATCCACATCAGCAAATGAGCTGATTCCAACGGCTATGGATCAGTAACTGATAGGGGAACATTTTTCTAGAACACCATGTGATCAGATCAGGCTTCCAATATTGACAAAATCGACCATCAATTTGGCTGATCAAAATTGTCATACAATATGACGAAAATTGTTAGAAAAATGCACCCACCTATTATACCTACCTTTGAAATTTGTAAAGCTTGTCTCTTGTTATTTAGCCCTCCAAAATGTGTATAAATAGAGGGCCTTGGATGATTGTAGAGGAACACTGATAACTCGTATAATTATATAGTTTTTAGTTATGTTTTATTATTGTTTTGTGTCAAATACGAGTTATTATTGTTTAGTCTAATTGTGTTTATGATCTTTATGTATTTTGGTGTTTTTCACAAGTTTCTTTGAGTGATTTCAGATTACTAGAATTAAGGGTAAATCCAGTTCAGTTCCAATTCCGACACCTTTTGCCATATCAGCTATATCTCGAGTTTCACTGAAGCAATAAGACTGCAATTTGTAGCCGTACAAAGCTAAGAGGCATATTTATCTTTTTCATGTTTTACACTTCTTGAAACGGAGTCGTTTTCCCTAGCGAAATCGACCATGAAGTTGGCTGATGTGCAATGACGTTTGTGCTGACCTATTTTCGTATTTTGCCCATATCTTCTTATCCACATCAGCAAATGAGCTGATTCCAACGGCTATGGATCAGTAACTGATAGGGTAACATTTTTCTAGAAGACCATGTGATCAGATAAGGCCTGCAAAATTGACAAAATCGACCATCAAGTTGGCTGATCAAAATCGTCATGTATGACGAAAATTGTTAGAAAATGCACCCACCTATTATACCTACCTTTGAAATTTGTAAAGCTTGTCTCTTGTCATTTAGCCCTCCAAAATGTGTATAAATAGAGGGCCTTGGATGATTGTAAGGGATCATATTGTACATTGGTAGGATATTAGCCATAATAAATAAATTCTCTAAGTTTTCTTCTTCTTTCCTTTCTCTAGTTTTCTTTTTCTTTATTTTCTTCTTCTTCTTTCTTTCTTTTATTTCCTTCTTAGATTCTATTTAATTTTATGTTTATAATGCCTATGCTAGGCTAAACTTCTATTTGGTTAAGGGTGATTTCAAAGCCCTAAACATGTTTTGTGATTGATTTTCAGATTCTATCTATCATTAATTTTCTATCAAAGTTGCTTATGTTCTTCTACAAGAATTGTTCATGATGTTGTCTTGATTTATTTAGGTGTACAACTAGATAGATCTTGATAATTATCTATTGCTAGTCTAGGAGTCTTGATCCGTGTAATTGTCTTGATTTCCCATTCATAAGTGGCAATTTGTGATTAATGATTATGGTCAAGTTTTCAATAATTGCAAAGTGGAACATAACCTAAGTTGAACAATCCGAGCTTATGTGTTTGTTGCTTAGACCAACCTATCTTTCTCATCATAAAGCTGCCATTAAATTGAATTTAGAGAGCTTATTCTAGGTTGTTTAATGGTTAGAGATTAAATAGAGAGCTTGTTCTATTTAACGACAAACTAAGGAAAGATTGGGATAACAGAGCTTGTTGTTATCTACGGTTGTTAACTTTGATAGTTGGTTGATATTGATAGATCTGAAATTGATTCTTAATGATGTCTAGTGGTGGAGAATGAAACCTTAACCATATTTTTCATATTTGATTCTTCTTACTTACTTGTTTTCTTACTTTTCTAGTTTGCTTATTTTTAAAAATATATTTATTTTTATTGGCTGGTTATACCGCCTAATTTAGTATATATATTTTTATTGGCTGGTTATACCGCCTAATTTAGTATATCTATTTTTATTGCCTGGTTATACCGCCTTGCATCTTATTCTTATTATTTACTTTAGTTTAAATCTGGCTTCAAAAACCCCTTTTCTTTTATTGTTTTCTTTGAACGTAAGTTATAAACTAATAACTCATAGATTAAAACCCAATCCCTGAGGACTCGACCCTTGCTAATCATTATACTTACAATTGATCTTTTTAGTGCAAGGTTAAATAAGATACACTCTTTTGGGTGCATCAGTAGTGATGGTCCCGGATGGTAGATAGTAGAGCCATTCCTTTGCTGAATCAGCTAGAGAGAATGGGAAGGCTCTCAACTTAACTTGCTCTTCCGTGACCCCTGTTGGTCTCATGCTTGAGCAAACTACATGGAATTCCTTGAGGTGCTTATTTGGATCCTCTCCTGCAAAACCATGAAAAGTTGGGAGAAGATGAATCAAACCAGATTTTAATTCAAAAGCTACCTCAAGATTAGCATATTCAATGCATAATGGTTGTTGACCCAAGTCCGGAGCGGCTAGCTCCTTGAGAGTTCGGTTGTCAGCTGCTGCCATCTCTCCTTGCTTCTCTTGGATGTTTTGGATCAACTCCTCGATTGGTTGTTGGTGAGAAGTTATAAATTCCCGAATTTTCCTAAGTCGTAAGTCTTCTTCGGGAGCTTGGAACATTCACTAATAAAAAAAAATAAGAAAGTAAATAATTAGAAAAGAAAATAAGAATAAACCAATAAACTAATAAACTAAAGAAAGCAATCCCCGGCAACGGCGCCAAAAATTTGATGCACCCAAAAGAGTGTATCTTATTTAACCTTGCACTAAAAAGATAAATTGTAAGTATAGTAGTTAGCAAGGGTCGAGTCCTCAGGGATTGGGTTTTAGTTTATAAGTTAATAGTTTAAAACTTAAATTCAAGAACAATAAAAGAAAAGGGGTTTTTGAAGCCAGA
This sequence comes from Fremontodendron californicum, assembly GCA_030761205.1. Classification (NCBI taxonomy): domain Eukaryota; kingdom Viridiplantae; phylum Streptophyta; class Magnoliopsida; order Malvales; family Malvaceae; genus Fremontodendron; species Fremontodendron californicum. The sequence goes on from JAULJL010000037.1 coordinate 8,431,014, forward strand.
TTTAAACTAAAGTAAATAATAAGAATAAGATGCAAGGCGGTATAACCAGCCAATAAAAATATATATACTAAATTAGGCGGTATAACCAGCCAATAAAAATAAAACAAAGTTAATATACAAATTAGGCGGTATAACCAGCCAATAAAAATAAATATCCTTTTAAAAATAAACAAACTAGAAAAGTAAGAAAACAAGTAAGTAAGAAGAATCAAATATGAAAAATATGGTTAAGGTTTCATTCTCCACCACTAGACATCATTAAGAATCAATTTCAGATCTATCAATATCAACCAACTATCAAAGTTAACAACCGTAGATAACAACAAGCTCTGTTATCCCAATCTTTCCTTAGTTTGTCGTTAAATAGAACAAGCTCTCTATTTAATCTCTAACCATTAAACAACCTAGAATAAGCTCTCTAAATTCAATTTAATGGCAGCTTTATGATGAGAAAGATAGGTTGATCTAAGCAACAAACACATAAGCTCGGATTGTTCAACTTAGGTTATGTTCCACTTTGCAATTATTGAAAACTTAACCATAATCATTAATCACAAATTGCCACTTATGAATAGGAAATCAAGACAATTACACGGATCAAGACTCCTAAACTAGCAATAGATAATTATCAAGATCTATCTAGTTGTACATCTAAATAAATCAAGACAACATCATGAACAATTCTTGTAGAAGAACATAAGCAACTTTGATAGAGAATTAATGATAGATAGAATCTAAAAATCAATCACAAAACATGTCTAGGGCTTTGAAATCACCCTTAACCAAATAGAAGTTTAGCCTAGCATAGGCATTGTAAACATAAACATAAAATTAAAGAGAATCTAAGAAGGAAATAAAAGAAAGAAAGAAGAAGAAGAAAATAAAGAAAAAGAAAACTAGAGAAAAGAAAGAAGAAGAAAACTTAGAGAATTTTATTACAATGGCTAATTTCCTACCAATCTACCATATGATCCTCTACAATCATCCAAGGCCCTCTATTTATACACATTTTGGAGGGCTAAATGACAAGAGACAAGCTTTACAAATTTCAAAGGTAGGTATAATAGGTGGGTGCATTTTTCTAACAATTTTCGTCATACTGTATGACAATTTTGATCAGCCAACTTGATGGTCGATTTTGTCAATATTTGAGGCCTGATCTGATCACATGGTCTTCTAGAAAAATGTTCCCCTGTCAGTTACTGATCCATAGCCGTTGGAATCAGCTCATTTGCTGATGTGGATAAGAAGATATGGGCAAAATACGAAAACAGGTCAGCACAGACGTCATTGCACATCAGCCAACTTGATGGTCGATTTCGCTAGGGACAACGACTCCGTTTCAAGAAGTGTGAAACATGAAAAAGATAGATATGCCTCTTAGCTTTGCACGGTTAAAATTTCAGCCTTATTGCTTCAGTGGAACTCCAGATATAGCTGATATGGCAAAAGGTGTCGGAACTGGAACTGAACTGGATTTGCCCTTAATTCTAGTAATCTGAAATCACTCAAAGAAACTTGTGAAAAACACCAAATTACATAAAAATATAAAAGATCATAAACACAATTAGACTAAACAATAATAACTTGTATTTGACACAAAACAATAATAAAACATAACTAAAAACTATATAATTATACGAGTTATCAGATTGTTCAACCTAGGTTATGTTCCACTTTGCAATTATCGAAAACTTGACCATAATCATTAATCACAAATTGCCACATATGAATAGGAAATCAAGACAATTACATGGATCAAGACTCCTAAACTTGCAATAGATAATTATCAAGATCTATCTAGTTGTACACCTAAATAAATCAAGACAACATCATAAATAGTTCTTGTAGAAGAACATAAGCAACTTTGATAGAAAATTAATGATAGATAGAATCTGAAAATCAATTACAAAACATGTCTAGGGCTTTGAAATCACCCTTAACCAAATAAAAGTTTAACCTAGCATTGGTATTGTAAACATAAACATAAAATTAAAGAGAATCTAAGAAGGAAATAAAAGAAACAAAGAAGAAGAAGAAAATAAAGAAAAAGAAAACTAGTGAAAGGAAAGTAGAAGAAAACTTAGAGAATTTTATTATAATGGCTAATATCCTACCAATCTACCATGTCTCTTACAATCATCCAAGGCCCTCTATTTATACACATTTTGGAGAGCTAAATGACAAGAGACAAGCTTTATAAATTTCAAAGGTAGGTATAATAGGTGGGTGCATTTTTCTAACAATTTTCGTCATATTGTATGACAATTCTGATCAGCCAGCTTGATGGTTGATTTTTTCAATGTTGGAGGCTTGATCTGATCAAATGGTCTTCTAGAAAACTATTCCCCTATCTATTTGTGATCCATAGCCGTTGGAATGAGCTCATTTTCTCATGTGGATCAGAAGATATGGTCAAAATACCAAAACTGGTCAGAACAGACGTCATTGCACATCAGCCAACTTGATACCACATTTTGCTAGGGAAAACGACTCCGTTTCAAGAAGTGTAAAGCATGAAAAAGATAGATATGCCTCTTAACTTTGCACTGTAAAACTTTCAGCCTTAATGCTTCAGTGAAACTCCAGATATAGCTGATATGGCAAAAGGTGTCGGAACTGGAACTGAACTGGATTTGCCCTTAATTCTTGATTTAACCTAGTAATCTGAAATCACTCAAAGAAACTCGTGAAAAACACCAAATTACATAAAAATATAAAAGATCATAAACACAATTAGACTAAGCAATAATAACTCGTATTTGACACAAAACAATAATAAAACATAACTAAAAACTATATAATTATACGAGTTATCACACCCCCACACTTAGATTGTTGCTAGTCCCTAGCAACGACTCAATCCTAGAAAAAATAAACAGGAAAACAAGTTAAAGGGATCTCAAACAAACAAGCAAGATCAAGCGTAAGAATTGGCAAGGCATCTAATTAAGTATCATTGGCATATTAAGTTCGAGTAAAGGGTCAATGAGATTAAAATTGAAGGCATTACCGTACGATTGAGGAACTTCCTTCTTGGCGAGACTTTAGCTAGCCATGGAGGACTAGGCAAACTATAGCTTCATAAGTACACATGCTAAGATTCTTGTCACCGCAGTTCACAAGTGAACTTGACAAATCTGATCGGTACAGAGATGAATCTGAGGCTTATGGACAAGTGAGGGGTGGAATGTTCAAACATAATCTGAGGTTTATCACAAGTTAGGCTCAAGAAATATAATAATAATGTGATCAATCCTCTCAAAATATTTCCATTCTCACTCATCCTTAGTCCTATGTTCAACATAAATATTTTGAAAAGAAAACAAAAAAGCAAGAAAAGACTCGATCCAAAGAAAATAGAAAAGTAAAAACCTCTCTATAATGAAGAACCTCGAATCATGAATTCTGATTTTTTTTTAAGCACAAGTGATTTTCTTTTGATTTGTGCCCTCATTGGGACATCTTTTATGCACAATCACATCTATTCATAATCATCATTCTTGTTTTTTTTTTTTTTTTTTTTTTTTTTTTTTTTAGAAATCACATTGGATTCCATACTTTCTTTTTCTTTCTTTTCATTCAATTGATCAAACAAGACAGATTTTCATCAGCTCTTTTTTTTTTCAGCATCTTTTTCTCAACTCATCACAACATTGTTTTGGCATCAATAAGTTCGAAGTTCACGACTCTAAAAACAGTCACTCATTCTAACTACCCTCTTTTGCATTATTCCCATTTTTTTTTTTTTTGATTTCAAAAGATAACAAAATAAACAAGAAGGAAACACACAATCCCAAACCCAATGATCACAAATATTATCATAAAAGTATAAAGAGGGAATGGGGGTCGGAATCGTATTCGTTCACTTTGGCATAATTTCTGGAGTTCATATCTAGGGATCCAACCCGAAGGTTTACAACCTATGGGCTCCTAATGTAAGGGGGGCAAAGATAAGGGGCTTTCTAGATAGTGACTTTGTTCTAAGATCAGATCATGTATAGATGCAAGCATCTATGTGATGACCTAAATCTGCATGTGGAATGAAGAGAAAAAGTAAACTTACTATGTCTTCCCAGTTTTCCGTGGCTTTCCAAAGGCTCACCATGAATTCACATTCCAACAAAAATCGAACCGATCTGCCAAAAACAATCTCAAAGACATTTGATCATCAAAAATATTCAATTTTCAGAAAACCAAATTGAAAATAACCTAGATAACTTAATCAAAGCCTTTGTAACTCTATTGCTTTATCCACATTGATAACTCGTATAATTATATAGTTTTTAGTTATGTTTTATTATTGTTTTGTGTCAAATACGAGTTATTATTGTTTAGTCTAATTGTGTTTATGATCTTTTATATTTTTATGTAATTTGGTGTTTTTTTTACAAGTTTCTTTGAGTGATTTCAGATTACTAGAATTAAGGGCAAATCCAGTTCAGTTCCAGTTCCGACACCTTTTGACATATCAGCTATATCTCGAGTTTCACTGAAGCAATAAGGCTGAAATTTTAACCGTGCAAAGTTAAGAGGCATATCTATCTTTTTCATCTTTTACACTTCTTGAAACGGAGTCGTTTTCCCTAGCGAAATCGACCATCAAATTGGCTGATGTGCAATGACGTCTGTGCTGACCTGTTTTCGTATTGTGCCCATATCTGCTTATCCACATCAGCAAATGAGCTGATTTCAATGGCTATGGATCCGCAACTGATAGGGGAACCTTTGTCTAGAAGACCATATGATCAGATCAGGCCTCTAATATTGACGAAATCGACCATCAAGTTGGCTGATGTGCAATGATGTCTGTGCTGACCTGTTTTCGTATTTTGCCCATATCTGCTTATCCACATCAGCAAATGAGCTGATTTCAACGGCTATGGATCCGTAACGGATAGGGGAACCTTTTTCTAGAAGACCATGTGATCAGATCAGGCCTCCAACATTGACGAAATCGACCATCAATTTGGCTGATCAAAATTGTCATACAATATGACGAAAATTGTTAGAAAAATTCACCCACCTATTATACCTACCTTTGAAATTTGTAAAGCTTGTCTCTTGTCATTTAGCCCTCCAAAATGTGTATAAATAGAGGGCCTTGGAAGATTGTAGAGGATCATATTGTACATTGGTAGGATATTAGCCATAATAAATAAATTCTCTAAGTTTTCTTCTTCTTTCCTTTCTCTAGTTTTCTTTTTCTTTATTTTCTTCTTCTTTCTTTCTTTTATTTCCTTCTTAGATTCTCTTTAATTTTATGTTTATGTTTACAATGCCTATGCTAGGCTAAACTTCTATTTGGTTAAGGGTGATTTCAAAGCCCTAGACATGTTTTGTGATTGATTTTCAGATTCTATCTATCATTAATTTTCTTTCAAAGTTGCTTATGTTCTTCTACAAGAATTGTTCATGATGTTGTCTTGATTTATTTAGGTGTACAACTAGATAGATCTTGATAATTATCTATTGCTAGTTTAGGAATCTTGATCCGTGTAATTGTCTTGATTTCCTATTCATAAGTGGCAATTTGTGATTAATGATTATGGTCAAGTTTTCAATAATTGCAAAGTGGAACATAACCTAAGTTGAACAATCCGAGCTTATGTGTTTGTTGCTTAGATCAACCTATCTTTCTCATCATAAAGCTGCCATTAAATTGAATTTAGAGAGCTTATTCTAGGTTGTTTAATGGTTAGAGATTAAATAGAGAGCTTGTTCTATTTAACGACAAACTAAGGAAAGATTGGGATAACAGAGCTTGTTGTTATCTACGGTTGTTAACTTTGATAGTTGGTTGATATTGATAGATCTGAAATTGATTCTTAATGATGTCTAGTGGTGGAGAATGAAACCTTAACCATATTTTTCATATTTGATTCTTCTTACTTGTTTTCTTACTTTTCTAGTTTGCTCATTTTTAAAAGTATATTTATTTTTATTGGCTGGTTATACCGCCTAATTTGTATATTAACTTTGTTTTATTTTTATTGGCTGGTTATACCGCCTTGCATCTTATTCTTATTAATTACTTTAGTTTAAATCTAGCTTCAAAAACCCCTTTTCTTTTATTGTTTTCTTTCAACGTAAGTTATAAACTAATAACTCATAGATTAAAACCCAATCTCTGAGGACTCGACCCTTGCTAATCATTATACTTACAATTGATCTTCTTAGTGCAAGGTTAAATAAGATACACTCTTTTGGGTGCATCAAATTTTTGGCGCCGTTGCCGGGGATTGTTTTCTTTAGTTTATTTGTTACTTGGTTTATTCTTATTTTCAGTTCTAATTAGTTTTATTTTCTTGTACATACAAGTTTTTCTTTTCAAATTTAAAAAAAACAAAAAAAAAATGGAATTGAGCAATCTAACACTTGAAGAGTTGGTGGCATACATGAACATGGAGAATCAACAAGCCAATCTCACCTCCCCAGTTCAACAATTGGCCATGGGAGGATGTCAAGGCCATCAAGTGTTCCAAGACCAACAGTATGATCATTACTCAAACACTTACCATGAGGGATGGTGGGATCATACTAATTATGGCTACTCGAAAAATTACCAAGAAGTAGATCCTTATGCCAATTACACTCATCCATCTAGCTTCATTCAATCATGGTCTCAAGAACCAGATCTTTTTCAACCACCACATATGACTCAAAACTCAGGTACTTCTTTAGAAGATCTTGTCTATTCTCTTGTTACTGATTCTTTGCAATTTCAACAGGAAACAAGGGCAAGCATCCAGAGTTTGGAAAAGCAAATGAGCCAATTGGCTAGTAGTATGGTGGGATGGGTAGCACAAAGATCTGAAGAACTCCCAGCCCAAACGATGGTTAACCCGAAGGAGAATGCTACTATTGTGACCTTGAAGAATGAGGAACAAGATGAGGATGAAACAAAATTAGAGATGGATTCTATTCTTGAGGATAATGAAGCCAAAGATCCAAATAAGAGTATTTCGGCACCTGAGGTAACGTTTAAGGTTTCACTTTTTACTAATGTTTTTTCTCCACCTTTTCCTAGTAGATTTGCAAAGTTCAAGGAGGAAGAACATGAACAACACATGCCGGAAACCTTAAACAACTTGTTTGTGGAGGTCATTCAACAAGTATCAAAATATGCTCCATTCCTCGATGACATATGCACCACAAAGGATGATGGAATAATACTTGTAATGGAGAATGCATCCACTGTTGTGCAAAGAAAGCTTCCTCTCAAACGCATAAATTTGGGAAATTTCATGTATGAGCCTGACAAGCCTAAAATGCCAAGAAGGGGTGTTGGTTAGGTTCAAAACACTAAATCAAGTGCTAATTGGGGGAGGCAGCCTAATTAGTGAAAGCATTGCCAAACTGCCATCCCCAGATTTGCTCTCTTTTTCTTTATCTTTTTCTTATGTTTCTCTGTTAATTGTGTTTAGTGTTTCTAAGTTCATTTAGGCTGCATAAGTTTATTTTGTTTATTAGTTCTTTTCACTTACACATGATTCTTTCATTTGGGATTAATAGCATTACATTAATGACAATGTAAGAATTATGTGTGGGGGGAAGAATTTAGGATTTTATTTAGAGTGTTTTGTTTTTGAGTCTTTTTATGTTGTTTTTCTTTCTGATCCTTGTTTTGAAAATAACTAGATATAAATATAATTTTTTTAACCCCGGTTAAATGGCGGATAACGGTACTCCGTGATTATTTAAGTCGGTTCCATCAGCTACCCACAAAACTGATATTGTATATAAATTTCTCTTCCAATTTCTCTTTCAATTTTTTTTCATTTTTTTTTCAGGATGGATGATATTCTCACAAGATTGCAGAAACGATTTCCTCCTTTTCCTCGAAATATTTTACTGAAGCTTTACCAAGTTCGATTTGAAAGATTAAGAATGCTTATGCACAAAGGGATTCCTGGAGACATACGTTGGATAATTGAAGCCAAGGTACGTGAAGATGAATATCTTCCTGTTTTGCATTTACCAGGTACAGGTAGAAGCAATTTTGCAAAGAAGCGACGAGCAAAGCGCATGAGTTCAAATTGCCACAAATGTGCACGATGGACGTGTAACGGTAAATGTCGTTCTATTGGGATTCCGTCCTCTAATCGAGATGATAAAATTGAATTCATTAAGGATGGACTGAGTAAGGAGAATTTGGGTAATATCCAACTTTCTCTTGAGACGCATCCTAGTGGAGACGTACAAAGAGAACTTCTTGATTTATGGCCGCAATTCCAAAGGGAATGGCAACATCTTGGGAATCTGATGTTAAAAGACCCTGTTTGCCAGCTTGTAAGAAAACTGGATGGGAAGCATATCCTCGACTCATAGAAGGCGTTTAAGCCGTTTCTGGACGTAAAACCAGAGGAAGATGTGAGCCACAATCACAACTACAATAAATGACTTCTCAGCTTTTGGTTTGATTTGCAATAACTTTATTTTTGTTTTAATTTACGTGTTGTTCGATTTGTGTAATTATTCTTGTTTTTTTTTTATTTGTCTTTTACGGTTGATTTTTTCTTCTCTTTTTGATTTTCTTCCTGAAATCACGCAAAAATCTTTTGTTAGGTTAACATTTTCTTCTGACAGGTCAGATACACTTTCGGCGACATTATTACTCTTGTCTGATTCACTACTCAGTCCTCTATATATTACACCATGTACTCATTCTCTTTCAGGCACTCGAAGAAAAAAAAAATGGAAAGTACTTCGTCCCAACGCATTAAAAAAAATTTGTGTCTTTGGAGGTGCTTATCTAGGGAAAAATAACATATTCGCTGATGAAGCCATAAGAGTTGGAGTAATACTTGCCCAACAAAAGATCCAGTTGATTTATGGAGGCGGTAGTACGGGTTTAATGGGAGCAGTCGCTACAGCAGCACACGCCGGAGGAAGTCCAGTTCTAGTAATCGTGCCAAAACTATTCACAAGTTTTTGTGGACCTACCGTGGGTAAGGAAATACAAGTCTGGAGTATCCCTGAACGGATAACAATCATGTACCATTCTGCCGATGCATTCATTGCTTTACCAGGAGGTCTGGGTACATTGGAAGAAATAGCTTGCGTGGCTTCTTGGTCATCTTTGGTCACAAATAAGAAACCCATTGGTTTGCTTAATATTAATGGTTATTTTAGTAATTTGCTTTCATATTTAGATAATGCTGTGGATAATGGATTCATGTTTTCAGAGGCAAGGAGAACCATAATTTCTGCTACAACCATTGAAGATTTACTCAAAAAGCTCCAAGCTTATGAGTATTTATCTGCTACGGTTGTTTCGCAAACGCTCGGAAAAAGAAAAAGAGATATGGACGAGCAAGGAGTGGATTGCACTTTGTCTTTGTGACATTATCTAACATTTTGTTTGTTGTGTCTCAGTTATAATAAGTGGTTAGCAACCTCTACAGGTAATATCTCCTAAATTTTACCTTCTTAAAAAAAAAAAAAGTTTGTTGTGTTTTAAGCAATTTAGAAGTATTCATTCTGAACAAGGTCTGAGTAAGGGAGACTTGAGACATACCTTGTCAGTTTGATTTCTTCTTTTGAAAAAAAAAAAAAAGTTTGTTGTGTTTTAAGCAATTTAGAAGTATTCATTCTGAACAAGGTCTGAGTAAGGGAGACTTGAGACATATCTTGTCAGTTTGATTTTAATCTTTTTATGTTTACTTGTTAATTTTTGTTTAGTATTTTAGGATTATTTAGGTTGCATGAGTTTGTTTTGTTTTGAGTCTTAGTTGTTCCTATTCTTATGTTATTAGTTCTTTTCTCTTACACATGATTCTTTCATTTGGGTTAATAGACTTACATTGAGGACAATGTAAGAATTAAGTGTGGGGGGAATGATTTAGGATTTCTTTTATTTTTGTCTACTATTTTTTTTTATGAGTCTTTATTATTATTATTATTATTATTATTATTTTTTTGTGTGTTTTAGTTCCTTTTTAATACAATGATGAGATATGAATTGCATAAGTCTAAAACAGATTTATTAGTGAGAAGATTTTCATGAGAATTGAGCTTGATGTCAACCTTTTTATGAGCCAATGTTAATATGATATGTTGATTGAGAAAGAAGCATGTTTAGACTTAATCTGACTTGTATAATCATCCTTGTGAGTTTTTGAGCCTATAATGATTGATGCATTATACAAATCAATCTAATTTCTTTCTTGAGTGCTCTTATGATTACATGATTCTCTAGAACTTGCTTTAAACCGTTTGAGACTATATTGATGCATGTGACAACATGAATATGATAGAGGCATTAGGATTTTTAACCAGAGCCAAACAGCCATCCATTATTAACGTTCCAAGAGAACACACCCTTAGTGAACCAATTTGAGCCTACATTGAATAAGCTATCTCTTTGGTAACCATAACTTGTCCCTAACCTAAATATACTTATATCTTTACCTTTGTTCCAAAGATGAATTAGCATGTTTTGAGACAAGTTGCAAAGACAAGGAAGATTTATTGAAAATTTGGGTTAGAAACAAGAAATAAGTGTGGGGGGAAAAGAAAGAAAAAAGTCAAGAGAAAAAGAAAGGGATCATTGTCAAATACATTCCCATATTAAAAAAAAAAAATCTTCTCTTGAACTTCTAGTTAAAGTAAAGAAAAAGATGTTACAAAGTTGGTTAGAATAATGCAAAGGCTCAACATGAATATTTAGCCTATGTTATTATGTGCTTTATAAGAGTTTTGAGAAGTTTTATTTGTAATATCTTATTATGTCTCTAAACTCTATGAACTCTTTGGAACCTTTGTGATATCTTTATCCTTTTGTTCTTTAACCACATTATAACCCTTTGGCCCCATTACAACCTTGAATAAAGACCTCTTGATTTATGAAGTTGTATGATCTAAATAGTGGATAATAGGTGGACAAGCAAGCATATGGTAGAAGTGTTTTCATGTGATTGATTGAGTGTAAACACTTTACCACTACTTTAAAAAGTGAAAATCAAGAGAGTATCCCATGTGAGAAGTTGAGATTAAGTTTGAATATGCACTATTTTGATTGAAATATGTTATGTTAATATTGGCTTAACTCAAACAATTTACATTCAAGCAAAATTTTTTTTTGTGAATTTCTTTAAGCTATTGATTAGTTTTTAAGACTTGTCCAATGATTATCTCTAATTTATATTGGAAGGATTAGTTATAATTATTATTTTTAGTTTTTCTTATGTCTTCAATGTTTGTGGGTATCGTCCTAGTAAACCCTCACGAGACTAAACTCGTCCACTAGGGACACCTAGGGGTTTAAAGGCTTGTGTCACATGCTAAGTGCCACCGTGATTTCCTACGAAAGTGGATTAGATTAGATTTTCTTTTTTTATTTTTATTGAGTCGTTGCTAGGGACTAGCAACAATCTAAGTGTGGGGGTGTGATAACTCGTATAATTATATAGTTTTTAGTTATGTTTTATTATTGTTTTGTGTCAAATACGAGTTATTATTGTTTAGTCTAATTGTGTTTATGATCTTTTATATTTTTATGTAATTTGGTGTTTTTTTTACAAGTTTCTTTGAGTGATTTCAGATTACTAGAATTAAGGGCAAATCCAGTTCAGTTCCAGTTCCGACACCTTTTGACATATCAGCTATATCTCGAGTTTCACTGAAGCAATAAGGCTGAAATTTTAACCGTGCAAAGTTAAGAGGCATATCTATCTTTTTCATCTTTTACACTTCTTGAAACGGAGTCGTTTTCCCTAGCGAAATCGACCATCAAGTTGGCTGATGTGCAATGACGTCTGTGCTGACCTGTTTTCGTATTTTGCCCATATCTGCTTATCCACATCAGCAAATGAGCTGATTCCAATGGCTATGGATCCGTAACTGATAGGGGAACCTTTGTCTAGAAGACCATATGATCAGATCAGGCCTCTAATATTGACGAAATCGACCATCAAATTGGCTGATGTGCAATGACGTCTGTGCTGACCTGTTTTCGTATTTTGCCCATATCTGCTTATCCACATCAGCAAATGAGCTGATTTCAACGGCTATGGATCCGTAACGGATAGGGCAACCTTTTTCTAGAAGCCCATGTGATCAGATCAGGCCTCCAACATTGACGAAATCGACCATCAAGTTGGCTGATCAAAATTGTCATACAATATGACGAAAATTGTTAGAAAAATTCACCCACCTATTATACCTACCTTTGAAATTTGTAAAGCTTGTCTCTTGTCATTTAGCCCTCCAAAATGTGTATAAATAGAGGGCCTTGGATGATTGTAGAGGATCATATTGTACATTGGTAGGATATTAGCCATAATAAATAAATTCTCTAAGTTTTCTTCTTCTTTCCTTTCTCTAGTTTTCTTTTTCTTTATTTTCTTCTTCTTTCTTTCTTTTATTTCCTTCTTAGATTCTCTTTAATTTTATGTTTATGTTTACAATGCCTATGCTAGGCTAAACTTCTATTTGGTTAAGGGTGATTTCAAAGCCCTAGACATGTTTTGTGATTGATTTTCAGATTCTATCTATCATTAATTTTCTATCAAAGTTGCTTATGTTCTTCTACAAGAATTGTTCATGATGTTGTCTTGATTTATTTAGGTGTACAACTAGATAGATCTTGATAATTATCTATTGCTAGTTTAGGAATCTTGATCCGTGTAATTGTCTTGATTTCCTATTCATAAGTGGCAATTTGTGATTAATGATTATGGTCAAGTTTTCAATAATTGCAAAGTGGAACATAACCTAAGTTGAACAATCCGAGCTTATGTGTTTGTTGCTTAGATCAACCTATCTTTCTCATCATAAAGCTGCCATTAAATTGAATTTAGAGAGCTTATTCTAGGTTGTTTAATGGTTAGAGATTAAATAGAGAGCTTGTTCTATTTAACGACAAACTAAGGAAAGATTGGGATAACAGAGCTTGTTGTTATCTACGGTTGTTAACTTTGATAGTTGGTTGATATTGATAGATCTGAAATTGATTCTTAATGATGTCTAGTGGTGGAGAATGAAACCTTAACCATATTTTTCATATTTGATTCTTCTTACTTACTTGTTTTCTTACTTTTCTAGTTTGCTCATTTTTAAAAGTATATTTATTTTTATTGGCTGGTTATACCGCCTAATTTGTATATTAACTTTGTTTTATTTTTATTGGCTGGTTATACCGCCTTGCATCTTATTCTTATTAATTACTTTAGTTTAAATCTAGCTTCAAAAACCCCTTTTCTTTTATTGTTTTCTTTCAACGTAAGTTATAAACTAATAACTCATAGATTAAAACCCAATCCCTGAGGACTCGACCCTTGCTAATCATTATACTTACAATTGATCTTCTTAGTGCAAGGTTAAATAAGATACACTTTTTTGGGTGCATCACACATGCTTGCCAAGATTATACTAATACTCAAATAAAAAAAAAAATACATACACGAAAGTAGTAAAACACATGCAGATAATAAACGGACCAGATAGTGTTTTTTTTTTTTTTTTGAAAAGATTAAATCAAACTGACAAGGTATGTCTCAAGTCTCCCTTACTCAGACCTTGTTCAGAATGAATACTTCTAAATGGCTTAAAACACAAGAATTTTTTTTTTTTTTTTTTTACAAATTAGCAAAATATGTCCCTTACCCCCTACTAAAATATGACATTGTCCCCAATGTCAAATTTTAAAGGTAGAATTTAGGAGATATTACCTGCAGAGGTTGCTAACCACTTATTATAACTGAGACACAACAAACAAAATGTTAGATAATGTCACAAAGACAAAGTGCAATCCACTCATTGCTCGTCTATATCTCTTTTTCTTTTTCCGAGCGTTTGCAAAACAACCGTAGCAGGTAAATACTCATAAGCTTGGAGCTTTTTGAGTAAATCTTCAATGGTTGTAGCAGAAATTATGGTTATCCTTGCCTCTGAAAACATGAATCCATTTTCCACAGCATTATCTAAATATGAAAGCAAATTACTAAAATAACCATTAATATTAAGCAAACCAATGAGTTTCTTTTTTGTGACCAAAGATGACCAAGAAGCCACGCAAGCTATTTCTTCCAATGTACCCAGACCTCCTGGTAAAGCAATGAATGTATCGGCACAATGGTACATGATTGTCATCCGTTCAGGGATACTCCAGACTTGTATTTCCTTACCCTTGGTAGGTCCACAAAAACCTGTGAATAGTTTTGGCACGATTTCTAGAACTGGACTTCCTCCGGCGTGTGCTGCTGTAGCGACTGCTCCCATTAAACCCGTACTACCGCCTCCATAAATCAACTGGATCTTTTGTTGGCCAAGTATTACTCCAACTCTTATGGCTTCATCAGCTAATATTTTATTTTTCCCTGGATAAGCACCTCCAAAGACACAAATTTTTTGAATGCGCTCGGACGAAGTACTTTCCATTTTTTTTTTCGATTGCCTGAAAGAGAATGAGTACATGGTGTAATATATAGAGGACTGAGTAGTGAATCAGACAAGAGTAATAATGTCGCCGAAAGTGTATTTGACCTGTCAGAAGAAAATGTTAACATAACAAAAGATTTTTGCGTGATTTCAGGATGAAAATCAAAAAGAGAAGAAAAATCAACCGTAAAATACCAATGCAAAAAAAAAAACGAGAATAATTACACAATTCGAACAACACGTAAATTAAACCGAAATGAAGTTATTGCAAATCAAACCAAAAGCTGAGAAGTCATTTATTGTAGTTGTGATTGTGGCTCACATCTTCCTCTGGTTTTACGTCCAGAAACGGCTTAAACGCCTTCTATGAGTCGAGGATATGCTTCCCATCCAGTTTTCTTACAAGCTGGCAAACAGGGTCTTTTAACATCAGATTCCCAAGATGTTGCCATTCCCTTTGGAATTGCGACCATAAATCAAGAATTTCTCTTTGTATGTCTCCACTAGGATGCGTCTCAAGAGAAAGTTGGATATTACCCAAATTCTCCTTACTCAGTCCATCCTTAATGAATTCAATTTTATCATCTCGATTAGAGGACGGAATCCCAATAGAACAACATTTACCGTTACACGTCCATCGTGCACATTTGTGGCAATTTGAACTCATGCGCTTTGCTCGTCGCTTCTTTGCAAAAGTGCTTCTACCTGTACCTGGTAAATGCAAAACAGGAAGATATTCATCTTCACGTACCTTGGCTTCAATTATCCAACGTATGTCTTCAGGAATCCCTTTGTGCATAAGCATTCTTAATCTTTCAAATCGAACTTGGTAAAGCTTCAGTAAAATATTTCGAGGAAAATGAGGAAATCGTTTCTGCAATCTTGTGAGAATATCATCCATCCTGAAAAAAAAAATGAAAAAAAAATGAAAGAGAAATTTATATACAATATCAGTTTTGTGGGTAGCTGATGGAACCGACTTAAATAATCACGGAGTACCGTTATCCACCATTTAACCGGGGTTAAAAAAAATTATATTTACATCTAGTAAATGGTTTGAGTTAAGCTAAAATTAACATAACATATCAAAATAGTGCATGTTCAAACTTAATCTCAACTTCTCACATGGGATACCCTCATGATTTTCACTCTTTAAAGTAGTGGTGAAGTGTTTACACTCAATCAATCTCATGAAAACAATTCTACCATATTCTTGCTTGTCCACCTATTCTCTACTATTTAGATCATACAACTTCATGAATCAGGAGGTCTTTAATCAAGGTTGTAATGGGGCCAAGGGGTTTGTAATGTGGTTGAAGAACAAAAGGATAAAGATATCACAAAGGTTCCAAAGAGTTCATAAAGTTTAGAGACATAATAAGATCATACAAAGAAACTTCTCAAAACACTTTACAAGTACATAGTCACCTAGGCCGAATATTCATGTTGGGCCTTTTCTTCATTCTAAACAACTTTGTAACATTTTTTTTCCACAGATTCAAGAGATGATTGATAACTCGTATAATTATATAGTTTTTAGTTTTGTTTTATTATTGTTTTGTGTCAAATACGAGTTATTATTGTTTAGTCTAATTGTGTTTATGATCTTTTATATTTTTATGTAATTTGGTGTTTTTCACAAGTTTCTTTGAGTGATTTCAGATTACTAGAATTAAGGGCAAATCCAGTTCAGTTCCAGTTCCGACACCTTTTGCCATATCAGCTATATCTGGAGTTTCACTGAAGCAATAAGGCTGAAAGTTTAACCCTGAAAAGTTAAGAGGCATATCTATCTTTTTCATGTTTTACACTTCTTGAAACGGAGTCGTTTGCCCTAGCGAAATCAACCATCAAGTTGGCTGATGTGCAATGACGTCTGTCCTGAGCAGTTTTCGCATTTTGACCATATCGTCCGATACACATCAGAAAATGAGCTGATTCCAACGGCTATGGATTAATAACTGATAGGGGAACATTTGTCTAGAAGACCATGTGATCAGATAAAGCCTTCAATATTGAAGAAATCGACCATCAAGTTGGCTGATGTGCAATGACGTCTGTGCTGACCTGTTTTCGTATTTTGCCCATAACTGCTTATCCACATCAGCAAATGAGCTGATTCCAACGGCTATGAATCAGTAACTCATAGGGGAACATTTTTCTAGAAGACCATGTGATCAGATCAGGCCTCCAAGATTGACAAAATCGACCATCAAGTTGGCTGATCAAAATGGTCATACAATATGATGAAAATTGTTAGAAAAATGCACCCACCTATTATACCTACCTTTGAAATTTGTAAAGCTTGTCTCTTGTCATTTAGCCCTCCAAAATGTGTATAAATAGAGGGCCTTGGATGATTGTAGAGGATCATATTGTACATTGGTAGGATATTAGCCTTTGTAATAAAATTCTCTAAGTTTTCTTCTTTCTTTTCTCTAGTTTTCTTTTTCTTTAGAAAGGGCAAGAGGTTGGATAATTAATATTCTTCTTCTTCTTCTTTCTTTCTTTTATTTTCTTCTTAGATTCTATTTAATTTTATGTTTATAATGCCTATGCTAGGCTAAACTTCTATTTGGTTAAGGGTGATTTCAAAGCCCTAGACATGTTTTGTGATTGATTTTCAGATTCTATCTATCATTAATTTTCTATCAAAGTTGCTTATGTTCTTCTACAAGAATTGTTCATGATGTTGTCTTGATTTGTTTAGGTGTACAACTAGATAGATCTTGATAATTATCTATTGCTAGTTTAGGAGTCTTGATCCGTGTAATTGTCTTGATTTCCTATTCATAAGTGGCAATTTGTGATTAATGATTATGGTCAAGTTTTCAATAATTGCAAAGTGGAACATAACCTAAGTTGAACAATCCGAGCTTATGTGTTTGTTGCTTAGATCAACCTATCTTTCTCATCATAAAGCTGCCATTAAATTGAATCTAGAGAGCTTATTCTAGGTTGTTTGATGGTTAGAGATTAAATAGAGAGCTTGTTCTATTTAACGACAAACTAAGGAAAGATTGGGATAACAGAGCTTGTTGTTATCTACGGTTGTTAACTTTGATAGTTGGTTGATATTGATAGATCTGAAATTGATTCTTAATGATGTCTAGTGGTGGAGACTGAAACCTTAACCATATTTTTCATATTTGATTCTTCTTACTACTTGTTTTCTTACTTTTCTAGTTTGCTTATTTTTAAAAGTATATTTATTTTTTATTGGCTGGTTATACCGCCTAATTTGTATATTAACTTTGTTTTATTTTTATTGGCTGGTTATACCGCCTAATTTAGTATATATATTTTTATTGGCTGGTTATACCGCCTAATTTAGTATATATATTTTTATTGGCTGGTTATACCGCCTAATTTAGTATATATATTTTTATTGGCTGGTTATACCGCCTTGCATCTTATTCTTATTATTTACTTTAGTTTAAATCTGGCTTCAAAAACCCCTTTTATTTTATTGTTCTTGAATTTAAGTGTTAAACTATCAACTTATAAACTAAAACCCAATCCCTGAGGACTCGACCCTTGCTAATCATTATACTTACAATTGATTTTTTTTAGTGCAAGGTTAAATAAGATACACTCTTTTGGGTGCATCAAATTTTTGGCGCCGTTGCCGGGGATTGCTTTCTTTAGTTTATTTGTTACTTGGTTTATTCTTATTTTCAGTTCTAATTAGTTTTATTTTCTTGTACATACAAGTTTTTCTTTTCAAATTTAAAAAAAAAAAAACAAAAAAAAAAACAATGGAATTGAGCAATCTAACACTTGAAGAGTTGGTGGCATACATGAACATAGAGAATCAACAAGCCAATCTCACCTCCCCAGTTCAACAATTGGCCATGGGAGGATGTCAAGGCCATCAAGTGTTCCAAGACCAACAGTATGATCATTACTCAAACAGTTACCATGAGGGATGGTGGGATCATACTAATTATGGCTACTCGAAAAATTACCAAGAAGTAGATCCTTGTGCCAATTACACTCATCCATCTAGCTTCAATCAATCATGGTCTCAAGAACCAGATCTTTTTCAACCACCACATATGACTCAAAACTCAGGTACTTCTTTAGAAGATCTTGTACATTCTCTTGTTACTGATACTTTGCAATTTCAACAGGAAACAAGGGCAAGCATCCAGAGTTTGGAAAGGCAAATGAGCCTATTGGCTAGTAGTATGGTGGGATGGGTAGCACAAAGATCTGAAGAACTCCCAGCCCAAACGATGATTAACCCAAAGGAGAATGCTACTATTGTGACCTTGAAGAATGAGGAACAAGATGAGGATGAGACAAAATTAGAGATGGATTCTATTCTTGAGGATAATGAAGCCAATGATCCAAATAAGAGTATTTCGGCACCTGAGGTAACGTTTAAGATTCCCATTTTTACTAATGTTTTTTTTCCACCTTTCCCTAGTAGATTCGCAAAGTTCAAAGAGGAGGAACATGAACAAAACATGCTGGAAACCTTAAACAGTTTGTTTGTGGATGTCATTCAACAAGTACCAAAAGATGCACCATTCCTCGATGAGATATGCACCACCAATGATGATGGAATAATACTTGTAATGGAGAATGCATCCACTGTTGTGCAAAGAAAGCTTCCTCTCAAACGCATAAATTTGGGAAATTTCATGTATGAGCCTGACAAGCCTAAAAAGCCAAGAATGGGTGTTGGTTAGATTCAAAACACTAACTCAAGTGTTAATTGGGAAGGCAGCCCAGTTAAAGATGAAATTGCCAACCTTCCATATTCAGATTTGCTTCTCTTTCTCTTTCTTTTCCTTTTTCTTTTATTATTTTTATTGTTTTTATTTTTATTTCTTATGTTTCTTTGTTAATTGTGTTTACTGTTTTTAAGTTCATTTAGGCTGCATAAGTTTCTTTTGTTTAATAGTTCTTTTCTCTTACATATAATTCTTGCATTGGGGGATAATAGCATTACATTAATGACAATGTAAGAATTATGTTTGGGGGGAAGAATTTAGGATTTATTTAGAGTGTTTTGTTTTTGAGTTTTTTTTTTTATGTTGTTTTTCTTTCTGATCCTTGTTTTGAAAATAACTAGATGTAAATATAATTTTTTTTAACCCCGGTTAAATGGCGGATAACGGTACTCCGTGATTATTTAAATCGGTTTCCATCAGCTACCCACAAAACTGATATTGTATATAAATTTCTCTTCCAATTTCTCTTTCAATTTTTTTTTTTCATTTTTTTTCAGGATGGATGATATTCTCACAAGATTGCAGAAACGATTTCCTCCTTTTCCTCGAAATATTTTACTGAAGCTTTATCAAGTTCGATTTGAAAGATTAAGAATGCTTATGCACAAAGGGATTCCTGAAGACATACGTTGGATATTGAAGCCAAGGTACGTGAAGATGAATATCTTCCTGTTTTGCATTTACCAGGTACAGGTAGAAGCACTTTTGCAAAGAAGCGACGAGCAAAGCGCATGAGTTCAAATTGCCAAAAATGTGCACGATGGACGTGTAACGGTAAATGTCGTTCTATTGGGATTCCGTCCTCTAATCGAGATGATAAAATTGAATTCATTAAGGATGGACTGAGTAAGGAGAATTTGGGTAATATCCAACTTTCTCTTGAGACGCATCCTAGTGGAGACGTACAAAGAGAAATTCTTGATTTATGGCCGCAATTCCAAAGGGAATGGCAACATCTTGGGAATCTGATGTTAAAAGACCCTGTTTGCCAGCTTGTAAGAAAACTGGATGGGAAGCATATCCTCGACTCATAGAAGGCGTTTAAGCCATTTCTGGACGTAAAACCAGAGGAAGATGTGAGACACAATCACAACTACAATAAATAACTTCTCAGCTTTTGGTTTGATTTGCAATAACTTTATTTTGGTTTAATTTACGTGTTGTTCGATTTGTGTAATTATTCTCATTTTTTTATTTGTCTTTTACGGTTGATTTTTCTTCTCTTTTTGATTTTCTTCCTGAAATCACGCAAAAATCTTTTGTTAGGTTAACATTTTCTTCTGACAGGTCAAATACACTTTCGGCGACATTATTACTCTTGACTTTTACGGTCGATTTTTCTTCTCTTTTTGATTTTCTTCCTGAAATCACGCAAAAATCTTTTGTTAGGTTAACATTTTCTTCTGACAGGTCAGATACACTTTCGGCGACATTATTACTCTTGTCTGATTCACTACTCAGTCCTCTATATATTACACCATGTACTCATTCTCTTTCAGGCACTCGAAAAAAAAAAGAAAAAAAATGGAAAGTACTTCGTCCCAACGCATTAAAAAAATTTGTGTCTTTGGAGGTGCTTATCCAGGGAAAAATAACATATTCGCTGATGAAGCCATAAGAGTTGGAGTAATACTTGCCCAACAAAAGATCCAGTTGATTTATGGAGGCGGTAGTACGGGTTTAATGGGAGCAGTCGCTACAGCAGCACACGCCGGAGGAAGTCCAGTTCTAGGAGTCGTGCCAAAACTATTCACAGATTTTTGTGGACCTACCGTGGGTAAGGAAATACAAGTCTGGAGTATCCCTGAACGGATAACAATCATGTACCATTCTGCCGATGCATTCATTGCTTTACCAGGAGGTCTGGGTACATTGGAAGAAATAGCTTGCGTGGCTTCTTGGTCATCTTTGGTCACAAATAAGAAACCCATTGGTTTGCTTAATATTAATGGTTATTTTAATAATTTGCTTTCATATTTAGATAATGCTGTGGATAATGGATTCATGTTTTCAGAGGCAAGGAGAACCATAATTTCTGCTACAACCATTGAAGATTTACTCAAAAAGCTCAAAGCTTATGAGTGTTTATCTGCTACGGTTGTTTTGCAAACGCTCGGAAAAAGAAAAAGAGATATGGACGAGCAAGGAGTGGATTGCACTTTGTCTTTGTGACATTATCTAACATTTTGTTTGTTGTGTCTCAGTTATAATAAGTGGTTAGCAACCTCTACAGGTAATATCTCCTAAATTTTACCTTCAAAAAAAAAAAAAAAAAAAGAAAGAAATTTGTGTTTTAAGCCATTTAAAAGTATTCATTCTGAACAAGGTCTGAGTAAGGGAGACTTGATACATACCTTGTCAGTTTGATTTTAATCTTTTTATGTTTACTTGTTAATTTTTGTTTAGTATTTTAGGATTATTTAGGTTGCATGAGTTTGTTTTGTTTTGTTTTGAGTCTAGTTGTTCCTATTCTTATGTTATTAGTTCTTTTCTCTTACACATGATTCTTTCATTTGGGTTAATAGACTTACATTGAGGACAATGTAAGAATTAAGTGTGGGGGGAATGATTTAGGATTTCTTTTATTTTCGTCTACTATTTTTTTTTATGAGTCTTTATTATTATTATTTTTAGTGTGTTTTAGTTCCTTTTTAATACAACGATGAGATATGAATTGCATAGGTCTAAACTGGTTACTAGTGAGAAGATTTTCATGAGAATTAAGCTTGATACTAATTTTTATGAGCCAATGTTAATATGATATGTTGATTGAGAAAGAAGCATGTTTAGACTTAAAACTGACTTGTATAATCATCATTGTGAGTTTTTGAGCCTAAAATGATTGATGCATTATACAAATCAATCTAATTTCTTTCTTGAGTGCTCTTATGATTACATGATTCTCTAGAACTTGCTTTAAACCGTTTGAGACTATATTGATACATGTGACAACATGAATATGATAGAGGCATTAGGATTATAACCAGAGCCAAACAGCCATCCCTTATTGATGTTCCAAGAGAACACACCCTTAGTGAACCAATTTGAGCCTACATTGAATAAGCTATCTCTTTGGTAACCATAACTTGTCCCTAACCTAAATATACTTATATCTTTAACTTCGTTCCAAAGATGAATTAGCATGATTTGAGACAAGTTGCAAAGACAAGGGATATTTTTTGGTTAGAAACAAGAAATAAGTGTGGGGGGAAAAGAAAAGAAAAGTCAAGAGAAAAAGAAACGGAATACTGGAAAATACATTCCTATGTAAAAAAAATATATATATGAATCATCTCTTGAATTTGTGGAAAAAGAAAAAGATGTTACAAAGTTGTTTAGAATGAAGAAAAGGCCCAACATGAAAATCCGACCTAGGTGACTATGTGCTTGTAAAGAGTTTTGAGAAGTTTCTTTATATAATTTTTTTATGTCTCTAAACTTTATGAACTCTTTGGAACCTTTGTGATATCTTTATCCTTTTGTTCTTCAACCACATTACAAACCCCTTGGCCCCATTACAACCTTGATTAAAGACCTCTTGATTTATGAAGTTGCATGATCTTTTAGTGGAGAATAGGTGGACAAGCAAGCATATGGTAGAAGTGTTTTCATGAGATTGATTGAGTGTAAACACTTTACCACTACTTTAAAGAGTGAAAATCAAGGGAGTATCCCATGTGAGAAGTTGAGATTAAGTTTGAATATGCACTATTTTGATTGAAATATGTTATGTTAATATTGGCTTAACTCAAACTATTTACATTCAAGCAAGATTTTTTGTGAATTTCTTTGAGCTATTGATTAGTTTTTAAGACTTGTCCAATGATTATCTCAAATTTATATTGGAAGGATTAGTTATAATTATTATTTTTAGTTTTTCTTATGTTTTCAATGTTTGTGGGTATCGTCCTAGTAAACCCTCACGAGACTAAACTCGTCCACTAGGGACACCTAGGGGTTTAAAGGCTTGTGTCACATGCTAAGTGCCACCGTGATTACCCACGAAAATGGATTAGATTAGATTTTCTTATTTTATTTTTATTGAGTCGTTGCTAGGGACTAGCAACAATCTAAGTGTGGGGGTGTGATAACTCGTATAATTATATAGTTTTTAGTTATGTTTTATTATTGTTTTGTGTCAAATACGAGTTATTATTGTTTAGTCTAATTGTGTTTATGATCTTTTATATTTTTATGTAATTTGGTGTTTTTCACAAGTTTCTTTGAGTGATTTCAGATTACTAGAATTAAGGGCAAATCCAGTTCAGTTCCAGTTCCGACACCTTTTGCCATATCAGCTATATCTGGAGTTTCACTGAAGCAATAAGGCTGAAATTTTAACCGTGAAAAGTTAAGAGGCATATCTATCTTTTTCATGTTTTACACTTCTTGAAACGGAGTAGTTTGCCCTAGCGAAATCAACCATCAAGTTGGCTGATGTGCAATGACGTCTGTCCTGAGCAGTTTTCGCATTTTGACCATATCGTCCGATACACATCAGCAAATGAGCTGATTCCAAGGGCTATGGATCAATAACTGATAGGGGAACATTTGTCTAGAAGACCATGTGATCAGATAAAGCCTTCAATATTGAAGAAATCGACCATCAAGTTGGCTGATGTGCAATGACGTCTGTGCTGACCTGTTTTCGTATTTTGCCCATATCTGCTTCTCCACATCAGCAAATGAGCTGATTCCAACGGCTATGAATCAGTAACTCATAGGGGAACATTTTTTTCTAGAAGACCATGTGATCAGATCAGGCCTCCAAGATTGACAAAATCGACCATCAAGTTGGCTGATCAAAATGGTCATACAATATGATGAAAATTGTTAGAAAAATGCACCCACCTATTATACCTACCTTTGAAATTTGTAAAGCTTGTCTCTTGTCATTTAGCCCTCCAAAATGTGTATAAATAGAGGGCCTTGGATGATTGTAGAGGATCATATTGTACATTGGTAGGATATTAGCCTTTGTAATAAAATTCTCTAAGTTTTCTTCTTCTTTCTTTTCTCTAGTTTTCTTTTTCTTTAGAAAGGGCAAGAGGTTGGATAATTAATATTCTTCTTCTTTCTTTCTTTTATTTTCTTCTTAGATTCTATTTAATTTTATGTTTATAATGCCTATGCTAGGCTAAACTTCTATTTGGTTAAGGGTGATTTCAAAGCCCTAGACATGTTTTGTGATTGATTTTCAGATTCTATCTATCATTAATTTTCTATCAAAGTTGCTTATGTTCTTCTACAAGAATTGTTCATGATGTTGTCTTGATTTGTTTAGGTGTACAACTAGATAGATCTTGATAATTATCTATTGCTAGTTTAGGAGTCTTGATCCGTGTAATTGTCTTGATTTCCTATTCATAAGTGGCAATTTGTGATTAATGATTATGGTCAAGTTTTCAATAATTGCAAAGTGGAACATAACCTAAGTTGAACAATCCGAGCTTATGTGTTTGTTGCTTAGATCAACCTATCTTTCTCATCATAAAGCTGCCATTAAATTGAATCTAGAGAGCTTATTCTAGGTTGTTTGATGGTTAGAGATTAAATAGAGAGCTTGTTCTATTTAACGACAAACTAAGGAAAGATTGGGATAACAGAGCTTGTTGTTATCTACGGTTGTTAACTTTGATAGTTGGTTGATATTGATAGATCTGAAATTGATTCTTAATGATGTCTAGTGGTGGAGACTGAAACCTTAACCATATTTTTCATATTTGATTCTTCTTACTACTTGTTTTCTTACTTTTCTAGTTTGCTTATTTTTAAAAGTATATTTATTTTTTATTGGCTGGTTATACCGCCTAATTTGTATATTAACTTTGTTTTATTTTTATTGGCTGGTTATACCGCCTAATTTAGTATATATATTTTTATTGGCTGGTTATACCGCCTAATTTAGTATATATATTTTTATTGGCTGGTTATACCGCCTTGCATCTTATTCTTATTATTTACTTTAGTTTAAATCTGGCTTCAAAAACCCCTTTTATTTTATTGTTCTTGAATTTAAGTGTTAAACTATCAACTTATAAACTAAAACCCAATCCCTGAGGACTCGACCCTTGCTAATCATTATACTTACAATTGATTTTTTTTAGTGCAAGGTTAAATAAGATACACTCTTTTGGGTGCATCAATGATTCATATTTTTTTTTTTACATAGGAATGTATTTGCCAGTATTCCATTTCTTTTTCTCTTGACTTTTCTTTTCTTTCCCCCCCACACTTATTTCTTGTTTCTAACCCAAATTTTCAATAGATCTTCCTTGTCTTTGCAACTTTTCTCAAAACATGCTAATTCATCTTTGGAACAAAGGTAAAGATATAAATAAGTATATTTAGGTTAGGGACAAGTTATGGTTACGAAAGAGATAGCATATTAAATGTAGGCTCAAATTGGTTCACTAAGGGTGTGTTCTCTTGGAACATCAATAAAGGATGGCTGTTTGGCCTTGGCTAAAAATCCTAATGCCTCTATCATATTCATGTTGTCACATGCATCAATATAGTCTCAACAAGGTCTAAAGCAAGTTCTAGAGAATCATGTAATCATAAGAGCACTCGCGAAAGAAATTAGATTGATTTGTATAATGCATCAATCATTATAGGCTCAAAAACTCACAAGGATGATTATACAAGTCAGATTAAGTCTAAACATGTTTTTTTCTCAATCAATATATCATGTCAACATTGGCACATAAAAATTAGTAACAAGCTCAATTCTCATGAAAATCTTCTCACTAATAACCAGTTTTAGACCTATACAATTCATATCTCATCATTGTATTAAAAAAATAACTAAAACACACTAAAAATAATAATAATAATAATATTAAAGACTCATAAAAAAATAATAGGCAAAAATAAAAGAAATCCTAAATCCTTCCCCCCACACTTAATTCTTACATTGTCCTCAACGTAATGCTATTAACCCAAATGAAAGAATCATGTGTAAGAGAAAAGAACTAATAACATAAGAATAGAAATAACTAAGACTCAAAACAAAACAAATTCATGCAACCTAAATAATCTTAAAATACTAAACAAATAATTAACAAATAAACATAAAAATAAATAAATAAAAATAATAAAAGGAAAAGAAAGCAAATCTGAGTATGGCAGGTTGGCAATTTCTTCTTTAATTGGGCTGCCTTCCCAATTAACACTTGAGTTAGTGTTTTGAATCTAACCAACACCCATTCTTGGCATTTTAGGCTTGTCAGGCTCATACGTGAAATTTCCCAAATTTATGCGTTTGAGAGGAAGCTTTCTTTGCACAAAAGTGGATACATTCTCCATTACAAGTATTATTCCATCCTTTGTAGTGCATTGCTCATCGAGGAATGGTGCATCTTTTGGTACTTGTTGAATGACATCCACAAACAAACTGTTTAAGGTTTCCAGCATGTTTTGTTCATGTTCCTCCTCCTAGAACTTTGCGAATCTACTAGGGAAAGGTGGAGAAGAAACATTAGTAAAAAATTGGAATCTTAAACGTTACCTCAGGTGCCGAAATTCTCTTATTTGGATTTGTGGCTTCATTCTCCTCAAGAATAGAATCCATTTCTAATTTTGTCTCATCCTCATCTTGTTCCTCATTCTTCAAGGTCACAATAGTAGCATTCTCCTTTGGGTTAATCATCGTTTGGGCTGGGAGTTCTTCAGATCTTTGTGCTACCCATCCCACCGTACTACTAGCCAATTGGCTCATTTGCTTTTCCAAACTCTGGATGCTTGCCCTTGTTTCCTGTTGAAATTGCAAAGTATCAGTAACAAGAGAATAGATAAGATCTTCTAAAGAAGTACCTGAGTTTTTAGTCATATGTGGTGGTTGAAAAAGATCTGGTTCTTGAGACCATGATTGATTGAAGCTAGATGGATGAGTGTAATTGGCATAAAGATCTACTTCCTGGTAATATTTCGAGTAGCCATAATTAGTATGATCCCACCATCCCTCATGATAAGTGTTTGAGTAATGATCATACTGTTGGTCTTGGAACACTTTATGGCCTTGACATCCTCCCATGGCCAATTGTTGAACTGGGGAGGTGAGCTTGGCTTGTTAATTGTCCATGTTCATGTATGCCACCAACTCTTCAAGTGTTAGATTGCTCAATTCCATCGTTTTTTTTTTTTTAAATTTGAAAAGAAAAACCTGTACGTACAAGAAGATAAAACTAATTAGAACTGAAAATAAGAATAAACCAAGTAACAAATAAACTAAAGAAAGCAATCCCCGACAACGGCGCCAAAAATTTGATGCACCCAAAAGAGTGTATCTTATTTAACCTTGCACTAAAAAGATCAATTGTAGAGTATAATGATTAGCAAGGGTCGAGTCCCTCAGGGATTGGGTTTTAGTCTATAAGTTGATAGTTTAAAACTTAAATTCAAGAACAATTAAAAGAAAATGGGGTTTTGAAATAGTTTTAAAAATAAGCAAACAAGAAAAGTAAGATGCAAGTAAGAAATAAGAAATCAAATATGAGAGAAATATGGTTAAGGTTTCATTCTCCACCAGTAGATATCATTAAGAATCAATTTCAGATCTATCAATATCAACTAACTATCAAAGTTAACAACCGTAGATAACAACAAGCTCTGTTATCCCAATCTTTCCTTAGTTTGTCGTTAAATAGAACAAGCTCTCTATTTAATCTCTAACCATCAAACAACCTAGAATAAGCTCTCTAAATTCAATTTAATGGCAGCTTTATGATGAGAAAGATAGGTTGATCTAAGCAACAAACACATAAGCTCGGATTGTTCAACTTAGGTTATGTTCCACTTTGCAATTATCGAAAACTTGACCATAATCATTAATCACAAATTGCCACTTATGAATAGGAAATCAAGACAATTACATGGATCAAGACTCCTAAACTAGCAATAGATAATTATCAAGATCTATCTAGTTGTACACCTAAATAAATCAAGACAACATCATAAACAGTTCTTGTAGAAGAACATAAGCAACTTTGATAGAAAATTAATGATAGATAGAATCTGAAAATCAATTACAAAACATGTCTAGGGCTTTGAAATCACCCTTAACCAAATAAAAGTTTAACCTAGCATAGGGATTGTAAACATAAACATAAAATTAAAGAGAATCTAAGAAGGAAATAAAAGAAAGAAAGAAGAACAAGAAAATAAAGAAAAAGAAAACTAGAGAAAGGAAAGTAGAAGAAAACTTAGAGAATTTTATTATAATGGCTAATATCCTACCAATCTACCATGTCTCTTACAATCATCCAAGGCCCTCTATTTATACACATTTTGGAGAGCTAAATGACAAGAGACAAGCTTTATAAATTTCAAAGGTAGGTATAATAGGGGGGTGCATTTTTCTAACAATTTTCGTCATATTATATGACAATTCTGATCAGCCAGCTTGATGGTTGATTTTGTCAATGTTGGAAGCTTGATCTGATCAAATGGTCTTCTATAAAAATATTCCCCTATCTGTTTGTGATCCATAGCCTTTGGAATCAGCTCATTTTCTCATGTGGATCAGAAGATATGGTCAAAATACCAAAACTGGTCAGAACAGACATCATTGCACATCAGCCAACTTGATACCACATTTTGCTAGGGAAAACGACTCCGTTTCAAGAAGTGTAAAGCATGAAAAAGATAGATATGCCTCTTAACTTTGCACTGTAAAAATTTCAGCCTTAATGCTTCAGTGAAACTCGAGATATAGCTGATATGGCAAAAGGTGTCGGAACTGGAACTGAACTGGATTTGCCCTTAATTCTTGATTTAACCTAGTAATCTGAAATCACTCAAAGAAACTCGTGAAAAACACCAAATTACATAAAAATATAAAAGATCATAAACACAATTAGACTAAGCAATAATAACTCGTATTTGACACAAAACAATAATAAAACATAACTAGAATCTATATAATTATACGAGTTATCACAAATCTACTAGGAAAAGGTGGAGAAGAAACATTAGTAAAAAGTGGAACCTTAAACGTTACCTCAAGTGCCGAAATACTCTTATTTGGATATTTGGCTTCATTATCCTCAAGAATAGAATCCATCTCTAATTTTGTCTCATCCTCATCTTGTTCCTCATTCCTCAAGGTCACAATAGTAGCATTCTCCTTTGGGTTAATCATCGTTTGGGCAGGGAGTTCTTCAGATCTTTGTGCTACCCATCCCACCATACTACTAGCCAATTGGCTCATTTGCTTTTCCAAACTCTGGATGCTTGCCCTTGTTTCCTTTTGAAATTGCAAAGTATCAGTAACAAGAGAATAGACAAGATGTTCTAAAGAAGTACCTGAGTTTTGAGTCATATGTGATGGCTGAAAAAGATCTGGTTCTTGAGACCATGATTGATTGAAGCTAGATGGATGAGTGTAATTGGCATAAGGATCTACTTCTTGGAAATTTTTCGAGTAGCCATAATTAGTATGATCCCACCATCCCTCATGGTAAGTGTTTGAGTAATGATCATGCGATTGGTCTTGGAACCCTTGATGGCCTTGACATCCTCCCATGGCCAATTGTTGAACTGGGGAGGTGAGATTGGCTTCTTGATTCCCCATGTTCATGTATGCCACCAACTCTTCAAGTGTTAGATTGCTCAATTCCATCGTTTTTTTTTCAAAATTTGAAAAGAAAAACCTGTATGTACAAGAAAATAAAACTAATGAGAACTGAAAATAAGAATAAACAAAGTACCAGATAAACTAAAGAAAGCAATCCCCGGCAACGGCGCCAAAAACTTGATGCACCAAAAAGAGTGTATCTTATTTAACCTTGCACTTAAAAAGAATCAATTGTAAAGTATAGTGATTAGCAAGGGTCGAGTCCTCAGGGACTGGGTTTTAGTTTATAAGTTAATAGTTTAAAACTTAAAAACAAGTAAACAAATGTAAAGGGGATTTTGAAATGATGCACCCAAAAGAGTGTATCTTATTTAACCTTGCACTAAAAAGATCAATTGTAAGTATAATGATTAGCAAGGGTCGAGTCCTCAGGGATTGGGTTTTAATCTATGAGTTATTAGTTTATAACTTACGTTCAAAGAAAACAATAAAAGAAAAGGGGTTTTTGAAGCCAGATTTAAACTAAAGTAAATAATAAGAATAAGATGCAAGGCGGTATAACCAGCCAATAAAAATATATATACTAAATTAGGCGGTATAACCAGCCAATAAAAATATATATACTAAATTAGGCGGTATAACCAGCCAATAAAAATAAAACAAAGTTAATATACAAATTAGGCGGTATAACCAGCCAATAAAAATAAATATATTTTTAAAAATAAGCAAACTAGAAAAGTAAGAAAACAAGTAAGTAAGAAGAATCAAATATGAAAAATATGGTTAAGGTTTCATTCTCCACCACTAGACATCATTAAGAATCAATTTCAGATCTATCAATATCAACCAACTATCAAAGTTAACAACCGTAGATAACAACAAGCTCTGTTATCCCAATCTTTCCTTAGTTTGTCGATAAATAGAACAAGCTCTCTATTTAATCTCTAACCATCAAACAACCTAGAATAAGCTCTCTAGATTCAATTTGATGGCAGCTTTATGATGAGAAAGATAGGTTGATCTAAGCAACAAACACATAAGCTCGGATTGTTCAACTTAGGTTATGTTCCACTTTGCAATTATTGAAAACTTGACCATAATCATTAATCACAAATTGCCACTTATGAATAGGAAATCAAGACAATTACACGGATCAAGACTCCTAAACTAGCAATAGATGATTATCAAGATCTATCTAGTTGTACACCTAAATAAATCAAGACAACATCATGAACAATTCTTGTAGAAGAACATAAGCAACTTTGATAGAAAATTAATGATAGATAGAATCTGAAAATCAATCACAAAACATGTCTAGGGCTTTGAAATCACCCTTAACCAAATAGAAGTTTAGCCTAGCATAGGCATTATAAACATAAAATTAAATAGAATCTAAGAAGAAAATAAAAGAAAGAAAGAAGAAGAAGAAGAATATTAATTATCCAACTTCTTGCTCTTTCTAAAGAAAAAGAAAACTAGAGAAAAGAAAGAAGAAGAAAACTTAGAGAATTTTATTACAATGGCTAATATCCTACCAATGTACAATATGATCCTCTACAATCATCCAAGGCCCTCTATTTATACACATTTTGGAGGGCTAAATGACAAGAGACAAGCTTTACAAATTTCAAAGGTAGGTATAATAGGTGGGTGAATTTTTCTAACAATTTTCGTCATATTGTATGACAATTTCGATCAGCCAACTTGATGGTCGATTTCGTCAATGTTGGAGGCCTGATCTGATCACATGGTCTTCTAGAAAAAGGTTCCCCTATCAGTTACGGATCCATTGCCACTTATGAATAGGAAATCAAGACAATTACACGGATCAAGACTCCTAAACTAGCATTAGACAATTATCAAGATTTATCTAGTTGGCCACCTAAACAAATCAAAACATCATCATGAACGATTTTAATGGAAGAACATAAGCAACTTTGATAGAAAACAATAATAGATAGATTCTGAAAATTAATTACATAACATGCCTAGGGCTTTGAAATCACCCTTAACCAAATAAGTTTAGCATAACATAAGCACGGATAATATATACATAAAACTAAAAAGAAAAAGAAAAATAAAAGAATGGAGAAGAAGAAGAATAATAATGATCCTTTGAGTCTCCTCAAAAGATGTCTAGTTTGTGGCTCAAAAGATGGTATTTATAGAGATTTATAACCCTGAGAATAAGTCATTGCCGCACAAGTAAGCCTGGAGGCAGAAAAATCACGTTTTTGCCTTTTTTTAAGATTTGTGGTTAGGGTTTTTCTGGCCGCAGGGTTCTTTAGGGAGATCTTCTAGCGACATTTTGAATGACCATTTCTTATCCGATTTAGGCCCATAATATATCGTTGGAAAGATAATCAAGCCAGCTTCAAAAGTGAAGAAAGAAGTTTCTTCCAATAAAGACTCTAACATCATGGTTTCCTTGAAACAAGCTCTGGAGGTCAAATCTGCCTGATTGCTTTTCAACCAGAAATTGATATTTTTGACTCCCAAGTCTTCTTCCATCTTGTGATTATGATTTTGTATGCTCTTTACCATCATTATTGACATATTTTGACTTCATTCTCCTCATTGTACCTAGAATTCAAAAACATATTATAAGTAAACAAGATAAAGATCGAAAACATAACAAAAACTAAAGGTAGAAAGGCATAAAATGTATATTTTATGAGCTTATCAAATTACTCAGACGAATTATTTGAGGTGACATTCCCCATATTCAAACTCCAGACCTCCATTGTTCCAAAACATCCAAAGTCAAGGTACCGTCATTAATGAGATCTTCAATCTTTTCTTTCAACTGCCTGCATCTTTCCGTTGAATGCCCAATTGCTCCTATATGATAATCGCACTTGCTGTTAGGATCATAATTCCTTGCTGATGAATTTGGAATTGTCTTTAAAGGCACAAGAGTAAGGTAATGGTTTTTTATCAACAAAGGAAAAAGATTAGAAATTGGGATCGAAATTTTCTCCTGACTGTTTCTTGGTCTTCTTTGGGGAACAGGCCTAGCTGCAGGTGTAGATGGACCAATCATGAGAGTAGGTAGTTGTGAGTAAAAGTTTGGCCGAAAAGTTGGTTGTGGTGCTACATTATTTACAATGGGATAATAATGTTGGTACATGGGATATGCATGGTATGGGGGAAGATCTCTTGTTTGTTGTCCTCCATAAGTCACAGCTTTAACATCTTCTTCTTTCTTTTTAGATGCCTCATTCTTTGCATCTGATGTCTCTC
The DNA here is from genome assembly GCA_030761205.1 of Fremontodendron californicum. Taxonomy (NCBI): domain Eukaryota; kingdom Viridiplantae; phylum Streptophyta; class Magnoliopsida; order Malvales; family Malvaceae; genus Fremontodendron; species Fremontodendron californicum. The sequence continues at coordinate 8,463,957 of JAULJL010000037.1, forward strand.
TAGCTTCAAGCTTCCCACTCTTTACAGCATTCTCAATTATCTCCCCGGAGATTACCATGTCTGCAAAATTCTTTTTGGCATTCCCAATCATCCTTTCATAGTGTGGTGCTTTAAGGGTACTAACAAACAAGACTGTAGTTTCCTTTTCAGTGAGAGGTGGTTGAGCTTCGGCAGCAATATTCCTTCATCTCTAAGCATACTCGTTGAAGCTTTCAGTAGCTTTCCTCTCCATATTCTGTAAGGTTAAACTGTATGGGGCCATGTCAACAATGTGCTTGTAATGATTAATGAATGTCTTTGCTAATTCCTTCCAAGTACGGACGCGGTTCTTATCTAGCTGAACATACCACCTAACAGTAGAACCTGTAAGACTGTCTTGGAAGACATGGATGAGCAACTTATCATCTTTCACATAAGCAGCCATCTTCCGGCAAAACATGGTGATATGAGATATGGGGCACTTGGACCCATCAAACTTCTCGAAATCAAGAGTCTTGAACTTGGGCGGGATAACCACACCACATCTGGAACCAAACAAAGCCTTTCAACATCCATAGAACCATAGAAATCCAAACCCTCAACAGCCCGGAGTCTTTCTTCAATCAATTTCATCTTACGAGAGTCCATCTTTTCAACTTCTTTCAGCCTTTCTTGATCATCTAAATCTAGAATTCGGACAGAATCTATCTTTGCCCCTGGGGCAGGAATGTTATATCTCGGATAGTCAAATCTTCCTACGAATGGTGCTTGTAGCGACTGCACTTGTTGAGGTATTTGAACTTGAGATTGGAGACCTGGTGGATATGAAGATTCACCCACATTCTGATTCTTTCCCTCAGAGCCGGATTCATCTGTCTTATCTTTCCCTTTCAGACTCTTCATCATTTTCAACAACGAGTTTAATTGCTCTCTAATCTCACCCTGCGTTTTTTTCTATTTTGTTCATCCTAGCAACATGTTCCTCTGCCATTGCTTTAACCCGCGAACGAATCCTAGCAGCCTGTTCCTCTGTCATTGTTTTAACCCATGAACGAATGTTGTAGGAATGCCCCCAAGATCTTTTTGAGCCATCCTTGAACCTTTCATTACAACAATTTTAAAATTCAACTCTCATGTCTTTATGAAATGCACATGGATGCAAATAAACGAAAGAAATTAATTTACATGACAATACCAAAAATATTCACAAAGTTTAACAGTAACATTATGAAAAATGTACATGATGAGTGTATGAGTATTATGAAAAGATACATGGTGAATGTATAAGCATTATGAAAAATATACATGGTAAATGCATGAGCATTATTAAAAAATGATGGTAAATGCATGAGCATGGTTAAAATGTACATGGTAAACGCATGAGCATGGTTAAAAAATGTACATGATAAATGCATGATGAAAATATCTAAATGATGAAGTTTATGACTGATAACTCGTATAATTATATAGTTTTTAGTTATGTTTTATTATTGTTTTGTGTCAAATACGAGTTATTATTGTTTAGTCTAATTGTGTTTATGATCTTTTATATTTGTATGTAATTTGGTGTTTTTCATAAGTTTCTTTGAGTGATTTCAGATTACTAGAATTAAGGGCAAATCCAGTTCAGTTCCAGTTCCGACACCTTTTGCCATATCAGCTATATCTGGAGTTTCACTGAAGCAATAAGGCTGAAATTTTAACCGTGAAAAGTTAAGAGGCATATCTATCTTTTTCATGTTTTACACTTCTTGAAACGGAGTCGTTTTGCCTAGCGAAATCAACCATCAAGTTGGCTGATGTGCAATGACGTCTGCCCTGAGCAGTTTTCGAATTTTGACCATATCGTCCGATACACATCAGAAAATGAGCTGATTCCAACGGCTATGGATCACTAACGGATAGGGGAACATTTCTCTAGAAGACCATGTGATCAGATAAAGCCTCCAATATTGAAGAAATCGACCATCAAGTTGGCTGATGTGCAATGACGTCTGTGCTGACCTGTTTTAGTATTTTGCCCATATCTTCTTCTCCACATCAGCAAATGAGCTGATTCCAATGGCTATGAATCAGTAACTCATAGGGGAACATTTTTCTAGAAGACCATGTGATCAGATCAGGCCTCCAAGATTGAAAAAATCGACCATCAAGTTGGCTGATCAAAATGGTCATACAATATGACGAAAATTGTTAGAAAAATGCACCCACCTATTATACCTACCTTTGAAATTTGTAAAGCTTGTCTCTTGTCATTTAGCCCTCCAAAATGTGTATAAATAGAGGGCCTTGGATGATTGTAGAGGATCATATTGTACATTGGTAGGATATTAGCCATTGTAATAAAATTCTCTAAGTTTTCTTCTTCTTTCTTTTCTCTAGTTTTCTTTTTCTTTATTTTCTTCTTCTTCTTTCTTTCTTTTATTTCCTTCTTAGATTCTCTTTAATTTTATGTTTATGTTTACAATGCCTATGCTAGGCTAAACTTCTATTTGGTTAAGGGTGATTTCAAAGCCCTAGACATGTTTTGTGATTGATTTTCAGATTCTATCTATCATTAATTTTCTATCAAAGTTGCTTATGTTCTTCTACAAGAATTGTTCATGATGTTGTCTTGATTTATTTAGGTGTACAACTAGATAGATCTTGATAATTATCTATTGCTAGTCTAGGAGTCTTGATCCGTGTAATTGTCTTGATTTCCTATTCATAAGTGGCAATTTGTGATTAATGATTATGGTCAAGTTTTCAATAATTGCAAAGTGGAACATAACCTAAGTTGAACAATCCGAGCTTATGTGTTTGTTGCTTAGATCAACCTATCTTTCTCATCATAAAGCTGCCATTAAATTGAATTTAGAGAGCTTATTCTAGGTTGTTTAATGGTTAGAGATTAAATAGAGAGCTTGTTCTATTTAACGACAAACTAAGGAAAGATTGGGATAACAGAGCTTGTTGTTATCTACGGTTGTTAACTTTGATAGTTGGTTGATATTGATAGATCTGAAATTGATTCTTAATGATGTCTAGTGGTGGAGAATGAAACCTTAACCATATTTTTCATATTTGATTCTTCTTACTTACTTGTTTTCTTACTTTTCTAGTTTGCTTATTTTTAAAAGTATATTTATTTTTATTGGCTGGTTATACCGCCTAATTTGTATATTAACTTTGTTTTATTTTTATTGGCTGGTTATATCGCCTAATTTAGTATATATATTTTTATTGGCTGGTTATACCGCCTTGCATCTTATTCTTATTATTTACTTTAGTTTAAATCTGGCTTCAAAAACCCCTTTTCTTTTATTATTTTCTTTGAACGTAAGTTATAAACTAATAACTCATAGATTAAAACCCAATCCCTGAGGACTCGACCCTTGCTAATCATTATACTTACAATTGATCTTTTTAGTGCAAGGTTAAATAAGATACACTCTTTTGGGTGCATCAAATTTTTGGCGCCGTTGCCGGGGATTGCTTTCTTTAGTTTATTTGTTACTTGGTTTATTCTTATTTTCAGTTCTAATTAGTTTTATTTTCTTGTACATACAAGTTTTTCTTTTCAAATTTAAAAAAAAAAAAAAAAAAAACAATGGAATTGAGCAATCTAACACTTGAAGAGTTGGTGGCATACATGAACATGGAGAATCAACAAGCCAATCTCACCTTCCCAGTTCAACAATTTGCCATGGGAGGATGTCAAGGCCATCAAGTGTTCCAAGACCAACAATATGATCATTACTCAAACACTTACCATGAGGGATGGTGGGATCATACTAATTATGGCTACTCGAAAAATTACCAAGAAGTAGATCTTTATGCCAATTACACTCATCCATCTAGATTTAATCAATCATGGTCTCAAGAACCAGATCTTTTTCAGCCACTACATATGACTCAAAACTCAGGTACTTCTTTAGAAGATCTTGTCGATTCTCTTGTTACTAATACTTTGCAATTTCAACAGGAAACAAGGGCAAGTATCCAGAGTTTGGAAAGGCAAATGAGCCTATTGGCTAGTAGTATGGTGGTATGGGTAGCACAAAGATCTGAAGAACTCCCTGCCCAAACGATGATTAACCCAAAGGAGAATGCTACTATTGTGACCTTGAGGAATGAGGAACAAGATGAGGATGAGACAAAATTAGAGATGAATTCTATTCTTGAGGATAATGAAGCCAATGATCCAAATAAGAATATTTCGGCACCTGAGGTAACGTTTGAGGTTCCAATTTTTACTAATGTTTCTTCTCCACCTTTTCCTAGTAGATTCGCAAAGTTCAAGGAGGATGAACATGAACAAGACACGCTGGAAACCTTAAATAGTTTGTTTATGGATGTCATTCAACAAGTACCAAAAGATGCACCATTCCTCGATGAGATATGCACCACCAAGGATGATGGAATAATACTTGTAATGGAGAATGCATCCACTGTTGTGCAAAGAAAGCTTCCTCTCAAACGCATAAATTTGGGAAATTTCATGTATGAGCCTGACAAGCCTAAAAAGCCAAGAAGGGGTGTTGGTTAGATTCAAAACACTAACTCAAGTGTTAATTGGGAAGGCAGCCCAATTAAAGATGAAATTGCCGACCTTCCATATTCAGATTTGCTTTCTCTTTCTTTTCCTTTTTCTTTTATTATTTTTATTTTTATTTCTTATGTTTCTTTGTTAATTGTGTTTACTCTTTTTAAGTTCATTTAGGCTGCATAAGTTTCTTTTGTTTAATAGTTCTTTTCTCTTACATATAATTCTTGCATTGGGGGATAATAGCATTACATTAATGACAATGTAAGAATTATGTGTGGGGGGAAGAATTTAGGATTTTATTTAGAGTGTTTTGTTTTTGAGTTTTTTTTTTATGCTGTTTTTCTTTCTGATCCTTGTTTTGAAAATAACTAGATGTAAATATAATTTTTATTTTTTTAACCCCGGTTAAATGGCGGATAACGGTACTCCATGATTATTTAAATCGGTTCCATCAGCTACCCAAAAAAAAAATGATATTGTATATAAATTTCTCTTCAAATTTCTCTTTCAATTTTTTTCATTTTTTTTTTCAGGATGGATGATATTCTCACAAGATTGCAGAAACGATTTCCTCCTTTTCCTCGAAATATTTTACTGAAGCTTTACCAAGTTCGACTTGAAAGATTAAGAATGCTTATGCACAAAGGGATTCCTGGAGACATACGTTGGATAATTGAAGCCAAGGTACGTGAAGATGAATATCTTCCTGTTTTGCATTTACCAGGTACAGGTAGAAGCACTTTTGCAAAAAAGCGACGAGCAAAGCGCATGAGTTCAAATTGCCACAAATGTGCACGATGGACGTGTAACGGTAAATGTCATTCTATTGGGATTCCGTCCTCTAATCGAGATGATAAAATTGAATTCATTAAGGATGGACTGAGTAAGGAGAATTTGGGTAATATCCAACTTTCTCTTGAGACGCATCCTAGTGGAGACGTACAAAGAGAAATTCTTGATTTATGGCCGCAATTCCAAAGGGAATGGCAACATCTTGGGAATCTGATGTTAAAAGACCCTGTTTGCCAGCTTGTAAGAAAACTGGATGGGAAGCATATCCTCGACTCATAGAAGGCGTTTAAGCCGTTTCTGAACGTAAAACCAGAGGAAGATGTGAGCCACAATCACAACTACAATAAATGACTTCTCAGCTTTTGGTTTGATTTGCAATAACTTTATTTCGGTTTAATTTACGTGTTATTCGATTTGTGTAATTATTCTCATTTTTTTTATTTGTCTTTTACGGTTGATTTTTCTTCTCTTTTTTATTTTCTTCCTGAAATCACGCAAAAATCTTTTGTTAGGTTAACATTTTCTTTTGACAGGTCAAATACACTTTCGGCGACATTATTACTCTTGACTTTTACGGTTGATTTTTCTTCTCTTTTTGATTTTCTTCCTGAAATCACGCAAAAATCTTTTGTTAGGTTAACATTTTCTTCTGACAGGTCAGATACACTTTCGGCGACATTATTACTCTTGTCTGATTCACTACTCAGTCCTCTATATATTACACCATGTACTCATTCTCTTTCAGGCACTCGAAAAAAAGAAAAAAAAAGAAAAAAAAAATGGAAAGTACTTCGTCCCAACGCATTAAAAAAATTTGTGTTTTTGGAGGTGCTTATCCAGGGAAAAATAACATATTCGCTGATGAAGCCATAAGAGTTGGAGTAATACTTGCCCAACAAAAGATCCAGTTGATTTATGGAGGCGGTAGTACGGGTTTAATGGGAGCAGTCGCTACAGCAGCACACGCCGGAGGAAGTCCAGTTCTAGGAATCGTGCCAAAACTATTCACAGATTTTTGTGGACCTACCTTGGGTAAGGAAATACAAGTCTGGAGTATCCCTGAACGGATAACAATCATGTACCATTCTGCCGATGCATTCATTGCTTTACCAGGAGGTCTGGGTACATTGGAAGAAATAGCTTGCGTGGCTTCTTGGTCATCTTTGGTCACAAATAAGAAACCCATTGGTTTGCTTAATATTAATGGTTATTTTAGTAATTTGCTTTCATATTTAGATAATGCTGTGGATAATGGATTCATGTTTTCAGAGGCAAGGAGAACCATAATTTCTGCTACAACCATTGAAGATTTACTCAAAAAGCTCCAAGCTTATGAGTATTTATCTGCTACAGTTGTTTCGCAAACGCTCGGAAAAAGAAAAAGAGATATGGACGAGCAAGGAGTGGATTGCACTTTGTCTTTGTGACATTATCTAACATTTTGTTTGTTGTGTCTCAGTTATAATAAGTGGTTAGCAACCTCTACAGGTAATATCTCCTAAATTTTACCTTCTTAAAAAAAAAAAAAAAGTTTGTTGTGTTTTAAGAATTTAGAAGTATTCATTCTGAACAAGGTCTGAGTAAGGGAGACTTGAGACATACCTTGTCAGTTTGATTTCTTCTTTTCAAAAAAAAAAAAAAAAGAGTTTGTTATGTTTTAAGCAATTTAGAAGTATTCATTCTGAACAAGGTCTGAGTAAGGGAGACTTGAGACATACCTTGTCAGTTTGATTTTAATCCTTTTACGTTTACTTGTTAATTTTTGTTTAGTATTTTAGGATTATTTAGGTTGCATGAGTTTGTTTTGTTTTGAGTCTTAGTTGTTCCTATTCTTATGTTATTAGTTCTTTTCTCTTACACATGATTCTTTCATTTGGGTTAATAGACTTACATTGAGGACAATGTAAGAATTAAGTGTGGGGGGAATGATTTAGGATTTCTTTTATTTTTGTCTACTATTTGTTTTTTATGAGTCTTTATTATTATTATTATTATTTTTTAGTGTGTTTTAGTTTCTTTTTAATACAATGATGAGATATGAATTGCATAAGTCTAAAACAGATTTATTAGTGAGAAGATTTTCATGAGAATTGAGCTTGATGTCACCCTTTTTATGAGCCAATGTTAATATGATATGTTGATTGAGAAAGAAGCATGTTTAGACTTAATCTGACTTGTATAATCATCCTTGTGAGTTTTTGAGCCTATATGATTGATGCATTATACAAATCAATCTAATTTCTTTCTTGAGTGCTCTTATGATTACATGATTCTCTAGAACTTGCTTTAAACCGTTTGAGACTATATTGATACATGTGACAACATGAATATGATAGAGGCATTAGGATTATAACCAGAGCCAAACAGCCATCCCTTATTGATGTTCCAAGAGAACACACCCTTAGTGAACCAATTTGAGCCTACATTGAATAAGCTATCTCTTTGGTAACCATAACTTGTCCCTAACCTAAATATACTTATATCTTTACCTTTGTTCCAAAGATGAATTTGCATGATTTGAGACAAGTTGCAAAGACAAGGGATATTTTTTTGGTTAGAAACAAGAAATAAGTGTGGGGGGAAAAGAAAAGAAAAGTCAAGAGAAAAAGAAGTGGAATACTGGAAAATACATTCCTATGTAAAAAAAATATATATATGAATCATCTCTTGAATTTGTGGAAAAAGAAAAAGATGTTACAAAGTTGTTTAGAATGACGAAAAGGCCCAACATGAATATCCGGCCTAGGTGACTATGTACTTGTAAAGAGTTTTGAGAAGTTTCTTTGTATAATTTTTTTTATGTCTCTAAACTTTATGAACTCTTTGGAACCTTTGTGATATCTTTATCCTTTTGTTCTTCAACCACATTACAAACCCCTTGGCCCCATTACAACCTTGATTAAAGACCTCTTGATTTATGAAGTTGCATGATCTTTTAGTGGAGAATAGGTGGACAAGCAAGCATATGGTAGAAGTGTTTTCATGAGATTGATTGAGTGTAAACACTTTACCACTACCTTAAAGAGTGAAAATCAAGAGAGTATCCCATGTGAGAAGTTGAGATTAAGTTTGAATATGCACTATTTTGATTGAAATATGTTATGTTAATATTGGCTTAACTCAAACTATTTACATTCAAGCAAGATTTTTTGTGAATTTCTTTAAGCTATTGATTAGTTTTTAAGACTTGTCCAATGATTATCTCAAATTTATATTGGAAGGATTAGTTATAATTATTATTTTTAGTTTTTCTTATGTTTTCAATGTTTGTGGGTATCGTCCTAGTAAACCCTCACGAGACTAAACTCGTCCCCTAGGGACACCTAGGGGTTTAAAGGCTTGTGTCACATGCTAAGTGCCACCGTGATTTCCTACGAAAATGGATTAGATTAGATTTTCTTATTTTATTTTTATTGAGTCGTTGCTAGGGACTAGCAACAATCTAAGTGTGGGGGTGTGATAACTCGTATAATTATATAGTTTTTAGTTATGTTTTATTATTGTTTTGTGTCAAATACGAGTTATTATTGTTTAGTCTAATTGTGTTTATGATCTTTTATATTTGTATGTAATTTGGTGTTTTTCACAAGTTTCTTTGAGTGATTTCAGATTACTAGAATTAAGGGCAAATCCAGTTCAGTTCCAGTTCCGACACCTTTTGCCATATCAGCTATATCTGGAGTTTCACTGAAGCAATAAGGCTGAAATTTTAACCGTGAAAAGTTAAGAGGCATATCTATCTTTTTCATGTTTTACACTTCTTGAAACGGAGTCGTTTTGCCTAGCGAAATCAACCATCAAGTTGGCTGATGTGCAATGACGTCTGCCCTGAGCAGTTTTCGAATTTTGACCATATTGTCCGATACACATCAGAAAATGAGCTGATTCCAACGGCTATGGATCACTAATGGATAGGGGAACATTTCTCTAGAAGACCATGTGATCAGATAAAGCCTCCAATATTGAAGAAATCGACCATCAAGTTGGCTGATGTGCAATGACGTCTGTGCTGACCTGTTTTCGTATTTTGCCCATATCTTCTTCTCCACATCAGCAAATGAGCTGATTCCAATGGCTATGAATCAGTAACTCATAGGGGAACATTTTTCTAGAAGACCATGTGATCAGATCAGGCCTCCAAGATTGAAAAACTCGACCATCAAGTTGGCTGATCAAAATGGTCATACAATATGACGAAAATTGTTAGAAAAATGCACCCACCTATTATACCTACCTTTGAAATTTGTAAAGCTTGTCTCTTGTCATTTAGCCCTCCAAAATGTGTATAAATAGAGGGCCTTGGATGATTGTAGAGGATCATATTGTACATTGGTAGGATATTAGCCATTGTAATAAAATTCTCTAAGTTTTCTTCTTCTTTCTTTTCTCTAGTTTTCTTTTTCTTTATTTTCTTCTTCTTCTTTCTTTCTTTTATTTCCTTCTTAGATTCTCTTTAATTTTATGTTTATGTTTACAATGCCTATGCTAGGCTAAACTTCTATTTGGTTAAGGGTGATTTCAAAGCCCTAGACATGTTTTGTGATTGATTTTCAGATTCTATCTATCATTAATTTTCTATCAAAGTTGCTTATGTTCTTCTACAAGAATTGTTCATGATGTTGTCTTGATTTATTTAGGTGTACAACTAGATAGATCTTGATAATTATCTATTGCTAGTCTAGGAGTCTTGATCCGTGTAATTGTCTTGATTTCCTATTCATAAGTGGCAATTTGTGATTAATGATTATGGTCAAGTTTTCAATAATTGCAAAGTGGAACATAACCTAAGTTGAACAATCCGAGCTTATGTGTTTGTTGCTTAGATCAACCTATCTTTCTCATCATAAAGCTGCCATTAAATTGAATTTAGAGAGCTTATTCTAGGTTGTTTAATGGTTAGAGATTAAATAGAGAGCTTGTTCTATTTAACGACAAACTAAGGAAAGATTGGGATAACAGAGCTTGTTGTTATCTACGGTTGTTAACTTTGATAGTTGGTTGATATTGATAGATCTGAAATTGATTCTTAATGATGTCTAGTGGTGGAGAATGAAACCTTAACCATATTTTTCATATTTGATTCTTCTTACTTACTTGTTTTCTTACTTTTCTAGTTTGCTTATTTTTAAAAGTATATTTATTTTTATTGGCTGGTTATACCGCCTAATTTGTATATTAACTTTGTTTTATTTTTATTGGCTGGTTATACCGCCTAATTTAGTATATATATTTTTATTGGCTGGTTATACCGCCTTGCATCTTATTCTTATTATTTACTTTAGTTTAAATCTGGCTTCAAAAACCCCTTTTCTTTTATTATTTTCTTTGAACGTAAGTTATAAACTAATAACTCATAGATTAAAACCCAATCCCTGAGGACTCGACCCTTGCTAATCATTATACTTACAATTGATCTTTTTAGTGCAAGGTTAAATAAGATACACTCTTTTGGGTGCATCAATGACATACACAATGACTTTACAAAACTTGACACAAATAAAATGATATTCACAAAAATTTTAACAAGAAACTGTGAAAATAAAGAAAAATAAAATAAAATACAAGGACATTCCTTCATGTGTCCTATTTTGGGTTATTATCTATGAAAAAGGTGGACAAGGCTCTAATTTAGGCTGGGCTCTTATGTGTTATCTATATGCTGGGCTTTGGGATATTAGACATCTAACAGGTCCCCGAATTGCTCCTTAACATCATCCATGTAGGATAAGAAAGGCACCCCATTCCTCACCCATTATGGGCTCCAACCGGAAGTGATGTAAACCCTAGAGGTTAAACCCTTTGAACCCACTAACAAATTGAAATACCTAACCCAGAAAAGCCAAGATTCAGGCAAAGAAAACTTAAACCCTTAAAAGCCTGTTTCAAAGAACCTAGATTAAGCATGTAATCTAAACCCTAAGAACTCTCGTTTCAAGAACCTAAGTTTGATAGGTTGAACGCCACAAAGAAAGAATTCTTTGATAAGTTTCTAAGTTCTTTCAAGAACTAAAAAGAGAAAACTCTCACTGAATAAAATCAGACTTAATTGATCAAAAGATAATTGAAGTAGGCGGCTAAGACATATATTTATAGCCTCCCTACAAAAACCCTAATCTACTAAGTAATAATATATAAAATATGGGCTGAACATGCTCAAGCCCAAAACTAAATAATTAAAAGGATGTCCAACAAGTTTAATGAAGATAGACCCCACAAGCTTAATGGACATAATACATAAAGCAGGCCCAAAAGCCTAAGTAATTAAAAGACCCAACTAAAGCTTCTAATTTAGGCGCCACAACATTAATGAATTGGTCCCCACTTCATATTAGATAATGAACTAAAAACAGGCCCACTAATTCATTATGATTGCCGCCCCCTTGAATTCCTCTATGGCCCATCATGTGAAGCTTGGATCACATGGACCAATTCTTGGTCTTTCTCATTCAAGCATCCCAACTTGAATGGATTGACATTGCTTAAAAGACTTGTAGATTCTTCCCAAGTCCTTTTTACCAATCCTTGCATAGCTTCCTTGAGCTTCTTGGATCTTGACCTTGTAATAGGCCCACTAGGAACATGCAATGGATCTTGAAGTCCAATACCAGCTTGGTTCTCATCATTCCCTGATAACTCGTATAATTATATAGTTTTTAGTTATGTTTTATTATTGTTTTGTGTCAAATACGAGTTATTATTTTTTAGTCTAATTGTGTTTATGATCTTTTATATTTTTATGTAATTTGGTGTTTTTCACAAGTTTCTTTGAGTGATTTCAGATTACTAGAATTAAGGGCAAGTCCAGTTCAGTTCCAGTTCCGACACCTTTTGCCATATCAGCTATATCTGGAGTTTCACTGAAGCAATAAGGCTGAAATTTTAACCGTGCAAAGTTAAGGGCATATCTATCTTTTTCATGTTTTACACTTCTTGAAACGGAGTCGTTTTCCCTAGCGAAATCGACCATCAAGTTGGCTGATGTGCAATGACGTCTGTGCTGACCTGTTTTCGTATTTTGCCCATATCTTCTTATCCACATCAGCAAATGAGCTGATTCTAACGGCTACGGATCAGTAACTGATAGGGGAACATTTTTCTAGAAGACCATGTGATCAGATCATGCCTCCAAAATTGACAAAATTGACCATCAAGTTGGCTGATCAAAATTGTCATACAATATGACGAAAATTGTTAGAAAAATGCACCCACCTATTATACCTACCTTTGAAATTTGTAAAGCTTGTCTCTTGTCATTTAGCCCTCCAAAATGTGTATAAATAGAGGGCCTTGGATGATTGTAGAGGATCATATTGTACATTGGTAGGATATTAGCCATTGTAATAAAATTCTCTAAGTTTTCTTCTTCTTTCTTTTCTCTAGTTTTCTTTTTCTTTATTTTCTTCTTCTTCTTTCTTTCTTTTATTTCCTTCTTAGATTCTCTTTAATTTTATGTTTATGTTTACAATGCCTATGCTAGGCTAAACTTCTATTTGGTTAAGGGTGATTTCAAAGCCCTAGACATGTTTTGTGATTGATTTTTAGATTCTATCTATCATTAATTTTCTATCAAAGTTGCTAATGTTCTTCTACAAGAATTGTTCATGATGTTGTCTTGATATATTTAGGTGTACAACTAGATAGATCTTGATAATTATCTATTGCTAGTTTAGGAATCTTGATCCGTGTAATTGTCTTGATTTCCTATTCATAAGTGGCAATTTGTGATTAATGATTATGGTCAAGTTTTCAATAATTGCAAAGTGGAACATAACCTAAGTTGAACAATCCGAGCTTATGTGTTTGTTGCTTAGATCAACCTATCTTTCTCGTCATAAAGCTGCCATTAAATTGAATTTAGAGAGCTTATTCTAGGTTGTTTAATGGTTAGAGATTAAATAGAGAGCTTGTTCTATTTAACGACAAACTAAGGAAAGATTGAGATAACAGAGCTTGTTGTTATCTACGGTTGTTAACTTTGATAGTTGGTTGACATTGATAGATCTGAAATTGATTCTTAATGATGTCTAGTGGTGGAGAATGAAACCTTAACCATATTTTTCATATTTGATTCTTCTTACTTACTTGTTTTCTTACTTTTCTAGTTTACTTATTTTTAAAAGTATATTTATTTTTATTGGCTGGTTATACCGCCTAATTTGTATGTTAACTTTGTTTTATTTTTATTGGCTGGTTATACCGCCTAATTTAGTATATATATTTTTATTGGCTGGTTATACCGCCTAATTTAGTATATATATTTTTATTGGCTGGTTATACCGCCTTGCATCTTATTCTTATTATTTACTTTAGTTTAAATCTGGCTTCAAAAACCCCTTTTCTTTTATTGTTTTCTTTGAACGTAAGTTATAAACTAATAACTCATAGATTAAAACCCAATCCCTGAGGACTCGACCCTTGCTAATCATTATACTTACAATTGATCTTTTTAGTGCAAGGTTAAATAAGATACACTCTTTTGGGTGCATCAAATTTTTGGCGCCGTTGCCGGGGATTGCTTTCTTTAGTTTATTTGTTACTTGGTTTATTCTTATTTTCAGTTCTAATTAGTTTTATTTTCTTGTACATACAAGTTTTTCTTTTCAAATTTAAAAAAAAAAAAAAATCAATGGAATTGAGCAATCTAACACTTGAAGAGTTGGTGGCATACATGAACATGGAGAATCAACAAGCCAATCTCACCTACCCAGTTCAACAATTGGCCATGGGAGGATGTCAAGGCCATCAAGTGTTCCAAGACCAACAGTATGATCATTACTCAAACACTTACCATGAGGGATGGTGGGATCATACTAATTATGGCTACTCGAAAAATTACCAAGAAGTAGATCCTTATGCCAATTACACTCATCCATCTAGCTTCAATCAATCATGGTCTCAAGAACCAGATCTTTTTCAACCACCACATATGACTCAAAACTCAGGTACTTCTTTAGAAGATCTTGTCTATTCTCTTGTTACTGATTCTTTGCAATTTCAACAGGAAACAAGGGCAAGCATCCAGAGTTTGGAAAAGCAAATGAGCCAATTGGCTAGTAGTATGGTGGGATGGGTAGCACAAAGATCTGAAGAACTCCCAGCCCAAACGATGGTTAACCCAAAGGAGAATGCTACTATTGTGACATTGAAGAATGAGGAACAAGATGAGGATGAATCAAAATTAGAGATGGATTCTATTCTTGAGGATAATGAAGCCAAAGATCCAAATAAGAGTATTTCGGCACCTGAGGTAACGTTTAAGGTTTCACTTTTTACTAATGTTTCTTCTCCACCTTTTCCTAGTAGATTTGCAAAGTTTAAGGAGGAAGAACATGAACAACACATGCCAGAAACCTTAAACAACTTGTTTGTGGAGGTCATTCAACAAGTATCAAAATATGCTCCATTCCTCGATGACATATGCACCACAAAGGATGATGGAATAATACTTGTAATGGAGAATGCATCCACTGTTGTGCAAAGAAAGCTTCCTCTCAAACGCATAAATTTGGGAAATTTCATGTATGAGCCTGACAAGCCTAAAATGCCAAGAAGGGGTGTTGGTTAGGTTCAAAACACTAAATCAAGTGCTAATTGGGGAGGCAGCCTAATTAGTGAAAGCATTGCCAAACTGCCATCCTCAGATTTGCTCTCTTTTTTTTTATCTTTTTCTTATGTTTCTTTGCTAATTGTGTTTAGTGTTTCTAAGTTCATTTAGGCTGCATAAGTTTATTTTGTTTATTAGTTCTTTTCACTTACACATGATTCTTTCATTTGGGATTAATAGCATTACATTAATGACAATGTAAGAATTATGTGTGGGGGGAAGAATTTAGGATTTTATTTAGAGTGTTTTGTTTTTGAGTTTTTTTATGTTGTTTTTCTTTCTGATCCTTGTTTTGAAAATAACTAGATGTAAATATAATTTTTTTAACCCCGGTTAAATGGCGGATAACGGTACTCCGTGATTATTTAAGTCGGTTCCATCAGCTACCCACAAAACTGATATTGTATATAAATTTCTCTTTCAATTTCTCTTTCAATTTTTTCAGGATGGATGATATTCTCACAAGATTGCAGAAACGATTTCCTCCTTTTCCTCGAAATATTTTATTGAAGCTTTACCAAGTTCGATTTGAAAGATTAAGAATGCTTATGCACAAAGAGATTCCTGAAGACATACGTTGGATAATTGAAGCCAAGGTACGTGAAGATGAATGTCTTCCTGTTTTGCATTTACCAGGTACAGGTAGAAGCACTTTTGCAAATAAGCGACGAGCAAAGCGCATGAGTTCAAATTGCCACAAATGTGCACGATGGACGTGTAACGGTAAATGTCGTTCTATTGGGATTCCGTCCTCTAATCGAGATGATAAAATTGAATTAATTAAGGATGGACTGAGTAAGGAGAATTTGGGTAATATCCAACTTTCTCTTGAGACGCATCCTAGTGGAGACGTACAAAGAGAAATTCTTGATTTATGGCCGCAATTCCAAAGGGAATGGCAACATTTTGGGAATCTGATGTTAAAAGTCCCTGTTTACCAGCTTGTAAGAAAACTGGATGGGAAGCATATCCTCGACTCATAGAAGGCGTTTAAGCCATTTCTGGACGTAAAACCAGAGGAAGATGCCAAATACACTTTCGGCGACACTATTACTCTTGACTTTTACGGTTGATTTTTCTTCTCTTTTTGATTTTCTTCCTGAAATCACGCAAAAATCTTTTGTTAGGTTAACATTTTCTTCTGACATGTCAGATACACTTTCGGCGACATTATTACTCTTGTCTGATTCACTACTCAGTCCTCTATATATTACACCATGTACTCATTCTCTTTCAGGCACTCGAAGAAAAAAAAATGGAAAATACTTCATCCCAGCGAATTAAAAAAATTTGTGTCTTTGGAGGTGCTTATCCAGGGAAAAATAACATATTCGCTGATGAAGCCATAAGAGTTGGAGTAATCCTTGCCCAACAAAAGATCCACTTGATTTATGGAGGCGGTAGTACGGGTTTAATGGGAGCAGTCGCTACAGCAGCACACGCCGGAGGAAGTCCAGTTCTAGGAATCTTGCCAAAACTATTCACAAGTTTTTGTGGACCTACCGTGGGTAAGGAAATACAAGTCTGGAGTATCCCTGAACGGATGACAATCATGTACCATTCTGCCGATGCATTCATTGCTTTACCAGGAGGTCTGGGTACATTGGAAGAAATAGCTTGCGTGGCTTCTTGGTCATCTTTGGTCACAAATAAGAAACCCATTAGTTTGCTTAATATTAATGGTTATTTTAGTAATTTGCTTTCATATTTAGATAATGCTGTGGATAATGGATTCATGTTTTCAGAGGCAAGGAGAACCATAATTTCTGCTACAACCATTGAAGATTTACTTAAAAAGCTCCAAGCTTATGAGTGTTTATCTGCTACGGTTGTTTCGCAAACGCTCGGAAAAAGAAAAAGAGATATGGACGAGCAAGGAGTGGATTGCACTTTGTCTTTGTGACATTATCTAACATTTTGCTTGTTGTGTCTCAGTTATAATAAGTGGTTAGCAACCTCTGCAGGTAATATCTCCTAAATTCTACCTTTAAAATTTGACATCTGGGACAATGTCATATTTTAGTAGGGGGTAAGGGACATATTTTGCTAATTTTAAAAATAAAAAAAAAAATTGTTGTGTTTTAAGCCATTTAGAAGTATTCATTCTGAACAAGGTCTGAGTAAGGGAGACTTGAGACATACCTTGTCAGTTTGATTTCTTCTTTTCAAAAAAAAAAAAAAAGTTTGTTGTGTTTTAAGCAATTTAGAAGTATTCATTCTGAACAAGGTCTGAGTAAGGGAGACTTGAGACATACCTTGTCAGTTTGATTTTAATCTTTTTATGTTTACTTGTTAATTTTTGTTTAGAATTTAAGGATTATTTAGGTTGCATGAGTTTGTTTTGTTTTGTTTTGAGTCTTAGTTGTTCCTATTCTTATGTTATTAGTTCTTTTCTCTTACACATGATTCTTTCATTTGGGTTAATAGACTTACATTGAGGACAATGTAAGAATTAAGTGTGGGGGGAATGATTTAGGATTTCTTTTATTTTTGTCTACTATATATTTTTTTTTGAGTCTTTATTATTATTTTTAGTGTGTTTTAGTTACTTTTAATACAATGATGAGATATGAATTGCATAAGTCTAAAACATATTTATTAGTGAGAAGATTTTCATGAGAATTGAGCTTGATATCAACCTTTTTATGAGCCAATGTTAATATGATATGTTGATTGAGAAAGCAGCATGTTTAGACTTAATCTGACTTGTATAATCATCCTTGTGAGTTTTTGAGCCTATAATGATTGACGCATTATACAAATCAATCTAATTTCTTTCTTGAGTGCTCTTATGATTACATGATTCTCTAGAACTTGCTTTAGACCTTGTTGAGACTATATTGATGCATGTGACAACATGAATATGATAGAGGCATTAGGATTTTTAGCCAGGGCCAAACAGCCATCCCTTATTGATGTTCCAAGAGAACACACCCCTAGTGAGCCAATTTGAGCCTACATTGAATAAGCTATTTATTTGGTAACCACAACTTACACCTAGCCTAAATATAACCCTTGTTCTAAAGATGGATTATATATTTTGAGACATATTGCAAAAAAAACAAGGGATATTTTTAGTTAAAAATTTGGGTTGGAAACAAAAGATAAGTGTGGGGGAAGAAAAGAAAAGAAAAAGTCAAGAGAAAAAGAAAGGGATCATTGTCAAATACATTCCCATATAAAAAAATAAAAAAATCTTCTCTTGAACTTCTAGTTAAAGTAAAGAAAAAGATGTTACAAAGTTGGTTAGAATGATGCAAAGGCTCAACATGAATATTTAGCCTATGTTATTATTTGTTTTATAAGAGTTTTGAGAAGTTTTATTTGTATGATCTTATTATGTCTCTAAACTCTATGAACTCTTTGGAACCTTTGTGATATCTTTATCCTTTTGTTCTTTAACCACATTATAACCCTTTGGCCCCATTACAACCTTGAATAAAGACCTCTTGATTTATGAAGTTGTATGATCTAAATAGTGGAGAATAGGTGGACAAGCAAGCATATGGTAGAAGTGTTTTCATGAGATTGATTGAGTGTAAACACTTTACCACTACTTTAAAGAGTGAAAATCAAGAGAGTATCCCATGTGAGAAGTTGAGATTAAGTTTGAATATGCACTATTTTGATTGAAATATGTTATGTTAATATTGGCTTAAATCAAACTATTTACATTCAAGTAAGATTTTTTGTGAATTTCTTTAAGCTATTGATTAGTTTTTAAGACTTGTCCAATGATTATCTCTAATTTATATTGGAAGGATTAGTTATAATTATTATTTTTAGTTTTTCTTATGTTTTCAATGTTTGTGGGTATCGTTCTAGTAAACCCTCACGAGACTAAACTCGTCCACTAGGGACACCTAGGGGTTTAAAGGCTTGTGTCACATGCTAAGTGCCACCGTGATTTCCTACGAAAGTGGATTAGATTAGATTTTCTTATTTTATTTTTATTGAGTCGTTGCTAGGGACTAGCAACAATCTAAGTGTGGGGGTGTGATAACTCGTATAATTATATAGTTTTTAGTTATGTTTTCTTATTGTTTTGTGTCAAATACGAGTTATTATTGTTTAGTGATAACTCGTATAATTATATAGTTTTTAGTTATGTTTTATTATTGTTTTGTGTCAAATACGAGTTATTATTGTTTAGTCTAATTGTGTTTATGATCTTTTATATTTTTATGTAATTTGGTGTTTTTCACAAGTTTCTTTGAGTGATTTCAGATTACTAGAATTAAGGGCAAATCCAGTTCAGTTCCAGTTCCGACAGCTTTTTCCATATCAGCTATATCTCGAGTTTCACTGAAGCAATAAGGCTGAAACTTTAACCGTCCAAAGCTAAGAGGCATATCTATCTTTTTCATGTTTTACACTTCTTGAAACGGAGTCGTTTTGCCTAGCGAAATCAATCATCAAGTTGGCTGATGTGCAATGACGTATGTCCTGAGCAGTTTTCGCATTTTTACCATATCGTCCGATACACATCAGAAAATGAGCTGATTCCAACGGCTATGGATCACTAACTGATAGGGGAACATTTGTCTAGAAGACCATGTGATCAGATAAAGCCTCCAATATTAAAGAAATCGACCATCAAGTTGGCTGATGTGCAATGACGTCTGTGCTGACCTATTTTCGTATTTTGCCCATATCTTCTTCTCCACATCAGAAAATGAGCTGATTCCAACGGCTATGAATCAGTAACTCATAGGGGAACATTTTTCTAGAAGACCATGTGATCAGATCAGGCCTCCAAGATTGACAAAATCGACCATCAAGTTGGCTGATCAAAATTGTCATACAATATGACGAAAATTGTTAGAAAAATGCACCCACCTATTATACCTACCTTTGAAATTTGTAAAGCTTGTCTCTTGTCATTTAGCCCTCCAAAATGTGTATAAATAGAGGGCCTTGGATGATTGTAGAGGATCATATTGGAGATTGGTAGGATATTAGCCATTTTAACAAAATTCTCTAAGTTTTCTTCTTCTTTCTTTTCTCTAGTTTTCTTTTTCTTTAGAAAGAGCAAGAGGTTGGATAATTAATATTCTTCTTCTTCTTCTTTCTTTCTTTTATTTTCTTCTTAGATTCTATTTAATTTTATGTTTATAATGCCTATGCTAGGCTAAACTTCTATTTGGTTAAGGGTGATTTCAAAGCCCTAGACATGTTTTGTGATTGATTTTCAGATTCTATCTATCATTAATTTTCTATCAAAGTTGCTTATGTTCTTCTACAAGAATTGTTCATGATGTTGTCTTGATTTATTTAGGTGTACAACTAGATAGATCTTGATAATTATCTATTGCTAGTTTAGGAGTCTTGATCCGTGTAATTGTCTTGATTTCCTATTCATAAGTGGCAATTTGTGATTAATGATTATGGTCAAGTTTTCAATAATTGCAAACTGGAACATAACCTAAGTTGAACAATCCGAGCTTATGTGTTTGTTGCTTAGATCAACCTATCTTTCTTATCATAAAGCTGCCATTAAATTGAATTTAGAGAGCTTATTCTAGGTTGTTTAATGGTTAGAGATTAAATAGAGAGCTTGTTCTATTTAACGACAAACTAAGGAAAGATTGGGGTAACAGAGCTTGTTGTTATCTACGGTTGTTAACTTTGATAGTTGGTTGATATTGATAGATCTGAAATTGATTCTTAATGATGTCTAGTGGTGGAGAATGAAACCTTAACCATATTTTTCATATTTGATTCTTCTTACTTACTTGT
The DNA here is from genome assembly GCA_030761205.1 of Fremontodendron californicum. Classification (NCBI taxonomy): domain Eukaryota; kingdom Viridiplantae; phylum Streptophyta; class Magnoliopsida; order Malvales; family Malvaceae; genus Fremontodendron; species Fremontodendron californicum. Next base: position 8,484,602 of record JAULJL010000037.1, read on the forward strand.
TTTCTTACTTTTCTAGTTTGCTTATTTTTAAAAGTATATTTATTTTTATTGGCTGGTTATACCGCCTAATTTGTATATTAACTTTGTTTTATTTTTATTGGCTGGTTATACCGCCTAATTTAGTATATATATTGGCTGGTTATACCGCCTAATTTAGTATATATATTTTTATTGGCTGGTTATACCGCCTTGCATCTTATTCTTATTATTTACTTTAGTTTAAATCTGGCTTCAAAAAACCCCTTTTCTTTTATTGTTCTTGAATTTAAGTTTTAAACTATTAACTTATAAACTAAAACCCAATCCCTGAGGACTCGACCCTTGCTAACTACTATACTTACAATTTATCTTTTTAGTGCAAGGTTAAATAAGATACACTCGTTTGGGTGCATCAAATTTTTGGCGCCGTTGCCGGGGATTGTTTTCTTTAGTTTATTTGTTACTTGGTTTATTCTTATTTTCAGTTCTAATGAGTTTTATTTTCTTATACATACGGGTTTTTCTGATCAAATTTTGAAAAAAAAAAAAAAAAAAAACGATTGAATTGAGCAATCTAACACTTGAAGAGTTGGTGGCATACATGAACATGGAGAATCAACAAGCCAATCTCACCTTCCCAGTTCAACAATTGGCCATGGGAGGATGTCAAGGCCATCAAGTGTTCCAAGACCAACAGTATGATCATTACTCAAACACTTACCATGAGGGATGGTGGGATCATACTAATTATGGCTACTCGAAAAATTACCAAGAAGTAGATCCTTATGTCAATTACACTCATCCATCTAGCTTCAATCAATCATGGTCCCAAGAACCAGATCTTTTTCAACCACCACATATGACTCAAAACTCAGGTACTTATTTAGAAGATCTTGTCTATTCTCTTGTTACTGATACATTGCAATTTCAACAGGAAACAAGGGCAAGCATCCAGAGTTTGGAAAAGCAAATGATCCAATTGACTAGTTGTATGGTGGGATGGGTAGCACAAAGATCTGAAGAACTCCCTGCCCAAACAATGATTAACCCAAAGGAGAATACTACTATTGTGACCTTGAGGAATGAGGAACAAGATGAGGATGAGACAAAATTAGAGATGAATTCTATTCTTGAGGATAATGAAGCCAATGATACAAATAAGAGTATTTCGGCACCTGAGGTAACGTTTGAGATTCCAATTTTTACTAATGTTTCTTCTCCACCTTTTCCTAGTAGATTCGCAAAGTTCAAGGAGGATGAACATGAACAAGACACGCTGGAAACCTTAAACAGTTTGTTTGTGGATGTCATTCAACAAGTACCAAAAGATGCACCATTCCTCGATGAGATATGCACCACCAAGGATGATGGAATAATACTTGTAATGGAGAATGCATCCACTGTTGTGCAAAGAAAGCTTCCTCTCAAACGCATAAATTTGGGAAATTTCATGCATGAGCCTGACAAGCCTAAAAAGCCAAGAAGGGGTGTTGGTTAGATTCAAAACACTAACTCAAGTGTTAATTGGGAAGGCAGCCCAATTAAAGATGAAATTGCCAACCTTCCATATTCAGATTTGCTTTCTCTTTCTTTTCCTTTTCCTTTTTCTTTTATTATTTTTATTGTTTTTATTTTTATTTCTTATGTTTCTTTGTTAATTGTGTTTACTGTTTTTAAGTTCATTTAGGCTGCATAAGTTTCTTTTGTTTAATAGTTCTTTTCTCTTACATATAATTCTTGCATTAGGGTATAATAGCATTACATTAATGACAATGTAAGAATTATGTGTGGGGGGAAGAATTTAGGATTTTATTTAGAGTGTTTTGTTTTTGAGTCTTTTTATGTTGTTTTTCTTTCTCATCCTTGTTTTGAAAAACACTAGATGTAAATATAATTTTTTTTAACCCCGGTTAAATGGCGGATAACGGTACTCCGTGATTATTTAAATCGGTTCCATCAGCTACCCACAAAACTGATATTGTATATAAATTTCTCTTTCAATTTCTCTTTCATTTTTTTTTCATTTTTTTTCAGGATGGATGATATTCTCACAAGATTGCAGAAACGATTTCCTCCTTTTCCTCGAAATATTTTACTGAAGCTTTACCAAGTTCGATTTGAAAGATTAAGAATGCTTATGCACAAAGGGATTCCTGGAGACATACGTTGGATAATTGAAGCCAAGGTACGTGAAGATGAATATCTTCCTATTTTGCATTTACCAGGTACAGGTAGAAGCACTTTTGCAAAGAAGCGACGAGCAAAGCGCATGAGTTCAAATTGCCACAAATGTGCACGATGGACGTGTAACGGTAAATGTCGTTCTATTGGGATTCCGTCCTCTAATCGAGATGATAAAATTGAATTCATTAAGGATGGACTGAGTAAGGAGAATTTGGGTAATATCCAACTTTCTCTTGAGACGCATCCTAGTGGAGACGTACAAAGAGAAATTCTTGATTTATGGCCGCAATTCCAAAGGGAATGGCAACATCTTGGGAATCTGATGTTAAAAGACCCTGTTTGCCAGCTTGTAAGAAAACTGGATGGGAAGCATATCCTCGACTCATAGAAGGCGTTTAAGCCGTTTCTGGACGTAAAACCAGAGGAAGATGTGAGCCACAATCACAACTACAATAAATGACTTCTCAGCTTTTGGTTTGATTTGCAATAACTTTATTTCGGTTTAATTTACGTGTTATTTGATTTGTGTAATTATTCTCATTTTTTTTATTTGTCTTTTACGGTTGATTTTTCTTCTCTTTTTTATTTTTTTCCTGAAATCACGCAAAAATCTTTTGTTAGGTTAACATTTTCTTCTGACAGGTCAAATACACTTTCGGCGACACTATTACTCTTGACTTTTACGGTTGATTTTTCTTCTCTTTTTGATTTTCTTCCTGAAATCACGCAAAAATCTTTTGTTAGGTTAACATTTTCTTCTGACAGGTCAGATACACTTTCGGCGACATTATTACTCTTGTCTGATTCACTACTCAGTCCTCTATATATTACACCATGTACTCATTCTCTTTCAGGCACTCGAAAAAAAGAAAAAAAAAATGGAAAGTACTTCATCCCAGCGCATTAAAAAAATTTGTGTCTTTGGAGGTGCTTATCCAGGAAAAAATAACATATTCGCTGATGAAGCCATAAGAGTTGGAGTAATACTTGCCCAACAAAAGATCCACTTGATTTATGGAGGCGGTAGTACGGGTTTAATGGGAGCAGTCGCTACAGCAGCACACGCCGGAGGAAGTCCAGTTCTAGGAATCGTGCCAAAACTATTCACAAGTTTTTGTGGACCTACCGTGGGTAAGGAAATACAAGTCTCGAGTATCCCTGAACGGATGACAATCATGTACCATTCTGCCGATGCATTCATTGCTCTACCAGGAGGTCTGGGTACATTGGAAGAAATAGCTTGCGTGGCTTCTTGGTCATCTTTGGTCACAAATAAGAAACCCATTGGTTTGCTTAATATTAATGGTTATTTTAGTAATTTGCTTTTATATTTAGATAATGCTGTGGATAATGGATTCATGTTTTCAGAGGCAAAGAGAACCATAATTTCTGCTACAACCATTGAAGATTTACTCAAAAAGCTCCAAGCTTATGAGTATTTATCTGCTACGGTTGTTTCGCAAACGCTCGGAAAAAGAAAAAGAGATATGGACGAGCAAGGAGTGGATTGCACTTTGTCTTTGTGACATTATCTAACATTTTGTTTGTTGTGTCTCAGTTATAATAAGTGGTTAGCAACCTCTACAGGTAATATCTCCTAAATTTTACCTTCTTAAAAAAAAAAAAAAAAGTTTGTTGTGTTTTAAGCAATTTAGAAGTATTCATTCTGAACAAGGTCTGAGTAAGAGAGACTTGAGACATACCTTGTCAGTTTGATTTCTTCTTTTCAAAAAAAAAAAAAAAAAAAAAAGAAAAAGAGTTTGTTGTGTTTTAAGCAATTTAGAAGTATTCATTCTGAACAAGGTCTGAGTAAGGGAGACTTGAGACATACCTTGTCAGTTTGATTTTAATCTTTTTATGTTTACTTGTTAATTTTTGTTTAGTATTTTAGGATTATTTAGGTTGCATGGTTTTGTTTTGTTTTGAGTCTTAGTTGTTCCTATTCTTATGTTATTAGTTCTTTTCTCTTACACATGATTCTTTCATTTGAGTTAATAGACTTACATTGAGGACAATGTAAGAATTAAGTGTGGGGGGGAATGATTTAGGATTTCTTTTATTTTTGTCTACTATTTTTTTTTCTTTATTATTATTATTAATTTTTTTTTTGTGAGTTTTAGTTCCTTTTTAATACAATGATGAGATATGAATTGCATAAGTCTAAAACAGATTTATTAGTGAGAAGATTTTCATGAGAATTGAGCTTGATGTCAACCTTTTTATGAGCCAATGTTAATATGATATGTTGATTGAGAAAGAAGCATGTTTAGACTTAATCTGACTTGTATAATCATCCTTGTGAGTTTTTGAGCCTATAATGATTGATGCATTATACAAATCAATCTAATTTCTTTCTTGAGTGCTCTTATGATTACATGATTCTCTAGAACTTGCTTTAAACCGTTTGAGACTATATTGATACATGTGACAACATGAATATGATAGAGGCATTAGGATTATAACCAGAGCCAAACAGCCATCCATTATTAATGTTCTAAGAGAACATCCCCACTAGTGAGCCAATTTGAGCCTACATTAAATATGATGTTTTATTGGTAACCACAACTTACACCTAGCCTAAATATACTTATATCCTTACCCTTGTTCTAAAGATGGACTAGAATGTTTGAGACATATTGCAAAAACAAGGGATACTTTTTGAAAATTTGGGTTAGAACAAAAGATAAGTGTGGGGGAAAAGAAAAGAAACGTCAAGAGAAAAAGAAATGGAATACTGGCAAATACATTCCTATATAAAAAAAAAATGAATCATCTCTTGAATTTGTGGAAAAAGAAAAAGATGTTACAAAGTTGTTTAGAATGAAGAAAAGGCCCAACATGAATATCCGGCCTAGGTGACTATGTACTTGTAAAGAGTTTTGAGAAGTTTCTTTGTATAATCTTTTTATGTCTCCAAACTTTATGAACTCTTTGGAACCTTTGTGATATCTTTATCCTTTTGTTCTTCAACCACATTACAAACCCCTTGGCCCCATTACAACCTTGATTAAAGACCTCTTGATTTATGAAGTTGCATGATCTTTTAGTGGAGAATAGGTGGACAAGCAAGCATATGGTAGAAGTGTTTTCATGAGGTTGATTGAGTGTAAACACTTTACCACTACTTTAAAGAGTGAAAATCAAGAGAGTATCCCATGTGAGAAGTTGAGATTAAATTTGAACATGCAATATTTTGATTGAGATATGTTATGCTAATATTGGCTTAACTCAAACAATTTACATTCAAGCATGATTTTTTGTGAAATTCTTTAAGCTATTGATTAGTTTATAAGACTTGTTCAAATATTGTCTCTAATTTGTATTGAAAGGATTAGGAGTAAATATTTTTAGTATATGCAGTTTATTTATATTTTAGTTTTTCAATGTTTGTGGGTATCGTTCTAGTAAACCCTCACGAGACTAAACTCGTCCACTAGGGACACCTAGGGGTTTAAAGGCTTGTGTCACATGCTAAGTGCCACCGTGATTTCCTACGAAAATGGATTAGATTAGATTTTCTTATTTTATTTTTATTGAGTCGTTGCTAGGGACTAGCAACAATCTAAGTGTGGGGGTGTGATAACTCGTATAATTATATAGTTTTTAGTTATGTTTTATTATTGTTTTGTGTCAAATACGAGTTATTATTGTTTAGTCTAATTGTGTTTATGATCTTTTATATTTTTATGTAATTTGGTGTTTTTCACAAGTTTCTTTGAGTGATTTCAGATTACTAGAATTAAGGGCAAATCCAGTTCAGTTCCAGTTCCGACAGCTTTTTCCATATCAGCTATATCTCGAGTTTCACTAAAGCAATAAGGCTGAAATTTTAACCGTCCAAAGCTAAGAGGCATATCTATCTTTTTCATGTTTTACACTTCTTGAAACGGAGTAGGTTTGCCTAGCGAAATCAACCATCAAGTTGGCTGATGTGCAATGACGTCTGTCCTGAGCAGTTTTCGCATTTTTACCATATCGTCCGATACACATCAGCAAATGAGCTGATTCCAACGGCTATGGATCACTAACGGATAGGGGAACATTTGTCTAGAAGACCATGTGATCCGATAAAGCATCCAATATTGAAGAAATCGACCATCAAGTTGGCTGATGTGCAATGACGTCTGTGCTGACCTATTTTCGTATTTTGCCCATATCTTCTTCTCCACATTAGCAAATGAGCTTATTCTAACGGCTATGAATCAGTAACTCATAGGGGAACATGTTTCTAGAAGACCATGTGATCAGATCAGGCCTCCAAGATTGACAAAATCGACCATCAAGTTGGCTGATCAAAATTGTCATACAATATGACGAAAATTGTTAGAAAAATGCACCCACCTATTATACCTACCTTTGAAATTTGTAAAGCTTGTCTCTTGTCATTTAGCCCTCCAAAATGTGTATAAATAGAGGGCCTTGGATGATTGTAGAGGATCATATTGGAGATTGGTAGGATATTAGCCATTTTAACAAAATTCTCTAAGTTTTCTTCTTCTTTCTTTTCTCTAGTTTTCTTTTTCTTTAGAAAGAGCAAGAGGTTGGATAATTAATATTCTTCTTCTTCTTCTTTCTTTCTTTTATTTTCTTCTTAGAATCTATTTAATTTTATGTTTATAATGCCTATGCTAGGCTAAACTTCTATTTGGTTAAGGGTGATTTCAAAGCCCTAGACATGTTTTGTGATTGATTTTCAGATTCTATCTATCATTAATTTTCTATCAAAGTTGCTTATGTTCTTCTACAAGAATTGTTCATGATGTTGTCTTGATTTATTTAGGTGTACAACTAGATAGATCTTGATAATTATCTATTGCTAGTTTAGGAGTCTTGATCCGTGTAATTGTCTTGATTTCCTATTCATAAGTGGCAATTTGTGATTAATGATTATGGTCAAGTTTTCAATAATTGCAAAGTGGAACATAACCTAAGTTGAACAATCCGAGCTTATGTGTTTGTCGCTTAGATCAACCTATCTTTCTCATCATAAAGCTGCCATTAAATTGAATTTAGAGAGCTTATTCTAGGTTGTTTAATGGTTAGAGATTAAATAGAGAGCTTGTTCTATTTAACGACAAACTAAGGAAAGATTGGGGTAACAGAGCTTGTTGTTATCTACGGTTGTTAACTTTGATAGTTGGTTGATATTGATAGATCTGAAATTGATTCTTAATGATGTCTACTGGTGGAGAATGAAACCTTAACCATATTTTTCATATTTGATTCTTCTTACTTACTTGTTTTCTTACTTTTCTAGTTTGCTTATTTTTAAAAGTATATTTATTTTTATTGGCTGGTTATACCGCCTAATTTGTATATTAACTTTGTTTTATTTTTATTAGCTGGTTATACCGCCTAATTTAGTATATATATTGGCTGGTTATACCGCCTAATTTAGTATATATATTTTTATTGGCTGGTTATACCGCCTTGCATCTTATTCTTATTATTTACTTTAGTTTAAATCTGGCTTCAAAAAACCCCTTTTCTTTTATTGTTCTTGAATTTAAGTTTTAAACTATTAACTTATAAACTAAAACCCAATCCCTGAGGACTCGACCCTTGCTAACTACTATACTTACAATTTATCTTTTTAGTGCAAGGTTAAATAAGATACACTCTTTTGGGTGCACCATTTAGTCTAATTGTGTTTATGATCTTTTATATTTTTATGTAATTTGGTGTTTTTCACAAGTTTCTTTGAGTGATTTCAGATTACTAGAATTAAGGGCAAGTCCAGTTCAGTTCCAGTTCCGAAACCTTTTGCCATATCAGCTATATCTCGAGTTTCACTGAAGCAATAAGGCTGAAATTTTAACCGTGCAAAGTTAAGAGGCATATCTATCTTTTTCATGTTTTACACTTCTTAAAAAGGAGTCGTTTTCCCTAGCCAAATCGACCATCAAGTTGGCTGATGTGCAATGACGTCTGTGCTGACCGGTTTTCGTATTTTGCCCATATCTTCTTATCCACATCAGCAAATGAGCTGATTCCAACGGCTATGGATCAGTAACTGATAGGGGAACATTTTTCTAGAAGACCATGTGATCAGATCAGGCCTCCACAATTGACAAAATCGACCATCAAGTTGGCTGATCAAAATTGTCATACAATATGACGAAAATTGTTCGAAAAATGCACCCACCTATTATACCTACCTTTGAAATTTGTAAAGCTTGTCTCTTGTCATTTAGCCCTCCAAAATGTGTATAAATAGAGGGCCTTGGATGATTGTAGAGGATCATATTGTACATTGGTAGGATATTAGCCATTGTAATAAAATTCTCTAAGTTTTCTTCTTCTTTCTTTTCTCTAGTTTTCTTTTTCTTTATTTTCTTCTTCTTCTTTCTTTCTTTTATTTCCTTCTTAGATTCTCTTTAATTTTATGTTTATGTTTACAATGCCTATGCTAGGCTAAACTTCTATTTGGTTAAGGGTGATTTCAAAGCCCTAGACATGTTTTGTGATTGATTTTTAGATTCTATCTATCATTAATTTTCTATCAAAGTTGCTAATGTTCTTCTACAAGAATTGTTCATGATGTTGTCTTGATTTATTTAGGTGTACAACTAGATAGATCTTGATAATTATCTATTGCTAGTTTAGGAATCTTGATCCGTGTAATTGTCTTGATTTCCTATTCATAAGTGGCAATTTGTGATTAATGATTATGGTCAAGTTTTCAATAATTGCAAAGTGGAACATAACCTAAGTTGAACAATCCGAGCTTATGTGTTTGTTGCTTAGATCAACCTATCTTTCTCATCATAAAGCTGCCATTAAATTGAATTTAGAGAGCTTATTCTAGGTTGTTTAATGGTTAGAGATTAAATAGAGAGCTTGTTCTATTTAACGACAAACTAAGGAAAGATTGGGATAACAGAGCTTGTTGTTATCTACGGTTGTTAACTTTGATAGTTGGTTGACATTGATAGATCTGAAATTGATTCTTAATGATGTCTAGTGGTGGAGAATGAAACCTTAACCATATTTTTCATATTTGATTCTTCTTACTTACTTGTTTTCTTACTTTTCTAGTTTACTTATTTTTAAAAGTATATTTATTTTTATTGGCTGGTTATACCGCCTAATTTGTATGTTAACTTTGTTTTATTTTTATTGGCTGGTTATACCGCCTAATTTAGTATATATATTTTTATTGGCTGGTTATACCGCCTTGCATCTTATTCTTATTATTTACTTTAGTTTAAATCTGGCTTCAAAAACCCTTTTTCTTTTATTGTTTTCTTTGAACGTAAGTTATAAACTAATAACTCATAGATTAAAACCCAATCCCTGAGGACTCGACCCTTGCTAATCATTATACTTAGAATTGATCTTTTTAGTGCAAGGTTAAATAAGATACACTCTTTTGGGTGCATCATTCCCCCTTTCCTCAAAAGGATTCGACCTCGAATCATCACCCACATCATAAAAGGAAAGATCAAAAACGTTAAATGAAGCAGAAACGTTATACTCACCTGGTAAGTCTACTTTGTAAGCATTGTCATTAATTTTCTCAAGGATTTGGAAAGGCCCATCTACTCGAGGATGCAACTTGGTTCTCCTATGGGCTGAAAATCTTTCCTTGCGCATATGAACCCAAACCCAATCACCTGGTTCGAAAGTAACTCGCCTCCTGCCTTTGTTTGCTTGTGAAGCAACTTTTGCATTCTTTTTCTCAATTTGAAGCTTTACTTTTTAATGAAGAGACTTTACCAATTCAGCTTTCTTACTCCCATTCAAACTATTCCTTGCATCAACAGGTAAAGGTGATAACTCGTATAATTATATAGTTTTTAGTTATGTTTTATTATTGTTTTGTGTCAAATACGAGTTATTATTGTTTAGTCTAATTGTGTTTATGATCTTTTATATTTTTATGTAATTTGGTGTTTTTCACAAGTTTCTTTGAGTGATTTCAGATTACTAGAATTAAGGGCAAATCCAGTTCAGTTCCAGTTCCGACACCTTTTTCCATATCAGCTATATCTCGAGTTTCACTGAAACATTAAGGCTGAAATTTTAACCGTGCAAAGTTAAGAGGCATATCTATCTTTTTCATGTTTTACACTTCTTGAAACGGAGTCGTTATTTCTAGCGAAATCGACCATCAAGTTGGCTGATGTGCAATGACGTCTATGCTGACCTGTTTTCGTATTTTGCCCATATCTTCTTATCCACATCAGCAAATGAGCTGATTCCAACGGCTATGGATCAGTAACTGATAGGGGAACATTTTTCTAGAAGACCATGTGATCAGATCAGGCTCCAAAATTGACAAAATCGACCATCAAGTTGGCTGATCAAAATTGTCATACAATATGACGAAAATTGTTAGAAAAATGCACCCACCTATTATACCTACCTTTGAAATTTGTAAAGCTTGTCTCTTGTCATTTAGCCCTCCAAAATGTGTATAAAGAGAGGGCCTTGGATGATTGTAAGATATTGTACATTGGTAGGATATTAGCCATTGTAATAAAATTCTCTAAGTTTTCTTCTTCTTTCTTTTCTCTAGTTTTCTTTTTCTTTATTTTCTTCTTCTTCTTCTTCTTTCTTTCTTTTATTTCCTTCTTAGATTCTCTTTAATTTTATGTTTATGTTTACAATGCCTATGCTAGGCTAAACTTCTATTTGGTTAAGGGTGATTTCAAAGCCCTATACATGTTTTGTGATTGATTTTTAGATTCTATCTATCATTAATTTTCTATCAAAGTTGCTTATGTTCTTCTACAAGAATTGTTCATGATGTTGTCTTGATTTATTTAGGTGTACAACTAGATAGATCTTGATAATTATCTATTGCTAGTCTAGGAGTCTTGATCCGTGTAATTGTCTTATTTCCTATTCATAAGTGGCAATTTGTGATTAATGATTATGGTCAAGTTTTCAATAATTGCAAAGTGGAACATAACCTAAGTTGAACAATCCGAGCTTATGTGTTTGTTGCTTAGATCAACCTATCTTTCTCATCATAAAGCTGCCATTAAATTGAATTTAGAGAGCTTATTCTAGGTTGTTTAATGGTTAGAGATTAAATAGAGAGCTTGTTCTATTTAACGACAAACTAAGGAAAGATTGGGATAACAGAGCTTGTTGTTATCTACGGTTGTTAACTTTCATAGTTGGTTGATATTGATAGATCTGAAATTGATTCTTAATGATGTCTAGAGGTGGAGAATGAAACCTTAACCATATTTTTCATATTTGATTCTTCTTACTTACTTGTTTTCTTACTTTTCTAGTTTGCTTATTTTTAAAACTATATTTATTTTTATTGGCTGGTTATACCGCCTAATTTGTATATTAACTTTGTTTTATTTTTATTGGCTGGTTATACCGCCTAATTTAGTATATATATTTTTGTTGGCTGGTTATACCGCCTAATTTAGTATATATATTTTTATTGGCTGGTTATACCGCCTTGCATCTTATTCTTATTATTTACTTTAGTTTAAATCTGGCTTCAAAAACCCCTTTTCTTTTATTGTTCTTAAATTTAAGTTTTAAACTATTAACTTATAAACTAAAACCCAATCCCTGAGGACTCGACCCTTGCTAACTACTATACTTACAATTTATCTTTTTAGTACAAGGTTAAATAAGATACACTCTTTTGGGTGCATCAAATTTTTGGCGCCGTTGCCGGGGATTGTTTTCTTTAGTTTATTTGTTACTTGGTTTATTCTTATTTTCAGTTCTAATTAGTATTATTTTCTTGTACATACATGTTTTTCTTTTCAAATTTTGAAAAAAAAAAATATGGAATTAAGCAATCTAACACTTGAAGAGTTGGTGGCATACATGAACATGGAGAATCAACAAGCCAATCTCACTTCCTTAGTTCAGCAATTGGCCATGGGAGGATGTCAAGGCCATCAATGGTTCCAAGACCAACCGCATGATCATTACTCCAACACTTACCATGAGGGATGGTGGGATCATACTAATTATGGCTACTCGAAAAATTACCAAGAAGTAGATCCTTATGCCAATTACACTCATCCATCTAGCTTCAATCAATCATGGTCTCAAGAACCATATCTTTTTCAACCACCACATATGACTCAAAACTCAGGTACTTCTTTAGAAGATCTTGTATATTCTCTTGTTACTGATACTTTGCAATTTCAACAGGAAACAAGGGCAAGCATCCAGAGTTTGGAAAGGCAAATGAGCCTATTGGCTAGTAGTACGGTGGAATTAGTAGCAGAAAGATCTCTAGCACTCCCTTCCCAAACGGTGATTAACCCAAAGGAGAATGCTACTATTGTGACCTTGAGAAATGAGGAACAAGATGAGGATGAGACAAAACCAAAGATGGATTCACTTCTTGAGGATAATGAAGCCACCATTCAAATTGAGAGTACTTTGACACCTCAGGTAGCTTTTAAGGTTCTTATTTCTACTAATGTTCCTTCTCCACTTTTTCCTAGCAAATTTGCAAAGTCCAAAAAGGAGAAACATGAACAACAATTTTTGGAAACCTTAAACAGCTTGCTTGTGGATGCCATTAGACAAGTACCAAGATACGCACAATTCCTCAAAGAGCTATACCCCACCAAGAATGATGAAATAATACGTGTGGGGGAGAAGGCATTGGCTGTTTTGCAAAGAAAACTTCCTCCAAAACGCAAAAATCCGAGAAGTTTCATGTCTAAGCCAAAAGATCCTAAAAAGCCAAGAAGGGGAATTGGCTAGGCTGAAAACAATCAATCAAGTGCTAATTGGGGGAGGCAGCCTAATTAGTGAAAGCATTGCCAAACTGCCATCCTCAGATTTGCTCTCTTTTTCTTTATCTTTTTCTTATGTTTCTTTGCTAATTGTGTTTAGTGTTTCTAAGTTCATTTAGGCTGCATAAGTTTATTTTGTTTATTAGTTCTTTTCACTTACACATGATTCTTTCATTTGGGATTAATAGCATTATATTAATGACAATGTAGGAATTATGTGTGGGGGGAAGAATTTAGGATTTTATTTAGAGTGTTTTGTTTTTGAGTCTTTTTATGTTGTTTTTCTTTCTGATCCTTGTTTTGAAAATAACTAGATGTAAATATAATTTTTTTTAACCCCGGTTAAATGGCGGATAACGTTACTCCGTGATTATTTAAGTCGGTTCCATCAGCTACCCATAAAACTGATATTGTATATAAATTTCTCTTTTAATTTCTCTTTCATTTTTTTTTTCAGGATGGATGATATTCTCACACGATTGCAGAAACGATTACCTCCTTTTCCTCGAAATATTTTACTGAAGCTTTACCAAGTTCGATTTGAAAGATTAAGAATGCTTATGCACAAAGGGATTCCTGAAGACATACGTTGGATAATTGAAGCCAAGCTACGTGAAGATGAATATCTTCCTGTTTTGCATTTACCAGGTACAGGTAGAAGCACTTTTGCAAAGAAGCGACGAGCAAAGCGCATGAGTTCAAATTGCCACAAATGTGCACGATGGACGTGTAACGGTAAATGTCGTTCTATTGGGATTCCGTCCTCTAATCGAGATGATAAAATTGAATTCATTAATGATGGACTGAGTAAGGAGAATTTGGGTAATATCCAACTTTCTCTTGAGATGCATCCTAGTGGAGACGTACAAAGAGAAATTCTTGATTTATGGCCGCAATTCCAAAGGGAATGGCAACATCTTGGGAATCTGATGTTAAAAGACCCTGTTTGCCAGCTTGTAAGAAAACTGGATGGGAAGCATATCCTCAACTCATAGAAGGCGTTTAAGCCGTTTCTGGACGTAAAACCAGAGGAAGATGTGAGCCACAATCACAACTACAATAAATGACTTCTCAGCTTTTGGTTTGATTTGCAATAACTTTATTTCGGTTTAATTTACGTGTTATTCGATTTGTGTAATTATTCTCATTTTTTTTATTTGTCTTTTACGGTTGATTTTTCTTCTCTTTTTGATTTTCTTCCTGAAATCACGCAAAAATCTTTTGTTAGGTTAACATTTTCTTCTGACAGGTCAAATACACTTTTGGCGACATTATTACTCTTGACTTTTACGGTTGATTTTTCTTCTCTTTTTGATTTTCTTCCTGAAATCACGCAAAAATCTTTTGTTAGGTTAACATTTTCTTCTGACAGGTCAGATACACTTTCGGCGACATTATTACTCTTGTCTGATTCACTACTCAGTCCTCTATATATTACACCATGTACTCATTCTCTTTCAGGCACTCGAAAAAAAGAAGAAAAAAAAGAAAAAAAAATGGAAAGTACTTTGATAACTCGTATAATTATATAGTTTTTAGTTATGTTTTATTAATGTTTTGTGTCAAATACGAGTTATTATTGTTTAGTCTAATTGTGTTTATGATCTTTTATATTTTTATGTATTTTGGTGTTTTTCACAAGTTTCTTTGAGTGATTTCAGATTACTAGAATTAAGGGCAAATCCAGTTCAGTTTCAGTTCCGACACCTTTTGCCATATCAGCTATATCTCGAGTTTCACTGAAGCAATAAGGCTGAAATTTGTAGCCATGCAAAGCTAAGAGGCATATCTATCTTTTTCATGTTTTACACTTCTTAAAACGGAGTCGTTTTCCCTAGCGAAATCGACCATCAAGTTGGCTGATGTGCAATGACGTCTGTGCTGACATGTTTTCGTATTATGCCCATATATTCTTATCCACACCAGAAAATGAGCTGATTCCAACGGCTATGGTTCCGTAACTGATAGGGGCACCTTTGTCTAGAAGACCATGTGATCAGATCAGGCCTCCAATATTGAAGAAATCGACCATCAAGGTGGCTGATGTGCAATGACGTCTGTGCTGACATGTTTTCGTATTTTGCCCATATCTGCTTAACCACATCAGCAAATGAGCTGATTCCAACGGCTATGGTTCCGTAACTGATAGGGGAACCTTTTTCTAGAAGACCATGTGATCAGATCAGGCCTCCAATATTGACGAAATCGACCATCAAGTTGGCTGATCAAAATCGTCATATACCTACCTTTGAAATTTGTAAAGCTTGTCTCTTGTCATTTAGCCCTCCAAAATGTGTATAAATAGAGGGCCTTGGATGATTGTAAGGGATCATATTGTACATAGGTAGGATATAGCCATTTTAATAAAATTCTCTAAGTTTTCTTCTTCTTTCTTTTCTCTAGTTTTCTTTCTTTTCTCTAGTTTTCTTTTTCTTTAGAGAGAGCAAGAGGTTGGATAATTAATATTCTTCCTCTTCTTCTTTCTTTCTTTTATTTTCTTCTTAGATTTTCTTTAATTTTATGTTTATGTTTACAATGCCTATGCTAGGCTAAACTTCTATTTGGTTAAGGGTGATTTCAAAGCCCTAGACATGTTTTGTGATTGATTTTCAGATTCTATCTATCATTAATTTTCTATCAAAGTTGCTTATGTTCTTCTACAAGAATTGTTCATGATGTTGTCTTGATTTGTTTAGGTGTACAACTAGATAGATCTTGATAATTATCTATTGCTAGTTTAGGAGTCTTGATCCGTGTAATTGTCTTGATTTCCTATTCATAAGTGGCAATTTGTGATTAAGGATTATGGTCAAGTTTTCAATAATTGCAAAGTGGAACATAACCTAAGTTGAACAATCCGAGCTTATGTGTTTGTTGCTTAGATCAACCTATCTTTCTCATCATAAAGCTGCCATTAAATTGAATCTAGAGAGCTTATTCTAGGTTGTTTGATGGTTAGAGATTAAATAGAGAGCTTGTTCTATTTAACGACAAACTAAGGAAAGATTGGGATAACAGAGCTTGTTGTTATCTACGGTTGTTAACTTTGATAGTTGGTTGATATTGATAGATCTGAAATTGATTCTTAATGATGTCTAGTGGTGGAGAATGAAACCTTAACCATATTTTTCATATTTGATTCTTCTTACTTATTTGTTTTCTTACTTTTAGTTTGCTTATTTTTTATATTTATTTTTATTGGCTGGTTATACCGCCTAATTTGTATATTAACTTTGTTTTATTTTTATTGGCTGGTTATACCGCCTAATTTAGTATATATATTTTTATTGGCTGGTTATACCGCCTAATTTAGTATATATATTTTTATTGGCTGGTTATACCGCCTTGCATCTTATTCTTATTATTTACTTTAGTTTAAATCTGGCTTCAAAAACCCCTTTTCTTTTATTGTTCTTGAATTTAAGTTTTAAACTATTAACTTATAAACTAAAACCCAATCCCTGAGGACTCGACCCTTGCTAACTACTATACTTACAATTTATCTTTTTAGTGCAAGGTTAAATAAGATACACTCTTTTGGGTGCATCAAAATTTTGGCGCCGTTGCCGGGGATTGTTTTCTTTAGTTTATTTGTTACTTGGTTTATTCTTATTTTCAGTTCTAATTAGTATTATTTTCTTGTACATACATGTTTTTCTTTTCAAATTTTGAAAAAAAAAAAAACAAAAAGATGGAATTAAGCAATCTAACACTTGAAGAGTTGGTGGCATACATGAACATGGAGAATCAACAAGCCAATCTCACCTCCCCAGTTCAACAATTGGCCATGGGAGGATGTCAAGGCCATCAAGTGTTCCAAGACCAACAGTATGATCATTACTCAAACACTTACCATGAGGGATGGTGGGATCATACTAATTATGGCTACTCGAAAAATTACCAAGAAGTAGATCCTTATGCCAATTACACTCATCCATCTAGATTTAATCAATCATGGTCTCAAGAACCAGATCTTTTTCAGCCACTACATATGACTCAAAACTCAGGTACTTCTTTAGAAGATCTTGTCGATTCTCTTGTTACTAATACTTTGCAATTTCAACAGGAAACAAGGGCAAGCATCCAGAGTTTGGAAAAGCAAATGAGCCAATTGGCTAGTAGTATGGTGGTATGGGTAGCACAAAGATCTGAAGAACTCTCTGCCCAAACAATGATTAACCCAAAGGAGAATACTACTATTGTGACCTTGAGGAATGAGGAACAAGATGAGGATGAGACAGAATTAGAGATGGATTCTATTCTTGAGGATAATGAAGCCACAAATACAAATAAGAGTATTTCGGCACCTGAGGTAACGTTTAAAGTTCCACTTTTTACTAATGTTTTTTCTCCACCTTTTCCTAGTAGATTTGCAAAGTTCAAGGAGGAAGAACATGAACAACACATGCCAGAAACCTTAAACAACTTGTTTGTGGATGCCATTCAACAAGTACCAAAAGATGCACCATTCCTCGATGAGATATGCACCACCAGTGATGATGGAATAATACTTGTAATGGAGAATGCATCCACTGTTGTGCAAAGAAAGCTTCCTCTCAAACGCATAAATTTGGGAAATTTCATGTATGAGCCTGACAAGCCTAAAAAGCCAAGAAGGGGTGTTGGTTAGGTTCAAAACACTAACTCAAGTGTTAATTGGGAAGGCAACCCAATTAAAGAAGAAATTGCCAACCTTCCATATTCAGATTTGCTTTCTCTTTCTCTTTCTTTTCCTTTTTCTTTTATTATTTTTATTTTTATTGTTTTTATTTTTTATGTTTACTTGTTAATTTTTGTTTAGTATTTTAGGATTATTTAGGTTGCATTTGTTTTGTTTTGTTTTGAGTCTAGTTGTTCCTATTCTTATGTTATTAGTTCTTTTCTCTTACACATGATTCTTTCATTTGGGTTAATAGACTTACATTGAGGACAATGTAAGAATTAAGTGTGGGGGGAATGATTTAGGATTTCTTTTATTTTTGTCTACTATTTTTTTTTTATGAGTCTTTATTATTATTATTATTTTTAGTGTGTTTTAGTTCCTTTTTAATACAATGATGAGATATGAATTGCATAGGTCTAAACTGGTTATTAGTGAGAAGATTTTCATGAGAATTGAGCTTGATGTCAACCTTTTTATGAGCCAATGTTAATATAATATGTTGATTGAGAAAGAAGCATGTTTAGACTTAATCTGACTTGTATAATCATCCTTGTGAGTTTTTGAGCCTATAATGATTGATGCATTATACAAAACAATCTAATTTCTTTCTTGAGTGCTCTTATGATTACAGGATTCTCTAGAACTTGCTTTAAACCGTTTGAGACTATATTGATACATGTGACAACATGAATATGATAGAGGCATTAGGATTTTTAGCCAGAGCCAAACAGCCATCCCTTATTGATGTTCCAAGAGAACACACCCTTAGTGAACCAATTTGAGCCTACATTGAATAAGCTATCTCTTTGGTAACCATAACTTGTCCCTAACCTAAATATACTTATATCTTTACCTTTGTTCCAAAGATGAATTAGCATGTTTTGAGACAAGTTGCAAAGACAAGGAAGATTTATTGAAAATTTGGGTTAGAAACAAGAAATAAGTGTGGGGGGAAAAGAAAGAAAAAAGTCAAGAGAAAAAGAAAGGGATCATTGTCAAATACATTCCCATATTAAAAAAAAATCTTCTCTTGAACTTCTAGTTAAAGTAAAGAAAAAGATGTTACAAAGTTGGTTAGAATGATGCAAAGGCTCAACATGAATATTTAGCCTATGTTATTATATGCTTTATAAGAGTTTTGAGAAGTTTTATTTGTATGATCTTATTATGTCTCTAAACTCTATGAACTCTTTGGAACCTTTGTGATATCTTTATCCTTTTGTTCTTTAACCACATTATAACCCTTTGGCCCCATTACAGCCTTGAATAAAGACCTCTTGATTTATGAAGTTGTATGATCTAAATAGTGGATAATAGGTGGACAAGCAAGCATATGGTAGAAGTGTTTTCATGAGATTGATTGAGTGTAAACACTTTACCACTACTTTAAAAAGTGAAAATAAAGAGAGTATCCCATGTGAGAAGTTGAGATTAAGTTTGAATATGCACTATTTTGATTGAAATATGTTATGTTAATATTGGCTTAACTCAAACAATTTACATTCAAGCATGATTTTTTGTGAAATTCTTTAAGCTATTGATTAGTTTATAAGACTTGTTCAAAGATTGTCTCTAATTTGTATTGAAAGGATTAGGAATAAATATTTTTAGTATATGTAGTTTATTTATATTTTAGTTTTTCAATGTTTGTGGGTATCGTTCTAGTAAACCCTCACGAGACTAAACTCGTCCACTAGGGACACCTAGGGGTTTAAAGGCTTGTGTCACATGCTAAGTGCCACCGTGATTTCCTACGAAAATGGATTAGATTAGATTTTCTTATTTTATTTTTATTGAGTCGTTGCTAGGGACTAGCAACAATCTAAGTGTGGGGGTGTGATAACTCGTATAATTATATAGTTTTTAGTTATGTTTTATTAATGTTTTGTGTCAAATACGAGTTATTATTGTTTAGTCTAATTGTGTTTATGATCTTTTATATTTTTATGTATTTTGGTGTTTTTCACAAGTTTCTTTGAGTGATTTCAGATTACTAGAATTAAGGGCAAATCCAGTTCAGTTTCAGTTCCGACACCTTTTGCCATATCAGCTATATCTCGAGTTTCACTGAAGCAATAAGGCTGAAATTTGTAGCCATGCAAAGCTAAGAGGCATATCTATCTTTTTCATGTTTTACACTTCTTAAAACGGAGTCGTTTTCCCTAGCGAAATCGACCATCAAGTTGGCTGATGTGCAATGACGTCTGTGCTGACATGTTTTCGTATTATGCCCATATCTTCTTATCCACACCAGCAAATGAGCGGATTCCAACGGCTATGGTTCCGTAACTGATAGGGGAACCTTTGTCTAGAAGACCATGTGATCAGATCAGGCCTCCAATATTGAAGAAATCGACCATCAAGGTGGCTGATGTGCAATGACGTCTGTGCTGACATGTTTTCGTATTTTGCCCATATCTGCTTAACCACATCAGCAAATGAGCTGATTCCAACGGCTATGGTTCCGTAACTGATAGGGGAACCTTTTTCTAGAAGACTATGTGATCAGATCAGGCCTCCAATATTGACGAAATCGACCATCAAATTGGCTGATCAAAATCGTCATATACCTACCTTTGAAATTTGTAAAGCTTGTCTCTTGTCATTTAGCCCTCCAAAATGTGTATAAATAGAGGGCCTTGGATGATTGTAAGGGATCATATTGTACATAGGTAGGATATAGCCATTTTAATAAAATTCTCTAAGTTTTCTTCTTCTTTCTTTTCTCTAGTTTTCTTTCTTTTCTCTAGTTTTCTTTTTCTTTAGAGAGAGCAAGAGGTTGGATAATTAATATTCTTCCTCTTCTTCTTTCTTTCTTTTATTTTCTTCTTAGATTTTCTTTAATTTTATGTTTATGTTTACAATGCCTATGCTAGGCTAAACTTCTATTTGGTTAAGGGTGATTTCAAAGCCCTAGACATGTTTTGTGATTGATTTTCAGATTCTATCTATCATTAATTTTCTATCAAAGTTGCTTATGTTCTTCTACAAGAATTGTTCATGATGTTGTCTTGATTTGTTTAGGTGTACAACTAGATAGATCTTGATAATTATCTATTGCTAGTTTAGGAGTCTTGATCCGTGTAATTGTCTTGATTTCCTATTCATAAGTGGCAATTTGTGATTAAGGATTATGGTCAAGTTTTCAATAATTGCAAAGTGGAACATAACCTAAGTTGAACAATCCGAGCTTATGTGTTTGTTGCTTAGATCAACCTATCTTTCTCATCATAAAGCTGCCATTAAATTGAATCTAGAGAGCTTATTCTAGGTTGTTTGATGGTTAGAGATTAAATAGAGAGCTTGTTCTATTTAACGACAAACTAAGGAAAGATTGGGATAACAGAGCTTGTTGTTATCTACGGTTGTTAACTTTGATAGTTGGTTGATATTGATAGATCTGAAATTGATTCTTAATGATGTCTAGTGGTGGAGAATGAAACCTTAACCATATTTTTCATATTTGATTCTTCTTACTTATTTGTTTTCTTACTTTTAGTTTGCTTATTTTTTATATTTATTTTTATTGGCTGGTTATACCGCCTAATTTGTATATTAACTTTGTTTTATTTTTATTGGCTGGTTATACCGCCTAATTTAGTATATATATTTTTATTGGCTGGTTATACCGCCTAATTTAGTATATATATTTTTATTGGCTGGTTATACCGCCTAATTTAGTATATATATTTTTATTGGCTGGTTATACCGCCTTGCATCTTATTCTTATTATTTACTTTAGTTTAAATCTGGCTTCAAAAACCCCTTTTCTTTTATTGTTCTTGAATTTAAGTTTTAAACTATTAACTTATAAACTAAAACCCAATCCCTGAGGACTCGACCCTTGCTAACTACTATACTTACAATTTATCTTTTTAGTGCAAGGTTAAATAAGATACACTCTTTTGGGTGCATCATACTTCGTCCCAACGCATTAAAAAAATTTGTGTTTTTGGAGGTGCTTATCAAGGGAAAAATAACATATTCGCTGATGAAGCCATAAGAGTTGGAGTAATACTTGCCCAACAAAAGATCCAGTTGATTTATGGAGGCGGTAGTACGGGTTTAATGGGAGCAGTCGCTACAGCAGCACACGCCGGAGGAAGTCCAGTTCTAGGAATCATGCCAAAACTATTCACAGATTTTTGTGGACCTACCTTGGGTAAGGAAATACAAGTCTGGAGTATCCCTGAACGGATAACAATCATGTACCATTCTGCCGATGCATTCATTGCTTTACCAGGAGGTCTGGGTACATTGGAAGAAATAGCTTGCGTGGCTTCTTGGTCATCTTTGGTCACAAATAAGAAACCCATTGGTTTGCTTAATATTAATGGTTATTTTAGTAATTTGCTTTCATATTTAGATAATGCTGTGGACAATGGATTCATGTTTTCAGAGGCAAGGAGAACCATAATTTCTGCTACAACCATTGAAGATTTACTCAAAAAGCTCCAAGCTTATGAGTATTTATCTGCTACGGTTGTTTCGCAAACGCTCGGAAAAAGAAAAAGAGATATGGACGAGCAAGGAGTGGATTGCACTTTGTCTTTGTGACATTATCTAACATTTTGTTTGTTGTGTCTCAGTTATAATAAGTGGTTAGCAACCTCTACAGGTAATATCTCCTAAATTTTACCTTCTTAAAAAAAAAAAAAAAGTTTGTTGTGTTTTAAGCAATTTAGAAGTATTCATTCTGAACAAGGTCTGAGTAAGGGAGACTTGAGACATACCTTGTCAGTTTGATTTCTTCTTTTCAAAAAAAAAAAAAAAGTTTGTTGTGTTTTAAGCAATTTAGAAGTATTCATTCTGAACAAGGTCTGAGTAAGGGAGACTTGAGACATATCTTGTCAGTTTGATTTTAATCTTTTTATGTTTACTTGTTAATTTTTGTTTAGTATTTTAGGATTATTTAGGTTGCATGGTTTTGTTTTGTTTTGAGTCTTAGTTGTTCCTATTCTTATGTTATTAGTTCTTTTCTCTTACACATGATTCTTTCATTTGAGTTAATAGACTTACATTGAGGACAATGTAAGAATTAAGTGTGGGGGGAATGATTTAGGATTTCTTTTATTTTTGTCTACTATTTTTTTTTCTTTATTATTATTATTATTTTTTTTGTGAGTTTTAGTTCCTTTTTAATACAATGATGAGATATGAATTGCATAAGTCTAAAACAGATTTATTAGTGAGAAGATTTTCATGAGAATTGAGCTTGATGTCAACCTTTTTATGAGCCAATGTTAATATGATATGTTGATTGAGAAAGAAGCATGTTTAGACTTAATCTGACTTGTATAATCATCCTTGTGAGTTTTTGAGCCTATAATGATTGATGCATTATACAAATCAAGCTAATTTCTTTCTTGAGTGCTCTTATGATTACATGATTCTCTAGAACTTGCTTTAAACCGTTTGATACTATATTGATACATGTGACAACATGAATATGATAGAGGCATTAGGATTATAACGAGAGCCAAACAACCATCCATTATTAATGTTCCAAGAGAACACACCCTTAGTGAACCAATTTGAGCCTACGTTGAATAAGCTATCTCTTTGGTAACCATAACTTGTCCCTAACCTAAATATACTTATATCTTTACCTTTGATCCAAAGATGAATTAGCATGTTTTGAGACAAGTTGCAAAGGCAAGGAAGATTTATTGAAAATTTGGGTTAGAAACAAGAAATAAGTGTGGGGGGAAAAGAAAGAAAAAAGTCAAGAGAATAAGAAAGGGATCATTGTCAAATACATTCCCATATTAAAAAAAAATCTTCTCTTGAACTTCTAGTTAAAGTAAAGAAAAAGATGTTACAAAGTTGGTTAGAATGATGCAAAGGCTCAACATGAATATTTAGCCTATGTTATTATGTGCTTTATAAGAGTTTTGAGAAGTTTTATTTGTATGATCTTATTATGTCTCTAAACTCTATAAACTCTTTGGAACCTTTGTGATATCTTTATCCTTTTGTTCTTTAACCACATTATAACCCTTTGGCCCCATTACAACCTTGAATAAAGACCTCTTGATTTATGAAGTTGTATGATCTAAATAGTGGATAATAGGTGGACAAGCAAGCATATGGTAGAAGTGTTTTCATGAGATTGATTGAGTGTAAACACTTTACCACTACTTTAAAAAGTGAAAATCAAGAGAGTATCCCATGTGAGAAGTTGAGATTAAGTTTGAATATGCACTATTTTGATTGAAATATGTTATGTTAATATTGGCTTAACTCAAACAATTTACATTCAAGCAAGATTTTTTGTGAATTTCTTTAAGCTATTGATTAGTTTTTAAGACTTGTCCAGTGATTATCTCTAATTTATATTGGAAGGATTAGTTATAATTATTATTTTTAGTTTTTCTTATGTTTTCAATGTTTGTGGGTATCGTCCTAGTAAACCCTCACGAGACTAAACTCGTCCACTAGGGACACCTAGGGGTTTAAAGGCTTGTGTCACATGCTAAGTGCCACCGTGATTTCCTACGAAAGTGGATTAGATTAGATTTTCTTATTTTATTTTTATTGAGTCGTTGCTAGGGACTAGCAACAATCTAACTGTGGGGGTGTGATAACTCGTATAATTATATAGTTTTTAGTTATGTTTTATTATTGTTTTGTGTCAAATACGAGTTATTATTGTTTAGTCTAATTGTGTTTATGATCTTTTATATTTTTATGTAATTTGGTGTTTTTCACAAGTTTCTTTGAGTGATTTCAGATTACTAGAATTAAGGGCAAATCCAGTTCAGTTCCAGTTCCGGCACCTTTTTCCATATCAGCTATATCTGGAGTTTCACTGAAGCAATAAGGCTGAAATTTTAACCGTGCAAAGTTAAGAGGCATATCTATCTTTTTCATGTTTTACACTTCTTGAAACGGAGTCGTTTTCCCTAGCGAAATCGACCACAAGTTGGCTGATGTGCAATGACGTCTGTGCTGACCTGTTTTTGTATTTTGCCCATATCTTCTTACCCACATCAGCAAATGAGCTGATTCCAACGGCTATGGATCAGTAACTGATAGGGGAACATTTTTCTAGAAGACCATGTGATCAGATCAGGCTCCAAAATTGACAAAATCGACCATCAAGTTGGCTGATCAAAATTGTCATACAATATGACGAAAATTGTTAGAAAAATGCACCCACCTATTATACCTACCTTTGAAATTTGTAAAGCTTGTCTCTTGTCATTTAGCCCTCCAAAATGTGTATAAAGAGAGGGCCTTGGATGATTGTAAGATATTGTACATTGGTAGGATATTAGCCATTGTAATAAAATTCTCTAAGTTTTATTCTTCTTTCTTTTCTCTAGTTTTCTTTTTCTTTATTTTCTTCTTCTTCTTTCTTTCTCTTATTTCCTTCTGAGATTCTCTTTAATTTTATGTTTATGTTTACAATGCCTATGCTAGGCTAAACTTCTATTTGGTTAAGGGTGATTTCAAAGCCCTAGACATGTTTTGTGATTGATTTTCAGATTCTATCTATCATTAATTTTCTATCAAAGTTGCTTATGTTCTTCTACAAGAATTGTTCATGATGTTGTCTTGATTTATTTAGGTGTACAACTAGATAGATCTTGATAATTATCTATTGCTAGTCTAGGAGTCTTGATCCGTGTAATTGTCTTATTTCCGATTCATAAGTGGCAATTTGTGATTAATGATTATGGTCAAGTTTTCAATAATTGCAAAGTGGAACATAACCTAAGTTGAACAATCCGAGCTTATGTGTTTGTTGCTTAGATCAACCTATCTTTCTCATCATAAAGCTGCCATTAAATTGAATTTAGAGAGCTTATTCTAGGTTGTTTAATGGTTAGAGATTAAATAGAGAGCTTGTTCTATTTAACGACAAACTAAGGAAAGATTGGGATAACAGAGCTTGTTGTTATCTACGGTTGTTAACTTTCATAGTTGGTTGATATTGATAGATCTGAAATTGATTCTTAATGATGTCTAGAGGTGGAGAATGAAACCTTAACCATATTTTTCATATTTGATTCTTCTTACTTATTTGTTTTCTTACTTTTCTAGTTTGCTTATTTTTAAAAGTATATTTATTTTTATTGGCTGGTTATACCGCCTAATTTGTATATTAACTTTGTTTTATTTTTATTGGCTGGTTATACCGCCTAATTTAGTATATATATTTTTATTGGCTGGTTATACCGCCTAATTTAGTATATATATTTTTATTGGCTGGTTATACCGCCTTGCATCTTATTCTTATTATTTACTTTAGTTTAAATCTGGCTTCAAAAACCCCTTTTCTTTTATTGTTCTTAAATTTAAGTTTTAAACTATTAACTTATAAACTAAAACCCAATCCCTGAGGACTCGACCCTTGCTAACTACTATACTTACAATTTATCTTTTTAGTGCAAGGTTAAATAAGATACACTCTTTTGGGTGCATCAAAAGGCATTAAATCTAAGGGAGTTAATGGATTAAAACCATAAACAATCTCAAATAGAGAATAAGAAGTAGTAGAATGCACAGTCCCATTATATGCAAACTCTATGAATGGCAAACATTCTTCCCAAGTTTTCAGGTTCTTTTGTATAACAGTGCGCAAAAGTTGCGTTAAAGTCCTATTAACTACTTCAGTTTGCCCATCAGTTTGTGGATGACAAGTAGTAGAAAACAAAAGTTTAGTACCCAATTTCCCCCACAAAACCTTCCAAAAGTAACTAAGGAACTTAACATCTCTATCAGATACAATGCTTTTAGGAACACCATGTAGGCGCACTATCTCCTTAAAGAACAATTTAGCAATGTTAGTTGCATCATCAGTTTTATGGCATGGGATAAAATGTGCCATCTTGCTAAACCTATCCACTACCACAAAAATTGAATCCCTACCCCTTTTCGTCCTAGGTAAACCCAATACAAAGTCCATAGATATGTCTACCCATGGTTCACTAGGAACTGGTAAGGGTGTATACAACCCATGAGGTAAAACCTTAGATTTGGCCTTTCTACATGTAATGCATCTATTACATATGCGAATAACATCCCTTTTCATTTTAGGCCAAAAGAAATGTTCATACAATATTTCTAAGGTCTTCTTGACACCAAAGTGTCCCATTAAACCACCACCATGTGCCTCACGCACTAATAACTCTCTCATAGAACAATTAGGCACACATAGTTTATCTTGTCTAAACAAAAAACCATCATGCTTGTAAAATTTACCAAATGCTGTCTTATCACATGCTATGTATACATCACAAAAATCAGCATCATTGGCATATTCATCCTTTATATATTCAAATCCAAGCATCTTAGCATTCATAGATGTGAGAAATACATACCTCCTAGATAAAGCATCAGCCACAATATTTTCCTTACCTTGCTTATATCTAATGACATAAGGAAAGGTCTCTATGTATTCCATCCACCTAGCATGTCTCTTATTCAACTTACCTTGACCCTTGAGATGTTTCAATGACTCATGATCAGTATGTATCACAAATTCCTTAGGCCATAAGTAATGCTGCCATGTCTCCAAAGCTCTAACAAGTGCATAGAGCTCCTTGTCATAAGTTGGATAGTTCAACGCCGCTCCACTAAGCTTCTCACTGAAGAATGCGATTGGACGCTTTTCCTGCATTAAAACAGCTCCAATTCCTATTCCTGAGGCATCACATTCAATCTCAAAAGCTTTGTCAAAGTTAGGTAATGTTAAAACAGGTGCTGAACATAACCTATCTTTAAGATTAACAAATGCTTTCTCTTGTTCATTGCCCCAATGAAAACCAACATTCTTTTTAATAACTTCAGTAAGTGGTGCAGCAATAGTGCTAAAGTCTTTAACAAAACGCCTATAAAAACTAGCTAAACCATGAAAGCTTCTTACCTCACTTACCCCTTTAGGCGTTGGCCAGTGATAACTCGTATAATTATATAGTTTTTAGTTATGTTTTATTATTGTTTTGTGTCAAATACGAGTTATTATTGTTTAGTCTAATTGTGTTTATGATCTTTATGTATTTTGGTGTTTTTCACAAGTTTCTTTGAGTGATTTCAGATTACTAGAATTAAGGGTAAATCCAGTTCAGTTCCAGTTCCGACACCTTTTGCCATATCAGCTATATCTCGAGTTTCACTGAAGCAATAAGGCTGCAATTTGTAGCCGTGCAAAGCTAAGAGGCATATTTATCTTTTTCATGTTTTACACTTCTTGAAACGGAGTCGTTTTCCCTAGCGAAATCGACCATGAAGTTGGCTGATGTGCAATGACATAAGTGCTGACCTGTTTTCGTATTTTGCCCATATCTTCTTATCCACATCAGCAAATGAGCTGATTCCAACGGCTATGGATCAGTAACTGATAGGGTAAAATTTTTCTAGAAGACCATGTGATCAGATAAGGCCTGAAAAATTGACAAAATCGACCATCAAGTTGGCTGATCAAAATCGTCATGTATGACGAAAATTGTTAGAAAATGCACCCACCTATTATACCTACCTTTGAAATTTGTAAAGCTTGTATCTTGTCATTTAGCCCTCCAAAATGTGTATAAATAGAGGGCCTTGGATGATTGTAAGGGATCATATTGTACATTGGTAGGATATTAGCCATTGTAATAAAATTCTCTAAGTTTTCTTCTTCTTTCTTTTCTCTAGTTTTCTTTTTCTTTATTTTCTTCTTCTTCTTTCTTTCTTTTATTTCCTTCTTAGATTCTCTTTAATTTTATGTTTATGTTTACAATGCCTATGCTAGGCTAAACTTCTATTTGGTTAAGGGTGATTTCAAAGCCCTAGACATGTTTTGTGATTGATTTTCAGATTCTATCTATCATTAATTTTCTATCAAAGTTGCTTATGTTCTTCTACAAGAATTGTTCATGATGTTGTCTTGATTTATTTAGGTGTACAACTAGATAGATCTTGATAATTATCTATTGCTAGTCTAGGAGTCTTGATCCGTGTAATTGTCTTGATTTCCTATTCATAAGTGGCAATTTGTGATTAATGATTATGGTCAAGTTTTCAATAATTGCAAAGTGGAACATAACCTAAGTTGAACAATCCGAGCTTATGTGTTTGTTGCTTAGACCAACCTATCTTTCTCATCATAAAGCTGCCATTAAATTGAATTTAGAGAGCTTATTCTAGGTTGTTTAATGGTTAGAGATTAAATAGAGAGCTTGTTCTATTTAACGACAAACTAAGGAAAGATTGGGATAACAGAGCTTGTTGTTATCTACGGTTGTTAACTTTGATAGTTGGTTGATATTGATAGATCTGAAATTGATTCTTAATGATGTCTAGTGGTGGAGAATGAAACCTTAACCATATTTTTCATATTTGATTCTTCTTACTTACTTGTTTTCTTACTTTTCTAGTTTGCTTATTTTTAAAAGTATATTTATTTTTATTGGCTGGTTATACCGCCTAATTTGTATATTAACTTTGTTTTATTCTTATTGGCTGGTTATACCGCCTAATTTAGTATATATATTTTTATTGGCTGGTTATACCGCCTAATTTAGTATATATATTTTTATTGGCTGGTTATACCGCCTTGCATCTTATTCTTATTATTTACTTTAGTTTAAATCTGGCTTCAAAAACCCCTTTTCTTTTATTGTTTTCTTTCAACGTAAGTTATAAACTAATAACTCATAGATTAAAACCCAATCCCTGAGGACTCGACCCTTGCTAATCATTATACTTACAATTGATCTTTTTAGTGCAAGGTTAAATAAGATACACTCTTTTGGGTGCATCAAATTTTTGGCGCCGTTGCCGGGGATTGCTTTCTTTAGTTTATTTGTTACTTGGTTTATTCTTATTTTTAGTTCTAATTAGTTTTATTTTCTTGTACATACAAGTTTTTCTTATCAAATTTAAAAAATAAAAAATAAAAAAAAATAAAAAAATGATGGAATTGAGCAATCTAACACTTGAAGAGTTGGTGGCATACATGAACATAGAGAATCAACAAGCCAAGCTCACCTCCCCAGTTCAACAATTGGCCATGGGAGGATGTCAAGGCCATAAAGTGTTCCAAGACCAACAGTATGATCATTACTCAAACACTTACCATAAGGGATGGTGGGATCATACTAATTATGGCTACTCGAAAAATTACCAAGAAGTAGATCCTTATGCCAATTACACTCATCCATCTAGCTTCAATCAATCGGTCTCAAGAACCAGATCTTTTTCAACCACCACATATGATTCAAAACTCAGGTACTTATTTAGAAGATCTTGTACATTCTCTTGTTACTGATACTTTGCAATTTCAACAGGAAACAAGGGCAAGCATCCAGAGTTTGGAAAGGCAAATGAGCCTATTGGCTAGTAGTATGGTGGAATTAGTAGCAGAAAGATCTCTAGCACTCCCTTCCCAAACGGTGATTAACCCAAAGGAGAATGCTACTATTGTGACCTTGAGAAATGAGGAACAAGATGAGGATGAGACAAAACCAAAGATGGATTCACTTCTTGAGGATAATGAAGCCACCATTCAAAAGGAGAGTACTTTGACACCTCAGGTAGCTTTTAAGGTTCTTATTTCTACTAATGTTCCTTCTCCACTTTTTCCTAGCAGATTTGCAAAGTCCAAGAAGGAGGAACATGTACAACAATTTTTGGAAACCTTAAACAGCTTGCTTGTGGATGCCATTAGACAAGTACCAAGATATGCACAATTCCTCAAAGAGTTATACCCCACCAAGAATGATGAAATAATACGTGTGGGGGAGAATGCATTGGCTGTTTTGCAAAGAAAACTTCCTCCAAAACGCAAAAATTCGAGAAGTTTCATGTCTAAGCCAAAAGATCCTAAAAAGCCAAGAAGGGGAATTGGCTAGACTGGAAACAATCAATCAAGTGCTAATTGGGGGAGGCAGCCTAATTAGTGAAAGCATTGCCAAATTCTTATGTTTCTTTGTTAATTGTGTTTACTGTTTTTAAGTTCATTTAGGCATTACATTAATAAGTTTATTTTGTTTAATAGTTCTTTTCACTTACACATGATTCTTTCATTTGGATTAATAGCATTACATTAATGACAATGTAAGAATTATGTGTGGGGGGAAGAATTTAGGATTTTATTTAGAGTGTTTTGTTTTTGAGTCTTTTTATGTTGTTTTTCTTTTTGATCCTTGTTTTGAAAATAACTAGATGTAAATATAATTTTTTTAACCCCGGTTAAATGGCGGATAACGGTACTCCGTGATTATTTAAGTCGATTCTATCAGCTACCCATAAAACTGATATTGTATATAAATTTCTCTTTCAATTTTTTTTCATTTTTTTTTTCAGGATGGATGATATTCTCACAAGATTGCAGAAACGATTTCCTCCTTTTCCTCGAAATATTTTACTGAAGCTTTACCAAGTTCGATTTGAAAGATTAAGAATGCTTATGCACAAAGGGATTCCTGAAGACATACGTTGGATAATTGAAGCCAAGGTACGTGAAGATGAATATCTTCCTGTTTTGCATTTACCAGGTACAGGTAGAAGCACTTTTGCAAAGAAGCGACGAGCAAAGCGCATGAGTTCAAATTGCCACAAATGTGCACGATGGACGTGTAACGGTAAATGTCGTTCTATTGGGATTCCGTCCTCTAATCGAGATGATAAAATTGAATTCATTAAGGATGGACTGAGTAAGGAGAATTTGGGTAATATCCAACTTTCTCTTGAGACGCATCCTAGTGGAGACGTACAAAGAGAAATTCTTGATTTATGGCCGCAATTCCAAAGGGAATGGCAACATCTTGGGAATCTGATGTTAAAAGACCCTGTTTGCCAGCTTGTAAGAAAACTGGATGGGAAGCATATCCTCGACTCATAGAAGGCGTTTAAGCCGTTTCTGGACGTAAAACCAGAGGAAGATGTGAGCCACAATCACAACTACAATAAATGACTTCTCAGCTTTTGGTTTGATTTGCAATAACTTTATTTTGGTTTAATTTACGTGTAGTTCGATTTGTGTAATTATTCTCGTTTTTTTTTATTTGTCTTTTACGGTTGATTTTTTCTTCTCTTTTTGATTTTCTTCCTGAAATCACGCAAAAATCTTTTGTTAGGTTAACATTTTCTTCTGACAGGTCAGATACACTTTCGGCGACATTATTACTCTTGTCTGATTCACTACTCAGTCCTCTATATATTACACCATGTACTCATTCTCTTTCAGGCACTCGAAAAAAAGAAAAAAAAATGGAAAGTACTTCATCCCAGCGCATTAAAAAAATTTGTGTCTTTGGAGGTGCTTATCCAGGGAAAAATAACATATTCGCTGATGAAGCCATAAGAGTTGGAGTAATACTTGCCCAACAAAAGATCCACTTGATTTATGGAGGCGGTAGTACGGGTTTAATGGGAGCAGTCGCTACAGCAGCACACGCCGGAGGAAGTCCAGTTCTAGGAGTCGTGCCAAAACTATTCACAGATTTTTGTGGACCTACCTTGGGTAAGGAAATACAAGTCTGGAGTATCCCTGAACGGATAACAATCATGTACCATTCTGCCGATGCATTCATTGTTTTACCAGGAGGTCTGGGTACATTGGAAGAAATAGCTTGCGTGGCTTCTTGGTCATCTTTGGTCACAAATAAGAAACCCATTGGTTTGCTTAATATTAATGGTTATTTTAGTAATTTGCTTTCATATTTAGATAATGCTGTGGAAAATGGATTCATGTTTTCAGAGGCAAGGAGAACCATAATTTCTGCTACAACCATTGAAGATTTACTCAAAAAGCTCCAAGCTTATGAGTGTTTATCTGCTACGGTTGTTTCGCAAACGCTCAGAAAAAGAAAAAGAGATATGGACGAGCAAGGAGTGGATTGCACTTTGTCTTTGTGACATTATCTAACATTTTGCTTGTTGTGTCTCAGTTATAATAAGTGGTTAGCAACCTCTGCAGGTAATATCTCCTAAATTCTACCTTTAAAATTTGACATTGGGGACAATGTCATATTTTAGTAGGGGGTAAGGGACATATTTTGCTAATTTAAAAAAAAAAAAAAAATTGTTGTGTTTTAAGCAATTTAGAAGTATTCATTCTGAACAAGGTCTGAGTAAGGGAGACTTGAGACACACCTTGTCAGTTTGATTTTAATCTTTTTATGTTTACTTGTTAATTTTTGTTTAGTATTTTAAGATTATTCAGGTTGCATGAGTTTGTTTTGTTTTGAGTCTTAGCTTTTCCTATTCTTATGTTATTAGTTCTTTTCTCTTACACATGATTCTTTCATTTGAGTTAATAGACTTACATTGAGGACAATGTAAGAATTAAGTGTGGGGGGAATGATTTAGGATTTCTTTTATTTTGTCTACTATTTTTTTTTAATTTTTTTTTTATGAGTCTTTATTATTATTATTATTTGTTTTTTTGAGTTTTAGTTCCTTTTTAATACAATGATGAGATATGAATTGCATAAGTCTAAAACAGATTTATTAGTGAGAAGATTTTCATGAGAATTGAGCTTGATGTCAACCTTTTTATGAGCCAATGTTAATATGATATGTTGATTGAGAAAGAAGCATGTTTAAACTTAATCTGACTTGTATAATCATCCTTGTGAGTTTTTGAGCCTATAATGATTGATGCATTATACAAATCAATCTAATTTCTTTCTTGAGTGCTCTTATGATTACTTGGTTCTCTACAACTTGCTTTAAACCGTTTGAGACTATATTGATACATGTGACAACATGAATATGATATAGGCATTAGGATTATAACCAGAGCCAAACAGCCATCCATTATTAATGTTCCAAGAGAACACACCCTTAGTGAACCAATTTGAGCCTACATTGAATAAGCTATCTCTTTGGTAACCATAACTTGTCCCTAACCTAAATATACTTATATCTTTACCTTTGTTCCAAAGATGAATTAGCATGTTTTGAGACAAGTTGCAAAGACAAGGAAGATTTATTGAAAATTTGGGTTAGAAACAAGAAATAAGTGTGGGGGGAAAAGAAAGAAAAAAGTCAGGAGAAAAAGAAAGGGATCATTGTCAAATACATTCCCATATTAAAAAAAAAAAAAAAAAAAACTTCTCTTGAACTTCTAGTTAAAGTAAAAAGAAAAAAGATGTTACAAAGTTGGTTAGAATGATGCAAAGGCTCAACATGAATATTTAGCCTATGTTATTATGTGCTTTATAAGAGTTTTGAGAAGTTTTATTTGTATGATCTTTTTATGTCTCTAAACTTTATGAACTCTTTGGAACCTTTGTGATATCTTTATCCTTTTGTTCTTCAACCACATTACAAACCCCTTGGCCCCATTACAACCTTGATTAAAGACCTCTTGATTCATGAAGTTGTATGATCTAAATAGTGGAGAATAGGTGGACAAGCAAGAATATGGTAGAACTGTTTTCATGAGATTGATTGAGTGTAAACACTTCACCACTACTTTAAAGAGTGAAAATCATGAGGGTATCCCATGTGAGTAGTTGACATTAAGTTTGAATATGCACTATTTTGATTGAAATATGTTATGTTAATATTGGCTTAACTCAAACAATTTACATTCAAGCATGATTTTTTGTGAAATTCTTTAAGCTATTGATTAGTTTATAAGACTTGTTCAAAGATTGTCTCTAATTTGTATTGAAAGGATTAGGAGTAAATATTTTTAGTATATGTAGTTTATTTATATTTTAGTTTTTCAATGTTTGTGGGTATCGTTCTAGTAAACCCTCACGAGACTAAACTCGTCCACTAGGGACACCTAGGGGTTTAAAGGCTTGTGTCACATGCTAAGTGCCACCGTGATTTCCTACGAAAGTGGATTAGATTTGATTTTCTTATTTTATTTTTATTGAGTCGTTGCTAGGGACTAGCAACAATCTAAGTGTGGGGGTGTGATAACTCGTATAATTATATAGTTTTTAGTTATGTTTTATTATTGTTTTGTGTCAAATACGAGTTATTATTGTTTAGTCTAATTGTGTTTATGATCTTTATGTATTTTGGTGTTTTTCACAAGTTTCTTTGAGTGATTTCAGATTACTAGAATTAAGGGTAAATCCAGTTCAGTTCCAGTTCCGACACCTTTTGCCATATCAGCTATATCTCGAGTTTCACTGAAGCAATAAGGCTGCAATTTGTAGCCGTGCAAAGCTAAGAGGCATATTTATCTTTTTCATGTTTTACACTTCTTGAAACGGAGTCGTTTTCCCTAGCGAAATCGACCATGAAGTTGGCTGATGTGCAATGACGTCTGTGCTGACCTATTTTCGTATTTTGCCCATATCTTCTTATCCACATCAGCAAATGAGCTGATTCCAACGGCTATGGATCAGTAACTGATAGGGTAACATTTTTCTAGAAGACCATGTGATCAGATAAGGCCTGCAAAATTGACAACATCGACCATCAAGTTGGCTGATCAAAATCGTCATGTATGACGAAAATTGTTAGAAAATGCACCCACCTATTATACCTACCTTTGAAATTTGTAAAGCTTGTCTCTTGTCATTTAGCCCTCCAAAATGTGTATAAATAGAGGGCCTTGGATGATTGTAAGGGATCATATTGTACATTGGTAGGATATTAGCCATTGTAATAAAATTCTCTAAGTTTTCTTCTTCTTTCTTTTCTCTAGTTTTCTTTTTCTTTATTTTCTTCTTCTTCTTTCTTTCTTTTATTTCCTTCTTAGATTCTCTTTAATTTTATGTTTATGTTTACAATGCCTATGCTAGGCTAAACTTCTATTTGGTTAAGGGTGATTTCAAAGCCCTAGACATGTTTTGTGATTGATTTTCAGATTCTATCTATCATTAATTTTCTATCAAAGTTGCTTATGTTCTTCTACAAGAATTGTTCATGATGTTGTCTTGATTTATTTAGGTGTACAACTAGATAGATCTTGATAATTATCTATTGCTAGTCTAGAGTCTTGATCCGTGTAATTGTCTTGATTTCCTATTCATAAGTGGCAATTTGTGATTAATGATTATGGTCAAGTTTTCAATAATTGCAAAGTGGAACATAACCTAAGTTGAACAATCCGAGCTTATGTGTTTGTTGCTTAGATCAACCTATCTTTCTCATCATAAAGCTGCCATTAAATTGAATTTAGAGAGCTTATTCTAGGTTGTTTAATGGTTAGAGATTAAATAGAGAGCTTGTTCTATTTAACGACAAACTAAGGAAAGATTGGGATAACAGAGCTTGTTGTTATCCACGGTTGTTAACTTTGATAGTTGGTTGATATTGATAGATCTGAAATTGATTCTTAATGATGTCTAGTGGTGGAGAATGAAACCTTAACCATATTTTTCATATTTGATTCTTCTTACTTACTTGTTTTCTTACTTTTCTAGTTTGCTTATTTTTAAATGTATATTTATTTTTATTGGCTGGTTATACCGCCTAATTTGTATATTAACTTTGTTTTATTTTTATTGGCTGGTTATACCGCCTAATTTAGTATATATATTTTTATTGGCTGGTTATACCGCCTAATTTAGTATATATATTTTTATTGGCTGGTTATACCGCCTTGCATCTTATTCTTATTATTTACTTTAGTTTAAATCTGGCATCAAAAACCCCTTTTCTTTTATTGTTTTCTTTGAACGTAAGTTATAAACTAATAACTCATAGATTAAAACCCAATCCCTGAGGACTCGACCCTTGCTAATCATTATACTTACAATTGATCTTTTTAGTGCAAGGTTAAAAAAGATACACTCTTTTGGGTGCATCAGCCAGTCCTTGATGGCCTTGACTTTCTCTTCATCCATCTCAATACCTTTTGAGCTAACAACATATCCAAGAAATATAACTCTATCCATGCAAAAGGTACACTTCTTAAAATTAGCATACAACTTTTCATTTTTCAACACATTAAACACAAATCGCAAATGTTCAACATGCTCATCTAAGCTTTTGCTGTACACTAAAATGTCATCAAAGTAGACTACTACAAATTTACCTAGAAACTCTCTCAAAACATGATTCATTAGTATCATAAAAGTACTAGGTGCATTAGTAAGTCCAAATGGCATGACTAACCATTCATACAACCCATATTTAGTCTTAAAAGCTGTTTTCCATTCATCACCTTCTTTCATCCTAATCTGATGGTAACTGATAACTCGTATAATTATATAGTTTTTAGTTATGTTTTATTATTGTTTTGTGTCAAATACGAGTTATTATTGTTTAGTCTAATTGTGTTTATGATCTTTTATATTTTTATGTAATTTGGTGTTTTTCACAAGTTTCTTTGAGTGATTTCAGATTACTAGAATTAAGGGCAAATCCAGTTCAGTTCCAGTTCTGACACCTTTTGCCATATCAGCTATATCTGGAGTTTCACTGAAGCAATAAGGCTGAAATTTTAACCGTGCAAAGTTAAGAGGCATATCTATCTTTTTCATGTTTTACACTTCTTGAAACGGAATCGTTTTCCCTAGCGAAATCAACCATCAAGTTGGCTGATGTGCAATGACGTCTGTCCTAAGCAGTTCTCGCATTTTGACCATATTGTCCGATACACATCAGCAAATGAGCTGATTCTAACGGCTACGTATCACTAACGGATAGGGGAACATTTGTCTAGAAGACCATGTGATCAGATAAAGCCTCCAATATTGAAGAAATCGACCATCAAGTTGGCTGATGTGCAATGATGTCTGTGCTGACCTGTTTTCGTATTTTGCCCATATCTTCTTCTCCACATCAGAAAATGAGCTGATTCCAACGGCTATGAATCAGTAACTCATAGGGGAACATTTTTCTAGAAGACCATGTGATCAGATCAGGCCTCCAAGATTGACAAAATCGACCATCAAGTTGGCTGATCAAAATGGTCATACAATATGACGAAAATTGTTAGAAAAATGCACCCACCTATTATACCTACCTTTGAAATTTGTAAAGCTTGTCTCTTGTCATTTAGCCCTCCAAAATGTGTATAAATAGAGGGCCTTGGATGATTGTAGAGGATCATATTGTACATTGGTAGGATATTAGCCATAATAAATAAATTCTCTAAGTTTTCTTCTTCTTTCCTTTCTCTAGTTTTCTTTTTCTTTATTTTCTTCTTCTTCTTTCTTTCTTTTATTTCCTTCTTAGATTCTGTTTAATTTTATGTTTATGTTTACAATGCCTATGCTAGGCTAAACTTCTATTTGGTTAAGGGTGATTTCAAAGCCCTAGACATGTTTTGTGATTGATTTTTAGATTCTATCTATCATTAATTTTCTATCAAAGTTGCTTATGTTCTTCTACAAGAATTGTTCATGATGTTGTCTTGATTTATTTAGGTGTACAACTAGATAGATCTTGATAATTATCTATTGCTAGTCTAGGAGTCTTGATCCGTGTAATTGTCTTGATTTCCTATTCATAAGTGGCAATTTGTGATTAATGATTATGGTCAAGTTTTCAATAATTGCAAAGTGGAACATAACATAAGTTGAACAATCCGAGCTTATGTGTTTGTTGCTTAGACCAACCTATCTTTCTCATCATAAAGCTGCCATTAAATTGAATTTAGAGAGCTTATTCTAGGTTGTTTAATGGTTAGAGATTAAATAGAGAGCTTGTTCTATTTAACGACAAACTAAGGAAAGATTGGGATAACAGAGCTTGTTGTTATCTACGGTTGTTAACTTTGATAGTTGGTTGATATTGATAGATCTGAAATTGATTCTTAATGATGTCTAGTGGTGGAGAATGAAACCTTAACCATATTTTTCATATTTGATTCTTCTTACTTACTTGTTTTCTTACTTTTCTAGTTTGCTTATTTTTAAAAATATATTTATTTTTATTGGCTGGTTATACCGCCTAATTTGTATATTAACTTTGTTTTATTTTTATTGGCTGGTTATACCGCCTAATTTAGTATATATATTTTTATTGGCTGGTTATACCGCCTAATTTAGTATATATATTTTTATTGGCTGTTTATACCGCCTTGCATCTTATTCTTATTATTTACTTTAGTTTAAATCTGGCTTCAAAAAAAACCCTTTTCTTTTATTGTTTTCTTTGAACGTAAGTTATAAACTAATAACTCATAGATTAAAACCCAATCCCTGAGGACTCGACCCTTGCTAATCATTATACTTACAATTGATCTTTTTAGTGCAAGGTTAAATAAGATACACTCTTTTGGGTGCATCAAATTTTTGGCGCCGTTGCCGGGGATTGTTTTCTTTAGTTTATTTGTTACTTGGTTTATTCTTATTTTCAGTTCTAATGAGTTTTATTTTCTTGTACATACGGGTTTTTCTTATCAAATTTTGAAAAAAAAAAAAAGAACGATGGAATTGAGCAATCTAACACTTGTGGTGGCATACATGAACATGGAGAATCAACAAGCCAATCTCACCTTCCCAGTTCAACAATTTGCCATGGGAGGATGTCAAGGCCATCAAGTGTTCCAAGACCAACAGTATGATCATTACTCAAACACTTACCATGAGGGATGGTGGGATCATACTAATTATGGCTACTCGAAAAATTACCAAGAAGTAGATCCTTATGCCAATTACACTCATCCATCTAGCTTCAATCAATCATGGTCCCAAGAACCAGATCTTTTTCAACCACCACATATGACTCAAAACTCAGGTACTTCTTTAGAAGATCTTGTCTATTCTCTTGTTACTGATTCTTTGCAATTTCAACAGGAAACAAGGGCAAGCATCCAGAGTTTGGAAAAGCAAATGAGCCAATTGGCTAGTAGTATGGTGGG
Source organism: Fremontodendron californicum (assembly GCA_030761205.1). Lineage (NCBI taxonomy): Eukaryota > Viridiplantae > Streptophyta > Magnoliopsida > Malvales > Malvaceae > Fremontodendron > Fremontodendron californicum. The sequence goes on from JAULJL010000037.1 coordinate 8,523,882, forward strand.
ATGGGTTGCACAAAGATCTGAAGAACTCCCAGCCCAAACGATGGTCAACCCAAAGGAGAATGCTACTATTGTGACCTTGAAGAATGAGGAACAAGATAAGGATGAAACAAAATTAGAGATGGATTCTATTCTTGAGGATAATGAAGCCAAAGATCCAAATAAGAGTATTTCGTCACCTGAGGTAACGTTTAAGGTTTCACTTTTTACTAATGTTTCTTCTCCACCTTTTCCTAGTAGATTTGCAAAGTTCAAGGAGGAAGAACATGAACAACACATGCCAGAAACCTTAAACAACTTGTTTGTGGAGGTCATTCAACAAGTATCAAAATATGCTCCATTCCTCGATGACATATGCACCACAAAGGATGATGGAATAATACTTGTAATGGAGAATGCATCCACTGTTGTGCAAAGAAAGCTTCCTCTCAAACGCATAAATTTGGGAAATTTCATGTATGAGCCTGACAAGCCTAAAATGCCAAGAAGGGGTGTTGGTTAGGTTCAAAACACTAAATCAAGTGCTAATTGGGGGAGGCAGCCTAATTAGTGAAAGCATTGCCAAACTGCCATCCTCAGATTTGCTCTCTTTTTCTTTATCTTTTTCTTATGTTTCTTTGCTAATTGTGTTTAGTGTTTCTAAGTTCATTTAGGCTGCATAAGTTTATTTTGTTTATTAGTTCTTTTCACTTACACATGATTCTTTCATTTGGGTTAATAGCATTACATTAATGACAATGTAAGAATTATGTGTGGGGGGATGAATTTAGGATTTTATTTAGAGTGTTTTGTTTTTGAGTTTTTTTATGCTGTTTTTCTTTCTGATCCTTGTTTTGAAAATAACTAGATGTAAATATAATTTTTTTTTTCATTTTTTTTTTCAGGATGGATGATATTCTCACAAGATTGCAGAAACGATTTCCTCCTTTTCCTCGAAATATTTTACTGAAGCTTTACCAAGTTCGACTTGAAAGATTAAGAATGCTTATGCACAAAGGGATTCCTGGAGACATACGTTGGATAATTGAAGCCAAGGTACGTGAAGATGAATATCTTCCTGTTTTGCATTTACCAGGTACAGGTAGAAGCACTTTTGCAAAGAAGCGACGAGCAAAGCGCATGGGTTCAAACTGCCACAAATGTGCACGATGGACGTGTAACGGTAAATGTCGTTCTATTGGGATTCCGTCCTCTAATCGAGATGATAAAATTGAATTCATTAAGGATGGACTGAGTAAGGAGAATTTGGGTAATATCCAACTTTCTCTTGAGACGCATCCTAGTGGAGACGTACAAAGAGAAATTCTTGATTTATGGCCGCAATTCCAAAGGGAATGGCAACATCTTGGGAATCTGATGTTAAAAGACCCTGTTTGCCAGCTTGTAAGAAAACTGGATGGGAAGCATATCCTCGACTCATAGAAGGCGTTTAAGCCGTTTCTGGACGTAAAACCAGAGGAAGATGTGAGCCACAATCACAACTACAATAAATGACTTCTCAGTTTTTGGTTTGATTTGCAATAACTTTATTTTGGTTTAATTTACGTGTTGTTCGATTTGTGTAATTATTCTCGTTTTTTTTTATTTGTCTTTTACGGTTGATTTTTTCTTCTCTTTTTGATTTTCTTCCTGAAATCACGCAAAAATCTTTTGTTAGGTTAATATTTTCTTCTGACAGGTCAGATACACTTTCGGCGACATTATTACTCTTGTCTGATTCACTACTCAGTCCTCTATATATTACGCCATGTACTCATTCTCTTTCAGGCACTCGAAAAAGAAACAAAAAATGGAAAGTACTTCGTCCCAACGCATTAAAAAAATTTGTGTCTTTGGAGGTGCTTATCCAGGGAAAAATAACATATTCGCTGATGAAGCCATAAGAGTTGGAGTAATACTTGCCCAACAAAAGATCCAGTTGATTTATGGAGGAGGTAGTACGGGTGATAACTCGTATAATTATATAGTTTTTAGTTATGTTTTATTATTGTTTTGTGTCAAATACGAGTTATTATTGTTTAGTCTAATTGTGTTTATGATCTTTTATATTTTTATGTAATTTGGTGTTTTTCACAAGTTTCTTTGAGTGATTTCAGATTACTAGAATTAAGGGCAAATCCAGTTCAGTTCCAGTTCCGCCATCTTTTGCCATATCAGCTATATCTGGAGTTTCACTGAAGCAATAAGGCTTAAATTTGTAGCCGTGCAAAGCTAAGAGGCATATCTATCTTTTTCATGTTTTACACTTCTTGAAACGGAGTCGTTTTCCCTAGCGAAATCGACCATCAAGTTGGCTGATGTGCAATGACGTCTGTGCTGACCTGTTTTCGTATTTTGCCCATATCTTCTTATCCACATCAGCAAATGAGCTGATTCCAACGGCTATGGATCCGTAACTGATAGGGGTATATGTTTCTAGAAGACCATTTTACCAGATCGAGCCTCCAACATTGACAAAATCGACCATCAAGCTGGCTGATCAGAATTGTCATACAATATGACGAAAATTGTTAGAAAAATGCACCCACCTATTATACCTACCTTTGAAATTTGTAAAGCTTGTCTCTTGTCATTTAGCCCTCCAAAATGTGTATAAATAGAGGGCCTTGGATGAGTATTGGGATCATATTGTACATAGGTAGGATATTAGCCATTTTAATAAAATTCTCTAAGTTTTCTTCTTCTTTCTTTTCTCTAGTTTTCTTTCTTTTCTCTAGTTTTCTTTTTCTTTAGAGAGAGCAAGAGGTTGGATAATTAATATTCTTCCTCTTCTTCTTTCTTTCTTTTATTTTCTTCTTAGATTTTCTTTAATTTTATGTTTATGTTTATAATGCCTATGCTAGGCTAAACTTCTATTTGGTTAAGGGTGATTTCAAAGCCCTAGACATGTTTTGTGATTGATTTTCAGATTCTATCTATCATTAATTTTCTATCAAAGTTGCTTATGTTCTTCTACAAGAATTGTTCATGATGTTGTCTAGATTTATTTAGGTGTACAACTAGATAGATCTTGATAATTATCTATTGCTAGTTTAGGAGTCTTGATCCGTGTAATTGTCTTGATTTCCTATTCATAAGTGGCAATTTGTGATTAATGATTATGGTCAAGTTTTCAATAATTGCAAAGTGGAACATAACCTAAGTTGAACAATCCGAGCTTATGTGTTTGTTGCTTAGATCAACCTATCTTTCTCATCATAAAGCTGCCATTAAATTGAATTTAGAGAGCTTATTCTAGGTTGTTTAATGGTTAGAGATTAAATAGAGAGCTTGTTCTATTTAACGACAAACTAAGGAAAGATTGGGGTAACAGAGCTTGTTGTTATCTACGGTTGTTAACTTTGATAGTTGGTTGATATTGATAGATTTGAAATTGATTCTTAATGATGTCTAGTGGTGGAGAATGAAACCTTAACCATATTTTTCATATTTGATTCTTCTTACTTATTTGTTTTCTTACTTTTAGTTTGCTTATTTTTTATATTTATTTTTATTGGCTGGTTATACCGCCTAATTTGTATATTAACTTTGTTTTATTTTTATTGGCTGGTTATACCGCCTAATTTAGTATATATATTTTTATTGGCTGGTTATACCGCCTAATTTAGTATATATATTTTTATTGGCTGGTTATACCGCCTTGCATCTTATTCTTATTATTTACTTTAGTTTAAATCTGGCTTCAAAAACCCCTTTTCTTTTATTGTTCTTGAATTTAAGTTTTAAACTATTAACTTATAAACTAAAACCCAATCCCTGAGGACTCGACCCTTGCTAACTACTATACTTACAATTTATCTTTTTAGTGCAAGGTTAAATAAGATACACTCTTTTGGGTGCATCAATTTTTTGGCGCCGTTGCCGGGGATTGTTTTCTTTAGTTTATTTGTTACTTGGTTTATTCTTATTTTCAGTTCTAATTAGTTTTATTTTCTTGTACATACAAGTTTTTCTTTTCAAATTAAAAAAAAAAAAAAAACAATGGAATTGAGCAATCTAACACTTGAAGAGTTGGTGGCATACATGAACATGGAGAATCAACAAGCCAATCTCACCTCCCCAGTTCAACAATTTGCCATGGGAGGATGTCAAGGCCATCAATGGTTCCAAGACCAACCGCATGATCATTACTCCAACACTTACCATGAGGGATGGTGGGATCATACTAATTATGGCTACTCGAAAAATTACCAAGAAGTAGATCCTTATGCCAATTACACTCATCCATCTAGCTTCAATCAATCATGGTCTCAAGAACCAGATCTTTTTCAACCACCACATATGACTCAAAACTCAGGTACTTCTTTAGAAGATCTTGTCTATTCTCTTGTTACTGATTCTTTGCAATTTCAACAGGAAACAAGGGCAAGCATCCAGAGTTTGGAAAAGCAAATGAGCCAATTGGCTAGTAGTATGGTGGGATGGGTAGCACAAAGATCTGAAGAACTCCCTGCCCAAACGATGATTAACCCAAAGGAGAATGCTACTATTGTGACCTTGAGGAATGAGGAACAAGATGAGGATGAGACAAAATTAGAGATGGATTCTATTCTTGAGGATAATGAAGCCAATGATCCAAATAAGAGTATTTCGGCACCTGAGGTAACGTTTGAGATTCCAATTTTTACTAATGTTTCTTCTCCACCTTTTCCTAGTAGATTTGCAAAGTTCATGGAGGAAGAACATGAACAACACATGCCAAAAACCTTAAACAACTTGTTTGTGGATGCCATTCAACAAGTATCAAAATATGCTCCATTCCTCGATGAGATATGCACCACAAAGGATGATGGAATAATACTTGTAATGGAGAATGCATCCACTGTTGTGCAAAGAAAGCTTCCTCTCAAACGCATAAATTTGGAAAATTTCATGTATGAGCCTGACAAGCCTAAAAAGCCAAGAAGGGGTGTTGGTTAGGTTCAAAACACTAACTCAAGTGTTAATTGGGAAGGCAACCCAATTAAAGAAGAAATTGCCAACCTTCCATATTCAGATTTGCTTTCTCTTTCTTTTCCTTTTTCTTTTCTTTTATTATTTTTATTTTTATTGTTTTTATTTTTATTTTTTATGTTTACTTGTTAATTTTTGTTTAGTATTTTAGGATTATTTAGGTTGCATGAGTTTGTTTTGTTTTGAGTCTTAGTTATTCCTATTCTTATGTTATTAGTTCTTTTCTCTTACACATGATTCTTTCATTTGGGTTAATAGACTTACATTGAGGACAATGTAAGAATTAAGTGTGGGGGGAATGATTTAGGATTTCTTTTATTTTTGTCTACTATTTTTTTTATGAGTCTTTATTATTATTATTTTTAGTGTGTTTTAGTTCCTTTTTAATACAATGATGAGATATGAATTGCATAAGTCTAAAACAGATTTATTAGTGAGAAGATTTTCATGAGAATTGAACTTGATATCAATCTTTTTATGAGCCAATGTTAATATGATATGTTGATTGAGAAAGAAGCATGTTTAGACTTAATCTGACTTGTATAATCATCCTTGTGTGTTTTTGAGCCTATAATGATTGATGCATTATACAAATCAATCTAATTTCTTTCTTGAGTGCTCTTATGATTACATGATTCTCTAGAACTTGCTTTAAACCATTTTGAGACTATATTGATGCATGTAACAACATGAATATGATAGAGGCATTAGGACTTTTTAACTAGGGCCAAACAGCCATCCCTTATTGATGTTCCAAGAGAACATCCCTCTAGTGAACCAATTTGAGCCTACATTGAATAAGCTATTTATTTGGTAACCACATCTTACACCTAGCCTAAACACATTTATATCTTTACCCTTGTTCTAAAGATGGACTAGAATGTTTGAGACATATTGCAAAAACAAGGGATATTTTTTGAAAATTTGGGTTAGAACAAAAGATAAGTGTGGGGGAGGAGAAAGGCAAAAGTCAAGAGAAAAATAGAGGGAATATTGCCAAATACATTCCCATGTGAAAAAAAAAATTTTGAATAATCTCTTGAACTTCTAGTTAAAGAAAAGAAAAAGATGTTCGAAAGTTGGTTAGAATGAAGTAAAGGCTCAACATGAAATATTCAGCCTATGTGATTATGTACTTCTAAAGAATATTGAGAAAGTTTTATTTGCAAAATCTTATTTTGTCTCTAAATTCTATGAAATCTTTGGAATGTTTGTGATATCTTTTCCTTTTTATTCTTTAACCACATTATTACCTCTTGGCCCCATTACAACCTTGATTAAAGACCTCTTGATTTATGAAGTTGCATGATCTTTTAGTGGAGAATAGGTAGACAAACAAGCATATGGTAGAACTATTTTCATGAGATTGATTGAGTGTAAACACTTTACCACTACTTTAAAGAGTGAAAATCATGAGAGTATCCCATGTGAGAAGTTGAGATTAAGTTTGAATGTGCACTATTTTGATTGAAATATGTTATGTTAATATTGGCTTAACTCAAACAATTTACATTCAAGCATGATTTTTTGTGAAATTCTTTAAGCTATTGATTAGTTTATAAGACTTGTTCAAAGATTGTCTCTAATTTATATTGAAAGGAATAGGAGTAAATATTTTTAGTATATGTAGTTTATTTATATTTTAGTTTTTCAATGTTTGTGGGTATCGTTCTAGTAAACCCTCACGAGACTAAACTCGTCCACTAGGGACACCTAGGGGTTTAAAGGCTTGTGTCACATGCTAAGTGCCACCGTGATTTCCTACGAAAATGGATTAGATTAGATTTTCTTATTTTATTTTTATTGAGTCGTTGCTAGGGACTAGCAACAATCTAAGTGTGGGGGTGTGATAACTCGTATAATTATATAGTTTTTAGTTATGTTTTATTATTGTTTTGTGTCAAATACGAGTTATTATTGTTTAGTCTAATTGTGTTTATGATCTTTTATATTTTTATGTAATTTGGTGTTTTTCACAAGTTTCTTTGAGTGATTTCAGATTACTAGAATTAAGGGCAAATCCAGTTCAGTTCCAGTTCCGACATCTTTTGCCATATCAGCTATATCTGGAGTTTCACTGAAGCAATAAGGCTGAAATTTGTAGCCGTGCAAAGCTAAGAGGCATATCTATCTTTTTCATGTTTTACACTTCTTGAAACGGAGTCGTTTTCCCTAGCGAAATCGACCATCAAGTTGGCTGATGTGCAATGACGTCTGTGCTGACCTGTTTTCGTATTTTGCCCATATCTTCTTATCCACATCAGCAAATGAGCTGATTCCAACGGCTATGGATCCGTAACTGATAGGGGTATATTTTTCTAGAAGACCATTTTACCAGATCGAGCCTCCAACATTGACAAAATCGACCATCAAGCTGGCTGATCAGAATTGTCATACAATATGACGAAAATTGTTAGAAAAATGCACCCACCTATTATACCTACCTTTGAAATTTGTAAAGCTTGTCTCTTGTCATTTAGCCCTCCAAAATGTGTATAAATAGAGGGCCTTGGATGAGTATTGGGATCATATTGTACATAGGTAGGATATTAGCCATTTTAATAAAATTCTCTAAGTTTTCTTCTTCTTTCTTTTCTCTAGTTTTCTTTCTTTTCTCTAGTTTTCTTTTTCTTTAGAGAGAGCAAGAGGTTGGATAATTAATATTCTTCCTCTTCTTCTTTCTTTCTTTTATTTTCTTCTTAGATTTTCTTTAATTTTATGTTTATGTTTATAATGCCTATGCTAGGCTAAACTTCTATTTGGTTAAGGGTGATTTCAAAGCCCTAGACATGTTTTGTGATTGATTTTCAGATTCTATCTATCATTAATTTTCTATCAAAGTTGCTTATGTTCTTCTACAATAATTGTTCATGATGTTGTCTAGATTTATTTAGGTGTACAACTAGATAGATCTTGATAATTATCTATTGCTAGTTTAGGAGTCTTGATCCGTGTAATTGTCTTGATTTCCTATTCATAAGTGGCAATTTGTGATTAATGATTATGGTCAAGTTTTCAATAATTGCAAAGTGGAACATAACCTAAGTTGAACAATCCGAGCTTATGTGTTTGTTGCTTAGATCAACCTATCTTTCTCATCATAAAGCTGCCATTAAATTGAATTTAGAGAGCTTATTCTAGGTTGTTTAATGGTTAGAGATTAAATAGAGAGCTTGTTCTATTTAACGACAAACTAAGGAAAGATTGGGGTAACAGAGCTTGTTGTTATCTACGGTTGTTAACTTTGATAGTTGGTTGATATTGATAGATCTGAAATTGATTCTTAATGATGTCTAGTGGTGGAGAATGAAACCTTAACCATATTTTTCATATTTGATTCTTCTTACTTATTTGTTTTCTTACTTTTAGTTTGCTTATTTTTTATATTTATTTTTATTGGCTGGTTATACCGCCTAATTTGTATATTAACTTTGTTTTATTTTTATTGGCTGGTTATACCGCCTAATTTAGTATATATATTTTTATTGGCTGGTTATACCGCCTTGCATCTTATTCTTATTATTTACTTTAGTTTAAATCTGGCTTCAAAAACCCCTTTTCTTTTATTGTTCTTGAATTTAAGTTTTAAACTATTAACTTATAAACTAAAACCCAATCCCTGAGGACTCGACCCTTGCTAACTACTATACTTACAATTGATCTTTTTAGTGCAAGGTTAAATAAGATACACTCTTTTGGGTGCATCAAATTTTTGGCGCCGTTGCCGGGGACTGTTTTCTTTAGTTTATTTGTTACTTGGTTTATTCTTATTTTCAGTTCTAATGAGTTTTATTTTCTTGTACATACGGGTTTTTCTGATCAAATTTTGAAAAAAAAAAATAAAAAAAAAAAAAACGATGGAATTGAGCAATCTAACACTTGAAGAGTTTGTGGCATACATGAACATGGAGAATCAACAAGCCAATCTCACCTTCCCAGTTCAACAATTGGCCATGGGAGGATGTCAAGGCCATCAAGTGTTCCAAGACCAACAGTATGATCATTACTCAAACACTTACCATGAGGGATGGTGGGATCATACTAATTATGGCTACTCGAAAAATTACCAAGAAGTAGATCCTTATGCCAATTACACTCATCCATCTAGCTTCAATCAATCATGGTCCCAAGAACCAGATCTTTTTCAACCACCACATATGACTCAAAACTCAGGTACTTCTTTAGAAGATCTTGTCTATTCTCTTGTTACTGATACATTGCAATTTCAACAGGAAACAAGGGCAAGCATCCAGAGTTTGGAAAAGCAAATGATCCAATTGACTAGTAGTATGGTGGGATGGGTAGCACAAAGATCTGAAGAACTCCCTGCCCAAACAATGATTAACCCAAAGGAGAATACTACTATTGTGACCTTGAGGAATGAGGAACAAGATGAGGATGAGACAAAATTAGAGATGAATTCTATTCTTGAGGATAATGAAGCCAATGATCCAAATAAGAGTATTTCGGCACCTGAGGTAACGTTTGAGATTCCAATTTTTACTAATGTTTCTTCTCCACCTTTTCCTAGTAGATTCGCAAAGTTCAAAGAGGATGAACATGAACAAGACACGCTGGAAACCTTAAACAGTTTGTTTGTGGATGTCATTCAACAAGTACCAAAAGATGCACCATTCCTCGATGAGATATGCACCACCAAGGATGATGGAATAATACTTGTAATGGAGAATGCATCCACTGTTGTGCAAAGAAAGCTACCTCTCAAACGCATAAATTTGGGAAATTTCATGTATGAGCCTGACAAGCCTAAAAAGCCAAGAAGGGGTGTTGGTTAGATTCAAAACACTAACTCAAGTGTTAATTGGGAAGGCAGCCCAATTAAAGATGAAATTGCCAACCTTCCATATTCAGATTTGCTTTCTCTTTCTTTTCCTTTTTCTTTTATTATTTTATTGTTTTTATTTTATTTCTTATGTTTCTTTGTTAATTGTGTTTACTGCTTTTAAGTTCATTTAGGCTGCATAAGTTTCTTTTGTTTAATAGTTCTTTTCTCTTACATATAATTCTTGCATTGGGGGATAATAGCATTACATTAATGACAATGTAAGAATTATGTGTGGGGGGAAGAATTTAGGATTTTATTTAGAGTGTTTTGTTTTTGAGTTTTTTTTATGCTGTTTTTCTTTCTGATCCTTGTTTTGAAAATAACTAGATGTAAATATAATTTTTATTTTTTTAACCCCGGTTAAATGGCGGATAACGGTACTCCGTGATTATTTAAATCGGTTCCATCAGCTACCCACAAAACTGATATTGTATATAAATTTCTCTTCCAATTTCTCTTTCAATTTTTTTCATTTTTTTTCAGGATGGATGATATTCTCACAAGATTGCAGAAACGATTTCCTCCTTTTCCTCGAAATATTTTACTGAAGCTTTACCAAGTTCGATTTGAAAGATTAAGAATGCTTATGCACAAAGGGATTCCTGGAGACATACGTTGGATAATTGAAGCCAAGGTACGTGAAGATGAATATCTTCCTGTTTTGCATTTACCAGGTACAGGTAGAAGCACTTTTGCAAAGAAGCGACGAGCAAAGCGCATGAGTTCAAATTGCCACAAATGTGCACGATGGACGTGTAACGGTAAATGTCGTTCTATTGGGATTTCGTCCTCTAATCAAGATGATAAAATTGAATTCATTAAGGATGGACTTAGTAAGGAGAATTTGGGTAATATCCAACTTTCTCTTGAGACGCATCCTAGTGGAGACGTACAAAGAGAAATTCTTGATTTATGGCCGCAATTCCAAAGGGAATGGCAACATCTTGGGAATCTGATGTTAAAAGACCCTGTTTGCCAGCTTGTAAGAAAACTGGATGGGAAGCATATCCTCGACTCATAGAAGGCGTTTAAGCCATTTCTGGACGTAAAACCAGAGGAAGATGCCAAATACACTTTCGGCGACATTATTACTCTTGACTTTTACGGTTGATTTTTCTTCTCTTTTTGATTTTCTTCCTGAAATCACGCAAAAATCTTTTGTTAGGTTAACATTTTCTTCTGACAGGTCAGATACACTTTCGGCGACATTATTACTCTTGTCTGATTCACTACTCAGTCCTCTATATATTACACCATGTACTCATTCTCTTTCAGGCACTCGAAAAAGAAAAAAAATGGAAAGTACTTCGTCCCAACGCATTAAAAAAATTTGTGTCTTTGGAGGTGCTTATCCAGGGAAAAATAACATATTCGCTGATGAAGCCATAAGAGTTGGAGTAATACTTGCCCAACAAAAGATCCAGTTGATTTATGGAGGCGGTAGTACGGGTTTAATGGGAGCAGTCGCTACAGCAGCACACGCCGGAGGAAGTCCAGTTCTAGGAGTCGTGCCAAAACTATTCACAGATTTTTGTGGACCTACCGTGGGTAAGGAAATACAAGTCTGGAGTATCCCTGAACGGATAACAATCATGTACCATTCTGCCGATGCATTCATTGCTTTACCAGGAGGTCTGGGTACATTGGAAGAAATAGCTTGCGTGACTTCTTGGTCATCTTTGGTCACAAATAAGAAACCCATTGGTTTGCTTAATATTAATGGTTATTTTAGTAATTTGCTTTCATATTTAGATAATGCTGTGGATAATGGATTCATGTTTTCAGAGGCAAGGAGAACCATAATTTCTGCTACAACCATTGAAGATTTACTCAAAAAGCTCCAAGCTTATGAGTGTTTATCTGCTACGGTTGTTTCGCAAACGCTCGGAAAAAGAAAAAGAGATATGGACGAGCAAGGAGTGGATTGCACTTTGTCTTTGTGACATTATCTAACATTTTGTTTGTTGTGTCTCAGTTATAATAAGTGGTTAGCAACCTCTGCAGGTAATATCTCCTAAATCCTACCTTTAAAATTTGACATTGGGGACAATGTCATATTTTAGTATGGGGTAAGGGACATATTTTGCTAATTTAAAAAAAAAAAAAAATTAAGAAGTATTCATTCTGAACAAGGTCTGAGTAAGGGAGACTTGAGACATATCTTGTCAGTTTGATTTCTTCTTTTCAAAAAAAAAAAAAAAAATAGTTTGTTGTGTTTTAAGCAATTTAGAAGTATTCATTCTGAACAAGGTCTGAGTAAGGGAGACTTGAGACACACCTTGTCAGTTTGATTTTAATCTTTTTATGTTTACTTGTTAATTTTTCTTTAGTATTTTAGGATTATTTAGGTTGCATGAGTTTGTTTTGTTTTGTTTTGAGTCTAGTTGTTCCTATTCTTATGTTATTAGTTCTTTTCTCTTACACATGATTCTTTCATTTGGGTTAATAGACTTACATTGAGGACAATGTAAGAATTAAGTGTGGGGGGAATGATTTAGGATTTCTTTTATTTTCGTCTACTATTTTTTTTTATGAGTCTTTATTATTATTATTTTTAGTGTGTTTTAGTTCCTTTTTAATACAATGATGAGATATGAATTGCATAGGTCTAAACTGGTTACTAGTGAGAAGATTTTCATGAGAATTAAGCTTGATACTAATTTTTATGAACCAATGTTAATATGATATGTTGATTGAGAAAGAAGCATGTTTAGACTTAAAACTGACTTGTATAATCATCATTGTGAGTTTTTGAGCTTAAAATGATTGATGCATTATACAAATCAATCTAATTTCTTTCTTGAGTGCTCTTATGATTACATGATTCTCTAGAACTTGCTTTAAACCGTTTGAGACTATATTGATGCATGTGACAACATGAATATGATAGAGGCATTAGGATTTTTAGCCAGGGCCAAACAGCCATCCCTTATTGATGTTCCAAGAGAACACACCCTTAGTGAACCAATTTGAGCCTACATTGAATAAGCTATCTCTTTGGTAACCATAACTTGTCCCTAACCTAAATATACTTATATCTTTACCTTTGTTCCAAAGATGAATTAGCATGTTTTGAGACAAGTTGCAAAGACAAGGAAGATCTATTGAAAATTTGGGTTAGAAACAAGAAATAAGTGTGGGGGGAAAAGAAAAGAAAAGTCAAGAGAAAAAGAAATGGAATACTGGAAAATACATTCCTATGTAAAAATATATATATATATATATATATGAATCATCTCTTGAATTTGTGGAAAAAGAAAAAGATGTTACAAAGTTGTTTAGAATGAAGAAAAGGCCCAACATGAATATCCGGCCTAGGTGACTATGTACTTGTAAAGAGTTTTGAGAAGTTTCTTTGTATAATTTTTTTTATGTCTCTAAACTTTATGAACTCTTTGGAACCTTTGTGATATCTTTATCCTTTTGTTCTTCAACCACATTACAAACCCCTTGGCCCCATTACAACCTTGATTAAAGACCTCTTGATTTATGAAGTTGCATGATCTTTTAGTGGAGAATAGGTGGACAAGCAAGCATATGGTAGAAGTGTTTTCATGAGATTGATTGAGTGTAAACACTTTACCACAACTTTAAAGAGTGAAAATCAAGAGAGTATCCCATGTGAGAAGTTGAGATTAAGTTTGAATATGCACTATTTTTATTGAAATATGTTATGTTAATATTGGCTTAACTCAAACAATTTACATTCAAGCATGATTTTTTGTGAAATTCTTTAAGCTATTGATTAGTTTATAAGACTTGTTCAAATATTGTCTCTAATTTGTATTGAAAGGATTAGGAGTAAATATTTTTAGTATATGTAGTTTATTTATATGAAGTTTATTTATATTTTAATTTTTCAATGTTTGTGGGTATCGTTCTAGTAAACCCTCACGAGACTAAACTCGTCCACTAGGGACACCTAGGGGTTTAAAGGCTTGTGTCACATGCTAAGTGCCACCGTGATTTCCTACGAAAATGGATTAGATTAGATTTTCTTATTTTATTTTTATTGAGTCGTTGCTAGGGACTAGCAACAATCTAAGTGTGGGGGTGTGATAACTCGTATAATTATATAGTTTTTAGTTATGTTTTATTATTGTTTTGTGTCAAATACGAGTTATTATTGTTTAGTCTAATTGTGTTTATGATCTTTTATATTTTTATGTAATTTGGTGTTTTTCACAAGTTTCTTTGAGTGATTTCAGATTACTAGAATTAAGGGCAAATCCAGTTCAGTTCCAGTTCCGACACATTTTGCCATATCAGCTATATCTGGAGTTTCACTGAAGCAATAAGGCTGAAATTTGTATCCGTGCAAAGCTAAGAGGCATATCTATCTTTTTCGTGTTTTATACTTCTTGAAACGGAGTCGTTTTCCCTAGCGAAATCGACCATCAAGTTGGCTGATGTGCAATGACATCTGTGCTGACCTGTTTTCGTATTTTGCCCATATCGGCTTATCCACATCAGCAAATGAGCTGATTCCAATGGCTATGGATCCGTAACTGATACGGGAACCTTTGTCTAGAAGACCATATGATCAGATCAGGCCTCTAATATTGACGAAATCGACCATCAAGTTGGCTGATGTGCAATGACGTCTGTGCTGACATGTTTTCGTATTTTGCCCATATCTGCTTATACACATCAGCAAATGAGCTGATTTCAATGGCTATGGATCCGTAACTGATAGGGGAACCTTTTTCTAGAAGACCATGTGATCAGATCAGGCCTCCAACATTGACGAAATCGACCATCAAGCTGCCTGATCAGAATTGTCATACAATATGACGAAAATTGTTAGAAAAATGCACCCACCTATTATACCTACCTTTGAAATTTGTAAAGCTTGTCTCTTGTCATTTAGCCCTCCAAAATGTGTATAAATAGAGGGCCTTGGATGAGTATTGGGATAATATTGTACATAGGTAGGATATTAGCCATTTTAATAAAATTCTCTAAGTTTTCTTCTTCTTTCTTTTCTCTAGTTTTCTTTTTCTTTAGAGAGAGCAAGAGGTTGGATAATTAATATTCTTCCTCTTCTTCTTTCTTTCTTTTATTTTCTTCTTAGATTTTCTTTAATTTTATGTTTATGTTTATAATGCCTATGCTAGGCTAAACTTCTATTTGGTTAAGGGTGATTTCAAAGCCCTAGACATGTTTTGTGATTGATTTTCAGATTCTATCTATCATTAATTTTCTATCAAAGTTGCTTATGTTCTTCTACAAGAATTGTTCATGATGTTGTCTAGATTTATTTAGGTGTACAACTAGATAGATCTTGATAATTATCTATTGCTAGTTTAGGAGTCTTGATCCGTGTAATTGTCTTGATTTCCTATTCATAAGTGGCAATTTGTGATTAATGATTATGGTCAAGTTTTCAATAATTGCAAAGTGGAACATAACCTAAGTTGAACAATCCGAGCTTATGTGTTTGGTTCTTAGATCAACCTATCTTTCTCATCATAAAGCTGCCATTAAATTGAATTTAGAGAGCTTATTCTAGGTTGTTTAATGGTTAGAGATTAAATAGAGAGCTTGTTCTATTTAACGACAAACTAAGGAAAGATTGGGGTAACAGAGCTTGTTGTTATCTACGGTTGTTAACTTTGATAGTTGGTTGATATTGATAGATCTGAAATTGATTCTTAATGATGTCTAGTGGTGGAGAATGAAACCTTAACCATATTTTTCATATTTGATTCTTCTTACTTATTTGTTTTCTTACTTTTAGTTTGCTTATTTTTTATATTTATTTTTATTGGCTGGTTATACCGCCTAATTTGTATATTAACTTTGTTTTATTTTTATTGGCTGGTTATACCGCCTAATTTAGTATATATATTTTTATTGGCTGGTTATACCGCCTAATTTAGTATATATATTTTTATTGGCTGGTTATACCGCCTTGCATCTTATTCTTATTATTTACTTTAGTTTAAATCTGGCTTCAAAAACCCCTTTTCTTTTATTGTTCTTGAATTTAAGTTTTAAACTATTAACTTATAAACTAAAACCCAATCCCTGAGGACTCGACCCTTGCTAACTACTATACTTACAATTGATCTTTTTAGTGCAAGGTTAAATAAGATACACTCTTTTGGGTGCATCAATTTCAAAGCCCTAGACATGTTTTATAATTGATTTTCAGATTCTATCTATCATTAATTTTCTATCAAAGTTGCTTATGTTCTTCTACAAGAATTGTTCATGATGTTGTCTTGTTTTATTTAGGTGTACAACTAGATAGATCTTGATAATTATCTATTGCTAGTTTAGGAGTCTTGATCCGTGTAATTGTCTTGATTTCCTATTCATAAGTGGCAATTTGTGATTAATGATTATGGTCAAGTTTTCGATAATTGCAAAGTGGAACATAACCTAAGTTGAACAATCCGAGCTTATGTGTTTGTTGCTTAGATCAACCTATCTTTCTCATCATAAAGCTGCCATTAAATTGAATTTAGAGAGCTTGTTCTATTTAACGACAAACTAAGGAAAGATTGGGATAACAGAGCTTGTTGTTATCTACGGTTTTTAACTTTGATAGTTGGTTGATATTGATAGATCTGAAATTGATTCTTAATGATGTCTAGTGGTGGAGAATGAAACCTTAACTATATTTCTCTCATATTTGATTTTTTATTTTTACTTGCATCTTACTTTTATTGTTTGCTTATTTTCAAAACTATTTCAAAACCCCCTTTTATTTTGTTTCCTTGAATTTAAGTTTTAAACTATTAACTTATAAACTAAAACCCAATCCCTGAGGACTCGACCCTTGCTAACTACTATACTCACAATTGATCTTTTTAGTGCAAAGTTAAATAAGATACACTCTTTTGGGTGCATCATGAGACATTTGAAGTTGCTGCAAAACAAAATGTTAGTGATAAAAATAAACTCACACACTCCCTTAGTGTTTACACTCAATTAAGATATCACTCCAACTCTTGTTTCCACTCTTTTAGGCTTTTTCTTTAATAAACTTACTTACTCTTGCCTTTTACCACTCTATTTCCGCTTTCAGGTTCTTTAGGAACTAGAAGAACTCTTCAAGAACTCCACTTGCTTAATTCTACCTAGCAAAAGACTCAAGAAACAAGAAACAATTAGTAAGAAGGTAAAACAAGTAAAAATCAAGAACAAGATGACCAAGAATTCAAATCTTTCCTACTTTCCTTAATCTTTTTCGAATCTTTCTTCCTTTTTCTTGTTGTTCGAACACTTTTCTTTCTCTTTTTTTTTTTTTTTTTCAAGAACGAGACTTCTTGATTTTCTTGAAATCTCGGATGAACTTTTTTTTTCCTTCTTGGGACTATTCGAATGATCGTTTGAATTTTTTTTTTTTTTTTTTAAGATTCGGATCAAGAATCAATAAGAAGAAATTTTAATTGATCAAGAAATCAAGAAACGAAATCTTGATTTAAAACACTTTTCAAGATTGAAACCCCAAACAAAAACTGTCCTAAAAACTATAACTATTAGACAAAGAAAGCCTTAAGCTATAACCCCTATGACAAGTATGTCTGAAACCCCAAAACAAAAAAGTTGAGAAAAACTCCAATACCCTATGGTAAAGAAGATAAAAATATTTGACCTGATTGGTCCCTAAGCTCTGATACCAACTGATGTGAACCCTAGAGGTTAAACCCTTTGAACCCACTAACAAATTGAAATACCTAACCCAGAAAAGCCAAGATTCAGGCAAAGAAAACTTAAACCCTTAAAAGCCTGTTTCAAAGAACCTAGATTAAGCATGTAATCTAAACCCTAAGAACTCTCGTTTCAAGAACCTAAGTTTGATAGGTTGAACGCCAACTTTGATAAGTTCCTAAGTTCTTTCAAGAACTAAAAAGAGAAAACTCTCACTGAATAAAATCAAACTTAATTGATCAAAAGATAATTGAAGTAGGTGGCTAAGACATATATTCATAGCCTCCCTACAAAAACCCTAATCTACTAAGTAATAATATATAAAATACGGGCTGAACATGCTCAAGCTCAAAACAAAATAATTAAAAGAATGTCCAACAAGTTTAATGAAGATAGACCCCACAAGCTTAATGGACATAATACATAAAGCAGGCCCAAAAGCTTAAGTAATTAAAAGACCCAACTAAAGCTTCTAATTTAGGCGCCACAACATTAATGAATTGGTCCCCACTTCATATTAGATAATAACTAAAAATAGGCCCACTAATTCATTAAGATTGCCGCCCCCTTGAATTCCTCTATGGCCCATCTGATGCACCCAAAAGAGTGTATCTTATTTAACCTTGCACTAAAACGATCAATTGTAAGTATAATGCTTAGCAAGGGTCGAGTCCTCAAGGATTGGGTTTTAATCTATGAGTTATTAGTTTATAACTTACGTTCAAAGAAAACAATAAAAGAAAAGGGGTTTTTGAAGCCAGATTTAAACTAAAGTAAATAATAAGAATAAGATGCAAGGCGGTATAACCAGCCAATAAAAATATATATACTAAATTAGGCGGTATAACCAGCCAATAAAAATAAAACAAAGTTAATATACAAATTAGGCGGTATAACCAGCCAATAAAAATAAATATACTTTTAAAAATAAGCAAACTAGAAAAGTAAGAAAACAAGTAAGTAAGAAGAATCAAATATGAAAAATATGGTTAAGGTTTCATTCTCCACCACTAGACATCATTAAGAATCAATTTCAGATCTATCAATATCAACCAACTATCAAAGTTAACAACCGTGGATAACAACAAGCTCTGTTATCCCAATCTTTCCTTAGTTTGTCGTTAAATAGAACAAGCTCTCTATTTAATCTCTAACCATTAAACAACCTAGAATAAGCTCTCTAAATTCAATTTAATGGCAGCTTTATGATGAGAAAGATAGGTTGATCTAAGCAACAAACACATAAGCTCGGATTGTTCAACTTAGGTTATGTTCCACTTTGCAATTATTGAAAACTTGACCATAATCATTAATCACAAATTGCCACTTATGAATAGGAAATCAAGACAATTACACTGATCAAGACTCCTAGACTAGCAATAGATAATTATCAAGATCTATCTAGTTGTACACCTAAATAAATCAAGACAACATCATGAACAATTCTTGTAGAAGAACATAAGCAACTTTGATAGAAAATTAATGATAGATAGAATCTGAAAATCAATCACAAAACATGTCTAGGGCTTTGAAATCACCCTTAACCAAATAGAAGTTTAGCCTAGCATAGGCATTGTAAACATAAACATAAAATTAAAGAGAATCTAAGAAGGAAATAAAAGAAAGAAAGAAGAAAAAGAAAATAAAGAAAAAGAAAACTAGAGAAAAGAAAGAAGAAGAAAACTTTGAGAATTTTATTACAATGGCTAATATCCTACCAATGTACAATGTCTCTTACAATCATTCAAGGCCCTCTATTTATACACATTTTGGAGGACTAAATGACAAGAGACAAGCTTTATAAATTTCAAAGGTAGGTATAATAGGTGGGTGCATTTTTCTAACAATTTTCGTCATATTGTATGACAATTTTGATCAGCCAACTTGATGGTCGATTTTGTCAATATTGGAAGCTTCTGATCACATGGTCTTCTAGAAAAATGTTCCCCTATCAGTTAGTGATCCATAGCCGTTGGAGTCAGCTCATTTGCTGATGTGGATCAGAAGATATGGGAAAAATACCAAAACAGGTCAGCACAGACGTCATTGCACATCAGCCAACTTGATGGTCGATTTCGCTAGGGAAAACGACTCCGTTTCAAGAAGTGTAAAACATGAAAAAGTTAGATATGCCTCTTAGCTTTGCACGGTTAAAATTTCAGCCTTATTGCTTCAGTGAAACTCCAGATATAGCTGATATGGCAAAAGGTGTCGGAACTGGAACTGAACTTAATTTGCCCTTAATTCTAGTAATCTGAAATCACTCAAAGAGACTCGTGAAAAACACCAAATTACATAAAAATATAAAAAATCATAAACACAATTAGACTAAGCAATAATAACTCGTGTTTGACACAAAACAATAATAAAACATAACTAAAAACTATATAATTATACGAGTTATCAATATGTTTTGTAATTGATTTTCAGATTCTATCTATCATTAATTTTCTATCATAGTTGCTTATGTTCTTCCATTAAAATTGTTCATGATAATGTTTTGATCTGTTTAGGTGGCCAACTAGATAAATCTTGATAATTATCTAATGCTAGTTTAGGAGTCTTGATCCGTGTAATTGTCTTGATTTCCTATTCATAAGTAGCATTTTGTGATTAATGATTATGGTCAAGTTTTCAATAATTGCAAAGTGGAACATAACCTAAGTTGAACAATCCGAGCTTATGTGTTTGTTGCTTAGATCAACCTATCTTTCTCATCATAAAGGTGCTATTAAATTGAACTTAGAGAGCTTATTCTACGTTGTTTGATAGTTAGAGATTAAATAGAGAGCTTGTTCTATTTAACGACGAACTAAGGAAAGATTGGGGTAACAGAGATTGTTGTTATCTACGGTTGTTAACTTTGATAGTTAATTAATGTTGATAGATATGAAATTGATTCTTAATGATTTCTAGTGGTGGAGAATGAAACCTTAACCATATTTTTCATATTTGATTCTTCTTAATTACTTGTTTTCTCATTCTTATTGTTAACTTTAGTTTAAATCTGATTTCAAAATCCCCTTTACTTTTGTTTACCTGTTTTTAAGTGATAAACTCTTAACTTATAAACTAAAACCCAATCCCTGAGGACTCGACCCTTGCTAATCACTATACTTTACAATTGATCTTTTTAGTGCAAGGTTAAATAAGATATACTCTTTTGAGTGCATCAAGTTTTTGGCGCCGTTGCCTGGGATTGTTTTCTTTAGTTTATTTGTTACTTGGTTTATTCTTATTTTCAGTTATATTTAGTTTTATTTTCTTGTACATACAAGTTTTTCTTATCAAATTTTGAAAAAATAGAAAAAGAAAACGATGGAATTGAGCAATCCAACACTTGACGAGTTGGTGGCATACATGAACGTGCAGAATCAACAAGCCAATCTCACCTCCCCAATTCAACAATTGGCCATGGGAGGATGTCAAGGCCATCAAGGGTTCCAAGACAAACAGTATGATCATTACTCAAACACTTACCATGAGGGATGGTGGGATTATACTAATTATGGCTACTCAAAAAAAATCCAAGAAGTAGATCCTTATGCCAATTACACTTATCTATCTAGCTTCAATCAATCATGGTCTCAAGAACCAGATCTTTTTCAGCCATCACATATGACTCAAAACTCAGGTACTTCTTTAGAAGATCTTGTCTATTCTCTTGTTACTGATACTTTGCAATTTCAACAGGAAACAAGGGCAAGCATCCAGAGTTTGGAAAAGCAAATGAGCCAATTATCCATCCATAGTATGGTGGGATGGGTATCACAAAGATCTGAATAACTCCCTGCCCAAAAGATGATTAACCCAAAGGAGAATGCTACTATTGTGACCTTGAGGAATGAGAAACAAGATGAGGATGAGATAAAATTAGAGATGGATTATATTCTTGAGGATAATGAACCACAAATCCAAATAAGAGTACTTCGGCACCTGAGGTAACGTTTAAGGTTCCAATTTTTACTAATGTTTCTTTTACACTTTTTCCTAGTAGATTTGCAAAGTTCAAAGAGGAGGAACATGAACAACACATGCCGGAAATCTTGAACAACTTGTTTGTGGATGCCATTCAACAAGTATCAAAATATGCTTCATTCCTCGATGAGATATGTGATGCACCCAAAAGAGTGTATCTTATTTAACCTTGCACTAAAAAGATCAATTGTAAGTATAATGATTAGCAAGGGTCGAGTCCTCAGGGATTGGGTTTTAATCTATGAGTTATTAGTTTATAACTTACGTTCAAAGAAAACAATAAAAGAAAAGGGGTTTTTGAAGCCAGATTTAAACTAAAGTAAATAATAAGAATAAGATGCAAGGCGGTATAACCAGCCAATAAAAATATATATACTAAATTAGGCGGTATAACCAGCCAATAAAAATAAATATACTTTTAAAAATAAGCAAACTAGAAAAGTAAGAAAACAAGTAAGTAAGAAGAATCAAATATGAAAAATATGGTTAAGGTTTCATTCTCCACCACTAGACATCATTAAGAATCAATTTCAGATCTATCAATATCAACCAACTATCAAAGTTAACAGCCGTCGATAACAACAAGCTCTGTTATCCCAATCTTTCCTTAGTTTGTCGTTAAATAGAACAAGCTCTCTATTTAATCTCTAACCATTAAACAACCTAGAATAAGCTCTCTAAATTCAATTTAATGGCAGCTTTATGATGAGAAAGATAGGTTGATCTAAGCAACAAACACATAAGCTCGGATTGTTCAACTTAGGTTATGTTCCACTTTGCAATTATTGAAATCTTGACCATAATCATTAATCACAAATTGCCACTTATGAATAGGAAATCAAGACAATTACACGGATCAAGACTCCTAGACTAGCAATAGATAATTATCAAGATCTATCTAGTTGTACACCTAAATAAATCAAGACAACATCATGAACAATTCTTGTAGAAGAACATAAGCAACTTTGATAGAAAATTAATGATAGATAGAATCTGAAAATCAATCACAAAACATGTCTAGGGCTTTGAAATCACCCTTAACCAAATAGAAGTTTAGCCTAGCATAGGCATTGTAAATATAAACATAAAATTAAAGAGAATCTAAGAAGGAAATAAAAGAAAGAAAGAAGAAGAAGAAGAATATTAATTATCCAACCTCTTGCTCTTTCTAAAGAAAAAGAAAACTAGAGAAAAGAAAGAAGAAGAAAACTTAGAGAATTTTATTACAATGGCTAATAACCTACATATGTACATTATGTTCCCTTACAATCATCCAAGGCCCTCTATTTATACACATTTTGGAGGGCTAAATGACAAGAGACAAGCTTTACAAATTTCAAAGGTAGGTATAATAGGTGGGTGCATTTTCTAACAATTTTCGTCATACATGACGATTTTGATCAGCCAACTTGATGGTCGATTTTGTCAATTTTGCAAGCCTTATCTGATCACATGGTCTTCTAAAAAAATGTTACCCTATCAGTTACTGATCCATAGCCGTTGGAAGCAGCTCATTTGCTGATGTGGATAAGACGATATGGGCACAATACGAAAACAGGTCAGCACAGACGTCATTGCACATCAGCCAACTTCATGGTCGATTTCGCTAGGGAAAACGACTCCATTTCAAGAAGTGTAAAACATGAAAAAGATAGATATGCCTCTTAACTTTGCACGGTTAAAATTTCAGACTTATTGCTTCAGTGAAACTCCAGATATAGCTGATATGGAAAAAGGTGTCGGAACTGGAACTGAACTGAATTTGCCCTTAATTCTAGTAATCTGAAATCACTCAAAGAAACTTGTGAAAAACACCAAATTACATAAAAATATAAAAGATCATAAACACAATTAGACTAAACAATAATAACTCGTATTTGACACAAAACAATAATAAAACATAACTAAAAACTATATAATTATACGAGTTATCACACCCCTACACTTAGATTGTTGCTAGTCCCTAGCAACGACTCAATAAAAATAAAATAAGAAAATCAAATCTAATCCACTTTCGTAGGAAATCACGGTGGCACTTAGCATGTGACACAAGCCTTTAAACCCCTAGGTGTCCCTAGTGGACGAGTTTAGTCTCGTGAGGGTTTACTAGAACGATACCCACAAACATTGAAAAACTAAAATATAAATAAACTACATATACTAAAAATATTTACTCCTATTCCTTTCAATATAAATTAGAGACAATCTTTGAACAAGTCTTATAAACTAATCAATAGCTTAAAGAATTTCACAAAAAATCATGCTTGAATGTAAATTGTTTGAGTTAAGCCAATATTAACATAACATATCTCAATCAAAATAGTGCATATTCAAACTTAATCTCAACCTCTCACATGGGATACTCTCATGATTTTCACTCTTTAAAGCAGTGGTAAAGTGTTTACACTCAATCAATCTCATGAAAATAGTTCTACCATATGCTTGCTTGTCCACCTATTCTCCACTAAAAGATCATGCAACTTCATAAATCAAGAGGTCTTCAATCAAGGTTGTAATGGGGCCAAGGGGTAATAATGTGGTTAAAGAATAAAAAGGAAAAGATATCACAAACGTTCCAAAGACTTCATAGAATTTAGAGACAAAATAAGATTTTGCAAATAAAACTTTCTCAATATTCTTTAGAAGTACATAATCACATAGGCTGAATATTTCATGTTGAGCCTTTACTTAATTCTAACCAACCTTGTAACATTCTTTTTTCTTTTTCCCAAAATTCAAGAGATGATTCATTTTTTTTTTTTTGACTTTTCTTTTCTTTTCTTCCCCCACACTTATCTTTTGTTTCAAACCCAAATTTTCAATAGATCTTCCTTGTCTTTGCAACTTGTCTCAAAACATGCAAATTCATCTTTGGAACAAAGGTAAAGATATAAGTATATTTAGGTTAGGGACAAGTTATGGTTACCAAAGAGATAGCTTATTCAATGTAGGCTCAAATTGGTTCACTAAGGGTGTGTTCTCTTGGAACATCAATAAGGGATGGCTGTTTGGCCCTGGCTAAAAATCCTAATGCCTCTATCATATTCATGTTGTCACATGCATCAATATAGTCTCAAATGGTTTAAAGCAAGTTCTAGAGAATCATGTAATCATAAGAGCACTCAAGAAAGAAATTAGATTGATATGTATAATGCATCAATCATTATAGGCTCAAAAACTCACAAGAATGATTATACAAGTCAGATTAAGTCTAAACATGCTTCTTTCTCAATCAACATATCATATTAACATTGGCTCAAAAAAAATGACATCAAGCTCAATTCTCATGAAAATCTTCTCACTAATAAATCAGTTTTAGACTTATGCTATTCATATCTCATCATTGTATTAAAAAGGAACTAAAACACACTAAAAATAATAATAATATTAAAGACTCATAAAAAAAAATAATAGACAAAAATAAAAGAAATCCTAAATCCTTCCCCCCACACTTAATTCTTACATTGTCCTCAATGTAAGTCTATTAACCCAAATGAAAGAATCATGTGTAAAAGAAAAGAACTAATAACATAAGAATAGGAACAACTAAGACTCAAAACAAAACAAACTCATGCAACCTAAATAATCCTAAAATACTAAACAAAAATTAACAAGTAAACATAAAAAGATTAAAATCAAACTGACAAGGTATGTCTCAAGTCTCCCTTACTCAGACCTTGTTCAGAATGAATACTTCTAAATGGCTTAAAACACAACAAACTTTTTTTTTTTTTTTTGAAAAGAAGAAATCAAACTGACAAGGTATGTCCCAAGTCTCCCTTATTCAGACCTTGTTCAGAATGAATACTTCTAAATGGCTTAAAACTCAACAAATTTTTTTTTTTTTTGAAAATTAGCAAAATATGTCCCTTACCCCCTACTAAAATATGACATTGTCCCCAATGTCAAATTTTAAAGGTAGAATTTAGGAGATATTACCTGCAGAGGTTGCTAACCACTTATTATAACTGAGACACAACAAGCAAAATGTTAGATAATGTCACAAAGACAAAGTGCAATCCACTCCTTGCTCGTCCATATCTCTTTTTCTTTTTCCGAGCGTTTGCGAAACAACCGTAGCAGATAAACACTCATAAGCTTGGAGCTTTTTGAGTAAATCTTCAATGGTTGTAGCAGAAATTATGGTTCTCCTTGCCTCTGAAAACATGAATCCATTATCCACAGCATTATCTAAATATGAAAGCAAATTACTAAAATAACCATTAATATTAAGCAAACCAATGGGTTTCTTATTTGTGACCAAAGATGACCAAGAAGCCACGCAAGCTATTTCTTCCAATGTACCCAGACCTCCTGGTAAAGCAATGAATGCATCGGCATAATGGTACATGATTGTTATCCGTTCATGGACACTCCAGACTTGTATTTCCTTACCCACGGTAGGTCCACAAAAACTTGTGAATAGTTTTGGCACGATTCCTAGAACTGGACTTCCTCCGGCGTGTGCTGCTGTAGCGACTGCTCCCATTAAACCCGTACTACCGCCTCCATAAATCAAGTGGATCTTTTGTTGGGCAAGTATTACTCCAACTCTTATGGCTTCATCAGCGAATATGTTATTTTTCCCTGGATAAGCACCTCCAAAGACACAAATTTTTTTAATGCGCTGGGATGAAGTACTTTCCATTTTTTTTTTCTTCGAGTGCCTGAAAGAGAATGAGTACATGGTGTAATATATAGAGGACTGAGTAGTGAATCAGACAAGAGTAATAATGTCGCCGAAAGTGTATCTGACCTGTCAGAAGAAAATGTTAACCTAACAAAAGATTTTTGCGTGATTTCAGGAAGAAAATCAAAAAGAGAAGAAAAAATCAACCGTAAAAGACAAATAAAAAAAAAAACGAGAATAATTACACAAATCGAACTACACGTAAATTAAACCAAAATAAAGTTATTGCAAATCAAACCAAAAGCTGAGAAGTCATTTATTGTAGTTGTGATTGTGGCTCACATCTTCCTCTGGTTTTACGTCCAGAAACGGCTTAAACGCCTTCTATGAGTCGAGGATATGCTTCCCATCCAGTTTTCTTACAAGCTGGCAAACAGGGTCTTTTAACATCAGATTCCCAAGATGTTGCCATTCCCTTTGGAATTGCGGCCATAAATCAAGAATTTCTCTTTGTACGTCTCCACTAGGATGCGTCTCAAGAGAAAGTTGGATATTACCCAAATTCTCCTTACTCAGTCCATCCTTAATGAATTCAATTTTATCATCTCGATTAGAGGATGGAATCCCAATAGAACGACATTTACCATTACACGTCCATCGTGCAAATTTGTGGCAATTTGAACTCATGCGCTTTGCTCGTCGCTTCTTTGCAAAAGTGCTTCTACCTGTACCTGGTAAATGCAAAATAGGAAGATATTCATCTTCACGTACTTGGCTTCAATTATCCAACGTATGTCGTCAGGAATCCCTTTGTGCATAAGCATTCTTAATCTTTCAAATCGAACTTGGTAAAGCTTCAGTAAAATATTTCGAGGAAAAGGAGGAAATCGTTTCTGCAATCTTGTGAGAATATCATCCATCCTGAAAAAAAAAATGAAAAAAATTGAAAGAGAAATTGGAAGAGAAATTTATATACAATATCAGTTTTGTGGGTAGCTGATGGAACCGATTTAAATAATCACGGAGTACCGTTATCCGCCATTTAACCGGGGTTAAAAAAAATAAAAATTATATTTACATCTAGTTATTTTCAAAACAAGGATCAGAAAGAAAAACAACATAAAAAGACACAAAAACAAAACACTCTAAATAAAATCCTAAATTCTTCCCCCCAAACATAATTCTTACATTGTCATTAATGTAATGCTATTATCCCCCAATGCAAGAATTATATGTAAGAGAAAAGAACTATTAAACAAAAGAAACTTATGCAGCCTAAATGAACTTAAAAACAGTAAACACAATTAACAAAGAAACATAAGAAATAAAAATAAAAACAATAAAAATAATAAAAGAAAAAGGAAAAGAAAAAGAAAGCAAATCTGAATATGGAAGGTTGGCAATTTTATCTTTAACTGGGCTGCCTTCCCAATTAACACTTGAGTTAGTGTTTTGAATCTAACCAACACCCCTTCTTGGCTTTTTAGGCTTGTCAGGCTCATACATGAAATTTCCCAAATTTATGCGTTTGAGAGGAAGCTTTCTTTGCACAACAGTGGATGCATTCTCCATTACAAGTATTATTCCATCATCCTTGGTGGTGCATATCTCATCGAGGAATGGTGCATCTTTTGGTACTTGTTGAATGACATCCACAAACAAACTGTTTAAGGTTTCCAGCGTGTCTTGTTCATGTTCATCCTCCTTGAACTTTGCGAATCTACTAGGAAAAGGTGGAGAAGAAACATTAGTAAAAATTGGAATCTCAAACGTTACCTCAGGTGCTGATAACTCGTATAATTATATAGTTTTTAGTTATGTTTTATTATTGTTTTGTGTCAAATACGAGTTATTATTGTTTAGTCTAATTGTGTTTATGATCTTTTATATTTTTATGTATTTTGGTGTTTTTCACAAGTTTCTTTGAGTGATTTCAGATTACTAGAATTAAGGGCAAATTCAGTTCAGTTCCAGTTCCAACACCTTTTGCCATATCAGCTATATCTCGAGTTTCACTGAAGCAATAAGGCTGAAATTTGTAGCCATGCAAAGCTAAGAGGCATATCTATCTTTTTCATGTTTTACACTTCTTGAAACGGAGTCGTTTTCCCTAGCGAAATCGACCATCAAGTTGGCTG
This sequence comes from Fremontodendron californicum, assembly GCA_030761205.1. Taxonomy (NCBI): domain Eukaryota; kingdom Viridiplantae; phylum Streptophyta; class Magnoliopsida; order Malvales; family Malvaceae; genus Fremontodendron; species Fremontodendron californicum. The sequence continues at coordinate 8,552,086 of JAULJL010000037.1, forward strand.
ATGTGCAATGACGTCTGTGCTGACCTGTTTTCGTATTATGCCCATATCTTCTTATCCACATCAGCAAATGAGCTGATTCCAACGGCTATGGATCAGAAACTGATAGGGTAACATTTTTCTAGAAGACCATGTGATCAGATAAGGCCTCCAAAATTGACAAAATCGACCATCAGGTTGGCTGATCAAAATCGTCATGTATGACGAAAATTGTTAGAAAATGCACCCACCTATTATACCTACCTTTGAAATTTGTAAAGCTTGTCTCTTGTCATTTAGCCCTCAAAAATGTGTATAAATAGAGGGCCTTGGATGATTGTAAGGGATCATATTGTACATAGGTAGGATATTAGCCATTGTAATAAAATTCTCTAAGTTTTCTTCTTCTTTCTTTTCTCTAGTTTTCTTTTTCTTTAGAAAGAGCAAGAGGTTGGATAATTAATATTCTTCTTCTTCTTCTTTCTTTCTTTTATTTTCTTCTTAGATTCTATTTAATTTTATGTTTATAATGCCTATGCTAGGCTAAACTTCTATTTGGTTAAGGGTGATTTCAAAGCCCTAGACATGTTTTGTGATTGATTTTCAGATTCTATCTATAATTAATTTTCTATCAAAGTTGCTTATGTTCTTGATGCACCCAAAAGAGTGTATCTTATTTAACCTTGCACTAAAAAGATCAATTGTAAGTATAGTAGTTAGCAAGGGTCGAGTCCTCAGGGATTGGGTTTTAGTTTATAAGTTGATAGTTTAAAACTTAAATTCAAGAACAATAAAAGAAAAGGGGTTTTTGAAATCAGATTTAAACTAAAGTAAATAATAAGAATAATATGCAAGGCGGTATAACCAGCCAATAAAAATATATATACTAAATTAGGCGGTATAACCAGCCAATAAAAATATATATACTAAATTAGGCGGTATAACCAGCCAATAAAAATAAAACAAAGTTAATATACAAATTAGGCGGTGTAACCAGCCAATAAAAATAAATATACTTTTAAAAATAAGCAAACTAGAAAAGTAAGAAAACAAGTAAGTAAGAAGAATCAAATATGAAAAATATGGTTAAGGTTTCATTCTCCACCACTAGACATCATTAAGAATCAATTTCAGATCTATCAATATCAACCAACTATCAAAGTTAACAACCGTAGATAACAACAAGCTCTGTTACCCCAATCTTTCCTTAGTTTGTCGTTAAATAGAACAAGCTCTCTATTTAATCTCTAACCATTAAACAACCTAGAATAAGCTCTCTAAATTCAATTTAATGGCAGCTTTATGATGAGAAAGATAGGTTGATCTAAGCAACAAACACATAAGCTCGGATTGTTCAACTTAGGTTATGTTCCACTTTGCAATTATTGAAAACTTGACCATAATCATTAATCACAAATTGCCACTAATGAATAGGAAATCAAGACAATTACACGGATCAAGACTCCTAAACTAGCAATAGATAATTATCAAGATCTATCTAGTTGTACACCTAAATAAATCAAGACAACATCATGAACAATTCTTGTAGAAGAACATAAGCAACTTTGATAGAAAATTAATGATAGATAGAATCTGAAAATCAATCACAAAACATGTCTAGGGCTTTGAAATCACCCTTAACCAAATAGAAGTTTAGCCTAGCATAGGCATTGTAAACATAAACATAAAATTAAAGAAAATCTAAGAAGAAAATAAAAGAAAGAAAGAAGAAGAGGAAGAATATTAATTATCCAACCTCTTGCTCTCTCTAAAGAAAAAGAAAACTAGAGAAAAGAAAGAAAACTAGAGAAAAGAAAGAAGAAGAAAACTTAGAGAATTTTATTAAAATGGCTAATATCCTACCTATGTACAATATGATCCCTTACAATCATCCAAGGCCCTCTATTTATACACATTTTGGAGGGCTAAATGACAAGAGACAAGCTTTACAAATTTCAAAGGTAGGTATATGACGATTTTGATCAGCCAACTTGATGGTCGATTTCGTCAATATTGGAGGCCTGATCTGATCACATGGTCTTCTAGAAAAAGGTTCCCCTATCAGTTACGGAACCATAGCCGTTGGAATCAGCTCATTTGCTGATGTGGTTAAGCAGATATGGGCAAAATACGAAAACATGTCAGCACAGACGTCATTGCACATCAGCCACCTTGATGGTCGATTTCTTCAATATTGGAGGCCTGATCTGATCACATGGTCTTCTAGACAAAGGTTCCCCTATCAGTTACGGAACCATAGCCGTTGGAATCAGCTCATTTGCTGATGTGGTTAAGCAGATATGGGCATAATACGAAAACATGTCAGCACAGACGTCATTGCACATCAGCCAACTTGATGGTCGATTTCGCTAGGGAAAACGACTCCGTTTTAAGAAGTGTAAAACATGAAAACGATAGATATGCCTCTTAGCTTTGCATGGCTACAAATTTCAGCCTTATTTCTTCAGTGAAACTCGAGATATAGCTGATATGGCAAAAGGTGTCGGAACTGAAACTGAACTGGATTTGCCCTTAATTCTAGTAATCTGAAATCACTCAAAGAAACTTGTGAAAAACACCAAAATACATAAAAATATAAAAGATCATAAACACAATTAGACTAAACAATAATAACTCGTATTTGACACAAAACATTAATAAAACATAACTAAAAACTATATAATTATACGAGTTATCAGTTCTTCTACAAGAATTGTTCATGATGTTGTCTTGATTTATTTAGGTGTACAACTAGATAGATCTTGATAATTATCTATTTCTAGTTTAGGAGTCTTGATCCGTGTAATTGTCTTGATTTCCTATTCATAAGTGGCAATTTGTGATTAATGATTATGGTCAAGTTTTCAATAATTGCAAAGTGGAACATAACCTAAGTTGAACAATCAAAGCTTATGTGTTTGTTGCTTAGATCAACCTATCTTTCTCATCATAAAGCTGCCATTAAATTGAATTTAGAGAGCTTATTCTAGGTTGTTTAATGGTTAGAGATTAAATAGAGAGCTTGTTCTATTTAACGACAAACTAAGGAAAGATTGGGGTAACAGAGCTTGTTGTTATCTACGGTTGTTAACTTTGATAGTTGGTTGATATTGATAGATCTGAAATTGATTCTTAATGATGTCTAGTGGTGGAGAATGAAACCTTAACCATATTTTTCATATTTGATTCTTCTTACTTACTTGTTTTCTTACTTTTCTAGTTTGCTTATTTTTAAAAGTATATTTATTTTTATTGGCTGGTTATACCGCCTAATTTGTATATTAACTTTGTTTTATTTTTGTTGGCTGGTTATACCGCCTAATTTAGTATATATATTTTTATTGGCTGGTTATACCGCCTAATTTAGTATATAATTTTTATTGGCTGGTTATACCGCCTTGCATCTTATTCTTATTATTTACTTTAGTTTAAATCTGATTTCAAAAACCCCTTTTCTTTTATTGTTCTTGAATTTAAGTTTTAAACTATCAACTTATAAACTAAAACCCAATCCCTGAGGACTCGACCCTTGCTAACTACTATACTTACAATTGATCTTTTTAGTGCAAGGTTAAATAAGATACACTCTTTTGGGTGCATCAAATTTTTGGCGCCGTTGCCGGGGATTGCTTTCTTTAGTTTATTAGTTTATTGGTTTATTCTTATTTTCTGTTCTAATTATTTACTTTCTTATTTTTTTTTATTAGTGAATGTTCCAAGCTCCCGAAGAAGACTTACGACTTAGGAAAATTCGGGAATTTATAACTTCTCACCAACAACCAATCGAGGAGTTGATCCAAAACATCCAAGAGAAGCAAGGAGAGATGGCAGCAGCTGACAACCGAGATCTCAAGGAGCTAGCCGCTCCGGACTTGGGTCAACAACCATTATGCATTGAATATGCTAATCTTGAGGTAGCTTTTGAATTAAAATCTGGTTTGATTCATCTTCTCCCAACTTTTCATGGTTTTGCAGGAGAGGATCCAAATAAGCACCTCAAGGAATTCCATGTAGTTTGCTCAAGCATGAGACCAACAGGGGTCACGGAAGAGCAAGTTAAGTTGAGAGCCTTCTCATTCTCTCTAGCTGATTCAGCAAAGGAATGGCTCTACTATCTACCATCCGGGACCATCACTACATGGAATGATTTGAAGAAAGCATTCTTGGAAAGGTATTTCCCAGCATCTAAGGCTGCCAACATTAGGAAAGAGATATGTGGGATTCGGCAATACAACGGAGAGTCCTTATATGAATATTGGGAGAGGTTCAAGAAACTTTGTGCATCATGTCCACATCATCAGATAAGTGAACAACTTCTCATCCAATACTTCTATAAAGGTCTCATGCCCATGGAGAGAAGTATGATGATGCACCCAAAAGAGTGTATCTTATTTATCCTTGCACTAAAAAGATCAATTGTAAGTATAGTAGTTAGCAAGGGTCGAGTCCTCAGGGATTGGGTTTTAGTTTATAAGTTAATAGTTTAAAACTTAAATTCAAGAACAATAAAAGAAGAGGGGTTTTTGAAGCCAGATTTAAACTAAAGTAAATAATAAGAATAAGATGCAAGGCGGTATAACCAGCCAATAGAAATATATATACTAAATTAGGCGGTATAACCAGCCAATAAAAATAAAACAAAGTTAATATACAAATTAGGCGGTATAACCAGCCAATAAAAATAAATATACTAAGAAGAATCAAATATGAAATATATGGTTAAGGTTTCATTCTCCACCACTAGACATCATTAAGAATCAATTTCAGATCTATCAATATCAACCAACTATCAAAGTTAACAACCGTAGATAACAACAAGCTCTGTTACCCGAATCTTTCCTTAGTTTGTCGTTAAATAGAACAAGCTCTCTATTTAATCTCTAACCATTAAACAACCTAGAATAAGCTCTCTAAATTCAATTTAATGGCAGCTTTATGATGAGAAAGATAGGTTGATCTAAGCAACAAACACATAAGCTCGGATTGTTCAACTTAGGTTATGTTACACTTTGCAATTATTGAAAACTTGATCATAATCATTAATCACAAATTGCCACTTATGAATAGGAAATCAAGACAATTACACGGATCAAGACTCCTAAACTAGCAATAGATAATTATCAAGATCTATCTAGTTGTACACCTAAATAAATCAAGACAACATCATGAACAATTCTTGTAGAAGAACATAAGCAACTTTGATAGAAAATTAATGATAGATAGAATCTGAAAATCAATCACAAAACATGTCTAGGGCTTTGAAATCACCCTTAACCAAATAGAAGTTTAGCCTAGCATAGGCATTATAAACATAAAATTAAATAGAATCTAAGAAGAAAATAAAAGAAAGAAAGAAGAAGAAGAAGAATATTAATTATCCAACCTCTTGCTCTTTCTAAAGAAAAACAAAACTAGAGAAAAGAAAGAAGAAGAAAACTTAGAGAATTTTATTACAGTGGCTAATATCCTACCTATGTACAATATGATCCTCTACAATCATCCAAGGCCCTCTATTTATACACATTTTGGAGGGCTAAATGACAAGAGACAAGCTTTACAAATTTCAAAGGTAGGTATAATAGGTGGGTGCATTTTTCTAACAATTTTCGTCATATTGTATGACCATTTTGATCAGCCAACTTGATGGTCGATTTTGTCAATCTTGGAGGCCTGATCTGATCACATGGTCTTCTATAAAAATGTTCCCCTATTAGTTACTGATTCATAGCCGTTAGAATCAGCTCATTTGCTGATGTGGAGAAGACGATATGGGTAAAATACGAAAACAGGTCAGCACAGACGTCATTGCACATCAGCCAACTTGATGGTCGATTTCTTCAATATTGGAGGCTTTATCTGATCACATGGTCTTCTAGACAAATGTTCCCCTATCAGTTATTGATCCATAGCCGTTGGAATCAGCTCATTTGCTGATGTGTATCGGACGATATGGTCAAAATGCGAAAACTGCTCAGGACAGACGTCATTGCACATCAGCCAACTTGATGGTTGATTTCGCTAGGGAAAACGACTCCGTTTCAAGAAGTGTAAAACATGAAAAAGATAGATATGCCTCTTAACTTTGCACGGTTAAAATTTCAGCCTTATTTCTTCAGTGAAACTCCAGATATAGCTGATATGGCAAAAGGTGTCGGAATTGGAACTGAACTGGATTTGCCCTTAATTCTAGTAATCTGAAATCACTCAAAGAAACTTGTGAAAAACAGCAAATTACATAAAAATATAAAAGATCATAAACACAATTAGACTAAACAATAATAACTCGTATTTGACACAAAACAATAATAAAACATAACTAAAAACTATATAATTATACGAGTTATCACCGCTAGTGGGGGAGTTCTAGTTGATAAGACTCCCAGGGCTGCTAGAACATTAATCTCCAACATGGCAGCCAATTCTCAACAGTTCTCAATGAGACAAGATCCACCACCACAACCCAAGAGAGTTAATGAGGTAAGTATATCATCCCTTGAACAAAAATTTGATAAACTGACTTCTCTTGTTCAACAATTGGCTGTAGGTAAAATACAACAAATAAAGGCTTGTGGCATATGTTCAAACATAGGGCACCAAACTGATATGTGTCCAACACTTCAAGAGGATACCAATGAACATGTGAATGCCATGGGTGGATTTCAGAACCAATCAAGGAAATATGATCCCTACTCAAACACTTACAATCCAGGATGGAGGGATCATCCAAACTTCAATTATGGAGGGAACCAATCACAAACTATTCCTCCACCATTTGACCACAGGCCACCGGGTTTTCAGCAAAGAGTGCAACAACCATACCAAACCCGACAACAACTACCACCCACCCAAAATTCAGGTACTTCTCTTGAAGATCTTGTTAAAGCTCTTTCTACTAATACAATTCAATTTCAACAGGAAACAAAGACAAGTATTCGAAATTTGGAGACTCAAATAGGGCAATTGGCAACAACCATGAGTCAAATGCAAGCAAGGGATTCTGGGAAATTATCTTCCCAAACCATAGTGAATCCAAGAGAGAATGCCAATGCTATAAATTTAAGAAGTGGGAAACAGCTAGAGACACCACAAAATGATAGTGCTCAAGGGGAGAACAATACCATGGCATCCTCTTCACATCCCAACGAGCCACTAAAAAAGGTAAGTCCTAAACCATCCTTTCCTTCTTATATAACTCCTCCACCTTTTCCTAGCAGGTTAGCAAAGTCCAAGAAGGAGGAGCAAGAGAAGGAAATTTTGGAAACCTTCCGGAAAGTAGAGGTGAACATTCCTTTACTAGATGCTATCAAGCAAGTGCCAAGATATGCCAAGTTCCTAAAAGAGTTGTGCACATCTAAACGGAAGTTGAAATGGAATGAAAAGGTAAGTGTGGGGGAGAATGTGTCAGCTGTTCTTCAAAAGAAACTCCCACCTAAATGCAAGGATCCAGGTATGTTTACCATTCCTTGTAAGATAGGCAACACCAGGTTTGAGCGTGCTATGCTAGATCTAGGGGCATCTATTAATGTCATGCCATATTCAATTTATGCTTCATTGAATCTAGGACCATTAGAGGAAACCGGTGTTATAATACAACTTGCTGACCGTTCTAACACTTATCCAAGAGGAGTGGTAGAAGACGTTCTTGTACAGGTTAATGAATTGGTTTTTCCCGCTGACTTTTATGTTATTGAGATGGAAGATGAGATGTCTTCTAATCCCACACCTATTCTATTAGGGAGACCATTCTTGAAAACAGCAAGAACTAAAATAGATGTACATGATGGCACTTTAACTATGGAATTTGATGGTGAAATAATTCGCTTTAACATTTTTGAGGCCATGAGATATCCTAGTGATGTGCATTCTGTTTTTAATATTGATATAATTGACTCACTAGTGCAGCAAGCTTATGAGCTAAATGGTGAAGATAGTGTAGAAATAGTCCTTAGCAACCATCTCGGAATGGGGAATGCTAAACTAGCCTTGAGTGACCAGGTGGAAGGGGCACTAGAATCTTTACACTCGCTGCAACCTAAAGATGCAAGGTTTGATGTTTCATTTATTGATTTGCCTTTATCTAATGAGAAACTTCTACCTTCCATTTTGCAGGCACCAACTTTAGAATTGAAACCACTACCGAACCACTTGAAATATGTGTTCTTAGGTAAAAAGGACACACTACCGATCATCATTGCCAAAGAGCTCACACCTTTGCAAGAAGAGCGACTTATCTAGGTGCTTAGAGAGCATAAAACAGCAATTGGTTGGACAATTGCCGATATCAAGGGAATAAGCCCATCCATGTGCATGCACTGGATTTTGTTAGAGGAAGGGTCTAAACCAACAAGAGAAGCACAAAGAAGATTGAACCCTCCTATGATGGAGGTTGTGAAAAAGGAGATACTGAAGCTCCTACATGTTGGAGTGATCTATCCTATCTCGGATAGCAAATGGGTGAGCCCAGTCCAAGTGGTTCCGAAGAAATCAGGTGTAACGGTGGTAACAAATAATGAGAATGAACTTGTTCCTACTAGGATTCAAACAGGATGGCGAGTTTGTATTGATTATCGTAAACTTAATTCCACAACTCGCAAAGACCACTTTCCTTTACCTTTTATTGATCAAATGCTTGAAAGGTTAGCTGGCCATTCTCATTATTGTTTTCTTGATGGTTTTTCAGGTTATAATCAGATAGCCATTGCTCCGGAGAACCAAGAGAAAACAACATTCACATGTCCATTTGGTACTTTTGCATACCGGCGTATGCCATTTGGTCTTTGTAATGCACCAGCTACATTCCAAAGGTGTATGGTTAGCATATTTTCAGATTATGTAGAGAACATCATAGAAGTATTTATGGATGATTTTAGTGTCTATGGTGATTCTTTTGATAGATGTCTAGAGAACCTTACACTTGTACTTGAAAGATGCATGGAAACTAACCTTGTTTTGAATTGGGAAAAATGTCACTTTATGGTAGAACAAGGAATAGTTTTGGGCCATGTTATTTCTTCTAGAGGGATAGAGGTTGATAAGTCTAAAATAGATATTATGCATTCTTTACCACCTCCCACAAATGTGAGAGAGGTTCGTTCTTTTCTTGGACATGCAGGTTTCTATAGGAGATTTATCAAAGACTTCTCAAAGATCACATTACCTCTTTGCAAGCTACTACAGAAAGATGTGGTTTTCCACTTTGATGATAAATGCAAAGAGGCGTTTGAAACATTGAAGGGACTCTTGACATCAGCTCCTATCATCCAACCACCAGATTGGAATGTACCTTTTGAAATCATGTGTGATGCTAGTGACTATGCCATTGGAGCTGTTTTGGGCCAACGGGTTGGCAAAGCCTCACATGCCATTTATTATGCCTCAAGAACTCTTAATGATGCTCAATTGAACTATTCCACTACTGAAAAAGAACTTTTGGCTGTTGTATTTGCTTTAGAAAAATTTCGATCTTATTTAATTGGTACTAAAGTAATTGTATTTTCTGACCATGCAGCCCTTAAGTACTTACTCACTAAAAAGGAGGCCAAACCAAGGTTGATTAGATGGATACTTCTCTTACAAGAGTTTGATTTGGAGATAAAAGATAAGAGAGGTAGTGACAACCTGGTTGCGGACCATCTTAGCCGTTTAGTTCATGAAGATGATGCACTACCCTTGAATGAGAACTTTCCGGATGAGCAACTTCTTTTTATAAGTACAACAACTCCTTGGTATGCTGATATTGTTAATTACTTAGTTACCAAGAAGTTGCCACAAGAGTTGACACAAGCTCAAAGAAATAAGATCAAGAGTGATGCCAAATACTACATATGGGATGATCCTTACCTTTGGAAGCATTGCTCCGATCAGATTATAAGAAGATTTTGTCAAGACTAACATCTTGGCTAGGTTTGGAACGCCAAAGGCCATAATCAGCGATAGAGGTACTCACTTTTGCAATAGGACTATGGAAGCACTTTTGAGGAAGTATAACATCACACACAAGGTCTCCACCTCATATCATCCTCAAACTAGTGGGCAAGCTGAAGTGTCAAACCGAGAAGTTAAGTCCATCCTTGAAAAGACAGTTAATCCAAATAGGAAGGATTGGAGTTCACGACTTGATGATGCACTTTGGGCTTATAGGACAGCATATAAGACACCCATTGGTATATCTCCTTATCGACTTGTTTATGGTAAGCCTTGTCATCTTCCGGTTGAATTGGAACATAAATCATATTGGGCTATCAAACAATGCAACATGGAGATGGATGAGATAGGAAAGAAAAGAAAACTTGACCTACAAGAATTAGAGGAGATAAGGAATGATGCCTATCAGAATTCTAGGATTTACAAGGAAAAGACTAAGGCATTCCATGACAAGATGATATCAAGAAAAGAATTTGTTGTTGGACAAAAAGTTCTTCTCTTCCATTCACGCCTTAAGTTATATCCAGGTAAGTTACGTTCTCGTTGGGTTGGACCTTTTGTTATTACTAATGTATTTACTCATGGTGCAGTTGAAATCCAAAGCCCAAAAACAGATAAGGCATTCAAAGTGAATGGTCATAGATTGAAGCCTTACTATGAGAACTTTCCAATACAAGATGTGGAGGAGTTTCCACTTTTTGAGCCAAAGTATGTTGAATAATAATGGCATGGGTCTAAGTTAGGCTGAGGACAATAAACCAAGCGCTTCTTGGGAGGCAACCTAAAAGGATGGAGAGCATCTATTATATCAGATTTGCATATTCCTTACTCTCCATCATTCTATCTTTTATTGTTTTTCTTTTCTTTTGTTTAATAGTTCTTTTCTCTTACAAGATGTAAATATAATTTTTAATTTATTTTTTTTAACCCCGGTTAAATGGCGGATAACGGTACTCCGTGATTATTTAAATCGGTTCCATCAGCTACCCACAAAACTGATATTGTATATAAATTTTTGTTCCAATTTCTCTTTCATTTTTTTTCATTTTTTTTTCAGGATGGATGATATTCTCACAAGATTGCAGAAACGATTTCCTCCTTTTCCTCGAAATATTTTACTGAAGCTTTACCAAGTTCGACTTGAAAGATTAAGAATGCTTATGCACAAAGGGATTCCTGACGACATACGTTGGATAATTGAAGCCAAGGTACGTGAAGATGAATATCTTCCTGTTTTGCATTTACCAGGTACAGGTAGAAGCACTTTTGCAAAGAAGCGACGAGCAAAGCGCATGAGTTCAAATTGCCACAAATGTGCACGATGGACGTGTAACGGTAAATGTCGTTCTATTGGGATTCCGTCCTCTAATCGAGCTGATAAAATTGAATTCATTAAGGATGGACTGAGTAAGGAGAATTTGGGTAATATCCAACTTTCTCTTGAGACGCATCCTAGTGGAGACCTACAAAGAGAAATTCTTGATTTATGGCCGCAATTCCAAAGGGAATGGCAACATCTTGGGAATCTGATGTTAAAAGACCCTGTTTGCCAGCTTGTAAGAAAACTGGATGGGAAGCATATCCTCGACTCATAGAAGGCGTTTAAGTCGTTTCTAGACCTAAAACCAGAGGAAGATGTGAGCCACAATCACAACTACAATAAACGACTCTTAAGCTTTTGGTTTGATTTGCAATAACTTTATTTTGGTTTAATTTACGTGTTGTTCGATTTGTGTAATTATTCTCGTTTTTTTTATTTGTCTTTTACGGTTGATTTTTTTCTTCTCTTTTTGATTTTCTTCCTGAAATCACGCAAAAATCTTTTGTTAGGTTAACATTTTCTTCTGACACGTCAGATACACTTTCGGCGACATTATTACTCTTGTCTGATTCACTACTCAGTCCTCTATATATTACACCATGTACTCATTCTCTTTCAGGCACTCGAAAAAAAAAATGGAAAGTACTTCGTCCCAGCACATTAAAAAAATTTGTGTCTTTGGAGGTGTTTATCCAGGGAAAAATAACATATTCGCTGATGAAGCCATAAGAGTTGGAGTAATACTTGCCCAACAAAAGATCCACTTGATTTATGGAGGCGGTAGTACGGGTTTAATGGGAGCAGTCGCTACAGCAGCACACGCCGGAGGAAGTCCAGTTCTAGGAATCGTGCCAAAACTATTCACAAGTTTTTGTGGACCTACCGTGGGTAAGGAAATACAAGTCTGGAGTGTCCCTGAACGGATAACAATCATGTACCATTCTGCCGATGCATTCATTGCTTTACCAGGAGGTCTGGGTACATTGGAAGAAATAGCTTGCGTGGCTTCTTGGTCATCTTTGGTCACAAATAAGAAACCCATTGGTTTGCTTAATATTAATGGTTATTTTAGTAATTTGCTTTTATATTTAGATAATGCTGTGGATAATGGATTCATGTTTTCAGAGGCAAGGAGAACCATAATTTCTGCTACAACCATTGAAGATTTACTTAAAAAGCTCCAAGCTTATGAGTGTTTATCTGCTACGGTTGTTTCGCAAACGCTCGGAAAAAGAAAAAGAGATATGGACGAGCAAGGAGTGGATTGCACTTTGTCTTTGTGACATTATCTAACATTTTGCTTGTTGTGTCTCAGTTATAATAAGTGGTTAGCAACCTCTGCAGGTAATATCTCCTAAATTCTACCTTTAAAATTTGACATTGGGAACAATGTCATATTTTAGTAGGGGGTAAGGGACATATTTTGCTAATTTAAAAAAAAAAAAAAAATTTAAGAAGTATTCATTCTGAACAAGGTCTGAGTAAGGGAGACTTGAGACATACCTTGTCAGTTTGATTTCTTCTTTTCAAAAAAAAAAAAAAAAAAAAAAGAAAAAGAGTTTGTTGTGTTTTAAGCAATTTAGAAGTATTCATTCTGAACAAGGTCTGAGTAAGGGAGACTTGAGACATACCTTGTCAGTTTGATTTTAATCTTTTTATGTTTACTTGTTAATTTTTGTTTAGTATTTTAGGATTATTTAGGTTGCATGGTTTTGTTTTGTTTTGAGTCTTAGTTGTTCCTATTCTTATGTTATTAGTTCTTTTCTCTTACACATGATTCTTTCATTTGAGTTAATAGACTTACATTGAGGACAATGTAAGAATTAAGTGTGGGGGGGAATGATTTAGGATTTCTTTTATTTTTGTCTACTATTTTTTTTTCTTTATTATTATTATTAATTTTTTTTTTTGTGAGTTTTAGTTCCTTTTTAATACAATGATGAGATATGAATTGCATAAGTCTAAAACAGATTTATTAGTGAGAAGATTTTCATGAGAATTGAGCTTGATGTCAACCTTTTTATGAGCCAATGTTAATATAATATGTTGATTGAGAAAGAAGCATGTTTAGACTTAAAACTGACTTGTATAATCATCATTGTGAGTTTTTGAGCCTAAAATGATTGATGCATTATACAAATCAATCTAATTTCTTTCTTGAGTGCTCTTATGATTACATGATTCTCTAGAACTTGCTTTAAACCGTTTGAGACTATATTGATGCATGTGACAACATGAATATGATAGAGGCATTAGGATTTTTAGCCAGGGCCAAACAGCCATCCCTTATTGATGTTCCAAGAGAACACACCCTTAGTGAACCAATTTGAGCCTACATTGAATAAGCTATCTCTTTGGTAACCATAACTTGTCCCTAACCTAAATATACTTATATCTTTACCTTTGTTCCAAAGATGAATTAGCATGATTTGAGACAAGTTGCAAAGACAAGGGATATTTTTTGGTTGGAAACAAGAAATAAGTGTGGGGGGAAAAGAAAAGAAAAGTCAAGAGAAAAAGAAACGGAATACTGGCAAATACATTCCTATGTAAAAAAAAAAATATGAATCATCTCTTGAATTTGTGGAAAAGGAAAAAGATGTTACAAAGTTGTTTAGAATGAAGAAAAGGCCCAACATGAATATCCGGCCTAGGTGACTATGTACTTGTAAAAAATTTTGAGAAGTTTCTTTGTATGATCTTTTTATGTCTCTAAACTTTATGAACTCTTTGGAACCTTTGTGATATCTTTATCCTTTTGTTCATCAACCACATTACAAACCCCTTGGCCCCATTACAACCTTGATTAAAGACCTCTTGATTCATGAAGTTGTATGATCTAAATAGTGGAGAATAGGTGGACAAGCAAGAATATGGTAGAACTGTTTTCATGAGATTGATTGAGTGTAAACACTTCACCACTACTTTAAAGAGTGAAAATCATGAGGGTATCCCATGTGAGAAGTTGAGATTAAATTTGAACATGCAATATTTTGATTGAGATATGTTATGCTAATATTGGCTTAACTCAAACAATTTACATTCAAGCATGATTTTTTGTGAAATTCTTTAAGCTATTGATTAGTTTATAAGACTTGTTCAAATATTGTCTCTAATTTGTATTGAAAGGATTAGGAGTAAATATTTTTAGTATATGTAGTTTATTTATATTTTAGTTTTTCAATGTTTGTGGGTATCGTTCTAGTAAACCCTCACGAGACTAAACTCGTCCACTAGGGATACCTAGGGGTTTAAAGGCTTGTGTCACATGCTAAGTGCCACCGTGATTTCCTACGAAAATGGATTAGATTAGATTTTCTTATTTTATTTTCATTGAGTCGTTGCTAGGGACTAGCAACAATCTAAGTGTGGGGGTGTGATAACTCGTATAATTATATAGTTTTTAGTTATGTTTTATTATTGTTTTGTGTCAAATACGAGTTATTATTGTTTAGTCTAATTGTGTTTATGATCTTTTATATTTTTATGTATTTTGGTGTTTTTCACAAGTTTCTTTGAGTGATTTCAGATTACTAGAATTAAGGGCAAATCCAGTTCAGTTCCAGTTCCGACACCTTTTGCCATATCAGCTATATCTCGAGTTTCACTGAAGCAATAAGGCTGAAATTTGTAGCCATGCAAAGCTAAGAGGCATATCTATCTTTTTCATGTTTTACACTTCTTGAAACGGAGTCTTTTTCCCTAGCGAAATCGACCATCAAGTTGGCTGATGTGCAATGACGTCTGTGCTGACCTGTTTTCGTATTATGCCCATATCTTCTTATCCACATCAGAAAATGAGCTGATTCCAACGGCTATGGATCAGTAACTGATAGGGTAACATTTTTATAGAAGACCATGTGATCAGATAAGGCCTCCAAAATTGACAAAATCGACCATCAAGTTGGCTGATCAAAATCGTCATGTATGACGAAAATTGTTAGAAAATGCACCCACCT
Source organism: Fremontodendron californicum (assembly GCA_030761205.1). NCBI lineage: Eukaryota > Viridiplantae > Streptophyta > Magnoliopsida > Malvales > Malvaceae > Fremontodendron > Fremontodendron californicum. The sequence continues at coordinate 8,567,266 of JAULJL010000037.1, forward strand.
ATTATACCTACCTTTGAAATTTGTAAAGTTTGTCTCTTGTCATTTAGCCCTCCAAAATGTGTATAAATAGAGGGCCTTGGATGATTGTAAGGGATCATTGATAACTCGTATAATTATATAGTTTTTAGTTATGTTTTATTATTGTTTTGTGTCAAATACGAGTTATTATTGTTTAGTCTAATTGTGTTTATGATCTTTTATATTTTTATGTAATTTGGTGTTTTTCACAAGTTTCTTTGAGTGATTTCAGATTACTAGAATTAAGGGCAAATCCAGTTCAGTTCCAGTTCCGACACATTTTGCCATATCAGCTATATCTGGAGTTTCACTGAAGCAATAAGGCTGAAACTTTAACCGTGCAAAGTTAAGAGGCATATCTATCTTTTTCATGTTTTACACTTCTTGAAACGGAGTCGTTTCGCATTTTGACCATATCGTCCGATACACATCATCAAATGAGCTGATTCCAACGGCTATGGATCCGTAACTGATAGGGGAACCGTTTTCTAGAAGACCATGTGATCAGATAAGGCCTGCAAAATTGACAAAATCGACCATCAAGTTGGCTGATCAAAATCGTCATGTATGACGAAAATTGTTAGAAAATGCACCCACCTATTATACCTACCTTTGAAATTTGTAAAGCTTGTCTCTTGTCATTTAGCCCTCCAAAATGTGTATAAATAGAGGGCCTTGGATGATTGTAAGGGATCATATTGTACATAGGTAGGATATTAGCCATTTTAATAAAATTCTCTAAGTTTTCTTCTTCTTTCTTTTCTCTAGTTTTCTTTCTTTTCTCTAGTTTTCTTTTTCTTTAGAGAGAGCAAGAGGTTGGATAATTAATATTCTTCCTCTTCTTCTTTCTTTCTTTTATTTTCTTCTTAGATTTTCTTTAATTTTATGTTTATGTTTATAATGCCTATGCTAGGCTAAACTTCTATTTGGTTAAGGGTGATTTCAAAGCCCTAGACATGTTTTGTGATTGATTTTCAGATTCTATCTATCATTAATTTTCTATCAAAGTTGCTTATGTTCTTCTACAAGAATTGTTCATGATGTTGTCTAGATTTATTTAGGTGTACAACTAGATAGATCTTGATAATTATCTATTGCTAGTTTAGGAGTCTTGATCCGTGTAATTGTCTTGATTTCCTATTCATAAGTGGCAATTTGTGATTAATGATTATGGTCAAGTTTTCAATAATTGCAAAGTGGAACATAACCTAAGTTGAACAATCCGAGCTTATGTGTTTGTTGCTTAGATCAACCTATCTTTCTCATCATAAAGCTGCCATTAAATTGAATTTAGAGAGCTTATTCTAGGTTGTTTAATGGTTAGAGATTAAATAGAGAGCTTGTTCTATTTAACGACAAACTAAGGAAAGATTGGGGTAACAGAGCTTGTTGTTATCTACGGTTGTTAACTTTGATAGTTGGTTGATATTGATAGATCTGAAATTGATTCTTAATGATGTCTAGTGGTGGAGAATGAAACCTTAACCATATTTTTCATATTTGATTCTTCTTACTTATTTGTTTTCTTACTTTTAGTTTGCTTATTTTTTATATTTATTTTTATTGGCTGGTTATACCGCCTAATTTGTATATTAACTTTGTTTTATTTTTATTGGCTGGTTATACCGCCTAATTTAGTATATATATTTTTATTGGCTGGTTATACCGCCTAATTTAGTATATATATTTTTATTGGCTGGTTATACCGCCTTGCATCTTATTCTTATTATTTACTTTAGTTTAAATCTGGCTTCAAAAACCCCTTTTCTTTTATTGTTCTTGAATTTAAGTTTTAAACTATTAACTTATAAACTAAAACCCAATCCCTGAGGACTCGACCCTTGCTAACTACTATACTTACAATTTATCTTTTTAGTGCAAGGTTAAATAAGATACACTCTTTTGGGTGCATCAAATTTTTGGCGCCGTTGCCGGGGATTGCTTTCTTTAGTTTATTTGTTACTTGGTTTATTCTTATTTTCAGTTCTAATTAGTTTTATTTTCTTGTACATACAAGTTTTTCTTTTCAAATTTTCAAAAAAAAAAAAAAAAAAAAACAATGGAATTGAGCAATCTAACACTTGAAGAGTTGGTGGCATACATGAACATGGAGAATCAACAAGCCAATCTCACCTCCCCAGTTCAACAATTGGCCATGGGAGGATGTCAAGGCCATCAAGTGTTCCAAGACCAACAGTATGATCATTACTCAAACACTTACCATGAGGGATGGTGGGATCATACTAATTATGGCTACTCGAAAAATTACCAAGAAGTAGATCCTTATGCCAATTACACTCATCCATCTAGCTTCAATCAATCATGGTCTCAAGAACCAGATCTTTTTCAACCACCACATATGACTCAAAACTCAGGTAATTCTTTAGAAGATCTTGTGTATTCTCTTGTTACTGATACTTTGCAATTTCAACAGGAAACAAGGGCAAGCATCCAGAGTTTGGAAAGGCAAATGAGCCTATTGGCTAGTAGTATGGTGGGATGGGTAGCACAAAGATCTGAAGAACTCCCAGCCCAAACGATGGTTAACCCAAAGGAGAATGCTACTATTGTGACCTTGAAGAATGAGGAACAAGATGAGGATGAAACAAAAATAGGGATGGATTCTATTCTTGAGGATAATGAAGCCAAAGATCCAAATAAGAGTATTTCGGCACCTGAGGTAACGTTTAAGGTTTCACTTTTTACTAATGTTTCTTCTCCACCTTTTCCTAGTAGATTTGCAAAGTTCAAGGAGGAAGAACATGAACAACACATGCCGGAAACCTTAAACAACTTGTTTGTGGAGGTCATTCAACAAGTATCAAAATATGCTCCATTCCTCGATGACATATGCACCACAAAGGATGATGGAATAATACTTGTAATGGAGAATGCATCCACTGTTGTGCAAAGAAAGCTTCCTCTCAAACGCATAAATTTGGGAAATTTCATGTATGAGCCTGACAAGCCTAAAAAGCCAAGAAGGGGAATTGGCTAGACTGGAAACAATCAATCAAGTGCTAATTGGGGGAGGCAGCCTAATTAGTGAAAGCATTGCCAAACTGCCATCCTCAGATTTGCTCTCTTTTTCTTTATCTTTTTCTTATGTTTCTTTGCTAATTGTGTTTAGTGTTTCTAAGTTCATTTAGGCTGCATAAGTTTATTTTGTTTATTAGTTCTTTTCACTTACACATGATTCTTTCATTTGGGATTAATAGCATTACATTAATGACAATGTAAGAATTATGTGTGGGGGGAAGAATTTAGGATTTTATTTAGAGTGTTTTGTTTTTGAGTCTTTTTATGTTGTTTTTCTTTCTGATCCTTGTTTTGAAAATAACTAGATGTAAATATCATTTTTAATTTTTTACCCCGGTTAAATGGCGGATAACGGTACTCCGTGATTATTTAAATCGGTTCCATCAGCTACCCACAAAACTGATATTGTATATAAATTTCTCTTCCAATTTCTCTTTCATTTTTTTTCATTTTTTTTTTCAGGATGGATGATATTCTCACAAGATTGCAGAAACGATTTCCTCCTTTTCCTCGAAATATTTTACTGAAGCTTTACCAAGTTCGACTTGAAAGATTAAGAATGCTTATGCACAAAGGGATTCCTGGAGACATACGTTGGATAATTGAAGCCAAGGTACGTGAAGATGAATATCTTCCTGTTTTGCATTTACCAGGTACAGGTAGAAGCACTTTTGCAAAGAAGCGACGAGCAAAGCGCATGAGTTCAAATTGCCACAAATGTGCACGATGGACGTGTAACGGTAAATGTCATTCTATTGGGATTTCGTCCTCTAATCGAGATGATAAAATTGAATTCATTAAGGATGGACTGAGTAAGGAGAATTTGGGTAATATCCAACTTTCTCTTGAGACGCATCCTAGTGGAGACGTGCAAAGAGAAATTCTTGATTTATGGCCGCAATTCCAAAGGGAATGGCAACATCTTGGGAATCTGATGTTAAAAGACCCTGTTTGCCAGCTTGTAAGAAAACTGGATGGGAAGCATATCCTCGACTCATAGAAGGCGTTTAATCCGTTTCTGGACGTAAAACCAGAGGAAGATGTGAGCCACAATCACAACTACAATAAATGACTTCTCAGTTTTTGGTTTGATTTGCAATAACTTTATTTTGGTTTAATTTACGTGTTGTTCGATTTGTGTAATTATTCTCGTTTTTTTTTATTTGTCTTTTACGGTTGATTTTTTCTTCTCTTTTTGATTTTCTTCCTGAAATCACGCAAAAATCTTTTGTTAGGTTAATATTTTCTTCTGACAGGTCAGATACACTTTCGGCGACATTATTACTCTTGTCTGATTCACTACTGAGTCCTCTATATATTACACCATGTACTCATTCTCTTTCAGGCACTCGAAGAAAAAAAAATGGAAAGTACTTCATCCCAGCGCATTAAAAAAATTTGTGTCTTTGGAGGTGCTTATCCAGGAAAAAATAACATATTCGCTGATGAAGCCATAAGAGTTGGAGTAATACTTGCCCAACAAAAGATCCACTTGATTTATGGAGGCGGTAGTACGGGTTTAATGGGAGCAGTCGCTACAGCAGCACACGCCGGAGGAAGTCCAGTTCTAGGAATCGTGCCAAAACTATTCAAAAGTTTTTGTGGACCTACCGTGGGTAAGGAAATACATGTCTGGAGTATCCCTGAACGGATAACAATCATGTACCATTCTGCCGATGCATTCATTGCTTTACCAGGAGGTCTGGGTACATTGGAAGAAATAGCTTGCGTGGCTTCTTGGTCATCTTTGGTCACAAATAAGAAACCCATTGGTTTGCTTAATATTAATGGTTATTTTAGTAATTTGCTTTCATATTTAGATAATGCTGTGGATAATGGATTCATGTTTTCAAAGGCAAGGAGAACCATAATTTCTGCTACAACCATTGAAGATTTACTTAAAAAGCTCCAAGCTTATGAGTGTTTATCTGCTACGGTTGTTTCGCAAACGCTCGGAAAAAGAAAAAGAGATATGGACGAGCAAGGAGTGGATTGCACTTTGTCTTTGTGACATTATCTAACATTTTGCTTGTTGTGTCTCAGTTATAATAAGTGGTTAAGCAACCTCTGCAGGTAATATCTCCTAAATTCTACCTTTAAAATTTGACATTGGGGACAATGCCATATTTTAGTAGGGGGTAAGGGACATATTTTGCTAATTTAAAAAAAAAAAATAAAAAAAAAAATTATTAAGAAGTATTCATTCTGAACAAGGTCTGAGTAAGGGAGACTTGAGACATACCTTGTCAGTTTGATTTCTTCTTTTCCAAAAAAAAAAAAAAAAAAAAAAAAAAAAGAGAGTTTGTTGTGTTTTAAGCAATTTAGAAGTATTCATTCTGAACAAGGTCTGAGTAAGGGAGACTTGAGACATACCTTGTCAGTTTGATTTTAATCTTTTTATGTTTACTTGTTAATTTTTGTTTAGTATTTTAGGATTATTTAGGTTGCATGGTTTTGTTTTGTTTTGAGTCTTAGTTGTTCCTATTCTTATGTTATTAGTTCTTTTCTCTTACACATGATTCTTTCATTTGAGTTAATAGACTTACATTGAGAACAATGTAAGAATTAAGTGTGGGGGGGAATGATTTAGGATTTCTTTTAGTTTTGTCTACTATTTTTTTTTCTTTATTATTATTATTATTTTTTTTTGTGAGTTTTAGTTCCTTTTTAATACAATGATGAGATATGAATTGCATAAGTCTAAAACAGATTTATTAGTGAGAAGATTTTCATGAGAATTGAGCTTGATGTCAACCTTTTTAAGAGCCAATGTTAATATAATATGTTGATTGAGAAAGAAGCATGTTTAGACTTAATCTGACTTGTATAATCATCCTTGTGAGTTTTTGAGCCTATAATGATTGATGCATTATACAAATCAATCTAATTTCTTTCTTGAGTGCTCTTATGATTACATGATTCTCTAGAACTTGCTTTAAACCGTTTGAGACTATATTGATGCATGTGACAACATGAATATGATAGAGGCATTAGGATTTTTAGCCAGGGCCAAACAGCCATCCCTTATTGATGTTCCAAGAGAACACACCCTTAGTGAACCAATTTGAGCCTACATTGAATAAGCTATCTCTTTGGTAACCATAACTTGTCCCTAACCTAAATATACTTATATCTTTACCTTTGTTCCAAAGAAGAATTAGCATGATTTGAGACAAGTAGCAAAGACAAGGGATATTTTTTGGTTAGAAACAAGAAATAAGTGTGGGGGGAAAAGAAAAGAAAAGTCAAGAGAAAAAGAAATGGAATACTGGCAAATACATTCCTATGTAAAAAAAAAAAAAAAATATGAATCATCTCTTGAATTTGTGGAAAAAGAAAAAGATATTACAAAGTTGTTTAGAATGAAGAAAAGGCCCAACATGAATATCCGGCCTAGGTGACTATGTACTTGTAAAGAGTTTTGAGAAGTTTCTTTGTATAATCTTTTTATGTCTATAAACTTTATGAACTCTTTGGAACCTTTGTGATATCTTTATCCTTTTGTTCTTCAACCACATTACAAACCCCTTGGCCCCATTACAACCTTGATTAAAGACCTCTTGATTTATGAAGTTGCATGATCTTTTAGTGGAGAATAGGTGGACAAGCAAGCATATGGTAGAAGTGTTTTCATGAGATTGATTGAGTGTAAACACTTTACCACTACTTTAAAGAGTGAAAATCAAGGGCGTATCCCATGTGAGAAGTTGAGATTAAGTTTGAATATGCACTATTTTGATTGAAATATGTTATGTTAATATTGGCTTAACTCAAACTATTTACATTCAAGCAAGATTTTTTGTGAATTTCTTTGAGCTATTGATTAGTTTTTAAGACTTGTCCAATGATTATCTCTAATTTATATTGGAAGGATTAGTTATAATTATTATTTTTAGTTTTTCTTATGTTTTCAATGTTTGTGGGTATCGTCCTAGTAAACCCTCACGAGACTAAACTCGTCCACTAGGGACACCTAGGGGTTTAAAGGCTTGTGTCACATGCTAAGTGCCACCGTGATTTCCTACGAAAATGGATTAGATTAGATTTTCTTATTTTATTTTTATTGAGTCGTTGCTAGGGACTAGCAACAATCTAAGTGTGGGGGTGTGATAACTCGTATAATTATATAGTTTTTAGTTATGTTTTATTATTGTTTTGTGTCAAATACGAGTTATTATTGTTTAGTCTAATTGTGTTTATGATCTTTTATATTTTTATGTAATTTGGTGTTTTTCACAAGTTTCTTTGAGTGATTTCAGATTACTAGAATTAAGGGCAAATCCAGTTCAGTTCCAGTTCCGACACCTTTTGCCATATCAGCTATATCTGGAGTTTCACTGAAGCAATAAGGCTGAAACTTTAACCGTGCAAAGTTAAGAGGCATATCTATCTTTTTCATGTTTTACACTTCTTGAAACGGAGTCGTTTTCCCTAGCGAAATCAACCATCAAGTTGGCTGATGTGCAATGACGTCTGTCCTGAGCAGTTTTCGCATTTTGACCATATCGTCCGATACACATCATCAAATGAGCTGATTCCAAGGGCTATGGATCCGTAACTGATAGGGGAACCGTTTTCTAGAAGACCATGTGATCAGATAAGGCCTGCAAAATTGACAAAATCGACCATCAAGTTGGCTGATCAAAATCGTCATGTATGACGAAAATTGTTAGAAAATGCACCCACCTATTATACCTACCTTTGAAATTTGTAAAGCTTGTCTCTTGTCATTTAGCCCTCCAAAATGTGTATAAATAGAGGGCCTTGGATGATTGTAAGGGATCATATTGTACATAGGTAGGATATTAGCCATTTTAATAAAATTCTCTAAGTTTTCTTCTTCTTTCTTTTCTCTAGTTTTCTTTCTTTTCTCTAGTTTTCTTTTTCTTTAGAGAGAGCAAGAGGTTGGATAATTAATATTCTTCCTCTTCTTCTTTCTTTCTTTTATTTTCTTCTTAGATTTTCTTTAATTTTATGTTTATGTTTATAATGCCTATGCTAGGCTAAACGTCTATTTGGTTAAGGGTGATTTCAAAGCCCTAGACATGTTTTGTGATTGATTTTCAGATTCTATCTATCATTAATTTTCTATCAAAGTTGCTTATGTTCTTCTACAAGAATTGTTCATGATGTTGTCTAGATTTATTTAGGTGTACAACTAGATAGATCTTGATAATTATCTATTGCTAGTTTAGGAGTCTTGATCCGTGTAATTGTCTTGATTTCCTATTCATAAGTGGCAATTTGTGATTAATGATTATGGTCAAGTTTTCAATAATTGCAAAGTGGAACATAACCTAAGTTGAACAATCCGAGCTTATGTGTTTGTTGCTTAGATCAACCTATCTTTCTCATCATAAAGCTGCCATTAAATTGAATTTAGAGAGCTTATTCTAGGTTGTTTAATGGTTAGAGATTAAATAGAGAGCTTGTTCTATTTAACGACAAACTAAGGAAAGATTGGGGTAACAGAGCTTGTTGTTATCTACGGTTGTTAACTTTGATAGTTGGTTGATATTGATAGATCTGAAATTGATTCTTAATGATGTCTAGTGGTGGAGAATGAAACCTTAACCATATTTTTCATATTTGATTCTTCTTACTTATTTGTTTTCTTACTTTTAGTTTGCTTATTTTTTATATTTATTTTTATTGGCTGGTTATACCGCCTAATTTGTATATTAACTTTGTTTTATTTTTATTGGCTGGTTATACCGCCTAATTTAGTATATATATTTTTATTGGCTGGTTATACCGCCTAATTTAGTATATATATTTTTATTGGCTGGTTATACCGCCTTGCATCTTATTCTTATTATTTACTTTAGTTTAAATCTGGCTTCAAAAACCCCTTTTCTTTTATTGTTCTTGAATTTAAGTTTTAAACTATTAACTTATAAACTAAAACCCAATCCCTGAGGACTCGACCCTTGCTAACTACTATACTTACAATTTATCTTTTTAGTGCAAGGTTAAATAAGATACACTCTTTTGGGTGCATCAATCATATTGTACATAGGTAGGATATTAGCCATTGTAATAAAATTCTCTAAGTTTTCTTCTTCTTTCTTTTCTCTAGTTTTCTTTTTCTTTAGAAAGAGCAAGAGGTTGGATAATTAATACTCTTCTTCTTCTTCTTTCTTTCTTTTATTTTCTTCTTAGATTCTATTTAATTTTATGTTTATAATGCCTATGCTAGGCTAAACTTCTATTTGGTTAAGGGTGATTTCAAAGCCCTAGACATGTTTTGTGATTGATTTTCAGATTCTATCTATAATTAATTTTCTATCAAAGTTGCTTATGTTCTTCTACAAGAATTGTTCATGATGTTGTCTTGATTTATTTAGGTGTACAACTAGATAGATCTTGATAATTATCTATTTCTAGTTTAGGAGTCTTGATCCGTGTAATTGTCTTGATTTCCTATTCATAAGTGGCAATTTGTGATTAATGATTATGGTCAAGTTTTCAATAATTGCAAAGTGGAACATAACCTAAGTTGAACAATCCGAGCTTATGTGTTTGTTGCTTAGATCAACCTATCTTTCTCATCATAAAGCTGCCATTAAATTGAATTTAGAGAGCTTATTCTAGGTTGTTTAATGGTTAGAGATTAAATAGAGAGCTTGTTCTATTTAACGACAAACTAAGGAAAGATTGGGGTAACAGAGCTTGTTGTTATCTACGGTTGTTAACTTTGATAGTTGGTTGATATTCATAGATCTGAAATTGATTCTTAATGATGTCTAGTGGTGGAGAATGAAACCTTAACCATATTTTTCATATTTGATTCTTCTTACTTACTTGTTTTCTTACTTTTTTAGTTTGCTTATTTTTAAAAGTATATTTATTTTTATTGGCTGGTTATACCGCCTAATTTGTATATTAACTTTGTTTTATTTTTATTGGCTGGTTATATCGCCTAATTTAGTATATATATTTTTATTGGCTGGTTATACCGCCTAATTTAGTATATATATTTTTATTGGCTGGTTATACCGCCTTGCATCTTATTCTTATTATTTACTTTAGTTTAAATCTGATTTCAAAAACCCCTTTTCTTTTATTGTTCTTGAATTTAAGTTTTAAACTATCAACTTATAAACTGAAACCCAATCCCTGAGGACTCGACCCTTGCTAACTACTATACTTACAATTGATCTTTTTAGTGCAAGGTTAAATAAGATACATTCTTTTGGGTGCATCAGGTGCCGAAATACTCTTATTTGGATCATTGGCTTCATTATCCTCAAGAATAGAATTCATCTCTAATTTTGTCTCATCCTCATCTTGTTCCTCATTCCTCAAGGTCACAATAGTAGCATTCTCCTTTGGGTTAATCATCGTTTGGGCAGGGAGTTCTTCAGATCTTTGAGCTACCCATCCCACCATACTACTAGTCAATTGGATCATTTGATTTTCCAAACTCTGGATGCTTGCCCTTGTTTCCTGTTGAAATTGCAAAGTATCAGTAACAAGAGAATAGACAAGATCTTCTAAAGAAGTACCTGAGTTTTGAGTCATATGTGGTGGTTGAAAAAGATCTGGTTCTTGGGACCATGATTGATTGAAGCTAGATGGATGAGTGTAATTGGCATAAGGATCTACTTCTTGGTAATTTTTCGAGTAGCCATAATTAGTATGATCCCACCATCCCTCATGGTAAGTGTTTGAGTGATTTCAGATTACTAGAATTAAGGGCAAATCCAGTTCAGTTCCAGTTCCGACACATTTTGCCATATCAGCTATATCTGGAGTTGCACTGAAGCAATAAGGCTGAAATTTGTAGCCATGCAAAGCTAAGAGGCATATCTATCTTTTTCATGTTTTATACTTCTTGAAACGGAGTCGTTTTCCCTAGCGAAATCGACCATCAAGTTGGCTGATGTGCAATGACGTCTGTGCTGACCGGTTTTCGTATTTTGCCCATATCTGCTTATCCACATCAGCAAATGAGCTGATTCCAATGGCTATGGATCCGTAACTGATACGGGAACCTTTGTCTAGAAGACCATATGATCAGATCAGGCCTCTAATATTGACGAAATCGACCATCAAGTTGGCTGATGTGCAATGACGTCTGTGCTGACATGTTTTCGTATTTTGCCCATATCTGCTTATCCACATCAGCAAATGAGCTGATTCCAACGGCTATGGATCCGTAACTGATAGGGAAACCTTTTTCTAGAAGACCATGTGATCAGATCAGGCCTCCAACATTGACGAAATCGACCATCAAATTGGCTGATCAAAATTGTCATACAATATGACGAAAATTGTTAGAAAAATTCACCCACCTATTATACCTACCTTTGAAATTTGTAAAGCTTGTCTCTTGTCATTTAGCCTTCCAAAATGTGTATAAATAGAGGGCCTTGGATGATTGTAGAGGATGATATTGTACATAGGTAGGATATTAGCCATTGTAATAAAATTCTCTAAGTTTTCTTCTTCTTTCTTTTCTCTAGTTTTCTTTTTCTTTAGAAAGAGCAAGAGGTTGGATAATTAATATTCTTCTTCTTCTTCTTTCTTTCTTTTATTTTCTTCTTAGATTCTATTTAATTTTATGTTTATAATGCCTATGCTAGGCTAAACTTCTATTTGGTTAAGGGTGATTTCAAAGCCCTAGACATGTTTTGTGATTGATTTTCAGATTCTATCTATCATTAATTTTCTATCAAAGTTGCTTATGTTCTTCTACAAGAATTGTTCATGATGTTGTCTTGATTTATTTAGGTGTACAACTAGATAGATCTTGATAATTATCTATTGCTAGTTTAGGAGTCTTGATCCGTGTAATTGTCTTGATTTTCTATTCATAAGTGGCAATTTGTGATTAATGATTATGGTCAAGTTTTCAATAATTGCAAAGTGGAACATAACCTAAGTTGAACAATCCGAGCTTATGTGTTTGTTGCTTAGATCAACCTATCTTTCTCATCATAAAGCTGCCATTAAATTGAATTTAGAGAGCTTATTCTAGGTTGTTTAATGGTTAGAGATTAAATAGAGAGCTTGTTCTATTTAACGACAAACTAAGGAAAGATTGGGGTAACAGAGCTTGTTGTTATCTACGGTTGTTAACTTTGATAGTTGGTTGATATTGATAGATCTGAAATTGATTCTTCATGATGTCTAGTGGTGGAGAATGAAACCTTAACCATATTTTTCATATTTGATTCTTCTTACTTACTTGTTTTCTTAATTTTCTAGTTTGCTTATTTTTAAAAGTATATTTATTTTTATTGGCTGGTTATACCGCCTAATTTGTATATTAACTTTGTTTTATTTTTATTGGCTGGTTATACCGCCTAATTTAGTATATATATTTTTATTGGCTGGTTATACCGCCTTGTTTGTATATTAACTTTGTTTTATTGGCTGGTTATACCGCCTAATTTATTATATATATTTTTATTGGCTGGTTATACCGCCTTGCATCTTATTCTTATTATTTACTTTAGTTTAAATCTGGCTTCAAAAACCCCTTTTCTTTTATTGTTTTCTTTGAACGTAAGTTATAAACTAATAACTCATAGATTAAAACCCAATCCCTGAGGACTCGACCCTTGCTAATCATTATACTTACAATTGATCTTTTTAGTGCAAGGTTAAATAAGATACACTCTTTTGGGTGCATCAAATTTTTGGCGCCGTTGCCGGGGATTGCTTTCTTTAGTTTATTAGTTCATTGGTTTATTCTTATTTTCAGTTGTAATTAATTTTATTTTTCTTGTACATACAAGTTTTTCTTATCAAATTTTGAAAAAAAAAAAAAAAAAAACGATGGAATTGAGCAATCTAACACTTGAAGAGTTGGTGGCATACATGAACATGGAAAATCAACAAGCCAATCTCACCTACCCAGTTCAACAATTGGCCATGGGAGGATGTCAAGGCCATCAAGTGTTCCAAGACCAACTGTATGATCATTACTCAAACACTTACCATGAGGGATGGTGGGATCATACTAATTATGGCTACTCAGAAAATTACCAAGAAGTAGATCCTTATGCCAATTACACTCATCCATCTAACTTCAATCAATCATGGTCTCAAGAACCAGATCTTCTTCAACCACCACATATGACTCAAAACTCAGGTACTTCTTTAGAAGATCTTGTCGATTCTCTTGTTACTAATACTTTGCAATTTCAACAGGAAACAAGGGCAAGCATCCGGAGTTTGGAAAGGCAAATGAGCCTATTGGCTAGTAGTATGGTGGTATGGGTAGCACAAAGATCTGAAGAACTCTCTGCCCAAACAATGATTAACCCAAAAGAGAATACTACTATTGTGACTTTGAGGAATGAGGAACAAGATGAGGATGAGACAGAATTAGAGATGGATTCTATTCTTGAGGATAATGAAGCCACAAATACAAATAAGAGTATTTCGGCACCTGAGGTAACGTTTGAGATTCCAATTTTTACTAATGTTTCTTCTCCACCTTTTCCTAGTAGATTCGCAAAGTTCAAGGAGGATGAACATGAACAAGACACGCTGGAAACCTTAAACAGTTTGTTTGTGGATGTCATTCAACAAGTACCAAAAGATGCACCATTCCTCGATGAGATATGCACCACCAAGGATGATGGAATAATACTTGTAATGGAGAATGCATCCACTGTTGTGCAAAGAAAGCTTCCTCTCAAACGCATAAATTTGGGAAATTTCATGTATGAGCCTGACAAGCCTAAAAAGCCAAGAAAGGGTGTTGGTTAGATTCAAAACACTAACTCAAGTGTTAATTGGGAAGGCAGCCCAATTAAAGATGAAATTGCCAACCTTCCATATTCAGATTTGCTTTCTCTTTCTCTTTCTTTTCCTTTTTCTTTTATTATTTTTATTGTTTTTATTTTATTTCTTATGTTTATTTGTTAATTGTGTTTACTGCTTTTAAGTTCATTTAGGCTGCATAAGTTTCTTTTGTTTAATAGTTCTTTTCTCTTACATATAATTCTTGCATTGGGGGATAATAGCATTACATTAATGACAATGTAAGAGTTATGTGTGGGGGGAAGAATTTAGGATTTTATTTAGAGTGTTTTGTTTTTGAGTCTTTTTATGTTGTTTTTCTTTCTGATCCTGGTTTTGAAAATAACTAGATGTAAATATAATTTTTAATTTTTTTACCCCGGTTAAATGGCGGATAACGGTACTCCGCAATTATTTAAATCGGTTCCATCAGCTACCCACAAAACTGATATTGTATATAAACTTCTCTTCCAATTTCTCTTTCATTTTTTTTCATTTTTTTTTCAGGATGGATGATATTCTCACAAGATTGCAGAAACGATTTCCTCCTTTTCCTCGAAATATTTTACTGAAGCTTTACCAAGTTCGATTTGAAAGATTAAGAATGCTTATGCACAAAGGGATTCCTGGAGGCATACGTTGGATAATTGAAGCCAAGGTACGTGAAGATGAATATCTTCCTGTTTTACATTTACCAGGTACAGGTAGAAGCACTTTTGCAAAGAAGCGACGAGCAAAGCGCATGAGTTCAAATTGCCACAAATGTGCACGATGGACGTGTAACGGTAAATGTCGTTCTATTGGGATTCCGTCCTCTAATCGAGATGATAAAATTGAATTCATTAAGGATGGACTGAGTAAGGAGAATTTGGGTAATATCCAACTTTCTCTTGAGACGCATCCTAGTGGAGATGTACAAAGAGAAATTCTTGATTTATGGCCGCAATTCCAAAGAGAATGGCAACATCTTGGGAATCTGATGTTAAAAGACCCTGTTTGTCAGCTTGTAAGAAAACTGGATGGGAAGCATATCCTCGACTCATAGAAGGCGTTTAAGCCGTTTCTGGACGTAAAACCAGAGGAAGATGTGAGCCACAATCACAACTACAATAAATGACTTCTCAGCTTTTGGTTTGATTTGCAATAACTTCATTTTGGTTTAATTTACGTGTTGTTCGATTTGTGTAATTATTCTCGTTTTTTTTATTTGTCTTTTACGGTTGATTTTTTCTTCTCTTTTTGATTTTCTTCCTGAAATCACGTAAAAATCTTTTGTTAGGTTAAAATTTTCTTCTGACAGGTCAGATACACTTTCGGCGACATTATTACTCTTGTCTGATTCACTACTCAGTCCTCTATATATTACACCATGTACTCATTCTCTTTCAGGCACTCGAAGAAAAAAAAAATGGAAAGTACTTCATCCCAGCGCATTAAAAAAATTTGTGTCTTTGGAGGTGCTTATCCAGGGAAAAATAACATATTCGCTGATGAAGCCATAAGAGTTGGAGTAATACTTGCCCAACAAAAGATCCACTTGATTTATGGAGGCGGTAGTACGGGTTTAATGGGAGCAGTCGCTACAGCAGCACACGCCGGAGGAAGTCCAGTTCTAGGAATCGTGCCAAAACTATTCACAAGTTTTTGTGGACCTACCGTGGGTAAGGAAATACAAGTCTGGAGTATCCCTGAACGGATAACAATCATATACCATTCTGCCGATGCATTCATTGCTTTACCAGGAGGTCTGGGTACATTGGAAGAAATAGCTTGCGTGACTTCTTGGTCATCTTTGGTCATAAATAAGAAACCCATTGGTTTGCTTAATATTAATGGTTATTTTAGTAATTTGCTTTCATATTTAGATAATGCTGTGGATAATGGATTCATGTTTTCAGAGGCAAGGAGAACCATAATTTCTGCTACAACCATTGAAGATTTACTCAAAAAGCTCCAAGCTTATGAGTATTTATCTGCTACGGTTGTTTCGCAAACGCTCGGAAAAAGAAAAAGAGATATGGACGAGCAAGGAGTGGATTGCACTTTGTCTTTGTGACATTATCTAACATTTTGTTTGTTGTGTCTCAGTTATAATAAGTGGTTAGCAACCTCTACAGGTAATATCTCCTAAATTTTACCTTCTTTAAAAAAAAAAAAAAAAAAGTTTGTTGTGTTTTAAGCAATTTAGAAGTATTCATTCTGAACAAGGTCTGAGTAAGGGAGACTTGAGAGATACCTTGTCAGTTTGATTTCTTCTTTTCAAAAAAAAAAAAAGTTTGTTGTGTTTTAAGCAATTTAGAAGTATTCATTCTGAACAAGGTCTGAGTGATGCACCCAAAAGAGTGTATCTTATTTAACCTTGCACTAAAAAGATAAATTGTAAGTATAGTAGTTAGCAAGGGTCGAGTCCTCAGGGATTGGGTTTTAGTTTATAAGTTAATAGTTTAAAACTTAAATTCAAGAACAATAAAAGAAAAGGGGTTTTTGAAGCCAGATTTAAACTAAAGTAAATAATAAGAATAAGATGCAAGGCGGTATAACCAGCCAATAAAAATATATATACTAAATTAGGCGGTATAACCAGCCAATAAAAATATATATACTAAATTAGGCGGTATAACCAGCCAATAAAAATAAAACAAAGTTAATATACAAATTAGGCGGTATAACCAGCCAATAAAAATAAATATAAAAAATAAGCAAACTAAAAGTAAGAAAACAAATAAGTAAGAAGAATCAAATATGAAAAATATGGTTAAGGTTTCATTCTCCACCACTAGACATCATTAAGAATCAATTTCAGATCTATCAATATCAACCAACTATCAAAGTTAACAACCGTAGATAACAACAAGCTCTGTTACCCCAATCTTTCCTTAGTTTGTCGTTAAATAGAACAAGCTCTCTATTTAATCTCTAACCATTAAACAACCTAGAATAAGCTCTCTAAATTCAATTTAATGGCAGCTTTATGATGAGAAAGATAGGTTGATCTAAGCAACAAACACATAAGCTCGGATTGTTCAACTTAGGTTATGTTCCACTTTGCAATTATTGAAAACTTGACCATAATCATTAATCACAAATTGCCACTTATGAATAGGAAATCAAGACAATTACACGGATCAAGACTCCTAAACTAGCAATAGATAATTATCAAGATCTATCTAGTTGTACACCTAAATAAATCAAGACAACATCATGAACAATTCTTGTAGAAGAACATAAGCAACTTTGATAGAAAATTAATGATAGATAGAATCTGAAAATCAATCACAAAACATGTCTAGGGCTTTGAAATCACCCTTAACCAAATAGAAGTTTAGCCTAGCATAGGCATTGTAAACATAAACATAAAATTAAAGAAAATCTAAGAAGAAAATAAAAGAAAGAAAGAAGAAGAGGAAGAATATTAATTATCGAACCTCTTGCTCTCTCTAAAGAAAAAGAAAACTAGAGAAAAGAAAGAAAACTAGAGAAAAGAAAGAAGAAGAAAACTTAGAGAATTTTATTAAAATGGCTAATATCCTACCTATGTACAATATAATCCCTTACAATCATCCAAGGCCCTCTATTTATACACATTTTGGAGGGCTAAATGACAAGAGACAAGCTTTACAAATTTCAAAGTTAGGTATATGACGATTTTGATCAGCCAACTTGATGGTCGATTTCGTCAATATTGGAGGCCTGATCTGATCACATGGTCTTCTAGAAAAAGGTTCCCCTATCAGTTACGGAACCATAGCCGTTGGAGTCAGCTCATTTGCTGATGTGGTTAAGCAGATATGGGCAAAATACGAAAACATGTCAGCACAGACGTCATTGCACATCAGCCACGTTGATGGTCGATTTCTTCAATATTGGAGGCCTGATCTGATCACATGGTCTTCTAGACAAAGGTTCCCCTATCAGTTACGGAACCATAGCCGTTAGAATCAGCTCATTTTCTGATGTGGATAAGAAGATATGGGCATAATACGAAAACATGTCAGCACAGACGTCATTGCACATCAGCCAACTTGATGGTCGATTTCGCTAGGGAAAACGACTCCGTTTTAAGAAGTGTAAAACATGAAAAAGATAGATATGCCTCTTAGCTTTGCATGGCTACAAATTTCAGCCTTATTGCTTCAGTGAAACTCCAGATATAGCTGATATGGCAAAAGGTGTCGGAACTGAAACTGAACTGGATTTGCCCTTAATTCTAGTAATCTGAAATCACTCAAAGAAACTTGTGAAAAACACCAAAATACATAAAAATATAAAAGATCATAAACACAATTAGACTAAACAATAATAACTCGTATTTGACACAAAACATTAATAAAACATAACTAAAAACTATATAATTATACGAGTTATCACTGAGTAAGGGAGACTTGAGACATACCTTGTCAGTTTGATTTTAATCTTTTTATGTTTACTTGTTAATTTTTGTTTAGTATTTTAGAATTATTTAGGTTGCATGAGTTTGTTTTGTTTTGTTTTGAGTCTAGTTATTCCTATTCTTATGTTATTAGTTCTTTTCTCTTACACATGATTCTTTCATTTGGGTTAATAGACTTACATTGAGGACAATGTAAGAATTAAGTGTGGGGGGAATGATTTAGGATTTCTTTTATTTTTGTCTACTATTTTTTTTTTATGAGTCTTTATTATTATTATTTTTTTTTAGTGTGTTTTAGTTCCTTTTTAATACAATGATGAGATATGAATTGCATAAGTCTAAAACAGATTTATTAGTGAGAAGATTTTCATGAGAATTGAGCTTGATGTCAACCTTTTTATGAGCCAATGTTAATATGATATGTTGATTGAGAAAGAAGCATGTTTAGACTTAATCTGACTTGTATAATCATCCTTGTGAGTTTTTGAGCCTATAATGATTGATGCATTATACAAATCAATCTAATTTCTTTCTTGAGTGCTCTTATGATTACATGATTCTCTAGAACTTGCTTTAAACCATTTGAGACTATATTGATGCATGTAACAACATGAATATGATAGAGGCATTAGGATTATAACCAGAGCCAAACAGCCATCCATTATTAATGTTCTAAGAGAACATCCCCACTAGTGAGCCAATTTGAGCCTACATTAAATATGATGTTTTATTGGTAACCACAACTTACACCTAGCCTAAATATACTTATATCCTTACCCTTGTTCTAAAGATGGATTATATATTTTGAGACATATTGCAAAAAAACAAGGGATATTTTTAGTTAAAAATTTGGGTTAGAAACAAGAAATAAGTGTGGGGGGAAAAGAAAAGAAAAGTCAAGAGAAAAAGAAATGGAATACTGGCAAATACATTCCTATGTAAAAAAAAAAATATGAATCATCTCTTGAATTTGTGGAAAAAGAAAAAGATGTTACAAAGTTGTTTAGAATGAAGAAAAGGCACAACATGAATATCCGGCCTAGGTGACTATGTACTTGTAAAGAGTTTTGATAAGTTTGTTTGTATGATCTTATTATGTCTCTAAACTTTATGAACTCTTTGGAACCTTTGTGATATAGTTATCCTTTTGTTCTTCAACCACATTACAAACCCCTTGGCCCCATTACAACCTTGATTAAAGACCTCTTGATTCATGAAGTTGTATGATCTAAATAGTGGAGAATAGGTGGACAAGCAAGAATATGGTAGAACTGTTTTCATGAGATTGATTGAGTGTAAACACTTCACCACTACTTTAAAGAGTGAAAATCATGAGGGTATCCCATGTGAGAAGTTGAGATTAAATTTGAACATGCACTATTTTGATTGAGATATGTTATGTTAATATTGGCTTAACTCAAACAATTTACATTCAAGCATGATTTTTTGTGAAATTCTTTAAGCTATTGATTAGTTTATAAGACTTGTTCAAAGATTGTCTCTAATTTGTATTGAAAGGATTAGGAATAAATATTTTTAGTATATGTAGTTTATTTATATTTTAGTTTTTCAATGTTTGTGGGTATCGTTCTAGTAAACCCTCACGAGACTAAACTCGTCCACTAGGGACACCTAGGGGTTTAAAGGCTTGTGTCACATGCTAAGTGCCACCGTGATTCCCTACGAAAGTGGATTAGATTAGATTTTCTTATTTTATTTTTATCTGATTTTGCTCGAGGACTAGCAAAAAGCTAAGTGTGGGGGTGTGATAACTCGTATAATTATATAGTTTTTAGTTATGTTTTATTATTGTTTTGTGTCAAATACGAGTTATTATTGTTTAGTCTAATTGTGTTTATGATCTTTTATATTTTTATGTAATTTGATGTTTTTCACAAGTTTCTTTGAGTGATTTCAGATTACTAGAATTAAGGGCAAATCCAGTTCAGTTCCAGTTCCGACACATTTTGCCATATCAGCTATATCTGGAGTTGCACTGAAGCAATAAGGCTGAAATTTGTAGCCATGCAAAGCTAAGAGGCATATCTATCTTTTTCATGTTTTATACTTCTTGAAACGGAGTCGTTTTCCCTAGCGAAATCGACCATCATGTTGGCTGATGTGCAATGACGTCTGTGCTGACCTGTTTTCGTATTTTGCCCATATATGCTTATCCGCATCAGAAAATGAGCTGATTCCAATGGCTATGGATCCGTAACTGATACGGGAACCTTTGTCTAGAAGACCATATGATCAGATCAGGCCTCTAATATTGACGAAATCGACCATCAAGTTGGCTGATGTGCAATGACGTCTGTGCTGACATGTTTTCGTATTTTGCCCATATCTGCTTATCCACATCAGCAAATGAGCTGATTCCAACGGCTATGGATCCGTAACTGATAGGGAAACCTTTTTCTAGAAGACCATGTGATCAGATCAGGCCTCCAACATTGACGAAATCGACCATCAAATTGGCTGATCAAAATTGTCATACAATATGACGAAAATTGTTAGAAAAATTCACCCACCTATTATACCTACCTTTGAAATTTGTAAAGCTTGTCTCTTGTCATTTAGCCTTCCAAAATGTGTATAAATAGAGGGCCTTGGATGATTGTAGAGGATGATATTGTACATAGGTAGGATATTAGCCATTGTAATAAAATTCTCTAAGTTTTCTTCTTCTTTCTTTTCTCTAGTTTTCTTTTTCTTTAGAAAGAGCAAGAGGTTGGATAATTAATATTCTTCTTCTTCTTCTTTCTTTCTTTTATTTTCTTCTTAGATTCTATTTAATTTTATGTTTATAATGCCTATGCTAGGCTAAACTTCTATTTGGTTAAGGGTGATTTCAAAGCCCTAGACATGTTTTGTGATTGATTTTCAGATTCTATCTATCATTAATTTTCTATCAAAGTTGCTTATGTTCTTCTACAAGAATTGTTCATGATGTTGTCTTGATTTATTTAGGTGTACAACTAGATAGATCTTGATAATTATCTATTGCTAGTTTAGGCGTCTTGATCCGTGTAATTGTCTTGATTTTCTATTCATAAGTGGCAATTTGTGATTAATGATTATGGTCAAGTTTTCAATAATTGCAAAGTGGAACATAACCTAAGTTGAACAATCCGAGCTTATGTGTTTGTTGCTTAGATCAACCTATCTTTCTCATCATAAAGCTGCCATTAAATTGAATTTAGAGAGCTTATTCTAGGTTGTTTAATGGTTAGAGATTAAATAGAGAGCTTGTTCTATTTAACGACAAACTAAGGAAAGATTGGGGTAACAGAGCTTGTTGTTATCTACGGTTGTTAACTTTGATAGTTGGTTGATATTGATAGATCTGAAATTGATTCTTCATGATGTCTAGTGGTGGAGAATGAAACCTTAACCATATTTTTCATATTTGATTCTTCTTACTTACTTGTTTTCTTAATTTTCTAGTTTGCTTATTTTTAAAAGTATATTTATTTTTATTGGCTGGTTATACCGCCTAATTTGTATATTAACTTTGTTTTATTTTTATTGGCTGGTTATACCGCCTAATTTAGTATATATATTTTTATTGTTTGGTTATACCGCCTTGTTTGTATATTAACTTTGTTTTATTGGCTGGTTATACCGCCTAATTTAGTATATATATTTTTATTGGCTGGTTATACCGCCTTGCATCTTATTCTTATTATTTACTTTAGTTTAAATCTGGCTTCAAAAACCCCTTTTCTTTTATTGTTTTCTTTGAACGTAAGTTATAAACTAATAACTCATAGATTAAAACCCAATCCCTGAGGACTCGACCCTTGCTAATCATTATACTTACAATTGATCTTTTTAGTGCAAGGTTAAATAAGATACACTCTTTTGGGTGCATCAGAACACTTGATGGCCTTGACATCCTCCCATGGCAAATTGTTGAACTGAGAAGGTGAGATTGGCTTGTTGATTCTCCATGTTCATGTATGCCACCAACTCTTCAAGTGTTAGATTGCTCAATTCCATCGTTTTTTTTTTTTTACTTTTTTTTTTTTTTTGAAAATTTGATAAGAAAAACTTATATGTACAAGAAAATAAAACTAATTAGAACTGAAAATAAGAATAAACCAAGTAACAAATAAACTAAAGAAAGCAATCCCCGGCAACGGCGCCAAAAATTTGATGCACCCAAAAGAGTGTATCTTATTTAACCTTGCACTAAAAAGATCAATTGTAAGTATAATGATTAGCAAGGGTCGAGTCTTCAGGGATTGGGTTTTAATCTATGAGTTATTAGTTTATAACTTACGTTCAAAGAAAACAATAAAAGAAAAGGGGTTTTTGAAGCCAGATTTAAACTAAAGTAAATAATAAGAATAAGATGCAAGGCGGTATAACCAGCCAATAAAAATATATATACTAAATTAGGCGGTATAACCAGCCAATAAAAATAAATATACTTTTAAAAATAAGCAAACTAGAAAAGTAAGAAAACAAGTAAGTAAGAAGAATCAAATATGAAAAATATGGTTAAGGTTTCATTCTCCACCACTAGACATCATTAAGAATCAATTTCAGATCTATCAATATCAACCAACTATGAAAGTTAACAACCGTGGATAACAACAAGCTCTGTTATCCCAATCTTTCCTTAGTTTGTCGTTAAATAGAACAAGCTCTCTATTTAATCACTAACCATTAAACAACCTAGAATAAGCTCTCTAAATTCAATTTAATGGCAGCTTTATGATGAGAAAGATAGGTTGATCTAAGCAACAAACACATAAGCTCGGATTGTTCAACTTAGGTTATGTTCCACTTTGCAATTATTGAAAACTTGACCATAATCATTAATCACAAATTGCCACTTATGAATAGGAAATCAAGACAATTACACGGATCAAGACTCCTAGACTAGCAATAGATAATTATCAAGATCTATCTAGTTGTACACCTAAATAAATCAAGACAACATCATGAACAATTCTTGTAGAAGAACATAAGCAACTTTGATAGAAAATTAATGATAGATAGAATCTGAAAATCAATCACAAAACATGTCTAGGGCTTTGAAATCACCCTTAACCAAATAGAAGTTTAGCCTAGCATAGGCATTATAAACATAAAATTAAATAGAATCTAAGAAGAAAATAAAAGAAAGAAAGAAGAAGAAGAAGAATATTAATTATCCAACCTCTTGCTCTTTCTAAAGAAAAAGAAAACTAGAGAAAAGAAAGAAGAAGAAAACTTAGAGAATTTTATTACAATGGCTAATATCCTACATATGTACATTATGTTCCCTTACAATCATCCAAGGCCCTCTATTTATACACATTTTGGAGGGCTAAATGACAAGAGACAAGCTTTACAAATTTCAAAGGTAGGTATAATAGGTGGGTGCATTTTCTAACAATTTTCGTCATACATGACGATTTTGATCAGCCAACTTGATGGTCGATTTTGTCAATTTTGCAGGCCTTATCTGATCACATGGTCTTCTAGAAAAATGTTACCCTATCAGTTACTGATCCATAGCCGTTGGAATCAGCTCATTTGCTGATGTGGATAAGAAGATATGGGCAAAATACGAAAACAGGTCAGCACAGACGTCATTGCACATCAGCCAACTTCATGGTCGATTTCGCTAGAGAAAACGACTCCGTTTCAAGAAGTGTAAAACATGATAAAGATAGATATGCCTCTTAACTTTGCACGGTTAAAATTTCAGCCTTATTGCTTCAGTGAAACTCCAGATATAGCTGATATGGCAAAAGGTGTCGGAACTGGAACTGAACTGGATTTGCCCTTAATTCTAGTAATCTGAAATCACTCAAAGAAACTTGTGAAAAACACCAAATTACATAAAAATATAAAAGATCATAAACACAATTAGACTAAACAATAATAACTCGTATTTGACACAAAACAATAATAAAACATAACTAAAAACTATATAATTATACGAGTTATCAATATGCACCACAAAGGATGATGAAATAATACTTGTAATGGAGAATGCATCCACTGTTGTGCAAAGAAAGCTTCCTATCAAACGCATAAATTTGGAAAATTTCATGTATGAGCCTGACAAGCCTAAAGAGCCAAGAAGAGGTGTTGGTTAGGTTCAAAACACTAACTCAAGTGTTAATTGGGAAGGCAGCCCAATTAAAGAAGAAATTGCCAACCTGCCATACTCAGATTTGCTTTCTTTTCCTTTTCCTTTTAATATTTTTATTGTTTTTATTTATTTTTATTTTTATGTTTATTTGTTAATTATTTGTTTAGTATTTTAGGATTATTTAGGTTGCATGAATTTGTTTTGTTTTGAGTCTTAGTTATTTCTATTCTTATGTTATTAGTTATTTTCTCTTACACATGATTCTTTCATTTGGGTTAATAGCATTACATTGAGGACAATGTAAGAATTAAGTGTGGAGGGAAGGATTTAGGATTTCTTTTATTTTTGTCTATTTTTTTTATGAGTCTTTAATATAATTATTATTTTTTTTTAGTGTGTTTTAGTTCTTTTTAATACAATGATGACATATGAATTGTATAGGTCTAAAACTAGTTATTAGTGAGAAGATTTTCATGAGAATTGAGCTTGATACTATTTTTTTTGAGCCAATGTTGATATGATATGTTGATTGAGAAAGAAGCATGTTTAGACTTGATATTGACTTGTATAATCATCCTTGTGAGTTTTTGAGCCTATATGTTTGATGCATTATACATATCAATCTAATTTCTTTCTTGAGTACTCTTATGATTACATGATTCTCTAGAACTTGCTTTAAACCGTTTGAGACTATATTGATACATGTGATAACATGAATATGATAGAGGCATTAGGATTATAACCAGAGCCAAACAGCCATCCATTATTAATGTTCCAAGAGAACATCCCCCTAGTTAACCAATTTGAGCCTACATTGAATAAGCTATTTCATTGGTAACCACATCTTACACCTAGCCTAAACACATTTATATCTTTATCCTTGTTCTAAAGATGGACTAGAATGTTTGAGACATATTTCAAAGCAAGGGATACTTTCTAAATTTGGGTTGGAAACAAAAGATAAGCGTGGGGGAGGAGAAAGGCAAAAGTCAAGAGAAAAATAGAGGGAATATTGCCAAATACATTCCCATAAAAAAAAAAAATTGAACCATCTCTTGAACTTCTAGTTAAAGAAAAGAAAAAGAATGTTACAAGGTTGGTTAGAATGATGCAAAGGCTAAACATAAAATATTCAGCCTATGTGATTATGTACTTCCAAGGAATATTGAGAAAGTTTTATTTACAAAATCTTATTCTGTCTCTAAATTCTATGAACTCTTTGGAACCTTTGTAATATCTTTTATCTTTTATTCTTTAACCACATTATAACCCTTTGGCCCCATTACAACCTTGAATAAAGACCTCTTGATTTATGAAGTTGTATGATCTAAATAGTGGAGAATAGGTGGACAAGCAAGCATATGGTAGAAGTGTTTTCATGAGATTGATTGAGTGTAAACACTTTACCACTACTTTAAAGAGTGAAAATCAGGAGAGTATCCCATGTGAGAAGTTGAGATTAAGTTTGAATATGCACTATTTTGATTGAAATATGTTATGTTAATATTGGCTTAACTCAAACTATTTACATTCAAGCAAGATTTTTTGTGAATTTCTTTAAGCTATTGATTAGTTTATAAGACTTGTCCAATGATTATCTCTAATTTATATTGGAAGGATTAGTTGTAATTATTATTTTTATCATTATTATTATTGTTATTTTTAATTTTTTTAGTTTTTCTTATGTCTTCAATGTTTGTGGGTATCATCCTAGTAAACCCTCACGAGACTAAACTCGTCCACTAGGGACACCTAGGGGTTTAAAGGCTTGTGTCACATGCTAACTGCCACCGTGATTTCCTACGAAAGTGGATTAGATTAGATTTTCTTATTTTATTTTTATTTTGTTTTGCTCGAGGACTAGCAAAAAGCTAAGTGTGGGGGTATTTGATAAGCTCATAAAATATACATTTTATGCCTTTTTACCTTTAGTTTTTGTTATGTTTTCGATCATTATCTTGTTTACTTATATTATGTTTTTGAATTTTACGTACAATAAGGAGAATGAAGTGAAAAGATGTCAATAATGATGGTAAAGAGCTTACAAAATCATAATCACAAGATGGAAGATTACTTAAGACTCAAAAATAACAATTTCTGGTTGAAAAGCAATCAGGCAGATTTGACCTCCGGAGCTTGTTGTAAGGAAAACATGATGTTAGTTTCTTTATTTGAAGAAACTTCCTTCTTGACTTTTAAAGCTGACTTGATTATCTTTCCAACGATATATTATGGGCCCAAATCGGATAAGAAATGTGCATTCAAAGTGGCGCTAGATGATCTCCCTAAAGAACCCTGCGGCCAGAAAAACCCTAATCGCAAATCTGAAAAAAAAAAAAAAAAAAAAAAAAAGAAGGCAAAAACGTGATTTTTCTACCTCTAGGCTTACTTGTGCGGCAATGACTTATTCTCAGGGTTTTAAAGCTCTATAAATACCATCTTTTAAGCCACAAACTAGACATCTTTTGAGGAGACTCAAGGGATCATCATTATTCTTCTTCTTCTTCTCCATTCTTTTATTTTTCTTTTTAGTTTTATGTATATATTTCTATGCCTATGATAGGCTAAACTTTTATTTGGTTAAGGGTGATTTCAAAGCCCTAGATATGTTTTGTAATTGATTTTCAGATTCTATCTATCATTAATTTTCTATCATAGTTGCTTATGTTCTTCCATTAAAATTGTTCATGATAATGTTTTGATTTGTTTAGGTGGCCAACTAGATAAATCTTGATAATTATCTAGTGCTAGTTTAGGAGTCTTGATCCGTGTAATTGTCTTGATTTCCTATTCATAAGTAGCAATTTGTGATTAATGATTATGGTCAAGTTTTCAATAATTGCAAAGTGGAACATAACCTAAGTTGAACAATCCGAGCTTATGTGTTTGTTGCTTAGATCAACCTATCTTTCTCATCATAAAGCTCCTATTAAATTGAACTTAGAGAGCTTATTCTAGGTTGTTTGATAGTTAGAGATTAAATAGAGAGCTTGTTCTATTTAACGACGAACTAAGGAAAGATTGGGGTAACAGAGCTTGTTGTTATCTACGGTTGTTAACTTTGATAGTTAATTAATGTTGATAGATATGAAATTGATTCTTAATGATTTCTAGTTGTGGAGAATGAAACCTTAACCATATTTTTCATATTTGATTCTTCTTAATTACTTGTTTTCTCATTCTTATTGTTAACTTTAGTTTAAATCTGATTTCAAAATCCCCTTTACTTTTGTTTACTTGTTTTTAAGTGATAAGCTCTTAAATTATAAACTAAAACCCAATTCCTGAGGACTCGACCCTTGTTAATCACTATACTTTACAATTGATCTTTTTAGTGCAAGGTTAAATAAAATATACTCTTTTGAGTGCATCATTTATCAGAACTAGGTTCGGGAGTACAGTTACGTGTGAGGAAGAATTAGCACCCTCACGACGCCTATCTAAGAGGTAGTACCTAATTAGTCTTGTGATACTTAAAAAGTATTAATTAAATGGTCTTGTCTATCCTATTTCATTTTAATTGTTAAAGTTAGAAATCTAGGAGATCATTAGGTACAATAAGGAGAATGAAGTCAAAAGATGTCAATAATGATGGTAAAGAGCTTACAAAATCATAATCACAAGATGTAAGAAGACTTGGGAGTCAAAAATATCAATTTTTGGTTGAAAAGCAATCAGGCAGATTTGACCTCTGGATCTTGTTGTATGGAAACCATGATGTTAGAATCTTTATTTGAAGAAACTGCCTTCTTGACTTTTGAAGTTCACTTGATTATCTTTCCAACGATATATTATGGGCCCAAATCAGATAAGAAATGTGCACTCAAAATGGCACTAGAAAATCTCCCTAAAGAACCCTGCGGCCAGAAAAACCCTAATCGCAAATCTAAAAAAGAAGAAGGCAAAAACATGATTTTTGCACCTCCAGGCTTACTTGTGCGGCACTGACTTATTCTCAGGATTTTAAATCTCTATAAATACCATCTTTTGAGCCACAAACTAGACATCTTTTGAGGAGGCTAAAAGATCATCATTCTTCTTCTTCTTCATTCTTTTATTTTCTTTTTAGTTTTATGTATATATTATCTATGTCTATGCTAGGCTAAACTTTTATTTGGTTAATGGTGATTTCAAAGCCCTAGACATGTTATGTAATTAATTTTCAGAATCTATCTATCATTGTTTTCTATCAAAGTTGCTTATGTTTTTCTATTAAAATTGTTCATGATGATGTTTTGATTTGTTTAGGTGGCCAACTAGATAAATATTGATAATTGTCTAATGCTAGTTTAGGAGTCTTGATCCGTGTAATTGTCTTGATTTCCTATTCATAAGTGGCAATTTGTGATTAATGATTATGGTCAAGTTTTCAATAATTGCAAAGTGAA
The DNA here is from genome assembly GCA_030761205.1 of Fremontodendron californicum. NCBI lineage: Eukaryota > Viridiplantae > Streptophyta > Magnoliopsida > Malvales > Malvaceae > Fremontodendron > Fremontodendron californicum. Next base: position 8,595,953 of record JAULJL010000037.1, read on the forward strand.
ACATAACCTAAGTTGAACAATCCGAGCTTATGTGTTTGTTGCTTAGATCAACCTATCTTTCTCATCATAAAGCTGCTATTAAATTGAACTTAGAGAGCTTATTCTAGGTTGTTTGATAGTTAGAGATTAAATAGAGAGCTTGTTCTATTTAACGACGAACTAAGGAAAGATTGGGGTAACAGAGCTTGTTGTTATCTACGGTTGTTAACTTTGATAGTTAATTAATGTTGATAGATATGAAATTGATTCTTAATGATTTCTAGTTGTGGAGAATGAAACCTTAACCATATTTTTCATATTTGATTCTTCTTAATTACTTGTTTTCTCATTCTTATTGTTAACTTTAGTTTAAATCTGATTTCAAAATCCCCTTTACTTTTTTTTACTTGTTTTTAAGTGATAAGCTCTTAAATTATAAACTAAAACCCAATTCCTGAGGACTCGACCCTTGCTAATCACTATACTTTACAATTGATCTTTTTAGTGCAAGGTTAAATAAGATATACTTTTTTGAGTGCATCACTTATCAGAACTAGGTTCGGGAGTACAGTTACGTGTGAGGAAGGATTAGCACCCTCACGACGCCTATCTAAGAGGTAGTACCTAATTAGTCTTGTGATACTTAAAAAGTATTAATTAAATGGTCTTGTCTATCCTATTTCATTTTAATTGTTAAAGTTAGAAATCTCGGAGATCATTAGGTACAATAAGGAGAATGAAATCAAAAGATGTCAATAATGATGGTAAAGAGCTTACAAAATCATAATCACAAGATGTAAGAAGACTTGGGAGTCAAAAATATCAATTTTTGGTTGAAAAGCAATCAGGCAGATTTGACCTCTGGAGCTTGTTGTATGGAAACCATGATGTTAGAATCTTTATTTGAAGAAACTGCCTTCTTGACTTTTGAAGTTCACTTGATTATCTTTCCAACGATATATTATAGGCCCAAATCAGATAAGAAATGGGCACTCAAAATGGCACTAGAAAATCTCCCTAAAGAACCTTGCGGCCAGAAAAACCCTAATCGCAAATCTAAAAAAGAAGAAGGCAAAAACATGATTTTTGCACCTCCAGGCTTACTTGTGCGGCACTGACTTATTCTCAGGGTTTTAAATCTCTATAAATACCATCTTTTGAGCCACAAACTAGAAATCTTTTGAGGAGACTAAAAGATCATCATTCTTCTTCTTCTTCTTCTTCTTCTTCTTCATTCTTTTATTTTCTTTTTAGTTTTATGTATATATTATCTATGTCTATGCTAGGCTAAACTTTTATTTGGTTAATGGTGATTTCAAAGCCCTAGACATGTTATGTAATTAATTTTCAGAATCTATCTATCATTGTTTTCTATCAAAGTTGCTTATGTTTTTCTATTAAAATTGTTCATGATGATGTTTTGATTTGTTTAGGTGGCCAACTAGATAAATATTGATAATTGTCTAATGCTAGTTTAGGAGTCTTGATCCGTGTAATTGTCTTGATTTCCTATTCATAAGTGGCAATTTGTGATTAATGATTATGGTCAAGTTTTCAATAATTGCAAAGTGAAACATAACCTAAGTTGAACAATCCGAGCTTATGTGTTTGTTGCTTAGATCAACCTATCTTTCTCATCATAAAGCTGCTATTAAATTGAACTTAGAGAGCTTATTCTAGGTTGTTTGATAGTTAGAGATTAAATAGAGAGCTTGTTCTATTTAACGACAAATTAAGGAAAGATTGGGGTAACAGAGCTTGTTGTTATCTACTGTTGTTAACTTTGATAGCTAATTAATGTTGATAGATATGAAATTGATTCTTAATGATGCCTAGTGGTGGAGAATGAAACCTTAACCATATTTTTCATATTTGATTCTTCTTAATTACTTGTTTTCTCAATCTTATTGTTAACTTTAGTTTAATTATGATTATAAAATCCCTTTTACTTTTGTTTACTTGTTTTTAAGTGATAAACTATTAACTTATAAACTAAAACCCAATCCCTGAGGACTCGACCCTTGCTAATCACTATACTCTACAATTGATTATTTTTTTATGTGCAAGGTTAAATAAGATACACTCTTTTGGGTGCATCACTTAGAACCCTAATCAACATTCATTTATATGTTCACTCAGCCAAAAAGCATGCATATCAAACAACCTATAGGCTCTGATACAACTGTTGGATTTCGACTTATCAAAATTCGAGAACATAGAGGAAGAGTTCAAGTCACTTACTTGTCTGCCTATGCAATGCTCGCTTATTATGGATATGAGTAATAAGCTCAACCGAATGCCTAAGGCAATCTTGTAATCAACCGGTTAAGGCAACTATAAGAACCGTTCCACAACCTATCTTGCTCGTCCAAACCAGAATGCTTTCTGCCTTGCTTCTTGATAATTCATGTTGGATTTTGACTTATCAAAATCCGAGAACTTAGAGGAAGAGTTCAAGTCACATACTTGACTACCTATGCAATGCTCGCTTATTGTGGATATGAGTAATGAACTCATCCGAATGCCTAAGGCACTCTTGTAATCAACCGGTTAAGGCAATGATAACTCGTATAATTATATAGTTTTTAGTTATGTTTTATTATTGTTTTGTGTCAAATACGAGTTATTATTGTTTAGTCTAATTGTGTTTATGATCTTTTATATTTTTATGTAATTTGGTGTTTTTCACAAGTTTCTTTGAGTGATTTCAGATTACTAGAATTAAGGGCAAATCCAGTTCAGTTCCAGTTCCGACACCTTTTGCCATATCAGCTATATCTGGAGTTTCACTGAAGCAATAAGGCTGAAATTTGTAGCCGTGCAAAGCTAAGAGGCATATCTATCTTTTTCATGTTTTACACTTCTTGAAACGGAGTCGTTTTCCCTAGCGAAATCGACCATCAAGTTGGCTGATGTGCAATGACGTCTGTGCTGACCTGTTTTCGTATTTTGCCCATATCTGCTTATCCACATCAGCAAATGAGCTGATTCCAATGGCTATGGATCCGTAACTGATACGGGAACCTTTGTCTAGAAGACCATATGATCAGATCAGGCCTCCAACATTGACGAAATCGACCATCAAGTTGGCTGATCAAAATTGTCATACAATATGACGAAAATTGTTAGAAAAATTCACCCACCTATTATACCTACCTTTGAAATTTGTAAAGCTTGTCTCTTGTCATTTAGCCCTCCAAAATGTGTATAAATAGAGGGCCTTGGATGATTGTAGAGGATCATATTGTACATTGGTAGGATATTAGCCATTGTAATAAAATTTCTCTAAGTTTTCTTCTTCTTTCTTTTCTCTAGTTTTCTTTCTTTTCTCTAGTTTTCTTTTTCTTTAGAGAGAGCAAGAGGTTGGATAATTAATATTCTTCCTCTTCTTCTTTCTTTCTTTCTTTTATTTTCTTCTTAGATTTTCTTTAATTTTATGTTTATGTTTACAATGCCTATGCTAGGCTAAACTTCTATTTGGTTAAGGGTGATTTCAAAGCTCTAGACATGTTTTATAATTGATTTTCAGATTCTATCTATCATTAATTTTCTATCAAAGTTGCTTATGTTCTTCTACAAGAATTGTTCATGATGTTGTCTTGATTTGTTTAGGTGTACAACTAGATAGATCTTGATAATTATCTATTGCTAGTTTAGGAGTCTTGATCCGTGTAATTGTCTTGATTTCCTATTCATAAGTGGCAATTTGTGATTAATGATTATGGTCAAGTTTTCAATAATTGCAAAGTGGAACATAATCTAAGTTGAACAATCCGAGCTTATGTGTTTGTTGCTTAGATCAACCTATCTTTCTCATCATAAAGCTGCCATTAAATTGAATCTAGAGAGCTTATTCTAGGTTGTTTGATGGTTGGAGATTAAATAGAGAGCTTGTTCTATTTAACGACAAACTAAGGAAAGATTGGGATAACAGAGCTTGTTGTTATCTACGGTTGTTAACTTTGATAGTTGGTTGATATTGATAGATCTGAAATTGATTCTTAATGATGTCTAGTGGTGGAGAATGAAACCTTAACCATATTTTTCATATTTGATTCTTCTTACTTACTTGTTTTCTTACTTTTCTAGTTTGCTTATTTTTAAAAGTATATTTATTTTTATTGGCTGGTTATACCGCCTAATTTAGTATATATATTTTTATTGGCTGGTTATACCGCCTTGCATCTTATTCTTATTATTTACTTTAGTTTAAATCTGGCTTCAAAAACCCCTTTTCTTTTATTGTTTTCTTTGAATGTAAGTTATAAACTAATAACTCATAAATTAAAACCCAATCCCTGAGGACTCGACCCTTGCTAACTACTATACTTACAATTGATCTTTTTAGTGCAAGGTTAAATAAGATACACTCTTTTGGGTGCACCAAATTTTTGGCGCCGTTGCCGGGGATTGTTTTTTTAGTTTATTTGTTATTTGGTTTATTCTTATTTTTCAGTTCTAATGAGTTTTATTTTCTTGTACATACGGGTTTTTCTTCTCAAATTTTGAAAAAAAAAAGGAAAAATATAAAAAAAAAACGATGGAATTGAGCAATCTAACTGATAACTCGTATAATTATATAGTTTTTAGTTATGTTTTATTATTGTTTTGTGTCAAATACGAGTTATTATTGTTTAGTCTAATCGTGTTTATGATTTTTTATTTTTTTATGTAATTTGGTGTTTTTCACAAGTTTCTTTGAGTGATTTCAGATTACTAGAATTAAGGGCAAATCCAGTTCAGTTCCAGTTCCGACACCTTTTTCCATATCAGCTATATCTGGAGTTTCACTAAAGCAATAAGGCTGAAATTTTAACCGTGAAAAGTTAAGAGGCATATCTATCTTTTTCATGTTTTACACTTCTTGAAACGGAGTCGTTTTCCCTAGCGAAATCGACCATCAAGTTGGCTAATGTGCAATGACGTCTATGCTGACCTGTTTTCGTATTTTGCCCATATCTTCTTATCCACATCAGAAAATGAGCTGATTCCAACGGCTATGGATCCGTAACTGATAGGGGAACATTTTTCTAGAAGTCCATGTGATCAGATCAGGCCTCCAATATTGACGAAATTGACCATCAAGTTGGCTGATCAAAATCGTCATATACCTACCTTTGAAATTTGTAAAGCTTGTCTCTTGTCATTTAGCCCTCCAAAATGTGTATAAATAGAGGGCCTTGGATGATTGTAAGGCATCATATGGTAGATAGGTAGGTGATGCACCCAAAAGAGTGTATCTTATTTAACCTTGCACTAAAAAGATCAATTGTAAGTATAGTAGTTAGCAAGGGTCGAGTCCTCAGGGATTCGGTTTTAGTTTATAAGTTGATAGTTTAAAACTTAAATTCAAGAACAATAAAAGAAAAGGGGTTTTTGAAGCCAGATTTAAACTAAAGTAAATAATAAGAATAAGATGCAAGGCGGTATAACCAGCCAATAAAAATATATATACTAAGCAAGGCGGTATAACCAGCCAATAAAAATATATATACTAAATTAGGCGGTATAACCAGCCAATAAAAATAAAACAAAATTAATATACAAATTAGGCGGTATAACCAGCCAATAAAAATAAATATACTTTTAAAAATAAGCAAACTAGAAAAGTAAGAAAACAAGTAAGAAGAATCAAAAATGAAAAATATGGTTAAGGTTTCATTCTCCACCACTAGACATCATTAAGAATCAATTTCAGATCTATCAATATCAACCAACTATCAAAGTTAACAACCGTAGATAACAACAAGCTCTGTTATCCCAATCTTTCCTTAGTTTGTCGTTAAATAGAACAAGCTCTCTATTTAATCTCTAACCATCAAACAACCTAGAATAAGCTCTCTAGATTCAATTTAATGGCAGCTTTATGATGAGAAAGATAGGTTGATCTAAGCAACAAACACATAAGCTCGGATTGTTCAACTTAGGTTATGTTCCACTTTGCAATTATTGAAAACTTGACCATAATCATTAATCACAAATTGCCACTTATGAATAGGAAATCAAGACAATTACACGGATCAAGACTCCTAAACTAGCAATAGATAATTATCAAGATCTATCTAGTTGTACACCTAAACAAATCAAGACAACATCATGAACAATTCTTGTAGAAGAACATAAGCAACTTTGATAGAAAATTAATGATAGATAGAATCTGAAAATCAATCACAAAACATGTCTAGGGCTTTGAAATCACCCTTAACCAAATAGAAGTTTAGCCTAGCATAGGCATTATAAACATAAAATTAAATAGAATCTAAGAAGAAAATAAAAGAAAGAAAGAAGAAGAAGAAGAATATTAATTATCCAACCTCTTGCTCTTTCTAAAGAAAAAGAAAACTAGAGAAAAGAAAGAAGAAGAAAACTTAGAGAATTTTGTTAAAATGGCTAATATCCTACCAATCTCCAATATGATCCCTTACAATCATCCAAGGCCCTCTATTTATACACATTTTGGAGGGCTAAATGATAAGAGACAAGCTTTACAAATTTCAAAGGTAGGTATAATAGGTGGGTGCATTTTCTAACAATTTTCGTCATGTATGACGATTTTGATCAGCCAACTTGATGGTCGATTTTGTCAATTGTGGAGGCCTTATCTGATCACATGGTCTTCTAGACAAATGTTACCCTATCAGTTACTGATCCATAGCCGTTGGAATCAGCTCATTTGCTGATGTGGATAAGAAGATATGGGTATAATACGAAAACATGTCAGCACAGACGTCATTGCACATCAGCCAACTTGATGGTCGATTTCGCTAGGGAAAACGACTCCATTTCAAGAAGTGTAAAACATCAAAAAGATAGATATGCCTCTTAGCTTTGCATGGCCACAAATTTCAGCCTTATTGCTTCAGTGAAACTCGAGATATAGCTGATATGGCAAAAGGTGTCGGAACTGGAACTGAACTGGATTTGCCCTTAATTCTAGTAATCTGAAATCACTCAAAGAAACTTGTGAAAAACACCAAAATACATAAAAATATAAAAGATCATAAACACAATTAGACTAAACAATAATAACTCGTATTTGACACAAAACAATAATAAAATATAACTAAAAACTATATAATTATACGAGTTATCACACCCCCACACTTAGATTGTTGCTAGTCCCTAGCAACGACTCAATAAAAATAAAATAAGAAAATCTAATCTAATCCATTTTCGTAGGAAATCACGGTGGCACTTAGCATGTGACACAAGCCTTTAAACCCCTAGGTGTCCCTAGTGGACGAGTTTAGTCTCGTGAGGGTTTACTAGAACGATACCCACAAACATTGAAAAACTAAAATATAAATAAACTACATATACTAAAAATATTTACTCCTAATCCTTTCAATACAAATTAGAGACAATCTTTGAAAAAGTCTTATAAACTAATCAATAGCTTAAAGAATTTCACAAAAAATCAAGCTTGAATGTAAATTGTTTGAGTTAAGCCAATATTAGCATAACATATCTCAATCAAAATATTGCATGTTCAAATTTAATCTCAACTTCTCACATGGGATACCCTCATGATTTTCACTCTTTAAAGTAGTGGTGAAGTGTTTACACTCAATCAATCTCATGAAAACAGTTCTACCATATTCTTGCTTGTCCACCTATTCTCCCCTATTTAAATCATACAACATCATGAATCAAGAGGTCTTTAATCAAGGTTGTAATGGGGCCAAGGGGTTTGTAATGTGGTTGAAGAACAAAAGGATAAAGATATCACAAAGGTTGATAACTCGTATAATTATATAGTGGTTGAAGAACAAAAGGATAAAGAACCCTCATGATTTTCAACTCATCACAACATTGTTTTGGCATCAATAAGTTCGAAGTTCGCGACTCTAAAAACAGTCACTCATTCTAACTACCCTCTTTTGCATTATTTTGATAACTCGTATAATTATATAGTTTTTAGTTATGTTTTATTATTGTTTTGTGTCAAATACGAGTTATTATTGTTTAGTCTAATTGTGTTTATGATCTTTTATATTTTTATGTATTTTGGTGTTTTTCAGAAGTTTCTTTGAGTGATTTCAGATTACTAGAATTAAGGGCAAATCCAGTTCAGTTCCAGTTCCGACACCTTTTGCCATATCAGCTATATCTCGAGTTTCACTGAAGCAATAAGGCGGAAATTTGTAGCCATGCAAAGCTAAGAGGCATATCTATCTTTTTCATGTTTTACACTTCTTGAAACGGAGTCGTTTTCCCTAGCGAAATCGACCATCAAGTTGGCTGATGTGAAATGACGTCTGTGCTGACCTGTTTTCGTATTATGCCCATATCTTCTTATCCACATCAGCAAATGAGCTGATTCCAACGGCTATGGATCAGTAACTGATAGGGTAACATTTTTCTAGAAGACCATGTGATCAGATAAGGCCTCCAAAATTGACAAAATCGACCATCAAGTTGGCTGATCAAAATCGTCATGTATGACGAAAATTGTTAGAAAATGCACCCACCTATTATACCTACCTTTGAAATTTGTAAAGCTTGTCTCTTGTCATTTAGCCCTCCAAAATGTGTATAAATAGAGGGCCTTGGGTGATTGTAAGGGATCATATTGTACATAGGTAGGATATTAGCCATTTTAATAAAATTCTCTAAGTTTTCTTCTTCTTTCTTTTCTCTAGTCTTCTTTCTTTTCTCTAGTTTTCTTTTTCTTTAGAAAGAGCAAGAGGTTGGATAATTAATATTCTTCCTCTTCTTCTTTCTTTCTTTTATTTTCTTCTTAGATTTTCTTTAATTTTATGTTTATGTTTACAATGCCTATGCTAGGCTAAACTTCTATTTGGTTAAGAGTGATTTCAAAGCCCTAGACATGTTTTCTGATTGATTTTCAGATTCTATCTATCATTAATTTTCTATCAAAGTTGCTTATGTTCTTCTACAAGAATTGTTCATGATGTTGTCTTGATTTATTTAGGTGTACAACTAGATAGATCTTGATAATTATCTATTGCTAGTTTAGGAGTCTTGATCCGTGTAATTGTCTTGATTTCCTATTCATAAGTGGCAATTTGTGATTAATGATTATGGTCAAGTTTTCAATAATTGCAAAGTGGAACATAACCTAAGTTGAACAATCCGAGCTTATGTGTTTGTTGCTTAGATCAACCTATCTTTCTCATCATAAAGCTGCCATTAAATTGAATTTAGAGAGCTTATTCTAAGTTGTTTAATGGTTAGAGATTAAATAGAGAGCTTGTTCTATTTAACGACAAACTAAGGAAAGATTGGGATAACAGAGCTTGTTGTTATCTACGGTTGTTAACTTTGATAGTTGGTTGATATTGATAGATCTGAAATTGATTCTTAATGATGTCTAGTGGTGGAGAATGAAACCTTAACCATATTTTTCATATTTGATTCTTCTTACTTACTTGTTTTCTTACTTTTCTAGTTTGCTTATTTTTAAAAGTATATTTATTTTTATTGGCTGGTTATACCGCCTAATTTGTATATTAATTTTGTTTTATTTTAATTGGCTGGTTATACCGCCTAATTTAGTATATATATTTTTATTGGCTGGTTATACCGCCTAATTTAGTATATATATTTTTATTGGCTGGTTATACCGCCTTGCATCTTATTCTTATTATTTACTTTAGTTTAAATCTGGCTTCAAAAACCCCTTTTCTTTTATTGTTATTGAATTTAAGTTTTAAACTATTAACTTATAAACTAAAACCCAATCCCTGAGGACTCGACCCTTGCTAACTACTATACTTACAATTTATCTTTTTAGTGCAAGGTTAAATAAGATACACTCTTTTGGGTGCATCAAGTTTTTGGCCCCGTTGCCGGGGATTGTTTTCTTTAGTTTATTTGTTACTTGGTTTATTCTTATTTTCAGTTCTAATGAGTTTTATTTTCTTGTACATACGGGTTTTTCTGATCAAATTTTGAAAAAAAAAATAAAAAAAAAAATAAAAAAAAAAACGATGGAATTGAGCAATCTAACACTTGAAGAGTTGGTGGCATACATGAACATGGAGAATCAACAAGCCAATCTCACCTCCCCAGTTCAACAATTGGCCATGGGAGGATGTCAAGGCCATAAAGTGTTCCAAGACCAACAGTATGATCATTACTCAAACACTTACCATGAGGGATGGTGGGATCATACTAATTATGACTACTCAGAAAATTACCAAGAAGTAGATCCTTATGCCAATTACACTCATCCATCTAGCTTCAATCAATCATGGTCCCAAGAACCAGATCTTTTTCAACCACCACATATGACTCAAAACTCAGGTACTTCTTTAGAAGATCTTGTACATTCTCTTGTTACTGATACTTTGCAATTTCAACAGGAAACAAGGGCAAGCATCCAGAGTTTGGAAAGGCAAATGAGCCTATTGGCTAGTAGTATGGTGGAATTAGTAGCAGAAAGAACTCTAGCACTCCCTTCCCAAACGGTGATTAACCCAAAGGAGAATGCTACTATTGTGACCTTGAGAAATGAGGAACAAGATGAGGATGAGACAAAACCAAAGATGGATTCACTTCTTGAGGATAATGAAGCCACCATTCAAATTGAGAGTACTTCGGCACCTGAGGTAACGTTTAAGGTTCCACTTTTTGCTAATGTTTCTTCTCCACCTTTTCCTAGTAGATTCGCAAAGTTCAAGGAGGATGAACATGAACAAGACACGCTGGAAACCTTAAACAACTTGTTTGTGGAGGTCATTCAACAAGTATCAAAATATGCTCTATTCCTCGATGACATATGCACCACAAAGGATGATGGAATAATACTTGTAATGGAGAATGCATCCACTGTTGTGCAAAGAAAGCTTCCTCTCAAACGCATAAATTTGGGAAATTTCATGTATGAGCCTGACAAGCCTAAAAAGCCAAGAAGGGGTGTTGGTTAGATTCAAAACACTAACTCAAGTGTTAATAGGGAAGGCAGCCCAATTACAGATGAAATTGCCAACCTTCCATATTCAGATTTGCTTTCTCTTTCTTTTCCTTTTTCTTTTATTATTTTTATTGTTTTTATTTTTATTTCTTATGTTTCTTTGTTAATTGTGTTTACTGTTTTTAAGTTCATTTAGTCTGCATAAGTTTCTTTTGTTTAATAGTTCTTTTCTCTTACATATAATTCTTGCATTAGGGGATAATAGCATTACATTAATGATAATGTAAGAATTATGTGTGGGGGGAAAAAATTTAGGATTTTATTTAGAGTGTTTTGTTTTTGAGTCTTTTTATGTTGTTTTTCTTTCTGATCCTTGTTTTGAAAATAACTAGATGTAAATATAATTTTTTAACCACGGTTAAATGGCGGATAACGGTACTCCGTGATTATTTAAATCGGTTCCATCAGATACCCACAAAACTGATATTGTATATAAATTTCTCTTCCAATTTCTCTTTCATTTTTTTTTAATTTTTTTTTTTTCAGGATGGATGATATTCTCACAAGATTGCAGAAACGATTTCCTCCTTTTCCTCGAAATATTTTACTGAAGCTTTACCAAGTTCGATTTGAAAGATTAAGAATGCTTATGCACAAAGGGATTCCTGAAGACATACGTTGGATAATTGAAGCCAAGGTACGTGAATATGAATATCTTCCTGTTTTGCATTTACTAGGTACAGGTAGAAGCACTTTTGCAAAGAAGCGACGAGCAAAGCGCATGAGTTCAAATTGCCACAAATGTGCACGATGGACGTGTAACGGTAAATGTCGTTCTATTGGGATTCCATCCTCTAATCGAGATGATAAAATTGAATTCATTAAGGATGGACTGAGTAAGGAGAATTTGGGTAATATCCAACTTTCTCTTGAGACGCATCCTAGTGGAGACGTACAAAGAGAAATTCTTGATTTATGGCCGCAATTCCAAAGGGAATGGCAACATCTTGGGAATCTGATGTTAAAAGACCCTGTTTTCCAGCTTGTAAGAAAACTGGATGGGAAGCATATCCTCGACTCATAGAAGGCGTTTAAGCCGTTTCTGGACGTAAAACCAGAGGAAGATGTGAGCCACAATCACAACTACAATAAATAACTTCTCAGTTTTTGGTTTGATTTGCAATAACTTTATTTTGGTTTAATTTACGTGTTGTTCGATTTGTGTAATTATTCTCGTTTTTTTTATTTGTCTTTTACGGTTGATTTTTCTTCTCTTTTTGATTTTCTTCCTGAAATCACGCAAAAATCTTTTGTTAGGTTAACATTTTCTTCTGACAGGTCAAATACACTTTCGGCGACATTATTACTCTTGACTTTTACGGTTGATTTTTCTTCTCTTTTTGATTTTCTTCCTGAAATCACGCAAAAATCTTTTGTTAGGTTAACATTTTCTTCTGACAGGTCAGATACACTTTCGGCGACATTATTACTCTTGTCTGATTCACTACTCAGTCCTCTATATATTACACCATGTACTAATTCTCTTTCAGGCACTTGAAAAAAAAAGAAAAAAAAATGGAAAGTACTTCGTCCCAACGCATTAAAAAAATTTGTGTCTTTGGAGGTGCTTATCCAGGGAAAAATAACATATTCGCTGATGAAGCCATAAGAGTTGGAGTAATACTTGCCCAACAAAAGATCCAGTTGATTTATGGAGGCGGTAGTACGGGTTTAATGGGAGCAGTCGCTACAGCAGCACACGCCGGAGGAAGTCCAGTTCTAGGAGTCGTGCCAAAACTATTCACAGATTTTTGTGGACCTACCGTGGGTAAGGAAATACAAGTCTGGAGTATCCCTGAACGGATAACAATCATGTACCATTCTGCCGATGCATTCATTGCTTTACCAGGAGGTCTGGGTACATTGGAAGAAATAGCTTGCGTGGCTTCTTGGTCATCTTTGGTCACAAATAAGAAACCCATTGGTTTGCTTAATATTAATGGTTATTTTAATAATTTGCTTTCATATTTAGATAATGCTGTGGATAATGGATTCATGTTTTCAGAGGCAAGGAGAACCATAATTTCTGCTACAACCATTGAAGATTTACTCAAAAAGCTCCAAGCTTATGAGTGTTTATCTGCTACGGTTGTTTCGCAAACGCTCGGAAAAAGAAAAAGAGATATGGACGAGCAAGGAGTGGATTGCACTTTGTCTTTGTGACATTATCTAACATTTTGTTTGTTGTGTCTCAGTTATAATAAGTGATTAGCAACCTCTGCAGGTAATATCTCCTAAATTCTACCTTTAAAATTTGACATTGGGGACAATGTCATATTTTAGTAGGGGGTAAGGGACATATTTTGCTAATAAAAAAAAAAAAATTGTTGTGTTTTAAGCCATTTAGAAGTATTCATTCTGAACAAGGTCTGAGTAAGGGAGACTTGAGACATACCTTGTCAGTTTGATTTATTCTTTTCAAAAAAAAAAAAAAAAAGTTTGTTGTGTTTTAAGCAATTTAGAAGTATTCATTCTGAACAAGGTCTGAGTAAGGGAGACTTGAGACATACCTTGTCAGTTTGATTTTAATCTTTTTATGTTTACTTTTTAATTTTTGTTTAGTATTTTAGGATTATTTAGGTTGCATGGTTTTGTTTTGTTTTGAGTCTTAGTTGTTCCTATTCTTATGTTATTAGTTCTTTTCTCTTACACATGATTCTTTCATTTGGGTTAATAGACTTACATTGAGGACAATGTAAGAATTAAGTGTGGGGGGAATGATTTAGGATTTCTTTTATTTTTGTCTACTATTTTTTTTTATGAGTCTTTATTATTATTATTATTTTAGTGTGTTTTAGTTCCTTTTTAATACAATGATGAGATATGAATTGCATAGGTCTAAACTGGTTATTAGTGAGAAGATTTTCATAAGAATTAAGCTTGATACTAATTTTATGAGCCAATGTTAATATGATATGTTGATTGAGAAAGAAGCATGTTTAGACTTAATCTGACTTGTATAATCATCCTTGTGAGTTTTTGAGCCTATAATGATTGATGCATTATACAAATCAATCTAATTTCTTTCTTGAGTGCTCTTATGATTACATGATTCTCTAGAACTTGCTTTAAACCGTTTGAGACTATATTGATACATGTGACAACATGAATATGATAGAGGCATTAGGATTTTTAGCCAGGGCCAAACAGCCATCCCTTATTGATGTTCCAAGAGAACACACCCTTAGTGAACCAATTTGAGCCTACATTGAATAAGCTATCTCTTTGGTAACCATAACTTGTCCCTAACCTAAACATACTTATATCTTTACCTTTGTTCCAAAGATGAATTAGCATGTTTTGAGACAAGTTGCAAAGACAAGGAAGATTTATTGAAAATTTGGGTTAGAAACAAGAAATAAGTGTGGGGGAAAAGAAAGAAAAAAGTCAAGAGAAAAAGAAAGGGATCATTGTCAAATACATTCCCATATAAAAAAAAAAAAATTCTTCTCTTGAACTTCTAGTTAAAGTAAAGAAAAAGATGTTACAAAGTTGGTTAGAATGATGCAAAGGCTCAACATGAATATTTAGCCTATGTTATTATGTGCTTTATAAGAGTTTTGAGAAGTTTTATTTGTATGATCTTATTATGTCTCTAAACTCTATGAACTCTTTGGAACCTTTGTGATATCTTTATCCTTTTGTTCTTTAACCACATTATAACCCTTTGGCCCCATTACAACCTTGAATAAAGACCTCTTGATTTATGAAGTTGTATGATCTAAATAGTGGATAATAGGTGGACAAGCAAGCATATGGTAGAAGTGTTTTCATGAGATTGATTGAGTGTAAACACTTTACCACTACTTTAAAAAGTGAAAATCAAGAGAGTATCCCATGTGAGAAGTTGAGATTAAGTTTGAATATGCACTATTTTGATTGAAATATGTTATGTTAATATTGGCTTAACTCAAACAATTTACATTCAAGCATGAATTTTTGTGAAATTCTTTAAGCTATTGATTAGTTTATAAGACTTGTTCAAAGATTGTCTCTAATTTGTATTGAAAGGATTAGGAATAAATATTTTTAGTATATGTAGTTTATTTATATTTTAGTTTTTCAATGTTTGTGGGTATCGTTCTAGTAAACCCTCACGAGACTAAACTCGTCCACTAGGGACACCTAGGGGTTTAAAGGCTTGTGTCACATGCTAAGTGCCACCGTGATTTCCTACGAAAGTGGATTAGATTAGATTTTCTTATTTTATTTTTATTGAGTCGTTGCTAGGGACTAGCAACAATCTAAGTGTGGGGGTGTGATAACTCGTATAATTATATAGTTTTTAGTTATGTTTTATTATTGTTTTGTGTCAAATACGAGTTATTATTGTTTAGTCTAATTGTGTTTATGATCTTTTATATTTTTATGTATTTTGGTGTTTTTCAGAAGTTTCTTTGAGTGATTTCAGATTACTAGAATTAAGGGCAAATCCAGTTCAGTTCCAGTTCCGACACCTTTTGCCATATCAGCTATATCTCGAGTTTCACTGAAGCAATAAGGCGGAAATTTGTAGCCATGCAAAGCTAAGAGGCATATCTATCTTTTTCATGTTTTACACTTCTTGAAACGGAGTCGTTTTCCCTAGCGAAATCGACCATCAAGTTGGCTGATGTGAAATGACGTCTGTGCTGACCTGTTTTCGTATTATGCCCATATCTTCTTATCCACATCAGCAAATGAGCTGATTCTAACGGCTATGGATCAGTAACTGATAGGGTAACATTTTTCTAGAAGACCATGTGATCAGATAAGGCCTCCAAAATTGACAAAATCGACCATCAAGTTGGCTGATCAAAATCGTCATGTATGACGAAAATTGTTAGAAAATGCACCCACCTATTATACCTACCTTTGAAATTTGTAAAGCTTGTCTCTTGTCATTTAGCCCTCCAAAATGTGTATAAATAGAGGGCCTTGGGTGATTGTAAGGGATCATATTGTACATAGGTAGGATATTAGCCATTTTAATAAAATTCTCTAAGTTTTCTTCTTCTTTCTTTTCTCTAGTCTTCTTTCTTTTCTCTAGTTTTCTTTTTCTTTAGAAAGAGCAAGAGGTTGGATAATTAATATTCTTCCTCTTCTTCTTTCTTTCTTTTATTTTCTTCTTAGATTTTCTTTAATTTTATGTTTATGTTTACAATGCCTATGCTAGGCTAAACTTCTATTTGGTTAAGAGTGATTTCAAAGCCCTAGACATGTTTTCTGATTGATTTTCAGATTCTATCTATCATTAATTTTCTATCAAAGTTGCTTATGTTCTTCTACAAGAATTGTTCATGATGTTGTCTTGATTTATTTAGGTGTACAACTAGATAGATCTTGATAATTATCTATTGCTAGTTTAGGAGTCTTGATCCGTGTAATTGTCTTGATTTCCTATTCATAAGTGGCAATTTGTGATTAATGATTATGGTCAAGTTTTCAATAATTGCAAAGTGGAACATAACCTAAGTTGAACAATCCGAGCTTATGTGTTTGTTGCTTAGATCAACCTATCTTTCTCATCATAAAGCTGCCATTAAATTGAATTTAGAGAGCTTATTCTAAGTTGTTTAATGGTTAGAGATTAAATAGAGAGCTTGTTCTATTTAACGACAAACTAAGGAAAGATTGGGATAACAGAGCTTGTTGTTATCTACGGTTGTTAACTTTGATAGTTGGTTGATATTGATAGATCTGAAATTGATTCTTAATGATGTCTAGTGGTGGAGAATGAAACCTTAACCATATTTTTCATATTTGATTCTTCTTACTTACTTGTTTTCTTACTTTTCTAGTTTGCTTATTTTTAAAAGTATATTTATTTTTATTGGCTGGTTATACCGCCTAATTTGTATATTAATTTTGTTTTATTTTAATTGGCTGGTTATACCGCCTAATTTAGTATATATATTTTTATTGGCTGGTTATACCGCCTAATTTAGTATATATATTTTTATTGGCTGGTTATACCGCCTTGCATCTTATTCTTATTATTTACTTTAGTTTAAATCTGGCTTCAAAAACCCCTTTTCTTTTATTGTTATTGAATTTAAGTTTTAAACTATTAACTTATAAACTAAAACCCAATCCCTGAGGACTCGACCCTTGCTAACTACTATACTTACAATTTATCTTTTTAGTGCAAGGTTAAATAAGATACACTCTTTTGGGTGCATCAAAGGTTCCAAAGAGTTCATAAAGTTTAGAGACATAAAAAGATTATACAAAGAAACTTCTCAAAACTCTTTACAAGTACATAGTCACCTAGGCCGAATATTCATGTTGGGCCTTTTCTTCATTCTAAACAACTTTGTAACATCTTTTTCTTTTTCCACAAATTCAAGAGATGGTTCATATTTTTTTACTTAGGAATGTATTTGCCAGTATTCCATTTCTTTTTCTCTTGACTTTTCTTTTCTTTTCCCCCCACACTTATTTCTTGTTTCTAACCCAAATTTTCAACTAAAAATATCCCTTGTTTTTTGCAATATGTCTCAAAATATATAATCCATCTTTAGAACAAGGGTAAGGATATAAGTATATTTAGGCTAGGTGTAAGTTGTGGTTACCAATAAAACAGCATATTTAATGTAGGCTCAAATTGGCTCACTAGTGGGGATGTTCTCTTAGAACATTAATAATGGATGGCTGTTTGGCTCTGGTTATAATCCTAATGCCTCTATCATATTCATGTTGTCACATGTATCAATATAGTCTCAAACGGTTCAAAGCAAGTTCTAGAGAATCATGTAATCATAAGAGTACTCAAGAAAGAAATTAGATTGATTTGTATAATGCATCAATCATTATAGGCTCAAAAACTCACAATGATGATTATACAAGTCAGATTAAGTCTAAACATGCTTCTTTCTCAATCAACATATCATATTAACATTGGCTCATAAAAAGGTTGACATCAAGCTCAATTCTCATGAAAATCTTCTCACTAATAAATCTGTTTTAGACTTATGCAATTCATATCTCATCATTGTATTAAAAATGAACTAAAACTCACAAAAAAAAAAATAATAATAATAATAAAGAAAAAAAAAAGTAGACAAAAATAAAAGAAATCCTAAATCATTCCCCCCCACACTTAATTCTTACATTGTCCTCAATGTAAGTCTATTAACTCAAATGAAAGAATCATGTGTAAGAGAAAAGAACTAATAACATAAGAATAGGAACAACTAAGACTCAAAACAAAACAAAACCATGCAACCTAAATAATCCTAAAATACTAAACAAAAATTAACAAGTAAACATAAAAAGATTAAAATCAAACTGACAAGGTATGTCTCAAGTCTCCCTTACTCAGACCTTGTTCAGAATGAATACTTCTAAATTGCTTAAAACACAACAAACTCTTTTTTTTTTTCTTTTTTTTTTTCTTTTTTTTTTTGAAAAGAAGAAATCAAACTGACAAGGTATGTCTCAAGCCTCCCTTACTCAGACCTTGTTCAGAATGAATACTTCTTAAGTTTTTTTTTATTTTTTTATTTTTAAATTAGCAAAATATGTCCCTTACCCCCTACTAAAATATGACATTGTCCCCAATGTCAAATTTTAAAGGTAGAATTTAGGAGATATTACCTGCAGAGGTTGCTAACCACTTATTATAACTGAGACACAACAAGCAAAATGTTAGATAATGTCACAAAGACAAAGTGCAATCCACTCCTTGCTCGTCCATATCTCTTTTTCTTTTTCCGAGCGTTTGCGAAACAACCGTAGCAGATAAACACTCATAAGCTTGGAGCTTTTTAAGTAAATCTTCAATGGTTGTAGCAGAAATTATGGTTCTCCTTGCCTCTGAAAACATGAATCCATTATCCACAGCATTATCTAAATATAAAAGCAAATTACTAAAATAACCATTAATATTAAGCAAACCAATGGGTTTCTTATTTGTGACCAAAGATGACCAAGAAGCCACGCAAGCTATTTCTTCCAATGTACCCAGACCTCCTGGTAAAGCAATGAATGCATCGGCAGAATGGTACATGATTGTTATCCGTTCAGGGACACTCCAGACTTGTATTTCCTTACCCACGGTAGGTCCACAAAAACTTGTGAATAGTTTTGGCACGATTCCTAGAACTGGACTTCCTCCGGCGTGTGCTGCTGTAGCGACTGCTCCCATTAAACCCGTACTACCGCCTCCATAAATCAAGTGGATCTTTTGTTGGGCAAGTATTACTCCAACTCTTATGGCTTCATCAGCGAATATGTTATTTTTCCCTGGATAAGCACCTCCAAAGACACAAATTTTTTTAATGCGCTGGGATGAAGTACTTTCCATTTTTTTTTTTTCGAGTGCCTGAAAGAGAATGAGTACATGGTGTAATATATAGAGGACTGAGTAGTGAATCAGACAAGAGTAATAATGTCGCCGAAAGTGTATCTGACCTGTCAGAAGAAAATGTTAACCTAACAAAAGATTTTTGCGTGATTTCAGGAAGAAAATCGAAAAGAGAAGAAAAAATCAACCGTAAAAGACAAATAAAAAAAAAAAATGAGAATAGTTACACAAATCGAACAACACGTAAATTAAAACAAAATAAAGTTATTGCAAATCAAACCAAAAGCTGAGAAGTCATTTATTGTAGTTGTGATTGTGGCTCACATCTTCCTCTGGTTTTACGTCCAGAAACGGCTTAAACGCCTTCTATGAGTCGAGGATATGCTTCCCATCCAGTTTTCTTATAAGCTGGCAAACAGGGTCTTTTAACATCAGATTCCCAAGATGTTGCCATTCCCTTTGGAATTGCGGCCATAAATCAAGAATTTCTCTTTGTACGTCTCCACTAGGATGCGTCTCAAGAGAAAGTTGGATATTACCCAAATTCTCCTTACTCAGTCCATCCTTAATGAATTCAATTTTATCATCTCGATTAGAGGACGGAATCCCAATAGAACGACATTTACCGTTACACGTCCATCGTGCACATTTGTGGCAATTTGAACTCATGCGCTTTGCTCGTCGCTTCTTTGCAAAAGTGCTTCTACCTGTACCTGGTAAATGCAAAACAGGAAGATATTCATCTTCACGTACCTTGGCTTCAATTATCCAACGTATGTCGTCAGGAATCCCTTTGTGCATAAGCATTCTTAATCTCTCAAGTCGAACTTGGTAAAGCTTCAGTAAAATATTTCGAGGAAAAGGAGGAAATCGTTTATGCAATCTTGTGAGAATATCATCCATCCTGAAAAAAAAGAATGAAAAAAAATTGAAAGAGAAATTGGAAGAGAAATTTATATACAATATCAGTTTTGTGGGTAGCTGATGGAACCGATTTAAATAATCACGGAGTACCGTTATCCGCCATTTAACCGGGGTTAAAAAAATAAATTAAAAATTATATTTACATCTTGTAAGAGAAAAGAACTATTAAACAAAAGAAAAGAAAAACAATAAAAGATAGAATGATGGAGAGTAAGGAATATGCAAATCTGATATAATAGATGCTCTCCATCCTTTTGGGTTGCCTCCCAAGAAGCGCTTGGTTTATTGTCCTCAGCCTAACTTAGACCCATGCCATTATTATTCAACATACTTTGGCTCAAAAAGTGGAAACTCCTCCACATCTTGTATTGGAAAGTTTTCATAGTAAGGCTTCAATCTATGACCATTCACTTTGAATGCCTTATCCGTTTTTGGGCTTTGGATTTCAACTGCACCATGAGTAAATACATTAGTAATAACAAAAGGTCCAACCCAACGAGAACGTAACTTACCTGGATATAACTTAAGGCGTGAATGGAAGAGAAGAACTTTTTGTCCAACAACAAATTCTTTTCTTGATATCATCTTGTCATGGAATGCCTTAGTCTTTTCCTTGTAAATCCTAGAATTCTGATAGGCATCATTCCTTATCTCCTCTAATTCTTGTAGGTCAAGTTTTCTTTTCTTTCCTATCTCATCCATCTCCATGTTGCATTGTTTGATAGCCCAATATGATTTATGTTCCAATTCAACCGGAAGATGACAAGGCTTACCATAAACAAGTCGATAAGGAGACATACCAATGGGTGTCTTATATGCTGTCCTATAAGCCCAAAGTGCATCATCAAGTCGTGAACTCCAATCCTTCCTATTTGGATTAACTGTCTTTTCAAGGATGGACTTAACTTCTCGGTTTGACACTTCAGCTTGCCCACTAGTTTGAGGATGATATGAGGTGGAGACCTTGTGTGTGATGTTATACTTCCTCAAAAGTGCTTCCATAGTCCTATTGCAAAAGTGAGTACCTCTATCGCTGATTATGGCCTTTGGCGTTCCAAACCTAGCCAAGATGTTAGTCTTGACAAAATCTGAAACAACTTTAGAGTCATTAGTCCTAGTGGATTTTGCTTCCACCCACTTTGAAACATAATCAACGGCAAGTAAAATATAAAGATTACCAAAAGAAGGAGGAAAAGGTCCCATGAAATCCATGCCCCATACATCAAAAATTTCAACAATAAGTATTGGAGTTTGAGGCATTTGATTTCTAGCACCTAAGTTACCAGTTCTTTGGCAACGATCACATGACTTGCAAAAGAGGTATGCATCTTTGAATATGGTAGGCCAATAAAATCCAGAATCAAGAACTTTCATGGCTGTTCTTTTGGATCCAAAGTGTCCTCCACATGCATAAGAGTGACAAAAGGTGAGAATAGATTGAAATTCAGTTTCGAGTACACACCTTCTTATAATCTGATCGGAGCAATGCTTCCAAAGGTAAGGATCATCCCATATGTAGTATTTGGCATCACTCTTGATCTTATTTCTTTGAGCTTGTGTCAACTCTTGTGGCAACTTCTTGGTAACTAAGTAATTAACAATATCAGCATACCAAGGAGTTGTTGTACTTATAAAAAGAAGTTGCTCATCCGAAAAGTTCTCATTCAAGGGTAGTGCATCCTCTTCATGAACTAAACGGCTAAGATGGTCCGTAACCAGGTTGTCACTACCTCTCTTATCTTTTATCTCCAAATCAAACTCTTGTAAGAGAAGTATCCATCTAATCAACCTTGGTTTGGCCTCCTTTTTAGTGAGTAAGTACTTAAGGGCTGCATGGTCAGAATATACAATTACTTTAGTACCAATTAAATAAGATCGAAATTTTTCTAAAGAAAATACAACAGCCAAAAGTTCTTTTTCAGTAGTGGAATAGTTCAATTGAGCATCATTAAGAGTTCGGGAGGCATAATAAATGGCATGTGAGGCTTTGCCAACCCGTTGGCCCAAAACAGCTCCAATGGCATAGTCACTAGCATCACACATGATTTCAAAAGGTACATTCCAATCTGGTGGTTGGATGATAGGAGCTGATGTCAAGAGTCCCTTCAATGTTTCAAACGCCTCTTTGCATTTATCATCAAAGTGGAAAACCACATCTTTTTGTAGTAGCTTGCAAAGAGGTAATGTGATCTTTGAGAAGTCTTTGATAAATCTCCTATAGAAACCTGCATGTCCAAGAAAAGAACGAACCTCTCTCACATTTGTGGGAGGTGGTAAAGAATGCATAATATCTATTTTAGACTTATCAACCTCTATCCCTCTAGAAGAAATAACATGGCCCAAAACTATTCCTTGTTCTACCATAAAGTGACATTTTTCCCAATTCAAAACAAGGTTAGTTTCCATGCATCTTTCAAGTACAAGTGTAAGGTTCTCTAGACATCTATCAAAAGAATCACCATAGACACTAAAATCATCCATAAACACTTCTATGATATTCTCTACATAATCTGAAAATATGCTAACCATACACCTTTGGAATGTAGCTGGTGCATTACAAAGACCAAATGGCATACGCCGGTATGCAAAAGTACCAAATGGACATGTGAATGTTGTTTTCTCTTGGTCCTCCGGAGCAATGGCTATCTGATTATAACCTGAAAAACCATCAAGAAAACAATAATGAGAATGGCCAGCTAACCTTTCAAGCATTTGATCAATAAAAGGTAAAGGAAAGTGGTCTTTGCGAGTTGTGGAATTAAGTTTACGATAATCAATACAAACTCGCCATCCTGTTTGAATCCTAGTAGGAACAAGTTCATTCTCATTATTTGTTACCACCGTTACACCTGATTTCTTTGGAACCACTTGGACTGGGCTCACCCATTTGCTATCCGAGATAGGATAGATCACTCCAACATCTAGGAGCTTCAGTATCTCCTTTTTCACAACCTCCATCATAGGAGGGTTCAATCTTCTTTGTGCTTCTCTTGTTGGTTTAGACCCTTCCTCTAACAAAATCCGGTGCATGCACATGGATGGGCTTATTCCCTTGATATCGGCAATTGTCCAACCAATTGCTATTTTATGCTCTCTAAGCACCCGGATAAGTCGCTCTTCTTGCAAAGGTGTGAGCTCTTTGGCAATGATGACAGGTAGTGTGTCCTTTTCCCCTAAGAACAAATATTTCAAGTGGTTCGGTAGTGGTTTCAATTCTAAAGTTGGTGCCTGCAAAATGGAAGGTAGAAGTTTCTCATTAGATAAAGGCAAATCAATAAATGAAACATCAAACCTTGCATCTTTAGGTTGCAGCGAGTGTAAAGATTCTAGTGCCCCTTCCACATGGTCACTCAAGGCTAGTTTAGCATTCCCCATTCCGAGATGGTTGCTAAGGACTATTTCCACACTATCTTCACCATCTAGCTCATAAGCTTGCTGCACTAGTGAGTCAATTATATCAATATTAAAAACAGAATGCACATCACTAGGATATCTCATGGCCTCAAAAATGTTAAAGCGAATTATTTCACCATCAAATTCCATAGTTAAAGTGCCATCATGTACATCTATTTTAGTTCTTGCTGTTTTCAAGAATGGTCTCCCTAATAGAATAGGTGTGGGATTAGAAGACATCTCATCTTCCATCTCAATAACATAAAAGTCAGCGGGAAAAACCAATTCATTAACCTGTACAAGAACGTCTTCTACAACTCCTCTTGGATAAGTGTTAGAACGGTCAGCAAGTTGTATTATAACACCGGTTTCCTCTAATGGTCCTAGATTCAATGAAGCATAAATTGAATATGGCATGACATTAATAGATGCCCCTAGATCTAGCATAGCACGCTCAAACCTGGTGTTGCCTATCTTACAAGGAATGGTAAACATACCTGGATCTTTGCATTTAGGTGGGAGTTTCTTTTGAAGAACAGCTGACACATTCTCCCCCACACTTACCTTTTCATTCCATTTCAACTTCCGTTTAGATGTGCACAACTCTTTTAGGAACTTGGCATATCTTGGCACTTGCTTGATAGCATCTAGTAAAGGAATGTTCACCTCTACTTTCCGGAAGGTTTCCAAAATTTCCTTCTCTTGCTCCTCCTTCTTGGACTTTGCTAACCTGCTAGGAAAAGGTGGAGGAGTTATATAAGAAGGAAAGGATGGTTTAGGAATTACCTTTTTTAGTGGCTCGTTGGGATGTGAAGAGGATGCCATGGTATTGTTCTCCCCTTGAGCACTATCATTTTGTGGTGTCTCTAGCTGTTTCCCACTTCTTAAATTTATAGCATTGGCATTCTCTCTTGGATTCACTATGGTTTGGGAAGGTAATTTCCCAGAATCCCTTGCTTGCATTTGACTCATGGTTGTTGCCAATTGCCCTATTTGAGTCTCCAAATTTCGAATACTTGTCTTTGTTTCCTGTTGAAATTGAATTGTATTAGTAGAAAGAGCTTTAACAAGATCTTCAAGAGAAGTACCTGAATTTTGGGTGGGTGGTAGTTGTTGTCGGGTTTGGTATGGTTGTTGCACTCTTTGCTGAAAACCCGGTGGCCTGTGGTCAAATGGTGGAGGAATAGTTTGTGATTGGTTCCCTCCATAATTGAAGTTTGGATGATCCCTCCATCCTGGATTGTATGTGTTTGAGTAGGGATCATATTTCCTTGATTGGTTCTGAAATCCACCCATGGCATTCACATGTTCATTGGTATCCTCTTGAAGTGTTGGACACATATCAGTTTGGTGCCCTATGTTTGAACATATGCCACAAGCCTTTATTTGTTGTATTTTACCTACAGCCAATTGTTGAACAAGAGAAGTCAGTTTATCAAATTTTTGTTCAAGGGATGATATACTTACCTCATTAACTCTCTTGGATTGTGGTGGTGGATCTTGTCTCATTGAGAACTGTTGAGAATTGGCTGCCATGTTGGAGATTAATGTTCTAGCAGCCCTGGGAGTCTTATCAACTAGAGCTCCCCCACTAGCGGCATCTATCATACTTCTCTCCATGGGCATGAGACCTTCATAGAAGTATTGGATGAGAAGTTGTTCACTTATTTGATGGTGTGGACATGATGCACAAAGTTTCTTGAACCTCTCCCAATATTCATATAAGGACTCTCCGTTGTATTGCCGAATCCCACATATCTCTTTCCTAATGTTGGCAGCCTTAGATGCTGGGAAATACCTTTCCAAGAATGCTTTCTTCAAATCATTCCATGTAGTGATGGTCCCGGATGGTAGATAGTAGAGCCATTCCTTTGCTGAATCAGCTAGAGAGAATGGGAAGGCTCTCAACTTAACTTGCTCTTCCGTGACCCCTGTTGGTCTCATGCTTGAGCAAACTACATGGAATTCCTTGAGGTGCTTATTTGGATCCTCTCCTGCAAAACCATGAAAAGTTGGGAGAAGATGAATCAAACCAGATTTTAATTCAAAAGCTACCTCAAGATTAGCATATTCAATGCATAATGGTTGTTGACCCAAGTCCGGAGCGGCTAGCTCCTTGAGAGTTTGGTTGTCAGCTGCTGCCATCTCTCCTTGCTCCTCTTGGATGTTTTGGATCAACTCCTCGATTGGTTGTTGGTGAGAAGTTATAAATTCCCGAATTTTCCTAAGTCGTAAGTCTTCTTCGGGAGCTTGGATCATTCACTAATAAAAAAAAAATAAGAAAGTAAATAATTAGAACAGAAAATAAGAATAAACCAATAAACTAATAAACTAAAGAAAGCAATCCCCGGCAACGGCGCCAAAAATTTGATGCACCCAAAAGAGTGTATCTTATTTAACCTTGCACTAAAAAGATCAATTGTAAGTATAGTAGTTAGCAAGGGTCGAGTCCTCAGGGATTGGGTTTTAGTTTATAAGTTGATAGTTTAAAACTTAAATTCAAGAACAATAAAAGAAAAGGGGTTTTTGAAGCCAGATTTAAACTAAAGTAAATAATAAGAATAAGATGCAAGGCGGTATAACCAGCCAATAAAAATATATATACTAAGCAAGGCGGTATAACCAGCCAATAAAAATATATATACTAAATTAGGCGGTATAACCAGCCAATAAAAATAAAACAAAATTAATATACAAATTAGGCGGTATAACCAGCCAATAAAAATAAATATACTTTTAAAAATAAGCAAACTAGAAAAGTAAGTGATAACTCGTATAATTATATAGTTTTTAGTTATGTTTTATTATTGTTTTGTGTCAAATACGAGTTATTATTGTTTAGTCTAATTGTGTTTATGATCTTTTATATTTTTATGTAATTTGGTGTTTTTCACAAGTTTCTTTGAGTGATTTCAGATTACTAGAATTAAGGGCAAATCCAGTTCAGTTCCAGTTCCGACACATTTTGCCATATCAGCTATATCTGGCGTTTCACTGAAGCAATAAGGCTGAAATTTGTAGCCGTGCAAAGCTAAGAGGCATATCTATCTTTTTCATGTTTTATACTTCTTGAAACGGAGTCGTTTTCCCTAGCGAAATCGACCATCAAGTTGGCTGATGTGCAATGACGTCTGTGCTGACCTGTTTTCGTATTTTGCCCATATCTGCTTATCCACATCAGCAAATGAGCTGATTCCAATGGCTATGGATCCGTAACTGATACGGGAACCTTTGTCTAGAAGACCATATGATCAGATCAGGCCTCTAATATTGACGAAATCGACCATCAAGTTGGCTGATATGCAATGACGTCTGTGCTGACATGTTTTCGTATTTTGCCCATATCTGCTTATCCACATCAGCAAATGAGCTGATTTCAACGGCTATGGATCTGTAACGGATAGGGTAACCTTTTTCTAGAAGACCATGTGATCAGATCAAGCCTCCAACATTGACGAAATCGACCATCAAGTTGGCTGATCAAAATTGTCATACAATATGACGAAAATTGTTAGAAAAATTCACCCACCTATTATACCTACCTTTGAAATTTGTAAAGCTTGTCTCTTGTCATTTAGCCTTCCAAAATGTGTATAAATAGAGGGCCTTGGATGATTGTAGAGGATCATATTGTACATAGGTAGGATATTAGCCATTTTAATAAAATTCTCTAAGTTTTCTTCTTCTTTCTTTTCTCTAGTTTTCTTTCTTTTCTCTAGTTTTCTTTTTCTTTAGAGAGAGCAAGAGGTTGGATAATTAATATTCTTCCTCTTCTTCTTTCTTTCTTTTATTTTCTTCTTAGATTTTCTTTAATTTTATGTTTATGTTTACAATGCCTATGCTAGGCTAAACTTCTATTTGGTTAAGGGTGATTTCAAAGCCCTAGACATGTTTTGTGATTGATTTTCAGATTCTATCTATCATTAATTTTCTATCAAAGTTGCTTATGTTCTTCTACAAGAATTGTTCATGATGTTGTCTTGATTTATTTAGGTGTACAACTAGATAGATCTTGATAATTATCTATTGCTAGTTTAGGAGTCTTGATCCGTGTAATTGCCTTGATTTCCTATTCATAAGTGGCAATTTGTGATTAATGATTATGGTCAAGTTTTCAATAATTGCAAAGTGGAACATAACCTAAGTTGAACAATCCGAGCTTATGTGTTTGTTGCTTAGATCAACCTATCTTTCTCATCATAAAGCTCCCATTAAATTGAATTTAGAGAGCTTATTCTAGGTTGTTTAATGGTTAGAGATTAAATAGAGAGCTTGTTCTATTTAACGACAAACTAAGGAAAGATTGGGGTAACAGAGCTTGTTGTTATCTACGGTTGTTAACTTTGATAGTTGGTTGATATTGATAGATCTGAAATTGATTCTTAATGATGTCTAGTGGTGGAGAATGAAACCTTAACCATATTTTTCATATTTGATTCTTCTTACTTACTTGTTTTCTTACTTTTAGTTTGCTTATTTTTTATATTTATTTTTATTGGCTGGTTATACCGCCTAATTTGTATATTAACTTTGTTTTATTTTTATTGGCTGGTTATACAGCCTAATTTAGTATATATATTTTTATTGGCTGGTTATACCGCCTAATTTAGTATATATATTTTTATTGGCTGGTTATACCGCCTTGCATCTTATTCTTATTATTTACTTAGTTTAAATCTGGCTTCAAAAACCCCTTTTCTTTTATTGTTCTTGAATTTAAGTTTTAAACTATTAACTTATAAACTAAAACCCAATCCCTGAGGACTCGACCCTTGCTAACTACTATACTTACAATTTATCTTTTTAGTGCAAGGTTAAATAAGATACACTCTTTTGGGTGCATCAAATTTTTGGCGCCGTTGCCGGGGATTGCTTTCTTTAGTTTATTTGTTACTTGGTTTATTCTTATTTTCAGTTCTAATTAGTTTTATTTTCTTGTACATACAAGTTTTTCTTTTCAAATTTAAAAAAAAAAAAAAAACGATGGAATTGAGCAATCTAACACTTGAAGAGTTGGTGGCATACATGAACATGGAGAATCAACAAGCCAAGCTCACCTCCCCAGTTCAACAATTTGCCATGGGAGGATGTCAAGGCCATCAAGTGTTCCAAGACCAACTGCATGATCATTACTCAAACACTTACCATGAGGGATGGTGGGATCATACTAATTATGGCTACTCGAAAAATTACCAAGAAGTAGATCCTTATGCCAATTACACTCATCCATCTAGCTTCAATCAATCATGGTCCCAAGAACCAGATCTTTTTCAACCACCACATATGACTCAAAACTCAGGTACTTCTTTAGAAGATCTTGTCTATTCTCTTGTTACCGATACATTGCAATTTCAACAGGAAACAAGGGCAAGCATCCAGAGTTTGGAAAAGCAAATGATCCAATTGACTAGTAGTATGGTGGGATGGGTAGCACAAAGATCTGAAGAACTCCCTGCCCAAACAATGATTAACCCAAAGGAGAATACTACTATTGTGACCTTCAGGAATGAGGAACAAGATGAGGATGAGACAAAATTAGAGATGGATTCTATTCTTGAGGATAATAAAGCCACAGATCCAAATAAGAGTATTTCGACACCGGAGGTAACGTTTAAGATTCCAATTTTTGCTAATGTTTCTTCTCCACCTTTTCCTAGTAGATTCGCAAAGTTCAAGGAGGAGGAACATGAACAAGACATCCTGGAAACCTTAAACAGTTTATTTGTGGATGCCATTCAACAAGTACCAAAAGATGCACCATTCCTCGATGAGATATGCACCACCAAGGATGATGGAATAATACTTGTAATGGAGAATGCATCCACTGTTGTGCAAAGAAAGCTTCCTCTCAAACGCATAAATTTGGGAAATTTCATGTATGAGCCTGACAAGCCTAAAAAGCCAAGAAGGGGTGTTGGTTAGATTCAAAACACTAACTCAAGTGTTAATTGGGAAGGCAGCCCAATTAAAGATGAAATTGCCAACCTTCCATATTCAGATTTGCTTTCTCTTTCTTTTCCTTTTTCTTTTATTATTTTTATTGTTTTTATTTTTATTTCTTATGTTTCTTTGTTAATTGTGTTTACTGTTTTTAAGTTCATTTAGGCTGCATAAGTTTCTTTTGTTTAATAGTTCTTTTCTCTTACATATAATTCTTGCATTGGGGGATAATAGCATTACATTAATGACAATGTAAGAATTATGTGTGGGGGGAAGAATTTAGGATTTTATTTAGAGTGTTTTGTTTTTGAGTCTTTTTATGTTGTTTTTCTTTCTGATCCTTGTTTTGAAAATAACTAGATGTAAATATAATTTTTTTTTAACCCCGGTTAAATGGCGGATAACGATACTCCGTGATTATTTAAATCGGTTCCATCAGCTACCCACAAAACTGATATTGTATATAAATTTCTCTTCCAATTTCTCTTTCATTTTTTTTATTTTTTTCAGGATGGATGATATTCTCACAAGATTGCAGAAACGATTTCCTCCTTTTCCTCGAAATATTTTACTGAAGCTTTACCAAGTTCGACTTGAAAGATTAAGAATGCTTATGCACAAAGGGATTCCTGAAGACATACGTTGGATAATTGAAGCCAAGGTACGTGAAGATGAATATCTTCCTATTTTGCATTTACCAGGTACAGGTAGAAGTACTTTTGCAAAGAAGCGACGAGCAAAGCGCATGAGTTCAAATTGCCACAAATGTGCACGATGGACGTGTAACGGTAAATGTCATTCTATTGGGATTCCGTCCTCTAATCGAGATGATAAAATTGAATTCATTAAGGATGGACTGAGTAAGGAGAATTTGGGTAATATCCAACTTTCTCTTGAGACGCATCCTAGTGGAGACGTACAAAGAGAAATTCTTGATTTATGGCCGCAATTCCAAAGGGAATGGCAACATCTTGGGAATCTGATGTTAAAAGACCCTGTTTGCCAGCTTGTAAGAAAACTGGATGGGAAGCATATCCTCGACTCATAGAAGGCGTTTAAGCCGTTTCTGGACGTAAAACCAGAGGAAGATGTGAGCCACAATCACAACTACAATAAATGTCTTCTCAGCTTTTGGTTTGATTTGCAATAACTTCATTTTGGTTTAATTTACGTGTTGTTCGATTTGTGTAATTATTCTTTTTTTTTTTTTTTATTTGTCTTTTACGGTTGATTTTTCTTCTCTTTTTGATTTTCTTCCTGAAATCACGCAAAAATCTTTTGTTAGGTTAACATTTTCTTCTGACAGGTCAGATACACTTTCGGTGACATTATTACTCTTGTCTGATTCACTACTCAGTCCTCTATATATTACACCATGTACTCATTCTCTTTCAGGCACTCGAAAAAAAGAAAAAAAAAAGAAAAAAAAAATGGAAAGTACTTCGTCCCAACGCATTAAAAAAATTTGTGTTTTTGGAGGTGCTTATCCAGGGAAAAATAACATATTCGCTGATGAAGCCATAAGAGTTGGAGTAATTCTTGCCCAACAAAAGATCCAGTTGATTTATGGAGGCGGTAGTACGGGTTTAATGGGAGCAGTCGCTACAGCAGCACACGCCGGAGGAAGTTCAGTTCTAGGAATCGTGCCAAAACTATTCACAGATTTTTGTGGACCTACCTTGGGTAAGGAAATACAAGTCTGGAGTATCCCTGAACGGATAACAATCATGTACCATTCTGCCGATGCATTCATTGCTTTACCAGGAGGTCTGGGTACATTGGAAGAAATAGCTTGCGTGGCTTCTTGGTCATCTTTGGTCACAAATAAGAAACCCATTGGTTTGCTTAATATTAATGGTTATTTTAGTAATTTACTTTCATATTTAGATAATGTTGTGGATAATGGATTCATGTTTTCAGAGGCAAGGAGAACCATAATTTCTGCTACAACCATTGAAGATTTACTCAAAAAGCTCCAAGCTTATGAGTATTTATCTGCTACGGTTGTTTCGCAAACGCTCGGAAAAAGAAAAAGAGATATGGACGAGGAAGGAGTGGATTGCACTTTGTCTTTGTGACATTATCTAACATTTTGTTTGTTGTGTCTCAGTTATAATAAGTGGTTAGCAACCTCTACAGGTAATATCCTAAATTTTACCTTCTTAAAAAAAAAAAAAAAAGTTTGTGGTGTTTTAAGCAATTTAGAAGTATTCATTCTGAACAAGGTCTGAGTAAGGGAGACTTGAGACATATCTTGTCAGTTTGATTTTAATCTTTTTATGTTTACTTGTTAATTTTTGTTTAGTATTTTAGGATTATTTAGGTTGTATGGTTTTGTTTTGTTTTGAGTCTTAGTTGTTCCTATTCTTATGTTATTAGTTCTTTTCTCTTACACATGATTCTTTCATTTGAGTTAATAGACTTACATTGAGGACAATGTAAGAATTAAGTGTGGGGGGGAATGATTTAGGATTTCTTTTATTTTTGTCTACTATTTTTTTTCTTTATTATTATTATTATTTTTTTTTGTGAGTTTTAGTTCCTTTTTAATACAATGATGAGATATGAATTGCATAAGTCTAAAACAAATTTATTAGTGAGAAGATTTTCATGAGAATTGAGCTTGATGTCAACCTTTTTATGAGCCAATGTTAATATGATATGTTGATTGAGAAAGAAGCATGTTTAGACTTAATCTGACTTGTATAATCATCCTTGTGAGTTTTTGAGCCTATAATGATTGATGCATTATACAAATCAATCTAATTTCTTTCTTGAGTGCTCTTATGATTACATGATTCTCTAGAACTTGCTTTAAACCGTTTGAGACTATATTGATACATGTGACAACATGAATATGATAGAGGCATTAGGATTATAACCAGAGCCACCTTATTGATGTTCCAAGAGAACACACCCTTAGTGAACCAGTTTGAGCCTACATTGAATAAGCTATCTCTTTGGTAACCATAACTTGTCCCTACCTAAATATACTTATATCTTTACCTTTGTTCCAAAGATGAATTAGCATGATTTGAGACCAGTTGCAAAGACAAGGGATATTTTTTTGGTTAGAAACAAGAAATAAGTGTGGGGGGAAAAGAAAAGAAAAGTCAAGAGAAAAAGAAATGGAATACTGGAAAATACATTCCTATGTAAAAAAAATATATATATGAATCATCTCTTGAATTTGTGGAAAAAGAAAAAGATGTTACAAAGTTGTTTAGAATGAAGAAAAGGCCCAACATGAATATCCGGCCTAGGTGACTATGTACTTGTAAAGAGTTTTGAGAAGTTTCTTTGTATAATTTTTTTTATGTCTCTAAACTTTATGAACTCTTTGGAACCTTTGTGATATCTTTATCCTTTTGTTCTTCAACCACATTACAAACCCCTTGGCCCCATTACAACCTTGATTAAAGACCTCTTGATTTATGAAGTTGCATGATCTTTTAGTGGAGAATAGGTGGACAAGCAAGCATATGGTAGAAGTGTTTTCATGAGATTGATTGAGTGTAAACACTTTACCACTACTTTAAAGAGTGAAAATTAAGAGAGTATCCCATGTGAGAAGTTGAGATTAAATTTGAACATGCACTATTTTGATTGAGATATGTTATGCTAATATTGGCTTAACTCAAACAATTTACATTCAAGCATGATTTTTTGTGAAATTTTTTAAGCTATTGATTAGTTTATAAGACTTGTTCAAATATTGTCTCTAATTTGTATTGAAAGGATTAGGAGTAAATATTTTTAGTATATGTAGTTTATTTATATGAAGTTTATTTATATTTTAATTTTTCAATGTTTGTGGGTATCGTTCTAGTAAACCCTCACGAGACTAAACTCGTCCACTAGGGACACCTAGGGGTTTAAAGGCTTGTGTCACATGCTAAGTGCCACCGTGATTTCCTACGAAAGTGGATTAGATTAGATTTTCTTATTTTATTTTTATTGAGTCGTTGCTAGGGACTAGCAACAATCTAAGTGTGGGGGTGTGATAACTCGTATAATTATATAGTTTTTAGTTATGTTTTATTATTGTTTTGTGTCAAATACGAGTTATTATTGTTTAGTCTAATTGTGTTTATGATCTTTTATATTTTTATGTAATTTGGTGTTTTTCACAAGTTTCTTTGAGTGATTTCAGATTACTAGAATTAAGGGCAAATCCAGTTCAGTTCCAGTTCCGACACATTTTGCCATATCAGCTATATCTGGCGTTTCACTGAAGCAATAAGGCTGAAATTTGTAGCCGTGCAAAGCTAAGAGGCATATCTATCTTTTTCATGTTTTATACTTCTTGAAACGGAGTCGTTTTCCCTAGCGAAATCGACCATCAAGTTGGCTGATGTGCAATGACGTCTGTGCTGACCTGTTTTCGTATTTTGCCCATATCTGCTTATCCACATCAGCAAATGAGCTGATTCCAATGGCTATGGATCCGTAACTGATACGGGAACCTTTGTCTAGAAGACCATATGATCAGATCAGGCCTCTAATATTGACGAAATCGACCATCAAGTTGGCTGATATGCAATGACGTCTGTGCTGACATGTTTTCGTATTTTGCCCATATCTGCTTATCCACATCAGCAAATGAGCTGATTTCAACGGCTATGGATCTGTAACTGATAGGGTAACCTTTTTCTAGAAGACCATGTGATCAGATCAAGCCTCCAACATTGACGAAATCACCCATCAAGTTGGCTGATCAAAATTGTCATACAATATGACGAAAATTGTTAGAAAAATTCACCCACCTATTATACCTACCTTTGAAATTTGTAAAGCTTGTCTCTTGTCATTTAGCCTTCCAAAATGTGTATAAATAGAGGGCCTTGGATGATTGTAGAGGATCATATTGTACATAGGTAGGATATTAGCCATTTAAATAAAATTCTCTAAGTTTTCTTCTTCTTTCTTTTCTCTAGTTTTCTTTCTTTTCTCTAGTTTTCTTTTTCTTTAGAGAGAGCAAGAGGTTGGATAATTAATATTCTTCCTCTTCTTCTTTCTTTCTTTTATTTTCTTCTTAGATTTTCTTTAATTTTATGTTTATGTTTACAATGCCTATGCTAGGCTAAACTTCTATTTGGTTAAGGGTGATTTCAAAGCCCTAGACATGTTTTGTGATTGATTTTCAGATTCTATCTATCATTAATTTTCTATCAAAGTTGCTTATGTTCTTCTACAAGAATTGTTCATGATGTTGTCTTGATTTATTTAGGTGTACAACTAGATAGATCTTGATAATTATCTATTGCTAGTTTAGGAGTCTTGATCCGTGTAATTGCCTTGATTTCCTATTCATAAGTGGCAATTTGTGATTAATGATTATGGTCAAGTTTTCAATAATTGCAAAGTGGAACATAACCTAAGTTGAGCAATCCGAGCTTATGTGTTTGTTGCTTAGATCAACCTATCTTTCTCATCATAAAGCTCCTATTAAATTGAATTTAGAGAGCTTATTCTAGGTTGTTTAATGGTTAGAGATTAAATAGAGAGCTTGTTCTATTTAACGACAAACTAAGGAAAGATTGGGGTAACAGAGCTTGTTGTTATCTACGGTTGTTAACTTTGATAGTTGGTTGATATTGATAGATCTGAAATTGATTCTTAATGATGTCTAGTGGTGGAGAATGAAACCTTAACCATATTTTTCATATTTGATTCTTCTTACTTACTTGTTTTCTTACTTTTAGTTTGCTTATTTTTTATATTTATTTTTATTGGCTGGTTATACCGCCTAATTTGTATATTAACTTTGTTTTATTTTTATTGGCTGGTTATACCGCCTAATTTAGTATATATATTTTTATTGGCTGGTTATACCGCCTAATTTAGTATATATATTTTTATTGGCTGGTTATACCGCCTTGCATCTTATTCTTATTATTTACTTAGTTTAAATCTGGCTTCAAAAACCCCTTTTCTTTTATTGTTCTTGAATTTAAGTTTTAAACTATTAACTTATAAACTAAAACCCAATCCCTGAGGACTCGACCCTTGCTAACTACTATACTTACAATTTATCTTTTTAGTGCAAGGTTAAATAAGATACACTCTTTTGGGTGCATCAGTAAGAAAACAAGTAAGAAGAATCAAAAATGAAAAATATGGTTAAGGTTTCATTCTCCACCACTAGACATCATTAAGAATCAATTTCAGATCTATCAATATCAACCAACTATCAAAGTTAACAACCGTAGATAACAACAAGCTCTGTTATCCCAATCTTTCCTTAGTTTGTCGTTAAATAGAACAAGCTCTCTATTTAATCTCTAACCATCAAACAACCTAGAATAAGCTCTCTAGATTCAATTTAATGGCAGCTTTATGATGAGAAAGATAGGTTGATCTAAGCAACAAACACATAAGCTCGGATTGTTCAACTTAGGTTATGTTCCACTTTGCAATTATTGAAAACTTGACCATAATCATTAATCACAAATTGCCACTTATGAATAGGAAATCAAGACAATTACACGGATCAAGACTCCTAAACTAGCAATAGATAATTATCAAGATCTATCTAGTTGTACACCTAAACAAATCAAGACAACATCATGAACAATTCTTGTAGAAGAACATAAGCAACTTTGATAGAAAATTAATGATAGATAGAATCTGAAAATCAATCACAAAACATGTCTAGGGCTTTGAAATCACCCTTAACCAAATAGAAGTTTAGCCTAGCATAGGCATTATAAACATAAAATTAAATAGAATCTAAGAAGAAAATAAAAGAAAGAAAGAAGAAGAAGAAGAATATTAATTATCCAACCTCTTGCTCTTTCTAAAGAAAAAGAAAACTAGAGAAAAGAAAGAAGAAGAAAACTTAGAGAATTTTGTTAAAATGGCTAATATCCTACCAATCTCCAATATGATCCCTTACAATCATCCAAGGCCCTCTATTTATACACATTTTGGAGGGCTAAATGATAAGAGACAAGCTTTACAAATTTCAAAGGTAGGTATAATAGGTGGATGCATTTTCTAACAATTTTCGTCATGTATGACGATTTTGATCAGCCAACTTGATGGTCGATTTTGTCAATTGTGGAGGCCTTATCTGATCACATGGTCTTCTAGACAAATGTTACCCTATCAGTTACTGATCCATAGCCGTTGGAATCAGCTCATTTGCTGATGTGGATAAGAAGATATGGGCATAATACGAGAACATGTCAGCACAGACGTCATTGCACATCAGCCAACTTGATGGTCGATTTCGCTAGGGAAAACGACTCCGTTTCAAGAAGTGTAAAACATCAAAAAGATAGATATGCCTCTTAGCTTTGCATGGCCACAAATTTCAGCCTTATTGCTTCAGTGAAACTCGAGATATAGCTGATATGGCAAAAGGTGTCGGAACTGGAACTGAACTGGATTTGCCCTTAATTCTAGTAATCTGAAATCACTCAAAGAAACTTGTGAAAAACACCAAAATACATAAAAATATAAAAGATCATAAACACAATTAGACTAAACAATAATAACTCGTATTTGACACAAAACAATAATAAAATATAACTAAAAACTATATAATTATACGAGTTATCAGTAGGATATTAGCCATTGTAATAAAATTCTCTAAGTTTTCTTCTTCTTTCTTTTCTCTAGTTTTCTTTTTCTTTAGAAAGAGCAAG
Source organism: Fremontodendron californicum (assembly GCA_030761205.1). Lineage (NCBI taxonomy): Eukaryota > Viridiplantae > Streptophyta > Magnoliopsida > Malvales > Malvaceae > Fremontodendron > Fremontodendron californicum. Next base: position 8,633,067 of record JAULJL010000037.1, read on the forward strand.
AGGTTGGATAATTAATATTCTTCTTCTTCTTCTTTCTTTCTTTTATTTTCTTCTTAGATTCTATTTAATTTTATGTTTATAATGCCTATGCTAGGCTAAACTTCTATTTGGTTAAGGGTGATTTCAAAGCCCTAGACATGTTTTGTGATTGATTTTCAGATTCTATCTATCATTAATTCTCTATCAAAGTTGCTTATGTTCTTCTACAAGAATTGTTCATGATGTTGTCTAGATTTATTTAGGTGTACAACTAGATAGATCTTGATAATTATCTATTGCTAGTTTAGGAGTCTTGATCCGTGTAATTGTCTTGATCTCCTATTCATAAGTGGCAATTTGTGATTAATGATTATGGTCAAGTTTTCAATAATTGCAAAGTGGAACATAACCTAAGTTGAACAATCCGAGCTTATGTGTTTGTTGCTTAGATCAACCTATCTTTCTCATCATAAAGCTGCCATTAAATTGAATTTAGAGAGCTTATTCTAGGTTGTTTAATGGTTAGAGATTAAATAGAGAGTGTGTTCTATTTAACGACAAACTAAGGAAAGATTGGGGTAACAGAACTTGTTGTTATCTACGGTTGTTAACTTTGATAGTTGGTTGATATTGATAGATCTGAAATTGATTCTTAATGATGTCTAGTGGTGGAGAATGAAACCTTAACCATATTTTTCATATTTGATTCTTCTTACTTATTTGTTTTCTTACTTTTAGTTTGCTTATTTTTTATATTTATTTTTATTGGCTGGTTATACCGCCTAATTTGTATATTAACTTTGTTTTATTTTTATTGGCTGGTTATACCGCCTAATTTAGTATATATATTTTTATTGGCTGGTTATACCGCCTTGCATCTTATTCTTATTATTTACTTTAGTTTAAATCTGGCTTCAAAAACCCCTTTTCTTTTATTGTTCTTTAATTTAAGTTTTAAACTATTAACTTATAAACTAAAACCCAATCCCTGAGGACTCGACCCTTGCTAACTACTATACTTACAATTTATCTTTTTAGTGCAAGGTTAAATAAGATACACTCTTTTGGGTGCATCAAATTTTTGGCGCCGTTGCCGGGGATTGTTTTTTTTAGTTTATTTGTTACTTGGTTTATTCTTATTTTTCAGTTCTAATGATATTTATTTTCTTGTACATACGGGTTTTTCTTATCAAAGTTTGAAAAAAAAAAAAACGATGGAATTGAGCAATCTAACACTTGAAGAGTTGGTGGCATACATGAACATGGAGAATCAACAAGCCAAGCTCACCTCCCCAGTTCAACAATTGGCCATGGGAGGATGTCAAGGCCATCAATGGTTCCAAGACCAACCGCTTGATCATTACTCCAACACTTACCATGAGGGATGGTGGGATCATACTAATTATGGCTACTCGAAAAATTACCATGAAGTAGATCCTTATGCCAATTACACTCATCCATCTAGCTTCAATCAATCATGGTCTCAAGAACCATATCTTTTTCAACCACCACATATGACTCAAAACTCAGGTACTTATTTAGAAGATCTTGTACATTCTCTTGTTACTGATACTTTGCAATTTCAACAGGAAACAAGGGCAAGCATCCAGAGTTTGGAAAGGCAAATGAGCCTATTGGCTAGTAGTATGGTGGAATTAGTAGCAGAAAGATCTCTAGCACTCCCTTCCCAAACGGTGATTAACCCAAAGGAGAATGCTACTATTGTGACCTTGAGAAATGAGGAACAAGATGAGGATGAGACAAAACCAAAGATGGATTCACTTCTTGAGGATAATGAAGCCACCATTCAAAAGGAGAGTACTTTGACACCTCAGGTAGCTTTTAAGGTTCTTATTTCTACTAATGTTCCTTCTCCACTTTTTCCTAGCAGATTTGCAAAGTCCAAGAAGGAGGAACATGTACAACAATTTTTGGAAACCTTAAACAGCTTGCTTGTGGATGCCATTAGACAAGTACCAAGATATGCACAATTCCTCAAAGAGCTATACCCCACCAAGAATGATGAAATAATACGTGTGGGGGAGAATGCATTGGCTGTTTTGCAAAGAAAACTTCCTCCAAAACGCAAAAATCCGAGAAGTTTCATGTCTAAGCCAAAAGATCCTAAAAAGCCAAGAAGGGGAATTGGCTAGACTGGAAACAATCAATCAAGTGCTAATTGGGGGAGGCAGCCTAATTAGTGAAAGCATTGCCAAACTGCCATCCTCAGATTTGCTCTCTTTTTCTTTATCTTTTTCTTATGTTTCTTTGTTAATTGTGTTTAGTGTTTTTAAGTTCATTTAGGCTGCATAAGTTTATTTTGTTTAATATTTCTTTTCACTTACACATGATTCTTTCATTTGGGTTAATAGCATTACATTAATGACAATGTAAGAATTATGTGTGGGGGGAAGAATTTAGGATTTTATTTTTGAGTCTTTTTATGTTGTTTTTCTTTCTGATCCATGTTTTGAAAATACCTAGATGTAAATATAATTTTTATTTTTTTTAACCCCGATTAAATGGCGGATAACGGTCCTCCGTGACTATTTAAATCGGTTCCATCAGCTACCCACAAAACTGATATTGTATATAAATTTCTCTTCCAATTTCTCTTTCAATTTTTTTCATTTTTTTTTTCAGGATGGATGATATTCTCACAAGATTGCAGAAACGATTTCCTCCTTTTCCTCGAAATATTTTACTGAAGCTTTACCAAGTTCGATTTGAAAGATTAAGAATGCTTATGCACAAAGGGATTCCTGGAGACATACGTTGGATAATTGAAGCCAAGGTACGTGAAGATGAATATCTTCCTGTTTTGCATTTACCAGGTACAGGTAGAAGCACTTTTGCAAAGAAGCGACGAGCAAAGCGCATGAGTTCAAACTGCCACAAATGTGCACGATGGACGTGTAACGGTAAATGTCGTTCTATTGGGATTCCGTCCTCTAATCGAGATGATAAAATTGAATTCATTAAGGATGGACTGAGCAAGGAGAATTTGGGTAATATCCAACTTTCTCTTGAGACGCATCCTAGTGGAGATGTACAAAGAGAAATTCTTGATTTATGGCCGCAATTCCAAAGGGAATGGCAACATCTTGGGAATCTGATGTTAAAAGACCCTGTTTGCCAGCTTGTAAGTAAACTGGATGGGAAGCATATCCTCGACTCATAGAAAGCGTTTAAGCCGTTTCTGGACTTTACCAGAGGAAGATGTGAGCCACAATCACAACTACAATAAATGACTTCTCAGCTTTTGGTTTGATTTGCAATAACTTTATTTCGGTTTAATTTACGTGTTATTCGATTTGTTTAATTATTCTCATTTTTTTTATTTGTCTTTTACGGTTGATTTTTCTTCTCTTTTTGATTTTCTTCCTGAAATCACGCAAAAATCTTTTGTTAGGTTAACATTTTCTTCTGACAGGTCAGATACACTTTCGGCGACATTATTACTCTTGTCTGATTCACTACTCAGTCCTCTATATATTACACCATGTACTCATTCTCTTTCAGGCACTCGAAAAAAAAAAAGAAAAAAAATGGAAAGTACTTCGTCCCAACGCATTAAAAAAATTTGTGTCTTTGGAGGTGCTTATCCAGGGAAAAATAACATATTCGCTGATGAAGCCATAAGAGTTGGAGTAATACTTGCCCAACAAAAGATCCACTTGATTTATGGAGGTGGTAGTACGGGTTTAATGGGAGCAGTCGCTACAGCAGCACACGCCGGAGGAAGTCCAGTTCTAGGAATCGTGCCAAAACTATTCACAAGTTTTTGTGGACCTACCGTGGGTAAGGAAATACAAGTCTGGAGTATCCCTGAACGGATAACAATCATGTACCATTCTGCCGATGCATTCATTGCTTTACCAGGAGGTCTGGGTACATTGGAAGAAATAGCTTGCGTGACTTCTTGGTCATCTTTGGTCACAAATAAGAAACCCATTGGTTTGCTTAATATTAATGGTTATTTTAGTAATTTGCTTTCATATTTAGATAATGCTGTGGATAATGGATTCATGTTTTCAGAGGTAAGGAGAACCATAATTTCTGCTACAACCATTGAAGATTTACTCAAAAAGCTCCAAGCTTATGAGTGTTTATCTGCTACGGTTGTTTCGCAAACGCTCGGAAAAAGAAAAAGAGATATGGACGAGCAAGGAGTGGATTGCACTTTGTCTTTGTGACATTATCTAACATTTTGTTTGTTGTGTCTCAGTTATAATAAGTGGTTAGCAACCTCTGCAGGTAATATCTCCTAAATTCTACCTTTAAAATTTGACATTGGGGACAATGTCTTATTTTAGTAGGGGGTAAGGGACATATTTTGCTAATTTAAAAAAAAAAAAAAAAAATTAAGAAGTATTCATTCTGAACAAGGTCTGAGTAAGGGAGACTTGAGACATACCTTGTCAGTTTGATTTCTTCTTTTCAAAAAAAAAAAAAGTTTGTTGTGTTTTAAGCAATTTAGAAGTATTCATTCTGAACAAGGTCTGAGTAAGGGAGACTTGAGACATACCTTGTCAGTTTGATTTTAATCTTTTTATGTTTACTTGTTAATTTTTGTTTAGTATTTTAGGATTATTTAGGTTGCATGGTTTTGTTTTGTTTTGAGTCTTAGTTGTTCCTATTCTTATGTTATTAGTTCTTTTCTCTTACACATGATTCTTTCATTTGGGTTAATAGACTTACATTGAGGACAATGTAAGAATTAAGTGTGGGGGGAATGATTTAGGATTTCTTTTATTTTTGTCTACTATTTTTTTTATGAGTCTTTATTATTATTATTATTATTATTATTATTATTTTAGTGTGTTTTAGTTCCTTTTTAATACAATGATGAGATATGAATTGCATAAGTCTAAAACAGATTTATTAGTGAGAAGATTTTCATGAGAATTGAGCTTGATGTCAACCTTTTTATGAGCCAATGTTAATATGATATGTTGATTGAGAAAGAAGCATGTTTAGACATAATCTGACTTGTATAATCATCCTTGTGAGTTTTTGAGCCTATAATGATTGATGCATTATACAAATCAATCTAATTTCTTTCTTGAGTGCTCTTATGATTACATGATTCTCTAGAACTTGCTTTAAACCGTTTGAGACTATATTGATGCATGTGACAACATGAATATGATAGAGGCATTAGGATTTTTAGCCAGGGCCAAACAGCCATCCCTTATTGATGTTCCAAGAGAACACACCCTTAGTGAACCAATTTGAGCCTTCATTGAATAAGCTATCTCTTTGGTAACCATAACTTGTCCCTAACCTAAATATACTTATATCTTTACCTTTGTTCCAAAGAAGAATTAGCATGATTTGAGACAAGTAGCAAAGACAAGGGATATTTTTTGGTTAGAAACAAGAAATAAGTGTGGGGGGAAAAGAAAAGAAAAGTCAAGAGAAAAAGAAATGGAATACTGGCAAATACATTCCTATGTAAAAAAAAAAATATATATGAATCATCTCTTGAATTTGTGGAAAAAGAAAAAGATGTTACAAAGTTGTTTAGAATGAAGAAAAGGCCCAACATGAATATCCGGCCTAGGTGACTATGTACTTGTAAAGAGTTTTGAGAAGTTTCTTTGTATAATTTTTTTTATGTCTCTAAACTTTATGAACTCTTTGGAACCTTTGTGATATCTTTATCCTTTTGTTCTTCAACCACATTACAAACCCCTTGGCCCCATTACAACCTTGATTAAAGACCTCTTGATTTATGAAGTTGCATGATCTTTTAGTGGAGAATAGGTGGACAAGCAAGCATATGGTAGAAGTGTTTTCATGAGATTGATTGAGTGTAAACACTTTACCACTACTTTAAAGAGTGAAAATCAAGAGAGTATCCCATGTGAGAAGTTGAGATTAAGTTTGAATATGCATTATTTTGATTGAAATATGTTATGTTAATATTGGCTTAACTCAAACTATTTACATTCAAGCAAGATTTTTTGTCAATTTCTTTAAACTATTGATTAGTTTTTAAGACTTGTCCAATGATTATCTCAAATTTATATTGGAAGGATTAGTTATAATTATTATTTTTAGTTTTTCTTATGTTTTCAATGTTTGTGGGTATCGTCCTAGTAAACCCTCACGAGACTAAACTCGTCCACTAGGGACACCTAGGGGTTTAAAGGCTTGTGTCACATGCTAAGTGCCACCGTGATTTCCTACGAAAATGGATTAGATTAGATTTTCTTATTTTATTTTTATTGAGTCGTTGCTAGGGACTAGCAACAATCTAAGTGTGGGGGTGTGATAACTCGTATAATTATATAGTTTTTAGTTATGTTTTATTATTGTTTTGTGTCAAATACGAGTTATTATTGTTTAGTCTAATCGTGTTTATGATTTTTTATATTTTTATGTAATTTGGTGTTTTTCACAAGTTTCTTTGAGTGATTTCAGATTACTAGAATTAAGGTCAAATCCAGTTCAGTTCCAGTTCCGACACCTTTTTCCATATCAGCTATATCTGGAGTTTCACTAAAGCAATAAGGCTGAAATTTTAACCGTGAAAAGTTAAGAGGCATATCTATCTTTTTCATGTTTTACACTTCTTGAAACGGAGTCGTTTTCCCTAGCGAAATCGACCATCAAGTTGGCTGATGTGCAATGACGTCTATGCTGACCTGTTTTCGTATTTTGCCCATATCTTCTTATCCACATCAGCAAATGAGCTGATTCCAACGGCTATGGATCCGTAACTGATAGGGGAACATTTTTCTAGAAGTCCATGTGATCAGATCAGGCCTCCAATATTGACGAAATTGACCATCAAGTTGGCTGATCAAAATCGTCATATACCTACCTTTGAAATTTGTAAAGCTTGTCTCTTGTCATTTAGCCCTCCAAAATGTGTATAAATAGAGGGCCTTGGATGATTGTAAGGCATCATATGGTAGATAGGTAGGATATTAGCCATTGTAATAAAATTCTCTAAGTTTTCTTCTTCTTTCTTTTCTCTAGTTTTCTTTTTCCTTAGAAAGAGCAAGAGGTTGGATAATTAATATTCTTCTTCTTCTTCTTTCTTTCTTTTATTTTCTTCTTAGATTCTATTTAATTTTATGTTTATAATGCCTATGCTAGGCTAAACTTCTATTTGGTTAAGGGTGATTTCAAAGCCCTAGACATGTTTTGTGATTGATTTTCAGATTCTATCTATCATTAATTCTCTATCAAAGTTGCTTATGTTCTTCTACAAGAATTGTTCATGATGTTGTCTAGATTTATTAGGTGTACAACTAGATAGATCTTGATAATTATCTATTGCTAGTTTAGGAGTCTTGATCCGTGTAATTGTCTTGATCTCCTATTCATAAGTGGCAATTTGTGATTAATGATTATGGTCAAGTTTTCAATAATTGCAAAGTGGAACATAACCTAAGTTGAACAATCCGAGCTTATGTGTTTGTTGCTTAGATCAACCTATCTTTCTCATCATAAAGCTGCCATTAAATTGAATTTAGAGAGCTTATTCTAGGTTGTTTAATGGTTAGAGATTAAATAGAGAGCTTGTTCTATTTAACGACAAACTAAGGAAAGATTGGGGTAACAGAGCTTGTTGTTATCTACGGTTGTTAACTTTGATAGTTGGTTGATATTGATAGATCTGAAATTGATTCTTAATGATGTCTAGTGGTGGAGAATGAAACCTTAACCATATTTTTCATATTTGATTCTTCTTACTTATTTGTTTTCTTACTTTTAGTTTGCTTATTTTTTATATTTATTTTTATTGGCTGGTTATACCGCCTAATTTGTATATTAACTTTGTTTTATTTTTATTGGCTGGTTATACCGCCTAATTTAGTATATATATTTTTATTGGCTGGTTATACCGCCTAATTTAGTATATATATTTTTATTGGCTGGTTATACCGCCTTGCATCTTATTCTTATTATTTACTTTAGTTTAAATCTGGCTTCAAAAACCCCTTTTCTTTTATTGTTCTTGAATTTAAGTTTTAAACTATTAACTTATAAACTAAAACCCAATCCCTGAGGACTCGACCCTTGCTAACTACTATACTTACAATTTATCTTTTTAGTGCAAGGTTAAATAAGATACACTCTTTTGGGTGCATCACTAACACTTGAAGAGTTGGTGGCATACATGAACATGGAGAATCAACAAGCCAATCTCACCTCCCCAGTTCAACAATTGGCCATGGGAGGATGTCAAGGCCATCAAGGGTTCCAAGACCAACAGTATGATCATTACTCAAAAACTTACCATGAGGGATGGTGGGTGATAACTCGTATAATTATATAGTTTTTAGTTATGTTTTATTATTATTTTGTGTCAAATACGAGTTATTATTGTTTAGTCTAATTGTGTTTATGATCTTTTATATTTTTATGTAATTTGGTGTTTTTCACAAGTTTCTTTGAGTGATTTCAGATTACTAGAATTAAGGGCAAATCCAGTTCAGTTCCAGTTCCGACACCTTTTGCCATATCAGCTATATCTGGAGTTTCACTGAAGCAACAAGGCTGAAATTTGTAGCCGTGCAAAGCTAAGAGGCATATCTATCTTTTTCATGTTTTACACTTCTTGAAACGGAGTCGTTTTCCCTAGCGAAATCGACCATCAAGTTGGCTGATGTGCAATGACGTCTGTGCTGACCTGTTTTCGTATTTTGCCCATATCTACTTATCCACATCAGCAAATGAGCTGATTCCAACGGCTATGGATCCGTAACTGATAGGGGAACCTTTTTCTAGAAGACCATGTGATCAGATCAGGCCTCCAACATTGACGAAATCGACCATCAAGTTGGCTGATCAAAATTGTCATACAATATGACGAAAATTGTTAGAAAAATTCACCCACCTATTATACCTACCTTTGAAATTTGTAAAGCTTGTCTCTTGTCATTTAGCCCTCCAAAATGTGTATAAATAGAGGGCCTTGGATGATTGTAGAGGATCATATTGTACATAGGTAGGATATTAGCCATTATAATAAAATTCTCTAAGTTTTCTCTTTCTTTCTTTTCTCTAGTTTTCTTTTTCCTTAGAGAGAGCAAGAGGTTGGATAATTAATATCCTTCTTCTTCTTCTTTCTTTCTTTTATTTTCTTCTTAGATTCTCTTTAATTTTATGTTTATGTTTACAATGCCTATGCTAGGCTAAACTTCTATTTGGTTAAGGGTGATTTCAAAGCCCTAGACATGTTTTGTGATTGATTTTCAGATTCTATCTATCATTAATTTTCTATCAAAGTTGCTTATGTTCTTCTACAAGAATTGTTCATGATGTTGTCTTGATTTGTTTAGGTGTACAACTAGATAGATCTTGATAATTATCTATTGCTAGTTTAGGAGTCTTGATCCGTGTAATTGTCTTGATTTCCTATTCATAAGTGGCAATTTGTGATTAATGATTATGGTCAAGTTTTCAATAATTGCAAAGTGGAACATAACCTAAGTTGAACAATCCGAGCTTATGTGTTTGTTGCTTAGATCAACCTATCTTTCTCATCATAAAGCTGCCATTAAATTGAATCTAGAGAGCTTATTCTAGGTTGTTTGATGGTTAGAGATTAAATAGAGAGCTTGTTCTATTTAACGACAAACTAAGGAAAGATTGGGATAACAAAGCTTGTTGTTATCTACGGTTGTTAACTTTGATAGTTGGTTGATATTGATAGATCTGAAATTGATTCTTAATGATGTCTAGTGGTGGAGAATGAAACCTTAACCATATTTTTCATATTTGATTCTTCTTACTTATTTGTTTTCTTACTTTTAGTTTGCTTATTTTTTATATTTATTTTTATTGGCTGGTTATACCGCCTAATTTGTATATTAACTTTGTTTTATTTTTATTGGCTGGTTATACCGCCTAATTTAGTATATATATTTTTATTGGCTGGTTATACCGCCTAATTTAGTATATATATTTTTATTGGCTGGTTATACCGCCTTGCATCTTATTCTTATTATTTACTTTAGTTTAAATCTGGCTTCAAAAACCCCTTTTCTTTTATTGTTCTTGAATTTAAGTTTTAAACTATTAACTTATAAACTAAAACCCAATCCCTGAGGACTCGACCCTTGCTAACTACTATACTTACAATTTTCTTTTTAGTGCAAGGTTAAATAAGATACACTCTTTTGGGTGCATCAAATTTTTGGCGCCGTTGCCGGGGATTGTTTTTTTTAGTTTATTTGTTACTTGGTTTATTCTTATTTTCAGTTCTAATGATATTTATTTTCTTGTACATACGGGTTTTTCTTATCAAATTTTGAAAAAAAAAAAAAAAAAAAACGATGGAATTGAGCAATCTAACACTTGAAGAGTTGGTGGCATACATAAACATAGAGAATCAACAAGCCAAGCTCACCTCCCCAGTTCAACAATTGGCCATGGGAGGATGTCAAGGCCATCAAGTGTTCCAAGACCAACAGTATTATCATTACTCAAACACTTACCATGAGGGATGGTGGGATCATACTAATTATGGCTACTCGAAAAATTACCAAGAAGTAGATCCTTATGCCAATTACACTCATCCATCTAGCTTCAATCAATCATGGTCTCAAGAACCAGATCTTTTTCAACCACCACATATGATTCAAAACTCAGGTACTTATTTAGAAGATCTTGTACATTCTCTTGTTACTGATACTTTGCAATTTCAACAGGAAACAAGGGCAAGCATCCAGAGTTTGGAAAGGCAAATGAGCCTATTGGCTAGTAGTATGGTGGAATTAGTAGCAGAAAGATCTCTAGCACTCCCTTCCCAAACGGTGATTAACCCAAAGGAGAATGCTACTATTGTGACCTTGAGAAATGAGGAACAAGATGAGGATGAAACAAAACCAAAGATGGATTCACTTCTTGAGGATAATGAAGCCACCATTCAAATTGAGAGTACTTTGACACCTCAGGTAGCTTTTAAGGTTCTTATTTCTACTAATGTTCCTTCTCCACTTTTTCCTAGCAGATTTGCAAAGTCCAAAAAGGAGGAACATGTACAACAATTTTTGGAAACCTTAAACAGCTTGCTTGTGGATGCCATTAGACAAGTACCAAGATATGCACAATTCCTCAAAGAGCTATACCCCACCAAGAATGATGAAATAATACGTGTGGGGGAGAATGCATTGGCTGTTTTGCAAAGAAAACTTCCTCCAAAACGCAAAAATCCGAGAAGTTTCATGTCTAAGCCAAAAGATCCTAAAAAGCCAAGAAGGGGAATTGGCTAGACTGGAAACAATCAATCAAGTGCTAATTGGGGGAGGCAGCCTAATTAGTGAAAGCATTGCCAAACTGCCATCCTCAGATTTGCTCTCTTTTTCTTTATCTTTTTCTTATGTTTCTTTGTTAATTGTGTTTAGTGTTTTTAAGTTCATTTAGGCTGCATAAGTTTATTTTGTTTAATAGTTCTTTTCACTTACACATGATTCTTTCATTTGGGTTAATAGACTTACATTGAGGACAATGTAAGAATTAAGTGTGGGGGGAATGATTTAGGATTTTATTTTTGAGTCTTTTTATGTTGTTTTTCTTTCTGATCCATGTTTTGAAAATAACTAGATGTAAATATAATTTTTATTTTTTTACCCCAGTTAAATGGCGGATAACGGTACTCCGTGATTATTTAAGTCGGTTCCATCAGCTACCCACAAAACTGATATTGTATATAAATTTCTCTTCCAATTTCTCTTTCATTTTTTTTCATTTTTTTTTCAGGATGGATGATATTCTCACAAGATTGCAGAAACGATTTCCTCCTTTTCCTCGAAATATTTTACTGAAGCTTTACCAAGTTCGACTTGAAAGATTAAGAATGCTTATGCACAAAGGGATTCCTGACGACATACGTTGGATAATTGAAGCCAAGGTACGTGAAGATGAATATCTTCCTGTTTTGCATTTACCAGGTACAGGTAGAAGCACTTTTGCAAAGAAGCGACGAGCAAAGCGCATGAGTTCAAATTGCCACAAATGTGCACGATGGACGTGTAACGGTAAATGTCGTTCTATTGGGATTCCGTCCTCTAATCGAGATGATAAAATTGAATTCATTAAGGATGGACTGAGTAAGGAGAATTTGGGTAATATCCAACTTTCTCTTGAGACGCATCCTAGTGGAGACGTACAAAGAGAAATTCTTGATTTATGGCCGCAATTCCAAAGGGAATGGCAACATCTTGGGAATCTGATGTTAAAAGACCCTGTTTGCCAACTTGTAAGAAAACTGGATGGGAAGCATATCCTCGACTCATAGAAGGCGTTTAAGCCGTTTCTGGACGTAAAACCAGAGGAAGATGTGAGCCACAATCACAACTACAATAAATGACTTCTCAGCTTTTGGTTTGATTTGCAATAACTTTATTTCGGTTTAATTTACGTGTTATTCGATTTGTGTAATTATTCTCATTTTTTTTATTTGTCTTTTACGATTGATTTTTCTTCTCTTTTTTATTTTCTTCCTGAAATCACGCAAAAATCTTTTGTTAGGTTAACATTTTCTTCTGACAGGTCAAATACACTTTCGGCGACATTATTACTCTTGACTTTTACGGTTGATTTTTCTTCCCTTTTTGATTTTCTTCCTGAAATCACGCAAAAATCTTTTGTTAGGTTAACATTTTCTTCTGACAGGTCAGATACACTTTCGACGACATTATTACTCTTGTCTGATTCACTACTCAGTCCTCTATATATTACACCATGTACTCATTCTCTTTCAGGCACTCGAAAAAAAGAAAAAAAAAAGAAAAAAAAAATGGAAAGTACTTCGTCCCAACGCATTAAAAAAATTTGTGTTTTTGGAGGTGCTTATCCAGGGAAAAATAACATATTCGCTGATGAAGCCATAAGAGTTGGAGTAATACTTGCCCAACAAAAGATCCAGTTGATTTATGGAGGCGGTAGTACGGGTTTAATGGGAGCAGTCGCTACAGCAGCACACGCCGGAGGAAGTCCAGTTCTAGGAATCGTGCCAAAACTATTCACAGATTTTTGTGGACCTACCTTGGGTAAGGAAATACAAGTCTGGAGTATCCCTGAACGGATAACAATCATGTACCATTCTGCCGATGCATTCATTGCTTTACCAGGAGGTCTGGGTACATCGGAAGAAATAGCTTGCGTGGCTTCTTGGTCATCTTTGGTCACAAATAAGAAACCCATTGGTTTGCTTAATATTAATGGTTATTTTAGTAATTTGCTTTCATATTTAGATAATGCTGTGGATAATGGATTCATGTTTTCAGAGGCAAGGAGAACCATAATTTCTGCTACAACCATTGAAGATTTACTCAAAAAGCTCCAAGCTTATGAGTATTTATCTGCTACGGTTGTTTTGCAAACGCTCGGAAAAAGAAAAAGAGATATGGACGAGCAAGGAGTGGATTGCACTTTGTCTTTGTGACATTATCTAACATTTTGTTTGTTGTGTCTCAGTTATAATAAGTGGTTAGCAACCTCTACAGGTAATATCTCCTAAATTTTACCTTCTTAAAAAAAAAAAAAAAAAAAAGAGTTTGTTGTGTTTTAAGCAATTTAGAAGTATTCATTCTGAACAAGGTCTGAGTAAGGGAGACTTGAGACATACCTTGTCAGTTTGATTTCTTCTTTTCAAAAAAAAAAAAAAAAGAGTTTGTTGTGTTTTAAGCAATTTAGAAGTATTCATTCTGAACAAGGTCTGAGTAAGGGAGACTTGAGACATACCTTGTCAGTTTGATTTTAATCTTTTTACGTTTACTTGTTAATTTTTGTTTAGTATTTTAGGATTATTTAGGTTGCATGAGTTTGTTTTGTTTTGAGTCTAGTTATTCCTATTCTTATGTTATTAGTTCTTTTCTCTTACACATGATTCTTTCATTTGGGTTAATAGACTTACATTGAGGACAATGTAAGAATTAAGTGTGGGGGGAATGATTTAGGATTTCTTTTATTTTTGTCTACTATTTTTTTTTATGAGTCTTTATTATTATTATTATTATTATTTTTTTTTTGTGTGTTTTAGTTCCTTTTTAATACAATGATGAGATATGAATTGCATAAGTCTAAAACAAATTTATTAGTGAGAAGATTTTCATGAGAATTGAGCTTGATGTCAACCTTTTTATGAGCCAATGTTAATATGATATGTTGATTGGGAAAGAAGCATGTTTAGACTTAATCTGACTTGTATAATCATCCTTGTGAGTTTTTGAGCCTATAATGATTGATGCATTATACAAATCAATCTAATTTCTTTCTTGAGTGCTCTTATGATTACATGATTCTCTAGAACTTGCTTTAAACCGTTTGAGACTATATTGATACATGTGACAACATGAATCTGATAGAGGCATTAGGATTATAACCAGAGCCAAACAGCCATCCATTATTAATGTTCCAAGAGAACACACCCTTAGTGAACCAATTTGAGCCTACATTGAATAAGCTTATCTCTTTGGTAACCATAACTTGTCCCTAACCTAAATATACTTATATCTTTACCTTTGTTCCAAAGATGAATTAGCATGTTTTGAGACAAGTTGCAAAGACAAAGAAGATTTATTGAAAATTTGGGTTAGAAACAAGAAATAAGTGTGGGGGGAAAAGAAAGAAAAAAGTCAAGAGAAAAAGAAAGGGATCATTGTCAAATACATTCCCATATTAAAAAAAAATCTTCTCTTGAACTTCTAGTTAAAGTAAAGAAAAAGATGTTACAAAGTTGGTTAGAATGATGCAAAGGCTCAACATGAATATTTAGCCTATGTTATTATGTGCTTTATAAGAGTTTTGAGAAGTTTTATTTGTATGATCTTATTATGTCTCTAAACTCTATGAACTCTTTGGAACCTTTGTGATATCTTTATCCTTTTGTTCTTTAACCACATTATAACCCTTTGGCCCCATTACAACCTTGAATAAAGACCTCTTGATTTATGAAGTTGTATGATCTAAATAGTGGATAATAGGTGGACAAGCAAGCATATGGTAGAAGTGTTTTCATGAGATTGATTGAGTGTAAACACTTTACCACTACTTTAAAAAGTGAAAATCAAGAGAGTATCCCATGTGAGAAGTTGAGATTAAGTTTGAATATGCACTATTTTGATTGAAATATGTTATGTTAATATTGGCTTAACTCAAACAATTTACATTCAAGCAAGATTTTTTGTGAATTTCTTTAAGCTATTGATTAGTTTTTAAGACTTGTCCAATGATTATCTCTAATTTATATTCGAAGGATTAGTTATAATTATTATTTT
Organism: Fremontodendron californicum; assembly: GCA_030761205.1. Taxonomy (NCBI): domain Eukaryota; kingdom Viridiplantae; phylum Streptophyta; class Magnoliopsida; order Malvales; family Malvaceae; genus Fremontodendron; species Fremontodendron californicum. The sequence continues at coordinate 8,648,291 of JAULJL010000037.1, forward strand.
TAGTTTTTCTTATGTCTTCAATGTTTGTGGGTATCGTCCTAGTAAACCCTCACGAGACTAAACTCGTCCACTAGGGACACCTAGGGGTTTAAAGGCTTGTGTCACATGCTAAGTGCCACCGTGATTTCCTACGAAAGTGGATTAGATTAGATTTTCTTATTTTATTTTTATTTGATTTTGCTCGAGGACTAGCAAAAAGCTAAGTGTGGGGGTGTGATAACTCGTATAATTATATAGTTTTTAGTTATGTTTTATTATTATTTTGTGTCAAATACGAGTTATTATTGTTTAGTCTAATTGTGTTTATGATCTTTTATATTTTTATGTAATTTGGTGTTTTTCACAAGTTTCTTTGAGTGATTTCAGATTACTAGAATTAAGGGCAAATCCAGTTCAGTTCCAGTTCCGACACCTTTTGCCATATCAGCTATATCTGGAGTTTCACTGAAGCAATAAGGCTGAAATTTGTAGCCGTGCAAAGCTAAGAGGCATATCTATCTTTTTCATGTTTTACACTTCTTGAAACGGAGTCGTTTTCCCTAGCGAAATCGACCATCAAGTTGGCTGATGTGCAATGACGTCTGTGCTGACCTGTTTTCGTATTTTGCCCATATCTACTTATCCACATCAGCAAATGAGCTGATTCCAACGGCTATGGATCCGTAACTGATAGGGGAACCTTTTTCTAGAAGACCATGTGATCAGATCAGGCCTCCAACATTGACGAAATCGACCATCAAGTTGGCTGATCAAAATTGTCATACAATATGACGAAAATTGTTAGAAAAATTCACCCACCTATTATACCTACCTTTGAAATTTGTAAAGCTTGTCTCTTGTCATTTAGCCCTCCAAAATGTGTATAAATAGAGGGCCTTGGATGATTGTAGAGGATCATATTGTACATAGGTAGGATATTAGCCATTATAATAAAATTCTCTAAGTTTTCTCTTTCTTTCTTTTCTCTAGTTTTCTTTTTCCTTAGAGAGAGCAAGAGGTTGGATAATTAATATCCTTCTTCTTCTTCTTTCTTTCTTTTATTTTCTTCTTAGATTCTCTTTAATTTTATGTTTATGTTTACAATGCCTATGCTAGGCTAAACTTCTATTTGGTTAAGGGTGATTTCAAAGCCCTAGACATGTTTTGTGATTGATTTTCAGATTCTATCTATCATTAATTTTCTATCAAAGTTGCTTATGTTCTTCTACAAGAATTGTTCATGATGTTGTCTTGATTTGTTTAGGTGTACAACTAGATAGATCTTGATAATTATCTATTGCTAGTTTAGGAGTCTTGATCCGTGTAATTGTCTTGATTTCTGATGCACCCAAAAGAGTGTATCTTATTTAACCTTGCACTAAAAAGATAAATTGTAAGTATAGTAGTTAGCAAGGGTCGAGTCCTCAGGGATTGGGTTTTAGTTTATAAGTTAATAGTTTAAAACTTAAATTCAAGAACAATAAAAGAAAAGGGGTTTTTGAAGCCAGATTTAAACTAAAGTAAATAATAAGAAGAAGATGCAAGGCGGTATAACCAGCCAATAAAAATATATATACTAAATTAGGCGGTATAACCAGCCAATAAAAGTAAAACAAAGTTAATATACAAATTAGGCGGTATAACCAGCCAATAAAAATAAATATACTTTTTAAAAATAAGCAAACTAGAAAAGTAAGAAAACAAGTAAGTAAGAAGAATCAAATATGAAAAATATGGTTAAGGTTTCATTCTCCACCACTAGACATCATTAAGAATCAATTTCAGATCTATCAATATCAACCAACTATCAAAGTTAACAACCGTAGATAACAACAAGCTCTGTTATCCCAATCTTTCCTTAGTTTGTCGTTAAATAGAACAAGCTCTCTATTTAATCTCTAACCATCAAACAACCTAGAATAAGCTCTCTAGATTCAATTTAATGGCAGCTTTATGATGAGAAAGATAGGTTGATCTAAGCAACAAACACATAAGCTCGGATTGTTCAACTTAGGTTATGTTCCACTTTGCAATTATTGAAAACTTGACCATAATCATTAATCACAAATTGCCACTTATGAATAGGAAATCAAGACAATTACACGGATCAAGACTCCTAGACTAGCAATAGATAATTATCAAGATCTATCTAGTTGTACACCTAAATAAATCAAGACAACATCATGAACAATTCTTGTAGAAGAACATAAGCAACTTTGATAGAAAATTAATGATAGATAGAATCTGAAAATCAATCACAAAACATGTCTAGGGCTTTGAAATCACCCTTAACCAAATAGAAGTTTAGCCTAGCATAGGCATTGTAAACATAAACATAAAATTAAAGAAAATCTAAGAAGAAAATAAAAGAAAGAAAGAAGAAGAGGAAGAATATTAATTATCCAACCTCTTGCTCTCTCTAAAGAAAAAGAAAACTAGAGAAAAGAAAGAAAACTAGAGAAAAGAAAGAAGAAGAAAACTTAGAGAATTTTATTAAAATGGCTAATATCCTACCTATGTACAATATGATCCTCTACAATCATCCAAGGCCCTCTATTTATACACATTTTGGAAGGCTAAATGACAAGAGACAAGCTTTACAAATTTCAAAGGTAGGTATAATAGGTGGGTGAATTTTTCTAACAATTTTCGTCATATTGTATGACAATTTTGATCAGCCAACTTGATGGTCGATTTCGTCAATGTTGGAGGCCTGATCTGATCACATGGTCTTCTAGAAAAAGGTTCCCCTATCAGTTACGGATCCATAGCCGTTGGAATCAGCTCATTTGCTGATGTGGATAAGCAGATATGGGCAAAATACGAAAACATGTCAGCACAGACGTCATTGCACATCAGCCAACTTGATGGTCGATTTCGCTAGGGAAAACGACTCCGTTTCAAGAAGTATAAAACATGAAAAAGATAGATATGCCTCTTAGCTTTGCACGGCTACAAATTTCAGCCTTATTGCTTCAGTGAAACTCCAGATATAGCTGATATGGCAAAATGTGTCGGAACTGGAACTGAACTGGATTTGCCCTTAATTCTAGTAATCTGAAATCACTCAAAGAAACTTGTGAAAAACACCAAATTACATAAAAATATAAAAGATCATAAACACAATTAGACTAAACAATAATAACTCGTATTTGACACAAAACAATAATAAAACATAACTAAAAACTATATAATTATACGAGTTATCAATTTCCTATTCATAAGTGGCAATTTGTGATTAATGATTATGGTCAAGTTTTCAATAATTGCAAAGTGGAACATAACCTAAGTTGAACAATCCGAGCTTATGTGTTTGTTGCTTAGATCAACCTATCTTTCTCATCATAAAGCTGCCATTAAATTGAATCTAGAGAGCTTATTCTAGGTTGTTTGATGGTTAGAGATTAAATAGAGAGCTTGTTCTATTTAACGACAAACTAAGGAAAGATTGGGATAACAGAGCTTGTTGTTATCTACGGTTGTTAACTTTGATAGTTGGTTGATATTGATAGATCTGAAATTGATTCTTAATGATGTCTAGTGGTGGAGAATGAAACCTTAACCATATTTTTCATATTTGATTCTTCTTACTTATTTGTTTTCTTACTTTTAGTTTGCTTATTTTTTATATTTATTTTTATTGGCTGGTTATACCGCCTAATTTGTATATTAACTTTGTTTTATTTTTATTGGCTGGTTATACCGCCTAATTTAGTATATATATTTTTATTGGCTGGTTATACCGCCTAATTTAGTATATATATTTTTATTGGCTGGTTATACCGCCTAATTTAGTATATATATTTTTATTGGCTGGTTATACCGCCTTGCATCTTATTCTTATTATTTACTTTAGTTTAAATCTGGCTTCAAAAACCCCTTTTCTTTTATTGTTCTTGAATTTAAGTTTTAAACTATTAACTTATAAACTAAAACCCAATCCCTGAGGACTCGACCCTTGCTAACTACTATACTTACAATTTATCTTTTTAGTGCAAGGTTAAATAAGATACACTCTTTTGGGTGCATCAGTGGGATCATACTAATTATGGCTACTCGAAAAATTACCAAGAAGTAGATCCTTATGCCAATTACACTCATCCATCTAGCTTCAATCCATCATGGTCTCAAGAACCAGATCTTTTTCAACCACCACATATGACTCAAAACTCAGGTACTTCTTTAGAAGATCTTGTGTATTCTCTTGTTACTGATTCTTTGCAATTTCAACAGGAAACAAGGGCAAGCATCCAGAGTTTGGAAAAGAAAATGAGCCAATTGGCTAGTAGTATGGTGGGATGGTGATAACTCGTATAATTATATAGTTTTTAGTTATGTTTTATTATTGTTTTGTGTCAAATACGAGTTATTATTGTTTAGTCTAATTGTGTTTATGATCTTTATGTATTTTGGTGTTTTTCACAAGTTTCTTTGAGTGATTTCAGATTACTAGAATTAAGGGTAAATCCAGTTCAGTTCCAGTTCCGACACCTTTTACCATATCAGCTATATCTCGAGTTTCACTGAAGCAATAAGGCTGAAATTTGTAGCCGTGCAAAGCTAAGAGGCATATTTATCTTTTTTTATGTTTTACACTTCTTGAAACGGAGTCGTTTTCCCTAGCGCAATCGACCATGAAGTTGGCTGATGTGCAATGATGTCTGTGCTGACCTGTTTTCGTATTTTGCCCATATCTTCTTATCCACATCAGCAAATGAGCTGATTCCAACGGCTATGGATCAGTAACTGATAGGGTAACATTTCTCTAGAAGACCATGTGATCAGATAAGGCCTGCCAAATTGACAAAATCGACCATCAAGTTGGCTGATCAAAATCGTCATGTATGACGAAAATTGTTAGAAAATGCACCCACCTATTATACCTACCTTTGAAATTTGTAAAGCTTGTCTCTTGTCATTTAGCCCTCCAAAATGTGTATAAATAGAGGGCCTTGGATGATTGTAAGGGATCATATTGTACATAAGTAGGATATTAGCCATTTTAATAAAATTCTCTAAGTTTTCTTCTTCTTTGTTTTCTCTAGTTTTCTTTTTCTTTAGAAAGAGCAAGAGGTTGGATAATTAATATTCTTCTTCTTCTTCTTTCTTTCTTTTATTTTCTTCTTAGATTCTATTTAATTTTATGTTTATAATGCCTATGCTAGGATAAACTTCTATTTGGTTAAGGGTGATTTCAAAGCCCTAGACATGTTTTATAATTGATTTTCAGATTCTATCTATCATTAATTTTCTATCAAAGTTGCTTATGTTCTTCTACAAGAATTGTTCATGATGTTGTCTTGATTTGTTTAGGTGTACAACTAGATAGATCTTGATAATTATCTATTGCTAGTTTAGGAGTCTTGATCCGTGTAATTGTCTTGATTTCCTATTCATAAGTGGCAATTTGTGATTAATGATTATGGTCAAGTTTTCAATAATTGCAAAGTGGAACATAACCTAAGTTGAACAATCCGAGCTTATGTGTTTGTTGCTTAGATCAACCTATCTTTCTCATCATAAAGCTGCCATTAAATTGAACTTAGAGAGCTTATTCTAGGTTGTTTGATGGTTAGAGATTAAATAGAGAGCTTGTTCTATTTAACGACAAACTAAGGAAAGATTGGGATAACAGAGCTTGTTGTTATCTACGATTGTTAACTTTGATAGTTGGTTGATATTGATAGATCTGAAATTGATTCTTAATGATGTCTAGTGGTGGAGAATGAAACCTTAACCATATTTTTCATATTTGATTCTTCTTACTTACTTGTTTTCTTACTTTTAGTTTGCTTATTTTTAAAAGTATATTTATTTTTATTGGCTGGTTATACCGCCTAATTTGTATATTAACTTTGTTTTATTTTTATTGGCTGGTTATACCGCCTAATTTAGTATATATATTTTTATTGGCTGGTTATACCGCCTAATTTAGTATATATATTTTTATTGGCTGGTTATACCGCCTTGCATCTTATTATTATTATTTACTTTAGTTTAAATCTGGCTTCAAAACCCCCTTTTCTTTTATTGTTCTTGAATTTAAGTTTTAAACTATTAACTTATAAACTAAAACCCAATCCCTGAGGACTCGACCCTTGCTAACTACTATACTTACAATTTATCTTTTTAGTGCAAGGTTAAATAAGATACACTCTTTTGGGTGCATCAAGTTTTTGGCGCCGTTGCCGGGGATTGCTTTCTTTAGTTTACTTGTTACTTGGTTTATTCTTATTTTCAGTTCTAATTAGTATTATTTTCTTGTACATACAAGTTTTTCTTTTCAAATTAAAAAAAAAAAAAAAACAATGGAATTGAGCAATCTAACACTTGAAGAGTTGGTGGCATACATGAACATGGAGAATCAACAAGCCAATCTCACCTCCCCAGTTCAACAATTGGCCATGGGAGGATGTCAAGGCCATCAAGTGTTCCAAGACCAACAGTATGATCATTACTCAAACACTTACCATGAGGGATGGTGGGATCATACTAATTATGGCTACTCGAAAAATTACCAAGAAGTAGATCCTTATGCCAATTACACTCATCCATCTAGCTTCAATCAATCATGGTCTCAAGAACCAGATCTTTTTCAACCACCACATATGACTCAAAACTCAGGTACTTCTTTAGAAGATCTTGTCTATTCTCTTGTTACTGATTCTTTGCAATTTCAACAGGAAACAAGGGCAAGCATCCGGAGTTTGGAAAAGCAAATGAACCAATTGGCTAGTAGTATGGTGGGATGGGTAGCACAAAGATCTGAAGAACTCCCAGCCCAAACGATGGTTAACCCAAAGGAGAATGCTACTATTGTGACCTTGAAGAATGAGGAACAAGATGAGGATGAAACAAAATTAGAGATGGATTCTATTCTTGAGGATAATGAAGCCAAAGATCCAAATAAGAGTATTTCGGCACCTGAGGTAACGTTTAAGGTTTCACTTTTTACTAATGTTTCTTCTCCACCTTTTCCTAGTAGATTTGCAAAGTTCAAGGAGGAAGAACATGAACAACACATGCCGGAAACCTTAAACAACTTGTTTGTGGAGGTCATTCAACAAGTATCAAAATATGCTCCATTCCTCGATGACATATGCACCACAAAGGATGATGGAATAATACTTGTAATGGAGAATGCATCCACTGTTGTGCAAAGAAAGCTTCCTCTCAAACGCATAAATTTGGGAAATTTCATGTATGAGCCTCACAAGCCTAAAATGCCAAGAAGGGGTGTTGGTTAGGTTCAAAACACTAAATCAAGTGCTAATTGGGGGAGGCAGCCTAATTAGTGAAAGCATTGCCAAACTGCCATCTTCATATTTGCTCTCTTTTTCTTTATCTTTTTCTTATGTTTCTTTGCTAATTGTGTTTAGTGTTTCTAAGTTCATTTAGGCTGCATAAGTTTATTTTGTTTATTAGTTCTTTTCACTTACACATAATTCTTTCATTTGGGATTAATAGCATTACATTAATGACAATGTAAGAATTATGTGTTGGGGGAAGAATTTAGGATTTTATTTAGAGTGTTTTGTTTTTGAGTCTTTTTATGTTGTTTTTCTTTCTGATCCTTGTTTTGAAAATAACTAGATGTAAATATAATTTTTTTAACCCCGGTTAAATGGCGGATAACGGTACTCCGTGATTATTTAAATCGGTTCCATCAGCTACCCACAAAACTGATATTGTATATAAATTTCTCTTCCAATTTCTCTTTCAATTTTTTTCATTTTTTTTCAGGATGGATGATATTCTCACAAGATTGCAGAAACGATTTCCTCCTTTTCCTCGAAATATTTTACTGAAGCTTTACCAAGTTCGATTTGAAAGATTAAGAATGCTTATGCACAAAGGGATTCCTGACGACATACGTTGGATAATTGAAGCCAAGGTACGTGAAGATGAATATCTTCCTGTTTTGCATTTACCAGGTACAGGTAGAAGCACTTTTGCAAAGAAGCGACGAGCAAAGCGCATGAGTTCAAACTGCCACAAATGTGCACGATGGACGTGTAACGGTAAATGTCGTTCTATTGGGATTCCGTCCTCTAATCGAGATGATAAAATTGAATTCATTAAGGATGGACTGAGTAAGGAGAATTTAGGTAATATCCAACTTTCTCTTGAGACGCATCCTAGTGGAGACGTACAAAGAGAAATTCTTGATTTATGGTCGCAATTCCAAAGGGAATGGCAACATCTTGGGAATCTGATGTTAAAAGACTCTGTTTGCCAGCTTGTAAGAAAACTGGATGGGAAGCATATCCTCGACTCATAGAAGGCGTTTAAGCCGTTTCTGGACGTAAAACCGGAGGAAGATGTGAGCCACAATCACAACTACAATAAATGACTTCTCAGCTTTTGTTTTGATTTGCAATAACTTTATTTTGGTTTAATTTACGTGTTGTTCGATTTGTGTAATTATTCTCGTTTTTTTTTATTTGTCTTTTACGGTTGATTTTTTCTTCTCTTTTTGATTTTCTTCCTGAAATCACGCAAAAATCTTTTGTTAGGTTAACATTTTCTTCTGACAGGTCAGATAAACTTTCGGCGACATTATTACTCTTGTCTGATTCACTACTGAGTCCTCTATATATTACACCATGTACTCATTCTCTTTCAGGCACTCGAAGAAAAAAAAATGGAAAGTACTTCATCCCAGCGCATTAAAAAAATTTGTGTCTTTGGAGGTGCTTATCCAGGGAAAAATAACATATTCGCTGATGAAGCCATAAGAGTTGGAGTAATACTTGCCCAACAAAAGATCCACTTGATTTATGGAGGCGGTAGTACGGGTTTAATGGGAGCAGTCGCTACAGCAGCACACGCCGGAGGAAGTCCAGTTCTAGGAATCGTGCCAAAACTATTCACAAGTTTTTGTAGACCTACCGTGGGTAAGGAAATACAAGTCTGGAGTATCCCTGAACGGATGACAATCATGTACCATTCTGCCGATGCATTCATTGCTTTACCAGGAGGTCTGGGTACATTGGAAGAAATAGCTTGCGTGGCTTCTTGGTCACCTTTGGTCACAAATAAGAAACCCATTGGTTTGCTTAATATTAATGGTTATTTTAGTAATTTGCTTTCATATTTAGATAATGCTGTGCATAATGGATTCATGTTTTCAGAGGCAAGGAGAACCATAATTTCTGCTACAACCATTGAAGATTTACTCAAAAAGCTCCAAGCTTATGAGTGTTTATCTGCTACGGTTGTTTCGCAAACGCTCGGAAAAAGAAAAAGAGATATGGACGAGCAAGGAGTGGATTGCACTTTGTCTTTGTGACATTATCTAACATTTTGTTTGTTGTGTCTCAGTTATAATAAGTGGTTAGCAACCTCTGCAGGTAATATCTCCTAAATCCTACCTTTAAAATTTGACATTGGGGACAATGTCATATTTTAGTATGGGGTAAGGGACATATTTTGCTAATTTAAAAAAAAAAAAAAAGTTTGTTGTGTTTTAAGCAATTTAGAAGTATTCATTCTGAACAAGGTCTGAGTAAGGGAGACTTGAGACATACCTTGTCAGTTTGATTTTAATCTTTTTATGTTTACTTGTTAATTTTTCTTTAGTATTTTAGGATTATTTAGGTTGCATGAGTTTGTTTTGTTTTGTTTTGAGTCTAGTTGTTCCTATTCTTATGTTATTAGTTCTTTTCTCTTACACATGATTCTTTCATTTGGGTTAATAGACTTACATTGAGGACAATGTAAGAATTAAGTGTGGGGGGAATGATTTAGGATTTCTTTTATTTTCGTCTACTATTTTTTTTTTTTTATGAGTCTTTATTATTATTATTTTTAGTGTGTTTTAGTTCCTTTTTAATACAATGATGATATATGAATTGCATAGGTCTAAACTGGTTACTAGTGAGAACATTTTCATGAGAATTAAGCTTGATACTAATTTTTATGAGCCAATGTTAATATGATATGTTGATTGAGAAAGAAGCATGTTTAGACTTAAAACTGACTTGTATAATCATCATTGTGAGTTTTTGAGCCTAACATGATTGATGCATTATACAAATCAATCTAATTTCTTTCTTGAGTGCTCTTATGATTACATGATTCTCTAGAACTTGCTTTAGACCTTGTTGAGACTATATTGATGCATGTGACAACATGAATATGATAGAGGCATTAGGATTTTTAACCAGAGCCAAACAGCCATCCATTATTAATGTTCCAAGAGAACACACCCTTAGTGAACCAATTTGAGCCTACATTGAATAAGCTATCTCTTTGGTAACCATAACTTGTCCCTAACCTAAATATACTTATATCTTTACCTTTGTTCCAAAGATGAATTAGCATGTTTTGAGACAAGTTGCAAAGACAAGGAAGATTTATTGAAAATTTGGGTTAGAAACAAGAAATAAGTGTGGGGGGGAAAGAAAGAAAAAAGTCAAGAGAAAAAGAAAGGGATCATTGTCAAATACATTCCCATATTAAAAAAAAATCTTCTCTTGAACTTCTAGTTAAAGTAAAGAAAAAGATGTTACAAAGTTGGTTAGAATGATGCAAAGGCTCAACATGAATATTTAGCCTATGTTATTATGTGCTTTATAAGAGTTTTGAGAAGTTTTATTTGTATGATCTTATTATGTCTCTAAACTCTATGAACTCTTTGGAACCTTTGTGATATCTTTATCCTTTTGTTCTTTAACCACATTATAACCCTTTGGCCCCATTACAACCTTGAATAAAGACCTCTTGATTTATGAAGTTGTATGATCTAAATAGTGGATAATAGGTGGACAAGCAAGCATATGGTAGAAGTGTTTTCATGAGATTGATTGAGTGTAAACACTTTACCACTACTTTAAAAAGTGAAAATCAAGAGAGTATCCCATGTGAGAAGTTGAGATTAAGTTTGAATATGCACTATTTTGATTGAAATATGTTATGTTAATATTGGCTTAACTCAAACAATTTACATTCAAGCAAGATTTTTTGTGAATTTCTTTAAGCTATTGATTAGTTTTTAAGACTTGTCCAATGATTATCTCTAATTTATATTGGAAGGATTAGTTATAATTATTATTTTTAGTTTTTCTTATGTCTTCAATGTTTGTGGGTATCGTTCTAGTAAACCCTCACGAGACTAAACTCGTCCACTAGGGACACCTAGGGGTTTAAAGGCTTGTGTCACATGCTAAGTGCCACCGTGATTTCCTACGAAAGTGGATTAGATTAGATTTTCTTATTTTATTTTTATTGAGTCGTTGCTAGGGACTAGCAACAATCTAAGTGTGGGGGTGTGATAACTCGTATAATTATATAGTTTTTAGTTATGTTTTATTATTTGATAACTCGTATAATTATATAGTTTTCAGTTATGTTTTATTATTGTTTTGTGTCAAATACGAGTTATTATTGTTTAGTCTAATTTTGTTTATGATCTTTTATATTTTTATGTAATTTGGTGTTTTTCACAAGTTTCTTTGAGTGATTTCAGATTACTAGAATTAAGGGCAAATCCAGTTCAGTTCCAGTTCCGACACCTTTTGCCATATCAGCTATATCTGGAGTTTCACTGAAGCAATAAGGCTGAAATCTTAACCGTGCAAATTTAAGAGGCATATCTATCTTTTTCATGTTTTACACTTCTTGAAACGGAGTCGTTTTCCCTAGCGAAATCAACCATCAAGTTGGCTGATGTGCAATGACGTCTGTCCTGAGTCGTTTTCGCATTTTGACCATATCGTCCGATACACATCAGAAAATGATCTGATTCCAACGGCTATGGATCAATAACTGATAGGGGAACATTTGTCTAGAAGACCATGTGATCAGATAAAGCCTCCAATATTGAAGAAATCGACCATCAAGTTGGCTGATGTGCAATGACGTCTGTGCTGACCTGTTTTCGTATTTTGCCCATATCTTCTTCTCCACATCAGCAAATGAGCTGATTCCAACGGCTATGAGTCAGTAACTCATAGGGGAACATTTTTCTAGAAGACCATGTGATCAGATCAGGCCTCCAAGATTGACAAAATCGACCATCAAGTTGGCTGATCAAAATGGTCATACAATATGACGAAAATTGTTAGAAAAATGCACCCACCTATTATACCTACCTTTGAAATTTGTAAAGCTTGTCTCTTGTCATTTAGCCCTCCAAAATGTGTATAAATAGAGGGCCTTGGATGATTGTAGAGGATCATATTGTACATTGGTAGGATATTAGCCATTTTAACAAAATTCTCTAAGTTTTCTTCTTCTTTCTTTTCTCTAGTTTTCTTTTTCTTTAGAAAGAGCAAGAGGTTGGATAATTAATATTCTTCTTCTTCTTCTTTCTTTCTTTTATTTTCTTCTTAGATTCTATTTAATTTTATGTTTATAATGCCTATGCTAGGCTAAACTTCTATTTGGTTAAGGGTGATTTCAAAGCCCTAGACATGTTTTGTGATTGATTTTCAGATTCTATCTATCATTAATTTTCTATCAAAGTTGCTTATGTTCTTCTACAAGAATTGTTCATGATGTTGTCTTGATTTATTTAGGTGTACAACTAGATAGATCTTGATAATTTTCTATTGCTAGTTTAGGAGTCTTGATCCGTGTAATTGTCTTGATTTCCTATTCATAAGTGGCAATTTGTGATTAATGATTATGGTCAAGTTTTCAATAATTGCAAAGTGGAACATAACCTAAGTTGAACAATCCGAGCTTATGTGTTTGTTGCTTAGATCAACCTATCTTTCTCATCATAAAGCTGCCATTAAATTGAATTTAGAGAGCTTATTCTAGGTTGTTTAATGGTTAGAGATTAAATAGAGAGCTTGTTCTATTTAACGACAAACTAAGGAAAGATTGGGGTAACAGAGCTTGTTGTTATCTACGGTTGTTAACTTTGATAGTTGGTTGATATTGATAGATTTGAAATTGATTCTTAATGATGTCTAGTGGTGGAGAATGAAACCTTAATCATATTTTTCATATTTGATTCTTCTTACTTACTTGTTTTCTTACTTTTCTAGTTTGCCTATTTTTAAAAGTATATTTATTTTTATTGGCTGGTTATACCGCCTAATTTGTATATTAACTTTGTTTTATTTTTATTGGCTGGTTATACCGCCTAATTTAGTATATATATTATTGGCTGGTTATACCGCCTAATTTAGTATATATATTTTTATTGGCTGGTTTTACCGCCTTGCATCTTATTCTTATTATTTACTTTAGTTTAAATCTGGCTTCAAAAACCCCTTTTCTTTTATTGTTCTTGAATTTAAGTTTTAAACTATTAACTTATAAACTAAAACCCAATCCCTGAGGACTCGACCCTTGCTAACTACTATACTTACAATTTATCTTTTTAGTGCAAGGTTAAATAAGATACACTCTTTTGGGTGCATCAAGTTTTTGGCGCCGTTGCCGGGGATTGTTTTCTTTAGTTTATTTGTTACTTGGTTTATTCTTATTTTCAGTTCTAATGAGTTTTATTTCCTTGTACATACGGATTTTTCTTATCAAATTTTGAAAAAAAAAAAAAAAAAAAAAAAAAAAAAAAACAATGGAATTGAGCAATCTAACACTTGAAGAGTTGGTGGCATACATGAACATGGAAAATCAACAAGCCAATCTCACCTACCCAGTTCAACAATTGGCCATGGGAGGATGTCAAGGCCATCAAGTGTTCCAAGACCAACAGTATGATCATTACTCAAACACTTACCATGAGGGATGGTGGGATCATACTAATTACGGCTACTCAGAAAATTACCAAGAAGTAGATCCTTATGCCAATTACACTCATCCATCTAGCTTCAATCAATCATGGTCTCAAGAACCAGATCTTCTTCAACCACCACATATGACTCAAAACTCAGGTACTTCTTTAGAAGATCTTGTCGATTCTCTTGTTACTAATACTTTGCAATTTCAACAGGAAACAAGGGCAAGCATCCGGAGTTTGGAAAGGCAAATGAGCCTATTGGCTAGTAGTATGGTGGTATGGGTAGCACAAAGATCTGAAGAACTCCCTGCCCAAACGATGATTAACCCAAAGGAGAATGCTACTATTGTGACCTTGAGGAATGAGGAACAAGATGAGGATGAGACAAAATTAGAGATGAATTCTATTCTTGAGGATAATGAAGCCAATGATCCAAATAAGAGTATTTCGGCACCTGAGGTAACGTTTGAGATTCCAATTTTTACTAATGTTTCTTCTCCACCTTTTCCTAGTAGATTCGCAAAGTTCAAAGAGGATGAACATGAACAAGACACGTTGGAAACCTTAAACAGTTTGTTTCTGGATGTCATTCAACAAGTACCAAAAGATGCACCATTCCTCGATGAGATATGCACCACAAAGGATGATGGAATAATACTTGTAATGGAGAATGCATCCACTGTTGTGCAAAGAAAGCTTCCTCTCAAACGCATAAATTTGGGAAATTTCATGTATGAGCCTGACAAGCCTAAAAAGCCAAGAAGGGGTGTTGGTTAGATTCAAAACACTAACTCAAGTGTTAATTGGGAAGGCAGCCCAATTAAAGATTAAATTGCCAACCTTCCATATTCAGATTTGCTTTCTCTTTCTTTTTCTTTTTCTTTTATTATTTTTATTGTTTTTATTTTTATTTCTTATGTTTCTTTGTTAATTGTGTTTACTGTTTTTAAGTTTATTTAGGCTGCATAAGTTTCTTTTGTTTAATAGTTCTTTTCTCTTACATATAATTCTTGCATTGGGGGATAATAGCATTACATTAATGACAATGTAAGAATTATGTGTGGGGGGAAGAATTTAGGATTTTATTTTTGAGTTTTTTTATGTTGTTTTTCTTTCTGATCCTTGTTTTGAAAATAACTAGATATAAATATAATTTTTTTAACCCCGGTTAAATGGCGGATAACGGTACTCCGTGATTATTTAAGTCGGTTCCATCAGCTACCCACAAAACTGATATTGTATATAAATTTCTCTTCCAATTTCTCTTTCAATTTTTTTTCATTTTTTTCAGGATGGATGATATTCTCACAAGATTGCAAAAACGATTTCCTCCTTTTCCTCGAAATATTTTACTGAAGCTTTACCAAGTTCGACTTGAAAGATTAAGAATGCTTATGCACAAAGGGATTCCTGACGACATACGTTGGATAATTGAAGCCAAGGTACGTGAAGATGAATATCTTCCTGTTTTGCATTTACCAGGTACAGGTAGAAGCACTTTTGCAAAGAAGCGACGAGCAAAGCGCATGAGTTCAAATTGCCACAAATGTGCACGATGGACGTGTAACGGTAAATGTCGTTCTATTGGGATTCCGTCCTCTAATCGAGATGATAAAATTGAATTCATTAAGGATGGACTGAGTAAGGAGAATTTGGGTAATATCCAACTTTCTCTTGAGACGCATCCTAGTGGAGACGTACAAAGAGAAATTCTTGATTTATGGCCGCAATTCCAAAGGGAATGGCAACATCTTGGGAATCTGATGTTAAAAGACCCTGTTTGCCAGCATGTAAGAAAACTGGATGGGAAGCATATCCTCGACTCATAGAAGGCGTTTAAGCCGTTTCTGGACGTAAAACCAGAGGAAGATGTGAGCCACAATCACAACTACAATAAATGACTTCTCAGCTTTTGGTTTGATTTGCAATAACTTTATTTTGGTTTAATTTACGTGTTGTTCGATTTGTGTAACTATTCTCGTTTTTTTTTATTTGTCTTTTACGGTTGATTTTTTTTTCTCTTTTTGATTTTCTTCCTGAAATCACGCAAAAATCTTTTGTTAGGTTAACATTTTCTTCTGACAGGTCAGATACACTTTCGGCGACATTATTACTCTTGTCTGATTCACTACTGAGTCCTCTATATATTACACCATGTACTCATTCTCTTTCAGGCACTCGAAGAAAAAAAAAAATGGAAAGTACTTCATCCCAGCGCATTAAAAAAATTTGTGTCTTTGGAGGTGCTTATCCAGGGAAAAATAACATATTCGCTGATGAAGCCATAAGAGTTGGAGTAATACTTGCCCAACAAAAGATCCACTTGATTTATGGAGGCGGTAGTACGGGTTTAATGGGAGCAGTCGCTACAGCAGCACACGCCGGAGGAAGTCCAGTTCTAGGAATCGTGCCAAAACTATTCACAAGTTTTTGTGGACCTACCGTGGGTAAGGAAATACAAGTCTGGAGTGTCCCTGAACGGATAACAATCATGTACCATTCTGTCGATGCATTCATTGCTTTACCAGGAGGTCTGGGTACATTGGAAGAAATAGCTTGCGTGCCTTCTTGGTCATCTTTGGTCACAAATAAGAAACCCATTGGTTTGCTTAATATTAATGGTTATTTTAGTAATTTGCTTTCATATTTAGATAATGCTGTGGATAATGTATTCATGTTTTCAGAGGCAAGGAGAACCATAATTTCTGCTGCAACCATTGAAGATTTACTCAAAAAGCTCAAAGCTTATGAGTGTTTATCTGCTACGGTTGTTTCGCAAACGCTCGGAAAAAGAAAAAGAGATATGGACGAGCAAGGAGTGGATTGCACTTTGTCTTTGTGACATTATCTAACATTTTGTTTGTTGTGTCTCAGTTATAATAAGTGGTTAGCAACCTCTGCAGGTAATATCTCCTAAATTCTACCTTTAGTAGGGGGTAAGGGACATATTTTGCTAAAAAAAAAAAAAAAATTGATGTGTTTTAAGCCATTTAGAAGTATTCATTTTGAACAAGGTCTGAGTAAGGTTGACTTGAGACATAACTTGTCAGTTTGATTTCTTCTTTTCAAAAAAAAAAAAAAAGTTTGTTGTGTTTTAAGCAATTTAGAAGTATTCATTCTGAACAAGGTCTGAGTAAGGGAGACTTGAGACATACCTTGTCAATTTGATTTTAATCTTTTTATGTTTACTTGTTAATTTTTGTTTAGTATTTTAGGATTATTTAGGTTGCATGAGTTTGTTTTGTTTTGAGTCTAGTTATTCCTATTCTTATGTTATTAGTTCTTTTCTCTTACACATGATTCTTTCATTTGGGTTAATAGACTTACATTGAGGACAATGTAAGAATTAAGTGTGGGGGGAATGATTTAGGATTTCTTTTATTTTTGTCTACTATTTTTTTTATGAGTCTTTATTATTATTATTATTTTTTTAGTGTGTTTTAGTTCCCTTTTAATACAATGATGAGATATGAATTGCATAAGTCTAAAACATATTTATTAGTGAGAAGATTTTCATGAGAATTGAGCTTGATGTCAACCTTTTTATGAGCCAATGTTAATATGATATGTTGATTGAGAAAGAAGCATGTTTAGACTTAATCTGACTTGTATAATCATCATTCTGAGTTTTTGAGCCTAAAATGATTGATGCATTATACAAATCAATCTAATTTCTTTCTTGAGTGCTCTTATGATTACATGATTCTCTAGAACTTGCTTTAAACCGTTTGAGACTATATTGATGCATGTGACAACATGAATATGATAGAGGCATTAGGATTTTTAGCCAGGGCCAAACAGCCATCCCTTATTGATGTTCGAAGAGAACACACCCTTAGTGAACCAATTTGAGCCTACATTGAATAAGCTATCTCTTTGGTAACCATAACTTGTCCCTAACCTAAATATACTTATATCTTTACCTTTGTTCCAAAGATGAATTAGCATGATTTGAGACAAGTTGCAAAGACAAGGGATATTTTTAGTTAAAAATTTGGGTTAGAAACAAGAAATAAGTGTGGGGGGAAAAGAAAAGAAAAGTCAAGAGAAAAAGAAATACTGGCAAATACATTCCTATGTAAAAAAAATATATATGAATCATCTCTTGAATTTGTGGAAAAAGAAAAAGATGTTACAAAGTTGTTTAGAATGAAGAAAAGGCCCAACATGAATATCCGGCCTAGGTGACTATGTACTTGTAAAGAGTTTTGAGAAGTTTCTTTGTATAATCTTTTTATGTCTCTAAACTTTATAAACTCTTTGGAACCTTTGTGATATCTTTATCCTTTTGTTCTTCAACCACATTACAAACCCCTTGGCCCCATTACAACCTTGATTAAAGACCTCTTGATTCATGAAGTTGTATGATCTAAATAGTGGAGAATAGGTGGACAAGCAAGCATATGGTAGAAGTGTTTTCATGAGATTGATTGAGTGTAAACACTTTACCACTACTTTAAAGAGTCAAAATCAAGAGAGTATCCCATGTGAGAAGTTGAGATTAAGTTTGAATATGCACTATTTTGATTGAAATATGTTATGTTAATATTGGCTTAACTCAAACTATTTACATTCAAGCAAGATTTTTTGTGAATTTCTTTAAGCTATTGATTAGTTTTTAAGACTTGTCCAATGATTATCTCAAATTTATATTGGAAGGATTAGTTATAATTATTATTTTTAGTTTTTCTTATGTTTTCAATGTTTGTGGGTATCGTCCTAGTAAACCCTCACGAGACTAAACTCGTCCACTAGGGACACCTAGGGGTTTAAAGGCTTGTGTCACATGCTAAGTGCCACCGTGATTTCCTACGAAAGTGGATTAGATTAGATTTTCTTATTTTATTTTTATTTGATTTTGCTCGAGGACTAGCAAAAAGCTAAGTGTGGGGGTGTGATAACTCGTATAATTATATAGTTTTTAGTTATGTTTTATTATTGTTTTGTGTCAAATACGAGTTATTATTGTTTAGTCTAATTTTGTTTATGATCTTTTATATTTTTATGTAATTTGGTGTTTTTCACAAGTTTCTTTGAGTGATTTCAGATTACTAGAATTAAGGGCAAATCCAGTTCAGTTCCAGTTCCGACACCTTTTACCATATCAGCTATATCTGGAGTTTCACTGAAGCAATAAGGCTGAAATTTTAACCGTGCAAAGCTAAGAGGCATATCTATCTTTTTCATGTTTTACACTTCTTGAAACGGAGTCGTTTTCCCTAGCGAAATCAACCATCAAGTTGGCTGATGTGCAATGACGTCTGTCCTGAGCCGTTTTCGCATTTTGACCATATCGTCCGATACACATCAGAAAATGATCTGATTCCAACGGCTATGGATCAATAACTGATAGGGGAACATTTGTCTAGAAGACCATGTGATCAGATAAAGCCTCCAATATTGAAGTAATCGACCATCAAGTTGGCTGATGTGCAATGCCGTTTGTGCTGACCTGTTTTCGTATTTTGCCCATATCTTCTTCTCCACATCAGAAAATGAGCTGATTCCAACGGCTATGAGTCAGTAACTCATAGGGGAACATTTTTCTAGAAGACCATGTGATCAGATCAGGCCTCCAAGATTGACAAAATCGACCATCAAGTTGGCTGATCAAAATGGTCATACAATATGACGAAAATTGTTAGAAAAATGCACCCACCTATTATACCTACCTTTGAAATTTGTAAAGCTTGTCTCTTGTCATTTAGCCCTCCAAAATGTGTATAAATAGAGGGCCTTGGATGATTGTAGAGGATCATATTGTACATTGGTAGGATATTAGCCATTTTAACAAAATTCTCTAAGTTTTCTTCTTCTTTCTTTTCTCTAGTTTTCTTTTTCTTTAGAAAGAGCAAGAGGTTGGATAATTAATATTCTTCTTCTTCTTCTTTCTTTCTTTTATTTTCTTCTTAGATTCTATTTAATTTTATGTTTATAATGCCTATGCTAGGCTAAACTTCTATTTGGTTAAGGGTGATTTCAAAGCCCTAGACATGTTTTGTGATTGATTTTCAGATTCTATCTATCATTAATTTTCTATCAAAGTTGCTTATGTTCTTCTACAAGAATTGTTCATGATGTTGTCTTGATTTATTTAGGTGTACAACTAGATAGATCTTGATAATTATCTATTGCTAGTTTAGGAGTCTTGATCCGTGTAATTGTCTTGATTTCCTATTCATAAGTGGCAATTTGTGATTAATGATTATGGTCAAGTTTTCAATAATTGCAAAGTGGAACATAACCTAAGTTGAACAATCTGAGCTTATGTGTTTGTTGCTTAGATCAACCTATCTTTCTCATCATAAAGCTGCCATTAAATTGAATTTAGAGAGCTTATTCTAGGTTGTTTAATGGTTAGAGATTAAATAGAGAGCTTGTTCTATTTAACGACAAACTAAGGAAAGATTGGGGTAACAGAGCTTGTTGTTATCTACGGTTGTTAACTTTGATAGTTGGTTGATATTGATAGATTTGAAATTGATTCTTAATGATGTCTAGTGGTGGAGAATGAAACCTTAACCATATTTTTCATATTTGATTCTTCTTACTTACTTGTTTTCTTACTTTTCTAGTTTGCCTATTTTTAAAAGTATATTTATTTTTATTGGCTGGTTATACCGCCTAATTTGTATATTAACTTTGTTTTATTTTTATTGGCTGGTTATACCGCCTAATTTAGTATATATATTTTTATTGGCTGGTTTTACCGCCTTGCATCTTATTCTTATTATTTACTTTAGTTTAAATCTGGCTTCAAAAACCCCTTTTCTTTTATTGTTCTTGAATTTAAGTTTTAAACTATTAACTTATAAACTAAAACCCAATCCCTGAAGACTCGACCCTTGCTAACTACTATACTTACAATTTATCTTTTTAGTGCAAGGTTAAATAAGATACACTCTTTTGGGTGCATCATTATTGTTTTGTGTCAAATACGAGTTATTATTGTTTAGTCTAATTGTGTTTATGATCTTTATGTATTTTGGTGTTTTTCACAAGTTTCTTTGAGTGATTTCAGATTACTAGAATTAAGGGTAAATCCAGTTCAGTTCCAGTTCCGACACCTTTTACCATATCAGCTATATCTCGAGTTTCACTGAAGCAATAAGGCTGAAATTTGTAGCCGTGCAAAGCTAAGAGGCATATTTATCTTTTTCATGTTTTACACTTCTTGAAACGGAGTCGTTTTCCCTAGCGCAATCGACCATGAAGTTGGCTGATGCGCAATGATGTCTGTGCTGACCTGTTTTCGTATTTTGCCCATATCTTCTTATCCACATCAGCAAATGAGCTGATTCCAACGGCTATGGATCAGTAACTGATAGGGTAACATTTCTCTAGAAGACCATGTGATCAGATAAGGCCTGCCAAATTGACAAAATCGACCATCAAGTTGGCTGATCAAAATCGTCATGTATGACGAAAATTGTTAGAAAATGCACCCACCTATTATACCTACCTTTGAAATTTGTAAAGCTTGTCTCTTGTCATTTAGCCCTCCAAAATGTGTATAAATAGAGGGCCTTGGATGATTGTAAGGGATCATATTGTACATAAGTAGGATATTAGCCATTTTAATAAAATTCTCTAAGTTTTCTTCTTCATTCTTTTCTCTAGTTTTCTTTTTCTTTAGAAAGAGCAAGAGGTTGGATAATTAATATTCTTCTTCTTCTTCTTTCTTTCTTTTATTTTCTTCTTAGATTCTATTTAATTTTATGTTTATAATGCCTATGCTAGGCTAAACTTCTATTTGGTTAAGGGTGATTTCAAAGCCCTAGACATGTTTTATAATTGATTTTCAGATTCTATCTATCATTAATTTTCTATCAAAGTTGCTTATGTTCTTCTACAAGAATTGTTCATGATGTTGTCTTGATTTGTTTAGGTGTACAACTAGATAGATCTTGATAATTATCTATTGCTAGTTTAGGAGTCTTGATCTGTGTAATTGTCTTGATTTCCTATTCATAAGTGGCAATTTGTGATTAATGATTATGGTCAAGTTTTCAATAATTGCAAAGTGGAACATAACCTAAGTTGAACAATCCGAGCTTATGTGTTTGTTGCTTAGATCAACCTATCTTTCTCATCATAAAGCTGCCATTAAATTGAACTTAGAGAGCTTATTCTAGGTTGTTTGATGGTTAGAGATTAAATAGAGAGCTTGTTCTATTTAACGACAAACTAAGGAAAGATTGGGATAACAGAGCTTGTTGTTATCTACGGTTGTTAACTTTGATAGTTGGTTGATATTGATAGATCTGAAATTGATTCTTAATGATGTCTAGTGGTGGAGAATGAAACCTTAACCATATTTTTCATATTTGATTCTTCTTACTTACTTGTTTTCTTACTTTTAGTTTGCTTATTTTTAAAAGTATATTTATTTTTATTGGCTGGTTATACCGCCTAATTTGTATATTAACTTTGTTTTATTTTTATTGGCTGGTTATACCGCCTAATTTAGTATATATATTTTTATTGGCTGGTTATACCGCCTAATTTAGTATATATATTTTTATTGGCTGGTTATACCGCCTTGCATCTTATTATTATTATTTACTTTAGTTTAAATCTGGATTCAAAACCCCCTTTTCTTTTATTGTTCTTGAATTTATGTTTTAAACTATTAACTTATAAACTAAAACCCAATCCCTGAGGACTCGACCCTTGCTAACTACTATACTTACAATTTATCTTTTTAGTGCAAGTTTAAATAAGATACACTCTTTTGGGTGCATCAGATGGGTAGCACAAAGATCTGAAGAACTCCCAGCCCAAACGATGGTTAACCCAAAGGAGAATGCTACTATTGTGACCTTGAAGAATGAGGAACAAGATGAGGATGAAACAAAATTAGAGATGGATTCTATTCTTCAGGATAATGAAGCCAAAGATCCAAATAAGAGTATTTCGGCACCTGAGGTAACGTTTAAGGTTTCACTTTTTACTAATGTTTCTTCTCCACCTTTTCCTAGTAGATTTGCAAAGTTCAAGGAGGAAGAACATGAACAACACATGCCGTAAACCTTAAACAACTTGTTTGTGGAGGTCATTCAACAAGTATCAAAATATGCTCTATTCCTCGATGACATATGCACCACAAAGGATGATGGAATAATACTTGTAATGGAGAATGCATCCACTGTTGTGCAAAGAAAGCTTCCTCTCAAACGCATAAATTTGGGAAATTTCATGTATGAGCCTGACAAGCCTAAAATGCCAAGAAGGGGTGTTGGTTAGGTTCAAAACACTAAATCAAGTGCTAATTGGGGGAGGCAGCCTAATTGGTGAAAGCATTGCCAAACTGCCATCCTCAGATTTGCTCTCTTTTTCTTTATCTTTTTCTTATGTTTCATTGCTAATTGTGTTTAGTGTTTCTAAGTTCATTTAGGCTGCATAAGTTTATTTTGTTTATTAGTTCTTTTCACTTACACATGATTCTTTCATTTGGGATAATAGCATTACATTGAGGACAATGTAAAAATTATGTGTGGGGGGAAGAATTTAGGATTTTATTTAGAGTGTTTTGTTTTTGTGTCTTTTTATGTTGTTTTTCTTTCTGATCCTTGTTTTGAAAATAACTAGATGTAAATATCATTTTTAATTTTTTACCCCGGTTAAATGGCGGATAACGGTACTCCGTGATTATTTAAATCGGTTCCATCAGCTACCCACAAAACTGATATTGTATATAAATTTCTCTTCCAATTTCTCTTTCATTTTTTTTCATTTTTTTTTTTCAGGATGGATGATATTCTCACAAGATTGCAGAAACGATTTCCTCCTTTTCCTCGAAATATTTTACTGAAGCTTTACCAAGTTCAATTTGAAAGATTAAGAATGCTTATGCACAAAGGGATTCCTGAAGACATACGTTGGATAATTGAAGCCAAGGTACGTGAAGATGAATATCTTCCTGTTTTGCATTTACCAGGTACAGGTAGAAGCACTTTTGCAAAGAAGCGACGAGCAAAGCGCATGAGTTCAAATTGCCACAAATGTGCACGATGGACGTGTAACGATAAATGTCGTTCTATTGGGATTCCGTCCTCTAATCGAGATGATAAAATTGAATTCATTAAGGATGGACTCAGTAAGGAGAATTTGGATAATATCCAACTTTCTCTTGAGACGCATCCTAGTGGAGACGTACAAAGAGAAATTCTTGATTTATGGCCGCAATTCCAAAGGGAATGGCAACATCTTGGGAATCTGATGTTAAAAGACCCTGTTTGCCAGCTTGTAAGAAAACTGGATGGGAAGCATATCCTCGACTCATAGAAGGCGTTTAAGCCGTTTCTGGACGTAAAACCAGAGGAAGATGTGAGCCACAATCACAACTACAATAAATGACTTCTCAGCTTTTGGTTTGATTTGCAATAACTTTATTTTGGTTTAATTTACGTGTTGTTCGATTTGTGTAACTATTCTCGTTTTTTTTTTATTTGTCTTTTACGGTTGATTTTTTCTTCTCTTTTTGATTTTCTTCCTGAAATCACGCAAAAATCTTTTGTTAGGTTAACATTTTCTTCTGACAGGTCAGATACACTTTCGGCGACATTATTACTCTTGTCTGATTCACTACTGAGTCCTCTATATATTACACCATGTACTCATTCTCTTTTAGGCACTCGAAAAAAAAAATGGAAAGTACTTCATCCCAGCGCATTAAAAAAATTTGTGTCTTTGGAGGTGCTTATCCAGGAAAAAATAACATATTCGCTGATGAAGCCATAAGAGTTGGAGTAATACTTGCCCAACAAAAGATCCACTTGATTTATGGAGGCGGTAGTATGGGTTTAATGGGAGCAGTCGCTACAGCAGCACACGCCGGAGGAAGTCCAGTTCTAGGAATCGTGCCAAAACTATTCACAAGTTTTTGTGGACCTACCGTGGGTAAGGAAATACAAGTCTGGAGTGTCCCTGAACGGATAACAATCATGTACCATTCTGCCGATGCATTCATTGCTTTACCAGGAGGTCTGGGTACATTGGAAGAAATAGCTTGCGTGGCTTCTTGGTCATCTTTGGTCACAAATAAGAAACCCATTGGTTTGCTTAATATTAATGGTTATTTTAGTAATTTGCTTTTATATTTAGATAATGCTGTGGATAATGGATTCATGTTTTCAGAGGCAAGGAGAACCATAATTTCTGCTACAACCATTGAAGATTTACTTAAAAAGCTCCAAGTTTATGAGTGTTTATCTGCTACGGTTGTTTCGCAAACGCTCGGAAAAAGAAAAAGAGATATGGACGAGCAAGGAGTGGATTGCACTTTGTCTTTGTGACATTATCTAACATTTTGCTTGTTGTGTCTCAGTTATAATAAGTGGTTAGCAACCTCTGCAGGTAATATCTCCTAAATTCTACCTTTAAAATTTGACATTGGGGACAATGTCATATTTTAGTAGGGGGTAAGGGACATATTTTGCTAATTTTAAAAAAAAAAAAATTAAGAAGTATTCATTCTGAACAAGGTCTGAGTAAGGGAGACTTGAGACATACCTTGTCAGTTTGATTTCTTCTTTTCAAAAAAAAAAAAAAAAAAGAGTTTGTTGTGTTTTAAGCAATTTAGAAGTATTCATTCTGAACAAGGTCTGAGTAAGGGAGACTTGAGACATACCTTGTCAGTTTGATTTTAATCTTTTTATGTTTACTTGTTAATTTTTGTTTAGTATTTTTGGATTATTTAGGTTGCATGGTTTTGTTTTGTTTTGAGTCTTAGTTGTTCCTATTCTTATGTTATTAGTTCTTTTCTCTTACACATGATTCTTTCATTTGAGTTAATAGACTTACATTGAGGACAATGTAAGAATTAAGTGTGGGGGGGAATGATTTAGGATTTCTTTTATTTTTGTCTACTATTTTGTTTTTTTTTTCTTTATTATTATTATTTTTTTTTTGTGAGTTTTAGTTCATTTTTAATACAATGATGAGATATGAATTGCATAAGTCTAAAACAGATTTATTAGTGAGAAGATTTTCATGAGAATTGAGCTTGATGTCAACCTTTTTATGAGCCAATGTTAATATAATATGTTGATTGAGAAAGAAGCATGTTTAGACTTAATCTGACTTGTATAATCATCCTTGTGAGTTTTTGAGCCTATAATGATTGATGCTTTATACAAATCAATCTAATTTCTTTCTTGAGTGCTCTTATGATTACATGATTCTCTAGAACTTGCTTTAAACCGTTTGAGACTATATTGATACATGTGACAACATGAATATGATAGAGGCATTGATGCACCCAAAAGAGTGTATCTTATTTAACCTTGCACTAAAAAGATCAATTGTAAGTATAGTAGTTAGCAAGGGTCGAGTCCTCAGGGATTGGGTTTTAGTTTATAAGTTGATAGTTTAAAACTTAAATTCAAGAACAATAAAAGAAAAGGGGTTTTTGAAGCCAGATTTAAACTAAAGTAAATAATAAGAATAAGATGCAAGGCGGTATAACCAGCCAATAAAAATAAAACAAAATTAATATACAAATTAGGCGGTATAACCAGCCAATAAAAATAAATATACTTTTAAAAATAAGCAAACTAGAAAAGTAAGAAAACAAGTAAGAAGAATCAAAAATGAAAAATATGGTTAAGGTTTCATTCTCCACCACTAGACATCATTAAGAATCAATTTCAGATCTATCAATATCAACCAACTATCGAAGTTAACAACCGTAGATAACAACAAGCTCTGTTATCCCAATCTTTCCTTAGTTTGTCGTTAAATAGAACAAGCTCTCTATTTAATCTCTAACCATCAAACAACCTAGAATAAGCTCTCTAGATTCAATTTAATGGCAGCTTTATGATGAGAAAGATAGGTTGATCTAAGCAACAAACACATAAGCTCGGATTGTTCAACTTAGGTTATGTTCCACTTTGCAATTATTGAAAACTTGACCATAATCATTAATCACAAATTGCCACTTATGAATAGGAAATCAAGACAATTACACGGATCAAGACTCCTAAACTAGCAATAGATAATTATCAAGATCTATCTAGTTGTACACCTAAACAAATCAAGACAACATCATGAACAATTCTTGTAGAAGAACATAAGCAACTTTGATAGAAAATTAATGATAGATAGAATCTGAAAATCAATCACAAAACATGTCTAGGGCTTTGAAATCACCCTTAACCAAATAGAAGTTTAGCCTAGCATAGGCATTATAAACATAAACATAAAATTAAAGAAAATCTAAGAAGAAAATAAAAGAAAGAAAGAAGAAGAGGAAGAATATTAATTATCCAACCTCTTGCTCTCTCTAAAGAAAAAGAAAACTAGAGAAAAGAAAGAAAACTAGAGAAAAGAAAGAAGAAGAAAACTTAGAGAATTTTATTAAAATGGCTAATATCCTACCTATGTACAATATGATCCCTTACAATCATCCAAGGCCCTCTATTTATACACATTTTGGAGGGCTAAATGACAAGAGACAAGCTTTACAAATTTCAAAGGTAGGTATAATAGGTGGGTGCATTTTCTAACAATTTTCGTCATACATGACGATTTTGATCAGCCAACTTGATGGTCGATTTTGTCAATTTTGCAAGCCTTATCTGATCACATGGTCTTCTAGAAAAATGTTACCCTATCAGTTACTGATCCATACCCATTGAAATCAGCTCATTTGCTGATGTGGATAAGAAGATATGGGCAAAATACGAAAACAGGTCAGCACAGACGTCATTGCACATCAGCCAACTTCATGGTCGATTTCGCTAGGGAAAACGACTCCGTTTCAAGAAGTGTAAAACATGAAAAAGATAGATATGCCTCTTAGCTTTGCACGGCTACAAAGTTCAGCCTTATTGCTTCAGTGAAACTCCAGATATAGCTGATATGGCAAAAGGTGTCGGAACTGGAACTGAACTGGATTTACCCTTAATTCTAGTAATCTGAAATCACTCAAAGAAACTTGTGAAAAACACCAAAATACATAAAGATCATAAACACAATTAGACTAAACAATAATAACTCGTATTTGACACAAAACAATAATAAAACATAACTAAAAACTATATAATTATACGAGTTATCAGTGCATCAGGCAACTACAAGAACCTTTCCACAACCTATCTTGCTCGTCCACACCAAAATGTTTTTTTGCCTTGCTTCTTGATAATTTAGCAATCAAGAACTCCTCACTCACTTAGCAATTTCACTTAGCAATCTGCTCTAATTATTGGTGTTATACACTTGTGTATTGTCTTGGCCGAATCCTCTTCTATTTTTAGCCATTCAAGGGTTGCTTCATGAAAGGGTTAAAGGACACAACCCCTTCTAGAATAGCACCCTTCATTTTGGACATAATGGTTCAATCAACAAAACCATTCTCTTCCAAATGATCACATCTATTCGGTTATTAGAAAGAACCTCTCTTACCCAAAACACCATGTTGCTTCAGTCCATGTGGCAGCCACATGATGTATAATGTCACATGTTACAATCCCATTGGTGACACTTGTGCATGATGGAGCTGATGTGTCAGACCTATGTGCCACATTATCTGGGCCACCTAGCTACCACTAGCTAGTGTCACTACACCTCATAGAGTGTCACTCACCTAGCTACCCTTCAGCTACACCTAGTTGAGTGAGCTGGTGTCCAGCTCTTTGAGCTGAGTTAGCTGGTGTCCAGCTACCTTGAGCTGACTTGAACTGAGTAATGATGCACCCAAAAGAGTGTATCTTATTTAACCTTGCACTAAAAAGATAAACTGTAAGTATAGTAGTTAGCAAGGGTCGAGTCCTCAGGGATTGGGTTTTAGTTTATAAGTTAATAGTTTAAAACTTAAATTCAAGAACAATAAAAGAAATGGGGTTTTTGAAGCCAGATTTAAACTAAAGTAAATAATAAGAATAAGATGCAAGGCGGTATAACCAGCCAATAAAAATATATATACTAAATTAGGCGGTATAACCAGGCAATAAAAATAAAACAAAGTTAATATACAAATTAGGCGGTATAACCAGCCAATAAAAATAAATATAAAAAATAAGCAAACTAAAAGTAAGAAAACAAATAAGTAAGAAGAATCAAATATGAAAAATATGGTTAAGGTTTCATTCTCCACCACTAGACATCATTAAGAATCAATTTCAGATCTATCAATACCAACCAACTATCAAAGTTAACAACCGTAGATAACAACAAGCTCTGTTACCCCAATCTTTCCTTAGTTTGTCGTTAAATAGAACAAGCTCTCTATTTAATCTCTAACCATTAAACAACCTAGAATAAGCTCTCTAAATTCAATTTAATGGCAGCTTTATGATGAGAAAGATAGGTTGATCTAAGCAACAAACACATAAGCTCGGATTGTTCAACTTAGGTTATGTTCCACTTTGCAATTATTGAAAACTTGACCATAATCATTAATCACAAATTGCCACTTATGAATAGGAAATCAAGACAATTACACGGATCAAGACTCCTAAACTAGCAATAGATAATTATCAAGATCTATCTAGTTGTACACCTAAACAAATCAAGACAACATCATGAACAATTCTTGTTGAAGAACATAAGCAACTTTGATAGAAAATTAATGATAGATAGAATCTGAAAATCAATCACAAAACATGTCTAGGGCTTTGAAATCACCCTTAACCAAATAGAAGTTTAGCCTAGCATAGGCATTATAAACATAAACATAAAATTAAAGAAAATCTAAGAAGAAAATAAAAGAAAGAAAGAAGAAGAGGAAGAATATTAATTATCCAACCTCTTGCTCTCTCTAAAGAAAAAGAAAACTAGAGAAAAGAAAGAAGAAGAAAACTTAGAGAATTTTATTAAAATGGCTAATATCCTACCTATGTACAATATATCCTCTACAATCATCCAAGGCCCTCTATTTATACACATTTTGGAAGGCTAAATGACAAGAGACAAGCTTTACAAATTTCAAAGGTAGGTATAATAGGTGGGTGAATTTTTCTAACAATTTTCGTCATATTGTATGACAATTTTGATCATCCAACTTGATGGTCGATTTCGTCAATGTTGGAGGCCTGATCTGATCACATGGTCTTCTAGAAAAAGGTTCCCCTATCAGTTACGGATCCATAGCCGTTGGAATCAGCTCATTTGCTGATGTGGATAAGCAGATATGGGCAAAATAGGAAAACATGTCAGCACAGACGTCATTGCACATCAGCCAACTTGATGGTCGATTTCGTCAATATTAGAGGCCTGATCTGATCATATGGTCTTCTAGACAAAGGTTCCCGTATCAGTTACGGATCCATAGCCATTGGAATCAGCTCATTTTCTGATGTGGATAAGCAGATATGGGCAAAATACGAAAACAGGTCAGCACAGACGTCATTGCACATCAGCCAACTTGATGATAGATTTCGCTAGGGAAAACGACTCCGTTTCAAGAAGTATAAAACATGAAAAAGATAGATATGCCTCTTAGCTTTGCACGGCTACAAATTTCAGCCTTATTGCTTCAGTGAAACTCCAGATATAGCTGATATGGCAAAATGTGTCGGAACTGGAACTGAACTGGATTTGCCCTTAATTCTAGTAATCTGAAATCACTCAAAGAAACTTGTGAAAAACACCAAATTACATAAAAATATAAAAGATCATAAACACAATTAGACTAAACAATAATAACTCGTATTTGACACAAAACAATAATAAAACATAACTAAAAACTATATAATTATACGAGTTATCACACCCCCACACTTAGATTGTTGCTAGTCCCTAGCAACGACTCAATAAAAATAAAATAAGAAAATCTAATCTAATCCATTTTCGTAGGAAATCACGGTGGCACTTAGCATGTGACACAAGCCTTTAAACCCCTAGGTGTCCCTAGTGGACGAGTTTAGTCTCGTGAGGGTTTACTAGGACGATACCCACAAACATTGAAAACATAAGAAAAACTAAAAATAATAATTATAACTAATCCTTCCAATATAAATTTGAGATAATCATTGGAGAAGTCTTAAAAACTAATCAATAGCTTAAAGAAATTCACAAAAAATCTTGCTTGAATGTAAATAGTTTGAGTTAAGCCAATATTAGCATAACATATCTCAATCAAAATAGTGCATGTTCAAATTTAATCTCAACTTCTCACATGGGATACTCTCTTGATTTTCACTCTTTAAAGTAGTGGTAAAGTGTTTACACTCAATCAATCTCATGAAAACACTTCTACCATATGCTTGCTTGTCCACCTATTCTCCACTAAAAGATCATGCAACTTCATAAATCAAGAGGTCTTTAATCAAGGTTGTAATGGGGCCAAGGGGTTTGTAATGTGGTTGAAGAACAAAAGGATAAAGATATCACAAAGGTTCCAAAGAGTTCATAAAGTTTAGAGACATAAAAAGATTATACAAAGAAACTTCTCAAAACTCTTTACAAGTACATAGTCACCTAGGCCGGATATTCATGTTGGGCCTTTTCTTCATTCTAAACAACTTTGTAACATCTTTTTCTTTTTCCACAAATTCAAGAGATGATTCATTTTTTTTTTATATAGGAATGTATTTGCCAGTATTCCATTTCTTTTTCTCTTGACTTTTCTTTTCTTTTCCCCCCACACTTATTTCTTGTTTCTAACCAAAAAATATCCCTTGTCTTTGCAACTTGTCTCAAATCATGCTAATTCATCTTTGGAACAAAGGTAAAGATATAAGTATATTTAGGTTAGGGACAAGTTATGGTTACCAAAGAGATAGCTTATTCAATGTAGGCTCAAATTGGTTCACTAAGGGTGTGTTCTCTTGGAACATCAATAAGGGATGGTTGTTTGGCCCTGGCTAAAAATCCTAATGCCTCTATCATATTCATGTTGTCACATGCATCAATATAGTCTCAAACGGTTTAAAGCAAGTTCTAGAGAATCATGTAATCATAAGAGCACTCAAGAAAGAAATTAGATTGATTTATATAATGCATCAATCATTTTAGGCTAAAAAAACTCACAAGGATGATTATACAAGTCAGATTAAGTCTAAACATGCTTCTTTCTCAATCAACATATCATATTAACATTGGCTCATAAAAAGAGGTTGACATCAAGCTCAATTCTCATGAAAATCTTCTCACTAATAAATCTGTTTTAGACTTATGCAATTCATATCTCATCATTGTATTAAAAAGGAACTAAAACACACTAAAAAATAATAATAATAATAAAGACTCATAAAAAAAAATAGTAGACAAAAATAAAAGAAATCCTAAATCATTCCCCCCACACTTAATTCTTACATTGTCCTCAATGTAAGTCTATTAACCCAAATGAAAGAATCATGTGTAAGAGAAAAGAACTAATAACATAAGAATAGGAATAACTAGACTCAAAACAAAACAAACTCATGGAACCTAAATAATCCTAAAATACTAAACAAAAATTAACAAGTAAACGTAAAAAGATTAAAATCAAACTGACAAGGTATGTCTCAAGTCTCCCTTACTCAGACCTTGTTCAGAATGAATACTTCTAAATTGCTTAAAACACAACAAACTCTTTTTTTTTTTTTTTTTGAAAAGAAGAAATCAAACTGACAAGGTATGTCTCAAGTCTCCCTTACTCAGACCTTGTTCAGAATGAATACTTCTAAATTGCTTAAAACACAACAAACTTTTTTTTTTTTTTTTAAGAAGGTAAAATTTAGGAGATATTACCTGTAGAGGTTGCTAACCACTTATTATAACTGAGACACAACAAACAAAATGTTAGATAATGTCACAAAGACAAAGTGCAATCCACTCCTTGCTCGTCCATATCTCTTTTTCTTTTTCCGAGCGTTTGCGAAACAACCGTAGCAGATAAATACTCATAAGCTTGGAGCTTTTTGAGTAAATCTTCAATGGTTGTAGCAGAAATTATGGTTCTCCTTGCCTCTGAAAACATGAATCCATTATCCACAGCATTATCTAAATATGAAAGCAAATTACTAAAATAACCATTAATATTAAGCAAACCAATGGGTTTCTTATTTGTGACCAAAGATGACCAAGAAGCCACGCAAGCTATTTCTTCCAATGTACCCAGACCTCCTGGTAAAGCAATGAATGCATCGGCAGAATGGTACATGATTGTTATCCGTTCAGGGATACTCCAGACTTGTATTTCCTTACCCAAGGTAGGTCCACAAAAATCTGTGAATAGTTTTGGTGATGGAGACTCAATTAAGAGTTGTAAACCCAAGTGCAGGTTATGTTCAAGTAATAAATTCTCGGGTGTCCGAGGTCGAACCACAGGGAAGCGTACTAGTAAGTATAAGTTTATAAATATATATGAAAAAGAAAATAAACAAGATATTAGGGAATCAATAACAAAGAAAGTAAACAATATATTAGAGAACAAAATAAACAAAATAACATAAAAGCAATTAAACAAGATATAAAAAACAATAAGAAAAGATGTTGAGGTTAGAGAATCCACTCTTGGTGTTATGCTAAGATTAATCTTGTTTTATTACACAATTGAAATCCACACATAAGGGAGGTTCCAATCGGAAGGTTTAGCAATTCAGTCCAAATTGTCCAACGTCCATACCATATGATATTATGTTCATTTAGTGTCCTCAAAACTCATAAAAAGAGTCCAAGCATTCCTTATGCCAAGGTATATGTCTACAACAAATCAAGGTTATGAAACCAAGCATTTACTGTGCCATTTTCATTGTCAATAATGAATCAAGATCCCTACTTTGCAAGTATGATTCTAAACCAAAAGAAAATATTATCTATACTAAATGATGATTTATTTTAGCTCATGTTTAAGAGACTAACCTTAGCATTTACCAAAAGCTTCACCTCATCACCTCAACAATACGATTAGCAACACATACTAGATATGAAGAAAATGAAAAGAAAAATAAAGAAAAAGAAAACTAGAGAAAGGAAAGAAGAAGAAAACTTAGAGAATTACATTGCAATGGCTAATATCCTCCCAATGTATAATGTATCTCAATACTCATCCAAGGCCCTCTATTTATACACATTTTGGAGGGCTAAATGACAAGAGACAAGCTTTACAAATTTCAAAGGTAGGTATAATAGGTGGGTGCATTTTTCTAACAATTTTCGTCATATTGTATGACAATTCTGATCAGCCAGCTTGATGGTCGATTTTGTCAATGTTGGAGGCTCGATCTGATAAAATGATCTTCTATAAAAATATACCCCTATCAGTTACGGATCTATAGCCGTTGGAATCAGCGTATTTTCTGATGTGGATAAGAAGATATGGGCAAAATACGAAAACAGGTCAGCACAGACGTCATTGCACATCAGCCAACTTGATGGTCGATTTCGCTAGGGAAAACGACTCCGTTTCAAGAAGTGTAAAACATGAAAAAGATAGATATGCCTCTTAGCTTTGCATGGATACAAATTTTAGCCTTATTGCTTCAGTGAAACTCGAGATATAGCTGATATGGCAAACGGTGTCGGAACTGGAACTGAACTGGATTTGCCCTTAATTCTAGTAATCTGAAATCACTCAAAGAAACTTGTGAAAACACCAAATTACATAAAAATATAAAAGATCATAAACACAATTAGACTAAACAATAATAACTCGTATTTGACACAAAACAATAATAAAACATAACTAAAAACTATATAATTATACGAGTTATCACACCCCCACACTTAGATTGTTGCTAGTCCCTAGCAACGACTCAATAAAAATAAAATAAGAAAATCTAATCTAATCCATTTTCGTAGGAAATCACGGTGGCACTTAGCATGTGACACAAGCCTTTAAACCCCTAGGTGTCCCTAGTGGACGAGTTTAGTCTCGTGAGGGTTTGCTAGAACGATACCCACAAACATTGAAAAACTAAAATATAAGTAAACTATATACACTAAAAATATTTACTCCTAATCCTTTCAATATAAATT
Organism: Fremontodendron californicum; assembly: GCA_030761205.1. Classification (NCBI taxonomy): domain Eukaryota; kingdom Viridiplantae; phylum Streptophyta; class Magnoliopsida; order Malvales; family Malvaceae; genus Fremontodendron; species Fremontodendron californicum. Next base: position 8,682,873 of record JAULJL010000037.1, read on the forward strand.
AGAGACAATCTTTGAACAAGTCTTATAAACTAATCAATAGCTCAAAGAATTTCACAAAAATTCATGCTTGAATGTAAATAAATGAGTTAAACCAATATTAACATAACATATTTCAATCAAAATAGTGTATATTCAAACTTAATCTCAACTTCTCACATGGGATACTCTCTTGATTTTCACTCTTTAAAGTAGTGGTAAAGTGTTTACACTCAATCAATCTCATGAAAACACTTCTACCATATGCTTGCTTGTCCACCTATTCTCCACTATTTAGATCATACAACTTCATAAATCAAGAGGTCTTTATTCAAGGTTATAATGGGGCCAAAGGGTTATAATGTGGTTAAAGAACAAAAGGATAAAGATATCACAAAGGTTCCAAAGAGTTCATAGAGTTTAGAGACATAATAAGATCATACAAATAAAACTTCTCAAAACTCTTATAAAGCACATAATAACATAGGCTAAATATTCATGTTGAGCCTTTGCATCATTCTAACCAACTTTGTAACATCTTTTTCTAGAAGTTCAAGAGAAGATTTTTTTTTTTAATATGGGAATGTATTTGACAATGATCCCTTTCTTTTTCTCTTGACTTTTTCTTTTCTTTTCTTCCCCCACACTTATCTTTTGTTTCTAACCCAAATTTTCAACTAAAAAGATCCCTTGTTTTTTTTTTTTTTTTTGCAATATGTCTCAAAATATAAAAATCCATCTTTAGAACAAGGGTAAGGATATAAGTATATTTAGGCTAGGTGTAAGTTCTGGTTACCAATAAAATAGCATATTTAATGTAGGCTCAAATTGGCTCACTAGTGGGGATGTTCTCTTAGAACATTAATAAGGGATGGCTGTTTGGCTCTGATTATAATCCTAATGCCTCTATCATATTCATGTTGTCACATGTATCAATATAGTCTCAAACGGTTTAAAGCAAGTTCTAGAGAATCATGTAATCATAAGAGCACTCAAGAAAGAAATTAGATTGATTTGTATAATGCATCAATCATTATAGGCTCAAAAACTCACAAGGATGATTATACAAGTCAGATTAAGTCTAAACATGCTTCTTTCTCAATCAACATATCATATTAACATTGGCTCATAAAAAGGTTGATATCAAGCTCAATTCTCATGAAAATCTTCTCACTAATAAATATGTTTTAGACTTATGCAATTCATATCTCATTATAGTATTGAAAGTAACTAAAAAAAACACACTAAGTCTAAACATGTTTTTTTTTTTTTTGAAGAAGAAGATTAAATCAAACTGACAAGGTATGTCTCAAGTCTCCCTTACTCAGACCTTGTTCAGAATGAATACTTCTAAATGTCTTAAAACACAACAATTTTTTTTTTTTTTAGCAAAATATGTCCCTTACCCCCTACTAAAATATGACATTGTCCCCAATGTCAAATTTTAAAGGTAGAATTTAGGAGATATTACCTGCAGAGGTTGCTAACCACTTATTATAACTAAGACACAACAAACAAAATGTTAGATAATGTTGCCGAAAGTGTATTTGACCTGTCAGAAGAAAATGTTAACCTAACAAAAGATTTTTGCGTGATTTCAGGAAGAAAATCAAAAAGAGAAGAAAAATCAACCGTAAAAGTCCAATGCAAAAAATACGAGAATAATTACACAAATCGAACAACAGTAAATTAAACCGAAATGAAATTATTGCAAATCAAACCAAAAGCTGAGAAGTCATTTATTGTAGTTGTGATTGTGGCTCACATCTTCCTCTGGTTTTACGTCCAGAAACGGCTTAAACGCCTTCTATGAGTCGAGGATATGCTTCCCATCCAGTTTTCTTACAAGCTGGCAAACAGGGTCTTTTAACATCAGATTCCCAAGATGTTGCCATTCCCTTTGGAATTGCGACCATAAATCAAGAATTTCTCTTTGTACGTCTCCACTAGGATGCGTCTCAAGAGAAAGTTGGATATTACCCAAATTCTCCTTACTCAGTCCATCCTTAATGAATTCAATTTTATCATCTCGATTAGAGGACGGAATCCCAATAGAACGACATTTACCGTTACACGTCCATCGTGCACACTTGTGGCAATTTGAACTCATGCGCTTTGCTCGTCGCTTCTTTGCATAAGTGCTTCTACCTGTACCTGGTAAATGCAAAACAGGAAGATATTCATCTTCACGTACCTTGGCTTCAATTATCCAACGTATGTCTTCAGGAATCCCTTTGTGCATAAGCATTCTTAATCTTTCAAATCGAACTTGGTAAAGCTTCAGTAAAATATTCCGAGGAAAAGGAGGAAATCGTTTCTGCAATCTTGTGAGAATATCATCCATCTTGAAAAAAAATGAAAAAGAAATTGAAAGAGAAATTTATATACAATATCAGTTTTGTGGGTAGCTGATGGAACCGACTTAAATAATCACGGAGTACCGTTATCCGCCATTTAACCGGAGTTAAAAAAAATGTATTTTTTCTTTCTTTTTTTTTTTTGAAGATTAGTAAAAATTATATTTACATCTAGTTATTTTCAAAACAAGGATCAGAAAGAAAAACAACCTCTTCTTGAGTAACATGATTTTCCAAAAAGAGTTTGAGTTTTTGTCCATTTACCTTGAATACGTTACCATTTTGAGGATTCTCAATGTCAATTGCTCCATAATGATACACATGCTTAACCACAAATGGGTCAGTCCATCTTGATCTCAACTTACCAGGAAATATGTGAAGTCTAGAATTATAAAGTAGAACTTTTTGCCCAACATCAAATGTTTTTCTTGAAATTAACTTGTCATGAAAGGCTTTAGTTCTTTCTTTATGAATTTTAGAATTCTCATATGCATCTTTTCTGAGTTCCTCAAGTTTTTGTTTCCAACAATGCTTAACCTGAAAAGAATTTAACAAAGAATCAGTGTGTGAAATTTCTGAAGCATTATCAAACTCACATTCAATTAAATAAGCTTCTAAAGGATCATGGAATGTGGTAGTGGTGAGATGTTCATGAACAAGTTCTTCAATGAAATCCACTTCATGTACTTCTGAATCATCACCAGGTTGCTTGCAAGTGTTGAACACATTTAATTCTAAAGTCATATTTCCAAAAGAAATGTTCAAAATACCATTCCTGCAATTTATCAGAGCAATAGAAGTTGCAAGAAATGGACGGCCTAATATAACAGGAATTTGAACATTTGGATTTGAAACAGGATGTGTGTCCAAAACAATAAAATCAACAGGGAAGTAAAAATTATCAATTTGAACCAAAACATCTTCAACTATCCCTCGAGGAATTTTTACAGAACGATCAGCTAGTTGAAGTGTAACAGGTGTTTCCTTGAGTTCACCTAAACCTAACTGTTGATAAACAGAAAAAGGCAAAAGATTAACACTAGCACCAAGATCAAGCAATGCACGTTCTATTCTAGTGTTTCCAATGATGCATGAGATTGTTGGGCATCCAGGATCTTTGAATTTTGGTGGAGTAAGGTGCTGAATGATTGAGCTCACACTTTCCGTCAGAAATGCTTTCTTTTGTACATTATGTTTCCTTTTAACTGTGCACATGTCCTTCAAAAATTTAGCATAAGATGGAACTTGTTTGATTGCATCCAATAAAGGAATGTTAATCTTAACTTGTTTGAAAAGTTCATAAATTTCTGCATTTTGATTCAAATTCTTTATTGTTTGCAACCTTTGAGGAAAAGGAGCAGGATGCATACCTTTTTCTTTGTCCAAATTTTCAAGAAGTTCAGACTTACCATCATCCTTACCATTACTTTTCGGAGGGGAAGGAGGATCTTGGTCTTTTGATGGAATGTTTTTGTCAATTGCCTTTCCACTTCGAAGAGTTGTGATAGAATTGGCATTTTCCTGTTGAGTTTCATTGGAGCAAGAAACAAGACATTGAGTAGAAGGGTTAGGCTGAGGTTGAGCAGGAAACTTACCTTTTTCTTGAGTGCGTAATGAAGCTGTCAATGTGGACAAGGTCTTTTTGATCTCATTGATGTCCTGTGAAGTTTGGTTATTCACATTTGCTTGTGTTTGCATGAATGCTTGCAATGTCTCTTCCAAGGTTTGTACACATGAAGGTTGATAGGAAAAAGTGTTGCCCGACTTTTGAGATTGTGGTACCTGAACATGATTATTATTCCGCCAACTGAAGTTGGGATGATTTCTCCATTCAGGGTTATACGTTTCAGAGTAAGGAGAAGGAAAAGGCTTTTTAAATGTGTTTATGGAATTTACTTGATCATGCAACGCTTCTTTAAGAATGGGAATGTTTGGACATTCAGAAGTGGGGTGTCCCATGATTTCACAAATTCCACAACTTTCTTCATTTTTAACCGTTTTGACTTCTTTTACTTCTCTAAGTTCCATGGCTTCAATCTTTCTAGCCAAATTAGCTACTTTAGCTTTTATCTCATCTTCTTGACTAAAATGATATTTACCTCTGTTAGAAACAAGATTAGATCTATTGGAACTTTCAGAGGAATTATCTGTGTGCCAGGCTTGAGAGTTATCTGCCAAATGGTCTAGGTAGTCAAAGGCTTCTTCAGGTTCTTTTTCTAGAAACTCACCGTTACACATTGTTTCAACAAATTGTTTAGTTTCGGGAGTTAAACTTTCATAAAAGAAACTAATAAGACGCCATTTTTCAAAACCATGATGTGGACAAGAACTTAACAAATCTTTAAAACGCTCCCAGCACTGAAAAAATGCTTCATTTTGATTTTGATTGAAATTTTGAATCTGTCTTTTCAAAGCAGTAGTTTTATGTGCTGGGAAAAATTTCTTTAGAAACTCAGTTTGTAATTCTTGCCATGTGCCAATTGACCTTGGTTTTAAATTATGAAGCCAAATTTTTGCTTTATCTTTTAAAGAAAAAGGAAATAATTTTAGCTTGACAATTTCATTTGTGCATTGTTGGTCATTAAAGGTGACACATACATCTTCGAAGTCTTTTAGAAACGAGTAAGCACTTTCCGATTCTAACCCATGGAAATTTGGAAGCAAAGCTATCATACCTGGTTTAAAACGAAAGTTGTTTGCATTGAGAGGAAAAATAAAACAAGAGGGTGATGAGCTTCGAGTTGGTTGCAAGTAGTCACGCATGGTGCGTACTTGTCTGTTCTCATCTTCAGCATGAACACTTTCATTGTCAGCCATGGTAGGAGTTGTATTAGAAAGATTACCTGAAAAAGTTTCACAATAAAATCTAACTAAACGACGAGATCTAAAATCACGTCGCCAAACAAGCATAAAACAAATTTAATATACAGATTAGGCGGTATAACCAGCCAATAAAAATAAAACAAAGTTAATATACAATATAAATATAAATATATAGAAAATTAGGCGGTATAACCAGCCAATAAAAATAAATTAGGCGGTATAACCAGCCAATAAAAATAAATATACTTATAAACTTATATACTTTGTATTGCCTCCCCGGCAACGGCGCCAAAAACTTGATGGAGACTCAATTAAGAGTTGTAAACCCAAGTGCAGGTTATGTTCAAGTAATAAATTCTCGGGTGTCCGAGGTCGAACCACAGGGAAGCGTACTAGTAAGTATAAGTTTATAAATATATATGAAAAAGAAAATAAACAAGATATTAGGGAATCAATAACAAAGAAAGTAAACAATATATTAGAGAACAAAATAAACAAAATAACATAAAAGCAATTAAACAAGATATAAAAAACAATAAGAAAAGATGTTGAGGTTAGAGAATCCACTCTTGGTGTTATGCTAAGATTAATCTTGTTTTATTACACAATTGAAATCCACACATAAGGGAGGTTCCAATCGGAAGGTTTAGCAATTCAGTCCAAATTGTCCAACGTCCATACCATATGATATTATGTTCATTTAGTGTCCTCAAAACTCATAAAAAGAGTCCAAGCATTCCTTATGCCAAGGTATATGTCTACAACAAATCAAGGTTATGAAACCAAGCATTTACTGTGCCATTTTCATTGTCAATAATGAATCAAGATCCCTACTTTGCAAGTATGATTCTAAACCAAAAGAAAATATTATCTATACTAAATGATGATTTATTTTAGCTCATGTTTAAGAGACTAACCTTAGCATTTACCAAAAGCTTCACCTCATCACCTCAACAATACGATTAGCAACACATACTAGATATGAAGAAAATGAAAAGAAAAATAAAGAAAAAGAAAACTAGAGAAAGGAAAGAAGAAGAAAACTTAGAGAATTACATTGCAATGGCTAATATCCTCCCAATGTATAATGTATCTCAATACTCATCCAAGGCCCTCTATTTATACACATTTTGGAGGGCTAAATGACAAGAGACAAGCTTTACAAATTTCAAAGGTAGGTATAATAGGTGGGTGCATTTTTCTAACAATTTTCGTCATATTGTATGACAATTCTGATCAGCCAGCTTGATGGTCGATTTTGTCAATGTTGGAGGCTCGATCTGATAAAATGATCTTCTATAAAAATATACCCCTATCAGTTACGGATCTATAGCCGTTGGAATCAGCGTATTTTCTGATGTGGATAAGAAGATATGGGCAAAATACGAAAACAGGTCAGCACAGACGTCATTGCACATCAGCCAACTTGATGGTCGATTTCGCTAGGGAAAACGACTCCGTTTCAAGAAGTGTAAAACATGAAAAAGATAGATATGCCTCTTAGCTTTGCATGGATACAAATTTTAGCCTTATTGCTTCAGTGAAACTCGAGATATAGCTGATATGGCAAACGGTGTCGGAACTGGAACTGAACTGGATTTGCCCTTAATTCTAGTAATCTGAAATCACTCAAAGAAACTTGTGAAAACACCAAATTACATAAAAATATAAAAGATCATAAACACAATTAGACTAAACAATAATAACTCGTATTTGACACAAAACAATAATAAAACATAACTAAAAACTATATAATTATACGAGTTATCATTTGGCACGATTCCTAGAACTGGACTTCCTCCGGCGTGTGCTGCTGTAGCGACTGCTCCCATTAAACCCGTACTACCGCCTCCATAAATCAACTGGATCTTTTGTTGGGCAAGTATTACTCCAACTCTTATGGCTTCATCAGCGAATATGTTATTTTTCCCTGGATAAGCACCTCCAAAAACACAAATTTTTTTAATGCGTTGGGACGAAGTACTTTCCATTTTTTTTTCTTTTTTTTTTCTTTTTTTCGAGTGCCTGAAAGAGAATGAGTACATGGTGTAATATATTGAGGACTGAGTAGTGAATCAGACAAGAGTAATAATGTCGCCGAAAGTGTATCTGACCTGTCAGAAGAAAATGTTAACCTAACAAAAGATTTTTGCGTGATTTCAGGAAGAAAATCAAAAAGAGAAGAAAAATCAACCGTAAAAGTCAAGAGTAATAATGTCGCCGAAAGTGTATTTGACCTGTCAGAAGAAAATGTTAACCTAACAAAAGATTTTTGCGTGATTTCAGGAAGAAAATAAAAAAGAGAAGAAAAATCAACCGTAAAAGACAAATAAAAAAATGAGAATAATTACACAAATCGAATAACACGTAAATTAAACCAAAATAAAGTTATTGCAAATCAAACCAAAAGCTGAGAAGTCATTTATTGTAGTTGTGATTGTGGCTCACATCTTCCTCTGGTTTTACGTCCAGAAACGGCTTAAACGCCTTCTATGAGTCGAGGATATGCTTCCCATCCAGTTTTCTTACAAGCTGGCAAACAGGGTCTTTTAACATCAGATTCCCAAGATGTTGCCATTCCCTTTGGAATTGCGGCCATACATCAAGAATTTCTCTTTGTACGTCTCCACTAGGATGCGTCTCAAGAGAAAGTTGGATATTACCCAAATTCTCCTTACTCAGTCCATCCTTAATGAATTCAATTTTATCATCTCGATTAGAGGACGGAATCCCAATAGAACGACATTTAGCATTACACGTCCATCGTGCACATTTGTGGCAATTTGAACTCATGCGCTTTGCTCGTCGCTTCTTTGCAAAAGTGCTTATACCTGTACCTGGTAAATGCAAAACAGGAAGATATTCATCTTCACGTACCTTGGCTTCAATTATCCAACGTATGTCTCCAGGAATCCCTTTGTGCATAAGCATTCTTAATCTTTCAAATCAAGATTTCATTTCTTGAATTCTTGATTTATTAAAAAAATTGTTCGTGTTGAGTTCTTGATCCGAAACTGTTAGAAAAAAAAAATTCAAGAATTCAGAGGGGCATTCGAACAGTCCCAAGAAAGAAAAAAGAAGTTCAGCCGAGATTTCAAAAAAATCAAGAAGTCTCGTTTCTTGAAAGAAAAAAAAAAAGTGATCTGAGATTTCAAGAACATCAAGAAAGTCTCGTGAAAAAAAAATAAAGAAGAAGATTATTCGAATAGGCAGAAAAAGAAAGAAAGATTCGAAAAAGATCACAAGCAAAAGGAAAGAATTGAAATCCTTGTAATCTTGTTCTTGTTTTTACCTTTTACTAATTGGGTTTCTTGTTTCTTGAACTTTTTCTAGGTATAAAAGCAAGGGAGTTCTTGAAGAGTTCTTCTAGTTCCTAAAGAGCTTGAAAGAGGAAATAGAGTGGTAAAAGGCAAGAGTGAGTAAGTTTATTAAAGAAAAAGCCTAAAAGAGTGCAAAAAAGAGTTGGAGTGATATTGATAACTCGTATAATTATATAGTTTTTAGTTATGTTTTATTATTGTTTTGTGTCTGATGCACCCAAAAGAGTGTATCTTATTTAACCTTGCACTAAAAAGATAAATTGTAAGTATAGTAGTTAGCAAGGGTCGAGTCCTCAGGGATTGGGTTTTAGTTTATAAGTTAATAGTTTAAAACTTAAATTCAAGAACAATAAAAGAAAAGGGGTTTTTGAAGCCAGATTTAAACTAAAGTAAATAATAAGAATAAGATGCAAGGCGGTATAACCAGCCAATAAAAATATATATACTAAATTAGGCGGTATAACCAGCCAATAAAAATATATATACTAAATTAGGCGGTATAACCAGCCAATAAAAATAAAACAAAGTTAATATACAAATTAGGCGGTATAACCAGCCAATAAAAATAAATATAAAAAATAAGCAAACTAAAAGTAAGAAAACAAATAAGTAAGAAGAATCAAATATGAAAAATATGGTTAAGGTTTCATTCTCCACCACTAGACATCATTAAGAATCAATTTCAGATCTATCAATATCAACCAACTATCAAAGTTAACAACCGTAGATAACAACAAGCTCTGTTACCCCAATCTTTCCTTAGTTTGTCGTTAAATAGAACAAGCTCTCTATTTAATCTCTAACCATTAAACAACCTAGAATAAGCTCTCTAAATTCAATTTAATGGCAGCTTTATGATGAGAAAGATAGGTTGATCTAAGCAACAAACACATAAGCTCGGATTGTTCAACTTAGGTTATGTTCCACTTTGCAATTATTGAAAACTTGACCATAATCATTAATCACAAATTGCCACTTATGAATAGGAAATCAAGACAATTACACGGATCAAGACTCCTAAACTAGCAATAGATAATTATCAAGATCTATCTAGTTGTACACCTAAATAAATCTAGACAACATCATGAACAATTCTTGTAGAAGAACATAAGCAACTTTGATAGAAAATTAATGATAGATAGAATCTGAAAATCAATCACAAAACATGTCTAGGGCTTTGAAATCACCCTTAACCAAATAGAAGTTTAGCCTAGCATAGGCATAGGCATTATAAACATAAAATTAAATAGAATCTAAGAAGAAAATAAAAGAAAGAAAGAAGAAGAAGAAGAATATTAATTATCCAACCTCTTGCTCTTTCTAAAGAAAAAGAAAACTAGAGAAAAGAAAGAAGAAGAAAACTTAGAGAATTTTATTACAATGGTTAATATCCTACCTATCTACAATATGATCCTCTACAATCATCCAAGGCCCTCTATTTATACACATTTTGGAGGGCTAAATGACAAGAGACAAGCTTTACAAATTTCAAAGGTAGGTACATGACGATTTTGATCAGCCAACTTGATGGTCGATTTCGTCAATATTGGAGGCCTGATCTGATCACATGGTCTTCTAGAAAAAGGTTCCCCTATCAGTTACGGATCCATAGCCGTTGGAATCAGCTCATTTGCTGATGTGGATAAGCAGATATGGGCAACATACGAAAACATGTCAGCACAGACGTCATTGCACATCAGCCAACTTGATGGTCGATTTCGTCAATATTAGAGGCCTGATCTGATCATATGGTCTTCTAGACAAAGGTTCCCGTATCAGCTACGGATCCATAGCCATTGGAATCAGCTCATTTGCTGATGTGGATAAGCAGATATGGGCAAAATACGAAAACAGGTCAGCACAGACGTCATTGCACATCAGCCAACTTGATGGTCAATTTCGCTAGGGAAAACGACTCCGTTTCAAGAAGTATAAAACATGAAAAAGATAGATATGCCTCTTAGCTTTGCACAGCTACAAATTTCAGCCTTATTGCTTCAGTGAAACTCCAGATATAGCTGATATGGCAAAAGGTGTCGGAACTGAAACTGAACTGGATTTGCCCTTAATTCTAGTAATCTGAAATCACTCAAAGAAACTTGTGAAAAACACCAAAATACATAAAAATATAAAAGATCATAAACACAATTAGACTAAACAATAATAACTCGTATTTGACACAAAACATTAATAAAACATAACTAAAAACTATATAATTATACGAGTTATCACACCCCCACACTTAGATTGTTGCTAGTCCCTAGCAACGACTCAATAAAAATAAAATAAGAAAATCTAATCTAATCCATTTTCGTAGGAAATCACGGTGGCACTTAGCATGTGACACAAGCCTTTAAACCCCTAGGTGTCCCTAGTGGACGAGTTCAGTCTCGTGAGGGTTTACTAGAACGATACCCACAAACATTGAAAATCTAAAATATAAATAAACTGCATATACTAAAAATATTTACTCCTAATCCTTTCAATACAAATTAGATACAATATTTGAACAAGTCTTATAAACTAATCAATAGCTTAAAGAATTTCACAAAAAATCATGCTTGAATGTAAATTGTTTGAGTTAAGCCAATATTAGCATAACATATCTCAATCAAAATATTGCATGTTCAAATTTAATCTCAACTTCTCACATGGGATACCCTCATGATTTTCACTCTTTAAAGTAGTGGTGAAGTGTTTACACTCAATCAATCTCATGAAAACAGTTCTACCATATTCTTGCTTGTCCACCTATTCTCCACTATTTAGATCATACAACTTCATGAATCAAGAGGTCTTTAATCAAGGTTGTAATGGGGCCAAGGGGTTTGTAATGTGGTTGAAGAACAAAAGGATAAAGATATCACAAAGGTTCCAAAGAGTTCATAAAGTTTAGAGACATAAAAAGATCATACAAAGAAACTTCTCAAAACTCTTTACAAGTACATAGTCACCTAGGCCGGATATTTATGTTGGGCCTTTTCTTCATTCTAAACGACTTTGTAACATCTTTTTCTTTTTCCACAAATTCAAGAGATGATTCATATATATATATTTTTTTTTTTACATAGGAATGTATTTGCCAGTATTTCATTTCTTTTTCTCTTGACTTTTCTTTTCTTTCCCCCCCACACTTATTTCTTGTTTCTAACCCAAATTTTTAACTAAAAATATCCCTTGTCTTTGCAACTTGTTTCAAAACATGCTAATTCATCTTTGGAACAAAGGTAAAGATATAAGTATATTTAGGTTAGGGACAAGTTATGGTTACCAAAGAGATAGCTTATTCAATGTAGGCTCAAATTGGTTCACTAAGGGTGTGTTCTCTTGGAACATCAATAAGGGATGGCTGTTTGGCTCTGGCTAAAAATCCTAATGCCTCTATCATATTCATGTTGTCACATGTATCAATATAGTCTCAAACGGTTTAAAGCAAGTTCTAGAGAATCCTGTAATCATAAGAGCACTCAAGAAAGAAATTAGAGTGATTTGTATAATGCATCAATCATTATAGGCTCAAAAACTCACAAGGATGATTATACAAGTCAGATTAAGTCTAAACATGCTTCTTTCTCAATCAACATATTATATTAACATTAGCTCATAAAAAGGTTGACATCAAGCTCAATTCTCATGAAAATCTTCTCACTAATAACCAGTTTAGACCTATGCAATTCATATCTCATCATTGTATTAAAAAGGAACTAAAACACACTAAAAATAATAATAAAGACTCAAAAAAAAATAGTAGACAAAAATAAAAGAAATCCTAAATCATTCCCCCCACACTTAATTCTTACATTGTCCTCAATGTAAGTCTATTAACCCAAATGAAAGAATCATGTGTAAGAGAAAAGAACTAATAACATAAGAATAGGAACAGCTAAGACTCAAAACAAAACAAACTCATGCAACCTAAATAATCTTAAAATACTAAACAAAAATTAACAAGTAAACATAAAAAGATTAAAATCAAACTGACAAGGTGTGTCTCAAGTCTCCCTTACTCAGACCTTGTTCAGAATGAATACTTCTAAATTGCTTAAAACACAACAAACTCTTTTTTTTTTTTTTCTTTTTTTTTTTGAAAAGAAGAAATCAAACTGACAAGGTATGTCTCAAGTCTCCCTTACTCAGACCTTGTTCAGAATGAATACTTCTTAAATTTTTTTTTTTTTTTTTTTTTTTTTAAATTAGCAAAATATGTCCCTTACCCCCTACTAAAATATGACATTGTCCCCAATGTCAAATTTTAAAGGTAGAATTTAGGAGATATTACCTGCAGAGGTTGCTAACCACTTATTATAACTGAGACACAACAAGCAAAATGTTAGATAATGTCACAAAGACAAAGTGCAATCCACTCCTTGCTCGTCCATATCTCTTTTTCTTTTTCCGAGCGTTTGCGAAACAACCGTAGCAGATAAACACTCATAAGCTTGGAGCTTTTTAAGTAAATCTTCAATGGTTGTAGCAGAAATTATGGTTCTCCTTGCCTCTGAAAACATGAATCCATTATCCACAGCATTATCTAAATATAAAAGCAAATTACTAAAATAACCATTAATATTAAGCAAACCAATGGGTTTCTTATTTGTGACCAAAGATGACCAAGAAGCCACGCAAGCTATTTCTTCCAATGTACCCAGACCTCCGGGTAAAGCAATGAATGCATCGGCAGAATGGTACATGATTGTTATCCGTTCAGGGATACTCCAGACTTGTATTTCCTTACCCACGGTAGATCCACAAAAACCTGTGAATAGTTTTGGCACGACTCCTAGAACTGGACTTCCTCCGGCGTGTGCTGCTGTAGCGACTGCTCCCATTAAACCCGTACTACCGCCTCCATAAATCAACTGGATCTTTTGTTGGGCAAGTATTACTCCAACTCTTATGGCTTCATCAGCGAATATGTTATTTTTCCCTGGATAAGCACCTCCAAAGACACAAATTTTTTTAACACGCTGGGACGAAGTACTTTCCATTTTTTTTTTTTCGAGTGCCTGAAAGAGAATGAGTACATGGTGTAATATATAGAGGACTGAGTAGTGAATCAGACAAGAGTAATAATGTCGCCGAAAGTGTATCTGACCTGTCAGAAGAAAATGTTAACCTAACAAAAGATTTTTGCGTGATTTCAGGAAGAAAATCAAAAAGAGAAGAAAAAATCAACCGTAAAAGACAAATAAAAAAAAACGAGAATAATTACACAAATCGAACAACACGTAAATTAAACCAAAATAAAGTTATTGCAAATCAAACCAAAAGCTGAGAAGTCATTTATTGTAGTTGTGATTGTGGCTCACATCTTCCTCTGGTTTTACGTCCAGAAACGGCTTAAACGCCTTCTATGAGTCGAGGATATGCTTCCCATCCAGTTTTCTTACAAGCTGGCAAACAGGGTCTTTTAACATCAGATTCCCAAGATGTTGCCATTCCCTTTGGAATTGCGGCCATAAATCAAGAATTTCTCTTTGTACGTCTCCACTAGGATGCGTCTCAAGAGAAAGTTGGATATTACCCAAATTCTCCTTACTCAGTCCATCCTTAATGAATTCAATTTTATCATCTCGATTAGAGGACGGAATCCCAATAGAACGACATTTACCGTTACACGTCCATCGTGCACATTTGTGGCAGTTTGAACCCATGCGCTTTGCTCGTCGCTTCTTTGCAAAAGTGCTTCTACCTGTACCTGGTAAATGCAAAACAGGAAGATATTCATCTTCACGTACCTTGGCTTCAATTATCCAACGTATGTCTCCAGGAATCCCTTTGTGCATAAGCATTCTTAATCTTTCAAATCGAACTTGGTAAAGCTTCAGTAAAATATTTCGAGGAAAAGGAGGAAATCGTTTCTGCAATCTTGTGAGAATATCATCCATCCTGAAAAACAAATGAAAAAAAATGAAAGAGAAATTGAAAGAGAAATTTATATACAATATCAGTTTTGTGGGTAGCTGATGGAACCGATTTAAATAATCACGGAGTACCGTTATCCGCCATTTAACCGGGGTTAAAAAAAATTATATTTACATCTAGTGTTTTTCAAAACAAGGATCAGAAAGAAAAACAACATAAAAAGACTCAAAAACAAAACACTCTAAATAAAATCCTAAATTCTTCCCCCCACACATAATTCTTACATTGTCATTAATGTAATGCTATTATCCCCCAATGCAAGAATTATATGTAAGAGAAAAGAACTATTAAACAAAAGAAACTTATGCAGCCTAAATGAACTTAAAAACAGTAAACACAATTAACAAAGAAACATAAGAAATAAAAATAAAAACAATAAAAAATAATAAAAGAAAAAGGAAAAGAAAGAGAAAGAGAAAGCAAATCTGAATATGGAAGGTTGGCAATTTCATCTTTAATTGGGCTGCCTTCCCAATTAACACTTGAGTTAGTGTTTTGAATCTAACCAACACCCCTTCTTGGCTTTTTAGGCTTGTCAGGCTCATACATGAAATTTCCCAAATTTATGCGTTTGAGAGGAAGCTTTCTTTGCACAACAGTGGATGCATTCTCCATTACAAGTATTATTCCATGATCCTTTGTGGTGCATATGTCATCGAGGAATGGAGCATATTTTGATACTTGTTGAATGACCTCCACAAACAAGTTGTTTAAGGTTTCCGGCATGTGTTGTTCATGTTCTTCCTCCTTGAACTTTGCAAATCTACTAGGAAAAGGTGGAGAAGAAACATTAGTAAAAAGTGAAACCTTAAACGTTACCTCAGGTGCCGAAATACTCTTATTTGGATCTTTGGCTTCATTATCCTCAAGAATAGAATCCATCTCTAATTTTGTTTCATCCTCATCTTGTTCCTCATTCTTCAAGGTCACAATAGTAGCATTCTCCTTTGGGTTAACCATCGTTTGGGCTGGGAGTTCTTCAGATCTTTGTGCTACCCATCCCACCATACTACTAGCCAATTGGCTCATTTGCTTTTCCAAACTCTGGATGCTTGCCCTTGTTTCCTGTTGAAATTGCAAAGAATCAGTAATAAGAGAATAGACAAGATCTTCTAAAGAAGTACCTGAGTTTTGAGTCATATGTGGTGGTTGAAAAAGATCTGGTTCTTGAGACCATGATTGATTGAAGCTAGATGGATGAGTGTAATTGGCATAAGGATCTACTTCTTGGTAATTTTTCGAGTAGCCATAATTAGTATGATCCCGCCATCCCTCATGGTAAGTGTTTGAGTAATGATCATACTGTTGGTCTTGGAACACTTGATGGCCTTGACATCCTCCCATGGCCAATTGTTGAACTGGGGAGGTGAGATTGGCTTGTTGATTCTCCATGTTCATGTATGCCACCAACTCTTCAAGTGTTAGATTGCTCAATTCCATTGTTTTTTTTTTTTTTTTTTTTAAATTTGAAAAGAAAAACTTGTATGTACAAGAAAATAAAACTAATTAGAACTGAAAATAAGAATAAACCAAGTAACAAATAAACTAAAGAAAACAATCCCCGGCAACGGCGCCAAAAATTTGATGCACCCAAAAGAGTGTATCTTATTTAACCTTGCACTAAAAAGATAAATTGTAAGTATAGTAGTTAGCAAGGGTCGAGTCCTCAGGGATTGGGTTTTAGTTTATAAGTTAATAGTTTAAAACTTAAATTCAAGAACAATAAAAGAAAAGGGGTTTTTGAAGCCAGATTTAAACTAAAGTAAATAATAAGAATAAGATGCAAGGCGGTATAACCAGCCAATAAAAATATATATACTAAATTAGGCGGTATAACCAGCCAATAAAAATATATATATACTAAATTAGGCGGTATAACCAGCCAATAAAAATAAAACAAAGTTAATATACAAATTAGGCGGTATAACCAGCCAATAAAAATAAATATAAAAAATAAGCAAACTAAAAGTAAGAAAACAAATAAGTAAGAAGAATCAAATATGAAAAATATGGTTAAGGTTTCATTCTCCACCACTAGACATCATTAAGAATCAATTTCAGATCTATCAATATCAACCAACTATCAAAGTTAACAACCGTAGATAACAACAAGCTCTGTTACCCCAATCTTTCCTTAGTTTGTCGTTAAATAGAACAAGCTCTCTATTTAATCTCTAACCATTAAACAACCTAGAATAAGCTCTCTAAATTCAATTTAATGGCAGCTTTATGATGAGAAAGATAGGTTGATCTAAGCAACAAACACATAAGCTCGGATTGTTCAACTTAGGTTATGTTCCACTTTGCAATTATTGAAAACTTGACCATAATCATTAATCACAAATTGCCACTTATGAATAGGAAATCAAGACAATTACACGGATCAAGACTCCTAAACTAGCAATAGATAATTATCAAGATCTATCTAGTTGTACACCTAAATAAATCTAGACAACATCATGAACAATTCTTGTAGAAGAACATAAGCAACTTTGATAGAAAATTAATGATAGATAGAATCTGAAAATCAATCACAAAACATGTCTAGGGCTTTGAAATCACCCTTAACCAAATAGAAGTTTAGCCTAGCATAGGCATAGGCATTATAAACATAAAATTAAATAGAATCTAAGAAGAAAATAAAAGAAAGAAAGAAGAAGAAGAAGAATATTAATTATCCAACCTCTTGCTCTTTCTAAAGAAAAAGAAAACTAGAGAAAAGAAAGAAGAAGAAAACTTAGAGAATTTTATTACAATGGTTAATATCCTACCTATCTACAATATGATCCTCTACAATCATCCAAGGCCCTCTATTTATACACATTTTGGAGGGCTAAATGACAAGAGACAAGCTTTACAAATTTCAAAGGTAGGTACATGATGATTTTGATCAGCCAACTTGATGGTCGATTTCGTCAATATTGGAGGCCTGATCTGATCACATGGTCTTCTAGAAAAAGGTTCCCCTATCAGTTACGGATCCATAGCCGTTGGAATCAGCTCATTTGCTGATGTGGATAAGCAGATATGGGCAACATACGAAAACATGTCAGCACAGACGTCATTGCACATCAGCCAAATTGATGGTCGATTTCGTCAATATTAGAGGCCTGATCTGATCATATGGTCTTCTAGACAAAGGTTCCCGTATCAGTTACGGATCCATAGCCATTGGAATCAGCTCATTTGCTGATGTGGATAAGCAGATATGGGCAAAATACGAAAACAGGTCAGCACAGACGTCATTGCACATCAGCCAACTTGATGGTCAATTTCGCTAGGGAAAACGACTCCGTTTCAAGAAGTATAAAACATGAAAAAGATAGATATGCCTCTTAGCTTTGCACAGCTACAAATTTCAGCCTTATTGCTTCAGTGAAACTCCAGATATAGCTGATATGGCAAAAGGTGTCGGAACTGAAACTGAACTGGATTTGCCCTTAATTCTAGTAATCTGAAATCACTCAAAGAAACTTGTGAAAAACACCAAAATACATAAAAATATAAAAGATCATAAACACAATTAGACTAAACAATAATAACTCGTATTTGACACAAAACATTAATAAAACATAACTAAAAACTATATAATTATACGAGTTATCAGTGTCAAATACGAGTTATTATTGTTTAGTCTAATTGTGTTTATGATCTTTTATATTTTTATGTAATTTGGTGTTTTTCACAAGTTTCTTTGAGTGATTTCAGATTACTAGAATTAAGGGCAAATCCAGTTCAGTTCCAGTTCCGACACCTTTTGCCATATCAGCTATATCTGGAGTTTCATTGAAGCAATAAGGCTGAAATTTGTAGCCGTACAAAGCTAAGAGGCATATCTATCTTTTTCATGTTTTACACTTCTTGAAACGGAGTCGTTTTCCCTAGCGAAATCCACCATCAAGTTGGCTGATGTGCAATGACGTCTGTGCTGACCTGTTTTTGTATTTTGCCCATATCTGCTTATCCACATCAGCAAATGAGCTGATTCCAACGGCTATGGATCCGTAACTGATAGGGGAACCTTTTTCTAGAAGACCATGTGATCCGATCAGGCCTCCAACATTGACAAAATCGACCATCAAGTTGGCTGATCAAAATGGTCATACAATATGACGAAAATTGTTAGAAAAATGCACCCACCTATTATACCTACCTTTGAAATTTGTAAAGCTTGTCTCTTGTCATTTAGCCCTCCAAAATGTGTATAAATAGAGGGCCTTGGATGATTGTAGAGGATCATATTGTACATAGGTAGGATATTAGCCATTTTAATAAAATTCTCTAAGTTTTCTTCTTCTTTCTTTTCTCTAGTTTTCTTTTTCTTTAGAGAGAGCAAGAGGTTGGATAATTAATATTCTTCCTCTTCTTCTTTCTTTCTTTTATTTTCTTCTTAGATTTTCTTTAATTTTATGTTTATTTTTATAATGCCTATGCTAGGCTAAACTTCTATTTGGTTAAGGGTGATTTCAAAGCCCTATACATGTTTTGTGATTGATTTTCATATTCTATCTATCATTAATTTTCTATCAAAGTTGCTTATGTTCTTCTACAAGAATTGTTCATGATGTTGTCTTGATTTGTTTAGGTGTACAACTAGATAGATCTTGATAATTATCTATTGCTAGTTTAGGAGTCTTGATCCGTGTAATTGTCTTGATTTCCTATTCATAAGTGGCAATTTGTGATTAATGATTATGGTCAAGTTTTCAATAATTGCAAAGTGGAACATAACCTAAGTTGAACAATCCGAGCTTATGTGTTTGTTGCTTAGATCAACCTATCTTTCTCATCATAAAGCTGCCATTAAATTGAATTTAGAGAGCTTATTCTAGGTTGTTTAATGGTTAGAGATTAAATAGAGAGCTTGTTCTATTTAACGACAAACTAAGGAAAGATTGGGATAACAGAGCTTGTTGTTATCTACGGTTGTTAACTTTGATAGTTGGTTGATATTGATAGATCTGAAATTGATTCTTAATGATGTCTAGTGGTGGAGAATGAAACCTTAACCATATTTTTCATATTTGATTCTTCTTACTTATTTGTTTTCTTACTTTTAGTTTGCTTATTTTTTATATTTATTTTTATTGGCTGGTTATACCGCCTAATTCGTATATTAACTTTGTTTTATTTTTATTGGCTGGTTATACCGCCTAATTTAGTATATATATTTTTATTGGCTGGTTATACCGCCTAATTTAGTATATATATTTTTATTGGCTGGTTATACCGCCTTGCATCTTATTCTTATTATTTACTTTAGTTTAAATCTGGCTTCAAAAACCCCTTTTCTTTTATTGTTCTTGAATTTAAGTTTTAAACTATTAACTTATAAACTAAAACCCAATCCCTGAGGACTCGACCCTTGCTAACTACTATACTTACAATTTATCTTTTTAGTGCAAGGTTAAATAAGATACACTCTTTTGGGTGCATCAAATTTTTGGCGCCGTTGCCGGGGATTGTTTTCTTTAGTTTATTTGTTACTTGGTTTATTCTTATTTTCAGTTCTAATGAGTTTTGTTTTCTTGTACATACGGGTTTTTCTTATCAAATTTTGAAAAAAAAAATAAAAAAAATAAAAAAATAAAAAAACGATGGAATTGAGCAATCTAACACTTGAAGAGTTGGTGGCATACATGAACATGGAGAATCAACAAGCCAATCTCACCTTCCCAGTTCAACAATTTGCCATGGGAGGATGTCAAGGCTATCAAGTGTTCCAAGACCAACTGCATGATCATTACTCAAACACTTACCATGAGGGATGGTGGGATCATACTAATTATGGCTACTCAAAAAATTTCCAAGAAGTAGATCCTTATGCCAGTTACACTCATCCATCTATCTTCAATCAATCATGGTCTCAAGAATCAGATCTTTTTCAGCCATCACATATGACTCAAAACTCAGGTACTTCTTTAGAAGATCTTGTCTATTCTCTTGTTACTAATACTTTGCAATTTCAACAGGAAACAAGGGCAAGCATCCAGAGTTTGGAAAAGCAAATGAGCCAATTGGCTAGTAGTATGGTGGGATGGGTAGCACAAAGATCTGAAGAACTCCCTGCCCAAACGATGATTAACCCAAAGGAGAATGCTACTATTGTGACCTTCAGGAATGAGGAACAAGATGAGGATGAGACAAAATTAGAGATGGATTCTATTCTTCAGGATAATAAAGCCACATATCCAAATAAGAGTATTTCGACATCGGAGGTAACGTTTAAGATTCCAATTTTTGCTAATGTTTCTTCTCCACCTTTTCCTAGTAGATTCGCAAAGTTCAAGGAGGAGGAACATGAACAAGACATCCTGGAAACCTTAAACAGTTTATTTGTGGATGCCATTCAACAAGTACCAAAAGATGCACCATTCCTCGATGAGATATGCACCACCAAGGATGATGGAATAATACTTGTAATGGAGAATGCATCCACTGTTGTGCAAAGAAAGCTTCCTCTCAAACGCATAAATTTGGGAAATTTCATGTATGAGCCTGACAAGCCTAAAAAGCCAAGAAGGGGTGTTGGTTAGATTCAAAACACTAACTCAAGTGTTAATTGGGAAGGCAGCCCAATTAAAGATGAAATTGCCAACCTTCCATATTCAGATTTGCTTTCTCTTTCTTTTCCTTTTTCTTTTATTATTTTTATTGTTTTTATTTTTATTTCTTATGTTTCTTTGTTAATTGTGTTTACTATTTTTAAGTTCATTTAGGCTGCATAAGTTTCTTTTGTTTAATAGTTCTTTTCTCTTACATATAATTCTTGCATTGGGGGATAATAGCATTACATTAATGACAATGTAAGAATTATGTGTGGGGGGAAGAATTTAGGATTTTATTTAGAGTGTTTTGTTTTTGAGTCTTTTTATGTTGTTTTTCTTTCTGATCCTTGTTTTGAAAATAACTAGATGTAAATATAATTTTTATTTTTATTTTTTAACCCCGGTTAAATGGCGGATAATGGTACTCCGTGATTATTTAAATCGGTTCCATCAGCTACCCACAAAACTGATATTGTATATAAATTTCTCTTTCAATTTCTCTTTCATTTTTTTTTTCAGGATGGATGATATTCTCACAAGATTGCAGAAACGATTTCCTCCTTTTCCTCGAAATATTTTACTGAAGCTTTACCAAGTTCGATTTGAAAGATTAAGAATGCTTATGCACAAAGGGATTCCTGACGACATACGTTGGATAATTGAAGCCAAGGTACGTGAAGATGAATATCTTCCTGTTTTGCATTTACCAGGTACAGGTAGAAGCACTTTTGCAAAGAAGCGACGAGCAAAGCGCATGAGTTCAAATTGCCACAAATGTGCACGATGGACGTGTAACGGTAAATGTCGTTCTATTGGGATTCCGTCCTCTAATCGAGATGATAAAATTGAATTCATTAAGGATGGACTGAGTAAGGAGAATTTGGGTAATATCCAACTTTCTCTTGAGACGCATCCTAGTGGAGACGTACAAAGAGAAATTCTTGATTTATGGCCGCAATTCCAAAGGGAATGGCAACATCTTGGGAATCTGATGTTAAAAGACCCTGTTTGCCAGCTTGTAAGAAAACTGGATGGGAAGCATATCCTCGACTCATAGAAGGCGTTTAAGCCGTTTCTGGACGTAAAACCAGAGGAAGATGTGAGCCACAATCACAACTACAATAAATGACTTCTCAGCTTTTGGTTTGATTTGCAATAACTTAATTTTGGTTTAATTTACGTGTTGTTCGATTTGTGTAATTATTCTCTTTTTTTTATTTGTCTTTTACGGTTGATTTTTCTTCTCTTTTTGATTTTCTTCCTGAAATCACGCAAAAATCTTTTGTTAGGTTAACATTTTCTTCTGACAGGTCAAATACACTTTCGACGACATTATTAGTCTTGACTTTTACGGTTGATTTTTCTTCTCTTTTTGATTTTCTTCCTGAAATCACGCAAAAATCTTTTGTTAGGTTAACATTTTCTTCTGACAGGTCAGATACACTTTCGGCGACTTTATTACTCTTGTCTGATTCACTACTCAGTCCTCTATATATTACACCATGTACTCATTCTCTTTCAGGCATCGTAAAAAAGAAAAAAAAAAGGAAAGTACTTCGTCCCAACGCATAAATTTTTTTTGTGTTTTTGGAGGTGCTTATCCAGGGAAAAATAACATATTCGCTGATGAAGCCATAAGAGTTGGAGTAATACTTGCCCAACAAAAGATCCAGTTGATTTATGGAGGCGGTAGTACGGGTTTAATGGGAGCAGTCGCTACAGCAGCACACGCCGGAGGAAGTCCAGTTCTAGGAATCGTGCCAAAACTATTCACAGATTTTTGTGGACCTACCTTGGGTAAGGAAATACAAGTCTGGAGTATCCCTGAACGGATGACAATCATGTACCATTCTGCCGATGCATTCATTGCTTTACCAGGAGGTCTGGGTACATTGGAAGAAATAGCTTGCGTGGCTTCTTGGTCATCTTTGGTCACAAATAAGAAACCCATTGGTTTGCTTAATATTAATGGTTATTTTAGTAATTTGCTTTCATATTTAGATAATGCTGTGGATAATGGATTCATGTTTTCAGAGGCAAGGAGAACCATAATTTCTGCTACAACCATTGAAGATTTACTCAAAAAGCTCCAAGCTTATGAGTATTTATCTGCTACGGTTGTTTCGCAAACGCTCGGAAAAAGAAAAAGAGATATGGACGAGCAAGGAGTGGATTGCACTTTGTCTTTGTGACATTATCTAACATTTTTTTTGTTGTGTCTCAGTTATAATAAGTGGTTAGCAACCTCTACAGGTAATATCTCCTAAATTTTACCTTCTTTAAAAAAAAAAAAAGTTTGTTGTGTTTTAAGCAATTTAGAAGTATTCATTCTGAACAAGGTCTGAGTAAGGGAGACTTGAGACATACCTTGTCAGTTTGATTTCTTCTTTTCAAAAAAAAAAAAAAAAAAGTTTGTTGTGTTTTAAGCGATTTAGAAGTATTCATTCTGAACAAGGTCTGAGTAAGGGAGACTTGAGACATACCTTGTCAGTTTGATTTTAATCTTTTTCTAATTTAAAAAAAAAAAGTTTGTTGTATTTTAAGCAATTTAGAAGTATTCATTCTGAACAAGGTCTGAGTAAGGGAGACTTGAGACATACCTTGTCAATTTGATTTTAATCTTTTTATGTTTACTTGTTAATTTTTGTTTAGTATTTTAGGATTATTTAGGTTGCATGAGTTTGTTTTGTTTTGAGTCTTAGTTGTTCCTATTCTTATGTTATTAGTTCTTTTCTCTTACACATGATTCTTTCATTTGGGTTAATAGACTTACATTGAGGACAATGTAAGAATTAAGTGTGGGGGGAATGATTTAGGATTTCTTTTATTTTTGTCTACTATTTTTTTTATGAGTCTTTATTATTATTATTATTATTTTTTTAGTGTGTTTTAGTTCCTTTTTAATACAATGATGAGATATGAATTGCATAAGTCTAAAACAGATTTATTAGTGAGAAGATTTTCATGAGAATTGAGCTTGATGTCAACCTTTTTATGAGCCAATGTTAATATGATATGTTGATTGAGAAAGAAGCATGTTTAGACTTAATCTGACTTGTATAATCATCCTTGTGAGTTTTTGATCCTATAATAATTGATGCATTATACAAATCAATCTAATTTCTTTCTTGAGTGCTCTTATGATTACATGATTCTCTAGAACTTGCTTTAAACCGTTTGAGACTATATTGATACATGTGACAACATGAATATGATAGAGGCATTAGGATTATAACCAGAGCCAAACAGCCATCCATTATTAATGTTCTAAGAGAACATCCCCACTAGTGAGCCAATTTGAGCCTACATTAAATATGCTGTTTTATTGGTAACCACAACTTACACCTAGCCTAAATATACTTATATCCTTACCCTTGTTCTAAAGATGGATTATATATTTTGAGACATATTGCAAAAAACAAGAGATATTTTTAGTTGAAAATTTGGGTTAGAAACAAGAAATAAGTGTGGGGGAAAAAGAAAAGAAAAGTCAAGAGAAAAAGAATTGGAATACTGGAAAATACATTCCTATGTAAAAAAATATATATATATGAATCATCTCTTGAATTTGTGGAAAAAGAAAAAGATGTTACAAAGTTGTTTAGAATGAAGAAAAGGCCCAACATGAATATCCGACCTAGGTGACTATGTGCTTGTAAAGAGTTTTGAGAAGTTTCTTTGTATAATTTTTTTATGTCTCTAAACTTTATGAACTCTTTGGAACCTTTGTGATATCTTTATCCTTTTGTTCTTCAACCACATTACAAACCCCTTGGCCCCATTACAACCTTGATTAAAGACCTCTTGATTTATGAAGTTGCATGATCTTTTAGTGGAGAATAGGTGGACAAGCAAGCATATGGTAGAAGTGTTTTCATGAGATTGATTGAGTGTAAACACTTTACCACTACTTTAAAGAGTGAAAATCAAGAGAGTATCCCATGTGAGAAGTTGAGATTAAGTTTGAATATGCACTATTTTGATTGAAATATGTTATGTTAATATTGGCTTAACTCAAACTATTTACATTCAAGCAAGATTTTTTGTGAATTTCTTTAAGCTATTGATTAGTTTTTAAGACTTCTCCAATGATTATCTCAAATTTATATTGGAAGGATTAGTTATAATTATTATTTTTAGTTTTTCTTATGTTTTCAATGTTTGTGGGTATCGTCCTAGTAAACCCTCACGAGACTAAACTCGTCCACTAGGGACACCTAGGGGTTTAAAGGCTTGTGTCACATGCTAAGTGCCACCGTGATTTCCTACGAAAATGGATTAGATTAGATTTTCTTATTTTATTTTTATTGAGTCGTTGCTAGGGACTAGCAACAATCTAAGTGTGGGGGTGTGATAACTCGTATAATTATATAGTTTTTAGTTATGTTTTATTATTGTTTTGTGTCAAATACGAGTTATTATTGTTTAGTCTAATTGTGTTTATGATCTTTTATATTTTTATGTAATTTGGTGTTTTTCACAAGTTTCTTTGAGTGATTTCAGATTACTAGAATTAAGGGCAAATCCAGTTCAGTTCCAGTTCCGACACCTTTTTCCATATCAGCTATATCTGGAGTTTCATTGAAGCAATAAGGCTGAAATTTGTAGCCGTGCAAAGCTAAGAGGCATATCTATCTTTTTCATGTTTTACACTTCTTGAAACGGAGTCGTTTTCCCTAGCGAAATCCACCATCAAGTTGGCTGATGTGCAATGACGTCTGTGCTGACCTGTTTTCGTATTTTGCCCATATCTGCTTATCCACATCAGCAAATGAGCTGATTCCAACGGCTATGGATCCGTAACTGATAGGGGAACCTTTTTCTAGAAGACCATGTGATCAGATCAGGCCTCCAACATTGACAAAATCGACCATCAAGTTGGCTGATCAAAATGGTCATACAATATGACGAAAATTGTTAGAAAAATGCACCCACCTATTATACCTACCTTTGAAATTTGTAAAGCTTGTCTCTTGTCATTTAGCCCTCCAAAATGTGTATAAATAGAGGGCCTTGGATGATTGTAGAGGATCATATTGTACATAGGTAGGATATTAGCCATTTTAATAAAATTCTCTAAGTTTTCTTCTTCTTTCTTTTCTCTAGTTTTCTTTTTCTTTAGAGAGAGCAAGAGGTTGGATAATTAATATTCTTCCTCTTCTTCTTTCTTTCTTTTATTTTCTTCTTAGATTTTCTTTAATTTTATGTTTATTTTTATAATGCCTATGCTAGGCTAAACTTCTATTTGGTTAAGGGTGATTTCAAAGCCCTATACATGTTTTGTGATTGATTTTCAGATTCTATCTATCATTAATTTTCTATCAAAGTTGCTTATGTTCTTCTACAAGAATTGTTCATGATGTTGTCTTGATTTGTTTAGGTGTACAACTAGATAGATCTTGATAATTATCTATTGCTAGTTTAGGAGTCTTGATCCGTGTAATTGTCTTGATTTCCTATTCATAAGTGGCAATTTGTGATTAATGATTATGGTCAAGTTTTCAATAATTGCAAAGTGGAACATAACCTAAGTTGAACAATCCGAGCTTATGTGTTTGTTGCTTAGATCAACCTATCTTTCTCATCATAAAGCTGCCATTAAATTGAATTTAGAGAGCTTATTCTAGGTTGTTTAATGGTTAGAGATTAAATAGAGAGCTTGTTCTATTTAACGACAAACTAAGGAAAGATTGGGATAACAGAGCTTGTTGTTATCTACGGTTGTTAACTTTGATAGTTGGTTGATATTGATAGATCTGAAATTGATTCTTAATGATGTCTAGTGGTGGAGAATGAAACCTTAACCATATTTTTCATATTTGATTCTTCTTACTTATTTGTTTTCTTACTTTTAGTTTGCTTATTTTTTATATTTATTTTTATTGGCTGGTTATACCGCCTAATTCATATATTAACTTTGTTTTATTTTTATTGGCTGGTTATACCGCCTAATTTAGTATATATATTTTTATTGGCTGGTTATACCGCCTAATTTAGTATATATATTTTTATTGGCTGGTTATACCGCCTTGCATCTTATTCTTATTATTTACTTTAGTTTAAATCTGGCTTCAAAAACCCCTTTTCTTTTATTGTTCTTGAATTTAAGTTTTAAACTATTAACTTATAAACTAAAACCCAATCCCTGAGGACTCGACCCTTGCTAACTACTATACTTACAATTTATCTTTTTAGTGCAAGGTTAAATAAGATACACTCTTTTGGGTGCATCAGATATCATACTTGAGTGTAAACACAAAGGGAGTTCTGAGTTATTTTTTTTATCACTAACAATTTGTTTTATAGCAACTTCAAAAGATGTATCACAAGAGTGACTCAACACCTAAAAACAAGGTGGATAGCTTATCCTCTATCCTACATGCTATATGATAACTCGTATAATTATATAGTTTTTAGTTATGTTTTATTATTGTTTTGTGTCAAATACGAGTTATTATTGTTTAGTCTAATTGTGTTTATGATCTTTTATATTTTTATGTAATTTGGTGTTTTTCACAAGTTTCTTTGAGTGATTTCAGATTACTAGAATTAAGGGCAAATCCAGTTCAGTTCCAGTTCCGACACATTTTGCCATATCAGCTATATCTGGAGTTTCACTGAAGCAATAAGGCTGAAATTTGTAGCCGTGCAAAGCTAAGAGGCATATCTATCTTTTTCATGTTTTATACTTCTGAAACGGAGTCGTTTTCCCTAGCGAAATCGACCATCAAGTTGGCTGATGTGCAATGACGTCTGTGCTGACCTGTTTTCGTATTTTGCCCATATCTGCTAATCCACATCAGCAAATGAGCTGATTCCAATGGCTATGGATCCGTAACTGATACGGGAACCTTTGTCTAGAAGACCATATGATCAGATCAGGCCTCTAATATTGACGAAATCGACCATCAAGTTGGCTGATGTGCAATGACGTCTGTGCTGACATGTTTTCGTATTTTGCCCATATCTGCTTATCCACATCAGCAAATGAGCTGATTCCAACGGCTATGGATCCGTAACTGATAGGGGAACCTTTTTCTAGAAGACCATGTGATCAGATCAGGCCTCCAACATTGACGAAATCGACCATCAAGTTGGCTGATCAAAATCGTCATACAATATGACGAAAATTGTTAGAAAAATTCACCCACCTATTATACCTACCTTTGAAATTTGTAAATCTTGTCTCTTGTCATTTAGCCTTCCAAAATGTGTATAAATAGAGGGCCTTGGATGATTGTAGAGGATCATATTGTACATAGGTAGGATATTAGCCATTTTAATAAAATTCTCTAAGTTTTCTTCTTCTTTCTTTTCTCTAGTTTTCTTTCTTTTCTCTATTTTTCTTTTTCTTTAGAGAGAGCAAGAGGTTGGATAATTAATATTCTTCCTCTTCTTCTTTCTTTCTTTTATTTTCTTCTTAGATTTTCTTTAATTTTATGTTTATGTTTATAATGCCTATGCTAGGCTAAACTTCTATTTGGTTAAGGGTGATTTCAAAGCCCTAGACATGTTTTGTGATTGATTTTCAGATTCTATCTATCATTAATTTTCTATCAAAGTTGCTTATGTTCTTCTACAAGAATTGTTCATGATGTTGTCTAGATTTATTTAGGTGTACAACTAGATAGATCTTGATAATTATCTATTGCTAGTTTAGGAGTCTTGATCCGTGTAATTGTCTTGATTTCCTATTCATAAGTGGCAATTTGTGATTAATGATTATGGTCAAGTTTTCAATAATTGCAAAGTGGAACATAACCTAAGTTGAACAATCCGAGCTTATGTGTTTGTTGCTTAGATCAACCTATCTTTCTCATCATAAAGCTGCCATTAAATTGAATTTAGAGAGCTTATTCTAGGTTGTTTAATGGTTAGAGATTAAATAGAGAGCCTGTTCTATTTAACGACAAACTAAGGAAAGATTGGGGTAACAGAGCTTGTTGTTATCTACGGTTGTTAACTTTGATAGTTGGTTGATATTGATAGATCTGAAATTGATTCTTAATGATGTCTAGTGGTGGAGAATGAAACCTTAACCATATTTTTTCATATTTGATTCTTCTTACTTATTTGTTTTCTTACTTTTAGTTTGCTTATTTTTTATATTTATTTTTATTGGCTGGTTATACCGCCTAATTTGTATATTAACTTTGTTTTATTTTTATTGGCTGGTTATACCGCCTAATTTAGTATATATATTTTTATTGGCTGGTTATACCGCCTAATTTAGTATATATATTTTTATTGGCTGGTTATACCGCCTTGCATCTTATTCTTATTATTTACTTTAGTTTAAATCTGGCTTCAAAAACCCTTTTTCTTTTATTGTTCTTGAATTTAAGTTTTAAACTATTAACTTATAAACTAAAACCCAATCCCTGAGGACTCGACCCTTGCTAACTACTATACTTACAATTTATCTTTTTAGTGCAAGGTTAAATAAGATAAACTCTTTTGGGTGCATCAAATTTTTGGCGCCGTTGCCGGGGATTGTTTTCTTTAGTTTATTTGTTACTTGGTTTATTCTTATTTTCAGTTCTAATTAGTTCTATTTTCTTGTACATACAAGTTTTTCTTATCAAATTTTGAAAAGAAAAAAAAAAACGATGGAATTGAGCAATCTAACACTTGAAGAGTTGGTGGCATACATGAACATGGAGAATCAACAAGCCAATCTCACCTTCCCAGTTGAACAATTGGCCATGGGAGGATGTCAAGGCCATCAAGTGTTCCAAGACCAACAGTATGATCATTACTCAAACACTTACCATGAGGGATGGTGGGATCATACTAATTATGGCTACTCGAAAAATTACCAAGAAGTAGATCCTTATGCCAATTACACTCATCCATCTAGCTTCAATCAATCATGGTCCCAAGAACCAGATCTTTTTCAACCACCACATATGACTCAAAACTCAGGTACTTCTTTAGAAGATCTTGTCTATTCTCTTGTTACTGATACATTGCAATTTCAACAGGAAACAAGGGCAAGCATCCAGAGTTTGGAAAAGCAAATGATCCAATTGACTAGTAGTATGGTGGGATGGGTAGCACAAAGATCTGAAGAACTCCCTGCCCAAACAATGATTAACCCAAAGGAGAATACTACTATTGTGACCTTGAGGAATGAGGAACAAGATGAGGATGAGACAAAATTAGAGATGAATTCTATTCTTGAGGATAATGAAGCCAAAGATCCAAATAAGAGTATTTCGGCACCTGAGGTAACGTTTAAGGTTTCACTTTTTACTAATGTTTCTTCTCCACCTTTTCCTAGTAGATTTGCAAAGTTCAAGGAGGAAGAACATGAACAACACATGCCGGAAACCTTAAACAACTTGTTTGTGGAGGTCATTCAACAAGTATCAAAATATGCTCCATTCCTCGATGAGATATGCACCACCAAGGATGATGGAATAATACTTGTAATGGAGAATGCATCCACTGTTGTGCAAAGAAAGCTTCCTCTCAAACGCATAAATTTGGGAAATTTCATGTATGAGCCTGACAAGCCTAAAAAGCCAAGAAGGGGTGTTGGTTAGATTCAAAACACTAACTCAAGTGTTAATTGGGAAGCCAGCCCAATTAAAGATGAAATCGCCAACCTTCCATATTCAGATTTGCTTTCTCTTTCTCTTTCTTTTCCTTTTTCTTTTATTATTTTTATTGTTTTTATTTTTATTTCTTATGTTTCTTTGTTAATTGTGTTTACTGTTTTTAAGTTCATTTAGGCTGCATAAGTTTATTTTGTTTATTAGTTCTTTTCACCTACACATGATTCTTTCATTTGGGATTAATAGCATTACATTAATGACAATGTAAGAATTATGTGTGGGGGGAAGAATTTAGGATTTTATTTATGAGTTTGTTTTGTTTTTGAGTTTTTTTTTATGCTGTTTTTCTTTCTGATCCTTGTTTTGAAAATAACTAGATGTAAATATAATTTTTATTTTTTTTAACCCCGGTTAAATGGCGGATAACGGTACTCCGTGATTATTTAAATCGGTTCCATCAGCTACCCACAAAACTGATATTGTATATAAATTTCTCTTCCAATTTCTCTTTCAATTTTTTTTTTCATTTGTTTTTTCAGGATGGATGATATTCTCACAAGATTGCAGAAACGATTTCCTCCTTTTCCTCGAAATATTTTACTGAAGCTTTACCAAGTTCGATTTGAAAGATTAAGAATGCTTATGCACAAAGGGATTCCTGGAGACATACGTTGGATAATTGAAGCCAAGGTACGTGAAGATGAATATCTTCCTGTTTTGCATTTACCAGGTACAGGTAGAAGCACTTTTGCAAAGAAGCGACGAGCAAAGCGCATGAGTTCAAATTGTCACAAATGTGCACGATGGACGTGTAACGGTAAATGTCGTTCTATTGGGATTCCGTCCTCTAATCGAGATGATAAAATTGAATTCATTAAGGATGGACTGAGTAAGGAGAATTTGGGTAATATCCAACTTTCTCTTGAGACGCATCCTAGTGGAGACGTACAAAGAGAAATTCTTGATTTATGGCCGCAATTCCAAAGGGAATGGCAACATCTTGGGAATCTGATGTTAAAAGACCCTATTTGCCAGCTTGTAAGAAAACTGGATGGGAAGCATATCCTCGACTCATAGAAGGCGTTCAAGCCGTTTCTGGACGTAAAACCAGAGGAAGATGTGAGCCACAATCACAACTACAATAAATGACTTCTCAGCTTTTGGTTTGATTTGCAATAACTTTATTTCGGTTTAATTTACGTGTTATTCGATTTGTGTAATTATTCTCATTTTTTTTATTTGTCTTTTACGATTGATTTTTCTTCTCTTTTTTATTTTCTTCTTGAAATCACGCAAAAATCTTTTGTTAGGTTAACATTTTCTTCTGACAGGTCAGATACACTTTCGACGACATTATTACTCTTGTCTGATTCACTACTCAGTCCTCTATATATTACACCATGTACTCATTCTCTTTCAGGCACTCGAAGAAAAAAAAATGGAAAGTACTTCATCCCAGCGCATTAAAAAAATTTGTGTCTTTGGAGGTGCTTATCCAGGGAAAAATAACATATTCGCTGATGAAGCCATAAGAGTTGGAGTAATACTTGCCCAACAAAAGATCCACTTGATTTATGGAGGCGGTAGTACGGGTTTAATGGGAGCAGTCGCTACAGCAGCATACGCCGGAGGAAGTCCAGTTCTAGGAATCCTGCCAAAACTATTCACAAGTTTTTGTGGACCTACCTTGGGTAAGGAAATACAAGTCTGGAGTATCCCTGAACGGATAACAATCATGTACCATTCTGCCGATGCATTCATTGCTTTACCAGGAGGTCTGGGTACATTGGAAGAAATAGCTTGCGTGGCTTCTTGGTCATCTTTGGTCACAAATAAGAAACCCATTGGTTTGCTTAATATTAATGGTTATTTTAGTAATTTGCTTTCATATTTAGATAATGCTGTGGATAATGGATTCATGTTTTCAGAGGCAAGGTGAACCATAATTTCTGCTACAACCATTGAAGATTTACTCAAAAAGCTCCAAGCTTATGAGTATTTATCTGCTACGGTTGTTTCGCAAACGCTCGGAAAAAGAAAAAGAGATATGGACGAGCAAGGAGTGGATTGCACTTTGTCTTTGTGACATTATCTAACATTTTGTTTGTTGTGTCTCAGTTATAATAAGTGGTTAGCAACCTCTACAGGTAATATCTCCTAAATTTTACCTTCTTAAAAAAAAAAAAAAAGTTTGTTGTGTTTTAAGCAATTTAGAAGTATTCATTCTGAACAAGGTCTGAGTAAGGGAGACTTGAGACATACCTTGTCAGTTTGATTTCTTCTTTTCAAAAAAAAAAAAAGAGTTTGTTGTGTTTTAAGCAATTTAGAAGTATTCATTCTGAACAAGGTCTGAGTAAGGGAGACTTGAGACATACCTTGTCAGTTTGATTTTAATCTTTTTACGTTTACTTGTTAATTTTTGTTTAGTATTTTAGGATTATTTAGGTTGCATGAGTTTGTTTTGTTTTGAGTCTAGTTATTCCTATTCTTATGTTACTAGTTCTTTTCTCTTACACATGATTCTTTCATTTGGGTTAATAGACTTACATTGAGGACAATGTAAGAATTAAGTGTGGGGGGAATGATTTAGGATTTCTTTTATTTTTGTCTACTATTTTTTTTTATGAGTCTTTATTATTATTATTATTTTTTAGTGTGTTTTAGTTCCTTTTTAATACAATGATGAGATATGAATTGCATAAGTCTAAAACATATTTATTAGTGAGAAGATTTTCATGAGAATTGAGCTTGATGTCAACCTTTTTATGAGCCAATGTTAATATGATATGTTGATTGAGAAAGAAGCATGTTTAGACTTAATCTGACTTGTATAATCATTCTTGTGAGTTTTTGAGCCTAAAATGATTGATGCATTATACAAATCAATCTAATTTCTTTCTTGAGTGCTCTTATGATTACATGATTCTCTAGAACTTGCTTTAAACCGTTTGAGACTATATTGATGCATGTGACAACATGAATATGATAGAGGCATTAGGATTTTTAGCCAGGGCCAAACAACCATCCCTTATTGATGTTCCAAGAGAACACACCCTTAGTGAACCAATTTGAGCCTACATTGAATAAGCTATCTCTTTGGTAACCATAACTTGTCCCTAACCTAAATATACTTATATCTTTACCTTTGTTCCAAAGATGAATTAGCATGATTTGAGACAAGTTGCAAAGACAAGGGATATTTTTTGGTTAGAAACAAGAAATAAGTGTGGGGTGAAAAGAAAAGAAAAGTTGATGCACCCAAAAGAGTGTATCTTATTTAACCTTGCACTAAAAAGATAAATTGTAAGTATAGTAGTTAGCAAGGGTCGAGTCCTCAGGGATTGGTGATGCACCCAAAAGAGTGTATCTTATTTAACCTTGCACTAAAAAGATCAATTGTAAGTATAATGATTAGCAAGGGTCGAGTCCTCAGGGATTGGGTTTTAATCTATGAGTTATTAGTTTATAACTTACGTTCAAAGAAAACAATAAAAGAAAAGGGGTTTTTGAAGCCAGATTTAAACTAAAGTAAATAATAAGAATAAGATGCAAGGCGGTATAACCAGCCAATAAAAATATATATACTAAATTAGGCGGTATAACCAGCCAATATATATACTAAATTAGGCGGTATAACCAGCCAATAAAAATAAAACAAAGTTAATATACAAATTAGGCGGTATAACCAGCCAATAAAAATAAATATAAAAAATAAGCAAACTAGAAAAGTAAGAAAACAAGTAAGTAAGAAGAATCAAATATGAAAAATATGGTTAAGGTTTCATTCTCCACCACTAGACATCATTAAGAATCAATTTCAGATCTATCAATACCAACCAACTATCAAAGTTAACAACCGTAGATAACAACAAGCTCTGTTATCCCAATCTTTCCTTAATTTGTCGTTAAATAGAACAAGCTCTCTATTTAATCTCTAACCATTAAACAACCTAGAATAAGCTCTCTAAATTCAATTTAATGGCAGCTTTATGATGAGAAAGATAGGTTGATCTAAGCAACAAACACATAAGCTCGGATTGTTCAACTTAGGTTATGTTCCACTTTGCAATTATTGAAAACTTGACCATAATCATTAATCACAAATTGCCACTTATGAATAGGAAATCAAGACAATTACACGGATCAAGACTCCTAAACTAGCAATAGATAATTATCAAGATCTATCTAGTTGTACACCTAAATAAATCAAGACAACATCATGAACAATTCTTGTAGAAGAACATAAGCAACTTTGATAGAAAATTAATGATAGATAGAATCTGAAAATCAATCACAAAACGTGTCTAGGGCTTTGAAATCACCCTTAACCAAATAGAAGTTTAGCCTAGCATAGGCATCATAAACATAAACATAAAATTAAAGAGAATCTAAGAAGGAAATAAAAGAAAGAAAGAAGAAGAAGAAGAATATTAATTATCCAACCTCTTGCTCTTTCTAAAGAAAAAGAAAACTAGAGAAAAGAAAGAAGAAGAAAACTTAGAGAATTTTGTTAAAATGGCTAATATCCTACCAATCTCCAATATGATCCCTTACAATCATCCAAGGCCCTCTATTTATACACATTTTGGAGGGCTAAATGACAAGAGACAAGCTTTACAAATTTCAAAGGTAGGTATATGACGATTTTGATCAGCCAACTTGTTGGTCGATTTCGTCAATATTGGAGGCCTGATCTGATCACATGGTCTTCTAGACAAAGGTTCCCCTATCAGTTACGAAACCATAGCCGTTAGAATCAGCTCATTTGCTGATGTGGTTAAGCAGATATGGGCAAAATACGAAAACATGTCAGCACAGACGTCATTGCACATCAGCCACCTTGATGGTCGATTTCTTCAATATTGGAGGCCTGATCTGATCACATGGTCTTCTAGACAAAGGTTCCCCTATCAGTTACGGAACCATAGCCTTTGGAATCAGCTCATTTGCTGATGTGGATAAGAAGATATGGGCATAATACGAAAACATGTCAGCACAGATGTCATTGCACATCAGCCAACTTGATGGTCGATTTCGCTAGGGAAAACGACTCCGTTTTAAGAAGTGTAAAACATGAAAAAGATAGATATGCCTCTTAGCTTTGCATGGCTACAAACTTCAGCCTTATTGCTTCAGTGAAACTCGAGATATAGCTGATATGGCAAAAGGTGTCGGAACTGAAACTGAACTGGATTTGCCCTTAATTCTAGTAATCTGAAATCACTCAAAGAAACTTGTGAAAAACACCAAAATACATAAAAATATAAAAGATCATAAACACAATTAGACTAAACAATAATAACTCGTATTTGACACAAAACATTAATAAAACATAACTAAAAACTATATAATTATACGAGTTATCACACCCCCACACTTAGATTGTTGCTAGTCCCTAGCAACGACTCAATAAAAATAAAATAAGAAAATCTAATCTAATCCATTTTCGTAGGAAATCACGGTGGCACTTAGCATGTGACACAAGCCTTTAAACCCCTAGGTGTCCCTAGTGGACGAGTTTAGTCTCGTGAGGGTTTACTAGAACGATACCCACAAACATTGAAAAACTAAAATATAAATAAACTGCATATACTAAAAATATTTACTCCTAATCCTTTCAATACAAATTAGAGACAATATTTGAACAAGTCTTATAAACTAATCAATAGCTTAAAGAATTTCACAAAAAATCATGCTTGAATGTAAATTGTTTGAGTTAAGCCAATATTAGCATAACATATCTCAATCAAAATATTGCATGTTCAAATTTAATCTCAACTTCTCACATGGGATACCCTCATGATTTTCACTCTTTAAAGTAGTGGTGAAGTGTTTACACTCAATCAATCTCATGAAAACAGTTCTACCATATTCTTGCTTGTCCACCTATTCTCCACTATTTAGATCATACAACTTCATGAATCAAGAGGTCTTTAATCAAGGTTGTAATGGGGCCAAGGGGTTTGTAATGTGGTTGAAGAACAAAAGGATAAAGATATCACAAAGGTTCCAAAGAGTTCATAAAGTTTAGAGATATAAAAAGATCATACAAAGAAACTTCTCAAAACTCTTTACAAGTACATAGTCACCTAGGCCGGATATTCATGTTGGGCCTTTTCTTCATTCTAAACGACTTTGTAACATCTTTTTCTTTTTCCACAAATTCAAGAGATGATTCATATTTTTTTTTTTTTTTTACATAGGAATGTATTTGCCAGTATTCCATTTCTTTTTCTCTTGACTTTTCTTTTCTTTTCCCCCCACACTTATTTCTTGTTTCTAACCCAAATTTTTAACTAAAAATATCCCTTGTCTTTGCAACTTGTCTCAAAACATGCTAATTCATCTTTGGAACAAAGGTAAAGATATAAGTATATTTAGGTTAGGGACAAGTTATGGTTACCAAAGAGATAGCTTATTCAATGTAGGCTCAAATTGGTTCACTAAGGGTGTGTTCTCTTGGAACATCAATAAGGGATGGCTGTTTGGCCCTGGCTAAAAATCCTAATGCCTCTATCATATTCATGTTGTCACATGTATCAATATAGTCTCAAACGGTTTAAAGCAAGTTCTAGAGAATCATGTAATCATAAGAGCACTCAAGAAAGAAATTAGATTGATTTGTATAATGCATCAATCATTATAGGCTCAAAAACTCACAAGGATGATTATACAAGTCAGATTAAGTCTAAACATGCTTCTTTCTCAATCAACATATTATATTAACATTGGCTCATAAAAAGGTTGACATCAAGCTCAATTCTCATGAAAATCTTCTCACTAATAAATCTGTTTTAGACTTATGCAATTCATATCTCATCATTGTATTAAAAAGGAACTAAAACACACTAAAAAAAATAATAATAATAATAAAGACTCAAAAAAAAAAAAATAGTAGACAAAAATAAAAGAAATCCTAAATCATTCCCCCCCACACTTAATTCTTACATTGTCCTCAATGTAAGTCTATTAACTCAAATCAAAGAATCATGTGTAAGAGAAAAGAACTAATAATATAAGAATAGGAACAACTAAGACTCAAAACAAAACAAACTCATGCAACCTAAATAATCCTAAAATACTAAACAAAAATTAACAAGTAAACATAAAAAGATTAAAATCAAACTGACAAGGTATGTCTCAAGTCTCCCTTACTCAGACCTTGTTCAGAATGAATACTTCTAAATTGCTTAAAACACAACAAACTCTTTTTTTTTTTTTTTTTTTTTTTTTTTTGAAAAGAAGAAATCAAACTGACAAGGTATGTCTCAAGTCTCCCTTACTCAGACCTTGTTCAGAATGAATACTTCTTAAATTTTTTTTTTTTTTTTTTTTATTAAATTAGCAAAATATGTCCCTTACCCCCTACTAAAATATGACATTGTCCCCAATGTCAAATTTTAAAGGTAGAATTTAGGAGATATTACCTGCAGAGGTTGCTAACCACTTATTATAACTGAGACACAACAAGCAAAATGTTAGATAATGTCACAAAGACAAAGTGCAATCCACTCCTTGCTCGTCCATATCTCTTTTTCTTTTTCCGAGCGTTTGCGAAACAACCGTAGCAGATAAACACTCATAAGCTTGGAGCTTTTTGAGTAAATCTTCAATGGTTGTAGCAGAAATTATGGTTCTCCTTGCCTCTGAAAACATGAATCCATTATCCACAGCATTATCTAAATATGAAAGCAAATTACTAAAATAACCATTAATATTAAGCAAACCAATGGGTTTCTTATTTGTGACCAAAGATGACCAAGAAGCCACGCAAGCTATTTCTTCCAATGTACCCAGACCTCCTGGTAAAGCAATGAATGCATCGGCAGAATGGTACATGATTGTTATCCGTTCAGGGACACTCCAGACTTGTATTTCCTTACCCACGGTGGGTCCACAAAAACTTGTGAATAGTTTTGGCACGATTCCTAGAACTGGACTTCCTCCGGCGTGTGCTGCTGTAGCGACTGCTCCCATTAAACCTGTACTACCGCCTCCATAAATCAAGTGGATCTTTTGTTGGGCAAGTATTACTCCAACTCTTATGGCTTCATCAGCGAATATGTTATTTTTTCCTGGATAAGCACCTCCAAAGACACAAATTTTTTTAATGCGCTGGGATGAAGTACTTGCCATTTTTTTTTTCTTCGAGTGCCTGAAAGAGAATGAGTACATGGTGTAATATATAGAGGACTCAGTAGTGAATCAGACAAGAGTAATAATGTCGCCGAAAGTGTATCTGACCTGTCAGAAGAAAATGTTAACCTAACAAAAGATTTTTGCGTGATTTCAGGAAGAAAATCAAAAAGAGAAAAAAAAAATCAACCGTAAAAGACAAATAAAAACAAAACGAGAATAGTTACACAAATCGAACAACACGTAAATTAAACCAAAATAAAGTTATTGCAAATCAAACCAAAAGCTGAGAAGTCATTTATTGTAGTTGTGATTGTGGCTCACATCTTCCTCTGGTTTTACGTCCAGAAACGGCTTAAACGCCTTCTATGAGTCGAGGATATGCTTCCCATCCAGTTTTCTTACAAGCTGGCAAACAGGGTCTTTTAACATCAGATTCCCAAGATGTTGCCATTCCCTTTGGAATTGCGGCCATAAATCAAGAATTTCTCTTTGTACGTCTCCACTAGGATGCGTCTCAAGAGAAAGTTGGATATTACCCAAATTCTCCTTACTCAGTCCATCCTTAATGAATTCAATTTTATCATCTCGATTAGAGGACGGAATCCCAATAGAACGACATTTACCGTTACATGTCCATCGTGCACATTTGTGGCAATTTGAACTCATGCGCTTTGCTCGTCGCTTCTTTGCAAAAGTGCTTCTACCTGTACCTGGTAAATGCAAAACAGGAAGATATTCATCTTCACGTACCTTGGCTTCAATTATCCAACGTATGTCGTCAGGAATCCCTTTTTGCATAAGCATTCTTAATCTTTCAAGTCGAACTTGGTAAAGCTTCAGTAAAATATTTCGAGGAAAAGGAGGAAATCGTTTCTGCAATCTTGTGAGAATATCATCCATCCTGAAAAAATAAGAATGAAAAAAAATTGAAAGAGAAATTGGAAGAGAAATTTATATACAATATCAGTTTTGTGGGTAGCTGATGGAACCGATTTAAATAATCACGGAGTACCGTTATCCGCCATTTAACCGGGGTTAAAAAAAAAAAATTTATATTTACATCTAGTTATTTTCAAAACAAGGATCAGAAAGAAAAACAACATAAAAAGACTCAAAAACAAAACACTGTAAATAAAATCCTAAATTCTTCCCCCCACACATAATTTTTACATTGTCCTCAATGTAATGCTATTATCCCCCAATGCAAGAATTATATGTAAGAGAAAAGAACTATTAAACAAAAGAAAAGAAAAACAATAAAAGATAGAATGATGGAGAGTAAGGAATATGCAAATCTGATATAATAGATGCTCTCCATCCTTTTGGGTTCCCTCTCCAAGAAGCGCTTGGTTTATTGTCCTCAGCTTGACTTAGACCCATGCCATTATTATTCAACATACTTTGGCTCAAAAAGTGGAAACTCCTCCACATCTTGTATTGGAAAGTTCTCATAGTAAGGCTTCAATCTATGACCATTCACTTTGAATGCCTTATCTGTTTTCGAGCTTTGGATTTCAACTGCACCATGAGTAAATACATTAGTAATAACAAAAGGTCCAACCCAACGAGAACGTAACTTACCTGGATATAACTTAAGGCGTGAATGGAAGAGAAGAACTTTTTGTCCAACAACAAATTCTTTTCTTGATATCATCTTGTCATGGAATGCCTTAGTTTTTTCCTTGTAAATCCTAGAATTCTGATAGGCATCATTCCTTATCTCCTCTAATTCTTGTAGGTCAAGTTTTCTTTTCTTTCCTATCTCATCCATCTCCATGTTGCATTGTTTGATAGCCCAATATGATTTATGTTCCAATTCAACCGGAAGATGACAAGGCTTACCATAAACAAGTCGATAAGGAGACATACCAATGGGTGTCTTATATGCTGTCCTATAAGCCCAAAGTGCATCATCAAGTCGTGAACTCCAATCCTTCCTATTTGGATTAACTGTCTTTTCAAGGATGGACTTAACTTCTCGGTTTGACACTTCAGCTTGCCCACTAGTTTGAGGATGATATGAGGTGGAGACCTTGTGTGTGATGTTATACTTCCTCAAAAGTGCTTCCATAGTCCTATTGCAAAAGTGAGTACCTCTATCGCTGATTATAGCCTTTGGCGTTCCAAACCTAGCAAAGATGTTAGTCTTGACAAAATCTGAAACAACTTTAGAGTCATTAGTCCTAGTGGATTTTGCTTCCACCCACTTTGAAACATAATCAACGGCAAGTAAAATATAAAGATTACCAAAAGAAGGAGGAAAAGGTCCCATGAAATCCATGCCCCATACATCAAAAATTTCAACAATAAGTATTGGAGTTTGAGGCATTTGATTTCTAGCACCTAAGTTACCAGTTCTTTGGCAACGATCACATGACTTGCAAAATAGGTATGCATCTTTGAATATGGTAGGCCAATAAAATCCAGAATCAAGAACTTTCATGGCTGTTCTTTTGGATCCAAAGTGTCCTCCACATGCATAAGAGTGACAAAAGGTGAGAATAGATTGAAATTCAGTTTCGAGTACACACCTTCTTATAATCTGATCGGAGCAATGCTTCCAAAGGTAAGGATCATCCCATATGTAGTATTTGGCATCACTCTTGATCTTATTTCTTTGAGCTTGTGTCAACTCTTGTGGCAACTTCTTGGTAACTAAGTAATTAACAATATCAGCATACCAAGGAGTTGTTGTTCTTATAAAAAGAAGTTGCTCATCCGGAAAGTTCTCATCCAAGGGTAGTGCATCATCTTCATGAACTAAACGGCTAAGATGGTCCGCAACCAAGTTGTCACTACCTCTCTTATCTTTTATCTCCAAATCAAACTCTTGTAAGAGAAGTATCCATCTGATCAACCTTGGTTTGGCCTCCTTCTTAGTGAGTAAGTACCTAAGGGCTGCATGGTCAGAAAATACAATTACTTTAGTACCAATTAAATAAGATCGAAATTTTTCTAAAGCAAATACAACAGCCAAAAGTTCTTTTTCAGTAGTGGAATAGTTCAATTGAGCATCATTAAGAGTTCGTGAGGCATAATAAATGGCATGTGAGGCTTTGCCAACCCGTTGGCCCAAAACAGCTCCAATGGCATAGTCACTAGCATCACACATGATTTCAAAAGGTATATTCCAATCTGGTGGTTGCATGATAGGAGCTGATGTCAAGAGTCCCTTCAATGTTTCAAACGCCTCTTTGCATTTATCATCAAAGTGGAAAACCACATCTTTTTGTAGTAGCTTGCAAAGAGGTAATGTGATCTTTGAGAAGTCTTTGATAAATCTCCTATAGAAACCTGCATGTCCAAGAAAAGAACGAACCTCTCTCACATTTGTGGGAGGTGGTAAAGAATGCATAATATCTATTTTAGATTTATCAACCTCCATCCCTCTAGAAGAAATAACATGACCCAAAACTATTCCTTGTTCTACCATAAAGTGACATTTTTCCCAATTCAAAACAAGGTTAGTTTCCATGCATCTTTCAAGTACAAGTGTAAGGTTCTCTAGACATCTATCAAAAGAATCACCATAGACACTAAAATCATCCATAAACACTTCTATGATGTTCTCTACATAATCTGAAAATATGCTAACCATACACCTTTGGAATGTAGCTGGTGCATTACAAAGACCAAATGGCATACGCCGGTATGCAAAAGTACCAAATGGACATGTGAATGTTGTTTTCTCTTGGTCCTCCGGAGCAATGGCTATTTGATTATAACCTGAAAAACCATCAAGAAAACAATAATGAGAATGGCCAGCTAACCTTTCAAGCATTTGATCAATAAAAGGTAAAGGAAAGTGGTCTTTGCGAGTTGTGGAATTAAGTTTACGATAATCAATACAAACTCGCCATCCTGTTTGAATCCTAGTAGGAACAAGTTCATTCTCATTATTTGTTACCACCGTTACACCTGATTTCTTTGGAACCACTTGGACTGGGCTCACCCATTTGCTATCCGAGATAGGATAGATCACTCCAACATCTAGGAGCTTCAGTATCTCCTTTTTCACAACCTCCATCATAGGAGGGTTCAATCTCCTTTGTGCTTCTCTTGTTGGTTTAGACCCTTCCTCTAACAAAATCCTGTGCATGCACATGGATGGGCTTATTCCCTTGATATCGGCAATTGTCCAACCAATTGCTGTTTTATGCTCTCTAAGCACCCGGATAAGTCGCTCTTCTTGCAAAGGTGTGAGCTCTTTGGCAATGATGACAGGTAGTGTGTCCTTTTCCCCTAAGAACAAATATTTCAAGTGGTTCGGTAGTGGTTTCAACTCTAAAGTTGGTGCCTGCAAAATGGAAGGTAGAAGTTTCTCATTAGATAAAGGCAAATCAATAAATGAAACATCAAACCTTGCATCTTTAGGTTGCAGCGAGTGTAAAGATTCTAGTGCCCCTTCCACCTGGTCACTCAAGGCTAGTTTAGCATTCCCCAT
This sequence comes from Fremontodendron californicum, assembly GCA_030761205.1. Taxonomy (NCBI): domain Eukaryota; kingdom Viridiplantae; phylum Streptophyta; class Magnoliopsida; order Malvales; family Malvaceae; genus Fremontodendron; species Fremontodendron californicum. The sequence goes on from JAULJL010000037.1 coordinate 8,725,965, forward strand.
TCCGAGATGGTTGCTAAGGACTATTTCTACACTATCTTCACCATCTAGCTCATAAGCTTGCTGCACTAGTGAGTCAATTATATCAATATTAAAAACAGAATGCACATCACTAGGATATCTCATGGCCTCAAAAATGTTAAAGCGAATTATTTCACCATCAAATTCCATAGTTAAAGTGCCATCATGTACATCTATTTTAGTTCTTGCTGTTTTCAAGAATGGTCTCCCTAATAGAATAGGTGTGGGATTAGAAGACATCTCATCTTCCATCTCAATAACATAAAAGTCAGCGGGAAAAACCAATTCATTAACCTGTACAAGAACGTCTTCTACAACTCCTCTTGGATAAGTGTTAGAACGGTCAGCAAGTTGTATTATAACACCGGTTTCCTCTAATGGTCCTAGATTCAATGAAGCATAAATTGAATATGGCATGACATTAATAGATGCCCCTAGATCTAGCATAGCACGCTCAAACCTGGTGTTGCCTATCTTACAAGGAATGGTAAACATACCTGGATCCTTGCATTTAGGTGGGAGTTTCTTTTGAAGAACAGCTGACACATTCTCCCCTACACTTACCTTTTCATTCCATTTCAACTTCCGTTTAGATGTGCACAACTCTTTTAGGAACTTGGCATATCTTGGCACTTGCTTGATAGCATCTAGTAAAGGAATGTTCACCTCTACTTTCCGGAAGGTTTCCAAAATTTCCTTCTCTTGCTCCTCCTTCTTGGACTTTGCTAACCTGCTAGGAAAAGGTGGAGGAGTTATATAAGAAGGAAAGGATGGTTTAGGAATTACCTTTTTTAGTGGCTCGTTGGGATGTGAAGAGGATGCCATGGTATTGTTCTCCCCTTGAGCACTATCATTTTGTGGTTTCTCTAGCTGTTTCCCACTTCTTAAATTTATAGCATTGGCATTCTCTCTTGGATTCACTATTGTTTGGGAAGGTAATTTCCCAGAATCCCTTGCTTGCATTTGACTCATGGTTGTTGCCAATTGCCCTATTTGAGTCTCCAAATTTCGAATACTTGTCTTTGTTTCCTGTTGAAATTGAATTGTATTAGTAGAAAGAGCTTTAACAAGATCTTCAAGAGAAGTACCTGAATTTTGGGTGGGTGGTAGTTGTTGTCGGGTTTGGTATGGTTGTTGCACTCTTTGCTGAAAACCCGGTGGCCTGTGGTCAAATGGTGGAGGAATAGTTTGTGATTGGTTCCCTCCATAATTGAAGTTTGGATGATCCCTCCATCCTGGATTGTAAGTGTTTGAGTAGGGATCATATTTCCTTGATTGGTTCTGAAATCCACCCATGGCATTCACATGTTCATTGGTATCCTCTTGAAGTGTTGGACACATATCAGTTTGGTGCCCTATGTTTGAACATATACCACAAGCCTTTATTTGTTGTATTTTACCTACAGCCAATTGTTGAACAAGAGAAGTCAGTTTATCAAATTTTTGTTCAAGGGATGATATACTTACCTCATTAACTCTCTTGGGTTGTGGTGGTGGATCTTGTCTCATTGAGAACTGTTGAGAATTGGCTGCCATATTGGAGATTAATGTTCTAGCAGCCCTGGGAGTCTTATCAACTAGAGCTCCCCCACTAGCGGCATCTATCATACTTCTCTCCATGGGCATGAGACCTTCATAGAAGTATTGGATGAGAAGTTGTTCACTTATCTGATGGTGTGGACATGATGCACAAAGTTTCTTGAACCTCTCCCAATATTCATATAAGGACTCTCCGTTGTATTGCCGAATCCCACATATCTCTTTCCTAATGTTGGCAGCCTTAGATGCTGGGAAATACCTTTCCAAGAATGCTTTCTTCAAATCATTCCATGTAGTGATGGTCCCGGATGGTAGATAGTAGAGCCATTCCTTTGCTGAATCAGCTAGAGAGAATGGGAAGGCTCTCAACTTAACTTGCTCTTCCGTGACCCCTGTTGGTCTCATGCTTGAGCAAACTACATGGAATTCCTTGAGGTGCTTATTTGGATCCTCTCCTGCAAAACCATGAAAAGTTGGGAGAAGATGAATCAAACCAGATTTTAATTCAAAAGCTACCTCAAGATTAGCATATTCAATGCATAATGGTTGTTGACCCAAGTCCGGAGCGGCTAGCTCCTTGAGAGTTCGGTTGTCAGCTGCTGCCATCTCTCCTTGCTTCTCTTGGATGTTTTGGATCAACTCCTCAATTGGTTGTTGGTGAGAAGTTATAAATTCCCGAATTTTCCTAAGTCGTAAGTCTTCTTCGGGGGCTTGGAACATTCACTAATAAAAAAAAAAAATAAGAAAGTAAATAATTAGAACAGAAAATAAGAATAAACCAATAAACTAATAAACTAAAGAAAGCAATCCCCGGCAACGGCGCCAAAAACTTGATGCACCCAAAAGAGTGTATCTTATTTAACCTTGCACTAAAAAGATCAATTGTAAGTATAATGATTAGCAAGGGTCGAGTCCTCAGGGATTGGGTTTTAATCTATGAGTTATTAGTTTATAACTTACGTTCAAAGAAAACAATAAAAGAAAAGGGGTTTTTGAAGCCAGATTTAAACTAAAGTAAATAATAAGAATAAGATGCAAGGCGGTATAACCAGCCAATAAAAATATATATACTAAATTAGGCGGTATAACCAGCCAATATATATACTAAATTAGGCGGTATAACCAGCCAATAAAAATAAAACAAAGTTAATATACAAATTAGGCGGTATAACCATCCAATAAAAATAAATATAAAAAATAAGCAAACTAGAAAAGTAAGAAAACAAGTAAGTAAGAAGAATCAAATATGAAAAATATGGTTAAGGTTTCATTCTCCACCACTAGACATCATTAAGAATCAATTTCAGATCTATCAATACCAACCAACTATCAAAGTTAACAACCGTAGATAACAACAAGCTCTGTTATCCCAATCTTTCCTTAATTTGTCGTTAAATAGAACAAGCTCTCTATTTAATCTCTAACCATTAAACAACCTAGAATAAGCTCTCTAAATTCAATTTAATGGCAGCTTTATGATGAGAAAGATAGGTTGATCTAAGCAACAAACACATAAGCTCGGATTGTTCAACTTAGGTTATGTTCCACTTTGCAATTATTGAAAACTTGACCATAATCATTAATCACAAATTGCCACTTATGAATAGGAAATCAAGACAATTACACGGATCAAGACTCCTAAACTAGCAATAGATAATTATCAAGATCTATCTAGTTGTACACCTAAATAAATCAAGACAACATCATGAACAATTCTTGTAGAAGAACATAAGCAACTTTGATAGAAAATTAATGATAGATAGAATCTGAAAATCAATCACAAAACGTGTCTAGGGCTTTGAAATCACCCTTAACCAAATAGAAGTTTAGCCTAGCATAGGCATCATAAACATAAACATAAAATTAAAGAGAATCTAAGAAGGAAATAAAAGAAAGAAAGAAGAAGAAGAAGAATATTAATTATCCAACCTCTTGCTCTTTCTAAAGAAAAAGAAAACTAGAGAAAAGAAAGAAGAAGAAAACTTAGAGAATTTTGTTAAAATGGCTAATATCCTACCAATCTCCAATATGATCCCTTACAATCATCCAAGGCCCTCTATTTATACACATTTTGGAGGGCTAAATGACAAGAGACAAGCTTTACAAATTTCAAAGGTAGGTATATGACGATTTTGATCAGCCAACTTGTTGGTCGATTTCGTCAATATTGGAGGCCTGATCTGATCACATGGTCTTCTAGACAAAGGTTCCCCTATCAGTTACGAAACCATAGCCGTTAGAATCAGCTCATTTGCTGATGTGGTTAAGCAGATATGGGCAAAATACGAAAACATGTCAGCACAGACGTCATTGCACATCAGCCACCTTGATGGTCGATTTCTTCAATATTGGAGGCCTGATCTGATCACATGGTCTTCTAGACAAAGGTTCCCCTATCAGTTACGGAACCATAGCCTTTGGAATCAGCTCATTTGCTGATGTGGATAAGAAGATATGGGCATAATACGAAAACATGTCAGCACAGATGTCATTGCACATCAGCCAACTTGATGGTCGATTTCGCTAGGGAAAACGACTCCGTTTTAAGAAGTGTAAAACATGAAAAAGATAGATATGCCTCTTAGCTTTGCATGGCTACAAACTTCAGCCTTATTGCTTCAGTGAAACTCGAGATATAGCTGATATGGCAAAAGGTGTCGGAACTGAAACTGAACTGGATTTGCCCTTAATTCTAGTAATCTGAAATCACTCAAAGAAACTTGTGAAAAACACCAAAATACATAAAAATATAAAAGATCATAAACACAATTAGACTAAACAATAATAACTCGTATTTGACACAAAACATTAATAAAACATAACTAAAAACTATATAATTATACGAGTTATCAATTGGGTTTTAGTTTATAAGTTAATAGTTTAAAACTTAAATTCAAGAACAATAAAAGAAAAGGGGTTTTTGAAGCCAGATTTAAAATAAGTAAATAATAAGAATAAGATGCAAGGCGATATAACCAGCCAATAAAAATATATATACTAAATTAGGCGGTATAACCAGCCAATAAAAATATATATACTAAATTAGGCGGTATAACCAGCCAATAAAAATAAAACAAAGTTAATATACAAATTAGGCGGTATAACCAGCCAATAAAAATAAATATAAAAAATAAGCAAACTAAAAGTAAGAAAACAAATAAGTAAGAAGAATCAAATATGAAAAATATGGTTAAGGTTTCATTCTCCACCACTAGACATCATTAAGAATCAATTTCAGATCTATCAATATCAACCAACTATCAAAGTTAACAACCGTAGATAACAACAAGCTCTGTTACCCCGATCTTTCCTTAGTTTGTCGTTAAATAGAACAAGCTCTCTATTTAATCTCTAACCATTAAACAACCTAGAATAAGCTCTCTAAATTCAATTTAATGGCAGCTTTATGATGAGAAAGATAGGTTGATCTAAGCAACAAACACATAAGCTCGGATTGTTCAACTTAGGTTATGTTCCACTTTGCAATTATTGAAAACTTGACCATAATCATTAATCACAAATTGCCACTTATGAATAGGAAATCAAGACAATTACACGGATCAAGACTCCTAAACTAGCAATAGATAATTATCAAGATCTATCTAGTTGTACACCTAAATAAATCTAGACAACATCATGAACAATTCTTGTAGAAGAACATAAGCAACTTTGATAGAAAATTAATGATAGATAGAATCTGAAAATCAATCACAAAACATGTCTAGGGCTTTGAAATCACCCTTAACCAAATAGAAGTTTAGCCTAGCATAGGCATTATAAACATAAAATTAAATAGAATCTAACAAGAAAATAAAAGAAAGAAAGAAGAAGAAGAAGAATATTAATTATCCAACCTCTTGCTCTTTCTAAAGAAAAAGAAAACTAGAGAAAAGAAAGAAGAAGAAAACTTAGAGAATTTTATTACAATGGCTAATATCCTACCTATGTACAATATGATCCCTTACAATCATCCAAGCCCCTCTATTTATACACATTTTGGAGGGCTAAATGACAAGAGACAAGCTTTACAAATTTCAAAGGTAGGTATATGACGATTTTGATCAGCCAACTTGATGGTCGATTTCGTCAATATTGGAGGCCTGATCTGATCACATGGTCTTCTAGAAAACGGTTCCCCTATCAGTTACGGAACCATAGCCGTTGGAATCAGCTCATTTGCTGATGTGGTTAAGCAGATATGGGCAAAATACGAAAACATGTCAGCACAGACGTCATTGCACATCAGCCACCTTGATGGTCGATTTCTTCAATATTGGAGGCCTGATCTGATCACATGGTCTTCTAGACAAAGGTTACCCTATCAGTTACGGAACCATAGCCGTTGGAATCAGCTCATTTGCTGATGTGGATAAGAAGATATGGGCATAATACGAAAACATGTCAGCACAGACGTCATTGCACATCAGCCAACTTGATGGTCGATTTCGCTAGGGAAAACGACTCCGTTTTAAGAAGTGTAAAACATGAAAAAGATAGATATGCCTCTTAGCTTTGCATGGCTACAAATTTCAGCCTTATTGCTTCAGTGAAACTCGAGATATAGCTGATATGGCAAAAGGTGTCGGAACTGAAACTGAACTGGATTTGCCCTTAATTCTAGTAATCTGAAATCACTCAAAGAAACTTGTGAAAAACACCAAATTACATAAAAATATAAAAGATCATAAACACAATTAGACTAAACAATAATAACTCGTATTTGACACAAAACAATAATAAAACATAACTAAAAACTATATAATTATACGAGTTATCACACCCCCACACTTAGATTGTTGCTAGTCCCTAGCAACGACTCAATAAAAATAAAATAAGAAAATCTAATCTAATCCACTTTCGTAGGAAATCACGGTGGCACTTAGCATGTGACACAAGCCTTTAAACCCCTAGGTGTCCCTAGTGGACGAGTTTAGTCTCGTGAGGGTTTACTAGAACGATACCCACAAACATTGAAAAACTAAAATATAAATAAACTACATATACTAAAAATATTTACTCCTAATCCTTTCAATACAAATTAGGGACAATATTTGAACAAGTCTTATAAACTAATCAATAGCTTAAAGAATTTCACAAAAAATCATGCTTGAATGTAAATTGTTTGAGTTAAGCCAATATTAACATAACATATTTCAATCAAAATAGTGCATATTCAAACTTAATCTCAACTTCTCACATGGGATACTCTCTTGATTTTCACTCTTTAAAGTAGTGGTAAAGTGTTTACACTCAATCAATCTCATGAAAACACTTCTACCATATGCTTGCTTGTCCACCTATTCTCCACTATTTAGATCATACAACTTCATGAATCAAGAGGTCTTTAATCAAGGTTGTAATGGGGCCAAGGGGTTTGTAATGTGGTTGAAGAACAAAAGGATAAAGATATCACAAAGGTTCCAAAGAGTTTATAAAGTTTAGAGACATAAAAAGATTATACAAAGAAATTTCTCAAAACTCTTTACAAGTACATAGTCACCTAGGCCGGATATTCATGTTGTGCCTTTTCTTCATTCTAAACAACTTTGAAACATCTTTTTCTTTTTCCCCAAATTCAAGAGATGATTCATATTTTTTTTTTTTTACATAGGAATGTATTTGCCAGTATTCCAATTTTTTTTTTTTTTGACTTTTCTTTTCTTTCCCCCCCACACTTATTTCTTGTTTCTAACCCAAATTTTCAATAGATCTTCCTTGTCTTTGCAACTTGTCTCAAAACATGCTAATTCATCTTTGGAAAAAAAAGGTAAGGATATAAGTATATTTAGGTTAGGGACAAGTTATGGTTACCAAAGAGATAGCTTATTCAATGTAGGCTCAAATTGGTTCACTAAGGGTGTGTTCTCTTGGAACATCAATAAGGGATGGCTGTTTGGCCCTGGCTAAAAATCCTAATGCCTCTATCATATTCATGTTGTCACATGCATCAATATAGTCTCAAACGGTTTAAAGCAAGTTCTAGAGAATCATGTAATCATAAGAGCACTCAAGAAAGAAATTAGATTGATTTGTATAATGCATCAATCATTTTAGGCTCAAAAACTCACAATGATGATTATACAAGTCAGTTTTAAGTCTAAACATGCTTCTTTCTCAATCAACATATCATATTAACATTGGCTCATAAAAATTAGTATCAAGCTTAATTCTCATGAAAATCTTCTCACTAGTAACCAGTTTAGACCTATGCAATTCATATCTCATCATTGTATTAAAAAGGAACTAAAACACACTAAAAATAATAATAATAAAGACTCAAAAAAAAAATAGTAGACAAAAATAAAAGAAATCCTAAATCATTCCCCCCACACTTAATTCTTACATTGTCCTCAATGTAAGTCTATTAACCCAAATGAAAGAATCATGTGTAAGAGAAAAGAACTAATAACATAAGATTAGAAATAACTAAGACTCAAAACAAAACAAACCCATGCAACCTAAATAATCCTAAAATACTAAACAAATAATTAACAAATAAACATAAAAACAATCAAAATAATAAAAGAAAAAGGAAAAGAAAGCAAATCTGAGTATGGCAGGTGGTAATTTCTTCATTAATTGGGCTGCCGTCCCAATTAACACTTGAGTTAGTATTTTGAATCTAACCAACACCCCTTCTTGGCATTTTAGGCTTGTCAGGCTTATACATGAAATTTCCCAAATTTATGCGTTTGAGAGGAAGCTTTCTTTGCACAACAGTGGATGCATTCTCCATTACAAGTATTATTACATCATCCTTTGTGGTGCATATCTCATCGAGGAATGGAGCATATTTTGGTATTCTTTGAATGGCATCCACAAACAAGCTGTTTAAGGTTTCCGGCATGTGTTGTTCATGTTCTTCCTCCTTGAACTTTGCAAATCTACTAGGAAAAGGTGGAGAAGAAACATTAGTAAAAAGTGGAACCTTAAACGTTACCTCAGGTGCCGAAATACTCTTATTTGGATTTGTGGCTTCATTATCCTCAAGAATAGAATCCATCTCTAATTTTGTCTCATCCTCATCTTGTTCCTCATTCTTCAAGGTCACAATAGTAGCATTCTCCTTTGGGTTAATCATCGTTTGGGCTGGGAGTTCTTCATATCTTTGTGCTACCCATACCACCATACTACTAGCCAATAGGCTCATTTTCCTTTCCAAACTCTGGATACTTGCCCTTGTTTCCTGTTGAAATTGCAAAGTATTAGTAACAAGAGTATCGACAAGATCTTTTAAAGAAGTACCTGAGTTTTGAGTCATATGTAGTGGCTGAAAAAGATCTGGTTCTTGAGACCATGATTGATTAAATCTAGATGGATGAGTGTAATTGGCATAAGGATCTACTTCTTGGTAATTTTCTGAGTAGCCATAATTAGTATGATCCCACCATCCCTCATGGTAAGTGTTTGAGTAATGATCATACTGTTGGTCTTGGAACACTTGATGGCCTTGACATCCTCCCATGGCCAATTGTTGAACTGGGTAGGTGAGATTGGCTTGTTGATTTTCCATGTTCATGTATGCCACCAACTCTTCAAGTGTTAGATTGCTCAATTCCATCGTTTTTTTTTTTTTTTTTTTTCAAAATTTGATAAGAAAAACTTGTATGTACAAGAAAATAAAACTAATTAGAACTGAAAATAAGAATAAACCAAGTAACAAATAAACTAAAGAGAGCAATCCCCGGCAACGGCGCCAAAAATTTGATGCACCCAAAAGAGTGTATCTTATTTAACCTTGCACTAAAAAGATAAATTGTAAGTATAGTAGTTAGCAAGGGTCGAGTCCTCAGGGATTGGGTTTTAGTTTATAAGTTAATAGTTTAAAACTTAAATTCAAGAACAATAAAAGAAAAGGGGTTTTTGAAGCCAGATTTAAACTAAAGTAAATAATAAGAATAAGATGCAAGGCGGTATAACCAGCCAATAAAAATATATATACTAAATTAGGCGGTATAACCAGCCAATAAAAATATATATACTAAATTAGGCGGTATATCCAGCCAATAAAAATAAAACAAAGTTAATATACAAATTAGGCGGTATAACCAGCCAATAAAAATAAATATAAAAAATAAGCAAACTAAAAGTAAGAAAACAAATAAGTAAGAAGAATCAAATATGAAAAATATGGTTAAGGTTTCATTCTCCACCACTAGACATCATTAAGAATCAATTTCAGATCTATCAATATCAACCAACTATCAAAGTTAACAACCGTAGATAACAACAAGCTCTGTTACCCCGATCTTTCCTTAGTTTGTCGTTAAATAGAACAAGCTCTCTATTTAATCTCTAACCATTAAACAACCTAGAATAAGCTCTCTAAATTCAATTTAATGGCAGCTTTATGATGAGAAAGATAGGTTGATCTAAGCAACAAACACATAAGCTCGGATTGTTCAACTTAGGTTATGTTCCACTTTGCAATTATTGAAAACTTGACCATAATCATTAATCACAAATTGCCACTTATGAATAGGAAATCAAGACAATTACACGGATCAAGACTCCTAAACTAGCAATAGATAATTATCAAGATCTATCTAGTTGTACACCTAAATAAATCTAGACAACATCATGAACAATTCTTGTAGAAGAACATAAGCAACTTTGATAGAAAATTAATGATAGATAGAATCTGAAAATCAACCACAAAACATGTCTAGGGCTTTGAAATCACCCTTAACCAAATAGAAGTTTAGCCTAGCATAGGCATTATAAACATAAAATTAAATAGAATCTAACAAGAAAATAAAAGAAAGAAAGAAGAAGAAGAAGAATATTAATTATCCAACCTCTTGCTCTTTCTAAAGAAAAAGAAAACTAGAGAAAAGAAAGAAGAAGAAAACTTAGAGAATTTTATTACAATGGCTAATATCCTACCTATGTACAATATGATCCCTTACAATCATCCAAGCCCCTCTATTTATACACATTTTGGAGGGCTAAATGACAAGAGACAAGCTTTACAAATTTCAAAGGTAGGTATATGACGATTTTGATCAGCCAATTTGATGGTCGATTTCGTCAATATTGGAGGCCTGATCTGATCACATGGTCTTCTAGAAAAAGGTTCCCCTATCAGTTACGGAACCATAGCCGTTGGAATCAGCTCATTTGCTGATGTGGTTAAGCAGATATGGGCAAAATACGAAAACATGTCAGCACAGACGTCATTGCACATCAGCCACCTTGATGGTCGATTTCTTCAATATTGGAGGCCTGATCTGATCACATGGTCTTCTAGACAAAGGTTACCCTATCAGTTACGGAACCATAGCCGTTGGAATCAGCTCATTTGCTGATGTGGATAAGAAGATATGGGCATAATACGAAAACATGTCAGCACAGACGTCATTGCACATCAGCCAACTTGATGGTCGATTTCGCTAGGGAAAAAGACTCCGTTTTAAGAAGTGTAAAACATGAAAAAGATAGATATGCCTCTTAGCTTTGCATGGCTACAAATTTCAGCCTTATTGCTTCAGTGAAACTCGAGATATAGCTGATATGGCAAAGGGTGTCGGAACTGAAACTGAACTGGATTTGCCCTTAATTCTAGTAATCTGAAATCACTCAAAGAAACTTGTGAAAAACACCAAATTACATAAAAATATAAAAGATCATAAACACAATTAGACTAAACAATAATAACTCGTATTTGACACAAAGCAATAATAAAACATAACTAAAAACTATATAATTATACGAGTTATCAAAAGTCAAGAGAAAAAGAAATGGAATACTGGCAAATACATTCCTATATAAAAAAAAAAAGGAATCATCTCTTGAATTTGTGGAAAAAGAAAAAGATGTTACAAAGTTGTTTAGAATGAAGAAAAGGCCCAACATGAATATCCGGCCTAGGTGACTATGTACTTGTAAAGAGTTTTGAGAAGTTTCTTTGTATAATCTTTTTATGTCTCTAAACTTTATGAACTCTTTGGAACCTTTGTGATATCTTTATCCTTTTGTTCTTCAACCACATTACAAACCCCTTGGCCCCATTACAACCTTGATTAAAGACCTCTTGATTTATGAAGTTGCATGATCTTTTAGTGGAGAATAGGTGGACAAGCAAGCATATGGTAGAAGTGTTTTCATGAGATTGATTGAGTGTAAACACTTTACCACTACTTTAAAGAGTGAAAATCAAGAGAGTATCCCATGTGAGAAGTTGAGATTAAATTTGAACATGCACTATTTTGATTGAGATATGTTATGCTAATATTGGCTTAACTCAAACAATTTACATTCAAGCATGATTTTTTGTGAAATTTTTTAAGCTATTGATTAGTTTATAAGACTTGTTCAAATATTGTCTCTAATTTGTATTGAAAGGATTAGGAGTAAATATTTTTAGTATATGTAGTTTATTTATATGTAGTTTATTTATATTTTAATTTTTCAATGTTTGTGGGTATCGTTCTAGTAAACCCTCACGAGACTAAACTCGTCCACTAGGGACACCTAGGGGTTTAAAGGCTTGTGTCACATGCTAAGTGCCACCGTGATTTCCTACGAAAGTGGATTAGATTAGATTTTCTTATTTTATTTTTATTGAGTCGTTGCTAGGGACTAGCAACAATCTAAGTGTGGGGGTGTGATAACTCGTATAATTATATAGTTTTTAGTTATGTTTTATTTTTGTTTTGTGTCAAATACGAGTTATTATTGTTTAGTCTAATTGTGTTTATGATCTTTTATATTTTTATGTAATTTGGTGTTTTTCACAAGTTTCTTTGAGTGATTTCAGATTACTAGAATTAAGGGCAAATCCAGTTCAGTTCCAGTTCCGACACATTTTGCCATATCAGCTATATCTGGAGTTTCACTGAAGCAATAAGGCTGAAATTTGTAGCCGTGCAAAGCTAAGAGGCATATCTATCTTTTTCATGTCTTATACTTCTAAAACGGAGTCGTTTTCCCTAGCGAAATCGACCATCAAGTTGGCTGATGTGCAATGACGTCTGTGCTGACCTGTTTTCGTATTTTGCCCATATCTGCTTATCCACATCAGCAAATGAGCTGATTCCAATGGCTATGGATCCGTAACTGATACGGGAACCTTTGTCTAGAAGACCATATGATCAGATCAGGCCTCTAATATTGACGAAATCGACCATCAAGTTGGCTGATGTGCAATGACGTCTATGCTGACATGTTTTCGTATTTTGCCCATATCTGCTTATCCACATCAGCAAATGAGCTGATTCCAACGGCTATGGATCCGTAACTGATAGGGGAACCTTTTTCTAGAAGACCGTGTGATCAGATCAGGCCTCCAACATTGACGAAATCGACCATCAAGTTGGCTGATCAAAATTGTCATACAATATGACGAAAATTGTTAGAAAAATTCACCCACCTATTATACCTACCTTTGAAATTTGTAAAGCTTGTCCCTTGTCATTTAGCCTTCCAAAATGTGTATAAATAGAGGGCCTTGGATGATTGTAGAGGATCATATTGTACATAGGTAGGATATTAGCCATTTTAATAAAATTCTCTAAGTTTTCTTCTTCTTTCTTTTCTCTAGTTTTCTTTCTTTTCTCTAGTTTTCTTTTTCTTTAGAGAGAGCAAGAGGTTGGATAATTAATATTCTTCCTCTTCTTCTTTCTTTCTTTTATTTTCTTCTTAGATTTTCTTTAATTTTATGTTTATGTTTATAATGCCTATGCTAGGCTAAACTTCTATTTGGTTAAGGGTGATTTCAAAGCCCCAGACATGTTTTGTGATTGATTTTCAGATTCTATCTATCATTAATTTTCTATCAAAGTTGCTTATGTTCTTCTACAAGAATTGTTCATGATGTTGTCTAGATTTATTTAGGTGTACAACTAGATAGATCTTGATAATTATCTATTGCTAGTTCAGGAGTCTTGATCCGTGTAATTGTCTTGATTTCCTATTCATAAGTGGCAATTTGTGATTAATGATTATGGTCAAGTTTTCAATAATTGCAAAGTGGAACATAACCTAAGTTGAACAATCCGAGCTTATGTGTTTGTTGCTTAGATCAACCTATCTTTCTCATCATAAAGCTGCCATTAAATTGAATTTAGAGAGCTTATTCTAGGTTGTTTAATGGTTAGAGATTAAATAGAGAGCTTTTTCTATTTAACGACAAACTAAGGAAAGATTGGGGTAACAGAGCTTGTTGTTATCTACGGTTGTTAACTTTGATAGTTGGTTGATATTGATAGATCTGAAATTGATTCTTAATGATGTCTAGTGGTGGAGAATGAAACCTTAACCATATTTTTTCATATTTGATTCTTCTTACTTATTTGTTTTCTTACTTTTAGTTTGCTTATTTTTTATATTTATTTTTATTGGCTGGTTATACCGCCTAATTTGTATATTAACTTTGTTTTATTTTTATTGGCTGGTTATACCGCCTAATTTAGTATATATATTTTTATTGGCTGGTTATACCGCCTAATTTAGTATTTATATTTTTATTGGCTGGTTATACCGCCTTGCATCTTATTCTTATTATTTACTTTAGTTTAAATCTGGCTTCAAAAACCCTTTTTCTTTTATTGTTCTTGAATTTAAGTTTTAAACTATTAACTTATAAACTAAAACCCAATCCCTGAGGACTCGACCCTTGCTAACTACTATACTTACAATTTATCTTTTTAGTGCAAGGTTAAATAAGATACACTCTTTTGGGTGCATCACTATACAACAAGAATTTGAACGGTTAAAATTGGTGTTGGAGGAGACGAGAGATAGGATGGGTCAACAAGAGGTAGTGAATAGAAATCTACAAGATCCCGTGGTAGGTGAGTATCTTGTTGCAAGGTATTCTCTCATTACGCAATTTAATATAGATGATATAAAGCAGTGAAGAGAGAACATATTTCGTTCTAGATGTTTTGTACATGACAGGGTATGTAGTATGATTATTGATGGGAAAAGTTGCATCAATATAGCTAGTACCATCCTAGTTGAGAAGTTAAGCTTACCTTTACTAGAACATCGCAAACCTTATAAGTTGCAATGGTTGACTGAATATGGAGAGGTAGAGGTTAATAAGTAGGTTTTGGTAGCTTTTACCATTGGTAGGTATAGTGATGAGGTGCTTTGTTTATGTAGTACCTATGCATACTGATAAGCTCATAAAATATACATTTTATGCCTTTCTACCTTTAGTTTTTGTTATGTTTTCGATCTTTATTTTGTTTACTTATATTATGTTTTTGAATTTTAGGTACAATAAGGAGAATGAAGTCAAAATATGTCAATAATTATGGTAAAGAGCTTACAAAATCATAATCAAAAGATTAAAGAAGACTCGAGAGTCAAAAAGATCAATTTCTGTTTGCAAACTGATGCACCCAAAAGAGTATATCTTATTTAACCTTGCACTAAAAAGATCAATTGTAAGTATAATGATTAGCAAGGGTCGAGTCCTCAGGGATTGGGTTTTAATCTATGAGTTATTAGTTTATAACTTACGTTCAAAGAAAACCTTAAAAGAAAAGGGGTTTTTGAAGCTAGATTTAAACTAAAGTAAATAATAAGAATAAGATGCAAGGCGGTATAACCAGCCAATAAAAATATATATACTAAATTAGGCGGTATAACCAGCCAATAAAAATAAAACAAAGTTAATATACAAATTAGGCGGTATAACCAGCCAATAAAAATAAATATACTTTTAAAAATAAGCAAACTAGAAAAGTAAGAAAACAAGTAAGTAAGAAGAATCAAATATGAAAAATATGGTTAAGGTTTCATTCTCCACCACTAAACATCATTAAGAATCAATTTCAGATCTATCAATATCAACCAACTATCAAAGTTAACAACCGTAGATAACAACAAGCTCTGTTATCCCAATCTTTCCTTAGTTTGTCGTTAAATAGAACAAGCTCTCTATTTAATCTCTAACCATTAAACAACCTAGAATAAGCTCTCTAAATTCAATTTAATGGCAGCTTTATGATGAGAAAGATAGGTTGATCTAAGCAACAAACACATAAGCTCGGATTGTTCAACTTAGGTTATGTTCCACTTTGCAATTATTGAAAACTTGACCATAATCATTAATCACAAATTGCCACTTATGAATAGGAAATCAAGACAATTACACGGATCAAGACTCCTAGACTAGCAATAGATAATTATCAAGATCTATCTAGTTGTACACCTAAATAAATCAAGACAACATCATGAACAATTCTTGTAGAAGAACATAAACAAATTTGATAGAAAATTAATGATAGATAGAATCTGAAAATCAATCACAAAACATGTCTAGGGCTTTGAAATCACCCTTAACCAAATAGAAGTTTAGCCTAGCATAGGCATTGTAAACATAAACATAAAATTAAAGAGAATCTAAGAAGGAAATAAAAGAAAGAAAGAAGAAGAAGAAAATAAAGAAAAAGAAAACTAGAGAAAAGAAAAAAGAAGAAAACTTAGAGAATTTTATTACAATGGCTAATATCCTACCAATGTACAATATGATCCTCTACAATCATCCAAGGCCCTCTATTTATACACATTTTGAAGGGCTAAATGACAAGAGACAAGCTTTACAAATTTCAAAGGTAGGTATAATAGGTGGGTGCATTTTTCTAACAATTTTCGTCATATTGTATGACAATTTTGATCAGCCAACTTGATGGTCGATTTTGTCAATTTTGGAGGCCTGATCTGATCACATGGTCTTTTAGAAAAATGTTCCCCTATCAGTTACTGATCCATAGCCGTTGGAATCAGCTCATTTGCTAATGGGGATAAGAAGATATGGGCAAAATACGAAAATAGGTCAGCATAGACGTCATTGCACATCAGCCAACTTGATGGTCGATTTCGCTAGGGAAAACGACTCCGTTTCAAGAAGTGTAAAACATGAAAAAGATAGATATGCCTCTTAACTTTGCACGGTTAAAATATCAGCCTTATTGCTTCAGTGATACTCGAGATATAGCCGATATGGCAAAAGGTGTCGGAACTGGAACTGAACTGGATTTGCCCTTAATTCTAGTAATCTGAAATCACTCAAAGAAACTTGTGAAAAACACCAAATTACATAAAAATATAAAAGATCATAAACACAATTAGACTAAACAATAATAACTCGTATTTGACACAAAACAATAATAAAACATAACTAAAAACTATATAATTATACGAGTTATCACAAACCAAGAAGGCAGATTTGACCTCCGGAGCTTGTTGTAATGAAAACATTATATTAAAGTCTTTATTTGAAGAAACTTCCTTCTTCACTTTTGAATCTGACTTGAATACCTTTCCAACGATAGTTGGCACGCCCAAATCGGACAAGAAATGGTTATCAAAATCAGCTAAAAAATTGCAAGATTGATAACTCGTATAATTATATAGTTTTTAGTTATGTTTTATTATTGTTTTGTGTCAAATACGAGTTATTATTGTTTAGTCTAATTGTGTTTATGATCTTTTATATTTTTATGTAATTTGGTGTTTTTCACAAGTTTCTTTGAGTGATTTCAGATTAATAGAATTAAGGGCAAATCCAGTTCAGTTCCAGTTCCGACAGCTTTTGCCATATCAGCTATATCTCGAGTTTCACTGAAGCAATAAGGCTGAAAATTTAACCGTGCAAATTTAAGAGGCATATCTATCTTTTTCATGTTTTACACTTCTTGAAACGGAGTCGTTTTCCCTAGCGAAATCGACCATCAAGTTGGCTGATGTGCAATGACGTCTGTGCTGACCTGTTTTCGTATTTTGACCATATCTGCTTATCCACATCAGCAAATGAGCTGATTCCAATGGCTATGGATCCGTAACTGATACGGGAACCTTTGTCTAGAAGACCATATGATCAGATCAGGCCTCTAATATTGACGAAATCGACCATCAAGTTGGCTGATGTGCAATGACGTCTGTGCTGACATGTTTTCGTATTTTGCCCATATCTGCTTATCCACATCAGCAAATGAGCTGATTCCAACGGCTATGGATCCGTAACTGATAGGGGAACCTTTTTCTAGAAGACCATGTGATCAGATCAGGCCTTCAACATTGACGAAATCGACCATCAAGTTGGCTGATCAAAATTGTCATACAATATGACGAAAATTGTTAGAAAAATTCACCCACCTATTATACCTACCTTTGAAATTTGTAAAGCTTGTCTCTTGTCATTTAGCCTTCCAAAATGTGTATAAATAGAGGGCCTTGGATGATTGTAGAGAATCATATTGTACATAGGTAGGATATTAGCCATTTTAATAAAATTCTCTAAGTTTTCTTCTTCTTTCTTTTCTCTAGTTTTCTTTTTCTTTAGAGAGAGCAAGAGGTTAGATAATTAATATTCTTCCTCTTCTTCTTTCTTTCTTTTATTTTCTTCTTAGATTTTCTTTAATTTTATGTTTATGTTTATAATGCCTATGCTAGGCTAAACTTCTATTTGGTTAAGGGTGATTTAAAAGCCCTAGACATGTTTTGTGATTGCTTTTCAGATTCTATCTATCATTAATTTTCTATCAAAGTTGCTTATGTTCTTCTACAAGAATTGTTCATGATGTTGTCTAGATTTATTTAGGTGTACAACTAGATAGATCTTGATAATTATCTATTGCTAGTTTAGGAGTCTTGATCCGTGTAATTGTCTTGATTTCCTATTCATAAGTGGCAATTTGTGATTAATGATTATGGTCAAGTTTTCAATAATTGCAAAGTGGAACATAACCTAAGTTGAACAATCCGAGCTTATGTGTTTGTTGCTTAGATCAACCTATCTTTCTCATCATAAAGCTGCCATTAAATTGAATTTAGAGAGCTTATTCTAGGTTGTTTAATGGTTAGAGATTAAATAGAGAGCTTGTTCTATTTAACGACAAACTAAGGAAAGATTGGGGTAACAGAGCTTGTTGTTATCTATGGTTGTTAACTTTGATAGTTGGTTGATATTGATAGATCTGAAATTGATTCTTAATGATGTCTAGTGGTGGAGAATGAAACCTTAACCATATTTTTCATATTTGATTCTTCTTACTTATTTGTTTTCTTACTTTTAGTTTGCTTATTTTTTATATTTATTTTTATTGGCTGGTTATACCGCCTAATTTGTATATTAACTTTGTTTTATTTTTATTGGCTGGTTATACCGCCTAATTTAGTATATATATTTTTATTGGCTGGTTATACCGCCTTGCATCTTATTCTTATTATTTACTTTAGTTTAAATCTGGCTTCAAAAACCCCTTTTCTTTTATTGTTCTTGAATTTAAGTTTTAAACTATTAACTTATAAACTAAAACCCAATCCCTGAGGACTCAACCCTTGCTAACTACTATACTTACAATTTATCTTTTTAGTGCAAGGTTAAATAAGATACACTTTTTTGGGTGCATCAAATTTTTGGCGCCGTTGCCGGGGATTGTTTTCTTTAGTTTATTTGTTACTTGGTTTATTCTTATTTTCAGTTCTAATGAGTTTTATTTTCTTGTACATACGGGTTTTTCTGATCAAATTTTGAAAAAAAAAAAAAAAAATTCGATGGAATTGAGCAATCTAACACTTGAAGAGTTGGTGGCATACATGAACATGGAGAATCAACAAGCCAATCTCACCTTCCCAGTTCAACAATTGGCCATGGGAGGATGTCAAGGCCATCAAGTGTTCCAAGACCAAAAGTATGATCATTACTCAAACACTTACCATGAGGGATGGTGGGATCATACTAATTATGGCTACTCGAAAAATTACCAAGAAGTAGATCCTTATGCCAATTACACTCATCCATCTAGCTTCAATCAATCATGGTCCCAAGAACCAGATCTTTTTCAACCACCACATATGACTCAAAACTCAGGTACTTCTTTAGAAGATCTTGTCTATTCTCTTGTTACTGATACATTGCAATTTCAACAGGAAACAAGGGCAAGCATCCAGAGTTTGGAGAAGCAAATGATCCAATTGACTAGTAGTATGGTGGGATGGGTAGCACAAAGATCTGAAGAACTCTCTGCCCAAACGATGATTAACCCAAAGGAGAATGCTACTATTGTGACCTTGAGGAATGAGGAACAAGATGAGGATGAGACAAAATTAGAGATGAATTCTATTCTTGAGGATAATGAAGCCAATGATCCAAATAAGAGTATTTCAGCACCTGAGGTAACGTTTGAGATTCCAATTTTTACTAATGTTTCTTCTCCACCTTTTCCTAGTAGATTCGCAAAGTTCAAGGAGGAAGAACATGAGCAAAACATGCTGGAAACCTTAAACAGTTTGTTTGTGGATGCCATTCAACAAGTACCAACATATGCTCCATTCCTCGATGAGATATGCACCACAAAGGATGATGGAATAATACTTGTAATGGAGAATGCATCCAGTTTTGCGCAAAGAAAGCTTCCTATCAAACGTTCAAATTTGGGAAGTTTCATGTATGAGCCTAACAAGCCTAAAAAGCCAAGAAGGGGTGTTGGTTAGGTTGGACAACTTAAATCAGTACTAATTGGGAAGGCAGTCCAATTAATGAAGAAATTACCAACCTGCCATACTCAGATTTGCTTTCTTTTCCTTTTCCTTTTATTATTTTTTATTGTTTTTATTTATTTATTTTTATGTTTATTTGTTTAGTAATTTAGGATTTTATTTAGAGTTTTTTGTTTTTGAGTCTTTTTAGGTTGTTTTTCTTTCTGATCCTTGTTTTTAAAATAACTAGATGTAAATATAATTTTTATTTTATTTTTTTTAACCCCGGTTAAATCGCGGATAACGGTACTCCGTGATTATTTAAATCGGTTCCATCAGCTACCCACAAAACTGATATTGTATATAAATTTCTCTTTCAATTTCTCTTTCATTTTTTTTTCATTTTTTTTCAGGATGGATGATATTCTCACAAGATTGCAGAAACGATTTCCTCCTTTTCCTCGAAATATTTTACTGAAGCTTTACCAAGTTCGATTTGAAAGATTAAGAATGCTTATGCACAAAGGGATTCCTGGAGACATACGTTGGATAATTGAAGCCAAGGTACGTGAAGATGAATATATTCCTGTTTTGCATTTACCAGGTACAGGTAGAAGCACTTTTGCAAAGAAGCGACGAGCAAAGCGCATGAGTTCAAATTGCCACAAATGTGCACGATGGACGTGTAACGGTAAATGTCGTTCTATTGGGATTCCGTCCTCTAATCGAGATGATAAAATTGAATTCATTAAGGATGGACTGAGTAAGGAGAATTTGGGTAATATCCAACTTTCTCTTGAGACGCATCCTAGTGGAGACGTACAAAGAGAAATTCTTGATTTATGGCCGCAATTCCAAAGGGAATGGCAACATCTTGGGAATCTGATGTTAAAAGACCCTGTTTGCCAGCTTGTAAGAAAACTGGATGGGAAGCATATCCTCGACTCATAGAAGGCGTTTAAGCCGTTTCTGGACGTAAAACCAGAGGAAGATGTGAGCCACAATCACAACTATAATAAATGACTTCTCAGCTTTTGGTTTGATTTGCAATAACTTCATTTTGGTTTAATTTACGTGTTGTTCGATTTGTGTAATTATTCTCTTTTTTCTTATTTGTCTTTTACGGTTGATTTTTCTTCTCTTTTTGATTTTCTTCCTGAAATCACGCAAAAATCTTTTGTTAGGTTAACATTTTCTTCTGATAGGTCAGATACACTTTCGGCGACATTATTACTCTTGTCTGATTCACTACTCAGTCCTCTATATATTACACCATGTACTCATTCTCTTTCAGGCACTCGAAAAAAAAAATGGAAAGTACTTCGTCCCAGCGCATTAAAAAAATTTGTGTCTTTGGAGGTGCTTATCCAGGGAAAAATAACATATTTGCTGATGAAGCCATAAGAGTTGGAGAAATACTTGCCCAACAAAAGATCCAATTGATTTATGGAGGCGGTAGTACGGGTTTAATGGGAGCAGTCGCTACAGCAGCACACGCCGGAGGAAGTCCAGTTCTAGGAATCGTGCCAAAACTATTCACAAGTTTTTGTGGACCTACCGTCGGTAAGGAAATACAAGTCTGGAGTGTCCCTGAACGGATAACAATCATGTACCATTCTGCCGATGCATTCATTGCTCTACCAGGAGGTCTGGGTACATTGGAAGAAATAGCTTGCGTGGCTTCTTGGTCATCTTTGGTCACAAATAAGAAACCCATTGGTTTGCTTAATATTAATGGTTATTTTAGTAATTTGCTTTCATATTTAGATAATGCTGTGGATAATGGATTCATGTTTTCAGAGGCAAGGAGAACCATAATTTATGCTACAACCATTGAAGATTTACTCAAAAAGCTCCAAGCTTATGAGTATTTATCTACTACGATTGTTTCGCAAACGCTCGGAAAAAGAAAAAGAGATATGGACGAGCAAGGAGTGGATTGCACTTTGTCTTTGTGACATTATCTAACATTTTGTTTGTTGTGTCTCAGTTATAATAAGTGGTTAGCAACCTCTACAGGTAATATCTCCTAAATTTTACCTTCTTAAAAAAAAAAAAGTTTGTTGTGTTTTAAGCAATTTAGAAGTATTCATTCTGAACAAGGTCTGAGTAAGGGAAACTTGAGCCTTACCTTGTCAGTTTGATTTCTTCTTTTCAAAAAAAAAAAAATTATTGTGTTTTAAGCCATTTAGAAGTATTCATTCTGAACAAGGTCTGAGTAAAGGAGACTTGAGACATACCTTGTCAGTTTGATTTTAATCTTTTTATGTTTACTTGTTAATTTTTCTTTAGTATTTTAGGATTATTTAGGTTGCATGAGTTTGTTTTGTTTTGTTTTGAGTCTAGTTGTTCCTATTCTTATGTTATTAGTTCTTTTCTCTTACACATGATTCTTTCATTTGGGTTAATAGACTTACATTGAGGACAATGTAAGAATTAAGTGTGGGGGGAATGATTTAGGATTTCTTTTATTTTCGTCTACTATTTTTTTTTATGAGTCTTTATTATTATTATTTTTAGTGTGTTTTAGTTCCTTTTTAATACAATGATGAGATATGAATTGCATAGGTCTAAACTGGTTACTAGTGAGAAGATTTTCATGAGAATTAAGCTTGATACTAATTTTTATGAGCCAATGTTAATATGATATGTTGATTGAGAAAGAAGCATGTTTAGACTTAATCTGACTTGTATAATCATTCTTGTGAGTTTTTGAGCCTAAAATGATTGATGCATTATACAAATCAATCTAATTTCTTTCTTGAGTGCTCTTATATGATTACATGATTCTCTAGAACTTGCTTTAAACCGTTTGAGACTATATTGATGCATGTGACAACATGAATATGATAGCGGCATTAGGATTTTTAGCCAGGGCCAAACAACCATCCCTTATTGATGTTCCAAGAGAACACACCCTTAGTGAACCAATTTGAGCCTACATTGAATAAGCTATCTGATGCACCCAAAAGAGTGTATCTTATTTAACCTTGCACTAAAAAGATAAATTGTAAGTATAGTAGTTAGCAAGGGTCGAGTCCTCAGGGATTGGGTTTTAGTTTATAAGTTAATAGTTTAAAACTTAAATTCAAGAACAATAAAAGAAAAGGGGGTTTTGAAATCAGATTTAAACTAAAGTAAATAATAAGAATAAGATGCAAGGCGGTATAACCAGCCAATAAAAATATATATACTAAATTAGGCGGTATAACCAGCCAATAAAACTATATATACTAAATTAGGCGGTATAACCAGCCAATAAAAATAAAACAAATTTAATATACAAATTAGGCGGTATAACCAGCCAATAAAAATAAATATAAAAAATAAGCAAACTAAAAGTAAGAAAACAAATAAGTAAGAAGAATCAAATATGAAAAATATGGTTAAGGTTTCATTCTCCACCACTAGACATCATTAAGAATCAATTTCAGATCTATCAATATCAACCAACTATCAAAGTTAACAACCGTAGATAACAACAAGCTCTGTTACCCCAATCTTTCCTTAGTTTGTCGTTAAATAGAACAAGCTCTCTATTTAATCTCTAACCATTAAACAACCTAGAATAAGCTCTCTAAATTCAATTTAATGGCAGCTTTATGATGAGAAAGATAGGTTGATCTAAGCAACAAACACATAAGCTCGGATTGTTCAACTTAGGTTATGTTTCACTTTGCAATTATTGAAAACTTGACCATAATCATTAATCACAAATTGCCACTTATGAATAGGAAATCAAGACAATTACACGGATCAAGACTCCTAAACTAGCAATAGATAATTATCAAGATCTATCTAGTTGTACACCTAAATAAATCAAGACAACATCATGAACAATTCTTGTAGAAGAACATAAGCAACTTTGATAGAAAATTAATGATAGATAGAATCTGAAAATCAATCACAAAACATGTCTAGGGCTTTGAAATCACCCTTAACCAAATAGAAGTTTAGCCTAGCATAGGCATTGTAAACATAAACATAAAATTAAAGAAAATCTAAGAAGAAAATAAAAGAAAGAAAGAAGAAGAGGAAGAATATTAATTATCCAACCTCTTGCTCTCTCTAAAGAAAAAGAAAACTAGAGAAAAGAAAGAAAACTAGAGAAAAGAAAGAAGAAGAAAACTTAGAGAATTTTATTAAAATAGCTAATATCCTACCTATGTACAATATGATCCTCTACAATCATCCAAGGCCTTCTATTTATACACATTTTGGAGGGCTAAATGACAAGAGACAAGCTTTACAAATTTCAAAGGTAGGTATAATAGGTGGGTGCATTTTTCTAACAATTTTCGTCATATTGTATGACCATTTTGATCAGCCAACTTGATGGTCGATTTTGTCAATCTTGGAGGCCTGATCTGATCACATGGTCTTCTAGAAACATGTTTCCCTATGAGTTAGTGATTCATAGCCGTTGGAATCAGCTCATTTGCTGATGTGGAGAAGAAGATATAGGCAAAATACGAAAACAGGTCAGCACAGACGTCATTGCACATCAGCCAACTTGATGGTCGATTTCTTCAATATTGGAGGCTTTATCTGATCACATGGTCTTCTAGACAAATGTTCCCCTATCAGTTAGTGATCCATAGCCGTTGGAATCAGCTCATTTACTGATGTGTATCTGACGATATGGTCAAAATACGAAAACTGCTCAGGACAGACGTCATTGCACATCAGCCAACTTGATGGTTGATTTCGCTAGGGAAAACGACTCCGTTTCAAGAAGTGTAAAACATGAAAAAGATAGATATGCCTCTTAACTTTGCACGGTTAAAATTTCAGCCTTATTGCTTCAGTGAAACTCCAGATATAGCTGATATGGCAAAAGGTGTCGGAACTGGAACTGAACTGGATTTGCCCTTAATTCTAGTAATATGAAATCACTCAAAGAAACTTGTAAAAAACACCAAATTACATAAAAATATAAAAGATCATAAACACAATTAGACTAAACAATAATAACTCGTATTTGACACAAAACAATAATAAAACATAACTAAAGACTATATAATTATACGAGTTATCACACCCCCACACTTAGATTGTTGCTAGTCCCTAGCAACGACTCAATAAAAATAAAATAAAAAAATCTAATCTAATCCATTTTCGTAGGAAATCACGGTGGCACTTAGCATGTGACACAAGCCTTTAAACCCCTAGGTGTCCCTAGTGGACGAGTTTAGTCTCGTGAGGGTTTACTAGGACGATACCCACAAACATTGAAAACATAAGAAAAACTAAAAATAATAATTATAACTAATCCTTCCAATATAAATTTGAGATAATCATTGGACAAGTCTTAAAAACTAATCAATAGCTTAAAGGAATTCACAAAAAATCTTGCTTGAATGTAAATAGTTTGAGTTAAGCCAATATTAACATAACATATTTCAATCAAAATAGTGCATATTCAAACTTAATCTCAACTTCTCACATGGGATACTCTCTTGATTTTCACTTTTTAAAGGAGTGGTAAAGTGTTTACACTCAATCAATCTCATGAAAACACTTCTACCATATGCTTGTGTCACACCCCAAATTAAGGGCATGTGACCGGCCAGAGACAAGGTATGCCCCTGCCTCCGAAGCCTGAATATGCCCACGAAACCAAATCAAACAAAATTTCGGCATAATCTCGCCCTACATGGGGGTTTGCCACTCAGTCATCAACATTTACAATGTAATAATCATCAACACATGACATCTCGGTTTGGACACCTCCGATAAGGAGTAACCAAGATGCCCCGCAGCAGACTTAATCATTATAACATCTTATATACACACATACAGTCATATTATATCATAATGGCATAAGCATCACCAGATCATACTAGGCCTTCGTGGCCGTTATACATCATATATCACATAGATACACCAGTTTATAAAATATAAAATACATATACATCATACACAAGATGCGTAGGACCCATGATACCCTAGTGACTGCAAAATGTATCCCACCATCGCCACTGCTTACCATGTCCTGGGTCAATCCGCTTACCATAATTATACGAGCGGCTAGCTATCCGAAACCTGGGAAAAGCTGGGTCTATTAAGATCTGAAAAATAGTGAAAATAAACGGAGTGAGCCGAAAGACTCAGTGAGCATAAGGTTACTAGAAAGAGTACTTGGAAGTTTTGTATTTCATTTCTTAACTATTACAGCATAAACATGACGTATCAAGTATGACTAATTAACCGAAAAGTAATATTTAAAAATTATTCCGGGACTTATAAAAATTATTTGTCCCTTATGAAATCTTCTATGCTGAGTGCTGAATACAAATAGGCCATTGGCCAGCCAAAATCGCTAGCCAAAAATATTTTACAATCGATTTTACGTGTATACCTCTATAAGTATCATTTAGAAAATTTTCATGACTATAACACCAAAACATCCTGGACTTATACCAGTCCGTAATATTTGTCATTCTGGACTATCTTGTCCATATCATCCCGGACTCATCCTGTCCGTATCATCCCGGATTCATCTTGTCCGTACCATCCCGGACTCATCCTGTCCGTACAAAATAGCATCCCGGACATCACCCTGTCCGTAAAACAATAACATCCCGGACATCACCCTGTCCGTAAAACAATAACATCCCGGACATCACCCTGTCCGTACAACAATAGCATCATCACCCTGTCCGTAAAACAATAGCATCCCGGACATCACCCTGTCCGTACAACAATAGCATCCCGGATATCACCTTGTCCGTAAAACAATAGAATCCCGGACGTTACCTTGTCCGTACAATAATAGCATGATATATTAAATTTGTTTATCTTATTAAATGATTTATATAATATGCTAGGTAACAACTTCTACACTAGCATGTTTCTACATATGTTTACATGCATTAGAATTTCACTTAGACATTTTATCAAACAACTTGTGTGCATAACATTTAATCTGCAATGTCTAACTATCCTTAAATACTCAACCATCCTATACAATATTATTCATCAACCAATTTCATAAATTAGCAACCATAATGCCTCAAACACAATTTCATACTATTTTTCATTAATCCGACAAGTACAACCATAATCTACCTTGTTATGACATCTTAATTAAGAATATCTGAGCATTTTATATAGCTCACAATCATTATCATTCAACTCTACAATACTTACCTCATGTAACCATATTAACACTACACTTACGCCATTAATCCGCGTAAGGTTTGAAACTTACCGTTTCCGTGATCCAAGCAATCTTTCGTGTTTCAGTATCCGTATCAATTAACAATGCATATAAAACAACAACTACCTCCTAAATTAACCTAAATACTCACAGTGTTATTTCGAGTATTAAAGCAGCACTTTCGTGACTTTGTCGCGATCCCAGGCGAACTCCACGATATGGGTACCTACGACATCGTCAGGATATTCTGTAAATATTTTACAACTACGGGACACTCAAATTCCCATTATTTATAATAGTTAGCTGATATCCAAAAATTTTCAGCTTAAGAATTTTTTTACAAATAAATTTTTACACTTAGCTCGGATTAAAATTTGGAGCAACAATCAACTAGAAAGTTGCTCACACGATGACAGCAAAGCTAACGGTGGCCTCGAACAACCAAAAAACATGGCGGCACCATCTCAAGGCAAGCTAGGGTTTCAGCCAAACTCATTTTAGCCTCTAAATTTTGATTCAAAGCTATCTGATACTAATTTATGGTTTAAGGAGGCGGAGGAACACCTCCCGTGGCGAAAAAAATGGTGGCAACATGGTGGTTCACCACCACCAATTTTTAGCCCACATGGTTTCTCATAGATAAAGGCAAAATCTTCAAAATATAACATCAAAATCAGGCTTAGAACATGAAGTTACCTTTGAGTTTGTGAAATCTTTGA
Organism: Fremontodendron californicum; assembly: GCA_030761205.1. NCBI lineage: Eukaryota > Viridiplantae > Streptophyta > Magnoliopsida > Malvales > Malvaceae > Fremontodendron > Fremontodendron californicum. The sequence goes on from JAULJL010000037.1 coordinate 8,753,838, forward strand.
AAATTTTGGTGATCTGCCTGGTAAACGGAGGAGAGAGAAAGCTTGGAAGCAAGCTTCCATGGCTTCCCTTCTTTTTTTCACACTTTTCTGGTTCCTCACGTGAAATTGGGGGAGGAGAAGTCTGATTTTCAGACTTAACAAGTGGGCTATGGTCAAATGACCATTTTGCCCCTATTTTGTCTTTTAGTGCCTTAGCAGGCCAACATGAAATTTTAACGCTCGGAAGCCCGTTTTTCACTTTTCTTGACACGGATATGTTCCAAATATGATAATATACTGATATGCATGTTCGAATAATTTTTTTGATATCCCAAAACCCAAATCCGGGCCCCGGAGCGCCAACGGGTCAATATTTTGACTTTTTCGATTTTAGCTCCGATTTTTGTTCTGATTTCACCAGTAGCTTTCTAACATCATTTTATGTCTATATTAATCTATTGATCCATTTAAAACCTTTTTCGGACCTTCCCGCGGTCAGTTTTCGGTTTTTATTCCTTTAGGTTACTTAAGGACTAATCCGGTTTCGACTCCGTTTTTTTTTTCTTGTCATATTCATAATCCTCATATGTTATAACATATGTCCATGTGTTCGATTAGTTTCAAAAAAATTCCGAACCATGTTTTTACGGCAATTTACGTCAAATTCACTAAATGACGAATTAGACGATTTTAGCTATCGGATTTTATTTTAATGTCCAATTTTTTATCTAAACATCATATTATGATCCTATATGATCACTTAGTCCATTGGTACCATTTACGGACTAAAAACAAATTTTTGGGTAAAATTACCAAAATACCCCTGTTCACATTTTACCGATTTTTTTTTCGATTCATGTTCTAACACTCCCAAATAATGTTATATCACATATCAACACGATGTGAAGTTAACTTATCACATTTCAAAGACTTTCTCCTATCCCGACTTTTAGTCAATTTGGGGTTAAATCACTTAATCACTCGATTAAACCCCCAACTCTACAATTTATCATACAACATGTGTACCACATGGTAGCCCATCCTTTCTGTAGGCATTTCAAAGTTTAACCTTGAGCCATCCGCATGTTATAATTGTCTCGAATTGATCTCGTACTTACGAGAGTCTTACAATTCTTCCCCCCTTAATAAAATTTGTCCTCGAATTTTGCATAAAGTCAACTTATATAAAAGTACAAGCACTATCTTTGGCTGTATCACATGAAAATCGTCTGACATGAATCTCCACATCATAAGTACATTAAACACATAGTATACACCACTCATCTCAGGTGATAGGTCTCACTCAATATCTGAAATGGTCTGATATACCTTGGACTCAGCTTGACTCATCCGCCAAAGCTCATAACACTCTTGAAAGGTGAAACTTTCAAGAATACTTAGTCACATGCTATCGGCATACGACTTTTGCCTACTCTAGCAGTTACTAATATATCTTTGATTAACTACACCTTTTTCTAGGTGTACTGTACCATATCTGAACTGAACAACTGATATCCTCCTGTCTTAAATTAACTGACAGGATATTGGCACATCCGGCCATACAATGTCTCGGTCCTAGTTTTGCAATGATCAACAATAAATACACTCAGATTGCAATCCCAAATAATCAATAAGATAAGCCCGAAACTAGATTGAAATACTAGAAATGGTATCATTTGTATACTATACTGAACACTGTTAATATATACAAACTCAATCAATGATAGGTATCGATCCCGATTCTCTTCCGAATCTAGTATATTAACACATAACATGTCCTCAAGGACTGTTCATCTGTCCGTAAATTAAATACGGTACTAAATCGTAACTGTATTTCAGAAGCTACCTGGAATGATCTCCAGAATTTAACTATAAACTTGATGTCTCAATCAAGTACAATAAACACGAAAACTTCACGAAGACCCAATCTGGTCTAAACAAAGCCTAGCACACTGACTTATGTTATACGTAATTTACCCAAAATCAAATGTGCTAATTTAGTCAGTCTATCGATAATCACTCATATAAAATCACATTACTTGCCTACCTTAGACAAGCCTATATCTAGGCCCCATAATGACTTTATCTCAATCCCATTAACCTATTTGAATCTCATTATTGTATATTAAACTCTGTAGCATTACTGCTGGCTTCTGATTCTTAGCTCAGACCTGCTAGCACAGTAAACATTTAATCACCACTCCGTAACAATGTGTTCCATACTCTGTCACTATTAAAACTATTTGAACTCACGATAAATCATAACTTTATCGAGGTGCAACACATAAGAAAAATTGGGTGCCACTTCGAGGATTTTACCTCGAACACCTTCTATCTCGAGGACTACTAATCGATTATATAAATGGGATGTTTCCCTTACTATTAACTATCAGTAATATTTTAAAACATTGTCATAATATTGGCTTTATCCAATGATAGAAAAATAATACACTCATAGTCTTTTAATATTTCCAAAATCAATCTTGTTTCAATCAAATTTTTTTTTCCTCTGATCACACTACACTTCCGCTGCATAGCTCTGACTCATTCTTTCAACTATGCATGCTTAATAATTAACATTGTGTCTCGTATGTTCACTACATTCATTCAATAAACCATTCATTTATACCATATCAATAGATGTAACTTCAGACCAACACTATCATCAAATTATACTCAAGTATCCCCTGCACTGAGTCCCGTATACTATAAAATTTTAGACAAAGTCTATAGTATCTGTATAAATTTGCATACAGTTTGCGATATCAACACACGTCCCGGGTATAGCCCGTAATACCATTAAACATTTTGAATACAATCCAAATATTAAATAACCAGTACTAGGGCAATATGTCTCAATCACGTACAATAACCAGAAAACTCCATATTTCACATAGTCGCGAGATTAATGTGATAATTCATGATTAAATCCATAGCATCTAGTTCCACGTGCTAGCACATAACCCGAACAAAGTTCGTGTGGTGATGATCTGCCAGGCATAGCCCCTCATGTCATCTAAGCTATATGATGATCTCCGCCTGTTAAGGCCCATCATCTTAAACTCAGGAACTAGTGCGAGAATGAAATCTCAAAACTCTCTGGTGCATAGGGGAAACATAAACATCCACATCCGTATATTTATCCGTGTAGATTACCACTAGGCAACAACAACTATATAATCAATATAACCCACTTAGAAACTATACTAGGCTATCATGACTATACCATCAGTTTTATCTGTCTAGGCACGCTACTAGGCTAGCCACAATAAATATACATCAATCTTACGACATTGGAATCCATGCCAAATCATATTCTTATCTTGGTTACTTAGGATCTTCCAAGGCTATATATTTTCATTCAAGCATTAAACCAAAAACCTTGTAGACATAATAATCGCCTTCCTCCTAGGCATTTTCACAAGCACCTTGTGTGTGATTTATAATCCAACTTAAAATATATCTTTTAGCACTCAAATATTACCCAGCCTACAATTTCAGTTTAATATCCAACCACCACCATTTCACAACATCCTCAACATCAATGACAAATCTCGAAACTAGGTTAAAAATACTTCAAAGTTTCTTGAAATACAACTCAATATATAGTGCTCAAATTAAATGAAATCAGTTTGCCAAAACCCAGACTAAAGTTATACCTGTCACCATGGCAGTAGATGATAAATCATGGGCTTGTCCTCTATTGCCCATAGTATGTTCTCTGCCCACAGACTGTTGTTCCCTACCCTAGGAACCCTGACCCGTCTGTAATTCTACTAACCCTGTTGATTGCCCTGGATATGCTGTAGCTGGATGTGGAGCTCGCACTGATGGGGATGAACCTGGGCCTAATGGGCAATGTCTCTTGAAATGCCCTGGCCTGCCACATCTATAACATACGCCAGTCGATCTCTTTCTCCGACTACTGACTTCTCTATCCCTCAACATCCATGATTCTAGGGTTGTTCTAACCCTTAGTCCATATGGCCTTGTTTGCCTAGATGTTTGTCTTTCATATCTCACTCTCTCCCGTGACCTATCCTCGAATCATCTTAATCTCTCGTATTCATGAATTCCTAAATCTCTTTCATTTTCTGGTACAAATTCTCGAAAAAGCTCAACACTAAATTCTGACCACTCGAGGGGAGGGTCATCAATCCGCCTTATGGCTACTAAAGAGATGTACCATGCATGTACCCTACCATACAGCTGAAATCTCACTAATTGTATGGCTCTAGTCGGCGAGCATCCTAAGCCTACACACCGTTGGCCGCACTTTTCTAAAAATCTTCTAGGATCAAAATCGGATTCCACCCCTGCAAAACTAGGTGGTAACGTTCCTTCAAAGTAGGTAAGGTTATATGCTGATAGGGTGTATGTTGTCCCAACAACAACTCATTACTAACAACACCTGGTTGAAGGAATTTGGTCGAACAATCGTGGCTGTCATTGTTCTATCCCCAGCCCTACCAGGGCCTGAATATATTAATATGTTCTGTTCACCATATCCAATAACTATTCATATGTGTCGTCATCTAATACTACTCCAGCAATCCTATCTATTTCCCTAGTAGCAGACCTACTACTATCCTCACTCTAGCCTCTAACCTCAAGGCCAATAAAAATATTATCCAGGACCTCAAGCTCTCGATCCCCCAGTACGTCTCTATATCTATGAGATCGTGATCGTGACAACATCATATTTAGAAAATAAATATATTGTCAGTAATTCCACAATATTCTCGACACAATTCTATATATACTAGCTGGCTTATAGATTAACCGGTGTAATCGCATGTGACGATGGACATCTGTAGGGGCAGTACAGTACTTACAGATACCCTAAGATAACCTGTAAGCAATGCACTACTATCCTACCCTTTTTGCAGTCACTGACCTCTAGACCATGCTCTGATACCACCTTTGTCACACCCCAAATTAAGGGCATGTGACCGGCCAGAGACAAGGTATGCCCCTGCCTCCGAAGCCTGAATATGCCCACGAAACCAAATCAAACAAAATTTCGGCATAATCTCGCCCTACATGGGGGTTTGCCACTCAGTCATCAACATTTACAATGTAATAATCATCAACACATGACATCTCGGTTTGGACACCTCCGATAAGGAGTAACCAAGATGCCCCGCAGCAGACTTAATCATTATAACATCTTATATACACACATACAGTCATATTATATCATAATGGCATAAGCATCACCAGATCATACTAGGCCTTCGTGGCCGTTATACATCATATATCACATAGATACACCAGTTTATAAAATATAAAATACATATACATCATACACAAGATGCGTAGGACCCATGATACCCTAGTGACTGCAAAATGTATCCCACCATCGCCACTGCTTACCATGTCCTGGGTCAATCCGCTTACCATAATTATACGAGCGGCTAGCTATCCGAAACCTGGGAAAAGCTGGGTCTATTAAGATCTGAAAAATAGTGAAAATAAACGGAGTGAGCCGAAAGACTCAGTGAGCATAAGGTTACTAGAAAGAGTACTTGGAAGTTTTGTATTTCATTTCTTAACTATTACAGCATAAACATGACGTATCAAGTATGACTAATTAACCGAAAAGTAATATTTAAAAATTATTCCGGGACTTATAAAAATTATTTGTCCCTTATGAAATCTTCTATGCTGAGTGCTGAATACAAATAGGCCATTGGCCAGCCAAAATCGCTAGCCAAAAATATTTTACAATCGATTTTACGTGTATACCTCTATAAGTATCATTTAGAAAATTTTCATGACTATAACACCAAAACATCCTGGACTTATACCAGTCCGTAATATTTGTCATTCTGGACTATCTTGTCCATATCATCCCGGACTCATCCTGTCCGTATCATCCCGGATTCATCTTGTCCGTACCATCCCGGACTCATCCTGTCCGTACAAAATAGCATCCCGGACATCACCCTGTCCGTAAAACAATAACATCCCGGACATCACCCTGTCCGTAAAACAATAACATCCCGGACATCACCCTGTCCGTACAACAATAGCATCATCACCCTGTCCGTAAAACAATAGCATCCCGGACATCACCCTGTCCGTACAACAATAGCATCCCGGATATCACCTTGTCCGTAAAACAATAGAATCCCGGACGTTACCTTGTCCGTACAATAATAGCATGATATATTAAATTTGTTTATCTTATTAAATGATTTATATAATATGCTAGGTAACAACTTCTACACTAGCATGTTTCTACATATGTTTACATGCATTAGAATTTCACTTAGACATTTTATCAAACAACTTGTGTGCATAACATTTAATCTGCAATGTCTAACTATCCTTAAATACTCAACCATCCTATACAATATTATTCATCAACCAATTTCATAAATTAGCAACCATAATGCCTCAAACACAATTTCATACTATTTTTTCATTAATCCGACAAGTACAACCATAATCTACCTTGTTATGACATCTTAATTAAGAATATCTGAGCATTTTATATAGCTCACAATCATTATCATTCAACTCTACAATACTTACCTCATGTAACCATATTAACACTACACTTACGCCATTAATCCGCGTAAGGTTTGAAACTTACCGTTTCCGTGATCCAAGCAATCTTTCGTGTTTCAGTATCCGTATCAATTAACAATGCATATAAAACAACAACTACCTCCTAAATTAACCTAAATACTCACAGTGTTATTTCGAGTATTAAAGCAGCACTTTCGTGACTTTGTCGCGATCCCAGGCGAACTCCACGATATGGGTACCTACGACATCGTCAGGATATTCTGTAAATATTTTACAACTACGGGACACTCAAATTCCCATTATTTATAATAGTTAGCTGATATCCAAAAATTTTCAGCTTAAGAATTTTTTTACAAATAAATTTTTACACTTAGCTCGGATTAAAATTTGGAGCAACAATCAACTAGAAAGTTGCTCACACGATGACAGCAAAGCTAACGGTGGCCTCGAACAACCAAAAAACATGGCGGCACCATCTCAAGGCAAGCTAGGGTTTCAGCCAAACTCATTTTAGCCTCTAAATTTTGATTCAAAGCTATCTGATACTAATTTATGGTTTAAGGAGGCGGAGGAACACCTCCCGTGGCGAAAAAAATGGTGGCAACATGGTGGTTCACCACCACCAATTTTTAGCCCACATGGTTTCTCATAGATAAAGGCAAAATCTTCAAAATATAACATCAAAATCAGGCTTAGAACATGAAGTTACCTTTGAGTTTGTGAAATCTTTGAAAATTTTGGTGATCTGCCTGGTAAACGGAGGAGAGAGAAAGCTTGGAAGCAAGCTTCCATGGCTTCCCTTCTTTTTTTCACACTTTTCTGGTTCCTCACGTGAAATTGGGGGAGGAGAAGTCTGATTTTCAGACTTAACAAGTGGGCTATGGTCAAATGACCATTTTGCCCCTATTTTGTCTTTTAGTGCCTTAGCAGGCCAACATGAAATTTTAACGCTCGGAAGCCCGTTTTTCACTTTTCTTGACACGGATATGTTCCAAATATGATAATATACTGATATGCATGTTCGAATAATTTTTTTGATATCCCGAAACCCAAATCCGGGCCCCGGAGCGCCAACGGGTCAATATTTTGACTTTTTCGATTTTAGCTCCGATTTTTGTTCTGATTTCACCAGTAGCTTTCTAACATCATTTTATGTCTATATTAATCTATTGATCCATTTAAAACCTTTTTCGGACCTTCCCGCGGTCAGTTTTCGGTTTTTATTCCTTTAGGTTACTTAAGGACTAATCCGGTTTCGACTCCGTTTTTTTTTTCTTGTCATATTCATAATCCTCATATGTTATAACATATGTCCATGTGTTCGATTAGTTTCAAAAAAATTCCGAACCATGTTTTTACGGCAATTTACGTCAAATTCACTAAATGACGAATTAGACGATTTTAGCTATCGGATTTTATTTTAATGTCCAATTTTTTATCTAAACATCATATTATGATCCTATATGATCACTTAGTCCATTGGTACCATTTACGGACTAAAAACAAATTTTTGGGTAAAATTACCAAAATACCCCTGTTCACATTTTACCGATTTTTTTTTCGATTCATGTTCTAACACTCCCAAATAATGTTATATCACATATCAACACGATGTGAAGTTAACTTATCACATTTCAAAGACTTTCTCCTATCCCGACTTTTAGTCAATTTGGGGTTAAATCACTTAATCACTCGATTAAACCCCCAACTCTACAATTTATCATACAACATGTGTACCACATGGTAGCCCATCCTTTCTGTAGGCATTTCAAAGTTTAACCTTGAGCCATCCGCATGTTATAATTGTCTCGAATTGATCTCGTACTTACGAGAGTCTTACAGCTTGCTTGTCCACCTATTCTCTACTATTTAGATCATACAACTTCATAAATCAAGAGGTCTTTATTCAAGGTTGTAATGGGGCCAAAGTGTTATAATGTGGTTAAAGAACAAAAGGATAAAGATATCACAAAGGTTCCAAAGAGTTCATAGAGTTTAGAGACATAATAGGATCATACAAATAAAACTTCTCAAAACTCTTATAAAGCACATAATCACCTAGGCCGAATATTCATGTTGGGCCTTTTCTTCATTCTAAACAACTTTGTAACATCTTTTTCTTTTTCCACAAATTCAAGAGATGATTCATATTTTTTTTACATAGGAATGTATTTGCCAGTATTCCATTTCTTTTTCTCTTGACTTGACTTTTCTTTTCTTTTCCCCCCACACTTATTTCTTGTTTCTAACCCAAATTTTTAACTAAAAATATCCCTTGTCTTTGCAACTTGTCTCAAAACATGCTAATTCATCTTTGGAACAAAGGTAAAGATATAAGTATATTTAGGTTAGGGACAAGTTATGGTTACCAAAGAGATAGCTTATTCAATGTAGGCTCAAATTGGTTCACTAAGGGTGTGTTCTCTTGGAACATCAATAAGGGATGGCTGTTTGGCCCTGGCTAAAAATCCTAATGCCTCTATCATATTCATGTTGTCACATGTATCAATATAGTCTCAAACGGTTTAAAGCAAGTTCTAGAGAATCATGTAATCATAAGAGCACTCAAGAAAGAAATTAGATTGATTTGTATAATGCATCAATCATTTTAGGCTCAAAAACTCACAAGAATGATTATACAAGTCAGATTAAGTCTAAACATGCTTCTTTCTCAATCAACATATCATATTAACATTGGCTCATAAAAAGGTTGACATCAAGCTCAATTCTCATGAAAATCTTCTCACTAATAAATATGTTTTAGACTTATGCAATTCATATCTCATCATTGTATTAAAAAGGAACTAAAACACACTAAATAATAATAATAATAATAAAGACTCATAAAAAAAAAATAGTAGACAAAAATAAAAGAAATCCAAAATCATTCCCCCCACACTTAATTCTTACATTGTCCTCAATGTAAGTCTATTAACCCAAATGAAAGAATCATGTGTAAGAGAAAAGAACTAATAACATAAGAATAGGAATAACTAGACTCAAAACAAAAAAAACTCATGCAACCTAAATAATCCTAAAATACTAAACAAAAATTAACAAGTAAACGTAAAAAGATTAAAATCAAACTGACAAGGTATGTCTCAAGTCTCCCTTACTCAAACCTTGTTTAGAATGAATACTTCTAAATTGCTTAAAACACAACAAACTTTTTTTTTTGAAAAGAAGAAATCAAACTGACAAGGTATGTCTCAAGTCTCCCTTACTCAGACCTTGTTCAGAATGAATACTTCTAAATTGCTTAAAACACAACAAACTTTTTTTTTTTTTTTAAGAAGGTAAAATTTAGGAGATATTACCTGTAGAGGTTGCTAACCACTTATTATAACTGAGACACAACAAACAAAATGTTAGATAATGTCACAAAGACAAAGTGCAATCCACTCCTTGCTCGTCCATATCTCTTTTTCTTTTTCCGAGCGTTTGCGAAACAACCGTAGCAGATAAATACTCTTAAGCTTGGAGCTTTTTGAGTAAATCTTCAATGGTTGTAGCAGAAATTATGGTTCTCCTTGCCTCTGAAAACATGAATCCATTATCCACAGCATTATCTAAATATGAAAGCAAATTACTAAAATAACCATTAATATTAAGCAAACCAATGGGTTTCTTATTTGTGACCAAAGATGACCAAGAAGCCACGCAAGCTATTTCTTCCAATGTACCCAGACCTCCTGGTAAAGCAATGAATCCATCGGCAGAATGGTACATGATTGTTATCCGTTCAGGGATACTCCAGACTTGTATTTCCTTACCCACGGTAGGTCCACAAAAACCTGTGAATAGTTTTGGCACGATTCCTAGAACTGGACTTCCTCCGGCGTGTGCTGCTGTAGCGACTGCTCCCATTAAACCCGTACTACCGCCTCCATAAATCAACTGGATCTTTTGTTGGGCAAGTATTACTCCAACTCTTATGGCTTCATCAGCGAATATGTTATTTTTCCCTGGATAAGCACCTCCAAAAACACAAATTTTTTTAATGCGTTGGGACGAAGTACTTTCCATTTTTTTTTTCTTCGAGTGCCTGAAAGAGAATGAGTACATGGTGTAATATATAGAGGACTCAGTAGTGAATCAGACAAGAGTAATAATGTCGCCGAAAGTGTATCTGACCTGTCAGAAGAAAATGTTAACCTAACAAAAGATTTTTGCGTGATTTCAGGAAGAAAATCAAAAAGAGAAGAAAAAATCAACCGTAAAAGACAAATAAAAAAAAAAACGAGAATAGTTACACAAATCGAACAACACGTAAATTAAACCAAAATAAAGTTATTGCAAATCAAACCAAAAGCTGAGAAGTCATTTATTGTAGTTGTGATTGTGGCTCACATCTTCCTCTGGTTTTACGTCCAGAAACGGCTTAAACGCCTTCTATGAGTCGAGGATATGCTTCCCATCCAGTTTTCTTACAAGCTGGCAAACAGGGTCTTTTAACATCAGATTCCCAAGATGTTGCCATTCCCTTTGGAATTGCGACCATAAATCAAGAATTTCTCTTTGTACGTCTCCACTAGGATGCGTCTCAAGAGAAAGTTGGATATTACCCAAATTCTCCTTACTCAGTCCATCCTTAATGAATTCAATTTTATCATCTCGATTAGAGGACGGAATCCCAATAGAACGACATTTACCGTTACACGTCCATCGTGCACATTTGTGGCAATTTGAACTCATGCGCTTTGCTCGTCGCTTCTTTGCAAAAGTGCTTCTACCTGTACCTGGTAAATGCAAAACAGGAAGATATTCATCTTCACGTACCTTGGCTTCAATTATCCAACGTATGTCTCCAGGAATCCCTTTGTGCATAAGCATTCTTAATCTTTCAAATCGAACTTGGTAAAGCTTCAGTAAAATATTTCGAGGAAAAGGAGGAAATCGTTTCTGCAATCTTGTGAGAATATCATCCATCCTGAAAAAAATGAAAAAAAAAAAATGAAAGAGAAATTGAAAGAGAAATTTATATACAATATCAGTTTTGTGGGTAGCTGATGGAACCGATTTAAATAATCACGGAGTACCGTTATCCGCCATTTAACCGGGGTTAAAAAAAATAAAATAAAAATTATATTTACATCTAGTTATTTTAAAAACAAGGATCAGAAAGAAAAACAACCTAAAAAGACTCAAAAACAAAAAACTCTAAATAAAATCCTAAATTACTAAACAAATAAACATAAAAATAAATAAATAAAAACAATAAAAAATAATAAAAGGAAAAGGAAAAGAAAGCAAATCTGAGTATGGCAGGTTGGTAATTTCTTCATTAATTGGGCTGCCTTCCCAATTAACACTTGAGTTAGTGTTTTGAATCTAACCAACACCCCTTCTTGGCTTTTTACGCTTGTCAGGCTCATACATGAAATTTTCCAAATTTATGCGTTTGAGAGGTAGCTTTCTTTGCACAACAGTGGATGTATTCTCCATTACAAGTATTATTCCATCATCCTTGGTGGTGCATATCTCATCGAGGAATGATGCATCTTTTGGTACTTGTTGAATGACATCCACAAACAAACTGTTTAAGGTTTCCAGCGTGTCTTGTTCATGTTCATCCTCCTTGAACTTTGCGAATCTACTAGGAAAAGGTGGAGAAGAAACATTAGTAAAAATTGGAATCTCAAACGTTACCTCAGGTGCTGAAATACTCTTATTTGGATCATTGGCTTCATTATCCTCAAGAATAGAATTCATCTCTAATTTTGTCTCATCCTCATCTTGTTCCTCATTCCTCAAGGTCACAATAGTAGTATTCTCCTTTGGGTTAATCATTGTTTGGGCAGGGAGTTCTTCAGATCTTTGTGCTACCCATCCCACCATACTACTAGTCAATTGGATCATTTGCTTTTCCAAACTCTGGATGCTTGCCCTTGTTTCCTGTTGAAATTGCAATGTATCAGTAACAAGAGAATAGACAAGATCTTCTAAAGAAGTACCTGAGTTTTGAGTCATATGTGGTGGTTGAAAAAGATCTGGTTCTTGGGACCATGATTGATTGAAGCTAGATGGATGAGTGTAATTGGCATAAGGATCTACTTCTTGGTAATTTTTCGAGTAGCCATAATTAGTATGATCCCACCATCCCTCATGGTAAGTGTTTGAGTAATGATCATACTGTTGGTCTTGGAACACTTGATGGCCTTGACATCCTCCCATGGCCAATTGTTGAACTGGGAAGGTGAGATTGGCTTGTTCATTCTCCATGTTCATGTATGCCACCAACTCTTCAAGTGTTAGATTGCTCAATTCCATCGTTTTTTTTTTTTTTTATATTTTTTTTTCAAAATTTGATCAGAAAAACCCGTATGTACAAGAAAATAAAACTCATTAGAACTGAAAATAAGAATAAACCAAGTAACAAATAAACTAAAGAAAACAATCCCCGGCAACGGCGCCAAAATTTTGATGCACCCAAAAGAGTGTATCTTATTTAACCTTGCACTAAAAAGATAAATTGTAAGTATAGTAGTTAGCAAGGGTCGAGTTCTCAGGGATTGGGTTTTAGTTTATAAGTTAATAGTTTAAAACTTAAATTCAAGAACAATAAAAGAAAAGGGGGTTTTGAAATCAGATTTAAACTAAAGTAAATAATAAGAATAAGATGCAAGGCGGTATAACCAGCCAATAAAAATATATATACTAAATTAGGCGGTATAACCAGCCAATAAAACTATATATACTAAATTAGGCGGTATAACCAGCCAATAAAAATAAAACAAATTTAATATACAAATTAGGCGGTATAACCAGCCAATAAAAATAAATATAAAAAATAAGCAAACTAAAAGTAAGAAAACAAATAAGTAAGAAGAATCAAATATGAAAAATATGGTTAAGGTTTCATTCTCCACCACTAGACATCATTAAGAATCAATTTCAGATCTATCAATATCAACCAACTATCAAAGTTAACAACCGTAGATAACAACAAGCTCTGTTACCCCAATCTTTCCTTAGTTTGTCGTTAAATAGAACAAGCTCTCTATTTAATCTCTAACCATTAAACAACCTAGAATAAGCTCTCTAAATTCAATTTAATGGCAGCTTTATGATGAGAAAGATAGGTTGATCTAAGCAACAAACACATAAGCTCGGATTGTTCAACTTAGGTTATGTTCCACTTTGCAATTATTGAAAACTTGACCATAATCATTAATCACAAATTGCCACTTATGAATAGGAAATCAAGACAATTACACGGATCAAGACTCCTAAACTAGCAATAGATAATTATCAAGATCTATCTAGTTGTACACCTAAATAAATCAAGACAACATCATGAACAATTCTTGTAGAAGAACATAAGCAACTTTGATAGAAAATTAATGATAGATAGAATCTGAAAATCAATCACAAAACATGTCTAGGGCTTTGAAATCACCCTTAACCAAATAGAAGTTTAGCCTAGCATAGGCATTGTAAACATAAACATAAAATTAAAGAAAATCTAAGAAGAAAATAAAAGAAAGAAAGAAGAAGAGGAAGAATATTAATTATCCAACCTCTTGCTCTCTCTAAAGAAAAAGAAAACTAGAGAAAAGAAAGAAGAAGAAAACTTAGAGAATTTTATTAAAATAGCTAATATCCTACCTATGTACAATATGATCCTCTACAATCATCCAAGGCCTTCTATTTATACACATTTTGGAGGGCTAAATGACAAGAGACAAGCTTTACAAATTTCAAAGGTAGGTATAATAGGTGGGTGCATTTTTCTAACAATTTTCGTCATATTGTATGACCATTTTGATCAGCCAAATTGATGGTCGATTTTGTCAATCTTGGAGGCCTGATCTGATCACATGGTCTTCTAGAAACATGTTTCCCTATGAGTTAGTGATTCATAGCCGTTGGAATCAGCTCATTTGCTGATGTGGAGAAGAAGATATAGGCAAAATACGAAAACAGGTCAGCACAGACGTCATTGCACATCAGCCAACTTGATGGTCGATTTCTTCAATATTGGAGGCTTTATCTGATCACATGGTCTTCTAGACAAATGTTCCCCTATCAGTTAGTGATCCATAGCCGTTGGAATCAGCTCATTTACTGATGTGTATCTGACGATATGGTCAAAATACGAAAACTGCTCAGGACAGACGTCATTGCACATCAGCCAACTTGATGGTTGATTTCGCTAGGGAAAACGACACCGTTTCAAGAAGTGTAAAACATGAAAAAGATAGATATGCCTCTTAACTTTGCACGGTTAAAATTTCAGCCTTATTGCTTCAGTGAAACTCCAGATATAGCTGATATGGCAAAAGGTGTCGGAACTGGAACTGAACTGGATTTGCCCTTAATTCTAGTAATATGAAATCACTCAAAGAAACTTGTGAAAAACACCAAATTACATAAAAATATAAAAGATCATAAACACAATTAGACTAAACAATAATAACTCGTATTTGACACAAAACAATAATAAAACATAACTAAAGACTATATAATTATACGAGTTATCACTATCTCTTTGGTAACCATAACTTGTCCCTAACCTAAATATACTTATATCTTTACCTTTGTTCCAAAGATGAATTAGCATGATTTGAGACAAGTTGCAAAGACAAGGGATATTTTTTGGTTAGAAACAAGAAATAAGTGTGGGGGGAAAAGAAAAGAAAAGTCAAGAGAAAAAGAAATGGAATACTGGCAAATACATTCCTATAAAAAAAAAATGAATCATCTCTTGAATTTGTGGAAAAAGAAAAAGATGTTACAAAGTTGTTTAGAATGAAGAAAAGGCCCAACATGAATATCCGGCCTAGGTGACTATGTACTTGTAAAGAGTTTTGAGAAGTTTCTTTGTATAATCTTTTTATGTCTCTAAACTTTATGAACTCTTTGGAACCTTTGTGATATCTTTATCCTTTTGTTCTTCAACCACATTACAAACCCCTTGGCCCCATTACAACCTTGATTAAAGACCTCTTGATTCATGAAGTTGTATGATCTAAATAGTGGAGAATAGGTGGACAAGCAAGAATATGGTAGAACTGTTTTCATGAGATTGATTGAGTGTAAACACTTCACCACTACTTTAAAGAGTGAAAATCATGAGGGTATCCCATGTGAGTAGTTGAGATTAAGTTTGAATATGCACTAATTTGATTGAAATATGTTATGTTAATATTGGCTTAACTCAAACAATTTACATTCAAGTATGATTTTTTGTGAAATTCTTTAAGCTATTGATTAGTTTATAAGACTTGTTCAAAGATTGTCTCTAATTTGTATTGAAAGGATTAGGAGTAAATATTTTTAGTATATGTAGTTTATTTATATTTTAGTTTTTCAATGTTTGTGGGTATCGTTCTAGTAAACCCTCACGAGACTAAACTCGTCCACTAGGGACACCTAGGGGTTTAAAGGCTTGTGTCACATGCTAAGTGCCACCGTGATTTCCTACGAAAGTGGATTAGATTTTCTTATTTTCTTTTTATTGAGTCGTTGCTAGGGACTAGCAACAATCTAAGTGTGGGGGTGTGATAACTCGTATAATTATATAGTTTTTAGTTATGTTTTATTATTGTTTTGTGTCAAATACGAGTTATTATTGTTTAGTCTAATTGTGTTTATGATCTTTTATATTTTTATGTAATTTGGTGTTTTTCACAAGTTTCTTTGAGTGATTTCAGATTACTAGAATTAAGGGCAAATCCAGTTCAGTTCCAGTTCCGACAGCTTTTGCCATATCAGCTATATCTCGAGTTTCACTGAAGCAATAAGGCTGAAAATTTAACCGTGCAAATTAAGAGGCATATCTATCTTTTTCATGTTTTACACTTCTTGAAACGGAGTCGTTTTCCCTAGCGAAATCGACCATCAAGTTGGCTGATGTGCAATGACGTCTGTGCTGACCTGTTTTCGTATTTTGCCCATATCTGCTTATCCACATCAGCAAATGAGCTGATTCCAATGGCTATGGATCCGTAACTGATACGGGAACCTTTGTCTAGAAGACCATATGATCAGATCAGGCCTCTAATATTGACGAAATCGACCATCAAGTTGGCTGATGTGCAATGACGTCTGTGCTGACATGTTTTCGTATTTTACCCATATCTGCTTATCCACATCAGAAAATGAGCTGATTCCAACGGCTATGGATCCGTAACTGATAGGGGAACCTTTTTCTAGAAGACCATGTGATCAGATCAGGCCTTCAACATTGACGAAATCGACCATCAAGTTGGCTGATCAAAATTGTCATACAATATGACGAAAATTGTTAGAAAAATTCACCCACCTATTATACCTACCTTTGAAATTTGTAAAGCTTGTCTCTTGTCATTTAGCCTTCCAAAATGTGTATAAATAGAGGGCCTTGGATGATTGTAGAGAATCATATTGTACATAGGTAGGATATTAGCCATTTTAATAAAATTCTCTAAGTTTTCTTCTTCTTTCTTTTCTCTAGTTTTCTTTTTCTTTAGAGAGAGCAAGAGGTTGGATAATTAATATTCTTCCTCTTCTTCTTTCTTTCTTTTATTTTCTTCTTAGATTTTCTTTAATTTTATGTTTATGTTTATAATGCCTATGCTAGGCTAAACTTCTATTTGGTTAAGGGTGATTTCAAAGCCCTAGACATGTTTTGTGATTGATTTTCAGATTCTATCTATCATTAATTTTCTATCAAAGTTGCTTATGTTCTTCTACAAGAATTGTTCATGATGTTGTCTAGATTTATTTAGGTGTACAACTAGATAGATCTTGATAATTATCTATTGCTAGTTTAGGAGTCTTGATCCGTGTAATTGTCTTGATTTCCTATTCATAAGTGGCAATTTGTGATTAATGATTATGGTCAAGTTTTCAATAATTGCAAAGTGGAACATAACCTAAGTTGAACAATCCGAGCTTATGTGTTTGTTGCTTAGATCAACCTATCTTTCTCATCATAAAACTGCCATTAAATTGAATTTAGAGAGCTTATTCTAGGTTGTTTAATGGTTAGAGATTAAATAGAGAGCTTGTTCTATTTAACGACAAACTAAGGAAAGATTGGGGTAACAGAGCTTGTTGTTATCTACGGTTGTTAACTTTGATAGTTGGTTGATATTGATAGATCTGAAATTGATTCTTAATGATGTCTAGTGGTGGAGAATGAAACCTTAACCATATTTTTCATATTTGATTCTTCTTACTTATTTGTTTTCTTACTTTTAGTTTGCTTATTTTTTATATTTATTTTTATTGGCTGGTTATACCGCCTAATTTGTATATTAACTTTGTTTTATTTTTATTGGCTGGTTATACCGCCTAATTTAGTATATATATTTTTATTGGCTGGTTATACCGCCTTGCATCTTATTCTTATTATTTACTTTAGTTTAAATCTGGCTTCAAAAACCCCTTTTCTTTTATTGTTCTTGAATTTAAGTTTTAAACTATTAACTTATAAACTAAAACCCAATCCCTGAGGACTCGACCCTTGCTAACTACTATACTTACAATTTATCTTTTTAGTGCAAGGTTAAATAAGATACACTTTTTTGGGTGCATCAAAGATGGTGCAACAAAAAAATACAAGGCAGTATGCTCGGGCGCCTAGGCGCCAATAATTCGGGAAAAACCGCAAAAAACTTGCCAAAAACATGATTTTTTCAGCCCCAAACCTACTTGTGCAGCAAGGACTTGTTCCCAGGGTTTTAAAACTCTATAAATACCATCTTTTGAGCCATAAACTATCTATATTTTGAGTAGACTCAAGGATCATCATTCTTCTTCTTCTTCTTCTTCTCTATTCTCTTAGTTTTCTTTTAGTTTTTCTTCTTAGTTTCTGATGTGAACCCTAGGGGTTAAACCCTTTGAACCCACTAACAAATTGAAATACCTAACCCAGAAAAGCCAAGATTCAGGCAAAGAAAACTTAAACCCTTAAAAGCTTGTTTCAAAGAACCTAGATTAAGCATGTAAACTAGACCCTAAGAACTCTCGTTTCAAGAACCTAAGTTTGATAGGTTGAACGCCACAAAGAAAGAATTCTTTGATAAGTTCCAAAGTTCTTTCAAGAACTAAAAAGAGTGAAACACTCACTTTGAATAAATTCAAACTCAATTGATCAAAAGATAATTGAAGTAGGCTGCTAAGACATATATTTATAGTCTCCCTACAATAACCCTAATCTACTAAGTAATAATATGTAAAATATGGGCTGAACATACTCAAACCCAAACCTAAATAATTAAAAGATGTCCATGTTACCTAATATAGGTCCAAATGTCTAAGTAATTATAAAAATTAAAATAAGCCCAAATAAGCCCTCTTAATGTGCCATCTTGTGTTCTTGAACCACATGGACCAAACTTGGATGCAAGCCCATCTTGCATGTTGAAGCCTTTCTTGAATAACTTGCAACATGGCCCAAGTGAATTCCATCCATTCTTGCCATGTTTCCTAGATCTTCTTGGATCTTGGCCCATATAAAAATTGCCATGGGATTGAGTCATCTTGGATCCTATCAGTTTCTTTTATGTATATGTTGACATTGCCTATTGATGCACCCAAAAGAGTGTATCTTATTTAACCTTGCACTAAAAAGATCAATTGTAAGTATAGTAGTTAGCAAGGGTCGAGTCCTCAGGGATTGGGTTTTAGTTTACAAGTTGATAGTTTAAAACTTAAATTCAAGAACAATAAAAAAAAAGGTTTTTTTGAAATCAGATTTAAACTAAAGTAAATAATAAGAATGAGAAAACAAGTAATTAAGAATAAATCAAATATGAGAGAAATATGGTTAAGGTTTCATTCTCCACCACTAGACATCATTAAGAACCAATTTCAGATCTATCAATATCAACCAACTATCAAAGTTAACAACCGTAGATAACAACAAGCTCTGTTATCCCAATCTTTCCTTAGTTTGTCGTTAAATAGAACAAGCTCTCTATTTAATCTCTAACCATCAAACAACCTAGAATAAGCTCTCTAAATTCAATTTAATGGCAGCTTTATGATGAGAAAGATAGGTTGATCTAAGTAACAAACACATAAGCTCGGATTGTTCAACTTAGGTTATGTTCCACTTTGCAATTATCGAAAACTTGACCATAATCATTAATCACAAATTGCCACTTATGAATAGGAAATCAAGACAATTACACGGATCAAGACTCCTAAACTAGCAATAGATAATTATCAAGATCTATCTAGTTGTACACCTAAACAAATCAAGACAACATCATGAACAATTCTTGTAGAAGAACATAAGCAACTTTGATAGAAAATTAATGATAGATAGAATCTGAAAATCAATTATAAAACATGTCTAGGGCTTTGAAATCACCCTTAACCAAATAAAAGTTTAACCTAGCATACGCATTGTAAACATAAACATAAAATTAAAGAGAATCTAAGAAGGAAATAAAAGAAAGAAAGAAGAAGAAGAAAATAAAGAAAAAGAAAACTAGAGAAAGGAAAGTAGAAGAAAAACTTAGAGAATTTTATTATAATGGCTAATATCCTACCAAACTACAATGTCTCTTACAATCATCCCAAGGCCCTCTATTTATACACATTTTGGAGAGCTAAATGACAAGAGACAAGCTTTATAAATTTCAAAGGTAGGTATAATAGGTGGGTGCATTTTTCTAACAATTTTCGTCATATTGTATGACAATTCTGATCAGCCAGCTTGATGGTTGATTTTGTCAATGTTGGATGCTTGATCTGATCAAATGGTCTTCTAGAAAAATGTTCCCCTGTTAGTTTGTGATCCATAGCCGTTGGAATCAGCTCATTTGCTGATGTGGATCAGAAGATATGGTCAAAATACCAAAACTGGTCAGCACAGACGTCATTGCACATCAGCCAACTTGATGGTTGATTTCGCTAGGGAAAACGACTCCGTTTCAAGAAGTGTAAAGCATGAAAAAGATAGATATGCCTCTTAAATTTGCACTGTAAAAATTTCAGCCTTAATGCTTCAGTGAAACTCCAGATATAGCTGATATAGCAAAAGGTGTCGGAACTGGAACTGAACTGGATTTGCCCTTAATTCTTGATTTAACCTAGTAATCTGAAATCACTCAAAGAAACTAGTGAAAAACACCAAATTACATAAAAATATAAAAGATCATAAACACAATTAGACTAAGCAATAATAACTCATATTTGACACAAAAAAAATAATAAAACATAACTAAAAACTATATAATTATACGAGTTATCACACCCCCACACTTAGATTGTTGCTAGTCCCTAACAACGACTCAATCCTAGAAAAAAATAAACAGGAAACAAGTTAAAGGGATCTCAAATAAACAAGCAAGATCAAGCGTAAGAATTGGCAAGGCATCTAATTAAGTATCATTGGCATATTAAGTTCGAGTAAAGGGTCAATGAGATTAAAATTGAAGGCATTACCGTACGATTGAGGAACTTCCTTCTTGGCGAGACTTTAGCTTGCCATGGAGGACTAGGCAAACTATAGCTTCATAAGTACACATGCTAAGATTCTTGTCACCGCAGTTCACAAGTGAACTTGACAAATCTGATCGGTACAGAGATGAATCTGAGGCTTATGGACAAGTGAGGGGTGGAATGTTCAAACATAATCTGAGGTTTATCACAAGTTAGGCTCAAGAAATATAATAATAATTTGATCAATCCTCTCAAAATATTTCCATTCTCACTCATCCTTAGTCCTATGTTCAACATAAATATTTTGAAAAGAAAACAAAAAGCAAGAAAAGACTCGATCCAAAGAAAATAGAAAAGTAAAAACCTCTCTATAATGAAGAACCTCGAATCTTGAATTCTGATTTTTTTTTTTAAGCATAAGTGATTTTCTTTTGATTTGTACCCTCATTGGGACATCTTTTATGCACAATCACATCTATTCATAATCATCATTCTTGTTTTTTTTTCTTCAAAAATTACATTGGATTCCATACTTTCTTTCTTTTTCTTTCTTTTCATTCAATTGATCAAACAAGACAGATTTTCATCAGCTTTTTTTTTTTCAGCATCTTTTTCTCAACTCATCACAACATTGTTTTGGCATCAATAAGTTCGAAGTTCACGACTCCTAAAACAGTCACTCATTCTAACTACCCTCTTTTGCATTATTCCCATTTTTTTTTTCAGATTTCAAAAGATAACAAAATAAACAAGAAGGAAACATGATGCACCCAAAAGAGTGTATCTTATTTAACCTTGCACTAAAAAGATAAATTGTAAGTATAGTAGTTAGCAAGGGTCGAGTCCTCAGGGATTGGGTTTTAGTTTATAAGTTAATAGTTTAAAACTTAAATTCAAGAACAATAAAAGAAAAGGGGTTTTTGAAGCCAGATTTAAACTAAAGTAAATAATAAGAATAAGATGCAAGGCGGTATAACCAGCTAATAAAAATATGTATACTAAATTAGGCGGTATAACCAGCCAATAAAAATATATATACTAAATTAGGCGGTATATGATAACTCGTATAATTATATAGTTTTTAGTTATGTTTTATTATTGTTTTGTGTCAAATACGAGTTATTATTGTTTAGTCTAATTGTGTTTATGATCTTTTATATTTTTATGTAATTTGGTGTTTTTCACAAGTTTCTTTAGTGATTTCAGATTACTAGAATTAAGGGCAAATCCAGTTCAGTTCCAGTTCCGACACCTTTTGCCATATCAGCTATATCTGGAGTTTCACTGAAGCAATAAGGCTGAAATTTCTAGCCGTGCAAAGCTAAGAGGCATATCTATCTTTTTCATGTTTTACACTTCTTGAAACGGAGTCGTTTTCCCTAGCGAAATCGACCATCAAGTTGGCTGATGTGCAATGACGTCTGTGCTGACCTGTTTTCGTATTTTGCCCATATCTGCTTATCCACATCAGCAAATGAGCTGATTCCAATGGCTATGGATCCGTAACTGATACGGGAACCTTTGTCTAGAAGACCATATGATCAGATCAGGCCTCTAATATTGACGAAATCGACCATCAAGTTGGCTGATGTGCAATGACGTCTGTGCTGACCTGTTTTCGTATTTTGCCCATATCTTCTTATCAACATCAGCAAATGAGCTGATTTTAATGGATATGGATCCGTAACTGATAGGGGAACCTTTTTCTAGAAGACCATGTGATCAGATCAGGCCTCCAACATTGACGAAATCGACCATCAAATTGGCTGATCAAAATTGTCATACAATATGACGAAAATTGTTAGAAAAATTCACCCACCTATTATACCTACCTTTGAAATTTGTAAAGCTTGTCTCTTGTCATTTAGCCCTCCAAAATGTGTATAAATAGAGGGCCTTGGATGATTGTAGAGGAGCATATTGTACATAGGTAGGATATTAGCCATTGTAATAAAATTCTCTAAGTTTTCTTCTTCTTTCTTTTCTCTAGTTTTCTTTTTCTTTAGAAAGAGCAAGAGGTTGGATAATTAATATTCTTCTTCTTCTTCTTTCTTTCTTTTATTTTCTTCTTAGATTCTATTTAATTTTATGTTTATAATGCCTATGCTAGGCTAAACTTCTATTTGGTTAAGGGTGATTTCAAAGCCCTAGACATGTTTTGTGATTGATATTCAGATTCTATCTATCATTAATTTTCTATCAAAGTTGCTTATGTTCTTCTACAAGAATTGTTCATGATGTTGTCTTGATTTATTTAGGTGTACAACTAGATAGATCTTGATAATTATCTATTGCTAGTTTAGGAGTCTTGATCCGTGTAATTGTCTTGATTTCCTATTCATAAGTGGCAATTTGTGATTAATGATTATGATCAAGTTTTCAATAATTGCAAAGTGGAACATAACCTAAGTTGAACAATCCGAGCTTATGTGTTTGTTGCTTAGATCAACCTATCTTTCTCATCATAAAGCTGCCATTAAATTGAATTTAGAGAGCTTATTCTAGGTTGTTTAATGGTTAGAGATTAAATAGAGAGCTTGTTCTATTTAACGACAAACTAAGGAAAGATTGGGGTAACAGAGCTTGTTGTTATCTACGGTTGTTAACTTTGATAGTTGGTTGATATTGATAGATCTGAAATTGATTCTTAATGATGTCTAGTGGTGGAGAATGAAACCTTAACCATATTTTTCATATTTGATTCTTCTTACTTACTTGTTTTCTTACTTTTAGTTTGCTTATTTTTTCTATTTATTTTTATTGGCTGGTTATACCGCCTAATTTGTATATTAACTTTGTTTTATTTTTATTGGCTGGTTATACCGCCTAATTTAGTATATATATTTTTATTGGCTGGTTATACCGCCTAATTTAGTATATATATTTTTATTGGCTGGTTATACCGCCTTGCATCTTATTCTTATTATTTACTTAGTTTAAATCTGGCTTCAAAAACCCCTTTTCTTTTATTGTTCTTGAATTTAAGTTTTAAACTATTAACTTATAAACTAAAACCCAATCCCTGAGGACTTGACCCTTGCTAACTACTATACTTACAATTTATCTTTTTAGTGCAAGGTTAAATAAGATACACTCTTTTGGGTGCATCAAAATTTTGGCGCCGTTGCCGGGGATTGTTTTCTTTAGTTTATTTGTTACTTGGTTTATTCTTATTTTCAGTTCTAATGAGTTTTATTTTCTTGTACATACGGGTTTTTCTGATCAAATTTTGAAAAAAAAAATAAAAAAATAAAAAAATAAAAAACGATGGAATTGAGCAATCTAACACTTGAAGAGTTGGTGGCATACATGAACATGGAGAATCAACAAGCCAATCTCACCTTCCCAGTTCAACAATTGGCCATGGGAGGATGTCAAGGCCATCAAGTGTTCCAAGACCAACAGTATGATCATTACTCAAACACTTACCATGAGGGATGGTGGGATCATACTAATTATGGCTACTCGAAAAATTACCAAGAAGTAGATCCTTATGCCAATTACACTCATCCATCTAGCTTCAATCAATCATGGTCCCAAGAATCAGATCTTTTTCAACCACCACATATGACTCAAAACTCAGGTACTTCTTTAGAAGATCTTGTCTATTCTCTTGTTACTGATACATTGCAATTTCAACAGGAAACAAGGGCAAGCATCCAGAGTTTGGAAAAGCAAATGATCCAATTGACTAGTAGTATGGTGGGATGGGTAGCACAAAGATCTGAAGAACTCCCTGCCCAAACGATGGTTAACCCAAAGGAGAATGCTACTATTGTGACCTTGAGGAATGAGGAACAAGATGAAGATGAGACAAAATTAGAGATGAATTCTATTCTTGAGGATAATGAAGCCAATGATCCAAATAAGAGTATTTCGGCACCTGAGGTAACGTTTGAGATTCCAATTTTTACTAATGTTTCTTCTCCACCTTTTCCTAGTAGATTCGCAAAGTTCAAGGAGGATGAACATGAACAAGACACGCTGGAAACCTTAAACAGTTTGTTTGTGGATGTCATTCAACAAGTACCAAAAGATGCACCATTCCTCGATGAGATATGCACCACCAAGGATGATGGAATAATACTTGTAATGGAGAATGCATCCACTGTTGTGCAAAGAAAGCTTCCTCTCAAACGCATAAATTTGGGAAATTTCATGCATGAGCCTGACAAGCCTAAAAAGCCAAGAAGGGGTGTTGGTTAGATTCAAAACACTAACTCAAGTGTTAATTGGGAAGGCAGCCCAATTAAAGATGAAATTGCCAACCTTCCATATTCAGATTTGCTTTCTCTTTCTTTTCCTTTTTCTTTTATTATTTTTATTGTTTTTATTTTTATTTCTTATGTTTCTTTGTTAATTGTGTTTACGGTTTTTAAGTTCATTTAGGCTGCATAAGTTTCTTTTGTTTAATAGTTCTTTTCTCTTACATATAATTCTTGCATTGGGGGATAATAGCATTACATTAATGACAATGTAAGAATTATGTGTGGGGGGAAGAATTTAGGATTTTATTTAGAGTGTTTTGTTTTTGAGTCTTTTTATGTTGTTTTTCTTTTTGATCCTTGTTTTGAAAAACACTAGATGTAAATATAATTTTTTTTAACCCCGGTTAAATGGCGGATAACGGTACTCCGTGATTATTTAAATCGGTTCCATCAGCTACCCACAAAACTGATATTGTATATAAATTTCTCTTTCAATTTCTCTTTCTCTTTCATTTTTTTTTTTTATTTTTTTTCAGGATGGATGATATTCTCACAAGATTGCAGAAACGATTTCCTCCTTTTCCTCGAAATATTTTACTGAAGCTTTACCAAGTTCGATTTGAAAGATTAAGAATGCTTATGCACAAAGGGATTCCTGGAGACATGCGTTGGATAATTGAAGCCAAGGTACGTGAAGATGAATATCTTCCTGTTTTGCATTTACCAGGTACAGGTAGAAGCACTTTTGCAAAGAAGCGACGAGCAAAGCGCATGAGTTCAAATTGCCACAAATGTGCACGATGGACGTGTAACGGTAAATGTCGTTCAATTGGGATTCCGTCCTTAGATGATAAAATTGAATTCATTAAGGATGGACTGAGTAAGGAGAATTTGGGTAATATCCAACTTTCTCTTGAGACGCATCCTAGTGGAGACGTACAAAGAGAAATTCTTGATTTATGGCCGCAATTCCAAAGGGAATGGCAACATCTTGGGAATCTGATGTTAAAAGACCCTGTTTGCCAGCTTGTAAGAAAACTGGATGGGAAGCATATCCTCGACTCATAGAAGGCGTTTAAGCCGTTTCTGGACGTAAAACCAGAGGAAGATGTGAGCCACAATCACAACTACAATAAATGACTTCTCAGCTTTTGGTTTGATTTGCAATAACTTTATTTCGGTTTAATTTACGTGTTATTCGATTTGTGTAATTATTCTCATTTTTTTTATTTGTCTTTTACGATTGATTTTTCTTCTCTTTTTTATTTTCTTCCTGAAATCACGCAAAAATCTTTTGTTAGGTTAACATTTTCTTCTGACAGGTCAAATACACTTTCGGCGACATTATTACTCTTGACTTTTACGGTTGATTTTTCTTCTCTTTTTGATTTTCTTCCTGAAATCACGCAAAAATCTTTTGTTAGGTTAACATTTTCTTCTGACAGGTCAGATACACTTTCGGCGACATTATTACTCTTGTCTGATTCACTACTCAGTCCTCTATATATTACACCATGTACTCATTCTCTTTCAGGCACTCGAAAAAAAGAAAAAAAAAAGAAAAAAAATGGAAAGTACTTCGTCCCAACGCATTAAAAAAATTTGTGTTTTTGGAGGTGCTTATCCAGGGAAAAATAACATATTCGCTGATGAAGCCATAAGAGTTGGAGTAATACTTGCCCAACAAAAGATCCAGTTGATTTATGGAGGCGGTAGTACGGGTTTAATGGGAGCAGTCGCTACAGCAGCACACGCCGGAGGAAGTCCAGTTCTAGGAATCGTGCCAAAACTATTCACAGATTTTTGTGGACCTACCTTGGGTAAGGAAATACAAGTCTGGAGTATCCCTGAACGGATAACAATCATGTACCATTCTGCCGATGCATTCATTGCTTTACCAGGAGGTCTGGGTACATTGGAAGAAATAGCTTGCGTGGCTTCTTGGTCATCTTTGGTCACAAATAAGAAACCCATTGGTTTGCTTAATATTAATGGTTATTTTAGTAATTTGCTTTCATATTTAGATAATGCTGTGGATAATGGATTCATGTTTTCAGAGGCAAGGAGAACCATAATTTCTGCTACAACCATTGAAGATTTACTCAAAAAGCTCCAAGCTTATGAGTATTTATCTGCTACGGTTGTTTCGCAAACGTTCGGAAAAAGAAAAAGAGATATGGACGAGCAAGGAGTGGATTGCACTTTGTCTTTGTGACATTATCTAACATTTTGTTTGTTGTGTCTCAGTTATAATAAGTGGTTAGCAACCTCTACAGGTAATATCTCCTAAATTTTACCTTCTTAAAAAAAAAAAAAAAAAAAAGTTTGTTGTGTTTTAAGCAATTTAGAAGTATTCATTCTGAACAAGGTCTGAGTAAGGGAGACTTGAGACATACCTTGTCAGTTTGATTTCTTCTTTTCAAAAAAAAAAAAAAAAAGAGTTTGTTGTGTTTTAAGCAATTTAGAAGTATTCATTCTGAACAAGGTCTGAGTAAGGGAGACTTGAGACATACCTTGTCAGTTTGATTTTAATCTTTTTACGTTTACTTGTTAATTTTTGTTTAGTATTTTAGGATTATTTAGGTTGCATGAGTTTGTTTTGTTTTGAGTCTAGTTCTTCCTATTCTTACGTTATTAGTTCTTTTCTCTAACACATGATTCTTTCATTTGGGTTAATAGACTTACATTGAGGACAATGTAAGAATTAAGTGTGGGGGGAATGATTTAGGATTTCTTTTATTTTTGTCTACTATTTTTTTTTTTATGAGTCTTTATTATTATTATTATTTTTTAGTGTGTTTTAGTTCCTTTTTAATACAATGATGAGATATGAATTGCATAAGTCTAAAACATATTTATTAGTGAGAAGATTTTCATGAGAATTGAGCTTGATGTCAACCTTTTTATGAGCCAATGTTAATATGATATGTTGATTGAGAAAGAAGCATGTTTAGACTTAATCTGACTTGTATAATCATTCTTGTGAGTTTTTGAGCCTAAAATGATTGATGCATTATACAAATCAATCTAATTTCTTTCTTGAGTGCTCTTATGATTACATGATTCTCTAGAACTTGCTTTAAACCGTTTGAGACTATATTGATGCATGTGACAACATGAATATGATAGAGGCATTAGGATTTTTAGCCAGGGCCAAACAACCATCCCTTATTGATGTTCCAAGAGAACACACCCTTAGTGAACCAATTTGAGCCTACATTGAATAAGCTATCTCTTTGGTAACCATAACTTGTCCCTAACCTAAATATACTTATATCTTTACCTTTGTTCCAAAGATGAATTAGCATGATTTGAGACAAGTTGCAAAGACAAGGGATATTTTTTGGTTAGAAACAAGAAATAAGTGTGGGGGGAAAAGAAAAGAAAAGTCAAGAGAAAAAGAAATGGAATACTGGCAAATACATTCCTATATAAAAAAAAAATGAATCATCTCTTGAATTTGTGGAAAAAGAAAAAGATGTTACAAAGTTGTTTAGAATAAAGAAAAGGCCCAACATGAATATCCGGCCTAGGTGACTATGTACTTGTAAAGAGTTTTGAGAAGTTTCTTTGTATAATCTTTTTATGTCTCTAAACTTTATGAACTCTTTGGAACCTTTGTGATATCTTTATCCTTTTGTTCTTCAACCACATTACAAACCCCTTGGCCCCATTACAACCTTGATTAAAGACCTCTTGATTTATGAAGTTGCATGATCTTTTAGTGGAGAATAGGTGGACAAGCAAGCATATGGTAGAAGTGTTTTCATGAGATTGATTGAGTGTAAACACTTTACCACTACTTTAAAGAGTGAAAATCATGAGGGTATCCCATGTGAGAAGTTGAGATTAAATTTGAACATCCACTATTTTGATTGAGATATGTTATGTTAATATTGGCTTAACTCAAACAATTTACATTCAAGCATGATTTTTTGTGAAATTCTTTAAGCTATTGATTAGTTTATAAGACTTGTTCAAAGATTGTCTCTAATTTGTATTGAAAGGATTAGGAATAAATATTTTTAGTATATGTATTTTATTTATATTTTAGTTTTTCAATGTTTGTGGGTATCGTTCTAGTAAACCCTCACGAGACTAAACTCGTCCACTAGGGACACCTAGGGGTTTAAAGGCTTGTGTCACATGCTAAGTGCCACCGTGATTTCCTACGAAAGTGGATTAGATTAGATTTTCTTATTTTATTTTTATTTGATTTTGCTCGAGGACTAGCAAAAAGCTAAGTGTGGGGGTGTGATAACTCCTATAATTATATAGTTTTTAGTTATGTTTTATTATTGTTTTGTGTCAAATACGAGTTATTATTGTTTAGTCTAATTGTGTTTATAATCTTTTATATTTTTATGTAATTTGGTGTTTTTCACAAGTTTCTTTAGTGATTTCAGATTACTAGAATTAAGGGCAAATCTAGTTCAGTTCCAGTTCCGACACCTTTTGCCATATCAGCTATATCTGGAGTTTCACTGAAGCAATAAGGCTGAAATATGTAGCCGTGCAAAGCTAAGAGGCATATCTATCTTTTTCATGTTTTACACTTCTTGAAACGGAGTCGTTTTCCCTAGCGAAATCGACCATCAAGTTGGCTGATGTGCAATGACGTCTGTGCTGACCTGTTTTCGTATTTTGCCCATATCTGCTTATCCACAGCAGCAAATGAGCTGATTCCAATGGCTATGGATCCGTAACTGATACGGGAACCTTTGTCTAGAAGACCATATGATCAGATCAGGCCTCTAATATTGACGAAATCGACCATCAAGTTGGCTGATGTGCAATGACGTCTGTGCTGACCTGTTTTCGTATTTTGCCCATATCTTCTTATCCACATCAGCAAATGAGCTGATTTCAATGGCTATGGATCCGTAACTGATAGGGGAACCTTTTTCTAGAAGACCATGTGATCAGATCAGGCCTCCAACATTGACGAAATCGACCATCAAGTTGGCTGATCAAAATTGTCATACAATATGACGAAAATTGTTAGAAAAATTCACCCACCTATTATACCTACCTTTGAAATTTGTAAAGCTTGTCTCTTGTCATTTAGCCCTCCAAAATGTGTATAAATAGAGGGCCTTGGATGATTGTAGAGGAGCATATTGTACATAGGTAGGATATTAGCCATTGTAATAAAATTCTCTAAGTTTTCTTCTTCTTTCTTTTCTCTAGTTTTCTTTTTCTTTAGAAAGAGCAAGAGGTTGGATAATTAATATTCTTCTTCTTCTTCTTTCTTTCTTTTATTTTCTTCTTAGATTCTATTTAATTTTATGTTTATAATGCCTATGCTAGGCTAAACTTCTATTTGGTTAAGGGTGATTTCAAAGCCCTAGACATGTTTTGTGATTGATATTCAGATTCTATCTACCATTAATTTTCTATCAAAGTTGCTTATGTTCTTCTACAAGAATTGTTCATGATGTTGTCTTGATTTATTTAGGTGTACAACTAGATAGATCTTGATAATTATCTATTGCTAGTTTAGGAGTCTTGATCCGTGTAATTGTCTTGATTTCCTATTCATAAGTGGCAATTTGTGATTAATGATTATGATGAAGTTTTCAATAATTGCAAAGTGGAACATAACCTAAGTTGAACAATCCGAGCTTATGTGTTTGTTGCTTAGATCAACCTATCTTTCTCATCATAAAGCTGCCATTAAATTGAATTTAGAGAGCTTATTCTAGGTTGTTTAATGGTTAGAGATTAAATAGAGAGCTTGTTCTATTTAACGACAAACTAAGGAAAGATTGGGGTAACAGAGCTTGTTGTTATCTACGGTTGTTAACTTTGATAGTTGGTTGATATTGATAGATCTGAAATTGATTCTTAATGATGTCTAGTGGTGGAGAATGAAACCTTAACCATATTTTTCATATTTGATTCTTCTTACTTACTTGTTTTCTTACTTTTAGTTTGCTTATTTTTTATATTTATTTTTATTGGCTGGTTATACCGCCTAATTTGTATATTAACTTTGTTTTATTTTTATTGGCTGGTTATACCGCCTAATTTAGTATATATATTTTTATTGGCTGGTTATACCGCCTAATTTAGTATATATATTTTTATTGGCTGGTTATACCGCCTTGCATCTTATTCTTATTATTTACTTAGTTTAAATCTGGCTTCAAAAACCCCTTTTCTTTTATTGTTCTTGAATTTAAGTTTTAAACTATTAACTTATAAACTAAAACCCAATCCCTGAGGACTCGACCCTTGCTAACTACTATACTTACAATTTATCTTTTTAGTGCAAGGTTAAATAAGATACACTCTTTTGGGTGCATCAGTATAACCAGCCAATAAAAATAAAACAAAGTTAATATACAAATTAGGCGGTATAACCAGCCAATAAAAATAAATATACTTTTAAAAATAAGCAAACTAGAAAAGTAAGAAAACAAGTAAGTAAGAAGAATCAAATATGAAAAATATGGTTAAGGTTTCATTCTCCACCACTAGACATCATTAAGAATCAATTTCAGATCTATCAATATCAACCAACTATCAAAGTTAACAACCGTAGATAACAACAAGCTCTGTTATCCCAATCTTTCCTTAGTTTGTCGTTAAATAGAACAAGCTCTCTATTTAATCTCTAACCATTAAACAACCTAGAATAAGCTCTCTAAATTCAATTTAATGGCAGCTTTATGATGAGAAAGATAGGTTGATCTAAGCAACATACACATAAGCTCGGATTGTTCAACTTAGATAATGTTCCACTTTGCAATTATTGAAAACTTGACCATAATCATTAATCACAAATTGCCACTTATGAATAGGAAATCAAGACAATTACACGGATCAAGACTCCTAGACTAGCAATAGATAATTATCAAGATCTATCTAGTTGTACACCTAAATAAATCAAGACAACATCATGAACAATTCTTGTAGAAGAACATAAGCAACTTTGATAGAAAATTAATGATAGATAGAATCTGAAAATCAATCACAAAACATGTCTAGGGCTTTGAAATCACCCTTAACCAAATATAAGTTTAGCCTAGCATAGGCATTGTAAACATAAGCATAAAATTAAAGAGAATCTAAGAAGGAAATAAAAGAAAGAAAGAAGAAGAAGAAAATAAAGAAAAAGAAAACTAGAGAAAAGAAAGAAGAAGAAAACTTAGAGAATTTTATTACAATGGCTAATATCCTACCAATGTACAATATGATCCCCTACAATCATCCAAGGCCCTCTATTTATACACATTTTGGAGGGCTAAATGACAAGAGACAAGCTTTACAAATTTCAAAGGTAGGTATAATAGGTGGGTGCATTTTTCTAACAATTTTCGTCATATTGTATGACAATTTTGATCAGCCAAATTGATGGTCGATTTTGTCAATATTGGAGGCCTGATCTGATCACATGGTCTTCTAAAAAAATGTTTCCCTATCAGTTACTGATCCATAGCCGTTGGAATCAGCTCATTTGCTGATGTGGATAAGAAGATATGGGCAAAATACGAAAACAGGTCAGCACAGACGTCATTGCACATCAGCCAACTTGATGGTCGATTTCGCTAGGGAAAACGACTCCGTTTCAAGAAGTGTAAAACATGAAAAAGATAGATATGCCTCTTAACTTTGCACGGTTAAAATTTCAGCCTTATTGCTTCAGTGAAACTCCAGATATAGCTGATATGGCAAAAGGTTTCGGAACTGGAACTGAATTGGATTTGCCCTTAATTCTAGTAATCTGAAATCACTCAAAGAAACTTGTGAAAAACACCAAATTACATAAAAATATAAAAGATCATAAACACAATTAGTCTAAACAATAATAACTCGTATTTGACACAAAACAATAATAAAACATAACTAAAAACTATATAATTATACGAGTTATCACACCCCCACACTTAGATTGTTGCTAGTCCCTAGCAACGACTCAATAAAAATAAAATAAGAAAATCTAATCTAATCCACTTTCGTAGGAAATCACGTTGGCACTTAGCATGTGACACAAGCCTTTAAACCCCTAGGTGTCCCTGGTGGACGAGTTTAGTCTCGTGAGGGTTTACTAGAACGATACCCACAAACATTGAAAAACTAAAATATAAATAAACTACATATA
Organism: Fremontodendron californicum; assembly: GCA_030761205.1. Taxonomy (NCBI): domain Eukaryota; kingdom Viridiplantae; phylum Streptophyta; class Magnoliopsida; order Malvales; family Malvaceae; genus Fremontodendron; species Fremontodendron californicum. The sequence goes on from JAULJL010000037.1 coordinate 8,787,051, forward strand.
CTAAAAATATTTATTCCTAATCCTTTCAATACAAATTAGAGACAATCTTTGAACAAGTCTTATAAACGAATCAATAGCTTAAAGAATTTCACAAAAATTCATGCTTGAATGTAAATTGTTTGAGTTAAGCCAATATTAACATAACATATCTCAATCAAAATAGTGCATGTTCAAATTTAATCTCAACTTCTCACATGGGATACCCTCATGATTTTCACTCTTTAAAGTAGTGGTGAAGTGTTTACACTCAATCAATGATAACTCGTATAATTATATAGTTTTTAGTTATGTTTTATTATTGTTTTGTGTCAAATACGAGTTATTATTGTTTAGTCTAATTGTGTTTATGATCTTTTATATTTTTATGTAATTTGGTGTTTTTCACAAGTTTCTTTGAGTGATTTCAGATTACTAGAATTAAGGGCAAATCCAGTTCAGTTCCAGTTCCGACACCTTTTGCCATATCAGCTATATCTGGAGTTTCACTGAAGCAATAAGGCTGAAATTTTAACCGTGCAAAGCTAAGAGGCATATCTATCTTTTTCATGTTTTACACTTCTTGAAACGGAGTCGTTTTCCCTAGCGAAATCAACCATCAAGTTGGCTGATGTGCAATGACGTCTGTCCTGAGTAGTTTTCGCATTTTGACCATATCGTCCGATACACATCAGCAAATGAGCTGATTCCAACGGCTATAGATCACTAACGGATAGGGGAACATTTGTCTAGAAGACCATGTGATCAGATAAAGCCTCCAATATTGAAGAAATCGACCATCAAGTTGGCTGATGTGCAATGACGTCTGTGCTGACCTGTTTTCGTATTTTGCCCATATCTTCTTCTCCACATCCGCAAATGAGCTGATTCCAACGGCTATGAATCAGTAACGCATAGGGGAACATTTTTCTAGAAGACCATGTGATCAGATCAGGCCTCCAAGATTGACAAAATCGACCATCAAGTTGGCTGATCAAAATGGTCATACAATATGACGAAAATTGTTAGAAAAATGCACCCACCTATTATACCTACCTTTGAAATTTGTAAAGCTTGTCTCTTGTCATTTAGCCCTCCAAAATGTGTATAAATAGAGGGCCTTGGATGATTGTAGAGGAGCATATTGTACATAGGTAGGATATTAGCCATTTTAATAAAATTCTCTAAGTTTTCTTCTTCTTTCTTTTCTCTAGTTTTCTTTCTTTTCTCTAGTTTTCTTTTTCTTTAGAGAGAGCAAGAGGTTGGATAATTAATATTCTTCCTCTTCTTCTTTATTTCTTTTATTTTCTTCTTAGATTTTCTTTAATTTTATGTTTATGTTTACAATGCCTATGCTAGGCTAAACTTCTATTTGGTTAAGGGTGATTTCAAAGCCCTAGACATGTTTTATAATAGATTTTCAGATTCTATCTATCATTAATTTTCTATCAAAGTTGCTTATGTTCTTCTACAAGAATTGTTCATGATGTTGTCTTGATTTGTTTAGGTGTACAACTAGATAGATCTTGATAATTATCTATTGCTAGTTTAGGAGTCTTGATCCGTGTAATTGTCTTGATTTCCTATTCATAAGTGGCAATTTGTGATTAATGATTATGGTCAAGTTTTCAATAATTGCAAAGTGGAACATAACCTAAGTTGAACAATCCGAGCTTATGTGTTTGTTGCTTAGATCAACCTATCTTTCTCATCATAAAGCTGCCATTAAATTGAACTTAGAGAGCTTATTCTAGGTTGTTTGATGGTTAGAGATTAAATAGAGAGCTTGTTCTATTTAACGACAAACTAAGGAAAGATTGGGGTAACAGAGCTTGTTGTTATCTACGGTTGTTAACTTTGATAGTTGGTTGATATTGATAGATCTGAAATTGATTCTTAATGATGTCTAGTGGTGGAGAATGAAACCTTAACCATATTTTTCATATTTAATTCTTCTTACTTACTTGTTTTCTTACTTTTAGTTTGCTTATTTTTTATATTTATTTTTATTGGCTGGTTATACCGCCTAATTTGTATATTAACTTTGTTTTATTTTTATTGGCTGGTTATACCGCCTAATTTAGTATATATATTTTTATTGGCTGGTTATACCGCCTAATTTAGTATATATATTTTTATTGGCTGGTTATACCGCCTTGCATCTTATTCTTATTATTTACTTAGTTTAAATCTGGCTTCAAAAACCCCTTTTCTTTTATTGTTTTCTTTGAACGTAAGTTATAAACTAATAACTCATAAATTAAAACCCAATCCCTGAGGACTCGACCCTTGCTAATCATTATACTTACAATTGATCTTTTTAGTGCAAGGTTAAATAAGATACACTCTTTTGGGTGCATCAAATTTTTGGCGCCGTTGCTGGGGATTGTTTTCTTTAGTTTATTTGTTACTTGGTTTATTCTTATTTTCAGTTCTAATTAGTTCTATTTTCTTGTACATACAAGTTTTTCTTATCAAATTTAAAAAAAAAAAAAAAAACGATGGAATTAAGCAATCTAACACTTGAAGAGTTGGTGGCATACATGAACATGGAAAATCAACAAGCCAATCTCACCTACCCAGTTCAACAATTGGCCATGGGAGGATGTCAAGGCCATCAAGTGTTCCAAGACCAACAGTATGATCATTACTCAAACACTTACCATGAGGGATGGTGGGATCATACTAATTATGGCTACTCAGAAAATTACCAAGAAGTAGATCCTTATGCCAATTACACTCATCCATCTAGCTTCAATCAATCATGGTCTCAAGAACCAGATCTTCTTCAACCACCACATATGACTCAAAACTCAGGTACTTCTTTAGAAGATCTTGTCGATTCTCTTGTTACTAATACTTTGCAATTTCAACAGGAAACAAGGGCAAGCATCCGGAGTTTGGAAAGGCAAATGAGCCTATTGGCTAGTAGTATGGTGGGATGGGTAGCACAAAGATCTGAAGAACTCCCTGCCCAAACGATGATTAACCCAAAGGAGAATGCTACTATTGTGACCTTCAGGAATGAGGAACAAGATGAGGATGAGACAAAATTAGAGATGGATTCTATTCTTGAGGATAATAAAGCCACAGATCCAAATAAGAGTATTTCGACACCGGAGGTAACGTTTAAGATTCCAATTTTTGCTAATGTTTCTTCTCCACCTTTTCCTAGTAGATTCGCAAAGTTCAAGGAGGAGGAACATGAACAAGACATCCTGGAAACCTTAAACAGTTTATTTGTGGATGCCATTCAACAAGTACCAAAAGATGCACCATTCCTCGATGAGATATGCACCACCAAGGATGATGGAATAATACTTGTAATGGAGAATGCATCCACTGTTGTGCAAAGAAAGCTTCCTTTCAAACGCATAAATTTGGGAAATTTTATGTATGAGCCTGACAAGCCTAAAAAGCCAAGAAGGGGTGTTGGTTAGGTTCAAAACACTAAATCAAGTGCTAATTGGGGGAGGCAGCCTAATTAGTGAAAGCATTGCCAAACTGCCATCCTCAGATTTGCTCTCTTTTTCTTTATCTTTTTCTTATGTTTCTTTGCTAATTGTGTTTAGTGTTTCTAAGTTCATTTAGGCTGCATAAGTTTATTTTGTTTATTAGTTCTTTTCACTTACACATGATTCTTTCATTTGGGATTAATAGCATTACATTAATGACAATGTAAGAATTATGTGTGGGGGGAAGAATTTAGGATTTTATTTAGAGTGTTTAGTTTTTGAGTCTTTTTATGTTGTTTTTCTTTCTGATCCTTGTTTTGAAAAACAATAGATGTAAATATAATTTTTTTTAACCCCGGTTAAATGGCGGATAACGGTACTCCGTGATTATTTAAATCGGTTCCATCAGCTACCCACAAAACTGATATTGTATATAAATTTCTCTTTCAATTTCTCTTTCATTTTTTTTTTTTTTTCAGGATGGATGATATTCTCACAAGATTGCAGAAACGATTTCCTCCTTTTCATCGAAATATTTTACTGAAGCTTTACCAAGTTCGATTTGAAAGATTAAGAATGCTTATGCACAAAGGGATTCCTGAAGACATACGTTGGATAATTGAAGCCAAGGTACGTGAAGATGAATATCTTCCTATTTTGCATTTACCAGGTACAGGTAGAAGCACTTTTGCAAAGAAGCGACGAGCAAAGCGCATGAGTTCAAATTGCCACAAATGTGCACGATGGACGTGTAACGGTAAATGTCGTTCTATTGGGATTCCGTCCTCTAATCGAGATGATAAAATTGAATTCATTAAGGATGGACTGAGTAAGGAGAATTTGGGTAATATCCAACTTTCTCTTGAGACGCATCCTAGTGGAGACGTACAAAGAGAAATTCTTGATTTATGGCCGCAATTCCAAAGGGAATGGCAACATCTTGGGAATCTGATGTTAAAAGACCCTGTTTGCCAGCTTGTAAGAAAACTGGATGGGAAGCATATCCTCGACTCATAGAAGGCGTTTAAGCCGTTTCTGGACGTAAAACCAGAGGAAGATGTGAGCCACAATCACAACTACAATAAATGACTTCTCAGTTTTTGGTTTGATTTGCAATAACTTTATTTTAGTTTAATTTACGTGTTGTTCGATTTGTGTAATTATTCTCGTTTTTTTATTTGTCTTTTACGGTTGATTTTTTCTTCTCTTTTTGATTTTCTTCCTGAAATCACGCAAAAATCTTTTGTTAGGTTAACATTTTCTTCTGACAGGTCAGATACACTTTCGGCGACATTATTACTCTTGTCTGATTCACTACTCAGTCCTCTATATATTACACCATGTACTCATTCTCTTTCAGGCACTCGAAAAAGAAAAAAAATGGAAAGTACTTCGTCCCAACGCATTAAAAAAATTTGTGTCTTTGGAGGTGCTTATCCAGGGAAAAATAACATATTCGCTGATGAAGCCATAAGAGTTGGAGTAATACTTGCCCAACAAAAGATCCAGTTGATTTATGGAGGCGGTAGTACGGGTTTAATGGGAGCAGTCGCTACAGCAGCACACGCCGGAGGAAGTCCAGTTCTAGGAGTCGTGCCAAAACTATTCACAAGTTTTTGTGGACCTACCGTGGGTAAGGAAATACAAGTCTGGAGTATCCCTGAACGGATAACAATCATGTACCATTCTGCCGATGCATTCATTGCTTTACCAGGAGGTCTGGGTACATTGGAAGAAATAGCTTGCGTGGCTTCTTGGTCATCTTTAGTCACAAATAAGAAACCCATTGGTTTGCTTAATATTAATGGTTATTTTAGTAATTTGCTTTCATATTTAGATAATGCTGTGGATAATGGATTCATGTTTTCAGAGGCAAGGAGAACCATAATTTCTGCTACAACCATTGAAGATTTAATCAAAAAGCTCCAAGCTTATGAGTATTTATCTGCTACGGTTGTTTCGCAAACGCTCGGAAAAAGAAAAAGAGATATGGACGAGCAAGGAGTGGATTGCACTTTGTCTTTGTGACATTATCTAACATTTTGTTTCTTGTGTCTCAGTTATAATAAATGGTTAGCAACCTCTGCAGGTAATATCTCCTAAATCCTACCTTTAAAATTTGACATTGGGGACAATGTCATATTTTAGTATGGGGTAAGGGACATATTTTGCTAATTTAAAAAAAAAAAAAAAAATTTGTTGTGTTTTAAGCTATTTAGAAGTATTCATTCTGAACAAGGTCTGAGTAAGGGAGACTTGAGACATACCTTGTCAGTTTGATTTCTTCTTTTCAAAAAAAAAAAAAAAAAAAGGTTTGTTGTGTTTTAAGCAATTTAGAAGTATTCATTCTGAACAAGGTCTGAGTAAGGGAGACTTGAGACATACCTTGTCAGTTTGATTTTAATCTTTTTATGTTTACTTGTTAATTTTTCTTTAGTATTTTAGGATTATTTAGGTTGCATGAGTTTGTTTTGTTTTGTTTTGAGTCTAGTTGTTCCTATTCTTATGTTATTAGTTCTTTTCTCTTACACATGATTCTTTCATTTGGGTTAATAGACTTACATTGAGGACAATGTAAGAATTAAGTGTGGGGGGAATGATTTAGGATTTCTTTTATTTTCGTCTACTATTTTTTTTTTTATGAGTCTTTATTATTATTATTTTTAGTGTGTTTTAGTTCCTTTTTAATACAATGATGAGATATGAATTGCATAGGTCTAAACTGGTTACTAGTGAGAAGATTTTCATGAGAATTAAGCTTGATACTAATTTTTATGAGCCAATGTTAATATGATATGTTGATTGAGAAAGAAGCATGTTTAGACTTAAAACTGACTTGTATAATCATCATTGTGAGTTTTTGAGCCTAAAATGATTGATGCATTATACAAATCAATCTAATTTCTTTCTTGAGTGCTCTTATGATTACATGATTCTCTAGAACTTGCTTTAAACCGTTTGAGACTATATTGATACATGTGACAACATGAATATGATAGAGGCATTAGGATTATAACCAGAGCCAAACAGCCATCCCTTATTGATGTTCCAAGAGAACACACCCTTAGTGAACCAATTTGAGCCTACATTGAATAAGCTATCTCTTTGGTAACCATAACTTGTCCCTAACCTAAATATACTTATATCTTTACCTTTGTTCCAAAGATGAATTAGCATGATTTGAGACAAGTTGCAAAGACAAGGGATATTTTTTGGTTAGAAACAAGAAATAAGTGTGGGGGGTGATAACTCGTATAATTATATAGTTTTTAGTTATGTTTTATTATTGTTTTGTGTCAAATACGAGTTATTATTGTTTAGTCTAATTGTGTTTATGATCTTTTATATTTTTATGTAATTTGGTGTTTTTCACAAGTTTCTTTGAGTGATTTCAGATTACTAGAATTAAGGGCAAATCCAGTTCAGTTCCAGTTCCGACACCTTTTGCCATATCAGCTATATCTGGAGTTTCACTGAAGCAAAAAGGCTGAAATTTGTAGCCGTGCAAAGCTAAGAGGCATATCTAGCTTTTTCATGTTTTACACTTCTTGAAACGGAGTCGTTTCCACTAGCGAAATCGACCATCAAGTTGGCTGATGTGCAATGACGTCTGTGCTGACCTGTTTTCGTATTTTGCCCATATCTGCTTATCCACATCAGCAAATGAGCTGATTCCAACGGCTATGGATCCGTAACTGATAGGGGAACCTTTTTCTAGAAGACCATTGATCAGATCAGGCTTCCAACATTGACGAAATCGACCATCAAGTTGGCTGATCAAAATTGTCATACAATATGACGAAAATTGTTAGAAAAATTCACCCACCTATTATACCTACCTTTGAAATTTGTAAAGCTTGTCTCTTGTCATTTAGCCCTCCAAAATGTGTATAAATAGAGGGCCTTGGATGATTGTAGAGGATCATATTGTACATTGGTAGGATATTTAGCCATTGTAATAAAATTCTCTAAGTTTTCTTCTTCTTTCTTTTCTCTAGTTTTCTTTTTCTTTAGAAAGGGCAAGAGGTTGGATAATTAATATTCTTCTTCTTCTTCTTTCTTTCTTTTATTTTCTTCTTAGATTCTATTTAATTTTATGTTTATAATGCCTATGCTAGGCTAAACTTCTATTTGGTTAAGGGTGATTTCAAAGCCCTAGACATGTTTTATAATTGGTTTTCAGATTCTATCTATCATTAATTTTCTATCAAAGTTGCTTATGTTCTTCTACAAGAATTGTTCATGATGTTGTCTTGATTTGTTTAGGTGTACAACTAGATAGATCTTGATAATTATCTATTGCTAGTTTAGGAGTCTTGATCCGTGTAATTGTCTTGATTTCCTATTCATAAGTGGCAATTTGTGATTAATGATTATGGTCAAGTTTTCAATAATTGCAAAGTGGAACATAACCTAAGTTGAACAATCCGAGCTTATGTGTTTGTTGCTTAGATCAACCTATCTTTCTCATCATAAAGCTGCCATTAAATTGAACTTAGAGAGCTTATTCTAGGTTGTTTGATGGTTAGAGATTAAATAGAGAGCTTGTTCTATTTAACAACAAACTAAGGAAAGATTGGGATAACAGAGCTTGTTGTTATCTACGGTTGTTAACTTTGATAGTTGGTTAATGTTGATAGATATGAAATTGATTCTTAATGATGTCTAGTGGTGGAGAATGAAACCTTAACCATATTTTTCATATTTGATTCGTCTTACTTACTTGTTTTCTTACTTTTCTCGTTTGCTTATTTTTAAGACTATATTTATTTTTATTGGCTGGTTATACCGCCTAATTTGTATATTAACTTTGTTTTATTTTTATTGGCTGGTTATACCGCCTAATTTAGTATATATATTTTTATTGGCTGGTTATACCGCCTTGCATCTGATTCTTATTATTTACTTTAGTTTAAATCTGGCTTCAAAAACCCCTTTTCTTTTATTGTTCTTGAATTTAAGTTTTAAACTATTAACTTATAAACTAAAACCCAATCCCTGAGGACTCGACCCTTGCTAACTACTATACTTACAATTTATCTTTTTAGTGCAAGGTTAAATAAGATACACTCTTTTGGGTGCATCAGGGGGAAAAGAAAAGAAAAGTCAAGAGAAAAAGAAATGGAATACTGGAAAATACATTCCTATGTAAAAAAATATATATATATGAATCATCTCTTGAATTTGTGGAAAAAGAAAAAGATGTTACAAAGTTGTTTAGAATGAAGAAAAGGCCCAACATGAATATCCGGCCTAGGTGACTATGTGCTTGTAAAGAGTTTTGAGAAGTTTCTTTGTATAATTTTTTTATGTCTCTAAACTTTATGAACTCTTTGGAACCTTTGTGATATCTTTATCCTTTTGTTCTTCAACCACATTACAAACCCCTTGGCCCCATTACAACCTTGATTAAAGACCTCTTGATTTATGAAGTTGCATGATCTTTTAGTGGAGAATAGGTGGACAAGCAAGCATATGGTAGAAGTGTTTTCATGAGATTGATTGAGTGTAAACACTTTATCACTACTTTAAAGAGTGAAAATCAAGAGAGTATCCCATGTGAGAAGTTGAGATTAAGTTTGAATATGCACTATTTTGATTGAAATATGTTATGTTAATATTGGCTTAACTCAAACTATTTACATTCAAGCAAGATTTTTTGTGAATTTCTTTAAGCTATTGATTAGTTTTTAAGACTTGTCCAATGATTATCTCAAATTTATATTGGAAGGATTAGTTATAATTATTATTTTTAGTTTTTCTTATGTTTTCAATGTTTGTGGGTATCGTCCTAGTAAACCCTCACGAGACTAAACTCGTCCACTAGGGACACCTAGGGGTTTAAAGGCTTGTGTCACATGCTAAGTGCCACCGTGATTTCCTACGAAAATGGATTAGATTAGATTTTCTTATTTTATTTTTATTGAGTCGTTGCTAGGGACTAGCAACAATCTAAGTGTGGGGGTGTGATAACTCGTATAATTATATAGTTTTTAGTTATGTTTTATTATTGTTTTGTGTCAAATACGAGTTATTATTGTTTAGTCTAATTGTGTTTATGATCTTTTATATTTTTATGTAATTTGGTGTTTTTCACAAGTTTCTTTGAGTGATTTCAGATTACTAGAATTAAGGGCAAATCCAGTTCAGTTCCAATTCCGACACCTTTTGCCATATCAGCTATATCTGGAGTTTCACTGAAGCAATAAGGCTGAAACTTTAACCGTGCAAAGTTAAGAGGCATATCTATCTTTTTCATGTTTTACACTTCTTGAAACGGAGTCGTTTTCCCTAGCGAAATCAACCATCAAGTTGGCTGATGTGCAATGACGTCTGTCCTGAGCAGTTTTCGCATTTTGACCATATCGTCCGATACACATCAGCAAATGAGCTGATTCCAACTGCTATGGATCACTAACGGATAGGGGAACATTTGTCCAGAAGACCATGTGATCAGATAAAGCCTCCAATATTGAAGAAATCGACCATCAAGTTGGCTGATGTGCAATGACGTCTGTGCTGACCTGTTTTCGTATTTTGCCCATATCTTCTTCTCCACATCAGAAAATGAGCTGATTCCGACGGCTATGAATCAGTAACTCATAGGGAAACATTTTTCTAGAAGACCATTGATCAGATCAGGCCTCCAAGATTGACAAAATCGACCATCAAGTTGGCTGATCAAAATGGTCATACAATATGACGAAAATTGTTAGAAAAATGCACCCACCTATTATACCTACCTTTGAAATTTGTAAAGCTTGTCTCTTGTCATTTAGCCCTCCAAAATGTGTATAAATAGAGGGCCTTGGATGATTGTAGAGGAGCATATTGTACATAGGTAGGATATTAGCCATTTTAATAAAATTCTCTAAGTTTTCTTCTTTTTTCTTTTCTCTAGTTTTCTTTCTTTTCTCTAGTTTTCTTTTTCTTTAGAGAGAGCAAGAGGTTGGATAATTAATATTCTTCCTCTTCTTCTTTATTTCTTTTATTTTCTTCTTAGATTTTCTTTAATTTTATGTTTATGTTTACAATGCCTATGCTAGGCTAAACTTCTATTTGGTTAAGGGTGATTTCAAAGCCCTAGACATGTTTTATAATTGATTTTCAGATTCTATCTATCATTAATTTTCTATCAAAGTTGCTTATGTTCTTCTACAAGAATTGTTCATGATGTTGTCTTGATTTGTTTAGGTGTACAACTAGATAGATCTTGATAATTATCTATTGCTAGTTTAGGAGTCTTGATCCGTGTAATTGTCTAGATTTCCTATTCATAAGTGGCAATTTGTGATTAATGATTATGGTCAAGTTTTCAATAATTGCAAAGTGGAACATAACCTAAGTTGAACAATCCGAGCTTATGTGTTTGTTGCTTAGATCAACCTATCTTTCTCATCATAAAGCTGCCATTAAATTGAACTTAGAGAGCTTATTCTAGGTTGTTTGATGGTTAGAGATTAAATAGAGAGCTTGTTCTATTTAACGACAAACTAAGGAAAGATTGGGGTAACAGAGCTTGTTGTTATCTACGGTTGTTAACTTTGATAGTTGGTTGATATTGATAGATCTGAAATTGATTCTTAATGATGTCTAGTGGTGGAGAATGAAACCTTAACCATATTTTTCATATTTAATTCTTCTTACTTACTTGTTTTCTTACTTTTAGTTTGCTTATTTTTTATATTTATTTTTATTGGCTGGTTATACCGCCTAATTTGTATATTAACTTTGTTTTATTTTTATTGGCTGGTTATACCGCCTAATTTAGTATATATATTTTTATTGGCTGGTTATACCGCCTAATTTAGTATATATATTTTTATTGGCTGGTTATACCGCCTTGCATCTTATTCTTATTATTTACTTAGTTTAAATCTGGCTTCAAAAACCCCTTTTCTTTTATTGTTTTCTTTGAACGTAAGTTATAAACTAATAACTCATAAATTAAAACCCAATCCCTGAGGACTCGACCCTTGCTAATCATTATACTTACAATTGATCTTTTTAGTGCAAGGTTAAATAAGATACACTCTTTTGGGTGCATCAATCAATCTCATGAAAACAGTTCTACCATATTCTTGCTTGTCCACCTATTCTCCACTATTTAGATCATACAACTTCATGAATCAAGAGGTCTTTAATCAAGGTTGTAATGGGGCCAAGGGGTTTGTAATGTGGTTGAATAACAAAAGGATAAAGATATCACAAAGGCTCCAAAGAGTTCATAAAGTTTAGAGACATAATAAGATCATACAAAGAAACTTCTCAAAACTCTTTACAAGTACATAGTCACCTAGGCCGGATATTCATGTTGGGCCTTTTCTTCATTCTAAACAACTTTGTAACATCTTTTTTTTTCCCCAAATTCAAGAGATGATTCATATTTTTTTTTTACATAGGAATGTATTTGCCAGTATTCCATTTCTTTTTTTCTTTTTTTTTTTCTCTTGACTTTTCTTTTCTTTCCCCCCCACACTTATTTCTTGTTTCTAACCCAAATTTTCAATAGATCTTCCTTGTCTTTGCAACTTGTCTCAAAACATGCTAATTCATCTTTGGAACAAAAGTAAGGATATAAGTATATTTAGGTTAGGGACAAGTTATGGTTACCAAAGAGATAGCTTATTCAATGTAGGCTCAAATTGGTTCACTAAGGGTGTGTTCTCTTGGAACATCAATAAGGGATGGCTGTTTGGCCCTGGCTAAAAATCCTAATGCCTCTATCATATTCATGTTGTCACATGCATCAATATAGTCTCAACAAGGTCTAAAGCAAGTTCTAGAGAATCATGTAATCATAAGAGCACTCAAGAAAGAAATTAGATTGATTTGTATAATGCATCAATCATATAGGCTCAAAAACTCGCAAGGATGATTATACAAGTCAGATTAAGTCTAAACATGCTTCTTTCTCAATCAACATATCATATTAACATTGGCTCATAAAAAGGTTGATATCAAGCTCAATTCTCATGAAAATCTTCTCACTAATAAATCTGTTTTAGACTTATGCAATTCATATCTCATCATAGTATTGAAAGTAACTAAAACACACTAAAAACACACTAAGTCTAAACATGCTTTTTTTTTTTTTTTAAGAAGATTAAATCAAACTGACAAGGTATGTCTCAAGTCTCCCTTACTCAGATCTTGTTGAATGAATACTTCTAAATGTCTTACAACACAACAATTTTTTTTTTTTTAAATTAGCAAAATATGTCCCTTACCCCCTACTAAAATATGACATTGTCCCCAATGTCAAATTTTAAAGGTAGAATTTAGGAGATATTACCTGCAGAGGTTGCTAACCACTTATTATAACTAAGACACAACAAGCAAAATGTTAGATAATGCACAAAGACAAATTTCAATCCACTCCTTGCTCGTCCATATCTCTTTTTCTTTTTTCGAGCGTTTGCGAAACAACCGTAGCAGATAAACACTCATAAGCTTGGAGCTTTTTGAGTAAATCTTCAATGGTTGTAGCAGAAATTATGGTTCTCCTTGCCTCTGAAAACATGAATCCATTTTCCACAGCATTATCTAAATATGAAAGCAAATTACTAAAATAACCATTAATATTAAGCACACCAATGGGTTTTTTATTTGTGACCAAAGATGACCAAGAGGCCAGCCACGCAAGCTATTTCTTCCAATGTACCCAGACCTCCTGGTAAAGCAATGAATGCATCGGCAGAATGGTACATGATTGTCATCCGTTCAGGGATACTCCAGACTTGTATTTCCTTACCCACGGTAGGTCCACAAAAACTTGTGAATAGTTTTGGCACGATTCCTAGAACTGGACTTCCTCCGGCGTGTGCTGCTGTAGCGACTGCTCCCATTAAACCCGTACTACCGCCTCCATAAATCAAGTGGATCTTTTGTTGGGCAAGTATTACTCCAACTCTTATGGCTTCATCAGCGAATATGTTATTTTTCCCTGGATAAGCACCTCCAAAGACACAAAATTTTTTAATGCGCTGGGATGAAGTACTTTCCATTTTTTTTTCTTCGAGTGCCTGAAAGAGAATGAGTACATGGTGTAATATATAGAGGACTGAGTAGTGAATCAGACAAGAGTAATGATAACTCGTATAATTATATAGTTTTTAGTTATGTTTTATTATTGTTTTGTGTCAAATACGAGTTATTATTGTTTAGTCTAATTGTGTTTATGATCTTTTATATTTTTATGTAATTTGGTGTTTTTCACAAGTTTCTTTGAGTGATTTCAGATTACTAGAATTAAGGGCAAATCCAGTTCAGTTCCAGTTCCGACACATTTTACCATATCCGCTATATCTGGAGTTTCACTGAAGCAATAAGGCTGAAATTTGTAGCCGTGCAAAGCTAAGAGGCATATCTATCTTTTTCATGTTTTATACTTCTTGAAACGGAGTCGTTTTCCCTAGCGAAATCGACCATCAAGTTGGCTGATGTGCAATGACGTCTGTGCTGACCTGTTTTCGTATTTTGCCCATATCTGCTTATCCACATCAGCAAATGAGCTGATTCCAATGTCTATGGATCCGTAACTGATACGGGAACCTTTGTCTAGAAGACCATATGATCAGATCAGGCCTCTAATATTGACGAAATCGACCATCAAGTTGGCTGATGTGCAATGACGTCTGTGCTGACATGTTTTCGTATTTTGCCCATATCTGCTTATACACATCAGCAAATGAGCTGATTCCAACGGCTATGGATACGTAACTTATAGGGGAACCTTTTTCTAGAAGACCATGTGATCAGATCAGGCCTCCAACATTGACGAAATCGACCATCAAGTTGGCTGATCAAAATTGTCATACAATATGACGAAAATTGTTAGAAAAATTCACCCACCTATTATACCTACCTTTGAAATTTGTAAAGCTTGTCTCTTGTCATTGAGCCTTCCAAAATGTGTATAAATAGAGGGCCTTGGATGATTGTAGAGGACATATTGTACATAGGTAGGATATTAGCCATTGTAATAAAATTCTCTAAGTTTTCTTCTTCTTTCTTTTCTCTAGTTTTCTTTTTCTTTAGAAAGAGCAAGAGGTTGGATAATTAATATTCTTCTTCTTCTTCTTTCTTTCTTTTATTTTCTTCTTAGATTTTCTTTAATTTTATGTTTATGTTTATAATGCCTATGCTAGGCTAAACTTCTATTTGGTTAAGGGTGAATTCAAAGCCCTAGACAGGTTTTGTGATTGATTTTCAGATTCTATCTATCATTAATTTTCTATCAAAGTTGCTTATGTTCTTCTACAAGAATTGTTCATGATGTTGTCTTGATTTATTTAGGTGTACAACTAGATAGATCTTGATAATTATCTATTGCTAGTCTAGGAGTCTTGATCCGTGTAATTGTCTTGATTTCCTATTCATAAGTGGCAATTTGTGATTAATGATTATGGTCAAGTTTTCAATAATTGCAAAGTGGAACATAACCTAAGTTGAACAATCCGAGCTTATGTGTTTGTTGCTTAGATCAACCTATCTTTCTCATCATAAAGCTGCCATTAAATTGAATTTAGAGAGCTTATTCTAGGTTGTTTAATGGTTAGAGATTAAATAGAGAGCTTGTTCTATTTAACGACAAACTAAGGAAAGATTGGGATAACAGAGCTTGTTGTTATCTACGGTTGTTAACTTTGATAGTTGGTTGATATTGATAGATCTGAAATTGATTCTTAATGATGTCTAGTGGTGGAGAATGAAACCTTAACCATATTTTTCATACTTGATTCTTTTTACTTACTTGTTTTCTTACTTTTCTAGTTTGCTTAATTTTAAAAGTATATTTATTTTTATTGGCTGGTTATACCGCCTAATTTGTATATTAACTTTGTTTTATTTTTATTGGCTGGTTATACCGCCTAATTTAGTATATATATTTTTATTGGCTGGTTATACCGCCTAATTTAGTATATATATTTTTATTGGCTGGTTATACCGCCTTGCATCTTATTCTTATTATTTACTTTAGTTTAAATTTGATTTCAAAAACCCCTTTTCTTTTATTGTTCTTGAATTTAAGTTTTAAACTATCAACTTATAAACTAAAACCCAATCCCTGAGGACTCGACCCTTGCTAACTACTATACTTACAATTGATCTTTTTAGTGCAAGGTTAAATAAGATACACTCTTTTGGGTGCATCAAGTAATAATGTCGCCGAAAGTGTATCTGACCTGTCAGAAGAAAATGTTAACCTAACAAAAGATTTTTGCGTGATTTCAGGAAGAAAATCAAAAAGAGAAGAAAAAATCAACCGTAAAAGACAAATAAAAAAAACGAGAATAATTACACAAATCGAACAACACGTAAATTAAACCAAAATAAAGTTAATGCAAATCAAACCAAAAGCTGAGAAGTCATTTATTGTAGTTGTGATTGTGGCTCACATCTTCCTCTGGTTTTAAGTTCAGAAACGGCTTAAACGCCTTCTATGAGTCGAGGATATGCTTCCCATCCAGTTTTCTTACAATCTGGCAAACAGGGTCTTTTAACATCAGATTCCCAAGATGTTGCCATTCCCTTTGGAATTGCGGCCATAAATCAAGAATTTCTCTTTGTACGTCTCCACTAGGATGCGTCTCAAGAGAAAGTTGGATATTACCCAAATTCTCCTTACTCAGTCCATCCTTAATGAATTCAATTTTATCATCTCGATTAGAGGACGGAATCCCAATAGAACGACATTTACCGTTACACGTCTATCGTGCACATTTGTGGCAATTTGAACTCATGCGCTTTTCTCGTCGCTTCTTTGCAAAAGTGCTTCTACCTGTACCTGGTAAATGCAAAATAGGAAGATATTCATCTTCACGTACCTTGGCTTCAATTATCCAACGTATGTCTTCAGGAATCCCTTTGTGCATAAGCATTCTTAATCTTTCAAATCGAACTTGGTAAAGCTTCAGTAAAATATTTCGAGGAAAAGGAGGAAATCGTTTCTGCAATCTTGTGAGAATATCATCCATCCTGAAAAAAATGAAAAAAAAAAATTGAAAGAGAAATTGGAAGAGAAATTTATATACAATATCAGTTTTGTGGGTAGCTGATGGAACCGATTTAAATAATCACGGAGTACCGTTATCCGCCATTTAACCGGGGTAAAAAAAATAAAAATTATATTTACATCTAGTTATTTTCAAAACAAGGATCAGAAAGAAAAATAACATAAAAAAAACTCAAAAACAAAACACTCTAAATAAATCCTAAATTCTTCCCCCCACACATAATTTTTACATTGTCCTCAATGTAATGCTATTATCCCCCAATGCAAGAATTATATGTAAGAGAAAAGAACTATTAAATAGAAGAAAAGAAAAACAATAAAATATAGAATGATGGAGAGTAAGGAATATGCAAATCTGATATAATAGATGCTCTCCATCCTTTTGGGTTGCCTCCCAAGAAGCGCTTGGTTTATTGTCCTCAGCCTAACTTAGACCCACGCCATTATTATTCAACATACTTTGGCTCAAAAAGTGGAAACTCCTCCACATCTTGTATTGGAAAGTTCTCATAGTAAGGCTTCAATCTATGACCATTCACTTTGAATGCCTTATCTGTTTTTGGGCTTTGGATTTCAACTGCACCATGAGTAAATACATTAGTAATAACAAAAGGTCCAACCCAACGAGAACGTAACTTACCTGGATATAACTTAAGGCGTGAATGGAAGAGAAGAACTTTTTGTCCAACAACAAATTCCTTTCTTGATATCATCTTGTCATGGAATGCCTTAGTCTTTTCCTTGTAAATCCTAGAATTCTGATAGGCATCATTCCTTATCTCCTCTAATTCTTGTAGGTCAAGTTTTCTTTTCTTTCCTGTCTCATCCATCTCCATGTTGCATTGTTTGATCGCCCAATATGATTTATGTTCCAATTCAACCGGAAGATGACAAGGCTTACCATAAACAAGTCGATAAGGAGACATACCAATGGGTGTCTTATATGCTGTCCTATAAGCCCAAAGTGCATCATCAAGTCGTGAACTCCAATCCTTCCTATTTGGATTAACTGTCTTTTCAAGGATGGACTTAACTTCTCGGTTTGACACTTCAGCTTGCCCACTAGTTTGAGGATGATATGAGGTGGAGACCTTGTGTGTGATGTTATACTTCCTCAAAAGAGCTTCCATAGTCCTATTGCAAAAGTGAGTACCTCTATCGCTGATTATGGCCTTTGGCGTTCCAAACCTAGCAAAGATGTTAGTCTTGACAAAATCTGAAACAACTTTAGAGTCATTAGTCCTAGTGGATTTTGCTTCCACCCACTTTGAAACATAATCAACGGCAAGTAAAATATAAAGATTACCAAAAGAAGGAGGAAAAGGTCCCATGAAATCCATGCCCCATACATCAAAAATTTCAACAATAAGTATTGGAGTTTGATGCATTTGATTTCTAGCACCTAAGCTACCTGTTCTTTGGCAACGATCACATGACTTGCAAAAGAGGTATGCATCTTTGAATATGGTAGGCCAATAAAATCCAGAATCAAGAACTTTCATGGCTGTTCTTTTGGATCCAAAGTGTCCTCCACATGCATAAGAGTGACAAAAGGTGAGAATAGATTGAAATTCAGTTTCGAGTACACACCTTCTTATAATCTGATCGGAGCAATGCTTCCAAAGGTAAGGATCATCCCATATGTAGTATTTGGCATCACTCTTGATCTTATTTCTTTGAGCTTGTGTCAACTCTTGTGGCCATTTCTTGGTAACTAAGTAATTAACAATATCAGCATACCAAGGAGTTGTTGTACTTATAAAAAGAAGTTGCTCATCCGGAAAGTTCTCATTCAAGGGTAGTGCATCCTCTTCATGAACTAAACGGCTAAGATGGTCCGCAACCAGGTTGTCACTACCTCTCTTATCTTTTATCTCCAAATCAAACTCTTGTAAGAGAAGTATCCATCTAATCAACCTTGGCTTGGCCTCCTTTTTAGTGAGTAAGTACTTAAGGGCTGCATGGTCAGAATATACAATTACTTTAGTACCAATTAAATAAGATCGAAATTTTTCTAAAGCAAATACAACAGCCAAAAGTTCTTTTTCAGTAGTGGAATAGTTCAATTGAGCATCATTAAGAGTTCGGGAGGCATAATAAATGGCATGTGAGGCTTTGCCAACCCGTTGGCCCAAAACAGCTCCAATGGCATAGTCACTAGCATCACACATGATTTCAAAAGGTACATTCCAATCTGGTGGTTGGATGATAGGAGCTGATGTCAAGAGTCCCTTCAATGTTTCAAACGCCTCTTTGCATTTATCATCAAAGTGGAAAACCACATCTTTTTGTAGTAGCTTGCAAAGAGGTAATGTGATCTTTGAGAAGTCTTTGATAAATCTCCTATAGAAACCTGCATGTCCAAGAAAAGAACGAACCTCTCTCACATTTGTGGGAGGTGGTTGATAACTCGTATAATTATATAGTTTTTAGTTATGTTTTATTATTGTTTTGTGTCAAATACGAGTTATTATTGTTTAGTCTAATTGTGTTTATGATCTTTTATATTTTTATGTAATTTGGTGTTTTTCACAAGTTTCTTTGAGTGATTTCAGATTACTAGAATTAAGGGCAAATCCAGTTCAGTTCCAGTTCCGACACCTTTTGCTATATCAGCTATATCTGGAGTGTCACTGAAGCAATAAGGCTGAAAATTGTAGCCGTGCAAAGCTAAGAGGCATATCTATCTTTTTCATGTTTTATACTTCTTGAAACGGAGTCGTTTTCCCTAGCGAAATCGACCATCAAGTTGGCTGATGTGCAATGACGTCTGTGCTGACCTGTTTTCGTATTTTGCCCATATCTGCTTATCCACATCAGCAAATGAGCTGATTCCAATGGCTATGGATCCGTAACTGATACGGGAACCTTTGTCTAGAAGACTATATGATCAGATCAGGCGTCTAATATTGACGAAATCGACCATCAAGTTGGCTGATGTGCAATGACGTCTGTGCTGACATGTTTTCGTATTTTGCCCATATCTGCTTATCCACATCAGCAAATGAGCTGATTCCAACGGCTATGGATCCGTAACTGATAGGGGAACCTTTTTCTAGAAGACCATGTGATCAGATCAGGCCTCCAACATTGACGAAATCGACCATCAAGTTGGCTGATCAAAATTGTCATACAATATGACGAAAATTGTTAGAAAAATTCACCCACCTATTATACCTACCTTTGAAATTTGTAAAGCATGTCTCTTGTCATTTAGCCTTCCAAAATGTGTATAAATAGAGGGCCTTGGATGATTGTAGAGGATCATATTGTACATAGGTAGGATATTAGCCATTTTAATAAAATTCTCTAAGTTTTCTTCTTCTTTCTTTTCTCTAGTTTTCTTTCTTTTCTCTAGTTTTCTTTTTCTTTAGGGAGAGCAAGAGGTTGGATAATTAATATTCTTCCTCTTCTTCTTTCTTTCTTTTATTTTCTTCTTAGATTTTCTTTAATTTTATGTTTATGTTTATGTTTATGATGCCTATGCTAGGCTAAACTTCTATTTGGTTAAGGGTGATTTCAAAGCCCTAGACATGTTTTGTGATTGATTTTCAGATTCTATCTATCATTAATTTTCTATCAAAGTTGCTTATGTTCTTCTACAAGAATTGTTCATGATGTTGTCTAGATTTATTTAGGTGTACAACTAGATAGATCTTGATAATTATCTATTGCTAGTTTAGGAGTCTTGATCCGTGTAATTATCTTGATTTCCTATTCATAAGTGGCAATTTGTGATTAATGATTATGGTCAAGTTTTCAATAATTGCAAAGTGGAACATAACCTAAGTTGAACAATCCGAGCTTATGTGTTTGTTGCTTAGATCAACCTATCTTTCTCATCATAAAGCTGCCATTAAATTGAATTTAGAGAGCTTATTCTAGGTTGTTTAATGGTTAGAGATTAAATAGAGAGCTTGTTCTATTTAACGACAAACTAAGGAAAGATTGGGGTAACAGAGCTTGTTGTTATCTACGGTTGTTAACTTTGATAGTTGGTTGATATTGATAGATCTGAAATTGATTCTTAATGATGTCTAGTGGTGGAGAATGAAACCTTAACCATATTTTTCATATTTGATTCTTCTTACTTATTTGTTTTCTTACTTTTAGTTTGCTTATTTTTTATATTTATTTTTATTGGCTGGTTATACCGCCTAATTTGTATATTAACTTTGTTTTATTTTTATTGGCTGGTTATACCGCCTAATTTAGTATATATATTTTTATTGGCTGGTTATACCGCCTAATTTAGTATATATATTTTTATTGGCTGGTTATACCGCCTTGCATCTTATTCTTATTATTTACTTTAGTTTAAATCTGGCTTCAAAAACCCCTTTTCTTTTATTGTTCTTGAATTTAAGTTTTAAACTATTAACTTATAAACTAAAACCCAATCCCTGAGGACTCGACCCTTGCTAACTACTATACTTACAATTTATCTTTTTAGTGCAAGGTTAAATAAGATACACTCTTTTGGGTGCATCAAAATTTTGGTGCCGTTGCCGGGGATTGCTTTCTTTAGTTTATTTGTTACTTGGTTTATTCTTATTTTCAGTTCTAATTAATTTTATTTTCTTGTACATACAGGTTTTTCCTATCAAATTTTGAAAAAAAAAAAAAAAAAACGATGGAATTGAGCAATCTAACACTTGAAGAGTTGGTGGCATACATGAACATAGAGAATCAACAAGCCAATCTCACCTTCCCAGTGCAACAATTTGCCATGGGAGGATGTCAAGGCCATCAAGTGTTCCAAGACCAGCAGTATGATCATTACTCAAACACTTACCATGAGGGATGGTGGGATCATACTAATTATGGCTACTCGAAAAATTACCAAGAAGTAGATCCTTATGCCAATTACACTCATCCATCTAGCTTCAATCAATCATGGTCCCAAGAACCAGATCTTTTTCAACCACCACATATGACTCAAAACTCAGGTACTTCCTTAGAAGATCTTGTCGATTCTCTTGTTACTAATACTTTGCAATTTCAACAGGAAACAAGGGCAAGTATCCAGAGTTTGGAAAGGCAAATGAGCCTATTGGCTAGTAGTATGGTGGTATGGGTAGCACAAAGATCTGAAGAACTCTCTGCCCAAACAATGATTAACCCAAAGGAGAATACTACTATTGTGACCTTGAGGAATGAGGAACAAGATGAGGATGAGACAAAATTAGAGATGAATTCTATTCTTGAGGATAATGAAGCCAATGATCCAAATAAGAGTATTTCGGCACCTGAGGTAACGTTTGAGATTCCAATTTTTACTAATGTTTCTTCTCCATCTTTTCCTAGTAGATTCGCAAAGTTCAAGGAGGATGAACATGAACAAGACACGCTGGAAACCTTAAACAGTTTGTTTGTGGATGTCATTCAACAAGTACCAAAAGATGCACCATTCCTCGATGAGATATGCACCACCAAGGATGATGGAATAATACTTGTAATGGAGAATGCATCCACTGTTGTGCAAAGAAAGCTTCCTCTCAAACGCATAAATTTGGGAAATTTCATGTATGAGCCTGACAAGCCTAAAAAGCCAAGAAAGGGTGTTGGTTAGATTCAAAACACTAACTCAAGTGTTAATTGGGAAGGCAGCCCAATGAAATTGCCAACCTTCCATATTCAGATTTGCTTTCTCTTTCTTTTTCTTTTTCTTTTATTATTTTTATTGTTTTTATTTTTATTTCTTATGTTTCTTTGTTAATTGTGTTTACTGTTTTTAAGTTCATTTAGGCTGCATAAGTTTCTTTTGTTTAATAGTTCTTTTCTCTTACATATAATTCTTGCATTGGGGGATAATAGCATTACATTAATGACAATGTAAGAATTATGTGTGGGGGGAAGAATTTAGGATTTTATTTTTGAGTTTTTTTTATGTTGTTTTTCTTTCTGATCCTTGTTTTGAAAATAACTAGATGTAAATATAATTTTTTTTTAACCCCGGTTAAATGGCGGATAACGGTACTCCGTGATTATTTAAATCGGTTCCATCAGCTACCCACAAAACTGATATTGTATATAAATTTCTCTTCCAATTTCTCTTTCATTTTTTTCATTTTTTTTTTTTCAGGATGGATGATATTCTCACAAGATTGCAGAAACGATTTCCTCCTTTTCCTCGAAATATTTTACTGAAGCTTTACCAAGTTCGACTTGAAAGATTAAGAATGCTTATGCACAAAGGGATTCCTGACGACATACGTTGGATAATTGAAGCCAAGGTACGTGAAGATGAATATCTTCCTGTTTTGCATTTACCAGGTACAGGTAGAAGCACTTTTGCAAAGAAGCGACGAGCAAAGCGCATGAGTTCAAATTGCCACAAATGTGCACGATGGACGTGTAACGGTAAATGTCGTTCTATTGGGATTCTGTCCTCTAATCGAGATGATAAAATTGAATTCATTAAGGATGGACTGAGTAAGGAGAATTTGGGTAATATCCAACTTTCTCTTGAGACGCATCCTAGTGGAGACGTACAAAGAGAAATTCTTGATTTATGGCCGCAATTCCAAAGGGAATGGCAACATCTTGGGAATCTGATGTTAAAAGACCCTGTTTGCCAGCTTGTAAGAAAACTGGATGGGAAGCATATCCTCGACTCATAGAAGGCGTTTAAGCCGTTTCTGGACGTAAAACCAGAGGAAGATGTGAGCCACAATCACAACTACAATAAATGACTTCTCAGTTTTTGGTTTGATTTGCAATAACTTTATTTTGGTTTAATTTACGTGTTGTTCGATTTGTGTAATTATTCTCGTTTTTTTTTATTATTTGTCTTTTACGGTTGATTTTTTCTTCTCTTTTTGATTTTCTTCCTGAAATCACGCAAAAATCTTTTGTTAGGTTAACATTTTCTTCTGACAGGTCAGATACACTTTCGGCGACATTATTACTCTTGTCTGATTCACTACTCAGTCCTTTATATATTACACCATGTACTCATTCTCTTTCAGGCACTCGAAGAAAAAAAAAATGGAAAGTACTTCGTCCCAACGCATTAAAAAAATTTGTGTCTTTGGAGGTGCTTATCCAGGGAAAAATAACATATTCGCTGATGAAGCCATAAGAGTTGGAGTAATACTTGCCCAACAAAAGATCCACTTGATTTATGGAGGCGGTAGTACGGGTTTAATGGGAGCAGTCGCTACAGCAGCACACGCCGGAGGAAGTCCAGTTCTAGGAATCGTGCCAAAACTATTCACAAGTTTTTGTGGACCTACCGTGGGTAAGGAAATACAAGTCTGGAGTATCCCTGAACGGATGACAATCATGTACCATTCTGCCGATGCATTCATTGCTTTACCAGGAGGTCTGGGTACATTGGAAGAAATAGCTTGCGTGGCTTCTTGGTCATCTTTGGTCACAAATAAGAAACCCATTGGTTTGCTTAATATTAATGGTTATTTTAGTAATTTGCTTTCATATTTAGATAATGCTGTGGAAAATGGATTCATGTTTTCAGAGGCAAGGAGAACCATAATTTCTGCTACAACCATTGAAGATTTACTCAAAAAGCTCCAAGCTTATGAGTGTTTATCTGCTACGGTTGTTTCGCAAACGCTCGGAAAAAGAAAAAGAGATATGGACGAGCAAGGAGTGGATTGCACTTTGTCTTTGTGACATTATCTAACATTTTGTTTGTTGTGTCTCAGTTATAATAAGTGGTTAGCAACCTCTGCAGGTAATATCTCCTAAGTTCTACCTTTAAAATTTGACATTGGGGACAATGTCATATTTTAGTAGGGGGTAAGGGACATATTTTGCTAATTTAAAAAAAAAAAAAAATTGTTGTGTTTTAAGCCATTTAGAAGTATTCATTCTGAACAAGGTCTGAGTAAGGGAGACTTGAGACATACCTTGTCAGTTTGATTTCTTCTTTTCAAAAAAAAAAAAAAAAGTTTGTTGTGTTTTAAGCCATTTAGAAGTATTCATTCTGAACAAGGTCTGAGTAAGGGAGACTTGAGACATACCTTGTCAGTTTGATTTTAATCTTTTTATGTTTACTTGTTAATTTTTGTTTAGTATTTTAGGATTATTTAGGTTGCATGAGTTTGTTTTGTTTTGAGTCTTAGTTGTTCTTATTCTTATGTTATTAGTTCTTTTCTCTTACACATGATTCTTTCATTTGGGTTAATAGACTTACATTGAGGACAATGTAAGAATTAAGTGTGGGGGGAATGATTTAGGATTTCTTTTATTTTTGGAATGATTTAGGATTTCTTTTATTTTTGGAATGATTTAGGATTTCTTTTATTTTTGTCTACTATTTTTTTTAGGAGTCTTTATTATTATTATTATTATTTTTAGTGTGTTTTAGTTCCTTTTTAATACAATGATGAGATATGAATTGCATAAGTCTAAAACAGATTTATTAGTGAGAAGATTTTCATGAGAATTGAGCTTGATATCAACCTTTTTATTGGCTGATGTTAATATGATATGTTGATTGAGAAAGAAGCATGTTTAAACTTAATCTGACTTGTATAATCATCCTTGTGAGTTTTTGAGCCTATAATGATTGATGCATTATACAAATCAATCTAATTTCTTTCTTGAGTGCTCTTATGATTACATGATTCTCTAGAACTTGCTTTAAACCGTTTGAGACTATATTGATACATGTGACAACATGAATATGATAGAGGCATTAGGATTATAACCAGAGCCAAACAGCCATCCATTATTAATGTTCTAAGAGAACATCCCCACTAGTGAGCCAATTTGAGCCTACATTAAATATGCTATTTTATTGGTGACCACAACTTACACCTAGCCTAAATATACTTATATCCTTACCCTTGTTCTAAAGATGGATTATATATTTTGAGACATATTGCAAAAAAACAAGGGATATTTTTAGTTGAAAATTTGGGTTAGAAACAAGAAATAAGTGTGGGGGGAAAAGAAAAGTCAAGAGAAAAAGAAATGGAATACTGACAAATACATTCCTATGTAAAAAATATGAATCATCTCTTGAATTTGTGGAAAAAGAAAAAGATGTTACAAAGTTGTTTAGAATGAAGAAAAGGCCCAACATGAATATTCGGCCTAGGTGACTATGTACTTGTAAAGAGTTTTGAGAAGTTTCTTTGTATGATCTTATTATGTCTCTAAACTTTATGAACTCTTTGGAGCCTTTGTGATATCTTTATCCTTTTGTTATTCAACCACATTACAAACCCCTTGGCCCCATTACAACCTTGATTAAAGACCTCTTGATTTATGAAGTTGCATGATCTTTTAGTGGAGAATAGGTGGACAAGCAAGCATATGGTAGAAGTGTTTTCATGAGATTGATTGAGTGTAAACACTTTACCACTACTTTAAAGAGTGAAAATCAAGAGAGTATCCCATGTGAGAAGTTGAGATTAAGTTTGAATATGCATTATTTTGATTGAAATATGTTATGTTAATATTGGCTTAACTCAAACTATTTACATTCAAGCAAGTTTTTTTGTGAATTTCTTTAAGCTATTGATTAGTTTTTAAGACTTGTCCAATGATTATCTCAAATTTATATTGGAAGGATTAGTTATAATTATTATTTTTAGTTTTTCTTATGTTTTCAATGTTTGTGGGTATCGTCCTAGTAAACCCTCACGAGACTAAACTCGTCCACTAGGGACACCTAGGGGTTTAAAGGCTTGTGTCACATGCTAAGTGCCACCGTGATTTCCTACGAAAATGGATTAGATTAGATTTTCTTATTTTATTTTTATTGAGTCGTTGCTAGGGACTAGCAACAATCTAAGTGTGGGGGTGTGATAACTCGTATAATTATATAGTTTTTAGTTATGTTTTATTATTGTTTTGTGTCAAATACGAGTTATTATTGTTTAGTCTAATTGTGTTTATGATCTTTTATATTTTTATGTAATTTGATGTTTTTCACAAGTTTCTTTGAGTGATTTCAGATTACTAGAATTAAGGGCAAATCCAGTTCAGTTCCAGTTCCGACACCTTTTGCCATATCAGCTATATCTGGCGTTTCACTGAAGCAATAAGGCTGAAAATTGTAGCCGTGCAAAGCTAAGAGGCATATCTATCTTTTTCATGTTTTATACTTCTTGAAACGGAGTCGTTTTCCCTAGCGAAATCGACCATCAAGTTGGCTGATGAGCAATGACGTCTGTGCTGACCTGTTTTCGTATTTTGCCCATATCTGCTTATCCACATCAGCAAATGAGCTGATTCCAATGGCTATGGATCCGTAACTGATACGGGAACCTTTGTCTAGAAGACCATATGATCAGATCAGGCCTCTAATATTGACGAAATCGACCATCAAGTTGGCTGATGTGCAATGACGTCTGTGCTGACATGTTTTCGTATTTTGCCCATATCTGCTTATCCACATCAGAAAATGAGCTGATTCCAACGGCTATGGATCCGTAACTGATAGGGGAACCTTTTTCTAGAAGACCATGTGATCAGATCAGGCCTCCAACATTGACGAAATCGACCATCAAGTTGGCTGATCAAAATTGTCATACAATATGACGAAAATTGTTAGAAAAATTCACCCACCTATTATACCTACCTTTGAAATTTGTAAAGCTTGTCTCTTGTCATTTAGCCTTCCAAAATGTGTATAAATAGAGGGCCTTGGATGATTGTAGAGGATCATATTGTACATAGGTAGGATATTAGCCATTTTAATAAAATTCTCTAAGTTTTCTTCTTCTTTCTTTTCTCTAGTTTTCTTTCTTTTCTCTAGTTTTCTTTTTCTTTAGAGAGAGCAAGAGGTTGGATAATTAATATTCTTCCTCTTCTTCTTTCTTTCTTTTATTTTCTTCTTAGATTTTCTTTAATTTTATGTTTATGTTTATGTTTATGATGCCTATGCTAGGCTAAACTTCTATTTGGTTAAGGGTGATTTCAAAGCCCTAGACATGTTTTGTGATTGATTTTCAGATTCTATCTATCATTAATTTTCTATCAAAGTTGCTTATGTTCTTCTACAAGAATTGTTCATGATGTTGTCTAGATTTATTTAGGTGTACAACTAGATAGATCTTGATAATTATCTATTGCTAGTTTAGGAGTCTTGATCCGTGTAATTGTCTTGATTTCCTATTCATAAGTGGCAATTTGTGATTAATGATTATGGTCAAGTTTTCAATAATTGCAAAGTGGAACATAACCTAAGTTGAACAATCCGAGCTTATGTGTTTGTTGCTTAGATCAACCTATCTTTCTCATCATAAAGCTGCCATTAAATTGAATTTAGAGAGCTTATTCTAGGTTGTTTAATGGTTAGAGATTAAATAGAGAGCTTGTTCTATTTAACGACAAACTAAGGAAAGATTGGGGTAACAGAGCTTGTTGTTATCTACGGTTGTTAACTTTGATAGTTGGTTGATATTGATAGATCTGAAATTGATTCTTAATGATGTCTAGTGGTGGAGAATGAAACCTTAACCATATTTTTCATATTTGATTCTTCTTACTTATTTGTTTTCTTACTTTTAGTTTGCTTATTTTTTATATTTATTTTTATTGGCTGGTTATACCGCCTAATTTGTATATTAACTTTGTTTTATTTTTATTGGCTGGTTATACCGCCTAATTTAGTATATATATTTTTATTGGCTGGTTATACCGCCTAATTTAGTATATATATTTTTATTGGCTGGTTAGACCGCCTTGCATCTTATTCTTATTATTTACTTTAGTTTAAATCTGGCTTCAAAAACCCCTTTTCTTTTATTGTTCTTGAATTTAAGTTTTAAACTATTAACTTATAAACTAAAACCCAATCCCTGAGGACTCGACCCTTGCTAACTACTATACTTACAATTTATCTTTTTAGTGCAAGGTTAAATAAGATACACTCTTTTGGGTGCATCAGTGGTAAAGAATGCATAATATCTATTTTAGACTTATCAACCTCTATCCCTCTAGAAGAAATAACATGGCCCAAAACTATTCCTTGTTCTACCATAAAGTGACATTTTTCCCAATTCAAAACAAGGTTAGTTTCCATGCATCTTTCAAGTACAAGTGTAAGGTTCTCTAGACATCTATCAAAAGAATCACCATAGACACTAAAATCATCCATAAACACTTCTATGATGTTCTCTACATAATCTGAAAATATGCTAACCATACACCTTTGGAATGTAGCTGGTGCATTACAAAGACCAAATGGCATACGCCGGTATGCAAAAGTACCAAATGGACATGTGAATGTTGTTTTCTCTTGGTCCTCCGGAGCAATGGCTATCTGATTATAACCTGAAAAACCATCAAGAAAACAATAATGAGAATGGCCAGCTAACCTTTCAAGCATTTGATCAATAAAAGGTAAAGGAAAGTGGTCTTTGCGAGTTGTGGAATTAAGTTCACGATAATCAATACAAACTCGCCATCCTGTTTGAATCCTAGTAGGAACAAGTTCATTCTCATTATTTGTTACCACCGTTACACCTGATTTCTTTGGAACCACTTGGACCGGGCTCACCCATTTGCTATCCGAGATAGGATAGATCACTCCAACATCTAGGAGCTTCAGTATCTCCTTTTTCACAACCTCCATCATAGGAGGGTTCAATCTTCTTTGTGCTTCTCTTGTTGGTTTGGACCCTTCCTCTAACAAAATCCGGTGCATGCACATGGATTGGCTTATTCCCTTGATATCGGCAATTGTCCAACCAATTGTTGTTTTATGCTCTCTAAGCACCCGGATAAGTCGCTCTTCTTGCAAAGGTGTGAGCTCTTTGGCAATGATGATCGGTAGTGTGTCCTTTTTACCTAGGAACACATATTTCAAGTGGTTCGGTAGTGGTTTCAACTCTAAAGTTGGTGCCTGCAAAATGGAAGGTAGAAGTTTCTCATTAGATAAAGGCAAATCAATAAATGAAACATCAAACCTTGCATCTTTAGGTGGCAGCGAGTGTAAAGATTCTAGTGCCCCTTTGATGCACCCAAAAGAGTGTATCTTATTTAACCTTGCACTAAAAAGATAAATTGTAAGTATAGTAGTTAGCAAGGGTCGAGTCCTCAGGGATTGGGTTTTAGTTTATAAGTTAATAGTTTAAAACTTAAATTCAAGAACAATAAAAGAAAAGGGGTTTTTGAAGCCAGATTTAAACTAAAGTAAATAAGATGCAAGGCGGTATGACCAGCCAATAAAAATATATATATACTAAATTAGACGGTATAACCAGCCAATATATATACTAAATTAGGCGGTATAACCAGCCAATAAAAATAAAACAAAGTTAATATACAAATTAGGCGGTATAACCAGCCAATAAAAATAAATATACTTTTAAAAATAAGCAAACTAGAAAAGTAAGAAAACAAGTAAGTAAGAAGAATCAAATATGAAAAATATGGTTAAGGTTTCATTCTCCACCACTAGACATCATTAAGAATCAATTTCAGATCTATCAATATCAACCAAGTATCAAAGTTAACAACCGTAGATAACAACAAGCTCTGTTATCCCAATCTTTCCTTAGTTTGTCGTTAAATAGAACAAGCTCTCTATTTAATCTCTAACCATTAAACAACCTAGAATAAGCTCTCTAAATTCAATTTAATGGCAGCTTTATGATGAGAAAGATAGGTTGATCTAAGCAACAAACACATAAGCTCGGATTGTTCAACTTAGGTTATGTTCCACTTTGCAATTATTGAAAACTTGACCATAATCATTAATCACAAATTGCCACTTATGAATAGGAAATCAAGACAATTACACGGATCAAGACTCCTAAACTAGCAATAGATAATTATCAAGATCTATCTAGTTGTACACCTAAACAAATCAAGACAACATCATGAACAATTCTTGTAGAAGAACATTAGCAACTTTGATAGAAAATTAATGATAGATAGAATCTGAAAATCAATCATAAAACATGTCTAGGGCTTTGAAATCACCCTTAACCAAATAGAAGTTTAGCCTAGCATAGGCATTATAAACATAAAATTAAATAGAATCTAAGAAGAAAATAAAAGAAAGAAATAAGAAGAAGAAGAATATTAATTATCCAACCTCTTGCTCTTTCTAAAGAAAAACAAAACTAGAGAAAAGAAAGAAGAAGAAAACTTAGAGAATTTTATTACAATGGCTAATATCCTACCTATGTACAATATGATCCTCTACAATCATCCAAGGCCCTCTATTTATACACATTTTGGAAGGCTAAATGACAAGAGACAAGCTTTACAAATTTCAAAGGTAGGTATAATAGGTGGGTGAATTTTTCTAACAATTTTCGTCATATTGTATGACAATTTTGATCAGCCAATTTGATGGTCGATTTCGTCAATGTTGGAGGCCTGATCTGATCACATGGTCTTCTAGAAAAAGGTTCCCCTATCAGTTACGGATCCATAGCCGTTGGAATCAGCTCATTTTCTGATGTGGATAAGCAGATATGGGCAAAATACGAAAACATGTCAGCACAGACGTCATTGCACATCAGCCAACTTGATGGTCGATTTCGTCAATATTACAAGCCTGATCTGATCATATGGTCTTCTAGAAAAAGGTTCCCGTATCAGTTACGGATCCATAGCCATTGGAATCAGCTCATTTGCTGATGTGGATAAGCAGATATGGGCAAAATACGAAAACAGGTCAGCACAGACGTCATTGCACATCAGCCAACTTGATGGTCGATTTCGCTAGGGACAACGACTCCGTTTCAAGAAGTATAAAACATGAAAAAGATAGATATGCCTCTTAGCTTTGCACGGCTACAAATTTCAGCCTTATTGCTTCAGTGAAACTCCAGATATAGCTGATATGGCAAAATGTGTCGGAATTGGAACTGAACTGGATTTGCCATTAATTCTAGTAATCTGAAATCACTCAAAGAAACTTGTGAAAAACACCAAATTACATAAAAATATAAAAGATCATAAACACAATTAGACTAAACAATAATAACTCGTATTTGACACAAAACAATAATAAAACATAACTAAAAACTATATAATTATACGAGTTATCACACCCCCACACTTAGATTGTTGCTAGTCCCTAGCAACGACTCAATAAAAATAAAATAAGAAAATCTAATCTAATCCACTTTCGTAGGAAATCACGGTGGCACTTAGCATGTGACACAAGCCTTTAAACCCCTAGGTGTCCCTAGTGGACGAGTTTAGTCTCGTGAGGGTTTACTAGAACGATACCCACAAACATTGAAAAATTAAAATATAAATAAACTTCATATAAATAAACTACATATACTAAAAATATTTACTCCTAATCCTTTCAATACAAATTAGAGACAATATTTGAACAAGTCTTATAAACTAATCAATAGCTTAAAAAATTTCACAAAAAATCATGCTTGAATGTAAATTGTTTGAGTTAAGCCAATATTAGCATAGCATATCTCAATCAAAATAGTGCATGTTCAAATTTAATCTCAACTTCTCACATGGGATACTCTCTTGATTTTCACTCTTTAAAGTAGTGGTAAAGTGTTTACACTCAATCAATCTCATGAAAACACTTCTAACATATGCTTGCTTGTCCACCTATTCTCCACTAAAAGATCATGCAACTTCATAAATCAAGAGGTCTTTAATCAAGGTTGTAATGGGGCCAAGGGGTTTGTAATGTGGTTGAAGAACAAAAGGATAAAGATATCACAAAGGTTCCAAAGAGTTCATAAAGTTTAGAGACATAAAAAGATTATACAAAGAAACTTCTCAAAACTCTTTACAAGTACATAGTCACCTAGGCCGAATATTCATGTTGGGCTTTTCTTCATTCTAAACAACTTTGTAACATCTTTTTCTTTTTCCACAAATTCAAGAGATGAATCATATATTTTTACTTAGGAATGTATTTGCCAGTATTCCATTTCTTTTTCTCTTGACTTTTCTTTTATTTTCCCCCCACACTTATTTCTTGTTTCTAACCCAAATTTTCAACTAAAAATATCCCTTGTTTTTTTTGCAATATGTCTCAAAATATATAATCCATCTTTAGAACAAGGGTAAGGATATAAGTATATTTAGGCTAGGTGTAAGTTGTGGTTACCAATAAAACAGCATATTTAATGTAGGCTCAAATTGGCTCACTAGTGGGGATGTTCTCTTAGAACATTAATAATGGATGGCTGTTTGGCTCTGGTTATAATCCTAATGCCTCTATCATATTCATGTTGTCACATGTATCAATATAGTCTCAAACGGTTTAAAGCAAGTTCTAGAGAATCATGTAATCATAAGAGCACTCAAGAAAGAAATTAGATTGATTTGTATAATGCATCAATCATTATAGGCTCAAAAACTCACAAGGATGATTATACAAGTCAGATTAAGTCTAAACATGCTTCTTTCTCAATCAACATATCATATTAACATTGGCTCATAAAAAGGTTGACATCAAGCTCAATTCTCATGAAAATCTTCTCACTAATAAATCTGTTTTAAACTTATGCAATTCATATCTCATCATTGTATTAAAAAGGAACTAAAACACACTAAAATAATAATAATAATAATAAAGACTCATAAAAAAAAATAGTAGACAAAAATAAACGAAATCCTAAATCATTCCCCCCACACTTAATTCTTACATTGTCCTCAATGTAAGTCTATTAACCCAAATGAAAGAATCATGTGTAAGAGAAAAGAACTAATAACATAAGAATAGGAACAACTAAGACTCAAAACAAAACAAACTCATGCAACCTAAATAATCCTAAAATACTAAACAAAAATTAACAAGTAAACATAAAAAATAAAAATAAAAACAATAAAAATAAAAATAATAAAAGAAAAGAAAAAGGAAAAGAAAGAGAAAGCAAATCTGAATATGGAAGGTTGGCAATTTCTTCTTTAATTGGGTTGCCTTCCCAATTAACACTTGAGTTAATGTTTTGAACCTAACCAACACCCCTTCTTGGCTTTTTAGGCTTGTCAGGCTCATACATGAAATTTTCCAAATTAATGCGTTTGAGAGGAAGCTTTCTTTGCACAACAGTGGATGCATTCTCCATTACAAGTATTATTCCATCATCCTTTGTGGTGCATATCTCATCGAGGAATGGAGCATATTTTGATACTTGTTGAATGGCATCCACAAACAAGTTGTTTAAGGTTTCTGGCATGTGTTGTTCATGTTCTTCCTCCATGAACTTTGCAAATCTACTAGGAAAAGGTGGAGAAGAAACATTAGTAAAAAGTGGAACCTTAAACGTTACCTCAGGTGCCGAAATACTCTTATTTGGATTTGTGGCTTCATTATCCTCAAGAATAGAATCCATCTCTAATTTTGTTTCATCCTCATCTTGTTCCTCATTCTTCAAGGTCACAATAGTAGCATTCTCCTTTGGGTTAATCATCGTTTGGGCAGGGAGTTCTTCAGATCTTTGTGCTACCCATCCCACCATACTACTAGTCAATTGGATCATTTGCTTTTCCAAACTCTGGATGCTTGCCCTTGTTTCCTGTTGAAATTGCAATGTATCAGTAACAAGAGAATAGACAAGATCTTCTAAAGAAGTACCTGAGTTTTGAGTCATATGTGGTGGTTGAAAAAGATCTGGTTCTTGGGACCATGATTGATTGAAGCTAGATGGATGAGTGTAATTGGCATAAGGATCTACTTCTTGGTAATTTTCCGAATAGCCATAAGTAGTATGATCCCACCATCCCTCATGGTAAGTGTTTGAGTAATGATCATACTGTTGGTCTTGGAACACTTGATGGCCTTGACATCCTCCCATGGCCAATTGTTGAACTAGGGAAGTGAGATTGGCTTGTTGATTCTCCATGTTCATGTATGCCACCAACTCTTCAAGTGTTAGATTGCTCAACTCCATCGTTTTTTTTTTCTTTTTTTCAAAATTTGATAAGAAAAACTTGTATGTACAAGAAAATAAAACTAATTAGAACTGAAAATAAGAATAAACCAAGTAACAAATAGACTAAAGAAAACAATCCCCGGCAACGGCGCCAAAAACTTGATGCACCCAAAAGAGTGTATCTTATTTAACCTTGCACTAAAAAGATAAATTGTAAGTATAGTAGTTAGCAAGGGTCGAGTCCTCAGGGATTGGGTTTTAGTTTATAAGTTAATAGTTTAAAACTTAAATTCAAGAACAATAAAAGAAAAGGGGTTTTTGAAGCCAGATTTAAACTAAAGTAAATAAGATGCAAGGCGGTATGACCAGCCAATAAAAATATATATACTAAATTAGACGGTATAACCAGCCAATATATATACTAAATTAGGCGGTATAACCAGCCAATAAAAATAAAACAAAGTTAATATACAAATTAGGCGGTATAACCAGCCAATAAAAATAAATATACTTTTAAAAATAAGCAAACTAGAAAAGTAAGAAAACAAGTAAGTAAGAAGAATCAAATATGAAAAATATGGTTAAGGTTTCATTCTCCACCACTAGACATCATTAAGAATCAATTTCAGATCTATCAATATCAACCAAGTATCAAAGTTAACAACCGTAGATAACAACAAGCTCTGTTATCCCAATCTTTCCTTAGTTTGTCGTTAAATAGAACAAGCTCTCTATTTAATCTCTAACCATTAAACAACCTAGAATAAGCTCTCTAAATTCAATTTAATGGCAGCTTTATGATGAGAAAGATAGGTTGATCTAAGCAACAAACACATAAGCTCGGATTGTTCAACTTAGGTTATGTTCCACTTTGCAATTATTGAAAACTTGACCATAATCATTAATCACAAATTGCCACTTATGAATAGGAAATCAAGACAATTACACGGATCAAGACTCCTAAACTAGCAATAGATAATTATCAAGATCTATCTAGTTGTACACCTAAACAAATCAAGACAACATCATGAACAATTCTTGTAGAAGAACATTAGCAACTTTGATAGAAAATTAATGATAGATAGAATCTGAAAATCAATCATAAAACATGTCTAGGGCTTTGAAATCACCCTTAACCAAATAGAAGTTTAGCCTAGCATAGGCATTATAAACATAAAATTAAATAGAATCTAAGAAGAAAATAAAAGAAAGAAATAAGAAGAAGAAGAATATTAATTATCCAACCTCTTGCTCTTTCTAAAGAAAAACAAAACTAGAGAAAAGAAAGAAGAAGAAAACTTAGAGAATTTTATTACAATGGCTAATATCCTACCTATGTACAATATGATCCTCTACAATCATCCAAGGCCCTCTATTTATACACATTTTGGAAGGCTAAATGACAAGAGACAAGCTTTACAAATTTCAAAGGTAGGTATAATAGGTGGGTGAATTTTTCTAACAATTTTCGTCATATTGTATGACAATTTTGATCAGCCAACTTGATGGTCGATTTCGTCAATGTTGGAGGCCTGATCTGATCACATGGTCTTCTAGAAAAAGGTTCCCCTATCAGTTACGGATCCATAGCCGTTGGAATCAGCTCATTTGCTGATGTGGATAAGCAGATATGGGCAAAATACGAAAACATGTCAGCACAGACGTCATTGCACATCAGCCAACTTGATGGTCGATTTCGTCAATATTACAAGCCTGATCTGATCATATGGTCTTCTAGAAAAAGGTTCCCGTATCAGTTACGGATCCATAGCCATTGGAATCAGCTCATTTGCTGATGTGGATAAGCAGATATGGGCAAAATACGAAAACAGGTCAGCACAGACGTCATTGCACATCAGCCAACTTGATGGTCGATTTCGCTAGGGACAACGACTCCGTTTCAAGAAGTATAAAACATGAAAAAGATAGATATGCCTCTTAGCTTTGGACGGCTACAAATTTCAGCCTTATTGCTTCAGTGAAACTCCAGATATAGCTGATATGGCAAAATGTGTCGGAACTGGAACTGAACTGGATTTGCCCTTAATTCTAGTAATCTGAAATCACTCAAAGAAACTTGTGAAAAACACCAAATTACATAAAAATATAAAAGATCATAAACACAATTAGACTAAACAATAATAACTCGTATTTGACACAAAACAATAATAAAACATAACTAAAAACTATATAATTATACGAGTTATCACCCTTCCACATGGTCATTCAAGGCTAGTTTAGCATTCCCCATTCCGAGATGGTTGCTAAGGACTATTTCCACACTATCTTCACCATCTAGCTCATAAGCTTGCTGCACTAGTGAGTCAATTATATCAATAGTAAAAACAGAATGCACATCACTAGGATATCTCATGGCCTCAAAAATGTTAAAGCGAATTATTTCACCATCAAATTCCATAGTTAAAGTGCCATCATGTACATCTATTTTAGTTCTTGCTGTTTTCAAGAATGGTCTCCCTAATAGAATAGGTGTGGGATTAGAAGACATCTCATCTTCCATCTCAATAACATAAAAGTCAGCGGGAAAAACCAATTCATTAACCTGTACAAGAACGTCTTCTACAACTCCTCTTGGATAAGTGTTAGAACGGTCAGCAAGTTGTATTATAACACCGGTTTCCTCTAATGGTCCTAGATTCAATGAAGCATAAATTGAATATGGCATGACATTAATATATACCCCTAGATCTAGATAGCACGCTCAAACCTGGTGTTGCCTATCTTACAAGGAATGGTAAACATACCTGGATCCTTGCATTTAGGTGGGATTTTCTTTTGAAGAACAGCTGACACATTCTCCCCCACACTTACCTTTTCATTCCATTTCAACTTCCGTTTAGATGTGCACAACTCTTTTAGGAACTTGGCATATCTTGGCACTTGCTTGATAGCATCTAGTAAAGGAATGTTCACCTCTACTTTCCGGAAAGTTTCCAAAATTTCCTTCTCTTGCTCCTCCTTCTTGGACTTTGCTAACCTGCCAGGAAAAGGTGGAGGAGTTATATAAGAAGGAAAGGATGGTTTAGGAATTACCTTTTTTAGTGGCTCGTTGGGATGTGAAGAGGATGCCATGGTATTGTTCTCCCCTTGAGCACTATCATTTTGTGGTGTCTCTAGCTGTTTCCCACTTCTTAAAGTTATAGCATTGGCATTCTCTCTTGGATTCACTATGGTTTGGGAAGGTAATTTCCCAGAATCCCTTGCTTGCATTTGACTCATGGTTGTTGCCAATTGCCCTATTTGAGTCTCCAAATTTCGAATACTTGTCTTTGTTTCCTGTTGAAATTGAATTGTATTAGTAGAAAGAGCTTTAACAAGATCTTCAAGAGAAGTACCTGAATTTTGGGTGGGTGGTAGTTGTTGTCGGGTTTGGTATGGTTGTTGCACTCTTTGCTGAAAACCCGGTGGCCTGTGGTCAAATGGTGGAGGAATAGTTTGTGATTGGTTCCCTCCATAATTGAAGTTTGGATGATCCCTCCATCCTGGATTGTAAGTGTTTGAGTAGGGATCATATTTCCTTGATTGGTTCTGAAATCCACCCATGGCATTCACATGTTCATTGGTATCCTCTTGAAGTGTTGGACACATATCAGTTTGGTGCCCTATGTTTGAACATATGCCACAAGCCTTTATTTGTTGTATTTTACCTACAGCCAATTGTTGTACAAGAGAAGTCAGTTTATCAAATTTTTGTTCAAGGGATGATATACTTACCTCATTAACTCTCTTGGGTTGTGGTGGTGGATCTTGTCTCATTGAGAACTGTTGAGAATTGGCTGCCATGTTGGAGATTAATGTTCTAGCAGCCCTGGGAGTCTTATCAACTAGAGCTCCCCCACTAGCGGCATCTATCATACTTCTCTCCATGGGCATGAGACCTTCATAGAAGTATTGGATGAGAAGTTGTTCACTTATTTGATGGTGTGGACATGATGCACAAAGTTTCTTGAACCTCTCCCAATATTCATATAAGGACTCTCCGTTGTATTACCGAATCCCACATATCTCTTTCCTAATGTTGGCAGCCTTAGATGCTGGGAAATACCTTTCCAAGAATGCTTTCTTCAAATCATTCCATGTAGTGATGGTCCCGGATGGTAGATAGTAGAGCCATTCCTTTGCTGAATCAGCTAGAGAGAATGGGAAGGCTCTCAACTTAACTTGCTCTTCCGTGACCCCTGTTGGTCTCATGCTTGAGCAAACTACATGGAATTCCTTGAGGTGCTTATTTGGATCCTCTCCTGCAAAACCATGAAAAGTTGGGAGAAGATGAATCAAACCAGATTTTAATTGAAAAGCTACCTCAAGATTAGCATATTCAATGCATAATGGTTGTTGACCCAAGTCCGGAGCGGCTAGCTCCTTGAGAGTTCGGTTGTCAGCTGCTGCCATCTCTCCTTGCTTCTCTTGGATGTTTTGGATCAACTCCTCGATTGGTTGTTGGTGAGAAGTTATAAATTCCCGAATTTTCCTAACTCGTAAGTCTTCTTCGGGAGCTTGGAACATTCACTAATAAAAAAAAATAAGAAAGTAAATAATTAGAACAGAAAATAAGAATAAACCAATAAACTAATAAACTAAATAAAGCAATCCCCGGCAACGGCGCCAAAAATTTGATGCATGATGCACCCAAAAGAGTGAATCTTATTTAACCTTGCACTAAAAAGATCAATTGTAAGTATAATGATTAGCAAGGGTCGAGTCCTCAGGGATTGGGTTTTAATCTATGAGTTATTAGTTTATAACTTACGTTCAAAGAGAACAATAAAAGAAAAGGGGTTTTTGAAGCCAGATTTAAACTAAAGTAAATAATAAGAATAAGATGCAAGGCGGTATAACCAGCCAATAAAAATATATATACTAAATTAGGCGGTATAACCAGCCAATAAAAATATATATACTAAATTAGGCTGTATAACCAGCCAATAAAAATAAAACAAAGTTAATATACAAATTAGGCGGTATAACCAGCCAATAAAAATAAATATACTTTTAAAAATAAGCAAACTAGAAAAGTAAGAAAACAAGTAAGTAAGAATAATCAAATATGAAAAATATGGTTAAGGTTTCATTCTCCACCACTAGACATCATTAAGAATCAATTTCAGATCTATCAATATCAACCAACTATCAAAGTTAACAACCGTAGATAACAACAAGCTCTGTTATCCCAATCTTTCCTTAGTTTGTCGTTAAATAAAACAAGCTCTCTATTTAATCTCTAACCATTAAACAACCTAGAATAAGCTCTCTAAATTCAATTTAATGGCAGCTTTATGATGAGAAAGATAGGTTGATCTAAGCAACAAACACATAAGCTCGGATTGTTCAACTTAGGTTATGTTCCACTTTGCAATTATTAAAAACTTGACCATAATCATTAATCACAAATTGCCACTTATGAATAGGAAATCAAGACAATTACACGGATCAAGACTCCTAGACTAGCAATAGATAATTATCAAGATCTATCTAGTTGTACACCTAAATAAATCAAGACAACATTGATGCACCCAAAAGAGTGTATCTTATTTAACCTTGCACTAAAAAGATCAATTGTAAGTATAGTAGTTAGCAAGGGTCGAGTCCTCAGGGATTGGGTTTTAGTTTATAAGTTGATAGTTTAAAACTTAAATTCAAGAACAATAAAAGAAAAGGGGTTTTTGAAGCCAGATTTAAACTAAAGTAAATAATAAGAATAAGATGCAAGGCGGTATAACCAGCCAATAAAAATATATATACTAAGTAAGGCGGTATAACCAGCCAATAAAAATATATATACTAAATTAGGCGGTATAACCAGCCAATAAAAATAAAACAAAATTAATATACAAATTAGGCGGTATAACCAGCCAATAAAAATAAATATACTTTTAAAAATAAGCAAACTAGAAAAGTAAGAAAACAAGTAAGAAGAATCAAAAATGAAAAATATGGTTAAGGTTTCATTCTCCACCACTAGACATCATTAAGAATCAATTTCAGATCTATCAATATCAACCAACTATCAAAGTTAACAACCGTAGATAACAACAAGCTCTGTTATCCCAATCTTTCCTTAGTTTGTCGTTAAATAGAACAAGCTCTCTATTTAATCTCTAACCATCAAACAACCTAGAATAAGCTCTCTAGATTCAATTTAATGGCAGCTTTATGATGAGAAAGATAGGTTGATCTAAGCAACAAACACATAAGCTCGGATTGTTCAACTTAGGTTATGTTCCACTTTGCAATTATTGAAAACTTGACCATAATCATTAATCACAAATTGCCACTTATGAATAGGAAATCAAGACAATTACACGGATCAAGACTCCTAAACTAGCAATAGATAATTATCAAGATCTATCTAGTTGTACACCTAAACAAATCAAGACAACATCATGAACAATTCTTGTAGAAGAACATACGCAACTTTGATAGAAAATTAATGATAGATAGAATCTGAAAATCAATCACAAAACATGTCTAGGGCTTTGAAATCACCCTTAACCAAATAGAAGTTTAGCCTAGCATAGGCATTATAAACATAAAATTAAATAGAATCTAAGAAGAAAATAAAAGAAAGAAAGAAGAAGAAGAAGAAGAATATTAATTATCCAACCTCTTGATCTTTCTAAAGAAAAAGAAAACTAGAGAAAAGAAAGAAGAAGAAAACTTAGAGAATTTTATTACAATGGCTAATATCCTACCAATGTACAATATGCTCCTCTACAATCATCCAAGGCCCTCTATTTATACACATTTTGGAAGGCTAAATGACAAGAGACAAGCTTTACAAATTTCAAAGGTAGGTATAATAGGTGGGTGAATTTTTCTAACAATTTTCGTCATATTGTATGACCATTTTGATCAGCCAACTTGATGGTCGATTTCGTCAATGTTGGAGGCCTGATCTGATCACATGGTCTTCTAGAACAAGGTTCCCCTATCAGTTACGGATCTATAGCCATTGGAATCAGCTCATTTGCTGATGTGGATAAGCAGATATGGGTAAAATACGAAAACATGTCAGCACAGACGTCATTGCACATCAGCCAACTTGATGGTCGATTTCGTCAATATTAGAGGCCTGATCTGATCATATGGTCTTCTAGACAAAGGTTCCCGTATCAGTTACGGATCCATAGCCATTGGAATCAGCTCATTTTCTGATGTGGATAAGCAGATATGGGCAAAATACGAAAACAGGTCAGCACAGACGTCATTGCACATCAGCCAACTTGATGGTCGATTTCGCTAGGGAAAACGACTCCGTTTCAAGAAGTATAAAACATGAAAAAGATAGATATGCCTCTTAGCTTTGCACGGCTTCAAATTTCAGCCTTATTGCTTCAGTGAAACTCCAGATATAGCTGATATGGCAAAATGTGTCGGAACTGGAACTGAACTGGATTTGCCCTTAATTCTAGTAATCTGAAATCACTCAAAGAAACTTGTGAAAAACACCAAATTACATAAAAATATAAAAGATCATAAACACAATTAGACTAAACAATAATAACTCGTATTTGACACAAAACAATAATAAAACATAACTAAAAACTATATAATTATACGAGTTATCACACCCCCACACTTAGATTGTTGCTAGTCCCTAGCAACGACTCAATAAAAATAAAATAAGAAAATCTAATCTAATCCACTTTCGTAGGAAATCACGGTGGCACTTAGCATGTGACACAAGCCTTTAAACCCCTAGGTGTCCCTAGTGGACGAGTTTAGTCTCGTGAGGGTTT
Source organism: Fremontodendron californicum (assembly GCA_030761205.1). Classification (NCBI taxonomy): domain Eukaryota; kingdom Viridiplantae; phylum Streptophyta; class Magnoliopsida; order Malvales; family Malvaceae; genus Fremontodendron; species Fremontodendron californicum. Next base: position 8,829,061 of record JAULJL010000037.1, read on the forward strand.
ACTAGAACGATACCCACAAACATTGAAAAATTAAAATATAAATAAACTACATATAAATAAACTACATATACTAAAAATATTTACTCCTAATCCTTTCAATACAAATTAGAGACAATATTTGAACAAGTCTTATAAACTAATCAATAGCTTAAAAAATTTCACAAAAAATCATGCTTGAATGTAAATTGTTTGAGTTAAGCCAATATTAGCATAACATATCTCAATCAAAATAGTGCATGTTCAAATTTAATCTCAACTTCTCACATGGGATACTCTCTTGATTTTCACTCTTTAAAGTAGTGGTAAAGTGTTTACACTCAATCAATCTCATGAAAACACTTCTACCATATGCTTGCTTGTCCACCTATTCTCCACTAAAAGATCATGCAACTTCATAAATCAAGAGGTCTTTAATCAAGGTTGTAATGGGGCCAAGGGGTTTGTAATGTGGTTGAAGAACAAAAGGATAAAGATATCACAAAGGTTCCAAAGAGTTCATAAAGTTTAGAGACATAAAAAGATTATACAAAGAAACTTCTCAAAACTCTTTACAAGTACATAGTCACCTAGGCCGGATATTCATGTTGGGCCTTTTCTTCATTCTAAACAACTTTGTAACATCTTTTTCTTTTTCCACAAATTCAAGAGGTGATTCATTTTTTTTTTATATATAGGAATGTATTTGCCAGTATTCCATTTCTTTTTCTCTTGACTTTTCTTTTCTTTTCCCCCCACACTTATTTCTTGTTTCTAACCAAAAAAATATCCCTTGTCTTTGCAACTTGTCTCAAATCATGCTGATGCACCCAAAAGAGTGTATCTTATTTAACCTTGCACTAAAAAGATAAATTGTAAGTATAGTAGTTAGCAAGGGTCGAGTCCTCAGGGATTGGGTTTTAGTTTATAAGTTAATAGTTTAAAACTTAAATTCAAGAACAATAAAAGAAAAGGGGTTTTTGAAGCCAGATTTAAACTAAAGTAAATAATAGGAATAAGATGCAAGGCGGTATAACCAGCCAATAAAAATATATATACTAAATTAGGCGGTATAACCAGCCAATAAAAATATATATACTAAATTAGGCGGTATAACCAGCCAATAAAAATAAAACAAAGTTAATATACAAACTAGGCGGTATAACCAGCCAATAAAAATAAATATAAAAAATAAGCAAACTAAAAGTAAGAAAACAAATAAGTAAGAAGAATCAAATATGAAAAATATGGTTAAGGTTTCATTCTCCACCACTAGACATCATTAAGAATCAATTTCAGATCTATCAATATCAACCAACTATCAAAGTTAACAACCGTAGATAACAACAAGCTCTGTTACCCCAATCTTTCCTTAGTTTGTCGTTAAATAGAACAAGCTCTCTATTTAATCTCTAACCATTAAACAACCTAGAATAAGCTCTCTAAATTCAATTTAATGGCAGCTTTATGATGAGAAAGATAGGTTGATCTAAGCAACAAACACATAAGCTCGGATTGTTCAACTTAGGTTATGTTCCACTTTGCAATTATTGAAAACTTGACCATAATCATTAATCACAAATTGCCACTTATGAATAGGAAATCAAGACAATTACACGGATCAAGACTCCTAAACTAGCAATAGATAATTATCAAGATCTATCTAGTTGTACACCTAAATAAATCTAGACAACATCATGAACAATTCTTGTAGAAGAACATAAGCAACTTTGATAGAAAATTAATGATAGATAGAATCTGAAAATCAATTATAAAACATGTCTAGAGCTTTGAAATCACCCTTAACCAAATAGAAGTTTAGCCTAGCATAGGCATTATAAACATAAACATAAAATTAAAGAAAATCTAAGAAGAAAATAAAAGAAAGAAAGAAGAAGAGGAAGAATATTAATTATCCAACCTCTTGCTCTCTCTAAAGAAAAAGAAAACTAGAGAAAAGAAAGAAAACTAGAGAAAAGAAAGAAGAAGAAAACTTAGAGAATTTTATTAAAATGGCTAATATCCTACCTATGTACAATATGATCCTCTACAATCATCCAAGGCCCTCTATTTATACACATTTTGGAGGGCTAAATGACAAGAGACAAGCTTTACAAATTTCAAAGGTAGGTGTAATAGGTGGGTGCATTTTTCTAACAATTTTCGTCATATTGTATGACCATTTTGATCAGCCAACTTGATGGTCGATTTTGTCAATCTTGGAGGCCTGATCTGATCACATGGTCTTCTAGAAAAATGTTCCCCTATGAGTTACTGATTCATAGCCGTTCGAATCAGCTCATTTGCTGATGTGGAGAAGAAAATATGGGCAAAATACGAAAACAGGTCAGCACAGACGTCATTGCACATCAGCCAACTTGATGGTCGATTTCTTCAATATTGGAGGCTTTATCTGATCACATGGTCTTCTAGACAAATGTTCCCCTATCAGTTGGTGATCCATAGCCGTTGGAATCAGCTCATTTGCTGATGTGGATAAGCAGATATGGGCAAAATACGAAAACAGGTCAGCACAGACGTCATTGCACATCAGCCAACTTGATGGTCGATTTCGCTAGGGAAAACGACTCCGTTTCAAGAAGTGTAAAACATAAAAAAGATAGATATGCCTCTTAGCTTTGCACGGCTACAAATTTCAGCCTTATGGCTTCAGTGAAACTCCAGATATAGCTGATATGGAAAAAGGTGTCGGAACTGGAACTGAACTGGATTTGCCCTTAATTCTAGTAATCTGAAATCACTCAAAGAAACTTGTGAAAAATACCAAATTACATAAAAATATAAAAGATCATAAACACAATTAGACTAAACAATAATAACTCGTATTTGACACAAAACAATAATAAAACATAACTAAAAACTATATAATTATACGAGTTATCACACCCCCACACTTAGATTGTTGCTAGTCCCTAGCAACGACTCAATAAAAATAAAATAAGAAAATCTAATCTAATCCATTTTCGTAGGAAATCACGGTGGCACTTAGCATGTGACACAAGCCTTTAAACCCCTAGGTGTCCCTAGTGGACGAGTTTAGTCTCGTGAGGGTTTACTAGAACGATACCCACAAACATTGAAAAACTAAAATATAAATAAACTACATATACTAAAAATATTTACTCCTATTCCTTTCAATATAAATTAGAGACAATCTTTGAACAAGTCTTATAAACTAATCAATAGCTTAAAGAATTTCACAAAAAATCATGCTTGAATGTAAATTGTTTGAGTTAAGCCAATATTAACATAACATATTTCAATCAAAATAGTGCACATTCAAACTTAATCTCAACTTCTCATATGGGATACTCTCATGATTTTCACTCTTTAAAGTAGTGGTAAAGTGTTTACACTCAATCAATCTCATGAAAATAGTTCTACCATATGCTTGCTTGTCTACCTATTCTCCACTAAAAGATCATGCAACTTCATAAATCAAGAGGTCTTTAATCAAGGTTGTAATGGGGCCAAGAGGTAATAATGTGGTTAAAGAATAAAAAGGAAAAGATATCACAAACATTCCAAAGACTTCATAGAATTTAGAGACAAAATAAGATTTTGCAGATAAAACTTTCTCAATATTCTTTAGAAGTACATAATCACATAGGCTGAATATTTCATGTTGAGCCTTTACTTCATTCTAACCAACTTTCGAACATCTTTTTCTTTTCTTTAACTAGAAGTTCAAGAGATTATTGAAAAAAAAATTTTTTTTTTCACATGGGAATGTATTTGGCAATATTCCCTCTATTTTTCTCTTGACTTTTGCCTTTCTCCTCCCCCACACTTATCTTTTGTTCTAACCCAAATTTTCAAAAAATATCCCTTGTTTTTGCAACTTGTCTCAAAACATGCTAATTCATCTTTGGAACAAAGGTAAAGATATAAATAAGTATATTTAGGTTAGGGACAAGTTATGGTTACCAAAGAGATAGCATATTCAATGTAGGCTCAAATTGGTTCACTAAGGGTGTGTTCTCTTGGAACATCAATAAGGGATGGCTGTTTGGCCCTAGTTAAAAAGTCCTAATGCCTCTATCATATTCATGTTGTTACATGCATCAATATAGTCTCAAATGGTTTAAAGCAAGTTCTAGAGAATCATGTAATCATAAGAGCACTCAAGAAAGAAATTAGATTGATTTGTATAATGCATCAATCATTATAGGCTCAAAAACTCACAAGGATGATTATACAAGTCAGATTAAGTCTAAACATGCTTCTTTCTCAATCAACATATCATATTAACATTGGCTCATAAAAAGATTGATATCAAGTTCAATTCTCATGAAAATCTTCTCACTAATAAATCTGTTTTAGACTTATGCAATTCATATCTCATCATTGTATTAAAAAGGAACTAAAACACACTAAAAATAATAATAATAAAGACTCATAAAAAAAAATAGTAGACAAAAATAAAAGAAATCCTAAATCATTCCCCCCACACTTAATTCTTACATTGTCCTCAATGTAAGTCTATTAACCCAAATGAAAGAATCATGTGTAAGAGAAAAGAACTAATAACATAAGAATAGGAACAACTAAGACTCAAAACAAAAGAAACTCATGCAACCTAAATAATCCTAAAATACTAAACAAAAATTAACAAGTAAACATAAAAAATAAAAATAAAAACAATAAAAATAAAAATAATAAAAGAAAAGAAAAGAAAAAGGAAAAGGAAAAGAAAGAGAAAGAGAAAGCAAATCTGAATATGGAAGGTTGGCAATTTCTTCTTTAATTGGGTTGCCTTCCCAATTAACACTTGAGTTAGTGTTTTGAACCTAACCAACACCCCTTCTTGGCTTTTTAGGCTTGTCAGGCTCATACATGAAATTTTCCAAATTTATGCGTTTGAGAGGAAGCTTTCTTTGCACAACAGTGGATGCATTCTCCATTACAAGTATTATTCCATCATCCTTTGTGGTGCATATCTCATCGAGGAATGGAGCATATTTTGGTACTTGTTGAATGACATCCACAAACAAACTGTTTAAGGTTTCCAGCGTGTCTTGTTCATGTTCATCCTCCTTGAACTTTGCGAATCTACTAGGAAAAGGTGGAGAAGAAACATTAGTAAAAATTGGAATCTCAAACGTTACCTCAGGTGCCGAAATACTCTTATTTGGATCATTGGTTTCATTATCCTCAAGAATAGAATTCATCTCTAATTTTGTCTCATCCTCATCTTGTTCCTCATTCCTCAAGGTCACAATAGTAGCATTCTCCTTTGGGTTAATCATCGTTTGGGTAGGGAGTTCTTCAGATCTTTGTGCTACCCATACCACCATACTACTAGCCAATAGACTCATTTGCCTTTCCAAACTCTGGATACTTGCCCTTGTTTCCTGTTGAAATTGCAAAGTATCAGTAACAAGAGAATAGACAAGATCTTCTAAAGAAGTACCTGAGTTTTGAGTCATATGTGGTGGTTGAAAAAGATCTGGTTCTTGGGACCATGATTGATTGAAGCTAGATGGATGAGTGTAATTGGCATAAGGATCTACTTCTTGGTAATTTTTCGAGTAGCCATAATTAGAATGATCCCACCATCCCTCATGGTAAGTGTTTGAGTAATGATCATACTGTTGGTCTTGGAACCCTTGATGGCCTTGACATCCTCCCATGGCCAATTGTTGAACTGGGGAGGTGAGATTGGCTTGTTGATTCTCCATGTTCATGTATGCCACCAACTCTTCAAGTGTTAGATTGCTCAATTCCATTGTTCTTTTTTTTTTTTTTTTTTTTTGAAAAGAAAAACTTGTATGTACAATAAAAATAAAACTAATTAGAACTGAAAATAAGAATAAACCAAGTAACAAATAAACTAAAGAAAGCAATCCCCGGCAACGGCGCCAAAAATTTGATGCACCCAAAAGAGTGTATCTTATTTAACCTTGCACTAAAAAGATAAATTGTAAGTATAGTAGTTAGCAAGGGTCGAGTCCTCAGGGATTGGGTTTTAGTTTATAAGTTAATAGTTTAAAACTTAAATTCAAGAACAATAAAAGAAAAGGGGTTTTTGAAGCCAGATTTAAACTAAAGTAAATAATAAGAATAAGATGCAAGGCGGTATAACCAGCCAATAAAAATATATATACTAAATTAGGCGGTATAACCAGCCAATAAAAATATATATACTAAATTAGGCGGTATAACCAGCCAATAAAAATAAAACAAAGTTAATATACAAATTAGGCGGTATAACCAGCCAATAAAAATAAATATAAAAAATAAGCAAACTAAAAGTAAGAAAACAAATAAGTAAGAAGAATCAAATATGAAAAATATGGTTAAGGTTTCATTCTCCACCACTAGACATCATTAAGAATCAATTTCAGATCTATCAATATCAACCAACTATCAAAGTTAACAACCGTAGATAACAACAAGCTCTGTTACCCCAATCTTTCCTTAGTTTGTCGTTAAATAGAACAAGCTCTCTATTTAATCTCTAACCATTAAACAACCTAGAATAAGCTCTCTAAATTCAATTTAATGGCAGCTTTATGATGAGAAAGATAGGTTGATCTAAGCAACAAACACATAAGCTCGGATTGTTCAACTTAGGTTATGTTCCACTTTGCAATTATTGAAAACTTGACCATAATCATTAATCACAAATTGCCACTTATGAATAGGAAATCAAGACAATTACACGGATCAAGACTCCTAAACTAGCAATAGATAATTATCAAGATCTATCTAGTTGTACACCTAAATAAATCTAGACAACATCATGAACAATTCTTGTAGAAGAACATAAGCAACTTTGATAGAAAATTAATGATAGATAGAATCTGAAAATCAATTATAAAACATGTCTAGAGCTTTGAAATCACCCTTAACCAAATAGAAGTTTAGCCTAGCATAGGCATTATAAACATAAACATAAAATTAAAGAAAATCTAAGAAGAAAATAAAAGAAAGAAAGAAGAAGAGGAAGAATATTAATTATCCAACCTCTTGCTCTCTCTAAAGAAAAAGAAAACTAGAGAAAAGAAAGAAAACTAGAGAAAAGAAAGAAGAAGAAAACTTAGAGAATTGTATTAAAATGGCTAATATCCTACCTATGTACAATATGATCCTCTACAATCATCCAAGGCCCTCTATTTATACACATTTTGGAGGGCTAAATGACAAGAGACAAGCTTTACAAATTTCAAAGGTAGGTGTAATAGGTGGGTGCATTTTTCTAACAATTTTCGTCATATTGTATGACCATTTTGATCAGCCAACTTGATGGTCGATTTTGTCAATCTTGGAGGCCTGATCTGATCACATGGTCTTCTAGAAAAATGTTCCCCTATGAGTTACTGATTCATAGCCGTTCGAATCAGCTCATTTGCTGATGTGGAGAAGAAAATATGGGCAAAATACGAAAACAGGTCAGCACAGACGTCATTGCACATCAGCCAACTTGATGGTCGATTTCTTCAATATTGGAGGCTTTATCTGATCACATGGTCTTCTAGACAAATGTTCCCCTATCAGTTGGTGATCCATAGCCGTTGGAATCAGCTCATTTGCTGATGTGGATAAGCAGATATGGGCAAAATACGAAAACAGGTCAGCACAGACGTCATTGCACATCAGCCAACTTGATGGTCGATTTTGCTAGGGAAAACGACTCCGTTTCAAGAAGTGTAAAACATAAAAAAGATAGATATGCCTCTTAGCTTTGCACGGCTACAAATTTCAGCCTTATGGCTTCAGTGAAACTCCAGATATAGCTGATATGGCAAAAGGTGTCGGAACTGGAACTGAACTGGATTTGCCCTTAATTCTAGTAATCTGAAATCACTCAAAGAAACTTGTGAAAAATACCAAATTACATAAAAATATAAAAGATCATAAACACAATTAGACTAAACAATAATAACTCGTATTTGACACAAAACAATAATAAAACATAACTAAAAACTATATAATTATACGAGTTATCACATGCTAATTCATCTTTGGAACAAAGGTAAAGATATAAGTATATTTAGGTTAGGGACAAGTTATGGTTACCAAAGAGATAGCTTATTCAATGTAGGCTCAAATTGGTTCACTAAGGGTGTGTTCTCTTGGAACATCAATAAGGGATGGTTGTTTGGCCCTGGCTAAAAATCCTAATGCCTCTATCATATTCATGTTGTCACATGCATCAATATAGTCTCAAACGGTTCAAAGCAAGTTCTAGAGAATCATGTAATCATAAGAGCACTCAAGAAAGAAATTAGATTGATTTGTATAATGCATCAATCATTTTAGGCTCAAAAACTCACAAGAATGATTATACAAGTCAGATTAAGTCTAAACATGCTTTTTTCTCAATCAACATATCATATTAACATTGGCTCATAAAAAGGTTGACATCAAGCTCAATTCTCATGAAAATCTTCTCACTAATAAATATGTTTTAGACTTATGCAATTCATATCTCATCATTGTATTAAAAAGGAACTAAAACACACTAAAAAATAATAATAATAATAAAGACTCATAAAAAAAATAGTAGACAAAAATAAAAGAAATCCTAAATCATTCCCCCCACACTTAATTCTTACATTGTCCTCAATGTAAGTCTATTAACACAAATGAAAGAATCATGTGTAAGAGAAAAGAACTAATAACATAAGAATAGGAATAACTAAGACTCAAAACAAAACAAAACCATGCAACTTAAATAATCCTAAAATACTAAACAAAAATTAACAAGTAAACATAAAAAGATTAAAATCAAACTGACAAGCTGTGTCTCAAGTCTCCCTTACTCAGACCTTGTTCAGAATGAATACTTCTAAATGGCTTAAAACACAACAAATTTTTTTTTTTTTTTTAATTTTTAAATTAGCAAAATATGTCCCTTACCCCCTACTAAAATATGACATTGTCCCCAATGTCAAATTTTAAAGGTAGGATTTAGGAGATATTACCTGCAGATGTTGCTAACCACTTATTATAACTGAGACACAACAAACAAAATGTTAGATAATGTCACAAAGACAAAGTGCAATCCACTCCTTGCTCGTCCATATCTCTTTTTCTTTTTCCGAGCGTTTGCGAAACAACCGTAGCAGATAAACACTCATAAGCTTTGAGCTTTTTGAGTAAATCTTCAATGGTTGTAGCAGAAATTATGGTTCTCCTTGCCTCTGAAAACATGAATCCATTATCCACAGCATTATCTAAATATGAAAGCAAATTACTAAAATAACCATTAATATTAAGCAAACCAATGGGTTTCTTATTTGTGACCAAAGATGACCAAGAAGCCACGCAAGCTATTTCTTCCAATGTACCCAAACCTCCTGGTAAAGCAATGAATGCATCGGCAGAATGGTACATGATTGTCATCCGTTCAGGGATACTCCAGACTTGTATTTCCTTACCCACGGTAGGTCCACAAAAACTTGTGAATAGTTTTGGCACGATTCCTAGAACTGGACTTCCTCCGGCGTGTGCTGCTGTAGCGACTGCTCCCATTAAACCCGTACTACCGCCTCCATAAATCAACTGGATCTTTTGTTGGGCAAGTATTACTCCAACTCTTATGGCTTCATCAGCGAATATGTTATTTTTCCCTAGATAAGCACCTCCAAAAACACAAATTTTTTTAATGCGTTGGGACGAAGTACTTTCCATTTTTTTTTTCTTTTTTTCGAGTGCCTGAAAGAGAATGAGTACATGGTGTAATATATAGAGGACTGAGTAGTGAATCAGACAAGAGTAATAATGTCGCCGAAAGTGTATCTGACCTGTCAGAAGAAAATGTTAACCTAACAAAAGATTTTTGCGTGATTTCAGGAAGAAAATAAAAAAGAGAAGAAAAATCAACCGTAAAAGACAAATAAAAAAATGAGAATAATTACACAAATCGAATAACACGTAAATTAAACCGAAATAAAGTTATTGCAAATCAAACCAAAAGCTGAGAAGTCATTTATTGTAGTTGTGATTGTGGCTCACATCTTCCTCTGGTTTTACGTCCAGAAACGGCTTAAACGCCTTCTATGAGTCGAGGATATGCTTCCCATCCAGTTTTCTTACAAGCTGGCAAACAGGGTCTTTTAACATCAAATTCCCAAGATGTTGCCATTCCCTTTGGAATTGCGGCCATAAATCAAGAATTTCTCTTTGTACGTCTCCACTAGGATGCGTCTCAAGAGAAAGTTGGATATTACCCAAATTCTCCTTACTCAGTCCATCCTTAATGAATTCAATTTTATCATCTCGATTAGAGGACGGAATCCCAATTGAACGACATTTACCGTTACACGTCCATCGTGCACATTTGTGGCAATTTGAACTCATGCGCTTTGCTCGTCGCTTCTTTGCAAAAGTGCTTCTACCTGTACCTGGTAAATGCAAAACAGGAAGATATTCATCTTCACGTACCTTGGCTTCAATTATCCAACGTATGTCGTCAGGAATCCCTTTGTGCATAAGCATTCTTAATCTTTCAAGTCGAACTTGGTAAAGCTTCAGTAAAATATTTCGAGGAAAAGGAGGAAATCGTTTCTGCAATCTTGTGAGAATATCATTCATCCTGAAAAAAAAAATGAAAAAAAATTGAAAGAGAAATTGGAAGAGAAATTTATATACAATATCAGTTTTGTGGGTAGCTGATGGAACCGATTTAAATAATCACGGAGTACCGTTATCCGCCATTTAACCGGGGTTAAAAAAAATTATATTTACATCTAATGTTTTTCAAAACAAGGATCAGAAAGAAAAACAACATAAAAAGACTCAAAAACAAAACACTCTAAATAAAATCCTAAATTCTTCCCCCCACACATAATTCTTACATTGTCATTAATGTAATGCTATTATCCCCCAATGCAAGAATTATATGTAAGAGAAAAGAACTATTAAACAAAAGAAACTTATGCAGCCTAAATGAACTTAAAAACAGTAAACACAATTAACAAAGAAACATAAGAAATAAAAATAAAAACAATAAAAATAATAAAAGAAAAAGGAAAAGAAAGAGAAAGCAAATCTGAATATGGAAGGTTGGCAATTTCATCTTTAATTGGGCTGTCTTCCCAATTAACACTTGAGTTAGTGTTTTGAATCTAACCAACACCCCTTCTTGGCTTTTTAGGCTTGTCAGGCTCATGCATGAAATTTCCCAAATTTATGCGTTTGAGAGGAAGCTTTCTTTGCACAACAGTGGATGCATTCTCCATTACAAGTATTATTCCATCATCCTTGGTGGTGCATATCTCATCGAGGAATGGTGCATCTTTTGGTACTTGTTGAATGACATCCACAAACAAACTGTTTAAGGTTTCCAGCGTGTCTTGTTCATGTTCATCCTCCTTGAACTTTGCGAATCTACTAGGAAAAGGTGGAGAAGAAACATTAGTAAAAATTGGAATCTCAAACGTTACCTCAGGTGCCGAAATACTCTTATTTGGATCATTGGCTTCATTATCCTCAAGAATAGAATTCATCTCTAATTTTGTCTCATCCTCATCTTGTTCCTCATTCCTCAAGGTCACAATAGTAGTATTCTCCTTTGGGTTAATCATTGTTTGGGCAGGGAGTTCTTCAGATCTTTGTGCTACCCATCCCACCATACTACTAGTCAATTGGATCATTTGCTTTTCCAAACTCTGGATGCTTGCCCTTGTTTCCTGTTGAAATTGCAATGTATCAGTAACAAGAGAATAGACAAGATCTTCTAAAGAAGTACCTGAGTTTTGAGTCATATGTGGTGGTTGAAAAATATCTGGTTCTTGGGACCATGATTGATTGAAGCTAGATGGATGAGTGTAATTGGCATAAGGATCTACTTCTTGGTAATTTTTCGAGTAGCCATAATTAGTATGATCCCACCATCCCTCATGGTAAGTGTTTGAGTAATGATCATACTGTTGGTCTTGGAACACTTGATGGCCTTGGCATCCTCCCATGGCCAATTGTTGAACTGGGAAGGTGAGATTGGCTTGTTGATTCTCCATGTTCATGTATGCCACCAACTCTTCAAGTGTTAGATTGCTCAATTCCATTGTTTTTTTCTTTTTTTTTTTAAATTTGAAAAGAAAAACTTGTATGTACAAGAAAATAAAACTAATTAGAACGGAAAATAAGAATAAACCAAGTAACAAATAAACTAAAGAAAGCAATCCCCGGCAACGGCGCCAAAAATTTGATGCACCCAAAAGAGTGTATCTTATTTAACCTTGCACTAAAAAGATCAATTGTAAGTATAGTAGTTAGCAAGGGTCGAGTCCTCAGGGATTGGGTTTTAGTTTATAAGTTGATAGTTTAAAACTTAAATTCAAGAACAATAAAAGAAAAGGGGTTTTTGAAGCCAGATTTAAACTAAAGTAAATAATAAGAATAAGATGCAAGGCGGTATAACCAGCCAATAAAAATATATATACTAAGTAAGGCGGTATAACCAGCCAATAAAAATATATATACTAAATTAGGCGGTATAACCAGCCAATAAAAATAAAACAAAATTAATATACAAATTAGGCGGTATAACCAGCCAATAAAAATAAATATACTTTTAAAAATAAGCAAACTAGAAAAGTAAGAAAACAAGTAAGAAGAATCAAAAATGAAAAATATGGTTAAGGTTTCATTCTCCACCACTAGACATCATTAAGAATCAATTTCAGATCTATCAATATCAACCAACTATCAAAGTTAACAACCGTAGATAACAACAAGCTCTGTTATCCCAATCTTTCCTTAGTTTGTCGTTAAATAGAACAAGCTCTCTATTTAATCTCTAACCATCAAACAACCTAGAATAAGCTCTCTAGATTCAATTTAATGGCAGCTTTATGATGAGAAAGATAGGTTGATCTAAGCAACAAACACATAAGCTCGGATTGTTCAACTTAGGTTATGTTCCACTTTGCAATTATTGAAAACTTGACCATAATCATTAATCACAAATTGCCACTTATGAATAGGAAATCAAGACAATTACACGGATCAAGACTCCTAAACTAGCAATAGATAATTATCAAGATCTATCTAGTTGTACACCTAAACAAATCAAGACAACATCATGAACAATTCTTGTAGAAGAACATACGCAACTTTGATAGAAAATTAATGATAGATAGAATCTGAAAATCAATCACAAAACATGTCTAGGGCTTTGATAACTCGTATAATTATATAGTTTTTAGTTATGTTTTATTATTGTTTTGTGTCAAATACGAGTTATTATTGTTTAGTCTAATTGTGTTTATGATCTTTTATATTTTTATGTAATTTGGTGTTTTTCACAAGTTTCTTTGAGTGATTTCAGATTACTAGAATTAAGGGCAAATCCAGTTAAGTTCCACTTCCGACACATTTTGCCATATCAGCTATATCTGGAGTTTCACTGAAGCAATAAGGCTGAAATTTGTAGCCGTGCAAAGCTAAGAGGCATATCTATCTTTTTCATGTTTTATACTTCTTGAAACGGAGTCGTTTTCCCTAGCGAAATCGACCATCAAGTTGGCTGATGTGCAATGACGTCTGTGCTGACCTGTTTTCGTATTTTGCCCATATCTGCTTATCCACATCAGCAAATGAGCTGATTCCAATGGCTATGGATCCGTAACTGATACGGGAAACTTTGTCTAGAAGACCATATGATCAGATCAGGCCTCTAATATTGACGAAATCGACCATCAAGTTGGCTGATGTGCAATGACGTCTGTGCTGACATGTTTTCGTATTTTGCCCATATCTGCTTATCCACATCAGCAAATGAGCTGATTCCAACGGCTATGGATCCGTAACTGATAGGGGAACCTTTTTCTAGAAGACCATGTGATCAGATCAGGCCTCCAACATTGACGAAATCGACCATCAAGTTGGCTGATCAAAATTGTCATACAATATGACGAAAATTGTTAGAAAAATTCACCCACCTATTATACCTACCTTTGAAATTTGTAAAGCTTGTCTCTTGTCATTTAGCCTTCCAAAATGTGTATAAATAGAGGGCCTTGGATGATTGTAGAGGATCATATTGTACATAGGTAGGATATTAGCCATTTTAATAAAATTCTCTAAGTTTTCTTCTTCTTTCTTTTCTCTAGTTTTCTTTCTTTTCTCTAGTTTTCTTTTTCTTTAGAGAGAGCAAGAGGTTGGATAATTAATATTCTTCCTCTTCTTCTTTCTTTCTTTTATTTTCTTCTTAGATTTTCTTTAATTTTATGTTTATGTTTATAATGCCTATGTTAGGCTAAACTTCTATTTGGTTAAGGGTGATTTCAAAGCCCTAGACATGTTTTGTGATTGATTTTCAGATTCTATCTATCATTAATTTTCTATCAAAGTTGCTTATGTTCTTCTACAAGAATTGTTCATGATGTTGTCTTGATTTATTTAGGTGTACAACTAGATAGATCTTGATAAATATCTATTGCTAGTTTAGGAGTCTTGATCCGTGTAATTGTCTTGATTTCCTATTCATAAGTGGCAATTTGTGATTAATGATTATGGTCAAGTTTTCAATAATTGCAAAGTGGAACATAACCTAAGTTGAACAATCCGAGCTTATGTGTTTGTTGCTTAGATCAACCTATCTTTCTCATCATAAAGCTGCCATTAAATTGAATTTAGAGAGCTTATTCTAGGTTGTTTAATGGTTAGAGATTAAATAGAGAGCTTGTTCTATTTAACGACAAACTAAGGAAAGATTGGGGTAACAGAGCTTGTTGTTATCTACGGTTGTTAACTTTGATAGTTGGTTGATATTGATAGATCTGAAATTGATTCTTAATGATGTCTAGTGGTGGAGAATGAAACCTTAACCATATTTTTCATATTTGATTCTTCTTACTTACTTGTTTTCTTACTTTTCTAGTTTGCTTATTTTTAAAAGTATATTTATTTTTATTGGCTGGTTATACCGCCTAATTTGTATATTAACTTTGTTTTACTTTTATTGGCTGGTTATACCGCCTAATTTAGTATATATATTTTTATTGGCTGGTTATACCGCCTAATTTAGTATATATATTTTTATTGGCTGGTTATACCGCCTTGCATCTTCTTCTTATTATTTACTTTAGTTTAAATCTGGCTTCAAAAAACCCTTTTCTTTTATTGTTCTTGAATTTAAGTTTTAAACTATTAACTTATAAACTAAAACCCAATCCCTGAGGACTCGACCCTTGCTAACTACTATACTTACAATTTATCTTTTTAGTGCAAGGTTAAATAAGATACACTCTTTTGGGTGCATGAAGTTTTTGGCGCCGTTGCCGGGGATTGTTTTCTTTAGTTTATTTGTTACTTGGTTTATTCTTATTTTCAGTTCTAATTAGTTCTATTTTCTTGTACATACAAGTTTTTCTTATCAAATTTTTTAAAAAAAAAAAAAAAAACGATGGAATTAAGCAATCTAACACTTGAAGAGTTGGTGGCATACATGAACATGGAGAATCAACAAGCCAATCTCACCTCCCCAGTTCAACAATTGGCCATGGGAGGATGTCAAGGCCATCAAGTGTTCCAAGACCAACAGTATGATCATTACTCAAACACTTACCATGAGGGATGGTGGGATCATACTAATTATGGCTACTCGAAAAATTACCAAGAAGTAGATCCTTATGCCAATTACACTCATCCATCTAGCTTCAATCAATCATGGTCTCAAGAACCAGATCTTTTTCAACCACCACATATGACTCAAAACTCAGGTACTTCTTTAGAAGATCTTGTCTATTCTCTTGTTACTGATTCTTTGCAATTTCAACAGGAAACAAGGGCAAGCATCCAGAGTTTGGAAAAGCAAATGAGCCAATTGGCTAGTAGTATGGTGGGATGGGTAGCACAAAGATCTGAAGAACTCCCAGCCCAAACGATGGTTAACCCAAAGGAGAATGCTACTATTGTGACCTTGAAGAATGAGGAACAAGATAAGGATGAAACAAAATTAGAGATGGATTCTATTCTTGAGGATAATGAACGCAAAGATCCAAATAAGAGTATTTCGGCACCTGAGGTAACGTTTAAGGTTTCACTTTTTACTAATGTTTCTTCTCCACCTTTTCCTAGTAGATTTGCAAAGTTCAAGGAGGAAGAACATGAACAACACATGCCGGAAACCTTAAACAACTTGTTTGTGGAGGTCATTCAACAAGTATCAAAATATGCTCCATTCCTCGATGACATATGCACCACAAAGGATGATGGAATAATACTTGTAATGGAGAATACATCCACTGTTGTGCAAAGAAAGCTTCCTCTCAAACGCATAAATTTGGGAAATTTCATGTATGAGCCTGACAAGCCTAAAATGCCAAGAAGGGGTGTTGGTTAGGTTCAAAACACTAAATCAAGTGCTAATTGGGGGAGGCAGCCTAATTAGTGAAAGCATTGTCAAACTGCCATCCTCAGATTTGCTCTCTTTTTCTTTATCTTTTTCTTATGTTTCTTTGCTAATTGTGTTTAGTATTTCTAAGTTCATTTAGGCTGCATAAGTTTATTTTGTTTATTAGTTCTTTTCACTTACACATGATTCTTTCATTTGGGATTAATAGCATTACATTAATGACAATGTAAGAATTATGTGTGGGGGGAAGAATTTAGGATTTTATTTAGAGTGTTTTGTTTTTGTGTCTTTTTATGTTGTTTTCCTTTCTGATCCTTGTTTTGAAAATAACTAGATGTAAATATGATTTTTATTATTTTTTCTTTTTAACCCCGGTTAAATGGCGGATAACGGTACTCCGTGATTATTTAAGTCGGTTCCATCAGCTACCCACAAAACTGATATTGTATATAAATTTCTCTTTCAATTTTTTTTCATTTTTTTTTCAGGATGGATGATATTCTCACAAGATTGCAGAAACGATTTCCTCCTTTTCCTCGAAATATTTTACTGAAGCTTTACCAAGTTCGATTTGAAAGATTAAGAATGCTTATGCACAAAGGGATTCCTGGAGACATACGTTGGATAATTGAAGCCAAGGTACGTGAAGATGAATATCTTCCTGTTTTGCATTTACCAGGTACAGGTAGAAGCACTTTTGCAAAGAAGCGACGAGCAAAGCGCATGAGTTCAAATTGCCACAAATGTGCACGATGGACGTGTAACGGTAAATGTCGTTCTATTGGGATTCCGTCCTCTAATCGAGATGATAAAATTGAATTCATTAAGGATGGACTGAGTAAGGAGAATTTGGGTAATATCCAACTTTCTCTTGAGACGCATCCTAGTGGAGACGTACAAAGAGAAATTCTTGATTTATGGCCGCAATTCCAAAGGGAATGGCAACATCTTGGGAATCTGATGTTAAAAGACCCTGTTTGCCAGCTTGTAAGAAAACTGGATGGGAAGCATATCCTCGACTCATAGAAGGCGTTTAAGCCGTTTCTGGACGTAAAACCAGAGGAAGATGTGAGCCACAATCACAACTACAATAAATGACTTCTCAGCTTTTGGTTTGATTTGCAATAACTTTATTTCGGTTTAATTTACGTGTTATTCGATTTGTGTAATTATTCTCATTTTTTTATTTGTCTTTTACGGTTGATTTTTCTTCTCTTTTTGATTTTCTTCCTGAAATCACGCAAAAATCTTTTGTTAGGTTAACATTTTCTTCTGACAGGTCAAATACACTTTCGGCGACATTATTACTCTTGACTTTTACGGTTGATTTTTCTTCTCTTTTTTATTTTCTTCCTGAAATCACGCAAAAATCTTTTGTTAGGTTAACATTTTCTTCTGACAGGTCAGATACACTTTCGGCGACATTATTACTCTTGTCTGATTCACTACTCAGTCCTCTATATATTACACCATGTACTCTTTCTCTTTCAGGCACTCGAAAAAAAGAAAAAAAAAAGGAAAGTACTTCGTCCAAACGCATTAAAAAAATTTGTGTCTTTGGAGGTGCTTATCCAGGGAAAAATAACATATTCGCTGATGAAGCCATAAGAGTTGGAGTAATACTTGCCCAACAAAAGATCCAGTTGATTTATGGAGGTGGTAGTACGGGTTTAATGGGAGCAGTCGCTACAGCAGCACACGCCGGAGGAAGTCCAGTTCTAGGAATCATGCCAAAACTATTCACAAATTTTTGTGGACCTACCTTGGGTAAGGAAATACAAGTCTGGAGTATCCCTGAACGGATAACAATCATGTACCATTCTGCCGATGCATTCATTGCTTTACCAGGAGGTCTGGGTACATTGGAAGAAATAGCTTGCGTGGCTTCTTGGTCATCTTTGGTCACAAATAAGAAACCCATTGGTTTGCTTAATATTAATGGTTATTTTAGTAATTTGCTTTCATATTTAGATAATGCTGTGGATAATGGATTCATGTTTTCAGAGGCAAGGAGAACCATAATTTCTGCTACAACCATTGAAGATTTACTCAAAAAGCTCCAAGCTTATGAGTATTTATCTGCTACGGTTGTTTCGCAAACGCTCGGAAAAAGAAAAAGAGATATGGACGAGCAAGGAGTGGATTGCACTTTGTCTTTGTGACATTATCTAACATTTTGTTTGTTGTGTCTCAGTTATAATAAGTGGTTAGCAACCTCTACAGGTAATATCTCCAAAATTTTACCTTCTTAAAAAAAAAAAAAAGTTTGTTGTGTTTTAAGCAATTTAGAAGTATTCATTCTGAACAAGGTCTGAGTAAGGGAGACTTGAGACATACCTTGTCAGTTTGATTTCTTCTTTTCAAAAAAAAAAAAAAAAGTTTGTTGTGTTTTAAGCAATTTAGAAGTATTCATTCTGAACAAGGTCTGAGTAAGGGAGACTTGAGACATATCTTGTCAGTTTGATTTTAATCTTTTTATGTTTACTTGTTAATTTTTGTTTAGTATTTTAGGATTATTTAGGTTGCATGAGTTTGTTTTGTTTTGAGTCTTGTTGTTCCTATTCTTATGTTATTAGTTCTTTTCTCTTACACATGATTCTTTCATTTGGGTTAATAGACTTACATTGAGGACAATGTAAGAATTAAGTGTGGGGGGAATGATTTAGGATTTCTTTTATTTTCGTCTATTTTTTTTTTTTATGAGTCTTTATTATTATTATTTTTAGTGTGTTTTAGTTCCTTTTTAATACAATGATGAGATATGAATTGCATAGGTCTAAACTGGTTACTAGTGAGAAGATTTTCATGAGAATTAAGCTTGATACTAATTTTTATGAGCCAATGTTAATATGATATGTTGATTGAGAAAGAAGCATGTTTAGACTTAAAACTGACTTGTATAATCATCATTGTGAGTTTTTGAGCCTAAAATGATTGATGCATTATACAAATCAATCTAATTTCTTTCTTGAGTGCTCTTATGATTACATGATTCTCTAGAACTTGCTTTAAACCGTTTGAGACTATATTGATACATGTGACAACATGAATATGATAGAGGCATTAGGATTATAACCAGAGCCAAACAGCCATCCCTTATTGATGTTCCAAGAGAACACACCCTTAGTGAACCAGTTTGAGCCTACATTGAATAAGCTATCTCTTTGGTAACCATAACTTGTCCCTAACCTAAATATACTTATATCTTTACCTTTGTTCCAAAGATGAATTAGCATGATTTGAGACCAGTTGCAAAGACAAGGGATATTTTTTTGGTTAGAAACAAGAAATAAGTGTGGGGGGAAAAGAAAAGAAAAGTCAAGAGAAAAAGAAATGGAATACTGGAAAATACATTCCTATGTAAAAAAATATATATATATGAATCATCTCTTGAATTTGTGGAAAAAGAAAAAGATGTTACAAAGTTGTTTAGAATGAAGAAAAGGCCCAACATGAATATCCGGCCTAGGTGACTATGTACTTGTAAAGAGTTTTGAGAAGTTTCTTTGTATAATTTTTTTTATGTCTCTAAACTTTATGAACTCTTTGGAACCTTTGTGATATCTTTATCCTTTTGTTCTTCAACCACATTACAAACCCCTTGGCCCCATTACAACCTTGATTAAAGACCTCTTGATTTATGAAATTGCATTATCTTTTAGTGGAGAATAGGTGGACAAGCAAGCATATGGTAGAAGTGTTTTCATGAGATTGATTGAGTGTAAACACTTTACCACTACTTTAAAGAGTGAAAATCAAGAGAGTATCCCATGTGAGAAGTTGAGATTAAGTTTGAATATGCATTATTTTGATTGAAATATGTTATGTTAATATTGGCTTAACTCAAACTATTTACATTCAAGCAAGATTTTTTGTGAATTTCTTTAAGCTATTGATTAGTTTTTAAGACTTGTCCAATGATTATCTCAAATTTATATTGGAAGGATTAGTTATAATTATTATTTTTAGTTTTTCTTATGTTTTCAATGTTTGTGGGTATCGTCCTAGTAAACCCTCACGAGACTAAACTCGTCCACTAGGGACACCTAGGGGTTTAAAGGCTTGTGTCACATGCTAAGTGCCACCGTGATTTCCTACGAAAGTGGATTAGATTAGATTTTCTTATTTTATTTTTATTGAGTCGTTGCTAGGGACTAGCAACAATCTAAGTGTGGGGGTGTGATAACTCGTATAATTATATAGTTTTTAGTTATGTTTTATTATTGTTTTGTGTCAAATACGAGTTATTATTGCTTAGTCTAATTGTGTTTATGATCTTTTATATTTTTATGTAATTTGGTGTTTTTCACAAGTTTCTTTGAGTGATTTCAGATTACTAGAATTAAGGGAAAATCCAGTTAAGTTCCACTTCCGACACATTTTGCCATATCAGCTATATCTGGAGTTTCACTGAAGCAATAAGGCTGAAATTTGTAGCCGTGCAAAGCTAACAGGCATATCTATCTTTTTCATGTTTTATACTTCTTGAAACGGAGTCGTTTTCCCTAGCGAAATCGACCATCAAGTTGGCTGATGTGCAATGACGTCTGTGCTGACCTGTTTTCGTATTTTGCCCATATCTGCTTATCCACATCAGCAAATGAGCTGATTCCAATGGCTATGGATCCGTAACTGATACGGGAAACTTTGTCTAGAAGACCATATGATCAGATCAGGCCTCTAATATTGACGAAATCGACCATCAAGTTGGCTGATGTGCAATGACGTCTGTGCTGACATGTTTTCGTATTTTGCCCATATCTGCTTATCCACATCAGCAAATGAGCTGATTCCAACGGCTATGGATCCGTAACTGATAGGGGAACCTTTTTCTAGAAGACCATGTGATCAGATCAGGCCTCCAACATTGACGAAATCGACCATCAAGTTGGCTGATCAAAATTGTCATACAATATGACGAAAATTGTTAGAAAAATTCACCCACCTATTATACCTACCTTTGAAATTTGTAAAGCTTGTCTCTTGTCATTTAGCCTTCCAAAATGTGTATAAATAGAGGGCCTTGGATGATTGTAGAGGATCATATTGTACATAGGTAGGATATTAGCCATTTTAATAAAATTCTCTAAGTTTTCTTCTTCTTTCTTTTCTCTAGTTTTCTTTCTTTTCTCTAGTTTTCTTTTTCTTTAGAGAGAGCAAGAGGTTGGATAATTAATATTCTTCCTCTTCTTCTTTCTTTCTTTTATTTTCTTCTTAGATTTTCTTTAATTTTATGTTTATGTTTATAATGCCTATGTTAGGCTAAACTTCTATTTGGTTAAGGGTGATTTCAAAGCCCTAGACATGTTTTGTGATTGATTTTCAGATTCTATCTATCATTAATTTTCTATCAAAGTTGCTTATGTTCTTCTACAAGAATTGTTCATGATGTTGTCTTGATTTATTTAGGTGTACAACTAGATAGATCTTGATAAATATCTATTGCTAGTTTAGGAGTCTTGATCCGTGTAATTGTCTTGATTTCCTATTCATAAGTGGCAATTTGTGATTAATGATTATGGTCAAGTTTTCAATAATTGCAAAGTGGAACATAACCTAAGTTGAACAATCCGAGCTTATGTGTTTGTTGCTTAGATCAACCTATCTTTCTCATCATAAGGCTGCCATTAAATTGAATTTAGAGAGCTTATTCTAGGTTGTTTAATGGTTAGAGATTAAATAGAGAGCTTGTTCTATTTAACGACAAACTAAGGAAAGATTGGGGTAACAGAGCTTGTTGTTATCTACGGTTGTTAACTTTGATAGTTGGTTGATATTGATAGATCTGAAATTGATTCTTAATGATGTCTAGTGGTGGAGAATGAAACCTTAACCATATTTTTCATATTTGATTCTTCTTACTTACTTGTTTTCTTACTTTTCTAGTTTGCTTATTTTTAAAAGTATATTTATTTTTATTGGCTGGTTATACCGCCTAATTTGTATATTAACTTTGTTTTACTTTTATTGGCTGGTTATACCGCCTAATTTAGTATATATATTTTTATTGGCTGGTTATACCGCCTAATTTAGTATATATATTTTTATTGGCTGGTTATACCGCCTTGCATCTTCTTCTTATTATTTACTTTAGTTTAAATCTGGCTTCAAAAACCCCTTTTCTTTTATTGTTCTTGAATTTAAGTTTTAAACTATTAACTTATAAACTAAAACCCAATCCCTGAGGACTCGACCCTTGCTAACTACTATACTTACAATTTATCTTTTTAGTGCAAGGTTAAATAAGATACACTCTTTTGGGTGCATCAGGCTTTGAAATCACCCTTAACCAAATAGAAGTTTAGCCTAGCATAGGCATTATAAACATAAAATTAAATAGAATCTAAGAAGAAAATAAAAGAAAGAAAGAAGAAGAAGAAGAAGAATATTAATTATCCAACCTCTTGATCTTTCTAAAGAAAAAGAAAACTAGAGAAAAGAAAGAAGAAGA
Organism: Fremontodendron californicum; assembly: GCA_030761205.1. Classification (NCBI taxonomy): domain Eukaryota; kingdom Viridiplantae; phylum Streptophyta; class Magnoliopsida; order Malvales; family Malvaceae; genus Fremontodendron; species Fremontodendron californicum. The sequence goes on from JAULJL010000037.1 coordinate 8,851,818, forward strand.
AAACTTAGAGAATTTTATTACAATGGCTAATATCCTACCAATGTACAATATGCTCCTCTACAATCATCCAAGGCCCTCTATTTATACACATTTTGGAAGGCTAAATGACAAGAGACAAGCTTTACAAATTTCAAAGGTAGGTATAATAGGTGGGTGAATTTTTCTAACAATTTTCGTCATATTGTATGACCATTTTGATCAGCCAACTTGATGGTCGATTTCGTCAATGTTGGAGGCCTGATCTGATCACTTGGTCTTCTAGAACAAGGTTCCCCTATCAGTTACGGATCCATAGCCATTGGAATCAGCTCATTTGCTGATGTAGATAAGCAGATATGGGCAAAATACGAAAACATGTCAGCACAGACGTCATTGCACATCAGCCAACTTGATGGTCGATTTCGTCAATATTAGAGGCCTGATCTGATCATATGGTCTTCTAGACAAAGGTTCCCGTATCAGTTACGGATCCATAGCCATTAGAATCAGCTCATTTGCTGATGTGGATAAGCAGATATGGGCAAAATACGAAAACAGGTCAGCACAGACGTCATTGCACATCAGCCAACTTGATGGTCGATTTCGCTAGGGAAAACGACTCCGTTTCAAGAAGTATAAAACATGAAAAAGATAGATATGCCTCTTAGCTTTGCACGGCTTCAAATTTCAGCCTTATTGCTTCAGTGAAACTCCAGATATAGCTGATATGGCAAAATGTGTCGGAACTGGAACTGAACTGGATTTGCCCTTAATTCTAGTAATCTGAAATCACTCAAAGAAACTTGTGAAAAACACCAAATTACATAAAAATATAAAAGATCATAAACACAATTAGACTAAACAATAATAACTCGTATTTGACACAAAACAATAATAAAACATAACTAAAAACTATATAATTATACGAGTTATCAAACATCATGAACAATTCTTGTAGAAGAACATAAGCAACTTTGATAGAAAATTAATGATAGATAGAATCTGAAAATCAATCACAAAACATGTCTAGGGCTTTGAAATCACCCTTAACCAAATAGAAGTTTAGCCTAGCATAGGCATTGTAAACATAAACATAAAATTAAAGAGAATCTAAGAAGGAAATAAAAGAAAGAAGAAGAAGAAGAAAATAAAGAAAAAGAAAACTAGATAAAAGAAAGAAGAAGAAAACTTAGAGAATTTTATTACAATGGCTAATTTCCTACCAATCTACCATATATTCCTCTACAATCATCCAAGGCCCTCTATTTATACACATTTTGGAGGGCTAAATGACAAGAGACAAGCTTTACAAATTTCAAAGGTAGGTATAATAGGTGGGTGCATTTTTCTAACAATTTTCGTCATATTGTATGACAATTTTGATCAGCCAACTTGATGGTCGATTTTGTCAATATTGGAAGCTTGATCTGATCACATGGTCTTCTAGAAAAATGTTCCCCTATCAGTTAGTGATCCATAGCCGTTGGAATCAGCTCATTGGCTGATGTGGATCAGAAGATATGGCCAAAATACGAAAATAGGTCAGCACAGACGTCATTGCACATCAGCCAACTTGATGGTCGATTTCGCTAGGGAAAACGACTCCGTTTCAAGAAGTGTAAAACATGAAAAAGTTAGATATGCCTCTTAACTTTGCACGGTTAAAATTCCAGCCTTATTGCTTCAGTGAAACACCAGATATAGCTGATATGGTAAAAGGTGTCGGAATTGGAACTGAACTGAATTTGCCCTTAATTGTTGATTTAACCTAGTAATCTGAAATCACTCAAAGAAACTCGTAAAAAACACCAAATTACATAAAAATATAAAAGATCATAAACACAATTAGACTAAGCAATAATAACTCGTATTCGACACAAAACAATAATAAAACATAACTAAAAACTATATAATTATACGAGTTATCACACCCCCACACTTAGATTGTTGCTAGTCCCTAGCAACGACTCAATAAAAATAAAATAAGAAAATCTAATCTAATCCATTTTCGTAGGAAATCACGGTGGCACTTAGCATGTGACACAAGCCTTTAAACCCCTAGGTGTCCCTAGTGGACGAGTTTAGTCTCGTGAGGGTTTACTAGGACGATACCCACAAACATTGAAGACATAAGAAAAACTAAAAATAATAATTATAACTAATCCTTCCAATATAAATTAGAGATAATCATTGGACAAGTCTTAAAAACTAATCAATAGCTTAAAGAAATTCAGAAAAAATCTTTCTTGAATGTAAATAGTTTGAGTTAAGCCAATATTAACATAACATATTTGAATCAAAATAGTGCATATTCAAACTTAATCTCAACTTCTCACATGGGATACTCTCTTGATTTTCACTCTTTAAAGTAGTGGTAAAGTGTTTACACTCAATCAATCTCATGAAAAAACTTCTACCATATGCTTGCTTGTCCACCTATTCTCCACTATTTAGATCATACAACTTCATAAATCAAGAGGTCTTTATTCAAGGTTGTAATGGGGCCAAAGGGTTATAATGTGGTTAAAGAACAAAAAGATAAAGATATCACAAAGGTTCCAAAGAGTTCATAGAGTTTAGAGACATAATGAGATCATACAAATAAAACTTCTCAAAACTCTTATAAAGCACATAATAACATAGGCTAAATATTCATGTTGAGCCTTTGCATCATTCTAACCAACTTTGTAACATCTTTTTCTTTACTTTAACTAGAAGTTCAAGAGAAGATTTTTTTTTTTAATATGGGAATGTATTTGACAATGATTTGATGCACCCAAAAGAGTGTATCTTATTTAACCTTGCACTAAAAAGATAAATTGTAAGTATAGTAGTTAGCAAGGGTCGAGTCCTCAGGGATTGGGTTTTAGTTTATAAGTTAATAGTTTAAAACTTAAATTCAAGAACAATAAAAGAAAAGGGGTTTTTGAAGCCAGATTTAAACTAAAGTAAATAATAAGAATAAGATGCAAGGCGGTATAACCAGCCAATAAAAATATATATACTAAATTAGGCGGTATAACCAGCCAATAATAATAAAACAAAGTTAATATACAAATTAGGCGGTATAACCAGCAAATAAAAATAAATATACTTTTAAAAATAAGCAAACTAGAAAAGTAAGAAAACAAGTAAGTAAGAAGAATCAAATATGAAAAATATGGTTAAGGTTTCATTCTCCACCACTAGACATCATTAAGAATCAATTTCAAATCTATCAATATCAACCAACTATCAAAGTTAACAACCGTAGATAACAACAAGCTCTGTTATCCCAATCTTTCCTTAGTTTGTCGTTAAATAGAACAAGCTCTCTATTTAATCTCTAACCATTAAACAACCTAGAATAAGCTCTCTAAATTCAATTTAATGGCAGCTTTATGATGAGAAAGATAGGTTGATCTAAGCAACAAACACATAAGCTCGGATTGTTCAACTTAGGTTATGTTCCACTTTGCAATTATTGAAAACTTGACCATAATCATTAATCACAAATTGCCACTTGTGAATAGGAAATCAAGACAATTACACGGATCAAGACTCCTACACTAGCAATAGATAATTATCAAGATCTATCTAGTTGTACACCTAAATAAATCAAGACAACATCATGAACAATTCTTGTAGAAGAACATAAGCAACTTTGATAGAAAATTAATGATAGATAGAATCTGAAAATCAATCACAAAACATGTCTAGGGCTTTGAAATCACCCTTAACCAAATAGAAGTTTAGCCTAGCATAGGCATTGTAAACATAAACATAAAATTAAAGAGAATCTAAGAAGGAAATAAAAGAAAGAAAGAAGAAGAAGAAAATAAAGAAAAAGAAAACTAGAGAAAAGAAAGAAGAAGAAAACTTAGAGAATTTTATTACAATGGCTAATATCCTACCAATGTACAATATGATCCTCTACAATCATCCAAGGCCCTCTATTTATACACATTTTGGAGGGCTAAATGACAAGAGACAAGCTTTACAAATTTCAAAGGTAGGTATAATAGGTGGGTGCATTTTTCTAACCATTTTCGTCATATTGTATGACAATTTTGATCAACCAACTTGATGGTCGATTTTGTCAATATTGGAGGCCTGATCTGATCACATGGTCTTCTAGAAAAATGTTCCCCTATCAGTTACTGATCCATAGCCGTTGGAATCAGCTCATTTTCTGATGTGGATAAGAAGATATGGGCAAAATACGAAAACAGGTCAGCACAGACGTCATTGCACATCAGCCAACTTGATGGTCGATTTCGCTAGGGCAAACGACTCCGTTTCAAGAAGTGTAAAACATGAAAAAGATAGATATGCCTCTTAACTTTGCACGGTTAAAATTTCAGCCTTATTGCTTCAGTGAAACGCGAGATATAGCTGATATGGCAAAAGGTGTCGGAACTGGAACTGAACTGGATTTGCCCTTAATTCTAGTAATCTGAAATCACTCAAAGAAACTTGTGAAAAACACCAAATTACATAAAATATAAAAGATCATAAACACAATTAGACTAAACAATAATAACTCGTATTTGACACAAAACAATAATAAAACATAACTAAAAACTATATAATTATACGAGTTATCACACCCCCACACTTAGATTGTTGCTAGTCCCTAGCAACGACTCAATAAAAATAAAATAAGAAAATCTAATCTAATCCACTTTCGTAGGAAATCACGGTGGCACTTAGCATGTGACACAAGCCTTTAAACCCCTAGGTGTCCCTAGTGGGCGAGTTTAGTCTCGTGAGGGTTTACTAGAACGATACCCACAAACATTGAAAAACTAAAATATAAATAAACTACATATACTAAAAATATTTACTCCTAATCCTTTCAATACAAATTAGAGACAATCTTTGAACAAGTCTTATAAACTAATCAATAGCTTAAAGAATTTCACAAAAAATCATGCTTGAATGTAAATTGTTTGAGTTAAGCCAATATTAACATAACATATTTCAATCAAAATAGTGCATATTCAAACTTAATCTCAACTACTCACATGGGATACCCTCATGATTTTCACTCTTTAAAGTAGTGGTGAAGTGTTTACACTCAATCAATCTCATGAAAACAGTTCTACCATATTCTTGCTTGTCCACCTATTCTCCACTATTTAGATCATACAACTTCATGAATCAAGAGGTCTTTAATCAAGGTTGTAATGGGGCCAAGGGGTTTGTAATGTGGTTGAAGAACAAAAGGATAAAGATATCACAAAGGTTCCAAAGAGTTCATAAAGTTTAGAGACATAAAAAGATCATACAAATAAAACTTCTCAAAACTCTTATAAAGCACATAATAACATAGGCTAAATATTCATGTTGAGCCTTTGCATCATTCTAACCAACTTTGTAACATCTTTTTCTTTACTTTAACTAGAAGTTCAAGAGAAGATTTTTTTTTTTTAATATGGGAATGTATTTGACAATGATCCCTTTCTTTTTCTCTTGGCTTTTTTCTTTCTTTTCCCCCCACACTTATTTCTTGTTTCTAACCCAAATTTTCAATAAATCTTCTTTGTCTTTGCAACTTGTCTCAAAACATGCTAATTCATCTTTGGAACAAAGGTAAAGATATAAGTATATTTAGGTTAGGGACAAGTTATGGTTACCAAAGAGATAGCTTATTCAATGTAGTCTCAAATTGGTTCACTAAGGGTGTGTTCTCTTGGAACATTAATAATGGATGGCTGTTTGGCTCTGGTTATAATCCTAATACCTCTATCATATTCATGTTGTCACATGCATCAATATAGTCTCAACAAGGTCTAAAGCAAGTTCTAGAGAATCATGTAATCATAAGAGCACTCAAGAAAGAAATTAGATTGATTTATATAATGCATCAATCATTATAGGCTCAAAAACTCACAAGGATGATTATACAAGTCAGATTAAGTCTAAACATGCTTCTTTCTCAATCAACATATCATATTAACATTGGCTCATAAAAAGGTTTATCAAGCTCAATTCTCATGAAAATCTTCTCACTAATAAATCTGTTTTAGACTTATGCAATTCATATCTCATCATAGTATTGAAAGTAACTAAAACACACTAAAAACACACTAAGTCTAAACATGCTTTTTTTTTATTTTTTTTTTAAGAAGATTAAATCAAACTGACAAGGTATGTCTCAAGTCTCCCTTACTCAGACCTTGTTCAGAATGAATACTTCTAAATGTCTTAAAAAACAAAAATTTTTTTTTTTTTTTTAAATTAGCAAAATATGTCCCTTACCCCCTACTAAAATATGACATTGTCCCCAATGTCAAATTTTAAAGGTAGAATTTAGGAGATATTACCTGCAGAGGTTGCTAACCACTTATTATAACTGAGACACAACAAGCAAAATGTTAGATAATGTCACAAAGACAAAGTGCAATCCACTCCTTGCTCGTCCAGATCTCTTTTTCTTTTTCCGAGCGTTTGCGAAACAACCGTAGCAGATAAACACTCATAAGCTTGGAGCTTTTTGAGTAAATCTTCAATGGTTGTAGCAGAAATTATGGTTCTCCTTGCCTCTGAAAACATGAATCCATTTTCCACAGCATTATCTAAATAAGAAAGCAAATTACTAAAATAACCATTAATATTAAGCAAACCAATGGGTTTCTTATTTGTGACCAAAGATGACCAAGAAGCCACGCAAGCTATTTCTTCCAATGTACCCAGACCTCCTGGTAAAGCAATGAATGCATCGACAGAATGGTACATGATTGTTATCCGTTCAGGGATACTCCAGACTTGTATTTCCTTACCCAAGGTAGGTCCACAAAAATTTGTGAATAGTTTTGGCACGATTCCTAGAACTGGACTTCCTCCGGCGTGTGCTGCTGTAGCGACTGCTCCCATTAAACCCGTACTACCACCTCCATAAATCAACTGGATCTTTTGTTGGGCAAGTATTACTCCAACTCTTATGGCTTCATCAGCAAATATGTTATTTTTCCCTGGATAAGCACCTCCAAAGACACAAATTTTTTTAATGCGCTGGGACGAAGTACTTTCCATTTTTTTTTTCGAGTGCCTGAAAGAGAATGAGTACATGGTGTAATATATAGAGGACTGAGTAGTGAATCAGACAAGAGTAATAATGTCGCCGAAAGTGTATTTAACCTGTCAGAAGAAAATGTTAACCTAACAAAAGATTTTTGCGTGATTTCAGGAAGAAAATCAAAAAGAGAAGAAAAATCAACCGTAAAAGACCAATAAAGAAAAAAAACGAGAATAATTACACAAATCAAACAACACCTAAATTAAACCGAAATGAAGTTTTTGCAAATCAAACCAAAAGCTGAGAAGTTATTTATTGTAGTTGTGATTGTGGCTCACATCTTCCTCTGGTTTTACGTCCAGAAACGGCTTAAACGCCTTCTATGAGTCGAGGATATGCTTCCCATCCAGTTTTCTTACAAGCTGGCAAACAGGGTCTTTTAACATCAGATTCCCAAGATGTTGCCATTCCCTTTGGAATTGCGGCCATAAATCAAGAATTTCTCTTTGTACGTCTCCACTAGGATGCGTCTCAAGAGAAAGTTGGATATTACCCAAATTCTCCTTACTCAGTCCATCCTTAATGAATTCAATTTTATCATCTCGATTAGAGGATGGAATCCCAATAGAACGACAGTTACCGTTACACGTCCATCGTGCACATTTGTGGCAATTTGAACTCATGCGCTTTGCTCGTCGCTTCTTTGCAAAAGTGCTTCTATCTGTACCCGGTAAATGCAAAACAGGAAGATATTCATCTTCACGTACCTTGGCTTCAATTATCCAACGTATGTCTTCAGGAATCCCTTTGTGCATAAGCATTCTTAATCTTTCAAATCGAACTTGGTAAAGCTTCAGTAAAATATTTCGAGGAAAAGGAGGAAATCGTTTCTGCAATCTTGTGAGAATATCATCCATCCTGAAAAAAAAATGAAAAAAATTGAAAGAGAAATTGGAAGAGAAATTTATATACAATATCAGTTTTGTGGGTAGCTGATGGAGCCGATTTAAATAATCACGGAGTACCGTTATCCGCCATTTAACCGGGGTTAAAAAAATTAAAAATTATATTTATATCTAGTTATTTTCAAAACAAGGATCAGAAAGAAAAACAACATAAAAAGACACAAAAACAAAACACTCTAAATAAAATCCTAAATTCTTTCCCCCACACATAATTCTTACATTGTCATTAATGTAATGCTATTAATCCCAAATGAAAGAATCATGTGTAAGTGAAAAGAACTAATAAACAAAAGAAACTTATGCAGCCTAAATGAACTTAGAAACACTAAACACAATTAGCAAAGAAACATAAGAAAAAGAGAGCAAATCTGAGGATGGCAGTTTGGCAATGCTTTCACTAATTAGGTGCCTCCCCCAATTAGCACTTGATTGATTGTTTTCAGCCTAGCCAATTCCCCTTCTTGGTTTTTTCGGATCTTTTGGCTTAGACATGAAACTTCTCGGATTTTTGCGTTTTGGAGGAAGTTTTCTTTGCAAAACAGCCAATGCCTTCTCCCCCACACGTATTATTTCATCATTCTTGGTGGGGTATAGCTCTTTGAGGAATTGTGCATATCTTGGTACTTGTCTAATGGCATCCACAAGCAAGCTGTTTAAGGTTTCCAAAAATTGTTGTTCATGTTCCTCCTTTTTGGACTTTGCAAATCTGATAGGAAAAAGTGGAGAAGGAACATTAGTAGAAATAAGAACCTTAAAAGCTACCTGAGGTGTCAAAGTACTCTCAATTTGAATGGCGACTTCATTATCCTCAAGAAGTGAATCCATCTTTGGTTTTGTCTCATCCTCATCTTGTTCCTCATTTCTCAAGGTCACAATAGTAGCTTTCTCCTATGGGTTAATCACCGTTTGGGAAGGGAGTGCTAGAGATCTTTCTGCTACTAATTCCACCGTACTACTAGCCAATAGGCTCATTTGCCTTTCCAAACTCTGGATGCTTGCCCTTGTTTCCTGTTGAAATTGCAAAGTATCAGTAACAAGAGAATATACAAGATCTTCTAAAGAAGTACCTGAGTTTTGAGTCATATGTGGTGGTTGAAAAAGATATGGTTCTTGAGACCATAATTGATTGAAGCTAGATGGATGAGTGTAATTGGCATAAGGATCTACTTCTTGGTAATTTTTCGAGTAGCCATAATTAGTATGATCCCACCATCCCTCATGGTAAGTGTTGGAGTAATGATCATGCGGTTGGTCTTGGAACCATTGATGGCCTTGACATCCTCCCATGGCCAATTGTTGAACTGAGGAAGTGAGATTGGCTTGTTGATTCTCCATGTTCATGTATGCCACCAACTCTTCAAGTGTTAGATAGCTTAATTCCATCTTTTTTTTTTTTTTTCAAAATTTGAAAAGAAAAACATGTATGTACAAGAAAATAATACTAATTAGAACTGAAAATAAGAATAAACCAAGTAACAAATAATCTAAAGAAAACAATCCCCGGCAACGGCGCCAAAAATTTGATGCACCCAAAAGAGTGTTGATGCTCCCAAAAGAGTGTATCTTATTTAACCTTGCACTAAAAAGATAAATTGTAAGTATAGTAGTTAGCAAGGGTCGAGTCCTCAGGGATTGGGTTTTAGTTTATAAGTTAATAGTTTAAAACTTAAATTCAAGAACAATAAAAGAAAAGGGGTTTTTGAAGCCAGATTTAAACTAAAGTAAATAATAAGAATAAGATGCAAGGCGGTATAACCAGCCAATAAAAATATATATATTAAATTAGGCGGTATAACCAGCCAATAAAAATATATATACTAAATTAGGCGGTATAACCGGCCAATAAAAATAAAACAAAGTTAATATACAAATTAGGCGGTATAACCAGCCAATAAAAATAAATATAAAAAATAAGCAAACTAAAAGTAAGAAAACAAATAAGTAAGAAGAATCAAATATGAAAAATATGGTTAAGGTTTCATTTTCCACCACTAGACATCATTAAGAATCAATTTCAGATCTATCAATATCAACCAACTATCAAAGTTAACAACCGTAGATAACAACAAGCTCTGTTACCCCAATCTTTCCTTAGTTTGTCGTTAAATAGAACAAGCTCTCTATTTAATCTCTAACCATTAAACAACCTAGAATAAGCTCTCTAAATTCAATTTAATGGCAGCTTTATGATGAGAAAGATAGGTTGATCTAAGCAACAAACACATAAGCTCGGATTGTTCAACTTAGGTTATGTTCCACTTTGCAATTATTGAAAACTTGACCATAATCATTAATCACAAATTGCCACTTATGAATAGGAAATCAAGACAATTACACGGATCAAGACTCCTAAACTAGCAATAGATAATTATCAAGATCTATCTAGTTGTACACCTAAATAAATCAAGACAACATCATGAACAATTCTTGTAGAAGAACATAAGCAACTTTGATAGAAAATTAATGATAGATAGAATCTGAAAATCAATCACAAAACATGTCTAGGGCTTTGAAATCACCCTTAACCAAATAGAAGTTTAGCCTAGCATAGGCATTATAAACATAAACATAAAATTAAAGAAAATCTAAGAAGAAAATAAAATAAAGAAAGAAGAAGAGGAAGAATATTAATTATCCAACCTCTTGCTCTCTCTAAAGAAAAAGAAAACTAGAGAAAAGAAAGAAAACTAGAGAAAAGAATGAAGAAGAAAACTTAGAGAATTTTATTAAAATGGCTAATATCCTACCTATGTACAATATATCCCTTACAATCATCCAAGGCCCTCTATTTATACACATTTTGGAGGGCTAAATGACAAGAGACAAGCTTTACAAATTTCAAAGGTAGGTATATGACGATTTTGATCAGCCAACTTGATGGTCGATTTCGTCAATATTGGAGGCCTGATCTGATCACATGGTCTTCTAGACAAAGGTTCCCCTATCAGTTACGGAACCATAGCCGTTATAATCAGCTCATTTGCTGATGTGGTTAAGCAGATATGGGCAAAATACGAAAACATGTCAGCACAGACGTCATTGCACATCAGCCACCTTGATGGTCGATTTCTTCAATATTGGAGGCCTGATATGATCACATGGTTTTCTAGACAAAGGTTCCCCTATCAGTTACGGAACCATAGCCGTTGGAATCAGCTCATTTGCTGATGTGGTTAAGCAGATATGGGCAAAATACTAAAACATGTCAGCACAGACGTCATTGCACATCAGCCAACTTGATGGTCGATTTTGCTAGGGAAAACGACTCCGTTTTAAAAAGTGTAAAACATGAAAAAGATAGATATGCCTCTTAGATTTGCATGGCTACAAATTTCAGCTTTATTGCTTCAGTGAAACTCGAGATATAGCTGATATGGCAAAAGGTGTCGGAACTGGAACTGAATTGGATTTGCCCTTAATTCTAGTAATCTGAAATCACTCAAAGAAACTTGTGAAAAACACCAAAATACATAAAAATATAAAAGATCATAAACACAATTAGACTAAACAATAATAACTCGTATTTGACACAAAACAATAATAAAACATAACTAAAAACTATATAATTATACGAGTTATCACACCCCCACACTTAGATTGTTGCTAGTCCCTAGCAACGACTCAATAAAAATAAAATAAGAAAATCTAATCTAATCCATTTTCGTAGGAAATCACGGTGGCACTTAGCATGTGACACAAGCCTTTAAACCCCTAGGTGTCCCTAGTGGACGAGTTTAGTCTCGTGAGGGTTTACTAGAACGATACCCACAAACATTGAAAAACTAAAATATAAATAAACTGCATATACTAAAAATATTTACTCCTAATCCTTTCAATACAAATTAGAGACAATATTTGAACAAGTCTTATAAACTAATCAATAGCTTAAAGAATTTCACAAAAAATCATGCTTGAATGTAAATTGTTTGAGTTAAGCCAATATTAGCATAACATATCTCAATCAAAATAGTGCATGTTCAAATTTAATCTCAACTTCTCACATGGGATACTCTCTTGATTTTCACTCTTTAAAGTAGTGGTAAAGTGTTTACACTCAATCAATCTCATGAAAACACTTCTACCATATGCTTGCTTGTCCACCTATTCTCCACTAAAAGATTATGCAACTTCATAAATCAAGAGGTCTTTAATCAAGGTTGTAATGGGGCCAAGGGGTTTGTAATGTGGTTGAAGAACAGAAGGATAAAGATATCACAAAGGTTCCAAAGAGTTCATAAAGTTTAGAGACATAAAAAGATTATACAAAGAAACTTCTCAAAACTCTTTACAAGTACATAGTCACCTAGGCCGGATATTCATGTTGGGCCTTTTCTTCATTCTAAACAACTTTGTAACATCTTTTTCTTTTTCCACAAATTCAAGAGATGATTCATTTTTTTTTTATATAGGAATGTATTTGCCAGTATTCCATTTCTTTTTCTCTTGACTTTTCTTTTCTTTTCCCCCCACACTTATTTCTTGTTTCTAACCAAAAAAATATCCCTTGTCTTTGCAACTTGTCTCAAATCATGCTAATTCATCTTTGGAACAAAGGTAAAGATATAAGTATATTTAGGTTAGGTACAAGTTATGGTTACCAAAGAGATAGCTTATTCAATGTAGGCTCAAATTGGTTCACTAAGGGTGTGTTCTCTTGGAACATCAATAAGGGATGGTTGTTTGGCCCTGGCTAAAAATCCTAATGCCTCTATCATATTCATGTTGTCACATGCATCAATATAGTCTCAAACGGTTTAAAGCAAGTTCTAGAGAATCATGTAATCATAAGAGCACTCAAGAAAGAAATTAGATTGATTTGTATAATGCATCAATCATTTGAGGCTCAAAAACTCACAAGAATGATTATACAAGTCAGATTAAGTCTAAACATGCTTCTTTCTCAATCAACATATCATATTAACATTGGCTCATAAAAAGGTTGACATCAAGCTCAATTCTCATGAAAATCTTCTCACTAATAAATATGTTTTAGACTTATGCAATTCATATCTCATCATTGTATTAAAAAGGAACTAAAACACACTAAAAAAATAATAATAGTAATAAAGACTCATAAAAAAAATAGTAGACAAAAATAAAAGAAATCCTAAATCATTCCCCCCACACTTAATTCTTACATTGTCCTCAATGTAAGTCTATTAACCCAAATGAAAGAATCATGTGTAAGAGAAAAGAACTAATAACATAAGAATAGGAATAACTAGACTCAAAACAAAACAAACTCATGCAACCTAAATAATCCTAAAATACTAAACAAAAATTAACAAGTAAACGTAAAAAGATTAAAATCAAACTGACAAGGTATGTCTCAAGTCTCCCTTACTCAGACCTTGTTCAGAATGAATACTTCTAAATTGCTTAAAACACAACAAACTCTTTTTTTTTTTTTTGAAAAGAAGAAATCAAACTGAGAAGGTATGTCTCAAGTCTCCCTTACTCAGACCTTGTTCAGAATGAATACTTCTAAATTGCTTAAGAAGGTAAAATTTAGGAGATATTACCTGTAGAGGTTGCTAACCACTTATTATAACTGAGACACAACAAACAAAATGTTAGATAATGTCACAAAGACAAAGTGCAATCCACTCCTTGCTCGTCCATATCTCTTTTTCTTTTTCCGAGCGTTTGCGAAACAACCGTAGCAGATAAATACTCATAAGCTTGGAGCTTTTTGAGTAAATCTTCAATGGTTGTAGCAGAAATTATGGTTCTCCTTGCCTCTGAAAACATGAATCCATTATCCACAGCATTATCTAAATATGAAAGCAAATTACTAAAATAACCATTAATATTAAGCAAACCAATGGGTTTCTTATTTGTGACCAAAGATGACCAAGAAGCCACGCAAGCTATTTCTTCCAATGTACCCAGACCTCCTGGTAAAGCAATGAATGCATCGGCAGAATGGTACATGATTGTTATCCGTTCAGGGATACTCCAGACTTGTATTTCCTTACCCAAGGTAGGTCCACAAAAATCTGTGAATAGTTTTGGCACGATTCCTAGAACTGGACTTCCTCCGGCGTGTGCTGCTGTAGCGACTGCTCCCATTAAACCCGTACTACCGCCTCCATAAATCAACTGGATCTTTTGTTGGGCAAGTATTACTCCAACTCTTATGGCTTCATCAGCGAATATGTTATTTTTCCCTGGATAAGCACCTCCAAAAACACAAAAAAAATTTTAATGCGTTGGGACGATGTACTTTCCATTTTTTTTTCTTTTTTTCGAGTGCCTGAAAGAGAATGAGTACATGGTGTAATATATAGAGGACTGAGTAGTGAATCAGACAAGAGTAATAATGTCGCCGAAAGTGTATCTGACCTGTCAGAAGAAAATGTTAACCTAACAAAAGATTTTTGCGTGATTTCAGGAAGAAAATAAAAAAGAGAAGAAAAATCAACCGCAAAAGACAAATAAAAAAAACGAGAATAATTACACAAATCGAACAACACGTAAATTAAACCAAAATAACGTTATTGCAAATCAAACCAAAAACTGAGAAGTCATTTATTGTAGTTGTGATTGTGGCTCACATCTTCCTCTGGTTTTACGTCCAGAAACGGCTTAAACGCCTTCTATGAGTCGAGGATATGCTTCCCATCCAGTTTTCTTACAAGCTGGCAAACAGGGTCTTTTAACATCAGATTCCCAAGATGTTGCCATTCCCTTTGGAATTCCGGCCATAAATCAAGAATTTCTCTTTGTACGTCTCCACTAGGATGCGTCTCAAGAGAAAGTTGGATATTATCCAAATTCTCCTTACTCAGTCCATCCTTAATGAATTCAATTTTATCATCTCGATTAGAGGACGGAATCCCAATAGAACGACATTTACCGTTACACGTCCATCGTGCACATTTATGGCAATTTGAACTCATGCGCTTTGCTCGTCACTTCTTTGCAAAAGTGCTTCTACCTGTACCTGGTAAATGCAAAACAGGAAGATATTCATCTTCACGTACCTTGGCTTCAATTATCCAACGTATGTCTCCAGGAATTCCTTTGTGCATAAGCATTCTTAATCTTTCAAGTCGAACTTGGTAAAGCTTCAGTAAAATATTTCGAGGAAAAGGAGGAAATCGTTTCTGCAATCTTGTGAGAATATCAACCATCCTGAAAAAAAAAATGAAAGAGAAATTAAAAGAGAAATTTATATACAATATCAGTTTTGTGGGTAGCTGATGGAACCGATTTAAATAATCACGGAGTACCGTTATCCGCCATTTAACCGGGGTTAAAAAAAATTATATTTACATCTAGTGTTTTTCAAAACAAGGATCAGAAAGAAAAAAAAAAACATAAAAAGACTCAAAAACAAAACACTCTAAATAAAATCCTAAATTCTTCCCCCCACACATAATTCTTACATTGTCATTAATGTAATGCTATTATCCCCCAATGCAAGAATTATATGTAAGAGAAAAGAACTATTAAACAAAAGAAACTTATGCAGCCTAAATGAACTTAAAAGCAGTAAACACAATTAACAAAGAAACATAAGAAATAAAATAAAAATAATAAAAATAATAAAAGAAAAAGGAAAAGAAAGAGAAAGCAAATCTGAATATGGAAGGTTGGTAATTTCATCTTTAATTGGGCTGCCTTCCCAATTAACACTTGAGTTAGTGTTTTGAATCTAACCAACACCCTTTCTTGGCTTTTTAGGCTTGTCAGGCTCATACATGAAATTTCCCAAATTTATGCGTTTGAGAGGAAGCTTTCTTTGCATAACAAGTATTATTCCATCATCCTTGGTGGTGCATATCTCATCGAGGAATGGTGCATCTTTTGGTACTTGTTGAATGACATCCACAAACAAACTGTTTAAGGTTTCCAGCGTGTCTTGTTCATGTTCATCCTCCTTGAACTTTGCGAATCTACTAGGAAAAGGTGGAGAAGAAACATTAGTAAAAATTGGAATCTCAAACGTTACCTCAGGTGCTGAAATACTCTTATTTGTATTTGTGGCTTCATTATCCTCAAGAATAGAATCCATCTCTAATTCTGTCTCATCCTCATCTTGTTCCTCATTCCTCAAGGTCACAATAGTAGTATTCTCCTTTGGGTTAATCATTGTTTGGGCAGAGAGTTCTTCAGATCTTTGTGCTACCCATACCACCATACTACTAGCCAATTGGATCATTTGCTTTTCCAAACTCTGGATGCTTGCCCTTGTTTCCTGTTGAAATTGCAAAGTATTAGTAACAAGAGAATCGACAAGATCTTCTAAAGAAGTACCTGAGTTTTGAGTCATATGTGGTGGTTGAAGAAGATCTGGTTCTTGAGACCATGATTGATTGAAGCTAGATGGATGAGTGTAATTGGCATAAGGATCTACTTCTTGGTAATTTTCTGAGTAGCCATAATTAGTATGATCCCACCATCCCTCATGGTAAGTGTTTGAGTAATGATCATACTGTTGGTCTTGGAACACTTGATGGCCTTGACATCCTCCCATGGCCAATTGTTGAACTGGGTAGGTGAGATTGGCTTGTTGATTTTCCATGTTCATGTATGCCACCAACTCTTCAAGTGTTAGATTGCTCAATTCCATCGTTTTTTTTTTTTTTTTCTTTCAAAATTTGATAAGAAAAACTTGTATGTACAAGAAAATAGAACTAATTAGAACTGAAAATAAGAATAAACCAAGTAACAAATAAACTAAAGAAAACAATCCCCGGCAACGGCGCCAAAAACTTGATGCTCCCAAAAGAGTGTATCTTATTTAACCTTGCACTAAAAAGATAAATTGTAAGTATAGTAGTTAGCAAGGGTCGAGTCCTCAGGGATTGGGTTTTAGTTTATAAGTTAATAGTTTAAAACTTAAATTCAAGAACAATAAAAGAAAAGGGGTTTTTGAAGCCAGATTTAAACTAAAGTAAATAATAAGAATAAGATGCAAGGCGGTATAACCAGCCAATAAAAATATATATATTAAATTAGGCGGTATAACCAGCCAATAAAAATATATATACTAAATTAGGCGGTATAACCGGCCAATAAAAATAAAACAAAGTTAATATACAAATTAGGCGGTATAACCAGCCAATAAAAATAAATATAAAAAATAAGCAAACTAAAAGTAAGAAAACAAATAAGTAAGAAGAATCAAATATGAAAAATATGGTTAAGGTTTCATTTTCCACCACTAGACATCATTAAGAATCAATTTCAGATCTATCAATATCAACCAACTATCAAAGTTAACAACCGTAGATAACAACAAGCTCTGTTACCCCAATCTTTCCTTAGTTTGTCGTTAAATAGAACAAGCTCTCTATTTAATCTCTAACCATTAAACAACCTAGAATAAGCTCTCTAAATTCAATTTAATGGCAGCTTTATGATGAGAAAGATAGGTTGATCTAAGCAACAAACACATAAGCTCGGATTGTTCAACTTAGGTTATGTTCCACTTTGCAATTATTGAAAACTTGACCATAATCATTAATCACAAATTGCCACTTATGAATAGGAAATCAAGACAATTACACGGATCAAGACTCCTAAACTAGCAATAGATAATTATCAAGATCTATCTAGTTGTACACCTAAATAAATCAAGACAACATCATGAACAATTCTTGTAGAAGAACATAAGCAACTTTGATAGAAAATTAATGATAGATAGAATCTGAAAATCAATCACAAAACATGTCTAGGGCTTTGAAATCACCCTTAACCAAATAGAAGTTTAGCCTAGCATAGGCATTATAAACATAAACATAAAATTAAAGAAAATCTAAGAAGAAAATAAAATAAAGAAAGAAGAAGAGGAAGAATATTAATTATCCAACCTCTTGCTCTCTCTAAAGAAAAAGAAAACTAGAGAAAAGAAAGAAAACTAGAGAAAAGAATGAAGAAGAAAACTTAGAGAATTTTATTAAAATGGCTAATATCCTACCTATGTACAATATATCCCTTACAATCATCCAAGGCCCTCTATTTATACACATTTTGGAGGGCTAAATGACAAGAGACAAGCTTTACAAATTTCAAAGGTAGGTATATGACGATTTTGATCAGCCAACTTGATGGTCATTTCGTCAATATTGGAGGCCTGATCTGATCACATGGTCTTCTAGACAAAGGTTCCCCTATCAGTTACGGAACCATAGCCGTTATAATCAGCTCATTTGCTGATGTGGTTAAGCAGATATGGGCAAAATACGAAAACATGTCAGCACAGACGTCATTGCACATCAGCCACCTTGATGGTCGATTTCTTCAATATTGGAGGCCTGATATGATCACATGGTTTTCTAGACAAAGGTTCCCCTATCAGTTACGGAACCATAGCCGTTGGAATCAGCTCATTTGCTGATGTGGTTAAGCAGATATGGGCAAAATACTAAAACATGTCAGCACAGACGTCATTGCACATCAGCCAACTTGATGGTCGATTTCGCTAGGGAAAACGACTCCGTTTTAAAAAGTGTAAAACATGAAAAAGATAGATATGCCTCTTAGCTTTGCATGGCTACAAATTTCAGCCTTATTGCTTCAGTGAAACTCGAGATATAGCTGATATGGCAAAAGGTGTCGGAACTGGAACTGAATTGGATTTGCCCTTAATTCTAGTAATCTGAAATCACTCAAAGAAACTTGTGAAAAACACCAAAATACATAAAAATATAAAAGATCATAAACACAATTAGACTAAACAATAATAACTCGTATTTGACACAAAACAATAATAAAACATAACTAAAAACTATATAATTATACGAGTTATCAAGTGTATCTTATTTAACCTTGCACTAAAAAGATCAATTGTAAGTATAATGATTAGTGATGCACCCAAAAGAGTGTATCTGATTTAACCTTGCACTAAAAAGATCAATTGTAAGTATAATGATTAGCAAGGGTCGAGTCCTCAGGGATTGGGTTTTAATCTATGAGTTATTAGTTTATAACTTACGTTCAAAGAAAACAATAAAAGAAAAGGGGTTTTTGAAGCCAGATTTAAACTAAAGTAAATAATAAGAATAAGATGCAAGGCGGTATAACCAGCCAATAAAAATATATATACTAAATTAGGCGGTATAACCAGCCAATAAAAATAAAACAAAGTTAATACACAAATTAGGCGGTATAACCAGCCAATAAAAATAAATATACTGTTAAAAATAAGCAAGCTAGGAAAGTAAGAAAACAAGTAGGTAAGAAGAATCAAATATGAAAAATATGGTTAAGGTTTCATTCTCCACCACTAGACATCATTAAGAATCAATTTCAGATCTATCAATATCAACCAACTATCAAAGTTAACAACCGTAGATAACAACAAGCTCTGTTACCCCAATCTTTCCTTAGTTTGTCGTTAAATAGAACAAGCTCTCTATTTAATCTCTAACCATTAAACAACCTAGAATAAGCTCTCTAAATTCAATTTAATGGCAACTTTATGATGAGAAAGATAGGTTGATCTAAGCAACAAACACATAAGCTCGGATTGTTCAACTTAGGTTATGTTCCACTTTGCAATTATTGAAAACTTGACCATAATCATTAATCACAAATTGCCACTTATGAATAGGAAATCAAGACAATTACACGGATCAAGACTCCTAGACTAGCAATAGATAATTATCAAGATCTATCTAGTTGTACACCTAAATAAATCAAGACAACATCATGAACAATTCTTGTAGAAGAACATAAGCAACTTTGATAGAAAATTAATGATAGATAGAATCTGAAAATCAATCACAAAACATGTCTAGGGCTTTGAAATCACCCTTAACCAAATAGAAGTTTAGCTTAGCATAGGCATTGTAAACATAAACATAAAATTAAAGAGAATCTAAGAAGGAAATAAAAGAAAGAAGAAGAAGAAAATAAAGAAAAAGAAAACTAGAGAAAAGAAAGAAGAAGAAAACTTAGAGAATTTTATTACAATGGCTAATATCCTACCAATGTACAATATCTGATCCTCTACAATCATCCAAGGCCCTCTATTTATACACATTTTGGAGGGCTAAATGACAAGAGACAAGCTTTACAAATTTCAAAGGTAGGTATAATAGGTGGGTGCATTTTTCTAACAATTTTCGTCATATTGTATGACAATTTTGATCAGCCAACTTGATGGTCGATTTTGTCAATATTGGAGGCCTTATCTGATCACATGGTCTTCTAGAAAAATGTTCCCCTGTCAGTTACTGATCCATAGCCGTTAGAATCAGCTCATTTTCTGATGTGGATAAGAAGATATGGGCAAAATACGAAAACAGGTCAGCACAGACGTCATTGCACATCAGCCAACTTGATGGTCGATTTCGCTAGGGAAAACGACTCCGTTTCAAGAAGTGTAAAACATGAAAAAGATAGATATGCCTCTTAGCTTTGCACGGTTAAAATTTCAGCCTTATTGCTTCAGTGAAACTCCAGATATAGCTGATATGGCAAAAGGTGTCGGAACTGGAACTGAACTGGATTTGCCCTTAATTCTAGTAATCTGAAATCACTCAAAGAAACTTGTGAAAAACACCAAATTACATAAAAATATAAAAGATCATAAACACAATTAGACTAAACAATAATAACTCGTATTTGACACAAAACAATAATAAAACATAACTAAAAACTATATAATTATACGAGTTATCACACCCCCACACTTAGATTGTTGCTAGTCTCTAGCAACGACTCAATAAAAATAAAATAAGAAAATCTAATCTAATCCACTTTCGTAGGAAATCACGGTAGCACTTAGCATGTGACACAAGCCTTTAAACCCCTAGGTGTCCCTAGTGGACGAGTTTAGTCTCGTGAGGATTTACTAGAACGATACCCACAAACATTGAAAAACTAAAATATAAATAAACTACATATACTAAAAATATTTATTCCTAATCCTTTCAATACAAATTAGAGACAATCTTTGAACAAGTCTTATAAACTAATCAATAGCTTAAAGAATTTCACAAAAATTCATGCTTGAATGTAAATTGTTTGAGTTAAGCCAATATTAACATAACATATCTCAATCAAAATAGTGCATGTTCAAATTTAATCTCAACTTCTCACATGGGATACCCTCATGATTTTCACTCTTTAAAGTAGTGGTGAAGTGTTTACACTCAATCAATCTCATGAAAACAGTTCTACCATATTCTTGCTTGTGCACCTATTCTCCATTATTTAGATCATACAACTTCATGAATCAAGAGGTCTTTAATCAAGGTTGTAATGGGGCCAAGGGGTTTGTAATGTGGTTGAATAACAAAAGGATAAAGATATCACAAAGGCTCCAAAGAGTTCATAAAGTTTAGAGACATAATAAGATCATACAAAGAAACATCTCAAAACTCTTTACAAGTACATAGTCACCTAGGCCGAATATTCATGTTGGGCCTTTTCTTCATTCTAAACAACTTTGTAACATCTTTTTCTTTTTCCGCAAATTCAAGAGATGATTCATATTTTTTTACATAGGAATGTATTTGCCAGTATTCCATTTCTTTTTCTCTTGACTTTTCTTTTCTTTTCCCCCCACACTTATTTCTTGTTTCTAACCCAAATTTTCAACTAAAAATATCCCTTGTTTTTTGCAATATGTCTCAAAATATATAATCCATCTTTAGAACAAGGGTAAGGATATAAGTATATTTAGGCTAGGTGTAAGTTGTGGTTACCAATAAAATAGCATATTTAATGTAGGCTCAAATTGGCTCACTAGTGGGGATGTTCTCTTAGAACATTAATAATGGATGGCTGTTTGGCTCTGGTTATAATCCTAATGCCTCTATCATATTCATGTTGTCACATGTATCAATTTAGTCTCAAACGGTTTAAAGCAAGTTCTAGAGAATCATGTAATCATAAGAGCACTCAAGAAAGAAATTAGATTGATTTGTATAATGCATCAATCATTATAGGCTCAAAAACTCACAAGGATGATTATACAAGTCAGATTAAGTCTAAACATGCTTCTTTCTCAGTCAACATATCATATTAACATTGGCTCATAAAAAGGTTGACATCAAGCTCAATTCTCATGAAAATCTTCTCACTAATAAATCTGCTTTAGACTTATGCAATTCATATCTCATCATTGTATTAAAAAGGAACTAAAACACACTAAAAAAAATAATAATAATAATAAAGACTCATAAAAAAAAATAGTAGACAAAAATAAACGAAATCCTAAATCATTCCCCCCACACTTAATTCTTACATTGTCCTCAATGTAAGTCTATTAACCCAAATGAAAGAATCATGTGTAAGAGAAAAGAACTAATAACATAAGAATAGGAACAACTAAGACTCAAAACAAAACAAACTCATGCAACCTAAATAATCCTAAAATACTAAACAAAAATTAACAAGTAAACATAAAAAGATTAAAATCAAACTGACAAGGTATGTCTCAAGTCTCCCTTACTCAGACCTTGTTCAGAATGAATACTTCTAAATTGCTTAAAATACAACAAACTTTTTTTTTTTTTAAATTAGAAAAAGATTAAAATCAAACTGACAAGGTATGTCTCAAGTCTCCCTTACTCAGACCTTGTTCAGAATGAATACTTCTAAATTGCTTAAAATACAACAAACTTTTTTTTTTTTTAAATTAGCAAAATATGTCTCTTACCCCCTACTAAAATATGACATTGTCCCTAATGTCAAATTTTAAAGGTAAAATTTAGGAGATATTACCTGCAGAGGTTGCTAACCACTTATTATAACTGAGACACAACAAACAAAATGTTAGATAATGTCACAAAGCCAACTTGATGGTCGATTTCGTCAATATTAGAGGCCTGATCTGATCATATGGTCTTCTAGACAAAGGTTCCCGTATCAGTTACGGATCCATGGCCATTGGAATCAGCTCATTTGCTGATGTGGATAAGCAGATATGGGCAAAATACGAAAACAGGTCAGCACAGACGTCATTGCACATCAGCCAACTTGATGGTCGATTTCACTAGGGAAAACGACTCCGTTTCAAGAAGTATAAAACATGAAAAAGATAGATATGCCTCTTAGCTTTGCATGGCTACAAATTTCAGCCTTATTTCTTCAGTGAAACTCCAGATATAGCTGATATGGCAAAATGTGTCGGAACTGGAACTGAACTGGATTTGCCCTTAATTCTAGTAATCTGAAATCACTCAAAGAAACTTGTGAAAAACACCAAATTACATAAAAATATAAAAGATCATAAACACAATTAGACTAAACAATAATAACTCGTATTTGACACAAAACAATAATAAAACATAACTAAAAACTATATAATTATACGAGTTATCACACCCCCACACTTAGCTTGTTGCTAGTCCCTAGCAACGACTCAATAAAAATAAAATAAGAAAATCTAATCTAATCCACTTTCGTAGGAAATCACGGTGGCACTTAGAATGTGACACAAGCCTTTAAACCCCTAGGTGTCCCTAGTGGACGAGTTTAGTCTCGTGAGGGTTTACTAGGACGATACCCACAAACATTGAAAACATAAGAAAAACTAAAAATAATAATTATAACTAATCCTTCCAATATAAATTTGAGATAATCATTGGACAAGTCTTAAAAACTAATCAATAGCTTAAAGAAATTCACAAAAAATCTTGCTTGAATGTAAATAGTTTGAGTTAAGCCAATATTAACATAACATATTTCAATCAAAATAGTGCATATTCAAACTTAATCTCAACTTCTCACATGGGATACTCTCTTGATTTTCACTCTTTAAAGTAGTGGTAAAGTGTTTACACTCAATCAATCTCATGAAAACACTTCTACCATATGCTTGCTTGTCCACCTATTATCCACTAAAAGATCATGCAACTTCATAAATCAAGAGGTCTTTAATCAAGGTTGTAATGGGGCCAAGGGGTTTGTAATGAGGTTGAAGAACAAAAGGATAAAGATATCACAAAGGTTCCAAAGAGTTCATAAAGTTTAGAGACATAAAAAAATTATACAAAGAAACTTCTCAAAACTCTTTACAAGTACATAGTCACCTAGGCCGGATATTCATGTTGGGCCTTTTCTTCATTCTAAACAACTTTGTAACATCTTTTTCTTTTTCCACAAATTCAAGAGATGATTCATATATATATATATATTTTACATAGGAATGTATTTTCCAGTATTCCATTTCTTTTTCTCTTGACTTTTCTTTTCTTTTCCCCCCACACTTATTTCTTGTTTCTAACCAAAAAAATATCCCTTGTCTTTGCAACTGGTCTCAAATCATGCTAATTCATCTTTGGAACAAAGGTAAAGATATAAGTATATTTAGGTTAGGGACGAGTTATGGTTACCAAAGAGATAGCTTATTCAATGTAGGCTCAAACTGGTTCACTAAGGGTGTGTTCTCTTGGAACATCAATAAGGGATGGCTATTTGGCTCTGGTTATAATCCTAATGCCTCTATCATATTCATGTTGTCACATGTATCAATATAGTCTCAAACGGTTTAAAGCAAGTTCTAGAGAATCATGTAATCATAAGAGCACTCAAGAAAGAAATTAGATTGATTTGTATAATGCATCAATCATTTTAGGCTCAAAAACTCACAATGATGATTATACAAGTCAGTTTTAAGTCTAAACATGCTTCTTTCTCAATCAACATATCATATTAACATTGGCTCATAAAAAGGTTGACATCAAGCTCAATTTTCATGAAAATCTTCTCACTAATAAATCTTTTTTAGACTTATGCAATTCATATCTCATCATTGTATTAAAAAGAAACTAAAACTCACAAAAAAAATAATAATAATAATAAAGAAAAAAAAAATAGTAGACAAAAATAAAAGAAATCCTAAATCATTCCCCCCCACACTTAATTCTTACATTGTCCACAATGTAAGTCTATTAACTCAAATGAAAGAATCATGTGTAAGAGAAAAGAACTAATAACATAAGAATAGGAAAAGCTAAGACTCAAAACAAAACAAACTCATGCAACCTGAATAATCTTAAAATACTAAACAAAAATTAACAAGTAAACATAAAAAGATTAAAATCAAACTGACAAGGTGTGTCTCAAGTCTCCCTTACTCAGACCTTGTTCAGAATGAATACTTCTAAATTGCTTAAAACACAACAAACTATTTTTTTTTTTTTTGAAAAGAAGAAATCAAACTGACAAGATATGTCTCAAGTCTCCCTTACTCAGACCTTGTTCAGAATGAATACTTCTAAATGGCTTAAAACACAACAATTATTATTATTATTTTTTTTTTTAAATTAGCAAAATATGTCCCTTACCCCCTACTAAAATATGACATTGTCCCCAATGTCAAATTTTAAAGGTAGAATTTAGGAGATATTACCTGCAGAGGTTGCTAACCACTTATTATAACTGAGACACAACAAGCAAAATGTTAGATAATGTCACAAAGACAAAGTGCAATCCACTCCTTGCTCGTCCATATCTCTTTTTCTTTTTCCGAGCGTTTGCGAAACAACCGTAGCAGATAAACACTCATAAGCTTGGAGCTTTTTGAGTAAATCTTCAATGGTTGTAGCAGAAATTATGGTTCTCCTTGCCTCTGAAAACATGAATCCATTATGCACAGCATTATCTAAATATGAAAGCAAATTACTAAAATAACCATTAATATTAAGCAAACCAATGGGTTTCTTATTTGTGACCAAAGATGACCAAGAAGCCACGCAAGCTATTTCTTCCAATGTACCCAGACCTCCTGGTAAAGCAATGAATGCATCGGCAGAATGGTACATGATTGTTATCCGTTCAGGGACACTCCAGACTTGTATTTCCTTACCCACGGTAGGTCCACAAAAACTTGTGAATAGTTTTGGCACGATTCCTAGAACTGGACTTCCTCCGGCGTGTGCTGCTGTAGCGACTGCTCCCATTAAACCCGTACTACCGCCTCCATAAATCAAGTGGATCTTTTGTTGGGCAAGTATTACTCCAACTCTTATGGCTTCATCAGCGAATATGTTATTTTTCCCTGGATAAGCACCTCCAAAGACACAAATTTTTTTAATGCGCTGGGATGAAGTACTTTCCATTTTTTTTTTCTTCGAGTGCCTGAAAGAGAATGAGTACATGGTGTAATATATAGAGGACTGAGTAGTGAATCAGACAAGAGTAATAATGTCGCCGAAAGTGTATCTGACCTGTCAGAAGAAAATGTTAACCTAACAAAAGATTTTTGCGTGATTTCAGGAAGAAAATCAAAAAGAGAAGAAAAAATCAACCGTGAAAGACAAATAAAAAAAAACGAGAATAATTACACAAATCGAACTACACGTAAATTAAACCAAAATAAAGTTATTGCAAATCACACCAAAAGCTGAGAAGTCATTTATTGTAGTTGTGATTGTGGCTCACATCTTCCTGTGGTTTTACGTCCAGAAACGGCTTAAACGCCTTCTATGAGTCGAGGATATGCTTCCAATCCAGTTTTCTTACAAGCTGGCAAACAGGGTCTTTTAACATCAGATTCCCAAGATGTTGCCATTCCCTTTGGAATTGCGGCCATAAATCAAGAATTTCTCTTTGTACGTCTCCACTAGGATGCGTCTCAAGAGAAAGTTGGATATTACCCAAATTCTCCTTACTCAGTCCATCCTTAATGAATTCAATTTTATCATCTCGATTAGAGGACGGAATCCCAATAGAACGACATTTACCGTTACACGTCCATCGTGCACATTTGTGGCAATTTGAACTCATGCGCTTTGCTCGTCGCTTCTTTGCAAAAGTGCTTCTACCTGTACCTGGTAAATGCAAAACAGGAAGATATTCATCTTCACGTACCTTGGCTTCAATTATCCAACGTATGTCGTCAGGAATCCGTTTGTGCATAAGCATTCTTAATCTTTCAAGTCGAACTTGGTAAAGCTTCAGTAAAATATTTCGAGGAAAAGGAGGAAATCGTTTCTGCAATCTTCTGAGAATATCATCCATCCTGAAAAAAATGAAAAAAATTGAAAGAGAAATTGGAAGAGAAATTTATATACAATATCAGTTTTGTGGGTAGCTGATAGAACCGATTTAAATAATCACGGAGTACCGTTATCCGCCATTTAACCGGAGTTAAAAAAAATAAAAATTATATTTACATCTAGTTATTTTCAAAACAAGGATCAGAAAGAAAAACAACATAAAAAGACTCAAAAATAAAATCCTAAATTCTTCCCCCCATACATAATTCTTACATTGTCATTAATGTAATGCTATTATCCCCCAATGCAAGAATTATATGAAAGAGAAAAGAACTATTAAACAAAAGAAACTTATGCAGCCTAAATGAACTTAAAAGCAGTAAACACAATTAACAAAGAAACATAAGAAAGAAAAATAAAAACAATAAAAATAATAAAAGAAAAAGGAAAAGAAAGAGAAAGAGAAAGCAAATCTGAATATGGAAGGTTGGCAATTTCATATTTAATTGGGCTGCCTTCCCAATTAACACTTGAGTTAGTGTTTTGAATCTAACCAACACCCCTTCTTGGCTTTTTAGGCTTGTCAGGCTCATACATGAAATTTCCCAAATTTATGCGTTTGAGAGGTAGCTTTCTTTGCACAACAGTGGATGCATTCTCCATTACAAGTATTATTCCATCATCCTTGGTGGTGCATATCTCATCGAGGAATGGTGCATCTTTTGGTACTTGTTGAATAGCATCCACAAACAAACTGTTTAAGGTTTCCAGCATGTTTTGTTCATGTTCCTCCTCTTTGAACTTTGCGAATCTACTAGGGAAAGGTGGAGAAAAAACATTAGTAAAAATTGGAATCTTAAACGTTACCTCAGGTGCCGAAATACTCTTATTTGGATTTGTGGCTTCATTATCCTTAATAATAGAATCCATCTCTAATTTTGTCTCATCCTCATCTTGTTCCTCATTCTTCAAGGTCACAATAGTAGCATTCTCCTTTGGGTTAATAATCGTTTGGGCTGGGAGTTCTTCAGATCTTTGTGCTACCCATCCCACCATACTACTAGCCAATAGGCTCATTTGCCTTTCCAAACTCTGGATGCTTGCCCTTGTTTCCTGTTGAAATTGCAAAGAATCAGTAACAAGAGAATAGACAAGATCTTCTAAAGAAGTACCTGAGTTTTGAGTCATATGTGGTGGTTGAAAAAGATCTGGTTCTTGGGACCATGATTGATTGAAGCTAGATGGATGAGTGTAATTGGCATAAGGATCTACTTCTTGGTAATTTTTCGAGTAGCCATAATTAGTATGATCCCACCATCCCTCATGGTAAGTGTTTGAGTAATGATCATACTATTGGTCTTGGAACACTTGATGGCCTTGACATCCTCCCATGGCCAATTGTTGAACTGGGAAGGTGAGATTGGCTTGTTGATTCTCCATGTTCATGAATGCCACCAACTCTTCAAGTGTTAGATTGCTCAATTCCATCGTTTTTTTTTTATTTTATTTTTTTTTTCAAAATTTGATCAGAAAAACCCGTATGTACAAGAAAATAAAACTCATTAGAACTGAAAATAAGAATAAACCAAGTAACAAATAAACTAAAGAAAACAATCCCCGGCAACGGCGCCAAAAATTTGATGCACCCAAAAGAGTGTATCTTATTTAACCTTGCACTAAAAAGATCAATTGTAAGTATAGTAGTTAGCAAGGGTCGAGTCCTCAGGGATTGGGTTTTAGTTTATAAGTTGATAGTTTAAAACTTAAATTCAAGAACAATAAAAAAAGTGGTTTTTTAAACTAAAGTAAATAATAAGAATAAGATGCAAGGCGGTATAACCAGCCAATAAAAATATATATACTAAATTAGGCGGTATAACCAGCCAATAAAAATATATATACTAAATTAGGCGGTATAACCAGCCAATAAAAATATATATACTAAATTAGGCGGTATAACCAGCCAATAAAAATAAAACAAAGTTAATATACAAATTAGGCGGTATAACCAGCCAATAAAAATAAATATAAAAAATAAGCAAACTAAAAGTAAGAAAACAAGTAAGTAAGAAGAATCAAATATGAAAAATATGGTTAAGGTTTCATTCTCCACCACTAGACATCATTAAGAATCAATTTCAGATCTATCAATATCAACCAACTATCAAAGTTAACAACCGTAGATAACAACAAGCTCTGTTACCCCAATCTTTCCTTAGTTTGTCGTTAAATAGAACAAGCTCTCTATTTAATCTCTAACCATTAAACAACCTAGAATAAGCTCTCTAAATTCAATTTAATGGCAGCTTTATGATGAGAAAGATAGGTTGATCTAAGCAACAAACACATAAGCTCGGATTGTTCAACTTAGGTTATGTTCCACTTTGCAATTATTGAAAACTTGACCATAATCATTAATCACAAATTGCCACTTATGAATAGGAAATCAAGACAATTACACGGATCAAGACTCCTAAACTAGCAATAGATAATTATCAAGATCTATCTAGTTGTACACCTAAATAAATCAAGACAACATCATGAACAATTCTTGTAGAAGAACATAAGCAACTTTGATAGAAAATTAATGATAGATAGAATCTGAAAATCAATCACAAAACATGTCTAGGGCTTTGAAATCACCCTTAACCAAATAGAAGTTTAGCCTAGCATAGGCATTATAAACATAAAATTAAATAGAATCTCCGAAGAAAATAAAAGAAAGAAAGAAGAAGAAGAAGAATATTAATTATCCAACCTCTTGCTCTTTCTAAAGAAAAACAAAACTAGAGAAAAGAAAGAAGAAGAAAACTTAGAGAATTTTATTACAATGGCTAATATCCTACCTATGTACAATATGCTCCTCTACAATCATCCAAGGCCCTCTATTTATACACATTTTGGAAGGCTAAATGACAAGAGACAAGCTTTACAAATTTCAAAGGTAGGTATAATAGGTGGGTGAATTTTTCTAACAATTTTCGTCATATTGTATGACAATTTTGATCAGCCAACTTGATGGTCGATTTCGTCAATGTTGGAGGCCTGATCTGATCAGATGGTCTTCTAGAAAAAGGTTCCCCTATCAGTTCCGGATCCATAGCCGTTGGAATCAGCTCATTTGCTGATGTGGATAAGCAGATATGAGCAAAATATGAAAACATTTCAGCACAGACGTCATTGCACATCAGCCAACTTGATGGTCGATTTCGTCAATATTAGAGGCCTGATCTGATCATATGGTCTTCTAGACAAAGGTTCCCGTATCAGTTACGGATCCATATCCATTGGAATCAGCTCATTTGCTAATGTGGATAAGCAGATATGGGCAAAATACGAAAACAGGTCAGCACAGACGTCATTGCACATCAGCCAACTTGATGGTCGATTTCGCTAGGGAAAACGACTCCGTTTCAAGAAGTATAAAACATGAAAAAGATAGATATGCCTCTTAGCTTTGCACGGCTACAAATTTCAGCCTTATTGCTTCAGTGAAACTCCAGATATAGCTGATATGGCAAAATGTGTCGGAACTGGAACTGAACTGGATTTGCCCTTAATTCTAGTAATCTGAAATCACTCAAAGAAACTTGTGAAAAACACCAAATTACATAAAAATATAAAAGATCATAAACACAATTAGACTAAACAATAATAACTCGTATTTGACACAAAACAATAATAAAACATAACTAAAAACTATATAATTATACGAGTTATCATTATCTACGGTTGTTAACTTTGATAGTTGGTTGATATTGATAGATCTGAAATTGATTCTTAATGATGTCTAGTGGTGGAGAATGAAACCTTAACCATATTTTTCATATTTGATTCTTCTTACTTGTTTTCTTACTTTTCTAGTTTGCTTATTTTTAAAAGTATATTTATTTTTATTGGCTGGTTATACCGCCTAATTTGTATATTAACTTTGTTTTATTTTTATTGGCTGGTTATACCGCCTAATTTAGTATATATATTTTTATTGGCTGGTTATACCGCCTAATTTAGTATATATATTTTTATTGGCTGGTTATACCGCCTTGCATCTTATTCTTATTATTTACTTTAGTTTAAATCTGGCTTCAAAAACCCCTTTTCTTTTATTGTTTTCTTTGAACGTAAGTTATAAACTAATAACTCATAGATTAAAACCCAATCCCTGAGGACTCGACCCTTGCTAATCATTATACTTACAATTGATCTTTTTAGTGCAAGGTTAAATAAGATACACTCTTTTGGGTGCATCAAATTTTTGGCGCCGTTGCCGGGGATTGCTTTCTTTAGTTTATTAGTTTATTGGTTTATTCTTATTTTCTGTTCTAATTATTTACTTTCTTATTTTTTTTTTATTAGTGAATGTTCCAAGCTCCCGAAGAAGACTTACGACTTAGGAAAATTCGGGAATTTATAACTTCTCACCAACAACCAATCGAGGAGTTGATCCAAAACATCCAAGAGAAGCAAGGAGAGATGGCAGCAGCTGACAACCGAACTCTCAAGGAGCTAGCCGCTCCGGACTTGGGTCAACAACCATTATGCATTGAATATGCTAATCTTGAGGTAGCTTTTGAATTAAAATCTGGTTTGATTCATCTTCTCCCAACTTTTCATGGTTTTGCAGGAGAGGATCCAAATAAGCACCTCAAGGAATTCCATGTAGTTTGCTCAAGCATGAGAGCAACAGGGGTCACGGAAGAGCAAGTTAAGTTGAGAGCCTTCCCATTCTCTCTAGCTGATTCAGCAAAGGAATGGCTCTACTATCTACCATCCGGGACCATCACTACATGGAATGATTTGAAGAAAGCATTCTTGGAAAGGTATTTCCCAGCATCTAAGGCTGCCAACATTAGGAAAGAGATATGTGGGATTCGGCAATACAACGGAGAGTCCTTATATGAATATTGGGAGAGGTTCAAGAAACTTTGTGCATCACGTCCACACCATCAAATAAGTGAACAACTTCTCATCCAATACTTCTATGAAGGTCTCATGCCCATGGAGAGAAGTATGATAGATGCCGCTAGTGGGGGAGCTCTAGTTGATAAGACTCCCAGGGCTGCTAGAACATTAATCTCCAACATGGCAGCCAATTCTCAACAGTTCTCAATGAGACAAGATCCACCACCACAACCCAAGAGAGTTAATGAGGTAAGTATATCATCCCTTGAACAAAAATTTGATAAACTGACTTCTCTTGTTCAACAATTGGCTGTAGGTAAAATACAACAAATAAAGGCTTGTGGCATATGTTCAAACATAGGGCACCAAACTGATATGTGTCCAACACTTCAAGAGGATACCAATGAACATGTGAATGCCATGGGTGGATTTCAGAACCAATCAAGGAAATATGATCCCTACTCAAACACTTACAATCCAGGATGGAGGGATCATCCAAACTTCACAAACTATTCCTCCACCATTTGACCACAGGCCACCGGGTTTTCAGCAAAGAGTGCAACAACCATACCAAACCCGACAACAACTACCACCCACCCAAAATTCAGGTACTTCTCTTGAAGATCTTGTTAAAGCTCTTTCTACTAATACAATTCAATTTCAACAGGAAACAAAGACATGTATTCGAAATTTGGAGACTCAAATAGGGCAATTGGCAACAACCATGAGTCAAATGCAAGCAAGGGATTCTGGGAAATTACCTTCCCAAACCATAGTGAATCCAAGAGAGAATGCCAATGCTATAACTTTAAGAAGTGGGAAACAGCTAGAGACACCACAAAATGATAGTGCTCAAGGGGAGAACAATACCATGGCATCCTCTTCACATCCCAACGAGCCACTAAAAAAGGTAATTCCTAAACCATCATTTCCTCCTTATATAACTCCTCCACCTTTTCCTGGCAGGTTAGCAAAGTCCAAGAAGGAGGAGCAAGAGAAGGAAATTTTGGAAACTTTCCGGAAAGTAGAGGTGAACATTCCTTTACTAGATGCTATCAAGCAAGTGCCAAGATATGCCAAGTTCCTAAAAGAGTTGTGCACATCTAAACGGAAGTTGAAATGGAATGAAAAGGTAAGTGTGGGGGAGAATGTGTCAGCTGTTCTTCAAAAGAAACTCCCACCTAAATGCAAGGATCCAGGTATGTTTACCATTCCTTGTAAGATAGGCAACACCAGGTTTGAGCGTGCTATGCTAGATCTAGGAGCATCTATTAATGTCATGCCATATTCAATTTATGCTTCATTGAATCTAGGACCATTAGAGGAAACCGGTGTTATAATACAACTTGCTGACCGTTCTAACACTTATCCAAGAGGTGTTGTAGAAGACGTTCTTGTACAGGTTAATGAATTGGTTTTTCCCGCTGACTTTTATGTTATTGAGATGGAAGATGAGTTGTCTTCTAATCCCACACCTATTCTATTAGGGAGACCATTCTTGAAAACAGCAAGAACTAAAATAGATGTACATGATGGCACTTTAACTATGGAATTTGATGGTGAAATAATTCGCTTTAACATTTTTGAGGCCATGAGATATCCTAGTGATGTGCATTCTGTTTTTAATATTGATATAATTGACTCACTAGTGCAGCAAGCTTATGAGCTAGATGGTGAAGATAGTGTAGAAATAGTCCTTAGCAACCATCTCGGAATGGGGAATGCTAAACTAGCCTTGAGTGACCAGGTGGAAGGGGCACTAGAATCTTTACACTCGCTGCAACCTAAAGATGCAAGGTTTGATGTTTCATTTATTGATTTGCCTTTATCTAATGAGAAACTTCTACCTTCCATTTTGCAGGCACCAACTTTAGAGTTGAAACCACTACCGAACCACTTGAAATATTTGTTCTTAGGGGAAAAGGACACACTACCTGTCATCATTGCCAAAGAGCTCACACCTTTGCAAGAAGAGCGACTTATCCGGGTGCTTAGAGAGCATAAAACAACAATTGGTTGGACAATTGCCGATATCAAGGGAATAAGCCCATCCATGTGCATGCACCGGATTTTGTTAGAGGAAGGGTCTAAACCAACAAGAGAAGCACAAAGGAGATTGAACCCTCCTATGATGGAGGTTGTGAAAAAGGAGATACTGAAGCTCCTAGATGTTGGAGTGATCTATCCTATCTCGGATAGCAAATGGGTGAGCCCAGTCCAAGTGGTTCCAAAGAAATCAGGTGTAACGGTGGTAACAAATAATGAGAATGAACTTGTTCCTACTAGGATTCAAACAGGATGGCGAGTTTGTATTGATTATCGTAAACTTAATTCCACAACTCGCAAAGACCACTTTCCTTTACCTTTTATTGATCAAATGCTTGAAAGGTTAGCTGGCCATTCTCATTATTGTTTTCTTGATGGTTTTTCAGGTTATAATCAGATAGCCATTGCTCCGGAGGACCAAGAGAAAACAACATTCACATGTCCATTTGGTACTTTTGCATACCGGCGTATGCCATTTGGTCTTTGTAATGCACCAGCTACATTCCAAAGGTGTATGGTTAGCATATTTTCAGATTATGTAGAGAACATCATAGAAGTGTTTATGGATGATTTTAGTGTCTATGGTGATTCTTTTGATCGATGTCTAGAGAACCTTACACTTGTACTTGAAAGATGCATGGAAACTAACCTTGTTTTGAATTGGGAAAAATGTCACTTTATGGTAGAACAAGGAATAGTTTTGGGCCATGTTATTTCTTCTAGAGGGATAGAGGTTGATAAGTCTAAAATAGATATTATGCATTCTTTACCACCTCCCACAAATGTGAGAGAGGTTCGTTCTTTTCTTGGACATGCAGGTTTCTATAGGAGATTTATCAAAGACTTCTCAAAGATCACATTACCTCTTTGCAAGCTACTACAAAAAGATGTGGTTTTCCACTTTGATGATAAATGCAAAGAGGCGTTTGAAACATTGAAGGGACTCTTGACATCAGCTCCTATCATCCAACCACCAGACTGGAATGTACCTTTTGAAATCATGTGTGACGCTAGTGACTATGCTATTGGAGCTGTTTTGGGCCAACGGGTTGGCAAAGCCTCACATGCCATTTATTATGCCTCACGAACTCTTAATGATGCTCAATTGAACTATTCCACTACTGAAA
The DNA here is from genome assembly GCA_030761205.1 of Fremontodendron californicum. Taxonomy (NCBI): domain Eukaryota; kingdom Viridiplantae; phylum Streptophyta; class Magnoliopsida; order Malvales; family Malvaceae; genus Fremontodendron; species Fremontodendron californicum. The sequence continues at coordinate 8,886,742 of JAULJL010000037.1, forward strand.
AAGAACTTTTGGCTGTTGTATTTGCTTTAGAAAAATTTCGATCTTAGTTAATTGGTACTAAAGTAATTGTATATTTGATAACTCGTATAATTATATAGTTTTTAGTTATGTTTTATTATTGTTTTGTGTCAAATACGAGTTATTATTGTTTAGTCTAATTGTGTTTATGATCTTTTATATTTTTATGTAATTTGGTGTTTTTCACAAGTTTCTTTGAGTGATTTCAGATTACTAGAATTAAGGGCAAATCCAGTTCAGTTCCAGTTCTGACACCTTTTGCCATATCAGCTATATCTGGAGTTTCACTGAAGCAATAAGGCTGAAACTTTAACCGTGCAAAGTTAAGAGGCATATCTATCTTTTTCATGTTTTCTTGAAACGGAGTCGTTTTCCCTAGCGAAATCAACCATCAAGTTGGCTGATGTGCAATGACGTCTGTCCTGAGCCGTTTTCGCATTTTGACCATATCGTCCGATACACATCAGCAAATGAGCTGATTCCAACGACTATGGATCACTAACTGATAGGGGAACATTTGTCTAGAAGACCATGTGATCAGATAAAGCCTCCAATATTGAAGAAATCGACCATCAAGTTGGCTGATGTGCAATGACGTCTGTGCTGACCTGTTTTCGTATTTTGCCCATATCTTCTTCTCCACATCAGCAAATGAGCTGATTCCAATGGCTATGAATCATTCACTCATAGGGGAACATTTTTCTAGAAGACCATGTGATCAGATCAGGCCTCCAAGATTGACAAAATCGACCATCAAGTTGGCTGATCAAAATGGTCATACAATATGACGAAAATTGTTAGAAAAATTCACCCACCTATTATACCTACCTTTGAAATTTGTAAAGCTTGTCTCTTGTCATTTAGCCCTCCAAAATGTGTATAAATAGAGGGCCTTGGATGATTGTAGAGGATCATATTGTACATAGGTAGGATATTAGCCATTTTAATAAAATTCTCTAAGTTTTCTTCTTCTTTCTTTTCTCTAGTTTTCTTTCTTTTCTCTAGTTTTCTTTTTCTTTAGAGAGAGCAAGAGGTTGGATAATTAATATTCTTCCTCTTCTTCTTTCTTTCTTTTATTTTCTTCTTAGATTTTCTTTAATTTTATGTTTATGTTTATAATGCCTATGCTAGGCTAAACTTCTATTTGGTTAAGGGTGATTTCAAAGCCCTAGACATGTTTTATGATTGATTTTCAGATTCTATCTATCATTAATTTTCTATCAAAGTTGCTTATGTTCTTCTACAAGAATTGTTCATGATGTTGTCTTGATTTGTTTAGGTGTACAACTAGATAGATCTTGATAATTATCTATTGCTAGTTTAGGAGTCTTGATCCGTGTAATTGTCTTGATTTTCTATTCATAAGTGGCAATTTGTGATTAATGATTATGGTCAAGTTTTCAATAATTGCAAAGTGGAACATAACCTAAGTTGAACAATCCGAGCTTATGTGTTTGTTGCTTAGATCAACCTATCTTTCTCATCATAAAGCTGCCATTAAATTGAATTTAGAGAGATTATTCTAGGTTGTTTAATGGTTAGAGATTAAATAGAGAGCTTGTTCTATTTAACGACAAACTAAGGAAAGATTGGGGTAACAGAGCTTGTTGTTATCTACGGTTGTTAACTTTGATAGTTGGTTGATATTGATAGATCTGAAATTGATTCTTAATGATGTCTAGTGGTGGAGAATGAAACCTTAACCATATTTTTCATATTTGATTCTTCTTACTTATTTGTTTTCTTACTTTTAGTTTGCTTATTTTTTATATTTATTTTTATTGGCTGGTTATACCGCCTAATTTGTATATTAACTTTGTTTTATTTTTATTGGCTGGTTATACCGCCTAATTTAGTATATATATTTTTATTGGCTGGTTATACCGCCTAATTTAGTATATATATTTTTATTGGCTGGTTATACCGCCTTGCATCTTATTCTTATTATTTACTTTAGTTTAAATCTGGCTTCAAAAACCCCTTTTCTTTTATTGTTCTTGAATTTAAGTTTTAAACTATTAACTTATAAACTAAAACCCAATCCCTGAGGACTCGACCCTTGCTAACTACTATACTTACAATTGATCTTTTTAGTGCAAGGTTAAATAAGATACACTCTTTTGGGTGCATCAAATTTTTGGCGCCGTTGCCGGGGATTGTTTTTTTTAGTTTATTTGTTACTTGGTTTATTCTTATTTTCAGTTCTAATTAGTTTTATTTTCTTGTACATACAAGTTTTTCTTATCAAATTTTAAAAATAAAAAAAAATAAAAAATAAAAAAAAAATGATGGAATTGAGCAATTGATGCACCCAAAAGAGTGTATCTTATTTAACCTTGCACTAAAAAGATCAATTGTAAGTATAGTAGTTAGCAAGGGTCGAGTCCTCAGGGATTGGGTTTTAGTTTATAAGTTGATAGTTTAAAACTTAAATTCAAGAACAATAAAAGAAAAGGGGTTTTTTGAAGCCAGATTTAAACTAAAGTAAATAATAAGAATAAGATGCAAGGCGGTATAACCAGCCAATAAGAATAAGATGCAAGGCGGTATAACCAGCCAATAAAAATATATATACTAAGCAAGGCGGTATAACCAGCCAATAAAAATATATATACTAAATTAGGCGGTATAACCAGCCAATAAAAATAAATATACTTTTAAAAATAAGCAAACTAGAAAAGTAAGAAAACAAGTAAGAAGAATCAAAAATGAAAAATATGGTTAAGGTTTCATTCTCCACTACTAGACATCATTAAGAATCAATTTCAGATCTATCAATATCAACCAACTATCAAAGTTAACAACCGTAGATAACAACAAGCTCTGTTATCCCAATCTTTCCTTAGTTTGTCGTTAAATAGAACAAGCTCTCTATTTAATCTCTAACCATCAAACAACCTAGAATAAGCTCTCTAGATTCAATTTAATGGCAGCTTTATGATGAGAAAGATAGGTTGATCTAAGCAACAAACACATAAGCTCGGATTGTTCAACTTAGGTTATGTTCCACTTTGCAATTATTAAAAACTTGACCATAATCATTAATCACAAATTGCCACTTATGAATAGGAAATCAAGACAATTACACGGATCAAGACTCCTAAACTAGCAATAGATAATTATCAAGATCTATCTAGTTGTACACCTAAACAAATCAAGACAACATCATGAACAATTCTTGTCGAAGAACATAAGCAACTTTGATAGAAAATTAATGATAGATAGAATCTGAAAATCAATCACAAAACATGTCTAGGGCTTTGAAATCACCCTTAACCAAATAGAAGTTTAGCCTAGCATAGGCATTATAAACATAAACATAAAATTAAAGAAAATCTAAGAAGAAAATAAAAGAAAGAAAGAAGAAGAGGAAGAATATTAATTATCCAACCTCTTGCTCTCTCTAAAGAAAAAGAAAACTAGAGAAAAGAAAGAAAACTAGAGAAAAGAAAGAAGAAGAAAACTTAGAGAATTTTATTAAAATGGCTAATATCCTACCTATGTACAATATCATCCCTTACAATCATTCAAGGCCCTCTATTTATACACATTTTGGAGGGCTAAATGACAAGAGACAAGCTTTACAAATTTCAAAGGTAGGTATATGACGATTTTGATCAGCCAACTTGATGGTCGATTTCGTCAATATTGGAGGCCTTATCTGATCACATGGTCTTCTAGACAAAGGTTCCCCTATCAGTTACGGAACCATAGCCGTTGGAATCAGCTCATTTGCTGATGTGGTTAAGCAGATATGGGCAAAATACGAAAACATGTCAGCACAGACGTCATTACACATCAGCCACCTTGATGGTCGATTTCTTCAATATTGGAGGCCTGATCTGATCACATGGTCTTCTAGACAAAGGTTCCCCTATCAGTTACGGAACCATAGCCATTGGAATCAGCTCATTTGCTGATGTGGATAAGAAGATATGGGCATAATACGAAAACATGTCAGCACAGACGTCATTGCACATCAGCCAACTTGATGGTCGATTTCGCTAGGGAAAACGACTCCGTTTTAAGAAGTGTAAAACATGAAAAAGATATATATGCCTCTTAGCTTTGCATGGCTACAAATTTCAGCCTTATTGCTTCAGTGAAACTCGAGATATAGCTGATATGGCAAAAGGTGTCGGAACTGAAACTGAACTGGATTTGCCCTTAATTCTAGTAATCTGAAATTACTCAAAGAAACTTGTGAAAAACACCAAATTACATAAAAATATAAAAGATCATAAACACAATTAGACTAAACAATAATAACTCGTATTTGACACAAAACAATAATAAAACATAACTAAAAACTATATAATTATACGAGTTATCACACCCCCACACTTAGCTTTTTGCTAGTCCTCGAGCAAAATCAAATAAAAATAAAATAAGAAAATCTAATCTAATCCATTTTCGTAGGAAATCACGGTGGCACTTAGCATGTGACACAAGCCTTTAAACCCCTAGGTGTCCCTAGTGGACGAGTTTAGTCTCGTGAGGGTTTACTAGAACGATACCCACAAACATTGAAGACATAAGAAAAATTAAAAATAATAATTATAACTAATCCTTCCAATATAAATTAGAGATAATCATTGGACAAGTCTTAAAAACTAATCAATAGCTTAAAGAAATTCACAAAAAATCTTGCTTGAATGTAAATAGTTTGAGTTAAGCCAATATTAACATAACATATTTCAATGAAAATAGTGCATATTCAAACTTAATCTCAACTTCTCACATGGGATACTCTCTTGATTTTCACTCTTTAAAGTAGTGGTAAAGTGTTTACACTCAATCAATCTCATGAAAACACTTCTACCATATGCTTGCTTGTCCACCTATTCTCCACTATTTAGATCATACAACTTCATAAATCAAGAGGTCTTTATTCAAGGTTGTAATGGGGCCAAAGGGTTATAATGTGGTTAAAGAACAAAAGGATAAAGATATCACAAAGGTTCCAAAGAGTTCATAGAGTTTAGAGACATAATAAGATCATACAAATAAAACTTCTCAAAACTCTTATAAAGCACATAATAACATAGGCTGGATATTCATGTTGGGCCTTTTCTTCATTCTAAACAACTTTGTAACATCTTTTTCTTTTTCCACAAATTCAAGAGATGATTCATATTTTTTTTTTTTTTACATAGGAATGTATTTGCCCGTGTTCCACTTCTTTTTCTCTTGACTTTTCTTTTCTTTTCCCCCCACACTTATTTCTTGTTTCTAACCCAAATTTTTAACTAAAAATATCCCTTGTTTTTTGTCAATATGTCTCAAAATATATAATCCATCTTTAGAACAAGGGTAAAGATATAAGTATATTTAGGCTAGGTGTAAGTTGTGGTTACCAATAAAACATCATATTTAATGTAGGCTCAAATTGGCTCACTAGTGGGGATGTTCTCTTAGAACATTAATAATGGATGGCTGTTTGGCTCTGGTTATAATCCTAATGCCTCTATCATATTCATGTTGTCACATGTATCAATATAGTCTCAAACGGTTTAAAGCAAGTTCTAGAGAATCATGTAATCATAAGAGTACTCAAGAAAGAAATTAGATTGATTTGTATAATGCATCAATCATTATAGGCTCAAAAACTCACAAGGATGATTATACAAGTCAGATTAAGTCTAAACATGCTTCTTTCTCAATCAACATATCATATTAACATTGGCTCATAAAAAAGGTTGACATCAAGCTCAATTCTCATGAAAATCTTCTCACTAATAAATCTGTTTTAGACTTATGCAATTCATATCTCATCATTGTATTAAAAAGGAACTAAAACTCACCAAAAATAATAATAAAGACTCATAAAAAAAAATAGTAGACAAAAATAAAAGAAATCCTAAATCATTCCCCCCACACTTAATTCTTACATTGTCCTCAATGTAAGTCTATTAACCCAAATGAAAGAAACATGTGTAAGAGAAAAGAACTAATAACATAAGAATAGGAACAACTAAGACTCAAAACAAAACAAACTCATGCAACCTAAATAATCCTAAAATACTAAACAAAAATTAACAAGTAAACATAAAAAGATTAAAATCAAACTGACAAGGTATGTCTCAAGTCTCCCTTACTCAGACCTTGTTCAAAATGAATACTTCTAAATTGCTTAAAACACAACAAACTTTTTTTTTTTTTTTTGAAAAGAAGAAATCAAACTGACAAGGTATGTCTCAAGTCTCCCTTACTCAGACCTTGTTCAGAATGAATACTTCTAAATGGCTTAAAACACAACAAATTTTTTTTTTTAAATTAGCAAAATATGTCCCTTACCCCCTACTAAAATATGACATTGTCCCCAATGTCAAATTTTAAAGGTAGAATTTAGGAGATATTACCTGCAGAGGTTGCTAACCACTTATTATAACTGAGACACAACATGCAAAATGTTAGATAATGTCACAAAGACAAAGTGCAATCCACTCCTTGCTCGTCCATATCTCTTTTTCTTTTTCCGAGCGTTTGTGAAACAACCGTAGCAGATAAACACTCATAAGCTTGGAGCTTTTTGAGTAAATCTTCAATGGTTATAGCAGAAATTATGGTTCTCCTTGCCTCTGAAAACATGAATTCATTTTCCACAGCATTATCTAAATATGAAAGCAAATTACTAAAATAACCATTAATATTAAGCAAACCAATGGGTTTCTTTTTTGTGACCAAAGATGACCAAGAAGCCACGCAAGCTATTTCTTCCAATGTACCCAGACCTCCTGGTAAAGCAATGAATGCATCGGCAGAATGGTACATGATTGTTATCCGTTCAGGGACACTCCAGACTTGTATTTCCTTACCCATGGTAGGTCCACAAAAACTTGTGAATAGTTTTGGCACGATTCCTAGAACTGGACTTCCTCCGGCGTGTGCTGCTGTAGCGACTGATCCCATTAAACCCGTACTACCGCCTCCATAAATCAAGTGGATCTTTTGTTGGGCAAGTATTACTCCAACTCTTATGGCTTCATCAGCGAATATGTTATTTTTCCCTGGATAAGCACCTCCAAAGACACAAATTTTTTTAATGCGCTGGGATGAAGTATTTACCATTTTTTTTTTCGAGTGCCTGAAAGAGAATGAGTACATGGTGTAATATATAGAGGACTGAGTAGTGAATCAGACAAGAGTAATAATGTCGCCGAAAGTGTATCTGACCTGTCAGAAGAAAATGTTAACCTAACAAAAGATTCTTGCGTGATTTCAGGAAGAAAATCAAAAAGAGAAGAAAAATCAACCGTAAAAGACAAATAAAAAAAATGAGAATAATTACACAAATCGAATAACACGTAAATTAAACTGAAATAAAGTTATTGCAAATCAAACCAAAAGCTGAGAAGTCATTTATTGTAGTTGTGATTGTGGCTCACATCTTCCTCTGGTTTTACGTCCAGAAACAGCTTAAACGCCTTCTATGAGTCGAGGATATGCTTGCCATCCAGTTTTCTTACAAGCTGGCAAACAGGGTCTTTTAACATCAGATTCCCAAGATGTTGCCATTCCCTTTGGAATTGCGGCCATAAATCAAGAATTTCTCTTTGTACGTCTCCACTAGGATGCGTCTCAAGAGAAAGTTGGATATTACCCAAATTCTCCTTACTCAGTCCATCCTTAATGAATTCAATTTTATCATCTCGATTAGAGGACGGAATCCCAATAGAGCGACATTTACCGTTACACGTCCATCGTGCACATTTGTGGCAATTTGAACTCATGCGCTTTGCTCGTCGCTTCTTTGCAAAAGTGCTTCTACCTGTACCTGGTAAATGCAAAACAGGAAGATATTCATCTTCACGTACCTTGGCTTCAATTATCCAACGTATGTCGTCAGGAATCCCTTTGTGCATAAGCATTCTTAATCTTTCAAGTCGAACTTGGTAAAGCTTCAGTAAAATATTTCGAGGAAAAGGAGGAAATCGTTTCTGCAATCTTGTGAGAATAACATCCATCCTGAAAAAAAAAATGCAAAAAAAATGAAAGAGAAATTGAAAGAGAAATTTATATACAATATCAGTTTTGTGGGTAGCTGATGGAACCGATTTAAATAATCACGGAGTACCGTTATCCGCCATTTAACCGGGGTTAAAAAAATTATATTTACATCTAGTTATTTTCAAAACAAGGATCAGAAAGAAAAACAACATAAAAAGACTCAAAAATGAAACACTCTAAATAAAATCCTAAATTCTTCCCCCCACACATAATTCTTACATTGTCATTAATGTAATGCTATTATCCCCCAATGCAAGAATTATATGTAAGAGAAAAGAACTATTAAACAAAAGAAACTTATGCAGCCTAAATGAACTTAAAAACAGTAAACACAATTAACAAAGAAACATAAGAAATAAAAATAAAAACAATAAAAATAATAAAAGAAAAAGGAAAAGAAAGAGAAAACAAATCTGAATATGGAAGGTTGGCAATTTCATCTTTAATTGGGCTGCCTTCCCAATTAACACTTGAGTTAGTGTTTTGAATCTAACCAACACCCCTTCTTGGCTTTTTCGGCTTGTCAGGCTCATACATAAAATTTCCCAAATTTATGCGTTTGAGAGGAAGCTTTCTTTGCACAACAGTGGATGCATTCTCCATTACAAGTATTATTTCATCATCCTTTGTGGTGCATATCTCATCGAGGAATGGAGCATATTTTGATACTTGTTGAATGGCATCCACAAACAAGTTGTTTAAGGTTTCTGGCATGTGTTGTTCATGTTCTTCCTCCTTGAACTTTGCAAATCTACTAGGAAAATGTGGAGAAGAAACATTAGTAAAAAGTGGAACCTTAAACGTTACCTCAGGTGCCGAAATACTCTTATTTGGATTTGTGGCTTCATTATCCTCAAGAATAGAATCCATCTCTAATTTTGTCTCATCCTCATCTTGTTCCTCATTCCTCAAGGTCACAATAGTAGCATTCTCCTTTGGGTTAATCATCGTTTGGGCAGGGAGTTCTTCAGATCTTTGTGCTACCCATCCCACCATACTACTAGTCAATTGGATCATTTGCTTTTCCAAACTCTGGATGCTTGCCCTTGTTTCCTGTTGAAATTGCAAAGTATCAGTAACAAGAGAATAGACAATATCTTCTAAAGAAGTACCTGAGTTTTGAGTCATATGTGGTGGTTGAAAAAGATCTGGTTCTTGGGACCATGATTGATTGAAGCTAGATGGATGAGTGTAATTGGCATAAGGATCTACTTCTTGGTAATTTTTCGAGTAGCCATAATTAGTATGATCCCACCATCCCTCATGGTAAGTGTTTGAGTAATGATCATACTGTTGGTCTTGGAACACTTGATGGCTTTGACATCCTCCCATGGCCAATTGTTGAACTGGGTAGGTGAGATTGGCTTGTTGATTTTCCATGTTCATGTATGCCACCAACTCTTCAAGAGTTAGATTGCTCAATTCCATCGTTTTTTTTTTTTTTATATTTTTTTTATTTTTTCAAAATTTGATAAGAAAAACCCGTATGTACAAGAAAATAAAACTCATTAGAACTGAAAATAAGAATAAACCAAGTAACAAATAAACTAAAGAAAACAATCCCCGGCAACGGCGCCAAAAACTTGATGCACCCAAAAGAGTGTATCTTATTTAACCTTGCACTAAAAAGATCAATTGTAAGTATAGTAGTTAGCAAGGGTCGAGTCCTCAGGGATTGGGTTTTAGTTTATAAGTTGATAGTTTAAAACTTAAATTCAAGAACAATAAAAGAAAAGGGTTTTTTTGAAGCCAGATTTAAACTAAAGTAAATAATAAGAATAAGATGCAAGGCGGTATAACCAGCCAATAAGAATAAGATGCAAGGCGGTATAACCAGCCAATAAAAATATATATACTAAGCAAGGCGGTATAACCAGCCAATAAAAATATATATACTAAATTAGGCGGTATAACCAGCCAATAAAAATAAATATACTTTTAAAAATAAGCAAACTAGAAAAGTAAGAAAACAAGTAAGAAGAATCAAAAATGAAAAATATGGTTAAGGTTTCATTCTCCACTACTAGACATCATTAAGAATCAATTTCAGATCTATCAATATCAACCAACTATCAAAGTTAACAACCGTAGATAACAACAAGCTCTGTTATCCCAATCTTTCCTTAGTTTGTCGTTAAATAGAACAAGCTCTCTATTTAATCTCTAACCATCAAACAACCTAGAATAAGCTCTCTAGATTCAATTTAATGGCAGCTTTATGATGAGAAAGATAGGTTGATCTAAGCAACAAACACATAAGCTCGGATTGTTCAACTTAGGTTATGTTCCACTTTGCAATTATTAAAAACTTGACCATAATCATTAATCACAAATTGCCACTTATGAATAGGAAATCAAGACAATTACACGGATCAAGACTCCTAAACTAGCAATAGATAATTATCAAGATCTATCTAGTTGTACACCTAAACAAATCAAGACAACATCATGAACAATTCTTGTCGAAGAACATAAGCAACTTTGATAGAAAATTAATGATAGATAGAATCTGAAAATCAATCACAAAACATGTCTAGGGCTTTGAAATCACCCTTAACCAAATAGAAGTTTAGCCTAGCATAGGCATTATAAACATAAACATAAAATTAAAGAAAATCTAAGAAGAAAATAAAAGAAAGAAAGAAGAAGAGGAAGAATATTAATTATCCAACCTCTTGCTCTCTCTAAAGAAAAAGAAAACTAGAGAAAAGAAAGAAAACTAGAGAAAAGAAAGAAGAAGAAAACTTAGAGAATTTTATTAAAATGGCTAATATCCTACCTATGTACAATATCATCCCTTACAATCATCCAAGGCCCTCTATTTATACACATTTTGGAGGGCTAAATGACAAGAGACAAGCTTTACAAATTTCAAAGGTAGGTATATGACGATTTTGATCAGCCAACTTGATGGTCGATTTCGTCAATATTGGAGGCCTTATCTGATCACATGGTCTTCTAGACAAACGTTCCCCTATCAGTTACGGAACCATAGCCGTTGGAATCAGCTCATTTGCTGATGTGGTTAAGCAGATATGGGCAAAATACGAAAACATGTCAGCACAGACGTCATTACACATCAGCCACCTTGATGGTCGATTTCTTCAATATTGGAGGCCTGATCTGATCACATGGTCTTCTAGACAAAGGTTCCCCTATCAGTTACGGAACCATAGCCGTTGGAATCAGCTCATTTGCTGATGTGGATAAGAAGATATGGGCATAATACGAAAACATGTCAGCACAGACGTCATTGCACATCAGCCAACTTGATGGTCGATTTCGCTAGGGAAAACGACTCCGTTTTAAGAAGTGTAAAACATGAAAAAGATAGATATGCCTCTTAGCTTTGCATGGCTACAAATTTCAGCCTTATTGCTTCAGTGAAACTCGAGATATAGCTGATATGGCAAAAGGTGTCGGAACTGAAACTGAACTGGATTTGCCCTTAATTCTAGTAATCTGAAATTACTCAAAGAAACTTGTGAAAAACACCAAATTACATAAAAATATAAAAGATCATAAACACAATTAGACTAAACAATAATAACTCGTATTTGACACAAAACAATAATAAAACATAACTAAAAACTATATAATTATACGAGTTATCAGCAATCTAACACTTGAAGAGTTGGTGGCATACATAAACATGGAGAATCAACAAGCCAATCTCACTTCCCTAGTTCAACAATTGGCCATGGGAGGATGTCAAGGCCATCAAGTATTCCAAGACCAACAGTATGATCATTACTCAAACACTTACCATGAGGGATGGTGGGATCATACTAATTATGGCTATTTGGAAAATTACCAAGAAGTAGATCCTTATGCCAATTACTCTCATCCATCTAGCTTCAATCAATCATGGTCTCAAGAACCAGATCTTTTTCAGCCACCACATATAACTCAAAACTCAGGTACTTCTTTAGAAGATCTTGTACATTCTCTTGTTACTGATACTTTGCAATTTCAACAGGAAACAAGGGCAAGCATCCAGAGTTTGGAAAATCAAATGAGCCTATTGGCTAGTGATATGGTGGGATGGGTAGCACAAAGATCTGAAGAACTCCCAGCCCAAACGATGATTAACCCAAAGGAGAATGCTACTATTGTGACCTTGAAGAATGAGGAACAAGATGAGGATGAGACAAAATTAGAGATGGATTCTATTCTTGAGGATAATGAAACCAATGATCCAAATAAGAGTATTTCGGCACCTGAGGTAACGTTTGAGATTCCAATTTTTACTAATGTTTCTTCTCCACCTTTTCCTAGTAGATTCGCAAAGTTCAAGGAGGATGAACATGAACAAGACACGCTGGAAACCTTAAACAGTTTGTTTGTGGATGTCATTCAACAAGTACCAAAATATGCTCCATTCCTCGATGAGATATGCACCACAAAGGATGATGGAATAATACTTGTAATGGAGAATGCATCCACTATTGTGCAAAGAAAGCTTCCTCTCAAACGCATAAATTTGGAAAATTTCATGTATGAGCCTGACAAGCCTAAAAAGCCAAGAAGGGGTGTTGGTTAGGTTCAAAACACTAACTCAAGTGTTAATTGGGAAGGCAACCCAATTAAAGAAGAAATTGCCAACCTTCCATATTCAGATTTGCTTTCTCTTTCTCTTTCTCTTTCTTTTCCTTTTTCTTTTATTATTTTTATTTTTATTGTTTTTATTTTATTTTTATTTTTTATGTTTACTTGTTAATTTTTGTTTAGTATTTTAGGATTATTTAGGTTGCATGAGTTTCTTTTGTTTTGAGTCTTAGTTATTTCTATTCTTATGTTATTAGTTCTTTTCTCTTACACATGATTCTTTCATTTGGGTTAATAGACTTACATTGAGGACAATGTAAGAATTAAGTGTGGGGGAATGATTTAGGATTTCTTTTATTTTTGTCTACTATTTTTTTTGAGTCTTTATTATTATTATTTTTAGTGTGTTTTAGTTCCTTTTTAATACAATGATGAGATATGAATTGCATAGGTCTAAACTGGTTACTAGTGAGAAGATTTTCATGAGAATTAAGCTTGATACTAATTTTTATGAGCCAATGTTAATATGATATGTTGATTGAGAAAGAAGCATGTTTAGACTTAATCTGACTTGTATAATCATTCTTGTGAGTTTTTGAGCCTATAATGATTGATGCATTATACAAATCAATCTAATTTCTTTCTTGAGTGCTCTTATGATTACATGATTCTCTAGAACTTGCTTTAAACCATTTGAGACTATATTGATGCATGTAACAACATGAATATGATAGAGGCATTAGGACTTTTTAACTAGGGCCAAACAGCCATCCCTTATTGATGTTCCAAGAGAACATCCCTCTAGTGAACCAATTTGAGCCTACAGTGAATAAGCTATTTATTTGGTAACCACATCTTACACCTAGCCTAAACACATTTATATCTTTACCCTTGTTCTAAAGATGGACTAGAATGTTTGAGACATATTGCAAAAACAAGGGATACTTTTTGAAAATTTGGGTTAGAACAAAAGATAAGTGTGGGGGAGGAGAAAGGCAAAAGTCAAGAGAAAAATAGAGGCAATATTGCCAAATACATTCCCATGTGAAAAAAAAAAAAAACAATTTTTGAATAATCTCTTGAACTTCTAGTTAAAGAAAAGAAAAAGATGTTCGAAAGTTGGTTAGAATGAAGTAAAGGCTCAACATGAAATATTCAGCCTATGTGATTATGTACTTTTAAAGAATATTGAGAAAGTTTTATTTGCAAAATCTTATTTTGTCTCTAAATTCTATGAAGTCTTTGGAATGTTTGTGATATCGTTTCCTTTTTATTCTTTAACCACATTATTACCTCTTGGCCCCATTACAACCTTGAATAAAGACCTCTTGATTTATGAAGTTGTATGATCTAAATAGTGGATAATAGGTGGACAAGCAAGCATATGGTAGAAGTGTTTTCATGAGATTGATTGAGTGTAAACACTTTACCACTACTTTAAAAAGTGAAAATCAAGAGAGTATCCCATATGAGAAGTTGAGATTAAGTTTGAATATGCACTATTTTGATTGAAATATGTTATGTTAATATTGGCTTAACTCAAACAATTTACATTCAAGCAAGATTTTTTGTGAATTTCTTTAAGCTATTGATTAGTTTTTAAGACTTGTCCAATGATTATCTCTAATTTATATTGGAAGGATTAGTTATAATTATTATTTTTAGTTTTTCTTATGTCTTCAATGTTTGTGGGTATCATCCTAGTAAACCCTCACGAGACTAAACTCGTCCACTAGGGACACCTAGGGGTTTAAAGGCTTGTGTCACATGCTAAGTGCCACCGTGATTTCCTACGAAAGTGGATTAGATTAGATTTTCTTATTTTATTTTTATTGAGTCGTTGCTAGGGACTAGCAACAATCTAAGTGTGGGGGTGTGATAACTCGTATAATTATATAGTTTTTAGTTATGTTTTATTATTGTTTTGTGTCAAATACGAGTTATTATTGTTTAGTCTAATTGTGTTTATGATCTTTTATATTTTTATGTAATTTGGTGTTTTTCACAAGTTTCTTTGAGTGATTTCAGATTACTAGAATTAAGGGCAAATCCAGTTCAGTTCCAGTTCTGACACCTTTTGCCATATCAGCTATATCTGGAGTTTCACTGAAGCAATAAGGCTGAAACTTTAACCGTGCAAAGCTAAGAGGCATATCTATCTTTTTCATGTTTTACACTTCTTGAAACGGAGTCGTTTTCCCTAGCGAAATCAACCATCAAGTTGGCTGATGTGCAATGACGTCTGTCCTGAGCCGTTTTCGCATTTTGACCATATCGTCCGATACACATCAGCAAATGAGCTGATTCCAACGGCTATGGATCACTAACTGATTGGGGAACATTTGTCTAGAAGACCATGTGATCAGATAAAGCCTCCAATATTGAAGAAATCGACCATCAAGTTGGCTGATGTGCAATGACGTCTGTGCTGACCTGTTTTCGTATTTTGCCCATATCTTCTTCTCCACATCAGCAAATGAGCTGATTCCAACGGCTATGAATCAGTAACTCATAGGGGAACATTTTTCTAGAAGACCATGTGATCAGATCAGGCCTCCAAGATTGACAAAATCGACCATCAAGTTGGCTGATCAAAATGGTCATACAATATGACGAAAATTGTTAGAAAAATTCACCCACCTATTATACCTACCTTTGAAATTTGTAAAGCTTGTCTCTTGTCATTTAGCCCTCCAAAATGTGTATAAATAGAGGGCCTTGGATGATTGTAGAGGATCATATTGTACATAGGTAGGATATTAGCCATTTTAATAAAATTCTCTAAGTTTTCTTCTTCTTTCTTTTCTCTAGTTTTCTTTCTTTTCTCTAGTTTTCTTTTTCTTTAGAGAGAGCAAGAGGTTGGATAATTAATATTCTTCCTCTTCTTCTTTCTTTCTTTTATTTTCTTCTTAGATTTTCTTTAATTTTATGTTTATGTTTATAATGCCTATGCTAGGCTAAACTTCTATTTGGTTAAGGGTGATTTCAAAGCCCTAGACATGTTTTATGATTGATTTTCAGATTCTATCTATCATTAATTTTCTATCAAAGTTGCTTATGTTCTTCTACAAGAATTGTTCATGATGTTGTCTTGATTTGTTTAGGTGTACAACTAGATAGATCTTGATAATTATCTATTGCTAGTTTAGGAGTCTTGATCCGTGTAATTGTCTTGATTTTCTATTCATCAGTGGCAATTTGTGATTAATGATTATGGTCAAGTTTTCAATAATTGCAAAGTGGAACATAACCTAAGTTGAACAATCCGAGCTTATGTGTTTGTTGCTTAGATCAACCTATCTTTCTCATCATAAAGCTGCCATTAAATTGAATTTAGAGAGCTTATTCTAGGTTGTTTAATGGTTAGAGATTAAATAGAGAGCTTGTTCTATTTAACGACAAACTAAGGAAAGATTGGGGTAACAGAGCTTGTTGTTATCTACGGTTGTTAACTTTGATAGTTGGTTGATATTGATAGATCTGAAATTGATTCTTAATGATGTCTAGTGGTGGAGAATGAAACCTTAACCATATTTTTCATATTTGATTCTTCTTACTTATTTGTTTTCTTACTTTTAGTTTGCTTATTTTTTATATTTATTTTTATTGGCTGGTTATACCGCCTAATTTGTATATTAACTTTGTTTTATTTTTATTGGCTGGTTATACCGCCTAATTTAGTATATATATTTTTATTGGCTGGTTATACCGCCTAATTTAGTATATATATTTTTATTGGCTGGTTATACCGCCTTGCATCTTATTCTTATTATTTACTTTAGTTTAAATCTGGCTTCAAAAACCCCTTTTCTTTTATTGTTCTTGAATTTAAGTTTTAAACTATTAACTTATAAACTAAAACCCAATCCCTGAGGACTCGACCCTTGCTAACTACTATACTTACAATTGATCTTTTTAGTGCAAGGTTAAATAAGATACACTCTTTTGGGTGCATCAATATTCTAACCATGCAGCCCTTAAGTACTTACTCACTAAAAAGGAGGCCAAACCAAGGTTGATTAGATGGATACTTCTCTTACAAGAGTTTGATTTGGAGATAAAAGATAAGAGAGGTAGTGACAACCTGGTTGCGGACCATCTTAGCCGTTTAGTTCATGAAGATGATGCACTACCCTTGGATGAGAACTTTCCGGATGAGCAACTTCTTTTTATAAGTACAACAACTCCTTGGTATGCTGATATTGTTAATTACTTAGTTACCAAGAAGTTGCCACAAGAGTTGACACAAGCTCAAAGAAATAAGATCAAGAGTGATGCCAAATACTACATATGGGATGATCCTTACCTTTGGAAGCATTGCTCCGATCAGATTATAAGAAGGTGTGTACTCGAAACTGAATTTCAATCTATTCTCACCTTTTGTCACTCTTATGCATGTGGAGGACACTTTGGATCCAAAAGAACAGCCATGAAAGTTCTTGATTCTGGATTTTATTGGCCTACCATATTCAAAGATGCATACCTCTTTTGCAAGTCATGTGATCGTTGCCAAAGAACAGGTAACTTAGGTGCTAGAAATCAAATGCCTCAAACTCCAATACTTATTGTTGAAATTTTTGATGTATGGGGCATGGATTTCATGGGACCTTTTCCTCCTTCTTTTGGTAATCTTTATATTTTACTTGCCGTTGATTATGTTTCAAAGTGGGTGGAAGCAAAATCCACTAGGACTAATGACTCTAAAGTTGTTTCAGATTTTGTCAAGACTAACATCTTTGCTAGGTTTGGAACGCCAAAGGCCATAATCAGCGATAGAGGTACTCACTTTTGCAATAGGACTATGGAAGCACTTTTGAGGAAGTATAGCATCACACACAAGGTCTCCACCTCATATCATCCTCAAACTAGTGGGCAAGCTGAAGTGTCAAACCGAGAAGTTAAGTCCATCCTTGAAAAGACAGTTAATCCAAATAGGAAGGATTGGAGTTCACGACTTGATGATGCACTTTGGGCTTATAGGACAGCATATAAGACACCCATTGGTATGTCTCCTTATCGACTTGTTTATGGTAAGCTGATGCACCCAAAAGAGTGTATCTTATTTAACCTTGCACTAAAAAGATCAATTGTAAGTATAATGATTAGCAAGGGTCGAGTCCTCAGGGATTGGGTTTTAATCTATGAGTTATTGGTTTATAACTTACGTTCAAAGAAAACAATAAAAGAAAAGGGGTTTTTGAAGCCAGATTTAAACTAAAGTAAATAATAAGAATAAGATGCAAGGCGGTATAACCAGCCAATAAAAATAAATATACTTTTAAAAATAAGCAAACTAGAAAAGTAAGAAAACAAGTAAATAAGAAGAATCAAATATGAAAAATATGGTTAAGGTTTCATTCTCCACCACTAGACATCATTAAGAATCAATTTCAGATCTATCAATATCAACCAACTATCAAAGTTAACAACCGTAGATAACAACAAGCTCTGTTATCCCAATCTTTCCTTAGTTTGTCGTTAAATAGAACAAGCTCTCTATTTAATCTCTAACCATTAAACAACTTAGGTTATGTTCCACTTTGCAATTATTGAAAACTTGACCATAATCATTAATCACAAATTGCCACTTATGAATAGGAAATCAAGACAATTACACGGATCAAGACTCCTAAACTAGCAATAGATAATTATCAAGATCTATCTAGTTGTACACCTAAATAAATCAAGATAACATCATGAACAATTTTTGTAGAAGAACATAAGCAACTTTGATAGAAAATTAATGATAGATAGAATCTGAAAATCAATCACAAAACATGTCTAGGGCTTTGAAATCACCCTTAACCAAATAGAAGTTTAGCCTAGCATAGGCATTATAAACATAAACATAAAATTAAAGAAAATCTAAGAAGAAAATAAAAGAAAGAAAGAAGAAGAGGAAGAATATTAATTATCCAACCTCTTGCTCTCTCTAAAGAAAAAGAAAACTAGAGAAAAGAAAGAAAACTAGAGAAAAGAAAGAAGAAGAAAACTTAGAGAATTTTATTAAAATGGCTAATATCCTACCTATGTACAATATGATCCTCTACAATCATCCAAGGCCCTCTATTTATACACATTTTGGAGGGCTAAATGACAAGAGACAAGCTTTACAAATTTCAAAGGTAGGTATAATAGGTGGGTGAATTTTTCTAACAATTTTCGTCATATTGTATGACAATTTTGATCAGCCAACTTGATGGTCGATTTCGTCAATGTTGGAGGCCTGATCTGATCACATGGTCTTCTATAAAAAGGTTCCCCTATCAGTTACGGATCCATAGCCGTTGGAATCAGCTCATTTTCTGATGTGGATAAGCAGATATGGGCAAAATACGAAAACAGGTCAGCACAGACGTCATTGCACATCTTCCAACTTGATGGTCGATTTCGCTAGGGAAAACGACTCCGTTTCAAGAAGTATAAAACATGAAAAAGATAAATATGCCTCTTAGCTTTGCACGGCTACAATTTGCAGCCTTATTGCTTCAGTGAAACTCGAGATATAGCTGATATGGCAAAAGGTGTCGGAACTGGAACTGAACTGGATTTACCACCTTAATTCTAGTAATCTGAAATCACTCAAAGAAACTTGTGAAAAACACCAAATTACATAAAAATATAAAAGATTATAAACACAATTAGACTAAACAATAATAACTCGTATTTGACACAAAACAATAATAAAACATAACTAAAAACTATATAATTATACGAGTTATCATAAGCCTTGTCATCTTCCGGTTGAATTGGAACATAAATCATATTGGGCTATCAAACAATGCAACATGGAGATGGATGAGATAGGAAAGTGATAACTCGTATAATTATATAGTTTTTAGTTATGTTTTATTATTGTTTTGTGTCAAATACGAGTTATTATTGTTTAGTCTAATTATGTTTATGATCTTTTATATTTTTATGTAATTTGGTGTTTTTCACAAGTTTCTTTGAGTGATTTCTGATTACTAGAATTAAGGGCAAATCCAGTTCAGTTCCAGTTCCGACACCTTTTTCCATATCAGCTATATCTGGAGTTTCACTGAAGCAATAAGGCTGAAATTTTAACCGTGCAAAGCTAAGAGGCATATCTATCTTTTTCATGTTTTACACTTCTTGAAACGGAGTCGTTTTCCCTAGCGAAATCAACCATCAAGTTGGCTGATGTGCAATGACGTCTGTCCTGAGCAGTTTTCGCATTTTGACCATATCGTTCGATAAACATCAGAAAATGAGCTGATTCCAACGGCTATGGATCACTAACTGATAGGGGAACATTTGTCTAGAAGACAATGTGATCAGATAAAGCCTCCAATATTGAAGAAATCGACCATCAAGTTGGCTGATGTGCAATGACGTCTGTGCTGACCTGTTTTCGTATTTTGCCCATATCTTCTTCTCCACATCAGCAAATGAGCTGATTCCAACGGCTATGAATCAGTAACTCATAGGGGAACATGTTTCTAGAAGACCATGTGATCAGATCAGGCCTCCAAGATTGACAAAATCGACCATCAAGTTGGCTGATCAAAATGGTCATACAATATGACGAAAATTGTTAGAAAAATGCACCCACCTATTATACCTACCTTTGAAATTTGTAAAGCTTGTCTCTTGTCATTTAGCCCTCCAAAATGTGTATAAATAGAGGGCCTTGGATGATTGTAGAGGAGCATATTGTACATAGGTAGGATATTAGCCATTTTAATAAAATTCTCTAAGTTTTCTTCTTCTTTCTTTTCTCTAGTTTTCTTTTTCTTTAGAGAGAGCAAGAGGTTGGATAATTAATATTCTTCTTCTTCTTCTTTCTTTCTTTTATTTTCTTCTTAGATTTTCTTTAATTTTATGTTTATGTTTATAATGCCTATGCTAGGCTAAACTTCTATTTGGTTAAGGGTGATTTCAAAGCCCTAGACATGTTTTATAATTGATTTTCAGATTCTATCTATCATTAATTTTCTATCAAAGTTGCTTATGTTCTTCTACAAGAATTGTTCATGATGTTGTCTTGATTTGTTTAGGTGTACAACTAAATAGATCTTGATAATTATCTATTGCTAGTTTAGGAATCTTGATCCGTGTAATTGTCTTGATTTCCTATTCATAAGTGGCAATTTGTGATTAATGATTATGGTCAAGTTTTCAATAATTGCAAAGTGGAACATAACCTAAGTTGAACAATCCGAGCTTATGTGTTTGTTGCTTAGATCAACCTATCTTTCTCATCATAAAGCTGCCATTAAATTGAACTTAGAGAGCTTATTCTAGGTTGTTTGATGGTTAGAGATTAAATAGAGAGCTTGTTCTATTTAACGACAAACTAAGGAAATATTGGGATAACAGAGCTTGTTGTTATCTACGGTTGTTAACTTTGATAGTTGGTTGATATTGATAGATCTGAAATTGATTCTTAATGATGTCTAGTGGTGGAGAATGAAACCTTAACCATATTTTTCATATTTGATTCTTCTTACTTACTTGTTTTCTTACTTTTAGTTTGCTTATTTTTAAAAGTATATTTATTTTTATTGGCTGGTTATACCGCCTAATTTGTATATTAACTTTGTTTTATTTTTATTGGCTGGTTATACCGCCTAATTTAGTATATATATTTTTATTGGCTGGTTATACCGCCTAATTTAGTATATATATTTTTATTGGCTGGTTATACCGCCTTGCATCTTATTCTTATTATTTACTTTAGTTTAAATCTGGCTTCAAAAACCCCTTTTCTTTTATTGTTCTTGAATTTAAGTTTTAAACTATTAACTTATAAACTAAAACCCAATCCCTGAGGACTCGACCCTTGCTAACTACTATACTTACAATTTATCTTTTTAGTGCAAGGTTAAATAAGATACACTCTTTTGGGTGCATCAAATTTTTGGCGCCGTTGCCGGGGATTGTTTTCTTTAGTTTATTTGTTACTTGGTTTATTCTTATTTTCAGTTCTAATTAGTTCTATTTTCTTGTACATACAAGTTTTTCTTATCAAATTTTGAAAAAAAAAAAAAAAAACGATGGAATTGAGCAATCTAACACTTGAAGAGTTGGTGGCATACATGAACATGGAAAATCAACAAGCCAATCTCACCTACCCAGTTCAACAATTGGCCATGGGAGGATGTCAAGGCCATCAAGTGTTCCAAGACCAACAATATGATCATTACTCAAACACTTACCATGAGGGATGGTGGGATCATACTAATTATGGCTACTCGAAAAATTACCAAGAAGTAGATCCTTATGCCAATTACACTCATCCATCTAGCTTCAATCAATCATGGTCCCAAGAACCAGATCTTTTTCAACCACTACATATGACTCAAAACTCAGGTACTTCTTTAGAAGATCTTGTCGATTCTCTTGTTACTAATACTTTGCAATTTCAACAGGAAACAAGGGCAAGTATCCAGAGTTTGGAAAGGCAAATGAGCCTATTGGCTAGTAGTATGGTGGTATGGGTAGCACAAAGATCTGAAGAACTCCCTGCCCAAACGATGATTAACCCAAAGGAGAATGCTACTATTATGACCTTGAGGAATGAGGAACAAGATGAGGATGAGACAAAATTAGAGATGAATTCTATTCTTGAGGATAATGAAGCCAATGATCCAAATAAGAGTATTTCGGCACCTGAGGTAACGTTTGAGATTCCAATTTTTACTAATGTTTCTTCTCCACCTTTTCCTAGTAGATTCGCAAAGTTAAAGGAGGATGAACATGAACAAGACACGCTGGAAACCTTAAACAGTTTGTTTGTGGATGTCATTCAACAAGTACCAAAAGATTCACCATTCCTCGATGAGATATGCACCACAAAGGATGATGGAATAATACTTCTAATGGAGAATGCATCCACTGTTGTGCAAAGAAAGCTTCCTCTCAAACGCATAAATTTGGGAAATTTCATGTATGAGCCTGACAAGCTTAAAAAGCCAAGAAGGGGTGTTGGTTAGATTCAAAACACTAACTCAAGTGTTAATTGGGAAGCCAGCCCAATTAAAGATGAAATCGCCAACCTTCCATATTCAGATTTGCTTTCTCTTTCTCTTTCTTTTCCTTTTTCTTTTATTATTTTTATTGTTTTTATTTTTATTTCTTATGTTTCTTTGTTAATTGTGTTTACTGTTTTTAAGTTCATTTAGGCTGCATATGTTTATTTTGTTTATTAGTTCTTTTCACTTACACATGATTCTTTCATTTGGGATTAATAGCATTACATTAATGACAATGTAAGAATTATGTGTGGGGGGAAGAATTTAGGATTTTATTTATGAGTTTGTTTTGTTTTTGAGTTTTTTTTTTTTATGCTGTTTTTCTTTCTGATCCTTGTTTTGAAAATAACTAGATGTAAATATAATTTTTATTTTTTTAACCCCGGTTAAATGGCGGATAACGGTACTCCGTGATTATTTAAATCGGTTCCATCAGCTACCCACAAAACTGATATTGTATATAAATTTCTCTTCCAATTTCTCTTTCAATTTTTTTTTCATTTTTTTTTTCAGGATGGATGATATTCTCACAAGATTGCAGAAACGATTTCCTCATTTTCCTCGAAATATTTTACTGAAGCTTTACCAAGTTCGATTTGAAAGATTAAGAATGCTTATGCACAAAGGGATTCCTGGAGACATACGTTGGATAATTGAAGCCAAGGTACGTGAAGATGAATATCTTCCTGTTTTGCATTTACCAGGTACAGGTAGAAGCACTTTTGCAAAGAAGCGACGAGCAAAGCGCATGAGTTCAAATTGCCACAAATGTGCACGATGGACGTGTAATGGTAAATGTCGTTCTATTGGGATTCCGTCCTCTAATCGAGATGATAAAATTGAATTCATTAAGGATGGACTGAGTAAGGAGAATTTGGGTAATATCCAACTTTCTCTTGAGACGCATCCTAGTGGAGACGTACAAAGAGAAATTCTTGATTTATGGCCGCAATTCCAAAGGGAATGGCAACATCTTGGGAATCTGATGTTAAAAGACCCTGTTTGCCAGCTTGTAAGAAAACTGGATGGGAAGTTGATAACTCGTATAATTATATAGTTTTTAGTTATGTTTTATTAATGTTTTGTGTCAAATACGAGTTATTATTGTTTAGTCTAATTGTGTTTATGATCTTTTATATTTTTATGTATTTTGGTGTTTTTCACAAGTTTCTTTGAGTGATTTCAGATTACTAGAATTAAGGGCAAATCCAGTTCAGTTTCAGTTCCGACACCTTTTGCCATATCAGCTATATCTGGAGTTTCACTGAAGCAATAAGGCTGAAATTTGTAGCTGTGCAAAGCTAAGAGGCATATCTATCTTTTTCATGTTTTATACTTCTTGAAACGGAGTCGTTTTCCCTAGCGAAATTGACCATCAAGTTGGCTGATGTGCAATGACGTCTGTGCTGACCTGTTTTCGTATTTTGCCCATATCTGCTTATCCACATCAGCAAATGAGCTGATTCCAATGGCTATGGATCCGTAACTGATACGGGAACCTTTGTCTAGAAGACCATATGATCAGATCAGGCCTCTAATATTGACGAAATCGACCATCAAGTTGGCTGATGTGCAATGACGTCTGTGCTGACATGTTTTCGTATGTTGCCCATATCTGCTTATCCACATCAGCAAATGAGCTGATTCCAACGGCTATGGATCCGTAACTGATAGGGGAACCTTTTTCTAGAAGACCATGTGATCAGATCAGGCCTCCAATATTGACGAAATCGACCATCAAGTTGGCTGATCAAAATCGTCATGTACCTACCTTTGAAATTTGTAAAGCTTGTCTCTTGTCATTTAGCCCTCCAAAATGTGTATAAATAGAGGGCCTTGGATGATTGTAGAGGATCATATTGTAGATAGGTAGGATATTAACCATTGTAATAAAATTCTCTAAGTTTTCTTCTTCTTTCTTTTCTCTAGTTTTCTTTTTCTTTAGAAAGAGCAAGAGGTTGGATAATTAATATTCTTCTTCTTCTTCTTTCTTTCTTTTATTTTCTTCTTAGATTCTATTTAATTTTATGTTTATAATGCCTATGCCTATGCTAGGCTAAACTTCTATTTGGTTAAGGGTGATTTCAAAGCCCTAGACATGTTTTGTGATTGATTTTCAGATTCTATCTATCATTAATTTTCTATCAAAGTTGCTTATGTTCTTCTACAAGAATTGTTCATGATGTTGTCTAGATTTATTTAGGTGTACAACTAGATAGATCTTGATAATTATCTATTGCTAGTTTAGGAGTCTTGATCCGTGTAATTGTCTTGATTTCCTATTCATAAGTGGCAATTTGTGATTAATGATTATGGTCAAGTTTTCAATAATTGCAAAGTGGAACATAACCTAAGTTGAACAATCCGAGCTTATGTGTTTGTTGCTTAGATCAACCTATCTTTCTCATCATAAAGCTGCCATTAAATTGAATTTAGAGAGCTTATTCTAGGTTGTTTAATGGTTAGAGATTAAATAGAGAGCTTGTTCTATTTAACGACAAACTAAGGAAAGATTGGGGTAACAGAGCTTGTTGTTATCTACGGTTGTTAACTTTGATAGTTGGTTGATATTGATAGATCTGAAATTGATTCTTAATGATGTCTAGTGGTGGAGAATGAAACCTTAACCATATTTTTCATATTTGATTCTTCTTACTTATTTGTTTTCTTACTTTTAGTTTGCTTATTTTTTATATTTATTTTTATTGGCTGGTTATACCGCCTAATTTGTATATTAACTTTGTTTTATTTTTATTGGCTGGTTATACCGCCTAATTTAGTATATATATTTTTATTGGCTGGTTATACCGCCTAATTTAGTATATATATTTTTATTGGCTGGTTATACCGCCTTGCATCTTATTCTTATTATTTACTTTAGTTTAAATCTGGCTTCAAAAACCCCTTTTCTTTTATTGTTCTTGAATTTAAGTTTTAAACTATTAACTTATAAACTAAAACCCAATCCCTGAGGACTCGACCCTTGCTAACTACTATACTTACAATTTATCTTTTTAGTGCAAGGTTAAATAAGATACACTCTTTTGGGTGCATCAAATTTTTGGCGCCGTTGCCGGGGATTGTTTTCTTTAGTTTATTTGTTACTTGGTTTATTCTTATTTTCAGTTCTAATTAGTTTTATTTTCTTGTACATACAAGTTTTTCTTTTCAAATTTAAAAAAAAAAAAAAAAAAAAACAATGGAATTGAGCAATCTAACACTTGAAGAGTTGGTGGCATACATGAACATGGAGAATCAACAAGCCAATCTCACCTCCCCAGTTCAACAATTGGCCATGGGAGGATGTCAAGGCCATCAAGTGTTCCAAGACCAACAGTATGATCATTACTCAAACACTTACCATGAGGGATGGCGGGATCATACTAATTATGGCTACTCGAAAAATTACCAAGAAGTAGATCCTTATGCCAATTACACTCATCCATCTAGCTTCAATCAATCATGGTCTCAAGAACCAGATCTTTTTCAACCACCACATATGACTCAAAACTCAGGTACTTCTTTAGAAGATCTTGTCTATTCTCTTATTACTGATTCTTTGCAATTTCAACAGGAAACAAGGGCAAGCATCCTGAGTTTGGAAAAGCAAATGAGCCAATTGGCTAGTAGTATGGTGGGATGGGTAGCACAAAGATCTGAAGAACTCCCAGCCCAAACGATGGTTAACCCAAAGGAGAATGCTACTATTGTGACCTTGAAGAATGAGGAACAAGATGAGGATGAAACAAAATTAGAGATGGATTCTATTCTTGAGGATAATGAAGCCAAAGATCCAAATAAGAGTATTTCGGCACCTGAGGTAACGTTTAAGGTTTCACTTTTTACTAATGTTTCTTCTCCACCTTTTCCTAGTAGATTTGCAAAGTTCAAGGAGGAAGAACATGAACAACACATGCCGGAAACCTTAAACAACTTGTTTGTGGAGGTCATTCAACAAGTATCAAAATATGCTCCATTCCTCGATGACATATGCACCACAAAGGATCATGGAATAATACTTGTAATGGAGAATGCATCCACTGTTGTGCAAAGAAAGCTTCCTCTCAAACGCATAAATTTGGGAAATTTCATGTATGAGCCTGACAAGCCTAAAAAGCCAAGAAGGGGTGTTGGTTAGATTCAAAACACTAACTCAAGTGTTAATTGGGAAGGCAGCCCAATTAAAGATGAAATTGCCAACCTTCCATATTCAGATTTGCTTTCTCTTTCTCTTTCTTTTCCTTTTTCTTTTATTATTTTTTATTGTTTTTATTTTTATTTCTTATGTTTCTTTGTTAATTGTGTTTACTGTTTTTAAGTTCATTTAGGCTGCATAAGTTTCTTTTGTTTAATAGTTCTTTTCTCTTACATATAATTCTTGCATTGGGGGATAATAGCATTACATTAATGACAATGTAAGAATTATGTGTGGGGGGAAGAATTTAGGATTTTATTTAGAGTGTTTTGTTTTTGAGTCTTTTTATGTTGTTTTTCTTTCTGATCCTTGTTTTGAAAAACACTAGATGTAAATATAATTTTTTTTAACCCCGGTTAAATGGCGGATAACGGTACTCCGTGATTATTTAAATCGGTTCCATCAGCTACCCACAAAACTGATATTGTATATAAATTTCTCTTTCAATTTCTCTTTCATTTTTTTTCATTTGTTTTTCAGGATGGATGATATTCTCACAAGATTGCAGAAACGATTTCCTCCTTTTCCTCGAAATATTTTACTGAAGCTTTACCAAGTTCGATTTGAAAGATTAAGAATGCTTATGCACAAAGGGATTCCTGGAGACATACGTTGGATAATTGAAGCCAAGGTACGTGAAGATGAATATCTTCCTGTTTTGCATTTACCAGGTACAGGTAGAAGCACTTTTGCAAAGAAGCGACGAGCAAAGCGCATGGGTTCAAACTGCCACAAATGTGCACGATGGACGTGTAACGGTAAATGTCGTTCTATTGGGATTCCGTCCTCTAATCGAGATGATAAAATTGAATTCATTAAGGATGGACTGAGTAAGGAGAATTTGGGTAATATCCAACTTTCTCTTGAGACGCATCCTAGTGGAGACGTACAAAGAGAAATTCTTGATTTATGGCCGCAATTCCAAAGGGAATGGCAACATCTTGGGAATCTGATGTTAAAAGACCCTGTTTGCCAGCTTGTAAGAAAACTGGATGGGAAGCATATCCTCGACTCATAGAAGGCGTTTAAGCCGTTTCTGGACGTAAAACCAGAGGAAGATGTGAGCCACAATCACAACTACAATAAATGACTTCTCAGCTTTTGGTTTGATTTGCAATAACTTTATTTTGGTTTAATTTACGTGTTGTTCGATTTGTGTAATTATTCTCGTTTTTTTTTATTTGTCTTTTACGGTTGATTTTTTCTTCTCTTTTTGATTTTCTTCCTGAAATCACGCAAAAATCTTTTGTTAGGTTAACATTTTCTTCTGACAGGTCAGATACACTTTCGGCGACATTATTACTCTTGTCTGATTCACTACTCAGTCCTCTATATATTACACCATGTACTCATTCTCTTTCAGGCACTCGAAAAAAAAAAAATGGAAAGTACTTCGTCCCAGCGTGTTAAAAAAATTTGTGTCTTTGGAGGTGCTTATCCAGGGAAAAATAACATATTCGCTGATGAAGCCATAAGAGTTGGAGTAATACTTGCCCAACAAAAGATCCAGTTGATTTATGGAGGCGGTAGTACGGGTTTAATGGGAGCAGTCGCTACAGCAGCACACGCCGGAGGAAGTCCAGTTCTAGGAGTCGTGCCAAAACTATTCACAGGTTTTTGTGGATCTACCGTGGGTAAGGAAATACAAGTCTGGAGTATCCCTGAACGGATAACAATCATGTACCATTCTGCCGATGCATTCATTGCTTTACCCGGAGGTCTGGGTACATTGGAAGAAATAGCTTGCGTGGCTTCTTGGTCATCTTTGGTCACAAATAAGAAACCCATTGGTTTGCTTAATATTAATGGTTATTTTAGTAATTTGCTTTTATATTTAGATAATGCTGTGGATAATGGATTCATGTTTTCAGAGGCAAGGAGAACCATAATTTCTGCTACAACCATTGAAGATTTACTTAAAAAGCTCCAAGCTTATGAGTGTTTATCTGCTACGGTTGTTTCGCAAACGCTCGGAAAAAGAAAAAGAGATATGGACGAGCAAGGAGTGGATTGCACTTTGTCTTTGTGACATTATCTAACATTTTGCTTGTTGTGTCTCAGTTATAATAAGTGGTTAGCAACCTCTGCAGGTAATATCTCCTAAATTCTACCTTTAAAATTTGACATTGGGGACAATGTCATATTTTAGTAGGGGGTAAGGGACATATTTTGCTAATTTAAAAAAAAAAAAAAAAAAAAAAAAAAATTTAAGAAGTATTCATTCTGAACAAGGTCTGAGTAAGGGAGACTTGAGACATACCTTGTCAGTTTGATTTCTTCTTTTCAAAAAAAAAAGAAAAAAAAAAAAAAGAGTTTGTTGTGTTTTAAGCAATTTAGAAGTATTCATTCTGAACAAGGTCTGAGTAAGGGAGACTTGAGACACACCTTGTCAGTTTGATTTTAATCTTTTTATGTTTACTTGTTAATTTTTGTTTAGTATTTTAAGATTATTTAGGTTGCATGAGTTTGTTTTGTTTTGAGTCTTAGCTGTTCCTATTCTTATGTTATTAGTTCTTTTCTCTTACACATGATTCTTTCATTTGGGTTAATAGACTTACATTGAGGACAATGTAAGAATTAAGTGTGGGGGGAATGATTTAGGATTTCTTTTATTTTTGTCTACTATTTTTTTTTGAGTCTTTATTATTATTTTTAGTGTGTTTTAGTTCCTTTTTAATACAATGATGAGATATGAATTGCATAGGTCTAAACTGGTTATTAGTGAGAAGATTTTCATGAGAATTGAGCTTGATGTCAACCTTTTTATGAGCTAATGTTAATATAATATGTTGATTGAGAAAGAAGCATGTTTAGACTTAATCTGACTTGTATAATCATCCTTGTGAGTTTTTGAGCCTATAATGATTGATGCATTATACAAATCACTCTAATTTCTTTCTTGAGTGCTCTTATGATTACAGGATTCTCTAGAACTTGCTTTAAACCGTTTGAGACTATATTGATACATGTGACAACATGAATATGATAGAGGCATTAGGATTTTTAGCCAGAGCCAAACAGCCATCCCTTATTGATGTTCCAAGAGAACACACCCTTAGTGAACCAATTTGAGCCTACATTGAATAAGCTATCTCTTTGGTAACCATAACTTGTCCCTAACCTAAATATACTTATATCTTTACCTTTGTTCCAAAGATGAATTAGCATGTTTTGAAACAAGTTGCAAAGACAAGGGATATTTTTAGTTAAAAATTTGGGTTAGAAACAAGAAATAAGTGTGGGGGGGAAAGAAAAGAAAAGTCAAGAGAAAAAGAAATGAAATACTGGCAAATACATTCCTATGTAAAAAAAAAAATATATATATATGAATCATCTCTTGAATTTGTGGAAAAAGAAAAAGATGTTACAAAGTCGTTTAGAATGAAGAAAAGGCCCAACATAAATATCCGGCCTAGGTGACTATGTACTTGTAAAGAGTTTTGAGAAGTTTCTTTGTATGATCTTTTTATGTCTCTAAACTTTATGAACTCTTTGGAACCTTTGTGATATCTTTATCCTTTTGTTCTTCAACCACATTACAAACCCCTTGGCCCCATTACAACCTTGATTAAAGACCTCTTGATTCATGAAGTTGTATGATCTAAATAGTGGAGAATAGGTGGACAAGCAAGAATATGGTAGAACTGTTTTCATGAGATTGATTGAGTGTAAACACTTCACCACTACTTTAAAGAGTGAAAATCATGAGGGTATCCCATGTGAGAAGTTGAGATTAAATTTGAACATGCAATATTTTGATTGAGATATGTTATGCTAATATTGGCTTAACTCAAACAATTTACATTCAAGCATGATTTTTTGTGAAATTCTTTAAGCTATTGATTAGTTTATAAGACTTGTTCAAATATTGTATCTAATTTGTATTGAAAGGATTAGGAGTAAATATTTTTAGTATATGCAGTTTATTTATATTTTAGATTTTCAATGTTTGTGGGTATCGTTCTAGTAAACCCTCACGAGACTGAACTCGTCCACTAGGGACACCTAGGGGTTTAAAGGCTTGTGTCACATGCTAAGTGCCACCGTGATTTCCTACGAAAATGGATTAGATTAGATTTTCTTATTTTATTTTTATTGAGTCGTTGCTAGGGACTAGCAACAATCTAAGTGTGGGGGTGTGATAACTCGTATAATTATATAGTTTTTAGTTATGTTTTATTAATGTTTTGTGTCAAATACGAGTTATTATTGTTTAGTCTAATTGTGTTTATGATCTTTTATATTTTTATGTATTTTGGTGTTTTTCACAAGTTTCTTTGAGTGATTTCAGATTACTAGAATTAAGGGCAAATCCAGTTCAGTTTCAGTTCCGACACCTTTTGCCATATCAGCTATATCTGGAGTTTCACTGAAGCAATAAGGCTGAAATTTGTAGCTGTGCAAAGCTAAGAGGCATATCTATCTTTTTCATGTTTTATACTTCTTGAAACGGAGTCGTTTTCCCTAGCGAAATTGACCATCAAGTTGGCTGATGTGCAATGACGTCTGTGCTGACCTGTTTTCGTATTTTGCCCATATCTGCTTATCCACATCAGCAAATGAGCTGATTCCAATGGCTATGGATCCGTAACTGATACGGGAACCTTTGTCTAGAAGACCATATGATCAGATCAGGCCTCTAATATTGACGAAATCGACCATCAAGTTGGCTGATGTGCAATGACGTCTGTGCTGACATGTTTTCGTATGTTGCCCATATCTGCTTATCCACATCAGCAAATGAGCTGATTCCAACGGCTATGGATCCGTAACTGATAGGGGAACCTTTTTCTAGAAGACCATGTGATCAGATCAGGCCTCCAATATTGACGAAATCGACCATCAAGTTGGCTGATCAAAATCGTCATGTACCTACCTTTGAAATTTGTAAAGCTTGTCTCTTGTCATTTAGCCCTCCAAAATGTGTATAAATAGAGGGCCTTGGATGATTGTAGAGGATCATATTGTAGATAGGTAGGATATTAACCATTGTAATAAAATTCTCTAAGTTTTCTTCTTCTTTCTTTTCTCTAGTTTTCTTTTTCTTTAGAAAGAGCAAGAGGTTGGATAATTAATATTCTTCTTCTTCTTCTTTCTTTCTTTTATTTTCTTCTTAGATTCTATTTAATTTTATGTTTATAATGCCTATGCCTATGCTAGGCTAAACTTCTATTTGGTTAAGGGTGATTTCAAAGCCCTAGACATGTTTTGTGATTGATTTTCAGATTCTATCTATCATTAATTTTCTATCAAAGTTGCTTATGTTCTTCTACAAGAATTGTTCATGATGTTGTCTAGATTTATTTAGGTGTACAACTAGATAGATCTTGATAATTATCTATTGCTAGTTTAGGAGTCTTGATCCGTGTAATTGTCTTGATTTCCTATTCATAAGTGGCAATTTGTGATTAATGATTATGGTCAAGTTTTCAATAATTGCAAAGTGGAACATAACCTAAGTTGAACAATCCGAGCTTATGTGTTTGTTGCTTAGATCAACCTATCTTTCTCATCATAAAGCTGCCATTAAATTGAATTTAGAGAGCTTATTCTAGGTTGTTTAATGGTTAGAGATTAAATAGAGAGCTTGTTCTATTTAACGACAAACTAAGGAAAGATTGGGGTAACAGAGCTTGTTGTTATCTACGGTTGTTAACTTTGATAGTTGGTTGATATTGATAGATCTGAAATTGATTCTTAATGATGTCTAGTGGTGGAGAATGAAACCTTAACCATATTTTTCATATTTGATTCTTCTTACTTATTTGTTTTCTTACTTTTAGTTTGCTTATTTTTTATATTTATTTTTATTGGCTGGTTATACCGCCTAATTTGTATATTAACTTTGTTTTATTTTTATTGGCTGGTTATACCGCCTAATTTAGTATATATATTTTTATTGGCTGGTTATACCGCCTAATTTAGTATATATATTTTTATTGGCTGGTTATACCGCCTTGCATCTTATTCTTATTATTTACTTTAGTTTAAATCTGGCTTCAAAAACCCCTTTTCTTTTATTGTTCTTGAATTTAAGTTTTAAACTATTAACTTATAAACTAAAACCCAATCCCTGAGGACTCGACCCTTGCTAACTACTATACTTACAATTTATCTTTTTAGTGCAAGGTTAAATAAGATACACTCTTTTGGGTGCATCAGAAGTATATCCTCGACTCATAGAAGGCGTTTAAGCCATTTCTGGACGTAAAACCAGAGGAAGATGTGAGCCACAATCACAACTACAATAAATGACTTCTCAGTTTTTGATTTGCAATAACTTTATTTTGGTTTAATTTACGTGTTGTTCGATTTGTGTAATTATTCTCGTTTTTTTTTATTTATCTTTTACGGTTGATTTTTTCTTCTCTTTTTGATTTTCTTCCTGAAATCACGCAAAAATCTTTTGTTAGGTTAACATTTTCTTCTGACAGGTCAGATACACTTTCGGCGACATTATTACTCTTGTCTGATTCACTACTCAGTCCTCTATATATTACACCATGTACTCATTCTCTTTCAGGCACTCGAAAAAGAAAAAAAAATGGAAAGTACTTCGTCCCAGCGCATTGAAAAAATTTGTGTCTTTGGAGGTGCTTATCCAGGGAAAAATAACATATTCGCTGATGAAGCCATAAGAGTTGGAGTAATACTTGCCCAACAAAAGATCCAGTTGATTTATGGAGGCGGTAGTACGGGTTTAATGGGAGCAGTCGCTACAGCAGCACACGCCGGAGGAAGTCCAGTTCTAGGAATCGTGCCAAAACTATTCACAAGTTTTTGTGGACCTACCGTGGGTAAGGAAATACAAGTCTGGAGTATCCCTGAACGGATAACAATCATGTACCATTCTGTCGATGCATTCATTGCTTTACCAGGAGGTCTGGGTACATTGGAAGAAATAGCTTGCGTGGCTTCTTGGTCATCTTTGGTCACAAATAAGAAACCCATTGGTTTGCTTAATATTAATGGTTATTTTAGTAATTTGCTTTCATATTTAGATAATGCTGTGGATAATGGATTCATGTTTTCAGAGGCAAGGAGAACCATAATTTCTGCTACAACCATTGAAGATTTACTCAAAAAGCTCCAAGCTTATGAGTATTTATCTGCTACGGTTGTTTCGCAAACGCTCGGAAAAAGAAAAAGAGATATGGACGAGCAAGGAGTGGATTGCACTTTGTCTTTGTGACATTATCTAACATTTTGTTTGTTGTGTCTCAGTTATAATAAATGGTTAGCAACCTCTGCAGGTAATATCTCCTAAATCCTACCTTTAAAATTTGACATTGGGGACAATGTCATATTTTAGTATGGGGTAAGGGACATATTTTGCTAATTTAAAAAAAAAAAATTGTTGTGTTTTAAGCCATTTAGAAGTATTCATTCTGAACAAGGTCTGAGTAAGGGAGACTTGAGACATACCTTGTCAGTTTGATTTCTTCTTTTCAAAAAAAAAAAAAAAAAGTTTGTTGTGTTTTAAGCAATTTAGAAGTATTCATTCTGAACAAGGTCTGAGTAAGGGAGACTTGAGACATACCTTGTCAGTTTGATTTTAATCTTTTTATGTTTACTTGTTAATTTTTGTTTAGTATTTTAAGATTATTCAGGTTGCATGAGTTTGTTTTGTTTTGAGTCTTAGCTTTTCCTATTCTTATGTTATTAGTTCTTTTCTCTTACACATGATTCTTTCATTTGAGTTAATAGACTTACATTGAGGACAATGTAAGAATTAAGTGTGGGGGGAATGATTTAGGATTTCTTTTATTTTGTCTATTATTTTTTTTTATGAGTCTTTATTATTATTATTATTATTTTTTTTTTTTGAGTTTTAGTTCCTTTTTAATACAATGATGAGATATGAATTGCATAAGTCTAAAACAGATTTATTAGTGAGAAGATTTTCATGAGAATTGAGCTTGATGTCAACTTTTTTATGAGCCAATGTTAATATGATATGTTGATTGAGAAAGAAGCATGTTTAGACTTAATCTGACTTGTATAATCATCCTTGTGAGTTTTTGAGCCTATAATGATTGATGCATTATATAAATCAATCTAATTTCTGTCTTGAGTGCTCTTATGATTACATGATTCTCTAGAACTTGCTTTAGACCTTGTTGAGACTATATTGATGCATGTGACAACATGAATATGATAGAGGCATTAGGATTTTTAGCCAGGGCCAAACAGCCATCCCTTATTGATGTTCCAAGAGAACACACCCCTAGTGAGCCAATTTGAGCCTACATTGAATAAGCTATCTCTTTGGTAACCATAACTTGTCCGTAACCTAAATATACTTATATCCTTACCTTTGTTCCAAAGATGAATTAGCATGTTTTGAGACAAGTTGCAAAGACAAGGAAGATCTATTGAAAATTTGGGTTAGAAACAAGAAATAAGTGTGGGGGGGAAAGAAAAGAAAAGTCAAAAAAAAAAAAAAGAAATGGAATACTGGCAAATACA
The DNA here is from genome assembly GCA_030761205.1 of Fremontodendron californicum. Taxonomy (NCBI): domain Eukaryota; kingdom Viridiplantae; phylum Streptophyta; class Magnoliopsida; order Malvales; family Malvaceae; genus Fremontodendron; species Fremontodendron californicum. The sequence continues at coordinate 8,921,980 of JAULJL010000037.1, forward strand.
TTCAAAAAAAAAAAATATGAATCATCTCTTGAATTTGGGGAAAAAGAAAAAGAATGTTACAAGGTTCGTTAGAATGAAGTGAAGGCTCAACATGAAATATTCAGCCTAGGTGACTATGTACTTGTAAAAAGTTTTGAGAAGTTTCTTTGTATAATCTTTTTATGTCTCTAAACTTTATGAACTCTTTGGAACCTTTGTGATATCTTTATCCTTTTGTTCTTCAACCACATTACAAACCCCTTGGCCCCATTACAACCTCGATTAAAGACCTCTTGATTCATGAAGTTGTATGATCTAAATAGTGGAGAATAGGTGGACAAGCAAGAATATGGTAGAACTGTTTTCATGAGATTGATTGAGTGTAAACACTTCACCACTACTTTAAAGAGTGAAAATCATGAGGGTATCCCATGTGAGAAGTTGAGGTTAAATTTGAACATGCACTATTTTGATTGAGATATGTTATGTTAATATTGGCTTAGCTCAAACAATTTACATTCAAGCTTGATTTTTTGTGAAATTCTTTAAGCTATTGATTAGTTTATAAGACTTGTTCAAAGATTGTCTCTAATTTGTATTGAAAGGATTAGGAGTAAATATTTTTAGTATATGTAGTTTATTTATATTTTAGTTTTTCAATGTTTGTGGGTATCGTTCTAGTAAACCCTCACGAGACTAAACTCGTCCACTAGGGACACCTAGGGGTTTAAAGGCTTGTGTCACATGCTAAGTGCCACCGTGATTTCCTACGAAAATGGATTAAATTAGATTTTCTTATTTTATTTTTATTGAGTCGTTGCTAGGGACTAGCAACAATCTAAGTGTGGGGGTGTGATAACTCGTATAATTATATAGTTTTTAGTTATGTTTTATTATTGTTTTGTGTCAAATACGATTTATTATTGTTTAGTCTAATTGTGTTTATGATCTTTATATTTTTATGTATTTTGGTGTTTTTCACAAGTTTCTTTGAGTGATTTCAGATTACTAGAATTAAGGGCAAATCCAGTTCAGTTCCAGTTCCGACACCTTTTGCCATATCAGATATATCTCGAGTTTCACTGAAGCAATAAGGCTGAAATTTGTAGCCGTGCAAAGCTAAGAGGCATATCTATCTTTTTTATGTTTTACACTTCTTGAAACGGAGTCGTTTTCCCTAGCGAAATCGACCATCAAGTTGGCTGATGTGCAATGACGTCTGTGCTGACCTGTTTTCGTATTTTGCCCATAGCTTCTTATCCACATCAGCAAATGAGCTGATTCCAACGGCTATGGATCAGTAACTGATAGGGTAACATTTTTCTAGAAGACCATGTGATCAGATAAGGCCTGCGAAATTGACAAAATCGACCATCAAGTTGGCTGATCAAAATCGTCATGTATGACGAAAATTGTTAGAAAATGCACCCACCTATTATACCTACCTTTGAAATTTGTAAAGCTTGTCTCTTGTCATTTAGCCCTCCAAAATGTGTATAAATAGAGGGCCTTGGGTGATTGTAAGGGATCATATTGTACATTGGTAGGATATTAGCCATAATAAATAAATTCTCTAAGTTTTCTTCTTCTTTCCTTTCTCTAGTTTTCTTTTTCTTTATTTTCTTCTTCTTTCTTTCTTTTATTTCCTTCTTAGATTCTCTTTAATTTTATGTTTATGTTTACAATGCCTATGCTAGGCTAAACTTCTATTTGGTTAAGGGTGATTTCAAAGCCCTAGACATGTTTTGTGATTGATTTTCAGATTCTATCTATCATTAATTTTCTATCAAAGTTGCTTATGTTCTTCTACAAGAATTGTTCATGATGTTGTCTTGATTTATTTAGGTGTACAACTAGATAGATCTTGATAATTATCTATTGCTAGTCTAGGAGTCATGATCCGTGTAATTGTCTTGATTTCCTATTCATAAGTGGCAATTTGTGATTAATGATTATGGTCAAGTTTTCAATAATTGCAAAGTGGAACATAACCTAAGTTGAACAATCCGAGCTTATGTGTTTGTTGCTTAGATCAACCTATCTTTCTCATCATAAAGCTGCCATTAAATTGAATTTAGAGAGCTTATTCTAGGTTGTTTAATGGTTAGAGATTAAATAGAGAGCTTGTTCTATTTAACGACAAACTAAGGAAAGATTGGGATAACAGAGCTTGTTGTTATCTACGGTTGTTAACTTTGATTGTTGGTTGATATTGATAGATCTGAAATTGATTCTTAATCATGTCTAGTGGTGGAGAATGAAACCTTAACCATATTTTTCATATTTGATTCTTCTTACTTGTTTTCTTACTTTTCTAGTTTGCTTATTTTTAAAAGTATATTTATTTTTATTGGCTGGTTATACCGCCTAATTTGTATATTAACTTTGTTTTATTTTTATTGGCTGGTTATACCGCCTAATTTAGTATATATATTTTTATTGGCTGGTTATACCGCCTAATTTAGTATATATATTTTTATTGGCTGGTTATACCGCCTAATTTAGTATATATATTTTTATTGGCTGGTTATACCGCCTTGCATCTTATTCTTATTATTTACTTTAGTTTAAATCTGGCTTCAAAAACCCCTTTTCTTTTATTGTTTTCTTTGAACGTAAGTTATAAACTAATAACTCATAGATTAAAACCCAATCCCTGAGGACTCGACCCTTGCTAATCATTATACTTACAATTGATCTTTTTAGTGCAAGGTTAAATAAGACACACTCTTTTGGGTGCATCAATGTGTAAGAGAAAAGAACTAATAACATAAGAATAGGAACAACTAAGACTCAAAACAAAACAAAACCATGCAACCAAAAGAGTGTATCTTATTTAACCTTAAAGAGAATGGTCACAAATAAGAAACCCATTGGTTTGCTTAATATTAATGGTTATTGTAGTAATTTGCTTTCATATTTAGATAATGCTGTGGATAATGGATTCATGTTTTCAGAGGCAAGGAGAACCATAATTTCTGCTACAACCATTGAAGATTTACTCAAAAAGCTCCAAGCTTATCAGTGTTTATCTGCTACGGTTGTTTCGCAAACGCTCGAAAAAAGAAAAAGAGATATGGACGAGCAAGGAGTGGATTGCACTTTATCTTTGTGACATTATCTAACATTTTGTTTGTTGTGTCTCAGTTATAATAAGTGGTTAGCAACCTCCACAGGTAATATATCCTAAATTTTACCTCAAAAAAAAAAAAAAAAATTTGTGTTTTAAGCCGTTTAAAAGTATTCATTCTGAACAAGGTCTGAGTAAGGGAGACTTGAGACATACCTTGTCAGTTTGATTTTAATCTTTTTATGTTTACTTGTTAATTTTTGTTTAGTATTTTGGTTGCATGGTTTTGTTTTGTTTTGAGTCTTAGTTGTTCCTATTCTTATGTTATTAGTTCTTTTCTCTTACACATTGATGCACCCTAAAGAGTGTATATTATTTAACCTTGCACTAAAAAGATCAATTGTAAGTATAATGATTAGCAAGGGTCGAGTCCTCATGGATTGGGTTTTAATCTATGAGTTATTAGTTTATAACTTACGTTCAAAGAAAACAATAAAAGAAAAGGGGTTTTTGAAGCTAGATTTAAACTAAAGTAAATAATAAGAATAAGATGCAAGGCGGTATAACCAGCCAATAAAAATATATATACTAAATTAGGCGGTATAACCAGCCAATAAAAATATATATACTAAATTAGGCGGTATAACCAGCCAATAAAAATATATATACTAAATAAGGCGGTATAACCAGTCAATAAAAATAAAACAAAGTTAATATACAAATTAGGCGGTATAACCAGCCAATAAAAATAAATATACTTTTAAAAATAAGCAAACTAGAAAAGTAAGAAAACAAGTAAGTAAGAAGAATCAAATATGAAAAATATGGTTAAGGTTTCATTCTCCACCACTAGACATCATTAAGAATCAATTTCAGATCTATCAATATCAACCAACTATCAAAGTTAACAACCGTGGATAACAACAAGCTCTATTATCCCAATCTTTCCTTAGTTTGTCGTTAAATAGAACATGCTCTCTATTTAATCTCTAACCATTAAACAACCTAGAATAAGCTCTCTAAATTCAATTTAATGGCAGCTTTATGATGAGAAAGATAGGTTGATCTAAGCAACAAACACATAAGCTCGGATTGTTCAACTTAGGTTATGTTCCACTTTGCAATTATTGAAAACTTGACCATAATCATTAATCACAAATTGCCACTTATGAATAGGAAATCAAGACAATTACACGGATCAAGACTCCTAGACTAGCAATAGATAATTATCAAGATCTATCTAGTTGTACACCTAAATAAATCAAGACAACATCATGAACAATTCTTGTAGAAGAACATAAGCAACTTTGATAGAAAATTAATCATAGATAGAATCTGAAAATCAATCACAAAACATGTCTAGGGCTTTGAAATCACCCTTAACCAAATAGAAGTTTAGCCTAGCACAGGCATTGTAAACATAAACATAAAATTAAAGAGAATCTAAGAAGGAAATAAAAGAAAGAAAGAAGAAGAAGAAAATAAAGAAAAAGAAAACTAGAGAAAAGAAAGAAGAAGAAAACTTAGAGAATTTTATTACAATGGCTAAAATCCTACCAATGTACAATATGATCCTCTACAATCATCCAAGGCCCTCTATTTATACACATTTTGGAGGGCTAAATGACAAGAGACAAGCTTTACAAATTTCGAAGGTAGGTATAATAGGTGGGTGCATTTTTCTAACAATTTTCGTCATATTGTATGACAATTTTGATCAGCCAACTTGATGGTCGATTTTGTCAATTTTGGAGGCCTGATCTGATTACATGGTCTTCTAGAAAAATGTTCCCCTATCAGTTGATGATCCATAGACGTTAGAATCAGCTCATTTGCTGATGTGGATAAGAAGATATGGGCAAAATACGAAAACAGGTCAGCACAGACGTCATTGCACATCAGCCAACTTGATGGTCGATTTCGCTAGGGAAAACGACTCCGTTTCAAGAAGTGTAAAACATGAAAAAGATAGATATGCCTCTTAAATTTGCACGGTCAAAATTTCAGCCTTATTGCTTCAGTGAAACTCGAGATATAGCTGATATGGAAAAAGGTGTCAGAACTGGAACTGAACTGGATTTGCCCTTAATTATAGTAATCTGAAATCACTCAAAGAAACTTGTGAAAAACACCAAATTACATAAAATATAAAAGATCATAAACACAATTAGACTAAACAATAATAACTCGTATTTGACACAAAACAATAATAAAACATAACTAAAAACTATATAATTATACGAGTTATCAGAGGCATTTGATTTCTAGCACCTAAGCTACCTGTTCTTTGGCAACGATCACATGACTTGCAAAAGAGGTATGCATCTTTGAATATAATAGGCCAATAAAATCCAGAATCAAGAACTTTCATGGCTGTTCTTTTGGATCCAAAGTGTCCTCCACATGCATAAGAGTGACAAAAGGTGAGAATAGATTGAAATTCAAATTCGAGTACACACCTTCTTATAATCTGATCGGAGCAATGCTTCCAAAGGTAAGGATCATCCCATATGTAATATTTGGCATCACTCTTGATCTTATTTCTTTGAGCTTGTGTCAACTCTTGTGGCAACTTTTTGGTAACCAAGTAATTAACAATATCGGCATACCAAGGAGTTGTTGTACTTATAAAAAGAAGTTGCTCATCCGGAAAGTTCTCATTCAAGGGTAGTGCATCCTCTTCATGAACTAAACGGCTAAGATGGTCCGCAACCAGGTTGTCACTACCTCTCTTATCTTTTATCTCCAAATCAAACTCTTGTAAGAGAAGTATCCATCTAATCAACCTTGGTTTGGCCTCCTTCTTAGTGAGTAAGTACTTAAGGGCTGCATGGTCAGAATATACAATTACTTTAGTACCAATTAAATAAGATCGAAATTTTTCTAAAGCAAATACAACAGCCAAAAGTTCTTTTTCAGTAGTGGAATAGTTCAATTGAGCATCATTAAGAGTTTGGGAGGCATAATAAATGGCATGTGAGGCTTTTCCAACCCGTTGGCCCAAAACAGCTCCAATGGCATAGTCACTAGCATCACACATGATTTCAAAAGGTACATTCCAATCTGGTGGTTGGATGATAGGAGCTGATGTCAAGAGTCCCTTCAATGTTTCAAACGCCTCTTTGCATTTGTCATCAAAGTGGAAAACCACATCTTTTTGTAGTAGCTTGCAAAGAGGTAATGTGATCTTTGAGAAGTCTTTGATAAATCTCCTATAGAAACCTGCATGTCCAAGAAAAGAACGAACCTCTCACACATTTGTGGGAGGTGCTAAAGAATGCATAATATCTATTTTAGACTTATCAACCTCTATCCCTCTAGAAGAAATAACATGGCCCAAAACTATTCCTTGTTCTACCATAAAGTGACATTTTTCCCAATTCAAAACAAGGTTAGTTTCCATGCATCTTTCAAGTACAAGTGTAAGGTTCTCTAGACATCTATCAAAAGAATCACCAGACACTAAAATCATCCATAAACACTTCTATGATGTTCTCTACATAATTTGAAAATATGCTAACCATACACCTCTGGAATGTAGCTGGTGCATTACAAAGACCAAATGGCATACGCCGGTATGCAAAAGTACCAAATGGACATGTGAATGTTGTTTTCTCTTGGTCCTCCGGAGCAATGGCTATCTGATTATAACCTGAAAAACCATCAACAAAACAATAATGAGAATGGCCAGCTAACCTTTCAAGCATTTGATCAATAAAAGGTAAAGGAAAGTGGTCTTTGCGAGTTGTGGAATTAAGTTTACGATAATCAATACAAACTCGCCATCCTGTTTGAATCCTAGTAGGAACAAGTTCATTCTCATTATTTGTTACCACCGTTACACCTGATTTCTTTGGAACCACTTGGACTGGGCTCACCCATTTGCTATCCGAGATAGGATAGATCACTCCAACATCTAGGAGCTTCAGTATCTCCTTTTTCACAACCTCCATCATAGGAGGGTTCAATCTTCTTTGTGCTTCTCTTGCTGGTTTGGACCCCTCCTCTAACAAAATCCGGTGCATGCACATGGATGGGCTTATTCCCTTGATATCGGCAATTGTCCAACCAATTGCTGTTTTATGCTCTCTAAGCACCCGGATAAGTTGCTCTTCTTGCAAAGGTGTGAGCTCTTTGGCAATGATGACAGGTAGTGTGTCCTTTTCACCTAAGAACACATATTTCAAGTGGTTCGGTAGTGGTTTCAACTCTAAAGTTGGTGCCTGCAAAATGGAAGGTAGAAGTTTCTCATTAGATAATTGCAAATCAATAAATGAAACATCAAACCTTGCATCTTTAGGTGGCAGTGAGTGTAAAGATTCTAGTGCCCCTTCCACATGGTCACTCAAGGCTAGTTCCCCTTTAGCATTCCACATTCCGAGATGTTTGCTAAGGACTATCTCCACACTATCTTCACCATCTAGCTCATAAGCTTGCTGCACTAGTGAGTCAATTATATCAATATTAAAAACAGAATGCACATCACTAGGATATCTCATGGCCTCAAAAATGTTAAAGCGAATTATTTCACCATCAAATTCCATAGTTAAAGTGCCATCATGTACATCTATTTTAGTTCTTGCTGTTTTCAAGAATGGTCTCCCTAATAGAATAGGTGTGGGATTAGAAGACATCTCATCTTCCATCTCAATAACATAAAAGTCAGCGGGAAAAACCAATTCATTAACCTGTACAAGAACGTCTTCTACAACTCCTCTTGGATAAGTGTTAGAACGGTCAGCAAGTTGTATTATAACACCGGTTTCCTCTAATGGTCCTCGATTCAATGAAGCATAAATTGAATATGGCATGAAATTAATAGATGCCCCTAGATCTAGCATAGCACGCTCAAACCTGGTGTTGCCTATCTTACAAGGAATGGTAAACATACCTGGATCCTTGCATTTAGGTGGGAGTTTCTTTTGAAGAACAGCTGACACATTCTCCCCCGCACTTACCTTTTCATTCCATTTCAACTTCCGTTTAGATGTGCACAACTCTTTTAGGAACTTGGCATATCTTGGCACTTGCTTGATAGCATCTAGTAAAGGAATGTTCACCTCTACTTTCCGGAAGGTTTCCAAAATTTCCTTCTCTTGCTCCTCCTTCTTGGACTTTGCTAACCTGCTAGGAAAAGGTGGAGGAGTTATATAAGAAGGAAATGATGGTTTAGGAATTACCTTTTTTAGTGGCTCGTTGGGATGTGAAGAGGATGCCATGGTATTGTTCTCCCCTTGAGCACTATCATTTTGTGGTGTCTCTAGCTGTTTCCCACTTCTTAAAGTTATAGCATTGGCATTCTCTCTTGGATTCACTATGGTTTGGGAAGGTAATTTCCCAGAATCCCTTGCTTGCATTTGACTCATGGTTGTTGCCAATTGCCCTATTTGAGTCTCCAAATTTCGAATACTTGTCTTTGTTTCCTGTTGAAATTGAATTGTATTAGTAGAAAGAGCTTTAACAAGATCTTCAAGAGAAGTACCTGAATTTTGGGTGGGTGGCAGTTGTTGTCGGGTTTGGTATGGTTGTTGCACTCTTTGCTGAAAACCCGGTGGCCTGTTGTAAAATGGTGGAGGAATAGTTTGTGTTTGTGTTTGGATGATCCCTCCATCCTGGATTGTAAGTGTTTGAGTAGGGATCATATTTCCTTGATTGGTTCTGAAATCCACCCATGGCATTCACATGTTCATTGGTGTCCTCTTGAAGTGTTGGACACATATCAGTTTGGTGCCCTATGTTTGAACATATGCCACAAGCCTTTATTTGTTGTATATTACCTACAGCCAATTGTTGAACAAGAGAAGTCAGTTTATCAAATTTTTGTTCAAGGGATGATATACTTACCTCATTAACTCTCTTGGGTTGTGGTGGTGGATCTTGTCTCATTGAGAACTGTTGATAATTGGCTGCCATGTTGGAGATTAATGTTCTAGCAGCCCCGGGAGTCTTATCAACTAGAGCTCCCCCACTAGCGGCATCTATCATACTTCTCTCCATGGGCATGAGACCTTCAAAGAAGTATTGGATGAGAAGTTGTTCACTTATCTGATGGTGTGGACATGATGCACAAAGTTTCTTGAACCTCTCCCAATATTCATATAAGGACTCTCCGTTGTATTGCCGAATCCCACATATCTCTTTCCTAATGTTGGCAGCCTTAGATGCTGGGAAATACCTTTCCAAGAATGCTTTCTTCAAATCATTCCATGTAGTGATGGTCCCGGATGGTAGATAGTAGAGCCATTCCTTTGCTGAATCAGCTAGAGAGAATGGGAAGGCTCTCAACTTAACTTGCTCTTCCGTGACCCCTGTTGGTCTCATGCTTGAGCAAACTACATGGAATTCCTTGAGGTGCTTATTTGGATCCTCTCCTGCAAAACCATGAAAAGTTGGGAGAAGATGAATCAAACCAGATTTTAATTCAAAAGCTACCTCAAGATTAGCATATTCAATGCATAATGGTTGTTGACCCAAGTCCGGAGCGGCAAGCTCCTTGAGAGTTCAATTGTCAGCTGCTGCCATCTCTTCTTGCTCCTCTTGGATGTTTTGGATCAACTCCTCGATTGGTTGTTGGTGAGAAGTTATAAATTCCCGAATTCTCCTAAGTCTTAAGTCTTCTTCAGGAGCTTGGAACATTCACTAATAAAAAAAAATAAGAAAGTAAATAATTAGAACAGAAAATAAGAATAAACCAATAAACTAATAAACAAAAGAAAGCAATCCCCGGCAACGGCGCCAAAAATTTGATGCACCCAAAAGAGTGTATCTGATAACTCGTATAATTATATAGTTTTTAGTTATGTTTTATTATTGTTTTGTGTCAAATACGAGTTATTATTGTTTAGTCTAATTGTGTTTATGATCTTTTATATTTTTATGTAATTTGGTGTTTTTCACAAGTTTCTTTGAGTGATTTCAGATTACTAGAATTAAGGGCAAATCCAGTTCAGTTCCAGTTCCGACACCTTTTGCCATATCAGCCATATCTCGAGTTTCACTGAAGCAATAAGGCTGAAATTTTAATCGTGCAAAGCTAAGAGGCTGATAACTCGTATAATTATATAGTTTTTAGTTATGTTTTATTATTGTTTTGTGTCAAATACGAGTTATTATTGTTTAGTCTAATTGTGTTTATGATCTTTTATATTTTTATGTAATTTGGTGTTCTTCACAAGTTTCTTTGAGTGATTTCAGATTACTAGAATTAAGGGCAAATCCAGTTCAGTTCCAGTTCTGACACCTTTTGCCATATCAGCTATATCTGGAGTTTCACTGAAGCAATAAGGCTGAAATATGTAGCCGTGCAAAGCTAAGAGGCATATCTATCTTTTTCATGTTTTACACTTCTTGAAACGGAGTCGTTTTCCCTAGCGAAATCGACCATGAAGTTGGCTGATGTGCAATAACGTCTGTGCTGACCTGTTTTCGTATTTTGCCCATATCTTCTTATCCACATCCGCAAATGAGCTGATTCCAACGGCTATGGATCAGTAACTGATAGGGTAACATTTTTATAGAAGACCATGTGATCAGATAAGGCCTGCAAAATTGACAAAATCGACCATCAAGTTGGCTGATCAAAATCGTCATGTATGACGAAAATTGTTAGAAAATGCACCCACCTATTATACCTACCTTTGAAATTTGTAAAGCTTGTCTCTTGTCATTTAGCCCTCCAAAATGTGTATAAATAGAGGGCCTTGGATGATTGTAAGGGATCATATTGTACATAGGTAGGATATTAGCCATTTTAATAAAATTCTCTAAGTTTTCTTCTTCTTTCTTTTCTCTAGTTTTCTTTCTTTTCTCTAGTTTTCTTTTTCTTTAGAGAGAGCAAGAGGTTGGATAATTAATATTCTTCCTCTTCTTCTTTCTTTCTTTTATTTTCTTCTTAGATTTTCTTTAATTTTATGTTTATGTTTATAATGCCTATGCTAGGCTAAACTTCTATTTGGTTAAGGGTGATTTCAAAGCCCTAGACATGTTTTGTGATTGATTTTCAGATTCTATCTATCATTAATTTTCTATCAAAGTTGCTTATGTTCTTCTACAAAAATTGTTCATGATGTTATCTTGATTTATTTAGGTGTACAACTAGATAGATCTTGATAATTATCTATTGCTAGTTTAGGAGTCTTGATCCGTGTAATTGTCTTGATTTCCTATTCATAAGTGGCAATTTGTGATTAATGATTATGGTCAAGTTTTCAATAATTGCAAAGTGGAACATAACCTAAGTTGAACAATCCGAGCTTATGTGTTTGTTGCTTAGATCAACCTATCTTTCTCATCATAAAGCTGCCATTAAATTGAATTTAGAGAGCTTATTCTAGGTTGTTTGATGGTTAGAGATTAAATAGAGAGCTTGTTCTATTTAACGACAAACTAAGGAAAGATTGGGATAACAGAGCTTGTTGTTATCTACGGTTGTTAACTTTGATAGTTGGTTGATATTGATAGATCTGAAATTGATTCTTAATGATGTCTAGTGGTGGAGAATGAAACCTTAACCATATTTTTCATATTTGATTCTTCTTATTTACTTGTTTTCTTACTTTTCTAGTTTGCTTATTTTTAAAAGTATATTTATTTTTATTGGCTGGTTATACCGCCTTGCATCTTATTCTTATTATTTACTTTAGTTTAAATCTGGCTTCAAAAACCCCTTTTCTTTTATTGTTCTTGAATTTAAGTTTTAAACTATTAACTTATAAACTAAAACCCAATCCCTGAGGACTCGACCCTTGCTAACTACTATACTTACAATTTATCTTTTTAGTGCAAGGTTAAATAAGATACACTCTTTTGGGTGCATCAAATTTTTGGCGCCGTTGCCGGGGATTGTTTTCTTTAGTTTATTTGTTACTTGGTTTATTCTTATTTTCAGTTCTAATGAGTTTTGTTTTCTTGTACATACAAGTTTTTCTTATCAAATTTTGAAAAAAAAAAAAAAAAAGAAAAACGATGGAATTGAGCAATCTAACACTTGAAGAGTTGGTGGCATACATGAACATGGAGAATCAACAAGCCAATCTCACCTTCCCAGTTCAACAATTTGCCATGGGAGGATGTCAAGGCCATCAAGTGTTCCAAGACCAACTGCATGATCATTACTCAAACACTTACCATGAGGGATGGTGGGATCATACTAATTATGGCTACTCAAAAAATTTCCAAGAAGTAGATCCTTATGCCAGTTACACTCATCCATCTATCTTCAATCAATCATGGTCTCAAGAATCAGATCTTTTTCAGCCATCACATATGACTCAAAACTTAGGTACTTCTTTAGAAGATCTTGTCTATTCTCTTGTTACTAATACTTTGCAATTTCAACAGGAAACAAGGGCAAGCATCCATAGTTTGGAAAAGCAAATGAGCCAATTGGCTAGTAGTATGGTGGGATGGGTAGCACAAAGATCTGAAGAACTCCCTGCCCAAACGATGATTAACCCAAAGGAGAATGCTACTATTGTGACCTTCAAGAATGAGGAACAAGATGAGGATGAGACAAAATTAGAGATGGATTCTATTCTTGAGGATAATAAAGCCACAGATCCAAATAAGAGTATTTCGACACCGGAGGTAACGTTTAAGATTCCAATTTTTGCTAATGTTTCTTCTCCACCTTTTCCTAGTAGATTCGCAAAGTTCAAGGAGGAGGAACATGAACAAGACACGCTGGAAACCTTAAACAGTTTGTTTGTGGATGTCATTCAACAAGTACCAAAAGATGCATCATTCCTCGATGAGATATGCACCACCAAGGATGATGGAATAATACTTGTAATGGAGAATACATCCACTGTTGTGCAAAGAAAGCTACCTCTCAAACGCATAAATTTGGGAAATTTCATGTATGAGCCTGACAAGCCTAAAAAGCCAAGAAGGGGTGTTGGTTAGATTCAAAACACTAACTCAAGTGTTAATTGGGAAGGCAGCCCAATTAAAGATGAAATTGCCAACCTTCCATATTCAGATTTGCTTTCTCTTTCTCTTTCTTTTCCTTTTTCTTTTATTATTTTTATTGTTTTTATTTTTATTTCTTATGTTTCTTTGTTAATTGTGTTTACTATTTTTAAGTTCATTTAGGCTGCATAAGTTTCTTTTGTTTAATAGTTCTTTTCTCTTACATATAATTCTTGCATTGGGGGATAATAGCATTACATTAATGACAATGTAAGAATTATGTGTGGGGGAAAGAATTTAGGATTTTATTTAGAGTGTTTTATTTTTGAGTCTTTTTATGTTGTTTTTTCTTTTTGATCCTTGTTTTGAAAATAACTAGATGCAAATATAATTTTTATTTTTTTTTAACCCCGGTTAAATGGCGGATAACGGTACTCCGTGATTATTTAAATCGGTTCCATCAGCTACCCACAAAACTGATATTGTATATAAATTTCTCTTCCAATTTCTCTTTCAATTTTTTTTCATTTTTTTTTCAGGATGGATGATATTCTCACAAGATTGCAGAAACGATTTCCTCCTTTTCCTCGAAATATTTTACTGAAGCTTTACCAAGTTCGATTTGAAAGATTAAGAATGCTTATGCACAAAGGGATTCCTGCAGACATACGTTGGATAATTGAAGCCAAGGTACGTGAAGATGAATATCTTCCTGTTTTGCATTTACCAGGTACAGGTAGAAGCACTTTTGCAAAGAAGCGACGAGCAAAGCGCATGAGTTCAAATTGCCACAAATGTGCACGATGGACGTGTAACGGTAAATGTCGTTCTATTGGGATTCTGTCCTCTAATCGAGATGATAAAATTGAATTCATTAAGGATGGACTGAGTAAGGAGAATTTGGGTAATATCCAACTTTCTCTTGAGACGCATCCTAGTGGAGACGTACAAAGAGAAATTCTTGATTTATGGCCGCAATTCCAAAGGGAATGGCAACATCTTGGGAATCTGATGTTAAAAGACCCTGTTTGCCAGCTTGTAAGAAAACTGGATGGGAAGCATATCCTCGACTCATAGAAGGCGTTTAAGCCGTTTCTGGACGTAAAACCAGAGGAAGATGTGAGCCACAATCACAACTACAATAAATGACTTCTCAGTTTTTGGTTTGATTTGCAATAACTTTATTTTGGTTTAATTTACGTGTTGTTCGATTTGTGTAATTATTCTCGTTTTTTTTTATTTGTCTTTTACGGTTGATTTTTTCTTCTCTTTTTGATTTTCTTCCTGAAATCACGCAAAAATCTTTTGTTAGGTTAATATTTTCTTCTGACAGGTCAGATACACTTTCGGCGACATTATTACTCTTGTCTGATTCACTACTCAGTCCTCTATATATTACACCATGTACTCATTCCCTTTCAGGCACTCGAAAAAAAAAATGGAAAGTACTTCGTCCCAACGCATTAAAAAAATTTGTGTCTTTGGAGGTGCTTATCCAGGGAAAAATAACATATTCGCTGATGAAGCCATAAGAGTTGGAGTAATACTTGCCCAACAAAAGATCCAGTTGATTTATGGAGGCGGTAGTACGGGTTTAATGGGAGCAGTCGCTACAGCAGCACACGCAGGAGGAAGTCCAGTTCTAGGAATCGTGCCAGAACTATTCACAAGTTTTTGTGGACCTACTGTGGGTAAGGAAATACAAGTCTGGAGTATCCCTGAACGGATAACAATCATGTACCATTCTGCCGATGCATTCATTGCTTTACCAGGAGGTCTGGGTACGTTGGAAGAAATAGCTTGCGTGGCTTCTTGGTCATCTTTGGTCACAAATAAGAAACCCATTGGTTTGCTTAATATTAATAGTTATTTTAGTAATTTGCTTTCATATTTAGATAATGCTGTGGATAATGGATTCATGTTTTCAGAGGCAAGGAGAACCATAATTTCTGCTACAACCATTGAAGATTTACTCAAAAAGCTCCAAGCTTATGAGTGTTTATCTGCTACGGTTGTTTCGCAAACGCTCGGAAAAAGAAAAAGAGATATGGACGAGCAAGGAGTGGACTGCACTTTGTCTTTGTGACATTATCTAACATTTTGTTTGTTGTGTCTCAGTTATAATAAGTGGTTAGCAACCTCTGCAGGTAATATCTCCTAAATTTTACCTTTAAAATTTGACATTGGGGACAATGTCATATTTTAGTAGGGGGTAAGAGACATATTTTGCTAATTTAAAAAAAAAAAAAAGTTTGTTGTATTTTAAGCAATTTAGAAGTATTCATTCTGAACAAGGTCTAAGTAAGGGAGACTTGAGACATACCTTGTCAGTTTGATTTCAATCTTTTTCTAATTTAAAAAAAAAAAAAATTTGTTGTATTTTAAGCAATTTAGAAGTATTCATTCTGAACAAGGTCTGAGTAAGGGAGACTTGAGACATACCTTGTCAGTTTGATTTTAATCTTTTTATGTTTACTTGTTAATTTTTGTTTAGTATTTTAGGATTATTTAGGTTGCATGAGTTTGTTTTGTTTTGAGTCTTAGTTGTTCCTATTCTTATGTTATTAGTTCTTTTCTCTTACACATGATTCTTTCATTTGGGTTAATAGACTTACATTGAGGACAATGTAAGAATTAAGTGTGGGGGGAATGATTTAGGATTTCGTTTATTTTTGTCTACTATTTTTTTTTATGAGTCTTTATTATTATTATTATTTTTTTTAGTGTGTTTTAGTTCCTTTTTAATACAATGATGAGATATGAATTGCATAAGTCTAAAGCAGATTTATTAGTGAGAAGATTTTCATGAGAATTGAGCTTGATGTCAACCTTTTTATGAGCCAATGTTAATATGATATGTTGACTGAGAAAGAAGCATGTTTAGACTTAATCTGACTTGTATAATCATCCTTGTGAGTTTTTGAGCCTATAATGATTGATGCATTATACAAATCAATCTAATTTCTTTCTTGAGTGCTCTTATGATTACATGATTCTCTAGAACTTGCTTTAAACCGTTTGAGACTATATTGATACATGTGACAACATGAATATGATAGAGGCATTAGGATTATAACCAGAGCCAAACAGCCATCCATTATTAATGTTCTAAGAGAACATCCCCACTAGTGAGCCAATTTGAGCCTACATTAAATATGATGTTTTATTGGTAACCACAACTTACACCTAGCCTAAATATACTTATATCCTTACCCTTGTTCTAAAGATGGATTATATATTTTGAGACATATTGCAAAAAAAACAAGGGATATTTTTAGTTAAAAATTTGGGTTAGAAACAAGAAATAAGTGTGGGGGGAAAAGAAAAGAAAAGTCAAGAGAAAAAGAAATGGAATACTGGCAAATACATTCCTATGTAAAAAAATAAAAAAAATAAATATGAATCATCTCTTGAATTTGTGGAAAAAGAAAAAGATGTTACAAAGTTGTTTAGAATGAAGAAAAGGCCCAACATGAATATCCGGCCTAGGTGACTATGTACTTGTAAAGAGTTTTGATAAGTTTCTTTGTATGATCTTATTATGTCTCTAAACTTTATGAACTCTTTGGAACCTTTGTGATATCGTTATCCTTTTGTTCTTCAACCACATTACAAACCCCTTGGCCCCATTACAACCTTGATTAAAGACCTCTTGATTCATGAAGTTGTATGATCTAAATAGTGGAGAATAGGTGGACAAGCAAGAATATGGTAGAACTGTTTTCATGAGATTGATTGAGTGTAAACACTTCACCACTACTTTAAAGAGTGAAAATCATGAGGGTATCCCATGTGAGAAGTTGAGATTAAATTTGAACATGCACTATTTTGATTGAGATATGTTATGTTAATATTGGCTTAGCTCAAACAATTTACATTCAAGCATGATTTTTTGTGAAATTCTTTAAGCTATTGATTAGTTTATAAGACTTGTTCAAAGATTGTCTCTAATTTGTATTGAAAGGATTAGGAATAAATATTTTTAGTATATGTAGTTTATTTATATTTTAGTTTTTCAATGTTTGTGGGTATCGTTCTAGTAACCCTCACGAGACTAAACTCGTCCACTAGGGACACCTAGGGGTTTAAAGGCTTGTGTCACATGCTAAGTGCCACCGTGATTTCCTACGAAAGTGGATTAGATTAGATTTTCTTATTTTATTTTTATTTGATTTTGCTCGAGGACTAGCAAAAAGCTAAGTGTGGGGGTGTGATAACTCGTATAATTATATAGTTTTTAGTTATGTTTTATTATTGTTTTGTGTCAAATACGAGTTATTATTGTTTAGTCTAATTGTGTTTATGATCTTTTATATTTTTATGTAATTTGGTGTTCTTCACAAGTTTCTTTGAGTGATTTCAGATTACTAGAATTAAGGGCAAATCCAGTTCAGTTCCAGTTCCGACACCTTTTGCCATATCAGCTATATCTGGAGTTTCACTGAAGCAATAAGGCTGAAATTTGTAGCCGTGCAAAGCTAAGAGGCATATCTATCTTTTTAATGTTTTACACTTCTTGAAACGGAGTCGTTTTCCCTAGCGAAATCGACCATGAAGTTGGCTGATGTGCAATGACGTCTGTGCTGACCTGTTTTCGTATTTTGCCCATATCTTCTTATCCACATCCGCAAATGAGCTGATTCCAACGGCTATGGATCAGTAACTGATAGGGTAACATTTTTCTAGAAGACCATGTGATCAGATAAGGCCTGCAAAATTGACAAAATCGACCATCAAGTTGGCTGATCAAAATCGTCATGTATGACGAAAATTGTTAGAAAATGCACCCACCTATTATACCTACCTTTGAAATTTGTAAAGCTTGTCTCTTGTCATTTAGCCCTCCAAAATGTGTATAAATAGAGGGCCTTGGATGATTGTAAGGGATCATATTGTACATAGGTAGGATATTAGCCATTTTAATAAAATTCTCTAAGTTTTCTTCTTCTTTCTTTTCTCTAGTTTTCTTTCTTTTCTCTAGTTTTCTTTTTCTTTAGAGAGAGCAAGAGGTTGGATAATTAATATTCTTCCTCTTCTTCTTTCTTTCTTTTATTTTCTTCTTAGATTTTCTTTAATTTTATGTTTATGTTTATAATGCCTATGCTAGGCTAAACTTCTATTTGGTTAAGGGTGATTTCAAAGCCCTAGACATGTTTTGTGATTGATTTTCAGATTCTATCTATCATTAATTTTCTATCAAAGTTGCTTATGTTCTTCTACAAAAATTGTTCATGATGTTATCTTGATTTATTTAGGTGTACAACTAGATAGATCTTGATAATTATCTATTGCTAGTTTAGGAGTCTTGATCCGTGTAATTGTCTTGATTTCCTATTCATAAGTGGCAATTTGTGATTAATGATTATGGTCAAGTTTTCAATAATTGCAAAGTGGAACATAACCTAAGTTGAACAATCCGAGCTTATGTGTTTGTTGCTTAGATCAACCTATCTTTCTCATCATAAAGCTGCCATTAAATTGAATTTAGAGAGCTTATTCTAGGTTGTTTGATGGTTAGAGATTAAATAGAGAGCTTGTTCTATTTAACGACAAACTAAGGAAAGATTGGGATAACAGAGCTTGTTGTTATCTACGGTTGTTAACTTTGATAGTTGGTTGATATTGATAGATCTGAAATTGATTCTTAATGATGTCTAGTGGTGGAGAATGAAACCTTAACCATATTTTTCATATTTGATTCTTCTTATTTACTTGTTTTCTTACTTTTCTAGTTTGCTTATTTTTAAAAGTATATTTATTTTTATTGGCTGGTTATACCGCCTTGCATCTTATTCTTATTATTTACTTTAGTTTAAATCTGGCTTCAAAAACCCCTTTTCTTTTATTGTTTTCTTTGAACGTAAGTTATAAACCAATAACTCATAGATTAAAACCCAATCCCTGAGGACTCGACCCTTGCTAATCATTATACTTACAATTGATCTTTTTAGTGCAAGGTTAAATAAGATACACTCTTTTGGGTGCATCAGAGGCATATCTATCTTTTTTATGTTTTACACTTCTTGAAACGGAGTCGTTTTCCCTAGCGAAATCGAGCATCAAGTTGGCTGATGTGCAATGACGTCTATGCTGACCTGTTTTCGTATTTTGCCCATATCTTCTTATCCACATCAGCAAATGAGCTGATTCCAACGGCTATGAATCAGTAACTCATAGGGGAACATTTTTCTAGAAGACCATGTGATCAGATCAGGTCTCCAATATTGACAAAATCGACCATCAAGTTGGCTGATCAAAATGGTCATACAATATGACGAAAATTGTTAGAAAAATGCACCCACCTATTATACCTACCTTTGAAATTTGTAAAGCTTGTCTCTTGTCATTTAGCCCTCCAAAATGTGTATAAATAGAGGGCCTTGGATGATTGTAGAGGATGATATTGTACATAGGTAGGATATTAGCCATTGTAATAAAATTCTTTAAGTTTTCTTCTTCTTTCTTTTCTCTAGTTTTCTTTTTCTTTAGAAAGAGCAAGAGGTTGGATAATTAATATTCTTCTTCTTCTTCTTTCTTTCTTTTATTTTCTTCTTAGATTTTCTTTAATTTTATGTTTACGTTTATAATGCCTATGCTAGGCTAAACTTCTATTTGGTTAAGGGTGATTTCAAAGCCCTAGACATGTTTTATGATTGATTTTCAGATTCTATCTATCATTAATTTTCTATCAAAGTTGCTTATGTTCTTCTACAAGAATTGTTCATGATGTTGTCTTGATTTGTTTAGGTGTACAACTAGATAGATCTTGATAATTATCTATTGCTAGTTTAGGAGTCTTGATCCGTGTAATTGTCTTGATTTCCTATTCATAAGTGGCAATTTGTGATTAATGATTATGGTCAAGTTTTCAATAATTGCAAAGTGGAACATAACCTAAGTTGAACAATCCGAGCTTATGTGTTTGTTGCTTAGATCAACCTATCTTTCTCATCATAAAGCTGCCATTAAATTGAATTTAGAGAGCTTATTCTAGGTTGTTTAATGGTTAGAGATTAAATAGAGAGCTTGTTCTATTTAACGACAAACTAAGGAAAGATTGGGATAACAGAGCTTGTTGTTATCTACGGTTGTTAACTTTGATAGTTGGTTGATATTGATAGATCTGAAATTGATTCTTAATGATGTCTAGTGGTTGATGCACCCAAAAGAGTGTATCTTATTTAACCTTGCACTAAAAAGATCAATTGTAAGTATAATGATTAGCAAGGGTCGAGTCCTCAGGGATTGGGTTTTAATCTATGAGTTATTAGTTTATAACTTACGTTCAAAGAAAACAATAAAAGAAAAGGGGTTTTTGAAGCCAGATTTAAACTAAAGTAAATAATAAGAATAAGATGCAAGGCGGTATAACCAGCCAATAAAAATAAATATACTTTTAAAAATAAGCAAACTAGAAAAGTAAGAAAACAAGTAAGTAAGAAGAATCAAATATGAAAAATATGGTTAAGGTTTCATTCTCCACCACTAGACATTATTAAGAATCAATTTCAGATCTATCAATATCAACCAACTATCAAAGTTAACAACCGTAGATAACAACAAGCTCTGTTACCCCAATCTTTCCTTAGTTTGTCGTTAAATAGAACAAGCTCTCTATTTAATCTCTAACCATTAAACAACCTAGAATAAGCTCTCTAAATTCAATTTAATGGCAGCTTTATGATGAGAAAGATAGGTTGATCTAAGCAACAAACACATAAGCTCGGATTGTTCAACTTAGGTTATGTTCCACTTTGCAATTATTGAAAACTTGACCATAATCATTAATCACAAATTGCCACTTATGAATAGGAAATCAAGACAATTACACGGATCAAGACTCCTAAACTAGCAATAGATAATTATCAAGATCTATCTAGTTGTACACCTAAATAAATCAAGACAACATCATGAACAATTCTTCTAGAAGAACATAAGCAACTTTGATAGAAAATTAATGATAGATAGAATCTGAAAATCAATCACAAAACATGTCTAGGGCTTTGAAATCACCCTTAACCAAATAGAAGTTTAGCCTAGCATAGGCATTATAAACATAAAATTAAATAGAATCTAAGAAGAAAATAAAAGAAAGAAAGAAGAAGAAGAAGAATATTAATTATCCAACCTCTTGCTCTTTCTAAAGAAAAAGAAAACTAGAGAAAAGAAAGAAGAAGAAAACTTAGAGAATTTTATTACAATGGCTAATATCCTACCTATCTACAATATGATCCTCTACAATCATCCAAGGCCCTCTATTTATACACATTTTGGAAGGCTAAATGACAAGAGACAAGCTTTACAAATTTCAAAGGTAGGTATAATAGGTGGGTGAATTTTTCTAACAATTTTCGTCATATTGTATGACAATTTTGATCAGCCAACTTGATGGTCGATTTCGTCAATGTTGGAGGCCTGATCTGATCACATGGTCTTCTAGAAAAAGGTTCCCCTATCAGTTACGGATCCATAGCCGTTGGAGTCAGCTCATTTGCTGATGTGGATAAGCCGATATGGGCAAAATACGAAAACATGTCAGCACAGACGTCATTGCACATCAGCCAACTTGATGGTCGATTTCGTCAATATTAGAGGCATGATCTGATCATATGGTCTTCTAGAAAAAGGTTCCCGTATCAGTTACGGATCCATAGCCATTGGAATCAGCTCATTTTCTGATGTGGATAAGCAGATATGGGCAAAATACGAAAACAGGTCAGCACAGACGTCATTGCACATCAGCCAACTTGATGGTCGATTTCGCTAGGGAAAACGACTCCGTTTCAAGAAGTATAAAACATGAAAAAGATAGATATGCCTCTTAGCTTTGCACGGCTACAAATTTCAGCCTTATTGCTTCAGTGAAACTCCAGATATAGCTGATATGGCAAAATGTGTCGGAACTGGAACTGAACTGGATTTGCCCTTAATTCTAGTAATCTGAAATCACTCAAAGAAACTTGTGAAAAACACCAAATTACATAAAAATATAAAAGATCATAAACACTATTAGACTAAACAATAATAACTCGTATTTGACACAAAACAATAATAAAACATAACTAAAAACTATATAATTATACGAGTTATCACACCCCCACACTTAGATTGTTGCTAGTCCCTAGCAACGACTCAATAAAAATAAAATAAGAAAATCTAATCTAATCCATTTTCGTAGGAAATCACGGTGGCACTTAGCATGTGACACAAGCCTTTAAACCCCTAGGTGTCCCTAGTGGACGAGTTTAGTCTCGTGAGGGTTTACTAGGACGATACCCACAAACATTGAAAACATAAGAAAAACTAAAAATAATAATTATAACTAATCCTTCCAATATAAATTTGAGATAATCATTGGAAAAGTCTTAAAAACTAATCAATAGCTTAAAGAAATTCATAAAAAATTTTGCTTGAATGTAAATAGTTTGAGTTAAGCCAATATTAACATAACATATTTCAATCAAAATAATGCATATTCAAACTTAATCTCAACTTCTCACATGGGATACTCTCTTGATTTTCACTCTTTAAAGTAGTGGTAAAGTGTTTACACTCAATCAATCTCATGAAAACACTTCTACCATATGCTTGCTTGTCCACCTATTCTCCACTAAAAGATCATGCAACTTCATAAATCAAGAGGTCTTTAATCAAGGTTGTAATGGGGCCAAGGGGTTTGTAATGTGGTTGAAGAACAAAAGGATAAAGATATCACAAAGGTTCCAAAGAGTTCATAAAGTTTAGAGACATAAAAAATATTATACAAAGAAACTTCTCAAAACTCTTTACAAGTACATAGTCACCTAGGCCGGATATTCATGTTGGGCCTTTTCTTCATTCTAAACAACTTTGTAACATCTTTTTCTTTTTCCACAAATTCAAGAGATGATTCATATATATATATATTTTTTTACATAGGAATGTATTTTCCAGTATTCCATTTCTTTTTCTCTTGACTTTTCTTTTCTTTCCCCCCCACACTTATTTCTTGTTTCTAACCAAAAAAATATCCCTTGTCTTTGCAACTGGTCTCAAATCATGCTAATTCATCTTTGGAACAAAGGTAAAGATATAAGTATATTTAGGTTAGGGACAAGTTATGGTTACCAAAGAGATAGCTTATTCAATGTAGGCTCAAACTGGTTCACTAAGGGTGTGTTCTCTTGGAACATCAATAAGGGATGGCTGTTTGGCTCTGGTTATAATCCTAATGCCTCTATCATATTCATGTTGTCACATGTATCAATATAGTCTCAAACGGTTTAAAGCAAGTTCTAGAGAATCATGTAATCATAAGAGCACTCAAGAAAGAAATTAGATTGATTTGTATAATGCATCAATCATTTTAGGCTCAAAAACTCACAATGATGATTATACAAGTCAGTTTTAAGTCTAAACATGCTTCTTTCTCAATCAACATATCATATTAACATTGGCTCATAAAAATTAGTATCAAGCTTAATTCTCATGAAAATCTTCTCACTAGTAACCAGTTTAGACCTATGCAATTCATATCTCATCATTGTATTAAAAAGGAACTAAAACACACTAAAAATAATAATAATAAAGACTCATAAAAAAAAATAGTAGACGAAAATAAAAGAAATCCTAAATCATTCACCCCACACTTAATTCTTACATTGTCCTCAATGTAAGTCTATTAACCCAAATGAAAGAATCATGTGTAAGAGAAAAGAACTAATAATATAAGAATAGGAACAACTAGACTCAAAACAAAACAAAACAAACTCATGCAACCTAAATAATCCTAAAATACTAAAGAAAAATTAACAAGTAAACATAAAAAGATTAAAATCAAACTGACAAGGTATGTCTCAAGTCTCCCTTACTCAGACCTTGTTCAGAATGAATACTTCTAAATTGCTTAAAACACAACAAACTTAATTTTTTTTTTTTTTTTTTTGAAAAGAAGAAATCAAACTGACAAGGTATGTCTCAAGTCTCCCTTACTCAGACCTTGTTCAGAATGAATACTTCTAAATGGCTTAAAACGACACAATTTTTTTTTTAAATTAGCAAAATATGTCCCTTACCCCATACTAAAATATGACATTGTCCCCAATGTCAAATTTTAAAGGTAGGATTTAGGAGATATTACCTGCAGAGGTTGCTAACCACTTATTATAACTGAGACACAACAAACAAAATGTTAGATAATGTCACAAAGACAAAGTACAATCCACTCCTTGCTCGTCCATATCTCTTTTTCTTTTTCCGAGCGTTTGCGAAACAACCGTAGCAGATAAACACTCATAAGCTTGGAGCTTTTTGAGTAAATCTTCAATGGTTGTAGCAGAAATTATGGTTCTCCTTGCCTCTAAAAACATGAATCCATTATCCACAGCATTATCTAAATATGAAAGCAAATTACTAAAATAACCATTAATATTAAGCAAACCAATGGGTTTCTTATTTGTGACCAAAGATGACCAAGAAGTCACGCAAGCTATTTCTTCCAATGTACCCAGACCTCCTGGTAAAGCAATGAATGCATCGGCAGAATGGTACATGATTGTTATCCGTTCAGGGATACTCCAGACTTGTATTTCCTTACCCACGGTAGGTCCACAAAAACTTGTGAATAGTTTTGGCACGATTCCTAGAACTGGACTTCCTCCGGCGTGTGCTGCTGTAGCGACTGCTCCCATTAAACCCGTACTACCGCCTCCATAAATCAACTGGATCTTTTGTTGGGCAAGTATTACTCCAACTCTTATGGCTTCATCAGCGAATATGTTATTTTTCCCTGGATAAGCACCTCCAAAGACACAAATTTTTTTAATGCGTTGGGACGAAGTACTTTCCATTTTTTTTTCTTTTTCGAGTGCCTGAAAGAGAATGAGTACATGGTGTAATATATAGAGGACTGAGTAGTGAATCAGACAAGACTAATAATGTCGCCGAAAGTGTATCTGACCTGTCAGAAGAAAATGTTAACCTAACAAAAGATTTTTGCGTGATTTCAGGAAGAAAATCAAAAAGAGAAGAAAAAATCAACCTTAAAAGACAAATAAAAAAAACGAGAATAATTACACAAATCGAACAACACGTAAATTAAACCAAAATAAAGTTATTGCAAATCAAACCAAAAGCTTAAGAGTCATTTATTGTAGTTGTGATTGTGGCTCACATCTTCCTCTGGTTTTACGTCCAGAAACGGCTTAAACGCCTTCTATGAGTCGAGGATATGCTTCCCATCCAGTTTTCTTACAAGCTGGCAAACAGGGTCTTTTAACATCAGATTCCCAAGATGTTGCCATTCCCTTTGGAATTGCGGCCATAAATCAAGAATTTCTCTTTGTACGTCTCCACTAGGATGCGTCTCAAGAGAAAGTTGGATATTACCCAAATTCTCCTTACTCAGTCCATCCTTAATGAATTCAATTTTATCATCTCGATTAGAGGACGAAATCCCAATAGAACGACATTTACCGTTACACGTCCATCGTGCACATTTGTGGCAATTTGAACTCATGCGCTTTGCTCGTCGCTTCTTTGCAAAAGTGCTTCTACCTGTACCTGGTAAATGCAAAACAGGAACATATTCATCTTCACGTACCTTGGCTTCAATTATCCAACGTATGTCTGCAGGAATCCCTTTGTGCATAAGCATTCTTAATCTTTCAAGTCGAACTT
The DNA here is from genome assembly GCA_030761205.1 of Fremontodendron californicum. Classification (NCBI taxonomy): domain Eukaryota; kingdom Viridiplantae; phylum Streptophyta; class Magnoliopsida; order Malvales; family Malvaceae; genus Fremontodendron; species Fremontodendron californicum. Next base: position 8,947,595 of record JAULJL010000037.1, read on the forward strand.
GGTAAAGCTTCAGTAAAATATTTCGAGGAAAAGGAGGAAATCGTTTCTGCAATCTTGTGAGAATATCATCCATCCTTAAAAAAAAATAAAAATAAAATTGAAAGAGAAATTGGAAGAGAAATTTATATACAATATCAGTTTTGTGGGTAGCTGATGGAACCGACTTAAATAATCACGGAGTACCGTTATCCGCCATTTAGCCGGGGTTAAAAAAAAATAAAAATTATATTTACATCTAGTTATTTTCAAAACAAGGATCAGAAAGAAAAACAACATAAAAAGAAAAAAACTCAAAAACAAAACACTCTAAATAAAATCCTAAATTCTTCCCCCCACACATAATTTTTACATTGTCATTAATGTAATGCTATTATCCCCCAATGCAAGAATTATATGTAAGAGAAAAGAACTATTAAACAAAAGAAACTTATGCAGCCTAAATGAACTTAAAAACAGTAAACACAATTAACAAAGAAACATAAGAAATAAAAATAAAAACAATAAAAATAATAAAAGAAAAAGGAAAAGAAAGAGAAAGAGAAAGAGAAAGCAAATCTGAATATGGAAGGTTGGCAATTTCATCTTTAATTGGGCTGCCTTCCCAATTAACACTTGAGTTAGTGTTTTGAATCTAACCAACACCCCTTCTTGGCTTTTTAGGCTTGTCAGGCTCATACATGAAATTTCCCAAATTTATGCGTTTGAGAGGAAGCTTTCTTTGCACAACAGTGGATGCATTCTCCATTACAAGTATTATTCCATCATCCTTGGTGGTGCATATCTCATCGAGGAATGGTGCATCTTTTGGTACTTGTTGAATGACATCCACAAACAAACTGTTTAAGGTTTCCAGCGTGTCTTGTTCATGTTCATCCTCCTTGAACTTTGCGAATCTACTAGGAAAAGATGGAGAAGAAACATTAGTAAAAATTGGAATCTCAAACGTTACCTCAGGTGCCGAAATACTCTTATTTGGATCATTGGCTTCATTATCCTCAAGAATAGAATCCATCTCTAATTCTGTCTCATCCTCATCTTGTTCATCATTCCTCAAGGTCACAATAGTAGTATTCTCCTTTGGGTTAATCATTGTTTGGGCAGAGAGTTCTTCAGATCTTTGTGCTACCCATACCACCATACTACTAGCCAATTGGCTCATTTGCTTTTCCAAACTCTTGATGCTTGCCCTTGTTTCCTGTTGAAACTGCAAAGTATTAGTAACAAGAGAATCGACAAGATCTTCTAAAGAAGTACCTGAGTTTTGAGTCATATGTGGTGGTTGAAGAAGATCTGGTTCTTGAGACCATGATTGATTGAAGCTAGATGGATGAGTGTAATTGGCATAAGGATCTTCTTCTTGGTAATTTTCTGAGTAGCCATAATTAGTATGATCCCACCATCCCTCATGGTAAGTGTTTGAGTAATGATCATACTGTTGGTCTTGGAACACTTGATGGCCTTGACATCCTCCCATGGCCAATTGTTGAACTGGGTAGGTGAGATTGGCTTGTTGATTTTCCATGTTCATGTATGCCACCAACTCTTCAAGTGTTAGATTGCTCAATTCCATCATTTTTTTTTTTTTTTTCAAAATTTGATAAGAAAAACTTGTATGTACAAGAAAATAGAACTAATTAGAACTGAAAATAAGAATAAACCAAGTAACAAATAAACTAAAGAAAACAATCCCCGGCAACGGCGCCAAAAATTTGATGCACCCAAAAGAGTGTATCTTATTTAACCTTGCACTAAAAAGATCAATTGTAAGTATAATGATTAGCAAGGGTCGAGTCCTCAGGGATTGGGTTTTAATCTATGAGTTATTAGTTTATAACTTACGTTCAAAGAAAACAATAAAAGAAAAGGGGTTTTTGAAGCCAGATTTAAACTAAAGTAAATAATAAGAATAAGATGCAAGGCGGTATAACCAGCCAATAAAAATAAATATACTTTTAAAAATAAGCAAACTAGAAAAGTAAGAAAACAAGTAAGTAAGAAGAATCAAATATGAAAAATATGGTTAAGGTTTCATTCTCCACCACTAGACATTATTAAGAATCAATTTCAGATCTATCAATATCAACCAACTATCAAAGTTAACAACCGTAGATAACAACAAGCTCTGTTACCCCAATCTTTCCTTAGTTTGTCGTTAAATAGAACAAGCTCTCTATTTAATCTCTAACCATTAAACAACCTAGAATAAGCTCTCTAAATTCAATTTAATGGCAGCTTTATGATGAGAAAGATAGGTTGATCTAAGCAACAAACACATAAGCTCGGATTGTTCAACTTAGGTTATGTTCCACTTTGCAATTATTGAAAACTTGACCATAATCATTAATCACAAATTGCCACTTATGAATAGGAAATCAAGACAATTACACGGATCAAGACTCCTAAACTAGCAATAGATAATTATCAAGATCTATCTAGTTGTACACCTAAATAAATCAAGACAACATCATGAACAATTCTTGTAGAAGAACATAAGCAACTTTGATAGAAAATTAATGATAGATAGAATCTGAAAATCAATCACAAAACATGTCTAGGGCTTTGAAATCACCCTTAACCAAATAGAAGTTTAGCCTAGCATAGGCATTATAAACATAAAATTAAATAGAATCTAAGAAGAAAATAAAAGAAAGAAAGAAGAAGAAGAAGAATATTAATTATCCAACCTCTTGCTCTTTCTAAAGAAAAAGAAAACTAGAGAAAAGAAAGAAGAAGAAAACTTAGAGAATTTTATTACAATGGCTAATATCATACCTATCTACAATATGATCCTCTACAATCATCCAAGGCCCTCTATTTATACACATTTTGGAAGGCTAAATGACAAGAGACAAGCTTTACAAATTTCAAAGGTAGGTATAATAGGTGGGGAATTTTTCTAACAATTTTCGTCATATTGTATGACAATTTTGATCAGCCAACTTGATGGTCGATTTCGTCAATGTTGGAGGCCTGATCTGATAACATGGTCTTCTAGAAAAAGGTTCCCCTATTAGTTACGGATCCATAGCCGTTGGAATCAGCTCATTTGCTGATGTGGATAAGCAGATATGGGCAAAATACGAAAACATGTCAGCACAGACGTCATTGCACATCAGCCAACTTGATGGTCGATTTCGTCAATATTAGAGGCATGATCTGATCATATGGTCTTCTAGACAAAGGTTCCCGTATCAGTTACGGATCCATAGCCATTGAAATCAGCTCATTTGCTGATGTGGATAAGCAGATATGGGCAAAATACGAAAACAGGTCAGCACAGACGTCATTGCACATCAGCCAACTTGATGGTCGATTTCGCTAGGGAAAACGACTCCGTTTCAAGAAGTATAAAACATGAAAAAGATAGATATGCCTCTTAGGTTTGCACGGCTACAAATTTCAGCCTTATTGCTTCAGTGAAACTCCAGATATAGCTGATATGGCAAAATGTGTCGGAACTGGAACTGAACTGGATTTGCCCTTAATTCTAGTAATCTGAAATCACTCAAAGAAACTTGTGAAAAACACCAAATTACATAAAAATATAAAAGATCATAAACACAATTAGACTAAACAATAATAACTCGTATTTGACACAAAACAATAATAAAACATAACTAAAAACTATATAATTATACGAGTTATCAGTGGTGGAGAATGAAACCTTAACCATATTTTTCATATTTGATTCTTCTTACTTACTTGTTTTCTTACTTTTCTAGTTTGCTTATTTTTAAAAGTATATTTATTTTTATTGGCTGGTTATACCGCCTAATTTAGTATATATATTTTTATTGGCTGGTTATACCGCCTTGCATCTTCTTCTTATTATTTACTTTAGTTTAAATCTGGCTTCAAAAACCCCTTTTCTGTTATTGTTTTCTTTGAACGTAAGTTATAAACTAATAACTCATAGATTAAAACCCAATCCCTGAGGACTCGACCCTTGCTAATCATTATACTTACAATTGATCTTTTTAGTGCAAGGTTAAATAAGATACACTCTTTTGGGTGCATCAAATTTTTGGCGCCGTTGCCGGGGATTGTTTTTTTTAGTTTATTTGTTACTTGGTTTATTCTTATTTTCAGTTCTAATGATATTTATTTTCTTGTACATACGGGTTTTTCTTATCAAATTTTGAAAAAAAAAAAAAACGATGGAATTGAGCAATCTAACACTTGAAGAGTTGGTGGCATACATGAACATAGAGAATCAACAAGCCAAGCTGATGCACCCAAAAGAGTGTATCTTATTTAACCTTGCACTAAAAAGATCAATTGTAAGTATAGTAGTTAGCAAGGGTCGAGTCCTCAGGGATTGGGTTTTAGTTTATAAGTTAATAGTTTAAAACTTAAATTCAAGAACAATAAAAGAAAAGGGGTTTTTGAAGCCAGATTTAAACTAAAGTAAATAATAAGAATAAGATGCAAGGCGGTATAACCAGCCAATAAAAATATATATACTAAATTAGGCGGTATAACCAGCCAATAAAAATAAAACAAAGTTAATATACAAATTAGGCGGTATAACCAGCCAATACAAATAAAACAAAGTTAATATACTGATGCACCCAAAAGAGTGTATCTTATTTAACCTTGCACTAAAAAGATCAATTGTAAGTATAGTAGTTAGCAAGGGTCGAGTCCTCAGGGATTGGGTTTTAATTTATGAGTTATTAGTTTAAAACTTACATTCAAAGAACACAATAAAAGAAAAGGGTTTTTTGAAATCAGATTTAAACTAAAGTAAATAATAAGAATAAGATGCAAGGCGGTATAACCAGCCAATAAAAATATATATACTAAATTAGGCGGTATAACCAGCCAATAAAAATATATATACTAAATTAGGCGGTATAACCAGCCAATAAAAATAAAACAAAGTTAATATACAAATTAGGCGGTATAACCAGCCAATAAAAATAAATATACTTTTAAAAATAAGCAAACTAGAAAAGTAAGAAAACAAGTAAGTAAGAAGAATCAAATATGAAAAATATGGTTAAGGTTTCATTCTCCACCACTAGACATCATTAAGAATCAATTTCAAATCTATCAATATCAACCAACTATCAAAGCTAACAACCGTAGATAACAACAAGCTATGTTACCCCAATCTTTCCTTAGTTTGTCGTTAAATAGAACAAGCTCTCTATTTAATCTCTAACCATTAAACAACCTAGAATAAGCTCTCTAAATTCAATTTAATGGCAGCTTTATGATGAGAAAGATAGGTTGATCTAAGCAACAAACACATAAGCTCGGATTGTTCAACTTAGGTTATGTTCCACTTTGCAATTATTGAAAACTTGACCATAATCATTAATCACAAATTGCCACTTATGAATAGGAAATCAAGACAATTACACGGATCAAGACTCCTAAACTAGCAATAGATAATTATCAAGATCTATCTAGTTGTACACCTAAATAAATCAAGATAACATCATGAACAATTCTTGTAGAAGAACATAATCAACTTTGATAGAAAATTAATGATAGATAGAATCTGAAAATCAATCACAAAACATGTCTAGGGCTTTGAAATCACCCTTAACCAAATAGAAGTTTAGCCTAGCATAGGCATTATAAACATAAAATTAAATAGAATCTAAGAAGAAAATAAAAGAAAGAAAGAAGAAGAAGAAGAATATTAATTATCCAGCTTCTTGCTCTCTCTAAAGAAAAAGAAAACTAGAGAAAAGAAAGAAGAAGAAAACTTAGAGAATTTTATTACAATGGCTAATATCCTACCTATGTACAATATGATCCTCTACAATCATCCAAGGCCCTCTATTTATACACATTTTGGAGGGCTAAATGACAAGAGACAAGCTTTACAAATTTCAAAGGTAGGTATAATAGGTGGGTGCATTTTTCTAACAATTTTCGTCATATTGTATGACCATTTTGATCAGCCAACTTGATGGTCGATTTTGTCAACCTTGGAGGCCTGATCTGATCACATAGTCTTCTAGAAAAATGTTTCCCTATGAGTTACTGATTCATAGCCGTTGGAATCAGCTCATTTTCTGATGTGGAGAAGAAGATATGGGCAAAATACGAAAACAGGTCAGCACAGACGTCATTGCACATCAGCCAACTTGATGGTCGATTGCTTCAATATTGGAGGCTTTATCTGATCACATGGTCTTCTAGACAAATGTTCCCCTATCAGTTAGTGATCCATAGCCGTTGGAATTAGCTCATTTTCTGATGTGTATCGGACGATATGGTCAAAATGCCAAAACTGCTCAGGACAGACGTCATTGCACATCAGCCAACTTGATGGTTGATTTCGCTAGGGAAAACGACTCCGTTTCAAGAAGTGTAAAACATGAAAAAGATAGATATGCCTCTTAGCTTTGCACGGTTAAAGTTTCAGCTTTATTGCTTCAGTGAAACTCCAGATATAGCTGATATGGAAAAAGGTGTCGGAATTGGAACTGAACTGGATTTGCCCTTAATTCTAGTAATCTGAAATCACTCAAAGAAACTTGTGAAAAACACCAAATTACATAAAAATATAAAAGATCATAAACACAATTAGACTAAACAATAATAACTCGTATTTGACACAAAACAATAATAAAACATAACTAAAAACTATATAATTATACGAGTTATCATATACAAATTAGGCGGTATAACCAGCCAATAAAAATAAATATAGTCTTAAAAATAAGCAAACGAGAAAAGTAAGAAAACAAGTAAGTAAGACAAATCAAATATGAAAAATATGGTTAAGGTTTCATTCTCCACCACTAGACATCATTAAGAATCAATTTCATATCTATCAACATTAACAAACTATCAAAGTTAACAACCGTAGATAACAACAAGCTCTGTTATCCCAATCTTTCCTTAGTTTGTCGTTTAATAGAACAAGCTCTCTATTTAATCTCTAACCATCAAACAACCTAGAATAAGCTCTCTAAGTTCAATTTAATGGCAGCTTTATGATGAGAAAGATAGGTTGATCTAAGCAACAAACACATAAGCTCGGATTGTTCAACTTAGGTTATGTTCCACTTTGCAATTATTGAAAACTTGACCATAATCATTAATCACAAATTGCCACTTATGAATAGGAAATCAAGACAATTACACGGATCAAGACTCCTAAACTAGCAATAGATAATTATCATGATCTATCTAGTTGTACACCTAAATAAATCAAGACAACATCATGAACAATTCTTGTAGAAGAACATAAGCAACTTTGATAGAAAATTAATGATAGATAGAATCTGAAAATCAATCACAAAACATGTCTAGGGCTTCGAAATCACCCTTAACCAAATAGAAGTTTAGCCTAGCATAGGCATTATAAACATAAAATTAAATAGAATCTAAGAAGAAAATAAAAGAAAGAAAGAAAGAAGAAGAAGAAGAATATTAACTATCCAACCTCTTGCTCTTTCTAAAGAAAAAGAAAACTAGAGAAAAGAAAGAAGAAGAAAACTTAGAGAATTTTATTACAATGGCTAATATCCTACCAATGTACAATATGATCCCTTACAATCATCCAATGCCCTCTATTTATACACATTTTGGAGGGCTAAATGACAAGAGACAAGCTTTACAAATTTCAAAGGTAGGTATAATAGGTGGGTGCATTTTCTAACAATTTTCGTCATACATGACGATTTTGATCAGCCAACTTGATGGTCGATTTTGTCAATTTTGCAGGCCTTATCTGATCACATGGTCTTCTAGAAAAATGTTACCCTATCAGTTACTGATCCATAGCCGTTAGAATCAGCTCATTTGCTGATGTGGATAAGAAGATATGGGCAAAATACGAAAACAGGTCAGCACAGACGTCATTGCACATCAGCCAACTTCATGGTCGATTTCGCTAGGGAAAACGACTCCGTTTCAAGAAGTGTAAAACATGAAAAAGATAAATATGCCTCTTAGCTTTGCACGGCTACAAATTGCAGCCTTATTGCTTCAGTGAAACTCGAGATATAGCTGATATGGAAAAAGGTGTCGGAATTGGAACTGAACTGGATTTACCCTTAATTCTAGTAATCTGAAATCACTCAAAGAAACTTGTGAAAAACACCAAAATACATAAAGATCATAAACATAATTAGACTAAACAATAATAACTCGTATTTGACACAAAACAATAATAAAACATAACTAAAAACTATATAATTATACGAGTTATCACACCCCCACACTTAGATTGTTGCTAGTCCCTAGCAACGACTCAATAAAAATAAAATAAGAAAATCTAATCTAATCCACTTTCGTAGGAAATCACGGTGGCACTTAGCATGTGACACAAGCCTTTAAACCCCTAGGTGTCCCTAGTGGACGAGTTTAGTCTCGTGAGGGTTTACTAGAACGATACCCACAAACATTGAAAAACTAAAATATAAATAAACTACATATACTAAAAATATTTACTCCTAATCCTTTCAATACAAATTAGAGACAATATTTGAACAAGTCTTATAAACTAATCAATAGCTTAAAGAATTTCACAAAAAATCATGCTTGAATGTAAATTGTTTGAGTTAAGCCAATATTAACATAACATATTTCAATCAAAATAGTGCATATTCAAACTTAATCTCAACTACTCACATGGGATACCCTCATGATTTTCACTCTTTAAAGTAGTGGTGAAGTGTTTACACTCAATCAATCTCATGAAAACAGTTCTACCATATTCTTGCTTGTCCACCTATTCTCCACTATTTAGATCATACAACTTCATGAATCAAGAGGTCTTTAATCAAGGTTGTAATGGGGCCAAGGGGTTTGTAATGTGGTTGAAGAACAAAAGGATAATGATATCACAAAGGTTCCAAAGAGTTCATAAAGTTTAGAGACATAAAAAGATCATACAAATAAAACTTCTCAAAACTCTTATAAAGCACATAATAACATAGGCTAAATATTCATGTTGAGCCTTTGCATCATTCTAACCAACTTTGTAACATCTTTTTTTTTTTTTTTTTTTTTTTTACTTTAACTAGAAGTTCAAGAGAAGTTTTTTTTTTTTTTTTTTTAATATGGGAATGTATTTGACAATGATCCCTTTCTTTTTCTCTTGACTTTTTTCTTTCTTTTCCCCCCACACTTATTTCTTGTTTCTAACCCAAATTTTCAATAAATCTTCCTTGTCTTTGCAACTTGTCTCAAAACATGCTAATTCATCTTTGGAACAAAGGTAAAGATATAAGTATATTTAGGTTAGGGACAAGTTATAGTTACCAACGAGATAGCTTATTCAATGTAGGCTCAAATTGGTTCACTAAGGGTGTGTTCTCTTGGAACATTAATAATGGATGGCTGTTTGGCTCTGGTTATAATCCTAATGCCTCTATCATATTCATGTTGTCACATGTATCAATATAGTCTCAAACGGTTTAAAGCAAGTTCTAGAGAATCATGTAATCATAAGAGCACTCAAGAAAGAAATTAGATTGATTTGTATAATGCATCAATCATTATAGGCTCAAAAACTCACAAGGATGATTATACAAGTCAGATTAAGTCTAAACATGCTTCTTTCTCAATCAACATATCATATTAACATTGGCTCATAAAAAGGTTGACATCAAGCTCAATTCTCATGAAAATCTTCTCACTAATAAATCTGTTTTAGACTTATGCAATTCATATCTCATCATTGTATTAAAAAGGAACTAAAACTCAAAAAAAAAAAAAATAATAATAATAATAAAGACTCATAAAAAAAATAGTAGACAAAATAAAAGAAATCCTAAATCATTCCCCCACACTTAATTCTTACATTGTCCTCAATGTAAGTCTATTAACTCAAATGAAAGAATCATGTGTAAGAGAAAAGAACTAATAACATAAGAATAGGAAAAGCTAAGACTCAAAACAAAACAAACTCATGCAACCTGAATAATCTTAAAATACTAAACAAAAATTAACAAGTAAACATAAAAAGATTAAAATCAAACTGACAAGGTGTGTCTCAAGTCTCCCTTACTCAGACCTTGTTCAGAATGAATACTTCTAAATTGCGTAAAATACAACAAACCTTTTTTTTTTTTTTTGAAAAGAAGAAATCAAACTGACAAGGTATGTCTCAAGTCTCCCTTACTCAGAACTTGTTCAGAATGAATACTTCTAAATTGCTTAAAACACAACAAACTTTTTTTTTATTTATTTTTTTTTAAAAATTAGCAAAATATGTCTCTTACCCCCTACTAAAATATGACATTGTCCCCAATGTCAAATTTTAAAGGTAGAATTTAGGAGATATTACCAGCAGAGGTTGCTAACCACTTATTATAACTGAGACACAACAAACAAAATGTTAGATAATGTCACAAAGACAAAGTGCAATCCACTCCTTGCTCGTCCATATCTCTTTTTCTTTTTCCGAGCGTTTGCGAAACAACCATAGCAGATAAACACTCATAAGCTTGGAGCTTTTTGAGTAAATCTTCAATGGTTGTAGCAGAAATTATGGTTCTCCTTGCCTCTGAAAACATGAATCCATTATCCACAGCATTATCTAAATATGAAAGCAAATTACTAAAATAACCATTAATATTAAGCAAACCAATGGGTTTCTTATTTGTGACCAAAGATGACCAAGAAGCCACGCAAGCTATTTCTTCCAATGTACCCAGACCTCCTGGTAAAGCAATGAATGCATCGGCAGAATGATACATGATTGTTATCCGTTCAGGGACACTCCAGACTTGTATTTCCTTACCCACGGTAGGTCCACAAAAACTTGTGAATAGTTTTGGCATGATTCCTAGAACTGGACTTCCTCCGGCGTGTGCTGCTGTAGCGACTGCTCCCATTAAACCCGTACTACCGCCTCCATAAATCAAGTGGATCTTTTGTTGGGCAAGTATTACTCCAACTCTTATGGCTTCATCAGCGAATATGTTATTTTTCCCTGGATAAGCACCTCCAAAGACACAAATTTTTTTAATGCGTTGGGACGAAGTACTTTCCATTTTTTTTTTCGAGTGCCTGAAAGAGAATGAGTACATGGTGTAATATATAGAGGACTGAGTAGTGAATCAGACAAGAGTAATAATGTCGCCGAAAGTGTATCTGACCTGTCAGAAGAAAATGTTAACCTAACAAAAGATTTTTGCGTGATTTCAGGAAGAAAATCAAAAAGAGAAGAAAAAATCAATCGTAAAAGACAAATAAAAAAAAACGAGAATAATTACACAAATCGAACAACACGTAAATTAAACCAAAATAAAGTTATTGCAAATCAAACCAAAAGCTGAGAAGTCGTTTATTGTAGTTGTGATTGTGGCTCACATCTTCCTCTGGTTTTACGTCCAGAAACGGCTTAAACGCCTTCTATGAGTCGAGGATATGCTTCCCATCCAGTTTTCTTACAAGCTGGCAAACAGGGTCTTTTAACATCAGATTCCCAAGATGTTGCCATTCCCTTTGGAATTGCGGCCATAAATCAAGAATTTCTCTTTGTACGTCTCCACTAGGATGCGTCTCAAGAGAAAGTTGGATATTACCCAAATTCTCCTTACTCAGTCCATCCTTAATGAATTCAATTTTATCATCTCGATTAGAGGACGGAATCCCAATAGAACGACATTTACCGTTACACGTCCATCGTGCACATTGGTGGCAATTTGAACTCATGCGCTTTGCTCGTCGCTTCTTTGCAAAAGTGCTTCTACCTGTACCTGGTAAATGCAAAACAGGAAGATATTCATCTTCACGTACCTTGGCTTCAATTATCCAACGTATGTCTTCATGAATCCCTTTGTGCATAAGCATTCTTAATCTTTCAAATCGAACTTGGTAAAGCTTTAGTAAAATATTTCGAGGAAAAGGAGGAAATCGTTTCTGCAATCTTGTGAGAATATCATCCATCCTGAAAAAAAAAATGAAAGAGAAATTGATAACTCGTATAATTATATAGTTTTTAGTTATGTTTTATTATTGTTTTGTGTCAAATACGAGTTATTATTGTTTAGTCTAATTGTGTTTATGATCTTTTATATTTTTATGTAATTTGGTGTTTTTCACAAGTTTCTTTGAGTGATTTCAGATTACTAGAATTAAGGGCAAATCCAGTTCAGTTCCAATTCCGACACCTTTTTCCATATCAGCTATATCTGGAGTTTCACTGAAGCAATAAGGCTGAAATTTGTAGCCGTGCAAAGCTAAGAGGCATATCTATCTTTTTCATGTTTTACACTTCTTGAAACGGAGTCGTTTTCAAAAGCGAAATCGACCATCAAGTTGGCTGATGTGCAATGACATCTGTGCTGAGCTGTTTTCGTATTTTGCCCATATCTGCTTATCCACATCAGAAAATGAGCTGATTCCAATGGCTATGGATCCGTAACTGATACGGCCACCTTTGTCTAGAAGACCATATGATCAGATCAGGCCTCTAATATTGACGAAATCGACCATCAAGTTGGCTGATGTGCAATGACGTCTGTGCTGACCTGTTTTCGTATTTTGCCCATATCTGCTTATCCACATCAGCAAATGAGCTGATTCCAACGGCTATGGATCCGTGACTGGTAGGGGAACCTTTGTCTAGAAGACCATGTGATCAGATCAGGCCTCCAACATTGACGAAATCGACCATCAAGTTGGCTGATCAAAATTGTCATACAATATGACGAAAATTGTTAGAAAAATTCACCCACCTATTATACCTACCTTTGAAATTTGTAAAGCTTGTCTCTTGTCATTTAGCCCTCCAAAATGTGTATAAATAGAGGGCCTTGGATGATTGTAGAGGATCATATTGTACATAGGTAGGATATTAGCCATTTTAATAAAATTCTCTAAGTTTTCTTCTTCTTTCTTTTCTCTAGTTTTCTTTTTCTTTAGAGAGAGCAAGAGGTTGGATAATTAATATTCTTCCTCTTCTTCTTTCTTTCTTTTATTTTCTTCTTAGATTTTCTTTAATTTTATGTTTATGTTTATAATGCCTATGCTAGGCTAAACTTCTATTTAGTTAAGGGTGATTTCAAAGCCCTAGACATGTTTTGTGATTGATTTTCAGATTCTATCTATCATTAATTTTCTATCAAAGTTGCTTATGTTCTTCTACAAGAATTGTTCATGATGTTGTCTTGATTTATTTAGGTGTACAACTAGATAGATCTTGATAATTATCTATTGCTAGTTTAGGAGTCTTGATCCGTGTAATTGTCTTGATTTCCTATTCATAAGTGGCAATTTGTGATTAATGATTATGGTCAAGTTTTCAATAATTGCAAAGTGGAACATAACCTAAGTTGAACAATCCGAGCTTATGTGTTTGTTGCTTAGATCAACCTATCTTTCTCATCATAAAGCTGCCATTAAATTGAATTTAGAGAGCTTATTCTAGGTTGTTTAATGGTTAGAGATTAAATAGAGAGCTTGTTCTATTTAACGACAAACTAAGGAAAGATTGGGGTAACAGAGCTTGTTGTTATCTACGGTTGTTAACTTTGATAGTTGGTTGATATTGATAGATCTGAAATTGATTCTTAATGATGTCTAGTGGTGGAGAATGAAACCTTAACCATATTTTTCATATTTGATTCTTCTTACTTACTTGTTTTCTTACTTTTCTAGTTTGCTTATTTTTATTGGCTGGTTATACCGCCTAATTTGTATATTAACTTTGTTTTATTTTTATTGGCTGGTTATACCGCCTAATTTAGTATATATATTTTTATTGGCTAGTTATACCGCCTAATTTAGTATATATATTTTTATTGGCTGGTTATACCGCCTTGCATCTTATTCTTATTATTTACTTTAGTTTAAATCTGATTTCAAAAACCCCTTTTCTTTTATTGTTCTTGAATTTAAGTTTTAAACTATCAACTGATAAACTAAAACCCAATCCCTGAGGACTCGACCCTTGCTAACTACTATACTTACAATTGATCTTTTTAGTGCAAGGTTAAATAAGATACACTCTTTTGGGTGCATCAAGTTTTTGGCGCCGTTGCCGGGGATTGTTTTCTTTAGTTTATTTGTTACTTGGTTTATTCTTATTTTCAGTTCTAATTAGTATTATTTTCTTGTACATACATGTTTTTCTTTTCAAATTTTGAAAAAAAAAAAAAAAAAAAAACAATGGAATTGAGCAATCTAACACTTGAAGAGTTGGTGGCATACATGAACATGGAGAATCAACAAGCCAAGCTCACCTCCCCAGTTCAACAATTGGCCATAGGAGGATGTCAAGGCCATCAAGTGTTCGAAGACCAACAGTATGATCATTACTCAAACACTTACCATGAGGGATGGTGGGATCATACTAATTATGGCTACTCGAAAAATTACCAAGAAGTAGATCCTTATGCCAATTACACTCATCCATCTAGCTTCAATCAATCATGGTCTCAAGAACCAGATCTTTTTCAACCACCACATATGACTCAAAACTCAGGTACTTCTTTAGAAGATCTTGTCTATTCTCTTGTTACTGATTCTTTGCAATTTCAACAGGAAACAAGGGCAAGCATCCAGAGTTTGGAAAAGCAAATGAGCCAATTGGCTAGTAGTATGGTGGGATGGGTAGCACAAAGATCTGAAGAACTCCCAGCCCAAACGATGGTTAACCCAAAGGAGAATGCTACTATTGTGACCTTGAAGAATGAGAAACAAGATGAGGATGAAACAAAATTAGAGATGGATTCTATTCTTGAGGATAATGAAGCCAAAGATCCAAATAAGAGTATTTCGGCACCTGAGGTAACGTTTAAGGTTTCACTTTTTGCTAATGTTTCTTCTCCACCTTTTCCTAGTAGATTTGCAAAGTTCAAGGAGGAAGAACATGAACAACACATGCCGAAAACCTTAAACAACTTGTTTGTGGAGGTCATTCAACAAGTATCAAAATATGCTCCATTCCTCGATGACATATGCACCACAAAGGATGATGGAATAATACTTGTAATGGAGAATGCATCCACTGTTGTGCAAAGAAAGCTTCCTCTCAAACGCATAAATTTGGGAAATTTCATGTATGAGCCTGACAAGCCTAAAATGCCAAGAAGGGGTGTTGGTTAGGTTCAAAACACTAAATCAAGTGCTAATTGGGGGAGGCGGCCTAATTAGTGAAAGCATTGCCAAACTGCCATCCTCAGATTTGCTCTCTTTTTCTTTATCTTTTTCTTATCTTTCTTTGCTAATTGTGTTTAGTGTTTTTAAGTTCATTTAGGCTGCATAAGTTTATTTTGTTTAATAGTTCTTTTCACTTACACATGATTCTTTCATTTGGGTTAATAGCATTACATTAATGACAATGTAAAAATTATGTGTGGGGGAAAGAATTTAGGATTTTATTTAGAGTGTTTTGTTTTTGAGTCTTCTTATGCTGTTTTTCTTTCTGATCCTTGTTTTGAAAATAACTAGATGTAAATATAATTTTTATTTTTTTTTACCCCGGTTAAATGGCGGATAACGGTACTCCGTGATTATTTAAATCGGTTTCATCAGCTACCCACAAAACTGATATTGTATATAAATTTCTCTTCCAATTTCTCTTTCAATTTTTTTTCATTTTTTTTTTCAGGATGGATGATATTCTCACAAGATTGCATAAACGATTTCCTCCTTTTCCTCGAAATATTTTACTGAAGCTTTACCAAGTTCGATTTGAAAGATTAAGAATGCTTATGCACAAAGGGATTCCTGAAGACATACGTTCGATAATTGAAGCCAAGGTACGTGAAGATGAATATCTTCCTGTTTTGCATTTACCAGGTACAGGTAGAAGCACTTTTGCAAAGAAGCGACGAGCAAAGCGCATGAGTTCAAACTGCCACAAATGTGCACGATGGACGTGTAACGGTAAATGTCGTTCTATTGGGATTCCGTCCTCTAATCGAGATGATAAAATTGAATTCATTAAGGATGGACTGAGTAAGGAGAATTTGGGTAATATCCAACTTTCTCTTGAGACGCATCCTAGTGGAGACGTACAAAGAGAAATTCTTGATTTATGCCTGCAATTCCAAAGGGAATGGCAACATCTTGGGAATCTGATGTTAAAAGACCCTGTTTGCCAGCTTGTAAGAAAACTGGATGGGAAGCATATCCTCGACTCATAGAAGGCGTTTAAGCCGTTTCTGGACGTAAAACCAGAGGAAGATGTGAGCCACAATCACAACTACAATAAATGACTTCTCAGCTTTTGGTTTGATTTGCAATAACTTTATTTTGGTTTAATTTACGTGTTGTTCGATTTGTGTAATTATTCTCGTTTTTTTTTTATTTGTCTTTTACGGTTGATTTTTTCTTCTCTTTTTGATTTTCTTCCTGAAATCACGCAAAAATCTTTTGTTAGGTTAACATTTTCTTCTGACAGGTCAAATACACTTTCGGCGACATTATTACTCTTGACTTTTACGGTTGATTTTTCTTCTCTTTTTGATTTTCTTCCTGAAATCACGCAAAAATCTTTTGTTAGGCACTCGAAGAAAAAAAAATGGAAAGTACTTCGTCCCAACGCATTAAAAAAATTTGTGTCTTTGGAGGTGCTTATCCAGGGAAAAATAACATATTCGCTGATGAAGCCATAAGAGTTGGAGTAATACTTGCCCAACAAAAGATCCACTTGATTTATGGAGGCGGTAGTACGGGTTTAATGGGAGCAGTCGCTACAGCAGCACACGCCGGAGGAAGTCCAGTTCTAGGAATCGTGCCAAAACTATTCACAAGTTTTTGTGGACCTACCGTGGGTAAGGAAATACAAGTCTGGAGTATCCCTGAACGGATGACAATCATGTACCATTCTGCCGATGCATTCATTGCTTTACCAGGAGGTCTGGGTACATTGGAAGAAATAGCTTGCGTGGCTTCTTGGTCATCTTTGGTCACAATTAAGAAACCCATTGGTTTGCTTAATATTAATGGTTATTTTAGTAATTTTCTTTCATATTTAGATAATGCTGTGGATAATGGATTCATGTTTTCAGAGGCAAGGAGAACCATAATTTCTGCTACAACCATTGAAGATTTACTCAAAAAGCTCCAAGCTTATGAGTATTTATCTGCTACGGTTGTTTCGCAAACGCTCGGAAAAAGAAAAAGAGATATGGACGAGCAAGGAGTGGACTGCACTTTGTCTTTGTGACATTATCTAACATTTTGTTTGTTGTGTCTCAGTTATAATAAGTGGTTAGCAACCTCTGCAGGTAATATCTCCTAAATTCTACCTTTAAAATTTGACATTGGGGACAATGTCATATTTTAGTAGGGGGTAAGGGACATATTTTGCTAATTTTAAAAAAAAAAAAAAATTAAGAAGTATTCATTCTGAACAAGGTTTGAGTAAGGGAGACTTGAGACATACCTTGTCAGTTTGATTTCTTCTTTTCAAAAAAAAAAAAAAGTTTGTTGTGTTTTAAGCAATTTAGAAGTATTCATTCTGAACAAGGTCTGAGTAAGGGAGACTTGAGACATACCTTGTCAGTTTGATTTTAATCTTTTTACGTTTACTTGTTAATTTTTGTTTAGTATTTTAGGATTATTTAGGTTGCATGAGTTTGTTTTGTTTTGAGTCTAGTTATTCCTATTCTTATGTTATTAGTTCTTTTCTCTTACACATGATTCTTTCATTTGGGTTAATAGACTTACATTGAGGACAATGTAAGAATTAAGTGTGGGGGGAATGATTTTGGATTTCTTTTATTTTTGTCTACTATTTTTTTTTATGAGTCTTTATTATTATTATTATTATTATTATTTTTTAGTGTGTTTTAGTTCCTTTTTAATACAATGATGAGATATGAATTGCATAAGTCTAAAACATATTTATTAGTGAGAAGATTTTCATGAGAATTGAGCTTGATGTCAACCTTTTTATGAGGCAATGTTAATATGATATGTTGATTGAGAAAGAAGCATGTTTAGACTTGATATTGACTTGTATAATCATCCTTGTGAGTTTTTGAGCCTATAATGATTGATACATTATACAAATCAATCTAATTTCTTTCTTGAGTGCTCTTACGATTACATGATTCTCTAGAACTTGCTTTAAACCGTTTGAGACTATATTGGTACATGTGACAACATGAATATGATAGAGGCATTAGGATTATAACCAGAGCCAAACAGCCATCCCTTATTGATGTTCCAAGAGAACACACCCTTAGTGAACCAATTTGAGCCTACATTGAATAAGCTATCTCTTTGGTAACCATAACTTGTCCCTAACCTAAATATACTTATATCTTTACCTTTGTTCCAAAGATGAATTAGCATGTTTTGAGACAAGTTGCAAAGACAAGGAAGATTTATTGAAAATTTGGGTTAGAAACAAGAAATAAGTGTGGGGGGAAAAGAAAGAAAAAAGTCAAGAGAAAAAGAAAGGGATCATTGTCAAATACATTCCCATATTAAAAAAAAAAAACTTCTCTTGAACTTCTAGTTAAAGTAAAAAAAAAAAAAAAAGATGTTACAAAGTTGGTTAGAATGATGCAAAGGCTCAACATGAATATTTAGCCTATGTTATTATGTGCTTTATAAGAGTTTTGAGAAGTTTTATTTGTATGATCTTTTTATGTCTCTAAACTTTATGAACTATTTGGAACCTTTGTGATATCTTTATCCTTTTGTTCTTCAACCACATTACAAATCCCTTGGCCCCATTACAACCTTGATTAAAGACCTCTTGATTCATGAAGTTGTATGATCTAAATAGTGGAGAATAGGTGGACAAGCAAGAATATGGTAGAACTGTTTTCATGAGATTGATTGAGTGTAAACACTTCACCACTACTTTAAAGAGTGAAAATCATGAGGGTATCCCATGTGAGTAGTTGAGATTAAGTTTGAATATGCACTATTTTGATTGAAATATGTTATGTTAATATTGGCTTAACTCAAACAATTTACATTCAAGCATGATTTTTTGTGAAATTCTTTAAGCTATTGATTAGTTTATAAGACTTGTTCAAAGATTGTCTCTAATTTGTATTGAAAGGATTAGGAGTAAATATTTTTAGTATATGTAGTTTATTTATATTTTAGTTTTTCAATGTTTGTGGGTATCGTTCTAGTAAACCCTCACGAGACTAAACTCGTCCACTAGGGACACCTAGGGGTTTAAAGGCTTGTGTCACATGCTAAGTGCCACCGTGATTTCCTACGAAAGTGGATTAGATTAGATTTTCTTATTTTATTTTTATTTGATTTTGCTCGAGGACTAGCAAAAAGCTAAGTGTGGGGGTGTGATAACTCGTATAATTATATAGTTTTTAGTTATGTTTTATTATTGTTTTGTGTCAAATACGAGTTATTATTGTTTAGTCTAATTGTGTTTATGATCTTTTATATTTTTATGTAATTTGGTGTTTTTCACAAGTTTCTTTGAGTGATTTCAGATTACTAGAATTAAGGGCAAATCCAGTTCAGTTCCAATTCCGACACCTTTTGCCATATCAGCTATATCTGGAGTTTCACTGAAGCAATAAGGCTGAAATTTGTAGCCGTGCAAAGCTAAGAGGCATATCTATCTTTTTCATGTTTTACACTTCTTGAAACGGAGTCGTTTTCCCTAGCGAAATCGACCATCAAGTTTGTAGCCGTGCTGAGCTGTTTTCGTATTTTGCCCATATCTGCTTATCCACATCAGCAAATGAGCTGATTTCAATGGCTATGGATCCGTAACTGATACGGCCACCTTTGTCTAGAAGACCATATGATCAGATCAGGCCTCTAATATTGACGAAATCGACCATCAAGTTGGCTGATGTGCAATGACGTCTGTGCTGACCTGTTTTCGTATTTTGAACATATCTGCTTATCCACATCAGCAAATGAGCTGATTCCAACGGCTATGGATCCGTGACTGGTAGGGGAACCTTTTTCTAGAAGACCATGTGATCAGATCAGGCCTCCAACATTGACGAAATCGACCATCAAGTTGGCTGATCAAAATTGTCATACAATATGACGAAAATTGTTAGAAAAATTCACCCACCTATTATACCTACCTTTGAAATTTGTAAAGCTTGTCTCTTGTCATTTAGCCCTCCAAAATGTGTATAAATAGAGGGCCTTGGATGATTGTAGAGGATCATATTGTACATAGGTAGGATATTAGCCATTTTAATAAAATTCTCTAAGTTTTCTTCTTCTTTCTTTTCTCTAGTTTTCTTTTTCTTTAGAGAGAGCAAGAGGTTGGATAATTAATATTCTTCCTCTTCTTCTTTCTTTCTTTTATTTTCTTCTTAGATTTTCTTTAATTTTATGTTTATGTTTATAATGCCTATGCTAGGCTAAACTTCTATTTAGTTAAGGGTGATTTCAAAGCCCTAGACATCTTTTGTGATTGATTTTCAGATTCTATCTATCATTAATTTTCTATCAAAGTTGCTTATGTTCTTCTACAAGAATTGTTCATGATGTTGTCTTGATTTATTTAGGTGTACAACTAGATAGATCTTGATAATTATCTATTGCTAGTTTAGGAGTCTTGATCCGTGTAATTGTCTTGATTTCCTATTCATAAGTGGCAATTTGTGATTAATGATTATGGTCAAGTTTTCAATAATTGCAAAGTGGAACATAACCTAAGTTGAACAATCCGAGCTTATGTGTTTGTTGCTTAGATCAACCTATCTTTCTCATCATAAAGCTGCCATTAAATTGAATTTAGAGAGCTTATTCTAGGTTGTTTAATGGTTAGAGATTAAATAGAGAGCTTGTTCTATTTAACGACAAACTAAGGAAAGATTGGGGTAACAGAGCTTGTTGTTATCTACGGTTGTTAACTTTGATAGTTGGTTGATATTGATAGATCTGAAATTGATTCTTAATGATGTCTAGTGGTGGAGAATGAAACCTTAACCATATTTTTCATATTTGATTCTTCTTACTTACTTGTTTTCTTACTTTTCTAGTTTGCTTATTTTTATTGGCTGGTTATACCGCCTAATTTGTATATTAACTTTGTTTTATTTTTATTGGCTGGTTATACCGCCTAATTTAGTATATATATTTTTATTGGCTGGTTATACCGCCTAATTTAGTATATATATTTTTATTGGCTGGTTATACCGCCTTGCATCTTATTCTTATTATTTACTTTAGTTTAAATCTGATTTCAAAAACCCCTTTTCTTTTATTGTTCTTGAATTTAAGTTTTAAACTATCAACTGATAAACTAAAACCCAATCCCTGAGGACTCGACCCTTGCTAACTACTATACTTACAATTGATCTTTTTAGTGCAAGGTTAAATAAGATACACTCTTTTGGGTGCATCAGAAATTGAAAGAGAAATTTATATACAATATCAGTTTTGTGGGTAGCTGATGGAACCGATTTAAATAATCACGGAGTACCGTTATCCGCCATTTAACCGGGGTAAAAAAAAATTATATTTACATCTAGTTATTTTCAAAACAAGGATAAGAAAGAAAAACAACATATAAAAAAAACTCAAAAACAAAACACTCTAAATAAAATCCTAAATTCTTCCCCCCACACATAATTTTTACATTGTCCTCAATGTAATGCTATTATCCCACAATGCAAGAATTATATGTAAGAGAAAAGAACTATTAAACAAAAGAAAAGAAAAACAATAAAAGATAGAATGATGGAGAGTAAGGAATATGCAAATCTGATATAATAGATGCTCTCCATCCTTTTGGGTTGCCTCCCAAGAAGCGCTTGGTTTATTGTCCTCAGCCTAACTTAGACCCATGCCATTATTATTCAACATACTTTGGCTCAAAAAGTGGAAACTCCTCCACATCTTGTATTGGAAAGTTCTCATAGTAAGGCTTCAATCTATGACCATTCACTTTGAATGCCTTATCTGTTTTTGGGCTTTGGATTTCAACTGCACCATAAGTAAATACATTAGTAATAACAAAAGGTCCAACCCAACGAGAACGTAACTTACCTGGATATAACTTAAGGCGTGAATGGAAGAGAAGAACTTTTTGTCCAACAACAAATTCCTTTCTTGATATCATCTTGTCATGGAATGCCTTAGTCTTTTCCTTGTAAATCCTAGAATTTTGATAGGCATCATTCCTTATCTCCTCTAATTCTTGTAGGTCAAGTTTTCTTTTCTTTCCTATCTCATCCATCTCCATGTTGCATTGTTTGATAGCCCAATATGATTTATGTTCCAATTCAACCGGAAGATGACAAGGCTTACCATAAACAAGTCGATAAGGAGACATACCAATGGGTGTCTTATATGCTGTCCTATAAGCCCAAAGTGCATCATCAAGTCGTGAACTCCAATCCTTCCTATTTGGATTAACTGTCTTTTCAAGGATGGACTTAACTTCTCGGTTTGACACTTCAGCTTGCCCACTAGTTTGAGGATGATATGAGGTGGAGACCTTGTGTGTGATGTTATACTTCCTCAAAAGTGCTTCCATAGTCCTATTGCAAAAGTGAGTACCTCTATCGCTGATTATGGCCTTTGGCGTTCCAAACCTAGCAAAGATGTTAGTCTTGACAAAATCTGAAACAACTTTAGAGTCATTAGTCCTAGTGGATTTTGCTTCCACCCACTTTGAAACATAATCAACGGCAAGTAAAATATAAAGATTACCAAAAGAAGGAGGAAAAGGTCCCATGAAATCCATGCCCCATACATCAAAAATTTCAACAATAAGTATTGGAGATTGAGGCATTTGATTTCTAGCACCTAAGTTACCTGTTCTTTGGCAACGATCACATGACTTGCAAAAGAGGTATGCATCTTTGAATATGGTAGGCCAATAAAATCCAGAATCAAGAACTTTCATGGCTGTTCTTTTGGATCCAAAGTGTCCTCCACATGCATAAGAGTGACAAAAGGTGAGAATAGATTGAAATTCAGTTTCGAGTACACACCTTCTTATAATCTGATCGGAGCAATGCTTCCAAAGGTAAGGATCATCCCATATGTAGTATTTGGCATCACTCTTGATCTTATTTCTTTGAGCTTGTGTCAACTCTTGTGGCAACTTCTTGGTAACTAAGTAATTAACAATATCAGCATACCAAGGAGTTGTTGTACTTATAAAAAGAAGTTGCTCATCCGGAAAGTTCTCATTCAAGGGTAGTGCATCATCTTCATGAACTAAACGGCTAAGATGGTCCGCAACCAGGTTGTCACTACCTCTCTTATCTTTTATCTCCAAATCAAACTCTTGTAAGAGAAGTATCCATCTAATCAACCTTGGTTTGGCCTCCTTTTTAGTGAGTAAGTACTTAAGGGCTGCATGGTCAGAATATACAATTACTTTAGTACCAATTAAATAAGATCGAAATTTTTCTAAAGCAAATACAACAGCCAAAAGTTCTTTTTCAGTAGTGGAATAGTTCAATTGAGCATCATTAAGAGTTCGTGAGGCATAATAAATGGCATGTGAGGCTTTGCCAACCCGTTGGCCCAAAACAGCTCCAATAGCATAGTCACTAGCGTCACACATGATTTCAAAAGGTACATTCCAATCTGGTGGTTGGATGATAGGAGCTGATGTCAAGAGTCCCTTCAATGTTTCAAACGCCTCTTTGCATTTATCATCAAAGTGGAAAACCACATCTTTTTGTAGTAGCTTGCAAAGAGGTAATGTGATCTTTGAGAAGTCTTTGATAAATCTCATATAGAAACCTGCATGTCCAAGAAAAGAACGAACCTCTCTCACATTTGTGGGAGGTGGTAAAGAATGCATAATATCTATTTTAGACTTATCAACCTCTATCCCTCTAGAAGAAATAACATGGCCCAAAACTATTCCTTGTTCTACCATAAAGTGACATTTTTCCCAATTCAAAACAAGGTTAGTTTCCATGCATCTTTCAAGTACAAGTGTAAGGTTCTCTAGACATCTATCAAAAGAATCACCATAGACACTAAAATCATCCATAAACACTTCTATGATATTCTCTACATAATCTGAAAATATGCTAACCATACACCTTTGGAATGTAGCTGGTGCATTACAAAGACCAAATGGCATACGCCGGTATGCAAAAGTACCAAATGGACATGTGAATGTTGTTTTCTCTTGGTCCTCCGGAGCAATGGCTATCTGATTATAACCTGAAAAACCATCAAGAAAACAATAATGAGAATGGCCAGCTAACCTTTCAAGCATTTGATCAATAAAAGGTAAAGGAAAGTGGTCTTTGCGAGTTGTGGAATTAAGTTTACGATAATCAATACAAACTCGCCATCCTGTTTGAATCCTAGTAGGAACAAGTTCATTCTCATTATTTGTTACCACCGTTACACCTGATTTCTTTGGAACCACTTGGACCGGGCTCACCCATTTGCTATCCGAGATAGGATAGATCACTCCAACATCTAGGAGCTTCAGTATCTCCTTTTTCACAACCTCCATCATAGGAGGGTTCAATCTTCTTTGTGCTTCTCTTGTTGGTTTGGACCCTTCCTCTAACAAAATCCGGTGCATGCACATGGATGGGCTTATTCCCTTGATATCGGCAATTGTCCAACCAATTGTTGTTTTATGCTCTCTAAGCACCCGGATAAGTCGCTCTTCTTGCAAAAGTGTGAGCTCTTTGGCAATGATGATCGGTAGTGATGCACCCAAAAGAGTGTATCTTATTTAACCTTGCACTAAAAAGATAAATTGTAAGTATAGTAGTTAGCAAGGGTCGAGTCCTCAGGGATTGGGTTTTAGTTTATAAGTTAATAGTTTAAAACTTAAATTCAAGAACAATAAAAGAAAAGGGGTTTTTGAAGCGAGATTTAAACTAAAGTAAATAATAAGAATAAGATGCAAGGTGGTATAACCAGCCAATAAAAATATATATACTAAATTAGGCGGTATAACCAGCCAATAAAAATATATATACTAAATTAGGCGGTATAACCAGCCAATAAAAATAAAACAAAGTTAATATACAAATTAGGCGGTATAACCAGCCAATAAAAATAAATATAAAAAATAAGCAAACTAAAAGTAAGAAAACAAATAAGTAAGAAGAATCAAATATGAAAAATATGGTTAAGGTTTCATTCTCCACCACTAGACATCATTAAGAATCAATTTCAGATCTATCAATATCAACCAACTATCAAAGTTAACAACCGTAGATAACAACAAGCTCTGTTACCCCAATCTTTCCTTAGTTTGTCGTTAAATAGAACAAGCTCTCTATTTAATCTCTAACCATTAAACAACCTAGAATAAGCTCTCTAAATTCAATTTAATGGCAGCTTTATGATGAGAAAGATAGGTTGATCTAAGCAACAAACACATAAGCTCGGATTGTTCAACTTAGGTTATGTTCCACTTTGCAATTATTGAAAACTTGACCATAATCATTAATCACAAATTGCCACTTATGAATAGGAAATCAAGACAATTACACGGATCAAGACTCCTAAACTAGCAATAGATAATTATCAAGATCTATCTAGTTGTACACCTAAATAAATCAAGACAACATCATGAACAATTCTTGTAGAAGAACATAAGCAACTTTGATAGAAAATTAATGATAGATAGAATCTGAAAATCAATCACAAAACATGTCTAGGGCTTTGAAATCACCCTTAACCAAATAGAAGTTTAGCCTAGCATAGGCATTGTAAACATAAACATAAAATTAAAGAAAATCTAAGAAGAAAATAAGAGAAAGAAAGAAGAAGAAGAAGGATATTAATTATCCAACCTCTTGCTCTCTCTAAGGAAAAAGAAAACTAGAGAAAAGAAAGAAGAAGAAAACTTAGAGAATTTTATTATAATGGCTAATATCCTACCTATGTACAATATGATCCCTTACAATCATCCAAGGCCCTCTATTTATACACATTTTGGAGGGCTAAATGACAAGAGACAAGCTTTACAAATTTCAAAGGTAGGTATATGACGATTTTGATCAGCCAACTTGATGGTCGATTTCGTCAATATTGGAGGCCTGATCTGATCACATGGTCTTCTAGAAAAAGGTTCCCCTATCAGTTACGGAACCATAGCCGTTGGAATCAGCTCATTTTCTGATGTGGTTAAGCAGATATGGGCAAAATAAGAAAACATGTCAGCACAGACGTCATTGCACATCAGCCACCTTGATGGTCGATTGCTTCAATATTGGAGGCCTGATCTGATCACATGATCTTCTAGACAAAGGTTCCCCTATCAGTTACGGAACCATAGCCGTTGGAATCAGCTCATTTGCTGATGTGGATAAGAAGATATGGGCATAATACGAAAACATGTCAGCACAGACGTCATTGCACATCAGCCAAATTGATGGTCGATTTCGCTAGGGAAAACGACTCCGTTTCAAGAAGTGTAAAACATGAAAAAGATAGATATGCCTCTTAGCTTTGCATGGCTACAAATTTCAGCCTTATTGCTTCAGTGAAACTCGAGCTATAGCTGATACGGCAAAAGGTGTCGGAACTGGAACTGAACTGGATTTGCCCTTAATTCTAGTAATCTGAAATCACTCAAAGAAACTTGTGAAAAACACCAAATTACATAAAAATATAAAAGATCATAAACACAATTAGACTAAACAATAATAACTCGTATTTGACACAAAACAATAATAAAACATAACTAAAAACTATATAATTATACGAGTTATCACACCCCCACACTTAGATTGTTGCTAGTCCCTAGCAACGACTCAATAAAAATAAAATAAGAAAATCTAATCTAATCCACTTTCGTAGGAAATCACGGTGGCACTTAGCATGTGACACAAGCCTTTAAACCCCTAGGTGTCCCTAGTGGACGAGTTTAGTCTCGTGAGGGTTTACTAGGACGATACCCACAAACATTGAAAACATAAGAAAAACTAAAAATAATAATTATAACTAATCCTTCCAATATAAATTTGAGATAATCATTGGACAAATCTTAAAAACTAATCAATAGCTTAAAGAAATTCACAAAAAATCTTGCTTGAATGTAAATAGTTTGAGTTAAGCCAATATTAACATAACATATTTCAATCAAAATAGTGCATATTCAAACTTAATCTCAACTTCTCACATGGGATACTCTCTTGATTTTCACTCTTTAAAGTAGTGGTAAAGTGTTTACACTCAATCAATCTCATGAAAACACTTCTACCATATGCTTGCTTGTCCACCTATTCTCCACTAAAAGATCATGCAACTTCATAAATCAAGAGGTCTTTAATCAAGGTTGTAATGGGGCCAAGGGGTTTGTAATGTGGTTGAAGAACAAAAGGATAAAGATATCACAAAGGTTCCAAAGAGTTCATAAAGTTTAGAGACATAAAAAAATTATACAAAGAAACTTCTCAAAACTCTTTACAAGTACATAGTCACCTAGGCCGGATATTCATGTTGGGCCTTTTCTTCATTCTAAACAACTTTGTAACATCTTTTTCTTTTTCCACAAATTCAAGAGATGATTCATATATATATATTTTTTCACATAGGAATGTATTTTCCAGTATTCCATTTCTTTTTCTCTTGACTTTTCTTTTCTTTTCCCCCCACACTTATTTCTTGTTTCTAACCAAAAAAAATATCCCTTGTCTTTGCAACTTGTCTCAAATCATGCTAATTCATCTTTGGAACAAAGGTAAAGATATAAGTATATTTAGGTTAGGGACAAGTTATGGTTACCAAAGAGATAGCTTATTCAATGTAGGCTCAAATTGGTTCACTAAGGGTGTGTTCTCTTGGAACATCAATACGGGATGGTTGTTTGGTTCTGGTTATAATCCTAATGCCTCTATCATATTCATGTTGTCACATGTATCAATATAGTCTCAAACGGTTTAAAGCAAGTTCTAGAGAATCATGTAATCATAAGAGCACTCAAGAAAGAAATTAGATTGATTTGTATAATGCATCAATCATTTTAGGCTCAAAAACTCACAATGATGATTATACAAGTCAGTTTTAAGTCTAAACATGCTTCTTTCTCAATCAACATATCATATTAACATTGGCTCATAAAAATTAGTATCAAGCTTAATTCTCATGAAAATCTTCTCACTAATAACCAGTTTAGACCTATGCAATTCATATCTCATCATTGTATTAAAAAGGAACTAAAACACACTAAAAAAATAATAATAATAATAATAAAGACTCATATAAAAAAAATAGTAGACAAAAATAAAAGAAATCCTAAATCATTCCCCCCACACTTAATTCTTACATTGTCCTCAATGTAAGTCTATTAACACAAATGAAAGAATCATGTGTAAGAGAAAGAACTAATAACATAAGAATAGGAATAACTAAGACTCAAAACAAAACAAACTCATGCAACCTAAATAATCCTAAAATACTAAACAAAAATTAACAAGTAAACATAAAAATGAATAAAGAAAAGCAATAAAAATAATAAAAGGAAAAAGGAAAAAGGAAAAGGAAAAGGAAAAGAAAGCAAATCTGAGTATGGCAGGTTGGTAATTTCTTCATTAATTGGGCTGCCTTCCCAATTAGTACTTGATTTATGTTGTCCAACCTAACCAACACCCCTTCTTGGCTTTTTAGGCTTGTCAGGCTCATACATGAAATTTCCCAAATTTATGCGTTTGAGAGGAAGCTTTCTTTGCACAACAGTGGATGCATTCTCCATTACAAGTATTATTCCATCATCCTTGGTGGTGCATATCTCATCGAGGAATGGTGCATCTTTTGGTACTTGTTGAATGACATCCACAAACAAACTGTTTAAGGTTTCCAGCGTGTCTTGTTCATGTTCATCCTCCTTGAACTTTGCGAATCTACTAGGAAAAGGTGGAGAAGAAACATTAGTAAAAATTGGAATCTCAAACGTTACCTCAGGTGCCGAAATACTCTTATTTGTATTTGTGGCTTCATTATCCTCAAGAATAGAATCCATCTCTAATTCTGTCTCATCCTCATCTTGTTCCTCATTCCTCAAGGTCACAATAGTAGTATTCTCCTTTGGGTTAATCATTGTTTGGGCAGAGAGTTCTTCAGATCTTTGTGCTACCCATACCACCATACTACTAGCCAATAGGCTCATTTGCCTTTCCAAACTCCGGATGCTTGCCTTTGTTTCCTGTTGAAATTGCAAAGTATTAGTAACAAGAGAATAGACAAGATCTTCTAAAGAAGTACCTGAGTTTTGAGTCATATGTGGTGGTTGAAAAAGATCTGGTTCTTGAGACCATGATTGATTGAAGCTAGATGGATTAGTGTAATTGGCATAAGGATCTACTTCTTGGTAATTTTTCGAGTAGCCATAATTAGTATGATCCCACCATCCCTCATGGTAAGTGTTTGAGTAATGATCATACAGTTGGTCTTGGAACACTTGATGGCCTTGACATCCTCCCATGGCCAATTGTTGAACTGGGTAGGTGAGATTGGCTTGTTGATTTTCCATGTTCATGTATGCCACCAACTCTTCAAGTGTTAGATTGCTCAATTCCATCGTTTTTTTTTTTTTTTTTTCTTTCAAAATTTGATAAGAAAAACTTGTATGTACAAGAAAATAGAACTAATTAGAACTGAAAATAAGAATAAACCAAGTAACAAATAAACTAAAGAAAACAATCCCCGGCAACGGCGCCAAAAACTTGATGCACCCAAAAGAGTGTATCTTATTTAACCTTGCACTAAAAAGATAAATTGTAAGTATAGTAGTTAGCAAGGGTCGAGTCCTCAGGGATTGGGTTTTAGTTTATAAGTTAATAGTTTAAAACTTAAATTCAAGAACAATAAAAGAAAAGGGGTTTTTGAAGCGAGATTTAAACTAAAGTAAATAATAAGAATAAGATGCAAGGTGGTATAACCAGCCAATAAAAATATATATACTAAATTAGGCGGTATAACCAGCCAATAAAAATATATATACTAAATTAGGCGGTATAACCAGCCAATAAAAATAAAACAAAGTTAATATACAAATTAGGCGGTATAACCAGCCAATAAAAATAAATATAAAAAATAAGCAAACTAAAAGTAAGAAAACAAATAAGTAAGAAGAATCAAATATGAAAAATATGGTTAAGGTTTCATTCTCCACCACTAGACATCATTAAGAATCAATTTCAGATCTATCAATATCAACCAACTATCAAAGTTAACAACCGTAGATAACAACAAGCTCTGTTACCCCAATCTTTCCTTAGTTTGTCGTTAAATAGAACAAGCTCTCTATTTAATCTCTAACCATTAAACAACCTAGAATAAGCTCTCTAAATTCAATTTAATGGCAGCTTTATGATGAGAAAGATAGGTTGATCTAAGCAACAAACACATAAGCTCGGATTGTTCAACTTAGGTTATGTTCCACTTTGCAATTATTGAAAACTTGACCATAATCATTAATCACAAATTGCCACTTATGAATAGGAAATCAAGACAATTACACGGATCAAGACTCCTAAACTAGCAATAGATAATTATCAAGATCTATCTAGTTGTACACCTAAATAAATCAAGACAACATCATGAACAATTCTTGTAGAAGAACATAAGCAACTTTGATAGAAAATTAATGATAGATAGAATCTGAAAATCAATCACAAAACATGTCTAGGGCTTTGAAATCACCCTTAACCAAATAGAAGTTTAGCCTAGCATAGGCATTGTAAACATAAACATAAAATTAAAGAAAATCTAAGAAGAAAATAAGAGAAAGAAAGAAGAAGAAGAAGGATATTAATTATCCAACCTCTTGCTCTCTCTAAGGAAAAAGAAAACTAGAGAAAAGAAAGAAGAAGAAAACTTAGAGAATTTTATTATAATGGCTAATATCCTACCTATGTACAATATGATCCCTTACAATCATCCAAGGCCCTCTATTTATACACATTTTGGAGGGCTAAATGACAAGAGACAAGCTTTACAAATTTCAAAGGTAGGTATATGACGATTTTGATCAGCCAACTTGATGGTCGATTTCGTCAATATTGGAGGCCTGATCTGATCACATGGTCTTCTAGAAAAAGGTTCCCCTATCAGTTACGGAACCATAGCCGTTGGAATCAGCTCATTTTCTGATGTGGTTAAGCAGATATGGGCAAAATAAGAAAACATGTCAGCACAGACGTCATTGCACATCAGCCACCTTGATGGTCGATTGCTTCAATATTGGAGGCCTGATCTGATCACATGATCTTCTAGACAAAGGTTCCCCTATCAGTTACGGAACCATAGCCGTTGGAATCAGCTCATTTGCTGATGTGGATAAGAAGATATGGGCATAATACGAAAACATGTCAGCACAGACGTCATTGCACATCAGCCAAATTGATGGTCGATTTCGCTAGGGAAAACGACTCCGTTTCAAGAAGTGTAAAACATGAAAAAGATAGATATGCCTCTTAGCTTTGCATGGCTACAAATTTCAGCCTTATTGCTTCAGTGAAACTCGAGCTATAGCTGATACGGCAAAAGGTGTCGGAACTGGAACTGAACTGGATTTGCCCTTAATTCTAGTAATCTGAAATCACTCAAAGAAACTTGTGAAAAACACCAAATTACATAAAAATATAAAAGATCATAAACACAATTAGACTAAACAATAATAACTCGTATTTGACACAAAACAATAATAAAACATAACTAAAAACTATATAATTATACGAGTTATCAGGTAGTGTGTCCTTTTTACCTAGGAACACATATTTCAAGTGGTTCGGTAGTGGTTTCAACTCTAAAGTTGGTGCCTGCAAAATGGAAGGTAGAAGTTTCTCATTAGATAAAGGCAAATCAATAAATGAAACATCAAACCTTGCATCTTTAGGTGGCAGCGAGTGTAAAGATTCTAGTGCCCCTTCCACATGGTCACTCAAGGCTAGTTTAGCATTCCCCATTCCGAGATGGTTGCTAAGGACTATTTCCACACTATCTTCACCATCTAGCTCATAAGCTTGCTGCACTAGTGAGTCAATTATATCAATATTAAAAACAGAATGCACATCACTAGGATATCTCATGGCCTCAAAAATGTTAAAGCGAATTATTTCACCATCAAATTCCATAGTTAAAGTGCCATCATGTACATCTATTTTAGTTCTTGCTGTTTTCAAGAATGGTCTCCCTAATAGAATAGGTGTGGGATTAGAAGAAATCTCATCTTCCATCTCAATAACATAAAAGTCAGCGGGAAAAACCAATTCATTAACCTGTACAAGAACGTCTTCTACAACTCCTCTTGGATAAGTGTTAGAACGGTCAGCAAGTTGTATTATAACACCGGTTTCCTCTAATGGTCCTAGATTCAATGAAGCATAAATTGAATATGGCATGACATTAATAGATGCCCCTAGATCTAGCATAGCACGCTCAAACCTGGTGTTGCCTATCTTACAAGGAATGGTAAACATACCTGGATCCTTGCATTTAGGTGGGAGTTTCTTTTGAAGAACAGCTGACACATTCTCCCCCACACTTACCTTTTCATTCCATTTCAACTTCCGTTTAGATGTGCACAACTCTTTTAGGAACTTGGCATATCTTGGCACTTGCTTGATAGCATCTAGTAAAGGAATGTTCACCTCTACTTTCCGGAAAGTTTCCAAAATTTCCTTCTCTTGCTCCTCCTTCTTGGACTTTGCTAACCTGCCAGGAAAAGGTGGAGGAGTTATATAAGAAGGAAATGATGGTTTAGGAATTACCTTTTTTAGTGGCTCGTTGGGATGTGAAGAGGATGCCATGGTATTGTTCTCCCCTTGAGCACTATCATTTTGTGGTGTCTCTAGCTGTTTCCCACTTCTTAAAGTTATAGCATTGGCATTCTCTCTTGGATTCACTATGGTTTGGGAAGGTAATTTCCCAGAATCCCTTGCTTGCATTTGACTCATGGTTGTTGCCAATTGCCCTATTTGAGTCTCCAAATTTCGAATACTTGTCTTTGTTTCCTGTTGAAATTGAATTGTATTAGTAGAAAGAGCTTTAACAAGATCATCAAGACAAGTACCTGAATTTTGGGTGGGTGGTAGTTGTTGTCGGGTTTGGTATGGTTGTGGCACTCTTTGCTGAAAACCCGGTGGCCTGTGGTCAAATGGTGGAGGAATAGTTTGTGATTGGTTCCCTCCATAATTGAAGTTTGGATGATCCCTCCATCCTGGATTGTAAGTGTTTGAGTAGGGATCATATTTCCTTGATTGGTTCTGAAATCCACCCATGGCATTCACATGTTCATTGGTATCCTCTTGAAGTGTTGGACACATATCAGTTTGGTGCCCTATGTTTGAACATATGCCACAAGCCTTTATTTGTTGTATTTTACCTACAGCCAATTGTTGAACAAGAGAAGTCAGTTTATCAAATTTTTGTTCAAGGGATGATATACTTACCTCATTAACTCTCTTGGGTTGTGGTGGTGGATCTTGTCTCGTTGAGAACTGTTGAGAATTGGCTGCCATGTTGGAGATTAATGTTCTAGCAGCCCTGGGAGTCTTATCAACTAGAGCTCCCCCACTAGCGGCATCTATCATACTTCTCTCCATGGGCATGAGACCTTCATAGAAGTATTGGATGAGAAGTTGTTCACTTATCTGATGGTGTGGACATGATGCACAAAGTTTCTTGAACCTCTCCCAATATTCATATAAGGACTCTCCGTTGTATTGCCGAATCCCACATATCTCTTTCCTAATGTTGGCAGCCTTAGATGCTGGGAAATACCTTTCCAAGAATGCTTTCTTCAAATCATTCCATGTAGTGATGGTCCCGGATGGTAGATAGTAGAGCCATTCCTTTGCTGAATCAGCTAGAGAGAATGGGAAGGCTCTCAACTTAACTTGCTCTTCCGTGACCCCTGTTGGTCTCATGCTTGAGCAAACTACATGGAATTCCTTGAGGTGCTTATTTGGATCCTCTCCTGCAAAACCATGAAAAGTTGGGAGAAGATGAATCAAACCAGATTTTAATTCAAAAGCTACCTCAAGATTAGCATATTCAATGCATAATGGTTGTTGACCCAAGTCCGGAGCGGCTAGCTCCTTGAGAGTTCGGTTGTCAGCTACTGCCATCTCTCCTTGCTTCTCTTGGATGTTTTGGATCAACTCCTCGATTGGTTGTTGGTGAGAAGTTATAAATTCTCGAATTTTCCTAAGTCGTAAGTCTTCTTCGGGAGCTTGGAACATTCACTAATAAAAAAAAATAATAAAGTAAATAATTAGAACAGAAAATAAGAATAAACCAATAAACTAAAGAAAGCAAACCCTGGCAACGGCGCCAAAAATTTGATGCACCCAAAAGAGTGTATCTTATTTAACCTTGCACTAAAAAGATCAATTGTAAGTATAGTAGTTAGCAAGGGTCGAGTCCTCAGGGATTGGGTTTTAGTTTATAAGTTAATAGTTTAAAACTTAAATTCAAGAACAATAAAAGAAAAGGGGTTTTTGAAGCCAGATTTAAACTAAAGTAAATAATAAGAATAAGATGCAAGGCGGTATAACCAGCCAATAAAAATAAAACAAAGTTAATATACAAATTAGGCGGTATAACCAGCCAATACAAATAAAACAAAGTTAATATACAAATTAGGCGGTATAACCAGCCAATAAAAATAAATATAGTCTTAAAAATAAGCAAACGAGAAAAGTAAGAAAACAAGTAAGTAAGACGAATCAAATATGAAAAATATGGTTAAGGTTTCATTCTCCACCACTAGACATCATTAAGAATCAATTTCATATCTATCAACATTAACAAACTATCAAAGTTAACAACCGTAGATAACAACAAGCTCTGTTATCCCAATCTTTCCTTAGTTTGTCGTTAAATAGAACAAGCTCTCTATTTAATCTCTAACCATCAAACAACCTAGAATAAGCTCTCTAAGTTCAATTTAATGGCAGCTTTATGATGAGAAAGATAGGTTGATCTAAGCAACAAACACATAAGCTCGGATTGTTCAACTTAGGTTATGTTCCACTTTGCAATTATTGAAAACTTGACCATAATCATTAATCACAAATTGCCACTTATGAATAGGAAATCAAGACAATTACACGGATCAAGACTCCTAAACTAGCAATAGATAATTATCAAGATCTATCTAGTTGTACACCTAAATAAATCAAGACAACATCATGAACAATTCTTGTAGAAGAACATAAGCAACTTTGATAGAAAATTAATGATAGATAGAATCTGAAAATCAATCACAAAACATGTCTAGGGCTTCGAAATCACCCTTAACCAAATAGAAGTTTAGCCTAGCATAGGCATTATAAACATAAAATTAAATAGAATCTAAGAAGAAAATAAAAGAAAGAAAGAAAAAAGAAGAAGAAGAATATTAACTATCCAACCTCTTGCTCTTTCTAAAGAAAAAGAAAACTAGAGAAAAGAAAGAAGAAGAAAACTTAGAGAATTTTATTACAATGGCTAATATCCTACCAATGTACAATATGATCCCTTACAATCATCCAATGCCCTCTATTTATACACATTTTGGAGGGCTAAATGACAAGAGACAAGCTTTACAAATTTCAAAGGTAG
This sequence comes from Fremontodendron californicum, assembly GCA_030761205.1. NCBI lineage: Eukaryota > Viridiplantae > Streptophyta > Magnoliopsida > Malvales > Malvaceae > Fremontodendron > Fremontodendron californicum. The sequence goes on from JAULJL010000037.1 coordinate 8,982,980, forward strand.
GTATAATAGGTGGGTGCATTTTCTAACAATTTTCGTCATACATGACGATTTTGATCAGCCAACTTGATGGTCGATTTTATCAATTTTGCAGGCCTTATCTGATCACATGGTCTTCTAGAAATATGTTACCCTATCAGTTACTGATCCATAGCCGTTGGAATCAGCTCATTTGCTGATGTGGATAAGAAGATATGGGCAAAATATGAAAACAGGTCAGCACAGACGTCATTGCACATCAGCCAACTTCATGGTCGATTTCGCTAGGGAAAACGACTCCGTTTCAAGAAGTGTAAAACATGAAAAAGATAAATATGCCTCTTAGCTTTGCACGTCTACAAATGGCAGCCTTATTGCTTCAGTGAAACTCGAGATATAGCTGATATGGCAAAAGGTGTCGGAATTGGAACTGAACTGGATTTACCCTTAATTCTAGTAATCTGAAATCACTCAAAGAAACTTGTGAAAAACACCAAAATACATAAAGATCATAAACACAATTAGACTAAACAATAATAACTCGTATTTGACAGAAAACAATAATAAAACATAACTAAAAACTATATAATTATACGAGTTATCACAAGCTCACCTCTCCAGTTCAACAATTGGCCATGGGAGGATGTCAAGGCCATCAAGTGTTCCAAGACCAACAGTATGATCATTACTCAAACACTTACCATGAGGGATGGTGGGATCATACTAATTGTGGCTACTCGAAAAATTATCAAGAAGTAGATCCTTATGTCAATTACACTCATCCATCTAGCTTCAATCAATCATGGTCTCAAGAACCAGATCTTTTTCAACCACCACATATGATTCAAAACTCAGGTACTTATTTAGAAGATCTTGTACATTCTCTTGTTACTGATACTTTGCAATTTCAACAGGAAACAAGGGCAAGCATCCAGAGTTTGGAAAGGCAAATGAGCCTATTGGCTAGTAGTATGGTGGAATTAGTAGCAGAAAGATCTCTAGCACTCCCTTCCCAAACGGTGATTAACCCAAAGGAGAATGCTACTATTGTGACCTTGAGAAATGAGGAACAAGATGAGGATGAGACAAAACCAAAGATGGATTCACTTCTTGAGGATAATGAAGCCACCATTCAAAAGGAGAGTACTTTGACACCTCAGGTAGCTTTTAAGGTTCTTATTTCTACTAATGTTCCTTCTCCACTTTTTCCTAACAGATTTGCAAAGTCCAAGAAGGAGGAACATGTACAACAATTTTTGGAAACCTTAAACAGCTTGCTTGTGGATGCCATTAGACAAGTACCAAGTTATGCACAATTCCTCAAAGAGCTATACCCCACCAAGAATGATGAAATAATACGTGTGGGGGAGAATGCATTGGCTGTTTTGCAAAGAAAACTTCCTCCAAAACGCAAAAATCTGAGAAGTTTCATGTCTAAGCCAAAAGATCCTAAAAAGCCAAGAAGGGGAATTGGCTAGACTGGAAACAATCAATCAAGTGCTAATTGGGGGAGGCAGCCTAATTAGTGAAAGCATTGCCAAACTTCCATCCTCAGATTTGCTCTCTTTTTCTTTATCTTTTTCTTATGTTTTTTTTTTTTGCTAATTGTGTTTAGTGTTTCTAAGTTCATTTAGGCTGCATAAGTTTATTTTGTTTATTAGTTCTTTTCACTTACACATGATTCTTTCATTTGGGATTAATAGCATTACATTAATGACAATGTAAGAAGTATGTGTGGGGGGAAGAATTTAGGATTTTATTTAGAGTGTTTTGTTTTTGTGTCTTTTATGTTGTTTTTCTTTCTGATCCTTGTTTTGAAAATAACTAGATGTAAATATAATTTTTAATTTTTTTAACCCCGGTTAAATGGCGGATAACGGTACTCCGTGATTATTTAAATCGGTTCCATCAGCTACCCACAAAACTGATATTGTATATAAATTTCTCTTCCAATTTCTCTTTCAATTTTTTTTTTTTCATTTTTTTCAAGATGGATGATATTCTCACAAGATTGCAGAAACGATTTCCTCCTTTTCCTCGAAATATTTTACTGAAGCTTTACCAAGTTCGATTTGAAAGATTAAGAATGCTTATGCACAAAGGGATTCCTGAAGACATACGTTGGATAATTGAAGCCAAGGTACGTGAAGATGAATATCTTCCTGTTTTGCATTTACCAGGTACAGGTAGAAGCACTTTTGCAAAGAAGCGACGAGCAAAGCGCATGAGTTCAAACTGCCACAAATGTGCACGATGGACGTGTAACGGTAAATGTCGTTCTATTGGGATTCCTTCCTCTAATCGAGATGATAAAATTGAATTAATTAAGGATGGACTGAGTAAGGAGAATTTGGGTAATATCCAACTTTCTCTTGAGACGCATTCTAGTGGAGACGTACAAAGAGAAATTCTTGATTTATGGCCGCAATTCCAAAAGGAATGGCAACATCTTGGGAATCTGATGTTAAAAGACCCTGTTTGCCAGCTTGTAAGAAAACTGGATGGGAAGCATATCCTCAACTCATAGAAGGCGTTTAAGCCGTTTCTGGACGTAAAACCAGAGGAAGATGTGAGCCACAATCACAACTACAATAAATGACTTCTCAGCTTTTGGTTTGATTTGCAATAACTTTATTTCGGTTTAATTTACGTGTTATTCGATTTGTGTAATTATTCTCATTTTTTTTATTTGTCTTTTACGGTTGATTTTTCTTCTCTTTTTGATTTTCTTCCTAAAATCACGCAAAAATCTTTTGTTAGGTTAACATTTTCTTCTGACAGGTCAAATACACTTTCGGCGACATTATTACTCTTGACTTTTACGGTTGATTTTTCTTCTCTTTTTGATTTTCTTCCTGAAATCACGCAAAAATCTTTTGTTAGGTTAACATTTTCTTCTGACAGGTCAGATACACTTTCGGCGACATTATTACTCTTGTCTGATTCACTACTCAGTCCTCTATATATTACACCATGTACTCATTCTTTTTCAGGCACTCGAAAAAAAGAAAAAAAAATGGAAAGTACTTCGTCCCAACGTATTAAAAGAATTTGTGTTTTTGGAGGTGCTTATCCAGGGAAAAATAACATATTCGCTGATGAAGCCATAAGAGTTGGAGTAATACTTGCCCAACAAAAGATCCAGTTGATTTATGGAGGCGGTAGTACGGGTTTAATGGGAGCAGTCGCTACAGCAGCACACGCCGGAGGAAGTCCAGTTCTAGGAATTGTGCCAAAACTATTCACAGATTTTTGTGGACCTACCTTGGGTAAGGAAATACAAGTCTGGAGTATCCCTGAACGGATAACAATCATGTACCATTCTGCCGATGCATTCATTGCTTTACCAGGAGGTCTGGGTACATTGGAAGAAATAGCTTGCGTGGCTTCTTGGTCATCTTTGGTCACAAATAAGAAACCCATTGGTTTGCTTAATATTAATGGTTATTTTAGTAATTTGCTTTCATATTTAGATAATGCTGTGGAAAATGGATTCATGTTTTCAGAGGCAAGGAGAACCATAATTTCTGCTACAACCATTGAAGATTTACTCAAAAAGCTCCAAGCTTATGAGTGTTTATCTGCTACGGTTGTTTCGCAAACGCTCGGAAAAAGAAAAAGAGATATGGACGAGCAAGGAGTGGATTGCACTTTGTCTTTGTGACATTATCTAACATTTTGCTTGTTGTGTCTCAGTTATAATAAGTGGTTAGCAACCTCTGCAGGTAATATCTCCTAAATTCTACCTTTAAAATTTGACATTGGGGACAATGTCATATTTTAGTAGGGGGTAAGGGACATATTTTGCTAATTTAAAAAAAAAAAAATTGTTGTGTTTTAAGCTATTTAGAAGTATTCATTCTGAACAAGGTCTGAGTAAGGGAGACTTGAGACATACCTTGTCAGTTTGATTTCTTCTTTTCAAAAAAAAAACAAAAAAAAAAAATTGTTTGTTGTGTTTTAAGCAATTTAGAAGTATTCATTCTGAACAAGGTCTGAGTAAGGGAGACTTGAGACATACCTTGTCAGTTTGATTTTAATCTTTTTATGTTTACTTGTTAATTTTTGTTTAGTATTTTAGGATTATTTAGGTTGCATGGGTTTGTTTTGTTTTGAGTTTTAGTTGTTCCTATTCTTATGTTATTAGTTCTTTTCTCTTACACATGATTCTTTCATTTGGGTTAATAGACTTACATTGAGGACAATGTAAGAATTAAGTGTGGGGGGAATGATTTAGGATTTCTTTTATTTTTGTCTACTATTTTTTTTTATGAGTCTTTATTATTATTATTTTTTTAGTGTGTTTTAGTTACTTTCAATACTATGATGAGATATGAATTGCATAAGTCTAAAACAGATTTATTAGTGAGAAGATTTTCATGAGAATTGAGCTTGATATCAACTTTTTTATGAGCCAATGTTAATATGATATGTTGATTGAGAAAGAAGCATGTTTAGACTTAATCTGACTTGTATAATCATCCTTGTGAGTTTTTGAGCCTATAATGATTGATGCATTATATAAATCAATCTAATTTCTTTCTTGAGTGCTCTTATGATTACATGATTCTCTAGAACTTGCTTTAAACCGTTTGAGACTATATTGATACATGTGACAACATGAATATGATAGAGGCATTAGGATTATAACCAGAGCCAAACAGCCATCCATTATTAATGTTCCAAGAGAACACAGCCTTAGTGAACCAATTTGCGCCTACATTGAATAAGCTATCTCTTTGGTAACCATAACTTGTCCCTAACCTAAATATACTTATATCTTTACCTTTGTTCCAAAGATGAATTAGCATGTTTTGAGACAAGTTGCAAAGACAAGGAAGATTTATTGAAAATTTGGGTTAGAAACAAGAAATAAGTGTGGGGGGAAAAGAAAGAAAAAAGTCAAGAGAAAAAGAAAGGGATCATTGTCAAATACATTCCCATATTAAAAAAAAATCTTCTCTTGAACTTCTAGTTAAAGTAAAGAAAAAGATGTTACAAAGTTGGTTAGAATGATGCAAAGGCTCAACATGAATATTTAGCCTATGTTATTATGTGCTTTTAAGAGTTTTGAGAAGTTTTATTTGTATGATCTTATTATGTCTCTAAACTCTATGAACTCTTTGGAACCTTTGTGATATCTTTATCCTTTTGTTCTTTAACCACATTATAACCCTTTGGCCCAATTACAACCTTGAATAAAGACCTCTTGATTTATGAAGTTGTATGATCTAAATAGTGGATAATAGGTGGACAAGCAAGCATATGGTAGAAGTGTTTTCATGAGATTGATTGAGTGTAAACACTTTACCACTACTTTAAAAAGTGAAAATCAAGAGAGTATCCCATGTGAGAAGTTGAGATTAAGTTTGAATATGCACTATTTTGATTGAAATATGTTATGTTAATATTGGCTTAACTCAAACAATTTACATTCAAGCAAGATTTTTTGTGAATTTCTTTAAGCTATTGATTAGTTTTTAAGACTTGTCCAATGATTATCTCTAATTTATATTGGAAGGATTAGTTATAATTATTATTTTTAGTTTTTCTTATGTCTTCAATGTTTGTGGGTATCGTCCTAGTAAACCATGACGAGACTAAACTCGTCCACTAGGGACACCTAGGGGTTTAAAGGCTTGTGTCACATGCTAAGTGCCACCGTGATTTCCTACGAAAGTGGATTAGATTAGATTTTCTTATTTTATTTTTATTGAGTCGTTGCTAGGGACTAGCAACAATCTAAGTGTGGGGGTGTGATAACTCGTATAATTATATAGTTTTTAGTTATGTTTTATTATTGTTTTGTGTCAAATACGAGTTATTATTGTTTAGTCTAATTGTGTTTATGATCTTTTATATTTTTATGTAATTTGGTGTTTTTCACAAGTTTCTTTGAGTGATTTCAGATTACTAGAATTAAGGGCAAATCCAGTTCAGTTCCAATTCCGACACCTTTTCCCATATCAGCCATATCTCGAGTTTCGCTGAAGAAATAAGGCTGAAATTTTAATCGTGCAAAGTTAAGAGGCATATCTATCTTTTTTATGTTTTACACTTCTTGAAACGGAGTCGTTTTCCCTAGCGAAATCGAGCATCAAGTTGGCTGATGTGCAATGACGTCTGTGCTGACCTGTTTTCGTATTTTGCCCATATCTTCTTATCCACATCGGCAAATGAGCTAATTCCAACGGCTATGAATCAGTAACGCATAGGGGAACATTTTTCTAGAAGACCATGTGATCAGATCAGGCCTCCAATATTGACAAAATCGACCATCAAGTTGGCTGATCAAAATGGTCATACAATATGACGAAAATTGTTAGAAAAATGCACCCACCTATTATACCTACCTTTGAAATTTGTAAAGCTTGTCTCTTGTCATTTAGCCCTCGAAAATGTGTATAAATAGAGGGCCTTGGATGATTGTAGAGGATGACATTGTACATAGGTAGGATATTTGCCATTGTAATAAAATTCTTTAAGTTTTCTTCTTCTTTCTTTTCTCTAGTTTTCTTTTTCTTTAGAAAGAGCAAGAGGTTGGATAATTAATATTCTTCTTCTTATTCTTTCTTTCTTTTATTTTCTTCTTAGATTTTCTTTAATTTTATGTTTATGTTTATAATGCCTATGCTAGGCTAAACTTCTATTTGGTTAAGGGTGATTTCAAAGCCCTAGACATGTTTTATGATTGATTTTCAGATTCTATCTATCATTAATTTTCTATCAAAGTTGCTTATGTTCTTCTACAAGAATTGTTCATGATGTTGTCTTGATTTGTTTAGGTGTACAACTAGATAGATCTTGATAATTATCTATTGCTAGTTTAGGAGTCTTGATCCGTGTAATTGTCTTGATTTCCTATTCATAAGTGGCAATTTGTGATTAATGATTATGGTCAAGTTTTCAATAATTGCAAAGTGGAACATAACCTAAGTTGAACAATCCGAGCTTATGTGTTTGTTGCTTAGATCAACCTATCTTTCTCATCATAAAGCTGCCATTAAATTGAATTTAGAGAGCTTATTCTAGGTTGTTTAATGGTTAGAGATTAAATAGAGAGCTTGTTCTATTTAACGACAAACTAAGGAAAGATTGGGATAACAGAGCTTGTTGTTATCTACGGTTGTTAACTTTGATAGTTGGTTGATATTGATAGATCTGAAATTGATTCTTAATGATGTCTAGTGGTGGAGAATGAAACCTTAACCATATTTTTCATATTTGATTCTTCTTACTTACTTGTTTTCTTACTTTTCTAGTTTGCTTATTTTTAAAAGTATATTTATTTTTATTGGCTGGTTATACCGCCTAATTTAGTATATATATTTTTATTGGATGGTTATACCGCCTAATTTAGTATATATATTTTTATTGGCTGGTTATACCGCCTTGCATCTTCTTCTTATTATTTACTTTAGTTTAAATCTGGCTTCAAAAACCCATTTTCTTTTATTGTTCTTGAATTTAAGTTTTAAACTATTAACTTATAAACTAAAACCCAATCCCTGAGGACTCGACCCTTGCTAACTACTATACTTACAATTTATCTTTTTAGTGCAAGGTTAAATAAGATACACTCTTTTGGGTGCATCAGTATCTTATTTAACCTTGCACTAAAAAGATCAATTGTAAGTATAGTAGTTAGCAAGGGTCGAGTCCTCAGGGATTGGGTTTAGTTTACAAGTTGATAGTTTAAAACTTAAATTCAAGAACAATAAAAAAAAAAGGTTTTTTTTGAAATCAGATTTAAACTAAAGTAAATAATAAGAATGAGAAAACAAGTAATTAAGAATAAATCAAATATGAGAGAAATATGGTTAAGGTTTCATTCTCCACCACTAGACATCATTAAGAACCAATTTCAGATCTATCAATATCAACCAACTATCAAAGTTAACAACCGTAGATAACAACAAGCTCTGTTATCCCAATCTTTCCTTAGTTTGTCGTTAAATAGAACAAGCTCTCTATTTAATCTCAAACCATCAAACAACCTAGAATAAGCTCTCTAAATTCAATTTAATGGCAGCTTTATGATGAGAAAGATAGGTTGATCTAAGTAACAAACACATAAGCTCGGATTGTTCAACTTAGGTTATGTTCCACTTTGCAATTATCGAAAACTTGACCATAATCATTAATCACAAATTGCCACTTATGAATAGGAAATCAAGACAATTACACGGATCAAGACTCCTAAACTAGCAATAGATAATTATCAAGATCTATCTAGTTGTACACCTAAACAAATCAAGAAAACATCATGAACAATTCTTGTAGAAGAACATAAGCAACTTTGATAGAAAATTAATGATAGATAGAATCTGAAAATCAATTATGAAACATGTCTAGGGCTTTGAAATCACCCTTAACCAAATAAAAGTTTAACCTAGCATAGGCATTGTAAACATAAACATAAAATTAAAGAGAATCTAAGAAGGAAATAAAAGAAAGAAAGAAGAAGAAGAAAATAAAGAAAAAGAAAACTAGAGAAAGGAAAGTAGAAGAAAAACTTAGAGAATTTTATTATAATGGCTAATATCCTACCAATCTACAATGTCTCTTACAATCATCCAAGGCCCTCTATTTATACACATTTTGGAGAGCTAAATGACAAGAGACAAGCTTTATAAATTTCAAAGGTAGGTATAATAGGTGGGTGCATTTTTCTAACAATTTTCGTCATATTGTATGACAATTCTGATCAGCCAGCTTGATGGTTGATTTGGTCAATGTTGGAGGCTTGATCTGATCAAATGGTCTTCTAGAAAAATGTTCCCCTATCAGTTTGTGATCCATAGCTGTTGGAATCAGCTCATTTTCTGATGTGGATCAGAAGATATGGTCAAAATACCAAAACTGGTCAGCACAGACGTCATTGCACATCAGCCAACTTGATGGTTGATTTCGCTAGGGAAAACGACTCCGTTTCAAGAAGTGTAAAGCATGAAAAAGATAGATATGCCTCTTAAATTTGCACTGTAAAAACTTCAGCCTTAATGCTTCAGTGAAACTCCAGATATAGCTGATATAGCAAAAGGTGTCGGAACTGGAACTGAACTGGATTTGCCCTTAATTCTTGATTTAACCTAGTAATCTGAAATCACTCAAAGAAACTCGTGAAAAACACCAAATTACATAAAAATATAAAAGATCATAAACACAATTAGAATAAGCAATAATAACTCGTATTTGACACAAAACAATAATAAAACATACTAAAAACTATATAATTATACGAGTTATCACCTATGCAAGGCTAAACTTTTCTTTGGTTAAGGGTGATTTCAAAGCCCTAGACATGTTGTGTAATTAATTTTCAGATTCTATCAGATAATGATTTTCTATCAAAGTTGCTTATGTTCTTCTAAAAGAATTGTTCATGATGTTGTCTTGATTTGTTTAGGTCATGAACTAGATAGATCTTGATAATTATCTAATGCTAGTTTAGGAGTCTTGATCCGGATAATTGTCTTGATTTCCTATTCATAAGTGGCAATTTGTAATTCATGATTATGTTGGGTTTTCGGGAATTACAATATGGAACATAACATAAGTTGAACAATTCGAGCTTATGTGTTTGTTGCTTAGATCAACCTATCTTTCTCATCATAAAGCTATCATCAAATTGAATTTAGAGAGCTTATTCTAGGTTGTTTGATAATTAGAGATTAAATAGAGTTATTCTATTTAACGACAAACTAAGGAAAGATTGGGGTAGCAGAGCTTATTGTTATCTACGATTGATAATTTTAATAGTTAATTGATGTTGATAGATCTGAAACTAATTCTCAATGATGTCTAGTGGTGGAGAATGAAACCTTAACCAATACCTTTCTCATATTTGATTACTTCTTATTTACTTGCTTTCTTACTTTATTGTTTGCTCTAGTTTAAATTGATTTCAAAAACCCCCTTTTATTTTGTTTTCTATGAATTTAAGTATAAACTAATAATTCTTAAACTAAACACCAATCCCTGTGGACTCGACCCTTGCTAATCATTATACTTTACAACTGATATTTGTAGTGCTTTAAATAAGATACACTCTTTAGGGTGCATCAAGTTTTTGGCACCGTTGCCGGGGATTGCTTTATTTAGTTTATTTGTTACTTGGTTTATTCATATTTTTAGTTGTAATTAATTTTATTTTTCTTGTACATACAGGTTTTTCCTTTCGAAATTCGAGCTAAAAGATATGGCAGGTGCTACATCAAAACTTCAGAACCTTTAGAACCAACTAGACAATCTTATCTCCATAGTTCAACAAGTGGCCATAAGTGAGATTCAAGAATCAAGGTAGTGTGGAGTGTGCTTCATCATGGATCATCCAATCAATTGGTGCTCATACTACTGAAAAGATAATTTTGAACCACCTATGATGTGGAAGGATACCAAAGCCAACAAAGGTTCCACCAACAACAGTGTGATCCTTTCCCAAACACTGACAATGAGGGATGGTGGGATCATTCTAATTATGGCTACTCGAGAAATTATCAAGAAGTAGACCATTATGTCAACTAAAATCATCCATCGAGCTTCAATCAATAATGGTCTCAAGAACCAGATTAAGAATTAAAAGACCTTGTCAAAATTCTTGTTGCGTATACTTTGGAATTTCAATAAGAAAGAAGGGCTCAATTTGTCTCCACTCAACCATGGACACCACAACAAGATCTTTTTCAACCCCTACCATAAAATTCGGGTACTTCTTTGGAATATCTTGTCAATTCCCTTACTACTAACCAATTACAACTTAAACAGGAAACAAGGAAAATAAGGGAAAGTATCCTGAATTTGGACACGTAAATGAGCCAATTGGCTAGTGGAGTGGCGTGATGGGTAGAAGAAGGATCTGAGGAACTACATGAACAACTCCCTTTTCCAAACTATGATTGATCGAAAGGAGAATGTTAGTGCCACACAACTTGAGGATGAATCTGAAAATCAAAGGGAACCCTATGATGAGAAAGAACTAGAGATGGATTTACTTCTTGAAGATAATGAAGCTTCAATTTCAAAGGAGAGTATTTCGGCACCTGAGGTATCGTTTAAGGTTCCAATTTTTACTAATGTTTCTTTTCCACCTTTTCCTAGTAGATTTGCAAAGTTCAATGAGGAGGAACATAAACAAGACATGCTGGAAACCTTAAACAGTTTGTTTGTGGATGCCATTCAACAAATACCAAAATATGCACCATTATTTGATGAGATATGCACAACAAAGGATGATGAAATAATACTTGTAATGGAGAATGCATCCATTGTTGTGCAAAGAAACTGCCCTACAAAACGCATAAATCCGAAACGTTTCTTGTATGAGCCTGAAAATCCCAAAAAGCCAAGAAGAGGTGTTGGTTAGGTTCAAAACACTAACTCAAGTGCTAATTGGGAAGGCAGCCCAATTAATGAAGAAAATGCCAACCTGCCATATTCAGATTTGCTTTTTTTTTTCCCTTTAATTATTTTTATTATTGTTTTTGTAGTATTTTAGGTTTGTTTAGGTTTTATTAGTGATAAGTGCTTAATTTCATACATTTTCCTATTTAATTTCTTTATACTTTGTGCTTTGATTCTTACTTCCTTGACATTTTACTAGGTTTTTATGCTTTGTAGGTATTTTGGAGGAGATGAAGTCAAAACATGTCAATTAGGATGTTAAAGAGCTTACAAAATCACAATCACAAGATGGAAAAAGAGTTGGGAGTCAAAAAGATCAAATTCTTGGTGCAAAGCAAGAAGACAAATTTGACCTCCGGAGCTTGTTGCTAAGAAAACATGATGTTAGACTCTTTATTCGAGGAAAAGTCCTTCTTGACTTTTGAATATCACTTGATTACCTTTCCAACGGCTAGTCATGGGCCTAAATCGGATAAGAAATGGTCATTCAAATCGGCATTGGAATATCTCCTTAAGAGCCCTAGTGGCAGAAAAAAACCCTAGCCGTAAATGACAACTTTTTCTTAATACCCTAGTTGACATTTAAGTTTATCCTTGCCAAAGAAGGATTAGTGGCTGTCAACTTGCATTAATTGCATTAATTGCAAGTATCTTTCCTTAAAGCTAATCATAGTCAAAGTAGGAGAATTAAATCAGCCTAGACTTTCCTTCCTTACACTTACTTTGGCTGCAAGAATATAATCTCTCTTCATTAAAGAGTGCTTTGACTAAAACTTTACTACTTTATTCAAACTTGGTTGCCAAGGCTTATATCTTTCCTTAAAACACAAAAGTCAGCCACTTTTCCTTAACTTTAGCCACAAGTCAACATTTATTGAAGGGAGAGAGCTGAAATTCACTTGTTTGATGCCCTAGCTATTGCCTATAAATAGATACCAAGGAGGCATACGATATTGACACTTCCCCAAGCATCACATTCTGATTTCTTCTTTGTTTCTTTGTTTTTGAGAGAGCAAGAGGCTGGATAATTAATATTATTCTTCTTCTTCTTTCTTTCTTTTATTTTCTTCTTAGATTTACTTTAATTTTATGTTTATATTTACAATGCCTATGCTAGGCTAAACTTTTATTTGGTTAAGGGTGATTTCAAAGCCCTAGACATGTTATGTAATTAATTTTCAGATTCTATCTATCATTAATTTTCTATCAAAGTTGCTTATGTTCTTCTATTAAAATTGTTCATGATGATGTTTTGATTTGTTTAGGTGGCCAACTAGATAAATCTTGATAATTGTCTAATGCTAGTTTAGGAGTCTTGATCCGTGTAATTGTCTTGATTTCCTATTCATAAGTAGCAATTTGTGATTAATGATTATGGTCAAGTTTTCAATAATTGCAAAGTGGAACATAACCTAAGTTGAACAATCCGAGCTTATGTGTTTGTTGCTTAGATCAACCTATCTTTCTCATCATAAAGCTGCCATTAAATTGAATTTAGAGAGCTTATTCTAGGTTGTTTGATGGTTAGAGATTAAATAGAGAGCTTGTTCTATTTAACGACAAACTAAGGAAAGATTGGGATAACAGAGCTTGTTGTTATCTACGGTTGTTAGCTTTGATAGCTAATTAATGTTGATAGATATGAAATTGATTCTTAATGATGTCTAGTGGTGGAGAATGAAACATTAACCATATTTTTCATATTTGATTCTTCTTAATTACTTGTTTTCTTACTTTTCTTGTTTGCTTATTTTTAAATCTGATTTCAAAATTCCCTTTACTTTTGTTTACTTGTTTTTAAGTGATAAACTATTAACTTATAAACTAAAACCCAATCCCTGAGGACTCGACCCTTGCTAACTACTATACTTACAATTGATCTTTTTAGTGCAAGGTTAAATAAAGATACACTCTTTTGGGTGCATCAATTAGTCTGTTTTGAGTTGTTAATATTTTTTTTTATTTTCTTTTAGTTCTTTTCTCTTACATATAATTTTTGCATATGTAAGAATTAACTGTGGGGGGAAGAATTTAGGATTTCTTATTTTAGGTTGTCAAATTTTTTTTTTTTGAGTCTTTTTAGTTTGTTTTTTGTGTGTTTTAGTTCCTTTTAATATAATGATGAGATATGAATTGCATAGGTCTAAAACTGGTTATTAGTAAGAATATTTCCATGAGAATTAAGCTTGATACTATTTTTCAAAGAGCCAATGTTGATATGATATGTTGATTGAGAAAGAAGCATGTTCAGATTTAATATTGACTTGTATAATCTTCGTTGTAAGTTTTGAGCCTATATGATTGATGCATTATACATATCAATTTAATTTCTTTCTTGAGTGTTCTTATGATTACATGATTCTCTAGAACCTACTTTAAACCTTTTGAGACTATATTGATGTATGTGACAACATGAATTCACAGGCATTAGGACAATAACCAGGGCCAAACAGCCGTCCATTATTGATGTTCCAAGAGAACATCCCCACTAGTGAGTCAATTTGAGCCTATGTTGATTAAGCTATTTTATTGGTAACCATATCTTACACCTAGCATAAACATATTTATATCTTTATCCTTGTTCTAAAAATGGACTAGAATGTTTGAGACATATGAAAAAAACTGTTGGGAATACACTACCTCGGGCTCATGCAGAAACATGATAATCAAAGTGCAGCGGAAATAAACAAAGAAGCACTCGAAGTACAACAGGATCTTAGGCTTGTGTTTGCATAGGTTTGTCACATTCAAAAACAATTAAATCACCCAAATGATTTAGAAGTTACCTACTTAAGATATCGTAACCTTAAGGTGCAGATCCAAATCTCAAATCCAAGATCTACAAAGCTTCCAACTCGTCCAGGACCACAAGAAGCACAATTGTCCTTCCTCTAGAGCTAGTCCACACAAACAGCTGATGGATCCTTCTCTAAGGTATGGCGATTCACTTGTGCTAGCAAGTTGATCCTAAGATCACAACCAAAAGGTCTATATATTCTTGTATCTTTCTCCTTTCATCAATCTCACTCAACTAGGTGAAGAAGCGGCAAGAAGAACACCAAAATAAGAGGAATTGCGACAAGCCTTAGAGAGCTTAGGGAGGCTGCAATTTTAGCTTTTTGCTATGTTAGAGTTCTCTTCTTGAAACCAAACTTTTTCTCAAGCAATATCAGAATCTCACAAATAGAATAGAGCTAGCTTGGGCGGCTACAACCTCTAAATATCATTATATAGTGGTGCACACCCTAATCCCTATCTCCATATGCTTGACTAGCCATGTCTTACTTGTTGCACAAGATTTTCATTAATCCACTTGGACTTAAACTATTTAATTCTAAGATGGATCAATAGGCCCATTATATTATCTAATAATAATAATGGTCCAACATTCTTAATGCCTTAAGTTGGGCCAACCATCCTTAGTGGACAGTCCTAAATTAGAATAGTCGCTTTGGACACTTTCTAATTTTGTCATGCTTATTTATTGGATAGATTAATTTCTAAACGAAAGTAATTTAATTCTCAATTAAATTTTCTTTCTCCTCATGAATCAATTCATGTCATTAATCTATTAATATCATCTCATGATATTATTCCAATATAGTATAGTCAATCGCAATTCACTTTGCACATCTATATGTCAAAGTCGACTACTACAGTAGATAACACTTCTTGATTCCTCTTATCTCATTAAGACATTGTCCTTGGATTTCTCAATCTCAATTATGTCTTAATTCATCTCATTTGAACTTCTTCAATTGAGTCCTTAATTTAGATCTTTTATTCCATTAAGTTTTACCTTAATAGAATACCATGTTTAATCCATTCATATCTGTTCTTATGTGTGTGACCCTCTAGGTTCACAATATGTTGGCTAGGATTATAAGTTAATCTCATTAACTTGTTATCATAGATCAAGAGCGAGATCTAGCAACCCATCATGACCACCCAAATATTGTGAAGTCAGCGTGACCTTTTAGAACCTTTCAGCAACCAGCCTGTCGGTGTAAAACGGTCCTTTCACCATATATCTCAGATAGCGAATGAGCATGGTGCAGTGTCTACTCATGATCAATCCATATTAGTTCTTTGCAACTTATGATTAACCTTCTGAATTTAGAGAAACAACTTTCTCCTAAATCCACTATGCTTTGGCCAAAGACTTAATCAAGTTAATCGTAGTCAAGAACAAACGATATATGTCTTGAGTATCATAGGGAGTTGTGAATCCTCTCTGGAGCACTCATTCATCTTCGTATGGTTCATGTCACACCCAATAACACCCTTCTTTAAGCATCCTCGTGATTGGGACCCTTTCGTGATGAAATCTAAGTATGACACTCTCCATACAAGATGACCTAGTATCACAAGTCTGAGGACTACTTGCACTAAGGCAATCACTAACGCGTCCAATGCTGAACTCTTTCGATTAGTAATTGTGTCTCTACAAGGACATAGCTTAAGTGCATCGAGAATATGCTTTGTCATATACATGATAATCTCATTATCAAGATTAATAATTCGGATCACAACTAGATCTAGATTCTATTCATATGGCTCAGTTGTATCTAAAACAACTATTGGAATCTACTTGTTAGCTAGCAGCAATAATCCAAATATAACTCCTTTTGCAAGCCAAAACAAAAGAGTTAGTCTTAAAAACCTTTAATATAAATGTCCAATCTTTTCAAGTATGGAACGATTCCTACTAATTGCATTTTTCAAAATTGGCAATTTATCATAACATTTTACCATTCAAAAAGTTATTAATAGCTCCCACTAAATCCTACATATGTACATGTTAAGGGATTAATTTAATAACAATTTGAATTCCATACTAAGCTAAATGGTATTCAAAATCCTTTGCAAGTTGTATAATATATAAGACTAAGTTATATAATGATGCACCCAAAAGAGTGTATCTTATTTAACCTTGCACTAAAAAGATCAATTGTAAGTATAGTAGTTAGCAAGGGTCGAGTCCTCAGGGATTGGGTTTTAGTTTATAAGTTAATAGTTTAAAACTTAAATTCGAGAACAATAAAAGAAAAGGGGATTTTGAAATCAGATTTAAACTAAAGTTAACAATAAAAGTAAGATGCAAGTAAGAAATAAGAAATCAAATATGAGAGAAATATGGTTAAGGTTTCATTCTCCACCACTAGACATCATCAAGAATCAATTTCCAATCTATCAATATCAACCAACTATCAAAGTTAACAACCGTAGATAACAACAAGCTCTGTTATCCCAATCTTTCCTTAGTTTGTCGTTAAATAGAACAAGTCTCTATTTAATCTCTAACCATCAAACAACCTAGAATAAGCTCTCTAAATTCAACTTAATGGCAGCTTTATGATGAGAAAGATAGGTTGATCTAAGCAACAAACACATAAGCTCGAATTGTTCAACTTAGGTTATGTTCCACTTTGAAATTATTGAAAACTTGACCATAATCATTAATCACAAATTGCTACTTATGAATAGTAAATCAAGACAATTACACGGATCAAGACTCCTAAACTAGCATTAGACAATTAGCAAGATTTATCTAGTTGTACACCTAAACAAATCAAGACAACATCATAAACAATTCTTGTAGAAGAACATAAGCAACTTTGATAGAAAATTAATGATAGATAGAATCTGAAAATCAATTACAAAACATGTCTAGGGCTTTGAAATCACCCTTAACCAAATAGAAGTTTAGCCTAGCATAGACATAGATAATATATACATAAAACTAAAAAGAAAATAAAAGAATGGAGAAGTAGAAGAAGAATGATAATGATCCTTGAGTCTCCTCAAAAGATGTCTAGTTTGTGGCTCAAAAGATGGTATTTATAGAGCGTTAAAACCCTGAGAATAAGTCCTTGCCGCATAAGTAAGCCTGGAGGTGCAAAAATCACGTTTTTGTCTTTTTTTTTAGATTTGCGATTAGGGTTTTTCAGGCCGCAGGGTTCTTTAGGGAGATCTTCTAGCGCCATTTTGAATGCCCATTTCTTATCCGATTTGGGCCCATAATATATCGTTGGAAAGATAATCAAGTCAACTTCAAAAGTCAAGAAGGAAGTTTCTTCAAATAAAGATTCTAACATCATGTTGTCCTTACAACAAGCTCCAGAGGTCAAATCTGCCTGATTGCTTTTCAACCAGAAATTGATATTTTTGACTCCCAAGTCTTCTTCCATCTTGTGATTATCATTTTGTAAGCTCTTTACCATCATTATTGACATCTTTTGACTTCATTCTCCTTAATGTACCTAAAATTCAAAAACATATTATAAGTAAACAAGATAAAGATCGAAAACATAACAAAAACTAAAGGTAGAAAGGCATAAAATGTATATTTTATGAGCTTATCATATAACTATTCTATAACCGATTTATTTAAGAGGAAACTAAATAAGCTTGGCATCCTATGCCAGCAAAACAATATGTTTCGAAAACATAAATAAAATATCCTCAAACATTGGCCTATAATGCCAATGAAAACATCAAATGTTTCTAAATAAATCCTAACGAAATAGTCTTATTTGAAAACCCATCGGATCGACAAGCTCTGATGCAATATCAAACTCGGTTGCCATCTTCATGGTCAAGCTTCACTACTCTTTCCTTTGGTCCCTACAATATGTCATACATATTTAGTAGCAAATTATAGGTATCATATACCAAGAGGAGTGAATCAAATTATACTTGAAGTTGAAACTCCTCAGCTTCTTTCCCTTGTTTGACTCAAGGTGGAGACTCCTTGCAATCGCACCTCCAATAACCAGTTTTCCCACAATGGAAGCAAGCTTTATTACATTATCCTTATCCTTTGCTTCCTTTGCAACACCATCATCAGGCTTTAAACTTTTTGAAGCAGGAGGTACATCCCATCTAGTCTTCCTTTTCTTCTTACCTTTCAGTTTAGAGGAAGAGACTAAATGGACATATGAGTTGTCCTTAACAATGGTTTGCTTAGCCTGTGTGAGCATATTCAATAACCCAAAAAGGGTTGCCTCTAAATGGTTAATGATGCACCCAAAAGAGTGTATCTTATTTAACCTTGCACTTAAAAAGAATCAATTGTAAAGTATAGCGATTAGCAAGGGTCGAGTCCTCAGGGATTGGGTTTTAGTTTATAAGTTAATAGTTTAAAACTTAAAAACAAGTAAACAAAAGTAAAGGGGATTTTGAGATCAGATTTAAACTAAAGTTAACAATAAGAATGAGAAAACAAGTAATTAAGAAGA
Organism: Fremontodendron californicum; assembly: GCA_030761205.1. Lineage (NCBI taxonomy): Eukaryota > Viridiplantae > Streptophyta > Magnoliopsida > Malvales > Malvaceae > Fremontodendron > Fremontodendron californicum. Next base: position 9,001,600 of record JAULJL010000037.1, read on the forward strand.
ATCAAATATGAAAAATATGGTTAAGGTTTCATTCCCCACCACTAGACATCATTAAGAATCAATTTCATATCTATCAACATTAATTAGCTATCAAAGTTAACAACCGTAGATAACAACAAGCTCTGTTACCCCAATCTTTCCTTAGTTCGTCGTTAAATAGAACAAGCTCTCTATTTAATCTCTAACTATCAAACAACCTAGAATAAGCTCTCTAAGTTCAATTTAATATCAGCTTTATGATGAGAAAGATAGGTTAATCTAAGCAACAAACACATAAGCTCGGATTGTTCAACTTAGGTTATGTTCCACTTTGCAATTATTGAAAACTTGACCATAATCATTGATGCACCCAAAAGAGTGTATCTTATTTAACCTTGCACTAAAAAGATCAATTGTAAGTATAGTAGTTAGCAAGGGTCGAGTCCTCAGGAATTGGGTTTTAGTTTATAAGTTGATAGTTTAAAACTTAAATTCAAGAACAATAAAAGAAAAGGGGTTTTTGAAATCAGATTTAAACTAAAGTAAATAATAAGAATAAGATGCAAGGCGGTATAACAAGCCAATAAAAATATATATACTAAATTAGGTGATGCACCCAAAAGAGTGTATCTTACTTAACCTTGCACTAAAAAGATCAATTGTAAGTATAGTAGTTAGCAAGGGTCGAGTCCTCAGGGATTGGGTTTTAGTTTATAAGTTGATAGTTTAAAACTTAAATTCAAGAACAATAAAAGAAAAGGGGTTTTTGAAATCAGATTTAAACTAAAGTAAATAATAAGAATAAGATGCAAGGCGGTATAACCAGCCAATAAAAATATATATACTAAATTAGGCGGTATAACCAGCCAATAAAAATATATATACTAAATTAGGCGGTATAACCAGCCAATAAAAATAAAACAAAGTTAATATACAAATTAGGCGGTATAACCAGCCAATAAAAATAAATATAAAAAATAAGCAAACTAAAAGTAAGAAAACAAATAAGTAAGAAGAATCAAATATGAAAAATATGGTTAAGGTTTCATTCTCCACCACTAGACATCATTAAGAATCAATTTCAGATCTATCAATATCAACCAACTATCAAAGTTAACAACCGTAGATAACAACAAGCTCTGTTATCCCAATCTTTCCTTAGTTTGTCGTTAAATAGAACAAGCTCTCTATTTAATCTCTAACCATCAAACAACCTAGAATAAGCTCTCTAGATTCAATTTAATGGCAGCTTTATGATGAGAAAGATAGGTTGATCTAAGCAACAAACACATAAGCTCGGATTGTTCAACTTAGGTTATGTTCCACTTTGCAATTATTGAAAACTTGACCATAATCATTAATTACAAATTGCCACTTATGAATAGGAAATCAAGACAATTAAACGGATCAAGACTCCTAAACTAGCAATAGATAATTATCAAGATCTATCTAGTTGTACACCTAAACAAATCAAGGCAACATCATGAACAATTCTTGTAGAAGAACATAAGCAACTTTGATAGAAAATTAATGATAGATAGAATCTGAAAATCAATCACAAAACATGTCTAGGGCTTTGAAATCACCCTTAACCAAATAGAAGTTTAGCCTAGCATAGGCATTATAAACATAAAATTAAATAGAATCTAAGAAGAAAATAAAAGAAAGAAAGAAGAAGAGGAAGAATACTAATTATCCAACCTCTTGCTCTTTCTAAAGAAAAAGAAAACTAGAGAAAAGAAAGAAGAAGAAAACTTAGAGAATTTTATTAAAATGGCTAATATCCTACCTATGTACAATATGATCCCTTACAATCATCCAAGGCCCTCTATTTATACACATTTTGGAGGGCTAAATGACAAGAGACAAGCTTTACAAATTTCAAAGGTAGGTATAATAGGTGGGTGCATTTTCTAACAATTTTCGTCATACATGACGATTTTGATCAGCCAACTTGATGGTCGATTTTGTCAATTTTGCAGGCCTTATCTGATCCCATGGTCTTCTAGAAAAATGTTACCCTATCAGTTACTGATCCATAGCCGTTGGAATCAGCTCATTTGCTGATGTGGATAAGAATATATGGGCAAAATACGAAAACAGGTCAGCACAGACGTCATTGCACATCAGCCAACTTCATGGTCGATTTCGCTAGGGAAAACGACTCCGTTTCAAGAAGTGTAAAACATGAAAAAGATAGATATGCCTCTTAGCTTTGCATGACTATAAATTTCAGCCTTATTTCTTTAGTGAAACTCGAGATATAGCTGATATGGCAAAAGGTGTCGGAACTGGAACTGAACTGGATTTGCCCTTAATTCTAGTAATCTGAAATCACTCAAAGAAACTTGTGAAAAACACCAAAATACATAAAAATATAAAAGATCATAAACACAATTAGACTAAACAATAATAACTCGTATTTGACACAAAACAATAATAAAACATAACTAAAAACTATATAATTATACGAGTTATCACACCCCCACACTTAGATTGTTGCTAGTCCCTAGCAACGACTCAATAAAAATAAAATAAGAAAATCTAATCTAATCCATTTTCGTAGGAAATCACGGTGGCACTTTGCATGTGACACAAGCCTTTAAACCCCTAGGTGTCCCTAGTGGACGAGTTTAGTCTCGTGAGGGTTTACTAGAACGATACCCACAAACATTGAAAAATTAAAATATAAATAAACTACATATACTAAAAATATTTATTCCTAATCCTTTCAATACAAATTAGAGACAATCTTTGAACAAGTCTTATAAACTAATCAATAGCTTAAATAATTTCACAAAAAATCATGCTTGAATGTAAATTGTTTGAGTTAAGCCAATATTAGCATAACATATCTCAATCAAAATAGTGCATGTTCAAATTTAATCTCAACTTCTCACATGGGATACTCTCTTGATTTTCACTCTTTAAAGTAGTGGTAAAGTGTTTACACTCAATCAATCTCATGAAAACACTTCTACCATATGCTTGCTTGTCCACCTATTCTCCACTAAAAGATCATGCAACTTCATAAATCAAGAGGTCTTTAATCAAGGTTGTAATGGGGCCAAGGGGTTTGTAATGTGGTTGAAGAACAAAAGGATAAAGATATCACAAAGGTTCCAAAGAGTTCATAAAGTTTAGAGACATAAAAAGATTATACAAAGAAACTTCTCAAAACTCTTTACAAGTACATAGTCACCTAGGCCGGATATTCATGTTGGGCCTTTTCTTCATTCTAAACAACTTTGTAACATCCTTTTCCTTTTCCACAAATTCAAGAGATGATTCATATTTTTTTTTACATAGGAATGTATTTGCCAGTATTCCATTTATTTTTCTCTTGACTTTTCTTTTCTTTTCCCCCACACTTATTTCTTGTTTCTAACCCAAATTTTCAACTAAAAATATCCCTTGTTTTTTGCAATATGTCTCAAAATATATAATCCATCTTTAGAACAAGGGTAAGGATATAAGTATATTTAGGCTAGGTGTAAGTTGTGGTTACCAATAAAACAGCATATTTAATGTAGGCTCAAATTGGCTCACTAGTGGGGATGTTCTCTTAGAACATTAATAATGGATGGCTGTTTGGCTCTGGTTATAATCCTAATGCCTCTATCATATTCATGTTGTCACATGTATCAATATAGTCTCAAACGGTTTAAAGCAAGTTCTAGAGAATCATGTAATCATAAGAGCACTCAAGAAAGAAATTAGATTGATTTGTATAATGCATCAATCATTATAGGCTCAAAAACTCACAAGGATGATTATACAAGTCAGATTAAGTCTAAACATGCTTCTTTCTCAATCAACATATTATATTAACATTGGCTCATAAAAAGGTTGACATCAAGCTCAATTCTCATGAAAATCTTCTCACTAATAAATCTGTTTTAGACTTATGCAATTCATATCTCATCATTGTATTAAAAAGGAACTAAAACTCACAAAAAAATAATAATAATAATAATAAAGAAAAAAAAAATAGTAGACAAAAATAAAAGAAATCCTAAATCATTCCCCCCCACACTTAATTCTTACATTGTCCTCAATGTAAGTCTATTAACTCAAATGAAAGAATCATGTGTAAGAGAAAAGAACTAATAACATAAGAATAAGAACAACTAAGACTCAAAACAAAACAAAACCATGCAACCTAAATAATCCTAAAATACTAAACAAAAATTAACAAGTAAACATAAAAAGATTAAAATCAAACTGACAAGGTATGTCTCAAGTCTCCCTTACTCAGACCTTGTTCAGAATGAATACTTCTTAATTTTTTTTTTTTTTTTTTTTTGGAAAAGAAGAAATCAAACTGACAAGGTATGTCTCAAGTCTCCCTTACTCAGACCTTGTTCAGAATGAATACTTCTTAATTTTTTTTTTTTTTAAATTAGCAAAATATGTCCCTTACCCCCTACTAAAATATGACATTGTCCCCAATGTCAAATTTTAAAGGTAGAATTTAGGAGATATTACCTGCAGAGGTTGCTAACCACTTATTATAACTGAGACACAACAAGCAAAATGTTAGATAATGTCACAAAGACAAAGTGCAATCCACTCCTTGCTCGTCCATATCTCTTTTTCTTTTTCCGAGCGTTTGCGAAACAACCGTAGCAGATAAACACTCATAAGCTTGGAGCTTTTTAAGTAAATCTTCAATGGTTGTAGCAGAAATTATGGTTCTCCTTGCCTCTGAAAACATGAATCCATTATCCACAGCATTATCTAAATATGAAAGCAAATTACTAAAATAACCATTAATATTAAGCAAACCAATGGGTTTCTTATTTGTGACCAAAGATGACCAAGAAGCCACGCAAGCTATTTCTTCCAATGTACCCAGACCTCCTGGTAAAGCAACGAATGCATCGGCAGAATGGTACATGATTGTTATCCGTTCAGGGATACTCCAGACTTGTATTTCCTTACCCACGGTAGGTCCACAAAAACTTGTGAATAGTTTTGGCACGATTCCTAGAACTGGACTTCCTCCGGCGTGTGCTGCTGTAGCGACTGCTCCCATTAAACCCGTACTACCGCCTCCATAAATCAACTGGATCTTTTGTTGGGCAAGTATTACTCCAACTCTTATGGCTTCATCAGCGAATATGTTATTTTTCCCTGGATAAGCACCTCCAAAGACACAAATTTTTTTAATGCGTTGGGACGAAGTACTTTCCATTTTTTTTTTCTTTTTCGAGTGCCTGAAAGAGAATGAGTACATGGTGTAATATATAGAGGACTGAGTAGTGAATCAGACAAGAGTAATAATGTCGCCGAAAGTGTATCTGACCTGTCAGAAGAAAATATTAACCTAACAAAAGATTTTTGCGTGATTTCAGGAAGAAAATCAAAAAGAGAAGAAAAAATCAACCGTAAAAGACAAATAAAAAAAACGAGAATAATTACACAAATCGAACAACACGTAAATTAAACCAAAATAAAGTTATTGCAAATCAAACCAAAAACTGAGAAGTCATTTATTGTAGTTGTGATTGTGGCTCACATCTTCCTCTGGTTTTACGTCCAGAAACGGCTTAAACGCCTTCTATGAGTCGAGGATATGCTTCCCATCCAGTTTTCTTACAAGCTGGCAAATAGGGTCTTTTAACATCAGATTCCCAAGATGTTGCCATTCCCTTTGGAATTGTGGCCATAAATCAAGAATTTCTCTTTGTACGTCTCCACTAGGATGCGTCTCAAGAGAAAGTTGGATATTACCCAAATTCTCCTTACTCAGTCCATCCTTAATGAATTCAATTTTATCATCTCGATTAGAGGACGGAATCCCAATAGAACGACATTTACCGTTACACGTCCATCGTGCACATTTGTGGCAATTTGAACTCATGCGCTTTGCTCGTCGCTTCTTTGCAAAAGTGCTTCTACCTGTACCTGGTAAATGCAAAACAGGAAGATATTCATCTTCACGTACCTTGGCTTCAATTATCCAACGTATGTCGTCAGGAATCCCTTTGTGCATAAGCATTCTTAATCTTTCAACTCGAACTTGGTAAAGCTTCAGTAAAATATTTCGAGGAAAAGGAGGAAATCGTTTCTGCAATCTTGTGAAAATATCATCCATCCTGAAAAAAAAAATGAAAAAAAATGAAAGAGAAATTGGAAGAGAAATTTATATACAATATCAGTTTTGTGGGTAGCTGATGGAACCGATTTAAATAATCACGGAGTACCGTTATCCGCCATTTAACCGGGGTAAAAAAAATAAAAATTATATTTACATCTAGTTATTTTCAAAACAAGGATCAGAAAGAAAAACAACATAAAAAGACTCAAAAACAAAACACTCTAAATAAAATCCTAAATTCTTCCCCCCACACATAATTCTTACATTGTCATTAATGTAATGCTATTAATCCCAAATGAAAGAATCATGTGTAAGTGAAAAGAACTAATAAACAAAATAAACTTATGCAGCCTAAATGAACTTAAAAACAGTAAACACAATTAACAAAGAAACATAAGAAATAAAAATAAAAACAACAAAAATAATAAAAGAAAAAGGAAAAGAAAGAGAAAGAGAAAGCAAATCTGAATATGGAAGGTTGGTAATTTCATCTTTAATTGGGCTGCCTTCCCAATTAACACTTGAGTTAGTGTTTTGAATCTAACCAACACCCCTTCTTGGCTTTTTAGGCTTGTCAGGCTCATACATGAAATTTCCCAAATTTATGCGTTTGAGAGGTAGCTTTCTTTGCACAACAGTGGATGCATTCTCCATTACAAGTATTATTCCATCATCCTTGGTGGTGCATATCTCATCGAGGAATGGTGCATCTTTTGGTACTTGTTGAATGACATCCACAAACAAACTGTTTAAGGTTTCCAGCGTGTCTTGTTCATGTTCATCCTCCTTGAACTTTGCGAATCTACTAGGAAAAGGTGGAGAAGAAACATTAGTAAAAATTGGAATCTCAAACGTTACCTCAGGTGCCGAAATACTCTTATTTGGATCATTGGCTTCATTATCCTCAAGAATAGAATTCATCTCTAATTTTGTCTCATCCTCATCTTGTTCCTCATTCTTCAAGGTCACAATAGTAGCATTCTCCTTTGGGTTAACCATCGTTTGGGCTGGGAGTTCTTCAGATGTTTGTGCTACCCATCCCACCATACTACTAGCCAATTGGCTCATTTGCTTTTCCAAACTCTGGATGCTTGCCCTTGTTTCCTGTTGAAATTGCAAAGAATCAGTAACAAGAGAATAGACAAGATCTTCTAAAGAAGTACCTGAGTTTTGAGTCATATGTGGTGGTTGAAAAAGATCTGGTTCTTGAGACCATGATTGATTGAAGCTAGATGGATGAGTGTAATTGGCATAAGGATCTACTTCTTGGTAATTTTTCGAGTAGCCATAATTAGTATGATCCCACCATCCCTCATGGTAAGTGTTTGAGTAATGATCATACTGTTGGTCTTGGAACACTTGATGGCCTTGACATCCTCCCATGGCCAATTGTTGAACTGGGGAGGTGAGCTTGGCTTGTTGATTCTCCATGTTCATGTATGCCACTAACTCTTCAAGTGTTAGATTGCTCAATTCCATTGTTTTTTTTTTTTTTTAAATTTGAAAAGAAAAACTTGTATGTACAAGAAAATAAAACTAATTAGAACTGAAAATAAGAATAAACCAAGTAACAAATAAACTAAAGAAAGCAATCCCCGGCAACGGCGCCAAAAATTTGATGCACCCAAAAGAGTGTATCTTACTTAACCTTGCACTAAAAAGATCAATTGTAAGTATAGTAGTTAGCAAGGGTCGAGTCCTCAGGGATTGGGTTTTAGTTTATAAGTTGATAGTTTAAAACTTAAATTCAAGAACAATAAAAGAAAAGGGGTTTTTGAAATCAGATTTAAACTAAAGTAAATAATAAGAATAAGATGCAAGGCGGTATAACCAGCCAATAAAAATATATATACTAAATTAGGCGGTATAACCAGCCAATAAAAATAAAACAAAGTTAATATACAAATTAGGCGGTATAACCAGCCAATAAAAATAAATATAAAAAATAAGCAAACTAAAAGTAAGAAAACAAATAAGTAAGAAGAATCAAATATGAAAAATATGGTTAAGGTTTCATTCTCCACCACTAGACATCATTAAGAATCAATTTCAGATCTATCAATATCAACCAACTATCAAAGTTAACAACCGTAGATAACAACAAGCTCTGTTATCCCAATCTTTCCTTAGTTTGTCGTTAAATAGAACAAGCTCTCTATTTAATCTCTAACCATCAAACAACCTAGAATAAGCTCTCTAGATTCAATTTAATGGCAGCTTTATGATGAAAAACTAAAATATAAATAAACTACATATTCTAAAAATATTTATTCCTAATCCTTTCAATACAAATTAGAGACAATCTTTGAACAAGTCTTATAAACTAATCAATAGCTTAAAGAATTTCACAAAAAATCATGCTTGAATGTAAATTGTTTGAGTTAAGCCAATATTAACATAACATATCTCAATCAAAATAGTGCATGTTCAAATTTAATCTCAACTTCTCACATGGGATACCCTCATGATTTTCACTATTTAAAGTAGTGGTGAAGTGTTTACACTCAATCAATCTCATGAAAACAGTTCTACCATATTCTTGCTTGTCCACCTATTCTCCACTATTTAGATCATACAACTTCATGAATCAAGAGGTCTTTAATCAAGGTTGTAATGGGGCCAAGGGGTTTGTAATGTGGTTGAAGAACAAAAGGATAACGATATCACAAAGGTTCCAAAGAGTTCATAAAGTTTAGAGACATAATAAGATCATACAAAGAAACTTATCAAAACTCTTGACAAGTACATAGTCACCTAGGCCGGATATTCATGTTGGGCCTTTTCTTCATTCTAACCAACTTTGTAACATCTTTTTCTTTACTTTAACTAGAAGTTCAAGAGAAGATTATTATTATTTTGTTTTTATTTTTTTTTTAATATGGGAATGTATTTAACAATGATCCCTTTCTTTTTCTCTTGACTTTTTCTTTTCTTTTCTTCCCCTACACTTATCTTTTGTTTCTAACCCAAATTTTCAACTAAAAATATCCCTTGTTTTTTTTGCAATATGTCTCAAAATATATAATCCATCTTTAGAACAAGGGTAAGGATATACTTAGCTAGGTGTAAGTTGTGGTTACCAATAAAACAGCATATTTAATGTAGGCTCAAATTGGCTCACTAGGGGTGTGTTCTCTTGGAACATCAATAAGGGATGGCTGTTTGGCCCTGGCTAAAAATCCTAATGCCTCTATCATATTCATGTTGTCACATGCATCAATATAGTCTCAACAAGGTCTAAAGCAAGTTCTAGAGAATCATGTAATCGTAAGAGCACTCAAGAAAGAAATTAGATTGATTTGTATAATGCATCAATCATTATAGGCTCAAAAACTCACAAGGATGATTATACAAGTCAGATTAAGTCTAAACATGCTTCTTTCTCAATCAACATATCATATTAACATTGGCTCATAAAAAGGTTGATATCAAGCTCAATTCTCATGAAAATCTTCTCACTAGTAAATCTGTTTTAGACTTATGCAATTCATATCTCATCATTGTATTAAAAAGGAACTAAAACATAAAAAAAAATTATAATAATAATAATAATAAAGACTCATAAAAAAAAATAGTAGACAAAAATAAAAGAAATCCTAAATCATTCCCCCCACACTTAATTCTTACATTGTCCTCAATGTAAGTCTATTAACCCAAATGAAAAAATCATGTGTAAGAGAAAAGAACTAATAACATAAGAATAGGAACAACTGATAACTCGTATAATTATATAGTTTTTAGTTATGTTTTATTATTGTTTTGTGTCAAATACGAGTTATTATTGTTTAGTCTAATTGTGTTTATGATCTTTTATATTTTTATGTAATTTGGTGTTTTTCACAAGTTTCTTTGAGTGATTTCAGATTACTAGAATTAAGGGCAAATCCAGTTCAGTTCCAGTTCCGACACATTTTGCCATATCAGCTATATCTGGAGTTTCACTGAAGCAATAAGGCTGAAATTTGTAGCCGTGCAAAGCTAAGAGGCATATCTATCTTTTTCATGTTTTATACTTCTTGAAACGGAGTCGTTTTCCCTAGCGAAATCGACCATCAAGTTGGCTGATGTGCAATGACGTCTGTGCTGTCCTGTTTTCGTATTTTGCCCATATCTACTTATCCACATCAGCAAATGAGCTGATTCCAATGGCTATGGATCCTTAACTGATACGGGAACCTTTGTCTAGAAGACCATATGATCAGATCAGGCCTCTAATATTGACGAAATCGACCATCAAGTTGGCTGATGTGCAATGACGTCTGTGCTGACATGTTTTCGTATTTTGCCCATATCTGCTTATCCACATCAGCAAATGAGCTGATTCTAACGGCTATGGATCCGTAACTGATAGGGGAACCTTTTTCTAGAAGACCATGTGATCAGATCAGGCCTCCCACATCGACGAAATCGACCATCAAGTTGGCTGATCAAAATTGTCATACAATATGACGAAAATTGTTAGAAAAATTCACCCACCTATTATACCTACCTTTGAAATTTGTAAAGCTTGTCTCTTGTCATTTAGCCTTCCAAAATGTGTATAAATAGAGGGCCTTGGATGATTGTAGAGGATCATATTGTACATAGGTAGGATATTAGCCATTTTAATAAAATTCTCTAAGTTTTCTTCTTCTTTCTTTTCTCTAGTTTTCTTTCTTTTCTCTAGTTTTCTTTTTCTTTAGAGAGAGCAAGAGGTTGGATAATTAATATTCTTCCTCTTCTTCTTTCTTTCTTTTATTTTCTTCTTAGATTTTCTTTAATTTTATGTTTATGTTTATAATGCCTATGCTAGGCTAAACTTCTATTTGGTTAAGGGTGATTTCAAAGCCCTAGACATGTTTTGTGATTGATTTTCAGATTCTATCTATCATTAATTTTCTATCAAAGTTGCTTATGTTCTTCTACAAGAATTGTTCATGATGTTGTCTTGATTTATTTAGGTGTACAACTAGATAGATCTTCATAATTATCTATTGCTAGTTTAGGAGTCTTGATCCTTGTAATTGTCTTGATTTCCTATTCATAAGTGGCAATTTGTGATTAATGATTATGGTCAAGTTTTCAATAATTGCAAAGTGGAACATAACCTAAGTTGAACAATCTGAGCTTATGTGTTTGTTGCTTAGATCAACCTATCTTTCTCATCATAAAGCTGCCATTAAATTGAATTTAGAGAGCTTATTCTAGGTTGTTTAATGGTTAGAGATTAAATAGAGAGCTTGTTCTATTTAACGACAAACTAAGGAAAGATTGGGGTAACAGAGCTTGTTGTTATCTACGGTCGTTAACTTTGATAGTTGGTTGATAATGATAGATCTGAAATTGATTCTTAATGATGTCTAGTGGTGGAGAATGAAACCTTAACCATATTTTTCATATTTGATTCTTCTTACTTACTTGTTTTCTTACTTTTAGTTTGCTTATTTTTAAAAGTATATTTATTTTTATTGGCTGGTTATACCGCCTAATTTGTATATTAACTTTGTTTTATTTTTATTGGCTGGTTATACCGCCTAATTTAGTATATATATTTTCATTGGCTGGTTATACCGCCTAATTTAGTTTATATATTTTTATTGGCTGGTTATACCGCCTTGCATCTTATTCTTATTATTTACTTTAGTTTAAATCTGGCTTCAAAAACCCCTTTTCTTTTATTGTTCTTGAATTTAAGTTTTAAACTATTAACTTATAAACTAAAACCCAATCCCTGAGGACTCGACCCTTGCTAACTACTATACTTACAATTTATCTTTTTAGTGCAAGGTTAAATAAGATACACTCTTTTGGGTGCATCAAATTTTTGGCGCCGTTGCCGGGGATTGTTTTCTTTAGTTTATTTGTTACTTGGTTTATTCTTATTTTCAGTTCTAATGAGTTTTATTTTCTTGTACATACGGGTTTTTCTTATCAAATTTTGAAAAAGTAAAAAAAAAATAAAAAAATAAAAAAAAAACGATGGAATTAAGCAATCTAACACTTGAAGAGTTGGTGGCATACATGAACATGGAGAATCAACAAGCCAATCTCACCTTCCCAGTTCAACAATTTGCCATGGGAGGATGTCAAGGCCATCAAGTGTTCCAAGACCAACAGTATGATCATTACTCAAACACTTACCATGAGGGATGGTGGGATCATACTAATTATGGCTACTCGAAAAATTACCAAGAAGTAGATCCTTATGCCAATTACACTCATCCATCTAGCTTCAATCAATCATGGTCCCAAGAACCAGATCTTTTTCAACCACCACATATGACTCAAAACTCAGGTACTTCTTTAGAAGATCTTGTCTATTCTCTTGTTACTGATACTTTGCAATTTCAACAGGAAACAAGGGCAAGCATCCAGAGTTTGGAAAAGCAAATGATCCAATTGACTAGTAGTATGGTGGGATGGGTAGCTCAAAGATCTGAAGAACTCCCTGCCCAAACGATGATTAACCCAAAGGAGAATGCTACTATTGTGACCTTGAGGAATGAGAAACAAGATGAGGATGAGACAAAATTAGAGATGAATTCTATTCTTGAGGATAATGAAGCCAATGATCCAAATAAGAGTATTTCGGCACCTGAGGTAACGTTTGAGATTCCAATTTTTACTAATGTTTCTTCTCCACCTTTTCCTAGTAGATTCACAAAGTTCAAGGAGGATGAACATGAACAAGACACGTTGGAAACCTTAAACAGTTTGTTTGTGGATGTCATTCAACAAGTACCAAAAGATGCACCATTCCTCGATGAGATATGCACCACCAAGGATGATGGAATAATACTTGTAATGGAGAATGCATCCACTGTTGTGCAAAGAAAGCTTCCTCTCAAACGCATAAATTTGGGAAATTTCATGTATGAGCCTGACAAGCCTAAAAAGCCAAGAATGGGTGTTGGTTAGATTCAAAACACTAACTCAAGTGTTAATTGGGAAGGCAGCCCAATTAAAGATGAAATTGCCAACCTTCCATATTCAGATTTGCTTTCTCTTTCTCTTTCTTTTCCTTTTTCTTTTATTATTTTTGTTGTTTTTATTTTTATTTCTTATGTTTCTTTGTTAATTGTGTTTACTGTTTTTAAGTTCATTTAGGCTGCATAAGTTTATTTTGTTTATTAGTTCTTTTCACTTACACATGATTCTTTCATTTGGGATTAATAGCATTACATTAATGACAATGTAAGAATTATGTGTGGGGGGAAGAATTTAGGATTTTATTTAGAGTGTTTTGTTTTTGAGTCTTTTTATGTTGTTTTTCTTTCTGATCCTTGTTTTGAAAATAACTAGATGTAAATATAATTTTTATTTTTTTTACCCCGGTTAAATGGCGGATAACGGTACTCCGTGATTATTTAAATCGGTTCCATCAGCTACCCAAAAAAACTGATATTGTATATAAATTTCTCTTCCAATTTCTCTTTCAATTTTTTTTCATTTTTTTTTCAGGATGGATGATATTCTCACAAGATTGCAGAAACGATTTCCTCCTTTTCCTCGAAATATTTTACTGAAGCTTTACCAAGTTCGATTTGAAAGATTAAGAAATGATTTAGGATTTCTTTTATTTTTGTCTACTATTTTTTTTTATGAGTCTTTATTATTATTATTATTTTTTAGTGTGTTTTAGTTCCTTTTTAATACAATGATGAGATATGAATTGCATAAGTCTAAAACATATTTATTAGTGAGAAGATTTTCATGAGAATTGAGCTTGATGTCAACCTTTTTATGAGCCAATGTTAATATGATATGTTGATTGAGAAAGAAGCATGTTTAGACTTAATCTGACTTGTATAATCATTCTTGTGAGTTTTTGAGCCTAAAATGATTGATGCATTATACAAATCAATCTAATTTCTTTCTTGAGTGCTCTTATGATTACATGATTCTCTAGAACTTGCTTTAAACCGTTTGAGACTATATTGATGCATATGACAACATGAATATGATAGAGGCATTAGGATTTTTAGCCAGGGCCAAACAACCATCCCTTATTGATGTTCCAAGAGAACACACCCTTAGTGAACCAATTTGAGCCTACATTGAATAAGCTATCTCTTTGGTAACCATAACTTGTCCCTAACCTAAATATACTTATATCTTTACCTTTGTTCCAAAGATGAATTAGCATGATTTGAGACAAGTTGCAAAGACAAGGGATATTTTTTGGTTAGAAACAAGAAATAAGTGTGGGGGGAAAAGAAAAGAAAAGTCAAGAGAAAAAGAAATGGAATACTGGAAAATACATTCCTATGTAAAAAAATATATATATGAATCATCTCTTGAATTTGTGGAAAAAGAAAAAGATGTTACAAAGTTGTTTAGAATGAAGAAAAGGCCCAACATGAATATCCGGCCTAGGTGACTATGTACTTGTAAAGAGTTTTGAGAAGTTTCTTTGTATAATCTTTTTATGTCTCTAAACTTTATGAACTCTTTGGAACCTTTGTGATATCTTTATCCTTTTGTTCTTCAACCACATTACAAACCCCTTGGCCCCATTACAACCTTGATTAAAGACCTCTTGATTTATGAAGTTGCATGATCTTTTAGTGGAGAATAGGTGGACAAGCAAGCATATGGTAGAAGTGTTTTCATGAGATTGATTGAGTGTAAACACTTTACCACTACTTTAAAGAGTGAAAATCAAGAGAGTATCCCATGTGAGAAGTTGACATTAAATTTGAACATGCACTATTTTGATTGAGATATGTTATGCTAATATTGGCTTAACTCAAACAATTTACATTCAAGCATGATTTTTTGTGAAATTTTTTTAAGCTATTGATTAGTTTATAAGACTTGTTCAAATATTGTCTCTAATTTGTATTGAAAGGATTAGGAGTAAATATTTTTAGTATATGAAGTTTATTTATATGTAGTTTATTTATATTTTAATTTTTCAATGTTTGTGGGTATCGTTCTAGTAAACCCTCACGAGACTAAACTCGTCCACTAGGGACACCTAGGGGTTTAAAGGCTTGTGTCACATGCTAAGTGCCACCGTGATTTCCTACGAAAATGGATTAGATTATATTTTCTTATTTTATTTTTATTGAGTCGTTGCTAGGGACTAGCAACAATCTAAGTGTGGGGGTGTGATAACTCGTATAATTATATAGTTTTTAGTTATGTTTTATTATTGTTTTGTGTCAAATACGAGTTATTATTGTTTAGTCTAATTGTGTTTATGATCTTTTATATTTTTATGTAATTTGGTGTTTTTCACAAGTTTCTTTGAGTGATTTCAGATTACTAGAATTAAGGGCAAATCCAGTTCAGTTCCAGTTCCGACACATTTTGCCATATCAGCTATATCTGGAGTTTCACTGAAGCAATAAGGCTGAAATTTGTAGCCGTGCAAAGCTAAGAGGCATATCTATCTTTTTCATGTTTTATACTTCTTGAAACGGAGTCGTTTTCCCTAGCGAAATCGACCATCAAGTTGGCTGATGTGCAATGATGTCTGTGCTGTCCTGTTTTCGTATTTTGCCCATATCTGCTTATCCACATCAGCAAATGAGCTGATTCCAATGGCTATGGATCCTTAACTGATACGGGAACCTTTGTCTAGAAGACCATATGATCAGATCAGGCTTCTAATATTGACGAAATCGACCATCAAGTTGGCTGATGTGCAATGACGTCTGTGCTGACATGTTTTCGTATTTTGCCCATATCTGCTTATCCACATCAGCAAATGAGCTGATTCCAACGGCTATGGATCCGTAACTGATAGGGGAACCTTTTTCTAGAAGACCATGTGATCAGATCAGGCCTTCCACATCGACGAAATCGACCATCAAGTTGGCTGATCAAAATTGTCATACAATATGACGAAAATTGTTAGAAAAATTCACCCACCTATTATACCTACCTTTGAAATTTGTAAAGCTTGTCTCTTGTCATTTAGCCTTCCAAAATGTGTATAAATAGAGGGCCTTGGATGATTGTAGAGGATCATATTGTACATAGGTAGGATATTAGCCATTTTAATAAAATTCTCTAAGTTTTCTTCTTCTTTCTTTTCTCTAGTTTTCTTTCTTTTCTCTAGTTTTCTTTTTCTTTAGAGAGAGCAAGAGGTTGGATAATTAATATTCTTCCTCTTCTTCTTTCTTTCTTTTATTTTCTTCTTAGATTTTCTTTAATTTTATGTTTATGTTTATAATGCCTATGCTAGGCTAAACTTCTATTTGGTTAAGGGTGATTTCAAAGCCCTAGACATGTTTTGTGATTGATTTTCAGATTCTATCTATCATTAATTTTCTATCAAAGTTGCTTATGTTCTTCTACAAGAATTGTTCATGATGTTGTCTTGATTTATTTAGGTGTACAACTAGATAGATCTTCATAATTATCTATTGCTAGTTTAGGAGTCTTGATCCTTGTAATTGTCTTGATTTCCTATTCATAAGTGGCAATTTGTGATTAATGATTATGGTCAAGTTTTCAATAATTGCAAAGTGGAACATAACCTAAGTTGAACAATCTGAGCTTATGTGTTTGTTGCTTAGATCAACCTATCTTTCTCATCATAAAGCTGCCATTAAATTGAATTTAGAGAGCTTATTCTAGGTTGTTTAATGGTTAGAGATTAAATAGAGAGCTTGTTCTATTTAACGACAAACTAAGGAAAGATTGGGGTAACAGAGCTTGTTGTTATCTACGGTCGTTAACTTTGATAGTTGGTTGATAATGATAGATCTGAAATTGATTCTTAATGATGTCTAGTGGTGGAGAATGAAACCTTAACCATATTTTTCATATTTGATTCTTCTTACTTACTTGTTTTCTTACTTTTAGTTTGCTTATTTTTAAAAGTATATTTATTTTTATTGGCTGGTTATACCGCCTAATTTGTATATTAACTTTGTTTTATTTTTATTGGCTGGTTATACCGCCTAATTTAGTATATATATTTTCATTGGCTGGTTATACCGCCTAATTTAGTTTATATATTTTTATTGGCTGGTTATACCGCCTTGCATCTTATTCTTATTATTTACTTTAGTTTAAATCTGGCTTCAAAAACCCCTTTTCTTTTATTGTTCTTGAATTTAAGTTTTAAACTATTAACTTATAAACTAAAACCCAATCCCTGAGGACTCGACCCTTGCTAACTACTATACTTACAATTTATCTTTTTAGTGCAAGGTTAAATAAGATACACTCTTTTGGGTGCATCAACAACTAAGACTCAAAACAAACTCATGCAACCTAAATAATCTTAAAATACTAAACAAAAATTAACAAGTAAACATAAAAAGATTAAAATCAAACTGACAAGGTATGTCTCAAGTCTCCCTTACTCAGACCTTGTTCAGAATGAATACTTCTAAATGGCTTAAAACACAACAAATTTTTTTTTTTTTTAAATTAGCAAAATATGTCCCTTACCCCCTACTAAAATATGGCATTGTCCCCAATGTCAAATTTTAAAGGTAGAATTTAGGAGATATTACCTGCAGAGGTTGCTAATCACTTATTATAACTAAGACACAACAAACAAAATGTTAGATAATGTCACAAAGACAAAGTGCAATCCACTCCTTGCTCGTCCATATCTCTTTTTCTTTTTCCGAGCGTTTGCGAAACAACCGTAGCAGATAAATACTCATAAGCTTGGAGCTTTTTGAGTAAATCTTCAATGGTTGTAGCAGAAATTATGGTTCTCCTTGCCTCTGAAAACATGAATCCATTTTCCACAGCATTATCTAAATATGAAAGCAAATTACTAAAATAACCATTAATATTAAGCAAACCAATGGGTTTCTTATTTGTGACCAAAGATGACCAAGAAGCCACGCAAGCTATTTCTTCCAATGTACCCAGACCTCCTGGTAAAGCAATGAATGCATCGGCAGAATGGTACATGATTGTCATCCGTTCAGGGATACTCCAGACTTGTATTTCCTTACCCACGGTAGGTCCACAAAAACTTGTGAATAGTTTTGGCACGATTCCTAGAACTGGACTTCCTCCGGCGTGTGCTGCTGTAGCGACTACTCCCATTAAACCCGTACTACCGCCTCCATAAATCAACTGGATCTTTTGTTGGGCAAGTATTACTCCAACTCTTATGGCTTCATCAGCGAATATGTTATTTTTCCCTGGATAAGCACCTCCAAAGACAAATTTTTTTTCATGCGCTGGGACGAAGTACTTTCCATTTTTTTTCCTTTTTCGAGTTCCTGAAAGAGAATGAGTACATGGTGTAATATATAGAGGACTGAGTAGTGAATCAGACAAGAGTAATAATGTCGCCGAAAGTGTATCTGACTGATAACTCGTATAATTATATAGTTTTTAGTTATGTTTTATTATTGTTTTGTGTCAAATACGAGTTATTATTGTTTAGTCTAATTGTGTTTATGATCTTTTATATTTTTATGTAATTTGGTGTTTTTCACAAGTTTCTTTGAGTGATTTCAGATTACTAGAATTAAGGGCAAATCCAGTTCAGTTCCAGTTCCGACACCTTTTTCCATATCAGCTATATCTGGAGTTTCACTGAAGCAATAAGGCTGAAATTTGTAGCCTTGCAAAGCTAAGAGGCATATCCATCTTTTTCATGTTTTACACTTCTTGAAACGGAGTCGTTTTCCCTAGCGAAATCGACCATCAAGTTCGCTGATGTGCAATGACGTCTGTGCTGACCTGTTTTCGTATTTTGCCCATATCTGCTTATCCACATCAGAAAATGAGCTGATTCCAATGGATATGGATCCGTAACTCATACAGGAACCTTTGTCTAGAAGACCATATGATCCGATCAGGCCTCTAATATTGACGAAATCGACCATCAAGTTCGCTGATGTGCAATGACGTTTGTGCTGACCTGTTTTCGTATTTTGCCCATATCTGCTTATCCACATCAACAAATGAGCTGATTCCAACGGATATGGATCCGTAACTGATAGGGGAACCTTTTTCTAGAAGACCATGTGATCAGATCAGGCCTCCAACATTGACGAAATCGACCATCAAGTTGGCTGATCAAAATTGTCATACAATATGACGAAAATTGTTAGAAAAATTCACCCACCTATTATACCTACCTTTGAAATTTGTAAAGCTTGTCTCTTGTCATTTAGCCCTCCAAAATGTGTATAAATAGAGGGCCTTGGATGATTGTAGAGGATCATATTGTACATAGGTAGGATATTAGCCATTTTAATAAAATTCTCTAAGTTTTCTTCTTCTTTCTTTTCTCTAGTTTTCTTTCTTTTCTCTAGTTTTCTTTTTCTTTAGAGAGAGCAAGAGGTTGGATAATTAATATTCTTCCTCTTCTTCTTTCTTTCTTTTATTTTCTTCTTAGATTTTCTTTAATTTTATGTTTATGTTTACAATGCCTATGCTAGGCTAAACTTCTATTTGGTTAAGGGTGATTTCAAAGCCCTAGACATGTTTTGTGATTGATTTTCAGATTCTATCTATCATTAATTTTCTAACAAAGTTGCTTATGTTCTTCTACAAGAATTGTTCATGATGTTGTCTTGATTTATTTAGGTGTACAACTAGATAGATCTTGATAATTATCTATTGCTAGTCTAGGAGTCTTGATCCGTGTAATTGTCTTGATTTCCTATTCATAAGTGGCAATTTGTGATTAATGATTATGGTCAAGTTTTCAATAATTGCAAAGTGGAACATAACCTAAGTTGAACAATCCGAGCTTATGTGTTTGTTGCTTAGATCAACCTATCTTTCTCATCATAAAGCTGCCATTAAATTGAATTTAGAGAGCTTATTCTAGGTTGTTTAATGGTTAGAGATTAAATAGAGAGCTTGTTCTATTTAACGACAAACTAAGGAAAGATTGGGGTAACAGAGCTTGTTGTTATCTACGGTTGTTAACTTTGATAGTTGGTTGATATTGATAGATCTGAAATTGATTCTTAATGATGTCTAGTGGTGGAGAATGAAACCTTAACCATATTTTTCATATTTGATTCTTCTTACTTACTTGTTTTCTTACTTTTCTAGTTTGTTTATTTTTAAAAATATATTTATTTTTATTGGCTGGTTATACCGCCTAATTTGTATATTAACTTTGTTTTATTTTTATTGGCTGGTTATACCGCCTAATTTAGTATATATATTTTTATTGGCTGGTTATACCGCCTAATTTAGTATATATATTTTTATTGGCTGGTTATACCGCCTTGCATCTTATTCTTATTATTTACTTTAGTTTAAATCTGGCTTCAAAAACCCCTTTTCTTTTATTGTTTTCTTTGAACGTAAGTTATAAACTAATAACTCATAGATTAAAACCCAATCCCTGAGGACTCGACCCTTGCTAATCATTATACTTACAATTGATCTTTTTAGTGCAAGGTTAAATAAGATACACTCTTTTGGGTGCATCACTGACTTTCAGAAGAAAATGTTAACCTAACGAAAGATTTTTGCGTGATTTCAGGAAGAAAATCAAAAAGAGAAGAAAAAATCAACCGTAAAAGACAAATAATAAAAAAAAAACGAGAATAATTACACAAATCGAACAACACGTAAATTAAACCAAAATAAAGTTATTGCAAATCAAACCAAAAGCTGAGAAGTCATTTATTGTAGTTGTGATTGTGGCTCACATCTTCCTCTGGTTTTACGTCCAGAAACGGCTTAAACGCCTTCTATGAGTCGAGGATATGCTTCCCATCCAGTTTTCTTACAAGCTGGCAAATAGGGTCTTTTAACATCAGATTCCCAAGATGTTGCCATTCCCTTTGGAATTGCGGCCATAAATCAAGAATTTCTCTTTGTACGTCCCCACTAGGATGCGTCTCAAGAGAAAGTTGGATATTACCCAAATTCTCCTTACTCAGTCCATCCTTAATGAATTCAATTTTATCATCTCGATTAGAGGACGGAATCCCAATAGAACGACATTTACCGTTACACGTCCATCGTGCACATTTGTGGCAATTTGAACTCATACGCTTTGCTCGTCGCTTCTTTGCAAAAGTGCTTCTACCTGTACCTGGTAAATGCAAAACAGGAAGATATTCATCTTCACGTACCTTGGCTTCAATTATCCAACGTATGTCTCCAGGAATCCCTTTGTGCATAAGCATTCTTAATCTTTCAAATCGAACTTGGTAAAGCTTCAGTAAAATATTTCGAGGAAAAGGAGGAAATCGTTTCTGCAATCTTGTGAGAATATCATCCATCCTGAAAAAAATGAAAAAAATGAAAGAGAAATTGGAAGAGAAAGAAAAACAACATAAAAAGGCTCAAAAAATTAAAAATTATATTTACATCTAGTTATTTTCAAAACCAGGATCAGAAAGAAAAACAACATAAAAAGGCTCAAAAACAAAACACTCTAAATAAAATCCTAAATTCTTCCCCCCACACATAATTTTTACATTGTCATTAATGTAATGCTATTATCCCCCAATGCAAGAATTATATGTAAGAGAAAAGAACTATTAAACAAAAGAAACTTATGCAGCCTAAATGAACTTAAAAGCAGTAAACACAATTAACAAAGAAACATAAGAAATACAATAAAAACAATAAAAATAATAAAAGAAAAAGGAAAAGAAAGAGAAAGAGAAAGCAAATCTGAATATGGAAGGTTGGCAATTTCATCTTTAATTGGGCTGCCTTCCCAATTAACACTTGAGTTAGTGTTTTGAATCTAACCAACACCCTTTCTTGGCTTTTTAGGCTTGTCAGGCTCATACATGAAATTTCCCAAATTTATGCGTTTGAGAGGAAGCTTTCTTTGCACAACAGTGGATGCATTCTCCATTACAAGTATTATTCCATCATCCTTGGTGGTGCATATCTCATCGAGGAATGGTGCATCTTTTGGTACTTGTTGAATGACATCCACAAACAAACTGTTTAAGGTTTCCAGCGTGTCTTGTTCATGTTCATCCTCCTTGAACTTTGCGAATATACTAGGAAAAGATGGAGAAGAAACATTAGTAAAAATTGGAATCTCAAACGTTACCTCAGGTGCCGAAATACTCTTATTTGGATCATTGGCTTCATTATCCTCAAGAATAGAATTCATCTCTAATTTTGTCTCATCCTCATCTTGTTCCTCATTCCTCAAGGTCACAATAGTAGTATTCTCCTTTGGGTTAATCATTGTTTGGGCAGAGAGTTCTTCAGATCTTTGTGCTACCCATACCACCATACTACTAGCCAATAGGCTCATTTGCCTTTCCAAACTCTGGATACTTGCCCTTGTTTCCTGTTGGAATTGCAAAGTATTAGTAACAAGAGAATGTACAAGATCTTCTAAAGAAGTACCTGAGTTTTGAGTCATATGTGGTGGTTGAAAAAGATCTGGTTCTTGAGACCATGATTGATTGAAGCTAGATGGATGAGTGTAATTGGCATAAGGATCTACTTCTTGGTAATTTTCTGAGTAGCCATAATTAGTATGATCCCACCATCCCTCATGGTAAGTGTTTGAGTAATGATCATACTGTTGGTCTTGGAACACTTGATGGCCTTGACATCCTCCCATGGCCAATTGTTGAACTGGGTAGGTGAGATTGGCTTGTTGATTTTCCATGTTCATGTATGCCACCAACTCTTCAAGTGTTAGATTGCTCAATTCCATCGTTTTTTTTTTTTTTTTCAAAATTTGATAAGAAAAACTTATATGTACAAGAAAATAGAACTAATTAGAACTGAAAATAAGAATAAACCAAGTAACAAATAAACTAATGAAAACAATCCCCGGCAACGGCGCCAAAAATTTGATGCACCCAAAAAAGTGTATCTTATTTAACCTTGCACTAAAAAGATCAATTGTAAGTATAGTAGTTAGCAAGGGTCGAGTCCTCAGGGATTGGGTTTTAGTTTATAAGTTGATAGTTTAAAACTTAAATTCAAGAACAATAAAAGAAAAGGGGTTTTTGAAGCCAGATTTAAACTAAAGTAAATAATAAGAATAAGATGCAAGGCGGTATAACCAGCCAATAAAAATATATATACTAAATTAGGCGGTATAACCAGCCAATAAAAATATATATACTAAATTAGGCGGTATAACCAGCCAATAAAAATAAAACAAAGTTAATATACAAATTAGGCGGTATAACCAGCCAATAAAAATAAATATACTTTTAAAAATAAGCAAACTAGAAAAGTAAGAAAACAAGTAAGTAAGAAGAATCAAATATGAAAAATATGGTTAAGGTTTCATTCTCCACCACTAGACATCATTAAGAATCAATTTCAGATCTATCAATATCAACCAACTATCAAAGTTAACAACCGTAGATAACAACAAGCTCTGTTATCCCAATCTTTCCTTAGTTTGTCGTTAAATAGAACAAGCTCTCTATTTAATCTCTAACCATTAAACAACCTAGAATAAGCTCTCTAAATTCAATTTAATGGCAGCTTTATGATGAGAAAGATAGGTTGATCTAAGCAACAAACACATAAGCTCGGATTGTTCAACTTAGGTTATGTTCCACTTTGCAATTATTGAAAACTTGACCATAATCATTAATCACAAATTGCCACTTATGAATAGGAAATCAAGACAATTACACGGATCAAGACTCCTAAACTAGCAATAGATAATTATCAAGATCTATCTAGTTGTACACCTAAATAAATCAAGACAACATCATGAACAATTCTTGTAGAAGAACATAAGCAACTTTGATAGAAAATTAATGATAGATAGAATCTGAAAATCAATCACAAAACATGTCTAGGGCTTTGAAATCACCCTTAACCAAATAGAAGTTTAGCCTAGCATAGGCATTGTAAACAAAAAATTAAATAGAATCTAAGAAGAAAATAAAAGAAAGAAAGAAGAAGAAGAAGAATATTAATTATCCAACCTCTTGCTCTTTCTAAAGAAAAAGAAAACTAGAGAAAAGAAAGAAGAAGAAAACTTAGAGAATTTTATTACAATGGCTAATATCCTACCTATCTACAATATGGTCCCAATACTCATCCAAGGCCCTTTATTTATACACATTTTGGAGGGCTAAATGACAAGAGACAAGCTTTACAAATTTCAAAGGTAGGTATAATAGGTGGGTGCATTTTTCTAACAATTTTCGTCATATTGTATGACAATTCTGATCAGCCAGCTTGATGGTCGATTTTGTCAATGTTCGAGGCTCGATCTGATAACATGGTCTTCTAGAAAAATATACCCCTATCAGTTACGGATCCATAGCCGTTGGAATCAGCTCATTTTCTGATGTGGATAAGAAGATATGGGCAAAATACGAAAACAGGTCAGCACAGACGTCATTGCACATCAGCCAACTTGATGGTCGCTTTCGCTAGGGAAAACGACTCCGTTTCAAGAAGTGTAAAACATGAAAAAGATAGATATGCCTCTTAGCTTTGCACGGCTACAAATTTCAGCCTTATTGCTTCAGTAAAACTCGAGATATAGCTGATATGGAAAAAGGTGTCGGAACTGGAACTGAACTGGATTTGCCCTTAATTCTAGTAATCTGAAATCACTCAAAGAAACTTGTGAAAAACACCAAATTACATAAAAATATAAAAGATCATAAACACAATTAGACTAAACAATAATAACTCGTATTTGACACAAAACAATAATAAAACATAACTAAAAACTATATAATTATACGAGTTATCACACCCCCACACTTAGATTGTTGATAGTCCCTAGCAATGACTCAATAAAAATAAAATAAGAAAATCTAATCTAATCCATTTTCGTAGGAAATCACGGTGGCACTTAGCATGTGACACAAGCCTTTAAACCCCTAGATGTCCCTAGTGGACGAGTTTAGTCTCGTGAGGGTTTACTAGAACGATACCCACAAACATTGAAAAACTAAAATATAAATAAACTACATATACTAAAAATATTTATTCCTAATCCTTTCAATACAAATTAGAGACAATCTTTGAACAAGTCTTATAAACTAATCAATAGCTTAAAGAATTTCACAAAAAATCATGCTTGAATGTAAATTGTTTGAGTTAAGCCAATATTAACATAACATATCTCAATAAAAATAGTGCATGTTCAAATTTAATCTCAACTTCTCACATGGGATACCCTCATGATTTTCACTATTTAAAGTAGTGGTGAAGTGTTTACACTCAATCAATCTCATGAAAACAGTTCTACCATATTCTTGCTTGTCCACCTATTCTCCACTATTTAGATCATACAACTTCATGAATCAAGAGGTCTTTAATCAAGGTTGTAATGGGGCCAAGGGGTTTGTAATGTGGTTGAAGAACAAAAGGATAACGATATCACAAAGGTTCCAAAGAGTTCATAAAGTTTAGAGACATAATAAGATCATACAAAGAAACTTATCAAAACTCTTGACAAGTACATAGTCACCTAGGCCGGATATTCATGTTGGGCCTTTTCTTCATTCTAACCAACTTTGTAACATCTTTTTCTTTACTTTAACTAGAAGTTCAAGAGAAGATTATTATTATTTTGTTTTTATTTTATTTTTTAATATGGGAATGTATTTAACAATGATCCCTTTCTTTTTCTCTTGACTTTTTCTTTTCTTTTCTTCCCCTACACTTATCTTTTGTTTCTAACCCAAATTTTCAACTAAAAATATCCCTTGTTTTTTTTGCAATATGTCTCAAAATATATAATCCATCTTTAGAACAAGGGTAAGGATATACTTAGCTAGGTGTAAGTTGTGGTTACCAATAAAACAGCATATTTAATGTAGGCTCAAATTGGCTCACTAGGGGTGTGTTCTCTTGGAACATCAATAAGGGATGGCTGTTTGGCCCTGGCTAAAAATCCTAATGCCTCTATCATATTCATGTTGTCACATGCATCAATATAGTCTCAACAAGGTCTAAAGCAAGTTCTAGAGAATCATGTAATCGTAAGAGCACTCAAGAAAGAAATTAGATTGATTTGTATAATGCATCAATCATTATAGGCTCAAAAACTCACAAGGATGATTATACAAGTCAGATTAAGTCTAAACATGCTTCTTTCTCAATCAACATATCATATTAACATTGGCTCATAAAAAGGTTGATATCAAGCTCAATTCTCATGAAAATCTTCTCACTAGTAAATCTGTTTTAGACTTATGCAATTCATATCTCATCATTGTATTAAAAAGGAACTAAAACATAAAAAAAAAATTATAATAATAATAATAATAAAGACTCATAAAAAAAAATAGTAGACAAAAATAAAAGAAATCCTAAATCATTCCCCCCCACACTTAATTCTTACATTGTCCTCAATGTAAGTCTATTAACCCAAATGAAAAAATCATGTGTAAGAGAAAAGAACTAATAACATAAGAATAGGAACAACTAAGACTCAAAAATTTGATGCACCCAAAAGAGTGTATCTTATTTAACCTTGCACTAAAAAGATCAATTGTAAGTATAGTAGTTAGCAAGGGGTCGAGTCCTCAGGGATTGGGTTTTAGTTTATAAGTTGATAGTTTAAAACTTAAATTCAAGAACAATAAAAGAAAAGGGGTTTTTGAAGCCAGATTTAAACTAAAGTAAATAATAAGAATAAGATGCAAGGCGGTATAACCAGCCAATAAAAATATATATACTAAATTAGGCGGTATAACCAGCCAATAAAAATATATATACTAAATTAGGCGGTATAACCAGCCAATAAAAATAAAACAAAGTTAATATACAAATTAGGCGGTATAACCAGCCAATAAAAATAAATATACTTTTAAAAATAAGCAAACTAGAAAAGTAAGAAAACAAGTAAGTAAGAAGAATCAAATATGAAAAATATGGTTAAGGTTTCATTCTCCACCACTAGACATCATTAAGAAGCAATTTCAGATCTATCAATATCAACCAACTATCAAAGTTAACAACCGTAGATAACAACAAGCTCTGTTATCCCAATCTTTCCTTAGTTTGTCGTTAAATAGAACAAGCTCTCTATTTAATCTCTAACCATTAAACAACCTAGAATAAGCTCTCTAAATTCAATTTAATGGCAGCTTTATGATGAGAAAGATAGGTTGATCTAAGCAACAAACACATAAGCTCGGATTGTTCAACTTAGGTTATGTTCCACTTTGCAATTATTGAAAACTTGACCATAATCATTAATCACAAATTGCCACTTATGAATAGGAAATCAAGACAATTACACGGATCAAGACTCCTAAACTAGCAATAGATAATTATCAAGATCTATCTAGTTGTACACCTAAATAAATCAAGACAACATCATGAACAATTCTTGTAGAAGAACATAAGCAACTTTGATAGAAAATTAATGATAGATAGAATCTGAAAATCAATCACAAAACATGTCTAGGGCTTTGAAATCACCCTTAACCAAATAGAAGTTTAGCCTAGCATAGTGATAACTCGTATAATTATATAGTTTTTAGTTATGTTTTATTATTGTTTTGTGTCAAATACGAGTTATTATTGTTTAGTCTAATTGTGTTTATGATCTTTTATATTTTTATGTATTTTGGTGTTTTTCACAAGTTTCTTTGAGTGATTTCAGATTACTAGAATTAAGGGCAAATCCAGTTCAGTTTCAGTTCCGACACCTTTTGCCATATCAGCTATATCTCGAGTTTCACTGAAGCAATAAGGCTGAAATTTGTAGCCATGCAAAGCTAAGAGGCATATCTATCTTTTTCATGTTTTACACTTCTTAAAACGGAGTCGTTTTCCCTAGCGAAATCGACCATCAAGTTGGATGATGTGCAATGACGTCTGTGCTGACATGTTTTCGTATTTTGCCCATATCTGCTTAACCACATCAGCAAATGAGCTGATTCCAACGGCTATGGTTCCGTAACTGATAGGGGAACCTTTGTCTAGAAGACCATGTGATCAGATCAGGCCTCCAATATTGAAGAAATCGACCATCAAGGTGGCTGATGTGCAATGACGTCTGTGCTGACATGTTTTCGTATTTTGCCCATATCTGCTTAACCACATCAGCAAATGAGCTGATTCCAACGGCTATGGTTCCGTAACTGATAGGGGAACCTTTTTCTAGAAGACCATGTGATCAGATCAGGCCTCCAATATTGACGAAATCGACCATCAAGTTGGCTGATCAAAATCGTCATATACCTACCTTTGAAATTTGTAAAGCTTGTCTCTTGTCATTTAGCCCTCCAAAATGTGTATAAATAGAGGGCCTTGGATGATTGTAAGGGATCATATTGTACATAGGTAGGATATTAGCCATTTTAATAAAATTCTCTAAGTTTTCTTCTTCTTTCTTTTCTCTAGTTTTCTTTCTTTTCTCTAGTTTTCTTTTTCTTTAGAGAGAGCAAGAGGTTGGATAATTAATATTCTTCCTCTTCTTCTTTCTTTCTTTTATTTTCTTCTTAGATTTTCTTTAATTTTATGTTTATGTTTATAATGCCTATGCTAGGCTAAACTTCTATTTGGTTAAGGGTGATTTCAAAGCCCTAGACATGTTTTATGATTGATTTTCAGATTCTATCTATCATTAATTTTCTATCAAAGTTGCTTATGTTCTTCTACAAGAATTGTTCATGATGTTGTCTAGATTTATTTAGGTGTACAACTAGATAGATCTTGATAATTATCTATTGCTAGTTTAGGAGTCTTGATCCGTGTAATTGTCTTGATTTCCTATTCATAAGTGGCAATTTGTGATTAATGATTATGGTCAAGTTTTCAATAATTGCAAAGTGGAACATAACCTAAGTTGAACAATCCGAGCTTATGTGTTTGTTGCTTAGATCAACCTATCTTTCTCATCATAAAGCTGCCATTAAATTGAATTTAGAGAGCTTATTCTAGGTTGTTTAATGGTTAGAGATTAAATAGAGAGCTTGTTCTATTTAACGACAAACTAAGGAAAGATTGGGGTAACAGAGCTTGTTGTTATCTACGGTTGTTAACTTTGATAGTTGGTTGATATTGATAGATCTGAAATTGATTCTTAATGATGTCTAGTGGTGGAGAATGAAACCTTAACCATATTTTTCATATTTGATTCTTCTTACTTATTTGTTTTCTTACTTTTAGTTTGCTTATTTTTTATATTTATTTTTATTGGCTGGTTATACCGCCTAATTTTATATTAATTTTGTTTTATTTTTATTGGCTGGTTATACCGCCTAATTTAGTATATATATTTTTATTGGCTGGTTATACCGCCTAATTTAGTATATATATTTTTATTGGCTGGTTATACCGCCTAATTTAGTATATATATTTTTATTGGCTGGTTATACCGCCTTGCATCTTATTCTTATTATTTACTTTAGTTTAAATCTGGCTTCAAAAACCCCTTTTCTTTTATTGTTCTTGAATTTAAGTTTTAAACTATTAACTTATAAACTAAAACCCAATCCCTGAGGACTCGACCCTTGCTAACTACTATACTTACAATTTATCTTTTTAGTGCAAGGTTAAATAAGATACACTCTTTTGGGTGCATCAAATTTTTGGCGCCGTTGCCGGGGATTGTTTTCTTTAGTTTATTTGTTACTTGGTTTATTCTTATTTTCAGTTCTAATGAGTTTTATTTTCTTGTACATACGGGTTTTTCTGATCAAATTTTGAAAAAAAAAAAAAAAAACGATGGAATTGAGCAATCTAACACTTGAAGAGTTGGTGGCATACATGAACATGGAGAATCAACAAGCCAATCTCACCTTCCCAGTTCAACAATTGGCCATGGGAGGATGTCAAGGCCATCAAGTGTTCCAAGACCAACAGTATGATCATTACTCAAACACTTACCATGAGGGATGGTGGGATCATACTAATTATGGCTACTCGAAAAATTACCAAGAAGTAGATCCTTATGCCAATTACACTCATCCATCTAGCTTCAATCAATCATGGTCCCAAGAACCAGATCTTTTTCAACCACCACATATGACTCAAAACTCAGGTACTTCTTTAGAAGATCTTGTCTATTCTCTTGTTACTGATACATTGCAATTTCAACAGGAAACAAGGGCAAGCATCCAGAGTTTGGAAAAGCAAATGATCCAATTGACTAGTAGTATGGTGGGATGGGTAGCACAAAGATCTGAAGAACTCCCTGCCCAAACAATGATTAACCCAAAGGAGAATACTACTATTGTGACATTGAGGAATGAGGAACAAGATGAGGATGAGACAAAATTAGAGATGAATTCTATTCTTGAGGATAATGAAGCCAATGATCCAAATAAGAGTATTTCAGCACCTGAGGTAACGTTTGAGATTCCAATTTTTACTAATGTTTCTTCTCCACCTTTTCCTAGTAGATTCGCAAAGTTCAAGGAGGATGAACATGAACAAGACACGCTGGAAACCTTAAACAGTTTGTTTGTGGATGTCATTCAACAAGTACCAAAAGATGCATCATTCCTCGATGAGATATGCACCACCAAGGATGATGGAATAATACTTGTAATGGAGAATACATCCACTGTTGTGCAAAGAAAGCTACCTCTCAAACGCATAAATTTGGAAAATTTCATGTATGAGCCTGACAAGCGTAAAAAGCCAAGAAGGGGTGTTGGTTAGATTCAAAACACTAACTCAAGTGTTAATTGGGAAGGCAACCCAATTAAAGATGAAATTGCCAATCTTCCATATTCAGATTTGCTTTCTCTTTCTTTTCCTTTTATTATTTTTATTGTTTTTATTTTTATTTCTTATGTTTCTTTGTTAATTGTGTTTACTGTTTTTAAGTTCATTTAAGTTGCATAAGTTTCTTTTGTTTAATAGTTCTTTTCTCTTACATATAATTCTTGCATTGGGGGATAATAGCATTACATTAATGACAATGTAAGAATTATGTGTGGGGGGAAGAATTTAGGATTTTATTTAGAGTGTTTTGTTTTTGAGTCTTTTTATGTTGTTTTTTCTTTCTGATCCTTGTTTTGAAAATAACTAGATGTAAATATAATTTTTTTTTAACCCCGGTTAAATGGCGGATAACGGTACTCCGTGATTATTTAAGTCGGTTCCATCAGCTACCCACAAAACTGATATTGTATATAAATTTCTCTTCCAATTTCTCTTTCAATTTTTTTTCATTTTTTTTTCAGGATGGATGATATTCTCACAAGATTGCAGAAACGATTTCCTCCCTTTCCTCGAAATATTTTACTGAAGCTTTACCAAGTTCGATTTAAAAGATTAAGAATGCTTATGCACAAAGGGATTCCTGGAGACATACGTTGGATAATTGAAGCCAAGGTACGTGAAGATGAATATCTTCCTGTTTTGCATTTACCAGGTACAGGTAGAAGCACTTTTGCAAAGAAGCGACGAGCAAAGCGCATGAGTTCAAATTGCCACAAATGTGCACGATGGACGTGTAATGGTAAATGTCGTTCTATTGGGATTCCGTCCTCTAATCGAGATGATAAAATTGAATTCATTAAGGATGGACTGAGTAAGGAGAATTTGGGTAATATCCAACTTTCTCTTGAGACGCATCCTAGTGGAGACGTACAAAGAGAAATTCTTGATTTATGGCCGCAATTCCAAAGGGAATGGCAACATCTTGGGAATCTGATGTTAAAAGACCCTGTTTGCCAGCTTGTAAGAAAACTGGATGGGAAGCATATCCTCGACTCATAGAAGGCGTTTAAGCCGTTTCTGGACGTAAAACCAGAGGAAGATGTGAGCCACAATCACAACTACAATAAATGACTTCTCAGCTTTTGGTTTGATTTGCAATAACTTTATTTTGTTTTAATTTACGTGTTGTTCGATTTGTGTAATTATTCTCGTTTTTTTTATTTGTCTTTTACGGTTGATTTTTTCTTCTCTTTTTGATTTTCTTCCTGAAATCACGCAAAAATCTTTTGTTAGGTTAACATTTTCTTCTGACAGGTCAGATACACTTTCGGCGACATTATTACTCTTGTCTGATTCACTACTCAGTCCTCTATATATTACACCATGTACTCATTCTCTTTCAGGCACTCGAAAAAAAAAAAAAAATGGAAAGTACTTCATCCCAGCGCATTAAAAAAATTTGTGTCTTTGGAGGTGCTTATCCAGGGAAAAATAACATATTCGCTGATGAAGCCATGAGAGTTGGAGTAATACTTGCCCAACAAAAGATCCAGTTGATTTATGGAGGCGGTAGTACGGGTTTAATGGGAGCAGTCGCTACAGCAGCACACGCCGGAGGAAGTCCAGTTCTAGGAATCGTACCAAAACTATTCACAGATTTTTGTGGACCTACCTTGGGTAAGGAAATACAAGTCTGGAGTATCCCTGAACGGATAACAATCATGTACCATTTTGCCGATGCATTCATTGCTTTACCAGGAGGTATGGGTACATTGGAAGAAATAGCTTACGTGGCTTCTTGGTCATCTTTGGTCACAAATAAGAAACCCATTGGTTTGCTTAATATTAATGGTTATTTTAGTAATTTGCTTTCATATTTAGATAATGCTGTGGATAATGGATTCATGTTTTCAGAGGCAAGGAGAACCATAACTTCTGCTACAACCATTGAAGATTTACTCAAAAAGCTCCAAGCTTATGAGTGTTTATCTGCTACGGTTGTTTCGCAAACGCTCGGAAAAAGAAAAAGAGATATGGACGAGCAAGGAGTGGATTGCACTTTGTCTTTGTGACATTATCTAACATTTTGCTTGTTGTGTCTCAGTTATAATAAGTGGTTAGCAACCTCTGCAGGTAAGGGACATATTTTGCTAATTTCAAAAAAAAAAAAAAAAAAAAAATTTGTTGTGTTTTAAGCAATTTAGAAGTATTCATTCTGAACAAGGTCTGAGTAAGGGAGACTTGAGACATACCTTGTCAGTTTGATTTTAATCTTTTTATGTTTACTTGTTAATTTTTGTTTAGTATTTTAGGATTATTTAGGTTGCATGAGTTTGTTTCGTTTTGAGTCTTAGTTGTTCCTATTCTTATGTTATTAGTTCTTTTCTCTTACACATGATTCTTTCATTTGGGTTAATAGACTTACATTGAGGACAATGTAAGAATTAAGTGTGGGGGGAAGGATTTAGGATTTCTTTTATTTTTGTCTATTATTTTTTTTTATGAGTCTTTATTATTATTTTTAGTGTGTTTTAGTTCCTTTTCAATACTATGATGAGATATGAATTGCATAAGTCTAAAACAGATTTATTAGTGAAAAAATTTTCATGAGAATTAAGCTTGATACTAATTTTTATGAGCCAATGTTAATATGATATGTTGATTGAGAAAGAAGCATGTTTAGACTTAATCTGACTTGTATAATCATCCTTGTGAGTTTTTGAGCCTATATGATTGCTGCATTATACATATCAATCTAATTTCTTTCTTGAGTGCTCTTATGATTACATGATTCTCTAGAACTTGCTTTAAACCATTTGAGACTATATTGATGCATGTGACAACATGAATATGATAGAGGCATTAGGATTTTTAGCCAGGGCCAAACAGCCATCCCTTATTGATGTTCCAAGAGAACACACCCTTAGTGAACCAATTTGAGCCTACATTGAATAAGCTATCTCTTTGGTAACCATAACTTGTCCCTAACCTAAATATACTTATATCTTTACCTTTGTTCCAAAGATGAATTAGCATGTTTTGAGACAAGTTGCAAAGACAAGGAAGATCTATTGAAAATTTGGGTTAGAAACAAGAAATAAGTGTGGGGGGGAAAGAAAAGAAAAGTCAAGAGAAAAAGAAATGGAATACTGGCAAATACATTCCTATGTAAAAAAAAATATGAATCATCTCTTGAATTTGTGGAAAAGGAAAAAGATGTTACAAAGTTGTTTAGAATGAAGAAAAGGCCCAACATGAATATCCGGCCTAGGTGACTATGTACTTATAAAAAGTTTTGAGAAGTTTCTTTGTATGATCTTTTTATGTCTCTAAACTTTATGAACTCTTTGAAACCTTTGTGATATCTTTATCCTTTTGTTCTTCAACCACATTACAAACCCCTTGGCCCCATTACAACCTTGATTAAAGACCTCTTGATTCATGAAGTTGTATGATCTAAATAGTGGAGAATAGGTGGACAAGCAAGAATATGGTAGAACTGTTTTCATGAGATTGATTGAGTGTAAACACTTCACCACTACTTTAAAGAGTGAAAATCATGAGGGTATCCCATGTGAGAAGTTGAGATTAAATTTGAACATGCAATATTTTGATTGAGATATGTTATGCTAATATTGGCTTAACTCAAACAATTTACATTCAAGCATGATTTTTTGTGAAATTCTTTAAGCTATTGATTAGTTTATAAGACTTGTTCAAATATTGTATCTAATTTGTATTGAAAGGATTAGGAGTAAATATTTTTAGTATATGCAGTTTATTTATATTTTAGCTTTTCAATGTTTGTGGGTATCGTTCTAGTAAACCCTCACGAGACTAAACTCGTCCACTAGGGACACCTAGGGGTTTAAAGGCTTGTGTCACATGCTAAGTGCCACCGTGATTTCCTACGAAAATGGATTAGATTAGATTTTCTTATTTTATTTTTATTGAGTCATTGCTAGGGACTAGCAACAATCTAAGTGTGGGGGTGTGATAACTCGTATAATTATATAGTTTTTAGTTATGTTTTATTATTGTTTTGTGTCAAATACGAGTTATTATTGTTTAGTCTAATTGTGTTTATGATCTTTTATATTTTTATGTATTTTGGTGTTTTTCACAAGTTTCTTTGAGTGATTTCAGATTACTAGAATTAAGGGCAAATCCAGTTCAGTTTCAGTTCCGACACCTTTTGCCATATCAGCTATATCTCGAGTTTCACTGAAGCAATAAGGCTGAAATTTGTAGCCATGCAAAGCTAAGAGGCATATCTATCTTTTTCATGTTTTACACTTCTTAAAACGGAGTCGTTTTCCCTAGCGAAATCGACCATCAAGTTGGATGATGTGCAATGACGTCTGTGCTGACATGTTTTCGTATTTTGCCCATATCTGCTTAACCACATCAGCAAATGAGCTGATTCCAACGGCTATGGTTCCGTAACTGATAGGGGAACCTTTGTCTAGAAGACCATGTGATCAGATCAGGCCTCCAATATTGAAGAAATCGACCATCAAGGTGGCTGATGTGCAATGACGTCTGTGCTGACATGTTTTCGTATTTTGCCCATATCTGCTTAACCACATCAGCAAATGAGCTGATTCCAACGGCTATGGTTCCGTAACTGATAGGGGAACCTTTTTCTAGAAGACCATGTGATCAGATCAGGCCTCCAATATTGACGAAATCGACCATCAAGTTGGCTGATCAAAATCGTCATATACCTACCTTTGAAATTTGTAAAGCTTGTCTCTTGTCATTTAGCCCTCCAAAATGTGTATAAATAGAGGGCCTTGGATGATTGTAAGGGATCATATTGTACATAGGTAGGATATTAGCCATTTTAATAAAATTCTCTAAGTTTTCTTCTTCTTTCTTTTCTCTAGTTTTCTTTCTTTTCTCTAGTTTTCTTTTTCTTTAGAGAGAGCAAGAGGTTGGATAATTAATATTCTTCCTCTTCTTCTTTCTTTCTTTTATTTTCTTCTTAGATTTTCTTTAATTTTATGTTTATGTTTATAATGCCTATGCTAGGCTAAACTTCTATTTGGTTAAGGGTGATTTCAAAGCCCTAGACATGTTTTATGATTGATTTTCAGATTCTATCTATCATTAATTTTCTATCAAAGTTGCTTATGTTCTTCTACAAGAATTGTTCATGATGTTGTCTAGATTTATTTAGGTGTACAACTAGATAGATCTTGATAATTATCTATTGCTAGTTTAGGAGTCTTGATCCGTGTAATTGTCTTGATTTCCTATTCATAAGTGGCAATTTGTGATTAATGATTATGGTCAAGTTTTCAATAATTGCAAAGTGGAACATAACCTAAGTTGAACAATCCGAGCTTATGTGTTTGTTGCTTAGATCAACCTATCTTTCTCATCATAAAGCTGCCATTAAATTGAATTTAGAGAGCTTATTCTAGGTTGTTTAATGGTTAGAGATTAAATAGAGAGCTTGTTCTATTTAACGACAAACTAAGGAAAGATTGGGGTAACAGAGCTTGTTGTTATCTACGGTTGTTAACTTTGATAGTTGGTTGATATTGATAGATCTGAAATTGATTCTTAATGATGTCTAGTGGTGGAGAATGAAACCTTAACCATATTTTTCATATTTGATTCTTCTTACTTATTTGTTTTCTTACTTTTAGTTTGCTTATTTTTTATATTTATTTTTATTGGCTGGTTATACCGCCTAATTTTATATTAATTTTGTTTTATTTTTATTGGCTGGTTATACCGCCTAATTTAGTATATATATTTTTATTGGCTGGTTATACCGCCTAATTTAGTATATATATTTTTATTGGATATATATTTTTATTGGCTGGTTATACCGCCTAATTTAGTATATATATTTTTATTGGCTGGTTATACCGCCTTGCATCTTATTCTTATTATTTACTTTAGTTTAAATCTGGCTTCAAAAACCCCTTTTCTT
The DNA here is from genome assembly GCA_030761205.1 of Fremontodendron californicum. Lineage (NCBI taxonomy): Eukaryota > Viridiplantae > Streptophyta > Magnoliopsida > Malvales > Malvaceae > Fremontodendron > Fremontodendron californicum. Next base: position 9,038,112 of record JAULJL010000037.1, read on the forward strand.
TTATTGTTCTTGAATTTAAGTTTTAAACTATTAACTTATAAACTAAAACCCAATCCCTGAGGACTCGACCCTTGCTAACTACTATACTTACAATTTATCTTTTTAGTGCAAGGTTAAATAAGATACACTCTTTTGGGTGCATCACATAGGCATTGTAAACAAAAAATTAAATAGAATCTAAGAAGAAAATAAAAGAAAGAAAGAAGAAGAAGAAGAATATTAATTATCCAACCTCTTGCTCTTTCTAAAGAAAAAGAAAACTAGAGAAAAGAAAGAAGAAGAAAACTTAGAGAATTTTATTACAATGGCTAATATCCTACCTATCTACAATATGATCCCAATACTCATCCAAGGCCCTTTATTTATACACATTTTGGAGGGCTAAATGACAAGAGACAAGCTTTACAAATTTCAAAGGTAGGTATAATAGGTGGGTGCATTTTTCTAACAATTTTCGTCATATTGTATGACAATTCTGATCAGCCAGCTTGATGGTCGATTTTGTCAATGTTCGAGGCTCGATCTGATAACATGGTCTTCTAGAAAAATATACCCCTATCAGTTACGGATCCATAGCCGTTGGAATCAGCTCATTTGCTGATGTGGATAAGAAGAAATGGGCAAAATACGAAAACAGGTCAGCACAGACGTCATTGCACATCAGCCAACTTGATGGTCGCTTTCGCTAGGGAAAACGACTCCGTTTCAAGAAGTGTAAAACATGAAAAAGATAGATATGCCTCTTAGCTTTGCACGGCTACAAATTTCAGCCTTATTGCTTCAGTAAAACTCGAGATATAGCTGATATGGAAAAAGGTGTCGGAACTGGAACTGAACTGGATTTGCCCTTAATTCTAGTAATCTGAAATCACTCAAAGAAACTTGTGAAAAACACCAAATTACATAAAAATATAAAAGATCATAAACACAATTAGACTAAACAATAATAACTCGTATTTGACACAAAACAATAATAAAACATAACTAAAAACTATATAATTATACGAGTTATCAATCATTAATCACAAATTGCCACTTATGAATAGTAAATCAAGACAATTACACGGATCAAGACTCCTAAACTAGCATTAGACAACTATCAAGATTTATCTAGTTAGCCACCTAAACAAATCAAAACATCACCATGAACAATTTTTATGGAAGAACATAAGCAACTTTGATAGAAAACAATGATAGATAGATTCTGAATATTAATTACAAAACATGTCTAGGGCTTTGAAATCACCCTTAACCAAATACAATTTTAGCCTAGCATAGGCATAGAAATATATACATAAAACTAAAAAGAAAATAAAAGAATGGAGAAGAAGAAGAATAATGATGATCCCTTGAGTCTCCTCAAAAGATGTCTAGTTTGTGGCTCAAAAGATGGTATTTATAGAGCTTTAAAACCCTGAGAATAAGTCTTTGCCGCACAAGTATGCCTGGAGGCAGAAAAATCACGTTTTTGTCTTTTTTTTAGATTTGCGATGAGGGTTTTTCTGGCCGCAGGGTTCTTTAGGGAGATCTTCTAGCGCCATTTTGAATGCCCATTTATTATCCGATTTGGGCCCATAATATATCGTTGGAAAGATAACCAAGTTAACTTCAAAAGTCAAGAAGGAAGTTTCTTCAAATAAAGAATCTAACATCATGTTGTCCTTGAAACAAACTCCAGAGGTCAAATCTGCCTGATTGCTTTTCAACCAAAAATTGATATTTTTGACTCCCAAGTCTTCTTCCATCTTGGGATTACGATTTTGTAAGCTCTTTACCATCATTATTGACATCTTTTGACTTCATTCTCCTTATTGTACCTAAAATTCAAAAAAATATTATAAGTAAACAAGATAAAGATCGAAAAGATAGCAAAAACTAAAGGTAGAAAGGCATAAAATGTATATTTTATGAGCTTATCAAATACCCCCACACTTAGCTTTTTTCTACTCCTCGAGCAAAACAAAATAAAAATAAAATAAGAAAGTCTAATCTAATCCACTTTCGTAGGAAATCACGGTGGCACTTAGCATGTGACACAAGCCTTTAAACCCCTAGGTGTCCCTAGTGGACGAGTTTAGTATCGTGAGGGTTTACTAGGACGATACCACAAACATTGAAAAACTAAAATATAAATAAACTACATATACTAAAAATATTTACTCCTACCCTTTTCAATATAAATTAGAGACAATCTTTGAACAAGTCTTATAAACTAATCAATAGCTCAAAGAATTTCACAAAAAATCATGCTTGAATGTAAATAAATGAGTTAAGCCAATATTAACATAACATATTTCAATCAAAATAGTGCATATTCAAACTTAATCTCAACTTCTCACATGGGATACTCTCATGATTTTCACTCTTTACAGTAGTGGTAAAGTGTTTACACTCAATAAATCTCATGAAAACAGTTATACCATATGCTTGCTTGTCCACCTATTCTCCACTATTTAGATCATGCAACTTCATAAATCAAGAAGTCTTTAATCAAGGTTGTAATGGGGCCAAGGGGTAATAATGTGGTTAAAGAAAAGAAAGGAAAAGATATCACAAACGTTCCAAAGACTTCATAGAATTTAGAGACAAAATAAGATTTTGCAAATAAAACTTTCTCAATATTCTTTAGAAGTACATAATCACATAGGCTGAATATTTCATGTTGAGCCTTTACTTCATTCTAACCAACCTTGTAACATTCTTTTTTTTTTCTTTAACCAAAAGTTCAAGAGATGATTCAATTTTTTTTTTCATGGGAATGTATTTTTACAATGTTCCCTTTTCTTTTTCTCTTGAATTTTGCCTCTCTCCTCCCCCACACTTATCTTTTGTTCTAACCCAAATTTTCAAAAAGTATCCCTTGTTTTTGCAATATGTCTCAAGCATTCTAGTCATCTTTTAAACAAGGGAAAAGATATAAATGTATTTATGCCAGGTGTAGGATATGGTTACCAAAGAAATAGCTTATTCATTGAAGGCTCAAATTGGTTCACTAGGGGGATATTCTCTTGGAACATCAATAAGGGATGGTTGTTTGGCCCTGGTTAAAAATCCTAATGCCTCTATCATATTCATGTTGTTACATGCATCAATATAGTCTCAAACGGTTTAAAGCAAGTTCTAGAGAATCATGTAATCATAAGAGCACTCAAGAAAGAAATTAGATTGATATGTATAATGCATCAATCATATAGGCTCAAAAACTCACAAGGATGATTATACAAGTCAGATTTAAGTCTAAACATGCTTCTTTCTCAATCAACATATCATATTAACATTGGCTCAAAAAAATGACATCAAGCTCAATTCTCTTGAAAATCTTCTCACTAATATCTAGTTTAGACCTATGCAATTCATATCTCATCATTGTATTAGAAAGGAACTAAAACACACTAAAAATAATAATAATAATTATATTAAAGACTCATAAAAAAAATAGTAGACAAAAATAAAAGAAATCCTAAATCATTCCCCCCACACTTAATTCTTACATTGTCCACAATTTAAGTCTATTAACCCAAATGAAAGAATCATGTGTAAGAGAAAAGAACTAATAACATAAGCATAGGAACAACTAAGACTCAAAACAAAACAAATTCATGCAACCTAAATAATCCTAAAATACTAAACAAAAAATTAACAAATAAACATAAAAAAGATAAAGAAAAACAATAAAAATAATAAAAGGAAAAGGAAAAGGAAAATAAAGAGAAAGAGAAAGAGAAAGAAAAAGAAAAAGCAAATCTGAATATGGCAGGTTGGCAATTTCTTCTTTAATTGGCCTGCCTTCCCAATTAACACTTGTGTTAGTGTTTTGAATCTAACCAACACCTATTCTTGGCATTTTATGCTTGTCAGGCTCATACATGAAATTTCCCAAATTTATGCGTTTGAGAGGAAGCTTTCTTTGCACAATAGTGGATGCATTCTCCATTACAAGTATTATTCCATCATCCTTTGTGGTGCATATCTCATCGAGGAATGGAGCATATTTTGACACTTGTTGAATGGAATCCACAAACAAGTTGTTTAAGGTTTCCGGCATGTGTTGTTCATGTTCTTCCTCCTTGAACTTTGCAAATCTACTAGGAAAAGGTGGAGAAGAAACATTAGTAAAAAGTGGAACCTTAAACGTTACCTCAAGTGCCGAAATACTCTTATTTGGATATGTGGCTTCATTATCCTCAAGAATATAATCCATCTCTAATTTTGTCTCATCCTCATCTTGTTCCTCATTCCTCAAGGTCACAATAGTAGCATTCTCCTTTGGGTTAATCATCGTTTGGGCAGGGAGTTCATCAGATCTTTGTGCTACCCATCCCACCATACTACTAGCCAATTGGCTCATTTGCTTTTCCAAACTCTGGATGCTTGCCCTTGTTTCCTGTTGAAATTGCAAAGTATTAGTAACAAGAGAATAGACAAGATCTTCTAAAGAAGTACCTGAGTTTTGAGTCATATGTGGTGGCTGAAAAAGATCTGGTTCTTGAGACCATGATTGATTAAATCTAGATGGATGAGTGTAATTGGCATAAGGATCTATTTCTTGGTAATTTTCCAAGTAGCCATAATTAGTATGATCCCACCATCCCTCATGGTAAGTGTTTGAGTAATGATCATACAGTTGGTCTTGGAACACTTGATGGCCTTGACATCCTCCCATGGCCAATTGTTGAATTGGGGAGGTGAGATTGGCTTGTTGATTCTCCATGTTCATGTATGCCACCAACTCTTCAAGTGTTAGATTGCTCAATTCCATCGTTTTTTTTTTTAATTTGAAAAGAAAAACCTGTATGTACAAGAAAATAAAACTAATTAGAAGTGAAAATAAGAATAAACCAAGTAACAAATAAACTAAAGAAAGCAATCCCCGGCAACGGCGCCAAAAACTTGATGCACCCAAAAGAGTGTATCTTATTTAACCTTGCACTTAAAAAGAATCAATTGTAAAGTATAGCGATTAGCAAGGGTCGAGTTCTCAGGGATTGGGTTTTAGTTTATAAGTTAATAGTTTAAAACTTAAAAACAAGTAAACAAAAGTAAAGGGGATTTTGAGATCAGATTTAAACTAAAGTTAACAATAAGAATGAGAAAACAAGTAATTAAGAAGAATCAAATATGAGAGAAATATGGTTAAGGTTTCATTCTCCACCACTAGACATCATTAAGAATCAATTTCATATCTATCAATATTAATTAGCTATCAAAGTTAACAACCGTAGATAACAACAAGCTTTGTTACCCCAATCTTTCCTTAGTTCGTCGTTAAATAGAACAAGCTCTCTATTTAATCTCTAACTATCAAACAACCTAGAATAAGCTCTCTAAGTTCAATTTAATATCAGCTTTATGATGAGAAAGATAGGTTGATCTAAGCAAGAAACACATAAGCTCGGATTGTTCAACTTAGGTTATGTTCCACTTTGCAATTATTGAAAACTTGACCATAATCATTAATCACAAATTGCCACTTATGAATAGGAAATCAAGACAATTACACGGATCAAGACTCCTAAACTAGCATTAGACAACTATCAAGATTTATCTAGTTAGCCACCTAAACAAATCAAAACATCACCATGAACAATTTTTATGGAAGAACATAAGCAACTTTGATAGAAAACAATGATAGATAGATTCTGAATATTAATTACAAAACATGTCTAGGGCTTTGAAATCACCCTTAACCAAATAAAATTTTAGCCTAGCATAGGCATAGAAATATATACATAAAACTAAAAAGAAAATAAAAGAATGGAGAAGAAGAAGAATAATGATGATCCCTTGAGTCTCCTCAAAAGATATCTAGTTTGTGGCTCAAAAGATGGTATTTATAAAGCTTTAAAACTCTGAGAATAAGTCCTTGCCGCACAAGTATGCCTGGAGGCAGAAAAATCACGTTTTTCTCTTTTTTTTTAGATTTGCGATTAGGGTTTTTCTGGCCGCAGGGTTCTTTAGGGAGATCTTCTAGCGCCATTTTGAATGCCCATTTCTTATCCGATTGGTTCCCATAATATATCGTTGGAAAGATAATCAAGTCAACTTCAGAAGTCAAGAAGGAAGTTTCTTCAAATAAAGATTCTAACATCATGTTGTCCTTGAAACAAGCTCTGGAGGTCAAATCTGCCTGATTGCTTTTCAACCAGAAATTGATATTTTTGACTCCCAAGTCTTCTTCCATCTTGTGATTACGATTTTGTAAGCTCTTTACCATCATTATTGACATCTTTTGACTTCATTCTCCTTATTGTACCTAAAATTCAAAAAAATATTATAAGTAAACAAGATAAAGATCGAAAACATAACAAAAACTAAAGGTAGAAAGGCATAAAATGTATATTTTATGAGCTTATCAGTTCATGTTGAAGTTCAACACAAAATGCGAATAGCTCTTAGGAAATGAAGAAAGAATTAGATCAATGCTTAGATCATGATCCATAACCTATCCTATCTGCTCCAATCGGGTAATATACCCTATCATCTTAAGCACATGAGGCCTCACTGGGCTTCCCTCTGAAATCTTTGCTTGGCACAATTCCTTTGAGATGTCAAATCTCTCAGTGCGATTTCCCTTAGCGAACAGTTATTTAAGGTTAAGGATGATATCCTCAGCATTCATTGCCTCATGCTGCTTTTGGAGATCGGCTGCCATACTAGCCAACATCACACATGTTGCTTGTAAGAGATCATCTCTATGAACTCTATAGGCCACCCTCTCCTCCTCAGTTGCATCAACAACAGGCTCATCTGGGATGGGCTCATTAAGAACATAAGCTTTCTTTTCCTGTGTCAAGACAATCTTAACATTGCGAAACCAATCAACGAAGTTCGATCGAGTTAACTTATTAGCATCAAGTATGCTTCTTAGTGATAATGCATTTGTCATTTTAGCGTTTATATCCTATATGAATCAAAACATTTAACAGTCAATAAATAGCAAGTAGTAATCATTTATGTTAGGCTTTAATACTTAAATGATTATTTTCATTATTTTAACAAAATAATAGCCCTCTACTACTATTTCAACAAATTTAACTTTTAAACTTCTTAATGAGCTAGGACCCCTTTCATTCTAGCATAACCTTAAGTGACTCAACAAGCTATGTTGAAACTAATTGAGTAGGTAACTTAATTTACCTATTATATTTCTATGCAACTCCTAGATCCAGTTAGGTGACAACTCTTTGCCTAAATACATCATATGCATTTGCCTAACTTTGCCTCTAAATGTCATGTGATCAAGTCTGAAAGCATCCAGATAACATAACACCTAGTTGAGTAAGACCCACCTTCAATAACTCAAACATGTTCGTACATAAGTTTGACCTTGAGTGACTCAACAAGCCTCCGAATGGAAGAACTCTGGTTATCTTGTTATGATGGTGGAAGGCAACTTATCATGCGTAACATGGACTCAATATAATTTAATGAGGGATTTCATTTAACTTTTATATTGGTCTCATTGATTTCATACTTGATTGACATGCATAGCATTCATTCAATTACATACATCGCATATATATAATTGAAAATAAATCTATCACATGGAATCTACTAGGATAACTATGGACTTTATTCTAATCTAGTTTTCTTGAGCCATTAGGAAACTAGTTGGTCAAATTCCTAAGGGATACCATACATAGTCTTCGAAAGCTTTGTTGGTAATCTCCTTGGTTGCTTCTTCTTGGCGCCTTGTCTCCTTACAAACTTGGAATTTACATAAATTCTACTTCTTATCCTAAATCCATATCTATAAAGAATATATTAGTTACATTGCTTTATCAGAAATCTCGACTACATTCGAGGGGAATTAGATGATAAGAGAATTTACAACTCGAGAATGAAAAAAAGAAGGCAGGGTGCATAGACCCTATTTATAAAATACCAATAAGAAAATTCAACCATACATTCCCTAGTCATACTAAGGTCTAGTCCATAACCATCCTCCATGCATACATAATCATATTATAAGCATGAAATATAAACATGCATAGTCAATATCACCTGGTGAACTTGTGTACTATTTGCATAAAATGTCACCAAATAAATCTAAGACAATTTATCAAATCATTCTAGCAATTTCGGTTCCAACTATTAAAACACTTCTAATAACATCTTGATGCACCCAAAAGAGTGTATCTTATTTAACCTTGCACTAAAAAGATAAATTGTAAGTATAGTAGTTAGCAAGGGTCGAGTCCTCAGGGATTGGGTTTTAGTTTATAAGTTAATAGTTTAAAACTTAAATTCGAGAACAATAAAAGAAAAGGGGTTTTTGAAGCCAGATTTAAACTAAAATAAATAATAAGAATAAGATGCAAGGCGGTATAACCAGCCAATAAAAATATATATACTAAATTAGGCGGTATAACCAGCCAATAAAAATATATATACTAAATTAGGCGGTATAACCAGCCAATAAATATAAAACAAAGTTAATATACAAATTAGGCGGTATAACCAGCCAATAAAAATAAATATACTTTTAAAAATAAGCAAACTAGAAAAGTAAGAAAACAAATAAGTAAGAAAAATCAAATATGAAAAATATGGTTAAGGTTTCATTCTCCACCACTAGACATCATTAAGAATCAATTTCAGATCTATCAATATCAACCAACTATCAAAGTTAACAACCGTAGATAACAACAAGCTCTGTTACCCCAATCTTTCCTTAGTTTGTCGTTAAATAGAACAAGCTCTCTATTTAATCTCTAACCATTAAACAACCTAGAATAAGCTCTCTAAATTCAATTTAATGGCAGCTTTATGATGAGAAAGATAGGTTGATCTAAGCAACAAACACATAAGCTCGGATTGTTCAACTTAGGTTATGTTCCACTTTGCAATTATTGAAAACTTGACCATAATCATTAATCACAAATTGCCACTTATGAATAGGAAATCAAGACAATTACACGGATCAAGACTCCTAAACTAGCAATAGATAATTATCAAGATCTATCTAGTTGTACACCTAAATAAATCTAGACAACATCATGAACAATTCTTGTAGAAGAACATAAGCAACTTTGATAGAAAATTAATGATAGATAGAATCTGAAAATCAATCACAAAACATGTCTAGGGCTTTGAAATCACCCTTAACCAAATAGAAGTTTAGCCTAGCATAGGCATTATAAACATAAACATAAAATTAAAGAAAATCTAAGAAGAAAATAAAAGAAAGAAAGAAGAAGAGGAAGAATATTAATTATCCAACCTTTTGCTCTCTCTAAAGAAAAAGAAAACTAGAGAAAAGAAAGAAAACTAGAGAAAAGAAAGAAGAAGAAAACTTAGAGAATTTTATTAAAATGGCTAATATCCTACCTATGTACAATATGATCCCTTACAATCATCCAAGGCCCTCTATTTATACACATTTTGGAGGGATAAATGACAAGAGACAAGCTTTACAAATTTCAAAGGTAGGTATATGACGATTTTGATCAGCCAACTTGATGGTCGATTTCGTCAATATTGGAGGCCTGATCTGATCACATGGTCTTCTAGAAAAAGGTTCCCCTATCAGTTACGGAACCATAGCCGTTGGAATCAGCTCATTTGCTGATGTGGTTAAGCAGATATGGGCAAAATACGAAAACATGTCAGCACAGACGTCATTGCACATCAGCCACCTTGATGGTCGATTTCTTCAATATTGGAGGCCTGATCTGATCACATGGTCTTCTAGACAAAGGTTCCCCTATCAGTTACGAAACCATAGCCATTGGAATCAGCTCATTTTCTGATGTGGATAAGAAGATATGGGCATAATACGAAAACATGTCAGCACAGACGTCATTGCACATCAGCCAACTTGATGGTCGATTTCGCTAGGGAAAACGACTCCGTTTTAAGAAGTGTAAAACATGAAAAAGATAGATATGCCTCTTAGCTTTGCATGGCTACAAATTTCAGCCTTATTGCTTCAGTGAAACTCGAGATATAGCTGATATGGCAAAAGGTGTCGGAACTGAAACTGAACTGGATTTGCCCTTAATTCTAGTAATCTGAAATCACTCAAAGAAACTTGTGAAAAACACCAAAATACATAAAAATATAAAAGATCATAAACAGAATTAGACTAAACAATAATAACTCGTATTTGACACAAAACATTAATAAAACATAACTAAAAACTATATAATTATACGAGTTATCACACCCCCACACTTAGCTTTTTGCTAGTCCTCGAGCAAAATCAAATAAAAATAAAATAAGAAAATCTAATCTAATCCACTTTCGTAGGAAATCACGGTGGCACTTAGCATGTGACACAAGCCTTTAAACCCCTAGGTGTCCCTAGTGGACGAGTTTAGTCTCGTGAGGGTTTACTAGAACGATACCCACAAACATTGAAAAACTAAAATATAAATAAACTACATATACTAAAAATATTTATTCCTAATCCTTTCAATACAAATTAGATACAATATTTGAAAGTCTTATAAACTAATCAATAGCTTAAAGAATTTCACAAAAAATCATGCTTGAATGTAAATTGTTTGAGTTAAGCCAATATTAGCATAACATATCTCAATCAAAATATTGCATGTTCAAATTTAATCTCAACTTCTCACATGGGATACCCTCATGATTTTCACTCTTTAAAGTAGTGGTGAAGTGTTTACACTCAATCAATCTCATGAAAACAGTTCTACCATATTCTTGCTTGTCCACCTATTCTCCACTATTTAGATCATACAACTTCATGAATCAAGAGGTCTTTAATCAAGGTTGTAATGGGGCCAAGGGGTTTGTAATGTGGTTGAAGAACAAAAGGATAAAGATATCACAAAGGTTCCAAAGAGTTCATAAAGTTTAGAGACATAAAAAGATCATACAAAGAAACTTCTCAAAACTCTTTACAAGTACATAGTCACCTAGGCCGGATATTCATGTTGGGCCTTTTCTTCATTCTAAACGACTTTGTAACATCTTTTTCTTTTTCCACAAATTCAAGAGATGATTCATATATTTTTTTTTTACATAGGAATGTATTTGCCAGTATTTCATTTCTTTTTCTCCTGACTTTTCTTTTCTTTCCCCCCCACACTTATTTCTTGTTTCTAACCCAAATTTTTAACTAAAAATATCCCTTGTCTTTGCAACTTGTCTCAAAACATGCTAATTCATCTTTGGAACAAAGGTAAAGATATAAGTATATTTAGGTTAGGGACAAGTTATGGTTACCAAAGAGATAGCTTATTCAATGTAGGCTCAAATTGGTTCACTAAGGGTGTGTTCTCTTGGAACATCAATAAGGGATGGCTGTTTGGCTCTGGCTAAAAATCCTAATGCCTCTATCATATTCATGTTGTCACATGTATCAATATAGTCTCAAACGGTTTAAAGCAAGTTCTAGAGAATCATGTAATCATAAGAGCACTCAAGAAAGAAATTAGATTGATTTGTATAATGCATCAATCATTATAGGCTCAAAAACTCACAAGGATGATTATACAAGTCAGATTAAGTCTAAACATGCTTCTTTCTCAATCAACATATCATATTAACATTGGCTCATAAAAAGGTTGACATCAAGCTCAATTCTCATGAAAATCTTCTCACTAATAACCAGTTTAGACCTATGCAATTCATATCTCATCATTGTATTAAAAAGGAACTAAAACACACTAAAAATAATAATAATAATAAAGACTCATAAAAAAAAAAAAAAAATAGTAGACAAAAATAAAAGAAATCCTAAATCATTCCCCCCACACTTAATTCTTACATTGTCCTCAATGTAAGTCTATTAACCCAAATGAAAGAATCATGTGTAAGAGAAAAGAACTAATAACATAAGAATAGGAACAACTAGACTCAAAACAAAACAAAACAAACTCATGCAACCTAAATAATCCTAAAATACTAAACAAAAATTAACAAGTAAACATAAAAAGATTAAAATCAAACTGACAAGGTATGTCTCAAGTCTCCCTTACTCAGACCTTGTTCAGAATGAATACTTCTAAATTGCTTAAAACACAACAAATTTTTTTTTTTTCTTTTTTTTTTTTTTGAAAAGAAGAAATCAAACTGACAAGGTATGTCTCAAGTCTCCCTTACTCAGACCTTGTTCAAAATGAATACTTCTTAATTTTTTTTTTTTTTTGTTAGATTAGCAAAATATGTCCCTTACCCCCTACTAAAATATGACATTGTCCCCAATGTCAAATTTTAAAGGTAGAATTTAGGAGATATTACCTGCAGAGGTTGCTAACCACTTATTATAACTGAGACACAACAAGCAAAATGTTAGATAATGTCACAAAGACAAAGTGCAATCCACTCCTTGCCCGTCCATATCTCTTTTTCTTTTTCCGAGCGTTTGCGAAACAACCGTAGCAGATAAACACTCATAAGCTTGGAGCTTTTTAAGTAAATCTTCAATGGTTGTAGCAGAAATTATGGTTCTCCTTGCCTCTGAAAACATGAATCCATTATCCACAGCATTATCTAAATATAAAAGCAAATTACTAAAATAACCATTAATATTAAGCAAACCAATGGGTTTCTTATTTGTGACCAAAGATGACCAAGAAGCCACGCAAGCTATTTCTTCCAATGTACCCAGACCTCCTGGTAAAGCAATGAATGCATCGGCAGAATGGTACATGATTGTTATCCGTTCAGGGACACTCCAGACTTGTATTTCCTTACCCACGGTAGGTCCACAAAAACTTGTGAATAGTTTTGGCACGATTCCTAGAACTGGACTTCCTCCGGCGTGTGCTGCTGTAGCGACTGCTCCCATTAAACCCGTACTACCGCCTCCATAAATCAAGTGGATCTTTTGTTGGGCAAGTATTACTCCAACTCTTATGGCTTCATCAGCGAATATGTTATTTTTTCCTGGATAAGCACCTCCAAAGACACAAATTTTTTTAATGCGCTGGGATGAAGTACTTTCCATTTTTTTTTTCTTCGAGTGCCTGAAAGAGAATGAGTACATGGTGTAATATATAGAGGACTCAGTAGTGAATCAGACAAGAGTAATGATAACTCGTATAATTATATAGTTTTTAGTTATGTTTTATTAATGTTTTGTGTCAAATACGAGTTATTATTGTTTAGTCTAATTGTGTTTATGATCTTTTATATTTTTATGTATTTTGGTGTTTTTCACAAGTTTCTTTGAGTGATTTCAGATTACTAGAATTAAGGGCAAATCCAGTTCAGTTTCAGTTCCGACAACTTTTGCCATATCAGCTATATCTCGAGTTTCACTGAAGCAATAAGGCTGAAATTTGTAGCCATGCAAAGCTAAGAGGCATATCTATCTTTTTCATGTTTTACACTTCTTAAAACGGAGTCGTTTTCCCTAGCGAAATCGACCATCAAGTTGGCTGATGTGCAATGACGTCTGTGCTGACATGTTTTCGTATTATGCCCATATCTTCTTATCCACATCAGCAAATGAGCTGATTCCAACGGCTATGGTTCCGTAACTGATAGGGGAACCTTTGTCTAGAAGACCATGTGATCAGATCAGGCCTCCAATATTGAAGAAATCGACCATCAAGGTGGCTGATGTGTAATGACGTCTGTGCTGACATGTTTTCGTATTTTGCCCATATCTGCTTAACCACATCAGCAAATGAGCTGATTCCAACGGCTATGGTTCCGTAACGGATAGGGAAACCTTTGTCTAGAAGACCATGTGATCAGATCAGGCCTCCAATATTGAAGAAATCGACCATCAAGTTGGCTGATCAAAATCGTCATATACCTACCTTTGAAATTTGTAAAGCTTGTCTCTTGTCATTTAGCCCTCCAAAATGTGTATAAATAGAGGGCCTTGGATGATTGTAAGGGATCATATTGGAGATTGGTAGGATATTAGCCATTTTAACAAAATTCTCTAAGTTTTCTTCTTCTTTCTTTTCTCTAGTTTTCTTTTTCTTTAGAAAGAGCAAGAGGTTGGATAATTAATATTCTTCTTCTTCTTCTTTCTTTCTTTTATTTTCTTCTTAGATTCTATTTAATTTTATGTTTATAATGCCTATGCTAGGCTAAACTTCTATTTGGTTAAGGGTGATTTCAAAGCCCTAGACATGTTTTGTGATTGATTTTCAGATTCTATCTATCATTAATTTTCTATCAAAGTTGCTTATGTTCTTCTACAAGAATTGTTCATGATGTTGTCTTGATTTGTTTAGGTGTACAACTAGATAGATCTTGATAATTATCTATTGCTAGTTTAGGAGTCTTGATCCGTGTAATTGTCTTGATTTCCTATTCATAAGTGGCAATTTGTGATTAATGATTATGGTCAAGTTTTCAATAATTGCAAAGTGGAACATAACCTAAGTTGAACAATCCGAGCTTATGTGTTTGTTGCTTAGATCAACCTATCTTTCTCATCATAAAGCTGCCATTAAATTGAATCTAGAGAGCTTATTCTAGGTTGTTTGATGGTTAGAGATTAAATAGAGAGCTTGTTCTATTTAACGACAAACTAAGGAAAGATTGGGATAACAGATCTTGTTGTTATCTACGGTTGTTAACTTTGATAGTTGGTTGATATTGATAGATCTGAAATTGATTCTTAATGATGTCTAGTGGTGGAGAATGAAACCTTAACCATATTTTTCATTTTTGATTCTTCTTACTTGTTTTCTTACTTTTCTAGTTTGCTTATTTTTAAAAGTATATTTATTTTTATTGGCTGGTTATACCGCCTAATTTGTATATTAATTTTGTTTTATTTTTATTGGCTGGTTATACCGCCTAATTTAGTATATATATTTTTATTGGCTGGTTATACCGCCTTGCTTAGTATATATATTTTTATTGGCTGGTTATACCGCCTTGCATCTTATTCTTATTATTTACTTTAGTTTAAATCTGGCTTCAAAAACCCCTTTTCTTTTATTGTTCTTGAATTTAAGTTTTAAACTATCAACTTATAAACTAAAACCCAATCCCTGAGGACTCGACCCTTGCTAACTACTATACTTACAATTGATCTTTTTAGTGCAAGGTTAAATAAGATACACTCTTTTGGGTGCATCAAGTAATAATGTCGCCGAAAGTGTATCTGACCTGTCAGAAGAAAATGTTAACCTAACAAAAGATTTTTGCGTGATTTCAGGAAGAAAATCAAAAAGAGAAGAAAAAATCAACCGTAAAAGACAAATAAAAAAAAAACGAGAATAGTTACACAAATCGAACAACACGTAAATTAAACCAAAATAAAGTTATTGCAAATCAAACCAAAAGTTGAGAAGTCATTTATTGTAGTTGTGATTGTGGCTCACATCTTCCTCTGGTTTTACGTCCAGAAACGTCTTAAACGCCTTCTATGAGTCGAGGATATGCTTCCCATCCAGTTTTCTTACAAGCTGGCAAACAGGGTCTTTTAACATCAGATTCCCAAGATGTTGCCATTCCCTTTGGAATTGCGGCCATAAATCAAGAATTTCTCTTTGTACGTCTCCACTAGGATGCGTCTCAAGAGAAAGTTGGATATTACCCAAATTCTCCTTAAACTGTTTTTGGGCTTTGGATTTCAACTGCACCATGAGTAAATACATTAGTAATAACAAATTGTAATATCCAATTTTCTCTTGAGACGCATCCTAGTGGAGACGTACAAAGAGAAATTCTTGATTTATGGCCGCAATTCCAAAGGGAATGGCAACATCTTGGGAATCTGATGTTAAAAGACCCTGTTTGCCAGCTTGTAAGAAAACTGGATGGGAAGCATATCCTCGACTCATAGAAGGCGTTTAAGCCGTTTCTGGACGTAAAACCAGAGGAAGATGTGAGCCACAATCACAACTACAATAAATGACTTCTCAGCTTTTGGTTTGATTTGCAATAACTTTATTTTGTTTTAATTTACGTGTTGTTCGATTTGTGTAATTATTCTCGTTTTTATTTGTCTTTTACGGTTGATTTTTTCTTCTCTTTTTGATTTTCTTCCTGAAATCACGCAAAAATCTTTTGTTAGGTTAACATTTTCTTCTGACAGGTCAGATACACTTTCGGCGACATTATTACTCTTGTCTGATTCACTACTCAGTCCTCTATATATTACACCATGTACTCATTCTCTTTCAGGCACTCGAAAAAAAAAAAATGGAAAGTACTTCATCCCAGCGCATTAAAAAAATTTGTGTCTTTGGAGGTGCTTATCCAGGGAAAAATAACATATTCGCTGATGAAGCCATAAGAGTTGGAGTAATACTTGCCCAACAAAAGATCCACTTGATTTATGGAGGCGGTAGTACGGGTTTAATGGGAGCAGTCGCTACAGCAGCACACACCGGAGGAAGTCCAGTTCTAGGAATCGTGCCAAAACTATTCACAAGTTTTTGTGGACCTACCGTGGGTAAGGAAATACAAGTCTGGAGTGTCCCTGAACGGATAACAATCATGTACCATTCTGCCGATGCATTCATTGCTTTACCAGGAGGTCTGGGTACATTGGAAGAAATAGCTTGCGTGGCTTCTTGGTCATCTTTGGTCACAAATAAGAAACCCATTGGTTTGCTTAATATTAATGGTTATTTTAGTAATTTGCTTTTATATTTAGATAATGCTGTGGATAATGGATTCATGTTTTCAGAGGCAAGGAGAACCATAATTTCTGCTACAACCATTGAAGATTTACTTAAAAAGCTCCAAGCTTATGAGTGTTTATCTGCTACGGTTGTTTCGCAAACGCTCGGAAAAAGAAAAAGAGATATGGACGAGCAAGGAGTGGATTGCACTTTGTCTTTGTGACATTATCTAACATTTTGCTTGTTGTGTCTCAGTTATAATAAGTGGTTAGCAACCTCTGCAGGTAATATCTCCTAAATTCTACCTTTAAAATTTGACATTGGGGACAATGCCATATTTTAGTAGGGGGTAAGGGACATATTTTGCTAATTTAAAAAAAACAAAAAAACAAAAAAAAAACAAAAATTTAAGAAGTATTCATTCTGAACAAGGTCTGAGTAAGGGAGACTTGAGACATACCTTGTCAGTTTGATTTCTTCTTTTCAAAAAAAAAAAAAAAAAAAAAAAAAAAAATTTTGTTGTGTTTTAAGCAATTTAGAAGTATTCATTCTGAACAAGGTCTGAGTAAGGGAGACTTGAGACACACCTTGTCAGTTTGATTTTAATCTTTTTATGTTTACTTGTTAATTTTTGTTTAGTATTTTAAGATTATTTAGGTTGCATGAGTTTGTTTTGTTTTGAGTCTTAGCTATTCCTATTCTTATGTTATTAGTTCTTTTCTCTTACACATGATTCTTTCATTTGGGTTAATAGACTTACATTGAGGACAATGTAAGAATTAAGTGTGGGGGGAATGATTTAGGATTTCTTTTATTTTTGTCTACTATTTTTTTTTTATGAGTCTTTATTATAATTTTTAGTGTGTTTTAGTTCCTTTTTAATACAATGATGAGATATGAATTGCATAAGTCTAAAACAGAGTTATTAGTGAGAAGATTTTCATGAGAATTGAGCTTGATATCATTTTTTTTTTATGAGCCAATGTTAATATGATATGTTGATTGAGAAAGAAGCATGTTTAGACTTAATCTGACTTGTATAATCATCCTTGTGAGTTTTTGAGCCTATATGATTGATGCATTATACATATCAATCTAATTTCTTTCTTGAGTGCTCTTATGATTACATGATTCTCTAGAACTTGCTTTAAACCATTTGAGACTATATTGATGCATGTGACAACATGAATATGATAGAGGCATTAGGATTTTTAGCCAGGGCCAAACAGCCATCCCTTATTGATGTTCCAAGAGAACACACCCTTAGTGAACCAATTTGAGCCTACATTGAATAAGCTATCTCTTTGGTAACCATAACTTGTCCCTAACCTAAATATACTTATATCTTTACCTTTGTTCCAAAGATAAATTAGCATGTTTTGAGACAAGTTGCAAAGACAAGGAAGATCTATTGAAAATTTGGGTTAGAAACAAGAAATAAGTGTGGGGGGGAAAGAAAAGAAAAGTCAAAAAAAAAAAAAAACAAAACAAAAAAAAAAGAAATGGAATACTGGCAAATACATTCAAAAAAAAAAATATGAATCATCTCTTGAATTTTGGGAAAAAGAAAAAGATGTTACAAAGTTGTTCAGAATGAAGAAAAGGCCCAACATGAATATCCGGCCTAGGTGACTATGTACTTGTAAAGAGTTTTGAGAAGTTTCTTTGTATGATCTTATTATGTCTCTAAACTTTATGAACTCTTTGGAGCCTTTGTGATATCTTTATCCTTTTGTTATTCAACCACATTACAAACCCCTTGGCCCCATTACAACCTTGATTAAAGACCTCTTGATTCATGAATTTGTATGATCTAAATAGTGGAGAATAGGTGGACAAGCAAGAATATGGTAGAACGGTTTTCATGAGATTGATTGAGTGTAAACACTTCACCACTACTTTAAAGAGTGAAAATCATGAGGGTATATCATGTGAGAAGTTGAGATTAAATTTGAACATGCACTATTTTGATTGAGATATGTTATGTTAATATTGGCTTAACTCAAACAATTTACATTCAAGCATGAATTTTTGTGAAATTCTTTAAGCTATTGATTAGTTTATAAGACTTGTTCAAAGATTGTCTCTAATTTGTATTGAAAGGATTAGGAATAAATATTTTTAGTATATGTAGTTTATTTATATTTTAGTTTTTCAATGTTTGTGGGTATCGTTCTAGTAAACCCTCACGAGACTAAACTCGTCCACTAGGGACACCTAGGGGTTTAAAGGCTTGTGTCACATGCTAAGTGCCACCGTGATTTCCTACGAAAATGGATTAGATTAGATTTTCTTATTTTATTTTTATTGAGTCGTTGCTAGGGACTAGCAACAATCTAAGTGTGGGGGTGTGATAACTCGTATAATTATATAGTTTTTAGTTATGTTTTATTAATGTTTTGTGTCAAATACGAGTTATTATTGTTTAGTCTAATTGTGTTTATGATCTTTTATATTTTTATGTATTTTGGTGTTTTTCACAAGTTTCTTTGAGTGATTTCAGATTACTAGAATTAAGGGCAAATCCAGTTCAGTTTCAGTTCCGACACCTTTTGCCATATCAGCTATATCTCGAGTTTCACTGAAGCAATAAGGCTGAAATTTGTAGCCATGCAAAGCTAAGAGGCATATCTATCTTTTTCATGTTTTACACTTCTTAAAACGGAGTCGTTTTCCCTAGCGAAATCGACCATCAAGTTGGCTGATGTGCAATGACGTCTGTGCTGACATGTTTTCGTATTATGCCCATATCTTCTTATCCACATCAGCAAATGAGCTGATTCCAACGGCTATGGTTCCGTAACTGATAGGGGAACCTTTGTCTAGAAGACCATGTGATCAGATCAGGCCTCCAATATTGAAGAAATCGACCATCAAGGTGGCTGATGTGTAATGACGTCTGTGCTGACATGTTTTCGTATTTTGCCCATATCTGCTTAACCACATCAGCAAATGAGCTGATTCCAACGGCTATGGTTCCGTAACGGATAGGGGAACCTTTGTCTAGAAGACCATGTGATCAGATCAGGCCTCCAATATTGAAGAAATCGACCATCAAGTTGGCTGATCAAAATCGTCATATACCTACCTTTGAAATTTGTAAAGCTTGTCTCTTGTCATTTAGCCCTCCAAAATGTGTATAAATAGAGGGCCTTGGATGATTGTAAGGGATCATATTGGAGATTGGTAGGATATTAGCCATTTTAACAAAATTCTCTAAGTTTTCTTCTTCTTTCTTTTCTCTAGTTTTCTTTTTCTTTAGAAAGAGCAAGAGGTTGGATAATTAATATTCTTCTTCTTCTTCTTTCTTTCTTTTATTTTCTTCTTAGATTCTATTTAATTTTATGTTTATAATGCCTATGCTAGGCTAAACTTCTATTTGGTTAAGGGTGATTTCAAAGCCCTAGACATGTTTTGTGATTGATTTTCAGATTCTATCTATCATTAATTTTCTATCAAAGTTGCTTATGTTCTTCTACAAGAATTGTTCATGATGTTGTCTTGATTTGTTTAGGTGTACAACTAGATAGATCTTGATAATTATCTATTGCTAGTTTAGGAGTCTTGATCCGTGTAATTGTCTTGATTTCCTATTCATAAGTGGCAATTTGTGATTAATGATTATGGTCAAGTTTTCAATAATTGCAAAGTGGAACATAACCTAAGTTGAACAATCCGAGCTTATGTGTTTGTTGCTTAGATCAACCTATCTTTCTCATCATAAAGCTGCCATTAAATTGAATCTAGAGAGCTTATTCTAGGTTGTTTGATGGTTAGAGATTAAATAGAGAGCTTGTTCTATTTAACGACAAACTAAGGAAAGATTGGGATAACAGAGCTTGTTGTTATCTACGGTTGTTAACTTTGATAGTTGGTTGATATTGATAGATCTGAAATTGATTCTTAATGATGTCTAGTGGTGGAGAATGAAACCTTAACCATATTTTTCATTTTTGATTCTTCTTACTTGTTTTCTTACTTTTCTAGTTTGCTTATTTTTAAAAGTATATTTATTTTTATTGGCTGGTTATACCGCCTAATTTGTATATTAATTTTGTTTTATTTTTATTGGCTGGTTATACCGCCTAATTTAGTATATATATTTTTATTGGCTGGTTATACCGCCTTGCTTAGTATATATATTTTTATTGGCTGGTTATACCGCCTTGCATCTTATTCTTATTATTTACTTTAGTTTAAATCTGGCTTCAAAAACCCCTTTTCTTTTATTGTTCTTGAATTTAAGTTTTAAACTATCAACTTATAAACTAAAACCCAATCCCTGAGGACTCGACCCTTGCTAACTACTATACTTACAATTGATCTTTTTAGTGCAAGGTTAAATAAGATACACTCTTTTGGGTGCATCAAGTAATAATGTCGCCGAAAGTGTATCTGACCTGTCAGAAGAAAATGTTAACCTAACAAAAGATTTTTGCGTGATTTCAGGAAGAAAATCAAAAAGAGAAGAAAAAATCAACCGTAAAAGACAAATAAAAAAAAAACGAGAATAGTTACACAAATCGAACAACACGTAAATTAAACCAAAATAAAGTTATTGCAAATCAAACCAAAAGTTGAGAAGTCATTTATTGTAGTTGTGATTGTGGCTCACATCTTCCTCTGGTTTTACGTCCAGAAACGTCTTAAACGCCTTCTATGAGTCGAGGATATGCTTCCCATCCAGTTTTCTTACAAGCTGGCAAACAGGGTCTTTTAACATCAGATTCCCAAGATGTTGCCATTCCCTTTGGAATTGCGGCCATAAATCAAGAATTTCTCTTTGTACGTCTCCACTAGGATGTGTCTCAAGAGAAAGTTGGATATTACCCAAATTCTCCTTACTCAGTCCATCCTTAATGAATTCAATTTTATCATCTCGATTAGAGGACGGAATCCCAATAGAACGACATTTACCGTTACACGTCCATCGTGCACATTTGTGGCAATTTGAACTCATGCGCTTTGCTCGTCGCTTCTTTGCAAAAGTGCTTCTACCTGTACCTGGTAAATGCAAAACAGGAAGATATTCATCTTCACGTACCTTGGCTTCAATTATCCAACGTATGTCTCCAGGAATCCCTTTGTGCATAAGCATTCTTAATCTTTCAAATCGAACTTGGTAAAGCTTCAGTAAAATATTTCGAGGAAAAGGAGGAAATCGTTTCTGCAATCTTGTGAGAATATCATCCATCCTGAAAAAAAAATAAAAGAGAAATTGAAAGAGAAATTTATATACAATATCAGTTTTTTGGGTAGCTGATGGAACCGATTTAAATAATCACGGAGTACCGTTATCCGCCATTTAACCGGGGTTAAAAAAAATTAAAAATTATATTTACATCTAGTTATTTTCAAAACAAGGATCAGAAATAAAAACAACATAAAAAGACTCAAAAACAAAACACTCTAAATAAAATCCTAAATTCTTCCCCCCACACATAATTCTTACATTGTCATTAATGTAATGCTATTAATCCCAAATGAAAGAATCATGTGTAAGTGAAAAGAACTAATAAACAAAATAAACTTATGCAGCCTAAATGAACTTAGAAATACTAAACACAATTAGCAAAGAAACATAAGAAAAAGATAAAGAAAAAGAGAGCAAATCTGAGGATGGCAGTTTAGCAATGCTTTCACTAATTAGGCTGCCTCCCCCAATTAGCACTTGATTTAGTGTTTTGAACCTAACCAACACCCCTTCTTGGCATTTTAGGCTTGTCAGGCTCATACATGAAATTTCCCAAATTTATGCGTTTGAGAGGAAGCTTTCTTTGCACAACAGTGGATGCATTCTCCATTACAAGTATTATTCCATCATCCTTTGTGGTGCATATGTTATCGAGGAATGGAGCATATTTTGATACTTGTTGAATGACCTCCACAAACAAGTTGTTTAAGGTTTCCGGCATGTGTTGTTCATGTTCTTCCTCCTTGAACTTTGCAAATCTACTAGGAAAAGGTGGAGAAGAAACATTAGTAAAAAGTGAAACCTTAAACGTTACCTCAGGTGCCGAAATACTCTTATTTGGATCTTTGGCTTCATTATCCTCAAGAATAGAATCCATCTCTAATTTTGTTTCATCCTCATCTTGTTCCTCATTCTTCAGGGTCACAATAGTAGCATTCTCCTTTGGGTTAACCATCGTTTGGGCTGGGAGTTCTTCAGATCTTTTTGCTACCCATCCCACCATACTACTAGCCAATTGGCTCATTTGCTTTTCCAAACTCTGGATGCTTGCCCTTGTTTCCTGTTGAAATTGCAAAGAATCAGTAACAAGAGAATAGACAAGATCTTCTAAAGAAGTACCTGAGTTTTGAGTCATATGTGGTGGTTGAAAAAGATCTGGTTCTTGAGACCATGATTGATTGAAGCTAGATGGTTGAGTGTAATTGGCATAAGGATCTACTTCTTGGTAATTTTTCGAGTAGCCATAATTAGTATGATCCCACCATCCCTCATGGTAAGTGTTTGAGTAATGATCATACTGTTGGTCTTGGAACACATGATGGCCTTGACATCCTCCCATGGCCAATTGTTGAACTGGGGAGGTGAGATTGGCTTGTTGATTCTCCATGTTCATGTATGCCACCAACTCTTCAAGTGTTAGATTGCTCAATTCCATTGTTTTTTTTTTTTTGTTTTTTTTTTTAATTTGAAAAGAAAAATTTGTATGTACAAGAAAATAAAACTAATTAGAACTGAAAATAAGAATAAACCAAGTAACAAATAAACTAAAGAAAGCAATCCCCGGCAACGGCGCCAAAAACTTGATGCACCCAAAAGAGTGTATCTTATTTAACCTTGCACTAAAAAGATAAATTGTAAGTATAGTAGTTAGCAAGGGTCGAGTCCTCAGGGATTGGGTTTTAGTTTATAAGTTAATAGTTTAAAACTTAAATTCGAGAACAATAAAAGAAAAGGGGTTTTTGAAGCCAGATTTAAACTAAAATAAATAATAAGAATAAGATGCAAGGCGGTATAACCAGCCAATAAAAATATATATACTAAATTAGGCGGTATAACCAGCCAATAAAAATATATATACTAAATTAGGCGGTATAACCAGCCAATAAATATAAAACAAAGTTAATATACAAATTAGGCGGTATAACCAGCCAATAAAAATAAATATACTTTTAAAAATAAGCAAACTAGAAAAGTAAGAAAACAAATGAGTAAGAAAAATCAAATATGAAAAATATGGTTAAGGTTTCATTCTCCACCACTAGACATCATTAAGAATCAATTTCAGATCTATCAATATCAACCAACTATCAAAGTTAACAACCGTAGATAACAACAAGCTCTGTTACCCCAATCTTTCCTTAGTTTGTCGTTAAATAGAACAAGCTCTCTATTTAATCTCTAACCATTAAACAACCTAGAATAAGCTCTCTAAATTCAATTTAATGGCAGCTTTATGATGAGAAAGATAGGTTGATCTAAGCAACAAACACATAAGCTCGGATTGTTCAACTTAGGTTATGTTCCACTTTGCAATTATTGAAAACTTGACCATAATCATTAATCACAAATTGCCACTTATGAATAGGAAATCAAGACAATTACACGGATCAAGACTCCTAAACTAGCAATAGATAATTATCAAGATCTATCTAGTTGTACACCTAAATAAATCTAGACAACATCATGAACAATTCTTGTAGAAGAACATAAGCAACTTTGATAGAAAATTAATGATAGATAGAATCTGAAAATCAATCACAAAACATGTCTAGGGCTTTGAAATCACCCTTAACCAAATAGAAGTTTAGCCTAGCATAGGCATTATAAACATAAACATAAAATTAAAGAAAATCTAAGAAGAAAATAAAAGAAAGAAAGAAGAAGAGGAAGAATATTAATTATCCAACCTTTTGCTCTCTCTAAAGAAAAAGAAAACTAGAGAAAAGAAAGAAAACTAGAGAAAAGAAAGAAGAAGAAAACTTAGAGAATTTTATTAAAATGGCTAATATCCTACCTATGTACAATATGATCCCTTACAATCATCCAAGGCCCTCTATTTATACACATTTTGGAGGGATAAATGACAAGAGACAAGCTTTACAAATTTCAAAGGTAGGTATATGACGATTTTGATCAGCCAACTTGATGGTCGATTTCGTCAATATTGGAGGCCTGATCTGATCACATGGTCTTCTAGAAAAAGGTTCCCCTATCAGTTACGGAACCATAGCCGTTGGAATCAGCTCATTTGCTGATGTGGTTAAGCAGATATGGGCAAAATACGAAAACATGTCAGCACAGACGTCATTGCACATCAGCCACCTTGATGGTCGATTTCTTCAATATTGGAGGCCTGATCTGATCACATGGTCTTCTATACAAAGGTTCCCCTATCAGTTACGAAACCATAGCCGTTGGAATCAGCTCATTTGCTGATGTGGATAAGAAGATATGGGCATAATACGAAAACATGTCAGCACAGACGTCATTGCACATCAGCCAACTTGATGGTCGATTTCGCTAGGGAAAACGACTCCGTTTTAAGAAGTGTAAAACATGAAAAAGATAGATATGCCTCTTAGCTTTGCATGGCTACAAATTTCAGCCTTATTGCGTCAGTGAAACTCGAGATATAGCTGATATGGCAAAAGGTGTCGGAACTGAAACTGAACTGGATTTGCCCTTAATTCTAGTAATCTGAAATCACTCAAAGAAACTTGTGAAAAACACCAAAATACATAAAAATATAAAAGATCATAAACACAATTAGACTAAACAATAATAACTCGTATTTGACACAAAACATTAATAAAACATAACTAAAAACTATATAATTATACGAGTTATCACATCTTAACAATTAAGAAGGCTATCTTGAAATCGGACTTTACCTAACTTTTAGGTTGCTTGTGTTAATTAGGAAAAAACATTTTAGCATGCTCAAAATCCTAAACCTTTTAGGACTTCTATTTTTTGTCTTATACCAGATCTTTAAGTTTGTAATCCATCCTAACCTTTTAGGAAATTAAAGTCTTATTAGGTAACTCTTACCTAATCATACTACATGTTTCTCCTAACCTTTAGGATTCACACTCCCACTAGGAAACGGTTTCCTTGTTAGAGTAGGACTATAACTATCACACCCAAAATTCAAGGCATGTGACCTGCCAGAGAAAAGGTATGCCCATGCCTCCGAAGCCTGAGTATACTTGTAGACACCTAATTTTGTCCGGACCCCTAAATCAGGTACATTTTCTTCCTAAATTGGTGTTTCAGAATGCTAAAAGGCTTTTCTCATCCTGCAGGTGGTACTCCGAGACTTAGTCTAAGAAAGTAGACATAAAAAGTCAAACTGAAAAAAAAAGTCAACCTTAAAAAAATAATCCTGGAAAAGTCAACCCTAGAAAAGTCAACTACTAAAAAAGTCAACCCACTTTCAAAATCAATATTTGACGTTCAATTGAAAAACGGTGAAAGAATTTTGATAATCCGAGGTCTACATTGAAGGATATGGAGTTCGAAAGTTGGGTTACGAGATTTAGTAGAAAGGAAACCCTAATTCGAGAAATTTGGGAAAAAGTGCTTAAACGATCAAATTGGTCAAAATTGAAGATCTCAAATGAAAGATAAGCACTGACTACGGGTAATGGAGAAGCTACTTGGAAGAAAAACTGATAAAAAAGTCAATTCGGAAGAAAACCGAGAATTAGGATTTTTTGTGGATTTTGGTGAAATTTGGAAAAATTGCAGAAATGGCCCAATTCAGAAGATCTAAAGCCCTTAATTGATGAGAAATGATTAAACAAGAAATATCCCGAGGGTCAATTTAAAGAAAATCTAAAAATCGGACTTGTTTTGAGCAAAACTGGATTTCGGAGGCAAAAAGGCAAAATTGGAAAATATGGGAAAAATAGCAAATGAACTCCAAAAATTTTGAAAATTTGCAAATCTCATTCTTAAATCATTTCGAAGAGATAGGCGAAAGAAAATCTTGATTCGGAGTTCGTTTGCAAAATGGCCAAATACCGAAAAAATAGTAAATGAGCTCCAAAAATTATGAAAACTTCCAAATCACATTTTTAAATTATTTGGAAGCGATAGGTGAAGAAAAATTTGGATTCGGAGCTCGTTTAAAAAAGGTAAATTTCGGGTGCATAAAAGGGGTACTTTCGAAAATAAATCGGAAATAAATAGCAAATGGACTCGGACAATTTTGAAAACTTCCAAAATTCAATTTCTTATTATTTTGGAAGTATTAAAAAAAGAAAATTCGAATTTGGAATCGGTTTGCTATTTATTTAAGTTCGGGAGGTAAAAAGGTCATTTCACCAAGGAAACCAAAAAGGGCAAATTGGTAATTGGGCAAAATATGAAAGAAGAAGGAATTGCTGTGATTTTTTTTCTTCTCTTGGTCAGCCAACATAGTGGAGAAGAAGGAAGCTTGAATAATGTAATTCCCTAGTCACTATCATGCCACATGCTACCACTAACACCTTGCAAATAGTCCCCCCTACATCCAATGGCTTAGTGCCTTGTAGGAAAGTTGAATGCACCATCCAATGGTCAAGTTTAAATGCCAAAGTGACATTTTTATTTGTCATAAAATAACCCTCATCTAATCTATCAACATTAATTGGGTTTTAGTTTATAAGTTAATAGTTTAAAACTTAAAAACAAGTAAACAAAAGTAAAGGAGATTTTGAAATCAGATTTAAGCTAAACTTAACAATAAGAATAAGAAAGCAAGTAATTAAGAAGAATCAAATATGAAAAATATGGTTAAGGTTTCATTCTCCACCACTAGACATCATTAAGAATCAATTTCATATCTATCAACATTAATTAGCTATGCATCTTTGAATATAGTAGGCCAATAAAATCCAGAATCAAGAACTTTCATGGCTGTTCTTTTGGATCCAAAGTGTCCTCCACATGCATAAGAGTGACAAAAGGTGAGAATAGATTGAAATTCAGATTCGAGTACACACCTTCTTATAATCTGATCGGAGCAATGCTTCCAAAGGTAAGGATCATCCCATATGTAGTATTTGGCATCACTCTTGATCTTATTTCTTTGAGCTTGTGTCAACTCTTGTGGCAACTTCTTGGTAACTAAGTAATTAACAATATCGGCATACCAAGGAGTTGTTGTACTTATAAAAAGAAGTTGCTCAGCCGGAAAGTTCTCATTCAAGGGTAGTGCATCCTCTTCATGAACTAAACGGCTAAGATGGTCCGCAACCAGGTTGTCACTACCTCTCTTATCTTTTATCTCCAAATCAAACTCTTGTAAGAGAAGTATCCATCTAATCAACCTTGGTTTGGCCTCCTTCTTAGTGAGCAAGTACCTAAGGGCTGCATGGTCAGAATATACAATTACTTTAGTACCAATTAAATAAGATCGAAATTTTTCTAAAGCAAATACAACAGCCAAAAGTTCTTTTTTAGTAGTGGAATAGTTCAATTGAGCATCATTAAGAGTTTGGGAGGCATAATAAATGGCATGTGAGGCTTTGCCAACCCGTTGGCCCAAAACAGCTCCAATGGCATAGTCACTAGCTGATAACTCGTATAATTATATAGTTTTTGAGTTATGTTTTATTATTGTTTTGTGTCAAATACGAGTTATTATTGTTTAGTCTAATTTTGTTTATGATCTTTTATATTTTTATGTAATTTGGTGTTTTTCACAAGTTTCTTTGAGTGATTTCAGATTACTAGAATTAAGGGCAAATCTAGTCCAGTTCCAGTTCCGACACCTTTTGCCATATCAGCTATATCTCGAGTTTCACTGAAGCAATAAGGCTGAAATTTTAACCGTGAAAAGTTAAGAGGCATATCTATCCTTTTCATGTTTTACACTTCTTGAAACGGAGTCGTTTTCCCTAGCGAAATCGACCATCAATTTGGCTGATATGCAATGACGTTTGTGCTGACCTGTTTTTGTATTTTGCCCATATCTTCTTATCCACATCAGCAAATGAGCTGATTCCAATGGCTATGGATCAGTAACTGATAGGGGAACATTTTTCTAGAAGACCATGTGATCAGATCAGGCCTCCCAAATTGACAAACTCGACCATCAAGTTGGCTGATCAAAATTGTCATACAATATGACGAAAATTGTTAGAAAAATGCACCCACCTATTATACCTACCTTTGAAATTTGTAAAGCTTGTCTCTTGTCATTTAGCCCTCCAAAATGTGTATAAATAGAGGGCCTTGGATGATTGTAGAGGATCATATTGTACATTGGTAGGATATTAGCCATTGTAATAAAATTCTCTAAGTTTTCTTCTTCTTTCTTTTCTCTAGTTTTCTTTTTCTTTCTTTTCTTCTTCTTCTTTCTTTCTTTTATTTCCTTCTTAGATTCTCTTTAATTTTATGTTTATGTTTACAATGCCTATGCTAGGCTAAACTTCTATTTGGTTAAGGGTGATTTCAAAGCCCTAGACATGTTTTGTGATTGATTTTCAGATTCTATCTATCATTAATTTTCTATCAAAGTTGCTTATGTTCTTCTACAAGAATTGTTCATGATGTTGTCTTGATTTATTTAGGTGTACAACTAGATAGATCTTGATAATTATCTATTGCTAGTCTAGGAGTCTTGATCCGTGTAATTGTCTTGATTTCCTATTCATCAGTGGCAATTTGTGATTAATGATTATGGTCAAGTTTTCAATAATTGCAAAGTGGAACATAACCTAAGTTGAACAATCCGAGCTTATGTGTTTGTTGCTTAGATCAACCTATCTTTCTCATCATAAAGCTGCCATTAAATTGAATTTAGAGAGCTTATTCTCGGTTGTTTAATGGTTAGAGATTAAATAGAGAGCTTGTTCTATTTAACGACAAACTAAGGAAAGATTGGGATAACAGAGCTTGTTGTTATCTACGGTTGTTAACTTTGATAGTTGGTTGATATTGATAGATCTGAAATTGATTCTTAATGATGTCTAGTGGTGGAGAATGAAACCTTAACCATATTTTTCATATTTGATTCTTCTTACTTACTTGTTTTCTTACTTTTCTAGTTTGCTTATTTTTAAAAGTATACTTATTTTTATTGGCTGGTTATACCGCCTAATTTGTATATTAACTTTGTTTTATTTTTATTGGCTGGTTATACCGCCTAATTTAGTATATATATTTTTATTGGCTGGTTATACCGCCTTGCATCTTATTCTTATTACTTACTTTAGTTTAAAACTGGCTTCAAAAACCCCTTTTCTTTTATTGTTTTCTTTGAACGTAAGTTATAAACTAATAACTCATAGATTAAAACCCAATCCCTGAGGACTCGACCCTTGCTAATCATTATACTTACAATTGATCTTTTTAATGCAAGGTTAAATAAGATACACTCTTTTGGGTGCATCAAATTTTTGGCGCCGTTGCCGGGGAATTATTTTTTTAGTTTATTTGTTACTTAGTTTATTCTTATTTTCAGTTCTAATGAGTTTTATTTTCTTGTACATACGGGTTTTTCTTATCAAATTTTGAAAGAAAAAAAAACGATGGAATTGAGCAATCTAACACTTGAAGAGTTGGTGGCATACATGAACATGGAGAATCAACAAGCCAATCTCATCTCCCCAGTTCAACAATTGGCCATGGGAGGATGTCAAGGCCATCAAGTGTTCCAAGACCAACAGTATGATCGTTACTCAAACACTTACCATGAGGGATGGTGGGATCATACTAATTATGGCTACTCGAAAAATTACCAAGAAATAGATCCTTATGCCAATTACACTCATCCATCTAGCTTCAATCAATCATGGTCTCAAGAACCAGATCTTCTTCAACCACCACATATGAGTCAAAACTCAGGTACTTCTTTAGAAGATCTTGTCGATTCTCTTGTTACTAATACTTTGCAATTTCAACAGGAAACAAGGGCAAGCATCCAGAGTTTGGAAAAGCAAATAAGCCTATTGGCTAGTAGTATGGTGGAATTAGTAGCAGAAAGATCTCTAGCACTCCCTTCCCAAACGGTGATTAACCCAAAGGAGAATGCTACTATTGTGACCTTGAGAAATGAGGAACAAGATGAGGATGAGACAAAACCAAAGATGGATTCACTTCTTGAGGATAATGAAGCCACCATTCAAATTGAGAGTACTTTAACACCTCAGGTAGCTTTTAAGGTTCTTATTTCTACTCATGTTCCTTCTCCACTTTTTCCTAGCAGATTTGCAAAGTCCAAGAAGGAGGAACATGAACAAAAATTTTTGGAAACCTTAAACAGCTTGCTTGTGGATGCCATTAGACAAGTACCAAGATATGCACAATTCCTCAAAGAGCTATACCCCACCAAGAATGATGAAATAATACGTGTGGGGGAGAATGCATTGGCTGTTTTGCAAAGAAAACTTCCTCCAAAATGCAAAAATCCGAGAAGTTTCATGTCTAAGCCAAAAGATCCTAAAAAGCCAAGAAGGGGAATTGGCTAGGCTGAAAACAATCAATCAAGTGCTAATTGGGGGAGGCAGCCTAATTAGTGAAAGCATTGCCAAACTGCCATCCTCATATTTGCTCTCTTTTTCTTTATCTTTTTCTTATGTTTCTTTGCTAATTGTGTTTAGTGTTTCTAAGTTCATTTAGGCTACATAAGTTTATTTAGTTTATTAGTTCTTTTCACTTACACATGATTCTTTCATTTGGGATTAATAGCATTACATTAATGACAATGTAAGAATTATGTGTGGGGGGAAGAATTTAGGATTTTATTTAGAGTGTTTTGTTTTTGAGTCTTTTTATGTTGTTTTTCTTTCTGATCCTTGTTTTGAAAATAACTAGATGTAAATATAATTTTTTAACCCCGGTTAAACGGCAGATAACGGTACTCCGTGATTATTTAAGTCGGTTCCATCAGCTACCCACAAAACTGATATTGTATATAAATTTCTCTTCCAATTTCTCTTTCAATTTTTTTTTTCATTTTTTTCAGGATGGATGATATTCTCACAAAATTGCAGAAACAATTTCCTCCTTTTCCTCGAAATATTTTACTAAAGCTTTACCAAGTTCGATTTGAAAGATTAAGAATGCTTATGCACAAAGGGATTCCTGAAGACATACGTTGGATAATTGAAGCCAAGGTACGTGAAGATGAATATCTTCCTGTTTTGCATTTACCAGGTACAGGTAGAAGCACTTTTGCAAAGAAGCGACGAGCAAAGCGCATGAGTTCAAACTGCCACAAATGTGCACGATGGACGTGTAACGGTAAATGTCGTTCTATTGGGATTCCGTCCTCTAATCGAGATGATAAAATTGAATTCATTAAGGATGGACTGAGTAAGGAGAATTTGGGTAATATCCAACTTTCTCTTGAGACGCATCCTAGTGGAGACGTACAAAGAGAAATTCTTGATTTATGGCCGCAATTCCAAAGGGAATGGCAACATCTTGGGAATCTGATGTTAAAAGACCCTGTTTGCCAGCTTGTAAGAAAACTGGATGGGAAGCATATCCTCGACTCATAGAAGGCGTTTAAGCCGTTTCTGGACGTAAAACCAGAGGAAGATGTGAGCCACAATCACAACTACAATAAATAACTTCTCAGCTTTTGGTTTGATTTGCAATAACTTCATTTCGGTTTAATTTACGTGTTGTTCGATTTGTGTAATTATTCTCGTTTTTTTTATTGGTCTTTTACGGTTGATTTTTCTTCTCTTTTTGATTTTCTTCCTGAAATCACGCAAAAATCTTTTGTTAGGTTAACATTTTCTTCTGACAGGTCAGATACACTTTCGGCGACATTATTACTCTTGTCTGATTCACTACTCAGTCCTCTATATATTACACCATGTACTCATTCTCTTTTAGGCACTCGAAAAAAAAAATGGAAAGTACTTCATCCCAGCGCATTGAAAAAATTTGTGTCTTTGGAGGTGCTTATCCAGGGAAAAATAAAATATTAGCTGATGAAGCCATAAGAGTTGGAGTAATACTTGCCCAACAAAAGATCCAGTTGATTTATGGAGGCGGTAGTACGGGTTTAATGGGAGCAGTCGCTACAGCAGCACACGCTGGAGGAAGTCCAGTTCTAGGAATCGTTCCAAAACTATTCACAGGTTTTTGTGGACCTACCGTGGGTAAGGAAATACAAGTCTGGAGTATCCCTGAACGGATGACAATCATGTACCATTGTGCCGATGCATTCATTGCTTTACATGGTGGTCTGGGTACATTGGAAGAAATAGCTTGCGTGGCTTCTTGGTCATCTTTGGTCACAAAAAAGAAACCCATTGGTTTGCTTAATATTAATGGTTATTTTAGTAATTTGCTTTCATATTTAGATAATGCTGTGGAAAATGGATTCATGTTTTTAGAGGCAAGGAGAACCATAATTTATGCTACAACCATTGAAGATTTACTCAAAAAGCTCCAAACTTATGAGTGTTTATCTGCTACGGTTGTTTCGCAAAGGCTCGGAAAAAGAAAAAGAGATATGGACGAGCAAGGAGTGGATTGCACTTTGTCTTTGTGACATTATCTAAGATTTTGCTTGTTGTGTCTCAGTTATAATAAGTGGTTAGCAACCTCTGCAGGTAATATCTCCTAAATTCTACCTTTAAAATTTGACATTGGGGACAATGTCATATTTTAGTAGGGGGTAAGGGACATATTTTGCTAATTTAAAAAAAAAAAAAATTGTTGTGTTTTAAGCCTTTTAGAAGTATTCATTCTGAACAAGGTCTGAGTAAGGGAGACTTGAGACATACCTTGTCAGTTTGATTTTAATCTTTTTATGTTTACTTGTTAATTTTTGTTTAGTATTTTAGGATTATTTAGGTTGCATGAGTTTGTTTTGTTTTGAGTCTTAGTTGTTCCTATTCTTATGTTATTAGTTCTTTTCTCTTACACATGATTCTTTCATTTGGGTTAATAGACTTACATTGAGGACAATGTAAGAATTAAGTGTGGGGGGAATGATTTAGGATTTCTTTTATTTTTGTCTACTATATATATATATATATATATTTTTAATACAATGATGAGATATGAATTGCATAAGTCTAAAACATATTTATTAGTGAGAAGATTTTCATGAGAATTGAGCTTGATGTCAACCTTTTTATGAGCCAATGTTAATATGATATGTTGATTGAGAAAGAAGCATGTTTAGACTTAATCTGACTTGTATAATCATCCTTGTGAGTTTTTGAGCCTATAATGATTGATGCATTATATAAATCAATCTAATTTCTTTCTTGAGTGCTCTTATGATTACATGATTCTCTAGAACTTACTTTAAACCGTTTGAGACTATATTGATACATGTGACAACATGAATATGATAGAGGCATTAGGATTATAACCAGAGCCAAACAGCCATCCATTATTAATGTTCTAAGAGAACATCCCCACTAGTGAGCCAATTTGAGCCTACATTAAATATGCTGTTTTATTGGTAACCACAACTTACACCTAGCCTAAATATACTTATATCCTTACCCTTGTTCTAAAGATGGATTATATATTTTGAGACATATTGCAAAAAACAAGGGATATTTTTAGTTGAAAATTTGGGTTAGAAACAAGAAATAAGTGTGGGGGGAAAAGAAAAGAAAAGTCAAGAGAAAAAGAAATGGAATACTGGCAAATACATTCCTATGTAAAAAATATGAATCATCTCTTGAATTTGTGGAAAAAGAAAAAGATGTTACAAAGTTGTTTAGAATGAAAAAAAGGCTCAACATGAATATTTAGCCTATGTTATTATGTGCTTTATAAGAGTTTTGAGAAGTTTTATTTGTATGATCTTTTTATGTCTCTAAACTTTATGAACTCTTTGGAACCTTTGTGATGTCTTTATCCTTTTGTTCTTCAACCACATTACAAACCCCTTGGCCCCATTACAACCTTGATTAAAGACCTCTTGATTCATGAAGTTGTATGATCTAAATAGTGGAGAATAGGTGGACAAGCAAGAATATGGTAGAACTGTTTTCATGAGATTGATTGAGTGTAAACACTTCACCACTACTTTAAAGAGTGAAAATCATGAGGGTATCCCATGTGAGAAGTTGAGATTAAATTTGAACATGCACTATTTTGATTGAGATATGTAATGTTAATATTGGCTTAACTCAAACAATTTACATTCAAGCATGATTTTTTGTGAAATTCTTTAAGCTATTGATTAGTTTATAAGACTTGTTCAAAGATTGTCTCTAATTTGTATTGAAAGGATTAGGAATAAATATTTTTAGTATATGTAGTTTATTTATATTTTAGTTTTTCAAAGTTTGTGGGTATCGTTCTAGTAAACCCTCACGAGACTAAACTCGTCCACTAGGGACACCTAGGGGTTTAAAGGCTTGTGTCACATGCTAAGTGCCACCGTGATTTCCTACGAAAGTGGATTAGATTAGATTTTCTTATTTTATTTTTATTGAGTCGTTGCTAGGGACTAGCAACAATCTAAGTGTGGGGGTGTGATAACTCGTATAATTATATAGTTTTTAGTTATGTTTTATTATTGTTTTGTGTCAAATACGAGTTATTATTGTTTAGTCTAATTGTGTTTATGATCTTTTATATTTTTATGTAATTTGGTGTTTTTCACAAGTTTCTTTGAGTGATTTCAGATTACTAGAATTAAGGGCAAATCCAGTTCAGTTCCAGTTCCGACACCTTTTGCCATATCAGCTACATCTCGAGTTTCACTGAAGCAATAAGGCTGAAATTTTAACCGTGCAAAGTTAAGAGGCATATCTATCTTTTTCATGTTTTACACTTCTTGAAACGGAGTCGTTTTCCCTAGAGAAATCGACCATCAAGTTGGCTGATGTGCAATGACGTCTGTGCTGACCTGTTTTCGTATTTTGCCCATATCTTCTTATCCACATCAGAAAATGAGCTGATTCCAACGGCTCTGGATCAGTAACTGATAGGGGAACATTTTTCTAGAAGACCATGTGATCAGATCAGGCTTCCAATATTGACAAAATCGACCATCAAGTTGGCTGATCAAAATTGTCATACAATATGACGAAAATTGTTAGAAAAATGCACCCACCTATTATACCTACCTTTGAAATTTGTAAAGCTTGTCTCTTGTCATTTAGCCCTCCAAAATGTGTATAAATAGAGGGCCTTGGATGATTGTAGAGGAACACTGATAACTCGTATAATTATACAGTTTTTAGTTATGTTTTATTATTGTTTTGTGTCAAATACGAGTTATTATTGTTTAGTCTAATTGTGTTTATGATCTTTATGTATTTTGGTGTTTTTCACAAGTTTCTTTGAGTGATTTCAGATTACTAGAATTAAGGGTAAATCCAGTTCAGTTCCAGTTCCGACACCTTTTTCCATATCAGCTATATCTCGAGTTTCACTGAAGCAATAAGGCTGCAATTTGTAGCCGTGCAAAGCTAAGAGGCATATTTATCTTTTTCATGTTTTACACTTCTTGAAACGGAGTCGTTTTCCCTAGCGAAATCGACCATGAAGTTGGCTGATGTGCAATGACGTCTGTGCTGACCTGTTTTCGTATTTTGCCCATATCTTCTTATCCACATCAGCAAATGAGCTGATTCCAACGGCTATGGATCAGTAACTGATAGGGTAACATTTTTCTCGAAGACCACGTGATCAGATAAGGCCTGCAAAATTGACAAAATCGACCATCAAGTTGGCTGATCAAAATCGTCATGTATGACGAAAATTGTTAGAAAATGCACCCACCTATTATACCTACCTTTGAAATTTGTAAAGCTTGTCTCTTGTCATTTAGCCCTCCAAAATGTGTATAAATAGAGGGCCTTGGATGATTGTAAGGGATCATATTGTACATTGGTAGGATATTAGCCATAATAAATAAATTCTCTAAGTTTTCTTCTTCTTTCCTTTCTCTAGTTTTCTTTTTCTTTATTTTCTTCTTCTTCTTTCTTTCTTTTATTTCCTTCTTAGATTCTATTTAATTTTATGTTTATAATGCCTATGCTAGGCTAAACTTCTATTTGGTTAAGGGTGATTTCAAAGCCCTAAACATGTTTTGTGATTGATTTTCAGATTCTATCTATCATTAATTTTCTATCAAAGTTGCTTATGTTCTTCTACAAGAATTGTTCATGATGTTGTCTTGATTTATTTAGGTGTACAACTAGATAGATCTTGATAATTATCTATTGCTAGTCTAGGAGTCTTGATCCGTGTAATTGTCTTGATTTCCTATTCATAAGTGGCAATTTGTGATTAATGATTATAGTCAAGTTTTCAATAATTGCAAAGTGGAACATAACCTAAGTTGAACAATCCGAGCTTATGTGTTTGTTGCTTAGACCAACCTATCTTTCTCATCATAAAGCTGCCATTAAATTGAATTTAGAGAGCTTATTCTAGGTTGTTTAATGGTTAGAGATTAAATAGAGAGCTTGTTCTATTTAACGACAAACTAAGGAAAGATTGGGATAACAGAGCTTGTTGTTATCTACGGTTGTTAACTTTGATAGTTGGTTGATATTGATAGATCTGAAATTGATTCTTAATGATGTCTAGTGGTGGAGAATGAAACCTTAACCATATTTTTCATATTTGATTCTTCTTACTTACTTGTTTTCTTACTTTTCTAGTTTGCTTATTTTTAAAAATATATTTATTTTTATTGGCTGGTTATACCGCCTAATTTGTATATTAACTTTGTTTTATTTTTATTGGCTGGTTATACCGCCTAATTTAGTATATATATTTTTATTGGCTGGTTATACCGCCTAATTTAGTATATCTATTTTTATTGGCTGGTTATACCGCCTTGCATCTTATTCTTATTATTTACTTTAGTTTAAATCTGGCTTCAAAAACCCCTTTTCTTTTATTGTTTTCTTTGAACGTAAGTTATAAACTAATAACTCATAGATTAAAACCCAATCCCTGAGGACTCGACCCTTGCTAATCATTATACTTACAATTGATCTTTTTAGTGCAAGGTTAAATAAGATACACTCTTTTGGGTGCATCAAATTTTTGGCGCCGTTGCCGGGGATGGTTTTCTTTAGTTTATTTGTTACTTGGTTTATTCTTATTTTCAGTTCTAATTAGTATTATTTTCTTGTACATACATGTTTTTCTTTTCAAATTTTGAAAAAAAAAAAACAATGGAATTGAGCAATCTAACACTTGAAGAGTTGGTGGCATACATGAACATGGAGAATCAACAAGCCAATCTCACCTCCCCAGTTCAACAATTGGCCATGGGAGGATGTCAAGGCCATCAAGTGTTCCAAGACCAACAGTATGATCATTACTCAAACACTTACCATGAGGGATGGTGGGATCATACTAATTATGGCTACTCGAAAAATTACCAAGAAGTAGACCCTTATGCCAATTACACTCATCCATCTAGCTTCAATCAATCATGGTCTCAAGAACTAGATCTTTTTCAACCACCACATATGACTCAAAACTCAGGTACTTCTTTAGAAGATCTTGTCTATTCTCTGGTTACTGATTCTTTGCAATTTCAACAGGAAACAAGGGCAAGCATCCAGAGTTTGGAAAAGCAAATGAGCCAATTGGCTAGTAGTATGGTGGGATGGGTAGCACAAAGATCTGAAGAACTCCCAGCCCAAACGATGGTTAACCCAAAGGAGAATGCTACTATTGTGACCTTGAAGAATGAAGAACAAGATGAGGATGAAACAAAATTAGAGATGGATTCTATTCTTGAGGATAATGAAGCCAAAGATCCAAATAAGAGTATTTCGGCACCTGAGGTAACGTTTAAGGTTTCACTTTTTACTAATGTTTCTTCTCCACCTTTTCCTAGTAGATTTGCTAAGTTCAAGGAGGAAGAACATGAACAACACATGCCGGAAACCTTAAACAACTTGTTTGTGGAGGTCATTCAATAAGTATCAAAATATGCTCCATTCCTCGATGACATATGCACCACAAAGGATGATGGAATAATACTTGTAATGGAGAATGCATCCACTGTTGTGCAAAGAAAGCTTCCTCTCAAACGCATAAATTTGGGAAATTTCATGTATGAGCATGACAAGCCTAAAATGCCAAGAAGGGGTGTTGGTTAGGTTCAAAACACTAAATCGAGTGCTAATTGGGGGAGGCAGCCTAATTAGTGAAAGCATTGCCAAACTGCCATCCTCAAATTTGCTCTCTTTTTCTTTATCTTTTTCTTATGTTTCTTTGCTAATTGTGTTTAGTGTTTCTAAGTTCATTTAGGCTGCATAAGTTTATTTTGTTTATTAGTTCTTTTCACTTACACATGATTCTTTCATTTGGGATTAATAGCATTACATTGAGGACAATGTAAAAATTATGTGTGGGGGGAAGAATTTAGGATTTTATTTAGAGTGTTTTGTTTTTGAGTCTTTTTATGTTGTTTTTCTTTCTGATCCTTGTTTTGAAAATAACTAGATGTAAATATAATTTTTTTTAACCCCGGTTAAACGGCGGATAACGGTACTCCGTGATTATTTAAGTCGGTTCCATCAGCTACCCACAAAACTGATATTGTATATAAATTTCTCTTCCAATTTCTCTTTCAATTTTTTTCATTTTTTTTTTCAGGATGGATGATATTCTCACAAGATTGCAGAAACGATTTCCTCCTTTTAATCGAAATATTTTACTGAAGCTTTACCAAGTTCGATTTGAAAGATTAAGAATGCTTATGCACAAAGGGATTCCTGAAGACATACGTTGGATAATTGAAGCCAAGGTACGTGAAGATGAATATCTTCCTGTTTTGCATTTACCAGGTACAGGTAGAAGCACTTTTGCAAAGAAACGACGAGCAAAGCGCATGAGTTCAAATTGCCACAAATGTGCACGATGGACGTGTAACGGTAAATGTCGTTCTATTGGGATTCCGTCCTCTAATCGAGATGATAAAATTGAATTCATTAAGGATGGACTGAGTAAGGAGAATTTGGGTAATATCCAACTTTCTCTTGAGACGCATCCTAGTGGAGACGTACAAAGAGAAATTCTTGATTTATGGCCGCAATTCCAAAGGGAATGGCAACATCTTGGGAATCTGATGTTAAAAGACCCTGTTTGCTAGCTTGTAAGAAAACTGGATGGGAAGCATATCCTCGACTCATAGAAGGCGTTTAAGCCGTTTCTGGACGTAAAACCAGAGGAAGATGTGAGCCACAATCACAACTACAATAAATGACTTCTCAGCTTTTGGTTTGATTTGCAATAACTCTATTTCAGTTTAATTTACGTGTTATTCGATTTGTGTAATTATTCTCATTTTTTTTATTTGTCTTTTACGGTTGATTTTTCTTCTCTTTTTGATTTTCTTCCTGAAATCACGCAAAAATCTTTTGTTAGGTAACATTTTCTTCTGACAGGTCAGATACACTTTCGACGACATTATTACTCTTGTCTGATTCACTACTCAGTCCTCTATATATTACACCATGTACTCATTCTCTTTCAGGCACTCGAAAAAAAAAATGGAAAGTACTTCGTCCCAACGCATTAAAAAAATTTGTGTCTTTGGAGGTGCTTATCCAGGGAAAAATAACATATTCGCTGATGAAGCCATAAGAGTTGGAGTAATACTTGCCCAACAAAAGATCCACTTGATTTATGGAGGCGGTAGTACGGGTTTAATGGGAGCAGTCGCTACAGCAGCACACGCCGGAGGAAGTCCAGTTCTAGGAATCGTGCCAAAACTATTCACAAGTTTTTGTGGACCTACCGTGGGTAAGGAAATACAAGTCTGGAGTGTCGCTGAACGGATAACAATCATGTACCATTCTGCCGATGCATTCATTGCTTTACCAGGAGGTCTGGGTACATTGGAAGAAATAGCTTGCGTGGCTTCTTGGTCATCTTTGGTCACAAATAAGAAACCCATTGGTTTGCTTAATATTAATGGTTATTTTAGTAATTTGCTTTCATATTTAGATAATGCTGTGCATAATGGATTCATGTTTTCAGAGGCAAGGAGAACCATAATTTCTGCTACAACCATTGAAGATTTACTCAAAAAGCTCCAAGCTTATGAGTGTTTATCTGCTACGGTTGTTTCGCAAACGCTCGGAAAAAGAAAAAGAGATATGGACGAGCAAGGAGTGGATTGCACTTTGTCTTTGTGACATTATCTAACATTTTGCTTGTTGTGTCTCAGTTATAATAAGTGGTTAGCAACCTCTGCAGGTAATATCTCCTAAATTCTACCTTTAAAATTTGACATTGGGGACAATGTCATATTTTAGTAGGGGGTAAGGGACATATTTTGCTAATTTAAAAAAAAAAAAGTTTGTTGTGTTTTAAGCAATTTAGAAGTATTCATTCTGAACAAGGTCTGAGTAAGGGAGACTTGAGACATACCTTGTCAGTTTGATTTTAATCTTTTTATGTTTACTTGTTAATTTTTGTTTAGTATTTTAGGATTATTTAGGTTGCATGGTTTTGTTTTGTTTTGAGTCTTAGTTGTTCCTATTCTTATGTTATTAGTTCTTTTCTCTTACACATGATTATTTCATTTGAGTTAATAGACTTACATTGAGGACAATGTAAGAATTAAGTGTGGGGGGAATGATTTAGGATTTCTTTTATTTTTGTCTACTATTTTTTTTTATGAGTCTTTATCTTTATTATTATTATTCTTTTTTTAGTGTGTTTTAGTTCCTTTTTAATACAATGATGAGATATGAATTGCATAAGTCTAAAACAGATTTATTAGTGAGAAGATTTTCATGAGAATTGAGCTTGATGTCAACCTTTTTATGAGCCAATGTTAATATGATATGTTGATTGAGAAAGAAGCATGTTTAGACTTAATCTGACTTGTATAATCATCCTTGTGAGTTTTTGAGCCTATAATGATTGATGCATTATACAAATCAATCTAATTTCTTTCTTGAGTGCTCTTATGATTACATGATTCTCTAGAACTTGCTTTAAACCGTTTGAGACTATATTGATACATGTGACAACATGAATATGATAGAGGCATTAGGATTATAACTAGAGCCAAACAGCCATCCATTATTAATGTTCCAAGAGAACACACCCTTAGTGAACCAATTTGAGCCTACATTGAATAAGCTATTTCTTTGGTAACCATAACTTGTCCCTAACCTAAATATACTTATATCTTTACCTTTGTTCCAAAGATGAATTAGCATGTTTTGAGACAAGTTGCAAAGACAAGGAAGATTTATTGAAAATTTGGGTTAGAAACAAGAAATAAGTGTGGGGGGAAAAGAAAGAAAAAAGTCAAGAGAAAAAGAAAGGGATCATTGTCAAATACATTCCCATATTAAAAAAAAAAAAAAACTTCTCTTGAACTTATAGTTAAAGTAAAAAAAAAAAGATGTTACAAAGTTGGTTAGAATGATGCAAAGGCTCAACATGAATATTTAGCCTATGTTATTATGTGCTTTATAAGAGTTTTGAGAAGTTTTATTTGTATGATCTTTTTATGTCTCTAAACTTTATGAACTCTTTGGAACCTTTGTGATATCTTTATCCTTTTGTTCTTCAACCACATTACAAACCCCTTGGCCCCATTACAACCTTGATTAAAGACCTCTTGATTCATGAAGTTGTATGATCTAAATAGTGGAGAATAGGTGGACAAGCAAGAATATGGTAGAACTGTTTTCATGAGATTGATTGAGTGTAAACTCTTCACCATTACTCAAACAATTTACATGAGGCATGATTTTTTGTGAAATTCTTTAAGCTATTGATTAGTTTATAAGACTTGTTCAAAGATTGTCTCTAATTTGTATTGAAAGGATTAGGAGTAAATATTTTTAGTATATGTAGTTTATTTATATTTTAGTTTTTCAATGTTTGTGGGTATCGTTCTAGTAAACCCTCACGAGAGTAAACTCGTCCACTAGGGACACCTAGGGGTTTAAAGGCTTGTGTCACATGCTAAGTGCCACCGTGATTTCCTACGAAAGTGGATTAGATTAGATTTTCTTATTTTATTTTTATTGAGTCGTTGCTAGGGACTAGCAACAATCTAAGTGTGGGGGTGTGATAACTCGTATAATTATATAGTTTTTAGTTATGTTTTATTATTGTTTTGTGTCAAATACGAGTTATTATTGTTTAGTCTAATTGTGTTTATGATCTTTATGTATTTTGGTGTTTTTCACAAGTTTCTTTGAGTGATTTCAGATTACTAGAATTAAGGGTAAATCCAGTTCAGTTCCAGTTCCGACACCTTTTGCCATATCAGCTATATCTCGAGTTTCACTGAAGAAATAAGGCTGCAATTTGTAGCCGTGCAAATCTAAGAGGCATATTTATCTTTTTCATGTTTTACACTTCTTGAAACGGAGTCGTTTTCCCTAGCGAAATCGACCATGAAGTTGGCTGATGTGCAATGACGTATGTGCTGACCTGTTTTCGTATTTTGCCCATATCTTCTTATCCACATCAGCAAAAGAGCTGATTCCAACGGCTATGGATCAGTAACTGATAGGGTAACATTTTTCTAGAAGACCATGTGATCAGATAAGGCCTGCCAAATTGACAAAATCGACCATCAAGTTGGCTGATCAAAATCGTCATGTATGACGAAAATTGTTAGAAAATGCACCCACCTATTATACCTACCTTTGAAATTTGTAAAGCTTGTCTCTTGTCATTTAGCCCTCCAAAATGTGTATAAATAGAGGGCCTTGGATGATTGTAAGGGATCATATTGTACATTGGTAGGATATTAGCCATAATAAATAAATTCTCTAAGTTTTCTTCTTCTTTCCTTTCTCTAGTTTTCTTTTTCTTTATTTTCTTCTTCTTCTTTCTTTCTTTTATTTCCTTCTTAGATTCTATTTAATTTTATGTTTATAATGCCTATGCTAGGCTAAACTTCTATTTGGTTAAGGGTGATTTCAAAGCCCTAAACATGTTTTGTGATTGATTTTCAGATTCTATCTATCATTAATTTTCTATCAAAGTTGCTTATGTTCTTCTACAAGAATTGTTCATGATGTTGTCTTGATTTATTTAGGTGTACAACTAGATAGATCTTGATAATTATCTATTGCTAGTCTAGGAGTCTTGATCCGTGTAATTGTCTTGATTTCCTATTCATAAGTGGCAATTTGTGATT
Organism: Fremontodendron californicum; assembly: GCA_030761205.1. Taxonomy (NCBI): domain Eukaryota; kingdom Viridiplantae; phylum Streptophyta; class Magnoliopsida; order Malvales; family Malvaceae; genus Fremontodendron; species Fremontodendron californicum. The sequence continues at coordinate 9,081,682 of JAULJL010000037.1, forward strand.
AATGATTATGGTCAAGTTTTCAATAATTGCAAAGTGGAACATAACCTAAGTTGAACAATCCGAGCTTATGTGTTTGTTGCTTAGACCAACCTATCTTTCTCATCATAAAGCTGCCATTAAATTGAATTTAGAGAGCTTATTCTAGGTTGTTTAATGGTTAGAGATTAAATAGAGAGCTTGTTCTATTTAACGACAAACTAAGGAAAGATTGGGATAACAGAGCTTGTTGTTATCTACGGTTGTTAACTTTGATAGTTGGTTGATATTGATAGATCTGAAATTGATTCTTAATGATGTCTAGTGGTGGAGAATGAAACCTTAACCATATTTTTCATATTTGATTCTTCTTACTTACTTGTTTTCTTACTTTTCTAGTTTGCTTATTTTTAAAAATATATTTATTTTTATTGGCTGGTTATACCGCCTAATTTGTATATTAACTTTGTTTTATTTTTATTGGCTGGTTATACCGCCTAATTTAGTATATATATTTTTATTGGCTGGTTATACCGCCTAATTTAGTATATCTATTTTTATTGGCTGGTTATACCGCCTTGCATCTTATTCTTATTATTTACTTTAGTTTAAATCTGGCTTCAAAAACCCCCTTTTCTTTTATTGTTTTCTTTGAACGTAAGTTATAAACTAATAACTCATAGATTAAAACCCAATCCCTGAGGACTCGACCCTTGCTAATCATTATACTTACAATTGATCTTTTTAGTGCAAGGTTAAATAAGATACACTTTTTTGGGTGTACCAAACACATTGTACATTGGTAGGATATTAGCCATTGTAATAAAATTCTCTAAGTTTTCTTCTTCTTTCTTTTCTCTAGTTTTCTTTTTCTTTATTTTCTTCTTCTTCTTTCTTTCTTTTATTTCCTTCTTAGATTCTCTTTAATTTTATTTTTATGTTTACAATGCCTATGCTAGGCTAAACTTCTATTTGGTTAAGTGTGATTTCAAAGCCCTAGACATGTTTTGTGATTGCTTTTCAGATTCTGTCTATCATTAATTTTCTATCAAAGTTGCTTATGTTCTTCTACAAGAATTGTTCATGATGTTGTCTTGATTTATTTAGGTGTACAACTAGATAGATCTTGATAATTATCTATTGCTAGTCTAGGAGTCTTGATCCGTGTAATTGTCTTGATTTCCTATTCATAAGTGGCAATTTGTGATTAATGATTATGGTCAAGTTTTCAATAATTGCGAAGTGGAACATAACCTAAGTTTAACAATCCGAGCTTATGTGTTTGTTGCTTAGATCAACCTATCTTTCTCATCATAAAGCTGCCATTAAATTGAATTTAGAGAGCTTATTCTAGGTTGTTTAATGGTTAGAGATTAAATAGAGAGCTTGTTCTATTTAACGACAAACTAAGGAAAGATTGGGATAACAGAGCTTGTTGTTATCTATGGTTGTTAACTTTGATAGTTGGTTGATATTGATAGATCTGAAATTGATTCTTAATGATGTCTAGTGGTGGAGAATGAAACCTTAACCATATTTTTCATATTTGATTCTTCTTACTTACTTGTTTTCTTACTTTTCGAGTTTGCTTATTTTTAAAAGTATATTTATTTTTATTGGCTGGTTATACCGCCTAATTTGTATATTAACTTTGTTTTATTTTTATTGGCTGGTTATACCGCCTAATTTAGTATATATATTTTTATTGGCTGGTTATACCGCCTTGCATCTTATTCTTATTATTTACTTTATTTTAAATCTGGCTTAAAAAACCCCTTTTTTTTTTATTGTTTTCTTTGAACGTAAGTTATAAACTAATAACTCATAGATTAAAACCCAATCCCTGAGGACTCGACCCTTGCTAATCATTATACTTACAATTGATCTTTTTAATGCAAGGTTAAATAAGATACACTCTTTTGGGTGCATCACTTGGCACTTGCTTGGTAGCATCTAGTAAAGGAATGTTCACCTCTACTTTCCGGAAGGTTTCCAAAATTTCCTTCTCTTGCTCCTCTTTCTTGGACTTTGCTAACCTGCTAGGAAAAGGTGGAGGAGTTATATAAGAAGGAAATGATGGTTTAGGAATTACCTTTTTTAGTGGCTCGTTGGTTGTGAAGAGGATGCCATGGTGTTGTTCTCCCCTTGAGCACTATCATTTTGTGGTGTCTCTAGCTGTTTCCCACTTCTTAAAGTTATAGCGTTGGCATTCTCTCTTGGATTCACTATGGTTTGGGAAGGTAATTTCCCAGAATCCCTTGCTTGCATTTGACTCATGGTTGTTGCCAATTTCCCTATTTGAGTCTCCAAATTTCGAATACTTCTCTTTGTTTCCTGGTGAAATTGAATTGTATTAGTAGAAAGAGCTTTAACAAGATCTTCAAGAGAAGTACCTGAATTTTGGGTGGGTGGCAGTTGTTGTCGGGTTTGTATGGTTGTTGCACTCTTTGCTGAAAACCCGGTGGCTTGTTGTCAAATGGTGGAGGAATAGTTTGTGATTGGTTCCCTCCATAATTGAAGTTTGGATGATCCCTCCATCCTGGATTGTAAGTGTTTGAGTAGGGATCATATTTCCTTGATTGGTTCTGAAATCCACCAATGGCATTCACATGTTCATTGGTGTCCTCTTGAAGTGTTGGACACATATCAGTTTGGTGCCCTATGTTCGAACATATGCCACAAGCCTTTATTTGTTATATATTACCTACAGCCAATTGTTGAACAAGAGAAGTCAGTTTATCAAATTTTTGTTCAAGAGATGATATACTTACCTCATTAACTCTCTTGGGTTGTGGTGGTGGATCTTGTCTCATTGAGAACTGTTGAGAATTTGCTGCCATGTTGGAGATTAATGTTCTAGCAGCCCCGGGAGTCTTATCAACTAGAGCTCCCCCACTAGCGGCATCTATCATACTTCTCTCCATGGGCATGAGACCTTCATAGAAGTATTGGATGAGAAGTTGTTCACTTATCTGATTGTGTGGACATGATGCACAAAGTTTCTTGAACCTCTCCCAATATTCATATAAGGACTCTCCATTGTATTGCCGAATCCCACATATCTCTTTTCTAATGTTGGCAGCCTTAGATGCTGGGAAATACCTTTCTAAGAATGCTTTCTTCATATCATTCCATGTAGTGATGGTCCCGGATGGTAGATAGTAGAGCCATTCCTTTGCTGAATCAGCTAGAGAGAATGGGAAGGCTCTCAACTTAACTTGCTCTTCCGTGACTCCTATTGGTCTCATGCTTGAGCAAACTACATGGAATTCCTTGAGGTGCTTATTTGGATCCTCTCCTGCAAAACCATGAAAAGTTGGGAGAAGATGAATCAAACCAGATTTTAATTCAAAAGCTACCTCAAGATTAGCATATTCAATGCATAATTGATAACTCGTATAATTATATAGTTTTTAGTTATGTTTTATTATTGTTTTGTCTCAAATACGAGTTATTATTGTTTAGTCTAATTGTGTTTATGATCTTTTATATTTTTATGTAATTTGGTGTTTTTCACAAGTTTCTTTGAGTGATTTCAGATTACTAGAATTAAGGGCAAATCCAGTTCAGTTCCAGTTCCGACACCTTTTTCCATATCAGCTATATCTGGAGTTTTACTGAAGCAATAAGGCTGAAATTTGTAGCCGTGCAAAGCTAAGAGGCATATCTATCTTTTTCATGTTTTACACTTCTTGAAACGGAGTCGTTTTCCCTAGCGAAATCGACCATCAAGTTGGCTGATGTGCAATGACGTCTGTGCTGACCTGTTTTCGTATTTTGCCCATATCTGCATATCCACATCAGCAAATGAGCTGATTCAAATGGATATGGATCCGTAACTGATAGGGGAACCTTTGTCTAGAAGACCATATGAACCGATCAGGCCTCTAATATTGACGAAATCGACCATCAAGTTGGCTGATGTGCAATGACGTCTGTGCTGACCTGTTTTCGTATTTTGCCGATATCTGCTTATCCACATCAGAAAATGAGCTGATTCCAACGGCTATGGATCCGTAACTGATAGGGGAACCTTTTTCTAGAAGACCATGTGATCAGATCAGGCCTCCAACATTGACGAAATCGACCATCAAGTTGGCTGATCAAAATTGTCATACAATATGACGAAAATTGTTAGAAAAATTCACCCACCTATTATACCTACCTTTGAAATTTGTAAAGCTTGTCTCTTGTCATTTAGCCCTCCAAAATGTGTATAAATAGAGGGCCTTGGATGATTGTAGAGATTCATATTGTACATAGGTAGGATGTTAGCCATTTTAATAAAATTCTCTAAGTTTTCTTCTTCTTTCTTTTCTCTAGTTTTCTTTTTCTTTAGAAAGATCAAGAGGTTGGATAATTAATATTCTTCTTCTTCTTCTTCTTTCTTTCTTTTATTTTCTTCTTAGATTCTATTTAATTTTATGTTTATAATGCCTATGCTAGGCTAAACTTCTATTTGGTTAAGGGTGATTTCAAAGCCCTAGACATGTTTTGTGATTGATTTTCAGATTCTATCTATCATTAATTTTCTATCAAAGTTGCTTATGTTCTTCTACAAGAATTGTTCATGATGTTGTCTATATTTATTTAGGTGTACAACTAGATAGATCTTGATAATTATCTATTGCTAGTTTAGGAGTCTTGATCCGTGTAATTGTCTTGATTTCCTATTCATAAGTGGCAATTTGTGATTAATGATTATGGTCAAGTTTTCAATAATTGCAAAGTGGAACATAACCTAAGTTGAACAATCCGAGCTTATGTGTTCGTTGCTTAGATCAACCTATCTTTCTCATCATAAAGCTGCCATTAAATTGAACTTAGAGAGCTTATTCTAGGTTGTTTAATGGTTAGAGATTAAATAGAGAGCTTGTTCTATTTAACGACAAACTAAGGAAAGATTGGGGTAACAGAGCTTGTTGTTATCTACGGTTGTTAACTTTGATAGTTGGTTGATATTGATAGATCTGAAATTGATTCTTAATGATGTCTAGTGGTGGAGAATGAAACCTTAACCATATTTTTCATATTTGATTCTTCTTACTTATTTGTTTTCTTACTTTTAGTTTGTTTATTTTTTATATTTATTTTTATTGGCTGGTTATACCGCCTAATTTGTATATTAACTTTGTTTTATTTTTATTGGCTGGTTATACCGCCTAATTTAGTATATATATTTTTATTGGCTGGTTATACCGCCTAATTTAGTATATATATTTTTATTGGCTGGTTATACCGCCTTGCATCTTATTCTTATTATTTACTTTAGTTTAAATCTGGCTTCAAAAACCCCTTTTCTTTTATTGTTCTTGAATTTAAGTTTTAAACTATTAACTTATAAACTAAAACCCAATCCCTGAGGACTTGACCCTTGCTAACTACTATACTTACAATTTATCTTTTTAGTGCAAGGTTAAATAAGAATGGGGTAACAGAGCTTGTTGTTATCTACGGTTGTTAACTTTGATAGTTGGTTGATATTGATAGATCTGAAATTGATTCTTAATGATGTCTAGTGGTGGAGAATGAAACCTTAACCATATTTTTCATATTTGATTCTTCTTACTTATTTGTTTTCTTACTTTTAGTTTGCTTATTTTTTATATTTATTTTTATTGGCTGGTTATACCGCCTAATTTGTATATTAACTTTGTTTTATTTTTATTGGCTGGTTATACCGCCTAATTTAGTATATATATTTTTATTGGCTGGTTATACCACCTAATTTAGTATATATATTTTTATTGGCTGGTTATACCGCCTTACATCTTATTCTTATTATTTACTTTAGTTTAAATCTGGCTTCAAAAACCCCTTTTCTTTTATTGTTCTTGAATTTAAGTTTTAAACTATTAACTTATAAACTAAAACCCAATCCCTGAGGACTCGACCCTTGCTAACTACTATACTTACAATTTATCTTTTTAGTGCAAGGTTAAATAAGATACACTCTTTTGGGTGCATCAAATTTTTGGCGCCGTTGCCGGGGATTGCTTTCTTTAGTTTATTTGTTACTTGGTTTATTCTTATTTTCAGTTCTAATTAGTTTTATTTTCTTGTACATACAAGTTTTTCTTTTGAAATTTAAAAAAAAAAAAACAACAATGGAATTGATCAATCTAACACTTGAAGAGTTGGTGGCATACATGAACATGGAGAATCAACAAGCCAATCTCACCTCCCGAGTTCAACAATTGGCCATGGGAGGATGTCAAGGCCATCAAGTGTTCCAAGACCAACAGTATGATCATTACTCAAACACTTACCATGAGGGATGGTGGGATCATACTAATTATGGCTACTCGAAAAATTACCAAGAAGTAGATCCTTATGCCAATTACACTCATCCATCTAGCTTCAATCAATCATGGTCTCAAGAACCAGATCTTTTTCAACCACCACATATGACTCATAACTCAGGTACTTCTTTAGAAGATCTTGTACATTCTCTTGTTACTGATACTTTGCAATTTCAACAGGAAACAAGGGCAAGCATCCAGAGTTTGGAAAGGCAAATGAGCCTATTAGCTAGTAGTATGGTGGGATGGGTAGCACAAAAATCTGAAGAACTCCCAGCCCAAACGATGATTAACCCAAAGGAGAATGCTACTATTGTGACCTTGAAGAATGAGGAACAAGATGAGGATGAGACAAAATTAGAGATGGATTCTATTCTTGAGGATAATGAAGCCAATGATCCAAATAAGAGTATTTCGGCACCTGAGGTAACGTTTAAGATTCCAATTTTTACTAATGTTTTTTCTCCACCTTTCCCTAGTAGATTCGCAAAGTTCAAAGAGGAGGAACATGAACAAAACATGCTGGAAACCTTAAACAGTTTGTTTGTGGATGTCATTCAACAAGTACCAAAAGATGCACCATTCCTCGATGAGATATGCACCACCAATGATGATGGAATAATACTTGTAATGGAGAATGCATCCACTGTTGTGCAAAGAAAGCTTCCTCTCAAACGCATAAATTTGGGAAATTTCATGTATGAGCCTGACAAGCCTAAAAAGCCAAGAAGGGGTGTTGGTTAGATTCAAAACACTAACTCAAGTGTTAATTGGGAAGGCAGCCCAGTTAAAGATAAAATTGCCAACCTTCCATATTCAGATTTGCTTTCTCTTTCTTTTCCTTTTCCTTTTCCTTTTATTATTTTTATTGTTTTTATTTTTATTTCTTATGTTTCTTTGTTAATTGTGTTTACTGTTTTTAAGTTCATTTAGGCTGCATAAGTTTCTTTTGTTTAATAGTTCTTTTCTCTTACATATAATTCTTGCATTGGGGGATAATAGCATTACATTAATGACAATGAAAGAGTTATGTGTGGGGGGAAGAATTTAGGATTTTATTTAGAGTGTTTTATTTTTGAGTCTTTTTATGTTGTTTTTCTTTCTGATCCTTATTTTGAAAATAACTAGATGTAAATATAATTTTTATTTTTTTTAAACCCCGGTTAAATGGCGGATAACGGTACTCCGTGATTATTTAAATCGGTTCCATCAGCTACCCACAAAACTGATATTGTATATAAATTTCTCTTTCATTTTTTTTCATTTTTTCAGGATGGATGATATTCTCACAAGATTGCAGAAACGATTTCCTCCTTTTCCTCGAAATATTTTACTGAAGCTTTACCAAGTTCGACTTGAAAGATTAAGAATGCTTATGCACAAAGGGATTCCTGACGACATACGTTGGATAATTGAAGCCAAGGTACGTGAAGATGAATATCTTCCTGTTTTGCATTTACCAGGTACAGGTAGAAGCACTTTTGCAAAGAAGCGACGAGCAAAGCGCATGAGTTCAAATTGCCACAAATGTGCACGATGGACGTGTAACGGTGAATGTCGTTCCATTGGGATTCCGTCCTCTAATCGAGATGATAAAATTGAATTCATTAAGGATGGACTGAGTAAAGAGAATTTGGGTAATATCCAACTTTCTCTTGAGACGCATCCTAGTGGAGACGTACAAAGAGAAATTCTTGATTTATGGCCGCAATTCCAAAGGGAATGGCAACATCTTGGGAATCTGATGTTAAAAGACCCTGTTTGCCAGCTTGTAAGAAAACTGGATGGGAAGCATATCCTCGACTCATAGAAGGCGTTTAAGCCGTTTCTGGACGTAAAACCAGAGGAAGATGTGAGCCACAATCACAACTACAATAAATGACTTCTCTGCTTTTGGTTTGATTTGCAATAACTTCATTTTGGTTTAATTTACGTGTTGTTCGATTTGTGTAATTATTCTTTTTTTTTTTATTTGTCTTTTACGGTTGATTTTTCTTCTCTTTTTGATTTTCTTCCTGAAATCACGCAAAAATCTTTTGTTAGGTTAACATTTTCTTCTGACAGGTCAAATACACTTTCGGCGACATTATTACTCTTGACTTTTACGGTTGATTTTTCTTCTCTTTTTGATTTTCTTCCTGAAATCACGCAAAAATCTTTTGTTAGGTTAACATTTTCTTCTGACAGGTCAGATACACTTTCGGCGACATTATTACTCTTGTCTGATTCACTACTGAGTCCTCTATATATTACACCATGTACTCATTCTCTTTCAGGCACTCGAAGAAAAAAAAATGGAAAGTACTTTATCCCAGCGCATTAAAAAAATTTGTGTCTTTGGAGGTGCTTATCCAGGGAAAAATAACATATTCGCTGATGAAGCCATAAGAGTTGGAGTAATACTTGCCCAACAAAAGATCCAGTTGATTTATGGAGGCGGTAGTACGGGTTTAATGGGAGCAGTCGCTACAGCAGCACACGCCGGAGGAAGTCCAGTTCTAGGAGTCGTGCCAAAACTATTCACAGATTTTTGTGGACCTACCTTGGAGGCAAGGAGAACCATAATTTCTGCTACAACCATTGAAGATTTACTCAAAAAGGTCCAAGCTTATGAGTGTTTATCTGCTACGGTTGTTTCGCAAACGCTCGGAAAAAGAAAAAGAGATATGGACGAGCAAGGAGTGGATTGCACTTTGTCTTTGTGACATTATCTAACATTTTGTTTGTTGTGTCTCAGTTATAATAAGTGGTTAGCAACCTCTACAGGTAATATCTCCTAAATTTTACCTTCAAAAAAGAATAATAAAAAAAAAAAAAGAAATTTGTGTTTTAAGCCATTTAAAAGTATTCATTCTGAACAAGGTCTGAGTAAGGGAGACTTGAGACATACCTTGTCAGTTTGATTTTAATCTTTTTATGTTTACTTGTTAATTTTTGTTTAGTATTTTAGGATTATTTAGGTTGCATGGTTTTGTTTTGTTTTGAGTCTTAGTTGTTCATATTCTTATGTTATTAGTTCTTTTCTCTTACACATGATTCTTTCATTTGAGTTAATAGACTTACATTGAGGACAATGTAAGAATTAAGTGTGGGGGGAATGATTTAGGATTTCTTTTATTTTTGTCTACTATTTTTTTTTATGAGTCTTTATTATTATTATTATTATTTTTTTAGTGTGTTTTAGTTCCTTTTTAATACAATGATGAGATATGAATTGCATAAGTCTAAAACAGATTTATTAGTGAGAAGATTTTCATGAGAATTGAGCTTGATGTCAACCTTTTTATGAGCCAATGTTAATATGATATGTTGATTGAGAAAGAAGCATGTTTAGACTTAATCTGACTTGTATAATCATCCTTGTGAGTTTTTTAGCCTATAATGATTGATGCATTATACAAATCAATCTAATTTCTTTCTTGAGTGCTCTTATGATTACATGATTCTCTAGAACTTGCTTTAAACCGTTTGAGACTATATTGATACATGTGACAACATGAATATGATAGAGGCATTAGGATTATAACCAGAGCCAAACAGCCATCCATTATTAATGTTCCAAGAGAACACACCCTTAGTGAACCAATTTGAGCCTACATTGAATAAGCTATCTCTTTGGTAACCATAACTTGTCCCTAACCTAAATATACTTATATCTTTACCTTTGTTCCAAAGATGAATTAGCATGTTTTGAGACAAGTTGCAAAGACAAGGAAGATTTATTGAAAATTTGGGTTAGAAACAAGAAATAAGTGTGGGGGGAAAAGAAAGAAAAAAAGTCAAGAGAAAAAGAAAGGGATCATTGTCAAATACATTCCCATATTAAAAAAAAAAATCTTCTCTTGAACTTCTAGTTAAAGTAAAGAAAAAGATGTTACAAAGTTGGTTAGAATGATGCAAAGGCTCAACATGAATATTTAGCCTATGTTATTATGTGCTTTATAAGAGTTTTGAGAAGTTTTATTTGTATGATCTTATTATGTCTCTAAACTCTATGAACTCTTTGGAACCTTTGTGATATCTTTATCCTTTTGTTCTTTAACCACATTATAACCCTTTGGCCCCATTACAACCTTGAATAAAGACCTCTTGATTTATGAAGTTGTATGATCTAAATAGTGGATAATAGGTGGACAAGCAAGCATATGGTAGAAGTGTTTTCATGAGATTGATTGAGTGTAAACACTTTACCACTACTTTAAAAAGTGAAAATCAAGAGAGTATCCCATGTGAGAAGTTGAGATTAAGTTTGAATATGCACTATTTTGATTGAAATATGTTATGTTAATATTGGCTTAACTCAAACTATTTACATTCAAGCAAGATTTTTGTGAATTTCTTTAAACTATTGATTAGTTTTTAAGACTTGTCCAATGATTATCTCAAATTTATATTGGAAGGATTAGTTATAATTATTATTTTTAGTTTTTCTTATGTTTTCAATGTTTGTGGGTATCGTCCTAGTAAACCCTCACGAGACTAAACTCGTCCACTAGGGACACCTAGGGGTTTAAAGGCTTGTGTCACATGCTAAGTGCCACCGTGATTTCCTACGAAAATGGATTAGATTAGATTTTCTTATTTTATTTTTATTGAGTCGTTGCTAGGGACTAGCAACAATCTAAGTGTGGGGGTGTGATAACTCGTATAATTATATAGTTTTTAGTTATGTTTTATTATTGTTTTGTGTCAAATACAAGTTATTATTGTTTAGTCTAATTGTGTTTATGATCTTTTATATTTTTATGTAATTTGGTGTTTTTCACAAGTTTCTTTGAGTGATTTCAGATTACTAGAATTAAGGGCAAATCCAGTTCAGTTCCAGTTCCGACACCTTTTTCCATATCAGCTATATCTGGAGTTTTACTGAAGAAATAAGGCTGAAATTTGTAGCCGTGCAAAGCTAAGAGGCATATCTATCTTTTTCATGTTTTACACTTCTTGAAACGGAGTCGTTTTCCCAAGCGAAATCGACCATCACGTTGGCTGATGTGCAATGACGTCTGTGCTGACCTGTTTTCGTATTTTGCCCATATCTGCTTATCCACATCAGCAAATGAGCTGATTCAAATGGATATGGATCCGTAACTGATAGCGGAACCTTTGTCTAGAAGACCATATGAACAGATCAGGCCTCTAATATTGACGAAATCGACCATCAAGTTGGCTGATGTGCAATGACGTCTGTGCTGACCTGTTTTCGTATTTTGCCCATATCTGCTTATCCACATCAGCAAATGAGCTGATTCCAACGGCTATGGATCCGTAACTGATAGGGGAACCTTTTTCTAGAAGACCATGTGATCAGATCAGGCCTCCAACATTGACGAAATCGACCATCAAGTTGGCTGATCAAAATTGTCATACAATATGACGAAAATTGTTAGAAAAATTCACCCACCTATTATACCTACCTTTGAAATTTGTAAAGCTTGTCTCTTGTCATTTAGCCCTCCAAAATGTGTATAAATAGAGGGCCTTGGATGATTGTAGAGATTCATATTGTACATAGGTAGGATGTTAGCCATTTTAATAAAATTCTCTAAGTTTTCTTCTTCTTTCTTTTCTCTAGTTTTCTTTTTCTTTAGAAAGATCAAGAGGTTGGATAATTAATATTCTTCTTCTTCTTCTTCTTTCTTTCTTTTATTTTCTTCTTAGATTCTATTTAATTTTATGTTTATAATGCCTATGCGAGGCTAAACTTCTATTTGGTTAAGGGTGATTTCAAAGCCCTAGACATGTTTTGTGATTGATTTTCAGATTCTATCTATCATTAATTTTCTATCAAAGTTGCTTATGTTCTTCTACAAGAATTGTTCATGATGTTGTCTAGATTTATTTAGGTGTACAACTAGATAGATCTTGATAATTATCTATTGCTAGTTTAGGAGTCTTGATCCGTGTAATTGTCTTGATTTCCTATTCATAAGTGGCAATTTGTGATTAATGATTATGGTCAAGTTTTCAATAATTGCAAAGTGGAACATAACCTAAGTTGAACAATCCGAGCTTATGTGTTTGTTGCTTAGATCAACCTATCTTTCTCATCATAAAGCTGCCATTAAATTGAATTTAGAGAGCTTATTCTAGGTTGTTTAATGGTTAGAGATTAAATAGAGAGCTTGTTCTATTTAACGACAAACTAAGGAAGAACTCCCAGCCCAAACGATGGTTAACCCAAAGGAGAATGCTACTATTGTGACCTTGAAGAATGAGGAACAAGATGAGGATGAAACAAAATTAGAGATGGATTCTATTCTTGAGGATAATGAAGCCAAAGATCCAAATAAGAGTATTTCGGCACCTAAGGTAACGTTTAAGGTTTCACTTTTTACTAATGTTTCTTTTCCACCTTTTCCTAGTAGATTTGCAAAGTTCAAGGAGGAAGAACATGAACAACACATGCCGGAAACCTTAAACAACTTGTTGTGGAGGTCATTCAACAAGTATCAAAATATGCTCCATTCCTCGATGACATATGCACCACAAAGGATGATGGAATAATACTTGTAATGGAGAATGCATCCACTGTTGTGCAAAAAAAGCTTCCTCTCAAACGCATAAATTTGGGAAATTTCATGTATGAGCCTGAGAAGCCTAAAATGCCAAGAAGGGGTGTTGGTTAGGTTCAAAACACTAACTCAAGTGCTTCTTGGGAGGCAACCCAAAAGGATGGAGAGCATCTATTATATCAGATTTGCATATTCCTTACTCTCCATCATTCTATCTTTTATTGTTTTTTTTTTTTTTGTTTAATAGTTCTTTTCTCTTACATATAATTCTTGCATTGGGGGATAATAGCATTACATTGAGGACAATGTAAAAATTATGTGTGGGAGGAAGAATTTAGGATTTTATTTAGAGTGTTTTGTTTTTGAGTCTTTTTATGTTGTTTTTCTTTCTAATCCTTGTTTTGAAAATAACTAGATGTAAATATAATTTTTATTTTTTTTAACCCCGGTTAAATGGCAGATAACGGTACTCCGTGATTATTTAAATCGGTTCCATCAGCTACCCACAAAACTGATATTGTATATAAAATTCTCTTCCAATTTCTCTTTCATTTTTTTTCATTTTTTTTTTCAGGATGGATGATATTCTCACAAGATTGCAGAAATGATTTCCTCCTTTTCCTCGAAATATTTTACTGAAGCTTTACCAAGTTCGATTTGAAAGATTAAGAATGCTTATGCACAAAGGGATTCCTGAAGACATACGTTGGATAATTGAAGCCAAGGTACGTGAAGATGAATATCTTCCTATTTTGCATTTACCAGGTACAGGTAGAAGCACTTTTGCAAAGAAGCGACGAGCAAAGCGCATGAGCTCAAATTGCCACAAATGTGCACGATGGACGTGTAACGGTTAATGTCGTTCTATTGGGATTCCGTCCTCTAATCGAGATGATAAAATTGAATTCATTAAGGATGGATTGAGTAAGGAGAATTTGGGTAATATCCAACTTTCTCTTGAGACGCATCCTAGTGGAGACGTACAAAGAGAAATTCTTGATTTATGGCCGCAATTCCAAAGGGAATGGCAACATCTTGGGAATCCGATGTTAAAAGACCCTGTTTGCCAGCTTGTAAGAAAACTGGATGGGAAGCATATCCTCGACTCATAGAAGGCGTTTAAGCCGTTTCTGGACGTAAAACCAGAGGAAGATGTGAGCCACAATCACAACTACAATAAATGACTTCTCAGCTTTTGGTTTGATTTGCAATAACTTTATTTTGGTTTAATTTACGTGTTGTTCGATTTGTGTAATTATTCTCGTTTTTTTTTATTATTTGTCTTTTACTGTTGATTTTTTCTTCTCTTCTTGATTTTCTTCCTGAAATCACACAAAAATCTTTTGTTAGGTTAACATTTTCTTCTGACAGGTCAGATACACTTTCGGCGACATTATTACTCTTGTCTGATTCACTACTCAGTCCTCTATATATTACACCATGTACTCATTCTCTTTCAGGCACTCGAAAAAGAAAAAAAAATGGAAAGTACTTCGTCCCAACGCATTAAAAAAATTTGTGTCTTTGGAGGTGCTTATCCAGGGAAAAATAACATATTCGCTGATGAAGCCATAAGAGTTGGAGTAATACTTGCCCAACAAAAGATCCACTTGATTTATGGAGGAGGTAGTACGGGTTTAATGGGAGCAGTCGCTACAGCAGCACACGCCGGAGGAAGTCCAGTTCTAGGAATCGTGCCAAAACTATTCACAGGTTTTATTGGACCTACCGTGGGTAAGGAAATACAAGTCTGGAGTATCCCTGAACGGATGACAATCATGTACCATTGTGTCGATGCATTCATTGCTTTACCAGGAGGTCTGGGTACATTGGAAGAAATAGCTTGCGTGGCTTCTTGGTCATCTTTGGTCACAAAAAAGAAACCCATTGGTTTGCTTAATATTAATGGTTATTTTAGTAATTTGCTTTCATATTTAGATAATGCTATGGATAATGGATTCATGTTTTTAGAGGCAAGGAGAACCATAATTTCTGCTACAACCATTGAAGATTTACTCAAAAAGCTCCAAGCTTATGAGTGTTTATCTGCTACGGTTGTTTCGCAAACGCTCGGAAAAAGAAAAAGAGATATGGACGAGCAAGGAGTGGATTGCACTTTGTCTTTGTGACATTATCTAACATTTTGTTTGTTGTGTCTCAGTTATAATAAGTGATTAGCAACCTCTGCAGGTAATATCTCCTAAATTCTACCTTTAAAATTTGACATTGGGGACAATGCCATATTTTAGTAGGGGGTAAGGGACATATTTTGCTAATTTAAAAAAAAAAAAATTTGTTGTGTTTTAAGCCATTTAGAAGTATTCATTCTGAACAAGGTCTGAGTAAGGGAGACTTGAGACATACCTTGTCAGTTTGATTTCTTCTTTTCAAAAAAAAAAAAAAATTGTGTTTTAAGCCATTTAAAAGTATTCATTCTGAACAAGGTCTGAGTAAGGGAGACTTGAGACATACCTTGTCAGTTTGATTTTAATCTTTTTATGTTTACTTGTTAATTTTTGTTTAGTATTTTAGGATTATTTAGGTTGCATGAGTTTGTTTTGTTTTGAGTCTTAGTTGTTCCTATTCTTATGTTATTAGTTCTTTTCTCTTACACATGATTCTTTCATTTGGGTTAATAGACTTACATTGAGGACAATGTAAGAATTAAGTGTGGGGGGAATGATTTAGGATTTCTTTTATTTTTGTCTACTATTTTTTTTTTATGAGTCTTATTATTATTTTTAGTGTGTTTTAGTTCCTTTTCAATACTATGATGAGATATGAATTGCATAAGTCTAAAACAGATTTATTAGTGAGAAGATTTTCATGAGAATTGAACTTGATATCAATCTTTTTATAAGCCAATGTTAATATGATATGTTGATTGAGAAAGAAGCATGTTTAGACTTAATCTGGCTTGTACAATCATCCTTGTGAGTTTTTGAGCCTATAATGATTGATGAATTATACAAATCAATCTAATTTCTTTCTTGAGTGCTCTTATGATTACATTATTCTCTAGAACTTGCTTTAAACCGTTTGAGACTATATTGATACATGTGACACCATGAATATGATAGAGGCATTAAGATTATAACCAGAGCCAAATAGCCATCCATTATTAATGTTCTAAGAGAACATCCCCACTAGTGAGCCAATTTGAGCCTACATTAAATATGCTGTTTTATTGGTAACCACAACTTACACCTAGCCTAAATATACTTATATCCTTACCCTTGTTCTAAAGATGGATTATATATTTTGAGACATATTAGAAAAAAACAAGGGATATTTTTAGTTAAAAATTTGGGTTAGAAACAAAAGATAAGTGTGGGGGAAGAAAAGAAAAGCAAAAGTCAAGAGAAAAAGAAAGGGCTCATTGTCAAATACATTCCCATATTAAAAAAAATATCTTCTCTTGAACTTCTAGTTAAAGTAAAGAAAAAGATGTTACAAAGTTGGTTAGAATGATGCAAAGGCTCAACATGAATATTTAGCCTATGTTATTATGTGCTTTATAAGAGTTTTGAGAAGTTTTATTTGTATGATCCTATTATGTCTCTAAAACTCTATGAACTCTTTGGAACCTTTGTGATATCTTTATCCTTTTGTTCTTTAACCACATTATAACCCTTTGGCCCCATTACAACCTTGAATAAAGACCTCTTGATTTATGAAGTTGTATGATCTAAATAGTGGAGAATAGGTGGACAAGCAAGCATATGGTAGAAGTGTTTTCATGAGATTGATTGAGTGTAAACACTTTACCACTACTTTAAAGAGTGAAAATCAAGAGAGTATCCCATGTAAGAAGTTGAGATTAAGTTTGAATATGCACTATTTTGATTGAAATATGTTATGTTAATATTGGCTTAACTCAAACTATTTACATTCAAGCAAGATTTTTTGTGAATTTCTTTAAGCTATTGATTAGTTTTTAAGACTTGTCCAATGATTATCTCTAATTTATATTGGAAGGATTAGTTATAATTATTATTTTTAGTTTTTCTTATGTCTTCAATGTTTGTGGGTATCGTCCTAGTAAACCCTCACGAGACTAAACTCGTCCACTAGGGACACCTAGGGGTTTAAAGGCTTGTGTCACATGCTAAGTGCCACCGTGATTTCCTACGAAAATGGATTAGATTTTCTTATTTTATTTTTATTGAGTCGTTGCTAGGGACTAGCAACAATCTAAGTGTGGGAGTGTGATAACTCGTATAATTATATAGTTTTTAGTTATGTTTTATTATTGGTTTGCGTCAAATACGAGTTATTATTGCTTAGTCTAATTGTGTTTATGATATTTTATATTTTTATGTAATTTGGTGTTTTTACACGAGTTTCTTTGAGTGATTTCAATTACTAGGTTAAATCAACAATTAAGGGCAAATCCAGTTCAGTTCCAGTTCCGACACCTTTTGCCATATCAGCTATATCTGGAGTTTCACTGAATCAATAAGGCTGAAATTTTAACCGTGCAAAGCTAAGAGGCATATCTATCTTTTTCATGTTTTACACTTCTTGAAACGGAGTCGTTTTCCCTAGCGAAATCGACCATCAATTTGGCTGATGTGCAATGACGTCTGTGCTGACCAGTTTTGGTATTTTGACCATATCTTCTGATCCACATCAGCAAATGAGCTGATTTCAACGGCTATGGATCACTAACCGATAGGGGAACATTTTTCTAGAAGACCATGTGATCAGATCAAGCCTCCAATATTGACAAAATTGACCATCAATTTGGCTGATCAAAATTGTCATACAATATGACGAAAATTGTTAGAAAAATGCACCCACCTATTATACCTACCTTTGAAATTTGTAAAGCTTGTCTCTTGTCATTTAGCCCTCCAAAATGTGTATAAATAGAGGGCCTTGGATGATTGTAAGAGATGGTACATTGGTAGGATATTAGCCATTGTAATAAAATTCTCTAAGTTTTCTTCTTCTTTCTTTTCTCTAGTTTTCTTTTTCTTTATTTTCTTCTTCTTTTTTTCTTTTATTTCTTTCTTAGATTCTCTTTAATTTTATGTTTATGTTTACAATGCCTATGCTAGGCTAAACTTCTATTTGGTTAAGGGTGATTTCAAAGCCCTACACATGTTTTGTGATTGATTTTCAGATTCTATCTATCATTAATTTCTATCAAGGTTGCTTATGTTCTTCTACAAAAATTGTTCATGATGTTGTCTTGATTTATTTAGGTGTACAACTAGATAGATCTTGATAATTATCTATTGCTAGTTTAGGAGTCTTGATCCGTGTAATTGTCTTGATTTCCTATTCATAAGTGGCAATTTGTGATTAATGATTATGGTCAAGTTTTCAATAATTGCAAAGTGGAACATAACCTAAGTTGAACAATCCGAGCTTATGTGTTTGTTGCTTAGATCAACCTATCTTTCTCATCATAAAGCTGCCATTAAATTGAATTTAGAGAGCTTATTCTAGGTTGTTTAATGGTTAGAGATTAAATAGAGAGCTTGTTCTATTTAACGACAAACTAAGGAAAGATTGGGATAACAGAGCTTGTTGTTATCTACGGTTGTTAACTTTGATAGTTGGTTGATATTGATAGATCTGAAATTGATTCTTAATGATGTCTAGTGGTGGAGAATGAAACCTTAACCATATTTTTCATATTTGATTCTTCTTACTTACTTGTTTTCTTACTTTTCTAGTTTGCTTATTTTTAAAAGTATATTTATTTTTATTGGCTGGTTATACCGCCTAATTTGTATATTAACTTTGTTTTATTTTTATTGGCTGGTCATACCGCCTAATTTAGTATATATATTTTTATTGGCTGGTTATACCGCCTAATTTAGTATATATATTTTTATTGGCTGGTTATACCGCCTTGCATCTTATTCTTATTATTTACTTTAGTTTAAATCTGGCTTCAAAAACCTCTTTTCTTTTATTGTTCTTGAATTTAAGTTTTAAACTATTAACTTATAAACTAAAACCCAATCCCTGAGGACTCGACCCTTGCTAACTACTATACTTACAATTGATCTTTTTAGTGCAAGGTTAAATAAGATACACTCTTTTGGGTGCATCAGAAACCTTAACCATATTTTTCATATTTGATTCTTCTTACTTACTTGTTTTCTTACTTTTCTAGTTTGCTTATTTTTAAAAGTATATTTATTTTTATTGGCTGGTTATACCGCCTAATTTGTATATTAACTTTGTTTTATTTTTATTGGCTGGTCATACCGCCTAATTTAGTATATATATTTTTATTGGCTGGTTATACCGCCTAATTTAGTATATATATTTTTATTGGCTGGTTATACCGCCTTGCATCCTATTCTTATTATTTACTTTAGTTTAAATCTGGCTTCAAAAACCCCTTTTCTTTTATTGTTCTTGAATTTAAGTTTTAAACTATTAACTTATAAACTAAAACCCAATCCCTGAGAACTCGACCCTTGCTAACTACTATACTTACAATTGATCTTTTTAGTGCAAGGTTAAATAAGATACACTTTTTTGGGTGCATCAGAAACCTTAACCATATTTTTCATATTTGATTCTTCTTACTTACTTGTTTTGTTACTTTTCTAGTTTGTTTATTTTTAAAAGTATATTTATTTTTATTGGCTGGTTATACCGCCTAATTTGTATATTAACTTTGTTTTATTTTTATTGGCTGGTTATACCGCCTAATTTAGTATATATATTTTTATTGGCTGGTTATACCGCCTAATTTAGTATATATATTTTTATTGGCTGGTTATACCGCCTTGCATCTTATTCTTATTATTTACTTTAGTTTAAATCTGGCTTCAAAAACCCATTTTCTTTTATTGTTTTCTTTGAACGTAAGTTATAAACTAATAACTCATAGATTAAAACCCAATCCCTGAGGACTCGACCCTTGCTAATCATTATACTTACAATTGATCTTTTTAGTGCAAGGTTAAATAAGATACACTCTTTTGGGTGCATCAAATTTTTGGCGCCGTTGCCGGGGATTGCTTTCTTTAGTTTATTTGTTACTTGGTTTATTCTTATTTTCAGTTCTAATTAGTTTTATTTTCTTGTACATACAAGTTTTTCAAATTTAAAAAAAAAAAAATAATGGAATTGAGCAATCTAACACTTGAAGAGTTGGTGGCATACATGAACATGGAGAATCAACAAGCCAATCTCACCTCCCCAGTTCAACAATTGGCCATGGGAGGATGTCAAGGCCATCAAGTGTTCCAAGACCAACAGTATGATCATTACTCAAACACTTACCATGAGGGATGGTGGGATCATACTAATTATAGCTACTCGAAAAATTACCAAGAAGTAGATCCTTATGCCAATTACACTCATCCATCTAGCTTCAATCAATCATGGTCTCAAGAACCAGATCTTTTTCAACCACCACATATGACTCAAAACTCAGGTACTTCTTTAGAAGATCTTGTCTATTCTCTTGTTACTGATTCTTTGCAATTTCAACAGGAAACAAGGGCAAGCATCCAGAGTTTGGAAAAGCAAATGAGCCAATTGGCTAGTAGTATGGTGGGATGGGTAGCACAAAGATCTGAAGAACTCCCAGCCCAAACGATGGTTAACCCAAAGGAGAATGCTACTATTGTGACCTTGAAGAATGAGGAACAAGATGAGGATGAAACAAAATTAGAGATGGATTCTATTCTTGAGGATAATGAAGCCAAAGATCCAAATAAGAGTATTTCGGCACCTGAGGTAACGTTTAAGGTTTCACTTTTTACTAATGTTTCTTCTCCACCTTTTCCTAGTAGATTTGCAAAGTTCAAGGAGGAAGAACATGAACAACACATGCCGGAAACCTTAAACAACTTGTTTGTGGAGGTCATTCAACAAGTATCAAAATATGCTCCATTCCTCGATGACATATGCACCACAAAGGATGATGGAATAATACTTGTAATGGAGAATGCATCCACTGTTGTGCAAAGAAAGCTTCCTCTCAAACGCATAAATTTGGGAAATTTAATGTATGAGCCTGACAAGCCTAAAATGCCAAGAAGGGGTGTTGGTTAGGTTCAAAACACTAAATTAAGTGCTAATTGGGGGAGGCAGCCTAATTAGTGAAAGCATTGCCAAACTGCCATCCTCAAATTTGCTCTCTTTTTCTTTATCTTTTCTTATGTTTCTTTGCTAATTGTGTTTAGTGTTTCTAAGTTCATTTAGGCTGCATAAGTTTATTTTGTTTATTAGTTGTTTTCACTTACACATGATTCTTTCATTTGGGATTAATAGCATTACATTAATGACAATGTAAGAATTATGTGTGGGGGGAAGAATTTAGGATTTTATTTAGAGTGTTTTGTTTTTGAGTCTTTTTATGTTGTTTTTCTTTCTGATCCTTGTTTTGAAAATAACTAGATGTAAATATAATTTTTAATTTTTTTTAACCCCGGTTAAATGGCGGATAACGGTACTCCGTGATTATTTAAGTCGGTTCCATCAGCTACCCACAAAACTGATATTGTATATAAATTTCTCTTTCAATTTCTCTTTTATTTTTTTTTCTTTTTTTAGGATGGATGATATTCTCACAAGATTGCAGAAACGATTTCCTCCTTTTCCTCGAAATATTTTACTGAAGCTTTACCAAGTTCGATTTGAAAGATTAAGAATGCTTATGCACAAAGGGATTCCTGGAGACATACGTTGGATAATTGAAGCCAAGGTACGTGAAGATGAATATCTTCCTGTTTTACATTTACCAGGTACAGGTAGAAGCACTTTTGCAAAAAAGCGACGAGCAAAGCGCATGAGTTCAAATTGCCACAAATGTGCACGATGGACGTGTAACGGTAAATGTCGTTCTATTGGGATTCCGTCCTCTAATCGAGATGATAAAATTGAATTCATTAAGGATGGACTGAGTAAGGAGAATTTGGGTAATATCCAACTTTCTCTTGAGACGCATCCTAGTGGAGACGTACAAAGAGAAATTCTTGATTTATGGCCGCAATTCCAAAGGGAATGGCAACATCTTGGGAATCTAATGTTAAAAGACCCTGTTTGCCAGCTTGTAAGAAAACTGGATGGGAAGCATATCCTCGACTCATAGAAGGCGTTTAAGCCGTTTCTGGACGTAAAACCAGAGGAAGATGCCAAATACACTTTCGGCGACATTATTACTCTTGACTTTTACGGTTGATTTTTCTTCTCTTTTTGATTTTCTTCCTGAAATCACGCAAAAATCTTTTGTTAGGTTAACATTTTCTTCTGACAGGTCAAATACACTTTCGGCGACATTATTACTCTTGTCTGATTCACTACTCAGTCCTCTATATATTACACCATGTACTCATTCTCTTTCAGGCACTCGACAATTAAAAAAAAATGGAAAGTACTTCGTCCCAGCGCATTAAAAAAATTTGTGTCTTTGGAGGTGCTTATCCAGGGAAAAATAACATATTCGCTGATGAAGCCATAAGAGTTGGAGTAATACTTGCCCAACTAAAGATCCACTTGATTTATGGAGGCGGTAGTACGGGTTTAATGGGAGCAGTCGCTACAGCAGCACACGCTGGAGGAAGTCCAGTTCTAGGAATCGTGCCAAAACTATTCACAAGTTTTTGTGGACCTACCGTGGGTAACGAAATACAAGTCTGGAGTATCCCTGAACGGATGACAATCATGTACCATTCTGCCGATGCATTCATTGCTCTACCAGGAGGTCTGGGTACATTGGAAGAAATAGCTTGCGTGGCTTCTTGGTCATCTTTGGTCACAAATAAGAAACCCATTGGTTTGCTTAATATTAATGGTTATTTTAGTAATTTGCTTTCATATTTAGATAATGCTGTGGATAATGGATTCATGTTTTCAGAGGCAAGGAGAACCATAATTTCTGCTACAGCCATTGAAGATTTACTCAAAAAGCTCCAAGCTTATGAGTGTTTATCTGCTACGGTTGTTTCGCAAACACTCGGAAAAAGAAAAAGAGATATGGACGAGCAAGGAGTGGATTGCACTTTGTCTTTGTGACATTATCTAACATTTTGTTTGTTGTGTCTCAGTTATAATAAGTGGTTAGCAACCTCTACAGGTAATATATCCTAAATTTTACCTTCAAAAAAAAAAAAAAAAAAAGAAAGAAATTTGTGTTTTAAGCCATTTAAAAGTATTCATTCTGAACAAGGTCTGAGTAAGGGAGACTTGAGACATACCTTGTCAGTTTGATTTTAATCTGTTTATGTTTACTTGTTAATTTTTGTTTAGTATTTTAGGATTATTTAGGTTGCATGGTTTTGTTTTGTTTTGAGTCTTAGTTGTTCCTATTCTTATGTTATTAGTTCTTTTCTCTTACACATGATTCTTTCATTTGGTTAATAGACTTACATTGAGGACAATGTAAGAATTAAGTGTGGGGGGAATGATTTAGGATTTCTTTTATTTTTGTCTACTATTTTTTTTATGAGTCTTTATTATTATTATTATTTTTTTTAGTGTGTTTTAGTTCCTTTTTAATACAATGATGAGATATGAATTGCATAAGTCTAAAACAGATTTATTAGTGAGAAGATTTTCATGAGAATTGAGCTTGATGTCAACCTTTTTATGAGCCAATGTTAATATGATATGTTGATTGAGAAAGAAGCATGTTTAGACTTAATCTGACTTGTATAATCATCCTTGTGAGTTTTTGAGCCTATAATGATTGATGCATTATACAAATCAATCTAATTTCTTTCTTGAGTGCTCTTATGATTACATGATTCTCTAGAACTTGCTTTAAACCGTTTGAGACTATATTGATACATGTGACAACATGAATATGATAGAGGCATTAGGATTATAACCAGAGCCACACAGCCATCCATTATTAATGTTCTAAGAGAACATCCCCACTAGTGAGCCAATTTGAGCCTACATTAAATATGCTGTTTTATTGGTAACCACAACTTACACCTAGCCTAAATATACTTATATCCTTACCCTTGTTCTAAAGATGGATTATATATTTTGAGACATATTGCAAAAAAACAAGGGATATTTTTAGTTAAAAATTTGGGTTAGAAACAAGCAATAAGTGTGGGGGAAAAGAAAAGAAAAGTAAAGAGAAAAAGAAATGGAATACTGGCAAATATATTCCTATGTAAAAAAAAAAAAATATGAATCATCTCTTGAATTTGTGGAAAAAGAAAAAGATGTTACAAAGTTGTTTAGAATGAAGAAAAGGCCCAACATGAATATCCGGCCTAGGTGACTATGTACTTGTAAAGAGTTTTGAGAAGTTTCTTTGTATGATCTTTTTATGTCTCTAAACTTTATGAACTCTTTGGAACCTTTGTGATATCTTTATCCTTTTGTTCTTCAACCACATTACAAACCCCTTGGCCCCATTACAACCTTGATTAAAGACCTCTTGATTTATGAAGTTGCATGATCTTTTAGTGGAGAATAGGTGGACAAGCAAGCATATGGTAGAACTATTTTCATGAGATTGATTGAGTGTAAACACTTTACCACTACTTTAAAGAGTAAAAATCATGAGAGTATCCCATGTGAGAGGTTGAGATTAAGTTTGAATATGCACTATTTTGATTGAAATATGTTATGTTAATATTGGCTTAACTCAAACTATTTACATTCAAGCAAGAATTTTTGTGAATTTCTTTAAGCTATTGATTAGTTTTTAAGACTTGTCCAATGATTATCTCTAATTTATATTGGAAGGATTAGTTATAATTATTATTTTTAGTTTTTCTTATGTCTTCAATGTTTGTGGGTATCGTTCTAGTAAACCCTCACGAGACTAAACTCGTCCACTAGGGACACCTAGATTTAAACTAAAGTAAATAATAAGAATAAGATGCAAGGCGGTATAACCAGCCAATAAAAATATACATATTAAATTAGGCGGTATAACCAGCCAATAAAAATATATATACTAAATTAGGCGGTATAACCAGCCAATAAAAATAAAACAAAGTTAATATACAAATTAGGCGGTATAACCAGCCAATAAAAATAAATATACTTTTAAAAATAAGCAAACTAGAAAAGTAAGAAAACAAGTAAGTAAGAAGAATCAAATATGAAAAATATGGTTAAGGTTTCATTCTCCACCACTAGACATCATTAAGAATCAATTTCAGATCTATCAATATCAACCAACTATCAAAGTTAACAACCGTAGATAACAACAAGCTCTGTTATCCCAATCTTTCCTTCGTTTGTCGTTAAATAGAACAAGCTCTCTATTTAATCTCTAACCATTAAACAACCTAGAATAAGCTCTCTAAATTCAATTTAATGGCAGCTTTATGATGAGAAAGATAGGTTGATCTAAGCAACAAACACATAAGCTCGGATTGTTCAACTTAGGTTATGTTCCACTTTGCAATTATTGAAAACTTGACCATAATCATTAATCACAAATTGCCACTTATGAATAGGAAATCAAGACAATTACACGGATCAAGACTCCTAAATTAGCAATAGATAATTATTAAGATCTATCTAGTTGTACACCTAAATAAATCAAGACAACATCATGAACAATTCTTGTAGAAGAACATAAGCAACTTTGATAGAAAATTAATGATAGATAGAATCTAAAAATCAATCACAAAATATGTCTAGGGCTTTGAAATCACCCTTAACCAAATAGAAGTTTAGCCTAGCATAGGCATTGTAAACATAAACATAAAATTAAAGAGAATCTAAGAAGGAAATAAAAGAAAGAAGAATAAGAAGAAAATAAAGAAAAAGAAAACTAGAGAAAAGAAAGAAGAAGAAAACTTAGAGAATTTGATTACAATAGCTAATTTCCTACCAATCTACCATATATTCCTCTACAATCATCCAAGGCCCTCTATTTATACACATTTTGGAGGGCTAAATGACAAGAGACAAGCTTTACAAATTTCAAAGGTAGGTATAATAGGTGGGTGCATTTTTCTAACAATTTTCGTCATATTGTATGACAATTTTGATCAGCCAACTTGATGGTCGATTTTGTCAATTTTGGAGGCCTGATCTAATCACATGGTCTTCTAGAAAAATGTTCCCCTATCAGTTACTGATCCATAGCCGTTGGAATCAGCTCATTTTCTGATATGGATAAGAAGATATGGGCAAAATACGAAAACAGGTCAGCACAGACATCATTGCACATCAGCCAACTTGATGGTCGATTTCGCTAGGGAAAACGACTCCGTTTCAAGAAGTGTAAAACATGAAAAAGATAGATATGCCTCTTAACTTTGCACGGTTAAAATTTCAGCCTTATTGCTTCAGTGAAACTCGATATATAGCTGATATGGCAAAAGGTGTCGGAACTGGAACTGAACTGGATTTGCCCTTAATTCTAGTAATCTGAAATCACTCAAAGAAACTTGTGAAAAACACCAAATTACATAAAAATATAAAAGATCATAAACACAATTAGACTAAACAATAATAACTCGTATTTGACACAAAACAATAATAAAACATAACTAAAAACTATATAATTATACGAGTTATCACACCCCCACACTTAGATTGTTGCTAGTCCCTAGCAACGACTCAATAAAAATAAAATAAGAAAATCTAATCTAATCCACTTTCGTAGGAAATCACGGTGGCACTTAGCATGTGACACAAGCCTTTAAACCCCTAGGTGTCCCTAGTGGACGAGTTTAGTCTCGTGAGGGTTTACTAGAACGATACCCACAAACATTGAAAAACTAAAATATAAATAAACTACATATACTAAAAATATTTACTCCTAATCCTTTCAATACAAATTAGAGACAATCTTTGAACAAGTCTTATAAACTAATCAATAGCTTAAAGAATTTCACAAAAAATCATGCTTGAATGTAAATTGTTTGAGTTAAGCCAATATTAACATAACATATTTCAATCAAAATAGTGCATATTCAAACTTAATCTCAACTACTCACATGGGATACTCTCATGATTTTCATTCTTTAAAGTAGTGGTGAAGTGTTTACACTCAATCAATCTCATGAAAACAGTTCTACCATATTCTTGCTTGTCCACCTATTCTCCACTATTTAGATCATACAACTTCATGAATCAAGAGGTCTTTAATCAAGGTTGTAATGGGGCCAAGGGGTTTGTAATGTGGTTGAAGAACAAAAGGATAAAGACATCACAAAGGTTCCAAAGAGTTCATAAAGTTTAGAGACATAAAAAGATCATACAAAGAAATTTCTCAAAACTCTTTACAAGTACATAGTCACCTAGGCCGAATATTCATGTTGGGCCTTTTCTTCATTCTAAACAACTTTGTAACATCTTTTTCTTTTTCCACAAATTCAAGAGATGATTCATATTTTTTTACATAGGAATGTATTTGCCAGTATTCCATTTCTTTTTCTCTTGACTTTTCTTTTCTTTTCCCCCCACACTTATTTCTTGTTTCTAACCCAAATTTTAAACTAAAAATATCCCTTGTTTTTTGCAATATGTCTCAAAATATATAATCCATCTTTAGAACAAGGGTAAGGATATAAGTATATTTAGGCTAGGTGTAAGTTGTGATTACCAATAAAACAGCATATTTAATGTAGGCTCAAATTGGCTCACTAGTGGGGATGTTCTCTTAGAACATTAATAATGGATGGCTGTTTGGCTCTGGTTATAATCCTAATGCCTTTATCATATTCATGTTGTCACATGTATCAATATAGTCTCAAACGGTTTAAAGCAAGTTCTAGAGAATCATGTAATCATAAGAGCACTCAAGAAAGAAATTAGATTGATTTGTATAATGCATCAATCATTATAGGCTCAAAAACTCACAAGGATGATTATACAAGTCAGATTAAGTCTAAACATGCTTCTTTCTCAATCAACATATCATATTAACATTGGCTCATAAAAAGGTTGACATCAAGCTCAATTCTCATGAAAATCTTCTCACTAATAAATCTGTTTTAGACTTATGCAATTCATATCTCATCATTGTATTAAAAAGGAACTAAAACACACTAAAAATAATAATAATAATAATAAAGACTCATAAAAAAAATAGTAGACAAAAATAAAAGAAATCCTAAATCATTCCCCCCACACTTAATTCTTACATTGTCCTCAATGTAAGTCTATTAACCCAAATGAAAGAATCATGTGTAAGAGAAAAGAACTAATAACATAAGAATAGGAACAACTAAGACTCAAAACAAAACAAACTCATGCAACCTAAATAATCCTAAAATACTAAACAAAAATTAACAAGTAAACATAAAAAGATTAAAATCAAATTGACAAGGTATGTCTCAAGTCTCCCTTACTCAGACCTTGTTCAGAATGAATACTTCTAAATTGCTTAAAACACAACAAACTTTTTTTTTTTTGAAAAGAAGAAATCAAACTGACAAGGTATGTCTCAAGTCTCCCTTACTCAGACCTTGTTCAGAATGAATACTTCTAAATTGCTTAAAACACAACAAACTTTTTTATTTATTAGCAAAATATGTCCCTTACCCCCTACTAAAATATGACATTGTCCCCAATGTCAAATTTAAAGGTAGAATTTAGGAGATATTACCTGCAGAGGTTGCTAACCACTTATTATAACTGAGACACAACAAGCAAAATTTTAGATAATGTCACAAAGACAAAGTGCAATCCACTCCTTGCTCGTCCATATCTCTTTTTCTTTTTCCGAGCGTTTGCGAAACAACCGTAGCAAATAAACACTCATAAGCTTGGAGCTTTTTGAGTAAATCTTCAATGGTTGTAGCAGAAATTATGGTTCTCCTTGCCTCTGAAAACATGAATCCATTATCCACAGCATTATCTAAATATGAAAGCAAATTATTAAAATAACCATTAATATTAAGCAAACCAATGGGTTTCTTATTTGTGACCAAAGATGACCAAGAAGCCACGCAAGCTATTTCTTCCAATGTACCCAGACCTCCTGGTAAAGCAATGAATGCATCGGCAGAATGGTACATGATTGTCATCCGTTCAGGGATACTCCAGACCTGTATTTCCTTACCCACGGTAGGTCCACAAAAACTTGTGAATAGTTTTGGCACGATTCCTAGAACTGGACTTCCTCCGGCGTGTGCTGCTGTAGCGACTGCTCCCATTAAACCCGTACTACCGCCTCCATAAATCAAGTGGATCTTTTGTTGGGCAAGTATTACTCCAACTCTTATGGCTTCATCAGCGAATATGTTATTTTTCCCTGGATAAGCACCTCCAAAGACACAAATTTTTTTAATGCGCTGGGATGAAGTACTTTCCATTTTTTTTTTCTTCGAGTGCCTGAAAGAGAATGAGTACATGGTGTAATATATAGAGGACTCAGTAGTGAATCAGACAAGAGTAATAATGTCGCCGAAAGTGTATCTGACCTGTCAGAAGAAAATGTTAACCTAACAAAAGATTTTTGCGTGATTTCAGGAAGAAAATCAAAAAGAGAAGAAAAATCAACCGTAAAAGACAAATAAAAAAAAAAAGAGAATAATTACACAAATCGAACAACACGTAAATTAAACCAAAATGAAGTTATTGCAAATCAAACCAAAAGCTGAGAAGTCATTTATTGTAGTTGTGATTGTGGCTCACATCTTCCTCTGGTTTTACGTCCAGAAACGGCTTAAACGCCTTATATGAGTCGAGGATATGCTTCCCATCCAGTTTTCTTACAAGCTGGCAAACATGGTCTTTTAACATCAGATTCCCAAGATGTTGCCATTCCCTTTGGAATTGCGGCCATAAATCAAGAATTTCTCTTTGTACGTCTCCACTAGGATGCGTCTCAAGAGAAAGTTGGATATTACCCAAATTCTCCTTACTCAGTCCATCCTTAATGAATTCAATTTTATCATCTCGATTAGAGGACGGAATCCCAATAGAACGACATTTACCGTCACACGTCCATCGTGCACATTTGTGGCAGTTTGAACCCATGCGCTTTGCTCGTCGCTTCTTTGCAAAAGTGCTTCTACCTGTACCTGGTAAATGCAAAACAGGAAGATATTCATCTTCACGTACCTTGGCTTCAATTATCCAACGTATGTCTTCAGGAATCCCTTTATGCATAAGCATTCTTAATCTTTCAAATCGAACTTGGTAAAGCTTCAGTAAAATATTTCGAGGAAAAGGAGGAAATCGTTTCTGCAATCGTGTGAGAATATCATCCATCCTGAAAAAAAAATGAAAGAGAAATTGAAAGAGAAATTTATATACAATATCAGTTTTGTGGGTAGCTGATGGAACCGACTTAAATAATCACGGAGTACCGTTATCCGCCATTTAACCGGGGTTAAAAAAATAAAAATTATATTTACATTTAGTTATTTTCAAAACAAGGATCAGAAAGAAAAACAACATAAAAAAAACTCAAAAACAAAACACTCTAAATAAAATCCTAAATTCTTCCCCCCACACATAATTCTTACATTGTCATTAATGTAATGCTATTAATCCCAAATGAAAGAATCATATGTAAGTGAAAAAAACTATTAAACAAAATAAACTTATGCAGCCTAAATGAACTTAAAAACACTAAACACATTTAACAAAGAAACATAAGAAAAAGATAAAGAAAAAGAGAGCAAATCTGAGGATGGCAGTTTGGCAATGCTTTCACTAATTAGGCTGCCTCCCCCAATTAGCACTTGATTGATTGTTTTCAGCCTAGCCAATTCCCCTTCTTGGCTTTTTAGGCTTGTTAGGCTCATACATGAAACTTCCCAAATTTGAGCGTTTGATAGGAAGCTTTCTTTGCACAAAACTGGATGCATTCTCCATTACAAGTATTATTCCATCATCCTTTGTGGTGCATATCTCATCGAGGAATGGAGCATATGTTGGTACTTGTTGAATGGCATCCAAAAACAAACTGTTTAAGGTTTCCAGCATGTTTTGTTCATGTTCCTCCTCCTTGAACTTTGCGAATCTACTAGGGAAAGGTGGAGAAGAAACATTAGTAAAAATTGGAATCTTAAACGTTACCTCAGGTGCTGAAATACTATTATTTGGATTTGTGGCTTCATTATCCTCAAGAATAGAATCCATCTCTAATTTTGTCTCATCCTCATCTTGTTCCTCATTCTTCAAGGTCACAATAGTAGCATTCTCCTTTGGGTTAATCATCGTTTGGGCTGGGAGTTCTTCAGATCTTTGTGCTACCCATCCCACCATACTACTAGCCAATAGGCTCATTTGCCTTTCGAAACTCTGGATGCTTGCTCTTGTTTCCTGTTGAAATTGCAAAGTATCAGTAACAAGAGAATGTACAAGATCTTCTAAAGAAGTACCTGAGTTTTGAGTCATATGTGGTGGTTGAAAAAGATCTGGTTCTTGAGACCATGATTGATTGAAGCTAGATGGATGAGTGTAATTGGCATAAGGATCTACTTCTTGGTAATTTTTCGAGTAGCCATAATTAGAATGATCCCACCATCCCTCATGGTAAGTGTTGGAGTAATGATCATGCGGTTGGTCTTGGAACCATTGATGGCCTTGACATCCTCCCATGGCCAATTGTTGAACTGAGGAAGTGAGATTGGCTTGTTGATTCTCCATGTTCATGTATGCCACCAACTCTTCAAGTGTTAGATTGCTCAATTCCATCGTTTTTTTTTTTTTATTTTTTTTTTTGAAAATTTGATAAGAAAAACTTGTATGTACAAGAAAATAAAACTAATTAGAACTGAAAATAAGAATAAACCAAGTAACAAATAAACTAAAGAAAGCAATCCCCGGCAACGGCGCCAAAAATTTGATGCACCCAAAAGAGTGTATCTTATTTAACCTTGCACTAAAAAGATCAATTGTAAGTATAATGATTAGCAAGGGTCGAGTCCTCAGGGATTGGGTTTTAATCTATGAGTTATTTGTTTATAACTTACGTTCAAAGAAAACAATAAAAGAAAAAGGGTCTTTGAAGCCAGATTTAAAATAAAGTAAATAATAAGAATAAGATGCAAGGCGGTATAACCAGCCAATAAAAATATACATATTAAATTAGGCGGTATAACCAGCCAATAAAAATATATATACTAAATTAGACGGTATAACCAGCCAATAAAAATAAAACAAAGTTAATATACAAATTAGGCGGTATAACCAACCAATAAAAATAAATATACTTTTAAAAATAAGCAAACTAGAAAAGTAAGAAAACAAGTAAGTAAGAAGAATCAAATACGAAAAATATGGTTAAGGTTTCATTCTCCACCACTAGACATCATTAAGAATCAATTTCAGATCTATCAATATCAACCAACTATCAAAGTTAACAACCGTAGATAACAACAAGCTCTGTTATCCCAATCTTTCCTTAGTTTGTCGTTAAATAGAACAAGCTCTCTATTTAATCTCTAACCATTAAACAACCTAGAATAAGCTCTCTAAATTCAATTTAATGGCAGCTTTATGATGAGAAAGATAGGTTGATCTAAGCAACAAACACATAAGCTCGGATTGTTCAACTTAGGTTATGTTCCACTTTGCAATTATTGAAAACTTGACCATAATCATTAATCACAAATTGCCACTTATGAATAGGAAATCAAGACAATTACACGGATCAAGACTCCTAAATTAGCAATAGATAATTATTAAGATCTATCTAGTTGTACACCTAAATAAATCAAGACAACATCATGAACAATTCTTGTAGAAGAACATAAGCAACTTTGATAGAAAATTAATGATAGATAGAATCTGAAAATCAATCACAAAACATGTCTAGGGCTTTGAAATCACCCTTAACCAAATAGAAGTTTAGCCTAGCATAGGCATTGTAAACATAAACATAAAATTAAAGAGAATCTAAGAAGGAAATAAAAGAAAGAAGAAGAAGAAGAAAATAAAGAAAAAGAAAACTAGATAAAAGAAAGAAGAAGAAAACTTAGAGAATTTTATTACAATGGCTAATTTCCTACCAATCTACCATATATTCCTCTACAATCATCCAAGGCCCTCTATTTATACACATTTTGGAGGGCTAAATGACAAGAGACAAGCTTTACAAATTTCAAAGGTAGGTATAATAGGTGGGTGCATTTTTCTAACAATTTTCGTCATATTGTATGACAATTTTGATCAGCCAACTTGATGGTCGATTTTGTCAATTTTGGAGGCCTGATCTAATCACATGGTCTTCTAGAAAAATGTTCCCCTATCAGTTACTGATCCATAGCCATTGGAATCAGCTCAGTTGCTGATGTGGATAAGAAGATATGGGCAAAATACGAAAACAGGTCAGCACAGACATCATTGCACATCAGCCAACTTGATGGTCGATTTCGCTAGGGAAAACGACTCCGTTTCAAGAAGTGTAAAACATGAAAAATATAGATATGCCTCTTAACTTTGCACGGTTAAAATTTCAGCCTTATTGCTTCAGTGAAACTCGAGATATAGCTGATATGGCAAAAGGTGTCGGAACTGGAACTGAACTGGATTTGCCCTTAATTCTAGTAATCTGAAATCACTCAAAGAAACTTGTGAAAAACACCAAATTACATAAAAATATAAAATATCATAAACACAATTAGACTAAACAATAATAACTCGTATTTGACACAAAACAATAATAAAACATAACTAAAAACTATATAATTATACGAGTTATCAATCTTTTATATTTTTATGTAATTTGGTGTTTTTCACAAGTTTCTTTGAGTAATTTCAGATTACTAGAATTAAGGGCAAATCCAGTTCAGTTCCAGTTCC
The DNA here is from genome assembly GCA_030761205.1 of Fremontodendron californicum. Lineage (NCBI taxonomy): Eukaryota > Viridiplantae > Streptophyta > Magnoliopsida > Malvales > Malvaceae > Fremontodendron > Fremontodendron californicum. Next base: position 9,115,142 of record JAULJL010000037.1, read on the forward strand.
GACACCTTTTGCCATATCAGCTATATCTCGAGTTTCACTGAAGCAATAAAGCTGAAATTTTAACCGTGCAAAGTTAAGAGGCATATCTATCTTTTTCATGTTTTACACTTCTTGAAACGGAGTCGTTTTCCCTAGCGAAATCGACCATCAAGTTGGCTGATGTGCAATGACGTCTGTGCTGACCTGTTTTCGTATTTTGCCCATATCTTCTTATCCACATCAGCAAATGAGCTGATTCCAACGGCTATGGATCACTAACTGATAGGGGAACATTTGTCTAGAAGACCATGTGATCAGATCAGGCCTCCAAAATTGACAAAATCGACCATCAAGTTGGCTGATCAAAATTGTCATACAATATGACGAAAATTGTTAGAAAAATGCACCCACCTATTATACCTACCTTTGAAATTTGTAAAGCTTGTCTCTTGTCATTTAGCCTTCCAAAATGTGTATAAATAGAGGGCCTTGGATGATTGTAAGAGAGGGTAGATTGGTAGTAAATTAGCAATTGTAATAAAATTCTCTAAGTTTTCTTCTTCTTTCTTTTCTCTAGTTTTCTTTTTCTTTATTTTCTTCTTCTTCTTTCTTTCTTTTATTTCCTTCTTTGATTCTCTTTAATTTTATGTTTATGTTTACAATGCCTATGCTAGGCTAAACTTCTATTTGGTTAAGGGTGATTTCAAAGCCCTAGATATGTTTTGTGATTGATTTTCAGATTCTATCTATCATTAATTTTCTATCAAAGTTGCTTATGTTCTTCTACAAGAATTGTTCATGATGTTGTCTTGATTTATTTAGGTGTACAACTAGATAGATCTTAATAATTATCTATTGCTAATTTAGGAGTCTTGATCCGTGTAATTGTCTTGATTTCCTATTCATAAGTGGCAATTTGTGATTAATGATTATGGTCAAGTTTTCAATAATTGCAAAGTGGAACATAACCTAAGTTGAACAATCCGAGCTTATGTGTTTGTTGCTTAGATCAACCTATCTTTCTCATCATAAAGCTGCCATTAAATTGAATTTAGAGAGCTTATTCTAGGTTGTTTAATGGTTAGAGATTAAATAGAGAGCTTGTTCTATTTAACGACAAACTAAGGAAAGATTGGGATAACAGAGCTTGTTGTTATCTACGGTTGTTAACTTTGATAGTTGGTTGATATTGATAGATCTGAAATTGATTCTTAATGATGTCTAGTGGTGGAGAATGAAACCTTAACCATATTTTTCATATTTGATTCTTCTTACTTACTTGTTTTCTTACTTTTCTAGTTTGTTTATTTTTAAAAGTATATTTATTTTTATTGGCTGGTTATACCGCCTAATTTGTATATTAACTTTGTTTTATTTTTATTGGCTGGTTATACTGCCTAATTTAGTATATATATTTTTATTGGCTGGTTATACCGCCTAATTTAGTATATATATTTTTATTGGCTGGTTATACCGCCTTGCATCTTATTCTTATTATTTACTTTAGTTTAAATCTGGCTTCAAAAACCCCTTTTCTTTTATTGTTTTCTTTGAACGTAAGTTATAAACTAATAACTCATAGATTAAAACCCAATCCCTGAGGACTCGACCCTTGCTAATCATTATACTTAGAATTGATCTTTTTAGTGCAAGGTTAAATAAGATACACTCTTTTGGGTGCATCAAATTTTTGGCGCCGTTTCCGGGTGATGCACCCAAAAGAGTGTATCTTATTTATCCTTGCACTAAAAAGATCAATTGTAAGTATAGTAGTTAGCAAGGGTCGAGTCCTCAGGGATTGGGTTTTAGTTTATAAGTTAATAGTTTAAAACTTAAATTCAAGAACAATAAAAGAAAAGGGGTTTTTGAAGCCAGATTTAAACTAAAGTAAATAATAAGAATAAGATGCAAGGCGGTATAACCAGCCAATAAAAATATATATACTAAATTAGGCGGTATAACCAGCCAATAAAAATATATATACTAAATTAGGCGGTATAACCAGCCAATAAAAATAAATATAAAAAATAAGCAAACTAAAAGTAAGAAAACAAATAAGTAAGAAGAATCAAATATGAAAAATATGGTTAAGGTTTCATTCTCCACCACTAGACATCATTAAGAATCAATTTCAGATCTATCAATATCAACCAACTATCAAAGTTAACAACCGTAGATAACAACAAGCTCTGTTACCCCAATCTTTCCTTAGTTTGTCGTTAAATAGAACAAGCTCTCTATTTAATCTCTAACCATTAAACAACCTAGAATAAGCTCTCTAAATTCAATTTAATGGCAGCTTTATGATGAGAAAGATAGGTTGATCTAAGCAACAAACACATAAGCTCGGATTGTTCAACTTAGGTTATGTTCCACTTTGCAATTATTGAAAACTTGACCATAATCATTAATCACAAATTGCCACTTATGAATAGGAAATCAAGACAATTACACGGATCAAGACTCCTAAACTAGCAATAGATAATTATCAAGATCTATCTAGTTGTACACCTAAATAAATCAAGACAACATCATGAACAATTCTTTTAGAAGAACATAAGCAACTTTGATAGAAAATTAATGATAGATAGAATCTGAAAATTAATCACAAAACATGTCTAGGGCTTTGAAATCACCCTTAACCAAATAGAAGTTTAGCCTAGCATAGGCATTGTAAACATAAACATAAAATTAAAGAAAATCTAAGAAGAAAATAAAAGAAAGAAAGAAGAAGAGGAACAATATTAATTATCCAACCTCTTGCTCTCTCTAAAGAAAAAGAAAACTAGAGAAAAGAAAGAAGAAGAAAACTTAGAGAATTTTATTAAAATGGCTAATATCCTACCTATGTACAATATGATTCCTTACAATCATCCAAGGCCCTCTATTTATACACATTTTGGAGGGCTAAATGACAAGAGACAAGCTTTACAAATTTCAAAGGTAGGTATATGACGATTTTGATCAGCCAACTTGATGGTCGATTTCGTCAATATTGGAGGCCTGATCTGATCACATGGTCTTCTAGAAAAAGGTTCCCCTATCAGTTACGGAACCATAGCCGTTGGAATCAGCTCATTTGCTGATGTGGTTAAGCAGATATGGGCAAAATACGAAAACATGTCAGCACAGACGTCATTGCACATCAGCCACCTTGATGGTCGATTTCTTCAATATTGGAGGCCTGATCTGATCACATGGTCTTCTAGACAAAGGTTCCCCTATCAGTTACGGAACCATAGCCATTGGAATCAGCTCATTTACTGATGTGGTGAAGCAGATATGGGCATAATATGAAAACATGTCAGCACAGACGTCATTGCACATCAGCCAACTTGATGGTCGATTTCGCTAGGGAAAACGACTCCGTTTTAAGAAGTGTAAAACATGAAAAAGATAGATATGCCTCTTAGCTTTGCATGGCTACAAATTTCAGCCTTATTGCTTCAGTGAAACTCGAGATATAGCTGATATGGCAAAAGGTGTCGGAACTGAAACTGAACTGGATTTGCCCTTAATTCTAGTAATCTGAAATCACTCAAAGAAACTTGTGAAAAACACCAAATTACATAAAAATATAAAAGATCATAAACACAATTAGACTAAACAATAATAACTCGTATTTGACACAAAACAATAATAAAACATAACTAAAAACTATATAATTATACGAGTTATCACACCCCCACACTTAGATTGTTGCTAGTCCCTAGCAACGACTCAATAAAAATAAAAGAAAATCTAATCTAATCCATTTTCGTAGGAAATCACGGTGGCACTTAGCATGTGACACAAGCCTTTAAACCCCTAGGTGTCCCTAGTGGACGAGTTTAGTCTCGTGAGGGTTTACTAGAACGATACCCACAAACATTGAAAAATTAAAATATAAATAAACTACATATAAATAAACTACATATACTAAAAATATTTACTCCTAATCCTTTCAATACAAATTAGAGACAATATTTGAACAAGTCTTATAAACTAATCAATAGCTTAAAAAAATTTCACAAAAAATCATGCTTGAATGTAAATTGTTTGAGTTAAGCCAATATTAGCATAACATATCTCAATCAAAATAGTGCATGTTCAAATTTAATCTCAACTTCTCACATGGGATACTCTCTTGATTTTCACTCTTTAAAGTAGTGGTAAAGTGTTTACACTCAATCAATCTCATGAAAACACTTCTACCATATGCTTGCTTGTCCACCTATTCTCCACTAAAAGATCATGCAACTTCATAAATCAAGAGGTCTTTAATCAAGGTTGTAATGGGGCCAAGGGGTTTGTAATGTGGTTGAAGAACAAAAGGATAAAGATATCACAAAGGTTCCAAAGAGTTCATAAAGTTTAGAGACATAAAAAGATTATACAAAGAAACTTCTCAAAACTCTTTACAAGTACATAGTCACCTAGGCCGGATATTCATGTTGGGCCTTTTCTTCATTCTAAACAACTTTGTAACATCTTTTTCTTTTTCCACAAATTCAAGAGATGATTCATTTTTTTTTATATAGGAATGTATTTGCCAGTATTCCATTTCTTTTTCTCTTGACTTTTCTTTTCTTTTCCCCCCACACTTATTTCTTGTTTCTAACCAAAAAATATCCCTTGTCTTTGCAACTTGTCTCAAATCATGCTAATTCATCTTTGGAACAAAGGTAAAGATATAAGTATATTTAGGTTAGGGACAAGTTATGGTTACCAAAGAGATAGCTTATTCAATGTAGGCTCAAATTGGTTCACTAAGGGTGTGTTCTCTTGGAACATCAATAAGGGATGGCTGTTTGGCTCTGGCTAAAAATCCTAATGCCTCTATCATATTCATGTTGTCACATGTATCAATATAGTCTCAAACGGTTTAAAGCAAGTTCTAGAGAATCATGTAATCATAAGAGCACTCAAGAAAGAAATTAGATTGATTTGTATAATGCATCAATCATTATAGGCTCAAAAACTCACAAGGATGATTATACAAGTCAGATTAAGTCTAAAAATGCTTCTTTCTCAATCAACATATCATATTAACATTGGCTCATAAAAAGGTTGACATCAAGCTCAATTCTCATGAAAATCTTCTCACTAATAACCAGTTTAGACCTATGCGATTCATATCTCATCATTGTATTAAAAAGGAACTAAAACACACTAAAAATAATAATAATAAAGACTCATAAAAAAAATAGTAGACGAAAATAAAAGAAATCCTAAATCATTCCCCCCACACTTAATTCTTACATTGTCCTCAATGTAAGTCTATTAATCCAAATGAAAGAATCATGTGTAAGAGAAAAGAACTAATAACATAAGAATAGGAATAACTAGACTCAAAACAAAACAAACTCATGCAACCTAAATAATCCTAAAATACTAAACAAAAATTAACAAGTAAACATAAAAAAATAAAAATAAAAACAATAAAAATAAAAATAATAAAAGAAAAGAAAAAGGAAAAGGAAAAGAAAGAGAAAGCAAATCTGAATATGGAAGGTTGGCAATTTCTTCTTTAATTGGGTTGCCTTCCCAATTAACACTTGAGTTAATGTTTTGAACCTAACCAACACCCCTTCTTGGCTTTTTAGGCTTGTCAGGCTCATACATGAAATTTTCCAAATTAATGCGTTTGAGAGGAAGCTTTCTTTGCACAACAGTGGATGCATTCTCCATTACAAGTATTATTCCATCATCCTTTGTGGTGCATATCTCATCGAGGAATGGAGCATATTTTGATACTTGTTGAATGGCATCCACAAACAAGTTGTTTAAGGTTTCTGGCATGTGTTGTTCATGTTCTTCCTCCATGAACTTTGCAAATCTACTAGGAAAAGGTGGAGAAGAAACATTAGTAAAAAGTGGAACCTTAAACGTTACCTCAGGTGCCGAAATACTCTTATTTGGATTTGTAGCTTCATTATCCTCAAGAATAGAATCCATCTCTAATTTTGTCTCATCCTCATCTTGTTCCTCATTCCTCAAGGTCACAATCGTAGCATTCTCCTTTGGGTTAATCATCGTTTGGGCAGGGAGTTCTTCAGATCTTTGTGCTACCCATCCCACCATACTACTAGTCAATTGGATCATTTGCTTTTCCAAACTCTGGATGCTTGCCCTTGTTTCCTGTTGAAATTGCAATGTATCAGTAACAAGAGAATAGACAAGATCTTCTAAAGAAGTACCTGAGTTTTGAGTCATATGTGGTGGTTGAAAAAGATCTGGTTCTTGAGACCATGATTGATTGAAGCTAGATGGATGAGTGTAATTGGCATAAGGATCTACTTCTTGGTAATTTTTCGAGTAGCCATAATTAGTATGATCCCACCATCCCTCATGGTAAGTGTTTGAGTAATGATCATACTGTTGGTCTTGGAACACTTGATGGCCTTGACATCCTCCCATGGCCAATTGTTGAACTGGGGAGGTGAGATTGGCTTGTTGATTCTCCATGTTCATGTATGCGACCAACTCTTCAAGTGTTAGATTGCTCAATTCCATTGTTTTTTTTTTTTTTTTTTTTAAATTTGAAAAGAAAAACTTGTATGTACAAGAAAATAAAACTAATTAGAACTGAAAATAAGAATAAACCAAGTAACAAATAAACTAAAGAAAGCAATCCCCGGCAACGGCGCCAAAAATTTGATGCACCCAAAAGAGTGTATCTTATTTATCCTTGCACTAAAAAGATCAATTGTAAGTATAGTAGTTAGCAAGGGTCGAGTCCTCAGGGATTGGGTTTTAGTTTATAAGTTAATAGTTTAAAACTTAAATTCAAGAACAATAAAAGAAAAGGGGTTTTTGAAGCCAGATTTAAACTAAAGTAAATAATAAGAATAAGATGCAAGGCGGTATAACCAGCCAATAAAAATATATATACTAAATTAGGCGGTATAACCAGCCAATAAAAATATATATACTAAATTAGGCGGTATAACCAGCCAATAAAAATAAATATAAAAAATAAGCAAACTAAAAGTAAGAAAACAAATAAGTAAGAAGAATCAAATATGAAAAATATGGTTAAGGTTTCATTCTCCACCACTAGACATCATTAAGAATCAATTTCAGATCTATCAATATCAACCAACTATCAAAGTTAACAACCGTAGATAACAACAAGCTCTGTTACCCCAATCTTTCCTTAGTTTGTCGTTAAATAGAACAAGCTCTCTATTTAATCTCTAACCATTAAACAACCTAGAATAAGCTCTCTAAATTCAATTTAATGGCAGCTTTATGATGAGAAAGATAGGTTGATCTAAGCAACAAACACATAAGCTCGGATTGTTCAACTTAGGTTATGTTCCACTTTGCAATTATTGAAAACTTGACCATAATCATTAATCATAAATTGCCACTTATGAATAGGAAATCAAGACAATTACACGGATCAAGACTCCTAAACTAGCAATAGATAATTATCAAGATCTATCTAGTTGTACACCTAAATAAATCAAGACAACATCATGAACAATTCTTTTAGAAGAACATAAGCAACTTTGATAGAAAATTAATGATAGATAGAATCTGAAAATTAATCACAAAACATGTCTAGGGCTTTGAAATCACCCTTAACCAAATAGAAGTTTAGCCTAGCATAGGCATTGTAAACATAAACATAAAATTAAAGAAAATCTAAGAAGAAAATAAAAGAAAGAAAGAAGAAGAGGAAGAATATTAATTATCCAACCTCTTGCTCTCTCTAAAGAAAAAGAAAACTAGAGAAAAGAAAGAAGAAGAAAACTTAGAGAATTTTATTAAAATGGCTAATATCCTACCTATGTACAATATGATTCCTTACAATCATCCAAGGCCCTCTATTTATACACATTTTGGAGGGCTAAATGACAAGAGACAAGCTTTACAAATTTCAAAGGTAGGTATATGACGATTTTGATCAGCCAACTTGATGGTCGATTTCGTCAATATTGAAGGCCTGATCTGATCACATGGTCTTCTAGAAAAAGGTTCCCCTATCAGTTACGGAACCATAGCCGTTGGAATCAGCTCATTTGCTGATGTGGTTAAGCAGATATGGGCAAAATACGAAAACATGTCAGCACAGATGTCATTGCACATCAGCCACCTTGATGGTCGATTTCTTCAATATTGGAGGCCTGATCTGATCACATGGTCTTCTAGACAAAGGTTCCCCTATCAGTTACGGAACCATAGCCGTTGGAATCAGCTCATTTGCTGATGTGGTGAAGCAGATATGGGCATAATACGAAAACATGTCAGCACAAACGTCATTGCACATCAGCCAACTTTATGGTCGATTTCGCTAGGGAAAACGACTCCGTTTTAAGAAGTGTAAAACATGAAAAAGATAGATATGCCTCTTAGCTTTGCATGGCTACAAATTTCAGCCTTATTGCTTCAGTGAAACGCGAGATATAGCTGATATGGCAAAAGGTGTCGGAACTGAAACTGAACTGGATTTGCCCTTAATTCTAGTAATCTGAAATCACTCAAAGAAACTTGTGAAAAACACCAAATTACATAAAAATATAAAAGATCATAAACACAATTAGACTAAACAATAATAACTCGTATTTGACACAAAACAATAATAAAACATAACTAAAAACTATATAATTATACGAGTTATCACCGGGGATTGCTTTCTTTAGTTTATTTGTTACTTGGTTTATTCTTATTTTCAGTTCTAATTAGTTTTATTTTCTTGTACATACAAGTTTTTCAAATTTAAAAAAAAAAAAAAAAACGATGGAATTGAGCAATCTAACACTTGAAGAGTTGGTGGCATACATGAACATGGAGAATCAACAAGCCAATCTCACTTCCTCAGTTCAACAATTGGCCATGGGAGGATGTCAAGGCCATCAATGGTTCCAAGACCAACCGCATGATCATTACTCCAACACTTACCATGAGGGATGGTGGGATCATACTAATTATGGCTACTCGAAAAATTACCAAGAAGTAGATCCTTATGCCAATTACACTCATCCATCTAGCTTCAATCAATCATGGTCTCAAGAACCAGATCTTTTTCAACCACCACATATGACTCAAAACTCAGGTACTTCTTTAGAAGATCTTGTCTATTCTCTTGTTACTGATTCTTTGCAATTTCAACAGGAAACAAGGGCAAGCATCCAGAGTTTGGAAAAGCAAATGAGCCAATTGGCTAGTAGTATGGTGGGATGGGTAGCACAAAGATCTGAAGAACTCCCAGCCCAAACGATGGTTAACCCAAAGGAGAATGCTACTATTGTGACCTTGAAGAATGAGGAACAAGATGAGGATGAAACAAAATTAGAGATGGATTCTATTCTTGAGGATAATGAAGCCAAAGATCCAAATAAGAGTATTTCGGCACCTGAGGTAACGTTTAAGGTTTCACTTTTTACTAATGTTTATTCTCCACCTTTTCCTAGTAGATTTGCAAAGTTCAAGGAGGAAGAACATGAACAACACATGCCGGAAACCTTAAACAACTTGTTTGTGGAGGTCATTCAACAAGTATCAAAATATGCTCCATTCCTCGATGACATATGCACCACAAAGGATGATGGAATAATACTTGTAATGGAGAATGCATCCACTGTTGTGCAAAGAAAGCTTCCTCTCAAACGCATAAATTTGGGAAATTTCATGTATGAGCCTGACAAGCCTAAAATGCCAAGAAGGGGTGTTGGTTAGGTTCAAAACACTAAATCAAGTGCTAATTGGGGGAGGCAGCCTAATTAGTGAAAGCATTGCCAAACTGCCATCCTCAGATTTGCTCTCTTTTTCTTTATCTTTTTCTTATGTTTCTTTGCTAATTGTGTTTAGTGTTTCTAAGTTCATTTAGGCTGCATAAGTTTATTTTGTTTATTAGTTCTTTTCACTTACACATGATTCTTTCATTTGGGATTAATAGCATTACATTAATGACAATGTAAGAATTATGTGTGGGGGGAAGAATTTAGGATTTTATTTAGAGTGTTTTGTTTTTGAGTCTTTTTATGTTGTTTTTCTTTCTGATCCTTGTTTTGAAAATAACTAGATGTAAATATAATTTTTAATTTTTTTTAACCCCGGTTAAATGGCGGATAACGGTACTCCGTGATTATTTAAGTCGGTTCCATCAGCTACCCACAAAACTGATATTGTATATAAATTTCTCTTTCAATTTCTCTTTCATTTTTTTTTTCTTTTTTCAGAATGGATGATATTCTCACAAGATTGCAGAAACGATTTCCTCCTTTTCCTCGAAATATTTTACTGAAGCTTTACCAAGTTCGATTTGAAAGATTAAGAATGCTTATGCACAAAGGGATTCCTGGAGACATACGTTGGATAATTGAAGCCAAGCTACGTGAAGATGAATATCTTTCTGTTTTACATTTACCAGGTACAGGTAGAAGCACTTTTGCAAAGAAGCGACGAGCAAAGCGCATGAGTTCAAATTGCCACAAATGTGCACGATGGACGTGTAACGGTAAATGTCGTTCTATTGGGATTTCGTCCTCTAATCGAGATGATAAAATTGAATTCATTAAGGATGGACTGAGTAAGGAGAATTTGGGTAATATCCAACTTTCTCTTGAGACGCATCCTAGTGGAGACGTACAAAGAGAAATTCCTGATTTATGGCCGCAATTCCAAAGGGAATGGCAACATCTTGGGAAACTAATGTTAAAAGACCCTGTTTGCCAGCTTGTAAGAAAACTGGATGGGAAGCATATCCTCGACTCATAGAAGGCGTTTAAGCCGTTTCTGGACGTAAAACCAGAGGAAGATGCCAAATACACTTTCGGCGACATTATTACTCTTGACTTTTACGGTTGATTTTTCTTCTCTTTTTGATTTTCTTCCTGAAATCACGCAAAAATCTTTTGTTAGGTTAACATTTTCTTCTGACAGGTCAGATACACTTTCGGCGACATTATTACTCTTGTCTGATTCACTACTCAGTCCTCTATATATTACACCATGTACTAATTCTCTTTCAGGCACTCGACAATTAAAAAAAATGGAAAGTACTTCGTCCCAGCGCATTAAAAAAATTTGTGTCTTTGGAGGTGCTTATCCAGGGAAAAATAACATATTCGCTGATGAAGCCATAAGAGTTGGAGTAATACTTGCCCAACAAAAGATCCACTTGATTTATGGAGGCGGTAGTACGGGTTTAATGGGAGCAGTCGCTACAGCAGCACACGTCGGAGGAAGTCCAGTTCTAGGAATCGTGCCAAAACTATTCACAAGTTTTTGTGGACCTACCGTGGGTAAGGAAATACAAGTCTGGAGTATCCCTGAACGGATGACAATCATGTACCATTCTGCCAATGCATTCATTGCTCTACCAGGAGGTCTGGGTACATTGGAAGAAATAGCTTGCGTGGCTTCTTGGTCATCTTTGGTCACAAATAAGAAACCCATCGGTTTGCTTAATATTAATGGTTATTTTAGTAATTTGCTTTCATATTTAGATAATGCTGTGGATAATGGATTCATGTTTTCAGAGGCAAGGAGAACCATAATTTCTGCTACAGCCATTGAAGATTTACTCAAAAAGCTCCAAGCTTATGAGTGTTTATCTGCTACGGTTGTTTCGCAAACGCTCGGAAAAAGAAAAAGAGATATGGACGAGCAAGGAGTGGATTGTACTTTGTCTTTGTGACATTATCTAACATTTTGTTTGTTGTGTCTCAGTTATAATAAGTGGTTAGCAACCTCTACAGGTAATATATCCTAAATTTTACCTTCAAAAAAAAAAAAAAAAAAAAAAAGAAAGAAATTTGTGTTTTAAGCCATTTAAAAGTATTCATTCTGAACAAGGTCTGAGTAAGGGAGACTTGAGACATACCTTGTCAGTTTGATTTTAATATGTTTATGTTTACTTGTTAATTTTTGTTTAGTATTTTAGGATTATTTAGGTTGCATGGTTTTGTTTTGTTTTGAGTCTTAGTTGTTCCTATTCTTATGTTATTAGTTCTTTTCTCTTACACATGATTCTTTCATTTGGGTTAATAGACTTACATTGAGGACAATGTAAGAATTAAGTGTGGGGGGAATGATTTAGGATTTCTTTTATTTTTGTCTACTATTTTTTTTTTATGAGTCTTTATTATTATTATTATTTTTTTAGTGTGTTTTAGTTCCTTTTTAATACAATGATGAGATATGAATTGCATAAGTCTAAAACAGATTTATTAGTGAGAAGATTTTCATGAGAATTGAGCTTGATGTCAACCTTTTTATGAGCCAATGTTAATATGATATGTTGATTGAGAAAGAAGCATGTTTAGACTTAATCTGACTTGTATAATCATCCTTGTGAGTTTTTGAGCCTATAATGATTGATGCATTATACAAATCAATCTAATTTCTTTCTTGAGTGCTCTTATGATTACATGATTCTCTAGAACTTGCTTTAAACCGTTTGAGACTATATTGATACATGTGACAACATGAATATGATAGAGGCATTAGGATTATAACCAGAGCCAAACAGCCATCCATTATTAATGTTCTAAGAAAACATCCCCACTAGTGAGCCAATTTGAGCCTACATTAAATATGCTGTTTTATTGGTAACCACAACTTACACCTAGCCTAAATATACTTATATCCTTACCCTTGTTCTAAAGATGGATTATATATTTTGGGACATATTGCAAAAAAACAAGGGATATTTTTAGTTAAAAATTTGGGTTAGAAACAAGAAATAAGTGTGGGGGGAAAAGAAAAGAAAAGTCAAGAGAAAAAGAAATGGAATACTGGCAAATATATTCCTATGTAAAAAAAAAATATGAATCATCTCTTGAATTTGTGGAAAAAGAAAAAGATGTTACAAAGTTGTTTAGAATGAAGAAAAGGCCCAACATGAATATCCGGCCTAGGTGACTATGTACTTGTAAAGAGTTTTGAGAAGTTTCTTTGTATGATCTTTTTATGTCTCTAAACTTTATGGACTCTTTGGAACCTTTGTGATATCTTTATCCTTTTGTTCTTCAACCACATTACAAACCCCTTGGCCCCATTACAACCTTGATTAAAGACCTCTTGATTTATGAAGTTGCATGATCTTTTAGTGGAGAATAGGTGGACAAGCAAGCATATGGTAGAACTATTTTCATGAGATTGATTGAGTGTAAACACTTTACCACTACTTTAAAGAGTGAAAATCATGAGAGTATCCCATGTGAGAGGTTGAGATTAAGTTTGAATATGCACTATTTTGATTGAAATATGTTATGTTAATATTGGCTTAACTCAAACTATTTACATTCAAGCAAGAATTTTTGTGAATTTCTTTAAGCTATTGATTAGTTTTTAAGACTTGTCCAATGATTATCTCTAATTTATATTGGAAGGATTAGTTATAATTATTATTTTTAGTTTTTCTTATGTCTTCAATGTTTGTGGGTATCGTTCTAGTAAACCCTCACGAGACTAAACTCGTCCACTAGGGACACCTAGGGGTTTAAAGGCTTGTGTCACATGCTAAGTGCCACCGTGATTTCCTACGAAAATGGATTAGATTAGATTTTCTTATTTTATTGAGTCGTTGCTAGGGACTAGCAACAATCTAAGTGTGGGGGACTAGCAACAATCTAAGTGTGGAAGGATTAGTTATGTTTTATTATTGTTGTGTCAAATATGAGTTATTATTGTTTAGTCTAATTGTGTTTATGATCTTTTATATTTTTATGTAATTTGGTGTTTTTCACAAGTTTCTTTGAGTAATTTCAGATTACTAGAATTAAGGGCAAATCCAGTTCAGTTCCAGTTCCGACACCTTTTTCCATATCAGCTATATCTCGAGTTTCACTGAAGCAATAAGGCTGAAAGTTTAACCGTGCAAAGTTAAGAGGCATATCTATCTTTTTCATGTTTTACACTTCTTGAAACGGAGTCGTTTTCCCTAGCGAAATCGACCATCAAGTTGGCTGATGTGCAATGACGTCTGTGCTGACCTGTTTTCGTATTTTGCCCATATCTTCTTATCCACATCAGCAAATGAGATGATTTTAACGGCTATGGATCAGTAACGGATAGGGGAACATTTCCCTAGAAGACGATGTGATCAGATCAGGCCTCCAAAATTGACAAAATCGACCATCAAGTTGGCTGATCAAAATTGTCATACAATATGACGAAAATTGTTAGAAAAATGCACCCACCTATTATACCTACCTTTGAAATTTGTAAAGCTTGTCTCTTGTCATTTAGCCTTCCAAAATGTGTATAAATAGAGGGCCTTGGATGATTGTAAGAGAGGGTAGATTGGTAGGAAATTAGCCATTATAATAAAATTCTCTAAGTTTTCTTCTTCTTCTTTCTTTTCTCTAGTTTTCTTTTTCTTTATTTTCTTCTTCTTCTTTCTTTCTTTTATTTCCTTCTTAGATTCTCTTTAATTTTATGTTTATGTTTACAATGCCTATGCTAGGCTAAACTTCTATTTGGTTAAGGGTGATTTCAAAGCCCTAGACATGTTTTGTGATTGATTTTCAGATTCTATCTATCATTAATTTTCTATCAAAGTTGCTTATGTTCTTCTACAAGAATTGTTCATGATGTTGTCTTGATTTATTTAGGTGTACAACTAGATAGATCTTGATAATTATCTATTGCTAGTTTAGGAGTCTTGATCCGTGTAATTGTCTTGATTTCCTATTCATAAGTGGCAATTTGTGATTAATGATTATGGTCAAGTTTTCAATAATTGCAAAGTGGAACATAACCTAAGTTGAACAATCCGAGCTTATGTGTTTGTTGCTTAGATCAACCTATCTTTCTCATCATAAAGCTGCCATTAAATTGAATTTAGAGAGCTTATTCTAGGTTGTTTAATGGTTAGAGATTAAATAGAGAGCTTGTTCTATTTAACGACAAACTAAGGAAAGATTGGGATAACAGAGGTTGTTGTTATCTACGGTTGTTAACTTTGATAGTTGCTTGATATTGATAGATCTGAAATTGATTCTTAATGATGTCTAGTGGTGGAGAATGAAACCTTAACCATATTTTTCATATTTGATTCTTCTTACTTACTTGTTTTCTTACTTTTCTAGTTTGTTTATTTTTAAAAGTATATTTATTTTTATTGGCTGGTTATACCGCCTAATTTGTATATTAACTTTGTTTTATTTTTATTGGCTGGTTATACCGCCTAATTTAGTATATATATTTTTATTGGCTGGTTAAAGTAAAGAAAAAGATGTTACAAAGTTGGTTAGAATGAAAATAAATATACTTTTAAAAATAACCAGCCAATAAAAATATATATACTAAATTAGGCGGTATAACCAGCCAATAAAAATAAAACAAAGTTAATATACAAATTAGGCGGTATAACCAGCCAATAAAAATAAATATACTTTTAAAAATAAACAAACTAGAAAAGTAAGAAAACAAGTAAGTAAGAAGAATCAAATATGAAAAATATGGTTAAGGTTTCATTCTCCACCACTAGACATCATTAAGAATCAATTTCAGATCTATCAATATCAAGCAACTATCAAAGTTAACAACCGTAGATAACAACAAGCTCTGTTACCCCAATCTTTCCTTAGTTCGTCGTTAAATAGAACAAGCTCTCTATTTAATCTCTAACTATCAAACAACCTAGAATAAGCTCTCTAAGTTCAATTTAATAGCAGCTTTATGATGAGAAAGATAGGTTGATCTAAGCAACAAACACATAAGCTCGGATTGTTCAACTTAGGTTATGTTCCACTTTGCAATTATTAAAAACTTGACCATAATCATTAATCACAAATTGCCACTTATGAATAGGAAATCAAGACAATTACACGGATCAAGACTCCTAAACTAGCATTAGACAATTATCAAGATTTATTTAGTTGGCCACCTAAACAAATCAAAACATCATCATGAACAATTTTAATGGAAGAACATAAGCAACTTTGATAGAAAACAATGATAGATAGATTCTGAAAATCAATTGCAAAACATGTCTAGGGCTTTGAAATCACCCTTAACCAAATAAAAGTTTAGCCTAGCATAGACATAGATAATATATACATAAAACTAAAAAGAAAATAAAAGAATGGAGAAGAAGAAGAAGAATGATGATCCTTTGAGTCTCATCAAAAGATGTCTAGTTTGTGACTCAAAAGATGGTATTTATAGAGCTTTCAAACCCTGACAATAAGTCCTTGCCGCACAAGTAAGCCTGGAGGTGCAAAAATCACATTTTTGCCTTTTTTTCAGATTTGCGATTAGGGTTTTTCTGGCTACAGGGTTCTTTAGGGAGATCTTCTAGCGCCATTTTGAATTCCCATTTCTTATCTGATTTGGTCCCATAATATATTGTTGGAAAGATAATCAAGTCAACTTCAAAAGTCAAGAAGGAAGTTTCTTCAAATAAAGAGTCTATCATCATGTTTTCCTTATAACAAGCTCTGGAGGTCAAATCTGCCTGATTGCTTTTCAACCAGAAATTGATATTTTTGACTCCCAAGTCTTCTTCCATCTTGTGATTACGATTTTGTAAGCTATTTACCATCATTATTGACATCTTTTGTACCTAAAATTCAAAAATATATTATAAGTAAACAAGATAAAGATCGAAAACATAACAAAAACTAAAGGTAGAAAGGCATAAAATGTATATTTTATTAGCTTGTCATATCTTTTTAGATATATGGATTTCTTTAATTGAAGGAAAAAATACATTTTCATGCATTGCATTTTCTATGTTATGCATTTTATTTAAATGTGTGATTTTTGCTATGATATTTTCCATGACATTATTATTATTTTAATTCACATTTTATGATCTTATATTTGTTTTCCACATGATTTTGAATGTTTCATGATATCCTATGTTTTCTATTTAGTTACTTTTGTCATATTGTTTAGTATATACCATGTTCATGCATTATTATTTTCTTTTTCATGCATATTATATGTTAGCATTATTTTAATTCCATTTCATTTCTTGTCATTTAGATCATATTCCATGTCATTTAGGTTATTTTATTTATAACATACCATGTCATTTAAAATATGCCATATCATTTAGAATTGCCATATCATTTAAATAATTTTATCTCATTTAGAATATATCATGATAATTAAGATTTTTTCATTTTACCTAGAATATACTATGTCATTTGAATTATGTCATATCATTTAGGTTGCATTATATTACCTAGCTTTGCCATGTCATTTTATTTATGTCATTAATAAATGAATATCTTTCTTTAAAAAAAAATGAAAATGATTCGGAAAGTTTTCCAAATGAATAAAAATTTCTATATTTTGCCGATTTTGTCGGGGAATGTAGGAAAATTTTGAATTAATAAATTTCGGATCATTTTCAATTTAAAGGAGAATTATTTTTCCTGAATTGGGAATTAACTTGAAATACTAAATTAAAAACCAACTTTTTACCGAGATTTGAAATAACACACGATTAATAAGGTACCGATTTATACGGGCGTTGTGGGGGTGCTAATCCTTCCCCGCATGTAACCGACTCTAGAACCCGCCTCTTTGATTTCTCTGGTTTATAACGCAGACCCGAAATTGGTTTTAAAAAATGTTTTAATTAATTTTAAAATGTTTTATAAAACTGGTTTTAATAGGTGGCCGATCACACCTAGCTAAAAAAGATTGGTCGCGACTCCATGTCTTTTTACAAGGCCGTTTTCATACCCTTGACCTTTTTATTATTTCTAGAGGAATTAAGTCATCTTTTCCTCTACTTCTGTTTCCCCTTCACTCGAATGGGTTCCTCGCGATCCGGGATCACGTATCGACACCTTCATTTTTTTAGAGGAATTAAGTCGACTTTTCCTCGTTTTTTTATGTCACGCCTAACGAAAAAATAAAGTCTCACGATGAGACTTGTTATTGTTATATTTTTTAGGTTGCGACAGCTTGGCGACTCCGCTGGGGAATTTTTAGAGAGTTAGGCCTAGAATTAGTCGTGTGTTATCAAAGTCTCGATTTTGTTGATTTAATTGGTATTTAATTTTAATTCTCACATTTTTTTTTAAATAAGGAGAATTTTGAAAATAATAAAATGTTTTTGAATATGGTCATACTCATATGCATGCATTTTATTATTATTATTTTTTTAGTTATTTAATGTTGTATGTTATAATTGCTTGTTGGTTAATGCGTTACACTATTCTTGGTCTTTGTTTTAATAAATTGTTGGAGTATTTAGAATAAGTGGTATAGAATAGGTGGTGATAGGATTGTTTTGTTCCTCCGCACACACTCACTTGCAGTTGCATAACATGAACTCTCTATTCGGATTCCGTCCTTATAAGTGGGAGTAAGTAACTACACTACGCCTTCGTGATGATCCTCCGTATGTGCTTGTGAAACACTTTCGGAGTATAAAGTACCTAATGGCTTCGTGATGATCCTCCGTATGGGCTTAGGAAAATATACTCTAACGAATTGTACCCGCTTTTATCGTGGTGCCTTACTAGCCTTCACCGACGACAGTGAGGAGCAATTCGGGGCCTTTAGAATCGATTCACGCTCACTTAGTGAACCTAGGCATGCCGGATTTTCGTTAGATATACCAAAGTTAGGAACACATGGAGGGACATTTCTAACCTTTTATTATCTATTTTTACATCTCAAATAAGTTTTGTAAACCGGGCAAAGATGAACATACATCGCCTATAATAAATGTGATACTCCGCTCCAAAGGCACCGTGATGCCTATATAAGTAGATATTGTTGGGGCAAGTGTTCACTAACTTTTTGAAATTCAAAATACAAACATTCTTTTTCAAACATTTTTTTTTGCATTTTTCATGCATATGTGAGTAGAGCATGTACATTCATGGTTGTATTTTTTATCTCATTCTTTGAAATAAACAGTTGGTAATAATCTCATTCGATGATTTCATAAACCGGTAGTGTTACATGAACATTTGCATATTGTACCATAATAGGATCCATTATTCCGAAATTCTTTTGAAAATAATATGTGTGGTTTTTCATGGAGAAAACATGTTTCAAAAAATTGTAGATTAAATGTGGAGGCAAATCTCGCATAATGAGATTTTTGAATAATCAAAATTTGGTCCCACCATTTTTGTGTGGCCATCGATTTCTTTGTGTATACCATGGTGCCAATTCATTTATTCTTTGCATGTATCATTTTGACATGATGTTACAGTCATAAGCATGTATGTTCATTCATTGTAGAATACAGTCATAGTCAGCATAATTTTTCTGTATATATCCCTGCAGTAATTTGCTTATTCTTTACATGCATCATGTTGGCATCAGGTTGCACACATGGCATACATAGTCATCATAATTTCTTTGAACGCTTCATGCATTCATCATCAGTATATCCATGCATATAGGAATAGAACATGTACATTCATAATTGTATTCTTAAATCTCATGACATTTTCATTTGCATGAAAGGGGTTAGAGATATGAGGAATGAATCAGAGGAACGAATGGATGCTTTGGAACACAATCAAGAGAAGTTTAGACATGAAATCCGGGAAGTGAAAGAACAACTCGCCAAATTGCTGAAAATGTTTGAGGATATGGGTAAGATTAAGGGGGAACTTACTCAAGGCTCTGCATCGCCTTCGGATCAACCAAAGCCTTCAGGTCCAGAACATACAATCCTTGCTAGATCTTGCGCTTGGCAGTGTTACAAAGGGTGCAACCCTGATGAAATTGTAGACAAAATCATGAAAATGATTAAACCAAAGAGCCTGATACCAAAGACAGAAATCACGGATCCTGTACCATACCTGCAAACTGCTCTAAGTCCAAACCAGTATCCCTACCCTACTATGGCTCAATTATCCACGAGGATGATCACTACTAGATCCCTGAATCCTACTCCACCACCACCAACTGCCAGTTCGTACCATTTCCCTCATCAATCTCCTTATCAAGCATCCGGGATAGGAACCTCGAGTTATATACAACCTCCAAGGGTCCCGTGTCCAAATCCATACCCTTGCCTTGTTATTTGGCCATCTCCTTATGTAAACACTCCGGTTCGAACCTTAGTGCCACCACCAAGTGCTCCAACTCCTAGGCCATGTGTGATTAAGAAACAACCCAAAAACAAGACTCAAGAGCAGTATGATCCCATTCCAATCAGCTACCGAGAGCTTCTCCCTATACTGATCCAAAATCACATGGTTGCCTGTATCCCGCTGAATCCCCTGTTACCACCATATCCAAAGTGGTATAATCCAAATGCAAGATGTGATTATCACTGGGGAATTGTTGGTCATAGCATTGAAGACTGCATAGCATTAAAAAATAAAGTGCAATCTCTTATACAGATCAAGTGGATCTATCCAATGGCGCTGATTGATAGAGGGCTGGGAAAGCGTCATTAGGATTGGGAGATTTACGGCAATGATGTAGAAAGACTTTGGTCTGATATGATGCAGTAAGATTTCACTTTTTCAGTAGCCGGCTCTTATAGCCTTAGGATGCTAGGAAGAATAAAGTGCTTGTAAAGACAGTTTTAACCACCGCTCATGATTTTGTAAACATGGTTTATACCATTGTGAATGTTGATTTGGGAATGAATTGGTTGTGCTTCAATTTATGAGATATTGATGATTAAGTTCCTCCGATTCTTATGTCCTCCATGATATCTTCCCCTTTTAATTTTGCATCCGATCAATCATTTGTCATACCATACATTCATACATGCATCTTGATAGTATCAGGTGATATTCATGACAAACATAGTCAGCATGATTTTTCTATATGTTCATGCACTAATTTGCTTACTACATACATCATGTTAGCATTAGGTCCCATTCATAATACACATGGTCATCATGAGTTTCTTTTTATATACTCTGTGTCAATCATTGTTTACATGCATCATAATTGACATCGTGTTGCATTCATAATGTATACGATCATTCATTGGGAAATAATTTGGAAAATACATAGTCATTCATTGCATATATCCGTGCATTGATTTGTTTATTCTTTGCTTGCAGCATGTTGGCATCGTGATTGTATTTATTACGTATATAGTCAGCATGTTTCCACTATACATGTTCATACATCATATTGTTTAGGCTTCGCGTGCATCAAATTGCATTCATGGCTCCTTCATCATGACATATATTTGGGGGGAATAAAATGGAAGTTGGCTTGGCTTCAAGAGTCTTTGAAAGAATTTCCATTTCAAATAAGAGGTATAAGAAGTACTGAGTACCTTTCTAATACAGGCTAGAGCTATGGAGAATGAACAAGCTGCCCGAATGGAAAGAATGGAAAGGGCACATGAAGAATTGCTAGAAAAGTTGGCAAAATCTGAAGCATAATCTAAAGATGATATGATTAAATTGATGGAGCTGATGTCCGCCGTAATCAAGGGAAAAGGTCTTTGCTGCCAAAGAAGGGTTAGAGGCACAAAAGGGTCAGAATGAGGTCGTAATGATGGATGACCAGAACACAGTTAACCCTAGCAACTCCCTGAACTTAGACGACCCAGTTGAACGAGAAAAGTTGAAAATGGTTGCAGTAAAAGAGGTAGAGTTGGCAGATTCCGAAGGGAAACATTTGTTAGATGAAAGGCTCCGAGCAATAGAAAATACAAATATATTCGGGAGTGTGGATGAGAAAGAATGATGCTTGGTCCTCGATTTAGTCATTCCTCCTAAATTCAAGGTCCCTAACTTTGTGAAATATGATGGGGCGATTGATCCGTCAACCCACATCACTATATTCTGCCTAAAGATGACAAGTCATATAGATGATGATAAGCTTCTGATTCACTACTTTCAGGATAGCCTCAGGGGGTCCGCAATTAGGTGGTATGGTTAGTTGAGGAAAGATCAGATGCACTCTTGGAATGATTTGGCCATGGCATTTCTAAACCAGTACAAGCATATGACCGAAATGACACCTGACCATCTCACTTTGCAAAATATGTAGTAAAGAGCTACTGAGAGCTTCCAAGAGTATGCTCAGAGGTGGAGGAACATGTCCACCCAAGTACAACCACCTTTGACACAAAAAGAAATCAACGTCCTTTTTGTGAGTACACTCCGGGCCTCGTACTATGATAGACTCATCAGTAATGGCTCGAAGAATTTTGCTAATATGGTAATCTCAGGGGAGATGATTGAGAATGCTATCGTGAATGGGAAACTTGAAGGAGAAGGAACATCCATTGCCGAGAGAAATAGGGTACCTAGAAAGAAATAGGAAGATGTCCAAGCTATGAAAGATTTTGTCCCATATTCCCAATTTTCTTCATACCAATCATGTTATTCTACTGAGATATCTCCAAGCCGTTATCCTTACCCACCCACCCAAGCACCTAATCCTATACCAGTTCTTGCAACAAGGCCCACTTCCAGAAAATGACCACGAGATAACCAAGAAATAATTCCAATCCTAATCCCTGATCTACTACCATTTCTAATAAAGAATCAGTACCTTACCTCGGTACCTTTGAAAATAGTTCCTAATCTATCAGCAATGAGTTATGACCTTGACAACAAGTGTGATTATCACCTGGGGATAATTGGGCATTCAACTGAAAAATGCAGACAATTGAGGGAAAGGATTGAAGGTCTTATCCGCATTGGTATCTTTACACCGGAGCTTATCAATCAGTAGAAGACCGCTTTGCCGTAAATAAGTTTCTTTCAGGGTTTTAGGAGGAGAATTACTACCTTTGAAGGATGTCAATAGGAGCATTTTGATTCATGTAGTTTCAGACTATTAGGATGAAAACACTTGTCTCATGTCGACATTCATATGAATTAAATGAATTTTGAATTTTAAATGCTTTCTGCTTGTTGTTTTAACAATAATTTGAGATTGCAAAAACAAGCATTAAGGAAGTTTTAATAATGGATAGTCTCGAGAATATTGATGATCATTGTTACAAATGACCCAATACCCTCTCCCCCTCTGTTTTAGGTTTTTCTAGGCCTAAATCCCTTGAACCAAGACCACTTGAAAAACCTAATGCTTCAAGGAATATGAATGATTGAACTTCATAAAACCATTATCATCATAGAATAAGCAAAGACGTAGATCTTAGTCTAGGCTATGAACAAAGGAAAGAATTTTTTAAAATTTTTTCGAACTTCTTGAAATTAAAACAAATGAGACATTCTTTTAAGAATTTAGATCATGGATTTGGTGTGTGTCAAGATTGTGCTAAAACCATTCATGACCTTTACCAATAACCACAAAACACTAATTACCCCAAACATCACTTCATGATTGATACCCTGGGGCACAATGATTAAACTAGATTATCCCATGTCCCAAATAAAACCCGTTTTTGGATCGTACTTTCCTTGTCCTTTCAAAGAACTCGTATTTGAAACTTAGCCCTTTTAAAATAGACCTAGACTTACTATGTTCCTCATTGATACGAATTCTCATGGTTAATCAAACTGGGGCATCATATGTGGAAATGATGGTTAAATGTTGAAAAAGGATGGACTAACGCATGAATCATTGGGGCATGCAAAAAAAAAAAATTTGTGATATCATGCATATGAGAATTCGAATGATTCCAAAGTGCAAAATGAAATTTTGATTATCTATTCCCCCTGGGGATCGCTTTTCAATGAGAATATTCGTGCTTGATATGATAAATGGCCATCTTTCATATCCTTCCCATAAAGAGAAAATTATCCATAGTCACCCTTTTGAGCCAAAAGAATTTTTTCTTCTTTTAACCCTGATCAAGGATCACCCCCTACACTGGGCGGCAATTGCGAGGAAAGATCACTGAGAAATGAGTCCTAGCTCGAAGACAGATACAAAGCAAATGGAGCCCCGAATAAATACGGGCTCACTCTGTCAAAGAAAAAGAAAAAGGAAAAGATAGCGAAATGAAAGCCAAGAAAAACAAAAAGAAAAAAAATGTGAAGAAGTATGGCAAATGAAAGCCAAAAGTAAAGAAGAAAAAGAGCAAAGTCAAAAGGAATGAAAAATCCAAAAGGGATAAAAGTTTCAAAGAGAATCCTCTTCAAGAAATGATCCTTGATCTGATTACCCTCAAACACATATTTTATGCCTATTTATCCTTTCTTTCTGAACCCTGAACTGTGGCCTACATTACGTGCTTTAAAAGTCCATTTTGATCAAGCATGAATATTTAATTTGAAGGGTTTTTCCTTAGGTTTTATCCCATCTCATCGAATTATCATTTCACTAAGGAAGAATTTAGAATTCTCAAGTGCATGATAAAACAATGAAAAAATGAAAAAATGAAAAAAAGAAAAAAAATGGAAAGAATAGGACTCTAGGGCGAAAACCCAAAAATGGACGGTCTAGAGTAAAATGGGAATTTTCGATGCCATTTATGTTAGTACCAATACTACAAAAGAGAAGGTCATCTTGGAAAAGTGGTCATCGAGGAACATCTACGAATTCCTGAACCTCCAAAATTGTCAGCTCTCATTTGGAGGATTGTCTTCAAAATTGAGATTTTTTCCTTCGAAGATTAAACTTTCCGGTCTAAACATCCTGGCCAATCTTGACGCTTGTCAAAATGCCTTGATATGAAAACTAAAAGAATGTTGAAATTGTTTGATTCTCAAGGAATTCATGATTTATTAAAACCTGTTCCATTCGTGAGCCTAGAAGGGACGGGACATACATTTTGTTGTGAAATTTTCTTTGATCAACCGAAATCTTGTTATACCAAGCCTTGCCAATCACCAAAAAAAAAAAAAAAAACACAGATTGTCACTTAGAGAAATTTTTAACAATGATCATCAGTCTTCAAAAGATTTGTACCTCACACACTGTGGGGTTAATATTCTTGTTCAGAAGTTTTCAAAATAAGAAAACAAATAAAGACATTTTTTTTAAAATACCCATTTTTGATGTTGACATGAGATAAGGTTTTTTTAAAACCCAAAGGTGTGGAACTATTAGGGTTAATCTTGATTTCCAAATACGAGAAGAAGAAATAGAACCCGGCAAGCAGATTTCTGTCAATAAGAATTTGAAGACTGTGGGGGCAAGGAGAATAGTCAAAATGATTAGAAGATATACTCTAATTTGAAGAGGAAAAATAAATTTTCATCACGGGTGATGCACCCAAAAGAGTGTATCTTATTTAACCTTGCACTAAAAAGATAAATTGTAAGTATAGTAGTTAGCAAGGGTCGAGTCCTCAGGGATTGGGTTTTAGTTTATAAGTTAATAGTTTAAAACTTAAATTCAAGAACAATAAAAGAAAAGAGGTTTTTGAAGCCAGATTTAAACTAAAGTAAATAATAAGAATAAGATGCAAGGCGGTATAACCAGCCAATAAAAATATATATACTAAATTAGGCGGTATAACCAGCCAATAAAAATATATATACTAAATTAGACGGTATAACCAGCCAATAAAAATAAAACAAAGTTAATATACAAATTAGGAGGTATAACCAGCCAATAAAAATAAATATACTTTTAAAAATAAGCAAACTAGAAAAGTAAGAAAACAAGTAAGTAAGAAGAATCAAATATGAAAAATATGGTTAAGGTTTCATTCTCCACCACTAGACATCATTAAGAATCAATTTCAGATCTATCAATATCAACCAACTATCAAAGTTAACAACCGTAGATAACAACAAGCGCTGTTATGCCAATCTTTCCTTAGTTTGTCGTTAAATAGAACAAGCTCTCTATTTAATCTCTAACCATCAAACAACCTAGAATAAGCTCTCTAGATTCAATTTAATGGCAGCTTTATGATGAGAAAGATAGGTTGATCTAAGCAACAAACACATAAGCTCGGATTGTTCAACTTAGGTTATGTTACACTTTGCAATTATTGAAAACTTGACCATAATCATTAATCACAAATTGCCACTTATGAATAGGAAATCAAGACAATTACACGGATCAAGACTCCTAAACTAGCAATAGATAATTATCAAGATCTATCTAGTTGTACACCTAAACAAATCAAGACAACATCATGAACAATTCTTGTAGAAGAACATAAGCAACTTTGATAGAAAATTAATGATAGATAGAATCTGAAAATCAATTATAAAACATGTCTAGAGCTTTGAAATCACCCTTAACCAAATAGAAGTTTAGCCTAGCATAGGCATTGTAAACATAAACATAAAATTAAAGAAAATCTAAGAAGAAAATAAAAGAAAGAAAGAAGAAGAGGAAGAATATTAATTATCCAACCTCTTGCTCTCTCTAAAGAAAAAGAAAACTAGAGAAAAGAAAGAAAACTAGAGAAAAGAAAGAAGAAGAAAACTTAGAGAATTTTATTAAAATGGCTAATATCCTACCTATGTACAATATGATCCTCTACAATCATCCAAGGCCCTCTATTTATACACATTTTGGAAGGCTAAATGACAAGAGACAAGCTTTACAAATTTCAAAGGTAGGTATAATAGGTGGGTGAATTTTTCTAACAATTTTCGTCATATTGTATGACAATTTTGATCAGCCAACTTGATGGTCGATTTCGTCAATGTTGGAGGCCTGATCTGATCACATGGTCTTCTAGAAAAAGGTTCCCCTATCAGTTACGGATCCATAGCCATTGAAATCAGCTCATTTGCTGATGTGGATTAGCAGATATGGGCAAAATACGAAAACAGGTCAGCACAGACGTCATTGCACATCAGCCAACTTGATGGTTGATTTCTCTAGGGAAAACGACTCCGTTTCAAGAAGTATAAAACATGAAAAAGATAGATATGCCTCTTAGCTTTGCACGGCTACAAATTTCAGCCTTATTGCTTCAGTGAAACTCTAGATATAGCTGATATGGCAAAATGTGTCGGAACTGGAACTGAACTGGATTTGCCCTTAATTCTAGTAATCTGAAATCACTCAAAGAAACTTGTGAAAAACACCAAATTACATAAAAATATAAAAGATCATAAACGCAATTAGACTAAACAATAATAACTCGTATTTGACACAAAATAATAATAAAACATAACTAAAAACTATATAATTATACGAGTTATCACACCCCCACACTTAGATTGTTGCTAGTCCTTAGCAACGACTCAATAAAAATAAAATAAGAAAATCTAATCTAATCCACTTTCGTAGGAAATCACGGTGGCACTTAGCATGTGACACAAGCCTTTAAACCCCTAGGTGTCCCTAGTGGACGAGTTTAGTCTCATGAGGGTTTACTAGAACGATACCCACAAACATTGAAAAACTAAAATATAAATAAACTACATATACTAAAAATATTTACTCCTAATCCTTTCAATACAAATTAGAGACAATCTTTGAACAAGTCTTATAAACTAATCAATAGCTTAAAGAATTTCACAAAAAATCATGCTTGAATGTAAATTGTTTGAGTTAAGCCAATATTAACATAACATATTTCAATCAAAATAGTGCATATTCAAACTTAATCTCAACTACTCACTCAATCTCATGAAAACAGTTCTACAATATTCTTGCTTGTCCACCTATTCTCCACTATTTAGATCATACAACTTCATGAATCAAGAGGTCTTTAATCAAGGTTGTAATGGGGCCAAGGGGTTTGTAATGTGGTTGAAGAACAAAAGGATAAAGATATCACAAAGGTTCCAAAGAGTTCATAAAGTTTAGCGACATAAAAAGATCATACAAATAAAACTTCTCAAAACTCTTATAAAGCACATAATAACATAGGCTAAATATTCATGTTGAGCCTTTGCATCATTCTAACCAACTTTGTAACATCTTTTTCTTTACTTTAACTAGAAGTTCAAGAGAAGATTTTTTTTTTTTAATATGGGAATGTATTTGACAATGATCCCTTTCTTTTTCTCTTGACTTTTTTCTTTCTTTTCCCCCCACACTTATTTCTTGTTTCTAACCCAAATTTTCAATAAATCTTCTTTGTCTTTGCAACTTGTCTCAAAACATGCTAATTCATCTTTGGAACAAAGGTAAAGATATAAGTATATTTAGGTAAGGGACAAGTTATGGTTACCAAAGAGATAGCTTATTCAATGTAGGCTCAAATTGGTTCACTAAGGGTGTGTTCTCTTGGAACATTAATAATGGATGGCTGTTTGGCTCTGGTTATAATCCTAATGCCTCTATCATATTCATGTTGTCACATGTATCAATATAGTCTCAAACGGTTTAAAGCAAGTTCTAGAGAATCATGTAATCATAAGAGCACTCAAGAAAGAAATTAGATTGATTTGTATAATGCATCAATCATTATAGGCTCAAAAACTCACAAGGATGATTATACAAGTCAGATTAAGTCTAAACATGCTTCTTTCTCAATCAACATATCATTATTAACATTGGCTCATAAAAAGGTTGACATCAAGCTCAATTCTCATGAAAATCTTCTCACTAATAAATCTGTTTTAGACTTATGCAATTCATATCTCATCATTGTATTAAAAAGGAACTAAAACTCACAAAAAAATAATAATAATAATAAAGACTCATAAAAAAAAATAGTAGACAAAAATAAAAGAAATCCTAAATCATTCCCCCCCACACTTAATTCTTACATTGTCCTCAATGTAAGTCTATTAACTCAAATGAAAGAATCATGTGTAAGAGAAAAGAACTAATAACATAAGAATAGGAACAGCTAAGACTCAAAACAAAACAAAACCATGCAACCTAAATAATCCTAAAATACTAAACAAAAATTAACAAGTAAACATAAAAAGATTAAAATCAAACTGACAAGGTATGTCTCAAGTCTCCCTTACTCAGACCTTGTTCAGAATGAATACTTCTAAATTGCTTAAAACACAACAAACTTTTTTTTTTTTTAATTAGCAAAATATGTCCCTTACCCCCTACTAAAATATGACATTGTCCCCAATGTCAAATTTTAAAGGTAGAATTTAGGAGATATTACCTGCAGAGGTTGCTAACCACTTATTATAACTGAGACACAACAAGCAAAATGTTAGATAATGTCACAAAGACAAAGTGCAATCCACTCCTTGCTCGTCCATATCTCTTTTCTTTTTCCGAGCGTTTGCGAAACAACCGTAGCAGATAAACACTCATAAGCTTGGAGCTTTTTGAGTAAATCTTCAATGGTTGTAGCAGAAATTATGGTTCTCCTTGCCTCTGAAAACATGAATCCATTATCCACAGCATTATCTAAATATGAAAGCAAATTACTAAAATAACCATTAATATTAAGCAAACCAATGGGTTTCTTATTTGTGACCAAAGAAGACCAAGAAGCCACGCAAGCTATTTCTTCCAATGTACCCAGACCTCCTGGTAAAGCAATGAATGCATCGGCATAATGGTACATGATTGTTATCCGTTCAGGGATACTCCAGACTTGTATTTCCTTACCCACGGTAGGTCCACAAAAATCTGTGAATAGTTTTGGCACGACTCCTAGAACTGGACTTCCTCCGGCGTGTGCTGCTGTAGCGACTGCTCCCATTAAATCCGTACTACCGCCTCCATAAATCAACTGGATCTTTTGTTGGGCAAGTATTACTCCAACTCTTATGGCTTCATCAGCGAATATGTTATTTTTCCCTGGATAAACACCTCCAAAGACAAAAAAAAATTTTAATGCGTTGGGACGAAGTACTTTCCATTTTTTTTTTGAGTTGCTGAAAGAGAATGAGTACATGGTGTAATATATAGAGGACTGAGTAGTGAATCAGACAAGAGTAATAATGTCACCGAAAGTGTATTTGACCTGTCAGAAGAAAATGTTAACCTAACAAAAGATTTTTGCGTGATTTCAGGAAGAAAATCAAAAAGAGAAGAAAAATCAACCGTAAAAGACCAATAAAGAAAAAACGAGAATAATTACACAAATCGAACAACACGTAAATTAAACCGAAATAAAGTTATTGCAAATCAAACCAAAAGCTGAGAAGTTATTTATTGTAGTTGTGATTGTGGCTCACATCTTCCTCTGGTTTTACGTCCAGAAACGGCTTAAACGCCTTCTATGAGTCGAGGATATGCTTCCCATCCAGTTTTCTTACAAGCTGGCAAACAGGGTCTTTTAACATCAGATTCCCAAGATGTTGCCATTCCCTTTGGAATTGCGGCCATAAATCAAGAATTTCTCTTTGTACGTCTCCACTAGGATGCGTCTCAAGAGAAAGTTGGATATTACCCAAATTCTCCTTACTCAGTCCATCCTTAATGAATTCAATTTTATCATCTCGATTAGAGGATGGAATCCCAATAGAACGACATTTACCGTTACACGTCCATCGTGCACATTTGTGGCAATTTGAACTCATGCGCTTTGCTCGTCGCTTCTTTGCAAAAGTGCTTCTACCTGTACCTGGTAAATGCAAAATAGGAAGATATTCATCTTCACGTACCTTGGCTTCAATTATCCAACGTATGTCTCCAGGAATCCCTTTGTGCATAAGCATTCTTAATCTTTCAAATCGAACTTGGTAAAGCTTCAGTAAAATATTTCGAGGAAAAGGAGGAAATCATTTCTGCAATCTTGTGAGAATATCATCCATCCTGAAAAAAATGAAAAAAAAATTGAAAGAGAAATTGGAAGAGAAATTTATATACAATATCAGTTTTGTGGGTAGCTGATGGAACCGATTTAAATAATCACGGAGTACCGTTATCCGCCATTTAACCGGGGTTAAAAAAAATAAAAATTATATTTACATCTAGTTATTTTCAAAACAAGGATCAGAAAGAAAAACAACATAAAAAGACACAAAAACAAAACACTCTAACTAAAATCCTAAATTCTTCCCCCCACACATAATTCTTACATTGTCATTAATGTAATGCTATTAATCCCCCAATGCAAGAATTATATGTAAGAGAAAAGAACTATTAAACAAAAGAAACTTATGCAGCCTAAATGAACTTAAAAACAGTAAACACAATTAACAAAGAAACATAAGAAATAAAAATAAAAACAACAAAAATAATAAAAGAAAAAGGAAAAGAAAGAGAAAGAGAAAGAGAAAGCAAATCTGAATATGGAAGGTTGGCAATTTCATCTTTAATTGGGCTGCCTTCCCAATTAACACTTGAGTTAGTGTTTTGAATCTAACCAACACCCCTTCTTGGCTTTTTAGGCTTGTCAGGCTCATACATGAAATTTCCCAAATTTATGCGTTTGAGAGGAAGCTTTCTTTGCACAGCAGTGGATGCATTCTCCATTACAAGTATTATTCCATCATCCTTGGTGGTGCATATCTCATCGAGGAATGGTGCATCTTTTGGTACTTGTTGAATGGCATCCACAAATAAACTGTTTAAGGTTTCCAAGATGTCTTGTTCATGTTCCTTCTCCTTGAACTTTGCGAATCTACTAGGAAAAGGTGGAGAAGAAACATTAGCAAAAATTGGAATCTTAAACGTTACCTCCGGTGTCGAAATACTCTTATTTGGATCTGTGGCTTTATTATCCTCAAGAATAGAATTCATCTCTAATTTTGTCTCATCCTCATCTTGTTCCTCATTCCTGAAGGTCACAATAGTAGCATTCTCCTTTGGGTTAATCATCGTTTGGGCTGGGAGTTCTTCAGATGTTTGTGCTACCCATCCCACCATACTACTAGCCAATTGGCTCATTTGCTTTTCCAAACTCTGGATGCTTGCCCTTGTTTCCTGTTGAAATTGCAAAGTATTAGTAACAAGAGAATAGACAAGATCTTCTAAAGAAGTACCTGAGTTTTGAGTCATATGTGATGGCTGAAAAAGATCTGATTCTTGAGACCATGATTGATTGAAGATAGATGGATGAGTGTAACTGGCATAAGGATCTACTCCTTGGAAATTTTTTGAGTAGCCATAATTAGTATGATCCCACCATCCCTCATGGTAAGTGTTTGAGTAATGATCATGCAGTTGGTCTTGGAACACTTGATGGCCTTGACATCCTCCCATGGCCAATTGTTGAACTGGGGAGGTTAGATTGGCTTGTTGATTCTCCATGTTCATGTATGCCACCAACTCTTCAAGTGTTAGATTGCTCAATTCCATTGTTTTTTTTATTTTATTTTTTTTTGAAAATTTGATAAGAAAAACTTCTATGTACAAGAAAATAAAACTAATTAGAACTGAAAATAAGAATAAACCAAGTAACAAATAAACTAAAGAAAGCAATCCCCGGCAACGGCGCCAAAAATTTGATGCACCCAAAAGAGTGTATCTTATTTAACCTTGCACTAAAAAGATAAATTGTAAGTATAGTAGTTAGCAAGGGTCGAGTCCTCAGGGATTGGGTTTTAGTTTATAAGTTAATAGTTTAAAACTTAAATTCAAGAACAATAAAAGAAAAGAGGTTTTTGAAGCCAGATTTAAACTAAAGTAAATAATAAGAATAAGATGCAAGGCGGTATATCCAGCCAATAAAAATATATATACTAAAATAGGCGGTATAACCAGCCAATAAAAATATATATACTAAATTAGGCGGTATAACCAGCCAATAAAAATAAAACAAAGTTAATATACAAATTAGGCGGTATAACCAGCCAATAAAAATAAATATACTTTTAAAAATAAGCAAACTAGAAAAGTAAGAAAACAAGTAAGTAAGAAGAATCAAATATGAAAAATATGGTTAAGGTTTCATTCTCCACCACTAGACATCATTAAGAATCAATTTCAGATCTATCAATATCAACCAACTATCAAAGTTAACAACCGTAGATAACAACAAGCTCTGTTATCCCAATCTTTCCTTAGTTTGTCGTTAAATAGAACAAGCTCTCTATTTAATCTCTAACCATCAAACAACCTAAAATAAGCTCTCTAGATTCAATTTAATGGCAGCTTTATGATGAGAAAGATAGGTTGATCTAAGCAACAAACACATAAGCTCGGATTGTTCAACTTAGGTTATGTTCCACTTTGCAATTATTGAAAACTTGACCATAATCATTAATCACAAATTGCCACTTATGAATAGGAAATCAAGACAATTACACGGATCAAGACTCCTAAACTAGCAATAGATAATTATCAAGATCTATCTAGTTGTACACCTAAACAAATCAAGACAACATCATGAACAATTCTTGTAGAAGAACATAAGGAACTTTGATAGAAAATTAATGATAGATAGAATCTGAAAATCAATTATAAAACATGTCTAGAGCTTTGAAATCACCCTTAACCAAATAGAAGTTTAGCCTAGCATAGGCATTGTAAACATAAACATAAAATTAAAGAAAATCTAAGAAGAAAATAAAAGAAAGAAAGAAGAAGAGGAAGAATATTAATTATCCAACCTCTTGCTCTCTCTAAAGAAAAAGAAAACTAGAGAAAAGAAAGAAAACTAGAGAAAAGAAAGAAGAAGAAAACTTAGAGAATTTTATTAAAATGGCTAATATCCTACCTATGTACAATATGATCCTCTACAATCATCCAAGGCCCTCTATTTATACACATTTTGGAAGGCTAAATGACAAGAGACAAGCTTTACAAATTTCAAAGGTAGCTATAATAGGTGGGTGAATTTTTCTAACAATTTTCGTCATATTGTATGACAATTTTGATCAGCCAACTTGATGGTCGATTTCGTCAATGTTGGAGGCCTGATCTGATCACATGGTCTTCTATCAAAAGGTTCCCCTATCAGTTACGGATCCATATCCGTTGGAATCAGCTCATTTGCTGATGTGGATAAGCAGATATGGGCAAAATACGAAAACAGGTCAGCACAGACGTCATTGCACATCAGCCAACTTGATGGTCAATTTCGCTAGAGAAAACGACTCCGTTTCAAGAAGTACAAAACATGAAAAAGATAGATATGCCTCTTAGCTTTGCACGGCTACAAATTTCAGCCTTATTGCTTCAGTGAAACTCCAGATATAGCTGATATGGCAAAATGTGTCGGAACTGGAACTGAACTGGATTTGCCCTTAATTCTAGTAATCTGAAATCACTCAAAGAAACTTGTGAAAAACACCAAATTACATAAAAATATAAAAGATCATAAACACAATTAGACTAAACAATAATAACTCGTATTTGACACAAAATAATAATAAAACATAACTAAAAACTATATAATTATACGAGTTATCAACGGGTAAGGCCTCCGGGCACCATTTTAAAGACCTCCAGACACCATTTTAAAGACCTTCCAGCACCATTTTTAAAGACCTTCGGGCACCATTTAAAGAACTTAGGGCACCATTTTATAGACCTTCTGATAAGCTCATACAATATACATTTTATGCCTTTCTACCTTTAGTTTTGTTATGTTTTCGATCTTTATCTTGTTTACTTATATTATATTTTTGAATTTTAGGTACAATAAGGAGAATGAAGTTAAAAGATGTCAATAATGATGGTAAATAGCTTACAAAATCATAATCACAAGATGGAAGAAGACTTGGGAGTCAAAAATATCAATTTCTGGTTGAAAAGCAATTAGGCAGATTTGACCTCTGGAGCTTGTTGTAAGGCAAACGTGATGTTAGACTCTTTATTTGAAGAAACTTCCTTCTTTACTTTTGAAGTTGACTTGATTATCTTTCCAACGATATATTATGGGCCCAAATCGGATAAGGAATGGGCATTCAAAATGGCGCTAGAAGATCTCCCTAAAGAACCTTGCGGCCAGAAAAACCCTAATCGCAAATCTGAAAAAAAGGCAAAAACGTGATTTTTGCACCTCCAGGCTTACTTGTGCGGCAAGGACTTATTCTCAGGGTTTTAAAGCTCTATAAATACCATCTTTTGAGCCACAAACTAGACATCTTTTGAGGAGACTCAAGGGATCATCATTATTATTCTTCTTCTTCTCCATTCTTTTATTTTTCTTTTTAGTTTTATGTATATGTTATCTATGCCTATGTTATGCTAAACGTCTTTGGTTAAGGGTGATTTCAAAGCCCTAGACATATTTTGTAATTGATTTTCAGATTCTATCTATCATTAAATTTCTATCAAAGTTGCTTATCTTCTCCTACAAGAATTGTTTATGATGTTGTCTTGATTTATTTAGGTGTACAACTAGATAGATCTTGATAATTATCTATTGCTTGTTTAGGAGTCTTGATCCGTGTAATTTTCTTGATTTCCTATTCATAAGTGGCAATTTGTGATTAATGATTATGGTGAAGTTTTCGAAAATTGCAAAGTGGAACATAACCTAAGTTGAACAATCCGAGCTTATGTGTTTGTTGCTTAGATCAACCTATCTTTCTCATCATAAAGCTGCCATTAAATTGAATTTAGAGAGCTTATTCTAGGTTGTTTGATGGTTAGAGATTAAATAGAGAGCTTGTTCTATTTAACGACAAACTAAGGAAAGATTGGGATAATAGAGCTTGTTGTTATCTACGGTTGTTAACTTTGATAGTTGGTTGATATTGATAGATCTGAAATTGGTTCTTAATGATGTCTTGTGGTGGAGAATGAAACCTTAACCATATTTCTCTCATATTTGATTTCTTATTTCTTACTTGTATCTTACTTTTCTTGTTTGCTTATTTTTAAAACTATTTGAAAACCCCCTTTTCTTTTGTTTTCTTTGAACCTAAGTTATAAACTAATAACTAATAGATTAAAACCCAATCCCTGAGGACTCGACCCTTGCTAATCACTATACTCTACAATTGATTGTTTTAAGTGCAAGGTTAAACAAGATACACTCTTTTGGGTGCATCAAGTTTTTGGCGCCGTTGCCGGGGATTGCTTTCTTTAGTTTATTAGTTTATTGGTTTATTCTTATTTTCAGTTGTAATTAATTTTATTTTTCTTGTACATACAGGTTTTTGTTTTCAAATTTCAAGTAAAAAGAGATAGCAGGTGCTACATCAAAACTTCAGAACCTTCAGAACCAACTAGACAATCTCATCTTATAGTTCAACAAGTGGCCATAAGTAAGATTCAACAATCAAGGCAGTGTGGAGTGTGCTTCATGATGGATCATCAACCAATTGGTGCCCATACTACCAAAAAGATAATTTTGAACCAGCCTATGATGTGGGAGAATACCAAAGCCATCAAAGGTTCCGAGGACAACAATATGTTGCTTTCCCAAACACTTATAATGAGGGATGGTGGAATCATACTCATTATGGCTACTCGGGAGATTATCAAGAAGAAACAAGGGAAACAAAGGAAAGTATCCAGAGTTTGGAAAGGCAAATGAGCCTATTGGCTAGTAGTACAGTGGAATTAGTAGCACAAAGATCTCAAGCACTCCCTTCCCAATCGATGATTGATCCAAAGGAGAGTGTTAGTGCCACACAGCTTGAGGATGAATCAGAAAATCCAAGGGAACCCGAGGATGAGAAAGATTTAAAGATGGATTCAACTATTGAAGATAATGAAGCTTCAATTCCGAAAGAGAGTACTTCGGCACCTGAGGTAACGTTTAAGGTTCCACTTTTTACTAATGTTTCTTCTCCACCTTTTCCTAGTAGATTTGCAAAGTTCAAGGAGGAAGAACATGAACAACCCATGCCGGAAACCTTAAACAGCTTGTTTGTGGATGCCATTCAACAAATACCAAAATATGCATCATTCTTTGACAAGCTATGCACCACAAAGGATGATGGAATAATACTTGTAATGGAGAATGCATCCACTATTGTGCAAAGAAATCGCCCTACAAAACGCACAAATTCAGGAAGTTTCTTATATGATCTTGGAAATCCTAAACAGCCAAGAAGGGGTGTTGGTTAGGTTGGACAACTTAAATCAAGTACTAATTGGGAAGGCAGCCCAATTAATGAAGAAATTACCAACCTGCCATACTCAGATTTGCTTTCTTTTCCTTTTCCTTTTTCTTTTATTATTTTTATGTTTATTTGTTAATTGTTTGTTTAGTATTTTAGGATTATTTAGGTTGCATGAGTTTGTTTTGTTTTGAGTCTTAGTTATTCCTATTCTTATGTTATTAGTTCTTTTCTCTTACACATGATTCTTTCATTTGGGTTAATAGCATTACATTGAGGACAATGTAAGAATTAAGTGTGGGGGGAAGGATTTAGGATTTCTTTTATTTTTGTCTATTATTTTTTTTATGAGTCTTTAATATTATTATTATTATTAAAATTTTTAGTGTGTTTTAGTTCTTTTCTATACTATGATGAGATATGAATTGCATAGGTCTAAAACTAGTTTAGTAGTAAGAAGATTTTTCATGAGAATTAAGCTTGATATCATTTTTCATGGAGGCAATGTTAATATGATATGTTGATTGAGAAAGAAGCATGTTTAGACTTAAAATTGACTTGTATAATCATCCTTGTGAGTTTTGAGCCTATATGATTGATGCATTGATGCACCCAAAAGAGTGTATCCTATTTAACCTTGCACTAAAAAGATCAATTGTAAGTATAATGATTAGCAAGGGTCGAGCCCTCAGGGATTGGGTTTTAATTTATGAGTTATTAGTTTATAACTTACGTTCAAAGAAAACAATAAAAGAAAAGGGGTTTTTGAAGCCAGATTTAAACTAAGTAAATAATAAGAATAAGATGCAAGGCGGTATAACCAGCCAATAAAAATATAAATACTAAATTAGGCGGTATAACCAGCCAATAAAAATATATATACTAAATTAGGCGGTATAACCAGCCAATAAAAATAAAACAAAGTTAATATACAAATTAGGCGGTATAACCAGCCAATAAAAATAAATATAAAAAATAAGCAAACTAAAAGTAAGAAAACAAGTAAGTAAGAAGAATTAAATATGAAAAATATGGTTAAGGTTTCATTCTCCACCACTAGACATCATTAAGAATCAATTTCAGATCTATCAATATCAACCAACTATCAAAGTTAACAACCGTAGATAACAACAAGCTCTGTTACCCCAATCTTTCCTTAGTTTGTCGTTAAATAGAACAAGCTCTCTATTTAATCTCTAACCATTAAACAACCTAGAATAAGCTCTCTAAATTCAATTTAATGGCAGCTTTATGATGAGAAAGATAGGTTGATCTAAGCAACAAACACATAAGCTCGGATTGTTCAACTTAGGTTATGTTCCACTTTGCAATTATTGAAAACTTGACCATAATCATTAATCACAAATTGCCACTTATGAATAGGAAATCAAGACAATTACACGGATCAAGACTCCTAAACTAGCAATAGATAATTATCAAGATCTATCTAGTTGTACACCTAAATAAATCAAGACAACATCATGAACAATTCTTGTAGAAGAACATAAGCAACTTTGATAGAAAATTAATGATAGATAGAATCTGAAAATCAATCACAAAACATGTCTAGGGCTTTGAAATCACCCTTAACCAAATAGAAGTTTAGCCTAGCATAGGCATTATAAACATAAAATTAAATAGAATCTAAGAAGAAAATAAAAGAAAGAAAGAAGAAGAAGAAGAATATTAATTATCCAACCTCTTGCTCTTTCTAAAGAAAAACAAAACTAGAGAAAAGAAAGAAGAAGAAAACTTAGAGAATTTTATTACAATGGCTAATATCCTACCTATGTACAATATGATCCTCTACAATCATCCAAGGCCCTCTATTTATACACATTTTGGAGGGCTAAATGACAAGAGACAAGCTTTACAAATTTCAAAGGTAGGTATAATAGGTGGGTGAATTTTTCTAACAATTTTCGTCATATTGTATGACAATTTTGATCAGCCAACTTGATGGTCGATTTCGTCAATGTTGGAGGCCTGATCTGATCACATGGTCTTCTAGAAAAAGGTTTCCCTATCAGTTATGGATCCATAGCCGTTAAAATCAGCTCATTTGCTGATGTGGATAAGCAGATATGGGCAAAATACGAAAACAGGTCAGCACAGACGTCATTGCACATCAGCCAACTTGATGGTCGATTTCGTCAATATTAGAGGCCTGATCTGATCATATGGTCTTCTAGACAAAGGTTCCCGTATCAGTTACGGATCCATAGCCATTGGAATCAGCTCATTTTCTGATGTGGATAAGCAGATATGGGCAAAATACGAAAACAGGTCAGCACAGACGTCATTGCATATCAGCCAACTTGATGGTCGATTTAGCTAGGGAAAACGACTCCGTTTCAAGAAGTGTAAAACATGAAAAAGATAGATATGCCTCTTAGCTTTGCACGGCTACAAATTTCAGCCTTATTGCTTCAGTGAAACTCCATATATAGCTGATATGGCAAAAGGTGTCGGAACTGGAACTGAACTGGATTTGCGCTTAATTCTAGTAATCTGAAATCACTCAAAGAAACTTGTGAAAAACACCAAATTACATAAAAATATAAAAGATCATAAACACAATTAGACTAAACAATAATAACTCGTATTTGACACAAAACAATAATAAAACATAACTAAAAACTATATAATTATACGAGTTATCACACCCCCACACTTAGCTTTTTGCTAGTCCTCGAGCAAAATCAAATAAAAATAAAATAAGAAAATCTAATCTAATCCACTTTCGTAGGAAATCACGGTGGCACTTAGCATGTGACACAAGCCTTTAAACCCCTAGGTGTCCCTAGTGGACGAGTTTAGTCTCGTGAGGGTTTACTAGAACGATACCCACAAACATTGAAAAAACTAAAATATAAATAAACTACATATACTAAAAATATTTATTCCTAATCCTTTCAATACAAATTAGAGACAATCTTTGAACAAGTCTTATAAACTAATCAATAGCTTAAAGAATTTCACAAAAAATCATGCTTGAATGTAAATTGTTTGAGTTAAGCCAATATTAACATAACATATCTCAATCAAAATAGTGCATGTTCAAATTTAATCTCAACTTCTCACATGGGATACCCTCATGATTTTCACTCTTTAAAGTAGTGGTGAAGTGTTTACACTCAATCAATCTCATGAAAACAGTTCTACCATATTCTTGCTTGTCCACTTATTCTCCACTATTTAGATCATACAACTTCATGAATCAAGAGGTCTTTAATCAAGGTTGTAATGGGGCCAAGGGGTTTGTAATGTGGTTGAAGAACAAAAGGATAACGATATCACAAAGGTTCCAAAGAGTTCATAAAGTTTAGAGACATAATAAGATCATACAAAGAAACTTATCAAAACTCTTTACAAGTACATAGTCACCTAGGCCGGATATTCATGTTGGGCCTTTTCTTCATTCTAAACAACTTTGTAACATCTTTTTCCTTTTCCACAAATTCAAGAGATGATTCATATATATATATTTTTTTTTACATAGGAATGTATTTGCCAGTATTCCATTTCTTTTTCTCTTGACTTTTCTTTTCTTTCCCCCCCACACTTATTTCTTGTTTCTAACCCAAATTTTCAATAGATCTTCCTTGTCTTTGCAACTTGTCTCAAAACATGCTAATTCATCTTTGGAACAAAGGTAAAGATATAAGTATATTTAGGTTAGGGACAAGTTATGGTTACCAAAGAGATAGCTTATTCAATGTAGGCTCAAATTGGTTCACTAAGGGTGTGTTCTCTTGGAACATCAATAAGGGATGGCTGTTTGGCCCTGGCTAAAAATCCTAATGCCTCTATCATATTCATGTTGTCACATGCATCAATATAGTCTCAAATGGTTTAAAGCAAGTTCTAGAGAATCATGTAATCATAAGAGCACTCAAGAAAGAAATTAGATTGATATGTATAATGCATCAATCATATAGGCTCAAAAACTCACAAGGATGATTATACAAGTCAGATTAAGTCTAAACATGCTTCTTTCTCAATCAACATATCATATTAACATTGGCTCAAAAAAAAATGACATCAAGCTCAATTCTCATGAAAATCTTCTCACTAATAAATCAGTTTTAGACTTATGCTATTCATATCTCATCATTGTATTAAAAAGGAACTAAAACAC
Source organism: Fremontodendron californicum (assembly GCA_030761205.1). NCBI lineage: Eukaryota > Viridiplantae > Streptophyta > Magnoliopsida > Malvales > Malvaceae > Fremontodendron > Fremontodendron californicum. The sequence goes on from JAULJL010000037.1 coordinate 9,155,825, forward strand.
ACTAAAAATAATAATAATATTAAAGACTCATAAAAAAAAATAATAATAGACAAAAATAAAAGAAATTCTAAATCCTTCCCCCCACACTTAATTCTTACATTGTCCTCAATGTAAGTCTATTAACCCAAATGAAAGAATCATGTGAAAGAGAAAAGAACTAATAACATAAGAATAGGAACAACTAAGACTCAAAACAAAACAAACTCATGCAACCTAAATAATCCTAAAATACTAAACAAAAATTAACAAGTAAACATAAAAAGATTAAAATCAAACTGACAAGGTATGTCTCAAGTCTCCCTTACTCAGACCTTGTTCAGAATGAATACTTCTAAATTGCTTAAAACACAACAAATTTTTTTTTTTTTTTTGAAAAGAAGAAATCAAACTCACAAGGTATGTCTCAAGTCTCCCTTACTCAGACCTTGTTCAGAATGAATACTTCTAAATGGCGTAAAACACAATAAATATATATATATATATATATTTTTTTTGAAATTAGCAAAATATGTCCCTTACCTGCAGAGGTTGCTAACCACTTATTATAACTGAGACACAACAAGCAAAATGTTAGATAATGTCACAAAGACAAAGTGCAATCCAGTCCTTGCTCGTCCATATCTCTTTTTCTTTTTCCGAGCGTTTGCGAAACAACCGTAGCAGATAAACACTCATAAGCTTGGAGCTTTTTGAGTAAATCTTCAATGGTTGTAGCAGAAATTATGGTTCTCCTTGCCTCTGAAAACATGAATCCATTATCCATAGCATTATCTAAATATGAAAGCAAATTACTAAAATAACCATTAATATTAAGCAAACCAATGGGTTTCTTATTTGTGACCAAAGATGACCAAGAAGCCACGCAAGCTATTTCTTCCAATATACCCAGACCTCCTGGTAAAGCAATGAATGCATCGGCAGAATGGTACATGATTGTTATCCGTTCAGGGACACTCCAGACTTGTATTTCCTTACCCACGGTAGGTCCACAAAAACTTGTGAATAGTTTTGGCACGATTCCTAGAACTGGACTTCCTCCGGCGTGTGCTGCTGTAGCGACTGCTCCCATTAAACCCGTACTACCGCCTCCATAAATCAAGTGGATCTTTTGTTGGGCAAGTATTACTCCAACTCTTATGGCTTCATCAGCGAATATGTTATTTTTCCCTTGATAAGCACCTCCAAAGACACAAATTTTTTTAATGCGCTGGGACGAAGTACTTTCCATTTTTTTTTTCTTTTTCGAGTGCCTGAAAGAGAATGAGTACATGGTGTAATATATAGAGGACTGAGTAGTGAATCAGACAAGAGTAATAATGTCGCCGAAAGTGTATCTGACCTGTCAGAAGAAAATGTTAACCTAACAAAAGATTTTTGCGTGATTTCAGGAAGAAAATCAAAAAGAGAAGAAAAAATCAACAGTAAAAGACAAATAAAAAAAACGAGAATAATTACACAAATCGAACAACACGTAAATTAAACCAAAATAAAGTTATTGCAAATCAAACCAAAAGCTGAGAAGTCATTTATTGTAGTTGTGATTGTGGCTCACATCTTCCTCTGGTTTTACGTCCAGAAACGGCTTAAACGCCTTCTATGAGTCGAGGATATGCTTCCCATCCAGTTTTCTTACAAGCTGGCAAACAGGGTCTTTTAACATCAGATTCCCAAGATGTTGCCATTCCCTTTGGAATTGCGGCCATAAATCAAGAATTTCTCTTTGTACGTCTCCACTAGGATGCGTCTCAAGAGAAAGTTGGATATTACCCAAATTCTCCTTACTCAGTCCATCCTTAATGAATTCAATTTTATCATCTCGATTAGAGGACGGAATCCCAATAGAACGACATTTACCGTTACACGCCCATCGTGCACATTTGTGGCAATTTGAACTCATGCGCTTTGCTCGTCGCTTCTTTGCAAAAGTGCTTCTACCTGTACCTGGTAAATGCAAAATAGGAAGATATTCATCTTCACGTACCTTGGCTTCAATTATCCAACGTATGTCGTCAGGAATCCCTTTGTGCATAAGCATTCTTAATCTTTCAAATCGAACTTGGTAAAGCTTCAGTAAAATATTTCGAGGAAAAGGAGGAAATCGTTTCTGCAATCTTGTGAGAATATCATCCATCCTGAAAAAAAATGAAAAAAATGAAAGAGAAATTGGAAGAGAAATTTATATACAATATCAGTTTTGTGGGTAGCTGATGGAACCGATTTAAATAATCACGGAGTACCGTTATCCGCCATTTAACCGGGGTTAAAAAAATTATATTTACATCTAGTTATTTTCAAAACATGGATCAGAAAGAAAAACAACATAAAAAGACTCAAAAATAAAATCCTAAATTCTTCCCCCCACACATAATTCTTACATTGTCATTAATGTAATGCTATTAACCCAAATGAAAGAATCATGTGTAAGTGAAAAGAACTATTAAACAAAATAAACTTATGCAGCCTAAATGAACTTAAAAACACTAAACACAATTAACAAAGAAACATAAAAAAAAAGATAAAGAAAAAGAGAGCAAATCTGAGGATGGCAGTTTGGCAATGCTTTCACTAATTAGGCTGCCTCCCCCAATTAGCACTTGATTGATTGTTTCCAGTCTAGCCAATTCCCCTTCTTGGCTTTTTAGGATCTTTTGGCTTAGACATGAAACTTCTCGGATTTTTGCGTTTTGGAGGAAGTTTTCTTTGCAAAACAGCCAATGCATTCTCCCCCACACGTATTATTTCATCATTCTTGGTGGGGTATAGCTCTTTGAGGAATTGTGCATATCTTGGTACTTGTCTAATGGCATCCACAAGCAAGCTGTTTAAGGTTTCCAAAAATTGTTGTACATGTTCCTCCTTCTTGGACTTTGCAAATCTGCTAGGAAAAAGTGGAGAAGGAACATTAGTAGAAATAAGAACCTTAAAAGCTACCTGAGGTGTCAAAGTACTCTCCTTTTGAATGGTGGCTTCATTATCCTCAAGAAGTGAATCCATCTTTGGTTTTGTCTCATCTTCATCTTGTTCCTCATTTCTCAAGGTCACAATAGTAGCATTCTCCTTTGGGTTAATCACCGTTTGGGAAGGGAGTGCTAGAGATCTTTCTGCTACTAATTCCACCATACTACTAGCCAATAGGCTCATTTGCCTTTCCAAACTCTGGATGCTTGCCCTTGTTTCCTGTTGAAATTGCAAAGTATCAGTAACAAGAGAATGTACAAGATCTTCTAAATAAGTACCTGAGTTTTGAATCATATGTGGTGGTTGAAAAAGATCTGGTTCTTGAGACCATGATTGATTGAAGCTAGATGGATGAGTGTAATTGGCATAAGGATCTACTTCTTGGTAATTTTTCGAGTAGCCATAATTAGTATGATCCCACCTTCCCTCATGGTAAGTGTTGGAGTAATGATCATGCGGTTGGTCTTGGAACCATTGATGGCCTTGATATCCTCCCATGGCCAATTGTTGAACTGAGGAAGTGAGATTGGCTTGTTGATTCTCCATGTTCATGTATGCCACCAACTCTTCTAGTGTTAGATTGCTTAATTCCATCTTTTTTTTTTTTTTTTTTTAAATTTGAAAAGAAAAACATGTATGTACAAGAAAATAATACTAATTAGAACTGAAAATAAGAATAAACCAAGTAACACATAAACTAAAGAAAACAATCCCCGGCAACGGCGCCAAAAATTTGATGCACCCAAAAGAGTGTATCTTATTTAACCTTGCACTAAAAAGATCAATTGTAAGTATAATGATTAGCAAGGGTCGAGTCCTCAGGGATTGGGTTTTAATTTATGAGTTATTAGTTTATAACTTACGTTCAAAGAAAACAATAAAAGAAAAGGGGTTTTTGAAGCCAGATTTAAACTAAGTAAATAATAAGAATAAGATGCAAGGCGGTATAACCAGCCAATAAAAATATATATACTAAATTAGGCGGTATAACCAGCCAATAAAAATATATATACTAAATTAGGCGGTATAACCAGCCAATAAAAATAAAACAAAGTTAATATACAAATTAGGCGGTATAACCAGCCAATAAAAATAAATATAAAAAATAAGCAAACTAAAAGTAAGAAAACAAGTAAGTAAGAAGAATTAAATATGAAAAATATGGTTAAGGTTTCATTCTCCACCACTAGACATTATTAAGAATCAATTTCAGATCTATCAATATCAACCAACTATCAAAGTTAACAACCGTAGATAACAACAAGCTCTGTTACCCCAATCTTTCCTTAGTTTGTCGTTAAATAGAACAAGCTCTCTATTTAATCTCTAACCATTAAACAACCTAGAATAAGCTCTCTAAATTCAATTTAATGGCAGCTTTATGATGAGAAAGATAGGTTGATCCAAGCAACAAACACATAAGCTCGGATTGTTCAACTTAGGTTATGTTCCACTTTGCAATTATTGAAAACTTGACCATAATCATTAATCACAAATTGCCACTTATGAATAGGAAATCAAGACAATTACACGGATCAAGACTCCTAAACTAGCAATAGATAATTATCAAGATCTATCTAGTTGTACACCTAAATAAATCAAGACAACATCATGAACAATTCTTGTAGAAGAACATAAGCAACTTTGATAGAAAATTAATGATAGATAGAATCTGAAAATCAATCACAAAACATGTCTAGGGCTTTGAAATCACCCTTAACCAAATAGAAGTTTAGCCTAGCATAGGCATTATAAACATAAAATTAAATAGAATCTAAGAAGAAAATAAAAGAAAGAAAGAAGAAGAAGAAGAAGAATATTAATTATCCAACCTCTTGCTCTTTCTAAAGAAAAACAAAACTAGAGAAAAGAAAGAAGAAGAAAACTTAGAGAATTTTATTACAATGGCTAATATCCTACCTATGTACAATATGATCCTCTACAATCATCCAAGGCCCTCTATTTATACACATTTTGGAGGGCTAAATGACAAGAGACAAGCTTTACAAATTTCAAAGGTAGGTATAATAGGTGGGTGAATTTTTCTAACAATTTTCGTCATATTGTATGACAATTTTGATCAGCCAACTTGATGGTCGATTTCGTCAATGTTGGAGGCCTGATCTGATCACATGGTCTTCTAGAAAAAGGTTTCCCTATCAGTTATGGATCCATAGCCGTTAAAATCAGCTCATTTGCTGATGTGGATAAGCAGATATGGGCAAAATACGAAAACAGGTCAGCACAGACGTCATTGCACATCAGCCAACTTGATGGTCGATTTCGTCAATATTAGAGGCCTGATCTGATCATATGGTCTTCTAGACAAAGGTTCCCGTATCAGTTACGGATCCATAGCCATTGGAATCAGCTCATTTTCTGATGTGGATAAGCAGATATGGGCAAAATACGAAAACAGGTCAGCACAGACGTCATTGCATATCAGCCAACTTGATGGTCGATTTCGCTAGGGAAAACGACTCCGTTTCAAGAAGTGTAAAACATGAAAAATATAGATATGCCTCTTAGCTTTGCATGGCTACAAATTTCAGCCTTATTGCTTCAGTGAAACTCCAGATATAGCTGATATGGCAAAAGGTGTCGGAACTGGAACTGAACTGGATTTGCCCTTAATTCTAGTAATCTGAAATCACTCAAAGAAACTTGTGAAAAACACCAAATTACATAAAAATATAAAAGATCATAAACACAATTAGACTAAACAATAATAACTCGTATTTGACACAAAACAATAATAAAACATAACTAAAAACTATATAATTATACGAGTTATCATGCATTATACATATCAATCTAATTTCTTTCTTGAGTGCTCTTATGATTACATGATTCTCTAGAACTTGCTTTAAACCTTGTTGAGACTATATTGATGCATGTGACAACATGAATATGATAGAGGCATTAGGATTATGACCAGGGCCAAGCAGCCATTCCTTATTGATGTTCCAAGAGAACATCCCCCTAGTGAGCCAATTTGAGCCTACAATGAATAAGCTATTTCTTTGGTAACCATATCTTACACCTAGCCTAAATACATTTATATCTTTACTCTTGTTCTAAAGATGGACTAGAATGTTTGAGACATATTGCAAAAACAAGGGATACTTTTTGAAAATTTGGGTTAGAACAAAAGATAAGTGTGGGGGAGGAGAGAGGCAAAAGTCAAGAGAAAAAGAAAAGGGAACATTGTAAAAATATATTCCCATGAAAAAAAAATGAAAAAAAATTGAATCATCTCTTGGACTTTTGGTTAAAGAAAAGAAAAAGAATGTTACAAGGTTGGTTAGAATGAAGTAAAGGCTCAACATGAAATATTCAGCCTATGTGATTATGTACTTCTAAGGAATATTGAGAAAGTTTTATTTGCAAAATCTTATTTTGTCTCTAAATTCTATGAAGTCTTTGGAACGTTTGTGATATCTTTTCCTTTTTATTCTTTAACCACATTATTACCCCTTGGCCCCATTACAACCTTGATTAAAGACCTCTTGATTTATGAAGTTGCATGATCTAAATAGTGGATAATAGGTGGACAAGCAATCATATGGTAGAACTGTTTTCATGAGATTGATTGAGTGTAAACACTTTACCACTACTTTAAAGAGTGAAAATCATGAGAGTATAGTGAGAAGTTGAGATTAAGTTTGAATATGCACTATTTTGATTGAAATATGTTATGTTAATATTGGCTTAACTCAAACTATTTACATTCAAGCAAGATTTTTTGTGAATTTCTTTAAGCTATTGATTAGTTTATAAGGCTTGTCCAATGATTAGTTGTAATTAATATTATTATTATTTTTTATTTTTTTAGTTTTTCTTATGTCTTCAATGTTTGTGGGTATCGTCCTAGTAAACCCTCACGAGACTAAACTCGTCCACTAGGGACATCTAGGGGTTTAAAGGCTTGTGTCACATGCTAAGTGCCACCGTGATTTCCTACGAAAGTGGATTAGATTAGATTTTCTTATTTTATTTTTATTTTGTTTTGCTCGAGGACTAGCAAAAAGCTAAGTGTGGGGGTATTTGATAAGCTCATAAAATATACATTTTATGCCTTTCTACCTTTAGTTTTTGTTATGTTTTCGATCTTTATCTTGTTTACTTATATTATGTTTTTGAATTTTAGGTACAATAAGGAGAATGAAGTCAAAAGATGTCAATAATGATGGTAAAGAGCTTACAAAATCATAATCACAAGATTGAAGAAGACTTGGGAGTCAAAAATATCAATTTCTGGTTGAAAAGCAATTAGGCAAATTTGACCTCTGGAGCTTGTTGTAAGGAAAACGTGATGTTAGACTCTTTATTTGAAGAAACTTCCTTCTTGAATTTTGAAGTTGACTTGATTATCTTTCCAACGATATATTAGGGCCCAAATCGGATAAGAAATGGGCATTCAAAATGGCGCTAGAAGATCTCCCTAAAGAACCCTGCGGCCAGAAAAACCCTAATCGCAAATCTTAAAAAAAGGCAAAAACGTGATTTTTGCACCTCCAGGCTTACTTGTGCGGCAAGGACTTATTCTCAGGGTTTTAAAGCTCTATAAATACCATCTTTGAGCCACAAACCAGACATCTTTTGAGGAGACTCAAGGGATCATCATTATTCTTCTTCTTCATCTCCATTCTTTTATTTTTCTTTTTAGTTTTATGTATATATTATCTATGCCTATGTTATGCTAAACTTCTTTGGTTAAGGGTGATTTCAAAGCCCTATACATGTTTTGTAATTGATTTTCAGATTCTATCTATCATTAATTTGCTATCAAAGTTGCTTATGTTCTTCTACAAGAATTGTTTATGATGTTGTTTTGATTTATTTAGGTGTACAACTAGATAGATCTTGATAATTATCTATTGCTAGTTTAGGAGTCTTGATCCGTGTAATTGTCTTGATTTCCTATTCATAAGTGGCAATTTGTGATTAATGATTATGGTAAAGTTTTCGATAATTGCAAAGTGGAACATAACCTAAGTTGAACAATCCGAGCTTATGTGTTTGTTGCTTAGATCAACCTATCTTTCTCATCATAAAGCTGCCATTAAATTGAATTTAGAGAGTTTATTCTAGGTTGTTTGATGGTTAGAGATTAAATAGAGAGCTTATTCTATTTAACGACAAACTAAGGAAAGATTGGGATAATAGAGCTTGTTGTTATCTACGGTTGTTAACTTCGATAGTTGGTTGATATTGATAGATCTGAAATTGGTTCTTAATGATGTCTAGTGGTGGAGAATGAAACCTTAACCATATTTCTCTCATATTTGATTTTTTATTTCTTACTTGCATCTTACTTTTCTTGTTTGCTTATTTTTAAAACTATTTCAAAACCCTCTTTTCTTTTGTTTTCTTTGAACCTAAGTTATAAACTAATAACTCATAGATTAAAACCCAATCTCTGAGGACTCGATCCTTGCTAATCACTATACTCTACAATTGATTGTTTTAAGTGCAAGGTTAAACAAGATACACTCTTTTGGGTGCATCACCTTCGGGCACCATTTTAAAGACCTTCGGGCACCATTTTTAAAGACCTCAAGGCACCATTTTTAAGACCTTCGGGCACCATTTTTAAGACCTTCGGGCACCATTTTTAAGACCTCCGGGCACCATTTTTAAGACCTTCGGGCACAATTTTTAAGACATCTGGGCACCATTTTTAAGACCTTCGAGCACTATTCTTAAGACCTTCGGGCATAATTTTTCTTTTGAAATCGAACCCGTTTCCTTAAGACGGGTCGAGTCTTGATTAGTCATGGAATTCAATTTAAGGACTAAATCTTCAATTTACAGCATTTCAAAAAAAAAAAAAATTGTAACAAAATGAAAACAAATGGTGAAAAAATGAAAAAATGAAAAAAAGAGAAGAAAAGAAAAAATAAAATCCCTTTCCCTTTCATTCACATGCGATTTCACTAACCGTACAAAATTAGTGTTTGTTTATCTTTGCCTGATTCCTGATTCTCAACAATAGCCAAAGAGGGGCAGCTGTAGACACCTAATTTTGTCCGGACGCCTAAGTCAGGTACATTTTTTTCTTCAATTGATGTTTCAGAATGCTAAAAGGCTTTTCTCATCCTGCAGGTGGTACTCTGAGACTTAGTCTAAAAAAGCAGACAGAAAAAGTGAAACTCAAAAAAAGTCAACCCCAAAAAAATCAACCCTAAAAAAGTCAACTACTAAAAAAGTCAACCCACTTTCAAAATCAATACTTGAGGTTCAACTAAAAAACGGCGAAAGAATTTTGATAATCCGAGTTCTACATTGAAATATATGGAGTTCGAAAGTTGGGTTACGAGATTCAGTAGAATAGAAACCCTAATTCGGGAAATTTCAGGAAAAGTGCTTAAACGATCAAATTGGTCGGAATTGAGGGTTTGAAATGAAAGATAAGCACTGACTACAGGTAATGGAGAAGCTACTTGGAAGAAAAACTGATAAAAAAGTCAATTCGGAAGAAAACCGAGAATTAGGGTTCTTTGGTATATTTCGGTGAAATTTGGAAAAATTGCAGAAATGGCCCAATTCAGAAGATCTAAAGCCCTTAATTGATGAGAAATGATTAAACAAGAAATAGCCCGAGGCTCAATTTGAGGAAAATCTAAAAATCGAACTTGTTTTGAGCAAAACTGGATTTCGGAGGCAAAAGGGCAAAATTGGAAAATATGGGAAAAATAGCAAATGAACTCCAAAAATTCTGAAAATTTGCAAATCTCATACTTCAATCATTTTGAAGAGGTTGGCAAAATAAAATCTTGATTCGGAGTTCATTTGCAAAATGGCCAAATATCGAGTCTCCTATGTAGTAATTTAAGCAGATAAATCCCCAAAAAATAGCAAATGAGTTCCAAAAATTCTGAAAATTTGCAAATCTCAATTTAAATTATTTGGAAGAGATTGGCGAAATAAAATCTTGATTCGGAGTTCGTTTGCAAAATAACCAAATCACGGGTCCCCTATGCAATAATTCAAGCAGATAAATTCTGAAAAAATAGTAAATGAGCTCCAAAAATTATGAAAACTTCCAGCTCACATTTTTAAATTATTTGTAAGAGATTGGTGAAGAAAAATCCAGATTCGGAGCTCGTTTAAAAAATGGTAAAGTTTGGGTGCATAAAAGGGGTAATTTTGGAAATAAATATGAAATAAATAGCAAATGGACTCGAAAATTTTAAAAACTTCCAGAATTCAATTTTTATTATTTTGGAAGTATTGAAAAAAGAAAATTTGAATTTGGAGTCCGTTTGCTATTTATTTAAGTTCGGGGGGCAAAAAGGTCATTTCACCAAAGAAACCAAAAAGGGCAAATTGGTTTTTGGGGAAAATATGAAAGAAGAAGAATTGCAGGGATTTTGTTTCTTCCCTTGGTCAGCCAACATAAAAGAGAAGAAGGAAGCTTGAACAATTTAATTCCCTAGTCACTATCATGCCACATGCTACCACTAACACCTTGCAAATAGTCCCCCCCTTTATCTAATGGCTTAGGTGCCTTGTAGGAAAGTTGAATGTACCATCCAATGGCCAAGTTTAAATGCCAAAGTGACATTTTTATTTTCCATAAAATAACCCTCATATAATGGCCAAGAATGGAAGAAAAAAGATGAGCACATTTTATCCAAGGGTGAGCATCCATTCGGTTGAGCAAGGGACTGCATAGGATTATCTCTTTTCATCCAATGGCTTAGGCCAACTACAAAGGCTGAGTACACATGTTGAGGGCTAGATGATGTCATTTATATGTTGGCCTCATCCAATGACCAAGAATGGAAGAGCACAACTCATCCAAGGGTAGGCACTCAAGAGGGGCAAGCAAGGGAGTGCATGGGATTGGTCCTATTTTGCATCTAATGGCTATGGTTACTACAAGGGCTGAGTACACATCTTAAGGGCTGCTATCAATTGGCAAGATGAAATTTTTATGTTGTCATCAAAATATCTAAATCTAAAGGCCAAGATTGGAGGAGAAAAAGTGCTATTCCTATCCAAGGGCAAGGGGGCATTCGGCCAAGACTAAAGGGAGGAATATGTTTTCATTTTTTTTCAAAGGTTTTTGGCTGGAAAAGAGTAGCTAATTTGGCAAGAAAAAAGGTTTTGAAAGATAGAAAAAAAAAGGTTTTCAATAGAGAGCTTGAAGGTAGTCATCTCTACAAACCTCTAGCGTAGCTTTCTTCTTCATTTCCATGGTGTTTTCTTGATTTTTCTATCATGTTTTCCTACTACATTTTTCATAGAAATAAAGTTTTTTAATGTTTACTTGTGTTTTCATCTCTTTTTCTTCTTTAAAATGGTGGAAAACAATTTTTTTCTTATGGTTTCATGCCATGGCCGAATGGCACATTTATTTGCCTTGTTTTTTCCTTTTTGTCTTCCTTACATGTTGTAGTGAAAAGTGATTTTTACAATTTTTTCTAGAGTATTCTAAGGTTCTAATTTTTACAAAATATGAAGTAAAAAAGGTTGAAATGGCTACATGATCTTGGCTTATTTTATGAGAGAGGCTATGCCCATTTTTACCTACCATGAAGCTCACCTTATTTTCTGTTTTACATGGTTAATTTTACGTTTTATTGAGATGGAAAGGCTTCATGATCTTGGCAAGACCAAGTGATTATGGATTGGTGAGAGGCTATGCCCATTTGATACCAACCATGGAGCTTAACTTTCCTTGTTCTACTTACTAGTTTTGCTTGTAATTTTTGCATTTCTATGTTAAATCTTGTGTATATATGTTCTTTACTTTATTTTCTATGCTATATTTGCTTATATATTTCATTTTCATACTTGATATTGCATCCTTGCATATTCGACCATTGTTGTTCATATGTTCATGTTGTGCATTTTTTATGTATCATGTCTTACATGTTTGTATTTTCATGGTTTTGTTTCATGACCATTCGGCCACTCCATTTTGTATGCCTTGCATGTCTATTGTGCTTTTGCTTCTTAACTTGTTTGCATCTCCATGCCATGAACTTGTATATTATGATTTTAGTATGCCATGTGCTTATGAAAATGCTATGATAAAAATGCCATCATATTGTCCCATAACCATTCGGCACTTCACATTGTGTATGACTTGCATGTGCATTTTCCTTTTGTTTCCTAACTTGTTTGCATTTCCATGCCATGAGCTTGTGCATTTTGATTTTGGTATGTTATATGCTATTGAAAATGTCATGACATTATGCATTTTAATATGATTTGTCATTTACCAAATAGGATTGCATTAGAGTCTCATGTGATCTTTTGGCCTCTTCATGCATCCCTTGCCTTGTCATGCATTTGCATTTTGTTTAGGTAACATGCTTTGCATTATCATATCTTGAAATTGTGTATTAGTTGCTGTTTGTTCCAGCACTGACATTAGTTTCATGAGTCATTGTATGTTCATAGTATTGCTATGCATGTTCATTACATTTTAGGTCTAGGCCATATTGGTATTGCCATGCATATTGAGTCTTAAATCACATTGGTATTGTCATGCATTAATATGCTATTTAGGTCTTAATTCACATTCATTTTCATGCATATTCATAATATATTAGGTCCTAGTCACATTTATATTATCAAGCATTGCATGTATATAGAGTTAGGATAGCATTTATTGTCATGCAAATTCATGCTAGGCATTTACGTTGCCATGAATATCATGCATTTTCTTTACCATTTAGACTTTTAGACCATGCATTTCATACATGTCATTTGCTGTATGATCATGCATTCCATGTCATTGCCACTTGATTTGTGACTTAGGCCAATTAATGGCTCAAAGTCATGCTCCCTTGGGCATACTTGTGGAAAATTAAGGTATTGTCAAATTGATTATTCTATCTTTGTGAATTTTTTTTTTACTTATCTAATTTTGTCCAAGGTTTTTAAAATGTTTAGTTACTGTCCTTAGGTCTTTAGGATGATATCCAACAATTTCTACTTTGGTTTTTGAATGAATTTATCAAAGGCAAAAAATGTGTTTTGACAAACAATTTTTTTTTTTCACCCAGTACTCGAACATCTCTAATTTTTCTGGGCAATCAACTTTAATTAGAAAATTAAGCCAATTTTTTCTCGTGTAGATTTACATGTTCTGAGTCTCCAATATATATATTTTTTAGAATTTTTAGAAATAGGCTAAAAAATTGTGTGGAAAAACCGGACAGTAGAGCCAGATTTGAAATCAAAAAGTGAATATTGGTTGAATTTGGCTAAGGCATTTAGAGGGGGTTGGGTAGAAATTTTAGCTACTGTCTTAGGGTAGTTTCTAAGCCTTTTTTAACTTTAAAAATGATTTTATAAATCTTGGGTTAAGGGTAGTTAAGTCCGGGATTTTAAACTTAGGAAATTAAAGCCATTTTAAAAGGGTTTGGTAAGGGTTTTATTATTTATTCAAGTTTTCCTCAAAATTATTTTCAAACAATCACAAAGTTTTGTTTATTTAGAAAATCTAATTTGACGTATTTTCCTAAGGTAGCCGGATATCTTTTTAGATATACGGATTTCTTTAATTAAAGGAAAAAATACATTTTCATGCATTACATTTTCTATGTTCATGCGTTTTATTTAAATGTGTGATTTTTTCTATGATCTTTTCCATGATATTATTATTATTTTAATTCATATTTATGATCTTATATTTGTTTGCCATATGATTTTGAATGTTTCGTGATATCCTATGTTTTTTATTTAGTTATTTTTGTCATATTGTTTAGTATATAGTATGTTCATGCATTATTATTTTCATTTTCATGCATATTATATGTTAGCATTATTTTAATTCCATGTCATTTCTTGTCATTTAGATCATATTCCATGTCATTTAGGTTATTTTATTTATAACATACCATGTCATTTAAAATATGCCATATCATTTAGAATTGCCATGTTATTTAAATAATTTTATCTCATTTAGAATATACCATGATACTTAGGATTTTTTTCATTTTACCTAGAATATACTATGTCATTTGAATTATGTCATATCATTTAGGTTGTATTATATTATCTAGCTTTGCCATGTATTTTATTTATGTCATACATGTTCATGTTCATATTTTTAAATGTTTTGAAAAAGATAATGATTTTTAACAAAAATAAAGATATTCCCGAGTTAAAATGATTCATGAGTTCTCTACCGGGATTGCTGGAGGGAATATCATCAATTATCATTAATTTAGGAATATATTTCTTTAAAAAAAAATGAAAAAAATTCAAAAAGTTTTCAAAATGAATAAAAATTTCTATATTTTGCCGATTTTGTCGGGGAATATAGGAAAATTTTGAATTAATAAATTCCGGATCATTTTCAATATAAAATGGAATTATTTTTCTTAAAATTGGGAATTAACTTGAAATACTAAATTAAAAACCAACTTTTTACCGAGATTTGAAATAACACACGTTTAATAAGGTATCGATTTATACGGGCGTTGTGGGGGTGCTAATCCTTCCCCACACGTAACCGACTCTGGGACCCGCTTCTTTGATTTCTCTGGTTTATAACGCAGACCCGAAATTGGTTTTTAAAAATGTTTTAATTAAATTTAAAATGTTTTATAAAACCGGTTTTAATTAGTGGCCGATCACACCTAGCTAAAAAGATTGGTGGCGACTCCATGTCTTTTTACGAGACCGTTTTCATACCCTCGACCTTTTATTATTTCTAGAGGAATTAAGTCGTCTTTTCCTCTACTTCTGTTTCCCCCCTCACTCGAACGGGTTCCCCGCGATCCGGGATCATGTATCGACGCCTTCGTTTTTTAGAGGAATTAAGTCGACATTTCCTCGTTTTTTTTTATGTCACGCCTAACGAAATAACAAAGTCTCACGATGAGACTTGTTATTGTTAAACCTTTTAGGTTGCGACAATACTCATTAAACCAAATCAAACAAAATTTTGGCATAATATCGCCCTACATGGGGGGTTTGCCTCTCAATCATCAACATTCACAATGTAATAATTCATCAACACATGACATCTCGGTTTGGACACCTCCGATAGGGAGTAACCGAAGTGCCCCCCAGCAGACTCAACCTTTATGACATCTTATATACAAACATACATTTATATTATATCATAACAAAATGAACATCACCATCTCATACCAGGCCTCTAATACCGATATAAGTCATACATCACTTAATTACATCCGTTTACAAAATATACAGTACATATTCAACATACACAAAATGCAGAGGACCCATCATACCCTAGTGACTGCAAAAATATACCCCACCACCGCCACTGCGTAGCACGTCCTGGGTCAATCTGCTCACCACAAGTATGTGAGTAACTAGCCATCCGAAATCTGGGAAGAGCTGGGTCTATTAGAATCTGAAAAAAATTAAAATAAATGAAGTGAGTCGAAAAACTCAGTGAGCATAAGGTAATTAGGAAGAGTACTTGGAAATTTTGTGCTTCATTTCTTAACCATTAAAGCATAAACATGACCTATCAAGTATGACTAATTAATTGAAAAGTAATATTTAAAAATTGTTCCGGGACTTATAAAAATTATTTGTCCCATATGAAACCTTCTATGCTGAGTGCGGAATATAAATAGGCCATTGCCCAGCCTAAATCAGTAGCCAAAAATATTTAACAATCGATTTTACGTGTATACCTCCACAATTATTAATTAATAATTTCTCATGTCCATATCATTAAAACATCCCGGACTTATACCAGCCCATAATATTTGTCATCCTGGACTATCTTGTCTATATCATCCCAAACTCATATTGTCCGTCCAACGATAGCATCCCGGACTTCACCTTGCTCGTACAATAATAGCATCCCGGACATCACCCTGTCCGTATAATAATAGCATCCCGGACATCACCTTGTCCGTACAATAATAGCATCCCGGACATCACCTTGTTCATACAATAATAGCATGATTTACTAATTCTCTTATATCATGGAGTAATATATATATATATACACACACTATGCTAGGAAACAATCTCTACACTAACATATTTCTACTTATGTTTTTCAAAGCATTACAGTTTCACTTAGATTTTTTATCAAACAACTTATGTGCATAACCTTTTAATCTACAATATCTAACTATCCTTAAATACTCAACCATCCTATACAATATCATTCATTATTATTCAACTCCACAACACTTACCTCATGTAACCATATTAACAGCACACTTACGCCTTTGATCCGCGTAAGGTTCGAAACTTAGAATTTTCGTAATCCGAGCAATCTTTCGTGTTTCAATATCCATATCAATCAACAATGCATATAAAACAACAACTACCTCCTATATTAACCTAAATACTCACTGTGTTAGTCCAAGTGTTAAAGCGACACTTTCGTGGCTTTGTCGTGATCCCGGGCGAACTCTACAATATGAGTACCTATGGCATCATCAGGATATTCTGTGAATATTTCTCAACTAAAGGACATTCAAATTCTAACTATTTATTCTAGTTAGCTGCTATTCAAAATTCCAACTTAAGAATTTTTACAAATAAATTCCTACACTTAGCTCGAATCAAAATTCGGAGCAACAATCAACTGGAAAGTTGCTCACATAATAACAATGAAGCTAACGGTGGCCTCGAAAAACCAAGGAAGGTGGCGGCACCACCTCATGGGCAAGCTAGGGTTTTAGCCAAGCTTGTTTTAGCCTCTAAATTTTGATTCAAAGCTATTAGATACTAATTTACGGTTTAAGGAGGCGGAGGAACACCTGCCGTAACGAAAAAAGTGGCGGCAACATGGTGGTTCACCACCACCAATTTTCAGCCAAAATGATTTCTCATAGATAGAGATAAATTCTTCAAAATCTTATATCAAAATCAAGCTTAGAACATGAAATTACATATGAGTTAGTGAAATCCTTGCAAAATTTGGTGATTTCCCTTGAAATTTGGAGGAGACAGAAAGCTTTAGTAAGCTTTAATGAAGTTTTTGGTGAGAAAATGCCTAAGGTATAAAGATTAAGACGAAGACGTGATGTCTTCTTATTTTGACTGAAAATTTATGGGAAATTATCCCATGTTCTTAATCTTGCCTAAGCTTGGTCAAAAGAGTTGACCAACTTTGACTTTTTGTACATGCCCTACAAAACGTGATGTTCGGGATTTCGTTTTTCATTTTTCATTTTTTTTCTCAACATATTCATGTTTTTTGGGTGTTAAAACATCTATCCATGTCTTTGGATCGATAACAAGAATTTTTAAACCACGTTTTTTCAGAAAAGTACGACAACGTCACAATTTTCCAATTTTACCGATTCTAGTCTCGTTTTTTTCGTTCTAATGAAAAATATTAGATCCAAATATCATATTAACATATTATATAGTAATAAAGTCCATTTATACCATTTCTCAGACTAAAAATGAAAAAAGGTGTAAAATGACCAAAATACCCCTAATGCATTTTTTTTTATTTGATGCCGATTGTTTTTTTGATGATAGGTATGGGTTCTATATCGTATATTATTATCATATCCACTCAATTTATAATATTTTATGGACTTTGCCCCTTCTCGATTTTAGTCTGAATTTTTAAACTACTTTAGGGTCAGATCGCTTAACCACCCGATTTAACCTCCAATTCTATAATCTATCATACAACATGTATACCACATGATAGCCCGTCCTTCCTAGTGGCTTTTACATGTGTAGTTCCGAGCCATCAGAATGTTATAGGAGACCCGAGTTATCTCTGGCTTACGAGGGTCTTACAATTCTCCCCCCTTAATAAATTTCGTCCTCGAATTTTACATAAAATTAACCTATAAAGAATTACCTCATGTTTGAAATAACTGGGGGTACTGCTGTCTCATCTCATCCTCAAGCTCCCATGTAGCCTCCTGCGTATTGTGATACTATTACACAACTTTAACAGTAGGAACTTTCTTGGACCGCATCTTTTGCACTTGACGATCTACTATGGCTACGGGTTCCTCAATATATGTTAATCGGGAGTCTATCTATGTTGCCTATGGCTGTAATACACATGGGATACGGGGTGTACATAGCTCAAGTCTGGAGGTAACGCTAACTCATATGCTACCGCACCTTTACGGCTCAATATCTGGAATGGTCCAATGTACCTTGGACTCAACTTACCTCGTCTCCCGAATCTCATAATCCCCTTGAAAGGTGAAACTTTTAGGAACACATAATCTCCAACATCAAACTCTAACTCACGTCTCCGGTTATCAGCATAGGCCTTTTGCCAATTTTGGGCAGCCATCAACTTCTCCCTTATTATTCAAACCTTTTGCACTGCATCCTGCACAATATATGGACCAAGTAGCCGATACTCACCTGCCTCAAACCAACCAATAGGTGATCTACCCTTTCGACCAAATAGTGCATCAAATGGTGCCATCTGTATACTGTTGTGATAACTGTTGTTAGAAGCGAACTCAATCAAAGGTAAATGATCATCCCAATTCCCTTCAAAATCTAATACACAGGCCCGCAACATATCCTCAAGGATCTGTATAGTCCTCTCGGACTGTCCATCTGTCTGGGGGTGAAAAGTAGTGCTAAATCGCAATTGAGTACCAAGAGCCTTCTGGAATGATCTCCAAAATCTCGTTGTAAACTGCGAACCTCTATTTGATATAATTGATAATGGTACACCATGTAAAGGCACAATCCGGTCCAAATAAATCTTAGCATACTTATTAGCTGGATAAGTAGTTTTCACTGGAATAAAATATGCCGACTTAGTCAATCTGTCGATATTCACCTAAATAGAATCATATCCTGTCTTAGTTCTAGGAAAAGCAGTCACTAGATCCATGGTAACATGATCCCATTTTCACTCTGGCACTTCAAGGCTCTGTAATGGACCAACTGGTCTCAAATGTTCATCCTTTACTTGCTGACATATTAGGCATTTAGCCACATAATCTGCTACATCATATTTCATGCTTTGCCACCAGTAGAACTGCTTAAGATCACGGTACATCTTGGTAGCACTAGGATGCATGTATATGATGAATTATGTGCTGCATCAAGGATCTTACCTCGAATTCCCTCTATCTCAGGGACTACCAATCGACTATGGAAACGGAGAGTTCCCTCTTCATCTACCTGAAATCCATCGTCCTTACCCTGTTTCACACTAGTTATCGTCTCAGTACAAAAAGCATCGACATGCTGTCTTGCTTTAACTTCCTCTACTAAGGAGGATCTGACCTGTACATGTACAATAAGTGCACCAGTCCAAATAAAACTCAAGGTAACACCTCTTCTCAAACAATCCTGAATAGCCTTAGCCAACGGTCTCTTCTCTAAGGACAAGTGAGCCATGCTTCTCATAGATTTACGGCTCAAAGCGTCAGCAACCACGTAGGCTTTACCCGGATGATAAAGGATAGTGCAGTCGTAATCCTTGAGTAACTCCAACCACCGCCTCTGTCTTAAATTTAACTCCCGTTGATCAAAAATATATTTTAAAATCTTGTAATCAGTGTATATCTCACATTACTGGCCATATAAGTAATGTCGCCATATCTTTAATGCAAAGATAATGGCTGCTAACTCCAAATCATGTGTAGGATAATTCTGCTTATGCTTCTTCAACTGCCTTGAGGCATATGCTATAACCTTGCCACCCTGCATTAACACACATCCCAATCCAACCCTGGATGCATCACAATGTACAACATATCCATCGGATCCAGTCGGTAGTGTCAAAACTGGAGCAGTAGTCAAACGTTCTTTGAGCTCTAGAAAGCTCCTCTCACATTCGTTTGACCACTCAAACTTGACATCCTTCTGGGTAAGTCTAGTCAATGGAGCTGCCAATCTCAAAAAATTCTCAACAAACCTCCTGTAATACCCTGCCAACCCCAAGAAACTCTGAATCTCAGTGACGGTGGTAGGCCTTTTCCAGTCACACACTGCCTCCAACTTTTTAGGGTCCACACTAATACCTTCCTTTGATACAATATGTCCAAGTACACTACTCAACCAGAACTCGCACTTTGAAAACTTTGCATATAACTGGTGTGTTCTCAAGGTCTCAAGCACCAGCCTAAGATGCTGGCTATGATCATCCTCAGTCCGTGAATACACTAAGATATCATCAATAAACACTATCATGAAGTGATCTAACTAGGGTTTAAACACTCTGTTCATTAGATCCATAAAAGCTGCAGGGGCGTTAGTCAGTCCAAAAGACATTACAAGAAACTCATAGTGCCCATAACGCGTACGGAAAGCAGTTTTAGGCACATCTTCCCTTCAAATACGAAGCTGATGATAACCTGATCGAAGATCAATCTTAGAAAATCAACTAGCTCCTTACAACTGATCAAACAAATCATCAATCCTCGGCAGTGGGTACTTATTTTTAATAGTCACCTTATTAAGTTGCCTATAGTTAATACATAGCCGCAGGGATCCATCCTTCTTCTTAACAAACAATACCGGAGCACCCCAGGGTGAAGTACTCGGGCGCATGAATCCCTTCTCCAATAAATCGTGAAGTTGTACCTTCAATTCCCTCAGCTCAAGGGGAGCCATACGGTAAGGGGAAATTGAAATAGGCTGGTTCCTGGCAACACATCAATACAAAACTCAATCTCTCGCTCAGGAGAAAGTCCGGGTAACTCCTCTGGAAATACATTTGGAAACTCAGATACTACTGGTATCTTATCCAAATTCAGAACCTTGCCTTCAATATCGTACACATAGGCTAAATAGCCCTGACAGCCACTATTTAACAACTTCTCAACTTTTAAGACCAATATCATTCTTGTTGTATTCATACTCCGATCTCTTTGATATTTTAAAACTAATTCCCTGGTATTTGGAAGATAATAACCTTCTCAAAACAATCTAACACAGCATAATTGGCAGCTAGACAATCCATACCCAGTATCACATCAAATTCTAGTATATCTAGTATCACTAGATCGGCTATGAACACCTCCCGCCAATCTCAAAATCACACCTTTTCAGAACTCGACTAACTACATACTCTACCTCGACAGGTGTTGAAACTAGCAAAGGTTCATTTAACTCACTAACATCTCTGAGCAAAATATCCAAAAACCGCGGGCAAATAAATGAATGGTAGCACCCGGATCAAATAAAGCATGTGCAGGCTGTAAACAAACCATAACAATACCTGTCACAGCTGCATTGGATGCCTGGGCATACCTAGATGTCATTGCAAAAACTCGAGCCTGCCCCATGCTGGCAGATTGCTGTCCTCGACCCTAAGTACCTCTACCAGCCTGCTGTGCGACTGATCCTGCTGACTGCCCTAGTGCAGCTGTAGCTGGGAGTGGAGCTGCTACTGATGGAAGTGAGCCAGAACCCAATGGGCAGTCTCTCCTCATGTGCCCTGATTTATCGCATATAAAACATAAATCTTATCTCCAACATACGCCTCTATGACGGTGTCCACAAATCTGACATAATGGGGTAGAAGCTCCCCTAGTAGTAGTAGCAGCTGATGTAATCTAAAGGCGACCGTCAGGTCTATGCTGACTATTTTGACCCCCGTCCCTCTGTACACCACTAATAGATGCCTCTCCTCTAGACACGATACCACCAACCGGCCCCGATGACCTTATCGTCTTAGAACCCTGTCCACCAAATCTGGGTCTATTTTGTGGGCCCCTATCACTCTGCCTATCTCGGGCTCACTGCTTGAACCTCAAAGGAGAATTTAGTACCTTAGCATATGTAGATGTCTTTGTCAACTGAACTGATCTAAGCAAATACTCCCGAAGACCATCCACAAACCTCTTAGCTCTATCATACTTGGTGGATACCATCTGTGGCGCATATACAGAAAGATCAAAAAATAAGATATCATAATCAGCCACAGTCATGGTCTCTGTCTGCTTGAGCTGCTCGAATTCGCGAGCTCTAGCCTCGTGAACACTCTGTGGTAAGAACCAACGAAGAAACTCAGTACAAAATTCTGGCCACGCTAATGGAGGAACAATAGCTCATCTTCTCTTAAGCAAGGTCGTATACCACGTCCCAGCTATACTCCTAAGCTGGAAAGTGACTAACTTCACAGATCGAACCGGAGTACATCCCAATGATATGAACAATCTAGTGCATTGACCCAAAAAGTCATTGGGATCTGCATTAGCATCCTTCCCTGTAAACAAAGGTGGTTGATTCTTCTTAAACTCAGATAACGAAACCTGAAGGTATCCCTCCGGTCGGCCCTGCTCTGACTCTACTGGTGCAGCTGTCGGCTATGGCTATGCCTGTGCCTGCTGGGCCTAATCTAGTTTCCTCTGTTGCTCTGCCACAACCTATGTCAGAGCCTCTACCTGGTGTAATACCTCATCCATTTTAGCATCCATCCTGTCAAATCTAATCTCAGTATCTATAGTATCCCTAGTAGCAGTCCTACTACTCTCCCCACTCTGGCCTCTCTTCTCAAGGCCAGCAGAAATCTGATCCGGGACCTCAAGCTCTCGGTCCCCTGATGTATCTCTAGGTCTACGAGTTCTTGTTCGGGGAGGCATCATATCTAGAAAATAAACATATGTCAGTAACTCCATAATATTATTT
Source organism: Fremontodendron californicum (assembly GCA_030761205.1). Taxonomy (NCBI): domain Eukaryota; kingdom Viridiplantae; phylum Streptophyta; class Magnoliopsida; order Malvales; family Malvaceae; genus Fremontodendron; species Fremontodendron californicum. Next base: position 9,178,331 of record JAULJL010000037.1, read on the forward strand.
ATAAAGTTCAATATGTGCTAGCTAGCTTAAAAATCACCTGATGTATCAGCATGTGACGATGCACATCTGTAGGGGTAGTACACTACTTACCGATATCCCGGGATTACTTGTAAGCAATGCACTACTACCCTACCCCTTTTTGCAGTCACTGACCTCTAGACCATGCTCTGATACCACCTTTGTCACACCCTAAATTCAGGGCATGTGACCGGCCAGAGACAAGGTATGCCCATGCCTCCGAAGCCTGAGTATACTCATTAAACCAAATCAAACAAAATTTTGGCATAATCTCGCCCTACATGGGGGTTTGTCTCTCAATCATCAACATTCACAATGTAATAATTCATCAACAGATGACATCTCGGTTTGGACACCTCCGATAGGGAGTACCCGAAGTGCCCCGCAGCAGACTCAACCTTTATGACATCTTATATACAAACATACATTTATATTATATCATAACAAAATGAACATCACTATCTCATACCAGGCCTCTAAGACCGATATATGTCATACATCACTTAATTATATTCGTTTATAAAATATACAATACATATTCAACATACACAAAATACAGAGGACCCATGATACCCTAGTGACTGCAAAAATATACCCAACCATCGCCACTGCTTACCACGTCCTAAGTCAATCCGCTCACCACAAGTATGTGAGCAGCTAGCTATCCGAAATCTGGGAAGAGCTGGGTCTATTAGAATCTGAAAAAAAAAATGAAAATAAACGAAGTGAGTCGAAAAACTCAGTGAGCATAAGGTAACTAGGAAGAGTACTTGTAAATTTCGTGCTTCCTTTCTTAAACATTAAAGCATAAACATGACCTATCAAGTATGACTAATTAACCGAAAAGATCCTGGACTTATACCAGTCCGTAATATTTTTCATCCTGAACTATCTTGTCCATATCATCTCAAACTCATCTTGTCTGTACAATAATAGCATCCCGGACTTCACATTGTCCATACAATAATAGCATCCCGGACATCACCTTGTCCGTACAATAATAGCATGATATATTAATTCTCTTATATCATGGAGTAATATATATATACACACACACTATGCTAGGAAACAATCTCTACACTAACATATTTCTACTTATGTTTTCAAAGCATTACAGTTTCACTTAGATTTTTTATCAAACAACTTATGTGCATAACCTTTTAATCTACAATATCTAACTATCCTTAAATACTCAACCATCCTATACAATATCATTCATTATTATTCAACTCCACAACACTTACCTCATGTAACCATATTAACACCACACTTACGCCTTTGATCTGCGTAAGGTTCGAAACTTACCATTTTCGTAATCCGAGCAATCTTTCGTGTTTGAATATCCATATCAATCAACAATGCATATAAAACAACAACTACCTCCTAGATTAACCTAAATACTCACTGTGTTAGTCCGAGTGTTAAAGCGGCACTTTCGTGGCTTTATCGCGATCCCAGGCGAACTCTGCAATATGAGTACGTATGGCATCATTAGGATATTCTGTAAATATTTCTCAACTACAGGACATTCAAATTCTAACTATTTATTCTAGTTAGCTGCTATTCAAAATTTTCTAACTTAAGAATTTTTACAAATAAATTCCTACACTTAGCTCGAGTCAAAATTTGGAGCAACAATAAACTGGAAAGTTGCTCAAATAATAACAACGAAGCTAACGGTGGCCTCGGACAACCAAGGAAGGTGACGACACCACCTCATGGGCAAGCTAGGGTTTTAGCGAAGCTTATTTTAGCCTCTAAATTTTGATTCAAAGCTATTCAATACTAATTTAAGGTTTAAGGAGGCGAAGGAACACCTCCCCTAACGGAAAAAGTGGCGGAAACATGGTGGTTCACCATCACCAATTTTCAGCCAAAATGATTTCTCATAGATAGGGATAAATTCTTCAAAATCTAATATCAAAATCAATCTTAGAACATGAAATTACCTATGGTTTAGTGAAATCCTTGCAAAATTTGGTGATTTCCCTTGAAATTTGGAGGAGACAGAAAGCTTTAGTAAGCTTTAATGAAGTTTTTGGTGAGAAAATGCCTAAGGCATAAAGAGTAAGAAGAAGACGTTATGTCTTCTTATTTTGGCTGAAAATTTATGGGAAATTATCCCATGTTCTTAATCTTGCCTAAGCTTGGTCAAAAAAGTTGACCAACTTTGACTTTTTGTGCATGCCCTACAGAATGTGATGTTCGGGATTTCGTTTTTCATTTTTTTCTCAACATATTCATGTTTCTTGGGTATTAAAACAACTATCCAAGTGTTCGGATCGATAACAATAATTTTTGAACCACGTTTTTTTCGGAAAAGTACGACAACTATTCATGTTTCTTGGGTATTTTTCAATTTTATCTATTCTAGTCTCATTTTTTTCGTTCTAATGCAAAATATTAGATCCAAATGTCATATTAACATATTATATAGTCAAAAATTCCATTTATACCATTTCTCGGACTAAAAATGAAAAGGGGTGTAAAATAACCAAAATACCCGTAATGCATTTTTTTTGAATTTGATGCCGATTGTTGTTCTGATAATAGGTATGGGTTCTATATCATATATTATCATCATATCCACTCAATTTATCATATTTTATGGACTTTTCCCTTTCCCGATTTTAGTCTAAATTTTTAAACTACTTTAGGGTCAAATCGCTTAACCACCTGATTTAACCTCCAATTCTATAATCTATCATACAACATGTATACCACATGATAGCCCGTCCTTCCTAGTGGCTTTTACATGTATAGTTTCGAGCCATCAGAATGTTATAGGAAAGCCGAGTTATCTCTGGCTTACGAGGGTCTTACAATAACTCTTAGTGTCCTAGGCGTTGGCAATCTTTTTGGCCATCGAATGGTCACTGCCAGCCTGTGTTCAGACTATTGTATGACATCTACATGTGGCTACTGGATACTCAAAAGAGCCTAACGACCGCCCCTAATAACTGTACTCAATTCGGCAACAATTGCCTCCTTTGTATTTTTGTTCGGCCTTACTAATATGTAGCAACAATTGCCACCTTGTCCAGTCATGTTCCACGCCTAAACCAGCCATCATAGATGAATCATATTCACCTTAGATGCTGTCCAAAACTCCTAGCAAACATGTGGAACATTTTCACACATATGCTTAAATTTTATGGCATGCAAACACCTATAAAATAGTCTAGAAAATTTCAGCATTGTAGTAACAACGTCTCATGTCCGAAAACAACTTTGCTTAAACATTTTAAGCTCAAATCAATTTTGCAGCATATAATATAAAATTTCCATATCTAAAACATTTATATAATCAATTTTATATCATCTCCAAATCAGCTAACAAAACTTGACACAACTATGTTTTTGACATCAAAACTTGTCGGGTTTACTAAGACATGTCATAGCTTTAATCCTTGTTGATTAAAACTATTTTAATCTATCGTTTAAACAATTTTAAACATGATTAAAGTCATTATATAGCTGTTGTCTAGATTTAACAAAATAAAGAAAAAAAAATATATTTCTTTTAAACATAGGAACCGAAATCATGCCAAAATCAATACACAACACTTTGAACTTGTATATCACCAAGAATTGACATGCACAAACCTCATGTAAACAACATAACCTTGGCTCTGATACCACTATTGGGAGTACACTTGTCGCAACCTAAAAAATAACAAGTCTCATCGTAAGACTTTATTATTCGTTTAGCGTGACATTAAAAAAAATCGAGCAAAAGTCGACTTAATTCCTTTTGAAAAATGAAGGTTTTGAAAATGACCTTGAAAAAGACATGGAGTCGCCACCAATCTTTTTTAGCTAGGTGTGATCGGCCACCTATTAAAACCGGTTTTGTAAAACATTTTAAAATTAATTAAAACATTTTTTAAAACCAATTTCAAGTCTGCGTTTTAAACCAGAGAAATCAAAGAAGCGGGTTTGGGACTCGGTTACGTGTGGGGAAGGATTAGCACCCCCACAACGCCCATTTAAAACAGTATCTTATTAATCATGTGTTATCTCAAGTCTCGGTAAAAAGTTGATTTGTAATTTAGAATTTCAAGTTAATTCAAAATTTAAAGAAAAATAATTCCATTTTTTAATTAAAAATGATCCGAAATTTATTAATTCAAAATTTTCCTATGTTTCCCGACCAACGTGGCAAAATATAGAAATTTTTATTATTTTGGAAAAATTTTCGAATCATTCTCATTTTTAAAGAAGATATTCCTTCATTGATGATAATTGATGATATCCTCCCCAGCAAACCCGGCAGAGAACTCATGAATTCTTTTAATTCGGGAATATCTTTATTTTGTTGAAAATCATTGTCTTGTTTTAAAACATATTTTTTTAAAAATATGAATATGAAAATGTGTGACATAATAAAGATGACATGAAATAATCTAAATGAAATGTTATAACCTAAGTGTCATAATATATTCTAGATGAAATGAATATAACCTAGGTGACATAACATATTCTAAATGAAATGAATAACCTATGTGACATAATATATTCTAAATGAAATGAATAACCTATGTGACATAATATATTCTAAATGAAATGCAATATCCTAAGTATCATGATATGTTCTAAATGAAATGACATGAAACATAAAATAATGCTATCATGTAATATGCATAAAAATAAAAATAAAATAATAGTGCATGGACATAATATATGCTAAATAATTTGACAAAAATAAATAGCTAAATAAAAAGCATAGATAGCATGTAATATTCAAAACCATATAACAAACAACATAACACCATAAAATAAATCAAAATAATAGCAATATCATAAAAATAATCATAACAAAAATCACATATTATATAAAATACATGAATATGGAAAATGCAATGCATGAAAGTGCATTTTTTTCCTTTAATTAAGGAAATCCGTATATCTAAAAAGATATCCAGCTACCTTAGGAAAATATATCAAATTAAATTTTCTAAAACAAAATATTTTGTGATTGTTTGAAAACAATTTTGAAAGAAACTTGAATGAAGATTAAAACCCTAGCCAAACCTTTTGAATATGGCTCTAATTTTCTAAGTTTAAAATCTCGAACTTGACCGCCCTTAACCCAAGGTTTATAAAATCATTTTTAAAGCTTAAAAAGGCTTAGAAACTAACCTAAGATAGTAGCTAAAGTTTCTAACCAACCCCCTTTAAATGCCTTAGTCAAATTCAACAATTGTTTTTCTTTTGAATTCAAATCTATCTCTACTGTCCATTTTTAAAACACGATTTTTTCACCTATTTTTAAGAATTCAAAAAATCTAAAACAAATACTGGAGACTCAGAGCAAGTAAAACTACACAGAAAAAAATTAGCTTAATTTTCTGATTAAAGATGACTTTTCAGAAAAATCGGAAAGTTCGAGTACTGGGTGAAAAACTATTTTGCCAAAACACGTTTTTTTTCTTTGATAAAATCATTCAAAAATCGAAGTAAAAATGTTGGAGGCTCTCCTAAAGACTCACAAACAGTAGCTAACACTTTCAAAAAGTTAGACAAAAATTGGCTATGTAAAAAAAATCAAAAAGGTAGAATAATCAATTTGACAACTCTTTAATTTTCTACAAGTATGCTCAAGTGAGCATGACTTTGAGCCATTGATTGGCCTAAGTCATAAACCAAGTGGTGTGACATGAGATGCATGAACATACAGCAAATTGAACGCACGAAATGCATGATTTAAAACCTAAATGATGTGAGAAATGCATGGCAATACAAAATAACCTAATGCCTAGCATGAGTTTGCATGGCAATAAATGTAATACTAACTTAAGCATGCATGAGATGCATAATAATGCAAATAAGACTTAGACCTAAAGTGACATGAAATGCATGGCAATACAAAGTGACCTAAGGCTTAAACAACATAGCAAATGCATGGCAATACCAATATGATTCTAGACTTTACATGCATGGGAATATTCATGGCAATACCAATATGATTCTAGACCTTAAATGTCATGAGAATGCATGAAAATGTCATAAACATATAATGATCAATAAACCTAATGCTAATGCATGAACAAACAGCAACTAATACACAATTTCATGGCATAATAATGCAAAGCAATGGTACCTAAACAAAATGAAAATACACATACAAGGAAGAAACACATGCAAGGGCCGAATGGCCATTAAAATAGACTAATGCAATCCTATTTAACCAATAACACAAACACATGGCAAACCAAATCAAAATACACAATGTTATGCATGAAATGCAAACCTATCAACTAGACAAAATGAACATGCACATATAAAACCAAATCATGTTGACCAAATAGCCCCCAAATCACATAGTATAACCCTAGCTAAACAATAACACAAACACATGGAAGCAAAAAACTAAACAATGCAAATATGCACAAAAATTCATCATGGCTGAGTTAAACAATATGAGTATACAATGGTATATATGCATGAAGATCAATGAAAACATATTAAACAAGAAAACAAGATAAAAATGCAAACATGCTAAAAAAAATCCATCATGGCCGAATAGAACAACATGAATCTAGCATGGTATTGTCACAAACACATAGCATGGTATATTATAAACTACCACAATCAAGCTAACCTACCACAAATCAAGCTAATCTAACACAAATAAGCTAACCTACCCCAAATCAAGCTTATGAATAAAAATCAAACACAAAATCATTTACCAAAATAGCCACTCATTCGGCCATGATGGATTAAGGATGAAAACTTATTGTTTTTTAATTTCTTTTAAAAAAACAAAATAGTAGCTCTTTAGAAACAAGTTTATTTCATAAAAAGGAAAAATATCCATAAACAAAATAAGATCATGTCAATAAAATATGAAAAATAACCATGAAAGAGCATAGCTACCTTGCTCTAGCTTTCCAAATCAATAAGAAACTAGCAAAAACCCTCTTCCTACTCCTTTTTTCTCCTCTCTTTTTCCTTTAGTTTCTCTCTCTTTTTCTCCTTAGCTACTACCTCTTTTCTAGCCTCCCAAACTTGTGAAAAACTGCTCAGCCCCCCTCCCTAATAGCCTTGGCCGATTGGTATGCTTCTAGAAGGAAGGTAGTTATTTTTTCTCTATCCAATGGCTATCAATCAAGATGCCTTCTATGTAAAAATCCCACCATTAGATTTGAATAATCAGCATCTAAATATATGATGTCATGAAGATGATGTCATAAATAGGATGATAAATATGACATCATCCCTCTCCAACCATTGGTCCAAGTGTTGCAAATTCAATGGCTTGATCACAAAAATAACTTCCTTCCTCTTCACTTTTGGCCCTTTGATCTAAAATCTCAGCAACATCCTCCTCTATTATGGACTTGGCTGATTTCCCTTTTAAAATCCAACCCAATCTCAAATTTTTTAAAGACCTTCTTCAATTTCTTCGGTGAAATAACCTTTTTGACCCTCAAACCAAATTAAATAGCAAACAGACTCCAAATTGAAATTTTATTTTTTCAATACTTCCTATATAATAAAAAATTAAATTCTGGAATTTTCATAATTTTTGGAGCCCATTTGCTATTTTTTTGGATTTATTTTCAAAATTACCCCTTAATGCACCTGAACTTTTACCATTTTTTAAACGAGCTCCAAATCCAAATTTTTCTTCACCAATCTCTTCGAAATAATTTAAAGGTGTGATCTAGAAGTTTTCATAATTTTTGGAGCTAATTTGGTATGTTTTCGGGATTTATCTATTTGAATTTCTACATAGTGGACACAAGATTTGGCTAAGTTGCAAACGAACTCTGAATCCAGATTTTCTTTCGCCAATCTCTTTAAAATGATTTAAAAATGATATCTGCAAATTTTTAGATTTTTGGGGTTCATCTATTTTTTCCAAATTTTCTAATTTTACCCTTTTGCCTTCGAAATCCGGTTTTGCTAAAAACAAGTTCGATTTTTAGATTTTCTTTCCTAGGCCTTTTTCATCTATTTAATTGGAATTGGTCCAAAAATGCCCAATTTTTACGATCAAATTTCCTTCCTATTTGATTTTTCCTTTTTTTCACTATTGAAAATTTTCTCATTTTTTCGTTTTTCCTCCAATCGGCTCTTTTCTCAAAATTTCTTCAAACTAAGACTTGGGCTATCCTTGTTTACTCACTCCTCATCAATTAGGGGCTTTAGTCTTACCGAATCGGGCCATTTCTGCAATTTTCCCCAATTTCACTAAAATCCACAAAAATCCTAATTCTCGATTTTCTTTCGGATCGACTTTTCTTTCAGTTTTTCTTCCATGTATCTTCTCCATTACCCATAGTCAATGCTTATCTTTTATTTGGAACCTTCAATTTGACCAATTTGATCATTTAAGCACTTTTTCCCAAAATTTTTGAACTAGGGTTTCCTTTGTATAGAATCTCCGTAACCCAACTTTCGAACTCCATATCTTTCAATGTAGACCTCGAATTATCAAATTCTTTCACCATTTTTCAATTGAACTTCAAATCTTGATTTTTTAAGTGGGTTGACTTTTTTAGTAGTTGACTTTTCAAGGTTGACTTTTTTGGGGTTGATTTTTTTCAAGTTTGACTTTTTATGCTTGCCTTGTTAGACTAAGTCACGGAGTACCACCTTCCGGATGAGAAAAGTCTTTTTGCATTCTGAAACATCATTTAGGAAGAAAACATACTTGTTTTTGTCGTTCGGATAAAATTAGGTGTCTACAATGCCCCTCTTTGACTATTGCGGGGAATCCGAAATTAGGCAAAGATAAACAAACACTAATATTGTCCGGTTAGTGAAATCACATGTGAAGGAAAGGAATACGGGTTTTCAATTTTTTCCATTTTTCATTTTTTTGGATAAGGCTGTAAATTGAAGATTTAGTCCTTAAATTGAATTCCCTGACTAATCAAGGCTCGACTCGTCTTAAGGAAACGGGTTCGATTTACAAAAGAAAAAATTATGCCCGAAGATCTTAAAAATAGTGCCCGGAGGTCTTATCCATGATTTAAAGAAAAATTATGCCCGGAGGTCTTAAAAATGGTGCCTGGAGGCCTTATCCGTGATTTGGAAAAATACGCTATATGCGACTTTAAAAATGATGCCCGAAGGTCTCAAGAATGGTGCTTGGAGGCCTTACCCGTGATTTGAAAAAATACGCTATATGCGACTTGAAAAGGGATGCCCGGAGGTCTTAAGAATGGTGCCCGGAGGCTTTATCTGTGATTTGGAAAAATACGCTGTATGCGACTTTAAAAATGATGTAGTCTTAAAAATGGTGCCTAGACGCCTTATCCGTGATTTGGAAAAATGCGTTGTATGCGACTTTAAAAACGATGCCCGGAGGTCTTAAGAATGGTGCCTGGAGGCCTTATCCATGATTTAAAAAGAAAAACTATGCCCGGAGGTCTTAAGAATGGTGCCTGAAAGCCTTATCCGTGATTTGGAAAAATGCGCTGTATACGACTTTAAAAATGATGCTCGGAGGTCTTAAAAATGGTGCCTGGAGGCCTTATCCGTGATTTGGAAAAATACGTTGTATGCGACTTAAAAATGATGCCTGGAGGTCTTAAGAATGGTGCTCGGAGGCCTTATCCGTGATGAAAATGTCTTGACGATGGTCTCAAGGCTCGACGCATTTGACAAACAGAATGAATTCGATTTAAAATAAAAGGAAATACCTCGACGATGGTCTTGAGGCTCAACTCATTTGATAAACAGAATGAATTCGATTTAAAACAAAAGAAAATACCTCAACGGTGGTCTTGAGGCTCGACTCATTTGATAAATAGAATGAATTCGATTTAAAACAAAAAGAATACCTTGACGGTGGTCTCGGGGCTCGACTCATTTGATAAACAGAATGAATTCGATTTAAAACAAAAAGAATACCTCGACGGTGGTCTCGAGGCTCAACTAATTTGATAAACAGAATGAATTCGATTTAAAACAAAAGGAATACCAAGAATGATTCTGGGTTTGATTCATTTGGAAAAATAAATTTAACTTGAAAATGAAAGGAACATACCTCGACGGCGATCTCGGGGCTCGACTCATTTGAGAAGCAGAACGAGTTCGATTTGGGGAAGCCAAAGTTTTCCTGATTCCTGTAATGTTAACTAAATGCAATGATGAGAATGACATGCTTTGCAAATGCTTGTATGTTTCCTAAGAATGAATGCAATCAAATGATTGTGTAATGATTTCTAATCCTTGGTTTCTTTGAGGTTCATAGATTATCCGACTTCATGACGGAGTCTTCATTTTTTTACTGATGCCCCACTTAAGGAACCTTTCACTCAAGATAACTTGTCAAACAATCCCAGTTTCGGACTTTCACTGAAATTCACAAGTTCTCTGACTTCATGACGGAGTCTCCAACACATTCACTGTTTTTCTTTACTTGGTGAACTTTCCAAACCTTTTCTAAGTTTTAAATCTACTCCTTATTAATACTCTGAAATCCTTTTATTTAAAGTTTTTTATGTTTACTAATCATCATTCAATTTAATAACAATCGAGATGCAACTCAAAAATGTATGAAAGAAAATATGAAACAAGCAAAATGTCATGAAAAGAATAACAAGAATTTATTGCAACAAATGTTTTAAAATGGTAAAAGTGAATATCAAGGATATAAGAAACAAATGTAAAGTTATAGGCTGAAGATGCCCCGGATGTGGAATATCTTGGACCTTCCTTTTTCAAACCATTTGAAATTTCTCTTGAACGAGAAATTTCCTTGTTTAACCCCTCGGCTTTCAGATACTTTCTCCCCCTTTACACGGAGCATTGATTCAAACCTTAATCAGTATTTGAGCCGCCCTTTACGGGTTTTCAACTCAAGTGTCCCTCATTCTGTATTAAGTCGCCCTTTGAAGGTTTTCGGCTTAAACCTTTCCTTTTACATTTTTTTTATTTTCATTTATTTTGTTTTCTCTTGTTTCTTGTATTCTACCATGCATTTGAGAATTCTAAATGCTTCTAAGGTAAAAATGTCAATTCAAAGGATGGGATAAATTCTGAGAACAACCTTTCAAATTAAATATCCATGCTTGATCTAAATGGACTTTTAAAGCATGTAATGTAGGCCAGGGTTCGGGTTTAGAAAGAAAGGATAAAATAGGCCCAAAATGTGTTTAAGGGTGATTGAATCAAGGATCATTTCCTGAGGAGAATTCATTCTTGAAACATTTGTCCCCCTTTTTGGACTTTCTTTTCTTTCTTTTTTGATTGATGGCTTTCATTTGCCATTCTTTGATTTCTCATTTTTTGATGGCTCTCTTTTTTTGCCATGATTTTTGATTATTTTTTCTCACATTTTCCCTTTAGTGTAGAAGGTGATCCTTGATCAAGGTTTAAAGAAAGAAATAATTCCTAAGGCTCAAAAGGGTGACTAAGGATAATTTCTTCTTAGTGAAAGGAATATGAAAGATGGTCATTCTCAAGGGAGATAGATGTATAGAATTTCCATTTTTACACTTGGAATCATTCGAATTTCCATGTGCACAGCATCACAAAATTTTTTTTCAAGCATAATACTTCTTCAATTCATCGGTATTCACGGGACTTCTAAAATCATCCCCGTCCATCCGAGTTAGAATCAATGCTCCTCCAGAAAAAGCTCTTTTTACTACATAGGGTCCTTCCCAATTTGGGGCCCATTTTTCTCGCGGATCTTTCACTATAGGGATAATTTTCCTTAGTACCAACTCCTTTTCTCGAAACTTTTTGGGACAAACCTTCTTGTTGTGGGCTCGAATCATTCTTTTTTGATACAACTGCCCTTGGCAAATTGTCTTCAATCTTTTCTCTTCGATGAGATTCAGCTATTCATGATGAGCTCTAACCTATTCTGACTCTTCTAGGCCAACCTCTATCAAAACCCAAAGTGAAGGGATCTCAACTTCAATAGGTAGCACTGCTTCCATCCCGTATACCAAAGGAAACGGTATTGCCTTTGTAGATGTGAGAACCGAGGTTCGATATGCATGAAGAGCAAAAGGCAAGATCTCATGCCAATCCTTGTAGACATCAGTCATCTTCTCAACAATCTTCTTGATGTTCTTGTTGGCTGCTTCTACTGCCTCATTCATCTGCGATGGTAAGGTGCCGAATTATGATGCGTGATCTTGAACTGAGTACACACTTCTCTCATCATCTTATTATTCAGATTGAGAGCATTATCTAAAATAATTCTTGCTGGCAATCCATATCGGCATATGATTTCCTTTTTAACAAATCTGCATACTACCGACTTTGTTACATTCGTAAAAGAAGCAGCTTCTACCCACTTTGTGAAATAATCTATGGCCAGCAGGATGAAACGATGTCCATTTGAAGCTTTCGGGGTAATAGACCCAATCATATCCATTCCCCACATTGAAAATGGCCATGGTGCAGTCATGACATGCAGTGGCGATGGCGGCACATGAATCTTATCTGCATAGATTTGGCATTTATGGCACTTTCGAGAATAACTCATACAATCTCCTTCCATCATCAACCAATAATATCCTGCCCTCATAATCTGCTTAGCAAGCATGTGACCATTGGCATGGGTGCCATATATCCCTTCATGGACTTCTTCTAAGATTCTCTTAGCTTTGACAGATCCGACACATCTTAATAGGACTTGGTCTTTCCTTTTCTTGTAGAGAATCTCACTGTCTAGAACAAAACCCATTGCTAGCCTTCTCAGAGTTCTCTTGTCATTTTCTGTTGCCCGTTCTGGATACTGTTGACTCTTGATGTACAGCAAGATGTTGTTATACCAAGAGAGACCATCTGCTTCTTCTTTGATACTCAGGTAGTGGGCAGGAGACTCATATATGCTCATCTTTATCAGCACAACTTCAGCCCCTTCATTCACTTTGAACATTGATGACAAAGTAGCCAGAGCATCTGCCATTTGGTTTTCTTCTCGAGGGAAGTAATTGAAACTCACTTCTTCAAACTCCTCTAGTAAACTCAATATGAGTTCTCGGTATCAGATTAGCTTTGTCTCTCGGGTTTCCCATTCTTCCCGTAACTGGTATATCACTAGGGTTGAGTCTCCGAAAACTTCCAATATTTTGATTTTTCTGTCCACAACAACACGAAGGCCCATATTGCAAGACTCATACTCAGCATTATTGTTTGTACAATCAAAATCCAATCTAACAGTGAAAGTATAATAATCTTCTTCTAAGGATATGAGCATCGCACCTATTCCGTTCCCATGGCATTAGATGCACCATCAAAGTACATTTTCCATACTTTCTTCTCCGGGAGAACCTCATCCGCTTGCGAAACATACATCAAATCTTCATATGGGAAGTCAAAGTTTAATGGCTCATAATCTTCCACTGCCCGACTTGCTAAGAATTCAGCCACTACACTGCCCTTGATAGCTTTCTAACTTACATATACTATATCGTACTCTGATAACATAACCTACCATCTCGCCGTCCTCCCTGACAAAGAAAGTACTTCCAACATGTACTTGATTAGTGATAAGCTCATAAAATATACATTTTATGCTCATATAATATATTTTTGAATTTTAGGTACAATAAGGAGAATGAAGTCAAAAGATGTCAATAATGATGGTAAAGAGCTTACAAAATCGTAATCACAAGATGGAAGAAGACTTGGGAGTCAAAAATATCAATTTCTGGTTGAAAAGCAATCAGGCAGATTTGACCTCCAGAGCTTGTTATAAGGAAAACATGATGATATACTCCTTTTTTCTAGCTACGCTCATTCATTTACATCATGATTATTGGTCTAACATGTTTCTATTTAGGTCTTGCACATTTACTATGCCATGTGTTTGTGTTATTGCCATGCTAGAATCTCATATGTTTATTTACATGACCATCCAGTTCTTTTGCATTTGCTGCCTTGTGTGTGCATTTTCATCTTGTTTAGTTGCTATGCTCTCATTCATTCTTTGCATTTTTTATGCCATGATATTGTGTATTTGATTTACTATGCCATGTGTTTGTGTTATTGCCATGCTAGAATCTCATATGTTTATTTACATGACTATTCGGTTCTCTTGCATTTTCTGCCTTGTGTGTGCATTTTCATCTTGTTTAGTTGCTATGCTTTCATTCATTCTTTCCATCTTTATGCCATGAGATTGTGTATTGGTTGTGCCATGTTCATGCATTAGTATTAGGTTCATTTTATTATTATATATTCATGTTACTTTCATGCATATCTTATGTTCATATTAGGCCTTAGGTTATTTTGTATGTCCATGCATGGTTTCCATTAGGTCTAGGTCATCTTTGTATGCCATACACATTTCCATGCTATTTAGGTCTTAGATCATATTGTTATTGCCATGCATTTTCATGCTCATTAGGTCTAGGTCAAATTTGCATTGCCATGCATTTCATGCATATTAGGTCTAGGTTGCATTTATTGCCATGCACAAGTTCATGTTAGGCATTAGGTCATTTTTTATGTCATGCATTTTTTATGTCATTTAGGCCTTAGATCATGCATTTCATGCATTTAACTTGTTGTTTGTTCATGCATTTCATATCATACCACTTGATTTTTGCCTTAAGCCAATCAATGGCTCAAAGCCAAGCTCAAATGAGCATGCTTGTGGAAAATTAAGAAGTTGTCAAGTTGGAATTTCTACCTTTGTGATTTTTTTTCATTAGGCATTCCTTGTCCAAATTTTTAAAAATTTTTGCTACTATTTTAGGTCTTTAGAGGAGTCTCCGATATTTTTGTTTTGATTTTTGAATGATTTTATCAAAGGCTTAAAATTGTTTTTTGGCTAAACAATTTTTCACCAAGTGTTTTGACTTTCATGATTATTCTGGTAGGTCATCCTTAGTCTAAAAATTAAGCCAATTGTTTCCCATAGATTTAGACATGTTCTGAGTCTCCCATAATTTTTTTAGATGTTTTTGAAATTTTAAAAATAGGTTAAAAAATCACGTTCTAAAACTGGTCAGTAAAATCATATTTGATTTCAAAGAAAAAATAATTTTCTATTTTGGCCAAGGCATTAAGAGAGGGTCGATTTAGAACCTTAGCTATTGTCCTAGGTTGATTTCTAGGCCATTTTAATCCTAAAAAAATGATTTTATAAAGGTCGGGTCAAGGGTGGTCAAGTCCGTGTTTTCAAAGTTAGGAAAATAGAGCCTTTTTCAAGGGGGTTTAGGCCATGGAGTTGTTTTTCATCCAAATTTTTAAAATTGTTTTCAAACCAATCACAAAGTATTTTTTATTTAGAAAATTTAATTTGATGTCTTTTCCTAAGATAGTCGGATATCTTTTTGATTGAAAATTACCCTAACCCTTAACACCTTAACATTTAAACCCTAAACCCTATGCCCTAAGCCATATACTCTAAACCCGAAACATTAAACTCTAAATCCTAAAGCTTAAACCTAAACCCCAAACCATAACACTTTGCCATAAACCCTAAGCCCTAAGTCCTAAACCATAAACCCTAAACCTTAAGCCCTAAATCCAAAGCCCAAAGCCCAAAACCCAAAGCCATAAACCCAAAATCCTGACCCATAAACTCAAAAATCCTAAACACTAAACCATAACCCTAAACCATAAATGCTAACACCTAACCTAAACCCCAAATCATAAACCCTAACCCTTAACACCTTAACATTTAAACCCTAAACCCTATGCCCTAAGCCATATACTCTAAACCCGAAACATTAAACTCTAAATCCTAAAGCTTAAACCTAAACCCCAAGCCCTAAACCCTAAACTCTAAACCTTAATACATAAACCCTAAGCCATGAGCCCTAAACCATAAACCATAGTCCCCAAAACCCAAAACCCAAAACCAAAACACTAAACCTTAAACCCTAAGCATTAAACCCTAAACCCTAACCCATAAATCCTAAACCTTAAACCCTAAGCCATCAATCCTAAACCCTAAACCCTAAACATTAAACCCTAAACCACACACATCAAACCCCAAACACTAAACCCTAAGTATAAAGCCCTAAACCCTGAGCCCTAAACCCTAAACTCTGAGCCCTAAACCATACCATACACCCTAACCCTAAGCCACAAACCCTAAGCCATACACACTGACCATAAGCCCTACGCCCTACACCCTTAATCCTACGCCTTAAACATCTAAACCCTAAACCATATCCCTAAAACCTAATCCTTAAGCCCTAAACCCTGAGCCCTAAGCCCTATACACTATGCCCTACGCCCTAAACCCTAAACCATAAGTCCTACACTATGCCCTAAGCCCTAAACCCTAAACATTAAACCAAAAACCCTAAACCCTAAGCATTAAACCCTAAAATCTAAACCCTAAAAACTAAGCCCTAAGCCATAAGCCCTAAACCCTAAGCCCTAATCTTTAAACCCAAACCCTAAGCTTTAAACACTAAACCATAAACCATAAACTATAAACCTAAACCCTAAACAATAAACTCTAAACCCTAAGCCATATGGCATACACCCTAAGTCCTCAACGATAAGCCCTAAGCCATAAACCCTGAACCTTAAACCCTAAATCCTAAGCCATAAGCCCTAATCCATAAACCCTAAACCCTAAGCACTAAAACTTAAAAACTAAACCCTAAACCATAAAACATAAAGCATAAACCCTAAACCAATAAACCGTAAATCATAAACCCAAAACCCTAACCCTAACCCTAACTCTAACCCCTAAACCCTATATCTTAAACCCTAAACCATAATCATAACCACTAAACCTTAAATCCTAAACCCTAAACCTAGGCCTTAAACCCAAAACCCTAGGCCCTAATCCTAACACCTAAAACATGAACCCTAAACCCTAAGCCTTAAGCTTTAAGCCCTAAACTATAAACTCTAAACCCAAAACCATAAGCCCTAAACGCTATCCCTTATCCCCTAAGCCCTAAGCCCTCAACATTAAACCCTAAGCCCTGGACCATAAACCCTAAGCTATAACCCTAACCCTAAGCCATAAGCCTTAAACCATAAACCTTAAGCCCTAAACTCTAAACTATAACCCCTAAGCCCTAACTTGAACATAAGCCCTAAACCATAAGCCCTACACATTAAACCCTCAACCTTAAACCTTAAACCCCAAACTCTAAACCCCAAACACAAAACCCAAAGCACTAAACCTTAAAACCCTAAACCTAAACTATAAACCCTAAGCCATAGACCATAAACCCTAAAGTATAAGCCTTGAACCCTAAACCTTAAACCCTAAACTTTAAACCCTAAACCCTAAAACCTAATCCTTAAGCCCTGAGCCCTAAACCCTAAGCCCTAAGCCATATGCCCTAAACCCTAAGCCTTAAGCCTTGAGCCATATACCCTATGCCCTAAACCCTAACCTTAAACCTTAAATCCTAAGCCCTAAGCACTACGTGGTATGCCTTAACCCTAAACCCTAAGCCTAGAACCCTAAGCCCTAAGCCTAAAACCTAAGCCCTAAACCATAAACCCAAACCTTAAGCCTTAAGCCCTAAGCCCTAACCCATAAACCCCAAACCATAAACCCCAACTCTAAAGCCATAAGCCCTAAGCCCTAAACCATAAACCCAAAGCCCTAAACCAAAAAGCCTAAGCCTAAACCCTAAAACCATAAGCCATAAACCATAAGCACTAAACCACAAACCCTAAGCCATAAGCCTTAAACAATAAACCCTAAACCTTAAGCCCTAAACCATATGCCCTAAACCCTAAACCTTAAGCCCTTAACCTTTAACCATAAGCCTTAAGCCCTAAACCCTAAACCTCAAGCCTTAAAACCTAAACACTAAGCCTTAAACCCTAAACCTTAAGCCTCAAATCCTAAACCCAAATCCCTAAACCTTAAGCATTAAACCTTAAGTCATAAACTCTAAACCCTACCCCTTAACTCTAACCCATAAATTATAGATCCTAGACACTAAACCCTAAACTCTAAACCCTAAACCTTAACCTCTAAACCCTAACCCCTAACCCCTAACCCCTAACCCTTAAACCATAAATCATAAGCCTTAAACCCTAAACTATAAGCCCTAAACCCAAAGCCTAAAGCCCTAAACACTAAACCCAAACCCGAAACCCAAAACCCAAAACACTAAACCTTAACCCCTAAACCAGAAATGCTAAACCATCACCACTAACACCTAACACCTAAGCCCTAAGCCCTAACCCCTTAACACTTAACCCTAACATTTAAACCCTAGACCCTAAGCCTTAACCATAAGCCATAAACCCTAAACCCTAAACCCTAAACCTTAAACCTAAACCTTGACCCCTAAACCTTAAACCCTAAGCCCTAAACATTAAACCATCAATCATAAACCCTAAACCCCAAACATCAAACATCAAACCTTAAGCCCTAAACCCTAAACCCTAAACATAAACATAAACATAAGCATAAACATAAGCCATAAACCCTAAACCCTAAACCTTTAAGCCCTAGACCATAAACCATAAACCTTAAAAACTAAGTCCTAAGCCTTAAAGCCTAAGCCATAAGCCCGAAGCCCTAAACCCTAAACCCTCAAACCTAAACCCTAACCCTCAAACCCTAACCCATAACCCTAATCCTTAAGCCTTAACCCTTAAACCCTAAGCCATAAGCCCTAAACCCTACATGCTAAACCCTAACTCTAAACCCTAACTCTAAGCCCAAAGCCCTAAATGCAAGCCATAAACCCTAAACTATCAACCCTAAACCCAAATCCTAAGCCATAAGCCCTAAACCCTAAGCCCTAAGCCATAAGTACTAAACCTTTAGCCCTAAATCCTAAATCTTAACACCTAAACCATAAGCCCTAAACCTTGAACCCCAACCACCAACCCTAAAACCCTAACCCACTAAAATCATAAATCGTAAACCTTAAACCCAGAACCTTGAGCCCTAGGCCCTAGACCCTATACCTTAACCCTAAACTATATACCTAAACCCTAAATCCTAACCTTAAGCCCTAAGCCATAAACCCTAAGCCCTAAACCTTAAGCCCTAAGCCTTAAGCCATAAACCCTAAGCCTTGAGACCTAAGCCAAAAGCCATAAACCTTAAGCCCTAAGCCCTAAACTTTAAACCCTAAATCATAGGCCATAATCCCTAAACCATAAACTATAAACCATAAACATAAGCCTAAAACCCTAAACCCAAAAACCCTAAACCCTAAACATCATACACTAAACCCTAACATCTAACATCTGACCTCTAATCCCTAAACCTTAAACCCTAAATCCTAAACCTTAACCCTAACACATAAACCATAAACCCTAACCACTAAACCCTTACCCATAAACCCTAACCCTTAAACCATAAACCATAAACACTAACCCATAAACCCTACGCACTAAGCCCCAAACTCTAACCCATAAACACTAAATTGTCAACCTTAAGCCCTAAGCCATAAACCCTAAACCAAAAACCAAAAACTAAAACTAAAACAAAAACCCTAAACCCTAACCATTAAACCACATATACTAACCCCTAAAACCTAACTCTAAACCCTAAACACTAAAACATGAACTTTTAACCCTTAACCGTTAAACCCTAAACACTAAACCCTAACCTTTAAACCCTAAACCTTAAGCCCTAAGCTATAAATCCTAAACTTTAAACTCTAAACCATAAAGCTTAAACCCTAGTCCGTACACCATAAGTCTTAAACCCTAAACACTAAAATCTAAACCCCAATCCATAAACCCTAAACCGTAAGCCCTCAATCTTAATCCCTAGAGGCAAGTGAAGTTGTGAGCCGTATGATGGGAAACTATCTCCTGCGGTTCAGAGAGGACTCAGCTGTTAGTTAGTACCCCCTTGGTTTTGGGGTGGACCATTTCACTCTATTTTATTATATACACTTAGCGAAAAGAATGTTTTTTGATACACCTAGGACATGGATTCTATATGAACCAATGGATCGTAACAAGTCGTTACTACTAGCAGTGACATCCTCTTTCATTACTTCATCCTTTCTATATCCCTCTTGATAACTCGTATAATTATATAGTTTTTAGTTATGTTTTATTATTGTTTTGTGTCAAATACGAGTTATTATTGTTTAGTCTAATTGTGTTTATGATCTTTTATATTTTTATGTATTTTGGTGTTTTTCACAAGTTTCTTTGAGTGATTTCAGATTACTAGAATTAAGGGCAAATCCAGTTCAGTTCCAGTTCCGACACCTTTTGCCATATCAGCTATATCTCGAGCTTCACTGAAGCAATAAGGCTGAAATTTGTAGCCATGCAAAGCTAAGAGGCATATCTATCTTTTTCATGTTTTACACTTCTTGAAACGGAGTCGTTTTCCCTAGCGAAATCGACCATCAAGTTGGCTGATGTGCAATGACGTCTGTGCTGACCTGTTTTCGTATTATGCCCATATCTTCTTATCCACATCAGAAAATGAGCTGATTCCAACGGCTATGGATCAGTAACGGATAGGGTAACATTTGTCTAGAAGACCATGTGATCAGATAAGGCCTCCACAATTGACAAAATCGACCATCAAGTTGGCTGATCAAAATCGTCATACATGACGAAAATTGTTAGAAAATGCACCCACCTATTATACCTACCTTTGAAATTTGTAAAGCTTGTCTCTTGTCATTTAGCCCTCCAAAATGTGTATAAATAGAGGGCCTTGGATGATTGTAAGGGATCATATTGGAGATTGGTAGGATATTAGCCATTTTAACAAAATTCTCTAAGTTTTCTTCTTCTTTCTTTTCTCTAGTTTTCTTTTTCTTTAGAAAGAACAAGAGGTTGGATAATTAATATTCTTCTTCTTCTTCTTTCTTTCTTTTATTTCCTTCTTAGATTCTCTTTAATTTTATGTTTATGTTTATGATGCCTATGCTAGGCTAAACTTCTATTTGGTTAAGGGTGATTTCAAAGCCCTAGACACGTTTTGTGATTGATTTTCAGATTCTATCTATCATTAATTTTCTATCAAAGTTGCTTATGTTCTTCTACAAGAATTGTTCATGATGTTGTCTTGATTTATTTAGGTGTACAACTAGATAGATCTTGATAATTATCTATTGCTAGTTTAGGAGTCTTGATCCGTGTAATTGTCTTGATTTCCTATTCATAAGTGGCAATTTGTGATTAATGATTATGGTCAAGTTTTCAATAATTGCAAAGTGGAACATAACCTAAGTTGAACAATCCGAGCTTATGTGTTTGTTGCTTAGATCAACCTATCTTTCTCATCATAAAGCTGCCATTAAATTGAATTTAGAGAGCTTATTCTAGGTTGTTTAATGGTTAGAGATTAAATAGAGAGCTTGTTCTATTAAACGACAAATTAAGGAAAGATTGGGATAACAGAGCTTGTTGTTATCTACGGTTGTTAACTTTGATAGTTGGTTGATATTGATAGATCTGAAATTGATTCTTAATGATGTCTAGTGGTGGAGAATGAAACCTTAACCATATTTTTCATATTTGATTCTTCTTACTTTCTTGTTTTCTTACTTTTAGTTTGCTTATTTTTTATATTTATTTTTATTGGCTGGTTATACCGCCTAATTTAGTATATATATTTTTATTGGCTGGTTATACCGCCTAATTTAGTATATATATTTTTATTGGCTGGTTATACCGCCTTGCATCTTATTCTTATTATTTACTTTAGTTTAAATCTGGCTTCAAAAACTCCTTTTCTTTTATTGTTTTCTTTGAACGTAAGTTATAAACTAATAACTCATAGATTAAAACCCAATCCCTGAGGACTCGACCCTTGCTAATCATTATACTTACAATTGATCTTTTTAGTGCAAGGTTAAATAAGATACACTCTTTTGGGTGCATCAAATTTTTGGCGCCGTTGCCGGGGATTGCTTTCTTTAGTTTATTAGTTTATTGGTTTATTCTTATTTTCTGTTCTAATTATTTACTTTCTTATTTTTTTTTTTTTATTAGTGAATGTTCCAAGCCCCCGAAGAAGACTTACGACTTAGGAAAATTCGGGAATTTATAACTTCTCACCAACAACCAATTGAGGAGTTGATCCAAAACATCCAAGAGAAGCAAGGAGAGATGGCAGCAGCTGACAACCGAACTCTCAAGGAGCTAGCCGCTCCGGACTTGGGTCAACAACCATTATGCATTGAATATGCTAATCTTGAGGTAGCTTTTGAATTAAAATCTGGTTTGATTCATCTTCTCCCAACTTTTCATGGTTTTGCAGGAGAGGATCCAAATAAGCACCTCAAGGAATTCCATGTAGTTTGCTCAAGCATGAGACCAACAGGGGTCACGGAAGAGCAAGTTAAGTTGAGAGCCTTCCCATTCTCTCTAGCTGATTCAGCAAAGAAATGGATCTACTATCTACCATCCGGGACCATCACTACATGGAATGATTTGAAGAAAGCATTCTTGGAAAGGTATTTCCCAGCATCTAAGGCTGCCAACATTAGGAAAGAGATATGTGGGATTCGGCAATACAACGGAGTGTCCTTATATGAATATTGGGAGAGGTTCAAGAAACTTTGTGCATCATGTCCACATCATCAGATAAGTGAACAACTTCTCATCCAATACTTCTATGAAGGTCTCATGCCCATGGAGAGAAGTATGATAGATGCCGCTAGTGGGGGAGCTCTAGTTGATAAGACTCCCAGGGCAGCTAGAACATTAATCTCCAACATGGCAGCCAATTCTCAACAGTTCTCAATGAGACAAGATCCACCACCACAACCCAAGAGAGTTAATGAGGTAAGTATATCATCCCTTGAACAAAAATTTGATAAACTGACTTCTCTTGTTCAACAATTGGCTGTAGGTAAAATACAACAAATAAAGGCTTGTGGCATATGTTCAAACATAGGGCACCAAACTGATATGTGTCCAACACTTCAAGAGGATACCAATGAACATGTGAATGCCATGGGTGGATTTCAGAACCAATCAAGGAAATATGATCCCTACTCAAACACTTACAATCCAGGATGGAGGGATCATCCAAACTTCAATTATGGAGGGAACCAATCACAAACTATTCCTCCACCATTTGACCACAGGCCACCGGGTTTTCAGCAAAGACTGCAACAACCATACCAAACCCGACAACAACTACCACCCACCCAAAATTCAGGTACTTCTCTTGAAGATCTTGTTAAAGCTCTTTCTACTAATACAATTCAATTTCAACAGGAAACAAAGACAAGTATTCGAAATTTGGAGACTCAAATAGGGCAATTGGCAACAACCATGAGTCAAATGCAAGCAAGGGATTCTGGGAAATTACCTTCCCAAACCATAGTGAATCCAAGAGAGAATGCCAATGCTATAAATTTAAGAAGTGGGAAACAGCTAGAGACACCACAAAATGATAGTGCTCAAGGGGAGAACAATACCATGGCATCCTCTTCACATCCCAACGAGCCACTAAAAAAGGTAATTCCTAAACCATCCTTTCCTTCTTATATAACTCCTCCACCTTTTCCTAGCAGGTTAGCAAAGTCCAAGAAGGAGGAGCAAGAGAAGGAAATTTTGGAAACCTTCCGGAAAGTAGAGGTGAACATTCCTTTACTAGATGCTATCAAGCAAGTGCCAAGATATGCCAAGTTCCTAAAAGAGTTGTGCACATCTAAACGGAAGTTGAAATGGAATGAAAAGGTAAGTGTGGGGGAGAATGTGTCAGCTGTTCTTCAAAAGAAACTCCCACCTAAATGCAAGGATCCAGGTATGTTTACCATTCCTTGTAAGATAGGCAACACCAGGTTTGAGCGTGCTATGCTAGATTGATAACTCGTATAATTATATAGTTTTTAGTTATGTTTTATTATTGTTTTGTGTCAAATACGAGTTACTATTGTTTAGTCTAATTGTGTTTATGATCTTTTATATTTTTATGTAATTTGGTGTTTTTCACAAGTTTCTTTGAGTGATTTCAGATTACTAGAATTAAGGGCAAATCCAGTTCAGTTCCAGTTCCGACACATTTTTCCATATCAGCTATATCTGGAGTTTCACTGAAGCAATAAGGCTGAAATTTGTAGCCGTGCAAAGCTAAGAGGCATATCTATCTTTTTCATGTTTTATACTTCTTGAAACGGAGTCGTTTTCCCTAGCGAAATCGACCATCAAGTTGGCTGATGTGCAATGACGTCTGTGCTGACCTGTTTTCGTATTTTGCCCATATCTGCTTATCCACATCAGCAAATGAGCTGATTCCAATGGCTATGGATCCGTCACTGATACGGGAACCTTTGTCTAGAAGACCATATGATCAGATCAGGCCTCTAATATTGACGAAATCGACCATCAAGTTGGCTGATGTGCAATGACGTCTGTGCTGACATGTTTTCGTATTTTACCCATATCTGCTTATCCACATCAGCAAATGAGCTGATTCCAACGGCTATGGATCCGTAACTGATAGGGGAACCTTTTTCTAGAAGACCATGTGATCAGATCATGCCTCCAACATTGACGAAATCGACCATCAAATTGGCTGATCAAAATTGTCATACAATATGACGAAAATTGTTAGAAAAATTCACCCACCTATTATACCTACCTTTGAAATTTGTAAAGCTTGTCTCTTGTCATTTAGCCCTCCAAAATGTGTATAAATAGAGGGCCTTGGATGATTGTAGAGGATCATATTGTACATAGGTAGGATATTAGCCATTTTAATAAAATTCTCTAAGTTTTCTTATTCTTTCTTTTCTCTAGTTTTCTTTCTTTTCTCTAGTTTTCTTTTTCTTTAGAGAGAGCAAGAGGTTGGATAATTAATATTCTTCCTCTTCTTCTTTCTTTCTTTTATTTTCTTCTTAGATTCTATTTAATTTTATGTTTATAATGCCTATGCTAGGCTAAACTTCTATTTGGTTAAGGGTGATTTCAAAGCCCTAGACATGTTTTATAATTGATTTTCAGATTCTATCTATCATTAGTTTTCTATCAAAGTTGCTTATGTTCTTCTACAAGAATTGTTCATGATGTTGTCTTGATTTGTTTAGGTGTACAACTAGATAGATCTTGATAATTATCTATTGCTAGTTTAGGAGTCTTGATCCGTGTAATTGTCTTGATTTCCTATTCATAAGTGGCAATTTGTGATTAATGATTATGGTCAAGTTTTCAATAATTGCAAAGTGGAACATAACCTAGGTTGAACAATCCGAGCTTATGTGTTTGTTGCTTAGATCAACCTATCTTTCTCATCATAAAGCTGCCATTAAATTGAATTTAGAGAGCTTATTCTAGGTTGTTTAATGGTTAGAGATTAAATAGAGAGCTTGTTCTATTTAACGACAAACTAAGGAAAGATTGGGGTAACAGAGCTTGTTGTTATCTACGGTTGTTAACTTTGATAGTTGGTTGATATTGATAGATCTGAAATTGATTCTTAATGATGTCTAGTGGTGGAGAATGAAACCTTAACCATATTTTTCATATTTGATTCTTCTTACTTACTTGTTTTCTTACTTTTCTAGTTTGCTTATTTTTAAAAGTATATTTATTTTTATTGGCTGGTTATACCGCCTAATTTGTATATTAACTTTGTTTTATTTTTTATTGGCTGGTTATACCGCCTAATTTAGTATATATATTTTTATTGGCTGGTTATACCGCCTAATTTAGTATATATATTTTTATTGGCTGGTTATACCGCCTTGCATCTTATTCTTATTATTTACTTTAGTTTAAATCTGGCTTCCAAAACCCCTTTTCTTTTATTGTTTTCTTTGAATGTAAGTTATAAACTAATAACTCATAAATTAAAACCCAATCCCTGAGGACTCGACCCTTGCTAACTACTATACTTACAATTGATCTTTTTAGTGCAAGGTTAAATAAGATACACTCTTTTGGGTGCATCATAGATCTAGGGGCATCTATTAATGTCATGCCATATTCAATTTATGCTTCATTGAATCTAGGACCATTAGAGGAAACCGGTGTTATAATACAACTTGCTGACCGTTCTAACACTTATCCAAGAGGAGTTGTAGAAGACGTTCTTGTACAGGTTAATGAATTGGTTTTTCCCGCTGACTTTTATGTTATTGAGATGGAAGATGAGATGTCTTCTAATCCCACACCTATTCTATTAGGGAGACCATTCTTGAAAACAGCAAGAACTAAAATAGATGTACATGATGGCACTTTAACTATGGAATTTGATGGTGAAATAATTCGCTTTAACATTTTTGAGGCCATGAGATATCCTAGTGATGTGCATTCTGTTTTTAATATTGATATAATTGACTCACTAGTGCAGCAAGCTTATGAGCTAGATGGTGAAGATAGTGTAGAAATAGTCATTAGCAACCATCTCGGAATGGGGAATGCTAAACTAGTCTTGAGTGACCAGGTGGAAGGGGCACTAGAATCTTTACACCGCTGCAACCTAAAGATGCAAGGTTTGATGTTTCATTTATTGATTTGCCTTTATCTAATGAGAAACTTCTACCTTCCATTTTGCAGGCACCAACTTTAGAATTGAAACCACTACCGAACCACTTGAAATATGTGTTCTTAGGTAAAAAGGACACACTACCGATCATCATTGCCAAAGAGCTCACACCTTTGCAAGAAGAGCGACTTATCCAGGTGCTTAGAGAGCATAAAACAGCAATTGGTTGGACAATTGCCGATATCAAGGGAATAAGCCCATCCATGTGCATGCACCGGATTTTGTTAGAGGAAGGGTCTAAACCAACAAGAGAAGCACAAAGAAGATTGAACCCTCCTATGATGGAGGTTGTGAAAAAGGAGATACTGAAACTCCTAGATGTTGGAGTGATCTATCCTATCTCGGATAGCAAATAGGTGAGCCCAGTCCAAGTGGTTCCAAAGAAATAAGGTGTAACGGTGGTAACAAATAATGAGAATGAACTTGTTCCTACTAGGATTCAAACAGGATGGCGAGTTTGTATTGATTATCGTAAACTTAATTCCACAACTCGCAAAGACCACTTTCCTTTACCTTTTATTGATCAAATGCTTGAAAGGTTAGCTGGCCATTCTCATTATTGTTTTCTTGATGGTTTTTCAGGTTATAATCAGATAGCCATTGCTTCGGAGGACCAAGAGAAAACAACATTCACATGTCCATTTGGTACTTTTGCATACCGGCGTATGCCATTTGGTCTTTGTAATGCACCAGCTACATTCCAAAGGTATATGGTTAGCATATTTTCAGATTATGTAGAGAACATCATAGAAGTATTTATGGATGATTTTAGTGTCTATGGTGATTCTTTTGATAGATGTCTAGAGAACCTTACACTTGTACTTGAAAGATGCATGGAAACTAACCTTGTTTTGAATTGGGAAAAATGCCACTTTATGGTAGAACAAGGAATAGTTTTGGGCCATGTTATTTCTTCTAGAGGGATAGAGGTTGATAAGTCTAAAATAGATATTATGCATTCTTTACCACCTCCCACAAATGTGAGAGAGGTTCGTTCTTTTCTTGGACATGCAGGTTTCTATAGGAGATTTATCAAAGACTTCTCAAAGATCACATTACCTCTTTGCAAGCTACTACAAAAAGATGTGGTTTTCCACTTTGATGATAAATGCAAAGAGGCGTTTGAAACATTGAAGGGACTCTTGACATCAGCTCCTATCATCCAACCACCAGATTGGAATGTACCTTTTGAAATCATGTGTGACGCTAGTGACTATGCTATTGGAGCTGTTTTGGGCCAACGGGTTGGCAAAGCCTCACATGCCATTTATTATGCCTCACGAACTCTTAATGATGCTCAATTGAACTATTCCACTACTGAAAAAGAACTTTTGGCTGTTGTATTTGCTTTAGAAAAATTTCGATCTTATTTAATTGGTACTAAAGTAATTGTATATTCTGACCATGCAGCCCTTAAGTACTTGCTCACTAAAAAGGAGGCCAAACCAAGGTTGATTAGATGGATACTTCTCTTACAAGAGTTTGATTTGGAGATAAAAGATAAGAGAGGTAGTGACAACCTGGTTGCGGACCATCTTAGCCGTTTAGTTCATGAAGATGATGCACTACCCTTGAATGAGAACTTTCCGGATGAGCAACTTCTTTTTATAAGTACAACAACTCCTTGGTATGCTGATATTGTTAATTACTTAGTTACCAAGAAGTTGCCACAAGAGTTGACACAAGCTCAAAGAAATAAGATCAAGAGTGATGCCAAATACTACATATGGGATGATCCTTACCTTTGGAAGCATTGCTCCGATCAGATTATAAGAAGGTGTGTACTCGAAACTGAATTTCAATCTATTCTCACCTTTTGTCACTCTTATGCATGTGGAGGACACTTTGGATCCAAAAGAACAGCCATGAAAGTTCTTGATTCTGGATTTTATTGGCCTACCATATTCAAAGACGCATACCTCTTTTGCAAGTCATGTGATCGTTGCCAAAGAACAGGTAACTTAGGTGCTAGAAATCAAATGCCTCAAACTCCAATACTTATTGTTGAAATTTTTGATGTATGGGGCATGGATTTCATGGGACCTTTTCCTCCTTCTTTTGGTAATCTTTATATTTTACTTGCCATTGATTATGTTTCAAAGTGGGTGGAAGCAAAATCCACTAGGACTAATGACTCTAAAGTTGTTTCAGATTTTGTCAAGACTAACATCTTTGCTAGGTTTGGAACGCCAAAGGCCATAATCAGCGATAGAGGTACTCACTTTTGCAATAGGACTATGGAAGCACTTTTGAGGAAGTATAACATCACACACAAGGTCTCCACCTCATATCATCCTCAAACTAGTGGGCAAGCTGAAGTGTCAAACCGAGAAGTTAAGTCCATCCTTGAAAAGACAGTTAATCCAAATAGGAAGGATTGGAGTTCACGACTTGATGATGCACTTTGGGCTTATAGGACAGCATATAAGACACCTATTGGTATGTCTCCTTATCGACTTGTTTATGGTAAGCCTTGTCATCTTCCGGTTGAATTGGAACATAAATCATATTGGGCTATCAAACAATGCAACATGGAGATGGATGAGATAGGAAAGAAAAGAAAACTTGACCTACAAGAATTAGAGGAGATAAGGAATGATGCCTATCAGAATTCTAGGATTTACAAGGAAAAGACTAAGGCATTCCATGACAAGATGATATCAAGAAAAGAATTTGTTGTTGGACAAAAAGTTCTTCTCTTCCATTCACGCCTTAAGTTATATCCAGGTAAATTACGTTCTCGTTGGGTTGGACCTTTTGTTATTACTAATGTATTTACTCATGGTGCAGTTGAAATCCAAAGCCCGAAAACAGATAAGGCATTCAAAGTGAATGGTCATAGATTGAAGCCTTACTATGAGAACTTTCCAATACAAGATGTGGAGGAGTTTCCACTTTTTGAGCCAAAGTATGTTGAGTAATAATGGCATAGGTCTAAGTCAGGCTGAGGACAATAAACCAAGCGCTTCTTGGAGAGGCAACCCAAAAGGATGGAGAGCATCTATTATATCAGATTTGCATATTCCTTACTCTCCATCATTCTATCTTTTATTGTTTTTCTTTTCTTTTGTTTAATAGTTCTTTTCTCTTACATATAATTCTTGCATTGGGGGATAATAGCATTACATTGAGGACAATGTAAAAATTATGTGTGGGGGGAAGAATTTAGGATTTTATTTAGAGTGTTTTGTTTTTGAGTCTTTTTATGTTGTTTTTCTTTCTGATCCTTGTTTTGAAAATAACTAGATGTAAATATAATTTTTTTTAACCCCGGTTAAATGGCGGATAACGGTACTCCGTGATTATTTAAATCGGTTCCATCAGCTACCCACAAAACTGATATTGTATATAAATTTCTCTTCCAATTTCTCTTTCAATTTTTTTTCATTTTTTTTTTCAGGATGGATGATATTCTCACAAGATTGCAGAAACGATTTCCTCCTTTTCCTCGAAATATTTTACTGAAGCTTTACCAAGTTCGACTTGAAAGATTAAGAATGCTTATGCACAAAGGGATTCCTGACGACATACGTTGGATAATTGAAGCCAAGGTACGTGAAGATGAATATCTTCCTGTTTTGCATTTACCAGGTACAGGTAGAAGCACTTTTGCAAAGAAGCGACGAGCAAAGCGCATGAGTTCAAATTGCCACAAATGTGCACGATGGACGTGTAACGGTAAATGTCGTTCTATTGGGATTCCGTCCTCTAATCGAGATGATAAAATTGAATTCATTAAGGATGGACTGAGTAAGGAGAATTTGGGTAATATCCAACTTTCTCTTGAGACGCATCCTAGTGGAGACGTACAAAGAGAAATTCTTGATTTATGGCCGCAATTCCAAAGGGAATGGCAACATCTTGGGAATCTGATGTTAAAAGACCCTGTTTGCCAGCTTGTAAGAAAACTGGATGGGAAGCATATCCTCGACTCATAGAAGGCGTTTAAGCCGTTTTTGGACGTAAAACCAGAGGAAGATGTGAGCCACAATCACAACTACAATAAATGACTTCTCAGCTTTTGGTTTGATTTGCAATAACTTTATTTTGGTTTAATTTACGTGTTGTTCGATTTGTGTAACTATTCTCGTTTTTTTTTTATTTGTCTTTTACGGTTGATTTTTTTTCTCTTTTTGATTTTCTTCCTGAAATCACGCAAAAATCTTTTGTTAGGTTAACATTTTCTTCTGACAGGTCAGATACACTTTCGGCGACATTATTACTCTTGTCTGATTCACTACTGAGTCCTCTATATATTACACCATGTACTCATTCTCTTTCAGGCACTCGAAAAAAAAAATGGAAAGTACTTCATCCCAGCGCATTAAAAAAATTTGTGTCTTTGGAGGTGCTTATCCAGGAAAAAATAACATATTCGCTGATGAAGCCATAAGAGTTGGAGTAATACTTGCCCAACAAAAGATCCACTTGATTTATGGAGGAGGTAGTACGGGTTTAATGGGAGCAGTCGCTACAGCAGCACACGCCGGAGGAAGTCCAGTTCTAGGAATCGTGCCAAAACTATTCACAAGTTTTTGTGGACCTACCGTGGGTAAGGAAATACAAGTCTGGAGTGTCCCTGAACGGATAACAATCATGTACCATTCTGCCGATGCATTCATTGCTTTACCAGGAGGTCTGGGTACATTGGAAGAAATAGCTTGCGTGGCTTCTTGGTCATCTTTGGTCACAAATAAGAAACCCATTGGTTTGCTTAATATTAATGGTTATTTTAGTAATTTGCTTTTATATTTAGATAATGCTGTGGATAATGGATTCATGTTTTCAGAGGCAAGGAGAACCATAATTTCTGCTACAACCATTGAAGATTTACTTAAAAAGCTCCAAGCTTATGATTGTTTATCTGCTACGGTTGTTTCGCAAACGCTCGGAAAAAGAAAAAGAGATATGGACGAGCAAGGAGTGGATTGCACTTTGTCTTTGTGACATTATCTAACATTTTGCTTGTTGTGTCTCAGTTATAATAAGTGGTTAGCAACCTCTGCAGGTAATATCTCCTAAATTCTACCTTTAAAATTTGACATTGGGGACAATGCCATATTTTAGTAGGGGGTAAGGGACATATTTTGCTAATTTAAAAAAAAAAAAAAAATTAAGAAGTATTCATTCTGAACAAGGTCTGAGTAAGGGAGACTTGAGACATACCTTGTCAGTTTGATTTCTTCTTTTCAAAAAAAAAAAAAAAAAAAAAAAAGAGTTTGTTGTGTTTTAAGCAATTTAGAAGTATTCATTCTGAACAAGGTCTGAGTAAGGGAGACTTGAGACATACCTTGTCAGTTTGATTTTAATCTTTTTATGTTTACTTGTTAATTTTTGTTTAGTATTTTAGAATTATTTAGGTTGCATGGTTTTGTTTTGTTTTGAGTCTTAGTTGTTCCTATTCTTATGTTATTAGTTCTTTTCTCTTACACATGATTCTTTCATTTGAGTTAATAGACTTACATTGAGGACAATGTAAGACTTAAGTGTGGGGGGGAATGATTTAGGATTTCTTTTATTTTTGTCTACTAATTTTTTTTTCTTTATTATTATTATTATTATTTTTTTGTGAGTTTTAGTTCCTTTTTAATACAATGATGAGATATGAATTGCATAAGTCTAAAACATATTTATTAGTGAGAAGATTTTCATGAGAATTGAGCTTGATGTCAACCTTTTTATGAGCCAATGTTAATATAATATGTTGATTGAGAAAGAAGCATGTTTAGACTTAATCTGACTTGTATAATCATCCTTGTGAGTTTTTGAGCCTATAATGATTGATGCATTATACAAATCAATCTAATTTCTTTCTTGAGTGCTCTTATGATTACATGATTCTCTAGAACTTGCTTTAAACCGTTTGAGACTATATTGATACATGTGACAACATGAATATGATAGAGGCATTAGGATTTTTAGCCAGGGCCAAACAGCCATCCCTTATTGATGTTCCAAGAGAACACACCCTTAGTGAACCAATTTGAGCCTACATTGAATAAGCTATCTCTTTGGTAACCATAACTTGTCCCTAACCTAAATATACTTATATCTTTACCTTTGTTCCAAAGATGAATTAGGATGTTTTGAGACAAGTTGCAAAGACAAGGGATATTTTTAGTTAAAAATTTGGGTTAGAAACAAGAAATAAGTGTGGGGGGAAAAGAAAAGAAAAGTCAAGAGAAAAAGAAATGGAATACTGGAAAATACATTCCTATGTAAAAAAAAAATATGAATCATCTCTTGAATTTGTGGAAAAAGAAAAAGATGTTACAAAGTCGTTTAGAATGAAGAAAAGGCCCAACATGAATATCCGGCCTAGGTGACTATGTACTTGTAAAGAGTTTTGAGAAGTTTCTTTGTATGATCTTTTTATATCTCTAAACTTTATGAACTCTTTGGAACCTTTGTGATATCTTTATCCTTTTGTTCTTCAACCACATTACAAACCCCTTGGCCCCATTACAACCTTGATTAAAGACCTCTTGATTCATGAAGTTGTATGATCTAAATAGCGGAGAATAGGTGGACAAGCAAGAATATGGTAGAACTGTTTTCATGAGATTGATTGAGTGTAAACACTTCACCACTACTTTAAAGAGTGAAAATCATGAGGGTATCCCATGTGAGAAGTTGAGATTAAATTTGAACATGCAATATTTTGATTGAGATATGTTATGCTAATATTGGCTTAACTCAAACAATTTACATTCAAGCATGATTTTTTGTGAAATTCTTTAAGCTATTGATTAGTTTATAAGACTTGTTCAAATATTGTCTCTAATTTGTATTGAAAGGATTAGGAGTAAATATTTTTAGTATATGCAGTTTATTTATATTTTAGTTTTTCAATGTTTGTGGGTATCGTTCTAGTAAACCCTCACGAGACTAAACTCGTCCACTAGGGACACCTAGGGGTTTAAAGGCTTGTGTCACATGCTAAGTGCCACCGTGATTTCCTACGAAAATGGATTAGATTAGATTTTCTTATTTTATTTTTATTGAGTCATTGCTAGGGACTAGCAACAATCTAAGTGTGGGGGTGTGATAACTCGTATAATTATATAGTTTTTAGTTATGTTTTATTATTGTTTTGTGTCAAATACGAGTTATTATTGTTTAGTCTAATTGTGTTTATGATCTTTTATATTTTTATGTATTTTGGTGTTTTTCACAAGTTTCTTTGAGTGATTTCAGATTACTAGAATTAAGGGCAAATCCAGTTCAGTTCCAGTTCCGACACCTTTTGCCATATCAGCTATATCTCGAGCTTAACTGATGCAATAAGGCTGCAATTTGTAGCCATGAAAAGCTAAGAGGCATATATATCTTTTTCATGTTTTACACTTCTTGAAACGGAGTCGTTTTCCCTAGCGAAATCGACCATCAAGTTGGCTGATGTGCAATGACGTCTGTGCTGACCTGTTTTCGTATTATGCCCATATCTTCTTATCCACATCAGAAAATGAGCTGATTCCAACGGCTATGGATCAGTAACTGATAGGGTAACATTTGTCTAGAAGACCATGTGATCAGATAAGGCCTCCAAAATTGACAAAATCGACCATCAAGTTGGCTGATCAAAATCGTCATACATGACGAAAATTGTTAGAAAATGCACCCACCTATTATACCTACCTTTGAAATTTGTAAAGCTTGTCTCTTGTCATTTAGCCCTCCAAAATGTGTATAAATAGAGGGCCTTGGATGATTGTAAGGGATCATATTGGAGATTGGTAGGATATTAGCCATTTTAACAAAATTCTCTAAGTTTTCTTCTTCTTTCTTTTCTCTAGTTTTCTTTTTCTTTAGAAAGAACAAGAGGTTGGATAATTAATATTCTTCTTCTTCTTCTTCTTTCTTTCTTTTATTTCCTTCTTAGATTCTCTTTAATTTTATGTTTATGTTTATGATGCCTATGCTAGGCTAAACTTCTATTTGGTTAAGGGTGATTTCAAAGCCCTAGACACGTTTTGTGATTGATTTTCAGATTCTATCTATCATTAATTTTCTATCAAAGTTGCTTATGTTCTTCTACAAGAATTGTTCATGATGTTGTCTTGATTTATTTAGGTGTACAACTAGATAGATCTTGATAATTATCTATTGCTAGTTTAGGAGTCTTGATCCGTGTAATTGTCTTGATTTCCTATTCATAAGTGGCAATTTGTGATTAATGATTATGGTCAAGTTTTCAATAATTGCAAAGTGGAACATAACCTAAGTTGAACAATCCGAGCTTATGTGTTTGTTGCTTAGATCAACCTATCTTTCTCATCATAAAGCTGCCATTAAATTGAATTTAGAGAGCTTATTCTAGGTTGTTTAATGGTTAGAGATTAAATAGAGAGCTTGTTCTATTTAACGACAAATTAAGGAAAGATTGGAATAACAGAGCTTGTTGTTATCTACGGTTGTTAACTTTGATAGTTGGTTGATATTGATAGATCTGAAATTGATTCTTAATGATGTCTAGTGGTGGAGAATGAAACCTTAACCATATTTTTCATATTTGATTCTTCTTACTTTCTTGTTTTCTTACTTTTAGTTTGCTTATTTTTTATATTTATTTTTATTGGCTGGTTATACCGCCTAATTTAGTATATATATTTTTATTGGCTGGTTATACCGCCTAATTTAGTATATATATTTTTATTGGCTGGTTATACCGCCTTGCATCTTATTCTTATTATTTACTTTAGTTTAAATCTGGCTTCAAAAACTCCTTTTCTTTTATTGTTTTCTTTGAACGTAAGTTATAAACTAATAACTCATAGATTAAAACCCAATCCCGGAGGACTCGACCCTTGCTAATCATTATACTTACAATTGATCTTTTTAGTGCAAGGTTAAATAAGATACACTCTTTTGGGTGCATCACCTCTCATTTGTTCTTAGTTATTCATCAAATGGCACTCAATTCATATCTTTAAGTTCGATCATTGACAAGCTTCAAAGAAAGGGTGGCCTATTGATAAAGAATCGATTACAAACCAATAGGGTCTTCGGGAGGAATTTTTCAAGTAGAAGAAGAAAGGGATTAATGTTGTCGCAACCTAAAAAAAATAACGATCTCTCATCGCAAGACTTTATATTTCGTTAGGCGTGACATAAAAAAACCCCGAGGAAAACTCGATTAATTCCTCTAGAAAAATGAAGGTTTTGAAAATGACCTCGAAAAAAATACATGGAGTCGCCACCAATCTTTTTTGGCTAGGTGTGATCGGCCACCTAATAAAACTGATTTTGTTAAACATTTTTAAATTAATTAAAACATTTTAAAAACCAATTTCAAGTCCACGGTTTAAACCAAAGAAATCAAAGAGGCGTGTTCGGGACTTAGTTACGTGAGGGGAAAGATTAGCACCCCCACACGCCCCTATAAAATGGTACCTTATTAATCGTGTGTTATCTCAAGTCTCGATAAAAAGTCGATTTTAAATTTCATATTTCAAATTAATTCCCAATTTTAAGGAAAATAATTCCATTTTTAATTGAAAATAATTCAAAATTTATTAATTCAAAATGTTCCTATTTTTTCGACAAACGTGGAAAAATATAGAAATTTTTATTTATTTGGAAAATTTTTCGAATCATTCTCGTTTTAAAGAAGATATTCCGTTATTAATGATAATTGATGATGTCTTCCCCAGCAAACCCGACAAAAAACTCATGAATTATTTTAACTTGGGAATATCTTTATTTTATAAAAAATCATTATCTTTTTCAAAACATTTAAAAAATATGAATATGAACATGTGTGACATAAATAAAATGACATAGAAAATTCTAGTTAATATAATGCAACCTAAATGATATGGTATAATTTAAATGGCATAGTATATTCTAGATGAAATGAAAAAATCCTAAGTATCATGGTATATTCTAAATGAAATAAAATGATTTAAATGACATGGCGATTTTAAATGATATGGCATATTTTAAATGACATGGCATATTCTAAATAATATAACCTAAATGACATGAAATATGATCTAAGTGACATGAAATGACATGAAACATAAAATAATGCTATCATGGAATATGCATATAAATAAAAATAATAATGCATGAATATAATATATGCTAAATGATGTGACAAGAATAATAAATAAAAAGCATATGATAACATGAAATATTCAAAACCATATAACAAACAATAATCATCATAAAAAGTGAATCAAAATAATAATAATAATACCATAGAAAAATATCATAGCAAAAATCACATATTAAATAAAATGGAACATGGAAAGTGCAATGCATGAAAATGTATTTTTTCCTCTAAAAAGGAAATCCGTATATCTAAAAAGATATCCGGCTACCTTCGGAAAATATATCAAACTGAATCTTCAAAATTCAAAATACTTTTTGATTTGTTTGAAAACAATTTAAGAGACTTGAATAAATATTAAAACCTTAGCCAAAACCTTTGAAAATGGCTTTAATTTCCTAAGTTTAAAATTCCGGACTTGACCACCCTTAACCCGAGATTTATAAAATCATTTTTAAAGTTTAAAAATACTTAGAAACTATCCTAAGACAGTACCTAATACTATTAACTAACCCCCTCTAAATGCCTTAGCAAAATTCAACAATTGTTTTTCTTTTGAATTCAAATCTGCCTCTACTGTTTGATTTTTGCACACGAATTTTTTAGCCTATTTTAAAAATTCATAAAAATCTAAAACAAATACTGGAGACTCAAAACATGTAAAAATACACGAAAAAAATTGGCTTAATTTTCTGATTAAAGATGACTACCCAAAAAAATCGAAAAATTATGAGTACTGGCTGAAAAATTGTTTTGACAAAACACATTGTTTCTTCCTTTGATAAAATCATTTAAAAATCAAAGTAAAAATGTTAGAGACTCTCCTAAAGACCTACAAATAGTAGCTGACCCTTTTAAAAAGTTAGACAAAAATTGGCTGAGTAAAAAAAATCACAAAAGTAGAATAATCAATTTGACGACCATTTAATTTTCCACAAGTATGCTTAGGTGAGCATGACTTTGAGCCATTGGTTGGCCTAAGTCACAAATCATGTGGCATGACATGGAATGCATGAAAATACAGCAAAGGGAATGCATGAAATGCATGGTTTAAAGTCTAGTAATATGGAAAATGCATGGCATAAATAACCTAAATGCTGAGCATGAGTTTGCATGACAATAAATGCTATCTTAACTTAACATGCATGAACTAGTGTCTAAATGACATGGCAAATGACATTAAAAATAATGAAAATGGCCTAGTCCCTAAATGACATGGGAAATGACATGGCATATGAAAATGGCCTAAAGCAAAATGACATGTGAAATGACATGGCATATGAAAATGGCCTAATGTCTAAATGTCATGGAAAAATAACATGGCATATGAAAATGGCATAAAGCTAAATGACATGTAAAATGACATAGAATAATAAAATGACCTAAACTTAAATGACATCTAATAATAAAAATTTCCTAAGGCTAAAAATTTCATAAGGCTAATAATAACTTAAAGAAGAACATTAAAAACACTTATTTAAAAAGAAAAATCAAAAGAAACTCACCAAAATAATAATCAAAATAGCAAATCAAGAATGGAAAATCAAAGAAAGTGCAAGAGTATGGTGCTAAAAGCAACCTCTAGAAACTATCTTTCAAGCTTTTTCTCTTCTAACTTTCTTTTCTTTTCTAAACTTTTCTTTTTGCTTCTCAACAATAGAGAGAAAATCAACCAAAAGCAAGAGAGAATAGAGAATGAGAGAGTGCTGAAAATGAAAGAAAAGCCTTCCATTGTAGTGGCCGAACCTTCCCTCTCTCTAGGCTAGGATGTTGTCATTTTTCCTCCAACCAATTTTCATCCAAGGGCTATTGATCCAAGATGTTTAAAATATGAAATGATCACCCTTAGATTAGGCCATCAGCTATCCACAATTACAGCTGTTCAAGAATCTTAAGCCATTATGTTGACACTCTCCCTCTTCATGCAATGGTCCATGTGGCTTATTTGCAAAGGCTTGATCAAAAATCACTAACTCTTCATTTTTGGCCTCTTGATTCAAAAAACAGAAACCTCCTTCCCATACTTGGGCCTTGGCCGGCTATACCTCCTTCTTCCAGCCCAAATTTGATTTTTTTGAAAGACAAGAAAAGCCCTTTTCGGTTTCTTGGGTAAAATAACCTTTTTACCCCCCGAATGCAAATAAATGGCAAACGGACTCCAAATTAAAATTTTCTTTTTTCAATACTTTCAAAATAATACAAAATTGAATTCTGGAAGTTCTCAAAAAAATTCGAGTTCGTTTGCTATTTATTTGGATTTTTTTTCCAAAATTGCCCTTTTATGCCCCCAAATTTTACCATTTTTTAAACGAGCTCCAAATCAAGATTTTTCTTCACCAATCTCTTCCAAATAATTTAAAAGTGTGATCTAGAAGTTTTCATAATTTTTGGAACTCATTTGGTATTTTTTTGGGATTTATCTGCTTGAATTAATACAAAGGGGGCCCGAGATTTGGCCATTTTGCAAACGAATTCCGAATCAAGATTTTCTTTCGCCAATCTCTTCCAAAAAATTTAAAAATGATTTTTGCAAATTTTCAGAATTTTTGGAGTTCATTTGCTATTTTTTCGGGATTTATCTTTTTGAATTTCTACATAGGAGACCCGGGATTTGGCCATTTTGTAAATGAACTCCGAATCAAGATTTTCTTTCGTCAATATCTTCCAAATGATTTAAGAATGAGATTTGAAAATTTTCAAAAATTTTGGAGTTCTTTGGCTATTTTTTCCAAATTTTCCAATTTTGCCCTTTTGCCTTTGAAACCCGATTTTGCTCAAAACAAGTCCGATTTTTAGATTTTCATCAAACTGAGCCTTGGGCTATCCTTTTTTAATCGCTCCTCATCCATTAGGGGCATTATTCTTACCGAGTCGGGCCATTTCTGTAATTCTTCCCAATTTCACCAAAATCCACCAAAAACCCTAATTCTTGGTTTTCCCTCGGTTTGACTTTTCTTTCAGTTTTTCTTCCAAGTGGCTTCTCCATTACCCATAGTCAGTGCTTTTCTTTCATTTGGAACCTTCAACTTTGACCAATTCGATCGTTTAAGCACTTTTCTCCAAATTTCTCGGATTAGAGTTTCCTTTCTACTGAATCTCCATAACCCAACTTTCGAACTCCATATCTTTCAATGTAGACCTTGGATTATCAAAATTCTTTTACCATTTTTCAATTGAACTTCAAATCTTGATTTTGAAAGTGGGTTGACTTTTTAGTAGTTGACTTTTCGAGGTTGACTTTTCGAGGTTATTTTTTTCAAGTTTGACTTTTTATGCTCGCCCTCTTAAACTAAGTCTTGGAGTACCACCTGCAGGATAAAAAAAAAGTCCTTTTACATTCTGAAACATCAATTTAGGAAGAAAACATACTTGTTTTAGTGGTCCAGACAAAATTAGGTGTCTACAATTGCCTTGGCCAAGGACTTCCATAAGTTAATATAAGCCAGATACATGTGAGATATGTCCCCTTAATCACTTGGGGTGATGAATCCTCTTTGGACCACTCATTCATCTTCGTATGCTTCATGTCATACCCAATAACACCCTACTTTATGCATCCTCGTGATTGGGACCCGTTCGTGATGAAATCTAAGTATGACAGTTCACATACAAGATGACCTGGTGTCACAAGTCAGAGGATTACTTACACTATTGATACATGAGAGTATTTACCATAGACATTTGAGTGAAATACCAAAATAGATATTATGTATTCTTTACCACCTCCCACAAATATGAGAGAGGTTCATTCTTTTCTTGGACATGCAGGTTTCTATAGGAGATTTATCAAAGACTTCTCAAAGATCACATTACCTCTTTGCAATCTACTACAAAAAGATGTGGTTTTCCACTTTGATGATAAATGCAAAGAGGCGTTTGTAACATTGAAGGGACTCTTGACATCAGCTCCTATCATGCAACCACTAGATTGGAATGTACCTTTTCAGATCATGTGTGATGCTAGTGACTATGCCATTGGAGCTGTTTTGGGCCAACGGGTTGGCAAAGCCTCACATGCCATTTATTATGCCACCGAACTCTTAATGATGCTCCATTAAACTATTCCACTACTGAAAAAGAACTTTTGGCTGTTGTATTTGCTTTAGAAAAATTTTGATCTTATTTAATTAGTACTAAAGTAATTGTATTTTCTGACCATGCAGCCCTTAGGTACTTACTCACTAAGAAGGAGGACAAACCAAGGTCGATTAGATGGATACTTTTCTTACAAGAGTTTGATTTGGAGATAAAAGATAACAGAGGTAGTGACAACCTGGTTGCGGACCATTTTAGCCGTTTAGTTCATGAAGAGGATGCACTACCTTTGACTGAGAACTTTTTGGATGAGCAACTTCTTTTTATAAGTACAACAACTCCTTGGTATGCCGGTATTGTTAATTAATTAGTTACCAAGAAGTTGCCACAAAAGTTGACACAAGTTCAAAGAAATAAGATCAAGAGTGATGCCAAATACTACGTATGGGATGATCCTTACCTTTGGAAGCATTGCTCCGATCAGATTATAAGAAGGTGTGTGCTCGAATCTGAATTTCAATCTATTCTCACATTTTGTCACTCTTATGCATGTGGAGGACACTTTGGATCCAAAAGAATAGCCATGAAAGTTCTTGATTCTGGATTTTATTAGCCTACTATGTTCAAAGATGTATACCTCTTTTGCAAGTCATGTGATCGTTGCCAAAGAACAGGTAACTTAGGTGCTAGAAATCAAATGCCTCAAACTCCAATACTTATTGTTGAAATTTTTGATGTATAGGGCATGGATTTCATAGGACCTTTTCCTTATTCTTTTGGTAATATTTATATTTTACTTACCGTTGATTATGTTTCAAAGTGGGTGGAAGCAAAATCCACTAGGACTAATGACTCTAAAGTTGTTTCAGATTTTGTGAAGACTAACATCTTTGCTAGGTTTGGAACACCAAAGGCCATAATCAGCGATAGACGTACTCACTTTTGCAATAGGACTATGGAAGGTCTCCACCTCATACCATCACACACAAGGTCTCCACCTCATACCATCCTCAAACTAGTGGGCAAGTTGAAGTGTCAAACCAAGAAGTTAAGTCCATCCTTCAAAAGACAGTTAATCCAAATAGGAAGAATTAGAGTTCACAACTTGATGATGCACTTTGGGCTTATAGGACAGCATATGAGACACCCATTGGTATGTCTCCTTATCGACTTGTTTGTGGTAAGCCTTGTCATCTTCCGGTTGAATTAGAACATAAGGCATATTGGGCTATCAAACAATACAACATGGAGATGAAAACTAGACCTACAAGAATTAGAGGAGATAAGGAATGATGCCTATGAGAATTCTAGGATTTACAAGGAAAAGACTAAGTCATTCCATGACAAAATGATATCAAGAAAGGATTTTGTTGTTGGACAAAAAGTTTTTCTCTTCCATTAACGCCTTAAGTTATTTCCAGCTAAGTTACATTCTCGTTGGGTTGAACCTTTTGTTATTACTAATGTGTTTACTCATGGTGCAGTTGAAATCCAAAGCCCAAAAACATATAAGGCATTCAAAGTGAATGGTCATTGATTGAAGCCTTACTATGAGAACTTTCCAATACAAGATGTGGAGGAGTTACCACTCTTTGAGCCAAATTATGTTGAATAATAATGGCATGGGTCTAAGTCAGGCTAAGGACAACAAACCAAGCGCTTCTTAGGAGGCAACCCAAAAGGATGGAGAGCATCTATTATAATCAGATTTGCATATTCCTTACTCTCCATCATTCTATCTTTTATTGTTTTGTTTAGTAGTTCTTTTCTCTTACATATAATTCTTGCATTGGGGGATAATAGCATTACATTGAGGACAATGTAAAAATTAAGTGTGGGGGGAAGAATTTTGGATTTTATTTAAAGTGTTTTGTTTTTTAGTCTTTTCATGTTGTTTTGAGTGTGTTTTAGTTACTTTCAATACTATGATGAGATATGAATTGCATAAGTCTAAAACTGATTTATTATTGAGAAGATTTTCATGAGAATTGAGCTTGATATCATTTTTTATGAGCCAATGTTAAGATGATATGTTGATTGAGAAAGAAGAATGTTTAGACTTAAATCTGACTTGTATAATCATTCTTGTGAGGTTTTGAGCCTAAATGACTGATGCATTATACATATCAATCTAATTTCTTTCTTGAGTGCTCTTATGATTACATGATTCTCTAGAACTTGCTTTCAAACTTGTTGAGACTATATTGATGCATGTGACAACATGAATATGATAGAGGCATTAGGATTTTTAACCAGGGCCAAATCGCCATCCCTTATTGATGTTCCAAGAGAACATCCCCCTTAGTAAACCAATTTGAGCCTACATTGAATAAGCTATTTCGTTGGTAACCATAACTTGTCCCCAACCTAAATATACTTTTTTTATATCTTTACCCTTGTTCTAAAGATGAATTAGCATGTTTTTAGACATATTGCAAAGATAAGGAAGATCTATTGAAAATTTGGGTTAGAAACAAGAAATAAGTGTGGGGAAAAAAAAAGAAAAGTCAAGAGAAAAAGAAAGGGAATATTGCCAAATACATTCCTATATGAAAAAAAATGAAATATATATATATATATATATGAATCATCTCTTGAACTTGTGGAAAAAGAAAAAGATGTTACAAAGTTGTTTTGAATGAAGAAAAAGCCCAACATGAATATTCGGCCTATGTGATTATGTACTTGTAAAGAGTTTTAAGAAGTTTCTTTGTATGAATTTTATTATGTCTCTAAACTCTATAAAATCTTTGGAACTTTTGTAATATCCTTTATCTTTTATTCTTTAGCCACATTATTACCCCTTGGCCCCATTACAACCTTGAATAAAGACCTCTTGATTTATGAAGTTGCATGATCTAAATAGTGGAGAATAGGTAGACAAGCAAGCATATGGTAGAACTGTTTTCATGAGATTGATTGAGTGTAAACACTTTACCACTAATTTAAAGAGTGAAAATCATGAGAGTATCCCA
Organism: Fremontodendron californicum; assembly: GCA_030761205.1. Classification (NCBI taxonomy): domain Eukaryota; kingdom Viridiplantae; phylum Streptophyta; class Magnoliopsida; order Malvales; family Malvaceae; genus Fremontodendron; species Fremontodendron californicum. Next base: position 9,221,766 of record JAULJL010000037.1, read on the forward strand.
TGTGAGAAGTTAAGATTAAGTTTGAACATGCACTATTTTGATTGAGATATGTTATGTTAATGTTAGCTTAACTCAAACCCTTTACTATCAAGCATGATTCTTTGTGAAACTCTTTAAGCTGTTGATTAGTTTATAAGATTCGTTCAATGATTATCTATAAGTTGCATAGAAAGTGAGCTAAATCAAGTTTTCTTTACTTTGTTCTCTATTTGATTTTGCTCGAGGACTAGCAAAAGACTAAGTGTGGGGGAATTTGATAAGTGCTTAAATTCATGTATTTTCATATATTAATTCCTTATATTTTATGCTTAGTTCCTTGAAATCCTTGATAGTTTACTACGGTTTTGTGTTTTGTAGGTGTTTTGAAAGATAAGGATTGCTGTGGATTTGAAAAGAATGAATTTGGACAAAAAATGAAGCTTCAAGCACAAAGGAAAGCTTATTGCCCATCAAGGAGACACTATGTGGCTAAACCTTCCATAAATAAACTAGTGGTGTATTATATACTCTTTATCCATTAAAACCCTAGTTGAAAACACCATTTCCACACCAAATTAAGGCTAGCAGCAGCTTTTATTCCTCCATGAAAAATGTCAGCCGCCATCTTCCTTTTGCATTATAATGGGTTGCCCTAATTCTTCCTTTAAATACCCTAGCTGATTACATGGTTTCTTAGATAAATAAAAAATGGCGGCATCTCCTAATATTATTGGCTGTCAACTTTGTCAAACTTGTATTAATTGCATTAATTGTAAGTACCTTTCCTGATGCACCCAAAAGAGTGTATCTTATTTAACCTTGCATTTAAAAAAAAATCAATTGTAGAGTATAGTGATTAGCAAGGGTCGAATCCTCAGGGACTGGGTTTTAGTTTATGAGTTATTAGTTTATAACTTACGTTCAAAGAAAACAAAAGAAAAGGGGGTTTTGAAATAGTTTTAAAAATAAGCAAACAAGAAAACTAATAAAACAAGTAATTAAGAAGAATCAAATATGAAAAATATGGTTAAAGTTTCATTCTCCACCACTAGGCATCATTAAGAATCAATTTCATATCTATCAACGTTAATTAGGTATCAAAGTTAACAACCGTAGATAACAACAAGCTCTGTTACCCCAATCTTTCCTTAGTTCGTCGTTAAATAGAACAAGCTCTCTATTTAATCTCTAACTATCAAACAACCTAGAATAAGCTCTCTAAATTCAATTTAATAGAAGCTTTATGACGAGAAAGATAGGTTGATCTAAGCAACAAACACATAAGCTCGGATTGTTCAACTAAGGTTATGTTCCACTTTGCAATTACCGAAAACTTGACCATAATCATTAATCACAAATTGCTACTTATGAATAGGAAATCAAGACAATTACACGGATCAAGACTCCTAAACTGGCATTAGACAATTATCAAGATTTATCTAGTTGGCCACCTAAACAAATCAAAACATCATCATGAACAATTTTAATGGAAGAACATAAGCAACTTTGATTGAAAACAATGATAGATAGAATCTGAAAATCAATTACAAAATATGTCTAGGGCTTTGAAATCACCCTTAACCAAATAAAAGTTTAGCCTAGCATAGGCATAGATAATATATACATAAAACTAAAAAGAAAAATAAAAATAAAAGAATGGAGAAGAAGAAGAATAAGAAGAATGATGATCCCTTGAGTCTCCTCAAAAGATGTCTAGTTTGTGGCTCAAAAGATGGTATTTATAGAGCTTTAAAACCCTGAGAATAAGTCCTTGCCGCACAAGTATGCCTGGAGGCAGAAAAATCACGTTTTTGCCTTTTTTCAGATTTGCGATTAGGGTTTTTCTGGCCGCAGGGTTCTTTAGGGAGATCTTCTAGCGCCATTTTGAATGCCCATTTCTTATCCGATTTGGGCCCATAATATATCGTTGGAAAGATAATCAAGTCAACTCAAAAGTGAAGAAGGAAGGTCTCCCAAATAGGATAAGAAATGGTCATTCAAAATGTCGCTAGAAGATCTCCCTAAAGAACCCTACGGCCAGAAAAACCCTAATCGTAAATCTTAAAAAGGGGAAAAAACGTGATTTTTCTGCCTCCAGGCTTACTTGTGCGGCAATGACTTATTCTCAGGGTTTTAAAGCTCTATAAATACCATCTTTTGAGCCACAAACTAGACATCTTTTGAGGAGACTCAAGGGATCATCATTCTTCTTCTTCTTCTTCTTCTTCTCCATTCTTTTATTTTTCTTTTTAGTTTTATGTATATATTATTCATGCTTATGTTATGCTAAACTTATTTGGTTAAGGGTGATTTCAAAGCCCTAGACATGTTATGTAATTAATTTTCAGAATCTATCTATCATTGTTTTCTATCAAAGTTGCTTATGTTCTTCCATTAAAATCGTTCATGATGATGTTTTGATTTGTTTAGGTGGCCAACTAGATAAATCTTGATAATTGTCTAATGCTAGTTTAGGAGTCTTGATCCGTGTAATTGTCTTGATTTCCTATTCATAAGTAGCAATTTGTGATTAATGATTATGGTCAAGTTTTCAATAATTGCAAAGTGGAACATAACCTAAGTTGAACAATCCGAGCTTATGTGTTTGTTGCTTAGATCAACCTATCTTTCTCATCATAAAGTTGCCATTAAGTTGAATTTAGAGAGCTTATTCTAGGTTGTTTGATGGTTAGAGATTAAATAGAGAGCTTGTTCTATTTAACGACAAACTAAGGAAAGATTGGGATAACAGAGCTTGTTGTTATCTACGGTTGTTAACTTTGATAGTTGGTTGATATTGATAGATCTGAAATTGGTTCTTAATGATGTCTAGTGGTGGAGAATGAAACCTTAACCATATTTCTCTCATATTTGAATTCTTATTTCTTACTTGCATCTTACTTTTCTTGTTTGCTTATTTTTAAAACTATTTCAAAACCCCCTTTTCTTTTGCTTTCTTTGAACCTAAGTTATAAACTAATAACTCATAGATTATAACCCAATCCCTGAGGACTCGACCCTTGCTAATCACTATACTCTACTATTAATTTTTTTAAGAGCAAGGTTAAATAAGATACACTCTTTTGGGTGCATCAAGTTTTTGGCGTCGTTGTCGGGGATTGCTTTCTTTAGTTTATTTGTTACTTGGTTTATTCTTATTTTCAGTTCTAATTAGTTTTATTTTCTTGTACATACAGGTTTTTCTTTTCAAATTAAAAAAAAATGATGGAATTGAGCAATCTAACCCTTGAAGAGTTGGTGGCATACATGAACATGGAGAATCAACAAGCCAATCGTACCTCCCCAGTTCAACAATTGGCCATGGGAGGATGTCAAGGCCATCAAGTGTTCCAAGACCAACAGTATGATCATTACTCAAACACTTACCATGAGGGATGGTGGGATCATACTAATTATGGCTACTCAGAAAATAACCAAAAAGTAGATCCTTATGCCAATTACACTCATCCATCTAGATTTAATCAATCATGGTCTCAAGAACGAGATCTTTTTCAGCCACCACATATGACTCAAAACTCAGGTATTTCTTTAGAAGATCTTGTCTATTCTCTTGTTACTAATACTTTGCAATTTCAACAGGAAACAAGGGCAAGCATCCAGAGTTTGGAAAAGCAAATGAGCCAATTGGCTAGTAGTATGGTGGGATGGGTAGCACAAAGATCTGAAGAACTCCCTGCCCAAACGATGATTAACCCAAAGGAGAATGCTACTATTGTGACCTTGAGGAATGAGAAACAAGATGAGGATGAGACAAAATTAGAGATGGATTCTATTCTTGAGGATAATAAAACCACAAATCCAAATAAGAGTACTTCGGCACCTGAGGTAACGTTTAAGGTTCCAATTTTTACTAATGTTTCTTTTTCACCTTTTCCTAGTAGATTTGGAAAGTTCAAGGAGGAGGAACATGAACAACACATGCCGAAAATCTTAAACAACTTGTTTGTGGATGCCATTCAACAAGTATCAAAATATGCTCCATTCCTCGATGAGATATGCACCATAAAGGATGATGAAATAATACTTGTAATGGAGAATGCATCCACTGTTGTGCAAAGAAAGCTTCCTCTCAAACGCATAAATTTGGGAAATTTCATGTATGAGCTTGACAAGCCTAAAATGCCAAGAATGGGTGTTGGTTAGATTCAAAACACTAACTCAAGTGTTAATTGGGAAGGCAGCCCAATTAAAGAAGAAATTGCCAGCCTGCCATATTCAGATTTGCTTTCTCTTTCTTTTCCTTTTCCTTTTTCTTTTATTATTTTTATTTTTATTGTTTTTCTTTTTCTTTTTTATGTTTATTTGTTAATTTTTTGTTTAGTATTTTATGATTATTTAGGTTGCATGAGTTTGTTTTGTTTTAAGTCTTAGTTGTTCCTATTCTTATGTTATTAGTTCTTTTCTCTTACACATAATTCTTTCATTTGGGTTAATAGACTTACATTGAGGACAATGTAAGAATTAAGTGTGGGGGGAAGGATTTAGGATTTCTTTTATTTTTGTCTACTATTTTTTTTATGAGTCTTTATTATTATTATTATTTTTAGTGTGTTTTAGTTCCTTTTTAATACAATGATGATATATGAATTGCATAGGTCTAAACTGGTTATTAGTGAGAAGATTTTCATGAGAATTAAGCTTGATACTAATTTTTATGAGCCAATGTTGATATGATATGTTGATTGAGAAAGAAGCATGTTTAGACTTGATATTGACTTGTATAATCATCCTTGTGAGTTTTTGAGCCTATATGATTGATGCATTATACAAATCAATCTAATTTCTTTCTTGAGTGCTCTTATGATTACATGATTCTCTAGAACTTGCTTTAAACCGTTTGAGACTATATTGATACATGTGATATCATGAATATGATAGAGGCATTAGGATTATAACCAGAGCCAAACAACCATCCATTATTAATGTTCCAAGAGAACATCCCCACTAGTGAGCCAATTTGAGCCTACATTAAATATGCTATTTTATTGGTAACCACAACTTACACCTAGCCTAAATATACTTATATCCTTACCCTTGTTCTAAAGATGGATTATATATTTTGAGACATATTGCAAAAAACAAGGAATATTTTTAGTTGAAAATTTGGGTTGGAAACAAAAGATAAGTGTGGGGGAAGAAAAGAAAAAACAAAAGTCAAGAGAAAAAGAAAGGGATCATTGTCAAATATATTCCCATATTGAAAAAAAAAATCTTCTCTTGAACTTCTAGTTAAAGTAAAGAAAAAGATGTTACAAAGTTGGTTAGAATGAAGCAAAGGCTCAACATGAATATTTAGCCTATGTTATTATGTGCTTTATAAGAGTTTTGAGAAGTTTTATTTGTATGATCTTATTATGTCTCTAAACTCTATGAACTCTTTGGAACCTTTGTGATATCTTTATCCTTTTGTTCTTTAACCACATTATAACCCTTTGGCCCCATTACAACCTTGATTAAAGACCTCTTGATTTATGATGTTGCATGATCTAAATAGTGAAGAATAGGTGGACAAGCAAGCATATGGTAGAACTGTTTTCATGAGATTGATTGAGTGTAAACACTTTACCACTACTTTAAAGAGTGAAAATCATGAGAGTATCCCATGTGAGAAGTTGAGATTAAGTTTGAATATGCACTATTTTGATTGAAATATGTTATGTTAATATTGGCTTAACTCAAACAATTTACATTCAAGCATGATTTTTTGTGAAATTCTTTGAGCTATTGATTAGTTTATAAGACCTGTTCAAAGATTGTCTCTAATTTATATTGAAAGGATTAGGAGTAAATATTTTTAGTATATGTAGTTTATTTATATTTTAGTTTTTCAATGTTTGTGGGTATCGTTCTAGTAAACCCTCACGAGACTAAACTCGTCCACTAGGGACACCTAGGGCCACCGTGATTTCTTACGAAAGTGGATTAGATTAGATTTTCTTATTTTATTTTTATTTTGTTTTGCTCGAGGACTAGCAAAAAGATAAGTGTGGGGGTATTTGATAAGCTCATAAAATATACATTTTATGCCTTTCTACCTTTAGTTTTTGTTATGTTTTCGATCTTTATCTTGTTTACTTATAATATGTTTTTGAATTTTCGGTACAATAAGGAGAATGAAGTCAAAAGATGTCAATAATGATGGTAAAGAGCTTACAAAATCATAATCACAAGATGGAAGAAGACTTGGGAGTCAAAAATATCAATTTCTGGTTGAAAAGCAATCAGGCAGATTTGACCTCCGGAGCTTGTTTCAAGGAAAACATGATGTTAGAGTCTTTATTTGAAGAAACTTCCTTCTTCACTTTTGAATCTGACTTGATTATCTTTCCAACGATATATTATGGGCCCAAATAGGATAAGAAATGGTCATTCAAAATGTCGCTAGAAGATCTCCCTAAAGAACCCTACGGCCAGAAAAACCCTAACCGCAAATCTTAAAAAAGGGCAAAAACGTGATTTTTCAGCCTCCAGGCTTACTTGTGCGGCAATGACTTATTCTCAGGGTTTTAAAGCTCTATAAATACCATCTTTTGAGCCACAAACTAGACATCTTTTGAGGAGACTCAAGGGATCATCATTATTCTTCTTCTTCTCCATTCTTTTATTTTTCTTTTTAGTTTTATGTATATATTATTCATGCTTATGTTATGCTAAACTTATTTGGTTAAGGGTGATTTCAAAGCCCTAGACATGTTATGTAATTAATTTTCAGAATCTATCTACCATTGTTTTCTATCAAAGTTGCTTATGTTCTTCCATTAAAATTGTTCATGATGATGTTTTGATTTGTTTAGGTGGCCAACTAGATAAATATTGATAATTGTCTAATGCTAGTTTAGGAGTCTTGATCCGTGTAATTGTCTTGATTTCCTATTCATAAGTAGCAATTTGTGATTAATGATTATGGTCAAGTTTTCAATAATTGCAAAGTGGAACATAACCTAAGTTGAACAATCCGAGCTTATATGTTTGTTGCTTAGATCAACCTATCTTTCTCATCATAAAGCTGCTATTAAATTGAACTTAGAGAGCTTATTCTAGGTTGTTTGATACTGAGAGATTAAATAGAGAGCTTGTTCTATTTAACGACAAACTAATGAAAGATTGGGGTAACAGAACTTGTTGTTATCTGCAGTTGTTAACTTTGATAGTTGATTGATGTTGATAGATATGAAATTGATTCTTAATGATGTCTAGTGGTGGTCATATTTGATTCTTCTTAATTACTTGTTTTCTCATTCTTATTGTTAACTTTAGTTTAAATCTGATCTCAAAATCCCCTTTAATTTTGTTTACTTGTTTTTAAGTGATAAACTATTAACTTATAAACTAAAACCTAATCCCTGAGGACTCGACCCTTGCTAATCACTATACTCTATAGTTGATTCTTTTTAAGTGCAAGGTTAAATAAGATACACTCTTTTGGGTGCATCAAAGGGAATTGTGAAAAGAATTATCCATTATATGAAATCGATGAATCTGGACAACAAGCACAAATAATGTGCTAATATCACTTAATGAAAGTGATAAGGGTATTGGACCAAGTGAGAGCTTAGTGCCTCTACAAGTTGTTGGTCATAGTGGCAACAATGACCAAGATAAACCTATGGATGAAATAGGTGATCAAAACGTTGATCAAGTGTCCGTCCAACAACATGAGGATGAGTTACCTCAAGAAGAGCATCATGAGGATCAGAGTTACCTCACGAAGAGCCTAATAAGGATTTGTTACCTCATGAAGAACTTGATGAGAATACAAATGTGCATGATCAAGAAGAACATAATGCTCCTACTGTTCTTAAACGTTCTTCTCGAAAATTCAGACCTCCAAGTAAGTGGTGATTTTGGATGAAAGTGAGACTCATTTGGTGTCATCTATGGATGATAAACCTCAAAGTTTGAAAGAAGCTCTTGAAAGTCCAGATTGTGATAAATGGATAGTTGCAATAGAAAATGAATTAGAATCTATGGATATGAATAAAGTATGGGACTTAGTTGATCTTCCTAAGATAGAAAGGCCGTTGGGAACAAATGGGTTCTCAAGATCAAGAGAAAAGTGGATGGTATCATTGAAAGGTACAAGGCACGTTTGGTTGCCTAGGGGTATATACAAGTAGAAGGTATTGATTATAAAGATACTTTCTCACCTGTTGTGAGATTCAACTCCATCAGGTTGATACTAGCTATTGTTGCTAATCTTGATTTGGAATTACATCGAATGGATGTTAAGACTGCCTTCCTCAATGGTGATTTGAGTAAAGAGATCTACATGAAACAACCAGAAGGTTTCATTATAGAAGGTAAGGAACACAAGGTATGTCGACTAAAGAAGTCGATATATGGTCTTAAACAAGCTTTAAGACAATGGTATTTGAAGTTCCATGAATCTTTCTTGAACTTTGGTTTCAAGATGATGGATGAAGATCATTGTGTTTATGTCTTAAATTCCAAGAACAAGTTTATGATTATGTCATTATATGTTGATGATATACTGTTGGCTAGTAATAATTTGAGTTTTGTGCACACCATTAAGACATAGTTATCTTCCACCTTTGATATGAAGGATATAAGAGAAATGACTTACACTCTTGGAGTTAAGATTCTAAGAGATAGGTCCAAAAGGTTGTTAGCGTTGTCTCAAAACCTTATATCAATAAGATTCTTGAACGCTTCAACATGTATAACTCAAAACCTATGAATACTCGTATTGCTCACAATTGTAAAATTAGTGAAACAATGTGTCCACAAAGTCTTGAAGAAAAGGAAGATATGAAAAGAGTTCCATATCTGAATGCCATAGGAAGTCTAATGTATGCCATGTTATATACTAGGCCGGACATTAGCCAAGCGGTTGGTTTGTTAGCTAGGTATTCCACTAACCCTAGTCAACAGCATTGGAAGTGTGTCAAAAGAATATTTTGATACCTCAAGGTACGAAAGACTATTGGTTGTGTTACCAAAAGGATAACCTAAGGTTGCAAGGATACACGGATTCTGATTGGGGTGGCGATAGAGATGAATACAAGTCTACATCAGGTTATATTTTTCTGCTTTCTAGAGGTGCTATTTCATGGAGTAGCAAGAAGCAGACTTGCACGGCTTTATCAACTATGGAAGCTGAGTTTGTTGCCGGATCAGCTGTTGTGCAAGAAGCCTTGTGGGTTGGTTGTTTCCTTGGTCACTTAGGTGTTGTAACACCTAATGATAAGCCAACCACTATCTTTTGTGATAGCATGGCTGCTTTGGCTTATATTAAGGATCCAAAATATCATGGAAAAACCAAGCATATAGGGATTAAATATAACTTTATGAGAGATGCAATTGAAGGGAAAGAAGTTCAAATGGAATACATCTCTACGGATGAGATGGTGGCAGATCCTTTAACTAGATCGATACCACCAATCTTGTTTCCCAAACATGTTAGGGCAATGGGTCTCCATAGATTATAATTTGTTTGGATGAACTTATTGATGTCATGTACTTGTACCTTATTATGATTGAATGAATGAATTGTGTTTTATGAGTTTAATAAAATTCTATGCATATTCTATATGTTTTGCAACGAATAAAAAAATTATATGTCAAACATAGGTAGAGGATTGGTTCGCTCACACGAACAATCTGCCTCTATTCCTTGTGTAAAAATAGAGATGAGACTGCTCAAGTGAATAAGTAATAGACAATTGTTGTCTTGAGGTTTAGACATTGGTTGTCTAATGGACATATGTTGTTCTTAAATTGAAAGTATACTTATTCTAGTGGGAGTCACATCTTCCAAACATGTGACAACTTGAGCATATTGGTCGCCTTGATTAAGAGAATCAAGATGACGTGATGTGTGATTTACCGAACATGTATGACCACACATACATGAATTAAACCTATATAGCCAGGTGTGAAAGTTCAAGACGTGAATATTCAGGTTAATCAATGTGTTTGATTAATTAAGACCTGTACGGTATTTGAGTATTATTGAATTGGCATATACTTCTAATGGCTGATAATTCCATATGGGAATTACATAGACTTGTTCATTCAAATGGGAGTCCATTGAGGGGATGTCCACGATTAAATGATTTAAGTGGGAGTTGACAAACCCATGTTGTGAAGTAAATCATTTAAGTGGAGATAATACCGTAGCACATGCACATGTCATGTGTGTATAAGATGACCAAAAAGAAAACAAGGAGTGATCCCTGTCTCCTTATGATGTGAGTTTCTTTGATCGAAATTAGTTTTGATCAGATCGTTGCTCTTAGTGACTATTGACTAATATTTGATAATTCGAAAGTATTGCGTTTACTTTGATGGGATCTCCTATGACTATGGTAAATTCGGTCTGTTGGAACCTTATTGGGTAAATGCATAGTTCCAGATTGTTAGATAGTTAGTGCAAAAGGAAAGACATTGTTAAGATACATATGGCATTTATACTTGAAAGACGTGCGTATGTTACTTTGTGTAATATAAATGAGTTCAAGTATAAGAATGTATTAAAAAAAATAAGTGCACTTGGTGTTTGGTGTGTTTCATGAGTTTGAAATGTGTTTTCAACTCACATAAAAGGGATTAAAAATAGCCAAACTATGTATCGACAAGTTTTAGAGCACATGAGGCATGGTTAATGGTATATGGATCATTAACATGAATAACTTAAGAGTTATTATGATTTGATGTCTATGATAAGTCATGGATGAGTTATATGGATTGAGTAAAATCTCTTATGTCTAACTTAACAGTTGCATATTGAGATGAATTGCATTGAATGCCTAGGGTCATACGACCTACTTGCATATGTTATTCCAATGTATTCCCTTGATTATGTCTTTGGTCTCAATATGTGTGGATGATAGCATCAAGTTCATAATGTGCGAGTGGGAGCTATTGGATGTATTTGGACATAAGTGAATAAATACACCAATTACGCACAAGATTAACTTGATATGAATAATGTATGATGATGTTAAACTAGCAAGGAGATAAGATAAGCTTATGGAAGCTCATAAGGAGCTCAAAGTGAAAGCTTACTCAGCTCAAGTCAGCTCAAGGTAGCTGGACACCAGCTAGCTCAGCTCAATCAGCTAGATGTAGCTGAAGGGTAGCTAGGTGAGTGACACTCTATGAGGTGGAGTGACACTAGCTAGTGGTAGCTAGGTAGCCTAGATGATGTGGCACATAGGTGTGACACATCAGCACCATCATGCGCAAGTGTCACCAATCGGTTTGTGACATGTGACATCATACATCATGTGGCAGCCACATGGACCGAAACATCATGGTGTTTCGGGTAAGACAAGTTCCCTCCTAATAGCCGAATAGATGTGATCTTTTGGAAGAAAATGGTTCTGTTGACCAAACCATTGTGTCCAAATGAAGGGTGCTCTTCTAGAAGGGGTTGTGTCCTTTAACCCTTTCATGAAGCAACCCTTGAGTGGCTATAAATAGGAGAGGATTCAGCCAAGACAAGACATAAGTGTGTAACACCAGTAATTAGACAATTGTGAAAGACACAATTGAGAGGCAGATTGCTAAGTGCAATTGCTAAGTGAGTGAGGCGTTCTTGATTGCTTGGATTATCAATAACCAAGGCAATAAGCATTCTGGTTTGGAGGAGCAAGATAGGTTGTGGAACGGTTCTTATAGTTGCCTTAACCGATTGATTACAAGAGTGCCCTAGCCATTCGGTTGAGTTCATTACTCATATCCACACAAGTGAGCATTACATAGGCAGACAAGTAAGTGACTTGAACTCTTCCTCTATGTTCTCGGATTTTGATAAGTCGAAATCCAATACATTCATTGGGAAATGCATCTGAAACATACATGGTTATTCACTGCATATATCCATGCATTGATCTTTCTTATTCTTTAAAAGCATCATATGGGCATCGTGTTGCATTTTTTAGATACATGGTCAGCATGTTTCCACTCTATATGTCTATACATCAAATTGTTTATGCTTCATGAGCATCAAGTTGCATTCATGGTTCCTTCATCACGATACGCACTTGGGGGGATAAAACAGAAATTGGCTTGGTTTTAAGAGTTGTTGAAGGAATTTCTTTTTCAAATCAGAGGTATAAGAAGTACTGAGCACTTTTATAATACAGGCCAGAGCTATGGAGAATGAACAAGTTGTCCGAATTAATAGAATGAAAAAGGCATAGGAAGAATTGAGAGAACGGTTGGCAAAATCTCAAGCAGAATCTAGAGATCAGATGACTAAACTGATGGAGATGATGTTCGCCTTGATCAAAGATAAGAGGTACACTGAAAACCTGGCCGCCAGAGAAGGGTCGGAGGCACAAAAGGGTCAGAATGAGGTCATAATGTTAAATGTCTAGTCTTTTCGGAACACAATTAATCCTGTCAACATTCTGAACTCAGATGATCCAGCTGAACAGGCAAAGTTGAAAATGGTTGTGGTGAATGAGGTTGAGTTGGCAGATTCCCAAGGGAAATATCAGCTGTTAGAGGAAAAGCTCCGGGGCAGTAGGAAGTACAGATGTATTTGGGAGTGTAGATACGAAAGAACGTTGCTTGGTCCCCGATTTAGTCATTCCTCCTAAATTTAAGGTCCCCGAATTTGAGAAATATGATGGAACAACCGATCCGTCAGCCCACATCACTATATTCTACCGAAAGATGACGAGTCATATAGATAATGATAAGCTTTTGATCCACTATTTTCAGGATAGCCTCAGCAGGTCCGCAATTAGGTGGTATAGTCAGTTGAGCAAGGATCAGATTCGCTCTTGGAATGATCTGGCTAGGGCTTTTCTAAGCCAATAAAAGCATATGATCGATATGGCGCCTGATCATCTGACCTTGCAAAATATGGAGAAAAGAGCTACTAAGAGCTTCAAAGAATATGCTTAGTGGTGGATGGACATGGCCGTCCAAGTAAGACCACCTTTGACACAAAAGGAAATCACCATCCTTTTTGTGAATACATTACGGGCCCCGTACTATGATAGACTCGTCGGCAATGCCACAAAGAATTTTTCGGATAAGGTAATCTCAGGGGAGATGATTGAGAATGCTATCAAGGATGGGAAAATTGAAGGAGAAAGAACATCCAATGCCGAGAGAAATGGGGAACCTAGAAATAAAGAGGAAGATGCCCAAGATATGGGAGATTTCATCCCATATCCCCAATCCCTTCATACCAATCATGTTACCGTACCAAGCTTTTATCCTTACCTACCAATCCAAGCACCTAATCCTATACCAGACCCTACAACAAGGCCTGCTTCCAAAAAACGATCGCAAGGCAAGCAAGAAAGAATTCCAATTCCAATCTCTAACCTGCTGCTATTACTAATAAAGAATCAGTACCTTACCCTTGTGCCTTTGAAAACAGTTCTGAATCCATCAGCAAGGAGTTATGACCCTGATAGCAAGTGTGAGTATCACCTGGGGGCAGTTGGGCATTCAACTCAAAAATGCAAACAACTGAAGAAAATGATTGAAGGTCTTATCCGCGATGGCATTTTGACATCGAAGCTTATCGATTAGTGGAAGTCCGCTTTGTCGTAAATTAGTTTCTTTCGGGGTTTTAGGAGGAGAATTACTACCTTTGAAGGATGTCAATAGGAGCATTTTGATGCATGTAGTTTCATACCTCATGATGAAAACACTTGTCTCATGTCGACATTCATATGAATTAAATGAATTTTGAATTTTAAATGCTTTGTGTTTGTTGTGTTTTAACAATAATTTGAATGTGCAAAAACAAGCATTAAGAAAGTTCTAATAATGGACAGTCTCGAGAATATTGATGATCATTGTTAGAAATGACCCAATAATGGACAGTCTCTCTTTTGGGCTTTCCTATGCCTAAATCCCTTAAACCGAGACCACTTGGAAGACCTAATGCTTCAAGGAATATGAATGATTGAACTTCATAAACCATTGTCACTAAGCAAAGATGTAGATCCTAGTGTAGGCTATGAGCAAAGGAACAAAATTTTTTTTAGCTCCTCGAAAAATCGAACAAATGAGACATTCTTTCAAGAATCTGGATTGTGGTAATTTGGTATGTGTCAAGGTTGTGTCAAAATCATTCACATCCTTTCCAAATAACCACAAAACACCAATTGCCCAAACATCACTTCATGATCAACACCTCGGGGCACAATGACCAAACCAGATTATCCCATGTCTAGAGAAAACCTATTTTTGGGCCATATTTTCCTTGTCACTTCGAATGAACCTAAGTTTGAAACTCAGCATTTTCAATGTAAACCTAGACTTGCGATGTTCCTCGTAATGACACAAATTCTCATGGTTAAACAAATTGGGGCACTATATGTAGAAATAATGGATACATGGTAGATAAGGGGAAATTAAACACATGAATAATTGGGGCATGCGATAAAAAAAGAAAGAAAGAAAGAAAAGAGAAGAAAAAGGAAAAGAAAAAGAAAAATTATGATATCATGCATATGAAAATTCGGATGATTCCAAGTGCAAAATGAAATTCTGATTATCTATTCCCCCTGGGGATTGCTTTTCAATGAGAATATTTGTGCTTGATATGAGAAATGGCCATCTTTCATATCCCTTTCACAAAAAGAAATTATCCATAGTCACCCCTTTTGGGCCGAAAGAATTCTTTCTTCTTTGAACCCTAATCAAGGATCACCCTTTACACTGGGGGGAAAATACGAGGAGAGATCTTCTCAAAGATCATGGAGAAATGAGTCCCAAAAGCAGATAAAAAGCAAATTGGGCACCAAAATAAATACGGGCACACTCTGTCAAAGTGAAAAAAAATAATAAAAAAACACAAAATGTGTGAAAATGTATGGCAAATGAAAGCTAGGAAAAAAGAGAAAAGAAGCAAAAGTCAAAAAGGAAAGAAAAGTGCAAAAGGGACAAATGCTTCAAAGGAAATACTCCTCAAGAAATGATCTTTGATCTGATTACCCTCAAACACATATTTTGGGCCTATTTATCCTTTCTTTTTGAACCCCGAACCATGGCCTACATTACGTGCTTTAAAAGTCCATTTTGATTAAGCACGAATTTTTAACTTGAAGGGTTTTTTTCTCAGATTTTATCCATCTCATCGAATTATCATTTCACTATGGAAGAAATTAGAATTCTCAACTGCATGGTAAGACAATAAAAAAAAGAAAAAAAATGGAAAGAATGGGACTCTTGGGTGAAAACCCAAAAATGGACGGTCTAGAGTAAAATAGGAATTTTTGATGCCATCTATGTCAGTGCCGGTGCCATAACAAAAGAAGAGGTCATCTTGAAGAAATCGAGGAACATCTAGGAATTTCCTGAACCTCTTAAACTGTCAGCGCTCATTTGGAAAATTGACTTCAAAAACTGAAATTTGTTCCCTTCAAGAATAACTTTCTAACCCTGAATATCCCGGCTAATCTTGACGCTTGTCAAAATGCCATGATTTGGAAACTAGAAGAATGTTGAATTTGTTTGATTCTCAAGGAATTTGTATTTTATAAAACCTGTTTCATTTGTGAGCCTAGAAGGGACATACATTTTTGTTGTGAATTTTTCTTCGATCAACCAAAATCCTATTGTATCAAGCCTTTCAATTCAAGTTGAAAACCCATATTGACACTTGGAGAAATTTCTAACAGTGATCATCAGTCTTCAAAAGATTTGTACATCACACACTGTGGGGTTAATATTTTTGGCTCAGAAGTTTTCATTAATTGAGCAAAATTTTTCAAAATGGTAAAACAAATAAAAATATTTTTTGAAATAACGATTTTCGATGTTGACATGAGACAAAGGTTTTTCTAACCAAAGGTATGGGACTACTAAGGTAGATCTTGACTCCTGTAAATGTGAAGAAGGAATGAACATCTGGCTCAGACTTCTGTCGATAAGAGTCTGAAAACAATTGGGGCAAAGAGATTGCCAAAGACTGAAAAGGAAATGATCACTTATGGGGCACGAAGTGTTCAAGATACACTCTGATTTGAAAAGGAAAGGCCGAGCCAAAGTCTAGAAAAAATGATCGGGGGCACTTGCATCACTCATAAACACTTACCTCTTTTTTGAGCTTTGCATCTACACCGTGTCAGCAAACATTTGCATCAATCACGAGTATTTACATTTACACTATTCCATGAGCATCTACGTTATCTCAAGCAATTGCCTCATTTCTAGGAACATTGCATCTTCATTATTGTAGCTGCAATTACACCATTTATGGACCACTTACATGAACATGATTCGTAGGGGCATCTGCATCTTTTCATGAAGCATTTGTATCATTATTGATCTTTGCATTTGCATCATTTAGAAGCATCTTGCACACTACTAATCTTTGCACTTGCACCATTCAAAAGCATTTTCACAATGCCAACCTTTGCATCTGCATCATTCTATGAAGTAGTTGCGTCAATGTTAATCTTTGCATTTGCATCATGTAGAAGCATTTTGCACAGTGCTAGTCTTTGCATTTGCATCGTTTCGAAGCATTTGCACAATGTCGATCTTTGCATCTGCATCGCCACATGAAGTAGTTGCATCAATGTTGATCTTTGCATTTTCACCATGAAGCATTTGGATCTCATTCAATATCTGCATCTGCATCAAGAAGCATTTGCATCAATCCAAGACATTTGCATTTGCAATATGAAGCATGTGCATCTTGTTAATCTCTGCACCTACATCATGAAGCATTTGCATCAGTTAAGGACATTCGCAGCTGCATCAAGAAGCATTTGCATCCTCTCAAAACCTTCAGGTTAATTTTCAACAATTATTCAAAATCATGGATAAAACCTCCGGGCACAATTCTCAAAAATCATGGATAAGACCTCTGGGCACAATTCTCAAAAATCATGGATAAGACCTTTGGGCACCATTTTTCAAAATCCTAGATAAGACCTCCGGGCACCATTTTTAAAGACCTTGGGGCATCATTTTAAAGACCTCTGGCATAATTCTCAAAAAATCATGGATAAGTCCTCTGGCACCATTTTTAAAGACCTCCGGGCATAATTTTCCAAATCACGGATAAGATCTCCGGGCACTGTTGTCGATTTTAATCACGCAAGTGCACGTATCGTTGACAAGTAATATAATGAAAAGTAGAGTGTCGAACCCATGAGGAATTGGTATTAAATTTTGCTAAGTACGAAAATTAACAAACTTAATCTTATCTAAACACTTAAATAAAGATGATAATCAAAAAATAAATTAAAATAAACTAATATTAAAAGCAAGTAAATTAAAAAGGGTGAATTCAATTAATTATAAAAGCCTAGGATTACAACTTTCCTCAACACTTCGCTTGAATCTCTCTCTACCTCTTCACTTGATTAATGATCCTGAGTTGTTAGCCTAGAGTTCTATATTATTTATAAGCATCTGTCGATGGTCTTATAAAAATATCCTTCCTAACAAATTAACTATATGTCTATGATAATTGAATTAAAGAAGAACTCATTAAGCATAGGCTCTAACAATGGTTACACATGAGAAGTAAATATATTTCTACCCTACCTACAGATCGATTCATCCTAATAAATGAATATGAAACATGTGTCATTCAATCCATGTCTAACCCTAAACTCCCTATGTCTAGTTGTATTTAGGTTAACAAATCAATCTAATTGGTGGCCAATCAATTAGAAGCATTAAGAACAAAAATGAATAAAAAACTCAACAAACCATTAAATCAAGCTAGAGAGAGAAAGCAAATTCAAACTATGTGTTGATTCCATTGAAATCCTAGTAAAAGAAATTTAGTTCATGATAATTAATGAAAACAAATAATAAAATAGTTTCACCATCATCAACAATACAAGAAAGATATAGAAGAGAAAAAAGAAAAGAAGAAACAAAGAGTTGTCAGTTCTTGAGTCTTCAATCTTCAAGCTTCCAATATTCTTGAGAGAATTTGATGGTGGCTATCTTCTTGAGAGAGAATTAGGTTTCTAGGTGTGTAATCCCTTTTGTTCTGACCTAAAAGAGTCCTACTTAAAGTGTCCACGGCCTCTTGGAGTCCCAAACTTTGTTCCCAAGCAACCAGGTAAAAATCAGGATTTTTTCCTTTTTTTCACGATTTGAGGGTAATGTTCACGAGTCGACACCGCGGCCCCAACTTTTTGTCCGCTGCCTACAGATTCTGTCGCCTTCTTGAACTTCAGCAGCTATTTTGACTAGAAAAATATTGTCCCATTTTGACGTTCCTTACACCCTTGGAAAGGAATGGAAGTCATATTCAAAGGTCAAGAAGAGAATTTTCTCATTTGAAGTTTTTAAGACTGAGTTTTTCTTGAAAGAAGCTCTGGAGGTCGAATCTTGCTCATTGCATTGCACCGATTTTTGTCGTTTTGCACCACGAAGCTCCAGATTACCTTGGACCTATAAAAACACATAAATAACAACTAAATAACTTATTCTAAACATAAAATGGATAATTAAAATAAATATAAAAACATCTAAAACTAATCAAATTCTAATAAAATCCTCAAGGACTTAGCCGATTTGAAGCATAAAAGGTGATAGAATAACTATATTTCCTAGAGTTATCACACCCCCAAACTTAATATTTTGCTAGTCCTCGAGCAAAACAAAACAAAACAAACTAACTAAATAACCTGACACAAAGCATCACTCAAGATAAATGCACTCAAACAATGATTTCTTAAATTTTCCTCAAAAGTTACCTCAAAATCCTGATTCAAAGTAGAACATAAACAAAATCCAAATCCATGATTCAATTCAATCGTAAACTTCATGCTTGAATGGATTTTCAGTGTGTGTGTATAATCTCTTTGCAAATCATCACATGCAATCTAAATAAGTTTATATCATTGCAAAATACGAACTAGTACTAGATTCTCATATGTTTGCTTTTTATCTCTCTCTCCACTAATGTAGACTAAAACTTCATCAAGGATCAAATAGGTCTTTATTAAGCTTGTAATGTAAGGCTAGGGTCAAGGTAGGATAAAGATATATTTCGATTTAAGTTCACCCATAGACAGTTTACATTTTTTTCAGGATTTTTGAGAGCCATAGTCTTTTCCTCATATTACATACTTTCTTCTTTCTTTGAATACACTTCCTTTTTGCTTCACCGATTCATTCATTTTTTTTCTTTTGAAGAACCATAACTTTTTTTTTCTTTTTTTTATAACACCATTTCACCCAAATTCGACATGGCTCATAATTATTTCCTGTAATATCATCACATACTTATGTAGTGAGGGTTAATCATGGTTTTTCTTATTTAGCTAGGCTAAAAGATGTGGCAATCAAAGAAAAGAGATATATCAATTAGGCTTAAAGAGGTAGACTAAGGATAATCATATATAAAGGTAAGCTCGAAAGGCTCAAACGATCCAAAGATGGCCTAAATCACTTCCTCAATTTCGTGTTGTCTAGGATTTCGCCTCAAGAGAGAATCAAACAAATTCTAGGTTCTAGACATAATTGCAATTCACATCAACATAATCAGTTTTTAAATAAGCAATGCAAATATAAGCAAGAGATTGGGTGCTTAATTTGTGAAAATCACATCCTATCATGAAACTAACAAAAGAATTTAACACAAATTCTTCTCATGCCTATGTTTTCCCAAGAATCAAGATAAGTCAACAACTAATTCTCATCACTGGATAAGGATTTCATCATATTAAGTGCATCATATCTCAAGTAAAAATTTTTTTTTTTAGACTCCTAATATAATTAGACAATCACACAAACTAAAATAAATCTAAAGACACACCCCCATACTTAAAACAAACATTGTAATCAATGTGTAGAAATAAAAAGAGTAAGAACAAAAAAAAAAAAAAAACTCCCTATCGATGCAAGCAACGCAGGAGAAGCTCTAGTTATCCTTTTAGACCTCATTATGTTTGTCCAAGTTGGGTGAGTAGTCACTACAAAAGAAAACAAAATAAAAAAAATTATTAATAATAAAAATACTCTAAAAATTAAAAAATAAAATAAAAAGTTTAGAACTTGGGTTGCCTCCCAAGAAGCGCTTGATTTATAGTCATCAACTTGACTATCTCTTGTTCATTAACCGGCATCCTTCCACATGAACCATTGCCCCCCCTTTTTCTTTGCTTTATGAGGCCTTGAATTCACAAAATTGTGGCTTCCATACATCTTGGAAGTAGAATGTGAAATTGCCTTAAGTGGTGTGGTGGAACAACTTTCATTGAATGCTTCTTTGGAATCACTGTTCATCACTTTAACTGTGAAACATTCATCAAATTCATTAGGAAACTTCATAGCCTTAAAAACTTTAAAAGTTATCTATTGGTCTAAAACTCTCATGGTAAGTTCATCTTTTTGTACATCAATGAGAGTTCTACCAGTGGCTAAGAATGGTCTTTCAAGAATTATAGGTATTTCACTATCTTTCTCCATGTCAAGCATAATGAAATCAGCTGGAAAGAAGAATTTGTCAACCTTGACTAGCACATCCTCAACCATGCCTCTTGGATGTTTGATGGATCTATCAGCAAGTTGCAACATCACTGTAGTGGGCTTTATTTCCCCCAAACCAAGCTTGCGATAAATAGAAAGAGGCATTAAATTGATAGTCGCCCCCAAATCACATAAAGCTTTACCAAAAAATTTATCACCAATGGTGCATGGAATGGCGAAGCTTCCCGGATCTTTGAGTTTGGGTGGGAGTTTCTTTTGAAGAATAGCGCTGCACTCTTTTGAAGAATAGCGCTGCACTCTTTGAGTTTGGGTGGGAGTTTGGGTGGGAGTTTCTAATTTCCTCTTTTTAGACAAAATTTCTTTCATAAACTTGACATACTTAGGCATTTGTTCTAAAGCTTCAGCAAAAGGTATATTAATATGGAGCCTTTTGAATACCTCAAGAAACTTCTGAAACTTCTTGTCAAGCTTATTCTTTTGAAGGGGCTGAGGAAAGGGTGGTGGTGAATAGACTGGAGGCTTCTTCTCTTCTTCTTGAGCCTTCTCAATTTCTTTTTCCCCCAAATTTTCCACTTCAAGAGGCTTGGGCGACAATTCTGACACTTTTCTTTGAATATGTTGAGGATAAGGTGGTGGTGGGTAACCTCGAGGTGTCTTCTCTTGAATTCTCTCATTATTCTTCTTGCTACCCACTTCTACTTCTTTCCCATGGCTCTTAGGATTGGTCATAGTATCGCTTGGAAGAGTTCCCATAGGATGATTGTTAAGTTCATTAGCAAGTTGGCCCACTTGTGTCTCAAGATTTCTAAGTGAAGTTTTCTGCTCCTGAAGTAATTCCGAGTGATTCTGAATGAGATTATCAGTTCTTGCCATGAATTGCTTAAATATCTCTTCCATAGATGTCCTCTTTTCTTGGATAGGAGCCCTGGCTTGTGCTTGAAAACTAGGAAGGACTACTTGCTTAGCTTGTGATGATGGTCCTTGGTTGTTCCAAGAAAAGTTTTGCTGATTTCTCCAACCTGGATAATAGTCGTTTTGATATGGGTTATTCTGCTGCCTATTATAGTTTCCCACATATTGAGCAGATTCAGCCTTGGTTGGGCATCTATCACTGTTGTGTCCTTCCCAACAATATTCACATGTTACAAATGGGCTTTGGACTGAATGCACACTCAAAGTGTCAAATTTCTTGGACAAAGCAGCCATCTGCGCTGATAAAGCACTAATCTTATCCAACTGATAAACACCTAGAGCTTTCTTTAGCAAAACTCGCTCAGTGTACCATTGATAATTATTGGATGCAATCACCTCAATTAAATTATAAGCCTCATCAATTTCTTTCCCCATGAGTGATCCACCTGTTGCAGCATCTATAGAATTTCTAGTATGACCCATTACCCATTGTAGAAGGTGTTTACCTGAAGCCAGTCAGGTATCCCATGATAAGGACATCGTCAAAGAAGATCTTTGTACCTTTCCCAAGCTTTATATAATGATTCAGAGTCTTATATAATGATTCTGAGTCATATTGCATAAAAGATGTGATATTATTCCGCATCTTAGCTGTCCTGGTAGGAGGAAAATATTTGGCCAGAAATTTCTGGGCTAGATCAGCCCAAGTAGTAATGGAGTCAGCAGGAAGAGAGTTCAACCAACTCTTGGCCTTATCTCGAAGTGAGAAAGGAAAGAGTATCAATCTAATGGCACCATCAGTAACACCATTTTGTTTGAAATGATCTCAAACCTCCAGGAAACTCACGATGTGAGAATTTGAATCATCGTTCGGTAAGCCGATGAACTGAACTGATGTATTGATCATCTGAAGGATGGCGGGCTTTATCTCGAATGTATTGGCCTGAATGGCAGGCCTCTCAATGCTATTTTTAAGGTCTTACATGAGAGGAACCCCATACTCTCGCAAAGTCTTTGTTTCGTTAGCTTCAGCCATCGTACCTGAAAATAAGAAAGAAAAAGAAAGTTTAAATTAAGACTAAGGTTGCTTGATATTAATATTTACAAAATAATAAACAATTCCCCGACAACAACGCCAAAAACTTATTGTCGATTTTAATCACGCAAGTACACGTATCGTTGACAAGTAATATAATGAAAAGTAGAGTGTCGAACCCACGAGGAATTGCTATTAAATTTTGCTAAGTACTAAAATTAACAAACTTAATCTTATCTAAACACTTAAATAAAGATGATAATCAAAAACTAAATTAAAATAAACTAATATTAAAAGCAAGTAAATTAAAAAGGTGAATTCAATTAATTATAAAAGCCTAGGATTACAACTTCCCTCAACACTTCGCTTGAATCTCTCTCTACCTCTTCACTTGATTAATGATCCTGAGTTGTTAACCTAGTGATGCACCCAAAAGAGTGTATCTTATTTAACCTTGCACTAAAAAGATAAATTGTAAGTATAGTAGTTAGCAAGGGTCGAGTCCTCAGGGATTGGGTTTTAGTTTATAAGTTAATAGTTTAAAACTTAAATTCAAGAACAATAAAAGAAAAGGGGTTTTTGAAGCCAGATTTAAACTAAAGTAAATAATAAGAATAAGGTGCA
Organism: Fremontodendron californicum; assembly: GCA_030761205.1. Lineage (NCBI taxonomy): Eukaryota > Viridiplantae > Streptophyta > Magnoliopsida > Malvales > Malvaceae > Fremontodendron > Fremontodendron californicum. The sequence goes on from JAULJL010000037.1 coordinate 9,244,741, forward strand.
AGGCGGTATAACCAGCCAATAAAAATATATATAACAAATTAGGCGGTATAACCAGCCAATAAAAATAAATATAAAAAATAAGCAAACTAAAAGTAAGAAAACAAATAAGTAAGAAGAATCAAATATGAAAAATATGGTTAAGGTTTCATTCTCCACCACTAGACATCATTAAGAATCAATTTCAGATCTATCAATATCAACCAACTATCAAAGTTAACAACCGTAGATAACAACAAGCTCTGTTACCCCAATCTTTCCTTAGTTTGTCGTTAAATAGAACAAGCTCTCTATTTAATCTCTAACCATTAAACAACCTAGAATAAGCTCTCTAAATTCAATTTAATGGCAGCTTTATGATGAGAAAGATAGGTTGATCTAAGCAACAAACACATAAGCTCGGATTGTTCAACTTAGGTTATGTTCCACTTTGCAATTATTGAAAACTTGACCATAATCATTAATCACAAATTGCCACTTATGAATAGGAAATCAAGACAATTACACGGATCAAGACTCCTAAACTAGCAATAGATAATTATCAAGATCTATCTAGTTGTACACCTAAATAAATCTAGACAACATCATGAACAATTCTTGTAGAAGAACATAAGCAACTTTGATAGAAAATTAATGATAGATAGAATCTGAAAATCAATCACAAAACATGTCTAGGGCTTTGAAATTACCCTTAACCAAATAGAAGTTTAGCCTAGCATAGGGTTTAGGGTCATAAACATAAAATTAAAGAAAATCTAAGAAGAAAATAAAAGAAAGAAAGAAGAAGAGGAAGAATATTAATTATCCAACCTCTTGCTCTCTCTAAAGAAAAAGAAAACTAGAGAAAAGAAAGAGAACTAGAGAAAAGAAAGAAGAAGAAAACTTAGAGAATTTTATTAAAATGGCTAATATCCTACCTATGTACAATATGATCCTCTACAATCATCCAAGGCCCTCTATTTATACACATTTTGGAGGGCTAAATGACAAGAGACAAGCTTTACAAATTTCAAAGGTAGGTATAATAGGTGGGTGCATTTTTCTAACAATTTTCGTCATATTGTATGACCATTTTGATCAGCCAACTTGATGGTCGATTTTGTCAATCTTGGAGGCCTGATCTGATCATATGGTCTTCTAGAAAAATGTTCCCCTATGAGTTACTGATTCATAGCCGTTGGAATCAGCTCATTTGCGGATGTGGAGAAGAAGATATGGGCAAAATACGAAAACAGGTCAGCACAGACGTCATTGCACATCAGCCAACTTAATGGTCGATTTCTTCAATATTGGAGGCTTTATCTGATCACATGGTCTTCTAGACAAATGTTCCCCTATCAGTTAGTGATCCATAGCCGTTGTAATCAGCTCATTTGCTGATGTGTATCGGACGATATGGTCAAAATGCGAAAACTGCTCAGGACAGACGTCATTGCACATCAGCCAACTTGATGGTTGATTTCTCTAGGGAAAGCGACTCCGTTTCAAGAAGTGTAAAACATGAAAAAGATAGATATGCCTCTTAACTTTGCACGGTTAAAATTTCAGCCTTATTGCTTCAGTTAAACTCCAGATATAGCTGATATGGCAAAAGGTGTCGGAACTGGAACTGAACTGGATTTGCCCTTAATTCTAGTAATCTGAAATCACTCAAAGAAACTTGTGAAAAACACCAAATTACATAAAAATATAAAAGATCATAAACACAATTAGACTAAACAATAATAACTCGTATTTGACACAAAACAAAAATAAAACATAACTAAAAACTATATAATTATACGAGTTATCACACCCCCATACTTAGATTGTTACTAGTCCCTAGCAACGACTCAATAAAAATAAAATAAGAAAATCTAATCTAATCCATTTTCATAGGAAATCACGGTGGCACTTAGCATGTGACACAAGCCTTTAAACCCCTAGGTGTCCCTAGTGGACGAGTTTAGTCTCGTGAGGGTTTACTAGGACGATACCCACAAACATTGAAAACATAAGAAAAACTAAAAATTATAATTATAACTAATCCTTCCAATATAAATTTGAGATAATCATTGGACAAGTCTTAAAAACTAATCAATAGCTTAAAGAAATTCACAAAAAATCTTGTTTGAAGGTAAATAGTTTGAGTTAAGCCAATATTAACATAACATATTTCAATCAAAATAGTGCATATTCAAACTTAATCTCAACTTCTCACATGGGATACTCTCTTGATTTTCACTCTTTAAAGTAGTGGTAAAGTGTTTACACTCAATCAATCTCATGAAAACACTTCTACCATATGCTTGCTTGTCCACCTATTCTCCACTAAAAGATCATGCAACTTCATAAATCAAGAGGTCTTTAATCAAGGTTGTAATGGGGCCAAGGGGTTTGTAATGTGGTTGAAGAACAAAAGGATAAAGATATCACAAAAGTTCCAAAGAGTTCATAAAGTTTAGAGACATAAAAAAATTATATAAAGAAACTTCTCAAAACTCTTTACAAGCACATAGTCACCTAGGTCGGATATTCATGTTGGGCCTTTTCTTCATTCTAAACAACTTTGTAACATCTTTTTCTTTTTCCACAAATTCAAGAGATGATTCATATATATTTTTTTTTTTACATAGGAATGTATTTTCCAGTATTCCGTTTCTTTTTCTCTTGACTTTTCTTTTCTTTTCCCCCCACACTTATTTCTTGTTTCTAACCAAAAAATATCCCTTGTCTTTGCAACTTGTCTCGAATCATGCTAATTCATCTTTGGAACGAAGTTAAAGATATAAGTATATTTAGGTTAGGGACAAGTTATGGTTACCAAAGAGATAGCTTATTCAATGTAGGCTCAAATTGGTTCACTAAGGGTGTGTTCTCTTGGAACATCAATAAGGGATGGCTGTTTGGCTCTGGTTATAATCCTAATGCCTCTATCATATTCATGTTGTCACATGTATCAATATAGTCTCAAACGGTTTAAAGCAAGTTCTAGAGAATCATGTAATCATAAGAGCACTCAAGAAAAAATTAGATTGATTTGTATAATGCATCAATCATTTTAGGCTCAAAAACTCACAATGATGATTATACAAGTCAGTTTTAAGTCTAAACAATCTTCTTTCTCAATCAACATATCATATTAACATTGGCTCATAAAAAGGTTGACATCAAGCTCAATTCTCATGAAAATCTTCTGACTAATAAATCTGTTTTAGACTTATGCAATTCATATCTCATCATTGTATTAAAAAGGAACTAAAACACACTCAAAAAAAAAATAATAATAATAATAAAGACTCATATAAAAAAAATAGTAGACAAAAATAAAAGAAATCCTAAATCATTCCCCCCACACTTAATTCTTACATTGTCCTCAATGTAAGTCTATTAACCCAAATGAAAGAATCATGTGTAAGAGAAAAGAACTAATAACATAAGAATAGGAATAACTAGACTCAAAACAAAACAAAACAAACTCATGCAACCTAAATAATTCTAAAATACTAAACAAAAATTAACAAGTAAACATAAAAAATAAAAATAAAAACAATAAAAATAAAAATAATAAAAGAAAAAGGAAAAGAAAGAGAAAGAGAAAGAGAAAGCAAATCTGAATATGGAAGGTTGGCAATTTCTTCTTTAATTGGGTTGCCTTCCCAATTAACACTTGAGTTAGTGTTTTGAACCTAACCAACACCCCTTCTTGGCTTTTTAGGCTTGTCAGGCTCATACATGAAATTTTCCAAATTTATGCGTTTGAGAGGAAGCTTTCTTTGCACAACAGTGGATGCATTCTCCATTACAAGTATTATTCCATCATCCATTGTGGTGCATATGTCATCGAGAAATGGAGCATATTTTGATACTTGTTGAATGACCTCCACAAACAAGTTGTTTAAGGTTTTCGGCATGTGTTGTTCATGTTCTTCCTCCTTGAACTTTGCAAATCTACTAGGAAAAGGTGGAGAAGAAACATTAGTAAAAAGTGAAACCTTAAACGTTACCTCAGGTGCCGAAATACTCTTATTTGGATCTTTGGCTTCATTATCATCAAGAATAGAATCCATCTCTAATTTTGTTTCATCCTCATCTTGTTCCTCATTCTTCAAGGTCACAAGAGTAGCATTCTCCTTTGGGTTAACCATCGTTTGGGCTGGGAGTTCTTCAGATCTTTGTGCTACCCATACCACCATACTACTAGCCAATAGGCTCATTTGCCTTTCCAAACTCTGGATATTTGCCCTTGTTTCCTGTTGAAATTGCAAAGTATTAGTAACAAGAGAATCGACAAGATCTTCTAAAGAAGTACCTGAGTTTTGAGTCATATGTGGTGGTTGAAGAAGATCTGGTTCTTGAGACCATGATTGATTGAAGCTAGATGGATGAGTGTAATTGGCATAAGGATCTACTTCTTGGTAATTTTCTGAGTAGCCATAATTAGTATGATCCCACCATCCCTCATGGTAAGTGTTTGAGTAATGATCATACTGTTGGTCTTGGAACACTTGATGGCCTTGACATCCTCCCATGGCCAATTGTTGAACTGGGTAGGTGAGATTGGCTTGTTGATTTTCCATGTTCATGTATGCCACCAACTCTTCAAGTGTTAGATTGCTCAATTCCATCGTTTCTTTTTTTTTTTTTCAAAATTTGATAAGAAAAACTTGTATGTACAAGAAAATAGAACTAATTAGAACTGAAAATAAGAATAAACCAAGTAACAAATAAACTAAAGAAAACAATCCACGGCAACGGCACCAAAAATTTGATGCACCCAAAAGAGTGTATCTTATTTAACCTTGCACTAAAAAGATAAATTGTAAGTATAGTAGTTAGCAAGGGTCGAGTCCTCAGGGATTGGGTTTTAGTTTATAAGTTAATAGTTTAAAACTTAAATTCAAGAACAATAAAAGAAAAGGGGTTTTTGAAGCCAGATTTAAACTAAAGTAAATAATAAGAATAAGATGCAAGGCGGTATAACCAGCCAATAAAAATATATATAACAAATTAGGCGGTATAACCAGCCAATAAAAATAAATATAAAAAATAAGCAAACTAAAAGTAAGAAAACAAATAAGTAAGAAGAATCAAATATGAAAAATATGGTTAAGGTTTCATTCTCCACCACTAGACATCATTAAGAATCAATTTCAGATCTATCAATATCAACCAACTATCAAAGTTAACAACCGTAGATAACAACAAGCTCTGTTACCCCAATCTTTCCTTAGTTTGTCGTTAAATAGAACAAGCTCTCTATTTAATCTCTAACCATTAAACAACCTAGAATAAGCTCTCTAAATTCAATTTAATAGCAGCTTTATGATGAGAAAGATAGGTTGATCTAAGCAACAAACACATAAGCTCGGATTGTTCAACTTAGGTTATGTTCCACTTTGCAATTATTGAAAACTTGACCATAATCATTAATCACAAATTGCCACTTATGAATAGGAAATCAAGACAATTACACGGATCAAGACTCCTAAACTAGCAATAGATAATTATCAAGATCTATCTAGTTGTACACCTAAATAAATCTAGACAACATCATGAACAATTCTTGTAGAAGAACATAAGCAACTTTGATAGAAAATTAATGATAGATAGAATCTGAAAATCAATCACAAAACATGTCTAGGGCTTTGAAATTACCCTTAACCAAATAGAAGTTTAGCCTAGCATAGGGTTTAGGGTCATAAACATAAAATTAAAGAAAATCTAAGAAGAAAATAAAAGAAAGAAAGAAGAAGAGGAAGAATATTAATTATCCAACCTCTTGCTCTCTCTAAAGAAAAAGAAAACTAGAGAAAAGAAAGAAAACTAGAGAAAAGAAAGAAGAAGAAAACTTAGAGAATTTTATTAAAATGGCTAATATCCTACCTATGTACAATATGATCCTCTACAATCATCCAAGGCCCTCTATTTATACACATTTTGGAGGGCTAAATGACAAGAGACAAGCTTTACAAATTTCAAAGGTAGGTATAATAGGTGGGTGCATTTTTCTAACAATTTTCGTCATATTGTATGACCATTTTGATCAGCCAACTTGATGGTCGATTTTGTCAATCTTGGAGGCCTGATCTGATCACATGGTCTTCTAGAAAAATGTTCCCCTATGAGTTACTGATTCATAGCCGTTGGAATCAGCTCATTTTCTGATGTGGAGAAGAAGATATGGGCAAAATACGAAAACAGGTCAGCACAGACGTCATTGCACATCAGCCAACTTGATGGTCGATTTCTTCAATATTGGAGGCTTTATCTGATCACATGGTCTTCTAGACAAATGTTCCCCTATCAGCTAGTGATCCATAGCCGTTGGAATCAGCTCATTTTCTGATGTGTATCGGACGATATGGTCAAAATACGAAAACTGCTCAGGACAGACGTCATTGCACATCAGCCAACTTGATGGTTGATTTCGCTAGGGAAAATGACTCCGTTTCAAGAAGTGTAAAACATGAAAAAGATAGATATGCCTCTTAGCTTTGCACGGTTAAAATTTCAGCCTTATTGCTTCAGTTAAACTCCAGATATAGCTGATATGGCAAAAGGTGTCGGAACTGGAACTGAACTGGATTTGCCCTTAATTCTAGTAATCTGAAATCACTCGAAGAAACTTGTGAAAAACATCAAATTACATAAAAATATAAAAGATCATAAACACAATTAGACTAAACAATAATAACTCGTATTTGACACAAAACAATAATAAAACATAACTAAAAACTATATAATTATACGAGTTATCACCTAGAGTTCTATATTATTTATAAGCATCTGTCAATGGTCTTATAAAAATATCCTTCCTAACCAATTAACTATATGTCTATGACAATTGAACTAAAGAAGAACTCATTAAGCATAGGCTCTAACAATGGTTACACATGACAAGTAAGTATATTTCTACCCTACCTACAGATCAATTCATCCTAATAAATGAATATGAAACATGTGTCATTCAATCCATGTCTAACACTAAACTCCCTATGTCTAGTTGTATTTAGGTTAACAAATCAATCTAATTGGTGGCCAATCAATTAGAATCATTAAGAACAAGAATGAATAAATAACTCAACAAACCATTAAATCAAGCTAGAGAGAAAAAGTAAATTCAAACTATGTGTTGAGTTCTATTGAAATCCTAGTAAAAGAAATTTAGTTCATAATAATTACTGAAAACAAATAATAAAATAGTGATGCACCCGAAAGAATGTATCTTATTTAACCTTGCACATAAAAAAATCAATTGTAGAGTATAGTGATTAGCAAGGGTGGAGTCCTCAGGGATTGGGTTTTAGTTTATAAGTTAATAGTTTATCACTTAAAAACAAGTAAACAAAAGTAAAGGGGATTTTGAAATCAGATTTAAACTAAAGTTAACAATAAGAATGAGAAAACAAGTAATTAAGAAGAATCAAATATGAAAAATATGGTTAAGGTTTCATTCTCCACCACTAGAAATCATTAAGAATTAATTTCATATCTATCAACATTAATTAGCTATCAAAGTTAACAACCGTAGATAACAACAAGCTCTGTTACCCCAATTTTTCCTTAGTTCGTCGTTAAATTGAACAAGCTCTCTATTTAATCTCTAACTATCAAACAACCTAGAATAAGCTCTCTAAGTTCAATTTAATAGCAGCTTTATGATGAGAAGGATAGGTTGATCTAAGCAACAAACACATAAGCTCGGATTGTTCAACTTAGGTTATGTTCCACTTTGCAATTATTGAAAACTTGACCATAATCATTAATCACAAATTGCTACTTATGAAATGGAAATCAAGACAATTACACGGATCAAGACTCCTATACTAGCATTAGACAATTATCAAGATTTATCTAGTTGGCCACCTAAACAAATCAGAACATCATCGTGAACAATTTTAATAGAAGAACGTAAGCAACTTTGATAGAAAAAAATGATAGATAGATTCTGAAAATTAATTACATAACATGTCTAGGGCTTTGAAATCACTCTTAACCAAGTAAAAGTTTAGCCTAGCATAGGCATTGTAAACATAAACATAAAATTAAAGAGAATCTAAGAAGAAAATAAAAGAAAGAAAGAAGAAGAAGAAGAATATTAATTATCCAGTCTTTTGTTCTCTCAAAAACTCTAAAATAAAGAAGAAATCATAATTTTGATGCTTTGAGAAGTGTCAATTTCGTTTGCCCCCTTGATCTCTATTTATAGCCAATGGTTAGGGCATCAAACAAGTGAATTTCAGTTCTCTCCCTTCAATAAATGCTGACTTGTGGCTAAAGTTAAGGAAAAGTGGCCGACTTTTATGTTTTAAGGAAATATATAAGACTTGGCAGCCAAGTTTGAATAAAGTAGGAAAGTTTTAGTCAAAGCACTCTTTAATGAAGAGAGATTACAAACTTGCAACCAAAGTAAGTGTAAGGAAGAAAATCTTGGCTGAGTTAATTCTCCTACTTTGACTAGGATTAGCTTTAAGGAAAGATACTTGCAATTAAAGCAACTAATGCAAGTTGACAGCCACTAATCCTTCTTTGACAAGGATAAACATAAATGTCAGCTAGGGTATTAAGAAAAAGATGTGATTTGCGGCTAGGGTTTTTTTTTGCCACTGGGGTTTTTAGAGAGATGTTCCAATGCCAATTTGGATGACCATTTCTTATCGATTTAGGCCCATGACCAACCTTTGGAAAGGTAATCAAGTGATCTTCAAAAGTCAAGAAGGAAGTTTCTTCGAATAAAGAGTTTAACATCATGTTTTCTTAGCAACAAGCTCCGGAGGTCAAATCTATCTTCTTGCTTAGCACCAAGAATTTGATCTTTTTGACTCCCAACTCTTTTTCCATCTTGTGATTGTGATTTTGTAAGCTCTTTAACATCCTAATTGACATGTTTTGACTTCATCTCCTCCAAAATACCTACAAAGCATAAAAACCTAGTAAAATGTCAAGGAAGTAAGAATCAAAGCACAAAGTATAAGGAAATTAAATAGGAAAATGTATGAAATTAAGCACTTATCAAATGCCCTCACACTTAATCTTTTGCTAGTCCTCGAGCAAAATCAAATAGACGCAAGGTAATAAAACCAAATCTAGTTCACTTTCAATACAACTTATAGATAATCATTAAACATGTCTTACAAACTAATCAATAGCTTAAAGAGTTTCACAAAGAATCATGCTTGATAGTAAAGGGTTTGAGTTAAGTTAACATAACATATCTCAATCAAAATAGTGCATGTTCAAACTTAATCTCAACTTCTCACATGGGATACTCTCATGATTTTCACTTTTTAAAGTAGTGGTAAAGTGTTTACACTCAATCAATCTCATAAAAACAATTCGACCATATGCTTGCTTTGTCGCAACCTAAAAAATAACGAGTTTTATCGCAAGATTTTATTATTCGTTAAGCATAACATTAAAAAAACCGAGGAAAAGTCGACTTAATTCCTCTTAGAAAAATGAAGGTTTTGAAAATGACCTTAAAAAAGACATGGAGTCGCCACCAATCTTTTTTAGATAGGTGTGATCGGCCACCTATTAAAACCGGTTTTATAAAACATTTTAAAAATTAATTAAAACATTTTAAAAACCAATTTCAAGTCTGCGTTTTAAACTAGAGATATCAAAAAAGCGGGTTAGGGAGTCGGTTACGTGTGGGGAAGGATTAGCACCACACAACGCCCGTATAAATCGGTACCTTATTAATCGTGTGTTATCTCAAGTCTCGGTGAAAAGTTGTTTTAAATTTAGTATTTCGAGTTAATTCCCAATTTAAAGAAAAATAATTCCATTTTTTTATTAAAAATGATCCGGAATTTATAAATTCAAAAATTTCCTATATTCCTCAACAAACGTGGCAAAATATAGAAATTTTTATTAGTTTTGGAAAACTATTTTAATCATTCTCTTTTTTTGAAAGAAAGATATTCCTTTATTAATGATAATTGATGATATTCCCTCCAGCAAACCCGGTAGAGAACTCATGAATTATTTTAACTCGGGAATATCTTTATTTTTTTATTGAAAAATCATTATCCTTTTGAAAACATTTTAAAAGATATGAATATGTATATGCATGACATAAATAAAAGGACATAGGAAAATCTAAATAATATAATGCTTCCTAAATGATATGATATAATGTAAATGCCTTAGCATATTCTAAATGAAATGAAATAAATGCCTTAGCATATTCTAAATGAAATAAAATATCCTAAGTTATATGACATATTATAAATAAAATGAAATGACCTAGGTAACATAGTATATTCTATATGAGATGCAATATCCTAAGTCATATGATATATTCTAAATGAAATAAAATAACCTAAGTAACATAACATATTCTATATGAAATGAAATAACCTAAGTAACATGATATTTTCTAAATGAAATAAAATAACCTAAGTAACATAACATATTCTATATTAAATGAAAAAATTTAAATGACATGGCAAACATGAATGATATGACATATAAATTAAATGAGATGGAATATGAAATAATGCTATCATATAATATGCATGAAAATAAAAATGAAAATAATAATGCATGAACATAGTATATGTTAAATAATATGACAAAAATAAATAAATAACTAAATAAAAAGCATAGGATATCATGAAATATTCCAAATCATATAATAAACAATATAACATAACTCAAAATCATAACAATATCATAGAAATTATCATAGCAAGAATCACATATTATATAAAATGCATGAATATGGAAAATGCAATGCATGAAATGTATTTTTTCCTTTAATTAAGGAAATCCGTATATCTAAAAAGATATCTGGCTACCTTAGGAAAATATGTCAAATTAAATATTCTAAAACCAAAATACTTTGTGATTTTTTTAAAACAATTTTGAAAAGCTTGAATTAAAAATAAAAACTGGGCTAATTTCTTTAAAATGGCTCTAATTTTCCAAGTTCAAAAATCCAGACTTGACTACCCTTAACCCGAGACTTGAAAAACCATTTTTAGAGTTTTAAAAGGCTTATAAACTACCCTAAGTCAGTAGCTAACCCTCCTAGTCAGCTCACTCTAGGTAACTTAACCAAAACAGAAAAATGATTTTTCTTTAAATTCAATTCTAACTCCACTATCCAGTTTTAAGCCACGATTTTTTATCCTATTTTTAAAAATTCAGAAAATTCTGAAACAAATACTGGAGACTCAAGACATGTAAAACTAAACAGGAAAAAATTGGCTTAATTTTTTGATTAAAGATGAATTCCCAGAAAAATCGGAAAAATACAAAAACTGGGTGAAAAAACTGTTTTGCCAAAATACATTTTTGCCTTTGATAAAATCATTTAAAAATCAAAGTAAAAATATTTGAAACTCATAAAATAGCTCACAAAAAGTAGCTAGGACTTTTTGAAAGTTAGATAAAAATTGGCTAAGTAAAAAAAATCACAAAGGTAGAATAATTAACTTGACAAACTTTAATTTCCCACAAGTGTGCTCAAGAGAGCATGACTTTGAACCATTAATTGGCCTAAGTCATTATTCAAGTGGCATGAACATGAAATGCATGAAAAATTACAGCAAACATAGTGCATGAAATGCATGAGCTTAAACCTAAATGTCATGAAAAAATGCATGGCATTCATATAGTGACCTAGACCTAAATGAACTTGCATGGCATTTAATGCAACCTAGGCCTAAAATGCATGAACATGCATGGCAAATAAACCAAACTTAATAACTAAAATATGCATGGCATTTTCACAAACACAAAGCATGCTTAAACTAAAAACTCAACCAAATATCATGCAAATGCTAACCTATCAACTAACATGGCAAGAATGCACATAAAATGCAAAAATTCCAAGGGTGGCCGAATAGCATAATGTAACTAGCAAACATGGCATTTTCACAAACACTTGGCATACTAGCATCCAAAACTAAATCAAATGTCATCTAAATGCAAAAACCTACCAACTAACATGGCAAAAAATGCAACACACAATGCAAAACACATGGAGTAGCCAAATGGCCTCAAGCTCCAACAAGCATGGCATTTTCACAAACACTTGGTATACTAACATGCTCAACTAAAATATAACATTTAAATCATGCAAAAACCACACAAGCATTTTCACAAACACTTAATATACTAAATCTAAAACATGCTCAACTAAGATATAAAACTCAAATCATTCAAACACCACACAAGCATTTTCACAAACACTTGATATACTAAATCTAAAACATGCTCAAATTTAAACATCATGAAAACAGAAAATTAAAAAATGCAAAAACATGATATTTCAAACATAAATGGCAACAAACAAAGCAACCAAATTAAAATATAACTCAAGAATATGAAGTAACATAACATTTAAAACATCAAAATCAAAGAAAATAACATAAACAATATGGTAAAATAAATCAAAACAGCAACTTAACTAAATAATGTAGGCCATTTGGCCATGGTGAGTTTATTGTAAGAAAAATGTAAAAAAAATATATTCAAGAAGGAGATGAAGGAAGAATTTGAAAAGAACAATAAAAATCATTTATTTAAAATGGAAACTCACCAAATAGAAATCAAAATAGCAAAAACAAGGATGGAAAATCAAGAAAGTGCAAGAGTTGGTGCTCAAGGGCAACCTCAAGAAGCTATATTTCAAGCTTTATCTCTTCAAACTTTCCTTTCTTTTCTAAACTTTTCTTTTTTGCTTTCAACCAAGGAGAGAAAAAACTAGTAAAAACTCTAAGAACTCAGCAAAAATGAAATGAAAATATGAATTTTCTGACCCCAAACAAGGCTGGCCGAATGGTCCCTATATTGCTCCAAGATGTTGTCATTTTTTGTGTAACCAATTTTCCATCAAATGGCTAATAATTCAAAGTGAAAAATCATGAAATTATCACCTTTAGATTAGCATCTCAGCTCTCCCAAATTACAGTTGTTCAAGAATAATGTTGATATCTCTCTTGGCCTATGTGGCTTAATCACCATGGCTTGATCAAAGAGAATCTCTAACTAACTCTTGATTTTTAGCCATTTGATTGAAAAATCAGAAGCTTCCTCCTTCCTTTGGGCTTGGGCGGGCCAGCACTTCTCTTTTCCAACCCAAGTCTGATTTTTTGAAAGGCCCAAAGAAGCCCTTTTCGGTTGCTTGGGTGAAATGACCATTTTGCCCCCCGGATGCAAATAAATATCAAACGGACTCCAAATTCAATTTTTATTTTTTTAATACTTCCATAATAATAAAATATTGAATTCTGGAGGTTTTCAAAATTATCCGAGTCCGGTTGCTATTTATTTGGATTTGTTCTTCCAAAAATGCCCATTTATGCCGCCATATTTTACCATTTTTTAAACGAGCTCCAAATCAAGATTTTTCTTCACCAATCTCTTCCAAATAATTTAAAAGCGTGATCTGGAAGTTTTCATACTTTTTGGAGCTCATTTGGTATTTTCGAGATTTATCGGCTTGAATTACTGCATAAGAGGCCCGGGATTTGGCCATTTTGCAAACGAACTCCGAATCAAGATTTTCTTTTGCCAATATCTTCCAAATAATTTAAAAATTATATTTGTAAAATTTCAGATTTTTGGAGTCCATTTGCTATTTTTTCGAGATTTATCTTCTTGAATTATTGCATAAGAGGCCCGGGATTTGGTCATTTTGCAAAAGAACTCCGAATCAAGATTTTCTTTTGCCAATATCTTTCAAATAATTTAAAAATGATATTTGCAAAATTTGAAAAGATTTAGAGCTCATTTGCTATTTTTTCGGGATTTCCCTTTTTGAATTACTCAATAAGAAGGCTCGGATTTGGCCATTTTGCAAATGAACTCCGAATCAAGATTTTCTTTTACCAATCTCTTTCAAATGATTTAAGAACGAGATTGAGAAATTTTCAGAATTTTTTGAGTCCATTTGCTATTTTTCACAAATTTTCCAATTTTGCCCTTTTGCCTCCGAAACCCGATTTTGCTCAAAACAAGTCCGATTTTTAGATTTTCTTCAATCTGAGCCTTGGGCTATCCTTTTTAATCATTCTTAATCCATTGGGGGCTTTGTTCTTAGCAAGTCGAGCCATTTCTGTGATTCTTCCCGATTTTACTGAATTCCACTAAAAACCCTAATTCTCAATTTTCTCTCGAATTCACTTTTCTTTCGGTTTTTCTTGCAAGTGACTTCTCCATTACCCGTAGTCAGTGCTTATCTTTCATTTGGAACCTTCAATTTTGACCAATTTGATCGTTTAAGCACTTTTTCCCAAATTTCTCGGATTAGGGTTTCCTTTCTACTAAATCTCTAAATCCCAACTTTCGAACTCCATATCTTTCAATGTAGACCTCGGATTATCAAAATTCTTTCGCCATTTTTCAATTGAGCTTAAAATCTTGATTTTTAAAGTGGGATGATTTTTTCAGTAGTTGACTTTCTAGGGTTGACTTTTTTGGGGTTGACTTTTTCCGGGGTTGACTTTTTCAAGTTTAACTTTTTATGCTCGCCCCTTTAAACTAAGTCTCAGAGTACCACCTACAGGATGAAAACAGTCTTTTTACACTCGAAAACATCAATTTAGGAAGAAAAGATACATGTTTAGTGGTCTGGACAAAATTAGGTGTCTACAGCTGCCCCTCTTTGGCTATTGCTGAGAATCAGGAATCAGGCAGAGAGATAAACCGGCACTAATTTTGTACGGTTAGTGAAATCACATGTGAAGGAAAGGGAAAGGGGTTTTCTTTTTCATTCTTCTATCATTTTTTCATTTTTCATTTTCTATTTTTTCATCATTTTTTCATCATTTTTTCATTTTTCCTTTTTTTCTTTTTTCTTTTTTCATTTTTCATTTTTTCATTTTCATTTTCATTTTTTTTTTGAAAAAAAGCTGTAAATTGAAGATCTGTCCTTAAATTGAATTCCTTGACTAATCAAGGCTCGATCCGTCTTAAGGAAACGAATTCGATTTTCAAAAGAAAAATTGTGCCCAAAGGTCTTTAAAAATAGTGCCCGGAGGTCTTAAAATGGTGCCCGGAGGTCTTTAAAATAGTGCCCGGAGGTCTTAAAATGGTGCCCGGAGGTCTTAAGAATGTTGCCCGGAGGTCTTACTTGTGATTTGAAAAATTATGCCCGGAGGTCTTAAAAATGGTGCCCGGAGGTCTTTATAATGGTGCCCGGAGGTCTTAAGAATGTTGCCCGGAGGTCTTACTCGTGATTTGAAAAATTATGCCCGGAGGTCTTAAACATGGTGCCCATAGGCCTTACCCCTGAAAAAAGTTATGCCCGGAGGTCTTAAGAATGTTGCCCGGAGGTCTTACTCGTGATTTGAAAAAAATTATGCCCGGAGGTCTTAAAAATGGTGCCCATAGGCCTTACCATTGAAAAAAAGTTATGCCTAGAGGTCTTACTCGTGATTTGAAAAATTATGCCCGAAGGTCTTAAAAATGGTGCCCATAGGCCTTACCTCTAAAACAAGTTATGCCCAGAGGTCTTAAGAATGTTGCCCGGAGGTCTTACTCGTGATTTGAAAAATTATGCCCGGAGGTCTTAAAAATGGTGCCCATAGGCCTTAGCCCTGAAAAAAAGTTATGCCCGGAGGTCTTAAAAATGTTGCCCGGAGGTCTTACCCGTGATTTGAAAAATTATGCCCGGAGGTCTTAAAAATGGTGCCCATAGGCCTTACCCCTGAAAAAAAGTTATGCCCGAAGATCTTAAAAATGTTGCCCGGAGGCCCTACCCGTGATTTGAAAAATTATGCCCGGAGGTCTTAAAAATGGTACCCATAGGCCTTACCCCTGAAAAAAAGTTATGCCCGGAGGTCTTAAGAAAGGTGCCCAGAGGTCTTACTCGTGATTTGAAAAAATTATGCCCGGAGGTCTTAAAAATGGTCTTTGAAGAATTGTTGAAAATTAACCTAAAGATTTTGAGAAGATGCGAAAGCTTTTTGATGTAGATGCAGATGTTGAATAAGATACGAAATGACTTAAACTGGTGCAAATGTCTTTGATGCAAATGTAAATAACTTAGATTGATGCAAATGCTTCTTGATGTAGATTCAAATAACTTAGATTGATGTAAATTTTCTTGATGCAGATGCCCTTACTAATTGTGTTCATGTAAATGGTTTATGATTATCACACAATAATGAAAATGTAATGATTCTAGAAATGATGCAATTGCTTTAGATGACGCAAATGCAAATTCCATGAAGAATGTAAATATAAAATGCAGATGCTTATGGAATAATGCCAATGCAACTACCCATGAATGATGCAAATGCTTTCCAACACTGTGCAGATGCAAAAGCTCGATAAAGAGATGAGTGCTCATGAGTGATGCAAATGCCCCTGGTTGTTTTTCTAGACTTTGGCTTAGCCTTTCAAATTCATTTTTCCTCTTCAAATCAGAGTATATCTTCAATTCATTTTGGCTATTCTCTTTGCCCCAACAGTTTTCAAACTTTCATCAACAGAGATCTAAACTGGGTTCGATTTCTTCTTCTCATATCTAGAAGTCAGGACCTATCCTGGCAGTTCTATACCTTTGGGTTAGAAAAAATCCTTGTCTCATGTCAACATCAAAATGGGTATTTCAAAAACTATCTTTATTTGTTTTCTTATTTTGAAAACTTCTGAACAAAAAAATACTAACCCCAGAATGTGTGATATACAAATCTTTTGAAGACTGATGATCATTGTTAGAAATTTCTCTAAGTGTCAATCTGGGTTTTTTAACTGGGATTGGCAAGGCTTGGTATAACAAGATTCTGTTTTTTCCAGGAAAACTTCATGACAAAAATGTATATCCCTTCTAGGCTCATAAATGGAACAGGTTTTATAAATCATGAATTCATTGAGAAGCAAACAAATTCAACATTCTTTTAGTTTCCATATCAAGGCATTTTGACAAGCGTCAAGATTGGCCGGGATGTTTGAATCGGAAAGTTTAATCTTGGAGAAAAAAATTTCAGTTCTTTTTGAAGACAATCCTCTGAATGAGAGCTATCAATTTGAGAGGTTCAGGCATTCCTAGATGTTCCTCGATGACCACTTTTTAAGAAGATCTTTTCTTTTGTGGTATCGGCACTATCATCGATGGCATCGAAAATTCCCATTCTACTCTAGACAGCCCGTTTTTGGGTTTTCGCCTTAGAGTCCCTTTTCTCTCCAATTTTCTTTTTTCATTGTTTTACCATGCACTTGGGAATTCTAAATTCTTCCTTAGTGAAATGAGAATTTTATGAGATGGGATAAAATCTGAGGAAAACCCTTCAAATTAAATATTCATGCTTGATCAAAATGGACTTTTAAAGCATGTAATGTAGGCCATGGCTCAGGGTTCAGAAAGAAAGGATAAATAGGCCCAAAATATGTGTTTGAGGGTAATCAGATCAAGGATCCTTTCTTTGAGGAGGATTCTCTTTGAATCATTTGACCCTTCTTGGACATTTCTTTCCTTTTGACTTTGCTTTTTTCTTCCTTGCTTTTGGCTTTCAATTTTCCATGTCTTTCACAAATTTTTTTTTGCTTTCATTTTGCCCCCTTCTTTTTCAACGGACTGAGCCCGTCTTTATTCGGGGCTCCATTTGCTTTTCATCTATCTTTGAGCTAGGACTCACTTCTCAATGATCTTTAAAAAGATCTTTCCTTGCATTTGCCCTCTAGTGTAGAGGGTGATCCTTGATCAGGGTTCAAAGAAGAAAGAATTATTTTGGCTCAAAAGGGGTGACTATGGATAATTTCTTTTTTATGCGAAAGGGATATGAAAGATGGCCATTTCTCATGTCAAGCACAAATATTCATATTGAAAAGCAATCCCCAGGGAAAAGAGATATTCAGAATTTCATTTTGCACTTTGGAATCGTCCGAATTCTCATATGCATAATATCACAAATTTTTTCATTTTCTTTTTTTTCCATTGCATGCCCCAATGATTCATGCGTTAGCCCATCTTTCTTCACCATGTATCCATCATTTCCATATATGATGCCCCAATTTGATTAACCATGAGAATTTGTATCAACGAGGAACATAGCATGTCTAAGTCTATTTTGAAAAGGCTGAGTTTCCAATCTGAGTTCTTTGAAGAGATAAGGAAAATATGACCCAAAAACGGGTTTTCTCTGGGACAAGGGATAATCTAGTTTAATCATTTTGCCCAAGGTGTCAATCATGAAGTGATGTTTGGGAAATTAGTGTTTTGTGGTTTGTTGAAAATGACATGAATGGTTTTGGCACAACCTTGACACAGATCAAATTACCAAAATCTAGATTCTTGAAAGAATGTCTGATTTGTTTGAATTTCAAGGAATTCGAAAAATTTCAAAAAGTTCATTCCTTTGTTCAGAGCCTAGACTAGGATTTACATCCTTGCTTGTTCTACAATGACAATGCTTCTCTTTTTTTTTTTTAACTTCAATCATTCATATTCCTTGAAGCATTAGGTCTTTCAAGTGTTCTTGATTCAAGGTTTAGGTATAGAGAAGCCCAAAAAAGAGGGGGATGGTGTTGGATCATTTCTAACACTGATCATCAATCTTCTTGAGACTATCCATTATTAAAACTTCCTTAATGCTTGTTTTTGCAAATTGACGTTATTGTTAAAACACAACAAACACAAAGCATTTAAAATTCAAAATTCATTTAATTCATGTAGATGTAAACATGAGACAAGTGCTTTCATCATCACAGTGTATAAAACTACATGCGTCAAAATGCTCTTATTGACATCCTTCAAAGGTAGTAATTCTCCCCCTAAAACCCTGAAAGAAACTGATTTAGGGCTAAGCGGCCTTCCATTGATTGATAAGCTCCGGTGTCAAAATACCATCACGGATAAGACTTTCAATCCTTTCCTTCAGTTGTCTGCATTTTTCAGTTGAATGCCCAACTACCCCTAGGTGATAATCACACTTGCTGTCAGGGTCATAACTCCTCGCTGATGGATTCGGAGCTATTTTTAAAGGTACCGGGGTAAGGTACTGATTCTTTATTAGTAATGGCAGTAGGTCAGGGATGGGGATTGGAATTGGAATTCTTTCTTGATTTTCCCACGGTCGTTTTCTAGAAGTAGGCCTTATTGCAAGGGCTGGTATAGGATTAGGTGTTTGGGTAGGTAGGTAAGGATAAAGGCTTGGAGATACCTCAGTAGGGTAACATGATTGATGATGCACCCAAAAGAGTGTATCTTATTTAACCTTGCACTAAAAAGATAAATTGTAAGTATAGTAGTTAGCAAGGGTCGAGTCCTCAGGGATTGGGTTTTAGTTTATAAGTTAATAGTTTAAAACTTAAATTCAAGAACAATAAAAGAAAAGGGGTTTTTGAAGCCAGATTTAAACTAAAGTAAATAATAAGAATAAGATGCAAGGCGGTATCACCAGCCAATAAAAATATATATACTAAATTAGGCGGTATAACCAGCCAATAAAAATATATATACTAAATTAGGCGGTATAACCAGCAAATAAAAATAAAACAAAGTTAATATACAAATTAGACGGTATAACCAGCCAATAAAAATAAATATAAAAAATAAGCAAACTAAAAGTAAGAAAACAAATAAGTAAGAAGAATCAAATATGAAAAATATGGTTAAGGTTTCATTCTCCACCACTAGACATCATTAAGAATCAATTTCAGATCTATCAATATCAACCAACTATCAAAGTTAACAACCGTAGATAACAACAAGCTCTGTTACCCCAATCTTTCCTTAGTTTGTCGTTAAATAGAACAAGCTCTCTATTTAATCTCTAACCATTAAACAACCTAGAATAAGCTCTCTAAATTCAATTTAATGGCAGCTTTATGATGAGAAAGATAGGTTGATCTAAGCAACAAACACATAAGCTCGGATTGTTCAACTTAGGTTATGTTCCACTTTGCAATTATTGAAAACTTGACCATAATCATTAATCACAAATTGCCACTTATGAATAGGAAATCAAGACAATTACACGGATCAAGACTCCTAAACTAGCAATAGATAATTATCAAGATCTATCTAGTTGTACACCTAAATAAATCAAGACAACATCATGAACAATTCTTGTAGAAGAACATAAGCAACTTTGATAGAAAATTAATGATAGATAGAATCTGAAAATCAATCACAAAACATGTCTAGGGCTTTGAAATCACCCTTAACCAAATAGAAGTTTAGCCTAGCATAGGCATTGTAAACATAAACATAAAATTAAAGAAAATCTAAGAAGAAAATAAAAGAAAGAAAGAAGAAGAGGAAGAATATTAATTATCCAACCTCTTGCTCTCTCTAAAGAAAAAGAAAACTAGAGAAAAGAAAGAAAACTAGAGAAAAGAAAGAAGAAGAAAACTTAGAGAATTTTATTAAAATGGCTAATATCCTACCTATGTACAATATGATCCTCTACAATCATCCAAGGCCCTCTATTTATACACATTTTGGAGGGCTAAATGACAAGAGACAAGCTTTACAAATTTCAAAGGTAGGTATAATAGGTGGGTGCATTTTTCTAACAATTTTCGTCATATTGTATGACAATTTTGATCAGCCAACTTGATGGTCGATTTTGTCAATTTTGGAGGCCTGATCTGATCACATGGTCTTCTATAAAAATGTTCCCCTATGAGTTACTGATCCATAGCCGTTGGAATCAGCTCATTTTCTGATGTGGAGAAGAATATATGGGCAAAATACGAAAACAGGTCAGCACAGACGTCATTGCACATAAGCCAACTTGATGGTCGATTTCTTCAATATTGGAGGCTTGATCTGATCACATGGTCTTCTAGACAAATGTTCCCCTATCAGTTAGTGATCCATAGACGTTGGAATCAGCTCATTTGCGGATGTGTATCGGACGATATGGGCAAAATGCGAAAACTGGTCAGGACAGACGTCATTGCACATCAGCCAACTTGATGGTTGATTTCGCTAGGGAAAACGACTCCGTTTCAAGAAGTGTAAAACATGAAAAAGATAGATATGCCTCTTAACTTTGCACGGTTAAAATTTCAGCCTTATTGCTTCAGTGAAACTCCAGATATAGCTGATATGGGAAAAGGTGTCGGAACTGGAACTGAACTGGATTTGCCCTTAATTCTAGTAATCTGAAATCACTCAAAGAAACTTGTGAAAAACACCAAATTACATAAAAATATAAAAGATCATAAACACAATTAGACTAAACAATAATAACTCGTATTTGACACAAAACAATAATAAAACATAACTAAAAACTATATAATTATACGAGTTATCACACCCCCACACTTAGATTGTTGCTAGTCCCTAGCAACGACTCAATAAAATAAGAAAATCTAATCTAATCCATTTTCGTAGGAAATCACGGTGGCACTTAGCATGTGACACAAGCCTTTAAACCCCTAGGTGTCCCTAGTGGACGAGTTTAGTCTCGTGAGGGTTTACTAGAACGATACCCACAAACATTGAAAAATTAAAATATAAATAAACTACATATACTAAAAATATTTACTCCTAATCCTTTCAATACAAATTAGAGACAATATTTGAACAAGTCTTATAAACTAATCAATAGCTTAAAGAATTTCACAAAAAATCATGCTTGAATGTAAATTGTTTGAGTTAAGCCAATATTAGCATAACATATCTCAATCAAAATAGTGCATGTTCAAATTTAATCTCAACTTTTCACATGGGATACCCTCATGATTTTCACTCTTTAAAGTAGTGGTGAAGTGTTTACACTCAATCAATCTCATGAAAACAGTTCTACCATATTCTTGCTTGTCCACCTATTCTCCACTATTTAGATCATACAACTTCATGAATTAAGAGGTCTTTAATCAAGGTTGTAATGGGGCCAAGGGGTTTGTAATGTGGTTGAAGAACAAAAGGATAAAGATATCACAAAGGTTCCAAAGAGTTCATAAAGTTTAGAGACATAAAAAGATTATACAAAGAAACTTCTCAAAACTCTTTACAAGTACATAGTCACCTAGGCCGAATATTCATGTTGGGCCTTTTCTTCATTCTAAACAACTTTGTAACATCTTTTTCTTTTTCCACAAATTCAAGAGATGATTCATATTTTTTACTTAGGAATGTATTTGCCAGTATTCCATTTCTTTTTCTCTTGACTTTTCTTTTCTTTTCCCCCCACACTTATTTCTTGTTTCTAACCCAAATTTTCAACTAAAAATATCCCTTGTTTTTTGCAATATGTCTCAAAATATATAATCCATCTTTAGAACAAGGGTAAGGATATAAGTATATTTAGGCTAGGTGTAAGTTGTGGTTACCAATAAAACAGCATATTTAATGTAGGCTCAAATTGGCTCACTAGTGGGGATGTTCTCTTAGAACATTAATAATGGATGGCTGTTTGGCTCTGGTTATAATCCTAATGCCTCTATCATATTCATGTTGTCACATGTATCAATATAGTCTCAAACGGTTTAAAGCAAGTTCTAGAGAATCATGTAATCATAAGAGCACTCAAGAAAGAAATTAGATTGATTTGTATAATGCATCAATCATTATAGGCTCAAAAACTCACAAGGATGATTATACAAGTCAGTTTAAGTCTAAACATACTTCTTTCTCAATCAACATATCATATTAACATTGGCTCATAAAAAGGTTGACATCAAGCTCAATTCTCATGAAAAGCTTCTCACTAATAAATCTGTTTTAGACTTATGCAATTCATATCTCATCATTGTATTAAAAAGGAACTAAAACTCACAAAATAATAATAATAATAATAATAATAATAAAGACTCATAAAAAAAAATAGTAGACAAAATAAAAGAAATCCTAAATCATTCCCCCCACACTTAATTCTTACATTGTCCTCAATGTAAGTCTATTAACTCAAATGAAAGAATCATGTGTAAGAGAAAAGAACTAATAACATAAGAATAGGAACAACTAAGACTCAAAACAAAACAAAACCATGCAACCTAAATAATCCTAAAATACTAAACAAAAATTAACAAGTAAACATAAAAAGATTAAAATCAAACTGACAAGGTATGTCTCAAGTCTCCCTTACTCAGACCTTGTTCAGAATGAATACTTTTAAATGGCTTAAAACACAAATTTCTTTTTTTTTTTTTTTTTTTTCTGAAGGTAAAATTTAGGACATATTACCTGTAGAGGTTGCTAACCACTTATTATAACTGAGACACAACAAACAAAATGTTAGATAATGTCACAAAGACAAAGTGCAATCCACTCCTTGCTCATCCATATCTCTTTTTCTTTTTCCGAGCGTTTGCGAAACAACCGTAGCAGATAAACACTCATAAGCTTTGAGCTTTTTGAGTAAATCTTCAATGGTTGTAGCAGAAATTATGGTTCTCCTTGCCTCTGAAAACATGAATCCATTATCCACAGCATTATCTAAATATGAAAGCAAATTACTAAAATAACCATTAATATTAAGCAAACCAATGGGTTTCTTATTTGTGACCAAAGATGACCAAGAAGCCACGCAAGCTATTTCTTCCAATGTACCCAGACCTCCTGGTAAAGCAATGAATGCATCGGCAGAATGGTACATGATTGTCATCTGTTGAGGGATACTCCAGACTTGTATTTCCTTACCCACGGTAGGTCCACAAAAATCTGTGAATAGTTTTGGCACGATTCCTAGAACTGGACTTCCTCCGGCGTGTGCTGCTGTAGCGACTGCTCCCATTAAACCCGTACTACCGCCTCCATAAATCAACTGGATCTTTTGTTGGGCAAGTATTACTCCAACTCTTATGGCTTCATCAGCGAATATGTTATTTTTCCCTGGATAAGCACCTCCAAAGACACAAATTTTTTTAATGCGTTGGGACGAAGTACTTTCCATTTTGTTTTCTTTTTCGAGTGCCTGAAAGAGAATTAGTACATGGTGTAATATATAGAGGACTGAGTAGTGAATCAGACAAGAGTAATAATGTCGCCGAAAGTGTATCTGACCTGTCAGAAGAAAATGTTAACCTAACAAAAGATTTTTGCGTGATTTCAGGAAGAAAATCAAAAAGAGAAGAAAAAATCAACCGTAAAAGACAAATAAAAAAATAAAAAAACGAGAATAATTACACAAATCGAACAACACGTAAATTAAACCAAAATAAAGTTATTGCAAATCAAACCAAAAGCTGAGAAGTCATTTATTGTAGTTGTGATTGTGGCTCGCATTTTCTTCTGGTTTTACGTCCAGAAACGGCTTAAACGCCTTCTATGAGTCGAGGATATGCTTCCCATCCAGTTTTCTTACAAGCTGGCAAACAGGGTCTTTTAACATCAGATTCCCAAGATGTTGCCATTCCCTTTGGAATTGCGGCCATAAATCAAGAATTTCTCTTTGTACGTCTCCACTAGGATGCGTCTCAAGAGAAAGTTGGATATTACCCAAATTCTCCTTACTCAGTCCATCCTTAATGAATTCAATTTTATCATCTCGATTAGAGGACGGAATCCCAATAGAACGACATTTACCATTACATGTCCATCGTGCACATTTGTGGCAATTTGAACTCATGCGCTTTGCTCGTCGCTTCTTTGCAAAAGTGCTTCTACCTGTACCTGGTAAATGCAAAACAGGAAGATATTCATCTTCACGTACCTTGGCTTCAATTATCCAACGTATGTCTCCAGGAATCCCTTTGTGCATAAGCATTCTTAATCTTTCAAATCGAACTTGGTAAAGCTTCAGTAAAATATTTCGAGGAAAAGGAGGAAATCGTTTCTGCAATCTTGTGAGAATATCATCCATCCTGAAAAAAATGAAAAAAATGAAAGAGAAATTGGAAGAGAAATTTATATACAATATCAGTTTTGTGGGTAGCTGATGGAACCGATTTAAATAATCATGGAGTACCGTTATCCGCCATTTAACCGGGGTAAAAAAAATTAAAAATTATATTTACATCTAATTATTTTCAAAACCAGGATCAGAAAGAAAACAACATAAAAAGACTCAAAAACAAAACACTCTAAATAAAATCCTAAATTCTTCCCCCCACACATAATTCTTACATTGTCATTAATGTAATGCTATTATCCCCCAATGCAAGAATTATATGTAAGAGAAAAGAACTATTAAACAAAAGAAACTTATGCAGCCTAAATGAACTTAAAAGCAGTAAACACAATTAACAAAGAAACATAAGAAATAAAATAAAAACAATAAAAATAATAAAAGGAAAAGGAAAAGAAAGAGAAAGCAAATCTGAATATGGAAGGTTGGCAATTTCATCTTTAATTGGGCTGCCTTCCCAATTAACACTTGAGTTAGTGTTTTGAATCTAACCAACACCCCTTCTTGGCTTTTTAGGCTTGTCAGGCTCATACATGAAATTTCCCAAATTTATGCGTTTGAGAGGTAGCTTTCTTTGCACAACAGTGGATGCATTCTCCATTACAAGTATTATTCCATAATCCTTGGTGGTGCATATCTCATCGAGGAATGGTGCATCTTTTGGTACTCGTTGAATGACATCCACAAACAAACTGTTTAAGGTTTCCAGCGTGTCTTGTTCATGTTCATCCTCCTTGAACTTTGCGAATCTACTATATAACTCGTATAATTATATAGTTTAGTTATGTTTTATTATTGTTTTGTGTCAAATACGAATTATTATTGTTTAGTCTAATTGTGTTTATGATCTTTTATATTTTTATGTAATTTGGTGTTTTTCACAAGTTTCTTTGAGTGATTTCAGATTACTAGAATTAAGGGCAAATCCAGTTCAGTTCCAGTTCCGACACATTTTTCCATATCAGCTATATCTGGAGTTTCACTGAAGCAATAAGGCTGAAATTTGTAGCCGTGCAAAGCTAAGAGGCATATCTATCTTTTTCATGTTTTATACTTCTTGAAAAGGAGTCGTTTTCCCTAGCGAAATCGACCATCAAGTTGGCTGATGTGCAATGACGTCTGTGCTGACCTGTTTTCGTATTTTGCCCATATCTGCTTATCCACATAAGCAAATGAGCTGATTCCAACGGCTATGGATCCGTAACTGATAGGGGAACCTTTTTCTAGAAGACCATGTGATCAGATCAGGCCTCCAACATTGACGAAATCGACCATCAAGTTGGCTGATCAAAATTGTCATACAATATGACGAAAATTGTTAGAAAAATTCACGCACCTATTATACCTACCTTTGAAATTTGTAAAGCTTGTCTCTTGTCATTTAGCCTTCCAAAATGTGTATAAATAGAGGGCCTTGGATGATTGTAGAGGATCATATTGTACATAGGTAGGATATAGCCATTTTAATAAAATTCTCTAAGTTTTCTTCTTCTTTCTTTTCTCTAGTTTTCTTTCTTTTCTCTAGTTTTCTTTTTCTTTAGAGAGAGCAAGAGGTTGGATAATTAATATTCTTCCTCTTCTTCTTTCTTTCTTTTATTTTCTTCTTAGATTTTCTTTAATTTTATGTTTATGTTTACAATGCCTATGCTAGGCTAAACTTTTATTTGGTTAAGGGTGATTTCAAAGCCCTAGACATGTTTTGTGATTGATTTTCAGATTCTATCTATCATTAATTTTCTATCAAAGTTGCTTATGTTCTTCTACAAGAATTGTTCATGATGTTGTCTTGATTTATTTAGGTGTACAACTAGATAGATCTTGATAATTATCTATTGCTAGTTTAGGAGTCTTGATCCGTGTAATTGTCTTGATTTCCTATTCATAAGTGGCAATTTGTGATTAATGATTATGGTCAAGTTTTCAATAATTGCAAAGTGGAACATAACCTAAGTTGAACAATCCGAGCTTATGTGTTTGTTGCTTAGATCAACCTATCTTTCTCATCATAAAGCTGCCATTAAATTGAATTTAGAGAGCTTATTCTAGGTTGTTTAATGGTTAGAGATTAAATAGAGAGCTTGTTCTATTTAACGACAAACTAAGGAAAGATTGGGGTAACAGAGCTTGTTGTTATCTACGGTTGTTAACTTTGATAGTTGGTTGATATTGATAGATCTGAAATTGATTCTTAATGATGTCTAGTGGTGGAGAATGAAACCTTAACCATATTTTTCATATTTGATTCTTCTTACTTATTTGTTTTCTTACTTTTAGTTTGCTTATTTTTTATATTTATTTTTATTGGCTGGTTATACCGCCTAATTTGTATATTAACTTTGTTTTATTTTTATTGGCTGGTTATACCGCCTAATTTAGTATATATATTTTTATTGGCTGGTTATACCGCCTAATTTAGTATATATATTTTTATTGGCTGGTTATACCGCCTTGCATCTTATTCTTATTATTTACTTTAGTTTAAATCTGGCTTCAAAAACCCCTTTTCTTTTATTGTTCTTGAATTTAAGTTTTAAACTATTAACTTATAAACTAAAACCCAATCCCTGAGGACTCGACCCTTGCTAACTACTATACTTACAATTTATCTTTTTAGTGC
The DNA here is from genome assembly GCA_030761205.1 of Fremontodendron californicum. Classification (NCBI taxonomy): domain Eukaryota; kingdom Viridiplantae; phylum Streptophyta; class Magnoliopsida; order Malvales; family Malvaceae; genus Fremontodendron; species Fremontodendron californicum. Next base: position 9,272,098 of record JAULJL010000037.1, read on the forward strand.
AAGGTTAAATAAGATACACTCTTTTGGGTGCATCAAGTTTTTGGCGCCGTTGCCGGGGATTGTTTTCTTTAGTTTATTTGTTACTTGGTTTATTCTTATTTTCAGTTCTAATGAGTTTTATTTTCTTGTACATACGGGTTTTTCTGATCAAATTTTGAAAAAAAAAAAAAAAAAAAAAAAAAAAAAAAACGATGGAATTGAGCAATCTAACACTTGAAGAGTTGGTGGCATACATGAACATGGAGAATCAACAAGCCAATCTCACCTCCCCAGTTCAACAATTGGCCATGGGAGGATGTCAAGGCCATCAAGTGTTCCAAGACCAACAGTATGATCATTACTCAAACACTTACCATGACGGATGGTGGGATCATACTAATTATGGCTACTCGAAAAATTACCAAGAAGTAGATCCTTATGCCAATTACACTCATTCATCTAGCTTCAATCAATCATGGTCTCAAGAACCAGATCTTTTTCAACCACCACATATGACTCAAAACTCAGGTACTTCTTTAGAAGATCTTGTCTATTCTCTTGTTACTGATTCTTTGCAATTTCAACAGGAAACAAGGGCAAGCATCCAGAGTTTGGAAAAGCAAATGAGCCTATTGGCTAGTAGTATGGTGGTATGGGTAGCACAAAGATCTGAAGAACTCTCTGCCCAAACAATGATTAACCCAAAGGAGAATACTACTATTGTGACCTTGAGGAATGATGAACAAGATGAGGATGAAACAAAATTAGAGATGGATTCTATTCTTGAGGATAATGAAGCCAAAGATCCAAATAAGAGTATTTCGGCACCTGAGGTAACGTTTAAGGTTTCACTTTTTACTAATGTTTCTTCTCCACCTTTTCCTAGTAGATTTGCAAAGTTCAAGGAGGAAGAACATGAACAACACATGCCGGAAACCTTAAACAACTTGTTTGTGGAGGTCATTCAACAAGTATCAAAATATGCTCCATTCCTCGATGACATATGCACCACAAAGGATGATGGAATAATACTTGTAATGGAGAATGCATCCACTGTTGTGCAAAGAAAGCTTCCTCTCAAACGCATAAATTTGGGAAATTTCATGTATGAGCCTGACAAGCCTAAAATGCCAAGAAGGGGTGTTGGTTAGGTTCAAAACACTAAATCAAGTGCTAATTGGGGGAGGCAGCCTAATTAGTGAAAGCATTGCCAAAATGCCATCCTCATATTTGCTCTCTTTTTCTTTATCTTTTTCTTATGTTTCTTTGCTAATTGTGTTTAGTGTTTCTAAGTTCATTTAGGCTGCATAAGTTTATTTTGTTTATTAGTTCTTTTCACTTACACATGATTCTTTCATTTGGGATTAATAGCATTACATTAATGACAATGTAAGAATTATGTGTGGGGGGAAGAATTTAGGATTTTATTTAGAGTGTTTTGTTTTTGAGTCTTTTTATGTTGTTTTTCTTTCTGATCCTTGTTTTGAAAATAACTAGATGTAAATATAATTTTTTTTAACCCCGGTTAAATGGCGGATAACGGTACTCCGTGATTATTTAAATCGGTTCCATCAGCTACCCACAAAACTGATATTGTATATAAATTTCTCTTCCAATTTCTCTTTCAATTTTTTTCATTTTTTTTTCAGGATGGATGATATTCTCACAAGATTGCAGAAACGATTTCCTCCTTTTCCTCGAAATATTTTACTGAAGCTTTACCAAGTTCGACTTGAAAGATTAAGAATGCTTATGCACAAAGGGATTCCTGACGACATACGTTGGATAATTGAAGCCAAGGTACGTGAAGATGAATATCTTCCTATTTTGCATTTACCAGGTACAGGTAGAAGCACTTTTGCAAAGAAGCGACGAACAAAGCGCATGAGTTCAAATTGCCACAAATGTGCACGATGGACGTGTAACGGTAAATGTAGTTCTATTGGGATTCCGTCCTCTAATCGAGATGATAAAATTGAATTCATTAAGGATGGACTGAGTAAGGAGAATTTGGGTAATATCCAACTTTCTCTTGAGACGCATCCTAGTGGAGACGTACAAAGAGAAATTCTTGATTTATGGCCGCAATTCCAAAGGGAATGGCAACATCTTGGGAATCTGATGTTAAATGACCCTGTTTGCCAGCTTGTAAGAAAACTGGATGGGAAGCATATCCTCGACTCATAGAAGGCGTTTAAGCCGTTTCTGGACGTAAAACCAGAGGAAGATGTGAGCCACAATCACAACTACAATAAATGACTTCTCAGCTTTTGGTTTGATTTGCAATAACTTTATTTTGTTTTAATTTACGTGTTGTTCGATTTGTGTAATTATTCTCGTTTTTTTTATTTGTCTTTTACGGTTGATTTTTTCTTCTCTTTTTGATTTTCTTCCTGAAATCACGCAAAAATCTTTTGTTAGGTTAACATTTTCTTCTGACAGGTCAGATACACTTTCGGCGACATTATTACTCTTGTCTGATTCACTACTCAGTCCTCTATATATTACACCATGTACTCATTCTCTTTCAGGCACTCGAAGAAAAAAAAAAATGGAAAGTACTTCATCCCAGCGCATTAAAAAAATTTGTGTATTTGGAGGTGCTTATCCAGGGAAAAATAACATATTCGCTGATGAAGCCATAAGAGTTGGAGTAATACTTGCCCAACAAAAGATCCACTTGATTTATGGAGGCGGTAGTACGGGTTTAATGGGAGCAGTCGCTACAGCAGCACACGCCGGAGGAAGTCCAGTTCTAGGAATCGTGCCAAAACTATTCACAAGTTTTTGTGGACCTACCGTGGGTAAGGAAATACAAGTCTGGAGTATCCCTGAACGGATAACAATCATGTACCATTCTACCGATGCATTCATTGCTTTACCAGGAGGTCTGGGTACATTGGAAGAAATAGCTTGCGTGGCTTCTTGGTCATCTTTGGTCACAAATAAGAAACCCATTGGTTTGCTTAATATTAATGGTTATTTTAGTAATTTGCTTTCATATTTAGATAATGCTGTGGATAATGGATTCATGTTTTCAGAGGCAAGGAGAACCATAATTTCTGCTACAACCATTGAAGATTTACTCAAAAAGCTCCAAGCTTATGAGTGTTTATCTGCTACGGTTGTTTCGCAAACGCTCGGAAAAAGAAAAAGAGATATGGACGAGCAAGGAGTGGATTGTACTTTGTCTTTGTGACATTATCTAACATTTTGTTTGTTGTGTCTCAGTTATAATAAATGGTTAGCAACCTCTGCAGGTAATATCTCCTAAATTCTACCTTTAGTAGGGGGTAAGGGACATATTTTGCTAATTTAAAAAAAAAAAAAAGTTTGTTGTGTTTTAAGCAATTTAGAAGTATTCATTCTGAACAAGGTCTGAGTAAGGGAGACTTGAGACATACCTTGTCAGTTTGATTTTAATCTTTTTACGTTTACTTGTTAATTTTTGTTTAGTATTTTAGGATTATTTAGGTTGCATGAGTTTGTTTTGTTTTGAGTCTAGTTATTCCTATTCTTATGTTATTAGTTCTTTTCTCTTACACATGATTCTTTCATTTGGGTTAATAGACTTACATTGAGGACAATGTAAGAATTAAGTGTGGGGGGAATGATTTAGGATTTCTTTTATTTTTGTCTACTATTTTTTTTATGAGTCTTTATTATTATTATTTTTAGTGTGTTTTAGTTCCTTTTTAATACAATGATGAGATATGAATTGCATAAGTCTAAAACAGATTTATTAGTGAGAAGATTTTCATGAGAATTGAACTTGATATCAATCTTTTTATGAGCCAATGTTAATATGATATGTTGATTGAGAAAGAAGCATGTTTAGACTTAATCTGACTTGTATAATCATCCTTGTGAGCTTTTGAGCCTATATGATTGATGCATTATACAAATAAATCTAATTTCTTTCTTGAGTGCTCTTATGATTACATGATTCTCTAGAACTTGCTTTAAACCGTTTGAGACTATATTGATACATGTGACAACATGAATATGATAGAGGCATTAGGATTATAACCAGAGCCAAACAGCCATCCATTATTAATGTTCTAAGAGAACATCCCCACTAGTGAGCCAATTTGAGCCTACATTGAATATGCTGTTTTATTGGTAACCACAACTTACACCTAGCCTAAATATACTTATATCCTTACCCTTGTTCTAAAGATGGATTATATATTTTGAGACATATTGCAAAAAAAAAAAGGATATTTTTAGTTGAAAATTTGGGTTAGAAGGAAAGATAAGTGTGGGGGAGGAGAGAGGCAAAAGTCAAGAGAAAAAGAAAGGGATCATTGTCAAATACATTCCCATATTAAAAAAAAAAAATATCTTCTCTTGGACTTCTAGTTAAAGTAAAGAAAAAGATGTTACAAAGTTGGTTAGAATGATGCAAAGGCTCAACATGAATTTTAGCCTATGTTATTATGTGCTTTATAAGAGTTTTGAGAAGTTTTATTTGTATGATCTTATTATGTCTCTAAACTCTATGAACTCTTTGGAACCTTTGTGATATCTTTATCCTTTTGTTCTTTAACCACATTATAACCCTTTGGCCCCATTACAACCTTGATTAAAGACCTCTTGATTTATGAAGTTGCATGATCTTTTAGTGGAGAATAGGTGGACAAGCAAGCATATGGTAGAAGTGTTTTCATGAGATTGATTGAGTGTAAACACTTTACCACTACTTTAAAGAGTGAAAATCAAGAGAGTATCCCATGTGAGAAGTTGAGATTAAATTTGAACATGCACTATTTTGATTGAGATATGTTATGCTAATATTGGCTTAACTCAAACAATTTACATTCAAGCATGATTTTTTGTGAAATTTTTTAAGCTATTGATTAGTTTATAAGACTTGTTCAAATATTGTCTCTAATTTGTATTGAAAGGATTAGGAGTAAATATTTTTAGTATATGTAGTTTATTTATATGAAGTTTATTTATATTTTAATTTTTCAATGTTTGTGGGTATCGTTCTAGTAAACCCTCACGAGACTAAACTCGTCCACTAGGGACACCTAGGGGTTTAAAGGCTTGTGTCACATGCTAAGTGCCACCGTGATTTCCTACGAAAGTGGATTAGATTAGATTTTCTTATTTTATTTTTATTGAGTCGTTGCTAGGGACTAGCAACAATCTAAGTGTGGGGGTGTGATAACTCGTATAATTATATAGTTTTTAGTTATGTTTTATTATTGTTTTGTGTCAAATACGAATTATTATTGTTTAGTCTAATTGTGTTTATGATCTTTTATATTTTTATGTAATTTGGTGTTTTTCACAAGTTTCTTTGAGTGATTTCAGATTACTAGAATTAAGGGCAAATCCAGTTCAGTTCCAGTTCCGACACATTTTTCCATATCAGCTATATCTGGAGTTTCACTGAAGCAATAAGGCTGAAATTTGTAGCCGTGCAAAGCTAAGAGGCATATCTATCTTTTTCATGTTTTATACTTCTTGAAACGGAGTCGTTTTCCCTAGCGAAATTGACCATCAAGTTGGCTGATGTGCAATGACGTCTGTGCTGACCTGTTTTCGTATTTTGCCCATATCTGCTTATCCACATAAGCAAATGAGCTGATTCCAACGGCTATGGATCCGTAACTGATAGGGGAACCTTTTTCTAGAAGACCATGTGATCAGATCAGGCCTCCAACATTGACGAAATCGACCATCAAGTTGGCTGATCAAAATTGTCATACAATATGACGAAAATTGTTAGAAAAATTCACGCACCTATTATACCTACCTTTGAAATTTGTAAAGCTTGTCTCTTGTCATTTAGCCTTCCAAAATGTGTATAAATAGAGGGCCTTGGATGATTGTAGAGGATCATATTGTACATAGGTAGGATATAGCCATTTTAATAAAATTCTCTAAGTTTTCTTCTTCTTTCTTTTCTCTAGTTTTCTTTCTTTTCTCTAGTTTTCTTTTTCTTTAGAGAGAGCAAGAGGTTGGATAATTAATATTCTTCCTCTTCTTCTTTCTTTCTTTTATTTTCTTCTTAGATTTTCTTTAATTTTATGTTTATGTTTACAATGCCTATGCTAGGCTAAACTTCTATTTGGTTAAGGGTGATTTCAAAGCCCTAGACATGTTTTGTGATTGATTTTCAGATTCTATCTATCATTAATTTTCTATCAAAGTTGCTTATGTTCTTCTACAAGAATTGTTCATGATGTTGTCTTGATTTATTTAGGTGTACAACTAGATAGATCTTGATAATTATCTATTGCTAGTTTAGGAGTCTTGATCCGTGTAATTGTCTTGATTTCCTATTCATAAGTGGCAATTTGTGATTAATGATTATGGTCAAGTTTTCAATAATTGCAAAGTGGAACATAACCTAAGTTGAACAATCCGAGCTTATGTGTTTGTTGCTTAGATCAACCTATCTTTCTCATCATAAAGCTGCCATTAAATTGAATTTAGAGAGCTTATTCTAGGTTGTTTAATGGTTAGAGATTAAATAGAGAGCTTGTTCTATTTAACGACAAACTAAGGAAAGATTGGGGTAACAGAGCTTGTTGTTATCTACGGTTGTTAACTTTGATAGTTGGTTGATATTGATAGATCTGAAATTGATTCTTAATGATGTCTAGTGGTGGAGAATGAAACCTTAACCATATTTTTCATATTTGATTCTTCTTACTTATTTGTTTTCTTACTTTTAGTTTGCTTATTTTTTATATTTATTTTTATTGGCTGGTTATACCGCCTAATTTGTATATTAACTTTGTTTTATTTTTATTGGCTGGTTATACCGCCTAATTTAGTATATATATTTTTATTGGCTGGTTATACCGCCTAATTTAGTATATATATTTTTATTGGCTGGTTATACCGCCTTGCATCTTATTCTTATTATTTACTTTAGTTTAAATCTGGCTTCAAAAACCCCTTTTCTTTTATTGTTCTTGAATTTAAGTTTTAAACTATTAACTTATAAACTAAAACCCAATCCCTGAGGACTCGACCCTTGCTAACTACTATACTTACAATTTATCTTTTTAGTGCAAGGTTAAATAAGATACACTCTTTTGGGTGCATCAAGAAACATTAGTAAAAATTGGAATCTCAAACGTTACCTCAGGTGCCGAAATACTCTTATTTGGATCATTGGCTTCATTATCCTCAAGAATAGAATTCATCTCTAATTTTGTCTCATCCTCATCTTGTGCCTCATTCCTCAAGGTCACAATAGTAGCATTCTCCTTTGGGTTAATCATCGTTTGGGCAGAGAGTTCTTCAGATCTTTGTGCTACCCATACCACCATACTACTAGCCAATAGGCTCATTTGCCTTTCCAAACTCTGGATACTTGCCCTTGTTTCCTGTTGAAATTGCAAAGTATTAGTAACAAGAGAATCGACAAGATCTTCTAAAGAAGTACCTGAGTTTTGAGTCATATGTGGTGGTTGAAGAAGATCTGGTTCTTGAGACCATGATTGATTGAAGCTAGATGGATGAGTGTAATTGGCATAAGGATCTACTTCTTGGTAATTTTTTGAGTAGCCATAATTAGTATGATCCCACCATCCCTCATGGTAAGTGTTTGAGTAATGATCATACTGTTGGTCTTGGAACACTTGATGGCCTTGACATCCTCCCATGGCCAATTGTTGAACTGGGTAGGTGAGATTGGCTTGTTGATTTTCCACGTTCATGTATGCCACCAACTCTTCAAGTTTTAGATTGCTTAATTCCATCGTTTTTTTTTTTTTTTTTTTTTTTAAATTTGATAAGAAAAACTTGTATGTACAAGAAAATAGAACTAATTAGAACTGAAAATAAGAATAAACCAAGTAACAAATAAACTAAAGAAAACAATCCCCGGCAACGGCGCCAAAAATTTGATGCACCCAAAAGAGTGTATCTTATTTAACCTTGCACTAAAAAGATAAATTGTAAGTACAGTAGTTAGCAAGGGTCGAGTCCTCAGGGATTGGGTTTTAGTTTATAAGTTAATAGTTTAAAACTTAAATTCAAGAACAATAAAAGGAAAGGGGTTTTTGAAGCCAGATTTAAACTAAAGTAAATAATAAGAATAAGATGCAAGGCGGTATAACCAGCGAATAAAAATATATATACTAAATTAGGCGGTATAACCAGCCAATAAAAATATATATACTAAATTAGGCGGTATAACCAGCCAATAAAAATAAAACAAAGTTAATATACAAATTAGGCGGTATAACCAGCCAATAAAAATAAATATAAAAAATAAGCAAACTAAAAGTAAGAAAACAAATAAGTAAGAAGAATCAAATATGAAAAATATGGTTAAGGTTTCATTCTCCACCACTAGACATCATTAAGAATCAATTTCAGATCTATCAATATCAACCAACTATCAAAGTTAACAACCGTAGATAACAACAAGCTCTGTTACCCCAATCTTTCCTTAGTTTGTCGTTAAATAGAACAAGCTCTCTATTTAATCTCTAACCATTAAACAACCTAGAATAAGCTCTCTAAATTCAATTTAATGGCAGCTTTATGATGAGAAAGATAGGTTGATCTAAGCAACAAACACATAAGCTCGGATTGTTCAACTTAGGTTATGTTCCACTTTGCAATTATTGAAAACTTGACCATAATCATTAATCACAAATTGCCACTTATGAATAGGAAATCAAGACAATTACACGGATCAAGACTCCTAAACTAGCAATAGATAATTATCAAGATCTATCTAGTTGTACACCTAAATAAATCAAGACAACATCATGAACAATTCTTGTAGAAGAACATAAGCAACTTTGATAGAAAATTAATGATAGATAGAATCTGAAAATCAATCACAAAACATGTCTAGGGCTTTGAAATCACCCTTAACCAAATAGAAGTTTAGCCTAGCATAGGCATTGTAAACATAAACATAAAATTAAAGAAAATCTAAGAAGAAAATAAAAGAAAGAAAGAAGAAGAGGAAGAATATTAATTATCCAACCTCTTGCTCTCTCTAAAGAAAAAGAAAACTAGAGAAAAGAAAGAAAACTAGAGAAAAGAAAGAAGAAGAAAACTTAGAGAATTTTATTAAAATGGCTAATATCCTACCTATGTACAATATGATCCTCTACAATCATCCAAGGCCCTCTATTTATACACATTTTGGAGGGCTAAATGACAAGAGACAAGCTTTACAAATTTCAAAGGTAGGTATAATAGGTGGGTACATTTTTCTAACAATTTTCGTCATATTGTATGACAATTTTGATCAGCCAACTTGATGGTCGATTTTGTCAATATTGGAGGCCTGATCTGATCACATGGTCTTCTAGAAAAATGTTCCCCTATGAGTTACTGATCCATATCCGTTGGAATCAGCTCATTTGCTGATGTGGAGAAGAATATATGGGCAAAATACGAAAACAGGTCAGCACAGACGTCATTGCACATCAGCCAACTTGATGATCGATTTCTTCAATATTGGAGGCTTGATCTGATCACATGGTCTTCTAGACAAATGTTCCCCTATCAGTTAGTGATCCATAGCCGTTAGAATCAGCTCATTTGCGGATGTGTATCGGACGATATGGGCAAAATGCGAAAACTGGTCAGGACAGACGTCATTGCACATCAGCCAACTTGATGGTTGATTTCGCTAGGGAAAACGACTCAGTTTCAAGCAGTGTAAAACATGAAAAAGATAGATATGCCTCTTAACTTTGCACGGTTAAAATTTCAGCCTTATTGCTTCAGTGAAACTCCAGATATAGCTGATATGGCAAAAGGTGTCGGAACTGGAACTGAACTGGATTTGCCCTTAATTCTAGTAATCTGAAATCACTCAAAGAAACTTGTGAAAAACACCAAATTACATAAAAATATAAAAGATCATAAACACAATTAGACTAAACAATAATAACTCGTATTTGACACAAAACAATAATAAAACATAACTAAAAACTATATAATTATACGAGTTATGAATTGATATGAGGGAAATTGGGAATATGGGACGAAATCTCCCATAGTTTGGACATCTTTCTCTTTCTTTCTAGGTGCCTTATTTCTCTTGGCATTGGATGTTCCTTCTCTTTCAAGTTTCCTATTTTTGATAGCATTCTCAATCATCTCCCCTGAAATTACCATGTCCGCAACATTCTTCGAGGCATTACCGACGAGTCTGTCATAGTACAGGGCCTGCAGTGTATTCACAAAAAGGGTAGTGATTTCCTTTTGTGTCAAGGGCGGTTGTACTTGGGCGGCTAGGCTCATCCACCGTTGTGCATATTCTTTGAAGCTCTCAGTAGCTCTTTTCTCCATATTTTGCAAAGTGAGACGATCAAGTGTCCTATTGGTCATATGCTTGTACTGGTTTAGAAAAACCCTAGCCAAATCATTCCAAGAGCGAATCTGATCCTTGCTCAACTGACTATACCACCTAATTGCAAACCCACTGAGGCTATCCTGAAAGCAGTGAATCAAAAGCTTATCATTATCTATATGACTTGTCATCTTCTGGCAGAACATAGTGATGTGAGCTGACGGATCGATCGTCCCGTCATATTTCACAAAGTTAAGGATCTTGAACTTAGGAGGAATGACTAAATCGAGGACCAAGCATTGTTCTTTCGCCTCCACACTCCTAATACGTCTGTATTTTCTATTGCCCGGAGCCTTTCATCTAGCAACTGATATTTCCCTTGGGAATCTGCAACTCAACCTCATTTACTGCAACCCTTTTCAACTTTGCCTGTTCAGCTGGATCATCTTAGTTTAGGACATTGACTGTGTTCTGGGCATCAATCATTACGACCTCATCTGACCCTTTTGTGCCTCTAACCCTTCTCTGGCGACAAAGTTTTCGGTGTATCCTTTTCCCTTGATTACGGCAGACATTAGCTCCATCAATTTAGTCATCTGATCCTTAGATTTCGCTTGAGACTTTGCCAACTGTTCTCACAATTATTTCTGTTCCCTTTCCATTTTTTCCATTCGGGCAACTTGTTCATCCTCCATAGCACTAGCCTGTATTAAAAGGGTACTCAGTACTTCTTCTGATTTGAAATGGAAATTCTTTCAATGACTCTTAAAGCCAAGCCAACTTCTCTTTTATTTTCCCCAAATGTATGTCATGATGAATGAGCCATGAATGCAATTTGATGCATGTAAAGCCTAAACAATATGATGTATGGACATGTACAATGGAAACATGCTGACCATATATGTAATAAATGCAATCACGATGCCAATCATGTTGCAAGCAAAGAATCAACACATGGATATATGCAATGACTGATCATGTACATTTTAGCATGTTTCCCAATGAATGATCACATACACTATGAATGCAACACGGTGTCAATTATGCAAACAATGAATGATTGATATAGTATATACCAAGAAGATCATGCTAACCATGTGTGTCATGAATGCGACCTAATGCTAACATGATGTATGTAATAAGCAAATTAATGCATGATCATATACAAAGAAATCATGCTGACTATGTTTGTTATGAATGCAACCCAAAGTCAACATGATGCATGTAAAGAATAAGCAAATTAATGCATGGATATATACAGAAAAATCATGCTGATTATGAATGCATGAATGCAACCTGACAAATAATTGATCGGATGCAAAATGCAAAGGGGAAGATATCACGGAGGAAATAAGAATCGGAGGAACTTAATCATCAACATCTCATAAATTTGAAGCATAGTCAATTCATTCCCATATCAATGTTCACAATGGTACAAACCATGTTTTACAAAATTTGAGCAGTAGTTAAAACTGTCTTTTACAAGCACTTTATTCTTCCTAGCATCCTAAGGCTATAAGAGCCGGCTACTGAAAAAGTGAAATCCTATTATATCATATAAGACCGAAGTCTTTCCACCTCAACGCTGTAAATCTCCCAATCCTAATGGCATTTTCCCAGTCCTTTCTCAATCAGTGTCGTTGGATCCAACCACTTGGCATCTATAAGAGTTTGCACTTTCCTTTTGACTGCTATACAATCTTCGATGCTATGGCCAACAACTCCACAGTGATAATCACATCTTTCATTTGGATTATACCACCTTGGATATGGTGGTAACAGGGGTTTCAATGGGACACAGGCAACCATGTGATTTTGGATCAGTATAGGGAGGAGCTCTTGGTAGCTTATTGAAATGGGATCAAAATGCATTTGGGTCTTATTCTGGGATCGTTTCTTAGTCACACATGGCCTAGGAGTTGGGGCACTTAGTGGTGGCACTAAGGTCCGAACCGGAGTGTTTACATGGAGATGTGGCGGAACAGCATGGTAAGGGTGTGGATTTGGACACGGGGCCTTTGGAGGTTGTACATAGCTCGAGGTTCCTATCCCAGATACTGGATAAGGTGATTGATGAGGAAAATAGTATGAACTAGCAGTTGGTGGTGATGGAGTGGGATTCTGGAATCCCGTAGTGGTCATCCCAATGGACGATTGGACCATAGTAGGGTGGGGATATTGGTTTGGACCTAGAACAGTTTGCAGGTATGGTACAGGATCCGAGGTTTCTATCTTTGGTATCGGGCTCTCAGGTTTAATAATTTTCATGATTTTGTCCACAATTTCATCAGGATTGCAACCTTTGTGGCATTGACAAGCGCAGGATCCAGCAAGGATTGTATGTTCTGGACCTAAGGGTTTTGGTTGATCTGCAGGCGATGCAGAGCCCTGAGAAAGTTCCTCTTTATTTTTACCTATATCCTCAACCATTTTCAGCAATTTGGCTAGCTGTTCCTTTACCTCTCGGATTTCATGTCCACATTCCTTTTGGTTGCGTTCCAAAGCACCCAATCGTTCCTCCGATTCATTCCTCATATCTCGAACCCCTTTCATGCAAATGAAAATGTCATGAGATTAAGAATACAATTATGAATGTACATACTCTATTCCTATGTGCATGAATATACTGATGATTAATGCATGAACATATACAAAGAAATTATGGTGACTATGTATGCTATGGATGCAATCTAATGCCAACATGATGGATTTAAAAAATGAATAAATTGATGCATGGGTATATACAAATAATGACCATGTATGTATTCTACAATGAATGACCATGCATGCTATGATGTCAAAATGATACATGCTAAGACTAAATGAATTAACACAAAGGTATACACAAAGAATGACCAAGTATATCACAAATGTATTCTACAATGAATAACCATGCATGTTAGGACTGTGACATACTGTCAAAATGATACAAATAAAGAATAAATGAATTAACACCAAGGTATATACAAAGAAATCAATGATTACATGAAATTTGTGGGACCTAAATCTTGATTATTCAACAATCTCATTATGCAAGATTTGCCTCCAAATTTATGATTTTTTTTTAAACATGTTTTTTCTCTATGAAAAACCAATCATATTATTTTCAAAAGAAATTCGGGGTAGTGGATCCTACTATGGTACAATATCCAAATGTTCATGCAACACTACCGGTTTATAGAAACCATCAAATAAAATTACCAACTGTTTATTGCAAATAATGAGATCAATAATACAACCAAAAATGTACATGCTCTATTCATACATGCATGAAATGTGCAACATGCAAAAATGCTTGAAAAAGGATTTTCTTTTAAAAAAAAACAGCTAATGAACATCTGCCCCAACAATATCTACTTATTTAGGCATCACGATGCCTTCGAGGCGGAGTATCACATTTATTACGGGCGATGTACGTACATCATTGCCCGATCTACCACACTTATTCGGAGTGTAAAATAGGTAACAAAAGGTTTAGAAATGTCCCTCCATGTGTTCCTATTTTTGGTATATCTGACGAAAATCCGGCATGGCTTTGCCTAGGTTCACTATATGAGGGTGAATCGGTTCTAAGGCCCCGAATTGTTCCTCACTGTCGCCGGTGAAGGCTAGTAAAGTACCTCGATAAAAGCGGGTTCAATTCGTTAGAGTATATTTTCCTATGCCCATACGGAGGATTATCATGAAGGCATTAGGTACTTTATACTCCGAAAGTGTTTCACTAGCCATACGGAGGATCAATCACGAAGGCTTAGTTACTTTACTCCCACTTAAAAGGACGGAACCCGGGTATAGGATTCATGATATGCAAATGCACGTGTAGTGTGTGTGGAGGAATAACAAACCTTTCACAACCTATTCTACAAACCTTATTCTAAATGCCCTGGCAATTAAAACATTCAAGAATAGTGTAACGCATTAACCAACAAGCAATTATAATATACAACCTTAAATAACTAGAGAACAATAATAAAATGCATGCACATGAGTATGAACATGTTTTAAAATATTTTATTATTTTCAAAATTCTCCTTATTTAAAAAAAATGCGAGAATTAAAATTAAATACCAATTAAACCAACCAAAACCGAGACTTTGATAACACACGACTAATTATAGGCCTGACTCTCTAATAGTCCCCAGTGGAGTCGCCAAGCTGTCGCAATCTAAAAAATAACGAGTCTCATCGTAAGACTTTATTATTCGTTAAGCGTGACATTAAAAAAACCGAGGAAAAGTCGACTTAATTCCTCTTAGAAAAATGAAGGTTTTGAAAATGACCTTAAAAAAGACATGGAGTCGCCACCAATCTTTTTTAACTAGGTGTGATCGGCTACCTATTAAAACCGGTTTTATAAAATATTTTAAAAATTAAATAAAACATTTTAAAAACCAATTTCAAGTCTACGTTTTAAACCAGAGAAATCAAAGAAGCGGGTTCGGGAGTCGGTTACGTGTGGGGAAGGATTAGCACCTCCACAACGCCCGTATAAATTGGTACCTTATTAATTGTGTGTTATCTCAAGTCTCGGTAAAAAGTTGGTTTTAAATTTATTATTTCGAGTTAATTCCCAATTTAAAGAAAAATAATTCCATTTTTTATTAAAAATGATCCGGAATTTATAAATTCAAAATTTTCCTATATTCCCCAACAAACGTGGCAAAATATAGAAATTTTTATTAGTTTTGGAAAACTTTCCGAATCATTCTCTTTTTTTGAAAGAAAGATATTCCTTTATTAATGATAATTGATGATATTCCCTCCAGCAAACCCGGTAGAGAACTCATGAATTATTTTAACTCGGGAATATCTTTATTTTTTTATTGAAAAATCATTATCCTTTTGAAAACATTTTAAAAGATATGAATATGTATATGCATGACATAAATAAAAGGACATAGCAAAATCTAAATAATATAATGCTTCCTAAATGATATGATATAATGTAAATGCCTTAGCATATTCTAAATGAAATGAAATAAATGCCTTAGCATATTCTAAATGAAATAAAATATCCTAAGTTATATGACATATTATAAATAAAATGAAATGACCTAGGTAACATAGTATATTCTATATGAGATGCAATATCCTAAGTCATATGATATATTCTAAATGAAATAAAATAACCTATGTAACATAACATATTCTATATGAAATGAAATAACCTAAGTAACATGATATTTTCTAAATTAAATAAAATAACCTAAGTAACATAACATATTCTATACGAAATGAAATAATTTAAATGACATGGCAAACATGAATGATATGACATATAAATTAAATGAGATGGAATATGAAATAATGCTATCATATAATATGCATGAAAATAAAAATAAAAATAATAATGCATGAACATAGTATATGCTAAATAATATGACAAAAAAAATAATTAACTAAATAAAAAGCATAGGATATCATGAAATATTCCAAATCATATAATAAACAATATAACATAACTCAAAATCATAACAATATCATAGAAATTATCATATCAAAAATCACATATTATATAAAATGCATGAATATGGAAAATGCAATGCATGAAACGTATTTTTTCCTTTAATTAAGGAAATCCGTATATCTAAAAAGATATCCGGCTACCTTAGGAAAATATGTCAAATTAAATATTCTAAAACCAAAATACTTTGTGATTGTTTGAAAACAATTTTGAAAAGCTTGAATTAAAAATAAAAACTGGGCTAATTTCTTTAAAATGGCTCTAATTTTCCGAGTTTAAAAATCCGGACTTGACTACACTTAACCCGAGACTTGAAAAACCATTTTTAGAGTTTTAAAAGGCTTAAAAACTACCCTAAGTCAGTAGCTAACCCTCCTAATCAGCCCACTCTAGGTAACTTAACCAAAACAGAAAAATGATTTTTCTTTAAATTCAATTCTGACTCCACTGTCCAGTTTTAAGCCACGATTTTTTATCCTATTTTTAAAAATTAAAAAAATTCTGAAAAACATACTGGAGACTCAAGACATGTACAATTACACGATAAAAAATTGGCTTAATTTTCTGATTAAAGATGAATTCCCAGAAAAATCGGAAATGTACGAAAACTGGGTGAAAAAACTGTTTTGCCAAAATACATTTTTGCCTTTGATAAAATCATTTAAAAATCAAAATAAAAATATTTGAAACTCATAAAATAGCTCACAAACAGTAGCTAGGACTTTTTGAAAGTTAGATAAAAATTGGCTAAAGTAAAAAAAAATCACAAAGGTAGAATAATCAACTTGACAAACTTTAATTTTCCACAAGTGTGCTCAAGAGAGCATGACTTTGAACCATTAATTGGCCTAAGTCATTATTCAAGTGGCATGAACATGAAATGCATGAAAAATTACAGCAAACATAGTGCATGAAATGCATGAGCTTAAACCTAAATGTCATGAAAAAATGCATGGCATTCATATAGTGACCTAGACCTAAATGAACTTGCATGGCATTTAATGCAACCTAGACCTAAAATGCATGAACATGCATGGCAAATAAACCAAACTTAATAACTAAAATATGCATGGCATTTTCAAAAACACAAAGCATGCTTAAACTAAAAACTCAACCAAATATCATGCAAATGCTAACCTATCAACTAACATGGCAAGAATGCACATAAAATGCAAAAATTCCAAGGGTGGCCGAATAGCATAATGTAACTAGCAAACATGGCATTTTCACAAACACTTGGCATACTAGCATGCAAAACTAAATCAAATGTCATGTAAATGCAAAAACCTACCAACTAACATGGCAAAAAATGCAACAAATAATGCAAAACACATGGAGTAGCCAAATGGCCTCAAGCTCCAACAAGCATGGCATTTTCACAAACACTTGGTCTACTAACATGCTCAACTAAAATATAACATTTAAATCATGCAAAAACCACACAAGCATTTTCACAAACACTTAATATACTAAATCTAAAACATGCTCAACTAAGATATAAAACTCAAATCATGCAAAGACCACACAAGCATTTTCACAAACACTTGATATACTAAATCTAAAACATGCTCAAATTTAGACATCATGAAAACAGAAATTTAAAAAATGCAAAAACATGATATTTAAAACATAAATGGCAACAAACAAAGCAACCAAATTAAAATATAACTCAAGAATATGAAGTAACATAACATTTAAAACATCAAAATCAAAGAAAATAACATAAACAATATGGTAAAATAAATCAAAACAGCAACTTAACTAAATAATGTAGGCCATTTGGCCATGGTGAGTTTATTGTAAGAAAAATGTAAAAAAAAAATATTCAAGAAGGAGATGAAGGAAGAACTTGAAAAGAACAATACAAATCATTTATTTAAAATGGAAACTCACCAAATAGAAATCAAAATAGCAAAAACAAGAATGGAAAATCAAGAAAGTGCAAGAGTTGGTGCTCAATAGCAACCTCAAGAAGCTATATTTCAAGCTTTATCTCTTCAAACTTTCCTTTCTTTTCTAAACTTTTCTTTTTTGCTTTCATCCAAGGAGAGAAAAAACTAGTAAAAACTCTAAGAATTCAGCAAAAATGAAATGAAAAAATGAATTTTCTGACCCCCAAACAAGGCTGGCCGAATGGTCCCTATATTGCTCCAAGATGTTGTCATTTTTTTGTAACCAAATTTCCATCAAATGGCTAATAATTCAAGGTGAAAAATCATGAAATTACCACCTTTAGATTAGTATCTCAGCTCTCTCAAATTACAGCTGTTCAAGAATAATGTTGATATCTCTCTTGGCCTATGTGGCTTAATCACCATGGCTTGATCAAAGAGAATCTCTAACTAACTCTTGATTTTTAGCCATTTGATTGAAAAATCAGAAGCTTCCTCCTTCCTTTGGGCTTTAGCAGGCCAGCACTTCTCTTTTCCAGCCCAAGTCTGATTTTTTGAAAGGCCCAAAGAAGCCCTTTTCGGTTGCTTGGGTGAAATGACCATTGTGCCCCCCGGATGCAAATAAACATCAAACGGACTCCAAATTCAATTTTTATTTTTTTAATACTTCCAAAATAATAAAATTTTTAATTCTAGAGGTTTTCAAAATTATCCGAGCCCGTTTTCTATTTATTTGGATTTTTTCTTCCAAAAATGCCCTTTTATGCCCCCACATTTTACCATTTTTAAAATGAGCTCCAAATCAAGATTTTTCTTCACCAATATCTTCCAAATAATTTAAAAGTGTGATCTGTAAGTTTTCATAATTTTTTGAGCTCATTTGGTATTTTTTTGGGATTTATCGGCTTGAATTACTGCATAGGCGGCCCGGGATTTGGTCATTTTGAAAACGAACTCCGAATCAAGATTTTCTTTTTCCAATATCTTCAAAATAATTTAAAAATGATATTTGCAAAATTTCAGAATGTTTGGAGTCCATTTGCTATTTTTCCGGGATTTATCTTCTTGAATTATTGCACGAGAGGCCTAGAATTTGGCCATTTTGCAAACGAACTCCGAATCAAGATTTTCTTTCGCCAATCTCTTTAAAATAATTAAAAAATGAGATTTGCAAAATTTCAAAATATTTGGAGCTCATTTACTATTTTTTCGGGATTTTTCTTTTTGAATTACTCAATAAGAAGCCCGGGATTTGGCCATTTTGCAAACGAACTCCGAATCAAGATTTTCTTTTACCAATCTCTTTCAAATGATTTAAGAATGATATTGACAAATTTTCAAAAGTTTTGGAGTCCATTTGCTATTTTTCCCAAATTTTCCAATTTTGCCCTTTTGCCTTTGAAACTCGGTTTTGCTAAAACAAGTCCGATTTTCAGATTTTCTTCAATCTGAGCCTTGGGCTATCCTTTTTAATCATTCTTCATCCATTGGGGGCTTTGGTCTTACCAAGTCGGGCCATTTCTGTGATTCTTCCCGATTTTACCGAAATCCACTAAAAACCCTAATTCTCGGTATTCTCCGGAATTGACTTTTCTTTCGGTTTTTTTGCAAGTGACTTCTCCATTAGCCGTAGTCAGTGCTTATCTTTCATTTGGAACCTTCAATTTCGACCAATTTGATCGTTTAAGCACTTTTCCCCAAATTTCTCGGATTAGGGTTTCCTTTCTACTAAATCTCCAAATCCCAACTTCCGAATTCCATATCTTTCAATGTAGACCTCGGATTATCAAAATTCTTTTGCCATTTTTCAATTGAGCTTAAAATCTTGATTTTGAAAGTGGGTTGATTTTTTCAGTAGTTGACTTTCTGTGGTTGACTTTTTTGGGTTGACTTTTTCGGGGTTGACTTTTTCAAGTTTGACTTTTTATGCTCGCCCCTTTAAACTAAGTCTCGGAGTACCACCTGCAGGATGAAAACAGTCTTTTTACACTCGGAAACATCAATTTAGGAAGAAAACATACCTGTTTAGTGGTACGGACAAAATTAGGTGTCTACATGCTTGTCCACCTATTATCCACTATTTAGATCATGCAACTTCATAAATCAAGAGGTCTATATTCAAGGTTGTAATGGGGCCAAGGGGTAATAAATGTGGTTAAATAATAAAATGAAAAGGAAAGGATATTACAAAGGTTCCAAAGATTTCATAGAGTTTAGAGACATAATAAGATTCATACAAAGAAAACTTCTCAAAACTCTTTAAAAAGCACATAATACATAGGCCGAATATTCATGTTGGGCCTTTTCTTCATTCTAAACAACTTTGTAACATCTTTTTCTTTTTCCACAAGTTCAAGAGATGATTCATACATTTTTTTTTCATTTTTTTTTCACATAGGAATGTATTTGCTAATATTCCCTTTCTTTTTCTCTTGACATTTCTTTTCTTTTCCCCCACACTTATATCTTGTTTCTAACCCAAATTTTCAATAGATCTTCCTTGTCTTTGCAAAATGTCTCAAAACATGCTAATTCATCTTTGGAACAAGGGTAAAGATAAAAATAAGTGTATTTAGGTTAGGGACAAGTTATGGTTACCAAAGAAATAGCTTATTCAATGCAGGCTCAAATTGGTTCACTAAGGGGGATGTTCTCTTGGAACATCAATAAGGGATGGCTGTTTGGCCCTGGTTAAAAATCCTAATACCTCTATCGTATTCATGTTGTCACATGCATCAATATAGTCTCAACAAGGTTTAAAGCAAGTTCTAGAGAATCATGTAATCATAAGAGCACTCAAGAAAGAAATTAGATTGATATGTATAATGCATCAATCATATGGGCTCAAAAACTGACAAGGATGATTATACAAGTTAGATTTAAGTCTAAACATGCTTTTTTCTCAATCAACATATCATATTAACATTGGCTCAAAAAAAAAAGACATCAAGCTCAATTCTCATGAAAATCTTCTCACTAATAAATCAATTTTAGACTTATGCAATTCATATCTCATCATAGTATTGAAAGTAACTAAAACACACTAAAAACAACATAAAAAGAATCAAAAACAAAACACACTAAAGAAAATCCTAAATTCTTCCCCCCCACATATAATTTTTACATTGTCCTCAATGTAATGCTATTATCCCCCAGTGCAAGAATTATATGTAAGAGAAAAGAACTACTAAACAAAACAAAAGAAAAAAAAAATAAAAGATAGAATGATAGAGAGTAAGAAATATGAAAATCTGATATAATAGATGCTCTCCATCCTTTTGGGTTGCCTCCCAAGAAGCGATTGGTTTATTGTCCTCAGCCTGACTTAGACCCATGCCATTATTATTCAACATAATTTGGCTCAAAGAGTGGTAACTCCTCCAAATCTTGTAAAGTTCTCATAGTAAGGCTTCAATCGATGACCATTCACTTTGAATGCCTTATCTATTTTTGGGCTTTAGATTTCAACTGCACCATGAGTAAACACATTAGTAATAACAAAAGGTCCAACCCAACGAGAACGTAACTTACCTGGAAATAACTTAAGGCGTGAATGGAAGAGAAGAACTTTTTTGTCCAACAACAAAGTCCTTTCTTGATATCATCTTGTCATGGAATGCCTTAGTCTTTTCCTTGTAAATCCTAGAATTCTCATAGGCATCATTTCTTATCTCCTCTAATTCTTGTAGGTCTAGTTTTCTTTGCTTACCTGCTTCATCCATCTCCATGTTGCATTGTTTGATAGCCCAACATGATTTATGTTCCAATTCAACCGGAAGATGACAAGGATTACCATAAACAAGTCGATAAGGAGACATACCAATAGGTGTCTTATATGCTGTCCTATAAGCCCAAAGTGCACCATCAAGTCGTGAACTCCAATCCTTCCTATTTGGGTTAACTGTCTTCTCAAGGATGGACTTTACTTCTCGATTTGACATTTCAGCTTGCCCACTAGTTTAAGGATGGTATGAGGTGGAGACCTTGTGTGTGATGTTATACTTCCTCAAAAGTGCTTCCATAGTCCTATTGCAAAAGTGAGTACCTCTATCGCTGATTATAGCCTTTGGTGTTCCAAACCTAGCAAAGATGTTAGTCTTGACAAAATCTGAAACAACTTTAGAGTCATTAGTCCAGTGGATTTTGCTTCCACCCACTTTGAAACATAATCAACGACAAGTAAAATATAAATATTACCAAAAGAAGAAGGAAAAGGTCCCATGAAACCGATGCCCTATACATCAAAAATTTCAACAATAAGTATTGGAGTTTGAGGCATTTGATTTCTAGCACCTAAGTTACCTGTTCTTTGGCAACGATCACATGACTTGCAAAAGAGGTATGCATCTTTGAACATAGTAGGCCAATAAAATCCAGAATCAAGAATTTTCATGGCTGTCCTTTTGGATCCAAAGTGTCCTTCACATGCATAAGAGTTGATAAGCTCATAAAATATACATTTTATGCCTTTCTACCTTTAGTTTTTGTTATGTTTTCGATATTTATCTTGTTTACTTACATTATGTTTTTGAATTTTAGGTACAATAAGGAGAATAAAGTCAAAAGATGTCAATAATGATGGTAAAGAGCTTACAAAATCGTAATCACAAGATGGAAGAAGACTTGGGAGTCAAAAATATCAATTTCTGGTTGAAAAGCAATCAGGCAGATTTGACCTCCAAAGCTTGTTATAAGGAAAACATGATGATAGACTCTTTATTTGAAGAAACTTCCTTCTTGACTTTTGAATTTGACTTGGTTATCTTTCCAACGATATATTATGAGCCCGAATCGGATAAGAAATGGGCATTCAAAATGGCACTAGAAGATCTCCCTAAAGAACCCTGCGGCCAGAAAAACCCTAATCGCAAATCTGAAAAAAGGCAAAAACGTGATTTTTGCACCTCCAGGCTTACTTGTGCGGCAAGGACTTATTCTCAGGGTTTTAAAGCTCTATAAATATCATCTTTTGAGCCACAAACTAGACATCTTTTGAGGAGACTCAAGGGATCATCATTCTTCTTCTTCTTCTTCTCCATTCTTTTATTTTTCTTTTAGTTTTATGTATATATTATCCATGCTTATGTTATGCTAAACTTCTTTTGTTAAGGGTGATTTCAAAGCCCTAGACATGTTATGTAATTAATTTTCAGAATCTATCTATCATTGTTTTCTATCAAAGTTGCTTATGTTCTTCCATTAAAATTGTTCATGATGATGTTTTGATTTGTTTAGGTGGCCAACTAGATAAATCTTGATAATTGTCTAATGCTAGTTTAGGAGTCTTGATCCGTGTAATTGTCTTGATTTCCTATTCATAAGTAGCAATTTGTGATTAATGATTATGGTCAAGTTTTCAGTAATTGCAAAGTGGAACATAACCTAAGTTGAACAATCCGAGCTTATGTGTTTGTTGCTTAGATCAACCTATCTTTCTCATCATAAAGTTGCCATTAAATTGAATTTAGAGAGCTTATTCTAGGTTGTTTGATGGTTAGAGATTAAATAGAGAGCTTGTTCTATTTAA
Source organism: Fremontodendron californicum (assembly GCA_030761205.1). NCBI lineage: Eukaryota > Viridiplantae > Streptophyta > Magnoliopsida > Malvales > Malvaceae > Fremontodendron > Fremontodendron californicum. The sequence continues at coordinate 9,295,251 of JAULJL010000037.1, forward strand.
CGACAAACTAAGGAAAGATTGGGATAACAGAGCTTGTTGTTATCTACGGTTGTTAACTTTGATGGTTGGTTGATGTTGATAGATATGAAATTGATTCTTAATGATGTCTAGTGGTGGAGAATGAAACCTTAACCATATTTTTCATATTTGATTCTTCTTAATTACTTGTTTTCTCATTCTTATTGTTAACTTTAGCTTAAATCTGATTTCAAAATCCCTTTACTTTTGTTTACTTGTTTTTAAGTTTTAAACTATTAACTTATAAACTAAAACCCAATCCCTGAGGACTCGACCCTTGCTAATCACTATACTTTACAATTGATTCTTTTTAAGTGCAAGGTTAAATAAGATACACTCTTTTGGGTGCATCAAGTTTTTGGCACCGTTGCCGGGGATTGCTTTCTTTAGTTTATTTGTTACTTGGTTTATTCTTATTTTCAGTTCTAATTAGTTTTATTTTCTTGTACATACAGGTTTTTCTTTTCAAATTTAAAAAAAAAAACAATGGAATTGAGCAATCTAACACTTGAAGAGTTGGTGGCATACATGAACATGGAGAATCAACAAGCCAATCTCACCTCCCCAGTTCAACAATTGGCCATGGAAGGATGTCAAGGCCATCAAGGGTTCCTAGACCAATCGCATGATCATTACTCAAACACTTACCATGAGAGATGGTGGAATCATACTAATTATGGCTACTCGAAAAATTAAGAAGAAGTAGATCCTTATGCCAATTACACTCATCCTTTTAGCTTCAATCAATCATGGTCTCAAGAACCAGATCTTTTTCAGCCATCACATATGACTCAAAACTCAGGTACTTCTTTAGAACATCTTGTCTATTCTCTTTTTACTGATACTTTGCAATTTCAACAGGAAACAAGGGCAAGCATTCAAAGTTTGGAAAAGCAAATGAGCCAATTGGCTAGTAGTATGGTGGGATGGGTAGCACAAAGATTTGAAGAACTCTCTACCCAAACGATGATTAACCCAAAAGAGAATGCTACTATTGTGACCTTGAGGAATGAGGAACAAGATGAGGTGAGACAAAATTAGAGATGGATTCTATTCTTGAGGATAATGAAGCCACATATCCAAATAAGAGTACTTCGACACCTGAGGTAACGTTTAAGGTTCCAATTTTTACTAATGTTTCTTTTCCACCTTTTCCTAGTAGATTTGCAAAGTTCAAGAAGGAGGAACATGAACAACACATGCCGGAAATCTTAAACAACTTGTTTGTGGATGCCATTCAACTAGTATCAAAATATGCTCCATTCCTCGATGAGCAATGCACTACAAAGGATGATAAAATAATACTTGTAATGGAGAATGCATCCACTGTTGTGCAAAGAAAGCTTCCTATCAAACGCATAAATTTGGGAAATTTCATGTATGATCCTGACAAGCCTAAAAAGCCAAGAAGGGGTGTTGGTTAGGTTCAAAACACTAACTCAAGTGTTAATTGCGAAGGCAGCCCAATTAAAGAAGAAATTGCCAACCTGCCATATTCAAATTTGCTTTCTCTTTCTCTTTCTCTTTCTTTTCCTTTTTCTTTTATTATTTTTATTTTTATTGTTTTTATTTTTATTTTTTATGTTTATTTGTTAATTTTTGTTTAGTATTTTAGGATTATTTAGGTTGCATGGGTTTGTTTTGTTTTGAGTCTTAGTTGTTCCTATTCTTATGTTATTAGTTCTTTTCTCTTACACATGATTCTTTCATTTGGGTTAATAGACTTACATTGAGGACAATGTAAGAATTAAGTGTGGGGGGAATGATTTAGGATTTCTTTTATTTTTGTCTACTATTTTTTTATGAGTCTTTTTTATTATTATTATTTTTAGTGTGTTTTAGTTCCTTTTTAATACAATGATGAGATATGAATTGCATAGGTCTAAACTGGTTATTAGTGAGAAGATTTTCATGAGAATTAAGCTTGATACTAATTTTTATGAGCCAATGTTGCTATGATATGTTGATTGAGAAAGAAGCATGTTTAGACTTGATATTGACTTGTATAATCATCCTTGTGAGTTTTTGAGCCTATATGATTGATGCATTATACATATCAATCTAATTTCTTTCTTGAGTGCTTTTATGATTACATGATTCTCTAAAACTTGCTTTAAACCGTTTGAGACTATATTGATGCATGTAACAACATGAATATGATAGAGGCATTAGGATTTTTAACCAGGGCCAAACAACCATCCCTTATTGATGTTCCAAGAGAACATCCCCCTAGTGAACCAATTTGAGCCTACAATGAATAAGCTATTTCTTTGGTAACCATATCCTACACCTGGCATAAATACATTTATATCTTTTCCCTTGTTTTAAAGATGACTAGAATGCTTGAGACATATTGCAAAAACAAGGGATCCTTTTTGAAAATTTGGGTTAGAACAAAAGATAAGTGTGGGGGAGGAGAGAGGCAAAAGTCAAGAGAAAAAGAAAAGGGAACATTGTAAAAATACATTCCCATGAAGAAAAAAAAATTGAATCATCTCTTGAACTTTTGGTTAAAGAAAAGAAAAAGAATGTTACAAGGTTGGTTAGAATGAAGTAAAGGCTCAACATGAAATATTCAGCCTATGTGATTATGTACTTCTAAAGAATATTGAGAAAGTTTTATTTGCAAAATCTTATTTTGTCTCTAAATTCTATGAAGTCTTTGGAACGTTTGTGATATCTTTTCCTTTTTATTCTTTAACCACATTATTACCCCTTGGCCCCATTACAACCTTGATTAAAGACCTCTTGATTTATGAAGTTGCATGATCTAAATAGAGAATAGGTGGACAAGCAAGCATATGGTATAACTGTTTTCATGAGATTGATTGAGTGTAAACACTTTACCACTACTTTAAAGAGTGAAAATCATGAGAGTATCCCATGTGAGAAGTCGAGATTAAGTTTGAATATGCACTATTTTGATTGAAATATGTTATGTTAATATTGGCTTAACTCATTTATTTACATTCAAGCATGATTTTTTGTGAAATTCTTTGAGCTATTGATTAGTTTATAAGACTTGTTCAAAGATTGTCTCTAATTTATATTGAAAAGATTAGGAGTAAATTTTTTTAGTATATGTAGTTTATTTATATTTTAGTTTTTCAATGTTTGTGGGTATCGTTCTAGTAAACCCTCACGAGACTAAACTCGTCCACTAGGGACACCTAGGGGTTTAAAGGCTTGTGTCACATGCTAAGTGCCACCGTGATTTCCTATGAAAGTGGATTAGATTAGATTTTCTTATTTTATTTTTATTTTTTTTTTGCTCGAGGACTAGCAAAAAGCTAAGTGTGGGGGTATTTGATAAGCTCTTAAAATATACATATTATGCCTTTCTACCTTTAGTTTTTTTTATGTTTTCGATCTTTATCTTGTTTACTTACATTATGTTTTTGAATTTTAGGTACAATAAGGAGAATGAAGTCAAAAGATGTTAATAATGATGGTAAAGAGCTTACAAAATCGTAATCACAAGATGGAAGAAGACTTGGGAGTCAAAAATATCAATTTCTGGTTGAAAAGCAATCAGGCAGATTTGACCTCCAGAGCTTGTTATAAGGAAAACATGATGATAGACTCTTTGTTTGAAGAAACTTCCTTCTTGACTTTTGAATTTGACTTGATTATCTTTTCAACGATATATTATGGACCCAAATCGGATAAGAAATGGGCATTCAAAATGGCGCTAGAACATATCCCTAAAGAACCCTGCGGCCAGAAAAACCCTAATCGCAAATCTGAAAAAAAGGCAAAAACGTGATTTTTGCACCTCCAGGCTTACTTGTGCGGCAAGGACTTATTCTCAGGGTTTTAAAGCTCTATAAATATCATCTTTTGAGCCACAAACTAGACATCTTTTGAGGAGACTCAAGGGATCATCATTCTTCTTCTTCTTCTCCATTCTTTTATTTTTCTTTTAGTTTTATGTATATATTATCCATGCTTATGTTATGCTAAACTTCTTTTGTTAAGGGTGATTTCAAAGCCCTAGACATGTTATGTAATTAATTTTCAGAATCTATCTATCATTGTTTTCTATCAAAGTTGCTTATGTTCTTCCATTAAAATTGTTCATGATGATGTTTTGATTTGTTTAGGTGGCCAACTAGATAAATCTTGATAATTGTCTAATGCTAGTTTAGGAGTCTTGATCCGTGTAATTGTCTTAATTTCCTATTGATAAGTAGCAATTTGTGATTAATGATTATGTTCAAGTTTTCAGTAATTACAAAGTGGAACATAACCTAAGTTGAACAATCCGAGCTTATGTGTTTGTTGCTTAGATCAACCTATCATTCTCATCATAAAGCTGCCATTAAATTGAATTTAGAGAGCTTATTCTAGGTTGTTTGATGGTTAGAGATTAAATAGAGAGCTTGTTCTATTTAACGACAAACTAAGGAAAGATTGGGATAACAGAGCTTGTTGTTATCTACGCTTGTTAACTTTGATAGTTGGTTGATGTTGATAGATATGAAATTGATTCTTAATGATGTCTAGTGGTGGAGAATGAAACCTTAACCATATTTTTCATATTTGATTCTTCTTAATTACTTGTTTTCTCATTCTTATTGTTAACTTTAGCTTAAATCTGATTTCAAAATCCCCTTTACTTTTGTTTACTTGTTTTTAAGTTTTAAACTATCAACTTATAAACTAAAACCCAATCCCTAAGGACTCGACCCTTGCTAATCACTATAATTTACAATTGATTCTTTTTAAGTGCAAGGTTAAATAAGATACACTCTTTTGGGTGCATCAAGAGTGACAAAAGGTGAGAATAGATTGAAATTCATATTCGAGTACACACCTTCTTATAATCTGATCGGAGCAATGCTTCCAAAGGTAAGGATCATCCCATATGTAATATTTGGCATCACTCTTGATCTTATTTCTTTGAGCTTGTGTTAACTCTTGTGGCAACTTCTTGGTAACTAAGTAATTAACAATATCGGCATACCAAGGAGTTGTTGTACTTATAAAAAGAAGTTGCTCATCTGGAAAGTTCTCATTCAAGGGTAGTGCATCCTCTTCATGAACGAAACGGCTAAGATGGTCCGCAACCAGGTTGTCACTACCTCTCTTATCTTTTATCTCCAAATCAAACTCTTGTAAGAGAAGTATCCATCTAATCAACCTTGGTTTGGCCTCCTTCTTAGTGAGTAAGTACTTAAGGGCTGCATGGTCAGAATATACAATTACTTTAGTACCAATTAAATAAGATCGAAATTTTTCTAAAGCAAATACAACAGCCAAAAGTTCTTTTTCAGTAGTGGAATAGTTCAATTGAGCATCATTAAGAGTTCGAGAGGCATAATAAATGGCATGTGAGGCTTTGCCAACCCGTTGGCCCAAAACAGCTCCAATGGCATAGTCACTAGCATCACACATGATTTCAAAAGGTACATTCCAATCTGGTGGTTGGATGATAGGAGCTGATGTCAAGAGTCCCTTCAATGTTTCAAACGCCTCTTTGCATTTGTCATCAAAGTGGAAAACCACATCTTTTTGTAGTAGCTTGCAAAGAGGTAATGTGATCTTTGAGAAGTCTTTTATAAATCTCCTATAGAAACCTGCATGTCCAAGAAAAGAACGAACCTCATTCACATTTGTGGGAGGTGGTAAAGAGTGCATAATATCTATTTTAGACTTATCAACCTCTATCCCTTTAGAAGAAACAACATGGCCCAAAACTATTCCTTGTTCTACCATAAAGTGACATTTTTCCCAATTCAAAACAAGGTTAGTTTCCATGCATCTTTCAAGTACAAGTGTAAGGTTCTCTAGACATCTATCAAAAGAATCACCATAGACACTAAAATCATCCATAAACACTTCTATGATGTTCTCTACATAATCTGAAAATATGCTAACCATACACCTTTGGAATGTAGCTGGTGCATTACAAAGACCAAATGGCATACGCCGGTATGCAAAAGTACCAAATGGACATGTGAATGTTGTTTTCTCTTGGTCCTCCGGAGCAATGGCTATCTGATTATAACCTGAAAAACCATCAAGAAAACAATAATGAGAATGGCCAGCTAACCTTTCAAGCATTTGATCAATAAAAGGTAAAGGAAAGTGGTCTTTGCGAGTTGTGGAATTAAGTTTAAGATAATCAATACAAACTCGCCATCCTGTTTGATACCTAGTAGGAACAAGTTCATTCTCATTATTTATTACCACCGTTACACCTGATTTCTTTAGAACCACTTGGACTGGGCTCACCCATTTGCTATTCACTCCAACATCTAGGAGCTTCAGTATCTCCTTTTTCACAACCTCCATCATAGGAGGGTTCAATCTTCTTTGTGCTTCTCTTGTTGGTTTGGACCCCTCCTCTAACAAAATCCGGTGCATGCACATGGATGGGCTTATTCCCTTTATATCGGCAATTGTCCAACCAATTGCTGTTTTATGCTCTCTAAGCACCCGGATAAGTCGCTCTTCTTGCAAAGGTGTGAGCTCTTTGGCAATGATGACAGGTAGTGTGTCCTTTTCACCTAAGAACACATATTTCAAGTGGTTCGGTAGTGGTTTCAACTCTAAAGTTGGTGCCTGCAAAATGGAAGGTAGAAGTTTCTCATTAGATAATTGCAAATCAATAAATGAAACATCAAACCTTGCATCTTTAGGTGGCAGTGAGTGTAAAGATTCTAGTGCCCCTTCCACATGGTTACACAAGGCTAGTTCCCCTTTAGCATTCCACATTCAGAGATGTTTGCTAAGGACTATCTCCACACTATCTTCACCATCTAGCTCATAAGTTTGCTGCACTAGTGAGTCAATTATATCAATATTAAAAACAGAATGCACATCACTAGGATATCTCATGGCCTCAAAAATGTTAAAGCGAATTATTTCACCATCAAATTCCATAGTTAAAGTGCCATCATGTACATCTATTTTAGTTCTTGCTGTTTTCAAGAATGGTCTCCCTAATAGAATAGGTGTGGGATTAGAAGACATCTCATCTTCTATCTCAATAACATAAAAGTCAGCGAGAAAAACCAATTCATTAACCTGTACAAAAACGTCTTCTACAACTCCTCTTGGATAAATGTTAGAACGATCAGCAAGTTGTATTATAACACCGGTTTCCTCTAATGGTCCTAGATTCAATGAAGCATAAATTTAATATGGTATGACATTAATAGATGCCCCTAGATCTAGCATAGCACGCTTAAACCTGGTGTTGCCTATCTTACAAGGAATGGTAAACATACCTGGATCCTTGCTTTAAGTGGGAGTTTCTTTTGAAGAACAGTTGACATATTCTCCCCCACACTTACCTTTTCATTCCCTTTCAACTTCCGTTTAGATGTGCACAACTCTTTAGGAACTTGGCATATCTTGGCACTTGCTTGATAGCATCTAGTAAAGGAATGTTCACCTCTACTTTCCGAAAGGTTTCCAAATTTTCCTTCTCTTGCTCCTCCTTCTTGGACTTTGCTAACCTGCTAGGAAAAGGTGGAGGAGTTATATAAGAAGGAAAGGATGGATTAGGAATTACCTTTTTTAGTGGCTCGTTGGAATGTGAAGAGGATGCCATGGTGTTGTTCTCCCCTTGAGCACTATCATTTAGTGGTGTCTCTAGCTGTTTCCCACTTCTTAAAGTTATAGCATTGGCATTCTCTCTTGGATTCACTATGGTTTGGGAAGGTAATTTCCCGGAATCCCTTGCTTGCATTTGACTCACGGTTGTTGCCAATTGCCCCATCTGAGCCTCTAAGTTTCGGATACTTACCTTTGTCTCCCTTGATTCCTGTTGAAGTTGAATTGTATTAGTAGTAAGGGTTTTGATAAGATCTTCAAGAGTCTCACCTGAATTTTTTTGTGGTAGCACTTGTTGTCAGGTTTGATATGGTTGTTGCACTCTTTGCTGAAAACCCAGTGGCCTGTTGTCAAATGGTGGAGGAACAGCTTGTGATTGGATCCCTCCATAATTGAAGTGTGGATGATCCCTCCATACTGGATTTTAAGTGTTGGAGTAGGGATCATATTTCCTTGGTTGGTTCTAAAATCCACCCTGCACTAGTGAGTCAATTATATCAATATTAAAAACAGAATGCACATCACTAGGATATCTCATGGCCTCAAAAATGTTAAAGCGAATTATTTCAACATCAAATTCCATAGTTAAAGTGCCATCATGTACATCTATTTTAGTTCTTGCTGTTTTCAAGAATGGTCTCCCTAATAGAATAGGTGTGGGATTAGAAGACATCTCATCTTCTATCTCAATAACATAAAAGTCAGCGAGAAAAACCAATTCATTAACCTGTACAAAAACGTCTTCTACAACTCCTCTTGGATAAATGTTAGAACGATCAGCAAGTTGTATTATAACACCGGTTTCCTCTAATGGTCCTAGATTCAATGAAGCATAAATTTAATATGGTATGACATTAATAGATGCCCCTAGATCTAGCATAGCACGCTTAAACCTGGTGTTGCCTATCTTACAAGGAATGGTAAACATACCTGGATCCTTGCTTTAGGTGGGAGTTTCTTTTGAAGAACAGCTGACATATTCTCCCCCACACTTACCTTTTCATTCCCTTTCAACTTCCGTTTAGATGTGCACAACTCTTTTAGGAACTTGGCATATCTTGGCACTTGCTTGATAGCATCTAGTAAAGGAATGTTCACCTCTACTTTCCGAAAGGTTTCCAAATTTTCCTTCTCTTGCTCCTCCTTCTTGGACTTTGCTAACCTGCTAGGAAAAGGTGGAGGAGTTATATAAGAAGGAAAGGATGGTTTAGGAATTACCTTTTTTAGTGGCTCGTTGGAATGTGAAGAGGATGCCATGGTGTTGTTCTCCCCTTGAGCACTATCATTTTGTGGTGTCTCTAGCTGTTTCCCACTTCTTAAAGTTATAGCATTGGCATTCTCTCTTGGATTCACTATGGTTTGGGAAGGTAATTTCCCGGAATCCCTTGCTTGCATTTGACTCACGGTTGTTGCCAATTGCCCCATCTGAGCCTCTAAGTTTCGGATACTTACCTTTGTCTCCCTTGATTCCTGTTGAAGTTGAATTGTATTAGTAGTAAGGGTTTTGATAAGATCTTCAAGAGTCTCACCTGAATTTTTTTGTGGTAGCACTTGTTGTCAGGTTTGATATGGTTGTTGCACTCTTTGCTGAAAACCCAGTGGCCTGTTGTCAAATGGTGGAGGAACAGCTTGTGATTGGATCCCTCCATAATTGAAGTGTGGATGATCCCTCCATACTGGATTTTAAGTGTTGGAATAGGGATCATATTTCCTTGGTTGGTTCTAAAATCCACCCATGGCATTCACATGTTCATTGGTGTCTTCTTGAAGTGTTGGACACATATCAGTTTGGTGCCCCATGTTTGAACATATGCACAAGACTTTATTTGCTGTATATTACCTACAGCCAATTGTTGAACAAGAGAAGTCAGTTTATCAAATTTTTGTTCAAGGGATGATATACTTACCTCATTGACTTTCTTGGGTTGTGGTGGTGGATCATGTCTCATTGAGAATTGTTGAGAATTGGCTACCATGTTGGAGATTAATGTTCTAGCAGCCCTGGGAGTCCTATCAACTAGAGCTCCCCCACTAGCGGCATCTATCATACTTCTCTCCATGGGCATGAGACCTTCATAGAAGTATTGGATGAGAAGTTGTTCACTTATCTGATGGTGTGGACATGATGCACAAAGTTTCTTGAACCTCTCCCAATATTCATATAAGGACTCTCCATTGTATTGCCTAATCCCACATATTTCTTTTCTAATGTTAGCAGCCTTAGATGCTAGGAAAAACCTTTCCAAGAATGCTTTCTTCATATCATTCCATGTAGTGATGGTCCCGGATGGTAGATATTAGAGCCATTCCTTTGCTGAATAAGCTAGAGAGAATGGAAAGGCTCTCAACTTAACTTGCTCTTCCGTGACTCCTGTTGGTCTCATGCTTGAGCAAACTACATGGAATTCCTTGAGGTGCTTATTTGGATCCTCTCCTGCAAAACCATGAAAAGTTGGGAGAAGATGAATCAAACCAGATTTTAATTCAAAAGCTACATCAAGATTAGCATATTCAATGCATAATGGTTGTTGACCCAAGACTGGAGCGGCTAGCTCCTTGAGTGTTCGGTTGTCAGCTGCTGCCATCTCTCCTTGCTCGTCTTGGATAATTTGGATCAACTCCTCGATTGGTTGTTGGTGAGAAGTTATAAATTCCCGAATTTTCCTAAGTCTTAAGTCTTCTTCGGGAGCTTGGAACATTCACTAATGAACAAAAAAAAAGTAAATAATTAGAACAGAAAATAAGAATAAACCAATCAACTAATAAACTAAAGAAAGCAATCCCTGGCAACGGCGCCAAAAACTTGATGCACCCAAAAGAATGTATCTTATTTAACCTTGCACTTAAAAAAATCAATTGTAGAGTATTGTGATTAGCAAGGGTCGAGTCCTCAGGGATTGGGTTTTAGTTTATAAGTTAATAGTTTATCACTTAAAAACAAGTAAACAAAAGTAAAGGGGATTTTGAAATCAGATTTAAACTAAAATTAACAATAAGAATGAGAAAACAAGTAATTAAGAAGAATCAAATATGAAAAATATGGTTAAGGTTTTATTCTCCACCACTAGACATCATTAAGAATCAATTTCATATCTATCAACATTAATTAGCTATCAAAGTTAACAACCATAGATAACAACAAGCTCTGTTACCCCAATCTTTCCTTAGTTTGTCGTTAAATAGAACAAGCTCTCTATTTAATCTCTAACTATCAAACAACCTAGCTCTCTAAGTTCAATTTAATAGCAGCTTTATGATGAGAAAGATAGGTTGATCTAAGCAACAAACACATAAGCTCGGATTGTTCAACTTAGGTTATCTTCCACTTTGCAGTTATTGAAAACTTGACCGTAATCATTAATCACAAATTGATACTTATGACTAGGAAATCCAGACAATTACACGGATCAAGACAATTACACGGATCAAGACTTCTAAACTAGCATTAGACAATTATCAAGATTTATCTAGTTGGCCACCTAAACAAATCAAAACATCATCATGAACAATTTTAATAGAAGAACATAAGCAACTTTGATAGAAGACAATGATAGATAGATTCTGAAAATTAATTGCATAACATGTCTAGGGCTTTGAAATCACCTTTTACCAAATAAAAGTTTAGCCTAGCATAGGCATTGTAAACATAAACATAAAATTAAAGAGAATCTAAGAAGAGAATAAAAGAAAGAAAGAAGAAGAAGAAAAATACTAATTATCCAGCCTTTTGTTCTCTCAAAAATTCTAAAACAAAGAAGAAATCAGAATTTTGATGCTTGGAGAAGTGTCAATTTCATTTGCCCCCTTGATCTATATTTATAGGCAATAGCTAGGGCATCAAACAAGTGAATTTCAGCTCTCTCCCTTCAATAAATGCTGACTTGTGGCTAAAGTTAAGGAAAAGTGGCTGACTTTTATGTTTTAAGGAAAGATATAAGCCTTGGCAGCCAAGTTTGAATAAAGTAGGAAAGTTTTAGTCAAAGCACTATTTAATGAAGAGAGATTACAAACTTGGAGCCAAAGTAAGTGTAAGGAAGGAAAGTCTTGGCTGATTTAATTCTCCTACTTTGACTAGGATTAGCTTTAAGGAAAGATACTTGCAATTAATGCAATTAATGCAAGTTGACAACCACTAATCCTTCTTTGACAAGGATAAACATAAATGTCAGCTAGGGTATTAAGAAAAAGATGTGATTTGCGGCTAGGGTTTTTTCTGCCACTAGGGTTTTTAGAGAGATATTCCAATGCCGATTTGGATGACCATTTCTTATTTTATTTAGGCCCATGACCAACTGTTGGAAAGGTAATCAATTGATCTTCAAAAGTCAAGAAGGAAGTTTCTTCGAATAAAAAGTCTAACATCATGTTTTTTTAGCAACAAGCTCCGGAGGTCAAATCTGTCTTCTTGCTTTGCAACAAGAATTTGATCTTTTTGACTCCCAACTCTTTTTCCATCTTGTGATTGTGATTTTGTATGCTCTTTAACATCCTAATTGACATGTTTTGACTTCACCTCCTCCAAAATACCTACAAAGCATAAAAACCTAGTAAAATGTCAAGGAAGTAAGAATCAAAGCACAAAGTATAAGGAAATTATATAGGAAAATGTATGAAATTAAGCACTTATCAAATAGTTTCACCATCATCAACAATACAAGAAAGATAAAGAAAAGAAAAGAGAAAAGAAAAGAAAAGAAGAAACTAAGAGTTGTCAGTTCTTGAGTCTTCAATCTTCAAGCTTCCAATCTTCTTGAGAGAATTTGATGGTGGCTATCTTCTTGGGAGAGAATTAGGTTTCTAGGTGTCTAATCCCTTTTAATCTGACATAAAAGAGTCCTATTTAAAGTGTCCAAGGCGGAGTCCGAAACTTCGTTCCCAAGCAACTAGGTAAAAATCAGGATTTTTTGCTTTTTTTCACGATTTGAGGGTAAAGTTCACGAGTCGGAGCCGCGGCCCTAGGCCACGACCCCAACTTTCTGTCCGCTGCCTGCAGTTTCTGTCGCCTTCTCAAACTTCGGCAGATGTTTTGACTGGGGAAATCCAATTTTGATGCGTCTTACACCGTTGGAAAGGTATGGAAGTCAGCTTCAAAAGTCAAGAAGAGATTTTTCTCATTTGAAGTATTTAAGACCGATTTTTTCTTGGAAGAATATCAATACGTCGAATCTGCCTGCTCATTGGAATGCATCGATTTTTGTCGTTTTGCACCACGAAGCTCCAGATCACCTTGGACCTATAAAAACACATAAATAACAACTAAATAACTTATTTTAAACATAAAATGGATAATTAAAATAAATATAAAAACATCTAAAACTAATCAAATCCTCAAGGACTTAGCCGATTTAAAAGCATAAAAGGTGACAGAATAACTATATTTCCTAGAGTTATCAGGTACCATTTTTAAAGACCTCCAGGAATAACTATTCAAAATCATGGATAAGACCTCTGGACGCCATATTCAGAAAATACCCTTGGTTTCACCTGGTCTTCTTCGATTTCTGGTTTCGCCCAAGTTATCTCATTTGAAAATTATCTACGGTTTCTCCTAGATAACTTTTTGACTTCCGTTTTCGCCCAAGTCATCTCTTTGAAAATTATCTACGGTTTCGCCTAGATAACTTTACGATTTCAGGTTCCACCCAAGTCATCTTATTTGAAAATTGTTTATGGTTTTGCCTATATAACTTTTCGATCTATAGGTTCGTCTAGGTCTTTTTAATTTCTGGTTTTGCCAGTAAGACTTCACCAAGATATGATAAGACCGAACTTGTTTCCTTAAGACGGGTCGAGCCTTTATTAGTCAGGGAACTCAATTTAAGGACAAAATCTTCTATTTACAACTTTTTTCGAAGCAAAAAAAAATGATGAAATAAACGGAAATAAAGAAAAAGCAAACTCCCTTTCTTTTTTTTTACATGTAACCGGATAAATTATTGTCTATTTATCTTTTCCTGATTCCTGATTATCAGCAATAGCCAAAGAGGGGCAGCTGTAGACACCTAATTTTGTCCAGGCCCCCTAAACCAGGTAAATTCTTCCTTGTACTTTTTTAGAATGCAGAAAATCTCTTCTCATCTTGCAGATGGTCCTACAAGACTTGTTATTCGGAGTTTAGCATGAAAAGTCCATCCAAAAAAAGTCAACTCTGAAAAATCAACCCCAAAAAGTCAACCACTAAAAAAGTCAACCCTTAATAAAAATCAAGATTTGAAGTTGAATTGAATAATGGTGAAAGAATTTTGATAATTCAAGGTCTACAACGAAAGATATGGAGTTTGGAAGAGGGAGTGCGAAAATTTCAGTGTAGGGGAAGCCTTAATTCGGCAAATTTGGGAAAAAGTGCTTAAACAATCAAATTGATCGAAATTGGAGGTGCCAAATGGAACATAATTAATGACTACGGGTATTGGAAGGGCCAATTGGAAGCATAACCAAAGGAAGAGTCAATTTGGAAGAAAAAACCGAAATTAGGGTTTCGGTTATTTTATAAATTTGGGGAAAACTACAAAGATGGCCCAATTCGGTGAAATTGAAGCCCCCAGTTGATAAAGAATGAGTAAACAAGGACAGCCCAAGGCCCAGTTTGGTGTGAATCCAAAGGAAGAGCTGATTGGAGCAAAAATAGAAAAACAAGAAAATTCTCGAGTTTGAAAAGGGAAAACAAAATCGGAGGAAAATTTGATCGTACAAATTAGCCATTTACGGACCAACTAAAATTCAATATATGAAAAGGCAATAGAAAAATAAAATTCAAAAATCAGACCAGTTTCGAGTGAAAACGAGGCTTCGGAGGTTGAAGGGCAATATTGGAAAATCCCAAAGATAATCTCGGGAAAATAGCAAATGAGCTTAAAAAATTCTGCAATCTTGCAGTTCTAAGTTTTATAATTTTTGGAAGAGATCGGCGAAGAAAAATTAGGAATCGGAGTTCATTTGAAAAATGGCAAAGTTCAGGTGCACTAAGCCGAAATTCCAGAAGATAATTTCGAAAAAAATAGCAAACGAGCTCCAAAAATTATGAAAACTTTCAGATCTGAGTTTTATAATTTTTTGGAAGAGATTGGTGAAGAAAAATCCAGAATCGGAGCTCATTTGAAAAATGGCAAAGTTCGGGTGCACTAAGCCGAAATTCCAGAAGATAATTTCGGGAAAAATAGCAAACGAGCTCCAAAAATTATGAAAAGTTCCAGATTTGAGTTTTATAATTTTTGAAAGAGATTGGCGAAGAAAATCGGGAATAGGAGCTCATTTGAAAAAGGTGAATTTTGGGTGCCACTAATTGAAAAATCGAAGAAAAATTTTTGAGAAAAATAGGAAACGAGCTCAAAAAATTCTGAAATTTCCTGATCTCAATATTATATTTATTTGGATGGGTTGGAAAAAGAAAAACCGGATTTGGGGTCCATTTGCAATAAAATCAAGTTTGGGAGGCCAAAGTGTAATTTTACCAAAGAAACCGAAAATTGTCAATTTGCAAATAAAAAATGTTGAATGGCCTGGAAATTTCCAGCCCATTTCCAAATAGCAGCTGATTCAAAGAGGGAGTGCAATCATCATGGATCAAATGGCTAAGGATGGATAGCAAGTTGACATTTTTACAAAGACTACATTCTCCACTACTTTGCCTACAAGACATTTTAAGCCAATAGGAAGGCTCCAATTTGCATGGCCATGTGAAGAGCATATGAAGTTAATAAGATGATGCCAAATAGGATAAATAATGCCATGTAGGAGGATATTTTTGTAGTAGCCTCCATGATCTTGATAAATGGCAAAGATAATTTATAAGAGATAGGAGACACAAATGGTTGAGGTGGCTTTTCTAGCCAATGGGAGGCTAGGATTCCCTATTTTTAAGCAAAACACCATGCAAATAGGGGACAAGCTCTCTATTTTTAAGGGAAATGGGCATTTGGAGAGGACATTTTTGGCCATGTGGCAAAGGATGTTGGAGGAGCATGGATTGCATGATAAGGGTAAAAAAAAAAAAGCTACTCTCTCATGCACAATAAGGGGGTAGCTGGCTATCCACCTTAGGGAGGGAGGAATTTTTTTTTTAAGGTTTTTAAGATACTCTTGAGAGAAAAGAAGGAAGGAAAAGAAAAGAGAGGAGGATTTTCAATTTTTTTTTTTTTTTGCTTAGGCATTTTCTTACTACTTTGATTTGGAAAGCTTAAGCTAGATAGCTATTCTCTTTCTCTTCCATTATTTATTTTATGTTTCCATGCTCTCCTCCATGCTTTGTTTATATGATTTTGTTATTCTTCTATGATTTTCATTTTTATTTTATTTTTTTTCATGAAATAAAATTGCTTTTCAAAACATATTTCAAAAGAGTTATTCTTCTTTTTATAAAATAACAAGTTTTAACAAATTTTTCTCTCTTCTCCCTAGCTTGGTCGAATGGTATGAATATTTTGTGAGCTTGTGCTTTTGCTTGTATGATCTTGCTTGGCTTGTTGTTTGTGAGTTGATTGTGGTAGGGTAGATTCACCTATTTGTTGCTTCATGTTCATGCATTCACCTCATCACCACTTGATTTTTGACTTAAGCCAATCAATGGCTCAAAGCCAAGCTCTTATGAGCATGCTTGTGAAAAATTAAAATTTGTCAAGTTGGATTTTCTAAATTTATGATTTTTCTCATTAGGCAACCCTTGCCCAAATTTTTAGAAATTTTTACCACTGATTTTAGGACCTTAGAGAAGTCTCTAACATTTTAATTATGATTTTTGGACGTTTTTATCAAAGGTCTAAAAACGTTTTTTGGTTAAGCAGTTTTTTACCCACTATTCTATCTTTCATGAATTTTCGGGTTGGTCATCCTTAGTCTAAAACTTAAGCCAATTTTTTCCCATAGAGGTCGAAATGTTCTAAGTCTCCCATAATTTTTTTAGATTTTTTTGAAATTTTTTAGAAGATCAAAAAAATAAGTTTTCAAGACTGCCTGTGAGAGTCAGAGTTGTTTTTTTAGAATTGGTAACTTTCTGTTTTGGTTAATTCCGTCATAGTATCCATGCTCCAAAAATTAAGCCAATTTTTTTCCATAGATTTCGACATGTTCTAAGTCTCCCACATTTTTTTTAGATGTTTTTGAATTTTTTTAGAAGGGTAAAAAAATCAGTTTCCAAAACTGGTCAGTAAAGTCAGATTTGTTGTTATGAACTAATAATTTTCTGTTTTGTTTAAGGCATTAAGGGAGGGCTGATTTAAAACATTAGTTGCTATCTTTGGTTAATTTATAAGTCATTTTAATCCTAAAATTTGATTATTTAAGAGTCGGGTCAAGGTTGGTCAATCTCGGGTATCAAAACTAGGAAAAATATAACTTTTAGAGGGGGAATTCGGCCAAGAGGCCATTTTTATCTAAAACTTCCACTTTTTTATCGGAGTCCAAAATATGAGTTAGAAAATCCAATTTAGGTCTCTTCCTAAGGTAGTCGGATACCTTTTTAGGTATACAGATGTCCTTACTTTAAGGAAGAAATACATTCCCATGCATTGCATTTAAAAAAAATACTTAATTTGTCATAAAAACGTATTTTTTGGTTTATTAAACATTTGGCGAGAATTAGTTCCCGATCTTTGCCGGGTTTGTCGGGGATGTTAGGAAATTATTCAACACACGTGTTTATAGAATCGAAACGTATGGTTTTCGTTTTACTCGAAATCATGTAAGTGTCGAGTGAAAGAACTATTTTTCAAGCTTTGCGAGGTTTGCTATGGAGTACGGTAATATTTTTCGACATATGCCATTTATGTGATTCCTTACATGAAAAATTTATTCTATGATCATGCATGTTTCATGATATTTACATTTGTCGTTTTAATTATGCATTTTCCATGTTCATGCATATTCTATGACATTTAATTTTTGCTATCTTAGTCATGCAAATCTCATATGTATGAACATTCCATGATGATGTCATTTTAGTCATGCAAATCTCATATGTTCTATGATAAATGTCATTTTGTGATTTTGTAATGTATCATATTATTCTCTATGTCATTCAAGCTCATGTCATCTCCCATGTCCTTTAGGCCTTAGGTTATTTCTCATATGCCATGACATTTTCCATGACATTCTAGAGCGTAGGTCATTTCATGACATTTTAAAAAGTCTAGCTTATTTTCATGCCATGTCCATCATCTTATGCTATGTTATTTTCCATGTCATTTAGAATTTATGTACCATTTTTCATGCCATTTATGCATATTCGGCCATGCCATTGTCTATTCATCCTCCATGTCATTTTTTCATGTCATTTAGAGCTTAGGTGCATTTGCATGATTTATATCATTTTATGCCAAGTCATTTTTCCATGACATTTAAACATTAGGTCATTTCTTATACCATGTCATTATGATTTTACCATGTCACTCACATGCCATGTCATTCACTCACAGGCCATGTCATTCATATGCCATGTCATTTAGATTATGTCATTCATTCACATGCCATGTCATTCATATGCCATGTCATCCATTCATATGCCATGTCATTCATTCATATGCCATGTCATCCATTCATATGACATGTCATTTAGATTATGTCATGTCATTCATATGCCATGTCATTCATAAGCCATGTCATTTAGATTATGTCATGTCATTCATTCATATGCCATGTCATTCATATGCCATGTCATCCATTCACATGCCATGTCATTCATATGCCATGTCATCCATTCACATGCCATGTCATTCATATTATGCCATGTCATTCATTTACATGCTATGTCATTCATTCACATGCCATGTCATTCATATTATGCCATGTCTTTTCATTCACATGCCATGTCATTCATATTATGCCATGTCATTCAGTCACATGCCATGTCATTCATATTATGCCATGTCATCCATTCACATGACATTCATTCTCATGCCACATCATTCATACGCCATGTCATTTTGTTTGCCACGTCGATTTCATTCACATGACATTCATTCTCATGCCATGTTGTTTGTATGCCATGTTATTTTGTTTGCCATGTTGATTTCATTCACGTGACATTCATTCTCATGCCGTGACATTCATATGTCGTGCTACTTTGTTTGCCATGTCGATTTCATTTACATGACATTCAGCCTTTTGCCATGTTATTTCATTTGCCATGTCATTAAATAATGATTTGCATATTCATAACTTTTTTTAAAATGTTTGCCAAAAGATCATGTTTTTTTACAATAAAGATATTCTCGAGTTAAAATAATTCATGAGTTCTCTATCCGGTTTGTTGGGGAGGATATCATCAATTATCATTACCAACGGAATGTCTTTCTTTCAAAAAATGAGAGTGATTCGGAGATTTTCTAAATAAATAAATTTTTTATATTTTATCAGGTTTGCTGGAGAATATAGGAAAATTTTAAGTTAATAAATTCCAGATCATTTTCAATTAAAAATGGAATTATTTTTCTTTAAATTGGGAATTATTTTAAAATGCCAAATCTAAAATCGACTTTTATCGAGACTTGAGATAACACACGATTAATAAGGAACCGTTTTATACGGGCGTTGTAGGGGTGCTAATCCTTCCCTGCACGTAACCGACTCCCGAGCTTGCTTCTTTGATTTCTCTGGTTTAAAAGCTCAGACATTGAAATTGGTTTTAAAAATGTTTTAATTAATTTTTAAAATGTTTTACAAAACCAGTTTTAATAGGTGACTGATCACACCTAGCCAAAAAAGGTTGGTGGCGACTCCGTTTCTTTTTTCGAGGTTATTTTCAAACCTTCATTTTATTTCAAGAGGAATTAAGTCATCTTTTCCTCTGTTACCCCAAGATCACACTTAACGAGTAATGTCTCGCAATGAGACCTATAGTTATTTTTTAGGTTGCGACAATATGCATCTTGTTAAAGACATTTTCATCTGCATCATGAAGCATTTGTGTCCTCTCTCAAAGCTTTCGGGTATAATTTTCAACACGTTTTCAAGAACCAATACCCAGAATTTTAGAAATGAACAAGTCTTTGGTGGTGATAACCGAAGCCTCTGGTTGAGATATCCAGAGTTTTATAGTTTTAAAAATGAACAAGTCTTTGGTGATGATATCCGAAGCCTTTGGTGGAGATATCCGAAGCCTTTGGTGGAGATATCCAGAGTTTTACAGTTTTAAAAATGAACAAGTCTTTGGTGGTAATAGTGAAGCCTCTGGTAGAGATATCCAGAGTTTTACAGTTTTAAAAATGAACAAGTCTTTGGTGGTGATAGCCGAAGCCTCTGGTAGAGATATCCAGAATTTTACAGTTTTAAAAATGAACAAGTCTTTGGTGGTTATAGCCGAAGCCTCTGGTGGAGATATCCAGAATTTTACCATTTTAAAAATGAACAAGTCTTTGGTGGTGATAGCCGAAGCTTCTAGAAGAGATACCCAAAATATTACTGTTTTAAAAGAAAGAAACCAAGTCTTTGGTGGTGATAGCCGAAGCTTCTGGAGGAGATACCCAGAATTTTAAACAAATTTTGCACCAAGATAAGATAAGGCTCCGAGACCACATCGAGGTATTTTGTTTTGAAATCGAACTCATTCTACTTCTCAAATGAGTCGAGCCCTGATACCACCGTCGAGGTATTTTATTTTGTTTAAATCGAACTTGTTTTTAAAAAAAAGTTGAGCCCCGAGACCACCGTCGAGGTATTTTCCTTTTCAAATCGAACTTGTTTTCTAAATGAGTCGAACCCATGATTGACGTTAAGGCATTCCTTTTGTTTTTAAATCGAACTCATTCTGCTTCTCAAATGAGTCGAGCCCCGAGACCACCGTCGAGGTATTTTTTGTTTAAACCCAACACAGCTGACACCAAGACAAGATAAGGCCCCGAGACCACCGTCCAGGTATTTTCTTCTCTTGCAAATCGAACTCGTTTCCTTAAGATGGGTCGAGCCTTGATTAGTCAGGGAACTCAATTTAAGCACAAAATCTTCTATTTACAACTTTTTTTTTAAACAAAAAAAAAGGATGAAATAAATGGAAATGAAGAATAAAGCAAACTCTCTTTCCTTTTCTTTACATGTGATTTCACTAACCGAACAAAATTATTGTCTATTTGTCTTTACCTGATTCCTGATTCTCAGAATAGCCAAAGAGGGGCAGCTGTAGATACCTAATTTTGTTCGGGCCCTCCTAAACTAGGTAAATTCTTCCTTGTACTTTTTTAGAATGCAGAAAAATTCTTCTTATCTTATAGATGGTCCTCTAGGACTTGTGATTTGGAGTTCAACATGAAAAGTCAATCCGAAAAAAATAAACTTCAAAAAGTCAACCACTAAAAAAGTCAACCTTTAGTCAAAATGAAGATTCGAAGTTGAATTGAACAATGGCGAAAGAATTTTGACAATCCAAGATCTACAACGAAAGATATGGAGTTCGGAATATAGGTTGCGAAAATTCAGTTTAAGGGAAGACCTAATCCGGTAAATTTGGGGGGAAATCACAAAGATGGCCCAATTCGATGCAATTGAAGCCCCCAGTTGATAAAGAAGGAGTAAACAAGGATAGCCTAAGGCCCAGTTTGAAGTGGATCTGAAGGAAGAGCCTTTTAGGGCAAAAACGGAAAAGCGAGAAAATTCCCGAGTTTGAAAAGGGAAAAACAAAATCGGAGGGGAATTTGATCGTAAAATTTGGGCATTTTTGGACCAACTCAAAGTCAATATATGACAAAGGCAGTAGAAAAAAGAAAATCCGGAAATTGGACCCGTTTCGAGTAAAAATGAGGTTTCGAAGGTTGAAGGGCAATCTCAAAATTCCCAAAGGTAATTTCGAAAAAAATAGCAAACGAGCTCAGAAAATTATGAAAACTTCCAGATCTGAGTTTCATAATTTTTGGAAGAGATTGGTGAAGAAAAATTCATAATCGGAGCTTATTTGAAAAATGGAAAAGTTCAAGTGCAGCAACCCGAAATTTCCAAAGATAATTCTGGGAAAAATAGCAAACGAGCTCGAAAAATTATGAAAAATTCCAGATCTGAGTTTCATAATTTTTGGAAGAGATTGGTGAAGAAATATCTAGAATCGGAGCTCATTTGAAAAATGGCAAAGTTCGGGTGCACCAACCCGAAATTCCCAAAGATAATTCCGGAAAAAATAGCAAACGAGCTCGAAAAATTATGAAAACTTCTAGATCTGAGTTTCATAATTTTTGGAAGAGATTGGTGAATAAAAATCCAGAATCGGAGCTCAAATGAAAAAGGCTAAATTTGGAAGGCACTAAACTGAAATTTTATAGAAAAATTCGAGAAAAATAGTAAATAAGCTCAGAAAAATGTGAAACTCTAGAACCAAGTTTTATTTTGGATGGGATGAAATTGGGGTCCATTTACTAATAAATTAAGTTGGAGGGCCAAAAGGGCAATTTTATCGAAAAAACCGAAAAGGCCCATTTTTGTGAATAAAAAAAAAAGACGAATGGCCTGGAAATCTCCAGGCCATTTTCAGCCAGCAGCTAATCAAGGTGAAGTGTGATCATCATGGATCAAATGGCTAAGGACGGATAACAAGATGTCATTTTTAAGTGTCCTTGTTCATCTAATGGCCTAGATTGTTGGGAAAAGATGAGCACATATCATCCAAGGGCAAAGGATGTTGGAGGAGCATGAAGGGTGAAAAAATGAAAAAGCCACACTCACTCCCTAAAGGATACAAGGGCCTGCAAAGGCAGTAGCAAAAAAAAGGGGTTCAGATTTTTAAAGAGCAATATATAAAAGCAAAGAGAAGGGAGAGGGGAAAAAAAAGAGAAGGAAAAAATAAGGCATTTTCTTACTAGTCTTTGATTTGGAAAGCTAAAGCAAGGTAGCTATTTTCTTCCATGCTCTCCTCCATGCTTTGTTCATATAATTTTGTTATTCCTTTATGATTTTCATTTTCATTTTATTTTTTTCATGAAATAAAATTGTTTTTCAAAACAAGTTCCAAATGATTTCTTCTTCTTTTCATCAAATAACTAAGTTGTCAAACTTTTTCTACATGTTTTTCACACTAGCCGAAACCTAACTAGTGTTGTTGTGCTTGTTCTTGCTTGATATATCTTGCTTGGTGGGTTGTGGCAGGATAGATCCCCTTACTTGTTGCTTCATGTTCATGCACTCATCTCATCCCCACTTGATTTTTGACTTAAGCCAACCAATGGCTCAAAGCCAAGCTCTCATGAGCATGCTTGTGGAAAAATGAAAGGTTGTGCAAGTTGGATTTTCTGATTTTTTGATTTTTCTCACCATGCATTCCTTGTCCAGATTTAAAGATTTTTTAACCACAGGTTGTAGACCCTTTAAAGAGACTCTAGTATTTTTGTTTTTTGATTTTTGGATTTTTCTATCAAAGGTTTAAAAATGGATTTTGAGAAAGCTGTTCTTAACTCACTGGTTTGATTTTGGTAAAATTCGGTCATAGTATCCATACTCCAAAAATTAAGCTAATTTTTTCCCATAGAGGTAAACATGTTCTAGGTCTACCTTAATTTTTTCATAATTTTTGAAAATATTAGGAGGGCAAAAAAATAAGTTTTCAAAACTGCCTAATGGATTTTGAAAAAGCAGTTTTTAACTCACTGTTTCGGTTTTGGTAAAATTAGGTCATAGTATCCATGCTCCAAAAATTAAGCTGATTTTTTCCCACGGAGGTAAACATGTTTTAGGTCTACCAAAGAAAATTCAGATTTTTATAAAATTTTATAGAAGGGCAAAAAAATAGGTTTTCAAAACTGACAGTGAGGGTCAGATTTGTTTTCAAGAAAGAAACAATTTTCTGTTTTGGTTAAGATATTAAGAGGAGGCTGATTTGGGACATTAGGTACTGTCTAGGGTTATTTTCCAAGTCATTTCTACTATAAAATTTGATTTTATAAAAGTCGGGTCAAGGGTGGTCAACCCGGGAAAAGTATAGCTTTTAAAGAAGGGGGTTCGGCCAAGGCCAATTTTTCATCCCGAAAGTTCCATTTTTTTAAATCCGAGCCCAAAATCTTTTGATTTTGAAAATCCTATCTAAGTCTCTTCCTAAGGTAGTTGGATACCTTTTCAAGTATACGGATGTCCTTACTCTAAGGAAGAAATACATCTCCACGCATTGCATTTTTAAAATATTTTTATTTAATTTGTCATAAAAACTTATTTTTCAGTTTATTAAACATTTGGCGTGAATTAGTTCCCGATCTTTGCTGGGTTTGTTGGGGAGGTTAGGAAATTATTCAACTCACGTGTTTATAGAATCGAAATGTATGGTTTTCGTTTTACTCGGAACCATGTAAATATCATATGAAAGAATTATTTTCCAAGCTTTGCCGGTTTTGTGGGGAAGCGCGATAATATTTTCTGATATGATTCCTCACATGAATAATTCATTTCAAATAATGATGTGTATATGTGATCATGATGTGATTATGAATATTTTATGATGATGCCATTTTGTTGATTTTGCCATATCATTCATATGCCATGTCATTCACATGCCATGTCATTCATATGCCATGTCATTCACATGCCATGTCATTCATTATGCCATGTCATTCATATGCTATGTCATTCATATGCTATGTCATTCACATGCCATGTCATTCATTTTACCATGTCATTCACATGCCATGTCATTCACATGCCATGTCATTCATTTTGCCATGTCATTCACATGCCATGTCATTCATTATGCCATGGCATTCATATGCCATGACATTCATTTTTCCATGTCATTCATATGCCATGTCATTCATTATACCATGCCATTCATATGCCATTTCATTCATATGACATGTCATTCACATGCCATGTCATTCATTATGCCATATCATTCACATGCCATGTCATTCATATGCCATGTCATTCATATGCCATGTCATTCACGTGCCATGTCATTCACATGCCATGTCATTCATATGCCATGTCATTCACTTGCCATGTCATTAACATGTCATGTCATTCATTATGCCATGTCACTCATATGCCATGTCATTCGCATGCCATGACATTCATTATGTCATTTCATTCATATGCCATATCATTCATTCGCATGCCATGTCATTCATTATGTCATTTCATTCATATGTCATTTCATTCATATGCCATGTCATTCACATGCCATGTCATTCATTATGCCATGTCATTCATTATACCATGTCATTCATATTCCATGTCATTCATATGCTATGTCATCCATATGCCATGTCATTCATATGTCATCCCTTCACATGTCATGCCATCTAGATTAGGCCATGTCATTCACATGCCATGACATTCATTTGCGCCATATCACTCATATGCCATGTCATTCACATGCCATATCATTCATTATGTCATTCATTCACATGCCATGTCATCATATTGCCATGTCATCCATATGCCATGTCATTCATCCACATGCCATGTCATTCACATGCCATGTCATTCATATTGCCATGTCATCTAGGTTATGCCATGTCATCCATAATACATGCCATATCATCAAAATTTGCCATGTCATTCACATGCCATGTCATTCATTATGTCTTTTCATTCACATGCCATGTCATTCATATGCCATGTCATTCATTATGCCATGACATCCATATGTCATGTCATTCATTCACATGACATCAAAATTTGCCATGTCATTCATTATGTCATTTCATTCATATGCCATATCATCATTCATATGCCATGTCATTCACATGCCGTGTCATTCATTTTGCCATGTCAATCATACGCCATGTTATTCATATGCCATGCCATGTCATTCATTATGCCATGTCATTCATTATGTCATTTCATTCATATGCCATATCATTCATTCATATGTGCTGATATTCACATGTCATGTCATTCATTATGCCATGTCAATCATTCACATGACATTCATTCTCGTGCCATGTCATTCATATGCCATGTCATTTTGTTTGCCATATCGATTTCATTCACATGTCATTCATTCTTATGCCATGTCATTTATATGTCATGTCATTCGTTTGCCACATCATTTACATGTCACGACATTCATCCTCGTGCTATGCCATTTTCGTGCCATGTCATCTTCTCATGCCATGTCATTCGTATGCCATGCCATTTTGTTTTCCATGTGGATTTCACTCACATGACATTCATTCTTATGCCATGTCATTTCATTTGCCATGTCATTTAGTCCGCCAAGCTTAGGTTTTCCATGTCAATTTCGTTCACATGACATTCATTTCTTTATGCTATGTCTTAAATTCTTTTACCATATCGTAATAAAATATTTGTCATACCATGATAAATATGCATGTTTATTTAATTTTTATCTTAGTAATATTTTTGCATATTCATGATCATTTTCAATGATTTTTGAAATACATGAAAAACAAATAACATTTTTAAAATCAAGATTATTCCCGAGTTAAAATAATTAATGAATTCTTTGCTAGGTATGCCAGGGAGGATATCATCAATTATCATTAACAATGGAATATCTTTTTAAAACAATGATGGTTCGAAGAATTTCAAAATCAAGGAAAAATTTTGTATTTTGTCGAGTCTGTCGAAAAATATGGAAAATTTTATGTTAGTAAATTTCGGATCATTTTCCAAATAAATATGAATTATTATGGAATTATTTTCAAACACCAAATTTAAAATCGACTTTTCACCGAGACTCGAGATAACACACGACTAATAAGGTACCGTTTTATACAGGCGTCGTGGGGGTGCTAATCCTTCCCCGCGCGTAATCGACTCCCAAACCCACACTTGTTTTTCTCTGGTTCAAAGCGTAGACTTTCAAAATTAGTTTTAAAAATATTTTAATTAATTTTAAGATATTTTATAAAAAACGGTTTTAATAGGTGGCCGATCACACCTAGCCAAAAAAGATTGGTGGCGACTCCATTTCTTTTTCGAGGCCATTTTCAAACCCTCCCAATTTTAACTTAGGAGGAATTAAGTCATCTTTTCCTCTGCTTGTTTTCCCCCTCACTCGAGCGGGTTCTCCTCACCCCGGAGGATCACGTATCGACATATAGGTTTTCTTTTCTACCCAATCAAAAAGAGATGGCATGGGCTACAACAAACATTCAAAACCAACTAGCCAATCTCACACCATAGTTCAACAACTGGCTATGGGTAATGTTCAACAATCAAGGAAGTGTGGAGTATGCTTTATGATGGATCATCCAACCAATTTGTGCCCATACTTCCGAGATGATAATTTTGAACAAGCCTACGATTTAGGAGGATGTCAAGGCCATCAAGGGTTCCAAGGACAATAGTGTGATCCTTACTCAAACACTTACAATGAAGGATGGTGGGATCATACTAATTATGGCTACTCGGGAGATTATCAAGAAGTAGATTCTTATGCCAATTACACTCATCAATTTGTCTTCAATCAACAATGGGATCAAAAACAAGAACTTTTTGAGCCACCACCTCAAAACTCAGGTAATTCTTTAGAAGAACTTGTCAATTCTCTTGTAATTAATACTTTGTAACTTCAATAGGAAACAAGGGAAACAAAGGCAAGTATCCAGAGTTTGGAAACGTAAATGAGCCTATTGGCTAGTAGTATGGTGGAATTAGTAGCACAAAGATCTCAAGAACTCCCTTCCCAAACTATGATTGATCCAAAGGAGAGTGTTAGTGTCACACAACTTGAGGATGAATTAGAAAATCCAAGGGAACCTGAGGATGAGAAAGAACTAAAGATGGATTCAACTATTGAAGATAATGAAGCTACAATTTCAAATAATAATACTTCGACACCTGAGGTAACTTTTAAGGTTTCAATTTTTACTAATGTTTCTTCTCCACCTTTTCCTAGTAGATTCTCAAAGTTCAAGGACGAGGAACATGAACAACACATGCTGGAAATCTTAAACAACTTGTTTGTGGATGCCATTCAACAAATACCAAAATATGCACCATTCCTCAATGAGCTATGCACCACAAGGATGAGGGAATAATAATTGTGATAGAGAATGCATTCACTGTTGTGCAAAGAAACCTCCCTACAAAACTCACAAATCCTGGAAGTTTCATGTCTAAGCCAAAAGATCCTGAAAAGCCAAGAAGGGGTATAGGCTAGGTTGAAGAAAATCAATCAAGTGCTAACTAGGAGGCAGCCCAATTGGTGAAGGCATTACCAACCTGCCATACTCAGATTTGCTTTGTCTTCCTTTCTCTTTTAGTATGTTTATTTGTTAATTGTTTGTTTAGTGTTTTAGGCTTATTTAGGTTGCATGTTTTGTTTTGAGTCTTAGTTATTTTTATTCTTTTGTTTATTAGTTCTTTTCTATTACATATAATTCTTCCATGTGGGGTGATAGTATTACATTGAGGACAATGTAAGAATTAAGTGTGGGGGGAAGAATCTAGGATTTTTATGTTAGATTTTTTTTGTTTTGAGTGTTTTAGTGTGTTTCTAGTTCTTTTCAATACAATGATGAGACATGAATTATATAGGTCTAAAACTAGTTTATTAGTGAGAAGAATTTTCATGAGAATTGAGCTTTATATCATTTTTCAGTGAGCCAATGTTAATATGATATGTTGTTTGAGAAAGAAGTGATATTGACTTGTATAAACATCCTTGTGAGTTTTTGAGCCTATATGATTGATGCATTACACATATCAATCTAATTTCTTTCTTGAGTGCTCTTATGATTACATGTTTCTCTAGAACTTGCTTTAAACCATTTTGAGATTATATTGATGCATGTGACAACATGAATATGATAGATGCATTAGGATTATAACCAAGGCCAAATCAACCATCCCCTATAGACGTTCCGAGAGAACATCCCCCTTAGTGAACCAATTTGAGCCTAAATTGAATAAGCTATTTTATTGTTAACCACATCTTTTACCTAGCCTAAATGTACTTATATCCTTACCCTTGTTCTAAAGATGAATTAGATTGTTTTGAGACATATTGCATGAAGCAAGGGAGATCAATTGAATATTGGGTTAGAAACAAGAAATAAGTGTGGGGGGAAGGATGGCAAAAGTCAAGAGAAAAAGAAAATGGAACATTGAAAAGAAAACAAAAGAAAAAAATACATTCCCATATTGAAAAAAAAATCATCTCTTGAACTTTTGGTTAAAGAAAAGATGTTACGAAATTGATTAGAATGAAGCAAAGGCTCAACATGAATATTTAGCCTATTTATATGTGCTTACATAAGAGTTTTGAGAAGTTTTATTTGTATGATCTTATTATGTCTCTTAAACTCTAAGAAATCTTTGGAATCTTTGTAATATCCTTTTTCTTTCATTCTTTAACCACGTTACAAACCCTCGGCCCCATTACAACCTTGAATAAAGACCTTTTGATTCATGAAGTTATATGATCTAAATAGTGGAGAATAGGTGGACAATTAAGCATATGGTAGAACTGTTTTCATGAGATTGATTGAGTGTAAACACTTTACCACTACTTTAAAGAGTGAAAATCATGAGAGTACCCATGTGAGAAATTGAGATTAAGTTTGAATATGCATTATTTTGATTGAGATATGTTATGTTAATATTGGCTTAACTCAAACAATTTACATTAAAGCATGATTTTTTATGAAATTTTTTGAACTATTGATTAGTTTATAAGACTTATCCAATGATCTTCTCTAATTTATATTGAAAGGATTAGTTGTAATTTTTATTTTTATTTTTTCTTATGTTTTCAATGTCTGTGGGTATCGTTCTAGTAAACCCTCATGAGACTAAACTCGTCCACTAGGGATACCTAGTGGTTTAAAGGCTTGTGTCACATGCTAAGTACCACCATGATTTCCTACGAAAGTGGATTAGATTAGATTTTCTTATTTTATTTTTATTTTGTTTTGCTCGAGGACTAGCAAAAATCTAAGTGTGGGGGTATTTGATAAGCTCATAAAATACACATTTTATGCCCTTTCTATTCTTAGTTTTAGTTATGTTTTCGATCTTTATCTTGATTACTTATGTTATGCTTTTGAATTTTAGGTATATTTAGGAGAATCAAGTGAAAATATGTTAATAATGATGGTAAAGTGCTTACAAAATCATAATCACAAGATGGAAGAAGACTTGGGAATCAAAAAGATCAATTTTTGGTTGCAAAGCAAGAAGGCAGATTTGACCTCCAAAGCTTGTTGCAAGGAAAACATGATGTTAATTTCTTTATTTGAAGAAACTTCCTCTTGACTTTTGAAGCTTCCTTGAATACCTTTCCAACGGTAGTTTATATGCCCAAATCGGACAATAAATGGTTATCCAAATCAGCTTAGAAAGTGCAAGAAGACGCATCAGAAAAATGGCTGGCAGAAGCTCGGCACTGCGGTGCCTATAATTCGGTAAAAACACGGGAGGTTGTTATCTACGGTTGATAATTTTGATAGTTAATTGATATGGATAGATCTGAAATTGATTCTCAATGATATCTAGTGGTGGTGAATGATACCTTAACCATATTTTTCTCATATTTGATTTCTTCTTACTTATTTACTTCTTACTTTTATTATTTGCTTTAGTTTTAAAACATCTTAAAACCCCCTTTTCTTTTCTTGTCTTTAAACTTTAGTGATAAACTAATAACTTATAAATTAAAACCCAATCCCTGTGGACTTGACCCTTGCTAACTACTATACTTTACAATTGATCTTTTTAGTGCAAGGTTAAATAAGATATACTCTTTTGAGTGTATCATATATTTTATTAATTATGAAAATTAAATTTATGAAAATTATTTATTTATAAATTACGTAATATTAATGCATTTCTAAATGTAAGTTACATATATTTTTTAAAATATTTAAATTTTATTGTATAATTTATATTATTATTTATATGAAGTAAATAATAATAAATAAGAAAATAAAATTATGGTTTTTTATTTTATTCTCTCATATTGATTTTTTCACATAGGTTAGTAACAAGTTCGTTTTTTCCTTTTGTTTACTTTTTTTTTAACGGATCGTATACGGATCCTAAATCGACCCGCGACTCAATGTGCGAACCTATCCCTTTAAATAAATCATTTAAAATAAAAAAAATTAATAAAATAATTTTTTTTAAGTTTTCCCCCGAGCCGGTCGGGTACGGATTCTAAACCGACCCGTGAGTCAACGTACGTACCACTCCCTTTAAATACATCATTTAAAATAAACATAATTAATAAAATATTTTTTTTTTACATTTTTCTCAGGCCGGTCGGTACGGATCCTAGATCGACCCGCGAGTCAACGTGCGGACTAATCCTTTTAAATACATTATTTAAAAGTAAAATAATTAATAAAATAATAAAATAACTTTTTTGATATTTTCTATGCGAGTTGGGTACAGATCCTAAACCGACCCACGAGTCAATGTGCAGATAAACCCCTTTAATTAGATCATTTAAAAATAAAAAATTAATAAAAAAAACTATAATAAATAATAAATAAAATTCTTTTTTTGACAAGCGGATTGATTACGAATTCTAAATCGACCCGCGAGTGAACGTATGAACCAACTCCTTAAATACACCATTTAAAATTAAAATAAAAATAATTAATAAAATAAATTTTTTATTTTCACTTCTTTTTTCTCGAGCGGGTCGGCTACATATCCTAAATTGACCTACGAGTCAACGTGCAAACCAACCTCTTTAAATACATCATTTAAAAATAAAAATAAAACTAAAACTTAAAAATAATTAATAAAATAAATTTTTTTTTTATTTTTCTCCCGAGCGAGTTGGGTATGGATCCTAAATTGACCAGTGAGTCAACATGCAAATCAACCCCTTTAAATACACATTTAAAAATAAAATAATTAATAATTTTTTTCTTTTTTTAACTCTTTTTTTTTGTACGAGTCGGGTATGAATCCTAAATCGACTCGCGAGTCAACGTGTGGACCAATCCCTTTAAATACATCAATTAAAAATAAAATAAAAAAACTAAAAATAATTAATAAAATAAATTTCTTTTTTTATTTTTTCTCGAGCGGGTCGGGTATGGATCCTAAATCGACCTGCGAGCTAACGTGTGGACCAACCCTTTTAAATATATCATTTAAAAAAAAACTAAAAACAATTAATAAAAATAAATTAATTCGTTTTCCCGAACGAGTCGAGTTCGAATCTTAAATCAACTCGTGAGTTATCGTGCAAACCAACTCTTTAAATACATAATTTAAAACTAAAAAAAAAAAAAAGCTAAAAACTAATAAAATAAATTTCTTTTTTTTAATTTGTTTTCCCGAACAGGTGGGTGCAGATCTTAAACCGACACGTTAATTATCATGCAGATCAACCCCTTTAAATAAATAATTAAAAAAAAACTTAGAACTAAAAATCTAAAAAAAAAATTAATAAGAAAAAGCTCATCACGTGTTGAGCAGAGGAGGTCGACACGTGTAGAGCATGACCCATTAGTTTTTTTCTATATCATAGAGTAGGACAAAATTATCCCTAAGATATTTCTGAAAAGTCCCCTGAATCCAACAGACTCAAAAATCATATATAATAGATGTAAAATTAATTTACTTTATATATTTATAATTTTTATATAATTTATATTTATTTAATTTTATCGTTGTATTTTATACTCTATCATGTAGAATATGCATATCAAATTTTAAGTAAATTAAAAATATTTTATTATTTATTTGATATTAAAAAATTTAATCGTTAAATATATATATATAGATATATAAAAAATAGTATTCCAATCAATATGATGTAGGAATTTAAAAAAAAAAAAAGAAATTCATTTACCATTAGCATCCTACAATTAAAGGATTATCTAAAGGCAATCAATATTTTATATATAAATATTGGCAACTGGTAATAAAGTTCATGAAATGTGCATAAATGCAATTGATACTTTTCATATAAGAACAAATCAAGTAGTAAAGTACATATAAGATCTAGAAAAAACACTCCACTTTGCCGGGTACTTTTATTCTTTTATAAATTTTTTATTAATTAATAATAACAAATTAAATTATAATTTATTAAATAATAATTTTAAAATTTTAAAATTATAATAATATTTATATAATAATATTTTATTAATTATGAAAATTAAATTTATTATAATTGTTTATTTATAAATTACATAATATAAATACATTTTCAAATGTTATTTATATATATATATATAAATATTTAGACTTTATTGTTGTCACACCCCAAATTCAGGGCATGTGACCGACCAGAAAAAAGGTATGTCCCTGCCTCCGAAGCCTGAATATACCCACGAAACCAAATCAAACAAAATTTCGGCATAATCTCACCCCACATGGGGGTTTGCCACTTAATCATCAACATTTACAATGTAATAATCATCAACACATGACATCTGGGTTTGGACACCTCCGATAGGGAGTAACTAAGATGCCCCGCAGTAGTCTCAACCTTTATGACATTTTATATACAAACATATATTTATATTATATCATAACAGCATAAGCATCACCAGATCATACTAGGCCTCCGTGGCCGTTATACATCATACATCACTTAGATACATCAGTTTACAAAATATAAAGTACATATACATCATACACAAAATGCATAGGACCCATGATACCCTAATGACTGCAAAATGTATCCCACCATCGCCACTGCTTACCACATCCTGGGTCAATCTGCTTACCACATGTATACGAGCAGCTAGCTATTCGAAATCTGGGAAGAGCTGGGTCTATCAGGATCTGAAAAAGAATGAAAATAAACGGAATGAGCCGAAAGACTCAATGAGCATAAGGTAACTAGGAAGAGTACTTGGAAGATCCATGCTTCCTTTCTTAACCATTAAAGCATAAACAAGACATATCAAGTATGTTTAATTAACCAAAAAGTAATATTTAAAAATTGTTCCGGGACATATAAAAATTATTTGTCCCATATGAAATCTTCTATGCTAAGCGCTGAATATAAATGGGCCATTGGCTAGCTAGAATCGATAGCCAAAAATATCTAACACTTGATTTTACGTGTATACCTCTATAATTATCATTTAGGATGTAACAACTGAGGTTACGTACAATCATGTAAAGTTAAATCCCAAAAATTTTAAGGACAAACTTGGAAATTGGTAAGAAGTTATAAGTGAAGGAATTAAAAGAAGAAAGGATCAAATTGAACAAACTAAAAAAAGTTTAGGGGCTTAATGGTTATTATAAAAAGTTGAGGGACCAATGGGCAATTATACCAAAAGTTAAAAAATATCTTTTAGTCATCTTATTATCTTGAAATTTCTAGAAAATTTTCTTCATTTCTTTATGAGCTAGCCGGCCACCCTCCCCTCTCAAATTCTCTTCATCTCCTCCAACATTTCTCTTCAAGTATTCCACTAAAATCTCAACAACAATCACATCCAAGGTTAGTTTCTTGATAAATTCTTCCTTTTCTTTAGATATTCTACTTGAGCATGCTAAGATCTTAGCTCCATAAGCATGTTAAGGTCTGGAATCCATCTATTAATTATGAGTTTTACTCACCTTTGGTAAGAATTAAAAAGATTTGAAAGCATGAACAAGAAAATGGGAAGAAAAAGCAAAACAGGTGAAGTTGAGCATGCTTGCTGTTCGGATTTTCTGGGTTTGGCACAGTTGGGTTTTATTTTTTTGATATTTTCCCTAGAAATTAGACTTCAATACAAAAATTTGGGTTTTTAAATCACCCAAAACCGATAAGCGGTTAAAAAGATAAAATTCAGTGAAGTTGGCTATTCTGTGTTGACCCCTGTTTCAGCATAGTTTCGGATTTATCAAATTTGATCAAGATTTTGTTCTAATTGTCTAAGTTAGTTATTTTCTTCATAAAGTAGACTTATTTATTGAAATAAAACAATTGGAATCACTTCAAAATTCCTTACCAAACTCAAGTTATGATTTTCTAATCTAGCTTGATAGTAAGGAATTTATTGCTTAAGAGAAATATAGTACTAAATGATAGTTATGGATTATGAAAATCTCTAAGGCATGGAGTACTAGAAAGGAATTTGATAAGGACATGAATATGGAGTTGAATTATGGAGAAAATGATATTAAAAATTAAGATATGTTGTTTTGAGTATGAGAAATTAGTATTGACTATGGGGTAGATTAATGGGACTTAAGTTGCATTATAATTGTGTAATAATT
Organism: Fremontodendron californicum; assembly: GCA_030761205.1. Taxonomy (NCBI): domain Eukaryota; kingdom Viridiplantae; phylum Streptophyta; class Magnoliopsida; order Malvales; family Malvaceae; genus Fremontodendron; species Fremontodendron californicum. The sequence goes on from JAULJL010000037.1 coordinate 9,329,883, forward strand.
TGAGCATGTATAGATACTAATTATCGTTAATCTCTAGGCCACGTAGATCCGACGTCACCTGTGGATCCTGAAGTTTTAGATCGAGGTGTACAGTGAGATCATCTCAAGGATTGTGAGTAGACAACAACTATAGTTATTTGAAATTTCTTTAATTATAATTATAATTTTTTTTGCATGATATTTATTTTACATATTAAAGGTATATACGATATATAATCATATGAATTGATTTGTTATTAAAGTACATTTATTTCAAGAAATATTATACCGAGTAAGTTGGTTGATTTATGAAACAGGATTATACATAGAATTTGACGTGCATGGTTTTGGCTCCACCTGACTTAATGTATGAGATTATACCCTTGATCGGAAGCCACCTCCAGAGTCCCAATTCCGTGATATTATACTGGGGTATGGGAGCTGCGTGCTACGCCTTTGTGGTGGGAGCCACCTCCAGAGTCCCTATCCCTTTATATTAACCTTTTGGGGGCATATCATAGCGACACATATGCCTTTGGGGCGTCCTATGGCGGTATTGGCCTTTGGGGCCGGCTACTAGTATGCCTACATGGATATTGCCTGGTTATTTCATGGATGTATTCTTATGCATGACAGTAAGTTGGAGCCCAACTATACATAACTTGATTTACTTTACAGATTTTATACATTGATTTAATATTATAATATTGTTATATATTTGAAAACTTCGCTACATCTTTGAATTACTCATTATGGTTTTACTATTATTTATTTTGAAAATATCAATTATGCTTTACAAGTTACCATTATAGTTTTCACACGCTTTAAATGTTGTCTACTCATTGAGATATTCATATATCTCACCTCTTCTTATTTCTCATTTTCAGGTCACAGTTAGGTGTCGGGATTGCTGCCTTCCTCTACTCTCCACTTCAAGAGTATATTGACGTGGTGGACATCATATCTAAATTTCTAGAAGATTTGATCTCTTGATGTTTTTATTTAGTAAACCTTGCTGAGATAGGTTTACTTCTGGATATATTATATATATTTGAAGATATGAGACAATAGATCAATATGTTTTGACTTGAGCATAAATTGATCATGGATAATTTTTGAATATGCATGGATATATGTGATAATAGTATTGAGAAATATTGCTGGTTGAGGATATGAATTGAGTGTTATTTGCAGGAGGGTTATAGTTGAGATAGAAAGGAAACTCTGTCGGATTTTAGGTAGATTATCCAAACAGGGTGTTTCATAGGAATTTGTCATGACTATAACATCAAAACATCCCGGACTTATACCAGTCCGTAATATTTGTCATCTCGGACTATCTTGTCCATATCATCCCGGACTCATCCCGTTCGTACCATCCCGAACTCATCCTATCCGTACCATCCCGGACTTATCCTGTCCGTACCACAATAGCATTCCGGACATCATCCTGTCTGTAAAACAATAGCATCTCGGACATCACCTTGTCCGTACGATAATAGCATCCCAGACATCACCCTGTCCGTATAATAATAGCATCCCGAAAATCACCTTGTCTGTACAACAACAGCATCCCGGATATCACCCTATCCGTACCATAATAGCATCTCGGGCATCACCCTATCCGTACAACAATAGCATGATGTATTAAATTTGTTTATCTTATTAAATGATTTATATAATATGCTAGGTAACAGCTTCTACACTAGCATATTTCTACTTATGTTTACAAGCATTACAATTTCACTTAGACATTTTATCGAATAACTTGTATGCATAACATTTAATCTACAATGTCTAACTATCCTTAAATACCCAACTATCCTATACAAGATCATTCATCAACCAATTTCACAACTTAGTAACCATAATGCCTCAAACACAATTCCATACTATTGTTTCTTTAATCCGACAAGTACAACCATAATCCGTACCTTGCCCAACATCTCAATTAAGCATATCCGAGCATTTCAAATAGCTCACATTCATTATTATTCAACTCCACAACACTTACCTCATGTAACCATATTAACACCACATTACGCCTTTGATCCGTGTAAGGTTCGAAACTTACCATTTTCGTAATTCGAGCAATCTTTCATGTTTCAATATCCATATCAATCAACAATGCATATAAAACAACAACTACCTCCTATATTAACCTAAATACTCATTGTTTTGTTTCGAGTAGCGGCACTTTCGTGACTTTGTCGCGATCCCGGGCAAACTCCACGATATGGGTACCTACGACATCGTCAGGATATTCTGTAAATATTTTACAACTACGGGACACTCAAATTCCTATTATTTATAATAGTTAGCTGCTATCCAAAAATTTTCAGCTTAAGAAATTTACAATAAATTTTTACACTTAGCTCGAATTAAATTTCGGAGCAACAATCAACTAGAAAGTTGCTCACACGGTGACAGCAAAACTAACGGTGGCCTTGAACAACCAAGGAAGGCGGAAGCACCACCTCATAGGCAATATAGGGTTTCGGCCAAACTTGTTTTAGCCTCTAAAGTTTGATTCAAAGCTATCTGATACTAATTTATGGTTTAAGGAGGCGGAGGAACACCTCCCGTGGCAGAAAAAAATGGTGGCAACATGGTGGTTCACCACCACCAATTTTTAGCCCACATGGTTTCTCGTAGTTAAAGGCAAAATCTTAAAAATAAAACATCAAAATCAAGCTTAGAACATGAAGTTGCCTTTGGGTTTGTGAAATCTTTGAAAAATATGGTGATTTGCCTAGTAAATGGAGGAAAGAGAAAGCTTGGAAGCAAGCTTCCATGGCTTCCCTCTTTCTTTCTCTCTTTTCTGGTTTTCACGTGAAAATAGGGGAGGAAGAAGTATGATTTTCAGACTTAATAAGTGAGCCATGGTCAAATGACCATTTTGCCCCTGTTTTATCTTTTAGTACCTTCGCGGGCCAACGTGTAATTTTAACGTTCGGAAGCCCATTTTTCACTTTTCTTCACACGAATATGTTCCAAATATGATAACATACTGATCTGCATGTTCGGGTATTTTTTTGAATCCTGAAACCCAAATCTGGGCCTCGGAGCACTAATGGGTCAACATTTTGACTTTTTTGGTTTTTGCTCCAATTTTTTTTCTGATTTTACCAGTAGCTTGCTAACATCATTTTATGTCAATATTAATCCATTGATCCATTTAAAATCTTTTTCGGACCTTTCCGCTGTCAGTTCTCGATTTTCATTCCTTTAGGTTACTTAAGGACGTATCCGGTTTCAACTCTGTTTTTTATTTTTCTTGTCATATACATAATCCTCATATGTTATAAAATCTGTCCATGTGTTCAGATCAGTTTCGAAAAATCCCGAGCCATGTTTTTATAGTAATTTACGCCAGCTTCACTAAATGACGAATTGGATAATTTTAGCTATCGGATTTGATTTTAATGTCCAATTTTTTATCTAAACATCATATTATGATCACTTAGTCCATTGGTACAATTTACGGATAAAAAAAAATTTGGGTAAAATGACCAAAATACCCATGGTTCACATTTTATCGATTTTTCTGCTGGTTCTTGTTCTAACACTCCCAAATAATGTTATATCACATATCAACACTATGTGAAGTTAAATTATCACATTTTACGGACTTCCCCCTATCCCGACTTTTAGTCAATTTGGGTTTAAATCACTTAATCACTCGATTAAACCCCCAACTCTACAAATTATCATACAACATGTGTACCACATGGTAGCCCATCCTTTCTATAGGCATTTCAAAGTTTAACCTCGAGCCATCCGCATGTTATAATTGTCTCGAATTGATCTTGTACTTACGAGGGTCTTACAATTGTATACAATATATTTTTATTTATAAGAAGTAAAAAATAATAAATAAGAAAATAAATGATTGATTTTCTCACATAGGTTAGCAGAAAGTTCATTTAGTCGTTCTTTAATTTTTTGTTCTCGAGCGGATTTAGTACGGATCCTAAATCAACCCGCGACTCAACATGCGAACCTACCTCTTTAAATACATCATTTAAAATCAAAATAAAAATAATTAATAAAATATATTTTTTTAACTTTTCCCCCGAGAGGATCAGGTGTAGATCATAAATTGACCCTCGAATCAACGTGTGGACCAATCCATTTAAATACATCATTTAAAAAAAGTATTAAAATAAATTATTTTTTTACTTTTCCCAAACGGGTCAGTCACGGTCCTAAATCTACCCGCAAGTCAACGTGCAGACAACCCCTTTAAAATGCATCATTTAAAATTTAAAAAAATAATTAATAAAATAAATCTTTTTTTAATTTTTGTCCCGAGTGAGTCGGGTACAAATCCTAAATCGACCAGTGAGTCAACGTGCGAACCAACCCTTTTAAATACATCATTTAAAATTAAAATTAAAATAATTAAAAAATATTTTTTATTTTATTCCAAGACGGTCAGGCACGGATCCTAAATCAATCCACGAGTCAACGTGCGGATCAACCTTGTAGACAACTAATTTTGTCCGGACCCCTAAATCAGGTACATTTTCTTCCTAAATTAATGTTTCAGAATGCTAAAAGGCTTTTCTCATCTTGCAGGTGGTACTCCGAGACTTAGTCTAAGAAAGCAGACAGAAAAAAGTCAAACTCAAAAAAGTCAACCTCAAAAAAAGTCAACCCCAAAAAAGTCAACTACTAAAAAAGTCAACCCACTTTCAAAATCAAGATTTGAGGTTCAATTGAAAAACGTGAAAGAATTCTGATAATCTGAGGTCTACATTGAAAGATATGGAGGTCGGAAGTTGGGTTACGGAATCTCAATAAAAAAAAAAACCCTAGTTCGGGAAATTTGGGGAAAATGCTTAAACGATCAATCGGAATTGAGGTTCCAAATGAAAGATAAGTACAGACTACGGGTAATGGCGAATCCACTTCGAAGAAAAACTGATTGAAAAGTCAATTCGGAAGAAAATCGAGAATTAGGGTTTTTTGGTGGATTTCGGTGAAATATGGAAGAATTATAAAAATGGCCCAATTCGGTAGGACTAAAGCCCCTAATTGATGAGGATTAATTAAAAAAGGATATCCCAAGGCTCAATTTGAAGAAAATTTGAAAATCGAACTTGTTTTGAGCAAAACCGGGTTTCGGAGGTAAAAGGGCAAAATTGGAAAATATGGGAAAAATAGAAAATAAACTACAAAAATTCTAAAAATTTGCAAATCTCATTCTTAAATCATTTTGAAGAGATTGGCAAAATAAAATCTTGATTCGGAGTTCGTTTACAAAATGGCCAAATACCGGGCCCATTATGCAAAAATTCAACATGATAAATCTCGGAGAAATAGCAAATTAACTCCAAAAATTCTGAAAATTTTCAAATCTCATTTTTAAATTATCTGGAAGAGATTGGAGAAAGAAAATCTTGATTCGGAGTTCGTTCGCAAAATGGCCAAATCCTGAGTCCCCTAAGTAGTAATTCAAGCAGATAAATTCCGAAAAAATAGAAAATGAGCTCCAAAAAGTATGAAAAATTTCAGATCACATTTTTAAATTATTTGGAAGATATTGATGAAGAAAAATCTGGATTCTGAGCTCGTTTAAAAAAGGTAAAGTTCGGGTGCATAAAAGGGGCAATTTCGAAAATAAATACGAAATAAATAGCAAATGGACTCGAAAAATTTTGAAAACTTTCAGAATTCAATTTTGTATTATTTCAGAATTATTGAAAAAAGAAAATCTGAATTTAGAATCTGTTTGCTATTAATTTAGGTTCGAGGGGCAAAAAGGTTATTTCACCGAAGAAACCAAAAAGGGCAAATTTGTAATTAAGGAAAATATGAAAGAATAAGGAATTGCTGGGATTTTTCTTCCCTTGGTCAGCCAGCATAGAGGATAAGAAGTAAGCTTGAACAATTTAATTCCTTAGTCACTATCAAGCCACATGCTACCACTAACACCTTGCAAATGGTCCCCCCTTCATCCAATGGCTTAAGTGCCTTGTAGGAAAGTTGAATGCACCATCCAATGGCCAAGTTTAAATGCCAAGATGACATTTTTATTTGTCATGAAATAACCCTCATCTAATGGCCAAGAATGGAAGAAAAAAGATTAGCACCATTCATCCAAGGGTGAGCATCCATTTGGTCAAGCAAGGGAGTGCATGGGATTGTCTCTTTTCATCCAATGGCTTAGGCCATCTACAAGGGCTGAGTACACATGTTGAGGGCTGGATTTAATTTACAAGAAGTCATTTTTATGTTGTCCTCATCCCGTGACTAAGAATGGAACAGCACAACTCATCCAAAGGTAGGCACTCAAAGGGGCAAGCAAGGGACTGCATGGGATTGGTCCTCTTTTGCATCTAAGGGCTAAGGTTACTACAAGGGCTGAGTACACATCTTAAGGGCTGCTATCAATTTTCAAGATGACATTTTTATGTTGTCATCAAAATATCTTAATCTAAAGGCCAAGATTTGAGGAGAAAAAAGTGCAATTCTCATCCAAGGGTAAGAGACCATTCGGCCAAGGCTAAAGAGAGGGGGTTGGTTTCATTTTTTGATATGTTTTTTGGCTGAAAATAGTAGCTAATTTTAAAAAGAAAAAGGTTTTGAATGAAAGAAAAAAAAGTTTTTCAATAGAGAGCTTGAAGGTAGTCATCTCTACCAAGCTCTAGCATAGCTTTCTTCTTGTTTTCCATGGTGTTTTCTTGATTTTATATCTTGTTTTCCTACTACATTTTTCATAGAAATAAAGTTTTTTTAATGTTTACTTATGTTTTCATCTCTTCTTCTTCATTAAAATGGTGGAAAACAATTTTTCTTTACATGGTTTCATGCTTGGCCGAATATGGCATGTTTGCTTGCCTTGGTTTTCTTTTTTTTCTTCCTTGCATGTTGTTGTGAAAAAATGATTTTTAGAAGGTTTTTTATAGTATTCTAAGATTCTGATTTTTTACAAAAGATGAAGCAAAAAAGGTTGAAATGGCTACATGATCTTGGCTAGACCAAGTGACCATGGTTAGAAAGAGGCTATGCCCATTTTTACCTACCATGAAGCTCACCTTAATTTTTCTGTTTAGCATGGTTTATTTTCTGATTTTTTGGAATGGAAAGGCTTCATGATCTTGGCAAGACCAAGTGATTATGGTTAGGTGAGAGGCTATGCCCATTTTATACCAACCATGGAGCTTAACTTTCCTTATTTTATTTACTAGTTTTGCTTGTTATTTGCTTTGCTTTGCATGTCTATGTTTAATTTTATATATGTTCTTTACATTATTTTCCATGCTATATTTGTTTCTATATTTCTATTCCATGCTTAATCATTTTTCTTGCACATTCGGCCATTGTGTTCATGCTCATATTGTGCATTTTTTTTTTATCATGTCTTATTTTATAAATATGTTTGCATTTTTCATATTTTTTTATCATGTCTTATTTTATAAATATGTTTGCATTTTTCATATATTGTCATATGGTCATTCGACTATTCCATGTTAATATGCTTTGCATGTGCATTTTCATCTTGCTTCTTGGCTTGTTTGCATCTCTATGCCATGAGTTAGCATATCTTGATATTTAGTATGCCTTGCATGTGCATTTTTGATGCACCCAAAAGAGTGTATCTTATTTAACCTTGCACTAAAAAGATCAATTGTAAGTATAATGATTAGCAAGGGTCGAGTCCTCAGGGATTGGGTTTTAATCTATGAGTTATTAGTTTATAACTTACGTTCAAAGAAAACAATAAAAGAAAAGGGGTTTTTGAAGCCAGATTTAAACTAAAGTAAATAATAAGAATAAGATGCAAGGCGGTATAACCAGCCAATAAAAATATATATACTAAATTAGGCGGTATAACCAGCCAATAAAAATATATATACTAAATTAGGCGGTATAACCAGCCAATAAAAATAAAACAAAGTTAATATACAAATTAGGCGGTATAACCAGCCAATAAAAATAAATATACTTTTAAAAATAAGCAAACTAAAAAAGTAAGAAAACAAGTAAGTAAGAAGAATCAAATATGAAAAATATGGTTAAGGTTTCATTCTCCACCACTAGACATCATTAAGAATCAATTTCAGATCTATCAATATCAACCAACTATCAAAGTTAACAACCGTAGATAACAACAAGCTCTGTTATCCCAATCTTTCCTTAGTTTGTCGTTAAATAGAACAAGCTCTCTATTTAATCTCTAACCATTAAACAACCTAGAATAAGCTCTCTAAATTCAATTTAATGGTAGCTTTATGATGAGAAAGATAGGTTGATCTAAGCAACAAACACATAAGCTCGGATTGTTCAACTTAGGTTATGTTCCACTTTGCAATTATTGAAAACTTGACCATAATCATTAATCACAAATTGCCACTTATGAATAGGAAATCAAGACAATTACACGGATCAAGACTCCTAGACTAGCAATAGATAATTATCAAGATCTATCTAGTTGTACACCTAAATAAATCAAGACAACATCATGAACAATTCTTGTAGAAGAACATAAGCAACTTTGATAGAAAATTAATGATAGATAGAATCTGAAAATCAATCACAAAACATGTCTAGGGCTTTGAAATCACCCTTAACCAAATAGAAGTTTAGCCTAGCATAGGCATTGTAAACATAAACATAAAATTAAAGAGAATCTAAGAAGGAAATAAAAGAAAGAAAGAAGAAGAAGAAAATAAAGAAAAAGAAAACTAGAGAAAAGAAAGAAGAAGAAAACTTAGAGAATTTTATTACAATGGCTAATATCCTACCAATGTACAATATGATTCTCTACAATCATCCAAGGCCCTCTATTTATACACATTTTGGAGGGCTAAATGACAAGAGACAAGCTTTACAAATTTCAAAGGTAGGTATAATAGGTGGGTGCATTTTTCTAACAATTTTCGTCATATTGTATGACCATTTTGATCAGCCAACTTGATGGTCGATTTTGTCAATCTCGGAGGCCTGATCTGATCACAGGGTCTTCTAGAAAAATGTTCCCCTATGAGTTACTGATTCATAGCCGTTGGAATCAGCTCATTTGCGGATGTGGAGAAGAAGATATGGGCAAAATACGAAAACAGGTCAGCACAGACGTCATTGCACATCAGCCAACTTGATGGTCGATTTCTTCAATATTGGAGGCTTTATCTGATCACATGGTCTTCTAGACAAATGTTCCCCTATCAGTTAGTGATCCATAGCCGTTGGAATCAGCTCAGTTTCTGATGTGTATCGGACGATATGGTCAAAATGCGAAAACTGCTCAGGACAGACGTCATTGCACATTAGCCAACTTGATGGTTGATTTCGCTAGGGAAAACGACTCCGTTTCAAGAAGTATAAAACATGAAAAAGATAGATATGCCTCTTAACTTTGCACGGTTAAAATTTCAGCCTTATTACTTCAGTGAAACTCCAGATATAGCTGATATGGCAAAAGGTGTCGGAACTGGAACTGAACTGGATTTGCCCTTAATTCTAGTAATCTGAAATCACTCAAAGAAACTTGTGAAAAACACCAAATTACATAAAAATATAAAAGATCATAAACACAATTAGACTAAACAATAATAAATCGTATTTGACACAAAACAATAATAAAACATAACTAAAAACTATATAATTATACGAGTTATCACACCCCCACACTTAGATTGTTGCTAGTCCCTAGCAACGACTCAATAAAAATAAAATAAGAAAATCTAATCTAATCCATTTTCGTAGGAAATCACGGTGGCACTTAGCATGTGACACAAGCCTTTAAACCCCTAGGTGTCCCTAGTGGACGAGTTTAGTCTCGTGAGGGTTTACTAGGACGATACCCACAAACATTGAAAACATAAGAAAAACTAAAAATAATAATTATAACTAATCCTTCCAATATAAATTTGAGATAATCATTGGACAAGTCTTAAAAACTAATCAATAGCTTAAAGAAATTCACAAAAAATCTTGCTTGAATGTAAATAGTTTGAGTTAAGCCAATATTAACATAACATATTTCAATCAAAATAATGCATATTCAAACTTAATCTCAACTTCTCACATGGGATACTCTCTTGATTTTCACTCTTTAAAGTAGTGGTAAAGTGTTTACACTCAATCAATCTCATGAAAACACTTCTACCATATGCTTGCTTGTCCACCTATTCTCCACTAAAAGATCATGCAACTTCATAAATCAAGAGGTCTTTAATCAAGGTTGTAATGGGGCCAAGGGGTTTGTAATGTGGTTGAAGAACAAAAGGATAAAGATATCACAAAGGTTCCAAAGAGTTCATAAAGTTTAGAGACATAAAAAAAATTATACAAAGAAACTTCTCAAAACTCTTTACAAGTACATAGTCACCTAGGCCGGATATTCATGTTGGGCCTTTTCTTCATTCTAAACAACTTTGTAACATCTTTTTCTTTTTCCACAAATTCAAGAGATGATTCATATATATATTTTTTTTACATAGGAATGTATTTTCCAGTATTCCATTTCTTTTTCTCTTGACTTTTCTTTTCTTTTCCCCCCACACTTATTTCTTGTTTCTAACCAAAAAAATATCCCTTGTCTTTGCAACTGGTCTCAAATCATGCTAATTCATCTTTGGAACAAAGATAAAGATATAAGTATATTTAGGTTAGGGACAAGTTATGGTTACCAAAGAGATAGCTTATTCAATGTAGGCTCAAACTGGTTCACTAAGGGTGTGTTCTCTTGGAACATCAATAAGGGATGGCTGTTTGGCTCTGGTTATAATCCTAATGCCTCTATCATATTCATGTTGTCACATGTATCAATATAGTCTCAAACGGTTTAAAGCAAGTTCTAGAGAATCATGTAATCATAAGAGCACTCAAGAAAGAAATTAGATTGATTTGTATAATGTATCAATCATTATAGGCTTAAAAACTCACAAGGATGATTATACAAGTCAGATTAAGTCTAAACATGCTTCTTTCTCAATCAACATATCATATTAACATTGGCTCATAAAAAGGTTGACATCAAGCTCAATTCTCATGAAAATCTTCTCACTAATAAATCTGTTTTAGACTTATGCAATTCATATCTCATCATTGTATTAAAAAGGAACTAAAACTCACAAAAAAAATAATAATAATAAAGAAAAAAAAATAGTAGACAAAAATAAAAGAAATCCTAAATCATTCCCCCCCACACTTAATTCTTACATTGTCCTCAATGTAAGTCTATTAACTCAAATGAAAGAATCATGTGTAAGAAAAAAGAACTAATAACATAAGAATAGGAACAACTAAGACTCAAAACAAAACAAAACCATGCAACCTAAATAATCCTAAAATACTAAACAAAAATTAACAAGTAAACATAAAAAGATTAAAATCAAACTGACAAGGTATGTCTCAAGTCTCCCTTACTCAGACCTTGTTCAGAATGAGTACTTCTAAATTGCTTAAAACACAACAAACTTTTTTTTTTTTTTTGAAAAGAAGAAATCAAACTGACAATGTATGTCTCAAGTCTCCCTTACTCAGACCTTGTTCAGAATGAATACTTCTTAATTTTTTTATTTTTTTTTTTTTAAAATTAGCAAAATATGTCCCTTACCCCCTACTAAAATATGACATTGTCCCCAATGTCAAATTTTAAAGGTAGAATTTAGGAGATATTACCTGCAGAGGTTGCTACCCACTTATTATAACTGAGACACAACAAGCAAAATGTTAGATAATGTCACAAAGACAAAGTGCAATCCACTCCTTGCTCGTCCATATCTCTTTTTCTTTTTCCGAGCGTTTGCGAAACAACCGTAGCAGATAAACACTCATAAGCTTGGAGCTTTTTGAGTAAATCTTCAATGGTTGTAGCAGAAATTATGGTTCTCCTTGCCTCTGAAAACATGAATCCATTATCCACAGCATTATCTAAATATGAAAGCAAATTATTAAAATAACCATTAATATTAAGCAAACCAATGGGTTTCTTATTTGTGACCAAAGATGACCAAGAAGCCACGCAAGCTATTTCTTCCAATGTACCCAGACCTCCTGGTAAAGCAATGAATGCATCGGCAGAATGGTACATGATTGTTATCCGTTCAGGGATACTCCAGACTTGTATTTCCTTACCCACGGTAGGTCCACAAAAACTTGTGAATAGTTTTGGCACGATTCCTAGAACTGGACTTCCTCCGGCGTGTGCTGCTGTAGCGACTGCTCCCATTAAACCCGTACTACCGCCTCCATAAATCAACTGGATCTTTTGTTGGGCAAGTATTACTCCAACTCTTATGGCTTCATCAGCGAATATGTTATTTTTCCCTGGATAAGCACCTCCAAAGACACAAATTTTTTTAATGCGTTGGGACGAAGTACTTTCCATTTTTTTTTCTTTTTTTTTTTTCGAGTGCCTGCAAGAGAATGAGTACATGGTGTAATATATAGAGGACTGAGTAGTGAATCAGACAAGAGTAATAATGTCGCCGAAAGTGTATCTGACCTGTCAGAAGAAAATGTTAACCTAACAAAAGATTTTTGCGTGATTTCAGGAAGAAAATCAAAAAGAGAAGAAAAATCGACTGTAAAAGTCAAGAGTAATAATGTCGCCGAAAGTGTATTTGACCTGTCAGAAGAAAATGTTAACCTAACAAAAGATTTTTGCGTGATTTCAGGAAGAAAATCAAAAAGAGAAGAAAAATCAACCGTAAAAGACAAATAAAAAAATGAGAATAATTACACAAATCGAACAACACGTAAATTAAACCAAAATGAAGTTATTGCAAATCAAACCAAAAGCTGAGAAGTCATTTATTGTAGTTGTGATTGTGGCTCACATCTTCCTCTGGTTTTACGTCCAGAAACGGCTTAAACGCCTTCTATGAGTCGAGGATATGCTTCCCATCCAGTTTTCTTACAAGCTGGCAAACAGGGTCTTTTAACATCAGATTCCCAAGATGTTGCCATTCCCTTTGGAATTGCGGCCATAAATCAAGAATTTCTCTTTGTACGTCTCCACTAGGATGCGTCTCAAGAGAAAGTTGGATATTACCCAAATTCTCCTTACTCAGTCCATCCTTAATGAATTCAATTTTATCATCTCGATTAGAGGAAGGAATCCCAATAGAACGACATTTACCGTTACACGTCCATCTTGCACATTTGTGGCAATTTGAACTCATGCGCTTTGCTCGTCGCTTCTTTGCAAAAGTGCTTCTACCTGTACCTGGTAAATGCAAAACAGGAAGATATTCATCTTCACGTACCTTGGCTTCAATTATCCAACGTATGTCTGCAGGAATCCCTTTGTGCATAAGCATTCTTAATCTTTCAAATCGAACTTGGTAAAGCTTCAGTAAAATATTTCGAGGAAAAGGAGGAAATCGTTTCTGCAATCTTGTGAGAATATCATCCATCCTGAAAAAAAAAATAAAAGAGAAATTGAAAGAGAAATTTATATACAATATCAGTTTTTTTTGGGTAGCTGATGGAACCGACTTAAATAATCACGGAGTACCGTTATCCGCCATTTAACCGGGGTAAAAAATTAAAAATTATATTTACATCTAGTTATTTTCAAAACCAGGATCAGAAAGAAAAACAACATAAAAAAACTCAAAAACAAAACACTCTAAATAAAATCCTAAATTTTTCCCCCCACACATAATTCTTACATTGTCATTAATGTAATGCTATTATCCCCCAATGCAAGAATTATATGTAAGAGAAAAGAACTATTAAACAAAAGAAACTTATGCAGCCTAAATGAACTTAAAAGCAGTAAACACAATTAACAAAGAAACATAAGAAATAAAATAAAAATAATAAAAATAATAAAAGAAAAAGGAAAAGAAAGAGAAAGCAAATCTGAATATGGAAGGTTGGCAATTTCATCTTTAATTGGGCTGCCTTCCCAATTAACACTTGAGTTAGTGTTTTGAATCTAACCAACACCCTTTCTTGGCTTTTTAGGCTTGTCAGGCTCATACATGAAATTTCCCAAATTTATGCGTTTAAGAGGAAGCTTTCTTTGCACAACAGTGGATGCATTCTCCATTACAAGTATTATTCCATCATCCTTGGTGGTGCATATCTCATCGAGGAATGGTGCATCTTTTGGTACTTGTTGAATGACATCCACAAACAAATTGTTTAAGGTTTCCAGCGTGTCTTGTTCATGTTCATCCTCCTTGAACTTTGCAAATCTACTAGGAAAAGGTGGAGAAGAAACATTAGTAAAAAGTGGAACTTTAAACGTTACCTCAGGTGCCGAAATACTCTTATTTGTATTTGTGGCTTCATTATCCTCAAGAATAGAATCCATCTCTAATTCTGTCTCATCCTCATCTTGTTCATCATTCCTCAAGGTCACAATAGTAGTATTCTCCTTTGGGTTAATCATTGTTTGGGCAGAGAGTTCTTCAGATCTTTGTGCTACCCATACCACCATACTACTAGCCAATTGGCTCATTTGCTTTTCCAAACTCTTGATGCTTGCCCTTGTTTCCTGTTGAAATTGCAAAGTATTAGTAACAAGAGAATCGACAAGATCTTCTAAAGAAGTACCTGAGTTTTGAGTCATATGTGGTGGTTGAAGAAGATCTGGTTCTTGAGACCATGATTGATTGAAGCTAGATGGATGAGTGTAATTGGCATAAGGATATACTTCTTGGTAATTTTCTGAGTAGCCATAATTAGTATGATCCCACCATCCCTCATGGTAAGTGTTTGAGTAATGATCATACTGTTGGTCTTGGAACACATGATGGCCTTGACATCCTCCCATGGCCAATTGTTGAACTGGGTAGGTGAGATTGGCTTGTTGATTTTCCATGTTCATGTATGCCACCAACTCTTCAAGTGTTAGATTGCTCAATTCCATCGTTTTTTTTTTTTTTTTTTTCAAAATTTGATAAGAAAAACTTGTATGTACAAGAAAATAGAACTAATTAGAACTAAAAATAAGAATAAACCAAGTAACAAATAAACTAAAGAAAACAATCCCCGGCAACGGCGCCAAAAACTTGATGCACCCAAAAGAGTGTATCTTATTTAACCTTGCACTAAAAAGATCAATTGTAAGTATAATGATTAGCAAGGGTCGAGTCCTCAGGGATTGGGTTTTAATCTATGAGTTATTAGTTTATAACTTACGTTCAAAGAAAACAATAAAAGAAAAGGGGTTTTTGAAGCCAGATTTAAACTAAAGTAAATAATAAGAATAAGATGCAAGGCGGTATAACCAGCCAATAAAAATATATATACTAAATTAGGCGGTATAACCAGCCAATAAAAATATATATACTAAATTAGGCGGTATAACCAGCCAATAAAAATAAAACAAAGTTAATATACAAATTAGGCGGTATAACCAGCCAATAAAAATAAATATACTTTTAAAAATAAGCAAACTAGAAAAGTAAGAAAACAAGTAAGTAAGAAGAATCAAATATGAAAAATATGGTTAAGGTTTCATTCTCCACCACTAGACATCATTAAGAATCAATTTCAGATCTATCAATATCAACCAACTATCAAAGTTAACAACCGTAGATAACAACAAGCTCTGTTATCCCAATCTTTCCTTAGTTTGTCGTTAAATAGAACAAGCTCTCTATTTAATCTCTAACCATTAAACAACCTAGAATAAGCTCTCTAAATTCAATTTAATGGTAGCTTTATGATGAGAAAGATAGGTTGATCTAAGCAACAAACACATAAGCTCGGATTGTTCAACTTAGGTTATGTTCCACTTTGCAATTATTGAAAACTTGACCATAATCATTAATCACAAATTGCCACTTATGAATAGGAAATCAAGACAATTACACGGATCAAGACTCCTAGACTAGCAATAGATAATTATCAAGATCTATCTAGTTGTACACCTAAATAAATCAAGACAACATCATGAACAATTCTTGTAGAAGAACATAAGCAACTTTGATAGAAAATTAATGATAGATAGAATCTGAAAATCAATCACAAAACATGTCTAGGGCTTTGAAATCACCCTTAACCAAATAGAAGTTTAGCCTAGCATAGGCATTGTAAACATAAAATTAAAGAGAATCTAAGAAGGAAATAAAAGAAAGAAAGAAGAAGAAGAAAATAAAGAAAAAGAAAACTAGAGAAAAGAAAGAAGAAGAAAACTTAGAGAATTTTATTACAATGGCTAATATCCTACCAATGTACAATATGATTCTCTACAATCATCCAAGGCCCTCTATTTATACACATTTTGGAGGGCTAAATGACAAGAGACAAGCTTTACAAATTTCAAAGGTAGGTATAATAGGTGGGTGCATTTTTCTAACAATTTTCGTCATATTGTATGACCATTTTGATCAGCCAACTTGATGGTCGATTTTGTCAATCTCGGAGGCCTGATCTGATCACATGGTCTTCTAGAAAAATGTTCCCCTATGAGTTACTGATTCATAGCCGTTGGAATCAGCTCATTTGCGGATGTGGAGAAGAAGATATGGGCAAAATACGAAAACAGGTCAGCACAGACGTCATTGCACATCAGCCAACTTGATGGTCGCTTTCTTCAATATTGGAGGCTTTATCTGATCACATGGTCTTCTAGACAAATGTTCCCCTATCAGTTAGTGATCCATAGCCGTTGGAATCAGCTCATTTTCTGATGTGTATCGGACGATATGGTCAAAATGCGAAAACTGCTCAGGACAGACGTCATTGCACATTAGCCAACTTGATGGTTGATTTCGCTAGGGAAAACGACTCCGTTTCAAGAAGTATAAAACATGAAAAAGATAGATATGCCTCTTAAATTTGCACGGTTAAAATTTCAGCCTTATTGCTTCAGTGAAACTCCAGATATAGCTGATATGGCAAAAGGTGTCGGAACTGGAACTGAACTGGATTTGCCCTTAATTCTAGTAATCTGAAATCACTCAAAGAAACTTGTGAAAAACACCAAATTACATAAAAATATAAAAGATCATAAACACAATTAGACTAAACAATAATAAATCGTATTTGATACAAAACAATAATAAAACATAACTAAAAACTATATAATTATACGAGTTATCAATTTTCATTTTGCTTCTTGACTTGTTTGCATCTCCATGCCATGAGCTTGTACATTTTGATTTTAGTATGCCATGTGCTTGTAAAAATGCTATGACAAAATGCCATCATTTGAGGTACATGGCTATTCGGCTACTCCATATTGATATGCCTTGCATGTGCATTTTCACCTTGCTTCTTGACTTGTTTGCATCTCCATGCCATGAGCTTGTGCATTTTGATTTTAGTATGTCATATGCTTATGAAAGTTTCATGACATTATGTATCTTAATATGAGTTATCATGTACTTGTGCCATTTACTAGATAGGATTGCATTAGAGTATCATGTAGCTACATTTGGCCACTTCATGCATCCCTTGCCTTACCATGCATTTGCAATTTGTTTAGGTAACATGCTTTGCATTATCATATCTTGAAATTGTGTATTAGTTGCTTTTTGTTCCAGCATTGACATTAGTTTCATTGGTCATTGTATGTTCATAGTATTGCTATGCATGTTCATTACATTTTAGGTCTAGGCCATGTTGATATTGCCATGCATATTGGGTCTTAAATCATATTGGTATTACCATGCATTGCTATGCTACTTAGGTCTTAGGTTACATTAGCATTTTCATGCATATTCATAACATATTAGGTCCAAGTCATATTTTCATTATCAAGCATTG
This sequence comes from Fremontodendron californicum, assembly GCA_030761205.1. NCBI lineage: Eukaryota > Viridiplantae > Streptophyta > Magnoliopsida > Malvales > Malvaceae > Fremontodendron > Fremontodendron californicum. Next base: position 9,347,547 of record JAULJL010000037.1, read on the forward strand.
CATGCATATTAAGTTAGGATAGCATTTATTGCCATGCAAACTCATGCTAGGCAGTTAGGTTATTTTCAAATTGTCATGCATTTCCTTTACCATTTAGGCTTTAGACCATGCATTTCATATATTTCATTTTCTGTATGTTCATGCATTCCATGTCATTGCCACATGATTTATGACTTAGGCCAATCAATGGCTCAAAGTCATGCTCTCTTGAGCATACTTGTGGAAAATTAAGGAATTGTCAAATTGATTATTCTACCTTTGTGGTTTTTTTTTACTTAGCCAATTTTTTTCCAAGGTTTTTAAATGTTTAGCTACTGTCCTTAGGTCTTTAGGATGATCTCCAACAATTTTTACTTTGATTTTTGAATGACTTTATCAAAGGCAAAAATGTGTTTTGACAAAACAGTTTTTTTAACCTAGTACTTGAACTTCCCCGATTTTTCTAGGAAATCATCTTTAATCAAAAAATTAAGCCAATTTTTTCTCTTGTATTTTTACATGTTCTGAGTCTCCAGTACTTTTTTTATATGTTTTTGAATTTTTAAAAATAGAAAAAAAAAATCATGTGACAAAACCGGACAGTAGAGGTAGATTTGAAATCAAAAGAGAAATAATGGTTGAATTTGGCTAAGGCATTTAGAGGAGGTTGGTTAGAAGCTTTAGCCACTGTCTTAGGGTAGTTTTTAAGCCTTTTTAAACTTTAAAAATGATTTTATAAATCTTGGGTTAAGGGTGGTCAAGTCCTGGGATTTTAAACTTAGGAAATTAGAGTCATTTTAAAAGGGTTTGGGTAAAAATTTTAATTTTTATTCAAGTTTTTCCTCAAAATTGTTTTCAAACAATCACAAAGTTTTGTTTTTTTAGAAAATCTAATTTGACATATTTTCCTAAGGTAGCCGGATATCTTTTTAGATATACGAATTTCTTTATTTGGATGAAAATATATATTTCCATGCATTGCATTTTTCATGTTCATACATTTTATTTAAATGTGTGATTTTTGCTATGATATTTTCCATGGTATTATTATTATTTTAATTCACATCTTATGATCTTATATTGAATGTTTCATGATATCCTATGCTTTTTATTTAGTTATTTTTTCATATTGTTTAGCATATACTATGTTCAGGCATTTTTATTTTCATTTTCATGCATATTTTATGATAGCATTATTTTATGTTTCATGACATTTCATCATATTCCATGTCATCTAGGTTTAATTATTTAGAATATGCCATGTCATTTAAAATATGCCATATCATTTAGAATTGCCATGTCATTTAAATCATTTTATCTCATTTAGAATATACCATGATACTTAGGATTTTTCATTTTACCTAGAATATACTATGTCATTTAAATTATGTCATATCATTTAGGTTGCATTACATTATTTAGACTTTGCCCATGTCATTTTATTTATGTCATACATGTTCATGTTCATATTTTTAAATGTTTTGAAAAAAATAATGATTTTCAATAAAAATAAAGATATTTCCGAGTTAAAATAATTCATGAGTTCTCTACCGGATTTGCTGGAGGGAATATCATCAATTATCATTAATAAAGGAATATCTTTCTTTCAAAAAACGAGAATGATTCGAAAAGTTTTTCAAATGAATAAAAATTTCTATATTTTGCCGATTTTGTCGGAGAATATAGAAAAATTTTGAATTAATAAATTTCGGATCATTTTCAATTAAAAATTGAAATATTTTTCTTAAATTTGGGAATTAACTTGAAATACTAAATTAAAAACCAACTTTTTATCGAGACTTGAGATAACACATGATTAATAAGGTACCGTTTTGTACGGGCGTTGTGGGGGTGCTAATCCTTCCCCACACGTAACCGAGTCCCAAACCCGATTCTTCGATTTTCTCTAGTTTATAACACAGACTTGAAATTGGTTTTTAAAATGTTTTAATTAATTTTAAAATGTTTTAAAAATCGGTTTTAATAGGTGACCGATCACACCTAGCTAAAAAAGATTGGTGGCGACTCCATATCTTTTTATGAGACCGTTTTATACCCTCGACCTTTTATTTCAATTTAGAGGAATTAAGTCGTCTTTTCCTCTGCTTCTGTTTCTCCGCGATCGGGATCACGTATCGACACCTTCGTTTTTCTAGATGAATTAAGTTGACTTTTTCTTGTTTTTTTAATGTCACGCTTAACGAATAATAAAGTCTTACGATGAGACTTGTTATGTTGTTTTTTTAGGTTGCGACAAACCTCTTTAAATACATCATTTAAAAATAAAATAAAAAACTAAAAATAATTAATAAATTATTTTTTTTTTATTTTTTTCGAGAGCGGGTCGGGTATGAATCCTAAATCGACTTGCAAGTTAATGTGCAGATCAACCCCTTTAAATATATCATTTAAAATTATAATAATAAAAATAAATAAATTGTTTTCGTACAGGTCAAGTACGGATCCTAAACCGACTCGCGAGTTAACGTGCGGATCAACCACTTTAAATAAATGATTTAAAAATAAAAAACTAAAAAAAAAAGTAATTAATAAAAAAATTATTTTTTAATTTTTTTTTTCGAACAAATCGAATACCTAAATCGACCCGTGAGATCAACCTTTTTTAGTACATCATTTATAATTAAAATATATACATAAAAAAATATTTTTTTAAAAAACTCGGCACGTGTAGAGCAAAGGAGCTCAACACATGGCGGGTAGGACCCATTAATTTTTTTTGTATATTATATAATAGAGAAGGACAAAACTGCCCTACCCTATTTGAAAAAAGTTCCTTGGATCTCTAAGGACTCAAAAATCATAATAGTAGATGTTAATCTCCTCCTAAATCCAGACGGAACGGGTTCGGAGTAGACCTACTCATGGGCCGAGCCAATGGCCCATATTTTTTTTATCTTACCTAGGCCCGGCTCGTCGACCCACATTACTATTCAAATAATATTAAGAAAATAAAAAATATATTTTTATATTTTTAGAATTAAATTTAAATCAAAAATAATTTTATATTATTTGAACAGTGATCTGAGTTGGACCGATCTGGATCACTAAAAATCCTACCTAGACAACAGGTCTAGTTCGAAGATTAAAATATGAGAATGAGACTAATGAAGGAGAAAGAAATGAAATTTTCGTCGAAGACACGACGAGGCGATGAATGTAATCCTTGCCTAGACCTGTCCACGAGCCGGGTAGCCCACCCGGTAGGTCCAAACAGTATTGGGTCGGGCCTGGACAAGGTTTTTTGTAATTCGAGTAGGTACGGCCCGAATTATATTTATTAAATAGAAAATATTTTTTATTTAAATTTAATTATAAAATATATATATATATATTAATATAAAAATAATATTTTTTAAATAGTGAAATGAGCTTACGGGCCGGCTCGAGCCCAACCCATGGACAAGTACTGCCCATATAATTAACACTTAAATAAAAAAAAAATAGACCTTGTACTGTACCACTTCTCCCAGTTTGGTACTTAAAGAATTTGTGGTCCTAATCAAGTACCTGTAGTATAATTTCGTCAAACAAATTGATACCTTGCACTAACACTGTTAAATAAATGCTGACGTGGCAAATAACACCCAATGAGATCGTGACACATGGCAAAAATAACATGTCAACGCCTACTCTATGATGCCACGTCATCATTAAAAGAAAAAACGTTAAAAATTCAAATAAAATTAAATTTTAAAAAAATAAAATAAAATAAACATCCATAATTTTTTTTATAAAATTTAAAAATTTGAAAAAAAAATTATAAAATTTTTAAAAATTCAAAAAATAGGAAAAATTATAAAAACAAAAATCAAGGAATTTTAAAAGATCACAATTTTTTTTTAATTTAGAAATTTCAAAAAAAAAGGAAAAATTTATAGAAATTCAAAATTTTTATAAAAATCTAAAAAATTCACATTTTTTTATAAAATAATTTAGAAAATTCGAAAAAAATTATAAAAATTATAAAAATTCAAAGAAAAAATGGAACAAATTATAAAGATTCAAAAAATCTAAAAAAAGTAATTTTTTTTTAATTTCAAAAAACAAATAAAAAATCAAAATTTTAAAAATATATAGAAAATTAAAATTTAAAATTTAAATTGAATATTTTTATAGATTTTTAAAAATCTGTAAAAAAAATAAAATTAAAAAAAAAAAGTCTAAAAAAAAGGAGGAAGAGAAAGAGAAAGGAAAGGGAGAAGGGAAAGGAAGAGAGAGGAAAAAGAGGCAGGAGGGTCGGCCGACGCAGCCTGATAAGCCTGAGGCAGATCCGATGCCTTTATCTCACTTTCCGCTAGGGGTGAGCATTCGATCAGTTCGATTTTAAAATTTCGAAAACCGATTAAACCGACTAAACCTATAAAATCGACCGAACCGACCGACAAAGATTCTAAAACCGAAAAAATAAAATCGACTTAAGTCGATCGGTTCGGTCAGTTTAATCGATTTTAACCATTTAAAAATTATTTATTTATTGTATATTATATATTATATAATATATATTATATTATATTATATAATATAATTTTAAATTATTATATAAATATATTATATTATATTTAAAATAAAATTAAAAGCGTTGATTAGTTCGGCCTATTCGGTTATCAATTTTAAAAATCGACAATCGATCGAACTAACTGACTAAACTGATTTTCAAAATCGACTAATTTCAAAACCGAATTAATCGAACCGAATTAACCAAATTTGATCAGTTCGATTGGTTAAATCGGTTCAAACCGATTAATGCTCACCCCTACTTCCCGCCTCTCACTGTCCCTCTTTCCCTCTCTCTCTCTCTCTCTCTCCCCTCCCTCTTCTCTCTCTATTTTTTTTCAAAATTTTTAAATTTTTTAAGAAAATTCAAAAAGATTAAAATTAAAAGTTTTTTAATTTTATAAATGTTTCATATTTTTAGATTATATATATTAAAAATTTTCATATATTTTTTAATAAAAATGAATTAAAAAATATTTTTTATTTTTAAACTATTTTATATTTTAAAAAATATTTGAAATATTTTAATTTTTTTAGATTTTTTGAAAATTTTTATGACTTTTTTTATTTTTTTTCTCTTAATAATGACGTGACTAGCATTAATGTTGTATTTTTTGCCATGTATCATCACTTAATTAGATGTTAATGTCACATAATCCATTTATTTAACGATGTTAGTGCGAAGCATCAACTTATTTGACGAAATTATAGTATAGGTATCTGATTAGGAACAAAAATTCTTTAAGTACCTAAGTGAAAAAAGTGGTATAGTTCAAGGGTCATTTTTTTATTTAAGCCTATAATTAATAAAAATATTTTATATATTATAATTTTATAGATTATTAGTTTATTTATAACTTTTAAAGTTATAAAATATTAAAAATATCTAATATAAAAATAAAATAAGTATAATTTGATAAAAATGAAATAAGTAAAATTTTATTTATTGAACTTTTGTGTTTTGAATTTATATTTATTTATTTTTTGTATTTGTAATTGTATGTTATCGATTTTTTTTATTTAAATTGTGGTTATTTAATTTTTTATTAATTTAGAAAATAATTAAACATTTTAATATATATTTTTAATCAAAAAATATTTTCTTAAATTTTTTTAAAAAAGGGAACAGGGATTTTTTGTCCCTGTTAAATCCTAACGGGGGCGAGGAATTTAGGGCTGTAATCGAGCCGAGCCGAGCTCGAATAGTGAAAAGCTCGAGCTCGACTCGATATTCGCTGCTCGAAACTCGACTCGAGCTCGATCGAATACTATTTTAGAAGCTCGAGCTCTGCTCGAGTTAAAATCGAACTATTCGAGCTCGGCTCGATTAAGCTCGTTTACTCAATTTACAAACTCGAGCTCGAGTTCGAGCTCGAGATCGAGCTCGTTTCATATACAAATTTTTTGCATTTAAATAATAAAATTTTTCAAGATGATATAATGATAAAAAATCTTACACAACAAACCAAATCCAAAATTTTCTAAACACAAAAAGGTAAAAGTTTCAATCAAAATAACATTATTACATCAATTCAAATTATTAAACTTAAAAATAAAATTCTATTCTTGAGGATAATGAAGCCACATATCCAAATAAGAGTACTTCGACACCTGAGGTAACGTTTAAGGTTCCAATTTTTACTAATGTTTCTTTTCCACCTTTTCCTAGTAGATTTGCAAAGTTCAAGAAGGAGGAACATGAACAACACATGCCGGAAATCTTAAACAACTTGTTTGTGGATGCCATTCAACTAGTATCAAAATATGCTCCATTCCTCGATGAGCAATGCACTACAAAGGATGATAAAATAATACCTGTAATGGAGAATGCATCCACTGTTGTGCAAAGAAAGCTTCCTATCAAACGCATAAATTTGGGAAATTTCATGAATGAGCCTGACAAGCCTAAAAAGCCAAGAAGGGGTGTTGGTTAGGTTCAAAACACTAACTCAAGTGTTAATTGCGAAGGCAGCCCAATTAAAGAAGAAATTGCCAACCTGCCATATTCAAATTTGCTTTCTCTTTCTTTTCCTTTTTCTTTTATTATTTTTATAGAACAAGATGAGGTGAGACAAAATTAGAGATAGATTCTATTCTTGAGGATAATGAAGCCACATATCCAAATAAGAGTACTTCGACACCTGAGGTAACGTTTAAGGTTCCAATTTTTACTAATGTTTCTTTTCCACCTTTTCCTAGTAGATTTGCAAAGTTCAAGAAGGAGGAACATGAACAACACATGCCGGAAATCTTAAACAACTTGTTTGTGGATGCCATTCAACTAGTATCAAAATATGCTCCATTCCTCGATGAGCAATGCACTACAAAGGATGATAAAATAATACTTGTAATGGAGAATGCATCCACTGTTGTGCAAAGAAAGCTTCCTATCAAACGCATAAATTTGGGAAATTTCATGTATGAGCCTGACAAGCCTAAAAAGCCAAGAAGGGGTGTTGGTTAGGTTCAAAACACTAACTCAAGTGTTAATTGCGAAGGCAGCCCAATTAAAGAAGAAATTGCCAACCTGCCATATTCAAATTTGCTTTCTCTTTCTTTTCCTTTTCCTTTTTCTTTTATTATTTTTATTTTTATTGTTTTTCTTTTTATTTTTTATGTTTATTTGTTAATTTTTGTTTAGTATTTTAGGATTATTTAGGTTGCATGGGTTTGTTTTGTTTTGAGTCTTAGTTGTTCCTATTCTTATGTTATTAGTTCTTTTCTCTTACACATGATTCTTTCATTTGGGTTAATAGACTTACATTGAGGACAATGTAAGAATTAAGTGTGGGGGGAATGATTTAGGATTTCTTTTATTTTTGTCTACTATTTTTTTATGAGTCTTTTTTATTATTATTATTTTTAGTGTGTTTTAGTTCCTTTTTAATACAATGATGAGATATGAATTGCATAGGTCTAAACTGGTTATTAGTGAGAAGATTTTCATGAGAATTAAGCTTGATACTAATTTTTATGAGCCAATGTTGCTATGATATGTTGATTGAGAAAGAAGCATGTTTAGACTTGATATTGACTTGTATAATCATCCTTGTGAGTTTTTGAGCCTATATGATTGATGCATTATACATATCAATCTAATTTCTTTCTTGAGTGCTTTTATGATTACATGATTCTCTAAAACTTGCTTTAAACCGTTTGAGACTATATTGATGCATGTAACAACATGAATATGATAGAGGCATTAGGATTTTTAACCAGGGCCAAACAACCATCCCTTATTGATGTTCCAAGAGAACATCCCCCTAGTGAACCAATTTGAGCCTACAATGAATAAGCTATTTCTTTGGTAACCATATCCTACACCTGGCATAAATACATTTATATCTTTTCCCTTGTTTTAAAGATGACTAGAATGCTTGAGACATATTGCAAAAACAAGGGATCCTTTTTGAAAATTTGGGTTAGAACAAAAGATAAGTGTGGGGGAGGAGAGAGGCAAAAGTCAAGAGAAAAAGAAAAGGGAACATTGTAAAAATACATTCCCATGAAGAAAAAAAAATTGAATCATCTCTTGAACTTTTGGTTAAAGAAAAGAAAAAGAATGTTACAAGGTTGGTTAGAATGAAGTAAAGGCTCAACATGAAATATTCAGCCTATGTGATTATGTACTTCTAAAGAATATTGAGAAAGTTTTATTTGCAAAATCTTATTTTGTCTCTAAATTCTATGAAGTCTTTGGAACGATTGTGATATCTTTTCCTTTTTATTCTTTAACCACATTATTACCCCTTGGCCCCATTACAACCTTGATTAAAGACCTCTTGATTTATGAAGTTGCATGATCTAAATAGAGAATAGGTGGACAAGCAAGCATATGGTATAACTGTTTTCATGAGATTGATTGAGTGTAAACACTTTACCACTACTTTAAAGAGTGAAAATCATGAGAGTATCCCATGTGAGAAGTCGAGATTAAGTTTGAATATGCACTATTTTGATTGAAATATGTTATGTTAATATTGGCTTAACTCATTTATTTACATTCAAGCATGATTTTTTGTGAAATTCTTTGAGCTATTGATTAGTTTATAAGACTTGTTCAAAGATTGTCTCTAATTTATATTGAAAAGATTAGGAGTAAATTTTTTTAGTATATGTAGTTTATTTATATTTTAGTTTTTCAATGTTTGTGGGTATCGTTCTAGTAAACCCTCACGAGACTAAACTCGTCCACTAGGGACACCTAGGGGTTTAAAGGCTTGTGTCACATGCTAAGTGCCACCGTGATTTCCTACGAAAGTGGATTAGATTAGATTTTCTTATTTTTTTTTTATTTTTTTTTTTGCTCGAGGACTAGCAAAAAGCTAAGTGTGGGGGTATTTGATAAGCTCTTAAAATATACATTTTATGCCTTTCTACCTTTAGTTTTTTTTATGTTTTCGATCTTTATCTTGTTTACTTACATTATGTTTTTGAATTTTAGGTACAATAAGGAGAATGAAGTCAAAAGATGTTAATAATGATGGTAAAGAGCTTACAAAATCGTAATCACAAGATGGAAGAAGACTTGGGAGTCAAAAATATCAATTTCTGGTTGAAAAGCAATCAGGCAGATTTGACCTCCAGAGCTTGTTATAAGGAAAACATGATGATAGACTCTTTGTTTGAAGAAACTTCCTTCTTGACTTTTGAATTTGACTTGATTATCTTTTCAACGATATATTATGGGCCCAAATCGGATAAGAAATGGGCATTCAAAATGGCGCTAGAAGATCTCCCTAAAGAACCCTGCGGCCAGAAAAACCCTAATCGCAAATCTGAAAAAAAGGCAAAAACGTGATTTTTGCACCTCCAGGCTTACTTGTGCGGCAAGGACTTATTCTCAGGGTTTTAAAGCTCTATAAATATCATCTTTTGAGCCACAAACTAGACATCTTTTGAGGAGACTCAAGGGATCATCATTCTTCTTCTTCTTCTCCATTCTTTTATTTTTCTTTTAGTTTTATGTATATATTATCCATGCTTATGTTATGCTAAACTTCTTTTGTTAAGGGTGATTTCAAAGCCCTAGACATGTTATGTAATTAATTTTCAGAATCTATCTATCATTGTTTTCTATCAAAGTTGCTTATGTTCTTCCATTAAAATTGTTCATGATGATGTTTTGATTTGTTTAGGTGGCCAACTAGATAAATCTTGATAATTGTCTAATTCTAGTTTAGGAGTCTTGATCCGTGTAATTGTCTTAATTTCCTATTGATAAGTAGCAATTTGTGATTAATGATTATGGTCAAGTTTTCAGTAATTACAAAGTGGAACATAACCTAAGTTGAACAATCCGAGCTTATGTGTTTGTTGCTTAGATCAACCTATCATTCTCATCATAAAGCTGCCATTAAATTGAATTTAGAGAGCTTATTCTAGGTTGTTTGATGGTTAGAGATTAAATAGAGAGCTTGTTCTATTTAACGACAAACTAAGGAAAGATTGGGATAACAGAGCTTGTTGTTATCTACGCTTGTTAACTTTGATAGTTGGTTGATGTTGATAGATATGAAATTGATTCTTAATGATGTCTAGTGGTGGAGAATGAAACCTTAACCATATTTTTCATATTTGATTCTTCTTAATTACTTGTTTTTTCATTCTTATTGTTAACTTTAGCTTAAATCTGATTTCAAAATCCCCTTTACTTTTGTTTACTTGTTTTTAAGTTTTAAACTATCAACTTATAAACTAAAACCCAATCCCTAAGGACTCGACCCTTGCTAATCACTATACTTTACAATTGATTCTTTTTAAGTGCAAGGTTAAATAAGATACACTCTTTTGGGTGCATCAAGAGTGACAAAAGGTGAGAATAGATTGAAATTCATATTCGAGTACACACCTTCTTATAATCTGATCGGAGCAATGCTTCCAAAGGTAAGGATCATCCCATATGTAATATTTGGCATCACTTTTGATCTTATTTCTTTGAGCTTGTGTTAACTCTTGTGGCAACTTCTTGGTAACTAAGTAATTAACAATATCGGCATACCAAGGAGTTGTTGTACTTATAAAAAGAAGTTGCTCATCTGGAAAGTTCTCATTCAAGGGTAGTGCATCCTCTTCATGAACTAAACGGCTAAGATGGTCCGCAACCAGGTTGTCACTACCTCTCTTATCTTTTATCTCCAAATCAAACTCTTGTAAGAGAAGTATCCATCTAATCAACCTTGGTTTGGCCTCCTTCTTAGTGAGTAAGTACTTAAGGGCTGCATGGTCAGAATATACAATTACTTTAGTACCAATTAAATAAGATCGAAATTTTTCTAAAGCAAATACAACAGCCAAAAGTTCTTTTTCAGTAGTGGAATAGTTCAATTGAGCATCATTAAGAGTTCGGGAGGCATAATAAATGGCATGTGAGGCTTTGCCAACCCGTTGGCCCAAAACAGCTCCAATGGCATAGTCACTAGCATCACACATGATTTCAAAAGGTACATTCCAATCTGGTGGTTGGATGATAGGAGCTGATGTCAAGAGTCCCTTCAATGTTTCAAACGTCTCTTTGCATTTGTCATCAAAGTGGAAAACCACATCTTTTTGTAGTAGCTTGCAAAGAGGTAATGTGATCTTTGAGAAGTCTTTTATAAATCTCCTATAGAAACCTGCATGTCCAAGAAAAGAACGAACCTCTCTCACATTTGTGGGAGGTGGTAAAGAGTGCATAATATCTATTTTAGACTTATCAACCTCTATCCCTTTAGAAGAAATAACATGGCCCAAAACTATTCCTTGTTCTACCATAAAGTGACATTTTTCCCAATTCAAAACAAGGTTAGTTTCCATGCATCTTTCAAGTACAAGTGTATGGTTCTCTAGACATCTATCAAAAGAATCACCATAGACACTAAAATCATCCATAAACACTTCTATGATGTTCTCTACATAATCTGAAAATATGCTAACCATACACCTTTGGAATGTAGCTGGTGCATTACAAAGACCAAATGGCATACGCCGGTATGCAAAAGTACCAAATGGACATGTGAATGTTGTTTTCTCTTGGTCCTCCGGAGCAATGGCTATCTGATTATAACCTGAAAAACCATCAAGAAAACAATAATGAGAATGGCCAGCTAACCTTTCAAGCATTTGATCAATAAAAGGTAAAGGAAAGTGGTCTTTGCGAGTTGTGGAATTAAGTTTAAGATAATCAATACAAACTCGCCATCCTGTTTGAATCCTAGTAGGAACAAGTTCATTCTCATTATTTGTTACCACCGTTACACCTGATTTCTTTAGAACCACTTGGACTGGGCTCACCCATTTGCTATTCGAGATAGGATAGATCACTCCAACATCTAGGAGCTTCAGTATCTCCTTTTTCACAACCTCCATCATAGGAGGGTTCAATCTTCTTTGTGCTTCTCTTGTTGGTTTGGACCCCTCCTCTAACAAAATCAGGTGCATGCACATGGATGGGCTTATTCCCTTTATATCGGCAATTGTCCAACCAATTGCTGTTTTCTGCTCTCTAAGCACCCGGATAAGTCGCTCTTCTTGCAAAGGTGTGAGCTCTTTGGCAATGATGACAGGTAGTGTGTCCTTTTCACCTAAGAACACATATTTCAAGTGGTTCGGTAGTGGTTTCAACTCTAAAGTTGGTGCCTGCAAAATGGAAGGTAGAAGTTTCTCATTAGATAATTGCAAATCAATAAATGAAACATCAAACCTTGCATCTTTAGGTGGCAGTGAGTGTAAAGATTCTAGTGCCCCTTCCACATGGTTACTCAAGGCTAGTTCCCCTTTAGCATTCCATATTTCGAGATGTTTGCTAAGGACTATCTCCACACTATCTTCACCATCTAGCTCATAAGTTTGCTGCACTAGTGAGTCAATTATATCAATATTAAAAACAGAATGCACATCACTAGGATATCTCATGGCCTCAAAAATGTTAAAGCGAATTATTTCACCATCAAATTCCATAGTTAAAGTGCCATCATGTACATCTATTTTAGTTCTTGCTGTTTTCAAGAATGGTCTCCCTAATAGAATAGGTGTGGGATTAGAAGACATCTCATCTTCTATCTCAATAACATAAAAGTCAGCGAGAAAAACCAATTCATTAACCTGTACAAAAACGTCTTCTACAACTCCTCTTGGATAAGTGTTAGAACGATCAGCAAGTTGTATTATAACACCGGTTTCCTCTAATGGTCCTAGATTCAATGAAGCATAAATTTAATATGGTATGACATTAATAGATGCCCCTAGATCTAGCATAGCACGCTTAAACCTGGTGTTGCCTATCTTACAAGGAATGGTAAACATACCTGGATCCTTGCTTTAGGTGGGAGTTTCTTTTGAAGAACAGCTGACATATTCTCCCCCACACTTACCTTTTCATTCCCTTTCAACTTCCATTTAGATGTGCACAACTCTTTTAGGAACTTGGCATATCTTGGCACTTGCTTGATAGCATCTAGTAAAGGAATGTTCACCTCTACTTTCCGAAAGGTTTCCAAATTTTCCTTCTCTTGCTCCTCCTTCTTGGACTTTGCTAACCTGCTAGGAAAAGGTGGAGGAGTTATATAAGAAGGAAAGGATGGTTTAGGAATTACCTTTTTTAGTGGCTCGTTGGAATGTGAAGAGGATGCCATGGTGTTGTTCTCCCCTTGAGCACTATCATTTTGTGGTGTCTCTAGCTGTTTCCCACTTCTTAAAGTTATAGCATTGGCATTCTCTCTTGGATTCACTATGGTTTGGGAAGGTAATTTCCCGGAATCCCTTGCTTGCATTTGACTCACGGTTGTTGCCAATTGCCCCATCTGAGCCTCTAAGTTTCGGATACTTACCTTTGTCTCCCTTGATTCCTGTTGAAGTTGAATTGTATTAGTAGTAAGGGTTTTGATAAGATCTTCAAGAGTCTCACCTGAATTTTTTTGTGGTAGCACTTGTTGTCAGGTTTGATATGGTTGTTGCACTCTTTGCTGAAAACCCAGTGGCCTGTTGTCAAATGGTGGAGGAACAGCTTGTGATTGGATCCCTCCATAATTGAAGTGTGGATGATCCCTCCATACTGGATTTTAAGTGTTGGAGTAGGGATCATATTTCCTTGGTTGGTTCTAAAATCCACCCATGGCATTCACATGTTCATTGGTGTCTTCTTGAAGTGTTGGACACATATCAGTTTGGTGCCCCATGTTTGAACATATGCACAAGACTTTATTTGCTGTATATTACCTACAGCCAATTGTTGAACAAGAGAAGTCAGTTTATCAAATTTTTGTTCAAGGGATGATATACTTACCTCATTGACTTTCTTGGGTTGTGGTGGTGGATCATGTCTCATTGAGAATTGTTGAGAATTGGCTACCATGTTGGAGATTAATGTTCTAGCAGCCCTGGGAGTCCTATCAACTAGAGCTCCCCCACTAGCGGCATCTATCATACTTCTCTCCATGGGCATGAGACCTTCATAGAAGTATTGGATGAGAAGTTGTTCACTTATCTGATGGTGTGGACATGATGCACAAAGTTTCTTGAACCTCTCCCAATATTCATATAAGGACTCTCCATTGTATTGCCTAATCCCATATATTTCTTTTCTAATGTTAGCAGCCTTAGATGCTAGGAAATACCTTTCCAAGAATGCTTTCTTCATATCATTCCATGTAGTGATGGTCCCGGATGGTAGATATTAGAGCCATTCCTTTGCTGAATAAGCTAGAGAGAATGGAAAGGCTCTCAACTTAACTTGCTCTTCCGTGACTCCTGTTGGTCTCATGCTTGAGCAAACTACATGGAATTCCTTGAGGTGCTTATTTGGATCCTCTCCAGCAAAACCATGAAAAGTTGGGAGAAGATGAATCAAACCAGATTTTAATTCAAAAGCTACATCAAGATTAGCATATTCAATGCATAATGGTTGTTGACCCAAGACTGGAGCGGCTAGCTCCTTGAGTGTTCGGTTGTCAGCTGCTGCCATCTCTCCTTGCTCGTCTTGGATAATTTGGATCAACTCCTCGATTGGTTGTTGGTGAGAAGTTATAAATTCCCGAATTTTCCTAAGTCTTAAGTCTTCTTCGGGAGCTTGGAACATTCACTAATGAACAAAAAAAAGTAAATAATTAGAACAGAAAATAAGAATAAACCAATCAACTAATAAACTAAAGAAAGCAATCCCTGGCAACGGCGCCAAAAACTTGATGCACCCAAAAGAATGTATCTTATTTAACCTTGCACTTAAAAAAATCAATTGTAGAGTATTGTGATTAGCAAGGGTGGAGTCCTCAGGGATTGGGTTTTAGTTTATAAGTTAATAGTTTATCACTTAAAAACAAGTAAACAAAAGTAAAGGGGATTTTGAAATCAGATTTAAACTAAAATTAACAATAAGAATGAGAAAACAAGTAATTAAGAAGAATCAAATATGAAAAATATGGTTAAGGTTTCATTCTCCACCACTAGACATCATTAAGAATCAATTTCATATCTATCAACATTAATTAGCTATCAAAGTTAACAACCATAGATAACAACAAGCTCTGTTACCCCAATCTTTCCTTAGTTTGTCGTTAAATAGAACAAGCTCTCTATTTAATCTCTAACTATCAAACAACCTAGCTCTCTAAGTTCAATTTAATAGCAGCTTTATGATGAGAAAGATAGGTTGATCTAAGCAACAAACACATAAGCTCGGATTGTTCAACTTAGGTTATGTTCCACTTTGCAGTTATTGAAAACTTGACCGTAATCATTAATCACAAATTGATACTTATGACTAGGAAATCCAGACAATTACACGGATCAAGACAATTACACGGATCAAGACTTCTAAACTAGCATTAGACAATTATCAAGATTTATCTAGTTGGCCACCTAAACAAATCAAAACATCATCATGAACAATTTTAATAGAAGAACATAAGCAACTTTGATAGAAGACAATGATAGATAGATTCTGAAAATTAATTGCATAACATGTCTAGGGCTTTGAAATCATCCTTTACCAAATAAAAGTTTAGCCTAGCATAGGCATTGTAAACATAAACATAAAATTAAAGAGAATCTAAGAAGAGAATAAAAGAAAGAAAGAAGAAGAAGAAAAATACTAATTATCCAGCCTTTTGTTCTCTCAAAAATTCTAAAACAAAGAAGAAATCAGAATTTTGATGCTTGGAGAAGTGTCAATTTCATTTGCCCCCTTGATCTATATTTATAGGCAATAGCTAGGGCATCAAACAAGTGAATTTCAGCTCTCTCCCTTCAATAAATGCTGACTTGTGGCTAAAGTTAAGGAAAAGTGGCTGACTTTTATGTTTTAAGGAAAGATATAAGCCTTGGCAGCCAAGTTTGAATAAAGTAGGAAAGTTTTAGTCAAAGCACTATTTAATGAAGAGAGATTACAAACTTGGAGCCAAAGTAAGTGTAAGGAAGGAAAGTCTTGGCTGATTTAATTCTCCTACTTTGACTAGGATTAGCTTTAAGGAAAGATACTTGCAATTAATGCAATTAATGCAAGTTGACAACCACTAATCCTTCTTTGACAAGGATAAACATAAATGTCAGCTAGGGTATTAAGAAAAAGATGTGATTTGCGGCTAGGGTTTTTTCTGCCACTAGGGTTTTTAGAGAGATATTCCAATGCCGATTTGGATGACCATTTCTTATTTTATTTAGGCCCATGACCAACTGTTGGAAAGGTAATCAATTGATCTTCAAAAGTCAAGAAGGAAGTTTCTTCGAATAAAGAGTCTAACATCATGTTTTTTTAGCAACAAGCTCCGGAGGTCAAATCTGTCTTCTTGCTTTGCAACAAGAATTTGATCTTTTTGACTCCCAACTCTTTTTCCATCTTGTGATTGTGATTTTGTATGCTCTTTAACATCCTAATTGACATGTTTTGACTTCACCTCCTCCAAAATACCTACAAAGCATAAAAACCTAGTAAAATGTCAAGGAAGTAAGAATCAAAGCACAAAGTATAAGGAAATTATATAGGAAAATGTATGAAATTAAGCACTTATCAAATAGTTTCACCATCATCAACAATACAAGAAAGATAAAGAAAAGAAAAGAGAAAAGAAAAGAAAAGAAGAAACTAAGAGTTGTCAGTTCTTGAGTCTTCAATCTTCAAGCTTCCAATCTTCTTGAGAGAATTTGATGGTGGCTATCTTCTTGGGAGAGAATTAGGTTTCTAGGTGTCTAATCCCTTTTAATCTGACATAAAAGAGTCCTATTTAAAGTGTCCAAGGCGGAGTCCGAAACTTCGTTCCCAAGCAACTAGGTAAAAATCAGGATTTTTTGCTTTTTTTCACGATTTGAGGGTAAAGTTCACGAGTCGGAGCCGCGGCCCTAGGCCACGGCCCCAACTTTCTGTCCGCTGCCTGCAGTTTCTGTCGCCTTCTCAAACTTCGGCAGATGTTTTGACTGGGGAAATCCAATTTTGATGCGTCTTACACCGTTGGAAAGGTATGGAAGTCAGCTTCAAAAGTCAAGAAGAGATTTTTCTCATTTGAAGTATTTAAGACCGATTTTTTCTTGGAAGAATATCCGGACGTCGAATCTGCCTGCTCATTGGAATGCATCGATTTTTGTCGTTTTGCACCACGAAGCTCCAGATCACCTTGGACCTATAAAAACACATAAATAACAACTAAATAACTTATTTTAAACATAAAATGGATAATTAAAATAAATATAAAAACATCTGAAACTAATCAAATCCTTAAGGACTTAGCCGATTTAAAAGCATAAAAGGTGACAGAATAACTATATTTCCTAGAGTTATCAGGTACCATTTTTAAAGACCTCCAGGAATAACTATTCAAAATCATGGATAAGACCTCTGGACGCCATATTCAGAAAATACCCTTGGTTTCACCAGGTCTTCTTCGATTTCTGGTTTCGCCCAAGTTATCTCATTTGAAAATTATCTACGGTTTCTCCTAGATAACTTTTTGACTTCCGTTTTCGCCCAAGTCATCTCTTTGAAAATTATCTACGGTTTCGCCTAGATAACTTTACGATTTCAGGTTCCACCCAAGTCATCTTATTTGAAAATTGTTTATGGTTTTGCCTATATAACTTTTCGATCTATAGGTTCGTCTAGGTCTTTTTAATTTCTGGTTTCGCCAGTAAGACTTCACCAAGATATGATAAGACCCTAAGACCACTGTCGAGGTATTTTCTTCTCTTGCAAATCGAACTTGTTTCCTTAAGACGGGTCGAGCCTTTATTAGTCAGGGAACTCAATTTAAGGACAAAATCTTCTATTTACAGCTTTTTTCGAAGCAAAAAAAAATGATGAAATAAACGGAAATAAAGAAAAAGCAAACTCCCTTTGTTTTTTTTACATGTAACCGGATAAATTATTGTCTATTTATCTTTTCCTGATTCTTGATTCTCAGCAATAGCCAAAGAGGGGCAGCTGTAGACACCTAATTTTGTCCAGGCCCCCTAAACTAGGTAAATTCTTCCTTGTACTTTTTTAGAATGCAGAAAATCTCTTCTCATCTTGCAGATGGTCCTACAAGACTTGTTATTCGGAGTTTAGCATGAAAAGTCCATCCAAAAAAAGTCAACTCTGAAAAATCAACCCCAAAAAGTCAACCACTAAAAAAGTCAACCCTTAATAAAAATCAAGATTTGAAGTTGAATTGAATAATGGTGAAAGAATTTTGATAATTCAAGGTCTACAACGAAAGATATGGAGTTTGGAAGAGGGAGTGCGAAAATTTCAGTGTAGGGGAAGCCTTAATTCGGCAAATTTGGGAAAAAGTGATTAAACAATCAAATTGATCGAAATTGGAGGTGCCAAATGGAACATAATTAATGACTACGGGTATTGGAAGGGCCAATTGGAAGCATAACCAAAGGAAGAGTCAATTTGGAAGAAAAAACCGAAATTAGGGTTTCGGTTATTTTATAAATTTGGGGAAAACTGCAAAGATGGCCCAATTCGGTGAAATTGAAGCCCCCAGTTGATAAAGAATGAGTAAACAAGGACAGCCCAAGGCCCAGTTTGGTGTGAATCCAAAGGAAGAGCTGATTGGAGCAAAAATAGAAAAACAAGAAAATTCTCGAGTTTGAAAAGGGAAAACAAAATCGGAGGAAAATTTGATCGTACAAATTAGCCATTTACGGACCAACTCAAATTCAATATATGAAAAGGCAATAGAAAAATAAAATTCAAAAATCAGACCAGTTTCGAGTAAAAAAGAGGCTTCGGAGGTTGAAGGGCAATATTGGAAAATCCCAAAGATAATCTCGGGAAAATAGCAAATGAGCTTAAAAAATTCTGCAATCTTGCAGTTCTAAGTTTTATAATTTTTGGAAGAGATCGGCGAAGAAAAATTAGGAATCGGAGTTCATTTGAAAAATGGCAAAGTTCAGGTGCACTAAGCCGAAATTCCAGAAGATAATTTCGAAAAAAATAGCAAACGAGCTCCAAAAATTATGAAAACTTTCAGATCTGAGTTTTATAATTTTTTGGAAGAGATTGGTGAAGAAAAATCCAGAATCGGAGCTCATTTGAAAAATGGCAAAGTTCGGGTGCACTAAGCCGAAATTCCAGAAGATAATTTCGGGAAAAATAGCAAACGAGCTCCAAAAATTATGAAAAGTTCCATATTTGAGTTTTATAATTTTTGAAAGAGATTGGCGAAGAAAATCGGGAATAAGAGCTCATTTGAAAAAGGTGAATTTTGGGTGCCACTAATTGAAAAATCGAAGAAAAAATTTTGAGAAAAATAGGAAATGAGCTCAAAAAATTCTGAAATTTCCTGATCTCAATATTATATTTATTTGGATGGGTTGGAAAAAGAAAAACCGGATTTGGGGTCCATTTGCAATAAAATCAAGTTTGGGAGGCCAAAGTGTAATTTTACCAAAGAAACCGAAAATTGTCAATTTGCAAATAAAAAATGTTGAATGGCCTGGAAATTTCCAGCCCATTTCCAAATAGCAGCTGATTCAAAGAGGGAGTGCAATCATCATGGATCAAATGGCTAAGGATGGATAGCAAGTTGACATTTTTACAAAGACTACATTCTCCACTACTTTGCCTACAAGACATTTTAAGCCAATAGGAAGGCTCCAATTTGCATGGCCATGTGAAGAGCATATGAAGTTAATAAGATGATGCCAAATAGGATAAATAATGCCATGTAGGAGGATATTTTTGTAGTAGCCTCCATGATCTTGATAAATGGCAAAGATAATTTATAAGAGATAGGAGACACAAATGGTTGAGGTGGCTTTTCTAGCCAATGGGAGGCTAGGATTCCCTATTTTTAAGCAAAACACCATGCAAATAGGGGACAAGCTCTCTATTTTTAAGGGAAATGGGCATTTGGAGAGGACATTTTTGGCCATGTGGCAAAGGATGTTGGAGGAGCATGGATTGCATGACAAGGGTAAAAAAAAAAAGCTACTCTCTCATGCACAATAAGGGGGTAGCTGGCTATCCACCTTAGGGGGGGAGGAAATTTTTTTTTAAGGTTTTTAAGATACTCTTGAGAGAAAAGAAGGAAGGAAAAGAAAAGAGAGGAGGATTTTCAAATTTTTTTTTTTTTTTTTTTTGCTTAGGCATTTTCTTACTACTTTGATTTGGAAAGCTTAAGCTAGATAGCTATTCTCTTTCTCTTCCATTATTTATTTTATGTTTCCATGCTCTCCTCCATGCTTTGTTTATATGATTTTGTTATTCTTCTATGATTTTCATTTTTATTTTATTTTTTTTCATGAAATAAAATTGCTTTTCAAAACATATTTCAAAAGAGTTATTCTTCTTTTTATAAAATAACAAGTGTTAACAAATTTTTCTCTCTTCTCCCTAGCTTGGTCGAATGGTATGAATATTTTGTGAGCTTGTGCTTTTGCTTGTATGATCTTGCTTGGCTTGTTGTTTGTGAGTTGATTGTGGTAGGGTAGATTCACCTATTTGTTGCTTCATGTTCATGCATTCACCTCATCACCACTTGATTTTTGACTTAAGCCAATCAATGGCTCAAAGCCAAGCTCTTATGAGCATGCTTGTGAAAAATTAAAATTTGTCAAGTTGGATTTTCTAAATTTATGATTTTTCTCATTAGGCAACCCTTGCCCAAATTTTTAGAAATTTTTACCACTGATTTTAGGACCTTAGAGAAGTCTCTAACATTTTAATTATGATTTTTGGACGTTTTTATCAAAGGTCTAAAAAAGTTTTTTGGTTAAGCAGTTTTTTACCCACTATTCTATCTTTCATGAATTTTCGGGTTGGTCATCCTTAGTCTAAAACTTAAGCCAATTTTTTCCCATAGAGGTCGAAATGTTCTAAGTCTCCCATAATTTTTTTAGATTTTTTTGAAATTTTTTAGAAGATCAAAAAAATAGGTTTTCAAGACTGCCTGTGAGAGTCAGAGTTGTTTTTTTAGAATTGGTAACTTTCTGTTTTGGTTAATTCCGTCATAGTATCCATGCTCCAAAAATTAAGCCAATTTTTTTCCATAGATTTCGACATGTTCTAAGTCTCCCACATTTTTTTTAGATGTTTTTGAATTTTTTTAGAAGGGTAAAAAAATCAGTTTCCAAAACTGGTCAGTAAAGTCAGATTTGTTGTTATGAACTAATAATTTTCTGTTTTGTTTAAGGCATTAAGGGAGGGCTGATTTAAAACATTAGTTGCTATCTTTGGTTAATTTATAAGTCATTTTAATCCTAAAATTTGATTATTTAAGAGTCGGGTCAAGGTTGGTCAATCTCGGGTATCAAAACTAGGAAAAATATAACTTTTAGAGGGGGAATTCGGCCAAGAGGCCATTTTTATCTAAAACTTCCACTTTTTTATCGGAGTCCAAAATATGAGTTAGAAAATCCAATTTAGGTCTCTTCCTAAGGTAGTCGGATACCTTTTTAGGTATACAGATGTCCTTACTTTAAGGAAGAAATACATTCCCATGCATTGCATTTAAAAAAAATACTTAATTTGTCATAAAAACGTATTTTTTGGTTTATTAAACATTTGGCGAGAATTAGTTCCCGATCTTTGCCGGGTTTGTCGGGGATGTTAGGAAATTATTCAACACACGTGTTTATAGAATCGAAACGTATGGTTTTCGTTTTACTCGAAATCATGTAAGTGTCGAGTGAAAGAACTATTTTTCAAGCTTTGCCAGGTTTGCTATGGAGTACGGTAATATTTTTCGACATATGCCATTTATGTGATTCCTCACATGAAAAATTTATTCTATGATCATGCATGTTTCATGATATTTACATTTGTCGTTTTAATTATGCATTTTCCATGTTCATGCATATTCTATGACATTTAATTTTTGCTATCTTAGTCATGCAAATCTCATATGTATGAACATTCCATGATGATGTCATTTTAGTCATGCAAATCTCATATGTTCTATGATAAATGTCATTTTGTGATTTTGTAATGTATCATATTATTCTCTATGTCATTCAAGCTCATGTCATCTCCCATGTCCTTTAGGCCTTAGGTTATTTCTCATATGCCATGACATTTTCCATGACATTCTAGAGCGTAGGTCATTTCATGACATTTTAAAAAGTCTAGCTTATTTTCATGCCATGTCCATCATCTTATGCTATGTTATTTTCCATGTCATTTAGAATTTATGTACCATTTTTCATGCCATTTATGCATATTCGGCCATGCCATTGTCTATTCATCCTCCATGTCATTTTTTCATGTCATTTAGAGCTTAGGTGCATTTGCATGATTTATATCATTTTATGCCAAGTCATTTTTCCATGACATTTAAACATTAGGTCATTTCTTATACCATGTCATTATGATTTTACCATGTCACTCACATGCCATGTCATTCACTCACAGGCCATGTCATTCATATGCCATGTCATTTAGATTATGTCATTCATTCACATGCCATGTCATTCATATGCCATGTCATCCATTCATATGCCATGTCATTCATTCATATGCCATGTCATCCATTCATATGACATGTCATTTAGATTATGTCATGTCATTCATATGCCATGTCATTCATAAGCCATGTCATTTAGATTATGTCATGTCATTCATTCATATGCCATGTCATTCATATGCCATGTCATCCATTCACATGCCATGTCATTCATATGCCATGTCATCCATTCACATGCCATGTCATTCATATTATGCCATGTCATTCATTTACATGCTATGTCATTCATTCACATGCCATGTCATTCATATTATGCCATGTCTTTTCATTCACATGCCATGTCATTCATATTATGCCATGTCATTCAGTCACATGCCATGTCATTCATATTATGCCATGTCATCCATTCACATGACATTCATTCTCATGCCACGTCATTCATACGCCATGTCATTTTGTTTGCCACGTCGATTTCATTCACATGACATTCATTCTCATGCCATGTTGTTTGTATGCCATGTTATTTTGTTTGCCATGTTGATTTCATTCACGTGACATTCATTCTCATGCCGTGACATTCATATGTCGTGCTACTTTGTTTGCCATGTCGATTTCATTTACATGACATTCAGCCTTTTGCCATGTTATTTCATTTGCCATGTCATTAAATAATGATTTGCATATTCATAACTTTTTTTAAAATGTTTGCCAAAAGATCATGTTTTTTTACAATAAAGATATTCTCGAGTTAAAATAATTCATGAGTTCTCTATCCGGTTTGTTGGGGAGGATATCATCAATTATCATTACCAACGGAATGTCTTTCTTTCAAAAAATGAGAGTGATTCGGAGATTTTCTAAATAAATAAATTTTTTATATTTTATCAGGTTTGCTGGAGAATATAGGAAAATTTTAAGTTAATAAATTCCAGATCATTTTCAATTAAAAATGGAATTATTTTTCTTTAAATTGGGAATTATTTTAAAATGCCAAATCTAAAATCGACTTTTATCGAGACTTGAGATAACACACGATTAATAAGGAACCGTTTTATACGGGCGTTGTAGGGGTGCTAATCCTTCCCTGCACGTAACCGACTCCCGAGCTTGCTTCTTTGATTTCTCTGGTTTAAAAGCTCAGACATTGAAATTGGTTTTAAAAATGTTTTAATTAATTTTTAAAATGTTTTACAAAACCAGTTTTAATAGGTGACTGATCACACCTAGCCAAAAAAGGTTGGTGGCGACTCCGTTTCTTTTTTCGAGGTTATTTTCAAACCTTCATTTTATTTCAAGAGGAATTAAGTCATCTTTTCCTCTGTTACCCCAAGGTCACACTTAACGAGTAATGTCTCGCGATGAGACCTATAGTTATTTTTTAGGTTGCGACAATATGCATCTTGTTAAAGACATTTTCATCTGCATCATGAAGCATTTGTGTCATCTCTCAAAGCTTTCGGGTATAATTTTCAACACGTTTTCAAGAACCAATACCCAGAATTTTAGAAATGAACAAGTCTTTGGTGGTGATAACCGAAGCCTCTGGTTGAGATATCCAGAGTTTTATAGTTTTAAAAATGAACAAGTCTTTGGTGATGATATCCGAAGCCTTTGGTGGAGATATCCAGAGTTTTACAGTTTTAAAAATGAACAAGTCTTTGGTGGTAATAGTGAAGCCTCTGGTAGAGATATCAAGAGTTTTACAGTTTTAAAAATGAACAAGTCTTTGGTGGTGATAGCCGAAGCCTCTGGTAGAGATATCCAGAATTTTACAGTTTTAAAAATGAACAAGTCTTTGGTGGTTATAGCCGAAGCTTCTGGTGGAGATATCCAGAATTTTACCATTTTAAAAATTCATAATCGGAGCTTATTTGAAAAATGGCAAAGTTCAAGTGCAGCAACCCGAAATTTCCAAAGATAATTCTGGGAAAAATAGCAAACGAGCTCGAAAAATTATGAAAAATTCCAGATCTGAGTTTCATAATTTTTGGAAGAGATTGGTGAAGAAATATCTAGAATCGGAGCTCATTTGAAAAATGGCAAAGTTCGGGTGCACCAACCCGAAATTCCCAAAGATAATTCTGGAAAAAATAGCAAACGTGCTCGAAAAATTATGAAAACTTCTAGATCTGAGTTTCATAATTTTTGGAAGAGATTGGTGAATAAAAATCCAGAATCGGAGCTCAAATGAAAAAGGCTAAATTTGGAAGGCACTAAACCGAAATTTTATAGAAAAATTCGAGAAAAATAGTAAATAAGCTCAGAAAAATGTGAAACTCTAGAACCAAGTTTTATTTTGGATGGGATGAAATTGGGGTCCATTTACTAATAAATTAAGTTGGAGGGCCAAAAGGGCAATTTTATCAAAAAAACCGAAAAGGCCCATTTTTGTGAATAAAAAAAAAAAAGAGGAATGGCCTGGAAATCTCCAGGCCATTTTCAGCCAGCAGCTAATCAAGGTGAAGTGTGATCATCATGGATCAAATGGCTAAGGACGGATAACAAGATGTCATTTTTAAGTGTCCTTGTTCATCTAATGGCCTAGATTGTTGGGAAAAGATGAGCACATATCATCCAAGGGCAAAGGATGTTGGAGGAGCATGAAGGGTGAAAAAATGAAAAAGCCACACTCACTCCCTAAAGGATACAAGGGCCTGCAAAGGCAGTAGCAAAAAAAAGGGGTTCAGATTTTTAAAGAGCAATATCTAAAAGCAAAGAGAAGGGAGAGGGAAAAAAAAAGAGAATGAAAAAATAAGGCATTTTCTTACTAGTCTTTGATTTGGAAAGCTAAAGCAAGGTAGCTATTTTCTTCCATGCTCTCCTCCATGCTTTGTTCATATAATTTTGTTATTCCTTTATGATTTTCATTTTCATTTTATTTTTTTCATGAAATAAAATTGTTTTTCAAAACAAGTTCCAAATGATTTCTTCTTCTTTTCATCAAATAACTAAGTTGTCAAACTTTTTCTACATGTTTTTCACACTAGCCGAAACCTAACTAGTGTTGTTGTGCTTGTTCTTGCTTGATATATCTTGCTTGGTGGGTTGTGGCAGGATAGATCCCCTTACTTGTTGCTTCATGTTCATGCACTCATCTCATCCCCACTTGATTTTTGACTTAAGCCAACCAATGGCTCAAAGCCAAGCTCTCATGAGCATGCTTGTGGAAAAATGAAAGGTTGTGCAAGTTGGATTTTCTGATTTTTTGATTTTTCTCACCATGCATTCCTTGTCCAGATTTAAAGATTTTTTAACCACAGGTTGTAGACCCTTTAAAGAGACTCTAGTATTTTTGTTTTTTTGTTTTTTGGATTTTTCTATCAAAGGTTTAAAAATGGATTTTGACAAAGCTGTTCTTAACTCATTGGTTTGATTTTGGTAAAATTCGGTCATAGTATCCATACTCCAAAAATTAAGCTAATTTTTTCCCATAGAGGTAAACATGTTCTAGGTCTACCTTAATTTTTTCAGAATTTTTGAAAATTTTAGGAGGGCAAAAAAATAAGTTTTCAAAACTGCCTAATGGATTTTGAAAAAGCAGTTTTTAACTCACTGTTTCGGTTTTGGTAAAATTAGGTCATAGTATCCATGCTCCAAAAATTAAGCTGATTTTTTCCCACGGAGGTAAACATGTTCTAGGTCTACCAAAGAAAATTCAGATTTTTATAAAATTTTATAGAAGGGCAAAAAAATAGGTTTTCAAAACTGACAGTGAGGGTCAGATTTGTTTTCAAGAAAGAAACAATTTTCTGTTTTGGTTAAGATATTAAGAGGAGGCTGATTTGGGACATTAGGTACTGTCTAGGGTTATTTTCCAAGTCATTTCTACTATAAAATTTGATTTTATAAAAGTCGGGTCAAGGGTGGTCAACCCGGGAAAAGTATAGCTTTTAAAGAAGGGGGTTCGGCCAAGGCCAATTTTTCATCCCGAAAGTTCCATTTTTTTAAATCCGAGCCCAAAATCTTTTGATTTTGAAAATCCTATCTAAGTCTCTTCCTAAGGTAGTTGGATACCTTTTCAAGTATACGGATGTCCTTACTCTAAGGAAGAAATACATCTCCACGCATTGCATTTTTAAAATATTTTTATTTAATTTGTCATAAAAACTTATTTTTCGGTTTATTAAACATTTGGCGTGAATTAGTTCCCGATCTTTGCTGGGTTTGTTGGGGAGGTTAGGAAATTATTCAACTCACGTGTTTATAGAATCGAAATGTATGGTTTTCGTTTTACTCGGAACCATGTAAATATCATATGAAAGAATTATTTTCCAAGCTTTGCCGGTTTTGTGGGGAAGCGCGATAATATTTTCTGATATGATTCCTCACATGAATAATTCATTTCAAATAATGATGTGTATATGTGATCATGATGTGATTATGAATATTTTATGATGATGCCATTTTGTTGATTTTGCCATATCATTCATATTCCATGTCATTCACATGCCATGTCATTCATATGCCATGTCATTCACATGCCATGTCATTCATTATGCCATGTCATTCATATGCTATGTCATTCATATGCTATGTCATTCACATGCCATGTCATTCATTTTGCCATGTCATTCACATGCCATGTCATTCATTATGCCATGTCATTCATTATGCCATGGCATTCATATGCCATGACATTCATTTTTCCATGTCATTCATATGCCATGTCATTCATTATACCATGCCATTCATATGCCATTTCATTCATATGACATGTCATTCACATGCCATGTCATTCATTATGCCATATCATTCACATGCCATGTCATTCATATGGCATGTCATTCATATAACATGTCATTCACATGCCATGTCATTCACGTGCCATGTCATTCACATGCCATGTCATTCATATGCCATGTCATTCACTTGCCATGTCATTAACATGTCATGTCATTCATTATGCCATGTCACTCATATGCCATGTCATTCGCATGCCATGACATTCATTATGTCATTTCATTCATATGCCATATCATTCATTCGCATGCCATGTCATTCATTATGTCATTTCATTCATATGCCATGTCATTCACATGCCATGTCATTCATTATGCCATGTCATTCATTATACCATGTCATTCATATTCCATGTCATTCATATGCTATGTCATCCATATGCCATGTCATTCATATGTCATCCCTTCACATGTCATGCCATCTAGATTAGGCCATGTCATTCACATGCCATGACATTCATTTGCGCCATATCACTCATATGCCATGTCATTCACATGCCATATCATTCATTATGTCATTCATTCACATGCCATGTCATTCACATGCCATGTCATTCATATTGCCATGTCATCCATTGACATGCCATGTCATCTAGGTTATGCCATGTCATCCATAATACATGCCATATCATCAAAATTTGCCATGTCATTCACATGCCATGTCATTCATTATGTCTTTTCATTCACATGCCATGTCATTCATATGCCATGTCATTCATTATGCCATGACATCCATATGTCATGTCATTCATTCACATGACATCAAAATTTGCCATGTCATTCATTATGTCATTTCATTCATATGCCATATCATCATTCATATGCCATGTCATTCACATGTCGTGTCATTCATTTTGCCATGTCAATCATACGCCATGTTATTCATATGCCATGCCATGTCATTCATTATGCCATGTCATTCATTATGTCATTTCATTCATATGCCATATCATTCATTCATATGTGCTGATATTCACATGTCATGTCATTCATTATGCCATGTCAATCATTCACATGACATTCATTCTCGTGCCATGTCATTCATATGCCATGTCATTTTGTTTGCCATATCGATTTCATTCACATGTCATTCATTCTTATGCCATGTCATTTATATGTCATGTCATTCGTTTGCCACATCATTTACATGTCACGACATTCATCCTCGTGCTATGCCATTTTCGTGCCATGTCATCTTCTCATGCCATGTCATTCGTATGCCATGCCATTTTGTTTTCCATGTGGATTTCACTCACATGACATTCATTCTTATGCCATGTCATTTCATTTGCCATGTCATTTAGTCCGCCAAGCTTAGGTTTTCCATGTCAATTTCGTTCACATGACATTCATTTCTTTATGCTATGTCTTAAATTCTTTTACCATGTCGTAATAAAATATTTGTCATACCATGATAAATATGCATGTTTATTTAATTTTTATCTTAGTAATATTTTTGCATATTCATGATCATTTTCAATGATTTTTGTAATACATGAAAAACAAATAACATTTTTAAAATCAAGATTATTCCCGAGTTAAAATAATTAATGAATTCTTTGCTAGGTATGCCAGGGAGGATATCATCAATTATCATTAACAATGGAATATCTTTTTAAAACAATGATGGTTCGAAGAATTTCAAAATCAAGGAAAAATTTTGTATTTTGTCGAGTCTGTCGAAAAATATGGAAAATTTTATGTTAGTAAATTTCGGATCATTTTCAAAATAAATATGAATTATTATGGAATTATTTTCAAACACCAAATTTAAAATCGACTTTTCACCGAGACTCGAGATAACACACGACTAATAAGGTACCGTTTTATACAGGCGTCGTGGGGGTGCTAATCCTTCCCCGCGCGTAATCGACTCCCAAACCCACACTTGTTTTTCTCTGGTTCAAAGCGTAGACTTTCAAAATTAGTTTTAAAAATATTTTAATTAATTTTAAGATATTTTATAAAAAACGGTTTTAATAGGTGGCCGATCACACCTAGCCAAAAAAGATTGGTGGCGACTCCATTTCTTTTTCGAGGCCATTTTCAAACCCTCCCAATTTTAACTTAGGAGGAATTAAG
Source organism: Fremontodendron californicum (assembly GCA_030761205.1). NCBI lineage: Eukaryota > Viridiplantae > Streptophyta > Magnoliopsida > Malvales > Malvaceae > Fremontodendron > Fremontodendron californicum. The sequence continues at coordinate 9,376,720 of JAULJL010000037.1, forward strand.
TCATCTTTTCCTCTGCTTGTTTTCCCCCTCACTCGAGCGGGTTCTCCTCACCCCGGAGGATCACGTATCGACATATAGGTTTTCTTTTCTACCCAATCAAAAAGAGATGGCATGGGCTACAACAAACATTCAAAACCAACTAGCCAATCTCACACCATAGTTCAACAACTGGCTATGGGTAATGTTCAACAATCAAGGAAGTGTGGAGTATGCTTTATGATGGATCATCCAACCAATTTGTGCCCATACTTCCGAGATGATAATTTTGAACAAGCCTACGATTTAGGAGGATGTCAAGGCCATCAAGGGTTCCAAGGACAATAGTGTGATCCTTACTCAAACACTTACAATGAAGGATGGTGGGATCATACTAATTATGGCTACTCGGGAGATTATCAAGAAGTAGATTCTTATGCCAATTACACTCATCAATTTGTCTTCAATCAACAATGGGATCAAAAACAAGAACTTTTTGAGCCACCACCTCAAAACTCAGGTAATTCTTTAGAAGAACTTGTCAATTCTCTTGTAATTAATACTTTGTAACTTCAATAGGAAACAAGGGAAACAAAGGCAAGTATCCAGAGTTTGGAAACGTAAATGAGCCTATTGGCTAGTAGTATGGTGGAATTAGTAGCACAAAGATCTCAAGAACTCCCTTCCCAAACTATGATTGATCCAAAGGAGAGTGTTAGTGTCACACAACTTGAGGATGAATTAGAAAATCCAAGGGAACCTGAGGATGAGAAAGAACTAAAGATGGATTCAACTATTGAAGATAATGAAGCTACAATTTCAAATAATAATACTTCGGCACCTGAGGTAACTTTTAAGGTTTCAATTTTTACTAATGTTTCTTCTCCACCTTTTCCTAGTAGATTCTCAAAGTTCAAGGACGAGGAACATGAACAACACATGCTGGAAATCTTAAACAACTTGTTTGTGGATGCCATTCAACAAATACCAAAATATGCACCATTCCTCAATGAGCTATGCACCACAAAGGATGAGGGAATAATAATTGTGATAGAGAATGCATTCACTGTTGTGCAAAGAAACCTCCCTACAAAACTCACAAATCCTGGAAGTTTCATGTCTAAGCCAAAAGATCTTAAAAAGCCAAGAAGGGGTATAGGCTAGGTTGAAGAAAATCAATCAAGTGCTAACTAGGAGGCAGCCCAATTGGTGAAGGCATTACCAACCTGCCATACTCAGATTTGCTTTGTCTTCCTTTCTCTTTTAGTATGTTTATTTGTTAATTGTTTGTTTAGTGTTTTAGGCTTATTTAGGTTGCATGTTTTGTTTTGAGTCTTAGTTATTTTTATTCTTTTGTTTATTAGTTCTTTTCTATTACATATAATTCTTGCATGTGGGGTGATAGTATTACATTGAGGACAATGTAAGAATTAAGTGTGGGGGGAAGAATTTAGGATTTTTACGTTAGATTTTTTTTGTTTTGAGTGTTTTAGTGTGTTTCTAGTTCTTTTCAATACAATGATGAGACATGAATTATATAGGTCTAAAACTAGTTTATTAGTGAGAAGAATTTTCATGAGAATTGAGCTTGATATCATTTTTCAGTGAGCCAATGTTAATATGATATGTTGTTTGAGAAAGAAGTGATATTGACTTGTATAAACATCCTTGTGAGTTTTTGAGCCTATATGATTGATGCATTACACATATCAATCTAATTTCTTTCTTGAGTGCTCTTATGATTACATGTTTCTCTAGAACTTGCTTTAAACCATTTTGAGATTATATTGATGCATGTGACAACATGAATATGATAGATGCATTAGGATTATAACCAAGGCCAAATCAACCATCCCCTATAGACGTTCCGAGAGAACATCCCCCTTAGTGAACCAATTTGAGCCTAAATTGAATAAGCTATTTTATTGGTAACCACATCTTTTACCTAGCCTAAATGTACTTATATCCTTACCCTTGTTCTAAAGATGAATTAGATTGTTTTGAGACATATTGCATGAAGCAAGGGAGATCAATTGAATATTGGGTTAGAAACAAGAAATAAGTGTGGGGGGAAGGATGGCAAAAGTCAAGAGAAAAAGAAAATGGAACATTGAAAAGAAAACAAAAGAAAAAAAATACATTCCCATATTGAAAAAAAAAATCATCTCTTGAACTTTTGGTTAAAGAAAAGATGTTACGAAATTGATTAGAATGAAGCAAAGGCTCAACATGAATATTTAGCCTATTTATATGTGCTTACATAAGAGTTTTGAGAAGTTTTATTTGTATGATCTTATTATGTCTCTTAAACTCTAAGAAATCTTTGGAATCTTTGTAATATCCTTTTTCTTTCATTCTTTAACCACATTACAAACCCTCGGCCCCATTACAACCTTGAATAAAGACCTTTTGATTCATGAAGTTATATGATCTAAATAGTGGAGAATAGGTGGACAATTAAGCATATGGTAGAACTGTTTTCATGAGATTGATTGAGTGTAAACACTTTACCACTACTTTAAAGAGGGAAAATCATGAGAGTACCCATGTGAGAAATTGAGATTAAGTTTGAATATGCATTATTTTGATTGAGATATGTTATGTTAATATTGGCTTAACTCAAACAATTTACATTAAAGCATGATTTTTTATGAAATTTTTTGAACTATTGATTAGTTTATAAGACTTATCCAATGATCTTCTCTAATTTATATTGAAAGGATTAGTTGTAATTTTTATTTTTATTTTTTCTTATGTTTTCAATGTCTGTGGGTATCGTTCTAGTAAACCCTCATGAGACTAAACTCGTCCACTAGGGATACCTAGTGGTTTAAGGCTTGTGTCACATGCTAAGTACCACCGTGATTTCCTACGAAAGTGGATTAGATTAGATTTTCTTATTTTATTTTTATTTTGTTTTGCTCGAGGACTAGCAAAAAGCTAAGTGTGGGGGTATTTGATAAGCTCATAAAATACACATTTTATGCCCTTTCTATTCTTAGTTTTAGTTATGTTTTCGATCTTTATCTTGATTACTTATGTTATGCTTTTGAATTTTAGGTATATTTAGGAGAATGAAGTGAAAATATGTTAATAATGATGGTAAAGTGCTTACAAAATCATAATCACAAGATGGAAGAAGACTTGGGAATCAAAAAGATCAATTTTTGGTTGCAAAGCAAGAAGGCAGATTTGACCTCCAAAGCTTGTTGCAAGGAAAACATGATGTTAATTTCTTTATTTGAAGAAACTTCCTCTTGACTTTTGAAGCTTCCTTGAATACCTTTCCAACGGTAGTTTATATGCCCAAATCGGACAATAAATGGTTATCCAAATCAGCTTAGGAAGTGCAAGAAGACGCATCAGAAAAATGGCTGGCAGAAGCTCGGCACTGCGGTGCCTATAATTCGGGAAAAACACGGGAGGTTGTTATCTACGGTTGATAATTTTGATAGTTAATTGATATGGATAGATCTGAAATTGATTCTCAATGATATCTAGTGGTGGTGAATGATACCTTAACCATATTTTTCTCATATTTGATTTCTTCTTACTTATTTACTTCTTACTTTTATTATTTGCTTTAGTTTTAAAACATCTTAAAACCCCCTTTTCTTTTCTTGTCTTTAAACTTTAGTGATAAACTAATAACTTATAAATTAAAACCCAATCCCTGTGGACTTGACCCTTGCTAACTACTATACTTTACAATTGATCTTTTTAGTGCAAGGTTAAATAAGATATACTCTTTTGAGTGTATCATATATTTTATTAATTATGAAAATTAAATTTATGAAAATTATTTATTTATAAATTACGTAATATTAATGCATTTCTAAATGTAAGTTACATATATTTTTTAAAATATTTAAATTTTATTGTATAATTTATATTATTATTTATATGAAGTAAATAATAATAAATAAGAAAATAAAATTATGGTTTTTATTTTATTCTCTCATATTGATTTTTTCACATAGGTTAGTAACAAGTTCGTTTTTTCCTTTTGTTTACTTTTTTTTTTAACGGATCGTATACGGATCCTAAATCGACCCGCGACTCAATGTGCGAACCTATCCCTTTAAATACATCATTTAAAATAAAAAAAAAAATTAATAAAATAATTTTTTTTAAGTTTTCCCCCGAGCCGGTCGGGTACGGATTCTAAACCGACCCGTGAGTCAACGTACGTACCACTCCCTTTAAATACATCATTTAAAATAAACATAATTAATAAAATATTTTTTTTTACATTTTTCTCAGGCCGATCGGTACGGATCCTAGATCGACCCGCGAGTCAACGTGCGGACTAATCCTTTTAAATACATTATTTAAAAGTAAAATAATTAATAAAATAATAAAATAACTTTTTTGATATTTTCTGTGCGAGTTGGGTACAGATCCTAAACCGACCCACGAGTCAATGTGCAGATAAACCCCTTTAATTAGATCATTTAAAAATAAAAAATTAATAAAAAAAACTATAATAAATAATAAATAAAATTCTTTTTTTGATTCTTTTTCAAGCGGATTGATTACGAATTCTAAATCGACCCGCGAGTGAACGTATGAACCAACTCCTTAAATACACCATTTAAAATTAAAATAAAAATAATTAATAAAATAAATTTGTTATTTTCACTTCTTTTTTCTCTAGCGGGTCGGCTACATATCCTAAATTGACCTACGAGTCAACGTGTAAACCAACCTCTTTAAATACATCATTTAAAAATAAAAATAAAACTAAAACTTAAAAATAATTAATAAAATAAATTTTTTTTTTATTTTTCTCCCGAGCGAGTTGGGTATGGATCCTAAATTGACCAGTGAGTCAACATGCAAATCAACCCCTTTAAATACACATTTAAAAATAAAATAATTAATAATTTTTTTCTTTTTTTAACTCTTTTTTTTTGTACGAGTCGGGTATGAATCCTAAATCGACTCGCGAGTCAACGTGTGGACCAATCCCTTTAAATACATCAATTAAAAATAAAATAAAAAAACTAAAAATAATTAATAAAATAAATTTCTTTTTTTATTTTTTCTCGAGCGGGTCGGGTATGGATCCTAAATCGACCTGCGAGCTAACGTGTGGACCAACCCTTTTAAATATATCATTTAAAAAAAAACTAAAAACAATTAATAAAAATAAATTAATTCGTTTTCCCGAACGAGTCGAGTTCGAATCTTAAATCAACTCGTGAGTTATCGTGCAAACCAACTCTTTAAATACATAATTTAAAACTAAAAAAAAAAAAAAGCTAAAAACTAATAAAATAAATTTCTTTTTTTTAATTTGTTTTCCCGAACAGGTGGGTGCAGATCTTAAACCGACACGTGAATTATCATGCAGATCAACCCCTTTAAATAAATAATTAAAAAAAAAAAAAACTTAGAACTAAAAATCTAAAAAAAAAAAAAATTAAGAAAAAGCTCATCACGTGTTGAGCAGAGGAGGTCGACACGTGTAGAGCATGACCTATTAGTTTTTTTTCTATATCATAGAGTAGGACAAAATTATCCCTAAGATATTTCTGAAAAGTCCCCTGAATCCAACAGACTCAAAAATCATATATAATAGATGTAAAATTAATTTACTTTATATATTTATAATTTTTATATAATTTATATTTATTTAATTTTATCGTTGTATTTTATACTCTATCATGTAGAATATGCATATCAAATTTTAAGTAAATTAAAAATATTTTATTATTTATTTGATATTAAAAAATTTAATCGTTAAATATATATATATAGATATATAAAAAATAGTATTCCAATCAATATGATGTAGGAATTTAAAAAAAAAAAGAAATTCATTTACCATTAGCATCCTACAATTAAAGGATTATCTAAAGGCAATCAATATTTTATATATAAATATTGGCAACTGGTAATAAAGTTCATGAAATGTGCATAAATGCAATTGATACTTTTCATATAAGAACAAATCAAGTAGTAAAGTACATATAAGATCTAGAAAAAACACTCCACTTTGCGGGTTTTTTTATACGAATATAGCCAAAAAAAAATTAAACCCCAAACTACCTATACTTTTAGATTATTTCCCAAAATACGCCTGTTTTAAAAGTAGCTGGGAAATCGCCACCCCCCATGGCGATTTCCCAGCATCAAAATATTGATTTTGGCTAAAAATACCAAGGGAAATCGCCATGGGGGGTGGCGATTTCCCTTGGTATTTTTTTCAAAATTTGATAAAAATACCAAGGGAAATCGCCACTCCCCATGGCGATTTCCCTTGATATTTTTAACCAAATTTGTAAAAAGAATGAAGGGAAATCGCCATGTAATTTTTTTTTTTTTTAATAAATCAACAAATTTTAATTTTTTTTAATTTGTAAATTTTATTTTTTAAATTTAAAAATTATAAATTAAATTAAGTTTCTTATTAAATTTAAATATGGAAAATTTTATTTCTTATAAAAATTAAAAAAACAAAATAATATTTCTTCTTAAATTTGTATATCAAAAATTATATTTGTAAGTTTTGTTTAAATTTTAAAATTTTGTAAGTTTTGTTTTTTAATTTTAAATTTTATAAATTAAATTAAAATAATTTTTTTATAATTAAAAAAAAAAAATTCGTAAGGTAAATTTTATTATTTAAAATTTATGAACAAATTTTTTAAAATTTTGTTAATTGATTTGTATTAGATAAAAACAAAAAACAAACAAAAAAACTTGCATTACATTTTCATAAGCAAAGAAGTGAAATTCTGGAAAGCAGAAAAAAAAAATTCAGCTATATTTTAGTCCATCAAATGCTGCAGAAAATATTGGAACTTGATTTTTTCTGCAATGGATAAGACTGATGATATAGGTTTTTAGACAGGTTTCAGCTATTTTCCAGTCCATCAAATGCTGGAGAAAATATTGGAACTTGATTTTTTCTGCAATGGATAAGACTGATGATATAGGTTTTTAGACAGGTTTCAGCTATTTTTCAGTCCATCAAATGCTGGAGAAAATATTGGAACTTGATTCTTTCTGCAATGGATAAGACTGATGATATAGGTTTTTAGACAGGTTTCAGCTATTTTCCAGTCCATCAAATGCTGGAGAAAATATTGGAACTTGATTCTTTCTGCAATGGATAAGACTGATGATATAGGTTTTTAGACAGGTTTCAGCTATTTTCCAGTCCATCAAATGCTGGAGAAAATATTGGAACTTGATTTTTTCTGCAATTGATAAGACTGATGATATAGGTTTTTAGACAGGTTTCAGCTATTTTCCAGTCCATCAAATGCTGGAGAAAATATTGGAACTTGATTCTTTCTGCAATGGATGAGACAAATGATGGGATTTATCAATGACATTTTGCATTGAATAAGTTATAACTTTTTCACTCAAATAGTCCTAGGCAGAATATCAGAATCAGATTTCATCCTATACAAAGGATGGGATTTGTTATCTGGTACAACATAATGAACCATTATAAATTCATAATACTTATGAAGGTTTACAATACCCCCATACAACAGTTTTTCAATCAGATTTTTCCTGAGTGCTAAAACCTCCTCATTCTCATTCTCATCCTTCTATATTTCTTCTTTCTTTTGCTACACAACATGAGCAATAGAGTGATCGCATTGGTCTACTATAATGGCCAAATTCATAATACTGACGAAGGTGCTACCTTTGATTGTGAACGTCCAAAAAGTTTTCGTGTTGAAGACGACGTCACATTAGAGGAACTGAAGCTGCAAATTCATACAAAAATTAAAGCTGGAACTAGAAAAAGAGTTTCAGAGGTTAAGTACAGGCATCCTCTTTCTATTGGTGAAGGATGTGTCCGATATAGAACATTTCCACTTGAAGATGATGATGATGTCAGATGCATGTTTTATGCTCATGAGACATTTGCAAATGTTGGTGTCCTTGAGTTATATGCTGACATAGATGATGTTGACGATGATTATGATTCTGGGTCGTTCTATGTTCACACTACATACGACGTTCCCACAGAAGAAGTCGTGCCCTTATCTCAAGCTACAACTTTTCAGACTTCATTAGTCTCACAAACCCTAATTCCTACTACCCTCGAAGATGAGCCAGCTGGTGTTGATCCTGTTCGTCCACGTGGAGTCCATGGTGAAGATGTTGGTGAATTTAGTGAGCAAGAAGAGGATGCTGAATTCGCAAGTGATGACAATACTGATTCTGACCCAGACGTCGTCCCTGCTGAGATCAACACTCATGGAGATATCAACACTCATCGAGATATTCCCCCATATCAGGCTGCATCCCATATGCATACACTGGATCTGGAGGCAATGCATGTGCCGGAATTTCCAGAGTATGTTCATACATTAGCTACGCCTCTGACATTTGATCCATCTGCACTTGATCTGTGTGTTGGGTTACAATTCCCAACGAAAGAGGCTGTGCTTTCAGCTATCAAGCACTATAACATCAAAAACTCTGTAGATTACAGAGTAATTGAATCTGAGCCGACGAAATATTATGCCAAGTGCTTAATGTATGGGAATGGGTGTAATTGGAGAATAAGGGCAACTTTTATGAAGAATAAACATCTATGGGAGATTAGAAAATATGAAGGGCCTCATACTTGCACATCGGCGAGGATTTCACAAGATCATTGCAAGTTAGATTGTAACATGATCTGCTCATGCATTTTGTCATTGGTCCAAGCAAATCCGGAGATTTCCGTTTCAGTTTTGATCGCTGAGATGCGAATCCGGTATGGATACATCACCTCCTACAAGAAAACATGGCAAGCAAAGCAAAAGGCAATTGTTCGAGTATTTGGCGATTGGGAAAGATCGTACAATGAGCTACCTAAATGGTTAGGTGCAATGCAACATTTCGTGCCTGGTACAATTGTGGAATTGCAAACGATACCTGCATATCACGGTGATCGATTGGTCCAAGGTAAGAGAATATTCCATCGACTATTTTGGACATTTAAGTCGTGCATTGAAGGGTATCCGTATTGTAAACCAATTGTGCAAATAGACGGTACTTTCTTATATGGAAAATACAAAGGCACATTATTGTTAGCTATTGCACAAGATGGCAATCGAAACATACTGCCAATTGCCTTTGCCATTGTGGAGGGTGAGACAACAGAGGCTTGGTCATTCTTTCTCAGTAACTTGCGCAGACACGTGACAAAACAGCCTGGCATTTGCTTGCTGTCTGATCGACATGAAGCCATCAAAGCTGCGATTAGACGCAATGGTGGATGGAATCCTCCACATGCATATTCAGTGTACTGCATTCGACACATTGCAGCGAACTTTATGAAAAAGTTTAACAATAAGGAATTGCGTCGACAAATTGTTAACATGGGTATGGAATCAAATCATAGTTATTTTATCTCTTATATTTCGTTTAGCATATAAAATAATATTGAAATTCAAAAGTTTTTTGTTTTTAAATTTATTAGGATACGAGTTGAGGCGACCGAATTTTCATTTCATGTATGACAATCTTCGTGGAGAAAATGCAGAGGCGGCTAACTGGCTTGATAGGATCCCCAAGGAGAAGTGGGCGCAGTCATATGATCAAGGAAGGCGTTATGGCCATATGACAACCAACCTAGCTGAATCTATCAATTCGGTGTTGAAGGGAACGCGTCATCTTCCCATTACTGCTTTAGTGCAATCAACATATTATAGGTTGGCTGCACTTTTTGTTAAGATGGGGAACAAACAAATTGCCATGATGGAGGGAGGGCACACATATTGTGAAACAGTCACACAAGCTATGCAAGAAAATCGCACGAAAGCTAACTCCCACATTGTTCGTAATTTTACGCGAGCAAATCAATCTTTTCTGGTTGAAGAGTTAGTTGCTCCACAAGAGGGTGTTTCTGCAATGAACTACAAAGTCAACCTCAGTGACATGTGGTGTGATTGTGGAAAGTTTCAAGCACAAAGGTTCCCTTGTTCACATGTAGTTGCTGCCTGTGCACATGTCCATGTAGATTGCATGCAATATGTGGACAAAGTCTATAAACTGGAAAATATATTGAATGTTTATAGACATGAGTTCGAAGCTGTTGGAAATGAAGGTTACTGGCCTCAATATGATGGTCCAGAAGTGTGTCCCAATCAAGAAATGCGGAGAAATCCACATGGTCGGCCAAAATCAAGTCGTATTCGTAATGAAATGGACCTCAGGGAGAAAGGCAAACCAAAACGTTGTGGATTATGCAGAAACGGAGGTCATAACCGTCGAAATTGTCCGCAACGATTTGGCACATTGGGGGAGACTTCGCATCAACAATAAATGAATTACATGTTTTTCTCAACTTATCATGTACTTTGGATTATAAGGGAAAATGTAATGCAAGTTTTTTTTGTTTGTTTTTTGTTTTTATCTAATACAAATCAATTAACAAAATTTAAAAAAATTTGTTCATAAATTTTAAATAATAAAATTTACCTTACGAATTTTTTTTTTTAATTATAAAAAAAATTATTTTAATTTAATTTATAAAATTTAAAATTAAAAAACAAAACTTACAAAATTTTAAAATTTAAACAAAACTTACAAATATAATTTTTGATATACAAATTTAAGAAGAAATATTATTTTGTTTTTTTAATTTTTATAAGAAATAAAATTTTCCATATTTAAATTTAATAAGAAACTTAATTTAATTTATAATTTTTAAATTTAAAAAATAAAATTTACAAATTAAAAAAAATTAAAATTTGTTGAGTTATTAAAAAAAAAAATTACATGAAGGGAAATCGCCACCCCCCATGGCGATTTCCCTTCATTCTTTTTACAAATTTGGTTAAAAATACCAAGGGAAATCGCCATGGGGGGTGGCGATTTCCCTTGGTATTTTTATCAAATTTTGAAAAAAATACCAAGGAAAATCGCCACCCCCCATGGCGATTTCCCTTGGTATTTTTAGCCAAAATCAATATTTTGATGCTGGGAAATCGCCTTGGGGGGTGGCGATTTTCCAGCTACTTTTAAAACAGGCGTATTTTGGGAAATAATCTAAAAGTATAGGTAGTTTGGGGTTTAATTTTTTTTTTGGCTATATTCGTATAAAAAACCCCCACTTTGCCGGGTACTTTTATTTTTTTATAAATTTTTTATTAATTAATAATAACAAATTAAATTATAATTTATTAAATAATAATTTTAAAATTTTAAAATTATAATAATATTTATATAATAATATTTTATTAATTATGAAAATTAAATTTATTATAATTGTTTATTTATAAATTACATAATATAAATACATTTTCAAATGTTATTTATATATATATATAAATATTTAGACTTTATTGTTGTCACACCCCAAATTCAGGGCATGTGACCGACCAGAAAAAAGGTATGTCCCTGCCTCCGAAGCCTGAATATACCCACGAAACCAAATCAAACAAAATTTCGGCATAATCTCACCCCACATGGGGGTTTGCCACTTAATCATCAACATTTACAATGTAATAATCATCAACACATGACATCTCGGTTTGGACACCTCCGATAGGGAGTAACTAAGATGCCCCGCAGTAGTCTCAACCTTTATGACATTTTATATACAAACATATATTTATATTATATCATAACAGCATAAGCATCACCAGATCATACTAGGCCTCCGTGGCCGTTATACATCATACATCACTTAGATACATCAGTTTACAAAATATAAAGTACATATACATCATACACAAAATGCATAGGACCCATGATACCCTAATGACTGCAAAATGTATCCCACCATCGCCACTGCTTACCACATCCTGGGTCAATCTTCTTACCACATGTATACGAGCAGCTAGCTATTCGAAATCTGGGAAGAGCTGGGTCTATCAGGATCTGAAAAAGAATGAAAATAAACGGAGTGAGCCGAAAGACTCAATGAGCATAAGGTAACTAGGAAGAGTACTTGGAAGATCCATGCTTCCTTTCTTAACCATTAAAGCATAAACAAGACATATCAAGTATGTTTAATTAACCAAAAAGTAATATTTAAAAATTGTTCCGGGACATATAAAAATTATTTGTCCCATATGAAATCTTCTATGCTAAGCGCTGAATATAAATGGGCCATTGGCTAGCTAGAATCGATAGCCAAAAATATCTAACACTTGATTTTACGTGTATACCTCTATAATTATCATTTAGGATGTAACAACTGAGGTTACGTACAATCATGTAAAGTTAAATCCCAAAAATTTTAAGGACAAACTTGGAAATTGGTAAGAAGTTATAAGTGAAGGAATTAAAAGAAGAAAGGATCAAATTGAACAAACTAAAAAAAGTTTAGGGGCTTAATGGTTATTATAAAAAGTTGAGGGACCAATGGGCAATTATACCAAAAGTTAAAAAATATCTTTTAGTCATCTTATTATCTTGAAATTTCTAGAAAATTTTCTTCATTTCTTTATGAGCTAGCCGGCCACCCTCCCCTCTCAAATTCTCTTCATCTCCTCCAACATTTCTCTTCAAGTATTCCACTAAAATCTCAACAACAATCACATCCAAGGTTAGTTTCTTGATAAATTCTTCCTTTTCTTTAGATATTCTACTTGAGCATGCTAAGATCTTAGCTCCATAAGCATGTTAAGGTCTGGAATCCATCTATTAATTATGAGTTTTACTCACCTTTGGTAAGAATTAAAAAGATTTGAAAGCATGAACAAGAAAATGGGAAGAAAAAGCAAAACAGGTGAAGTTGAGCATGCTTGCTGTTCGGATTTTCTGGGTTTGGCACAGTTGGGTTTGTATTTTTTTGATATTTTCCCTAGAAATTAGACTTCAATACAAAAATTTGGGTTTTTAAATCACCCAAAACCGATAAGCGGTTAAAAAGATAAAATTCAGTGAAGTTGGCTATTCTGTGTTGACCCCTGTTTCAGCATAGTTTCGGGATTTATCAAATTTGATCAAGATTTTGTTCTAATTGTCTAAGTTAGTTATTTTCTTCATAAAGTAGACTTATTTATTGAAATAAAACAATTGGAATCACTTCAAAATTCCTTACCAAACTCAAGTTATGATTTTCTAATCTAGCTTGATAGTAAGGAATTTATTGCTTAAGAGAAATATAGTACTAAATGATAGTTATGGATTATGAAAATCTCTAAGGCATGGAGTACTAGAAAGGAATTTGATAAGGACATGAATATGGAGTTGAATTATGGAGAAAATGATATTAAAAATTAAGATATGTTGTTTTGAGTATGAGAAATTAGTATTGACTATGGGGTAGATTAATGGGACTTAAGTTGCATTATAATTGTGTAATAATTTGAGCATGTATAGATACTAATTATCGTTAATCTCTAGGCCACGTAGATCCGACGTCACCTGTGGATCCTGAAGTTTTAGATCGAGGTGTACAGTGAGATCATCTCAAGGATTGTGAGTAGACAACAACTATAGTTATTTGAAATTTCTTTAATTATAATTATAATTTTTTTTGCATGATATTTATTTTACATATTAAAGGTATATACGATATATAATCATATGAATTGATTTGTTATTAAAGTACATTTATTTCAAGAAATATTATACCGAGTAAGTTGGTTGATTTATGAAACATGATTATACATAGAATTTGACGTGCATGGTTTTGGCTCCACCTGACTTAATGTATGAGATTATACCCTTGATCGGAATACGGGAGCTGCGTGCTACGCCTTTGTGGCGGGAGCCACCTCCAGAGTCCCAATTCCGTGATATTATACTGGGGTATGGGAGCTGCGTGCTACGCCTTTGTGGTGGGAGCCACCTCCAGAGTCCCTATCCCTTTATATTAACCTTTTGGGGGCATATCATAGCGACACATATGCCTTTGGGGCGTCCTATGGCGGTATTGGCCTTTGGGGCCGGCTACTAGTATGCCTACATGGATATTGCCTGGTTATTTCATGGATGTATTCTTATGCATGACAGTAAGTTGGAGCCCAACTATACATAACTTGATTTACTTTACAGATTTTATACATTGATTTAATATTATAATATTGTTATATATTTGAAAACTTCGCTACATCTTTGAATTACTCATTATGGTTTTACTATTATTTATTTTGAAAATATCAATTATGCTTTACAAGTTACCATTATAGTTTTCACACGCTTTAAATGTTGTCTACTCATTGAGATATTCATATATCTCACCTCTTCTTATTTCTCATTTTCAGGTCACAGTTAGGTGTCGGGATTGCTGCCTTCCTCTACTCTCCACTTCAAGAGTATATTGACGTGGTGGACATCATATCTAAATTTCTAGAAGATTTGATCTCTTGATGTTTTTATTTAGTAAACCTTGCTGAGATAGGTTTACTTCTGGATATATTATATATATTTGAAGATATGAGACAATAGATCAATATGTTTTGACTTGAGCATAAATTGATCATGGATAATTTTTGAATATGCATGGATATATGTGATAATAGTATTGAGAAATATTGCTGGTTGAGGATATGAATTGAGTGTTATTTGCAGGAGGGTTATAGTTGAGATAGAAAGGAAACTCTGTCGGATTTTAGGTAGATTATCCAAACAGGGTGTTTCATAGGAATTTTTCATGACTATAACATCAAAACATCCCGGACTTATACCAGTCCGTAATATTTGTCATCTCGGACTATCTTGTCCATATCATCCCGGACTCATCCCGTTCGTACCATCCCGAACTCATCCTATCCGTACCATCCCGGACTTATCCTGTCCGTACCACAATAGCATTCCGGACATCATCCTGTCTGTAAAACAATAGCATCTCGGACATCACCTTGTCCGTACGATAATAGCATCCCAGACATCACCCTGTCCGTATAATAATAGCATCCCGAAAATCACCTTGTCTGTACAACAACAGCATCCCGGATATCACCCTATCCGTACCATAATAGCATCTCGGGCATCACCCTATCCGTACAACAATAGCATGATGTATTAAATTTGTTTATCTTATTAAATGATTTATATAATATGCTAGGTAACAGCTTCTACACTAGCATATTTCTACTTATGTTTACAAGCATTACAATTTCACTTAGACATTTTATCGAATAACTTGTATGCATAACATTTAATCTACAATGTCTAACTATCCTTAAATACCCAACCATCCTATACAAGATCATTCATCAACCAATTTCACAAATTAGTAACCATAATGCCTCAAACACAATTCCATACTATTGTTTCTTTAATCCGACAAGTACAACCATAATCCGTACCTTGCCCAACATCTCAATTAAGCATATCCGAGCATTTCAAATAGCTCACATTCATTATTATTCAACTCCACAACACTTACCTCATGTAACCATATTAACACCACATTACGCCTTTGATCCGTGTAAGGTTCAAAACTTACCATTTTCGTAATTCGAGCAATCTTTCATGTTTCAATATCCATATCAATCAACAATGCATATAAAACAACAACTACCTCCTATATTAACCTAAATACTGACTGTTTTGTTTCGAGTAGCGGCACTTTCGTGACTTTGTCGCAATCCCGGGCAAACTCCACGATATGGGTACCTACGACATCGTCAGGATATTCTGTAAATATTTTACAACTACGGGACACTCAAATTCCTATTATTTATAATAGTTAGCTGCTATCCAAAAATTTTCAGCTTAAGAAATTTACAATAAATTTTTACACTTAGCTCGAATTAAATTTCGGAGCAACAATCAACTAGAAAGTTGCTCACACGGTGACAGCAAAACTAACGGTGGCCTTGAACAACCAAGGAAGGCGGAAGCACCACCTCATAGGCAATATAGGGTTTCGGCCAAACTTGTTTTAGCCTTTAAAGTTTGATTCAAAGCTATCTGATACTAATTTATGGTTTAAGGAGGCGGAGGAACACCTCCCGTGGCAGAAAAAAATGGTGGCAACATGGTGGTTCACCACCACCAATTTTTAGCCCACATGGTTTCTCGTAGTTAAAGGCAAAATCTTAAAAATAAAACATCAAAATCAAGCTTAGAACATGAAGTTGCCTTTGGGTTTGTGAAATCTTTGAAAAATATGGTGATTTGCCTAGTAAATGGAGGAAAGAGAAAGCTTGGAAGCAAGCTTCCATGGCTTCCCTCTTTCTTTCTCTCTTTTCTGGTTTTCACGTGAAAATAGGGGAGGAAGAAGTATGATTTTCAGACTTAATAAGTGAGCCATGGTCAAATGACCATTTTGCCCCTGTTTTATCTTTTAGTACCTTCGCGGGCCAACGTGTAATTTTAACGTTCGGAAGCCCATTTTTCACTTTTCTTCACACGAATATGTTCCAAATATGATAATATACTGATCTGCATGTTCGGGTATTTTTTTGAATCCTGAAACCCAAATCTGGGCCTCGGAGCACTAACGGGTCAACATTTTGACTTTTTTGGTTTTTGCTCCAATTTTTTTTCTGATTTCACCAGTAGCTTGCTAACATCATTTTATGTCAATATTAATCCATTGATCCATTTAAAATCTTTTTCGGACCTTTCCGCTGTCAGTTCTCGATTTTCATTCCTTTAGGTTACTTAAGGACGTATCCGGTTTCAACTCTGTTTTTTATTTTTCTTGTCATATACATAATCCTCATATGTTATAAAATCTGTCCATGTGTTCAGATCAGTTTCGAAAAAGCCCGAGCCATGTTTTTATAGTAATTTACGCCAGCGTCACTAAATGACGAATTGGATAATTTTAGCTATCGGATTTGATTTTAATGTCCAATTTTTTATCTAAACATCATATTATGATCACTTAGTCCATTGGTACAATTTACGGACTAAAAAAAATTTTGGGTAAAATGACCAAAATACCCATGGTTCACATTTTATCGATTTTTCTGCTGGTTCTTGTTCTAACACTCCCAAATAATGTTATATCACATATCAACACTATGTGAAGTTCAATTATCACATTTTACGGACTTCCCCCTATCCCGACTTTTAGTCAATTTGGGTTTAAATCACTTAATCACTCGATTAAACCCCCAACTCTACAAATTATCATACAACATGTGTACCACATGGTAGCCCATCCTTTCTATAGGCATTTCAAAGTTTAACCTCGAGCCATCCGCATGTTATAATTGTCTCGAATTGATCTTGTACTTACGAGGGTCTTACAATTGTATACAATATATTTTTATTTATAAGAAGTAAAAAATAATAAATAAGAAAATAAATGATTGATTTTCTCACATAGGTTAGCAGAAAGTTCATTTAGTCGTTCTTTAATTTTTTGTTCTCGAGCGGATTTAGTACGGATCCTAAATCAACCCGCGACTCAACATGCGAACCTACCTCTTTAAATACATCATTTAAAATCAAAATAAAAATAATTAATAAAATATATTTTTTTAACTTTTCCCCCGAGAGGATCAGGTGTAGATCATAAATTGACCCTCGAATCAACGTGTGGACCAATCCATTTAAATACATCATTTAAAAAAAGTATCAAAATAAATTATTTTTTTACTTTTCCCAAACGGGTCAGTCACGGTCCTAAATCTACCCACAAGTCAACGTGCAGACAACCCCTTTAAAATGCATCATTTAAAATTTAAAAAAATAATTAATAAAATAAATCTTTTTTTAATTTTTGTCCCGAGTGAGTCGGGTACAAATCCTAAATCGACCAGTGAGTCAACGTGCGAACCAACCCTTTTAAATACATCATTTAAAATTAAAATTAAAATAATTAAAAAATATTTTTTATTTTATTCCAAGACGGTCAGGCACGGATCCTAAATCAATCCACGAGTCAACGTGCGGATCAACCTTGTAGACAACTAATTTTGTTCGGACCCCTAAATCAGGTACATTTTCTTCCTAAATTAATGTTTCAGAATGCTAAAAGGCTTTTCTCATCTTGCAGGTGGTACTCCGAGACTTAGTCTAAGAAAGCAGACAGAAAAAAGTCAAACTCAAAAAAGTCAACCTCAAAAAAGTCAACCCCAAAAAAGTCAACTACTAAAAAAGTCAACCCACTTTCAAAATCAAGATTTGAGGTTCAATTGAAAAACGTGAAAGAATTCTGATAATCTGAGGTCTACATTGAAAGATATGGAGGTCGGAAGTTGGGTTACGGAATCTCAGTAGAAAAAAAACCCTAGTTCGGGAAATTTGGGGAAAATGCTTAAACGATCAATCGGAATTGAGGTTCCAAATGAAAGATAAGTACAGACTACGGGTAATGGCGAAGCCACTTCGAAGAAAAACTGATTGAAAAGTCAATTCGGAAGAAAACCGAGAATCAGGGTTTTTTGGTGGATTTCGGTGAAATGTGGAAGAATTACAAAAATGGCCCAATTCGGTAGGACTAAAGCCCCTAATTGATGAGGATTAATTAAAAAAGGATATCCCAAGGCTCAGTTTGAAGAAAATTTGAAAATCGAACTTGTTTTGAGCAAAACCGGGTTTCGGAGGTAAAAGGGCAAAATTGGAAAATATGGGAAAAATAGCAAATAAACTACAAAAATTCTAAAAATTTGCAAATCTCATTCTTAAATCATTTTGAAGAGATTGGCAAAATAAAATCTTGATTCGGAGTTCGTTTACAAAATGGCCAAATACCGGGCCCATTATGCAAAAATTCAACATGATAAATCTCGGAGAAATAGCAAATTAACTCCAAAAATTCTGAAAATTTTCAAATCTCATTTTTAAATTATCTGGAAGAGATTGGAGAAAGAAAATCTTGATTCGGAGTTCGTTCGCAAAATGGCCAAATCCTGAGTCCCCTAAGTAGTAATTCAAGCAGATAAATTCCGAAAAAATAGAAAATGAGCTCCAAAAAGTATGAAAAATTTCAGATCACATTTTTAAATTATTTGGAAGATATTGATGAAGAAAAATCTGGATTCTGAGCTCGTTTAAAAAAGGTAAAGTTCGGGTGCATAAAAGGGGCAATTTCGAAAATAAATACGAAATAAATAGCAAATGGACTCGAAAAATTTTGAAAACTTTCAGAATTCAATTTTTTATTATTTCAGAATTATTGAAAAAAGAAAATCTGAATTTAGAATCTGTTTGCTATTAATTTAGGTTCGAGGGGCAAAAAGGTTATTTCACCGAAGAAACCAAAAAGGGCAAATTTGTAATTAAGGAAAATATGAAAGAATAAGGAATTGCTGGGATTTTTCTTCCCTTGGTCAGCCAGCATAGAGGATAAGAAGAAAGCTTGAACAATTTAATTCCTTAGTCACTATCAAGCCACATGCTACCACTAACACCTTGCAAATGGTCCCCCCTTCATCCAATGGCTTAAGTGCCTTGTAGGAAAGTTGAATGCACCATCCAATGGCCAAGTTTAAATGCCAAGATGACATTTTTATTTGTCATGAAATAACCCTCATCTAATGGCCAAGAATGGAAGAAAAAAGATTAGCACCATTCATCCAAGGGTGAGCATCCATTTGGTCAAGCAAGGGAGTGCATGGGATTGTCTCTTTTCATCCAATGGCTTAGGCCATCTACAAGGGCTGAGTACACATGTTGAGGGCTGGATTTAATTTACAAGAAGTCATTTTTATGTTGTCCTCATCCCGTGACTAAGAATGGAACAGCACAACTCATCCAAAGGTAGGCACTCAAAGGGGCAAGCAAGGGACTGCATGGGATTGGTCCTCTTTTGCATCTAAGGGCTAAGGTTACTACAAGGGCTGAGTACACATCTTAAGGGCTGCTATCAATTTTCAAGATGACATTTTTATGTTGTCATCAAAATATCTTAATCTAAAGGCCAAGATTTGAGGAGAAAAAAGTGCAATTCTCATCCAAGGGTAAGAGACCATTCGGCCAAGGCTAAAGAGAGGGGGTTGGTTTCATTTTTTGATATGTTTTTTGGCTGAAAACAGTAGCTAATTTTAAAAAGAAAAAGGTTTTGAAAGAAAGAAAAAAAAGTTTTTCAATAGAGAGCTTGAAGGTAGTCATCTCTACCAAGCTCTAGCATAGCTTTCTTCTTGTTTTCCATGGTGTTTTCTTGATTTTATATCTTGTTTTCCTACTACATTTTTCATAGAAATAAAGTTTTTTTAATGTTTACTTATGTTTTCATCTCTTCTTCTTCATTAAAATGGTGGAAAACAATTTTTCTTTACATGGTTTCATGCTTGGCCGAATATGGCATGTTTGCTTGCCTTGGTTTTCTTTTTTTTCTTCCTTGCATGTTGTTGTGAAAAAATGATTTTTAGAAGGTTTTTTATAGTATTCTAAGATTCTGATTTTTTATAAAAGATGAAGCAAAAAAGGTTGAAATGGCTACATGATCTTGGCTAGACCAAGTGACCATGGTTAGAAAGAGGCTATGCCCATTTTTACCTACCATGAAGCTCACCTTAATTTTTCTGTTTAGCATGGTTTATTTTCTGATTTTTTGGAATGGAAAGGCTTCATGATCTTGGCAAGACCAAGTGATTATGGTTAGGTGAGAGGCTATGCCCATTTTATACCAACCATGGAGCTTAACTTTCCTTGTTTTATTTACTAGTTTTGCTTGTTATTTGCTTTGCATGTCTATGTTTAATTTTATATATGTTCTTTACATTATTTTCCATGCTATATTTGTTTCTATATTTCTATTCCATGCTTAATCATTTTTCTTGCACATTCGGCCACTGTGTTCATGCTCATATTGTGCATTTTTTTTTATCATGTCTTATTTTATAAATATGTTTGCATTTTTCATATTTTTTTATCATGTCTTATTTTATAAATATGTTTGCATTTTTCATATATTGTCATATGGTCATTCGACTATTCCATGTTAATATGCTTTGCATGTGCATTTTCATCTTGCTTCTTGGCTTGTTTGCATCTCTATGCCATGAGTTAGCATATCTTGATATTTAGTATGCCTTGCATGTGCATTTTCATTTTGCTTCTTGACTTGTTTGCATCTCCATGCCATGAGCTTGTACATTTTGATTTTAGTATGCCATGTGCTTGTAAAAATGCTATGACAAAATGCCATCATTTGAGGTACATGGCTATTCGGCTACTCCATATTGATATGCCTTGCATGTGCATTTTCACCTTGCTTCTTGACTTGTTTGCATCTCCATGCCATGAGCTTGTGCATTTTGATTTTAGTATGTCATATGCTTATGAAAGTTTCATGACATTATGTATCTTAATATGAGTTATCATGTACTTGTGCCATTTACTAGATAGGATTGCATTAGAGTATCATGTAGCTACATTTGGCCACTTCATGCATCCCTTGCCTTACCATGCATTTGCAATTTGTTTAGGTAACATGCTTTGCATTATCATATCTTGAAATTGTGTATTAGTTGCTTTTTGTTCCAGCATTGACATTAGTTTCATTGGTCATTGTATGTTCATAGTATTGCTATGCATGTTCATTACATTTTAGGTCTAGGCCATGTTGATATTGCCATGCATATTGGGTCTTAAATCATATTGGTATTACCATGCATTGCTATGCTACTTAGGTCTTAGGTTACATTAGCATTTTCATGCATATTCATAACATATTAGGTCCAAGTCATATTTTCATTATCAAGCATTGCATGCATATTAAGTTAGGATAGCATTTATTGCCATGCAAACTCATGCTAGGCAGTTAGGTTATTTTCAAATTGTCATGCATTTCCTTTACCATTTAGGCTTTAGACCATGCATTTCATATATTTCATTTGCTGTATGTTCATGCATTCCATGTCATTGCCACATGATTTATGACTTAGGCCAATCAATGGCTCAAAGTCATGCTCTCTTGAGCATACTTGTGGAAAATTAAGGAATTGTCAAATTGATTATTCTACCTTTGTGGTTTTTTTTTACTTAGCCAATTTTTTTCCAAGGTTTTTAAATGTTTAGCTACTGTCCTTAGCTCTTTAGGATGATCTCCAACAATTTTTACTTTGATTTTTGAATGACTTTATCAAAGGCAAAAATGTGTTTTGACAAAACAGTTTTTTTAACCTAGTACTTGAACTTCCCCGATTTTTCTAGGAAATCATCTTTAATCAAAAAATTAAGCCAATTTTTCTCTTGTATTTTTACATGTTCTGAGTCTCCAGTACTTTTTTTATATGTTTTTGAATTTTTAAAAATAGAAAAAAAAAATCATGTGACAAAACCGGACAGTAGAGGTAGATTTGAAATCAAAAGAGAAATAATGGTTGAATTTGGCTAAGGCATTTAGAGGAGGTTGGTTAGAAGCTTTAGCCACTGTCTTAGGGTAGTTTTTAAGCCTTTTTAAACTTTAAAAATGATTTTATAAATCTCGGGTTAAGGGTGGTCAAGTCCTGGGATTTTAAACTTAGGAAATTAGAGTCATTTTAAAAGGGTTTGGGTAAAGATTTTAATTTTTATTCAAGTTTTTCCTCAAAATTGTTTTCAAACAATCACAAAGTTTTGTTTTTTTAGAAAATCTAATTTGACATATTTTCCTAAGGTAGCCGGATATCTTTTTAGATATACGAATTTCTTTATTTGGATGAAAATATATATTTTCATGCATTGCATTTTTCATGTTCATACATTTTATTTAAATGTGTGATTTTTGCTATGATATTTTCCATGGTATTATTATTATTTTAATTCACATCTTATGATCTTATATTGAATGTTTCATGATATCCTATGCTTTTTATTTAGTTATTTTTTCATATTGTTTAGCATATACTATGTTCAGGCATTTTTATTTTCATTTTCATGCATATTTTATGATAGCATTATTTTATGTTTCATGACATTTCATCATATTCCATGTCATCTAGGTTTAATTATTTAGAATATGCCATGTCATTTAAAATATGCCATATCATTTAGAATTGTCATGTCATTTAAATCATTTTATCTCATTTAGAATATACCATGATACTTAGGATTTTTCATTTTACCTAGAATATACTATGTCATTTAAATTATGTCATATCATTTAGGTTGCATTACATTATTTAGACTTTGCCCATGTCATTTTATTTATGTCATACATGTTCATGTTCATATTTTTAAATGTTTTGAAAAAAATAATGATTTTTAATAAAAATAAAGATATTTCCGAGTTAAAATAATTCATGAGTTCTCTACCGGATTTGCTGGAGGGAATATCATCAATTATCATTAATAAAGGAATATCTTTCTTTCAAAAAACGAGAATGATTCGAAAAGTTTTTCAAATGAATAAAAATTTCTATATTTTGCCGATTTTGTCGGAGAATATAGAAAAATTTTGAATTAATAAATTTCGGATCATTTTCAATTAAAAATTGAAATATTTTTCTTAAATTTGGGAATTAACTTGAAATACTAAATTAAAAACCAACTTTTTATCGAGACTTGAGATAACACATGATTAATAAGGTACCGTTTTGTACGGGCGTTGTGGGGGTGCTAATCCTTCCCCACACGTAACCGAGTCCCAAACCCGATTCTTCGATTTTCTCTAGTTTATAACACAGACTTGAAATTGGTTTTAAAAATGTTTTAATTAATTTTAAAATGTTTTAAAAATCGGTTTTAATAGGTGACCGATCACACCTAGCTAAAAAAGATTGGTGGCGACTCCATATCTTTTTATGAGACCGTTTTATACCCTCGACCTTTTATTTCAATTTAGAGGAATTAAGTCGTCTTTTCCTCTGCTTCTGTTTCTCCGCGATCGGGATCACGTATCGACACCTTCGTTTTTCTAGATGAATTAAGTTGACTTTTTCTTGTTTTTTTAATGTCACGCTTAACGAATAATAAAGTCTTACGATGAGACTTGTTATGTTGTTTTTTTAGGTTGCGACAAACCTCTTTAAATACATCATTTAAAAATAAAATAAAAAACTAAAAATAATTAATAAATTATTTTTTTTTAATTTTTTTCGAGAGCGGGTCGGGTACGAATCCTAAATCGACTTGCAAGTTAATGTGCAGATCAACCCCTTTAAATATATCATTTAAAATTATAATAATAAAAATAAATAAATTGTTTTCGTACAGGTCAAGTACGGATCCTAAACCGACTCGCGAGTTAACGTGCGGATCAACCACTTTAAATAAATGATTTAAAAATAAAAAACTAAAAAAAAAAGTAATTAATAAAAAAATTATTTTTTAATTTTTTTTTCGAACAAATCGAATACCTAAATCGACCCGTGAGATCAACCTTTTTTAGTACATCATTTATAATTAAAATATATACATAAAAAAATATTTTTTTAAAAAACTCGGCACGTGTCGAGCAAAGGAGCTCAACACATGGCGGGTAGGACCCATTAATTTTTTTTGTATATTATATAATAGAGAAGGACAAAACTGCCCTACCCTATTTGAAAAAAGTTCCTTGGATCTCTAAGGACTCAAAAATCATAATAGTAGATGTTAATCTCCTCCTAAATCCAGACGGAACGGGTTCGGAGTAGACCTACTCATGGGCCGAGCCAATGGCCCATATTTTTTTTATCTTACCTAGGCCCGGCTCGTCGACCCACATTACTATTCAAATAATATTAAGAAAATAAAAAATATATTTTTATATTTTTAGAATTAAATTTAAATCAAAAATAATTTTATATTATTTGAACAGTGATCTGAGTTGGACCGATCTGGATCACTAAAAATCCTACCTAGACAACAGGTCTAGTTCGAAGATTAAAATATGAGAATGAGACTAATGAAGGAGAAAGAAATGAAATTTTCGTCGAAGACACGACGAGGCGATGAATGTAATCCTTGCCTAGACCTGTCCACGAGCCGGGTAGCCCACCCGGTAGGTCCAAACAGTATTGGGTCGGGCCTGAACAAGGTTTTTTGTAATTCGAGTAGGTACGGCCCGAATTATATTTATTAAATAGAAAATATTTTTTATTTAAATTTAATTATAAAATATATATATATATATATATTAATATAAAAATAATATTTTTTTAAATAGTGAAATGAGCTTACGGGCCGGCTCGAGCCCAACCCATGGACAGGTACTGCCCATATAATTAACACTTAAATAAAAAAAAAATAGACCTTGTACTGTACCACTTCTCCCAGTTTGGTACTTAAAGAATTTGTGGTCCTAATCAAGTACCTGTAGTATAATTTCGTCAAACAAATCAAAATTTTGTTCTAGTTGTATAAGTTAGTTATTTTATTCATAAATTAGATATATTGGTTGAAATAAAACAATTGGGATCACTTCCAAATTCCTTACCAAACTCAAGTTATGATTTTCTAATCTAACTTGATATTAAGGAATTTATTGCCTAAGAGAAATATAGTATCAAAGGATGGTTATGGATTATGAAAATCTCTAAGGCATGGAATACTAGAAACGAATTTGATAAGGACATGATTATGGAGTTGAATTATGGAGAAAATGATTATGGAAATGATATTAAAAATTAAGGATATGTTGTTTTGAGTATGAGAAATTAGTATATGGGGTAGATTTATGGGACTTAAGTTACATTCAAAATTGTGTAATGCTTTGAGCATGTATAGATACTAATTATTGTTAATCTCTAGGCCACGTAGATCCGACGTCACCTGTGGATCCCGAAGTTTCAGGTCGAGGTGTACAGTGAGATCATCCAAAGGATTGTGAGTAGACAACAACTATAGTTATTTGAAATATTTTTAATTATAATTATATATTTTTTTTACATAATATTTATTTTACGTATTAAAGGTATATACAATATTTAATCATATGAATTGATTTGTTATTAAAGTATTTTTATTTCAAGAAATATTATATCGAGTAAGTTGGTTGATTTATGAAATATGATTTTACATAGAATTTGACGTACATGGTTTTGGCTCCACCTGACTTAATGTATGAGATTATTTCCTTGACCGGAATACGGGAGCTGCGTGCTACGCCTCTGTGGCGGGAGCCACCTCCAGAGTCCCCATTCCGTGATATTAGACCGGAATACGGAGCTGCGTGCTACGCCTTTGTTGCGGGAGCCACCTCCAGAGTCCCTATTCCGTGATATTAGACTGGGGTTTGGGAGCTGCGTGCTACGCCTTTGTGGTGGGAGCCACCTCCAGAGTCCCTATCCCGTTATATTTGCCTTTTGGGGGCACATCATAGAGACACATATGCCTTTGGGGCGTCCTATGGTGGTATTGGCCTTTGGGGCCGGCTACTAGTATGCCTACATGGATATTGCCTGGTTATTTCATGGATGTACTCTTGTGCACGACAGAAAGTTGGAGCCCAATTATACGTAACTTGAATTACTTCACAGATTTTATACATTGATTTAATATTATAATATTGTTATGCAATTGAAAACTTTGCTACGTCTTTGAATTACTCATTATGGTTTTACTATTATTTATTTTGAAAACGTCTATTATGTTTTAAAGGAGTTGAAGCCCAATTATACGAAACTTGATTTACTTTACAGATTTTATACATTGATTTAATATTATAATATTGTTATACATTTGAAAACTTTGCTACGCCTTTGAATTAGTTATTATGATTTTACTATTATTTATTTTGAAAATGTAAATTATGCTCTACAGACTACCATTATAGTTTTCACACGCTTTAAAAGTTGTTTACTCACTGAGATATTCATATATCTCACCATTTCATATTCTCATTTTCAGGTGATAGTTAGGTGTTGGGATTGCAACCTTCCTCTATTCTCTGCTTCAAATAGTATTGTGACGTGGTGGGCATCATAGTAAAAATTTATTGAAGTCTTGATCTTTTGATGTTTTTATCTAGTAAACCTTGCTGAGATAGGTTTACTTTTGGATATATTGTATATATTTGAAGATATGAGACAATAGATCAATATGTTTTGACTTGAGAATAAATTGATCATGGATAATTTTTGAATATGATGGTTATATGTGATAATAGTATTGAGAAATATTGCTGGTTGAGGTTATGAATTGAGTGTTATTTGCAGGAGGGTTTATAGTTGAGATAGAAAGGAAACTCTGCCGGATTTTAGGTAGATTATTCGGACAGGGTGTTACAATTTTGGTATCAGAGCAAGGTTATAGGTCCTGTAGACTTAGGAACTGTTTGTTGAAGTATTAAAATATTGTCACCTGTGCAGAAAATCAGACACGATGCCACCACGTCGAAGAGGAAGGCCTAGAATCAATCCCCTACCCCAAAATAGGGATAGGAATAGAAATGTGAATGTCGATGAGCAAATTGGAGAACAAGCTTGAGCTGCTGGTTCATCTTCTGTTGCTGCACCCTCAACAGCACCTCTAGCAGCTGATCGTAATTTAGCTGAGGCAGTTGCGGCCTTGGCAAGAGTAATTCCCGCTTTGACTGCCCCTGCTGAGAAGGGGATAGTTGATTACTGTAAAGATTTGAAGAATATGGGTTGCAAGATTTTCACAGGGTCTTTGGAATCAGATTTAGCCTGGTCATGGCTACAAAAATTTGAGACTACTTCCATTACTCTTCAGATTCCCGAGACTATGAGGTTACCATGTGCGGTGCAATTTTTGGAGGATCATGCACACACATGGTGGAAAACTACAGTGCAAAGGTATGTTGGATGTCCTGCCATAACCTGGGCAGATTTTCGAAGAGAGTTTGAAGAAAAATACTATTCTCGGGCCTTGCGGGAAAAGAAATGGACTGAGTTTATGAATTTAAAACAGGGTGGTATGTCAGTAGCAGAGTACGAGCAAAAATTCAGTGAACTATCAGAATTTGCTCCATCGATAGTAGCCAACGATGTTGATAGATGCAAGAAATTCCAAGATGGGCTACATGTTAGTATTCGAGATAGGTTGACGACCCTAGATACAGATGACTTTAATAAATGGGTCAACATGGCAATTAAAGCTGAACAGAATCTGAAAGAAATGAAAGATAGAGAAGAGATGTTCAGAAAAAGAAAAGGGCAATTCTCCAGTGAGGACATGAGGCCTAAGAAAAGTTATGTAGAAAGCAGTGTCAGTGGTTCCAAACCCTTGAGATTTCAGGAGGGATTAGACAGAAAACCTATTAGTGGTTCTTCTAGTAGATTTATCATTGGACCTCAACAGCAGACTAGATTGCCACCTGGGAGGTCAGGAGGATCTCGTACATTGACTTATCCTCAGTGTCCCCATTGTGGGAAGAATCACCCTGGTGAATGTTGGAGACTACAGGGTGTGTGTTTTTACTGCAAAGAACCGGGACACATGAAACGGGATTGTCCCAAGCTGGAGAACAAGGGAGTTACTAGTCAGTTGTCAGTGGGTCAAAAAGAAAGGACCCAACCTACTGCTGCATATCAGCCGACAGCAGTTAGAGATAGAATTGGGGTACAATCTCAAGTTGGTTCATCTACTGGCCCTCGACAGAGTGGACAGCCTGATAGACCTCGAACTACAGCCAGAATTTATGCTATGACCCAACAACAGGCTCAGGCTACTCCTGAAGTGGTTACAGGTACTCTCCCAATTTCTAAGGCAAATGCTAGGATCTTAATAGATCCAGGTGCAACTCATTCTTTTGTTGCTAATTCATATGTCATGCATTTGGGTAGAGAGTCTAGGAGGTTAGACATCCCTATGGTCGTTAGTACCCCAATGGGAGAAACTTTGAAAATTGATGTGGTTTATCCGGATTGTACCGTTATGGTTCAGGAGCATGAATTACCAGTTAATTTGTTTCCATTAGGAATGTATGATTTCGATGTGATTTTGGGAATGGATTGGTTGTCTAAAAACAATGCAGTGATAGATTGTTTTTCCAAAACTGTGACTTTTAAGAAGTCAGGAGATTTGGAGTTTACTTTTCAAGGAGAAAGGAAAGTTTTACCTTCTTGCCTTATCTCCAAGATGGCAGCCAATAGATACTTGCAAAAAGGATATTCTGCTTACCTTGCTTATGTGATTAACAAGGACATACATGAGGCAAAGTTGGAAACTATGCCTGTGGTCAAAGAGTTTCCTGAGATCTTTCCTGAAGAATTGGTCGGTTTACCTCCTGACAGGGAATTGGAGTTTACTATTGACTTAATCCCTGGCAGTGCTCCTATTTCTCAGGCACCCTATAGAATGGCACCTTCGGAGCTAAAGGAATTGAAAGTGCAGTTGCAAGACCTAGTTGACAGAGGTTTCATTCGGCCTAGTACTTCACCTTGGGGAGCACCGGTTTTATTTGTAAAGAAAAATGATGGATCTTTACGATTGTGTATCGACTACCGGCAATTGAACAAGGTCACCATTAAGAATAAGTATCCTTTGCCAAGGATTGATGACTTGTTTGATCAGTTGCAAGGTGCGAGTGTGTTCTCCAAAATAGACCTAAGATCGGGTTATCATCAATTGAAGATTAAAGAATCTGATATTCCAAAGACTGCTTTTAGAACTCGATATGGTCATTATGAATTCTTAGTTATGCCTTTTGGGCTAACTAATGCACCTGCAGTCTTTATGGATTTGATGAATAGGGTGTTTCGGCCCTACTTAGATAAGTTTGTTATTGTTTTCATCAATGACATCCTAGTTTATTCCAGGAATAAGAATGATCATGTAAGCCATTTGAGAACGGTGTTGCAGACTATGCGTGAAAAGCAACTTTATGCTAAATTTTCCAAGTGTGAATTCTGGCTAGACAAAGTAGCATTCCTTGGTCATGTAGTATCTAAGGAAGGGATTTTTGTGGATCCACAAAAGATAGAAGCTGTAGTTGCTTGGGAAAGACCCACTAATGTCACAGAAATTAGGAGCTTTCTCGGATTGGCAGGGTACTATCGAAGATTCGTGGAAGGATTTTCCATGATTGCCTCTCTTTTGTCAAAACTAACAAGGAAGTATGCTAAGTTTGAGTGGACTGACGAATATGAGTAAGCTTTCCAAGAGCTCAAGCGTAGATTGGCCACAGCACCAATTCTTACACTACCATCAGGGACTGGAAGCTTTGTGGTATACAGTGATGCCTCGAGGCGAGGGTTGGGTTGCGTTTTGATGCAACATGGGAAGGTGATAGCTTATGCTTCTCGACAACTGAAACAGCATGAGCAAAACTATCCCACTCATGATTTGGAGTTGGCGGCAGTGGTGTTTGCACTGAAAATTTGGAGGCATTATTTATTTGGAGAAAAATGTACAATCTACACTGATCATAAGAGTTTGAAATATATGATGGATCAGAAAGAATTAAATTTGAGGCAACGGAGATGGTTGGAATTGATAAAAGATTGTGACTGTGTAATTGATTATCACCCAAGAAAGGCCAATGTAGTGGCCGATGCTCTTAGTAGAAAGTCTTCTAGTTCTCTTGCTCATATCCGAGCAATTCAGAAACCCTTACAAAAATGAGTTGAAGTCTTTACCTTTAGAATTGATGATTATTGAGAATAATCTCCTGATAACCCACTTGAAGGTTAAACCGATTCATATTGATTGGATACGTGAAGCACAGAATAATGACCCTATGCTGGTAAAGTTAAAGCAAGAAGTAAGGGATGGTGTGAGGACTGACTATCAATTAAAGGATGATGATGTACTGATAATGAGAAATAGGCTTTGTGTGCCTCAGGATAAAGAACTCCGAAAGGTGATTTTGGAGGAAGCTCATAATGCACCATATGCGTTACATCCCGGTAGCGTGAAGATGTATCGAACCTTAAGAGAACATTATTGGTGGCAAGGTATGAAACGAGACATAGTTGAGTTTGTTTCTAGATGCTTGGTATGCCAACAAATTAAAGCCGAGCATCAAAAACCTTCTGGGAAATTGAACCCTCTACCTATTCCTCAATGGAAATGGGAAGATATTGCTATGGATTTCGTTTCGGGATTACCAAGAACACAGTCTGGTTATGATAGTATTTGGGTGATTGTTGATCGTCTGACAAAATCAGCTCACTTTTTGCCAGTTAAGAAGACTTTTTCCATGGAAAGATTGGCTAAACTTTATGTGAATGAAATTGTTAGGTTACATGGTGCCCCAGTATCGATTGTATCTGATCGAGACCCCCGATTCACATCTCGATTTTGGCCAAGTTTGCAGAATGCTATGGGCACTAAACTCAAGTTCAGTACTGCTTTTCATCCTCAGACAGATGGACAATCTGAACGGACAATTCAAATTTTGGAAGATATGCTCAGATCTTGTATTATGGAATTCAAAGGAAACTGGGATGAACACTTGCTCCTAGCAGAGTTTGCATATAACAATAGTTATCAGTCCAGCATCGACATGGCTCAATTTGAAGCTTTGTATGGAAGGAAGTGCAGAACTCCGGTGTGTTGGGATGATACATATGAAAGGAAATTACTAGGTCCAAAAATTGTTATGATGACTGCAGACAAAGTTAAGGTAAATCGGGAAAAGATAAAAAATAGCTCAAGATCGACAAAAGAGCTATGCAGATAATCGAAGAAAAGATTTAGAGTTTGAAGTTGGTAATATGATATTTTTGAAAGTGACTCCTTGGAAGGGAGTAATCCGGTTTGGAAGACGAGAAAAGTTGGGTCCTCGATATATAGGGCCGTATGAGATCATTGAACGGATTGGCCCAGTTGCTTAAAGATTGTCCTTACCAGAAGAATTGTCACGAATTCATAATGGGTTCCATGTTTCTATGCTCTGAAAGTACATTTTCGATTCTTCACATATATTGAAGGATTTGCCTATGGAAATTGAGGAACACTTAACTTATGAAGAGCAGCCGGTTGAGATTTTGGATAGAAGGGACCAAGTTCTAAGGACTAAGACTATTCCATTAGTGAAAGTTCTTTGGAGGAATCATTTATACGAAGAAGTTACATGGGAAAGGGAGGAAGATATGCAGACTCAATATCCTCACTTATTCAATCAAGTTGGTAAGTAAATTTCGAGGACGAAATTTTTCTAAGGGGGGTAAGTTGTAACAACCGAGGTTACGTATAATTATGTAAAGTTAAATCCCGAAAATTTTAAGGACAAACTTGGAAATTGGTAAGAAGTTATAAGTGAAGGAAATAAAAGAAGAAAGGATCAAAATGAACATATTAAAAAAGTTTAGGGGCTTAATGGTTATTTATAAAAAGTTGAGGGACCAATATGCAATTATCCCAAAAATAAAAAAATATCCCTTATGTTCAATTGATCTCCCGAAAACACAAGGTATCTTCATTTGCTAAATGAGCAGCCGGCAGCCTCCCCTCTCCAATTTCTTCATCTCCTCCATTTCTCTTCAAGAACTCCACCAAAATCTCAACAACAATTACAACCAAGGTTAGTTTCTTGATAAATTCTTCATTTTCTTTAGATATTCTACTTGAGCATGCTAAGATCTTTGCTCCATAAACATGTTAAGGTCTGAAATACATCTATTAAGTATGAATTTTACTCATTTTTGGTAAGAATTAAAAGGATTTGAAAGCATGAACAAGAAAATGGGAAGAAAAAAGCAAAACAGGGGAATCTGAGCATGCTTGCTGTTCGGATTTTCTGGGTTCGGTACAGTTGGGTTTATATTTGTTTGATATTTTTTATATAAACTAGACTTCACTACGAGAATTTTGGTCTTTGAATCAACCAAAACCGATAAGCGGTTAAAAAGATAAAATTCGGTGAAGTTGGCTGTTCAGTGTGACCACTGTTTTCTGAGCATGCTTGCTGTTCGGATTTTCTGGGTTCGGCACAGTTGGGTTTATATTTTTTTGATATTTTTCCTAGAACCTAGACTTCAATATGAGAATTTTGGTTTTTGAATCACCCAAAACCGATAAGCGGTTAAAAAGATAAAATTCGGTGAAGTTTACTGTTCTGTGTTGATCTCTGTTTCAGCATGGTTTCGGGATTTATCAAATTTGATCAAAATTTTGTTCTAGTTGTATAAGTTAGTTATTTTATTCATAAATTAGATATATTGGTTGAAATAAAACAATTGGGATCACTTCCAAATTCCTTACCAAACTCAAGTTATGATTTTCTAATCTAACTTGATATTAAGGAATTTATTGCCTAAGAGAAATATAGTATCAAAGGATGGTTATGGATTATGAAAATCTCTAAGGCATGGAATACTAGAAACGAATTTGATAAGGACATGATTATGGAGTTGAATTATGGAGAAAATGATTATGGAAATGATATTAAAAATTAAGGATATGTTGTTTTGAGTATGAGAAATTAGTATATGGGGTAGATTTATGGGACTTAAGTTACATTCAAAATTGTGTAATGCTTTGAGCATGTATAGATACTAATTATTGTTAATCTCTAGGCCACGTAGATCCGACGTCACCTGTGGATCCCGAAGTTTCAGGTCGAGGTGTACAGTGAGATCATCCAAAGGATTGTGAGTAGACAACAACTATAGTTATTTGAAATATTTTTAATTATAATTATATATTTTTTTTACATAATATTTATTTTACGTATTAAAGGTATATACAATATTTAATCATATGAATTGATTTGTTATTAAAGTATTTTTATTTCAAGAAATATTATATCGAGTAAGTTGGTTGATTTATGAAATATGATTTTACATAGAATTTGACGTACATGGTTTTGGCTCCACCTGACTTAATGTATGAGATTATTTCCTTGACCGGAATACGGGAGCTGCGTGCTACGCCTCTGTGGCGGGAGCCACCTCCAGAGTCCCCATTCCGTGATATTAGACCGGAATACGGAGCTGCGTGCTACGCCTTTGTTGCGGGAGCCACCTCCAGAGTCCCTATTCCGTGATATTAGACTGGGGTTTGGGAGCTGCGTGCTACGCCTTTGTGGTGGGAGCCACCTCCAGAGTCCCTATCCCGTTATATTTGCCTTTTGGGGGCACATCATAGAGACACATATGCCTTTGGGGCGTCCTATGGTGGTATTGGCCTTTGGGGCCGGCTACTAGTATGCCTACATGGATATTGCCTGGTTATTTCATGGATGTACTCTTGTGCACGACAGAAAGTTGGAGCCCAATTATACGTAACTTGAATTACTTCACATATTTTATACATTGATTTAATATTATAATATTGTTATGCAATTGAAAACTTTGCTACGTCTTTGAATTACTCATTATGGTTTTACTATTATTTATTTTGAAAACGTCTATTATGTTTTAAAGGAGTTGAAGCCCAATTATACGAAACTTGATTTACTTTACAGATTTTATACATTGATTTAATATTATAATATTGTTATACATTTGAAAACTTTGCTACGCCTTTGAATTAGTTATTATGATTTTACTATTATTTATTTTGAAAATGTAAATTATGCTCTACAGACTACCATTATAGTTTTCACACGCTTTAAAAGTTGTTTACTCACTGAGATATTCATATATCTCAGCATTTCATATTCTCATTTTCAGGTGATAGTTAGGTGTTGGGATTGCAACCTTCCTCTATTCTCTGCTTCAAATAGTATTGTGACGTGGTGGGCATCATAGTAAAAATTTATTGAAGTCTTGATCTTTTGATGTTTTTATCTAGTAAACCTTGCTGAGATAGGTTTACTTTTGGATATATTGTATATATTTGAAGATATGAGACAATAGATCAATATGTTTTGACTTGAGAATAAATTGATCATGGATAATTTTTGAATATGATGGTTATATGTGATAATAGTATTGAGAAATATTGCTGGTTGAGGTTATGAATTGAGTGTTATTTGCAGGAGGGTTTATAGTTGAGATAGAAAGGAAACTCTGCCGGATTTTAGGTAGATTATTCGGACAGGGTGTTACATATAGTCTTTTAATTTTTTAACTACATGCGAGTAATTTCAAAATTTATTATTAACAAATATTTTTTATCATAAAAATAACTCAAATTACCAATTAAAATATTATTTTTAAATATTTAGTACAAATATTTATTAATAATAAATACCATTAAAATATTTAAATAATATTTAATTTGTATCCAGCCTTTTAATTTTTTAACTACATGAGAGTAATTTCAAGATTTTATTATTAATAAATATTTTTTATCCTAAAAGTAACTCAATTTAAAATATTATTTTTAAATATTTAGTATAAATATTTTTTAATAATAAATATCATTGAAAAATTTTAAAATTAATAAAATTTACATTTTTTTTATAAGAGTAGTTTCGAAAATTATCATCACATTCCCAGGATTTTAATTAGCACTTTCCCATGTATACCAAACGCTGGAAAGTTACATTCCCAGGAATCACATTCCCAAGAATCACATTCTCAGGAATCACATTCCATGGAATGTGATTCCTGGGAAGGTACCAAACGCCCCCTAAGGTTGAAGAGGGGAATACACTCTCCATCCCGTTGAAATCGCTAACTATATTATATGACGTAATTCTTTATCATAAATAGGGCTTGGATTAATTATAAGTAAATTTCAAATTTAGAGTAATTTTAAGTAAATTTCAAATTTAGAGTAATTTAAGCTAAACTATCATAATAGTCAATAAATATAATAGTAAAATTTACCCGAAAAATAAATAGTAGTAAAACTTTTTTTTGAATATTATTTTTAAATTAATGAGATTTTTACATTGTAATCTTTCCTTTTGTGTTCAAAATACTATTAATTAGAATTATTCCCCCCCCCCTTTTGTTGGGGGATTTTTGTAATATTTATAAATTTTTAATTAAATTAATAATTATAAATAAATTTAAATTGAATCATATTAAATAATTTTTATTTATTTAAATTATTTTTATATTTTAATATCTAAGTAAATAAATTTAGAGTTAAAATCAAATCACTGTGATAATTATGTAAAATATGAGATAAATTGAAACATGACACAAACACAACATGGAAAAATAATTAAGACACGACACGATACGAAAAATAACATGAACACGACACGAATACATGAACGTGTCAAAATCTATATAAAACGAATTATTAAAGTATATAAATTTATAATAGTTTGAACATATCAAAAAATAATACTAACACATCACAAACATACAAAATTTTCTCTAAATTGAATCATTTTGACAAATTATGCAAAATATGCATGAATTGAGACACGGCACGAACACAGAATTTTTTTTCTCTAAATTGGATCACAATGACAAATTATGCAAAATATGAAATGAATTGAGATACGACACGAACACAACATAAAAAAATAATTAAAACACAACAAGAAAAATAACATTAACATGACGCGAATAAAGAACGTGTAAAAATATAAATAAAACGAATTATTAACGTGTAAAAATTTATATAAATTTATAATATTTTAAACACATAAAAAAAAGAACAAGAATAAAATATGAGATGAATTAAGACACGACACGAACACAACATGGGAAAATAATTAAAACACGACACTAATACACGAACGTGTCAAAATCTATATAAAACGAACTATTAATGTGTAAAAATTTATATAAATTTATAATACTTTGAAAACAAAACAAAACAAAAAAACACCAACACACAAATTTTTCCCTAATTTGAATCACTATGAAAAATAATGCAAAATATGTCATGAACTGAGACACGATACGAACATACAAAATTTCTCTAAATTGAATTACAATGACAAACTATTAAAATATGAAATGAATTGAGACACAACACGAATACAGCAAAAAAAATAATTAAAACACAATCCGAAGAATAACATGAATACTACACGAATACATTAACGTGTCAAAATATACATAAAATGAATCATTAACGTGTAAAAAATTATATAAATTTATAATACTTTAAACACATAAAAAAAAAATAATACGAATACAAACACAAAAAAAAAATTATTTTTTTCTCTTTCCTTTCTTCCTTTTTTTTTCTTATTTTTCTTTTTCTTTCTTTCCATAAAAAAAAACACATGTCACAACTACATCAATTTGTGGAGTTGATCTTATATTTATGTTAAATAAGTTTATATAATAAATGAACATGATTTAACGTAAACAATAATACTAATAAAATAGATTTTGACTACAAATTAAATTAAATTGAATTAAAATTTTAATTCAAAAAAAAATAAAATTTTATTAATTAAAGGACACATGAAGTTTATCCAAGGCATTCCAAATGTCAAAAGCTACATTATCCACTTAGGATAATTGTGTTTTTACAAATACTTTAATTTTTATATACTAGATTCATGGGTAGTGAAGTTTTTTAATTTCACAAGTGGGATTAAAAGATTATTACATGTCCCATTATTTTTTTTAATTTTTTACTAATGTTACTCTTCTAGCCCTGTTTATAGAATCTAAAAACTCTACTGACAGTTTATGAGATAATTTCTCTTATATATTTACTAGAATGTTGAACCCATTTCGTCATAAGATTTTTTAAATATTTATAAACTTTTCAAAGTGAACTAACCTTAAGAAATGTTTTAAATTAAATCATATTATTTTTATTGTTTGTATGTTTTAATATATATTAATATTAGTATAATTATATTTTGTAAATTAAGATAATTAAATATATAAAAATTAATTATTATAAAATAAATAATACAAACACATTTGTAATAGTAATTTATATACATTTAATTAAAAATATTTATATTTTATTTTATAACTTAACATATAATTTTATTTTATATGATATAAAAAGGTAAAGCTCAAAACTTTTAAAAACATAAATAAAATTATAACAAAAAAAATATTAAGATTATTTACGTTTTTTTATTTTTATAAAAACACATTTTAAAAACAACTCTTAGAAGAATTATTAATTATTAGTTATTAATCAAGTAACTTCTACCCACCTAAAAACAATTATCCATTATTTTTTAAAATATTTTTTTCAAAGCACAAAATTTATTTCCAAAACATATATATATATATTATTTAAGAGTTCTATATTTTTACCATGGAAATTAAATGAGGTAAAATTAAGGGCAAGAAATTTTATTTACAAAAAAAAAAAAAAAAAAAAAAAAAAAAGGTTTTCCTAGCAAGGGACAAGGAGCGGGTTTTTATCAAAATATAGCTAAAAAAAATTATTTACCAAAATATCGTTGTTTTTAAATTAATTCCCAAAATCTACTTGTTTTAAAACTAGCTGGGAAATCGCCATCTCCATGGCGATTTCCCAGCGTAAAATTTTCAAAATTTGCAAAAAAAAAAACCAAGGAAAATCGCCATGGGGGGTGGCGATTTCCCTTGGTGTATTTTAAAAAAGAAAATAAAAATAACACCAAGGGAAATAGCCACCCCCATGGCGATTTCCCTTGGTGTTTTTTGCAAATTTTGAAAATTTTACCAAGGGAAATTGTCATTGGGGGTGGCGATTTCCCTTGGTGGTATATATATATATTTTACTTAAATTAAAAAAATAAAATTGAAAATTTATTTTTAAAATTTGTATTTTAATTTTAAAATTATAAATTAAATAAAGAAATTTAATAAACAATTTTTAAAAAAAAAATTAAAAGTCCAACAGTATATTTCTTATTTAAATTTTATGAAACTTTTTTTTTAAAAATTTTTAATTAAATTTTACTATATAAACTTTTAAAACAAATAAATAATAATCAAATCAAATTTTTTTTGAAGGCAACGGTAACTTGACCGTTGCCTTCAAAATCCCCTCCCCCCACACACACACCACTCTTCTATAAATAACCCTCCTCATTTTCTACAACTTATTTTTATTTTCTTTTTTCTTTCTACAATCAATTTTTTTCTACCAACAATTTTTTTTCTACAACAATATTTAAAAATGGCTTCATCATCACTATTGAGGTTGCAAGAAATCACATATCGGAGGTTATATTTAAAGAGGCAAGTAAATTGTTATAATATTATTTGTATTACATTATCAATTTTTAGTAATTTTTTAATTATTATTATTTTTTAAATTTATAGTTTTATAATTTTATATTTTTTATATTTTTAATGTTTTAATTATTATAGTTTTATCATTTATTAATTAGTATTTTTTTCATTTTATTGTTTTATAATTATTTATTTTTTATATTTTTTATTATTATAGTTTTTTAATTTTTTAATTATTATTGTTTTTTCATTTTATAGTTTTATATAATTTTAATTTTTAGATTATATTAATTTTTATTATTATTGTTTTATAATTTTTTAATTATTATTGTTTTTCATTTTAAAGTTATTTATTTTTTACATTATTTAATTATTTAATAATGATATAAATAATTTTAAACTTTAATATTATTATTGTTTTGTTATTTTATTGTTTTAGAATTTTTTTAAAATTTTTATATTGTTTAATTTTTTAATTATTATAATTTTATAATATATTAATTTTTATTATTATTTTATTTAATTTAATTAATATCAACAGGATACTCGTCGCGTGTTACGTTCGAGGAAATTTACATTGGAGGACCCGCATCCATCTATTATCGACCACTCAAGAAGAGCCGGATTTTATCAGGCAACTCAAATTTGACGATTTTTGATACAACCCGACTTAATCAGTGCGTTGATCGAACGATGGAGACCCGAGACGCACACTTTTCATTTTTCATTTGGTGAATGCATGGTAACTCTAGAAGATGTTGAGCTTCAACTTGGACTTCCGGTCCATGACGATGCAGTTACAGGCGAAGCTTGCTAGATTGGAATGAAGAGTGTCAAAATCTATTGGGCTCGGTACCTCCAGATGAGTATGTATCTGGCTCAACGATGAGACTAAATTGGTTGAAATCCTTTCAAAATCTTACATTACACGCAACTGAAGAACAACAACAATATGCTACTAGAGCATATATTTTACGTTTGATTGGAGGATTACTGATGCCTGGCAAATTGAGTAGTTGGGTACATTTAATGTATCTTCCATTACTACGTGATTTAGAGCATGTGGCAAATTATAGTTGGGGTTCTGCGTGTTTGGCGGTTTTGTATAGAGAACTGTGTCGGGCTACAGTTCCAAAAAGCCATGACATAGGTGGATGTTTAGTACTTCTACAATCATGGGCTTGGTATCGACTGTCATTTCTTGCTCCACGCATGGATATTTCGGCTGTATACCCCCTTACAAGCAAGTAATAATCTTTACTATTTTATTAATTTTGTACGAACTTGTATTTTTATAGGTCTATTAAGATTTTTTATGCATTGTTAATAGGTGGAGTAGGAGTAGAGATTTTACCGAGACTCCGACCAACCTTGCAAGTATAAGATTGCGACTAGATCGAGTAGGATATGATAAGGTAAATATTTCGATTGTTACATTCAAGTATTTTTGTATTTAATCCATATGAAACTAATAACTTGTAATAATTATTCGCAGTTTCTATGGATGCCATATTCCTCAAGTGAAATTATGGCATGCCTCCCATCGGATGCCTACAATAATTGTAATATATGGAAAGCAAACACAGCATTGATATGTTTTTCATATATAGAGTGGCACCAAACTGACAGGGTGTTGCGACAATTTGGGATGCAACAACCAGTTCCTGCAACCCCGGTGAACCTTGATAAGTTTCACAAGATCGACATGCGTGGTCGTCATGAGGAATTCTGGCCTGCGAAGCATGAACATTGGATCCATTGGTGGAATATATGTTATCAACGAATTCTGACAAGTTATCCGATTGTTCGTAATAATTTCAACCCATCTGATGATTACATAGGATGGTATAAAAATGAAGGTCGGCCTTTTGTTTGTCCACCGTCGGTGTATGAGGATGTTAGGAGTATGCCATTTACCGGACGAACTTCAACTCCAGTCCCTCCTACACAGGATATGAAAGCTCCTAGACCTAGCCGAAAACGTGGGTGGACGCGTTAACTGGCCTCATCGGAGTTCACAGCACCGAGGATGTCATTTAGTCATCCTGAACCTGAACGGGATCATGGAGTACCATCCAGTCATCGTTATTCCGTCAGTCACCCCGGATATGACGTTGATGAGTGTTACCGACCATCACCGCCAATGACGAGGTTAGATGACCAGCTCCCCATCCTAAGTTCAAGTTCAGCATATCTAACATCAATGTATCAGTTTGGAACCCCTGCGTCAGCATTTGATGGTACATCATTTCTGGGTCCATCTAGTAGTCAGGTTCCCGTTATGGGTGAACTAGGTGTTGGCTCCTCCAGTTGTGGGTTTCAAATTTCTGATACAGAAGAAATGACTGATGACATACAACCAGAACCAGTGGCGGTTGCAGCAGGAGGTCGTGGTCGATCGCAAATACGTGTCACTCACGAGGTTGAACGACGGGTCCAACCACCATGCACTAAGAGAGCTCGACACTGTTGCTCTACACCACGCATTAATTAGAATAAATGTACTTTTATCAATATAACGAGAATAATGTATTTTAAATTTGTAATATATAAATTTATATGTTTTGCATTTCATGTTATTTAATTTAAATTTGTTGGGAAATTAATTGTTATTTTTAATTTTTTTATTCAGCATATCTAACTAAAATGTTAATGTTGTTATTTAATTTATAAAAATGTAATAAAATATATTATTCAATATATTTTTATAAAATTTCTTAATTTTATATAAAATAATAGTCCAAATTACATGATAAGTAGAAAAAAACTTGCATAACATTTTCCCTTAATGGCAAAATATGTAAATATTATAGGTTATGAAACATGTAATTCCTTTATTGTTGATGCGAACTCGCCCCTGATGTGCCAGATTGATGCGGACATTTTCAACGGTTATGACCTTCATTTCTACATAATCCACAATATTTTGGTTGGCCTTTCTCCCTGAGGTCCATTTCATTACGAATACGACTTGATTTTGGCCGACCATGTGGATTTCTCCGCATTCCTTGATTGGGACACACTTTTGGACCATCATATTGAGGCCAATAACCTTCATTTCCAACTGCTTTGAACTCATGTCTACAAACATTCAATATAGTTTCCAGTCTATAGACATTGTCCACATATTGCATGCAATCTACATGGACATGTGCACAAGCAGCAACTACATGTGAACAAGGGAACCTTTGTGCTTGAAACTTCCCACAGTCAGACCACATGTCACTAAACTTGACTTTGTACTTCATTGCAGAAACACCCTCTTGTGGATCAACTAACTCTTCAATCAGAAAAGATTGATTTGCTCGCGTAAAATTACGAACAAAGTGAGAGTTAGCTTTCTTGCGATTTTCTTGCATAGTCTGTGTGACTGTTTCACAGTATGTGTGCCTTCCCTCCATCATTGCAATTTGCTTGTTCCCCATCTTAACAAAAAGTGCAGCCAACCTATAATATGTTGATTGCACTAAAGCAGTAATGGAAGATGACGCATTCCCTTCAACACCGAATTGATAGATTCAGCTAGGTTGATTGTCATATGGCCATAACGTCTTCCTTGATCATATGATTGGGCCCACTTCTCCTTGGGGATCCTATCAAGCCAATTAGCCGCCTCTGCATTTTCTCCACGAAGATTCTCATACATGAAATGAAAATTCGGTCGCCTCAACTCGTATCCTAATAAAATTAAAAACAAAAGACTTGTGAATTTGTATTATTTTATATACTAAAGGAAATATAAGAGATAAAATAACTATGATTCGATTCCATACCCATGTTAACAATGTGTCGACGCAATTCCTTATTGTTAAACTTCTTCATAAAGTTAGCTGCAATGTGTCGAATGCAGTACACTGAATATGCATGTAGAGGATTCCATCCACTACCATCGCGTCTAATCGCAGCTTTGATGGCTTCATGTCGATCAGACATCAAGCATATGCCAGGCTGTTTTGTCACATGTCTACACAAATTAGTGAGAAAGAATGACCAAGCCTCTGTTGTCTCACCCTCCACAATGGCAAAGGCAATTCGCAGTATGTTTCGGTTGCCATCTTGTGCAATAGCTAACAATAATGTTCCTTTGTATTTTCCATATAAAA
Organism: Fremontodendron californicum; assembly: GCA_030761205.1. NCBI lineage: Eukaryota > Viridiplantae > Streptophyta > Magnoliopsida > Malvales > Malvaceae > Fremontodendron > Fremontodendron californicum. The sequence goes on from JAULJL010000037.1 coordinate 9,419,429, forward strand.
AAGTACCGTCTATTTGCACAATAGGTTTACAATACGGATACCCTTCAATACACGACTTAAATGTCCAAAATAGTCGATGGAATATTCTCTTACCCTGGACCAGTCGATCATCGTGATATGCAGGTACCGTTTGCAATTCCACAATTGTACCAGGCACGAAATGTTGCATTGCACCTAACCATTTAGGTAGCTCATTGTACGATCTATCCCAATCGCCAAAAACTCGAACAATTGCCTTTTGCTTTGCTTTCCACGTTTTCTTATAGGAGGTGATGTATCCATACCGGATTCGCATCTCAGCGATCAAAACTGAAACGGAGATCTCCGGATTTGCTTTTACCAATGACAGAATGCATGAACATATCATGTTAGAATCTAACTTGCAATGATCTTGTGAAATCCTCCCCGATGTGCAAGTGTAAGGCCCTTCATATTTTCTAATATCCCATGCCTGTTTCTTCTTCATAAAAGTTGCCCTTATTCTCCAATTGCACCCTTTCCCATACATTAGACATTTGGCATAATATTTGGTCTGCTCATATTCAATTACTCTGTAATCTACAGAGTTTTTGATTTTATAGTGCTTAATAGCTGAAAGCACAGCCTCTTTCGTTGGAAATTGTAACCCAACACACAGATCAACTGCAGATGGATCAAATGTCAGAGGCGTAGCTAATGTATGAGCATACTCAAGAAATTCTGACACTTGCATTGCCTCCAGATCCAGGGTATGCATATGGGATGCAGCCTCATATGGGGGAAGATCTCCATGAGTGTTGATCTCAACAGGGACGACGTCTAGGTCAGAATCACTGTTGTCATCACTTGCGAATTCAGCATCCTCTTCCTGCTCACTAAAGTCACCAACATATTCACCATGGACTCCACGTGGCGGAACAGGATCAACACTAGCTGGCTCATCTTCGATGGTAGTAGGAATTGTTTGTGAGATTAATGAATTATGAAACATTGTAGCTTGAGATAGCGGAACGACTTCTTCTGTGGGAACGTGGTATGTAGTGTGAACATAGAACGGCCTAGAATCATCATCTTCTGTGGGAAAGTTTTCTGTAGTGCGAACATTTGAAGGCCCACAATCATCGTGAACATCCTCTATATCAGCATATAACTCAAGTACACCAACATTTGCAAATGTCTCATGAGCATAAAACATGCATCTGACATCATCATCATCTTCAAGTGGAAATGTTTTATATCGGACACATCCTTCACCAATAGAAAGAGGATGCCTATACTTAATCTCTGAAACTCTTTTTCTATTTCCAGCTTTAATTTTTGTATGAATTTGCAGCTTCAATTCCTCTGATATGATGTCTTCTTCAACTCGAAAACTTTTAAGACGTTCACAATCAAAGGTAGCACATTCGTTAGTATTATGAATTTGGCCATTATAGTAGACCAATGCGATCACTCTATTGCTCATGTTCTGTAGTAATGAAACTAAGAAGGGTGAGAATAGAGGTATTATCACTCGGCAAAAGAAAGAAAAAAATAGAAGGATGAGAATGAGGAGGTATTAGAACTCAGAAAAAATCTGATTGAAAAACTGCTGTAGGGAGTATTGTAAACCTTTATCAGTATTATGAATTTATAATGGTTCATTATGTTGTACCGGATGACAAATCCCATCCTTTGTACAAGATGGAATCTGATTCTCATTTTCTGGCTAGGGTTAATTGACTGAAAAACTGATAACTCATTCAATGCAAAAACTGATGATAAATCCCATCCTTTGTACCGGACTGTCCAATAGCCCCATCCATTGCAGAATGAATCCAATTCCAATATTTTCTGCAGCATTTGATTGACTGGAAAATAGCTAAAACCTATCCCTTACCATAAATCATTAGTCCCATCCATTATAGAAGGAATCCAATTCCAATATTTTCTGCAGCATTTGATTGATTGGAAAATAGCTGAAACCTATCCCTAACCCTAAATAATTAGACCCATCCATTGTAGAAGGAATCCAATTCCAATATTTTATGTAGCATTTTATTGATTGGAAAATAGCTGAAACCCTAACCCTAAATCTGGTCAATACTCCCATCCATTGCATAAGTAATCCAATTCCAATATTTTCTACAGGATTTGATTCACTGAAAAATAGCTGAAACCCTAACCCTAAATCATTAGTCTCATCCATTGTAGAAGGAATCCAATTCCAATATTTTCCAGCATAAAATTAAAATAAAAAAAATTAATTTTATATAAAATTCAAATAAGAAATTAATTTAATTTTATATAAAATTAAAATGAGAAATTAATTTAATTTTTATATAAAATTTAAATAAAAAATCAAATTTTAATTTATATAAAATTTAAATAAGAAATCAAAATTTATTTTATATAAAATTTAAACAAGAAATCAAATTTTAATTTATATAAAATTTAAATAAGAAATACATTTTTTAAAATAAAATTGTATTTTATATAAATTTTAAATAAGAAATATTTTTTTTATAATTTTAATAAGAAATAAAATTTTACTTTTTATAAAGTTAAAATAATAAATTTTATTTTAATTTTTATAAAAAAATAAATTACATTTTTTATAAAATTAAAAAATTAAATAAATTATAAAATTTTAGTATATATATTTTTAAAAAATTAAAACAATCGAAGATAAATTTTTTTTATACCTGTTTGTTACAGATCTCACATATAAAATTTAAATAAGAAATCAAAATTTTTATTTATATAAAATTTAAATAAGAAATAAAATTTTTTATATAAAAATTTAATAAGAAATATAATTTTCTTTTTTCAAATTTTAATAAGAAATAAAATTTTATTTTTTATAAAATTTTAATAATAAATTATATTTTATTTTTTATAAAATTAAAAAATTATAAATTTTTAATATATATTTAAAAAAATTTTAAAAAAAGATAAATTTTTTTATTTAATTTACAATTTTTAAAATTAAAATACAAATTTTAAAAATAAATTTGCAATTTTTTTTAATTTAAGTAAATATATATATACCATCAAGAGAAATCGCCACCCCCGATCACGATTTCCCTTAATGAAATTGAAAAAAAAAAATTTAAAAAACATCAAGAGAAATCGTCATAGGTGGTGGCGATTTCCCTTGGTGTTTTTTGTAAATTTTGAAAATTTTACGCTGGGAAATCGCCATGGGGATGACGATTTCCCAGATAGTTTTAAAACAAGCGGATTTTAAGAATTAATCTGAAAACAATGATATTTTAATAAATAATTTTTTTTAACTATATTATTATAAAAAAATCCACAAGGAGTTGGTCCTTAATTAATAAAAAAAATGCTAGCCTTTATAAAAGGAGCGCCGATCAGCTATTGGCTCACTCAGGTCTCGTTTAGCATTGCTTCTGGTACAGTTTTTGAGGTCAAAAGCTGCTTTTCACTGCAAACGTAATGCTAAACAGATAAAAAAATTTAGCTTCTGTTATTGAAACCATGATTTGAAAAGTCAAACTAAAAAGTCAAAAAATATAACTTTTGGGCTTTAAAAGCTGACTTTTGAATAAAATGACTTTATTATCCTCATATCTCTACACTTTTATTATTTTAAACATATTTTTTTGATATTTTAATTTTTTACAATACTTTTTTCAGAGCAATGATAAACACTTAAAAATTTTTAAATCACACTTTTTTATCACGCCTTATAAAATTTTTCAACCCAAGCTTTTTCCGCGATGCTAACCTCACTCGGTCTTCCACGGTGCTCTCTCGGCTCTCTTCTCTCCGGGTAATTTCTAGGTTCTCTTTTTCTATCAAATTATAATTTTTGTTGGCTACAAATACTGGTCTTTGCTTTGATCTGTTACTCTTTTTTGTTTTGCTCTTCTTTGATTTTGCGATTTAGGGTTTTTTTTTTTGTATTTGAATTAATTGATTGTCCCGGTTGATTAATTTGTAATTGTAATGATATGGGTCTTAATGATTTTATAAACAATGTTCGTATTGTACGCCAAATGACTTTTGATCTCAGTTTGGAACAGTCGCCTTCGTTGTTTTGTGTGATTTTGGATTTATGAACCGTCGGAGGCTGTGTATTGTTCTCAACAAATATCTTTTAGGCATTGGACTTGGCCCATTTTCTACGCGTCAAGTATTGTTTGATCTTTTTTCTTTTTGGATTATTTGATTTGGTTTTGCTGCTTTCACTCTAAGCGGAATCACAAGTTTCACAATTCACTTACTCGTTAGTTAAATCTTTTATTGTTGGAATTTGGGACTTTGATAATGGGAAAAACTCATTGTCACCGGGGTTTCGATTTCACCCTACTGATGTTGAATTAGTTAAGTATTATTTGAAGAGGAAAATATTGGGCAAGAAGCTTTCTTTCAAAGCAATTGCTGAGGTTGATATATCTATAAATATGCTCCTTGGGAATTACCGGATATGTCGTGTTTAAAGACTGAGATCTGAAGTGGTTCTTTTACTGTCCAATTGAGAAGAAATATGCTAGAGGGGTTAGGTTCAATCGAGCTACTGTATATGGGTATTGGAAAACCACTGGAAAGGATAGGCCTGTTAAGTACAATGAAGAAGTTGTGGGAATGATAAAAACTTTGGTTTTTCACCGAGGTAAAGCTCCACGTGGGGACAGAACAGATTGGGTAATGCATGAATATAGATTCGAGGAAAAAGATTTGGCTGACAGAGGGGTTGTTCAGGATACATATGTGCTTTGTGTTGTTTTCCAGAAGGATGGTATGGGCCCAAAAAATGGTGCCCAATATGGAGCACATTTTAAGGAGAAAGATTGGAGTGATGATGAGGATGCAAATTTGCTTGGGACTGGCTCTCTTTCCGGTATGCCTACGCTATCCGTTGGTGGTGCTAGTAGCTCATGTGTCCCTGAGAGCCTATGTGCTGGACCAGCTGTTGAATCAAGTGGGTTGTATACGCTACCTCTGGTGTTTCATACTAATGCTACTGTCAATTTAACCGCTGATATTGGTAGTAATCCTTATGCTGCCCCTAAATGCGTGGATGCTCCTCAAGTTCTGGTGGTTGCTGATGCTAAGGCTGTTCCTGCATCGACGGAGGCTCCTCAACTTGCTCTGGTTCCTCAAGTTCAAGAATTAAATGATAACATTTTATCAATGCTGGAGATCTTCACTGGAGATGATGATTTCATTACACGACAGAGGTCAAATGACTGGTAATGCTAATGATTCTTTCTTCAAGGCTCCTCAAGTTTCTGATGATATTTCGTTCATGTTGGCATCCTTCACGGAAGACAACAATTTGAATAATGTGTTGTATCCCTTTGAATAAGATGTCATAAAATATATATTCTTTTAACTATTGAAACAGCTAGTCTCCATTTGGGCAAATGTTCTTTGTTGCTGTTGTTTGGTTTACCATTGTTATTAGCAAATGTTTAGTTTGTGATAAAAGCTATAACAACTACCTTTGGGATTTGTCTCTTAATTTGTTTAGGTTTGATTATCAGTCTATGCTTTTATAATTGATTCAAAGGAATTTCAGTTTGAACATGCAATCTTTGGTGGCCTAGTCTGATATATGTTCATATCATGTTTGAATGAATGCCTCATAGTCGCATAACATGCTAATGACATATGAAGAAAGCTCAGGACAGAAAATCAACTTTGATAAGTCAGTACTTTTCTTCAACCCCAACCCAACAGTTGATCAAAAGTCTGAACTACACCAACTGTTTGGAATTCATGTAGCAACCAATCCTGAAAAATATATGGGATTGCAAGAATTCATGGTTGGAGTAGGAGGCTACTATCCTTTGGAGGTAAGGAAATTTTCATTAAAGATATTCTTCAATCTCTGCCAACTTATGCTATGAATTGTTTCCTATTACCAAAGACCTTGTGCGAGAAATTAACAAGCATTATAAGGAAGTATTGGTGGACGAGTAAACCTGGGGTAAAGGAATCCATCGACTTAGCTAGGATAAGGTTTGCATGCCCAAGACTATGGGAGGTTTGGGTTTCTGCAATCTACATTTTATTGGGGAGTTCTAGGATAAGCTCTTTACGGTGAGCTTACGGTAAGCTTCATTACATATAAATATGACAAAATTACATAAATCATTAAAGGATATTGTCATGTATTTATGTAACTGAAAGTTGTCATTTATTTATGTATTTTTTTTTTTTTACATATAAACATGACAAATTACATATGAAACATGACAAATTACATATAAACATGATAAATTACATAAATCATTAAATGATATGTTATGTCTTTATGTAAATTGAAAGTTGTCATGTATTTATATAATTTTTTTTATATATATAAACATGATACAAATTATATATAAACATGATAAATTACATAAATATTTGGAGCCTATTGGTAGTTTATTTTAAGTGACTTTCCTTAGAATTTTTCCATTTTTTTAATAAGACTGCTAGGGAAACAGGAGTGACGGCTAATCCAAAATACAAACGCCTTAAGGTTCAGGGTGCTTAAAGCCAAGTACTTCCCACGAAGTACTTTTCTGGAATCCAATTTGGGATCCCAACCATCTTTTATTTGGAGAAGTATATGGTTAGCTAAAGATGTGTTAATGAACGGCACTAGACTAGATAGAGAGTTGGAAATGGTAAATTCATCAACATCTGGGATGACAGATGGTTACCTTTGAATGGCTCTTTCAATATTCATTCAGCAATTGGTATCTTGCCAAGGAATGCCAAATTGGAGATGCTCAATGATGATGACAATATGCAATGGAGAGAAGACTTAATCAAGGGGAATTTTCACAAGATGACAAATGCTATCTGCAACATCCCTCAATACAGGATTGGCCTGCCAGATAAATTAGTTTAGCACTATACCAAAGATGGGAAATACACTATAAGAAGCAGCTACAGAACTCTATACAGCTGCGAACTGGTTATGGACCTCAAAGAAATTATTTGATGGCGCCTATGCCATGGCATTCTCCCAACTGGAACGAAATTAGCAATCAGAATTAAGGAGATGGATTTTAGATGTACAAGATGCGGTTTGAAACTGAAAATGATATACATGCACGGAAAGACTGTGTACTATCTAAGAAAGTGCTAGAATGCAGCCATTTCCCTCAACAGTCGGTACTTGACCCAGTAGACAGCTGTGTAGAATGGCTGGATAATGCAGCTAGACAGCTCAATACAGATAACTTTGATGCTTTCCTAATGACTCTATGGGCTTCATGGAATGCAGAATATAAGAGCAACCATAAACTGACTGAGAGGGGAATAGTGGAAAATGTCAGGTTATTTCTCACTTACTATAAACAAGCTCAAACGGACAAGAGTTGTCATACACAAACCAGGACCCGAACTTATAGGCAGCCTCCACCAACTCAATTTCTTAAAGTTAACTTTGATGGAGCCTTTGATGTTCAGCTCAAGAAAAGAGGAATAGGTGTGATCATCCGAGATTTTGAAGGATTTGTAATGGGAGCTGCAGCAATAAAAATTAATCAGGTGAGTGAAGCTTGCATCTCAAAAACTATGGCAGCAGTTAAGGCCCTGGAAGTGGCAAGTCACATGGGATATTAAAGATTCATTCTAGAAGGGGATGCACTACTAGTTGTTAATTAGAAGCTGCTAGTGGATGAGGAAGTTCTATCATTGCAGAAGGAAGATGCAGATGATTACAAACATTCGATGAATGCAGAGTCCAACACATAAGGAGACAAGGGAATGAAGCAGCCCATGCTCTAGCTAGACCACTTCTAGAAGACTTATTTTGGCTGAAGAAATACGCAGATTTCGTACATCAAATTGTAACGACAGATGCTTTTAATATTTAAGAATCAAATGAATTTTATCTTAAAAAAAAGTATATATAGGTATATATATCTCGGGTACGGGGCAAGGCGCAGGTGCTATATTACTCGTTCCTTTGCTCATCAGGTATTTTAAAATCATAACCATTTATATTCTCATTTCCAAAATTTAATATTCATACTCGTTCTCATTTGGAGAAAAAAATTAATTAGTTCCATCGAATTTGAGTAAAATTTACATCTAAATCCAACCTTCCTTTCTTCAAATCAACTTCTTTGGTAAGTGAAAACTTTAGGTCAATCTTTTAATTAGTCACGTTAGTGAAATCTTTTATCAAAAAAGTTAATTAAATAAATTTGAAAATCGAAAATAAAAGCCTTTATATTGAAAACTTTGTTATCTATAATTTATATATAAAGTACCGATGTAATTTTTTTTTTTTTTTAAATTGACAAAAATAATCATTGGTGTTCACCATATTTCTAAAATGTCATCATAAATATTTTTATTATTAATAATATTTATCCAATTTATAAGTAAGGATTTTAATTTCTTTCAAAGACTTTCATTAACTGGATTTATTTGATAATAAATAAATAAATAAATAAAAAGTTAAAGTTTATATTAAATTACTTTAATTTCATAGTTTTAATTTTTCATTAATCTTTAAAAGCAAATGAATTTATTTGATAAATAAAAAAGACTTAAAGTATTTATAAGTAAGAATTTTAATTTTATTAAAAAAAAATTGTTAAATAGATTTATTGATAATAAATAAAAACAGTTAAAGTTTACATTGAATTGATTTATTGTCAGAGTTCTAATTTTTTATTGATCTTAAAAAATAAATATAAAAATTATTTGATAAAAAAAAAATTTAAAGTTTACATTGAATTTCTTTATCTTTATAATTTTAATTTTATACTAACATTAAAAATAATAAACTTTATATTAATTTGATATAATTTACACATTGAACAAAGTTTACGTATTAATATAAATTTAGATTAATATACACTTTATTAATTTTATTTATTTATAAAATAAATAACTATGTATTTAAAAATAAATAATATTCATGTAATATGTGGATAAAAATAAATACTAGTATGGATAAATATGTAAACTTTTGAATAAGTTTTCATACCATATTGAAGGTGATTCATACAATGCGAACATTTATAATGTATTCCCGTGCGCTTCATTTTAATGTGCGCTCCATTTTACTTGTGTGTTAGATGATGAGGGGTGAGACTGCAAGGAAAACAATGGATTTGGTTCGGAGGAATTATAAAAATAGGACAAAGGAGCAAAAATATTTCATGTTTGCCCAATAACAAAAATAATATATATTTGTTAAGAAATTAAACTTTTGAAAATGATTAAGAAGGAATGGAAATTCCTGTTTTGACTTTCTCTTTAAACTAATTTTTTTCAAGAGAGAAAACCTGAGAGATATGTTTCCCGTTCTATAGGAAAAAAAAAACAATACGCTGCTAGATAAGTATAAAAACATATCATTTTATAATACTAGATAATGTCACACAAAATGAAAAAAAAAATTATGTAAAAAATATATAAATGATTAGTTTTTTTAATGGAATGGTAATTTTTTAAGAAAATAATAATTTTTTAAAAGAATGGTAGTTTTTTAAGTGAGGGTAGTTCTTTTTAGGGAGTGGTAGGTTTTTTTAAAGAGTGGATGCTTTTTTTTTAAATATATATATTATATTTAAAAATTGAAAGACATAAATACCCTATAATATTATTATTTAATTTATAAAATTTGATTTTTTAGTCAATTATCCAATCGAGTTGGTGTCATTTGATTCAGTGACACCAACTCAATCACTCACATTATAATAGTATTAGAATTTGAGACACTCACTATGTGAGTGAAAAAATGTGTAGTCTTTTTTAAGTGGATAATATTTTTAAAAAAATTGAGTAAAATTGGGTATTTTTTTTAAGTGGATAGTTTTTTAAAAGAGTAGATAAAAGTAAATAGATATTATTTATTAAAGATATTATTAAAAAATATAATTATCCCTAGTTTATTTTATAATTTTATAATTTTATTTGATTTTTTTGTATTTTCTCCAACTGAATTGGTGTCTGATTAATTTATGACATCAACTCAACCATTCTTAAAGATAAATAACATATGATGTAGAAAGAAATTGTGACTCCAAACGTGGGTGGTTTTAAAGCAACTAGATTGGACAGAAATAGCTGCACAACAAGGTGCTCTTGCATATAATTAGACATGTTTATAGGTTGAGTCGGGCTACAGTCTGATTTTTTTTTTTTTTTACTTTGTTCAAACACGATTTTAGGCCGGGCTGGATCGGTCTACAAGCCCATATTTATTGTTCATTTATTATTAAAAAAAATTATATTAATATTTATAATTAAATTTAAAATATATATTTTTAATGGTTAAACAATAATTCGGGTCAATTCGGATCAACAAAATTTCTGCTCAGACCCGACCTAATACGGGCCGAATCTACCGAATCGAACGGTCTGTCCGGCCCATGAGCAGGTATACTGATAACTCGTATAATTATATAGTTTTTAGTTATGTTTTATTATTGTTTTGTGTCAAATACGAGTTATTATTGTTTAGTCTAATTGTGTTTATGATCTTTTATATTTTTTATGTAATTTGGTGTTTTTCACAAGTTTCTTTGAGTGATTTCAGATTACTAGAATTAAGGGCAAATCCAGTTCAGTTCCAGTTCCGACACCTTTTTCCATATCAGCTATATCTGGAGTTTCACTGAAGCAATAAGGCTGAAATTTTTAGCCGTGCAAAGCTAAGAGGCATATCTATCTTTTTCATGTTTTACACTTCTTGAAACGGAGTCGTTTTCCCTAGCGAAATCGACCATCAAGTTGGCTGATGTGCAATGACGTCTGTGCTGACCTATTTTCGTATTTTGCCCATATCTGCTTATCCACATCAGAAAATGAGCTGATTCCAATCGCTATGGATCCGTAACTGATACGGGAACCTTTGTCTAGAAGACCATATGATCAGATCAGGCCTCTAATATTGACGAAATCAACCATCAAGTTGGCTGATGTGCAATGACGTCTGTGCTGACCTGTTTTCGTATTTTGCCCATATCTGCTTATCCACATCAGCAAATGAGCTGATTCCAACGGCTATGGATCCGTAACTGATAGGGGAACCTTTTTCTAGAAGACCATGTGATCAGATCAGGCCTCCAACATTGACGAAATCGACCATCAAGTTGGCTGATCAAAATTGTCATACAATATGACGAAAATTGTTAGAAAAATTCACCCACCTATTATACCTACCTTTGAAATTTGTAAAGCTTGTCTCTTGTCATTTAGCCCTCCAAAATGTGTATAAATAGAGGGCCTTGGATGATTGTAGAGGATCATATTGTACATTGGTAGGATATTAGCCTTTGTAATAAAATTCTCTAAGTTTTCTTCTTCTTTCTTTTCTCTAGTTTTCTTTTTCTTTAGAAAGAGCAAGAGGTTGGATAATTAATATTCTTCTTCTTCTTCTTTCTTTCTTTTATTTTCTTCTTAGATTCTATTTAATTTTATGTTTATAATGCCTATGCTAGGCTAAACTTCTATTTGGTTAAGGGTGATTTCAAAGCCCTAGACATGTTTTGTGATTGATTTTCAGATTCTATCTATCATTAATTTTCTATCAAAGTTGCTTATGTTCTTCTACAAGAATTGTTCATGATGTTGTCTAGATTTATTTAGGTGTACAACTAGATAGATCTTGATAATTATCTATTGCTAGTTTAGGAGTCTTGATCCGTGTAATTGTCTTGATTTCCTATTCATAAGTGGCAATTTGTGATTAATGATTATGGTCAAGTTTTCAATAATTGCAAAGTGGAACATAACCTAAGTTGAACAATCCGAGCTTATGTGTTTGTTGCTTAGATCAACCTATCTTTCTCATCATAAAGCTGCCATTAAATTGAATTTAGAGAGCTTATTCTAGGTTGTTTAATGGTTAGAGATTAAATAGAGAGCTTGTTCTATTTAACGATAAACTAAGGAAAGATTGGGGTAACAGAGCTTGTTGTTATCTACGGTTGTTAACTTTGATAGTTGGTTGATATTGATAGATCTGAAATTGATTCTTAATGATGTCTAGTGGTGGAGAATGAAACCTTAACCATATTTTTCATATTTGATTCTTCTTACTTATTTGTTTTCTTACTTTTAGTTTGCTTATTTTTTATATTTATTTTTATTGGCTGGTTATACCGCCTAATTTGTATATTAACTTTGTTTTATTTTTATTGGCTGGTTATACCGCCTAATTTAGTATATATATTTTTATTGGCTGGTTATACCGCCTAATTTAGTATATATATTTTTATTGGCTGGTTATACCGCCTTGCATCTTATTCTTATTATTTACTTTAGTTTAAATCTGGCTTCAAAAACCCCTTTTCTTTTATTGTTCTTGAATTTAAGTTTTAAACTATTAACTTATAAACTAAAACCCAATCCCTGAGGACTCGACCCTTGCTAACTACTATACTTACAATTTATCTTTTTAGTGCAAGGTTAAATAAGATACACTCTTTTGGGTGCATCAAGTTTTTGGCGCCGTTGCCGGGGATTGCTTTCTTTAGTTTATTTGTTACTTGGTTTATTCTTATTTTCAGTTCTAATGAGTTTTATTTTCTTGTACATACGGGTTTTTCTTATCAAATTTTGAAAAAAATAAAAAAAATATAAAAAAATATTTAAAAAAAAAAAACGATGGAATTGAGCAATCTAACTCTTGAAGAGTTGGTGGCATACATGAACATGGAAAATCAACAAGCCAATCTCACCTACCCAGTTCAACAATTGGCCATGGGAGGATGTCAAAGCCATCAAGTGTTCCAAGACCAACAGTATGATCATTACTCAAACACTTACCATGAGGGATGGTGGGATCATACTAATTATGGCTACTCGAAAAATTACCAAGAAGTAGATCCTTATGCCAATTACACTCATCCATCTAGCTTCAATCAATCATGGTCCCAAGAACCAGATCTTTTTCAACCACCACATATGACTCAAAACTCAGGTACTTCTTTAGAAGATATTGTCTATTCTCTTGTTACTGATACTTTGCAATTTCAACAGGAAACAAGGGCAAGCATCCAGAGTTTGGAAAAGCAAATGATCCAATTGACTAGTAGTATGGTGGGATGGGTAGCACAAAGATCTGAAGAACTCCCTGCCCAAACGATGATTAACCCAAAGGAGAATGCTACGATTGTGACCTTGAGGAATGAGGAACAAGATGAGGATGAGACAAAATTAGAGATGGATTCTATTCTTGAGGATAATGAAACCACAAATCCAAATAAGAGTATTTCGGCACCTGAGGTAACGTTTAAGGTTCCACTTTTTACTAATGTTTCTTCTCCACCTTTTCCTAGTAGATTTGCAAAGTTCATGGAGGAAGAACATGAACAACACATGCCAGAAACCTTAAACAACTTGTTTGTGGATGCCATTCAACAAGTATCAAAATATGCTCAATTCCTCGATGAGATATGCACCACAAAGGATGATGGAATAATACTTGTAATGGAGAATGCATCCACTGTTGTGCAAAGAAAGCTTCCTCTCAAACGCATTAATTTGGAAAATTTCATGTATGAGCCTGACAAGCCTAAAAAGCCAAGAAGGGGTGTTGGTTAGGTTCAAAACATTAACTCAAGTGTTAATTGGGAAGGCAACCCAATTAAAGAAGAAATTGCCAACCTTCCATATTCAGATTTGCTTTCTCTTTCTTTTCCTTTTCCTTTTTCTTTTCTTTTATTATTCTTATTTTTATTGTTTTTATTTTTATTTTTTATGTTTACTTGTTAATTTTTGTTTAGTATTTTAGGATTATTTAGGTTGCATGAGTTTGTTTTGTTTTGAGTCTTAGTTGTTCCTATTCTTATGTTATTAGTTCTTTTCTCTTACACATGATTCTTTCATTTGGGTTAATAGACTTACATTGAGGACAATGTAAGAATTAAGTGTGGGGGGAATGATTTAGGATTTCTTTTATTTTTGTCTACTATTTTTTTATGAGTCTTTATTATTATTATTTTTAGTGTGTTTTAGTTCCTTTTTAATACAATGATGAGATATGAATTGCATAAGTCTAAAACAGATTTATTAGTGAGAAGATTTTCATGAGAATTGAACTTGATATCAATCTTTTTATGAGCCAATGTTAATATGATATGTTGATTGAGAAAGAAGCATGTTTAGACTTAATCTGACTTGTATAATCATCCTTGTGAGTTTTTGAGCCTATAATGATTGATGCATTATACAAATCAATCTAATTTCTTTCTTGAGTGCTCTTATGATTACATGATTCTCTAGAACTTGCTTTAAACCATTTGAGACTATATTGATGCATGTAACAACATGAATATGATAGAGGCATTAGGACTTTTTAACTAGGGCCAAACAGCCATCCCTTATTGATGTTCCGAGAGAACATCCCTCTAGTGAACCAATTTGAGCCTACATTGAATAAGCTATTTATTTGGTAACCACATCTTACACCTAGCCTAAACACATTTATATCTTTACCCTTGTTCTAAAGATGGACTAGAATGTTTGAGACATATTGCAAAAACAAGGGATATTTTTTGAAAATTTGGGTTAGAACAAAAGATAAGTGTGGGGGAGGAAAAAGGCAAAAGTCAAGAGAAAAATAGAGGGAATATTGCCAAATACATTCCCATGTGAAAAAAAATTTTTTTTTTTGAATAATCTCTTGAACTTCTAGTTAAAGAAAAGAAAAAGATGTTCGAAAGTTGGTTAGAATGAAGTAAAGGCTCAACATGAAATATTCAGCCTATGTGATTATGTACTTCTAAAGAATATTGAGAAAGTTTTATTTGTATGATCTTATTATGTCTCTAAACTCTATGAACTCTTTGGAACCTTTGTAATATCTTTATCCTTTTGTTCTTTAACCACATTATAACCCTTTGGCCCCATTACAACCTTGAATAAAGACCTCTTGATTTATGAAGTTGTATGATCTAAATAGTGGATAATAGGTGGACAAGCAAGCATATGGTAGAAGTGTTTTCATGAGATTGATTGAGTGTAAACACTTTACCACTACTTAAAAAAGTGAAAATCAAGAGAGTATCCCATGTGAGAAGTTGAGATTAAGTTTGAATATGCACTATTTTGATTGAAATATGTTATGTTAATATTGGCTTAACTCAAACAATTTACATTCAAGCAAGATTTTTTGTGAATTTCTTTAAGCTATTGATTAGTTTTTAAGACTTGTCCAATGATTATCTCTAATTTATATTGGAAGGATTAGTTATAATTATTATTTTTAGTTTTTCTTATGTCTTCAATGTTTGTGGGTATCGTCCTAGTAAACCCTCACGAGACTAAACTCGTCCACTAGGGACACCTAGGGGTTTAAAGGCTTGTGTCACATGCTAAGTGCCACCGTGATTTCCTACGAAAGTGGATTAGATTAGATTTTCTTATTTTATTTTTATTTGATTTTGCTCGAGGACTAGCAAAAAGCTAAGTGTGGGGGTGTGATAACTCGTATAATTATATAGTTTTTAGTTATGTTTTATTATTGTTTTGTGTCAAATACGAGTTATTATTGTTTAGTCTAATTGTGTTTATGATCTTTTATATTTTTATGTAATTTGGTGTTTTTCACAAGTTTCTTTGAGTGATTTCAGATTACTAGAATTAAGGGCAAATCCAGTTCAGTTCCAGTTCCGACACCTTTTGCCATATCAGCTATATCTGGAGTTTCACTAAAGCAATAAGGCTGAAATTTGTAGCCGTGCAAAGCTAAGAGGCATATCTATCTTTTTCATGTTTTACACTTCTTGAAACGGAGTCGTTTTCCCTAGCGAAATCGACCATCAAGTTGGCTGATGTGCAATGACGTCTGTGCTGACCTGTTTTCGTATTTTGCCCATATCTGCTTATCCACATCAGAAAATGAGCTGATTCCAATCGCTATGGATCCGTAACTGATACGGGAACCTTTGTCTAGAAGACCATATGATCAGATCAGGCCTCTAATATTGACGAAATCAACCATCAAGTTGGCTGATGTGCAATGACGTCTGTGCTGACCTGTTTTCGTATTTGGCCCATATCTGCTTATCCACATCAGCAAATGAGCTGATTCCAACGGCTATGGATCCGTAACTGATAGGGGAACCTTTTTCTAGAAGACCATGTGATCAGATCAGGCCTCCAACATTGACGAAATCGACCATCAAGTTGGCTGATCAAAATTGTCATACAATATGACGAAAATTGTTAGAAAAATTCACCCACCTATTATACCTACCTTTGAAATTTGTAAAGCTTGTCTCTTGTCATTTAGCCCTCCAAAATGTGTATAAATAGAGGGCCTTGGATGATTGTAGAGGATCATATTGTACATTGGTAGGATATTAGCCTTTGTAATAAAATTCTCTAAGTTTTCTTCTTCTTTCTTTTCTCTAGTTTTCTTTTTCTTTAGAAAGAGCAAGAGGTTGGATAATTAATATTCTTCTTCTTCTTCTTTCTTTCTTTTATTTTCTTCTTAGATTCTATTTAATTTTATGTTTATAATGCCTATGCTAGGCTAAACTTCTATTTGGTTAAGGGTGATTTCAAAGCCCTAGACATGTTTTGTGATTGATTTTCAGATTCTATCTATCATTAATTTTCTATCAAAGTTGCTTATGTTCTTCTACAAGAATTGTTCATGATGTTGTCTAGATTTATTTAGGTGTACAACTAGATAGATCTTGATAATTATCTATTGCTAGTTTAGGAGTCTTGATCCGTGTAATTGTCTTGATTTCCTATTCATAAGTGGCAATTTGTGATTAATGATTATGGTCAAGTTTTCAATAATTGCAAAGTGGAACATAACCTAAGTTGAACAATCCGAGCTTATGTGTTTGTTGCTTAGATCAACCTATCTTTCTCATCATAAAGCTGCCATTAAATTGAATTTAGAGAGCTTATTCTAGGTTGTTTAATGGTTAGAGATTAAATAGAGAGCTTGTTCTATTTAACGATAAACTAAGGAAAGATTGGGGTAACAGAGCTTGTTGTTATCTACGGTTGTTAACTTTGATAGTTGGTTGATATTGATAGATCTGAAATTGATTCTTAATGATGTCTAGTGGTGGAGAATGAAACCTTAACCATATTTTTCATATTTGATTCTTCTTACTTATTTGTTTTCTTACTTTTAGTTTGCTTATTTTTTATATTTATTTTTATTGGCTGGTTATACCGCCTAATTTGTATATTAACTTTGTTTTATTTTTATTGGCTGGTTATACCGCCTAATTTAGTATATATATTTTTATTAGCTGGTTATACCGCCTTGCATCTTATTCTTATTATTTACTTTAGTTTAAATCTGGCTTCAAAAACCCCTTTTCTTTTATTGTTCTTGAATTTAAGTTTTAAACTATTAACTTATAAACTAAAACCCAATCCCTGAGGACTCGACCCTTGCTAACTACTATACTTACAATTTATCTTTTTAGTGCAAGGTTAAATAAGATACACTCTTTTGGGTGCATCATATACATATAGTCATCACCACTCTTTACGATAACCTTCACAATACCAAAAAATAAAGGCATATTCACTTATAAACTATGTAATATAGCACATAATGCGAAGAAATAAAAAATCTAATATGGTATTAAAATACATTAACCAACGAAAGTTAGCATTAGACCAAAATGATAACATCAAATGCCTTAACCCGTCAAATTAATGTCAATTATACATAGCAAAAGGTTCGATCCAAGGTCATAAGTAAAAGAATTAGATGTAAACATTAATCACGATCCAACACCAATTAGTTGTAATTTGACTCAAGTATGTATTCATTGAATAACAATATACCAGATTAAATACTCCAAAACTAGTATCTTTTAGAGGAACAAATTATTTCATGCAATCGAACAAGCAAGTTTACCAACTCCGCCAATGGCACTAAAGACACACTAAAGTTTGACATATTACCAATTTTTTGATACTAAATATCCAGATCGAGGGCTCTAGTGGTAACATTGTGAAGTTTCATGGCAGCAATGAAATGAAAACAAATGGAACAGAGGCGGATATAAAGGGACACGCAGGCCCTTTTAATTTTTTAACATTTTAAAAATTAGATTGTATTTTCACTTTAAAATATGATAAATTATGATCTGGCCCCTTCAATTTTTTTATTTGGCTTTTTTCTGTAAAATTTATATTTGACATGGTACATTTGTTAACACTTTTAATTTAACCTCAATAATTATTAATTAATTTTTCATATTTTCCTTATCAATCAATCAAATACATACATAGACATTAATTATTGTATTAATAATTTTCATTCTATGCTCATAATAGAAAAATAATTAAAAATATTAAATAATTATAATATTTAATACAATTTATGCATTTAACTCTTCTTACTTTTTCTAAACCTATGTAATCTTATGCCTTTTTTTATGAAATAATCATAATCATATTCTTATTTTAGTTATTTTAGTTAGACTATATTTTTTTCATGAGACTTTAATTTTATTAAATCTTTTACATATGCAATATTAATTATAATATTTGAAATTTTAAAAAAAATTATACATTGTTTCCAAATTTAATATCATTATTATATTTAAATTTACTATTTTCATATACAAGTTTTATTATTACTTTAACTTTCTCTGTATATATATTATGTCGACCCCCTAAACACAATTCCTGCCTTCCCTCTGAAATGGAACTAAGGTTTCTTTTGTTTCATGGAAAATGGCTTCCATAAACTGTTTTCTATATTTTCTTATGTTTGGTTGTTAAAAAAGGGCATGGTCAACAGGAAAATGGCTTCCTGTCAATACAAAAGAGTCACACTGTTTTGGAAATTGTCTGTCTTTTTTTTCCGAAAAAGGAACGTGTTGTTTGATTAACTAAAAAGTTAAGTACTAAATTTTTAGTACTAAATTTAGTACTAAAAAGTTAAGTATTATAAAAATTGTTTGATATGTTATTAAATATTAAGTTCTTGTTGAAGAGTTGACCTATACTAACTGAGTTGTGGGTGAAATCCTTAAGGATTTCCTAGCTGCAAATATAGATTGAATCGTATCTATATTAATTAGGATAGCTGTAAATTTCTTTTCTTTATTTATTTTCTGTATAGTCTATAAATATGAAAGATATAATTGTTTTTATTTGTGAAATATAACAATAACATTCAGATTCAATTACTTATTCTCTAATTCAACATGGTATCAGAGCAGGATTCTTTTTCTTCCTAAAAACTGATCAAATTTTTTTCTACCATAGTCTTCATGCTTAGAGTACTAAAATATCTACTATTTTTTGCATCCAAAACAGAGTCAAATCATATTAATTACCACCATGTCTAAGATCAAATTAATAATTTACCTATTTTATTTTAAATAAAAATAATTGGATGAATTCATCTCAAAGTTTATATATATTTGAATTAAAGATAAGTATAAAATATTTAAAATGTACTTGCATAGAAATTGATTAAAACAAAAAAAAAAAAAAAGGAAAAGGAAAAGGAAAAGAAAAAGAAAAAGAAAAAGAAAAAAGAAAATATAATTATCATGAGATTTTATTGAAAAGAAACTTGCATCTATTAGTTGAAAAACACATTTTATCTTTTTAGAAAAGTAAGTAATGTTGGAGTTTCATTAATCAAACTAATGTTTGTTTAAATTTTACTTTAAATATTAAAAATACCCTTATTTTATTTATTTTTGTCCCTTTTCAATTTTTATTTTAATCAATTTCTTTATCACTAAATTTTTTAAATAATTTTAATTTATTTATTTTAATAAAAATATCATAATACATTCATCTCAAAGTTAATATATAATTGAATTAAAGATAAATTTAAAATATTTAACTTGTACTTGCATTAGAATATAACTTAATTAGAATTTAGTTAATAGTAATTAAAAAATAATTTTAAAACTAATTAAAGTTTTGTTATTTTGTAGTTAAAAAAGTTTTGGATAAAAAAGAATAAAAAAATAAATAGAGGAAGAAATAATTAATAATTAATAAATAGTACATTTGTTTTTTCATTTAAAATTCAATTAGTAATAAAGCTCAATAGGGTTAGTATTTTTTTCATCAAATTTCATAAAGGTAAAAGAGCGTTTTTCAAACTAAAGAAGATAAATGCATTTTTTCTTAAATCTCAATGTATGTGTACTTTACCCTAGATTTTAATGCCTTCATCTAGTAAATAAATTGTTATGTTGTCCTACAATGCATTTTAGTTCCAATTAGACAACCTTTTTAGTCGTCCCATTTAAATAATCATCTAAAGGTAAGAATAAACTACCTGATAATTCTTAACTTTAAATAGATTTTTCACTTTAATCTTTAACCTCTCAATTATTTCATTCAAATATAATTTTTAACCTTTAATCAAATGTTTAATATCATTTAAAGTTAATGACCTGTTAATATCATTCATATATTACATATGGGTAGAATATTCACATAGAGGGTATTATAAATCTTTCATTTTATGTTGGCTTAAATATAAAATAAAATAAAAAAACTCTTGAATTAAAATCATATATATAATATAATAAAGTACATGTTATTGGGTAAATGTTTGCTCACATAGATGCCTACGTGAACATCTTCTCTTAATGATGCATAGGATACTATTTAAAATATGTTAATGATTAAATAATTTTATTTAATACATTATTTAAATTCAAAATCAAAATCTATTCAAAATTGAAATTTTTTAGATTATTTTTAGATTTAAACATATCAAATTCATAATTAATTAAATGATACGTCAAGATTTTTACGATTTAAACATAACAAATTAAAATATATTAATATCTTTACAATTTAATTACATTAAAATCTTACTATTTAATTATATTAAATCTTAACATTTAAATTTTTGTACGTTTTTAAATATATTAAAATCTTTACAATTTAATTATATATTTTCATTTACTATGTATTACCTAATTTTAAATTATCATATTTTTTAAGATTTATAATTAATAAATCATATCTATTAACTTATCAAATATATACAAAAACTATTAAAAGGCTTATTTTAAATTTAAAATTTTACCAAATCTATTAAGGTTTAACTCTTATCTATTCATCCTCTCAAAAAAAAAAAAAAAAAAAACTCTTATCTTTCAGTTATCAAATATATATATACATATGTTAAGAATGACTTGCACCTTTTTGTAGTTGCTCAACATAAATCTTTTCATTCTTCTTTCATTATTTCGGTAAAGATTATATTTTAGTGTTATATGATAGTTTGAGCACCCTTTTTATTTTCAATTCCTAATTATTATCATTATTTTTTTTGTGTTTTGAACAATATCATAGATTTCAAGTTTCAGAACATCATTTGGAGTTATATTTGTTTAGTGTTTTGATCAAGATTATAGTTTAATTAAGCTATGTTAATTTTTCTTATTTATTTCCAATTCCTTTTTTGTTCACAATTCCTAATTACATTCATTGTTTCTTTTTTTTGTGTGTTTTACATAAAGATCACAGTTTTCAATTATCAGAGCATAGCAGTATTTAAAAGCATTTCAAGATATACTTTCATTGTATCTTATATTTGATTTATACAAATATATATTTATTTATCAAAAAAGCGAAATACTATTAGGACACGTCCAGATGTTGACATGGAAAGATCTTAGAGGAGTAACAAACAGATATTAAAATATATATATATATATATATTGATAATGAAAATTTCTTTAAATTTTATATTATTAATACATAAAATAAAATCTTACAATTACAATTTGTAATTTTTATATAAATTTTGTCTCAGGTTTAAAATTATTAGTTTTTGTTATCGTTGCAAATGAATATTTATTTATTTTAAAATACTAATTACATATTATATAAATATTTAAAATTAATACAATGACAATAAAATTTTGAAATTACTAAACACATATTAAAATATAGGTGATAAATATATTAAATTAAAATAAAATTTATTAATTTTAATATTAATATAAAATTAAAACTCTAAAAACAAAAAAAAATTAAACAATAATTAATTATTATCGTATATATAATTGAAGTTTTGTTAAATACCCATAAAATAAATAAATAAATAAATTGTGATATAGTTAACGAGATCATATTTAAGTAAAACAACACATGGATAAATAATTATTATTGATAAGTATTATTTCATCATTCAACAAATAAGAATATTTAGATATAGATTTATCCAGAAAACTCATGCAAATCCCTTAATTATATGATACTATAACAAACAATTCAAAATAAATAAACAAATAAACTGAAAGTAATTAAATTCACAAAAGATACTTGATCTTCTCTATGGGAGCTTTCAACTGTTGTGAAAGTTCATCTACATGTACCCTTATTTCTCGAACATTGTGAATAATAACCAATCAAATCAAATCAGAAAAATTATCACCAAGAGTAATATTGTAAGCAAGAGCATGTGAATGAATTTGATGAAGCATGTCATGAGTACATCATTGCTCTAATGAAACCTAAAATCTCAAAGTAAAGAAAATCCAGTAAAAGACAATGACATCATCCCATTAACGACATATTTTGTTCCTTAACTCAAAACAAAAAATGAATAAAATAATTATTCCATGGAAAATAGAATACTTCAGAAAATTAATATTATGTAATTTTGCTCATAAATGGAATAAAAGAATAATTGTATTAAGATGTTTTGTTAGATAAATTACATTAAGAAATATTTATAATAAGTGTTCAACACATAATAATATTTTGTTGTAAAAATTATTTTTTTCTGTAATTCAAATAAAATATATGATAATTTTGTGCTGTTTAGCACTAGAATACGTTTTTTTTTTTGTTTTTATTCTTTATGTTGTAGGAAAGTAAAGCGCCATAAAAATAGAGTTTTTAAATTTATCAGGGGATTGGATTTTATTTCTTTTTGTGAAAAAAATTTATTATATTAATATTTTTTGACAATAAATGCTCAAAAAATGATTAAAAGCAAAAAAAATAGCATTTTTAAAATTAAAATCATATAAACACATCAGTTTTATATTCATCAAATTTCAAAATATCTAATGATTTGATTCTTTTTAAAATAAAAATAACACTTATCATTTTAAGCCTTCTATCAATTGTGTTTACTAATCCCTTTAATTCAGTACTGCAAATACACAACAATTTAAACGAAATCAGCAAATGAAATAAGATTAAAATGAAAAAAAAATGAAAAGTCTAGATTTCCTATGATTAAAACAATTCAAGATAAACAAATCGCGATTTATACACTCCTAATACTAAACTTGACTCTGTCATGCTAAAGAACACGAACCCAACAGCTTAAATAGTCAAGATGAAGACATTTTCCACCTCTCTGACTTCACAATTGATCTCACTGAGTAATTCAAAATTCTTTGATCCATTCATATACAGTTGGACTTGGAACCAACAAATTAACAAATCATTAAAATAAAAGTGTAAAGAATCCAAAAATGTATCAAATCATAAACAAAAAGAGTAATCAAGCACTTTCCAAACATATTAGTATTTTTTCATATGAAGCCTGTATAAACATCTAAGTATCAATCATCCACAACACACTAGTCAATCTATGCAGTCAAACTCAAAGATTTTGAAAAGCATAAAAGTTTAGCAAATCATACAGATGCTGAAAATCAAGATATTTTAAAAACTCTTGCAAAAAAAAATATGTACATGCAAGTAAACTATCACATACATTATTAAATATTTATAATTATTATTTCTTCTCAATAAATCAAATTTATCTTAGATTTATATAAACTTGTAGGTGTACAAAAATGACTGTACAAGATGGAAATAGTGCAGATTGAAGAAAATTAATTTCAAAATGATGGACACTTTTAGTTTATATTTTAAAATTATGTTGATGCATGTGCTCAATGATACTATTTATACTATCTTTTGGATATTTTTATCCTTTCTCAAATATTATTTAAGATATGTTCTGAATTTTTATCAAATATGTTTAATAAAAATATATATTTTGATTTAATTTCTTTATTATATTATATTTATTATATTTATTTTCAATATGCAAATGATTACACAAAATTATTCCATGTATTTATACAAATAAATAAAACTAATCCGTGCATGGCACGGGTCACAAACTAGTTAAATAATCATCCAAACTCTTATCATTTTATTGCAATCGATTTATCTTCAATTATCTATTTTTATTCAATTGAGTCTTTAATTGGACGAAAATTGGTTAACGACCGACGACCGTCATCATTTTTCATCCATTTTGATGGTTCAATTGGGTAAAAATAGATATTTGAAGGTTCGATTTAATGAACATAAATGTTTGAGGTCCAATTGATTGTAACAAAATGATAAAATTTTAGATGATTATTTAATTTTAAGTCAAAGGTTTTTTTATTTTTATTTTTTTATATTTAAACCTTTTATATATTGTATTAATTGTTCAATAATGATATGGAAGGAAAATAAATGAAGAGTGAAATATTTGCTTTTACAATGCACAAAACGAAAAAAATAAATAAGTACCATGTACTTGATCTTAAATAGTATATATTTGCTTTAATAATTTTCACACCCTATGGTCAAATATAAAGATAAAACCAAGACATGATCTAAAGTTAAACTTGATAATTCGTGTATTTTATCGTGTCATAATCGTATTTAAGATATTTTATATTTATATAAATTTTGATACGTTAATAATTTATATTAAATAGATTTTGAGACATTCGTGTATTCGTATCGTGTTCGTATCATTTTTTTTTGTCGTTTCGTATTCGTATCGTGTTTTTTGTTAATTTTTTTCATATCGTGTTCGTATCGTATAATCTTATCGTGTTCAATATTATCAAATCTACCTAAAGTCATGAATAAGATTTGTTGGTTGTGTCGATTATTCTTGTCTCGTAAACAACACATTTTTGTTTGAATGCTTTTTATTCTATAAATATTCTTTTTAATGCTTCCTCCTTGTAGCCAATAAAACAAATAGCTTTGTTAAATACAAAATTAAAAACTAATCTTTAAAACAACCACAACTTTTTTTTTTTTTTTAGAGTTTTTTTTGTTATATATTATTGATTGAGTTTTTAAATTTTATAAATGAAGTTAAGAAATTAATAATTTTTTTTGTTATATTAGTTTTTTTAATATTCTTTACTATATCTTACATAAATATGTTTTACCCGTTAAATTTGATGATGAAGTTTTTAAATTTCATCGACAATTTATCGGATAATTTTATTTATAATTAAGGATATAATCGAGTCGCTCAAGCAGTAAGAAGCTCGAGCTCGATTCAAAATTCGAAACTCGAAACTCGAAATTCGATTCGAGCTCAATCGAGTTTCATTTTTAAAACTTAAGTTCAATTCGAGATAAAAATCGAAATGTTCGAACTCGCTCAATTAGGCTTATTTACCTAATAAAAAATGAGCTCGATTCTCATGCTCGACTTCAAACTCAATTTTTGTGCTTGAGCTCGAATCCGAGTTCGAATTGATATTTTTTCAATACTAATTAAAAAAAATATATATATTTTAAAAATAAAAAAGTTTGATTAGGCTCGCGAGCTACTCGAGTCAAATATTAGGATACTCGAATTCGGCTCGCTCGATAGCTCGAGTTAGAGCTCGGCTTGACAATGACCGTGACGAATTCAAAATTTTTTTTGAACTGAACTTAAGAAATTTGTGAACACAAGTGTCTCGTTTATACCTACTTCTAATAATATATCTAATTAGTGCTTTCACACTTAGTGCAAGAAATCCTTATTCCATGCTTATACCACAATTTTCTGAACGCTAGAGAGTTGATACTTTTATTTGGTTAAATTTAATTGATGCTCTTTTCTTTTTCTTTGCAATAAATTAGTAGGTACCTTTACATGTGCATTATAGAATAATAGTTTATATATATTATCTCTTATAATACGGTTAAATATATATTTATCTCAATTAAAACATAAATATTAAGAATTATGTCCATCATTAAAAAATATAAAGATAGAAACCCAAAATCATTTCAAGTAGAGTCTGAATCTATATTTACTGATTGTGATACCTTTCTCTTGATATTAGACAATATAAGATATAACAATTTTGATGAGAAATTATTTTATATATCGTTAATAAAGTTTTTAAATTTTATAAGCGAGTTAGTAGAGTGATCCACAATGTAATTGATATCTGTATTGGTTGTCGTACCAATTTTGAGATAAATTAAAATGGTATTAGTATCGTACCGTTTCAATTTTGTACCGGTCTGTACTGACTTGTATCGGTCTATATCGATTTGTACACGATTTTAATTTTTTATATTTTTTCAATTTTTTCACTTATTCAATTTTTTAACCATTTTCTAATATTTTTTCTTTCATGATTATTTTTATTCTTTTCATAATTTTATCTAAAAATAAAAATATATTCATTAAAATAAGTCATTGAACATGATTAATAATAATTTATTGTATATTTTTAATATTTTAAAATTTATTTTATTTATTTGATGTTTAAAAACTTTGGATGTTTTGAAATTTATGTTTGCTTATAAATATATAAATATATATATAATGAAAGTATATTTACATATATATATATATAATATTTTATTAAAAAATTTGAAAATATAATATATACATGTATGAAACACATTGATATCGATATGTATCAGTATTAGAACAAAAAATGATACATCCACCAATACGATAGTAACTACTTTGATGACATATATCTCTTAAAGAATATTAAAAAAAAAAAAAGTAAAATGTGTAACGATTTCGTAATCTCTTTTATAAAATTAAAATTTTTCATTGCTTAACATATGAAAAACGAATGATGCCTTTCTCTCACTATTAGACAACCTAACCAAA
This sequence comes from Fremontodendron californicum, assembly GCA_030761205.1. NCBI lineage: Eukaryota > Viridiplantae > Streptophyta > Magnoliopsida > Malvales > Malvaceae > Fremontodendron > Fremontodendron californicum. The sequence continues at coordinate 9,446,196 of JAULJL010000037.1, forward strand.
AAGAAAAAGTAGTTGCATTTTGGGCATGACAGTTTTGTTTCCGGCTAACCAAGGCAAATGGCAATCAGAGTTGAGACTTGAGAGACCCTCTCACTGCCCACTGGTGCATGTGCAAGGCAGAATTTCCTGCACAATTCTAAGTAACCCCTTAAATAATTAAAAAAAAAAAAAAATACATAACCGAAACTACCCTCCAAAAAAAACCTAAAAATGAAAAAAAAAAAATTACTCCCAAGAAAAATTAAAACAAAATTTTATATAAAACAGAGAGCACAAAAAAAAGTGAGAAAGTGTTTGCTCTCTGCTGCTTCATTCTCAAGTCGGCTCCTGACTCGATTTTCTTTGACTCAGTTCGTAACTCGAATCTTTTCACCATGGACGATCCCACTCGTCGGAGACACGTCTCTCGCCGCCGATCGTGGTGTTGCACGTTCAATGTGCCTCCGTGGAGTCCTGAAAACCCTCATAACAATAACAGTAACTGCAAAACCAAACTTGGTCCACAAAAGGCTGAGTCACTCTCCAAACTCACAACCTCTAACTCTGTCCCCAACTCACCCCAAAGTTCCAGATCCGGGTTATCTCTCGTGGGTCGGATGGACCCGCGTAGGATCCTTTCACCTGGCCGAGTCTCCCCTATAGACCACACCAATTCCTTCGAAGAAGATCAACACTCTTCGTGCGCCACCCCGTCCGCTGTCGTCGCCATTGATTCCATGACCAGATCGCGATCGCGGAGTTTTCGGGCCAAAATAGAGAGCCCGGATACTCATTCGGGTCTGGATTCTGGTCGGGTCGAAGGAGGGAGAGGAGGAGCGTACGATGTGAGGCTGAATTTGAAAGGGAAAAATGGTGGGATTTTGGTGCTGGAGCTGAACTCGGGGGTTTTGGCTTCAAATTCAGAGGTTTTTGCGGGTTTGATTGCAGGTTCTTTGGGGAAGAAAATGTGTAGAATAGAGGTTCCTGAGGTGGAAAATTTAGGGGTTTTTAGAGAAACCATTGAGCTTATGTTTGAGGAAGATATAGCCAGGAGGCTTGTCAAAATTGGGGTTTATAGAGCTATTGATATACTTGAGGTAAGCCTTCTTTTCTTTATTTATTTTCGAAGAGTTTTATCTAGAACTTAAAATTTTGGTCATTTTCTTTATATCCTCTTGCATTGGAATATTTAGTATGTGTTCATATTGTTTTAAGAAAAATATGTACCAAAAAAAGATAAATTGTTATAAGCAAATAAGAAGTTAGGGAAAATTATGTTCCTAAAAAAGACCAACATTCTTTCAAAAAAAAAAAAAAAAAAAAACCAGACCAACATTGTCAGAAATGGAAAATCATGAGTTATTGTTAAATTCTAAGGTTTTCTTTTTTTTTAATATTTAGACTTTAAAGATCGATCAAGTTGAGGGGATGGAAATATATGAAGCTGTGATTCTTTTGTCATGTAGAAAATCGTTTTGGTATGATATTTGCTGCTGGAAACCAATGACTTGGAAGTTCGTAGTTTTATTGTCGGTCGAACATCCTGTTAGACTTGGAGGATATCTTGAGCATTGTTTCATGCCTTAATTTGACAAATCAAGGACTTTTAAACAGAAAGCTGACAAAAAATTGTTCTCTCTGCGTGTAAGTCTTGAATTAGGAATACTTGTTCTAGGAGCTTTCTCAAAATTTTGGCAATTGTGAAGCTCATTTAGGAACTGTGTTATTGTTTTCAAGTTTTTTCTTTTCCTTTTTTGTCACTAATTGGTCTCTACTGCTCAATCTGCTATACCCTTGCCTATTAACTGATATGAATCTCGGCCAGTGCAGACGATATAACACAAGTGTTTGTGTAGGATTATACTGAACAAATTACAGCATTCTGCTTTAATGATTTTAAGAGAATTTGTAAGTTAAAGAACATGAATTGGCAAAGTAACTGTATGAAGCATATTGTTTTGCAAGGACCATCAAGAAAGTAATTCTTGATACCTGATTTTTACAAAAAGCTCAAGAATATAGTAAACTTTGATAGTATTGCTAGTAATTTCCATCTTCAAAAGTGTAAATATGCTAACAAGGAATTATTTCTCTTTACTAAAATGTAATCCTGTGGAAAATATAGTGCATCTCCTCATGGAGGTTTATCAATGACATGTGCAAAGGTTTTTAAATGCCTTTAGGTGGCAAGAGGAAAACAAACTTTTTCCTCTTACCCCATTGTTATGTATTTTATATTTTAGCAAATTAAGATTTTTATTTTATGAGTTGTGCTTATTTTCTCCAAATCCTGTTACTTTTATTATATGGTCTATTCTTCCTTGCTGCTATTTTCTCTAGATGTCTTTGCATTTCCTCTTAGACTTTTCTAAACCATGAAACCATAATCATAAATCGTAATTGCTGATGATCATTCTAGAAATTTCAGTTTTCCCTACAAAACAAACCCCAAAACATATTGAATTGGTTGCTGTTCTTGAGTTCCAGAAGCTATTTTTCTCTATAACGGCCAGTGTCACCAGTTCAAGCTTTATTTCATGTAAAAAGCTTAAATCCCCTTTTCTTGCATAACTCTAAGCCCAAAACCTTAATTTTTTTAACCTTAGCCCGCCACAATAATCAGTTAAGCAAATTAAGCCAAACCTAATATTCCTTATTTTGTCCTGTGAAGTAGCTAATAGTATAAGTTCATGCTTGAATGTCTCAGGTTTTTCTTTTGTATCTTTTAGCTAAAAATTCGGAATCCATATTCTTTTTAATTTATTTTACATGTTATCTAATTTCCTGATCCCCTTTTACATTTTTTTTGCTGCATTTTGACTCTTTTTCTAAGTGCATGTTCCTAGTAATATTATTTATACTTTACATATTGTATTTTGTTAAAGAACAAATTTAGATCTCTTAAGTATTTAGGATGCATATTAAAATTCTGACTCAGTTGATGACTACTCTTTCATGTGAAAGTTAAAAGGTTATGTTCACTATTTGAGAATTGAATGCTGCCATGATGCTAAGAGAGTTAGCAGCTCAATAATTTTTCTCTAAATAGGTTTATTCTGCTATGCTTTGGTGGTTCTTATTTAATCTTTCCATTACCATCATCAGTATGCTATGGACTTGGCCTGCATTTAGCTTGGTTTTCAAATGGTTGATAAGTCTATCAGGCTTATCAATAATAATCATCAAGAAATATGGACTAAACCCTTTGGTTCTCTTAGTTTGGGTGGTAAAGAATTGAGCTATAGCCTATAGGTTAGGGGTGTAAATGAGACACTGGTGCTCGCAAGCTATTCGAGTTCGGCTCGAAAAATACTCGAATTCGATTCGGTCATTATCGAGCCGAGCTCGAGCTCGAGCAGCTCGAGCTATCGAGCGAGCCGAATTCGAGTATCTCAATACTCGATTCGAGCGGCTCGCGAGCCTAATCGAGCTTTTGATTTTATAATATATATTTTTATAATAATTTACTATATTACCCTACTGTATAGTGGTGAAACGAGCTCGAGCTCGAACTCGAGCTCGAGTACATAAATTGAGTAAACGAGCTTTATCGAGCCGAGCTCGAATAGTTCGATTATATCTCGAGCCGAGCTCGAGCTTGAAAAATGGTATTCGGTCGAGCTCGAGCTCGAGCTCGAGCAGCGAGTTTCGAGTCGAGCTCGAGCTCGAGCAGCTCACTATTCGAGCTCGGCTCGACTCGATTACAGCCCTACTATAGGTCCTAAGTTTAAATAAATCAGTAAAAAATGGAACAGGGAAAAAGGTGCTGTCACCTACTTGCTGTTAAAAAAGGAACCTGCATCCCATATAGACCTATGGGGAATAAGTTGCAAAGAACATTTTATATTATTTCAGAAAAGTTCTATGGGGAAGAGATTATTAGATTATGCTAGAGCCAGTGATAGGATAAGTTTGCTGCTCCAACCATGGTTGGCAGGGCCTTCCCCTTGTTCATCTTTCTTGCTCTCTTTCTCTCAGTGGAAACCTCTTCACTGTGCTGTTCTCAGGTGTTATGCAAAATTACTGTGCTTTAGACTGGTTTGCTAATTATTCTAGGTCAGTCAGATTGGTATCACAGTTGGTCATGCTACTAGATTGGGTTCAGAGTCCATGAAGTATGTGAATGGTCAGTGGACGAATAGAGCTGAAAGATTGGATATGAATGTAGATGGCTTACACTTTGTAAGATGTAGTTAGATTGGCTATTCAAATTGTCTAAAATAAGAGTAGATGGTGACCATTTAATTTTGGGTTCTTTTCCCTTCCTAGATTGAACATTGATATATATTAATGTTGGTAATGTAAATGCCCTGTGCAGTCAAGTTTACAGTCATCATGCCCTTGCTTTATTACCATTGAAGAGGTCATTGTCTTTGATTTCATTCCATTGGATTGAACATATGTATGGTAATGATTTGCATATGAAAACGTGAAAAATGTTGGCTTTACTGGTTTTTTGTTCCAAGAGATGAAATTATGGAGAATAAAAAGTTGCCTCTAAATTAGAGGTGGCAATTGGGCGGGTTCGGGTCGGGTTCATTCGGGTTCGGGTTCATTCGGGTTCGGGTTCATTCGGGTTTGGGCTCATTCGGGTTCGGGCTCATCCGGGTTCGGGCTCATTCGGGTTCGGGCTCATTCGGGTTCGGGCCCATTCGGGTTCGGGCCCATTCGGGTTCGGGCCCATTCGGGTTCGGGTTCGGTCTGGGTTCGGGTTCGGTCTGGATTCGGGTATGTTTTACATCATTTTATTTTATATTAGATGTAATCATTTTTACATAATTTAAATATTTATATCTAAAAACAAATTATTAATTTATTATTATTTTTATTTTTATACTTTTGCTATTATATGATATTTTTAATTATATTTATTTTTTAAAATTAATATTTGTTAGCACCAAAAGAATAAGAAATTAATTTGTTATATAAAATCAAATTTTGAAATAATTTATTATAAAAAATATGATATATTATAAATTAATCATATTGATATTTAAAATAATTGATTTGATGAATTCGAATTTCAAAATATAAATACATTATAATTTATATTCATTATAAAATAAAAAACTTTTAAAAATAAATCCTGGCCTTCATCTATTCGTTTATATACTTATAAAATGCAAAAAATTTATGCTTATAGTCAAGATATATATATATATATATATATATATCGAGTACTTATATTTTTTTCATCAGTATAAATTATAAAGTAGTACTAAAAAATATAATTTATATTTAAATTATACGTAATAAATATATAATTAATATGATTATTTATTAATATATAATAAATATACCCAAAACCAAAAGACCATAAAACCCAAAACCCCATTAAACCCACCCGCTAAAATAAAATCACATGAAAGCCATAATCCAATTAAATCCACCCTAACCTAACCGTATAAGTATAACCCAAAAGGCCAAAATAATTGAATTATTGTCGATTTTTTTACCCCTAAAATTTTCAAGAATTTAAAATATTTAGATTGTAAATTTATGATGATATGAGATGTTAAAGTTATAACTTATAAGTACAAAATATAATTTACTTTTTGATAAAATTATTATTTCATCATATATATATATATATATATAATATATAATATATTAAATTTTAATTAAATTATTAAAAAAATTAGAATAAAATTAATAATTAAAGTTATTGCTTTGTAAAAAAAAAAAAATTAATTGCAATTTGATTATTTTTATTTTTAGTATTAAATTCGGGTTCGGGTTCGGGTCCATTCGGGTTCGGGCCCATTCGGGTTCGGGTCCATTCGGGTTCGGGCCCATTCGGGTTCGGGCTTTTTTGGGTTCGGGTTTTTGACTTTTTGGTCAAATCGGGTTTGGGCGGGTTCGGGTTCGGGTTTTTCTGGGCGGGTTTTCGGGTTCGGGTTCATTTTGCCACCTCTACTCTAAATCTTGGAAGAGGCAAAATAGATAGTGAAAGATATGAAACCATCTTTATGAAATCATTATTCTTACTGTTTCTAATTTCACTTTGCTTGATCACTGCATTGAGAACTATGAGCCTCTTTTAGATGTTACTATTTTTTTTACCTTAAAATACTGACATCATTTGAAATTGCAATCAGGTATCAGCTAGCATTATGTTTAGGATAGGTGTTTTGTCTTGTTTGAAGTACCTAGAAGTTGTTCCTTGGACTGAGGAAGAAGAGGAAAAATTAAGGAGCCTGTTTACAAGGTTCAAGTTTGATGATGGAACAAGTAGAGATATCTTGGCTAGACTATATTCTCAACAATCAACAGATACCCACCAAAATTTAGCCAGACATCTTGTTTCATCCATCACCACCTGCTCTGATGCCAATGCAAGAAATGACCTGAAGTCACTGGTCAAGGGTCTTCTCTGCAAAAGCTCAGTCTATTATGAGAAGGAGCAACCTGATGTCAACAAGGAGGATTTGTATGCTGTTTGCCAATCTTGTGTAAGTGTGCTAGTCAACCTGTTTGAGGAGGCCTCTGATGCTATACACCATGAAATAATGGCCAAAAAAGAGATGGGTAAGCCTCTAATTGAACGCATCTCCAGACAGGTGGATAATATCAATTGGCTGCTGGAAATCTTGCTTGATCGACAGATGGCAGAGGAATTTGTGGATCGGTGGGCCAATCAAGGGAATTTGCTTCAAATGCATGAGAGAGCATCTCCCATGGTTAGGTATGAGCTAAGCCGTGTTTCAGCAATTTTGTTCATTGCAATGGGTACACGAAAGCTGCACTGCCGCTCAGAGGCCAGGTCAGCGCTTCTCCAAGCATGGTTTGGCCCAATGCTATTGGACTTTGGTTGGCTGCAAAGATGCAGAAAGGGGCTTGACATGAAGGCATTGGAGGAAGCTATGGGTCAGACCCTCCTTACACTTCCATTGAAGCAACAGTATGTTCTGTTTATGGAGTGGTTCGGATGTTTTTCCAAGCATGGCACTGAATGTCCTAATCTCAGCAAGGCCTTCCAGATTTGGTGGCGCAGATCTTTCCTTAGGGGCTCTGAAACACATGCCATTGAATCTAGGTAATTGAGTAATATTCTTTTAATTTTTTGTTTCCCACTTGTGTGTGATATTGCAATAGTGTAGCGTGAAAGATTCACAAACATCTGTAAGTGAATAATGTAGAATTGTTGTAACCACTTTAACCTGTAAGAGGAAAATGACATCCTATTTTCTGTGAAACGATCTTTGTGTTTTATATATTATGCTGACAAAGATGCCATTGTCTGTCAAGTTAGAGAGAAGGAAATACAATAACATGCAGGTTAAGACTAACCTAAAGACTGCAGAAATTGCTTCTGGTTTCTTAGAATAGTGATCTTGAGGTGTTATTTTAGTAGAATTTATACTTTATAGCTGATCAAAAGATCAAAGGTGTAAGGTTAGGAATGATATTTGATTCCTTTCATTTTAATTGGCATTTTCCCAATCTTATACCAACTAAAATTAACTCAGATTTACTAGGGTTTCTATTGTGTTTACCAATCCTTCACCTCTTTAGCACAGGCAGCATAGTTAATATGGCTTAAGTGTATTGATTAGGCTGATTAATAAACAGGTTCAAACATGTTTAAACCATAATAGGGCCAGGATAATGTTGGCATATCCATTTGAATCAAATATTGAAAAGAGCTGGGTTCCAATTTCTTTTTCTCAAAATCACCTCTATATATAATTTCGCATATGATTGATATTTTAACAAACTGATAGTTAAATTTAGTAATATAATTGCATTCGTTGTTCACGTAAAATTTCGAATCGATTTGATATCTATATCATTTTTATCGATAATATCATTTTTTATATATATATTTGACGGTTAAGGTTTTTTTTTTTATATTAAATAAATAGGTAGATATTTTTAATATACTCGAATTTAAATAGAGTATAAAATATAATAATCGGATTAAATAAATATAAATCGTATAAAAATTTATGAAACATGTAATTACACTATTGTAAGTGGTTTATTCATTTTGGATGGTGTTTCCCCGGGAGTAAATGGCTCGTTCTCTTAGGTCATAACTGTACCTTTCTTAACCATTCCAGACTAGACCTGTCCAATGGTTGGGTTATCGGTCCAAACTTGAAAGCTCGTCCATATTTGGAAGGGTTTGGACAAAAATATTAGGTCCGAAAAATGGGTTTGAGCAAAAAAATGAGGTTCATTTAAAAATGGGTCAGGTCTTGGCTCCAACATTCAAGGATAAAGTCCGGCTCGGTCCATGATCTAATTAATTAATATATTATGTTATTTATGTCATATAAAAATTAAATATATAATATTATATTGTAAATATTAAAAAAAATAAGTTAAGTTATTTATGTTTAAAAACTTAATAAAAGAAGAAAAATATAAAAGTATTAAAAATTAAATAAAAAAAATATGGACGGGTCTAAACCGGTTAGGGTTATTCATTTATAAATATAGACGGGTTTGGGTAAATTTGAAACTCATATTTTGAACCGAGCCAAACTTGGACAAACATATATAGTGTTGATATCATATATGTACTCGACTCGAGTCCGGTCCGGCCATGAATACCTCTATCCCTGACCCAGAATGCCAGAATTATTATGTTCTTCTATTTGTACTATATATAATAATTAGAAAAAGGAGACTAAATGGAAGATCAGTTCTACTGTTTCCGAAAGGAACATCGGCATGTCTACAAGGTATGCTCATTTTTTCATGGAATGAAAAATAAAATAAAATAATCTAACTCTATTAAAACCTTGATAAAGTCTCTACCAGTCACTTGTGATTAGATATGTTCAAGGGTTTCCTCGATCGGACATGAATTTTTTTAATTCGGGTCCGTCCGACTCAATTCGAATTATTATTTATTAAAAAAATATTTTTTATTTAAATTTAATTATAAATATTAATATAAAACTAATATTTTAATATTATTTTGAACGATGATATAGCTTTCGTGCTGACTCGAGTCTAATCCGACCCGGGCTTGAATAAAAAAAAATTAATTATAACTCGATTTATGAACAAATCTATTTATGATAGGCTCAAAAAGTATTTTGAATTTCAAGTTCGAACATAAAAGGAGAACCCTTCTCTTCGATAGACTTGATTTAGCCTTTTTTTAAGAATGATAAGGGCCATAAGGCTCAATTTCAAGGTGAGAATTCTCTCTCATGGAACTTCTTCCCAAAAAAAAAAAAAAAAATCAAAGTTAAAACTTATAGCGCATTTTATTCACTCTTATTTCTCCGTGATTATAAAAGGAAAAGAAATTACCTCTACACGGTTTTTTTTCTTCAATTGATTGATTTCCTAAAGGGACAAACTATTATCACCATGTATAGAAACGTTATTTAGTTAACTAATACTTTTTTTTTGGAAACATAGTTAACTAATAATTTTAACTACTTATTAAATTCATAAAAAAAAAAAACATAACCCTTTTACTTTCGACATCAATGTTGGTGAAACCCGTTCAGATTAAAATCCGATCTATTATTTTATTTTATTACTTTTTAATATATTTATCATTATCATTTATTAAAATCTATTTAATTAATTATAAAAATATTATTTGTGTATAATAATTAAAAATAATAAAATTAAAAGTAATGAAGAGGAGTGGAGCCTACTCTTTGTTGTTTTTCTGTTAAACAAATTATGAACAATGTTATGGATAAGATCTTATCCCTATTTTAGACAAAAGTTGTACTTTCTTTTTTTTTTTAGTACATGTGATATTAGATTACACAATAGAAGATATATATTTTTTTCTCATTTTATAAACATCATAGTTTTATAAATAATTAATATGTAATTTGACGTTCGAATTATACAAGTTTTGTCATATTATTACTTAAAAAAAAATTGCAATTAAATATCCGAATTTATATTCCGTTACCCAACAAACTAATTTCGTTAAGTAAAATGCTGACATAACTTGATTGACTAATAATAAATTGTCACGTGTCAGCTTATTACTGATCAACTAAGCCACATTAAATTTTTTTTCACGGAGTTAGCTTATTAGAGTAAGTTGGTGATAGAATACAAATTAAGATACCTAATTACAAATTTTTATCTTTTAGATACCAATGTGACAAAAATAATATAATTCAGGATTAATTTACATATTAACCCTTTTATAAAAAAAAAGAGTTAATTTGGCGTTTGGATTAACTTTTTTTTTTTTTTGATATAAAAAAGAAAATTTTAATCTTAACGCTTTAAGTAGGAGTTATATGTATATACTATTGAATCAAATGTTCAAATATTCAATTCAACTAAAATAAAAGGTAGAGTGAAATATGCATAGATATCTTATATCTTATGATTCATAATCCATGACAATCCATAGTCCATAACATCTAGTCAACTATATACAATCTATATACAATATATTAAAATAAGCTCATGAATTGAGGCCTAATTGAAGGCTTACTTGGACTTCATTACTATTTTTTTTTGTTATTTTGCTTGATTTAAAAAAAAAAGGAATTATTTATTTATTTTTTAATTATTATGTATATATTTTTATTTCTATAATCATTTAATCAATGTAATAATCAATAATTAAAAAATTAATAAAAATAAACAATTCTTACATATTTAAATTTTATAATTAATATAAAATTATTATATTAATATGGAAAATGTCATCTAATTAGACCTTCAATTTTTTTGTTGTTGTTATTTCTTGATTTTTAAAAAACAAAAACAAAAAAGGAAATAAAAATGAATTGTTTATTTGCTTTCTAGTTATTATGTATATATTTTCATTTTTATAATTATTTAATCAATCTATTAAACAATAATTTAAAAAATTAACGAAACTAAATAATTCTTACATATTTAATTTTTATAATTGATATAAAATTATTATATTAATATTAAGGATACTTAATACTAAATTATAACATATTTTTTATTTATATTTTTAAAAATTAAGACTTCTAAATGTATTTGTATTATATAATTTATAAATAAATAATTTTTACATATTTAATTTTATAATTAATATAAAATTATTGTATTAATATTAAGAATACTTAATACTCAATTATAATATAATTTTTTTCTTTGGATCGGGTCATGTATCTTCAGTTATTTAATTAGAGTTTATATATTATTTTATGAAAACAATCCCTTATGTAGCAGGGATCTCATCCTAGGCCATATAAAAGGAAGGTCCTGAACGTTTTTTTTTTTTTTTTAAACACGTGGTGAGTTATTTACTCGCCATATGGCATTTTTTTATAAAAAAAAATCAACTTCTTTTTCTTTAATTTTGAAATATCTTTAATTTTTATATTTTGTATCGTATAAAATTTTAATAATAATTGCTGAGTTAAAAAATTACTATATTGATAAATTATTGATAAAAATAAAATATTAAATAATAATATGGGTTGATGTAATTGAATTTTTATTTTTAACTTTAGTATTGAATCAAAAGAAAAATATAATAACGGTTAAATAACTTACAAATTTCTATATGATAGTTGTTGGGTTTATATGTTTATTATTATTTTTTTTATAACTCTTATTTGAATTATGGATATTAATATACTTGAAATGAATTAATATCTGTCATAATTGTTTTTTACATATAAGATAGTAATTTTTTTTTTGTACATACTAAAATATAAAATACATTTAATTAATTGTATCATAATTTTAAATTTTATATCTCTATAATTATTGATGTAAAAAAATTAATGTTGCAAAAATGTTAGCCAAATAGTAATTTGAGTCACAATCTTAATATGTTATGTCGAGATCCTAAGATTTGACCACTAAACGGAAAAAGGAGTCGTCACTAATATTTTATTAGGTGAATTAATCACCTATATGAATAATATCATTTTTTAAAATAATTTTAAACTTGACTAAGGTACCTTAAAAAGAATAGGTCTTGGTTTACGTTTTTAGAACTCAATTCAGAAGTTCAATTATGAGTGGAGAAGGACCAACACCCCTAGAACGTCTATCCTGAATATAGTACCTAATTAATCTTGTGTTATCCTAAATAGTCTTGTTTATCTTAATTTTATTTTCATTCAAGTGTTTAAATATTGGAAAAGTTTTAGGTTTTCTTTCACCATTCTAAGAGAGATTCTTAAAAAGTTTCCTCACATCGAAAGTATTTAAGTGAAACCATTTTTTCCTTGAAGAGACTTCGTAGGTAGAATATTTAAGTTTTTTTTTTTATTTTTTTTATTTTTATGAAAGACACCTTAAATCTAATTTTCAAATTTATTATATTTTAATAATTTAAGTTTTCTTATATTTTCTTTTGTTCAAGAAATAAATCTTGATCTTTTGGTATTAAAATTTTTCTCAAAACTTTCCACCATTCTGAAGAATCTCAGAGAATTTTCTTTCTTAGAAATTTCTAAAAATCACCCATTTGTAATCCTTTTGAATTCCATCTTCGTAAAAATCCTAGTTCATCCCTTGATTAATTAATCATCAATTATGTAAAAATAAAGTTCATTAGGTAAATTTCTATTTCTATTTTGATTTTTCTAAATTTCTAAATTTTATTATTATTTTCTGAACAATTTTATTCTAACTTAAACTCTTAAAACTTAAAATAAATAAATAAATTAAAGCATAAATTCATAATATGAAAAAATAAATAAATCAGCAATTAAAAAGTAATAATAAATCATATAAATAATCAAAATAATAGAAAAATAAAATAAAATAATCAAATAAATAAATAAATAAATTGGAAAAAAGAACTTTGAGCACTTTACACACTCGATTTTGTCCGAGTATTTAAATTAATTATTGGACCTTAATTGATTTTTGGACTTTGAATGAGATTTGGGTTTTTAGAGTCAAATTATTATTATTATTATTATTATCTTTGGATTTAAGAACTCAACTTGGGCCCAAATATAGCTTTTGGATTTTGAAATTTTAATCGAGTCCATATCCAATCCATGTTTGTTTATTTATTTATTTTATTTTATTTTTGGATTAATTTTATTTTATTTATTGTTTTATTTTCTTCATTTCTCTTGCCAAAAAATTAAAATTGAAAACAAAAAGGAAAATCGGAAATGAAAGAGATTTGGAACAAAAAGACTTCCGTTTAATTTGAAACTGGGACTAACAGACTTTACAATCAAAATTAAGAAGATTTATTTTCATGTTTAAAGTGAGAATCCGATTGTGGATGAAGAAATTCAAATCAAAGCAAACTAGAATTCTTGCTAATTTCCTCTATATAAACAGGACATAATCACACAATAAACAATAGCAAAAAAATATAGGAGAAAATTTTTGGACAGGGTTTGATTATGAGATTTCGGATTCTAGGAGTTATTTTGAAAATCAAAACGGTGAAAAGCATAGGGGATGATTAGAGGGAGGCCACTCGGCCCAACTCCACTACCATTGATGTATTAAATGGTATTAACACATCAATGGTGCTAGATAGTATAGATTCAGTGAGTTCAAACAATGAACAAGTCTTATCACAATTCTCTTTCTTAGGAAATTTTTTTTCCAAAGAAAGTTGTTCCCTTTACTCGAATTCAACACATCTATTCTTATGCTCCAAATCCATGAACACATAACTTTTAGAGTGTTCAGAATAGCCAAGAAAAACCACATTTCTCTCCTCTTGGCCCTAGTTTGCCAAGTTCATGATTTGGAATATGAACATAAGCCACACAGCCCTAAGGCCTTAGATTACTTAAATCTGGCTTTCTTCCAGTCCATAACTCATAAGAAGTAGTCGAAACAGACTTGGATGGCACTCTGCTTAAAACATAGACAGTCGTGAGCAAGGCATCTCCCCAATAGGAGATATCCAAGTTGGCCTCTGCCATCATGGATCTCACCATGTCTAAGAGAGTTCGATTCTTCCTCTTCGCCACTCCATTATGTTAGGGTGTTTCGGGAATAGTCAATTGCCTTGCTATTCCTTTCTCATCACACAACCCTTTAAATTAGTTCGACAAATACTTTCCACCTCGACCAGTCCTTAATGACTTAATCGTTTTTCTTAATTGATTCTCAACCAAAATCGCATATGTCTTAAAACAATGCAATGCTTCACTTTTGAACTTTAGTAAATAGACATGAGTGAATCGAGTATAGTTATCTGTGAATGTGATACAGTATCTAAACTCTTATCTAGATGTCACATTCATAGGACCACAAATATCAAAATGTATCAATTACAATGGATACTCACTCCGAGACGCTTTCCCAAATGGCTTCCTAATTGTCTTGTCTACGAGACAAAACTCGCAAGTTGGGAGGGTTACATCAAATAAAGATCCAAGTAAGCCACTTTTGGCTAACTTTTGCATCTTATTTTGCCCTATATGCTCCAACCTAGCATGCCAAATGTTTTCATTATTTGAATAAGTTATAAGACAACTATTTGAATTACTACTACTCATAATAGTATCCAACACAAATAAACCATCATGTAGAAAACAAGAACTTATTCTTTTATTGTTGTGATAAATATCCAGTAAATTATTATAGAAATTCATTCGGAATTCAAAATGCAACAAACTAGTAACGAAGGCTAAATTCCTCCGAATACCCGGTACATACATAACATCAATTAAAACCGAACTGTGTCCACTCTTCATAGGTACTCTACACGTCCCTATGCCTTCTACTTCAAGCTTCAAGTTGTCCCCAACATAGGCTCATCTAGTCCTAGTTGGTATCTTTCGATAATGGACAAACAAGCCACGATATGTCGGTGGCACCTAAATCAACAACCCATGAAGAGTTAGATTCAACAATAGAAGTACACGACAAAACATGTATAAAAGAAGTAGAGGAGATATGTACTTTAGGCTCTTTGCACTTTTTTGAAAAATGCCCCTTTTTATGGCAATTGACACACTTGATTTTGCTCTTGTTTTTGGCCTTGTGTTTCCTATTCTTCTTGAATTTCTTTCCAAAAAGTTCATCCCCATTGTTGGAGACCTTTTTCTTGAAACCTTTATTCTTTTCCCAAATGGAAAACGAAGCCTCAGCAACATATGCCTTGGACGAATTCTTGATATCCATGACTTTTTCTTTAAGAAGCAAATGTCGAGCGATATCATGAAAAGTCTTGATCTAAACATTGTGGCGGATATAAACCTTTATCAACTGCCACTCATCGTTAGGTAGGGATCGGATCACAACTTGTACTTGCTACTCATCGATCATAGTATGCGCAACTAACTTTAAACATGAGATCATGCGAGATATTTCCCGCAAATTTGAGAATCAAAGCCCTCTGTTTCTCCAAAGAAACAACATCAAACTTGTTCAGCATTTAAACTAAGAATTCTCCTATAATTAATTGAAATCATGGGTATTTGATTCCCAAAACAAATATAATTCAATGTTAAACATAAAAATTGTTCAACATTTAAACTAAGAATTATATCTTGATTTTTTTTTTTCACTAACACATCATAAAACTTTAATACTTTTATTAAAAATTATTAAGGTTATAGTTAGATACAAAATATTAAAATAAATCTTAAAAAGTATCCAAAAATTTATAAAAATAAAATTAAAAGAATTGATTATTTACTATAGGAGAATTAATAATAAAGAATTATAATTAAATTAATAAAGATAAAAAGAGATATGCATGATTTTGAAATTAAATTGTAAAATAAATTAAATTTGATTGGTAAAACAATTTTAAATTTGTAGTAATTATTTAAACTTTGGTAAGTTCAAATTTTAAGTCTTTTGTTAGAATTTGAAATATAAATAAATGCATTATCCTACATGCCATGTAGAGAGGCTGTACATGTAGACATTCATGTCAGCAAACCTTATCTGGTAACCTTGTACCCTGTTATATTATATATACTAGTTTGTGATTCGTGCGATGCACGAATTAGTTTTATTTATTTAAATATGTATGTAGATAAATAAATTAATGTTATTTAAACATTTACATAAATCAAAGTATATAAATACATAGAATCAAGATATTAAATTATGATAAGGTTGTAATATATGATATCAAAAATAATATTAGTGAGCATGAAAAAAATATGATAAATAGTATTATCGAGCACACAAATAAAATGTTAAAATAAAAATTTAAAGTTTACATCACTTCAAATTAAATTTGATCAATTTATGCTATCTGTATTTTATGTGATCATTTTTATATATCTATAAATTTATATACTTAAAAGATAAGTTTTATTTATTTAGAAGCATAACAATGAATTTAAATGGTTAAAAAATATATGTGTTAGCTTATTGTCAAATTTTTATGCTTCAAAAACAAAACATAGAAATAACAGTAAATTAAAAAAAAAGTTGCAAATTGAAAATTAATAATAATAATAATAATGTAACATATACCATTTATATGCTTATTGGATGACAAATAGGGTGTATACATGTCCTAAAACTCTTGAAAATATAAAGTTTAAATTATATCTCTTTCAAGATTTTCTGTAATTTTCGATTTAAGTCAAATATATAGTAGTAATTACCAAAAGGATAAATTTCACTTATACAATGTATTTTGAATTTTTTTAGTTACCTGGTAAAATTTTGTTGCATTTAATTTTAAATAAATGTTTTATCTATTTAATAATTCAAATAAATTAAATTTGATATTTGAAAGTGAAATTTAAATTTTGATAATAAGTTATTTTGGTAAGATTTATTTTTGAAAATTGAATAATATATAATAAATATTAAATTGTACTATGTGTCCTCATGAAAAGATGTCTACTTAGGCTTCTATGTAAGCAAATATTTTCATGTAAGCATTACCTTGTTATATTATATATATAAAATAAAAATATTATTCAATATTTATTATTATTATTATTGTTATTATTATACTCGGCTTTGTTTGGATTTTTGTTTGGTATATTTTTGGGTTTTTATAGGAAAGGATCAAAATCTTCTCTTAACAATTTTCACACTACCACTTCACACTGTAAGTTCTCTCTCTTTTTTCTCTTTTTCGATGATTTTTTTTTGTTTGTTTGGGAGAATGAAGAAAAAAAGTACTTCACTTTTTTCCATGCTTTTATTCTATCTTTTCTTTTCTGGTCTTTGAATTTTCATTTCATTGGTGAGTTTCTGTTTGTGTGTTTAATATGTGGGTTTTCTAATACGGCTCAAATCACCAGAGAACCTGAAAACCAGAGATTGAGAAGAATAGCAAAAAACAGAGGAGAAAAGGAGAATAAGGAGAAGAAGAATTCAGAGAGAGTTGGGAAAGTTTTTGTATATTCTTTTCATAATGATCTGGTAAAACAAACCATGAGCTGTATATGCTCATTCTCTTTTCTCTCTCCTCGTCCATGGATTTTGGACTCCTCCACTAACTGATGCTAACAGAAGGAAATAAAACAAATAACCAAAATAACAGAAAATAACTCTTGGACCTGGACCAGACGACCCTATTACTGGGCCTAACACTTACCAGCCCAAACCTCAACATCTCCAATGACTAGTAACTATAAACTGAAATATAAAAGAACATGTAACAATACTCCCTAGATGAAACAATCCTTGTCCTCAAGGATTGAAAGTAGGGAATCGTTGCTGCAGATCATGAAGAACCTCCCACGAAGCATCTTCTGGGAATGAATTTGTCCACTGGATCAAAACTTCAGTCACAGCTCTGTTTGCTTTCTTCACCATACGCCTGTCTAGAACTATTACAGGCTCCTTAACAATAGTACCATCATCGGCCAAAACTGGCAGCTGTGCAGTGGAAGGTCTGTTTCCAAGATGCTTCTTAAGCTGTGAAACGTGAAAAGTATAATGCACCTTTGAACCTGGTGGAAGTTGTAGCTTATATGCCACTGCCAATTCTCTCCAACACCCTGAAAAGCCCAAAATACTTGGGAGCTAATTTCATGTTCTTCCTGGTACTCACTGTTTGCTGCCTGTAAGGCTGCAGTTTTAGGTACACCATGTCTCCAACATTAAATTCCCTCTCACTACGTTTCCGATCAGCCATAGTTTTCATACGATTTTGAGCTCTTTGAAGGTAAAACTTCAACATCCTCATAGCTGCTTCTCGTGCCTGTAAGCTCTTGTCAACAGAGGCTACCAATGACTCCCCTGCTAAGTATGGTAGTGTAAAGGTGGAGGTTGTCCATTGACAGCTTCATAGGGGAAGTGTTGATAGCTGAATGGTTTGAGGTGTTATACCATTACTCAGCTAAGGCAAGGGGAAGTGTTGATAGCTGAATGGTTTGAGGGGTTATACCATTACTCAGCTAAGGCAAGCCAATGTGTCCATTGTTGGGGTGCTTCACCTGTCATACACCTGAGATAGCTTTCCAAGCAACGGTTCACAACTTCAGACTGGCCATCCGTTTGGGGATGGTAAGCAGTAGATAGCTTCAACTGTGTGCCAAACCTTCGAAACAACTCTTGCCAAAATTGGCTCATGAACACCTTGTCTCTGTCAGAAACGATACTGTTGGGCATGCCATGCAACTTAAACACATTATCCAAGAAGAGTTGTGCCACTGTGAGGGCAGTAAAGGGACGCGACAAGGCAAGGAAATGAGCACACTTGGTCAATCTGTCCACAATCACTAGGATAACCTTCTTTCCAGCTGATTTAGGAAGGTCCTCGATAAAATCCATGCTGAGGTTAGACCATATTCTGTCTGGAATTGGGAGAGGTTCTAACAGTCCAGGACTAGCAGCATGATCATATTTGCGCTGCTGACAAATGGAACACTCTCGGACCCTTCTTCGTATCTCCTTTCTCAATCCCTTCCAATACAACACACTTTTGATGTGGTTTATGGTGCATTGAGCTCCCGAATGGCCACCAGAGGGGTTGTTGTGAAAATAAGAGATTAACTCTTCCCTCAACTCAGGCTGATCTCCCACTACCAATTTTCCTTTCCTTCTACAGTGCCCTTGTTGCCAAGAATACTTTGAAGGAGTAGTTGGGTTACATTCGAACTCAGTAATGAGTTGCTGCTGTCGATACGTGATCCTGATAGAGGGGGACCTGTTCAAGTGAGGACGAAAATAGAGGCAGAGAAAAAGATGACTTAATTCCTCTAGATTGAAATAAAAGGTCGAGGGTATGAAAACGGTCTCGTAAAAAGACATGGAGTCACCACCAATCTTTTTTAGCTAGGTGTGATCGGCCACCTATTAAAACCGATTTTGTAAAACATTTTAAAATCAATCAAAATATTTTTTAAAACCAATTTCAAGTCTGCGTTTTAAACCAGAGAAAATCGAAGAATTGGGTTCGGGACTCGGTTACGTGCGGGGAAGGATTAGCACCCCCACAACGCCCGTAAAAAACGGTACCTTATTAATCATGCGTTATCTCAAGTCTCGGTAAAAAAGTCAGTATAATTTAGTATTTCAAGTTAATTCCCAATTTAAAGAAAAATAATTCCATTTTTAATTGAAAATGATCCAAAATTTATTAATTCAAAATTTTCCTATATTCCCCAACAAAATCGGCAAAATATAGAAATCTTTATTTATTTGGAAAACTTTCTGAATCATTCTCGTTTTTTGAAAGAAAGATATTCCTTTATTAATGATAATTGATGATATCCCCTCCAGCAAACCCGGTAGAGAACTCATGAATTATTTTAACTCGGGAATATCTTTATTTTTTATTGAAAATCATTATCCTTTTTAAAATAAAAATAAAATGAATATGAACATGTATGACATAAATAAAATGACATGGCAAAGTCTAGATAATATAATGCAACCTAAATGACATGACATAATTTAAATGGCATAGTATATTCTAGATGAAATAAAAAATCCTAAGTATCATGGTATATTCTAAATGAAATAAAATGATTTAAATGACATGGCAATTTTAAATGATATGGCATATTTTAAATGACATGTCATATTATAAATAATATAACCTAAATGACATGGAATATGATCTAAGTGACATGAAATGACATGAAACATAAAATAATGCTATCATAAAATATGCATGAAAATAAAATAAAAATGCATGAACATAGTATATGCTAAATAATGTGACAAAAATAAATGACTAAATAAAAAAATAGGATAGCATGAAATATTCAAAATCATATAGCAAACAATATAACATCATAAAATGTAAATCAAATTAATAATAATACCATGGAAAATATAATAAAAAAAATCACATATTAAATAAAATGCATGAACATGGAGAATGAAATGCATGAAAATGTATTTTTTTCCTCTAAATAAAGAAATCCGTATATCTAAAAGATATCCGGCTACCTTAGGAAAATATGTCAAATTAGATTTTCTAAAAAAAAAAAAATCTTTGTGATTGTTTGAAAACAATTTTGAATAAAAACTTGAATGAAAATTAAAACCTCTACCAAACCCTTTTAAAATGGCTCTAACTTCCTAAGTTTAAAATCCCGGACTTGACTACCCTTAACCCGAGATTTATAAAATCATTTTTAAAGTTTAAAAAGGCTTAGAAACTATCCTAAGACAGTAGCTAAAGCTTCTAACCAACCCCCTCTAAATGCCATAGCCAAATTCAACAATTATTTCTCTTTTGAATTCAAATCTGCCTCTACTGTCCGGTTTTGAAACACGATTTTTTATCCTATTTTTAAAAATTAAAAAACATCTAAAAAAACTACTGGAGACTCATAACATGTAAAAGTACATGATAAAAAATTGGCTTAATTTTATGATCAAAGATGACTGCCCAGAAAAATCAGAGAAGTTCGAGTACTAGGTGAAACAAAACTGTTTTGTCAAAACACATTTTTTGCCTTTGATAAAGTCACTTAAAAATCAAAGTAAAAATTGTTGGATGTCATCCTAAAGACCTAAGACAATAGCTAAAACATTTAAAGACCTTGGACAAAAATTGGCTAAGTAAAAAAATCATAAAGGTAGAATAATCAATTTGACAACCCTTTAATTTTCCACAAGCATGCTCAAGTGAGCATGACTTTGAGCCATTGATTGGCCTAAGTCATAAATCATGTGGCAATGACATGGAATGCATGAACATACAGCAAATGAAATGTATGGAATGCATGGTCTAAAGCATAAATGGTAAAGGAAATGCATGACAATGCAAAATAACCTAAATGCCTAGCATGAGTTTGCATGGCAATAAATGCTATCCTAACTTAATATGCATGCAATGCTTGATAATGCTATATGACTTGGACCTAATATGTTATGAATATGCATGAAAATGCTAATGTAACCTAAGACCTAAGTAGCATAGCAATGCATGGCAATACCAATATGATTTAAGACCCAATATGCATGGCAATACCAATATGGCCTAGACCTAAAATGTAATGAAAATGCATAGCAATACTATGAACATACAATGACCAATGAACCTAATGCTAATGCTGGAACAAACAGCAACTAATACACAATTCCAAGATAAGATGATGCAAAGCATGTTATCTAAACAAAATGCAAATGCATGACGAGGCAAGGAATGCATGAAGAGGCCGAATGGTCACATGGTACTCTAATGCAATCCTATATAGTAAATGGCACAAGCACATGACAAATCATATCAAGATACATAAAGTCATGACATTTTCACAAGCATATGACATACTAAAATCAAAATGCACAAGCTCATGGCATGGAGATGCAAACAAGTCAAGAAGCAAGATGAAAATGCACATGCAAGGCATAGCAACATAGAGTAGCCGAATGGCCATATGAAAAAAATATAAAAATGCAAACATGTTTAAAATATAAGACATGATATATGAAAAAAAATGCATAATATGACTCAAATGAACACAATGGCCGAATCTTCAAAGAAAAAATATTAGGCATGGAAAAGAAAAATAGAAGCAAATATAGCATAGAAAATAATGTAAAGAACATATAAAAATTAAGCATAGACATGCAAAGAAAATAACAAGCAAAACTAGTAAATAAAACAAGGAAAGTTAAGCTCCATGGTTGGTATAAAATGGGCATAGCCTCTCACCTAACCATAATCACTTGGTCTTGCCAAGATCAAGAAGCCTTTCCATTTCAAAAATCAGAAAATAAACCATGCTAAACAACAAAATTAATGTGAGTTTCATTGTAGGTAAAAATGGGCATAGCCTCTCCCCTAACCATGGTCACTTCGTCTTGCCAAGATCATGTAGCCATTTCAACCTTTTTGCTTCATCTTTTTGTAAAAATCAGAATATAAAATATATTAAACAAACCTTCTAAAAATCATTTTTTTCACAACAACATGCAAGGAAGAAAAAAGAAAAAACCAAGGCAAACAAACATGCCACATTCAGCCAAAGCAAGAACTATGTAAAAAAAAAAATTGTTTTCAACCATTTTGATGAAGAAGAAGCCATGAAAACTTAAGTAAACATTTAAAAAAACTTTATTTCTATGAAAAATGTAGTAGGAAAACAAGATAGAAAATAAAGAAATCACCATGGAAAACAAGAAGAAAGCTATGCTAGAGCTTGGTAGAGATGACTACCTTCAAGCTCTTCTATTGAAAACCTTTCTTTTTTTTTTCTTTCAAAACCTTTTTCTTTCCAAATTAGCTACTGTTTCTAGCCAAAAAACTTATGAAAAAAATGAACTCACCCTCCTTTAATGGCTTGGCCAAATGGCCCTCTCACCCTTGGATGAAATTTTCACTTTTTCTCCTCCAATCTTGGCCCTAAGATTAAGATATTTTGATGACAACATAAAAATGTCATCTTGCCAATTGATAGCAGCACTTAAGATGTGTACTCAGCCCTTGTTGTAACCTCAACCCTTAGATGCAAAAGAGGACCAATCCCATGCACTCCCTTGCTTGCCCCTTTGAGTGCCTACCCTTGGATGAGTTGTGCTCTTCCATTCTTGGTCATTGGATGAGGAAAACATAAAAATGACATCTTGTAGATTAAATCCAGCCTGAACATGTGTACTCAGCCCTTGTAGAGGGCCTAAGCCATTGGATGAAAAGAGATAATCCCATGCACTCCCTTACTTGGCCGAATGGATGCTCCCCTTTGGATGAATTGTGCTCATCTTTTTTCTTCCATTCTTGGCCATTAGATGAGGTTTCTTTCATGAAAAATAAAAATGTAAACTTGGCATTTAAACTTGGCCATTGGATGGTGCATTCAATTTTCCTACAAGGCACCTAAGCCATTGGATGAAGGGTGGGACCATTTGCAAGGTGTTAGTGGTAGCATGTGAGCTTGATAGTGACTAAGGAATTAAATTGATCAAGCTTCCTTCTTCTCGTCTATGCTGGTGGACCAAGGAAAGAAAAATACCAGCAATTCCTTCTTCTTTCATATTTTCCTCAATTACAAATTTGCCCTTTTTGGTTTCTTTGGTGAAATAACCTTTTTGCCCCCCGAACCTAAATAAATAGCAAACGGACTCCAAATTCAAAATTTATTTTTTCAATACTTTCAAAATAATAAAAAATTAAATTCTGGAAGTTTTCAAAATTTTTCGAGTCCATTTGCTATTTATTTCAGATTTATTTCTAAAATTGCCCCTTTTATGCACCCAAACTTTACCATTTTTTAAACGAGCTCTGAATCCAGATTTTTCTTCACCAATCTCTTCCAAATAATTTAAGAATGTGATTTGGAAGTTTTCATAATTTTTGGAGCTCATTTGCTATTTTTTTTCGGGATTTATCTGCTTGAATTACTTCATAGGGAACCCGGGATTTGGCCATTTTGCAAACGAACTCCGAATCAAGATTTTCTTTCACCAATATCTTCCAAATAATTTAAAAATAAGATATGAAAATTTTCAAAATTTTTGGAACTCGTTTACTATTTTTTCGGGATTTATCCTGTTGAATTTCTGCATAGTGGGCCCTAGATTTGACCATTTTGCAAACGAACTCCGAATCAAGATTTTCTTTTGCCAATCTCTTCCAAATAATTTAAAAATGATATTTTCAAATTTTCAAAATTTTTGGAGTTCATTTGCTATTTTTCCCACATTTTTCAATTTTGCCATTTTGCTTCCGAAATCCGATTTTGCTCAAAACAAGTCCAATTTTTTGATTTTCTTCAAACTGAGCCTTGGGATATCCTGTTTTAATCACTCCTCATCAATCAGGGGCTTTATTCCTACCGAATCAGGTCATTTCTGTAATTTTTTTAAAAACCCTGATTCTCGGTTTTCTTTCGAATTGACTTTTCTATCAGTTTTTCTTCCAAGTAGCTTCTCCATTACCCGTAGTCAGTACTTATCTTTTATTTGGAACCTTCAATTCTGACCAATTGTATCATTTAAGCACTTTTTCCCAAATTTCCCGAACTAGGGTTTCCTTTCTATTGAATCTCCGTAACCCAACTTCCAAACTCCATATCTTTCAATGTAGACCTCGGATTATCAAAATTCTTTCACCATCTTTCAATTGAATTTCAAACCTTGATTTTGAAAGTGGGTTGACTTTTTTCAGTAGTTGATTTTTAGGGTTGACTTTTTTGGGGTTGACTTTTTTTTTGAGGTTGACTTTTTTTAGTTTGACTTTTTTTATCTGCTTTCTTAGACTACCTGCAGGATGAGAAAAGCCTTTTAGCATTCTGAAACATCAATTTTTGGAAGAAAATGTACCTGATTTAGGGGTCCGGACAAAATTAGGTGTCTACAGCTGCACCTCTTTGGCTATTGCTGAGAATCAGGAATCAGGCAAAGATAAACAAACACTAATTTTGTACGGTTAGTGAAATCACATGTGAAGAAAAGGGAAAGGGGTTTTCAATCATCATCATTTTTTTTGGTTGAAAAAGCTGTAAATTGAAGATTTTATCCTTAAATTGAATTCCCTGACTAATCAAGGCTCGACTCGTCTTAAGGAAACAAGTTCAATTTGCAAAAGAAAAAATTATACCCGAATGTCTTAAAAATAGTGCCCGGAGGTCTTAAAAATGGTGCCCGAAGGTCTTTAAAAATGGTGCCCGGAGGTCTTTAAAAATGGTGCCCAGAGGCCTTACCCGTGATTTGAAAAATTGTTCCCGGAGGTTTTAAGAATTATGCCCAGAGGTCTTAAAAATGGTGCCCGGAGGCCTTACCCGTGATTTGAAAAATTATGCCTGAAGGTCTTAAAAATGATGCCCGGAGGTCCTAAAAATGGTGCCTGAAGGTCTTAAAAATAATGCTCGGAGGCCTTACCCGTGATTTGAAAATTATACCCGAAGGTCTTAAAAATGGTGCCCAGAGACCTTACCCGTGATTTGAAAAATTATGCCCGAAGGTCTTAAAAATGGTGCTTGAAGGTCTTAAGAATGGAGCCCAAAGGTCTTAAAAATGGTTCTCGGAGGCCTTACCCGTGATTTGAAAAATTATGCCCGAAGGTCTTAAAAATGGTGCCCGGAGGTCTTAAATATGGTGCCCGGAGGTCTTAAAAATAGTGCCCGAAAACCTTACCCGTTATTTTAAAATACCTTGATGACAGTCTCAAGGCTCGACTCATTTGATTAAACAGAATGAATTCGATTTAAAACAAAAGGAGGTACCTCGACGGTGGTCTTAAGGCTCGAATTATTTGATAAAACAGAATGAATTCAATTTAAAACAAAAGGAAATACCTGTGGTCTCAAGGCTCGACTCATTTGAGAAGAACGAGTTCGATTTGGGAAGCCAAAGTTTTCTTAATTCATGCAATGTTAGCTAAATGCAATGATGAGAAGGATATGTTTTGGAAATGCTTGTATGTTTCCTGAGGATGAATGCAATCAAATGATTGTGTCATGATTTCTAATCCATGGTTTCATTGAGATTCACAGATTATCCGACTTCATGACGGAGTCTTCAATTATTCACTGATGCCCTACTTAAGGAACCCTTTACTCAAGATAAATTGTCAAACAGTCCCAGTTTCTGACTTCGCTGAAATTTACAAATTTCTAACTTCATGATGGAGTCTCTAACACATTCACTATTTTCCTTTACTTGGTGAATTTTCCATCAGGATTAGTGGCTTCCAAACCTTTTCTAAGATTTGATCTATTCCTTAGTAATACTTTTAAACTCCCTTTATAAAAAATTTATGTTTACTAATCATCATTCAATTTAATAACAAACAAAATGCAATCTCAAAAATGTATGAAAGAAAGTATGAAAAAAGCAACTGTCATAAAAGGGGTAACAAAAATTTATTGCAACAAAATGTTTTAAAATGATAAAAGTAGATATCAAGGATATAAGAAACAAATGTAAAGTTATAGGTTGTTGATGCCCCGGATGCGGAATATCTTGGACCCCTCATTTTTCAAATCATCTAAAATTTCTCTTGAACTGTCAATTTACTTGGGTAATCCCTCGGCTTTCGTAGTTACGTCAGACTGAGTTGTTCCCTTTTTTTTTTCTGATTTTCAGCTACTTTCTCCCCCTTTACACGGAGCATTGACTCAAACCTTACTTAGTACTTGAGCCGCCCTTTGCGGGTTTTCAACTCAAGTGTCCCCCATTCGGTATTAAGTCGCCCTTTGCGGGTTTTCGACTTAAACCTCTCTTTTTTTTTTGGTATTCTACCATGCATCTGAGAATTCTAAATGCTTCCAAGGTAAAAATGTCATTTCAAAAGATGTGATGAATTTTGAGAAAAACATTTCAAATTAAATATCCATGCTTGATCAAAATGGACTTTTAAAGTACATAATGTAGGCCAAGAATCGGGTTTAGAAGGAAAGGATAAAATAGGCCTAAAATGTGTTTAAGGGTGATTGGATTGAGGATCATTTCCTGAGGAGAATTCATTCTTGAGACATTTGTCCTCTTTTTGGACTTTTCTTTTTTCTTTCATTTTTTTCATTGCTGGCTTTCATTTTCCATTCTTTGATTTCACATTTTCCAATGGCTCTCTTTTTTTGCCATGATTTTGATTATTTTTCCTCGTATTTTCCCTCCAGTGTAGAGGGTGATCCTTGATCAGGGTTCAATGAAAGAAATAATTCCTAAGGCTTAAAGGGGTGACTAGGGATAATTTCTTTTTAGTGAAGGGAATATGAAAGATGGCCATTCATCATATCAAGCATGAATATTCTCTTTGAAAAGCAATTCTTAAGGGAGATAGATATATAGAATTTCCATTTCTACACTCGAAATCATTCGAATTCCCATGTGCATAGCATCACTTTTTTTTTTGAAGCATAATACTTCATCAGTTCATCAGCATTCACGGGATGTCTAAAATCATCCCCATCCATTCGAGTTAGAATCAATGCTCCTCTAGAAAAAGCTCTTTTTACCACATAGTCCTTCCCAATTTGGAGCCCATTTTCCTCGCGGATTCTTCACTGTGGGGAGAATTTTCCTCAGTACCAACTCTCCTTCTCGGAACTGTCTGGGTCGAACCTTCTTGTTATGGGCTCGAATCATCATTCTCTGATACAACTGCCCGTGACAAATTGCCTTCAATCTTTTCTCCTCGATGAGATTCAGCTGTTCATAATGAGCTTTAACCCATTCTGCCTCTTCTAGGCTAACCTCCATCAAAACCCGAAGTGAAGGAATCTCAACTTCAATAGGTAACACTGCTTCCATACCTTATACCAAAGAAAACAGCGTTGCCCCTGTAGATGTGCGAACCAAAGTGCGATATGCGTGAAGAGCAAAAGGCAAGATCTCATGCCAATCCTTGTATACATCACTCATCTTCTCGACAATCTTTTTGATGTTTTTGTTGGCTGCTTCTACTGCCCCATTCATTTTCGGAAGATAAGGTGCCGAATTGTGAAGTGTGATCTTGAACTAAGTACATACCTCTCTCATCATCTTATTATTCAGATTGAGAGCATTATCTGAAATAATTCTTGCTGACAATCCATATCGACATATGATTTCCTTCTTAATAAATCTGCATACCACCGAATTCGTTACATTCGTATAAGAAGCAGCTTCTACCCACTTTGTGAAATAGTCTATGGCCACCAGGATGAAACGATGTCCATTTGAAGCTTTCGGGGTAATAGGCCCAATCATATCCATCCCCACATTGGAAACGGCCATGGTGTGGTCATGAGATGCAATTGCGATGGCGGCACATGAATCTTATCTGCATAGATCTGGCATTTATGACACTTTCGGGAATAACTGATGCAATCTCCTTCCATCGTCAACCAATAATATCCTACCCTCATAATTTGCTTAGCAAGCACATGACCATTGGCATGGGTGCCATATATCCCTTCATGGACTTCCTCTATGATTCTTCGAGCTTCGGAAGACCCGACACATCTCAATAGGACTTGGTCTTTCCCTTTCTTGTAGAGAATCTTCCCATCTAGAACAAAACCCATTGCTAGCCTTCTCAGAGTTCTCTTGTCATTTTCTGTTGCTCGTTCTGGGTACCGTTGATTCTTGATGTACTCCAAGATGTCATTGTACCAAGGGAGACCATCTGATTCTTCTTCAATACTCAAGCAGTAGGCAGGAGACTCATTTATGCTTTTCTTGATCGGCACAACTTCTACCCCTTCATTCACTTTAAACATTGATGACAAAGTAGCCAGAGCATCCGCCATCCGGTTTTCTTCTCGGGAGAAGTAATTGAAACTTCTTCAAACTCCTCCCATGAACTCAGAATGAGTTCTCGATATCTGATTAACTTTGCATTTCGGGTTTCCCAATCTCCTCTTAACTGGTATATCACTAAGGCTGAGTCTTCGAAAACTTCCAAAACTTTGATTTTTCTGTCCATTGCTGCACGAAGGCCTATAGTACATGCCTTATCTTCCGTATTCTTTATACAATCAGAATCCAATATGGCAGTGAAAGGATAATAATCTTCTTCTGGGAATATGAGCACTGCACAAATTCCGTGCCCCATGGCATTAGATGCCCCATCAAAGTACATCTTCCATATTTTCTTCTTCAAGGGAACCTCATCCGCTTGCGAAACATACATCAAATCTTTATCTGGGAAATCAAAGTCCAACGGCTCATAATCTGCCACTGCCCGACATGCTAAAAATTCAGCCACTGCACTACCCTTGAAGCCTTCTGACTTATATATACAATGTCGTATTTTGACAACAAAAACTGCCATCTTGCCGTCCTCCTTGAAAATGAAGATGCTTCCAACATGTACTTGATCAGATCTAATTTGGCGATCAACCACGTCGTGTGGTACATCATGTACTGTCTGAGCCTCCGAGCAGTCCAAGCAAAAGCACAACACAACTTTTCTATCGATGAATATTTCAACTCATAATCTGTAAACTTCTTGCTGAGGTAGTAAACCGCCTGTTCTTTCTTTCCAGTCTCATCAAGCTGCCCCAAAACACAACCCATGGATCTCTCAAATACTGATAGATACAATATCATCGATTTATCCGGAGTCGATGGCATTAATACTGGTAGGTTTGATAGATAATGCTTAACCTTTTCAAAAGCAATCTGACACCGTTCATACCACTCTCCTAGATCATGTTTTCGAAGTAACTTAAATATGGATCACATTTATCGGTTAACTGAGAAATAAACCGAGCAATGTAATTCAATCTCCCCAAAAAATCTCTTACTTCTTTTTGAGTACGTGGAGGTGGCAAATTCTGGATGGCCTTCACTTTATCCGGATCAATCTCAATTCCCCTTTTGCTAACAACAAAACCCAACTATTTCCTCGAAATGACTCCAAAAGTATAATTTGCCGGGTTTAGCTTGAGTTGAAACTTTCTTAGTCTTTCAAAAAGTTTCCTAAGATTCGTAAAATGCTTCTCTTCTTCCTTGTGGCTTTGCAATCATATCATTAACATAAACTTCAATTCCCTTATGCATCATGTCATGAAACAAGGTCACCATGGTTCTCTGATATGTTGCCCCAGCATTCTTCAACCCAAACGGCATTACCTTGTAGCAAAATGTTCCCCACATTGTAACAAAATGTTCCCCACATTGTAACAAATATGGTTTTCTCCATATCTTCCGGTGCCATCTTAATCTGATTATATCCCGAGAATCCATCCATGAAAGAAAACAAGGAACTCTTTGCCGTATTATCCATCAAAGTATCAATGTGGGGCAAAGGGAAATGATCTTTGGGATTGGCTTTGTTCAAATCTCGGTAATTGGCACACATACGCACCTTACCATCCTTCTTTGGTACTGGAACAATGTTTGCCACCCATTCCGGATACTTTGCCACCTCTAAGAATCCAGCATCAAACTGCCTCTTCACCTTCTCTTTTACCTTTAACAGCATGTCCGACCTCATTCTTCTCAACTTTTGCTGAATTGGCTTGCACTCTGGCCTTAAAGGGAGCTTATGAACCACAATGTATGGATCCAGACCCGGCATGTCTTGGTATGACCATGCAAATACATCTACATATTCCCGGAGAAAGGCTATCAATTCACCCTTTATTGATAACTACAATGTAGTCCTGATTTTAACCTCTTTTATCTCCTCATTACTTCCCAAATTCAACGATTCCAATAGCTCCTCATGAGGAAGTACTTGTTTCTCTTCTTGTTCTATTTTTCTTAATAAGTCCGGAGGTAGACCATAATCCTCAATATCTTCGTCGGCCTCAAAATCACCCGTGCAAATGGGCCTCTCAAAATCAATTCCAGAATTACTGAAAGGGAGGTCTTCATATTCCGCATTCGTACACCTGTAAATAGGTGGGGAAGAAACAATATAGGAAAACATATATACAATAGAAGCAAAATAAATAGCATAAATGAAAGAATATGGACACATCAATATGAAGGAAATGCATCGTGTTTGTTATTTATTGAATGAAAACTTTTAGACAAAAGCCCATTACAAAAGAAATTCTTAATATCTTCGGGTAAAGATATTTCAGATTTGTTTAAAAGCATTACGTTGGAATAGACCTAAAAACTATGGGTAGCTCGGTTGCACTCCAATTGGTTAGTCTATATCCTGGTGGACAAGGTCGCACCATCCAGTTAGCATTCTCACTTTCAATTCTTTCTTCCCCAGTCGTACAGATCTCCATATCATATATCTGTTCATCCCTATTCACCTGGAATCTCTCGAAGGCTTGCTCAAACATTGTGAGCACATCATCAGAATTATTTTCTTCGAACAGAGAATCGGCTGAGCAGAAGCTGTGAAGGATAGGTGGGAATGTCATAGGCTCCTACTCAATATCCATACCCACAAGAAGGGCCATCCTCCTTTGCCGGTTCCTTTCAACTTGTTTCTTTTCTCATGGGCCTTCGGAAGATATCCTAGGCCAAACCAATCTTTCTTTCCCACTTCTTCCATCGCTCGGGCTATCCCCTGAAGATATATTCTGAGACCTTTTCTAGCCCCGCAACCTTTTCCCATGGTAGTTCTTACCTCCAGCCTTGTGTTCTTGGACAACCTTGGTTTTGGAATTTTTCGCCCTTCGACGATGAAAACCGCATTTACGAATTCCAGAGACCGAAAGGAATATTCTACAGCATCTTCATTGGGTTCAAGATAAGGAGATTCAGTAGATGTAGAGGCTACTACATCCTCTTCTCCTGATACAATGACCGAATGCCCCTCTATCACAAATTTTAGTTTTTGGTGGAGAGATGAAGGTACAGCCCCTGCTGAATGTATCCACGGCCTTCCCAACAAGAATTATAGGACGGATTAATATCTATGACCTAGAAGTTCACCGTATAGGTGCATAGGCCTATCTCCAGAGGAACCTCAATAGTTTCCATTACATCTCTCTTGGTACCATCAAAAGCTCTGACCACTGTCGCAACCTAAAAAAAAAAAAAACAATAACAAGTCTCATCTCAAGACTTTATTATTCGTTTTCCCTAGGCGTGACATTTAAAAAAAACGAGGAAAAGTCGACTTAAATCCTCTTGGAAAATGAAGGTGTCGATACGTGATCCCGATCACGGGGAACCCGTTCAAGTGAGGGGGAAACAAAAGAGAGGAAAAGACGACTTAATTCCTCTAGATTGAAATAAAAGGTCGACGGTATGAAAACGGCCTCGTAAAAAGACATGGAGTCGCCACCAATCTTTTTTAGCTAGGTGTGATCGGCCACCTATCAAAATCGATGTTGTAAAACATTTTAAAATTAATTAAAACATTTTTAAAACAAATTTCAAGTTGGCGTTATAAACCAGAGAAAATCGAAGAATATGGTTCGGGACTCGGTTACGTGTGGGGAAGGATTAGCACTCCCACAACGCCCGTATGAAACGGTACCTTATTAATCGTGTGTTGTTTTGAGTCTCGATAAAAAAGTCAATTTTAATTTAGTATTTCTAGTTAATTCCCAATTTAAAGAAAAATAATCCCATTTTTAATTGAAAATGATCCGGAATTTATTAATTCAAAATTTTCCTATATTCCCCGACAAAATCGACAAAATATAGAAATTTTTATTCATTTGGAAAACTTTCCGAATCATTCTCGTTTTTTGAAAGAAAGATATTCCTTTATTAATGATAATTGATGATATTCCCTCTAGTAAACCCGGTAGAGAACTCATGAATTATTTTAACTCGGGAATATCTTTATTTTTATTGAAAATCATTATCTTTTTCAAAACATTTAAAAATATGAACATGTATGACATAAATAAAATGACATGGCAAAGTCTAGATAATATAATGCAACCTAAATGATATGACATAATTTAAATGGCATAGTATATTCTAGGTAAAATGAAAAATCCTAAGTATTATGGTATATTCTAAATGAGATAAAATGATTTAAATGACATGGCAATTTTAAATGATATGTCATATTTTAAATGACATGGCATGTCATAAATAAAATAACCTAAATGACATGGAATATGATCTAAATGACAAGAAATGACATGAAATTAAAATAATGCTAAGATATAATATGCATGAAAATGAAAATAATAATGCATGAACGTAGTATATGCTAAACAATATGACAAAAATAACTTAATAAAAAAGCATAGGATATCATGAAGCATTCAAAATCATATGGCAAACAATATAAGATCATACAATGTGAATCAAAATAATAATAATAATAATAATACCATGAAAAATATCATAGCAAAAATCACACATTTAAATAAAATGCATGAACATGGAAAATGCAATGCATGAAAATGTATTTTTTCCTCTAAATAAAGAAATCTGTATATCTAAAAAGATATCCGACTACGTTAGGAAAATATGTCAAATTAGATTTTCAAAAAAAATAAAACCTTGTGATTGTTTGAAAACAATTTTGAGGAAAACTTGAATAAAAATGAAAACCCTTACCAAACCCTTTTAAAATGGCTATAACTTCCTAAGTTTAAAATCTCGGACTTAACCACCCTTAACCCGAGATTTATAAAATTATTTTTAAAGTTTAAAAAGGCTTATAAACTACCCTAAGACAGTAGCTAAATCTTCTAACCAACCTCCTCTAAATGCCTTAGCCAAATTCAACCATTATTCCTCTTTTGATTTCAAATCTGCCTTTACTGTCCGATTTTTCCAGACAATTTTTTAGCCTATTTTTAAAAATTGAAAAAAATATATAAAAAATACTGGAGACTCAGAACATATAAATATACACGATAAAAAATTGACTTAATTTTCTGACTAAATATGTCTACCCATAAAAATCGGAGATGTTCGAGTACTCGGTGAAAAAAGCTGTTTGTCAAAACACATTTTTTGCCTTTGATAAATTCATTCAAAAACCAAAGTAGAAATTGTTGAAAATCATCCTTAAGACCTAAGGACAGTAAATAAACATTTAAAAACCTTAGAAAAAAATGGTTAAGTAAAAAAAAAATCACAAAGGTAGAACAATCAATTTGACAATTCCTTAATTTTCCACAAGTATGCTCAAGGGAGCATGACTTTGAGCCATTAATTGGCCTAAGTCACAAATCAAGTGGCAATGACATGGAATGCATGAACATACAGCAAATGAAATGTATGAAATGCATGGTCTAAAGGTCTAAATGGTAAAGGAAATGCATGACAATTCAAGACAACCTAAATGCCTAGCATGAATTTGCATGGCAATAAATGCTATCCAAACTCAATATGCATGCAATGCTTGATAATGCAAATATGACTTGGACCTAATATGTTATGAATATGCATGAAAATGCTAATGTGACCAAAGACCTAAATAGCATAGTAATGCATGACAATACCAATATGATTTAAGACTCAATATGCATGGCAATACCAATATGGCCTAGACCTAAAACGTAATGAGCATGCATAGCAATACTATGAACATACAATGACCAATGAAACTAATGTCAATGCTGGAACAAACAGCAACTAATACACAATTTCAAGATATGATAATGCAAAGCATGTTACCTAAACAAAATGCAAATGCATGACAAGGCAAGGGATGCATGAAGAGGACAAATGATCACATGAGACTCTAATGCAATCGTATTTACTAAATGGCATAAGTACATGACAAATCATATTAAGATGCATAATGTCATGACATTTTCATAAGCATATAAGATGCTAAAATCAAAATGCACAAGATCATGGCATGGAAATACAAACAAGTTAAGAAACAAAAGAAAAATGCACATGCAAGGCATACAAAAAGGAGTTGTAGAATGGTCATGAAAAAAAAAGAATGATGGCATTTTATCGTAGCATTTTCATAAGCACATGGCATACTAAAATCAAAATATACAAGTTCATGGCATGGAGATGCAAACAAGTTAAGAAGTAAAAGGAAAATGCACATGCAAGGCATACAAAATGGAGTTGCCGAATGGTCATGAAAAAAAAACAAATGCAAACATGTAAGACATGATACATGAAAAAAAAATGCACAACATGAGTATATGAACAACAATGGCCGAATATGCAAGGATGCAATATCAAGCATGGAAATGAAATATATAAGTAAATATATCTTAGAAAATAATGTAAAGAACACATATATAAAAGATTTAACATAGACATGCAAAACAAATAACAAGCAAAAATAGTAAGTAGAACAAGGAAAGTTAAGCTCCATGGTTGGTATCAAATGGGCATAGCCTCTCACCTAACCATAATCACTTGGTCTTGCCAAGATCATGAAGCCTTTCCATTTCAATAAAACAAAAAATAAACCATGTAAAACAGAAAATAAGGTGAGCTTCATGGTAGGTAAAAATGGGCATAGCCTCTCTGCAAACCATGGTCACTTGGTCTAGCCAAGATCATGTAGCCATTTCAACCTTTTTTGCTTCATATTTTGTAAAAAATCAGAACCTTAGAATACTCTAAAAACCTTACAAAAATCATTTTTCACAACAACATGCAAGGAAGAAAAAAAAGGAAAACAAGGCAAGTAAATGTGCCATAATCGGCCATAGCATGAAACCATAGAAGAAAATTATTTTCCACCATTTTAATGAAGAAGAAGAGATGAAAACATAAGTAAACATTAAAAAACTTTATTTCAATGAAAAATGTAGTAGGAAAACATGATAGAAAATCAAGAAAACACCATGGAAATCAAGAAGAAAGCTAGGCTAGAGCTTGGTAGAGATGACTACCTTCAAGCTCTCTATTGAAAACCTTTTTTTTTCTTTCTTTCAAAACCTTTTTTTTTGTTGCTAAATTAGCTAATGTTTCCAGCCAAAAAACTTTTGAAAAAATGAAATCCTCCTCCTCCCTTTAGCCTTGGCCGAATGGCCCTCTAGCCCTTGGATGGGAATTGCACTTTTTCTCCTCCAATCTTGGCCTTTAGATTTAGATATTTTGATGACAGCATAAAAATGTCATCTTGCCAATTGATATCAGCCCTTAAGATGTGTACTCATCCCTTGTAGTAACCTTAGCCATTAGATGCAAAAGAGGACCAATCCCATGCACTCCCTTGCTTGCCCCTCTTGAGTGCCTACCCTTGGATGAGTTGTGCTCTTCCATTTTTGGTCATTGGATGAGGACAACATAAAAATGACATCTTGTAGATTAAATCCATCCCTCAACATGTGTACTCAGCCCTGTAGATGGCCCAAGCCATTGGATGAAAAGAGATAATCCCATGCACCCCTTGCTCAACCGAATGGATGCTCACCCTTGGATGAATTGTGCTCATCTTTTTTCTTCCATTCTTGGCCATTAGATGAGGGTTCTTTTATGAAAAATAGAAATGTCATTTTGGAATTTAAACTTCGCCATTGGATGGTGCATTCAACTTTCCTACAAGGCACCTAAGCCATTGGATAAAGGGGGGACCATATGCAAGGTGTTAGTGGTAGCATGTGGCTTGATAGTGACTAGGGAATTAAATTGTTCAAGCTTCCTTCTTCTCCTCTATGTTGGCTGACCAAGGGAAGAAAAAATCCCAGCAATTCCTTCTTCTTCCATATTTTCATCAATTACAAATTTGCCCTTTTTGGTTTCTTTGGTGAAATAACCTTTTTGCGCTCTGAACTTAAATATATAGCAAACGAACTCCAAATTTAAATTTTCTTTTTTCAATACTTCTGAAAAAATAAAAAATTGAATTCTAGAAGTTTTCAAAATTTTTCGAGTCCATTTGCTATTTATTTCGGATTTATTTTTGAAATTGCCCCTTTTATGCACCCGAACTTTACCATTTTTTAAACGAGCTTCGAATCCAGATTTTTCTTCACCAATATGATCCAAATAATTTAAAAATGTCATATGGAAGTTTTCATAATTTTTGGAGCTCATTTGCTATTTTTTCGGGATTTATCTGCTTGAATTATTGCTTAGGGGACCCGGGATTTAGCCATTTTGCAAACGAACTCCGAATCAAGATTTTATTTCGCCAATCTCTTCCAAATAATTTAAAAATGAGATTTTCAAATTTTTAGAATTTTTGGAGTTCATTTGCTATTTTTTCGAGATTTATCTTGTTGAATTTATATGGGCCCGATATTTGGCCATTTTGCAAACGAACTCCGAATCAAGATTTTCTTTTGCCAATCTCTTTGAATTGATTTAAGAATGAGGTTTTCAAATTTTCAGAATTTTTGGAGTTCATTTTCTATTTTTTCCCATATTTTCCAATTTTGCCCTTTTGCCTTCGAAACCCGATTTTGCTCAAAACAAGTCCGATTTTCTGATTTTCTTCAAACTGAGCCTTGGGCTATCCTTGTTTAATCATTTCTCATCAATTAAGGGATTTAGATCTATCGAATCGGGCCATTTCTGTAATTGTTCCAAATTTCACTGAAATCCACCAAAAAACCCTATGTCTCGATTTTCTTCCGAATTGACTTTTTTATCAGTTTTTCTTCCAAGTGGCTTCTCAATTAAGCGTAGTCAGTACTTATCTTTCATCTGGAACCTTCAATTCTGACCAATTTGATCGTTTAGGCACTTTTCCCCAAATTTCCCGAACTAGGGTTTTTTTTTCTACTGAGATTCCGTAACCCAACTTTCGACCTCCATATCTTTCACTGTAGACCTCGGATTATCAAAATTCTTTCATCGTTTTTTAATTGAACCTCAAATCTTGATTTTGAAAGTGGATTGACTTTTTTAGTAGTTGACTTTTTGGGGTTGACTTTTTTGGGGTTGACTTTTTTTGTCTGTTTTCTTAGACTAAATCTCGGAGTACCACCTACAGGATGAGAAAAGTCTTTTAGCATTCTAAAACATCAATTTAGAAAGAAAACGTACCTGATTTAGGGGTCCGGACAAAATTAGGTGTCTACAGCTGCCCTTCTTTGGCTATTGCTGAGAATTAGGAATCAAGCAAAAATACAAACACTAATTTTGTACGATTAGTGAAATCACATGTGAAGGAAAGGGAAAGGGGTTTTTCATTTTTCAATTCTTTTTTTTTTCATTTTTTTTCGTCATTTTTTTCGTCATTTTTTTCATTTTTTTTTGAAAAATCTGTACATTGAAGATTTTGTCCTTAAATTGAATTCCCTAACTAATCAAGGCTCGACTCGTCTTAAGAAAATGGGTTCGATTTCAAAAGAAAAAATTATGCCCGAAGGTCTTAAAAATGGTGCCAGAAGGTCTTAAAAATGGTGCCCGAAAGTCTTTAAAAAGGGTGCCCGAAGGTCTTTAAAATGGTGCTCGAAGGTCATTAAAAATAGTGCTCGAAGGTTTTTAAAACTGGTGCTCGAAGGTCTTTAATATGGTGCCCGAAGGTCTTTAAAATGGTGCCCGAAGGTCTTTAAAAATGGTGCCCGAAGATCTTTAAAATGGTGCCCGAAGGTCTTTAAAATGGTGTCCGAAGGTCTTTAAAAATAGTGCCCGAAGGTCTTTAAAAATGGTGCCCGAAGGTCTTGAAAATGGTGCCTGAAGGTCTTGAAAATGATGCCCGAAGGTCTTTAAAAATGGTGCCCGGAGGTCTTAAAATGGTGCCCGAAGGTCTTTAAAATGGTGCTTGAAAGTCTTTAAAATGGTGCCTGAAGGTCTTTAAAATGGTGCCCAAAGGTCTTTAAAAATGGTGCCCGAAGGTCTTTAAAATGGTGCCCGAAGGTCTTTAAAAATGGTGCCCGAAGGTCTTTAAAATGGTGCCCGAAGGCCTTACCCGTGATGAAAATACGTTGACGACGGTATCAAGGCTTGACTCATTTTATAAAACAGAATGAATTCGATTTAAAACAAAAGGAAATACCTCGACGGTGGTCTCAAGGCTCAATTCATTTGATAAAACAGAATGAATTCGATTTTAAAACAAAAGAAAATACCTTGATGGTGGTCTCAAGGCTCGACTCATTTGAGAAGCAGAACGAGTTCGATTTGGGAAGCCAAAGTTTTCTTGATTCCTGCAATGTTAGCTAAATGCAATGATGAGAATGACATGCTTTGCAAATGCTTATATGTTTCCTGAGGATGAATGCAGTCAAATGATTGTGTCATGATTTCTAATCCATGGTTTCTTTGAGGTTCACAGATTATCCGACTTCATGATAGAGTCTTCAATTGTTCACTGATGCCCCACTTAAAGAACCCTTTACTCAAGATAACTTGTCACATAGTCCGAGTTTCTGACTTCACTGAAATTCACAAATTTCTGACTTCATGATGGAGTCTCCACCACTTTCACTGTTTTCCTTTACTTGGTGAATTTTCCATCGGGATTAGTGGTTTCCAAACCTTTTCTAAGATTCAGATCTATTCTTAGTAATACTTTTAAACTCCTTTTTATTTAAAAAAAAATTTAGGTTTACTAATCATCATTCAATTTAATAACAAACAAAATGCAACTTCAAAAATGTATGAAAGAAAGTGTGAAACAAGCAATTGTCATCAAAAGGGGTAACAGAAATTT
This sequence comes from Fremontodendron californicum, assembly GCA_030761205.1. NCBI lineage: Eukaryota > Viridiplantae > Streptophyta > Magnoliopsida > Malvales > Malvaceae > Fremontodendron > Fremontodendron californicum. Next base: position 9,485,314 of record JAULJL010000037.1, read on the forward strand.
ATTGCAACAAGATGTTTTGAAATGATAAAAATGGATATCAAGGATATAAGAAACAAATGTAAAGTTATAGGTTGTTGATGCCCGGATGCGGAATATCTTGGACCCCTCTTTTTTCAAATCATCTGAAATTTCTCTTGAACGGCCAATTTACTTGGGTAATCCCTCGGCTTTCGTAGTTACGTCAGACTGAGTTGTTCCCTTTTTCTCTGAATTTCAAACACTTTCTCCCCCTTTTACACAAAGCATTGATTCAAAACCTTAATCAATACTTGAGCTGCCCTTTGAGGGTTTTCAACTCAAGTGTCCCCCATTCGATATTAAGTCGCCCTTTGCGGGTTTTCGGCTTAAAACTCTCCTTTTTTTTTTTATTCTATGCATCTGAGAATTCTGAATGCTTCCAAGGTAAAAATGTCAATTCAAAAGATGGGATGAATTCTGAGAAAAACCTTTCAAATTAAATATCCATGCTTGATCAAAATGGACTTTTAAAGTATGTAATGTAGGCCAAGGTTCAGGTTTAGAAGGAAAGGATAAAATAGGTCCAAAATGTGTTTAAGGCTAATTGGATCAAGGATCATTTCCTGAGGAGAATTTATTCCTGAGACATTTGTCCACTTTTTTTTTTTTTTTTTTTTTTTTTGTGTTTTGGCTTCTTCATTGCTGGCTTTCATTTGCCATTCTTTGATTTCACATTTTCCAGTGGCTCTCTTTTTTTGCCATGATTTTGATTATATTTCCTCGTATTTGCCCTCCAGTGTATAGGGTGATCCTTGATCAGGATTTAACGAAAGAAATAATTCCTAAGGCTCAAAGGGGTGACTAGGGATAATTTTTTCTTAGTGAAGGGAATATGAAAGATGGCCATTTATCACACCAAGCATGAATATTCTCTTTGAAAAACAATTCTTAGGGGAGATAGATATATAGAATTTCCATCCTACATTTGGAATCATTCGAATTCCCATGTACATAGCATCACACTTTTTTTTTAAGCATAATACTTCTTCAGTTCATCAGCATTCATGGGATATCTAAAATCATCCCCATCCATCCGAGTTAGAATCAATGCTTCTCTAGAAAAAGCTCTTTTTACCACAAAGGGTCCTTCCCAATTTGGAGCCCATTTCCCTCGCGAATCCTTCACTATGGGAAAATTTTTCTCAGTACCAACTGTCCTTCTCGGAACTGTCTGGGTCGAACCTTCTTGTTATAGGCTTGAATCATCCTTTTCTGATACAACTGCCCGTGACAAATTGCCTTCAATCTTTTCTTCTCGATGAGATTCAGTTGTTCATAATGAGCTCTAACCCATTCTGCCTCTTCTAGGCCAACCTCCATCAAGACCCGAAGTGAAGGAATCTCGACTTCAATAGGTAATACTGCTTCCATACCATATACCAAAGAAAATGGCGTTGCCCCTGTAGATGTGCTAATCGAAGTGCGATATACATGAAGAGCAAAAGGCAAGATGATAACTCGTATAATTATATAGTTTTTAGTTATGTTTTATTAATGTTTTGTGTCAAATACGAGTTATTATTGTTTAGTCTAATTGTGTTTATGATCTTTTATATTTTTATGTATTTTGGTGTTTTTCACAAGTTTCTTTGAGTGATTTCAGATTACTAGAATTAAGGGCAAATCCAGTTCAGTTTCAGTTCCGACACCTTTTGTCATATCAGCTATATCTCGAGTTTCACTGAAGCAATAAGGCTGAAATTTGTAGCCATGCAAAGCTAAGAGGCATATCTATCTTTTTCATGTTTTACACTTCTTAAAACGGAGTCGTTTTCCCTAGCGAAATCGACCATCAAGTTGGCTGATGTGCAATGACGTCTGTGCTGACATGTTTTCGTATTATGCCCGTATCTTCTTATCCACATCAGCAAATGAGCTGATTCCAACGGCTATGGTTCCGTAACTGATAGGGGAACCTTTGTCTAGAAGACCATGTGATCAGATCAGGCCTCCAATATTGAATAAATCGACCATCAAGGTGGCTGATGTGTAATGACATCTGTGCTGACATGTTTTCGTATTTTGCCCATATCTGCTTAACCACATCAGCAAATGAGCTGATTCCAATGGCTATGGTTCCGTAACTGATAGGGGAACCTTTTTTTAGAAGACCATGTGATCAGATCAGGCCTCCAATATTGACGAAATCGACCATCAAGTTGGCTGATCAAAATCGTCATATACCTACCTTTGAAATTTGTAAAGCTTGTCTCTTGTCATTTAGCCCTCCAAAATGTGTATAAATAGAGGGCCTTGGATGATTGTAAGGGATCATATTGGAGATTGGTAGGATATTAGCCATTTTAACAAAATTCTCTAAGTTTTCTTCTTCTTTCTTTTCTCTAGTTTTCTTTTTCTTTAGAAAGAGCAAGAGGTTGGATAATTAATATTCTTCTTCTTCTTCTTTCTTTCTTTTATTTTCTTCTTAGATTCTATTTAATTTTATGTTTATAATGCCTATGCTAGGCTAAACTTCTATTTGGTTAAGGGTGATTTCAAAGCCCTAGACATGTTTTGTGATTGATTTTCAGATTCTATCTATCATTAATTTTCTATCAAAGTTGCTTATGTTCTTCTACAAGAATTGTTCATGATGTTGTCTTGATTTGTTTAGGTGTACAACTAGATAGATCTTGATAATTATCTATTGCTAGTTTAGGAGTCTTGATCCGTGTAATTGTCTTGATTTCCTATTCATAAGTGGCAATTTGTGATTAATGATTATGGTCAAGTTTTCAATAATTGCAAAGTGGAACATAACCTAAGTTGAACAATCCGAGCTTATGTGTTTGTTGCTTAGATCAACCTATCTTTCTCATTATAAAGCTGCCATTAAATTGAATCTAGAGAGCTTATTCTAGGTTGTTTGATGGTTAGAGATTAAATAGAGAGCTTGTTCTATTTAACGACAAACTAAGGAAAGATTGGGATAACAGAGCTTGTTGTTATCTACGGTTGTTAACTTTGATAGTTGGTTGATATTGATAGATCTGAAATTGATTCTTAATGATGTCTAGTGGTGGAGAATGAAACCTTAACCATATTTTTCATTTTTGATTCTTCTTACTTGTTTTCTTACTTTTCTAGTTTGCTTATTTTTAAAAGTATATTTATTTTTATTGGCTGGTTATACCGCCTAATTTGTATATTAATTTTGTTTTATTTTTATTGGCTGGTTATACCGCCTAATTTAGTATATATATTTTTATTGGCTGGTTATACCGCCTAATTTAGTATATATATTTTTATTGGCTGGTTATACCGCCTTGCATCTTATTCTTATTATTTACTTTAGTTTAAATCTAGCTTCAAAAACCCCTTTTCTTTTATTGTTCTTGAATTTAAGTTTTAAACTATCAACTTATAAACTAAAACCCAATCCCTGAGGACTCGACCCTTGCTAACTACTATACTTACAATTGATCTTTTTAGTGCAAGGTTAAATAAGATACACTCTTTTGGGTGCATCAAGTTTTTGGCGCCGTTGCCGAGGATTGCTTTCTTTAGTTTATTAGTTTATTGGTTTATTCTTATTTTCTGTTCTAATTATTTACTTTCTTATATTTTTTTATTAGTGAATGTTCCAAGCTCCCGAAAAAGACTTACGACTTAGAAAAATTCGAGAATTTATAACTTCTCACCAACAACCAATCGAGGAGTTGATCCAAAACATCCAAGAGAAGCAAGGAGAGATGGCAGCAGCTGACAACCGAACTCTCAAGGAGCTAGCCGCTCCGGACTTGGGTCAACAACCATTATGCATTGAATATGCTAATCTTGAGGTAGCTTTTGAATTAAAATCTGGTTTGATTCACCTTCTCCCAACTTTTCATGGTTTTGCAGGAGAGGATCCAAATAAGCACCTCAAGGAATTCCATGTAGTTTGCTCAAGCATGAGACCAACAGGGGTCACGGAAGAGCAAGTTAAGTTGAGAGCCTTCCCATTCTCTCTAGCTGATTCAGCAAAGGAATGGCTCTACTATCTACCATCCGGGACCATCACTACATGGAATGATTTGAAGAAAGCATTCTTGGAAAGGTATTTCCCAGCATCTAAGGCTGCCAACATTAGGAAAGAGATATGTGGGATTCGGCAATACAACGGAGAGTCCTTATATGAATATTGGGAGAGGTTCAAGAAACTTTGTGCATCATGTCCACACCATCAAATAAGTGAACAACTTCTCATCCAATACTTCTATGAAGGTCTCATGCCCATGGAGAGAAGTATGATAGATGCCGCTAGTGGGGGAGCTCTAGTTGATAAGACTCCCAGGGCTGCTAGAACATTAATCTCCAACATGGCAGCCAATTCTCAACAGTTCTCAATGAGACAAGATCCACCACCACAATCCAAGAGAGTTAATGAGGTAAGTATATCATCCCTTGAACAAAAATTTGATAAACTGACTTCTCTTGTTCAACAATTGGCTGTAGGTAAAATACAACAAATAAAGGCTTGTGGCATATGTTCAAACATAGGGCACCAAACTGATATGTGTCCAACACTTCAAGAGGATACCAATGAACATGTGAATGCCATGGGTGGATTTCAGAACCAATCAAGGAAATATGATCCCTACTCAAACACATACAATCCAGGATGGAGGGATCATCCAAACTTCAATTATGGAGGGAACCAATCACAAACTATTCCTCCACCATTTGACCACAGGCCACCGGGTTTTCAGCAAAGAGTGCAACAACCATACCAAACCCGACAACAACTACCACCCACCCAAAATTCAGGTACTTCTCTTGAAGATCTTGTTAAAGCTCTTTCTACTAATACAATTCAATTTCAACAGGAAACAAAGACAAGTATTCGAAATTTGGAGACTCAAATAGGGCAATTGGCAACAACCATGAGTCAAATGCAAGCAAGGGATTCTGGGAAATTACCTTCCCAAACCATAGTGAATCCAAGAGAGAATGCCAATGCTATAAATTTAAGAAGTGGGAAACAGCTAGAGACACCACAAAATGATAGTGCTCAAGGGGAGAACAATACCATGGCATCCTCTTCACATCCCAACGAGCCACTAAAAAAGGTAATTCCTAAACCATCCTTTCCTTCTTATATAACTCCTCCACCTTTTCCTAGCAGGTTAGCAAAGTCCAAGAAGGAGGAGCAAGAGAAGGAAATTTTGGAAACCTTCCGGAAAGTAGAGGTGAACATTCCTTTACTAGATGCTATCAAGCAAGTGCCAAGATATGCCAAGTTCCTAAAAGAGTTGTGCACATCTAAACGGAAGTTGAAATGGAATGAAAAGGTAAGTGTGGGGGAGAATGTGTCAGCTGTTCTTCAAAAGAAACTCCCACCTAAATGCAAGGATCCAGGTATGTTTACCATTCCTTGTAAGATAGGCAACACCAGGTTTGAGCGTGCTATGCTAGATCTAGGGGCATCTATTAATGTCATGCCATATTCAATTTATGCTTCATTGAATCTAGGACCATTAGAGGAAACCGGTGTTATAATACAACTTGCTGACCGTTCTAACACTTATCCAAGAGGAGTTGTAGAAGACGTTCTTGTACAGGTTAATGAATTGGTTTTTCCCGCTGACTTTTATGTTATTGAGATGGAAGATGAGATGTCTTCTAATCCCACACCTATTCTATTAGGGAGACCATTCTTGAAAACAGCAAGAACTAAAATAGATGTACATGATGGCACTTTAACTATGGAATTTGATGGTGAAATAATTCGCTTTAACATTTTTGAGGCTATGAGATATCCTAGTGATGTGCATTCTGTTTTTAATATTGATATAATTGACTCACTAGTGCAGCAAGCTTATGAGCTAGATGGTGAAGATAGTGTGGAAATAGTCCTTAGCAACCATCTCGGAATGGGGAATGCTAAACTAGCCTTGAGTGACCATGTGGAAGGGGCACTAGAATCTTTACACTCGCTGCAACCTAAAGATGCAAGGTTTGATGTTTCATTTATTGATTTGCCTTTATCTAATGAGAAACTTCTACCTTCCATTTTGCAGGCACCAACTTTAGAATTGAAACCACTACCGAACCACTTGAAATATTTGTTCTTAGGGGAAAAGGACACACTACCTGTCATCATTGCCAAAGAGCTCACACCTTTGCAAGAAGAGCGACTTATCCGGGTGCTTAGAGAGCATAAAACAGCAATTGGTTGGACAATTGCCGATATCAAGGGAATAAGCCCATCCATGTGCATGCACCGGATTTTGTTAGAGGAAGGGTCTAAACCAACAAGAGAAGCACAAAGAAGATTGAACCCTCCTATGATGGAGGTTGTGAAAAAGGAGATACTGAAGCTCCTAGATGTTGGAGTGATCTATCCTATCTCGGATAGCAAATGGGTGAGCCCAGTCCAAGTGGTTCCAAAGAAATCAGGTGTAACGGTGGTAACAAATAATGAGAATGAACTTGTTCCTACTAGGATTCAAACAGGATGGCGAGTTTGTATTGATTATCGTAAACTTAATTCCACAACTCGCAAAGACCACTTTCCTTTACCTTTTATTGATCAAATGCTTGAAAGGTTAGCTGGCCATTCTCATTATTGTTTTCTTGATGGTTTTTCAGGTTATAATCAGATAGCCATTGCTCCGGAGGACCAAGAGAAAACAACATTCACATGTCCATTTGGTACTTTTGCATACCGGCGTATGCCATTTGGTCTTTGTAATGCACCAGCTACATTCCAAAGGTGTATGGTTAGCATATTTTCAGATTATGTAGAGAATATCATAGAAGTGTTTATGGATGATTTTAGTGTCTATGGTGATTCTTTTGATAGATGTCTAGAGAACCTTACACTTGTACTTGAAAGATGCATGGAAACTAACCTTGTTTTGAATTGGGAAAAATGTCACTTTATGGTAGAACAAGGAATAGTTTTGGGCCATGTTATTTCTTCTAGAGGGATAGAGGTTGATAAGTCTAAAATAGATATTATGCATTCTTTACCACCTCCCACAAATGTGAGAGAGGTTCATTCTTTTCTTGGACATGCAGGTTTCTATAGGAGATTTATCAAAGACTTCTCAAAGATCACATTACCTCTTTGCAAGCTACTACAAAAAGATGTGGTTTTCCACTTTGATGATAAATGCAAAGAGGCGTTTGAAACATTGAAGGGACTCTTGACATCAGCTCCTATCATCCAACCACCAGATTGGAATGTACCTTTTGAAATCATGTGTGATGCTAGTGACTATGCCATTGGAGCTGTTTTGGGCCAACGGGTTGGGAAAGCCTCACATGCCATTTATTATGCCTCAAGAACTCTTAATGATGCTCAATTGAACTATTCCACTACTGAAAAAGAACTTTTGGCTGTTGTATTTGCTTTAGAAAAATTTCGATCTTATTTAATTGGTACTAAAGTAATTGTATTTTCTGACCATGCAGCCCTTAAGTACTTACTCACTAAAAAGGAGGCCAAACCAAGGTTGATTAGATGGATACTTCTCTTACAAGAGTTTGATTTGGAGATAAAAGATAAGAGAGGTAGTGACAACCTGGTTGCGGACCATCTTAGCCGTTTAGTTCATGAAGATGATGCACTACCCTTGAATGAGAACTTTCCGGATGAGCAACTTCTTTTTATAAGAACAACAACTCCTTGGTATGCTGATATTGTTAATTACTTAGTTACCAAGAAGTTGCCACAAGAGTTGACACAAGCTCAAAGAAATAAGATCAAGAGTGATGCCAAATACTACATATGGGATGATCCTTACCTTTGGAAGCATTGCTCCGATCAGATTATAAGAAGGTGTGTACTCGAAACTGAATTTCAATCTATTCTCACCTTTTGTCACTCTTATGCATGTGGAGGACACTTTGGATCCAAAAGAACAACCATGAAAGTTCTTGATTCTGGATTTTATTGGCCTACCATATTCAAAGATGCATACCTCTTTTGCAAGTCATGTGATCGTTGCCAAAGAACTGGTAACTTAGGTGCTAGAAATCAAATGCCTCAAACTCCAATACTTATTGTTGAAATTTTTGATGTATGGGGCATGGATTTCATGGGACCTTTTCCTCCTTCTTTTGGTAATCTTTATATTTTACTTGCCGTTGATTATGTTTCAAAGTGGGTGGAAGCAAAATCCACTAGGACTAATGACTCTAAAGTTGTTTCAGATTTTGTCAAGACTAACATCTTGGCTAGGTTTGGAACGCCAAAGGCCATAATCAGCGATAGAGGTACTCACTTTTGCAATAGGACTATGGAAGCACTTTTGAGGAAGTATAACATCACACACAAGGTCTCCACCTCATATCATCCTCAAACTAGTGGGCAAGCTGAAGTGTCAAACCGAGAAGTTAAGTCCATCCTTGAAAAGACAGTTAATCCAAATAGGAAGGATTGGAGTTCACGACTTGATGATGCACTTTGGGCTTATAGGACAGCATATAAGACACCCATTGGTATGTCTCCTTATCGACTTGTTTATGGTAAGCCTTGTCATCTTCCGGTTGAATTGGAACATAAATCATATTGGGCTATCAAACAATGCAACATGGAGATGGATGAGATAGGAAAGAAAAGAAAACTTGACCTACAAGAATTAGAGGAGATAAGGAATGATGCCTATCAGAATTCTAGGATTTACAAGGAAAAGACTAAGGCATTCCATGACAAGATGATATCAAGAAAAGAATTTGTTGTTGGACAAAAAGTTCTTCTCTTCCATTCACGCCTTAAGTTATATCCAGGTAAGTTACGTTCTCGTTGGGTTGGACCTTTTGTTATTACTAATGTATTTACTCATGGTGCAGTTGAAATCCAAAGCCCAAAAACAGATAAGGCATTCAAAGTGAATGGTCATAGATTGAAGCCTTACTATGAGAACTTTCCAATACAAGATGTGGAGGAGTTTCCACTTTTTGAGCCAAAGTATGTTGAATAATAATGGCATGGGTCTAAGTTAGGCTGAGGACAATAAACCAAGCGCTTCTTGGGAGGCAACCCAAAAGGATGGAGAGCATCTATTATATCAGATTTGCATATTCCTTACTCTCCATCATTCTATCTTTTATTGTTTTTCTTTTCTTTTGTTTAATAGTTCTTTTCTCTTACAAGATGTAAATATAATTTTTAATTTATTTTTTTTAACCCCGGTTAAATGGCGGATAACGGTACTCCGTGATTATTTAAATCGGTTCCATCAGCTACCCACAAAACTGATATTGTATATAAATTTCTCTTCCAATTTCTCTTTCAATTTTTTTTTTCATTCTTTTTTTTCAGGATGGATGATATTCTCACAAGATTGCAGAAACGATTTCCTCCTTTTCCTCGAAATATTTTACTGAAGCTTTACCAAGTTCGACTTGAGAGATTAAGAATGCTTATGCACAAAGGGATTCCTGACGACATACGTTGGCTAATTGAAGCCAAGGTACGTGAAGATAAATATCTTCCTGTTTTGCATTTACCAGGTACAGGTAGAAGCACTTTTGCAAAGAAGCGACGAGCAAAGCGCATGAGTTCAAATTGCCACAAATGTGCACGATGGACGTGTAACGGTAAATGTCGTTCTATTGGGATTCCGTCCTCTAATCGAGATGATAAAATTGAATTCATTAAGGATGGACTGAGTAAGGAGAATTTGGGTAATATCCAACTTTCTCTTGAGACGCATCCTAGTGGAGACGTACAAAGAGAAATTCTTGATTTATGGCCGCAATTCCAAAGGGAATGGCAACATCTTGGGAATCTGATGTTAAAAGACCCTGTTTGCCAGCTTGTAAGAAAACTGGATGGGAAGCATATCCTCGACTCATAGAAGGCGTTTAAGCCGTTTCTGGACGTAAAACCAGAGGAAGATGTGAGCCACAATCACAACTACAATAAATGACTTCTCAGCTTTTGGTTTGATTTGCAATAACTTTATTTTGTTTTAATTTACGTGTTGTTCGATTTGTGTAATTATTCTCGTTTTTTTTATTTGTCTTTTACGGTTGATTTTTTCTTCTCTTTTTGATTTTCTTCCTGAAATCACGCAAAAATCTTTTGTTAGGTTAACATTTTCTTCTGACAAGTCAGATACACTTTCGGCGACATTATTACTCTTGTCTGATTCACTACTCAGTCCTCTATATATTACACCATGTACTCATTCTCTTTCAGGCACTCGAAAAAAAAAATGGAAAGTACTTCATCCCAGCGCATTAAAAAAATTTGTGTCTTTGGAGGTGCTTATCCAGGGAAAAATAACATATTCGCTGATGAAGCCATAAGAGTTGGAGTAATACTTGCTCAACAAAAGATCCACTTGATTTATGGAGGCGGTAGTACGGGTTTAATGGGAGCAGTCGCTACAGCAGCACACACCGGAGGAAGTCCAGTTCTAGGAATCGTGCCAAAACTATTCACAAGTTTTTGTGGACCTACCGTGGGTAAGGAAATACAAGTCTGGAGTGTCCCTGAACGGATAACAATCATGTACCATTCTGCCGATGCATTCATTGCTTTACCAGGAGGTCTGGGTACATTGGAAGAAATAGCTTGCGTGGCTTCTTGGTCATCTTTGGTCACAAATAAGAAACCCATTGGTTTGCTTAATATTAATGGTTATTTTAGTAATTTGCTTTTATATTTAGATAATGCTGTGGATAATGGATTCATGTTTTCAGAGGCAAGGAGAACCATAATTTCTGCTACAACCATTGAAGATTTACTTAAAAAGCTCCAAGCTTATGAGTGTTTATCTGCTACGGTTGTTTCGCAAACGCTCGGAAAAAGAAAAAGAGATATGGACGAGCAAGGAGTGGATTGCACTTTGTCTTTGTGACATTATCTAACATTTTGCTTGTTGTGTCTCAGTTATAATAAGTGGTTAGCAACCTCTGCAGGTAATATCTCCTAAATTCTACCTTTAAAATTTGACATTGGGGACAATGTCATATTTTAGTAGGGGGTAAGGGACATATTTTGCTAATTTAAAAAAAAAAAAAAAAAAAAATTTAAGAAGTATTCATTCTGAACAAGGTCTGAGTAAGGGAGACTTGAGACATACCTTGTCAGTTTGATTTCTTCTTTTCAAGAAAAAAAAAAAAAAAAAAAAAGTTTGTTGTGTTTTAAGCAATTTAGAAGTATTAATTCTGAACAAGGTCTGAGTAAGGGAGACTTGAGACACACCTTGTCAGTTTGATTTTAATCTTTTTATGTTTACTTGTTAATTTTTGTTTAGTATTTTAAGATTATTTAGGTTGCATGAGTTTGTTTTGTTTTGAGTCTTAGCTGTTCCTATTCTTATGTTATTAGTTCTTTTCTCTTACACATGATTCTTTCATTTGGGTTAATAGACTTACATTGAGGACAATGTAAGAATTAAGTGTGGGGGGAATGATTTAGGATTTCTTTTATTTTTGTCTACTATTTTTTTTTATGAGTCTTTATTATAATTTTTAGTGTGTTTTAGTTCCTTTTTAATACAATGATGAGATATGAATTGCATAAGTCTAAAACAGAGTTATTAGTGAGAAGATTTTCATGAGAATTGAGCTTGATATCATTTTTTTTTTTATGAGCCAATGTTAATATGATATGTTGATTGAGAAAGAAGCATGTTTAGACTTAATCTGACTTGTATAATCATCCTTGTGAGTTTTTGAGCCTATAATGATTGATGCATTATACAAATCAATCTAATTTCTTTCTTGAGTGCTCTTATGATTACAGAATTCTCTAGAACTTGCTTTAAACCGTTTGAGACTATATTGATACATGTGACAACATGAATATGATAGAGGCATTAGGATTTTTAGCCAGAGCCAAACAGCCATCCCTTATTGATGTTCCAAGAGAACACACCCTTAGTGAACCAATTTGAGCCTACATTGAATAAGCTATCTCTTTGGTAACCATAACTTGTCCCTAACCTAAATATACTTATATCTTTACCTTTGTTCCAAAGATGAATTAGCATGTTTTGAGACAAGTTGCAAAGACAAGGGATATTTTTAGTTAAAAATTTGGGTTAGAAACAAGAAATAAGTGTGGGGGGGAAAGAAAAGAAAAGTCAAAAAAAAAAAAAAAAAAAAAAAAAAAGAAATGGAATACTGGCAAATACATTCAAAAAAAAAAAATATGAATCATCTCTTGAATTTTGGGAAAAAGAAAAAGATGTTACAAAGTTGTTCAGAATGAAGAAAAGGCCCAACATAAATATCCGGCCTAGGTGACTATGTACTTGTAAAGAGTTTTGAGAAGTTTCTTTGTATGATCTTTTTATGTCTCTAAACTTTATGAACTCTTTGGAACCTTTGTGATATCTTTATCCTTTTGTTCTTCAACCACATTACAAACCCCTTGGCCCCATTACAACCTTGATTAAAGACCTCTTGATTCATGAAGTTGTATGATCTAAATAGTGGAGAATAGGTGGACAAGCAAGAATATGGTAGAACTGTTTTCATGAGATTGATTGAGTGTAAACACTTCACCACTACTTTAAAGAGTGAAAATCATGAGGGTATCCCATGTGAGAAGTTGAGATTAAATTTGAACATGCAATATTTTGATTGAGATATGTTATGCTAATATTGGCTTAACTCAAACAATTTACATTCAAGCATGATTTTTTGTGAAATTCTTTAAGCTATTGATTAGTTTATAAGACTTGTTCAAATATTGTATCTAATTTGTATTGAAAGGATTAGGAGTAAATATTTTTAGTATATGCAGTTTATTTATATTTTAGTTTTTCAATGTTTGTGGGTATCGTTCTAGTAAACCCTCACGAGACTAAACTCGTCCACTAGGGACACCTAGGGGTTTAAAGACTTGTGTCACATGCTAAGTGCCACCGTGACTTCCTACGAAAATGGATTAGATTAGATTTTCTTATTTTATTTTTATTAAGTCGTTGCTAGGGACTAGCAACAATCTAAGTGTGGGGGTGTGATAACTCGTATAATTATATAGTTTTTAGTTATGTTTTATTAATGTTTTGTGTCAAATATGAGTTATTATTGTTTAGTCTAATTGTGTTTATGATCTTTTATATTTTTATGTATTTTGGTGTTTTTCACAAGTTTCTTTGAGTGATTTCAGATTACTAGAATTAAGGGCAAATCCAGTTCAGTTTCAGTTCCGACACCTTTTGTCATATCAGCTATATCTCGAGTTTCACTGAAGCAATAAGGCTGAAATTTGTAGCCATGCAAAGCTAAGAGGCATATCTATCTTTTTCATGTTTTACACTTCTTAAAACGGAGTCGTTTTCCCTAGCGAAATCGACCATCAAGTTGGCTGATGTGCAATGACGTCTGTGCTGACATGTTTGCGTATTATGCCCGTATCTTCTTATCCACATCAGCAAATGAGCTGATTCCAACGGCTATGGTTCCATAACTGATAGGGGAACCTTTGTCTAGAAGACCATGTGATCAGATCAGGCCTCCAATATTGAATAAATCTACCATCAAGGTGGCTGATGTGTAATGACATCTGTGCTGACATGTTTTCGTATTTTGCCCATATCTGCTTAACCACATCAGCAAATGAGCTGATTCCAACGGCTATGGTTCCGTAACTGATAGGGGAACCTTTTTCTAGAAGACCATGTGATCAGATCAGGCCTCCAATATTGACGAAATCGACCATCAAGTTGGCTGATCAAAATCGTCATATACCTACCTTTGAAATTTGTAAAGCTTGTCTCTTGTCATTTAGCCCTCCAAAATGTGTATAAATAGAGGGCCTTGGATGATTGTAAGGGATCATATTGGAGATTGGTAGGATATTAGCCATTTTAACAAAATTCTCTAAGTTTTCTTCTTCTTTCTTTTCTCTAGTTTTCTTTTTCTTTAGAAAGAGCAAGAGGTTGGATAATTAATATTCTTCTTCTTCTTCTTTCTTTCTTTTATTTTCTTCTTAGATTCTATTTAATTTTATGTTTATAATGCCTATGCTAGGCTAAACTTCTATTTGGTTAAGGGTGATTTCAAAGCCCTAGACATGTTTTGTGATTGATTTTCAGATTCTATCTATCATTAATTTTCTATCAAAGTTGCTTATGTTCTTCTACAAGAATTGTTCATGATGTTGTCTTGATTTGTTTAGGTGTACAACTAGATAGATCTTGATAATTATCTATTGCTAGTTTAGGAGTCTTGATCCGTGTAATTGTCTTGATTTCCTATTCATAAGTGGCAATTTGTGATTAATGATTATGGTCAAGTTTTCAATAATTGCAAAGTGGAACATAACCTAAGTTGAACAATCCGAGCTTATGTGTTTGTTGCTTAGATCAACCTATCTTTCTCATTATAAAGCTGCCATTAAATTGAATCTAGAGAGCTTATTCTAGGTTGTTTGATGGTTAGAGATTAAATAGAGAGCTTGTTCTATTTAACGACAAACTAAGGAAAGATTGGGATAACAGAGCTTGTTGTTATCTACGGTTGTTAACTTTGATAGTTGGTTGATATTGATAGATCTGAAATTGATTCTTAATGATGTCTAGTGGTGGAGAATGAAACCTTAACCATATTTTTCATTTTTGATTCTTCTTACTTGTTTTCTTACTTTTCTAGTTTGCTTATTTTTAAAAGTATATTTATTTTTATTGGCTGGTTATACCGCCTAATTTGTATATTAATTTTGTTTTATTTTTATTGGCTGGTTATACCGCCTAATTTAGTATATATATTTTTATTGGCTGGTTATACCGCCTAATTTAGTATATATATTTTTATTGGCTGGTTATACCGCCTTGCATCTTATTCTTATTATTTACTTTAGTTTAAATCTAGCTTCAAAAACCCCTTTTCTTTTATTGTTCTTGAATTTAAGTTTTAAACTATCAACTTATAAACTAAAACCCAATCCCTGAGGACTCGACCCTTGCTAACTACTATACTTACAATTGATCTTTTTAGTGCAAGGTTAAATAAGATACACTCTTTTGGGTGCATCACAAGATCTCATGCCAATCCTTGTACACATCAATCATCTTCTCAACAATCTTTTTGATGTTTTTGTTGGCTGCTTCTACTGCCCCATTCATCTTCGGACGATAAGGTGCCGAATTGTGATGCGTAATCTTGAACTGAGTACACACTTCTCTCATCATCTTATTATTCAGATTGAGAGCATTATCTGAAATAATTCTTGCAGGCAATCCATATCGGCATATGATTTCCTTCTTAACAAATATGCATACCACCGACTTTGTTACATTCGTATAAGAAGCAGCTTCCACCCACTTTGTGAAATAGTCTATGGCCACCAGGATGAAACGATGTCCATTTGAAGCTTGCAGAGTAATGGGGCTAATCATATACATTCCCCACATCAAGAACGGCTATGGTGCGGTCATGACATGCAATGGCGATGGCGACACATGAATCTTATCTGCATATATCTGGCATTTATGACACTTCCGAGAATAACTGATACAATCTCCTTCCATCGTCAGCCAATAATTCCCTGCCCTCATAATCTGCTTAGCAAGCATGTAACCATTAGCATGGGTGCCACATATCCTTTCATGGACTTCCTCTATGATTCTTCGAGCTTCGACAGACCCGACACATCTCAACAGGACTTGATCTTTCCCTTTCTTTTAGAGAATCTCCCCATCTAGAACAAAACCCATTGTTAGCCTTCTCAGAGTTCTCTTGTCGTTTTCTATTGCCTGTTTTGGATACTGTTGACTCTTGATGTACTACAAGATGTCGTTATACCAAGGGAGACCATCAGCTTCTTCTTCGATACTCAAACAGTGGGTAGGAGACTCATATATGCTCATTTTGATCGGCACAACTTTCGCTCTTTCATTCACTTTGAACATTGATGACAAAGTAGCCAGAGCATCTGCCATCCGGTTTTCTTCTTGGGGGAAGTAATTGAAACTTACTTCTTCAAACTCCTCCAATAAACTCAGTATGAGTTCTCTATATCGGATTAACTTTGTATCCCGAGTTTCCCATTCTCCGCGCATTTGATATATCACTAAAGCCGAGTCTCTGAAAACTTTCAAAACTTTGATTTTTTTTCCACTGTTGCACGAAGGCTCATAGTACATGCCTCATATTCAGCCGTATTGTTTGTACAATCAAAATCCAATCTGGCGGTGAAGGGATAATAATCTTTTTCTGGGGATATGAGCACTGCACCGATTCCGTGCCCCATGGCATTATATGCCCCATCAAAGTGCATCTTCCATACTTTCTTCTTCAAGGGAACCTCATTTGCTTGCGAAACATACATCAAAATATTCATATGGGAAATCAAAGTTCAACGGCTCATAACTTTCCACTGCCCGACTTGCTAAAAATTCAGCCACTGCATTACCCTTGATAGCTTTCTGACTTACATATACAATGTCATATTCTTACAACAAAACCTGCCATCTTGTCGTTCTCCCTGATAAAGAAGGTGCTTCCAACATGTACTTGATTGGATCTAGCTTGGCGATCAACCACGTCGTGTGGTACAGCATGTACAGTCGGAGTCTTCGAGCGGTCCAGGTTAAGGCACATCACAACTTTTCTATCGATGAATATTTCAACTCATAATATGTGAACTTCTTGCTGAGGTAGTAAACCGCCTGTTCTTTCTTTCCAGTCTCATCAAGCTGCCCCAAAACACAACCCATGGATCTCTCAAATACTGATAGATACATTATCATCGGTTTATCTGGAGTCAGTGGCATTAATACAGGTTGGTTTGATAAATAATGCTTAACCATTTCAAAAGCAATCTGACACCCTTCATCCCACTCTTCTGGATCACGTTTTCGAAGTAACTTGAATATTGGATCACATTTATCGGTTAACTGAGAAATAAACCGAGCAATGTAATTCAATCTCCCCAGAAAACCTCTTACTTCTTTTTGAGTACGTGGAGGTGGCAAATTCTGGATGGCCTTCACTTTATCCGGATCAATCTCAATTCCCCTTTTCCTGACAACAAAACCCAACAATTTCCCTGAAGGGACTCCAAAAATGCATTTTGCCGGGTTTAGTTTGAGTTGAAACTTTCTTCGTCTTTCAAAGAGTTTTCTAAGATTCGCAATATGCTCATCTTCTCCTTGTGACTTTGCAATCATATCATCAACATAAACCTCAATTCCCTTATGCATCATGTCATGAAACAAGGTCACCATGGCTCTCTGATACGTTGCCCCAGCATTTTTCAACCGAAACGACATTACCTTGTAGCAGAATGTTCCCTATATTGTAACAAATGTAGTTTTCTCCATATCTTCCCGTGCCATCTTAATCTGATTATATCCCGAGAATCCATCCATGAAAGAAAACAAGGAACTCTTCACTGTATTATCCATCAAAGTATCAATGTGAGGCAAAGGGAAATTATCTTTGGGACTGGCATTGTTCAAATCTCGATAATCGACGCACATACGCACCTTGCCATCCTTCTTTGGTTCTAGAACAATGTTTGCCACCCATTCCGGATATTTCGCCACCTCTAAGAATCCAGCATCAAACTGCCTCTTTATCTTCTCTTTTACCTTTAACAGCATGTCCGCCTCATTCTTCTCAACTTTTGTTGAATTTGCTTGCATTCTGGTCTTAAAGAAAGCTTATGTACCACAGTGTCTAGATCCAAACCTGGCATGTCTTGGTATGACCATGCAAATACATCTACATATTCTCAGAGCATGGCTATGAGTTCACCCTTTATCGATGATGACAATATAGTCTCGATTTTAACCTCTTTTATCTCCTTACTACTTCCCAAATTCAATAATTCCAATAGCTCATCATGAGAAAGTACTTGCTTCTCTTGTTCTATTTTTCTTAATAAGTCTGGAGGTAGACCATAATCCTCAATATCTTTGTCAGCCACAAAATCACCCGTGCAAATGGGCCTCTCAAAATCAATTTCAGAATTACTGACAGGGAGGTCCTCATATTTCGCATCTGTACACCTGTAAATAGGTAGGGAAGAAACAATATAGGAAAACAGATATACAATCGAAGCAAAATAAATAGCATAAATGAAAGAATATGGACACATCAATATGAAGGAAATGCATCATGTTGGTTATTTATTGGATGAAAAGTTTTAGACAAAAGCCTATTACAAAATAAATTCTTAATATCCTCGGGCAAAGATATTTAAGATTTTTTTAAAGCATTACTTTGGAATAGACCTACAAACTATGGGTAGCTCGGTTGCACTCCAATTGGTCAGTCTATATCCTGGTGCACAAGGTTGCACCATCCAATTAGCATTCTCACTTTCAATTATTTTTTCCCGATTTGTGCAGACCTCTATATCATACATTTGCTCATCCCTATTCACCTGGAATCTCTCGAAGGCTTGCTCGATCATTACGAGCACATCATCAAAATTCATTTCTCCGAACAGAGAACCAGCTGAGCCGAAGTTGTGAAGGATAGGTGGGAATGTCATAGGCTTCCATTCAATATTCATACCTGCAAGACGGGCCATCCTCATTTATCGGTTCCTTTCAACTTGTTTCCTTTTCTCCTAGGCCTTCGAAAGATACCCTAGGCCAAACCGATATTCCTTTCCCATTACTTCCATTGATCAGGCCATCCCCTGAAGATATTTTTCGAGACCTTTTCCAGCCCTGCTGCCTTTTTCCACGGTAGTTCTTACCCCCAGCTTTGTGTTCTTGGACAGCCTCAGTTTTGGAATTCTTCGTCCTTCAGTGATGAAAACTGCATTTACGAATTCCAAAGACCAAAAAGAACATTCTACAACATCTTCATTGGGTTCAACATAAGGAGATTCAGTAGATGTAGAGGCTATCACGTCCTCTTCTCCTGATACAGTGACCAAACGCCCCTCTATCACAAATTTTAGTTTTTGGTGGAGAGATGAAGGTACAGCCACGGCTGAATGTATCCACAGCCTTCCCAACAAGCAATTATAGGATGGATTAATATCCATGACTGATAACTCGTATAATTATATAGTTTTTAGTTATGTTTTATTATTGTTTTGTGTCAAATACGAGTTATTATTGTTTAGTCTAATTGTGTTTATGATCTTTTATATTTTTATGTAATTTGGTGTTTTTCACAAGTTTCTTTGAGTGATTTCAGATTACTAGAATTAAGGGCAAATCCAGTTCAGTTCCAGTTCCGACACATTTTGCCATATCAGCTATATCTGGAGTTTCACTGAAGCAATAAGGCTGAAATTTGTAGCCGTGCAAAGCTAAGAGGCATATCTATCTTTTTCATGTTTTATACTTCTTGAAACGGAGTCGTTTTCCCTAGCGAAATCGACCATCAAGTTGGCTGATGTGCAATGACGTCTGTGCTGACCTGTTTTCGTATTTTGCCCATATCTGCTTATCCACATCCGCAAATGAGCTGATTTCAATGGCTATGGATCCGTAACTGATACGGGAACCTTTGTCTAGAAGACCATATGATCAGATCAGGCCTCTAATATTGACGAAATCGACCATAAAGTTGGCTGATGTGCAATGACGTCTGTGCTGACATGTTTTCGTATTTTGCCCATATCTGCTTATCCACATCAGCAAATGAGCTGATTCCAACGGCTATGGATCCGTAACTGATAGGGGAACCTTTTTCTAGAAGACCATGTGATCAGATCAGGCCTCAAACATTGACGAAATCGACCATCAAGTTGGCTGATCAAAATTGTCATACAATATGACGAAAATTGTTAGAAAAATTCACCCACCTATTATACCTACCTTTGAAATTTGTAAAGCTTGTCTCTTGTCATTTAGCCCTCCAAAATGTGTATAAATAGAGGGCCTTGGATGATTGTAGAGGATCATATTGTACATAGGTAGGATATTAGCCATTTTAATAAAATTCTCTAAGTTTTCTTCTTCTTTCTTTTCTCTAGTTTTCTTTCTTTTCTCTAGTTTTCTTTTTCTTTAGAGAGAGCAAGAGGTTGGATAATTAATATTCTTCCTCTTCTTCTTTCTTTCTTTTATTTTCTTCTTAGATTTTCTTTAATTTTATGTTTATGTTTATAATGCCTATGCTAGGCTAAACTTCTATTTGGTTAAGGGTGATTTCAAAGCCCTAGACATGTTTTGTGATTGATTTTCAGATTCTATCTATCATTAATTTTCTATCAAAGTTGCTTATGTTCTTCTACAAGAATTGTTCATGATGTTGTCTAGATTTATTTAGGTGTACAACTAGATAGATCTTGATAATTATCTATTGCTAGTTTAGGAGTCTTGATCCGTGTAATTGTCTTGATTTCCTATTCATAAGTGGCAATTTGTGATTAATGATTATGGTCAAGTTTTCAATAATTGCAAAGTGGAACATAACCTAAGTTGAACAATCCGAGCTTATGTGTTTGTTGCTTAGATCAACCTATCTTTCTCATCATAAAGCTGCCATTAAATTGAATTTAGAGAGCTTATTCTAGGTTGTTTAATGGTTAGAGATTAAATAGAGAGCTTGTTCTATTTAACGACAAACTAAGGAAAGATTGGGGTAACAGAGCTTGTTGTTATCTACGGTTGTTAACTTTGATAGTTGGTTGATATTGATAGATCTGAAATTGATTCTTAATGATGTCTAGTGGTGGAGAATGAAACCTTAACCATATTTTTCATATTTGATTCTTCTTACTTACTTGTTTTCTTACTTTTAGTTTGCTTATTTTTTATATTTATTTTTATTGGCTGGTTATACCGCCTAATTTGTATATTAACTTTGTTTTATTTTTATTGGCTGGTTATACCGCCTAATTTAGTATATATATTTTTATTGGCTGGTTATACCGCCTAATTTAGTATATATATTTTTATTGGCTGGTTATACCGCCTTGCATCTGATTCTTATTATTTACTTTAATTTAAATCTGGCTTCAAAAACCCATTTTCTTTTATTGTTCTTGAATTTAAGTTTTAAACTATTAACTTATAAACTAAAACCCAATCCCTGAGGACTCGACCCTTGCTAACTACTATACTTACAATTTATCTTTTTAGTGCAAGGTTAAATAAGATACACTCTTTTGGGTGCATCAAATTTTTGGCGCCGTTGCCGGGGATTGCTTTCTTTAGTTTATTTGTTACTTGGTTTATTCTTATTTTCAGTTCTAATTAGTTTTATTTTGTTGTACATACAAGTTTTTCTTTTCAAATTTAAAAAAAAAAAAAAAAAAAACAATGGAATTGAGCAATCTAACACTTGAAGAGTTGGTGGCATACATGAACATGGAGAATCAACAAGCCAATCTCACCTTCCCAGTTCAACAATTGGCCATGGGAGGATGTCAAGGCCATCAAGTGTTCCAAGACCAACAGTATGATCATTACTCAAACACTTACCATGAGGGATGGTGGGATCATACTAATTATGGCTACTCGAAAAATTACCAAGAAGTAGATCCTTATGCCAATTACACTCATCCATCTAGCTTCAATCAATCATGGTCCCAAGAACCAGATCTTTTTCAACCACCACATATGACTCAAAACTCAGGTACTTCTTTAGAAGATCTTGTCTATTCTCTTGTTACTGATACATTGAAATTTCAACAGGAAACAAGGGCAAGCATCCAGAGTTTGGAAAAGCAAATGATCCAATTGACTAGTAGTATGGTGGGATGGGTAGCACAAAGATCTGAAGAACTCCCTGCCCAAACAATGATTAACCCAAAGGAGAATACTACTATTGTGACCTTGAGGAATGAGGAACAAGATGAGGATGAGACAAAATTAGAGATGAATTCTATTCTTGAGGATAATGAAGCCAATGATCCAAATAAGAGTATTTCGGCACCTGAGGTAACGTTTAAGGTTCCACTTTTTACTAATGTTTCTTCTCCACCTTTTCCTAGTAGATTTGCAAAGTTCATGGAGGAAGAACATGAACAACACATGCCAGAAACCTTAAACAACTTGTTTGTGGATGCCATTCAACAAGTATCAAAATATGCTCCATTCCTCAATGAGATATGCACCACAAAGGATGATGGAATAATACTTGTAATGGAGAATGCATCCACTGTTATGCAAAGAAAGCTTCCTCTCAAACGCATTAATTTGGAAAATTTCATGTATGAGCCTGACAAGCCTAAAAAGCCAAGAAGGGGTGTTGGTTAGGTTCAAAACATGAACTCAAGTGTTAATTGGGAAGGCAGCCCAATTAAAGATGAAATTACCAACCTTCCATATTCAGATTTGCTCTCTCTTTCTTTTCCTTTTTCTTTTATTATTTTTATTTTATTTCTTATGTTTCTTTGTTAATTGTGTTTACTGCTTTTAAGTTCATTTAGGCTGCATAAGTTTCTTTTGTTTAATAGTTCTTTTCTCTTACATATAATTCTTGCATTGGGGGATAATAGCATTACATTAATGACAATGTAAGAGTTATGTGTGGGGGGAAGAATTTAGGATTTTATTTAGAGTGTTTTGTTTTTGAGTCTTTTTATGTTGTTTTTCTTTCTGATCCTTGTTTTGAAAATAACTAGATGTAAATATAATTTTTTTTTTTAAACCCCGGTTAAATGGCGGATAACGGTACTCCGTGATTATTTAAATCGGTTCCATCAGCTACCCACAAAACTGATATTGTATATAAATTTCTCTTCCAATTTCTCTTTCAATTTTTTTTTTCATTTTTTTCAGGATGGATGATATTCTCACAAGATTGCAGAAACGATTTCCTCCTTTTCCTCGAAATATTTTACTGAAGCTTTACCAAGTTCGACTTGAAAGATTAAGAATGCTTATGCACAAAGGGATTCCTGACGACATACGTTGGATAATTGAAGCCAAGGTACGTGAAGATGAATATCTTCCTGTTTTGCATTTACCAGGTACAGGTAGAAGCACTTTTGCAAAGAAGCGACGAGCAAAGCGCATGAGTTCAAATTGCCACAAATGTGCACGATGGACGTGTAACGGTAAATGTCGTTCTATTGGGATTCCGTCCTCTAATCGAGATGATAAAATTGAATTCATTAAGGATGGACTGAGTAAGGAGAATTTGGGTAATATCCAACTTTCTCTTGAGACGCATCCTAGTGGAGACGTACAAAGAGAAATTCTTGATTTATGGCCGCAATTCCAAAGGGAATGGCAACATCTTGGGAATCTGATGTTAAAAGACCCTGTTTGCCAGCTTGTAAGAAAACTGGATGGGAAGCATATCCTCGACTCATAGAAAGCGTTTAAGCCGTTTCTGGACGTAAAACCAGAGGAAGATGTGAGCCACAATCACAACTACAATAAATGACTTCTCAGTTTTTGGTTTGATTTGCAATAACTTTATTTTGGTTTAATTTACGTGTTTTTCGATTTGTGTAATTATTCTCGTTTTTTTATTTGTCTTTTACGGTTGATTTTTTCTTCTCTTTTTGATTTTCTTCCTGAAATCACGCAAAAATCTTTTGTTAGGTTAATATTTTCTTCTGACAGGTCAGATACACTGTCGGCGACAATATTACTCTTGTCTGATTCACTACTCAGTCCTTTATATATTACACCATGTACTCATTCTCTTTCAGGCACTCGAAAAAAAAAATGGCAAGTACTTCATCCCAGCGCATTAAAAAAATTTGTGTCTTTGGAGGTGCTTATCCAGGAAAAAATAACATATTCGCTGATGAAGCCATAAGAGTTGGAGTAATACTTGTCCAACAAAAGATCCACTTGATTTATGGAGGCGGTAGTACGGGTTTAATGGGAGCAGTCGCTACAGCAGCACACGCCGGAGGAAGTCCCGTTCTAGGAATCGTGCCAAAACTATTCACAAGTTTTTGTGGACCTACCGTGGGTAAGGAAATACAAGTCTGGAGTGTCCCTGAACGGATAACAATCATGTACCATTCTGCCGATGCATTCATTGCTTTACCAGGAGGTCTGGGTACATTGGAAGAAATAGCTTGCGTGGCTTCTTGGTCATCTTTGGTCACAAATAAGAAACCCATTGGTTTGCTTAATATTAATGGTTATTTTAGTAATTTGCTTTCATATTTAGATAATGCTGTGGATAATGGATTCATGTTTTCAGAGGCAAGGAGAACCATAATTTCTGCTACAACCATTGAAGATTTACTCAAAAAGCTCCAAGCTTATGAGTGTTTATCTGCTACGGTTGTTTCGCAAACGCTCGGAAAAAGAAAAAGAGATATGGACGAGCAAGGAGTGGATTGCACTTTGTCTTTGTGACATTATCTAACATTTTGTTTGTTGTGTCTCAGTTATAATAAGTGGTTAGCAACCTCTGCAGGTAATATCTCCTAAATCCTACCTTTAAAATTTGACATTGGGGACAATGTCATATTTTAGTATGGGGTAAGGGACATATTTTGCTAATTAAAAAAAAAAAAAATTGTTGTGTTTTAAGCCATTTAGAAGTATTCATTCTGAACAAGGTCTGAGTAAGGGAGACTTGAGACATACCTTGTCAGTTTGATTTCTTCTTTTCAAAAAAAAAAAATTAAAAAAAAAAAAAGTTTGTTGTGTTTTAAGCAATTTAGAAATATTCATTCTGAACAAGGTCTGAGTAAGGGAGACTTGAGACATACCTTGTCAGTTTGATTTTAATCTTTTTATGTTTACTTGTTAATTTTTGTTTAGTATTTTAGGATTATTTAGGTTGCATGAGTTTGTTTTGTTTTGAGTCTTAGTTGTTCCTATTCTTATGTTATTAGTTCTTTTCTCTTACACATGATTCTTTCATTTGGGTTAATAGACTTACATTGAGGACAATGTAAGAATTAAGTGTGGGGGGAATGATTTAGGATTTCGTTTATTTTTGTCTACTATTTTTTTTATGAGTCTTTATTATTATTATTATTATTTTTTTTAGTGTGTTTTAGTTCCTTTTTAATACAATGATGAGATATGAATTGCATAAGTCTAAAACAGATTTATTAGTGAGAAGATTTTCATGAGAATTGAGCTTGATGTCAACCTTTTTATGAGCCAATGTTAATATGATATGTTGATTGAGAAAGAAGCATGTTTAGACTTAATCTGACTTGTATAATCATCCTTGTGAGTTTTTGAGCCTATAATGATTGATGCATTATACAAATCAATCTAATTTCTTTCTTGAGTGCTCTTATGATTACATGATTCTCTAGAACTTGCTTTAAACCGTTTGAGACTATATTGATACATGTGACAACATGAATATGATAGAGGCATTAGGATTATAACCAGAGCCAAACAGCCATCCATTATTAATGTTCTAAGAGAACATCCCCACTAGTGAGCCAATTTGAGCCTACATTAAATATGATGTTTTATTGGTAACCACAACTTACACCTAGCCTAAATATACTTATATCCTTACCCTTGTTCTAAAGATGGATTATATATTTTGAGACATATTGCAAAAAAACAAGGGATATTTTTAGTTAAAAATTTGGGTTAGAAACAAGAAATAAGTGTGGGGGGAAAAGAAAAGAAAAGTCAAGAGAAAAAGAAATGAAATACTGGCAAATACATTCCTATGTAAAAAAAAAAATATATGAATCATCTCTTGAATTTGTGGAAAAAGAAAAAGATGTTACAAAGTCGTTTAGAATGAAGAAAAGGCCCAACATGAATATCCGGCCTAGGTGACTATGTACTTGTAAAGAGTTTTGAGAAGTTTCTTTGTATAATCTTTTTATGTCTCTAAACTTTATGAACTCTTTGGAACCTTTGTGATATCTTTATCCTTTTGTTCTTCAACCACATTACAAACCCCTTGGCCCCATTACAACCTTGATTAAAGACCTCTTGATTTATGAAGTTGCATGATCTTTTAGTGGAGAATAGGTGGACAAGCAAGCATATGGTAGAAGTGTTTTCATGAGATTGATTGAGTGTAAACACTTTACCACTACTTTAAAGAGTGAAAATCAAGAGAGTATCCCATGTGAGAAGTTGAGATTAAATTTGAACATGCACTATTTTGATTGAGATATGTTATGCTAATATTGGCTTAACTCAAACAATTTACATTCAAGCATGATTTTTTGTGAAATTTTTTAAGCTATTGATTAGTTTATAAGACTTGTTCAAATATTGTCTCTAATTTGTATTGAAAGGATTAGGAGTAAATATTTTTAGTATATGTAGTTTATTTATATGAAGTTTATTTATATTTTAATTTTTCAATGTTTGTGGGTATCGTTCTAGTAAACCCTCACGAGACTAAACTCGTCCACTAGGGACACCTAGGGGTTTAAAGGCTTGTGTCACATGCTAAGTGCCACCGTGATTTCCTACGAAAGTGGATTAGATTAGATTTTCTTATTTTATTTTTATTGAGTCGTTGCTAGGGACTAGCAACAATCTAAGTGTGGGGGTGTGATAACTCGTATAATTATATAGTTTTTAGTTATGTTTTATTATTGTTTTGTGTCAAATACGAGTTATTATTGTTTAGTCTAATTGTGTTTATGATCTTTTATATTTTTATGTAATTTGGTGTTTTTCACAAGTTTCTTTGAGTGATTTCAGATTACTAGAATTAAGGGCAAATCCAGTTCAGTTCCAGTTCCGACACATTTTGCCATATCAGCTATATCTGGAGTTTCAATGAAGCAATAAGGCTGAAATTTGTAGCCGTGCAAAGCTAAGAGGCATATCTATCTTTTTCATGTTTTATACTTCTTGAAACGGAGTCGTTTTCCCTAGCGAAATCGACCATCAAGTTGGCTGATGTGCAATGACGTCTGTGCTGACCTGTTTTCGTATTTTGCCCATATCTGCTTATCCACATCCGCAAATGAGCTGATTTCAATGGCTATGGATCCGTAACTGATACGGGAACCTTTGTCTAGAAGACCATATGATCAGATCAGGCCTCTAATATTGACGAAATCGACCATAAATTTGGCTGATGTGCAATGACGTCTGTGCTGACATGTTTTCGTATTTTGCCCATATCTGCTTATCCACATCAGCAAATGAGCTGATTCCAACGGCTATGGATCCGTAACTGATAGGGGAACCTTTTTCTAGAAGACCATGTGATCAGATCAGGCCTCAAACATTGACGAAATCGACCATCAAGTTGGCTGATCAAAATTGTCATACAATATGACGAAAATTGTTAGAAAAATTCACCCACCTATTATACCTACCTTTGAAATTTGTAAAGCTTGTCTCTTGTCATTTAGCCCTCCAAAATGTGTATAAATAGAGGGCCTTGGATGATTGTAGAGGATCATATTGTACATAGGTAGGATATTAGCCATTTTAATAAAATTCTCTAAGTTTTCTTCTTCTTTCTTTTCTCTAGTTTTCTTTCTTTTCTCTAGTTTTCTTTTTCTTTAGAGAGAGCAAGAGGTTGGATAATTAATATTCTTCCTCTTCTTCTTTCTTTCTTTTATTTTCTTCTTAGATTTTCTTTAATTTTATGTTTATGTTTATAATGCCTATGCTAGGCTAAACTTCTATTTGGTTAAGGGTGATTTCAAAGCCCTAGACATGTTTTGTGATTGATTTTCAGATTCTATCTATCATTAATTTTCTATCAAAGTTGCTTATGTTCTTCTACAAGAATTGTTCATGATGTTGTCTAGATTTATTTAGGTGTACAACTAGATAGATCTTGATAATTATCTATTGCTAGTTTAGGAGTCTTGATCCGTGTAATTGTCTTGATTTCCTATTCATAAGTGGCAATTTGTGATTAATGATTATGGTCAAGTTTTCAATAATTGCAAAGTGGAACATAACCTAAGTTGAACAATCCGAGCTTATGTGTTTGTTGCTTAGATCAACCTATCTTTCTCATCATAAAGCTGCCATTAAATTGAATTTAGAGAGCTTATTCTAGGTTGTTTAATGGTTAGAGATTAAATAGAGAGCTTGTTCTATTTAACGACAAACTAAGGAAAGATTGGGGTAACAGAGCTTGTTGTTATCTACGGTTGTTAACTTTGATAGTTGGTTGATATTGATAGATCTGAAATTGATTCTTAATGATGTCTAGTGGTGGAGAATGAAACCTTAACCATATTTTTCATATTTGATTCTTCTTACTTACTTGTTTTCTTACTTTTAGTTTGCTTATTTTTTATATTTATTTTTATTGGCTGGTTATACCGCCTAATTTGTATATTAACTTTGTTTTATTTTTATTGGCTGGTTATACCGCCTAATTTAGTATATATATTTTTATTGGCTGGTTATACCGCCTAATTTAGTATATATATTTTTATTGGCTGGTTATACCGCCTTGCATCTTATTCTTATTATTTACTTTAATTTAAATCTGGCTTCAAAAACCCATTTTCTTTTATTGTTCTTGAATTTAAGTTTTAAACTATTAACTTATAAACTAAAACCCAATCCCTGAGGACTCGACCCTTGCTAACTACTATACTTACAATTTATCTTTTTAGTGCAAGGTTAAATAAGATACACTCTTTTGGGTGCATCAATGACCTAAAAGTTCACTGTATAAGTGCATCGGCCTATCTCCAGAGGAACCTCAATAGTTCGCATTACATCTCTCCTGGTACCATCGAAGGTGTTGACCACCGTGCAGCTTTGCAGCATATAAGAAATATCCACTAGTAGTTTGGATAGAGTTGCCAAGGGCATTATATTTAATGAAGAACCATTATCCAAAAGGACCCTTGGTAATATGTGCCCCTTACAAGTGGAAGTTATGTGGAGAGCTTTTGTTGACCCAATACCATTGAGTGATATCTCCTCATAACTGAAATATATATGGTCATCTTCCACGATGTTTCCCACCAGCCTGTCCAATTTTTCTGCCGATATATTGTTAGCCACATATGCCTGATTCAACATTCTCAACAGGGCATTTCTGTGTGGCTTCGAATTCAAAAGCAAAGATAAGATTGAAATTCTAGCTGGTTGACGTTGCAGTTGCTCAACCACGCTATACTCACTGTGCTTTATGAATTTTAAGAACTCGCAGGCTTTCTTCTCACTTACCGACTTTTTTATTCTATTAACCGGGGCTGATCCCTTTTCTGTTTCTTTTGACAAATCCATCTCAATATGGATTGGTTCAGCTGCTTTCTTCCCTTTGTCTGTTCCTTTATCTTTTCCTGTTAATCCCTATTCAACAGCCTCAGCAGCATAACACCTTCCACTTCGTGTTAAGTGCCCCACACCTGTGATATCCTGCTGACTCGAAGACCCAGGCATAACCATGCTGTAATCGTATTTCCATGGTGCAGCTTTGTTTTCTGTGTACGAAAAGGAAACATGCAAATCAATGATTAACTTAGGTGCACTTTTCTCAATGGCTGGCATGACTTTCTCCTCTGGTTTATCATAATAAATGATCAAGGGTCTCCCCATTATCCATCATCTTTTGGACTTTAGCCAGAAAGTCCCCGCAGTCCTGTATGACATGACCTCCACACTTATGGAACGGGCACCAATTCTGCATCCTCTTTGCGACCATTTTTAAACTGTCTGCATCTCCTACCATTCCTGCCTTAACCATCTCGACCCATACTATCAACATTGGTGTCTTCACTTCCCTGGCATCCCTTTTTACCCTTTTGACTTCCTCTATCCATACTCCATTTACCCGATTCCTCGCATGATCTGGCAATGGGTTCCTCGCTACATTCGGCCCATTCTTTGCCCCAAACTTCACAACTTTGAAGTTGACCAGGCTTTGGACTTTCTTTTTAAAGGCCAGGCAATCTTCAGTCGAATATCCTTGAATTCCTGCGTGGTACGCGCAGTTAGTGTTTGCATTATACCACCTTGGATATGGCGGTGTCAGAGGTTTGAGGTATACGGGTGCAACAAGTTGACCCTGCAACAGTTTGGGATATAGCTCATCATAGGTGGTAGGAATCAGATCAAATTGGGATTTTTGATCGTTCCTTGGTGAACGTTGGTCATTGTGCCCGGCTCCCTGAGTGTTTCGGATAGTGTTTCGGGGGAGGTTTATTTGTGGGGATATGCTAGTTGGAAACGGCTGTTGTGGTATATTGGTATAAAGGAAGGGATTTTGGGTAAGGTGGTTCACATTGGGGTAATAAGGTTATACCCCGGGTAAGGTGTGTAGGGTGTTGGAGATGCATAAGATGTGGTAGGAGTATAGGGCCTTGGTGGTGTGGGAGTTACATATGGGTATTGGTTGATACTAATTGCATGGGTCTCCTCTTTCTTCCTGGCAGGGAATGCCTTTTTAGGAATAGAAGGCTCACCCCCTTCTATTTTCCCATTCTTAATGGTCGACTCTATCATTTCCACGGATATCACCATGTTTGCAAAGTCCTTGGTGGCACTCCCCACCAATTTATCATAATATGGTGCTTTCAAAGTGTTGATAAAAAGCACTGTAGTTTCTTTTCTAGTTAAAGGGGGTTGCACTTGTGTGGCCAAATCCCTCCACCTTTGCGAGTATTCATTGAAACACTTATTGGTCCTCTTTTCCAAGTTCTATAGCGACAACCTATCAGGTACCATGTCAGACACATGCTTATAATAATCCATGAAAGCGCTGGCTAAATCTGTCCACGAACAAATCTTGGTACGACTCAGTTGATTGTACCATCGGGTTGCTGACCCTGTCAAGCTATCTTGGAAACAATGGATAAGCAGTTTCTCATTATCATCATGCCCCGTCATCCTTCTGTAGTACATGATTAGATGTGCTAATGGGTTGGTAGTCCCATTACATTTTTCAAAGTCTGGTACTTTGACCTTTGGGGGAATTACTAGATCGTTCACTAAGCTCTTCTCTTTGGCATCCAGACAGCAAAATAACTCCGCCCCTTCAACGGCCCTCAACCTCTCCTCCAACAGTTGATATTTTTTTTTGTGATTCTGCCATTTCGACCCTCTTCAGCTTAACCATCTTTGCTTTTTCCTTTAGAGCTAGTTCCTCAAAGTCTGGAACGTTAACATCATTTGGGTCAACTTCCACATTACCCTTTTCGGGTTCATAGTTCTGTGTCTCAGCAGCTGGCTAGATGTAAACATAGGAGGCTGCCCTAATTGGCACCTCTTGGCCCTTTTGCTGTATGTTTTCTGGTTGATCCTCTGATGCACCCAAAAGAGTGTATCTTATTTAATCCAAAAAGAATCAATTGTAGAGTATAGTGATTAGCAAGGGTCGAGTCCTCAGGGATTGGGTTTTAGTTTATAAGTTAATAGTTTATCACTTAAAAACAAGTAAACAAAAGTAAAGGGGATTTTGAAATCAGATTTAAACTAAAGTTAACAATAAGAATGAGAAAAAAAGTAATTAAGAAGAATCAAATATGAAAAATATGGTTAAGGTTTCATTCTCCACCACTAGACATCATTAAGAATCAATTTCATATCTATCAACATTAATTAGCTATCAAAGTTAACAACCGTAGATAACAACAAGCTCTGTTACCCCAATCTTTCCTTAGTTCGTCGTTAAATAGAACAAGCTCTCTATTTAATCTCTAACTATCAAACAACCTAGAATAAGCTCTCTAAGTTCAATTTAATAGCAGCTTTTTGATGAGAAAGATAGGTTGATCTAAGCAACAAACACATAAGCTCGGATTGTTCAACTTAGGTTATGTTCCACTTTGCAATTATTGAAAACTTGACCATAATCATTAATCACAAATTGCCACTTATGAATAGGAAATCAAGACAATTACACGGATCAAGACTCCTAAACTAGCATTAGACAATTATCAAGATTTATCTAGTTGGCCACCTAAACAAATCAAAACATCATCATGAACAATTTTAATGGAAGAACATAAGCAACTTTGATAGAAAACAATGATAGATAGATTCTGAAAATTAATTACATAACATGTCTAGGGCTTTGAAATCACCCTTAACCAAATAAAAGTTTAAGCTAGCATAGGCATAGATAATATATACATAAAACTAAAAAGAAAATAAAAGAATGGAGAAGAAGAAGAAGAATGATGATGATCCTTGAGTCTCCTCAAAAGATGTCTAGTTTGTGGCTCGAAAGATGCTATTTATAGAGCTTTAAAACCCTGAGAATAAGTCCTTTCCGCACAATAAAGCCTAGAGGTGCAAAAATCACATTTTTTTTTTCAGATTTGCGATTAGGGTTTTTCTGGCTGCAGGGTTCTTTAGGGAGATCTTCTAGCGCCATTTCGAATACCCATTTCTTATCCGATTTGGGCCCATAATATATCGTTGGAAAGATAATCAAGTTAACTTCAAAAGTCAAGAAGGAAGTTTCTTCAAATAAAGAATCTAACAAAAAGCTCCAGAGGTCAAATCTTCCTCATTGCTTTTCAACCAGAAATTGATATTTTTGACTCCTAAGTCTTCTTCCATCTTGTGATTATGATTTTGTAAGCTCTTTACCATCATCATTGACATCTTTTGACTTCATTCTCCTTATTGTACCTAAAATTCAAAAACATAAAATAAGTAAACAAGATAAAGATCGAAAACATAACAAAAACTAAAGGTAAAAAGACATAAAATGTATATTTTATAAGCTTATCAAATACCCCCACACTTAGCTTTTTGCTAGTCCTCGAGCAAAACAAAATAAAAATAAAATAAGAAAATCTAATCTAATCCACTTTCGTAGGAAATCACGGTGGCACTTAGCATGTGACACAAGCCTTTAAACCCCTAGGTGTCCCTAGTGGACGAGTTTAGTCTCGTGAGGGTTTACTAGGACGATACCCACAAACATTGAAGACATAAGAAAAACTAAAAAAAAAAATAATAATAATTACAACTAATCATTCCAATATAAATTAGATATAATCATTGGACAAGTCTTATAAACTAATTAATAGCTTAAAGAAATTCACAAAAAATCTTGCTTGAATGTAAATAGTTTGAGTTAAGCCAATATTAACATAACATATTTCAATCAAAATAGTGCATATTCAAACTTAATCTCAACTTCTCACTAGGATACTCTCATGATTTTCACTCTTTAAAGTAGTGGTAAAGTGTTTACACTCAATCAATCTCATGAAAACAGTTATACCATATGCTTGTTTGTCCACTTATTCTCCACTATTTAGAACATGCAACTTCATAAATCAAGAGGTCTTTAATCAAGGTTGTAATGGGGCCAAAGGGTTGTAATGTGGTTAAAGAATAAAAGATAAAAGATATTACAAAGGTTCCAAAGACTTCATAGAATTTAGAGACAAAATAAGATTTTGCAAATAAAACTTCTCAAAACTCTTATAAAGCACATAATAATATAGGCTAAATATTCATGTTGAGCCTTTGCTTCATTCTAACGAACTTTGTAACATCTTTTTCTTTAACCAAAAGTTTAAGAGATGATTTTTTTTTTCTTTTCAATATGGGAATGTATTTGACAATGATCCTTTTTTTTTCTCTTGACTTTTTCTTTTCTTTTCTTTCCCCACACTTATCTTTTGTTTCCAACCCAAATTTTCAACTAAAAATATCCCTTGTTTTTTACAATATATCTCAAAATATATAATCCATCTTTAGAACAAGGGTAAGGATATAAGTATATTTAGGCTAGGTGTAAGTTGTGGTTACCAATAAAATAGCATATTTAATGTAGGCTCAAATTGACTCACTAGTGGGGATGTTCTCTTGGAACATTAATAATGGATGGCTGTTTGGCCCTGGTTATAATCCTAATGCCTCTATCATATTCATGTTATCACATGTATCAATATAGTCTCAAACGGTTTAAAGCAAGTTCTAGAGAATCATGTAATCATAAGAGCACTCAAGAAAGAAACTAGATTGATATGTATAATGCATCAATCATATAGGCTTAAAAACTCACAAGGATGATTATACAAGTCAATTTTAAGTCTAAACATGCTTCTTTCTCAATCAACATATCATATTAACATTGGGTCCATGAAAAATGATATCAAGCTTAATTCTCATGAAAATCTTTTCACTAATAACCAGTTTAGACCTATGCAATTCATATCTCATCATTGTATTAAAAAGGAACTAAAACACACTAAAAATAATAATAATATTAAAGACTCATAAAAAAAATAATAGACAAAAATAAAAGAAATCCTAAATCCTTCCCCCCACACTTAATTCTTACATTGTCCTTAATGTAATGCTATTAACCCAAATGAAAGAATCATGTGTAAGAGAAAAGAACTAATAACATAAGAATAGGAACAACTAAGACTCAAAACAAAATAAACTCATGCAACTTAAATAATCCTAAAATACTAAACAAAAAAATAACAAATAAACATAAGAAATAAAAATAAAAAAAAGAAAAATAATAAAAGAAAAATAATAAAAGAAAAAGGAAAAGAAAGAGAAAGAGAAAAAGAAAGCAAATCTGAATATGGCAGGTTGGAAATTTCTTCTTTAATTGGGCTGCCTTCCCAATTAACACTTGAGTTAGTGTTTTGAACCTAACCAACACCCCTTCTTGGCTTTTTAGGCTTGTCAGGCTCATACATGAAATTTCCCAAATTTATGCGTTTGATAGGAAGCTTTCTTTGCACAACAGTGGATGCATTCCAATTACAAGTATTATTTCATCATCCTTTGTGGTGCATATCTCATCGAGGAATGGAGCATATTTTGATACTTGTTGAATGACATCCACAAACAAGTTGTTTAAGGTTTCCGGCATGTGTTGTTCATGTTCCTCCTCCTTGAACTTTGCAAATCTACTAGGAAAAGATGGAAAAGAAACATTAGTAAAAATTGGAAGCTTAAAAGTTACCCAAAGTGCTGAAATACTCTCTTTCGGAATTGAAGTTTCATTATCTTCAATAGTTGAATCCATCTTTAGTTCTTTCTCATCCTCGGGTTCCCTTGGATTTTATGATTCATCCTCAAGTTGTGTGGCACTAACACTCTCCTTTGGATCAATCATTGATTGGGAAGGGAGTGCTTGAGATCGTTGTGCTACTAATTCCACCGTACTACTAGCCAATAGGCTCATTTGCGTTTCCAAACTCTGGATACTTGCCTTTGTTTCCCTTGTTTCCTGTTGAAGTTGCAAAGTATTAATAACAAGAGAATTGACAAGTTCTTCTAAAGAATTACCTGAGTTTTGAGGTGGTGGCTCAAAAATATCTTGTTGTTGATCCCATGGTTGATTGAAGACAAATTGATTAGTGTAATTAGCATAAGGATCTACTTCTTGATAATCTACCGAGTAGCCATAATGAGTATGATTCCACCATCCCTCATTGTAAGTGTTTGGGAAAGCATCATACTGTTGTCCTTGGAACCCTTGATGGCTTTGGTATTCTCCCACATCATAGGCTGGTTCAAAATTATCTTTTTGGTAGTATGGGCACCAATTGGTTGGATGATCCATCATGAAGCACTTTCCACACTGCCTTGATTGTTGAATCTTACTTATGGCCACTTGTTGAACTATGGAGATGAGATTGTCTAGTTGGTTCTGAAGGTTCTGAAGTTTTGATGTAGCACCTGCCATCTCTTCTTGCTTGAAATTTGAAAACAAAAACCTGTATGTACAAGAAAAATAAAATTAATTACAACAAAAAATAAGAATAAACCAATAAACTAATAGACTAAATAAAACAATCCCAAGCAACGGTGCCAAAAACTTGATGCACCCAAAAGAGTGTATCTTATTTAACCTTGCACTTAAAAAAAGAATCAATTGTAGAGTATAGTGATTAGCAAAGGTCGAGTCCTCAGGGACTGGGTTTTAGTTTATAAGTTAATAGTTTATCACTTAAAAACAAGTAAACAAAAGTAAAAGGGATTTTGAAATCAGATTTAAACTAAAGTTAACAATAAGAATGAGAAAACAAGTAATTAAGAAGAATCAAATATGAAAAATATGGTTAAGGTTTCATTCTCCACCGCTAGACATCATTAAGAATCAATTTCATATCTATCAACATTAATTAGCTATCAAAGTTAACAACCGTAGATAACAACAAGCTCTGTTACCCCAACCTTTCCTTAGTTCGTTGTTAAATAGAACAAGCTCTCTATTTAATCTCTAACTATCAAACAACCTAGAATAAGCTCTCTAAGTTCAATTTAATAGCAGCTTTATGATGAGAAAGATAGGTTGATCTAAGCAACAAACACATAAGCTCGGATTGTTCAACTTAGGTTATGTTCCACTTTGCAATTATTGAAAACTTGACCATAATCATTAATCACAAATTGCCACTTATGAATAGGAAATCAAGACAATTACACGGATCAAGACTCCTAAACTAGCATTAGACAATTATCAAGATTTATCTAGTTGGCCACCTAAACAAATCAAAACATCATCATGAACAATTTTAATGGAAGAACATAAGCAACTTTGATAGAAAACAATGATAGATAGATTCTGAAAATTAATTACATAACATGTCTAGGGCTTTGAAATCACCCTTAACCAAATAAAAGTTTAAGCTAGCATAGGCATAGATAATATATACATAAAACTAAAAAGAAAATAAAAGAATGGAGAAGAAGAAGAAGAATGATGATCCTTGAGTATCCTCAAAAGATGTCTAGTTTGTGGCTCAAAAAATGGTATTTATAGAGCTTTAAAACCCTGAGAATAAGTCCTTGCCGCACAAGTAAGCCTGGAGGTGCAAAAATCACGTTTTTGCCTTTTTTTTTTCAGATTTGTGATTAGGGTTTTTCTGGCCGCAGGGTTCTTTA
Organism: Fremontodendron californicum; assembly: GCA_030761205.1. NCBI lineage: Eukaryota > Viridiplantae > Streptophyta > Magnoliopsida > Malvales > Malvaceae > Fremontodendron > Fremontodendron californicum. The sequence continues at coordinate 9,521,862 of JAULJL010000037.1, forward strand.
GGGAGATCTTCTAGCGCCATTTAAATACCCATTTCTTATCCAATTTGGGCCCATAATATATCGTTGGAAAGATAATCAAGTCAACCTCAAAAATGTAGAAGGAAGTTTCTTCAAATAAAGATTCTAACATCATGTTTTGCTTACAACAAGCTCTAGAGTTCAAATCTGCCTTATTGCTTTTCAACCAGAAATTGATATTTTTGACTCCCAAGTCTTCTTCCATCTTGTGATTATGATTTTGTAAGCTCTTTACCATCATCATTGACACCTTTTGACTTCATTCTTCTTATTGTACCTAAAATTCAAAAACATAATATAAGTAAGCAAGATAAAGATCGAAAACATAACAAAAACTAAAGGTAGAAAGGCATAAAATGTATATTTTATGAGCTTATCATCCTCTTCAAATACCACCCTTTTCTCGGTGACCGAATTCTCTACTGGCCCTTTTTGTTTCATCATGGCACTCATCATTTCCATGAGTTTAGTCATCTGTTCTCGAGACTCCTCTTGAGATTTAGCTAACTGTTCCTGTAGTTCCCTTTGAGTTCTTTCCATTCTTTCAATTCTAGCAAGCTGATCGTTTTCCATAGCTCTGGTTTGAGATCGAGTATTGTAAGGGTGTCGGAAATGCGATTCTTTCTGAGTGCGACCAATTGTAACTTTAGTTTTTGAAAACCATGAATTAGAAATTATTGACACATCTTGTTTTTATGTTTTTAAAAAATGAATGAATGAATGACTAAACGTGAATGAATGAATCAAATAAAATGGATACGTACATGACTACGTATATGAATACGAAGGAATAAATGAATGAACAAGCGAAATGAACAAATAAGTGTTTAAGTGTATGAACATAAACGAATTTCAAAAATGAATGATTCTAAATAGGAGTATTTACAAATGAACAAACAAAACATATAAAATATGAATGTATTTGAATGTATTGGCTCTAGGATGATTTCAAACGAACGGTCTTTCATTGATTTCCTGAAACTAAATACATCACAGATAGAATAAAAAGATCACTGCCTAAGATAAGTCCGTAATTCGCGTTTCAAAATGCTATCACAAAATTAGTCCTATAGTGGCTTCCTCGGATCTTGGACTTTCTTTCACAGTCTCTTTTTGATTGCCTTGCTCTTCAATTTGACCCCTACTCGTTCACGGCCCCTTGACGTGTCAGCAGAAGCATCACCGTGTAAGCTTTCCTTAGATTGCTTCTCTAGTTGATTGGCTCGGGCTTCCTCATACTTCGCTCTCTCTTTCCAGTAGTTATTCTCCTTCTTGAGGTTTTTGACCTCCTGTTCCCACTCCCCGGAAGTCTTAAGATTCCCCTCAAATCTGAGCTCAAAGCGGTACCTCTTGTTCTCCAAATATAATTCTCGAAGATCGCCCTTAGCAGTGTCCCTTTCTCTCTTGATCTTTTCCTTTTCTCTTTCTCGAGAAGATTCCCTATTTTTCATGTCCTCAAGCTTTTCTTGTAGTCGGGCAATCTCCTTGCTCAGCTGGGCCTTTTTTTTTCAAATTCCGCCCTTCCGATTTCTAACTCTGATGGCATTTCACTTGGTGGCGAATTCATGAACTGGACCTCTTCCCCATCTGATGTCAGTAGCCTATCTGGTGTGAACATGTCGGCATATCTGGCCACTTTTATCCGGTGAGTTTTCTTCCATGCTTCAATTACTGCCCGCACCTTTCCAGAATACCCATCCTCTTCATAAGTGAACTTTGATGATCCTAGATTTTGAGTCACGGGTGTAAATTGCCGAGACTCAACCTGTTTTTGCACCAACAGAGGCGTATAACTCATAGACCCCCAAATTTCGAGTAGTGGAACTCCCGAGTTGTCCCCACATCTACACATAATCAGCATAGGAACCATCCATGGAGCTCTCCAAGTCACCATCTCCCCCTTTAGATTTCAAAACATGTTGATCCATTTCTCTTCATCCCCGTCTTCAGGCCAATCATTTTGAAGGAATTACCTAATTGGAACTAAAGACTTCATGTACGGTTTGAAGGAAACCTTTTCTATCTTCCAAAAGTGACTTTGAATCCAAATATAAAGGAGTTGTACACACCCCTTGATTCTCCCTTGTCCTACCCTTTTACAAAAATTCAAAGATCGGATATTTCAGCTATGATGGCCAGAGATGGGTTGGTCTTCTATTCCAACTTTTCAAAGAAATCAAACATGGCTATATCCACGTGACCCAATATCTTCGGGAATATGATTAATACGTAGATGGCAAGAGCGAAGATGTCCCTGGTTCAACAGTCGGAGAGTTTCCCACGGAATGCATCCATTTTTTTGCTTTGTATCCACATGACTCTCAACCCATGTTGCATCCATTCCTGTGATCCTAGCCACTTTCCTCTTAAAACCTGAAAGTTTCACTTCCTTCAAATATACCCGATTAGGATTAGGACATCCAATACATAACAGTGCTGAATATTCTTCAATCAGTGGGGTCATATCCTCCTTGTTAAAAGTAAAACATCTATAAGCAGGATTCCAAAACTGTACTATAGCCTGAATCAACCCACTATTGACCCGAATCGGAATTTAGAGTTTTATATCTCCATATTTTTGAGTGAAGGCTTCTTTCTCTGATACATTCCACTGATTCCAAATGTCGGCTAACCCTCAGAGATTATTCTGTCTAGAATCCACTTTGACCCTTTCTGACAATACTGACACATAATCTTTCTTCAGGCAATCACCATCCTCTTTCTGATCTTTTTCCAACCGTGCCCTGAATACTGCATGATCTTCTATCACTGAAATAACCTGACACTCCATGAAAGTCCTTTGGGTTGATGACTATCCCGAGGCCAATAAACTCCAAGTGTATGATGATGTCTATGATGCATGTCAAAGAAAAGAAAACAGAATGAAATAGATTAGTAAAGAAATGAATTCACAAATATAACATAAATAACAACATTCTTTAAAAAATGTCCCGAAATTTTAACAGAGCTTCGACATTACGACGCTTTTGGGACAAAATAAAAAATTTATTATGAGTGATATGATGTTCGTTCATCATCACCCAATTTGTAAAATCTGACATATAGAAAAATGGTAAAAGGTTGGAAATGTTCTTCCATGTGTTCTTAAACTTCGGGTATCTAACAGAAATCCTGCATGGCTTCACCTAGGTTCACTATATGAAGGTGAATTGGTTCTAAGGCCCCGAATTGTTCTTCACTGTCGCCTATGAAGGCTAGTAAGGCACCCCGATAAAAGCGGGTTCAATTCGTTAGAGTATATTTTCCTATGCCAGTACGGAGGATTATCACGAAGGCATTAGGTACTTTATACTCCGAAAGTGTTTCACTAGCCCATACGGAGGATCATCATGAAGGCGTAGTTACTTTACTCCCACTTAAAAGGACGAAACCCGGGTAGAGAGTTCATGTTATGCAAATGCAAATATAGTGTGTGTGGAGGAACAAAACAAACCTGTCAGCACCTATTCTACACCCCTTATTCTAAATACACCACTAAAATCAAACAAATGTAAAGCATCAGTCAGGGTAACATATAAATATACACAACAAAATAACCAGAGAACAAATAATAATATGAAAGCACATGAAGATGGACATATTTAAAATATTTTATTACTTTCAAAATTCTCTTTATTATTTTAAAAATATGGGAATTAAAATTAAATACCAATTAAACTAACAAAACCGAGACTTAGATAACACACGACTAATTCTAGGCCTGACTCTCTAAAAAATTCCCTAGTGGAGTCGCCAAGCTGTCGCAACCTAAAAAAAAAATAACAATAACAAGTCTCATCGCAAGACTTTATTATTCGTTTTCCTTAGGCGTGACATTTAAAAAAAATGAGGAAAAGTCGACTTAATTCCTCTAGAAAAATGAAGGTGTCGATACGTGATCCTGATCGCGGGGAACCCGTTCAAGTGAGGGGGAAATAGAAGCAGAGGAAAAGACGACTTAATTCCTCTATATTGAAATAAAAGGTCAAGGGTATGAAAAGCAGCCTCGTAAAAAGACATGGAGTTGCCACCAATATTTTTTAGCTAGGTGTGATCGGCCACCTATCCAAACCGGTTTTGTAATACATTTTAAAATTAATTAAAACATTCTTAAAACCAATTTCATGTCTGCGTTATAAACCAAAGAAAATCAAAGAATTGGGTTCGGGACTCAGTTACGTGTGGGGAAGGATTAGCACCCCCACAATGCCCGTACATAATAGGTACCTTATTAATCGTGTGTTATTTTGAGTCTCGGTAAAAAAGTCGGTTTTAATTTAGTATTTCTAGTTAATTCCCAATTTAAAGAAAAATAATTCCATTTTTAATTGAAAATGATATGGAATTTATTAATTCAAAATTTTCCTATATTCCCCGAAAAAATCGGCAAAATATAGAAATTTTTGTTCATTTGGAAAACTTTCCGAATCATTCTCGTTTTTTGAAAGAAAGATATTCCTTTATTAATTATAATTGATGATATTCCCTCCAGCAAACCCGGTAGAGAACTCATGAATTATTTTAACTCGGGAATATCTTTATTTTTATTGAAAATCATTATCTTTTTCAAAACATTTAAAAATATGAACATGTATGACATAAATAAAATGACATGGCAAAGTCTAGATAATATAATGTAACCTAAATGATAGGACATAATTTAAATGGCATAATATATTCTAGGTAAAATGAATAATCCTAAGTATCATGGTATATCCTAAATGAGATAAAATGATTTAAATGACATGGCAATTTTAAATGATATGGCATATTTTAAATGACATGGCATGTTATAAATAAAATAACCTAAATGCATATGATCTAAATGACATGAAATTAAAATAATGCTAACATATATATGCATGAAAATGAAAATAAAAATAATAATGCATGAACATAGTAAATGCTAAACAATATGACAAAAAAACTAAATAAAAAGCATAGGATATCATGAAACATTCAAAATCATATGGCAAACAATATAAGATCATAAAATGTGAATCAAAATAATAATAATACCATGGAAAATATCATAGCAAAAATCACACATTTAAATAAAATGCATGAACATGGAAAATGCGATGCATAAAAATGTATTTTTTCCTCTAAATAAAGAAATCCGTATATCTAAAATGATATCTGGCTACCTTAGAAAAATATGTCAAATTAGATTTTCTAAAAAAAATAAAAACTTTGTGATTGTTTGAAAACAATTTTGAGGAAAACTTGAAAAAAAATTAAAACCCTTACCAAACCCTTTTAAAATGGCTCTAATTTCCTAAGTTTAAAATCTCGGACTTAACCACCCTTAAACCGAGATTTATAAAATCATTTTTAAAGTTTAAAAAGGCTTAGAAACTACCCTAAGACAGTAGCTAAATATTCTAACCAACCTCCTCTAAATGCCTTAGCCAAATTCAACCATTATTCCTCTTTTGATTTCAAATCTGCCTCTACTATCCGGTTTTTCCACACAATTTTTAGCCTATTTTAAAAAAATAAAAAACTCTAAAAAAAATACTGGAGACTCAGAACATGTAAATATACATGATAAAAAATTGGCTTAATTATTTGACTAAATATGACTGCCCAAAAAAATCAGAGATGTTCGAGTATTGGGTGAAAAAAAGCTGTTTATCAAAATACATTTTTTGCCTTTAATAAATTCATTCGAAAACCAAAGTAGAAATTATTGGAAATCATCCTAAAGACCTATGGACAGTAGCTAAACATTTAAGTAAAAAAAAAATCACAAAGGTAGAACAATCAATTTGACAATTCCTTAATTTTCCACAAGTATGCTCAAGAGAGCATGACTTTGAGCCATTAATTGGCCAAAGTCACAAATCAAGTGGCAATGTGATAACTCGTATAATTATATAGTTTTTAGTTATGTTTTATTATTGTTTTGTGTCAAATACGAGTTATTATTGTTTAGTCTTATTTGGGTTTATGATCTTTTATATTTTTATGTAATTTGGTGTTTTTCACAAGTTTCTTTGAGTCATTTCAGATTACTAGAATTAAGGGCAAATCCAGTTCAGTTCCAGTTCCGACACCTTTTGCCATATCAGCTATATCTGAAGTTTCACTGAAGCAATAAGGCTGAAATTTTATCCGTGCAAATTTAAGAGGCATATATATCTTTTTCATGTTTTACACTTCTTGAAACGGAGTCGTTTTCCCTAGCGAAATCAACCATCAAGTTGGCTGATGTGCAATGACGTCTGTCCTGAGCAGGTTTCGAATTTTGACCATATCGTCCGATACACAGCAGAAAATGAGCTGATTCCAACGGCTATGGATCACTAACAGGTAGGGGAACATTTGTCTAGAAGACCATGTGATCCGATAAAGCCTCCAATATTGAAGAAATCGACCATCAAGTTGGCTGATGTGCAATGACGTCTGTGCTGACCTGTTTTCGTATTTTGCCCATATCTTCTTCTCCACATCAGCAAATGAGCTGATTCCAACGGCTATGAATCAGTAACTCATAGGGGAACATTGTTCTAGAAGACCATGTGATCAGATCAGGCCTCCAAGATTGACAAAATCGACCATCAAGTTGGCTGATCAAAATGGTCATACAATATGACGAAAATTGTTAGAAAAATGCACCCACCTATTATACCTACCTTTGAAATTTGTAAAGCTTGTCTCTTGTCATTTAACCCTCCAAAATGTGTATAAATAGAGGGCCTTGGATGATTGTAGGGGATCATATTGTACATAGGTAGGATATTAGCCATTTTAATAAAATTCTCTAAGTTTTCTTCTTCTTTCTTTTCTCTAGCTTTCTTTCTTTTCTCTAGTTTTCTTTTTCTTTAGAGAGAGCAAGAGGTTGGATAATTAATATTCTTCCTCTTCTTCTTTCTTTCTTTTATTTTCTTCTTAGATTTTCTTTAATTTTATGTTTATGTTTACAATGCCTATGCTAGGCTAAACTTCTATTTGGTTAAGGGTGATTTCAAAGCCCTAGACATGTTTTGTGATTGATTTTCAGATTCTATCTATCATTAATTTTCTATCAAAGTTGCTTATGTTCTTCTACAAGAATTGTTCATGATGTTGTCTTGATTTATTTAGGTGTACAACTAGATAGATCTTGATAATTATCTATTGCTAGTTTAGGAGTCTTGATCCGTGTAATTGTCTTGATTTCCTATTCATAAGTGGCAATTTGTGATTAATGATTATAGTCAAGTTTTCAATAATTGCAAAGTGGAACATAACCTAAGTTGAACAATCCGAGCTTATGTGTTTGTTGCTTAGATCAACCTATCTTTCTCATCATAAAGCTGCCATTAAATTGAATTTAGAGAGCTTATTCTAGGTTGTTTAATGGTTAGAGATTAAATAGAGAGCTTGTTCTATTTAACGACAAACTAAGGAAAGATTGGGGTAACAGAGCTTGTTGTTATCTACGGTTGTTAACTTCGATAGTTGGTTGATATTGATAGATCTGAAATTGATTCTTAATGATGTCTAGTGGTGGAGAATGAAACCTTAGCCATATTTTTCATATTTGATTCTTCTTACTTACTTGTTTTCTTACTTTTAGTTTGCTTATTTTTTATATTTATTTTTATTGGCTGGTTATACCGCCTAATTTGTATATTAACTTTGTTTTATTTTTATTGGCTGGTTATACCGCCTAATTTAGTATATATATTTTTATTGGCTGGTTATACCGCCTAATTTAGTATATATATTTTTATTGGCTGGTTATACCGCCTTGCATCTTATTCTTATTATTTACTTTAGTTTAAATCTGGCTTCAAAAACCCCTTTTCTTTTATTGTTCTTGAATTTAAGTTTTAAACTATTAACTTATAAACTAAAACCCAATCCCTGAGGACTCGACCCTTGCTAACTACTATACTTACAATTTATCTTTTTAGTGCAAGGTTAAATAAGATACACTCTTTTGGGTGCATCAAGTTTTTGGCGCCGTTGCCGGGGATTGTTTTCTTTAGTTTATTTGTTACTTGGTTTATTCTTATTTTCAGTTCTAATTAGTTCTATTTTCTTGTACATACAAGTTTTGTTATCAAATTTTGAAAAAAAAAAAAAAATTGATGGAATTGAGCAATCTAACGCTTGAAGAGTTGGTGGCATACATGAACATGGAGAATCAACAAGCCAATCTCACCTTCCCAGTTCAACAATTTGCCATGGGAGGATGTCAAGGCCATCAAGCGTTCCAAGACCAACAGTATGATCATTACTCAAACACTTACCATGAGGGATGGTGGGATCATACTAATTATGGCTACTCGAAAAATTACCAAGAAGTAGATCCTTATGCCAATTACACTCATCCATCTAGCTTCAATCAATCATGGTCCCAAGAACCAGATCTTTTTCAACCACCACATATGACTCAAAACTCAGGTACTTCTTTAGAAGATCTTGTCTATTCTCTTGTTACTGATACATTGCAATTTCAACAGGAAACAAGGGCAAGCATCCAGAGTTTGGAAAAGCAAATGATCCAATTGACTAGTAGTATGGTGGGATGGGTAGCACAAAGATCTGAAGAACTCCCTGCCCAAACGATGATTAACCCAAAGGAGAATGCTACGATTGTGACCTTGAGGAATGAGGAACAAGATGAGGATGAGACAAAATTAGAGATGGATTCTATTCTTGAGGATAATGAAGCCACAAATCCAAATAAGAGTATTTCGGCACCTGAGGTAACGTTTAAGGTTCCACTTTTTACTAATGTTTCTTCTCCACCTTTTCCTAGTAGATTTGCAAAGTTCATGGAGGAAGAACATGAACAACACATGCCAAAAACCTTAAACAACTTGTTTGTGGATGCCATTCAACAAGTATCAAAATATGCTCCATTCCTCGAAGAGATATGCACCACAAAGGATGATGGAATAATACTTGTAATGGAGAATGCATCCACTGTTGTGCAAAGAAAGCTTCCTCTCAAACGCATAAATTTGGAAAATTTCATGTATGAGCCTGACAAGCCTAAAAAGCCAAGAAGGGGTGTTGGTTAGGTTCAAAACACTAACTCAAGTGTTAATTGGGAAGGCAACCCAATTAAAGAAGAAATTGCCAACCTTCCATATTCAGATTTGCTTTCTCTTTCTTTTCCTTTTCCTTTTCTTTTATTATTTTTATTTTTATTGTTTTTATTTTTATTTTTTATGTTTACTTGTTAATTTTTGTTTAGTATTTTAGGATTATTTAGGTTGCATGAGTTTGTTTTGTTTTGAGTCTTAGTTGTTCCTATTCTTATGTTATTAGTTCTTTTCTCTTACACATGATTCTTTCATTTGGGTTAATAGACTTACATTGAGGACAATGTAAGAATTAAGTGTGGGGGGAATGATTTAGGATTTCTTTTATTTTTGTCTACTATTTTTTTTATGAGTCTTTATTATTATTATTTTTAGTGTGTTTTAGTTCCTTTTTAATACAATGATGAGATATGAATTGCATAAGTCTAAAACAGATTTATTAGTGAGAAGATTTTCATGAGAATTGAGCTTGATGTCAACCTTTTTATGAGCCAATGTTAATATGATATGTTGATTGAGAAAGAAGCATGTTTAGACTTAATCTGACTTGTATAATCATCCTTGTGAGTTTTTGAGCCTATAATGATTGATGCATTATACAAATCAATCTAATTTCTTTCTTGAGTGCTCTTATGATTACATGATTCTCTAGAACTTGCTTTAAACCATTTTGAGACTATATTGATGCATGTAACAACATGAATATGATAGAGGCATTAGGACTTTTTAACTAGGGCCAAACAGCCATCCCTTATTGATGTTCCAAGAGAACATCCCTCTAGTGAACCAATTTGAGCCTACATTGAATAAGCTATTTATTTGGTAACCACATCTTACACCTAGCCTAAACACATTTATATCTTTACCCTTGTTCTAAAGATGGACTAGAATGTTTGAGACATATTGCAAAAACAAGGGATATTTTTTGAAAATTTGGGTTAGAACAAAAGGTAAGTGTGGGGGAGGAGAAAGGCAAAAGTCAAGAGAAAAATAGAGGGAATATTGCCAAATACATTCCCATGTGAAAAAAAAAAAAAAAATTTTTGAATAATCTCTTGAACTTCTAGTTAAAGAAAAGAAAAAGATGTTCGAAAGTTGGTTAGAATGAAGTAAAGGCTCAACATGAAATATTCAGCCTATGTGATTATGTACTTCTAAAGAATATTGAGAAAGTTTTATCTGCAAAATCTTATTTTGTCTCTAAATTCTATGAAGTCTTTGGAATATTTGTGATATCTTTTCCTTTTTATTCTTTAACCACATTATTACCTCTTGGCCCCATTACAACCTTGATTAAAGACCTCTTGATTTATGAAGTTGCATGATCTTTTAGTGGAGAATAGGTAGACAAGCAAGCATATGGTAGAACTATTTTCATGAGATTGATTGAGTGTAAACACTTTACCACTACTTTAAAGAGTGAAAATCATGAGAGTATCCCATATGAGAAGTTGAGATTAAGTTTGAATGTGCACTATTTTGATTGAAATATGTTATGTTAATATTGGCTTAACTCAAACAATTTACATTCAAGCATGATTTTTTGTGAAATTCTTTAAGCTATTGATTAGTTTATAAGACTTGTTCAAAGATTGTCTCTAATTTATATTGAAAGGAATAGGAGTAAATATTTTTAGTATATGTAGTTTATTTATATTTTAGTTTTTCAATGTTTGTGGGTATCGTTCTAGTAAACCCTCACGAGACTAAACTCGTCCACTAGGGACACCTAGGGGTTTAAAGGCTTGTGTCACATGCTAAGTGCCACCGTGATTTCCTACGAAAATGGATTAGATTAGATTTTCTTATTTTATTTTTATTGAGTCGTTGCTAGGGACTAGCAACAATCTAAGTGTGGGGGTGTGATAACTCGTATAATTATATAGTTTTTAGTTATGTTTTATTATTGTTTTGTGTCAAATACGAGTTATTATTGTTTAGTCTTATTTGGGTTTATGATCTTTTATATTTTTATGTAATTTGGTGTTTTTCACAAGTTTCTTTGAGTCATTTCAGATTACTAGAATTAAGGGCAAATCCAGTTCAGTTCCAGTTCCGACACCTTTTGCCATATCAGCTATATCTGAAGTTTCACTGAAGCAATAAGGCTGAAATTTTATCCGTGCAAATTTAAGAGGCATATATATCTTTTTCATGTTTTACACTTCTTGAAACGGAGTCGTTTTCCCTAGCGAAATCAACCATCAAGTTGGCTGATGTGCAATGACGTCTGTCCTGAGCAGGTTTCGAATTTTGACCATATCGTCCGATACACAGCAGAAAATGAGCTGATTCCAACGGCTATGGATCACTAACAGGTAGGGGAACATTTGTCTAGAAGACCATGTGATCCGATAAAGCCTCCAATATTGAAGAAATCGACCATCAAGTTGGCTGATGTGCAATGACGTCTGTGCTGACCTGTTTTCGTATTTTGCCCATATCTTCTTCTCCACATCAGCAAATGAGCTGATTCCAACGGCTATGAATCAGTAACGCATAGGGGAACATTGTTCTAGAAGACCATGTGATCAGATCAGGCCTCCAAGATTGACAAAATCGACCATCAAGTTGGCTGATCAAAATGGTCATACAATATGACGAAAATTGTTAGAAAAATGCACCCACCTATTATACCTACCTTTGAAATTTGTAAAGCTTGTCTCTTGTCATTTAACCCTCCAAAATGTGTATAAATAGAGGGCCTTGGATGATTGTAGGGGATCATATTGTACATAGGTAGGATATTAGCCATTTTAATAAAATTCTCTAAGTTTTCTTCTTCTTTCTTTTCTCTAGCTTTCTTTCTTTTCTCTAGTTTTCTTTTTCTTTAGAGAGAGCAAGAGGTTGGATAATTAATATTCTTCCTCTTCTTCTTTCTTTCTTTTATTTTCTTCTTAGATTTTCTTTAATTTTATGTTTATGTTTACAATGCCTATGCTAGGCTAAACTTCTATTTGGTTAAGGGTGATTTCAAAGCCCTAGACATGTTTTGTGATTGATTTTCAGATTCTATCTATCATTAATTTTCTATCAAAGTTGCTTATGTTCTTCTACAAGAATTGTTCATGATGTTGTCTTGATTTATTTAGGTGTACAACTAGATAGATCTTGATAATTATCTATTGCTAGTTTAGGAGTCTTGATCCGTGTAATTGTCTTGATTTCCTATTCATAAGTGGCAATTTGTGATTAATGATTATAGTCAAGTTTTCAATAATTGCAAAGTGGAACATAACCTAAGTTGAACAATCCGAGCTTATGTGTTTGTTGCTTAGATCAACCTATCTTTCTCATCATAAAGCTGCCATTAAATTGAATTTAGAGAGCTTATTTTAGGTTGTTTAATGGTTAGAGATTAAATAGAGAGCTTGTTCTATTTAACGACAAACTAAGGAAAGATTGGGGTAACAGAGCTTGTTGTTATCTACGGTTGTTAACTTCGATAGTTGGTTGATATTGATAGATCTGAAATTGATTCTTAATGATGTCTAGTGGTGGAGAATGAAACCTTAGTCATATTTTTCATATTTGATTCTTCTTACTTACTTGTTTTCTTACTTTTAGTTTGCTTATTTTTTATATTTATTTTTATTGGCTGGTTATACCGCCTAATTTGTATATTAACTTTGTTTTATTTTTATTGGCTGGTTATACCGCCTAATTTAGTATATATATTTTTATTGGCTGGTTATACCGCCTAATTTAGTATATATATTTTTATTGGCTGGTTATACCGCCTTGCATCTTATTCTTATTATTTACTTTAGTTTAAATCTGGCTTCAAAAACCCCTTTTCTTTTATTGTTCTTGAATTTAAGTTTTAAACTATTAACTTATAAACTAAAACCCAATCCCTGAGGACTCGACCCTTGCTAACTACTATACTTACAATTTATCTTTTTAGTGCAAGGTTAAATAAGATACACTCTTTTGGGTGCATCACAATGACATGAAATGCATGAATATACAGCAAATGAAATGTATGAAATGCATGGTCTAAAGGTCTAAATGGTAAAGGAAATGCATGACAATTCAAGACAACCTAAATGCCTAGCATGAATTTGCATGGCAATAAATGCTATCCTAACTCAATATGCATGCAATGCTTGATAATGCAAATATGACTTGGACCATGTTATGAATATGCATGAAAATGCTAATGTGACCAAAGACCTAAATAGCATAGTAAGGCATGACAATACCAATGTGATTTAAGACTCAATATGCATGGCAATACCAATATGGCCTAGACCTAAAATGTAATGAGCATGCATAGCAATACTATGAACATACAATGACCAATGAAACTAATGTCAATGCTGGAACAAATAGCAACTAATACACAATTTCAAGATATAATAATGCAAAGCATGTTACCTAAACAAAATGCAAATGCATGACAAGGCAAGGGATGCATGAAGAGGCCAAATGATCACATGAGACTCTAATGCAATCCTATTTACTAAATGGCATAAGTACATGACAAATCATATTAAAATGCATAATGTCATGACATTTTCATAAGCATATAACATACTAAAATCAAAATGCACAAGCTCATGGCATGGAAATACAAACAAGTTAAGAAACAAAAGAAAAATGCACATGCAAGGCACACAAAAAGGAGTTGCCGAATGGTCATGGAAAAAAAGAATGATGGCATTTTATCATAGCATTTTCATAAGCACATGGCATACTAAAATCAAAATATACAAGTTCATGGCATGGAGATGCAAACAAGTTAAGAAGTAAAAGAAAAATGCACATGCAAGGCATACAAAATGGAGTTGCCGAATGGTCATGAAACAAAACCCAAAAAAAATGCAAACATGTAAGATATGATACATGAAAAAAATGCACAACATGAGTATATGAACAACAATGGCCGAATATGCAAGGATGCAATATCAAGCATGGAAATGAAATATATAAGTAAATATAGCATAGAAAATAATGTAAAGAACACATATATAAAAGATTTAACATAGACATGCAAAACAAATAACAAGCAAAAATAGTAAGTAGAACAAGGAAAGTTAAGCTCCATGGTTGGTATCAAATGGGCATAGCCTCTCACCTTACCATAATCACTTGGTCTTGCCAAGATCATGAAGCCTTTCCATCTCAATAAAAAAAAAAAATAAACCATGTAAAATAGAAAATAAGGTAAGCTTCATGGTAGGTAAAAATGGGCATAGCCTTTCTCCAAACCATGGTCACTTGGTCTAGCCAAGATCATGTAGCCATTTCAACCTTTTTTGCTTCATATTTTGTAAAAAATCAGAACCTTAGAATACTCTAAAAACCTTGTAAAAAGCATTTTTCACAACAACATGCAAGGAAGAAAAAAAAAAGGAAGAGAAAGCAAGTAAATGTGCCATAATCGGCCATAGCATGAAACCATAGAAAAAAATTGTTTTCTAGCATTTTAATATAGAAGAAGAGATGAAAACATAAGTAAACATTAAAAAAACTTTATTTCTATGAAAAATGTAGTAGGAAAACATGATAGAAAATCAAGAAACACCATGGAAATCAAGAAGAAAGCTAGGCTAGAGCTTGGTAGAGATGACTACCTTCAAGCTCTCTATTGAAAATCTTTTTTTTTCTTTCTTTCAAAACCTTTTTTTTGCCAAATTGGCTAATGTTTCCAGCCAAAAAACTTTTGAAAAATGAAATCCTCCCCCTCCCTTTAGCCTTGGCCGAATGGCCCTCTAGCCCTTGGATGGGAATTGCACTTTTTCTCCTCCAATCTTGGCCTTTAGATTGAGATATTTTGATGACATCATAAAAATGTCATCTTGCCAATTGATAGCAGCCCTTAAGATGTGTACTCAGCCCTTGTAGTAACCTTAGCCATTAGATGCAAAAAGAGGACCAATCCCATGCACTCCCTTGCTTGCCCCTCTTGAGTGCCTACCCTTGGATGAGTTGTGCTCTTCCATTCTTTGTCAGTGGATGAGGCCAACATAAAAATGACATCTTGTAGATTAAATCCATCCCTCAACATGTGTACTCAGCCCTTGTAGATGGCCTAAGCCATTGGATGAAAAGAGATAATCCCATGCACTCCCTTGCTCAACCGAATGGATGCTCAACCTTGGATAAATTGTGCTCATCTTTTTTCTTCCACTCTTGGCCATTAGATGACGGTTCTTTTATGACAAATAAAAATTTCATTTTGGCATTTAAACTTGGCCATTGGATGGTGCATTCAACTTTCCCATAAGGCACCTAAGCCATTGGATGAAGGGGGGACCATTTGCAAGGTGTCAGTGGTAGCATGTGGCTTGATAGTGACTAGGGAATTAAATTGTTCAAGCTTCCTTCTTCTCCCCTATATTGGCTGACCAAGGGAAGAAAAAATCCCAGCAATTTCTTCTTCTTTCATATTTTCATCAATTACAAATTTGCCCTTTTTGTTTTTTTTTTTGGTGAAATAACCTTTTTGCCCTCCGAACTTAAATAAATAGTAAACAGACTCCAAATTTGAATTTTCTTTTTTCAATACTTCTAAAATAATAAAACCCTAATTCTCGGTTTTCTTTAGAATTAATTTTTCTATCAATTTTTCTTCCAAGTGGCTTCTTCATTACCCGTAGTCAGTACTTATCTTTCATCTGGAACCTTCAATTCCGACTAATTTGATCGTTTAAGCCCTTTTCCCCAAATTTCTCGAACTATGGTTTTTTTTCTACTTAGATTCCATAATCCAACTTTCGACCTCCATATCTTTCAATGTAGACCTTGGATTATCAAAATTTTTTCACCATTTTTCAATTGAACCTCAAATCTTGATTTTGAAAGTGGGTTGACTTTTTCAGTAGTTGATTTTTTTGGGGTTGACTTTTTTTGTCTATTTTCTTAGACTAAGTCCCTCGGAGTACCACTTGCAGGATGAGAAAAGCCTTTTAGCATTCTGAAACATCAATTTAATAAGAAAACGTACCTGATTTAGGGGTCCGAACAAAATTAGGTATCTACAACCACCGTGCAGCTTGACAGCATCTAAGAAATATCCACTAGCAATTTGGACAGGGTTGCCAAGGGCATCACATTTAATGAAGAACCATTGTCCAAAAGGACCCTTGGTACTATGTGCCCTTTGCAAGTGGTAGTTATGTGAAGAGCCTTTGTTGACCCAATACCATTGGGTGGTATTTCCTCATAACTAAAATATTTATGGTCGTCTGCCTCGATGTTTCCCACCAGCCTGTCTAATTTTTCTATCGATAGCCATAAATGCCTGATTCAACACTCTCAATAGGGTATTTCTGTGTGGCTCCGAGTTCAAAAGCAAAGATAAGATTGAAATTCTAGCTGGTTGATGTTACAGTTGCTCAACCACACTATACTCACTATGCTTTATGAATTTTAAGAACTCGCAAGCTTTCTTCTCATTCACTGGCTCTTTTATCCTATTTACCGGGGCTGACCCCCTTTCTACTTCTTTTGACAAATCCATCTCAATATGGATTGGTTCAGCTACTTTCTTCCCTTTGTCCATTCCTCTATCTTTTCCTGTTAATCCCGTTTCAACAGCCTCAGGAGCATAACACCTTCCACTTTGTGTTAAGTGCCCCACACCTATGATATGTTGCTGACTCGAAGACCCAGGCATAACCATGCTGTAATCATATTGCCACGATGCAGCTTTGTTTTCTTTGTATGAAAAAGAAAGAGGCAAATTAATGATTAACTTAGGCGTACTTTCCTCAATGACTGGCATAACTTTCTCCTCTGGTTCATCATAATAGATGATCAAGGGTCTTCCTACCCATAGCCAGCTGCATTCTCAATAACCTCTACTTCCTCCTCTGTCTTCTCGTAAAACTGGGCCTCCCCATCATACATCATCTTTTGGACTTTAGCCAAAAAGTCCCCGCAGTCCATTATGATATGATCTCCATACCTATGGAACGGGCACCAATTCTACACCCTCTTTGCAACCATTTTTAAACTATCTGCATCCCCCATCATTCCTGCCTTAACCATCTCGACCCATAGTGTCAACATTGGAGTCTTGACTTCCCTGGCATCCCTTTTTACCCTTCTGACTTCCCCTGTCCATACTGCATTTACCCAATTCTCAACATGATCGAGCAATGGGTTTCCCGCTATATTCTGCCCACTCTTTGACCCAAACTTCACAACTCTAGCGTTGATCAGGCTTTGGACTTTCTTTTTGAAGGCCAGGCAATCTTCAGTCGAATATCCTTGAATTCTTGCATGGTACGCGCAGTTAGTATTTGCATTGTACCACCTTGGATATGGCGGTGTCAGAGGTTTGAGGTATACGGGTGCAACAAGTTGACCCTGCAATAGTTTGGGATATAAATCACCATAGGTGGTAGGAATCAGATCAAATTGGGGTTTTTGATCTTTCCTTAGTGAACGTTGGTCATTGCGCCTGGTTCCCTGAGTCTTTGGGACAGTGTTTCGGGGAAGGTTTATCTATGGGGATATGCCAGCTGGAAACGGCTGTTGTGGTATATTGGTATAAGGGAAGGGATTTTGGGTAAGGGGGTTCACTTTGAGGTAGTAACGATTATACCCCGGGTAAGTGTGTAGGGTGTAGGAGGTGCATAAGATGTAGTAAGCGTATAAGGCCTTGGTGGTGTATATGGTGTGAGAGGTGTATATGGGTATTGATTGATACTAACTGCGTGGGTCTCCTCTTTCTTCCTGGCAGGGAATGCCTTTTTCAGAATATTCCTTGAAACTCTCAGTAGTCCTCTTTTCCATGTTCTGTAGTGACAGCCTATCAGGTACCATGTCAAATACATGCTTATAATACTCCATGAAAGCCCTAGCTAAATCCGTCCATGAATGAATCTTGGTACGACTCAGTTGATTGTACCATCAAGTTGCAAACCCTATCAAGGTATCTTGGAAACAATGGATAAGCAGTTTTTCATTATCATCGTGCCCCGTCATTCTTCTGCAGTACATGGTCAGATGTGCTGATGGGTTGGTAGTCCCATTGTATTTCTCAAAGTCTGGTACTTTGAACTTTGGGGGAATTACCAAATCATGTACTAAACTCATCTTTTTGGCATCCAGACTGCCAAATAACTCCGCCCCTTCAACGGCTCTCAGCCTCTCCTCCAGCAGCTGATATTTTTTCTGTGATTTTGCCATTTCTACCCTCTTCAGCTCAGTCATCTTTGCTTTTTCCTTCTCAGCTAGTTCCTCAAAGTCTGGAACATTAACATCATTTGGGTCAGCTCCCATATTACCTCTTTCGGGAACATAGTTCTGTGCCTCAGTAGCTGGCTGGATATAAACATAGGAGGCTGCCCCAATTGGCAGCTCTTGGCCCTTTTGCTGTATGTTTTCAGGTTGATCCTCTTCAATTACCACCCTTTTCCTAGTGATCGAATTCTCTCCCGGCCCTTTTTGTTTCATCATGGCACTTATCATTTCCATGAGTTTAGTCATCTGTTCTCGTGACTCCTCTTGAGATTTAGCCAACTGTTCCTGGAGTTCCCTTTGAGTTCTTTCCGTTCTTTCAATTCTAGCAAGCTGATCATTCTCCATAGCTCTGGCTTGAGATCGAGTGTTGTAAAGGTGTCAAAAATTTGATTCTTTCTGAGTGCGACCAATTGTACATTTAGTTTTGAAAACCATGAATTAGAATTTATTGACACATCTTTTTTTATGTTTTAAAAAAAAATGAATGAATGACTAAATGTGAATGAATGAATCAAATAAAATGAATAAGTACATGACTACGTATATGAATATGAATGAATAAATGAACGAACAAGAGAAATGAACAAATAAGTAGTTAAGTGTATGAATATGAATGAATGAACAAGTAAAAGGAATAAATAAGTGGTTAAATGTATGAATATGAATGAATGAACAAGTAAAAGGAATAAATAAGTGGTTAAGTGTATGAATATGAATGAATGAACAAGTAAAAAGAATAAATAAATGGTTAAGTGTATGAATATTAATGAATTTAAAAAATGAATGATTATAAATATGAGTAAATGTACAACTGAACAAACAAAATATATAAAATATGAATGCATTTGAAAGTATTGGCCCCGGGATAATTTCAACCGAAGGGTCTTTCATTGATTTCCTGGAACTAAATACATCACAGATAGAGTAAAAAGATCACTGCCTAAGATAAGCCCGTAATTCGCCTTTCAAAGTGCTATTACAAAATTAGTCCTATAATGACTTCTCCGGATCTTGGACTTTCTTTCACTGTCTCCTTTTGATTGCCTTGTTCTTCAATCTGACCCCTACTTGTTCACGGCCCCTTGACATGTTAGTAGAAGCATCAACGTGTAAGTTTTCTTTACCTTGCTTCTCTAGTTGATTGGCTCGGGCTTCCTCATGCTTCGCTCTCTATTTCCAATAGTTATTCTCATTCTTGAGGTTTTTGACCTCATGCTCCCATTCCTCTGAAGTCTTGAGGGTCCCCTCAAATCTGAGCTCGAAGCGGTACCTCTTGTTCTCCAAGTGTACTTCCTGAAGATCGCCATTAGCAGTGTCCCTTTCTCTCTTGATCTTTTCTTTTCTCTTTCTCGAGCTGATTCCCTATTTTTCATTTCCTCAAGCTCTTCTTGTAGTCGGGCAATCTCTTTGCTCTTCTGGGCCTTTTTTTTTTCAAATTCCGCCCTTGCGATTTCTAGCTCTGATGGCATTTCCCTCGGTCGCGGATTAATTAACTAGACCTCTTCCCCATTTGGTGTCAACAGCCTATCATTAACCCTTAATTCCCTCCATACCAGGTAATCAGGTGCGATGATGTTGGCATAGCTGACCATTTTTGTCCGGTGAGTTTTCTTCCATACTTCAATCACTGCCTGCACCTTTCCAGAATATCCGTCCTCTTCATAATTGAACTCTGATGATGCTAGCTTATGAGTCACAGGTGTCAATTGCCGAGACTCAACCTGTCTTTGCACCAACAGAGGCACAGAACTCACAGACCCCCAAATTTCGAGTAGTGGAACTCCCGGGTTGTTCCCACATTTATACATAATCGGCATAGGAACCATCCATGGAGCTCTCCAATTCACCATCTCGCCTTTTAGATTCTGAAACATGTTGAACGATTTCTCTTCATCTCCGTCTTCAGGCCAATCATTTCGAAGGAATTCCCTAATCGAAACTAAAGACTTCATGTATGTTTTGAAGGAAACCTCTTCTACCTTCCAAAAGTGACTTTGATACCAAATATAAAGGAGTTGTACACTCCCCTTGATTCTCCCTTGTCCTTCCCTTTTACAAAAATTCAAAGATCGAATAGTTTCGTCTATGATGGCCGGAGATGGGTTGATCTTCTGTTCCAACTTTTCAAATAAATCAAACACGGCTATATCCACATGACCCAATATCTTCGGGAATATGATTAATCCGTGGATGGCTAGAGCGAAGATGTCCCGGGCTTTTTCTTTGTCGGAATAACCCAATATCAATTGTCGGAGAGTTTCCCACGGAATGCATCCATTTTTCTGCTTTGTATCCACATGACTCTCAACCTATGCTGTATCCATTCCTGTGATCCTAGTCACTTTCCTCTTAAAGCCTGAAGGTTTCACTTCCTTCAAATATACCCGATCAGGATTAAGACATTCAATACGTAACAGTGCTGAATATTCTTCAATCAGTGGGGTTATATCCTCCTTGTTAAAAGTAAAACATCTATAAGCAGGATTCCAAAATTGTACCATAGCCTGAATCAACCCAATATTGACCCTAATAGAAATTAAGAGTGCTATATCTCCATATTTTTGAGTGAAGGCTTCTTTCTCTGATATATTCCACTGATTTCAAATGTCGGCTAACCCACGGAGGTTATTCTATCTAGAATCCACTTTGACCCTTTCCGGCAATACTGACACATAATCTTTCTTCAGGCAATCACCATCCTCCCTCTGATCTTTTTTCAGCCGTGCTCTAACTACTGCATGATCTTCTATCACTGAAATAACCTGACACTCCACAAAAGTCCTTTGGGTTGATGACTATCCTTAGGCCAATAAAATTCAAGTGTATGATGATGTCTATGATGCATGTCAAAGAAAAGAAAACAAAAAGAAATAGATTAGTGAAGAAATGAATTCACAAATATAACATTAATAAAATGTTTTTTTTTTTTAAATGTCCCAAAAATTTTAACAGAGCTTCGGCTTTATGACGCCTTAGGGACAAAATAATAAATTTATTATGAGCGATATGATGTTCGTTCATCATCACCCAATTTGTAAAATCTAACATATAGAAAGATGGTAAAAGGTTGGAAATGTTCCTCCATCCGTTCTTAAACTTCGGGTATCTAACAGAAATACAGCATGGCTTTGCCTAGGTTCACCATATGAAGGTGAATCGGTTCTAAGGCCCCGAATTGTTCCTCACTGTCGCCTGTGAAGGCTAGTAAGGCACCCTGATAAAAGCGGGTCCAATTCGTTAGAGTATATTTTCCTATGCCCATAAGGAGGATTACCACGAAGGCATTAGGTACTTTATACTCCGAAAGTGTTTCACTAGCCCATACGGAGGATCATCACGAAGGCGTAGTTGCTTTACTCTCACTTAAAAGGATGGAACCCGGGTAGAGAGTTCATGTTATGCAAATGCAAATATAGTGTGTGCGGAGGAACAAACAAACCTATCACCATCTATTCTACACCCCTTATTCTAAATACCCTACTAAAATCAAACAATGTAAAGCAACAGTTAAGCAAACATTTAAATATACACAACAAGATAACCAGAGAACAATAATAGTATGAATGCACATGAAGATGGACATATTTAAAACATTTTATTATTTTCAAAATTCTCTTTATTATTTTAAAAATATGGGAATTAAAATTAAATACCAATTAAACCAACAAAACCGAGACATAGATAACACATGACTAATTCTAGGCCTGAGTCTCTAAAAAGTCCCCAGTGGAGTCGCCAAGCTGTCGATACGTGATCCCGATCGCGAGGGACCTGTTCAAGTGAGGACGGCAATAGAGGCAGAGGAAAATAGGACTTAATTCCTCTAGATTGAAATAAAAGGTCGAGGGTATGAAAACGGCCTCGTAAAAAGACATGGAGTCGCCACTAATATTTTTTAGCGAGGTGTGATCACCTATTAAAACCGATTTTGTAAAACATTTTAAAATCAATTAAAACATTTTTTAAAACCAATTTCAGGTCTGCGTTTTAAACCAGAGAAAATCGAAGAATTGGGTTCGGGACTCAGTTACGAGCGGGGAAGGATTAGCACCCCCACAACGCCCGTATAAAATAGTTACTTATTAATCATGCGTTATCCCAAGTCTCGGTAAAAAAGTCAATTTTAATTTAGTATTTCAAGTTAATTCCCAATTTAAAGAAAAATAATTCCATTTTTAATTGAAAATGATATGGAATTTATTAATTCAAAATTTTCCTATATTCCCCGACAAAATCGGCAAAAATATAGAAATTTTTATTTGTTTGGAAAATTTTTCGAATCATTCTCATTTTTTTTAAAGAAAGATATTCCTTTATTAATGATAATTGATGATATCCCCTCCAGCAAACCCGGCAGAGAACTCATGAATTATTTTAACTCGGGAATATCTTTACTTTTTTTGAAAATCATTATCCCTTTTTTTTTTTAAAAAAAAAATTGAAAAATGAATATGAACATGTATGACATAAATAAAATGACATGGCAAAGTCTAGATAATATAATGCAACCTAAATGACATGACATAATTTAAATGGCATAGTATAATCTAGATGAAATAAAAAATCATAAGTATCATGGTATATTTTAAATGAAATAAAATGATTTAAATGACATGGCAATTTTAAATGATATGGCATATTTTAAATGACATGGCATACTCTAAACAATATAACCTAAATGACATGGAATATGATCTAAGTTACATGAAATGACATGAAACATAAAATAATGCTATCATAAAATATGCATGAAAATAAAATAAAAATGCATGAACATAGTATATGCTAAATAATGTGACAAAAATAAATGACTAAATAAAAAATATAGGATAGCATGAAATATGCAAAATCATATGGCAAACAATATAACACCATAAAATGTAAATCAAAGTAATAATAATACCATGGAAAATATAATAACAAAAATCACATATTAAATAAAATGCATGAACATGGAAAATGCAATGCATGAAAATGTATTTTTTCCTCTAAATAAAGAAATCCGTATATCTATAAGATATCCGGCTACCTTAGGAAAATATGTCCAATTAGATTTTCTAAAAAAACAAAACTTTGTGATTGTTTGAAAACAATTTTGAATAAAAACTTGAATGAAGATTAAAACCTCTACCAAACCCTTTTAAAATGGCTCTAATTTCCTAAGTTTAAAATCCCGGACTTGACCACCCTTAACACGAGATTTATAAAATCACTTTTAAAGTTTAAAAAGGCTTAGAAACTACCCTAAGACAGTAGCTAAAGCTTCTAACCAATCCCCTCTAAATGCCATAGCCAAATTCAACCATTATTTCTCTTTTGAATTCAAATTTGCCTATACTATCCGATTTTGACACACTATTTTTTAGCCTATTTTTAAAAATTCAAAAAAATCTAAAAAAATACTGGAGACTCAGAACATGTAAAAATACACAAAAAAAATTGCTTAATTTTTTTTTATCAAAGATGACTGCCCAGAAAAATCGGAGAATTTTGAGTACTGGGTGAAAAATACTATTTTGTCAAAACACATTTTTTGCCTTTGATAAAGTCACTTAAAAATCAAAGTAAAAATTGTTGGAGATCATCCTCAAGACCTAAGACAGTAGCTAAAACATTTAAAAACTTTGGACAAAAAGTGGCTAAGTAAAAAAATTATAAAGGTAGAATAATCAATTTGACAACTCTTTAATTTTCCACAAGCATGCTCAAGTGAGCATGACTTTGAGCCATTGATTGGCCTAAGTCATAAATCATGTGGCAATGACATGGAATGCATGAACATACAGCAAATAAAATGTATGAAATGCATGGTCTAAAGCATAAATGGTAAAGGAAATGCATGACAATGCAAAATAACCTAAATGCCTAGCATGAGTTTGCATGGCAATAAATGCTATCCTAACTTAATATCCATGCAATGCTTGATAATGCTAATATGACTTGGACCTAATATATTATGAATATGCATGAAAATGCTAATGTAACCTAAGACCTAAGTAGCATAGCAATGCATGGCAATACCAATATGATTTAAGACCCAATATGCATGGCAATACCAATATGATTTAAGACCCAATATGCATGGCAATACCAATATGGCCTAGACCTAAAATGTAATGAAAATGCAATGACCAATGAACCTAATGCTAATGCTGGAACAAACAACAACTAATACACAGTTTCAAGATAAGATGATGCAAAACATGTTATCTAAACAAAATGCATATGCATGACGAGGCAAGTAATGCATGAAAAGGCCGAATGGTCACATGGTACTCTAGTGCAATCCTATATAGTAAATGGAACAAGTACATGAAAACTCATATCAAGATACATAAAGTCATGACATTTTCACAAGCATATGACATACTAAAATCAAAATGCACAAGCTCATGGCATGGAGATACAAACAAGTCAAGAAGCAAGATGAAAATGCACATGCAAGGCATAGCAACATAGAGTAGCCGAATGGCCATATGACAAAATATAAAAATGCAAACATGTTTAAAATATAAGCATGATATATGAAAAAAATGCATAATATGACTCAAATGAACACAATGGCTGAATCTTCAAAGAAAAAATATTAGGCATGGAAAAGAAGTATAGAAGCAAATATAGCATAGAAAATAATGTAAAGAACATATAAAAAATTAAGCATAGACATGCAAAGCAAATAACAAGCAAAACTAGTAAATAAAACTTTAAGCTCCATGGTTGGTATAAAATGGGCATAGCCTCTCACCTAACCATAATCACTTTGTCTTACCAAGATTTGAAGCCTTTCTATTTCAAAAATCAAAAAATAAACCATGCTAAACAACAAAATTAAGGTGAGCTTCATGGTATGTAAAAATGGGCATAGCCTCTCCTCTACCATGGTCACTTGGTCTTGCCAAGATCATGTAGCCATTTCAACCTTTTTGCTTCATCTTGTTGTAAGAAATCAGAATATAAAATACATTAAACAAACCTTCTAAAAATCATTTTTTTCACAACAACATGCAAGGAAGAAAAAAGAAAAAACCAAGGCAAACAAACATGCCACATTCGGCCAAAGCATGAACTATGTAAAAAAAAATTGTTTTCAACCATTTTGATGAAGAAGAAGAGATGAAAACTTAAGTAAACATTTAAAAAACTTTATTTCTATGAAAAATGTAGTAGGAAAACAATTAGACTGAACTTGAAACTGCATAGTCAAAGCTGCAAAGACCCATAGGATAGGACCTAAGGAAACCAACCATTGCACTCCTAGCACAACATCACACCCTGTCAAAGGTAGCACCATGAAGTCAGTGCTAAATGGGGTCCCTTAGACTGACCATGGAACCTTATTACACACACCAATGGTAAATAAAGTGCCTCTATCAGCAATGGTAACCTTCAATTTCAACTATTTCCAAATAGGTAACCCCAACTGGTTAGCACAGGCAGTGTTAATGAAGTTGTGAGTGCTACCTGAATCGATCAGAATAGCCACTGCTTGTTTACAGAATGCACCTTGCACACGTATGGTTTGATACCTAGAAGTTCCTAGCAATGTGTGTAGGGACAGAGTGGGTTGTTCACTGTTATCACCTTGCATATCCAACATCTCAGGTACCTTCACACAGTTTTAAAAGACTTCAGGCTCTGCCTTTTTTTCCACCCCTTCTGCCATGATTTGATACAACTGAGTTCGTAAACATCGATGGCCAACTGTGTACTTCACTCCACACCAATAACAGAACCCCTTCTTCCTCATTTCTTCCATCTCAGGAGTTAATAATGGTTTAGGACGAAATGTGCCCTGGTTGATGGTTGGTCGATTGCTGTTTGGCATAAATGGTTTGGTAGTATTGGTGTTTGGAAAAGGAGGGTTAGGATGTATGAGTGGTGGCAGTCTAGGGGTTGGCAGCAGTGGGGGGTAATGTGCTCAGTTTAGGTTGAAGCTGTTGGTTAGGGTAAGAATGATTAGTGTAGGTTTGTCAAGGATATACTGCTGGTTGCGGTTTCCTAGGGGTGGGATTCACAATTGCTTCAAGTTGTTTGGCCACATGAAGAGCCGCATTCAAATTCTAGGCTTAGACAATTTGAAGGCTTGAGCAATATCAGTTTTTAAATTACTCATGAAAATACTCTGTAAGACCCTCGTAAGTACGAGATCAATTCAAGACAATTATAACATGCGGATGGCTCGAGGTTAAACTTTGAAATGCCTATAGAAAGGATAGGCTACCATGTGGTACACATGTTGTATGATAAATAGTAAAGTTGGGGGTTTAATCGAGTGATTAAGTGATTTAACCCCAAATTGACTACAAGTCGACATAGGGGAAAGCCCATAAAATATGATAATTTAACTTCACATACAATTATAACATTATTTGGGAGTGTTAGAACAAGAATCAACAGAAAAATCGATAAAATATGAACTAAGGGTATTTTGGTCATTTTATCCAATTTTGTTTTAGTTCGTAAATGGTACCAATGGACTAAGTGATCATATAGGATCATAATATGATGATTAGATCAAAAACTGGACATTAAAATCAAATCCAATAGCTAAAATTGTCTAATTCGTCATTTAGTGACGCTAGCATAAATTACCGTAAAAACGTTGTTCGGGATTTTTTGGAACTGATCCGAACACATGGAAATATGTTATAACATATGAGGATTATGTATATGACAAGAAAAATAAAAAACAAAGTTGAAACCAGATACGTTCTTAAGTAACCTAAAGGAATGAAAATCGAGAACTGACTACGGGAAGGTCCGAAAAAGGTTTTAAATGGAACAATGGATTAATATAGACACAAAATGATGTTATCAAGCTACTGGTGAAATTAGAACAAAAATTGGAGCTAAAATCGAAAAAGTCAAAATATTGACCTGTTGATGCTCCGAGGCCCGGATTTGGGTTTTAGGATATCAAAAAATTACCCGAACATGCAGATCAGTATATTATCATATTTGGAACATATCTATGTCAAGAAAAGTGAAAAGGGCTTTTGAACGTTAAAATTACAAGTTGGCCCGCTAAGGTACTAAAAGTCAAAACAAGGGCAAAATGGTCATTTGACCATGGCTCACTTATTAAGTATGAAAATCAGACTTCTTCCTCCCCCATTTTTCACGTGAAAACCAGAAAAGAGAGAAAGAAAGAGGGGAAGCCATGGAAGCTTGCTTCCAAGCTTTCACTCTCTTCCATTTACTAGGCAAATCACCAAAATTTTCAAAGATTTCACAAACCCAAAGGTAACTTCATGTTCTAAGCTTGATTTTGATGTTATATTTTGAAGATTTTGACTTTAACTATGAGAAACCATGTGGGCTAAAAATTGGTGGTGGTGAACCACCATGTTGCCACCATTTTTTTCTGCCACGATAAGTGTTCCTCCGCCTCCTTAAACCATAAATTAGTATCGGATAGCTTTGAATCAATATTTAAAGGCTAAAACAAGTTTGGCCGAAACCCTAGCTTGCCCATAAGGTGGTGCCGCCACCTTGCTTGGTTGTTCGAGGCCACCGTTAGCTTTTTGTCATCGTGTGAGCAACTTTCTAGTTGATTGTTGCTCCGAATTTTAACCCGAGCTAAGTGTAAAAATTTATTTGTAAAAATTCTTAATCTTAAATTTTTTGGATAGCAGCTAACTATTATAAATAATGGGAATTTGAGTGTCCCGTAGTTGTAAAATATTTACAGAATATCCCGACGATGTCGTAGGTACCCATATCGTGGAGTTCGCCCGGGATCGCGACAAAGTCACGAAAGTGCCGCTTTAATACTCAAAACAACACATTGAGTATTTAGGTTAATCTAGGAGGTAGTTGTTGTTTTATATGCATTGTTGATTGATATGGATATTGAAACATGAAAGATTGCTTGGATTTCGAAAATGGTAAGTTTCGAACCTTACGCGGATCAAAGGCGTAAGTGTGGTGTTAATATGGTTACATGAGGTAAGTGTTGTGGAGTTGAATAATAAAGAATGTGAGCTATTTGAAATGCTCGAATATGCTTAATTGAGATGTTGGGCAAGGTACGGATTTTGGTTGTACTTGTCAGATTAAAGAAATAATAGTATGGAATTGTGTTTGAGGCATTATGGTTACTAATTTGTGAAATTGGTTGATGAATGATATTGTATAGGATGGTTGAGTATTTAAGGATAGTTAGACATTGTAGATTAAATGTTATGCACACAAGTTGTTTGATAAAATATCAAAGTGAAATTGTAATGCTTGTAAACATAAGTAGAAATATACTAGTGTATAAGCTGTTACCTAGCATACTATATAAATCATTTAATAAGATAAACAAATTTAATACATCATGCTATTGTTGTATGGACAGGGTGATTTTCGGGATGCTATTATTGTACAGACAAGGTGATGTCCGTAAGGCTATTGTTGTACGGACAAGGTGATGTCCGGGATACTATTGTTGTATGGACAGGGTGATGTCCGGGATGCTATTGTTGTACGGACAAGGTGATGTCTGGGATGCTATTATTGTACGGAAAGGGTAATGTCCGAGATGCTATTGTTGTATGGACAGGGTGATGTCCGGGATGCTACTGTTGTACGGACATGGTGATGTCCGGGATGCTACTATTGTACAGACAAGGTGATGTCCGGGATGCTATTGTTTTAGGGATAGGATGAAGTCTGGAATGCTATTATGGTACGGATAGGATGAGTCCGAGATGGTAGAGATAGGATGAGTCCGAGATGATACGGAAAGGATGAGTTCGAGATGATATGGACAAGATAGTCCGGGATGACAAATATTACAGACTGGTATAAGTCTGGGATGTTTTGATGTTATAGTCATGAATAATTCCTAAATGATAATTATAAAGGTATGCACGTAAAATCGATTGTTAGATATTTTTGGCTATCGATTCTAGCTGACCAATGGCCCATTTATATTCAGCGCTCAGCATAGAAGATTTCGTATGGGGCAAATAATTTTTTCATGTCCCAATTTTTTTTTAAATATTACTTTTTGGTTAATTAAACATACTTGATATGTCCTTTTTATGCTTTAATGGTTAAGAAAGGAAGCATGAATCTTCCAAGTACTCTTCCTAATTACCTTATGCTCACTGAGTCTTTGGCTCACTCCATTTATTTTCATTCTTTTTCAAATCGTGATAGACTCAGCTCTTCCCAGATTTCGGTTAGCTAGCTGCTCGTATACTTGTGGTAAGCAGATTGACCCAGAACGTGGTAAACAGTGGCGATGGTGGGATACATTTTGCAGTCACTAGGGTATCATAGGTCCTATGCATTTTGTGTATGATGTATATGTATTTTATATTTTGTAAACTGATATATCTAAGTGATGTATGATGTATAACAGCCACGGAGGCCTAGTATGATCTGGTGATGCTTATGCCGTTATGATATAATATAAATGTATGTTTGTATATAAAATGTCATAAAGGTTGAGTCTGCTGCGGGGCATCTTGTTTACTCCCTATCGGAGGTGTCCAAACCAAGATGTCATGTGTTGATGATTATTACATTGCAAATGTTGATGATTGAGCGGCAAACCCCCATGTAGGGCGAGATTATGCCAAAATTTTGTTTGATTTGGTTTCATGGGTATATTCAGGCTTCGGAGGCAAGGGCATACTTTTGTCTCTGGCCGATCACATGCCTTGTATTTGGGGTTTGACAAAGGTGGTATCAGAGCATGGTCTAGAGATCAGTGACTGCAAAAAGGGTAGGGTAGTAGTACATTGCTTACAGGTAATCTTGGGGTATAGGTAAGTAGTGTACTGGCCCTACACATGTCCATCGTCACATGCGGTTACGTCGGGTAATCTATAAGCCAGCTAGTACATATAGAATTGTGTTGAGAATATTGTGGAATTACTGACAGTATATTTATTTTCTAAATACAATGCTGTCACGATCACGATCTCATAGACATAGAGACGTATCAGGGGACCGAGAGCCTGAGGTCCTGAATAATATATTTATTGGCGCTGAGGTTAGAGGCCAGAGTGAGGGTAGTAGCAGGTCTGCTACTAGGGAAATAGATAGGATTGCTAGAGTAGTATTAGATGACGACACATATGAATAGTTGTTGGATATGGTAAACAGAACATGTTAATATTTACAGGCCCTGGTAGGGCTGGTGATAGAACAATGACAACCACGATTGTTCAACCAAATTCCTTCAGCCAGGTGTTGTTAGTAATGAGTGGTTGTTGGGACAACATACACCCTATCAACATAAAACCTTACCTACTTTGGAGGAACGTTACCACCTAGTTTTGCATGGGTGGAATCTGATTTTGATCCTAGAAGGTTTTTAGAAGAGTGCGGCCAACGGTGTGTAGGCTTAGGGTGCTCGCCGACTAGAGCCATACAATTAGTGAGATTTCAGCTGTATGGTAGGGCACATGCATGGTATATCTCTTTCGTAGCCAGAAGGCGGATTGATGACCCTCCCCTTAAGTGGTCAGAATTTAGTGTTGAGGTTCTTTGAGAATTTTTACCAGAAAGTGAAAGGGATTTAGGAATTCATGAATACGAGAGGTTAAGACGATTCGAGGATAGGTCACGGGGGAGAGTGAGATATGAAAGACAAATATCTAGGGAAACAAGGCCATATGGACTAGGGGTTAGAACAACCCTAGAATCATGGATGTGGTGGGATATAGAAGTCAGTAGTCGGAGGAGGAGATCGATTGGTGTATGTTATAGATATGGCAGGCCAGGGAATTTCAAGAGAGATTGCCCATCAGGTCCAAGTTCATCCCTATCAGTGCGAGCTCCGCATCCAGCTACAGCATATCCAGGGAAATCAGCAGGGTTAGTAGCACTATAGATGGGTCAGGGTTCCCAGGGTAGGGAACAACAGTATTTGGACAGAGAACATACTATGGGAAATAAAGGACAAGTCCGTGATTTTGCATCTACTACCATGGTGACAGGTATAACCTTAGTCTGGTTTTGGCAAACTAATTTCATTTAATTTGAGCACTATATATTGAGTTGTATTTCAAGGAACTTTGGAGTATTTCAACCTAGTTCCTTGATTTGTTATTGATGTTGAGGATGTTGTGAAATGGTAGTGGTTGGATATTAAACTGAACTTGTAGGCTGGGTAATGTTTGAGTGCTAAAGGATATATTTTAAGTTGGATTATAAATCACACACAAGGTGCTTGTGAAAATGCCTAGGAGGAAGGCGATTATTATGCCTACAAGGTGTTTGATTTAATGCTTGAATGAAAATATATAGTCTTGGAAGATCCTAAGTAACCAAGATAAGAATATGATTTGGCATGGATGCTAATACCGTAAGATTATGTATACTTATTGTGGCTAGCCTAGTAGCGTACCTAGGCAGATAAAACTAATGGTATAGTCATGATAGCCTAGTATAGTTTCTAAGCGGGTTATATTGATTATATTGTTGTTGTTGCCTAGTGGTAATCTAGACGGATAAATTTACAGATGTGGATGTTTATGTTTCCCCTGTGCACCAAGGAGTTTTGAGATTTCATTCTCGCACTAGTTCCTGAGTTTAAGATGATGGGCCTTAACAGGCGGAGATCATCATATATCTTAGATGACTTGAGGGGCTATGCCTGGCAGATCATCACCACATGGACTTTGTCCGGGTTATGTGCTAGCACGTGGAACTAGATGTGAGGGATTTGATCATGAATTATTACATTAATCTCGTGACTATATGAAATATGGAGTTTTCTGGTTATTGTACTTGATTGAGACATATTGCCCTAGTATCGGTTATTTAATATTTGGATTGTACTTGAGTATAATTTGATGATAGTGTTGGTCTGAAGTTACATCTATTGATATGGTATAAATGAATGGTTTAGTGAACGAATGTAGTGAACATACGAGACACAATGTTATTTAGTAAGCATGTATAGTTGAAAGAATGACTCAGAGCTGTGCAGTGGAAGTGTTGTGTGATCAAAGAAAAAATTGATTGAAACAGGATTGATGTTTGAAATATTAAGAGACTATGAGTGTATTAGTATTCTGTCATTGGATAAAGCCAATATTGTGGTAATGTTTTAAAATATTACTAATAGTTAATAGTAAAGGAAACCCCCCATTTATATAATCGATTAGTAGTCCTCAAGATAGAAGGTGTTCAAGGTAAAATCCTCGAAGTGGCACCCATTTTTTCTTATGTGTTGTACCTCGATACAGTTATGATTTATCGTGAGTTCAAATAGTTCTAATAGTGACAGAGTATGGAACACATTGTTACAGAGTGGTGATTAAATGTTTATTGTGCTAGCAGTTTAAGCTGAGCATCAGAAGCCAGCAGTAATGCTACAGAGTTTAATATACAATAATGAGATTCAAATAGGTTATAAAGTTGAATACATAATAATGGGATTGAGATAAAGTCATTATGGGGCCTAGATATAGGCTTGCCTAATGTAGGCAAGGAATGTGATTTTATTTGAGCGATTGTCGATAGACTGACTAAATTAGCACACTTGATTTCGAGTAAAATTACTGTAGACACCTAATTTTGTCCGGACCACTAAATCAGGTATGTTTTCTTCCTAAATTCATGTTTCAGAATGCAAAAAGTTTTTCTCATCCTGCAGGTGGTATTACGGGACTTAGCCTAAGAGTCAAGCATAAAAAGTCAAACTTGAAAAAGTCAACCCTGAAAAAGTCAACCTCAAAAAAGTCAACTACTAAAAAAGCCAACCCACTTTCAAAATCAAGATTTGAAGTTCAATTGAAGAATGGTGAAAGAATTTTGATAATCTTAGGTCTACATTGAAAGATATGAAGTTTGGAGGTTGGGTTACGGAATTTCAGTAGAAAAGAAACCCTAAATCGGAGAATTTGGGGAAAGTGCTTAAACAATCAAATTATCCGAAATTGAAGGTTCCAAATGGAAGATAAGCACTGACTACGGGTAATGGAAAGGCTACTTGAAAGAAAAATCGAAGGAAAAGTCAATTCAGAAGAAAACCGAGAATTAGGGTTTTTGGTGGATTTTAGTGAAATTTGAAAAATTGCAAAAATGGCCCGATTCGGTAATGACTAAAGCCCCTAATTGATGAGGAGTGAGTAAAAAAGGATAGCTCAAGGCTCAGTTTGAGGAGATTCCGAGAAAAGAGCCGATTGGAGGAAAAAATAAAAACGAGGAAATTCCCAATACTGAAAAGAGGAAAAATCAAAACGGAAGGGAATTTGAATGTAAAAATTGGGCGTTTTCGGACCAACTCCAACTCAGTATATGACAAAGGCACACAAAAAGAAAATCTGGAAATCGAACTTGTTTAGGGCAAAACTGAGGTTCGAAGGCAAAAGGGCAAAACTAGAAAATTCGGGAAAAATACCAAATGAGCTCCAAAAATTTTGAAAATTTGCAGATCTCATTCTTAAATCATTTTGGAGAGATTGGAAAAATAAAATCTTGATTCGGAGTTGGTTTGCAAAATGGCCAAATCTAGGGCGCACTATGCAGAAATTCAAAAGGAAAAATCCTGAAAAAATAGCAAATGAGCTCCAAAAATTCTGAAAATTTGTAGATCTCATTTTTAAATTATTTGGAAGAGATTGGCGAAAGAAAATCTGGATTCAGAGTTCGTTTGCAAAATGGCCAAATCCTAGGTCCCATTTACAGAAATTGAAGCAGATAAATCCCGAAAAAATAGCAAATGAGTTCCAAAATGAAAACTTTCATATCACACTTTTAAATTATTTGGAAGGGATTGGTGAAGAAAAATTTGGATTTGGAGCTCGTTTAAAATGGGTGAAAGTTCGGGTGTACAAAAGGGCAATTTTGGAAGAAAAATCCAAATAAATAGCAAATGGACTCGAAAAAATTTGAAAAATCCAGAATTGAATTTTTTATTATTTTGGAAGTATTTAAAAAAGAAAATTTGAATTTGGAGTATGTTTTCTATTTATTTAGGTTCGGGGGTCAAAGAGGTCAATTTTCGAAGAAACCGAAAACGACAAATTTGTAATTAAAAAAATATGAAAGAAGAAGGAATTGCTGGGATTTACCTCCTTTGATCCGCCAGCATAGAGGAGAAGAAGGAAGCTTGATCAATTTAATTCCTTAGGCACTATCAAGCTCACATGCTACCACTAGTACCTTACAAATGGTCCCCCCTTCATCCAATGGCTTAGGTGCCTTGTAGAAAAGTTGAATGCACCATCCAATGGCCAAGTTTAAATGCCAAGATGACATTTTTATTTTTCATGAAAGAACCCTCATCTAATGGCCAAAAATGGAAGAAAAAAGATGAGCACAATTCATCCAAAAGTGGGCATCCATTCGGCCAAGCAAGGGAGTGCATAGGATTGTTTCTTTTCATCCAATGGCTTAGGACATCTACAAGGGCTGATTACACATGTTAAGGGATGGATTTAATCTACAAGATGTAATTTTTATGTTGTCCTCATCCAATGACCAAGAATGGAAGAAGAAAGATGAGCACAACTCATCCAAGGGTAGAGGTCCATTTGGCCAAGCAAGGGAGTGCATGGGATTGTGTCCTTATTTCATCTAAGGGCTGAGGTTATTAGAAGGGCTGACTACACATATTAAGGGCTACTATCAATTGGAAAGATAACATTTTTATGTTGTCATGAAAGAAACCTAATCTAAGGGCCAAGATTGGAGGAGAAAAAATGCACAACCTATCCTATAGTTGAAGGGCCATTCGGCGAAGCATGAGAGAGGGGAGGGAATGTTTTATTTTCCCTTAAGTGGCTGATCACTTGGGAAGGGAGGTCAGTAGCTAATGGAGAAAAGAAAAGGTTTTTGAAAAAAAAAAGAAAGAAAGCTTTTGTTAAGGTAGCCATTCTACCATTGCTACTACATTTTTTCTTCTTCTTTCTCATGCTTTATTTCTTGCTTTCCATGTGATTTCCTACCATTTCTTTTTACATCTTTTTTGTTGTTCTTGCTTTTCAAAAAATAAATAAAACAATGGTTAGGCTTCATGATCTTGATGAAAATCAAGTGATAATGGTTAGGGTAGGCTTTGTTCAATATACCAACCATGGAGCTCATCTCCATTTTTTTTTACCTTAGTTATTTTTTATGATTTTGAGATTGAAAAGGCTTCATGACCTTGATGAAAATCAAGAGCTAATGGTTAGGGGGGCTTTGTCCAATGTACCAACCATGGAGCTCATCTCTTTGTTATTTATTTGCTTACTTTAATTTGCTTATTTCTATTATTGTTTATCTTTATGTATACTTATATTCTTGCTAACCATCTTGTTCTTTTTGACTTATGTCATATTTTTGCATCTTGGGGCTATTGTCATATAGTTTAGGCCGTTTCCATTTTTCATATCATCTTCCATAGCATTTAGTTAGGTCATTTTATATGACATTTCTCACAACACTTTGGTTCCTAGGCCATTTGGCCATGTGTATTTTCTCTAAGCTTTAGGTCATTTTTCTAGGCCATGATATTTGCTATTTCATTTAGACAGCTAGATCATTTTACATGCCATTTAGCTTTAGGCCATTATCGCAACCTAAAAAATAACAAGTCTCATCGCAAGACTTTATTATTCGTTACGCGTGACATTAAAAAAAACCGAGAAAAAGTCGACTTAATTCCCCTAGAAAAACGAAGGTTTTGATAATAACCTTGAAAAAGACATGGAGTCGCCACCAATCCTTTTTAGCTAGGTGTGATCGGCCACCTATTAAAACCGATTTTATAAAATATTTTAAAATCAATTAAAACATTTTTAAAACCAATTTTAGGTTAGCGTTTTAAACTAGAGAAATCAAAGAAACGGGTTTGAGGCTCGGTTAGGTGTGGGGAAGGATTAGCACCCCCACAACGCCCGTATAAAACGGTACCTTATTAATCGTGTGTTATCTCAAGTCTCGGTAAAAATATCGATTTTAAATTTAGTATTTCAAGTTAATTCCCAGTTTAAAGAAAAATAATTTCACTTTTAATTGCAAATGATCTGGAATTTATAAATTCAAAATTTTCCTATATTCCCCAACAAACGTGGCAAAATATAGAAATTTTTATTAGTTTGGAAACTTTCCGAATCATTCTTATTTTATATAAGATATTCCGTTATTAATAATAATTGATGATATCCTCCCCAGCAAACCCGGCAGAGGACTCATGAATTATTTTAACACTCGAATATCTTTATTTTATTGAAAATCATTACCTTTTTGAAAACAGTTTAAAAAATATGAATATGAATATGTATGACATAAATAAAATGACATAGCAAAGTCTAAATAATATAATGCAACTTAAATGGTATGATATAATTTAAATGTCTTAGCATATTCTAAATGAAAGGAAATATCCTAAGTTATATGATATATTCTAAATGAAATGAAATGACATAGGTAACATGATATATTCTATATGAAATTTAATATCCTAAGTCATATGATATATTCTAAATGAAATAAAATGACCTAGGTAACATAATATATTCTACATGAAATGACCTAGGTAACATAATATATTCTATATGAAATGAAATAATTTAAATGACATGGCAAATATAAATGATATGATATATAATCTAAATGACATGAAATATAAAATAATGCTATCATATAATATGCATGAAAATAAACATTAAAATAATAATTCATGAACATAGCATATTCAAAATAATATGACAAAAATAACTAAATAAAAAGCATAGAATATCATGAAATATTAAAAACCATATAACAAATAATATAATATCAAAAATTTAAATCAAAGATAATAACACCATCATGAAAATTAAACATAGCAAAAATTACATATTATATAATATGCATGAATATGGAAAATGCAATGCATGAGAATGTATTTTTTCCTTTAATTAAGGAAATCCGTATATCTAAAAAGATATCCGGCTACCTTAGGAAAATATATCAAATTAAATATTCTAAAATCAAAATACTTTTTAATTGTTTGAAAACAATTTTGAAAAGCTTAGATTAAAAATAAAAACTTAGTTAAACCCTTTTTAAATGGCTCTAACTTCCTAAGTTTAAAATCCCGAACTTGATCACCCTTAACCCGAGACTTAAAAAATCATTTTTAGAGTTTGAAAAGGCTTAGAAACTACCCTAAGTCAGTAGCTAAACTTCCTAATCAGCCCCCTCTAAGTAACTTAACCAAAACAGAAAAATGATTTTCCTTCAAATTCAATTTTGACTCCACTGTCCAGTTTTAAAAGCACGATTTTTTACCCTATTTTTAAAAATTCAAAAAATATAAAACAATATTGGAGACTCAGAACATGTAAAACTACACGGGAAAAAATTGTCTTAATTTTCTAATTAAAGATTACTACCTAGAAAAATTGGGAAAGTACGAGTACTGGGTGAAAAAAACTATTTTGCCAAAACACATGCTTTTGCCTTTGATAAAATCATTTAAAAATCAAAATAAAAATATTATAGACTCTCTAAATGACTCACAAACAGTAGCTAACACTTTTGAAAAGTTAGGCAAAAAATTCGCTAAGTAAAAAAAATCACAAAGATAGAATAATCAATTTGACAACTCTTTAATTTTTCATTGCTCAAGAGAGTATGACTTTGAACCATTGATTGGTCTAAGTCATAAGTCAAGTGGCAAGGACATGAAATAAATGAAAAATACAGCAAATATGATGCATGAAATGCATGATTTAAAACCTAAATGACATGAAAAATGCATGGCATCAATAAAATGACCTAGACCTAAATGAACTTGCATGGCACTTAATGCAACCTATGTCTAAAATGCATGAATATGCATGGCAAAACAAACCAATCCTAAACCTAAAATATGCATGGCAATAACACAAACACATGGCATGCTTAAACAAAATACTCAACCAAATATCATGAAAATGCAAACCTATCAACTAACATAACAAAAATGCACACACAAAGCAAACAATATGAGATGGCCGAATGTGGTGGATGCTTAAAATGAGCATGACATTTTCATAAACACATGATATACTAACATGCATAGCTAAAGAATAATGCTCAAATCATGCAAATATAAAGTAAAGGCATGAAAACCAATAGGCATTTTCACAAACACATGGATTACAAAATATAAAACATAAACTAACTTAAATATTTTGAAAACAGAAAATCAAAAATGCAAGACAAGTAAAATAAACATGATAAGAAGATAATAGACTCAAAAATAGAAACAAGCAAGCAACCAAATAAAAACAAGCTTCATATTTATGTATTAGAAGAAGATTAAAGCATCAAAACTTGTTAAATATCAAGAATAAAATAAAAATGCAAACAGCAACCCTCAAAAACTAGGCCATTTGGCCATCTCAAAAACAAAGGGAAAAAATATTTTCAAGAGCTTTTTACAAGAAAGAATGAAGAAGGAAATTAAAGAAGAACATTAAAAACACTTATTTTAAAACAAAAATCTAAAGAAAATCACCAAAATAGTGATCAAAACAGCAAATCAAGAATGGAAAATAAAAAAAAGTGCAAGAGTATGGTGCTTAAAGCAACCTCTAGAAGCTATCTTTTAAGCTTTTTCTCTTCTAACTTTCTTTTCTTTTCTTTTCTAATTTTTTTTTTTTGCTTTTCAACAATGGAGAGAAAAATCAGCCAAAGCCAATAGAGAATAGAGAGTGAATAGATAAAAATGAAAAGAAAACCCCTCCCTTCTAGTATGGTCGAATGGCCTCATTGGTAGCTAGAGTGTTGTCATTTTTTTTTCCAACCAATTTTGATCCAAAGGCTATTGATCCAAGATGTTTAAAACATGAAATTATCACCCTTGGATTAGGCCATCAGCTATCCACAATTACAGCTATTCAAGAATCTTAAGCCATTATGTTGACACTCTTCCTCTTCATGCATTGGTCCATGTGGCTTATTTGCAAAGGCTTGATCAAAAAATAACGAACTTACTCTTCATTGTTGGCCTTTTGATTAAAAACTCAGAAACTACCTACCTATCCTTGGGCCTTGGCCGTCCAACCCCCTTCTTCCAGCCCATGT
Source organism: Fremontodendron californicum (assembly GCA_030761205.1). Classification (NCBI taxonomy): domain Eukaryota; kingdom Viridiplantae; phylum Streptophyta; class Magnoliopsida; order Malvales; family Malvaceae; genus Fremontodendron; species Fremontodendron californicum. The sequence continues at coordinate 9,561,113 of JAULJL010000037.1, forward strand.
TTCATTTTTTTAAAAGGCAAGAAAAGCCCTTTTCCATTTCTTGGGTAAAATAACCTTTTTGCCCCCTGAACATAAATAAATGGAAAACGGACTCCAAATTCAAATTTTATTTTTTCAATACTTTCAAAATAAAATAAAAATTAAGTTTGGAAGTTTTCAAAATTTTTCGAGTCCATTTGCTATTTGTTTGGATTTTTTTCTTCCAAAATTACCCTTTTATGCCCCCAAACTTTACCACTTTTTAAACGAGCTCCAAATCCAGATTTTTCTTCACCAATCTCTTTCAAATAATTTAAAATGTGATCTGAAAGTTTTCATAATTTTTGGAACTCATTTGGTTTTTTTTTTGGGGATTTATCTGCTTGAATTACTGCATAGGAGGCCTAGGATTTGGCCATTTTGCGAACGAACTCCGAATTCAGATTTTCTTTACCAATCTCTTCCAAATAATTTAAAAATGAGATTTGCAAATTTTCAGAATTTTTGGAGTTCATTTGCTATTTTTTCGGGATTTATCTTCTTGAATTTTTGCATAGGAGACCCAGGATTTGGCCGTTTTGCAAACGAACTCCGAATCAAGATTTTCTTTCGCCAATCTCTTTGAAATGATTTAAGAACGAGATTTGCAATTTTTTAGAATTTTTGGAGTTCATTTTCTATTTTTCCCAAATTTTCCAATTTTGCCCTTTTACCTCTGAAACTCGGTTTTGCTCAAAACAAATCTGATTTTCAAATTTTCTTCAAACTGAGCCTTAGGCTATCCTTTTTTAATTACTCCTCATCCATTAGGGGCTTTAGTCCTATCGAGTCTGGCCATTTTTGTAATTCTTCCCAATTTCATCGAAATCCACCAAAAACCCTAATTCTCGGTTTTCTTCCAGATTGACTTTTCTTTCAGTTTTTATTTCAAAGTGGCTTCTCCATTACCCGTAGTCAGTGCTTATATTTCATTTGGAACCTTCAATTTTGACCAATTTGATCGTTTAAGCACTTTTCCCTAAATTTCTCGAATTAGGGTTTCCTTTCTACTGGATCTCCATAACCCAACTTCCGAACTCCATATCTTTCGATGTAGACCTCGGATTATCAAAATTCTTTCGCCATTTTTCAATTGAACTTCAAATATTGATTTTGAAAGTGGGTTGAATTTTTTAGTAGTTGACTATTCGGGGTTGACTTTTTGAGGTTAACTTTTTCAAGTTTGACTTTTTATAATCGCCTTCTTAGACAAAGTCCCGGAGTACCACCTGCAGGATGAACAAAGTCTTTTTACATTCTGAAACATCAATTTAGAAAGAAAACATACCTGTTTTAGTGGTCCAGACAAAATTAGGTGTCTACAGCTGCCCCTCTTTGGCTATTGCTGAGAATCAGGAATTAGGCAAAGGTAAATAAAGACTAATTTTGTCCTGTTAGTGAAATCACATGTGAAGAGAAGGGGAAGGGGATTTCTTTTTTTTTTATTTTTTATTTTTTGAAAAAAAAAATTGTAAATTGAAGATTTTTTCCTTAAATTGAGTTCCCTGACTAATCAAGGCTCGACCCGTCTTAAGGAAACGAGTTCGATTTTCAAAATGAAAATTGTGCTCGGAGGTCTTAAAAATAGTGCCTGGAGGTCTTGTCTATAATTTAAAGAAAAAGTATGCCCGAAGGTCTTAAAAATGGTGCAAAGAGGCCTTATCCGTGAAAAAAAATGCGCTGTATGCGGCTTTAAAAATGATGCCCAGAGGTCTTAAAAATGGTGCTCAGAGGTCTTAAGAATGGTGCCCGGAGACTTTAACCGTGATTTGGGAAAATACGTTATATGCAACTCTTTAAAAGTGATGCCCGAAGGTCTTAAAAATGGTGCCCGCATGATTTGGGAAAATGCGCTGTATGCGACTTTAAAAATGATGCCCGAAGGTCTTAAAAATGGTGCCCGGAGGCCTTACCTGTGTTTAAGAAAATGCGCTGTATGCGACTTTAACAATGATGCCCGGAGGTTTCAAGAATGGTGCCCGGAGGCCTTACCCATAATTTGAAAAAAAATGCGCTGTATGCGACTTTAAAAATGATGCCCGACGGTCTTAAAAACATTGCCCGGAGGCCTTACCCATGTTTAAAAAAATGCGTTGTATGCAACTTTAACAATGATGCTCGAAGGTCTTAAGAATGGGGCCTGGAAGCCTTAACCGTAATTTGGAAAAAATGCGTTGTATGCGACTTTAAAAATGATGCTCGGAGGTCTTAAAAATGGTGCCCGGAGGCCTTACTTGTGTTAAAAAAAAATACACTGTATGCGACTTTAACAATGATGCCCAGAGGTCTTAAGAATGGTGCTCGGAGGTCTTACCCATAATTTGAAAAAAATGCGTTGTATGCGACTTTAAAATTGATGCCTGGAGGTCTTAAAAATGGTGCCCGGAGGCCTTACCTGTGTTAAAAAAAATGAGCTGTATGCGACTTTAACAATGATGCCCAGAGGTCTTAAGAATGGTGCTCGGAGGCCTTACCCATGATTTGGAAAAATATGTACTGTATACGACTTTAAAAATGATGCCTGGAGGTCTTAAGAATGGTGCCGGGAGGCCTTACCCGTAATTTTGAAAAAAAATGCGCTGTATGCGACTTTAAAAATGATACCCGGAGGTCTTAAAAATGATTTTTGAAGAATTGTTGAAAATTAACCTGAAGATTTTGAGAATAGGCAAATGCTTTTTGATGCTGGTGCAAATGGTTAACAGTATACACATACTTCATATTGCAAATATAAATGTTTTGAATTGATGCAAATATTTCTTGATGCAAATACAGATGTTGGATAAAATGCAAATGCTTCGTGGTGTATATGCAAATGGCTTAGATTGATGCAAATGCTTATTGATGCAGATACAGATGTTGAATAAGATGCAGATGCTTCTAAATGATGCAAATGCAAATGATCCTCAAATAACGCAAGTACTTCTCAGAAGGATGCAAAGGTCAATAATATGCAAACGCTTCTTTATGATGCAAATACGAAAATTGGTGTTAACGCAACTACTTCATGGAATGATGCAGATGCAAAGATTGGCATTATGAAAATGCTTCTAAATGATGCAAATGCAAGGATTTGACAATGTGCAAAATGCTTCTACATGATGCAAATCCAAAGATCGATAATGATGTAAACTCTTCATGAAAAGATGCAAATGCCCCTGATCATTTTTCTAGACTTTGGCTTAGCCATTCCAATTCATTTTTCCTTTTCAAATCAGAGTATATCTTCAATTCATTTTGGCTATTCTTTTCGCCCCAGCAGTTTTCAAACTCTCATCAACAGAGGTCTGAAACGGGTTCTATTTCTTCTTATCATATCTTGAAGTCAAGACCTATCCTAGCAGTTCTATACCTTTGGGTTAGAAAAACCCTTGTCTCATGTCAACATCAAGAATGGGTGCTTCAAAAAAAATATCTTTATTTGTTTTCTCATTTTGAAAACTTTTGAACATAAAATATTAACCCCACAGTGTGTGATGTACAAATCTTTTGAAGACTGATGATCATTGTTAAAAACTTATCTAAGTGTCAATCTGGGTTTTTCAATTTGAATTGGCAATGCTTGGTATAATAAGATTTTGGTTGATCAAAGGAAATTTCATAACAAAAATGTATGTCCCTTCTAGGCTCACAAATGGAACAGGTTTTATAAATCATGAATTCATTGAAAATAAAAAAAAATCAACATTATTTTAGTTTTCATATCAAGGCATTTTGACAAGTGTCAAGATTGGCTGGTATGTTTAAACTGGAAAGTTGATTGTGGAGAAAAAGAGTTTCAGTTTTGGAAATCAATCATCCGAAAAAAGTTGACATTTTGGGAAGTTCAAGAATTCCTAGATGTTCCTTGATGACCACTTCTTCAAGATGATTTTCTTTTTTGTGGTATCGGCACTATCATAGATGGCATCGAAAATTCCCATTTTACTCTAGACCGCTCATTTTTGGGTTTTCGCCCTAGAGTCCCATTCTTTCCATTTTTACTTCTCCTTTTTTTTTGTTTTACCATGCACTTGAGATTTCTAAATTCTTCCTTAGTGAAATGATAGTTCAATGACATGGGATAAAATTCGAGGAAAAATTCTTCAAATTAAATATTCATGCTTGATCAAATGGGCTTTTAAAGCACGTAATGTAGGCCATGGGTCGAGGTTTAGAAAGAAAGGATAAATAGGCCCAAAATCTGTGTTTGAGGGTAATCAGATCAAGGATCATTTCTTGAGGAGGATTTCCTTTGAAGTATTTATCCATTCTTGGACATTTCTTTCCTTTTTACTTTTACTCTTTTTCTTCTTTGCTTTTGGCTTTCATTTGCCATACCTTTTCAAATTTTTTTTTCTTTTTGGCTTCCATTTTGCCATCTTTTCCTTTTCCTTTTGACAGAGTGAACCCATATTCATTCGGGGCTCCATTTGCTTTGTATCTGTCTTTGAGCCAAGACTCATTCCTCCATGATCTTTAAAAAGATCTTTCCTCGCATTTGCCCCTAAGTATAAAGGGTGATCCTTGATCAGGGTTCAAAGAAGAAAGAATTCTTTTGGCTCAAAATGGGTGACTATGGATAATTTCTTTTTTTTTTACGAAATGGATATGAAAAATGGCCATTCATCATATCAAGCACAAATATTCTCATTGAAAAGCAATCCCTAGGGGAAATAGATAATCAAAATTTCATTTTTCACTTTGGAATCATCTGAATTCTCATATGCATGATATCATAATTTTTTTTTTATCGCATGCCCCAATGATTCATGCGTTAGTCTATCCTTATTCACCATGTATCCATCATTTCCACATATAATGCCCCAATTTGATTAACCTTGGGAATTTGTATAAACGAGGAACATAGCAAGTCTAGGTCTATTTTGAAAAGGCTGATTTTCAAATCTGAGTTCTTTGAAGAGATAAAGAAAATATGACCTAAAAATGGGTTTTATCTGGGACATGGGATAATCTAGTTTAATCATTGTGCCCCAGGGTGTCGATCATGAAGTGATGTTTGGGCAATTAATGTTTTGTGGTTGTTGAAAATGACATGAATGGTTTTGGCACAACCTTGACACACACCAAAATACCATGATTGAAATTTTTGAAAGAAAATCTCATTTGTTTGAATTTCAAGGAGTTCGAAAAATTTTAAAAAGTTTGTTCCTTTGTTCATAGTCTAGACTAGGATCTATATCTTTGCTTATTCTATGATGATAATGGTTTTATGAAGTTCAATCATTCATATTCCTTGAAGCATTAGGTCTTTCAAGTTTTCTTGATTCAAGGGGTTTAGGCCTAGGAAAGCCTAAAAAATAGGGGATAAGGTATTGGGTCATTTGTAACAATGATCATCAATATTCTCGAGATTATCCATTATTAAAACTTTCTTAATGCTTGTTTTTGCAAATTCAAATTGTTGTTAAAACACAACAAACACAAAGCATTTAAAATTTAAAATTCATTTAATTTTTATGAATGTGGACATGAGACAAGTGTTTTCATCATAAGGACTGAAACTACATGCATCAAAATGCTCATATTGACATCCTTCAAAGGTAGTAATTCTCCTCCTAAAACCCTGAAAGAATCTGATTTACGGTAAAGCGGCCTTCCACTGATTGATAAGCTCCGGTGTCAAGATACCATGACGGATTAGACTTTCAATCCTTTCCTTTAGTTATCTGCATTTTTTAGTTGAATGCCCAACTACCCCTAGGTGATAATCACACTTGTGTCAGGGTCATAACTCCTTGCTGATGGACTCGGAGCTATTTTCAAAGGTACTGGGCTAAGGTACTGATTCTTTATTAGTAATGGCAGCATATCAGGGATGGGGATTGGAATTCTTTCTTGGTTGTCCTGCGGTCGTTTTTTGGAAGTAGGACTTGTTGCAAGGGCTGGTATAGGATTAGGTGTTTGGGTAGGTAGGTAAGGATAAAGGCTTGAAGATACCTCAGTAGGGTAACATGATTAGTATAAGGGAAATTGGGAATATGGGACGAAATCTCCCATAGCTTGGACATTTTCCTCTTAATTTCTAGGTGCCTTATTTCTCTCGGCGGATGTTCCTTCTCTTTCAAGTTTCCAATTCTTGATAGCATTCTCAATCATCTCCCCTGAGATTATGATATCCGCAAAATTTGTCGAGGCACTGCCGACGAGTCTATCATAGTACGGGGCTTGCAATGTATTACAAAAAGGACGGTGATTTCCTTTTGTGTCAAAGGTGGTTGTACTTGGGTAGACATGTTCCTTCACTTCTAAGCATAATCTTTGAAGCTCTCAGTAGCTCTTTTCTCCATATTTTGCAAAGTGAGATGATCAGGTGTCCTGTCGGTCATATGCTTGTACTGGTTTAGAAAAGCCCTAGCCAAATCATTCCAAGAGCGAATCTGATCATTGCTCAACTGACTATACCACCTAATTGCGGACCCGCTAAGGCTATCCTGAAAGTAGTGGATCAGAAGCTTATCATTATCTATATGACTTGTCATCTTTCGACAGAACATAGTGATGTGGGCTAATGGATCAGTCGTCCCGTCATATTTCACAAAGTCAGGGACCTTGAATTTAGGAGGAATGACTAAATCGAGGATCAAGCATCGTTCTTTCGCCTCCACACTCCCGAATACGTCTGTATTTTCTACTGCCGGAGCTTTTCATCTAGCAACTGATATTTCCCTTGGGAATCTGCCAACTCTACCTCATTAACCATTTTCATCTTTGCTTGTTCAGCTGGATCATCTGAATTTAAGACATTGACGGGGTTAACTGTGTTATGGGCATCCATCATTACGACCTCATTCTGATCCTTTCATGCCTCAAACCCTTCTCTGGCTGCCAAGTTTTCAGTGTATCCCTTGATTACGGTGGACATTAGCTCCATCAATTTAGTAATCTGATCTTTAGATTCTGCTTGAGACTTTGCCAGCTGTTCTCCCAATTCCCCTGTACCCTTTCCATTCGGGCAACTTGTTCATTCTCCATAGCACTAGCCTGTATTAAAACGGTACTTAGTACTTCTTATACCTCTGATTTGAAATGGAAATTCTTTCAAAGACTCTTAAAGCCAAGCCAACTTCTGTTTTATTCCCTCAAAGTGCGTGTCATGATGAAGGAGCCATGAATGCAATTTGATGCACGTGAAGCCTAAACAATATGATGTATGGACATGTATAGTGGAAACATGTTGACCATATAAGTAATAAATGCAATCACGATGCCAACATGTTGCAAGCAAAGAATAAACAAACCAACGCATGGATATATGCAATGAATGATCATGTACATTTCAGCGTATTTCCCAATGAATGATCATATACACTATGAATGCAACACGATGTCAATTATGATGCATGTAAATAATGAATGATTGACACAAAGTATATACAAAGAATATCATGCTGACCATGTGTGTTATGAATGCGACCTAATGCTAACCTGATATATGTAACAAGCAAATTAATGCATGAACATTTACAGAAAAATCATGCTGATTATGAATGCAACCTGATGTTAACATGATACACGTATGAATGTATGGTATGACAAATAATTGATCGGATGCAGCATGCAAAGGGGAAGATATCACAGTGGAAATAAGAATCGGAGGAACTTAATCATCAACATCTCATAAATTTGAAGCATAGTCAATTCATTCCCATATCAACGTTCACAATGGTATAAACCATGTTTTACAAAATCTGAGCAATAGTTAAAACTGTCTTTTACTAGCACTTTATTCTTCTTAGCATCCTAAGGCTATAAGAGCTGGCTACTGAAAAAGTGAAATCCTACTACATCATATCAGACCAAAGTCTTTCTACATCATTGCTGTAAATCTCCCAATCCAAATTACCCTTTTCTAGTCCTCTGTCAATCAGTGTCGTTGGATCCAACCACTTGGCGCCTATAAGGGATTGTACTTTGTTCTTGAGTGCAGTGCAGTGCTCAATCTATGCCCAACAGTTCTACACTGATAATCACACCTTGCATTTGAATTATACCACTTTGTGTATGGTGGTGATAGGGGTTTCAACGGCACATAGGCAACCAGGTGATTTCGGACCAACATTGGGAAAAGCTCTTGATAGCTGATTGGAAGGGGATCAAAATGCCTTTGGGTCTTATCCTTGGGTCGTTTCTTAGTCACATACAGCCTAGGAGTTGGGGCACTTGGTTGTGGCACTAAGGTCCGAATCGGAGTGTATACATAGGGAGATAGAAGAATAACAAGGCAAGGGTATGGATTTGGGCACGGGGCCTTTGGAGGTTGTATAGAGCTCAAGGTTCCTAACCCAGATGCTGGATAAGGTGATTGATGAGGAAAATAGTACGAACTGGCAGTTGGTGGTGATGGAGTGGGATTCAGGAATCCCGTAGTGGTCATCCCAATAGACGATTGGACCATAGTAGGGTGGGGATATTGGTTTGGACCTAGAACAGTTTGTAGGTATGGTACATGATCCGAGGTTTCTATCTTTGGTATTAGGCTCTCGGGCTTAATCATTTTCATGATTTTGTCCACAATTTCATCAGGATTGCAACCTTTGTGGCATTGACAAGCGCAGGATCCAGCAAGGATTGCATGTTCTGGACCTAATGGTTTTGGTTGATCCGAAGGCGATGTAGAGCCCTCAGAAAGTTCCCCTTTACTCTTACCCATATCCTCAAACATTTTCAGCAATTTGGTGAGTTATTCTTTCACTTCCCGAATTTCATGTCCAAATTCTTCTTGATTGTGTTCCAAAGCACCCAATCGTTCCACCGATTCTTTCCTCATATCTCGATCCCCTTTCATGTAAATGAAATTCACATTATTACCATGAGCTCAAGAATGAATGTACATGCTTTATTTATATATGCATGAATATACTGATGATTAGTGCATGAGCATATATAGAGAAATTATGATGACTATGTATGCCAAGGATGCGATCGAATGCCAACATGATGCATTTAAAAAATGATAAATTGATGCACAAGTATATACAAATAATGACTATGCATGTCATAAACGTATTCTACAATGAATGACCATGCATGCTATGGCTATAACATGATGTCAAAATGATATATGAAAAAAATAAATGAATTAACACAAAGGTAGATACAAAGAATGACCATGTATATCACAAATGTATTCTACAATGAATAACCATGCATGTTAGTACTGTAGCATGATGTCAAAATGATACAAATAAATTAACCAATGATTACACGAAATTGGTGGGACCTAAATCTTGATTATTTAAAAATCTCATTATGCAAGAATTGCCTCCAAATTTGATCTATGAATATATATATATATTTAAAATGCATGTTTTCTCTATGAAAAACCAAACATGTTATTTTCAAAAAAAATTCGGGCTAGTGGATCCTACTATGGTACAATGTCTAAATGTTCATGCAACACTACTGGTCTTATGAAATCATCAAATGAGATTATTATCACCATCCATTTATTGCAACAAACGAGATCAATAATACAACAAAAAATGTACATGCTCTATTCACACATGCATGAAATGTGCAAAATGCAAAAATGCTTGAAAAAAGATTTTTATTTTTTATTTCAAACAGTTAATGAATATTTGCCCCAACAATATCTACTTATATAGGTATCACAGTGCCTTTGGGATGGATTATCACATTTATTACGGGCGATGTACGTACATCGTTGCCTGATCTACAACACTTATTCAGAATGTAAAATAGGTAACAAAAGTTTTAGAAATATCCCTCCATGTGTTCCTATCTTCGGTATATCTAACGAAAATCCGGAATGGCTTCGCCTAGGTTCACTATATGAGGGTGAATCGGTTCTAAAGGCCCCGAATTGCTCCTCACTGCCGTCGGTGAAGGCTAGTAAGGCACCCCGATAAAGCGGGTTCAATTCGTTAGAGTCTATTTCCCTAGCCCATGCGGATTGTTAATCACGAAGGCTTAGGTAATTTAGTACTCCGGAAGTATTTCACTAGCCCATGCGGATTGTTAATCACGAAGGCTTAGTTACTTTGCTCCCACCTAAAAGGACAGATTTCGGGTATAGAGCTCATGATATGCAAATACACGTGTAGTGTAATGTGTGAGAAGGAACAACAAACCTTTCACCACCTATTCTACACCCATTATTCTAAATGCCCCAATAATTTATTCAAATAACATTCAAGAATAGTGTAACGCATTAACCAACATGCAATTATAATATACAATTATTAAATGACTAGAGAACAAAAATGTATGCACATGAATATGGACATATTTAAAACATTTTATTATTTTCAAAATTCTCCTTATTATTTTAAAAAAATGGGGGAATTAAAATTAAATACCAATTAAACCAACAAAACCGAGACTTTAATAACACACGACTAATTCTAGGACTGACTCTCTAAAAGTCCCCAGTGGAGTCGCCAAGCTGTCGCAACCTAAAAAATAACAAGTCTCATCGCAAGACTTTATTATTCGTTAAGCATGACATTAAAAAAAACCGAGGAAAAGTCGACTTAATTCCTCTAGAAAAACGAAGGTTTTGATAATAACCTTGAAAAAGATATGGAGTCGCCACCAATCTTCTTTAGCTAGGTGTGACCGGCCACCTATTAAAATTGGTTTTATAAAATATTTTAAAATTAATTAAAACATTTTTAAAACCAATTTCAAGTCTGCGTTTTACACCAAAGAAATCAAAGAAACGGGTTCGGGACTCGGTTACGTGTGGGGAAGGATTAGCACCCCTACAACGCCCGTATAAAACGGTACCTTATTAATCGTGTGTTATCTCAAGTCTCGGTAAAAATATCGGTTTTAAATTTAGTATTTCAAGTTAATTCCCAGTTTAAAGAAAAATAATTCCACTTTTAATTGCAAATGATCCGAAATTTATAAATTCAAAATTCTCCTATATTCCCCAACAAACATGACAAAATATAGAAATTTTTATTAGTTTGGAAAAATTTCCGAATCATTTTTATTTTAAATAAGATATTCCGTTATTAATAATAAGTGATGATATCCTCCCCCAGCAAACCCGGCAGAGGAATCATGAATTATTTTAACTCGCGAATATCTTTATTTTATTGAAAATCATTACCTTTTTGAAAACATTTTAAAAAATATGAATATGAATATGTATGTGCCATAAATAAAATAACATAGCAAAGTCTAAATAATATAATGCAACCTAAATGGTATGATATAATTTAAATGTCTTAGCATATTCTAAATGAAATGAAATATCCTAAGTTATATGATATATTCTAAATGAAATGAAATGAAATGACCTAGGTAACATGATATATTCTATATGAAATGTAATATCCTAAGTCATATGATATATTCTAAATGAAATAAAATGACCTAGGTAACATAATATATTCTACATGAAATGAAATGACCTAGGTAACATAATATATTCTATATGAAATGAAATAATTTAAATGACATGGCAAATATAAATTATATGGTATATAATCTAAATGACATGAAATATAAAATAATGCTATCATATAATATGCATGAAAATAAAAATAAAAATAATAATGCATGAACATAGCATATGCTAAATAATATGACAAAAATAACTAAATAAAAAGCATAGGATATCATGAAATATTCAAAGCCATATAACAAATAATATAATATCAAATATTTAAGTCAAAGATAATAACATCATCATGAAAATTAAACATAGCAAAAATTACATATTATATAATATGCATGAATATGGAAAATGCAATGCATGAGAATGTATTTTTTTCCTTTAATTAAGGAAATCCGTATATCTAAAAAGATATCCGGCTACCTTAGGAAAATATATCAAATTAAATATTCTAAAATCAAAATACTTTGTGATTGTTTGAAAACAATTTTGAAAAGCTTAGATTAAAAATAAAAACTTAGCTAAACCCTTTTTAAATGGCTCTAACTTCCCAAGTTTAAAATCACGGACTTGACCACCCTTAACCCGAGACTTAAAAAATCATTTTTAGAGTTTAAAAAGGCTTAGAAACTACCCTAAGTCAGTAGCTAAACCTCCTAATCAGCCCCCTCTAAGTAACTTAACCAAAACAGAAAAATGATTTTTCTTCATATTCAATTCTGACTCTACTGTCCAGTTTTAAAGCATGATTTTTTACCCTATTTTTAAAAATTCAAAAAAATCTAAAACAAATACTGGAGACTCAGAACATGTAAAAATACACGGAAAACAATCTTCTTAATTTTTGGATTAAAGATGACTACCCAGAAAAATCGTCAAAGTACGAGTACTGGGTGAAAAAACTGTTTTGCCAAAACACATTCTTTTGCCTTTGATAAAATCATTTAAAATTCAAAGTAAAAATATTAGAGACTCTCTAAATGACTTACAAACAGTAGCTAACACTTTTGAAAAGTTAGGCAAAATATTCGCTAAGTAAAAAAAATAACAAAGATAGAATAACCATTGATTGGTCTAAGTCATAAGTCAAGTGGCAAGGACATGAAATGCATGAAAAATACAGCAAATATGATGCATAAAATGCATGATTTAAAACCTAAATGACATGAAAAATGCATGGCATCAATAAAATGGCCTAGACCTAAATGAACTTGCATGGCATTTAATGCAACCTATGTCTAAAATGCATGAATATGCATGGCAAAACAAACCAATCCTAAACCTAAAATATGCATGGCAATAACACAAACACATGGCATGCTTAAACAAAATACTCAACCAAATATCATGAAAATGAAAACCTATCAACTAACATAATAAAAATGCACACACAAAGCAGACAATATGAGATGGCCGAATGTGGTGGATGCTTAAAATGAGCATGGCATTTTAACAAACACATGATATACTAACATGCATAGCTAAAGAATAATGCTCAAATCATGCAAATATAAAGTAAAGGCATGAAAACCAACAGACATTTTCACAAACACATTGATTACAAAATATAAAATATAAACTAGCTTAAACATTTTGAAAATAGAAAATCAAAAATGCAAGACAAGTAAAATAAACATGATAACAAGATAATAGACTCAAAAATAGAAACAAGCAAGCAACCAAATTAAAACAAGCTTCATATTTATGTATTAGAAGAAGATTAAAGCATCAAAACTTGTTAAATATCAAGAAAACATAAAAATGCAAATAGCAACCCTCAAAAACTAGGCCATTCAGCTATCTCAAAAACAAAGGGAAAAAAATTTTCAAGAGCTTTTTACAAGAAAGAATGAAGAAGAAACTTAAAGAAGAACATTAAAAACACTTATTTTAAAATAAAAATCAAAAGAAACTCACCAAAATAGTGATCAAAACAACAAATCAAGAATGGAAAATCAAAGAAAGTGCAAGAGTATGGTGCTTAAAGCAACCTCTAGAAGCTATCTTTCAAGCTTTTTCTCTTCTAACTTTCTTTCCTTTTCTAAACTTTTCTTTTTGCTTTTCAACAATGGAGAGAAAAATTAGCCAAAACCAAGAGAGTATAGAGAGTGAATAGCTGAAAATGAAAAGAAAACCCCTCCCTTCTAGTGTGGCCAAATGGCCTCATTGGTAACTAGACTGTTGTCATTTTTTTTCCAACCAATTTTGATCTAAAGGCTATTGATCCAAGATGTTTAAAACATGAAATTATCACCCTTAGATTAGGCCATCAACTATCCATAATTACAGCTGTTCAAGAATCTTAAGCCATTATGCTGACACTCTCCCTTTTCATGCATTGGTCCATGTGGCTTATTTGCAAAGGCTTGACCAAAAAATAACTAACTTCCTCTTCATTGTTGGCCTTTTGATTAAAAAATCAAAAACTACTTACCTATCCTTGGGCGTTGTCTGACCAACCCCCTTCTTCCAGCCCATGTTTCATTTCTTTAAAAGGCAAGAAAAGCACTTTTCGATTTCTTGGGTAAAATGACCTTTTTGCCCCCCGAACATAAATAAATGGAAAATGGACTCCAAATTCAAATTTTATTTTTTCAATACTTTCAAAATAATAAAAAATTGAATTCTGAAAGTTTTCAAAATTTTCCAAGTCCATTTTCTATTTATTTGATTTTTTCTTCCAAAATTGCCCTTTTATGCCTCCAAACTTTACCATTTTTTAAACGAGCTCCAAATCCAAGGTTTTATTCACCAATCTCTTCCAAATAATTTAAAAGTGTGATCCAAAAGTTTTCATAATTTTTGGAACTCATTTGGTATTTTTTTTGGGATTTATCTGCTTGAATTCCTGTAGAGGGGGCCCGGGATTTGGCCATTTTGCGAACGAACTCTGAATCCAGATTTTCTTTAGCCAATCTCTTCCAAATAATTTAAAAATGACATTTGAAAATTTTTAGAATTTTTGGAGTTCATTTGCTATTTTTTCGGGATTTACCTTCTTGAATTTCTGCATAGGAGACCTATGATTTCGCCATTTTGCAAACGAACTCCGAATCAATATTTTATTTTGCCAATCTCTTTGAAATGATTTAAGAATGAGATTTGCAATTTTTCAGAATTTTTGGAGTTCATTTGCTATTTTTCCCAAAATTTCCAATTTTGCTATTTTACCTCTAAAACCCGGTTTTGCTCAAAACAAGTTCGATTTTCAGATTTTCTTCAAACTGAGCCTTGGGCTATCCTTTTTTAATCGCTCCTCATCCATTAGGGGCTTTATTCCTACCGAGTCGGGTCATTTCTGTAATTCTTCCCAATTTAACCGAAATCCACCAGAAACCCTAATTTTTGGTTTTCTTCCGAATTGACTTTTCTTTCAGTTTTTCTTTCAAGTGGCTTCTCCAATACCCGTAGTCAATGTTTATCTTTCATTTGGAACCTTCAATTTCGACCAATTTGATCGTTTAAGCACTTTTCCCCAAATTTCCTGGATTAGAGTTTCCTTTCTACTGGATCTCCGTAACCCAACTTCCGAACTCCATAACTTTCGATGTAGACCTCGGGTTATCAAAATGCTTTCGCCATTTTTCAATTCAACTTCAAATCTTGATTTTGAAAGTGGGTTGACTTTTTCAGTAGTTGACTTTTTGGGCTTGACTTTTTCATGTTTGACTTTTTATGCTTGCCTTCTTAGACTAAGTCCCGGAGTACCACCTGCAGAATGAAAAAAGTCTTTTTACATTCTGAAACATCAATTTAGGAAGAAAACATACCTGTTTTAGTGGTCCGGACAAAATTAGGTGTCTACAGCCATTTTTATTATTCCATGTCATTTAAGTTTAGGTCATTTTATTATTCTATGTCATTTTACATGTCATTTAGCTTTAGACCATTTTCATATACCATGTCATTTTACATGTCATTTAAACTTTTGGCCATTTTCATATGCCATGTCATTTTATATGTCATTTAGCTTTAGGCCATTTTCATATACCATGTCATTTAAACTTTAGGCCATTTTCATATACCATGTCATTTTACATGTCATTTAAACTTTAGGCCATTTTCATATGCCATGTCATTTTACATGACATTTAGACATTAGGCCATTTTCATATGCCATGTCATTTCCCATGTCACTTAGGCACTAGGCCATTTTCATTATTCTATGTCATTTTCCATGTCATTTAGACACTAGGTCATGCATATTAAGTTAGGATAGCATATATTGTCATGCAAACTCATGCTAGGCATTTAGGTTATTTATGCCATGCATTTTCCATATCACTAGACTTTAAACCATGCATTTCATGCATGCGCTTTGCTGTATTTTCATGCATTCCATGTCATGCCACATGATTATTGACTTAGGCCAATCAATGGCTCAAAGTCATGCTCACTTGAGCATACTTGTGGAAAATTAAAGGGTTATCTAATTGATTATTCTACCTTTGTGATTTTTTTTTACTTAGCCAATTTTTGTCCAAGGTTTTTAAATGTTTTAGCTACTGTTTGTAGGTCTTTAGGAGGATCTCCAACATTTTTACTTTGATTTTTAAATGATTTTATCAAAGGCAATGTGTTTTGGCAAAACTGTTTTTCACCCAGTATTCGTACTTTCCTGATTTTTTTGGGTAGTCATCTTTAATCAAAAAATTAATCCAATTTTTTATCATGTATTTTTACATATTTTGAGTCTCCAGTATTGTTTTTAGATTTTTTTGAATTTTTAATAATAGGTTAAAAAATTGTGTGTTAAAACCGGATAGTAGAGGCAGATTTGAATTCAAAAGAAAAACAATTGTTGAATTTGGCTAAGGTATTTAGAGGGGGTTGGTTAGAATCTTTAGCTACTGTCTTAGGATAGTTTCTAAGCCTTTTTAAACTTTAAAAATGATTTTATAAACCTCGGGTTGAGGATGGTCAAGTCCGAGATTTTAAACTTAGGAAATTAGAGCCATTTTAAAAGGGTTTGGCTAGGGTTTTATTTGTAATCTGAGATCTTCAAAATTGTTTTCAAACAATCACAAAGTATTTTGATTTTAGAAAATTTAATTTGACATATTTTCCTAAGGTAGCCAGATATCTTTTTAGATATACGAATTTCCTTAATTAAAGGAAAAAATACATTTTCATGCATTGCATTTTCCATGTCCATGCACACTATATAATATGTGATTTTTCATGATATTTTAATTATTTTGATTTATTTTATGGTGTTATGTTGTTTGTTATATGTCTTTGAATATTATATGTTATTCTATGCTTTTTATTTAGTTATTCATTTTTGTCTAGCATTATTTTATGTTTCATGTCATTTAGATTATATTCCATGTCATTTAGGTTTAATCATTTACATTTGCCATGTCATTTAAATGATTTTGTTCCATTTAGAATATACCATGTTACTTAGGTTATTTCCTTTCATATATAATATATTATGTCATTTAAGACATCTCATTTCATTTAGAATATTTCATTTCATTTAGAATATTAGGTTATTTAAATCATTTCATCTCATTTAGAATATGCTATGCCTTTTTGAATTATGTCATAACATTTAGGTTGTATTATATTATCTAGACTTTGCTATGTCATTTTATTTATGTCACACATGTTCATATTCATTTTTTAAATTTTTTTTTTTTAAAAAAAAGATAATGATTTTCAATAAAAAATAAAGATATTCCCAAGTTAAAATAATTCATGAGTTCTGTACAGGGTTTACTGGAGGGAATATCATCAATTATCATTAATAAAGGAATATCTTTCTTTCAAAAAACGAGAATGATTCGAAAAGTTTTCCAAATAAATAAAAATTTCAATATTTTGTCGATTTTGTCGGGGAATATAGGAAAATTTTGAATTAATAAGTTTCGGATCATTTTCAATAAAAATGGAGTTATTTTTCTTTAAATTAGGAATTAACTTGAAATACTAAATTAAAAATTGACTTTTTACCGAAACTTGAGTTAACACATGATTAATAAGGTACCGTTTTATGCGGGTGCTAATCCTTCCCCGCACGTAACCGATTTTAATAGGTGGTCGATCACACCTAGCTAAAAAAGATTGGTGGCGACTCCATATCTTTTTCAAGGTCATTTTCAAAACCTTCATTTTAAGAGGAATTAAGTTGACTTTTCCTCGATTTTTTTTATGTCACGCTTTACGAATATAAAGTCTCGCTATGAGACTCGTTATTTTTTAGGTTGCGACAGCTTGGCGACTCCACTAGGGACATTAGAGAGGCAGGCCTAGAATTATTCGTGTGTTATCAAAGTCTCGATTTTGTTGGTTTAATTGGTATTTAATTTTAATTCCTACATTTAAAAAAAAATAAAGATAATTTTGAAAATAATAAAATATTTTTGGATATGGTCATTGTCATATGCATGCATATTATTATTTGTTCTCTGGTTATTTTGTTGCATATATTTATATGTTTGCTTGATTGATGCTTTACATTATTTGATTTTAGTGGGGTATTTAGAATAAGGGGTGTAGAATAGGTGGTGACAGGTTTGTTTTGGTCCTCCGCACACATTGCACTTGCATTTGTATAATAAGAACCCTCTACCCGGGTTTCGTCCTTTTAAGTGGGAGTAAAGTAACTACACCTTCGTGATGATCCTCCGTATGGGCTAGTGAAACACTTCCGGAGTATAAAGTACCTAATGCCTTCGTGATGATCCTCTGTATGGGCATAGGAAAATATACTCTAACGAATTGAACCCACTTTTATCGGGGTGCCTTAGTAGCCTTCACAGGCGACAGTGAGGAACAATTCAGGACCTTAGAACCGATTCACCTTCATATAGTGAACTTAGGCGAAGCCATGCCGGATTTCTATTAGATATTTGAAGTTTAAGAACACATGGAGGAACATTTCCAACCTTTTACCATCTTTCTATATGTTAGATTTTACAAATTGGGTGATGACGAATGAACATCATATCGCTCGTAATAAAATTTGTTATTTCGTCCCAAAGGCGTCATAATGCCAAAACTCTATTAAAATTTTTGGGACATTTAAAAAAAAAAAAACATGTTATTATTTATGTTATACTTGTGAATTCATTTCTTTACTAATTTATTTCTTTTTGTTTTTTTTCTTTGACATGCATCATAGAAATCATCATACACTTGAAGTTTATTGGCCTCGGGATAGTCATCAACCCAAAGGACTTTCATGGAGTGTCAAGTTATTTCAGTAATAGAAGATCATGCAGTAGTTAGGGCATAGTCAGAGAAAGATCGGAGGGGGGATGGTGATTGCTTGAAGAAAGATTATGTGTCAGTATTGCAAGAAAGGGTCAAATGGATTTTAGATAGAATAATCTTCGAGGGTTAACGGACATTTGGAATCAGTGGAATATATCAAAGAAAGAAGCCTTCACTTAGAAATATGGAGATATAGCACTCTTAATTCCGATTAGGGTCAATAGTGGGTTGATTCAGGCTATGGTACAGTTTTGGAATCCTGCTTATAGATGTTTTACTTTTAACAATGAGTATATGACCCCACTTATTGAAGAATATTCAGCATTGTCACGTATTGAGTGTTCTAATCCGGATCAGGTATATTTGCACTTGGAAAAAAATAGGTACCGCTTCTAGCTCAGATTTGAAGGGACACTCAAGACTTTCGAGGAATGGGAGCAAGAGGTCAAAAACCTCAAGAAGGAGAGTAACTATTGGAAAGAGAGAGCGAAGCAAGAAGAAATCCGAGCCAATCAGCTTGAGAAGGAAACTAAGGAAAACCTACACAGTAATGTTTCTGCTAGTATGTCAGAGGGTCATGAACAAGTAAGGGTCTGATTGAAGAGCATGGCAATCAAAAGGAGGCAGTTAAAGAAAGTTCAAGATTTGAGGGAGTTACTACAAGACTAATATTTTTGTAACAGCACCTTGAAAAGAAAATTATGGACTTGTCTTAGGCAGCGATCTTTTTATTTTATGTTTGATGTATTTAGTTCCAGGAAATCAATGAAAGACCGTTGGGTTGGAATTATCCCGGGGCCAATACTTTCAGATGCATACATATCTTTATCATTCATTTATTCTATCCTTTATATATTTTGTTTGTTCATTCATACATTTATTCATAGTTGTATTTATTCATTCATTTATTCTACATGTTTATTCATTCATATTCATATACTTAGTCATTTATTTGTTCATTCATTTACTCTTTCATATTTTTATACTTAGTCATTTATTTTTCATTTTATTTGTTCATTCATTCACATTTAGTCATTCATTCATTTTTAATAAAACATAAAAAAAAATGTGTCAATGATTTCTAATTCATGGTTTTCAAAACTAAAGGTACAATTGGTCGCACAGTGTAAGAACCAGATTTTTGACACCCTTACAATACTCGGTCTCAAGCCAGAGCTATGGAGAATGATCAGCTTGCTGGAATTGAAAGAATGGAAAGAACTCAAAGGGAACTGCAGGAACAGTTGGCTAAGTCTCAAGAGGAGTCACGGGAACAAATGACCAAACTCATGGAAATGATGAATACCATGATGAGGCAGAAATGGCCAGGGAAAATTCAATTACAGGAATGGGGGCAGTAAACCAGGAAGGCCAACTTGAGATGGTGCAGTTGAACGGCCAGACATCCCAGCATGTGGGAAATGAACTTCCAACTGGGGCAGCATCCTATGTTTACATTCAACCAGTTAGTGAAGCACAAAATTTTGGTCCAGGAAAGGTTAATATTGGGGTTGACCCAATGGATGTTAATGTTCCAGACTTTGAGGAACTAGCTGAAAAGGAAAAGGCAAAGATGACTGAGCTGAAGAGGGTTGAAATGATAGAATCCCAAAAAAAATCAATTGCTGGAGGAGAGGCTGAGGGCCGTTAAAGGGGCGGAGATATTTGGGAGTCTGGATGACGAAGAGATGAGTTTAGTACACGATCTGGTAATTCCCCCAAAGTTCAAAGTACCAGACTTTGAGAAATATAATGGGACTACCAACCCATCAGCATATTTGACCATGTACTGCAGAAGAATGACGAGGTACGATGATAATGAAAAACGGCTTATCCACTGTTTCCAAGATAGCTTGACAGGGTCTGCAACCCGATGGTATAATCAACTAAGTCGTACCAAAATTCGTTCATGGACGGATTTAGCCAGGGCTTTCATGGAGTATTATAAGCATTTATCTGATATGGTACTTAATAGGCTGTCACTACAAAACATGGAAAAGAAGACTACTAAGAGTTTTAAGGAATACTCGCAAAGGTGGAGGGATCTGGCCACACAAGTGCAACCCCCTTTAACTAGCAAAGAAACTATAGTGCTTTTCATCAATACCTTGAAAGCACCATATTATGATAAATTGGTGGGGAGTACCACCAAGGACTTTGCAGACATGGTGATATCCGGGGAGATGATAGAGTCGGCCATTAAGAATGGGAAAATGGAAGAGGGTGAGTCTGCTACTCCGAAGAAGGTATTCCCAGCTAGGAAGAAAGAGGAGACCCACGTAGTTAGTATCAACCAATATCCATATACACCTCCCACACCATGTACACCACCAAGGCCCTATACTTCTACTACATCTTATACACCTTCTACACCTTACACACCTTACCCGTGGTATAATCCTTACTACCCCAATGTGAACCACCTTACCCAAAACCCATTCCCTTATACCAATATACCACAATAGCCGTTTCCAACTAGCATATCCCCACAGATAAACCTTCCCCGAAACATTGTCCCAAACACTCAGGGAGCCGGGCGCAATGACCAACGTTCACCAAGGAATGATCAAAAACCCCAATTTGATCCGATTCCTACCACCTATGGTGAGCTATATCCCAAACTGTTGCAGGGACAACTTGTTGCACCCGTATACCTCAAACCTCTGATACAGCCATATCAAGGTGGTACAATGCAAATACTAACTGCACGTATCACGCAGGAATTCAAGGACATATGATTGAAGATTGCCTGGCCTTTAAAAAGAAAGTCCAAAGCCTGATCAACATTGGGGTTGTGAATTTTGGGATAAGGAATGGGCCGAATGAAGCAGGAAATCCATTACCCGGTCATGCTGAAAACTGGGTAAATGCAGTATTGACAAGGGAAGTCAGAAGGGTAAAAAGGTATGTCAGTGAAGTCAAGACTCCAATGATAAAAGTGTGGGTCGAGATGGTTAAGGCAGGAATGGTGGGGGATGCAGACAGTTTAAAAATGGTTGCAAAAAGAGTGCAGAATTGGTGCCCGTTCCATAGATGTAAAGGTAATATCATATAGGAATGCGGGGACTTTCTGGCTAGAGTCCAAAAGATAATGGATGAAAGGGAAGCCCAATTTTACGAGGAAATAGAGGAGAAAGTAGAGGTTATTGAAAATGCAGCTGGCTACAGGATAGAAAAACCTTCGATCATATATTACGATGAACCAGAAGAGAAAGTTATGCCGGTTATGAAGGAAATTGTGCCTAAGTTAATCATAGATTGCCTTTTTCTTTTTAATACAAGAAAAGCACAACTGCACTGTGGAAGTATGACTGCAGTATGGTTATGCCAGGATCTTTGAGTCAGCAAGATATCACAGGTGTAGGGCACTTAACACGAAGTGGAAGGTGTTATGCCCCTGAGGTTGTTGAACAGGGATCAACGAGAAAGGATGGAGGAATGGATAAAGGGAAGAAGGCAGTTGAACCAATCCATATTGAGATGGATTTGTCAAAAGAAGTAGAGAGGGGGTCAGCCCCGGTTAAAAAGATAAAAGAGCCAGTGAATGAAAAAGAGGCTTGCAAGTTTGAAAGTTCATAAAGCATAGTGAGTATAGTGTGGTTGAGCAATTGCAGCGCCAACCAACAAGGATTTCAATCCTATCTTTACTACTGAACTCGGAGCCACACCGGAATGCTAACAATATATCAGTGGAAAAACTAGATAGATTGGTGGGAAACATCGCAGCAGACGATCACATCTATTTTAGTTATGATGAATTACCACCTAATGGTATTGGGTCAACAAAGGCTCTTCACATAACAACCACTTGCAAGGGGCACATATTACCGATGGTCTTTTTGGATAACGGTTCTTCATTAAATGTGATGCCCTTGGCAACCTTGTCCAAATTGCCAGTGGATATTTCTTATATGCTGCCCAGTTGCACGGTGGTTAGAACTTTTGATGGAACTAGATGGGAGGTAATGGGAACTATCGAGGTCCCAATGGATATAGGTCTTTGTACCTATTAGGTGAACTTCCAAGTCATGGATATTACCCCATCTTATAACTGCTTGTTAGGGAGGCCTTGGATACATTCAGTAGAGGCTGTACCCTCATCTCTCCACCAAAAGCTGAAATTCGTGATAGAGGGACTTTTTGTCACTGTATCGGGAGAAGAAGACATCATAGCCTTTGCATCTACTGGTTCTCTTTACATTGAGCCAGATGAAGGTGCTGTAGAATGTTCCTTCCAGTCTTTGGAGTTTGTAAATGCAGTATTCATCACTGAAGGGCGAAGAATTCCAAAACCGAAGTTGTCCAAGAATACAAGGTTAGGGGTAAGAACTACCATAGGAAAACGTTGTAGGGCTGGAAAAGGTCTCGAAAAATATCTTCAAGGAATGGCCTGAGCAATGGAAGTAGTGGGAAAGAAGGATCGATTTGGCCTAGGGTATATTCCGAAGGCCCATGAGAAAAGGAAACAAGTTGAAAAGAACCGACAAAGAAGGATAGCTCGTCTCGCGGGTATGGATGTTGAGTGGAAGCCTATGACTTTCCCACCAATCCTTCACAGCTTCCGCTCAGCCGATTTTCTGTTTAGAGGAAAGGATTCAGATGATGTACTTATAATGATCGAGCAAGCTTTTGAGATGTTCAATATGGATAAAGATGAGTAGATACAGGATATGGTTATCTGCATGACTGAGGAGGAAGAAATGGAAAGTAAGAATGTTGACTAGATGGTGCGACCTTGTCCACCAGGATATAGACTGACCAATTGGAGTGCAACCGAGCTACCCATAATCTTTAGGCTATTCTGAAATAATACTTTAAAAACAATCTTAATTATCTTTGCCAACAGATATTAAGAGTTTTTCTATAATGGGCTTTTGTTTAAACATTTTCATTCAATAAATAATAAACACGATGCATTTCTTTCATATTGATGTGTCCATATTCTTTCATTTATGCTATTTATTTTGCTTTCATTGTATATATGTTTTCCTATATTGTTTCTTCCCCACCTATTTACAGGTGTACGGATGCGGAATATGAGGACCTTCCTGTCAGTAATTCTGAAATTGATTTTGAAAGACCCATATGCATGGGTGATTTTGAGGCTGACGAAGATACTAAGGATTATGGTCTACCTCTGAACTTATAAAGGAAAATAGAACAAGAAGAGAAACAAGTACTTCCTCATGAGGAGCTATTGGAAATGATAAATTTGGGAAATAGTGAGAAGATAAAGGAGTTTAAAATTGGGACTACATTGTCATCGTCAATAAAAGGTGAATTGATAGCCTTGCTCCGGGAATATATAGATGTATTTGCATGGTCCAATTCAGCAAAAGTTGAGAAGAATGAGGCCAGACATGCTGTTAAAGGTAAAAGATGAGGTGAAGAAGCAGTTTGATGTTGGATTCTTAGAGATGGCAAAATATCCTAAATGGGTGGCAAATATTGTTCCAGTACCAAAGAAGGATGGCAAGGTGCAGATGTGCGTTGATTACCGAGATCTGACAAGGCCAGTCCCAAAGATAATTTCCCTTTGCCCCATATTGATACTTTGGTGGATAATACGACGAAGAGTTCCTTGTTTTCTTTCATGGACAGATTCTCGAGATATAATCAGATTAAGATGGCACCGTAAGATATGGAGAAAACCACATTTGTTACAATGTGGGGAACATTCTGCTACAAGGTAATGCCACTTGGGTTGAAGAATGCTGGGGCAACATATCAGAGGGCCATGGTGACCTTGTTTCATGACATGATGCATAAGGGAATTGAGGTCTATGTTGATGATATGATTGCAAAGTCACAAGGAGTAGAGAAGCATATTGCGAATCTTAAGAAACTCTTTGAAAGACTAAGAAAGTTTCAACTCAAGCTAAACCCAGCAAAATGCACTTTTGGGGTCACTTCGGGGAAATTGTTGGGTTTTGTTGTTAGCAAAAGGGAAATTGAGATTGACCCGGATAAAGTGAAGGCTATCCAGAATTTGCCACCTCCACGCACTCAAAAAGAAGTTAGAGGTTTTCTGGGGAGATTGAACTACTTTGCTCGATTTATTTCTCAGTTAACCGATAAATGTGGTCCAATATTTAAATTACTTTGAAAACGTGATCCAGGAGAGTGGGATGACGGTTGTCAGATGGCCTTTGAAAAGGTTAAACATTATCTATCCAACCCATCAGTATTAATTCCACTAGTTTTGGATAAATCGATGATATTGTATCTATCAGTATTTGAGAGGTCCATGGGTTGTGTTTTGGGGCAGCTTGATGAGACTAGAAAGAAAGAGCAAGCAGTTTACTATCTTAGCAAGAAGTTCACAGATTATGAGTTGAAATATTCATCAGTAGAGAAGTTGTGTTGTGCCTTAGCTTGGACTGCTCGGAGGCTCAGACAGTACATGTTGTACCACACAACGTGGCTGATTGCCAAGCTAGATCCAATTAAGTACATGTTGGAAGCACCTTTTTTGTCAGGGAGGATGGTGAGATGGCAGCTTTTGTTGTCAGAGTATGACATTGTATCTGTAAGTCAGAAAGCTATCAAGGGCAGTGCAGTGGCTGAATTTTTTGCAAGTCGGGTAGTGGAAGATTAGGAGCCATTGAACTTTGATTTCCCAGATGAAGATTTGATGTATGTTTCGCAAGCAGATGAGGTTCCCTTGAAGAAGAATGTATAGAAAATGTACTTTGATGGCGCATTTAATGCCATGGGGCACGAAATCGGTGCAGTTCTCATATCCCCAGAAGAAGATTATTATCCTTTCACTACCAGATTGGATTTTGATTGTACAAACAATACTGCAGAATATAAGGCATGTACAATGGGCCTTCGTGCTGTCGTAGACAGAAAGACAAAAAAATTAGAGGTTTTCGGAGATTCAGCCTTAGTGATATATCAATTGTGCAAAGAATGGGAAACCCGAGATACAAAACTAATCTAATACCGAGAACTCATACTGAGTTTATTGGAGGAGTTTGAAGAAGTAACTTTCAATTACTTCTCTCAAGAAGGAAACCGAATGGCGGATGCTCTGGCTACTTTATCATCAATGTTTAAAGTGAATGAGGGGGCCGAAGTTGTGCCGATCAAGATGAGCATATATGAATCTCCTGCCCACTATTTGAGTATCGAAGAAGAAGCAGATGGTCTCCCTTGGTATAACAACATCTTTCAGTACATCAAGAGTCAACAGTATCCAGAACAGGCAACAGAAAATGACAAGAGGACTCTGAGAAGGCTAGCAATGGGTTTTGTTCTAGACAACGAGATTCTCTACAAGAAAGGGAAAGTCCAAGTCCTATTGAGATATGTCGGCTCTGTCGAAGCTCGAAGAATCATAGAGGAAGTCTATAAAGGGATATGTGGCACCCATGCCAATAGTCACATGCTTGCTAAGCAAATTATGAGGGCAGGATATTATTGGCTGACGATGGAAGAAGATTGTATCAGTTATTCTCGGAAATGCCATAAATACCAGATCTATGCAGATAAGATTCATGTGCCGCCATCAGCATTGCATGTCATGACCTATTACCCCGAAAGCTTCAAATGGACATCGCTTCATCCTAGTGGCCAAAGATTATTTCACAAAGTGGGTGGAAGCTGCTTCTTATACTAATGTAACGAAGCCGATGGTATACAGATTTGTTAAGAAGGAAATCATATGCCAATATAGATTGCTAGCAAGAATTATTTCAGATAATGCTCTCAATCTGAATAATAAAATGATGAGAGAAGTGTGTACTCAGTTCAAGATCACACATCACAATTCGGCACCTTATCGTTCGAAGATGAATAGGGCAGTAGAAGCAGCCAACAAAAACATCAAGAAGATTGTCGAGAAGATGACTGATGTATACAAGGATTGGCATGAGATCTTGCCTTTTGCTCTTCACTCATATCGCACTTCGGTTCGCACATCTACAGGGCCAACGCTGTTTTCTTTGGTATATGGTATGGAAGCAGTGTTACCTATTAAAGTTGAGATTCCTTCACTTCGTGTTTTGATGGAGGTTGGCCTAGAAGAGGCAGAATGGGATAGAGCTCGTTATGAAAAGCTGAATCTCATCGAGGAAAAAAGATTGAAGGCAATTTGTCATGGGTTGTTGTATCAGAAAAGGATGATTCGAGCCCATAACAAGAAGGTTCGACCTAGACAGTTTTGAGAAGGAGAGTTGGTATTGAGGAAAATTCTCCTTATAGTGAAGGATCCGCGAGGAAAATGGGCTCCAAATTGGGAAGGACCCTATGTGGTAAAAGGAGCTTTTTCTGGAGGAGCATTGATTCTAACTTGGATGGACGGGGATGATTTTAGACATCCCGTGAATACTGATGAACTGAAGAAGTATTATGCTTGAAAAAAAAATTGTGATGCTATGCACATGGTCGAATGATTCCAAGTGTAAAAATGGAAATTCTATATATCTATCTCCCCTGAGAATTGCTTGTCAAAGAGAATGTTCATGCTTGGTATGATAAATGGCCATCTTTCATATCCCCTTCACTAAGAAGAAATTATCCCTAGTCACCCCTTTGAGCCTTAGGAATTATTTCTTTCTTTGAACCTTGATCAAGGATCACCCTCTACACTAGAGGGCAAATACGAGGAAAAATAATCAAAAACCATGGCAAAAAAAGAGAGCCACTGGAAAATGTGAAATCAAAGAATGGCAAATGAAAGCCAGCAATCGAAAAAAAAAGTCCAAAAAAAAGGGGGACAAATGTTTCAAGAATGAATTCTCCTCAGGAAATTATCCTTGATCCAATCACCCTTAAACACATTTTGGGCCTATTTTATCCTTTCCTTCTAAACCCGAACCTTGGCCTACATTAAGTGTTTTAAAAGTCCATTTTGATCAAGTATGGATATTTAATTTGAAAGGTTATTCTCAGAACTTATCTCATCTTTTGAATTGACATTTTTACCTTGGAAGCATTTAGAATTCTCAGATGCATGGTAGAATACAAAAAAAAAAAAAAAAAAGAAAAAAAAGGGAGAGGTTTAAGCCGAAAACCCGCAAAGGGCGACTTAATACCGAATGGGGGACACTTGAGTTGAAAACCCGCAAAGGGCGGTTCAAGTACTGATTAAGGATTGAATCAATGCTTCGTGTAAAGAGGGAGAAAGTATTTGAAATTCAGAGAAAAGAGGAACAACTCAGTCTAATGTAACTACGGAAGCCGAGGGATTACCCAAGTAAATTGTTTATTCAAAAGAAATTTCATATGGTTTGAAAAAGGAGGGGTCCAAGATATTCCGCATCCGGGGCATCTACAACCTATAACTTTACATTTATCATTCATATTCACTTTTACCATTTTAAAACATTTCTTGCAGTAATTTCTTGTTATCATTTTTATGACATTTGCTTATTTCATACTTTCTTTCATACATTTTTAAGATGCATTTTGTTTGTTATTAAATTGAATGATGATTAGTGAACATAAAAATCTTTAAATAAAGGGATTTTAAAAGTATTACTAAGGAATAGATCTAAATCTTAGAAAAGGTTTGGAAACCACTAATCCTAATGGAAAATTCACCAAGTAAAGGAAAACAATGAATGTGTTGGAGACTCCGTCATGAAGTTAGAAATTTGTGACTTTCAGCGAAGTCAGAAACTGGGACTGTTTGACAATTTATCTTGAGTAAAGGGTTCCTTAAGTGGGGCATCAGTGAACAATTGAAGACTCCGTCATGAAGTCAGATAATCTGTGAACCTCAAAGAAACCATGGATTAGAAATCATGACACAATCATTTGATTGCATTCATCCTTAGAAAACATACAAGCATTTGCAAAGCATGTCATTTTCATCATTGCATTTAGCTAACATTGCAGGAATCAGGAAAACTTTGGCTTCCCCAAATCGAACTCGTTTTGCTTCTCAAGTGAGTCGAGCCTCAAGACCTTCGTCGAGGTATGTTCCTTTCTTTTTCAAGTTAAATTTATTTTTCTAATTGAATCAAACTCAAGATTATTCTTAGTATTTCCTTTTATTTTAAATCGAATTCATTCTATTTATCAAATGAGTCGAGCCCCGAGCCCATCGTCGAGGTATTTCCTTTTGTTTTAAATCGAATTCATTCTGTTTGTCAAATGAGTCGAGCCCCGAGTCCATCGTCGAGGTATTTCCTTTTGTTTTAAATCGAATTCATTCTGTTTATCATGTGAGTCAAGCCCCGAGACCATTGTCGAGGTATTTCCTTTTGTTTTAAATTGAATTCATTCTGTTTTATCAAATGAGTCAAGCCTCGAGACCATCATCGAGGTATTTCCTTTTGTTTTAAATCGAATTCATTCTATTTTATCAAATGAGTCGAGCCCCAAGACCATCGTCGAGGTATTTCCTTTTGTTTTAAATCGAATTCATTTTGTTTTATCAAATGAGTCGAGCCCCGAGACCATAGTTGAGGTATTTCATTTTGTTTTAAATCGAAATCATTCTGTTTTATCAAATGAGTCAAGCCTCGAGACCATCGTCGAAGTATTTCCTTTTGTTTTAAATTGAATTCATTATGTTTATCAAATGAGTCGAGCCTCGAGATCATCGTCGAGGCATTTTCTTTCATTTTAAATCAAATTCATTCTATTTATCAAATGAATCGAGCCCCTATACCATCATCGAGGTATTTCTTTTTACTTTAAAACTCGTTCTACTTTTACTTTGTTCTAAAATCGAACTCGTTTCCTTAAGACGGGTCGAGTCTTGATTAGTCATGGAATTCAATTTAAGGATAAAATCTTCAATTTACTGTTTTTTCAAAAAAAAAAAAATGAATGATAATGAAAATGGAAATGAATGTAAACCCATTTCCCTTTTCTTCACATGTGATTTCACTAACCGGACAAAATTAGTGTTTGTTTATCTTTGCCTGATTCCTGATTCACAGCAATAGCCAAAGAGGGGCAGCTGTAGACACCTAATTTTATCCGAACCACTAAATCAAGTATGTTTTCTTCCTAATTTGATGTTTCAGAATGCAAAAAGGTTTTTCTCATCCTGCAAGTGGTATTACGGGACTTAGCCTAAAAAGTCGAGCATAAAAAGTAAAACTTGAAAAAGTCAACCTCGAAAAAGTCAACATCAAAAATGTCAACTACTGAAAAAGTCATCCCACTTTCAAAATCAAGATTTGAAGTTCAATTGAAGAATGGTGAAAGAATTTTGATAATCCGAGGTCTACATTGAAAGATATGGAGTTCAAAAGTTGGGTTACAGAATTTTAGTAGAAAGAAAATCGTAATTCGGAGAATTTGGGGAAAAGTGCTTAAACGATCAAATTGTCCAAAATTGGAGGTTCCAAATGGAAGATAAGCACTGACTATAGGAAATGGAGACTCTACTTGGAACAAAAACCGAAGGAAAATTCAATTCGGAAGAAAATCGAGAATTAGGATTTTTGGTGGATTTTAGTGAAATTTGAAAAATTGCAGAAATGGCTTGATTTAGTAATGACTAAAGCCCCTAATTGATGAGGAGTGAGTAAACAAGGATAGCCCAAGGCTCAGTTTGAAGAATTCCGAAAAAAGAGCCGATTGGAGGAAAAAAAAAACGAGGAAATTCTCGATACTGAAAAGAGGGAAAATCAAAATGGAAGGGAATTTGATTGTAAAAATTGGGCATTTTTGGATCAACTCCAATTCAGTATATGAAAAAGGCATAGAAAAAGAAAATCTGGAAATCGGACTTGTTTAGGGCAAAATCGAGCTTCAGAGGTAAAAGGGCAAAATTGGAAATTTTGGGAAAAATACCATATGAGCTCCAAAAATTCTAAAAATTTGCAGATATCATTCTTAAATCTTTATTTGGAGTTCGTTTGCAAAATGGCCAAATCCCGGACCCACTATGTACAAATTCAAAAGGATAAATTTCGAAAAAATAGCAAATGAACTCCAAAAATTTTGAAACTTTGTAGATATCAATTTTAAATTATTTTCAAGAGATTGGAGAAAGAAAATCTGGATTCGGAGTTCATTAGCAAAATGGCCAAATCCCAGGTCCCCTATGCAAAAATTCAAGTAGATAAATCCCGAAAAAATAGTAAATGAGTTCCAAAAATTATGAAAACTTCCAGATCACACTTTTAAATTATTTGTAAGAGATTAGTGAAGAAAAATTTGGATTTGGAGCTCGTTTCAAATTGGTGAAAGTTCGGGTGCATAAAAGGGTAATTTTGGAAGAACAAATCCAAATAAATAGCAAATGGACTCGAAAAATTTTGAAAACTTCCATAATTCAATTTTTTATTATTTCAGAATTATTGAAAAAATAAAATTTGAATTTGGAGTCTGTTTTCTATTTATTTAGGTTCGGGGGTCAAAAAGGTCATTTTATCGAAGAATCAAAAAGGGCAAATTTGTAATTAAAAAAGTATGAAAGAGGAAGGAATTGCTGGGATTTTACCTCTTTTGATCAGCCAGCATAGAGGAGAAGGAAGCTTGATCAATTTAATTCCTTAGTCAATATCAAGCTCACATGCTGCCACTAGTACCTTGCAAATGGTCCCCCCTTCATCCTATGGCTTAGGTGCCCTATAGAAAAGTTGAATGCACCATCCAATGGCCAAGTTTAAATGCCAAGATGAAATTTTTATTTTTCAAGAAAGAACCTTCATCTAATGGTCAAGAATGGAAGCAAAAATATGAGCACAATTCACCCAAAGGTGGGCATCCATTCGGCCAAGCAAGGGAGTGCATGGGATTGTTTCTTTTCATTCAATGGCTTAGGCCATCTACAAGGGCTGAGTACACATGTTAAGGGATGGATTTAATCTACAAGATGTAATTTTTATGTTGTCCTCATCCAATGACCAAGAATGGAAGAAGAAAGATGAGCACAACTCATCCAAGGGTAGAGGTCCATTTAGCCAAGCAAGGGAGTGCATGGGATTGTGTCCTTATTTCATCTAAGGGCTGAGGTTATTAGAAGGGCTGGCTACACATATTAAGGGCTACTATTAATTGGAAAGATGACATTTTTATGTTGTCATGAAAGAATCCTAATCTAAGGGCCAAGATTGGAGGAGAAAAAATGCACAACCTATCATATGGTTGAGGGGCCATTCGGCGAAGCATGAGAGAGGGAAGGGAATGTTTTATTTTCCCTTAAGTGGCTGATCATTTGAGAAGGGAGGTCAGTAGCTAATGGAGAAAAGAAAAGGATTTTGAAAAAAAAGAAAGAAAGCTTTTGTTAAGGTAGCCATTCTACCATTGCTACTACATTTTTTCTTCTTCTTCCTCATGCTTTATTTCTTGTTTTCCATGTGATTTCCTACCATTTCTTTTTACGTCTTTCTTGTTGTTCTTGCTTTTCAAAAAATAAAATAAAACAATGGTTAGGCTTCATGATCTTGATGAAAATCAAGTGATAATGGTTAGGGTGGGCTTTGTCCAATATACCAACCATGGAGCTCATCTCCATATTTTTTTTACCTTAGTTATATTTTATGATTTTGAGATTGAAAAGGCTTCATGACCTCATCTATTTGTTATTTATTTGCTTACTTTAACTTGCTTATTTCTATTATTGTTTATCTTTATCTTTACGTATATTTATATTCTTGCTAACCATCTTGTTCTTTAGACTTATGTAATATTTTTGCATCTTGGGGCTATTTTCATATAGTTTAGGCCATTTCCATTTTTCATATCATCTTCCATAGCATTTAGTTAAGTCATTTTACATGACATTTCTTACAACACTTTGGTTTCCTAGGCCATTCGGCCATGTGTATTTTCTCTAAGCTTTAGGTCATTTTTCTAGGCCATGATATTTGCAATTTGATTTAGACATCTAGGTCATTTTACATGTCATTTAGCTTTAGGCCATTTTTATTATTCCATGTCATTTAAGTTTAGGTCATTTTATTATTCTATGTCGTTTTACATGTCATTTAGCTTTAGGCCATTTTCATATACCATATCATTTTACATGTCATTTAAACTTTAGCCCATTTTCATATGCCATGTCATTTTACATATCATTTAGCTTTAGGCCATTTTCATATACCATGTCATTTTACATGTCATTTAAACTTTAGGCCATTTTCATATGCCATGTCATTTTACATGACATTTAGACATTAGGCCATTTTCATATGCCAAGTCATTTCCCATGTCACTTAGGCACTAGGCCATTTTCATTATTCTATGTCATTTTCCATGTCATTTAGACACTAGGTCATGCATATTAAGTTAGGATAACATTTATTATCATGAAAACTCATGACTAGGCATTTAGGTTATTTATGCCATGCATTTTCCATATTACTAGACTTTAAACCATGCATTTCATGCATTCACTTTGCTGTATTTTCATGCATTCCATGTCATGCCACATGATTATTGGCTTAGGCCAATCAATGGCTCCAAGCCATGCTCACTTGAGCATACTTATGGAAAATTAAAGGGTTATCAAATTGATTATTCTACCTTTGTGATTTTTTTTACTTATCCAATTTTTGTCCAAGGTTTTTAAATGTTTTAGCTACTGTTTGTAGGTCTTTAGGAGGATCTCCAACATTTTTACTTTGATTCTTAAATGATTTTATCAAAGGCAAAAAATGTGTTTTGGCAATACAGTTTTTCACCCAGTACTTGTACTTTCTCGATTTTTCTGGGTAGTCATCTTTAATAAAAAAATTAAGACAATTTTTTATCGTATAGTTTTACATGTTTTGAGTCTCCAGTATTTTCTTTTTATATTTTTTTTGAATTTTTAAAAATAGGTTAAAAAGTCATGTGTTAAAACTGGACAGTAGAGGCAGATTTGAATCAAAAGAAAAAAATTGCTAAATTTGGCTAAGGCATTCAGAGGGGGTTGGTTAGAAGCTTTAGCTACTGTCTTAGGATAGTTTCTACGTCTTTTTAAACTTTAGAAATGATTTTATAAACCTCGGGTTAAGGATGGTCAAGTCCGGGGTTTTAAACTTAGGAAATTAGAGCCATTTTAAAAGGGTTTGGTTAGGGTTTTATTTCTAATCCGAGATCTCCAAAATTGTTTTCAAACAATCATAAAGTATTTTGATTTTAGAAAGTTTAATTTGACATATTTTCCTAAGGTAGCCGGATATCTTTTTAGCTATACGGATTTCCTTAACTAAAGGAAAAAAATACATTTTCATGCATTGCATTTTCCATGTCCATGCATACTATATAATTTTCCATGTCTATGCATACTATATAATATGTGATTTTTGATTATTTCTATGATATTGTTATTATTTTTATTTATTTTATGGTATTATGTTGTTTGTTATATATCTTTGAATATTATATGTTATTCTTTGCTTTTTATTTAGTTATTCATTTTTGTCATATTATTTAGCATATACTATGTTCATGTATTATTATTTCTATTTTCATGCATATTACATGATAGCATTATTTTATGTTTCATGTCATTTCATGTCATTTAGATTATATTCCATGTCATTTAGGTTTAATCATTTACATTTGTCATGTCATTTAAATCATTTTATTCCATTTAGAATATACCATGTTACTTAGGTTATTTCCCTTCATATAGAATATAATATGTCATTTAGGACATCTCATTTATAAAATATTTCATTTCATTTAGAATATTAGGTTATTTAAATCATTTTATCTTATTTAGAATATGCTATGCCTTTTGAATTATGTCATAACATTTAGGTTGCATTATATTATCTAGACTTTGCTATGTCATATTATTTATGTGACACATGTTCATATTCAATTTTTAAAATTTAAAAGAAAAAAAAAATAATGATTATCAATAAAAAATAAAGATATTCCCGAGTTAAAATAATTCATGAGTTCTCTACCGGGTTTGCTGAAGGGAATATTATCAA
Organism: Fremontodendron californicum; assembly: GCA_030761205.1. Taxonomy (NCBI): domain Eukaryota; kingdom Viridiplantae; phylum Streptophyta; class Magnoliopsida; order Malvales; family Malvaceae; genus Fremontodendron; species Fremontodendron californicum. The sequence continues at coordinate 9,595,565 of JAULJL010000037.1, forward strand.
TTATCATTAATAAATGAATATCTTTCTTTCAAAAAACGAGAATGATTCGGAAAGTTTTCCAAATAAATAAAAATTTCTATATTTTGCCCATTTTATCGGGGAATATAGGAAAATTTTGAATTAATAAATTTCGGATCATTTTCAATTAAAAATGAAGTTATTTTTCTTTAAATTGGGAATTAACTTGAAATACTAAATTAAAAATTGACTTTTTACTGAGACTTGAGATAACACATGATTAATAAGGTACCGTTTTATACGGGCATTGTGGGGGTGCTAATCCTTCCCCGCACCTAACCGAGTCCCAAACCCGATTCTTTGATTTTCTCTGGTTTATAACACAGACTTGAAATTGGTTTTTAAAAATGTTTTAATTAATTTTAAAATGTTTTATAAAACCGGTTTTAATAGGTGGCAGATCACACCTAGCTAAAAAGGATTGGTGGCGACTCCATATCTTTTTCAAAGTCATTTTTAAAACCTTCATTTTAAGAGGAATTAAGTCGACTTTTCCTTATTTTTTTTTTAATGTCACGCTTAACGAATATAAAGTCTCGTGATGAGACTCGTTATTTTTTAGGTTGCGATAATTACGTATAACATAAGTCAGTGTGCGAGACTCTATTTTAGACCAGATTGGGTCTTTGTGAAGTTTTCGTGTTTATTGTGCTTGATTGAGACATCAAGTTTACAGTTAAATTCTGGAGATCATTCTAGGTAGCTTCTGAAATACAGTTGCAATTTAGTAACGTATTTCATTTATGGACTGATGATCAGTCCTTGAGGACATGTTATGTGTTAATATACTAGATTCTGAGGAGAATCGGGATCGATACCTATCATTGATTAAGTTTGTATATATTATTAGTTTTCAGTACAGTATGCAGATGATACTTTTTCTGGTATTTCGGTCTAGTTTCGGGCTTATTTTATTGACTATTTCGGATTGCGATCCGAGTTTGTTTATTGTTGATCATTGCAAAACTAGGACCGAGACATTGTGTGGTCGAATGTGCCAATATCCTATCAGTTGATTAGAGATAGAAGGATATCAGTTGTTCAGTTCAGGTATGGTACGGTACACCTAGAAAAAGGTGTAGTTAATCAAAGATATATTAGTAACTGCTAGAGTAGGCAGAAGTCGTATGCCGTAGCATTTTCACCTTTCAAGAATGTTATGAGCTTTGGCGGATAGGCCAAGCTGAGTCCGAGGTATATCGGACCATTTCAGATATTGAGTTAGACCTACCACCTGAGATAGGTGGTGTACACTCTGTGTTTCATGTACTTATGATGTGGAGATTCATGTCAGACGATTTTCATGTGAGATAGCCACAGACAGTACCTGTACTTTTATATAAGTTGATTTTATACAAAATTCGAGGACGAATTTTATCAAGGGGGAGAATTGTAAAACCCTCGTAAGTACGAGATCAATTCGAGACAATTATAACATGCGAATGGCTCGAGGTTAAACTTTGAAATGCCTATAGAAAGGATGGGCTACCATGTGGTACACATGTTGTATGATAAATGGTAGAGTTGGCGGTTTAATCGAGTGATTAAGTGATTTAATCTCAAATTGACTAAAATTCGGGATAGGGTAAAGTCCATAAAATATGATAATTTAACTCCACATAGTGTATATGTGATATAACATTATTTGGGAGTGTTAGAACAAGAATCGACAGAAAAATCGATAAAATGTGAACCAGGGGTATTTTGATCATTTTACCCAAAAAACATTTCGTTCGTAAATGGTACCAATGGACTAAGTGATCATATAGGATCATAATATGATGTCTAGATAAAAAATTGGACATTAAAATCAAATCCGATAGCTAAAATTGTCTAATTCGTCATTTAGTGATGCTAGCGTAAATTACCGTAAAACATGGTTCGAGATTTTTTGGAACTGATCTGAACACATGGACATATGTTATAACATGCGAGGATTATGTATATGACAAGAAAAATCAAAAACAGAGTTGAAACTGGATACGTCCTTAAGTAACCTAAAGGAATGAAAATCGAGAACTGACTGCGGGAAGGTCCGGAAAGGGTTTTAAATGGATCAATGGATTGATATAGACACAAAATGATATTAGCAAGCTACTGGTGAAATCAGAACAAAAATCAAAGCTAAAATCGAAAAAGTCAAAATATTGACCCGTTGGCGCTCTGAGGCCCGGATTTGGGTTTCAGGATATCGAAAAATTACCCGAACATGTAGATAAGTATATTATCATATTTGGAACATATCCATGTCCGGAAAAGTGAAAAACGGGCTTCCGAACGTTAAAATTACACGTTGGCCCGCTAAGGTACTAAAAGACAAAACAGGGGCAAAATGGTTATTTGACCATGCTCACTTATTAAGTCTGAAAATCAGACTTCTTCCTCCCCCATTTTTCACGTGAAAACCAGAAAAGAGAGAAGAAAGAGGGGAAGCCATGGAAGCTTGCTTCCAAGCTTTCTCTCGCCTCCGTTTACTAGGCAAATCACCAAAATTTTCAAAGATTTTACAAACCTAGAGGTAACTTCATGTTCTAAGCTTGATTTTGATGTTATATTTTGAAGATTTTGCCTTTAACTATGAGAAACCATGTGGGCTAAAAATTGGTGGTGGTGAACCACCATGTTGCCAACATTTTTTTCCCGCCACGGGAGGTGTTCCTCCGCCTCCTTAAACCATAAATTAGTATCGGATAGCTTTCAATCAAAATTTAGAGGCTAAAACAAGTTTGGCCGAAACCCTAGCTTGCCCATGAGGTGGTTCCGCCACCTTCCTTGGTTGTTCGAGGCCACCGTTAGCTTTGCTGTCATCGTGTGAGCAACTTTCTAGTTGATTGTTGCTTCGAATTTTAATTTGAGCTAAGTGTAAAAATTTATTTGTAAAAATTCTTAACCTGAAAAATTTTGGATAGCAGAATTTGAGTGTCCCGTAGTTGTAAAATATTTACAGAATATCCTGATGATGTCGTAGGTACCCATCTCGTGGAGTTCTCCCATGATCGTGACAAAGTCATAAAAGTGCCGCTTTAATACTTGAAACAACACAGTGAGTATTTAGGTTAATCTAGGAGGTAGTTGTTGTTTTATATGCATTGTTGATTGATATGGATATTGAAACATGAAAGATTGCTTGGATTACAAAAATGGTAAGTTTCGAACCTTACGCGGATCAAAGGTGTAAGTGTGATGTTAATATGGTTACATGAGGTATGTGTTGTAGAGTTGAATAATAATGAATGTGAGCTATTTGAAATGCTCGGATATGCTTAATTGAGATGTTGGGCAAGGTACGGATTGTGGTTGTACTTATCGGATTAAAGAAATAATAGTATGGAATTGTGTTTGAGGCATTATGGTTACTAATTTGTGAAATTGGTTGATGAATGATATTGTATAGGATGGTTGAGTATTTAGGGATAGTTAGACATTGTAGATTAAATGTTATGCACACAAATTGTTTGATAAAATGTCTAAGTGAAATTGTAATGTAGAAGCTGTTACCTAGCATATTATATAAATCATTTAATAAGATAAACAAATTTAATACATCATGCTATTGTTGTACAGACAGGGTAATGTCCGGGATGCTATTATTGTATGGACAGGGTGATGTCCGGGATGCTATTGTTGTACAGACAGGGTGATGTTAGGGATGCTATTGTTGTACGGACAAGGTGATGTCCGAGATGCTATTGTTGTACAGACTGGGTGATGTCCGAGATGCTATTTTTGTACGGACATGGTGATGTCCGGGATGCTATTATTGCATGGACAAGGTGATGTCCGGAATGCTATTGTTTTACGGACAGGATGATATCCGGAATGCTATTGTGGTACGGACATGATGAGTCCAGGATGGTATGGATAGGATAAGATCGGGATAAGTCCGAGATGATATGGACAAGATAGTCCGAGATGACAAATATTACGGACTGGTATAAGTCCGGGACGTTTTGATGTTAGTCATGAAAAATTCCTAAATGATAATTATAGAGGTATAAAAGTAAAATCGAGTGTTAGATATTTTTGGCTATCAATTCTTGCTGGCCAATGGCCCATTTATATTCAGCGCTCAACATAGAAGATTTCGTATGGGACAAATAATTTTTATATGTCCCGGAATAATTTTTAAATATTACTTTTTGGTTAATTAAACATACTTGATATGTCTTGTTTATGCTTTAATGGTTAAGAAAGGAAGCATGAATCTTCCAAGTACTCTTCCTAATTACCTTATGCTCACTGAGTCTTTCGGCTCACTCCATTTATTTTCATTCTTTTTCAGATCCTGATAGACCCAGCTCTTCCCAGATTTTGGATAGCTAGCTGCTCGTATACTTGTGGTAAGAGGATTGACCCAGGACGTGGTAAGCAGTGGCGATGGTGGGATACATTTTGCAGTCACTAGGGTATCATGCATTTTGTGTATGATGTATGTGTACTTTATATTTTGTAAGAAGATGTATCTAAGTGATGTATGATGTATAACGGCCACGGAGGCCTAGTATGATCTGGATGATATAATATAAATGTATGTTTGTATATAAGATGTCATAAAGGTTGAGTCTGCTGCGGGGCATCTTGGTTACTCCCTATCAGAGGTGTCCAAACCGAGATGTCATGTGTTGATGATTATTACATTGCAAATGTTGATGATTGAGCGGCAAACCCCCATGTAGGGCGAGATTATGCCGAAATTTTGTTTGATTTTGTTTCGTGGGTACATTCAGGCTTAAGAGGCAAGGGCATACCTTGTCTCTGGCCGGTTACATGCCCTGAATTTGGGGTGTGACATACTCAATGCATGATTATCAGACAAATCAAGCAAATTCAATATACCCAAAAAGTCTTCATGGAATTGGGCTACCGTACCTGCTTGTTTCAATGTCACCAATGGGATCTTCATACCCATCGAGTGCAAATCTATCTCGCATTGCCACCAAATACTAGACGCAGCTGAGTTGATCAGTACCCCCTATAGCTTGGCGTAATAGTGATGCCATTGTAGAGCTCGTCCCTCCAAATGGAGCATGATCGTCCTAACCTTTGAGGCTACTGGGACATTTTCAGCTTCCATATACTATACCAGCTGTCGCAACCTAAAAAATAACAAGTCTCATCACGAGACTTTATATTCATTAAGCGTGACTTTAAAAAATCGAGGAAAAGTCGAGTTAATTCCTCTTGAACAAAAGAAGGCTTTGAAAATTACCTTGAAAAAGACATGGAGTCGTCACCGATCTTTTTTAGCTAGGTATGATCGGCTACCTATTAAAATCGGTTTTGTAAAACATTTTAAAATTAATTAAAATATTTTTTAAAACAAATTTCAAGTCTGCGTTATAAACCAGAGAAAATCGAAGAATCGGGTTCAGGACTCGGTTATGTGAGGGGAAGGATTAGCACCCCCACAACGCCCGTATAAAACGGTACCTTATTAATCATGTGTCATCTCAAGTTTTGATAAAAAGTCGGTTTTAAATTTGGTACTTTAAATTAATTCCCAATTTAAAAATAATAATTCTATTTTTAATTGAAAATGATCCGAAATTTATTAATTCAAAATTTTCCTATATTCCCCAACAAACGTGGCAAAATATAGAAATTTTTATTAATTTGGAAAATTTTCCGAATCATTCTCGTTTTAAGGAAGATATTCCGTTATTAATTTGGAAAGTCTAGATAATATAATGCAACCTAAATGATATGATATAATTTAAATGGCATAGCATATTCTAGATGAAATGAAATATCCTAAGTAAGATGATATATTCTAAATCAAATGAAATATCCTAAGTGACATGATATATTCTATATGAAATAATATGATTTAAATGACATAGCAAATTTAAATGACATGGAATATTTTAAATAATATACTCTATATGACATGGAATATAATCTAAGTGATATGAAATGATACGAAACATAAAATAATGTTATCATGAAATATGCAAGAAAATAAAAATAATAATGCATGAACATAGTATATGCTAAATGATGTGACAAAAATAAATGATTAAATAAAAAGCATAGGATAGCATGCAATATTCAAAACCATATAACAAACAATATAACATCAAAATAATAACAATACCATAGAAATCATCATAGCAAAAATTACATATTGTATAGTATGCATGAATATGGAAAATGCAATGCATGAAAGTGTATTTTTTCCTTTGAATAAGAAAATCCGTATTCCTAAAAAGATATTCGACTACCTTAGGAAAAGACATCAAATTAAATTTTCTAAAATAAAAAATACTCTGTGATTAGTTTGAAAACAAATTTGAAAATTCTTGGATGAAAACGAGCCATAGCCGAACCCCCTTTTAAATAGCTCTAATTTCCTAAATTTGAAAACCCGGACTTGACCACCCTTGATCGAGCTTTACAAAATCATTTATTAAGTTTAAAATGATCGAGAAACCACCCTAAGACAGTAGCTAAAGTTCCTAATCAGCCCCCTCTAAGTAACTTAGCCAAAATAGAAAATTAATTTTCCCTCAAATTCAAATCTGACTCTATTGTCCAATTTTAAAGCATGATTTTTTAACCTATTTTTAAAATTTAAAACAAATCTGAAAAAAATACTGAAGACTCAAAACATATTGAACTATTTGGAAAACAATTGGCTTAATTTTTGGATTAATGATATCTTACCAGAAAAATCACGAAAGTCAAAAAACTGGGTGAAAACTGTTTTGCCAAAAAATCATTTTTAAGCCTTTAATAAAATCATTCAAAAATCAAAGTAAAAATATTGGAGACTCTCCTAAAGACCTACAAACAATAGCTAAAACTTCTAAAAATTTGGACAAAAATTGACTAAGTAAAAAAAAAAAATCACAAAGGTAGAATAATTAATTTGACAACTTCTCAATCCACAAGTATGCTCATGTGAGCTTGACTTTAAACCATTGATTGGATTAAGTCAAAAATCAAGTGGTATGATATGAGATGCATGAACAAACAGCAAATTTGATGCACGAAATGCATGATCTAAGACCTAAATGACATAGGAAATGCATGGCAATTCAAAATGACCTAGACCTAACATGGACTTGCATGGCAATAAATGCAACCTAGACCTAATATGCATGAAATGCATGATAATGCAAATGTAACCTAGACCTAAAGTGTCATGAAAATGCATGCCAATACAAAGATGTCCTAATGCCTAACATGGACTTGCATGGCAACAAATACTACGTAGACTTAATATGCATGAAATGCATGGCAATACCAATATGACCTAGACCTAAAATGTCAAGAAAATGCATGAAAGTATCATGAACATATAATGACCAAATAAACCTAATACAATGCATGTACAAGCAGCAACCAATACTCAATCTCATGGCATAATAATACAAAGCAGGGTAACTAGCAAGATGAAAATGCACATACAAGACATAGAACAATGGGATAGCCGAATGGTCCTAAGTCTAGATGGTGAAATCCTATCATGGCATTAACACAAACACATGGCATACTAAATCAAAATACACATTATTATAGCATGGAAATGCAAGCTTATCGACTAAATAAGATGAAAATGCAAACACTAGGCACAAGGCACAAAATCATGGAGTAACCGAATATACACATTTCTAACTGATGCAATCCTAAGCATGGCATTACCACAAACACATGGCATGGTGTAGAGCTAAACTACCACAAGTAAGCTAACCTACCACAACAAATCACATGAACAAAATCATCTAAAAAACAAACATCATTCAACCATGATAAAAACATGTAGGAAAAACTTGCTCTCTTGATTTCTTTTAAAAAAAGAAAGTAGAAGCTCCTTAGAAATTATTTTAAAAACAAGTTTATTTCATAAAAAAAATGACAATCAAAATAGCAAAATCATGTCAACAAAGTATGAGAAAACCATGAAAGAACATAGCTACCTTGCTCTAGCTTTCCAAATCAAGAAGTAGCAAGCTAAAACCTTTCCTTTTCCTTCTCTTTTTTCTCCTCTCTTTTTCCTTTCTTTTTTCTCTTTTTTTTCCCTTAGCTACTGCCTCAAAATGGCTTGACCCTAAAGCTCCAGCGAAAATCTGAATTCCCCCCTCAAAATGGCTTGGCCGAATGGTATAAGAACTGTGAAGAATGTTGTACTTTTTTGCTAACCAATTTTGATCTAACGGCCAAGATGCTTTCTATGTAAAATTCTCACCCTTAGATCTAATTAGCCCCTAACTAATATGCTATCATAAATATGATGTCATAATATTACATCATCCCTCTTCATGCATTAGTCCATGTGTCACAATTTCAAAGGCTTGATCAAGAAAAATAACTACCTTCCTATCCACTCTTGGCCCTTTGATCTAAAATCTCAGCAAAATCACTCTCTATTATGGGCTTGGCTGATTGCCCTCTGAATTCCAGCCCAAACTCCAATTTTTTAAAGGCCTTCTTCAATTTTTTTGGATTAAATGATCTTTTTGACCCCCAAACCAAATTAAATAGCAAACGGACTCCAAATACAATTTTTATTTTTTCAATACTTCCTAATAATAAAATATTGTATTCTGGAAGTTTACATAATTTTATGAGCCCGTTTGCTATTTTTTCGAATTTATTTCCAAAATTGCCCCTTAATGCACCCGAACTTTTACCATTTTTCAAACGAGCTCTGAATCTGAATTTTTCTTCACCAATCTCTTCCAAATAATTAAAAAGTGATGTGGAAGTTTTCATAATTTTTGGAGCTCATTTGCTATTTTTTCAGGATTTATCTTTTGAATTTCAGCTTGGTGGGCCCAAAATTTGACATTTTGCAAAAGAACTCCGATTTTGGATTTTCTTTTGCCAATCTCTTCCAAATAATTTAAAAATGAGATCTGTAGATTTTCAGAATTTTCCGAGCTCATTTGCTATTTTTTCGGGATTTATCTTCTGGAATTTTCTGCTTAGTAGGTCCGAAATTTGCCAGTTTGCAAACGAACTCCGAATATAGATTTTTCTTTAAGAAAGAGATTTGGAATTTTTGGTAATTTTTGGAGCTCATTTGCTATTTTTCCCAAATTTTCCAAGTTTGCCATTTTACCTTCGAAGCCCGATTTTACTCAAAACAACTCCGATTTTCATATTTTCTTCTTTTTTTGGTGCCTTTGTTATACATTGAATTGAAATTGGTCTGAAATGCCCAATTTTTATGAACAAATTCCCCTCCGATTTGATTTTTCCTTTTTTCACCATCGGGAATTTTCTCGTTTTTCCATTTTTCCTCCAATCGACTCTTTTCTCAAAATTACTTCAAACTGAGCCTTGGGCTATCCTTGTTTACTATTCCTCATCAATTAGGGGCTTTGATTTTACCGAATCAGGCCATTTCTGTAATTTTCCCCAATTTTACCAAAATCCACCAAAAACCCTAATTCTCGGTTTTATTCAAAATTGACTTTTCCTTCAGTTTTCCCCCAAATGGCCTCTCCATTACCCGTAGTCATTGTTTATCTTTCATTTGGAACCTCCAATTTTGACCAATTTGATCGTTTAAGCATTTTTCCCTAAATTTTTTGAACTAGGTTTCTTTTCTACTGAATCTCTGTAACACATCTTTCGGACTCCATATCTTTCATTGTAGACCTCGGATTATCAAAACTCTTTCACCATTGTTCAATTGAACTTTGAATCTCGATTTTAAATATGGGTTGGCTTTTTTAGTAGTTGACTTTTTTGAGGTTTACTTTTTCAAGATTGACTTTTTATGCTTGCTTTCTTAAACTAAGTCTTGAAGTATCACCTGCAGGATGAGAAAAGCTTTTTAGCATTCTGAAACATCACTTTAGGAAGAAAAATTACCTGATTTAGTGGTCCAGATAAAATTAGGTGTCTACAACTGCCCCTCTTTGGCTATTGCTGACAATCAAAGATAAACAAACACTAATTTTGTTCGATTAGTGAAATCACATGTGAAGAAAAGGGAAGGGGGTTTTCATTTTTTTCAATTTTTTTTCAATTTTTTTTTGAAAGCCGTAAATTGAAGATTTTGTCCTTAAAGTGAGTTCCCTAACTAATCAAGGCTCGACCCGTCTTAAGGAAACGAGTTCGATTTGCAAGAGAAGAAAATAGAAGATTTTGTCCTTAAATTGAGTTTCCTGACTAATCAAGGCTCGACCCGTCTTAAGGTTACGAGTTTGATTTTTTAAAATAAAATATTTGACTCATTTGAGAAGTAGAACAAGTTCGATTTTAAAACAAAATATCTCTACGGTAAATCTCAAGATTTGACTCATTAGAGAAGTAGAACGAGTTCGATTATAAAACAAAATATCTCTACGATAAATCTCGGGATTCGACTCATTAGAGAAGCAGAACGAGTTCGATTTTAAAACAAAATATCTCTACTGTAAATCTCGGGATTTGACTCATTAGAGAAGCAGAACGAGTTCAATTTTAAAACAAAATATCTCTATGATAAATCTAGGGATTCGACTCATTAGAGAAGCAGAACGAGTTCGATTTTAAAACAAATATCTCTACGGTAAATTTAAAACCATCCACCAAATTTTAAAATGCCAAATTTAAAATGCCAACTTCATTGAGCTTAAACATTTTTGTGTCAACTATATTGGGCTCAACCACATCTAACGTGCCAACTTCACTGGGCCTAAATCACCTTTGTGCCAACTATATTGGGATCAACCACATCTTAACGTGCCAACTTCACTGGGCCTAACCATCTTTGTGCCAGCTATATTGGGCTCAACCATATCTAACGTGCCAACTTCACTGGACCTAAATCACTTTTATGTAAGCTACATCGGGCTTACTCAGATCTAACGTGCCAACTTCACTGGGCCTAACCACCTTTTATGCTAGCTACATCGGGCTTACTCACATCTAACGTGCCAACTTCACTGGGCCTAACCTTCTTTTATGCCAGCTATATAGGGCTTACTCACATCTAACGTGCCAACTTCACTGGGCCTAAATCATTTTTATGCCAGCTACATCGTGCTTACTCACATCTAATGTGCCAACTTCACTGGGCCTAACCACCTTTTATGCCAGCTACATCAGGCTTACTCACATCTAACGTGCCAACTTCACTGGGCCTAAACATTTTTATGCCAGCTACATCGGGCTCAACAAAATCTTTCGCTTGAAAAAATTCCTCCTTCGAGGCTCTACAACTTTAAAATATCTCATGTAAACATTTTCATTTTTCAAAAAATCTTGGAAATTTTCAAGACTTTCTTGACTTCATCATCCTAAAATATCTCAATACTCACATCTTTTCTTTTCAGACAAACTTTTTTTTCTCTTCTTCTCTTCAACAAATTCTTTATTCTAAATCTAAAGAAGGCCCTTCCCTTTTTTAGGAAACCTATCTTCTTTTCCTTTGTGTCTTTTCAATGCTTGACAAATGTAATGATCAAATGTATGGATGCAAAAACCAATATATCTTGCAAAAAATGCAGATACATATGTTCATCATATGATGTATGAATGCTCATGACACCATTTCATATTAAGAGAATGTTAAGAGGGTTGATCATCTCTTTTCTTCCATGTCCTGATGAGGTTCCCTGTTGGAGGGAATGATTCCTGCCCCTTGTCTATATTTCCAATTCATCTTGTTGGAAGAAATCGCATGGTTTCGTATTCACAATTTTCCTTGCCCCAGCAGCTTCTTTCTTTTCAATTATCTGGTCAAAACCAAAACAGAGAGTCAAACTTCATTCAAACTCAAAATTTCATGCCCCTGAACAAAATAAACTTTTTGCTAGAGCATATCTACATCTCAATTTTAGCTTGTGCTTCCTAAGTCATGTCAATTTATTTCTTCCAAAACATGTGAAATTGAAGTCTTTCAAAAATTGGTGATCACCATTAGAGACATTTCTAAGCGAGATGGGAAATCAGCCTCATTGTTTCGAGTGATTTGAACGGTTTAATGCAACAAGGTTAATGGGCTGATGCAATAAGGTCTAGTTCTAGGAAAGCTTTTCATTTAGACAAAGAGGGGAAGGTGAATGTCCTTTTGTCTCGGCTCATGAGTAAGTTTTCTCAAAACATGAATTCCTTAAAACCAAACTTTTTTGGAAAAAGTTTTAATTAAATCTCATCAATCCTCCAATCTCTAAATATGGCATTTTGATAAGTGTTAACCTTAGCCATGATGGGTTCAATGTTGGAAGGAAAAACGGTTTATCTTTCAAGATCAATTCCAAAGAAAAGGCTATCTTTTTGGCATGTCTAAGAGTTCCTTGACGCTCTTTGTATTCCTAAAACTGATGGCTTTGGAAATACCAATGGGTGGCATTAGAATTTCTTCTTGTTCTTCTCTAGACTGCCCGTTTTTAGGTTTTCACTTTAGAACTTCATTGTTTCTCTTTTTTCTTATTGTTTCACCATGTATCTGAGAATTCTAAATTCTTTCACAATGAAATGGTAATTCGAGGAGATGGGATAAAATCTGAGGAGAAGCTTTCCAAGTTAAATATCCACGCTTGATCAAAATGGACTTTTAAAGCAATTAAAGTAGGCCAAGGTTCGAGGTTCAGAAAGAAAGGATAAGTAGGCTCAAAATATGTATTTGAGGGTAATCAGATCAAGGATCATTTCTTGAGGAGGATTCCCTTTGAAACATTTGTCCCTTCTGGAATTTTCTTTCCTTCATTTGAGTTTTGCTTCTTTTCTTCTTTGCTCTTGGCTTTCAATTTGCCATATCTTTTTCACACATTTTTTGTGTGTGTTTTGTTCTTGGCTTTCAATTCGCCATCTTTTTCTTTTTTTCCCTATTTTATACTTGTATCTCCATTTTGACAGAGTAAGTCCATACTTGTTTGGGAACTCAATTTGCTTTGTTTCTGTTTCCCAGTCGGGACTTATTTCACCATGATTTTTGAGAAAATCTTTTCTCATATTTGCCCCCCAGTATGGAGAGTGCTCATTTATCAGGGTTCAGAGAAAAAGAATTCCTTAAGCTCAAAGGGGTGACTATAGATAATTTCTCTTTGTGAAAGGGATATGAAAGATGGCCATTTCTCATATCAAGTACGAATGTTCTCCTTGAAAAGCAATCCTCAGGGGGAATAGATACTAAGAATTTCATTTTGCATTTGGAATCATTCGAATTCTCATATTCTTGATGTCACAATATTTTTTTTCTTTTGCTGCATGCCCCCAAAAAATTCATTTGATTCATTTTCAGCCACCATTGATGTCTTACTTTGATTTGCCATTGAAGTGAAGGTCTTTTGGTTTGCGAGAACCCTGCTGTGAAGGAACATCTCAGATTTTCTCTTTGAGCTTCTTGTTAAATAAACTTGTTTGGGTTTCAATTTCTTCAAAGTGTTTCCAACCCATGGGGAGAGAAAAAGAAAGGTGTTCTGGTTCATCCTTTGGTTCACGTGCTCATAAATCAAGGTCTGGGACATTTGAATTCTTTCAAAGGGATTCGAAGGTTTTGAATCTTTGAGTTTTTGCTATGATTTGTAACATGGCATAACTTTAACACATATCAAACTACCTAATCTAGATGCTTTGGAAGATTGTCATGTTTGCTTGACTTTCAAGAAATCCACAAAAGAATTTTTCAAATTTTCATTACTCATGGCCTCAGTAAAGGTTATTCTTTGTGACTTTTGAGTGGTATTTATTCAACTGGTATATGATCTATACACATGTAGAGGTAAGGTGCTTCCTAGGAATCCGTCCCTCATGATGATTACCAATTCTTTCGAAACTCATTTCACTTATTCAAAGGAGTATCTTTTTATTTTCACCACGGAACAATTATCCGTATGGACTTTTACTTTCAACCTTTTTGTTTTCTTCCACAACTCATATAAACAAGGCTTAAGAAGAATATTCAAAACTTCAAATGAGATATGATATATGATGCTTGGAATTTAAAGTTCATTCATTGAAAGTAAGTACAAAACTTAAAACAAGTTTAAATATTGCCCCTGATTAGCATGCTACCCTGAGAACAAATGATCCTTAGCCCCGTCATCCTTGATAAGCATCCAATGAGCTCTTTGAACTTTGTCAGGTTTACATAAATTACGGCTTGAACCTTGTCTTTGAATGCAATGCAGTTCTCTGTGGAATGCCCTTTAACCCCGCTATGATACTCGCATGTGGCATTAGGATCATACCATTTCGGGCAAGGAGACTTCCTGGGCTTTGCAGGTACAACGGAGATCATTTGGCTTTGGACAAGTAATGGAAGAAGTTTCGTGTAGGTCATCGGAATTGAATGGTACACATTTGCCTTCTTTCTCTTACTGCTCTGAGAACAGACTGAACTAAACTCCAGATCATTTGGCATGAAGAAATTCAGAGGTGATGTGAAAGGCTTTGAAGCATGATGATGATTGTGCTGAATCCAATGGTCAACATAGGATCAGGGATGTAAATAACCACCAAAAGGATCATCTTGCATTGCACTGAACCCTCTTTTATTTTTGCCTTCCACATTTATGACTTGAACGTGCCCCTTAGCAACATTATCTTTCTTCTCAATGATCATTCCGGCATTTGTACCTACAATTTTCCCTTTCTTTATCCCATCCTCAATCCTACCTACTGCGAACAATATATCTGCAAATTCTGAAAAGACATTGTCGATCAACTTTTCATAGTATGGATGCGGGAGGGTATCCACAAACAAAGCATTCATTTCTCTATCTGTAAGAGGTGGTTGAACTTGCAAGGCCACATATTTCCATCTACGAGCATATTCTTTGTAATTCTCATTGGGGCTTTTTTTCATGTTCTGGAGTGTCGGTCGATTTGGAGCCATTTCCAACATGTGCTCGTATTGTTTTAAGAATGCCCGGGCTAAGTCTCTCTATGTATTCACTTGGCCTTTTTTCAACTGACAATACCAATTAGATGCCTCTCCTGTTAGGCTGTATTGAAAAACATGGATAAGCAATTTCTCATCATGCACATGCCCCACCATCCTACTACAATATGCAGACAAGTGTGTTTTGGGGTTTTAAAGTCCATCATACTTTTCGAATTTCGGAACCTTGAATTTTGGCGGGATAACCAGATTAGGGATCAAAATAAGCTCTCCTACACTTACTTCATCTCCACCTTCAATAGCTCGAATCTTTTCCTCCAACAGCTGATACTTTTTTTGGGAATTTGTCGACTCAGCCCCATTCGATTCAACCATTTTCAACTTTTCATGTTCATCTCGATCATCTAAGTTCAGGATGTTGATAGGATTAACTGTATTCTGGCCATCCAACATCATGACTTCAATCTGACCCTTTTGTGCCTCTCACCTTTCTTTGGCGACTAAGTTTTCAGTGTATTCCTTTCCCTTGACTAAGGCTAATACCAGCTCCATCAATTTAGTCCTCTGATCTCTAGATTCTGCTTCAAATTTTGCAAATTGTTCTTGCGATTCTTCTTGTGCCTTTTCCATCATTTCCAATCAGGCAACTTGTTCATTCTCCATAGCTTTAGCCTGTATTTGAAAAAAAAAGTACTCAGTACTTCTTATACCTTTGATTTGAAATGGAAATTATTTCAAAGACTCTTAAAGCTTAGCCAATTTCTGCTTTATTCCTCCAAATGTGGGACATGATGAATTGGCCATGAATGTTATTTGATGCATGTGAAGGATAAAGTGATGTATGGATATATGCAGTGGAAACATGCTGACCATGTATGTAATAAATGTAATGATGCTAGCATGATGCAAGCAAAGAATAAACAAATCAATGCATGGATATATGCCATGAATGACTATGTATGTTCCAGATGCATTTTCCATTGAATGACCCTATGAATGCAACACGATATCAACATGATGCATGTAAACAATGAATGATTGACACAGAGTATATACAAATATAATCATGTAACCATGTGTGTCATGAATGCACCCTGATGTTAATATGATAGATTAATGCATAAGCATATCATGATGACTATGTATGCCTTGAATGCAACCCGATGTCAACATGATTTATATAAACAAATCAATGCATGTAAAGAGTAACCAAATTAATGCATGAATATATACAAAGAAATCATGCTGACTATGTTTGTCATGAATGTGATCTGATGCTAACATAATGCATGTAATAATGAAATATATGGTATGACAAATAATTGATTTGATGCCAAAATGACATTATTATCATGAGATCAAAAATGCAAATAAATGGACATGCTCTGTCTGCATATGCATAAATGTGATGATGATTGATGCATGAAATATACAAGATGCTAAGATGTTTGAGGGAATGAATTTTCATATTTACAACTGCTTGCATTTCATGCAAAAATGCAAATGAAAAGATCAAGGTAAAGAATATCCTAACATAACTTTTTTTTATTTTTGTTTTTTCTATTTTTTCCTGAATTTTCTTGACAACTATTTTTTTCATTGACATTTTTTTCATTTTCTCATTTTATCAAAACTCTAAAACTAAAAGGAGATTTTTATTATTCTTACCTCACTACTCTACTACAAACGAATTTTTTCATCATTTTATCCTCATTTTTTTATTTCCATTTTTTCTCTTTTCAAAGAGGAAATATTTGTCTATCATCTTTTCTCTTTTTTCAAATTCCTTGTAAAAGCAATAAAAGAGTGGAATAATTAATGCTAAGTAAGAAAATTAATGAATGTGTGCCCCAACAGTATCTACTTATTTAAGCACCACGATGCCTTTGTGACGGATTATCATACTTATTACGGGCGATGCACGTACAAAGTTGCCTGATCTACAATACTTATTCAATATGTAAAATAGGTAACAAAAGGTTAGAAATGTCCCTCCATGTGTTCCTAACTTCGGTACATCTATCAAAAATTCGGCAGAACTTCGCGTATGTTGGCTCTATGGTTCACTATATGTGGGTGAACGAAGTTCTAAAAGGCCCCGAATTGTTCCTCACTATCGCCTGTGAAGGCTAGTAAGGCACCCCGATAAAGGCGGGTTCAATTCGTTAAAGTATCTTTCCCTAGCCCATGCGGAGAATCATCACGAGAGCTTATGTAATTTATACTCCGAAAGTATTTCGCTAGCCCATGCGGAGGATCATCACGAGAGCATAGCTACTACTTCCACTTAGAGGGACGAAACTTGGGTATAGAGCTCATGTTATGCAAATGTAAGTGCAATGTGTGTGGTCGAACAAAACAAACCTTTCAACACCTATTCTATAATCCTTATCCTAAATGCCCCAGCAATTTATTAAAACAAATATCAAGAATAGTGTAACGCATTAACCAACCAAAGAGTAGTAATAAAATGCATGCAAAAACCTTTTTTTTTCAAACTTATTATGGGCGATGTGCATTCATCATTGCCCGATTTGCAAAGGTAAACTTATTCGGAATGTAGAATAGAAAGTAAAAGGATTAGGAATATACCTCCATGTGTTCCTAGCTTCGAGATATCTAATCGGAAATCCGGCATGGCTTCGTCTAGGTTCACTATATGAAGATGAATCAGTTCTAAAAGCCCCGAATTGTTCCTCACTGTCGCCGGTGAAGGCTAGTAAAGCACCCCGATAAAAGTAGGTTCAATTCGTTAGAGTTTATTTCCCTAGCCCATGTGGATTGTTAATCACGAAGGCTTAGGTAATTTAGTACTCCGAAAGTGTTTCACTAGCCCATGAGGTTTGTTAATCACGAAGGCTTAGTTACTTTGCTCCCACCTAAAAGGATGAAACCCGTGTATAGGACTCATGATATGCAAATGCACGTGTAGTGTAGTGTGTGAAGAGAAATAACAAACCTTTTTACCACCTATTCTACACCCCTTGTTCTAAATGCCCCAACGAGATTAAACAATGCAAAGCATCAATTAAGCATAGAATAACTGTATGCAACCAAAATAACCAGAGAACAATAATAATATGTATGCACATGAATATGGACATTTAAAAATATTTTATTATTTTCAAAATTCTCCTTATTATTGAAAAAAATGGGAATTAAAATTAAATACCAAATAAAAACCAACAAAATAAAAAGTCTCATTGCGAGACTTTGTATTCATTAAGCGTGGTATTAAAAAAAAAACCGAGGAAAAGTCGACTTAATTCCTCTTGAACAAAAGAAGGTTTTGAAAATTACCTTGAAAAAGACATGGACTCGCCACCAATATTTTTTAGCTAGGTGTGATCGGCCACCTATTAAAATCGATTTTGTAAAACATTTTAAAATTAATTAAAACATTTTTTAAAACCAATTTCAAGTCTGTGTTATAAATCAGAAAAAATCGAAGAATCGGGTTCAGGACTCGGTTACGTGCGAGGAAAGATTAGCACTCCCACAATGCCCGTATAAAACGGTACCTTATTAATCGTGTGTTATCTCATGTTTCGGTAAAAATTCGGTTTTAAATTTGGTATTTTAAATTAATTCCCAATTTAAAGAAAAATAATTCCATTTTTAATTGAAAATGATCCGAAATTTATTAATTCAAAATTTTCCTATATTCCCCAACAAACGTGGCAAAATATAGAAATTTTTATTAATTTGGAAAAAATTTCGAGTCATTCTCGTTTTAAGGAAGATATTCCGTTACTAATGATAATTGATGATATCCTCCCCAGCAAACCCGGCAGAGAAATCATGAATTATTTTAACTTGGGAATATCTTTATTTAATTGAAAATCATTATCTTTTTCAAAATATTTTTTTAAAAAATATGAATATGAATATGAACATGTGTGACATAGTAAAAATGATATAACAAAGTCTAGATAATATAATGCAACCTAAATGATATGATATAATTTAAATGGCATAGCATATTCTAGATGAAATGAAATATCCTAAGTAAGATGATATATTCTAAATGAAATGAAATATCCTAAGTGACATGATATATTCTATATGAAATAATATGATTTAAATGACATAGCAAATTTAAATGACATGGCATATTTTAAATAATATAATCTATATGACATGGAATATAATCTAAGTGACATGAAATGCTATGAAACATAAAATAATGTTATCATGAAATATGCATGAAAATAAAAATAATAATGCATGAACATAGTAAATGCTAAATGATGTGACAAAAATAAATGATTAAATAAAAAACATAGGATAGCATGCAATATTCAAAACCATATAACAAACAATATAACATCAAAATAATAACAATACCATAGAAATCATCATAGCAAAAATCACATATTATATAGTATGCATGAATATGGAAAATGCAATGCATGAAAGTGTATTTTTTTTCTTTAAATAAGAAAATCTGTATACCTAAAAAGATATCCGACTACCTTAGGAAAAGACATCAAATTAAATTTTTTGAAAACAAATTTGAAAATTCTTGGATGAAAATGAGCCATAGCCGAACCTCTCTTTTAAATAGCTCTAATTTCCTAAATTTGAAAACCCGGACTTGACCACTCTTGACCGGAGCTTTGTAAAATCATTTTTTAAGTTTAAAATGGCTTAGAAACCGCCTAAGACAGTAGCTAAAGTTCCTAATCAGCCCCTTCTAAGTAACTCAGCCAAAAAATAAAATTAATTTTTCCTCAAATTCAAATCTAACTCTATTGTCAAGTTTTAAAGAATGATTTTTTAACCTAATTTTAAAATTTCAAAAAACTCTGAAACAAATATTGGAGTCTCAGAACATGTCGATCTATTTGGAAAAAAAATTGGCTTAATTTTTTGGATTAAGGACAACTTCCCAAACAAATCACGAAAGTCAGAAAATTGGGTGAAAAACTGTTTTGCCAAAAATATTTTTAAGCCTTTAATAAAATCATTCAAAAATCAAAGTAAAAATATTGGAGACTCTCATAAGGACCTACAAACAGTACCTAAAACTTCTAATAATTTGGACAGAAATTGACTAAGTAAAAAAAATCACAAAGATAGAATAATCAATTTGACACTTTTCAATTTTTCACAAGTATGCTCATGTGAGCTTGACTTTAAACCATTGATTGGCTTAAGTCAAAAATCAAGTGGTATGATATGAGATGCATGAACAAACAGCAAATTTGATGCATGAAATGCATGATCTAAGATCTAAATGACATAGGAAATGTATGGCAATTCAAAATGACCTAGACCTAACATGGACTTGCATGGCAATAAATGCAACCTAGACCTAATATGCATGAAATGCATGATAATGCAAATGTAACCTAGACCTAAAGTGTCATGAAAATGCATGGCAATACAAAGATGTCCTAATGCCTAACATGAACTTGCATGGCAACAAATACTACGTAGACTTAATATGCATGAAATGCATGGCAATACCAATATGACCTAGACCTAAAATGTAATGAAAATGCATGAAAGTATCATGAACATATAACGACCAAATAAACCTAATACTAATGCATGAACAAGCAGCAACCAATACTCAATCTCATGGCATAATAATGCAAATCCTGGTAACTAGCAAGATGAAAATGCACATACAAGACATAGAACAATGGGATAGCCGAATGGTCCTAAGTCTAGATGGTGAAATCCTGTCATGACATTAATACAAACACATGGCATACTAAATAAAAATACACATTATTATAGCATGGAAATGCAAGCTTATCAACTAAATAAGATGAAAATGCAAACACAAGGCACAAAATCATGGAGTAACTGAATAGACACATTTCTAATGATGCAATCCTAAGCATGGCATTACCACAAACACATGGCATGGTGTAGAGCTAAACTACCACAATTAAGCTAACCTACCACAATCAAACTAACCTACCACAAGTAAGCAAACATACCACAACAAATCACATGAACAAAATCAAACACAAAATCATCTAAAAACAAAAATCATTCAACCATGATAAAAACATGTAGGAAAAACTTGCTCTCTTGATTTCTTTAAAAAAAACAAAGTAGAAGCTCCTAAGAACTTATTTTAAAAAAAAGTTTATTTCATAAAAGAAAATAAAATGACAATCAAAATAGCAAAATCATGTCAACAAATTATGAGAAAGCAAGAAAGAACATAGCTACCTTGCTCTAGCTTTCCAAATCAGGAAGTAGCAAGCTAAAACCTTTCCTTTTCCTTCTCTTTTTTCTCCTCTCTTTTTCCTTTCTTTTTTCTTTTTTTTCCCCTTAGCTACTGCTTCTATTTAGCCCCTAAAGCTCCAGCAAAAATCTGAATTCCCCCCGTTAAAATGGCTTGGTCGAATGGTATAAGAATTGTGTAAAATGCTGTAGTTTTCTCCTAACCAATTTTGATCCAATGACCTTTAACTCAAGATGTTTTCTTTGTAAAATTCACATCCTTAGATCTAATCAGCCTCTAACTAATATGCTGTCATAAATATTATATCATAAATATGACATCATCCCTCTTCATGCATTGGTCCATGTGTCACAATTTCGAAGGCTTGATCAAGAAAAATAACTACCTTCCTATCCACTCTTGGCCCTTTGATCTAAAATCTCAGCAAAATCACTCTCCATTATGGGCTTGGCTCTCCAATCTTTTAAAGGCCTTCTTCAATTTTTTCGGTGAAATGACCTTTTTGACCTCCAAAACAAATTAAATAGCAAAGGACTCCAAATACAATTTTACTTTTCTCAATAATTCCTAAATAATAAATTATTATATTCTGGAAGTTTCCATAATTTTTTGAGCCCGTTTGCTATTTTTTTCGGATTTATTTTCGAAATTGCCCTTTAATGCACTTGAACTTTTACCATTTTTAAAACGAGCTCTGAAATCTGGATTTTTCTTCACCAATCTCTTCCAAATAATTAAAAAGTGAGATCTGGAAGTTTTCATAATTTTTGGAGCTCATTTGCTATTTTTTCGGGATTTATCTTCTTGAATTTTCGCTGAGTAGGCCCGAAATTTGACATTTTGCAAACGAACTCTTGTTCCGGATTTTCTTTCACCAATATCTTCCAAATAATTTAAAAATGAGATCTGGAGATTTTTAAAATTTTCCGAGCTCATTTGCTATTTTTTCGGGATTTATCTTCTGGAATTTTCAGCTTAGTGGGCCCGAAATTTGGCATTTTGTAAACGAACTCCGAATCTGGATTTTTCTTCGCCAATCTCTTCCAAATGATTTAAGAATGAGATTTGGAATCTTTGGAGCTCATTTGCTATTTTTTTCAAATTTTCCAAGTTTGTCGTTTTACCTTCGAATGGGCATCGTTTCATCTTGGTGGCCATAGATTATTTCACAAAGTGGGTAGAAGCTGCGTCATATGCGAATGTAACAAAGTCGGTGGTATGCAGATTCGTTAAGAAAGAAATCATATGCCGTTACGGGTTGCCAGCAAGAATTATTTCGGATAATGCTCTCAATTTAAACAATAAGATGATGAGAGAAGTGTGTACTCAATTCAAGATCACACATCATAATTCGGCACCTTACCGTCCATAGATGAATGGCGCAGTAGAAACAGCTAATAAGAACATCAAGAGAATTGTGGAAAAGATGACCAATGTGTACAAAGATTGGCATGAGATCCTGCCTTTCGCTCTTCATGCATATCGTACTTCGGTCCGCACATCTATAGGGGCAACACCATTTTCTGGTATACGGGATGGAAGCAGTGCTACCTATTGAAGTTGAGATCCCTTCACTTCGGGTTTTGATGGAAGTTGGCCTAGAGGAAGCAGAATGGGTTAAAGCTCATTATGAACAGTTGAATCTCATTGAGGAGAAAAAACTGAAAGCAATTTGTCATGGGCAGTTGTATCAGAAAAGGATGATTCGAGCCCACAACAAAAAAGTTCATCCCAGACAGTTTCGAGAGGGAGAGTTGGTATTGAGCAAAATTCTCCCTATAGAAGGACCCGAGAGGAAAATGGGCTCCAAATTGGGAAGGACCTTATGTGGTAAAGAGAGCTTTTTCTAGAGGAGCATTGGTTCTAACTCGGATGGACGGAGATGATTTTAGACATCCCGTGAATGCTGATGAACTGAAGAGGTATTATGCTTGAAAAAAAAAAAAAATGTGTGATGTTGTGCACATGAAAATTCGAATGATTCCAAGTGTAAAAATAGAAATTCTATATATCTATCTCCCCTGAGAATTGCTTTTCAAAGAGAATATTTATGCTTGATATGATGAATAGCTGTTTTTCATATTCCTTTCACTAAGAAGAAATTATCCTTAGTCACCCCTTTGAGCCTTAAGAATTATTTCTTTCTTTAAAACCTTGATCAAGGATCGCCCTCTACACTGGAGGGAAAATAAGAGGAAAGATAATCAAAAACCATGGCAAAAAAAGAAAAGAAAAGAAAGCCATCAGAAAATGTGGCAAATGAAAGCCAACAAAGCAAAAAAGAAAAGAAAGTCCAAAAAGGGACAAATGTTTCAAGAATGAGTTCTCCTCAGGAAGTGATCCTTGATCCAATCACCCTTAAACACATTTTGGGCCTATTTATCCTTTCTTTCTAAACCTAAACCTTGGCTTACATTACATGCTTTAAAAGCCCATTTTGATCAAGCATGGATATTTAATTTGAAAGGTTATTCTCAGAATCCATCCTATCTTTTGAATTGATATTTTTACCTTGGAAGCATTTAGAATTCTCAGATGCATGGTAGAATACCAAAAAAAATGGAAATAAAAAAGAATGAAAAAGGAGAGGTTTAAGCCGAAAACCCGCAAAGGGCGACTTAATACCGAACGGAGGACACTTGAGTTGAAAACCTACAAAAGGCGGCTCAACTACTAATCAAAGTTTGAATCAATGCTCCGTGTAAAGGGGGAGAAAATATCTGGAAAGGGGAACAACTCAGTCTGATGTAACTACAGAAGTTAAGGGTTGCCCAAGTTAATTGCTCATTCAAGAGAAATTTCAGATGGTTTGAAAAAGGATGGGTCCAAGATATTTCGCATCCGGGGCATCTACAGCCTATAATCTTATATTTGTTTCTTATATCCTAGATATTTATTTTTACCATTTTAAAACATTTCTTGCAATAAATTCTTATTATCCTTTTTATGACAGTTTTTGCTTGATTCATATTCTCTTTCATATACTTTTGAGATGCATTATGGTTGTTATCAAATTGAATAATGATTAGTAATAAAAATCTTTAAAAGAAGGGATTTCAAAGTATTACTAAGGAATAGATTTAAATCTTGGGAAAGGTTTGGAAAGTTCACCAAGAAAAGGAAAACAGTGAACGTGGTGGAAACTCCGTCTTGAAGTCAGAAAATCTGTGAACTTCAGTAAGAGACAGAAGTTGAAACTGTTTGACAAGATATCTTGAGTGAAGAATTCTTTAAGTGGGGCATCAATGAACAATTGAAGAGTCCGTCATTGAAGTGATATAATCTGTGAACCTCAAAGAAACCATGGATTAGAAATTATGGCACAATCATTTGATTGCATTTATTTTAGGAAAACATACAAGCATTTGCAAAGCATGACATTCTCATCATTACATTTAGCTAACAGTGCAGAAATCAGGGAAACTTGAACTTCCTCAAAGAGAACTCGTTTTGCTTCTCAAAAGAGTGGAGCCTTGAGACCACCGTCGAGGTATTTCCTTTTGTTTTAAATCGAATTCATTCTGTTTTATCAAATGAGTCGAGCCTTGAGACCACCGTCAAGGTATTTCTTTTTGTTTTAAATCGAATTCATTCTGTTTTATCAAATGAGTCGAGCCTTGAGACTATCGTCAAGGTATTTCCTTTTGTTTTAAATCGAATTCATTCTGTTTTATCAAATGAGTCTCACCTTGGGACCACCGTCGAGGTATTTCCTTTTGTTTTAAATCGACTTCATTCTGTTTTATCAAATGAGTCGAGCCTTGGGACCACCGTCGAGGTATTTCTTTTTGTTTTAAATCAAATTCATTTTGTTTTATCAAATGAGTCGAGCCTTGAGACTATTGTCGAGGTATTTCCTTTTGTTTTAAATCGAATTGATTATGTTTTATCAAATGAGTCGAGCCTTGAGACTATCGTCGAGGTATTTCCTTTTGTTTTAAATCGAATTGATTATGTTTTATCAAATGAGTCGAGCCTTGAGACTACCGTCGAGGTATTTCCTTTTGTTTTAAATCGAATTCGTTCTTTTTTATCAAATGAGTCGAGCCTTGAGACTATCGTCGAGGTATTTCCTTTTGTTTTAAATCGAATTCATTCTGTTTTATCAAATGAGTCGAGCCTTGAGACTACCGTCGAGGTATTTCCTTTTGTTTTAAATCGAATTCATGCTGTTTTATCAAATGAGTCGAGCCTTGGGACCACCGTCGAGGTATTTCCTTTTGTTTTAAATCAAATTCATTCTGTTTTATCAAATGAGTCGAGCCTTGAGACCTCCGTCGAGGTATTCCTTTCTGTTTTGAATCGAATTCATTCTGTTTTATCAAATGAGTCGAACCTGAGACCGTAGGCAAGGTATTTTCAAACTAGTTTTAAAGACCTTCGGGCACCAATTTTAAAGACCTTCGGGCACTAGTTTTTAAGACCTCCGGGCACCATTTTAAAGAACTTCGGGCACCAGTTTTTAAGATCTTCGGACACTATTCTTAAGACCTTTGGGCCTAATTTTTCTTTTTGAAAATCGAATCCGTTTCCTTAAGACGGGTCGAGCCTTGATTAGTCAGGGAATTCAATTTAAGGACAAATCTTCAATTTATAGCTATTTTTCTTTTCGAAAATCGAATCCGTTTTCTTAAGATGGGTCGAGCCTTGATTAGTCAGGGAATTCAATTTAAGGACAAATCTTCAATTTACAGCTTTTTCAAAAAAAAAAAAAAAAAAACCCCTTTCCTTTCCTTCACATGTGATTTCACTGACCGTACAAAATTAGTGTTTGTTTATCTTTGCCTGATTCCTGATTCTCAACAATACCCAAAGAGGGGCAGCTGTAGACACCTAATTTTGTCCGGACCACTAAAACAGGTATGATTTCTTCCTAAATTGATGTTTTCGAGTGTAAAAAGATTTTTTTTCATCCTACAGGTGGTACTCTGAGACTTAGTTTAAGAGGGTGAGCATAAAAAGCCAAACTTGAAAAAAGTCAACCCCAAAAAAAAGTCAACCCCGAAAAAGTCAACCCCAGAAAGTCAACTACTAAAAAAGTCAACCCACTTTCAAAATCAAGATTTTAAGTTCAATTGAAAAATGGCAAAATAATTTTGATAATCCGAGGTCTAAATTGAAAGATATGGAGTTCGGAATATGGGATTTGGAGATTTAGTAGAGAGAAAAGCCTAATCCAAGAAATTTGGGGAAAAGTGCTTAAACAATCAAATTGGTCAAAATTGAAGCTTCCAAATGAAAGATAAACACTGACTACGGGTAATGGAGAAACCACTTGCAAGAAAAACGGAAAGAAAAGTCAATCCGGGAGAAAACCGAGAATTAGGGTTTTTAGTGGATTTCGATGAAATCAGGAAGAATCACGGAAATGGCCCAACATGGTAAGACCAAAGCCCCCAAAGGATGAGGAATGATTAAAAAGGGATAGACCAAGGCTCAGCTTGAAGAAAATCTTAAAATCGGACTTGTTTTGAGCAAAACCGAGTTTCGGAGGCAAAAAGGTAAAATTGGAAAATTTGGAAAAAATAGCAAATGGACTCCGAAAATTCTGAAAATTTGTCAATCTCATTCTTAAATCATTGGAAAGAGATTGGAAAAATAAAATCTTGATTCGGATTTCGTTTGCAAAATGGCCAAATCCCGGGCTTCTTATGTAGTAATTCAAAAAGGAAAATCCCGAAAAAATAGCAAATGAGCTCTAAATCTTTTGAAATTTAGCATATCTCATTTTTAAATCATTTGGAAGATATTGGCAAAAGAAAATCTTGATTCGGAGTTCGTTTGCAAAATAGCCAAATGCCGGGCCTCCTATGCAATAATTCAGAAAGATAAATCCCGAAAAAATAGCAAATGGACTCAAAAAATTCTGAAATTTTGCAAATCTCATTTTTAAATTATTTGGAAGATATTGGAAAAATAAAATCTTGATTCGGAGTTTGTTTGCAAAATTGCCAAATCCCGGGCCTCCTATGCAGTAATTCAAGCCGATAAATCCCAAAAAAATACCAAATTAGCTCCAAAAATTATGAAAACTTCCAGATCACACTTTTTAATTATTTTGAAGATATTGGTGAATAAAAATATTGATTTGGAGCTCGTTTAAAAAATGGTAAAATGTAGGGGCATAAAAGGGCATTTTTGGAAGAAAAAATCCAAATAAATAGCAAACGGACTCGGATAATTTTGAAAACTTCCAGAACTCAATATTTTATTATTTTTGAAGTATCAAAAAATAAAAATTGAATTTGGAGTCCATTTGATATTTATTTGCATCCGGGAGGCAAAACGGTCATTTCACCCAAGCAACCGAAAAGGGCTTCTTTGGGCCTTTCAAAAAATCAGAGTTGGGCTGGAAAAGAGAAGTGCTGGCCTGCCCAGGCCCAAAGGAAGGAGGAAGCTTCTGATTTTTCAATCAAATGGATAAAAATCAAGAGTTAGTTAGAGATTCTCTTTGATCAAGTGATTAAGCCACATAGGCCAAGAGAGATGTCAACATTATTCTTGAACAGCTGTAATTTGAGAGAGCTGAGATGCTAATCTAAAGGTGGTAATTTCATGATTTTTTCACCTTGAATTATTAGCCATTTGATGGAAAATTGGTTACAAAAAATGACAATATCCTTGAGGGAATATTAGAGGCCATTCGGCCAGCTCTATGGGAGAGGCAGAAAATTCATTTTTACATTTGATTTTGCTGAGTTCTTTTGGTATTTACTTAGTTTTTTCTCTCCTTGGTTGAAAGCAAAAAAGAAAAGTTTAGAAAAGAAAGGAAAGTTTGAAGAGATAAAGCTTGAAATATAGCTTCTTGAGGTTGCTCTTGAGCACCAACTCTTGCACTTTCTTGATTTTCCATTCTTGTTTTTGCTATTTTGATTTCTATTTGGTGAGTTTCCATTTTAAATAAATGTTTTTATTGTTCTTTTTAAGTTCTTCCTTCATCTCCTTTTTGAATATATTTTTTACAATTTTTTTTATATATATTATACTCACCATGGCCAAATGGCCTACATTATTTATTTAAGTTGCTATTTTGGGTTTATTTTACCATATTGTTTATGTTATTTTCTTTGATCTTGGTGTTTTAAATGTTATTTTACTTCATATTCTTGAGTTATATTTTAATTTGGTTGCTTTGTTTGTTGCCATTTATGTTTTAAATATCATGTTTTTGCATTTTTAATTTTCTATTTTCATAATGTTTAAATTTGAGCATGTTTTAGATTTAGTATATCAAGTGTTTGTGAAAATGCTTGTGTGGTCTTTGCATGATTTGAGTTTTATATCTTAGTTGAGCATGTTTTAGATTTAGTATATTAAGTGTTTGTGAAAATGCTTGTGTGGTTTTTGCATGATTTGAGTGTTATATTTTAGTTGACCATGTTAGTATACCAAGTGTTTGTGAAAATGCCATGCTTGTTGGAGCTTGAGGCCATTTGGCTACTCCATGTGTTTTGCATTGTGTGTTGCATTTTTGCCATGTTAGTTGGTAGGTTTTTGCATTTGCATGACATTTGATTTAGTTTTGCATGCTAGTATACCAAGTGTTTGTGAAAATGTCATGTTTACTAGTTACATTAGTCTATTCGGCCACCCTTGAATTTTTGCATTTTATGTGCATTCTTGCCATGTTAGTTGATAGGTTAGCATTTGCATGATATTAGGTTGAGTTTTTGGTTTAAGCATGCTTTGTGTTTGTGAAAATGCCATGCATATTTTAGTTATTAAGTTAGGTTTATTTGCCATGCATGTTCATGTATTTTAGGTCTAGGTTGCATTAAATGCCATGCAAGCTCATTTAGATCTAGGTCACTATATGAATGCCATGCATTTTTCCATGAGATTTAGGTTTAAACCCATGCATTTCATGCACTATGTTTGCTGTATTGTTTCATGCATTTCATGTTCATGCCACTTGAATAATGACTTGAGCCAATTAATGGTTCAAAGTCATGCTCTCTTGAGCACACTTGTGGAAAATTAAAGTTTGTCAAATTGATTATTCTACCTTTGTGATTTTTTTTACTTAGCCAATTCTTATCTAACTTTCAAAAAGTCCTAGCTACTGTTTGTGAGCTATTTTATGAGTTTCAAATATTTTTACTTTGGTTTCTTAAATGATTTTATCTAAGGAAAAAATGTGTTTTGACAAAACAGTTTTTTCACCCAGTACTCGTACATTTCTGATTTTTCTGGGACTTCATCTTTAATCAGAAAATTAAGTCGATTTTTTTCCATGTAGTTTTACATGTCCTGAGTCTCCAGTAACTTTTTTCAGAAGTTTCTGAATTTTTTAAAATAGGGTAAAAAATCGTGGCTTAAAACTGGACAGTGGAGTCAGAATTGAATTTAAAGAAAAATCATTTTTCTATTTTGGTTAAGTTACTTAGAGTGGGCTGATTAGAAGGGTTAGCTCTAAAAATGGTTTTTCAAGTCTCGGGTTAAGGGTAGTCAAGTTCGGATTTTTAAACTTAGGAAATTAGAGCCATTTAAAAAAAGATTTGGCCAGTTTTTATTTTTAATTCAAGCTTTTCAAAATTGTTTTCAAACAATCACAAAGTATTTTGGTTTTAGAATATTTAATTTGACATATTTTCCTAAGGTAGCCAGATATCTTTTTAGATATACGGATTTCCTTAATTAAAGGAAAAAATACATTTCATGCATTGCATTTTTCATATTCATGCATTTTATATAATATGTAATTCTTGCTATAATAATTTCTATGATATTGTTATTATTTTAATTTATATTTTTTCATGTTATATGGTTTATTATATGGTTTTGAATATTTCATGATATCCTATGCTTTTATTTAGTTATTTTTATTTAGCATATACTATGTTCATGCATTATTATTTTTATTTTCATGCATATTATATGATAGCATTATTTTATTCCATTCATTTAAATTATATGCCATATCATTCATATTTTTCATGTCATTTAAATCATTTCATTTAGGATATATTATGTCATCTAGAATATTTTATTTCATTTAGATTATATCATATGACTTAGGATATTGCATTTCATGTAGAATATATTAAATTACCTAGGTCATTATATTTCATATAGAATATATTATGTCATGTAGGTCATTTCATTTCATTTAGAATATATCATATAACTTAGGATATTTCATTTCATTTAGAATATGCTAAGGCATTCAAATCATATCATGTCATTTAGGTTGCATTATATTATTTGGATTTTGCTATGTCATTTTATTTATGTCATGCATATACATATTCATTTCTTTTAAATGTTTTCAAAAGAATAATGATTTTTCAATAAAAATAAAGATATTCCCGAGTTAAAATAATTCATGAGTTCTCTACCGGGTTTGCTGGAGGGAATATCATCAATTATCATTAATAAAGGAATATCTTTCTTTCAAAAAAAGAGAATGGTTCGGAAAGTTTTCCAAAATTAATAAAAATTTCTATATTTTGCCATGTTTGTTGGGGAATATAGGAAAATTTTGAATTAATAAATTCCGGACCATTTTCAATTAAAAATGGAATTATTTTTCTTTAAATTGGGAATTAACTTGAAATACTAAATTTAAAACCAATTTTTACCGAGACTTGAGATAACACACGATTAATAAGGTACCGATTTATACGGGCGTTGTGGGGGTGCTAATCCTTCCCCGCACGTAACCGACTCCCAAACCTTTAAAATGCAGACTTGAAATTGGTTTTTAAAATGTTTTAATTAATTTTTAAAATATTTTATAAAACCGGTTTTAATAGGTGGCCGATCACACCTAGCTAAAAAAGATTGGTGGCGACTACATGTCTTTTTCAAGGTCATTTTCAAAACCTTCATTTTTCTAGAGGAATTAAGTTGACTTTTCCTCGGTTTTTTTTTAATGTCACGCTTAACGAATAGTAAAGTCTACGATGAGACTCGTTATTTTTTAGGTTGCGACAGCTTGGCGACTCCACTGGGGACTTTTTAGAGAGTCAGGCCTAGAATTATTCGTGTGTTATCTAAGTCTCGATTTTGTTGGTTTAATTAGTATTTAATTTTAATTCCCATATTTTTAAAATAAAAGAGAATTTTGAAAATAAAAAAAATGTCTTAATATGTCCATATTCATGTGCATTCATATTATTATTTGTTCTCTGGTTATTTTGTTGCATATATTTATATGTTTGTTTGACTCATGCTTTACATTGTTTGATTTTAGTGGGGTATTTAGAATAAGGGTTGTAGAATAGGTGGTGACACGTTTGTTTTGTTCCTCCGCACACACTGTATTTGCATATGCATAACATGAATCCTCTACCCGGGTTCCGTCCTTTTAAGTGGAAGTAAAGTAACTACGCCTTCGTGATTGATCCTCCATATGGGCTAGTGAAGCACTTCAAGAGTATAAAGTACCTAATGCCTTCGTGATAATCCTTCGTACGGGCATAGGAAAATATACTGATAACTCGTATAATTATATACTTTTTAGTTATGTTTTATTATTGTTTTGTGTCAAATACGAGTTATTATTGTTTAGTCTAATTGTGTTTATGATCTTTTATATTTTTATGTATTTTGGTGTTTTTCACAAGTTTCTTTGAGTGATTTCAGATTACTAGAATTAAGGGCAAATCCAGTTCAGTTCCAGTTCCGACACCTTTTGCCATATCAGCTATATCTCGAGTTTCACTGAAGCAATAAGGCTGAAATTTGTAGCCATGCAAAGCTAAGAGGCATATCTATCTTTTTCATGTTTTACACTTCTTGAAACGGAGTCGTTTTCCCTAGCGAAATCGACCATCAAGTTGGCTGATGTGCAATGACGTCTGTGCTGACCTGTTTTCGTATTATGCCCATATCTTCTTATCCACATCAGCAAATGAGCTGATTCCAACGGCTATGGATCAGTAACGGATAGGGTAACATTTTTCTAGAATACCATGTGATCAGATAAGGCCTGCAAAATTGACAAAATCGACCATCAAGTTGGCTGATCAAAATCGTCATATATGACGAAAATTGTTAGAAAATGCACCCACCTATTATACCTACCTTTGAAATTTGTAAAGCTTGTCTCTTGTCATTTAGCCCTCCAAAATGTGTATAAATAGAGGGCCTTGGATGATTGTAAGGGATCATATTGGAGATTCGTAGGATATTAGCCATTTTAACAAAATTCTCTAAGTTTTCTTCTTCTTTCTTTTCTCTAGTTTTCTTTTTCTTTAGAAAGAGCAAGAGGTTGGATAATTAATATTCTTCTTCTTCTTCTTTCTTTCTTTTATTTTCTTCTTAGATTCTATTTAATTTTATGTTTATAATGCCTATGCTAGGCTAAACTTCTATTTGGTTAAGGGTGATTTCAAAGCCCTAGACATGTTTTGTGATTGATTTTCAGATTCTATCTATCATTAATTTTCTATCAAAGTTGCTTATGTTCTTCTACAAGAATTGTTCATGATGTTGTCTTGATTTATTTAGGTGTACAACTAGATAGATCTTGATAATCATCTATTGCTAGTTTAGGAGTCTTGATCCGTGTAATTGTCTTGATTTCCTATTCATAAGTGGCAATTTGTGATTAATGATTATGGTCAAGTTTTCAATAATTGCAAAGTGGAACATAACCTAAGTTGAACAATCCGAGCTTATGTGTTTGTTGCTTAGATCAACCTATCTTTCTCATCATAAAGCTGCCATTAAATTGAATTTAGAGAGCTTATTCTAGGTTGTTTAATGGTTAGAGATTAAATAGAGAGCTTGTTCTATTTAACGACAAACTAAGGAAAGATTGGGATAACAGAGCTTGTTGTTATCTACGGTTGTTAACTTTGATAGTTGGTTGATATTGATAGATCTGAAATTGATTCTTAATGATGTCTAGTGGTGGAGAATGAAACCTTAACCATATTTTTCATATTTGATTCTTCTTACTTACTTGTTTTCTTACTTTTAGTTTGCTTATTTTTAAAAGTATATTTATTTTTATTGGCTGGTTATACCGCCTAATTTGTATATTAACTTTGTTTTATTTTTATTGGCTGGTTATACCGCCTAATTTAGTATATATATTTTTATTGGCTGGTTATACCGCCTAATTTAGTATATATATTTTTATTGGCTGGTTATACCGCCTTGCATCTTATTCTTATTATTTACTTTAGTTTAAATCTGGCTTCAAAAACCCCTTTTCTTTTATTGTTCTTGAATTTAAGTTTTAAACTATTAACTTATAAACTAAAACCCAATCCCTGAGGACTCGACCCTTGCTAACTACTATACTTACAATTTATCTTTTTAGTGCAAGGTTAAATAAGATACACTCTTTTGGGTGCATCAAATTTTTGGCGCCGTTGCCGGGGATTGCTTTCTTTAGTTTATTAGTTTATTGGTTTATTCTTATTTTCTGTTCTAATTATTTACTTTCTTATTTTTTTATTAGTGAATGTTCCAAGCTCCCGAAGAAGACTTACGACTTAGGAAAATTCGGGAATTTATAACTTCTCACCAACAACCAATCGAGGAGTTGATCCAAAACATCCAAGAGAAGCAAGGAGAGATGGCAGCAGCTGACAACCGAACTCTCAAGGAGCTAGCCGCTCCGGACTTGGGTCAACAACCATTATGCATTGAATATGCTAATCTTGAGGTAGCTTTTGAATTAAAATCTGGTTTGATTCATCTTCTCCCAACTTTTCATGGTTTTGCAGGAGAGGATCCAAATAAGCACCTCAAGGAATTCCATGTAGTTTGCTCAAGCATGAGACCAACAGGGGTCACGGAAGAGCAAGTTAAGTTGAGAGCCTTCCCATTCTCTCTAGCTGATTCAGCAAAGGAATGGCTCTACTATCTACCATCCGGGACCATCACTACATGGAATGATTTGAAGAAAGCATTCTTGGAAAGGTATTTCCCAGCATCTAAGGCTGCCAACATTAGGAAAGAGATATGTGGGATTCGGCAATACAACGGAGAGTCCTTATATGAATATTGGGAGAGGTTCAAGAAACTTTGTGCATCATGTCCACATCATCAGATAAGTGAACAACTTCTCATCCAATACTTCTATGAAGGTCTCATGCCCATGGAGAGAAGAATGATAGATGCCGCTAGTGGGGGAGCTCTAGTTGATAAGACTCCCAGGGCTGCTAGAACATTAATCTCCAACATGGCAGCCAATTCTCAACAGTTCTCAATGAGACAAGATCCACCACCACAACCCAAGAGAGTTAATGAGGTAAGTATATCATCCCTTGAACAAAAATTTGATAAACTGACTTCTCTTGTTCAACAATTGGCTGTAGGTAAAATACAACAAATAAAGGCTTGTGGCATATGTTCAAACATAGGGCACCAAACTGATATGTGTCCAACACTTCAAGAGGATACCAATGAACATGTGAATGCCATGGGTGGATTTCAGAACCAATCAAGGAAATATGATCCCTACTCAAACACTTACAATCCAGGATGGAGGGATCATCCAAACTTCAATTATGGAGGGAACCAATCACAAACTATTCCTCCACCATTTGACCACAGGCCACCGGGTTTTCAGCAAAGAGTGCAACAACCATACCAAACCCGACAACAACTACCACCCACCCAAAATTCAGGTACTTCTCTTGAAGATCTTGTTAAAGCTCTTTCTACTAATACAATTCAATTTCAACAGGAAACAAAGACAAGTATTCGAAATTTGGAGACTCAAATAGGGCAATTGGCAACAACCATGAGTCAAATGCAAGCAAGGGATTCTGGGAAATTACCTTCCCAAACCATAGTGAATCCAAGAGAGAATGCCAATGCTATAAATTTAAGAAGTGGGAAACAGCTAGAGACACCACAAAATGATAGTGCTCAAGGGGAGAACAATACCATGGCATCCTCTTCACATCCCAACGAGCCACTAAAAAAGGTAATTCCTAAACCATCCTTTCCTTCTTATATAACTCCTCCACCTTTTCCTAGCAGGTTAGCAAAGTCCAAGAAGGAGGAGCAAGAGAAGGAAATTTTGGAAACCTTCCGGAAAGTAGAGGTGAACATTCCTTTACTAGATGCTATCAAGCAAGTGCCAAGATATGCCAAGTTCCTAAAAGAGTTGTGCACATCTAAACGGAAGTTGAAATGGAATGAAAAGGTAAGTGTGGGGGAGAATGTGTCAGCTGTTCTTCAAAAGAAACTCCCACCTAAATGCAAGGATCCAGGTATGTTTACCATTCCTTGTAAGATAGGCAACACCAGGTTTGAGCGTGCTATGCTAGATCTAGGGGCATCTATTAATGTCATACCATATTCAATTTATGCTTCATTGAATCTAGGACCATTAGAGGAAACCGATGTTATAATACAACTTGCTGACCGTTCTAACACTTATCCAAGAGGAGTTGTAGAAGACGTTCTTGTACAGGTTAATGAATTGGTTTTTCCCGCTGACTTTTATGTTATTGAGATGGAAGATGAGATGTCTTCTAATCCCACACCTATTCTATTAGGGAGACCATTCTTGAAAACAGCAAGAACTAAAATAGATGTACATGATGGCACTTTAACTATGGAATTTGATGGTGAAATAATTCGCTTTAACATTTTTGAGGCCATGAGATATCCTAGTGATGTGCATTCTGTTTTTAATATTGATATAATTGACTCACTAGTGCAGCAAGCTTATGAGCTAGATGGTGAAGATAGTGTAGAAATAGTCATTAGCAACCATCTCGGAATGGGGAATGCTAAACTAGCCTTGAGTGACCAGGTGGAAGGGGCACTAGAATCTTTACACTCGCTGCAACCTAAAGATGCAAGGTTTGATGTTTCATTTATTGATTTGCCTTTATCTAATGAGAAACTTCTACCTTCCATTTTGCAGGCACCAACTTTAGAATTGAAACCACTACCGAACCACTTGAAATATGTGTTCTTAGGTAAAAAGGACACACTACCGATCATCATTGCCAAAGAGCTCACACCTTTGCAAGAAGAGCGACTTATCCAGGTGCTTAGAGAGCATAAAACAGCAATTGGTTGGACAATTGCCGATATCAAGGGAATAAGCCCATCCATGTGCATGCACCGGATTTTGTTAGAGGAAGGGTCTAAACCAACAAGAGAAGCACAAAGAAGATTGAACCCTCCTATGATGGAGGTTGTGAAAAAGGAGATACTGAAACTCCTAGATGTTGGAGTGATCTATCCTATCTCGGATAGCAAATGGGTGAGCCCAGTCCAAGTGGTTCCAAAGAAATCAGGTGTAACGGTGGTAACAAATAATGAGAATGAACTTGTTCCTACTAGGATTCAAACAGGATGGCGAGTTTGTATTGATTATCGTAAACTTAATTCCACAACTCGCAAAGACCACTTTCCTTTACCTTTTATTGATCAAATGCTTGAAAGGTTAGCTGGCCATTCTCATTATTGTTTTCTTGATGGTTTTTCAGGTTATAATCAGATAGCCATTGCTCCGGAGGACCAAGAGAAAACAACATTCACATGTCCATTTGGTACTTTTGCATACCGGCGTATGCCATTTGGTCTTTGTAATGCACCAGCTACATTCCAAAGGTGTATGGTTAGCATATTTTCAGATTATGTAGAGAACATCATAGAAGTATTTATGGATGATTTTAGTGTCTATGGTGATTCTTTTGATAGATGTCTAGAGAACCTTACACTTGTACTTGAAAGATGCATGGAAACTAACCTTGTTTTGAATTGGGAAAAATGCCACTTTATGGTAGAACAAGAAATAGTTTTGGGCCATGTTATTTCTTCTAGAGGGATAGAGGTTGATAAGTCTAAAATAGATATTATGCATTCTTTACCACCTCCCACAATGTGAGAGAGGTTCGTTCTTTTCTTGGACATGCAGGTTTCTATAGGAGATTTATCAAAGACTTCTCAAAGATCACATTACCTCTTTGCAAGCTACTACAAAAAGATGTGGTTTTCCACTTTGATGATAAATGCAAAGAGGCGTTTGAAACATTGAAGGGACTCTTGACATCAGCTCCTATCATCCAACCACCAGATTGGAATGTACCTTTTGAAATCATGTGTGATGCTAGTGACTATGCCATTGGAGCTGTTTTGGGCCAACGGGTTGGCAAAGCCTCACATGCCATTTATTATGCCTCCCGAACTCTTAATGATGCTCAATTGAACTATTCCACTACTGAAAAAGAACTTTTGGCTGTTGTATTTGCTTTAGAAAAATTTCGATCTTATTTAATTGGTACTAAAGTAATTGTATATTCTGACCATGCAGCCCTTAAGTACTTGCTCACTAAAAAGGAGGCCAAACCAAGGTTGATTAGATGGATACTTCTCTTACAAGAGTTTGATTTGGAGATAAAAGATAAGAGAGGTAGTGACAACCTGGTTGCGGACCATCTTAGCCGTTTAGTTCATGAAGAGGATGCACTACCCTTGAATGAGAACTTTCCGGATGAGCAACTTCTTTTTATAAGTACAACAACTCCTTGGTATGCTGATATTGTTAATTACTTAGTTACCAAGAAGTTGCCACAAGAGTTGACACAAGCTCAAAGAAATAAGATCAAGAGTGATGCCAAATACTACATATGGGATGATCCTTACCTTTGGAAGCATTGCTCCGATCAGATTATAAGAAGATGTGTACTCGAAACTGAATTTCAATCTATTCTCACCTTTTGTCACTCTTATGCATGTGGAGGACACTTTGGATCTAAAAGAACAGCCATGAAAGTTCTTGATTCTGGATTTTATTGGCCTACCATATTCAAAGATGCATACCTCTTTTGCAAGTCATGTGATCGTTGCCAAAGAACAGGTAACTTAGGTCCTAGAAATCAAATGCCTCAAACTCCAATACTTATTGTTGAAATTTTTGATGTATGGGGCATGGATTTCATGGGACCTTTTCCTCCTTCTTTTGGTAATCTTTATATTTTACTTGTCGTTGATTATGTTTCAAAGTGGGTGGAAGCAAAATCCACTAGGACTAATGACTCTAAAGTTGTTTCAGATTTTGTCAAGACTAACATCTTGGCTAGGTTTGGAACGCCAAAGGCCATAATCAGCGATAGAGGTACTCACTTTTGCAATAGGACTATGGAAGCACTTTTGAGGAAGTATAACATCACACACAAGGTCTCCACCTCATATCATCCTCAAACTAGTGGGCAAGCTGAAGTGTCAAACCGAGAAGTTAAGTCCATCCTTGAAAAGACAGTTAATCCAAATAGGAAGGATTGGAGTTCACGACTTGATGATGCACTTTGGGCTTATAGGACAGCATATAAGACACCCATTGGTATGTCTCCTTATCGACTTGTTTATGGTAAGCCTTGTCATCTTCCGGTTGAATTGGAACATAAATCATATTGGGCTATCAAACAATGCAACATGGAGATGGATGAGATAGGAAAGAAAAGAAAACTTGACCTACAAGAATTAGAGGAGATAAGGAATGATGCCTATCAGAATTCTAGGATTTACAAGGAAAAGACTAAGGCATTCCATGACAAGATGATATCAAGAAAAGAATTTGTTGTTGGACAAAAAGTTCTTCTCTTCCATTCACGCCTTAAGTTATATCCAGGTAAGTTACGTTCTCGTTGGGTTGGACCTTTTGTTATTACTAATGTATTTACTCATGGTGCAGTTGAAATCCAAAGCCCGAAAACAGATAAGGCATTCAAAGTGAATGGTCATAGATTGAAGCCTTACTATGAGAACTTTCCAATACAAGATGTGGAGGAGTTTCCACTTTTTGAGCCAAAGTATGTTGAATAATAATGGCATGGGTCTAAGTCAAGCTGAGGACAATAAACCAAGCGCTTCTTGGAGAGGCAACCCAAAAGGATGGAGAGCATCTATTATATCAGATTTGCATATTCCTTACTCTCCATCATTCTATCTTTTATTGTTTTTCTTTTCTTTTGTTTAATAGTTCTTTTCTCTTACATATAATTCTTGCATTGGGGGATAATAGCATTACATTGAGGACAATGTAAAAATTATGTGTGGGGGGAAGAATTTAGGATTTTATTTAGAGTGTTTTGTTTTTGAGTCTTTTTATGTTGTTTTTCTTTCTGATCCTTGTTTTGAAAATAACTAGATGTAAATATAATTTTTTTTAACCCCGGTTAAATGGCGGATAACGGTACTCCGTGATTATTTAAATCGGTTCCATCAGCTACCCACAAAACTGATATTGTATATAAATTTCTCTTCCAATTTCTCTTTCAATTTTTTTTTCATTCTTTTTTTTCAGGATGGATGATATTCTCACAAGATTGCAGAAACGATTTCCTCCTTTTCCTCGAAATATTTTACTGAAGCTTTACCAAGTTCGACTTGAAAGATTAAGAATGCTTATGCACAAAGGGATTCCTGACGACATACGTTGGATAATTGAAGCCAAGGTATGTGAAGATGAATATCTTCCTGTTTTGCATTTACCAGGTACAGGTAGAAGCACTTTTGCAAAGAAGCGACGAGCAAAGCGCATGAGTTCAAATTGCCACAAATGTGCACGATGGACGTGTAACGGTAAATGTCGTTCTATTGGGATTCCGTCCTCTAATCGAGATGATAAAATTGAATTCATTAAGGATGGACTGAGTAAGGAGAATTTGGGTAATATCCAACTTTCTCTTGAGACGCATCCTAGGGGAGACGTACAAAGAGAAATTCTTGATTCATGGCCGCAATTCCAAAGGGAATGGCAACATCTTGGGAATCTGATGTTAAAAGACCCTGTTTGCCAGCTTGTAAGAAAACTGGATGGGAAGCATATCCTCGACTCATAGAAGGCGTTTAAGCCGTTTCTGGACGTAAAACCAGAGGAAGATGTGAGCCACAATCACAACTACAATAAACGACTTCTCAGGTTTTGGTTTGATTTGCAATAACTTTATTTTGGTTTAATTTACGTGTTGTTCGATTTGTGTAATTATTCTCGTTTTTTTTTATTTGTCTTTTACGGTTGATTTTTTCTTCTCTTTTTGATTTTCTTCCTGAAATCACGCAAAAATCTTTTGTTAGGTTAACATTTTCTTCTGACAGGTCAGATACACTTTCGGCGACATTATTACTCTTGTCTGATTCACTACTGAGTCCTCTATATATTACACCATGTACTCATTCTCTTTCAGGCACTCGAAGAAAAAAAAATGGAAAATACTTCATCCCAGCGCATTAAAAAAATTTGTGTCTTTGGAGGTGCTTATCCAGGAAAAAATAACATATTCGCTGACGAAGCTGTAAGAGTTGGAGTAATACTTGCCCAACAAAAGATCCACTTGATTTATGGAGGTGGTAGTACGGGTTTAATGGGAGCAGTCGCTACAGCAGCACACGCCGGAGGAAGTCCAGTTCTAGGAATCGTGCCAAAACCATTCACAAGTTTTTGTGGACCTACCGTGGGTAAGGAAATACAAGTCTGGAGTGTCCCTGAACGGATAACAATCATGTACCATTCTGCCGATGCATTCATTGCTTTACCAGGAGGTCTGGGTACATTGGAAGAAATAGCTTGCGTGGCTTCTTCGTCATCTTTGGTCACAAATAAGAAACCCATTGGTTTGCTTAATATTAATGGTTATTTTAGTAATTTGCTTTCATATTTAGATAATGCTGTGGATAATGGATTCATGTTTTCAGAGGCAAGGAGAACCATAATTTCTGCTACAACCATTGAAGATTTACTTAAAAAGCTCCAAGCTTATGAGTGTTTATCTGCTACGGTTGTTTCGCAAACGCTCGGAAAAAGAAAAAGAGATATGGACGAGCAAGGAGTGGATTGCACTTTGTCTTTGTGACATTATCTAACATTTTGTTTGTTGTGTCTCAGTTATAATAAGTGGTTAGCAACCTCTACAGGTAATATCTCCTAAATTTTACCTTCTTAAAAAAAAAAAGTTTGTTGTGTTTTAAGCAATTTAGAAGTATTCATTCTGAACAAGGTCTGAGTAAGGGAGACTTGAGACATACCTTGTCAGTTTGATTTCTTCTTTTCAAAAAAAAAAAAAAAAGTTTGTTGTGTTTTAAGCAATTTAGAAGTATTCATTCTGAACAAGGTCTGAGTAAGGGAGACTTGAGACATACCTTGTCAGTTTGATTTTAATCTTTTTATGTTTACTTGTTAATTTTTGTTTAGTGTTTAGGATTATTTAGGTTGCATGGTTTTGTTTTGTTTTGAGTCTTAGTTGTTCCTATTCTTATGTTATTAGTTCTTTTCTCTTACACATGATTCTTTCATTTGAGTTAATAGACTTACATTGAGGACAATGTAAGAATTAAGTGTGGGGGGGAATGATTTAGGATTTCTTTTATTTTTGTCTACTATTTTTTTTTCTTTATTATTATTATTATTTTTTTTGTGAGTTTTAGTTCCTTTTTAATACAATGATGAGATATGAATTGCATAAGTCTAAAACAGATTTATTAGTGAGAAGATTTTCATGAGAATTGAGCTTGATGTCAACCTTTTTATGAGCCAATGTTAATATAATATGTTGATTGAGAAAGAAGCATGTTTAGACTTAATCTGACTTGTATAATCATCCTTGTGAGTTTTTGAGCCTATAATGATTGATGCATTATACAAATCAATCTAATTTCTTTCTTGAGTGCTCTTATGATTACATGATTCTCTAGAACTTGCTTTAAACCGTTTGAGACTATATTGATACATGTGACAACATGAATATGATAGAGGCATTAGGATTTTTAGCCAGGGCCAAACAGCCATCCCTTATTGATGTTCCAAGAGAACACACCCTTAGTGAACCAATTTGAGCCTACATTGAATAAGCTATCTCTTTGGTAACCATAACTTGTCCCTAACCTAAATATACTTATATCGTTACCTTTGTTCCAAAGATGAATTAGCATGTTTTGAGACAAGTTGCAAAGACAAGGGATATTTTTAGTTAAAAATTTGGGTTAGAAACAAGAAATAAGTGTGGGGGGAAAAGAAAAGAAAAGTCAAGAGAAAAAGAAATGGAATACTGGCAAATACATTCCTATGTAAAAAAAAAAAAATATGAATCATCTCTTGAATTTGTGGAAAAAGAAAAAGATTTTACAAAGTCGTTTAGAATGAAGAAAAGGCCCAACATGAATATCCGGCCTAGGTGACTATGTACTTGTAAAGAGTTTTGAGAAGTTTCTTTGTATAATCTTTTTATGTCTCTAAACTTTATGAACTCTTTGGAACCTTTGTGATATCTTTATCCTTTTGTTCTTCAACCACATTACAAACCCCTTGGCCCCATTACAACCTTGATTAAAGACCTCTTGATTC
Source organism: Fremontodendron californicum (assembly GCA_030761205.1). Classification (NCBI taxonomy): domain Eukaryota; kingdom Viridiplantae; phylum Streptophyta; class Magnoliopsida; order Malvales; family Malvaceae; genus Fremontodendron; species Fremontodendron californicum. The sequence continues at coordinate 9,637,841 of JAULJL010000037.1, forward strand.
ATGAAGTTGTATGATCTAAATAGTGGAGAATAGGTGGACAAGCAAGAATATGGTAGAACTGTTTTCATGAGATTGATTGAGTGTAAACACTTCACCACTACTTTAAAGAGTGAAAATCATGAGGGTATCCCATGTGAGAAGTTGAGATTAAATTTGAACATGCAATATTTTGATTGAGATATGTTATGCTAATATTGGCTTAACTCAAACAATTTACATTCAAGCATGATTTTTTGTGAAATTCTTTAAGCTATTGATTAGTTTATAAGACTTGTTCAAATATTGTCTCTAATTTGTATTGAAAGGATTAGGAGTTAATATTTTTAGTATATGCAGTTTATTTATATTTTAGTTTTTCAATGTTTGTGGGTATCGTTCTAGTAAACCCTCACGAGACTAAACTCGTCCACTAGGGACACCTAGGGGTTTAAAGGCTTGTGTCACATGCTAAGTGCCACCGTGATTTCCTACGAAAATGGATTAGATTAGATTTTCTTATTTTATTTTTATTCAGTCGTTGCTAGGGACTAGCAACAATCTAAGTGTGGGGGTGTGATAACTCGTATAATTATATAGTTTTTAGTTATTTTTTATTATTGTTTTGTGTCAAATACGAGTTATTATTGTTTAGTCTAATTGTGTTTATGATCTTTTATATTTTTATGTATTTTGGTGTTTTTCACAAGTTTCTTTGAGTGATTTCAGATTACTAGAATTAAGGGCAAATCCAGTTCAGTTCCAGTTCCGACACCTTTTTCCATATCAGCTATATCTCGAGTTTCACTGAAGCAATAAGGCTGAAATTTGTAGCCATGCAAAGCTAAGAGGCATATCTATCTTTTTCATGTTTTACACTTCTTGAAACGGAGTCGTTTTCCCTAGCGAAATCGACCATCAAGTTGGCTGATGTGCAATGACGTCTGTGCTGACCTGTTTTCGTATTATGCCCATATCTTCTTATCCACATCAGAAAATGAGCTGATTCCAATGGCTATGGATCAGTAACGGATAGGGTAACATTTTTCTAGAAGACCATGTGATCAGATAAGGCCTGCAAAATTGACAAAATCGACCATCAAGTTGGCTGATCAAAATCGTCATATATGACGAAAATTGTTAGAAAATGCACCCACCTATTATACCTACCTTTGAAATTTGTAAAGCTTGTCTCTTGTCATTTAGCCCTCCAAAATGTGTATAAATAGAGGGCCTTGGATGATTGTAAGGGATCATATTGGAGATTGGTAGGATATTAGCCATTTTAACAAAATTCTCTAAGTTTTCTTCTTCTTTCTTTTCTCTAGTTTTCTTTTTCTTTAGAAAGAGCAAGAGGTTGGATAATTAATATTCTTCTTCTTCTTCTTTCTTTCTTTTATTTTCTTCTTAGATTCTATTTAATTTTATGTTTATAATGCCTATGCTAGGCTAAACTTCTATTTGGTTAAGGGTGTTTTCAAAGCCCTAGACATGTTTTGTGATTGATTTTCAGATTCTATCTATCATTAATTTTCTATCAAAGTTGCTTATGTTCTTCTACAAGAATTGTTCATGATGTTGTCTTGATTTATTTAGGTGTACAACTAGATAGATCTTGATAATCATCTATTGCTAGTTTAGGAGTCTTGATCCGTGTAATTGTCTTGATTTCCTATTCATAAGTGGCAATTTGTGATTAATGATTATGGTCAAGTTTTCAATAATTGCAAAGTGGAACATAACCTAAGTTGAACAATCCGAGCTTATGTGTTTGTTGCTTAGATCAACCTATCTTTCTCATCATAAAGCTGCCATTAAATTGAATTTAGAGAGCTTATTCTAGGTTGTTTAATGGTTAGAGATTAAATACAGAGCTTGTTCTATTTAACGACAAACTAAGGAAAGATTGGGATAACAGAGCTTGTTGTTATCTACGGTTGTTAACTTTGATAGTTGGTTGATATTGATAGATCTGAAATTGATTCTTAATGATGTCTAGTGGTGGAGATTGAAACCTTAACCATATTTTTCATATTTGATTCTTCTTACTTACTTGTTTTCTTACTTTTAGTTTGCTTATTTTTAAAAGTATATTTATTTTTATTGGCTGGTTATACCGCCTAATTTGTATATTAACTTTGTTTTATTTTTATTGGCTGGTTATACCGCCTAATTTAGTATATATATTTTTATTGGCTGGTTATACCGCCTAATTTAGTATATATATTTTTATTGGCTGGTTATACCGCCTTGCATCTTATTCTTATTATTTACTTTAGTTTAAATCTGGCTTCAAAAACCCCTTTTCTTTTATTGTTCTTGAATTTAAGTTTTAAACTATTAACTTATAAACTAAAACCCAATCCCTGAGGACTCGACCCTTGCTAACTACTATACTTACAATTTATCTTTTTAGTGCAAGGTTAAATAAGATACACTCTTTTGGGTGCATCATATACTATAACGAATTGAACCCGCTTTTATCGGGGTGCCTTACTAGCCTTCACCGGCGACAGTGAGGAACAATTCGGGGCCTTAGAACCAATTCACCTTCATATGGTGAACCTAGGCGAAGCCATGCCGGATTTCTGTTAGATACCCGAATTTTAAGAACACATGGAGGAACATTTCCAACCTTTTACCATCTTTCTATATGTTACATACAAATTGGGTGATGATGAACGAACATCATACCACTCGTATTTTTTTATTATTATTTTGTCCCAAAGGCGTCGTAATGCCGAAGCTCTGCTTAAATTTTTGGGACATTTTTTTTAAAAGCATGTCGATTTATGTTATTTTTGTGAATTCATTTCCTTACTAATCTATTTCTTTCTGTTTTCTTTTCTTTGACATGCATCATAGACATCATCATACACTTGAAGTTTATTGGCCTTGGGATAGTTATCAACCCAAAGGACTTTCATGGAGTGTCAAGTTATTTCAATGATAGAAGATCATGCAGTAGTCAGGGCACGGTCGGAAAAAGATCAGAGGGAGGATGGTGATTGCCTCAAGAAAGATTATGTGTCAGTATTGCCGGATAGGGTCAACGTGGATCTTAGACAGAATAATCTTCGAGGGCTAGCCGACATTTGGAATCAGTGGAATGTATCAGAGAAAGAAGCCTTCACTCAGAAATATGGAGACATAGCACTTTTAATTCCAATTCAGGTCAATAGTGGGTTGATTCAGGCTATGGTACAGTTTTGGAATCCTGCTTATAGATGTTTCACTTTTAACAAGGAGGATATGACACCACTGATCGAAGAATATTCGACACTGTTACGTATTGAATGTCCTAATCCTGATCGGGTATATTTGAAGGAAATGAAACCTTCAGGTCTTAAGAAGAAAGTGGCTAGGATCACGGGAATGGATACAACATGGGTTGAGAGTCATGTGGTCTCAAAGCAGAAAAATGGGTGTATTCCGTGGAAACTCTCCGACAGTTGATATTGGGTTGTTCCGACAAAGCAAAAGCTAGGGATATCTTCGCTCTAGCCATCTACGGGTTAATCATATTCCCGAAGATATTGGGTCATGTGGATATAGCCGTGTTTGATTTCTTTGAAAAGTTGGAACAGAAGATCAACCCATCTCCGGCCATCATAGCTGAAACTATCCGATCCTTGAATTTTTGTAAAAGGGCTGGACAAAGGAGGATCAAGGGGTGTGTACAACTCCTTTATATTTAGATTCAAAGTCATTTTTGGAAGATAGAAAATGTTTCCTTCAAACCGTATATGAAGACTTTAGTTCCGATTAGGGAATTCCTTCAGAATGATTGGCCTAAAGACGGGAATGAAGAGAAATGGGTCAACATGTTCCAGAATCTAAAAAGGGAGATGGTGACTTGGAGAGCTCCATGGATGATTCCTATGCCGATTATGTACAAATGTGGGGACAACCCGAGAGTCCCACTACTCGAAATTTGGGGGTCTGTGAGTTATGCTCCTTTGTTGGTGCAAAGACAGGTTGAGTCCCGGCAATTCACACCTATGACTCATAATCTAGGATCATCAGAGTTCACTTATGGGGAAGACGGATATTCCGGAAAAGTGCGGGCAGCGATTGAAGCATGGAAGAAAACTCACCGGATAAAAGTGGCCAGATATGCCGACACCGTCACACCTGATTATCTGGTATGGAGGGAATTAAGGGTTAATGATAGACTATTGACATCAAATGGGGAGGAGGTCTAGTTCATGAATCCGCCACCGAGGGAAATGCCATCAGAGTTAGAAACTGTAAGAGCGGAATTTGAAAAAGAAAAGGCCCGCATGAGCAAGGAGATTGCCCGACTGCAAGAAGAGCTTGAGGACATGAAAGATAGGGAATCAACTTGGGAACAAGAAAAGGAACAGATTAAGAGAGAAAGGGACACCATTAAGAGCGATCTTCGGGAATTACATTTGGAGACCAAAAGGTATCGATTTGAGCTCAGATTTGAGGGGACTCTCAAAACTTCCGGGGAGTGGGAACATGAGGTCAAAAACCTCAAGAAGGAGAATAACTACTGGAAGGAGAAAGCAAAACACGAGGAAGCCCGAGCAAATCAACTGGAGAAACAAGCTAGGGAAAGCTTACACGGCGATGCTTCTACTGACACGTCAAAGGGTCGTGAACAAGTAGGGATCAGATGGAAGAGCAAGACAATCAAAAGAGGACAGTGAAGAAGGTCCAGGATGCAAGGGAATAACCAGTGTTTTGTAATAGTTTTTAGGAGAGATAGGTTATTATGTTGTCTAAAGCAGGGATCTTTTCTTTAATGTATTTAGTTCCGGGAAATCAATAAAAGACCATTTGGTTGGAATTATCCCGGGGCCAATACTTTAAATGCATTCATTATTCACTAATTCTTTCTTTTATATTTTATTTGTTCATAATCATTCATTCATTTATTCTTTATAAATTGTTCATACACTTAGTCATTTATTGGTCCATTCATTTATTCATTATATGTTCATACACTTAGTCATTTACTTAGTTGTTCATTCATTAACATCGATTCATTCCTACATTCATTCATTAACATCGATTCATTCCTACATTCATTCATTTATTCATTTATTAATTTTTTATAAAATAAAATAAGAAATGTGTCAATAATTTCTAATCCATGGTTTTTAACAATTGGTCGCACTCAGAAAAGATTTCCAACACTCTTACAATACTCGATCTCGAACAAAAGCCATGGAAAACGATCAGCTTGCCAGAATTGAGAGAATGGAAAGAATCCAGAAAGAACTACAAGAATAATTGACTAAGTCTCAAGAGGAGACACGAGAACAGATGACAAAGCTCATGGAGATGATGAGCACAATGATGAAGCAGAAGTGGCCCGGAGAGAATTCAGTTGCTGGAATGGGGGTAGTGAATCAGGAGGATAGACCAGAAGTGGTACAGAGAAATAGCTAGACATCTTACCCTGCGGGAAATGAAATCCCAACTGGGGAAACATCCTACATCTACATCCAGTCGGCGATCGGAGCACAGAATTTCGGTCCAAAAAGGGGTAATATCGGAGTTGATCCAATTGAGGTTGAGGTTCCAGACTTCGAAGAAATGGAAGATAAGGAAAGGGCCAAAATGACTGAACTGAATAGGGTCGAAACTGCTGAATCTGAGAAGAAATATCAGTTGTTGGAAGAAATGCTAAGAACAGTGGAAGGAGCAGAGTTGTTTGGCAGTCTAGATGCCAAAGAGATGAGCTTGGTACATGATCTAATAATTTCACTGAAGTTCAAAGTACCAGATTTTGAAATGTATAATGGGACCACCAACCCATCGGCTCATCTGACTATGTACTGTAGAATGATGACAAGGCATGAGGATAATGAAAAATTGCTTATTCATTGCTTCCAGGACAGCTTAACAGGGTCAGCCACTCGATGGTACAACCAATTCAGTTGTACCAAGATTCGTTCATGGACGGATTTGGCCAGAGCTTTTATGGAATACTATAAGCACGTTTCTGACATGGTACCGGATAGGCTGTCATTACAGAACATGGAAAAGAGGTCCAATGAGACCTTCAAGGAGTATTCACAGAGGTGGAGGGATTTGGCCACACAAGTGCAACCCCCTTTAACCAACAAAGAAACCACGATGCTTTTCATCAACACATTGAAAGCACCTTATTATGACAGATTGGTGGGAATTGCTACAAAGATTTTGCGGATATGGTAATATCTGGAGAAATGATTGAGTCAGCTATTAAAAATAGAAAGATGGAAGGGGGTGAGTTTGCTACCCCGAAGAGAGCTTTTCCTACAAAGAAAAAGGAGGAAACCCATGCAATAAGCTTCAACCAATACCCTTATACACCTCCTACACCATACACACCACCGAGGCCTTATACCCCTTCCACACCTTATGCACCTTCGACACCTTACACACCATACCCGGGGTATAATCCTTATTACCCTAATATCAACCACCTTACCCAAAACCCGTTCCCCTACACCAATATAGCACAACAGCTATTCCCAACTGGCATATCCCCTCAAATCACCCTTCCTAGAAATACTGTTCCAAACACATAAGGGCCTGCGCGTAATGACCAACGTTCACCAAGGAACGATCAAAAAGCCCAATTTGATCCGATTCCCACTACCTACGGTGATCTATATCCAAAACTGTTGCAGGGTCAACTTGTTGCACCTGTGTACCTAAAACCTTTGACACCTCCATATCCAAGATGGTACAATGCAAATACCAGCTGTGCATACCATGCGGGAATCTAAGGACATTCAATTGAAGATTGTTTGGCCTTCAAAAAGAAAGTCCAAAGCCTGATTAATGCTGGGGTTGTGAAGTTTGGATCAAAAAGTGGGCCGAACGTAGCTGGAAATCCATTGCCCAATCATGCTGGGAATCAGGTGAATACAATATTAATCGGAGGGGACAGAAGATTAAAAAGGGATATTGGAGAGGTTAAGACTCCGATGATGACAATATGGGCTGGAATAGTCAAGGCAAGATTGGTGGAAGGTACCGAAGGTCTAAAAATGGTTGCAAGAAGGGAGCATAATTGGTGCCCGTTCCATAAAATTGAAGGCCATGATATACAGAACTGCGGGGACTTTCGGGTTAAAGTCCAAAAGATGATGGATAGTGGGGTAGCTCAGTTCTATGAGGAGATAGAAGGAAAAATAGAAGTCATTGAAAATATAAATGGCCATGGGATAGGAAGACCCCTAATCATCTACTATGATGAACCGGAGGAAAAAGTTATGCCAGCCATGGAAGAAAATGCGCCCAAATTAATCATTGATTTACCTGTTTCCTTTCCATACAAGGAAAACAAGGCTACACCATGGAAATATGACTGCAGCATGGTTATGCCCGGGTCTTCGGGCCAGCAGGATATTACAGGTGTGGGGCATTTAATCCGAAGCAGGAGGTGTTATGCTCCGAAGGCCGTTGAACAAGGGGTAGCAGGGAAAGACAGAGGAATTGATAAAAGGAAGAAGGTCATCGAGCCAATCCATATTGAGATGGATTTGCCAGAGGAAACAGAGAGGGGATCAGCCCCGGTTAACAGAATCAAAGAGCTAGTATGTGAGAAGGAAGCTTGTGAGTTCTTGAAATTTATAAAGCATAGTGAATATAGCAGGGTTGAACAACTGCAACGTCAACCAGCTAGGATCTCAATCTTATCCTTGCTTTTAAATTCAAAACCACAAAGAAATGCTTTATTAAGAGTATTAAATCAAGCATACGTGGCCAATAATATATCAGTGGAAAAGCTAGATAGGTTGGTGGGAAACATCGCAGCTGATAACTACATATTTTTCAGCTATGAGGAAATACCACCCAATGGTATTCGATCAACAAAAGCTCTCCATATAACCACCACTTGTAAGGGGCACATATTACCGAGGGTCCTTTTGGATAATGGTTCTTCACTAAATGTGATGCCTTTAGCAACCTTATCCAAGTTACCAGTGGATTTATCCTATATGATACCAAGTTGCACGGTGGTCAGAGCTTTTGACGAAACAGGGAGGGAGGTTATGGGAACCATTGAAGTTCCTCTGGAAATAGGCCCGTGCACATATACAGTGAATTTCCAACTTATGGTTATCAATCCATCTTATAACTTCTTGTTGGGAAGGCCATGGATACATTCAGCTGGGGCTGTACCCTCGTCTCTTCACCAGAAACTAAAATTTTTGATGGAGGGCCGGTTGATCACGGTATCAGGGGAAGAAGACATAATAGCCTCCGTATCCACTGAATCTCCTTATGTGGAGCCGAATGAAGAGGTCGTGGAGTGTTCTTTCCGGTCTTTAGAATTTGTAAATGCAATTTTTGTCGCTGAAGGACAGAAAATTCCAAAACCCAAGCTATCCAACAACACAAGGCTGGGGGTAAGAACCACCGTAGGAAAAGGCTGCAGGGCTGGAAAGGGTCTCGAAAAATATCTTCAGGGGATGGCTCGAGCCATAGAAGTAAAAGGAAAGAAGGATCGATTTGGCCTAGGATATATTCTGAAGGCCCATGAAAAAAGAAGACAAGTTGAAAAGAACCGACAAAGGAGGATGGCCCGTCTTACGGGTATGGATATTGAGTGGGAGCCTATGAAAATATCACCTATCCTTCACAACTTTCGCTCAGTCGATTCTCTATTCGGAGAAAAGAATTCTGATGATGTGCTTGTAATGATAGAGAAAGATTTCAAGAGATTCCAAGTGAATAATGATGAGCAGATGTCACGCTTAACGAATAATAAAGTCTTGAGATGAGACTCGTTATTTTTTAGGTTGCGACACCAACCTATCAACTAACATAGCAAAAATGCAACACACAATGCAAAATAACATGGTAGCCGAATGGCCTAAGGTTCCAAACAAGCATGGAATTTTCACAAACACTTGGTATACTTAAACTAATTACTCAATCAAATGTCATGCAAATGCAAACCTATCAACTAACATGGCAAAAATGCACACACAATGCAAGATACATGAAGTGGTTGAATGGCCTAAGGTTTCCAAACAAGCATAGCATTTTTACAAAAACTTGGTATACTTAAACTAAATACTCAATCAAATGTCATGCAAATGCAAACCTATTAACTAACATGGCAAAAATGCACACACAATGCAAGATACATGAAGTGGCCGAATGGCCTAAGGTTTCCAACAAGCATGGCATTTTCACAAACACTTGATATACTAACATGTTCAACTAAAAGATAACACTCAAATCATGCAAACACAAAGTAGAGATACTAAAACTAACAAGCATTTTCACAAACACTTGATATACTAACATGCTCAACTAAAATATAACACTCAAATCACGCAATCACAAAGTAGAGATATTAAAACTAACAAGCATTTTCACGAACACTTGATATACTAAATATAAAACATCATCAAATTTAAGCATTATGAAAACAAAAAAATGAAATGCAAGAACATGATAATAAACTTATAAACGACAACAAACAAGCAATCAAATTAAAACAAGCCTCAAGTATATATAGTAGGAGAATATTTAAAGTATCAAGACTAAAGAAAATAACATGAATAACATGAGAAATCAAACAAAAAAGCAACACTAAAAAATAATATAGGCCATTCGACCATGGTGAGGAAATAAGGAAAAAAATGTAAAAAAAAAAAAAAACTTGTTTAAGAAAAAGATGAAGAAAGAACTTAAAAAGAATATAAAATAAACACTTATTTAAAAAAGAAAACTCACCAAATAATAATCAGAATAGGAAAAACAAGAATGGAAAATCAAGAAAGTGCAAGAGTTGGTGCTAAATGCAACCTCAAGAAGCTATATTTCAAGCTTTATCTCTTCAAACTTTCCTTTCTTTTCTAAACTTTTTCTTTTTGCTTTCAACCAAGGAGAGAAAAAACTAAGTAAAAACCAAGAAGAAATCTAAAAATGAAGTGAAGAAAATGAAAATTCCCCTCTCTCTATGTGATGGCTGAACCCCCCTCTATCATGCCTTGGATGTTGTCATTTTTACTCGAACCAATTTCCTTCCAAGGGCTAGTGATTCAAGGTGAAAAATCATGAAATTATCACCCTTAGATTAGTGTATCATCTGTCCATAATTACAGCTTTTCAAGAATAATGTTGACACTCTCCCTCTTCATGCATTGGCCTATGTGGCTTAATCACAATGGCTTGATCAAAAAAATCTCTAACTAACTCTTAATTCTTGGCCTTTTGATTCAAAAATCAGAAGCTTCCTCCTTCCTTAGGGCCTTGGCAGGCCAGCACTCTCTTTTTCAGCCCAAGTCCGATTTTTTGAAAGGCCAAAAAAACCCATTTTCGGTTGCTTGGTGATAACTCGTATAATTATATAGTTTTTAGTTATGTTTTATTATTGTTTTGTGTCAAATACGAGTTATTATTGTTTAGTCTAATTGTGTTTATGATCTTTTATATTTTTATGTAATTTGGTGTTTTTCACAAGTTTCTTTGAGTGATTTCAGATTACTAGAATTAAGGGCAAATCCAGTTCAGTTCCAGTTCCGACACTGTTTACCATATCAGCTATATCTCGAGTTTCACTGAAGCAATAAGGCTGAAATTTGTAGCCGTGCAAAGCTAAGAGGCATATCTATCTTTTTCATGTTTTACACTTCTTGAAACGGAGTCGTTTTCCCTAGCGAAATCGACCATCAAGGTGGCTGATGTGCAATGACATCTGTGCTGACCTGTTTTCGTATTTTGCCCATATCTTCTTATCCACATCAGCAAATGAGCTGATTCCAACGGCTATGGATCCGTAACTGATAGGGGTATATTTTTCTAGAAGACAATTTTATCAGATCGAGCCTCCAACATTGACAAAATCGACCATCAAGCTGGCTGATCAGAATTGTCATACAATATGACGAAAATTGTTAGAAAAATGCACCCACCTATTATACCTACCTTTGAAATTTGTAAAGCTTGTCTCTTGTCATTTAGCCCTCCAAAATGTGTATAAATAGAGGGCCTTGGATGAGTATTGAAAAAGATTATACATTGGTAGGATTTTAGCCATTGTAATAAAATTCTCTAAGTTTTCTTCTTTTTTCCTTTCTCTAGTTTTCTTTTTCTTTATTTACTTATGTTTCTTATATTTTTTTTCATTTTTAGTATGTGTTGCTAATCATATTGTTGAGGTGATGAGGTGAAGCTCTTGGTAAATGCTAAGGTTAGTCTCTTAAACATGAGCTAAAATGAATCATCATTTATAAACACTAGTATAGATAATATTTTCTTTTGGTTTAAAATCATACTTGCAAAGTAGAGATCTTGATTCATTATTGACAATGAAAATGGCACAGTAAATGCTTGGTTTCATAACCTTGATTTGTTGTAGACATATACCTTGGCATAAGGAATGCTTGGACTCTTTTTATGAGTTTTGAGGACACCAAATGAACATAATATCATATGCTACGGACGTTGGACAATTTGGACTGAATTGCTAAACCTTCCGATTGGAACCTCCTTTGTGTGTGGATTTCAATTGTGTAATAAAACAAGATTAATCTTAGCATAACACCAAGAGTGGATTCTCTAACCTCAACATCTTTTCTTATTGTTTTTTATATCTTGTTTAATTTCTTTTATATTTTGTTTATTTTGTTCTCTAATATCTTGTTTATCTTATTTTGTTGTTGATTCCCTAATATCTTGTTTACTTTCTTTGTCTTATATATTTATAAACTTATACTTACTAATACGCTTCCCTGTGGTTCGACCTCGGACACCCGAGAATTTATTACTTGAACATAACCTGCACTTGGGTTTACAACTCTTAATTGAGTCACCATCAAGTTTTTGGCGCCGTTGCCGGGGAAGCAATACTAAGTATATAAGTTTATAAGTATATTTATTTTTATTGGCTGATTATACCGCCTAATTTTCTATATATTTGTATTTATATTGTATATTAACTTTGTTCTATTTTTATTGGCTGGTTATACCGCCTAATTTTCTATATATTTATATTTATATTGTATATTAACTTTGTTTTATTTTTATTGGCTGGTTATACCGCCTAATTTTCTATATATTTATATTTATATTGTATATTAACTTTGTTTTATTAATATTGGCTGGTTATACCGCCTAATTTTCTATATATTTATATTTATATTGTATATTAACTTTGTTTTATTTATATTGGCTGGTTATACCGCCTAATCTGTATATTAACTTTGTTTTATGCTTGTTTGGCGACGTGATTTTAGATCTCGTCGTTTAGTTAGATTTTATTGTGAAACTTTTACAGGTAATCTTTCTAATACAACTCCTACCATGGCTGACAATGAAAGTGTTCATGCTGAAGATGAGAACAGACAAGTACGCACCATGCGTGACTACTTGCAACCAACTCGAAGCTCGTCACCCTCTTGTTTTATTTTTCCTCTCAATGCAAACAACTTTCGTTTTAAACCAGGTATGATAGCTTTGCTTCCAAATTTCCATGGGTTAGAATCAGAAAGTGCTTACTCGTTTCTAAAAGACTTCGAAGATGTATGTGTCACCTTTAATGACCAACAATGTACAAATGAAATTGTCAAGCTAAAATTATTTCCTTTTTCTTTAAAAGATAAAGCAAAAATTTGGCTTCATAATTTAAAACCAAGGTCAATTGGCACATGGCAAGAATTACAAACTGAGTTTCTAAAGAAATTTTTTCCAGCACATAAAACTACTGCTTTGAAAAGACAGATTCAAAATTTCAATCAAAATCAAAATGAAGCATTTTTTCAGTGCTGGGAGCGTTTTAAAGATTTGTTAAGTTCTTGTCCACATCATGGTTTTGAAAAATGGCGTCTTATTAGTTTCTTTTATGAAAGTTTAACTCCCGAAACTAAACAATTTGTTGAAACAATGTGTAACGGTGAGTTTCTAGAAAAAGAACCTGAAGAAGCCTTTGACTACCTAGACCATTTGGCAGATAACTCTCAAGCCTGGCACACAGATAATTCCTCTGAAAGTTCCAATAGATCTAATCTTGTTTCTAACAGAGGTAAATATCATTTTAGTCAAGAAGATGAGATAAAAGCTAAAGTAGCTAATTTGGCTAGAAAGATTGAAGCCATGGAACTTAGAGAAGTAAAAGAAGTCAAAACGGTTAAAAATGAAGATAGTTGTGGAATTTGTGAAATCATGGGACACCCCACTTCTGAATGTCCAAACATTCCCATTCTTAAAGAAGCGTTGCATGATCAAGTAAATTCCATAAACACATTTAAAAAGCCTTTTGCTTCTTCTTACTCTGAAACGTATAACCCTGAATGGAGAAATCATCCCAACTTCAGTTGGCAGAATAATAATCATGTTCAGGTACCACAATCTCAAAAGCCGAGCAACACTTTTTCCTATCAACCTTCACGTGTACAAACCTTGGAAGAGACATTGCAAGCATTCATGCAAACACAAGCAAATGTGAATAACCAAACTTCACAGGACATCAATGAGATCAAAAACACCTTGTCCACATTGACAGCTTCATTACGCACTCAAGAAAAAGGTAAGTTTCCTGCTCAACCTCAGCCTAACCCTTCTACTCAATGTCTTGTTTCTTGCTACAATGAAACTCAACAGGAAAATGCCAGTTCTATCACAACTCTTCGAAGTGGAAAGGCAATTGACAAAAACATTCCATCAAAAGACCAAGATCCTCCTTCCCCTCCGAAAAGTAATGGTAAGGATGATGGTAAGTCTGAACTTCTTGAAAATTTGGACAAAGAAAAAGGTATGCATCCTGCTCCTTTTCCTCAAAGGTTGCAAACAATAAAGAATTTGAATCAAAATGCAGAAATTTATGAACTTTTCAAACAAGTTAAGATTAACATTCCTTTATTGGATGCAATCAAACAAGTTCCATCTTATGCTAAATTTTTGAAGGACATGTGCACAGTTAAAAGGAAACATAATGTACAAAAGAAAGCATTTCTGACTGAAAGTGTGAGCTCAATCATTCAGCACCTTACTCCACCAAAATTCAAAGATCCTGGATGTCCAACAATCTCATGCATCATTGGAAACACTAGAATAGAACGTGCATTGCTTGATCTTGGTACTAGTGTTAATCTTTTGCCTTTTCTGTTTATCAACAGTTAGGTTTAGGTGAACTCAAGGAAACACCTGTTACACTTCAACTAGCTGATCGTTCTGTAAAAATTCCTCGAGGGATAGTTGAAGATGTTTTGGTTCAAATTGATAATTTTTACTTCCCTGTTGATTTTATTGTTTTGGACACACATCCTGTTTCAAATCCAAATGTTCAAATTCCTGTTATATTAGGCCGTCCATTTCTTGCAACTTCTAATGCTCTGATAAATTGCAGGAATGGTATGTTGAACATTTCTTTTGGAAATATGACTTTAGAATTAAATGTGTTCAACACTTGCAAGCAACCTGGTGATGATTCAGAAGTACATGAAGTGGATTTCATTGAAGAACTTGTTCATGAACATCTCACCACTACCACATTCCATGATCCTTTAGAAGCTTATTTAATTGAATGCGAGTTTGATAATGCTTCAGAAATTTCACACACTGATTCTTTGTTAAATTCTTTTCAGGTTAAGCATTGTTGGAAACAAAAGTTTGAGGAACTTCCATCACTCACAAATGTCACTGTACCATCAACTATTGAACCACCCAAGCTGGATTTAAAACCATTGCCATCCGAGCTAAAATATTCCTTTTTGGGTGAGAATGAAACTTTTCCAGTCATAATTTCTTCACATCTTGATGAACTACAAGAAGGTACAGGTAGAAGCACTTTTGCAAAGAAGCGACGAGCAAAGCGCATGAGTTCAAATTGCCACAAATATGCACGATGGACGTGTAACGGTAAATATCGTTCTATTGGGATTCCGTCCTCTAATCGAGATGATAAAATTGAATTCATTAAGGATGGACTGAGTAAGGAGAATTTGGGTAATATCCAACTTTCTCTTGAGACGCATCCTAGTGGAGACGTACAAAGAGAAATTCTTGATTTATGGCCGCAATTCCAAAAGGAATGGCAACATCTTGGAAATCTGATGTTAAAAGACCCTGTTTGCCAGCTTGTAAGAAAACTGGATGGGAAGCATATCCTCGACTCATAGAAGGCGTTTAAGCCGTTTCTGGACGTAAAACCAGAGGAAGATGTGAGCCACAATCACAACTACAATAAATGACTTCTCAGCTTTTGGTTTGATTTGCAATAATTTCATTTCGGTTTAATTTACGATTTGTGTAATTATTCTTTTTTTTTTTTTTTTTTTTTTGCATTGGTCTTTTACGGTTGCTTTTTCTTTTCTTTTTGATTTTCTTCCTGAAATCACGCAAAAATCTTTTGTTAGGTTAACATTTTCTTCTGACAGGTCAAATACACTTTCGGCGACATTATTACTCTTGTCTGATTCATTACTCAGTCCTCTATATATTACACCACGTACTCATTCTCTTTCAGGCACTTGAAAAAAAAATGGAAAGTACTTCGTCCCAGCGCATTAAAAAAATTTGTGTCTTTGGAGGTGCTTATCCAGGGAAAAATAACATATTCGCTGATGAAGCCATAAGAGTTGGAGTAATACTTGCCCAACAAAAGATCCAGTTGATTTATGGAGGCGGTAGTACGGGTCTAATGGGAGCAGTCGCTACAGCAGCACACGCCGGAGGAAGTCCAGTTCTAGGAATCGTGCCAAAACTATTCACAGATTTTTGTGGACCTACCGTGGGTAAGGAAATACAAGTCTGGAGTATCCCTGAACGGATGACAATCATGTACCATTCTGCCGATGCATTCATTGCTTTACCAGGAGGTCTGGGTACATTGGAAGAAATAGCTTGCGTGGCTTCTTGGTCATCTTTGGTCACAAATAAGAAACCTATTGGTTTGCTTAATATTAATGGTTATTTTAGTAATTTGCTTTCATATTTAGATAATGCTGTGGATAATGGATTCATGTTTTCAGAGGCAAGGAGAACCATAATTTCTGCTACAACCATTGAAGATTTACTCAAAAAGCTACAAGCTTATGAGTGTTTATCTGCTACGGTTGTTTCGCAAACGCTCGGAAAAAGAAAAAGAGATATGGACGAGCAAGGAGTGGATTGCACTTTGTCTTTGTGACATTATCTAACATTTTGCTTGTTGTGTCTCAGTTATAATAAGTGGTTAGCAACCTCTGCAGGTAATATCTCCTAAATTCTACCTTTAAAATTTGACATTGGGGACAATGTCATATTTTAGTAGGGGGTAAGGGACATATTTTGCTAAAAAAAAAAAAATTATTGTGTTTTAAGACATTTAGAAGTATTCATTCTGAACAAGGTCTGAGTAAGGGAGACTTGAGACATACCTTGTCAGTTTGATTTAATCTTCTTCTTCAAAAAAAAAAAAGTATGTTTAGACTTAGTGTGTTTTTTAGTTTCTTTCAATACTATAATGAGATATGAATTGCATAAGTCTAAAACAGATTTATTAGTGAGAAGATTTTCATGAGAATTGAGCTTGATATCAACCTTTTTATGAGCCAATGTTAATATGATATGTTGATTGAGAAAGAAGCATGTTTAGACTTAATCTGACTTGTATAATCATCCTTGTGAGTTTTTGAGCCTATAATGATTGATGCATTATACAAATCAATCTAATTTCTTTCTTGAGTGCTCTTATGATTACATGATTCTCTAGAACTTGCTTTAAACCGTTTGATACTATATTGATACATGTGACAACATGAATATGATAGAGGCATTAGGATTATAACCAGAGCCAAACAGCCATCCCTTATTAATGTTCTAAGAGAACATCCCCACTAGTGAACCAATTTGAGCCTACATTAAATATGCTGTTTTATTGGTAACCACAACTTACACCTAGCCTAAATATACTTATATCCTTACCCTTGTTCTAAAGATGGATTTTTTGAGACATATTAAAAAAAAAAAAAAAAAAAAATAAGGGATATTTTTAGTTGAAAATTTGGGTTAGAAACAAAAGATAAGTGTGGGGGAAGAAAAGAAAAGAAAAAGTCAAGAGAAAAAGAAAGGGATCATTGTCAAATACATTCCCATATTAAAAAAAAAAAAAGAATCTTCTCTTGAACTTCTAGAAAAAGATGTTACAAAGTTGGTTAGAATGATGCAAAGGCTCAACATGAATATTTAGCCTATGTTATTATGTGCTTTATAAGAGTTTTGAGAAGTTTTATTTGTATGATCTTATTATGTCTCTAAAATCTATGAACTCTTTGGAACCTTTATCCTTTTGTTCTTTAACCACATTATAACCCTTTGGCCCCATTACAACCTTGAATAAAGACCTCTTGATTTATGAAGTTGTATGATCTAAATAGTGGAGAATAGGTGGACAAGCAAGCATATGGTAGAAGTGTTTTCATGAGATTGATTGAGTGTAAACACTTTACCACTACTTTAAAGAGTGAAAATCAAGAGAGTATCCCATGTGAGAAGTTGAGATTAAGTTTGAATATACACTATTTTGATTGAAATATGTTATGTTAATATTGGCTTAACTCAAACTATTTACATTCAAGCAAGATTTTTTGTGAATTTCTTTAAGCTATTGATTAGTTTTTAAGACTTGTCCAATGATTATCTCTAATTTATATTGGAAGGATTAGCTATAATTATTATTTTTAGTTTTTCTTATGTCTTCAATGTTTGTGGGTATCGTCCTAGTAAACCCTCACGAGACTAAACTCGTCCACTAGGGACACCTAGGGGTTTAAAGGCTTGTGTCACATGCTAAGTGCCACCGTGATTTCCTACGAAAATGGATTAGATTAGATTTTCTTATTTTATTTTTATTGAGTCGTTGCTAGGGACTAGCAACAATCTAAGTGTGGGGGTGTGATAACTCGTATAATTATATAGTTTTTAGTTATATTTTATTATTGTTTTGTGTCAAATACGAGTTATTATTGTTTAGTCTAATTGTGTTTATGATCTTTTATATTTTTATGTAATTTGGTGTTTTTCACAAGTTTCTTTGAGTGATTTCAGATTACTAGAATTAAGGGCAAATCCAGTTCAGTTCCAGTTCCGACACTGTTTACCATATCAGCTATATCTCGAGTTTCACTGAAGCAATAAGGCTGAAATTTGTAGCCGTGCAAAGCTAAGAGGCATATCTATCTTTTTCATGTTTTACACTTCTTGAAACGGAGTCGTTTTCCCTAGCGAAATCGACCATCAAGGTGGCTGATGTGCAATGACATCTGTGCTGACCTGTTTTCGTATTTTGCCCATATCTTCTTATCCACATCAGCAAATGAGCTGATTCCAACGGCTATGGATCCGTAACTGATAGGGGTATATTTTTCTAGAAGACAATTTTATCAGATCGAGCCTCCAACATTGACAAAATCGACCATCAAGCTGGCTGATCAGAATTGTCATACAATATGACGAAAATTGTTAGAAAAATGCACCCACCTATTATACCTACCTTTGAAATTTGTAAAGCTTGTCTCTTGTCATTTAGCCCTCCAAAATGTGTATAAATAGAGGGCCTTGGATGAGTATTGAAAAAGATTATACATTGGTAGGATTTTAGCCATTGTAATAAAATTCTCTAAGTTTTCTTCTTTTTTCCTTTCTCTAGTTTTCTTTTTCTTTATTTACTTATGTTTCTTATATTTTTTTTTCATTTTTAGTATGTGTTGCTAATCATATTGTTGAGGTGATGAGGTGAAGCTCTTGGTAAATGCTAAGGTTAGTCTCTTAAACATGAGCTAAAATGAATCATCATTTATAAACACTAGTATAGATAATATTTTCTTTTGGTTTAAAATCATACTTGCAAAGTAGAGATCTTGATTCATTATTGACAATGAAAATGGCACAGTAAATGCTTGGTTTCATAACCTTGATTTGTTGTAGACATATACCTTGGCATAAGGAATGCTTGGACTCTTTTTATGAGTTTTGAGGACACCAAATGAACATAATATCATATGCTATGGACGTTGGACAATTTGGACTGAATTGCTAAACCTTCCGATTGGAACCTCCTTTGTGTGTGGATTTCAATTGTGTAATAAAACAAGATTAATCTTAGCATAACACCAAGAGTGGATTCTCTAACCTCAACATCTTTTCTTATTGTTTTTTATATCTTGTTTAATTTCTTTTATATTTTGTTTATTTTGTTCTCTAATATCTTGTTTATCTTATTTTGTTGTTGATTCCCTAATATCTTGTTTACTTTCTTTGTCTTATATATTTATAAACTTATACTTACTAATACGCTTCCCTGTGGTTCGACCTCGGACACCCGAGAATTTATTACTTGAACATAACCTGCACTTGGGTTTACAACTCTTAATTGAGTCACCATCACTTGGGTAAAATGACCATTTTGCCCCCCATATGCAAATAAATGGAAAACGGACTCTAAATTCAAATTTTCTTTGTTTAATACTTTCAAAATAATAAAATATTGAATTCTGGAAGTTTTCAAAAATGTTTGAGTCCGTTTACTATTTATTTGGATTTTTTTCTTCCAAAAATGCCTTTTTATGCCCCCACATTTTACCATTTTTTAAACGAGCTCCAAATAAAGATTTTTCTTCACCAATCTCTTCCAAATAATTTAAATATGTGATCTGGAAGTTTTCATGATTTTTGGAACTCATTTAGTATTTTTTTCGGGATTTATCTGCTTGAATTACTACACAGGGGCTCGGGATTTGGCCATTTTGCAAACGAACTCCGAATCAAGATTTTATTTTTCCAATATCTTCCAAATAATTTAAAAATGAGATTTGTAAATTTTCAGAATTTTTGGAGTCCATTTGCTATTTTTTCGGGATTTATCTTATTGAATTATTGCATAGTAGACCCGGGATTTGGCCATTTTGCAAACAAACTCCGAATCAAGATTTTCTTTCGCCAATCTCTTTAAAATAATTTAAAAATGAGACTTGCAAATTTTCAAAAGATTTGGAGTTCATTTGCTATTTTTTCGGGATTTATTTTCTTGAATTTTTGCATAAGAGACCAGGGATTTTGCCATTTTGCAAACGAACTCCAAATCGAGATTTTCTTTCGTAAATATCTTCCAAATGATTTAAGAATGAGATTTGCAAATTTTTAGACTTTTTGGAGTCCATTTGTTATTTTTCCCAAATTTTCCAATTTTGCCATTTTGCCTCCAAAACCCGATTTTGCTCAAAACAAGTTCGTTTTTCCGATTTTCTTCAAACTGAGCCTTGGGCTATCCCTTTTTAATCATTCCTCATCCATTGGGGGCTTTAGTCTTACCAAGTCGGGCCATTTCTGTAATTCTTCCCGATTTCACCGAAATCCACCAAAAACCCTAGTTCTCGGTTTTTTCCCGAATTGACTTTTCTTTCAGTTTTTATTTCAAGTGGCTTCTCCAATATCCGTATTCAGTGCTTATCTTTCATTTGGAACCTTCAATTTTGACCAATTCGATCTTTTAAGCACTTTTCCCCAAATTTCCCGGATTAAGGTTTCCTTTCTACTGAATCTGCATAACCCAACTTCCGAACTCCATATCTTTCAATGTAGACCTCGGATTATCAGAATTCTTTCACCATTTTTCAATTGAACTTCAAATCTTGATTTTGAAAGTAGGTTGACTTTTTCAGCAGTTGACTTTTTGGGGATGACTTTCTGGGATTGACTTTTTCAACTTTGACTTTTTATGCTCGCCCTCTTAAACTAAGTCTAGGGGTACCACCTGCAGGATGGAAAAAAAAGTCTTTTAACATTCTGAAATATCAATTTAGGAAGAAAATATACCTGTTTTAGTGGTCCGGAAAAAATTAGGTGTCTACAGCTACCCCTCTTTGGCTATTGCTGAGAATCAGGAATCAGGCAAAGATAAACAAATACTAATTTTGTACGGTTAGTGAAATCACATGTGAAGGAAAAGGAAAGGGAATTATTTTTTCATTTTTTTCATTTTCATTTTCATTTTCATTTTCATTTTTTTTATTTTTTTATTTTTGATTTCTTCATTTTTTTCATTTTTCCAGTTTTTTCATTTCTTTTTCCTTTTTTTTTTGTTTTGAGAAAGCAGTAAATTGAAGATTTTGTCCTTAAATTGAATTCCCTGACTAATCAAGGCTCGACCCGTCTCAAGGAAACGGGTTCGATTTGCAAGAGAAGAAAAGACCTCGACGATGGTCTCGGGGTCTTATCCTGTCTTGTGCTAACCTTACCGGCATGGGTGAAACCAAAAATTGAAAAAGACCTGGATGAAACCAGGGAATTGAAGGCATGGGCGAAACCAGAAAATTGAAAGAGATCTGGATGAAACCAATGAATTTGAAGGCATGGGTGAAACCATGAAATCTGAAAAAGATCTGGATGAAACCAGAAATTGAAATGCATGGATGAAACCAGAAATTTGAAAAAGATCTGGATGAAACCAGAGGTTAAAGGCATGGGTGAAACCATAAAATTGAAAGAGATCTGGATGAAACCAAGGAAATTGAAATGCACAGATAAAACCATAAAATTGAAAGAGATATGGATGAAACCAAGGAAATTGAAGGCATGGGTGAAACCATAAATTTGAAAAAAAAATCTGGATAAAACCAAGGAAATTGAAGTGCATGGGTGAAACCATAAAATTGAAAGAGATCTGGAAGAAACCAAGGAAATTGAAATGCATGGGTGAAACCATAAAATTGAAAGAGATCTGGATGAAACCAAGGAAATTGAAGGAGATCTGGATGAAACCAAGGAAATTGAAATGCATGGATGAAACCATAAAATTGAAAGAGATCTGGATGAAACCAAAGAAATTGAAGGCATAGGTGAAACCATAAAATTGAAAGAAGTATGGATGAAACCACGAAATTGAAGGCATGGGTGAAACCATAAAATTGAAAGAGATCTAGATGAAACCAAGGAAATTGAAGGCATGGGTGAAACCATAAAATTGAAAGAGATCTGGATAAAACAAAGGAAATTGAAGGCATAGGTGAAACCATAAAATTGAAAGAGATCTGGATGAAACCAAGGAAATTGAAGGCATGGGTGAAACCATAAAATTGAAAGAGATCTGGATGAAACCAGAGGAAATTGAAAGAGGATGCAAATGCTTCATGGTGTAAATGCAAATATCTTGGATTGATGCAAATGCTTCTAAATGCAGATACAAATGTCCCTACGAATCATATTCATGTGAGTGGTTCATGAATGGTGTAATTGCAGCTACAATGAAGATGCAATGATCCTAGAAATGATGCACTTGCTTGAGATGATGCGAATGCAAATGCTCATGGAATAGTGCAAATACGAATACTCATGAATTATGCAAATGCTTGCTGCACGGTGCAGATACGAAGTTTAATGAATAGATGAATGCTCATGAGTGATGCAAATGCCCCTGATCACTTTTCTAGATTTTGGCTCAACCTTTCCAATTCATTTTTCCCCTTCAAATCAGAGTATATCTTCAATTTATTTTTCAACCTTTGGCTATTCTCTTTGCCCTAACAGTTTTCAAACTCTTATTGACAGTAGTCTGCTTGCTGAGTTTTATTTCTTCTTCTCATATTTGGAAGTCAAGGTTAACCTTAATAGTTCCACACCTTTGAGTTAGAAAAAACCTTATCTCATGTTAACATCAAAAATGGGTATATCAAAAATATTTTTTATTTTCCTTTTTTAAAAAACAATTTTGCTTTTTTAATGAAAACTTCTGAGTCAAAATTTTTAACCCCACAGTATGTAATGTACAAATCTTTTGAAGACTGATGATCATGGTTAGAAATTTTCATAAGTGTCAATTTGGGTTTTTCACATTGATTTGACAAGGCTTGGTACAACATGATTTTGGTTTTTTTCAGGAAAGCTTCACAACAAAAAATGTATGTCCTTTCTAAGCTCACAAATGGAACAGATTTTATAAATCATGAATTCAATGAGAACCAAACAAATTCAACTTTCTTTTAGTTTCCGTATCAAGGTATTTTGACAAGCGTCAAGATTGACTAGGATGTTTAAACTGGAAAGTTTAATCTTGGAAGGAAAAAGTTTCAGCTTTTGAAATCAATCATCCAAATGAGAGTTGACAATTTGGGGGGTTCAGGAATTCCTAGATGTTCCTCGATGGCCACTTCTTTAAGATGATCTTTTCTTTTGTGGTATCGGCACTATCATAGATGGCATCGAAAATTCCCATTTTACTCTAGACCACCCGTTTTTGGGTTTTCGCCCTAGAGTCCCATTCTCTCCAATTTGTTCTTTTTTCTTTTTCATTGTTTCCCATTCATTTGAGAATTCTAAATTCTTCCTTAGTGAAATGATAATTCGATGAGATGGGATAAAATCTGAGGAAAACCCCTTCAAGTTGAATATTCATGCTTGATCAAAATGGGCTTTTAAAGCACGTAATGTAGGCCATGGCTCAGGGTTCAGAAAGAAAGGATAAATAGGCCCAAAAAATATGTTTGAGGGTAATCAGATCAAGGATCCTTTCTTTGAGGAAGATTCTCTTTGAAACATTTATCCCTTTTGGATTTTTCATTCCTTTTGACTTTGCTCTTTTTCTTCGTTGCTTTTGGCTTTCATTTGCCATTGTTTTTTCACACACTTTTTTTGTGTGTTTTTCTTTTGTTTTCCTTCGCTTTCATTTCGCCTTCTTTCCCTTTTTCTTTTTTCTTGGACAGAGTGAGCCCATATTTATTCGGGGCTCCATTTGCTTTGTATCTGTCTTTGAGCTAGGACTCATTTCTCAATGATCTTTGAGAAAATCTTTCCTCGTACTTGCCCCTCAGTGTAGAGGGTGATCCTTGATCAGGGTTCAAAGAAGAAAGAATTCTTTTAGCTCGAAAAGAGGTGACTATGGATAATTTCTTATTGTGAAAAGGATATGAAAGATGGCCATTCATCATATCAAGCTCGAATATTCTCATTGAAAAGCAATCCCCAGGGAAATAGATAATCAAAATTCATTTTGCACTTTGGAATCATCTGAATTCTCATATGCATGATATCACAAAAATATTTCTTCTCTTTTTTCTTTTTTCATCGCATGCCCCAATGGTTCATGCGTTAGTCCATCCTTCTTCACCATGTATCCATCATTTCCACATATGATGCCCCAATTTGATTAACCATGAGAATTTGTATCAACGAGGAACATAGCAAGTCTAGGTCTATTTTGAAAAGGTTGAATTGCAAATCCGAGTTCTTTGAAGAGACAAAGAAAATATGACCTAAAAATGGGTTTTCTCTGGGACATGGGATAATCTAGTTTAATCATTGTGCCCCAGGGTGTCAATCATGAAGTGATGTTTGGGCAATTAGTGTTTTGTGGTTTGTTTAAAATGACATGAATGGTTTTTGCACAACCTTGACACAGACCAAATTACCATGATCTAAATTCATGAAAGAAAGTCTCATTTGTTTGAATTTCAAGGAGTTCGAAAAAATTTTGAAAAGTTCGTTCCTTTGTTCATAACCTAGACTAAGATCTACATCTTTGCTTATTCTATGATGACAATGGTTTTATGAAGTTCAATCATTCATATTCCTTGAAACATTAGGCCTTTCAAGTGTTCTTGGTTTAAGAGATTTAGGCTTAGGAAAACCTAAAGAGAGGGGAGAAGGTATTGGGTCATTTGTAACAATGATCATCAATCTTCTTGAGACTATCCATTACTAAAACTTCCTTAATGCTCCTTTTTTTCCCAATTATTGTTAAAACACAACAAACACAAAGCATTTAAAAATCAAAATTCATTTAATTCTTATGAATGTCGACATGAGATAAGTGTTTTCATCATAAGGTTTGAAACTAAATGCATAAAAACTTCCCCTTGACATGTTCTCCCTAATTCAAACTGGCTATTGCTTGGTACTCTTTTCGACCTTTCCATCTTCTTCCCCTATTATGACATCCATAATGGTCTCATCATTCCCATTCAGCAGATTCTCCACGCTGTCTGTCCTTTGTTTCTTCCCCACACCTAACTGTCCTTTATTGATGAGTGCTTGAACCTTCCGCTTCAGACATAAGCAATTTTCTGTGGAATGTCCCCGAATCCCAGAATGATAATCACAATATGCATTCTTGTCATACCAGCTTGGATATGGGGGTTGGATAGGCTCCACTGGAACTTTAGTGAGGAGTTGCTCTTCGACCAGCTGGGGCAATAGTTCAGAGTAATACATGAGGAGTGACTCAAACTGATCTCTTTTTCGAATATTCTTCGATTTCCTTTGACTGACAAAAGGTTGAAAATTTACTGGATTCTGAAAGGCCATTGGGTATAAATATGAACCCTAGGGTACATAATTCATAGAAAGATAGGGTGGAGGGTATGAAGTAGCCAGAATATACGGGGCAAACTCTCCCATGGCTTGGACATCTTCCTCTTTCTTTTTGGGCGACCTGTTTCTCTCTGCATTAAATGTTTTACCTCCTTCGAGTTTCCCGGCCTTGATTGCATTTTCAATCATTTCCCCGGAGATTATCATATCCAAAAAATTCTTCGTGGTGTTGCCAACAAGTCTATCGTAGTATGGGGCCTGTAGTGTATTCACAAAAAGGGCAGTGGTTTCCTTCTGAGTCAAAGGCGGTTGTACTTGGGTGGCCATGTTCCTCCACCTCTGAGCATACTCTTTGAAGCTCTTTGTAACTTTTTCTCCATATTTTGCAAGGTGAGACGGTCAGGTGTCATGTCGGTCACATGCTTGTACTGGTTTAGAAAAGCCCTAGCCAAATCATTCCAAGAGTGAATCCGATCCTTGCTTAGTTAACTATACCACCTAATTGCGGACCCGCTGAGGCTATCCTGAAAGTAGTGGATCAGAAGCTTATCATTATCTGTATAACTTATCATCTTTCGGCAGAACATAGTGATATGGGCTGACGGATCAGTCGTCCCATCAAATTTCACAAATTCAGGGACCTTGAATTTAGGAGGGATGACTAAATCGAAGACCAAGCATCATTCTTTCGCCTCCACACTCCCGAATACGTCTTTATTTTCTACTGCCCGAAGCCTTTCATCTAGCAACTGATATTTCCCTTGGGAATCTGTCAACTCTACCTCATTAACCATTTTCAACTTTGCCTGTTCAGTTGGATCATCTGAATTTAAGACATTGACGGGGTTAACTGTGTTCTGGGCATCCATCATTACGACCTCATTCTGGCCCTTTCGTGCCTCTAACCCTTCTCTGGCGGCCAGGTTTCATTGTATCCCTTGATTACGGTGGACATTAGCTCCATCAATTTAATCATCTGATCTTTAGATTCTGCTTGAGACTTTGCCAACTTTTCTCGCAATTCTTCCTGTACCCTTTCCATTCTTTCCATTCGGGCAACTTGTTTATTCTCCATAGCACTAGCCTGTATTAAAAGGGTACTCAGTACTTCTTATACCTCTGATTTGAAATGGAAATTCTTTCAAAGACTCTTAAAGCCAAGCTAATTTCTGTTTTATTCCCTCAAAGTGCGTGTCATGATGAAGGAGCCATGAATGTAATTTGATGCACGTGAAGCCTAAACAATATGATGTATGGACATGTACAGTGGAAACATGCTGACCATGTATGTAATAAATGCAATCACGATGACAACATGTTGCAAGCAAAGAATAAACAAATCAACGCATGGATATATGCAATGAATGATCATGTACATTTCGACGTATTTCCCAATGAATGATAATACACTATGAATGCAGCACGACGTCAATTATGATACATGCAAACAATGAATGATTGATACAGAGTATATACAAAGAAAATCATGCTGACCATGTGTGTCATGAATGCATCCTGATGTTAATATGACAGGTTAATGCATGAGCATATACAGAGAAATCATGCTGGCTATGTTTGTCATAAATACAACCCAAAGTCAACATGATGCATGTAAAGAATAAGCAAATTAATGCATGGATATATAAAGAAAAATCATGCTGATTATGAATACATGAATGCAACCTGATGCTAACATGATACATGTATGAATGTATGGTATGATAAATAATTGATCAGATGCAAAATTTAAAGGGGAAGATATCATAGAGAAAATAAGAATCGGAGGAACTTAATCATCAACATCTCATAAATTTGAAACATAGTCAATTCATTCCCATATCAATTGTTCACAGTGGTATAAACCATGTTTTATAAAATCTGAGCAGTAGTTAAAACTGTCTTTACAAGTATTTTATTCTTCCTAGCATCCTAAGGCTATAAGAGTCGGCTACTGAAAAAGTGAAATCTTATTACATCATATAAGACCGAAGTCTTTCCACCTCAATGCTGTAAATCTCCCAATCCTAATGACGCTTTCCCAGCCCTCTATCAATCAGTGTCGTTGGATCGAACCACTTGGCATTTATAAAAGACTACTTTCTTTTTGAATGCTATACAGTCTTCAATGCTATGGCCAACAATTCCACAGTGATAATCACATCTTGTATTTGGATTATACCACTTTGGATATGGTGGTAACAGGGGATTCAATGGGACACATACAACCATGTGATTTTGGATCAGTATAGGGAGAAGCTCTCGATAGCTGATCGGAAAGGGATCAAAAGGCCTTTGGGTCTTATCTTGGGGTCGTTTCTTAGTCACACATGGCCTAGGAGTTGGGGCACTTGGTGGTGGCACTAAGGTTCGAACCGGAGTGTTTACATAGGGATGTGGCGGAACAGCATGGTAAGGGTATGGATTTGGACACGGGGCCTTTGGAGGTTGTACATAGCTCGAGGTTCCTATCCCAGATGCTGGATTAGGTGATTGATGAGGGAAGCAATATGAACTAGGAGTTGGTGGTGATGGAGTGGGATTCAGGAATCCCGTATTGGTCATCCTAATGGACGATTAGACCATAGTAGGGTGGGGATATTGGCTTGGACCTAGAATAGTTTGCAGGTATGGTACAGGATCCGAGGTTTCTATCTTTGGTATTAGGCTCTCGGGCTTAATCATTTTCATGATTTTGTCCACAATTTTATCTGGGTTGCACCCTTTGTAACACTGGCAAGTGCAAGATCTAGCAAAGATTGTATGTTCTGGACCTGAAGGTTTTGGTTGATCCGAAGGCAATGCAAAGCCCTGAGAAAGTTCCCCCTTAATCTTACCCATATCCTCAAACATTTTCAACAATTTGGCGAGTTGTTCTTTCATTTCCCAAATTTCATGTCTAAACTCCTCATGATTGAGTTCCAAAGCATCCAGTCATTCCTCCGATTCATTCCTCATATCTCGAACCCCTTTCGTACAAATGAAAATGTCATGAGATTAAGAATACAATTATGAATGTACATGCTCTATTCCTATGTGCATGAATATACTGATGATTAATGCATGAACATATACAGAGAAATTATGATGACTATGTATGCTATGGATACAACCTAATGCCAATATGATGCATTGAATAAATTGATGCACAGGTTTATACAAATAATGACTATGCATGTCATAAATGTATTCTACAATGAATGACCATGCATGCTATGATGTAAAAATGATACATGCTAAGACTAAATGAATTAATACAAAGGTAGGTAGAAAAAATGACCATGTATATCACAAATGTATTCTACAATGAATAACCATGCATGTTAGGACTGTGACATGATGTCAACATGATATAAATAAATTAACCAATGATTACACGAAATTGGTGGGACCAAATCTTGATTATTCAAAAATCTCATTATGCAAGATTTGCCTCCAAATTTAATCTACAATTTTTTGAAACATGTTTTTTCTATGAAAAACCACCTATATTATTTTCAAAAGAATTTCGGAATAATGGATCATACTATGGTACAATATGCAAATGTTCATGTAACACTACCGGTTTATGAAATTACCAAATGAGATTATTATTACCAACTGTTTATTGCAAAGAATGAGATCTAAAATAGCCTTCACCGGCGACAGTGAGGAACAATTCGGGGCTTTTTAGAATTCATTCACTTTCATATAGTAAACCTAGGTGAAGCCATGACAGATTTCCAATTAGATATCCCGAAGTTAAGAAACATGGAGAAATATTTCCAATCCTTTTACCTTCTATTCTACTTTCCGAATAAGTTTATTTTTTGGACAATGATGAACGTACATCACAATGTCCATAATAAATGTTCATATTTCATCCCCGGGGTGTTATAATGCTGAAATTTTGTTGGCATCCTCAGGGGTAATTATTGCTTTGAATTATATGTTTTTTTGTATTATTCATATTTATTCCCGTTACTAATTCATTTTCTTTTTTTGTTGTCCTTTGTTTGTGTTTCTTTTGCATTCTTGCCATCATTTTTGCACATTTGAAGGTTATTGGTCTCGGGATATTATTCAACCAAAAGGGCTTTCATGGAGGGTCAGAGTGTCTCAGTGGTTGAGAAATATTTAGAGGATAGGAAATAGTCCGAGAAAGTTCAGCAGGATAATGGGGATTGTTTGAAGATGGGATATGTGTCAGCATTGCCAGCCGAGGTTGTTCTTATTATCAAGCAAAATGATCTCCGGGATTTGATTGATATATGGAATCAGTGGAATATATCGAAAAAATAAGCCTTCACTCAGACATATGGGGACATAGCTCTGTTAGCTCAGTATAAGGTCAGTGGTGAGGTGATCCGGGCTGTGGTACAATTCTGGAATCCCGCTTATCGGTGTTTTACTTTCAACCAAGAGGATATGACTCCAACCATAGAGGAGTATTCGACCTTGCTGCATATTGAGAATGTTATTCCCGATCGTATTTATTTGAAGGATACAAAGACACCGGGTTTCAAGAAAAAGGTATCGAAGATTTTGGGAGTGGAATGAAATTGGGTAGAAAGCCATGTTGTCCGAAAAGGAATAAGCTCTTGCATATCATGGAACATTTTACGGGCTTTAATCCATAGCCATTCAATCAAGGAGACAATTAGGAATATTTTTGCTTTGGCTATCTATGGTTTAGTTATCTTCCCGAAAACATTAGGGTATGTGGATGTGGTGATATTTGATGTTTTCAAGAGGCTTGAGCAAAGGATAAACCAAGCCCCGACAATCATAGCAGAAACAATCTGATCCCCGAATTTCTGTAGACGGGAAGGCAAAGGTCATTTTCTAGGTTGTATACAGCTCCTCTACATATGGGTTCAGAGCCATTTCTGTAAACAGGAGAATTTCCCTCTTCGTTCATATTGGAAATCTTTTGCACCAATTGGTGAATTTCTTACAAGGGATTGGCTTGAGAATAGGACTGAGGAGCAATGGATCAATATATTTCGGAATATAGGGCTGAGATGATAATTTGGAGAGCTCCATGGATAGCTCCTATACCGATATTGTATAAATACGGAGATAAAGCCTATGTTCCATTGTTGGGAGTATGGGGAGGAGTGAGCTATGCACCACTGCTAGTACTGAGGCAATCAGAATCTCGTCAATTTACTCCAATGACTCATGACCTTGGTAATTTGGAATTTGCTTACGGAGAAGATGGATATTCGGGAAAGGTCCGTGAGATTGTGGTGGCATGGAAGGAAACTCATCGGGTTGAAGTAGCTAGATATGCTGATATCGTCACACCTGATGATGCACCCAAAAGAGTGTATCTTATTTAACCTTGCACTAAAAAGATAAATTGTAAGTATAGTAGTTAGCAAGGGTCGAGTCCTCAGGGATTGGGTTTTAGTTTATAAGTTAATAGTTTAAAACTTAAATTCAAGAACAATAAAAGAAAAGGGGTTTTTGAAGCCAGATTTAAACTAAAGTAAATAATAAGAATAAGATGCAAGGCGGTATAACCAGCCAATAAAAATATATATACTAAATTAGGCGGTATAACCAGCCAATAAAAATATATATACTAAATTAGGCGGTATAACCAGCTAATAAAAATAAAACAAAGTTAATATACAAATTAGGCGGTATAACCAGCCAATAAAAATAAATATAAAAAATAAGCAAACTAAAAGTAAGAAAACAAATAAGTAAGAAGAATCAAATATGAAAAATATGGTTAAGGTTTCATTCTCCACCACTAGACATCATTAAGAATCAATTTCAGATCTATCAATATCAACCAACTATCAAAGTTAACAACCGTAGATAACAACAAGCTCTGTTACCCCAATCTTTCCTTAGTTTGTCGTTAAATAGAACAAGCTCTCTATTTAATCTCTAACCATTAAACAACCTAGAATAAGCTCTCTAAATTCAATTTAATGGCAGCTTTATGATGAGAAAGATAGGTTGATCTAAGCAACAAACACATAAGCTCGGATTGTTCAACTTAGGTTATGTTCCACTTTGCAATTATTGAAAACTTGACCATAATCATTAATCACAAATTGCCACTTATGAATAGGAAATCAAGACAATTACACGGATCAAGACTCCTAAACTAGCAATAGATAATTATCAAGATCTATCTAGTTGTACACCTAAATAAATCTAGACAACATCATGAACAATTCTTGTAGAAGAACATAAGCAACTTTGATAGAAAATTAATGATAGATAGAATCTGAAAATCAATCACAAAACATGTCTAGGGCTTTGAAATCACCCTTAACCAAATAGAAGTTTAGCCTAGCATAGGCATTATAAACATAAACATAAAATTAAAGAAAATCTAAGAAGAAAATAAAAGAAAGAAAGAAGAAGAGGAAGAATATTAATTATCCAACCTCTTGCTCTCTCTAAAGAAAAAGAAAACTAGAGAAAAGAAAGAAAACTAGAGAAAAGAAAGAAGAAGAAAACTTAGAGAATTTTATTAAAATGGCTAATATCCTACCTATGTACAATATGATTCTCTACAATCACCCAAGGCCCTCTATTTATACACATTTTGGAGGGCTAAATGACAAGAGACAAGCTTTACAAATTTCAAAGGTAGGTATAATAGGTGGGTGCATTTTCTAACAATTTTCGTCATACATGACGATTTTGATCAGCCAACTTGATGGTCGATTTTGTCAATTTTTCAGGCCTTATCTGATCACATGGTCTTCTAGAAAAATGTTACCCTATCAGTTACGGATCCATAGCCGTTGGAATCAGCTCATTTGCTAATGTGGATAAGCAGATATGGGCAAAATACGAAAACCGGTCAGCACAGACGTCATTGCACATCAGCCAACTTGATGGTCAATTTCGCTAGGGAAAACGACTCCGTTTCAAGAAGTGTAAAACATGAAAAAGATAGATATGCCTCTTAGCTTTGCACAGCTACAAATTTCAGCCTTATTGCTTCAGTGAAACTCGAGATATAGCTGATATGGCAAAATGTGTCGGAACTGGAACTGAACTGGATTTGCCCTTAATTCTAGTAATCTGAAATCACTCAAAGAAACTTGTGAAAAACACCAAATTACATAAAAATATAAAAGATCATAAACACAATTAGACTAAACAATAATAACTCGTATTTGACACAAAACAATAATAAAACATAACTAAAAACTATATAATTAAACGAGTTATCACACCCCCACACTTAGATTGTTGCTAGTCCCTAGCAACGACTCAATAAAAATAAAATAAGAAAATCTAATCTAATCCACTTTCGTAGGAAATCACGGTGGCACTTAGCATGTGACACAAGCCTTTAAACCCCTAGGTGTCCCTAGTGGACGAGTTTAGTCTCGTGAGGGTTTACTAGAACGATACCCACAAACATTGAAAAATTAAAATATAAATAAACTTCATATAAATAAACTACATATACTAAAAATATTTACTCCTAATCCTTTAAATACAAATTAGAGACAATATTTGAACAAGTCTTATAAACTAATCAATAGCTTAAAAAATTTCACAAAAAATCATGCTTGAATGTAAATTGTTTGAGTTAAGCCAATATTAGCATAACATATCTCAATCAAAATAGTGCATGTTCAAATTTAATCTCAACTTCTCACATGGGATACTCTCTTGATTTTCACTCTTTAAAGTAGTGGTAAAGTGTTTACACTCAATCAATCTCATGAAAACACTTCTACCATATGCTTGCTTGTCCACCTATTCTCCACTAAAAGATCATGCAACTTCATAAATCAAGAGGTCTTTAATCAAGGTTGTAATGGGGCCAAGGGGTTTGTAATGTGGTTGAAGAACAAAAGGATAAAGATATCACAAAGGTTCCAAAGAGTTCATAAAGTTTAGAGACATAAAAAGATTATACAAAGAAACTTCTCAAAACTCTTTACAAGTACATAGTCACCTAGGCCGGATATTCATGTTGGGCCTTTTCTTCATTCTAAACAACTTTGTAACATCTTTTTCTTTTTCCACAAATTCAAGAGATGATTCATTTTTTTTTATATAGGAATGTATTTGCCAGTATTCCATTTCTTTTTCTCTTGACTTTTCTTTTCTTTTCCCCCCACACTTATTTCTTGTTTCTAACCAAAAAAATATCCCTTGTCTTTGCAACTTGTCTCAAATCATGCTAATTCATCTTTGGAACAAAGGTAAAGATATAAGTATATTTAGGTTAGGGACAAGTTATGGTTACCAAAGAGATAGCTTATTCAATGTAGGCTCAAATTGGTTCACTAAGGGTGTGTTCTCTTGGAACATCAATAAGGGATGGTTGTTTGGCCCTGGCTAAAAATCCTAATGCCTCTATCATATTCATGTTGTCACATGCATCAATATAGTCTCAAACGGTTTAAAGCAAGTTCTAGAGAATCATGTAATCATAAGAGCACTCAAGAAAGAAATTAGATTGATTTGTATAATGCATCAATCATTTTAGGCTCAAAAAACTCACAAGAATGATTATACAAGTCAGATTAAGTCTAAACATGCTTCTTTCTCAATCAACATATCATATTAACATTGGCTCATAAAAAGGTTGACATCAAGCTCAATTCTCATGAAAATCTTCTCACTAATAAATATGTTTTAGACTTATGCAATTCATATCTCATCATTGTATTAAAAAGGAACTAAAACACACTAAAAAATAATAATAATAATAAAGACTCATAAAAAAAAATAGTAGACAAAAATAAAAGAAATCCTAAATCATTCCCCCCACACTTAATTCTTACATTGTCCTCAATGTAAGTCTATTAACCCAAATGAAAGAATCATGTGTAAGAGAAAAGAACTAATAACATAAGAATAGGAATAACTAGACTCAAAACAAAACAAACTCATGCAACCTAAATAATCCTAAAATACTAAACAAAAATTAACAAGTAAACGTAAAAAGATTAAAATCAAACTGACAAGGTATGTCTCAAGTCTCCCTTACTCAGACCTTGTTCAGAATGAATACTTCTAAATTGCTTAAAACACAACAAACTCTTTTTTTTTTTTTTTTTGAAAAGAAGAAATCAAACTGACAAGGTATGTCTCAAGTCTCCCTTACTCAGACCTTGTTCAGAATGAATACTTCTAAATTGCTTAAAACACAACAAACTTTTTTTTTTTTTTAAGAAGGTAAAATTTAGGAGATATTACCTGTAGAGGTTGCTAACCACTTATTATAACTGAGACACAACAAACAAAATGTTAGATAATGTCACAAAGACAAAGTGCAATCCACTCCTTGCTCGTCCATATCTCTTTTTCTTTTTCCGAGCGTTTGCGAAACAACCGTAGCAGATAAATACTCATAAGCTTGGAGCTTTTTGAGTAAATCTTCAATGGTTGTAGCAGAAATTATGGTTCTCCTTGCCTCTGAAAACATGAATCCATTATCCACAGCATTATCTAAATATGAAAGCAAATTAATAAAATAACCATTAATATTAAGCAAACCAATGGGTTTCTTATTTGTGACCAAAGATGACCAAGAAGCCACGCAAGCTATTTCTTCCAATGTACCCAGACCTCCTGGTAAAGCAATGAATGCATCGGCAGAATGGTACATGATTGTTATCCGTTCAGGGATACTCCAGACTTGTATTTCCTTACCCAAGGTAGGTCCACAAAAATTTGTGAATAGTTTTGGCACGATTCCTAGAACTGGACTTCCTCCGGCGTGTGCTGCTGTAGCGACTGCTCCCATTAAACCCGTACTACCGCCTCCATAAATCAACTGGATCTTTTGTTGGGCAATTATTACTCCAACTCTAATGGCTTCATCAGCGAATATGTTATTTTTCCCTGGATAAGCACCTCCAAAGACACAAATTTTTTTAATGCGTTGGGACGAAGTACTTTCCATTTTTTTTTTCTATTTTTTTTCGAGTGCCTGAAAGAGAATGAGTACATGGTGTAATATATAGAGGACTGAGTAGTGAATCAGACAAGAGTAATAATGTCGCCGAAAGTGTATCTGACCTGTCAGAAGAAAATGTTAACCTAACAAAAGATTTTTGCGTGATTTCAAGAAGAAAATCAAAAAGAGAAGAAAAATCAACCGTAAAAGTCAAGAGTAATAATGTCGCCGAAAGTGTATTTGACCTGTCAGAAGAAAATGTTAACCTAACAAAAGATTTTTGCGTGATTTCAGGAAGAAAATAAAAAAGAGAAGAAAAATCAACCGTAAAAGACAAATAAAAAAAATGAGAATAATTACACAAATCGAACAACACGTAAATTAAACCAAAATAAAGTTATTGCAAATCAAACCAAAAGCTGAGAAGTCATTTATTGTAGTTGTGATTGTGGCTCACATCTTCCTCTGGTTTTACGTCCAGAAACGGCTTAAACGCCTTCTATGAGTCGAGGATATGCTTCCCATCCAGTTTTCTTACAAGCTGGCAAACAGGGTCTTTTAACATCAGATTCCCAAGATGTTGCCATTCCCTTTGGAATTGCGGCCATAAATCAAGAATTTCTCTTTGTACGTCTCCACTAGGATGCGTCTCAAGAGAAAGTCGGATATTACCCAAATTCTCCTTACTCAGTCCATCCTTAATGAATTCAATTTTATCATCTCGATTAGAGGACGGAATCCCAATAGAACGACATTTACCGTTACACGTCCATCGTGCACATTTGTGGCAATTTGAACTCATGCGCTTTGCTCGTCGCTTCTTTGCAAAAGTGCTTCTACCTGTACCTGGTAAATGCAAAACAGGAAGATATTCATCTTCACGTACCTTGGCTTCAATTATCCAACGTATGTCTCCAGGAATCCCTTTGTGCATAAGCATTCTTAATCTTTCAAATCGAACTTGGTAAAGCTTCAGTAAAATATTTCGAGGAAAAGGAGGAAATCGTTTCTGCAATCTTGTGAGAATATCATCCATCCTGAAAAAAAAAATAAAAAAAAATTGAAAGAGAAATTGGAAGAGAAATTTATATACAATATCAGTTTTGTGGGTAGCTGATGGAACCGATTTAAATAATCACGGAGTACCGTTATCCGCCATTTAACCGGGGTTAAAAAAAAATTATATTTACATCTAGTTATTTTCAAAACAAGGATCAGAAAGAAAAACAGCATAAAAAAAAAAAACTCAAAAACAAAACACTCTAAATAAAATCCTAAATTCTTCCCCCCACACATAATTCTTACATTGTCATTAATGTAATGCTATTATCCCCCAATGAAAGAATTATATGTAAGAGAAAAGAACTATTAAACAAAAGAAACTTATGCAGCCTAAATGAACTTAAAAACAGTAAACACAATTAACAAAGAAACATAAGAAATAAAAATAAAAACAATAAAAATAATAAAAGAAAAAGGAAAAGAAAGAGAAAGCAAATCTGAATATGGAAGGTTGGCAATTTCATCTTTAATTGGGCTGCCTTCCCAATTAACACTTGAGTTAGTGTTTTGAATCTAACCAACACCCCTTCTTGGCTTTTTAGGCTTGTCATGCTCATACATGAAATTTCCCAAATTTATGCGTTTGAGAGGAAGCTTTCTTTGCACAACAGTGGATGCATTCTCCATTACAAGTATTATTCCATCATCCTTGGTGGTGCATATCTCATCGAGGAATGGTGCATCTTTTGGTACTTGTTGAATGACATCCACAAACAAACTGTTTAAGGTTTCCAGCGTGTCTTGTTCATGTTCATCCTCCTTGAACTTTGCGAATCTACTAGGAAAAGGTGGAGAAGAAACATTAGTAAAAATTGGAATCTCAAACGTTACCTCAGGTGCCGAAATACTCTTATTTGGATTTGTGGCTTCTTTATCCTCAAGAATAGAATCCATCTCTAATTTTGTCTCATCCTCATCTTGTTCCTCATTCCTCAAGGTCACAATAATAGCATCCTCCTTTGGGTTAATCATTGTTTGGGCAGAGAGTTCTTCAGATCTTTGTGCTACCCATACCACCATACTACTAGCCAATAGGCTCATTTGCCTTTCCAAACTCTGGATACTTGCCCTTGTTTCCTGTTGAAATTGCAAAGTATTAGTAACAAGAGAATCGACAAGATCTTCTAAAGAAGTACCTGAGTTTTGAGTCATATGTAGTGGCTGAAAAAGATCTGGTTCTTGAGACCATGATTGATTAAATCTAGATGGATGAGTGTAATTGGCATAAGGATCGACTTCTTGGTAATTTTCTGAGTAGCCATAATTAGTATGATCCCACCATCCCTCATGGTAAGTGTTTAAGTAATGATCATACTGTTGGTCTTGGAACACTTGATGGCCTTGACATCCTCCCATGGCCAATTGTTGAACTGGGTAGGTGAGATTGGCTTGTTGATTTTCCATGTTCATGTATGCCACCAACTCTTCAAGTGTTAGATTGCGCAATTCCATCGTTTTTTTTTTTTTTTCAAAATTTGATAAGAAAAACTTGTATGTACAAGAAAATAGAACTAATTAGAACTGAAAATAAGAATAAACCAAGTAACAAATAAACTAAAGAAAACAATCCCCGGCAACGGCGCCAAAAATTTGATGCACCCAAAAGAGTGTATCTTATTTAACCTTGCACTAAAAAGATAAATTGTAAGTATAGTAGTTAGCAAGGGTCGAGTCCTCAGGGATTGGGTTTTAGTTTATAAGTTAATAGTTTAAAACTTAAATTCAAGAACAATAAAAGAAAAGGGGTTTTTGAAGCCAGATTTAAACTAAAGTAAATAATAAGAATAAGATGCAAGGCGGTATAACCAGCCAATAAAAATATATATACTAAATTAGGCGGTATAACCAGCCAATAAAAATATATATACTAAATTAGGCGGTATAACCAGCCAATAAAAATAAAACAAAGTTAATATACAAATTAGGCGGTATAACCAGCCAATAAAAATAAATATAAAAAATAAGCAAACTAAAAGTAAGAAAACAAATAAGTAAGAAGAATCAAATATGAAAAATATGGTTAAGGTTTCATTCTCCACCACTAGACATCATTAAGAATCAATTTCAGATCTATCAATATCAACCAACTATCAAAGTTAACAACCGTAGATAACAACAAGCTCTGTTACCCCAATCTTTCCTTAGTTTGTCGTTAAATAGAACAAGCTCTCTATTTAATCTCTAACCATTAAACAACCTAGAATAAGCTCTCTAAATTCAATTTAATGGCAGCTTTATGATGAGAAAGATTGGTTGATCTAAGCAACAAACACATAAGCTCGGATTGTTCAACTTAGGTTATGTTCCACTTTGCAATTATTGAAAACTTGACCATAATCATTAATCACAAATTGCCACTTATGAATAGGAAATCAAGACAATTACACGGATCAAGACTCCTAAACTAGCAATAGATAATTATCAAGATCTATCTAGTTGTACACCTAAATAAATCTAGACAACATCATGAACAATTCTTGTAGAAGAACATAAGCAACTTTGATAGAAAATTAATGATAGATAGAATCTGAAAATCAATCACAAAACATGTCTAGGGCTTTGAAATCACCCTTAACCAAATAGAAGTTTAGCCTAGCATAGGCATTATAAACATAAATATAAAATTAAAGAAAATCTAAGAAGAAAATTGATAACTCGTATAATTATATAGTTTTTAGTTATGTTTTATTATTGTTTTGTGTCAAATACGAGTTATTATTGTTTAGTCTAATTGTGTTTATGATCTTTTATATTTTTATGTAATTTGGTGTTTTTCACAAGTTTCTTTGAGTGATTTCAGATTACTAGAATTAAGGGCAAATCCAGTTCAGTTCCAGTTCCGACACCTTTTGCCATATCAGCTATATCTGGAGTTTCACTGAAGCACTAAGGCTGAAATTTTAACCGTGAAAAGTTAAGAGGCATATCTATCTTTTTCATGTTTTACACTTCTTGAAACGGAGTCGTTTTCCCTAGCGAAATCAACCATCAATTTGGCTGATGTGCAATGACGTCTGTCCTGAGCAGTTTTCGCATTTTGACCATATCGTCCGATACACATCAGCAAATGAGCTGATTCCAACGGCTATGGATCACTAACGGATAGGGGAACATTTGTCTAGAAGACCATGTGATCAGATAAAGCCTCCAATATTGAAGAAATCGACCATCAAGTTGGCTGATGTGCAATGACGTCTGTGCTGACCTGTTTTCGTATTTTGCCCATATCTTCTTCTCCACATCAGCAAATGAGCGGATTCCAACGGCTATGAATCAGTAACTCATAGGGGAACATGTTTCTAGAAGACCATGTGATCAGATCAGGCCTCCAAGATTGACAAAATCGACCATCAAGTTGGCTGATCAAAATGGTCATACAATATGACGAAAATTGTTAGAAAAATGCACCCACCTATTATACCTACCTTTGAAATTTGTAAAGCTTGTCTCTTGTCATTTAGCCCTCCAAAATGTGTATAAATAGAGGGCCTTGGATGATTGTAGAGGATCATATTGTACATAGGTAGGATATTAGCCATTTTAATAAAATTCTCTAAGTTTTCTTCTTCTTTCTTTTCTCTAGTTTTCTTTCTTTTCTCTAGTTTTCTTTTTCTTTAGAGAGAGCAAGAGGTTGGATAATTAATATCCTTCCTCTTCTTCTTTCTTTCTTTTATTTTCTTCTTAGATTTTCTTTAATTTTATGTTTATGTTTATAATGCCTATGCTAGGCTAAACTTCTATTTGGTTAAGGGTTATTTCAAAGCCCTAGACATGTTTTGTGATTGATTTTCAGATTCTATCTATCATTAATTTTCTATCAAAGTTGCTTATGTTCTTCTACAAGAATTGTTCATGATGTTGTCTAGATTTATTTAGGTGTACAACTAGATAGATCTTGATAATTATCTATTGCTAGTTTAGGAGTCTTGATCCGTGTAATTGTCTTGATTTCCTATTCATAAGTGGCAATTTGTGATTAATGATTATGGTCAAGTTTTCAATAATTGCAAAGTGGAACATAACCTAAGTTGAACAATCCGAGCTTATGTGTTTGTTGCTTAGATCAACCTATCTTTCTCATCATAAAGCTGCCATTAAATTGAATTTAGAGAGCTTATTCTAGGTTGTTTAATGGTTAGAGATTAAATAGAGAGCTTGTTCTATTTAACGACAAACTAAGGAAAGATTGGGGTAACAGAGCTTGTTGTTATCTACGGTTGTTAACTTTGATAGTTGGTTGATATTGATAGATCTGAAATTGATTCTTAATGATGTCTAGTGGGTGAGAATGAAACCTTAACCATATTTTTCATATTTGATTCTTCTTATTTATTTGTTTTCTTACTTTTAGTTTGCTTATTTTTTTATATTTATTTTTATTGGCTGGTTATACCGCCTAATTTGTATATTAACTTTGTTTTATTTTTATTGGCTGGTTATACCGCCTAATTTAGTATATATATTTTTATTGGCTGGTTATACCGCCTAATTTAGTATATATATTTTTATTGGCTGGTTATACCGCCTTGCATCTTATTCTTAGTATTTACTTTAGTTTAAATCTGGCTTCAAAAACCCCTTTTCTTTTATTGTTCTTGAATTTAAGTTTTAAACTATTAACTTATAAACTAAAACCCAATCCCTGAGGACTCGACCCTTGCTAACTACTATACTTACAATTTATCTTTTTAGTGCAAGGTTAAATAAGATACACTCTTTTGGGTGCATCAAATTTTTGGCGCCGTTGCCGGGGAGTGTTTTCTTTAGTTTATTTGTTACTTGGTTTATTCTTATTTTCAGTTCTAATTAGTTCTATTTTCTTGTACATACAAGTTTTTCTTATCAAATTTTGAAAAAAAAAAAAAAAAAAAACGATAGAATTGAGCAATCTAACACTTGAAGAGTTGGTGGCATACATGAACATGGAAAATCAACAAGCCAATCTCACCTACCCAGTTCAACAATTGGCCATGGGAGGATGTCAAGGCCATCAAGTGTTCCAAGACCAACAGTATGATCATTACTCTAACACTTACCATGAGGGATGGTGGGATCATACTAATTATGGCTACTCGAAAAATTACCAAGAAGTAGATCCCTATGCCAATTACACTCATCCATCTAGCTTCAATCAATCATGGTCTCAAGAACCAGATCTTTTTCAACCACCACATATGACTCAAAACTCAGGTACTTCTTTAGAAGATCTTGTGTATTCTCTTGTTACTGATACTTTGCAATTTCAACAGGAAACAAAGGCAAGTATCCAGAGTTTAGAAAGGCAAATGAGCCTATTGGCTAGTAGTACGGTGGAATTAGTAGCACAAAGATCTCAAGCACTCCCTTCCCAATCGATGATTGATCCAAAGGAGAGTGTTAGCGCCACACAACTTGAGGATGAATCAGAAAATCAAAGGGAACCCGAGGATGAGAAAGAACTAAAGATGGATTCAACTATTGAAGATAATGAAGCTTCAATTCCGAAAGAGAGTACTTCGGCACCTGAGGTAACGTTTAAGGTTTCACTTTTTACTAATGTTTCTTCTCCACCTTTTCCTAGTAGATTTGCAAAGTTCAAGGAGGAAGAACATGAACAACACATGCCGGAAACCTTAAACAACTTGTTTGTGGATGTCATTCAACAAGTATCAAAATATGTACCATTCCTCGATGACATATGCACCACAAAGGATGATGGAATAATACTTGTAATGGAGAATGCATCCACTGTTGTGCAAAGAAAGCTTCCTCTCAAACGCATAAATTTGGGAAATTTCATGTATGAGCCTGACAAGCCTAAAATGCCAAGAAGGGGTGTTGGTTAGGTTCAAAACACTAACTCAAGTGTTAATTGGGAAGGCAACCCAATTAAAGAAAAAAAATTGCCAACCTGCCATACTCAGATTTGCTTTCTTTTCCTTTTCCTTTTTCTTTTTCTTTTATTATGTTTATTGTTTTTATATTTTTTTTGTTAATTGTTTGTTTAGTATTTTAGGATTATTTAGGTTGCATGAGTTTGTTTTGTTTTGAGTCTCAGTTGTTCATATTCTTATATTATTAGTTCTTTTCTCTTACACATGATTCTTTCATTTGTGTTAATAGACTTACATTGAGGACAATGTACGAATTAAGTGTGGGGGGAATGATTTAGGATTTCTTTTATTTTCGTCTACTAATTTTTTTTATGAGTCTTTATTACTATTATTTTTAGTGTGTTTTAGTTCCTTTTTAATACAATGATGAGATATGAATTGCATAGGTCTAAACTGGTTACTAATGAGAAGATTTTCATGAGAATTAAGCTTGATACTAATTTTTATGAGCCAATGTTAATATGATATGTTGATTGAGAAAGAAGCATGTTTAGACTTAAAACTGACTTGTATAATCATCATTGTGAGTTTTTGAGCCTAAAATGATTGATGCATTATACAAATCAATCTAATTTCTTTCTTGAGTGCTCTTATGATTACATGATTCTCTAGAACTTGCTTTAAACCGTTTGAGACTATATTGATACATGTGACAACATGAATATGATAGAGGCATTAGGATTATAACCAGAGCCAAACAGCCATCCCTTATTGATGTTCCAAGAGAACACACCCTTAGTGAACCAATTTGAGCCTACATTGAATAAGCTATCTCTTTGGTAACCATAACTTGTCCCTAACCTAAATATACTTATATCTTTACCTTTGTTCCAAAGATGAATTAGCATGATTTGAGACAAGTTGCAAAGACAAGGGATATTTTTTGGTTAGAAACAAGAAATAAGTGTGGGGGGAAAAGAAAAGAAAAGTCAAGAGAAAAAGAAATGGAATACTGGAAAATACATTCCTAAGTAAAAAATATGAATCATCTCTTGAATTTGTGGAAAAAGAAAAAGATGTTACAAAGTTGTTTAGAATGAAGAAAAGGCCCAACATGAATATTCGGCCTAGGTGACTATGTACTTGTAAAGAGTTTTGAGAAGTTTCTTTGTATGATCTTATTATGTCTCTAAACTTTATGAACTCTTTGGAGCCTTTGTGATATCTTTATCCTTTTGTTATTCAACCACATTACAAACCCCTTGGCCCCATTACAACCTTGATTAAAGACCTCTTGATTCATGAAGTTGTATGATCTAAATAGTGGAGAATAGGTGGACAAGCAAGAATATGGTAGAACTGTTTTCATGAGATTGATTGAGTGTAAACACTTCACCACTACTTTAAAGAGTGAAAATCATGAGGGTATATCATGTGAGAAGTTGAGATTAAATTTGAACATGCACTATTTTGATTGAGATATGTTATGTTAATATTGGCTTAACTCAAACAATTTACATTCAAGCATGAATTTTTGTGAAATTCTTTAAGCTATTGATTAGTTTATAAGACTTGTTCAAAGATTGTCTCTAATTTGTATTGAAAGGATTAGGAATAAATATTTTTAGTATATGTAGTTTATTTATATTTTAGTTTTTCAATGTTTGTGGGTATCGTTCTAGTAAACCCTCACGAGACTAAACTCGTCCACTAGGGACACCTAGGGGTTTAAAGGCTTGTGTCACATGCTAAGTGCCACCGTGATTTCCTACGAAAGTGGATTAGATTAGATTTTCTTATTTTATTTTTATTGAGTCGTTGCTAGGGACTAGCAACAATCTAAGTGTGGGGGTGTGATAACTCGTATAATTATATAGTTTTTAGTTATGTTTTATTATTGTTTTGTGTCAAATACGAGTTATTATTGTTTAGTCTAATTGTGTTTATGATCTTTTATATTTTTATGTAATTTGGTGTTTTTCACAAGTTTCTTTGAGTGATTTCAGATTACTAGAATTAAGGGCAAATCCAGTTCAGTTCCAGTTCCGACACCTTTTGCCATATCAGCTATATCTAGAGTTTCACTGAAGCAATAAGGCTGAAATTTTAACCGTGCAAAGTTAAGAGGCATATCTATCTTTTTCATGTTTTACACTTCTTGAAACGGAGTCGTTTTCCCTAGCGAAATCAACCATCAAGTTGGCTGATGTGCAATGACGTCTGTCCTGAGCAGTTTTCGCATTTTGACCATATCGTCCGATACACATCAGCAAATGAGCTGATTCCAACGGCTATGGATCACTAACAGATAGGGGAACATTTGTCTAGAAGACCATGTGATCAGATAAAGCCTCCAATATTGAAGAAATAGACCATCAAGTTGGCTGATGTGCAATGACGTCTGTGCTGACCTGTTTTCGTATTTTGCCCATATCTTCTTCTCCACATCAGCAAATGAGCGGATTCCAACGGCTATGAATCAGTAACTCATAGGGGAACATGTTTCTAGAAGACCATGTGATCAGATCAGGCCTCCAAGATTGACAAAATCGACCATCAAGTTGGCTGATCAAAATGGTCATACAATATGACGAAAATTGTTAGAAAAATGCACCCACCTATTATACCTACCTTTGAAATTTGTAAAGCTTGTCTCTTGTCATTTAGCCCTCCAAAATGTGTATAAATAGAGGGCCTTGGATGATTGTAGAGGATCATATTGTACATAGGTAGGATATTAGCCATTTTAATAAAATTCTCTAAGTTTTCTTCTTCTTT
This sequence comes from Fremontodendron californicum, assembly GCA_030761205.1. Taxonomy (NCBI): domain Eukaryota; kingdom Viridiplantae; phylum Streptophyta; class Magnoliopsida; order Malvales; family Malvaceae; genus Fremontodendron; species Fremontodendron californicum. The sequence continues at coordinate 9,682,610 of JAULJL010000037.1, forward strand.
CTTTTCTCTAGTTTTCTTTCTTTTCTCTAGTTTTCTTTTTCTTTAGAGAGAGCAAGAGGTTGGATAATTAATATCCTTCCTCTTCTTCTTTCTTTCTTTTATTTTCTTCTTAGATTTTCTTTAATTTTATGTTTATGTTTATAATGCCTATGCTAGGCTAAACTTCTATTTGGTTAAGGGTTATTTCAAAGCCCTAGACATGTTTTGTGATTGATTTTCAGATTCTATCTATCATTAATTTTCTATCAAAGTTGCTTATGTTCTTCTACAAGAATTGTTCATGATGTTGTCTAGATTTATTTAGGTGTACAACTAGATAGATCTTGATAATTATCTATTGCTAGTTTAGGAGTCTTGATCCGTGTAATTGTCTTGATTTCCTATTCATAAGTGGCAATTTGTGATTAATGATTATGGTCAAGTTTTCAATAATTGCAAAGTGGAACATAACCTAAGTTGAACAATCCGAGCTTATGTGTTTGTTGCTTAGATCAACCTATCTTTCTCATCATAAAGCTGCCATTAAATTGAATTTAGAGAGCTTATTCTAGGTTGTTTAATGGTTAGAGATTAAATAGAGAGCTTGTTCTATTTAACGACAAACTAAGGAAAGATTGGGGTAACAGAGCTTGTTGTTATCTACGGTTGTTAACTTTGATAGTTGGTTGATATTGATAGATCTGAAATTGATTCTTAATGATGTCTAGTGGGTGAGAATGAAACCTTAACCATATTTTTCATATTTGATTCTTCTTATTTATTTGTTTTCTTACTTTTAGTTTGCTTATTTTTTTATATTTATTTTTATTGGCTGGTTATACCGCCTAATTTGTATATTAACTTTGTTTTATTTTTATTGGCTGGTTATACCGCCTAATTTAGTATATATATTTTTATTGGCTGGTTATACCGCCTTGCATCTTATTCTTAGTATTTACTTTAGTTTAAATCTGGCTTCAAAAACCCCTTTTCTTTTATTGTTCTTGAATTTAAGTTTTAAACTATTAACTTATAAACTAAAACCCAATCCCTGAGGACTCGACCCTTGCTAACTACTATACTTACAATTTATCTTTTTAGTGCAAGGTTAAATAAGATACACTCTTTTGGGTGCATCAAAAATAAAAGAAAGAAAGAAGAAGAGGAAGAATATTAATTATCCAACCTCATGCTCTCTCTAAAGAAAAAGAAAACTAGAGAAAAGAAAGAAAACTAGAGAAAAGAAAGAAGAAGAAAACTTAGAGAATTTTATTAAAATGGCTAATATCCTACCTATGTACAATATGATTCTCTACAATCACCCAAGGCCCTCTATTTATACACATTTTGGAGGGCTAAATGACAAGAGACAAGCTTTACAAATTTCAAAGGTAGGTATAATAGGTGGGTGCATTTTCTAACAATTTTCGTCATACATGACGATTTTGATCAGCCAACTTGATGGTCGATTTTGTCAATTTTGCAGGCCTTATCTGATCACATGGTCTTCTAGAAAAATGTTACCCTATCAGTTACGGATCCAGATCCGTTGGAATCAGCTCATTTGCTAATGTGGATAAGCAGATATGGGCAAAATACGAAAACAGGTCAGCACAGACGTCATTGCACATCAGCCAACTTGATGGTCAATTTCGCTAGGGAAAACGACTCCGTTTCAAGAAGTGTAAAACATGAAAAAGATAGATATGCCTCTTAGCTTTGCACAGCTACAAAGTTCAGCCTTATTGCTTCAGTGAAACTCGAGATATAGCTGATATGGCAAAATGTGTCGGAACTGGAACTGAACTGGATTTGCCCTTAATTCTAGTAATCTGAAATCACTCAAAGAAACTTGTGAAAAACACCAAATTACATAAAAATATAAAAGATCATAAACACAATTAGACTAAACAATAATAACTCGTATTTGACACAAAACAATAATAAAACATAACTAAAAACTATATAATTAAACGAGTTATCACCTGACTACCTGACATGGAGGAAATCAAGGGTTAATGATAGGTTGTTGACATCGGATGGGGAAGAAGTTCGGCATTTGAGTTCGCCTCCCAAGGAAACGCCATCAGAGTTTGAAATTGCAAGGGCAGAATTTGAAAAAAAAAAGGCCCGGATGAACAAAGAGATCGCCCGACTGCAAGAAGAGCTCGAGGACATGAAAGATCGAGAGGTAGCCCGAGAAAAAGAAAAGGAGAAGATCAAGAGAGAGCGGGACACGGTTCGAAGTGATCTTCAGGAATTACACTTGGAGAAAAAGAGGTACCGTTTCGAGCTCAAATTCGAGGGGACTCTCAAGACTTCCGGAGAATGGGAACAAGAAGTCAAAAACCTCAAGAAGGAGAAGAACTATTGGACAGAGAAAGCAAAACATGAGGAAGCCCGAGCCAATCAATTGGAGAAACAAGCTAGAGAAAGCTTACACGGCGATGCTTCTGCTGACACGTCAAAGGGCCGTGAACAAGAGGGATCAGATGGAAGAGCAAGGCAGTTAAAAGAGGACATTGAAGAAGGTCCAGGATCCGAAGGAGTTATTATAGGACTAGTATCTTGTAATAGTTTTTTAGGAGAGACAGATTATCATGTTGTCTTAAGCAGGGATCTTTTCTTTGATGTATTTAGTTCCAGGAAATCAATGAAAAACCGTTTGGTTGGAATTATCTCAGGGCCAATACTTTAAATACATTCATCATTCCACTAGTTTTTGTTCTTTTATATATTTTATTTGTTCATATTCATATTCATAATCATTCATTCATTTATTCTTTATAAATTGTTCATACACTTAGCCATTTATTTATTTGTTCATTCATTTATTCTTTATAATTAGTCATCTAAGTTCATACACTTAGTCATTTACTAGTTGTTCATTCATTAACACTGATTCATTCATTTATTCATTTTTTATAAAATAAAATAAGAAATGTGTCAATAATTTCTAATCCATGGTTTTTAAAAATAAAGGTACAATTGGTCGCACTCAGAAAGAACCAGATTCCCAACACTCTTACAATACTCGATCTCGAACAAAAGCCATGGAAAACGATCAGCTTGCCAGAATTGAGAGAATGGAAAGAATCCAGAAAGAACTACAAGAACTACAAGACAGTTGACTAGGTCTCAAAAAGAGACACGTTAACAGATGACAAAGCTCATGGAGATGATGAGCACTATGATGAAGGAGAAGTGGCCCGGAGAGAATTCAATTGCTGGAATAGGGGTAGTAAATCAGGAGGATAGACCAAAAGTGGTACAGAGAAATAGCCAGACATCCCAACCTAGGGGAAATGAAATCCCAACTGGAGCAGCATCCTACATCTACATCTAGCCGGCGGCCGAAGCACAGAATTTTGGTCCAAAAAGGGTTAACATCGGAGTTGATCCAATTGAGGTTGAGGTTCTAGACTTCGAAGAAATGGCAGAGAAGGAAAGGGCCAAAATGATTGAACTGAAGAGGGCCGAAACTGCTGAATCTGAGAAGAGATATCAGTTGTTGGAATAAAGGCTAAGAGCAGTGGAAGGAGCAGAGTTGTTTGGCAGTCTAGATGCCAAAGAGATGAGCTTGGTACATGATCTAATAATTCCACCGAAATTCAAAGTACCAGACTTTGAAAAGTATAATGGGACCAACAACCCATCGGTTCATCTGACTATGTACTGTAGAAGGATGACAGGGCGTAAGGATATTGAGAAATTGCTTATTCATTGCTTCCAGGACAGCTTAACAAGGTCAGCCACCCGATGGTACAATCAACTCAGTCGTACCAAGATTCGTTCATAGACGGATTTGGTCAGGGCTTTTATGGAGTATTATAAGCACGTTTCTGACATGGTACCGGATATGCTGTAATTACAGAACATGGAAAAGAGGTCCAATGAGACCTTCAAGGAGTATTCACAAAGGTGGAGGGATCTGGCCACACAAGTGCAACCCCCTTTAACCAACAAAGAAACCACGGTGCTTTTCATCAACACATTGAAAGCGCCCTATTATGACAGTTTGGTGGGGAATGCTACCAAAGATTTTGCGGATATGGTAATATCTGGGGAAATAATTGAGTCAGCTATTAAAAATGGAAAGATGGAAGGGGGTGACTCTGCTACCCCAAAGAGAGCTTTTTCTACAAAGAAAAAGGAGGAAACCCATGCAGTAAGCTTCAACCAATACCCTTATACACCTCCTACACCATACACACCACCGAGGCCTTATACCCCTACCACACCTTATGCACCTTCGACACCTTACACACCATACCCGGGGTATAATCCTTATTACCCCAATATCAACCACCTTACACAAAACCCGTTCCCCTACACCAATATACCACAACAGCCATTCCCAATTGGCATATCCCCTCAAATCACCCTTCCTAGAAATGCTATTCCAAACACACAAGGGCCTGCATGTAATGACCAACGTTCACCAAGGAACGATCAAAAAGCCCAATTTGATCCGATTCCCACTACCTACGGTGATCTATATCCAAAACTGTTGCAGGGTCAACTTGTTGCACCCGTGTACCTAAAACCTTTGACACCTCCATATCCAAGATGGTACAATACAAACACCAATTGTGCATACCATGCGAGAATCCAAGGACATTCAATTGAAGATTTCCTGGCCTTCAAAAAGAAAGTCCAAAGCCTGATTAATGCTGGGGTAGTGAAGTTTGGATCAAAAAATAGGCCAAACGTAGCTGGAAACCCATTGCCCAATCATACTGGAATCAGGTAAATGCAATATTGACCAGAGAGGGCAGAAGATTCAAAAGGGATATTGGGGAGGTTAAGAATCCGATGATGACAGTATGGGTTGAAATGGTCAAGGCAGGATTGGTGGAAGGTACGGAAGGTCTTAAAATGGTTGCAAGAAGGGTGCATAATTGGTGCCCATTCCATAAGGGTGAAGGCCATGACATACAGAACTGTGGGGACTTTCGGGTGAAAGTCCAAAAGATGATGGATAGTGGGGTAGCCTAATTCTATGAGGAGATAGAAGGGGAAATAGAAGTCATTGAAAATACAGGTGGCTATGGGATAGGAAGACCCCTAATCATCTACTATGATGAACCGGAGGAAAAAGTTATGCCAGCCATGGAAGAAAATATGCCCAAATTAATCATTGATTTACCTGTTTCCTTTCCATACAAGGAAAACAAGGCTACACCATGGAAATATGACCGTAGCACGGTTATTCCCTGGTCTTCAGGCCAGCAGAATATTACAGGTGTGGGGAATTTAACCCGAAGCGGGAGGTGTTATGCTCCGAAGGCCGTTGAACAAGGGGTAGCAAGGAAAGACAGAGAAGTTGATAAAAGGAAGAAGGTCGTCGAGCCAATCCATATTGAGATGGATTTTCCAGAGGAAACAGAGAGGGGATTAGCCCCGGTTAACAGAATCAAAGAACCAGTATGTGAGAATGAAGCTTGTGAGTTCTTGAAGTTTATAAAGCATAGTGAGTATAGCGTGGCTGAACAACTGCAACGTCAACCAGCTAGGATCTCAATCTTATCCTTGCTTTTAAATTCAGAACCGCACAGAAATGCTCTGTTAAGAGTATTAAATTAAGCACACGTGGCTAATAATATATCAGTGGAAAAGCTGGATAGGTTGGTGGGAAACATTGCAGCTGATGACTACATATTTTTTAGCTATGAGGAGATACCATCCAATGGTATTGGATCAACAAAATCTCTCCATATAACCACCACTTGTAAGGGGCACATATTACCGAGGGTCCTTTTGGATAATGGTTCTTCACTAAATGTGATGCCTTTAGCAACCTTATCCAAGTTACCAGTGGATTTATCCTATATGATACCAAGTTGCATGGTGGTCAGAGCTTTTGATGGAACAAGGAGAGAGGTTATGGGAACCATTGAAGTTCCTCTGGAAATAGGCCCGTGCACATATACAGTGAATTTCCAGGTCATGGATATCAATCCATCTTATAACTGCTTGTTGGGAAGGCCATGGATACATTCAGCTGGGGTTGTACCCTCGTCTCTTCACCAGAAACTAAAATTTGTGATGGAGGGTCGGTTGATCACAGTATCATGGGAGGAAGACATAATAGCCTCCGCATCCACTGAATCTCCTTATATGAAGCCCAATGAAGAGGCCGTTGAGTGTTTTTTCCAGTCTTTGGAATTTGTAAATGGAGTTTTTGTCGCTGAAAGATGGAAAATTCTGAAACCGAGGCTGTCCAAGAACACAAGGCTGGGGGTAAGAACCACCGTAGGAAAAGGCTGCAGGGCTGGAAAGGGTCTCGGAAAATATCTTCAAGGGATGGCTCGATCCATAGAAGTAAAAGGAAAGAAGGACTGGTTTGGCCTATGATATCTTTCGAAGGCCCATGAGAAAAGAAGACAAGTTGAAAAGAACCGACAAAGGAGGATGGCCCGTCTTACGGGTATGGATATTGAGTGGGAGCCTATGATATTCCCACCTATCCTTCACAGCTTTCGCTCAGCCGGTTCTCTGTTCGGAGAAAAGAATTCTGATGATGTGCTTGTAATGATAGAGAAAGCATTCAAGAGATTCCAGGTGAATAGTGATGAGCAGATGTCTGATGTGGAGATCTGCATGACCGAGAAAGACAGAATTGAAAGAGAGAGTACTAGCTGGATGGTGTGACCTTGTCCACCAGGATATAGACTAACCAACTGGAGTTCAACTAAGTTGCCCATAGTTTTAAGTCTATTCCAAAGTAATACTTTTTAAAAAAGCAATCTTAATTATCTTTACCCAGAGATATTAAGAGTTTTTTTTTTCTGTAATGGGCTTTTTTAACTATTTTCATTCAATAAATAACAAGCACAATGCATTATCCATATTGATGTGTCCATATTCTTTCATTTTTGTTATGTATTTTGTTTTCTATATATATTTTCCTATATTGTTTTTTCTCCACCTATTTACAGGTGTACGGATGCGGAATATGAGGATCCTTCTGTCAGTAATTCTGAAATTGATTTTGAAAGACCCATTTGCATGGGTGATTTTGAGGCTAATGAAGATATTGATAATTATGATCTACCTCCGGATCTATTGAGGAAAATAGAACAAGAGGAGAAGCAAGTACTTCCTCATAAGGAATTATTGGAAACATTAAATTTGGGAAATGGTGAAGAGATAAAAGAAGTCAAAATTGGAACTTCATTGTCACCATCAATAAAAGGTGAATTGATGGCTTTGCTCCAGGAGTATATGGATGTATTTGCATGGTCTTACCAAGATATGCTAAGGTTAGATCCGGATATTGTGGTTCATAAGCTCCCTTTGAGGCCAGAGTGCAAGCCAATTCAGCAAAAGTTGAGACGAATGAGGCCTGATATGCTGTTAAAGATAAAAGAGGGGTGAAAAAATAATTTGATGCTGGATTCCTAGAGGTGGCAAAATATCCAGAATGGGTGGCAAATATTGTTCCAGTACCGAAGAAGGATGGCAAGGTGCGGATGTACGTTGATTATCGAGATTTGAACAAGGCCAGCCCTAAAGATAATTTCCCTTTGCCCCATATTGATACTCTGGTAGATAATACAGCGAAGAGTTCTTTATTTTCTTTTATGGACGGATTCTCAGGATACAATCAGATCAAGATGGCACCGGAAGATATGGAGAAAACCACATTTGTTACAATGTGGGGCATCTTTGCTACAAAGTAATGCCATTTGGGTTGAAGAATGCTGGGGCAACATACCAGAGAGCCATGGTGACCTTGTTTCATGATATGATGCATAAGGGAATTGAGGTCTACGTTGATGATATGATCGCAAAGTCACAAGGAGAAGAGGAGCATATTGCGAATCTTAAGAAGCTCTTTGAACGACTAAGAAAGTTTAAACTCAAGCTAAATCTGACAAAATGCACTTTTAGAGTCACCTCGGGAAAGTTGTTGGGTTTTGTCGTCAGCAAAAGAGGAATTGAGATTGACCCGGATAAAGTGAAGGCTATTCAGAACCTGCCACCATCTCGCACTCAAAAGGAAGTAAAAGGCTTTCTGGGGAGATTGAATTACATTGCTCGGTTAATTTCACAGTTAACCAAAAAATATGATCCAATATTTAAGTTACTTCGAGAACGTGATCCAGGAGAATGAGATGAAGGGTGTCAGAAGAATGGGATGAAGGGTGTCAGATTGCTTTCTAAAATGTTAAGCATTATCTATCAAACCCACCAATATTAATGCCACCTATCCCGGATAAACCAATGATACTGTATTTATCAGTATTTGAAAGATCCATGGGTTGTGTTTTGGGGCAGCTTGATGAAATGGGAAAGAAAGAACAGACAGTTTACTATTTCAGCAAGAAGTTCACAGATTATGAGTTGAAATATTCATCGGTAGAAAAGTTGTGCTGCACCTTAGCTTGGACTGCTCGAAGACTCGGACAGTATATGTTGTACCACACAACATGGTTGATTGCCAAGCTTGATCCAGTCAAGTACATGTTGGAAGCACCTTCTTTGTCAGGGAGGAAAGCAAGATGGCAGGTTTTATTGTCAGAATACGACATTGTATATGTAAGTCAAAAAGCTATCAATGGCAGTGCAGTGGCTGAATTTTTAGCAAGTCGGGCAGTGGAAGATTATGAGCCGTTGAACTTTGACTTCCCAGATGAAGATTTGATGTATGTATCGCAAGTAGATGATATTCCCCTAAAGGAGAAAGTGTGGAAAATGTACTTTGATGGCGCATCTAATTCCATGGGGCATGGAATCGGGGCAGTGCTTATATCCCCAGAAGAAGATTATTATCCTTTCACTGCTAGATTGGATTTTGATTATACAAACAATACTGCCGAGTATGAAGCATGTACTATGGGCCTTCATGCTGCAGTGGACAGAAAGATCAAAGTATTGGAAGTTTTCGGAGACTTAGCCCTAGTGATTTACCAGCTACGAGGAGAATGGGAAACCCGAGATACAAAGCTAATCCGATACCAAGAACTCATATTGAGTTTATTGGAGGAGTTTGAAGAAGTGAATTTCAATTACTTTCCTCGAGAAGAAAACCGGATGGCGGATGCTCTGGCTACTTTGTCATCAATGTTTAAAGTGAATGAAGGGGCGAAAGTTGTGCCGATCAAAATGAGCATATATGAGTCTCTTGCCCTTTGTTTGAGTATCGAAGAAGAAGCAAATGGTCTCCCTTGGTATAATGACATCTTGCAGTACATCAAAAGTCAACAATATCCAGAACAAGCAACAGTGAATGACAAGAGGACTCTGAGAAGGTTAGCAATGGGTTTTGTTATAGATGGCGAGATTCTCTACAAGAAAGGGAAAGATCAAGTCCTATTGTGATGTGTCGGGTCTGCCGAAGCTCGAAGAATCATAGAAGAAGTCCATGAAGGGATATGTGGCACCCATGCTAATAGTCACATGCTTGCTAAACAGATTATGAGGGCAGGTTACTATTGGCTGACGATGGAAGGAGATTGTATCAGTTATTCCAGGAAGTGCCATAAATGCCAGATTTATGCAGATAAGATTCATGTGTCACCCTCGCCTTTACATGTCATGACTGCACCATGGTCTTTTTCAATGTGGGGAATGCATATGATCGGGCCTATTACATCGAAAGCTTCAAATGGACATCGTTTCATCTTGGTGGCCATAGATTATTTCACAAAGTGGGTAGATACTACTTCCTATGCAAATGTAACAAAGTCGGTGGTATGCAGATTTGTCAAGAAAGAAATCATATGCCGTTATAGGTTGCCAGCAAGAATTATTTCGGATAATGCTCTCAATTTGAACAATAAGATGATGAGAGAAGTGTGTACTCAATTGATGCACCCAAAAGAGTGTATCTTATTTAACCTTGCAATTAAAAAAATCAATTGTAGAGTATAGTGATTAGCAAGGGTCGAGTCCTTAGGGATTGGGTTTTAATCTATGAGTTATTAGTTTATAACTTAGGTTCATAGAAAACAAAAGAAAAGGGGGTTTTGAAATAGTTTTAAAAATAAGCAAACAAGAAAAGTAAGATGCAAGTAAGAAATAAGAAATCAAATATGAGAGAAATATGGTTAAGGTTTCATTCTCCACCACTAGACATCATTAAGAATCAATTTCAGATCTATCAGTATCAACCAACTATCAAAGTTAACAACCGTAGATAACAACAAGCTCTGTTACCCCAATCTTTCCTTAGTTTGTCGTTAAATAGAACAAGCTCTCTATTTAATCTCTAACCATCAAACAACCTAGAATAAGCTCTCTAAATTCAATTTAATGGAAGCTTTATGATGAGAAAGATAGGTTGATCTAAGCAACAAACACATAAGCTCGAATTGTTCAACTTAGGTTATGTTCCACTTTGCAATTATCGAAAACTTGACCATAATCATTAATCACAAATTGCCACTTATGAATAGGAAATCAAGACAATTACACGGATCAAGACTCCTAAACTAGCAATAGATAATTATCAAGATCTATCTAGTTGTACACCTAAACAAATGAAGACAACATCATAAACAATTCTTGTAGAAGAACATAAGCAACTTTGATAGAAAATTAATGATAGATAGAATCTGAAAATCATTTACAAAACATGTCTAGGGCTTTGAAATCACCCTTAACCAAATAAAAGTATAGCCTAGCATAGGCATTGTAAACATAAACATAATATTAAAGAGAATCTAAGAAGAAAATAAAAGAAAGAAAGAAGAAGAAGAAGAATATTAATTATCCAGCCTCTTGCTCTCCCAAAAACAAAAAAACAAAGAAGAAGTCAGAACTTTGATGCTTGGGGAAGTGTAAATTTCCTATGCCCCCTTGATCTCTATTTATAGGCAATAGCTAGGGCATCAAACAAGTGAATTTCAGCTCTCTCCCTTCAATAAATGCTGACTTGTGGCTAAAGTTAAGGAAAATTGGCTGACTTTTGTGTTTTAAGGAAAGATATAAGCCTTGGCAGCCAAGTTTGAATGAAAGTTTTAGTCAAAGCACTCTTTAATGAAGAGAGATTACAAACTTGCAGGCAAAGTAAGTGTAAGGAAGGAAAGTCTTGGCTGATTTAATTCTCCAACTTTGACTAGGATTAGCTTTAAGGAAATATACTTGCAATTAATGCAAGTTGACAGCCACTAATCCTTCTTTGGCAAGGATAAACATAAATGTCAGCTAGGGTATTAAGAAAAAGATGTGATTTGCGGCTAGGATTTTTTCTGCCACTAGGGTTTTTAGGGAGATATTCCAATGCCTATTTGGATGAACATTTCTTATCCGATTTTGGCCCATGACCAGTTGTTGGAAAGGTAATCAAGTGATCTTCAAAAGTCAAGAAGGACGTTTCTTCGAATAAAGAGTCTAACATCATGTTTTCTTAGCAACAAACTCCGGAGGTCAAATCTGTCTTCTTGCTTTGCACCAAGAATTTGATCTTTTTGACTCCCAACTCTTTTTCCATGTTGTGATTGTGATTTTGTAAGCTCTTTAACATCCTAATTGACATGTTTTGACTTCATCTCCTCCAAAATACCTACAAAGCATAAAAACCTTGTAAAATGTCAAGGAACTTAAGAATCAAAACACAAAGTATAAGGAAATTCAATAGGAAAATGCATGTAATTAAGCACTTATCAAATTCCCCCACACTTAATATTTTGCTAGTCCTCGAGCAAAATCAAATAGACACAAGGTAAGAAAACCGAATGTAGTTCACTTTTAATACAACTTATAGATAAACGTTGAACATGTCTTACAAACTAATCAATAGCTTGAAGAGTTTCACAAAGAATCATGCTTGATAGTAAAGGGTTTGAGTTAAGTTAACATAACATATCTCAATCAAAATAGTGCATGTTCAAACTTAATCTCAACTTCTCACATGGGATACTCTCATAATTTTCACTTTTTAAAGTAGTGGTAAAGTGTTTACACTCAATCAATCGCATGAAAACAGTTCTACCATATGCTTGCTTGTCCACCTATTCTCCACTACTTAGATCATGCAACTTCATAAATCAAGAGGTCTTTATTCAAGGTTGTAATGGGGTCAAGAGGTAATAAATATGGTTAAAGAATAAAAGGAAAAGGATATTACAAAGGTTCCAAAGATTTCATAGAATTCAGAGACATAATAAGATTCATACAAAGAAAACTTCTCAAAACTCTTTACAAAGCACATAATACATAGGCCGAATATTCATGTTGGGCCTTTTCTTCATTCTAAACAACTTTGTAACATCTTTTTCTTTTCTTTAACTAGAAGTTCAAGAGATTATTCAAAAAAAAAAAATAATTCACATGGGAATGTATTTGGCAATATTCCCTCTATTTTTCTCTTGACTTTTGCCTTTCTCCTCCTCCACACTTATTTCTTGTTTCTAACCCAAATTTTCAATAGATCTTCCTTGTCTTTGCAACATGTCTCAAAACATGCTAATTAATCTTTGGAACAAGGGTAAAGATATAAATAAGTATATTTAGGTTAGGGACAAGTTATGGTTACCAAAGAAATAGCTTATTCAATGTAGGCTCAAATTGGTTCACTAAGGAGGATGTTCTCTTGGAACATCAATAAGGGATGTCTGTTTGGCCCTGGTTAAAAATTCTAATGCCTCTATCATATTCATGTTGTCACATGCATCAATATAGTCTCAACAAGGTTTAAAGAAAGTTCTAGAGAATCATGTAATCATAAGAGCACTCAACAAAGAAATTAGATTGATATGTATAATGCATCAATCATATAGGCTCAAAAACTCACAAGGATGATTATACAAGTCAGATTTAAGTCTAAACATGCTTCTTTCTCAATCAACATATCATATTAACATTGGCTCAAAAAAAATGACATCAAGCTCAATTCTCATGAAAATCTTCTCACTAATAAATCAGTTGTAGACTTATGCAATTCATATCTCATCATAGTATTGAAAGTAACTAAGGCACACTAAAACAACATAAAAAGAATCAAAAACAAAACACACTAAAGAAAATCCTAAATTCTTCCCCCCACACTTAATTTTTACATTGTCCTCAATGTAATGCTATTATCCCCAATGCAAGAATTATATGTAAGAGAAAAGAACTACTAAACAAAACAAACTAAAGAAAAACAATAAAAGATAGAATGATGAAGAGTATGGAATATGCAAATCTGATTATAATGGATGCTCTCCATCCTTTTGGGTTGCCTCCCAAGAAGCGCTTGGTTTATTGTCCTCAGCCTGACTTAGACCCATGCCATTATTATTCAACATAATTTGGCTCAAAAAGTGGTAACTCCTCCACATCTTGTATTGGAGAGTTCTCATAGTATGGCTTCAATCTATGACCATTCACTTTGATTGCCTTATCTGTTTTTGGACTTTGGATTTCAACTGCACCATGAGTAAATACATTAGTAATAACAAAAGGTCTAACCCAACGAGAACGTAACTTACCTGGAAATAACTTAAAGCGTGAATGGAAGAGAAGAACTTTTTGTCCAACAACAAAGTCCTTTCTTGATATCATCTTGTCATGGGATGCCTTAGTCTTTTCCTTGTAAATCCTAGAATTCTCAGAGGCATCATTCCTTATCTCCTCTAGTTCTTGTAGGTCAAGTTTTCTTTGCTTACCTGTCTCATCCATCTCCATGTTGCATTGTTTGATAGCCCAATATGATTTATGTTCCAATTCAACTGGAAGATGACAAGGCTTACCATAAACAAGTCGATAAGGAGATATACCAATGGGTGTCTTATATGCTGTCCTATAAGCCTAAAGTGCATCATCAAGTCGTGAACTCCAATCCTTCCTATTTGGGTTAACTGTCTTTTCAAGGATGGACTTTACTTCTCGATTTGACACTTCAGCTTGCCCACTAGTTTGAGGATGGTATGAGGTGGAGACCTTGTGTGTGATGTTATACTTCCTCAAAAGTGCTTCCATAGTCCAATTGCAAAAGTGAGTACCTCTATCGCTGATTATGGCCTTTGGTGTTCCAAACCTAGCAAAGATGTTAGTCTTCACAAAATCTGAAACAACTTTAGAGTCATTAGTCCTAGTGGCGTTTGCTTCCACCCACTTCGAAACATAATCAACGGCAAGTAAAATATAAATATTACCAAAAGAATAAGGAAAAGGTCCCATGAAATCCATGCCCCATACATCAAAAATTTCAACAATAAGTATTGGAGTTTGAGGCATTTGATTTCTAGCACCTAAGTTACCTGTTCTTTGGCAATGATCACATGACTTGCAAAAGAGGTATGCATCTTTGAATATAGTAGGCCAATAAAATCCAGAATCAAGAACTTTCATGGCTGTCCTTTTGGATCCAAAGTGTCCTCCACATGCATAAGAGTGACAAAAGGTGAGAATAGATTGAAATTCAGGTCCGAGTACACACCTTCTTATAATCTGATCAGAGCAATGCTTCCAAAGGTAAGGATCATCCCATATGTAGTATTTGGCATCACTCTTGATCTTATTTCTTTGAGCTTGGGTCAACTCTTGTGGCAACTTCTTGGTAACTAAGTAATTAACAATATCGGCATACCAAGGAGTTGTTGTACTTATAAAAAGAAGTTGCTCATCCGGAAAGTTCTCATTCAAGGGTAGTGCATCCTTTTCATGAAATAAATGGCTAAGATGGTCCGCAACCAAGTTGTCACAACCTCTCTTATCTTTTATCTCCAAATCAAACTCTTGTAAGAGAAGTATCCATCTAATCAACCTTGGTTTGGCCTCCTTCTTAGTGAGTAAATACCTAAGGGCTACATGGTCAGAAAATACAATTACTTTAGTACCAATTAAATAAGATCAAAATTTTTCTAAAGCAAATACAACAGCCAAAAGTTTTTTTCAGTAGTGGAATAGTTTAATTGAGCATCATTAAGAGTTCGGGAGGCATAATAAATGGCATGTGAGGCTTTGCCAACCCGTTGGCCCAAAACAGCTTCAATGGCATAGTCACTAGTATCACACATGATTTCAAAAGGTATATTCCAATCTGGTGGTTGCATGATAGGAGCTGATGTCAAGAGTCCCTTCAATGTTTCAAACGCCTCTTTGCATTTATCATCAAAGTGGAAAACCACATCTTTTTGTAGTAGCTTGCAAAGAGGTAATATGATCTTTGAGAAGTCTTTGATAAATCTCCTATAGAAACCTGCATGTCCAAGAAAAGAACGAACCTCTCTCACATTTGTGGGAGGTGGTAAAGAATGCATAATATCTATTTTAGATTTATCAACCTCTATCCCTCTAGAAGAAATAACATGGCCCAAAACTATTCCTTGTTCTACCATAAAGTGACATTTTTCCCAATTCAAAACAAGGTTAATTTCCATGCACCTTTCAAGTACAAGTGTAAGGTTCTCTAGACATCTATCAAAAGAATCACCATAGACACTAAAATCATCCATAAACACTTCTATGATGTTCTCTACATAATCTGAAAATATGCTAACCATACACCTTTGGAATGTAGCTGGTGCATTACAAAGACCAAATGGCATACGCCAGTATGCAAAAGTACCAAATGGACATGTGAATGTTGTTTTCTCTTGGTCCTCCGGAGCAATGGCAATCTGATTATAACCTGAAAAACCATCAAGAAAACAATAATGAGAATGGCCAGCTAACTTTTCAAGCATTTGATCAATAAAGGTAAAGGAAAGTGGTCTTTGCGAGTTGTGGAATTAAGTTTACGATAATCAATACAAACTCGCCACCCTGTTTGAATCCTAGTAGGAACAAGTTCATTCTCATTATTTGTTACCACCGTTACACCTGATTTCTTTGGAACCACTTGGACCGAGCTCACCCATTTGCTATCCGAGATAGGATAGATCACTCCAACATCTAGGAGCTTCAGTATCTCCTTTTTCACAACCTCCATTATAGGAGGGTTCAATCTTCTTTGTGCTTCTCTTGTTGGTTTGGGCACCTCCTCTAACAAAATCCGATGCATGCACATGGATGGGCTTATTCCCTTGATATCGGCAATTGTCCAACCAATTGCTCTTTTACGCTCTCTAAGCACCCGGATAAGTCGCTCTTCTGCAAAGGTGTGACCTCTTTGGCAATGATGACCGGTAGTGTGTCCTTTTCACCTAAGAACACATATTTCAAGTGGTTCGGTAGTGGTTTAAACTCTAAAGTTGGTGCCTGCAAAATGGAAGGTAGAAGTTTCTCATTAGATAAAGGCAAATCAATAAATGAAACATCAAACCTTGCATCTTTAGCTGGTAGCGAGTGTAAAGATTCTAGTGCCCCTTCCACATGGTCATTCAAGGCTAGTTCCCCTTTAGCATTCCCCATTCCGAGATGTTTGCTAAGGACTATCTCCACATTATCTTCACCATCTAGCTCAAAAGCTTGCTGCACTAGTGAGTCAATTATATCAATATTAAAAACAGAATGCACATCACTAGGATATCTCATGGCCTCAAAAATGTTAAAGCGAATTATTTCACCATCAAATTCCATCGTTAAAGAGCCATCATGTAAATCTATTTTAGTTCTTGCTGTTTTCAAGAATGGTCTCCCTAATAGAATAGGTGTGGGATTAGAAGACATCTCATCTTCCATCTCAATAACATAAAAGTCGGCGGGAAAAACCAATTCATTAACCTATACAAGAACGTCTTCTACAACTCCTCTTGGATAAGTGTTAGAACGGTCAGCAAGTTGTATTATAACACCGGTTTCCTCTAATGGTCCTAGACTCAATGAAGCATAAATTGAATATGGCATGACATTAATAGATGCCCCTAGATCTAGCATAGCATGCTCAAACCTGGTGTTGCCTATCTTACAAGGAATGGTAAACATACCTAGATCCTTGCATTTAGGTGGGAGTTTCTTTTGAAGAACAACTGACACATTCTCCCCTACATTTACCTTTTCATTCCATTTCAACTTTCGTTTAGATGTGCACAACTCTTTTAGGAACTTGGCATATCTTGGCACTTGCTTGATAGCATCTAGTAAAGGAATGTTCACCTCTACTTTCCGGAAGGTTTCCAAAATTTCCTTCTCTTGCTCCTCCTTCTTGGACTTTGCTAACCTGCTAGGAAAAGGTGGTGGAGTTATATAAGAAGGAAAGGATAGTTTAGGAGCGACCTTTTGTAATGGCTCATTGGGATGTGAAGATGATGCCATGGTGTTGTCCTCCCCTTGAGCAATATCCTTTTGTGGTGTCTCAAGCTGTTTCCCACATCTTAGAGTTATAGCATTGGCATTCTCTCTTGGATTCACTATCGTTTGGGAAGGTAATTTTCCGGAATCCCTTGCTTGCATTTGACTCATGGTTGTTGCCAATTGCCCAATTTGAGTCTCCAAATTTTGGATACTTGTCTTTGTTTCCTATTGAAATTGAATTGTATTAGTAGAAAGAGCTTTAACAAGATCTTCAAGAGAAGTACCTGAATTTTGGGTGGGTGGCACTTGTTGTCGGGTTTGGTATGATTGTTGCACTCTTTGCTGAAAACCCGGTGGCCTGTTGTCAAATGGTGGAGGAATAGTTTGTGATTGGTTCCCTCCATAATTGAAGTTTGGATGATCCCTCCATCCTGAATTGTAAGTGTTTGAGTAGGGATCATATTTCCTTGATTGGTTCTAAAATCCACTCATGGCATTCACATGTTCATTGGTTTCCTCTTGAAGTGTTGGACACATATCGGTTTGGTGCCCCATGTTTGAACATATGCCACAAGCCTTTATTTGCTGTATATTACCTACAGCTAATTGTTGAACAAGAGAAGTCAGTTTATCAAATTTTTGTTCAAGGGATGATATACTTACCTCATTGACTTTCTTGGGCTGTGGTGGTGGATCATGTCTCATTGAGAATTGTTGAGAATTGGCTACCATGTTGGAGATTAATGTTCTAGCAGCCCCGGGAGTCTTATCAACTAGAGCTCCCCCACTAGCGGCATCTATCATACTTCTCTCCATGGGCATGAGACCTTCATAGAAGTATTGGATGAGAAGTTGTTCACTTATCTGATGGTGTGGACATGATGCACAAAGTTTCTTGAACCTCTCCCAATATTCATATAAGGACTCTCCGTTGTATTGCCGAATCCCACATATCTCTTTTCTAATGTTGGCAGCCTTAGATGTTGGGAAATACCTTTCCAAGAATGCTTTCTTCATATCATTCCATGTAGTGGTGGTCCCGGATGGTAGATAGTAGAGCCATTCCTTTGCTGAATCAGCTAGAGAGAATGGGAAGGCTCTCAACTTAACTTGCTCTTATGTAACCCCTGTTGGTCTCATGCTTGAGCAAACTACATGAAATTCCTTGAGGTGCTTATTTGGATCCTCTCCTGCAAAACCATGAAAAGTTGGGAGAAGATGAATCAAACCAGATTTTAATTCAAAAGCTACCTCAAGATTAGCATATTCAATGCATAGTGGTTGTTGACCCAAGTCCGGAGCGGCTAGCTCCTTGAGAGTTCGGTTGTCAGCTGCTGCCATCTCTCCTTTCTCCTCTTGGATGTTTTGGATCAACTCCTCGATTGGTTGTTGGTGAGAAGTTATAAATTCGCGAATTCTCCTAAGTCTTAAGTCTTCTTCGGGAGCTTGGAACATTCACTAATAAAGAAAAAAAAGAAAGTAAATAATTAGAACAGAAAATAAGAATAAACCAATACACTAATAAACTAAAGAAAGCAATCCCCGGCAACGGCGCCAAAAACTTGATGCACCCAAAAGAGTGTATCTTATTTAACCTTGCACTTAAAAAAATCAATTGTAGAGTATAGTGATTAGCAAGGGTCGAGTCCTTAGAAATCAAATATGAGAGAAATATGGTTAAGGTTTCATTCTCCACCACTAGACATCATTAAGAATCAATTTCAGATCTATCAGTATCAACCAACTATCAAAGTTAACAACCGTAGATAACAACAAGCTCTGTTACCCCAATCTTTCCTTAGTTTGTCGTTAAATAGAACAAGCTCTCTTTTCTAATCTCTAACCATCAAACAACCTAGAATAAGCTCTCTAAATTCAATTTAATGGAAGCTTTATGATGAGAAAGATAGGTTGATCTAAGCAACAAACACATAAGCTCGGATTGTTCAACTTAGGTTATGTTCCACTTTGCAATTATCGAAAACTTGACCATAATCATTAATCACAAATTGCCACTTATGAATAGGAAATCAAGACAATTACACGGATCAAGACTCCTAAACTAGCAATAGATAATTATCAAGATCTATCTAGTTGTACACCTAAACAAATGAAGACAACATCATAAACAATTCTTATAGAAGAACATAAGCAACTTTGATAGAAAATTAATGATAGATAGAATCTGAAAATCATTTACAAAACATGTCTAGGGCTTTGACATCACCCTTAACCAAATAAAAGTTTAGCCTAGCATAGGCATTGTAAACATAAACATAATATTAAAGAGAATCTAAGAAGAAAATAAAAGAAAGAAAGAAGAAGAAGAAGAAGAATATTAATTATCCAGCCTCTTGCTCTCTCAAAAACAAAGAAACAAAGAAGAAGTCAGAACTTTGATGCTTGGGGAAGTGTAAATTTCGTATGCCCCCTTGATCTCTATTTATAGGCAATAGCTAGGGCATCAAACAAGTGAATTTCAGCTCTCTCCCTTCAATAAATGCTGACTTGTTGATAACTCGTATAATTATATAGTTTTTAGTTATGTTTTATTATTGTTTTGTGTCAAATACGAGTTATTATTGTTTAGTCTAATTGTGTTTATGATCTTTTATATTTTTATGTAATTTGGTGTTTTTCACAAGTTTCTTTGAGTGATTTCAGATTACTAGAATTAAGGGCAAATCCAGTTCAGTTCCAGTTCCGACACATTTTTCCATATCAGATATATCTGGAGTTTCACTGAAGAAATAAGGCTGAAATTTGTAGCCGTGCAAAGCTAAGAGGCATATCTATCTTTTTCATGTTTTATACTTCTTGAAACGGAGTCGTTTTCCCTAGCGAAATCGACCATCAAGTTGGCTGATGTGCAATGACGTCTGTGCTGACATGTTTTTGTATTTTGCCCATATCGGCTTATCCATATCAGAAAATGAGCTGATTCCAATGGCTATGGATCCATAACTGATACGGGAACCTTTGTCTAGAAGACCATATGATCAGATCAGGCCTCTAATATTGACGAATTCAACCATCAAGTTGGCTGATGTGCAATAACGTCTGTGCTGACATGTTTTCGTATTTTGCCCATATCTGCTTATCCACATCCGCAAATGAGCTGATTCTAACGGCTATGGATCCGTAACTGATAGGGGAACCTTTTTCTAGAAGACCATGTGATCAGATCAGGCCTCCAACATTGACGAAATCGACCATCAAGTTGGCTGATCAAAATTGTCATACAATATGACGAAAATTGTTAGAAAAATTCACCCACCTATTATACCTACCTTTGAAATTTGTAAAGCTTGTCTCTTGTCATTTAGCCTTCCAAAATGTGTATAAATAGAGGGCCTTGGATGATTGTAGAGGATCATATTGTATATAGGTAGGATATTAGCCATTTTAATAAAATTCTCTAAGTTTTCTTCTTCTTTCTTTTCTCTAGTTTTCTTTTTCTTTAGAAAGAGCAAGAGGTTGGATAATTAATATTCTTCTTCTTCTTCTTTCTTTCTTTTATTTTCTTCTTAGATTCTATTTAATTTTATGTTTATAATGCCTATGCTAGGCTAAACTTCTATTTGGTTAAGGGTGATTTCAAAGCCCTAGACATGTTTTGTGATTGATTTTCAGATTCTATCTATCATTAATTTTCTATCAAAGTTGCTTATGTTCTTCTACAAGAATTGTTCATGATGTTGTCTTGATTTATTTAGGTGTACAACTAGATAGATCTTGATAATTATCTATTGCTAGTTTAGGAGTCTTGATCCGTGTAATTGTCTTGATTTTCTATTCATAAGTGGCAATTTGTGATTAATGATTATGGTCAAGTTTTCAATAATTGCAAAGTGGAACATAACCTAAGTTGAACAATCCGAGCTTATGTGTTTGTTGCTTAGATCAACCTATCTTTCTCATCATAAAGCTGTAAATTGAATTTAGAGAGCTTATTCTAGGTTGTTTAATGGTTAGAGATTAAATAGAGAGCTTGTTCTATTTAACGACAAACTAAGGAAAGATTGGGGTAACAGAGCTTGTTGTTATCTACGGTTGTTAACTTTGATAGTTGGTTGATATTGATAGATCTGAAATTGATTCTTAATGATGTCTAGTGGTGGAGAATGAAACCTTAACCATATTTTTCATATTTGATTCTTCTTACTTACTTGTTTTCTTACTTTTAGTTTGCTTATTTTTTTATATTTATTTTTATTGGCTGGTTATACCGCCTAATTTGTATATTAACTTTGTTTTATTTTTATTGGCTGGTTATACCGCCTAATTTAGTATATATATTTTTATTGGCTGGTTATACCGCCTAATTTAGTATATATATTTTTATTGGCTGGTTATACCGCCTTGCATCTTATTCTTATTATTTACTTTAGTTTAAATCTGGCTTCAAAAACCCCTTTTCTTTTATTGTTTTCTTGAGCAATCTATCACTTGAAGAGTTGGTGGCATACATGAACATGGAGAATCAACAAGCCAATCTCACCTTCCCAGTTCAACAATTTGCCATGGGAGGATGTCAAGGCCATCAAGTGTTCCAAGACCAACAGTATGATCATTACTCAAACACTTACCATGAGGGATGGTGGGATCATACTAATTATGGCTACTCGAAAAATTACCAAGAAGTAGATCCTTATGCCAATTACACTCATCCATCTAGCTTCAATCAATCATGGTCCCAAGAACCAGATCTTTTTCAACCACCACATATGACTCAAAACTCAGGTACTTCTTTAGAAGATCTTGTCTATTCTCTTGTTACTGATACTTTGCAATTTCAACAGGAAACAAGGGCAAGCATCCAGAGTTTGGAAAAGCAAATGATCCAATTGACTAGTAGTATGGTGGGATGGGTAGCACAAAGATCTGAAGAACTCCCTGCCCAAACGATGATTAACCTAAAGGAGAATGCTACTATTGTGACCTTGAGGAATGAGGAACAAGATGAGGATGAGACAAAATTAGAGATGAATTCTATTCTTGAGGATAATGAAGCCAATGATCCAAATAAGAGTATTTCGGCACCTGAGGTAACGTTTGAGATTCCAATTTTTACTAATGTTTCTTATCCACCTTTTCCTAGTAGATTCGCAAAGTTCAAGGAGGATGAACATGAACAAGACACGCTGGAAACCTTAAACAGTTTGTTTGTGGATGTCATTCAACAAGTACCAAAAGATGCACCATTCCTCGATGAGATATGCACCACCAAGGATGATGGAATAATACTTGTAATGGAGAATGCATCCACTGTTGTGCAAAGAAAGCTTCCTCTCAAACGCATAAATTTGGGAAATTTCATGTATGAGCCTGACAAGCCTAAAAAGCCAAGAAAGGGTGTTGGTTAGATTCAAAACACTAACTCAAGTGTTAATTGGGAACGCAGCCCAATTAAAGATGAAATTGCCAACCTTCCATATTCAGATTTGCTTTCTCTTTCTTTTCCTTTTTCTTTTATTATTTTTATTGTTTTTATTTTATTTCTTATGTTTCTTTGTTAATTGTGTTTACTGCTTTTAAGTTCATTTAGGCTGCATAAGTTTATTTTGTTTATTAGTTCTTTTCACTTATACATGATTCTTTCATTTGGGTTAATAGCATTACATTAATGACAATGTAAGAATTATGTGTGGGGGGAAGAATTTAGGATTTTATTTTTGAGTCTTTTTATGTTGTTTTTCTTTCTGATCCTTGTTTTGAAAATAACTAAATGTAAATATAATTTTTTTTACCCCGATTAAATGGCGGATAACGGTACTCCGTGATTATTTAAATCGGTTCCATCAGCTACCCACAAAACTGATATTGTATATAAATTTCTCTTCCAATTTCTCTTTCAATTTTTTTCATTTTTTTTTTCAGGATGGATGATATTCTCACAAGATTGCAGAAACGATTTCCTCTTTTTCCTCGAAATATTTTACTGAAGCTTTACCAAGTTCGATTTGAAAGATTAAGAATGCTTATGCACAAAGGGATTCCTGGAGACATACGTTGGATAATTGAAGCCAAGGTACGTGAAGATGAATATCTTCCTATTTTGCATTTACCAGGTACAGGTAGAAGCACTTTTGCAAAGAAGCGACGAGCAAAGCGCATGAGTTCAAATTGCCACAAATGTGCACGATGGACGTGTAATCTATTGGGATTCCGTCCTCTAATCGAGATGATAAAATTGAATTCATTAAGGATGGACTGAGTAAGGAGAATTTGGGTAATATCCAACTTTCTCTTGAGACGCATCCTAGTGGAGACGTACAAAGAGAAATTCTTGATTTATGGCCGCAATTCCAAAGGGAATGGCAACATCTTGGGAATCTGATGTTAAAAGACCCTGTTTGCCAGCTTGTAAGAAAACTGGATGGGAAGCATATCCTCGACTCATAGAAGGCGTTTAAGCCGTTTCTGGACGTAAAACCAGAGGAAGATGTGAGCCACAATCACAACTACAATAAATGACTTCTCAGCTTTTGGTTTGATTTGCAATAACTTTATTTCGGTTTAATTTACGTGTTATTCGATTTGTGTAATTATTCTTATTTTTTTATTTGTCTTTTACGGTTGATTTTTCTTCTCTTTTTTATTTTCTTCCTGAAATCACGCAAAAATCTTTTGTTAGGTTAACATTTTCTTCTGACAGGTCAAATACACTTTCGGCGACATTATTACTTGATAACTCGTATAATTATATAGTTTTTAGTTATGTTTTATTATTGTTTTGTGTCAAATACGAGTTATTATTGTTTAGTCTAATTGTGTTTATGAACTTTTATATTTTTATGTATTTTGGTGTTTTTCACAAGTTTCTTTGAGTGATTTCAGATTACTAGAATTAAGGGCAAATCCAGTTCAGTTTCAGTTCCGACACCTTTTTCCATATCAGCTATATCTCGAGTTTCCCTGAAGCAATAAGGCTGAAATTTGTAGCCATGCAAAGCTAAGAGGCATATCTATCTTTTTCATGTTTTACACTTCTTAAAACGGAGTCGTTTTCCCTAGCGAAATCGACCATCAAGGTGGCTGATGTGCAATGACGTCTGTGCTGACATGTTTTCGTATTTTGCCCATATCTGCTTAACCACATCAGCAAATGAGCTGATTCTAACGGCTATGGTTCCGTTACTGATAGGGGAACCTTTGTCTAGAAGACCATGTGATCATATCAGGCTTCCAATATTGAATAAATCGACCATCAAGGTGGCTGATGTGCAATGACGTCTGTGCTGACATGTTTTCGTATTTTGCCCATATCTGCTTAACCACATCAGCAAATGAGCTGATTCCAACGGCTATGGTTCCGTAACTGATAGGGGAACCTTGTTCTAGAAGACCATGTGATCAGATCAGGCCTCCAATATTGACGAAATCGACCATCAAGTTGGCTGATCAAAATCGTCATATACCTACCTTTGAAATTTGTAAAGCTTGTCTCTTGTCATTTAGCCCTCCAAAATGTGTATAAATAGAGGGCCTTGGATGATTGTAAGGGATCATATTGTACATAGGTAGGATATTAGCCATAAAATTCTCTAAGTTTTCTTCTTCTTTCTTTTCTCTAGTTTTCTTTTTCTTTAGAGAGAGCAAGAGGTTGGATAATTAATATTCTTCCTCTTCTTCTTTCTTTCTTTTATTTTCTTCTTAGATTTTCTTTAATTTTATGTTTATGTTTATAATGCCTATGCTAGGCTAAAACTTCTATTTGGTTAAGGGTGATTTCAAAGCCCTAGACATGTTTTGTGATTGATTTTCAGATTCTATCTATCATTAATTTTCTATCAAAGTTGCTTATGTTCTTCTACAAGAATTGTTCATGATGTTGTCTAGATTTATTTAGGTGTACAACTAGATAGATCTTGATAATTATCTATTGCTAGTTTAGGAGTCTTGATCCGTGTAATTGTCTTGATTTCCTATTCATAAGTGGCAATTTGTGATTAATGATTATGGTCAAGTTTTCAATAATTGCAAAGTGGAACATAACCTAAGTTGAACAATCCGAGCTTATGTGTTTGTTGCTTAGATCAACCTATCTTTCTCATCATAAAGCTGCCATTAAATTGAATTTAGAGAGCTTATTCTAGGTTGTTTAATGGTTAGAGATTAAATAGAGAGCTTGTTCTATTTAACGACAAACTAAGGAAAGATTGGGGTAACAGAGCTTGTTGTTATCTACGGTTGTTAACTTTGATAGTTGGTTGATATTGATAGATCTGAAATTGATTCTTAATGATGTCTAGTGGTGGAGAATGAAACCTTAACCATATTTTTCATATTTGATTCTTCTTACTTATTTGTTTTCTTACTTTTAGTTTGCTTATTTTTTATATTTATTTTTATTGGCTGGTTATACCGCCTAATTTGTATATTAACTTTGTTTTATTTTTATTGGCTGGTTATACCGCCTAATTTAGTATATATATTTTTATTGGCTGGTTATACCGCCTAATTTAGTATATATATTTTTATTGGCTGGTTATACCGCCTTGCATCTTATTCTTATTATTTACTTTAGTTTAAATCTGGCTTCAAAAACCCCTTTTCTTTTATTGTTCTTGAATTTAAGTTTTAAACTATTAACTTATAAACTAAAACCCAATCCCTGAGGACTCGACCCTTGCTAACTACTATACTTACAATTTATCTTTTTAGTGCAAGGTTAAATAAGATACACTCTTTTGGGTGCATCATTACTCTTGACTTTTACGGTTGATTTTTCTTCTCTTTTTGATTTTCTTCCTGAAATCACGCAAAAATCTTTTGTTAGGTTAACATTTTCTTCTGACAGGTCAGATACACTTTCGGCGACATTATTACTCTTGTCTGATTCACTACTCAGTCCTCTATATATAACACCATGTACTCATTCTCTTTCAGGCACTCGAAGAAAAAAAAATGGAAAGTACTTCATCCCAGCGCATTAAAAAAATTTGTGTCTTTGGAGGTGCTTATCCAGGGAAAAATAACATATTCGCTGATGAAGCCATAAGAGTTGGAGTAATACTTGCCCAACAAAAGATCCACTTGATTTATGGAGGCGGTAGTACGGGTTTAATGGGAGCAGTCGCTACAGCAGCACACGCCGGAGGAAGTCCAGTTCTAGGAATCGTGCCAAAACTATTCACAGATTTTTGTGGACCTACCTTGGGTAAGGAAATACAAGTCTGGAGTATCCCTGAACGGATAACAATCATGTACCATTCTGCCGATGCATTCATTGCTTTACCAGGAGGTCTGGGTACATTGGAAGAAATAGCTTGCGTGGCTTCTTGGTCATCTTTGGTCACAAATAAGAAACCTATTGGTTTGCTTAATATTAATGGTTATTTTAGTAATTTGCTTTCATATTTAGATAATGCTGTGGATAATGGATTCATGTTTTCAGAGGCAAGGAGAACCATAATTTCTGCTACAACCATTGAAGATTTACTCAAAAAGCTCCAAGCTTATGAGTATTTATCTGCTACGGTTGTTTCGCAAACGCTCGGAAAAAGAAAAAGAGATATGGACGAGCAAGGAGTGGATTGCACTTTGTCTTTGTGACATTATCTAACATTTTGTTTGTTGTGTCTCAGTTATAATAAGTGGTTAGCAACCTCTACAGGTAATATCTCCTAAATTTTACCTTCTTAAAAATAAAAAAAAAAGTTTGTTGTGTTTTAAGCAATTTAGAAGTATTCATTCTGAACAAGGTCTGAGTAAGGGAGACTTGAGACATACCTTGTCAGTTTGATTTCTTCTTTTCAAAAAAAAAAAAAAAGAGTTTGTTGTGTTTTAAGCAATTTAGAAGTATTCATTCTGAACAAGGTCTGAGTAAGGGAGACTTGAGACATACCTTGTTAGTTTGATTTTAATCTTTTTACGTTTACTTGTTAATTTTTGTTTAGTATTTTAGGATTATTTAGGTTGCATGAGTTTGTTTTGTTTTGAGTCTAGTTATTCCTATTCTTATGTTATTAGTTCTTTTCTCTTACACATGATTCTTTCATTTGGGTTAATAGACTTACATTGAGGACAATGTAAGAATTAAGTGTGGGGGGAATGATTTAGGATTTCTTTTATTTTTGTCTACTATTTTTTTTATGAGTCTTTATTATTATTATTATTTTTTAGTGTGTTTTAGTTCCTTTTTAATACAATGATGAGATATGAATTGCATAAGTCTAAAACATATTTATTAGTGAGAAGATTTTCATGAGAATTGAGCTTGATGTCAACCTTTTTATGAGCCAATGTTAATATGATATGTTGATTGAGAAAGAAGCATGTTTAGACTTAATCTGACTTGTATAATCATTCTTGTGAGTTTTTGAGCCTAAAATGATTGATGCATTATACAAATCAATCTAATTTCTTTCTTGAGTGCTCTTATGATTACATGATTCTCTAGAACTTGCTTTAAACCGTTTGAGACTATATTGATGCATGTGACAACATGAATATGATAGAGGCATTAGGATTTTTAGCCAGGGCCAAACAACCATCCCTTATTGATGTTCCAAGAGAACACACCCTTAGTGAACCAATTTGAGCCTACATTGAATAAGCTATCTCTTTGGTAACCATAACTTGTCCCTAACCTAAATATACTTATATCTTTACCTTTGTTCCAAAGATGAATTAGCATGATTTGAGACAAGTTGCAAAGACAAGGGATATTTTTTTGGTTAGAAACAAGAAATAAGTGTGGGGGGAAAAGAAAAGAAAAGTCAAGAGAAAAAGAAATGGAATACTGGCAAATACATTCCTATATAAAAAAAAAATGAATCATCTCTTGAATTTGTGGAAAAAGAAAAAGATGTTTCAAAGTTGTTTAGAATGAAGAAAAGGCCCAACATGAATATCCGGCCTAGGTGACTATGTACTTGTAAAGAGTTTTGAGAAGTTTCTTTGTATAATCTTTTTATGTCTCTAAACTTTATGAACTCTTTGGAACCTTTGTGATATCTTTATCCTTTTGTTCTTCAACCACATTACAAACCCCTTGGCCCCATTACAACCTTGATTAAAGACCTCTTGATTTATGAAGTTGCATGATCTTTTAGTGGAGAATAGGTGGACAAGCAAGCATATGGTAGAAGTGTTTTCATGAGATTGATTGAGTGTAAACACTTTACCACTACTTTAAAGAGTGAAAATCAAGAGAGTATCCCATGTGAGAAGTTGAGATTAAATTTGAACATTCACTATTTTGATTGAGATATGTTATGCTAATATTGGCTTAACTCAAACAATTTACATTCAAGCATGATTTTTTGTGAAATTTTTTAAGCTATTGATTAGTTTATAAGACTTGTTCAAATATTGTCTCTAATTTGTATTGAAAGGATTAGGAGTAAATATTTTTAGTATATGTAGTTTATTTATATGAAGTTTATTTATATTTTAATTTTTCAATGTTTGTGGGTATCGTTCTAGTAAACCCTCACGAGACTAAACTCGTCCACTAGGGACACCTAGGGGTTTAAAGGCTTGTGTCACATGCTAAGTGCCACCGTGATTTCCTACGAAAGTGGATTAGATTAGATTTTCTTATTTTATTTTTATTGAGTCGTTGCTAGGGACTAGCAACAATCTAAGTGTGGGGGTCTGATAACTCGTATAATTATATAGTTTTTAGTTATGTTTTATTATTGTTTTGTGTCAAATACGAGTTATTATTGTTTAGTCTAATTGTGTTTATGATCTTTTATATTTTTATGTAATTTGGTGTTTTTCACAAGTTTCTTTGAGTGATTTCAGATTACTAGAATTAAGGGCAAATCCAGTTCAGTTCCAGTTCCGACACATTTTGCCATATCAGCTATATCTGGAGTTTCACTGAAGAAATAAGGCTGAAATTTGTAGCCGTGCAAAGCTAAGAGGCATATCTATCTTTTTCATGTTTTATACTTCTTGAAACGGAGTCGTTTTCCCTAGCGAAATCGACCATCAAGTTGGCTGATGTGCAATGACGTCTGTGCTGACATGTTTTTGTATTTTGCCCATATCGGCTTATCCATATCAGAAAATGAGCTGATTCCAATGGCTATGGATCCGTAACTGATACGGGAACCTTTGTCTAGAAGACCATATGATCAGATCAGGCCTCTAATATTGACGAAATCGACCATCAAGTTGGCTGATGTGCAATGACGTCTGTGCTGACATGTTTTCGTATTTTGCCCATATCTGCTTATCCACATCCGCAAATGAGCTGATTCTAACGGCTATGGATCCGTAACTGATAGGGGAACCTTTTTCTAGAAGACCATGTGATCAGATCAGGCCTCCAACATTGACGAAATCGACCATCAAGTTGGCTGATCAAAATTGTCATACAATATGACGAAAATTGTTAGAAAAATTCACCCACCTATTACACCTACCTTTGAAATTTGTACAGCTTGTCTCTTGTCATTTAGCCTTCCAAAATGTGTATAAATAGAGGGCCTTGGATGATTGTAGAGGATCATATTGTATATAGGTAGGATATTAGCCATTTTAATAAAATTCTCTAAGTTTTCTTCTTCTTTCTTTTCTCTAGTTTTCTTTTTCTTTAGAAAGAGCAAGAGGTTGGATAATTAATATTCTTCTTCTTCTTCTTTCTTTCTTTTATTTTCTTCTTAGATTCTATTTAATTTTATGTTTATAATGCCTATGCTAGGCTAAACTTCTATTTGGTTAAGGGTGATTTCAAAGCCCTAGACATGTTTTGTGATTGATTTTCAGATTCTATCTATCATTAATTTTCTATCAAAGTTGCTTATGTTCTTCTACAAGAATTGTTCATGATGTTGTCTTGATTTATTTAGGTGTACAACTAGATAGATCTTGATAATTATCTATTGCTAGTTTAGGAGTCTTGATCCGTGTAATTGTCTTGATTTTCTATTCATAAGTGGCAATTTGTGATTAATGATTATGGTCAAGTTTTCAATAATTGCAAAGTGGAACATAACCTAAGTTGAACAATCCGAGCTTATGTGTTTGTTGCTTAGATCAACCTATCTTTCTCATCATAAAGCTGCCATTAAATTGAATTTAGAGAGCTTATTCTAGGTTGTTTAATGGTTAGAGATTAAATAGAGAGCTTGTTCTATTTAACGACAAACTAAGGAAAGATTGGGGTAACAGAGCTTGCTGTTATCTACGGTTGTTAACTTTGATAGTTGGTTGATATTGATAGATCTGAAATTGATTCTTAATGATGTCTAGTGGTGGAGAATGAAACCTTAACCATATTTTTCATATTTGATTCTTCTTACTTACTTGTTTTCTTACTTTTAGTTTGCTTATTTTTTTATATTTATTTTTATTGGCTGGTTATACCGCCTAATTTAGTATATATATTTTTATTGGCTGGTTATACCGCCTAATTTAGTATATATATTTTTATTGGCTGGTTATACCGCCTTGCATCTTATTCTTATTATTTACTTTAGTTTAAATCTGGCTTCAAAAACCCCTTTTCTTTTATTGTTTTCTTTGAACGTAAGTTATAAACTATTAACTTATAAACTAAAACCCAATCCCTGAGGACTCGACCCTTGCTAACTACTATACTTACAATTGATCTTTTTAGTGCAAGGTTAAATAAGATACACTCTTTTGGGTGCATCACTTGTGGCTAAAGTTAAGGAAAAGTGGCTGACTTTTGTGTTTTAAGGAAAGATATAAGCCTTGGCAGCCAAGTTTGAATAAAGTAGGAAAGTTTTAGTCAAAGCACTCTTTAATGAAGAGAGATTACAAACTTGCAGGCAAAGTAAGTGTAAGGAAGGAAAGTCTTGGCTGATTTAATTCTCCAACTTTGACTAGGATTAGCTTTAAGGAAATATACTTGCAATTAATGCAAGTTGACAGCCACTAATCCTTCTTTGGCAAGGATAAACATAAATGTCAGCTAGGGTATTAAGAAAAAGATGTGATTTGCGGCTAGGATTTTTTCTGCCACTAGGGTTTTTAGGGAGATATTCCAATGCCTATTTGGATGAACATTTCTTATCCGATTTAGGCCCATGACAGTTGTTGGAAAGGTAATCAAGTGATCTTCAAAAGTCAAGAAGGACGTTTCTTCGAATAAAGAGTCTAACATCATGTTTTCTTAGCAACAAGCTCCGGAGGTCAAATCTGTCTTCTTCCTTTGCACCAAGAATTTGATCTTTTTGACTCCCAACTCTTTTTCCATGTTGTGATTGTGATTTTGTAAGCTCTTAAACATCCTAATTGACATGTTTTGACTTCATCTCCTCCAAAATACCTACAAAGCATGAAAACCTAGTAAAATGTCAATGAACTTAAGAATCAAAACACAAAGTATAAGGAAATTCAATAGGAAAATGCATGAAATTAAGCACTTATCATCAATTCAAGATCACACATCATAATTCGGCACCTTAGGGTCCAAAGATGAATGGCGCAGTCGAAGCAGCTAATAAGAACATCAAGAGGATTGTTGAGAAGATGACAAATGTGTGCAAAGATTGGCATGAGATCCTGCCTTTCGCTCTTCATGCATATCGTACTTTGGTCCGCACATCTACAAGGGCAACACCATTTTCTTTGGTATACGGGATGGAAGCAGTGCTACCTATTGAAGTTGAGATCCCTTCACTTCAGGTTTAGATGGAAGTTGGCCTAGAGGAAGCAGAATGGTTAAAGCTCGTTATGAACAGTTGAATCTCATTGAGGAGAAAAGACTGAAAGCAATTTGTCATGGCAGTTGTATCAGAAAAGGATGATTCGAGCCCACAATAAGAAAGTTCGTCCCAGACAGTTTCGAGAGGGGGAGTTGGTATTGAGGAAAATTCTCCCTATAGTGAAGGACCCGAGAGGAAAATGGGCTCCCAATTGGGAAGGACCTTATGTGGTAAAGAGAGCTTTTTCTGGAGGAGCATTGATTCTAACTCGGATGGATGGAGATGATTTTAGACATCTCGTGAATGCTGATGAACTGAAGAAGTATTATGCTTGAAAAAAAAATGTGTGATGCTGTGCACATGAAAATTTGAATGATTCCAAGTGTAAAAATAGAAATTCTATATATCTATTTCCCCTGAGAATTGCTTTTCAAAGAGAATATTTATGCTTGATATGATGAATGGCCGTTTTTCATATTCCTTCCACTAAAAAGAAATTATCCTTAGTCACCCCTTTGAGCCTTAGAATTATTTCTTTCTTTAAAACCTGATCAAGGATCACACTCTACACTGGAGGGCAAATAAGAGGAAAGATAATCAAAAATCATGGAAAAAAAGAAAGCCATCAGAAAATGTGGCAAATGAAAGCCAACAAAGCAACAAAAAAAAAGTCCAAAAAGGGACAAATGTTTCAAGATTGAGTTCTCCTCAAGAAGTGATCCTTGATCCAATCACCCTTAAACACAGTTTGGGCCTATTTATCCTTTCTTTCTAAACCAAAACCTTGGCCTACATTACATGCTTTAAAAGCCCATTTTGATCAAGCATAGATATTTAATTTGAAAGGTTATTCTCAGAATTTATCCCATCTTTTGAATTGATATTTTTACCTTGGAAGCATTTAGAATTCTCAGATGCATGGTAGAATACAAAAAAAAATGGAAATGAAAAAGAATGTAAAAGGAGAGGTTTAAGCTGAAAACCCGCAAAGGGCGACTTAGTACCGAACGGAGGACACTTGAGTTGAAAACCTGTAAAAGGCAACTCAAGTACTGATCAAAACTTGAATCAATGCTCCGTGTAAAGGGGGAGAAAGTATCTAATAATCAGAGGAAAGGGAACAACTCAGTTTGATGTAACTACAGAAACTAAGAGATTACCCAAGTGAATTGCTCGTTCAAGAGAAATTTTAGATGGTTTGAAAAAGGAGGGGTCCAAGATATTCCGCATCCGGGGCATCTACAGCCTATAACCTTATATTTGTTTCTTATATCCTTGATATTTATTTTTACCATTTTAAAACATTTCTTGCAATAAATTCTTGTTATCCTTTTCATTACAATTTTTGCCTGATTCATACTTTCTTTCATGTACTTTTGAGATGCATTATGGTTGTTATTAAATTGAATGATGATTAGTAATAAAAATCTTTAAATAAAGGGATTTCAAGGTATTACTAAGGAATAGATTTAAATCTTGCGAAAGGTTTGGAAAGTTCACCAAGAAAAGGAAAACAGTGAACGTGGTGGAAACTCCATCACGAAGTCGGAAAATCTGTGAACTTCAGTGAGAGACAGAAGCTGAGATTGTTTGACAAGATATCTTGAGTGAAGAATAGTTTAAGTGGGGTATCAATGAACAATTGAAGACTCTGTGCTGAAGTCATATAATCTGTGAACCTCAAAGAAATCATGGGTTAGAAATTATGGCATAATCATTTGATTGCATTTATTTAGGAAGCATACAATCATTTGCAAAAGCATGGCATTCTCATCATTGCATTTAGCTAACAGTGCAGAAATCAGGAAAACTTGGACTTCCCCAAAGAGAACTCGTTTTGCTTCTCAAAAGATTCAGAGTCTGAAATCGCCATCAAGGTATTTCCTCCTGTTTTAAATTGAATTCGTTTTGTTTATCAGACAAATCGAGCCTTGAGACCGTCGTCAAGGTATTTTTAAACCAAGTTTTTACGACCTCCGGCACCATTTTAAAGACCTTCGGGCACCAGTTTTAAAAACCTTCGGGCACCTGTTTTAAAGACCTCCGGGCACCATTTTAAAGACCTCTGGGCACCATTTTAAAGACCTTCAGGCACCAGTTTTTAAGACCTCCGAGCACCATTTTAAAGACCTTCGAGCACCAGTTTTTTAAGACCTCCAAGCACCATTTTAAAGACCTTCGGGCACCAATTTCTTAAGACCTCCGGGCACCATTTAAAGACCTTCGGGCACCAGTTTTTAAGACCTCCGGGCACCATTTTAAAGACCTTCGGGCACCAGTGTATTAAGACCTCCAGGCACCATTTTAAAGACCTCCAGGCACCAATTTTTTAAGACCTCCGGGCACCAATTTTTAAAGACTTCCTAGTACCATTTTTAAGACCTCCGGGCACCAATTTTTTAAAACCTCCGGGCACCATTTTAAAGACCATCGGGCACCAGTTTTTAGGACCTCCGGGCACCATTTTAAAGACCTTCGGGCACCATTTTTTAAGACCTCCGGCACCATTTTAAAGACCTTCGAGCACCAATTTTTTTAAGACCTCCGGGTACCATTTTAAAGACCTCCGGGCACCAATTTTTTAAGACCTCCGGGCACCATTTTAAAGACCTTCGGGCACCAATTTTTAAGACCTCTAAGCACCATTTTAAAGACCTTCGAGCACCAGCTTTTTAAGACCTCCAGGTACCATTTTAAAGACCTTCGGGCACCAATCTTTTAAGACCTCCGGGCACCATTTTAAAGACCTCCGGGCACTAATTTTTTAAGACCTCCGGGCATCAATTTTTTAAGACCTTCGGGCACTATTCTTAAGACCTTCGGGCCCAATTTTTCTTTTTTAAAAAATCGAATTCGTTTCCTTAAGACAGGTCGAGCCTTGATTAGTCAGGGAATTCAATATAAGGATAAATCTTCAATTTACAGTAATTTTTCTTTTTGAAAATCGAATCCATTTCCTTTAAGACGGGTCGAGCCTTGTTTAGTCAGGGAATTCAATTTAAGGACAAATCTTTAATTTACAGCTTTTTCAAAAAAAAAATATGAAAAAAGTAAAAAGAAACCCCTTTTCCCTTTCCTTCACATGTGATTTCACTGACCGTACAAAATTAGTGTTTGTTTATCTTTGCCTGATTCCTGATTCTCAGCAATAGCCAAAGAGGGGCAGCTGTAGACACCTAATTTTGTACGGACCACTAAGATAGGTATGTTTTCTTCCTAAATTGATGTTTTCGAGTATAAAAAGACTTTTTTCATCCTGCAGGTGGTACTCCGAGACTTATTTTAAAAGGGCGAGCATAAAAGGTCAAACTTGAAAAAAGTCAACCCCAAAAAAGTCAACCCCAGAAAGTCAACTATTGAAAAAGTCAACCCACTTTCAAAATCAAGATTTTAAGTTCAATTGAAAAATGGCTAAAGCATTTTGATAATCCAAGGTCTACATTGAAAGATATGGAGTTCGAAAGTTGGGATTTGGAGATTCAGTAGAAAGGAAACCCTAATCCGAGAAATTTGGGGAAAAGTGCTTAAACGATCAAATTGGTCGAAATTGAAGGTTCCAAATGAAAGATAAGCACTGACTACGGGTAATAGATAAGCCACTTGCAAGAAAAACCGAAAGAAAAGTCAATCCGGGAGAAAACCGAGAATTAGGGTTTTTAGTAGATTTCAGTGAAATCAGGAAGAAACACAGAAATGGCCCAACTTGGTAAGACCAACGCCCCCAATGGATGAGGAATGATTAAAAAATGATAGCCCAAGGCTCAGTTTGAATAAAATCTAAAAATCATACTTGTTTTGAGCAAAACCGGGTTTCGAAGGGCAAAATTGGAAAATTTGAGAAAATAGCAAATGGACTCCAAAAATTCTAAAAATTTGCAAATCTCATTTTTAAATCATTTTAAAGAGATTGGAAAAATAAAATCTTGATTCGGAGTTCGTTTGCAAAAATGGCCAAATCCCGGGCTTCTTATGTAGTAATTCAAAAAGGGAAATCCCGAAAAAATAGCAAATGAGCTCCAAATCTTTTGAAATTTTGAAAATCTCATTTTTAAATTATTTGGAAGAGACTGGCGAAAGAAAATCTTGATTCGGAGTTTGTTTGCAAAATGGCCAAATCCCGGGCTTCTTTTGTAGTAATTCAAAAAGGAAAATCCCGAAAAAATAGCAACTGAGCTCCAAATCTTCTGAAATTTTGCAAATATCATTTTTAAATTATTTGGAAGAGATTTTCGAAATAAAATCTTGATTCGGAGTTCTTTTGCAAAATGGCCAAATCCCGGGCCTCATATGCAATAATTCAAGAAGATAAATCCTGAAAAAATAGCAAATAAGCTCCAAAAATTCTGAAATTTTACAAATCTCATTTTTAAATTATTTGGAAGAGATTGGAAAAATAAAATCTTGATTCGGAGTTCGTTTGCAAAATGGCCAATCCCAGGCCTCCTATGTAGTAATTCAAGCTGATAAATCCCGAAAAAATATCAAATGAGCTTCAACAATTATGAAAACTTCCAGATCACACTTTTAAATTATTTGGAAGAGATTGGTGAAGAAAAATCTTGATTTGGAGCTCGTTTAAAAAATGGTAAAATGTGGGGGCATAAAAGGGCATTTTTGGAAGAAAAAATCCAAATAAATAGCAAAAGGACTCGGATAATTTTGAAAACTTCCAGAACTCAATGTTTTATTATTTTGGAAGTATTAAAAAATTAAATATTGAATTTGGAGTCCGTTTGATATTTATTTGCATCCGGGGGGCAAAACGGTCATTTCACCCATGCAACCGAAAAGGGCTTCATTGGGCCTTTCAAAAAATCAAACTTGGGCTGAAAAATAGAAGTGCTGGCCTGCCCAGGCCCAAAGGAAGGAGGAAGCTTCTGATTTTTCAATCAAATGGCTAAAATTTAAGAGTTAGTTAGAGATTCTCTTTGATCAAGCCATGATGATTAAGCCACATAGGCCAAGAGAGATGTCAACATTATTCCTGAACAGCTATAATTTGGGACAGCTGATATGCTAATCTAAAGGTGGTAATTTCTTGATTTTTTCACCTTGAATTATTAGCCATTTGATGAAAAATTGGTTACAAAAAAATGACAACATCCTTGTATGTTTTAAGGGACCATTCGGCCAGCATAGGGGAGAAGTCAGATTTTTCATTTTTACATTTCATTTTTCTGAGTTCTTTTAGTTTTTACTTGGTTTTTCTCTCCTTGGTTGAAAGCAAAAAAGAAAAAGTTTAGAAAAGAAAGGAAAGTTTGAAGAGATAAAGCTTGAAATATAGCTTCTTGAGGTTGCTCTTGAGCACCAACTCTTGCACTTTCTTGATTTTCCATTCTTGTTTTTGCTATTTTGATTACTATTTGGTGAGTTTCCATTTTAAATAAAAGTTTTTTATTGTTCTTCTTAAGTTCTTCCTTCATCTCTTTCTTAAATATATTTTTTTCAATTTTTTTTTAATATACTCACCATGGCCGAATGGCCTACATTATTTATTTAAGTTGCTGTTTTTGTTTATTTTATCATATTGTTTATGTTATTTTCTTCGATCTTGATGTTTTAAATGTTATGTTACTTCATATACTTGAGTTATATTTTAATTTGGTTGTTTTGTGTGTTGTTATTTATGATTTAAATATCATGTTCTTGCATTTTTAATTTTCTGTTTTCATGATGTTTAAATTTGAGCATGTTTTAGATTTAGTATATCAAGTGTTTGTGAAAATGCTTGTGTGGTTTTTGCATGATTTGAGTTTTATATCTTAGTTGAGCATGTTTTAGATTTAGTATATTAAGTGTTTGTGAAAATGCTTGTGTGGTTTTGCATGATTTGAGTGTTATATTTTAGTTGAGCATGTTAGTATACCAAGTGTTTGTGAAAATGCCATGCTTGTTGGAGCTTGAGGCCATTTGGCTACTCCATGTGTTTTGCATTGTGTGTTGCATTTTTGCCATGTTAGTTGGTAGGTTTTTGCATTTGCATGACATATGATTTAGTTTTGCATGCTAGTATACCAAGTGTTTGTGAAAATGCCATGTTTGCTAGTTACATTATTCCATTCGGCCACCCTTGGAATTTTTGCATTTTATGTGCATTCTTGCCATGTTAGTTGATAGGTTAGCATTTGCATGATATATGGTTGAGTTTTTAGTTTAAGCATGCTTTGTGTTTGTGAAAATGCCATGCATATTTTAGTTATTAAGTTAGGTTTATTTGCCATGCATGTTCATGCATTTTAGGTCTAGGTTGCATTAAATGCCATGCAAGTTCATTTAGGTCTAGGTCACTATATGAATGCCATGCATTTTTTTCATGACATTTAGGTTTAAATTCATGCATTTCATGCACTATGTTTGCTGTATTGTTTCATGCATTTCATGTTCATGCCACTTGAATAATGACTTAGGCCAATTAATGGTTCAAAGTCATGCTCTCTTGAGCACACTTGTGGAAAATTAAGTTTTGTCAAATTGATTATTCTACCTTTGTGATTTTTTTTTACTTAGCCCATTTTTATATAACTTTCAAAAAGTCCTAGCTATTGTTTGTGAGTCATTTTATGAGTCTTAAATATTTTTACTTTGATTTTTAAATGATTTTATCAAAGGCAAAAATGTGTTTTGACAAAACAATTTTTTCACCCAGTACTCATACATTTTCGATTTTTCTGGGAATTCATCTTTAATCAGAAAATTAAGCCGATTTTTTTCCGTGTAGTTTTACATGTTCTGAGTCTCTAGTATTTTTTTCAGAACTTTTTGAATTTTTAAAAATAGGGTAAAAAATCGTGGCTTAAAACTGGATAGTGGAGTCAGAATTGAATTTAAAGAAAAATCATTTTTCTGTTTTGTTTAAGTTACTTAGAGTGGGCTGATTAGGAGGGTTAGCTACTGACTTAGGGTAGTTTCTAAGTTTTTTTTAAACTCTAAAAATGGTTTTTCAAGTCTCGGGTTAAAGGTAGTCAAGTCCGGATTTTTAAACTTAGGAAATTAGAGCCATTTTAAAAAAGATTTAGCCCAGTTTTTACTTTTAATTCAAGCTTTTCAAAATTGTTTTCAAACAATCACAAAGTATTTTGGTTTTAGAATATTTAATTTGACATATTTTCCTAAGGTAGCCGGATATCTTTTTAGATATACGAATTTCCTTAATTAAAGGAAAAAATACATTTCATGCATTGCATTTTTCATATTCATGCATTTTATATAATATGTGATTCTTGCTATAATAATTTCTATGATATTGTTATTATTTTGATTTATATTTTTTGATGTTATATGGTTTTGAATATTTCATGATATCCTATGTTTTTATTTAGTTATTTTTATTTAGCATATACTATGTTCATGCATTATTATTTTCATGCATATTATATGATAGCATTATTTTATTCCATGTCATTTAAATTAGATGCCATATCATTCATATTTGTCATGTCATTTAAATCATTTCATTTCATTTAGGATATATTATGTCATCTAGAATATTTTATTTCATTTAGATTATATCATATGACTTAGGATATTGCATTTCATGTAGAATATATTATATTATCTAGGTCATTTCATTTCATTTCATTTAGGATATATTATGTCATCTAGAATATTTTATTTCATTTAGATTATATCATATGACTTAGGATATTGCATTTCATATAGAATGTATTATGTTACATAGGTCATTTAATTTCATTTAGAATATATCATATAACTTAGGATATTTCATTTCATTTAGGATATGCTAAGGCATTCAAATCATGTCATGTCATTTAGGTTGCATTATATTATTTAGATTTTGCTATGTCATTTTATTTATGTCATGCATATACATATTCATTTCTTTTAAATGTTTTCAAAAAAAGATAATGGTTTTCAATAAAATAAAGATATTCCCGAGTTAAAATAATTCATGAGTTCTCTGCCGGGTTTGCTGGGGAGGATATCATCAATTATTATTAATAACGGAATATCTTCTTTAAAAAGAGAATGATTCGGAAAATTTTCCAAAATTAATAAAAATTTCTATATTTTGCCACGTTTGTTGGGGAATATAGGAAAATTTTGAATTTATAAATTCTGGATCATTTTCAATTAAAAATGGAATTATTTTTCTTTAAATTGGGAATTAACTTGAAATACTAAATTTAAAACCGACTTTTTTACCGAGACTTGAGATAACACGTGATTAATAAGGTACCGTTTTATACGGGCGTTGTGGGGGTGCTAATCCTTCCCCGCACGTAACCGAGTTCCGAACCCGTTTCTTTGATTTCTCTGGTTAAAACGCAGACTTGAAATTGGTTTTTAAAATGTTTTAATTAATTTTTAAAATATTTTATAAAACCAGTTTTAATAGGTGGCCGATCACACCTAGCTATAAAAGATTGGTGGCGACTCCATGTCTTTTTCAAGGTCATTTTCAAAACCTTCATTTTGCAAGAGGAATCAAGTCGACTTTTCCTCGATTTTTTTAAAGTCACGCTTAACAATAATAAAGTCTTGCGATGAGACTCGTTATTTTTTAGGTTGCTACAGCAACCAAGGAGAAGTGTTGAATGTAGTGGCTGACATTGCTGTAACTTGTTTATTTTAAAGTCTTAAGTTATTTTGTTGTTTAGGTGATTACTTGTATTCA
Source organism: Fremontodendron californicum (assembly GCA_030761205.1). Classification (NCBI taxonomy): domain Eukaryota; kingdom Viridiplantae; phylum Streptophyta; class Magnoliopsida; order Malvales; family Malvaceae; genus Fremontodendron; species Fremontodendron californicum. The sequence goes on from JAULJL010000037.1 coordinate 9,722,966, forward strand.
TTGATATGTCAGTGTTAGTTGGTGACCTTTTGTATAAGTTTTTTGGTTCAATTATGCTGCAAGTAGGTGGAAAATGACTCTTGTAGCAGTTGGTATTTGGTAGAACATTTTTTGTGATAAAATGTAACTTGATGAATGGATGAATATACAAGTTTTTACAGCAGAAAAATTTTCTCCAAAAAGCTCTCTTGTTTTGCTCTCTTTTCTCAAGTAGTTAGTGTTCAACAGACTACATTCTCTTGATCAAATCAAACAGTTTTGCTATATTGCTTCTTTAACTTTTCTATCTCATTGGATAAGAGTTTTAGGAATAGAAAAGGGAGGAGTAGAATGGTGAAACTGTTGAAAGTAAGATGATTGGTGACTGTAAGGTAATAAGTTTATTTCCTTTAGACTCCATGAAGTAGGTGCCAATAGGAAAATTAATATTATAATAGGATGTTCTATATTTTATTTTCCTCCATGGTGCTCAAGTGTATCACTATTTAATGAGTGGTTCGACTTACAAACGAAAGGAGTGGTTCATGTTGAAGGAAACAAAGATATGCCTTCAAAGCTAAGCAGCTGAAAATCTAAGTAGAATTTCATTCATCTTCTGCGAGAGTAAAGAATATGACTTGTAGCTGTGGGAAAAAAACTTTAATTATTTCATGTCCCAAATTGCAAAAAATAAACATGTGAAAAGACATTCCCTCTTTGTTGAAGTGGAATTTAGTGTAAACATCAAAATTTTGCTTTTCAAACACTCTCTCTTTGTTCTTTCAGGGACAACTGTTGAGGTTCTGCCCAGGCTATTTAAAATCAAATATGACAGTGGTACTTTGGAGGAGCTTCTTTCTGTTGATATGCCTTGTGAATATCATAATGAAAATGATCAAATTGTCCTTGACTATGCAAAAGCAATACAAGAGAGTGGTTTTGAGCATCTTCGTGTAGTACGGGAAGGTCAACTTCGTATTGTTTTCTCTCCAGATCTAAAGGTTTGGAGATGCTAAATCCTGTGTTAAAGGAGGGAGGCTATAACTTCTAATTGGTTGACATTTTGTTTATCTTGTCCATGCTATCTAGATTTGCTCTTGGGAGTTTTGTGCACGAAGGCACGAGGAGCTTATCCCTCGAAGATTGATAATACCTCAGGTATACGTATACAAGTTGGTGCTTTATGTGTCTGATGTAAATTTACGTGCTTAAGTAGTAGTCTTGCAACATCCTCTCATGGAGTAGTTATGAACGTAAATTAACCTGACTTTGTTAAGCCTTCCTGTAATGCTTGCACATTAAAAATCATTATTCATTGCTGAGTAACTTCCACTCATCTTCATTCTAAAAGAACATAAATAAGCCTGATGTTTATTTTAGAAATGGGGGACACTGGGAGAAGTAGAAGGTGAAGGAAAAAGATTATGCATCCCCCCCCCCCCCCACTTCAAGCCTCGAAAAGAAAAAAAAAAAATTTCTTTGGGGTGGGGAGTATGTTTGGAGAACCGGAGGATGTGGGTATGATTTTTTTCCCTGCTCTTTTTGTGTTTGCTTTATCTTCTCTGCTGGAGGTGTTAAGGGTGGTGAAATGGATTTTGATGAACTGAAGAGCATTCTTTCGTAGATTTAATGAAGCCTGTTACCTGATACAAGTTGGGGAAGAGCTTCATTTTCATAGACTTTGATAATTAATTAATTAGTGGATTCCAGGTAAGTCAACTTGGAGCTGCTGCACAGAGTACCAAGCATCAGCACAGAATGCATCATCCAACTTATCTGCAGCGGATTTACAGAGTAACTGTAACAGGTGAGTTTTATATTCTTATTAGATCAGTCTCATAGTTAATGGCTTATCCTCTCTCTGCGGCCCTGTAAAACGTGAGTTATTTATTCATAACTGTGACATGAATATACACTAAAAGGTCTTTCAAATCATTAGAGAAAGTTTGTTATAATAAGTTATTAAGGTAATTTTTTTTATTATCTTGCAAATGTTGTTGTAAATCAGCTGAATACCATTGAATTTTCTACTTTAAAGCAAGTAAAATAAAATGTTACTGGGTAACCCTTGCCCAAGTTATATGCCCTAGGATATATAAGCTTATTTTTGTGTCCCTTCTCATCCAAATCCTGCTGCCACCCTCAAGCATCTCCTCTCCCTCTCTTTCTCCTATTTAATTTAAGACATAGATCAGAAGCAATCACGTGAGACAAGCAATGATGGCTATTGTGACACTCAGGCTGCTCTCACTCCTTTTCTTTTCTTTTCTCTTGCTCTACTTCCTCTTAGTGAACTCAGATCTTCTCATCTCTCAGGTCAAAGCAGCACCACCCTAGATGGCTTTGTCATTGATGGTGTTGTTATCTTCTTTTCGTCCTTCTTTTGTTTTGAATTCCCTGTATCCAGCCATGTTCGTACTGTATCTGAATTTTACAAACAAAAAAAATAATAAAAACTCTTTTATTCTATGCCATATCCAACTGTTTTGAATTTTTGTATGTTGGCATATTTGAGGCATGTCCACATCCAACACAGACATCAGGGCTGTGTCCATTCATGCTTCCTAGATTCATTCTGAATTGAAAACCATAAATTCTTTATTGCAATTCTTTTTTGGTAGTTCTAAGGAGTAAGGATTGGTGATAGAAGGAAAACTTGAAGAAGGTAACATTCATGGATTAAAGCACACTGGATCAAATGGACAAGTGCTAAGCAGTTTCCTGCCAGTTTGAAGTGTATGGTATTGGTTTCTGTAGGGTAGTTACAGGACAAAACATCCATAAGATGGGTCTAGCTGAAATGGAGATGTTGGCATGTCATTTAAGAAAAGCTAGACTACAAGATGAAAATATTGGTTAGAATGTGAGGGTGGCACGAAATGAGGTGAATTAAGAGAAGGATAACTTAAATGTTTTACTCATGTGCAATATAGACCTAGGGATGCTCCCATATTCCCATGGACAAGAGTGATTTGATTCAATTAGGACTAAAGTCGATGTATATAAGGATGATGCTGGGAAAGTGATTAGAAAGGACTGGATTGATGTCTTTGGATCTTTCAAAGGATATAACCTTTAGATCAAGTGGAGTAAACAAAATGATTTCATGTATGCGATCCCAAACTTTTTGGGAGTGAGACATAGTTGGGTTGAGTGTAGATGATAGTTTGAACATGTTTTAAATAAGGGTTTGTATTTGATGCACTGACAGTGTATAACTTCATACACTGTCAGTGAATAAGATGATGCCACCTCATTATAAAGTTTAAAAAATAAATACAAATTATTTTATTTTTAATGAGTTGTCAATCATCTGGTTCACTGACAGTGTATGAAGTTATACACTGTCAGTGCATCAAAATTAAATCCTTAAATGCCCCCATAAAGCGGTGTACTTGGAGGACATCTAACTGAAGGTGATGTAGAAGTGGTGTTATTGCAATGAAGACCATTTCATCTTTACCTGACACACATACGTGGAATGATCTGAAGATTTCATTCATAATGGGACTAATACGGCTTAAACCTTACTATTTTTCTTTTTTCTTTTTTTTTTTTTTTTTTTTGTATTTTGGTGGTGACATTAATTAGTTATCGCATAAATGCTGTACTGATTTAAAAATGAATTACTAAACAGATGAGGCTTATCACTGTAACGGGTTTTAAGCTTGATGAGATTTATAGGCCCTTAAATCAATGGAAATGATTAGCTGCAAAATCCTTTTTGTGATTAACATTATTTTTAAACCCTCCCCCCAAAAAAAGTAAAATATGTTTTGTTACATGGGTGCTCACCCTCGGGTCTGTCACCATTCTATGAGAGTTTAGATGAGATTAATAATTTTTCTTTAGCCTACTTTTCTCTCCATCCACAAATGTGCCTTCTCTGGCTGATGTTTTCTCGATTCTCATATCATCTTACATGAAGCACAAATTCAAAGCTAAAGGCTGGATAGGTGACAGTTCACAGCTTAGCTTAAGTGGAATTTTAAGTTACTTTGTACTTGATTTAGGGTTTGTTTGGTTATAAACGAGCCCTTAGTGAGGCACGATTGGGGTACTTTTGTGCTTCAATCACGCCATTTGAGCCATTTGACAAAAGGGACTAGCACGGCCTCATCGTGCTGGTCTCTTTTTTCTCCACTGGAGCTTGAAGCTCAATGGAGAAAAAGACCCTCCCACCATAAGGTCTTTTACCTTTAAAACCTTTATATAATAAACTAATAAATATATTTTATAATAATATGAATTAATTAAAATTAAATAATTATATAAAAATTAAATAAAAATATTATTTGATATATCATTTTATTTTTATTAATTTTTATTTATCTATTTATAAAATAATTATTTCATAAAAATTTAATTTGATAATTTTTAATTATTTATTAATTTTATAAATAATTAATAATTTAAAAGTTTTATTATATACACATTTTAATTTAAAATCCTTAATAGTAATTTTTTTCTCACTATAATTCACCTCACTGCCACCGCTGCTTTTGCATCCAAATACATTCCGCAACTGATTTTAATCTCACCTTTATAGTATCCAATCTCATTGCTATAGTAACTAATCTCACTTCCACCGTTATTTTTAATCTCACCGTCAATCCAAATGGATCCTTTGTTAGATAATTATTAATGTTATGAAGATTACATCCATATTTATCCCATTTAGCTATCATTATCTTGTAAATATATCATCTCATCATCTCTATCCTTAGCTCTAAGTTACTGTACTTATCTAGTTCTCTTCCTCACTCACTGTAATTACCACTATATAAGCCTGTCACTGCATTGTTCTAATAACAAGTCTTTTCACCGAAACATACTCTTCTTCCTTGTCCACATTTCATATGGCATCAGAGCTATAACTACTCTAAAGAGTTCATTTTTCGATCCTTAAGCAATTTTTTTTTCCTGTGCAAATGGCCACCTCTGTCAACTCTTCCACTGCCAACACTCCAAACACAAATCAAAGATCAACCAGCCTTCCTTCTTCCACCATTATATCAACTGATCACATGCATCAGCTTGTCACTATCAATGCTCCAGCTCAACTCCCCATCAAACTCACTTCTCTAAATTTTCCATCATGGCGTGGACAGTTCAATTCCCTCCTCATTGGCTACAAGCTCGTAGGATACATAGATGGATCCCTCCCTTGTCCAGCTGAATTCATTTCTGATGCAACAACTGATCCTCCACAAATGATGTCTAATCCTGCCTATGAACATTGGATCAGACAAGATCACTTGCTCCTCAATGGCATTATATCCTCAACCTCTGAAACTGTAGTGCCCTTCATTGCCTCTTCTCAATCATCCAAACAGGCGTGGGAAAAAATCCAAAGCATGTATGCAAATAAATCCAGATCAAGAATGATGAACTTGAAAGAAAAACTTACCAAGCCTCGAGGTACAAAATCTATTTCCGAATACTTTCAGCTGCTTAGAAATGTATCTGATGAATTGGCACTAATTAACTCACCTGTTAGTGATGATGATTTGGTAATCCATGCCTTAAATGGTCTTGGTCATGAATTTAAAGAAATATCAGTTGCCATTCGTGCCAGAGAATCCTACATTTCTTTTGAAGAATTGCTAGACAAAATCACAGACTATGAAGAAGCATTAAAGCTTCAAGAAACTGCTCCTGACATTGTTGTTCCCACTGCTCATTTTGCTGCAAAACCTACATACTCTAACAATGACAGGTTCAGGCGTAGTGGACATCACTCTAACAACCAAACTCAAAAACGCCATTATCCTGGAAATCTGTCTGCTACCAAAGTGACCTGCCAATACTGTGACAAACCTGGTCACTCAGCCAAAAACTGCTTCAAAATCAAACCAAGACAAACTAATCCAGTTGCTCATCATGCTGCTAGCTCTACTGCCCATGCAAACTGGCTTGTTGATTCTGGTGCCTCCCATCATGTAACCTCCAATCTACAGAATTTAAATCTATCCTCAGATTACAGAGGATCTGAAGCACTCTTCATTGGTGATGGTTCTGGTCTTCCAATCACTCACACTGGTTCAACTCTCTTAAACTCTTCAACTCACTCATTTAACTTAGACAATGTCCTGTGTGTTCCCAAAGCAAATAAAAATCTCATTTCTGTATCTCAATTATGCCACACTAATCAAGTTTCTGTTGAATTTTATCCTACATGTTTTTTGGTGAAGGACCTACACACGAGGAAACCACTTGCTCGCGGCCTGAATAACGATGGTGTCTATGAATTTCCATCAACCGAACCACTCATCAAGTCCCCTGCTCTTGCATCTGTTGGAATAAAAGCTAGTTCATCTATCTGGCATCAACGAACTGGTCACCCATCATCTTCTGTTCTTCACCAAGTACTCAGCAAAAACTGCCTGCCCTGCTCATCCTCAGTCTCAACCTCAAAAATGTGTAACTCATGCTGCTGCAATAAGAGTCACAGACTTCCATTTCATGTATCTAGTTTAGTTAGCAAAGCACCATTAGATCTTATATATACCGATGTATGGGGACCTGCAAAAATTTCTTCCATTGATGGTTTCAAATATTATGTTGCCTTTGTACACCACTACACTAGATACATTTGGCTTTATCCTTTGAAAAACAAATCAGATGTCAGTGTCTTATTTCCCAAATTTAAGTCGATGGTTGAAAACTATTTTCATACTCCTATTGTTTCCATTTTCACTGACTGTGGTGGTGAATTTGAAGCCTTAAATAATGTACTTACCTCCTTTGGCATTCAACACCTTAAAACACCACCACATACACCTCAACACAATGCCATAGTAGAAAGAAGACACATGAGCATTGTAGAAACTGGTCTTACCTTGTTACATACTGCCTCCATGCCAATCCAGTACTGGTCTTATGCCTTTCTCACTGCAGTCTACCTCTTAAACAGACTTCCTTCTCCAGTGTTAAATAACAAGTGTCCTTTTGAACTCCTTTTTAAACAAGAACCAAACTACTCTAAGCTCAAAGTTTTTGGATGTTTATGTTATCCCTGGTTAAAACCTTATACACCACACAAACTAGCACCCAAATCAACACCTTGTGTCTTCCTAGGGTATTCCAAGTCCCAGAGTGCATATTTCTGTCTTGACACTAATACTGGCAAAATATATACTTCTAGGCATGTTCTTTTCAATGAAACAAATTTTCCTTTTGCTGCACCAGAATCCAAATCCACCAACTCGAGCAACACCTATGTATCATGGAATTCTGCATTTGATTTACCACCAAACTCCCCAAACACTATCCCTATTTCCACATCAAGCACACAAAGTACTCTCTCTAACCTTGACACAGTAATGGCTGCCACAGATACAGATGCCTCAAAGTCAGCTTCATCAGTACCTTCCTTCACACATCCTTCAGATCGAGAGCAAGTGGTGTCCTCCTCAACACTTCACTCATCCTCAACTCAGGTACCAACACACTCTTCTGTTCCTTTACCTGTTCGAACTCACACTATGACAACTAGGTCTCAGAATAATATTTTTAAGCCTAAAAAGCTGTTTGCTGTATCCAAACACCCCTTACCTGATGCAATTGAACCTACCAGTGCCTACAAAGCACTAACACAGCCTCACTGGAAGCAAGCCATGTTAGATGAGCTTGCTGCACTATCTCAGAATCATACATGGGATCTTGTCCCTCCTCCACCTGACAAAAATATTGTCAACTGCAAATGGGTCTTTCGAATAAAAAGACAATCTGATGGCACTATATCCAGGTATAAAGCTCGACTAGTGGCAAAGGGTTTTAATCAAAGGCCTGGTTTAGACTACTCTGAGACATTCAGCCCTGTTATCAAACCTGTTACAGTTCGATTAGTACTGTGCATCGCTGCCACTCATGGATGGCCACTTCATCAACTTGATGTCAACAATGCTTTCCTCCAAGGATCCTTATCTGAAGAAGTTTTCATGAAACAGCCACCTGCCTTTGCAGACAAGGACAAACCTCACTATGTCTGCAAGCTCCACAAAGCCATCTATGGTCTGAAGCAAGCCCCACGAGCCTGGTACAAAGCTCTTAGCTCCTTTTTACTCTCTTATGGCTTCACCAACTCTATATCAGATCCATCCATATTTATCTTTGCAAAAGATGGCAATCTAGCTTACATGCTTGTTTATGTCGATGACATTATTATTACTGGGAACACCACTGGTTTTCTATCCACTTTTATCTCAGCACTCTCATCCAGGTTCTCAATCAAAGATCTTGGTAGTCTCCATTACTTCCTCGGCATTGAAGTGCTTCCTACATCAACAGGTCTGTTTCTTTCTCAGCATAAATACATCACTGATCTTCTTCAAAAAACCAACATGGATGGTGCCAAAGAGTCAGCAACTCCACTATCTACTTCAGTCTCCCTACAACTGTTTGATGGATCCCCTGCTGCCAGTGAAACGGATTTTCGGCAAATTGTTGGTGCTCTACAATACTTATGTCTCACCCGTCCAGACATAAGCTTTGCAGTCAACAAGTTGTCCCAATTTATGCATAAACCATCTCACATTCACTTCACAGCGTTAAAAAGAATTCTTCGATACTTGAAAGGCACACTGTTTCATGGCTTGAACATCACCAAAGCTACTCCTATTACACTTTCAGTATTTACAGATTCAGATTGGGCAGGTAATGTTGATGACAGGACCTCCACATCTGCCTATCTCATTTATCTTGGAGGTACGCCCATCTCCTGGAGCTCCAAGAAACAAAAAACAGTAGCTAAGTCATCCACTGAAGCTGAGTTTCGAGCTATAGCAACAGCTGTCTCTGAACTCACTTGGATCCAGTCTTTACTATCTGAACTGCACTATCATCTCCTCTCCAAACCAACAGTGTATTGTGACAATCTTTCTGCCACCTATACTTGCAAAAATCCAGTCTTTCACTCAAGGATGAAACACTTAGCACTGGACTATTTCTTTGTTCGAGAGAAAATTGCACAAAATCAACTCTCAATCACTCACATTTCAACTGTTGATCAGCTAGCAGACCTGCTCACAAAACCACTGTCCAAGACCAGACTTCAACATCTTCTATCCAAGATTGGTGTCTCTGATGGTTCCACCATCTTGCGGGGGAATGTTAGATAATTATTAATGTTATGAAGATTACATCCATATTTATCCCATTTAGCTATCATTATCTTGTAAATATATCATCTCATCATCTCTATCCTTAGCTCTAAGTTACTGTACTTATCTAGTTCTCTTCCTCACTCACTGTAATTACCACTATATAAGCCTGTCACTGCATTGTTCTAATAACAAGTCTTTTCACCGAAACATACTCTTCTTCCTTGTCCACATTTCATATCCTTAACCAGTGGTTTCCAATTACATACATATGAGGTTTTTAAGAGCATGAAGGATTTGATTGATTATAGCCAAGAGAGAGGGATGGGACCTATTGGTATTGTTCATAAATTATGTTCTTCCAATATTTATGATCATTATTCATGTTCACTAATTTATTAAAAAGCCTTCTTGTTCATCAATTGGTGTTTTTCTGATGCTGCTGATCTTCCTGGCCTATCTAAGCCCCTAAAAATTAGGTAGAGCCGCAAGAAACCTGGGAATATGTTGGCTCAGGTTGTCATCCCCTATGTTGCTCCGTGTCTTGAAGTACGCGTGTTCGATACCCGTGTTCGACACCCGTGTCCGACACATATTCGGACATAGGTATGAAGATATGATCCTCCAAAAGCGTTTCAAATACATGAAAAACTTAGAAAAAAATTTAACATACCCGTGTCAGACACATACCCATATCCGACACTCACACCAGAATCCGAGTAACATAGGTCATCCCTTGTAACAATCCCAAAGTCCCTTAGTTGATAGAGGCTCCAAATGATCCCCACCCAGATTTCAAGTTCAAATCAATGAACTCTGGGTGGCTCATTGATGTGCCCAAGCTAATGTGGGATAATATTCCACCAGAGACCAGACACCTTGACTAGATTTTACAACTGGATCAATGCTAGCTATATTTGGATTTAAAACTTAATGCAGTTTCTTTTAACTAAGAGATCAAACTGGCTTATCAGGGCTGTTTTAATGGGCATTATATGCCGTTTAGGAGGATTACTCGCTTCTGTTTATAACACGGACTGAGCTTGAGGCCCTGAGAATACTTCTATTGCATTGGCTTCTTATGTTTTTTGTTTTATTTTTCCTAGTGTTGAAGAAGGTTGTCATAAATTTCTCCGATAATGTTAATGAATCAAAATTATGTTGGAAACCTTGAAATGTCACAAGTAGCCTTGTCATTGATCTGTCTCTTTTCTCTTTCAATTGGTTGTAGTAGTTTTCACTTTGCCTTAAGACATTGGTAATTTTTTTGATTCATGTTCAGAAAGTCTGGCCAAGTTCCCAAGGAGTTCTCCATCCTCTGCACAGCATAATTCAGCTCAGCAAACCTGAGGAGCGGAAGCAAATTACTGGAGAAAGTGCAAATAATGATCCTCATTCAGTACAATCAACTGTTCTGCAGCCTTCTACAAGTAAGGGTGTTGCTAGTGTAAACAACTCCCAGAGTGCACCATCCACTTCTACATCTGCTACCACCATTGTTGGGTTTCTCTGACGGAATTCCATGAATTCTAGGACTCAAAACCAGACCTATGTTACTCGGAGTATCGAATACGGGTATCTGTCCGATAAGAGTATGTTCAATTTTTTAAAAGTTTTTCCATGTATTTGGAAGGTCGTTTGAAGATCATATTCCCGTACCCATGTTCAGATATATATCGGATACGAGTGTCGGACACGAATACTTCAAAAAAAAATAAGAGTCGGAGCAACATTTATCCAAACAGTCCTATGCTGGAACCCCAGTTCGGATCCCATCTGCATGGTCCTCTACTACTTTGCCACCTACTCAACCAAATCCCTCTTCACCCTTCTCATCTCCCTCCCCAAAGTTCTCATAATGAGTTAGCTCCTTCAACCACTGCAAAGCATGTCAATTCAGCAAATTCATCCACACAAATTCCACCGCAGCAGTCATCTCAGTCAAGTGAAGTTGACCCCAATGAGTCTCAGAGCTCTGTTGAAAAAACCATTCAAGAAATAATAATTTCATTTCATAACAGTATGGTGAAGCAGGTAGCATGGTCAGTGTTGGTTCTGTAGGGAATAACTTGAAGAACAATAATGGGTTTCCACAGGTGAGTGGCAGCTGCCTGATGGGGAATGGGTTCAAAAATAACAATTCAGGCATTGGAGGTGGAGGATTAGGGAACTTGAGTGGTAAAATGGGTCTTTCACCCAATCCAACTGGTATGAGATCTGCCATTGGGAACAACCCTTTGAATTTCACTGTAAGGTGAACAATCAGCAACAAGAATTAGCTAATAGATTACTGAATGGGCTTGGAGCAGTAAATGGCTTTAATAACCTTCAAATTGATTGGAAATCCCCCTAAATTTAGCTTTGTTGACTACGCTTTTAGGAATTTGATGAGGTTTGTGGTGGTAATACCTTGAGTTTGGATTGGTGGATGTCTTCAACCTGTAACTCAGCCTCGGCAGTTGAATGGTGAATTGTTTACATTTTCTTTTGATTCCCTTAACCCCATTGTCTACAGTGTGCGTGCTTCTATGGTTCCCTTTTGAACGTCTGTGTAATGTATATGGTTATAATATTATTATTAGATAGGGCATCTTCTTTTTGTGTAACAACAGGTGCCAAAAGGGAATTCACCCTGAGGCTTTCCAAGAATAGCTTCCAATTATTGTTTCTTTCTCATTAAATTTTGTATGCATAATTGAATATCTATTATATACGCAGCCACAAAAAATAAAAAAAATAAAAATATTACTTGTGTTATATTTGATGGATTAATTTTTTAACAGTTTGTTTTGAATCATGAATGATGTTCCAAAATTTTCAACAGGGCGTAAAATGAATTCTTGTCAACGGAACAATGACAGGGAGGCTTAAGATTTCATTTCATGCCCATCTGACATAATAAACACCATTCGCTAGTATACAATTACAAACCACTGCTTCTTTCTTTCCAACTAAATTATTGGTCCCCACCCCCACCATCTTATATTTTTGTGGTTTTTTCAAGCTTGTTTCTTGCTACCAGCCAGAATTCGTTGGATTTGAAGCCCTCGGCTGAAAGCTTGGTTGAACAGCAGCCTGGTCTGGAATTCTGAAACGAAGGGGAACCAAGCCAATATAGCAACTGGGGTAAAGATTATCACCCCCATCATGTATTCATACCCTCTTGCTAGAGCCTTCACTGAGCTCCACATTCCTATTCCCCTCACCAATGGCCGACATGCTTGTGATATCTGATCATTTTAAAAAAAAAAAAAAAAAACTCATAGTAATAAAGCCGATAATCATGTGATCTGGTAGAATGCTGGATTCTTAATTCTAGTGACTAGGGTTCAATCCTAGACAATCTCAAATACCAAAAAATAAATAATGAAATACACTTAATAAACAAGATCACTGCAGCACTGACACTATGACATACAGTGTTATAGTACATCCAATGGAAACTTACCAGAATCAATCATATAAAGAGAAAATTTTAGTCTGTTAGTAATGAACTTGATTGACAAGAGAAATGTGCATATCAATTTGTCAATCCTTTCCAAATGAGGCACTTCCATAAGTTCTCAGGTTTCAAAAATTCAGAAATTCGGTCGAAAAAAAAGGTGTTCACAGGACGAAAAAAGGCCGAAACTCCATCACAAAATAGTTCCATAGAATGCATAAGTAGACTAAAATCAGTAAAGCTTTTGGCAGTTGGCTCACACACACATAACTAGAGTAGTCAGTATAGCTTACGTACTTTTTTTGTAGTAGCTGATACACATTACTGCAATGTTGACAGTGTTAAAACTAAGAAGGTGGACTTTCTACAAAGACAAAAGCTATGTTACTCGTACTCAGGGGTGAGTGTAGGATATGGGTATGCTCAATTTTTTCTAAATTTTTTCATATATTTGGAGGATCGTATCCTCATACCCATGGTCGAATATGTGTAGGACACGGATACATTATGAAAAATGAAGAGTCGGAGTAACATAGGACAAAAGTGCTTCTATAAATAAGCCAATTACCTGCAGTATAGCACACCCTGTCGGCATAAAGGCTAGTAGGCTCTGAAAGATATCTCCAACTGTGAGATCAAGGAAATAAAACAGCATTGCAATAGTTACTACACACCCGACAAACAAGAATAGCTTAATAAGTCTGAACATCAGCTGGAAATCTGCACTGAACTTCTTTCTACCCATGGACACAATCTGCAGATTAAAAGTTCATCAGTGTTTAGAGCCAATAACAGGAATCAGATCATTCTCATTTTGAATGATTACATGGAGCTTGAGACTCACCTTTAAAACAATCATCACCGCAACAATGACCAGCCAGGAAAGACCATAAACCTAAAGGCATAATAATAACAACATGAACACTCTTGATATTGCAAATTAACAACCCCAAGCTAAAGATCTTTCAATATGTAGCAAGGTTACAGAATTCAACTTGTAGAAATGTTGTCTTCTTTGCCAAATGACACAAGAATAGACCGTCTGTGCTGCCATGGCATTCATCCTTTAGCATATACCATTATGCATCCTTAGGGAAGCACTAGGATGTAAAATCTTATATCTTTTTCTTTTCTCTCCTTTTTTCTAATAAGATTGTATGTTAAATTAATCGAAGAGAATGTAGTAAAGGCCAAAATTTAAAAATGGCCCTTTAACCTTAAAAGTTCAGATTACTGTTTTCCTATAATGGTAGGGATGAAAAGTTAAACAGTATTGAAAGCAGAAGATATACTAATACTCACCATGATGCTCTGCCGTATACCTTGTCTGCTATTCGTGGTCATGTTTAGATGATACACAATTCCATACTGGTAAACGAAGAAGCGTAGAGAAAGAATAATCTCCACCACACGTCCCATAAACCCAGTGTGCTGCAGGTGCTCCTGTTCTTCATCCCACCAAGATTCCCAGCTCTTAACTGAGGGAACTCCAATACCACCTCTGCAGCTAATCCACTTTGCCCAATCTTCCCAATCTTCTACTATCTTTTGCCACTCAAATCCTGATGGATTCAAAAGGAAAGGAGCAAACAGCCAGGATAAAACTAAAAACCACATTGAAAATGAGAGGAGTATATAAGATATAGAATCTTTTGCTGCAGAACCATATATCCTGTAACATATAAGCAATACCAATAGCTCCAGCCCTTTTACAAAGTGGCTCCTTGAGTACATGCGATAGTTCTCTGCAAATTTCTCATGCCGAACCACAAAACCACGCCCTGTTGCTCTGTATTTTGCCCCACCATGCAGGATAGTGCGCCCAAAATAATGGACCCTTGTTCCAAGGGAGAAAGTGAAGAACACAGATGCCAACTGAAGCTGCATGATTATGATGTCACCTAATGCAGTTCTAAATCCTCTCTCCAATCCAATCTCCATGACCATGGGCAGGGCCGTCAAAAGGCCTAATTGAACAACAGACTGTGAAGCCATGGCTGCCTTTAGAGGATTATCTCCCTTAGATGAAGCAAACTTAACTATTGACTGCTCCAAACCACTTAATGACAAATAAAGTCTTCCATACAAGAAAAGGTAGACTGTAAAGACAACCAACTGCACAATAACAGGAAGGGATTCACATTAGATTTAAAGGTAAGATAAGAGAGTCAAAAGAAACAAAACTACTAATTACTAAACTTTCTAATTAATCTAGAGCACTCATTGCTGGGACACTCCATAAGTGTGATGTTTTCATGATGAACTGGCACTTATAAAGTTGTGATTCAAATAACTAGACAATCTACTCTGCCTTTATGTTCAACATCTTCCAAGTATGACATTGAAAATTAACATTCTAAAGAGATTTTGGCAAAAAACATAAAAATGGCTGAAAGTACAAGCAGGTCAGATATATAAGAAAATAGAGCAACAGAAAAAAACAATATTTTCATTTCCCAAGAATCATATACTTGACAGGAAAGAAAAAAACAGGAACTATTGAGGAACAGAGAACCTTGGATCTAATACAAAGAATCAATAGAGATACGTAATAGTTATCTGATGTGGTGTTCATGTTCCAGAAAATGTGAAGCAGTGAATGCGTAATTTGATTAATAAGTAGTAATCCAAGGGATAGTTTCTTATTATGTAATTTTGATATAAAGGATTTTTTAAACCTTTTTCCATTGAATCCATTCTCATACAAACATAATAGAGTATTTTCTTCCTTCTGTCATAATTCCAATGACTTGAGCTTGGTCAAGTTTACAGTCAAATTTAGTCACTCGGAAGACAGGGCACTTGTAACAATGAATTTCCTATAGTTCTTTTTTTTTTTTAGTCTGGATTTAGGGGGACAAATCTCTGGATTTTTGCAGGAGCTGGGGTTATGACATGGGTTTCTTCAAATTTTTCTTCAATTTTCCTTATATTTGGAGGGTTGGACCACCATACCAATGTCTAGGTATGTGTTGGACATGGTACCTCAAAGAGAATGAAGAATCATAGCAAAATATTGGGGAAAGCCCCAGGTTCGATTTTTCTTTAGTTTGTGCATACTGCATACTGCATAGTAGTTGTTCAATTATGGGTCGAGTCTTGCAAGGAAAAAGAATTACCATTGAGCTGACATAAAATCCAATTGTTGTAAAATAGCAAGACAACATGCGGAAAAAGTCAAAGCGATGGCCTAATCTGTAGATGTCCCTGCTGAGTGTCTGTTCCCCGTTACCACAAGCCACTTTTGCTTCAAAAAGTGAGATTTGGTTTAACCCAACATCCCGACCTTTCCCAACTTGAATATACTCATGATGAGTAATGTTCCCTCGTCTTAGGGTTGAGTTAAAACCTGTTAAAGTACAATAAATATCGAGAAAAAGATATAAATTCACGGAAGACTAAGTGGTTTAAGATCATTACCAGCAAAGATGTCCTCGCTCAAATTGATGCCACGAGAACCCTTGCTGATGCCTCCACGGGTTATGTGGAAGATTCTGTCGAACACATCTGGATGACCATAATGGAAACGAACCCTAAAACCCACCAAAAAACATTTTTAAGTATATCATCATACACTGAAATCAACATGGAGTGCTCTTGCATTAAACAATGAGTAAGAAACTCAATATAGCTGATATTGGTTGCCCTGAGATTTGCTGTCCAATGAAGAAAGTAACACTACAGAGAAAGGGAAGAAGGTTGGGATAGGGTGCTGGCTGGGGGGAATTTGAAATATCAGCAGTGTAATGAAACATGATACACCTAGTTTTCAACATGAGGATAGACCAGCATTTAAGCACTCCGAAAGCAAAATTTTGGACATGGTAAAATGCACTGCCATTCGTTTGTCATAGAGTATTCTCTCAGCAATATGGTTTAAAAAATTAATAGTGCTTTTTCTTATGACATAATTGCCTTGATACAGTTATATGAAACAGAGAAGTAAACTTTAAGAGATCAATACATACTTCAATGGTCTTGCAAGAACTCTTTGACCAATGGTGACAAAGCTTGTTTCTTGATTTGACATGAACCAAGCCAAAGACGAAACACTGCATAATAGATTTCAAAGCATAAAATAAAACCACCAGATTTTGACATAAGTAAAAGCTTAACAGCTATCCACAAGACCAAGCAAACAAACAAATAAGCAAATATTAATGTTCATTCAACCTTCCAGTAAAGATATGCTCACGAACTCCTAAAATTGTAGGTGGTCTTACTCCATGATCCTCATTAAATTCTTCCAAAAGATTACGCATTTTGAATGCTTCTTCCAAATAATTGTCCTAGAAAAAATAGCAGTGATATGTCATCAGATCTACTGCAAAAGTTGTTACTACTTCGATAATTACAAAATATTATTGCCTTACCTGATTCATATCTATGGTCTGAAGAGCTTCTCCACGAGTAAAAACTATAGCATGATTCTGATTTTCAGGTTTTCCTTCTCCTAACTTTGCTGTCCCAGGCAACTTTATGCGATAGATTTCCTTCAAAGAAGATAAAATATAGTCAGCAATTATGGCACTGTAATGACACAAGTTACTCTGTTTGCAGTTTTTAAGGATTGTTACCTGGTCAAGATTATCAACACCTTTAACCAGTACAGAATAGTAAACTTTCTGAGCTCTTCCACCTTCTCTTTCTTCAACTTCGTCAATATATGCCACACGGAGAGAGGGATTACTGTATAAGAAAAACCAGGAGTTAGCAAGGGACAGTTCAAGATGTCAAACAAAAAGACCTAACGATATTATCAGCCAAGGAACCTACTTAACCATCAAATTCAGGATGTCAGTTGCACGACGATCTCCACTCCTTTTTTGATTTCCATAGTTTTGACAGGTAGCAACATAAGTAAATTTCAGGTCAGCCACTGCCTCCAACTGAGCGTATAGGGATCTCTGACTTTTCTTATCTTCATCAGATGGAGTTAGGATGGCTTTGTATCCTTCTAATATTTCTGCTCAGACAACAAGAAGAATATTTCATGCAGAGACAACAGCATTTAAGGTAAGAAGAAAATAAATAGAAAATATCAATTACGCATGGACTTAAGGGACGAAGACACTAAAACATTCAGAAATTAAGGTATAAAATTTTCTGATTTCCCCTTTTTTTCTCTTTAATTTTTTTGCTCTGACTTCATATGCTAAGTTAAAAAGCGCTAAAGAGAGCAGTTCCCAATGGAATATTTTGCGGAATTCAAATCCTGTCTTTATATCTACATAGCATAACAAGCATAGGATGATAGGAAAGAAAACACTTGGTCCATGAAAACATGATTTAATTAGATTTATAGCATAAGATGATAAAAAAGAAAATACTTATCCATGAAAACATGACTTATTAGATTTATAGTCAATTTCTATTAATTTCAATTTAATATTTAGAATGAAATAAGAATTATGGTTTGTGAAGCTGGAGAAGAAGACACAAAAATTATTCCCAACAAAGATAAAAACCAGCTACCTATCTATTCCATTATTCAACAAACTTATTACCTTGTCCTAATTTTTCCATTTTTTTTCACTCAGAATTCATTTATCACATGTTGCCTTTAATCATTCATCACTATTATAATTTTTATTTAAAAGTTCCATTAAAATGGTACTTAAGCATGCTATTGTATTTACGAGTCATTTATGAGTGAATACCTATTTTGTGTCTAATGATACTAGTTGCTAACATGGTAAAAAGTTAAAAGCTCAAATCAGGAAGTGTGGAATCCCAGCTATGCATCTTCTTAGCAAGACTGATATTGAATGATTGACTACAAATTTCCTTATCCATAAATTCCCTAATCTCATCTTATAATCAACTTGCATAGAAGACGGACGACCAGAAAAGAACCTTTGACATTTAAAGTCCGCAAGAAAATTTTAAACACTTTGCAGAGAAATTTTATGCACGTACCATTTTCAGTAGCCATGTCAAGAAAAGCCTGAACCTTCAAAGCTCGTCTGTAATACATCATCCCTCTAACTGCAGTTCCAAAGATAATTAGGGAGAGAGATATACAAATAGATAAATTCAAGGGAGAAAATAACGCATCAAGCACCTGTCCTGCTTACAAATATTTGAATTAAAGGGAGAAACTAAAGCATCAATCACCTGTCCTGCACAGAGTTTGTCCTCTTAAGGAGACCCAGTGGCGAAGCTGCAAGATATTTTCATCATTTTCCCAAATCTCATTCTCCTTACAATTGAGTCGCTCAATAAAGTTGTTCCACTCATCTAAACAGAGTCAATAACAATTTGAAGTTATCTAAAACAAAATGGAAATCTCAAAAGATTGTAGTATGGAAGTTTACAATATCACAAACCTGGAAAGATTTTCTGCAGGTAGAAAATGATTGATACACCATCCTCGTTTTCCATCTCAAGTTCAGTTTTGGAATAGACAGTCTCTTCACTATAGTATGGAGTCAGGACACTGACAATGGCAAGAACGTGAATTCAATCATAAAAAAAGTTAAAGTCTTTAGCAGATGCTGAGACACCGAAGTATACATCACGTTTCCACAGGTAAAACATCAGAATTGCATTGGCAAATTTTTGTGCTATGGAAGTAGTATGTCAAGAAAGTAAATCTACCTTCAAAAGGAATAAAATCATACAAAATACCTACACATAGAATGACTGAGAAGGAAGATATATCCAAAAACCAATTTCTCCCAAGGACCATGTGGCATGCAACCAGAACATATATTCAATGACTACATTAAGGAAACACAAAATACCTGAATGAGAGCATGTTACGAACTCGAGGAGCACGTGGCATATCCATAAACAATGAATTTGCAAAGAATGCAATCCTTCTACGTGCCTCAAGATTTGTTGGTATATCAGAGGCAGATTCTTTGACTGTCAGAAGGATATGAAGACGTCTAATCTAAAACAACAAAAATTATAAAACATGGGATCAAGTTATTACAAAATGTAAAAACATTCCAATCAAATTTAAGTTCTTTGAACTATAATTTGTGTTTCAACTAATACAGGTTATTTTATTTTCTGATGTACCTGTTCTTCCCAATGTGCTGTTAGCACAGGAGGGAACACTATAGCAGGTTTTTCATCAGTACCAGCAAAAAGTTGCCTTCCCGATTCCTTGTTACTATGTCCAAGCTCTACTAATTCACTGTACAATATTACAAGAAAAAAGAAGGCACTTAAGCTTTTGTAGAAAAAAGCAACCTCGTGCCCTAAGATATAAAACATTTTCTTCTATATAGAGTAAAACAGAGTTCACTAACCGTATCTCATTCACCATCATATCACGGGTAACTACTTCTAACATATCTTGCAGCAGGAAAACCACAGCATCCTGTTTGGATGGATCGCTATCTTTCTGCAGTACAATAAAAAAGTACTAACTACAAATGTATAAAAGCAAAATGAAGATATAATATTTATTGTTTTTCATATCAAACTGACCAAGATCCCAACAAGCTCCACAAATTTCATACAAAGGACAGGTAAAGAAGCCATTCTGAAATTTGCAAGAAGAGTATTCTTCGAAATGTTACTCTCAATCTCTTTGATGATAATCCTAATGGTCCTGTAACATTATAACTACAGTCAGAAATACTAGCATTGAAGCTAAATAAAAAAAAAAATCAACATGCTGCCCCACAAAATATTGCTGTTTTGGAAATAAACACCAAAAAAATAAAATGATCTTTTTGTATAACATAACTTGACCCTTCAGCCTAAGGTGATTCAAGAATCATAAAAAAGCCTCGACACAGGCAATTCAGCAACTAAAGCACATAATTACATTAAAGGTAATAAAACAATGAGTAAAAATGATGACATGCTAACCTCAAGTTTAAAATTAAGCATCTCGGGTATACACAGAGAGAGAGAGAGACGTGTGTGTGTGTAAAAAGGAGAGAATGGAAACATGGGAGTAATAGTGTTACTAATGATGTAAAGAACAAAAGTCAACTATTATGTAAACTCCCAGGCTTTAAGGAGAGCACTACTAGAATTTGATGGATTGAAAATGCAACATTATCAATCATGAGGAAAACCTTAAAATAAGATCAACAAAGAATAACAACCTTTTCTCATTCTCTCCAACCACCAGAGTGTTTAGGACAATTTTGAAAGACTCATAGCATTCAATCACAGCACATTTCAGGTATTCATCAGCACATATGCGCTTCCAAAGGTCAGAGTCCTTCGAGCGGAACTGAGCTGCCATATCCAATGCAACTGGGATCTGCAGATGAAGACATAGAGTCAACAAAAACTGAAGCAACTAAACCAAATGGGAGTCTAAGGGAGCTTACAGACCTTGCTTGCCAGCAAAAAGGGTGGCCACTGAATTAGTTTCAGGCTAGGATCCGATGTATAAGGAACTAGTAAAAGATCCATCTCCCTGATTTAAAGAAATACCCAGTTTAATTTTAACTGCCTGAAGAGTAAAACATAATAAACTGAATATGAGAAAAACATCTCTGGAAGTAAAACTTTCCTGTCACTAATTAGGTCTTCTTCACGAAAGCTACAAATTACTTCATTCCATAACTGAGCGAATTTTGCAGCTTCACTTCTTCTGCTTGCAGTTACCTGTGGACAAATGTGATTACAACATTAGAGTGTATGTTATTCTGATCGCTTAAATCATCATACAACAATATAATGATTTCAGGCAGGAGTTTTACCTCAGCAAATCGCTTTGATAAAGAGAATCCTCTCTTCTGTGATTTATCAGTAGGCACCAAGTATGCATTAAACGCACCAGGCAAGGACTGGAACCGTGATCTTAGCATGCCCAAAGTTCTTATCTGAAGGAAAGAAGAGTGTAAGAATAAAAAACCCACGACTTTTTGTGTGCGTGTGTTACAAAGTTAATGCTTATTAACAAGCCAGTTCTTTATGTACACCAAAAACTCCATAAGCAACTTGCATGGCTGAAGTGAAAATATAAACTGATAATCGTTTTGAGTCATAGCAATCTTTCTCAAATTCTAGTACAACTTAGGAAAAAATATTCATATGGAAGGCGAAACCAGTAACCTAGATGAGATAATTCACAATCCAGATTTTCTCATAACACTGGTTCAATGTCCATCTATTGATAGAGAGCTAAAATGTAATTTACCAAAAGAAAAATACAGATAATTTATCCCAAGCACCGCTACAGGATGTCCAAGTAATCTAGTCGTGGTCAGTGTCACGCTTATTGAAAAGAATGAACAGACGTAAAGGGAAAATAAGCTAATCAGACAAATGATGTTCAACAATTCATGGATAGTGCATGAGTGTAGATCAAGAAAGAAGATGATGGAAAAGAGTTCTAAAATAACGAATAAAAAGAATTCCAAAGTATTACCTCTCCAAGGCGATCAAAAGCCCCACTAATACCACCAGATATAGTTGAGAAAATAGCATACCAAATTTGAGTGTCCATAAAATAAACCTGCAAGAAATTTCAAAAGTTATATGACATGTTCACCAGATATGTTATAATAAATTGATCAAAGAATAAAAAGGAACTAAATAGTAACAGACCAATATTACTGGTGCCCAAAGTGACACAACAGCTCCATAGTTGTGTTCAGCTGTAATGACAAGATAACCATTAACAAAACATAAAAAATAAATCAGAAAACATAAAACATAAAATTTTCTTCTAATAAAAGGGGAAGAAAAAGAAATAAGTACCATTAGGGAAAAATTCATGCCATGCATATTTAACATGACGAATGCTCATTATATCTTTTGTTGGCTTCACCAATGGTTTTATCTGGAGGAAAAGTCCATAAGGGATTAAAACAGAACCCAATTACTGAACTGTCTATTCTGAATGGCAAAACAAAAGCTACAACGAAGATCACCTGGATAAAATAGCTGAATGCAAACTTGGCACACAAAAGTAATATCCAAAAAAGAGTATACCTGAAAGAGGAATATATTTAAACATGAAGAAACTTCAACCAACTGAAAAATGAAATGCATAACTGGAAGGTGTTGTTCCATGACATAAGGTGTATTTATTTTCAAACTTACTTTATAAGCGCAAACTGACTTTCATGCATTCCCCTCCCAACATAAACTCTAGGCTGCACACAGGGAAACTCATTCAAGAGATTAAACAAAACAGTTGATGATATAGCTTCATGATATCAATATTTTTATCTCTCCATATCTCATGTAATAGCAGTAAAAAAGAAAAGTATGTTTAAATTTATATCAGTAAGATGAATGATCAAATGTTGTTAAGAAAATTCAGAAAATAAGGCTGTGAGACTAGAAATATAAGATTAAGACCAGCTTTCTTAAAGATTGATCAGTCTAGATTCTATACATACACTGAGCTTAAGATAGAAGTTTGATTCATATGCATTGCTCAACATATAGGTCTTTCTTCTAATTCATTCATGAAAGCCATTCTATATTAAATCGCTACGAGGAAATCTGATTTCAAAAATCATGCTTCTCATATGATATATGACGTGGAAATCTGATATATCCCAGCATCTGAATCCTCTTTTCCTATCCCTATCCCTAGGCTACGGCCTCTTTATACCAAAAAAAATACAATAATTGTCAACTGTTCTGGAAACGAAAATTAACTGGGCAGCTGGGCTGCCCAGAGCATTCACAGGTCAGAAGTTCAGTACAATTATCATCCTTCAGCTGAGCATAGGTCAATAGCCATTTGGCGTTGCTGCCTAACATTTCAAACTGCCAGTTCACAGCAAGGGGCTTAAACATTATAAATCCTTAACACTTTTAACTGATTAGATGGGTTGGAAACACCAGTTACTTATTTCGAGAAAAGAAATACTCAAAGAAACATTCAACCACTTCAACAATAAGATAAACTGAATAAGATATGATATGGAACAAGAAAGACTATGGTAGAGATAATAAGAACGTAACAATGAACTACATGGAAAAGGAACCTATTCAGTACCTGTGACCACCATAACAGTAACCTAATAATGTGCCAATCTGAGTTTTCAATCCAACGCCGGAGCATTGGAAAAATGAACAGAGCAGCTGCCAGTAAATTTGGAAGCAAGTATAGCGCCACAGCCATGAAATATAGAGGAGAAATGCCCTTTACTTCATGAAGAAACGATAACATATCTTTAAGTTTCTCCGGGACAAAAGAGAATTCACGCACATAGAATAGAGGAAGAATGATGACCCATGCAAGACTAACAATTATCTTGAGAATGTTTCGCATTACGTCAGTGAACCTCCACCTATGATACCCTGGGAAGTTGAGAACAAGGTCCAAAACACCTGAAACAAAGTACAAGCGAAGACATAAAATAAGAAAATAGAAACTTTGATATTACCACTCATAGGGGAAAAGTTAAGGACGTGCAAAAGAAGAGCGAGTTCAGTAATGGTTGGGAAATTAAGAATATCATACTCTGAAGGAAACGCAGAATGGCTGCTGTGATGAAAATACTGGATACATCATACAATATATCCTTCCGAAAGATGTCCTTTAATGGAGCTCCACTCCATGCAAAAATGATCAATACCTGCACACACAAAAGATTGGAACATTATATGTACAAGCATCTAAAACCAAGAGCAAAGGTCACATTTTAATACCTGCAAAGCTAGAATATAAAAAGTCCATAGTCGATCAAAACTTCGAAAGAGGTGCCAAAATGTTCTAATCTCAACAAAATTTGATTTGCCTGTGCTTCCAGGTTTTCTTCGAGAAGTTTTCTTTCCCTGGCATAGTAGTTGAACTTAAGTACACAATCAATAGCTTATTCAAGAAAAGTGCTGAC
This sequence comes from Fremontodendron californicum, assembly GCA_030761205.1. Classification (NCBI taxonomy): domain Eukaryota; kingdom Viridiplantae; phylum Streptophyta; class Magnoliopsida; order Malvales; family Malvaceae; genus Fremontodendron; species Fremontodendron californicum. The sequence continues at coordinate 9,747,268 of JAULJL010000037.1, forward strand.
AACCACTAAGGAATACCACGTCACGGGTTGATTTGAAAAAGTCACCATCATCACGCATAGGCCATCCAAGAGAGAAGCAATCAGAAGACCTGAAAAAGATACAGCAAAACCAAATTTTAACTAAGAAAAGAGATCCAGAAACCAATAGAATTTTGATATTAAAACCATACAAACCAGAAATACTCGTTCAGATCATCATAATTACACCAGTGTGCATGAGAAGCCCTTCCATTTTTGTTCTTTTCTGCTTCCTGCAATATTTGAACTCAATTATCTGCATCTAGAACAGAAAGTCTAACGTCTAAGAACAATTGGTATATTATTTGATCTCAAACATACCTTGTCAATGACACAGTAAAGAGGTGTTATAACCTTCCGCAAGAATGCCTCATCATCTCCACCATATGAGGGCTTGATGTTTTCCCCCGTCACTATGCTAACATTTCCAGCCAACAGGCCATGGAGTTCATATGCCATCTGAGAATATCGTGGGATGTAATTCAAAATACTAGAAACTATATATTTCTTGTTGAAAAGAAACATTGGGTGAACAAAACCCGAAGAATGTTTGTTGAACAGAAGCAGAAGGGTAACATTTAGATATTCGAAGAATACTCACATTATGAAAAATGTAGCATAGACATTCTGGCATGAATCGAACATTAGCTGCTTCACCCCAGATGAGAAGATATAATCCCATATATAGTATCTTTCTCTGTTGTATTTCTTGAGAGCCTTGAGGCAGTCTATACACAAATAACTTGGTACACATTAGACCAAAAATTGTAGCCATTTAACAGAAACTCGAGTTAAACAGCACAACAGTAATGTGTGGAAATATCCACTAGTAATTAGATGTATAAGTTGTTATTTTTACCTTAAACTATGTTTGCGTCCTAAGAATTTACACCATGTTTTGTAATTCTTAAAAAGCTTGCTCATAACAGCATCAACTGCTCGTTCATCAAGCTACATAAACGAAATAAGTTTAATCAGAATACACGCATTCAAAAAAAGGAAAATCCTTATGAAGACTATCACACACGCCAGACAGATATTCACTTCCATGCTCTTAAGCTTAGAAGAACATCTAAGTGAAACTATATATACACGTCCAATTGAAATTTCAGTAACCACTTGCATGCAATTGAAAAAGAGATTAAACACTAATGCATACCTTATTAAGAGGTTCAGGCTTGGGGTGGAGTCTTATATGATTATTGGCAAGCAGCAAAATCAAGTGCTCCCTCATGTTCCTGACATTGTCTCTCTGCAGTGAACAATGTAAACCAAATGCATACATTATTTGAAGAAGACCATTTATTTATTCAACCACAAGCCTTTTCTGGCGTGTGGGTGTTCAAAACTTGCCTGGAATCCAAACATGGCTCTTAACCAATCCAGAAGGTCCAAGTCTCCAGTTTTTTGCCTATGTGGCTCAAATGCCGACGGCCAGTTCAAGCCACGAATGTTCCATAGTGCAGCCACAGAAGCCTTAACCTGTATTAAAGTAAAGCTCAAGTAGCATCCAAAACAAGACACCAACAAATAAGATGCTGGAATGACACAGCAGCATACTGAGACATGAACAGCAGCAGGGCAGAGTACAGCTAGTTCAGAGGGGGTCCTTCATGGAACTTTGAAAAGAAAAAAACTCATAGTTTTACTCACATTAATCCCACTAAATTTGAATAAAAAGGATCACAAGTAAATTTCATCTATATTTTACTGTAAGAGGTCGAATACATTAAAATTTTTATAAAATAATATTATTGAGACAAAAGAAAAAAATATTATTTTAAAGAGATTATTTAATTATCAATAAATAAATAAATTATTTATTTATTTTTAAATTAATAAATATTATTTATAAAGAATTTTTTTTTTATTTTTATAAATGTATATTATTATTTATTTTACTAAGATTAGATATATGGGTGAATGAGAAAAAAAAATGAGTAAAAAATTAAGTTTTTATTAAAATTATTTAGTCGGTAGTTTGTAAGTATGGGTAGTTTTTTTTAAAAAAAAGAAGTGGATAGTTTTAAAAAAAAAAAATGGGTAAATTTTTTCAAAATAAAAATCATATAAAAATTAAAAAGTCATCAATACCCTTGTTATATTTTTTGATATAATAATTTATTTGATCTTTTTGTAATTTTTTAAACTGAGTTGGTGTCACTTGACTCGTGACATCAACTCAGCCATTTCCTTTATATATAGTATAGATATATAAATGACTGATACATTATTATACATGTAATAAAATATTAGTTTACAATTTAATGCTATAGAAGAAGATAAAGGGTTGAAGATGTTTCATGTGCATAGAACTTAATTTTTATAAATAGTCATTACTTTTAATCTTAGACTTAAAATCCATACGCTTTATTCTATGACATCTCCTTTGGAAGGAGTTGTGCTCTATTAACTGCTTCTCCTAAAGAAATATTTCAAGTAATAATCATTTTAAATAGCTACTTGCTGTAATATGAAAAGAATGTATCGAATATGATGTGTATTGCAAAAAATTAAAAATGAAATTCAGTTTGGTTTAAGTATAATAAAGAAAACAAATAATTTTAAATGCATATTTTGAAAAAGAGCTTAAATGAGAAGGTAAAATTTATTAAGTGAAAATTTACTTATAGTTTTATATGAATTTTTATGTATTTTTTTATTTTTAGGAATTATTAATTTATATATTTGTTGGGCATTAAAAATTATAAAAAATTATTATCTTATCCATTTAGCGAGTTTATTATTTTAATATATTGACCCGATTAGGATTACGAGATTTTATTATTTATTCGAAGAATTATTTATAAAGGTATTATTGTATATGGGTTTAGTTCCAATAATTATATGAACTTTTAAAGGTTTTTTAATTTGTATTGTTTGTGGTTATCCATTTGCCGCGTCAGCATTCTCTTTATTTTATCAATGAAGAAAATCTTTTTAATATGTTAATTAACTTAAGAGGTAATTTTTTAATGGTTGTAGAAGTTCTTAGAATAAATTTTATCCTGATTATTATCTCTAACTATTGAACATAAAATCATTTTTCATTTTTCAAATAAGATCACAGAAAAAATAAGAAATTATATATATATGAATAGTAAAAGACAATTTTATAACAAAGTTATTTAATTATTCTCATATTATTCACAACTAAATAATGAGATAACATATATTTGATTTTCTTATGTTTTAAATGTTTGGAATTTTATGCCAATTTTTTCATGATTTAAGGTGTGCATATCTTTTTATGAGGTGCTAAACATGATCTCACTGCCACTTAATCAGCCGAATGATACATGATATTATGTATTACCTCCTCGAGCTGCATGATAGACTGAGAAGCCCCAGCGGCATCCAAAGGAAGAATGTTGTAGGGAGTGTAGATTTCCTTCTTTTCTTGGACATCTTTAGCAGCTGCGATAATCTGCCCAGGGAAATATCGGTGAAAACACATTTTTATGCCATCAAATTGACAATATTATAATCAGCAGTTTCACTAGAAACTTGAAGGAATTACTAAAGATGGGACTAACCTCAGGAGCAACTTCTTCAACTTTCTCAGTTTTATTAACGGCACAGAGCACTTCAAAAAGCACTCCGGCTGTTTGGTAAGCTTTACCAAGTTGAGCTCTGTCAACAAATTGGGGAAAGAAATTAGTTGACATCAAAGAGCAAGTGTCGTGGAAACCCATTTTGTTCATGCATATAAGAAAACTATTGTGATATTACCTGTCTGCCTGGTCTCCCTGATCCAGTGCTCTAACATAGTGTTCATAGTATTGCTGATAATAGCTCCCAATTTCCCGTGCATCAGTCTTTTTAACCCGAGAGGCAAGACTGGATGCATTGTCCTGAATCCAAAATATTTTCCATTGTTCACCAAAAGCTTGTGAAATGCTAAAAATATTTATGCCATCAACTTATGCTTATAGCTATGAGATTGCTATTAATCGTAGCAAAATTTTTGATATACTCGGAATAAAAAAAAAAAAAAAAAAAACAAGGAAAGCAGAACAACCCTGCTTAACTGTTGTTATCATCTCATCCCAAAGAAAAGAAGAAACAGAAAAACAAGGGCAACAGAAATCTCAGCTAAAAGCAATTGAATATGCGATGAACTTGGATTATAATCCAAAACCCAAATTGTATATGGCTTTTATAAAGTGCATAGGACTGTAAACGAACAGAGCGTTCAATGAACCGTTCGTAAACACTTTGATTTCTGTTCGTTTATGTTCGTTTATTAAGCTAAATAAACGATTATGAACACAAATTTCATGTTCGTTTATTAAACGAATCGAGTTCGAACAGATGTGTGTTCGGTTCGTTTATGTTCACGAACAAGTTCATTTATAGTTCGTTTATTAGTTTGTTTAAAGCTCGTTTATGTTCGTTTATTGTTCGTTTATAATATAATTAATAATATTATTATTATTATTATTATTTGTATTTTATTTTATTTATAATATAATTAATATTATTTAATAACTTAAATTTAATAATTTAGTAATAAATTAAATTTAATTACGTTTGTATTTTATATTTAATAATAATTTAAAATTGACTTGTTTTATATTTGTTTGTTTGTTTATTGTTCATGAACATATTTTTAATTGTTCGCGAACATGTTCGATTATATGTTCATGAACATGTTCATTTAATGTTCACGAACAAGTTCATTTAATTTAAATGAACTTGTTCGTGAACATTAAATGAATGAACACGAACACGCTTAATTTTAAACGAACAGAGCTTGAACACAATTTGAAAATCCTTAACGAACATGAACTGAACACGAACAAACTCAAAAATAAATAAACGAACACGAGCAAAAACTTGTTCGTTCAAACCCGATTCATTTACAGCCCTAAAAGTGCACATAAAGGATATACAAACAAGAAGAGAAACAGATGCTTGCAAACAAAATCAATCAGTAATGATGTATTAGTAAAGATAACGGGAAGGGTAAATCAGTCCTTGTGAATTAAACCAGGAGAACTTTTTTTTTTTTGGATAAATAATACAGAAGAACTTCCTTCTGTTCTATACTCCAACTAATATTTTCTTTCATTAGATCCAGCATTTTACCATAGAAAATAAAGCCCCATTACTCTGGGACCGGATCAAGTAGGATTGGGTACCTCATCCTAACTGGAACAATTAGAGTGGAACTTTAAATGCTTTTGTTTGGTCTTAATTTTCTAGTAGTAGTATTTCCTAAACATCTAATTGACACGTGACAAAAGCCTTGGGCATAGCTTACTAGTAATTACTAGGAGAGGGGGAGTTCCCTTGGAGGCTGGATGAATGAATAAAAAATCGAATGGGAGATTTTTGAGTTATTATTGAATTATTTAATTAAAAAATAAATTAAATATATAATTTTTAATATTAAATATATAATATTAATATTAAATAAATATTAAATATAATAATTAATTAATAAAAATATATATGAATAAAAAATCGAAAAGTTAAATTGATATGATCTTTGAGCCACCGTCAAATTATTCAAATAACAAATAAATTAAATATTAAATATATAATTTTAATATTAAATAAATATTAATTAGTTAATAAAAATATGTATTTATCTTAATAGTATGACCTTTAATATATGATTAAGAAGTTAAAGGTTCAAATCTTATATTTACAGAAATAATTTTATTAAAAATCAGTAAAAATAACAAAAAACCGATTTTTTACTAATTTAATCTAATTTTTTGCCATTTTTTACCGATTTTCTATCGGTTCATTGAATCTTCAATTTTTTAGTATGTACCAGACCAAATAGATTACCTATTTTTAGGTGAACCGGTCCGACCGATCCAATCTAATTTTTTTAACAAAAGTACTTTCATTAAAGATGGAAAATGGGAAAAAAGACATAAACCCTCCATTTTATTTCCCTCACCTCCTTAAAAATATTTTATATAGTGATCTATGTTTACTCTTTTGCTTTATTTTAGTCATGCAAACAAAATTATAAATTTTCTCCTTACAAGAACTTTCTAATTCAGTATTTTCTTTCTAAGGAGAGAATTTAACTGTGTTATGTAGGAATATACAATAAAGAATAAAAAAAAAAAAAAAGTAAGGCACTAGAAGGAAAAGGTAAACGGAAAAAATATTTTCAAATATTTGATAAAAGGAAAATAGAAAGAATTTGAAGGAAAAAGGAAGGAATTTGTTCTTTTTTACAACGTATAAAATTCAATCTTCTTATCTATTTAAAATAATACTAATCTTTACCTAATTTGAGAAATTAAATGTAAAATAATCGTTTATTTAGTTTAAAATTAATTAATAATTACGAGACTTTGACCTTTCTTATAAAAAAAAAAGAAATAATTAATCTACAATTTTACTCTCAATGGTTGTTTTTTTCTCTTTTATTTTTCATTTTTATACGGAAGAAAGAGAAAAACATTTCCTTGTTTCATTAATGTTTCGTTTCTATTTCTATTTCTATTTTTATTTATTTCCTTTATTTTTATTTTTTCTTATCAAACACCGTCTAAGAAAAAAAGAACAATAACAACAACATTCCCGCCATGTGTACAAATACAATAACAAAGAAAAAGGGAAACAGTGTAGAAAACAAGTAAATCAAGCTCCCAAGTGGTCACATAAATACGAGTATATTTATAATAATTATAAAGTGTTAGTATTACGAATCAAGTAGCACTATTTTAATTGGAAAAATTATTTAAACACTTAAAAGAAATTAGAATTTAACACATGCATAATATGGTTGAAAGAAAGAAATAATAATAAAAAAGAAGTTAGTGAATAAATTTTTTTGTGTGAATATTTTAAAAAATAAAATTAATTAAAAATATTTAATAGTATAGATATTAATAATTATATAAAATTAGAGATAATTATGTCACTTTATATCTAAAAAAACTATTTTTTTAAAGTCCGTCTTTGATACATTGATAATAGAGTCATTTTTTAAATTTTTTTTAAATTTTTTTAAATATAACTTAAGGAGCATATATCACCCTACTAATTTCACTTATAAAATTTAAAAACTCTATTAACGATAGATGAAATAATTTATCATTCTTTTTTATTAACTTTTTTTTCCTCATCCACCAACTTCGTGGATGTGCATAATCTAGGATATAAAAGAAAATTATTTATATGAATAATTGTTAATAGAGTTTTAAATTATGAAAGAGATTATAAAATTAGTATATATCTTATTAAGATATATTTCAAAAATTAATAAATTAATTTATCAAAAAATTAACAAATTAATGTAACATATAAAATACTAATATTTATCCATATTTTATCACAACCTGTAAAATTTATAAAACGACCCTATATGAGATAATAATAATCCAAGCACATATAGACATTATCCAAAATAATAAGCAAAACAAACAAAATTTTTGAAAGGCATTGGCACTGGCAGATATACCCGAGCTCATGTCATCGCTATCTCTTTTATTTCTTTCTTTTTTGGTAAATCACCTGTACTAAAGATTTTTTCCTTTTTCTATCAAAACAAAACAGAATCAGGGAAGATGTGATTAAAATTTGTGTAGTTAGTAGCAATTTACCCTCTCTAATCTTTGCAGCAAACCAGTCTTGAACTGCCTCACTCCACGTCCGGTGGAGTTGGGATCCAACCTGTGTGCTTTCTCAAAAGCATAGAAACGACCTGTTTTTTTTTTTTTTTTTGCAATAAAATCAAAAATCAGAAAAGTGAACTTTAATGTAGAAAACTTAAAACATGGGAAAAAAAAAAGGAAAGGAAAAGAAACTTTTAGACGTACAGAGATAGGCGACACGGGGGCGTTCATGTTCGATCTCTTTGGCAATGCGGAGAATGGGAGCGATGGAACTTAGTGAGGAAGGTACGACCTCGTTGTCGAACACCTCCGTTGAGAACGTTGTAGTGGCTGCGCTCCGCGACGGCCGCCTCGTTAGCCCTTGCGGGCCTGAGTCGACATTCGTCATTACCGAGTTAACTCGTTTCTAGAAACAAGCTTTTCTCAACTCTCTACTACTCAAAAGCCCTATAAGAAAACAGAAAAGAAAGATATCAATGAATAACTTTGCATTATAATCCATGATTAAGTCGCTTTTTTTCTTTTAAAAAAAAAAAGCTAAATCCAGTAGACCGATCAGTTTCAAGGCCGTTTGGTAGGTCAGAAAATGCAAGAAAATCAGAGATATTAAAACACATACAATTATTCATGTGGAAGGCAAACAGTTATCATTATATATTAAAAAAAAAAAAAAAACTAGAAGAACGATGAGTTTTGACTCAAATTCCCACTAAGAATCCGGTATAGAACAACATTTTCACAAAAATAAAGACATAGCTTAAAACTCCGTTTGGAAGCTGAGAAAACGAAGGAAAATAAACAGAAAACTCTCAACGTAGGTTCATGTTCCATTCCTTTTTCTCGCCAACCAAACAGAACAATCAAAAACATCAATCGGAAGTTAATCAATAAAAGAAAGTTGAATCTTACGTTTAATCCAAAAAGAAGATGAGAGAGAGAGAGAGAGAGAGGGAAAGGGAGTTTTCCCGTAAAAGCGCCTTTGCCTGAGAAACAAATTTATGGGGAAAAAAAAAAAGAATAAAAGGAATTTGGTTAGTTAGCGGTAAGGGAAGAGAAAATGGACAGACTACGAGGGGAGCTGGAGCTGGAAAGGGAAGGTGAATCCGTATTCCGTGTTATTAAGGACACGTGGCTGATAAGGAGAGGTTAGTGCAGCGATTTTGGTGGAGAAATTTTTTTTTTTTTGTGAGTTTTTGTTGGAGCGATTCTTAATGAGCTAAATTGACTGATGATTGGAGCTCCTTTTTCTTGTTTAATTGTTGGTTCGTTTCTTTTGTTATTTGTTTTTTAGGTATATGTTTTTTGTTGGCCAAAGGTCATTTTGTTTTCAACCGCTTTCGTCTCATAACCGTCCGATTAACGTGGGTCTCCTATGACGTGGCACGATCTTGTAGGGCCTGTCAGAATTAATTGGACCCATCTCATTCGGCTAGATTTTGTGGGGTCGGAGAGAAAGTTGCACAACTGATTCCAATTACTCGTTAGACATACATACGGCATTTTTTTGGGGTCAAAATCTACCTTTAAGTAGATTTGTCTATAAGTGTTTATCAAATTCTGATATTTTTTTTATTAATCGTATAAATATAAATATTATAAAAATTATCAATATATTAAAAATTTTAAATTTTAAATATAAATACAATATATATATTAAATATATTATATTAATCATATTTAAATTTATCTTATCATATTTATTATATTATTTTTGTATTTATAAAACGTGTTAGTGTTTTGATATTAGATCCAAAATTATTTTAAGATTGTTTAGTATTTAATAATGATAAAAAAATCAAACTAAATCGATTGATTGAACAAGTTCAACCGACAACTAATAGATTCGACGGTTTAACTATACTAAAAAAAAAAAAAAACTATACTAACATACAAGAAATTTCAAGAATAGGTAAAAATCGGGAAATTAATCATAAACTAGGAATCCATTAACCCCCAAAAAAACGTCAAAACTGAAAATTTGTGATTTTTTTATTATACTGTTTTTAACCCAATTTCATTAAAAACCGGAGACCCATTTGACTAAACCAATGCTAAAATTAAAAACCATTAGATTTTTTTATTTTATTTTGAGCACAGATTAAAAATCCATTTCTTTAAGCCTTTAGGGCATCTTTTCACACTCTTTTTTTGTTCTTCCTTTTGCTTCAGTTCACTCATCAATCTTATTCCGTTGCTGGCTCGGTTCTGCTTTGAAGTTCAATTTCAAGATTCACTGAAGGTCAGCTTCTTTAGTTTCTTCTTCCCATTTATTTGTTCTGTTTCCAAGTTCTGCAATTCTTTTTTTTTTCCCTTTTTTTCTTGTGTTTATTTTTGTGTCCTGCATTTTGTAATTTTAACATACTTCTTATGAGTATTTGCTCTTCTATGAAGCATGGACACTTCTGTCAGTGGAGTGTCCAAGTGTCAGACACGATTGAATACGTATCAGACATATTAAAAAAATAAAAATAAAATCGTACACAGTCAAAATATGATTAAGACACGGTTGGATACGCTCGCACAAGCAATAAAGGTTTTTTTTTTTTTTTTTTTTTGTATTTTTCTTCCAATATGAAATCAATAATAAGCAATTTGATTCTAATAGGTTTTTTTCATGTTCAAATTTTTAAATTCAAAATTAAAAAGTTATTTGCATGTTAATATTTGATTGAAAAATATCATTTTTACATTTTTATTGTATATTATTATATAAAAAATATTTTTTATTGTCGTATCTTGTCATACCCGTGTCCTAATTTTTTTAAAAATTTCATATTGTCCGTATCATGTCGTACTCGTATTGTGTGTCCGTGTCTGTGTCCGTGTCCGTGCTTTCTAGATGCTCTTCTTCTACTCTCTCTCTCTATATATATATATATATGTCTTTCATTGGGAAACACAATGAAGGTCAGCGGTGCTTCCAGACTCGAAAAAAAAAAAGGTTAATGGGCAAATTTGTCACTTAGTTGGATATTGAAGTTTGTCACCATACTTTATGTTCGTTGATATTTGCCATTGTACTTTTGAGATTAAAGCAAATTTATCAATATACTTATATTTGATTGAATTTTACCACTAAACTTTGATTTTTGATTTAATTTAATTTATAAAAAATATTAAAAGTTAAAACGTTAACATAAATTTTTTATTTAATAAAAATTAAATCTTAAACTTTTTTTTTTATCATTTTTTATTAATTAATTTATTAAACCCTAATTATTAAAATAAAATATTTAAATGTTTTTTATTAAATTTTGTTTTAAAATCATCCAAAATCAAAGTTGAGTAGCAAAATCCAATCAAAAATCAAAATCTAGTGGCAAAATCCAATCAAATAAAATGAAGTGGCAAAATTCAATATTGAGTTAAACTATAGTTGCAAATTTGCATTTAATCTCAAAAGTACAATGATAAATATCAATAAAAATAAAGTATAATGATAAATTTTATTATTCACTATTATAGGGATAGATTTACCGCTTAACTAGACTTGGAAATTCGTGTATCCGTGTCGTGTTCGTGTATTTTGTTTTGTCATAATCGTGTTTAAGATATTTTATATTTATAAAAACTTTGATACGTTAATAATTCATATGAAATAGATTTTGAGACATTCGTGTATTCGTGTCGTGTTCATATTATTTTTTCGTGTCGTGTCGTGTTTTTAGTTATTTTTTCCGTGTCGTATTCGTGTCATGTAATCGTATCGTGTCCAGTATTATCATGTTTAAGCTTAACCCAAGAAAAAACAAATCTTGAGAGTCGGAAAAGAGAGGGGTGATAACGTTTCCGAGATAAGGTTTAATAATATGTCATCCTTTTTTACTTTTACAAGAAATAAAACTTCAGAAATTATCAATTGGAAAGTCTTTAAGCTGTGAATTCATATGTAAATCTAGAAAAATGATTAATAAATGAAACTTTTCAACCCATGATTTTTATATGATTACCACATAACTGTCTGAATGAAGCATTTCTATTGATATTACGCAAATGAAAAAATACTCTCAAAGTTGACTATTTAATTAATTTTTTAAATAGTCAATCCTCATACAAATCATAAAGCATTTTTTAATTTAATTTAATATTATATTACTCTCAAGAAACAAATTAGTGTTGGTTGAACGGTATGAAGATACCATTTTAGTATTAAATTTTGATTCAATGAATTAAAAAAAGTATTAATTAATTTTAATTTTTTAGTCATTAATTAAGACATGATTTCAATTTTTATATCACTTTTGGATTTCCAATATAATCAGCACCGGTAAATATGTTTAAGAAACTAAGGATCCGTTTGTTTTGTAAAAATGATTTCTAAAAAATATTTTTTGAAAAATATAAAAAATTTCTAGAAAAGTAGATTTTTTTTATGCTTCTTGCTCTCTGACTCTTACGGCCTTTATGGGTTTGGACACGTGCCCCTTCTCCTATTGATGCTATCTTGTGGTCCCGAATTCGTAGGCTTACCACGTGGCTGATTCCTCTTGTGACGTCTGTTGGGAGTTAGCATCCAAGGTCCGAAAGGCCTTTCCTCCGACCCGACTTGTGGATTCGGGTTTGGGAGAACATCCATGGCCTCCTCCTTTTTTTCTGCAACCTCCTTTGCCGCTGGTGAGTATTCTCCATCAGTCTAATTTTGCTTCGGACAAAGCTCCATCCGGTTCTTCCCCACACTAAAAGCATATAATATAAGATGGAAGCCTTCGCCTTTGACCCTCTGGATGTCATCATTCATTAAGAATAAACTGAGGAACTAGTGGTTTGATGACTTAATGAAAAAAAATTTTCCATTGTTCAGTTATTTTCTGAAAAATCTACTTTTTTCAAATAACAATATTGACATAAAAAGGACTATCCATGAGTAAGGCCTTATTTTTCGTTGACCAGTAAGTTATTTTTTGTTGACCAATCGATTTTTTGCCAACCAAACACAAAATAATATAGAAATCATTTTCTGAAAATCATGATGCATGTATAATTGGGATATGCCCTAGAGCCAGTCAATTGGCCGATCAAGTTGGAAGTAATTTACTTCTAATAATGCATATTAATCACTTATGATATATATGATAGAGGTTTTTGTTTATCAATTAGCCAAACGAAATAAATAGTTATTGTGAACTAATTGGATGAAGTTCATGAAACATAATAGCCTTGCAAAGGAATTATAATGGTTATAATTATGAGATCCTTATGCATCAAAACTGTGTGCCTAAACTAGTTCATGGTCATTGTATTGTCAAGATGTGACAATGACAATACTCAAAAACTGGTACATGTTAAGCCTCCTTACTTTGGAAGTAAGCAATCGATCTCATAGATTGAAGTATATATATACTTGGGGATAACATATGGGTGCTTGTTAGAGAACAAGTTCACTGAATATGACTCGCTATGGGAACTTCATTTGGTAGCTCACTCAAGTGTTTATGAAAATATTTTCATGTGACAATTGTGTAAATAGTTCTCAGACTTGAGATGTCAGATTATCTTATATGTGAATTGTTATGCTTTGATCTCATTTGAATGAGTCACAAGAAGTGATGCTTATGGTAGGGTGACTTTGGGTATGACATGAAGCATATGAAGATAAATGAGTAGTCAAGAGAGGATTCACCACTCCAAGTGATAATGGGGAGATATAACTTACTTGTTCTTGGCTTAGGTTAACATGATTAAGTCTTTGGCCAAAGCATGATGAATTTTGAATGTTGAGAACATTCTAGAATTCTCTAATATTATCTAAAGAGCTAAAATAACTAATATGGAATGTTTCATAAGTAGACACTACACCATCCTTATGGCCATTCTGAGATATATGATGAAATGTCCGAATTGCACTGATAAACTGATCACTAAAAGGTTAAGTCAAATCACTATGACTTTCTAAAATTTGGGTGATCATGATGGCTTGCTAGGTCCCACTCATGATCTTGAATATAAATGATTTTATCTTTAATTGTATTATAATTTATGTTTAATTGCCAACATATTAGAAACTTGATGGGCCACACACAACAAATCTTAATCCGGGATTAAATTTGAGATTCAATTAAGTAAGACTTAATTGAACAAAAGCAAATAGTAGGGGAATTAATTAAAGTGTTTAATTAAAAGGGCCAAAAAGAAAAACTCAAAAACCCTGTGAATTGGGGGTGCGACAAGCATGCCTTATATAATGCCATGTTGCCGCACATATCAAGATATGTATTGTGATACATTGAAGTGAAGTTGCACTTTAATTTTGACCCTAGTCTCCTCGCTCTCTTTCTTGTTTTTTTTTTTTCTTTCTCTCTAACTACCAAAGAGAATTGTTCTCTAAGAAAACATTATCCTAAGGCTATGTTTGGATTAAGGGGAGGTGAGGGAAAAGAAAGAAAAGCAGGGTAACAAGGAAACCTTTCCCTTATTTGGCTATCATTTTAAATTAAAATAAAAGAAAGGAAATGGGGTTGAGCACCCCTCATTTTCTCTCAAAAGCTATATTTTTCAATTATCCTAAATTGGGGTAAATAAAGAGGAAAGGAAATGAGTAATTTTTTTAAATGTAAAATGACTTTTATGCCCTTATTATTATTTTTTTATTTTTCAAAGAGTACCCTATAATATTCAAGCTTAACCACCAACACAACCTTCAAATCTTTTGCAACTCATTCATCAACTTTTTTTTGTCAATAACTTTGACTTCTACAATTTTTGTTTTTTTTAATTTATGCTTTGGGCCTTAAACCTTTTTTTCCCAATTTGTTATCACTTCACAAATTCTAAAAAAATAAAATAAAAATAGAACATGACTAAACATGTACAATTGTAGGAAAATGCTAATACTTATACAAGTTTATAGTTAATTTTATCTTAATAATAAATATTTCAGTTCTTGAATTTTCTCATTAATGGATTAATTTTGAAAATATATATTTTTATATAAAAAAGTTTCAAGTATATATTCTCTTATGGATAAATTAGAAAAAAAACTCTCTTTAATTCATTTTTTTTTCTTTCTTGAACTTTCAAAATTATTTAAAATAATTAATCGCAAAATTATTCACATGATAAATAAAACATTTTATTTTGAAAAGGGTATAATTGGAGCAATGTAATATAATATATCATTTTCTTTCCTTTTCACCACTTAACCAAACAAAGGTTGTGATCAATCCTTTCTTTTCCTTCCCATTACTCATTTTAACTATCCAAACAAGAGAATGAGGTATCCTTTCCTTTCATTTAAAAACCTCTCAATTCTTTTCTTTTCTTTTACTTTTCTTTCCTTTCCTTTCCTTTCCTAATTTCAATCCAAACATAGGCTAAGAGAAAGAAACACAAGATTCTTGAAGTTGAAGGTAGAGGTGGCAAAATGAATTCGAATTTGAAAATTCGTCCAAAAAATCTGAATCTAAATTCGCTCAAACCCGATTTGGTAAAAAGTCAAAGACCTGAATTCGAGACAACTTGAATCTAAAATGGTCCGAGCTCAAAATGACACAAGTTCGAAATGATCTGAGTCTATAAGACAAATATACCCCTTTATTTTTTTCTTTTCATTCTTTCTTTTATCCAATATTTTTTAACCACAAGACAATGACAATTTAATTAATTTTAAAATTATCTTTAATTACTATCAAACTAAATTCTAATTAAATTAGATTCTAATTCAAGTATACATGTTAAATATTTTAAACTTATCTTTAATTCAATTATATATTAACTTTGATATTAATATATTATGTTATTTTTATTTAAAAAAAAATCAATTTCCATTATTTTTTTAAAAAATTAATGATAAAGAAATTGATTAAAACAAAAAAAAAATAGACAAAAAATAAAAAGATGATCGTATTTTTAATATTGAAAGTAAAGTTTGAATAATTTTTTTTTGGATTAACAGAATGCTGATGGTAACTCAATTAAGAGTTGTAAACCCAAGTGCAGGTTATGTTCAAGTAATAAATTCTCGGGTGTCCGAGGTCGAACCACAGGGAAGCGTATTAGTAAGTATAAGTTTATAAATATATAAGAAAAAGAAAATAAACAAGATATTAGGGAATCAATAACAAAGAAAGTAAACAAGATATTAGAGAACAAAATAAACAAAATAACATAAAAGCAATTAAACAAGATATAAAAAACAATAAGAAAAGATGTTGAGGTTAGAGAATCCACTCTTGGTGTTATGCTAAGATTAATCTTGTTTTATTACACAATTGAAATCCACACATAAGGGAGGTTCCAATCGGAAGGTTTAGCAATTCAGTCCAAATTGTCCAACGTCCATAGCATATGATATTATGTTCATTTGGTGTCCTCAAAACTCATAAAAAGAGTCCAAGCATTCCTTATGCCAAGGTATATGTCTACAACAAATCAAGGTTATGAAACCAAGCATTTACTGTGCCATTTTCATTGTCAATAATGAATCAAGATCTCTACTTTGCAAGTATGATTTTAAACCAAAAGAAAATATTATCTATACTAATGTTTATAAATGATGATTCATTTTAGCTCAAGTTTAAGAGACTAACCTTAGCATTTACCAAAAGCTTCACCTCATCACCTCAACAATATGATTAGCAACACATACTAGATATGAATAAAATGAAAAGGAATGTAAGAAACATAAGTAAAGAAAAAGAAAACTAGAGAAAGGAAAGAAGAAGAAAACTTAGAGAATTTTATTACAATGGCTAATATCCTACCAATGTATCAATGTATCCCAATACTCATCCAAGGCCCTCTATTTATACACATTTTGGAGGGCTAAATGACAAGAGACAAGCTTTACAAATTTCAAAGGTAGGTATAATAGGTGGGTGCATTTTTCTAACAATTTTCGTCATATTGTATGACAATTCTGATCAGCCAGCTTGATGGTCGATTTTGTCAATGTTGGAGGCTCGATCTGATAAAATGGTCTTCTAGAAAAATATACCCCTATCAGTTACGGATCTATAGCCGTTGGAATCAGATCATTTTCGCATGTGGATCGGAAGATATGGTCAAAATACCAAAACGGTGCAGAACAGACGTCATTGCACATCAGCCAACTTGATGGTTGATTTCGGTAGGGAAAACGACTCCGTTTCAAGAAGTGTAAAACATGAAAAAGATAGATATGCCTCTTAACTATGCACTGTTAAAATTTCAACCTTATTGCTTCAGTGAAACTCCAGATATAGCTGATATGGCAAAAGGTGTCGGAACTGGAACTGAACTGGATTTGCCCTTAATTCTTGATTTAACCTAGTAATCTGAAATCACTCAAAGAAACTCGTGAAAAACACCAAATTACATAAA
Source organism: Fremontodendron californicum (assembly GCA_030761205.1). NCBI lineage: Eukaryota > Viridiplantae > Streptophyta > Magnoliopsida > Malvales > Malvaceae > Fremontodendron > Fremontodendron californicum. The sequence continues at coordinate 9,764,172 of JAULJL010000037.1, forward strand.
AATATAAAAAATCATAAACACAATTAGACTAAGCAATAATAACTCGTATTTAACACAAAACAATAATAAAACATAACTAAAAACTATATAATTATACGAGTTATCACACCCCCACACTTAGATTGTTGCTAGTCCCTAGCAACGACTCAATAAAAATAAAATAAGAAAATCTAATCTAATCCATTTTCGTAGGAAACCACGGTGGCACTTAGCATGTGACACAAGCCTTTAAACCCCTAGGTGTCCCTAGTGGACGAGTTTAGTCTCGTGAGGGTTTACTAGGACGATACCCACAAACATTGAAGACATAAGAAAAACTAAAAATAATAATTATAACTAATCCTTCCAATATAAATTAGAGATAATCATTGGACAAGTCTTAAAAACTAATCAATAGCTTAAAGAAATTCACAAAAAATCTTGCTTGAATGTAAATAGTTTGAGTTAAGCCAATATTAACATAACATATTTCAATCAAAATAGTGTATATTCAAACTTAATCTCAACTTCTCACATGGGATACTCTCTTGATTTTCACTCTTTAAAGTAGTGGTAAAGTGTTTACACTCAATCAATCTCATGAAAACACTTCTACCATATGCTTGCTTGTCCACCTATTCTCCACTATTTAGATCATACAACTTCATAAATCAAGAGGTCTTTGTTCAAGGTTGTAATGGGGCCAAAGGGTTATAATGTGGTTAAAGAACAAAAGGATAAAGATATCACAAAGGTTCCAAAGAGTTCATAGAGTTTAGAGACATAATAAGATCATACAAATAAAACTTCTCAAAACTCTTATAAAGCACATAATAACATAGGCTAAATATTCATGTTGAGCCTTTGCATCATTCTAACCAACTTTGTAACATCTTTTTCTTTACTTTAACTAGAAGTTCAAGAGAAGTTTTTTTTTTTTTTTTTAATATGGGAATGTATTTGACAAGACTTATGCAATTCATATCTCATCATTGTATTAAAAAGGAACTAAAACACACTAAAAAAAAAAAATAATAATAAAGACTCATAAGTTTTCTTCTTCTTTCCTTTCTCTAGTTTTCTTTTTTATTTACTTATGCTTCTTACATTTCTTTTCATTTTATTCATATCTAGTATGTGTTGCTAATCATATTGTTGAGGTGATGAGGTGAAGCTCTTGGTAAATGCTAAGGTTAGTCTCTTAAACATGAGCTAAAATGAATCATCATTTATAAACACTAGTATAGATAATATTTTCTTTTGGTTTAAAATCATCTTTTGGTTTAATATTTTCTTTTTCTCTTGACTTTTGCCTCTCTCCTCCCCCACACTTATCTTTCGTTCTAACCCAAATTTTCAAAAAGTATCCCTTGTTTTTGCAATATGTCTCAAAATATATAATCCATCTTTAGAACAAGGGTAAGGATATAAGTATATTTAGGCTAGGTGTAAGTTGTATTTACCAATAAAATAGCATATTTAATGTAGGCTCAAATTGGCTCACTAGTGGGGATGTTCTCTTAGAACATTAATAATGGATGGCTGTTTGGCTCTGGTTATAATCCTAATGCCTCTATCATATTCATGTTGTCACATGTATCAATATAGTCTCAAACGGTTTAAAGCAAGTTCTAGAGAATCATGTAATCATAAGAGCACTCAAGAAAGAAATTAGATTGATTTGTATAATGCATCAATCATTATAGGCTCAAAAACTCACAAGGATGATTATACAAGTCAGATTAAGTCTAAACATGCTTCTTTCTCAATCAACATATCATATTAACATTGGCTCATAAAAAGGTTGACATCAAGCTCAATTCTCATGAAAATCTTCTCACTAATAAATCTGTTTTAGACTTATGCAATTCATATCTCATCATTGTATTAAAAAGGAACTAAAACACACTAAAAAAAAATAATAATAATAAAGACTCATAAGTTTTCTTCTTCTTTCCTTTCTCTAGTTTTCTTTTTTATTTACTTATGCTTCTTACATTTCTTTTCATTTTATTCATATCTAGTATGTGTTGCTAATCATATTGTTGAGGTGATGAGGTGAAGCTCTTGGTAAATGCTAAGGTTAGTCTCTTAAACATGAGCTAAAATGAATCATCATTTATAAACACTAGTATAGATAATATTTTCTTTTGGTTTAAAATGATCCCTTTCTTTTTCTCTTGACTTTTGCCTCTCTCCTCCCCCACACTTATCTTTCGTTCTAACCCAAATTTTCAAAAAGTATCCCTTGTTTTTGCAATATGTCTCAAAATATATAATCCATCTTTAGAACAAGGGTAAGGATATAAGTATATTTAGGCTAGGTGTAAGTTGTATTTACCAATAAAATAGCATATTTAATGTAGGCTCAAATTGGCTCACTAGTGGGGATGTTCTCTTAGAACATTAATAATGGATGGCTGTTTGGCTCTGGTTATAATCCTAATGCCTCTATCATATTCATGTTGTCACATGTATCAATATAGTCTCAAACGGTTTAAAGCAAGTTCTAGAGAATCATGTAATCATAAGAGCACTCAAGAAAGAAATTAGATTGATTTGTATAATGCATCAATCATTATAGGCTCAAAAACTCACAAGGATGATTATACAAGTCAGATTAAGTCTAAACATGCTTCTTTCTCAATCAACATATCATATTAACATTGGCTCATAAAAAGGTTGACATCAAGCTCAATTCTCATGAAAATCTTCTCACTAATAAATCTGTTTTAGACTTATGCAATTCATATCTCATCATTGTATTAAAAAGGAACTAAAACACACTAAAAAAAAAAAATAATAATAAAGACTCATAAAAAAATAGTAGACAAAAATAAAAGAAATCCTAAATCATTCCCCCCACACTTAATTCTTACATTGTCCTCAATGTAAGTCTATTAACCCAAATGAAAGAATCATGTGTAAGAGAAAAAAACTAATAACATAAGAATAGGAATAACTAAGACTCAAAACAAACTCATGCAACCTAAATAATCCTAAAATACTAAACAAAAATTAACAAGTAAACATAAAAAGATTAAAATCAAGCTGACAAGGTATGTCTCAAGTCTCCCTTACTCAGACCTTGTTCAGAATGAATACTTCTAAATTGCTTAAAACACAACAAACTTTTTTTTTTTTTTTTGAAGATTAGTAAAAATTATATTTACATCTAGTTATTTTCAAAACAAGGATCAGAAAGAAAAACAACCTCTTCTTGAGTAACATGATTTTCCAAAAAGAGTTTGAGTCTTTGTCCATTTACCTTGAATACGTTACCATTTTGAGGATTCTCAATGTCAACTGCTCCATAATGATACACATGCTTAACCACAAATGGGCCAGTCCATCTTGTTCTCAACTTACCAGGAAATATGTGAAGTCTAGAATTATAAAGTAGAACTTTTTGCCCAACATCAAATGTTTTTCTTGAAATTAACTTGTCATGAAAGGCTTTAGTTCTTTCTTTATGAATTTTAGAATTCTCAATTGCATCTTTGAATAAAGTTGGCCAGTAAAATCCACACTGTAAAATTTTTGTAGCAGTTTTCTTTGATGAAAAATGACCACCACATGCCTCGGAATGACAAAACTTAATTACACTACTTACCTCATTGTCGGGAATGCATCTTCGAAAAATTTGATCAGGACAATATTTGAACAAGTAAGGGTCATCCCAGTAGAACTTCTTTACCTCATTCAGAAACTTCTTTTTATCTTGGGGGCTCCATTGAGAAGGAATTTTTCCCAAAAAGGAATATTTTAGCTCGGATGGCAATGGTTTTAAATCCAGCTTGGGCGGTTCAATAGTTGATGGTACAGTGACATTTGTGAGTGATGGAAGTTCCTCAAACTTTTGTTTCCAACAATGCTTAACCTGAAAAGAATTTAACAAAGAATCAGTGTGTGAAATTTCTGAAGCATTATCCAACTCACATTCAATTAAATAAGCTTCTAAAGGATCATGGAATGTGGTAGTGGTGAGATGTTCATGAACAAGTTCTTCAATGAAATCCACTTCATGTAATTCTGAATCATCACCAGGTTGCTTGCAAGTGTTGAACACATTTAATTCTAAAGTCATATTTCCAAAAGAAATGTTCAAAATACCATTCCTGCAATTTATCAGAGCATTAGAAGTTGCAAGAAACGGACGACCTAATATAACAGGAATTTGAACATTTGGATTTGAAACAGGATGTGTGTCCAAAACAATAAAATCAACAGGGAAGTAAAAATTTTCAATTTGAACCAAAACATCTTCAACTATCCCTCGAGGAATTTTTACAGAACGATCAGCTAGTTGAAGTGTAACAGGTGTTTCCTTGAGTTCACCTAAACCTAACTGTTGATAAACAGAAAAAGGCAAAAGATTAACACTAGCACCAAGATCAAGCAATGCACGTTCTATTCTAGTGTTTCCAATGATGCATGAGATTGTTGGACATCCAGGATCTTTGAATTTTGGTGGAGTAAGGTGCTGAATGATTGAGCTCACACTTTCCGTCAAAAATGCTTTCTTTTGTACATTATGTTTCCTTTTAACTGTGCACATGTCCTTCAAAAATTTAGCATAAGATGGAACTTGTTTGATTGCATCCAATAAAGGAATGTTAATCTTAACTTGTTTGAAAAGTTCATAAATTTCTGCATTTTGATTCAAATTCTTTATTGTTTGCAACCTTTGAGGAAAAGGAGCAGGATGCATACCTTTTTCTTTGTCCAAATTTTCAAGAAGTTCAGACTTACCATCATCCTTACCATTACTTTTCGGAGGGGAAGGAGGATCTTGGTCTTTTGATGGAATGTTTTTGTCAATTTCCTTTCCACTTCGAAGAGTTGTGATAGAATTGGCATTTTCCTGTTGAGTTTCATTGGAGCAAGAAACAAGACATTGAGTAGAAGGGTTAGGCTGAAGTTGAGCAGGAAACTTACCTTTTTCTTGAGTGCGTAATGAAGCTGTCAATGTGGACAAGGTGTTTTTGATCTCATTGATGTCCTGTGAAGTCCGGTTATTCACATTTGCTTGTGTTTGCATGAATGCTTGCAATGTCTCTTCCAAGGTTTGTACACGTGAAGGTTGATAGGAAAAAGTGTTGCCCGGCTTTTGAGATTGTGGTACCTGAACATGATTATTATTCCGCCAACTGAAGTTGGGATGATTTCTCCATTCAGGGTTATACGTTTCAGAGTAAGGAGAAGGAAAAGGCTTTTTAAATGTGTTTATGGAATTTACTTGATCATGCAACGCTTCTTTAAGAATGGGAATGTTTGGACATTCAGAAGTGGGGTGTCCCATTATTTCACAAATTCCACAACTTTCTTCATTTTTAACCGTTTTGACTTCTTTCACTTCTCTAAGTTCCATGGCTTCAATCTTTCTAGCCAAATTAGCTACTTTAGCTTTTATCTCATCTTCTTGACTAAAATGATATTTACCTCTGTTAGAAACAAGATTAGATCTATTGGAACTTTCAGAGGAATTATCTGTGTGCCAGGCTTGAGAGTTATCTGCCAAATGGTCTAAGTAGTCAAAGGCTTCTTCAGGTTCTTTTTCTAGAAACTCACCGTTACACATTGTTTCAACAAATTGTTTAGTTTCGGGAGTTAAACTTTCATAAAAGAAACTAATAAGACGCCATTTTTCAAAACCATGATGTGGACAAGAATTTAACAAATCTTTAAAATGCTCCCAGCACTGAAAAAATGCTTCATTTTGATTTTGATTGAAATTTTGAATCTGTCTTTTCAAAGCAGTAGTTTTATGTGCTGGGAAAAATTTCTTTAGAAACTCAGTTTGTAATTCTTGCCATGTGCCAATTGACCTTGGTTTTAAATTATGAAGCAAAATTTTTGCTTTATCTTTTAAAGAAAAAGGAAATAATTTTAGCTTGACAATTTCATTTGTACATTGTTGGTCATTAAAGGTGACACATACATCTTCGAAGTCTTTTAGAAACGAGTAAGCACTTTCCGATTCCAACCCATAGAAATTTGGAAGCAAAGCTATCATACCTGGTTTAAAACGAAAGTTGTTTGCATTGAGAGGAAAAATAAAACAAGAGGGTGATGAGCTTCGAGTTGGTTTCAAGTAGTCACGCATGGTGCGTACTTGTCTGTTCTCATCTTCAGCATGAACACTTTCATTGTCAGCCATGGTAGGAGTTGTATTAGAAAGATTACCTGAAAAAGTTTCACAATAAAATCTAACTAAACGACGAGATCTAAAATCACGTCGCCAAACAAGCATAAAACAAAGTTAATATACAAAATTAGGCGGTATAACCAGCCAATAAAAATAAATATAAACAAATTAGGCGGTATAACCAGCCAAAAAAAAATAAATATACTTATAAACTTATATACTTAGTATTGCTTCCCCGGCAACGGCGCCAAAAACTTGATGGTAACTCAATTAAGAGTTGTAAACCCAAGTGCAGGTTATGTTCAAGTAATAAATTCTCGGGTGTCCGAGGTCGAACCACAGGGAAGCGTATTAGTAAGTATAAGTTTATAAATATATAAGAAAAAGAAAATAAACAAGATATTAGGGAATCAATAACAAAGAAAGTAAACAAGATATTAGAGAACAAAATAAACAAAATAACATAAAAGCAATTAAACAAGATATAAAAAACAATAAGAAAAGATGTTGAGGTTAGAGAATCCACTCTTGGTGTTATGCTAAGATTAATCTTGTTTTATTACACAATTGAAATCCACACATAAGGGAGGTTCCAATCGGAAGGTTTAGCAATTCAGTCCAAATTGTCCAACGTCCATAGCATATGATATTATGTTCATTTGGTGTCCTCAAAACTCATAAAAAGAGTCCAAGCATTCCTTATGCCAAGGTATATGTCTACAACAAATCAAGGTTATGAAACCAAGCATTTACTGTGCCATTTTCATTGTCAATAATGAATCAAGATCTCTACTTTGCAAGTATGATTTTAAACCAAAAGAAAATATTATCTATACTAATGTTTATAAATGATGATTCATTTTAGCTCAAGTTTAAGAGACTAACCTTAGCATTTACCAAAAGCTTCACCTCATCACCTCAACAATATGATTAGCAACACATACTAGATATGAATAAAATGAAAAGGAATGTAAGAAACATAAGTAAAGAAAAAGAAAACTAGAGAAAGGAAAGAAGAAGAAAACTTAGAGAATTTTATTACAATGGCTAATATCCTACCAATGTATCAATGTATCCCAATACTCATCCAAGGCCCTCTATTTATACACATTTTGGAGGGCTAAATGACAAGAGACAAGCTTTACAAATTTCAAAGGTAGGTATAATAGGTGGGTGCATTTTTCTAACAATTTTCGTCATATTGTATGACAATTCTGATCAGCCAGCTTGATGGTCGATTTTGTCAATGTTGGAGGCTCGATCTGATAAAATGGTCTTCTAGAAAAATATACCCCTATCAGTTACGGATCTATAGCCGTTGGAATCAGATCATTTTCTCATGTGGATCGGAAGATATGGTCAAAATACCAAAACGGTGCAGAACAGACGTCATTGCACATCAGCCAACTTGATGGTTGATTTCGGTAGGGAAAACGACTCCGTTTCAAGAAGTGTAAAACATGAAAAAGATAGATATGCCTCTTAACTATGCACTGTTAAAATTTCAACCTTATTGCTTCAGTGAAACTCCAGATATAGCTGATATGGCAAAAGGTGTCGGAACTGGAACTGAACTGGATTTGCCCTTAATTCTTGATTTAACCTAGTAATCTGAAATCACTCAAAGAAACTCGTGAAAAACACCAAATTACATAAAAATATAAAAAATCATAAACACAATTAGACTAAGCAATAATAACTCGTATTTAACACAAAACAATAATAAAACATAACTAAAAACTATATAATTATACGAGTTATCAAATGCTAACATAGTTACTTTTTCAAGAGATAAAATGTGTTTTTCAAAGTAATAGGGTAAGTTTATTTTCATTAAAATCTCATGAAAGATAATTATATACTTTTTTATTCTCTTTTCTTCCTTTTTTTTTTTTCATTCTTTTCTTTAACCAGTTTCATTATCACTAAAATTTTTAAATAACGGTAATTAATTAATTTAAATAAAGATATTTTAATAAATTTATTTCAAAGTTAATATATAATTAAGTTAAAGATAAGTTTAAAATATTTAACATGTACTTTGATTAAAATATAACTTAATTAGAATTTAATTTAATAGTAATTAAAGATAATTTTAAGACTAACTAAATTTTCATTTTGTAGTTAAAAATAGTTTTGAGTAAAAAAAAAGAATGAAAAAAAATGATTAATAATTAACAAAAGGCATATTTTTCTTTTCATTTAAAATTAACCTAGAAATAATACCTTAGGGCGTTAGTGTATTTTGTGTCAAACCTTATGGCGGTAAGTGGGTGTTTTTCAAACTAAAAGGAGGTAAGCGTATTTTCTATCAACCTGAAGGGGGTAAATATACTTTTCCGTTATAAAAATTTCACAGAAATCAAACCAAATTTCTCGATCTTCATACCGTAGTAGTACTAGTGGATTTAATCAAAATACTCAATTATTTCAAATTGTCCAGGTAATTAAAAATAATATACTAACAAAATTCAATATCAATATCAATATCAATATCCATATCCATATTTTTTTTTTTATATTATTTATATATTTAAATATTTGACAGCAAACACAAGTTGACACCATCAATCAAATATGAATATTTTGAATTCATGTGGTCAACCTACAACATCTCAATACACATCGGTACTTTAAGTTTCATGATCATATTTGAATTTGATAAAGTTAATTATCACATATTTTATTTTTCTAACTTTTTGTAAAATTATAAGCAACAATGGGATTTCAATTTGGACACCATTATCATGAATCAATCTGCAATCACAAGTATGGTGAAATTGTTACAAGTAATTCTTATATTTTAATAAAAAAATATACTTTTTTCTTATTTTGATTATGATACTCATTTAATTTTATACTTGTATATATGTAAGCTAAAATACCACAAGCTCAATTAGGGGTGTTCACTATTCGGTTTTAACCGAATTAACCGATCGAAATTTAATTCAGTTCGGTTAATCGGTTAACGAAACAAATTTTAGTTCGGTTATCGGTTAAGGGTTTTGAAAAATTTCGGTTTTCAGTTAATTCGATTTGGTTAAGCGAAATTAACCGAATTAACCATATTAACCGAAATACACTAAACCAAATATTTTTATGCTTTCTTAGTTGTTTTAGTATGTTTGATATTTGGATTTTATTATGATTTGCTTTTGAATTTTGGTTGGTTAGATATATTATTATGGATGAAGTACAATTAGCTTGTTTTGACATTTTGGTTGGATATAAAATCATTTATTAAAAATAGGTAGTAAAATAAATAGGATATTTATTTTGGTTAATCAAAAACCAACCTAGTTAACCGAAATAATTTTGGTTCAGTTAATTCAACATTTACACTATTCGGTTCGGTTAACGGTTAAAGGAAAAAAAATTGGTTAATTCGGTTCATTGTAATTTGGTTCGGTTATTAACCAGATTAACCATTTGAATACCCCTAAGCTCAATTGTCATCAAAAGAAATTGAAAAGGATAGATGAAAGATTGCATTTCAAGTGTTGCAACATTTTGTTGAATTGAAGAGCTTAATAAAATAAAAAAGATAGAAAAAATATATATTAAAAAACTATTTTTTGATACAATGACTGTTATTTTTGTATCATTTCCTTGATTTTTTTTTTTATCTATTACATCAATTTATGCGATTTTCGTCATTATTTATGATTTGATCTTGTGGTCACCCTAGTAAATCCATTCCAAAGTTAAACATAAGCTATGGATAAAAATAAATTGATTGAGCTTTTGATAATTTTTTTGATTTTAGTTAAAGATGAACGACTCTGAATTTGAATTTTCAACTAGGATATCTAAGTAATCCTTAGGGTGTTGGTACACACACATAGGCTCATGCATAATTGCATGCATTTAGTAAATAAGCATCATAGTCATAGTGACAGTACTATTTGTTGTTCATTTGTGTCGGTACAACATATTGCAAAAAAATTATTTTAAAAAATCATTAGGTCCAATTCTTACAAAACAAAAAAATAAAATAAAAATAACCATATATATTTTTTTATAAGCTACCATTTTAATAAAAGCCAAAGGCAAAGGATACAAAAAATGATAGCTTAAAAACAATGGAGTCACCCAAGCAAGGTACCCCTATACAACTAAACAGAGGAAAGTCATAAGTTCTGAAATGTTATAATTTTAGTACAATACTAGTACTTGGAAATAAGCCAGATAAATGAACCCGAAGCTTAACTCAATTGATTCATGTAGTCATCTTTAAGAAGTGATATCCAGCAGGTCTGGGATTCAAATCCCAGCATCTACAACCCATTCCCCTATACCTAGGTTGTAACCTTTTTTGTACAAAAAAAAATGAACTGTGGTGCAAGTGATGATGCAAGCTGCAGGAATAAGAAATAAACAAAGTGAACAAAATATCTATCTGCAAAAGGTTATAATTTTAATACACTACTAGCACTTGAAAATTACAAGATAAATGAACCTTATGTTGCACAATCTAAGGTTCACTATTCCAAGCTCGAATTTTCTAGAAATGGATGATAGAGACAAATGCATGCATATACACATAATTAAGGTGTTTTTCCCTACAAAAGATACCAATCATGCATAAATGCAGGCACATGTCTAAATGTATATGTACTCATGCATGCATATTTATAGATATCTAAATCTGTTTCTCAACATGCTCATCGAAAATAAAAAAGAAAGAGACAAGAACAAAGCAAATAATAATACTAAACTATGTTAAGAAGCATAGTATAAGACCCATGTTTTCTCTTATTTACATTGTTCAAGAAGAACTAAAAGTAAATAGGAGAAAGAAGGCTCTCAAGTACATGAATGCTACTAGTATGGATCATATTTATGCCATTGACATATCTACAACAAGGACAAAGAGATTGCTTTTAAAAGTTGACTCCGACCTTGATGAAATTAAAATCTCAAAACGAATGCATTTTACCCTGATTGGTCTCCAACACTACACAAGCAAACCCAAAACAAGGAGAACTAATATAACCAGAACTAGAAAATTCTAATAGAACAAATATCAAACATATTGCAGGCACAAGAAAGAGATAACTCAAATATTGGAAATGAAAAAAAAATGAATGTCATCAAGCAACGCAAAGTCAAACGATCATAAAAGAGGAGGCCAAAAACAACAGAAGATCCCAAAAAGCCAATAAGGGGTATACGTTAGGTTGAAGACATTAAATCAAGTGCTAATTGGGAGGCAGCCCAATTGATGAAAGCATTGCCAACCTGCCATATCAGATGTGCTTTCTCTTCTTTTCTCTCTTTGTTTTGTTATTAATTCTTTTTAAGATTATTTAGGTTTCATTAGTTTGTTTTGAGTCTTTAATATTTTTGTTTGTGTGTTTTAGCAAATCCGGCTGAGGACACTAAACCAAGCGCTTGTTGGGAGGCAACCCAATGGATGGAGAACACGCATAATAAACAGATTTGATACTTCATACACTCCATCATTCTCTCTTTTATTGTTTTCTTTAGTTATTTTAATTGTTTTGTTTTTAGTTCTTTTCTCTTACACATAATTCTTTCATGTGGGTGATAGTTATAAGGACAATGTAAGAATTAAGTGTGGGGGGATAATTTAGGATTTCCTTTATGTTAGGGTATTATTTTGTTTATTTTAGGTTTGTTTTGAATTTTTAAGAATATTTTCTTTTAGGGTCTTTTTAGTTCCTTTCAATACAATGACGAGATATGAATTGTGTAGGTCTAAAACTAGTTTATTGGTGAGAAGAATTCTTATGATAATTAAGCTTGAAATATCATTTTTCATGAGCCAATGTTAATATGATATGTTGATTGAGAAAGAAGCATGTTTAGACTTGATATTGACTTGTATAAACATCCTTGTGAGTTTTGAGCCTATATGATTGATGCATTATACATGTCAATCCAATTTCTTTCTTGTGTGCTCTCATGATAACATGTTTCTCTAGAACTTGCTTTAAACCGTTTGAGACTATATTGATACATATGACAACATGGATATGATAGAGACATTAGGATTTTTATCAAGGCCAAATCAGCCATCCCCTATAGATATTCCAAGAGAACATCCCCCTAGTAAGCCAATTTGAGCCTACATGGAATAAGCTATTTCATTGGTAACCACATCTTTCACCTAGCCTAAATACACTTATATCTTTACCCTTGTTCTAAAGATGAATTACATGTTCTGAGACATTACAGAAGCAAGGGATATCTATTAAAAATTTGGGTTGGAAACAAAAGATAAGTGTGAGGGGAAGAAAGGCAAAAGTCAAGAGAAAAAAAAGGAACATTGTCAAAATATATTCCCATATATTAAAAAGAAAAAAAAATGAATCATCTCTTGAGCTTTTGGGTTAAAGAAAAAATGTTACAAGGTTGGTTAGAATGAAGCAAAGGCTCAACATAGCCTATGTTATTATGTGCTTCTAAAGAGTATTAAGAAGTTTTCTTTGTAAAATATTATTATGTCTCTAAACTCTATGAAGTCTTTGGAAGCTTTGTAATATCCTTTTCTTTTTATTCTCTAACCACATTACAACCCCTTGGCCCCATTACAACCTTGAATAAAGACCTCTTGATTCATGAAGTTACATGATCTAAATAGTGGAGAATAGGTGGACAAGCAAGCATATGGAAGGACTGTTTTCATGAGATTGATTGAGTGTAAACACCTTACCACTACTATATTGAGTGAAAATCATGAGAACATCCCATGTGAGAAGTTGAGATTAAGTTTGAACATGAATTATTTTGATTGAGATATGTTATGTTAATGTTGGCTTAACTCAAATCATTTACATTCAAGAATGATTCTTTGTGAATTTGTTTAAGCTATTGATTAGTTTATAAGACTTGTCCAATGATTGTCTCTAATTTATATTGAAAGTGGATTAGATTAGGTTTTCTTACCTTGTTTTGCTTGATGACTAGCAAAAGATTAAGTATGGGGGAGTTTGATAAGTGCTTAATTTCATACATTTTTCTATCTACTTTCCTTATAATTTGTGTTTTGATTCTTGAGTTTATTGATATTTTACTATGGTTTTATGTTTTGTAGGTGTTTTGGAAGGTCATGGATGCTTTGGAGTTGAAAAGAATGAATTTGGACAAGTGTTGAAGTTTCAAGCACAAGGGAAAGCTGCCTGCTCATCAAGGAGACACTATGTGGCTAAACCTAGTCCAAACTTTCCTTAAATAAACCTTAGTGGCTACCTAAACCTAAGCTTCCCTAATCCCCCTAACCTGAAAACCTAATTCCACCCTAAAGGAGTCCTAACGGCAAGAATTTTCCTACTTCTAAAAGCCCTAGCCGCAACACACCTTTTCCTAGTCAAAATAGGATTTGCGGCAGCTCAAACCTTTCTTTATTTAAAGAATCCTATTGGCTGCCTTTTTTATTTCCTTATTAAAAGAAACCTTACCAAAAACAAGTAAATCCTAGTCAAAAGAGGAGTGGCGGCAACTTAAACTTTCCATGTAATGAAAACCTAGTCAAAACTTTTCAAAGGAAGACTAGCAACTGCCCTATTTTCCAAACTCTGCAAACCTAGCCACAAGCCTCCTTTCCTTGCTAGAGGGAGAGCCGCAACTTACTTATTGAAAACCTAGAGGCTGCCTATAAATAGAGAACAAGAGGGGGAGCCGCAACACACAATTGTACATATGATAGTAATATGATTTTATTGTTTTTTTAAAAAGTTTGAGAGAGCAAGAGGTTGAATAATCAATATTCTTCTTCTTCTTCTCCATTCTCTTAGTTTACTTCTTAGTTTCTTTTTAATTTCATGTTTATGTTATCCATGCCTATGCTAGGCTAAATTTTCTTTGGTTAAGGGTGATTTCAAAGCCCTAGACATATTGTGTAATTGATCTTCAGAATTTATCTATCATTGATTTTTTATCAAAATTGCTTATGTTCTTCTATAAAAAAATTTCATGATCTTTGTCTTGATTTATTTAAGGTGATCAACTAGATATATCTTGATAATTATCTAATGCTAGTTTAGGAGTCTTGATCCGTGTAATTGTCTTGATTTCCTATTCATAAGTGGTAATTTGTGATTAATAATTATGTTAGAGTTTTCGCTAATTGCAAAATGGAAAATAACATAAGTTGAACAATCCGAGCTTATGTGTTTGTCGCTTAGATCAACCTATCTTTCTCATCATAAAGCTACTATCAAGTTGAATCTAGAGAGCTTATTCTAGGTTGTTTGATAGTTAGAGATTAAATAGAGAGCTTATTCTATTTAACGATGAACTACGGAAAGATTGGGGTAGCAGAGCTTGTTGTTATCTATGGTTGATAGTTTTGATAGATTATTGATGTTGATAAATCTGATATTGATTCTTAAGGATGTTTAGTGGTGGCGAATGACTCCTTAACCATACTTCTCTTATTTGATTTTATCTTATTTCTTTGAATCTTACTTTTCTTATTTGCTTTAATTTCAAAACAAGTTAAAACCCCATTTTCTTTTATTCTCTTAGAACTAAAGTTATAAATCAGCAACTTATAAATTAAGAGCAATCTTTGTGGATTCGACCCTTGCTACTACTATACTAAACAATTGACCATATTTAGTGCAAGGTTTAAGATACACTATTTTGAGTGCATCAACAATCAAGAGCAAGGTGATATATTTGAAAAGAAATTTTATCATTATTTTCAGAGGTATTGGAAGTTGAACGTGACTGTTGTGCTAGAAGAGTTGTTCCCTTCAAAGAATTGTTGTTGTTGCCTTGGCTAACCATTCGATTTTTGTTTGGATGATCAAAAGAGTTGCTTTGTGGGTTATACCATCTTGTCGGAGTAAAACCTATGCCTCGTGAGGTAAAATTTTCACAACCTCTTCGACCATCATTTCTTCCATGACTACGCTAGCCAAAAAATGTATGGGCTTGCTCCAAAAACATATTTTCTTCAGATTTTATTGCAACTTGAGATTGCTCAAAGCCTTGAAGAGCCAACACAAATTGAGAGAACAATGGATAAGGAGGCTTTGTACCATGGCAATCCGAAAATTTTCATAACTTGGACCCAAACCATGAGCAATTTGGAAAACTTTGCCAATATCTGAAACATGTTTATTGTAGCAAGATTGTCACAGATAAATTTCATGTATCTCTCAAATATTCTTCTAGAGATCGTAATCCCTTTTGAATAGTCATTAACATATTTTTTTAAATAACCTTCCTTCTTTATTATGATTGGAAAACACTATTGATCCAATGTAGACCAGATTTGATAGGCTGTTTTGCACCAAAAATAAAACTCATGATGTCCTCTTTCCTTGTTCCAAGCAACTAAGAAATGAGAAGACCATTATTTGTTGTCCATGGCTCGTACAGGGGATTGAAACATTTACTACCATTGTCATTCTCTATCTCTTTTGCGGGTTTAACAACAGTGCTAAGATGATGATAAAGGCTCAAACTTCGGACTAGAGGAATCACTAAAAAAATTTCCATTTACTGACGATCGAAAATCCGTCAGTATATACCCTTATATCCGCCGGTATAGACTCGAAAGACCTTTATCGATGGAAGATATGGATATTCCTATAAAAAAAATTACTGTTGGTATAGGCCTTGTCGATAAAGATCTTTACTGACGGAATATATTCATCGGTAAATCCTTATAGACCTGTAGTGACGGTCTTTCCGTCAATAAAAATGATTCCCAAATTTTTTATTTATACAACACATCCGTCAGTATAGAGTAATTTTTTGTCTGTAATATACTATAGTTATCGATGAAATTGGCCATCGGTAAGAGTTTAATCTTTCAATTTTTTGGCCGTCGGTAATACTCAATTTTTTCGTCAGTATTTCTATGCCATTGGCATAAAATCTGGTGTAAATAGCTTTTCATTTCGTTTATACAGTTAATGTTATTAAATACATTTTATTATAATTGTAATTTTAAATAAAAAATATTAAATTAAAATATAATTTTTAATATAATCTCTTATAAAAATAAAGAAAGAAAACAATTGTCTTATAATTAATAAGGTATGAGTCACAAATAATTAAGTTATAAAACAAAATTTTAAGTTCAAATAAACATAAAAACATGTCTTCGAACATTAAACTACAAAGTCACCCCAAACAAATGTCAAACATAGATTTCCAAACTTCTTACGGGTTATAAAACATGATCCAAACTTCTTACGGTCAGAAACAATAATGACACAAGATAAACACCTGGTTGTTATTGCAGAAAATATGCAAGTCTAGATTGTGCAAGATGCGCATGACACAGTAAAAAAATAGTAATGACCAATGTTCTCAGAGAGGTAATATGCTTTTTACATGCAAAAACAATGTTGGAACACAATTATATGCTAACAAAAGTGAAATTTACTTGGTTACAGAATGAGTGCACGAATCTAGTTAATCTGCTTAAATTATGCGCAATGAAATCATAATAAAAGACCTTCACATTAGTGGACAATATACATTGTATGGCTATAATAATTATACAAGCCAAAGCCCATAGTAAACACTGAATAGTTATACATTGTAAGACTATGATTCGACTGTGATAGCTTAAGGACACTTTATTCCATGTCTAAGATGACTATGATTCAAGTAATCATCTTTAGGTCATACAGAGAAAAGGACCTAATATGACGTAGCAAGAACAGAGGTGGTAGAGGTAATCAGGGGCAGCAAGAAGAGTTGGCTGAGTTGAGGCGTATGATTAAAGATTTGTCACGGGTAGTATTTACTCTACAGCGACAGGAACCAATGGGAGCCCGTATGGAGAATTCGGAAGGCAACCATGACCCTGCAGACATTCTGGAAGGTGGTCTGGAGGATGATAGTGAAAATGGAGAAGAAGAAAACCCCTTTCATAATGCAGAACCTGCAAATCAGGGGGCGCAAAGGGGATTGGAGGAGCCATTGATACGAGCCTTGGATCTAAACGGTGGTGGAATCAGAATTAAAGTTGCTGACTTCTTTAGGAAATTGCATGCTGAAGATTATTTAGATTGGGAGGCTAGTTTGGAGAATTATTTTGAATGGAAACCAATGACAGAAGCTAGGAAGATGTTGTTTGTGAAACTCAAATTAAAGGGGACTATATTTCAATGGTGGAAGAGAGTTGAAGAGCAGCGAATGCGATAGGGAAAACAAAAAATCAGCACATGGGAGCACATGAAAGTAAAAATGAGGAAACAAATTCTACCTGCTATTATGCAATGGAGTTATATGAGAGATTCCACTCGTTGAAGCAAAATAGTAAGACGGTAGAGGAGTACACTTCGGAGTTTAATAATTTGTCTATAAGGGTTGGTTTAAATGAGACAAATGAACAAATGACCTCCCACTATCTTGCTGGTTTGAACCAATCTGTTAGGGATGAGATGGGAGTAGTTTGTCTATTTAACCTTGAAGATAGTCGACAATACGCTTTGATGGCCAAAAAATGGGTGTTACGTTATGGTGCTAGGAGACCGATGTTTGGCAGAACCGGTGGCACCTCACAAGGCATTATTAATACTGCTCGATGATTTTGGAGTGATCAAACAACCTTGAGAAGTGGAAAAAGGGGCGGCCCACAAAGCACGATAAGTGGAGGAAGTGTAGCTCAGTTTGAAAGAAATGACAAGGGAAAAAATGTTGTCAGATTTGGATAGAAAAATAGTGTTGGATCGGGTGCTCTAAAATTAGGCGGCGGATCACAGATTCGTTGTTTCAATTGTGGTTAAAGAGGGCATAGTTCTTATGAATGCCCACACAGAAGAATTAACCTTGCTGAAGAGGAAAAAAGAGAGGAGATGCTAGAACTTGTTTATGATGATGATGTTGATGAGGATGGCGAACTAGATGTTTATCCAGTTCTAGGGGAGTCTTTTGTTGTTCATAGGGTGATGACAACCATCGCTTCAGATGAAGGGGAGGACTGGAGGCGACGGAGCATCTTTAGGACTCGTGTTCTTTGTGAAGGCAAGGTTTGTAACTTAATTATTGATGGAGGCAGCATGGAAAATGTTATTTCTAAGGATGCAGTGGAGAAATTAAAGCTGCAAACTGAAAAACACCCCCACCCCTACAAGATCAGGTGGCTAAAAAAAGGTAATGGAGTTCCGGTTACGTCAAGGTGTCTTGTCAAGTTTGTAATGGGTCATAACTTAGAAAATGAAACTTTTTGTGACATTGTACCTATGGACGTTGGCCACATTCTTTTGGGAAGACCTTGGTTATATGATATGTTGGGATTCGACCTCATGCTAAAACAATAATCGAATTAAAGAAGAACATGAACGCAGCGGAATAATAAACAAAGAGACAGTCGAATCTAACAGGATCATGCTTTTTAATGCGATCTTGTAATTATAAAGCATACATCTGATCAAGAATCATACCTTAACTCAAAGATCTAGTAATCTTGAGTTTACAAACAGCTCACTCAATCTTGAACACCAAGCTGTCAATCCAAGACTTCAAGCCACACAAGTGTCTGGCCTCTAACGGTAATCCACACAAGTTAATCAAGAAAACCTTCATAAGGTAGGAATAGAGTCTTGCCGAAAATGATGCTAGTAGTTTAGGTTTCAAGAAACCTCTCCCCATCTAAACATACAATGCCCGAATGCTTCATAAGCATCAAGAAGAAGAAAACGCTTTTCTTGGTTCTCCGGGTTTGATGCGCCAACCTCTAGGATTATCTTGATCTTCTTTCTTCTTCACTCTATGCCTTTGCTCTCTTGAAAGAAAACGTTTTTCTCTATAGCAATCCATGAAGAGGCAAGGAGGAAATCAAGAAATCAAGAAGACACCAAAGCCTCTAAGCATATCACATATGCGGCTAGAGGGCCATCGGGAGGTCAACCAAGCTATCATGTTTCTTTTATAGGGGGCGACAATTACTCCAGGGTTTGGACTATGGACAATAGCTCTTATGTATTTTCCCTTAAGTCCTTCCACTTAATTAAACTATTTAATTAAGTCCCTATTGATTAAATTCTCAAATTAATCAATTAGGCTCTTTCCATTTTAATCTCTTAATTCACCTTTCTGTGTGTGACCCATTAGGCTTCCAATATGTTGGCAATGAATATAAATTAATCTAATTAATTTATACTCATAGATCATGAGAGGACTCTAGCAAGCCACCACGACCACCCAAATACTGGAGAGTCAAGTTAGTCTCGACATAACCTTTCGTGTTCAGTCTATCAGTGTAATTCGGTCCTTTCACCAAATATCCCGAAAAGACCATGAGCATGGTACAGTGTCTACTCATGTTCAATCCATATTAGTTCTTGCAACTTTTGGTTAACTTTGTGAATTTAGAGAAACTATTTCTCCTAAATTCATCATACTCTGGCCAGAGATTCCATCAAGTTAACTAAAGCTAAGAACATATGAGATATGTCTCCGATGTCACTTGGAATGGTGAATCCTCTCTAGATCACTCATCCATATTTGTATGGTTCATCTCATACCCAAAACCACCCTACCATAAGCATAACTTTGTGTTAGGGACCCGTTCGTGATGGAATCATAGTATGACACTCCCCATACAAGATGACTTTGTATCACAAGTCAGAAGACTACTTACACGACTGACACATGAGAACGTTTCCATAGACACTTGAGTGACAATACCAAATGGAGTTCTCATAGCGGGTCATGTTCAGTAAACTTGTTCAACAGACAAGCACCTACATGTTATCCTAAAGTATCTCATATACTTCAACACGTGAGATCAGTTGTTTACTAAGTAAGTAGGCTTAACATGTACCAGTCTTTGAGCATTGCCAATGCCCCGTCTTGGCAATATGATGACCAAGAACCGTTTTCGGAATATGGCTTTGATGCATAAGGATCTCACAATTATATATAATTCCTTTGCAAGGCCATTATGTTCCATGGACTTCATCTGATTAGTACTTAATAACTCCTTATCATTGTACTAACATGAAGGAAAACCTTGTATCACTAAGATATAGTGATGGGTTTGCATTATTGGTAGTTTATGCCTAACCAAACCGATTGGCTCTAGGGCATATACCAACATGATAATGATGTGAAACATCATGCCAAGCCTAATACCTATTCATTTTATAAAGGGAACAAGAAGTATACACTCCACCCTCTCAATAAAGATTGGGCTGAAGCTTCTCATTCATCTAAGAGTGGCAAAGTGAAGGGAATTTTTTCTGCTACAAAATTTGAAGAAGATAGTAGGGAAATGGGAGTCATGTATGCTTTGATTAACAAGATCATACAGGCTGGAGGATTTCGTCAAAAATTCAAATGAGCACCCCCATGAAATTCAGTAATTGTTGAAAGAATTTGCAGAATTGGTTGGTGATAAATTGCCATGAGGGTTATCGCCAAAAAGAAGCATCCAACATGCCATTGATTTAGTACCGGGAGCCAGTTTACCGAATATGCCAGCCTATAGGATGCCATCGACACAACGAAATGAGGTACAAAAACAGGTGGAGGATTTGTTGAACAAAGGGCTAATACGTGAAAGCAAAAGTCCATGTGCATGTCCAGCTTTGCTTGCTCCAAAGAAAGACGGTACTTAGAGAATGTGTGTGGATAGTCGAGCCATCAATAAGATCACGATTAAATATCGTTTTCCTATCCCTCGATTGGAAGAAATGCTTGACCAGTTGGCTGGTGCCAAAGTGTTTTCAAAGATTGATCTAAGAAGCGGCTACCACCAAATCAGATTAAGAGAGGGGGATGAGTGGAAGACGGCTTTCAAAACACCAGATAGGCTATATGAGTACTTAGTGATGCCCTTTGGCCTTTCCAATGCGCCAAGAATATTCATGGGAGTCATGACTAAGGTATTGAAGCCCTTTTTAAAGTCATTTGTTGTTGTTTACTTTGACGATATTTTGGTTTATAGTAGGACCAAAGAATAACACTTAACTCATTTGCAATAAGGTGTTGGGAACACTCCAAAGTGAGAAGCTCTTTATAAACCCAAAGAAATGTTCTTTCTTGAGCTATGAAGTGGTGGGTTTTATTGTTTTAGCCTAGGAACTTAAACCAGATCCTGAAAAAGTGTGTGCCATTAAAGAGTGGCTAGTTCCTCAAACAATCAAAGATATTCAAAGTTTCCATGGGCTAGCTTCATTTTACAGGAGATTCATTAAGAATTTTAGTTCTATTATGAACCCAATTACTGAATGCTTGAAGAATAGTAGCTTTACTTGGACAAAATCTGCACAAAGAGCCTTTGAACAGATTAAAACTCTTATGACAGAAGCGCCAGTACTTGTGCTGCCAGACTTTGAGAAGTTGTTTGTTGTAGAGTGTGATGAATCCCATTTGGGCATTGGGGCCGTTCTTAGTCAAGAAGGGAAACCGGTGGAGTTCTTTAGTGAAAAGTTGTCTAATTCTAAATGCAAGTATTCGACTTATGACTTGGAGTTTTATGCATTAGTGCTGGCCATTCAACACTGGGAGCATTATCTACCTTATCAGGATTTTGTTGTTTATTCCGACCATCAAGCATTGCACTATTTGAGTTCCAAGAAGAAGCTTAGTGAGCGTCATGCTAAGTGGAGTTCCTTTCTTGATGAGTTCAACTTTACGCTGAAATACAAAATTGGAGAATCTAATATGGTGGCTGATGCCTTAAGCAAGCGTTCTCTACTCTTGACTGTCATGAGCACTCAAGTTACAGGTTTTGAAGAAATAAAAAATAGTACCAAACTGATCCTTATTTCTGTCATATAGTGGGAGAATTGTTGGGGTCAATAGGCTCAGGAAAATTGCCTTTTCGGTTACATGACAAATATTTATTTAAAGGCAACAAAATATGTATTCCAGAGGGGTCTTTGATAGAGCAGATCATCAAAGAATTCCATGGGAATGGTTTGGGAGGAAATTTTGGTAGGGATAAAACCATGGGAATGGTGGCAGATCGCTATTCTTGGCCCAATATGTTTAAGGATGTGGACAGATTAGTGAAGAGGTGTTCAACTTGTCAATTTGGCAAGGGAAGCTCACAAAATACGGGGTTATATACCCCATTGCCTGAACCAAAAACACCATGGATTCATTTGAGCATGGATTTTGTCTTGGGTCTTCTAAAGACCTCAAAGGGGCATGACTCCATTTTTGTTGTGGTAGATCGATTCTCAAAGATGGCACATTTTATACCATGTTCTGAAATTGCTGATACTTCTCATATTGCTGAGCTGTTTTTTCGTGAAGTGGTAAGACTACATGGTGTTCCTACTTCTATTGTTTCCGATAGGGATGTCAAATTCATGGGACATTTCTGGAGATCATTATGAAGGAAACTTGGGACTCACTTGAAGTATTTCAGCGCTTGCCATCCCCAAACTGATGGTCAAACAGAAGTAGTAAATCAGAGTTTGGGAAATTTGTTAAGGTGTTTGGTTGGAAATCATGCAAAGTCTTGGGATTTTGTTATACCAAAGGCAGAATTTGCTTACAACAATTCTGTGAATCGGACCATAAAAAGACTCCATTTGAAGCTACATATGGTCTAAAGCCCCAACATGTGCTTGATTTAGTACCATTACCACCAGAAGCTAGGGTGAGTGATGATGGAGTGGCATTTGCTGAGTGATAACTCGTATAATTATATAGTTTTTAGTTATGTTTTATTATTGTTTTGTGTCAAATACGAGTTATTATTGTTTAGTCTAATTGTGTTTATGATCTTTTATATTTTTATGTAATTTGGTGTTTTTCACAAGTTTCTTTGAGTGATTTCAGATTACTAGAATTAAGGGCAAATCCAGTTCAGTTCCAGTTCCGACACCGTTTGCCATATCAGCTATATCTCGAGTTTCACTGAAGCAATAAGGCTGAAATCTGTAGCCGTGCAAAGCTAAGAGGCATATCTATCTTTTTCATGTTTTACACTTCTTGAAACGGAGTCGTTTTCCCTAGCGAAATCGACCATCAAGTTGGCTGATGTGCAATGACGTCTGTGCTGACCTATTTCCGTATTTTGCCCATATCATCCGATCCACATAAGCAAATGATCTGATTCCAATGGCTATGGATCCGTAACTGATAGGGGTATATTTTTCTAGAAGACCATTTTATCAGATCGAGCCTCCAATATTGACAAAATCGATCATCAAGCTGGCTGATCAGAATTGTCATACAATATGACGAAAATTGTTAGAAAAATGCACCCACCTATTATACCTACCTTTGAAATTTGTAAAGCTTGTCTCTTGTCATTTAGCCCTCCAAAATGTGTATAAATAGAGGGCCTTGGATGAGTATTGGGATACATTATACATTGGTAGGATATTAGCCATTGTAATAAAATTCTCTAAGTTTTCTTCTTTTTTCCTTTCTCTAGTTTTCTTTTTCTTTATTTACTTATGCTTCTTACATTTCTTTTCATCTTTAGTATGTGTTGCTAATCATATTGTTGAGGTGATGAGGTGAAGCTCTTGGTAAATGCTAAGGTTAGTCTCTTAAACATGAGCTAAAATGAATCATCATTTATAAACACTAGTATAGATAATATTTTCTTTTGGTTTAAAATCATACTTGCAAAGTAGAGATCTTGATTCATTATTGACAATGAAAATGGCACAGTAAATGCTTGGTTTCATAACCTTGATTTGTTGTAGACATATACCTTGGCATAAGGAATGCTTGGACTCTTTTTATGAGTTTTGAGGACACCAAATGAACATAATATCATATGCTATGGACGTTGGACAATTTGGACTGAATTGCTAAACCTTCCGATTGGAACCTCCCTTATGTGTGGATTTCAATTGTGTAATAAAACAAGATTAATCTTAGCATAACACCAAGAGTGGATTCTCTAACCTCAACATCCTTTCTTATTGTTTTTTATATCTTGTTTAATTGCTTTTATGTTATTTTGTTTATTTTGTTCTCTAATATCTTGTTTACTTTCTTTGTTATTGATTCCCTAATATCTTGTTTATTTTCTTTTTCATATATATTTATAAACTTATACTTAATAGTACGCTTCCCTGTGGTTCGACCTCGGACACCCGAGAATTTATTACTTGAACATAACCTGCACTTGGGTTTACAACTCTTAATTGAGTCTCCATCAAGTTTTTGGCGCCGTTGCCGGGGAAGCAATACTAAGTATATAAGTTTATAAGTATATTTATTTTTATTGGCTGGTTATACCGCCTAATTTTGTATATATTTATTTTTATTGGCTGGTTATACCGACTAATTTAGTATATTTATTTTGTTTGGCTGGTTATACCGCCTAATCTGTATATTAACTTTGTTTTATGCTTGTTTGGCGACGTGATTTTAGATCTCGTCGTTTAGTTAGATTTTATTGTGAAACTTTTTCAGGTAATCTGTCTAATACAACTCCTACCATGGCTGACAATGAAAGTGTTCATGCTGAAGATGAGAACAGACAAGTACGCACCATGCGTGACTACTTGCAACCAACTCGAAGCTCATCACCCTCTTGTTTTATTTTTCCTCTCAATGCAAACAACTTTCGTTTTAAACCAGGTATGATAGCTTTGCTTCCAAATTTCCATGGGTTAGAATCGGAAAGTGCTTACTCGTTTCTAAAAGACTTCGAAGATGTATGTGTCACCTTTAATGACCAACAATGTACAAATGAAATTGTCAAGCTAAAATTATTTCCTTTTTCTTTAAAAGATAAAGCAAAAATTTGGCTTCATAATTTAAAACCAAGGTCAATTGGCACATGGCAAGAATTACAAACTAAGTTTCTAAAGAAATTTTTCCCAGCACATAAAACTACTGCTTTGAAAAGACATATTCAAAATTTCAATCAAAATCAAAATGAAGCATTTTTTCAGTGCTGGAAGCGTTTTAAAGATTTGTTAAGTTCTTGTCCACATCATGGTTTTGAAAAATGGCATCTTATTAGTTTCTTTTATGAAAGTTTAACTCCCGAAACTAAACAATTTGTTGAAACAATGTGTAACGGTGAGTTTCTAGAAAAAGAACCTGAAGAAGCCTTTGACTACCTAGACCATTTGGCAGATAACTCTCAAGCCTGGCACACAGATAATTCCTCTGAAAGTTCCAATAGATCTAATTCTGTTTCTAACAGAGGTAAATATCATTTTAGTCAAGAAGATGAGATAAAAGCTAAAGTAGCTAATTTGGCTAGAAAGATTGAAGCCATGGAACTTAGAGAAGTAAAAGAAGTCAAAACGGTTAAAAATGAAGACAGTTGTGGAATTTGTGAAATCATGGGACACCCCACTTCTGAATGTCCAAACATTCCCATTCTTAAAGAAGCGTTGCATGATCAAGTAAATTCCATAAACACATTTAAAAAGCCTTTTGCTTCTTCTTACTCTGAAACGTATAACCCTGAATGGAGAAATCATCCCAACTTCAGTTGGCGGAATAATAATCATGTTCAGGTACCACAATCTCAAAAGCCGGGCAACACTTTTTCCTATCAACCTTCACGTGTACAAACCTTGGAAGAGACATTGCAAGCATTCATGCAAACACAAGCAAATGTGAATAACCAAACTTCACAGGACATCAATGAGATGAAAAACACCTTGTCCACATTGACAGCTTCATTACGCACTCAAGAAAAAGGTAAGTTTCCTGTTCAACCTCAGCCTAACCCTTCTACTCAATGTCTTGTTTCTTGCTCCAATGAAACTCAACAGGAAAATGCTAGTTCTATCACAACTCTTCGAAGTGGAAAAGCAATTGACAAAAACATTCCATCAAAAGACCAAGATTCTCTTTCCCCTCCGAAAAGTAATGGTAAGAATGATGGTAAGTCTGAACTTCTTGAAATTTTGGACAAAGAAAAAGGTATGCATCCTGCTCCTTTTCCTCAAAGGTTGCAAACAATAAAGAATTTGAATCAAAATGCAGAAATATATGAACTTTTCAAACAAGTTAAGATTAACATTCCTTTATTGGATGCAATCAAACAAGTTCCATCTTATGCTAAATTTTTGAAGGACATGTGCACAGTTAAAAGGAAACATAATGTACAAAAGAAAGCATTTCTGACGGAAAGTGTGAGCTCAATCATTCAGTACCTTACTCCACCAAAATTCAAAGATCCTGGATGTCCAACAATCTCATGCATCATTGGAAACACTAGAATAGAACGTGCATTGCTTGATCTTGGTGCTAGTGTTAATCTTTTGCCTTTTTCTGTTTATCAACAGTTAGGTTTAGGTGAACTCAAGGAAACACCTGTTACACTTCAACTAGCTGATCGTTCTGTAAAAATTCCTCGAGGGATAGTTGAAGATGTTTTGGTTCAAATTGATAATTTTTACTTCCCTGTTGATTTTATTGTTTTGGACACACATCCTGTTTCAAATCCAAATGTTCAAATTCCTGTTATATTAGGCCGTCCATTTCTTGCAACTTCTAATGCTCTGATAAATTGCAGGAATGGTATGTTGAACATTTCTTTTGGAAATATGACTTTAGAATTAAATGTGTTCAACACTTGCAAGCAACCTGGTGATGATTCAGAAGTACATGAAGTGGATTTCATTGAAGAACTTGTTCATGAACATCTCACCACTACCACATTCCATGATCCTTTAGAAGCTTATTTAATTGAATGTGAGTTTGATAATGCTTCAGAAATTTCACACACTGATTCTTTGTTAAATTCTTTTCAGGTTAAGCATTGTTGGAAACAAAAGTTTGAGGAACTGAGAAATGATGCATATGAGAATTCTAAAATTCATAAAGAAAGAACTAAATCCTTTCATGACAAGTTAATTTCAAGAAAAACATTTGATGTTGGGCAAAAAGTTCTACTTGATAATTCTAGACTTCACATATTTCCTGATAAATTGAGATCAAGATGGACTAGCCCATTTGTGGTTAAGCATGTGTATCATTATGGAGCAGTTGACATTGAGAATCCTAAAAATGGTAACGTATTCAAGGTAAATTGACAAAGACTCAAACTCTTTTTGGAAAATCATGTTACTCAAGAAGAGGTTGTTTTTCTTTCTGATCCTTGTTTTGAAAATAACTAGATGTAAATATAATTTTTTTTAACCCCGGTTAAATGGCGGATAACGGTACTCCGTGATTATTTAAGTCGGTTCCATCAGCTACCCACAAAACTGATATTGTATATAAATTTTTCTTTCTCTTTCAATTTCTCTTTCATTTTATTTTATTTCATTTTTTTTAGGATGGATGATATTCTCACAAGATTGCAGAAACGATTTCCTCCTTTTCCTCGAAATATTTTACTGAAGCTTTACCAAGTTCGATTTGAAAGATTAAGAATGCTTATGCACAAAGGGATTCCTGAAGATATACGTTGGATATTGAAGCCAAGGTACGTGAAGATGAATATCTTCCTGTTTTGCATTTACCAGGTACAGGTAGAAGCACTTATGCAAAGAAGCGACGAGCAAAGCGCATGAGTTCAAATTGCCACAAGTGTGCACGATGGACGTGTAACGGTAAATGTCGTTCTATTGGGATTCCGTCCTCTAATCGAGATGATAAAATTGAATTCATTAAGGATGGACTGAGTAAGGAGAATTTGGGTAATATCCAACTTTCTCTTGAGACGCATCCTAGTGGAGACGTACAAAGAGAAATTCTTGATTTATGGCCGCAATTCCAAAGGGAATGGCAACATCTTGGGAATCTGATGTTAAAAGACCCTGTTTGCCAGCTTGTAAGAAAACTGGATGGGAAGCATATCCTCGACTCATAGAAGGCGTTTAAGCCGTTTCTGGACGTAAAACCAGAGGAAGATGCCAAATACACTTTCGGCGACATTATTACTTTTGACTTTTATGGTTGATTTTTCTTCTCTTTTTGATTTTCTTCCTGAAATCACGCAAAAATCTTTTGTTAGGTTAACATTTTCTTCTGACAGGTCAAATACACTTTCGGCGACATTATTACTCTTGTCTGATTCACTACTCAGTCCTCTATATATTACACCATGTACTCATTCTCTTTCAGGCACTCGAAAAAGAAAAAAAATGGAAAGCACTTCGTCCCAGCGCATTAAAAAAATTTGTGTCTTTGGAGGTGCTTATCCAGGGAAAAATAACATATTCGCTGATGAAGCCATAAGAGTTGGAGTAATACTTGCCCAACAAAAGATCCAGTTGATTTATGGAGGCGGTAGTACGGGTTTAATGGGAGCAGTCGCTACAGCAGCACAAGCCGGAGGAAGTCCAGTTCTAGGAATCGTGCCAAAACTATTCACAGATTTTTGTGGACCTACCGTGGGTAAGGAAATACAAGTCTGGAGTATACCTGAACGGATGACAATCATGTACCATTCTGCCGATGCATTCATTGCTTTACCAGGAGGTCTGGGTACATTGGAAGAAATAGCTTGCGTGGCTTCTTGGTCATCTTTGGTCACAAATAAGAAACCCATTGGTTTGCTTAATATTAATGGTTATTTTAGTAATTTGCTTTCATATTTAGATAATGCTGTGGATAATGGATTCATGTTTTCAGAGGCAAGGAGAACCATAATTTCTGCTACAACTATTGAAGATTTACTCAAAAAGCTACAAGCTTATGAGTGTTTATCTGCTACGGTTGTTTCGCAAACGCTCGGAAAAAGAAAAAGAGATATGGACTAGCAAGGAGTGGATTGCACTTTGTCTTTGTGACATTATCTAACATTTTGCTTGTTGTGTCTCAGTTATAATAAGTGGTTAGCAACCTCTGCAGGTAATATCTCCTAAATTCTACCTTTAAAATTTGACATTGGGGACAATGTCATATTTTAGTAGGGGGTAAGGGACATATTTTGCTAATTTAAAAAAAAAAAAATTTGTTGTGTTTTAAGACATTTAGAAGTATTCATTCTGAACAAGGTCTGAGTAAGGGAGACTTGAGACATACCTTGTCAGTTTGATTTAATCTTCTTCTTCAAAAAAAAAAAAAAATGTTTAGACTTAGTGTGTTTTTAGTGTGTTTTAGTTACTTTCAATACTATAATGAGATATGAATTGCATAAGTCTAAAACAGATTTATTAGTGAGAAGATTTTCATGAGAATTGAGCTTGATGTCAACCTTTTTATGAGCCGATGTTAATATGATATGTTGATTGAGAAAGAAGCATGTTTAGACTTAATCTCACTTGTATAATCATCCTTGTGAGTTTTTGAGCCTATAATGATTGATGCATTATACAAATCAATCTAATTTCTTTCTTGAGTGCTCTTATGATTACATGATTCTCTAGAACTTACTTTAAACCGTTTGAGACTATATTGATACATGTGACAACATGAATATGATAGAGGCATTAGGATTATAACCAGAGCCAAACAACCATCCCTTATTAATGTTCTAAGAGAACATCCCCACTAGTGAGCCAATTTGAGCCTACATTAAATATGTTGTTTTATTGGTCACCACAACTTACACCTAACCTAAATATACTTATATCCTTACCCTTGTTCTAAAGATGGATTTTTATATTTTGAGACATATTGCAAAAAAAAAAAAAAAAAAAAAAAACAAGGGATATTTTTAGTTGAAAATTTGGGTTAGAAACAAAAGATAAGTGTGGGGGAAGAAAAGAAAAGAAAAAGTCAAGATAAAAAGAAAGGGATCATTGTCAAATACATTCCCATATTAAAAAAAAAAAAAAAAATCTTCTCTTGAACTTCTAGAAAAAGATGTTACAAAGTTGGTTAGAATGATGCAAAGGCTCAACATGAATATTTAGCCTATGTTATTATGTGCTTTATAAGAGTTTTGAGAAGTTTTATTTGTATGATCTTATTATGTCTCTAAAATCTATGAACTCTTTGGAACCTTTGTGATATCTTTATCCTTTTGTTCTTTAACCACATTATAACCCTTTGGCCCCATTACAACCTTGAATAAAGACCTCTTGATTTATGAAGTTGTATGATCTAAATAGTGGAGAATAGGTGGAAAAGCAGGTATATGGTAGAAGTGTTTTCATGAGATTGATTGAGTGTAAACACTTTACCACTACTTTAAAGAGTGAAAATCAAGAGAGTATCCCATGTGAGAAGTTGAGATTAAGTTTGAATATACACTATTTTGATTGAAATATGTTATGTTAATATTGGCTTAACTCAAACTATTTACATTCAAGCAAGATTTTTTGTGAATTTCTTTAAGCTATTGATTAGTTTTTAAGACTTGTCCAATGATTATCTCTAATTTATATTGGAAGGATTAGTTATAATTATTATTTTTAGTTTTTCTTATGTCTTCAATGTTTGTGGGTATCGTCCTAGTAAACCCTCACGAGACTAAACTCGTCCACTAGGGACACCTAGGGGTTTAAAGGCTTGTGTCACATGCTAAGTGCCACCGTGATTTCCTACGAAAATGGATTAGATTAGATTTTCTTATTTTATTTTTATTGAGTCGTTGCTAGGGACTAGCAACAATCTAAGTGTGGGGGTGTGATAACTCGTATAATTATATAGTTTTTAGTTATGTTTTATTATTGTTTTGTGTCAAATACGAGTTATTATTGTTTAGTCTAATTGTGTTTATGATCTTTTATATTTTTATGTAATTTGGTGTTTTTCACAAGTTTCTTTGAGTGATTTCAGATTACTAGAATTAAGGGCAAATCCAGTTCAGTTCCAGTTCCGACACCGTTTGCCATATCAGCTATATCTCGAGTTTCACTGAAGCAATAAGGCTGAAATCTGTAGCCGTGCAAAGCTAAGAGGCATATCTATCTTTTTCATGTTTTACACTTCTTGAAACGGAGTCGTTTTCCCTAGCGAAATCGACCATCAAGTTGGCTGATGTGCAATGACGTCTGTGCTGACCTATTTCCGTATTTTGCCCATATCTTCCGATCCACATAAGCAAAGGATCTGATTTCAACGGCTATGGATCCGTAACTGATAGGGGTATATTTTTCTAGAAGACCATTTTATCAGATCGAGCCTCCAATATTGACAAAATCGATCATCAAGCTGGCTGATCAGAATTGTCATACAATATGACGAAAATTGTTAGAAAAATGCACCCACCTATTATACCTACCTTTGAAATTTGTAAAGCTTGTCTCTTGTCATTTAGCCCTCCAAAATGTGTATAAATAGAGGGCCTTGGATGAGTATTGGGATACATTATACATTGGTAGGATATTAGCCATTGTAATAAAATTCTCTAAGTTTTCTTCTTTTTTCCTTTCTCTAGTTTTCTTTTTCTTTATTTACTTATGCTTCTTACATTTCTTTTCATCTTTAGTATGTGTTGCTAATCATATTGTTGAGGTGATGAGGTGAAGCTCTTGGTAAATGCTAAGGTTAGTCTCTTAAACATGAGCTAAAATGAATCATCATTTATAAACACTAGTATAGATAATATTTTCTTTTGGTTTAAAATCATACTTGCAAAGTAGAGATCTTGATTCATTATTGACAATGAAAATGGCACAGTAAATGCTTGGTTTCATAACCTTGATTTGTTGTAGACATATACCTTGGCATAAGGAATGCTTGGACTCTTTTTATGAGTTTTGAGGACACCAAATGAACATAATATCATATGCTATGGACGTTGGACAATTTGGACTGAATTGCTAAACCTTCCGATTGGAACCTCCCTTATGTGTGGATTTCAATTGTGTAATAAAACAAGATTAATCTTAGCATAACACCAAGAGTGGATTCTCTAACCTCAACATCCTTTCTTATTGTTTTTTATATCTTGTTTAATTGCTTTTATGTTATTTTGTTTATTTTGTTCTCTAATATCTTGTTTACTTTCTTTGTTATTGATTCCCTAATATCTTGTTTATTTTCTTTTTCATATATATTTATAAACTTATACTTAATAGTACGCTTCCCTGTGGTTCGACCTCGGACACCCGAGAATTTATTACTTGAACATAACCTGCACTTGGGTTTACAACTCTTAATTGAGTCTCCATCACTGAGCATATTCAGTAGGTTCATTAGGAGTTAGGGAATC
Source organism: Fremontodendron californicum (assembly GCA_030761205.1). NCBI lineage: Eukaryota > Viridiplantae > Streptophyta > Magnoliopsida > Malvales > Malvaceae > Fremontodendron > Fremontodendron californicum. Next base: position 9,796,232 of record JAULJL010000037.1, read on the forward strand.
TCTAAAGACCAGCAATGAGGCCTATGCAGTTGCTGCTAACCAACACCCTCGATCTAAGGAATTTGAAGAGGGCCATATGGTGCTTGTGCATTTAAGGAGGGGACGTGTTCTTAAGGGTGCTTATCACAAGCTGAAACCAAGGAAATTTGGGCCATGTAAAGTACTGAAGAAAATCAGCTCTAATGCTTACCTAGTAGAGTTACCTTCGGAATTACAAATTAGCCCTATTTTTAATGTAGCAGACTTGTACTCTTTTGAAGGGCTTGATGGGGAAGTAACTCCTATTGCAGAACAAGTTGGTAGTTTACCCACAGTACAACAAGATGTTATTTAGGAAGTGCTTGATGTCAAGGAGGTGAAGTCAAGGCGTGGACACCAGTATCGGTGATTTTTAGGTAAATGGTTGGGTAAGCCTGTCACTGAAAGTACTTGGGTTGCAGAAGATGAGTTGCAACAACTTGATCCCGAGATGTATGCTGAAGTTTCTAAAGTCTTCGCATCAGACATTGGTCTCTTTTCAAGAGGGGGAGAATGATGCAGGAGCAGTTGTTACTGTTTTGTTTCTTTTGTGTTTTTATTTCATCATTCTGTTTTGTTCTTAATTAAAGTGATTTCTTTGTAATAAGTAGTCACATGACTAGCATGTGACTTTTTAATGAGGTTTAGGCTTAACATTATTTGAGCTTTGAAGATTGGGCTAGGTTTAATAATATGCTAATAACCCTAGTATAGATAACCTAGGGATTTGTATTCAGATTATTATTCAGCCGTAATATTATATTTCAGATTTAAGAGGTTTCTAACTTCTAGAACCCCTTTTTTTATCGTTCCTCTTCAATTTTTTCTCAATTTCTGTTATTTGATTGCTGTCTGACAATTTCTACTGCATCACTATGATACTACTGTGATAGCTTAAGGACACTTTATTCCATGTCTAAGATGACTATGATTCAAGTATTCATCTTTAGGTCATACAGAGAAAAAGACCTAATATGACATAGCAAGAGAAGAAAAATCTACTGTGTAATTCTTCGAAATATATGTCTACTGATAGATCTATACATGTTCCTTAACTTCATCTAATATGTCAAGATTCTAATACGAAATTCCACTTAAAGCTTGCTCCAACTGAGCTGTCACTTCATGAAATTTTTGCATAATCTGTACCTTCTCTAGAACCTATAAGCAGAACAAAAAGAGTTTATCATTCAATAGTAAAATGCAGTGACAAACCAGCTCATCAACATATTATTGGTTTGGGCTAAAAATTCTCACTTAAAGCAGAACTTGAGTTTCAAACAATTAATTTTAGCAATAATTAGATCTAGGAAAAATTAACAATGTACAATAATATTGATTCTAATACAGATTAAAGAAATTCCTTCTCTGGTGGCTATAAACTAATGGCTTCCATCTCTAATTATACAGTAACCAAATATTAGAATATTAAAAAGAAAGTACATATCATTGGCCATTTTAAAAGATTGATTTTTTGAGACCATAATTTCCTTACTAGATAAGAGTTTCAATCTTAACCACAACCTAAAGTGCACATCCTGTTGCAATACAATTCCGAATTGGATAAGCAAAGAGAGAGAAAATTGCATTCAATATGCCAAAATAAAGCTTGAAAAAGAAGATGAAAGTTGTAGTTTGACAGAAATTAAATTTCTCCATCATGGAACTTGAGCAAAACAAATGAATTAATTTGATCCTTGGAACTTTATATCCATTTATGCTAGTCCTTTTCAACAGAAAATGGGTGCACATACATCTGTTTCAGAGTTTGGCATAACAAAAAGCATGAAATTTGGGTTCACAACCAAGAAAAAGAACCATGCCCATTCCTTGCCTCAGCAAAGTATCCATACTAATCAAGCACATCCATGGATTATCAAGTCAAATGATAGGAAAAAAAAGTCAAATGAAACACCATACCTCTTCCTTTAGAAGATTATCAAGTTCCATTTTGCAATCATTTAATCTTCTAAGATTTGAGCTATCAACAACCCACACCAAACAATATCCGTTTGTTCAAAATAGTTCCTCCAATATGATCTTATAGTTCTTTGACCCCCTACATCCCATATATTCAGAGTATATATGCCAAAACCCAAAATTAAAATCTAATTCAACATTACAACTCATAATTCTAATAGGAAAACTTAAAAGAAGAACAACCATAAAAGTATTTTTTGAAACACTTGGTGAACTTAGCTAGTTAATGATTAGAAATTGAGGAAAAGGAAAATTTTACTTTTGGTAGTTGACGGTTTTGATGTTGAAACCAAGAGTGGGATTGATGAGGCTTGTGTCCTCTCCATTAATCTTCAAACAATTGTGGCTTTCCCTGAATTATCAAGCCCAATACACAAACAATTAGATAGAAATTATGAATATATATTTTCGAATGAGCAAGGAAAAAAAAAAGAAAGAAAGAGAGACTTACACCATAAGAATTCGCATTTCTTTCTCTTTTCTCTTGATCTTTCGAATGATACTAATAACCAAGGAAAGCTTATTTCATAGTAATTATCCTAATAACCAAACAAGTCAAATAGGATCCTAGACAACAACAAACAGATTAAATGAAGTATGTTTATTCTAATTATAAGAGAAAATTCGTTGTACCTGAGTCAAAAGGGAGAGGAACGTGAATGTGAGTTGGGAGAGGATGGTGAATCTTAATTGAAACTAAAAGAATAAGAGAATGATATAATACCTCCTTTGCAAATGGTTGTAAATCCCTCTTCGAAATAGTTGTAGGAAATGGTCACTTGCATCTGCTTGCCCCCTGTGTAAGATTCACTGTGACCCAGCAACATCACCTATATTTAATCACATATTCAAAACAGTTAGCTTTACCATTAATAAGGATGCTATATATAAAAGTTGAACTGCAAGAGAAATATACAGCAAATCATTGAACTTTTCTGACTTGATTCAAATTGGTGGTCACATGAAAACAGTTTCTTAGATAAAATCTGTAACTGATTATCACCTAAATAATCAATATAACAAAATACAGAATTAAAACTTACAGGATCGTTTAATGATGAATCGGTCTTGATTCACTAGTCGGAGACAAGATCACGTAAACGAAAATTGTCTATTTTCCACAACACTAAGTCCTTCGATAATGTAGAGAGTTTCGAGTATTGTTTCGGTTCTTGGTTTTAGAGAAAGCCGAATAAACAAGTTTTGTAGACACCTAATTTTGTCCGGACCACTAAATCAGGTATTTTTCTTCCTAGAATGATGTTTTAGAATGCAAAAGGTCTCTTCTCATCCTGCAGGTGGCATTCCGAGGCTTAGTTTAAGAACGCAGGCATAAAAAGTTAATCTTGAAAAAATCCACCCCGAAAAAGTCAACTCTTAAAAGTCAACCACTAAAAAGTCAACCTGCTTTCAAAATCAAGATTCAAAGTTCAATTGAATAATGGTGAAAGAATTTTGATAATCCGAGGTCTACAACGAAAGATATGGAGTCCGGAAGATGGGTTACAGAGATTCAGAATAAAGGAAACCCTAGTTCGAAAAATTTGGGGAAAAGTGCTTAAACGACCAAATTGGTCGAAATTAGAGGTTCTGAATGAAAGATAAACAATGACTACGGGTAATGGAGAGGCCATTTGGAGGCAAAACTGAAGAAAAGTCAATTTGGAAGAAAATCGAGAATTAAGGTCTTTGGTGGATTTTGGTGAATTTGGGGAAAATTACAGAAATGACCTGATTCGGTAAAATTAAAGCCCCTAATTGATGAAGAGTGAGTAAACAAGGATAGCCCAAGGCTCCGTTTGAAGTAATTCCGAGAAAAGAGCTGATTGGAGGAAAAACAGAAAAACGAGGAAATTCCCGATATTGAAAAAAGGAAAAATCAAAACGGAGGGGAATTTGATTGCAAAAATTGGGCGTTTTTGGACCAACTCCAATTCGATATATGACAAAGACACAGGAAAAAAAGATCTAAAAATCGAACTTATTTTGTGTAAAACCGGGCTTTAGAGGTAAAAGGGTAAACTTGGAAAATTCGAGAAAAATAGCAAATGAGCTCCAAAAATTACCAAAACTTCCAAATATCAATCTTAAATCATTTGGAAGAGATTGGTGAAGAAAAATCTAAATTCGGATTTCGTTTGTAAAATGGCAAATTTCAGGCCCACTAAGCTGAAATTCAAGAAGATAAATCCCGAAAAAATAGCAAATGAGCTCTAAAAATTCTAAAAATATCCAGATCTCATTTTTAATTTATTTGGAAGATAGTGGTGAAATAAAATCCGGATTCGGAGCTCGTTTTCAAAACAGCAAAAGTTCGAGTGCATTAAGGACAATTTTGTAAGATAAATCCTGGAAAAATAGCAAATGAGCTCCAAAAATTTTGAAAATCTCCAAATCTTATTTTTAATTTATTTGGAAGATATTGGAGAAAGAAAATCTGGATTTGGAACTCGTTTGCAAAACAAAAAAAGTTCGGGTGCATTAAGGGCAATTTCTGAAGATAAATCCTAAAAAAAATAGCAAATGGGCTCGAAATTTTTTGAAAACTTCCAAAATTTAATTTTTTATTATTTAGAAAGTATTGAAAAAGAAATTTTGGATTTGGAGTTTGTTTGTTATTTAATTAAGTTCGGGGGCCAAAAATGTCATTTTATCGAAGAAACCGAAGAGGGCTTTTCTTGCAATGGAGATTGTGCTGGATTTTAAAAGGTCAATCAGCCAAGCCCATGTTGGAGAGTGATTTTGCTGAGCCATTGCATCCAAGGGCCAAGAGTGGATAGGAAGGTAGTTATTTTTTTTATCAAGCCTTTGAAATTGTAACACATGGACCAATGCATGGGGAGGGATGATGTCATATTTATGACATCATTTTTATGACATCATATTTTAGGGGCTGATTACTTAATCTAAGGGTGGGAATTTTACATAGAAAGCATCTTGGATTAAGGGCCATTGGATCAAAATTGATTAGAAAAATAACTACAACATTCTAGAGAATTCTATAGGCATTCGGCCAAGGCTATTGGGAAGGGGGGAATTCAGATTTTTTGAAACGCTTAGAGGGCTGAAGAGAGGCAGTAGCTAAGGGAAAAGGAGAGAAAAAAGAAAGGAAAAAGAGAGGAGAAAAAAGGAGAAGGAAAAAGAAAGGTTTTGGCTTGCTACTTCTTGATTTGGAAAGCTAGAGCAAGGTAGCTATGTTCTTTCATGGTTTTCTCACACTTTGTTGACATGATTTTGCTATTTTAATTGTCATTTTATTCTCTTTTATGAAATAAACTTGTTTTTAAAATAAGTTTCAAGGAGCTTCTACTTTGTTTTTTTAAAAGAAATCAAGAAAACAAGTTTTCCCCCATTTTTCATCATGGCCGAATGAACCATTTTCTGTTAAATTATTTTGTGTTTGATTTTGTTCATGTGATTTGTTGTGGTAGGTTAGCTTACTTGTGTTATATTAGCTTGATTGTGGTAGTTTAGTTCTAAACCATGCCATGTGTTTGTGATAATGCCATGCCATGTTCATGTTGTTTTCATTCGGCCATGATGATTTCATTGTGCATGTGTGCATTTTTATCATGTTTACTTGTCTAATATGCTTCCATTGATCTTTATACATTTGGACCATGCCATGTGTTTGTTATATTGACATTGCTATGTTCATGAGTTATGTTAGTCATTATGTTTGCATTATTATCATGTTTGCTAATTTGTTATGCTTCTATGTGTTTGTGTTATTGTCTAGCTAGGATTTCACTATGATTGTTTAGTGACCATTCGGCCAACATGTTCTTTTTTGCTTTGTGTGTGCATTTTCATCTTGTTTAGTTGATAGGCTTGCATTTTCATGCCATAATATTGTGTATTTTGATTTAGTATGCCATGTTTTTGTGTTAATGCCTTGCTACATTTCCTCACATATGATTAGTGACTATTCGTCCTCTACATATGTTCCTTGCCTTGTGTGTGCATTTTCATTTTGTTTAGGTACCATGCTTTGCATTATTATGCCTTGAGATTGTGCATTGCTTGTGCCATGTTCATGCATTAGTATTAGGTTGTTTGGTCATTATATGTTCATGATATTTTCATGCATTTTCATAACATTTTAGGTCTAGGCCATCTTTGTATTGCCATGCATATTAGGTCTTAAGACAACTTTGTATTGCCATGCATTTTCATCTCACTTTAGGTTTAGGTTACATTTGCATTATCATGCTTCTCATGCATATTAGGTAGGTAGCATTTATTGCCATGCAAATTCATGCTAGATATTAGGACAACTTTGTATTGCCATGCATTTTCATGTCACTTTAGGTCTAGGTTACATTTGTGATAACTCGTATAATTATATAGTTCTTAGTTATGTTTTATTATTGTTTTGTGTCAAATACGAGTTATTATTGCTTAGTCTAATTGTGTTTATGATATTTTATATTTTTATGTAATTTGGTGTTTTTCACGAGTTTCTTTGAGTGATTTCAGATTACTAGGTTAAATCAAGAATTAAGGGCAAATCCAATTCAGTTCCAGTTCCGACACCTTTTGCCATATCAGCTATATCTGGAGTTTCACTGAAGAATTAAGGCTGAAAATTTTACAGTGCATAGTTAAGAGGCATATCTATCTTTTTCATGTTTTACACTTCTTGAAACGGAGTCGTTTTCCCTAGCGAAATCGACCATCAAGTTGGCTGATGTGCAATGACGTCTGTGCTGACCTGTTTTGGTATTTTCACCATATCTTCCGATCCACATGAGCAAATGATCTGATTCCAACGGCTATGGATCCGTAACGGATAGGGGTATATTTTTCTAGAAGACCATTCGATCAGATCGAGCCTCCAACATTGACAAAATCGACCATCAAGCTGGCTGATCAGAATTGTCATACAATATGACGAAAATTGTTAGAAAAATGCACCCACCTATTATACCTACCTTTGAAATTTATAAAGCTTGTCTCTTGTCATTTAGCTCTCCAAAATGTGTATAAATAGAGGGCCTTGGATGAGCATTAAAGGCAGATTGGTAGGATATTAGCCATTGTAATAAAATTCTCTAAGTTTTCTTCTTCTTTCCTTTCTCTAGTTTTTTTTATTTATTTACTTATGCTTCTTACATTTCTTTTCATTTTATTCATATCTAGTATGTGTTGCTAATCATATTGTTGAGGTGATGAGGTGAAGCTTTTGGTAAATGCTAAGGTTAGTCTCTTAAACATGAGCTAAAATGAATCATCATTTATAAACACTAGTATAGATAATATTTTCTTTTGGTTTAAAATCATACTTGCAAAGTAGGGATCTTGATTCATTATTGACAATGAAAATGGCACAGTAAATGCTTGGTTTCATAACCTTGATTTGTTGTAGACATATACCTTGGCATAAGGAATGCTTGGACTTTTTTTGTGAGTTTTGAGGACACCAAATGAACATAATATCATATGCTATGGACGTTGGACAATTTGGACTGAATTGCTAAACCTTCCGATTGGAATCTCCCTTATGTGTGAATTTCAATTGTGTAATAAAACAAGATTAATCTTAGCATAACACCAAGAGTGGATTCTCTAACCTCAACATCTTTTCTTATTGTTTTTATATCTTGTTTAATTTCTTTTATTTTATTTTGTTTATTTTGTTCTCTAATATCTTGTTTATCTTGTTTTGTTGTTGATTCCCTAATATCTTGTTTACTTTATTTTTCTTATATATTTATAAACTTATACTTACTAATACGCTTCCCTATGGTTCGACCTCGGACACCCGAGAATTTATTACTTGAACATAACCTGCACTTGGGTTTACAACTCTTAATTGAGTCTCCATCAAGTTTTTGGCGCCGTTGCCGGGGAGGCAATACTAAGTATATAAGTTTATAAGTATATTTATTTTTATTTTTATTGGCTGGTTATACCGCCTAATCTGTATATTAACTTTGTTTTATGCTTGTTTGGCGACGTGATTTTAGATCTCGTCATTTAGTTAGATTTTATTGTGAAACTTTTTCAGGTAATCTTTCTAATACAACTCCTACCATGGCTGACAATGAAAGTGTTCATGCTGAAGATGAGAACAGACAAGTACGCACCATGCGTGACTACTTGCAACCAACTCGAAGCTCATCACCCTCTTGTTTTATTTTTCCTCTCAATGCAAACAACTTTCGTTTTAAACCAGGTATGATAGCTTTGCTTCCAAATTTCTATGGGTTAGAATCGGAAAGTGCTTACTGGTTTCTAAAAGACTTCGAGGATGTATGTGTCACCTTTAATGACCAACAATGTACAAATGAAATTGTCAAGCTAAAATTATTTCCTTTTTCTTTAAAAGATAAAGCAAAAATTTGGCTTCATAATTTAAAACCAAGGTCAATTGGCACATGGCAAGAATTACAAACTGAGTTTCTAAAGAAATTTTTCCCAGCACATAAAACTACTGCTTTGAAAAGACAGATTCAAAATTTCAATCAAAATCAAAATGAAGCATTTTTCAGTGCTGGGAGCGTTTTAAAGATTTGTTAAGTTCTTGTCCACATCATGGTTTTGAAAAATGGCGTCTTATTAGTTTCTTTTATGAAAGTTTAACTCCCGAAACTAAATAATTTGTTGAAACAATGTGTAACGGTGAGTTTCTAGAAAAAGAACCTGAAGAAGCCTTTGACTACCTAGACCATTTGGCAGATAACTCTCAAGCCTGGCACACAGATAATTCCTCTGAAAGTTCCAATAGATCTAATCTTGTTTCTAACAGAGGTAAATATCATTTTAGTCAAGAAGATGAGATAAAAGCTAAAGTAGCTAATTTGGCTAGAAAGATTGAAGCCATGGAACTTAGAGAAGTAAAAGAAGTCAAAACGGTTAAAAATGAAGAAAGTTGTGGAATTTGTGAAATCATGGGACACCCCACTTCTGAATGTCCAAACATTCCCATTCTTAAAGAAGCGTTGCATGATCAAGTAAATTCCATAAACACATTTAAAAAGCCTTTTCCTTCTCCTTACTCTGAAACGTATAACCCTGAATGGAGAAATCATCCCAACTTCAGTTGGCGGAATAATAATCATGTTCAGGTACCACAATCTCAAAAGCCAGACAACACTTTTTCCTATCAACCTTCACGTGTACAAACCTTGGAAGAGACATTGCAAGCATTCATGCAAACACAAGCAAATGTGAATAACCAAACTTCACAGGACATCAATGAGATCAAAAACACCTTGTCCACATTGACAGCTTCATTACGCACTCAAGAAAAAGGTAAGTTTCCTGCTCAACCTCAGCCTAACCCTTCTACTCAATGTTTTGTTTCTTGCTCCAATGAAACTCAACAGGAAAATGCCAGTTCTATCACAACTCTTCGAAGTGGAAAGGCAATTGACAAAAACATTCCATCAAAAGACCAAGATCCTCCTTCCCCTCCGAAAAGTAACGGTAAGGATGATGGTAAGTCTGAACTTCTTGAAAATTTGGACAAAGAAAAAGGTATGCATCCTGCTCCTTTTCCTCAAAGGTTGCAAACAATAAAGAATTTGAATCAAAATGCAGAAATTTATGAACTTTTCAAACAAGTTAAGATTAACATTCCTTTATTGGATACAATCAAACAAGTTCCATCTTATGCTAAATTTTTGAAGGACATGTGCACATTTAAAAGGAAACATAATGTACAAAAGAAAGCATTTCTGACGGAAAGTGTGAGCTCAATCATTCAGCACCTTACTCCACCAAAATTCAAAGATCCTGGATGTCCAACAATCTCATGCATCATTGGAAACACTAGAATAGAACGTGCATTGCTTGATCTTGGTGCTAGTGTTAATCTTTTGCCTTTTTCTGTTTATCAACAGTTAGGTTTAGGTGAACTCAAGGAAACACCTGTTACACTTCAACTAGCTGATCGTTCTGTAAAAATTCCTCGAGGGATAGTTGAAGATGTTTTGGTTCAAATTGATAATTTTTACTTCCCTGTTGATTTTATTGTTTTGGACACACATCCTGTTTCAAATCCAAATGTTCAAATTCCTGTTATATTAGGCCGTCCATTTCTTGCAACTTCTAATGCTCTGATAAATTGCAGGAATGGTATTTTGAACATTTCTTTTGGAAATATGACTTTAGAATTAAATGTGTTCAACATTTGCAAGCAACCTGGTGATGATTCAGAAGTACATGAAGTGGATTTCATTGAAGAACTTGTTCATGAACATCTCACCACTACCACATTCCATGATCCTTTAGAAGCTTATTTAATTGAATGTGAGTTTGATAATGCTTCAGAAATTTCACACACTGATTCTTTGTTAAATTCTTTTCAGGATAAGCATTGTTGGAAACAAAAGTTTGAGGAACTTCCATCACTCACAAATGTCATTGTACCATCAACTATTGAACCACCCAAGCTGGATTTAAAACCATTGCCATCCGAGCTAAAATATTCCTTTTTGGGTGAGAATGAAACTTTTCCAGTCATAATTTCTTCACATCTTGATGAACTACAAGAAGGTAAGTTGTTACAACTTTTGAAAATGCACAAAAATGCATTAGGATGGACCTTAGCTGACATAAAGGGAATAAGCCCATTAATCTGCACACATAATATTTATTTAGAGGAAAATGCTAAACCCTCTAGACAAATGCAACGAAGGCTTAATCCTAATATGAAAGAAGTAGTGAGAAATGAAGTCATTAAACTTCTAGATAATGGAATCATTTATCCTATCTCTGATAGCAAATGGGTAAGTCCTACTCAAGTCGTACCTAAGAAATCTGGAGTTACTGTAGTTAAAAATGAAAACAATGAATTAATTCCAACTAGGACTGTTACTGGTTGGCGCATGTGCATTGACTACAGGAAACTTAACTCAGTGACGAGGAAAGATCATTTCCCTTTGCCTTTCATGGATCAAATCTTAGAAAGAGTTGCAGGGCATGAGTTTTATTGTTTTCTAGATGGATATTCTGGGTATAATCAAATTGCCATTGCACTTGAGGACCAAGAGAAAACCACTTTTACATGTCCTTTTGGTACTTTTGCATATCGTAGAATGCCATTTGGATTATGTAACGCCCCTGCCACATTTCAAAGATGCATGCTTAGTATTTTTAGTGACATGATTGAACGTAATCTTGAGATTTTCATGGATGATTTTTCTGTTTCTGGTGATTCATTTGATGATTGCTTAGCCAATTTGAAAAATGTATTGATTAGGTGTGAAGAAAAAAATCTTGTTCTTAATTGGGAAAAATGTCATTTCATGGTCACTAAAGGTATTGTACTAGGTCACATTGTTTCTGCAAAAGTGATAACTCGTATAATTATATAGTTTTTAGTTATGTTTTATTATTGTTTTGTGTCAAATACGAGTTATTATTGTTTAGTCTAATTGTGTTTATGATCTTTTATATTTTTATGTAATTTGGTGTTTTTCACAAGTTTCTTTGAGTGATTTCAGATTACTAGAATTAAGGGCAAATCCAGTTCAGTTCCAGTTCCGACACATTTTGCCATATCAGCTATATCTGGAGTTTCACTGAAGCAATAAGGCTGAAATTTCTAGCCGTGCAAAGCTAAGAGGCATATCTATCTTTTTCATGTTTTATACTTCTTGAAACGGAGTCGTTTTCCCTAGCGAAATCGACCATCAAGTTGGCTGATGTGCAATGACGTCTGTGCTGACCTGTTTTCGTATTTTGCCCATATCTGCTTATCCACATCAGCAAATGAGCTGATTACAATGGATATGGATCCGTAACTGATACGGGAACCTTTGTCTAGAAGACCATATGATCAGATCAGGCCTCTAATATTGACGAAATCGACCATCAAGTTGGCTGATGTGCAATGACGTCTGTGCTGACATGTTTTCGTATTTTGCCCATATCTGCTTATCCACATCAGCAAATGAGCTGATTCCAACGGCTATGGATCCGTAACTGATAGGGGAACCTTTTTCTAGAAGACCATGTGATCAGATCAGGCCTCCAACATTGACGAAATCGACCATCAAGTTGGCTGATCAAAATTGTCATACAATATGACGAAAATTGTTAGAAAAATTCACCCACCTATTATACCTACCTTTGAAATTTGTAAAGCTTGTCTCTTGTCATTTAGCCTTCCAAAATTTGTATAAATAGAGGGCCTTGGATGATTGTAGAGGATCATATTGTACATTGGTAGGATATTAGCCTTTGTAATAAAATTCTCTAAGTTTTCTTCTTCTTTCTTTTCTCTAGTTTTCTTTTTCTTTAGAAAGAGCAAGAGGTTGGATAATTAATATTCTTCTTCTTCTTCTTTCTTTCTTTTATTTTCTTCTTAGATTCTATTTAATTTTATGTTTATGATGCCTATGCTAGGCTAAACTTCTATTTGGTTAAGGGTGATTTCAAAGCCCTAGACATGTTTTGTGATTGATTTTCAGATTCTATCTATCATTAATTTTCTATCAAAGTTGCTTATGTTCTTCTACAAGAATTGTTCATGATGTTGTCTAGATTTATTTAGGTGTACAACTAGATAGATCTTGATAATTATCTATTGCTAGTTTAGGAGTCTTGATCCGTGTAATTGTCTTGATTTCCTATTCATAAGTGGCAATTTGTGATTAATGATTATGGTCAAGTTTTCAATAATTGCAAAGTGGAACATAACCTAAGTTGAACAATCCGAGCTTATGTGTTTGTTGCTTAGATCAACCTATCTTTCTCATCATAAAGCTGCCATTAAATTGAATTTAGAGAGCTTATTCTAGGTTGTTTAATGGTTAGAGATTAAATAGAGAGCTTGTTCTATTTAACGACAAACTAAGGAAAGATTGGGGTAACAGAGCTTGTTGTTATCTACGGTTGTTAACTTTGATAGTTGGTTGATATTGATAGATCTGAAATTGATTCTTAATGATGTCTAGTGGTGGAGAATGAAACCTTAACCATATTTTTCATATTTGATTCTTCTTACTTATTTGTTTTCTTACTTTTAGTTTGCTTATTTTTTATATTTATTTTTATTGCCTGGTTATACCGCCTAATTTGTATATTAACTTTGTTTTATTTTTATTGGCTGGTTATACCGCCTAATTTAGTATATATATTTTTATTGGCTGGTTATACCGCCTTGCATCTTATTCTTATTATTTACTTTAGTTTAAATCTGGCTTCAAAAACCCTTTTTTTTTTATTGTTCTTGAATTTAAGTTTTAAACTATTAACTTATAAACTAAAACCCAATCCCTGAGGACTCGACCCTTGCTAACTACTATACTTACAATTTATCTTTTTAGTGCAAGGTTAAATAAGATACACTCTTTTGGGTGCATCAAATTTTTGGCGCCGTTGCCGGGGATTGCTTTCTTTAGTTTATTTGTTACTTGGTTTATTCTTATTTTCAGTTCTAATTAGTTTTATTTTCTTGTACATACAAGTTTTTCTTTTCAAATTTAAAAAAAAAAAAAAACAATGGAATTGAGCAATCTAACACTTGAAGAGTTGGTGGCATACATGAACATGGAGAATCAACAAGCCAAGCTCACCTCCCCAGTTCAACAATTGGCCATGGGAGGATGTCAAGGCCATCAAGTGTTCCAAGACCAACAGTTTGATCATTACTCAAACACTTACCATGAGGGATGGTGGGATCATACTAATTATGGCTACTCAGAAAATTACCAAGAAGTAGATCCTTATGCCAATTACACTCATCCATCTAGCTTCAATCAATCATGGTCTCAAGAACCAGATCTTCTTCAACCACCACATATGACTCAAAACTCAGGTACTTCTTTAGAAGATCTTGTCGATTCTCTTGTTACTAATACTTTGCAATTTCAACAGGAAACAAGGGCAAGCATCCAGAGTTTGGAAAAGCAAATGAGCCAATTGGCTAGTAGTATGGTGGTATGGGTAGCACAAAGATCTGAAGAACTCCCTGCCCAAACGATGATTAACCTAAAGGAGAATGCTACTATTGTGACCTTGAGGAATGAGGAACAAGATGAGGATGAGACAAAATTAGAGATGAATTCTATTATTGAGGATAATGAAGCCAATGATCTTTGTATTTCGGCACCTGAGGTAACGTTTGAGATTCCAATTTTTACTAATATTTCTTATCCACCTTTTCCTAGTAGATTCGCAAAGTTCAAGGAGGATGAACATGAACAAGACACGCTGGAAACCTTAAACAGTTTGTTTGTGGATGTCATTCAACAAGTACCAAAAGATGCACCATTCCTCGATGAGATATGCACCACCAAGGATGATGGAATAATACTTGTAATGGAGAATGCATCCACTGTTGTGCAAAGAAAGCTTCCTCTCAAAAGCATAAATTTGGGAAATTTCATGTATGAGCCTGACAAGCCTAAAAAGCCAAGAAGGGGTGTTGGTTAGATTCAAAACACTAAATCAAGTGCTAATTGGGGGAGGCAGCCTAATTAGTGAAAGCATTGCCAAACTGCCATCCTCAGATTTGCTCTCTTTTTCTTTATCTTTTTCTTATGTTTCTTTGTTAATTGTGTTTAGTGTTTTTAAGTTTATTTAGGCTGCATAAGTTTATTTTGTTTAATAGTTCTTTTCACTTACACATGATTCTTTCATTTGGGTTAATAGCATTACATTAATGACAATGTAAAAATTATGTGTGGGGGGAAGAATTTAGGATTTTATTTAGAGTGATTTGTTGTTGAGTCTTTTTATGTTGTTTTTCTTTCTGATCCTTGTTTTGAAAATAACTAGATGTAAATATAATTTTTAATTTTTTTAACCCCGGTTAAATGGCGGATAACGGTACTCCGTGATTATTTAAATCGGTTCCATCAGCTACCCACAAAACTGATATTGTATATAAATTTCTCTTCCAATTTCTCTTTCAATTTTTTTCATTTTTTTTTCAGGATGGATGATATTCTCACAAGATTGCAGAAACGATTTCCTCCTTTTCCTCGAAATATTTTACTGAAGCTTTACCAAGTTCGATTTGAAAGACTAAGAATGCTTATGCACAAAGGGATTCCTGGAGACATACGTTGGATAATTGAAGCCAAGGTACGTGAAGATGAATATCTTCCTGTTTTGCATTTACCAGGTACAGGTAGAAGCACTTTTGCAAAGAAGCGACGAGCAAAGCGCATGAGTTCAAATTGCCACAAATGTGCACGATGGACGTGTAATAGTAAATGTCGTTCTATTGGGATTCCGTCCTCTAATCGAGATGATAAAATTGAATTCATTAAGGATGGACTGAGTAAGGAGAATTTGGGTAATATCCAACTTTCTCTTGAGACGCATCCTAGTGGAGACGTACAAAGAGAAATTCTTGATTTATGGCCGCAATTCCAAAGGGAATGGCAACATCTTGGGAATCTGATGTTAAAAGACCCTGTTTGCCAGCTTGTAAGAAAACTGGATGGGAAGCATATCCTCGACTCATAGAAGGCGTTTAAGCCGTTTCTGGACGTAAAACCAGAGGAAGATGTGAGCCACAATCACAACTACAATAAATGACTTCTCAGCTTTTGGTTTTATTTGGAATAACTTTATTTCGGTTTAATTTACGTGTTATTCGATTTGTGTAATTATTCTCATTTTTTTATTTGTCTTTTACGATTGATTTTTCTTCTCTTTTTTATTTTCTTCCTGAAATCACGCAAAAATCTTTTGTTAGGTTAACATTTTCTTCTGACAGGTCAAATACACTTTCGGCGACATTATTACTCTTGACTTTTACGGTTGATTTTTCTTCTCTTTTTGATTTTCTTCCTGAAATCACGTAAAAATGTTTTGTTAGGTTAACATTTTCTTCTGACAGGTCAGATACACTTTCGGCGACATTATTACTCTTGTCTGATTCACTACTCAGTCCTCTATATATTACACCATGTACTCATTCTCTTTCAGGCACTCGAAAAAAAGAAAAAAAAAGAAAAAAAAAATGGAAAGTACTTCGTCCCAACGCATTAAAAAAATTTGTGTTTTTGGAGGTGCTTATCCAGGGAAAAATAACATATTCGCTGATGAAGCCATAAGAGTTGGAGTAATACTTGCCCAACAAAAGATCCAGTTGATTTATGGAGGCGGTAGTACGGGTTTAATGGGAGCAGTCGCTACATCAGCACACGCCGGAGGAAGTCCAGTTCTAGGAATCGTGCCAAAACTATTCACAGATTTTTGTGGACCTACCTTGGGTAAGGAAATACAAGTCTGGAGTATCCCTGAACGGATTACAATCATGTACCATTCTGCCGATGCATTCATTGCTTTACCAGGAGGTCTGGGTACATTGGAAGAAATAGCTTGCGTGGCTTCTTGGTCATCTTTGGTCACAAATAAGAAACCCATTGGTTTGCTTAATATTAATGGTTATTTTAGTAATTTGCTTTCATATTTAGATAATGCTGTGGATAATGGATTCATGTTTTCAGAGGCAAGGAGAACCATAATTTCTGCTACAACCATTGAAGATTTACTCAAAAAGCTCCAAGCTTATGAGTATTTATCTGCTACGGTTGTTTCGCAAACGCTCGGAAAAAGAAAAAGAGATATGGACGAGCAAGGAGTGGATTGCACTTTGTCTTTGTGACATTATCTAACATTTTGTTTGTTGTGTCTCAGTTATAATAAGTGGTTAGCAACCTCTACAGGTAATATCTCCTAAATTTTACCTTCTTAAAAAAAAAAAAAAAGTTTGTTGTGTTTTAAGCAATTTAGAAGTATTCATTCTGAACAAGGTCTGAGTAAGGGAGACTTGAGACATACCTTGTCAGTTTGATTTCTTCTTTTCAAAAAAAAAAAAAAAAAAGAGTTTGTTGTGTTTTAAGCAATTTAGAAGTATTCATTCTGAACAAGGTCTGAGTAAGGGAGACTTGAGACATACCTTGTCAGTTTGATTTTAATCTTTTTACGTTTACTTGTTAATTTTTGTTTAGTATTTTAGGATTATTTAGGTTGCATGAGTTTGTTTTGTTTAGTTCTTTTCTCTTACACATGACTCTTTCATTTGGGTTAATAGACTTACATTGAGGACAATGTAAGAATTAAGTGTGGGGGGAATGATTTAGGATTTCTTTTATTTTTGTCTACTATTTTTTTTTATGAGTCTTATGATTTAGGATTTCTTTTATTTTTGTCTACTATTTTTTTTTTATGAGTCTTTATTATTATTATTATTTTTTAGTGTGTTTTAGTTCCTTTTTAATACAATGATGAGATATGAATTGCATAAGTCTAAAACATATTTATTAGTGAGAAGATTTTCATGAGAATTGAGCTTGATGTCAACCTTTTTATGAGCCAATGTTAATATGATATGTTGATTGAGAAAGAAGCATGTTTAGACTTAATCTGACTTGTATAATCATTCTTGTGAGTTTTTGAGCCTAAAATGATTGATGCATTATACAAATCAATCTAATTTCTTTCTTGAGTGCTCTTATGATTACATGATTCTCTAGAACTTGCTTTAAACCGTTTGAGACTATATTGATGCATGTGACAACATGAATATCCGGCCTAGGTGACTATGTACTTGTAAAGAGTTTTGAGAAGTTTCTTTGTATAATCTTTTTATGTCTCTAAACTTTATGAACTCTTTGGAACCTTTGTGATATCTTTATCCTTTTGTTCTTCAACCACATTACAAACCCCTTGGCCCCATTACAAACTTGATTAAAGACCTCTTGATTTATGAAGTTGCATGATCTTTTAGTGGAGAATAGGTGGACAAGCAAGCATATGGTAGAAGTGTTTTCATGAGATTGATTGAGTGTAAACACTTTACCACTACTTTAAAGAGTGAAAATCAAGAGAGTATCCCATGTGAGAAGTTGAGATTAAATTTGAACATGCACTATTTTGATTGAGATATGTTATGCTAATATTGGCTTAACTCAAACAATTTACATTCAAGCATGATTTTTTGTGAAATTTTTTTAAGCTATTGATTAGTTTATAAGACTTGTTCAAATATTGTCTCTAATTTGTATTGAAAGGATTAGGAGTAAATATTTTTAGTATATGTAGTTTATTTATATGAAGTTTATTTATATTTTAATTTTTCAATGTTTGTGGGTATCGTTCTAGTAAACCCTCACGAGACTAAACTCGTCCACTAGGGACACCTAGGGGTTTAAAGGCTTGTGTCACATGCTAAGTGCCACCGTGATTTCCTACGAAAGTGGATTAGATTAGATTTTCTTATTTTTATTGAGTCGTTGCTAGGGACTAGCAACAATCTAAGTGTGGGGGTGTGATAACTCGTATAATTATATAGTTTTTAGTTATGTTTTATTATTGTTTTGTGTCAAATACGAGTTATTATTGTTTAGTCTAATTGTGTTTATGATCTTTTATATTTTTATGTAATTTGGTGTTTTTCACAAGTTTCTTTGAGTGATTTCAGATTACTAGAATTAAGGGCAAATCCAGTTCAGTTCTAGTTCCGACACATTTTTCCATATCAGCTATATCTGGAGTTTCACTGAAGCAATAAGGCTGAAATTTCTAGCCGTGCAAAGCTAAGAGGCATATCTATCTTTTTCATGTTTTATACTTCTTGAAACGGAGTCGTTTTCCCTAGCGAAATCGACCATCAAGTTGGCTGATGTGCAATGACGTCTGTGCTGACCTGTTTTCGTATTTTGCCCATATCTGCTTATCCACATCAGCAAATGAGCTGATTCCAATGGATATGGATCCGTAACTGATACGGGAACCTTTGTCTAGAAGACCATATGATCAGATCAGGCCTCTAATATTGACGAAATCGACCATCAAGTTGGCTGATGTGCAATGACGTCTGTGCTGACATGTTTTCGTATTTTGCCCATATCTGCTTATCCACATCAGCAAATGAGCTGATTCCAACGGCTATGGATCCGTAACTGATAGGGGAACCTTTTTCTAGAAGACCATGTGATCAGATCAGGCCTCCAACATTGACGAAATCGACCATCAAGTTGGCTGATCAAAATTGTCATACAATATGACGAAAATTGTTAGAAAAATTCACCCACCTATTATACCTACCTTTGAAATTTGTAAAGCTTGTCTCTTGTCATTTAGCCTTCCAAAATTTGTATAAATAGAGGGCCTTGGATGATTGTAGAGGATCATATTGTACATTGGTAGGATATTAGCCTTTGTAATAAAATTCTCTAAGTTTTCTTCTTCTTTCTTTTCTCTAGTTTTCTTTTTCTTTAGAAAGAGCAAGAGGTTGGATAATTAATATTCTTCTTCTTCTTCTTTCTTTCTTTTATTTTCTTCTTAGATTCTATTTAATTTTATGTTTATGATGCCTATGCTAGGCTAAACTTCTATTTGGTTAAGGGTGATTTCAAAGCCCTAGACATGTTTTGTGATTGATTTTCAGATTCTATCTATCATTAATTTTCTATCAAAGTTGCTTATGTTCTTCTACAAGAATTGTTCATGATGTTGTCTAGATTTATTTAGGTGTACAACTAGATAGATCTTGATAATTATCTATTGCTAGTTTAGGAGTCTTGATCCGTGTAATTGTCTTGATTTCCTATTCATAAGTGGCAATTTGTGATTAATGATTATGGTCAAGTTTTCAATAATTGCAAAGTGGAACATAACCTAAGTTGAACAATCCGAGCTTATGTGTTTGTTGCTTAGATCAACCTATCTTTCTCATCATAAAGCTGCCATTAAATTGAATTTAGAGAGCTTATTCTAGGTTGTTTAATGGTTAGAGATTAAATAGAGAGCTTGTTCTATTTAACGACAAACTAAGGAAAGATTGGGGTAACAGAGCTTGTTGTTATCTACGGTTGTTAACTTTGATAGTTGGTTGATATTGATAGATCTGAAATTGATTCTTAATGATGTCTAGTGGTGGAGAATGAAACCTTAACCATATTTTTCATATTTGATTCTTCTTACTTATTTGTTTTCTTACTTTTAGTTTGCTTATTTTTTATATTTATTTTTATTGCCTGGTTATACCGCCTAATTTGTATATTAACTTTGTTTTATTTTTATTGGCTGGTTATACCGCCTAATTTAGTATATATATTTTTATTGGCTGGTTATACCGCCTTGCATCTTATTCTTATTATTTACTTTAGTTTAAATCTGGCTTCAAAAACCCTTTTTTTTTTATTGTTCTTGAATTTAAGTTTTAAACTATTAACTTATAAACTAAAACCCAATCCCTGAGGACTCGACCCTTGCTAACTACTATACTTACAATTTATCTTTTTAGTGCAAGGTTAAATAAGATACACTCTTTTGGGTGCATCAAAAAGGGATTGAGGTAGACAAGTCAAAAATTGAATTGATTGCTAATCTACCCACACCAAAGACAGTAAAGCACATTAGGTCATTTTTGGGACATGCAGGTTTTTATAGAAGATTCATAAAAGATTTTAGCACGATATCTAAACCTCTATGTAATCTTTTAATGAAAGTCACTGCATTTGAATGGACTAAAGATTGTGAAGATGCTTTTGAAAAACTCAAAAATATGCTCATTACTGCTCCTATTATGAGATCTCCTGATTGGTCTTTACCATTTGAAATAATGTGTGATGCTAGTGACTATGCTGTTGTGCTGTGTTAGGACAAAGGAAAGATAAGAAACCACATGTAATTTACTATGCAAGTAAAACTTTAAATAGAGCCCAAATGAATTATTCCACTACAGAAAAGGAATTACTTGCAGTTGTTTTTGCATTGGATAAATTCAGATCTTACCTTGTTGGATCATCAATTGTTGTCTTTAGTGATCATACAGCTTTAAAATATCTTCTCTCTAAGAAGGATGCAAAACCTAGGTTGCTGAGGTGGATCCTTTTGCTGCAAGAATTTGACATCACCATTCGAGATAAAAAAGGAGTAGAAAATGTGGTGGCTGATCATTTATCAAGACTTGTTTGTGATGAATCTTTTGGAACCTCACCAATAAATGATACTTTTCCTGATGAACAACTTCTAATTGTCTCCACGACACCTTGGTTTGCTGACATTGCTAATTTTCTTGCTACAGGAAAAATTCCTTCTCAATGGAGCCCCCAAGATAAAAGGAAGTTTCTGAATGAGGTAAAGAAGTTCTACTGGGATGACCCTTACTTGTTCAAATATTGTCCTGATCAGATTTTTCGAAGATGCATTCCCGACAATAAGGTAAGTAGTGTAATTAAGTTTTGTCATTCCGAGGCATGCGGTGGTCATTTTTCATCAAAGAAAACTGCTGCAAAAATTTTACAGTGTGGATTTTACTGGCCAACTTTATTCAAAGATGCATATAATTTTTGCAAGTCATGTGAAAGTTGTCAGAAATTAGGTTCCATTTCGAAAAGAAACATGATGCCTTTGAACCCAATTCTTGTAATTGAAATTTTTGACTGTTGGGGTATTGATTTCATGGGACCATTTCCACCATCTTTTGGTTTCTTATACATTTTAGTTGCAATAGATTATGTTTCAAAGTGGATAGAGGCAATTCCATGTCGAAATAATGATCACAAAACAGTGATTAAATTTTTAAAAGAAAATATTTTGAGTCGATTTGGAATTCCTCGATCTATCATAAGTGATGGGGGAACACATTTTTGCAACAAGGTTTTTGAAACATTAATGAAGAAATATGCCATTACACACAAAGTTGCAACCCCTTATCACCCGCAGACAAATGGACAGGTAGAATTAGCAAATAGGGAGATTAAACAAATTTTGGAAAAGACGGTTAATCCAAATCGCAAAGATTGGTCTCTTAGACTTAACGATGCATTATGGGCCTATGGAACAGCTTTTAAAACAGCATTGGGCATGTCTCCTTATAGGCTAGTTTATGGAAAACCTTGTCATTTACCTGTGGAACTTGAGCATAAAGCATATTGGGCCATTAAAATGTTCAACTCAAACCTTGATGACGCTTCTAATTTACGGAAATTACAAATAAATGAACTTGAGGAACTCAGAAATGATGCATATGAGAATTCTAAAATTCATAAAGAAAGAACTAAAGCCTTTCATGACAAGTTAATTTCAAGAAAAACATTTGATGTTGGGCAAAAAGTTCTACTTTATAATTCTAGACTTCACATATTTCCTGGTAAGTTGAGATCAAGATGGACTGGCCCATTTGTGGTTAAACATGTGCATCATTATGGAGCAGTTGACATTGAGAATCCTCAAAATGGTAACGTATTCAAGGTAAATGGACAAAGACTCAAACTCTTTTTGGAAAATAATGTTACTCAAGAAGAGGTTGTTTATCTTTCTGATCCTTGTTTTGAAAATAACTAGATGTAAATATAATTTTTTTTAACCCCGGTTAAATGGCGGATAACGGTACTCCGTGATTATTTAAGTCGATTCCATCAGCTACCCACAAAACTGATATTGTATATAAATTTCTCTTTCAATTTCTCTTTCATTTTTTTTATTTTTTTTTTTCAGGATGGATGATATTCTCAAAAGATTGCAGAAACGATTCCCTCCTTTTCCTCGAAATATTTTACTGAAGCTTTACCAAGTTCGATTTGAAAGATTAAGAATGCTTATGCACAAAGGGATTCCTGAAGACATACGTTGGATAATTGAAGCCAAGGTACGTGAAGATGAATATCTTTCTGTTTTGCATTTACCAGGTACAGGTAGAAGCACTTTTGCAAAGAAGCGACGAGCAAAGCGTATGAGTTCAAATTGCCACAAATGTGCACGATGGACGTGTAACGGTAAATGTCGTTCTATTGGGATTCCGTCCTCTAATCGAGATGATAAAATTGAATTCATTAAGGATGGACTGAGTAAGGAGAATTTGGGTAATATCCAACTTTCTCTTGAGACGCATCCTAGTGGAGACGTACAAAGAGAAATTCTTGATTTATGGCCGCAATTCCAAAGGGAATGGCAACATCTTGGGAATCTGATGTTAAAAGACCCTGTTTGCCAGCTTGTAAGAAAACTGGATGGGAAGCATATCCTCGACTCATAGAAGGCGTTTAAGCCGTTTCTGGACGTAAAACCAGAGAAAGATGTGAGCCACAATCACAACTACAATAAATGACTTCTCAGCTTTTGGTTTGATTTGCAATAACTTTATTTCGGTTTAATTTACGTGTTGTTAGATTTGTGTAATTATTCTCGTTTTTTTTTTGCATTGGTCTTTTACGGTTGATTTTTCTTCTCTTTTTGATTTTCTTCCTGAAATCACGCAAAAATCTTTTGTTAGGTTAACATTTTCTTCTGACAGGTCAAATACACTTTCGGCGACATTATTACTCTTGTCTGATTCATTACTCAGTCCTCTATATATTACACCATGTACTCATTCTCTTTCAGGCACTTGAAAAAAAATGGAAAGTACTTCGTCCCAGCGCATTAAAAAAATTTGTGTCTTTGGAGGTGCTTATCCAGGGAAAAAGAACATATTCGCTGATGAAGCCATAAGAGTTGGAGTAATACTTGCCCAACAAAAGATCTAGTTGATTTATGGAGGCGGTAGTACGGGTTTAATGGGAGCAGTCGCTACATCAGCACACGCCGGAGGAAGTCCAGTTCTAGGAATCGTGCCAAAACTATTCACAGGTTTTTGTGGACCTACCGTGGGTAAGGAAATACAAGTCTGGAGTATCCCTGAACGGATAACAATCATGTACCATTCTGCCGATGCATTCATTGCTTTACCAGGAGGTCTGGGTACATTGGAAGAAATAGCTTGCGTGGCTTCTTGGTCATCTTTGGTCACAAATAAGAAACCCATTGGTTTGCTTAATATTAATGGTTATTTTAGTAATTTGCTTTCATATTTAGATAATGCTGTGGATAATGGATTCATGTTTTCAGAGGCAAGGAGAACCATAATTTCTGCTACAACCATTGAAGATTTACTCAAAAAGCTCCAAGCTTATGAGTATTTATCTGCTACGGTTGTTTCGCAAACGCTCGGAAAAAGAAAAAGAGATATGGACGAGCAAGGAGTGGATTGCACTCTGTCTTTGTGACATTATCTAACATTTTGTTTGTTGTGTCTCAGTTATAATAAGTGGTTAGCAACCTCTGCAGGTAATATCTCCTAAATTCTACCTTTAGTAGGGGGTAAGGGACATATTTTGCTAATTTTTTAAAAAAAAAAAAATTTGATGTGTTTTAAGCCATTTAG
Organism: Fremontodendron californicum; assembly: GCA_030761205.1. Lineage (NCBI taxonomy): Eukaryota > Viridiplantae > Streptophyta > Magnoliopsida > Malvales > Malvaceae > Fremontodendron > Fremontodendron californicum. Next base: position 9,820,353 of record JAULJL010000037.1, read on the forward strand.
AAGTATTCATTCTGAACAAGGTCTGAGTAAGGGAGACTTGAGACATACCTTGTCAGTTTGATTTCTTCTTTCAAAAAAAAAAAAAAAGTTTGTTGTGTTTTAAGCAATTTAGAAGTATTCATTCTGAACAAGGTCTGAGTAAGGGAGACTTGAGACATACCTTGTCAGTTTGATTTTAATTTTTTTATGTTTACTTGTTAATTTTTGTTTAGTATTTTAGGATTAATTAGGTTGCATGAGTTTGTTTTGTTTTGAGTCTTAGTTATTCCTATTCTTATGTTATTAGTTCTTTTCTCTTACACATGATTCTTTCATTTGGGTTAATAGACTTACATTGAGGACAATGTAAGAATTAAGTGTGGGGGGAACGATTTAGGATTTCTTTTATTTTTGTCTACTATTTTTTTTATGAGTCTTTATTATTATTATTATTTTTTTAATGTGTTCTAGTTCCTTTTTAATACAATGATGAGATATGAATTGCATAAGTCTAAAACAGATTTATTAGTGAGAAGATTTTCATGAGAATTGAGCTTGATGTCAACCTTTTTATGAGCCAATGTTAATATGATATGTTGATTGAGAAAGAAGCATGTTTAGACTTAATCTGACTTGTATAATCATCCTTGTGAGTTTTTGAGCCTATAATGATTGATGCATTATACAAATCAATCTAATTTCTTTCTTGAGTGCTCTTATGATTACATGATTCTCTAGAACTTGCTTTAAACCGTTTGAGACTATATTGATACATGTGACAACATGAATATGATAGAGGCATTAGGATTATAACCAGAGCCAAACAGTCATCCATTATTAATGTTCTAAGAGAACATCCCCACTAGTGAGCCAATTTGAGCCTACATTAAATATGCTATTTTATTGGTAACCAGAACTTACACCTAGCCTAAATATACTTATATCCTTACCCTTGTTCTAAAGATGGATTATATATTTTGAGACATATTGCAAAAACAAGGGATACTTTTTGAAAATTTGGGTTAGAACGAAAGATAAGTGTGGGGGAGGAGAGAGGCAAAAGTCAAGAGAAAAAAAAAAAGGGATCATTGTCAAATACATTCCCATATTAAAAAAAAAAAAAATCTTCTCTTGAACTTCTAGTTAAAGTAAAGAAAAAGATGTTACAAAGTTGGTTAGAATGAAGCAAAGGCTCAACATGAATATTTAGCCTATGTTATTATGTGCTTTATAAGAGTTTTGAGAAGTTTTATTCGTATGATCTTATTATGTCTCTAAACTCTATGAACTCTTTGGAACCTTTGTGATATCTTTATCCTTTTGTTCTTTAACCACATTATAACCCTTTGGCCCCATTACAACCTTGAAAAAAGACCTCTTGATTTATGAAGTTGTATGATCTAAATAGTGGAGAATAGGTGGACAAGCAAGCATATGGTAGAACTGTTTTCATGAGATTGATTGAGTGTAAACACTTTACCACTACTTTAAAGAGTGAAAATCATGAGAGTATAGTGAAAAGTTGAGATTAAGTTGAATATGCACTATTTTGATTGAAATATGTTATGTTAATATTGGCTTAACTCATTTATTTACATTCAAGCATGAATTTTTGTGAAATTCTTTGAGCTATTGATTAGTTTATAAGACTTGTTCAAAGATTGTCTCTAATTTATATTGAAAGGATTAGGAGTAAATATTTTTAGTGTATGTAGTTTACTTATATTTTAGTTTTTCAATGTTTGTGGGTATCGTTCTAGCAAACCCTCACGAGACTAAACTCGTCCACTAGGGACACCTAGGGGTTTAAAGGCTTGTGTCACATGCTAAGTGCCACCATGCTTTCCAACGAAAATGGATTAGATTAGATTTTCTTATTTTATTTTTATTAAGTCGTTGCTAGGGACTAGCAACAATCTAAGTGTGGGGGTGTGATAACTCGTATAATTATATAGTTCTTAGTTATGTTTTATTATTGTTTTGTGTCAAATACGAGTTATTATTGCTTAGTCTAATTGTGTTTATGATATTTTATATTTTTATGTAATTTGGTGTTTTTCACGAGTTTCTTTGAGTGATTTCAGATTACTAGGTTAAATCAAGAATTAAGGGCAAATCCAATTCAGTTCTAGTTCCGACACCTTCTGCCATATCAGCTATATCTGGAGTTTCACTGAAGCATTAAGGCTGAAATTTTTACAGTGCATAGTTAAGATGCATATCTATCTTTTTCATGTTTTACACTTCTTGAAACGGAGTCGTTTTCCCTAGCGAAATCGACCATCAAGTTGGCTGATGTGCAATGACATCTGTGCTGACCTGTTTTGGTATTTTGACCATATCTTCCGATCCACATGAGAAAATGATCTGATTCCAACGGCTATGGATCCTTAACTGATAGGGGTATACTTTTCTAGAAGACCATTTGATCAGATCGAGCCTCCAATATTGACAAAATCGACCATCAAGCTGGCTGATCAGAATTGTCATACAATATGACGAAAATTGTTAGAAAAATGCACCCACCTATTATACCTACCTTTGAAATTTATAAAGCTTGTCTCTTGTCATTTAGCTCTCCAAAATGTGTATAAATAGAGGGCCTTGGATGAGCATTAAAGGCAGATTGGTAGGATATTAGCCATTGTAATAAAATTCTCTAAGTTTTCTTCTTCTTTCCTTTCTCTAGTTTTTTTTTATATTTAATTATGCTTCTTACATTTCTTTTCATTTTATTCATATCTAGTATGTGTTGCTAATCATATTGTTGAGGTGATGAGGTGAAGCTTTTGGTAAATGCTAAGGTTAGTCTCTTAAACATGAGCTAAAATGAATCATCATTTATAAACACTAGTATAGATAATATTTTCTTTTGGTTTAAAATCATACTTGCAAAGTAGGGATCTTGATTCATTATTGACAATGAAAATGGCACAGTAAATGCTTGGTTTCATAACCTTGATTTGTTGTAGACATATACCTTGGCATAAGGAATGCTTGGACTCTTTTTGTGAGTTTTGAGGACACCAAATGAACATAATATCATATGCTATGGACGTTGGACAATTTGGACTGAATTGCTAAACCTTCCGATTGGAATCTCCCTTATGTGTGAATTTCAATTGTGTAATAAAACAAGATTAATCTTAGTATAACACCAAGAGTGGATTCTCTAACCTCAACATCTTTTCTTATTGTTTTTATATCTTGTTTAATTTCTTTTATTTTATTTTGTTTATTTTGTTCTCTAATATCTTGTTTATCTTGTTTTGTTGTTGATTCCCTAATATCTTGTTTACTTTATTTTTCTTATATATTTATAAACTTTACTTACTAATACGCTTCCCTGTGGTTCGATCTCGGACACCCGAGAATTTATTACTTGAACATAACCTGCACTTGGGTTTACAACTCTTAATTGAGTCTCCATGAATTTGCCTTACCATGTATCTCATGCATATTAGGTTTAGGTAGCATTTATTGACATGCAAATTCATGCTAGGTATTAGGACAACCTTGTATTACTATGCATTTTCATGGTATCCTAAGGTTTAGGTTATATTTGCATTACTATGCATCCAATGCATATTTAGGTTAGGGTAGCATTTATTGCCATGCAAACTCATGCTAGGCATTAGGTCATTTTAAATTGCCATGCATTTCCTACATCATTTAGGCTTTAGATCATGCATTTCATACATCAAATTTGTTGTTTGTTCATGCATCTCATACCACACCACTTGATTTTTGACTTAAATCAATCAATGGTTTAAAGTCAAGCTCACATGAGCATATTTGTGGAAAATTGAGAAGTTGTCAAGTTAATTTTTCTACCTTTGTGATTTTTTTTACCTAGCCAATTTTTATCCAAATTTTTATAAATTTTAGCTACTGTTTTTAGGTCCATAGAAGAGTCTCCAATATTTTTACTTTGATTTTTGAATGATTTTGTCAAAGGCTTAAAAATGATTTTTGGCACAACAGTTTTTCACCTAGTGTTCTGACTTTCGTGATTTCTTTGGGAGGTTATCCTTATTCTAAAAATTCAGCCAATTTTTTCCTAGAAAGTTAAACATGTTCTGAGTCTCCTATATTTTTTTAGATTTTTTAGAAATTCTAAAAATAAGTTAAAAAATCACGCTTTAAAACTGAACAGTAGAGTCAGATTTGAATTCAAAGGAAAAATAATTTTCTGTTTTGGCTAAGGCATTAAGAGGGGGCTGATTAGGAACCTTAGCTACTGTCCTAGGTAGATTTCTAAGTCATTTTAATTTTTAAAAATGTTTTTACAAATCTCGGGTCAAGGGTGGTCAAGTTCGGGTTTTCAAAGTTAGGAAAATAGAGCCATTTTAAATGAAAATTTCGGCCTCGGTCATTTTTTTATCCTAGATTTTCAAAATTGTTTTTAAACCAATCACAAAGTATTTTGATTTTTGAAATTTTAATTTGATGTATTTTCCTAAGGTAGTAGGATATCTTTTTAGGTATATGAATTTCCTTATTTAAAGGAAAAAATACACTTTCATGCATTGTATTTTTCATGTTCATGCATACTATATAATATATATTTTTTTGCTATGATATATCTATGGTAATGTCATTATTTTGATTTATATTTTATGGTGTTATATTGTTTGATATATGGTTGTGAATATTCTATGTTATTCTATGCTTTTTATTTAGTCATTTATTTTTGTCACACCATTTAGGATTTATTATGTTCATGCATTATTATTTTTATTTTCATGCATATTCCATGATAACATTATTTTATGTTACATATCATTTCATGTTATTTTAATTATGTCATTTCATTTAGAATATGTTATGTTACTTAGGACATATTATTTCATTTAGAATATATTATGTCACTTAGGTCATATCATTTATCATTTCATTTAGAATATGTTATGTTATTTATGACATATCATTTCATTTAATTTTACTTCGGACATATCATTTCATTTAAAATATATTATGTTACTTAGGACATATCATTTCATTAGAATATATTATGTCACTTAGGTTATATCAGTTCATTTAGAATATGTTATGCCACTTAGGTTATAATATGTCATTTAGAATATATTATGACATTTAAGTTATATCATTTCATTTAGATTATTTCATATCATTTAGATTATACTATGTCACACATTTTCATATTCATATTTTTTAAAAATATATTTTAAAATAAGACAATGATTTTCAATAAAATAAAGATATTCCCGAGTTAAGATAATTCATGAGTTCATTGCCGGGTTTGCTGGAGAGGATATCATCAATTATCATTAATTACGAAATATCTTCTTTAAAACGAGAATCATTCGGAAAATTTTTCAAATAAATAAAAATTTATATATTTTGCCGCGTTTGTCGGGGAATATAGGAAAATTTTGAATTAATAAATTCCGTGTCATTTTCAATTAAAAATGGAATTCTTTTTCTTAAAATTGGGAATTAATTTGAAATACCAAATTTAAAATCGACTTTTTACTGAGATTTGAGATAACATACGATTAATAAGGTACCGTTTTATATGGGCATTGTGGGGGTGCTAATCCTTCCCCACACGTAACCGAGTCCCGAACCCACTTTTTTGATTTCTCTGGTTTAAAAACGCAGACTTGAAATTGGTTTTAAAAAATATTTTAATTAATTTTAAAATATTTTACAAAATAAATTTTAATAGGTGGCCAATCACACCTAGCCAAAAAAGATTGGTGGCGACTCCATGTCTTTTTCGAGGTCATTTTCAAACCCTCATTTTATTTTAACAGGAATTAAGTCGACTTTTCCTCTGTTTTTTCAATGTCATCTTAACGAGTAATAAAGTCTCGTGTGAGACTTGTTATTTTTTAGGTTGCGACAGCTTGGCGACTCCGCTGGGGAAATTTAGAGAGTCAGGCCTAGAATTAATCGTGTCTTATCAAAGTCTCGGTTTTGTTGGTTTTTATTCGGTATTTAATTTTAATTCCCACATTTTTCTTCAATAATAAGGAGAATTTTGAAAATAATAAATGTTTTTAAATATGTCCATATTCATGTGCATACATATTATGATTGTTCTCTGGTTATTTTGTTGCATATAGTTATTCCTTGCTTAATTAATGCTTTACATTGTTTAATCTTGTTGGGGCATTTAGAATAAAGGGTATAGAATAGGTGATGAAAGGTTTGTTATTTCTCCTCACACACTACACGTACATTTTGCATTTCATGAGCCCTATACCTGGGTTCTGTCCTTTTAGATGGGAGCAAAGTAACTAAGCCTTCGTGATTAACAATCTACATGAGCTAGTGAAACACTTTCGGAGAACTAAATTACCTAAGCCTTCGTGATTAACAATCCGCATGGGCTAGGGAAATATACTCTAACGAATTAAACCCGCTTTTATCGGGGTGCCTTACTAGCCTCCACCGGCAACAGTGAGGAACAATTCGGGGCTTTTGGAACTGATTCACCTTCATATAGTGAACCTAGGCGAAGCCATGCCGGATTTTCGATTAGATATCCCGAAGCTAGGAACACATGGAGGAATATTCCCAATCCTGTTACTTTCTATTCTATATTCCGAATCAGTTTACCTTTGCAAATCGAGCAATGATGAACGCACATCGCCCATAATAAGTTTTCAAAATAACAAAAGGTTTTTTGCATGCCTTTTACTATTGCTCTTTGCTTATGCATTACACTATTCTTGATCTTTGTTTTAATAAATTGTTGGGATATTTAGGATAAGGGTTATAGAATAGGTGGTGAAAGGTTTGTTTTGTTCCTTCACACAAATTGCACTTGCATTTGCATAACATAAGCTCTATACCCGAGTTTCGTCCCTTTAAGTGGAAGTAAATAGCTATGCTCTCGTGACGATCCTCCATATGGGCTAGAAAAATACTTCCAGAGTATAAATTACCTAAGCTCCCGTGATGATCTTCCGCATGGGCTAGGGAAATATACTCTAACGAATTGAACTTGCTTTTATCGGGGTGCCTTACTAGCCTTCACAGGTGACAGTGAGGAACAATTCAGGACCTTTAGAACCGATCCACTTCATATAATGAACATAGACGAAGCCATGCCGAATTTTCGATAGATATACCAAAGTTAGGAACACATGGAGGGACATTTCTAAACCTTTTGTTACCTATTTTACACTCTGAATAAGTGTTGTAGATAGGGCAAGGATGAACGTACATCGTCCGTAGTAAATTTTAATTTTCTCTCTAAAGGCATCGTGATGCCTAAATAAATAGATACTGCTGGGGCAAGTGTTCAATAACTTTTTGAAATTGAAAATATAAAAATTCTTTTTCAAACATTTTGCATTTTGCACATTTCATGCATATGTGAATAGAGCAAGTACATTTATGGTTGTATTTTTGATCTCATTCTTTTCAATAAATGGATGGTGATAATAATTTCATTTGATGATTTCATAAACATTTATTGGTTGAATAAGGATTGTAGACCAGTAGTGTTGAACGCACAATTGGACATTGTACCATAGTAGGATCCACTACCCCGAAATTATTTTGAAAAAAAATGTTGGTTTTTCATGGAGAAAACATGTTTCAAAAAATCATAGATTAAATTTGGAGGAAAATCTTGCATAACTAGATTTTTGAATAACTAAAATTTGGTCCGACCAATTTTGTGTAATCATTGATTAATTTCTTTGTATATACCTTTGTGTTAATTCATTTATTCTTTACATGTATCATTTTGACATCATGTTACAGTCATAGCATGCATGGTCATTCATTGTAGAATACATTTATGACATGTATGGTCATTATTTGTATATACCTGTGTATCAATTTATCTATTCTTCTCATACATCATGTTAGCATTAGATTGCATCCATGGCATACATAGTCATCATAATTTCTCTGTAAATGCTCATGCATTAATCATCAGTATATTCATGCATATAGGAATAGAGCATGTACATTCATAATTGTATTCTTGATCTCATGGTAATAATGTCAATTTCATTTGCATGAAAGGGTTCGAGATATGAGGAATAAATCGGAGGAACGATTGGGTGCTTTGGAACGCAATCAAGAGGAATTTGGACATGAAATCCAGGAAGTGAAAGAACAACTCGCCAAATTGATGAAAATGGTTGAAGATATGGGTAAGAGTAAAAGGGAGCTTTATCAGGGCTCTACGTCGTCTTCGGATCAACCAAAACCATCAGGTCTAGAGCATACAATTCTTGCTGGATCCTGCACTTGTCAATGCCACAAAGGTTGCAACCCTGATGAAATTGTCGACAAAATCGTGAAAATGATTAAACCAGAGAGCCTGATACCAAGGACAGAAACCTCAGATCCCAAACAGTCCCTGCAATTGGTCTTAGGTCCAAACCAGTATCCTCACTCAACTATGATCCAGTCATCCACTGGAATGACCGCTACGGGATTCCTAGGTCATACTCAATCACCACCAATTGGCAGTTCGTACTCTTTCCTTCATCAAGCACTTTATCAAGCATCCGGGATAAGAACCTCGAGCTATGCACAACCTTCAAGGGTCCCGTGTCCAAATCCATACCCTTACCATGCTGTTCCGCCACCTTTCCATGTAAACACTTTAGTTCGAACCTTAGTGCCATTGTAAAGTGCCCCAGCTCCTAGGCCGTGTGTGACTAAGAAACAACCCAAGAACAAGACTCAAAAGTTGTATGATCCCATTCCAATCAGCTATCGAGAGCTTCTCCCAATATTGGTACAATATCACATGATTGCCTGTGTCCCATTGAAACCCTTGTTACCACCATATCACAAGTGGTATAACCCAAATACAAGATTTGATTATCACTGCGGAATTACTGGGCATAGTATTGAAGATTGTATAGCCTTCAAAAGGAAAGTGCAATCTCTTATAGATGCCAAGTGGTTGGATCCAACGACACTGATTGATAGAGGGCTGGGAAAGCGTAATTAGGATTGGGAGATTTACGGCAATGATGTAGAAAGATTTCGATCTGATATGATGTAGTAGGATTTCACTTTTTCAGTAGCCGGATCTTATAGCCTTAGGATGCTAGGAAAAATAAAGTGCTTGTAAAAGACAGTTTTAACCACTGCTCAAATTTTGTAAACATGGTTTATACCATTGTGAACGTTGATATGGGAATGTATTGGTTGTGCTTCAAATTTATGCGATGTTGATGATTAAGTTCCTCCGATTCTTATTTCCTCCGTGATATCTTCCCCTTTGCATTTTGCATTTGATCAATTATTTGTCATACCATACATTCATACATACATCTTGGTAGCATCAGATGGTATTCATGAAAAACATAATCACCATGATTTTTCTGTATATGTTCATGCACTAATTTGCTTATTACATACATCATGTTAGCATTAGGTCGCATTCATGACATACATGGCCAATATGATTTTCTTTGTATATACTCTATGTCAATTATTCTTTGTTTACATGCATCATAATTGACATCATGTTGCATTCATAGTGTATATGATCATTAATTGGGAAATACATCTGAAATATACATGGTCATTCATTGCATATATCCATGCGTTGATTTGTTTATTCTTTGCTTGCAGCATGTTGGCATCGTGATTGCATCTATTACATACATGGTCAGCATGTTTCCATTGTATATGTCCATACATCATTTTGTTTATTCTCACATGCATCAAATGACAATCATGGCTCATTCATCATGACACGCATTTGGGAAAATAAAACAGAAGTTGGCTTGGCTTTAAGAGTCTTTGAAAGAATTTCCATTTCAAATCAGAGGTATAAGAAGTACTGAGTACCTTTTTAATACAGGCTAGTGCTATGGAGAATGAACAAGTTCCCGAATGGAAAGAATAGAGTAAGAATTGCGAGAAAAGTTGGCAAAATTTGAAGTAGAATCTAGAGATCAGATGACTAAATTGATGGAGCTGATGTCCGTCGTAACCAAGGAAAAATGATACACTGAAAATTTGACCGCCAAATAGGGGCCAGAGACACAAAATGGTCAGATTGAGGTCATGATGTTGGATGGCCAAAACGCATTTAACTCCAGCAACACCCTGAATTCAGATGATCCAGCTAAACAGGAAAAGTTGAAAATGGTTGAGTCAAATAGGGCCGAGTTGGTAGATTCTCGAGGGAAATATCAGTTGTTAGATGAAAGGCTCTCGACAGTGAAAGATACAGATCTATTTGGGATTGTAGATGCGAAAGAGCGTTGCTTTGTCCCCGATTTAGTCATTCCTCCTAAATTCAAGGTTCCCAACTTTGAGAAATATGATGGGACAACCGATCCGTCAGCCCACATCACTATATTCTGCCAAAAGATGACGAGTCATATAGATAATGATAAGCTTTTGATTCACTTCTTTTAGGATAGCCTCAGCAGGTCCGCAATTAGGTGGTATAGTCAGTGGAGCAAGGATCAGACTCATTCTTAGAATGATCTGGCTAAGGCTTTTCTAAGCTAGTACAAGCATATGACCGATATGGCACCTGACCGTCTCACCTTGCAAAATATGGAGAAAAGAGCTACTGAGAGTTTCAAAGAATATGCTCAGCAGTGGATGGACATAGCTGCCCAAGTACGACCACCTTTGACACAAAAGGAAATCACCGTCCTTTTTGTGAATACACTACGGGCCCCGTACTATAATAGACTCGTAGGCAATGCCTCGAAGAATTTTGTAGATATGGTAATCTAAGGGGAGATGATTGAGAATGCTATCAAGAATGGGAAACTTGAAGGAGAAGGAACATCCAATGCTGAGAGAAATTGGACACCTAGAAAGAAAGAGGAAGATATCCAAGCTATGAGAGATTTTGTCCCATATTCCCAATTCTCCTCATACCAATCATGTTACCCTACTAGGGTATCTCTAAGACTTTATCCTTGTCTACCAACCCAAGCACCTAATCTTATACCAGTTCTTGCAACAAGGCCTGCTTCCAGAAAATGACCGCGGGATAACCAAGAAAGAATTCCAATCCCAATCCCTGACCTGCTGCCATTACTAATAAAGAACCAGTACCTTACCCCTATGCCTTTGAAGATAGCTCCAAATCCATCAGCAAAGAGTTATGACCCTGACAGCAAGTGTGATTATCACCTGGGGGTAGTTGGCCATTCAACTGAAAATGCAGACAATTGAGGGAAAATATTAAAGGCCTTATTCGCGATGGCATTTTGACACCGAAGCTTATCAATCAGTGGAAGTCCGTTTTGCCGTAAATCAGTATCTTTCGGGGTTTTAGGAGGAGAATTACTACCTTTGAAGGATGTCAATAGGAGCATTTTGATGCATGTAGTTTCAGACCTTATGATGAAAACACTTGTCTCATGTCACATTCATATGAATTAAATGAATTTTGAATTTTAAATGCTTTGTGTTTGTTGTGTTTTAATAATAATTTAAATATACAAAAATAAGCATAAAGGAAGTCTAATAATGGACAGCATAAAGAATATTGATGATCATGTTAGAAATGACCCAATACACTTTCCCCTCTCTTTTGGGTTTTCTTATGCCTAAACCCCTTGAACCAAGATCACTTGGAAGACCTACTTCTTCAAGAAATATCAATAATTGAACTTCATAAACCATTTTCATTTCAGAATAAGCAAAAATGAAAATCCTAGTTTAGGCTATGAACAAAGGAACGAAAATTTTTGAAAAATTTTCAAGCTCCTCGAAAAATCGAACAAATGAGACATTCTTTCAAGAATTTAGATCATGGTAATTTGGTATGTGTCAAGGTTATATCAAAACCATTCATGTCATTTCCAACAACCACAAAACACTAATTGCCCAAACATCACTGCATGATTGACACCTGGGCACAATGATTAAACTAGATTATTGATGCACCCAAAAGAGTGTATCTTATTTAACCTTGCACTAAAAAGATAAATTGTAAGTATAGTAGTTAGCAAGGGTCGAGTCCTCAGGGATTGGGTTTTAGTTTATAAGTTAATAGTTTAAAACTTAAATTCAAGAACAATAAAAGAAAAGGGGTTTTTGAAGCCAGATTTAAACTAAAGTAAATAATAAGAATAAGATGCAAGGCGGTATAACCAGCCAATAAAAATATATATACTAAATTAGGCGGTATAACCAGCCAATATATATACTAAATTAGGCGGTATAACCAGCCAATAAAAATAAAACAAAGTTAATATACAAATTAGGCGGTATAACCAGCCAATAAAAATAAATATACTTTTAAAAATAAGCAAACTAGAAAAGTAAGAAAACAAGTAAGTAAGAAGAATCAAATATGAAAAATATGGTTAAGGTTTCATTCTCCACCACTAGACATCATTAAGAATCAATTTCAGATCTATCAATATCAACCAACTATCAAAGTTAACAACCGTAGATAACAACAAGCTCTGTTATCCCAATCTTTCCTTAGTTTGTCGTTAAATAGAACAAGCTCTCTATTTAATCTCTAACCATTAAACAACCTAGAATAAGCTCTCTAAATTCAATTTAATGGCAGCTTTATGATGAGAAAGATAGATTGATCTAAGCAACAAACACATAAGCTCGGATTGTTCAACTTAGGTTATGTTCCACTTTGCAATTATTGAAAACTTGACCATAATCATTAATCACAAATTGCCACTTATGAATAGGAAATCAAGACAATTACACGGATCAAGACTCCTAAACTAGCAATAGATAATTATCAAGATCTATCTAGTTGTACACCTAAATAAATCAAGACAACATCATGAACAATTCTTGTAGAAGAACATAAGCAACTTTGATAGAAAATTAATGATAGATAGAATCTGAAAATCAATCACAAAACATGTCTAGGGCTTTGAAATCACCCTTAACCAAATAGAAGTTTAGCCTAGCATAAGCATTGTAAACATAAACATAAAATTAAAAAGAATCTAAGAAGGAAATAAAAGAAAGAAAGAAGAAGAAGAAGAAAATAAAGAAAAAGAAAACTAGAGAAAAGAAAGAAGAAGAAAACTTAGAGAATTTGATTATAATGGCTAATATCCTACCAATGTACAATATGATCCTCTACAATCATCCAAGGCCCTCTATTTATACACATTTTGGAAGGCTAAATGACAAGAGACAAGCTTTACAAATTTCAAAGGTAGGTATAATAGGTGGGTGAATTTTTCTAACAATTTTCGTCATATTGTATGACAATTTTGATCAGCCAACTTGATGGTCGATTTCGTCAATGTTGGAGGCCTGATCTGATCACATGGTCTTCTAGAAAAAGGTTCCCCTATCAGTTACGGATCCATAGCCGTTGGAATCAGCTCATTTGCTGATGTGGATAAGCAGATATGGGCAAAATACGAAAACATGTCAGCACAGACGTCATTGCACATCAGCCAACTTGATGGTCGATTTCGTCAATATTAGAGGCCTGATCTGATCATATGGTCTTCTAGACAAAGGTTCCCGTATCAGTTACGGATCCATAGCCATTGGAATCAGCTCATTTGCTGATGTGGATAAGCAGATATGGGCAAAATACGAAAACAGGTCAGCACAGACGTCATTGCACATCAGCCAACTTGATGGTCGATTTCGCTAGGGAAAACGACTCCGTTTCAAGAAGTATAAAACATGAAAAAGATAGATATGCCTCTTAGCTTTGCACGGCTACAAATTTCAGCCTTATTGCTTCAGTGAAACTCCAGATATAGCTGATATGGCAAAATGTGTCGGAACTGGAACTGAACTGGATTTGCCCTTAATTCTAGTAATCTCAAATCACTCAAAGAAACTTGTGAAAAACACCAAATTACATAAAAATATAAAAGATCATAAACACAATTAGACTAAACAATAATAACTCGTATTTGACACAAAACAATAATAAAACATAACTAAAAACTATATAATTATACGAGTTATCACACCCCCACACTTAGATTGTTGCTAGTCCCTAGCAACGACTCAATAAAAATAAAATAAGAAAATCTAATCTAATCCACTTTCGTAGGAAATCACGGTGGCACTTAGCATGTGACACAAGCCTTTAAACCCCTAGGTGTCCCTAGTGGACGAGTTTAGTCTCGTGAGGGTTTACTAGAACGATACCCACAAACATTGAAAAATTAAAATATAAATAAACTTCATATAAATAAACTACATATACTAAAAATATTTACTCCTAATCCTTTCAATACAAATTAGAGACAATATTTGAACAAGTCTTATAAACTAATCAATAGCTTAAAAAATTTCACAAAAAATCATGCTTGAATGTAAATTGTTTGAGTTAAGCCAATATTAACATAACATATCTCAATCAAAATAGTGCATGTTCAAATTTAATCTCAACTTCTCACATGGGATACCCTCATGATTTTCACTCTTTAAAGTAGTGGTGAAGTGTTTACACTCAATCAATCTCATGAAAACAGTTCTACCATATTCTTGCTTGTCCACCTATTCTCCACTATTTAGATCATACAACTTCATGAATCAAGAGGTCTTTAATCGAGGTTGTAATGGGGCCAAGGGGTTTGTAATGTGGTTGAAGAACAAAAGGATAAAGATATCACAAAGGTTCCAAAGAGTTCATAAAGTTTAGAGACATAAAAAGATCATACAAAGAAACTTCTCAAAACTCTTTACAAGTACATAGTCACATAGGCCGGATATTCATGTTGGGCCTTTTCTTCATTCTGAACAACTTTGTAACATCTTTTTCTTTTTCCCAAAATTCAAGAGATGATTCATATATTTTTTTTTTAAATGTATTTGCCAGTATTCCATTTCTTTTTTTTTTTTTTTTGACTTTTCTTTTCTTTCCCCCCCACACTTATTTCTTGTTTCTAACCCAAATTTTCAATAGATCTTCCTTGTCTTTGCAACTTGTCTCAAAACATGCTAATTCATCTTTGGAACAAAGGTAAAGATATAAGTATATTTAGGTTAGGGACAAGTTATGGTTACCAAAGAGATAGCTTATTCAATGTAGGCTCAAATTGGTTCACTAAGGGTGTGTTCTCTTGGAACATCAATAAGGGATGGCTGTTTGGCCCTGGCTAAAAATCCTAATGCCTCTATCATATTCATGTTGTCACATGCATCAATATAGTCTCAAATGGTTTAAAGCAAGTTCTAGAGAATCATGTAATCATAAGAGCACTCAAGAAAGAAATTAGATTGATATGTATAATGCATCAATCATATAGGCTCAAAAACTCACAAGGATGATTATACAAGTCAGATTAAGTCTAAACATGGTTCTTTCTCAATCAACATATCATATTAACATTGGCTCTTAAAAAAAATGATATCAAGCTCAATTCTCATGAAAATCTTCTCACTAATAACTCTGTTTTAGACTTATGCAATTCATATCTCATCATTGTATTAAAAAGGAACTAAAACACACTAAAAATTATAATAAAGACTCATAAAAAAAAAAAATAGTAGACAAAAATAAAAGAAATCCTAAATCATTCCCCCCACACTTAATTCTTACATTGTCCTCAATGTAAGTCTATTAACCCAAATGAAAGAATCATGTGTAAGAGAAAAGAACTAATAACATAAGAATAGGAACAGCTAAGACTCAAAACAAAACAAACTCATGCAACCTAAATAATCTTAAAATACTAAACAAAAATTAACAAGTAAACATAAAAAGATTAAAATCAAACTGACAAGGTGTGTCTCAAGTCTCCCTTACTCAGACCTTGTTCAGAATGAATACTTCTAAATTGCTTAAAACATAACATTTTTTTTTTTTTTTGAAAAGAAGAAATCAAACTGACAAGGTATGTCTCAAGTCTCCCTTACTCAGACCTTGTTCAGAATGAATACTTCTAAATGGCTTAAAACACAACAAATATATTTTTATTTTTTTTAAATTAGCAAAATATGTCCCTTACCCCCTACTAAAATATGACATTGTCCCCAATGTCAAATTTTAAAGGTAGAATTTAGGAGATATTACCTGCAGAGGTTGCTAACCACTTATTATAACTGAGACACAACAAGCAAAATGTTAGATAATGTCACAAAGACAAAGTGCAATCCACTCCTTGCTCATCCATATCTCTTTTTCTTTTTTCGAGCGTTTGCGAAACAACCGTAGCAGATAAACACTCATAAGCTTGGAGCTTTTTGAGTAAATCTTCAATGGTTGTAGCAGAAATTATGGTTCTCCTTGCCTCTGAAAACATGAATCCATTTTCCACAGCATTATCTAAATATGAAAGTAAATTACTAAAATAACCATTAATATTAAGCAAACCAATGGGTTTCTTATTTGTGACCAAAGATGACCAAGAAGCCACGCAAGCTATTTCTTCCAATGTACCCAGACCTCCTGGTAAAGCAATGAATGCATCGGCAGAATGGTACATGATTGTCATCCGTTCAGGGATACTCCAGACTTGTATTTCCTTACCCACGGTAGGTCCACAAAAACTTGTGAATAGTTTTGGCACGATTCCTAGAACTGGACTTCCTCCGGCGTGTGCTGCTGTAGCGACTGCTCCCATTAAACCCGTACTACCGCCTCCATAAATCAAGTGGATCTTTTGTTGGGCAAGTATTACTCCAACTCTTATGGCTTCATCAGCGAATATGTTATTTTTCCCTGGATAAGCACCTCCAAAGACACAAATTTTTTTAATGCGCTGGGATAAAGTACTTTCCATTTTTTTTTTTTCGAGTGCCTGAAAGAGAATGAGTACATGGTGTAATATATAGAGGACTGAGTAGTGAATCAGACAAGAGTAATAATGTCACCGAAAGTGTATCTGACCTGTCAGAAGAAAATGTTAACCTAACAAAAGATTTTTGCGTGATTTCAGGAAGAAAATCAAAAAGAGAAGAAAAAATCAACCGTAAAAGACAAATAAAAAAAAATGAGAATAATTACACAAATCGAACAACACGTAAATTAAAACAAAATAAAGTTATTGCAAATCAAACCAAAAGCTGAGAAGTCATTTATTGTAGTTGTGATTGTGGCTCACATCTTCCTCTGGTTTTACGTCCAGAAACGGCTTAAACGCCTTCTATGAGTCGAGGATATGCTTCCCATCCAGTTTTCTTACAAGCTGGCAAACAGGGTCTTTTAACATCAGATTCCCAAGATGTTGCCATTCCCTTTGGAATTGCGGCCATAAATCAAGAATTTCTCTTTGTACGTCTCCACTAGGATGCGTCTCAAGAGAAAGTTGGATATTACCCAAATTCTCCTTACTCAGTCCATCCTTAATGAATTCAATTTTATCATCTCGATTAGAGGACGGAATCCCAATAGAACGACATTTACCGTTACACGTCCATCGTGCACATTTGTGGCAATTTGAACTCATGCGCTTTGCTCGTCGCTTCTTTGCAAAAGTGCTTATACCTGTACCTGGTAAATGCAAAACAGGAAGATATTCATCTTCACGTACCTTGGCTTCAATTATCCAACGTATGTCGTCAGGAATCCCTTTGTGCATAAGCATTCTTAATCTTTCAAGTCGAACTTGGTAAAGCTTCAGTAAAATATTTCGAGGAAAAGGAGGAAATCGTTTCTGCAATCTTGTGAGAATATCATCCATCCTGAAAAAAAATGAAAAAAATGAAAGAGAAATTGGAAGAGAAATTTATATACAATATCAGTTTTGTGGGTAGCTGATGGAACCGATTTAAATAATCACGGAGTACCGTTATCCGCCATTTAACCGGGGTTAAAAAAATAAATTAAAAATTATATTTACATCTTGTAAGAGAAAAGAACTATTAAACAAAAGAAAAGAAAAACAATAAAAGATAGAATGATGGAGAGTAAGGAATATGCAAATCTGATATAATAGATGCTCTCCATCCTTTTGGGTTGCCTCCCAAGAAGCGCTTGGTTTATTGTCCTCAGCCTAACTTAGACCCATGCCATTATTATTCAACATACTTTGGCTCAAAAAGTGGAAACTCCTCCACATCTTGTATTGGAAAGTTCTCATAGTAAGGCTTCAATCTATGACCATTCACTTTGAATGCCTTATCTGTTTTTGGGCTTTGGATTTCAACTGCACCATGAGCAAATACATTAGTAATAACAAAAGGTCCAACCCAACGAGAACGTAACTTACCTGGATATAACTTAAGGCGTGAATGGAAGAGAAGAACTTTTTGTCCAACAACAAATTCTTTTCTTGATATCATCTTGTCATGGAATGCCTTAGTCTTTTCCTTGTAAATCCTAGAATTCTGATAGGCATCATTCTTTATCTCCTCTAATTCTTGTAGGTCAAGTTTTCTTTTCTTTCCTATCTCATCCATCTCCATGTTGCATTGTTTGATAGCCCAATATGATTTATGTTCCAATTCAACCGGAAGATGACAAGGCTTACCATAAACAAGTCGATAAGGAGACATACCAATGGGTGTCTTATATGCTGTCCTATAAGCCCAAAGTGCATCATCAAGTCGTGAACTCCAATCCTTCCTATTTGGATTAACTGTCTTTTCAAGGATGGACTTAACTTCTCGGTTTGACACTTCAGCTTGCCCACTAGTTTGAGGATGATATGAGGTGGAGACCTTGTGTGTGATGTTATACTTCCTCAAAAGTGCTTCTATAGTCCTATTGCAAAAGTGAGTACCTCTATCGCTGATTATGGCCTTTGGCGTTCCAAACCTAGCCAAGATGTTAGTCTTGACAAAATCTGAAACAACTTTAGAGTCATTAGTCCTAGTGGATTTTGCTTCCACCCACTTTGAAACATAATCAACGGCAAGTAAAATATAGAGATTACCAAAAGAAGGAGGAAAAGGTCCCATGAAATCCATGCCCCATACATCAAAAATTCCAACAATAAGTATTGGAGTTTGAGGCATTTGATTTCTAGCACCTAAGTTACCAGTTCTTTGGCAACGATCACATGACTTGCAAAAGAGGTATGCATCTTTGAATATGGTAGGCCAATAAAATCCAGAATCAAGAACTTTCATGGCTGTTCTTTTGGATCCAAAGTGTCCTCCACATGCATAAGAGTGACAAAAGGTGAGAATAGATTGAAATTCAGTTTCGAGTACACACCTTCTTATAATCTGATCGGAGCAATGCTTCCAAAGGTAAGGATCATCCCATATGTAGTATTTGGCATCACTCTTGATCTTAATTCTTTGAGCTTGTGTCAACTCTTGTGGCAACTTCTTGGTAACTAAGTAATTAACAATATCAGCATACCAAGGAGTTGTTGTTCTTATAAAAAGAAGTTGCTCATCCGAAAAGTTCTCATTCAAGGGTAGTGCATCATCTTCATGAACTAAACGGCTAAGATGGTCCGCAACCAGGTTGTCACTACCTCTCTTATCTTTTATCTCCAAGTCAAACTCTTGTAAGAGAAGTATCCATCTAATCAACCTTGGTTTGGCCTCCTTTTTAGTGAGTAAGTACTTAAGGGCTGCATGGTCAGAAAATACAATTACTTTAGTACCAATTAAATAAGATCGAAATTTTTCTAAAGCAAATACAACAGCCAAAAGTTCTTTTTCAGTAGTGGAATAGTTCAATTGAGCATCATTAAGAGTTCTTGAGGCATAATAAATGGCATGTGAGGCTTTGCCAACCCGTTGGCCCAAAACAGCTCCAATGGCATAGTCACTAGCATCACACATGATTTCAAAAGGTACATTCCAATCTGGTGGTTGGATGATAGGAGCTGATGTCAAGAGTCCCTTCAATGTTTCAAACGCCTCTTTGCATTTATCATCAAAGTGGAAAACCACATCTTTTTGTAGTAGCTTGCAAAGAGGTAATGTGATCTTTGAGAAGTCTTTGATAAATCTCCTATAAAAACCTGCATGTCCAAGAAAAGAACGAACCTCTCTCACATTTGTGGGAGGTGGTAAAGAATGCATAATATCTATTTTAGACTTATCAACCTCTATCCCTCTAGAAGAAATAACATGGCCCAAAACTATTCCTTGTTCTACCATAAAGTGACATTTTTCCCAATTCAAAACAAGGTTAGTTTCCATGCATCTTTCAAGTACAAGTGTAAGGTTCTCTAGACATCTATCAAAAGAATCACCATAGACACTAAAATCATCCATAAACACTTCTATGATGTTCTCTACATAATCTGAAAATATGCTAACCATACACCTTTGGAATGTAGCTGGTGCATTACAAAGACCAAATAGCATACGCCGGTATGCAAAAGTACCAAATGGACATGTGAATGTTGTTTTCTCTTGGTCCTCCGGAGCAATGGCTATCTGATTATAACCTGAAAAACCATCAAGAAAACAATAATGAGAATGGCCAGCTAACCTTTCAAGCATTTGATCAATAAAAGGTAAAGGAAAGTGGTCTTTGCGAGTTGTGGAATTAAGTTTAAGATAATCAATACACACTCGCCATCCTGTTTGAATCCTAGTAGGAACAAGTTCATTCTCATTATTTGTTACCACCGTTACACCTGATTTCTTTGGAACCACTTGGACTGGGCTCACCCATTTGCTATCCGAGATAGGATAGATCACTCCAACATCTAGGAGCTTCAGTATCTCCTTTTTCACAACCTCCATCATAGGAGGGTTCAATCTTCTTTGTGCTTCTCTTGTTGGTTTAGACCCTTCCTCTAACAAAATCCGGTGCATGCACATGGATGGGCTTATTCCCTTGATATCGGCAATTGTCCAACCAATTGCTGTTTTATGCTCTCTAAGCACCCGGATAAGTCGCTCTTCTTGCAAAGGTGTGAGCTCTTTGGCAATGATGACAGGTAGTGTGTCCTTTTCCCCTAAGAACAAATATTTCAAGTGGTTCGGTAGTGGTTTCAACTCTAAAGTTGGTGCCTGCAAAATGGAAGGTAGAAGTTTCTCATTAGATAAAGGCAAATCAATAAATGAAACATCAAACCTTGCATCTTTAGGTTGCAGCGAGTGTAAAGATTCTAGTGCCCCTTCCACCTGGTCACTCAAGGCTAGTTTAGCATTCCCCATTCCGAGATGGTTGCTAAGGACTATTTCTACACTATCTTCACCATCTAGCTCATAAGCTTGCTGCACTAGTGAGTCAATTATATCAATATTAAAAACAGAATGCACATCACTAGGATACCTCATGGCCTCAAAAATGTTAAAGCGAATTATTTCACCATCAAATTCCATAGTTAAAGTGCCATCATGTACATCTATTTTAGTTCTTGCTGTTTTCAAGAATGGTCTGCCTAATAGAATAGGTGTGGGATTAGAAGACATCTCATCTTCCATCTCAATAACATAAAAGTCAGCGGGAAAAACCAATTCATTAACCTGTACAAGAACGTCTTCTACCACTCCTCTTGGATAAGTGTTAGAACGGTCAGCAAGTTGTATTATAACACCGGTTTCCTCTAATGGTCCTAGATTCAATGAAGCATAAATTGAATATGGCATGACATTAATAGATGCCCCTAGATCTAGCATAGCACGCTCAAACCTGGTGTTGCCTATCTTACAAGGAATGGTAAACATACCTGGATCCTTGCATTTAGGTGGGAGTTTCTTTTGAAGAACAGCTGACACATTCTCCCCTACACTTACCTTTTCATTCCATTTCAACTTCCGTTTAGATGTGCACAACTCTTTTAGGAACTTGGCATATCTTGGCACTTGCTTGATAGCATCTAGTAAAGGAATGTTCACCTCTACTTTCCGGAAGGTTTCCAAAATTTCCTTCTCTTGCTCCTCCTTCTTGGACTTTGCTAACCTGCTAGGAAAATGTGGAGGAGTTATATAAGAAGGAAATGATGGTTTAGGAATTACCTTTTTTAGTGGCTCGTTGGGATGTGAAGAGGATGCCATGGTATTGTTCTCCCCTTGAGCACTATCATTTTGTGGTGTCTCTAGCTGTTTCCCACTTCTTAAATTTATAGCATTGGCATTCTCTCTTGGATTCACTATGGTTTGGGAAGGTAATTTCCCAGAATCCCTTGCTTGCATTTGACTCATGGTTGTTGCCAATTGCCCTATTTGAGTCTCCAAATTTCGAATACTTGTCTTTGTTTCCTGTTGAAATTGAATTGTATTAGTAGAAAGAGCTTTAACAAGATCTTCAAGAGAAGTACCTGAATTTTGGGTGGGTGGTAGTTGTTGTCGGGTTTGGTATGGTTGTTGCACTCTTTGCTGAAAACCCGGTGGCCTGTGGTCAAATGGTGGAGGAATAGTTTGTGATTGGTTCCCTCCATAATTGAAGTTTGGATGATCCCTCCATCCTGGATTGTAAGTGTTTGAGTAGGGATCATATTTCCTTGATTGGTTCTGAAATCCACCCATGGCATTCACATGTTCATTGGTATCCTCTTGAAGTGTTGGACACATATCAGTTTGGTGCCCTATGTTTGAACATATGCCACAAGCCTTTATTTGTTGTATTTTACCTACAGCCAATTGTTGAACAAGAGAAGTCAGTTTATCAAATTTTTGTTCAAGGGATGATATACTTACCTCATTAACTCTCTTGGGTTGTGATGGTGGATCTTGTCTCATTGAGAACTGTTGAGAATTGGCTGCCATGTTGGAGATTAATGTTCTAGCAGCCCTGGGAGTCTTATCAACTAGAGCTCCCCCACTAGCGGCATCTATCATACTTCTCTCCATGGGCATGAGACCTTCATAGAAGTATTGGATGAGAAGTTGTTCACTTATTTGATGGTGTGGACATGATGCACAAAGTTTCTTGAACCTCTCCCAATATTCATATAAGGACTCTCCGTTGTATTGCCGAATCCCACATATCTCTTTCCTAATGTTGGCAGCCTTAGATGCTGGGAAATACCTTTCCAAGAATGCTTTCTTCAAATCATTCCATGTAGTGATGGTCCCGGATGGTAGATAGTAGAGCCATTCCTTTGCTGAATCAGCTAGAGAGAATGGGAAGGCTCTCAACTTAACTTGCTCTTCCGTGACCCCTGTTGGTCTCATGCTTGAGCAAACTACATGGAATTCCTTGAGGTGCTTATTTGGATCCTCTCCTGCAAAACCATGAAAAGTTGGGAGAAGATGAATCAAACCAGATTTTAATTCAAAAGCTACCTCAAGATTAGCATATTCAATGCATAATGGTTGTTGACCCAGGTCCGGAGCGGCTAGCTCCTTGAGAGTTCGGTTGTCAGCTGCTGCCATCTCTCCTTGCTCCTCTTGGATGTTTTGGATCAACTCCTCGATTGGTTGTTGGTGAGAAGTTATAAATTCCCGAATTTTCCTAAGTCGTAAGTCTTCTTCGGGAGCTTGGAACATTCACTAATAAAAAAAAAATAAGAAAGTAAATAATTAGAACAGAAAATAAGAATAAACCAATAAACTAATAAACTAAAGAAAGCAATCCCCGGCAACGGCGCCAAAAACTTGATGCACCCAAAAGAGTGTATCTTATTTAACCTTGCACTAAAAAGATAAATTGTAAGTATAGTAGTTAGCAAGGGTCGAGTCCTCAGGGATTGGGTTTTAGTTTATAAGTTAAAAGTTTAAAACTTAAATTCAAGAACAATAAAAGAAAAGGGGTTTTTGAAGCCAGATTTAAACTAAAGTAAATAATAAGAATAAGATGCAAGGCGGTATAACCAGCCAATAAAAATATATATACTAAATTAGGCGGTATAACCAGCCAATATATATACTAAATTAGGCGGTATAACCAGCCAATAAAAATAAAACAAAGTTAATATACAAATTAGGCGGTATAACCAGCCAATAAAAATAAATATACTTTTAAAAATAAGCAAACTAGAAAAGTAAGAAAACAAGTAAGTAAGAAGAATCAAATATGAAAAATATGGTTAAGGTTTCATTCTCCACCACTAGACATCATTAAGAATCAATTTCAGATCTATCAATATCAACCAACTATCAAAGTTAACAACCGTAGATAACAACAAGCTCTGTTATCCCAATCTTTCCTTAGTTTGTCGTTAAATAGAACAAGCTCTCTATTTAATCTCTAACCATTAAACAACCTAGAATAAGCTCTCTAAATTCAATTTAATGGCAGCTTTATGATGAGAAAGATAGATTGATCTAAGCAACAAACACATAAGCTCGGATTGTTCAACTTAGGTTATGTTCCACTTTGCAATTATTGAAAACTTGACCATAATCATTAATCACAAATTGCCACTTATGAATAGGAAATCAAGACAATTACACGGATCAAGACTCCTAAACTAGCAATAGATAATTATCAAGATCTATCTAGTTGTACACCTAAATAAATCAAGACAACATCATGAACAATTCTTGTAGAAGAACATAAGCAACTTTGATAGAAAATTAATGATAGATAGAATCTGAAAATCAATCACAAAACATGTCTAGGGCTTTGAAATCACCCTTAACCAAATAGAAGTTTAGCCTAGCATAAGCATTGTAAACATAAACATAAAATTAAAAAGAATCTAAGAAGGAAATAAAAGAAAGAAAGAAGAAGAAGAAGAAAATAAAGAAAAAGAAAACTAGAGAAAAGAAAGAAGAAGAAAACTTAGAGAATTTGATTATAATGGCTAATATCCTACCAATGTACAATATGATCCTCTACAATCATCCAAGGCCCTCTATTTATACACATTTTGGAAGGCTAAATGACAAGAGACAAGCTTTACAAATTTCAAAGGTAGGTATAATAGGTGGGTGAATTTTTCTAACAATTTTCGTCATATTGTATGACAATTTTGATCAGCCAACTTGATGGTCGATTTCGTCAATGTTGGAGGCCTGATCTGATCACATGGTCTTCTAGAAAAAGGTTCCCCTATCAGTTACGGATCCATAGCCGTTGGAATCAGCTCATTTTCTGATGTGGATAAGCAGATATGGGCAAAATACGAAAACATGTCAGCACAGACGTCATTGCACATCAGCCAACTTGATGGTCGATTTCGTCAATATTAGAGGCCTGATCTGATCATATGGTCTTCTATACAAAGGTTCCCGTATCAGTTACGGATCCATAGCCATTGGAATCAGCTCATTTGCTGATGTGGATAAGCAGATATGGGCAAAATACGAAAACAGGTCAGCACAGACGTCATTGCACATCAGCCAACTTGATGGTCGATTTCGCTAGGGAAAACGACTCCGTTTCAAGAAGTATAAAACATGAAAAAGATAGATATGCCTCTTAGCTTTGCACGGCTAGAAATTTCAGCCTTATTGCTTCAGTGAAACTCCAGATATAGCTGATATGGCAAAATGTGTCGGAACTGGAACTGAACTGGATTTGCCCTTAATTCTAGTAATCTGAAATCACTCAAAGAAACTTGTGAAAAACACCAAATTACATAAAAATATAAAAGATCATAAACACAATTAGACTAAACAATAATAACTCGTATTTGACACAAAACAATAATAAAACATAACTAAAAACTATATAATTATACGAGTTATCAATTATCCCTTATCCCAGAGAAAACCCGTTTTTGGGTCATATTTTCCTTGTCTCTTCAAAGAACTCAAAATTGAAACTCAGCCTTTTCAAAATAGACCTAGACTTGCGATGTTCCTCGTAAGGATACAAATTCTCAAAGTTAAACAAATTGGGGCATCATATGTGGAAATGATGGATACATGGTGAAAAGGGATGGAATTAACGCATGAATCAGTGGGGCATGCGACGAGAAAAAAAGAAAAAAAGAAAAATTGTGATATCATGCATATGAGAATTCGGATGATTCCAAAGTACAAAATGAAATTCTGATTATCTATTTCCCCTGGGGATTGCTTTTCAATGAGAATATTTGTGCTTGATATGAGAAATGACCATCTTTCATATCCCTTTCGCAAAAAAAAGAAATTATCCAGAGTCACCCCTTTTGAGCAAAAAGAATTCTTTCTTCTTTGAACCCTGATAAAGGATCATCTTCTACACTAGGGGATAAATGCAAGGAAAGATCTTCTCAAAGATCATTGAGAAATGAGTCCTAACTTAAAGACAGGTACAAAGCAAATCGAGCTCCCAAATAAATACGGGCTCACTCTGTCGAAATGAAGATGCAAGAGAAAAAGGAAAAAGAAAAATGTGAAAAAGTATGGCAAATGAAAGCCAAAAACAAAGAAGAAAAAGAGCAAAGTAAAAAGAAAAAGAAAAGTCCAAAAGGGGCAAATACTTCAAAAAGGGAATTTTCCTCAAAAAATGATCCTTGATCTGATTACCCTCAAACACATATTTTGGGCCTATTTACCCTTTATTTTTGAACCCCGAACCGTGGCCTATATTACATGCTTTAAAAGTCCATTTTGATCAAGCATGAATATTTAATTTGAAGGGTTTTCCTCAGATTTTATCCTATTTCATTGAATTATCATTTCACTAAGGAAGAATTTAGAATTCTCAAGTGCATAGTAGAACAACAAAAAAAAGGAGAGAAAAAATGGAAAGAATGGGACTCTAGGGCGAAAACCCAAAAATGGGCAGTCAAGAGTAAAATGAGAATTTTTAATGCCATCTATATTAGTGCCAATGTCACAAAAGAGAAGGTCGTCTTAAAGAAGTGGTCATCTAGGAGCATCTAGGAATTCTTAAACCTCCCAAATTGTCAGTGACTTTTTCTCTCCAAGATTAAACTTTCCAGTTTAAACATCCCGACCAATCTTGACGCTTGTCAAAATGCCTTGACATGAAAACTAAAAGAATGTTGAATTTGTTTAATTCTCAATGAATTCATGATTTATAAAACCTGTTCCATTTGTGAGCCTAGAGGGGACATACATTTTTGTTGTGAAAGTTTTCTTCGATCAATCAAAATCTTGTCATACCAAGCCTTGCCTAATACACTTAGGGAAATTTCTAACAGTGATTATCAATCTTCAAAAGATTCGTACATCACACACCATAGGGTGAATATTTTTGGATCAAAAGTTTTCATTAAATGGGCAAGATTGTTTTTCAAAAAAGAGAGAAAAAAAATGTTTATGAAATACCCATTTTTGATGTTGACATGAGATAAGGGTTTTTCTAACCCAAAGGTGTGGAACTACTAGGGTTAACCTTGACTTCCAAATATGAGAAGAAGAAATAGAACTCAGCAAGCAGACTTCTGTCAATAAGAGTTTGAAAACTCTTGGGGCAAAGAAAATAGACAAAGATTAAAAAATGAATTGAAAATATACTCTGATTTGAAGAGGAAAAATAAATTGGAAAGGCTAAACCAAAGTCTAGAAAAACGAATAGGGGCAATTGCATATTTTCATGAAGCGTTTGCATCATTATTGATCTTTGCATTTGCATCATGTAAAAGCATTTTGCACATTGTCTATCCTTGCATTTGCATCATTTAAAAGGATTTGCATAATGTCTATCTTTTTATCTGCATCATTCCATGAAGTAGTTGCGTTAACACCAATTTTCGCATTTGCATCAGATAGAAGCATTTGCACATTGTTGACCTTTGCATTTGCATCAATCTGTGAAGTAATTGCGTTATTTGAGGATCATTTACATGTACACCATGAAGCATCTGCATCTTATCCAACATCTACATCTGCATCAAGAAACGTTTGCATCAACTCAAAACATTTACATTTGCAATATGAAGCATGTGCATCTTGTTAATCATCTCAACTGCATCAAAAAGCATTTGCACCTTCTCAAAATCTTCAAGTTAATTTTCAACAATTCTTCAAAGATCCTTTTTAAAGTCGCATCCGACATAATTTTCCAAATCATAGATCAGACCTCCGGGCACCATTTTTGAAAGACCTCCGGGCACCAGTTTTCAAAATCCTAGATAAGACCTCCCGGCACAATTTATCAAATCATAGATTAGACCTCCAGACACTATTTTTTAAAGACCTCCGTGCACCAGTTCTCAAAATCCTAGATAAGACCTCTGAGCATTATTTTTAAAATTGCATTCGTCATAACTTTTCAATCATAGATCAGACCTCCGGGCACCATTTTTCAAAATCCTAGATAAGACCTCCAGGCATCATTTTTAAAGTCACATTCGACATAATTTTCTAAATCATAAATCAGACCTTCGGGCACCATTTTTTAAAGACCTTCGGGCACCAGTTTTCAAAATCCTAGATAAGATCTTCGGGCCTCATTTTTAAAGTCGCATTCAGCACAATTTTCTAAATCATAGATCAGACCTTCGGGCACGTTTTTTAAAGACCTCTGGGCACCAGTTTTCAAAATCCTAGATAAGACCTCTGGGCATCATTTTTAAAGTCGCATTCGGTACAAATTTCTAAATCATAGATCAGACCTCCGTGCACCATTTTTTAAAGACCTCCAGGCACTAGTTTTCAAAATCCTACATAAGACCTCCAGGCATCATTTTTAAAGTCACATTTGGCACAATTTTCCAAATCATGGATCAGACCTCCGGGCACCGTTTTTAAGACCTTCGAGCACCAGTTTTCAAAAATCATGGATAAGACCTCCAGACATCATTTTTAAGACCTCCGAGCACACCATTTTTTAAGACCTCCGGGCACAATTTTCTTCTTTTGCAAATCGAACTCGTTTTCTTAAGATGGGTCAAGCCATGATTAGTCAGGGAACTCAATTTGAGGACAAAATCTTCCATTTACAGCTTGTAATCATAAAAAAAAAATGAAAAAAATGAAAAATGAGAAAATGAGAAAATGAAAAGAAATGAAAAGAAATGAAAAATGAAAACTCCCTCTCTTTTCTTCACATGTGGTTTCACTAACCAGACAAAATTAGTGTTTGTTTATCTTTGCCTGATTCCTGATTCTCAGCAATAGTCAAAGAGGGATAGCTGTAGACACCTAATTTTGTCCGAACCACTAAATCAGGTATTTTTCTTCCTAGAATGATGTTTTAGAATACAAAAGGTCTTTTCTCATCCTGCAGGTGGCATTCCGAGGCTTAGTTTAAGAACGCAAGCATAAAAAGTCAATCTTAAAAAAGTCAAACTCAAAAAAGTCAACCACTAAAAAGTCAACCCACTTTCAAATTCAAGATTCAAAGTTCAATTGAACAATGGTGAAAGAATTTTGATAATCTGAGGTCTACAACGAAAGATATGGAGTTCGAAAGATGGGTTACAAAGATTCAATAGAAAGGAAATCCTAGTTCGAAAAGTTTGGGGAAAAGTACTTAAATGACCAAATTGGTCAAAATTAGAGGTTCTAAATGAAAGATAAGCAATGAATATGGGTAATGGAGATGCCATTTGGAGGCAAAACTAAAGGAAAAGTCAATTTGGAAGAAAACCAAGAATTAGGATTTTTGGTGGATTTTGGTGAAATTGGGGAAAGTTGCAGAAATGGCCCGATTTGGTAAAACTAAAACCCCTAATTGATGAGGAGTGAGTAACAAGGATAGCCCAAGGCTCAGTTTGAAGTAATTTTGAATAAAAAGAGCCGATTGGAGGAAAAACGAAAAAAGAGGAAATTCCCTATACTGAAAAAAGGAAAAATCAAAACAGAGGGGAATTTGATTGTAAAAATTGGGCATTTTTGGACCAACTCCAATTTGATATATGAAAAAGACACAGGAAATGAAAATCTAAAAATCGAACTTATTTTGTGTAAAATCGGGCTTCAGAGGTAAAAGGGCAAACTTGGAAAATTTGGGAAAAATAGCAAATGAGCTCTAAAAATTACCAAAACTTCCAGATATCAATCTTAAATCATTTGGAAGAGATTGGAGAAGAAAAATCCAAATTCGGAGTTCGTTTGCGAAATGGCAAATTTTGGGCCCACTAAGCTGAAATTCAAGAAGATAAATCCCGAAAAATAGAAAATGAGCTTCAAAAATTTTGAAAATCTCCAGATCTCATTTTTAATTTATTTGGAATATATTGGCGAAATAAAATCCAGATTTGGAGCTCGTTTTCAGAACGGCAAAAGTTCAGGTGCATTAAAGGCATTTTCGGAAGATAAATCCTGAAAAAATAGCAAATGAGCCCCCAAAATTCCGAAAATCTCCAAATCTCATTTTTAATTTATTTGGAAGATATTGGCAAAAGAAAATCTGGATTCAGAGCTCTTTTAAAAATGGAAAAGTTCGGGTGTATTAAGGGTAATTTTTGAAGATAAATCCCAAAAAAAAAATAGCAAATGGGCTCGAAATTTTTTTAAAACTTCCAGAATTCAATTTTTTATTATTTAGGAAGTATTGAAAAAAAAAAATTGGATTTGGAGTTTGTTTGCTATTTAATTAAGTTCGGGGGCCAAAAATATCATTTTATCGAAGAAACCAAAGAGGTCTTTTCTTGCAATGGAGATTGTGCTGGATTTTAAGAGGTCAATCAGCCAAGCCCATGTTGGAAAGTGATTTTTTTGAGCCATTGCATCCAAGGGCCAAGAGTGGATAGGAAGGTAGTTATTTTTTTGATCAAGCCTTTGAAATTGTAACACATGGACCAATGCATGGAGAGGGATGATGTCATATTTATGACATCATCTTCAAGAAATCATATTTTAGGGGCTGATTACTTAATCTAAGGGTGGGAATTTTACATAGAAAGCATTTTGGATTAAGGGCCATTGGATCAAAATTAGTTAGAAAAAAAAACTACAACATTCTAGAGAATCTATAGGCATTCAGCCAAGGCTATTGGGAAGAGGGGAATTCAAATTTTTTTAAAGTCTTAGAGGGCTGAAGAGAGGCAGTAGTCAAGGGAAAAAGAGAGGAAAAATAAAGGAAAAATAGAGGAGAAAAAAGGAGAAGGAAAAAGAAAGGTTTTGGCTAGCTGTTTCTTGATTTGGAAAGCTAGAGCAAGGTAGCTATGTTCTTTCATGGTTTTCTTATACTTTGTTGACATGATTTTGCTATTTTGATTGTCATCTTATTCTCTTTTATGAAATAAACTTGTTTTTAAAAAAAAGTTTCAAGGAGCTTCTACTTTGTTTTTTTTAAAAGAAATCAAGAAAGCAAGTTTTCCCCCATTTTCCATCATGGTCGAATGAACCATTTTCAGTTAAATGATTTTGTGTTTGATTTTGTTCATGTGATTTGTTGTGGTAGGTTAGCTTGATTGTGGTAGTTTAATTCTAAACCATGCCATGTGTTTGTGATAATGCCATGCCATGTTCATGTTGTTTTCATTCGGCCATGATGATTTCATTGTGCATGTGTGCATTATTATCATGTTTACTTGTCTAATATGCTTCCATTGATCTTTATACATTTAGACCATGCCATGTGTTTGTTATATTGACATTGCTATGTTCATGAGTTATGTTAGTCACTATGTTTGCATTATTATCATGTTTGCTAGTTTATTATGCTTCTATGTGTTTGTGTTATTGTCTAGCTAGGATTTCACTATGATTGTTTAGTGACCATTATGCCAACATGTTCTTTTTTGCTTTGTGTGTGCATTTTCATCTTGTTTAGCTGATAGCCTTGCATTTTCATGCCATAATATTGTGTATTTTGATTTAGTAGGCCATGTGTTTGTGTTAATGCCTTGCTACATTTCTCCACTTAGAATTACTGGTCATTCGGCCTCTACATATGTCCCTTGCCTTGCGTGTGCATTCTCATTTTGTTTAGGTACCATGCTTTGCATTATTATGCCATGAGATTGTGTATTGGTCGTGCTATGTTCATGCATTAGTATTAGGTTTATTTGGTCATTATATGTTTATGATATTTTCATGCATTTTCATAACATTTTAGGTCTAGGCCATCTTTGTATTGCCATGCATATTCCCATGCATATTAGGTCTTAAGACAACTTTGTATTGCCATGCATTTTCATGTCACTTTAGGTCTAGGTTACATTTGCATTACCATGCTTCTCATGCATATTAGGTAGGTAGCATTTATTGCCATGCAAATTCCTATTAGGTCTTAGGACAACTTTGTATTACCATGCATTTTCATGTTACTTTAGGTCTAGGTTACATTTGCATTATCATGCTTCTCATGCATATTACATAGGTAGCATGTATTGCCATGCATATTCTCATGCTAGGCATTTGGACAAGCTTGTATTACCATGCATTTTCATGGCACCTTAGGTCTTGGCTATATTTGCATTACCATGCATCTCATGCATATTAGGTTTAGGAAGCATTTATTGCCATGCAAACTCATGCTAGGCATTAGGTCATTTTGAATTGCCATGCATTTCCTATATCATTTAAGCTTTAGATCATGCATTTCATACATCAAATTTGCTATTTGTTCATGCATCTCATACCATACTACTTGATTTTTGACTTAAACCATTCAATGGTTTAAAATTAAGCTCACATGAGCATACTTGTGGAAAATTGAGGAGTTGTCAAGTTGAAATTTCTACCTTTGTGATTTTTTTTTACTTAGCCAATTTTTGTCCAAATTTTTAGAAATTTTATCTACTGTTTGTAGGCCCATAGAAGAGTCTCCAATATTTTTACTTTGATTTTTGAATGATTTTATCAAAGGCTTAAAACTGATTTTTGGCAAAACAGTTTTTCACCCAGTGTTCCGACTTTCGTGATATTTTTGAGAGGTTATCCTTTTTCTAAAAATTAAGAAAATTGTTTCTCATATAGTTTGACATGTTCTGAGTCTCCTATATGTTTTTCAGAGTTTTTAGAATTTCTTAGAATAGGTTAAAAAATGTCGTTTTAAAACTCGACAGTAGAGTCAGATTTGAATTTGAGGGAAAAGTAATTGTCATTTTTGTCTAAGGCATTAAGAGTGGGCTGAGTAGGAACCTTAGCTGCTGTCCTAGGTTGATTTCTAAGCCATTTTAATCTTAAAAACTGATTTTATAAAGCTCGGGTCAAGGGTGGTCAAGTTCGGGTTTTCAAAGTTAGGAAATAGAGTTTTTCTAAAAT
The DNA here is from genome assembly GCA_030761205.1 of Fremontodendron californicum. Taxonomy (NCBI): domain Eukaryota; kingdom Viridiplantae; phylum Streptophyta; class Magnoliopsida; order Malvales; family Malvaceae; genus Fremontodendron; species Fremontodendron californicum. Next base: position 9,853,074 of record JAULJL010000037.1, read on the forward strand.
GGAATTTCGGCCATGGTCATTTTTTTTCCAAGATTTTCAAAATTGTTTCAAACTAATCACAAAGTATTTTTGATTTTAGAAAATTTAATTTGATGTCTTTTCCTAAGGTAGTCGGATATCTTTTTAGGTATACGAATTTTCTTATTTAAAGGTAAAAATACACTTTCATGCATTGCATTTTCCATGTTCATGCATACTATATAATATATGATTTTTGCTATGATAATTTCTATGGTAATGTCATTATTTTGATTTATATTTTATGGTGTTATATTGTTTGATATATTGTTGTGAATATTCTATGTTATCCTATGCTTTTTATTTAGTAATTTATTTTTGTCAAATCATTTAGGATTTATTATGTTCATGCATTATTATTTTTATTTTTATGCATATTCCACGATAACATTATTTTATGTTACATATCATTTCATGTCATTTTAATTATGTCATTTCATTTAGAATATATTATGTTACTTAGGACATATTATTTCATTTAGAATATATTATGTTACTTAGGACATATTATTTCATTTAAAATATATTATGTCACTTAGGTCATATCATTTCATTTATAATATATTATGTTACTTAGAACATATCATTTCATTTAGAATATGTTATGACACTTAGGTTATATCATTTCATCTACATTATTTCATATCATTTAGATTATACTATGTCACACATATTCATATTCATATTTTTTTGAAAATGTTTTAAAATAAGGTAATGATTTTCAATAAAATAAAGATATTCCCGAGTTAAAATAAATTCATGAGTTCTCTGTTGGGTTTGCTGGGGAGGATATCATCAATTATCATTAATAACAGAATATTCTCTTTAAAACGAGAATGATTCGGAAAATTTTTCAAATAAATAAAAATTTCTATATTTACCGCGTTTGTCGAGGAATATAGGAAATTTTTAAATTAATAAATTTTGGATCATTTTCAATTAAAAATGGAATTATTTTTCTTAAAATTGGGAATTAATTTGAAATACTTAATTTAAAGCTGACTTTTTACTGAGACTTGAGATAACACACGATTAATAAGGTAGCGTTTTATACGGGCGTTATGGGGTGCTAATAACCGAGCCCCGAACCCGCTTCTTTGATTTTCTTTGGTTTAAAAACGCAGACTTGGAATTGGTTTTAAAAATGTTTTAATTAATTTTAAAATATTTTACAAAACCTGTTTTAATAGGTGGCGATCAAGCCTAGCCAAAAAATATTGGTGGCGACTCCATGTCTTTTTCCGAGGTCGTTTTCAAACTCTCATTTTATTTCAAGAGGAAATAAGTTGACTTTTACTCTGTTTTCCAATGTCACGCTTAATGAATATAAAGTTTCACGATGAGACTTGTTATTTTTTAGGTTGTGACAAGTTTCATTCTTTCTCTTATTATGACCGAACCAATGGGTCATATCTAGCCAAAATGAAGAACCATATCTCTTGGTCGAATATGAAGAAGTTCTTCTTACATTTTGTTAATGGCCGAATATGAAGCATCATATCATTCTTCTCATGGTTTTTCGAATGGAGAATAAGAGATTCTGATGTAAAGAAGTATTTTATTCCTTTTTCTATTGGTTAACTGAACTATGGCAGTTTTCCATACTTTTTATGTATGGAAGAGTTGTCCCACTTATGTGGGAAACCATCATGCTTCTAACTTCCCAAAGGAAGTTAAGTTGGAACGGTGCCCATTATGGGTGTCGTTTCCAACATCTCCCACTCACACATAATGAGCACAATACTCTTATAATCAATTTCAAGAGATCGACATCTCTTCTCTCTACAAAGTTCATACAAGAAAATAGGTTGTGCGACCAGCATACTTCATAATCTTGAGAGCTGGCTGCTATACAACTGTTAGGTATATATAGCAACTCAATTGTTTAAGTACAGTAAGTATGCAGCACCCCAGATCCATTTAGTCACATTTAAAGTTTCTCATGATCTCTCTTATATCAGTGATATAATAAACTTTGTATTCACAATTGTGTTTACCATTTAAAACACAATTGGTCGACCGGTGAATATAACCGAATGAGACACTAAAATGATCTTCCCTTTTCCTCGAATCACTCCATTCCAATTCAACTGCTATCTAGATTTGTCCCATTAGATCGAATCATTCATGACCATTGGCAACATTCTAAGATAGCTAACATTAAACTGAAACTTTAAGAAACAGTCAAAAGTCATAAGGGTACTAATTAGAGATCCCAGTCATTCTAAGATAGCTAACATTAAACTGAAACTTTAAGAAACAGTCAAAAGTCATAAGGGTACTAATTAGAGATCCCAGTTGATCTCATGGGTCTCACACAACTTAGAAGCAAAGATCAATTCTTCTATTACCCATATTGGTCGAATAATGCACATGTGGTATGAAACACATGCTATGGTATTACTCTCATTTTCCCTTGGAGCGTATGTCTTTATCACAATATCAATATTGTACAGGTGATAGCTCAGATACACTCAGTATCTAACTTGAGTCCACAACTATACTTTCTCAATAAATTCAATAACAGGACTTTCACCTGCATACATAGACAGATAAAGTGAATTATGGGACCATTCACTTTCGTTCATAAACTCATTACTATATGACCTCATCTTGAACCATTATCAAGGAGATTCCATTTTAAGCTTAAGCTCTCGTAAAACTCTTAGTTTTAAAGCTTAAAATTAATATCATCTCTACACGGCACTAAGCCTTAAAGGTGATTGCCTGTGTGAGAAGGCCAATCATCTGTCCAACATACCTTTAATCTCATATATGTACTTAACATATATATATATATATATATATATACACGTGTGTATGCTATCATAAAATAAAGTACTAAACTTTAGTATGCATTAATCATTGTCAACAATAATCATCAATGGGAAAGAGCTAATTGTTCAACTTGAACAACTTGGCAAGTACATTAAATCCTACGCAATCCTAGAGATCTTACTTGTCCATTATACACATCTCTAGGATTTGATTTTGTAAATCGATCTGCAATCATCTTATGCATAGAAATATACTGCATGTTGACTTCCTTATGTGCAATCATGTCTCTCACAAAATTATGCTTGGTATCTATGTGTTTGGTCCGTGAATGATATTTGGGATTTTCGTGAATGCGATTGCAACTTGACTATAGCAATTCACCAACACTGAGTTTGATGTATCTTTATTAAAACCCAAATGATTCGAGACTCTCTTAAGCCAAACACCCTCTTGCACGACTGCTGAAAATGCCATAAATTTAGCTTCCATAGTGGACAATGCTATACAAGTTTGTTTCTTACTACTCAAGGAGGTCACTCCATTACTAAGTAAGAAAACTTATCCGGAGTAGAATTCCTTTAATCTAAATCTCTTTCCTAATCGACGTCCGTATACCTAATTAGATGCATATCACTTCCTTGATAGCATAACAAATAGTCCACAGTGCCTTTTAGATACCTTAATATCTTTTCAAATATTTTTCAATGAGGTTGACCTGGATTCGATTGATATCTCCTGACAAGTCCAACAGCGTAACAGATATCCAGCCTTGTGCAATTATAGCATACATAAGACTTCCCATAGCACTAGAATAAGGAACTCTTGCCATTTGTTCCTTTTCTTATAGAGTCTAAGGACATATTCTTTTACTCAGGCCTTCGCCTTTTGCAATAGGAGTATCATTTGGCTTGTAGTCTTGCATTTTGAATCGTTCAACAACTTTCTTAATATATGGCTCTTTTCAAAGAGCAAGTAATTTCTTAGAACGATCCAAAGTGATATTCACTCGAAAAATGTAAGTTGCTTCACTCATGTCCTTCATCTCAAAATTTAAGGATAACCAATTTTTCACCATATTGATATACTCCTTGTCGTTTTCGGACAAGAGTATGTCATCCACATGAAGTGACAAGATCACAAACTTATCTTCGTTATTTTGACATACACACAGTGGTCTTCATCAATCATGATAAAATCATACAAAATGATTGCCTGATGAAAACTAATATACCATTATCTGGAAGATTGCTTAAGACCATAAATTGATCTTAATAACTTGCACACTTTGTGCTTTTGACCTTTGTATTTCCTCTTCCAGTTCTCCGTTTAGAAAGACAGTTCTTACATCCATTTGATGCAACTCTAATCTAAACTTGCTACTATGGCCAGAATTAAGCGTATAGAGGTAAACCTTACAACAAGAGAGAAATTCTCTTGTATACCCTTTAGCTACAAGACGTGCCTTGTATCTTTCAATAGTTTATACCCCTTAGACTTACGCTTAATCTTGAGAAACTATTTGTTCCCTATTGCGTTGCGTCCTTTAGCTAGATCAACTAATTTCCAAACATTGTTTGATCTCATAGACTCCATCTCTTCTTCCATTGCCTTCATCCACTTTTCTTTTGCATTAGAAGAAAGAGCTTCTTTAATATTTCTAGTCTCTTCTTCATCTGGTGGGATAATCATGAAAGCTTCTCCCTCTATGTCAAAAACGACGTCGAGAAACATTTACGTGATTACTACGCATGACTTGTGATTCTTGTGAAACAAATTCATCATTTTTCGTCATGCTCCCACTTGGATGAGATACTGTTGGTGCACTATAAGGAATATGCATTAGTCGATTTGCAACAATCAAATCGTCAAGATCTTTTATCTCATAAAAAGATATATCCTGATTAATCTCACCCTTACTTGGAAAATCATTTTCTAGAAAAGTGGCATCCCGAGATTCAAATTCAGTTATACTCCCACTTGCTTGTTCACCAATGAACACACATCCCTTTGAATACTCAGAGTATCTTACAAATATACTATTTTTTCCTTTTAGGACTTAACTTGCCATATTGATGAACAAGCTCATGAACGTAGGCAAAGCAACCCCAAGGTCTCAGGTTACTAAGATTAGGTTTCTACTGGTCCATAATTCGTAGGGTGTAGATCTAATTGATTTGGAGGGGACTCTATTCAATACATAAGCAGCTGTTAATAATGCGTCACCCTAAAAGGTGATCGCCTAGGCTATCATAAACCTAATCATTTCTAGAATAGTTGGATTTATTCTCTCTGCAGCACCATTTTGTTGTGGAGTCCTTGAAAAGGTTAGCTGCCTATCTATTCATTTTTCATCACATAAATGTCTGAACTGATCAAACAAATATTCACTTCCTCGATCCGTTTTAAATGCCTTAACATTTTTATCTGATTGATTTTCCACCAAAGTCATATATTTTCTAAAGCTTTAGACTTGTGGGAAATCAAATAGATAAACCTGAAACGTATAAAATCATATATGAATGTGATGAAATATACTCCTCCACTTCATGCCCTTACATTCATGGGCCATAAACGTCGGAATATATAAGTTGCAATGAAAATTCGACTGTAGTCCCTTTACCAAATGGTTTTCTTGCCATTTTTCCTGCTAGACAATTTTCACATGTTGATTGATTAACTTTTTAATAGGGGCCTAGTAATCCCTATTTAGCTAATCTATTCATCCTTTGTTGTCCGATATGGCCTAGTCTAGCATGCCAAATATCCAAATTAATATTTGCATTACTTGAAGAAGTAACTAGGGAAAAACTAGCATTATTAATACAAACTACACGAAGTGTAGTCAACATCCAAAACAATAAAACCATTCGACAAATATCCAGAACCATATTAATTTGTTCCCAAAAACAAATTAACACCAGTGCTGTCGAAGTTCAAATTAAATCCTAAGTTAAGAAGAACAATGACAGAAACCAAATTTCGTCAAATGTCGGAAACAAACAACATGTCATGTAGGATAAGAGATCGGCCACCATGCATACACATCTCGCATGTACCGATTTCCTTCACTTCAACTCTTGAGTGTTTCCCAAACAAATTCACTTGTCCTTACGAAATTCGACGAAAATTCACAAACACATTTCTGTCATGTGCTAAATGGTCTATGGCCCCTGAGTCTATAATCCACAAAGGATGAGATTCAGTTAATAAAACAGTACTTGACACAAATGCCGTACTTTTCAAATTATTCATAGCATTCAAAAATGCTTTAAGAGTCTGAACCTTCTTTGGCTCAGTGCATTCACGAGCAAAATGACCTCTTTTGCCATAGTTAAAGCACTTGACCTTAGACTTGTTCTTCTTTTAATGAGCCATGGCAGCCTTTCTTTTGTACCCATGATATGGCTTATGTTAGAAGCTCGGAGCTTCTTTGGAACTTGTTCTAGCCATCTAAACATCAACATTAGGCTTAGATCCCTCGATCCAATCTTTATAAAGCTGCTAATGCCTTGAAGCATCCTCAAACGTTTTGAAGCTTTCATTTTGGGTAAGATGCACTTTCATTCTCCATACTGCTTAGCAACGTAATACAAGCAGTGGATTTTTTTTTAGGCGTTGTAGGCCTCTTGGTCCATTCTATGTTGGGCCGTATACCCATTTACAGGCTCTTTTAAGACATTATTTAGAACTTCTAGAACATCTTGTTCTTTCAGCACATATTGAATTTTTCATACTCTAGAATATATTTGGAAGTAGTTGTCATTTCACAGGATATTCTATAATAAGACATACATGCAGTAATTAATGCCTAGCATACATACATTTATTTTGTCACAATCTGAAATAAAATCAATGACAACCATCCACATAATATGGAACCAAAAGCTCACTAAGTTTCACAATCAATTTCCATAACAATATGTTTAATTATTAGTAATTTATTTCAATGTGCAAAACTTCTCTATTCCAAGATAACAAATATCTCAGAACTCCCACTAGATGCAAAATTACTCATAATTTTGCCAATTTATCATATAGATAAATAAAAATAAAAATTCATAAAATAACATAAAAAAAATATTAATAAACTTATCCCTATTGAGAAGTTTCATAAAACATTTAATTAATAATTTATGACTTCTAGTGACTAGAATGGAATACAAAAATTCCTTCGGTAGCTTAAAATCCAAGTTAGCCATCCATGAATTTACTACAACCTTGCGTTTTTCTTTTATTGTGACGTTAAGACCTATTGAGAGGGTCGCAATCCTCTTTGCCCTCTTCTTCACATACACTTTCACAAAAGTTTTAATCAAGATTCCACAATCTTTGATGTGGCCATATTCCGTCTTAGATATCCAAAGATCGTTAAGAAGATCTTTTTGTCTCGGAGTAAGAAGTGTGTTTTTGTAACACCATATATTTGTTACGACCACTTTTTATTAGCATACTGCCGCTACAAATCAACTTTTGGATTTTCTCATTAACAGTAAATGATGTGTTTGATAACATCATCATTTGAATCCATTCAATAGTTATCTAGTTCTCATAACAATCTAACGACTCTTAGAAATTGTGTCATGGTCCTAATGACCATCAAAGTCCAGACAAATCTCGGCATTGTCTTCTATAGCAAATACAAAAAAATAGATTTCATAAAACATATCCATAACACAAATTTCATAATGATTAAAAAGAAATTTTAATCAATTTTGTGTTATCAGGATTCTTGAGATTTAAATAAAATTTTAAGATCAAATAAACCAGGTAAAATTTGATCTTTGGCATTTTTAAATAATTTGTTTTAAATTTTATCTTGGGCATTCGAACAGGGATTTAAATTGCAGTCGCGGACACCTTTCTGGTCGCGTTGCGTTTATCACAATTGCGGACGTAACGGATGCTATCGCGGTCATTACGGTCATCGCAATCGTGAAGTTTTTTTTTTCAATTTGCACAATTTATTATAAAATATTAATTATAATTATAAAATTTCTTTATTTTTAAATAAGTTTTAAAGTAATTTATGATAATTTATGATGTTTTATTTATATAAAAAAATCATTCAAAATTTTTTAATATTATAATAAAAAATTATATTGAAAAAACTCAAAAAAATACTCATTCTATGAATTTCTTCAACATTAATAATTATCAAAATAAAACATATTTAATTTCAAACATTTATATTTAATAACATTATAAAATTAAAAATGTAATAATTTAAAATTCATCCACGGCAAATTTTTGGAATAATTTGCCTTGTCAATGAACTGTTCATAATTATAATTATCCCTTTTAGTTGAGATAAAAATTTATCTTTTCTTATTTTGTTATCATTATTTGATTTATATTTTTTGTGATCATACTTTATCTACTACATTTATATTAAAAAATGAAAAAAATAGATGTATATTTTATCTGGAAAAATATGTCAATATAATGGTGACGCAATATCTATAGTATATTGGACTTTTAAGGGTTGATTTGTGTTCTAATTTCTTGGAGTTCTCGTAATTTTTTGGGTGTGAAATATTATAATGATAAAAAGAATCTTCTATTACTTTCCTTTATTAGTCCCACGTGATTGAAGAGTAATATAGTTGACTCCTACTTTAATTTTTTACCATAAAAAAGTTATATAAAAAAAAAAAAAAACAAAAAATTCCTCTCAGGCCATTCACTTCACACTCCACAAACCTCTCTCCAGACCCTCTCACCTGCCTTCAAGTTTCAACAATTCAACCCACGCGGCCACGCCACCTATGTCGATCCATACCTTTTCCTTCTGGTTTTTCCCTATTCCATTTCCAATTCGAAACACCCCTATGATTCCTCCCTTGCCTTCAACGATTCTACCCACTACACTACCCACCCATGCCTCTGGGTTTTACAATGAAGAAGATACTCCAATAATCATCCAAGAGGCCAAGGTGACAGCGTTTTTCTGAAGGCATGAAGGCAAAAATTTTTGTTTTCAATGAGGCAAGAAGAAAAAGATGAGACATAGGCAGTGTCTGAAAGAGGAATTAAAGACAAATTTTCAGAAATTTCAACATCAAAAAGGTAATTTCAAAACCTTAAATCTTATTTTTAATTCTTGATTTTTGAAATCTTGACTGAGGTCAATTGTTTTTTTTGGGGGGGGGGGGCGATTGTTGTTTACATGTGTTAGAAATTGGGTTTTTAACGAAAAACGGTGATAGCGAAAAATAGCGTTCCGTTAAAGCCGCTATTTCCCATTATACCGCTTTTCGCGGCCACTAACAGCCGCTACTTTTGTGATTTTTTGTCACACTGTTTTTTGGGCATTTAGCGGTGGCGGATGATGCCGCGATCGTGAAATAGCAGTCGGACACCGCTATGCCATCACTTTTTAAAACCCTGCATCCGAATGCCTTTGGGAGGGTATCCGAATGCCTCATCAAAACACTGTAGTTTTGAAATTTTCATTTTGGCATTCGAATTTCTTAACAAAATTTTGTAGTTCTTTTAAAAAATCATAAGGCATTCAAATCCCTTTTTCTTTTTTTATTTTAAAATAAAATAAAAAAAACTACGTTTTTCGATCCTAGTTTTCAGAAGAAACACAATTTCTAAAACCGAATCTAGGATCAAACAAATCCAAAAATATTATATTATGCAAGTTTCATGGTCTTATACACGTTTAGAATCTGGACGTGTTCTGGTGGATTTAAGCATTTCACCAGAAACTCGGTTTAAACATGTCTATGTTCTTGTTCTTAAACAAGTATACCAGAAATCAAAACCTACAGGCTTTGATACCAATGATGATTATCACGTAAATAATCAATATAACAAAATGCGGAATTAAAACTTACAGGAGCGTTCAATGATGAATCGGTCTTGATTCACTGGTCAGAGACAAGATCACGTAAACAAAAATTGTCTATTTTCCATAGCACTATGTCCTTCGATAATGTAGAGAGTTTCGAGTATTCAGTTCTTGGTTTTAGAGAAAGCCGAATGAACAAGTTTCATTCTTTCTCTTATTATGACCGAACCAAGGGTCATATCTCGCCAAAAATGAAGAACCATATCTCTTGGCCGAATATGAAGAAGTTCTTCTCACATTTTTGTTAATGGCCGAATATGAAGCATCATATCATTCTTCTCATGGTTTTTCGAATGAAGAATAAGAGATTCTGATGTAAAGAAGTATTTTCTTCCTTTTTCTCTTGGTTAACTGCACTATGACAGTTTTCCATACTTTTTATGTATGGAACGGTTGTCCCGCTCATGTGGGAAACCACATGCTTCTAACTTCCCAAAGGAAGTTAAGTTGGAACGGTGCCATTATGGGTGTCGTTTCCAACAACTCAATCAATGGAATCTAATCCCAAACGAGTAACATGTAAGATATCACACACCGATGACAAATCACTAACTATTACGACCAAAAAAAAAGCACAATAACAAAGCCCTAATTCATTTCGACCAGCGAGTTTAGGCGAAGAGAATAACAGTAAAAGGTTACAATAACCATGCGAGAAATTTTAACCAAAAAAAAAAGAAAATCGGTAATTAAAAAAATACGAAATTAAGTGAGAGAAAACTTACTGACTGGCCAGTCAGAAGAGAGAGGAGCGTGAGTGCGATGAAAAGGAGGATAGTGGGAGGAAGCTAATGTACTGGCAAATGTGGGGAGGGGCAAAGATGGAGAAAGAGATAAAATGAGCGAAAGAGATAGTTAACTGAAAAGTAGAAGTAAAATATAACCTAAGGATTTACCGACGGTCAAGACTGTTGCTATATCCTTTTCAAATTTCAATAATAATAAAAAAAATTTATTAAAATAAAATTTCCCGCTCTTTCAAAAAAAAAAAAGTGTGTTTTTAAAGAGAGATCTATATTGACGGACGAACAAACGGATAATAAAATCCGTCAGTATAGATTTTGCCTATACCAACGGATATTTGTAATATGTCAGTAAAGGTAATTTTTATAGCGACAGTTATAAAGCCCGTCGGTATATTATGAATATATCGACGGTTTATAAAATTTGTCTGTAAAACATATTTATACCGACGAATTTTTTATCCGTCAGTATAGGTCTTCGTCAATATATGAATTTTTTTTTTTTGTAGTGAATGATCTGAGAGAGGCATAGCCGGAAATTAGTTGTATTTAGCTTGATAGAGATCAAACTACAACACTGATGAAAGGCTTATATCGTGAATTGAGGTTCTTTGATAGAAGAACAGGTTGACATGATTTTGAGACTTGCAAATGAAAGCTTTGATACGAGAAATTTAAAATAAGGAATGAGAAAAGGCCTTATTATTTTCATTCTATTTGTATACAACAAACACAACTAATTACATCAAAATATTTAAATGAAAGAATAAACGAAAATAACAGTAAAATCAATAATGACATATTCATATCATTGATCCTGATTTATGTCTTTATACTTTCCATAGCAGCACCCTAATAATGAATTTTCCTTAACAGTTCCCCATGGTTGAAAGGTCCCACCCAAATTTATGCAGATGCTGAACTGCGGCCTATCAACGTATCTTCTTGCAAGAAAAAGCACTTGACTCTATCTCCTCCAAACAAAAAAGGCCACCTGTAGCGTTGTTTGGTCGGGCAAGGCTTGGTCTCCATGATTCTAATTGTCCAAATGAGGCAAAAATCGTATCTAGAAGGGACAACCCTTTATGTGCTGTCAATAAAATGGAGCAGGTATATCAAAATCCAAGAGGACACCAATGATGATTCTGAGAATAGATCAGAAAACAAACTGGAGACAGAAGCTTCTGCACTGCAATGTAAGAAGTTGGTGAGAAGGGAAACTTGTGAGGAAAGATCAGATAACAAACTAGATGCCAATGATACTGCTATGCAAAGTGATGAGGAGATGAGATGGGATACTTATCATTAGAAAAAATGTGAAAATAAGCAGGTGGATGAGACCGCTATGAGAAAGGAAACTAATAAGAAGTGCTCTTACTCCATTGGATCTTCAAAGAGCTACAGTGACAGCTTTTGAAAGTTGTACAGGTCAATGAATGTGCTTGTGTCCTATGTTACTCAGACTCGGATGTAAGTGTCGAACACGGATATGTTCAATTTTTTTCAAAATTTTCATGTATTTAGAGTCTCTTAGGAGGATCATATCCCCATACTCATGTCCGGATATGCGTGAACACGGGTGTCGAATACGGGTACTTAAAAAAAATGAAGAGTCGGAACAACGTAGCTTGTATCTAAAACCCTAAACCTCTTCTCTCTTTGGTGGAGCTTTGGAATGCCAACAAATGGTCTGGGAGAGTTTAATTCTTTATGTGCTATAAAGACGACATTTCATGCTTGCCTGGTTAAAACATTTATTACATGCAGAATGTTGCAGGAAGTCATCACTGCCCAAAGTAAAACTAACAGTCAGTCTTGTGTCACAGGTGGGATCCATCTGTGTTTTAGGCGAATCTGGGCAAGCTCCCATGGATCACCGTTGTTGTTACATAGAAATTTTTTCAGCTCAGAATAAAGGGTGTATTATTTGTGATGATACGCTTATGAACTACCCCATACTGTCATTGTTATTTTCTTATGTGTTCCTATTGAAGGAATAGAGCTCCATAATAATTTATTTTTATATAATTTCATATATAATCTGATACAGATTTCATGTTGTTGATTTCCATCTCTTCACCATCATAAGAAATTTATGTTTTCTTTCAATTGATTAATCCTTGATAGGCTACAAATTGGGATGACCAATGGAAGTAACAGTGACCTACCATTTAGCTCTGGATGTACTTCAAATGACCTTCCTTGGCGAAACAATATCTTTTCTTTGCGGGATTAGACAATAACAGTGGTAGCATCAAAGCATCATGGTGACTTGGTGAGACAATTCTCGAGTTGTGTCTTTAGTTTACTCTTTAACAATCGACATATATATATTCAAACTGATAGAGATTGATATTTGATACCAATCAGCCCATCTAATAAGTTCCTTCTTCAACTTTACATTTCTTAGTCAGAGATAACTATCCATTAGTACCCTTGTAAAACTTAGCCTTGGTTGTTAGCTATCTTACTCTGATTTTTTATTTTTTTTGAAATACTTGTGTCCGATACCTGTATTCAACGCATATCGAACATGAATATGAAGATATGATCCTCCAAAGACCCTCTAAAAAAATTTAAAAAAACTAAATATATTCGTATGTGTCCTAGCCGATACACCCGAATTCGAGTAACATAGGTTGTTACTTGTTAGCACTATCAGTATTTTATCAAAGTTGGTAAAGATTGTGGGGGATAAATAATAAACTATGACCGCCAATGCTTCTGCCAATGTCAATATCATCAGCAGCTGCAGTACCATGACCAGTCTCCACTCTCCTGGTTTCTAACTTCTAAGCATCTGATTGGCTATAATTAAATCTTGGAGCCTTTTATGATATACATTGAATTTGGATGATACACGCTATAGTAGATTTCATTTTACTAGTTCTTTTCAGGTAGGCATTAACCAAAGTAATAAATGAATGACACAAATATATTATATTGATAAACTCACTTTCTTGTTTTCATACAATATATTTGCAACTCATGGTGAGTAATTAGAACCCATTTTATACCATGGAAATGGAAAATCAATGGTCATGATCATTGGAAGCGTGGGAATCCTTTTCTGAAGACTGCTTCACAATCTCTCATAGTTGAGCTTCTCAGACTGCAAGCAAGAACAGTTACTATAGTATAAATGCTTCCAATTAAAAAGAAGTTCAACAATCGTTTTATTTGAGCAGGTTATTTATGTGTGACATTCAAAAGCATTAACAGGGACTGAACTGCTAAGTTGATTGTTCATTCAATAACAAGCTTTTTTGAGTATAGGCAGGCTTCAAGCTTATTGGAACAAGAATTGTCTATGGTTTTGAACCTTCATTAGTAAACAGGTATTTTGAATGCATTGTGGTAGCTTATTTTTGCAGTGACTGATGCAATAAGTAATAGAAAATTTCCTTTTTTAGGATTTGAAATAAAGTTAAGCTATTTTGCCAAACTAATAACCTGATTGACTTTGGTTCATTGAGTATGAAGGAGCTCAAGACCATGGATTTAAATAACGGTTGCAACGCAACATTACAGTCGCCTATTTTGCGGTTCCGGTTCTTTTTGCGGTTCCGGTTCTTTCCATCGCTGATATTCACCGCAACTAACCGCGATAACATCTATTACATCCGCAACCATAATAAACACGTCCACAACCGTAATTTAAATCCCTGCTCAAGACCCAAGTGCAGCCTGAGGCCCTGAGCAGCGCTAAAACTAGCGAATGGTGTAATTTGCCAAATTGACATGCTGTGTATCCAATGAAACATGCTATTAACAGTACCTTGATAAGCATGTCTGTGGGAAGCCAAGCAGGTGCTGTTGGGATGCCAACCCATGCAACCTGTAAAATGGTCATGCTTAGTTAGGTTTAGCTTTGACTGTGCTAACAGCTGAGCTAAGTTCAGAATGGATCTGCATCTGGCAATATGGGATTGAGGTTGAACAGAGTACAATTGTCAAAACTGGCAAAAACTGTAAGAATTAAAAGTTTCCTTCTTCATTATTATTGTTTTTCAACTGGCAAATGTATAACAAATTAACATTATTAAAGCTTATAAAATTTCTATATGTATAACACTAAATAAACACAGTTCATCATTACGCCACATTAGCTTAAGCTTAAGAAGGAAAATTTCATGGACGAGGTACATGATTTCTGGTAGAGAACAAGCCCAAGCTAGCTATGTTGCTCCGACTCTTTATTTTTTTTGAAGTACCTTTGTCCGACACTCGTGTTCGGTACATATCCGGACATAGGTATGAAGATATGATCCTTCAAAGACCTTCCAAATGCATGAAAATTTTGGAAAAAATTGAACATACCTGTGTCGAACACATACATGCGTCCGACACTCACACCCGAGTCCAAGTAACATAGAGTCCAAGTTTCCTATAATCATCATAGTCTAATAAATGAAAGTGAACCAAAGTAAAAAAGGCAAAGGCATGAGTGAAAATTTCTTACAAGTGCATATTCTCCGGTCTCAAAAATACGTAGATCCAGGACCTAAAATCATCAAGCAGGTTGAAAAAATTTTAATGGCCTCTAAGATGTCCTAAAGAAAACAAAAAGGGGAGAAAGTTTTGGTACTCAATGGTTCAAAGTAGCACCTCACCACGGTCTTCGTATATGTAGTCCAAGCCTTTGTAATAGGGGGGATGCCCTACAGATAGATACTAAAACAAAACCAAACACGTCAGTATCCCTGTAATTTTATGCTGATGCTAAGGAAAATCCCATACAAGTTCAAGCAGCAAAAAGCTGAGGTGCATGTAGCTTATATAAATTTGTTCTCTGAAACAAAAGAAAAATGTTTTTTACTCTCTTATTATAATCCTTCATTTCTTTCTTCTATGTTAAATAGAGAAAATGTATAAATCTATATTGCTTCAGTTCTTCATTTTTTTTTGAAATATCCGTATCCGACACCCCTGTTAGACGCATATCCGAACATAGATATGGGAATATGACCCTTCAAGGACTCGCCAAATACATGAAAAAACTTAAAAAAAAAGTTAAACATACCCGTGTCGGATACATACCCGTATCCGACACTCACACCTGAATCCGAGTAACATAGATATAAATTGCCTAGCCAAAGCAAAATTTTATCCGCAGAAAGATCCCATCTCTAAAAAGTAAGTTTGCAACAAACCTAGTTACGAATTCTTCTTTATTTTGACCACACACCTTGATAAATGGTGTTTGCTTTTTGTGATAATAGGTTTAACTACACGTGCGTTGCATGTGAGTGATATATCATTAATTAATATTTTTAAAGAAATTTAATATTTAATAAGTAGCAAAATAAAAAATCAGCTTACTTAGCTTTATCAATTGGCATATGACTATGCATAGAAGGAAGTTGACAGAATAGGCAATGTTTTATGGATTATATAATCAAATTTATCATGCAATGGTAGATACAGTCATTTTATATTTTGAATTCCCTCTATTGAATAGTTTGAAGAATGCTCAACAATAATTCATGATCGTGCTTATTCCACACCCTTTCTGATGAAACTATTCATGTAATAATTAACCACTACCTTAGGATCCAATATTTTTCACAGTGAAATTGGCAATCGATAATATTTCTTGCTAATAAAACTAAATTTAACCATGCCTAATTTTCCAATCGAAACTTTTCCGAATATGTGTTAATCGAGAAAACAATTGTTCTTAGGAAAACATCAACCAATGTAATGCTCCGACAATTAGCTAATTTATAAGTTCGTGAAGTTATATATATCCTAAGTCTTAACATGATATGATCACTATAGCTAGCATCATTGATTGAGTTGGTAAGAAATTGAGATTTTCATGGATGCAAGTCAGATAGCAAAAGGGGCAAACTATATATTTTAGATACGTAATTGTATTGATATTACAATTTATAGAAAATAGTCTCCTCCAATACATGCAGTTAAGCATAATAAAACTCGTTAAAAATTGTGAGCTTAAAATTATACTAATTCAACTTCTAAATCGACTTATCTTTAGTGAAATTAAATTAGGAAAAGCATAAGAGAAATTGTTTCCATCCGATAATACAAACAAACAATTATATATATATATATATATATTAGTTTCTTAAAAGTTTTTGCATCAATTATAGAGGAAGTTTGGGACTTTCTGTACACTTTCAACTACACTTTCAACTAATTTATAAATGTTAACCACAAAACGAAGTCTAAGTTTTCAAGTTTCGTGTGGTTTGAAAATCAACTTCTTTTTTTTATGTCTGTGATAAGCATATATGCTCATAAACTATCCATTCAAGTAGTGCAAATTGACTAAGCAACATGTCAAAAAAGAAAAATAATGGCTTGTTATTTGTTTTGCACTATATGTACTTGCGAACAAAAGAAAATGCATATATTTCTTTAGCAGGGTTCCATAAAAAATAGAGTATAATAGGTTGTTACACATAGGGTTAGAAAATCAATATAAATTAAAATTTAGATAGATCATAAAAGATTAGAATTAGCTTACTGTATAAAAGAAGCATGTTACAAATAAGACTAAAAAAACAGTAGAAATTAAAACTTAGATATAGATCATAAAAGCAATAGAATGAGCTTACTGTGTAAAAAGGCAATATCGCAATATTAGAATGCTAATACAGACAAAAGTTCACAAAATAAATTAATCATGACTTCCATCTTTATATACGGAGACTTAATTAGGGTTTTTCTATTAACTCTACTTTGATTATGATGCAAATAATAATAATATCTAATAAAATAATTAGGCCTAAAACGGAAGATGCAAATAATATAATAACTGATAAAATAATTAGGCCTAAAACGGAAGATGCAAATAATAATTAGGCCTAAACTAATTAGGTTTCATTAATGATTTGTAGTAGTCTTAAAAGAAAATAGATTTTTTAAAGAAAAATTTAATAAACCATTATCAAGGATAAAATAATTAAAAAAAATTAATAAATAATTATTAAGGATAAAATAATTAAATTTTAGCATTAAAGATAAAATAATTAATTTTAAAAATTAGCAAGGAATAGTAATATTATTTATTTAATTTTTGTATTTGAAAAAAAATGAATGAATTCAAATTGAAGACCCACGAATCAAAAAATGAATCTTTAATGACGATTGTAAACTTAAACAAACAAATAATATTACATCAATTATCTCATGGTTCGAATCTCAGTATTTGCAATCCTTTTTTTTTTAATTTCATATTACGACCTCCTTTATACAAAAAAAAAAGACCGATTGAAGTCATTTCAAGTCTCAACACAAAGAACTCCAAATCGTAAAATTATTTCTCTACCCAATGATCATCAGCCAACCCAAGAAATATGTGAACTGAATTTTTTTTTTCAGCTTCTTCAATAATATATATTTGTGAAAAAGTGTTGGCAAGAACTATTCAAGGATAAGATTAGGCTTAAAATGGAAAGATACAAATAATAATTAGGCTTTAAATAATTAAGATTAATTAATGATTTGTAGTAGCATATAAAAAAAAATTAGATTATTATTAAAAGAATTAATAAATCATTATCAAGAATAAAATTGTTAAGAAAATCAATAAATCATTATTAATGATTTGTAGTAGCCTATAAGAAAATTAGAATTTTTTATTAAAAAATTAAAAAATCATTAACAATGATAAAATAATTTAAAAAATTAGTAAATCATTATTAAAAATAAAATAATTAAATTCTAGTATTAAAGATAAAATAGTTAATTTTAAAAATTAGCAAGGGTATATCTATCAAAATAATTAAATTTCAGCAAATTTCATGTTAAAAATATGACAAAATATTTTGAAGTCAAATAATAATTTTATTTATCAAAAGTGGAAAGTTACAATCTCTGGGATTTCTTAAAGATGAAAATCATTTGATTCTTTTCTTCGCAGTGAAACTTTACTTCAAGGGTCTTTTGACTTGTTCTTGAATCAATAAAATTTGTTTCAAGGGTTTTGATGACTTGATCTTGAAATTTGTTTCAAGTGTCTTGAAGACTTGATCTTGAAATTTGGTTCAAGGGTTTTGAAAGACTTGATTTTAAATAAAATTTGCTTCAAGAGATTTAATTTTGAAATTTACTTCAATTTGATTCAAAATTTAGGGAATCTTAAAAATGTTGGAAATAAATTTAGGGAATCTTAAAAATCTTAAAATTTTGTCCCAATTTTTGGGATTCTTAAAATTGTTGAAATTTGGTCCTAATGATTCTTATATTTTCAAGCTTAGATCTTCAAATCTTTCTTTGACTTGATTGATGAAATTTTGTAAACTTTATCTTCTTTCCCCATATTGTTTTCAGGCTTTCTTAGAGTCTGATTCTTGAGACTTTGGAGAAGCTTGGAATCTTTAAAATCTTATTCTTCTATTCAGGCTTGTGAATAGTATTGAAAGGCTTAGGGAGGTCACTATTTATAATGCTAGCCTGTTATGTGAGATAGAGTTCTAAAAAGAGTTAAACTCTTTGCAAGGAGTTCTAAAAGAATTTTAATTGGATGACTTCTGAATTCTTGCAATTTGATTAACCAAAATTATGAATTTATCTTTAAATTATTTTTATTTAATTTAAAGATAAATTGAATGACTCATAGTTGACTTTGATTAGACAAAAATTCCTTAATTAAAAGAAATTTCATTTGACATGTGTCAATTTATAATTGGCCAAAAAATTTTCATTCTACATAAGGATAAAATAGTTAATTTTAAAAATTAATAAGGGTATATATGTCGTTCATTATTTGTAATTTTAAAATTTGTGCTTTTATATATAGTATAGATATACAATAACAGTGGAAGAAGGGTTTCCTCAATTTGGATTTAGGCTTCTTGAAAAAAAATATAGGTTGGAAAAAGATTGTTTGAGGGAACATCTATATGATCTAAGATTGGAGTTTAAGACCAGAGTTACTTGGAACGTGGATAGGTTTGGTTCGTGGAACAGGAACCAAAACGTAATTTGTTATTTTTAGAAAAAAATATCAATTTTTTAGAAAGACTTTTAATAACTATGCATAAAAAAAAAAGTTTTGACGCTTATCATCAATTTGACTTGAAATTCAATTTCATTCTTTAGAAAACGGATCGCTTAATTTTGAGAAATAAATCGCTTTCATACCATGTTTTGGATCGTTCGATCTAATTTGGAGGGGATTAACCGAGTTAGGTAACTCTATTTGAGACGCATGAAATTGAATTAGAATTTGTAAAAACAGACTCAACGAGGTTTTCTCTTCAAGGGTTCAATTGATTGAAGAAGCAATCGGCCTATATCTATTGAAGAGAAATACCATCCATATGCTAGAGGAAACTCAACCAGTATGGTGACAAACAAGGAATTGTGTGTCTGTATCCAATTTCTTGCCATTTGAGAAGATGTAACAAGAAGAAGACAACTCATATAGCAAAAATTAACTCATTTTCACTTACATTAACACTGTTGAGATACTTGTCTTTATCCACCCTTACAATCTGGCCTTTCTTCACTGCCCAAAATTAAAACCACTTGTATCATTTCAAACCCAGGCAACTTCTTTAATTAACCAATAATTGAAGGAAGTTTTCAGAGAAACTCACTGGAATAAACAGGCTTTTTGGGAACTGGCTTAGCGGCGGGTATGATTTGAGGTTGAGCATTGCTAGACCCTTCAGCTTTTTTGGTCTGTGTAGAAGTAGTAGCAGTGGACTTTTCTTTTTCAGGTTCTGCAGCAGCTTTTATGAGTGCAATTGATGGAAACCGAAGATGGGTTCTTCTTCTTAAGGTTTGTGGGAAAGAAGAGAGGCAGCATGAGGAAGAGCTGTGAGAGAGAGCAGCAGAGAATGCCATGGAAAATACAACTCTTTCCAAAGTGAATCTCTGCTGCTGACCTCTTTTGAGTGTTTTATAGATAGCAGATAGATAAGAGATGATGACCCCTTTTTCTTCTTTTCGATTCTAACGCTCAGATTTTTTTTTTTTTTTTGTGGATAATTACTAACGCTCAGATTTCCAAGACAAAAATCTGTTGGTTTCCGTACATGGCTAGCTGATATGGGTTTAATTGTGTTGGCTCTTATCAAGGTTGAAAAAACCCGGGATCGGGTTTAATTAGTAAATATTTAATAAAAATATATATTTAGTGTTTAAAGATTTAAATATTATCATTTATAAAATAATTTTTGAAAAAAAATATATAAAATCGATCTTTTATCAGTTTAATTTAATTTTTTACCAATTAAATCGATTTTTTACTGATCCGACAAATTTTTTATTTTAAGGTACATATCGGGCCAGATATACTATCAATTCTCGATTGAACCGATTCGATCTATCGATCTGATTTGATTTTTTTAAACACTGATTTTTATACATCAATAATAAATAAATAAATAATAACTAAAAAATATGTAGTTTGTCATAAAAAAAAAGTCATGCATATCGCACATATAAAATTTAGTAAATTAAAAATATATAGACATACTATATTTCTTTTCCAGCTTTTTTAGGATTTTTTTTTAATATTTATAAAATTTTAAAATTAACGATCACAAATAAATTTAAATTGAATCAAATTAAATAATTATTATTTATTTAAATAATCTTTTATGTTTTAATATCGTAAATAAATGAATTTGTAGTTGAAATCGAATCACTATGACAAATTATACATAATATGGGATGAATTGAAATACAACATGAAAAAATAATTAAAACATGACACAGCACGAAAAATAACATAAATACGACACGAATACAAACGTGTCAAAATCTATATAAAATTAATTATTAATGTGTAAAAATTTATATAAATTTATAATACTTTGAATATACAAAAAATAACACGAACACTAACTCGTCACAAACACATAAAATTTTCTTTAAATTGAATCACTATAACAAATTATGGAAAATATATCATGAATTGAGACACTATACAAACACACAAATTTTTTCTAAATTAAATCCTAATGACGAACTATACAAAAAATGAAATGAGTTTAGACACGACATGAATAAAAAATAATTAAAACACAACACGAAAAATAACATGAACACTACACGAATACACGAACGTATCAAAATATACATAAAATAAATTATTAACTTTTAAAAATTTATATAAATTTATAATATTTTAAATAAAAAAAAAAAAACATGAACACAAATACACAAATTTTTCTCATATTTTTTCTTTTCTTTTCTTTTCTTTCTTTCTCTCTCTTTCCTTTCCTTACCTTTCTTTTCTTTCTTCCCATTCAAAAAAAAAAAAAAAAACCATGTGTCAATCATGTGTGCATTTTGTAGTCAAATATATATATACTAGAATTTTTCTCCCGTTTCGCTCGGATTTTTTTTTAATATTGATATATTTTTAATTAAATTATCAATCATAAATAAAATTCAATTGAATTATATTAAATAATTATTATTTATTTAAATAAATTTTTATATTTTAATATCTTAAGTAAATAAATTTAGAGTTAAAATCGAACCATTCTGATAAATTATATAAAATATGATATGAATTGAGACACGATACAAACACATAAAAAAATAATTAAAACACGACATGACACGAAAAATAACATGAACATGACACGAATACATGAACGTGCCAAAATCTATACAAAACTAATTATTAACGTGTAAAAATTTATATAAATTTATAATACTTTGAACATACAAAAAAATAACATGAACATGAACACACGAAATTTTTTCTGAACTGAATCACTATGACAAATTATGCAAAAAATACCATGACTTGAGACACGACACGAACACAATACGAACACAAAAATTTTTCTCTAAATTGAATCAGAATAATAAACTATGTAAAATATAAGATGAATTGAGACACGACACGAACACAATATAGGAAAAATAATTAAAACACAAACATGAAAAGTAACATGAACATAATACGAATACACCAACGTGTAAAAATATACATAAAACAAATTATTAACGTGTAAAAATTTATATAAATTTATAATACTTTAAACACACGAAAAAATAACACGAATATAAACACACAAATCTATATAAAATTAATTATTGACGTGTAAAAATTTATATAAATTTATAATACTTTGAATACATAAAAAAATAACTCAAACACGTCACGAACACACATTTTTTTTTTTCTAAATTGAATCACTATGGCAAATTATGCAAAATATGTCATGAATTGAGACACGATACAAACATGACATGTACACACAAATTTTTTTCTAAATAAAATCACAATGACAAACTATGCAAAATATGAGATGAATTGAGATACGACACGAACACAACACAGGAAAGATAATTAAAACATAATACGAAAAATAACATGAATATGACATGGATACACGAACGTGTAAAAATATGCATAAAAAGAATTATTAACATCTAAAAATTTATATAAATTTGTAATACTTTAAACACACAAAAAAATAACGCGAATAAGAACACACAAATCTGTATAAAATTAATTTTTAACGTGTATAAATTTATAATAATTTCAAAACGCAAAAAAAAAAAAAAAAGAAAAAAAAAAAAACACAATACAAACACTTCACAAACACATAGATTTTTACTAATTTTTTTTCTCTCTTTCCTTCTTCACCGAAAGAAAAAAACCTCTCTTTTCTCCCATTTTCTTCCTTTCTCTTTTTGCTTTTCTTTTCTCCAGATTTCCTCTCCCCCTCTCCAAAACTTCTCTCTTTATTTTTTTAATTGTTTTATCTATAAAGCATTTAGTGCCATCAACAAATGAAAAAAATACTCACCTTTGTCCTTTTTAGACATGTGTCAAGCATGGAGATAGGCTTGTAGTCAATTTTATATGTAAGTTAGATACTAAAATTCTTCCCTCGCTTCGCTAAGAGTTTTTTTTTTAATATTTATAATTTTTTAATTAAATTAACAATCATAAATAAATTTAAATTGAATCTTATTAAATAATTATTATTTATTTAAATAATTTTATATGTTTTAATATATTAAGTAAATGAATTTAAAATTAAAATCGAATCACTATGATAAATTATGCAAAATATGAAATGAATTGAGACACGACACAAACACAACGTGAAAAAATAATTAAAACACGATAGAACACGAAAAATAACATGAATATGACATGAATACACGAACGTGTCAAAATCTATATAAAATGAATTATTAACACGTAAAAATTTATATAAATTTATAATACTTTGAACAAAAAAAAAAGAACATGAATACAAATTTTTTTCTCTAAATTGAATTACTGTAACAAATTATGCAAAATATGTCATGAATTGAGATACGACACGAATACACAGATCTTTCTCTAAATTGAATCACTATGACAAACTATATAAAATATGAAATGAATTGAGACACGGAACCAACAAAGCATAGGAAAAATGATTAAAACATAACACGAAAAATAACATCCACGAGATACGAATACACCAACGTGTCAAAATATAAATAAACGAATTATTAACATGTAAAAATTTATATAAATTTATAATACTTTAAACACACGAAAAAATATGAAATGAATCAAGATACGACACAACATGAAAAAACAAGTAAAACACGACATGACACAAATACACGAACGTGTCAAAATCTATATAAAACGAATTATTAACGTGTAAAGTTTTATATAAATTTATAATACTTTTAACACAAAAAAAAAATGAATACGAATACGAACACGTCACAAATATAAATTTTTTTCTAAATTGAATCACTATGACAAATTATGCAAAATATATCATGAATTGAGACACGATACGAATACACAAATTTTTCTTTAAATTGAATCACAATGACAAACTATGCAAAATATGAAATGAATTGAGACATTATATGAATACAGCGTAGAAAAAGTAATTAAAACACAATACGAAAAATAACATAAATATTACACGAATACATGAACATGTCAAAATATACATAAAACAGATTATTTACGTGTAAAAATTTAT
Source organism: Fremontodendron californicum (assembly GCA_030761205.1). NCBI lineage: Eukaryota > Viridiplantae > Streptophyta > Magnoliopsida > Malvales > Malvaceae > Fremontodendron > Fremontodendron californicum. Next base: position 9,877,415 of record JAULJL010000037.1, read on the forward strand.
ATAAATTTATAATATTTTAAGCACAAAAAAAAAAAAAAACATGAACTCGAACATATAAATTTTTTTTTCCATTTTTTTATATTTTTATATTTTTTATATTTTATATTTTATATTTTTTTCCTTCCCAAAACAATGTCACGTGTTGAGCCCACAATCATTTGTGTAGTTGATATTATATATATATATATATATATATATATACCAGGAAAAAATTCCGCGCTCTGCTGCAGGTGAAACGATTCATTTTCTATTTTTTCATTAAATTGAATCATTATGATAAATTATGCAAAATATGTCATAAATTGAAATACGACACGAACACACAAAATTTTCTCTAAATTGAATCAAAATGTCAAATTATGTAAAATATGAAATGAATTAAGACACGATACGAACACAAAAATAAAAAAATAATTAAAACACAACACGAAAAATATCACGAATACGACATGAATACACGAACGTGTAAAAATATACATAAAACGAATTATCAAAATGTAAAATTTTATATAAATTTATAATGCTTTGTAAAACCAAAAAAAACAAAACAAATACAAACACGTCACGAACACAATATAGGAAAAATAATTAAAACACAACACAAAAAATAACACAAACACGATACGGATACACGAACGTTTAAATATATATATAAAACGAATTATTAACGTGTAAAAATTTATATAAATTTATAATACTTTAAACACAAAAAATAACACAAACATACAAATTTTTTTCATTTTTTTCTCATTCCTTCCTACCATTTTTTTTTACCTCTATCCAATGACTAAAAATGGAAGTGGGACCCACAAACAAAAAAAAAAGACGTGGATGCACAAATTTTATGAAAAAAATAGGTTTACGTGTCAGCACCATTTTGGTGTAAGAATTGTAAAATTTATTGTATGAATGTTAGATATGTTAGATACTAATAATTATAATTACGAAAATAAAATGAAATAAGTATATCATTTAAATGTTTAGGCTGAGGCACCACTCTCTTTAAGCTCAATGCTAAAACGATATAATGGTATAAGTGACAAAATGAATTCGAACTGGAAAACTCATTCGAAAAAATTCAAATTCAAATTTGCTCAAATTCTATTTGATAAAAAAGTCAAAAATCTGAATTCGAAAAAACTTGAACCCGAAATGATCCGAACCCAAAAAAATTCGAACTCGAAAAGATCCGAACCTGAGACCAACTCGATCATAAATCCGAATATAATATTGAAAATAAGAATGATTGAATTGTAATTAAATAAGTTTTTATAATACAAAAACTTTAATTATCAATTTTATTCTAATATCTTTTTATTGATTTATTTTAAAATAAAAATTAATATATATATATATATTAAAATAATAATTTTATTAAAATATTATATTTTCTACTTGTAATTCTAATTCTCAGGCCACATCCGTCTCAAAATATTTCATTGATTGCATTCGAGATTAACATTAATTAAAAAATGAGGCCGAATTTATCAGTCAGACCAATTTAGATATTTGTTCGATTCAATATGATGCACATGTTGTATTGTAGCTCATTCATTAGATTGAAACTTTTTCTTTCCGTAGTCCTTTCTTTCCTTCGTACTAGAGTAAATAGTTATAAGACCACCTTTTCTCGCCCATACAAAAATACTAATAATATAGTATACATTATATTATAGTTCTATGACAACTTTTTTAATTCAGAATTAAAATTAAAGAAATCATGATTGAATCAATTGCACTTTAATGTACAATCTGAATGTCACACATATGACATATATACCACCAGGGTATAGACTTTCACATTAATACCGTTGTGCCTTTGTAAGACAATAGGAATGCCATGTAATACCAAATACAAAATCAATCTTTAATTGTACCATTCAACCTTTGAGTGTATAAATAGGAATGCATTATGCCAAGGTGTTAGATTTACATTGGCACTGTAGACATTTAATTTTGTCCAGGCTCCTAAACAATGTTTTCTTTTTAATCTGAGTTCTTAACTTTACCTCGATTTCATGGCCTAGTATCCTTACACTTGGATTCGACAAAATGGATAAGACCAAAGTCAAGAAAAAAAGTCAAAGTCAAAATTGACCAAAAGTCAAAGTCAAAGGATAATAAGTCAACTTTGAAAAATCAAGACTAAAAAGGAAAATTGGATGTTAAAGAGGCAATTTTGATAATTGGAGAGCTACATTTGAAAATGGAAGGGTGAAATTGAAAGATGAGATTAAAGAGAAATGGTGGAGGGACTAAATAGAAAAAAGTCAAAAGTTGAAATTAAAGGTGGAGAAGCAAATTGAAATGTCAAAGAGGATAATTGGAACAGGTGGAAGACAATGGAAAGGAAATTGAAAGAAACGGAATAAGAAAGGTGAGATTTAAAGATTGAAATGGTAGAAGGACTAAATTGAACAAATTGAAAGTTCAATTTCATGGAAAATTGTAGAAAGGATTAAATTGAAAGAAATTGAAAGTTCAATTTGAGAAGAAATCAATAAAGGAATGAGATTTAAAAGCTCAATTTGAAGGAGAATAAGGGGCTAATCAATTTGAAGAAGAATTGAAAAGGGAATGACTAAATTGTACAAATTGAAAGTTTAATTTCAAGGAGAATTATAGAAAAGATTAAATTGAAAATTCAATTTGAGGAGAAATCAATAAAGGAATGGGATTTAAAAGCTCAATTTGAAGGAGATAAGGGGAGAAATTGATTTAAGAAGAATTGAAAATGGAGGGATTAAGTTACAAAAATTAAAAGTTTGGATTTGTAGTGAGAGTTGCAATTGAAAAGAAAAATAGTTTGGAAAATGATGGAGGGATGAATAAGAGACAATTGTAAAGTTTGAGGGAAAATATGGGATTATCCTAAGGTAAAAAAGATAGTAAAATGGAAGAATTAAGGGCATTTTGAGAAAAATGCAAAATAACATTTTGGTGAATAAATGGATGAGTAGGAGAGAGAAAAAGCAAGAGGTACATGAGTTGGCAAACCTTAGCCAATAGGATTGCTACTTGGTGAGCAAAAATAGGAAAGGATGACCATGAAAGGGGGGACCATAAGAGGGGGACCACTTTGAAATGAAAAAACTATGAAGACTTTAGCCATTCTCACCCATTCGGCCCAGCCAAGATAAAGGGCAAGGTAGCCCTCATTCAACCCATTCGGCCATTTTCTAAAATCACTAAGGGAGAAAAAAAAAGCAAAAATAAAGAGAGAAAATGAGGAAAAAGGAAGGCTTGGAGAGGTTTTCTAGAAAGCTTCACTAAGGTAGCTTGCTATCTTTTTCTTCTTCATTTTTTTTCTCTTGGAGGTTTTTCCTTTTTTTTTCCTTAATGTTTCATCTCTCTTCTTAAAAATTGTAAGGTTTTTAAAAGGCTTTTCCAAAATGCTCTTCTTCTTCTCTTCTCCTTTTCAAAGAATGAAGTTTGCAAAAAAAAAAAAAAAAAAAAATTCTCTACCATTTTAAAATGCCGCAACCTTGTTTCTTTGTGCTATATTTTTTGCTTCATGTTTTATCTTGATATTTGATGTATTGTGGTATATTGTGGTTGATTGATGAGCTTTTCTTTGGTTTTCTTTTTGAAAATGAAGAAGTTATGAGCTTGATGATCTTAGATTTCTCTAAGTGATAGTTGAGCCGGATTAACCATCCATGTGGTCAACTTTGAGCCAACTCTTCGTTTTTTTCCTATTTATGATTTCTTGTTCATATTTTGGTATCTTTGCTTGCAAATTTCTAAATATGGTCTATTGTGGAGCATTATTGATGTTGCATATTTTTTCTCTTTGGAAAAGTGGTTATGAGCTTTATGATATTAGATTTCATCTAAGTGGTGGTTAGGCCGGATTAACCATCCATGGGGCCAACCTTGAGCAAATCACTTTTTTTGCATTAAAATATGTTTTTAAAACCCTTTCCAATAAGATTTTGGTCAGGATTCATTAATGGTCCATAGCCAAAATCTTGTTTTTCAAAGTGTTGGAAAAGTCAATATTTTAAAGGTTGGTTATGGAGATTTTGGGCAACATAAGTTTAGGCATATTTTTATGAAATAAAAAAATGTTTTAATCCCTTAAAAATACCCCTTGGCCGAACCTATTAAGTTGGTTTTCATGAGCATTTTTTTTAGGTTTTCAAATGAGGTTTTGAGAAAACCAAGCTTCGGAAGTTAAAACGAGTTTTAAAATGAATCAAAACTTGGATTTTGTCTTTAAGAGAGGGGCTGGCCGAAACCTTTAGTAGGCTTAAGTTTTGTTTCTTTTGGTCTTTTAAGGAATATTAACAAGGTTTTGAGAAAACTGGATCACGGGTAGCTAAAACGAGCTTCAAAGATGAACTTAAAATTTGATTTCTACACAAAGATAGCATTCGGCCACTGTTTCAAACTTTGAAAATTGCTTATTTTTAGTTTGTTTTGGTTTCTTAAACATTGCATTAAGGCTCATTTAGAGGTATTCGGATGCCAAAACAAGGGTATTCGGATATCCCTTCTAATCCGAGCAAAAATCCATGCCCAAAATCCGTCTTTGTCTAAGTTCAATTTAAGTTTCTTTCAAAGGTATTCGGATATCTCTGTAGGTATTCGGATGCCCTCTCTTCAAGAGAGAAACATATTTCGATATTGGCCCCGTTTTCATTTATTTCATACTTTAAAAATTGTTTTTTTAATAAATTTATCATAATAACGTGCTTCTCAGTTTCATAAACATTTGGCGAGAATTATTTCTTAATCTTTTCCAGGTTTGCCGGGAGGTTAGAAATTTTTTTAACGCACGCGTTTATGAAATTTTAAAGTATGATTTTCGTTTTACTCGAAATTATATAAGTATTATGTGAAAGAATTATTTTCCAAGCTTTGCCGGGTTTGCCGAGGAGCACGGGAATATTTTTCGACACATGCTATTTATGTAATTTCAAAAAAACAAATACATGAAAAAGATTTTTTTTTAAATTATGGTTTTGTGCATATTTTATTTACGATATTTAATAATTGATATTCATGTTAATTTTATGTTCATATTATTTGTTAATTGATACTCATATGATTTCTGTTATTGATAATTAATGAGTGATATTTATGTTAATTCTTGTTTATGCCATGATATAAGTTTTGTCCATGTTATTTCTTTATATTTGCATATTGTTTTGCATATTCATGATGATTTAAATGAATTTATGTGCATATAGAAAAATTAATGTTTTTAAATAAATAAGACAATATCCCCGAGTTAAAATAATTCATGAATCCTCCGTCGAGTTGTCGGGGAGTTTTCATTAATTATCATTGACGAACGAATACCCTTCTAAAAAGGAGAATGATGCGGAGAATTTCAAAACAAGAAAATTTTTTTATGTTTTGCCGGATCTGCTAGGAAATATAAAAAATTTTGCAATAATAAATTTCGAATCGTTCTTGAAATTAAATGATTATTTTTCAAACGGAATTATTTTAAAATATTGAAACTAAAACCGTCTTTTATCGAGACTTAAGATAACACATGATTAGTAAGGTACCGTTTTATACGAGCATTTTGGGGGTGCTAATACCTTCCCCGTGACGTAATCGACTCCCGAACCCGTTATTGTTTTTTCTCTGGTTTAAAGCGCAGACTTCAAAATTGGTTTTTAAAAATATTTTAATTAGTTTTAAAATTCTTTAAAAAAATCGGTTTTAATAGGTGACCGATCACACCTAGCCCAAAAGATCAGTGGCGACTTCATTTTTAAGGTTTTTCAAAACCACTTATTATTTTGCGAGGAACCATTATTACCATTCTTTGTTGATGTAAGCCCTGCAAGCCAATATAGTTAGGCTTGTAAAACACTATTTCGATTATTTCATGTATTATACACTATAGTTTTTAATTATAATTGAGGTATTTATTTATCCATAAGTTTTTTTTTTTTTTTATTTTATAATTTGTTATAAATACCTTGTGAAGATAAAGCCCATGAAACACAAAGGCCTTGCAAAGGAATTGTAAAGAGTTACAATTATAAGGATCCTTATGCATCAAAGCCGTGTTTCTAAAATTGTTCCTGGTTATTGTATTGTCATGACAGGGCACTGACAATGCTCAAATACTGGCATATGTTAAGCCTCCATACACATGTTGCATGCAACCAATCTCATAGGTTGAAGTATGGTGATACTTGGGGATAACATATGGGTACTTGTTGGTTGAACAAGTTCACTGAACATGACCCGCAATGAGAGTTCCATTTGGTATTTCACTCAAGTGTCTATGGAAATACTCTCATATGTCAATAATGTAAGTAATCCTTTGACTTGTGACACCAGGTCATATTGTATGTGAATTATGATACTTAGATTTTATCACGAACGGGTCTCAAGAAGGGATACTTATGGTAGGGTGATATTGGGTATGACATGAAACATACGAAAATGGATGAGTGGTCCAGAGAGTATTCATCACCCCAAGTGATATAAGGGGACATATCTCAATTGTTCCTGGCTTCTATTAACTCATGAAAGTCCTTGGCCAAGGCAATATTTGAAGAGTTAATATTACAGCTGCAGGACTAATATGGAATAGGTCAAAGAGTAGACACTATACCATGCTCTTTCCTATCCCGAGATATTTGATGAAGGAATCGAATTACACAGCACGAAAGGCTTGTCAAACCTTGTTGAATCTCTCGGCATTTGGGTGGTCATGATGCATTGTTAGATGCCGCTCATGATCTATAAATATAAATTGGAAATTCTTAAATGAATTTAATTTATATTTATTGCCAACATGTTGGGGGCCTAATGGGTCACACACAAAAGGTGATTATTGGAATTAAAATGAGATTGGGCTAGATTAAATATTCATTAAGTACAAAAGACTTTTTATGAATATTTAATAATATACAAGGGCTTTAGTGCAATTAGTCCAATAGTTGGCATACACTAAACCTAGCTATATAAGCCTAATGTTTTGCCGCCCTCCTTATAACAAAAAAGGGACGTCGTGCGCCTCTTGAAGCTCTCTTTCTTTTTGGTTAAGGCCGCATAGGTGAAGAAGAGGAAGAATTCGATTTTTCTTGCTGTCTATTCGAATCGAAAGGATTGAGAGTTAAGGAGGAAGGTTTCTCGCAACCTAGACAACTAGCATTGTCTGTGGCAGACACAATCTCAACCTTGTGAAGGTTTCTCGAGTCACTTGTGTGGATTACATTTGGAGGCCGGACAATTGGATGGCTTTGGTTTGCGACAATCGGGCTGGGTGTACAAGAACAAGAGGATTTACGATTTGGACTTGAGATTTCGTCAATCTCAAGATCTGAGGTATGAGTTTTGGCTTATTGTTTGTTCTTGACAGGATGATCATTTTTGAATTCACAAGCAGATCCATGGAGGGATTCGGCTGTTCTTTGTTTTGAACTTATTCCGCTACTTAGTTTAATTTAATTTAGTTTAAAATTAACATGATCTTTGTTTGAGCATGATTCGATCTCCAACAGTGGTATCAGAGCCTCGCTTGTGTTATTCTTAATCGATATATGCTTTAATTATTACAGTTTAACAAAACTGTTTTGTTCTTTTTATTATTTTGATCCGATTGTCACTAACCGAAATTGTGAGATTTACTCTTGTAGTGTTTCGGTGAAGGCAGTAGCTTATTCATGTTGAATTCATGTTGATTAATTAGTTTAAAACTGTTTAAAACTGATTAATGTAATGGGTAATAGTTTGGCAACAATTGCGAATTGTTTGAGCCAACTATGCGATGATTTGGTGTTATTTTGAAGCAAAAAAATACAGATTTTTCTTTGCTGTTTTTGATGCAATTTTTGATGATTTTATAGGTTTTACAATTGCTTAGAATTGTTCTTTGCAAGCCTAAAAGATCATAAACTGAATGGACATTAAAAATGTTTCGACACAGTGAAAATCAGAGAGAGAGGCGGCGACAAAAGAGAGGTATTATGACTGCTATTTGCAGTCGTTGCCTGCATCTTTTTTGCTAGTGTTTGCGGCTGCCTCTGCTTATTCACTGCATGTGGATTTTTGACAATGTTGAGTCACCAGGGTTGTAGTTTCCTAGTTGAACTGCAACACTTGGATTGGTGACTATTGAGATATTGTTGAAAGAATTCTATCAAACCACCAATGTAAGATTTGACACGTTATAAGTTTCCAATTAAATTGTTTAATTGGATAATAATTTAATTAAAGTAAATAATCCTAATTGGATTAGGATTTATTCTAATGAGATTAGAATAAATGTTAATTATTTTCTTTAAATTAAATTAAGGATCAACTATAATCAATGACTGGTAACTAGAGATTAAAGTATTGATTATATGTTTATAAAGTGATTGTGAATGTATGGGATGATTATAGACTTAGACATAATATGATTGTGGATGGTTAGATTTATACATGGTCTTTATTGTTAAAATAGGAACTGCGTGCCCTGCCTTATCTCTTATTTTTTGGAGTTGTAAAAATTCTTTCCTCATCTAATTCCCCTCAAATGTAACTTGAGATTTCTTTATTATAAGTGTAATTACTTACATCAATATGTAAAATTAGGAATAGATAGGAATAATTTTTATAATTTGCAAAATAAGGAGACACAAGGTGCTATGAAGATAAGGAGATTACAAACAGGTTTTAAAGATCTTTATGTAATCACCTAGGAATTTGACCAACTAATTTCCTTTGATGGCTCAAGGAAATTAGATTAGAAAGTCCATAATCATCCAAGTAGAAAGCATGTTATAGATTTATTTTATGCGATGTTATAAATACTATGCATGCCAGAGACATATATTTATAAAGAACAAAGAAATCCCTCAATTCAATATTGAGTCACATATTTCGCATGGTAAAGTTGCCTTCCATCATCATAACAAGATAACCAGAGTTCTTCCAGTAGGAGGCTTCTTGAGTCACTCAAGGTCAAACTACTGTACGAATATGTTTGAGTTATGAAGATGAGTCTTACTCAACTAATATCATGTTGTTCAGATGCGCCAAACTTGACCGCATGATATTAGAGGCATAGTTAGGCGAAGTACATATGATGTGTTTAGACAAGGAGTTGTCACCTAACTGATCTCGGAGTTGCATAGAGATGCAATTGATAAGTTATCTACCCAACTAGGCTTGTTGTAACTTGTTGAGTCACTCAAGGTTGCAACATGTTGAAAGGGATCCTAGCCCACTAGAAATACCTTGAAGAGATTTTCGAATAATAGAGTGCTATTATTTAAAAAAATTAGTGGGAGAACCAATAAGAGATTGAATACCTCATATTGAATTGGTTTAAATACATGAAATGACTACTACATGCTTTTTCCATATTAGGTTGTTGAAAAATGGTTAATACTTTAACTGCATTGTGTGGCATTTTAGATGCCATTAGTCCAAAATGTTTGGATTGGTACATGAGATTGAGAAACGTTCTCAATGAAAGAAAGGTTGCTCTCTTGACAAGTCAAGAAGAACTTATAGAAGTTTCTGGATTGACTATGTTTGTGATTGAACTGAATCTTTCTACTGTTAAATCTGATCCCTGGATAATCGATTCAGGATGCAGTTCACATTTATGTAATGACATAAAATTGTTGAAAGGGAGTAGAAAGTTTAGCAAAGGTGAAGTAGTTCTAAGAGTAAGCAATGGTGCAAAAGTTGCAGCATTGGTCGTAGGAACATGTACTTTACCTTTGCCTTCTGGCATGAGATTGGAACTGAAAGAGTGTTACTTTGTTGCAATATTATCTAGAAACATCATTTGGGTATCATACCTCACTGTTAATGATGGTTTCAAGATAAGAATGAAAAGAAATAGTTGCTCCATCATTCTTAAAGACATACACTATGAATCGGCTACATTACATAATGGTTTATATGTTTTGGATCCACAAATGCCAGTGTTCATATAAATGTCAAGAAAGCAAGAAAGAATGATCCAACTAAGACCTACATCTGGCACTGTAGACTTGGTCATATCAATGAGACAAGGATATCCAAATTGCATAAACATGGTTATTTGGAACCCTTTGATTATGAATCATATGGGACATGCGAATGTTGTCTCCTTGGTAAGATGACCAAGACTCCCTTTACAGGAAAGGGTGAAAGAGCTGGTGTTTTATTGGGCTTAATACATTCAGATGTATGTGGGCCACTGAACAGAGCTGCTAGAGGAGGTTATTCATACTTCATAACCTTTATTGATGATCATTCAAGATTTGGTTATGTGTACCTGATGAGGTACAAGTCTGAAGCTTTTGAAAAGTTCAAAGAGTTCAGGGCTGAAGTAGAGAAACAAACTGGTAAAAATATTTTGGCTCTTAGATCTGATCGAGGAGGAGAATATTTAACTCAGGATTTCTTGGATCATTTGACGAAAAATGGAATTCTGTCACAATGGACTCCACCTGGAACTCCTCAACAAAATGGAGTGTCAGAGAGGAGAAATCGAACCTTGTTGGACATGGTTCGGTCCATGATGTCTAAGGCCAACCTTCTGATATCCTTTTGGGGATATGCCTTAGAGACTGCAGTTTACCTTCTAAATAGGATTCCAAGCAAATCGATAGATAAGGTACCATATGAGATATGGAATGGCAGGAAGCCATATTTATCCTATCTAAAGATTTGGGGATGTACTGCTTATGTGAAGCATGTACCTTCTGATAAGCTGGGTGCTAGATCAAAAAATGTAAGTTTATGGGATATCCTAAAGAGACTGTTGGATACTACTTTTACAGTCCTACTGATCAAAAGGTGTTTGTCTCAAAACATGCTGCCTTTCTAAAGAAAGAGTTTCTACTAGAAGGATTCAGTGGGAGTAAAGTAGAACTCGAGGAAGTTCGAGAATCGCAAGCTGACATTCCCTCGAAACATGAGCCATTGGTTGAAGCAATAGATGCTCGAACTGATGCTCAAGAAACACAAATACTCCGAAGGTTTAGTAGGGTGAGGCAAATACCAGTAAGATATGGATTTCTTTTAGAAAGAGATGATTTGCCCATTGATAATGAACCTACTACATATAAGGAAGCGATGCCTGACATCAATTCCAAGAAATGGCTTGAAGCCATGAAATCTGAAATGGATGCCATGGATATCAACCAATTTTGGACTTTGGTTAATCCACCTGAAGAGAGAAAACCCATAGGGTGCAAATGGGTCTTTAAGATAAAGACAGACATGGATGGCAACGTACAAACGTATAAGGACAAATTGGTAGCAAAAGGTTATAATCAAGTTGAAGGCTTTGCTTTTGAAGAAACCCTTTTCAGTAGTTGCCATGGTTAAATCCATTAGGATTATGCTCGCTATCACTGCATACCATGATTATGAAATATGACAGATGGATGTAAAAACTGCATTTCTTAACGGGAATTTACAAGAGAAAGTGTATATGACACAACCTGAAGGTTTTTCATCCAAGGCCACTTCTAATAAGGTATGAAAGCTGCAAAAGTCCATTTATGGACTAAAGCAAGCATCTCGGAGTTGGAACATTAGGTTTGATGAAACAATTAGAGAATTTGGTTTCATTAAGAACCCTGATGAACCATGACTTTATAAGAAGGTAAATGGAAATGCAGTTTTATTTCTAGTGCTATATGTTGACGACATATTGCTTATAGGAAATGATGTACCTATGCTTCAGACGACCAAAGTCTGGCTTTCCAAACAATTCTCCTTGAAGGATTTGGGAGAAGCAACATATATTTTGGGAATTAAGATCTATAGAGATAGATCGAAAAGGCTGCTTGGATTGTCCCAATCCATTTACATAGACAAAGTGCTAAAGAGGTTTAGCATGGATATCTCCAAAAGAGGTAACTTGCCTATGTTGCATGGTGTACATCTCTCGAAAAGAGATGTGTCCTAAAACAATTAAAGATAAGACACGAATGGATAAAATCCCGTATGCTTCAGCAATTAGATCTATCATGTATGCCATGTTGTGCACGAGACCATATGTATCGTACGCTCTGAGTGTCACGAGCAGATACCAAAGCAATCTTGGTGAAAGTCACTGGACTGCTGTGAATAATATCCTCAAGTACTTGAGAAGAACTAAGGATATTTTCTTGGTCTATGGAGGGGCTGAACTCCAAATTAGGGGTTATACTGATGCTGGATTCCAAACTGATAAGGATGACAGTAAATCACATGGTGGTTACATATTCACCTTAAATGGAGTTGCAGTCAGTTGGAAAAGTTCCAAACAGACTACAACTGCAGATTCAACAACAGAAGCTGAATACATCTCTGCATGTGAGGCAGCGAAGGATGTAGTTTGGATTAAGCAGATCATCACTGAACTTGGTGTGGTTTCTAGCATTGTTGATCCAGTACCACTTTACTGTGACAACAATCGAGCCATAGCGTAAGCTAAGGAACCAAGGTCTCATCATAAATCCAAACATGTATTGCAGCAATATCACTTGATTGGAGATATCGTTCAAAGAGGTGATATAAGTATGGAGAGGGTACCCACAGAAGACAACAATGCTGATCCTTTCACTAAGGGTCTGTCCCAGCAGAAACACAATCGTCACATGGAAGGACATGGGCGATTGGCTTTAGTGCTAGTGGGAGATTGTTGGTGTAAGCCCTGCAAGCCAATATAGTTAGGCTTGTAAAACACTATTTCGATTATTTTGTGTATTATACATTATTGTTTTTAATTATAATTGAGGTATTTCTTTACCATAAGTTTTGTTATAATTTGTTATAAATAACTTGTGAAGTCAAAGCCCATGAAACACAAAGGCCTTGCAAAGGAATTGTAAAGAGTTACAATTATGAGGATCCTTATGCATCAAAGCCGTGTTTCTAAAACTACTCCTGGTCATTCTATTGTCAAGACAGGGCATTGACAATGCTCAAAGACTGGCATATGTTAAGCCTCCATGCACATGTTGCATGCAACCGATCTCATAGGTTGAAGCATGGTGATACTTGGGGATAACATATTGGTGCTTGTTGGTTGAACAAGTTCACTAAACATTACCCGCAATAAGAGTTCCATTTGGTATTTCAATCAAGTGTCTATGGAAATACTCTCATGTGTCAATAGTGTAAGTAATCCTTTAACTTGTGACACTAGGTCATCTTGTATGTGAATTATCATACTTAGATTTCTGTTGTCGATTTTAATCACGCAAGTGCACGTATCGTTGACAAGTAATATAATAAAAAGTAGAGCATTGAACACACGAGGAATTGCTATTAAATTTGCTAAGTACAAAAATAACACAACTTAATCTTATCTAAACAACTAATTAAAGATGATAATCAAAAGCTAAATTAAAATAAACTAATATTAAAAGTAAGTAAATTAAAAAAGGTGAATTCAATTAATTATGAAAGCCTAGGATTACAACTTCCCTCAACACTTCGCTTGAATCTCTCTCTATTTTTTCACTTGATTAATGATCTTGAGTTGTTAACCTAGAGTTCTAATCTATTTATAAGCATCTGCCGATGGTCTTATAAAAATATTCCTCCTAACCAATTAACCATATGTCTATGATAATTGAATTAAAGAAGAACTCATTAAGCTTAGTCTCTAACAATGGTTAGACATGACAAGTAAGTATATTTCTACCCTACCTGCAGATCAATTCATCCTAATAAATGAATATGAAACATGTGTCATTCAATCCATGTCTAACACTAAACTCCAGATGTCTAGTGTATTTAGGTTAACAAATCAATCTAATTGGTGGCCAATCAACTAGAAGCATTAAGAACAAGATTGAACAAACAACTCAACAAACCATTAAATCAAGCTAGAGAGAGAAAGTAAATTCAAACTATGTGTTGAGTTCCATAGAAATCCTAGTAAAAAAAAATTAGTTCATGATAATTAATGAAAACAAATATTCAAATAGTTTAACCATCATCAACTACACAAGAAAAATAAAGAAGAGACAAGAGAAAAGAAGAAACTAAGAGTTGTTAGTTCTTAAGTCTTCAATCTTCAAATCTTCTTGAGAGAAGTTGGTGGCTACGATCTTCTTGAGAGTCCTCTTTATTCTGACCTAAAAGAGTCATATTTAAAGTGTCCAAGCATTCTTGAGTCCCAAACTTCGTGCCCAAGCAACCAGGTAAGTATAGGTTTTTTTTGCCTTTTTTTTTTATTTTTTTCTGTGGGTTCTATTCACAAGTCAGTGCTGCGGTGCCAACTTTCTGCCTCCCCGGCGTCGTGGCCCTAGGCCATGGCCCCAACCTTCTGTTTGTTGCTTGCAGGTTCTGACGTCTTCTTGAAATTCGTCAAATATTTTTGCTAGGCAAATCTTCTCTAGTTTTGATGTGCCTTACACCGGTGGAAAGGTATGGAAGTCAGCTTCAAAAGTCAAGAGAGAGTTTTCTCAAATGAAGTCTTTAAGATCGAGTTTTTCTTGAAACAAGCTTCGGAGGTCAAATCTGCCTGCTCATTAGAATGCACCGATTTTTGTTGTTTTGCACCTCGAAGCTCCAGAATACCTTGGACCTATAAAACACATAAATAAAAACTAAATAACTATTTTAAACATAAAATGGATAAATAAAATAAATATAAAAACATCTAAAACTAATCAAATTCTAATAAAATTCTCAAGGACTTAGCCGATTCAAAGCATAAAAAGTGGCAAAATAACTATATTTCTTAGAGTTATCCCACCACCAAACTTAATATTTTGCTAGTCCTCAAGCAAAACAAAATAAAACAAACTAAATAAATAAATAAATTTTCTCAAAACATCACTCAAGATAAATGCACTCAAAAATGATTTCTTAATTTTCCTAAAAAAATTACCTCAAAATCCTGATTTAATGTAGAACATAAACATAATCCAAATCTATGATTCAATTCAATTGTAAACTTCATGCTTGAATGGATTTTCAAGTGTGCGTGTGTGTGTGTATAATCTCTTGTCTAATCAATGCATGCAATCCAAATAAGTTTATATAAATGCAAAATACGAATTATAGTACTAGATTCTCATATGTTTGCTTTTCATCCATCTCTCCACTAATGTAGACTAACACTTCATCAAGGATCAAGTAGGTCTTTATTAAGCTTGTAATGTAAGGCTAGGGTCAAGGTAGGATAAAGATATATTTCGGTTTAAGTTCACCCATAGACACTTTACATTTTTATCAGGATTTTTGAGAGCCATAGTCTTTTCCTCAAATTACATTCTCCATTCTTTCTTTGAATACACTTCCCTTTTCTTTTCTTTTTTTGCTTCACCAATTTATTCACATTTTTTTTCTGTTTTATGTTCTTCGTTTTCGAAAAACCATAACTCTTTTTTTTTTCTTTTTTTTTTTATTCACCACCAATTCACCCAAATTCAACATGGCTCATAATTATTTCATGTAATATCATCACATGCCTATGTAGTGAGGGTTAATCATGGTTTTTCTTATTTGGCTAGGCTAAAAGATGTGGCAATCAAAGAAAATAGATATATCAATAGGCACAAAGAGGTAGACTAAGGATAATCATATATAAATGTAAGCTTGAAAGGCTCAAACGATCCAAAGATGGCCTAAATCACTTCCTCAACTTAGTCTTGTCTACGATTTCGCCTCAAGAGAGAATCAAACAAATTCTAGGTTCTAGACATAATTGCAATTCACATCAACATAATCAGTCTGTAACTAGGCTATGCAAATATAGGCAAGTGACTAAGTGCTCAATTTGTGAAAATCACATCCTAACATGAAACTAACAAAAGAATTTAACACAAATTCTTTTTATGCTTATGTTTTCCCAAGAATCAAGATAAACCAATAACTAAAATTCATCATTGGATAACGATTCCATCATATTAAGTGCATCATATCTCAAGTAAAAACAATTTTTTTTTGGACTCCTAATAATAAAATTAGATAATCATACAACTAAAATAAATCTAAAGACACACCTCAAACTTAAAACAAACATTGTCCTCAATGTTTAGAACTAAAAAGAGTAAGAAAAAGAAAACTCCCCTATCGAAGAAAGCAACGTAGTAGAATCTTTAGTTTTCCTCTTAGACTTCATCATGCTTGTCCAAGTTAGGTGAGTAGTCACTACAAAAGGAAACAAAGTAAAAATAAATTAATAATAATAAGTTTACTCTAAAAATTAAAAGAAAAAAATAAAAAGTTTAGAACTTGGGTTGCCTCCTAAGAAGCGCTTGATTTATAGTTATCGGCTTGACTATCTCTTTGTTCATTAACCGATATCTAACCACTTGATGATTTTCGATTCATGCCATTTGGCTATCCTTTCTTTGAATAGTTTAGCAGTCTTGCAGGCTTGAAAGCAAAATTCATCCCTTTCCGTGATAGAATTAAAGAATGCTTTAAGTGGATTAATGGGATAAATCTCTATGAATTCCTCGCTGTTAGCACTATTTATCCCATCGATTAGTTTTGGTTGTTGAACGCATTGGGCAACAGGCTGTGGTGGTGGATCACACTGGATCCATTCTTCTTGAACTTTTTCAAATTCTTCTTCAATAAACTCGGTTGGCAATTCAGGCTCTTTGCTATCCTCATCTATCTCTTGTTCACTATTGAGTGTGATTTCATTGCAATGCTCATCTTCACCTGACCTGGAGTTAGTTTTAATATCACATGGAAGAGTTTCTTGAGGTTGGTTGTTTATGGCATGAGCAAGCTGGCTTATTTGTGTCTCAAGATTCCTGAGTGTCGTTGCTTGACTCTGATTGATAGCTTCCTGTTCTACCATGTAGTGCATAAACATCTCTTCCAATGAAGGATTCGTTTCTGGAACCGGTGCTTGAACTTGTGATGAGAACTCAAAAGGATATGCTTGATTGTTTGAATATGAGGACCATTGATTGTTGTTCCAAGAAGAATTTTGGTGATCTCCCCAACCTGGATTGTAGTCGTTGGAATAAAAATTATTTTGCTGCATATTGTAGTTTCCAACATACTGCGTTGATTCAACATAAGTTGGGCACCAATCACTATGATATCCACCCCCACAGAGTTCACAAATTACAAACGGGCTTTGGACAAAAGGTACACACAAAGTGTCAAGCTTCTTGTTAAATGCAGCCACTTGTGCAGATAAAGCATTGATTGCATCCCATTTTTAATCCCACATAGTGCATCCAAATCAACAAAACCTGGAAATAAAAAAAATAAAAAAAAGTTTGGATTAAGACTAAGATTGCTTGGTATTAATATTTACAAAAATAATAAACAATTCCCCGACAACAGTGCCAAAAACTTGTTGTCGATTTTAATCACGCAAGTGCACCTATCGTTGACAAGTAATATAATGAAAAGTAGAGTGTCGAATCCACGAGGAGTTGCTATTAAATTTCCTAAGTACAAAAGTAACACAACTTAATCTTATCTAAACAGCTAATTAAAGATGATAATCAAAAACTAAATTAAAATAAACTAATATTAAAAGTAAGTAAGTTAAAAATGGTGAATTCAATTAATTATGAAAGCCTAGTATTACAACTTCTCTCAACACTTCGCTTGAATCTCTCTCTACCTCTTCACTTGATTATGATCTTGAGTTGTTAACCTAGAGTTCTAATATACTTATAAGCATATGTCGATGGTCTTATAAAAATATTCCTCCTAATCAATTAACTATATGTCTATGATAATTGAATTAAAGAAAAACTCATTAAGCTTAGGCTCTAACAATGGTTAGACATAACAAGTAAGTATATTTCTACCCTACCTGCAAATCAATTCATCCTAATAAATAAATATGAAACATGTGTCATTCAATCCATGTCTAACACTAAACTCCCTATGTCTAGTTGTATTTCGGTTAACAAATCAATCTAATTGGTGGCCAATCAACTAGAAGCATTAAGAACAAGATTGAACAAACAACTCAACAAACCATTAAATCAAGCTAGAGAGAGAAAGTAAATTCAAACTATGTGTTGAGTTCCATTGAAATCCTAGTAAAAAAAAATAGTTCCTGATAATTAATGAAAACAAATATTCAAATAGTTTAACCATCATCAACTACACAAGAAAAATAAAGAAAAGACAAGAGAAAAGAAGAAACTAAGAGTTGTCAGTTCTTAAGTCTTTAATCTTCAAATCTTCTTGAGAGAAGTTGGTGGCTACTATCTTTTTGAGATAATTGGGTTTCTAGGTCTCTAATCCTCTTTATTCTGACCTAAAAGAGTCATATTTAAAGTGCCCAAGGCCTCCTGGAGTCCCAAACTTCGTGCTCAAGCAACCAGGTAAGTATAGGCTTTTTTTGACTTTATTTTTATTTTTTCCGTAGGTACTGTTCACGAGTCGGCGCCGCAGTGCCAACTTTCTGCCTCTCCGGCGCCATGGCCCTAGGCCGCGGTCCCAACCTTCTGTTTGCTGCCTGCAAGTTCTGACGTCTTCTCAAACTTCGTCAGATGTTTTGACCAGACAAATATTGTCCGGTTTTGATGCACCTTACACCGTTGGAAAGGTATGGAAGTCAGCTTCAAAAGTCAAGAAAGGGAGTTTTCTCAAATGAAGTCTTTAAGATTGAGTTTTTCTTGAAGGAAGCTCCGGAGGTCGAATGTGCCTGCTCATTGGAATGCACCGATTTTTGTCGTTTTGCATCTCGAAGCTCCAGAATTGGACCTATAAAAACACATAAATAACAACTAAATAACTATTTTAAACATAAAATGGATAAATAAAATAAATATAAAAACATCTAAAACTAATCAAGTCCTAATAAAATTTTCAAGGACTTAGCTGATTCAAAGCATAAAAAGGTGGCAAAATAACTATATTTCTTAGAGTTATCAATTCCATCACGAACGGGTCCCAAGAAGGGATGCTTATGGTAGGGTGATATTCGGTATGACATGAAACATACGAAGATGGATGAGTGGTTAAGAGAGGATTCATCACCCCAAGTGATATAAGGGGACATATCTCAATTATTCCTGGCTTATATTAACTCATGGAAGTCCTTGGCCAACGCAATATTTGAGGAGTTAATATTAAAGCTACAAGACTAATATGGAATAGGTCAAAGAGTAGACATTGTACCATGCTATTTCCTATCCTGAGATATTTGATGAAGGGATCGAATTACACAGACATATTGTATACGGAAGGCTTGTCAAACCTTGTTGACTCTCTCGGCATTTTGGTGGTCATGATGCATTGCAAGATGCCACTCATGATCTATAGATATAAATTGGAAATTCTTAAGTGAATTTAATTTATATTTATTGCCAACATGTTGGGGGCCTAACGGGTCACACATAAAAGGTGATTATTGGAATTGAAATGAGATTAGGCTAGATTAATTATTCATTAAGTACAAAGGACTTTTTATGAATATTTAATAATATACAAGGGCTTTAGTGTAATTAGTCCAATAGTTGGCATACACTAAACGTAGCTATATAAGCCTAATGTTTTGTCACCTTCCTTATAACAAAAAAAGGATGACGTGTGCCTTTTGAAGCTCTCTTTCTTTTCGATTCAGCCGCATAGATGAAAAAGAGGAAGAATTTGATTCTTCTTTTTGTCTTTTCGAATCGGAAGGCTTGAGATTTAAGGAGGAAGATTTCTCGCAACCTAGACAACTAGCATTGCCTGTGGCAGAACACAATTGCAACCTTGTGAAGGTTTCCCGAGTCACCTGTGTGGATCACTGTTAGAGGCCGGACAATGGGACGGCTTTGGTTTGCAACAATCGGGCTCGGTGTACAAGAAAAAGAGGATTTGCGATTTGGACTTGAGATTTCGTCAATCTCAAGATCTGAGCTATGAGTTTCGACTTATTGTTTGTTCTTGACAGGATGATCGTTTTTGAATTCTCAAGCAGATCCATGGAGGGATTAGATTGTTCTTTGTTTTGAATTTATTCCGTAGCTTATTTTAATTTAATTTAGTTTAAATTTTACATGATCTCTGTTTGAGCATGATCCGAACCCCAAGATTCTTTACCCTCGAACGTTTAGCAGTCGTGAGATCATTATGAAAGCTTGGTGATTCCACTAGGGACAATTAGAGAGTCAGGCCTAAAATTAATCATGTGTAATCAAAAGTTTCGATTTTGTTGGTTTTAATCGTTATTGTAATACCTAGCCCCCCCCCAAAAAAAATAAAAGCCCAATTTCTTTTAACTATCTTTTGGCTAAAGCCTATCAGCAAATATTAAATATTAGGGTTAAAAGAATAAAAGCAAAAAGAAAATTATACTATCTATAGTTTTTTACTTTGGTAGACAAAAAAAATATAAAGAAAAGGGGAAGAAAACCCTAGAAGAGAGAAGAACGTTTGGAATTTTGAGATTAGGCATGAAATTTACAGTTTAAGGTATGATTAAGTCTAATTTTGTTTTGATTCGATTTTCGAATATGATTTTTGTTCAACTATATGTATATACCTATTTGTTTATCTATAGTTATGGATACAATTTACTACATAAGATGCTTTGAAAGAAAATACGAAATTTTCTTTATACGAGATGTGTTTTGTAAAATATGTGACTACTGCTTGTGTAGTTGGGTAATCCAAAAATATATTTTGTTTTCATTTATCTCCTAGTATGACTATATTTTGACCCTGTCAACGGGGGTTAAACGTTGGCTATGTTGACATGTACTTTGTGATAGAAATCGATTTCAACCGTGCTATCGGTTTAGAATTGTGGTTTTTGTGATATTCGATATGCGCAGCCATCGGTTGCTTCTGATATGTTTCTGACCTATTGCCACTAGGGTTAATTGTGGTTTTCGTTCTAATTTTGACCTATGCCACAGGGGTTAAGTGTGGTCTTAGTATGTTACGGGAGACTAATGAAAATCAATAATTTGTGAAATTTTGTTTAGTTCTGTTATCTGATAATCTGATTTTGGAATAAATATGTTTTTGACTATAAGATTACCCATTATTATTTTCGAATCATAAGTATTGATAATTTTGGCCTAAATTATTTTGTAGCATGCTTAATCCAACTGAGGGGATGTCGGTTACTTGCTGAGTATTCGTACTCATTCCTTTACTTTTTTCATACTTTTCAGATTTCGATATATGCATCTTCGGAGTTTAATTTTGACGAGAGCCTTTGTTTTCGAGTTTAGCATCTGCTTATGATATCTTGAACGTGAGTAATTTGATATCAGATTTAGTTGATTTGTTAGTTAGGTAGAATATTTTGTATTTTTGGATCAAGGTGTAATATTGATTTTTTTTAGACTTGAGGTTTTGTAATCTGTAATTTTAGATACTCTTTGAGTTGTGGTTTCAGTTTAGTATGATATATGTTGCCTTGCATGCTTATGAGATTCGTCTCATGAGTATGCGGCATTGTTACATTTCAAATCCTTGGGTTTGGGGCATGACAGTTATTTATAATTCCCATATTTTTTTAAATAAACAGGATTTCCTTAAAAAATAAAAAATAAATGTTTGTGAATAAATCCATTTGCATGCATCTTATTGCTTACTTGTGAATTATTGCCCTTGCTTTTTGGTTAATTAATGCTTTATATTAACTGATATTTGTTTTAAATAATTTGTTGGGGACATTTGGAATAAAGGTTGTATAATAGGTGCTGAAAGTTTTGTTTGTTCCTCCTCACACACTGCACCTACATTTGCATAAAATGAGCTCTATACCCGGGCTCCGTCCTTTTAAGTGGGAGTAAAGTACCTACGCTCTCGTGAGGTGATAACCTCAGCATGGGCTAGCGAAACACTTCTGGAGGATAAAGTACCTACACTTTCTTGAGGTGATAACCTCCGCATAGGCCTGAAAAATATACTCTAACAAATTGAACCATTTCCTTTGGATCGGGGTGCCTTGCTAGTCCTCGCAGACAACAGTGAGGAGCAATTTGGGGCCTTTAGAACCAACTAAACCTCATACAGTGAATCATATGAAGCCAACCTAGGTAGCCATACCAAATTTCCAGTAGATGCACTAAAGCTAGAAACACGTAGAGGAACATTTTCGGTCTTTTGTTATTTATTTTACATTCCAAATAAGCATTGTATATCAGGCAAGGATGAACGTACATCACCCGTAATAAGTTTAATATTCCGCCCCAAATGCACCATGATGCCTAAATAAGTAGATATTATTGGGGGTAAATGTTCATTAACTCTCTGAAGTTGTAAATATGAAAATTCTTTTCTTCTTGCATTTTAGCATATTTTTACATTTCATGCATTTAATCATCATTATATTCATGCATATGCAAATAGAGCATATACATTTATGGTTGTATTTTTTCTCATGGTGATAATAATCTCATTTGATAAGTGCATAAACATTTGTTAATTGGTTTAATAAGAAGTGTAGACCAGTAGTGTTGAATAAACATTTGGACAATGGTGCCATAATAAGACCCAATGCCCCAACTTTTTTGATAAAAATGGGTTTTGTCTTGAAAAATAATATTTTGATTAAGTTATGATTTTTACGGGGAAAACATGTTTCAAAAAATTGATGGATCAAATTTGGGGAGAAAATCTTGCATAATGAAAATTTTGAATAATTAAGATTGGTCCCACAATTTATTTTAATTATTGTATAATTTCTCTGTATATACCTATGCATTAATTTGTTTATTCTTTACATGCATCAAGTTGACATCAGGTTGCATTCAGTACATACATAGCTCATTTATCACGAAATGCATTAATGAGATAAAATAGAAATTGGCTTAGCTTTATGAGTTTTCGACGAAATCTCTCTTTCAAATCAGAGGTATAAGAACCACTAAGAACCTGTATAACACTTGTTAGGATTCATGGAAGGCGGGAACTCAGATAGAATGGAGAGGATGAGACGGGCTCTACAGGAGACGCAGAAGAGGCTGAATAGAAACCAGGAAGATAACCGAGAACAGCTGGCTAAGTTGATGGAACTGATGTCTGCCACTGTCAAAGGTAAGGGGCATGTAGAGAATTCTGCTGAGGGAGAAAAAGCCATGGAAGGCAAGTACTTAGCTAGAATAGAGAGATTGGAACAGGTTTAGCAAGAGATGAAGGAATAGGTGATTAGAACTCAGGAAGAGATCCGAGAACAAATGGCTAAGTTGATGGAACTGATGTCTGCCACTGTCAAAGGAAAAAGGTAGGTTGAGGACTCTATTGTGAGAAAGAATCGAGAGCCTTGGAAAACAGTCCGAGGAATTACCTTCTTTGTCCATCTAGGATAACACAAATCAATGGTCAGGGTTCTCAAGACACGCAGCCGCAAGAGAATGAGATTTCTTTTGTGTATGATCATCCAATGACACCCCCACAATAGAATCAAAGATCAGCAGGGTCAAACCTTGGGGCTATTCCGATCAATCCTGTCATTACGTCGAACCTCGATGACCCAATCAAGCAAGAAAGGTTTAAGATAGGACAATAAAATATTGTGGAAATTCGAAAGAAATATCAGTTGTTAGAGGGGAGACTCTAAGCAATAGAAGGAATAGATGTATTCCGGAGTGTAGATCCAAGGGAACTTAGTTTGGTTCCTGATTTAGTCATGCCACCTGAATTTGAGGTCCCCAACTTTGAGATATATGATGGGACAACTGATCCGACAACCCACCTCAATATGTTCTGTTGAAAGATGTTGAGCCATGTGGATAATGATAAGCTATTGGTCCATTATTTTCAAGATAGCCTCAGCGGGTCCGTAATCAGGTGGTATAGTTAGTCGAGTAAGGATTGGATTCGCTCTTGGAAGGATTTAGCTAAAGATTTTCTAGACCAATACAAATACGTGATCGAAATAGCGCCGAACCATCTCCCTTTGCAAAATATGGAGAAGAAAGCTATTGAAAGCTTCAAAGAGTATTCTCACAGTTGGAGATATCTAGCGGCCTAGGTACAACTGCCCTTAACTGAGAAGGAAGCCGCTATCATTTTCGCAAATACACTGCAAGCCTCATACTATGATAAACTCGTTGGTAATGCCACGAGGAACTCTTGGGGCATGGTAATCTCAAAGGAGATGATTAAGAAGGCAACTGAGGATGGGAAGCTCAAAGTAGGTGAGACATCAGGTACCAAGGGAAATGGGGTACCCAAGAAGAAGGTGAAAGATATCCAGTTATGACTTATAAAGGGCAACAGATGGGAAGTTTTACCCTATATCCCCCATACCCCATCTACCAACAATTCTGCCCTTCCATGAACAATATATCCAAGGGTCCATACTCATACCCGATGGCCTCTTAATATAACTATCTAGTAAATCTTCAACCTCAGGCTAGCTAGAGAAAACCAAAGAACATTCGAAAAAGAGATCTGTTTGAGCCACTTCCCCTCTCTTACTCAAATTTGTTACCCCAACTTGTTGAAGACCAACTTCTCACTAAAGTTCCAGTGAAGCCCATCCGAACCCCATACCCAAGTTGGTATGACGAAAATGCATATTGTGATTATCATTGTGGGATTCGAGGCTATTCCACAAAAAGTTGCTTGTCTCTAAAACGAAAAGTTCAAGCACTCATCAATGAAGAACAGATAGATATTGAGAAGAAACAAAGGTCAAATGATATGAGGAAACCATTGTTCATTCATGGTAAGACAAATGGGGATGTCATAATGGGAAAGAAAGGCATACATGGGTTTAAGAAGCAAGAGAACAATCAAGTTGACTCGATTCCTGTGTCATACAGTGACTTGCTACCTCAACTTATTCAGAACCTCCTTCTAACACCCAAGCAACTGGAGCCTCTAAGCCTCCATACCCAAGCTAGTATGATACTAACGAGCATTGCAATTATCATTCCGGCAATCCAGGCCACTCAACAGAGGACTACCCCTTTTTGAAATACAAGATCAGGGATCTCATTAAGGTCGGTTTGTTAAGTTTCGAAGAAGGAAAAGCCAAGTGTCACGAGGGACATGGTGCCTGATCATGACAAGGAAAATGAGTGACATTATAATGAGAGGCATACAAGAAGCATTAAAGAATAGATGGTTGTGGATCAAGAGAAAGAATGTCAATAGGAGAATTTCTAGTGCATGTAGTTCTATACCTCATGATTAAGAAAACACTTGTCTTATGTTGACATCCTTTTAAAATAAATAAATTTTGAACTTTTAAAATGCTCTGTATCATATTGTGTTTTAGCAATAATTTGAATTTGTAAAAACAAACAGTGTAAAAATTGGACAATAATAATGTGTTTTTAAAAGAAAATTTCTTGTTAAGAAATAGTAGAGAATCTTGAGAATATTGATGATCATTTGAACTGAAACCACTTGAAAGACCTAATGCTTCAAGGAAGAAAATGAGAATTCCATAAAAAAGGAAAGATGCAAGCCCTTGCTTAGGCTATGAACAATGGAACAAACTTTTTTTTAAAAAAAACTTTTGAGCTCCTTAGAAACTCAAACAAATGAAATATTCTTGTAAAAATCCAGATCGTGGTGATGTGATGTGTGTCAAGGTTATGCCAAAACCATTCACATCCTTTCCAATAACCATAAAACACAAATTATCCAAACATCACTTCATGATTGACATCTCGAGACACAATGACCAAACAAGATTATCCCATACCCTAGAATAACATATTTTTGGGCCATATTCTTTCTTGTCACTCCAAACAACTCAAGATAAAAAAAAAAACAGTTATTTCAAACGTCGAGGGATGATTTGGAATACTTTTTGCAAACACGAATTGCACTTGTAGACACCTAATTTTGTCCGGACCATTAAAACATGTATGTTTTCTTTCTAAATTGATGTTTCAGAATGTAAAAAGACTTTTTTCATCCTGCCGGTGGTACTCTGAGACTTAGTCTAAGAAGGCGAGCATAAAAAGTCAAACTTGAAAAAGTCAACCTCGAAAAGTCAACCCCAAAAAGTCAACTAATGAAAAAGTCAACCGACTTTCAAAATAAAGATTTGAAGTTCAATTGAAAAATGGCAAAAGAATTTTCATAATCCGAGGTCTACATCGAAAGATATGGAGTTCGGAAGTTGGGTTATGGAGATTCAGTAGAAAGGAAACCCTAGTTCAAGAAATTTGGGGAAACGTGCTTAAACGATCAAATTAGTCGAAATTGAAGGTTCCAAATGAAAGATAAGCACTGACTATGGGTAATGGAGAAGCTACTTGGAAGAAAAACTGAAAGAAAAGTCAATCCGGAAAAAAACCGAGAATTAGGGTTTTTGGTGAATTTCGGTAAAATTTGGAAGAATAACAGAAATGGCCCGATTAGGTAAGACTAAAGCCCCTAATTGATGAGGAGTGATTAAACAAGATAGCCCAAGGGTCATTTTGAAGAAAATCTGAAAATCGGACTTTTTTTGAGCAAAACAGGGTTTCGAAGGCAAAAATGCAAAATTGGAAAGTTTGGGAAAAATAGCAAATGAACTCCAAAAATTCTAAAAATTTGCAGATCTCATTCTTAAATCATTTTGAAGAGATTAGTGAAATAAAATCTGGATTCGGATTTCGTTTGTAAAATGGCCAAATCTCGGGTCCCCTATGTAGAAATTCAAAAGGAAAATCCCAAAACAAAATACCAAATGAGCTCCAAAAAATCTAAAAATTTGCAGATCTCTTTATTAAATTATTTCAAAGAGATTGGAGAAGAAAAATCTTGATTCGGAGTTCGTTTGCAAAATGGCCAAATCCCAGGCCCACTATGTAGTAATTCAAGTAGATAAATCCCAAAAAAATACCAAATGAGTTTCAAAAATTATGAAAACTTTTAGATCAGACTTTTAAATTATTTGGAAGAGATTGGTGAAGAAAAACCTGGATTTGGAGCTCGTTTAAAAAATGGTAAAGTTTGGGAGCACAAAAGGGCAATTTTGGAAGAAAAAATCCAAATAAATAGCAAATGGGCTCGAACATTTTTGAAAACCTCCAGAATTCAATGTTTTATTATTTTGGAAGTATTAAAAAAAGAATTTTTGAATTTGGAGTCCGTTTTCTATTTAGTTATGTTTGGGGGGCAAAAAGGTCATTTTACCCAAGAAATCGAAAAGGGCTTTTCTTGCTTTTTAAAAAAATGAAGCATGGGATAGAAGATGAGGGGTCAGTTGGCCAAGGCCCAATGGTGGGCAGATTGTTTTGATTTTTAATCAAAAGGCCAACAATGAAGAGGAAGGTAGTTATTTTTGTGATCAAGCCTTTGAATTTGCAACACATGGACCAATGGTTGGAGAGAAAATATACTTATGACATCATAATTCAAGGGCTGATGATTATAACCTAAGGGTGAGAATCCTACATAGAAGGCATCTTGGATTGAAGGCCAAAGGATCAAATTTGTTGAAAAAAATTCTAGAACCTCCTAGGTTATTCCAAGGAGCTAGCCGGCCACTACAAGGGGAGACGGGTTCTCTCTTTCATTTTCACTCTATTCACATTCTAATTTTTGCTGAATGCTCTCCATTTTTGAAAGACAAAAAGAAAAGTTTAGAAAAGAAAAGAAAGTTAGAAGAGAAAAAGCTTGCAATATAGCTTCTAGAGGTTGCTTTAAGCACCATACTCTTGCACTTTCCTTGATTTTCTATTCTTGATTTGCTGTTTTGATTGCTATTTTGGTGAGTTTCTTTTGATTTTCCTTTTTAAAATAAGTGTTCTAAGTTCTCCTTTAAGTTCTTCTTTATAATTTCTTGGAAAAAGCTTTGAGAAATTTTTTTCATGATTTAAAGGGGTGGCCGAATGGACTATTGATTTTGTGTAGTTGTTGTTTGCTTTTTTATTTCATGTTATTCATGGTATTTAACAAGTTTTGATGCTTTAAATCTTCTTAAAATACATAAATATGAAGTTTGTTTTGATTTGGTTGCTTGCTTGTTTCCATTATTGAGTTTTTTTATCTTGTTATCATGTTTATTTTATTTGTCTTGCATCTTTGATTTTCTGTTTTCAAAGTGTTTAAGTTTTTTTACATTTTGTTAATACATATGTTTGTGAAAATGCCTATTGGTTCTCATGCCTTTACTTTATATTTGCATGATTTAAGTATTATTCTTTAGCTATACATGTTAGCGTGTTAAGTGTTTGTGAAAATGCCATGTCCATATGGACCATTCGGCTACCCCTCTCTTATGCTTTATGTGTGCATTTTTATTATGCTAGTTGATAGGTTTTCATTTCCATGATATATTGTTGGGTATTTTGTTTAAGTATGCTATATGTTTGTGTATTTGCCATGCATTTTTTAGCTTTAGGTTGTGCTTGCATTATCATGCATTTCATGCATTTTAGACCTAGGTTACATTAAATGCCATGCAAGTTCATGTTAGGTCTAGGTTATTTTATTGATGCCATGCATTTTCCATGCCATTTAGGCTTTAAATCATGCATTTCATACATTATATTTGCTGTATTTTCATGCATTTCATATCATTGCCACATGATTTATGACTTAGACCAATCAATGGTTCAAAGTCATGCTCATTTTGAGCATACTTGTGGAAAATTAAAGAGTTGTCAAATTGATTATTTTACCTTTGTGATTTTTTTTTTTTACTTAGCCAATTTTTGCCTAACTTTTCAAAAGTGTTAGCTACTATTTGTGAGTCTTTAGAAGAGTCTCTAACATTTTTACTTTGATTTTTAACTGATTTTATCAAAGGCAAAAAAATGTGTTTTTGCAAAATAGTTTTTTCACCCAGTACTCGTACTTTCCCCTTTTTTTGGGCAGTCATCTTTAATCAGAAAATTAAGTAAATTTTTTCCTGTGTAGTTTTACATGTTCTAAGTCTCCAGTATTTTTTTAGATTTTGTTGAGTTTTTAAAAATAGGTTAAAAAATCGTGTTCTAAAACTGGACAGTGGAGTCAGATTTGAATTTAAGGAAAATCATTTTTCTGTTTTGGCTAAGTTTAGAGGGGGCTGATTAGGAAGTTTAGCTACTATCTTAGGGTAGTTTCAAAACCTTTTTAAACTCTAAAAATAATTTTATAAACCTCGGGTTATGGGTGGTCAAGTCCGGGGTTTTAAACTTAGGAAATTAGAGCCATTTAAAAAAGGTTTAGCTAGGTTTTTATTTTTTAATCTAAGTTTTCCAAAATTGTTTTCAAACAATCACAAAGTATTATGATTTTAGAATATTTAATGTGCTATATTTTCCTAAGGTAGCCGGATATGTTTTTAGATATACAGATTTCTTTAATTAAAGGAAAAAATAAATTCTCATGCATTGCATTTTCCATATTCATGCATACTATATAATATGTGATTTTGCTATGATAATTTCCATGGTGTTGTTATTATTTTTTATTTATATTTTTTGATGTTATGTTGTTTATTATATGGTTTTGAATATTTCATGATATCCTATGCTTTTTATTTAGTTATTTTTGTCATATTATTTAGCATATACTATGTTCATGCATTATTATTTTTATTTTTATTTTTATTTTCATGCATATTATATGTTAGCATTATTTCATGTTTCATGTCATTTCATATCATTTAGATTATATGCCATATCATTTATATTTGCCATGTCATTTAAATCATTTTACTTCATTTAGAATATATCATGTGACTTAGGATATTTCATTTCATATAGAATATATTATGTTACCTAGGTCATTTCATTTCATTTATAATATATCATGTGACTTAGGATATTTCATTTCATATAGAATATGTTATGTTACCTTGGTCATTTCATTTCATTTAGAATATATTATGTTACCTAGGTCATTTCATTTCATTTAGAATATACCATGTGACTTAGGATATTTCATTTCATATAGAATATATTATGTTACCTAGGTCATTTCATTTCATTTAGAATATATTATGTCACTTAGGATACTTCATTTCATTTAGAATATATCATGTGACTTAGGATATTTCATTTCATATAGAATATATTATGTCATTTAGGACATATCATTTCATTTAGGATATTTCATTTCATATAGAACATATCATGTTACCTAGGTTATTTCATTCCATTTAGAATATATCACATGACTTAGGATATTTCATTTCATTTAGAATATGCTATGACATTTAAATTATATCATACCATTTAGGTTGCATTATATTATCTAGACTTTGCTATGTCATTTATGTCACACATATTCATATTTTTTAAAATGTTTTGAAAAAGGTAATGATTTTCAATAAAATAAAGATATTCCCGAGTTAAAATAATTCATGAGTTCTTAGGATATCATCAATAATCATTAATAACGAAATATCTTCTTTAAAACGAGAATGGTTCGGAAAGTTTTCCAAACTAATAAAAATTTATATATTTTGCCACGTTTGTTGGGGAATATAGGAAAATTTTGAATTAATAAATTTCAGATTATTTTCAAATCAAAATGGAATTATTTTTCTTTAAATTGGGAATTAACTTGAAATACTAAATTTAAAACCGACTTTTTTATCGAGACTTGAGATAACACACGATTAATAAGGTACCGTTGTATACGAGAGTTATGGGGGTGCTAATCCTTCCCCACACGTAACCGAGTCCCGAACACGCTTATTTGATTTCTCTGGTTTAAAACGCAGACTTGAAATTGGTTTTAAAAATGTTTTAATTAATTTTAAAATATTTTATAAACCCGGTTTTAATAGGTGGCCGATCACACCTAGCTAAAAAAGATTGGTGGTGACTCCATGTCTTTTTCAAGGTCATTTTCAAAACCTTCATTTTCTAAGAGGAATTAAGTCGACTTTTCCTCAGTTTTTTTTTAATGTCATGCTTAACGAATAATAAAGTCTTGTGATAAGACTCGTTATATTTTTGGTTGCGACAGCTTGGCGACTCCGCTGGGGACATTTAGAGAGTCTGTCCTAGAATTAGTCGTGTTTTATCAAAGTCTCAATTTTGTTGGTTTAATTGGTGGTTAATTTTAAGTCCCACATTTTTTTTTTAAAATAAGGAGAATTTTGAAAATAATAAAATGCTCTTAAATATGTCCATATTCATGTGCATACATATTATAATTGTTCTCTGATTATTTTGGTGCATATATTCATTTATTGATTAATTGATGATTTATGTTGTTTAATTTTATCGGGGCATTTAGAATAAGGATTGTATAATAGGTGGTGAAAGATTTGTTGTTCTTCCTCACGCACTACACGTGATTTGCATAACATGAGCCCTATACCCGGGTTCCATCCCTTTAAGTGGAAATAAAGTAGCTACACTCCTGTGATTAACAATCTGCATGGGTTAGCAAAATATTTTCGGAGTATAAATTACCTAAGCTCCCATGATTAACAATCCGCATGGGCTAGGGAAATATACTCTAACGAATTGAACCCGCTTTTATCGGGGTGCCTTACTAGCCTTCACCGACGATAGTGAGAAACAATTCGAGGCATTTATAACTTTGCTCACCCACATATAATTTGTCGTAGAGCCAACATAGGCGAAGCCCTACTGAATTTTTATAGATATGCCGAAGGTAGGAACACATGGAAGGACATTTCTAACCTTTTGTTACCTATTTTACATTCCAATTAAGTTTTGCAAAATTGGGCGGTGATGAACGCACATCGTTTCTCCTGTAATAAGTTAAATACCTCGTCCCAAAGGCGTCGTAATGCTGAATTTTATTGGGATATTTGTTATATTATTTTGTTATTATTTGGTTTCTTCACCTTTACTCACTTGTTTCTTTTTCATGTATTTTTTCTGTCATCATAATGCATTGGGAAAATTATTGGCCTCGGG
Organism: Fremontodendron californicum; assembly: GCA_030761205.1. Classification (NCBI taxonomy): domain Eukaryota; kingdom Viridiplantae; phylum Streptophyta; class Magnoliopsida; order Malvales; family Malvaceae; genus Fremontodendron; species Fremontodendron californicum. The sequence goes on from JAULJL010000037.1 coordinate 9,909,037, forward strand.
ATAATCTTCAACCAAAAGGGTTTTCATGGAGGGTCAGACTAACATGGAGGGGTACGGTAGTGGTCGGAGTCAAAGCAGCGAAGAGATGGGGATTGTTTAAAGGAGGGATATATATCAGTATTGCCAGAACGGGTAGATTTAGTTTACCAGCAAAATGATCTCCGGGGGTTGATGGATATTTGGAGTCAATGGGATATGTCAGAAAAGAGGATTTTCACTCAGGTATATGGAGACATAGTATTGTTGATGCCGATTAAGATTAACAGTGAGTTGATTCGGGCTATGGTATATTTCTGGAATCCAGCATACTGATGTTTCACCTTCAACAAGGAAGACATGACACCGACCATAGAGGAATATTCGGCTTTGTTACGTATTGAGGATGCTATCCCTGATCGGATTTATTTAAAGGATTCAAAGACATTAGGGTTTAAGAAGAAATTAGCTAGGATCGTGGGAATGGATAGCAAATGGGTCGATGCACATGTGTTAAAAAAGGGAAAAGTAAGTGTATTCCTTGGGATGCTTTCCAACTTTGATCCGAAGTCACCCAAATAGAGAGACTGCTAGGGATTTTTTGCTTTAGCTGTATATGGTTTGGTTATTTTCTCGGGGACACTGGGACGTATCGAGTTGGCCATAGTTGACCTTTTTGAGAAGTTAAGACATAAGATAGATCCGTCTCTAGCCATCTTAGCAGAAACTATTCGATCTTTGGATTTTTGCAAAAGGGAAGGAAAAAGAAGATTCATGGGATGTATGCAGCTCCTATATGTTTGGATTCAGAGTCATTTTTGGAAGAGGGAGGATGTTTCTTTCAAACCATATTTGAAAACCCTAGTACCAATCAATGAGTTCTTTAAGATAGATTGGCTCGGAGACAGAAATGAAGAGCAGTGGATCAACCTTTTTCGAAATCTTAAGAGTGAATTGATAACTTGGAAAGCTCCATGGATGATTCCTATGCCGATATTATACAAATATGGAGACAAGTCAGGGGTTCCACTACTCGGGATTTGTGGAGCCGTGAGCTACGCACCTCTGTTGGTGAAAAGACAGGTTGAGTCTCGGCAGTTACACTAGTTACTCATGGACTGGCTCTATTAGAGTCACCTATGGAGAAGAAAGTTACTCAGGAAAGGTGCGGGGAATAATTGAAGCATGGAAAAAGACCCGTCAGATAAATGTAGCCAGATATGCTGACATTGTCACACCCGACTACCTAGAATGGAGAGAAAGGAGGATTAATGACAGGTTGTTGGCATCTAATGGGGAAGAAGTTCAGTTCTTGAGTTCGCCATCGAAGAAAATGCCATCAAAGTTAGAAATTGCAAGGGCAGAATTCGAAAAAGAAAAGGCCCAAATGAGCAAAAAGATTGCCCGGCTGCAAGAAGAGCTTGAGGACGTGACAAATAGTGAATCAGCTTGAGAAAGAGAAAAGGAAAAGATTAAGAGCGAAAGGGACACTGCTAAGAGCGATCTTCAAGAATTACACATGGAGAACAAGAGGTACCACTTCGAGCTCAGATTTGAGGGGACCCTTAAGAGTTTCGGAGAATGGGAGCAAGAGGTCAAAAACCTCAAGAAGGAGAAGAACTATTGGAAAGAGAGAGAAAAGCATGAGGAAGCCCGAGCCAATCAATTGGAGAAACAAGTTAAGGAAAGCTTACACGGTGATGCTTCTGCTGACATGTCAAAGGGTTATGAACAAGTAGGGGTCAAATTGAAGAGCAAGGCAATCAAAAGAGGATAGTAAAAAAGGTCCAAGATCCAAGGAAGTTACTATAGAACCGGTGTTTTGTAATAGCATTTTTGAATTAGGATAGACAAATTATCATATTGTCTTAAGCAGTGATCTTTTATCTTTGATGTATTTAGTTCCAGGAAATTAATGAAAGACCGTTTGGTTGGAATTATCTCGGGGCCAATACTTTTAAACGCATTCATCATTCATTTGTTCTTTCCTTTATATATTTTGTTTGTTTGTTCATTCATTTATTTATATTTATGATCATTCATTCATTTATTCTTTATAAATTATTCATACACTTAGTCATTTATTTATTTGTCCATTCATTTATTCTTTATAATTATTCATTCATGTTCATACACTTAGTCATTTACTTATTTGTTCATTCATTAACATTTAGTCATTTATTCATTCATTCATTTTTATAAAATAAAATAAAAAATATGTCAATAATTTTTAATTCATAGTTTGTTAAAAACTAAAGGTACAATTGGTCGCACTTAGAAAGAATCAGATATTCGACACCCTTACAATACTCGATCTCAAGCAAGAGCTATGGAAAACGATAAGCTTGCTAGAATTGAAAGGATGGAAAGAAATCAAAGAGAACTGCAGGAACAATTGGCTAAGTCTCAGGAGGAGTCATGGGAACAAATGGCCAAACTCGTGGAAATAATGAATACCATGATGAGGCAGAAATGGCCAGGGGAAAATTCAGTTACAGGAATGGTGGCAGTAAACCAGGAAGGCCGACCAGAGGTGGTACAGTAGAATGGCCAGGCATCCCAGCATGTGGGAAATGAACTTCCAACTGGGGCAGCATCCTATGTTCACATCCAACCATCGGCTGAAGCACAGAATTTTGGTCCTAAAAAAGGTAATATTGGGGTTGATCCAATTGATGTGGACGTTCCAGAATTTGAGGAACTGGCTGAAAAGGAAAGGCCAAAGATGACTGAGCTGAAGAGGGTTGAAACGACAGAATCCCAAAAAAAATATCAGCTGCTGGAGGAAAGATTGAGGGCAGTTGAAGGGGCAGAGCTATTTGGCAGTTTGGATGCCAAAGAAATGAGTTTACTGCCTGGTCTGGTGATTCCTCCAAAGTTCAAAGTACCAGACTTTGAAAAATATAACGGAAATACAAACCCATCAGCGCATCTGATCATGTACTGTCGGAAGATGACCGAACATGATAAAGATGAGAAATTGCTTATCCACTGTTTACAGGACAGCTTAACAGGGTCCGCAACTCGGTGGTATAATCAGCTTACCTGTACTAAGATCCGTTCATGCATGGATCTTGCCAAAGCTTTCATGGAACAATACAAGCATGTGACGGACATGGTGCCTGACAGTCTAACTCTGCAAAACATGGAAAAGAAAGCTACTGAAAGCTTTAAAGAATATTCTCAGAGATGGAGAGACATGGCTACACAAGTACAACCTCCTTTGACCAACAAGGAAACTACGGTGCTTTTCATCAATACCCTAAAAGCACCTTATTATGATAAATTGGTGGGGAGTGCCACTAAGGACTTTGCAGATATGGTAATATCTGGGGAGATGATAGAGTCTGCCATTAAGAATGGGAAAATGGAAGTGGATGAGTTTGCTACCCCGAAGAAGGTTTTCCCTGCAAAGAAAAAAGAGGAGACCCATGCAGTTAGCTTCAATCAGTACCCCTATGCACCTCTTACACCATATACACCTCCCAGGGCCTATACTCCTCCTACATCTTACGCACCTCCTACACCCTACATATCTTATCCGGGGTATAATCCTTACTATCCCAATATGAACCACCTTACCCAAAATCCATTCCCCTAGACCAATATACCACAACAGCCTTTTCCAACTGGCATATCCCCACATATAAATCTTCCCTAAAACACTGTCCCAAACATTCAAAGTGCTGGATGCAATGATCAATGTTCACCAAGGAATGATCAGAAACCCCAATTTGATCCGATTCCTACCACTTATGGTGAGCTATATCCTAAATTGTTGCAGAGTCAACTTATTACACCTATATACCTCAAACCTCTGACACCACCATATCCAAGGTGGTACAATGTAAATGTTAGCTGCGTATATCACGCAGGGATCCAGGGGCATTCGACTGAGGACTGTATTGCCTTTAAGAAGAAATTCCAAAGTTTGATTAATACTGGAATGGTGAAGTTCGGGACAAGGAATGGGCCGAATGTAGCAGGAAATCCACTACTCGATCATGTTGAGAATCGGGTAAATGCAGTATTGACAGGGGAAGAAAAAATGTTGAAAAGATATGTCAATGAAGTCAAGACCCCAATGTTAAAAGTGTGGGTTGAAATGGTAAAAGCGGGAATGGTGAAGGATGGTGACGGTTTAAAAATGGTTGCAAACAGGGTGGAGGATTGGTGCCCGTTCCATGGATGTAAAGGTTATATCATATAGGAATACGCGAACTTTCTAGCTAAAGTCCAAAAGATGATGGATAAGGGAGAAGCCTAGTTTTATGAAGAAATAGAGGATGAAGTAGAGGTTATTTAGAATGTGACTGGCTATGGAATAGGAAGACCTTTGATCATCTATTACGATGAACCAAAGAAGACTACTCCGATTGTTGAGGAAATTACGCCTAAGCTAATCATAGATTTGCCTTCTTTCTTTTCATACAAGGAAAACAAAACTGCACCATAGAAATATGACTGCAGCATGGTTATGCCCGGGTCTGCAAGTCAGCAAGATATTATAGGTGTGGGGCACTTAACACGACGTGGAAGGTGTTATGCCCCTGAGGTTGTTGAACAGGGATCAACAAAAAAGGATAGAGGAATGGACAAAGGGAAGAAAGCAACTAAACCAATCCATATTGAGATGGATTTGTCAAAAGAAGCAAAGAGAGAGGGTCAACTCTGGTTGACAAGATAAAAGAGCCGGTGAATGAAAAAGAGGCTTGCAAGTTATTAAAGTTCATAAAGCATAGTGAGTATAGTGTGGTTGAGCAATTGCAGCGTCAGCCAGCAAGAATCTCCATCTTATCTTTTCTATTAAACTCGGAGCCACACAGAAATGCCCTATTGAGAGTGCTGAATTAGGCATATGTGGCTAACAACATATTGGTAGAAAAATTAGACAGGCTGTTGGGAAACGTTGCGGCAGACGACCATATATATTTCAGTTATGATGAAATACCTCCCAATGGTATTGGGTCCACAAAGGCTTTTCACATAACAACCACCTGCAAGGGGCATATACTACCAAGGGTGTTTCTGGATAATGGTTCTTCATTAAATGTAATGCCCTTGGCAACCCTGTCTAAGTTGCCAGTTGATATGTCTTATATGTTACTGAGTTGCACAGTAGTCAGAGCTTTTGATGGTACCAGAAGAGAGGTAATGGGAACTATTGAGGTTCCTCTAGAGATAGGCCCATGTACCTATACGGTGAACTTTCAGGTCATGGATATTAATTCGTCCTATAATTGCTTGTTGGGAAGGTCGTGGATACATTTAGCAGGGGCTGTACCCTCATTTCTCCATCAAAAGTTAAAATTTGTGATGGAGGGCCGTTTAGTCACTGTATCAGGAGAAAAAGACATAATAGCCTCTGCATCTACTGAATCTCCTTATGTTGAACCCAATGAAGATACCGTAGAATGTTTTTTTTTGGTCTTTGGAGTTCATAAATGCTGTTTTCGTTGTTGAAAGATGAAAAATTCCAAAACCAAGGTTGTCCAAGAACACAAGGCTGGGAGTAAGAACTACAGTGGGAAAAGGATGCAGGGCTAGAAAAGGTCTTGGAAAATATCTTCAAGGGATGGCCCGAGCAATGAAAGTAGTGAGAAAGAAAGAACGGTTTGTTTTAGAGTATCTTCCGAAGGCCCATGAGAAGAAGAAAAAAGTTGAAAGGAACCGACAAAGGAGGATGGCCCGTCTCGCGGGTATGGATATTGAATGGAAACCTATGACTTTCCCACCAATCTTTCACAACTTTCGCTCTGCTGGTTTTCTATTCAGAGAAAAGAATTCAGAGGATGTACTCATAATGATCGAGCAAGCTTTTGAAAAATTCCATTTGAATAAGGGTGGGCAGATTCAGGATATGGTGATCTGCATGACTGGGAAAGAAGGGATGGAAAGTGACAATGCGAACTGGATGGTGCGACCTTGTCCACCAGGATATAGACTGACCAATTGGAGTGCGACTGAGTTGCCCATAGTTTTTAAGTCTATTCCAAAGTAATACTTTAAAAAACAATCTTAATTATCTTTACCCAGAGATATTAAGAGTTTTTTTTTTTTTCTGTAATGGGCTTTTTGTTTAAACATTTTCATTCAAAAAATAACAAGCACGATGCATTTTATTCATATTGATGTGTCCATATTCTTTCATTTTTTCTATTTATTTTGTTTTTCATTATATATATTTTCCTATATTGTTTCTTCCCCACCTATTTACAAGTGTATGGATGCGGAATATGAGGACCTTCCTGTCAGTAATTCTGAAATTGATTTTGAAAGACCCATTTGCAAAGGTGATTTTGAGGCTAACAAAGATACTGAGGATTATGGTCTACCTCCGAATCTATTAAGGAAAATAGAACAAGAGGAGAAACAAGTACTTCCTCATAAGGAATTATTGGAAATGATAAATCTGAGAAATGTTGAGGAGATAAAGGAAGTCAAAATCAAGATTTCATTGTCATCGTCAATAAAGGTGAATTGATAGGTTTGCTCCGAGAATATGTAGATGTATTTGCATGGTCTTACAAAGACATACCAGGGTTGGATTCGGATATTGTGGTTCATAAGCTCCCTTTAAGGCCAGAGTGCAAGCCAATTCAACAAAAGTTAAGAAGAATGAGGCCAAACATGCTGTTAAAGATAAAAGAGGAGGTGAAGAAACAATTTGATTAGTGGTGGCAAAATATCCAGAATGGGTGGCAAATATTGTTCCAGTACCAAAGAAGGATGACAAGGTGCAGATGTGCGTTGATTACAGAGATTTAAACAAGGCTAGCCCCAAATATAATTTCTCTTTGCCCTATATCGATACTCTGGTGGATAATATGGCGAAGAGTTCTTTATTTTCTTTCATGGACGGATTCGAGGGATATAATCAGATTAAGATGGCACACAAAATATATGGAGAAAACAATATTTGTCACTATGTGGGGAACATTCTACTATAAGGTCATGCCATTTGGGTTGAAGAATGCTGGGGCACTATATCAGAGAGCCATGGTGACCTTGTTTCATGATATGATGCATAAGGGAATTGAGGTCTATGTTGATGATATGATTGCAAAGTCACAAGGAGAAGAAGAGCATATTGTGAATCTTAAGAAGCTCTTCGAACGACTAAATTTTTTTTTACTCAAGCTAAATTCGGCAAAATGCACTTTCGGAGTCACCTCGGGAAAATTGCTGGGTTTTGTCGTCAACAAAAGGGGAATTGAGATTGACCCGGATAAAGTGAAGGCCATTCAGAATTCGCCACCTCCACATACTCAAAAAGAAGTAAGAGGCTTTTTGGGGAGATTGAATTACATTGCTCGGTTTATTTCTCAGTTAATCGACAAATGTGATCCAATATTTAAGTTACATCGAAAACGTGATCCAGGAGAATGGGATGAAGGATACTAGATCACTTTTGAAAAGGTTAAGCATTATCTATCAAACCCACCAGTATTAATGCCACCTGTTCTGGATAAACCAATGATATTGTATCTATCAGTTTATGAGAGATCCATGGGTTGTGTTTTGGGGCAGCATGATGAGACTGGAAAGAAATAACGGGCGGTTTACTACCTCAGCAAGAAGTTCACAGATTATGAGTTGAAATGTTTGTCGATAGAAAAGTTTTGTTGTGCCTTAGCTTGGACTGCTCGAAGACTCAGACAGTACATGTTGTACCACATGACGTGGCTGATTGCCAAACTCGATCCAACAGCATCTTTGTCAGGGAGGACGGCAGGATGGCAGGTTTTATTGTCAGAATACGATATTGTATATGTAAGTCAGAAAGCGATCAAGGGCAGTGCAGTGGCTGGATTGTTAGCAAGTCGGGCAGTGGAAGATTATGAGCCGTTGAACTTTGACTTCCCAGATAAAGATTTGATATAGGCTCCCCCGAAGAAGAAAGTATGGAAAATGTACTTTGATGGTGCATCCAATGCCATGGGGCACGGAATTGGTGCAATCCTCATATCCCCAGAAGAAGATTATTATCCTTTCATTGCTAGATTATATTTTGATTGTACAAACAATACTGTCGAGTATGAAGCGTGTACTATGGGTCTTCGTGCTACAGTGGACAGAAAGATCAAAGTATTGGAAGTTTTTGGAGACTCAGCCCTAGTGATATACCAGCTACGAGGAGAATGGGAAACCCGAGATACAAAGATAATTTGATACCGAGAACTCATACTAAGTATATTGGAGGAATTTGAAGAAGTGAATTTTAATTACTTCTCTTGAGAAGAAAACCAAATGGCAGATGCTCTAGCTACTTTGTCATCAATGTTTAAAGTGAATGAAGGGGCTGAAGTTGTGCCAATAAAGATGAGTATATATGAGTCTCCTGCCCACTGTCTAAGTATTGAAGAAGAAACAGATGGCCTCCTTTGGTATAACAACATCTTGCAGTACATGAAGAGTCAACAGTATCCAGAACAAGCAACAGAAAATGACAAAAGGACTCTGAGAAGGCTAGCAATGAGTTTTGCTTTAGACAGTGAGATTCTCTACAAGAAAGGAAAGACCAAGTCTTATTGAGATGTGTCGAATCTGCCGAAGCTAGGAGAATCATAAAAGAGGTCCATGAAGGGATATGTGGCACCCATGCCAATGGTCACATGCTTGCTAAGCAAATTATGAGGGCAGGGTATTATTGGTTGACAATGGAAGGAGATTGTATCAGTTATTCCTGAAAGTGTCATAAAATGCCAGATCTATGCAGATAAGATTCATATGCCACCATCGCCATTGCATGTCATGATCGCACCATGGCCGTTTCAATATGGGGAATGGATATGATTGGGCCTATTACCCTGAAAGCTTCAAATAGACATCACTTCATCCTGGTGGCCATAGATTATTTCACAAAGTGGGTGGAAGCTGCTTCTTATACGAATGTGACAAAGTCAGAGGTATGCAGATTTGTTAAGAAGGAAATCATATGCCGATATGAATTGCTAGCAAGAATCATTTTGGATAATGCTCTCAATTTGAACAATAAGATGATGAGAGAAGTGTATACTCAGTTCAAGATCACACATCATAATTCGGCACCTTACCGTCCAAAGATGAATGGGGCAGTAGAAACAGCTAACAAGAACATCAAGAAGATTGTTGAGAAGATGACTAATGTGTATAAGGATTGGCATGAGATCTTGCCTTTTGCTCTTCATGCCTATCGTACCTCAGTTCGCACTCTACAAGGGAATGCCATTTTTCTTGGTATACAGGATGAAAGCGGTGCTACCTTTTGAAGTTGAGATCCCTTCACTTCGGGTTTTGATGGAGGTTGGCCTAGAAGAGGCAGAATAGGTTAGAGCTCGTTATGAACAGTTGAATCTCATTGAGGAGAAAAGATTGAATGCAATTTGTCATGGGCAGTTGTATCAGAAAAGGATGATTCGAGCCCGCAACAAGAAGGATCACCCCACAGTTCCTAGAGGGGGAGTTGGTACTAAGGAAAATTCTCCCTATAGTAAAGGACTCGCGAAGAAAATGGGCTCCAAATTGAGAAGGACCCTATGTGGTAAAAAGAGCTTTTTCTGGAGAAGCATTGATTCTAACTCGTATGGACGAGGAGGATTTCAGAAATCACATAAATGCTGATAAACTGAAGAAGTATTATGCATGAAAAAAAAAGTGTGATGCTGTGCACATGGAAATTCGAATGATTCCAAGTATAAAAATGGAAATTTTATATATCTATCTACCCTGTGGATTGCTTTTTAATGAGAATATTCATGCTTGATATGATGAATGGCCATCTTCCATATTCCTTTGACTAAGAAGAAATTATCCTTAGTCACCCCTTTGAGCCTTAGGAATTATTTCTTTCTTTAAACCTTGATCAAGGATCACCTGCTACACTGGAGGGTAAATGCGAGGAAAAATAATAAAAAATCATGGCAAAAAGAGAGCCATTGAAAAATGTGAAATCAAAGAATAGAAAATGAAAGCCAATAAAGCAAAAAAGAAAAAAAGAAAAGAAAGTCCAAAAAAAGGACAAATATTTCAAGAATGAGCTCTCCTCAAGAAATGATCCTTGATCCAATCAACCTTAAACACATTTTGGGCCTATTTATCCTTTCTTTCTAAACCTGAGCCTTGGCCTACATTACATGCTTTAAAAGCCCATTTTGATCAAGCATGGATATTTAATTTGAAAGGTATTCTCTGAATTCATCCCATCTTTTGAATTGATATTTTTACCTTGGAAGCATTTAGAATTCTCAGATGCATGGTAGAATACAAGAAAAAAGAGAAAAAAAAATGAAAATAAAAAAAGAATGTAAAAAGAAAGGTTTAAGCCGAAAACCCGTAAAGGGCGACTTAATACCGAATGGAGGACACTTGAGTTGAAAACCCGCAAAGGGCAGCTCAGGTACTGATTAAAGTTCGAATAAATGCTCCGTGTAAAGGGGGAGAAAGTATCTGAAAATCAGAGGAAAGGGGAACAACTCAGTCTAACGTAACAACGGAAGCCGAGGGGTTACCCAAGTAAATTGCTCGTTCAAGAGAAATTTCAGATGGTTTGCAAAAGGAGGGGTCTAATATATTCCGCATCCGGGGCATCTACAACCTATAACTTTACATTTGTTTCTTATATCCTTGATATTCACTTTTACAATTTTAAAAAAACATTTGTTGCAATAAATTTTTGTTATACCTTTTATGACATTTGCTTGTTTAATACTTTCTTTCATACATTTTTAGATGCATTTTGTTTGTTATTAAATTGAATGATGATTAGTAAACATAAAAATCTTTAAATAAAGAGATTTAAAGTATTACTAAGGAATTTATTTAAATCTTAGAAAAAGTTTGGAAACCACTAATCTTAAGGGAAAATTCATCGGGTAAAGGAAAACATTGAACGTGTTGGAGACTCCATCACGAAGTCAGAAAATTTGTGAATTTCAGCGAAAGTCAAAAACTGAGACTGTTTGACAAGTTATCTTGAGTGAAGGGTTCCCTAAGTGGGGCATCAATGAACAATTGAAGACTCTGTCATGAAGTCGGATAATCTATGAACCTCAAAGAAACCATGGATTAGAAATCATGGCACAATCATTTGTTTGCATTCATTCTTAGGAAACAAACAAGTATTTGCAACTCATTCTCATCATTGCATTTAGCTAACATTGCAGGAATCATGAAAATTTTGGCTTCCCCAAATCAAACTCGTTCTGCTTCTCAAATGAGTCAAACCCCGAGATCACCGTCGAGGTATGTTCTTTTCCAAATCAAACCCCAAGACCGTCGTCGAGGTATGTTCCTTTCATTTTCAAGTTAAATTTATTTTTTTCAAATAAATCAAATCCAGGATCATTTTTATATATTTTCTTTTGTTTTAAATCGAATTCATTTTGTTTTATCAAATGAGTCGAGCCTTGAGACCACCGGCGAGGTATTTCCTTGTGTTTTAAATCAAATTCATTCTGTTTTGTCAAATGAGTTGAGCCTTGAGACCACCGTCAAGGTATTTCCTTTTGTTTTAAATCGAATTCATTATGTTTTATCAAATGAGTCGAGCCTTGAGACTACCGTCAAGGTATTTTATTTTGTTTTAAATCGAATTCATTCTGTTTTATCAAATGATTCGAGCCTTGAGACTACCGTCAAGGTATTTCCTTTTGTTTTAAATCGAATTCATTCTATTTTACCAAATGAGTTTAGCCTTGAGACGACCGTCGAGGTATTTCCTTTTATTTTAAATCGAATTCATTCTGTTTACCAAATGAGTCGAGCCTTGAGACCGTCGTCAATGTATTTTCATCATGGGTAAGGCCTCCGGGCACCATTCTTAAGACCTCCTGGCACAATTTTCTTTACAAATCGAACTCGTTTCCTTAAGACGGTAGAGCCTTGATTAGTGAGGGAATTCAATTTAAGGACAAAATCTTCTATTTACAGCTTTTTTCAACAACAAAAAAAATGAATGTTGAATGAAGAATGGAAGTGAGTGAAAACCCCTTTCCCCTTTCCTTCACATGTGATTTCACTAACCGGACAAAATTAGTATTTGTTTATCTTTGCCTGATTCCTAATTCCCAGCAATAGCCAAAGAGGGGCAGCTGTAGACACCTAATTTTGTTCGGACCACTAAAATAGGTATGTTTTCTTCCTAAATTGATGTTTCAGAATGTAAAAAGACTTTTTTCATCCTGCAGATGTTACTCCGAGACTTAGTCTAAGAAGGTGAGCATAAAAAGTCAAACTTAAAAAAGTCAACCCTAAAAAGTCAACCTCAAAAGTCAACTACTAAAAAAGTCAACCCACTTTCAAAATCAAGATTTGAATTTCAATTGAAAAATGGCAAAAGAATTTTGATAATCCGAGGTCTACATCGAAAGATATGAAGTTCAAAAGTTTGGTTACGGAGATTCAGTAGAAAGGAAACCCTAGTTCAGGAAATTTGGGAAAAAAGTGCTTAAACGATCAAATTGGTCAAAATTGAAGGTTTCAAATGAAAGATAAGCACTGACTATGGGTAATGGAGAAGTTACTTGGAAGAAAAACTGAAAGAAAAGTCAATCCGGAAGAAAACTGAGAATTAGGGTTTTTGGTGGATTTCGGTGATATTTGGAAGAATTACAGAAATGACCCGATTCGGTAAGAATAAAGCCCTTAATTGATGAGGAGTGATTAAACAAGGATAGCCCAAGGCTCAGTTTGAAGAAAATCTAAAAATCGGACTTGTTTTGAGCAAAACGGGGTTTCGGAGGCAAAAAGGCAAAATTGGAAAAATTTGGAAAAATAGCAAATGAACTCCAAAAATTCTGAAAAATTTGCAGATCTCATTCTTAAATCATTTTGAACATATTTGCGAAATAAAATCCAGATACGGAGTTCGTTTGCAAAATGGTAAAATTTCCAGTCCCCTATGTAGAAATTCAAAAGGAAAAATCCCAAAAAAATACCAAATGAGCTCCAAAAATTCTGAAAATTTGTAGATCTCTTTCTTAAATTATTTTGAAGATATTGGAAAAGAAAAATCTTGATTCAGAGTTCGTTTGCAAAATGGCCAAATCTCGGGCCCACTATGAAGTAATTCAAGCAGATAAATCTCAAAAAATATCAAATGAGTTCCAAAAATTATAAAAACTTCCAGATCATACTTTTAAATTATTTGGAAGAGATTGGTGAAGAAAATCTAGATTTGGAGCTCGTTTAAAAAAATGAGAATGTTTGGGAGCACAAAAGAGCAATTTTGGGAGAAAAAATCCAAATAAATAGCAAATGGGCTCGACAATTTTTGAAAACCTCCAGAATTCAATTTTTTATTATTTCAAAAGTAGTAAAAAAATAATTTTTGAATTTGGAGTCCGTTTGCTATTTATTTATGTTCAGGGGGCAAAAAGGTCATTTTACCTAAGAAACTGAAAAGGGCTTTTCTTGCTTTTAAAAAAAATGAAGCATGGGCTGGAAGATGATGGGTCAGTTGGCCAAGGCCCAATGGTGCGCAAATATTTTTTGATTTTTAATCAAAAGGCCAACAATGAAGAGGAAGATAGTTATATTTGTGATTAAGCCTTTGAATTTGCAACACATGGACCAATGGTTGGAGAGAGAATATATTTATGACATCTTTATGACATTGTAATTCAAGGGCTGATGATTCTAATCTAAGGGTGAGAATCCTACATAGAAGGCATCGTGGATTGAAGGCCATAGGATCAAATTTGTTGAAAAAATTTTTAGAACCTCCTAGGTTCTTCCAAGGAGCTAGCCGGCCACTACAAGGGGGGAGGGGTTCTCTCTTTCATTTTCAGTCTAATCACATTCTGATTTTTGCTGAATGCTCTCCATTTTTGAAAGACAAAAAGAAAAGTTTAGAAAAGAAAAGAAAGTTAGAAGAGAAAAAGCTTGCAATATAGCTTCTAGAGGTTGCTTTAAGCACCATACTTTTGCATTTTCCTTGATTTTCTATTATATATTTGCTGTTTTGATTGCTATTTTCGTGAGTTTCTTTTGATTTTCCTTTTTAAAATAAGTGTTTTAAGTTTCTCCTTTAAGTTCTTCTTTATACTTTCCTGGAAAAAGCTTTGAGAAATTTTTTTTTCATGATTTAGAGGAGTGGCCGAATGGCCTATTGATTTTGTGTAGTTGCTGTTTGCTTTTTTATTTCATGGTATTTAACAAGTTTTGATGCTTTAAATCTTCTTAAAATACATAAATATGAAGCTTGTTTTGATTTGGTTGGTTGCTTGCTTATTTCCAATGTTAAGTTTTTTTTTTTTATCTTGTTATCATGTTTATTTTATTTGTCTTGCATCTTTGATTTTCTGTTTTCAAAGTGTTTAAGTTTGTTTTACATTTTGTTAATACATGTGTTTGTGAAAATGCCTATTGGTTCTCGTGCCTTTACTTTATAATTGCATGATTTAAGTATTATTCTTTAACTATACATGTTAGTGTGTTAAGTGTTTGTGAAAATGCCATGTCCATATGGACCATTCGGCTACCCCTCTCTTATGCTTTGTGTGTGCATTTTTATTATGCTAGTTGATAGGTTTTCATTTCGATGATATATTGTTGGGTATTTTGTTTAAGTATGCTATATGTTTGTGTATTTGCCATGCATTTTTTAGCTTTAGGTTGTGCTTGCATTATCATGCATTTTAGACCTAGGTTACATTAAATGCCATGCAAGTTCATGTTAGGTCTAGGTCATTTTATTGATGCCATACATTTTCCATGTCATTTTGGCTTTAAATCATGCATTTCATACATTATATTTGCTATATTTTCATGCATTTCATACCATTGCCACATGATTTATGACTTAGACGAATTAATGGTTCAAAGTCATGCTCATTTTGAGCATACTTGTGGAAAATTAAAGAGTTGTCAAATTGATTATTCTACCTTTGTGATTTTTTTTTACTTAGCCAAATTTTTCCTAACTTTTCAAAAGTGTTAGCTACTTTTTTTAGTCTTTAGGAGAGTCTCTAACATTTTTACTTTGATTTTTAAATAATTTTATCAAAGGCAAAAAATTGTGTTTTGGCAAAATAGTTTTTTCACCAGTACTCGTACTTTCTCGATTTTTCTGGGCAGTCATCTTTAAGCAAAAAAATAAGTCATGTTTTTCTTGGGTATTTTTACATGTCCTGAGTCTCCAGTATTTCTTTTAGAGTTTTTTGAATTTTTAAAAATAGGTTAAAAAATCGTGTTCTAAAACTGGACAATGGAGTCAGATTTGAATTTAAGGAAAATCATTTTTCTGTTTTGACTAAGTTATTTAGAGGGGGATGATTAGGAAGTTTAGCTACTATCTTAAGGTAGTTTCCAAACCTTTTTAAACTCTAAAAATAATTTTATAAACCTCGAGATAAGGGTGGTCAAGTCCGGGATTTTGAACTTAAGAAATTAGAGCCATTTAAAAAGGGTTTAGCTAGGTTTTTATTTTTTAATCTAAGTTTTCAAAAATTGTTTTCAAGCAATCACAAAGTATTCTGATTTTAGAATATTTAATTTGATATATTTTCCTAAGGTAGCCGGATATCTTTTTAGATATACGGATTTCCTTAATTAAAGGAAAAAATAAGTTCTCATGCATTGCATTTTCCATATTCATGCATACTATATAATATGTGATTTTGCTATGATAATTTCCATGGTGTTGTTATTATTTTTTATTTATATTTTTTGATGTTATGTTGTTTATTATATGGTTTTGAATATTTCATGATATCCTATGCTTTTTATTTAGTTATTTTTGTCATATTATTTAGCAAATACTATGTTCATGCATTATTATTTTTATTTTCATGCATATTATATGTTAGCATTATTTCATGTTTCATGTCATTTCATATCATTTAGATTATATGCCATATCATTTATATTTGCCATGTCACTTAAATTATTTTATTCCATTTAGAATATATCATGTGACTTAGGATATTTCATTTCATATAGAATATATTATGTTACCTAGGTCATTTCATTTCATTTAGAATATATCATGTGACTTAGGATATTTCATTTCATATAGAATATATTAAGTTACCTAGGTCATTTCATTTCATTTAGAATATATTATGTTACCTAGGTCATTTCATTTAGAATATACCATGTGACTTAGGATATTTCATTTCATATAGAATATATTATGTTACCTAGGTCATTTCATTTCATTTAGAATATATTATATCACTTAGGTCATTTCATTTCATTTAGAATATATTATGTCACTTAGGATATTTCATTTCATTTAGAATTTATCATGTGACTTAGGAGATTTCATTTCATATAGAATATATTATGTCACTTAGGACATATCATTTCATTTAGGATATTTCATTTCATATAGAATATATCATGTTACCTAGGTTATTTCATTCCATTTAGAATATATCATATGATTTAGGATATTTCATTTCATTTAGAATATGCTATGACATTTAAATTATATCATACCATTTAGGTTGCATTATATTATCTAGACTTTGCTATGTCATTTATGTCACACATATTCATATTCATATTTTTTTTTAAATGTTTTGAAAAGGGCAATGATTTTCAATAAAATAAAGATATTCCCGAGTTAAAATAATTCATGAGATCTTTGCCGGGTTTGCTGAGGAGGATATCATCAATTATCATTAAAAACGGAATATCTTCTTTAAAACGAGAATGATTCGGAAAGTTTTCCAAACTAATATAAATTTCTATATTTTGCCATGTTTGTTGGGGAATATAGGAAAATTTTGAATTAATAATTTTTGTATTATTTTCAAGTAAAAATGGAATTATTTTTCTTTAAATTTGGAATTAACTTGAAATACTAAATTTAAAACCGACTTTTTTATCGAGACTTGAGATAACACACGATTAATAAGATACCGTTTTATACTGGCATTGTGGGGGTGCTAATCCTTCCCCACACGTAACCGAGTCCCGAACCCGCTTATTTGATTTCTCTGGTTTAAAACGCAGACTTGAAATTAGTTTTAAAAATGTTTTAATTAATTTTAAAATATTTTATAAAACCAGTTTTAATAGGTGGCCGATCACACCTAGCTAAAAAAGATTGATGTCGACGTCATTTTCAAAACCTTCATTTTCTAAGAGGAATTAAGTCGACTTTTTCTCGGTTTTTTTTAATGTCATGCTTAAGGAATAATAAAGTCTTGCGATGAGACTTGTTATTTTTTAGGTTGCGATAGCACTATCATATGAATTCCCATTTGAGGCATCATTTATAGATTCTAGTAGATATATGGAGAATAATGATGGATTAACGCATGAATTGTTGGGGCATGCACACACAAAAATGCAAAAAATGAGTGTTATATCATGCATTTACGAAATTGAATATGGTTTCAAAAAAAACCTTTTCAATATTTTCTTCTAAGGAATGACTCTTCAGTTCAAGTAGTTATGTTTGAGATGAGAAATGGCCATCTTATCCATTCACAAATATAAAAATTATTCCCTTTGCTACCCCTTTAAGCCAAAGAAATTCTTTTTCTTTGAACCCTGATCTAGTATCACCCTCCACACTGGGAGGCAAATGCGAGGATGGATTTTTTCAAAGACCGCAGATAAACAAGTTCGAACTCAAAGATAATACGAGGCAAATAGAGTTCCCAAATAAGCACGGGCTTACTCTGTCAAAGCGAAAATGCACAAGAAAAAGAAAACAAAATTGTAAAAAAGATGGCAAAATGAAAGCCCACGAACAAACGAAAAAAGAAAAAGCAAAAAATCAAATGATGAAAGGAGAAACTCAGAAAGGACAAATGCTTCAAAGAAAATCCTCCTCATGAAATGATCCTTGATTCGATCACCCTTAAACACATGTTTGGGCCTATCTATCCTTTCTTTCTAAACCAGGAACCTTGGCCTACATCACCTGCTTAGAAAATACCGTTTTGATCAAGCATGGCTATTTAAATTGATGAGTTATTCCTTGAGAAATTGACGAGGCTTCGATCTCATTTTTGGGGTAAAACTATTCTTTTGGATAAGTTTTGAATTCTTAAATGCATGGTGAATCATTCAATGAAAAAATAAAATGCAAAATGGAAAGAAAGAGACTCCAGGGTGAAAACCCAAAAATGGGCGGTCTAGAGTAAAATGGGGAAATTTTTGATGCCATTCATGGTTTTGCCGAGAACGTAACAAAAGAGAAAGTCATTTTGAAGAAACCGAGGAACATATGGGAATTCCTGAATATCCCAAACTGTCGACTCTCATTTGGAGGATTGACTCTGAAAACTAGACTTGTTTTTCCCCTCCAAATTGACATTCCAACCTTGAACATCCAGGCTAACCTTGACGCTTGTCAAAACGCTATGATTTAGAAGTTAAAAGAATGTCAAATTTGTTTGATCTTTGAGGAATTCATGTTTTATTAAACATGTTCCATTTGTAAGCCAAGAAAAGGCATACATTTCCTGTTGTGAAGTTTTCTTAGATCAACCAAAATCTTGCTGCACCAAGCCTTTCAACTCAATTTGAAAAACCAAATTGACATTCAAAAAATTTCTAACAGTGATCATCAGTCTTCAAGAGATTTGAATGTGACGCATTATGAGGATAACATTTTTGGCTAAAAAGTTTTCAATAAATGAGCAAAAAGAAATGGGGAAAACAAGGGAAAAAATTAGAATATTCTTGAAGTAACCATCTCTGAATAAAAATGATGTTGACATGAGACGAGGGTTCTTCTGACTCAAAGGTATGGAACGACTAAGGTAGGTTTTGACTCTTAGAAATGTGTAGAAGAAATAGACATTAGGCAAACAGACTTATATGGATAAGAGTTTGAAAACTACCGGGACAAGGAGATAACCAAGGATTTGAAGAGAAATGATCTCTTATGGGGGCGTGAGTGTTCAGGCTACACTCTGATTTGAAAAAGAAAAATGAATTGTAGAGGCTAAGCCAAATTCAAGAAATCCAATCGGGGAGATTTGCATTTGCATCATTCATGAGAATTTGCATCATCGCGATCTTTGCATCTCAATTAGTTCATGAAGCATTAGCATCAGTCGTAGGCATTTGCATTATTCGAGCAAATTGCATCTGTAGACACCTAATTTTGTTCGGACCATTAAATCAGGTATGTTTTCTTCCTAAATTGATGTTTCAGAATGCAAAAAGACTTTTCTCATCCTGCAGGTGGTACTACAAGACTTAGTCTAAGAAGGCAGACAGAAAAAGTCAAACTCAAAAAAAGTCAACCTCGAAAAAGTCAACCCCAAAAAATTTAACTACTGAAAAAGTTGACCCACTTTCAAAATCAAGATTTGAATTTCAATTAAAAGATGGTGAAAGAATTTTGATAATCTGAGGTCTACATTGAAAGATATGGAGGTCGAAAGTTGAGTTACGGAATTTCAATAGAAAGGAAACCCTAGTTCGGGAAATTTGGGGAAAAATGCTTGAACGATCAAATTGTTCAAAATTGAAGGTTCCAAATGAAAGATAAGCACTGGCTATGGGTAATGGAGAAACTACTTGAAAGAAAAACTGGAAGAAAAGTCAATTCAGAAGAAAACCAAGAATTAGTGTTTTTGGTGGATTTCGGTGAAATTTGGAAGAATTATAGAAATAGCCCGATTCGGTAAGACTAAAGCCCCTAATTGATGAGGAGTGATTAAACAAGGATAGCCCAAGGCTCAGTTTGAAGAAAATTTGAAAATCAAACTTGTTTTGAGCAAAACTGGGCTTCGGGGGCAAAAAGACAAAATTGGAAAATTTGGGAAAAAATAGCAAATGAACTCCAAAACTTCTAAAAAGTTTCATATCTCATTCTTAAATCATTTCGAAGAGATTGGCAAAAGAAAATCTTGATTCAAAGTTCGTTTGCAAAATGGCCAAATCCCGGGTTTACTATATAGAAATTCAAAAGGATAAATCCCGGAAAAATAGTAAATGAGATCCAAAAATTTTGAAAATTTGCAGATCTCATTCTTAAATAATTTGGAAGAGATTGGTGAAAGAAAATCTTGATTCGGAGTTTGTTTGCAAAATGGCCAAATCCCGGGTTCACTATGTAGAAATTCAAAAGGATAAATCCTGAAAAAATAGCAAATGAGCTCCAAAAATTATGAAAACTTCTAGATCACATTTTTAAATTATTTGGAAGAGATTGGTGAAGAAAAATATGGATTCGGAGCTCGTTTACAAAATGGAAAAAGTTTGGGTGCATTAAGGGGCAATTTTGGAAATAAATCCGAAATAAATAGCAAATGAACTCGAAAAATTTTGAAAACTTCCAGAATTAAATTTTTTATTATTTTTGAAGTATTGAAAAATAATATTTGAATTTGAAGTCTGTTTGCTATTTATTTAGGTTCGGGGGTCAAAAATATCATTTTATTGAAAAAATCGAAAAGGGCAAATTTATAATTAAGAAAAATACGAAAGATGTAGGATTTGCTGAGATAATTCCTCCCTTGGTCAGCCAGCATAGAGGAGAAGAAGGAAGCTTGATCAATTTAATTCCTTAGTCTCTCTCAAGCTCACATACTACCACTAGCACCTTGCAAATGGTCCCCCCTTCATCCAACGGCTTAGGTGCCTTGTAGGAAAGTTGAATACACCATCCAATGGCCAAGTTTAAATGCCAAGATGACATTTTTATTTTTCATGAAAGAACCCTCATCTAATGGCCAAGAATGGAAAAGCACAATTCATCCAAAGGTGGACATCTATTCGGCCAAACAAGGAAGTGTATGGGATTGTTCCTTTTCATCCAATGGCTTAGGCCATGTATAAGAGCTGAGTACACATTTTAAGGTCTGGGATTAAATGCCAAGATGACATTTTTATGTTGTCATGAAAGAATCCTCATCCAATGGCCAAGAATAGAAGAGCATAACTTATCCAAGGGTAGGCACTCAAAAGGCCAAGCAAGAGAGTGCATGGGATTGGTTCTCATTTTCATCTAGGGGCTGAGGTTATTACAAGGGTTGAGTATACATCTTAAGGGCTGCTATCAATTGGCAAGATGACATTTTTATGTTGTCATCAAAATATCTTAAACTAAAGGCCAAGATTGGAGGAAAAAAGTGCAAAAATTCATTTAATGTTGGAGGGCCATTCGGCTAAGAGGAAGGAGGAAAGGGAATGTTTGATTTTTTTCCATATAGGCTGATCAATCGAGAGGGGAAGTCAGTAGCTAATTTAAAAAAGAAACGGTTTTGAAAGAGAAAAGAAAGGTTTTCAATAGAAGAGCTTGAAGGTAGTCATCTGTACCAAGCTCTAGCATAGTTTTCTTCTTGTTTTCCATGGTATTTTTTTGATTTTCTATCTTGTTTTCCTACTACATTTCTCATAGAAATCAAAGTTTTAAAAGGTTTATTTAAATTTTCATCTCTTATTCTTCATAAAAAAATGGTTGAAACTAATTTTTTTTATAAGATTCTTGCTTTGGCCGAATGTAGCATGAGTGATTGCCTTGATCTTTCTTTTTTTTTTTTTTAATTCTTTGCATGATGTTGTGGGAAACATGATTTTTGAAGGGTTTATTTAAGTATTTTATTTTCTAATTTTTTACAAAAAAAATGAAGCAAAAGAGGTTGAAATGGCTACATGATCTTGGCAAGACCAAGTGACCATAGTTAGGGGAGAGGCTATGCCCATTTTGACCTACCATGAAGCTCACCTTAATTTTGTTGTTTAGCATGGTTTATTTCCTAATTTTTGAAATGGAAAGGCTTCATGATCTTGGCAAGACCAAGTGATTATGGTTAGGTGAGAGGCTATGCCCATTTTATACCAACCATGGAGCTTAAGTTTCCTTGTTTTATTTACTAGTTTTGCTTGTTATTTTCTTTGCATGTCTATGCTTAATTTTTTATATGTTCTTTACATTATATTCTATGCTATATTTGCTTCTATATTTCTTTACAATGCTTAATAATTTTTCCTTGTAGGTTCGGCTTTTGTGTTCATTGGAATCATATTGTGCATTTTTTCATATATCATGTCTTATATTATAAACATGTTTGTATTTTATATTTGGTCATATGACCATTCGACTACTCCATTTTTCTATGCCTTGCATGTGCATTTTCATCTTGCTTCTTGACTTGTTTGCATCTCCATGCCATGAGTTAGCATATCTTGATATTTAGTATGCCTTGCATGTGCATTTTCATCTTGTTTTTTGGCTTGTTTGCATTTCCATGCCATGAGCTTGTGTATTTTGATTTTAGTATGTCATATGCTTGTGAAAATGTCATGACATTATGTATCTTGATATGATTTGTCATGTACTTGTGTCATTTATTAGATAGGATTACATTAAAGTACCATGTGACCATTTAGCCTCTTCATGCATTCCTTGCCTTGTCATGCATTTGCATTTTGTTTAGGTAACATGCTTTGCATTATCATATGTTGAAATTGTGCATTAGTTTCTGCTTGTTCGAGCATTAGTATTAGGTTTATTGGTCATTGTATGTTCATAGTATTTCTATGCATTCTCCTTATATTTTAGGTCTAGGCCATATTGGTATTGCCATGCATATTAGGTCTTAAATCATATTTGTATTGCCATGCATTGCTATGCTACTTAGGTCTTGGTTACATTAGCATTTTCATACATATTCATAACATTTAGGTCTAAGTCATATTTGCATTATCAAGCATTGCATGCATATTAAGTTAGGATAGCATTTATTGCCATGCAAACTTATGCTAGGCATTTAGGTTATTTTGAATTGTCATGCATTTCTTTTACCATTTATGCTTTAGACCATGCATTTCATACATTTCATTTGCTGTATGTTCATGCATTCCACGTCATTTCCACTTGATTTTTGACTTAGGCCAATTAATGGCTCAAAGTCATGCTCATTTGAGCATACTTGTGGAAAATTAAAAGGTCATCAAATTGATTATTCTATCTTTGTGATTTTTTTACTTAGCCAATTTTTTTCCAAGGTTTTTAAATGTTTTAGCTACTATTTTTAGGTCTTTAGGATGACCTCCAACAATTTTTACTTTGATTTTTAAATGACTTTATCAAAGGCAAAAAATGTGTTTTGACAAATCAGTTTTTTTCACCCAATACTCGAACTTCTTTGATTTTTCTGGGCAGTCATCTGTAATAAAAAAATTAATCCAATTTTTTATCATGTAGTTTTACATGTTCTGAGTCTCCAATATGTTTTTTAGATTTTTTTGAATTTTTAAAAATAGGCTAAAAAATGGTGTGTCAAATTCGGACAGTAGAGGCAGATTTGAATTCAAAAGAAAAACAATGGTTGAATTTGGCTAAGGCATTTAGAGGGGGTTGGTTAGAAGCTTTAGCTACTATGTTAGGATAGTTTCTAACCCCTTTTAAACTTTAAAAATTATTTTATAAATCTCGGGTTAAGGGTGGTCAAGTCCGGGATTTTAAACTTAGAAAATTAGAGCCATTTTAAAAGGGTTCGGTAGGGGTTTTAAACTTCATTCAAGTTTTTCTTTTGTTTTCAAACAATCACAAAGTTTTGTTTTTAGAAAATCTAATGTGACATATTTTCCTAAGGTGGCCAGATATCTTTTTAGATTTACGGATTTCTTTATTTAGAGGAAAAAAATACATTTTCATGCATCATGTCCATGCATTTTATTTAATATGTGATTTTTGCTATGATATTTTTCATGGTATTATTATTAATTTGAGTTACATTTTATGATGTTATATTGTTTTCCATATGATTTTGAATATTTCATGCTATCCTATATTTTTTATTTTTTATTTAGTAATTTATTTTTGTCACATTATTTAGCATATACTATGTTCATGCATTTTTATTTTATTTTCATGCATATTTTATGATAGCATTATTTTATGTTTCATGTCATTTCTTGTCACTTAGATCATATTCCATGTCATTTAGGTTATATTATTTAGAATATGTCATGTAATTTAAAATTGTCATGTCATTTAAATCATTTTATTTCATTTAGAATATACCTTGATACTTAGGATTTTCATTTCATCTAGAATATACTATGCCATTTAAATTATGTCATATCATTTAGGTTGCATTATATTATCTAGACTTTACTATGTCATTTTATTTATGTCATACATGTTCATATTCATTTTATATATTTTTTTTTAAAAAAAAAGGATAATGATTTTCAATAAAAAATAAAGATATTTTCGAGTTAAAATAATTCATGAGTTCTCTACCGGGTTTGCTGGAGGGAATATCATCAATTATCATTAATAAAGGAATATCTTCAAAAAAATGAGAATGATTCGGAAAGTTTTCCAAATAAATAAAAATTTCTATATTTGGCCGATTTTGTCGGGGAATATAGGAAAATTTTGAATTAATAAAATTACGGATCATTTTCAATTAAAAATGGAATTATTTTTCTTAAAATTGGGAATTAATTTAAAACACCAAATTTAAACCCAACTTTTTACTAAGACTTGAGATAACACACGATTAATAAGGTACCGTTTTATTCAAGCATTGTAAGGGTGTTAATCCTTCCCCGCACGTAACCGAGTCTCAAACTCGATTCTTCGATTTTCTCTGGTTTAAAATGCAGACTTGAAATTGGTTTCAAAAATGTTTTAATTAATTTTAAAATGTTTTACAAAATCGGTTTTAATAGGTAGCCGATCACACCTAGCCAAAAAAGATTGGTGGCGACTCCATGACTTTTTTCGAGGTTGTTTTCAAACCCTCATTTTATTTCAAGAGGAATTAAGTCGACTTTTCCTCGGTTTTCTTTTTAATGTCACGCCTAACGAATAATAAAGTCTCGTGATGAGACTTGTTGTTATGTTACGTTATTTTTTTAGGTTGCGACAACTTAGCGACTCCACTGGGGACATTAGGGAGTGAGACCTACAATTAGTCATATGTTATCAAAGTCTCGATTTTGTTGGTTTAATTGGTATTTAATTTTAATTCCCATATTTTTTTAAATAAGGAGAATTTTGAAAATAATAAAATGTTTTTGAATATGGTCATACTCATGTGCATGCATTTTATTATTGTTCTCTAGTTATTTAATGTTGTATATTACAATTGCTTGTTGGTTAATGTGTTACACTATTCTTGAATTTTTTTTAATAAATTGTTGGGGTATTTAGAATAAGGATTGTAGAATAGGTGGTGAAAGGTTTGTTGTTCCTCCACACACACTCACTTGCAATTGCATAACATGAACTCTCTACCCGGGTTCCGTCCTTTTAAGTGGAGTAAAGTAACTACGCCTTTGATAAGTGCTTAATTTCATACATTTTCCTATTTAATTTCCTTACACTTTGTGCTTTGATTCTTACTTCCTTGACATTTTACTAGGTTTTTATGCTTTGTAGGTATTTTGGAGGAGATGAAGTCAAAACATGTCAATTAGGATGTTAAAGAACTTACAAAATCACAATCACAAGATGGAAAAAGAGTTGGGAGTCAAAAAGATCAAATTCTTGGTGCAAAGCAAGAAGACAGATTTGACCTCCGGAGCTTGTTGCTAAGAAAACATGACGTTGGGCTCTTTATTCGAAGAAAATTCCTTCTTGACTTTTGAATATCACTTGATTACCTTTCCAACGGTTGTTCATGGGCCTAAATCGGATAAGAAATGGTCATCCAAATCGGCATTGGAATAGCTACCTAAACAACCCTAGTGGCAGAAAATACGCTAGCCGCAAATCACATTTTTTTCTTAATACCCTAGCTGACATTTATGTTTATCCTTGTCAAAGAAGGATTAGTGGCAGTCAACTTGCATTAATTGCATTAATTGCAAGTATCTTTCCTTAAAGCTAATCCTAGTCAAAGTAGGAGAATTAAATCAGCCAAGACTTTCCTTCCTTACACTTACTTTGGCTGCAAGAATAT
Source organism: Fremontodendron californicum (assembly GCA_030761205.1). NCBI lineage: Eukaryota > Viridiplantae > Streptophyta > Magnoliopsida > Malvales > Malvaceae > Fremontodendron > Fremontodendron californicum. The sequence goes on from JAULJL010000037.1 coordinate 9,934,830, forward strand.
AATCTCTCTTCATTAAAGAGTGCTTTGACTAAAACTTTCCTACTTTATTCAAACTTGGCTGCCAAGGCTTATATCTTTCCTTAAAACACAAAAGTCAGCCACTTTTCCTTAACTTTAGCCACAAGTCAGCATTTATTGAAGGGAGAGAGCTGAAATTCACTTGTTTGATGCCCTAGCTATTGCCTATAAATAGAGAACAAGGGGGCAAACGAAAATACACTTCCCCAAGCATCAAAGTTCTGATTTCTTCTTTGTTTCTTTGTTTTTGAGAGAGCAATAGGCTGGATAATTAATATTCTTCTTCTTTTTCTTCTTTCTTTGTTTCTTTTATTTTCTTCTTAGATTCTCTTTAATTTTATGTTTATGTTTACAATGCCTATTCTAGGCTAAACTTTTATTTGGTTAAGGGTGATTTCAAAGCCCTAGAGATGTTATGTAATTAATTTTCAGAATCTATCTATCATTGTTTTCTATCAAAGTTGCTTATGTTCTTCCATTAAAATTGTTCATGATGATGTTTTGATTTGTTTAGGTGGCCAACTTGATAAATCTTGATAATTGTCTAATGCTAGTTTAGGAGTCTTGATTCGTCTAATTGTCTTGATTTCCTATTCATAAGTGGCAATTTGTGATTAATGATTATGGTCAGGTTTTCAATAATTGCAAAGTGGAACATAACCTAAGTTGAACAATCCGAGCTTATGTGTTTGTTGCTTAGATCAACCTATCTTTCTCATCATAAAGCTGCTATTAAATTGAACTTAGAGAGCTTATTCTAGGTTGTTTGATAGTTAGAGATTAAATAGAGAGCTTGTTCTATTTAACAACAAACTAAGGAAAGATTGGGGTAACAGAGCTTGTTGTTATCTACGGTTGTTAACTTTGATAGCTAATTAATGTTGATAGATATGAAATTGATTCTTAATGATGTCTAGTGGTGGAGAATGAAACCTTAACCATATTTTTCATATTTGATTCTTCTTAATTACTTGTTTTCTTATTCTTATTGTTAACTTTAATTTAAATCCGATTTCAAAATCCCCTTTACTTTTGTTTACTTGTTTTTAAGTGATAAACTATTAACTTATAAACTAAAACCCAATCCCTGAGGAATCGACCCTTGCTAATCACTATACTCTACAATTAATTCTTTTTAAGTGCAAGGTTAAATAAGATACACTCTTTTGAGTGCATGATCCTCCGTATGGGCTAGTGAAACACTTCTGGAGTATAAAGTGCCTAAAGCCTTCGTGATGATCCTCCGTATGGGTTTAGAAAAATATACTCTAACAAATTGAACCAGCTTTTATCGGGGTGCCTTACTAGCCTTCACCGGCGATAGTGAGGAGCAATTCGGGGCCTTTAAAACCGATTCACCCTCGTATAGTGAACCTAGGCGAAGCCATGTCGGATTTTCGTTAGATACACCGAAGATAGGAACACATGGAGGGACATTTCTAACCTTTTATTACCTGTTTTACATCTCAAATAAGTTTTGTATACCGGGCAAAGATGAAGGTACATTGCCCGTAATAAGTTTCATAATCCGCCCCGAAGGCATCATGATGCCTAAATAAGTTGATACTATTGGGGCAAATTTTCATCAACTTTTTGAAATTGAAAATATAAAAAAATTTAAAACATTTTGCATATCTCAAATTTCATGCATATGTGAATAGAGCATGTACATTCATGGTTGCATTTTCGATCTCATTCTTTGCAATAAACAGTTGGTAATAATCTCATTTGATGATTTCATAAACCAATAGTGTTACATGAACTTTTGCATATTGTATTATAGTAGGATCCACTATCCCGGAATTCTTTTGAAAATAATATGTTCGGTTTTTCATAGAGAAAACATGTTTCAAAAAAGTCAAAGATTAAATTTGGAGGCAAATCTTGCATAATGAGATTTTTGAATAATCAAGATTTAGGTCCCACCATTTTCGTGTAATCATTGATTTCTTTGTATATACCTTTGTGTTAATTGATTTATTCTTTGCATGTACCATTTTGACATCATGTTACAGTCATAGCATGTATAGTCACTCATTGTAGAACACGTTTATGACATGCATGGTCATTATTTGTATATACTTGCGCATCAATTTATTCATTTTTTAAATGCATCATGTTTGACATTAGATTGCATCCATGGCATACATAGTCATCGTAATTTCTCTGTATATGTTCATGCATTAATCATCAATATATTCATGCATATAGAAATAGAGCATGTACCTTCATAATTGTATTCTTGATCTCATGACATTTTCATTTGCATGAAAGGGGTTCGAGATATGAGGAAAGAATCGGAGGAACGATTGGGTGCTTTGGAACATAATCAAGAGGAATTTAGGCATGAAATCTGGGAAGTGAAAGAACAACTCGCCAAATTGTTGAAAATGTTTGAGGATATGGGTAAGAGTAAGGGGGAACTTTCTCAGGGCTCTGCATCGCCTTCGGATCAACCAAAACTATTAGGTCCAGAACATACAATCCTTGCTGGATCTTGCACTTGTCAATGCCACAAAGGTTGCAATCCTGATGAAATTATGGACAAGATCGTGAAAATAATTAAACCTGAGAGCTTGATACCAAGGATAGAAACCTCAGATCCCAAACAGTCCCTGCAATTGGTCCTAGGTCCAAACTAGTATCCTCACCCTACTATGGCCCAATTGTCCACTAGGAGGATCACTACGGGACCCTTGAATCCCACTCCACCACCAACTGGCAGTTGGTACTATTTCCCTCATCAATCACCTTATCAAGCATCCGAGATAGGAACCTCAAATTATGTACAACCTCCAAGGGTCCCGTGTCCAACGTTCCTTGTTATTCCGCCATCTCCCTATGTAAACACTCCGGTTCAGACCTTAGTACCACCACCCAGTGCCCCAACTCCTAGGCCATGTGCGACTAAGAAACAACCCAAAAACAAGACTCAATAGCAGTATGATCCCATTCCAATCAGCTACAGAGAGTTTCTCCCTATACTAATCCAAAATCACATGGTTGGCTGTATCCCGCTGAAACCCCTGTTACCACCATATCCAAAATGGTATAATCCAAATTCAAGATGTGATTATCACTGTGGAATTGCTGGTCATATCATTGAAGATTGTATAGCCTTCAAAAAGAAAGTGCAATCTTTTATAGAGATTAAGTGGATCGATCCAACGACACTGATTGATAGAGGGCTGGGAAAGCATAATTAGGATTGGGAGATTTACAGCAATGATGTAGAAAGACTTCGGTCTGATATGATGTAGTAGGATTTCACTTTTTCAGTAGCCGGCTCTTATAGCCTTAGGATGCTAGGAAGAACAAAGTGTTTGTAAAGACAGTTTTAACCACTACTCAAATTTTGAAAACATGGTTTATACCATTGTGAACGTTGATGTGGAAATGAATTGGTTGTGCTTCAAATTTATGAGATGTTGATGATTAAGTTCCTTCGATTCTTATTTCCTCCGTGGTATCTTCCTCTTTACATTTTGCATCCGATCAATTATTTGTCATACTATACATTCATAAATGCATCTTGGTAGCATCAGGTGGTATTCATGACAAACATAGTCAACATGATTTCTCTATATGTTCATGCACTAATTTGCTTATTACATACATCATGTTAGCATTAGGTCGCATTCATAACACACATGGTCAGCATGAGTTTCTTTGTATATACTCTGTGTCAATCATTCATTGTTTACATGCATCATAATTGACATCGTGTTGCATTCATAGTGTATACGATCATTGATTGGGAAATACGCTGAAATATACATGGTCATTCATTGCATATATCCATGCATTGATTTATTTATTCTCTGCTTGCAGCATGTTGGCATCATGATTGCATTTATTACATATATAGTCAGTATGTTTTCATTGTACGTGTCCATACATCATATTTTTTAGGTTTCACGTACATCAAATTGCATTCATGACTCTTTCATCATGACATACATTTGGGGAAATAAAACAGAAGTTGGCTTGGCTTTAAGAGTCTTTGAAAGAATTTCCCTTTCAAATCAGAGGTATAAGAAGTACTGAGTACCTTTTCAATACAGGCTAGTGCTATGGAAAATGAACAAGTTACCCGAATGGAAAGAATGGAAAGGGTACAGGAAGAATTCCAAGAACAACTGGCAAAGTCTCAAGCAAAATCTAAGGATCAAATGACTAAATTGATGGAGCTGATGTCCACCGTAATCAAGGGAAAAGGATACACTAAAAACTTTGCCGCCAGAGAAGGGTTAGAGACACAAAAGGGTCAAAATGAAGTCGTAATGATGGATGCCGAGAACACAATTAACCCCGTCAAGGTCCTAAACTCAGATGATCCAGCTGAGCAGGTAAAATTGAAAGTGGTTGCAGTAAATGAGGTAGAGTTGACAGATTCCCAAGGGAAATATCAATTGCTAGATGAAAGGCTCCGGGCAATAAAAAATAGAGACGTATTTGGGAGTGTGGATGCGAAAGAACAATGCTTGGTCCTCGATTTTGTCATTCCTCCTAAATTATAGGTCCTTGACTTTGTGAAATATGATAGGACGACTGATCCGTCAGCCCATATCACTATGTTTTGCCGAAAGATGACAAGTCATATAAATAATGATAAGCTTCTGATCCACTACTTTCAGGATAGCCTCGACGGGTCTGCAATTAGGTGGTATGGTCAATTGAGCAAGGATCAGATTCGCTCTTGGAATGATTTGGCCATGACTTTTCTAAACCAGTACAAGCATATGATCGACATGACACCTTACCGTCTCACCTTGCAAAATATGGAGAAAAGAGCTCATGCTCAGAGGTGGAGGAACACATCCACCCAAGTACAACCACCTTTGACACAAAAGGAAATCATCGTCCTTTTTGTGAGTACACTACGGGCCCCGTACCACGGTAGACTCATCGGCAATGCCTCGAAGAATTTTACGGATATGGTAATCTCAGGGGAAATGATTGAGAATGCTATCAAGAATGGGAAACTTGAAGGAGAAGGAACATCCAATGTCGAGAGAAATAGGGTACCTAGAAAGAAAGAGGAAGATGTCCAAGCTATAGGAGATTTCGTCCCATATTCCCAATTTCCCTCATACCAATCATGTTATCCTACTGAGATATCTCCAAGCCTTTATCCTTACCCACCACCCAAGCACCTAATCCTATACCAGTTCTTGCAACAAGGCCTACTTCTAGAAAACGATCGCGGGATAACCAAAAAAGAATTCCAATCCAATCCCTGACCTACTTCCATTACTAATAAAGAATCAGTACCTTACCTCGGTACCTTTGAAAATAGCTCCAATCCATCAGCAATGAGTTATGACCCTGACAGCAAGTGTGATTATCACCTGGGGATAATTGGGCATTCAACTCAAAAATGCAGACAACTAAGGGAAAGGATTGAAAGTCTTATCCGCGATGGTATTTTGACACCGAAGCTTATCAATTAGTGGAAGGTTGCTTTGCCGTAAATCAGTTTCTTTCAGGGTTTTAGTTGGAGAATTACTACCTTCGAAAGATGTCAATAGGAGCATTTTGATACATGTAGTTTTATTCCTTATGATGAAAACACTTGTCTCATGTCAACATCCATATGAATAAAATGAATTTTGAATTTTAAATGCTAACTGTATGTTGTGTTTTAACAATAATTTGAATTTGCAAAAACAAGCATTAAGGAAGTTTTAATAATGGATAATATCGAGAATAGTGATGATCATTGTTACAAATGATCCAATATCGTATCCCCTCTCTTTTAGGCTTTCCTAGGCCTAAATCCCTTGAACCATAACCACTTGGAAAACCTAATGCTTCAAGGAATATGAGTGATTGAACTTCATAAAACCATTGTCATCATAGAATAAGCAAAGATGTAGATCTTAGTCTAGGCTATGAACAAAGGAACGAACTTTTTGAAATTTTTTCGAACTCCTTAAAATTCAAACAAATGAGACATTCTTTCAAGAATTTAGATCATGGTAATTTGGTGTGTGTCAAGGTTGCGCCAAAACCATTCATGACATTTTCAACAACCACAAAACACTAATTGCCCAAACATCATTTCATGATTGACACCCTGGGGCACAATGATTAAACTAGATTATCCCATGTCCCAGAGAAAACCCATTTTTGGGCCATATTTTCCTTGTCTCTTCAAAGAACTCAGAATTGAAACTCAGCCTTTTCAAAATAGACCTAGACTTGCTATGTTCCTCGTTGATACAAATTCTCATGGTTAATCAAATCGGGGCATCATATGTGGAAATGATGAATATATGCTGAAAAAGGATGGGACTAACGCATGAATCAGTGGGGCATGCGACAAAAAAAAAAAAGAAAAAAGAAAAATTGTGATGTCATGCATATGAGAATTCAAATGATTCCAAAGTGCAAAATGAAATTTTGATTATCTATTCCCTTTGGGGATTGCTTTTCAATGAGAATATTCGTGCTTGATATATTAAATGGCCATCTTTCATATTCCTCTCACAAAGAGAAAATTATCCATAGTCACCCTTTTTGAGCCAAAAGAATTCTTTTTTCTTTGAACCCTGATCAAGGATCAGCCTCTACACTAGGGGGTAAATGCGAGGAAGGATCACTGAGAAATGAGTCCTAACTCAAAGACAGATACAAAGCAAATTGAGCCCCGAATAAATATGGGTCCATTCTGTCAAAATAAAGATGCAAGAGAAAAACAAAAACAAAAGAAAAAAGTGTGAAAAAGTATGGCAAATGAAAGCCAAAAGCAAGGAAGAAAAAGGGCAAAAGTAAAAAGAAAAGAGAATGTCCAAAAAAGGATAAATGCTTCAAAGAAAATCCTCCTCAAGAAATGATCCTTGATCTGATGACCCTCAAACACATATTTTGGGCCTATTTATCCTTTCTTTCTAAACCCTGAGCCATTGCCTACATTACGAGCTTTAAAAGTCCATTTTGATCAAGCATGAATATTTAATTTGAAAGGTTTTTCCTCAGATTTTATAATATCTCATCGAAAATTATCATTTCACTAAGGAAGAATTTAGAATTATCAAGTGTATGGTAAAAAAAAAAAAAAAAAAAAAGAGAAATATTGGAAAGAATGGGACTCTAGGGCGAAAATCCAAAAACGGGCGGTCTAAAGTAAAATGGAAATTTTTGATGCCATCTACGATAGTGCCGATACCACAAAAGAGAAGGTCATCTTAAAAAAGTGGTCATCGAGGAACATCTAGCAATTCATGAACCTCCTAAATCGTCAACTCTATTTGGAGGATTGACTACAAAAACTAAGATTTTTTCCCTCCAAGATTAAACTTTCCAGTTTAAACATCCCAGCCAATCTTGATGCTTGTCAAAATGCCTTGATATGAAAACTAAAAGAAGGTTGAATTTGTTTGATTCTCAATGAATTCATGATTTATAAAACCTGTTCCATTCGTGAGCCTAGAAGGGACATACATTTTGTTACGAAATTTTCTTTGATCAACCAAAATGTTGTTATACCAAGCATTGCCAATTCAAATTGAAAAACCCAGATTGGCACTTAGAGAAATTTTTAACAATGATTATCAATCTTCAAAAGATTTGTACATCACACACTGTGGGGTTAATATTCTTGTTCAAAAGTTTTCAAAATGAGAAAATAAATAAAGATATTTTTTGAAATACCCATTTTTGATGTTGACATGAGATAAGGGTTTCTCTAACCCAAAGGTGTGGAACTACCAGGGTTAATCTTGATTCCAAATATGAGAAGAAGAAGAAGAAATAGAACCCGGCAAGCAGACTTCTGTCAATAAGAGTTTGAGAACTGTTGGGGCAAAGGAAATAGCCAAAGATTGAAAAATGAATTGAAGTTATACTCTTATTTGAAGAGGAAAAATGAATTGGAAAGGCTAAGCCAAAGTCTAGAAAAATGATCAGGGGCATTTGCATCTTTTCATTAAGTATTTGCATCATTATCGATCTCTGCATTTGCATCATGTAGAAGCATTCTGCGCGTTGTCAAATCCTTGCATTTGCATCATTTAGAAGCATTTGCATAATGCCAATCTTTGCATCTACATCATTCTATGAAGTAATTGTGTTAACTCCAATTTTCGCATTTGCATCATATAGAAGCATTTGCACAGTGTTGACCTTTGCATCCTTCTGAGAAGTAATTGCGTTATTTGAGGATCATTTGCATTTGCATCATTTAGAAGCATCTGCATCTTATTCAACATCTGCATCAATAAGCATTTGCATCAATCTAAGCCATTTGCATATACATCACGAAGCATCTGCATTTTATCCAACATCTGTATCTGCATAAAAACCATTTGCATCAATTCAAAACATTTACATTTGCAATATGAAGTATGTGCATCCTGTTAATCATTTACACCAGCATCAAAAAACATTCACATCTTCTCAAAATCTTTAGGTTAATTTCCAACAATTCTTCAAAGATCATTTTTAAGACCTCCGGGCACCATTTTTTAAAGACCTCTGGGCATCAATTTTCCAAATCAAAGATCAGACCTCTTGGCACCATTCTTAAGACCTTCGGGCATTATTTTTAAAGTCGCATATAGTGTATTTTTCCAAATCATTCTGAAGACCTTCGGGCATCATTTTTAGAGTCGTATACAGCGCATTTTTTCCAAATCACGGGTAAGGCCTCCGGGCACCATTCTTAAGACCTCCGAGCATCATTTTTAAAGTTGCATACAACGCATTTTTTCCAAATCATGGGTAAAGCCTCCGGGTACCATTCTTAAGACCTCCGAGCATCATTTTTAAAGTCGCATACAGCGTATTTTTTCCAAATCACGGATAGGGCCTTCGGGCACCATTCTTAAGACCTCCGGGTATCATTTTTAAAGTCGCATACATCTCATTTTTTCCAAATCACTGGTAAGGCCTCCGGGCATCGTTCTTAAGACCTCCGAGCATCATTTTTATAGTCGCCTACAGCGCATAGTTTCTCCTTTTAAATCACGGGTAAGACCTCCGGGCACCATTTTTAAAAACCTCCGGGCACCATTTTTAAAAACCTCCGGGCACAATTTTCTTCTTTTACAAATCGAACTCGTTTCCTTAAGATAGGTCAAGCCTTGATTAGTCAGGGAATTCAATTCAAGGACAAAATCTTCAATTTTTAGCTTTTTAAAAAAAAAATGATGAAAAATTGATGATGATTGAAAACCCCTTTCCCTTTCCTTCACATGTGATTTCACTAATTGTACAAAATTAGTGTTTGTTTATCTTTGCCTGATTCCTGATTCTCAGCAATAGCCAAAGAGGGGCAGCTGTAACCTAATTTTGTCCGGACCACTAAATCAGGTATATTTTCTTCCTAAATTGATGTTTCAGAATGCAAAAAGATTTTTTCATCCTGTAGTTGGTACTTCGAGACTTAGTCTAAGAAGACAGAAAGAAAAAGTCATACTCGAAAAAAGTTAACCCCAAAAAAGTCAACTACTGAAAAAGATGACCCACTTTTAAAATAAATATTTGAATTTCATTTTAAAGATGGTGAAAGAATTTTGATAATTCGAGGTTTACATTGAAAGATATGGAGGTCGAAAGTTGAGTTACGGAATTTCAGTAGAAAAGAAACCCTAGTTTAGGAAGTTTGGGGAAAAGTGCTTGAACGATCAAATTGTTCAAAATTAAAGGTTTCAAATGAAAGATAAGCACTGACTACGGGTAATGGAGAAGCTACTTGAAAGAAAAACTAAAAGAAAAGTGAATTCGAAAGAAAATCGAGAATTAGGGTTTTTGGTGGATTTCGGTGAAATTTGGAAGAATTACATAAATAGCCCGATTCGGTAAGACAAAAGCCCCTAATTGATGAGGAGTGATTAAACAAGGATAGCCCAAGGCTCAGTTTGAAGAAAATCTAAAAATCGGACTTGTTTTGAGCGAAATCGGGCTTCGGGGGCAAAAGGGCAAAATTGGAAAATTTGGGAAAATAGAAAATGAACTTCAAAAATTTTGAAAATTTGCAGCTCTCATTCTTATATCATTTCTAAGAGATTGGCGAAAGAAAATCTTGATTCGGAGTTCGTTTGCAAAATGACCAAATCCCGAGTTCACTATGTAGAAATTCAAAAAGATAAATCCCGAAAAAATAGTAAATGAGCTCCAAAAATTTTGAAAATTTGCAGATCTCATTCTTAAATTATTTGGAAGAGATTGGTGAAAGAAAATCTTGATTCGGAGTTCGTTTGCATAATGGCCAAATCTCGGGTTCACTATGTAGAAATTCAAAAGGATAAATCCCAAAAAAATAGCAAATGAGCTCCAAAAATTATGAAAACTTCTAGATCACATTTTTACATTATTTGGAAGATACTGGTGAAGAAAAATATGGAATCGGAGCTCGTTTACAAAATGGAAAAAGTTCATGTGCATTAAGGGGCAATTTTGGAAATAAATTCGAAATAAATAGCAAATCGACGCGAAATTTTTTGAAAACTTCCAGAATTAAATTTTTTATTATTTCAGAAGTATTGAAAGAAGAAAATCTGAATTTGGAGTCCGTTTGCTATTTATTTAGGTTCGAGGGTCAAAAAGGTCATTTTACCAAAGAAATCGAAAAGGGCAAATTTGTAATTAAGAAAAATACGAAAGATGTAGGATTTGCTGAGATAATTCCTCCTTTGGTCAGCCAGCATAGAGGAGAAGAAGGAAGCTTGATCAATTTAATTCCTTAGTCACTATCAAGCTCACATGCTACCACTAACACCTTGCAAATGGTCCTCCCTTCATCCAATGGCTTAGGTGCCTTGTAGAAAAGTTGAATGCACCATCCAATGGCCAAGTTTAAATGCCAAGATGACATTTTTATTTGTCATAAAAGAACCTTCGTCTAATGGCTAAGAATGGAAGAGCACAATTCATCCAAAGGTGGACATCCATTCGGCCAAGCAAGGAAGTGCAGGGGATTGTTCCTTTTCATCCAATGGCTTAGGCCATGTACAAGAGCTGAGTACACATGTTAAGGTCTGGGATTAAATGCCAAGATGACATTTTTATCTTGTCATGAAAGAATCCTCATCCAAAGGCCAAGAATAGAAGAGCACAACTCATCTAAGGGTAGGCACTCAAAAGGCCAAGCAAGGGAGTGCATGGGATTGGTCCTCATTTTCATCTAGGGGCTGAGGTTATTACAAAGGCTGAGTACACATCTTAAGGGCTTCTATCAATTGGCAAGATGACATTTTTATGTTCTCATCAAAATATAATAATCTAAGGGCCAAGATTGGAGGAAAAAAAGTGCAAAATTCATCTAATGGTTGGAGGGCCATTCGGCCAGGAGGAAGGAGGAAAGGGAATGTTTGATTTTTTCCATATAGGCTGATCATTTGAGAGGGGAATTCATTAGCTAATTTAGAAAAGAAAAGGTTTTGAAAGAAAAAAGAAAGGTTTTCAATAGAAGAGCTTGAAGATAGTCATCTCTACCAAGCTCTAGCATAGTTTTCTTCTTGTTTTCCATGGTGATTTTTTGATTTTCTATCTTGTTTTCCTACTACATTTCTCATAGAAATCAAAGTTTTAAAAGGTTTATTTAAATTTTCATCACTTCTTCTTCATAAAAAAATGGTTGAAAATATTTTTTTTTTTTATAAGATTCTTGCTTTGGCTGAATGTAGCATAAGTGATTGCCTTGATCTTTTTTTTTTCCTTTTTTGCATGATGTTGTGGGAAACATGATTTTCGAAGGTTTATTTAATTATTTTATGTTCTGATTTTTTACAAAAAAATGAAGCAAAAGAGGTTGAAATGGGTACATGATCTTGGCAAGACCAAGTGACCATGGTTATAGGACAGGCTATACCCATTTTTACCTACCATGAAGCTCAACTTAATTGTGTTGTTTAGCATGGTTTATTTCCTGATTTTTGAAATGGAAAGGCTTCATGATCTTGGCAAAACCAATTGATTATGGTTAGGTGAGAGGCTATGCCTATTTTATACCAACCATGGAGCTTAACTTTCCTTGTTTTATTTACTAGTTTTGTTTGTTATTTGCTTTGCATGTCTATGCTTAATATTTTATATGTTCTTTACATTATCTTCTATGCTATATTTGCTTCTATATTTCTTTTCCATGCTTAATAATTTTTCCTTGTAGGTTGGGCCTTTGTGTTCATTGGAATCATATTGTGCATTTTTTCATATATCATTTCTTATATTATAAACATGTTTGCATTTTATATTTGGTCATATGACCATTCGACTACTCCATTTTGCTATGCCTTGCATGTGCATTTTCATCTTGCTTCTTGACTTGTTTGCATCTCCATGCCATGAGTTAGCATATCTTGATATTTAGTATGCCTTGCATGTGCATTTTCATCTTGCTTTTTGGCTTGTTTGCATTCCTATGCCATGAGCTTGTGTATTTTGATTTTAGTATGTCATATGCTTTTGAAAATGTCATGACATTATGTATCTTGATACGATGTGTCATTTACTTGTGTCATTTATTAGATAGGATTACATTAGAGTCATTTCACCAAGGAAACCAAAAGGGGCAAATTTGTAATTGAGGACAATATGAAAGAAGAAGGAATAGCTGCGATTTTTTCTTCCCTTGGTCAGCCAACATAGAGGAGAAGAAGAAAGCTTGAACAATTTAATTCCCTAGTCACTATCAAGCCACATGCTACCACTAACACCTTGCAAATGGTCCCCCCTTTATCCAATGGCTTAGGTGCCTTGTAGGAAAGTTGAATGCACCATCCATTGGCCAAGTTTAAATGCCAAAATGACATTTTTATTTATCATAAAAGAACCCTCATATAATGGCCAAGAATGGAAGAAAAAAGATGAGCACAATTCATCCAAGGGTGAGCATCCATTCGGTTGAGCAAGGGAGTGCATGGGATTATCTCTTTTCATCCAATGTCTTAGGCCATCTACAAGGGATGGGTACACATGTTGAGGGCTGGATTTTATCTACAAGATATCATTTTTATGTTGGCCTCATCCAATGACCAAGAATGGAAGAGCACGACTCATCCAAGGGTAGGCACTCAAGAGGGGCAAGCAAGGGAGTGCATGGGATTGGTCCTTTTTTGCATCTAAGGGCTAAAGTTACTATAAGTGCTGAGTACACATCTTAAGGGCTGCTATCAATTGGAAGATGACATTTTTATATTGTCATCAAAATATCTAAATCTAAAGGCCAAGATTGGAGGAGAAAAAGTGCAATTCCCATCCAAGGGCTAGGGGGCCATTCGGCCAAGGCTAAAGGGAGAAGGATGTTTTCATTTTTTTTAGGAGTTTTTTTGGTTGGAAACAGTAGCTAATTTTGCAAAGAAAAAGGTTTTGAAAGAAAGGGAAAAAAAATGTTTTTAGTAGAGAGCTTGAAGGTAGTCATCTCTACCAAGCTCTAGCCTAGCTTTCTTCTTCATTTCCATGGTGTTTTCTTGATTTTTCTATCATGTTTTCCTACTACATTTTTCATAGAAATAAAGTTTTTTAATGTTTACTTATGTTTTCATCTCTTCTTCTTCTTTAAAATGGTGGAAAACAATTTTTTTTTTATGGTTTCATGCTATGGCCAAAAATGTCACATTAATTTGCCTTGTTTTTCTTTTTTTTTTCTTCCTTGCATGTTGTTGTGAAAAATGATTTTTACAAGTTTTTTAGAGTATTCTAAGGTTCTGATTTTTTACAAAATATGAAGCAAAAAAGGTTGAAATGGCTAAATGATCTTGGCTAGACCAAGTGACCATGGTTAGGAGAGAGGCTATGCCCATTTTTACCTACCATGAAGCTCACCTTATTTTCTGTTTTACATGGTTTATTTTCTGTTTTATTGAGATGGAAAGGCTTCATGATCTTGGCAAGACCAAGTGATTATGGTTCGGTGGGAGGCTATGCCCATTTGATACCAACCATGGAGCTTAACTTTCCTTGTTCTACTTACTAGTTTTGCTTGTTATTTGTTTTACATGTCTATGTTAAATCTTTTGTATATATGTTCTTTACATTATTTTCTATGCTATATTTACTTATATATTTCATTTCCATGCTTGATATTGCATCCTTACATATTCGGCCATTGTTTTTCATATGCTCATGTTGTGCATTTTTTTTCATGTATCATGTCTTACATGTTTGCATTTTCTTGGTATTGTTCCATGACCATTCGGCCACCCATTTTGTATGCCTTGCATGTGTATTTTCATTTTGCTTCTTAACTTGTTTGCATCTCCATGCCATGAACACATATATTCTGATTTTAGTATGCCATGTGCTTATGAAAATGCTATGATAAAAATGCCATCATATTGTTCCATGACCATTCGGTAATCCCATGTTTGTTTGCCTTGCATGTGAATTTTCCTTTTGTTTCTTAACTTGTTTGCATTTTCATGCCATGAGCTTGTGCATTTTGATTTTGGTATGTTATATGCTATTGAAAATGTCATGACATTATGCATTTTAATATGATTTGCCATGTACTTATGTCATTTACTAAATAGGATGTATTAGAGTCTCATGTGATCATTTGGCCTCTTCATGCATCCCTTGCCTTGTCATGCATTTGCATTTTGTTTAGGTAACATGCTTTGCATTATCATATCTTGAAATTGTGTATTAGTTGCAATTTGTTCCAGCATTGACATTAGTTTCATGAGTCATTGTATGTTCATAGTATTGCTATGCATGTTCATTACATTTTGGGTCTAGGCCATATTGGTATTGCCATGCATATTGAGTCTTAAATCACATTGGTATTGCCATGCATTACTATGCTATTTAGGTCTTAGGTTACCTTAGCATTTTCATGCATATTCATAACATATTAGGTCCAAGTCATATTTGCATTATCATGCATTGCATGCATATTGAATTAGGATAGCATTTATTGCCATGCAAATTCATGCTAGGCATTTAGGTTGTCTTGAATTGTCATGCATTTCCTTTACCATTTAGACCTTTAGACCATGCATTTCATACATTTCATTTGCTGTATGTTCATGCATTCCATGTCATTGCCACTTTATTTGTGACTTAGGCCAATTAATGGCTCAAAGTCGTGCTCCCTTGAGCATACTTGTGGAAAATTAAGGAATTGTCAAATTGATTATTCTACCTTTGTGATTTTTTTTACTTAGCCAATTTTGTCCAAGGTTTTTAAAATGTTTAGCTACTGTCCTTAGGTCTTTAGGATAATTTCCAATAATTTCTACTTTGGTTTTTGAATGAATTTATCAAAGGCAAAAAAATATGTTTTGACAAACAGTTTTTTTCACCCAGTACTCGAACATCTCCAATTTTTCTGGGTAGTCATATTTAATCACAAAATTAAGCCAATTTGTTCTCGTGTAGTATTACATGTTCTGAGTCTCCAGTACTTTTTTTAGATTTTTTTGAATTTTTAAAAATAGGCTAAAATATCGTGTGGCAAAACCGGACAGTAGAGGCAGATTTGAAATCAAAAGAGGAATAATGGTTGAATTTGGCTAAGGCATTTAGAGGGGGTTGGTTAGAAGATTTAGCTACTATCTTAAGGTAGTTTCTAAGCCTTTTTAAACTTTAAAAATGATTTTTTAAATCTCGGGTTAAGGGTAGTTAAGTCTAGGATTTTAAACTTAGGAAATTAGAGCCATTTTAAAGGGGTTTGGTAAGGGTTTTAATTTTTATTCAAGTTTTCCTCAAAAATGTTTTCAAACAATCACAAAGTTTTGTTTTTTTAGAAAATCTAATTTGACATATTTTCCTAAGGTAGCCGGATATCTTTTTAGATATACGGATTTCTTTATTTAGTGGAAAAAATACATTTTCATGCATTGCATTTTCCATATTTGTGCATTTTATTTAAATGTATGATTTTTGCTATGATATTTTTCATGATATTATTATTATTATTTTAATTCACATTTTATGATCTTATATTTGTTTGCCATATGATTTTGAATGTTTCATGATATTCTATGTTTTTTATTTAGTTATTTTTGTCATATTGTTTAGCATATACTATGTTCATGCATTATTATTTTTATTTTCATTTTCATGCATATTATATATTAGCATTATTTTAATTCCATGTCACTTATTGTCATTTAGATCATATTCCATGTCATTTAGGTTATTTTATTTATAACATGCCATGTCATTTAAAATATGTCATATCATTTAAAACTGTCATGTCATTTAAATCATTTTATCTCATTTAGAATATACCATGATACTTAGGATTTTTTTATTTTACCTAGATTATACTATGTCATTTGAATTATGTCATATCATTTAGGTTGCATTATATTATCTAGATTTGCCATGTAATTTTATTTTATTTATGTCATACATGTTCATGTTCATATTTTTAAATGTTTTGAAAAAGACAATGATTTTCAATAAAAATAAAGATATTCCCGAGTTAAAATAATTCATGAGTTCTCTACCGGGTTTGCTGGAGAGAATATCATCAATTATCATTAATAAAGGAATATCTTTCTTTCAAAAAACGAAAATGATTCGGAAAGTTTTCCAAATGAATAAAAATTTCTATATTTTGCCAATTTTGTCGGGGAATGTAGGAAAATTTTGAATTAATAAATTCCATATCATTTTCAATTAAAAATGGAATTATTTTTTTTTAAATTGAGAATTAACTTGAAATACTAAATTAAAAACCAACTTTTTACCGAGACTTGAGATAACACACGATTAATAAGGTACCGATTTATACAGGCGTTGTGGGGGTGCTAATCCTTCCCCGCAACGTAACCGACTCCCGAACCCGCTTCTTTTATTTCTCTGATTTATAACGCAGACTTGAAATTGGTTTTGAAAATATTTTAATTAATTTTAAAATGTTTTATAAAACCGGTTTTAATAGGTGACCGATCACACCTAGCTAAAAAAGATTGGTGGCAACTCCATGTTTTTTTACGAGGCCGTTTTCATACCCTCGACCTTTTATTTCAATCTAGAGGAATTAAGTCGTCTTTTCCTCTGATTCCGTTTCCCCCTTACTGGAACAGGTCCCAGCGATCGGGATCACGTATCGACACTTTTGTTTTTCTAGAGGAATTAAGTCGACTTTTCCTCGTTTTTTTTAATGTCACGCCTAAGGAAAACGAATAATAAAGTCTTGCGATGAGTCGTTATTTTTTTTTAGGTTGTGACAGTTTTGTTTTTAGAAAATCTAATTTGATATATTTTCCTAAGGTAGTCGGATATCTTTTTAGATATACGGATTTCTTTGTTTAGAGGAAAAAATACATTTTCATGCATTGCATTTTCCATGTTCATGCATTTTATTTATTATTTGATTTTTGCTATGATATTTTCCATGGTATTATTATTACTTTGAGCTACATTTTATGATGATATATTGTTTGCCATATGATTTTGAATATTTCATGCTATCCTATATTTTTTATTTAGTTATTTATTTTTGTCACATTATTTAGCATATACTATGTTCATGCATTTTTATTTTATTTTCATGCATGTTTTATGATAGCATTATTTTATGTTTCATGTCATTTCTTGTCACTTAGATCATATTCCATGTCATTTAGGTTATATTATTTAGAATATGCCATGTCATTTAAAATATGCCATATCATTTAAAATAGCCATGTCATTTAAATCATTTTTTTTCATTTAGAATATACCATGATACTTATGATTTTTCATTTCATCTAGAATATACTATGCCATTTAAATTATGTCATATCATTTAGGTTGCATTATATTATCTAGACTTTGCTATGTCATTTTATTATGTCATACATGTTCATATTCATTTTTTTAAATATTAAAAAAAAAAATAGGATAATGATTTTCAATAAAAAATAAAGATATTCTCGAGTTAAAATAATTCATGAGTTCTCTATCGGGTTTGCTGGAGGAAATATCATCAATTATCATTAATAAAGGAATATATTTCTTTCAAAAAATGAGAACGATTCGGAAAATTTTTCAAATAAATAAAAATTTCTATATTTGGCCGATTTTGTCGGAGAATATAGGAAAATTTTGAATTAATAAATTTTCGGATCATTTTCAATTAAAAATGGAATTATTTTTCTTAAAATTGGGAATTAATTTAAAACACCAAATTTAAAACCAACTTTTTACCGAGACTTGAGATAACATACGATTAATAAGGTACCGTTTTATACGGGCATTGTGGAGGTGCTAATCCTTCCCAGCACGTAACCGAGTCCCGAACCCGATTCTTCGATTTTCTTTGGTTTAAAACGCAGACTTGAAATTGGTTTTAAAAATATTTTAATTAATTTTAAAATGTTTTACAAAATCGGTTTTAATAGGTGGTCGATCACACCTAGCCAAAAAAGATTGGTGGCAGCTCCATGACTTTTTCCGAGGTTGTTTTCAAACCCTCATTTTTTTTCAAGAGGACTTTTTCTCGATTTTTTTTAATGTCACGTCTAACGAATAATAAAGTCTCGCGATGAGAATTGTTGTTGTTATGTTACGTTATTTTTTTAGGTTGCGACAGCATCATTTCTAAGATCATTGCATTTTCATTATTGCTTGGTAACTACAGTTACACCATTCATGGATCATTTTCATAAACACGTAAACAATTAAAGACAATTCAAGGATATTTGCATTTGCGTCATTGTTAGTCTTTGCATCTGCATCATTTCATTCACAACAATTCGAGGATATTTGCATTTGCATCATTCATGATCAGTTGCATCATTGTTAATCCCTGCATCTGCATCATGTCATGAAACATTTGCAGTATCCGAGGAAATTCGCATTTGCATTATTCATGAGCATATGCATCTTTGTTAATCCCTGCATCTGCATCATTTCATGATGAATTTACAACAATTCGAGGATATTTGCATTTGCATCATTCATGATCGTTTGCATCTTTGTTGATATCTGCATTTGCATCATTTCATGAAGCATTTACAATAATTCGAGGATATTTATTTGCATTTCCATCAATCATGAGCATCTGCATTATTGTTAATCTCTGCATCTGCATCATTTCATGAAGCATTTGTAATAATTAGAGGATATTTACATTTGCCTCCTTCATGTTCGATTGCATCATTGTTAATCTCTGCATCGGCATCATTTCATGAAGCATTTGTAACAATTCGAGGATATTTGCAGCATCTATGATTGTTTGCACCATTGTTAATCTCTGTATCTGCATCATTTCATGAACCATTTGCAATAATTCGAGGATATTTGCATTTTGCATTATTCATGAGCATTTGCACATTGTTAATTTTTGTATCTACATAGTACACGAGCATTTGGATCATTATGGGTAGCAGCGTTTGCCTCTAGGGAACATGCATTGTAGAGAACTATGTTACTCCAACTCTTCACTTTTTTTTGAAATATTCATGTTTGACACCCGTGTCCGACGCATATCCAGACATGAGTATGAGAATATGATCCTCCAAGTACCCTCCAAATATATGAAAATCTTAGAAAAATTAAACGTACTCATGTTTAACACTCACACCTAAATCCGAGTAACATAGATAGAGAACACAGATACTACATGAATGCGATTTTCGATTTTGTGCTTAATTTGAGTTACTATAGAGAAATAAATTTACATCTGCAAAAAGTTTCCTGTTAGCATTTAGTGAATAATTTTATGCTTGCTACTCATTTATCCCCTTAATTCATTTTGGTAGTGGCTATAATTTGTTTGCACTCATATAACATTCTTAGCTGTACTGGTTGGTTCTGCTGTATCAATATAGTTATGAGCTTGTCATGTCATTTTTTGTTTTTGCAGGCAGTGGCAAACTCTACATCAACAACTTTCTTACGTATAGCTGGCAATGAATTGATTCAAAAGTACTTGGGAGATGGTCCCAAATGATTAAGGCAGTGGCAAATTCTACATCAGCCTTTAACTCCCTTGTTTCTGCACTCCTCAAGTGTAGAATGCCCCCCCCATTTTCTTCTATTAAGGGTTTGGATTCAAGTCAACCCGGTCCAGCTCAAAACTTAGTGACCACTAATGAGGGGGAAAATAGCAAATTTTCGGAGGACAAGATTGAAGATGCGAATGGTGATGATACGGAGAGTTATGTAGATGAATCTTAAAAAAAGACGAATATCAGACGGAAGAATGAATCAAGCTTTA
Source organism: Fremontodendron californicum (assembly GCA_030761205.1). NCBI lineage: Eukaryota > Viridiplantae > Streptophyta > Magnoliopsida > Malvales > Malvaceae > Fremontodendron > Fremontodendron californicum. Next base: position 9,954,949 of record JAULJL010000037.1, read on the forward strand.
AGTGCCCAGAAAAAGTCAAGGAGCATTATTGACATTGAAGACCAACTGCTCGACAAAATTTCCGAAAGAACAAAGAACCAAAAAGGAAAACTGGGGAAGAAAAAGCTTGTAAGAAAAGAGGAAATACTAAATCAGGAAGTGGCCAATGATTCTTTGTCAGATGGAGATTTTCTGAATTGCAACAAGTTGTACTGCAGGAGCGAAGCTATTGACACTCGGAACCTGGGGAAACTTCTAGGTTGATTGCTAATTATGAGGAAGAGGTAATTTACAGCAAACTTGAAGCAATGGAGGAAAGAGATAGGAGACGTGAGGTTTGATTGTTTTCAGATTGTGGGTATGTTATGAACCACTTATCAGTATTTCCTTATTTGCATTTTATGTATGCGTTTTATTTAGTTTGTTCTGCGTTTTGGAAAGTTTAAACAATTGCTACTGATGCACCCAAAAGAGTGTATCTTATTTAACCTTGCACTAAAAAGATCAATTGTAAGTATAATGATTAGCAAGGGTCGAGTCCTCAGGGATTGGGTTTTAATCTATGAGTTATTAGTTTATAACTTACGTTCAAAGAAAACAATAAAAGAAAAGGGGTTTTTGAAGCCAGATTTAAACCAAAGTAAATAATAAGAATAAGATGCAAGGCGGTATAACCAGCCAATAAAAATATACATACTAAATTAGGCGGTATAACCAGCCAATAGAAATAAAACAAAGTTAATATACAAATTAGGCGGTATAACCAGCCAATAAAAATAAATATACTTTTAAAAATAAGCAAACTAGAAAAGTAAGAAAACAAGTAAGTAAGAAGAATCAAATATGAAAAATATGGTTAAGGTTTCATTCTCCACCACTAGACATCATTAAGAATCAATTTCAGATCTATCAATATCAACCAACTATCAAAGTTAACAACCGTAGATAACAACAAGCTCTGTTATCCCAATCTTTCCTTAGTTTGTCGTTAAATAGAACAAGCTCTCTATTTAATCTCTAACCATTAAACAACCTAGAATAAGCTCTCTAAATTCAATTTAATGGCAGCTTTATGATGAGAAAGATAGGTTGATCTAAGCAACAAACACATAAGCTCGGATTGTTCAACTTAGGTTATGTTCCACTTTGCAATTATTGAAAACTTGACCATAATCATTAATCACAAATTGCCACTTATGAATAGGAAATCAAGACAATTACACGGATCAAGACTCCTAAACTAGCAATAGATAATTATCAAGATCTATCTAGTTGTACACCTAAATAAATCAAGACAACATCATGAACAATTCTTGTAGAAGAACATAAGCAACTTTGATAGAAAATTAATGATAGATAGAATCTGAAAATCAATCACAAAATATGTCTAGGGCTTTGAAATCACCCTTAACCAAATAGAAGTTTAGCCTAGCATAGGCATTGTAAACATAAACATAAAATTAAAGAGAATCTAAGAAGGAAATAAAAGAAAGAAGAAGAAGAAGAAGAAGAAGAAGAAGAAGAAAATAAAGAAAAAGAAAACTAGAGAAAAGAAAGAAGAAGAAAACTTAGAGAATTTTATTACAATGGCTAATTTCCTACCAATCTACCATATGATCCCTTACAATCATCCAAGGCCCTCTATTTATACACATTTTGGAGGGCTAAATGACAAGAGACAAGCTTTACAAATTTCAAAGGTAGGTATAATAGGTGGGTGCATTTTCTAACAATTTTCGTCATACATGACGATTTTGATCAGCCAACTTGATGGTCGATTTTGTCAATTTTTCAGGCCTTATCTGATCACATGGTCTTCTAGAAAAATGTTACCCTATCAGTTACTGATCCATAGCCGTTGGAATCAGCTCATTTGCTGATGTGGATAAGAAGATATGGGCAAAATACGAAAACAGGTCAGCACAGACGTCATTGCACATCAGCCAACTTCATGGTCGATTTCGCTAGGGAAAACGACTCCGTTTCAAGAAGTGTAAAACATGAAAAAGATAAATATGCCTCTTAGCTTTGCACGGCTACAAATTGCAGCCTTATTTCTTCAGTGAAACTCGAGATATAGCTGATATGGCAAAAGGTGTCGGAACTGCAACTGAACTGGATTTACCCTTAATTCTAGTAATCTGAAATCACTCAAAGAAACTTGTGAAAAACACCAAAATACATAAAGATCATAAACACAATTAGACTAAACAATAATAACTCGTATTTGACACAAAACAATAATAAAACATAACTAAAAACTATATAATTATACGAGTTATCACACCCCCACACTTAGATTGTTGCTAGTCCCTAGCAACGACTCAATAAAAATAAAATAAGAAAATCAAATCTAATCCACTTTCGTAGGAAATCACGGTGGCACTTAGCATGTGACACAAGCCTTTAAACCCCTAGGTGTCCCTAGTGGACGAGTTTAGTCTCGTGAGGGTTTACTAGAACGATACCCACAAACATTGAAAAACTAAAATATAAATAAACTACATATACTAAAAATATTTACTCCTAATCCTTTCAATACAAATTAGAGACAATCTTTGAACAACTCTTATAAACTAATCAATAGCTTAAAGAATTTCACAAAAAATCATGCTTGAATGTAAATTGTTTGAGTTAAGCCAATATTAACATAACATATTTCAATCAAAATAGTGCATATTCAAACTTAATCTCAACTACTCACATGGGATACCCTCATGATTTTCACTCTTTAAAGTAGTGGTGAAGTGTTTACACTCAATCAATCTCATGAAAACAGTTCTACCATATTCTTGCTTGTCCACCTATTCTCCACTATTTAGATCATACAACTTCATGAATCAAGAGGTCTTTAATCAAGGTTGTAATGGGGCCAAGGGGTTTGTAATGTGGTTGAAGAACAAAAGGATAAAGATATCACAAAGGTTCCAAAGAGTTCATAAAGTTTAGAGACATAAAAAGATCATACAAATAAAACTTCTCAAAACTCTTATAAAGCACATAATAACATAGGCTAAATATTCATGTTGAGCCTTTGCATCATTCTAACCAACTTTGTAACATCTTTTTTTTTTTACTTTAACTAGAAGTTCAAGAGAAGTTTTTTTTTTTTTTTTTAAATTAGCAAAATATGTCCCTTACCCCCTACTAAAATATGACATTGTCCCTAATGTCAAATTTTAAAGGTAGAATTTAGGAGATATTACCTGCAGAGGTTGCTAACCACTTATTATAACTGAGACACAACAAGCAAAATGTTAGATAATGTCACAAAGACAAAGTGCAATCCACTCCTTGCTCGTCCATATCTCTTTTTCTTTTTCCGAGCGTTTGCGAAACAACCGTAGCAGATAAACACTCATAAGCTTGGAGCTTTTTGAGTAAATCTTCAATGGTTGTAGCAGAAATTATGGTTCTCCTTGCCTCTGAAAACATGAATCCATTATGCACAGCATTATCTAAATATGAAAGCAAATTACTAAAATAACCATTAATATTAAGCAAACCAATGGGTTTCTTATTTGTGACCAAAGATGACCAAGAAGCCACGCAAGCTATTTCTTCCAATGTACCCAGACCTCCTGGTAAAGCAATGAATGCATCGGCAGAATGGTACATGATTGTTATCCGTTCAGGGACACTCCAGACTTGTATTTCCTTACCCACGGTAGGTCCATAAAAACTTGTGAATAGTTTTGGCACGATTCCTAGAACTGGACTTCCTCCGGCGTGTGCTGCTGTAGCGACTGCTCCCATTAAACCCGTACTACCGCCTCCATAAATCAAGTGGATCTTTTGTTGGGCAAGTATTACTCCAACTCTTATGGCTTCATCAGCGAATATGTTATTTTTCACTGGATAAGCACCTCCAAAGACACAAATTTTTTTAATGCGCTGGGATGAAGTACTTTCCATTTTTTTTTTCTTCGAGTGCCTGAAAGAGAATGAGTACATGGTGTAATATATAGAGGACTGAGTAGTGAATCAGACAAGAGTAATAATGTCGCCGAAAGTGTATCTGACCTGTCAGAAGAAAATGTTAACCTAACAAAAGATTTTTGCGTGATTTCAGGAAGAAAATCAAAAAGAGAAGAAAAAATCAACCGTAAAAGACAAATAAAAAAAAAAACGAGAATAATTACACAAATCGAACTACACGTAAATTAAACCAAAATAAAGTTATTGTAAATCAAACCAAAAGCTGAGAAGTCATTTATTGTAGTTGTGATTGTGGCTCACATCTTCCTCTGGTTTTACGTCCAGAAACGGCTTAAACGCCTTCTATGAGTCGAGGATATGCTTCCCATCCAGTTTTCTTACAAGCTGGCAAACAGGGTCTTTTAACATCAGATTCCCAAGATGTTGCCATTCCCTTTGGAATTGCGGCCATAAATCAAGAATTTCTCTTTGTACGTCTCCACTAGGATGCGTCTCAAGAGAAAGTTGGATATTACCCAAATTCTCCTTACTCAGTCCATCCTTAATGAATTCAATTTTATCATCTCGATTAGAGGACGGAATCCCAATAGAACGACATTTACCGTTACACGTCCATCGTGCACATTTGTGGCAATTTGAACTCATGCGCTTTGCTCGTCGCTTCTTTGCAAAAGTGCTTTTACCTGTACCTGGTAAATGCAAAACAGGAAGATATTCATCTTCACGTACCTTGGCTTCAATTATCCAACGTATGTCGTCAGGAATCCCTTTGTGCATAAGCATTCTTAATCTTTCAAGTCGAACTTGGTAAAGCTTCAGTAAAATATTTCGAGGAAAAAGAGGAAATCGTTTCTGCAATCTTGTGAGAATATCATCCATCCTGAAAAAAAAAATGAAAAAAATTGAAAGAGAAATTGGAAGAGAAATTTATATACAATATCAGTTTTGTGGGTAGCTGATGGAACCGATTTAAATAATCACGGAGTACCGTTATCCGCCATTTAACCGGGGTTAAAAAAAATTATATTTACATCTAGTTATTTTCAAAACAAGGATCAGAAAGAAAAACAACATAAAAAGACTCAAAAACAAAACACTCTAAATAAAATCCTAAATTCTTCCCCCCACACATAATTTTTACATTGTCCTCAATGTAATGCTATTATCCCCCAATGCAAGAATTATATGTAAGAGAAAAGAACTATTAAACAAAAGAAAAGAAAAACAATAAAAGATAGAATGATGGAGAGTAAGGAATATGCAAATCTGATATAATAGATGCTCTCCATCCTTTTGGGTTGCCTCTCCAAGAAGCGCTTGGTTTATTGTCCTCAGCCTGACTTAGACCCATGCCATTATTATTCAACATACTTTGGCTCAAAAAGTGGAAACTCCTCCACATCTTGTATTGGAAAGTTCTCATAGTAAGGCTTCAATCTATGACCATTCACTTTGAATGCCTTATCTGTTTTCGGGCTTTGGATTTCAACTGCACCATGAGTAAATACATTAGTAATAACAAAAGGTCCAACCCAACGAGAACGTAATTTACCTGGATATAACTTAAGGCGTGAATGGAAGAGAAGAACTTTTTGTCCAACAACAAATTCTTTTCTTGATATCATCTTGTCATGGAATGCCTTAGTCTTTTCCTTGTAAATCCTAGAATTCTGATAGGCATCATTCCTTATCTCCTCTAATTCTTGTAGGTCAAGTTTTCTTTTCTTTCCTATCTCATCCATCTCCATGTTGCATTGTTTGATAGCCCAATATGATTTATGTTCCAATTCAACCGGAAGATGACAAGGCTTACCATAAACAAGTCGATAAGGAGACATACCAATGGGTGTCTTATATGCTGTCCTATAAGCCCAAAGTGCATCATCAAGTCGTGAACTCCAATCCTTCCTATTTGGATTAACTGTCTTTTCAAGGATGGACTTAACTTCTCGGTTTGACACTTCAGCTTGCCCACTAGTTTGAGGATGATATGAGGTGGAGACCTTGTGTGTGATGTTATACTTCCTCAAAAGTGCTTCCATAGTCCTATTGCAAAAGTGAGTACCTCTATCGCTGATTATGGCCTTTGGCGTTCCAAACCTAGCAAAGATGTTAGTCTTGACAAAATCTGAAACAACTTTAGAGTCATTAGTCCTAGTGGATTTTGCTTCCACCCACTTTGAAACATAATCAACGGCAAGTAAAATATAAAGATTACCAAAAGAATGAGGAAAAGGTCCCATGAAATCCATGCCCCATACATCAAAAATTTCAACAATAAGTATTGGAGTTTGAGGCATTTGATTTCTAGCACCTAAGTTACCTGTTCTTTGGCAACGATCACATGACTTGCAAAAGAGGTATGCATCTTTGAATATGGTAGGCCAATAAAATCCAGAATCAAGAACTTTCATGGCTGTTCTTTTGGATCCAAAGTGTCCTCCACATGCATAAGAGTGACAAAAGGTGAGAATAGATTGAAATTCAGTTTCGAGTACACACCTTCTTATAATCTGATCGGAGCAATGCTTCCAAAGGTAAGGATCATCCCATATGTAGTATTTGGCATCACCCTTGATCTTATTCCTTTGAGCTTGTGTCAACTCTTGTGGCAACTTCTTGGTAACTAAGTAATTAACAATATCAGCATACCAAGGAGTTGTTGTACTTATAAAAAGAAGTTGCTCATCCGGAAAGTTCTCATTCAAGGGTGGTGCATCATCTTCATGAACTAAACGGCTAAGATGGTCCGCAACCAGGTTGTCACTACCTCTCTTATCTTTTATCTCCAAATCAAACTCTTGTAAGAGAAGTATCCATCTAATCAACCTTGGTTTGGCCTCCTTTTTAGTGAGTAAGTACTTAAGGGCTGCATGGTCAGAATATACAATTACTTTAGTACCAATTAAATAAGATCGAAATTTTTCTAAAGCAAATACAACAGCCAAAAGTTCTTTTTCAGTAGTGGAATAGTTCAATTGAGCATCATTAAGAGTTCGTGAGGCATAATAAATGGCATGTGAGGCTTTGCCAACCCGTTGGCCCAAAACGCCTTCAATGTTTCAAACGCCTCTTTGCATTTATCATCAAAGTGGAAAACCACATCTTTTTGTAGTAGCTTGCAAAGAGGTAATGTGATCTTTGAGAAGTCTTTGATAAATCTCCTATAGAAACCTGCATGTCCAAGAAAAGAACGAACCTCTCTCACATTTGTGGGAGGTGGTAAAGAATGCATAATATCTATTTTAGACTTATCAACCTCTATCCCTCTAGAAGAAATAACATGGCCCAAAACTATTCCTTGTTCTACCATAAAGTGACATTTTTCCCAATTCAAAACAAGGTTAGTTTCCATGCATCTTTCAAGTACAAGTGTAAGGTTCTCTAGACATCTATCAAAAGAATCACCATAGACACTAAAATCATCCATAAACACTTCTATGATATTCTCTACATAATCTGAAAATATGCTAACCATAAACCTTTGGAATGTAGCTGGTGCATTACAAAGACCAAATGGCATACGCCGGTATGCAAAAGTACCAAATGGACATGTGAATGTTGTTTTCTCTTGGTCCTCCGGAGCAATGGCTATCTGATTATAACCTGAAAAACCATCAAGAAAACAATAATGAGAATGGCCAGCTAACCTTTCAAGCATTTGATCAATAAAAGGTAAAGGAAAGTGGTCTTTGCGAGTTGTGGAATTAAGTTTACGATAATCAATACAAACTCGCCATCCTGTTTGAATCCTAGTAGGAACAAGTTCATTCTCATTATTTGTTACCACCGTTACACCTGATTTCTTTGGAACCACTTGGACCGGGCTCACCCATTTGCTATCCGAGATAGGATAGATCACTCCAACATCTAGGAGCTTCAGTATCTCCTTTTTCACAACCTCCACCATAGGAGGGTTCAATCTTCTTTGTGCTTCTCTTGTTGGTTTGGACCCTTCCTCTAACAAAATCCGGTGCATGCACATGGATGGGCTTATTCCCTTGATATCGGCAATTGTCCAACCAATTGCTGTTTTATGCTCTCTAAGCACCCGGATAAGTCGCTCTTCTTGCAAAAGTGTGAGCTCTTTGGCAATGATGATCGGTAGTGTGTCCTTTTTACCTAGGAACACATATTTCAAGTGGTTCGGTAGTGGTTTCAACTCTAAAGTTGGTGCCTGCAAAATGGAAGGTAGAAGTTTCTCATTACATAAAGGCAAATCAATAAATGAAACATCAAACCTTGCATCTTTAGGTGCAGCGAGTGTAAAGATTCTAGTGCCCCTTCTACATGGTCACTCAAGGCTAGTTTAGCATTCCCCATTCCGAGATGGTTGCTAAGGACTATTTCCACACTATCTTCACCATCTAGCTCATAAGCTTGCTGCACTAGTGAGTCAATTATATCAATATTAAAAACAGAATGCACATCACTAGGATATCTCATGGCCTCAAAAATGTTAAAGCGAATTATTTCACCATCAAATTCCATAGTTAAAGTGCCATCATGTACATCTATTTTAGTTCTTGCTGTTTTCAAGAATGGTCTCCCTAATAGAATAGGTGTGGGATTAGAAGACATCTCATCTTCCATCTCAATAACATAAAAGTCAGCGGGAAAAACCAATTCATTAACCTGTACAAGAACGTCTTCTACAACTCCTCTTGGATAAGTGTTAGAACGGTCAGCAAGTTGTATTATAACACCGGTTTCCTCTAATGGTCCTAGATTCAATGAAGCATAAATTGAATATGGCATGACATTAATAGATGCCCCTAGATCTAGCATAGCACGCTCAAACCTGGTGTTGCCTATCTTACAAGGAATGGTAAACATACCTGGATCCTTGCATTTAGGTGGGAGTTTCTTTTGAAGAACAGCTGACACATTCTCCCCCACACTTACCTTTTCATTCCATTTCAACTTCCGTTTAGATGTGCACAACTCTTTTAGGAACTTGGCATATCTTGGCACTTGCTTGATAGCATCTAGTAAAGGAATGTTCACCTCTACTTTCCGGAAAGTTTCCAAAATTTCCTTCTCTTGCTCCTCCTTCTTGGACTTTGCTAACCTGCCAGGAAAAGGTGGAGGAGTTATATAAGAAGGAAATGATGGTTTAGGAATTACCTTTTTTAGTGGCTCGTTGGGATGTGAAGAGGATGCCATGGTATTGTTCTCCCCTTGAGCACTATCATTTTGTGGTGTCTCTAGTTGTTTCCCACTTCTTAAAGTTATAGCATTGGCATTCTCTCTTGGATTCACTATGGTTTGGGAAGGTAATTTCCCAGAATCCCTTGCTTGCATTTGACTCATGGTTGTTGCCAATTGCCCTATTTGAGTCTCCAAATTTTGAATACTTGTCTTTGTTTCCTGTTGAAATTGAATTGTATTAGTAGAAAGAGCTTTAACAAGATCTTCAGGAGAAGTACCTGAATTTTGGGTGGGTGGTAGTTGTTGTCGGGTTTGGTATGGTTGTTGCACTCTTTGCTGAAAACCCGGTGGCCTGTGGTCAAATGGTGGAGGAATAGTTTGTGATTGGTTCCCTCCATAATTGAAGTTTGGATGATCCCTCCATCCTGGATTGTAAGTGTTTGAGTAGGGATCATATTTCCTTGATTGGTTCTGAAATCCACCCATGGCATTCACATGTTCATTGGTATCCTCTTGAAGTGTTGGACACATATCAGTTTGGTGCCCTATGTTTGAACATATGCCACAAGCCTTTATTTGTTGTATTTTACCTACAGCCAATTGTTGAACAAGAGAAGTCAGTTTATCAAATTTTTGTTCAAGGGATGATATACTTACCTCATTAACTCTCTTGGGTGGTGGTGGTGGATCTTGTCTCATTGAGAACTGTTGAGAATTGGCTGCCATGTTGGAGATTAATGTTCTAGCAGCCCTGGGAGTCTTATCAACTAGAGCTCCCCCACTAGCGGCATCTATCATACTTCTCTCCATGGGCATGAGACCTTCATAGAAGTATTGGATAAGAAGTTGTTCACTTATTTGATGGTGTGGACATGATGCACAAAGTTTCTTGAACCTCTCCCAATATTCATATAAGGACTCTCCGTTGTATTGCCGAATCCCACATATCTCTTTCCTAATGTTGGCAGCCTTAGATGCTGGGAAATACCTTTCCAAGAATGCTTTCTTCAAATCATTCCATGTAGTGATGGTCCCGGATGGTAGATAGTAGAGCCATTCCTTTGCTGAATCAGCTAGAGAGAATGGGAAGGCTCTCAACTTAACTTGCTCTTCCGTGACCCCTGTTGGTCTCATGCTTGAGCAAACTACATGGAATTCCTTGAGGTGCTTATTTGGATCCTCTCCTGCAAAACCATGAAAAGTTGGGAGAAGATGAATCAAACCAGATTTTAATTCAAAAGCTACCTCAAGATTAGCATATTCAATGCATAATGGTTGTTGACCCAAGTCCGGAGCGGCTAGCTCCTTGAGAGTTCGGTTGTCAGCTGCTGCCATCTCTCCTTGCTTCTCTTGGATGTTTTGGATCAACTCCTCGATTGGTTGTTGGTGAGAAGTTATAAATTCCCGAATTTTCCTAAGTCGTAAGTCTTCTTCGGGAGCTTGGAACATTCACTAATAAAAAAAATAAGAAAGTAAATAATTAGAACAGAAAATAAGAATAAACCAATAAACTAATAAACTAAAGAAAGCAATCCCCGGCAACGGCGCCAAAAATTTGATGCACCCAAAAGAGTGTATCTTATTTAACCTTGCACTAAAAAGATCAATTGTAAGTATAATGATTAGCAAGGGTCGAGTCCTCAGGGATTGGGTTTTAATCTATGAGTTATTAGTTTATAACTTACGTTCAAAGAAAACAATAAAAGAAAAGGGGTTTTTGAAGCCAGATTTAAACTAAAGTAAATAATAAGAATAAGATGCAAGGCGGTATAACCAGCCAATAAAAATATACATACTAAATTAGGCGGTATAACCAGCCAATAGAAATAAAACAAAGTTAATATACAAATTAGGCGGTATAACCAGCCAATAAAAATAAATATACTTTTAAAAATAAGCAAACTAGAAAAGTAAGAAAACAAGTAAGTAAGAAGAATCAAATATGAAAAATATGGTTAAGGTTTCATTCTCCACCACTAGACATCATTAAGAATCAATTTCAGATCTATCAATATCAACCAACTATCAAAGTTAACAACCGTAGATAACAACAAGCTCTGTTATCCCAATCTTTCCTTAGTTTGTCGTTAAATAGAACAAGCTCTCTATTTAATCTCTAACCATTAAACAACCTAGAATAAGCTCTCTAAATTCAATTTAATGGCAGCTTTATGATGAGAAAGATAGGTTGATCTAAGCAACAAACACATAAGCTCGGATTGTTCAACTTAGGTTATGTTCCACTTTGCAATTATTGAAAACTTGACCATAATCATTAATCACAAATTGCCACTTATGAATAGGAAATCAAGACAATTACACGGATCAAGACTCCTAAACTAGCAATAGATAATTATCAAGATCTATCTAGTTGTACACCTAAATAAATCAAGACAACATCATTAACAATTCTTGTAGAAGAACATAAGCAACTTTGATAGAAAATTAATGATAGATAGAATCTGAAAATCAATCACAAAATATGTCTAGGGCTTTGAAATCACCCTTAACCAAATAGATGTTTAGCCTAGCATAGGCATTGTAAACATAAACATAAAATTAAAGAGAATCTAAGAAGGAAATAAAAGAAAGAAGAAGAAGAAGAAGAAGAAGAAGAAGAAGAAAATAAAGAAAAAGAAAACTAGAGAAAAGAAAGAAGAAGAAAACTTAGAGAATTTTATTACAATGGCTAATTTCCTACCAATCTACCATATGATCCCTTACAATCATCCAAGGCCCTCTATTTATACACATTTTGGAGGGCTAAATGACAAGAGACAAGCTTTACAAATTTCGAAGGTAGGTATAATAGGTGGGTGCATTTTCTAACAATTTTCGTCATACATGACGATTTTGATCAGCCAACTTGATGGTCGATTTTGTCAATTTTTCAGGCCTTATCTGATCACATGGTCTTCTAGAAAAATGTTACCCTATCAGTTACTGATCCATAGCCGTTGGAATCAGATCATTTGCTGATGTGGATAAGAAGATATGGGCAAAATACGAAAACAGGTCAGCACAGACGTCATTGCACATCAGCCAACTTCATGGTCGATTTCGCTAGGGAAAACGACTCCGTTTCAAGAAGTGTAAAACATGAAAAAGATAAATATGCCTCTTAGCTTTGCACGGCTACAAATTGCAGCCTTATTGCTTCAGTGAAACTCGAGATATAGCTGATATGGCAAAAGGTGTCCGAACTGCAACTGAACTGGATTTACCCTTAATTCTAGTAATCTGAAATCACTCAAAGAAACTTGTGAAAAACACCAAAATACATAAAGATCATAAACACAATTAGACTAAACAATAATAACTCGTATTTGACACAAAACAATAATAAAACATAACTAAAAACTATATAATTATACGAGTTATCACACCCCCACACTTAGATTGTTGCTAGTCCCTAGCAACGACTCAATAAAAATAAAATAAGAAAATCAAATCTAATCCACTTTCGTAGGAAATCACGGTGGCACTTAGCATGTGACACAAGCCTTTAAACCCCTAGGTGTCCCTAGTGGACGAGTTTAGTCTCGTGAGAGTTTACTAGAACGATACCCACAAACATTGAAAAACTAAAATATAAATAAACTACATATACTAAAAATATTTACTCCTAATCCTTTCAATACAAATTAGAGACAATCTTTGAACAAGTCTTATAAACTAATCAATAGCTTAAAGAATTTCACAAAAAATCATGCTTGAATGTAAATTGTTTGAGTTAAGCCAATATTAACATAACATATTTCAATCAAAATAGTGCATATTCAAACTTAATCTCAACTACTCACATGGGATACCCTCATGATTTTCACTCTTTAAAGTAGTGGTGAAGTGTTTACACTCAATCAATCTAATGAAAACAGTTCTACCATATTCTTGCTTGTCCACCTATTCTCCACTATTTAGATCATACAACTTCATGAATCAAGAGGTCTTTAATCAAGGTTGTAATGGGGCCAAGGGGTTTGTAATGTGGTTGAAGAACAAAAGGATAAAAATATCACAAAGGTTCCAAAGAGTTCATAAAGTTTAGAGACATAAAAAGATCATACAAATAAAACTTCTCAAAACTCTTATAAAGCACATAATAACATAGGCTAAATATTCATGTTGAGCCTTTGCATCATTCTAACCAACTTTGTAACATCTTTTTTTTTTTTACTTTAACTAGAAGTTCAAGAGAAGTTTTTTTTTTTTTTTTTTTAAATTAGCAAAATATGTCCCTTACCCCCTACTAAAATATGACATTGTCCCCAATGTCAAATTTTAAAGGTAGAATTTAGGAGATATTACCTGCAGAGGTTGCTAACCACTTATTATAACTGAGACACAACAAGCAAAATGTTAGATAATGTCACAAAGACAAAGTGCAATCCACTCCTTGCTCGTCCATATCTCTTTTTCTTTTTCCGAGCGTTTGCGAAACAACCGTAGCAGATAAACACTCATAAGCTTGGAGCTTTTTGAGTAAATCTTCAATGGTTGTAGCAGAAATTATGGTTCTCCTTGCCTCTGAAAACATGAATCCATTATGCACAGCATTATCTAAATATGAAAGCAAATTACTAAAATAACCATTAATATTAAGCAAACCAATGGGTTTCTTATTTGTGACCAAAGATGACCAAGAAGCCACGCAAGCTATTTCTTCCAATGTACCCAGACCTCCTGGTAAAGCAATGAATGCATCGGCAGAATGGTACATGATTGTTATCCGTTCAGGGACACTCCAGACTTGTATTTCCTTACCCACGGTAGGTCCACAAAAACTTGTGAATAGTTTTGGCACGATTCCTAGAACTGGACTTCCTCCGGCGTGTGCTGCTGTAGCGACTGCTCCCATTAAACCCGTACTACCGCCTCCATAAATCAAGTGGATCTTTTGTTGGGCAAGTATTACTCCAACTCTTATGGCTTCATCAGCGAATATGTTATTTTTCCCTGGATAAGCACCTCCAAAGACACAAATTTTTTTAATGCGCTGAGATGAAGTACTTTCCATTTTTTTTTCTTCGAGTGCCTGAAAGAGAATGAGTACATGGTGTAATATATAGAGGACTGAGTAGTGAATCAGACAAGAGTAATAATGTCGCCGAAAGTGTATCTGACCTGTCAGAAGAAAATGTTAACCTAACAAAAGATTTTTGCGTGATTTCAGGAAGAAAATCAAAAAGAGAAGAAAAAATCAACCGTAAAAGACAAATAAAAAAAAAACGAGAATAATTACACAAATCGAACTACACGTAAATTAAACCAAAATAAAGTTATTGTAAATCAAACCAAAAGCTGAGAAGTCATTTATTGTAGTTGTGATTGTGGCTCACATCTTCCTCTGGTTTTACGTCCAGAAACGGCTTAAACGCCTTCTATGAGTCGAGGATATGCTTCCCATCCAGTTTTCTTACAAGCTGGCAAACAGGGTCTTTTAACATCAGATTCCCAAGATGTTGCCATTCCCTTTGGAATTGCGACCATAAATCAAGAATTTCTCTTTGTACGTCTCCACTAGGATGCGTCTCAAGAGAAAGTTGGATATTACCCAAATTCTCCTTACTCAGTCTATCCTTAATGAATTCAATTTTATCATCTCGATTAGAGGACGGAATCCCAATAGAACGACATTTACCGTTACACGTCCATCGTGCACATTTGTGGCAATTTGAACTCATGCGCTTTGCTCGTCGCTTCTTTGCAAAAGTGCTTTTACCTGTACCTGGTAAATGCAAAACAGGAAGATATTCATCTTCACGTACCTTGGCTTCAATTATCCAACGTATGTCGTCAGGAATCCCTTTGTGCATAAGCATTCTTAATCTTTCAAGTCGAACTTGGTAAAGCTTCAGTAAAATATTTCGAGGAAAAGGAGGAAATCGTTTCTGCAATCTTGTGAGAATATCATCCATCCTGAAAAAAAAAATGAAAAAAATTGAAAGAGAAATTGGAAGAGAAATTTATATACAATATCAGTTTTGTGGGTAGCTGATGGAACCGATTTAAATAATCACGGAGTACCGTTATCCGCCATTTAACCGGGGTTAAAAAAAATTATATTTACATCTAGTTATTTTCAAAACAAGGATCAGAAAGAAAAACAACATAAAAAGACTCAAAAACAAAACACTCTAAATAAAATCCTAAATTCTTCCCCCCACACATAATTTTTACATTGTCCTCAATGTAATGCTATTATCCCCCAATGCAAGAATTATATGTAAGAGAAAAGAACTATTAAACAAAAGAAAAGAAAAACAATAAAAGATAGAATGATGGAGAGTAAGGAATATGCAAATCTGATATAATAGATGCTCTCCATCCTTTTGGGTTGCCTCTCCAAGAAGCGCTTGGTTTATTGTCCTCAGCCTGACTTAGACCCATGCCATTATTATTCAACATACTTTGGCTCAAAAAGTGGAAACTCCTCCACATCTTGTATTGGAAAGTTCTCATAGTAAGGCTTCAATCTATGACCATTCACTTTGAATGCCTTATCTGTTTTCGGGCTTTGGATTTCAACTGCACCATGAGTAAATACATTAGTAATAACAAAAGGTCCAACCCAACGAGAACGTAATTTACCTGGATATAACTTAAGGCGTGAATGGAAGAGAAGAACTTTTTGTCCAACAACAAATTCTTTTCTTGATATCATCTTGTCATGGAATGCCTTAGTCTTTTCCTTGTAAATCCTAGAATTCTGATAGGCATCATTCCTTATCTCCTCTAATTCTTGTAGGTCAAGTTTTCTTTTCTTTCCTATCTCATCCATCTCCATGTTGCATTGTTTGATAGCCCAATATGATTTATGTTCCAATTCAACCGGAAGATGACAAGGCTTACCATAAACAAGTCGATAAGGAGACATACCAATGGGTGTCTTATATGCTGTCCTATAAGCCCAAAGTGCATCATCAAGTCGTGAACTCCAATCCTTCCTATTTGGATTAACTGTCTTTTCAAGGATGGACTTAACTTCTCGGTTTGACACTTCAGCTTGCCCACTAGTTTGAGGATGATATGAGGTGGAGACCTTGTGTGTGATGTTATACTTCCTCAAAAGTGCTTCCATAGTCCTATTGCAAAAGTGAGTACCTCTATCGCTGATTATGGCCTTTGGCGTTCCAAACCTAGCAAAGATGTTAGTCTTGACAAAATCTGAAACAACTTTAGAGTCATTAGTCCTAGTGGATTTTGCTTCCACCCACTTTGAAACATAATCAACGGCAAGTAAAATATAAAGATTACCAAAAGAAGGAGGAAAAGGTCCCATGAAATCCATGCCCCATACATCAAAAATTTCAACAATAAGTATTGGAGTTTGAGGCATTTGATTTCTAGCACCTAAGTTACCTGTTCTTTGGCAACGATCACATGACTTGCAAAAGAGGTATGCATATTTGAATATGGTAGGCCAATAAAATCCAGAATCAAGAACTTTCATGGCTATTCTTTTGGATCCAAAGTGTCCTCCACATGCATAAGAGTGACAAAAGGTGAGAATAGATTGAAATTCAGTTTCGAGTACACACCTTCTTATAATCTGATCGGAGCAATGCTTCCAAAGGTAAGGATCATCCCATATGTAGTATTTGGCATCACTCTTGATCTTATTTCTTTGAGCTTGTGTCAACTCTTGTGGCAACTTCTTGGTAACTAAGTAATTAACAATATCAGCATACCAAGGAGTTGTTGTACTTATAAAAAGAAGTTGCTCATCCGGAAAGTTCTCATTCAAGGGTGGTGCATCATCTTCATGAACTAAACGGCTAAGATGGTCCGCAACCAGGTTGTCACTACCTCTCTTATCTTTTATCTCCAAATCAAACTCTTGTAAGAGAAGTATCCATCTAATCAACCTTGGTTTGGCCTCCTTTTTAGTGAGTAAGTACTTAAGGGCTGCATGGTCAGAATATACAATTACTTTAGTACCAATTAAATAAGATCGAAATTTTTCTAAAGCAAATACAACAGCCAAAAGTTCTTTTTCAGTAGTGGAATAGTTCAATTGAGCATCATTAAGAGTTCGTGAGGCATAATAAATGGCATGTGAGGCTTTGCCAACCCGTTGGCCCAAAGCAGCTCCAATAGCATAGTCACTAGCGTCACACATGATTTCAAAAGGTACATTCCAATATGGTGGTTGGATGATAGGAGCTGATGTCAAGAGTCCCTTCAATGTTTCAAACGCCTCTTTGCATTTATCATCAAAGTGGAAAACCACATCTTTTTGTAGTAGCTTGCAAAGAGGTAATGTGATCTTTGAGAAGTCTTTGATAAATCTCCTATAGAAACCTGCATGTCCAAGAAAAGAACGAACCTCTCTCACATTTGTGGGAGGTGGTAAAGAATGCATAATATCTATTTTAGACTTATCAACCTCTATCCCTCTAGAAGAAATAACATGGCCCAAAACTATTCCTTGTTCTACCATAAAGTGACATTTTTCCAAATTCAAAACAAGGTTAGTTTCCATGCATCTTTCAAGTACAAGTGTAAGGTTCTCTAGACATCTATCAAAAGAATCACCATAGACACTAAAATCATCCATAAACACTTCTATGATATTCTCTACATAATCTGAAAATATGCTAACCATACACCTTTGGAATGTAGCTGGTGCATTACAAAGACCAAATGGCATACGCCGGTATGCAAAAGTACCAAATGGACATGTGAATGTTGTTTTCTCTTGGTCCTCCGGAGCAATGGCTATCTGATTATAACCTGAAAAACCATCAAGAAAACAATAATGAGAATGGCCAGCTAACCTTTCAAGCATTTGATCAATAAAAGGTAAAGAAAAGTGGTCTTTGCGAGTTGTGGAATTAAGTTTACGATAATCAATACAAACTCGCCATCCTGTTTGAATCCTAGTAGGAACAAGTTCATTCTCATTATTTGTTACCACCGTTACACCTGATTTCTTTGGAACCACTTGGACCGGGCTCACCCATTTGCTATCCGAGATAGGATAGATCACTCCAACATCTAGGAGCTTCAGTATCTCTTTTTTCACAACCTCCACCATAGGGGGGTTCAATCTTCTTTGTGCTTCTCTTGTTGGTTTGGACCCTTCCTCTAACAAAATCCGGTGCATGCACATGGATGGGCTTATTCCCTTGATATCGGCAATTGTCCAACCAATTGCTGTTTTATGCTCTCTAAGCACCCGGATAAGTCGCTCTTCTTGCAAAAGTGTGAGCTCTTTGGCAATGATGATCGGTAGTGTGTCCTTTTTACCTAGGAACACATATTTCAAGTGGTTCGGTAGTGGTTTCAACTCTAAAGTTGGTGCCTGCAAAATGGAAGGTAGAAGTTTCTCATTAGATAAAGGCAAATCAATAAATGAAACATCAAACCTTGCATCTTTAGGTGGCAGCGAGTGTAAAGATTCTAGTGCCCCTTCTACATGGTCACTCAAGGCTAGTTTAGCATTCCCCATTCCGAGATGGTTGCTAAGGACTATTTCCACACTATCTTCACCATCTAGCTCATAAGCTTGCTGCACTAGTGAGTCAATTATATCAATATTAAAAACAGAATGCACATCACTAGGATATCTCATGGCCTCAAAAATGTTAAAGCGAATTATTTCACCATCAAATTCCATAGTTAAAGTGCCATCATGTACATCTATTTTAGTTCTTGCTATTTTCAAGAATGGTCTCCCTAATAGAATAGGTGTGGGATTAGAAGACATCTCATCTTCCATCTCAATAACATAAAAGTCAGCGGGAAAAACCAATTCATTAACCTGTACAAGAACGTCTTCTACAACTCCTCTTGGATAAGTGTTAGAACGGTCAGCAAGTTGTATTATAACACCGGTTTCCTCTAATGGTCCTAGATTCAATGAAGCATAAATTGAATATGGCATGACATTAATAGATGCCCCTAGATCTAGCATAGCACGCTCAAACCTGGTGTTGCCTATCTTACAAGGAATGGTAAACATACCTGGATCCTTGCATTTAGGTGGGAGTTTCTTTTGAAGAACAGCTGACACATTCTCCCCCACACTTACCTTTTCATTCCATTTCAACTTCCGTTTAGATGTGCACAACTCTTTTAGGAACTTGGCATATCTTGGCACTTGCTTGATAGCATCTAGTAAAGGAATGTTCACCTCTACTTTCCGGAAAGTTTCCAAAATTTCCTTCTCTTGCTCCTCCTTCTTGGACTTTGCTAACCTGCCAGGAAAAGGTGGAGGAGTTATATAAGAAGGAAATGATGGTTTAGGAATTACCTTTTTTAGTGGCTCGTTGGGATGTGAAGAGGATGCCATGGTATTGTTCTCCCCTTGAGCACTATCATTTTGTGGTGTCTCTAGCTGTTTCCCACTTCTTAAAGTTATAGCATTGGCATTCTCTCTTGGATTCACTATGGTTTGGGAAGGTAATTTCCTAGAATCCCTTGCTTGCATTTGACTCATGGTTGTTGCCAATTGCCCTATTTGAGTCTCCAAATTTCGAATACTTGTCTTTGTTTCCTGTTGAAATTGAATTGTATTAGTAGAAAGAGCTTTAACAAGATCTTCAAGAGAAGTACCTGAATTTTGGGTGGGTGGTAGTTGTTGTCGGGTTTGGTATGGTTGTTGCACTCTTTGCTGAAAACCCGGTGGCCTGTGGTCAAATGGTGGAGGAATAGTTTGTGATTGGTTCCCTCCATAATTGAAGTTTGGATGATCCCTCCATCCTGGATTGTAAGTGTTTGAGTAGGGATCATATTTCCTTGATTGGTTCTGAAATCCACCCATGGCATTCACATGTTCATTGGTATCCTCTTGAAGTGTTGGACACATATCAGTTTGGTGCCCTATGTTTGAACATATGCCACAAGCCTTTATTTGTTGTATTTTACCTACAGCCAATTGTTGAACAAGAGAAGTCAGTTTATCAAATTTTTGTTCAAGGGATGATATACTTACCTCATTAACTCTCTTGGGTTGTGGTGGTGGATCTTGTCTCATTGAGAACTGTTGAGAATTGGCTGCCATGTTGGAGATTAATGTTCTAGCAGCCCTGGGAGTCTTATCAACTAGAGCTCCCCCACTAGCGGCATCTATCATACTTCTCTCCATGGGCATGAGACCTTCATAGAAGTATTGGATAAGAAGTTGTTCACTTATTTGATGGTGTGGACATGATGCACAAAGTTTCTTGAACCTCTCCCAATATTCATATAAGGACTCTCCGTTGTATTGCCGAATCCCACATATCTCTTTCCTAATGTTGGCAGCCTTAGATGCTGGGAAATACCTTTCCAAGAATGCTTTCTTCAAATCATTCCATGTAGTGATGGTCCCGGATGGTAGATAGTAGAGCCATTCCTTTGCTGAATCAGCTAGAGAGAATGGGAAGGCTCTCAACTTAACTTGCTCTTCCGTGACCCCTGTTGGTCTCATGCTTGAGCAAACTACATGGAATTCCTTGAGGTGCTTATTTGGATCCTCTCCTGCAAAACCATGAAAAGTTGGGAGAAGATGAATCAAACCAGATTTTAATTCAAAAGCTACCTCAAGATTAGCATATTCAATGCATAATGGTTGTTGACCCAAGTCCGGAGCGGCTAGCTCCTTGAGAGTTCGGTTGTCAGCTGCTGCCATCTCTCCTTGCTTCTCTTGGATGTTTTGGATCAACTCCTCGATTGGTTGTTGGTGAGAAGTTATAAATTCCCGAATTTTCCTAAGTCGTAAGTCTTCTTCGGGAGCTTGGAACATTCACTAATAAAAAAAATAAGAAAGTAAATAATTAGAACAGAAAATAAGAATAAACCAATAAACTAATAAACTAAAGAAAGCAATCCCCGGCAACGGCGCCAAAAATTTGATGCACCCAAAAGAGTGTATCTTATTTAACCTTGCACTAAAAAGATCAATTGTAAGTATAATGATTAGCAAGGGTCGAGTCCTCAGGGATTGGGTTTTAATCTATGAGTTATTAGTTTATAACTTACGTTCAAAGAAAACAATAAAAGAAAAGGGGTTTTTGAAGCCAGATTTAAACTAAAGTAAATAATAAGAATAAGATGCAAGGCGGTATAACCAGCCAATAAAAATATACATACTAAATTAGGCGGTATAACCAGCCAATAGAAATAAAACAAAGTTAATATACAAATTAGGCGGTATAACCAGCCAATAAAAATAAATATACTTTTAAAAATAAGCAAACTAGAAAAGTAAGAAAACAAGTAAGTAAGAAGAATCAAATATGAAAAATATGGTTAAGGTTTCATTCTCCACCACTAGACATCATTAAGAATCAATTTCAGATCTATCAATATCAACCAACTATCAAAGTTAACAACCGTAGATAACAACAAGCTCTGTTATCCCAATCTTTCCTTAGTTTTTCGTTAAATAGAACAAGCTCTCTATTTAATCTCTAACCATTAAACAACCTAGAATAAGCTCTCTAAATTCAATTTAATGGCAGCTTTATGATGAGAAAGATAGGTTGATCTAAGCAACAAACACATAAGCTCGGATTGTTCAACTTAGGTTATGTTCCACTTTGCAATTATTGAAAACTTGACCATAATCATTAATCACAAATTGCCACTTATGAATAGGAAATCAAGACAATTACACGGATCAAGACTCCTAAACTAGCAATAGATAATTATCAAGATCTATCTAGTTGTACACCTAAATAAATCAAGACAACATCATGAACAATTCTTGTAGAAGAACATAAGCAACTTTGATAGAAAATTAATGATAGATAGAATCTGAAAATCAATCACAAAATATGTCTAGGGCTTTGAAATCACCCTTAACCAAATAGAAGTTTAGCCTAGCATAGGCATTGTAAACATAAACATAAAATTAAAGAGAATCTAAGAAGGAAATAAAAGAAAGAAGAAGAAGAAGAAGAAAATAAAGAAAAAGAAAACTAGAGAAAAGAAAGAAGAAGAAAACTTAGAGAATTTTATTACAATGGCTAATTTCCTACCAATCTACCATATGATCCCTTACAATCATCCAAGGCCCTCTATTTATACACATTTTGGAGGGCTAAATGACAAGAGACAAGCTTTACAAATTTCAAAGGTAGGTATAATAGGTGGGTGCATTTTCTAACAATTTTCGTCATACATGACGATTTTGATCAGCCAACTTGATGGTCGATTTTTTCAATTTTTCAGGCCTTATCTGATCACATGGTCTTCTAGAAAAATGTTACCCTATCAGTTACTGATCCATAGCCGTTGGAATCAGCTCATTTGCTGATGTGGATAAGAAGATATGGGCAAAATACGAAAACAGGTCAGCACAGACGTCATTGCACATCAGCCAACTTCATGGTCGATTTCGCTAGGGAAAACGACTCCGTTTCAAGAAGTGTAAAACATGAAAAAGATAAATATGCCTCTTAGCTTTGCACGGCTACAAATTGCAGCCTTATTGCTTCAGTGAAACTCGAGATATAGCTGATATGGCAAAAGGTGTCGGAACTGCAACTGAACTGGATTTACCCTTAATTCTAGTAATCTGAAATCACTCAAAGAAACTTGTGAAAAACACCAAAATACATAAAGATCATAAACACAATTAGACTAAACAATAATAACTCGTATTTGACACAAAACAATAATAAAACATAACTAAAAACTATATAATTATACGAGTTATCACACCCCCACACTTAGATTGTTGCTAGTCCCTAGCAACGACTCAATAAAAATAAAATAAGAAAATCAAATCTAATCCACTTTCGTAGGAAATCACGGTGGCACTTAGCATGTGACACAAGCCTTTAAACCCCTAGGTGTCCCTAGTGGACGAGTTTAGTCTCGTGAGGGTTTACTAGAACGATACCCACAAACATTGAAAAACTAAAATATAAATAAACTACATATACTAAAAATATTTACTCCTAATCCTTTCAATACAAATTAGAGACAATCTTTGAACAAGTCTTATAAACTAATCAATAGCTTAAAGAATTTCACAAAAAATCATGCTTGAATGTAAATTGTTTGAGTTAAGCCAATATTAACATAACATATTTCAATCAAAATAGTGCATATTCAAACTTAATCTCAACTACTCACATGGGATACCCTCATGATTTTCACTCTTTAAAGTAGTGGTGAAGTGTTTACACTCAATCAATCTCATGAAAACAGTTCTACCATATTCTTGCTTGTCCACCTATTCTCCACTATTTAGATCATACAACTTCATGAATCAAGAGGTCTTTAATCAAGGTTGTAATGGGGCCAAGGGGTTTGTAATATGGTTGAAGAACAAAACGATAAAGATATCACAAAGGTTCCAAAGAGTTCATAAAGTTTAGAGACATAAAAAGATCATACAAATAAAACTTCTCAAAACTCTTATAAAGCACATAATAACATAGGTAAATATTCATGTTGAGCCTTTGCATCATTCTAACCAACTTTGTAACATCTTTTTTTTTTTACTTTAACTAGAAGTTCAAGAGAAGTTTTTTTTTTTTTTTTTTAAATTAGCAAAATATGTCCCTTACCCCCTACTAAAATATGACATTGTCCCCAATGTCAAATTTTAAAGGTAGAATTTAGGAGATATTACCTGCAGAGGTTGCTAACCACTTATTATAACTGAGACACAACAAGCAAAATGTTAGATAATGTCACAAAGACAAAGTGCAATCCACTCCTTGCTCGTCCATATCTCTTTTTCTTTTTCCGAGCGTTTGCGAAACAACCGTAGCAGATAAACACTCATAAGCTTGGAGCTTTTTGAGTAAATCTTCAATGGTTGTAGCAGAAATTATGGTTCTCCTTGCCTCTGAAAACATGAATCCATTATGCACAGCATTATCTAAATATGAAAGCAAATTACTAAAATAACCATTAATATTAAGCAAACCAATGGGTTTCTTATTTGTGACCAAAGATGACCAAGAAGCCACGCAAGCTATTTCTTCCAATGTACCCAGACCTCCTGGTAAAGCAATGAATGCATCGGCAGAATGGTACATGATTGTTATCCGTTCAGGGACACTCCAGACTTGTATTTCCTTACCCACGGTAGGTCCACAAAAACTTGTGAATAGTTTTGGCACGATTCCTAGAACTGGACTTCCTCCGGCGTGTGCTGCTGTAGCGACTGCTCCCATTAAACCCGTACTACCGCCTCCATAAATCAAGTGGATCTTTTGTTGGGCAAGTATTACTCCAACTCTTATGGCTTCATCAGCGAATATGTTATTTTTCCCTGGATAAGCACCTCCAAAGACACAAATTTTTTTAATGCGCTGAGATGAAGTACTTTCCATTTTTTTTTCTTCGAGTGCCTGAAAGAGAATGAGTACATGGTGTAATATATAGAGGACTGAGTAGTGAATCAGACAAGAGTAATAATGTCGCCGAAAGTGTATCTGACCTGTCAGAAGAAAATGTTAACCTAACAAAAGATTTTTGCGTGATTTCAGGAAGAAAATCAAAAAGAGAAGAAAAAATCAACCGTAAAAGACAAATAAAAAAAAAACGAGAATAATTACACAAATCGAACTACACGTAAATTAAACCAAAATAAAGTTATTGTAAATCAAACCAAAAGCTGAGAAGTCATTTATTGTAGTTGTGATTGTGGCTCACATCTTCCTCTGGTTTTACGTCCAGAAACGGCTTAAACGCCTTCTATGAGTCGAGGATATGCTTCCCATCCAGTTTTCTTACAAGCTGGCAAACAGGGTCTTTTAACATCAGATTCCCAAGATGTTGCCATTCCCTTTGGAATTGCGACCATAAATCAAGAATTTCTCTTTGTACGTCTCCACTAGGATGCGTCTCAAGAGAAAGTTGGATATTACCCAAATTCTCCTTACTCAGTCTATCCTTAATGAATTCAATTTTATCATCTCGATTAGAGGACGGAATCCCAATAGAACGACATTTACCGTTACACGTCCATCGTGCACATTTGTGGCAATTTGAACTCATGCGCTTTGCTCGTCGCTTCTTTGCAAAAGTGCTTTTACCTGTACCTGGTAAATGCAAAACAGGAAGATATTCATCTTCACGTACCTTGGCTTCAATTATCCAACGTATGTCGTCAGGAATCCCTTTGTGCATAAGCATTCTTAATCTTTCAAGTCGAACTTGGTAAAGCTTCAGTAAAATATTTCGAGGAAAAGGAGGAAATCGTTTCTGCAATCTTGTGAGAATATCATCCATCCTGAAAAAAAAAATGAAAAAAATTGAAAGAGAAATTGGAAGAGAAATTTATATACAATATCAGTTTTGTGGGTAGCTGATGGAACCGATTTAAATAATCACGGAGTACCGTTATCCGCCATTTAACCGGGGTTAAAAAAAATTATATTTACATCTAGTTATTTTCAAAACAAGGATCAGAAAGAAAAACAACATAAAAAGACTCAAAAACAAAACACTCTAAATAAAATCCTAAATTCTTCCCCCCACACATAATTTTTACATTGTCCTCAATGTAATGCTATTATCCCCCAATGCAAGAATTATATGTAAGAGAAAAGAACTATTAAACAAAAGAAAAGAAAAACAATAAAAGATAGAATGATGGAGAGTAAGGAATATGCAAATCTGATATAATAGATGCTCTCCATCCTTTTGGGTTGCCTCTCCAAGAAGCGCTTGGTTTATTGTCCTCAGCCTGACTTAGACCCATGCCATTATTATTCAACATACTTTGGCTCAAAAAGTGGAAACTCCTCCACATCTTGTATTGGAAAGTTCTCATAGTAAGGCTTCAATCTATGACCATTCACTTTGAATGCCTTATCTGTTTTCGGGCTTTGGATTTCAACTGCACCATGAGTAAATACATTAGTAATAACAAAAGGTCCAACCCAACGAGAACGTAATTTACCTGGATATAACTTAAGGCGTGAATGGAAGAGAAGAACTTTTTGTCCAACAACAAATTCTTTTCTTGATATCATCTTGTCATGGAATGCCTTAGTCTTTTCCTTGTAAATCCTAGAATTCTGATAGGCATCATTCCTTATCTCCTCTAATTCTTGTAGGTCAAGTTTTCTTTTCTTTCCTATCTCATCCATCTCCATGTTGCATTGTTTGATAGCCCAATATGATTTATGTTCCAATTCAACCGGAAGATGACAAGGCTTACCATAAACAAGTCGATAAGGAGACATACCAATGGGTGTCTTATATGCTGTCCTATAAGCCCAAAGTGCATCATCAAGTCGTGAACTCCAATCCTTCCTATTTGGATTAACTGTCTTTTCAAGGATGGACTTAACTTCTCGGTTTGACACTTCAGCTTGCCCACTAGTTTGAGGATGATATGAGGTGGAGACCTTGTGTGTGATGTTATACTTCCTCAAAAGTGCTTCCATAGTCCTATTGCAAAAGTGAGTACCTCTATCGCTGATTATGGCCTTTGGCGTTCCAAACCTAGCAAAGATGTTAGTCTTGACAAAATCTGAAACAACTTTAGAGTCATTAGTCCTAGTGGATTTTGCTTCCACCCACTTTGAAACATAATCAACGGCAAGTAAAATATAAAGATTACCAAAAGAAGGAGGAAAAGGTCCCATGAAATTCATGCCCCATACATCAAAAATTTCAACAATAAGTATTGGAGTTTGAGGCATTTGATTTCTAGCACCTAAGTTACCTGTTCTTTGGCAACGATCACATGACTTGCAAAAGAGGTATGCATCTTTGAATATGGTAGGCCAATAAAATCCAGAATCAAGAACTTTCATGGCTGTTCTTTTGGATCCAAAGTGTCCTCCACATGCATAAGAGTGACAAAAGGTGAGAATAGATTGAAATTCAGTTTCGAGTACACACCTTCTTATAATCTGATCGGAGCAATGCTTCCAAAGGTAAGGATCATCCCATATGTAGTATTTGGCATCACTCTTGATCTTATTTCTTTGAGCTTGTGTCAACTCTTGTGGCAACTTCTTGGTAACTAAGTAATTAACAATATCAGCATACCAAGGAGTTGTTGTACTTATAAAAAGAAGTTGCTCATCCGGAAAGTTCTCATTCAAGGGTGGTGCATCATCTTCATGAACTAAACGGCTAAGATGGTCCGCAACCAGGTTGTCACTACCTCTCTTATCTTTTATCTCCAAATCAAACTCTTGTAAGAGAAGTATCCATCTAATCAACCTTGGTTTGGCCTCCTTTTTAGTGAGTAAGTACTTAAGGGCTGCATGGTCAGAATATACAATTACTTTAGTACCAATTAAATAAGATCGAAATTTTTCTAAAGCAAATACAACAGCCAAAAGTTCTTTTTCAGTAGTGGAATAGTTCAATTGAGCATCATTAAGAGTTCGTGAGGCATAATAAATGGCATGTGAGGCTTTGCCAACCCGTTGGCCCAAAACAGCTCCAATAGCATAGTCACTAGCGTCACACATGATTTCAAAAGGTACATTCCAATATGGTGGTTGGATGATAGGAGCTGATGTCAAGAGTCCCTTCAATGTTTCAAACGCCTCTTTGCATTTATCATCAAAGTGGAAAACCACATCTTTTTGTAGTAGCTTGCAAAGAGGTAATGTGATCTTTGAGAAGTCTTTGATAAATCTCCTATAGAAACCTGCATGTCCAAGAAAAGAACGAACCTCTCTCACATTTGTGGGAGGTGGTAAAGAATGCATAATATCTATTTTAGACTTATCAACCTCTATCCCTCTAGAAGAAATAACATGGCCCAAAACTATTCCTTGTTCTACCATAAAGTGACATTTTTCCAAATTCAAAACAAGGTTAGTTTCCATGCATCTTTCAAGTACAAGTGTAAGGTTCTCTAGACATCTATCAAAAGAATCACCATAGACACTAAAATCATCCATAAACACTTCTATGATATTCTCTACATAATCTGAAAATATGCTAACCATACACCTTTGGAATGTAGCTGGTGCATTACAAAGACCAAATGGCATACGCCGGTATGCAAAAGTACCAAATGGACATGTGAATGTTGTTTTCTCTTGGTCCTCCGGAGCAATGGCTATCTGATTATAACCTGAAAAACCATTAAGAAAACAATAATGAGAATGGCCAGCTAACCTTTCAAGCATTTGATCAATAAAAGGTAAAGGAAAGTGGTCTTTGCGAGTTGTGGAATTAAGTTTACGATAATCAATACAAACTCGCCATCCTGTTTGAATCCTAGTAGGAACAAGTTCATTCTCATTATTTGTTACCACCGTTACACCTGATTTCTTTGGAACCACTTGGACCGGGCTCACCCATTTGCTATCCGAGATAGGATAGATCACTCCAACATCTAGGAGCTTCAGTATCTCTTTTTTCACAACCTCCACCATAGGAGGGTTCAATCTTCTTTGTGCTTCTCTTGTTGGTTTGGACCCTTCCTCTAACAAAATCCGGTGCATGCACATGGATGGGCTTATTCCCTTGATATCGGCAATTGTCCAACCAATTGCTGTTTTATGCTCTCTAAGCACCCGGATAAGTCGCTCTTCTTGCAAAAGTGTGAGCTCTTTGGCAATGATGATCGGTAGTGTGTCCTTTTTACCTAGGAACACATATTTCAAGTGGTTCGGTAGTGGTTTCAACTCTAAAGTTGGTGCCTGCAAAATGGAAGGTAGAAGTTTCTCATTACATAAAGGCAAATCAATAAATGAAACATCAAACCTTGCATCTTTAGGTGCAGCGAGTGTAAAGATTCTAGTGCCCCTTCTACATGGTCACTCAAGGCTAGTTTAGCATTCCCCATTCCGAGATGGTTGCTAAGGACTATTTCCACACTATCTTCACCATCTAGCTCATAAGCTTGCTGCACTAGTGAGTCAATTATATCAATATTAAAAACAGAATGCACATCACTAGGATATCTCATGGCCTCAAAAATGTTAAAGCGAATTATTTCACCATCAAATTCCATAGTTAAAGTGCCATCATGTACATCTATTTTAGTTCTTGCTGTTTTCAAGAATGGTCTCCCTAATAGAATAGGTGTGGGATTAGAAGACATCTCATCTTCCATCTCAATAACATAAAAGTCAGCGGGAAAAACCAATTCATTAACCTGTACAAGAACGTCTTCTACAACTCCTCTTGGATAAGTGTTAGAACGGTCAGCAAGTTGTATTATAACACCGGTTTCCTCTAATGGTCCTAGATTCAATGAAGCATAAATTGAATATGGCATGACATTAATAGATGCCCCTAGATCTAGCATAGCACGCTCAAACCTGGTGTTGCCTATCTTACAAGGAATGGTAAACATACCTGGATCCTTGCATTTAGGTGGGAGTTTCTTTTGAAGAACAGCTGACACATTCTCCCCCACACTTACCTTTTCATTCCATTTCAACTTCCGTTTAGATGTGCACAACTCTTTTAGGAACTTGGCATATCTTGGCACTTGCTTGATAGCATCTAGTAAAGGAATGTTCACCTCTACTTTCCGGAAAGTTTCCAAAATTTCCTTCTCTTGCTCCTCCTTCTTGGACTTTGCTAACCTGCCAGGAAAAGGTGGAGGAGTTATATAAGAAGGAAATGATGGTTTAGGAATTACCTTTTTTAGTGGCTCGTTGGGATGTGAAGAGGATGCCATGGTATTGTTCTCCCCTTGAGCACTATCATTTTGTGGTGTCTCTAGCTGTTTCCCACTTCTTAAAGTTATAGCATTGGCATTCTCTCTTGGATTCACTATGGTTTGGGAAGGTAATTTCCTAGAATCCCTTGCTTGCATTTGACTCATGGTTGTTGCCAATTGCCCTATTTGAGTCTCCAAATTTCGAATACTTGTCTTTGTTTCCTGTTGAAATTGAATTGTATTAGTAGAAAGAGCTTTAACAAGATCTTCAAGAGAAGTACCTGAATTTTGGGTGGGTGGTAGTTGTTGTCGGGTTTGGTATGGTTGTTGCACTCTTTGCTGAAAACCCGGTGGCCTGTGGTCAAATGGTGGAGGAATAGTTTGTGATTGGTTCCCTCCATAATTGAAGTTTGGATGATCCCTCCATCCTGGATTGTAAGTGTTTGAGTAGGGATCATATTTCCTTGATTGGTTCTGAAATCCACCCATGGCATTCACATGTTCATTGGTATCCTCTTGAAGTGTTGGACACATATCAGTTTGGTGCCCTATGTTTGAACATATGCCACAAGCCTTTATTTGTTGTATTTTACCTACAGCCAATTGTTGAACAAGAGAAGTCAGTTTATCAAATTTTTGTTCAAGGGATGATATACTTACCTCATTAACTCTCTTGGGTTGTGGTGGTGGATCTTGTCTCATTGAGAACTGTTGAGAATTGGCTGCCATGTTGGAGATTAATGTTCTAGCAGCCCTGGGAGTCTTATCAACTAGAGCTCCCCCACTAGCGGCATCTATCATACTTCTCTCCATGGGCATGAGACCTTCATAGAAGTATTGGATAAGAAGTTGTTCACTTATTTGATGGTGTGGACATGATGCACAAAGTTTCTTGAACCTCTCCCAATATTCATATAAGGACTCTCCGTTGTATTGCCGAATCCCACATATCTCTTTCCTAATGTTGGCAGCCTTAGATGCTGGGAAATACCTTTCCAAGAATGCTTTCTTCAAATCATTCCATGTAGTGATGGTCCCGGATGGTAGATAGTAGAGCCATTCCTTTGCTGAATCAGCTAGAGAGAATGGGAAGGCTCTCAACTTAACTTGCTCTTCCGTGACCCCTGTTGGTCTCATGCTTGAGCAAACTACATGGAATTCCTTGAGGTGCTTATTTGGATCCTCTCCTGCAAAACCATGAAAAGTTGGGAGAAGATGAATCAAACCAGATTTTAATTCAAAAGCTACCTCAAGATTAGCATATTCAATGCATAATGGTTGTTGACCCAAGTCCGGAGCGGCTAGCTCCTTGAGAGTTCGGTTGTCAGCTGCTGCCATCTCTCCTTGCTTCTCTTGGATGTTTTGGATCAACTCCTCGATTGGTTGTTGGTGAGAAGTTATAAATTCCCGAATTTTCCTAAGTCGTAAGTCTTCTTCGGGAGCTTGGAACATTCACTAATAAAAAAAATAAGAAAGTAAATAATTAGAACAGAAAATAAGAATAAACCAATAAACTAATAAACTAAAGAAAGCAATCCCCGGCAACGGCGCCAAAAATTTGATGCACCCAAAAGAGTGTATCTTATTTAACCTTGCACTAAAAAGATCAATTGTAAGTATAATGATTAGCAAGGGTCGAGTCCTCAGGGATTGGGTTTTAATCTATGAGTTATTAGTTTATAACTTACGTTCAAAGAAAACAATAAAAGAAAAGGGGTTTTTGAAGCCAGATTTAAACTAAAGTAAATAATAAGAATAAGATGCAAGGCGGTATAACCAGCCAATAAAAATATACATACTAAATTAGGCGGTATAACCAGCCAATAGAAATAAAACAAAGTTAATATACAAATTAGGCGGTATAACCAGCCAATAAAAATAAATATACTTTTAAAAATAAGCAAACTAGAAAAGTAAGAAAACAAGTAAGTAAGAAGAATCAAATATGAAAAATATGGTTAAGGTTTCATTCTCCACCACTAGACATCATTAAGAATCAATTTCAGATCTATCAATATCAACCAACTATCAAAGTTAACAACCGTAGATAACAACAAGCTCTGTTATCCCAATCTTTCCTTAGTTTGTCGTTAAATAGAACAAGCTCTCTATTTAATCTCTAACCATTAAACAACCTAGAATAAGCTCTCTAAATTCAATTTAATGGCAGCTTTATGATGAGAAAGATAGGTTGATCTAAGCAACAAACACATAAGCTCGGATTGTTCAACTTAGGTTATGTTCCACTTTGCAATTATTGAAAACTTGACCATAATCATTAATCACAAATTGCCACTTATGAATAGGAAATCAAGACAATTACACGGATCAAGACTCCTAAACTAGCAATAGATAATTATCAAGATCTATCTAGTTGTACAACTAAATAAATCAAGACAACATCATGAACAATTCTTGTAGAAGAACATAAGCAACTTTGATAGAAAATTAATGATAGATAGAATCTGAAAATCAATCACAAAATATGTCTAGGGCTTTGAAATCACCCTTAACCAAATAGAAGTTTAGCCTAGCATAGGCATTGTAAACATAAACATAAAATTAAAGAGAATCTAAGAAGGAAATAAAAGAAAGAAGAAGAAGAAGAAGAAAATAAAGAAAAAGAAAACTAGAGAAAAGAAAGAAGAAGAAAACTTAGAGAATTTTATTACAATGGCTAATTTCCTACCAATCTACCATATGATCCCTTACAATCATCCAAGGCCCTCTATTTATACACATTTTGGAGGGCTAAATGACAAGAGACAAGCTTTACAAATTTCAAAGGTAGGTATAATAGGTGGGTGCATTTTCTAACAATTTTTGTCATACATGACGATTTTGATCAGCCAACTTGATGGTCGATTTTGTCAATTTTTCAGGCCTTATCTGATCACATGGTCTTCTAGAAAAATGTTACCCTATCAGTTACTGATCCATAGCCGTTGGAATCAGCTCATTTTCTGATGTGGATAAGAAGATATGGGCAAAATACGAAAACAGGTCAGCACAGACGTCATTGCACATCAGCCAACTTCATGGTCGATTTCGCTAGGGAAAACGACTCCGTTTCAAGAAGTGTAAAACATGAAAAAGATAAATATGCCTCTTAGCTTTGCACGGCTACAAATTGCAGCCTTATTGCTTCAGTGAAACTCGAGATATAGCTGATATGGCAAAAGGTGTCAGAACTGGAACTGAACTGGATTTACCCTTAATTCTAGTAATCTGAAATCACTCAAAGAAACTTGTGAAAAACACCAAAATACATAAAGATCATAAACACAATTAGACTAAACAATAATAACTCGTATTTGACACAAAACAATAATAAAACATAACTAAAAACTATATAATTATACGAGTTATCAGCTACGATTGGCTGTTGTACTGTCATCTTTGTAACCACCTTGCTGAGTCATACAGGTTGTTATAAGGGAAAACCATGCAATAATGAGAGACAGATTGGATGATCAAATATTCTCTCATTCTCTTTTCTCCCTATCTCTTTCTCTCTTTTCTTGGATATTCCTCTCTGTTTTTCTTCTGCAGGTTCTGTTCATATATAATCTGAGTACAAGCTATATCATTGGTATCAGAGACTTTTCCTTGTGATTATGGCTGACGGCACCACCACCAGATTGCAAAAGGAGTTTACTAATCTTCAAAAGGAATTTGAGAAGATCGATGGCAAGTTGGGAGCTCATGCTGAGATGCTACGTAATGAGTTCTGAATGGAGCTTAAATCTGGAATGGAATCCGTAGGAGCTGAGCTGCGGTCTCTCCTTCAATTCTTTCTGCCATAGTTACCTGGATCTTTTCCGGACCCAGCTTCTGGTTCTTCACCAGCACTAGGCTCTTCAGAAGGCAAACAGAAGTCTGTCTTGGATTCTTTGCCTGAAGACCCTATCGCTCTTCACAAGCTCACCAAGTATTCAAAGATTGAATGCCATCGATTTGAAGGACATGATTTTCGGGGTTGGCTACTGAAGATTGAACAATTTTTTGAGGCAGATCAGACTCAGGAACAGGACAAGGTTCGTACTGTCATGATGCATTTAGATGGTCGAGCCCTTCAATGGCATCAGTGGTTTATGAAAAACCAGGACAACATTACTCAGGTTAGTTGGTCTCTTTACATCTCTGAGATGCGTTCCAGGTTTGGGGATAATGAGTTCACTGATCCTATGTGTGATTTAGTGACCCTCAAACAATCAAATACAGTAGATGAGTTTTATGAAGAATTTGAGAGTTTGCTTAACTTAGTACAGCTGACTGATGAATATAGCTTAAGCATTTTCATTGGCAACTTGAAACCTAAGATTTCTAAGCATGTTCGTATGTTTTATCCTAGAACATTGACCCATGCTTTTAATTTAGCCAAACAAATGGAATCTCTAATCTATAACTTACCCAGAAAACCTTATGTTCCATATAGAAACCCCAGAACAGATACAACTCCACAGTCAGTTTTGCCACCTATCTCTAAAAATCCATTACCACCCTTGTTACCAACACCAAAAGCCTCATTTCTGACTTACCCGCAACCCCTGAAACCTCAACCTAATTACTCATACAAACCACCCAATCCCAGACCAGATAACACTGCTCCTAAACCATCTAAGATGCCTACTCGAGAAGAAAGGGATGATAGAAGGAGAAAAGGGCTCTGTATGTGGTGTGGCCTTAAGTTTATAGTTGGGCATCGCTGTCCGCCATCACAACTTTACCAGCTACTGGTGGATGAGAGCAATGATTCCGTAGCTGAGCAGGAAGAATTTTTGGATTGTTTGGATACAATGGTAGAGGCAGTGGTCGAGGAACCTGAACCATTGCATAAACCTGTTTTGTCCCTTCATGCTTTACTAGGTACTGCAGGTCCACAGACTATGAGGGTTCCAGGCAGAATCAAGAATCAACACGTTATAATCCTTGTTGATTCCGGAAGCACACATAATTTTATTGATCATTCCTTGGTGCGACGTCTGGGAGTAAAGACTACAGCTGTACATGGGATTAAGGTCTCTGTGGCTAATGGTGACTATATGAAAGTGCAGGAGATCTGTAAAACTATTCATTGGGAGACACATGGTGTAATTCAGATTACAGACTTCTTAGTCTTACCTCTCACAGGCTGTGATGTGGTTTTGGGAGTGGAATGGCTCCAACAATTGGGACCTATTATTTGGGATTTCCAACAACTCACAATGCAATTTTCTTTAGCTGACCAAAAGATTGTGTTTCAAGGCTTGACTGCAGGAACTATTCAGTTTGCTACTGATCGCCAATTAGCAAAACTGCAAGTTTCTTCTCAAGGAACATTTACCTTGCTGTTTACTGGGGTCACTGAAGAACCCCTGCATTCTCTAACTGAGTCGAATCTGATTGCTTCTTTACCAGTTGATCTCAGAAATTTGATTCTGCAATTTTCAGTGCTCTTTGCAGCTCCTATGGGCCTCCCACCACAACGACTGCAGGATCATCGAATTCCATTACTAGATAAGTCCCAATCTTTTAAAATACGGCCTTACAGATATCCCTCTATTCAGAAGGATGAGATTGAAAAACTAGTGGCAGAAATGAAGGCCATAGGAATCATCAGGGATAGTCAGAGTTATTTTGCTTCTCCAGTAGTCCTGGTTAAAAAGAAAGATGGGTCTTGGAGGATGTGTGTCGACTACAGGCAACTTAACAAGCTTACTATTAAAGACAGATTTCCAATTCCATTAGTAGAGGAATTATTAGATGAACTTACAGGTGCTTCTTGGTTTACTAAACTCGATCTACGGTCAGGGTATCACCAAATCCGCATGGCAGAAACAGATGTGCACAAGACTGCTTTCAAGACTCACCAGGGACATTATGAATTTTTGGTAATGCCTTTTGGCTTAACCAATGCTCCATCTACATTTCAGAGTTTAATGAACAGTATTTTTGCCCCTTTTCTTAGAAGGTTTGTGTTGGTTTTCTTTGATGATATCTTGGTCTACTCACCTAGTTGGATGGCACACTTGGATCACTTGCATCAGGTTTTTCAGACATTACTAAGCAACAGTCTGTTTGTAAAACTTTCTAAGTGTGTTTTTGGAGCTTCTCAAGTGGAATACCTTGGCCATATTATTAGCAGACAAGGCGTACAGATGGATCCTACTAAGGTCAGTGCTGTGCAACAATAGACTGTACCTAGTACCACTAAGGATCTGAGAGGGTTTTTAGGCCTCACAGGTTATTACCAAAGGTTCATTAAAAGGATATGGTTCCATAGCCCAACCTTTAACTGAACTCTTGAAGAAGAATGCCTTTGCATGGAGTCCTATAGCCCAGCTTGCTTTTGAGAATTTGAAGACAGCATTGACTACTGCACCAGTTTTAGCTTTACCTGACTTCAACCAAACATTTGTGGTTGAATCTGATGCTTCCAACTCAGGTATAGGAGCTGTCCTCAGTCAACAAGGGAAACCTATAGCTTACTTTAGCAAGGCACTATCCCCCAGGAATCAAACTTTGTCTGCTTATGACAAAGAGATGTTAGCTATTTGATGCACCCAAAAGAGTGTATCTTATTTAACCTTGCACTAAAAAGATCAATTGTAAGTATAATGATTAGCAAGGGTCGAGTCCTCAGGGATTGGGTTTTAATCTATGAGTTATTAGTTTATAACTTACGTTCAAAGAAAACAATAAAAGAAAAGGGGTTTTTGAAGCCAGATTTAAACTAAAGTAAATAATAAGAATAAGATGCAAGGCGGTATAACCAGCCAATAAAAATATATATACTAAATTAGGCGGTATAACCAGCCAATAAAAATATATATACTAAATTAGGCGGTATAACCAGCCAATAAAAATAAAACAAAGTTAATATACAAATTAGGCGGTATAACCAGCCAATAAAAATAAATATAAAAAATAAGCAAACTAAAAGTAAGAAAACAAGAAAGTAAGAAGAATCAAATATGAAAAATATGGTTAAGGTTTCATTCTCCACCACTAGACATCATTAAGAATCAATTTCAGATCTATCAATATCAACCAACTATCAAAGTTAACAACCGTAGATAACAACAAGCTCTGTTATCCCAATCTTTCCTTAATTTGTCGTTAAATAGAACAAGCTCTCTATTTAATCTCTAACCATTAAACAACCTAGAATAAGCTCTCTAAATTCAATTTAATGGCAGCTTTATGATGAGAAAGATAGGTTGATCTAAGCAACAAACACATAAGCTCGGATTGTTCAACTTAGGTTATGTTCCACTTTGCAATTATTGAAAACTTGACCATAATCATTAATCACAAATTGCCACTTATGAATAGGAAATCAAGACAATTACACGGATCAAGACTCCTAAACTAGCAATAGATAATTATCAAGATCTATCTAGTTGTACACCTAAATAAATCAAGACAACATCATGAACAATTCTTGTAGAAGAACATAAGCAACTTTGATAGAAAATTAATGATAGATAGAATCTGAAAATCAATCACAAAACGTGTCTAGGGCTTTGAAATCACCCTTAACCAAATAGAAGTTTAGCCTAGCATAGGCATCATAAACATAAACATAAAATTAAAGAGAATCTAAGAAGGAAATAAAAGAAAGAAAGAAGAAGAAGAAGAATATTAATTATCCAACCTCTTGCTCTTTCTAAAGAAAAAGAAAACTAGAGAAAAGAAAGAAGAAGAAAACTTAGAGAATTTTGTTAAAATGGCTAATATCCTACCAATCTCCAATATGATCCCTTACAATCATCCAAGGCCCTCTATTTATACACATTTTGGAGGGCTAAATGACAAGAGACAAGCTTTACAAATTTCAAAGGTAGGTATAATAGGTGGGTGCATTTTCTAACAATTTTCGTCATGTATGACGATTTTGATCAGCCAACTTGATGGTCGATTTTGTCAATTGTGGAGGCCTTATCTGATCACATGGTCTTCTAGACAAATGTTACCCTATCAGTTACTGATCCATAGCCGTTGGAATCAGCTCATTTGCTGATGTGGATAAGAAGATATGGGCATAATACGAAAACAGGTCAGCACAGACGTCATTGCACATCAGCCAACTTGATGGTCGATTTCGCTAGGGAAAACGACTCCTTTTCAAGAAGTGTAAAACATGAAAAAGATAGATATGCCTCTTAGCTTTGCATGGCTACAAATTTCAGCCTTATTGCTTCAGTGACACTCGAGATATAGCTGATATGGCAAAAGGTGTCGGAACTGGAACTGAACTGGATTTGCCCTTAATTCTAGTAATCTGAAATCACTCAAAGAAACTTGTGAAAAACACCAAAATACATAAAAATATAAAAGATCATAAACACAATTAGACTAAACAATAATAACTCATATTTGACACAAAACAATAATAAAACATAACTAAAAACTATATAATTATACGAGTTATCACACCCCCACACTTAGATTGTTGCTAGTCCCTAGCAATGACTCAATAAAAATAAAATAAGAAAATCTAATCTAATCCATTTTCGTAGGAAATCACGGTGGCACTTAGCATGTGACACAAGCCTTTAAACCCCTAGGTGTCCCTAGTGGACGAGTTTAGTCTCGTGAGGGTTTACTAGAACGATACCCACAAAAATTGAAAAACTAAAATATAAATAAACTGCATATACTAAAAATATTTACTCCTAATCCTTTCAATACAAATTAGAGACAATATTTGAACAAGTCTTATAAACTAATCAATAGCTTAAAGAATTTCACAAAAAATCATGCTTGAATGTAAATTGTTTCAGTTAAGCCAATATTAGCATAACATATCTCAATCAAAATATTGCATGTTCAAATTTAATCTCAACTTCTCACATGGGATACCCTCATGATTTTCACTCTTTAAAGTAGTGGTGAAGTGTTTACACTCAATCAATCTCATGAAAACAGTTCTACCATATTCTTGCTTGTCCACCTATTCTCCACTATTTAGATCATACAACTTCATGAATCAAGAGGTCTTTAATCAAGGTTGTAATGGGGCCAAGGGGTTTGTAATGTGGTTGAAGAACAAAAGGATAAAGATATCACAAAGGTTCCAAAGAGTTCATAAAGTTTAGAGATATAAAAAGATCATACAAAGAAACTTCTCAAAACTCTTTACAAGTACATAGTCACCTAGGCCGGATATTCATGTTGGGCCTTTTCTTCATTCTAAACAACTTTGTAACATCTTTTTCTTTTTCCACAAATTCAAGAGATGATTCATATATATATTTTTTTTACATAGGAATGTATTTTCCAGTATTCCATTTCTTTTTCTCTTGACTTTTCTTTTCCCCCCACACTTATTTCTTGTTTCTAACCCAAATTTTTAACTAAAAATATCCCTTGTCTTTGCAACTTGTCTCAAAACATCCTAATTCATCTTTGGAACAAAGGTAAAGATATAAGTATATTTAGGTTAGGGACAAGTTATGGTTACCAAAGAGATAGCTTATTCAATGTAGGCTCAAATTGGTTCACTAAGGGTGTGTTCTCTTGGAACATCAATAAGGGATGGCTGTTTGGCCCTGGCTAAAAATCCTAATGCCTCTATCATATTCATGTTGTCACATGTATCAATATAGTCTCAAACGGTTTAAAGCAAGTTCTAGAGAATCATGTAATCATAAGAGCACTCAAGAAAGAAATTAGATTGATTTGTATAATGCATCAATCATTATAGGCTCAAAAACTCACAAGGATGATTATACAAGTCAGATTAAGTCTAAACATGCTTCTTTCTCAATCAACATATTATATTAACATTGGCTCATAAAAAGGTTGACATCAAGCTCAATTCTCATGAAAATCTTCTCACTAATAAATCTGTTTTAGACTTATGCAATTCATATCTCATCATTGTATTAAAAAGGAACTAAAACTCACAAAAAAAAATAATAATAATAAAGA
Source organism: Fremontodendron californicum (assembly GCA_030761205.1). Taxonomy (NCBI): domain Eukaryota; kingdom Viridiplantae; phylum Streptophyta; class Magnoliopsida; order Malvales; family Malvaceae; genus Fremontodendron; species Fremontodendron californicum. The sequence goes on from JAULJL010000037.1 coordinate 9,994,478, forward strand.
AAAAAAAATAGTAGACAAAAATAAAAGAAATCCTAAATCATTCCCCCCCACACTTAATTCTTACATTGTCCTCAATGTAAGTCTATTAACTCAAATGAAAGAATCATGTGTAAGAGAAAAGAACTAATAACATAAGAATAGGAACAACTAAGACTCAAAACAAAATAAAACCATACAACCTAAATAATCCTAAAATACTAAACAAAAATTAACAAGTAAACATAAAAAGATTAAAATCAAACTGACAAGATATGTCTCAAGTCTCCCTTACTCAGACCTTGTTCAGAATGAATACTTCTAAATTGCTTAAAACACCACAAACTTTTTTTTTTTTTTTTAAGAAGGTAAAATTTAGGATATTACCTGTAGAGGTTGCTAACCACTTATTATAACTGAGACACAACAAACAAAATGTTAGATAATGTCACAAAGACAAAGTGCAATCCACTCCTTCCTCGTCCATATCTCTTTTTCTTTTTCCGAGCGTTTGCGAAACAACCGTAGCAGATAAATACTCATAAGCTTGGAGCTTTTTGAGTAAATCTTCAATGGTTGTAGCAGAAATTATGGTTCTCCTTGCCTCTGAAAACATGAATCCATTATCCACAACATTATCTAAATATGAAAGTAAATTACTAAAATAACCATTAATATTAAGCAAACCAATGGGTTTCTTATTTGTGACCAAAGATGACCAAGAAGCCACGCAAGCTATTTCTTCCAATGTACCCAGACCTCCTGGTAAAGCAATGAATGCATCGGCAGAATGGTACATGATTGTTATCCGTTCAGGGATACTCCAGACTTGTATTTCCTTACCCAAGGTAGGTCCACAAAAATCTGTGAATAGTTTTGGCACGATTCCTAGAACTGAACTTCCTCCGGCGTGTGCTGCTGTAGCGACTGCTCCCATTAAACCCGTACTACCGCCTCCATAAATCAACTGGATCTTTTGTTGGGCAAGAATTACTCCAACTCTTATGGCTTCATCAGCGAATATGTTATTTTTCCCTGGATAAGCACCTCCAAAAACACAAATTTTTTTAATGCGTTGGGACGAAGTACTTTCCATTTTTTTTTTCTTTTTTTTTTCTTTTTTTCGAGTGCCTGAAAGAGAATGAGTACATGGTGTAATATATAGAGGACTGAGTAGTGAATCAGACAAGAGTAATAATGTCACCGAAAGTGTATCTGACCTGTCAGAAGAAAATGTTAACCTAACAAAAGATTTTTGCGTGATTTCAGGAAGAAAATCAAAAAGAGAAGAAAAATCAACCGTAAAAGACAAATAAAAAAAAAAAAAAAAGAATAATTACACAAATCGAACAACACGTAAATTAAACCAAAATGAAGTTATTGCAAATCAAACCAAAAGCTGAGAAGACATTTATTGTAGTTGTGATTGTGGCTCACATCTTCCTCTGGTTTTACGTCCAGATTCGGCTTAAACGCCTTCTATGAGTCGAGGATATGCTTCCCATCCAGTTTTCTTACAAGCTGGCAAACAGGGTCTTTTAACATCAGATTCCCAAGATGTTGCCATTCCCTTTGGAATTGCGGCCATAAATCAAGAATTTCTCTTTGTACGTCTCCACTAGGATGCGTCTCAAGAGAAAGTTGGATATTACCCAAATTCTCCTTACTCAGTCCATCCTTAATGAATTCAATTTTATCATCTCGATTAGAGGACGGAATCCCAATAGAACGACATTTACCGTTACACGTCCATCGTGCACATTTGTGGCAATTTGAACTCATGCGCTTTGCTCGTCGCTTCTTTGCAAAAGTGCTTCTACCTGTACCTGGTAAATGCAAAACAGGAAGATATTCATCTTCACGTACCTTGGCTTCAATTATCCAACGTATGTCGTCAGGAATCCCTTTGTGCATAAGCATTCTTAATCTTTCAAATCGAACTTGGTAAAGCTTCAGTAAAATATTTCGAGGAAAAGGATGAAATCGTTTCTGCAATCTTGTGAGAATATCATCCATCCTGAAAAAAAAATGAAAGAGAAATTGAAAGAGAAATTTATATACAATATCAGTTTTTTGGGTAGCTGATAGAACCGATTTAAATAATCACGGAGTACCGTTATCCGCCATTTAACCGGGGTAAAAAATTAAAAATTATATTTACATCTAGTTATTTTCAAAACCAGGATCAGAAAGAAAAACAACATAAAAAAACTCAAAAACAAAACACTCTAAATAAAATCCTAAATTCTTCCCCCCACACATAATTCTTACATTGTCATTAATGTAATGCTATTATCCCCCAATGCAAGAATTATATGTAAGAGAAAAGAACTATTAAACAAAAGAAACTTATGCAGCCTAAATGAACTTAAAAGCAGTAAACACAAAGAAACATAAAAATAAAAATAATAAAAATAATAAAAGAAAAAGGAAAAGAAAGAGAAAGCAAATCTGAATATGGAAGGTTGGCAATTTCATCTTTAATTGGGCTGCCTTCCCAATTAACACTTGAGTTAGTGTTTTGAATCTAACCAACACCCTTTCTTGGCTTTTTAGGCTTGTCAGGCTCATACATGAAATTTCCCAAATTTATGCGTTTAAGAGGAAGCTTTCTTTGCACAACAGTGGATGCATTCTCCATTACAAGTATTATTCCATCATCCTTGGTGGTGCATATCTCATCGAGGAATGGTGCATCTTTTGGTACTTGTTGAATGACATCCACAAACAAACTGTTTAAGGTTTCCAGCGTGTCTTGTTCATGTTCATCCTCCTTGAACTTTGCAAATCTACTAGGAAAAGGTGGAGAAGAAACATTAGTAAAAAGTGGAACTTTAAACGTTACCTCAGGTGCCGAAATACTCTTATTTGTATTTGTGGCTTCATTATCCTCAAGAATAGAATTCATCTCTAATTTTGTCTCATCCTCATCTTGTTCCTCATTCCTCAAGGTCACAATAGTAGTATTCTCCTTTGGGTTAATCATTGTTTGGGCAGAGAGTTCTTCAGATCTTTGTGCTACCCATACCACCATACTACTAGCCAATAGGCTCATTTGCCTTTCCAAACTCTGGATACTTGCCCTTGTTTCCTGTTGAAATTGCAAAGTATTAGTAACAAGAGAATCGACAAGATCTTCTAAGGAAGTACCTGAGTTTTGAGTCATATGTGGTGGTTGAAAAAGATCTGGTTCTTGAGACCATGATTGATTGAAGCTAGATGGATGAGTGTAATTGGCATAAGGATCTACTTCTTGGTAATTTTTCGAGTAGCCATAATTAGTATGATCCCACCATCCCTCATGGTAAGTGTTTGAGTAATGATCATACTGTTGGTCTTGGAACATTTGATGGCCTTGACATCCTTCCATGGCCAATTGTTGAACTGGGGAGGTGAGATTGGCTTGTTGATTCATCATGTTCATGTATGCCACCAACTCTTCAAGTGTTAGATTGCTCAATTCCATCGTTTTTCTTTTTTTTTTTTTTCAAAATTTGATAAGAAAAACTTGTATGTACAAGAAAATAAAACTCATTAGAACTGAAAATAAGAATAAACCAAGTAACAAATAAACTAAAGAAAACAATCCCCGGCAACGGCGCCAAAAATTTGATGCACCCAAAAGAGTGTATCTTATTTAACCTTGCACTAAAAAGATCAATTGTAAGTATAATGATTAGCAAGGGTCGAGTCCTCAGGGATTGGGTTTTAATCTATGAGTTATTAGTTTATAACTTACGTTCAAAGAAAACAATAAAAGAAAAGGGGTTTTTGAAGCCAGATTTAAACTAAAGTAAATAATAAGAATAAGATGCAAGGCGGTATAACCAGCCAATAAAAATATATATACTAAATTAGGCGGTATAACCAGCCAATAAAAATATATATACTAAATTAGGCGGTATAACCAGCCAATAAAAATAAAACAAAGTTAATATACAAATTAGGCGGTATAACCAGCCAATAAAAATAAATATAAAAAATAAGCAAACTAAAAGTAAGAAAACAAGAAAGTAAGAAGAATCAAATATGAAAAATATGGTTAAGGTTTCATTCTCCACCACTAGACATCATTAAGAATCAATTTCAGATCTATCAATATCAACCAACTATCAAAGTTAACAACCGTAGATAACAACAAGCTCTGTTATCCCAATCTTTCCTTAATTTGTCGTTAAATAGAACAAGCTCTCTATTTAATCTCTAACCATTAAACAACCTAGAATAAGCTCTCTAAATTCAATTTAATGGCAGCTTTATGATGAGAAAGATAGGTTGATCTAAGCAACAAACACATAAGCTCGGATTGTTCAACTTAGGTTATGTTCCACTTTGCAATTATTGAAAACTTGACCATAATCATTAATCACAAATTGCCACTTATGAATAGGAAATCAAGACAATTACACGGATCAAGACTCCTAAACTAGCAATAGATAATTATCAAGATCTATCTAGTTGTACACCTAAATAAATCAAGACAACATCATGAACAATTCTTGTAGAAGAACATAAGCAACTTTGATAGAAAATTAATGATAGATAGAATCTGAAAATCAATCACAAAACGTGTCTAGGGCTTTGAAATCACCCTTAACCAAATAGAAGTTTAGCCTAGCATAGGCATCATAAACATAAACATAAAATTAAAGAGAATCTAAGAAGGAAATAAAAGAAAGAAAGAAGAAGAAGAAGAATATTAATTATCCAACCTCTTGCTCTTTCTAAAGAAAAAGAAAACTAGAGAAAAGAAAGAAGAAGAAAACTTAGAGAATTTTGTTAAAATGGCTAATATCCTACCAATCTCCAATATGATCCCTTACAATCATCCAAGGCCCTCTATTTATACACATTTTGGAGGGCTAAATGACAAGAGACAAGCTTTACAAATTTCAAAGGTAGGTATAATAGGTGGGTGCATTTTCTAACAATTTTCGTCATGTATGACGATTTTGATCAGCCAACTTGATGGTCGATTTTGTCAATTGTGGAGGCCTTATCTGATCACATGGTCTTCTAGACAAATGTTACCCTATCAGTTACTGATCCATAGCCGTTGGAATCAGCTCATTTGCTGATGTGGATAAGAAGATATGGGCATAATACGAAAACAGGTCAGCACAGATGTCATTGCACATCAGCCAACTTGATGGTCGATTTCGCTAGGGAAAACGACTCCTTTTCAAGAAGTGTAAAACATGAAAAAGATAGATATGCCTCTTAGCTTTGCATGGCTACAAATTTCAGCCTTATTGCTTCAGTGACACTCGAGATATAGCTGATATGGCAAAAGGTGTCGGAACTGGAACTGAACTGGATTTGCCCTTAATTCTAGTAATCTGAAATCACTCAAAGAAACTTGTGAAAAACACCAAAATACATAAAAATATAAAAGATCATAAACACAATTAGACTAAACAATAATAACTCATATTTGACACAAAACAATAATAAAACATAACTAAAAACTATATAATTATACGAGTTATCACTATTCTCACAGCTATAAAAAAAATGGAGTGCATACTTAGTTGGTCACCATTTTCAGATTAAGACCGACCATAACAGCCTTAAATTTATGTTGGATAATAAGGCTCATACTCTAGCTCAGCAAAAATGGGTAATCAAGATGATGGGATTTGATTACGAGCTGTTATTCAGGAAAGGGGTACACAACACAGTGGCAGATGCTTTGTCCAGGCAGCCTTCACCTGTTTTCTATGCTGTCTCAGCCCTTGACACTGATTTGGCTACTCGCATAAAAAAATCTTGGGTGCTAGACCCTACTGTTATTCATCTCCTTCATAAACTGAAAAAAAAATCCTGCCAGTTCTTCAAAGTACACATGGGTGAATGACCAATTGCGCCGACATGGGAAATTGGTTGTAGGTAAGGACAATGTACTTCGCAATGAATTGTTGCACCACTTTCATAATTCATCTGTGGGTGGTCACTCTGGAATAGCAGCTACAATGAAAAGAATTACTGGCGTAGTCTATTGGAAGGGTCTAAAAAAGGACGTGAGACGATGGGTCCAAGAATGTTCTGTTTGTCAACAGAACAAGTATGATACCTCTGCCTCACCAGGGTTGTTGCAACCTTTTCCAGTCCCTGAAAGTATTTGGTCTGACATCTCTATGGATTTCATAGAAGGGCTTCCAAATTCTTTTGGTAAGACAGTCATCCTGGTAGTGGTGGACCGCCTTAGCAAGTATGCTCACTTTCTCGCTTTGGCTCATCCTTTCACAGCAATTATGGTTGCTCAGATTTTTCTTGATAACATCTATAAACTTCATGGGATTCCAAAAAGTATTGTGTCCGATCGGGACAAAATCTTTCTCAGCTCATTCTGGAAGGAACTTTTCAAGCTCCTAGGCACTCAATTGAACATGTCTTCTGCATATCACCCCCAATCATACGGCCAAACTGAGGTTGTTAATCGTTGTCTTGAAACGTACTTGAGATGCATGTCTGGAGAACAACCTAAACATTGGTCCAAATGGCTGCTATTGGCAGAGTGGTGGTACAACACCACTTATCATACATATACCAAGGCCACCCCTTATGCAATAGTTTATGGGCAACCTGCTCCTGTACATCTTCCATACATTCCTGGTGATTCTCAAGTGGAAGCTGTCGATCGCAGTCTTCAAGCTAGAGAAGCAGCACTTCAGTTGTTGAAATTTCACCTCTCCAGAGCTCAACACAGGATGCGACAACAAGCTGATAAGCATAAGACTGATAGACATTTTGAGGTTGGAGATCTGGTTTATGTGAAGTTACAACCTTATCGTCAGAAATCAGTTGTTAACAGGTTTTCCTTGAAATTAACAGCAAGGTATTTTGGGCCTTATAGAGAGTACTAGCTCGAGTGGGATAGGTTGCTTATCAGCTGGAACTACCTTCTGAGGCTAAGGTTCATCCTGTCTTTCATGTCTCACAATTAAAAAGACATGTTGGAAAGGAACCCACACAATCTCAATTACCAATGTTGGATGATGATGGGGTACTTGCAAAAGAACCCACAGCTATTTTGGATAGGAGGATGGTTAACAGATGAGGCCGTGCACAGACTCAAGTCCTCGTTCAATGGAGCAACACTTTTCCTGAGGATGCTACTTGGGAGAGTTGGTATGATCTACAGCAGCGATTTCCATCTTTTGATCCATGAGGACAAGGATGTTTTCGAGCGTGGGCAACTGTTATGAACCACTTATCAGTATTTCCTTATTTGCATTTTATGTATGCGTTTTATTTAGTTTGTTCTGCGTTTTGGAAAGTTTAAACAATTGCTACGATTGGCTGTTGTACTGTCATCTTTGTAACCACCTTGCTGAGTCATACAGGTTGTTATAAGGGAAAACCATGCAATGATGAGAGACAGATTGGATGATCAAATATTCTCTCATTCTCTTTTCTCCCTATCTCTTTCTCTCTTTTCTTGGATATTCCTCTCTGTTTTTCTTTTGCAGGTTCTGTTCATATATAATCTGAGTACAGGCTATATCAGGGTATGTGCTCTCTAACAGAGAATCTTGTTATACTTTGTGGTTATGATTAATTTTTTTACTACTCAGAACGAAAATTCAATGCCGGGATATTAGAGGGATTAGTGGGGTGGAAACTCAGAGGGTGCTAAAAATGTTATATGCTCTTACAAAATTGACTTGATCCTAATTCAAGAAACTAAGGAAGAAAGTCTAAAGATTCATGTGATTCAAAAATTGTGGTTTGATGATAACTTTGATTGAATCCTTTCTCATTCAAAAAAGGAAATCTGGAGGTCTATTAGTAATGTGGAGTGAAAGTGAAATTACTTGCAGCAAAAAAATAATTTTTGAAAGTCTGATAGTTGGGGAGGGGAGAGGAAGTTTGCTAATGACATGATGTTTCTTTGGCGAAGATTGATGGATTGATGGAAAGGTTTTTTTTGGAAGTTTATGGCATATGGAACTTTTAATGACTACGTAATTGCTATGTATATTTTTTGGCTTTGATGATTTCTAAGAAGCTTTTGGGTTGATTATTTTGATGGATAAAATCAAAGCTGATTTGTTTTTGACATGTGGGCATACGTTTGGATTGTGTGTTATAGAGTTTGATTTCATTGAATGTGGCATGTGGGCATTAACAAGTATGGAACGTACTGAATTGTTTACTACTTGGTGGTAATGGTGTTTTGCATTTGTGCTTGGAGATAAACTTGAGAATTGCTATGGATGGTTGATGTTGGGAGACTATGATTTGTATGGTGACTTTTGTATATCTGCTCTTCTTTTGGTGCTACTTTTGTTTTGAAAATTCAGGGACAAGGATGCAATTAAAAAGGGTTTGAACGGTGCTTTGATAAAGTTGAGGAAGGATGTTTGCTGAACGAAATTTATTTCCAAATGTTATAAACAGAATTGAAAACTCTCATAGTGGCATTATGAGAAGTGCTCTTATTTTCTGTTGATAGTTCCCCTGGTTTGCTATTAAGGTGAGTTTTTCTATTTATTAAGGTGAGTTTTTCTATTTTCTAACCAACGCCTGCACTTCTTGAGCAATATGAAGAATTATGTCAAATGTTTGCACATTCAATTTTGTAACTCCTATTAACTCTATTTACATCTTACATTCATACATTCCCCACTTGTTCGACTGTTATTTTGAACAGTTTTTAATATCAAATGGACCTCCCTAGAAGGTAATTTTAATGTGATCTATTTTTCCTCCTTTGCAATTAGTTTTGTTACAACATCTGTTACTCTAGCTAATTGTCCATCCCTTCCAAGATTTAGACAACTTTGGATTAAAGGCATGAACATGATAAACAGTTTGCATCAGTGGAAGTAGACCTATTCAAGAATCGGGTTACTCGTCCGGTTCGAATTAGGTCAGACCTGAACAAAGGTTTTAGTAATTCAGGTCGGGTCGGATCGGTCCAGTCCGAATTACTATTTATTAAATAAAAAATATTTGTTTATTTAAATTTAATTATAAAATGTATATTAATATTGATATAAAAATAATATTTTAATATTTAATTAACAGTAAAATGAGTTTTTGGATTGGCTCGGGCTTGGCTAGACCCGAGATTGAGTAAAAAAAATATATATGGATCGCGATTCGGCCCGACCCATGAATAGGTTTATTGTTGAATCAACTAAAAGCCAGAAGATCATCATCAGATGTAGCCAATGTTGTACTTGTACAACCTTAAGGTTTTTTTTTTTCTTTTTCTTTTTTTGAGAAGTCCAAAGACTTAATTACAAAGATCAACAAATTGCAATCACCGAGAAGTGTATGTTGGAGTAATTCAAAACCAAATACCCCTCTTGTTTCAACTACAATTGTTTTTGGTAAAACTCATCAACACCTAAAGCAATGGGAAAAAAGTGAGTGAAAAATCAAATGACGTACAATTATGGAAGCTAAACAAAGTTGGTCTATAAATTAATGGATGCTATTGTAATAGTTAGGAACTTTTCTCAAAAGGAACTCTCAGAGCTTGGCTTCACTCTGTAGAACTTCGTTTCCCTCCTATGAATAATTGAATATGATACATAACAAAATTACAATGATGGATTAGGCAATTCTGAACTGCATGGATCTTGCAAGTGGCTCCTCTAATTTTGTGGTGAGTTACCAGTTCCATAAATTAATATGATTCTCCTGTTCAAGTTTCCTTGCTTGATGCAATGCGATTGAATTGAAGTAGTAAAATTTTGTTATAGGTTAATATCTAAATTGATTTTAGAATTATACATCTTTTAACGATTTGGTATTTAAAAAAAAATTCACAATCAGATACTTGAATTGATATTCTGGCAATAGATTATCCCAATAGAATAACGTCGTTATATAAAATACTAACGTGTCATGATTGAAAAATACTAAGTTATCACATATCAAGTCAAATATTTTTCTAAATGCTGACATGATATTGACCTGACTCGGGACGATTTAGTATTGGTCAACTAAGCTACATCAGCATTTTATATAACGACGTTAATCTATTAAATTAACTAACTTGACGAAAATAAAATTTAAATACCTAATTTCTAAATTTTTTTAAATTTAAAAATGTATAGGATTGATTTACATATTAACATTTTTGTTATCTGCCCCTGAGCCTGTGACTCCCAGTCAGGCAAAGAGATACCAAGCACATATTTTTAAGATTCCAAAGTGGACCCAAATTTCAAGCTAGCCTCACAACCAGAGTTGCACCAAAAATAGCATGAAGAGCAATGTTTGCCAATAAGAGTGAGGCAATCTGACCTTATCCACACTCCAACCACAATCTTTTATCCAATTCATCATCTCCTCTTGCCAATTAAGCTTTTATCCTTATCAGATATGATCCCCAAACACAAATCTATTATACTAAAAGACTTGGTGAAAAAAGGCCAATTAAGCTCCATTTTCTATAGTAAACAAAGTTCGCTTTTGCAGCAATGGCAGCCATGAACTCCAGCATTTTGGCATGCAACTATGCTATCTCAGGCACTGGATCATCTGAGCTTAATGCCAAGCTTTCTTCAGTGCCTTCAGTTGCTTCCCCAGTTGTGTCTGGTGGTCACAAGTTGCCTGTGATCAGAGCCCAGCAGGCTAAAAAAGTTTCTGATTCCAAAGAATCTGGTGCCAGTGAAGGAAGAAGAGCTGCTATGCTCTATTTGGCAGCTACTCTTTTCACCACAGCTGCTACTTCTTCTGCAAATGCTGGGGTCATTGATGATTACCTTGAAAAGAGCAAAGCTAACAAGGTTTTGTTTGCTATGAAAACTGAAAAGATCGATCAACATATATGCTAGGAATTATTCTTGTAGACTAAGTTGGTAATCATTTGTATATTGTCAATATTGTTGCAGGAATTGAATGACAAGAAAAGGTTGGCTACCAGTGGAGCAAACTTTGCCAGAGCATTCACAGTTCAATTTGGCAGCTGCAAGTTCCCTGAGAACTTCACTGGCTGCCAGGATCTTGCAAAGCAAAAGGTTCAATTCTCAGTACATCTCCTTTTTTTACAAGTTTTAGTTGATGATTCCATGATGATATTTGATTGAGAAATTTTTTTTTTTTTTTTGGTTTTTTTGGATGCAGAAAGTACCATTCATCTCTGAAGATTTGGCCTTGGAGTGTGAAGGAAAGGACAAATATAAGTGTGGTTCCAATGTTTTCTGGAAATGGTGAAGAGATCACCCAAATGTAGTTTTCGCTTAAACCATCGACTCTACCTCAACATGTATCTAAGTTTCTTATTTTAAAAGACTTTCTTATCCATTTGTTTTCTTATTTTTCTTTGTATGGTTCTGTTCTATTTCCTTATTTCCATATCCAAACTTCAGGAGAGAATAATAAGAGAATAAATTGGAACAATTAGGGAGATTATATGTTATACTACACATAATGTTCAAAACAAAATGAGTAAATGAATTCTGTTAGATAAGTACTATATACCTATGCTATTCGGACTCTTTATTTTTCCTAAAGTACCGTATGCGACACCTATGTCTGACACATAATCGTATATGAGTATGTGATATTATGAATTTTTTTTTTTTTTTTAAATTTAGCATATCCATGTTGGACACATACCCATATCGGATACTTACCCGAGTCCAAGTAACATAACTATATACTTTTTTGAAGTGTATGATTATGACTGACCTTCAGAACCATTCAACTGATCCAAAAAGTAGCACTGCTGACAGAAAAATACCCAGAAAATGTTCTTACCATATGATGTTCAACAGAATAATGCTGCAGAAACTAGTTAAACAATTTATAGATGAATCTTCCTTTTGCAGTATTGATGCATGATGATGCTTATTTTCATGTATTTTACTTTGATGCCTCTGGCATGTCACCAACTTACCGATGTTCTAACCATTTGTTCCCTCAGCTTGCAGTCCAGATACCTGTTTATTTCATTTTATCATTTCCTTCAACAAATGTTTATACTAGCTGAAATATACAAGCAATGTGAATTATCTGATCTCCAACACTAAATCTACATCCCAACAGTTGCAAGTTGCATCTTCACAAAATCAACCCGAACAAGATATAGGACAAATAATGAGTTCAGGGACAACCCAAAAAGTAATGTAACTACACCAATGAAATGAATTATGTGAGTTCTTTGTACATGTTCTGTGTCTATGAGGACTCTAGATGTTTGGTTATCTTTCCCTGGGTTCAAGGTGTTAATGTCTTTCGGTAGTTGAGCTAAGTTTCTGGGTTTATCAGATAGAAGCAGGTGAGTCTCTGCAAAAACAAAAAAACTGTCGTAGGGCACCGGAATATGTCTCTGAGGCATGTTCCGGTGTCTATGTCAGTAAGTTTCAGAAGAATATTATAAGGTGAAAGGTAAAATTGACAGAGTTTCAATAGGTTCAGGATTTTCTTACGTTTGGCCAATATTTACTCTAGCCTTTTATACTTGTTTATTGGTTGTATTAGAGTTTTAGGTCTCGACAGATATTAACCAAGTGTCCTTTAAGTTTGAAGCTACTCGTTAACTGTGGAGTCGTTAGATGTCTTTTATATATATATATATATATATATATATATATATATATATATATATATATATATGTGTGTGTGGGAGTCCAACTATTATGACTGTGGACTGCTCTTGCGAGTCTTGATTAGCTTGAGCCCAACACAAGGAACCCTGTATGCCATCAATTTTGAAAGTGTCAACAAAATCAAAGGTGAAATGTTAAAACTAAAACCATCTTTCAAACAGTTATCACCAGACAAACGTGTCCACCCAAGCTTATCCAAAAAAAAAAAAAAACGTGTCCACCCAAGCAAAGCCCAACTACTAAATTAATCTTATATTTGACAAAATTGCAGGATGCTAACGCAGCCAGTAGCCCTCTAGCGTGCAAGCTTTTCATATCTCCCCCACATAGAGAATAGATAAGGAAAAATCACATGAGCAACTGAAGCCCAGAATAATCATAATCATGTTTGTGAAATTATTCACCTTAAAATCAAATTGTTCAAAGTGAAAGCAATTCAAACCTGAAATTTCCATATGCACTCAGGAACTCACCACAAACTTGAGCCTATAAGCAACACGATAAGGAGGCATTGTTCTGCAATTGGGGACTTGGCAATGGAAACGCAGCACTGGTACAGCCTGAAAAAAACTCACAATGCCATGCTGCAGTTGGGGCAAGTCCAAGTAGCGTAACATTCTTAAAGGATATCCCTTCAAATGATGCACCAGCCAGTACTGGGGCTTTGTTGAATTCAAACTAATGATGTTACTAATGAAAATCCCCTTTATTCTAGGAATAGCTTTAGGATATCCCATCCGTCATCAGGGTGATCATTGGAGCCTCTACTGAACCTGATGGGTATTTTTGAGTCGTTCCATTGTTATATTATTTATGGTGATATTTGCAATGTATCCCCACTACCCTTTTCAGCTTTATCATGATTTAAATTACAGTCACTTACGTTGCATTTTTAACGATTACGAACGTAACAAATGTTATCGCGATCAATTGCGGTGAATATTAATAACGAAGAGAGTCAAAATAGTAAAATAACGAACGTAACATCACATTACGATAACTAGACCTGTTCATGGGACGGACCAGACCTAAATAAGATATTAACAATTTTTATGACTGCCAGACCCGGCCCGAAATATGAGGAGCATTATATACCCAGGCTTGGTCTTAATCACCCAAAATGTGTCCAGGCCCGGCCCTTTAAACCCAAACTTACAAAAACAGTGATTTTTTTTTTTTTTTTGCCATCTAAACAGTGGAGATTATAAAGTGGGTTTTGGACCTTTTGGTTGCAGATATTAACCACACGGCTCACGCAACAACCTAGTAGACTAACTATTTATTTCATGTAAGCTTTTTGGTTGGTAGGAATGGCAATGGCAATGGGACATATGACAAGACAGACCTCTGATTAATTCTAGGAAAAATTTATAAAAGGTGCAGTCTATCAAAAATAATTATTACTTGAAAATGTAATATTCGGGTCGAGTCGGGTTCGGGGCCAAAAATATTCTGTTCAAAGACCGGTCCGTTTAGAAAATGTGTTTTTTATTTTGTCCAAGCCCATTTTTTGGGTCTAACATTTTTGTCCAAACCCTTTCAAATATCGAGTGGGCCTTTGGACTTGGGCGGGTAGCCCGGCCACCAGCTATTTAAGTCCTGGTTTTTATACGCACCCCAGCTGCCGGATTCCAAACAGGCAGATGTTCAATAGTTACATTAAATAAGGTTGTTTCGAGTTAAAATAATTTATGAGTTCTCTGCTAGGTCTGCTGGGGAGGATACCATCAATTATCATTAACAACGAAATATCCTTTTTTTCTCAAAAACACGAGGATGAATCGAAGAATTCCAAAATAAATAAAAATTTCTATGTTTTGCCAGGTCTGCTAAGGAATATAAAAAAAAAAATTGCATTAATAAATTCCGGGTCGTTCTCAAATAACATGATTGTTTTTAAAAGGGAATTAATTTTAAATATCGAACCTAAAACCAACGTTTAGAGACTTAGGATGACATGTGATCAATAAGATACCGTTTAATACGGGCGTTGTGGGGGTGCTAATCCTTCCCTGCATGTAACTGACTCCCAAACCCGCTTTTGTTTTCTCTCTGGATTAAAAACGCAGACTTCAAAATTTATTTTCTTAAAATGTTTTAATTAATTCTAAAATATTTTATAAAAATCGATTTTCAATAGGTTACCGATCACACTTAGTCAAAAAAGATCTGTAACGACTTCATTTCTTTCTTTCAAGGTCGTTTTAAAACCCTTATACTATTTTTCCTCTTTTACACCAAATCGATGGGTCCAAGAAAAACTGTTATGACAACAATGACAAATTATGTAAAATATGAAATGAATTAAGATACGACACGTACAGAATATAGGAAAATAATTAAAACACAACACGAAAAATAACATGAACACGACATGAATACACGAATGTGTAAAAATATACATAAAATGAATTATTAACGTAAAAATTTATAATAATTTATTTAAATTATCAATGTGTAAAAATTTATATAAATTTATAATACTTTGAAAACACCAAAAAATAAAACGAATACGAACACGTCATGAACACACAAATTTTTTTTTCTTTCTAAATTATGAAAATTTATGCAAAATATGTAATGCAAAATTGAATAATAATGACAAATCCTAAGACATTATAAAAACCCAATATAAGAAAAATAATTAAAACAAAACACGAAAAATAATATGAACACACAAATTTTTCTCTAAATTGAATTAACACACGAAAAATAAAACATTATGACAAATTATGCAAAATACGTTATGAATTAAGACACGATACGAACACATAATTTTTCTCTAAATTGAATAATAATGACAAACTATGTAAAATATGAGATGAATTAAAACACAACATAAAAAATAATATTAATACACAAATGAAGATGAACAATGCCCTTACCATAGGAAAAAAAATCCATGCCACGTGGACATTTTATTCAAAATATAAATAAAGTAAAAAAAAAGAAGGAAAAGATAGATGAACAGTAACCAAAGAAGTAAAAAAAAAAAAAAAAAAAGGTGGGCGACGTGGACACTCTGCCTGTACTTCGAAATATCCTATATTTATTGTATGGAAATCCCTCCCGACATCTCACTACAATGCCAACACCAGAAGAAGTTGGTGTAGTGCCTGAAATTTTCCTTACTATTATGTTTGAGCTTGGTCGCGCCATGCTGATTCCATACTGGTCCCATCCACTCTGCAACAAGATCATCTCCACTCTCAGTATAGCAGTCTTCAATGTATACATTGGTACATTGAGTCTGCACAAATTTTGATGAGAATGTTGGAAAAGATGATGTCTCCATTATGAGGTTTAGGTTTTATAGAATAGATGCAATGTGGAATAAGTACATAAGAAGATGGAGAATGGCGTTAACCAATGATTTAAATATCAGCATGTTAGGTTGTTATTTTATGATTTTGATTTTTTTCGTTGTCGATATTTACGATCGATATTTATCATAATTGACTGCGATAATATTTATTACGTCTGCCACCATAATAAACATGACGTAACTGAAAACACGTCCGCAACTGCAATTTAAATCCCTGTCACTAACATACGTGGGTCTATTCCATCTATATTTAGGGCATTAAGGGGAACCAATATTGTCATGCCCTTAATGACAACATTGCTGAAAGCAAAAGTAGAAAAACTAACTGTGAGTTTCTTTCTTATAATGTTAATCTTTAAGAAAACTGTGAGAAAGGAGTCGCCAACCCTAATTAATCATAAGTTTTATTACTCTATATATCTGATGCACCTTGGTGTTTATGTTAGTCTTATCACGTGATTTAACATTAATTACTGCAGAACTTTTGTCAATAATCTTAATCTAGCCTATGTGTGGAGTCTTAGATGTAGGCTCGAGCAATGAGATTAACATATTATATATGGTTTTTCCATCACCCTTTAGTTTTATATCAATCTCTGAACATATATATCTTGGGTCCAATAATACTACATTGTTTTTACATAATTTTTAACTTTTATTTATTTATTTATTTTTAGTTTAGGTGAAGGGAAATTACTTCAGTCGAGGGTTAAAGTATGTTACAAGTCTCAGAGAAGTCGACTAACAGTGGTAATTGCAAATAACCTATTATGTGGGACTGTTAGTGAGACTTGAACTCGGGTGCTTGTCAAGGTGCTAATGAATACTCAATTAACTGAACCAATCCACGCTAGCATAACTCTTGTTTAAGGTCTACTTTTTTGTGGGTAGATTTAATCTCTTTTTTGTACACAAGAAATTAATTAAAAATCTCAAAATTATCTGTTGATGCATATGCTTCTTGTAATCGAGTTTCCTACAATGCACCAATTTTTACTTCAAACTTTAACTCTTGTTTTTGTTATGCAAGGGATCATCCGTATTATCATGTCTTGTAAAGTGGTGTATTGGTTGCCAAGTTTGGGTTTGATAAAATTTTGAATGGAATCAAAGAATTTTTTTTTTTTTTTTTGTAATTTAAAAATTCTAACCAAACCAATTTGCAATTTTGCATGGTTTTGATTCAATTACTTTGTTTAGTTAATTTATATTTTTAATTCTTTTTTTTATCCTATTTATTTAACCTTTGCTAAAAAAACACTTGACTATGGATTTTGAAATTTTAATTATTTTAGTTGGATCTTATGAGTGTTGAGAATTTTTTTTTTTTTTTATACAAAGAACGCTACAATTTAGGGATAGGAGAATGGGTTGCAGGTGCTAGGATTTGAACTCCAGACTTGCTGAATGCCACCTCTTAAGGATAACTGCATTAACCAACTAAGCTAAGCTCTGGATTCAGTTAAGGCTGTAAATGAATCGAGCTTGAACGAATAGACCTCTGTTTGTGTTTGTTCGATTATTTTTGAACCTGTTCGTGTTCGTTAAGAATTTCAAATTTGTGTTCAAGTTCGGTTCGTGTTCGTTTATGTGTGTTCGAGTTCATTTGTTTAAATTAAATGAACTTGTTCACGAACATATAATCGAACATGTTCGTGAACAATTAAAAATATGTTTATGAACAATAAACAAACAAATCTAAACAAATTTAAACAAACAAACATGTTTCTTATTTTTAGATATAAAATAATAAAACATAAATATTAATAATTATAAATAAATAAAATAAAACACAAATAATAATAATAATACTATTAATTATATTATAATCGAACAACAAACGAGTTTTAAACGAACTTTAAACGATTTATTAAATGAGCTTTAAACGATTTATAAACGAGTTTGTTCGTGAACATAAATAAACTGAACATACCTTGTTCAAGTTCAGTTCATTTAATAAATGAGCCTCAAAATTTTGTTCATAATCATTTATTTAGCTCAATAAACGAACATAAACAAACAGAAATCAAACTGTTCATAAATTGTTTATCGAACGCTCTGTTAATTTACAGCCCTAGGTTCAGTGTTGAGATATTTTACTAAAAGCATTAAGTTTTTATTTTGTAAGTTTGCAAACATTTAAAAAAACTTTTGAGTTACAAATATTAAATGGTATAGCCGTTAAATCTACCTATAAATACTTGGTTTTCTTCTTCTTTTTTCAATCATTTACTTTCAAAAGCAAATTCTCTCTTTAAATGTTCCCTTATTATTTTTACTAAAAGGTTTTTCTGATTCTTTTTAAGAGTTTTAATTAATATAAGGAGAAGAAAGTGTTAAATTTTGATGGAGTTTCTACCTTTTAAATTTTGCAAATTAATAAGATATACAGTGGGTAACTGAGTTTGTTATACAGAGGATGATTGGGCTCGTTGTATACTGGGAAATGACGTGCAATGCAACTTCTATGTATTTGTTCTTATCACTAAGATGACACGTATCGTCTCAAAAAAGCAACCTTGTCCGTGCCTCGATCTTCGTCACTCTATTTCAACTATCAAATTTGTGATGATTCATCAATAGCAAATTGATCATCTAACCATTGGCGGATCTTGCTATTTGGTTTTGGAGGAGACAATTAAAAATTTAAATTTATATAATTTTTCGTTTAAGGTATGTCAATATTTTACTAATATAAAACATATGCAAATAAGATACTAATAAAAATAACAAATTCATAAAATTATAATTTTTATCAATTCATAAATAAAAGTATAAGGAAACAAAATACATCAAATAAATAATTTTACCTAAAACTGTAAGCGATGTTCTTTTAAAGAAACAAAATTTTCAAGAATTGAATCTAAACAAATGTCTCAGCAATCTCTCTTTTGATGTTGACAACCAAGTTATCTGCAAGAAACTCATCTTCCATCTTGTTTCGTAGTCTTGTTTTGACGATCTTCATAGCTGAAAATACTTGCTCACTAGTTGTTGTACGTAGACACTGGAAGAGTTAAAACAAGTCTAATCAATCTGTCAAGGAGATAATATATTTTTGATTTTCCCGTTCTGTTAGAACAAGGCATAGTTGTGATAAGGAAGACAAATTTTGCAGTTTCACATCATTGTGCATATCATACTCAAAATGTTTCAATTGAAATTTCAAATTCAACTTCTCTTGCTCAGTAAAATCAAGAGAATAATACTTTTCCGCAAGAGTGCAAATATCATCAATATTGAAAGATTTATAATCTTCCTTTGGATCCAAAGCAAAGCTAAGTTTCAAAAGATCCATTGCTTGTATGATAAACCTATTATTTAGCTCCTGCAATTGAAAAACAATGACCTCATTAAATATGTCAAAATGATAATAGTGCTCCATTGTGATTTGACTTTGTTGATGTTCTTGAAGTCGACCTTCAAAATATTGAGCATTCTAATCAGGAACATTCAAACCATGCTTTTCACAAAATGATAGAACATCTTCAAGCAAACTATTCCGCCCATTTTCTCTCAATTTTTGAATCAATATCTTTGTACTTGAAACCAAATGCATAGCATTTAAAATGTCTTGAGATTTTTGATGCAAAACTTGACATAGTATATCAATAATGCCCATGACTTCTTTCATCAAATGCAAAATAAAAATGAATTCAAATGATTGAATCAACTTGGATGCAGCAGTGGCATCCTCTCGTTGAGAATAAGTGGACCATTCTCTTTTAATATTTTCAAGCACCGAACAAGTTGCATCAAACATTGTTATAAGACTGCAAATATAATAAAAATGAGAAAATCAATGAGTATCTCCTGTCCGTTTTAAAGTGCCAATTTGATTGGCACCTTTTTGAGTATTAAACTCACCACCAATTAGCATGCATTAAATTTTAGCTGCTTGAGCTGCTTGTAATTCTTCATGGCGTTTGCACGAGGCATCAACAGAATTGATAATGAAAGTCAAACTATTGAAAAATTCATGAATATAATGTACCTATCTAGATGCAATAACAAGAGCCAATTGTAGTTGATGAGCTAAACAATGCACATAATAAGCAGAAGGACAATCATTAAGTAATAATGCTTGCAATACTTTCCATCCCCACCCATATTACTAGCCCCATCGTAATCTTGACCACGAATATTCTGAACATCAAGACTATGACGAGAGAGAATAATATATATCTCATTCTTAAGAGTTAATGCATATGTATCTTTAACATGAGCAAGATAAAAAATGCTCCATAATAAAGCCATATAAACAACAAATCCCAAAACAAGAGCCATTTGTTATCTTTTGGATTCATCACGAGCCTTATCAACAATGATGCAAAATTTTGAATCTCCAATATCTTCACGGATCTTGTTTCGCACTTTACTAGCAAGAACATGCAAAATCTCTTTTTGAATTGAATGCGAAATATACTTGATCGATTTAGGAGCATTTTCCAACACAACTTTCTTAACATTATCATTATAAAAAGCCAAAAGTTCAATCAACTTAAGGAAATTTCCATGATTTTTTGAATCAGGTGTCTCATCATGACCTCTAAAAGCACAAGCTTGCAAGCCACCAAACAACATCTATAGAAGTCTTGACTCGTAGCCTATTATTCAAAATTTGTTCTGAACTTTGTTCATGCATTACTTTATCAATGTGCCCAGATTGTTTCATCAAATCCACTCATGGCATTGTTATGCGGTGAACAAGGATCATCCCCAATATGATTAAGAAAAGCACAATTCTTTTCAGCATCAACTTTTCTCCAACTGCTAAATCCTTTAATAGCGAATACATCTCAGCCAAGTCACCCATTGGGTTTCATGTTAAAAAGGTAACATGGTAAACAATATGCAGCATCTTTAGTTGGAGAATACCCAAGACAAGAAAAAAATTGAGTAAACCAAGAATGCTGAAAACGCCTAGGATGCTTTTCTAATGAATTAGATAACTAGAGAGATGAATTTGATATGGACCTGCTCTCATGTAATCTCATTGAATTTCATCTCGTTGATTAACTGGATGCTCCCACATTGGTTGACGTAACCCGAGATCATGTTCTATAATAAGGGAATATTAACTTCTTCAACACCAACAACAGGAGACTTAAAAGGAGATTGACTATGACTTTGGTGCTCAAGTCTGAGAGATTTGGACGTTATAATACTTTCTAAATCATAATCATCTTTCTTTTTAAAAAATGAGTCCAGTCTTTTTTGCTTGCCCATTTATGATGAATCCACTACACCTGCAATTATATAAATATATTAGTTTAATTTTCATAATAAATTTTTTAACACATTTATATTGATAGCATCTAAAACTCACAATGGTAAGTCTCGAATGTTTCTAGCAATTATATCATTTGCATAATGATTGGTTTATATTGCATGCATTACTCTGCCAACATGATTAAAACCCCATGCCTTATTTCAGCTTCAAGCCTACTGTGATTTCATAAGTAACATTAGCTATGACCTTCGCCAAATCTTTGAATTCAGAACTGTTAATAAAGAGGGCTACTGGCTACATTAGTTTGTGACTAGCTAATGCTCGTCACATTGGTTACTGTGATTCTATCTTAATCCCATAGAAGAATGCTAGTTTTTATATGACAGTGATAGCATAATATTCTTGCAATATAATTTATAAATTATAAAACAAAATATTAAATTTGTAAGGATAACATGGATTTCAAATAATATTTCTTCGTAAGTAGTTAAAATAAATCAATATAATATTGTACTATAACAAAAAATAACAAAAAATATCTCAAATTTTTACTGAACACAAAAGTTTTAACATTACCCATACATATACGATAAGATTATATAAAAATATATTTAAAAAATAAAATAACAAAAGAATCTTGCTAACAATAAAGATTCTTTCCATATAAAGATGCTAACAATGGCAAAAAACAAATGTCAAGTGGCCTTGTAACAAAATAATAACAAAAAATAAAAGTTACATAATTACCAACCTATAAAAGGAGAATATCGGGGCTTTTGCTATTTTGCAAACTGATCAAAATTTAAAGCAAAATAGAAGAAGACAAGTTAAAGGAGGAGTGGAACCAAGCGACAATAGGCGTAAAAAAGAAAATTTTAACTTTTCTTTACTTGATTGAAGTTTTGAAGAGAAAATTAAAATTTAGAAAGGTAATTTAAGTTTACATGATTGTAACTTAGTATTTTTGACTAACCAATTGATTTTAAGAGTTTATGAATAATGATTGGTGGGTAAAATAAAAAAAAAATATAACAATGTAATTTTTATCTTTTTAAAATTATAATGCATAGAATTACATTGTAGATAAAAATAAAAAATAAACAAATAATAATCTTATGTGGACCTTACATATATTTGCCCAAGCCCAACCAGAAATATGGACCTTAAAATTTTTTCAAGCCCGCCAATATTTGTAAATGGACCGTCCATATTATTTTTTTCTAAAATAATTTAAACAAATATGTTATTTTTATTTAATTTTTAGTAATTTTGTCTATATTTTTCTTTTATTAAGTTCTAAAACATGGATACTTAACATGTTTTTAAATGTTTATACTATAATATTATATATTATTTTTTATATGATATAATTTATATAATATATATAAATATAAAAATAATATATTATATAAATGAAAAATGGGCGGGCCAGACCGGATAGGGCTCGGGCCTTGATAGTTTGAGCCAAGGCTCGACCCATTTTCTAAATCGACCTCATTTTTTTGCCCAAACCCATATTTCGGACCTAATATTTTTGTCCAAACCCTCCCAAATATTGGACGGACCTTCTGGCTTGGACGGGTAACTCAACCCTTGAACAGGTCTAGTGGGAACCAATTTAATTTTATTTAATATAAACATAGATATATATATATATATATATAAAGGAATTTTCAAAATTCTTGGGGGGCCTCGACCCCTCTTGCTTTAATAGCGCACCATCTCTGCATCTAATCCTATCCTAAAGAACAATTGTGTAACATTGTCCAACAATGAATATTATTTTATTGTAATATTTATATCTTATATTAAATTTTATTATGTTATATGTTATATATTATTATTATTATCATTTAAAGTTTGAAACTTTATTCTATGTTTTACATCACCATGTTTGTAATGATTTTAATTTTTTTCTCCAAAACCTATAACAAGATTAATTACAATTACAAGTAGACCTGCACAAGAGTTGTGATACTTGTTCGATTTGACAGGCTTGATTCAAATTGAGTTGGGTTTGAAATAAAATATTTTAGATTCGGACAGTCCAAATTACTATTTAATTCATTAAAATTTTTTATTTATATTTAATTATAAAAATATATAAATATTAATATAAAAAATATTTTTTTAATTTTTTAAATATACTTTAAGTAAAGAACAAAGCTTTTCAAACTTGCCAAACCAAATTTTGAACAAATAATATTTTACTATCTGACCCGCTCGGGTCATGAACAGTAGTCTAATTATAAGTAAACAAAGATGGCAGCGGACTTGTGGTTTTTGCTTCCTCAATTTCTTATTGTATAGCCAACTTGATTTGCTCAATTTATCATGTCGAATCTATAATATATATAAAAGTATGAATGTGAAAAATCTTTTGAACTGACAAAAAGATTCATTGTTGTTCATTATATTACTAATTTATCATTTTAAATATTTTTTATTATTAATAAATTTTATTTAATTTAAGGAAGAAATTTAGTTTTATTAAAATACTTTTATTAAATGGATTAAATGGATTAATTTGATAATAAATATAAAATAAAGTTTATAGGAAACTGTTTCATCTTAAAAGTTTAAATTTTCATTAACCTTGAAAAGTAAATCAATATATTTAGTATGAATAAAAAAAAATTAAATTTTACATTATTTTTTTATATTCATAATTAATTTGCATTGATATTGATATAATTTGCATATGAAACAAATTTTATCAAATTTTAGTTAATATACATTTTATTAGTTTTATTTATTTTTAAAATATACAATTATATATTTAAAATAGATAAAACAACGAGCATTCACATGCAAACACATGTGATAACAAATACTAGTTAAATTTAAAAGGTGGAATTTAACAATTCAAATATGAGCGAAAATTCAAATGAAATCCTAAGCCAAAATAAAACGAAATGTTATAATATTTGATTTGATACTTTTAAAATAAATAAAAAAATTAAACTTGAGCTAATTGTTGATGAGAATATAAAAGATCTCGTACAAAAATCAAAGAATTATTAAGTTAAATAAAGTTTTGTTTGATTGTAATCAGTAAATTTAATCCCAATGTAATGTTAAATAAAATTCTAAAATTTATGATTAGGGTTTGCAAAATAATCCGAACTTGTCGAGTTTCGATTCGATCTTATAGGGTCGATTTTCTTTTTGTTGGAAAATCGGTTAAGGGATGGGTCGGGGTAGGTTATTTTAAAAAATAACGATTTCGGGTCGGGGTGGGGTTTGTTAGACGATGATAAGTGATCTGCAATTCAAATTTTGCATTATACCTAACTTAGCTGTACTTATCCTGTAAACATATAACTCTACCTTAGAATTTAAACTAGTGTACTTATCTAGTTCTATCACTTAGCCACTATAAACACTACTATATAATCTCACTACTGAACATATCTGCTTAAAACTCTTCTTGTCCTTTACATTTTTTATGGTATCAGAGCTGTAATTGCTCTAAAGAGTCTATACCTCGATCCTCAGTAGTTCATTCTTGTGAAAAAATGGTCACCTCTGTCAACTCTTCTACTGTCAACACCCCTAAGACCAATCAAAGGTTAACCATTCTTCCATCTTCCACCATTATCTCAACTGATCACATGCATCAGCTCGTCACCATCAATGTACTAGCACAACTCCCCATCAAACTCACCTCTTTGAATTTTCCATCTTAGCGTGGACAGTTTAACTCCCTTCTTATTGGCTACAAGCTCGCAGGCTACATAGATGGATCATTCCCTTGCCCAGTTGAATTCATTCTTGATGAAACATCTGACCCTCCACAAATGGTGTCTAATCCCGCCTATGAACACTGGATTAGACAGGATCACTTGTTACTCAATGGCATTATATCCTCAGCCTCTGAAGCCGTGGTAACCTTCATTGCCTCATCTCAATCATCCAAACAGGCATGGGAAAAAATCCAAAGGATGTATGCAAATAAGTCAAGATCAAGAATGATAAATTTTAAAGAAAAGCTTACCAAGCCTTGGGGTACAAAATCTATCTTAGAATACTTTCAGCTACTTAGAAGTGTATCTGATGAACTGGTATTGATGCACTCAGAATAGTGTATCTATTAAATCCTTGCACTAAGTATGATCGATGTTTAGTATAGTAGTAAACAAGGGTCGAATCCACAGAGATTGTTCTTAATCTATAAGTTATTAATTCATAACTCTAGCTCTAATCTAATTAAGGGGTTCAATTGTTTTGAAAATTAAAGAAACAAGAAACTAAGATTTAAAGAAATAATTAAGATCAAATAAGTAACAGTATGGTTAAGGGGTTATTCTCTACCACTAAACATAACTGAGAATCAATATCAGAATTATCATCATCAATTATCCATCGAAACTATCAACCGTAGATAACAACAAACTCTGCTACCCCGATCCTTCCTTAGTTCGTTGTTAAATAGAACAAGCTCTCTATTTAATCTCTAACCATCAAATAATCTAGAATAAGCTCTCTAGATTTAACCTGACAGCAGCTTTATGATAAGAAAGATAGGTTGATCTAAGTAACAAACACACAAGCTCGGATTGTTTAACTTATGTTATGTTCCACATTGTAATCACTGAAAACTTGACCATAACCATTGATCACAAATTGCTACTAATGAATAGGAAATCAAGACAATTACACGGATCAAGATTCATAATCTAGCAATAGATAATTATCAAGATCTATCTAGTTTTACACCTAAATAAATCAAGACAAATATCATGAAATTTTTTAATGGAAGAACATAAGGAATCTCAATAGATAATCAATATAGATAATATCTGATAATCAATTACACAACCATGTCTAGGGTTTTGAAATCACCCTTAACCAAAAGAAAGTTTAACCTAGCATAGGCATATATAACATAAACATGAAACTAAAAAGAAAATAAGAGAATGGAGAAGAAGAAAAAGAAGATTAATGATGATCTTTAAGAAATCAGACACTTGAGTCTCCTTTTGTTTTGTCTCTGCCTCTTCTTGACTCCTCTAAAATTCTTCCAAAGTGTTATATTTATAGGCTTGAGTGGTTGGGGTTTTATATAGGCTGCTAGGGTTTTATTTGGGCTTTGACTGGCGGCTAAGGTTGATTTGGGCTGTTGGGATTTTATTTGGGCTACCTTCCTTAAAAATTTCAGAAGATGCTGTATTTATAGGTCTGACGGCTAGGGTTTTATTTGAGTTGGAAATTGACTGGGCCACTAGGGTTTGATAGCATGTTGGGCCTTGCAGTGCCAGCTTTTGAGCTAATCCTTTGTGCTTGTAACACTCATTACTTGTCCAAAATCATGATTTCCAACTCCAAATCATTCCTTAACTTCCAAAATACCTATAAATCATAAAACCCTAGTAAAATGTCAAGAAAACTTAAGAATCAAAGCAAATAGGATAAGGAAATTAGATAGAAAAATGTATGAAATTAAGCACTTATCAAACTCCCCCACATTCAACCTTTATTCGTCCTCGAGCAAACTCTAGACGAAAAGAACAAAACAAAACAATAAGAGATTCTTCCAACATTTTGTCTCAAAGAACAATAAGAGATCACAAGCTTGAAATCAAACAAGCTTTGAATTAAATCCATAGCATTCAAAACTAATACATCCTATAACAATCATAGTCAAGTGTGTGTGTGAAATAGCAATGCCAATTATCATTAGTATGTGCCTGCTTCAAACAAGTAAAATCCTCATTAATTACACAAAAAAATCACCCAATTTCTAATGAAAAGTTAAACATCATATGCTCTTCCTTCGATACCAATCTACACTACGCCGAAGGCACCCCCAAAAATAGAAAGGTCTTTAGTAAAAGTTGTAATGAAGCCAAGGGTAGTAATGTGGTCAAAGAATAAAAGGGAAAGGATATTACAAAGGTTCCAAAAACTTCATAGCATTTAGAGACATAATAAGATTATGCAAAGAAAATTTCTCAATACTTCTAAGAAGTAAAAAATAACATAGGCCAAATATTTTTATGTTGAGCCTTTGCTTCATTCTAACCAACCTTGTAACATCCTTTATTTAAGCAAAAGCTCAAGAGATGATTGATTTTTATTTTTATTTTTATGGGAGTGTGTTTTGAAATGCTCCATTTTCTTTTTCTCTTGACTTTTGCCTTTCTACGCCCACAATTATCTCTTGTTTCCAACCCAAATCTTCAATATATATCCCTTGCTTGTGCAATATGTCTCAAAACATTCTAATTCATCTTTAGAACAAGGGTAAGGATATAAGTATATTTAGGCTAGGTGAGAGATGTGGTTACCAATGAAACAGCTTATTCAATGTAGGCTCAAATTGGCTCACTAAGGGGATGTTCTCTTAGAACATCAATAAGGAACTAGCTGATTTGACCTTGGTAGTAAAAATCCTAATGCCTAGATCATTTTCCAGGTGATGCTCGATTAGCCTTTCACCTCTATCGACCTCCAGAAGAGTTCTAATGTCCAACTCCTGCAAGTCAAAATCAAAGTAATCATCAAAGTAAGGGTATAAAGATAGACTTGTCTTGGAATGCTTAACTTATACCAAATAACAAAGCTATTACGCATAAAAAGTTTAAGTATAATCATCATAAAAACAAATTAACTAAAGAATAACATCAAGATCCAAAACAATACTCATCATCAACCAAAGTCATAACATTAAAGCAGAATTCTCATCATAGTAGCTATAGACACCTAATTTTGTCCGGACCACTAAAACAGGTATGTTTTCTTCCTAAATTGATGTTTCAGAATGTAAAAAGACTTTTTTCATCCTGCAGGTGGTACTCCTAGACTTAGTCTAAGAAGATTGGCATAAAAAGTCAAACTTGAAAAAGTCAACCTCAAAAAGTCAACTACTAAAAAAGTCAACCTACTTTCAAAATTAAGATTTGAAGTTCAATTGAAAAATGGAGAAAGAATTTTGATAATCTGAGGTCTACATTGAAAGATATGGAGTTCGAAAGTTGGGTTACGGAGATTCAGTAAAAAGGATACCCTAGTTTGGGAAATTTGGGGAAAAGTGCTTAAACGATCAAATTGGTCAAAATTGAAGGTTCCAAATGAAAGATAAGCACTAAATACAGGTAATGGAGAAGCTACTTGAAAGAAAAACTGAAAGAAAAGTCAATCTGGAAGAAGATCGAGAATTAGGGTTTTTGGTGGATTTCAATGAAATTTGGAAGAATTACAGAAATGACCCGATTCGGTAAGACTAAAGGCACTAATGGATAAGGAGTGATTAAACAAGGATAGCCCAAAGCTCATTTTGAAGAAAATCTGAAAATCGGACTTGTTTTGAGCAAAACCGGGCTTCGGAGGCAAAAAAACAAAATTGGAAAATTTGGGAAAAATAGCAAATGAACTCCAAAAATTCTGAAAAATTGCAGATCTCATTCTTAAATCATTCAAAGAGATTGGCGAAAGGAAATCCGGATTCAGAGTTCGTTTGCAAAAATGGCCAAATCCCGGGTCCCCTATGTAGAAATTCAAGAAGATAAATCCCGAAAAAATAGCAAATGAACTCCAAAAATTTTGAAAATTTTCAGATCTCATTCTTAAATTATTTGGAAGAGATTGGCAAAAGAAAATCTAGATTCGGAGTTCGTTTGCAAAATGATCAAATCCTGAGCCCACTATGCAGTAATTCAAGAACATAAATCCCGAAAAAATACCAAATGAGTTCCAAAAAATATGAAAACTTCCAGATCATACTTTTAAATTATTTGGAAGAGATTGGTGAAGAAAAATCTGGATTTGGAGCTCATTTAAAAAATGGTAAAGTTTGGGAGCACAAAAGGGCAATTTGAATAAAAAATCCAAATAAATAGCAAATGGGCTCAGAAAATTTTGAAAACCTCCAGAATTAAATTTTTTATTATTTTGAAAGTATTGAAAAAATAAAATTTGAATTTGGAGTTCGTTTGCTATTTATTTACTTTATGGGGGCAAAAAGGTTATTTTATCCAGAAAACCGAAAATGGCTTTTCTTGCCTTTAAAAAAAAAGGAGATTGGGCTGGAATTTAGAGGGCTAGACGGCCAAGGCCCAAGGATGGGCAAATATTTTTTTATTTTTAATGAAAAGGCCAACAATGAAGAGGAAGGTAGTTATTTTTTGATCAAGCTTTTGCAAATAAGCCACATGGACCAATGCATGAAGAGGGAGAGTGTCAACATAATGGCTTAGGATTCTTGAACAACTGTAATTGTGGATAGCTGATGGACTAATCTAAGGGTGATAATTTCATTTTTTAAACATCTTGTATCAATAGCCTTTGGATGAAAATTGATTGAAGAAAAGATGACAACATCCTAGCAAGAGGGGGCCATTCAGCCACTACAAAGAAGGAGTCTCTCTCCTTCATTTTGGGGGGCTATTCACTCTCTATTTTCACTCTTGTTTTGGATGATTTTCTCTCCATTGTTGAAAGGCAAAAAGAAAAGTTTAGAAAAGAAAAGAAAGTTAGAAGAGAAAAAGCTTGCAATATAGCTTCTAGAGGTTGCTTTAAGCACCATACTCTTGCACTTTCTTTGATTTTTCATTCTTGATTTGCTATTTTGATTACTATTTTGGTGATTTTCTTTTGATTTTTCTTTTAAAATAAGTGTTTTTAATATTCTTCTTTAAGTTCCTTCTTGATTCTTTCTTGTAAAAAGCTTTTGATTTTTTTTTCCTTTTTCTTTTTGAGGTGGTCGAATAGCCTAGGTTTTTTGGTAGTTGCTGTTTGCATTTTTTATTTCATTTTAATTTGGTTGCTTGCTTGTTTCCATTTTTGAGTCTATTATCTTGTTATCATGTTTATTTTACTTGTCTTGCATTTTTTATTTTCTGTTTTCAAAATGTTTAAGTTTGTTTATGTTTTACATTTTGTAATCCATGTGTTTATGAAAATGCCTATTGGATTTCATGCCTTTACTTTATATTTGCATGATTTGAGTGTTATTCTTTAGCTATGCATGTTAGTATATTAAGTGTTTGTGAAAATGACATGCTCCTTTATTATATAGACCATTCGACCACCTCATGTTGTATGCTTCGTATGTGAATTTTTGTTATATTAGTTGATAGGTTTGCATTTTCATGATATTTGGTTGTGTATTTTGTTTAAGCATGCTATATGTTTGTGTTATTTCCATGCATTTTTTAGATTTAGGATTGATTTGTTTTGCCATGCATATTCATGCATTTTAGACCTAGGTTGCATTAAATGCCATGCAAGTTCATTTAGGTCTAGGTCATTTTATTGATGCCATGCATTTTTCATGTCATTTAGGTTTTAAATAATGCATTTCATGCATCATATTTGCTGTATTTTGATGCATTTCATGTCATTTCCACTTGATTTATGACTTAGACCAATCAATGGTTCAACGTCATGCTCATTTTGAGCATACTTGTGGAAAATTAAAGAGTTGTCAAATTGATTATTCTACCTTTGTAATTTTTTTTACTTTTTAGCCAATTTTTGCCTAAATTTTCAAAAGTGTTAGCTACTGTTTATGAGTCTTTAGGAGAGTCTCTAACATTTTTACTTTGTTTTTTAAATGATTTTATCAAAGGCAAAAAATATGTTTTGGCAAAATAGTTTTTTCACCCAGCATTAGTACTTTCCCGATTTTTCTGGGCAGTCATCTTTAATCAAAAAATTAATCCGATTTTTTCCCATGTAGTTTTACATGTCCTGAGTCTCCAGTATTGTTTTTAGAGTTTTTTGATTTTTTAAAAGTAGGTTAAAAAATCATGCTTCAAAACTGGACAGTAGAGGCAGAATTGAATTTGAAGGAAAATCATTTTTCTGTTTTGGTTAAGTTACTTAGAAGGGGCTGATTAGGAAGTTTAACTATTGACTTAGGGTAGTTTCCAAGCCTTTTTAAACTCTAAAAATAATTTTTTAAATCTCGGGTTAAGGGTGATCAAGTCCGGGATTTTAAACTTAGGAAATTAGAGCCATTTAAAAAGGGTTTAGCTAAGTTTTTATTTTTAATATAAGCTTTTCAAAATTGTTTTCAAACGATAACAAAGTATTTTGGTTTTTACAATATTTAATTTGATAAATTTTCCTAAGGTAACTGGATATCTTTTTAGATAAACGGATTTTCTTAATTAAAGGAAAATATACATTTTCAAGCATTGCATTTTCCATATTCATGCATACTATATAATATGTGATTTTTGCTATGATAATTTTCATGTTGTTGTTATTATTTATTATTTATATTTTGATGTTATGTTGTTTATCATATGGTTTTGAATATTTCATGATATCCTATTCTTTTTGTTTAGTTATTTATTTTTGTCACATTATTTAGCATATACTATGTTCATGCATTATTATTTTCATGCATATTATATGATAGCATTATTTTATGTTTCATGTCATTTATATTATATGCCATATCATTTATATTTGCCATGTCATTTAAATCATTTTATTCCATTTAGAATATATCATATGACTTAGGATATTATATTTCATATAGAATATATCATGTTACCTAGGTCATTTCATTTCATTTAGAATATATCATATGACTTAGGATATTTCATTTCATTTAGAATATGCTAAGACATTTAAATTATATCATACCATTTAGGTTGCATCATATTATCTAGGCTTTGCTATGTCATTTTATTTATGTCACACATATTCATATTCATATTCATATTCATATTCATATATTTTTTAAATGTTTTGAAAAAGGTAATGATTTTTCAATAAAATAAAGATATTCTCGAGTTAAAATAATTCATGAGTTTTCTATCGGGTTTGCTGGGGAGGATATCATCAATTATTATTAATAACGGAATATCTTTTTTAAAACAAGAATGGTTTAGAAAATTTTCCAAAATAATAAAAATTTCTATATTTTGAGATAACAAATTAAAAATCGACTTTTTATCAAGACTTGAGATAACACACGATTAATAAGGTACCGTTTTATACGGGCGTTGTGGGGGTGCTAATCCTTCCCCACATGTAACCGAGTCTCGAACCCACTTCTTTGATTTCTCTGATTTAAAACGCAGACTTGAAATTGGTTTTAAAAAATATTTTAACTAATTTTAAAATGTTTTATAAAATCGATTTTAATAGGTGGCTGATCACACCTAGCCAAAAAAAGATTGGTGGCGACTCCATGTCTTTTTCAAGGTTATTTTCAAAACCTTCATTTTTCTAGAGGAATTAAGTCGACTTTTCCTCGGTTTTTTTTTTTTTTAATGTCACGCTTAATGAATAATAAAATCTTGCGATGAGACTTGTTATTTTTTAGGTTGCTACAGTAGCTGGAAGAAATAACCACCTTAAATAAAAATAACAACCTAATCCAACCATGCAACTTAAATTAAATTATCACACAAAAAAATCCTAAATCCTTCTCCCACACTTAACTCTTACATTATCCTCAATGTAAAAAATCACCCCAAATGAAAGAAATATGTGCAGGAGAAACGAACTAAAAACAAAATAATAAAAATAACTAAGAAAAATACTAAAAGATAGAATGATGGAGATTAAGAAGTATCAAATCTGTTTATTATGTGTGCTCTCCATCCATTGGGTTGCCTCCCAATAAGCACTTGGTTTAGTGTCTTCAGCCTGATTTAGACTCGTGCTATCACTCATCAATGTATCTCCTCTACATCCTGCATTGTGAAGTTCTCATAGTATGGCTTCAGTCTATATCCATTCACCTTGAACTCTTTATCTGTCTTTGGGCTCCTAATTTCAACTGCCCTATGAGGGAATACATTAGTAATAATAAAAGGTACAATCCATCGAGAACGTAACTTACCTGGAAAAAACTTAAGGCATGAATGGAATAGAAGAACTTTTTGTCCAACAACAAAGCTCTGTTGGGAAATCCAGGCTCATGCTTAAACATAAATATCAAAATATAGCAGTGGAAGATAAACAAAGAAGCACCCGGATAACACAGGATCTATGGATTGTGATTGACATGGGTTTAATGGCTAATAAAACTTTTAAATCAACCATATGTTTATGTCACACCCCAAATTCAGGGCATGTGACCGGCTAGAGACAAGGTATGCCCCTGCCTCCGAAGCCTGTCTATACTCATCAAACCAAATTAAAGAAAATTTTGGCATGATCTCGCCCTATATGGGCGTTTACCGTTCAATCATCAACATTCACAATATAATAATTCATCAACACATGACATCTCGGTTTGGACGCCTCCGATAGGGAGTAACCGAAATGCCCCGCAGCAGACTCAACCTTTATGACATCTTATATACAAACATATATTTATACTATATCATAACAAAATAAACATCACCATGTCATACCAGGCCTCTAAGACTGTTATACATCATACATCAATTAATTACATCCGCTTATAAATATACAGAACATATTCAACATACACAAAATACAAAGGACCCATGATACCCTAGTGACTGCAAAATGTACCCAACCATCGCCACAGCTTACCACGTCTTGGGTCAATTCGCTCACCAAAAGTATGTGAGCAGCTAGCTATCCGGAATATGGGAAGAGCTGGGTCTGTTAGAATCTGAAAAGAAATTAAAAATAAACAAAGTGAGTCGAAAAACTCAGTGAGCATAAGGTAACTAGGATGAGTACTTGGAAATTTCGTACTTCCTTTCTTTACCATTAAAGTATAAACATGACATATCAAGTATGACTAATTAACCGAAAAGTAATAATTAAAAATTATTCCGGGACTTATAAAAATTATTTGTCCCATATGAAATCTTCTATACTGAGTGTTGAATATAAATAAGCTATTGGCTAGCCTAACTTGATAGCCAAAAATATTTAGCAATCGATTTTACGTGTATACCTTCACAATTATAGATGAAGAATTTCTCATGTCTACATTATCAAAATATCCCGGACTTATACTAGTCCGTAATATCTGTTATCCTGGACTATTTTGCCCGTACAACAATAGCATCCCGGACTTCACCTTGTTCGTACAATATTAGCATCCCGGACATCACCCTGTCCGTACAATATTAGCATCCCGGACTTCACCCTGTCCGTACAATATTAGCATCCCGGACATCACCCTGTCCGTACAATATTAGCATCCCGGACATCACCTTGTCCGTATAAAATAGCATCCCGGACATCACCTTGTCCGTATAAAATAGCATCCCGGACATCACCTTGTCCGTATAAAATAGCATCCCGGACATCACCCTGTCCGTACAATAATAGTATGATATATTAATTCTCTAATTTCATGGAGTAATATATATATATTTATATATATATATACTATGCTAGGAAACAATCTCTACACTAATATATTTCTACTTATGTTTCTCAAAGCATTACAATTAACTAACATTCATTATTATTCAACTCCACAACACTTACCTCGTATAACCATACTAACACCACACTTACGCCTTTGATCCGCGTAAGGTTCGAAACTTACCATTTTTGTAATCCGAGCAATCTTTCGTGTTTCAATTTCCATATCATTCAACATTGCATATAAAACAATAACTACTTCCTAGATTAACCTAAATACTCACTGTGTTATTTCGAGTATTAAAGCGACACTTTCGTTACTCTGTCGCGATCCCAGGCGAACTCCACGATATGGGTACCTATGACATCGTCAGGATATTCTGTAAGTATTTTACAACTACGGGACACTCAAATTCCCATTATTTATAATAGTTAGCTACTATCCAAAAATTTTCAGCTTAAGAATTTTTTTACAAATAAATTCCTACACTTAGCTCGAGTCAAAATTCGGAGCAACAATCAACTGAAAAGTTGCTCACACAATAACAATGAAGCTAACGGTGGCCTCGGACAACCAAGGTAGGTGGCAGCACCACCTCATGGGCAAGCTAGGGTTTTAACCAAGCTTGTTTTAGCCTCTAAATTTGATTCAAAGCTATCCGATACTAATTTACGGTTTAAAGAGGTGGAGGAACACCTCCCATAACGAAAAAAGTGGCGGCAACATGGTGATTCATCACTACCAATTTTCAGTCAAAATGATTTCTCATAGATAGAGACAAATTCTTCAAAATCTAATATCAAAATCAAGCTTAGAATATGAAATTACCTATAGGTTAGTGGAATCCTTGCAATACTTGGTGATTTCCCTTGAAATTTGGAGGAGAGAGAAAGCTTTAGCAAGATTTAATGGTGTTTTTGGGGAGAAAATGCCTTACGGCATGAAAAAAAAAGAAGAAGACGTTGTGTCTTCATATTAGGGCTGATATCTTATGGGAAATTATCCCATGTTTCTCATCTTGCCTAAGCTTGGTCAAAAAAAGTTGACCAACTTTGACTTTTTTTTTTTTTTAATGCCAAATATTAGATTCAAATGTCATATTAACATATTATATAGTCAAAAAGCCCATTTATACCATTTCTCGGACTAAAAATGAAAAGGGGTGTAAAATGACCAAAATACCCCTAATGCATATTTTTTTGAATTTGATGCCGATTGTTGCTCTGATAATAGGTATGGATTCTATATAGTATTTTCTCATCATATCCACTCAATTTAGCATATTATATGGAATTTTGCCCTTCCCGATTTTAGTGTGAATTTTAAACTATTTTAGGGTTAGATCGTTTAACCACCTGATTTAACCTCCAATTCTATAACCTATCATACAACATGTATACCACATGATAGTCCGTCCTTCCTAGTGGATTTTACATGTGTAGTTCCGAACCATTAGAGTGTTATAGGAGACCCGAGTCATCTCTGGCTTACGAGGGTCTCACATTTCTCCCCCCTTAATAAAATTCGTCCTCGAATTTTACATAAAATTAATCTATAAAGAATTACCTCATGTTTGAAATAACTGGGGGTACTGCTGTCTCATCTCATCCTCGAGTTCCCATGTAGCCTCCTGTGTATTGTGATACTGCCACAAAACTTTAACTGTAGGAACTTCCTTGGACCGCATCTTTCGCACTTGACGATCTACAATGGTTACGGGTTCTTCAATATATGCTAACTGGGAGTCTATCTGTGTTGCCTGTGGCTGTAAAACATGTGAATCGTCTGAAATGTATTTTCGCAACATAGACACATGGAATACAGGGTGTACAAAGCTCAAGTCTGGAGGCAATGCTAACTCATATGCTACCGCACCTTTACGGCTCAATATCTGGAATGGTCCAATGTACCTTGGACTCAACTTACCTCGTCTCCAAAATCTCATAACCCCTTTGAAAGGTGAAACTTTTAGGAACACATAATCTCCAACATCAAACTCTAACTCACGTCTTCGGTTATCAGCATAGGCCTTTTGCCGATTTTGGGCAGCCATCAACTTCTCTCTTATTATTCCAACCTTTTGCACTGCATCTTGCACAATATCTGGACCAAGTAGCCGATACTCGCCTGCCTCAAACCAACCAACAGGTGATCTACACTTCCGACCATATAGTGCCTCAAATGGTGCCATCTGTATACTGCTGTGATAACTGTTGTTATAAGCAAACTCAATCAAAGGTAAATGATCATCCCAAGTCCCTTCAAAATCTAATACACAGGCCCGCAACATATCCTCAAGGGTCTGTATAGTCCTCTCCGATTGTCCATCTGTCTGGGGGTGAAAAGCAGTGCTAAACCGCAATTGCGTACCGAGGGCCTCCTGGAATGATTTCCAAAATCTTGCTGTAAACTGCGAACCTCTGTCTGATATAATCGATAATGGTACACCATGTAAAGGCACAATTCGATCCAAATAAAGCTTAGCATACTTATTAGCTGGATAAATAGTTTTCACTGGAATAAAATGTGCCGACTTAGTCAATCTGTCGACAATCACCCAAATCGAATTATATCCTGCCTTAGTTCTAGGCAAAGCAATTACTAAATCCATGGTAACATGATCCCATTTCCACTCTGGCACTTCAAGACTCTGCAATAGACCAGCTGGTCTCAAATGTTCAGCCTTTACTTGCTGACATATTAGGCATTTAGCCACATAATCTGCTACATCACGTTTCATGCCTTGCCACCAGTAGAATTGCTTAAGATCACGGTACATTTTGGTAGCACCAGGATGCATCGTATATGATGAATTATGTGCTGCATCAAGGATCTTACCTCGAATTCCCTCTATCTCAGGAACTACTAATCGACTATGGAAACGGAGACTTCCCTCTTCATCTACTTGAAATCCATCATCTTTACCCTGTTTCACACTAGTTATAGTCTCAGTACAAAAAGCATCGACATGCTGCCTTGCTTTAACTTCCTCTACTTAGGAGGATCTAACCTGTACATGTGCAATAAGTGCACCAGTCCCGATAAAACTCAAGGTAACACCTCTTCCCAAACAATCCTGAATAGCCTTAGCCAACGGTCTCTTCTCTAGGGACAAGTGAGCCATGCTTCCCATAGATTTACGGCTCAAAGCGTCTGCAACCACGTTGGCTTTGCCTGGATGGTAAAGGATAGTGCAATCGTAATCCTTGAGTAACTCCAACCACCGCCTCTGTCTTAAATTTAACTCCCGTTGATCAAAAATATATTTTAAACTCTTGTGATCGGTGTATATCTCACATGATTGGCCATATAGGTAATGTCGCCATATCTTTAATGCAAAGATAATGGCTGCTAACTCTAAATCATGTGTAGGATAATTCTGCTCATGTTTCTTCAACTGCCTTGAGGCATATGCTATAACCTTGCCACCCTGCATTAATACACATCCCAATCCAACCATAGATGCATCACAATATACAACATATCCACCGGATCCCGTGGGTAATGTCAAAACTGGAGCAGTAGTCAAACGTTCCTTGAGCTCTAGAAAGCTCCTCTCACATTCGTTTGACCACTCAAACTTGACATCCTTCTGGGTAAGTCTAGTCAATGGAGCTGCCAATCTTGAAAAATTCTCAACAAACCTCCTGTAATACCCTGCCAACCCCAAGAAACTCCGAATCTCAGTAACGGTGGTAGGCCTTTTCCAATCACGTACTGCCTCCACCTTTTTAGGGTCCACACTAATACCTTCCTTGGATACAATATGTCCAAGAAATCCTACACTACTCAACCAGAACTCGCACTTTGAAAACTTAGCATATAACTGCTGTGTTCTCAAGGTCTCAAGTACCACCCTAAGATGCTGGCTATGATCATCCTCAGTCCGTGAATACACCAAAATATCATCAATAAATACTATCACGAAGTGATCTAAATAGGGTTTAAACACCCTGTTCATTAGATCCATAAAAGCTGCAGGAGCGTTAGTCAGTCCAAAAGACATTACAAGAAACTCATAGTGCCCATAACGCGTGCGAAAAGCAGTCTTAGGCACATCTTCCCTCCGAATACGGAGCTGATGATAACCTGATCGAAGATCAATCTTAGAAAAACAACTAGCTCCCTGCAACTGATCAAACAAATCATCAATCCTCGGTAGTGGGTACTTATTTTTAATAGTCATTTTATTAAGTTGCCTATAGTCAATACATAGCCGCAGGGATCCATCCTTTTTCTTAACAAACAATACCGGAGCACCCCAGGGTGAAGTACTTGGGCGTATGAATCCCTTGTCCAACAAATCCTGAAGTTGTACCTTTAATTCCCTCAGTTCAAGGGGAGCCATACGGTAAGGGGAAATTGAAATAGGCTGGGTTCCTGGCAACACATCAATACAGAACTCAATCTCTCATTCAGGAGGCAGTCCCGGTAACTCCTCTGGAAATACATCTGGAAACCTTGCCTTCAATATCGCACACATAGGCTAAATAGCCTTGACAGCCACTGTTTAACAACTTCTCAGCTTTTAAGACCGATATCATTCTTGTTGTATTCATACTTCGATCTCCCTGATATTTTAAAACTAATTTTCCTGGTATCTGGAAGGTAATAACCTTCTCGAAACAATCTAACACAGCATAATTGGCAGCTAGCCAATCCATGCCCAATATCACATCAAATTCTAGTATATCTAGTATCACTAGATCGGCTATGAACACCTCCCCACCAATCTCAATATCACACCCTTTCAAAACTTGACTAACTACATACTCTACCCCGACAGGTGTTGAAACTAGCAAAGGTTCATTTAACTCACTAACATCTCTGAGCAAAATATCCACAAATCGAGGGCAAATAAATGAATGGGTGGCACCCGGATCAAATAAAGCATGTGCAGGCTGTAAACAAACCATAATAATACCTGTCACAACTGCATTGGATGCCTGGGCATCCCTAGGTGTCAGTGCAAAAACTCGAGCCTGCCCCCTGCCGCCTGACGTCTGTCCCCTACCAGCAGATTGCTGTCCCCGACCCTGAGTACCTCTGACAGCCTGTTGTGCGACTGATCCTGCTGACTGTCCTGGTGCAGCTGTAGTTGGGAGTGGAGCTACTACTGGTGGGAGTGAGCCAGAACCCAATGGGCAGTCTCTCCTCATGTGCCCCGATTTACCGCATCTAAAACATAAATCTGATCTCCAACATACGCCTCTATGTCGGCGTCCACAAATCTGACATAATGGGGTAGAAGGTCCCCAGTAGTAGTAGTTGCTGATGTACTCTGAGGGCGACCACCAGGTCTATGCTGACTATTTTGACCCCAGTCCCTCTGTACACCACTAGTAAATGTCTCTCCTCTAGACACGATACCACCAACTGGCCCTGATAACCCTATTGCCCTAGAACCCTGTCCACCAAATCTGGGCCTCTTTTGTAGGCCCCTATCACTCTGCCTATCTCGAGCTCGCTGCTCGAACCTTAGAGCAGAATTTAGGACATCAGCATATGTGGATGTCTCTGTCAACTGAACTGACCTAAACAAATACTCCCGAAGACCATCCACAAACCTCTTAGCTCTATCATACTCGGTGGATACCAACTGTGGTGCATATACAGAAAGATCTGAAAATCGAATATCATAATCAGTCACAGTCATGGTCTCTGTCTGCTTTAGCTGCTCAAATTCGCGAGCCCTAGTCTCGCGAACACTCTGTGGTAAGAACCTACGAAGAAACTCAGTACAAAATTCTGGCCACGCTAATGGAGGATCAGTAGCTCGTCGTCTCTTAAGCAAGGTCGTATACCACGTCCCAGCTATACTCCTAAGCTGGAAACTAATTAACTCTACAGATCGAACCGGAGAACATCCCAATGATATGAACAATCTACTACATTGATCCAAAAAGTCATTGGGATCTGCATTCGCATCCTTCCCTGTAAACAAAGGTGGTTGATTCTTCTTAAACTCAGATAACGAAACCTGAAGGTATCCCTCTGGTCGGCCCTGCTCTGACTCTACCGGTGCAGCTGCCTGTTGTGGCTGTGGCTGTGCCTGATCTAATTTCCTCTGTTGCTCTGCCACAACCTGCGTCAGAGCCTCTACCTGGTGTAATACCTCATCCATTTTAGCATCCATCCTGTCAAATCTCATCTCCGTCTCTGTAGTATTCCTAGTAGAAGTCCTACTACTTTCCCCACTCTGGCCTCTAATCTCAGGGCCAGCAGAAATCTGATCCGGGACCTCAAGCTCTCGGTCCCTTGATTTATCTCTAGGTCTACGAGTTCTTGTTTGGGGAGGCATCGTATCTAGAAAATAAACATATGTCAATAATTCCATAATATTATTTATAAAGTTCAATATGTGCTAGCTAGCTTAAAAATCACCGGACGTAGTAGCATGTGACGATACACACCCATAGCGGTAGTACACTACTTACTAATATCTCGGGATTACTTGTAAGCAATGCACTACTACCCTACAACTTTTTTTTTTTTTTTTTTTGCAGTCACTGACCTCTGGAAATACATCTGGAAAAAAGTGGCGGCAACATGGTGATTCATCACTACCAATTTTCAGTCAAAATGATTTCTCATAGATAGAGACAAATTCTTCAAAATCTAATATCAAAATCAAGCTTAGAATATGAAATTACCTATAGGTTAGTGGAATCCTTGCAATACTTGGTGATTTCCCTTGAAATTTGGAGGAGAGAGAAAGCTTTAGCAAGATTTAATGGTGTTTTTGGGGAGAAAATGCCTTACGGCATGAAAAAAGAAGAAGAAGACGTTGTGTCTTCATATTAGGGCTGATATCTTATGGGAAATTATCCCATGTTTCTCATCTTGCCTAAGCTTGGTCAAAAAAAGTTGACCAACTTTGACTTTTTTTTTTTTTTTAATGCCAAATATTAGATTCAAATGTCATATTAACATATTATATAGTCAAAAAGCCCATTTATACCATTTCTCGGACTAAAAATGAAAAGGGGTGTAAAATGACCAAAATACCCCTAATGCATATTTTTTTGAATTTGATGCCGATTGTTGCTCTGATAATAGGTATGGATTCTATATAGTATTTTCTCATCATATCCACTCAATTTAGCATATTATATGGAATTTTGCCCTTCCCGATTTTAGTGTGAATTTTAAACTATTTTAGGGTTAGATCGTTTAACCACCTGATTTAACCTCCAATTCTATAACCTATCATACAACATGTATACCACATGATAGTCCGTCCTTCCTAGTGGATTTTACATGTGTAGTTCCGAACCATTAGAGTGTTATAGGAGACCCGAGTCATCTCTGGCTTACGAGGGTCTCACATTTCTCCCCCCTTAATAAAATTCGTCCTCGAATTTTACATAAAATTAATCTATAAAGAATTACCTCATGTTTGAAATAACTGGGGGTACTGCTGTCTCATCTCATCCTCGAGTTCCCATGTAGCCTC
The DNA here is from genome assembly GCA_030761205.1 of Fremontodendron californicum. Lineage (NCBI taxonomy): Eukaryota > Viridiplantae > Streptophyta > Magnoliopsida > Malvales > Malvaceae > Fremontodendron > Fremontodendron californicum. The sequence goes on from JAULJL010000037.1 coordinate 10,036,301, forward strand.
CTGTGTATTGTGATACTGCCACAAAACTTTAACTGTAGGAACTTCCTTGGACCGCATCTTTCGCACTTGACGATCTACAATGGTTACGGGTTCTTCAATATATGCTAACTGGGAGTCTATCTGTGTTGCCTGTGGCTGTAAAACATGTGAATCGTCTGAAATGTATTTTCGCAACATAGACACATGGAATACAGGGTGTACAAAGCTCAAGTCTGGAGGCAATGCTAACTCATATGCTACCGCACCTTTACGGCTCAATATCTGGAATGGTCCAATGTACCTTGGACTCAACTTACCTCGTCTCCAAAATCTCATAACCCCTTTGAAAGGTGAAACTTTTAGGAACACATAATCTCCAACATCAAACTCTAACTCACGTCTTCGGTTATCAGCATAGGCCTTTTGCCGATTTTGGGCAGCCATCAACTTCTCTCTTATTATTCCAACCTTTTGCACTGCATCTTGCACAATATCTGGACCAAGTAGCCGATACTCGCCTGCCTCAAACCAACCAACAGGTGATCTACACTTCCGACCATATAGTGCCTCAAATGGTGCCATCTGTATACTGCTGTGATAACTGTTGTTATAAGCAAACTCAATCAAAGGTAAATGATCATCCCAAGTCCCTTCAAAATCTAATACACAGGCCCGCAACATATCCTCAAGGGTCTGTATAGTCCTCTCCGATTGTCCATCTGTCTGGGGGTGAAAAGCAGTGCTAAACCGCAATTGCGTACCGAGGGCCTCCTGGAATGATTTCCAAAATCTTGCTGTAAACTGCGAACCTCTGTCTGATATAATCGATAATGGTACACCATGTAAAGGCACAATTCGATCCAAATAAAGCTTAGCATACTTATTAGCTGGATAAATAGTTTTCACTGGAATAAAATGTGCCGACTTAGTCAATCTGTCGACAATCACCCAAATCGAATTATATCCTGCCTTAGTTCTAGGCAAAGCAATTACTAAATCCATGGTAACATGATCCCATTTCCACTCTGGCACTTCAAGACTCTGCAATAGACCAGCTGGTCTCAAATGTTCAGCCTTTACTTGCTGACATATTAGGCATTTAGCCACATAATCTGCTACATCACGTTTCATGCCTTGCCACCAGTAGAATTGCTTAAGATCACGGTACATTTTGGTAGCACCAGGATGCATCGTATATGATGAATTATGTGCTGCATCAAGGATCTTACCTCGAATTCCCTCTATCTCAGGAACTACTAATCGACTATGGAAACGGAGACTTCCCTCTTCATCTACTTGAAATCCATCATCTTTACCCTGTTTCACACTAGTTATAGTCTCAGTACAAAAAGCATCGACATGCTGCCTTGCTTTAACTTCCTCTACTTAGGAGGATCTAACCTGTACATGTGCAATAAGTGCACCAGTCCCGATAAAACTCAAGGTAACACCTCTTCCCAAACAATCCTGAATAGCCTTAGCCAACGGTCTCTTCTCTAGGGACAAGTGAGCCATGCTTCCCATAGATTTACGGCTCAAAGCGTCTGCAACCACGTTGGCTTTGCCTGGATGGTAAAGGATAGTGCAATCGTAATCCTTGAGTAACTCCAACCACCGCCTCTGTCTTAAATTTAACTCCCGTTGATCAAAAATATATTTTAAACTCTTGTGATCGGTGTATATCTCACATGATTGGCCATATAGGTAATGTCGCCATATCTTTAATGCAAAGATAATGGCTGCTAACTCTAAATCATGTGTAGGATAATTCTGCTCATGTTTCTTCAACTGCCTTGAGGCATATGCTATAACCTTGCCACCCTGCATTAATACACATCCCAATCCAACCATAGATGCATCACAATATACAACATATCCACCGGATCCCGTGGGTAATGTCAAAACTGGAGCAGTAGTCAAACGTTCCTTGAGCTCTAGAAAGCTCCTCTCACATTCGTTTGACCACTCAAACTTGACATCCTTCTGGGTAAGTCTAGTCAATGGAGCTGCCAATCTTGAAAAATTCTCAACAAACCTCCTGTAATACCCTGCCAACCCCAAGAAACTCCGAATCTCAGTAACGGTGGTAGGCCTTTTCCAATCACGTACTGCCTCCACCTTTTTAGGGTCCACACTAATACCTTCCTTGGATACAATATGTCCAAGAAATCCTACACTACTCAACCAGAACTCGCACTTTGAAAACTTAGCATATAACTGCTGTGTTCTCAAGGTCTCAAGTACCACCCTAAGATGCTGGCTATGATCATCCTCAGTCCGTGAATACACCAAAATATCATCAATAAATACTATCACGAAGTGATCTAAATAGGGTTTAAACACCCTGTTCATTAGATCCATAAAAGCTGCAGGAGCGTTAGTCAGTCCAAAAGACATTACAAGAAACTCATAGTGCCCATAACGCGTGCGAAAAGCAGTCTTAGGCACATCTTCCCTCCGAATACGGAGCTGATGATAACCTGATCGAAGATCAATCTTAGAAAAACAACTAGCTCCCTGCAACTGATCAAACAAATCATCAATCCTCGGTAGTGGGTACTTATTTTTAATAGTCATTTTATTAAGTTGCCTATAGTCAATACATAGCCGCAGGGATCCATCCTTTTTCTTAACAAACAATACCGGAGCACCCCAGGGTGAAGTACTTGGGCGTATGAATCCCTTGTCCAACAAATCCTGAAGTTGTACCTTTAATTCCCTCAGTTCAAGGGGAGCCATACGGTAAGGGGAAATTGAAATAGGCTGGGTTCCTGGCAACACATCAATACAGAACTCAATCTCTCATTCAGGAGGCAGTCCCGGTAACTCCTCTGGAAATACATCTGGAAACTCAGATACTACTGGTATCTTATCCAAATCCGAAACCTTGCCTTCAATATCGCACACATAGGCTAAATAGCCTTGACAGCCACTGTTTAACAATTTCTCAGCTTTTAAGACCGATATCATTCTTGTTGTATTCATACTTCGATCTCCCTGATATTTTAAAACTAATTTTCCTGGTATCTGGAAGGTAATAACCTTCTCGAAACAATCTAACACAGCATAATTGGCAGCTAGCCAATCCATGCCCAATATCACATCAAATTCTAGTATATCTAGTATCACTAGATCGGCTATGAACACCTCCCCACCAATCTCAATATCACACCCTTTCAAAACTTGACTAACTACATACTCTACCCCGACAGGTGTTGAAACTAGCAAAGGTTCATTTAACTCACTAACATCTCTGAGCAAAATATCCACAAATCGAGGGCAAATAAATGAATGGGTGGCACCCGGATCAAATAAAGCATGTGCAGGCTGTAAACAAACCATAATAATACCTGTCACAACTGCATTGGATGCCTGGGCATCCCTAGGTGTCAGTGCAAAAACTCGAGCCTGCCCCCTGCCGCCTGACGTCTGTCCCCTACCAGCAGATTGATGTCCCCGACCCTGAGTACCTCTGACAGCCTGTTGTGCGACTGATCCTGCTGACTGTCCTGGTGCAGCTGTAGTTGGGAGTGGAGCTACTACTGGTGGGAGTGAGCCAGAACCCAATGGGCAGTCTCTCCTCATGTGCCCCGATTTACCGCATCTAAAACATAAATCTGATCTCCAACATACGCCTCTATGTCGGCGTCCACAAATCTGACATAATGGGGTAGAAGGTCCCCCAGTAGTAGTAGTTGCTGATGTACTCTGAGGGCGACCACCAGGTCTACGCTGACTATTTTGACCCCAGTCCCTCTGTACACCACTAGTAAATGTCTCTCCTCTAGACACGATACCACCAACTGGCCCTGATAACCCTATTGCCCTAGAACCCTGTCCACCAAATCTGGGCCTCTTTTGTAGGCCCCTATCACTCTGCCTATCTCGAGCTCGCTGCTCGAACCTTAGAGCAGAATTTAGGACATCAGCATATGTGGATGTCTCTGTCAACTGAACTGACCTAAACAAATACTCCCGAAGACCATCCACAAACCTCTTAGCTCTATCATACTCGGTGGATACCAACTGTGGTGCATATACAGAAAGATCTGAAAATCGAATATCATAATCAGTCACAGTCATGGTCTCTGTCTGCTTTAGCTGCTCAAATTCGCGAGCCCTAGTCTCGCGAACACTCTGTGGTAAGAACCTACGAAGAAACTCAGTACAAAATTCTGGCCACGCTAATGGAGGATCAGTAGCTCGTCGTCTCTTAAGCAAGGTCGTATACCACGTCCCAGCTATACTCCTAAGCTGGAAACTAATTAACTCTACAGATCGAACCGGAGAACATCCCAATGATATGAACAATCTACTACATTGATCCAAAAAGTCATTGGGATCTGCATTCGCATCCTTCCCTGTAAACAAAGGTGGTTGATTCTTCTTAAACTCAGATAACGAAACCTGAAGGTATCCCTCTGGTTGGCCCTGCTCTGACTCTACCGGTGCAGCTGCCTGTTGTGGCTGTGGCTGTGCCTGATCTAATTTCCTCTGTTGCTCTGCCACAACCTGCGTCAGAGCCTCTACCTGGTGTAATACCTCATCCATTTTAGCATCCATCCTGTCAAATCTCATCTCCGTCTCTGTAGTATTCCTAGTAGAAGTCCTACTACTTTCCCCACTCTGGCCTCTAATCTCAGGGCCAGCAGAAATCTGATCCGGGACCTCAAGCTCTCGGTCCCTTGATTTATCTCTAGGTCTACGAGTTCTTGTTTGGGGAGGCATCGTATCTAGAAAATAAACATATGTCAATAATTCCATAATATTATTTATAAAGTTCAATATGTGCTAGCTAGCTTAAAAATCACCGGACGTAGTAGCATGTGACGATACACACCCATAGGGGTAGTACACTACTTACTAATATCTCGGGATTACTTGTAAGCAATGCACTACTACCCTACAACTTTTTTTTTTTTTTTTTGCAGTCACTGACCTCTAGACCATGCTCTGATACCACCTTTGTCACACCCCAAATTCAGGGCATGTGACCGGCTAGAGACAAGGTATGCCCCTGCCTCCAAAGCCTGTCTATACTCATCAAACCAAATTAAAGAAAATTTTGGCATGATCTCGCCCTACATGGGCGTTTACCGTTCAATCATCAACATTCACAATATAATAATTCATCAACACATGACATCTCGGTTTGGACGCCTCCGATAGGGAGTAACCGAAATGCCCCGCAGCAGACTCAACCTTTATGACATCTTATATACAAACATATATTTATACTATATCATAACAAAATAAACATCACCATGTCATACCAGGCCTCTAAGACTGTTATACATCATACATCAATTAATTACATCCGCTTATAAATATACAGAACATATTCAACATACACAAAATACAAAGGACCCATGATACCCTAGTGACTGCAAAATGTACCCAACCATCGCCACAGCTTACCACGTCTTGGGTCAATTCGCTCACCAAAAGTATGTGAGCAGCTAGCTATCCGGAATATGGGAAGAGCTGGGTCTGTTAGAATCTGAAAAGAAATTAAAAATAAACAAAGTGAGTCGAAAAACTCAGTGAGCATAAGGTAACTAGGATGAGTACTTGGAAATTTCGTACTTCCTTTCTTTACCATTAAAGTATAAACATGACATATCAAGTATGACTAATTAACCGAAAAGTAATAATTAAAAATTATTCCGGGACTTATAAAAATTATTTGTCCCATATGAAATCTTCTATACTGAGTGTTGAATATAAATAAGCTATTGGCTAGCCTAACTTGATAGCCAAAAATATTTAGCAATCGATTTTACGTGTATACCTTCACAATTATAAATGAAGAATTTCTCATGTCTACATTATCAAAATATCCCGGACTTATACTAGTCCGTAATATCTGTTATCCTGGACTATTTTGCCCGTACAACAATAGCATCCCGGACTTCACCTTGTCCGTACAATATTAGCATCCCGGACATCACCCTGTCCGTACAATATTAGCATCCCGGACTTCACCCTGTCCGTACAATATTAGCATCCCGGACATCACCCTGTCCGTACAATATTAGCATCCCGGACATCACCTTGTCCGTATAAAATAGCATCCCGGACATCACCTTGTCCGTATAAAATAGCATCCCGGACATCACCTTGTCCGTATAAAATAGCATCCCGGACATCACCCTGTCCGTACAATAATAGTATGATATATTAATTCTCTAATTTCATGGAGTAATATATATATATATATTTATATATATATATACTATGCTAGGAAACAATCTCTACACTAATATATTTCTACTTATGTTTCTCAAAGCATTACAATTAACTAACATTCATTATTATTCAACTCCACAACACTTACCTCGTATAACCATACTAACACCACACTTACGCCTTTGATCCGCGTAAGGTTCGAAACTTACCATTTTTGTAATCCGAGCAATCTTTCGTGTTTCAATTTCCATATCATTCAACATTGCATATAAAACAATAACTACTTCCTAGATTAACCTAAATACTCACTGTGTTATTTCGAGTATTAAAGCGACACTTTCGTTACTCTGTCGCGATCCCAGGCGAACTCCACGATATGGGTACCTATGACATCGTCAGGATATTCTGTAAGTATTTTACAACTACGGGACACTCAAATTCCCATTATTTATAATAGTTAGCTACTATCCAAAAATTTTCAGCTTAAGAATTTTTTTACAAATAAATTCCTACACTTAGCTCGAGTCAAAATTCGGAGCAACAATCAACTGAAAAGTTGCTCACACAATAACAATGAAGCTAACGGTGGCCTCGGACAACCAAGGTAGGTGGCAGCACCACCTCATGGGCAAGCTAGGGTTTTAACCAAGCTTGTTTTAGCCTCTAAATTTGATTCAAAGCTATCCGATACTAATTTACGGTTTAAAGAGGTGGAGGAACACCTCCCATAACGAAAAAAGTGGCGGAAACATGGTGATTCATCACTACCAATTTTCAGTCAAAATGATTTCTCATAGATAGAGACAAATTCTTCAAAATCTAATATCAAAATCAAGCTTAGAATATGAAATTACCTATAGGTTAGTGGAATCCTTGCAATACTTGGTGATTTCCCTTGAAATTTGGAGGAGAGAGAAAGCTTTAGCAAGCTTTAATGGTGTTTTTGGGGAGAAAATGCCTTACGGCATGAAAAAAAAAGAAGAAGACGTGTCTTCATATTAGGGCTGATATCTTATGGGAAATTATCCCATGTTTCTCATCTTGCCTAAGCTTGGTCAAAAAAAGTTGACCAACTTTGACTTTTTTTTTTTTAATGCCAAATATTAGATTCAAATGTCATATTAACATATTATATAGTCAAAAAGCCCATTTATACCATTTCTCGGACTAAAAATGAAAAGGGGTGTAAAATGACCAAAATACTCCTAATGCATATTTTTTTGAATTTGATGCCGATTGTTGCTCTGATAATAGGTATGGATTCTATATAGTATTTTCTCATCATATCCACTCAATTTAGCATATTATATGGAATTTTGCCCTTCCCGATTTTAGTCTGAATTTTAAACTATTTTAGGGTCAGATCGTTTAACCATCTGATTTAACCTCCAATTCTATAACCTATCATACAACATGTATACCACATGATAGTCCGTCCTTCCTAGTGGATTTTACATGTGTAGTTCCGAACCATTAGAGTGTTATAGGAGACCCGAGTCATCTCTGGCTTACGAGGGTCTCACAGTTTACATATTACCTACTTAAGGTTTCGTAATCTTAAGTTGCAAATCCAAACAACACGGACTCAAATCTTTAAGATCTCTGGCTAGTTTCACAAGATCACGAGAAGCACAATTGTCCTTCCTCTAAAGCTAGTCCACACGAATAGGTGATAGATCCTTCTCCAAGGTATGGCGATTTACTTGTGATAGCAAGTTGATTCTCATATCACAATCAAAAGATCTAACTCTCAGTGTTTATGTCTCACTGCCGGTATCACAAAGAAATAGTGGCAAGAACCAAAACAAAGGGAGAGGTTGCAGCAACAAGAAGAACATGCCACAAGGAGGTGGCGGCTAAGGTATTTTGCTCTCTAAAACTTTCTATTCCGAAACAAGCTTTCTCTCTTAGCAAAATCAGAATGTTCAAGGACTGAAGAACACCTCCTTAGGCGGCTAAGGCTTGAATATATCATATATATTCAAGTGCAAACCCTAACCCCTCTACTTAAAGGTGGCCGGCCAACACTTGTAGCTTATGCTACAAGTTTTCCATTAATCCACTTAAGGCTTGTGCTAGATGGATTAAGAGGTCCAATATACTAACAATTAGTAATACTGGGCCTACTAAATTAACTCTTTAAGTTGGGCCAATCATCCTTAGTAAACAGACTTAAATTAGAATAGTCTTGTGGACCAATTCTAATTTAATGCACATATTCGGTTAGATCAAGAATTAAGCAAAGTAATTTAATTCTCAATTAAATTTCTTTCTCATAATGAACTGTTCATGTCATTGATCAATGAATATCATCACATGATATCATACCGAACTATTGCACAGTCAATTATATATCCTTGATCATCTCACTAGCTTACTCATTTAAACTTGTCTTCATAAGACTAGTTGATTCTTCTTGTTTCATTAAGACATCATCTTTGGATTTCACAAATCTCAATTATGTCTTAATTAATCTTAATTGAACACTTCAATCAAGTCCTTAAAATAGATCTTTTATTCCATTAATTTTTACCTCAATAGAATACCATGTTTCATCCATGCATTACTATTCTTATATGTGTGACCTTTTAAGTTCCCAATGTGTTGGCAATGATCATAAGTTAATCTCATTAACTTATCCTCATAGATCAAGAGCGGGTTCTAGCAACCCATCATGACCACCCAAATATTGCAAAGTCCGTGTGACCTTTTAGAAACCTTTTAGTAACCAACCTATCAGTGTAATACGGTCCTTTCACCTTATATCCTAGAAAGCCCATGAACATGATGCAGTGTCTATTCATGTTCGATTCATATTAGTTCTTGCAGCTTATTGTTAACCTTATGAATTTAGAGAAACGATTTCTCCTAAATCCATCATGCTTTGGCTAAAGACTTTATCAAGTTAACCAAAGCCAAGAACAGATGAGATATGTCTCCGATGTCACTTGGAGTGATGAATCTTCTCTGGATCACTCATCCATCTTCGTATGGTTCATGTCATACCCAAAACCACCCTACTATAACCATCCATTATTGGAACCTATTCCTGATGGAATCAAGGTATGACACTCCCCATACAAGATGACCTGGTATCACAAGTCCGAGGACTAATTTACACAACTGGCACGTGGGAAAATTTCAATGGACACTTGAGTGACAATACCAAATGGAGTTCTCATACGGGCCATGTTCAGTGAACTTGTTCAACAGAAAAGCACCTATATGTTATCTCAAGTATCCCTCATACTTCAACCTATGAGATCGGTTGCTTACTTCATAAGTAAGAAGGCTTAACATATACTAGTCTTTGAGCATTGCCAATGCCCCGTCTTGGCAATACGATGACCAGGAACAGTTTGAGGAACAAGGCTTTGATGCATAAGGATCTCACAATTATAAGTCTTTATAATTCCTTTGCAAGACCATTATGTTCCATGGGCTTCATTCGATTAGCACTTAATAACTCTTTATCGTCGTACTAACATGAAGGAAAACCTTGTATCACTAAAGAATAGTGATAGATTTGCATTATTAACTGTATATCCCATGTCCAATTTGATTGGCTCTAGGGCATATTCCAACAATCTCCCACTTACACTTGAGACAATCTTATTGCTTAAGCACCACTAGTGAGAATATGTGTGGTCATGTTCATGATAATCTTATTATCAAAGTCATTAAACATTCAGATCACAACGAGACCCAGATTCCAATCATAAGGCTCAGTTGTTACTTTATCAACTATTGGAATCTTTTGTTAGCTTGTAGCTAATGATCTAAATATGAATCCTTTTGCAAGCCAAAACAAAAGAGTTTGTTTTATAATCATTAGGGTATAAACGTGCAATCCTCTCTAGTTTGGAACGTTTCCAAATAATTGCATTTATCACATAACGGCAATTCTATCACTAAGTTCAATTATGATTTTTAACTTTTTAAGAGTCATTAATAGCTCCCACTAAATTCTACATGTGTAGAACTTAAGGGAATCAATTCAAAACTATTCTGAATTCAAAATTACTAAGCCGATTAGTATTCTTAATATTATGCAAGTTGTATAAAAAGAACGAAAGACCATGAAATAGAACAATTCTATAATTGATTTATTCAAAGAGGAATTTAAATAAGCATGGCATCCATATGCCAGCAAAATATGTTCAACAACATAAATTTAAAACATCCCCAAAATTGGCCCATAATGCCAAAACATAAACATCATATGTTTAAAAAATAAAATGCAAATGTTTCATAAACATTAAATAAGAAGGCAAGTTTTGATCCAGAATCAAACAGAGTTGCCATCTTCACGGTCCATCTTCACTGCTCCTTTCCTTTGGTCTCTAAAATATGTCATACATATTTAGTACCAAATATGAGGTATCATATTCCATGAGAAGTCAATTAATTTCAAATTAGACCTGAAGTTGAAACACCTTTCAGCTTGTTTCCCTTGACCGATTCAAGGTACCCATTGCAGTTGCGCCTCCAATAACCAGTCTTACCACAGTGATGTCATATTCCCTTGTCATTGTCTTTATCTATCTTCACACTATCATCAGGCTTCGAACTATTCGAAGCAAGAGGTATATCCCATCTAGACTTCCTCTTCTTTTTTTTTTTAGGCTTAGAAGAAGAAACTAAATAGACAGATGACTTGTGCTTGTTGATGGTCTGTTCAGCCTGTGTGAGCATATTCAAAAACCTAGCAAGGGTGGTCTCAATATGATCAATGTTGAAGTTCAACACGAACTGTGAATAGCTCTCAGGAAATTAAGAGAGAATTAGATCAATACCTAGATCTTGATCCATGGTCCATCCTAGTTGCTCAAGTCGAGTGATATATCCTATCTTCTTTAGCACATGAAGCCTCACAAGGCTATCTTCTGACATTTTCGTTTGGAACAAGTCCTTCAAAATGTCGAACCTCTTAGTGCGATTATCCTTAGCAAACAGTTCTCTAAAGTTAAGGACAATATCCTGAGCATTCATAGCCTCATGCTACTTTTGGAGATTGAGAGCCATACTAGCCAACATCACACATGTGGCTTGAACGAGATCATCTTTATGAACTCTATAGGCAGCCCTTTCCTCCTCAGTTGCCTCAGTAGCGGGTTCTTCTAGAATGGGCTCATCCAGAACATAAGCCTTATTTTCCTATGTCAAGACAATCTTGATATTTTAAAACTAGTCATTGAAGTATGCTCTCAGTCAACTTGTTAGCATCAAGTATGCTCTCAGTGACAAATTGCTAGTCATGGTTTTATATCCTATATGAACCAATACTTTTATCAGTTAATAAAAATATGCAGTAATCATTAAAATCAAGTTTTATTACTCTAATGATTATTCTCATTATTTTGTCAAAATAATATCCCTCAACTACTATTTCGAGAAATTTAACTCTTAAACTTCTTAATAAGCTAGGACCCTTTTCATTTTTCCATGACCTTGAGCGACTCAACAAGTCATGTAGAAACTAATTGAGTAGGTAACTTAACTTACCAATTGCATCTCTATGCAACTCCTAGATCAGTTAGGGGGCAACTCTTTGCCTAAATGCATCATATATGCATTTCACCTAACCATTGCCTCTAAATGTCATGCGGTTAAATTCGTCGTATCCGGACAACATGACTTTTAGTTGAGTAAGACCCACGCTCTTGACTCAAATATATTCGTGTAAAAGTTTGACTTGTGAGTGTCTCACTAAGCCTCCAATTAAAGGAACTCTGGTTATCTTATTAGGATGGTGGAAGGCAACTTATCATATGAAAACATGGACTCAATATATTAATGAGGGATTTATTAATTATTAGGTCTCATTGCTTTGCTTGGTTGATTGACATGCATAGCATTTATTTCAATTATATATCACATATATAAACTCAAAAATAAATCTATCACATGCTATCTACTAGGATGATTATGGACATTTACTACTCTAGTTTCCTTGAGCCATAAGAAAACTAGTTGGTCAAATTCCTAGGGGACACCATACATAGTCTTCATAAGCCTTGATGGTGATCTCCTTGGTCATTCCTTATTGGCGCCATTTCTCCTTACATTCTTGGAATTACATAAATTCAAATCATATCCTAAATCTAAATCTATAAAAATATCACAATTACATTTTGATAGAAACCCCAAGTTACATTCGAGGGAAGTTAGATGAGAAGAGAATTTACAACCCAGAATTTGAAAAGAAAAGGCAGGGTTCGCAGACCCTATTTATAAATATACCAATAAGAAATAAATTAATCATACATTCCTTAGTCATATTAAGGTCTAGTCCATAATCACCCTCATGCATACATAATCAAATTATAAACATGAATTTTAAACATGCATAGCCAAAATCACTTGGTGATCTTGTGTATCATTTGCATAAATGTCACCAACTCATTTGAGACAATTTATCAAATTATTTTACCAATCTCGGTTCCTATAATTAAGACACTATTAATTAAATTCCTTACTTTTAGGAACTTTGTCTTAAAATCGTACATTACCTAACTTTTAGGTAGTTTGTCTTAAACCGAATTTTCAAAGAGTTTGAAACTTATCCTAACTATTATGAACTTCAATCTCATTAGGTAACAATTACCTAATCAAACTAAAATTCTTTCCTAACTTTTAGGAATCACACTCCCACTAGGAAACTATTTCCATCTTAGAGTAGGACTCTAACACTTAGTGTCCTAGGCGTAGACGACCTCTTTGGCCATCATATATGGCTACTGCTCGCCCGTGATTAGGCTGTTGTATGCCACGTTCAGTGGCTGCTGGATGCCCCAATTTGGATTGCCGATCACCCCTCATGGCAGCAACCAAATCGGCAACAATTGCCTCCTTGGTGTGCTGCGGTCGGATGGTCTATGTGTAGCAACGTTTGCTGTTGTTCCAGCCATGTTCCAGGCCCGAACCAGCCATCAAAAATGAATCATATTCACCTTAGATACTATCCAAAATTTCCAGCAAGCTTGTGGCACTTTTCCACACCCATGCTCGAATTTTTAAGGCATGCGAACCACCTACAAAACAGCCCAGAAAATTTCAACATTGTAGTAACATCGTTTTAGGCCCTTAAATGATTTTGTTTAAACCGTTTTAACCCAAATACTTTTAGAAACTTCAATGACAGTATATAAACTTAATTTCCAGAATTAAAAACACCTAGAAAAATATTTTATACAACCCCAAATCAGCCCCAAAATCGGTCACTAAAAATGTTTTAGGCCTCAAAACGACTTGGTTTCACTTAGACATGTAATGGCTTTAATATGGATTGAATAAAACAATTTTAATTCAATGTTTAAAATATTTTAAACATGATTAAAGGTAATTTACAGCAGCTGTCCATATTATCCAGATTTAACGAAAAACAAATTTTCAAGAAATCTAATGAACCGAAGTTACCAAAATCAACATACAAAACATACAATATGTTAATCACCAAGAATTGACATGCTCAAACCTCATGTAATCGAAAAATCCTTGGCTCTGATATCAGTGTTGGGAAATTTAGGCTCATGCTTAAAAATAAACATAACAGTGGAAGATAAACAAAGAAGCACCCGAATAACACAGGATCTACGGATTGTGATTAACATGGGTTTAATGGCTAATAAAACTTTTAAATCAACCATATGTTTAGAGATTACCTACTTAATATTTCGTAAACTTAAATTGCAGATCCAAATAGCATGGACTCAAATATTTAAGATCTCCTGCGAGTTCCACAAGATCACAAGAAGCACAATTATCCTTCCTCTAAAGCTAGTCAACACGAACAGGTGATGGATCCTTCTCCAAGGTATGGTGATTCACTTATGCTAGCAAGTTCATTCTCAGATTACAATCAGAAGATCTAACTCTCAATGTTTATCTCTCACTGTCGATATCACAAAGAAATATCGATCAATCAGTAAGAACCAAAACAAAGGGAGAGGTTGCGGCACCAAGAAGAACATGCCACAAGGAGGTGGCGGTTAGGGTATTTTGCTCTCTTTCTCTTTCGAAACAAGCTTTCTCTCTTAGAAAAATCAAAATGTTCAAGGACTGAAGAACACTTCCTTAGACGGCTAGGGCTTGAATATATCATATATATTCAAGTGCAAACCCTAAACCCTCTCTCTAAGGGTGGCCGGCCAACACTTGTAGCTTATGCTACAAGTCTTTCATTAGTCCACTTAAGCCTTGTGCTAGATGGATTAAGAGGGTCAATATACTAACAATTAGTAATACTGGGCCTATTAAATTAAATCTTTAAGTTGGGCCAATCATCCTTAGTAAACATACTTAAATTAGAATAGCCTTGTGGACCAATTCTAATTTCATACACATATTCGGTTAGATCAAGAATTAAGCAAAGTAATTTAATTCTCAATTAAATTTATTTCTCAGCATGAACGATTCATGTCATTGATCAATGACTATCATCACATGATATCATACCAAACTATTGCACAGTCATTCATATATCCTTGATCATCTCCCTGGCTTACTCACTGAAACTTGTCTTCATAAAACTAGTTGATTCTTCTTGTTTCATTAAGATATCATCTTTGGATTTCACAAATCTCAATTATGTCTTAATTAATCTTAATTGAACACTTCAATCAAGTCTTCAAAATAGATCCTTTGTTCCATTAAGTTTTACCTCAATAGAATACCATGTTTCATCAATGCATTATTGTTCTTATGTGTGTGACCCTTTAGGTTCCCAATATGTTGGCAATGAACATAAGTTAATCTCATAAACTTATCCTCATATATCAAGAGCGAGATCTAGCAACCCATCATGACCACCCAAATATTGCGAAGTCGATGTGACCTTTTAGAAACCTTTTAGTAACCAGCCTATCAGTGTAATATGGTTTTTTCACCTTATATCCCGGAAAGCCCATGAGCATGGTGCAATGTCTACTCATGTTCAATCCATATTAGTTCTTGCAGCTTATGGTTAACCTTATGAATTTAGAGAAATGATTTCTCCTAAATCCATCATGCTTTGACCAAAGACTTTATCAAGTTAACCGAAGCCAAGAACAGATGAGATATGTCTCCGATGTCACTTGGAATAGTGAATCTCTTTGGATCACTCATCCATATTCGTATGGTTCATGTCATATCCAAAACCATCATACCATAAACATCCCTTATTGGAACCGTTCATGATGGAATCAAAGTATGACACTCCCCATACAAGATGACCTGGTATCACAAGTCTGAGAGGTAATTTACACGACTGGCACATGAGAACATTTCCATAGACACTTGAGTGACAATACCAAATGGAGTTCTCACACGTGCCATGTTCAGTGAACTTGTTCAATAGACAAGCACCTATATGTTATCCAATAGACAAGCACCTATATGTTATCCCAAGTATCCCTCATACTTCAACCTATGACATCGGTTGCTTACTTCATAAGTAAGAAGGCTTAACATATACTAGTCTTTGAGCATTGCCAATGCCCCATCTTGGCAATACGATGACCAAGAATAGTTTGAGGAACAAGGCTTTGATGCGTAAGGATCTCACAGTTATAACTCTTTATAATTCCTTTGCAAAGCCATTATGTTCCATGGGCTTCATCCGATTAGCACTTAATAACTCTTTACCATCGTACTAACATGAAGGAAAACCTTGTATCACTATAGAACAGTGATGGGTTTGCATTATTAACTGTATATCCCATGTCCAATCAGATTGGCTCTAGGGCATATACCAACAAGCTCTTCCTTGAAATCATCTTATCATGGAAGCCTTAGTCTTTTCCTTGTAAATCTTGGAGTTCTCATTGACATCGTTCCTTATCTCCTCAAGCTTTTGCAATTGAAATTTTCTTTGAGTACCTACTGTATCCATCTCCATGTTGCATTGCTTTATAGCCTAATATGCCTTATGTTCTAATTCAACCGAGAGATAGCATGGCTTGCCATAGACCAACTGATAAGGAGACATACTAATGGGTGTCTTGTATACTGTCCTATAAGCCCAAAGTGCATCACCAAGGCGTAAACTCCAATCCTTTCGATTTGGATTAACTGTCTTTTCAAGGATAGACTTCACTTCTCGATTTGACATTTCAGCTTGCCCACTGGTTTGTGGATGATATGATGTGGAGACCTTATGTGTGATGTTGTATTTCCTCAAAAGAACTTCCACAGACCTATTACAAAAGTGTGCACCTCTATCGCTGATTATAGCCTTAGGTGTTCCAAACCTTGTAAAAATATTAGACTTCACAAAATCTGTAACACCTTTAGTATCGTCAGTCCTGGTGGCTTTTGCTTCCACCATTTTGAGACGTAATATACAAAAAGTATAATGTAAAGGTTACCAAAGGAAGAAGGGAAAGGTCCCATGAAATCAATGCCCCATACATAAAAAATTTCAACAATAAGTATTGGAGTTTGAGGCATTTGATTCCTAGCACCTAAGTTACCTGTTCTTTGACAACGATCACAAGACTTGCAAAAGAGGTATGAGTCTTTAAACAATGAAGGCCAATAGAATCCACAATCAAGTACCTTCAGGGCTGTTCTTTTTTATCGAAAGTGCCGTAAACATGAATAAGAATGAGAAAATGTTAAAATAGAATGAAATTCAGTTTCAAGTATACACCTTCTTATAATTTGATCGGAGCAATGTTTCCAAAGATATGGATAATCCAAAATGAAATATTTTGCATCACTCTTGATTTTGTTCCTTTGAGCTCTAGTCAACTCTTTCGGCAACTTCTTGGTGACTAAATAATTGACAATGTCTGCATACCAAGGAGTTGTCGTGCCAACTGAAAGGAGTTGCTCATTTGGAAAGTTTTCGTGCAATGGAAGTGCATCCTCTACATGAACTAGGCAGCTCAGATGGTCTGCAACCAAGTTTTTACTACCTCTCTTATATTTTATTTTCAAATCAAACTCTTGCAAGAGAAGTATCCACCTAATCAGTCTCAATTTTGCATCGTTCTTTGTGAGCAAGAACTTAAGAGTTTCATGGTCAGAAAAGACAATTACTTTAGTGCCAATCAAATAAGAACGAAATTTTTCTAAAGCAAAAATAACTGCCAAAAGCTCCTCTTCAGTTGTGGAATAATTTAGCTGTGCATCATCCAGGAGGCATAATAAATGGCATGTGGTGCTTTGCCAACCCGTTGCCCCAAAATAGCTCGTACAGCATAGTCACTTGCATCACACATGATTTCAAAGGGTAAGTTCCAATTAGGTGGTTGCATCACAAGTGCTAAAGTCAAGAGTTCTTTCAATGTCTCAAATGCCTCTTTGCATTTATCATCAAAGTGGAAGGCCATATCTTTTTGTAACAGTTTGCATAGAGGTAATACTATCTTTGAAAAATCTTTAATAAATCGGTTATAGAAACCTGCATGACCAAGAAAAAAACGAACCTCTTGCATACTTGTGGGAGGTGGTAAAGAATGCATAAGATCTATTTTAGATTTATCAACTTCTATTCCTCTAGGAGAACTAACATGTCCTAGAAGTATACCTTGTTCCACCATAAAATGACATTTTTTTCCCAATTTAACACAAGGTTAGTTTCCATTCATCTTTCAAGTACAAGTGTAAGGTTCTCTAGACATTTATCAAAAGAACTACCATAGACACTAAAATCATTCATAAATACATCTATGATGTTCTCTGCATAGTTAGAAAATATGCTAACCATACACCTATGGAATGTGGCCGGTGCGTTGCAAAGATCGAACGACACGCGTTGGTAGGCAAATATCCTAAACGGACATGTGAAGGTTGTCTTCTCTTAGTCCTCTAGAGCGATGACAATCGGGTTGTAACTTGAGTAACCATCAAGAAAACAATAATGAGAATGACTGGCTAACCTTTTAAGTATTTGATCAATAAAAGGTAAAGAAAAATGGTCTTTGCGAGTTGTCGAATTCAGTTTGCGTTAATCAATGCAAACTCGCCACCCTGTTTGAACCTGAGTAGGAACAAGCTCATTCTCTTCATTCTTCACAACAATAATGCCTGAGTTCTTAGGAACAACTTGTACCGAGCTCACCTACTTGCTGTCTGAGATTGGGTATCTCTTTCTTCATAACCTCCATCATAGGAGGATTCAATCGGCGTTGTGCTTCTCTTGTTGGTTTTGATCCTTCCTCTAAGAAAAATTTGGTGCACGCACATGGATGAGTAGGGGTGTTCATTCGATTAATTCGGTTAATAACCGGACTGAATTACCATTAATCGAATTAACCGAATTTGTTTTTTCATTAACCGTTAACCGAACCGAAATATTAAAACGGTTAATTAACCGAACCAAAATTATTTCGGTTAATTCGGTCGATTTTCGAATTAACCGAAATACTTACCTAATTTATTTTGTAACCTATTTTAATACATGATTTTATATCCAAATAATCTATCCAACCAACCAAAATCCAAAAACAAAGCATAATAAAACCATTATAAAATCCAAACATCAAACATACTAAACAACTAAACATATTAAACAACTAAACATACATCATTTACTATAGTTCGGTTAATTCGTGGAATTCGGTTATTTTCGCTTAACCGAACTGACTTAACCGATAACCGAAATATTCCAAAAGCATTAACCATTAACCGAACCGAAAAAAAATTCGGTCAGTTAATTCGGTTAAACCCGAATAGTGAACACCCCTATGGATGAGCTTATTCCCTTGATATTAGCAATTGTCCAACCAATTGCTGTCTTATGAGCTCTAAGTGTTGGTGTAAGCCCTACAAGCCAATCTAGTTAGGCTTGTAAAACACTATTTATAAATTCATCTATTGCACATTATAGTTTATTAATTATAATTGAGGTATTTCTTTATACATAAGTATTGTTATAATTGTTATAAATGACTTATGAAGATAAAGCCCATGAGATACAATGGCATTGTAAAGGAATTGTAAGGTGCTACAATTATGAAGATCCTTATGCATCAATGTCGTGTTTCTAAACTGTTCCTGGTCATTGTATTGTCAAGACAAGGCATTGACAATGCTCAAAGACTGGCATATGTTAAGCCTTCATGCACTTGATCCATGCAACTGATCTCATAGGTTTAAAGTATAGAGATACTTGGGGATAACATATGGGTGCTTGTTAGTTGAACAAGTTCACTGAACATGACCCGCTATGAGAGTTCCATTTGGTATTTCACTCAAGTGTCTATGGTAAATACTCTCATGTGTCAATAGTATAAATAATCCTTTGACTTGTGACACCAGGTCATCTTGTATGTGAACTGTCATACTTAGATTTCATCACGAACGGGTCCCAATCACGAGGATGCTTATGGTAGGGTGTTATTGGGTATGACATGAAGCATACAAAGATGAATGAGTGTTTTAGAGAGGATTCATCACCCCAAGTGATTAAGGGGACATATCTCACATGTATCTGACTTATATTAACTTATGGAAGTCCTTGGCCAAGGCAATACTTAAGGAATTAATAATAAAGCTGCAGATCTAATATGGAATGGGTTAAGAGTAGACACTGAACCATGCTCTTTCCTATCCCGGGATATTTGATGAAGGGATCGAATTACACAGACATATTGTACACGAAAGGCTAGTCGAAGCTTGATAACTCTCTTGGCATTTGGAAATTCTTAATTGAATTTATTATATTTATTGCCAACATGTTAAGGGCCTAATGGGTCACACGCAAACGCTCGGAAAAAGAAAAAGAGATATGGACGAGCAAGGAGTGGATTGCACTTTGTCTTTGTGACATTATCTAACATTTTGCTTGTTGTGTCTCAGTTATAATAAGTGGTTAGCAACCTCTGCAGGTAATATCTCCTAAATTCTACCTTTAAAATTTGACGTTGGGGACAATGTCATATTTTAGTAGGGGGTAAGGGACATATTTTGCTAATTTAAAAAAAAAAATTGTTGTGTTTTAAGACATTTAGAAGTATTCATTCTGAACAAGGTCTGAGTAAGGGAGACTTGAGACATACCTTGTCAGTTTGATTTAATCTTCTTAAAAAAAAAAAGCATGTTTAGACTTAGTGTGTTTTTAGTGTGTTTTAGTTACTTTCAATACTATGATGAGATATGAATTGCATAAGTCTAAAACAGATTTATTAGTGAGAAGATTTTCATGAGAATTGAGCTTGATATCAACCTTTTTATGAGCCAATGTTAATATGATATGTTGATTGAGAAAGAAGCATGTTTAGACTTAATCTGACTTGTATAATCATCCTTGTGAGTTTTTGAGCCTATATGATTGATGCATTATACAAATCAATCTAATTTCTTTCTTGAGTGCTCTTATGATTACATGATTCTCTAGAACTTGCTTTAGACCTTGTTGAGACTATATTGATGCATGTGACAACATGAAAATGATAGAGGCATTAGGATTTTTAGCCAGGGCCAAACAGCCATCCGTTATTAATGTTCCAAGAGAACACACCCTTAGTGAACCAATTTGAGCCTACATTGAATAAGCTATCTCTTTGGTAACCATAACTTGTCCCTAACCTAAATATACTTATATCTTTACCTTTGTTCCAAAGATGAATTAGCATGTTTTGAGACAAGTTGCAAAGACAAGGAAGATTTATTGAAAATTTGGGTTAGAAACAAGAAATAAGTGTGGGGGGAAAAGAAAGAAAAAAGTCAAGAGAAAAAGAAAGGGATCATTGTCAAATACATTCCCATATTAAAAAAAAAAAAAAATCTTCTCTTGAACTTCTAGTTAAAGTAAAGAAAAAGATGTTACAAAGTTGGTTAGAATGATGCAAAGGCTCAACATGAATATTTAGCCTATGTTATTATGTGCTTTATAAGAGTTTTGAGAAGTTTTATTTGTATGATCTTTTTATGTCTCTAAACTTTATGAACTCTTTGGAACCTTTGTGATATCTTTATCCTTTTGTTCTTCAACCACATTACAAACCCCTTGGCCCCATTACAACCTTGATTAAAGACCTCTTGATTCATGAAGTTGTATGATCTAAATAGTGGAGAATAGGTGGACAAGCAAGAATATGGTAGAACTGTTTTCATGAGATTGATTGAGTGTAAACACTTCACCACTACTTTAAAGAGTGAAAATCATGAGGGTATCCCATGTGAGTAGTTGAGATTAAGTTTGAATATGCACTATTTTGATTGAAATATGTTATGTTAATATTGGCTTAACTCAAACAATTTACATTCAAGCATGATTTTTTGTGAAATTCTTTAAGCTATTGGTTAGTTTATAAGACTTGTTCAAAGATTGTCTCTAATTTGTATTGAAAGGATTAGGAGTAAATATTTTTAGTATATGTAGTTTATTTATATTTTAGTTTTTCAATGTTTGTGGGTATCGTTCTAGTAAACCCTCACGAGACTAAACTCGTCCACTAGGGACACCTAGGGGTTTAAAGGCTTGTGTCACATGCTAAGTGCCACCGTGATTTCCTATGAAAGTGGATTAGATTAGATTTTCTTATTTTATTTTTATTGAGTCGTTGCTAGGGACTAGCAACAATCTAAGTGTGGGGGTGTGATAACTCGTATAATTATATAGTTTTTAGTTATGTTTTATTATTGTTTTGTGTCAAATACGAGTTATTATTGTTTAGTCTAATTGTGTTTATGATCTTTTATATTTTTATGTAATTTGGTGTTTTTCACAAGTTTCTTTGAGTGATTTCAGATTACTAGAATTAAGGGCAAATCCAGTTCAGTTCCAGTTCCGACACCTTTTGCCATATCAGCTATATCTCGAGTTTCACTGAAGCAATAAAGCTGAAATTTTAACCGTGCAAAGCTAAGAGGCATATCTTCTTATCCACATCAGCAAATGAGCTGATTCTAACGTCTATGGATCAGTAACTGATAGGGGAACATTTTTCTAGAAGACCATGTGATCAGATCAGGCCTCCAAAATTGACAAAATCGACCATCAAGTTGGCTGACCAAAATTGTCATACAATATGACGAAAATTGTTAGAAAAATGCACCCACCTATTATACCTACCTTTGAAATTTGTAAAGCTTGCCTCTTGTCATTTAGCCCTCCAAAATGTGTATAAATAGAGGGCATTGGATGATTGTAGAGGATCATATTGTACATTGGTAGGATATTAGCCATTGTAATAAAATTCTCTAAGTTTTCTTCTTCTTTCTTTTCTCTAGTTTTCTTTTTCTTTATTTTCTTCTTCTTCTTTCTTTCTTTTATTTCCTTCTTAGATTCTCTTTAATTTTATGTTTATGTTTACAATGCCTATGCTAGGCTAAACTTCTATTTGGTTAAAGGTGATTTCAAAGCCCTAGACATGTTTTGTGATTGATTTTTCAGATTCTATCTATCATTAATTTTCTATCAAAGTTGCTTATGTTCTTCTACAAGAATTGTTCATGATGTTGTCTTGATTTATTTAGGTGTACAACTAGATAGATCTTGATAATTATCTATTGCTAGTCTAGGAGTCTTGATCCGTGTAATTGTCTTGATTTCCTATTCATAAGTGGCAATTTGTGATTAATGATTATGGTCAAGTTTTCAATAATTGCAAAGTGGAACATAACCTAAGTTGAACAATCCGAGCTTATGTGTTTGTTGCTTAGATCAACCTATCTTTCTCATCATAAAGCTGCCATTAAATTGAATTTAGAGAGCTTATTCTAGGTTGTTTAATGGTTAGAGATTAAATAGAGAGCTTGTTCTATTTAACGACAAACTAAGGAAAGATTGGGATAACAGAGCTTGTTGTTATCTACGGTTGTTAACTTTGATAGTTGGTTGATATTGATAGATCTAAAATTGATTCTTAATGATGTCTAGTGGTGGAGAATGAAACCTTAACCATATTTTTCATATTTGATTCTTCTTACTTACTTGTTTTCTTACTTTTCTAGTTTGCTTATTTTTAAAAGTATATTTATTTTTATTGGCTGGTTATACCGCCTAATTTGTATATTAACTTTGTTTTATTTTTATTGGCTGGTTATACCGCCTAATTTAGTATATATATTTTTATTGGCTGGTTATACCGCCTAATTTAGTATATATATTTTTATTGGCTAGTTATACCGCCTTGCATCTTATTCTTATTATTTACTTTAGTTTAAATCTGGCTTCAAAAACCCCTTTTCTTTTATTGTTTTCTTTGAACGTAAGTTATAAACTAATAACTCATAGATTAAAACCCAATCCCTGAGGACTCGACCCTTGCTAATCATTATACTTACAATTGATCTTTTTAGTGCAAGGTTAAATAAGATACACTCTTTTGGGTGCATCAGGTGTAAAATAGATCTTGAAGAAGTTCAAGAACCACAACCTAACATTCCCTCGGAACCTGAGCCATTGGTCGAGGCATTGGATGCTAGGACTAATGCTCAAGAAACACAAGTATTCTGAAGGTCTAGTAGGGAGAGGCAAGCTCCAATAAGATATGGATTTCTTTTAGAAAGAGATGCTTGGCCCATTGATAATGAACCTGCTACCTATAAGGAAGCGATGTCGGGCACCCAATTCCAAGAAATTGCTAGAAGCCATGAAATCTGAAATGGAAGCCATGGAAATTAATCAAGTTTGGCCTTTAGTTGATCCACCTCAAGGGATAAAACCCATAGGTGTAAATGGGTCTACAAGATAAAGACAGACATGGATGGCAATATACAAATGTATAAGGCCAGATTGGTTGCAAAAGGTTATAATTAAATTGAAGGCATTGATTTTGAAGAAACCTTTTCACCAGTTGCCATGGCAAAGTCCATTAGGATTATGCTTGCTATTGCTGCATACCATGATTATGAGATATGATAGATGGATGTAAAAACTACATTCCTTAATTGGAATTTGCAAGAGGAAGTGTATATGACACAACCTGAAGGTTTTTCATCCAAGGCCACATCTAATAAGGTATGCAAGCTGCAAAAGTCCATTTATGGACTAAGGCAAGCATCTCGGAGTTGGAACATCAGATTTGATGAAACAATCAAAGAATTTGGTTTCATTAAGAATCCTGATGAACCATGTGTTTACAAGAAGGTAAACGGACATGCAATTGTTTTATTGGTGCTATATGTCGATGACATATTGCTCATAGGAAACGATGTACCTATGCTTTAGGCCACCAAGGTCTGGTTGTCCAAACAATTCTCCATGAAGGATTTGGGAGAAGTTGCATATATTCTGAGAATTAAGATCTATAGAGATAGATCGAAAAGGCTGCTTGGATTGTCCCAATCCATTTACATAGACAAGGTGCTAAAAGGTTTAGCATGGATACTTTCTTGGTCTATGGAGGGGCTGAACTCCAAGTTAGGGGTTATACAGATGCTAACTTCTAATCTGATTAGGATGACAGTAAATCACAGTATAATTATAAATTTACCTTGAATCTTGGAACAGTCAGTTGGAAAGGTTCCAAACTAGAGATGATTATAGATTCAACAACCAAAGCCGAGTATATCTTCTCGTTTGAGGCAACGAAGGAGATTGTTTGGATCTATAAGTTCATTAAAGAACTTGGTTGGTTCCGAGCATTGTTGATCCAGTACCACTTTACTGTGATAACAATGGAGCCATAGCGCAAGCTAAGGAACCAAGGTCTCATCGTAGATTTATACATATATTACGGCAGTTTCACCTGATTAGTGTAATCATTAAAGAGGTGATATTATATGAAAAAAGGTTACCCACTAAGGTTCTGTCCTAGCAGAAACATAATCGTCGCACGGAATGACATGGGCTTAAGTTCATGGGCAATTGGCTTTAGTGCTAGTGGAAGATTGTTGGTGTAAGCCCTACGAGCCAATCTAGTTAGGCTTGTAAAACACTATTTATATATTCATGTATTGCACATTATAGTTTATTAGTTATAGTTGAGGTATTTCTTTATCTATAAGTATTGTTATAATTGTTATAAATGACTTGTGAAGATAAAGCCCATAAGATACAATGGCATTGCAAAGGAATTGTAAGGTGTTACAATTATGAGGATCCTTATGCATCAATGCCTTGTTTCTAAACTGTTCCTGGTCATTGTATTGTCAAGAAAGGGCATTGACAATGCTCATAGACTGGCATATGTTAAGCCTTCATGCACTTGATGCATGCAACTGATCTCATAGGTTGAAACTATTGAGATACTTGGGAATAACATATGGGTGCTTGTTAGTTGAACAAGTTCACTGAACATGACCCGCTATGAGAGTTTCATTTGGTATTTCACTCAAGTGTCTATGGTAAATGCTCTCATGTGTCAATATTGTAAATAATCTTTTGACTTGTGACACCAGGTCATCTTGTATGTGAACTGTCATACTTAGATTTCATCATGAATGGGTCCCAATCACGAGGATGCTTATGGTAAGGTGTTATTGGGTATGAGATGAAGCATACGAAGATGAATGAGTGGTCCAAAGAAGATTCATCACCATAAGTGATTAAGGGGACATATCTCACATGTATCTGACTTATATTAACTTATGGAAGTCCTTGGCCAAGGCAATACTTAAGGAGTTAATAATAAAGCTGCAGATCTATATGGAATGGGTTAAGAGTAGACACTGAACCATGCTCTTTCCTATCCCTGGATATTTGATGAAGGGATCAAATTACACAGACATATTGTACACGAAAGGCTTAATGTTAAGGGCCTAATCGGTCACACACAAAAGGTGATTAATGAAATTAAAATGAGATTGGGCCAGATTAAATATTCATTAAGTAAAGTGGGCTTAATGTGAATATTTAATAATATATGTATAAGTGCTTTAGTGCAATAAGTCCAAGGATTGGCATACACTAAACCTAGTAATAATATACACCTCTTATGTTGTTGCCGCCTCCCTAATACAAGCTAACCTAAAAATCAGTGCCTCACCCTCCTTTGTGTGTGGTTCGGCCAAATAGCTTAAGAGAAGAGAGAATACGATTCTTTCATTTTTCTTGAGGTTAACTAAGAAAGAGGAGGAAGGTTTCTCACAACCTAGACTACTAGCATCATCTTGGCAAAACATAATCTCAATCTTGTGAAGGCTTTCAGATCACCTGTGTGGATTACTGTTAGAGGTTGGACAATTGGATGACTTTGATCTTCGACAAGCTAGCATTGTGTGCAAGAACAAGAACATCAAGAGTCTATGATGTGGTTTAGGCAGTCTCCATTACAGAGGTATGTGATTTTGATTGTTATTTGCTTTTGATAGCTTGATCGTTTTGAATTCATAGACAGATCCTTATATCAATTTCTCTATCTTTTATTTTATTCCGCGGCATTGTATGTTTAACTTGTTGATTAAATTATACATTATCTCTGTTTTGAGCATGAGCCGAATCCCAACACTAAGCACACAGATAAGTCTCTCTTCTTGCAATAGTGTGAGATATTTAGCAATGATAACCGATAATGTATCCTTCTCACCTAAGAACATGTATTTCAAATGATCCGGTAGTGGTTTTAATTCCAAGATTGGTGCCTGCAAAATAGAAGGTAGAAGTTTCTTATCATATATAGGCAAATTAATAAATGAAACATCAAACCTTTTATCACTAGGTGGCAAAAAGTGTAGAGACGCCACTGCCTCCTCCACATGTTCACTCAAAGCTAGTTCCTCTTTGCATTTATAGTTCTCCATTCCAAGGTGTTTGCTAATGGCTACTTTTAAACTATCTCTGCCACCTAACTCAAAAGCTTGCTACACTAAAGAGTCAAATATATCAATTGTAAAAACAAAATGTAAGTCACTAGGATACCTCATGGCCTCAAAGATACTGAAACGAATCACCTCGTCATCAAATTCCATAGTAAGGGTGCCATCATGAACATCAATCTTGGTCTTGGCTATCTTTAAGAACGGTCTTCCTAATAAAATAGGTGTTGGATTGGAAGACATCTCATCTTCCATCTTAAGAACATAAAAATTAGCTGGAAAGACCAATTCATTTACCTGCACAAGAACATCCTCTACAACTCCTTTTTGATAAGTATTAGAACGATCAGCGAGTTGTATAATAACACCAGTTTCCTCTAACGGTCCTAGATTCAAAGAATTATAAATTGAGTATGGCATAACACTAATAGATGCTCCTAAATCTAACATAGCACATTCAAACCTAGTGTTACCTATTTTACAAGGAATAGTGAACATACCTGGGTCCTTGCACTTAGGTGGGAACTTTCTTTGGAGAGTTGCTGAGACATTCTCTCCCACACTTACCTTTTCATTGCCCTTAAGCTTCCGTTAGAGGTGCACAAATTTTCAGAAACTTTGCATAACGGGGCACCTGCTTTATTGCATCTAATAGAGGAATGTTTACCTCTACCTTACAAAAAGTCTCAAAAATCTCCTTCTCTAGCTCCTTTTTTTTTTTTGACTTTGCAAACCTGCATGGAAAAGGTGGAGGAGTAATATAAGAAGGAATAGAAGGTTTAGGGCTTACTTTAGCAGATGGCACATCGGACTATGATGATTCATTGTTGTTTTCTTTCTATTGAGCACTCTCCTTAGTAGGCACCAATGGTAGTGCATTAAGTGGTGTCTCGAGCTTTTTTCCACTTCTTAGAGTTACAGCGCTTGCATTTTCTCTTGGATTCACTACAGTTTGATAAGGTAGCTTGCCTAAGTTCTTTGCTTCCAATATACTCACTGTTGTTGCCAATTGCCCCATTTGAGTTTCCAAACTCTGGATACTTGCCCGTGTCTCCTGTTGAAATTGCAAAGTATTAGTAGCAAGGGATTTTATAATATCTTTTAAAGACGTACCTGAGTTTTGAGGTGGTGGCAATTGTTGTCAGGATTGATATGGTTGTTGCATTCTTTGCTGAAAACCCTGTGGTCGATTAATAATGGGCGGAGGAGCAGCTGGTTGTTGATTCCTTGCATAGTTGAAGTTTGGATGATCCTTCCATCCTAGATTATATGTGTTTGAGAAAGGGTGCTACTTGCATTGCTAGCCTGAGAATCCACCCATAGCATTAACTTGTTCATTGGAACCATCTCGAAGCGTTGGGCACATATCAGTTGTGTGCCCCATTGTAGAACATATGCCACAAGCTTTAACTTGCTGCAAACTACCTACAGCCATTTGTTGCACAAGAAAAGTAAGACGAGAGAGTTTTTGTTCAATGGAAGATGTGCTTACCTTATTTACTTTCTTGGGTAGTGGTGGTGGTTCATGTCTCATGCTGAATTGTTGGGAATTGGCTGCCATGTTGGAGATGAGAATCCTTGCAGCTTCAAGAGTCTTATCAACTAGAGCTCCTCCACTTGCAGCATCAATCATGCTTATCTCCATAGGCATGAGACCTTCATAAAAGTATTGGATAAGAAGCTGTTCACTTATCTGATGATGTAGACAACTTGCACAAAGCTTCTTGAACCGCTCCCAATACTCATACAAAGATTCTCCATTATATTGCCGAATCCCACATTTTTTTTTTAATGTTGGCAGCCTTTGATGCAGGAAAATATTTTCATCTCGTTCCATGTAGTGATGGTCCCGAATGGTAAATAGTAGAGCCATTCCTTTGCAGATTTTGCCAGAGAAAATGGAAAGGCTCTCAACTTGATTTGCTCTTCAGAGATCCCGGTTGGCTTCATGCTTGAGAAGACTACATGTAATTCCTTAAGGTGCTTGTTTGGATCTTCTCTTGCAAAACCATGAAACGTTGGGAGAAGATGAATCAAACCAGATTTAAGCTCAAAAACTACCTCAAGGTTAGGATATTCTATGCATAATGATTGTTGATCTAGATCTGGAGCTGCTAATTCCTTAAGATTTCGGTTGTTCAATGCCATCTCTCCTTGCTCAGATTGAACTGTTTGGGTTAACTTCTCATTTAATTTATAGTAAGAAAATGTGAATTCCAAGATCCTTATAAGCTTCAACTAATTTGTGTCTTCTTTGGGAGTTTGGAACATTCACTGAAAAGAAAACTTGGATAAACAAGAAAAATAAAACTAATTAGAACTAAAAATAAAAATAAACCAAGTAACAAATAAATTAAAGAAAACAATCCCCGGCAATGACGCCAAAAATTTGATGCACTCAGAATATGTATCTATTAAATCCTTGCACTAAGCATGATCAATGTTTAGTATAGTAGTAAGCAAGGGTCGAATCCATAGAGATTGTTCTTAATCTATAAATTATTGATTTATAACTCTAGCTCTAACCTAATTAGGAGGTTGAATTGTTTTGAAAATTAAAGAAAACAAGAAACTAAGATTTAAAGAAACAATTTAAGATCAAATAAGTAAAAGTATGGTTAAGGGGTTATTTTCTACCACTAAACATAATTGAGAATCAATATCAGAATTATCATCATCAATTATCCATCGAAACTATCAACCGTAGATAACAACAAGCTCTGTTACCCTGATTCTTCCTTAGTTCATCATTAAATAGAACAAGCTCTTTATTTAATCTCTAACCATCAAATAACCTAGAATAAGCTCTCTAGATTTAACCTAACATCAGCTTTATGATGAGAAAGATAGGTTGATCTAAGCAACAAACACACAAGCTAAGATTGTTTAACTTATGTTATGTTCCATATCGCAATCACTGAAAACTTGACCATAACCATTGATCACAAACTGCTACTAATGAATAGGAAATCAAGACAATTAACGGATCAAGATTCCTAATCTAGCAATAGATAATTATCAAGATCTATCTAGTTGTACACCTAAAAAATCAAGACAAATATCATGAACAATTTTAATGGAAAAACATAAGCAATCTCAATAGATAATCAATATAGATAATATCTTATAATCAATTACACAACCATGTTTAGGCTTTGAAATCACCTTTAACCAAAAGAAAGTTTAGCCTAGCATAGGCATAGATAACATAAACATAAAACTAAAAAGAAAATAAGAGAATGGAGAAGAAGAAGAAGAAGATTAATGATGATCTTTAAGAAATCAGCCACTTGAATCTCCTTTTCTTTCGTCTCTTCCTCTTCTTGGCTCCTCTAAAATTCCCCCCATAGTGTTATATTTATAGGCTTGAGTGGCTGGGGTTTTATTTAGGCTGCTAGGGTTTTATTTGAGCTTTGACTGGTGGCTAGGGTTAATTTGGGCTGCCCTCCTTAAAAATTCCAGAGGATGGTGCATTTATAGGCTAGGCGGCTAGGGTTTATTTGGGCTAGAAATTGACTGGGCCGCTAGGGTTGACAGCATGTTAGGCCTTACAGTGCTAGCTTTTGGGCTAATCCTTTGTGCTTGTAACACTCATTACTTGTCCAAAATCATGATTTCCAACTCCAAATCATTCCTTAACTTCCAAAATACCTACAAAGCATAAAACCCTAGTAAAATATCAAGAAACTCAAGAATCAAAGCAAATAGTATAAGGAAATTAGATAGAAAAGTGTATGGAATTAAGCACTTAAGTGTATCTGATGAAATGGCACCGATTAATTCACCTGTTAGTGATGATGATTTGGTAATCCATGTCTTAAATGGTCTTGGTCATGAGTTCAAAGAAATAGCTGCTACCATTCGTGCTAGAGAAACTCACATTTCTTTTGAAGAGTTGCTAGATAAAATCACAGATTATGAAGAAGCATTAAAGCATCAAAAATCTGTGACTGACATTTGTTCCCACTGCTTATTTTGCTGCAAAACCTATATATTCTAACATTGACAGGTTCAGGCGTAATGGAAATCAATCCAAATATATCCCCAACAACCAGAACAAAAAAAAAAACATTATCTTGGAAACCTGTCTGCTACCAAAGTGACTTGTCAATACTGTGACAAACCTAGCCATTTAGTAAAAAACTGCTTCAAGATCAAATCAAGGCAGACTGCTCTAGTGGCTCCTCATGCTGTTAGTTTTGTTGCACAAACTAATTGGCTTGTAGATTCTGGTGTCTCCCATCATGTAACCTCCAACCTCCAGAATTTAAACTTATCTTCAGACTATAGAGGACCTGAAGCACTCTTCATTGATGGTTCTAGCCTTCCAATCACTTACACTGGTTCAACTCTCTTAAACTCATTCATTCATATTAGACAATGTCTTGTGTGTTCCAAAAGCAAACAAAAACCTCATTTCTATTTCTAAATTATGTGATACTAATAAAGTTTATGTTGAATTTTATCTTAACATGTTTTTTGGTCAAGGACTTGTACACGAGGAAACCACTTGCTCGAGGCCTGAATAATTATGGTGTCTATGAGTTTCCATCACTCGAACCAATCATTAAGTCCCCTGCTCTAGCATCAGTTGGAATAGAAGCTAGTTCATTTGTTTGGCATCAAAGAACTGGAAATCCATCTTCTTTTGTTCTTCACCAAGTCCTCAACAAAAACTGCTTGCCCTGCTCCTCTTCAATCTCATCCTAAAAAATGTGTGACTCATGCTGCTGTAATAAGATTCCTGAACTTCCATTCCATGTTTCTAGTTTAGTTAGCAAAGTACCATTGGAACTTATATATACATATGTCTGGGGACCTGCTAAAGTCCTTTCAATTGATGGCTTTAAATACCATGTTGCCTTTGTAGATCACTACACAAGGTTTTGGTTATATCCCTTGAAAAATAAATCCAATGTCAGTGTTTTATTCCTTAAATTTAAATCCATGGTTGGGAACTATTTCATACCTCCATTATTTCCATTTTCACTGATTGTGGTGGTGAATTTGAAGCCTTAAATACACTACTTACCTCATTTGGCATTCAGCACCTCAAAACTCCACACCACACACCTCAACACAATGCCATAGTAGAAAGAAGACATAGGAGCATTGTAGAAACTGGCCTTACCCTGTTACATACTGCCTCCATGCCAATACAGTACTGGTCTTATGCCTTTCTCACTGCAGTCTACCTTTTAAATAGACCTCCTTCTCCAATTTTACACAATAAGTGTCCATTTGACCTATTGCTTCAATATGAGCCAAATTACTCCCAACTTAAGTTTTTCAGATGTTTATGTTATCCATGGTTAAAACCCTATACACCATATAAAGTAGCACCAAAATTCAACCTTTGTGTCTTCCTAGGATACTCCAAATCCCAAAGTGTTTATCTTTGCCTTGACCCTAATGTAGACACCTAATTTTGTCCGGACCACTAAGTCATGTATGTTTTCTTCTTATAGTGATGTTTCAGAATGCAAAAAGACTTTTCTTATCCTGCAGGTGGTACTCCGTGACTTATTTTAAGAAAGCAGACATAAAAGGTCAAACTTGAAAAAGTCAACCCTAAAAAGTCAATAACTAAAAAAGTCAACCCACTTTCAAAATCAAGATTTCAAGTTCAATTGAAAAATAGTGAAAGTATTTTGATAATCCGAGGTCTACATTGAAAGATATGGAGTTCAGAAGTTGGGTTACGGAGATTCAGTAGAAAGGAAACCCTAGTTCGGGAAATTTGGGGAAAATGCTTAAACTATCAAATTGGTCGGAATTGAAGGTTCCAAATGAAAGATAAGCATTGAATACGGGTAATGAAGAAGCTACCTGGAAGAAAATTGAAGGAAAAGTCGATTTGGAAGAAAACTAAGTGTTAAGGTTTTTAGTGGATTTTGGTGAAATTGGGGAAAATTGCAGAAATGGCTCGATTCGGTAAAATTAAAACCCCTAATTGATGAGGAGTGAGTAACCAAGGATAGCCCAAAGCTCAGTTTAAAAAAATTCGAGAAAAGAGCCGATTGGAGGAAAAACGGAAAAAAAAACGAGAAAATTCCCGATAGTAAAAAAGGGAAAAATCAAATTGAAAGGGAATTTGATCGTAAAAATTGGGCATTTTCGGACAACTCCAATTCAATATATGAAAAAAGCCCAGGAAAAGAAAATCTAAAAATCGGACTTGTTTTGAGCAAAAACCGAGCTTCGGAGGCGAAAGGGCAAAATTGGAAAATTTGGGAAAAATAGAAAATGAACTCCAAAAATTCTAAACATTTTTAGATCTCATTCTTAAATCATTTTGAAGAGATTGGCAAAGAAAAATCTTGATTCAGAGTTCGTTTGCAAAATGGCCAAATCCCGGGCCAACTATGTAGAAATTCAAAGAGATAAATCCTGCAAAAATGGCAAATGAGTTCCAAAAATTCTAAAAATTTGCAGATCTAATTCTTAAATTATTTGGAAGATATTGGCGAAAGAAAATCTGGATTCGAAGTTCGTTTGCAAAATGGCCAAATCCTAAGCCCACTATGTAAAAATCCAAGCAGATAAATCCCGAAAAATAGCAAATGAGCTCCAAAAATTATGAAAATTTCCAGATCATACTTTTAAATTATTTGGAAGATATTGGTGAAGAAAAATCTGGATTCGGAACTCGTTTAAAAATGGTGAAAGTTTGAGTGCACAAAAGTGCAATTTTGGAAGAAAAAGTCTAAAAACATAGCAAATGGACTCAAAAAATTTTGAAAACTTCCCGAATTCAAATTTTTAATATTTTAGAAGTATTGAAAAAATAAAATTTGAATTTGGAGTTCGTTTGCTATTTATTTAGGTTCAGGGGTCAAAAAGGTCATTTTACTAAAGAAACCGAAAAGAGCCTTTCTTGCAATGGAATTGGGCTGGATTTTAAGAGGGAAACCAGCCAAGCCCATGATAGAGATTGATTTTTCTGAGCCATTTCAACTAAATGCCAAGAGTGAATAAGAAGGTAGTTATTTTTTGATCAAGCCTTTGAATTTGCAACAAATGGACCAATGGATGGAAGGGGATGATGTCATATTTATAATCCTATTTATGACATCATCTTCATGATATCATAAATTTAGGGGCTGATTATTCCTAATCTAATGGTGAAAATTTTACATAGAAAACATCTTGAAGTGATAGCCATTGGATGAAAAAAAAATTAACTACCTTCCTTCTAGAAGGAAGGCCATTCGGCCAAGGCTAATATGAAGGGAGGTTGAGTAGTTTTTTCATTGGTTTTGGAGGCTGGAAAAGAGGTAGTAGCTAGGGAGAAAAGGAGAGAAAAAATAAAGGAAAAAGGGAGGAGAAAAAAAGAGAAGGAAAAAAAAGGTTTTGGCTTGATTTCTTCTTGATTTGGAAAGCTAGAGCAAGGTAGCTATGTTCTTTCATGGTTTTTTCATATTTTATTGACATGATCTTGCTCTTTTGATTGTTATTTTTTTTCCTTTTTATGAAATAAACTTGTTTCTAAAGAGCTACTATTTTGTTTTTTTAAAAGAAAAAAAAAACAAGTTTTTATCCTTCTTTTTTATCATGGCCGCATGGTTGGATTTGTTGGTAAATGACTTTGTTTTTGAACTTGTTCATGAGTATTGTTGTGGTAGGTTAGCTTACTTGTGTTAGATTAGCTTGATTTGTGGTAGGTTAGCTTGATTGTGGTAGTTTAGCAATATACCATGCTATGTGTTTGTGGAAATACCATGCCAAGTTCATAAGACCATTCGGCTATCATGTTTAAATTACCATGTTTGTGTTTTTTTGTGTGTGTTAATTTGCTTAGTATGCTCCCATTTATGTTTACCATGCCATGTGTTTGTTATATTGTCATTTGATATGTTCATGAGTTATGTTAGTCACTATATTTGCATTATTATCATGTTTGCTACCATGTGTTTGTGTTATTTACTAGCTAGGATTATACCATGATTTTTGAGGACCATTCGGCCAACATGACTCATTTTGCTTTGTGGATGCATTTTCAATTTGTTTAGTTGATAGGTTAGCATTTCATGCCATAACATTGTGTATTTTGATTTGGTTTGCCATGTGTTTGTGTTATTTTCTAGATAGGTTTGCATTAGGCTATTTGGTGGTCATTCGGTCTTTGGATGTGTTTCTTCCTTGTGTGTGTATTTGCATTTTGTTTAGGTACCATTGCTTTGCATCACTATGCCATAAAATTGTGTATTAGTTGCTATTTGTTCATGCATTAGTATTAGGTTTATTGGTCATTATATGTTCATGATATTTTCATACATTCTAATGACATTTTAGGTCTAGGCCATCTCTATATTGCCATGCATATAAGGCCTAGAATCATATTGGAATAGTCATGCATTGCTATGTTATTTAGGTCTAGGGTCACTTTGTATTATCATGCATTTCATGTCACTTTAGGTCTAAGTTTCATTTGCATCATTATGCATCTCATGCATATTTAGGTTAAGATTGCATTTATTGCCATGCAAGTTTGTTAGGTTTAGGCCATCCTTGTATTGCCATGCATATTCCCATGCATATAAGGTCTTAAATCATATTGGTATTGCCATGCATTGTTATGCTATTTAGTTCTTAGGTCATTTCATATTACCATGCATTTCATGTCACTTTAGGTCTAAGTCTCATTTGCATTATTATGCATCTCATGCATACTTAGGTTAGGATTACATTTATTGCCATGCAAGTTTGTAAGGTCTAGGCTATATTATGTATGTGATAACTCGTATAATTATATAGTTTTTAGTTATGTTTTATTATTGTTTTGTTTCAAATACGAGTTATTATTGTTTAGTCTAATTGTGTTTATGATCTTTATGTATTTTGGTGTTTTTCACAAGTTTCTTTGAGTGATTTCAGATTACTAGAATTAAGGGCAAATCCAGTTCAGTTCCAGTTCCGACACATTTTGCCATATCAGCTATATCTCGAGTTTCACTGAAGCAATAAGGCTGAAGTTTGTAGCTGTGCAAAGCTAAGAGGCATATCTATCTTTTTCATGTTTTACACTTCTTGAAACGGAGTCGTTTTCCCTAACGAAATTGACCATCAAGTTGGCTGATGTGCAATGACGTCTGTGCTGACCTGTTTTCGTATTTTGCCCATATCTGCTTATCCACATCAGCAAATGAGCTGATTCCAACGGCTATGGATCCGTAACTGATAGGGTAACATTTTTCTAGAAGACCATGTGATCAGATAAGGCCTGCAAAATTGACAAAATCGACCATCAAGTTGGCTGATCAAAATCGTCATGTATGACGAAAATTGTTAGAAAATGCACCCACCTATTATACCTACCTTTGAAATTTGTAAAGCTTGTCTCTTGTCATTTAGCCCTCCAAAATGTGTATAAATAGAGGGCCTTGGGTGATTGTAAGGGATCATATTGGAGATAGGTAGGATATTAGCCATTTTTAATAAAATTCTCTAAGTTTTCTTCTTCTTTCTTTTCTCTAGTTTTCTTTCTTTTCTCTAGTTTTCTTTTTCTTTAGAGAGAGCAAGAGGTTGGATAATTAATATTCTTCCTCTTCTTCTTTCTTTTATTTTCTTCTTAGATTTTCTTTAATTTTATGTTTATGTTTAC
This sequence comes from Fremontodendron californicum, assembly GCA_030761205.1. NCBI lineage: Eukaryota > Viridiplantae > Streptophyta > Magnoliopsida > Malvales > Malvaceae > Fremontodendron > Fremontodendron californicum. Next base: position 10,072,707 of record JAULJL010000037.1, read on the forward strand.
AATGCCTATGCTAGGCTAAACTTCTATTTGGTTAAGGGTGATTTCAAAGCCCTAGACATGTTTTATAATTGATTTTCAGATTCTATCTATCATTAATTTTCTATCAAAGTTGCTTATGTTCTTCTACAAGAATTGTTCATGATGTTGTCTTGATTTGTTTAGGTGTACAACTAGATAGATCTTGATAATTATCTATTGCAAGTTTAGGAGTCTTGATCCGTGTAATTGTCTTGATTTCCTATTCATAAGTGGCAATTTGTGATTAATGATTATGGTCAAGTTTTCAATAATTGCAAAGTGGAACATAACCTAAGTTGAACAATCCGAGCTTATGTGTTTGTTGCTTAGATCAACCTATCTTTCTCATCATAAAGCTGCCATTAAATTGAATCTAGAGAGCTTATTCTAGGTTGTTTGATGGTTAGAGATTAAATAGAGAGCTTGTTCTATTTAACGACAAACTAAGGAAAGATTGGGATAACAGAGCTTGTTGTTATCTACGGTTGTTAACTTTGATAGTTGGTTGATATTGATAGATCTGGAATTGATTCTTAATGATGTCTAGTGGTGGAGAATGAAACCTTAACCATATTTTTCATATTTGATTCTTCTTACTTACTTGTTTTCTTACTTTTCTAGTTTGCTTATTTTTAAAAGTATATTTATTTTTATTGGCTGGTTATACCGCCTAATTTGTATATTAACTTTGTTTTACTTTTATTGGCTGGTTATACCGCCTAATTTAGTATATATATTTTTATTGGCTGGTTATACCGCCTAATTTAGTATATATATTTTTATTGGCTGGTTATACCGCCTTGCATCTTCTTCTTATTATTTACTTTAGTTTAAATCTGGCTTCAAAAACCCCTTTTCTTTTATTGTTCTTGAATTTAAGTTTTAAACTATTAACTTATAAACTAAAACCCAATCCCTGAGGACTCGACCCTTGCTAACTACTATACTTACAATTTATCTTTTTAGTGCAAGGTTAAATAAGATACACTCTTTTGGGTGCATCAAATTTTTGGCGCCGTTGCCGGGGATTGTTTCTTTAGTTTATTTGTTACTTGGTTTATTCTTATTTTCAGTTCTAATTAGTTCTATTTTCTTGTACATACAAGTTTTTCTTATCAAATTTTGAAAAAAAAAATAAAAAAATAAAAAAAAACGATGGAATTGAGCAATCTAACAATTGAAGAGTTGGTGGCATACATGAACATGGAGAATCAACAAGCCAAGCTCACCTCCCCAGTTCAACAATTGGCCATGGGAGGATGTCAAGGCCATCAAGTGTTCCAAGACCAACAGTATGATCATTACTCAAACACTTACCATGAGGGATGGTGGGATCATACTAATTATGGCTACTCGAAAAATTACCAAGAAGTAGATCCTTATGCCAATTACACTCATCCATCTAGCTTCAATCAATCATGGTCCCAAGAACCAGATCTTTTTCAACCACCACATATGACTCAAAACTCAGGTACTTCTTTAGAAGATCTTGTCTATTCTCTTGTTACTGATACATTGCAATTTCAACAGGAAACAAGGGCAAGCATCCAGAGTTTGGAAAAGCAAATGATCCAATTGACTAGTAGTATGGTGGGATGGGTAGCACAAAGATCTGAAGAACTCCCTGCCCAAACAATGATTAACCCAAAGGAGAATACTACTATTGTGACCTTGAGGAATGAGGAACAAGATGAGGATGAGACAAAATTAGAGATGAATTCTATTCTTGAGGATAATGAAGCCAATGATCCAAATAAGAGTATTTCGGCACCTGAGGTAACGTTTGAGATTCCAATTTTTACTAATGTTTCTTCTCCACCTTTTCCTAGTAGATTCGCAAAGTTCAAGGAGGATGAACATGAACAAGACACGCTGGAAACCTTAAACAGTTTGTTTGTGGATGTCATTCAACAAGTACCAAAAGATGCACCATTCCTCGATGAGATATGCACCACCAAGGATGATGGAATAATACTTGTAATGGAGAATGCATCCACTGTTGTGCAAAGAAAGCTTCCTCTCAAACGCATAAATTTGGGAAATTTCATGCATGAGCCTGACAAGCCTAAAAAGCCAAGAAGGGGTGTTGGTTAGATTCAAACTCAAGTGTTAATTGGGAAGGCAGCCCAATTAAAGATGAAATTGCCAACCTTCCATATTCAGATTTGCTTTCTCTTTCTCTTTCTTTTCCTTTTCCTTTTCCTTTTCCTTTTTCTTTTATTATTTCTATTGTTTTTATTTTTATTTCTTATGTTTCTTTGTTAATTGTGTTTAGTGTTTTTAAGTTTATTTAGGCTGCATAAGTTTATTTTGTTTAATAGTTCTTTTCACTTACACATGATTCTTTCATTTGGGTTAATAGCATTACATTAATGACAATGTAAAAATTATGTGTGGGGGGAAGAATTTAGGATTTTATTTAGAGTGTTTTGTTGTTGAGTCTTTTTATGTTGTTTTTCTTTCTGATCCTTGTTTTGAAAATAACTAGATGTAAATATAATTTTTTTTTAACCCCGGTTAAATGGCGGATAACGGTACTCCGTGATTATTTAAATCGGTTCCATCAGCTACCCACAAAACTGATATTGTATATAAATTTCTCTTCCAATTTCTCTTTCAATTTTTTTTCATTTTTTTTTTCAGGATGGATGATATTCTCACAAGATTGCAGAAACGATTTCCTCCTTTTCCTCGAAATATTTTACTGAAGCTTTACCAAGTTCGACTTGAAAGATTAAGAATGCTTATGCACAAAGGGATTCCTGACGACATACGTTGGATAATTGAAGCCAAGGTACGTGAAGATGAATATCTTCCTGTTTTGCATTTACCAGGTACAGGTAGAAGCACTTTTGCAAAGAAGCGACGAGCAAAGCGCATGAGTTCAAATTGCCACAAATGTGCACGATGGACGTGTAACGGTAAATGTCATTCTATTGGGATTCCGTCCTCTAATCGAGATGGTAAAATTGAATTCATTAAGGATGGACTGAGTAAGGAGAATTTGGGTAATATCCAACTTTCTCTTGAGATGCATCCTAGTGGAGACGTACAAAGAGAAATTCTTGATTTATGGCCGCAATTCCAAAGGGAATGGCAACATCTTGGGAATCTGATGTTAAAAGACCCTGTTTGCCAGCTTGTAAGAAAACTGGATGGGAAGCATATCCTCGACTCATAGAAGGCGTTTAAGCCGTTTCTGGACGTAAAACCAGAGGAAGATGTGAGCCACAATCACAACTACAATAAATGACTTCTCAGCTTTTGGTTTGATTTGCAATAACTTTATTTTGTTTTAATTTACGTGTTGTTCGATTTGTGTAATTATTCTCGTTTTTTTTATTTGTCTTTTACGGTTGATTTTTTCTTCTCTTTTTGATTTTCTTCCTAAAATCACGCAAAAATCTTTTGTTAGGTTAACATTTTCTTCTGACAGGTCAGATACACTTTCGGCGACATTATTACTCTTGTCTGATTCACTACTCAGTCCTCTATATATTACACCATGTACTCATTCTCTTTCAGGCACTCGAAAAAAAAATGGAAAGTACTTCATCCCAGCGCATTAAAAAAATTTGTGTCTTTGGAGGTGCTTATCCAGGGAAAAATAACATATTCGCTGATGAAGCCATAAGAGTTGGAGTAATACTTGCCCAACAAAAGATCCACTTGATTTATGGAGGCGGTAGTACGGGTTTAATGGGAGCAGTCGCTACAGCAGCACACGCCGGAGGAAGTCCAGTTCTAGGAATCGTGCCAAAACTATTCACAAGTTTTTGTGGACCTACCGTGGGTAAGGAAATACAAGTCTGGAGTATCCCTGAACGGATGACAATCATGTACCATTCTGCCGATGCATTCATTGCTTTACCAGGAGGTTTGGGTACATTGGAAGAAATAGCTTGCGTGGCTTCTTGGTCATCTTTGGTCACAAATAAGAAACCCATTGGTTTGCTTAATATTAATGGTTATTTTAGTAATTTGCTTTCATATTTAGATAATGCTGTGGAAAATGGATTCATGTTTTCAGAGGCAAGGAGAACCATAATTTCTGCTACAACCATTGAAGATTTACTCAAAAAGCTCCAAGCTTATGAGTGTTTATCTGCTACGGTTGTTTCGCAAACGCTCGGAAAAAGAAAAAGAGATATGGACGAGCAAGGAGTGGATTGCACTTTGTCTTTGTGACATTATCTAACATTTTGCTTGTTGTGTCTCAGTTATAATAAGTGGTTAGCAACCTCTGCAGGTAATATCTCTAAATTCTACCTTTAAAATTTGACATTGGGGACAATGTCATATTTTAGTAGGGGGTAAGGGACATATTTTGCTAATTTAAAAAAAAAAAAAAATTGTTGTGTTTTAAGCCATTTAGAAGTATTCATTCTGAACAAGGTCTGAGTAAGGGAGACTTGAGACACACCTTGTCAGTTTGATTTTAATCTTTTTATGTTTACTTGTTAATTTTTGTTTAGTATTTTAAGATTATTTAGGTTGCATGAGTTTGTTTTGTTTTGAGTCTTAGTTGTTCCTATTCTTATGTTATTAGTTCTTTTCTCTTACACATAATTCTTTCATTTGGGTTAATAGACTTACATTGAGGACAATGTAAGAATTAAGTGTGGGGGGAATGATTTAGGATTTCTTTTATTTTGTCTATTATTTTTTTTTTAGTCTTTATTATTATTATTATTATTATTTTTTTTTTTGAGTTTTAGTTCCTTTTTAATACAATGATGAGATATGAATTGCATAAGTCTAAAACAGATTTATTAGTGAGAAGATTTTCATGAGAATTGAGCTTGATGTCAATTTTTTTTTATGAGCCAATGTTAATATGATATGTTGATTGAGAAAGAAGCATGTTTAGACTTAATCTGACTTGTATAATCATCCTTGTGAGTTTTTGAGCCTATAATGATTGATGCATTATACAAATCAATCTAATTTCTTTCTTGAGTACTCTTATGATTACATGATTCTCTAGAACTTGCTTTGAACCGTTTGAGACTATATTGATACATGTGACAACATGAATATGATAGAGGCATTAGGATTATAACCAGAGCCAAACAGCCATCCATTATTAATGTTCTAAGAGAACATCCCCACTAGTGAGCCAATTTGAGCCTACATTAAATATGCTGTTTTATTGGTAACCACAACTTACACCTAGCCTAAATATACTTATATCCTTACCCTTGTTCTAAAGATGGATTATATATTTTGAGACATATTGCAAAAAACAAGGGATATTTTTAGTTGAAAATTTGGGTTAGAAACAAGAAATAAGTGTGGGGGGAAAAGAAAAGAAAAGTCAAGAGAAAAAGAAATGGAATACTGGCAAATACATTCCTAAGTAAAAAAATATGAATCATCTCTTGAATTTGTGGAAAAAGAAAAAGATGTTACAAAGTTGTTTAGAATGAAGAAAAGGCCCAACATGAATATTCGGCCTAGGTGACTATGTACTTGTAAAGAGTTCTGAGAAGTTTCTTTGTATGATCTTATTATGTCTCTAAACTTTATGAACTCTTTGGAGCCTTTGTGATATCTTTATCCTTTTGTTATTCAACCACATTACAAACCCCTTGGCCCCATTGCAACCTTGATTAAAGACCTCTTGATTCATGAAGTTGTATGATCTAAATAGTGGAGAATAGGTGGACAAGCAAGAATATGGTAGAACGGTTTTCATGAGATTGATTGAGTGTAAACACTTCACCACTACTTTAAAGAGTGAAAATCATGAGGGTATATCATGTGAGAAGTTGAGATTAAATTTGAACATGCACTATTTTGATTGAGATATGTTATGTTAATATTGGCTTAAACAATTTACATTCAAGCATGAATTTTTGTGAAATTCTTTAAGCTATTGATTAGTTTATAAGACTTGTTCAAAGATTGTCTCTAATTTGTATTGAAAGGATTAGGAATAAATATTTTTAGTATATGTAGTTTATTTATATTTTAGTTTTTCAATGTTTGTGGGTATCGTTCTAGTAAACCCTCACGAGACTAAACTCGTCCACTAGGGACACCTAGGGGTTTAAAGGCTTGTGTCACATGATAAGTGCCACCGTGATTTCCTACGAAAGTGGATTAGATTAGATTTTCTTATTTTATTTTTATTGAGTCGTTGCTAGGGACTAGCAACAATCTAAGTGTGGGGGTGTGATAACTCGTATAATTATATAGTTTTTAGTTATGTTTTATTATTGTTTTGTGTCAAATACGAGTTATTATTGTTTAGTATAATTGTGTTTATGATCTTTATGTATTTTGGTGTTTTTCACAAGTTTCTTTGAGTGATTTCAGATTACTAGAATTAAGGGCAAATCCAGTTCAGTTCCAGTTCCGACACATTTTGCCATATCAGCTATATCTCGAGTTTCACTGTAGCAATAAGGCTGAAATTTGTAGCTGTGCAAATCTAAGAGGCATATCTATCTTTTTCATGTTTTACACTTCTTGAAACGGAGTCGTTTTCCCTAACGAAATTGACCATCAAGTTGGCTGATGTGCAATGACGTCTGTGCTGACCTGTTTTCGTATTTTGCCCATATCTGCTTATCCACATCAGCAAATGAGCTGATTCCAACGGCTATGGATCCGTAACTGATAGGGTAACATTTTTCTAGAAGACCATGTGATCAGATAAGGCCTGCAAAATTGACAAAATCGACCATCAAGTTGGCTGATCAAAATCGTCATGTATGACGAAAATTGTTAGAAAATGCACCCACCTATTATACCTACCTTTGAAATTTGTAAAGCTTGTCTCTTGTCATTTAGCCCTCCAAAATGTGTATAAATAGAGGGCCTTGGGTGATTGTAAGGGATCATATTGGAGATAGGTAGGATATTAGCCATTTTTAATAAAATTCTCTAAGTTTTCTTCTTCTTTCTTTTCTCTAGTTTTCTTTCTTTTCTCTAGTTTTCTTTTTCTTTAGAGAGAGCAAGAGGTTGGATAATTAATATTCTTCCTCTTCTTCTTTCTTTTATTTTCTTCTTAGATTTTCTTTAATTTTATGTTTATGTTTACAATGCCTATGCTAGGCTAAACTTCTATTTGGTTAAGGGTGATTTCAAAGCCCTAGACATGTTTTATAATTGATTTTCAGATTCTATCTATCATTAATTTTCTATCAAAGTTGCTTATGTTCTTCTACAAGAATTGTTCATGATGTTGTCTTGATTTGTTTAGGTGTACAACTAGATAGATCTTGATAATTATCTATTGCTAGTTTAGGAGTCTTGATCCGTGTAATTGTCTTGATTTCCTATTCATAAGTGGCAATTTGTGATTAATGATTATGGTCAAGTTTTCAATAATTGCAAAGTGGAACATAACCTAAGTTGAACAATCCGAGCTTATGTGTTTGTTGCTTAGATCAACCTATCTTTCTCATCATAAAGCTGCCATTAAATTGAATCTAGAGAGCTTAATCTAGGTTGTTTGATGGTTAGAGATTAAATAGAGAGCTTGTTCTATTTAACGACAAACTAAGGAAAGATTGGGATAACAGAGCTTGTTGTTATCTACGGTTGTTAACTTTGATAGTTGGTTGATATTGATAGATCTGAAATTGATTCTTAATGATGTCTAGTGGTGGAGAATGAAACCTTAACCATATTTTTCATATTTGATTCTTCTTACTTACTTGTTTTCTTACTTTTCTAGTTTGCTTATTTTTAAAAGTATATTTATTTTTATTGGCTGGTTATACCGCCTAATTTGTATATTAACTTTGTTTTACTTTTATTGGCTGGTTATACCGCCTAATTTAGTATATATATTTTTATTGGCTGGTTATACCGCCTAATTTAGTATATATATTTTTATTGGCTGGTTATACCGCCTTGCATCTTCTTCTTATTATTTACTTTAGTTTAAATCTGGCTTCAAAAACCCCTTTTCTTTTATTGTTCTTGAATTTAAGTTTTAAACTATTAACTTATAAACTAAAACCCAATCCCTGAGGACTCGACCCTTGCTAACTACTATACTTACAATTTATCTTTTTAGTGCAAGGTTAAATAAGATACACTCTTTTGGGTATGCATTTCTCACATCATTTAGGTTTTAAATCATGCATTTCATGCATTCAATTGGCTGTATGTTCATGCATCTCATTTCATGCCACATGATTTATGATTTTGGCCAATCAATGGCTCAAAGTCATGCTCACTTGAGCATACTTGTGGAAAATTAAAGAGTTGTCAAATTGATTATTATACCTTTGTGATTTTTTTTACCTAGAAAATTTTTGTTCAAGTTTTTTAGAAGTTTTAGCTATTGTTTGTAGGTCCTTAAGAGAGTCTCCAATATTTTTCCTTTGTTTTTTAATGATTTTATCAAAGGCAAAAAAATGTGTTTTGGCAAAACAGTTTTCTCCCAGTTTTCTAACTTTCCCGATTTTTCTGGGAAGTCATCTTTAATCAGAATATTAAGCCAATTGTTTCTCGTGTATTTTTACATGTTTTGAGTTTCCAGTATTTGTTTTAGATTTTTTTGAATTTCTAAAAATAGGTTAAAAAAATCGTGATTTTAAACTGGACATTAGAGGCAGATTTGAGTTCAAAAGAAAAACAATTGTTGAATTTGGCTAAGGCATTTAGAGAGGTTGGTTAGGAACTTTAGCTATTGTCCTAGTTTTTAGACTATTTCAAACTTTAAAAATGATTTTATAAACCTCGAGTTAAGGGTGGTCAAGTCCGAGATTTTAAACTTGGAAAATTAGAGCCATTTTCAAAAGGGATTCGACTAAGAGATTTTATTATCCAAGATTTTCAAACAATCACAAAGTTTTTTTTGGTTTTAGAAAATTTAATTCGATGTCTTTTCCTAAGGTAGCCGGATATCTTTTAAGATATATGAATTTCCTTATTTAAAGGAAAAAAATACATTTTCATGCATTGCATTTTCCATTTTCATGCATATTGTATAATATATGATTTTTTGCTATGATAATTTCGATGGTAATTTTATTATTTTGATTTATATTTTTTGGTGATGTGTTGTTTGTTATATGTTTTTGAATATTTTATGCTATTCTATGCTTTTTATTTAGCCATTTATTTTTGTCATATTATTTAGCATATACTATGTTCATGCATTACTATTTTTATTTTTATTTTCATGCATATTTCATGATAGCATTATTTTATGTTTTATATCATTTCATGTCACTTAGGATATTTCATTTCATTTAGGATATTTCATTTCATTTAGAATATCATGTCATTTAAATCATATCATTTCATTTAGAATATACCATGTTACTTAGGTTATTTCCTTTCATATAGAATAAACTATGTCACTTAGGACATTTCATTTCATTTAGGATATTGCATTTTATTTAGAATATCATGTCTTTTAAATCATATCATTTCATTTAGAATATCTCATTTTTTACTTAGGTTATTTCATTTCATATAGAATATATTATGTTACTTAGGATATTTCATTTCATTTAGGATATTTCATTTCATTTAGAATATTATGTTATTTAAATCATTTCATTTCATTTAGAATATGCTAGGCCATTTGAATTAAATCATATCATTTAGGTTGCATTATATTATCTAGACTTTGTTATGTTATTTTATTTATGTCACACATATTCATATTTGTATATTTTTTAAAATGTTTTGAAAAAGATAATGATTTTCAATAAAATAAAGATATTCCCGAGTTAAAATAATTCATTAGTTCTCTGCCGGGTTTGCTGGGAAGGATATCATCAATTATCATTAATAACGGAATATCTTTTTTTTTTTTAAAAACGAGAATGATTTGAAAAATTTTCCAAATTAATAAAAAATTCTATATTTTGCCACATTTGTTGGGGAATATAGAAAATTTTCGAATTAATAAATTCCGGATCATTTTCAATTAAAAATGGAATTATTTTTCTTTAAATTGGGAATTAACTTGAAATACTAAATTAAAAGCCGCTTTTTTTCCGAGACTTGAGATAACACATGATTAATAAAGTACCGTTTTATACGGGCGTTGTGGGGGTGCTAATCTTTCCCCACACGTAACCGAGTCCCGAACCCGATTCTTCGATTTTCTCTGGTTTATATGCAGATTTGAAATTGGTTTAAAAAATATTTTAATTAATTTATATTTTACAAAACCGGTTTAATAGGTGATCGATCACACCTAGCTAAAAAAGATTGGTGGCGACTCCATGTCTTTTTCTAAGGTCATTTCCAAAACCTTCATTTTTCAAGAGGAATTAAGTCGATTTTTTCTCGATTTTTTTTATGTCACGTTTAACGAAATATAACGTCTCGCGATGAGACTTATTATTTTTTAGGTTGCGACAGCTAACAATGGAAAAATCCATATTTCTCGGCATATACTATTTAATGAATCCAACTTTCCCTTTGCTGCACCATATTCCAGCTCAAAAATACCGAGAAACACCTATGCAACATAGAACTCTGCTTTTGACCTTCCACCACAGTCCCCAAACACTATCCCTATTCCCACACATCCTATATCCAGCACACCAAGAACTCTACCTGCAATCAACACAGAATCGTCTGCAACACCAACAGATGTCTTAGAGTCAAACTCATCAATTCCCAGATCCACTCATACACCAGAACAAGAGAAAGTGGTGTCCTCGTCAACAGCTCCTTCATCAACAACTCAGGTAACAATACATCCTTATGTCCCTTTACCTGTTCGCACTCATACTATGACAACCAGGTCCCATAATCATATTTTTAAGCCTAAACAGATGTTTGCTATCTAAACACCCCTTACCTGATGCAATTGAACCAACTAGTGCCTCAAAAGCCATCAGACAACCTCACTGGAAGCAAGCAATATTAGATGAGCTTGCTGCATTGTCTAAGAATCATACCTGGGAACTTGTTCCTCCTGCACCTGACAAAAACATTGTCAACTGCAAGTGGGTTTTTAGGGTAATAAGAAGTTCTGATGGTAATATCTCCAGGTATAAAGTCAGACTAGTGGCTAAAGATTTCAATCAAAGGCCTGGCTTAGATTATTCTGAGACATTCAGCCTTATTATCAAACTTGTTATAGTTTGACTGGTTCTGTGCATAGCAGTAACTCATGGTTGGCCTCTTCATCAATTAGATGTCAATAATGCCATCTTACAAGGATCCTTATCTGAAGAGATTTTCATCAAACAACCACCAGTTTTTGCTGACAAAGACAAACCTCACTATATCTGTAAGTTACATAAAGCAATCTACGGTCTGAAGCAAGCTCTACGAGCCCGGTACAAAGCTCTTTGCTCGTTCCTACTCTCTTATGGCTTCACCAACTCTATATCAGATCCATCTTTATTCATCTTTGCAAAAGAAGAAACTCTAGCTTACATGCTCGTTTGTGTAGATGATATAATCATCACTGGGAACAACAACAATTTTCTCTCTACCTTTATCTCAGCATTATCATCCAAATTCTCAATAAAGGATCTTGGCAGTCTCAATTACTTCATAGGCATTGAAGTTATCCCTACATCTACAGGTTTGTTTTTCTCTCAGCATAAATATATAACTGATCTTCTTGAAAAGACCAATATCCATGGAGCAAAAGAATCAGCAACTCCTCTGTCCACTTCAGTTTCACTGCAACTGTTTGATGGATCACATGTTGCCAGCAAAACTTTAGGCAAATTGGTGGTGCTCTATAATACTTGTGCTTCACTCGCCCAGACATAAGCTTTGCAGTCAACAAGCTTTCACAATTTATGCATAAACCATCTCAGATTCATTTCACAGCATTGAAATGAATCCTTAGATACTTGAAAGGCACCTTGTTCCATGGTTTGAATATTACAACAGTTACTCCTCTTCAACTTTCAATGTTTACAGATTCGGATTGGGTAGGCAATGTTGATGACAGGACCTCTGCCACTGCATATCTAATTTATCTTGGAGGTACTCTGTTATCATGGAGCTAAGAAACAAAAAACAATACCAAAATCATCCACTGAAGCTGAATTTCGAGCTATAGCAGCTTTGTCTTTGAACTTGCTTGGATCCAGTCTTTACTGTCTGAACTCCACCATCCTATCTCCTCCAAACCAACCGTGTACTATGACAACCTTTGTGCCACTTGTACCTGCAAAAACCCATTATTTCACTCAAGAATGAAACATTTGGCACTAGATTATTTTTTTGTTCGAGAAAAATTGCACAAGATCAACTAACGGTAACTCACATTTCAACAGTTGATCAGCTAGTAGACCTGTTAACAAAACCAATGTCCAAGACAAGACTACAACATCTTATCTCCGAGATTGGTGTCTCTGACGGTTCCACCATCTTGCGGTGGAATGTTAGATGATGATAAGTGGTCTGCAATTCAAATTTTGTATTGTACCTAACTTAGTTGTACTTATCCTGTAAACATATCAACTCTACCTTAGAATTTAAACTAGTGTACTTATCTAGTTCTATCACTTAACCACTATAAACACTACTATGTAAGCTCACTACTGAACAGAGATTAATAAATAAGTTCCTCTACTTAAAACTCTTATCGTCCTTTACATTCTTTAGGGTTTACCATAAACTTGCACTGACCCGTCTCAATTCTTTTACCAAAAATACCCTTATGATTTTATTATTATTTTTATATATTTTGTTTAGGGTTATATACAACTTACATTTTATCCTACTTGTGCCGTCTCTCATCTCACTCACATATTTTTCTCTTTTTTTTTTCCCTAAATCCCTAATTCATTTCTTCCTCAACTTACAACCTTTTGTTTAGGGATCATAGTTACATTCCTAGGACCCCATCCGCCACTCATACTCAATCAAGTATGGCTATTTATTTCTTTATTTTGATGAAATTGCTTGTTATTTATCCGCTACTCATATCCACCCCGATTTATTTTGATAAAATTGCTTGTTATTTAGTCTTTTACTTTGCTAGGTACTTTTTTTATTTATTTTATATATATATAAATTCGGGGTGGGTCGTGATCGAGGGGTTTTTTTCGAGGTCAGGGGTTAGAGTTTTAAGTAAAATCAAGTTCGGGACGAGTTTCGAGTATATGTATATGGAGGTCGGGTCAGGGTGGGCAAAGCAAAAAACCTCCTTGTCCCACCCCGTTACCAACCCTATTTATGATTAAAACTTTAAATTAGATTGTAGTGAATTTATTTTTAATCACAAGAATAAAATAAAATAATTGGCAACAATCAAAATTATAATGCCATTAGGTTATTAGTAAATTGGTATTACCGTTACATCATCTAAACAAATGGATTCAAGTTCACACCCGACCCGACCGGACCCGGATATTGCAAACTGTTATTTTATTTATTTATTTTCAGGAGTCGGAAAGATTCACACGTGCGCACGCGCGCCACTTTTCTTTTAATTCTGATTTTGCCCTTTTGCTTTTACAAGTTTTTAATTTTTAATTTAACAGTTTTTTTTTTCGTTTTACGCTTTCCTTGATCCTTCAAAATTCTATCTCGCTCTCTCATCCATTATTTCAATTTTTCTTCATATTTTTTTTCCTTAAAAGTTAATCGTAATCTCTCTCTCTTTCTCATTATCTTTAAATATTATTTGATGTACAAATTAAAATCTATAAATATGTATTTCCAACCATGATCTTAACCTGTAAGGATTTTTTTTAATTAATATTTTTATTGTGATAAAAATTAAGAATCTTGTTAGATTCAATCTTTTATCTCGTTGAAATGTCCAAATCTATATTTATGTTTTTGATACCATGTTATTTTTTCAGGTTTAGATTCGTTGGATGAGGTGAAAAAAGAGAGAGCTGGATTTGGGGGATTCAATCGTAAAAAATTGGTTTTATATGAAAGAATTAATTTGAAGAGAGTCTAATAGGTAAATTAATTAGAAAATGGAGTCATCGTCGTCGTCGAATCAAACGGAGTTCGATTACTTGTTCAAGTTGCTGATGATAGGCGATTCAGGAGTTGGAAAGAGTAGTCTTCTGTTAAGTTTCACGTCCGACACCTTTGAGGAACTCTCTCCCACTATTGGTCAGTATTCATTTTTAACTGTACTCATTCAAACTATTCTTCTTCATTTTTTTTTTTAAATTTTTTTTCATGTCTTATAATTTATAATGGCATTCTCTTGATCTGTGGAACATGAAGATATATAGGCTCCCTTTTGAATATTATTTTTGTTATTTATTTTTTCTTTTTCAGAACAAAAGGCGGATTAGCAAACAATAATTTTGAAGAAAAATTAAAAACATAACTTTTTTAGAGAAAAATGTATGATTTTACTTTTGTATGATGGTTTGTTACTTGCCTTTTCCTTTTTAATCATACAAAATTATCAAAATGGTTAAGACTAGAGCTTCCAAATGCTAAATTTTAACTCCCGTTGGGTCTCAAATGTTGGATGTTCTGTTCATAATTCTGAAACTTAATTATTTGTTTTATAGTTTTATGAATGCTGTTTACTTTTTCTTGGTTTTTTTGTTCTTTGGATAATTTAGTTTTTTTTTTTGTTTTTAATAAAAAAGAAAAAGTAATATGATGAGTGAACAGTAAGTCAGTAAGAGGAATGTAAAATTTCTTTTATCTGAAATCAAGTATGTACTGGTGGGTCTTAAAACGTGTTCTGTGATTATAAACTATGCAATTACTGTAAGCCTTCGACACGTTCCCATCAAACTGATTATAAGAATCCTTAATCTGCTTACCTATCTTTATGCCCTGATTTACAACTCCACTTGTTTTGTTGTGTAGGTGTTGATTTTAAAGTGAAATATGTAAATGCTGGGGATAAGAAGCTGAAGCTTGCAATTTGGGATACAGGTAAAACCTAAAGTTTGCTAATGTGTTAGTTCTTTTCTTTTTTTCTTTGATTTTAATATTCATATATGATGGAAGTGGGTTTTCAGTGAGTACTGCATTCTCTACTTTTATGCTATATTTTTCATATATTATATGGACTTTTCTTGTTTTTAATAAGTCCTGGTAGAATATTGTCTTACCACAGTGTCATTATAAATGATGATTGGGGTACTTTGCTTGCTTTCTTTCCCTGTTAATCTATCATCTGTAACTTTATCAAATTTCTGGTGAGCTTCTCTAGAATGGAGACCTTTATTTTTACTGCTCAAACCACAAGGTCTCAGCTTACCTATATTTGGTGAGTGCAAAGTTTTTTGGAAGGATGGTGGCAAGTAGAGTGCTACTAGACGGTCACTTGATTCTGACAAGCAGCTTATTCAAAGAAAATATTAACCTGAGATTAGTTGCCTCTTAGAGTTTGAATTTACTAAAGCTCTGTTTGGTTGATGCATTTGCTATTTCCTTTTGTACTGATGTTGAAGAATCAGCAGATGAGTTGTGGTTAGGGGTGAAATGCCACTCGAACGGTTGAACCCAGAGCTAGCTGGTTGCTATTCATTTTTTATTTTATTATTTTTTTGGTTCTTTCTATTCATGTTTTGCAAAAAAGAAGCAAAAAGCAAATAGCAAAAGCATCAAACAAACGGAGCCTAAGGGAATTTGGTATGCTACTTACATTAAGATTTATGTTATGAAGACTCCACATATATTAATTTGATATACTTTGCAATTCCATCACATAGAGCTTTTCCGTTGGTGGCACTCATTTTGCTTTCACATGCACAATCGATATGCTTTTGTAGCTTTTTCAAAGTGAAGGTCAAGAAGCAAATAGGCACTGTCTCATATTGGGCTTGGTCATCATGAAATCTTAAGAACCAACTTAATCTTACTATGCTCTGGGACATAAAATTGCATATGTGGAGCTGAGCTCTGTGGCATTGTCAATGCCTCAATGGTCTAGACATTTTTTTCCCCTCAGAATCATTGAATTGAGATGCAAGCACGTTTTCAGTGGAATTATTTGTAAATGAAGCAAGTTATTTGGTAATTGATGTATCATTCTCTCCATCATCTAGTTTGGCTAGACCTGCTTGTTAGATTACTCAGTTGGGCCTTTAGTGTTTGATCTTATTGCTATGAGAATCCTTATTGATCTCATTATCTGTTGTGATGTAAATCAATTTTGCATGATCAGAAATTTGCTATTTTTATTGCTCATGAAATCATGCAAGGGGAAAGTTTTTCTTTTTTTTTTTTTTTTGGTTGAGTCTGACTTATTATGCTGAATGTGCATGCAGCTGGGCAGGAAAGATTCAGAACATTGACAAGTTCTTACTACAGAGGCGCACAAGGGGTCATTATGGGTAATTATTTTCCCTCTTTTTACATTTGTAAAACTGCCCCTCTTACAAATCCTGTGCCCTTTATTCTTTATTCTGTTGGGAAAATTACTGCTTTAATTTCTCATTAGAGTCGTGTTTTTGTAAAACTGTGGAAGTGAGACAGCACTGTTTTGCCTCTAATGTATGTCTAATGTATTTTTTCACTTCTAGCCTCCCCATCCCCCCCCCCCCCCCCACCCCAAAAAAAAAAAAAAGAAAAAAAAATGTATTTATTGATCTTCCTCTGTATATAAGGATTATTAAATGGAGACAATGAGAAGGAACTGACATGAAACCATGAAAACTGTCAAGTGGGTAAAATCATGTTTATGTCAACTTAAAATGCACTTTTTTTCTCTTATGGTCTTGTTTGCTTTTTTGCTCTAGCTACTATGTTTACATATTGCCTTGGCCTGGTTTAAGTGATTGGACGTTTTCTTCTTCCTTTTATCTCTAGAAATTCTTGACTATCTGCTAAAGTTTTTTTCCCGTGGTCAGCTTAGATGATTAACATCAGATGCTCTTCAAGTCTAAGCTCATTGAGTGTGCAGTAATCTATTGTTTAGCATTTTGCTTAGTGATCAATTTTATGACTTAGTATGGATTTCCACTCTTAATTTGTTTGGAGAATCACAATATGAGATTTTCTCTGATCTTAACAGTTTATGATGTAACACGGAGGGACACATTTACAGATCTTTCTGAAGTCTGGGCCAAGGAAATCGAGCTCTACTCAACAAATCAAGACTGCATCAAGATGCTTGTTGGAAACAAAGTTGACAAGGTAACTTTACTGAGATCTGTGAATACTAATGTTCCCTTTCTGTTTTATGATGTTGAGTCTGGGTTCCAAATCAGCTCTCCTTTTAGCATCTTCTTTTGTGTTCTCACTCTCTCTTTAGATGTTCTACCCCTTAACCATGCTGATCTTTGTCTCTCCTTACACTCTGTTGTTCTTGTCTATAACACCAATTGAAAATTAAATTAAGCAAATTGTTGCCTATTTGAGGCTTGGTGAGGGATGGGAATTGTCTGTGCTGTTACACTTCATCAATAGACATACATTTAGTGTAAAAACTGAACATAAAAGCACATGTGAAGGGAATGGTATGATAATTTTCATCTTTATGAGTTAATTTTGAAAATAACATGTGTCTATGTTTGTTTAACTAAAAGACAACATTTGAAGGGAAATAGGTTTCAAAAAGTGAAATACACACAACAGAGACACATTTATTTGTGTATCTGGCATTATATATATAAATGCTACATGTAAAATTGCTTGTATCAGACTTGATATAGTAGAATTGTTTATCTTCTGTGGGTTTGGTTAAGCAATTAATAGTTTTCCTTCTTGGTGAATTTGTATTTTCAGTTTTCACCAGAATAATAAGGCCAAAAAAGGGCTTTCGGTCTCTAAAATTTGCAACTGATATAGTCTATTTGCTTCTTCAAGACTTTGCATTTTTTCTCCTGTATGACTGAATCTGGATTTGCTATTTTATTTGCATTGATGCGTTCTTATCTTTTAAAAAACAAAAATCATTTACTTGATGCTCTTAAACTTTTCCATGCTTTTTGTTATCAGAGTATGTTGCCTAGAGTTGTGTTCAATTGTTGGACATTAGTACATGTCTGAATGTTCTGTTCAATTTGTAAGTTTAATCATATATTTGGAGCGCCATATGCCCATATCTTCATGTCCATATCCAAATTGAAGTTTTTATATGTGTATGGGCATCTTAGGAAAAAAAAAATGAAGAGTTCGAGTCAGTGTATGGTGAAGGTGCCCCGTTTTTTCTCTTCCCTCTTGCCCTGGCATAATTCCACGTTTGGATTGTAAACAAACCACATGGTTACATCACATATCAATGGTCACACCTTATTATTCATCTGAAAGACGCCATCTAATAATAATATCACTGTATTCTATACTCTGTTACATGGACTCGGCACTTTAGAGTGCCATACCCGTGTCGATACGACACGACACGGGTACCGACACAATATATGTGTCGGACTTGGCATTTTACATTTGGACTCGGCTTCTTCAACAACCAGAGCTAAAGAAGGAGAGGTTGCATGGAGGGAGATGCTGAGAGCTGGGTTTTTTCACTTAAGCAGAAAAAAAGGCAGAAGAAAAGATTTCACAGCTATTCTTTTAAGGAAAGAGAAGGGAAGGATGGAATGAATTCAAATTTCAAATTCAACAAGAGTCAAGAGCAGCTATTATGAAATTAACAAAAAAAAAAAAAACTCAAGGGTCTGTAACTTTGTATGCGTATGCGGCTGAAACGAGAAGCAGATGGAGAGGAAGACGATGGGTTATGATGAGAAATTAGGGTTTTTGTTTTATTTTAACTTGGGCTTCAAATGTTTAGGCCTATAACCCATTTTTTTAAAAATTAATTAATCTTTGTCAAGCCCAAAATGATAATTAGATCTCTTTATACCTTGGGCTTA
Source organism: Fremontodendron californicum (assembly GCA_030761205.1). Taxonomy (NCBI): domain Eukaryota; kingdom Viridiplantae; phylum Streptophyta; class Magnoliopsida; order Malvales; family Malvaceae; genus Fremontodendron; species Fremontodendron californicum. The sequence continues at coordinate 10,091,429 of JAULJL010000037.1, forward strand.
TGATCATAAAAAATCCAATTTTATATTATGAAATTTAAGGTTATTCAAGAAAAAAAAATACCTAGCTATTCTTTTATAAAAAAAATATATTATTTAAAATGAATAATAGTAAAACTGAATTTGAGTATCAAGATGCTTAAAAGCTTTTATTTTTGGTTTTCTAGTAGGGGAAAATAAAAAAATTATTTACACCAAAATCATATTAATATATTTTTTCTTAATATTTTTAGGTAACGTATCCACGTACCCGTATCTTATTTTTGGACACTTTTTAGCTGACTCCGCGAGTCCAAAACTTTCCACACATGAAGAGTCCGACCCTTAGATACATACCCGTATCGGATACTCGTATCCGAGTCCATGTAACATAGATTCTATATGATGCAGGATAAGAACATGCTTATTTAGAGATTTATTTTATTATGTATACTTTTATGTTATGTTGCTCCGACTCTTCATTTTTCTTGAAGTACCCGTGTCCGACGCATATCTGGACATGGGTATGGGGATATGACCCTTCAAGGACCATCTAAATACATGGAAAAATTTAGAAAAAATTGAACATACCCGTGTCGGACATATACCCTTATCCGACACTCACACCCGAGTCCAAGTAACATAGCTTTTATGGTTTCAATTGTTATTTTTAGTATTTGGGGAACCATTTCAGGGTTTTATTTGGTATTCATATTTTTATTAACATCTACAGTGTACTTTATAAGTACCATTATTTCAGTTTTTTAGTAATTTGGTATCGTGAATTCTTAAGATTTGAGCCACTGGAATTGGTTTTCTCTCTACTTGTTCTTTCCCCTCTATTTACTCTCTGTTTCCCTTTCTCTGTCTCTCACGCGCGCACCAAGCGTCACTATCATTTTCCGTCTTAGAATTTTCTCTATGCCTGTATCATCAAATGCTTTTCAGGAAAGTGAGAGGGTTGTGACAAAGAAAGAGGGAATAAACTTTGCAAGAGAATATGGTTGCCTTTTCATTGAATGTAGTGCTAAAACACGCGTTAACGTACAGCAGTGCTTTGACGAGCTTGTTCTAAAGGTATTGCAATTAACTGCCTTTTTTTTTTTTCTGACATTTATGCCTTTCTCTATGATGACTTGGTTTGAGAAATAAATTTCAGTGTGCATGCGGCTATTAGTGAAATTATATCAAAGATAGTTTAAGCCAAGGATTTAAATTGTAGTCGAGGATGCATTTTCAGTCGTGTTGCGTTTATCGTGATTGCGAATGTATCACGATCAACTGCTGTAAACATCGATGGCAGAAAGAGTGAAAACCGTAAAATAGCGGTCATAATCAGAAGCGAAGCCAAGAATTTTATGTTGGGGGACCGGGATAAAAGAAGATCAAATTATAAATTTTTGGAAAGGTCAAAATAGATTTTTATCATTATTTAAATTAAACAATTCTTAAAATTTAAAGAGTTTGGAGGAGCCGGGGGGTCCCTTGGCTCCGCCCTTGGTCATAGTATCGCGTTGTGATCATTATTTAAATCTTTTATTTAAATCTTTAGTTTAAGCAAATATTTTAGGGTTGTCGGACTTTTCTTGATTGATCTTTTATTCTTCAAATGGTTTTCTTAGCTAAGGAATGATGATTATGGCATGAGCCCTACATTTACATTGATAATGAGATGACATTCTTATGTAGATTCTAGATACTCCTAACCTTTTAGCCGAGGGGTCCAAAGGTGTCAAAAAGAACATCTTTAAACAGAAGCCGCCACAACCTGATGATGCATCTGCGAGCAGTTGCTGCTGATATAATATTGATTCTTCATACCCCCAAATCTCTAACCAGACTGCGGTGGTTCTCTCCCGGTTCTGACAATTATTTACGGTTGATTTCGCTTCGATATGAAACTCAATTATTTACGGTTCTGACAATTAAAATATTTGTATTGTATTTGAAGTTTTTTAATCAAAAAATAATTATATATTACATTAAGAATGAGAATATCATAATAAAAATGTACAAATAAAGAGAATGTTGTGATGAAGTTAAATTAATCATGGCGGAGAGGGAGCTGCAAAATGATAAAATATAAATAGTAGGCCAGTTTTATTCCTTTAAGATCTTACGTGTTTCTGTTATATAGCCGAAGCAGAAAGAAAAGATAGTTCTCATGTTTTTAAAGGTAACGTTGAGAAAATATAGAGAATGCGATTAGTTAACTGATAAAACTAAAATCAAATGAAAACAATGAACAATTTGATTTTGAGCTGATTGTAACAAATTTGTGTGAATCATGAACATTTTGTAATTTACAGCATGACTAGAGATATGAAAGTATGTAAAAATATTTAAATGATAGTATAGCGGAAAAGCTTTTGTAAATAGTAATATAAACAGTAACTGATCTCATGATTCATATGACATGTTTATACAACATTTATAAGTTGATATCAAATGGCAGCTTATAATCAATTGTGCTCTGTTTTACAAAAACATTGTTTTGTCCAAAAATTGGAGCATCTGTGGTTCAACTGAGAAACAAAAAGACATGTTGAGATTAAATACTTGGATGCTCCAATTTTTTGGATAACACAACATCATGAGTATGCTGTCATACTTGGAACATATTTTTCTATCTGTTTTCAACAAAAAGAAACAACTGGAGATGATATAGGCTGCTAGAATCTTGAATAAAAAGTGATGAATTGATGAGATCATACTTGCAAATATCAAAAAGTGATGAGAAAGCTATTTGTTGGATCAATCTTTTGTTGGTGTTGCAGAACTGCAAAACAATTGAGGTAGTTAATTCTATGAAATATGGTTATCTCAAAAAACAGTTCAAACTTAATAAAATAACTTAAAATAGCAGTTATCAAGTTTGCTGAGATGTTTACCCAAGTTTTAGTTTTTTGGCGGGCGATTCCCGGGAAAAAGATCTTGTGGAATATATGCTTGTGTCGGTGATGATGGTTGCTGTTCTATTTCAATTGGTCGTTTTCCAGCAGATTTTTTTGATGTTTCTGTGAGAAATGGATGTTATGGCAGATGTAGACACCTAATTTTGTCCGGACCATTAAAACAGGTATGTTTTTTTCCTATATTGATGTTTCAGAATGTAAAAAGATTTTTTTAATCCTGCAGGTGGTACTCCGAGACTTAGTCTAAGAAAGCAAGTATAAAAAGTCAAACTTGGAAAAGTCAACCTCGAAAAGTCAACTACTGAAAAAGTCAACCCACTTTCAAAATCAAGATTTGAAGTTCAATTGAAAAATGGCGAAAGAATTTTGATAATCCGAGGTCTACATTGAAAGATATGGAGTTCGGAAGTTGGGTTACAGAGATTCAGTAGAGAGGAAACCCTAATTCGGGAAATTTGGGGAAAAGTGCTTAAACGATCAAATTGGTCGAAATTGAAGGTTCCAAATGAAAGATAAGCACTAACTACGGGTAATGGAGAAGCCAATTGAAAGAAAAACTGAAAGAAAAGTCAATCCGAAAGAAAATCGAGAATTAGGGTTTTGGTGGATTTCGGTAAAATTGGGAAGAATTACAGAAATGGCCCGAATTGGTAAGACTAAAGCCCCTAATGGATGAGGAGTGATTAAAAAAGGATATCCCATGGCTCAGTTTGAAAAAAATCTGAAAATCAGACTTGTTTTGAGCAAAACCGGGTTACGGAGGCAAAAGGGCAAAATTGGAAAATTTGGGAAAATAGCAAATGAACTCCAAAAATTCTGAAAAATTGTAAATATCATTCTTAAATCATTTCCAAGAGATTGGCGAAAGAAAATCTTGATTCGGAGTTCGTTTGCAAAATGGCCAAATCCCGGGTCCCCTATGTAGAAATTCAAGAAGATAAATCCCGGAAAAATAGCAAATGAACTCCAAAAATTCTGAAAATTTTAAAATCTAATTTTTAAATTATTTGGAAGATATTGGAGAAAGAAAATCCGAATTCGGAGTTCGTTTGCAAAATGGCCAAATCTCGGGCTCCCTATGCAGTAATTCAAGGAGATAAATCCCGAAAAAATACCAAATGAGTTCCAAAAATTATGAAAACTTCCAGATCACACTTCTAAATTATTTGGAAGAGTTTGGTGAAGAAAAATCTGGGTTTCGAGCTCGTTTAAAAAATGATAAAGTTTGGGAGCACAAAAGGGCAATTTTGGAAGAAAAAATCCAAATAAATAGCAAATGGACTCAAATATTTTTGAAAACCTCAAGAATTCAATTTTTTTTTTTATTTTGGAAGTATTGAAAAAAGAAAAATTGAATTTGGAGTCCGTTTGCTATTTATTTATGTTCGAGGGGCAAAAGGTCATTTTACCCAAGAAATCGAAAGGGCTTTTCTTGCCCTTTAAAAAAATGAAGATTGGGCTGGAAGAAGAGGGGTCAGCCGGCCAAGGCCCAAGGATGGGTAGATATTTTCTGATTTTTAATCAAAAAGCCAACAATGAAGAGGAAGATAGTTATTTTTTGATCAAACCTTTGTAATTAAGCCACATAGGCCAATGCATGAAGATGGAGAGTGTCAACATAATGGCTTAAAGATTCTTGAACAGCTATAATTGTAGATAGCTGATTGCCTAATCTAAGGGTGATAATTTCATATTTTAAACATCTTGGATTAATAGCCTTTGAATCAAAATTGGTTGAAGCAAAAATGAAAACATCCTAGGTCAATAAGGGATTTGGCCACACTAAGGGGAAGGGGGTTCTCTTTTCGTTTTCAGCTATTTGCTCTCTATTCTCTCTTAGTTTTGGCTGATATTTCTCTCCATTGTTGAAAGGCAAAAAAAAAAAAAAAAAGTTTAGAAAAGAAAAGAAAGCTAGAAGAGAAAAAGCTTGAAAGATAGCTTCTAGAGGTTGCTTTAAGCACCATACTCTTGCACTTTCTTTGATTTTCCATTCTTGATTTGCTGTTTTGATCACTATTTTGGTGAGTTTCTTTTGATTTTTCTTTTAAAATAAGTGTTTTTAATATTCTTCTTCGAGTTCTTCTTCATACTTTCTTGGAAAAAAGCTTTGAGTTTTTTTTCCTTTTGTTATAGGGGTGGCCGAATGGTCTGATTTTTGGGTAGTTGCTGTTTTCATTCTTTATTTCATGTTATTCTTGATGTTTAACAAGTTTTGATGCTTTAAATCTTCTTCTAATACATAGATATGAAGCTTGTTTTAATTTGGTTGCTTGCTTGTTTCTATTTTTTGAGTCTATTATCTTGTTATCATGTTTATTTTACTTGTCTTGCATTTTTGATTTTCTGTTTTCAAAATGTTTAAGTTTGTTTATGTTTTATATTTTGTAATGCATGTGTTTGTGAAAATACCTATTAGTTTTCATGCCTTTACTTTATATTTGCATGATTGAGTGTTATTCTTTAGCTAAGCATGTTAGTATATCATGTGTTTGTGAAAATGCCATGCTCATTTTAAGCATGGGACCATTCGGCCACCCTTATATTGTATGCTTTGTGTGTGCATTTTTGTTATGTTAGTTGATAGGTTTGCATTTTCATGATATTTGATTGAGTATTTTGTCTAAGCATGCCATATGTTTGTGTTATTGCCATGCATATTTTAGGTTTAGGATTGGTTTGTTTTGCCATGCATATTCATGCATTTTAGACCTAGGTTGCATTAAATGCCATGCAAGTTCATTTAGGTCTAGGTCATTTTATTGATGCCATGCATTTTTCAGGTCATTTAGGTTTTAAATCATGCATTTCATGCATCATATTTGTTGTATTTTTCTTGCATTTCATGTCCTTGCCACTTGACTTATGATTTTGGCCAATCAATAGCTCAAAGTCATGCTCACTTGAGCATACGTGTGAAAAATTAAAGAGTTGTCAAATTGATTATTCTACCTTTGTGATTTTTTTTACTTAGCCAATTTTTTGCCTAACTTTTCAAAAGTGTTAGCTACTGTTTGTGAGTCCTTAGGAGAGTCTCTAATATTTTTACTTTGATTTTTAAATGATTCTATCAAAGGCAAAAAAATGTGTTTTGACAAAACAGTTTTTTTCACCCAATACTAGTACTTTCTCGATTTTTCTAGGCAGTCATCTTTAATTAGAAAATTAAGCCAGTTTTTACCGTGTAGTTTTACATGTTCTAAGTCTCCAGTATTTTTTTAGATTTTTTTAAAATTTTAAAAATAGGGTAAAAAATCAAAATCGTGCTTTAAAACTTGACAGTGGAGTCATAATTGAATTTGAAGGAAAATCATTTTTCTGTTTTGGTTAAGTTACTTAGAGGGGGCTGATTAGAAAGTTTAGCTACTGACTTAGGGTAGTTTTTAAGCCTTTTTAAACTCTAAACATGATTTTTTAAGTCTCGGGTTAAGGGTGGTCAAGTCCGGGATTTTAAACTTAGGAATTAGAGCTATTTAAAAAGGGTTTAGCTAAGTTTTTATTTTTCATCTAAGCTTTTCAAAATTGTTTTCAAACAATCACAAAGTATTTTGATTTTAGAATATTTAATTTGATATATTTTCCTAAGGTAGCCGGATATCTTTTTAGATATACGGATTTCCTTAATTAAAGGAAAAAATACATTCTCATGCATTGCATTTTCCATATTCATGCATATTATATAATATGTAATTTTTCTATGTTTAATTTTCATGATGGTGTTATTATCTTTGATTTAAATTTTTGATATTATATTATTTGTTATATGGTTTTGAATATTTCATGATATCCTATGCTTTTTATTTAGTTATTTTTGTCATAATATTTAGCATATGCTATGTTCATGCATTATTATTTTTATTTTTGTTTTCATGCATATTATATGATAGCATTATTTTATATTTCATGTCATTTATATTATATGCCATTTCATTTATATTTGCCATGTCATTTAAATTATTTCATTTCATATAGAATATATTATGTTACATAGGTCATTTCATTTCATGTAGAATATATTATTTTACCTAGGTCATTTCATTTCATTTAGAATATATTATGTCACTTAGGATATTTTATTTCATTTAGAATATATCACATGACTTAGGATATTACATTTCATATAGAATATATCATGTTACCTAGGTCATTTCATTTCATTTAGAATATATCATATAACTTAAGATATTTTATTTCAATTAGAATATGCTAAAACATTTAAATTATATCATACCATTTAGGTTGCATTATATTATTTAGACTTTGCTATGTCATTTTATTTATGTCATACATATTTGTATTCATATTTTTTAAAATGTTTTCAAAAAGGTAATGATTTTCAATAAAATAAAGATATTCCCGAGTTAAAATAATTCATGAGTTCTCTGTCGGATTTGCTGGGGAGGATATCATCAATTATTATTAATAAAGGAATATCTTATTTAAAATAAGAATGATTTGGAAAGTTTTCCAAACTAATAAAAATTTCTATATTTTGCCACGTTTGTTGGGAAATATAGGAAAATTTTGAATTTATAAAGTCCGGATCATTTGCAATTAGAAGTGGAATTATTTTTCTTTAAACTGGGAATTAACTTGAAATACTAAATTTAAAACCGATATTTTTACCGAGACTTGAGATAACACATGATTAATAAGGTACCATTTTATACGGGCGTTGTGGGGGTGCTAATCCTTCCCCACACGTAACCGAGTCCCGAACCCGTTTCTTTGATTTCTCTGGTTTAAAACACAAACTTGAAATTGGTTTTAAAAATGTTTTAATTAATTTAAAAATATTTTATAAAATCGGTTTTAATAGGTGGCCGATCACACCTAGCTAAAAACGATTGGTGGCGACTCCCATGTCTTTTTCAAGGTTATTATCAAAACCTTCGCTTTTCTAGAAGAATTAAGTCGACTTTTTTCTCGATTTTTTTTAATGTCACGCTTAACGAATAATAAAGTCTTGCGATGAGACTTGTATTTTTTAGGTTGCGACAGCAGGTAAATTGGTAGGAGTCTCTTCTTCATCAAGGTTGCGAGATAAATTCACTCTAAAAGCAAGGTCCCCTATCTGAAGTGATTTTGTCATGATGTTCACACCAAAAAGAGTTTTTTGGTTCATCAATTTTTGTTGATAGCTTCAGGTAAGTTGTATTTGTCCATCTAGCCAATTAATGCAAGTCTTGTGACACTTACACTAGTCAATTTCTTGTCACTTCACCAAAAGCTACAAATGTAGCACTACTAGTGTCATCTTGAACATTCATGACCAGCTTGTAGCTTCAGTTAAAAGAATAGATAAAATATGTATTAATGCATTAATTCTTTAAGAATGTATATTGAAAAGTAACATATTTCATTAATCTTATCAGAGAAATGGTATCTTTTCACCATGCTTTGGATTTGGGCACCAAAAACTGTCTCCAATCTGCACCAGAATTTTCAAGCAGATCTTGCATGCCATGTAGTACCAGCCTTGTGAACAGTCAATATCTTTGATTTGTGCAATGCATGTATAGTTAGTGTTCTAAGAAAAAAAATATTAAGTTAGTAAGTACAGATAATAAAATGCAAGAAAATTTCTTTGAGCAAAATTTATTAATTAAATATTCACAGGTGCTTTTTTGTGGTCAATGTCTATGAGTTGTTGCAAAGTGACACGATTAAGATTTTCTTGTTCAGTTGGTGCCAATTATGGTCGTTCATGAACTTGAAGCAGTTGAACTGGTTGGTTTTGTTATTCAAACCTGTTAAACTTTGATATGAGTCAAATACAGTTATTGTTATCAAATGAAATATTGAAATAATTTGAATATGAAGGGAATAATTTGTTTATTACCAAACTTTGATGTCAGCAACAATGGGAATATCAAGATCAAGATAGAATTTGGATGCTAAGTATCTAGCAACAAATGTTTTGTCTATAAAGGATATAGAAAGTTAGAATATAGAGTCTAAGTATAAGATGATTAAAGCAGGTTCTTTTATTTTGATGGGTCAAGAACATCCGTTAAAACTATATCAGAATTTAATGATAACTGCACAGTCAAACAAATAGTATACATACGATTATATTTCGAAATAGCGACAGCAACTAAAATGAGGATGGGGTTTGTTTCTAATCCAACCAATTGATCATCAACAAAAAGTGCAAAATCAGCCCATAAAGTTACATCGGTTTCACCTCTGCAAAGAATATGTTCTAAAGAGAGCAATCAAATATCTTAAATATTATTGATTTTGTTGGTAAATTGTTTGATAAATGTAATATAATCGACAAATTTATTTCAATTTTATTATGCTTATTCTATATACTATTGAAGATTGCAATTGAAGATTGCGTTTTGGTACTTGCTTTGGATTGCTTCCAACATATACTTTGTTAATAAAACAAATATAGTAAGTGTAATAAACAAAAGACTAATGAAAACTGAAGTAAATCAATTATCTATCAGCATATCATTGTTTTTGCATCTAGGAGAAAGGTTTTCAAACTCAGTAAAGTGAAAGAAGTGGTTAGGGATTGCATTTGTAGGTAGATCAGTTTCAGTCATTTCTGTTTTTACTGTCATGGTAAGAATGCAAGGTGTTGATATGACATTGTAAGTAGGCTTCTGTTTAGTAACTTTAAAACCTGCTATTATGTAAATATTGCCTTCTTGGATTTTAGAATCAAGTGCATCTGCTTGGCTTTTTGGTATAGTTGCTTGAACTGCATCACTATAAGACCCTCATAAGACAGAGATCGATCTGGGTATCTTTAAATGATTCATAGACGGTGGATCAAGTTTATGTATGCTTGTAGACAAAGAACACTACCATCTGGTCTTATTGTTATATTAATAATTTTTAGAGTAGGGGTTTAATCGCCTATTTGAGAGATTTAGCCCTAAAGTGACCACGAGTCAAGAATCGCAACCGGGACAACGTAAAGCCCGTAAAATTTGGTATTTTAACTTCACATAATGTTAAAATGTGATATATTACTGATCAGGATTATTGGAAAATCTAACCGGCACAAAACCGGTAAAATATGAACCAGGGGTATTTTGGTCATTTTACCCAATTTTTTTTTTTGGTTCGAATATGGTACCAATAGACTCCGTGATCATAGAGGATCTCAATATGATGCTTAGATTGAAAATTTGACTTTTTTTAAAACTCAAAAATTAAGTGGAAATCGGGTTCGCCCTTAACTAGCTTAAAAAAATGAAAGTCGGGAACTGGTCGCGAGAAGGTTCGGAAAAGGTTTTAAGTGAATAAATAGATTCATATAGACATAAAATGATGTTAGAATGCTATTGGTGAATGTGGACACCTAATTATTTCCGGACCACTAAAACAGGTATGTTTTCTTCCTAAATTGATGTTTCAGAATGTAAAAAGACATTTTTCATCCAGTAGGTGGTACTCCGGGACTTAGTCTAAGAAGGCGAGCATAAAAAGTCAAACTTGAAAAAGTCAACCTCGAAAAGTCAACTACTAAAAAATTCAACCCACTTTCAAAATCAAGATTTGAAGTTCAATTAAAAAATGGCTAAAGAATTTTGATAATCCGAGGTCTACATCGAAAGATATGGAGTTCGGAAATTGGGTTATGGAGATTAAGTAGAAAAGAAACCCTAATCCGAGAAATTTGAGGAAAAGTGCTTAAACGATCGAATTGGTCGAAATTGAAGGTTTCCAAATGAAAGATAAGCACTGACTACGGGTAATGGGGAAGCCACTTGAAAGAAAAACTGAAAGAAAAGTCAATCCGGAAGAAAACCGAGAATTAGGGTTTTTAGTGAATTTCGGTGAAATTGGGAAGAATTACAAGAAATAGCCCGATTCGGTAAGACTAAAGCCCCTAATGGATGAGAAGTGATTAAAAAAGGATAGCCCAAGGCTCGGTTTGAAGAAAATCTGAAAATCGGACTTGTTTTGAGCAAAATCGGGTTTCGGAGGCAAAAGGGCAAAATTGGAAAATTTGGGAAAAATAGCAAATGAACTCCAAAAATTATGAAAAGTTGCAGATCTCATTCTTAAATCATTTCAAAGAGATTGGTGAAAGAAAATCTTGATTTGGAGTTCGTTTGCAAAATGGCCAAATCTCGAGTCCCCTATGCAGTAATTCAAGAAGATAAATCCCGAAAAAATAGCAAATGAATTCCAAAAATTATGAAAATTTTAAATTATTTGGAAGAGATTGGCGAAAGAAAATCTTGATTCGGAGTTCTTTTGCAAAATGGCCAAATCCTGGGCCCCCTATGTAGTAATTCAAGCAGATAAATCTCGAAAAAATACCAATGAGTTCCAAAAATTATGAAAACTTCCAGATCATACTTTTAAATTATTTGGAAGAGATTGGTGAAGAAAGATCTGGATTTGGAGCTTGTTTAAAAAATGATAAATTTGGGGGCATAAAAGGGCAATTTTGGAAGAAAAAATCCAAAAAATAGCAAATGGACTCGAAAAATTTTGAAAACTTCAAGAATTCAATTTTTTATTATTTTGAAAGTATTGAAAAAAGAAAATTTGAATTTGGAGTCCGTTTTCCATTTATTTACGTTCGGGGGGCAAAAAGGTCATTTTAACTAAGAAACCGAAAAAGGGCTTTTCTTGCCTTTTAAAAAATGGAACATGGGCTGGAAAGAAAGGGACTAGCAGGCCAAGGCCCAAAAATGGGTAGGAAGTTTCTGATTTTTTTTAATCAAAGGCCAGCAATGAAGAGTTAGTTATTTTTTTGATGAAGCCTTTGCAAATAAGCCACATGGACAAATGCATGAAGAGGGAGAGTGTCAACATAATGGCTTAAGATTCTTGAACAGCTATAATTGTGGATAGTTGATGGCCTAATCTAAGGGTGATAATTTCATGTTTTAAACATCTTGGATCAATAGCCCTTGGATGAAAATTGGTTGATCAAAAAATAACAACATTCTAGCCTAGAGGGGGGTTTCAGCCACACTACAAGGGGCATTCCCTCTTTCATTTTCAGCTACACTCACTCTCTATTCTCTCTTGGTTTTGGCTGATTTTCTCTTCATTGTTGAAAAGCAAAAAGAAAGTTTAGAAAAGAAAAGAAAGTTAGAAGAGAAAAAGCTTGAAAGATAACTTCTAGAGGTTGGTTTAAGCACCATACTCTTGCACTTTCTTTGATTTTCTATTCTTGATTTGCTGTTTTGATTATTATTTTGGTGAGTTTCTTTTGATTTTTCTTTTTAAATAAGTGTTTTTAATGTTCTTCTTTAAGTTTCTTCTTCATCATTTCTTATAAAAAGCTCTTGAAAATTTTTTCCCTTTTGTTTTTGGATATGGCCGAATGGTCTATATTTTTTTTTAGTTGTTGTTTTGCTTTATTATTTCATGTTATTTTTGATATTAAATAAGCCTTGATCCTTTAAATCTTCTTCTACTACATAAACTTGAAGCTTGTTTTAATTTGGTTGCTTGTTTATTTCCATTTATGAGTCTATTATCATGTTTATTTTACTATTCTTGCATTTTTGATTTTCTGTTTTCAAAATGTTTAAGTTTGTTTAGGTTTTATATTGTGTAATCCATGTGTTTGTGAAAATTCTTGTTGATTTTCATGCCTCTACTTTATATTTGCATGATTTGAGTGTTATTCTTTAGTTAAGCATGTTAGTATATCAAGTGTTTGTGAAAATGCCATGCTTATTTTGGACATGAGGCCATTCGGCCACCTTCATTTTGTTTGCTTTGTGTGTGCATTTTTGTTATGTTAGTTGATAGGTTTGTATTTTCATGATGTTTGGTTGAGTATTTTATTTAAGCATGCCATGTGTTTGTGTTATTGCCATGCATATTTTAGATGTAGGATTGTTTTGTTTTTCCATGCATATCCATGCATTTTAGACCTAGGTTGCATTAAATGCCATGCAAGTTCATTTAGGTCTAGGACATTTTATTGATGCCATGCATTTTTCATGTCATTTAGGTTTTAAATCATGCATTTCATGCATCATATTTGCTGTATTTTTCATGCATTTCATGTCCATGCCACTTGACTTATGACTTAGGCCAATCAATGGTTCAAAGTCATACTCTCTTGAGCTTAGTTGTGGAAAATTAAAGAGTTGTCAAATTGATTATTCTACCTTTGTGATTTTTTTTTTTTACTTAGCCAATTTTTATATAACTTTTAAAAAGTATTAGCTACTGTTTATGAGTCATTTAGAGAGTCTTTAATATTTTTACTTTGATTTTTAAATGATTTTATCAAAGGCAAAAAAATGTGTTTTGACAAAACAGTTTTTTCACCCAGTACTTGTACTTTCCTAATTTTTCTGGGCAGTCATATTTAATTAGAAAATTAAGCCAATTTGTTTTTCCATGTAGTTTTACATGTCTTGAGTCTCCAGTATTTTTTTTAGATTTTTTTGAATTTTTGAAAATAGTGTAAAAAATCGTGGTTTAAAACTAGACAGTGGAGTCAGAATTGAATTTGAAGGAAAATCATTTTTCTGTTTTGGTTAAGTTACTTAGAGTGGGCTGATTAGGAAGTCTAGCTACTGACTTAGGGTAGTTTCTAAGCCTTTTTAAACTCTAAAATTGATTTTTTAAGTCTCGGGTTAAGGGTGGTCAAGTCCGGGATTTTAAACTTAGGAAATTAGAGCCATTTAAAAAAGGGTTTAGCTAAGTTTTTATTTTTAATCTAATGCTTTCAAAATCGTTTTCAAACAATCACAAAGTATTTTTGTTTTAGAATATTTAATTTGATATATTTTTCCAAGGTAGCCGGATATCTTTTTAGATATACGGATTTCCTTAATTAAAGGAAAAAATACACTTTCATGCATTGCATTTTTCGTATTCATGCATTTTATATAATATGTGATTTTTTATATGATAATTTCTATGGTATTATTATTATTTTGATTTATATTTTTGATGTTATATTGTTTATTATATGGTTTTGAATATTTCATGATATCCTATGCTTTTTATTTAGTTATTTTTGTCATAATATTTAGCATATGCTATGTTCATGCATTATTATTTTTATTTTCATGCATATTATATGATAGCATTATTTTATATTTCATGTCATTTAGATTATATGCCATATCATTTATATTTGCCATGTTATTTAAATTATTTCATTTCATATAGAATATATTATGTTACCTAGGTCATTTCATTTCATGTAGAATATATTATGTTACGTAGGTCATTTCATTTCATTTAGAATATATTATGTCATTTAGGATATTTTATTTCATTTAGAATGTATCATATGACTTAGGATATTACATTTCATATAGAATATATTATGTTACCTAGGTCATTTCATTTCATTTAGAAATATATCATATAACTTAGGACATTTCATTTCATTTAGAATATGCTAAGACATTTAAATTATATCATATCATTTAGATTGCATTATATTATTTAGACTTTGCTATGTTATTTTATTTATGTCATACATATTCATATTCATATTTTTTAAAATATTTTCAAAAAGGTAATGATTTTCAATAAAATAAAGATATTCCCGAGTTAAAATAATTCATGAATTCTCTGCCGGGTTTGCTGGGGAGGATATCATCAATTATCATTAATAATGAAATATCTTCTTTAAAATGAGAATGATTCGCAAAGTTTTCCAAACTAATAAAAATTTCTATATTTTGCCACGTTTGTTGGGGAATATAGGAAAATTTTGAATTTATAAATTCCGGATCATTTTCAATTAAAAATGGAATTATTTTTCTTTAAATTGGGAATTAACTTGAAATACTAAATTTAAAACCGATCTTTTACCGAGACTTGAGATAACACATGATTAATAAGGTATCGTTTTATACGGGCATTGTGGGGGTGCTAATCCTTCCCCACACCTAACCGAGTCCCGAACCCGCTCCTTTGATTTCTCTCGTTTAAAACGTAGACTTGAAATTGGTTTTAAAAATGTTTTAATTAATTTTGAAATATTTTATAAAACCGATTTTAATAGGTGGCCGATCACACCTAGCTAAAAAAGATTGGTGGCGACTCCATATCTTTTTCAAGGTCAGTGGTGAGGTGATCCGGGCTGTGGTGCAATTCTGGAATCCCGCTTATCAGTGTTTTACCTTCAACCGAGAGGATATGACTCCAATCATCGAGGAATATTCGACCTTGCTGCATATTGAGAATGTTATTCCCGATCGTATTTATTTGAAGGATACAAAGAACCCGGGTTTCAAGAAAAAGGTGTCTAAAATTCTAGGAGTAGAAAGAAATTGGGTCCAAAGCCATGTTGTCTAAAAAGGGGTAAGCTACTGTATATCATGGGATATTTTACGGACCTTAGTCCATAGCCATTCAAGTAAGGAGACAGTTAGGAATATTTTTTCTTTGGCTATCTATGGTTTAGTTATCTTTCCAAAGATATTAGGGTATGTGGATGTGGCAATATTTGATGTTTTTTAGAGGCTTGAGCAGAGGATAAACCCAGCCCCGGTAATTATAGCAAAAACAATCCGATCCCTGAATTTTTGTAGACGGGAAGGAAAATGGCACTTTATAGGTTGTATACAGCTTCTTTACATATGGGTTCAGAGCCATTTTTGCAAACGGGAGAATTTCCTTCTTCGCTCATATTGGAAGTCTTTTGCACCAATTGGTGAATTTCTTAAGAGAGATTGGCTTGAAAATAGGACCGAGGAACAATGGATCAACATATTTCGGAATGTCAGGGCTGAGATGATAATTTGGAGAGCTCCATGGATGATGCCGACATTGTACAAGTGAGGAGATAAAGCTTCTGTTCCATTATTGGGAGTATGGGGAGGAGTGAGCTATGCACCACTGCTGGTATTAAGACAATCGAAATCCCATCAATTTACTCCTATGACCCATGACCTTAGTAATTTGGAATTTGCTTATGGAGAAGATGGATACTCCGGAAAGGTATGTGAGATTGTAGTAGCATGGAAGGAAACTCATCGGGTGGAGGTAACTAGATATGCCGACATCGTCACACCTGATTACCTGACATGGAGGGAATTGAGGGTTAATGATAGGTTGTTGACATCAGATGGGGAAGAAGTTCAGCTCTTAAGTTCGCCACCCAAGGAAATGCCATCGGAGTTAGAAACTGCAAGGGCAGGATTCGAAAAAGAAAAGGCCCAAATGAGCAAGGAAATTGCCCAATTGCAAGAAGAGCTTGAGGATATGAAAAATAGGGAATTAGCTCGAGAAAAAGAAAAGGAAAAGATCAAGAGAGAAAGGGACACTGCTAAAAGCGATCTTCAGGAATTACACTTGGAGAACAAGAGGTACCGTTTCGAGCTCAGATTCGAGGGGACTCTCAAGATTTCCAGGGAATGGGAGCAAGAAGTCAAAAACCTCAAGAAGGAGAAGAATTATTGGACAGAGAGAGCAAAGCATGAGGAAGCCCGAGCCAATCAACTGGAGAAACAAGCTAAGGAAAGCTTACACGGTGATGCTTCTGCTGACATGTCAAAGGGCCGTGAATAAGTAAGGGTTAGATTGAAGAGCAAGGCAATCAAAAGAGGACAGTGAAAAAGGTCCAAGATCCGAGGGAGTTACTATAGGACCAGTGTTTTGTAATAGCATTTTTAAATTAGGATAGACAGATTATTAGATTGTCTTAAGCAGTGATCTTTTCTTTGATGTATTTAGTTCCAGGAAATCAATGAAAGACCGTTTGGTAGGAATTATCCCGGGGCCAATACTTTTAAATGCATTCATCATTCATTTTTTCTTTCCCTTATATATTTTATTTGTTCATTCATTTATATTTATAATCATTCATTCATTTATTCTTTATAAATTGTTCATACACTTAGTCATTTATTTATTTGTCCATTCATTTATTCTTTATAATCAGTCATTCATGTTCATACATTTAGTCATTTACTTATTTGTTCATTCATTAACATTTAGTCATTCATTCATTCATTCATTTTTATAAAATAAAATAAAAAATGTGTCAATAATTTCTAATCCATGGTTTTTAAAACTAAAGGTACAATTGGCCGCACTCAGAAAGAACCAGACTTTCGACACCCTTACAATACTCGATCTCAAGCAAGAGCTATGGAGAACGATCAGCTTGCTAGAATTGAAAGGATGGAAAGAATTCAAAAAGAACTGCAGGAACAATTGGCCAAGTCTCAAGAGGAGTCACGAGAATAAATGACCAAACTCATGGAGATTATGAGTACCATGATGAGGCAGAAGCGGCTAGGAGAAAATTCAGTTATCGGAATGGGGGCAGTAAACCAGGAAGATCGACCAGAGGTGGTACAGAAGAATGGCCAGACATCCCAGCCTGTGGGAAATGAACTTTCGACTGGGGCAGCATCCTATATTTACATCCAACCAACGGTCGAAGCACAGAATTGTGGTCCTAAAAGGGGTAATATTGGGGTTGATCCAATTGATGTGGAAGTTCCAGACTTTGAAGAAATGGCTGAAAAGGAAAGGGCAAAGATGACTGAACTGAAGAGGATTGAAACTGCAGAATCCCAGAAAAAATATCAGCTACTGGAGGAAAAGCTGAGGGCAGTTGAAGGGGTGGAGCTATTTGGCAGTCTAGATGCCAAAGAGATGAGTTTAGTGCACGGTCTGGGGATTCTTCCAAAGTTCAAAGTACCAGACTTTGAAAAATATAACGGAACTACCAACCCATCAGCGCATCTGACCATGTATTGCCGAAAGATGACCGGAAATGATGAAGACGACAAATTGCTCATCCACTGTTTCCAAGATAGCTTGATAGGGTTCGCAACTCGGTGGTATAAACAGCTTACCCGTTCTAAGATTCGTTCCTGGATGGATCTAGCCAAAGCTTTCATGGAATAGTATAAGCATGTGACAGACATGGTGCCTGACCGTCTAACTCTCCAAAACATGGAAAAAAAAGCTACTGAAAGCTTTAAAGAATATTCTCAAAGATAAAGAGACCTGGCTACAGAAGTGAAACCCCCTTTAACCAACAAGAAAACTACAATGCGTGTTATCAATTCCCTGAAAGCACCTTATTATGATAAATTGGTGGCAAGTGCCACCAAGGATTTTGCAAATATGGTGATATCTGGGGAGATGATAGAGTTCGCTATTAAGAACGAGAAAATGGGAGGGGGTGAGTCTGCTACCCCGAAGAGAGTTTTTCCTACAAAGAAGAGGGAGGAGACACATGCAATCACTTTTAATCAATATCCTATACACCTCCTACACCATACACACCTCCCAGGCCTTATACTCCTACTATATCTTATGCACCTCCGACACCTTACACACCTTGCCCGGGGTATAATCCTTACTACCCCAATGTGAACCACCTTACCCAAAATCCATTCCCCTATACCAATATACCACAACAGCCATTCCCAACTGGTATATCTCCATAAATAACCCTTCCTCGAAACACTGTCCCAAACACTCAAGGTCTCGCGTGCAATGACTATCGTTCACCAAGGAACAATAAAAAACCCTAATTTGATCCCATTCCTACTACCTATGGTGAGCTATATCCTAAACTACTATAAAGCCAACTTGTCGCGCCCGTATATCTTAAACCTTTGACCTCACCATACCCAAGATGGTACAATGCAAATACCAACTGCGCATATCATGCAGGAATTCAGGGGCATTCAACGGAGGATTGCATTGCTTTCAAAAAGAAAGTCCAAAGCTTAATTAATATCGGAGTTGTGAAGTTTGGGTCAAAGAATGGGCCGAATGTAGCGAGAAACCCATTGCCCGATCATGCTGAGAATCGGGTAAATGCAGTATTGACAAGGGAATTCAGAAGGTTAAAAAGGGATATCAGGAAAGTCAAGACTCCAATGTTAACAGTATGGGTCGAGATGGTTAAGGCATGAATGGTTGAGGATGCAAACAATTTAAAAATGGTTGCAAAGAGGGTGCAGAATTGGTGCTTGTTTCATAAATATTCAGGTCATATCATACAGGACTGCGGGGACTTTCTGGCTAAAGTCCAAAAGATGATGGATAATGGAGAGGCCCAGTTTTACGAGGAGACAGAGGAGGAAGTAGAGGTTATTGAGAATACGACTGGCTATGGAATAGGAAGACATTTGATCATCTATTATGATGAACCAGAGAAGACTACTCCGGTTGTTAAGGAAATTACGCCCAAGCTAATCATAGATTTGCCTTTTTTTTTTTCATACAAGGAAAGCAAAACTACACCATGGAAATATGACTGCAGCATGGTTATGCCCGGGTCTTCAAGTCAGCATGATATTACAAGTGTGGGGCACTTAACACGAAGTTGAAGGTGTTATGCCCCTGAGGTTGTTGAACAGGGATCAACAAGAAAGGATGGAGGAATGGACAAAGGGAAGAAAGCAGTTGAACCAATCCACATTGAGATGGATTTGTCAAACGAAGCAGATAGGGGATCAGCCCCGGTAAATAGGATAAAGGAGCCGACAAATGCGAATGAGGCATATGAGTTTTTAAAGTTCATAAAACATAGTGGGTATAGTGTGGTTGAGCAATTGCAGCGTCAGCCAGCAAGAATCTCCATCTTATCTTTGCTATTAAACTTAGAGCCACACAGAATTGCCCTGTTAAGAGTGTTGAATTAGGCAGACGTGGCTAACAACATATCAGTAGAAAAGTTAGACAGGCTGGTGGGAAACGTTGCGGTAGATGACCATATATTTTTCAGTTATGATGAAATACCACTCAATAGTATTGGGTCCACAAAGGCTCTTCACATAGCAACCACCTGCAAGGGGCATATACTACCAAGGGTGCTTCTGGACAATGGTTCTTCATTAAATGTAATGCCCTTGGCAACCCTGTCTAAGTTGCCAGTGGATATGTCTTATATGTTACCGAGTTGCAGAGTAGTCAGGCTTTCGATGGTACCAGGAGAGAGGTAATGGAAACTATTGAGGTTTCTCTAGAAATAGGTCCATGCACTTATACAGTGAACTTCCAGGTGATGGATATTAATCCATCTTATAATTGCTTGTCGGGAAGGCCATGGATACATTCAGCAGGAGTTACCCTCGTCTCTTGATGCACCCAAAAGAGTGTATCTTATTTAACCTTGCACTAAAAAGATCAATTGTAAGTATAATGATTAGCAAGGGTCGAGTCCTCAGGGATTGGGTTTTAATTTATGAGTTATTAGTTTATAACTTACGTTCAAAGAAAACAATAAAAGAAAAGGGGTTTTTGAAGCCAGATTTAAACTAAAGTAAATAATAAGAATTAGATGCAAGGCGGTATAACCAGCCAATAAAAATATATATACTAAATTAGGCGGTATAACCAGCCAATAAAAATAAAACAAAGTTAATATACAAATTAGGCGGTATAACCAGCCAATAAAAATAAATATACTTTTAAAAATAAGCAAACTAGAAAAATAAGAAAACAAGTAAGTAAGAAGAATCAAATATGAAAAATATGGTTAAGGTTTCATTCTCCACCACTAGACATCATTAAGAATCAATTTCAGATCTATCAATATCAACCAACTATCAAAGTTAACAACCGTAGATAACAACAAGCTCTGTTATCCCAATCTTTCCTTAGTTTGTCGTTAAATAGAACAAACTCTCTATTTAATCTCTAACCATTAAACAACCTAGAATAAGCTCTCTAAATTCAATTTAATGGCAGCTTTATGATGAGAAAGATAGGTTGATCTAAGCAACAAACACATAAGCTCGGATTGTTCAACTTAGGTTATGTTCCACTTTGCAATTATTGAAAACTTGACCATAATCATTAATCACAAATTGCCACTTATGAATAGGAAATCAAGACAATTACACGGATCAAGACTCCTAAACTAGCAATAGATAATTATCAAGATCTATCTAGTTGTACACCTAAACAAATCAAGACAACATCATGAACAATTCTTGTAGAAGAACATAAGCAACTTTGATAGAAAATTAATGATAGATAGAATCTGAAAATCAATCATAAAACATGTCTAGGGCTTTGAAATCACCCTTAACCAAATAGAAGTTTAGCCTAGCATAGGCATTATAAACATAAACATAAAATTAAAGAAAATCTAAGAAGAAAATAAAAGAAAGAAAGAAGAAGAGGAAGAATATTAATTATCCAACCTCTTGCTCTCTCTAAAGAAAAAGAAAACTAGAGAAAAGAAAGAAAACTAGAGAAAAGAAAGAAGAAGAAAACTTAGAGAATTTTATTAAAATGGCTAATATCCTACCTATGTACAATATGATCCTCTACAATCATCCAAGGCCCTCTATTTATACACATTTTGGAGGGCTAAATGACAAGAGACAAGCTTTACAAATTTCAAAGGTAGGTATAATAGGTGGGTGAATTTTTCTAACAATTTTCGTCATATTGTATGACAATTTTGATCAGCCAACTTGATGGTCGATTTCGTCAATGTTGGAGGCCTGATCTGATCACATGGTCTTCTAGAAAAAGGTTCCCCTATCAGTTACGGATCCATAGCCGTTGGAATCAGCTCATTTGCTGATGTGGATAAGCAGATATGGGCAAAATACGAAAACATGTCAGCACAGACATCATTGCACATCAGCCAACTTGATGGTCGATTTCGTCAATATTAGAGGCCTGATCTGATCATATGGTCTTCTATACAAAGGTTCCCGTATCAGTTACGGATCCAAAGCCATTGGAATCAGCTCATTTGCTGATGTGGATAAGCAGATATGGGCAAAATACGAAAACAGGTCAGCACAGACGTCATTGCACATCAGCCAACTTGATGGTCGATTTCGCTAGGGAAAACGACTCCGTTTCAAGAAGTATAAAACATGAAAAAGATAGAGATGACTCTTAGCTTTGCACGGCTACAAATTTCAGCCTTATTGCTTCAGTTAAACTCCAGATATAGCTGATATGGCAAAAGGTGTCAGAACTGAAACTGAACTGGATTTGCCCTTAATTCTAGTAATCTGAAATCACTCAAAGAAACTTGTGAAAAACACCAAATTACATAAAAATATAAAAGATCATAAACACAATTAGACTAAACAATAATAACTCTTATTTGACACAAAACAATAATAAAACATAACTAAAAACTATATAATTATACGAGTTATCATCTCTCCACCAAAAACTGAAATTTGTGATGGAGGGCCGTTTGATCACTGTATCAGGAGAAGAAGACATAATAGCCTCCGCATCTACTGAATCTTCTTATGTTGAACCTAACGAAGATGCAGTACAATGTTCTTTCAGTCTTTGGAATTCGTAAATGCAATTTTCGTCTCTGAAGGACGAAAAATTCCAAAACCAAGATTGTCAAAGAACACAAGGCTGGGAGTAAGGACCACAGTGCGAAAGGGCTGCAGGGATGGAAAAGGTCTTGGGAAATATCTTCAAGGGATGGCTTGAGTAATGGAAGCAGTGGGAAAGAAAGATTGGTTTGGCTTAGGGTATCTTTCGAAGGCCCATGAGAGGAGGAAACAAGTTGAAAGGAATAGGCAAAGGAGGATGGCCCATCTCACGGGTATGGATATTGAATGGGAACCCATGACTTTCCCACCAATCCTTCACAACTTTCGCTCTGCTGGTTTTTAAGACCTCCGGACATAATTTTTCAAATCACGAGTAAAGCCTCCAGGCACCATTTTTAAGACCTCCGAGAATCATTCTTAAGACCTCCGAGCATAATTTTTTTCTTGTAAATTGAACTCGTTTTCTTAAGATGGGTCGAGCCTTGATTAGTCAGGGAATTCAAGTTAAGGACAATATCTTCTATTTACAGTTTTTCTCAACACAAAAAAAAAAAATGAATGAAAATGGAAAAAGAAAAAAAATCCCCTTCTCTTCACATGTGATTTCACTAACCAGACAAAATTAGTATTTGTTTATCTTTGCCTGATTCTTGATTCTCAGCAATAGCCAAAGAGAGGCAGCTGTAGACATCTAATTTTGTCCGGACCACTAAAACAGGTATGTTTTCTTCCTAAATTGATGTTTCAGAATGTAAAAAGACTTTTTTCATCCTGCAAGTGGTACTCCGGGACTTAGTCTAAGAAGGCGAGCATAAAAAGTCAAACTTGAAAAAAGTCAACATAAAAAAGTCAACCCTAAAAAGTCAAGTACTAAAAAGTCAACCCATATACAAAACCAAGATTTGAAGTTCAATTAAAAAATGGTGAAAGAATTTTGAAAATCCGAGGTCTATATCGAAAGATATGGAGTTCGAAAGTTGGGTTATGGAGATTCAGTAGAAAGGAAACCCTAATCTGGGAAATATGGGGAAAAGTGCCTAAACGATCGAATTGGTCAAAATTGAAGGTTCCAAATGAAACATAAGCACTGACTATGGGTAATGGAGAAGCCACTTGAAAGAAAAACTGAAAGAAAAGTCAATCCGTAAGAAAATCGAGAATTAGGGTTTTTGGTGGATTTCAGTGAAATTGGGAGGACTTACAAGAAATGGCCCTATTCGGTAGGACTAAAGCCCCTAATGGATCAGGAGTGATTAAAAAAGGATAGCCCAAGGCTCAGTTTGAAGAAAATCTAAAAATCGGACTTGTTTTGAGCAAAATCGGGTTTCGGAGGCAAAAGGGAAAAGTTGGAAAGTCTGGGAAAAATAGCAAATGAACTCCAAAAATTCTAAAAAATTGCACATCTAATTCTTAAATCATTTTGAAGAGATTGCCGAAAGAAAATCTTGATTCGGAGTTCGTTTGCAAATGGCCAAATCCCGGGTCCCCTATGCTGTAATTCAAGAAGAGAGATCCCGAAAAAATAGCAAATGAACTCCAAAAATTTTGAAAATTTTCAAATCTCATTTTTAACTTATTTGGAAGAGATTGGCAAAATAAAATCTTGATTTGGAGTTCATTTGCAAAATGGCCAAATCTCGGGCCCCCTATGTAGTAATTCAAGCAGATAAATCCCAAAAAAATACCAAATGAGTTCCAAAAATTATGAAAACTTCCAGATCACACTTTTAAATTATTTGGAAGAGATTGGTGATGAAAAATCTGGATTTGGAGCTCGTTTAAAAAATGGTAAAGGTTGGGGGCATAAAAGGACAATTTTGGAAGAAAAAATCCAAATAAATAGCAAATGGACTCGAAATTTTTTGAAAACTTCCAAAATTCAATTTTTTATTATTTTTCAAGTATTGAAAAAAAAGAAAATTTGAATTTGGAGTCCGTTTTCCAGTTATTTACGTTCGGGGGGCAAAAAAGTCATTTTACCCAAGAAACCGAAAAGGGCTTTTCTTGCCTTTTAAAAAAACTGAACATGGGCTGGAAAGAAAGGGACTATCCGGCCAAGGCCCAAATATGGGTAGGAAGTTTCTGATTTTTTTTAATCAAAGGCCAGCAATGAAGAGTTAGTTAGTTATTTTTAGGATGAAGCCTTTGCATATAAGCCACATGGACCAATGCTTGAAGAGGGAGAGTGTCAAGATAATGGCTTAAGATTCTTGAACAACTATAATTGTGGATAGCTGATGGCCTAATCTAAGGGTGATAATTTCATGTTTTAAACATCTTGGATCAATAGCCCTTGGATGAAAATTGGTTGATCAAAAAATGACAACATTCTAGCCTAGAGGGGGGTTTCGGCCACACTACAAGGGGCATTCCTTCTTTCATTTTCAGCTACACTCATGATAAGCTCATAAAATATACATTTTATGCCTTTTTACCTTTAGTTTTTGTTATGTTTTCGATCTTTATCTTGTTTACTTACAATATGTTTTTGAATTTTAGGTAAAATAAGAAGAATGAAGTCAAAAGATGTCAATAATGATGGTAAAGAGCTTACAAAATCATAATCACAAGATGGAAGAAGACTTGGGAGTCAAAAATATCAATTTCTGGTTGAAAAGCAATCAGGCAGATTTGACCTCTGGATCTTGTTGTAAGGAAAACATGATGTTAGATTCTTTATTTGAAGAAACTTCCTTCTTGACTTTTGAATTTGACTTGATTATCTTTCCAACGATATATTATGGGCCCAAATCGGATAAGAAATGGGCAACCAAATTGGCGCTAGAAGATCTCCCTACAGAACCCTACGGCCAGAAAAACCCTCATCGCGAATCTGAAAAAAGAAGAAGGCAAAAACGTGATTTTTCTGCCTCCAGGCTTACTTGTGCGGCAAGGACTTATTCTCAGGGTTTCAAAGCTCTATAAATACCATCTTTTGAGCCACAAACTAGACATCTTTTGAGGAGACTCAAGGATCATTATTATTCTTCTTCTTCTCCATTCTTTTATTTTCTTTTTAGTTTTATGTATATATTATCTATGCCTATGCTAGGCTAAACTTTTATTTGGTTAAGGGTGATTTCAAAGCCCTAGACATGTTTTGTAATTGATTTTCAGAATCTATCTATCATTGTTTTCTATCAAAGTTGCTTATGTTCTTCTATTAAAATTGTTCATGATGATGTTTTGATTTGTTTAGGTGGCCAACTAGATAAATCTTGATAATTGTCTAATGCTAGTTTAGGAGTCTTGATCCGTGTAATTGTCTTGATTTCCTATTCATAAGTAGCAATTTGTGATTAATGATTATGGTCAAGTTTTCAAAAATTGCAAAGTGGAACATAACCTAAGTTGAACAATCCGAGCTTATGTGTTTGTTGCTTAGATCAACCTATCTTTCTCATCATAAAGCTGCTATTAAATTGAATTTAGAGAGCTTATTCTAGGTTGTTTGATAGTTAGAGAGTAAATAGAGAGCTTGTTCTATTTAACGACGAACTAAGGAAAGATTGGGGTAACAGAGCTTGTTGTTATCTACGGTTGTTAACTTTGATAGCTAATTAATGCTGATAGATATGAAATTGATTCTTAATGATGTCTAGTGGTGGAGAATGAAACCTTAACCATATTTTTAATATTTGATTCTTCTTAATTACTTGTTTTCTCATTCTTATTATTTACTTTATTTTAAATCTGATTTCAAAAACCCCTTTTCTTTTATTCTTCTTGAATTTAAGTTTTAAACTATTAACTTATAAACTAAAACCCAATCCCTGAGGACTCGACCCTTGCTAACTACTATACTTACAATTGATTCTTTTTAAGTGCAAGGTTAAATAAGATACACTCTTTTGGGTGCATCAAGTTTTTGGCGTCGTTGCCGGGGATTGTTTTCTTTAGTTTATTTGTTACTTGGTTTATTCTTATTTTCAGTTCTAATTAGTTTTATTTTCTTGTACATACAGGTTTTTCTTATCAAATTTTGAAAAAAAGAAAAAGAAAACGATGGAATTGAGCAATCTAACACTTGAAGAGTTGGTGGCATACATGAACATGGAGAATCAACAAGCCAATCTCACCTCCCCAGTTCAACAATTGGCCATGGGAGGATGTCAAGGCCATCAAGTGTTCCAAGACCAACAGTATGATCATTACTCAAACACTTACCATGAGGGATGGTGGGATCATACTAATTATGGCTACTCGAAAAATTACCAAGAAGTAGATCCTTATGCCAATTACACTCATCCATCTAGCTTCAATCAATCATGGTCTCAAGAACCAGATCTTTTTCAACCACCACATATGACTCAAAACTCAGGTACTTCTTTAGAAGATCTTGTCTATTCTCTTGTTACTGATACTTTGCAATTTCAACAGGAAACAAGGGCAAGCATCCAGAGTTTGGAAAAGCAAATGAGCCAATTGGCTAGTAGTATGGTGGGATGGGTAGCACAAAGATCTAAAGAACTCCCAGCCCAAACGATGATTAACCCAAAGGAGAATGCTACTATTGTGACCTTGAAGAATGAGGAACAAGATGAGGATGAGACAAAATTAGAGATGGATTGTATTCTTGAGGATAATGAAGCCACAAATCCAAATAAGAGTATTTCGGCACCTGAGGTAAGGTTTAAGATTCCAATTTTTACTAATGTTTCTTCTCCACCTTTCCCTAGTAGATTCGCAAAGTTCAAGGAGGAGGAACATGAACAAAACATGCTGGAAACCTTAAACAGTTTGTTTGTGGATGCCACTCAACAAGTACCAAAAGATGCACTATTCCTCGATGAGCAATGCACTACAAAGGATGGAATAATACTTGTAATGGACAATGCATCCACTTTTGTGCAAAGAAAGCTTCCTATCAAACTCTCAAATTTGGGAAGTTTCATGTATGAGCCTAACAAGCCTAAAAAGCCAAGAAGGGGTGTTGGTTAGGTTGGACAACTTAACTCAAGTACTAATTGGGAAGGCAGCCCAATTAATGAAGAAATTACCAACCTGCCATACTCAGATTTGCTTTCTTTTCCTTATCCTTTTATTATTTTTATTGTTTTTATTTATTTTTATGTTTATTTGTTAATTATTTGTTTAGTATTTTAGGATTATTTAGGTTGCATGAATTTGTTTTGTTTTGAGTCTTAGTTATTTCTATTCTTATGTTATTAGTTCTTTTCTCTTACACATGATTCTTTCATTTGGACTAATAGCATTACATTGAGGACAATGTAAGAATTAAGTGTGGGGGGAAGGATTTAGGATTTCTTTTATTTTTGTCTATTATTTTTTTTAAGTCTTTAATATTATTATTATTATTATTTTTAGTGTGTTTTAGTTCTTTTTTAATACAATGATGAGATATGAATTGCATAGGTCTAAACTGGTTATTAGGGAGAAGATTTTCATGAGAATTAAGCTTGATACTAATTTTTATGAGCCAATGTTGATATGATATGTTGATTGAGAAAGAAGCATGTTTAGACTTGACAAGTCATCATCCTTGTGACTTTTTGAGCCTATATAATTGATGCATTATACATATCAATCTAATTTTTTTCTTGAGTGCTCTTATGATTACATGATTCTCTAGAACTTGCTTTAAACCGTTTGAGACTATATTGATACATGTGATAACATGAATATGATAGAGGCATTAGGATTATAACCAGAGCCAAACAGCCATCCATTATTAATGTTCCAAGAGAACATCCCCACTAGTGAGCCAATTTGAGCCTACATTAAATATGCTATTTTATTGGTAACCACAACTTACACCTAGCCTAAATATACTTATATCCTTACCCTTGTTCTAAAGATGGATTATATATTTTGAGACATATTGCAAAAAAAAAAAGGGATATTTTTAGTTGAAAATTTGGGTTGGAAACAAAAGATAAGTGTGGGGGAAGAAAAGAAAAAGTCAAGAGAAAAAAAAAGGATCATTGTCAAATACATTCCCATATTAAAAAAAAAAATCTTCCCTTGAACTTCTAGTTAAAGTAAAGAAAAAGATGTTACAAAGTTGGTTAGAATGAAGCAAAGGCTCAACATGAATATTTAGCCTATGTTATTATGTGCTTTATAAGAGTTTTGAGAAGTTTTATTCGTATGATCTTATTATGTCTCTAAACTCTATGAACTCTTTGGAACCTTTGTGATATCTTTATCCTTTTGTTCTTTAACCACATTACAACCCCTTGGCCCCATTACAACCTTGATTAAAGACCTCTTGATTTATGAAGTTGCATGATCTAAATAGTGGAGAATAGGTGGACAAGCAAGCATATGGTAGAAGTGTTTTCATGAGATTGATTGAGTGTAAACACTTTACCACTACTTTAAAGAGTGAAAATCAGGAGAGTATCCCATGTGAGAAGTTGAGATTATGTTTGAATATGCACTATTTTGATTGAAATATGTTAAGTTAATATTGGCTTAACTCAAACTATTTACATTCAAGCAAGATTTTTTGTGAATTTCTTTAAGCTATTGATTAGTTTATAAGACTTGTCCAATAATTATCTCTAATTTATATTGGAAGGATTAGTTATAATTATTATTATTATTTTTAGTTTTTCTTATGTCTTCAATGTTTGTGGGTATCGTCCTAGTAAACCCTCACGAGACTAAACTCGTCCACTAGGGAAACCTAGGGGTTTAAAGGCTTGTGTCACATGCTAAGTGCCACCGTGATTTCCTACGAAAGTGGATTAGATTAGATTTTCTTATTTTATTTTTATTTTGTTTTGCTCGAGGACTAGCAAAAAGCTAAGTGTGGGGGTATTTGATAAGCTCATAAAATATACATTTTATGCCTTTTTACCTTTAGTTTTTGTTATGTTTTCGATCTTTATCTTGTTTACTTACAATATGTTTTTGAATTTTAGGTAAAATAAGAAGAATGAAGTCAAAAGATGTCAATAATGATGGTAAAGAGCTTACAAAATCATAATCACAAGATGGAAGAAGACTTGGGAGTCAAAAATATCAATTTCTGGTTGAAAAGCAATCAGGCAGATTTGACCTCTGGATCTTGTTGTAAGGAAAACATGATGTTAGATTCTTTATTTGAAGAAACTTCCCTCTTGACTTTTGAATTTGACTTGATTATCTTTCCAACGATATATTATGGACCCAAATCGGATAAGAAATAGGCAACCAAATTGGCGCTAGAAGATCTCCCTACAGAACCCTACGGCCAGAAAAACCCTAATCGCGAATCTGAAAAAAAAAGAAGGCAAAAACGTGATTTTTCTGCCTCCAGGCTTACTTGTGCGGCAAGGACTTATTCTCAGGGTTTTAAAGCTCTATAAATACCATCTTTTGAGCCACAAACTAGACATCTTTTGAGGAGACTCAAGGATCATTATTATTATTCTTCTTCTCCATTCTTTTATTTTCTTTTTAGTTTTATGTATATATTATCTATGCCTATGCTAGGCTAAACTTTTATTTGGTTAAGGGTGATTTCAAAGCCCTAGACATGTTTTGTAATTGATTTTCAGAATCTATCTATCATTGTTTTCTATCAAAGTTGCTTATGTTCTTCTATTAAAATTGTTCATGATGATGTTTTGATTTGTTTAGGTGGCCAACTAGATAAATCTTGATAATTGTCTAATGCTAGTTTAGGAGTCTTGATCTGTGTAATTGTCTTGATTTCCTATTCGTAAGTAGCAATTTGTGATTAATGATTATGGTCAAGTTTTCAAAAATTGCAAAGTGGAACATAACCTAAGTTGAACAATCCGAGCTTATGTGTTTGTTGCTTAGATCAACCTATCTTTCTCATCATAAAGCTGCTATTAA
This sequence comes from Fremontodendron californicum, assembly GCA_030761205.1. Taxonomy (NCBI): domain Eukaryota; kingdom Viridiplantae; phylum Streptophyta; class Magnoliopsida; order Malvales; family Malvaceae; genus Fremontodendron; species Fremontodendron californicum. The sequence continues at coordinate 10,121,334 of JAULJL010000037.1, forward strand.
ATTGAATTTAGAGAGCTTATTCTAGGTTGTTTGATAGTTAGAGATTAAATAGAGAGCTTGTTCTATTTAACGACGAACTAAGGAAAGATTGGGGTAACAGAGCTTGTTGTTATCTACGGTTGTTAACTTTGATAGCTAATTAATGCTGATAGATATGAAATTGATTCTTAATGATGTCTCGTGGTGGAGAATGAAACCTTAACCATATTTTTAATATTTGATTCTTCTTAATTACTTGTTTTCTCATTCTTATTATTTACTTTATTTTAAATCTGATTTCAAAAACCCCTTTTCTTTTATTCTTCTTGAATTTAAGTTTTAAACTATTAACTTATAAACTAAAACCCAATCCCTGAGGACTCGACCCTTGCTAACTACTATACTTACAATTGATTCTTTTTAAGTGCAAGGTTAAATAAGATACACTCTTTTGGGTGCATCAACTCACTCTCTATTCTCTCTTGGTTTTGGATGATTTTCTCTTCATTGTTGAAAAGCAAAAAGAAAAGTTTAGAAAAGAAAAGAAAGTTAGAAGAGAAAAAGCTTGAAAGATAGCTTCTAGAGGTTGCTTTAAGCACCACACTCTTGCACTTTCTTTGATTTTCTATTCTTGGTTTGCAATTTTGATTATTATTTTGGTGAGTTTCTTTTGATTTTTCTTTTTAAATAAGTGTTTTTAATGTTCTTCTTTAAGTTCCTTCTTCATCATTTCTTATAAAAAGCTCTTGAAAATTTTTTCCCTTTTGTTTTTGGATATGGCCGAATGGACTTTTTTTTTAGTTGCTATTTTGCTTTATTATTTCTTGTTATTTTTGATATTAAATAAGTCTTGATCCTTTAAATCTTCTTCTACTACATAGACTTGAAGCTTGTTTTTATTTGGTTGCTTGTTTATTTTCATTTATGAGTCTTATCATATTTATTTTACTATTCATGCATTTTTGATTTTCTGTTTTCAAAATGTTTAAGTTTGTTTATGTTTTATATTTTGTAATCCATGTGTTTGTGAAAATGCTTGTTGGTTTTCATGCCTCTACTTTATATTTTGCATGATTTGAGTGTTATTCTTTAGTTAAGCATGTTAGTATATCAAGTGTTTGTGAAAATGCCATGCTTATTTTGGACATGAGGCCATTCGGCCACCTTCATTTTGTTTGCTTTGTGTGTGCATTTTTGTTATGTTAGTTGATAGGTTTGTATTTTCATGATGTTTGGTTGAGTATTTTATTTAAGCATGCCATGTGTTGTGTTATTGCCATGCATATTTTAGATGTAGGATTGGTTAGTTTTGCCAAGCATATCCATGCATTTTAGACCTAGGTTGCATTAAATGCCATGCAAGTTCATTTATGTCTAGGTCATTTTATTGATGCCATACATTTTTCATGTCATTTAGGTTTTAAATCATGCATTTCGTGTATCATATTTGCTGTATTTTTCATGCATTTCATGTCCATGCCACTTGACTTATGACTTAGGCCAATCAATGGTTCAAAGTCATACTCTCTTGAGCATACTTGTGGAAAATTAAAGAGTTGTCAAATTGATTATTCTACCTTTGTGATTTTTTTTTTACTTATCCAATTTTTGTCTAACTTTTCAAAAGTGTTAGCTACTGTTTGTGAGTCATTTAGAGAGTGTTTAATATTTTTCTTTGATTTTTAAATGATTTTATCAAAGGCAAAAAATTGTGTTTTGACAAAACAGTTTTTTCACCCAGTATTCGTACTTTCCTGATTTTTCTGGGCAGTCATCTTTAATCATAAAATTAAGAAGATTTTTGTCCGTGTAGTTTTACATGTTCTGAGTCTCCAGTATTTGTTATAGATTTTTTTTTTTGAATTTTTAGAAATAGTGTAAAAAATCATGGTTTAAAACTGGATAGTGGAGTCAGAATTGAATTTGAAGGAAAATCATTTTTCTGTTTTGGTTAAGTTACTTAGAGGGGGCTGATTAGAAAGTTTACCTACTGACTTAGGGTAGTTTCTAAGCCTTTTTAAACTCTAAAAATGATTTTTTAAGTCTCGGGTTAAGGGTGGTCAAGTCCGGGATTTTAAACTTAGGAAATTAGAGCCATTTAAAAAAGGGTTTAGCTAAGTTTTTATTTATAATCTAAGCCTTTCAAAATCATTTTCAAACAATCACAAAGTATTTTGGTTTTAGAATATTTAATTTGATATATTTTCCTAAGGTAGCCGGATATCTTTTTAGATATACGGATTTCCTTAATTAAAGGAAAATTTTACATTTTCATGCATTGCATTTTTCATATTCATGCATTTTATATAATATGTGATTTTTGCTATGATAATTTCTATGGTATTGTTATTATTTTGATTTATATTTTTGATGTTATATTGTTTATTATATGGTTTTGAATATTTCATGATATCCTATGCTTTTTATTTAGTTATTTTTGTCATATTAATTAGCATATGCTATGTTCATGCATTATTATTATTATTATTATTTTTATTTTTATTTTCATGCATATTATATGATAGCATTATTTTATATTTCATGTCATTTAGATTATATGCCATATCATTTATATTTTCCATGTTATTTAAATTATTTCATTTCATATAGAATATATTATGTTACCTAGGTCATTTCATTTCTTGTAGAAAATATTATGTTACCTAGGTCATTTCATTTCATTTAGAATATATTATGTCACTTAGGATATTTTATTTCATTTAGAATGTATCATATGACTTAGGTTATTACATTTCAAATAGAATATATTATGTTACCTAGGTCATTTCATTTCATTTAGAAATATATCATATAACTTAGGACATTTCATTTCATTTAGAATATGCTAAGACATTTAAATTATATCATATCATTTACATTGCATTATATTATTTAGACTTTGCTATGTCATTTTATTTATGTCATACATATTCATATTTTTTAAAATGTTTTCAAAAAGGTAATGATTTTCAATAAAATAAAGATATTCCCGATTTAAAATAACTCATGAATTCTCTGCCGGGTTTGCTGGGGAGGATATCATCAATTATCATTAATAACGAAATATCTTCTTTAAAATGAGAATGATTTGGAAAGTTTTCCAAACTAATAAAAATTTCTATATTTTGCCACGTTTGTTGGGGAATATAGGAAAATTTTGAATTTATAAATTCCGGATCATTTTCAATTTAAAATGGAATTATTTTTCTTTAAATTGGGAATTAACTTGAAATACTAAATTTAAAACTGACTTTTTACCGAGACTTGAGATAACACATGATTAATAAGGTACCGTTTTATACGTTGTGGGGGTGCTAATCCTTCCCCACACGTAACCGAGTCTCGAACCTGCTCCTTTGATTTCTCTGGTTTAAAACGCAGACTTGAAATTGGTTTTAAAAATGTTTTAGTTAATTTTAAAATATTTTATAAAGCCGGTTTCAATAGGCGGCCGATCACACCTAGCTAAAAAATATTGGTGGTGACTCCATATCTTTTTCAAGGTCATTTTTAAAACCTTCATTTTTCAAGAGAAATTAAGTCGACTTTTCCGTAGTTTTTTTTAATGTCACGCTTAACGAATAATAAAGTCTTGCGATGAGACTTGTTATTTTTTAGGTTGCGACAGTGAAATCAGAATGAGAAACACAAGGTGCTTGACTGTTGATCGTTGCTCCGGATTTCCTCCCGAGCTAGGTGTTAAAATTACAAAGCTTAAATAGCTAAGCTGTAAAATTTCGGATAGTAGCTAATTAGCTACAACTTTTGACAGTGTGAATGTTTCTAAATTATAAAATATTTATGAAAGTATTGTTTATGTACTAGGAGCACGGATTAGCGAAGTCCGTGGTTAGAAGAACTCCGAAGCACGAGGATCCAATTTCTCCCGCTTAGTGCACTGTGAGTAAACGTGCAGCGATAGACGTTCGATCGTTAGATTATGTTATGACATACTGACCGTGATGGTATGAATGTATCGATGATGGATTATAATGCACTTGAGTTGGTAAATGGTAGTGTGTATGACATAGAATTATCTTATGGTATCGAATTCTCGTAAAAACGTGAGAAAAAGGTCCAAGGAATGGACAAGTGATGATTATGTAATAATCCGAGATTGACGCATGATGGTCAACTCTATGGCGCCACATTGTTTCCTTACTTGTGTGCTTATTTAAATGTTATATGCTGCATGTTTACTGTAATGTTAAGCTATGCTTGAATTCGTAGGCTGCCATTGTGCCCTACCGGATTGTAGGAGCCTTCGTGCCCTACCGGTTTTGTAGGAACTTTCGAGCCCTACCGGTTTGTACTAGTTTACGGACCCTAACGGATGTTATAGTTGTTTGTGATGTTGGATAGGAACATCAAGGTGATATTAGTTAATATGACTTGCGATTCTTTTCCATAGACTTTACTAATTCTACGTGTGCTCACTAAGTCCTTATACTCACCCTTTAGTTATTTTTCTTTTCAGATACTGATCAACCCAGTCCCTCATCCACCCTGCCAGCTTGGTCGTGACTGATAGTTGGTGAGCATGATATACCGTTTTGACGAGGTGATCCGTTGCTTGATGGAGAAGCCGTGTATAGTCACCTAGGGATGTCATATATTATTTTGTCTTTGTATGTTTTATTATGTGTCATGCATTAATCCAGTCGAAGACCGAGATTGTTGTTTATATTTTTGGTATTGTATATAAATATATGCATTGTGGTTCACTTTGTGCGTCTGTTGCGGGGCATCCTGCTTGCTCCCTAGTTGGAGATGTCCTAACCGGGATGTCATATGTTAGTATTATTATTTTGCATGTTTTGCAGGTTTGGTAAACTCCCTTATCGGTTGGGGTTATGCTAAAATTTCGTTAGGTAGATAAGTGGTTAAGGCTTTGGAGGCAAGGGCAAAAACTTGTCTCTGGCCGGTCACACTCCCGGATTTGGGATGTGACAAAGTTGGTATCAGAGCATTATCTAGAGGTCAGTGACTGTACATGTGTCCATCATGTAAAGGATCACTTGTCGATTATAGTTGATAGTACGGGGTTGGATAAATGAGGGTACCTAACGATTAAGTTTCTTTCTCAAGTTATTATGCCTCCGGTGCTAAAGAATATGGGGTAAGCAAAGGGAACAACCACCTCGGGTTCCCGATCATGTCTCCACGGGACGTCCAAATCCTGTTCCTGGAGAACAAGACCAGACCACTGGATCTGCTAGGTGGTCAATAGTATATGATAGGGTAGTACAATTAGTTGCTGAGATTGGTGAGATACGTCAGGAGGTTAGGACCCTGATTGATCTACTAGCAGATCAGAGGCAGCAGAGACAGGACCAGGCTCCTCCAGGTCCTCCACGGCCATAAAATCCCCTGAGGGACAGCAGCCTGCCCAACAGGGGCAGTATCTCCCAATGACACAATATGAGTTTCGACGAAATAAGCCACCGGTATTTTTTGGGATTGAGCTTGATTCAGATCCACAAGACTTTTTGGATGTATGTGATCGGTTATGTGTGGCTCTCGGATGCTCACCAGTTAGGGTCGTGGAGTTGACTAGTTATCAGTTGACGGAGGTGGCCTATGAGTGGTATAATACCTTATTGAGGAGCCGGCCAGTGGGTAGCCCTCCATTAGAATGGTCTGAGTTTTATAATGCTTTTATTGAGCGATTTATGCCTGAGAGTCTACGAGATGCTAAGGCTCAGGAGTTTGAGTTACTGAAACAGACTAAGGGCTTGTTAGTGTTGGATTATGATACTAAGTTTAAACAATTAGCTAATTATGCACCACATATGGTGATGACTGATACTATGAAGGCCAAGCGGTTTGCTAATGGCCATAGGGAGTACTTATTTAGGGCTGTACCATTGACAAGGACCTCTACGTACTCTGATGTTCTTGATGCAACCTTACAATTTGAGGCACGGGCCAAAGAGAGGCAGGTTGACCGTGAGCCTCGAAAGAAGGCCAGGACTGGGAGATAGGGTTTTAGGCAGTCTAGTGTAGGAGGATCAGGAGCACCTAGTAGTGCTGGTACAGTGGTCCGGGATAGAGCAGTCAAACTAGATCGGTTAACCAGTCATCAAGTAACTTTGGGAGACCAGGAGCTCCCCATTGTCAGAGTTGTGGTTATCCGCATTTTGGATGATACGGAAGGTCTGGTACTTGTTTCAGATGCGGTCAGCCAGGGCATATGAAGAAGGACTGTTCGCAGAATTTTTCTCGATCCACATACACTACAGTTGCACTGTCTCCAATTGTTACACCAGCTGTTACTACTGGATCAGTGGCTCAGTCAATGGGTAGAGGTACAATAGGTAGAGGTACACAGTCTGGAGATATGGGACAGACTATGGGAGGTAGAGGACAGACTCCAGGGGGTTGAGGACAAGCCAGGGCATTTATGCTGAATCCTCAGGACGAGCAGGCGTCAAATGCAGTCGTGACAAGTACGTTAGATATTTGTTCCAAGCAGGCGATAATATTATTTGATTCAGGTGCTACACACTCCTTTATATCCCCTTCCTTTGCTTCGTGTGTGAACAAGAGTTATGATATGTTAAATGATCCGTTGATAGTGCTTACTCCGGTAGGAAAGGTTTACCCTGTGAACAGAATATTGAAAGGATGTGAAATATGGATCGAGGGTGAGATATTTATGGTAGATCTAATTGAGTTAGATATACTTGAGTTTGATGTGATTTTGGGCATGGACTGGTTGTCTGCCCACCATGCGGTATTGGATTGCCATGAGAAGGTGGTAGTGTTGAAAATATCGGGTAAACATGTGTTGAGGTATCAAGGAGATCGTAGAACGACTTCGCCTCACTTGATCTCGATAATTAGTGCCGGGAAACTGTTAGCAAAGGGTTGCCAAGGATTTTTGGCATATTTATATGATGCTGGGATGAAGTCTCAAGATTTGAGAGGGATTCTCGTGGTAGAGGATTTCCCGAGGAGCTGTCAGGACTTCCACCGGATGCGGAGATTGAGTTTTGCATAGATGTACCCCCGGGAACACAGCGGATATCCATTCCTCCTTACCGTATGGCTTCGTTGGAGCTAAGGGAACTAAAGGTTCAGTTGCAGGATCTTCTTGATAAGGGCTTTATATGCCCGAGTACTTCTCCTTGGGGTGCTTTGATTTTATTTGTTAAGAAGAAGGATGGATCGTTACAGTTGTGTATTGATTACAGACAGCTGAATAAGGTGACAACGAAGAATAAGTATCCGTTGCCTAGGATCGATGATTTATTCGATCAGCTGTAGGGAGCTCAGTGCTTTTCTAAGATAGAGATCGGGGTACCATCAACTTAACATTAGGAGGGAAGATATTCACAAAACGGCTTTTCTTACTCGATATGGACACTATGAGTTTTTCGTCATGTCGTTTGGACTGACAAATGCACCGGCAACATTCATGGATTTGATGAACAGAGTGTTCAAACCCTTCCTTGACCAGTTTGTGATTGTGTTCATCGATGATATCTTGGTATATTCGCAAGGCGAGGAGGAACATAGGGAACACCTCCGTATAGTCCTCGAGACTCTTCGAGCACACAAACTGTTTGCCAAGTTCTCTAAGTGTGAGTTTTGGCTATCGAGTGTGAGCTTTCTTGGCCATATAGTTTCGAGGGAAGGTATTTCTGCGGATCCCAGGAAGATTGAGGTAGTACGGCACTGGGAGAGGCCGACTATAGTAACAGAGATCAGAGTTGTTTAGGGTTAACTGGATATTATAGGAGGTTCGTGGAGAACTTCTCGAGGATAGCCGCACCACTAACCAGGCTAACACAGAAGAATGTTAAGTTTGTTTGGTCAAATGAGTGTGAAAAGAGCTTCAATGAACTTAAAGAGCTCTTGACTTTAGCACTAGTGTTAGCATTGCCAAATGAGATAGATGGCTTTGTGGTGTATTGTGATGCTTCTCGCATAGGTTTGGGCTGGGTATTGATGCAGAAGAATAGGTTATTGCTTATACGTCGAGACAGTTGAAAAGGCATGAACAGAATTACCCCACGCATGACTTGGAACTGGCAGCCATTATTTTCACATTAAAGATATGGTGACACTATTTGTATGGTTGATAATGCAAGATTTATATAGACCACAAGAGTCTCAAGTATATATTTCATCAGCGGGAGCTGAATTTGAGACAGAGGAGGTGGTTGGAACTACTTAAGGATTATGACTGTACCATCATTTATCATCCCGACAAGGCCAATGTTGTCGCGGATGCCTTGAGTAGGAAGTCCATGGATAGCTTAGCCCATATAGCAGTACAAAGGAGACATATAGTCCGGGAAGTGAGGAATTGCCTCAATGATGGTATGGTACTTAGTGTTACCGACATGGGGGAGATGTTAGCCCATGTGCAAGTACGGTCATCATTAGTGGAGGAGGTAAAACGGTTGCAACATGATGATGATTTTTGCATAGGAAAGAAAGCTCAGGTTGGACAAGGATTGCGCGAGGAGTTTCGTATAGATGATGGTGGAACTTTATGGTTACATGACCGCCTCGTGGTACCGTTGGAAGGAGATATACGACATAGACTCCTTGAGGCAGCTCATAGCTCATCCTACACTATGCATCATGGTCTACCAAGATGTATCATGATCTACAAGCACATTATTGGTGGGAAGGCATGAAAAAGGATGTAGCCAACTCTGTGGCTAGACGCTTGGTGTGCCAACAGGTTAAGGCCGAACATCAGAAACCGCCAGGTACACTTCAGAGCTTGGATGTCCCTGAATGGAAATGGGACAAGATTACGATGGATTTAGTCATGGGGTTGCCTACGTCAACCAAAGGATTCGACTCGATATTGGTGGTTGTCGATAGATTGACCAAGTCTGCGCATTTCTTGCCAGTGCGCACTACATATACGGCAACCTAGTATGCTAGACTATATTTGAACTGGATAGGGCCTTTGCATGGAGTGCCTGTTTCTATTGTGTCAGATAGAGGCACACAGTTCACATCGAGGTTTTGGGAATCATTTCAAAGGGCACTGGGTACTCAATTGAGATTTAGTATCGCGTTCCATCCCCAAACCGATGGTCAGTCTGAGAGGACCATCCAGACTTTAGAGGATATGCTATGGGCATGTGTTTTAGATTTTGAGGGTAGCTAGGATCAGCACTTGTCTTTGATTGAGTTTACATATAATAACAGTTATTAGAGTACCATACAGATGGCACCATATAAAGCATCGTATGGCCGAAAATATAGGTCTCCAGTGGGATGGTTCGAGGTGGGTGATCATCCATTATAAGGTCCAGATATGGTTCAGGAAGCATTGAGAAGTGTGGAGTTGATCCATGACAAAATGCGAGCGGCACAGAGTCGGCAAAAGTTTTATGCTGATAATAGATGTCGGGAACTAGAGTTTGATGTGGGGGATCATGTGTTCTTGAAAGTGTCTCCGTTTAAGGGTGTCCTTAGATTCAGTAAGAGAGGAAAGCTGAGTCCAAGGTATATTGGATAGTTTGAGATACTTTGACGACATGGGGCAGTAGCATATGAGTTGGATTTTCCTCCTCAGTTAGCCGCTGCACACCAGGTATTTCATGTGTCGATGCCTCGAAAATACCTCCCCGATGAGTCCCATGTGTTGCAACCACAGGCGGAAGAGGTAGATCCACGCATGACATATGTAGAGGAACCCATAGCCATAGTAGAATGGCAGGTGCGGAAGCTCCGATCGAAGAAGATTCCTTCAGTGAAGGTTGTATGGAATCATCATGGGGAGGAGGAAGCTACTTGGGAACTTGAAAGAGACATGAGGAGACAATACCCCCAGTTATTCCGAGAGTAGGTAAGTAACTCTTTAAATGAATTTGTCAATAAGTTCACAATTAGGAAAATTCGAGGACGAATTTTCTTAAGGGGGAGAATTGTAAAACCCTCGTAAGACAGAGATCGACTCGGGTCTTTTTAAATGATTTATAGACGATGGATAAACTTTATGTATGCTTGTAGACAAAGCACACTACCATCTGGTCTGATTGTTATATTAATAATTTTTAAAGTAAGGGGTTTAATCGACTATTTGAGAGATTTAGCCCTAAAGTGACCACGAGTCAAGAATCACAACCGGGACTACGTAAAGCCCATAAAATTTGGTATTTTAACTTCACATAGTATTAAAATGTGATATATTACTGATCAGGATTACTGGAAAATCTAACCGACACTAAACCGATAAAATATGAACCAAGGGTAATTTGGTTATTTTACCCAAAATTTTATTTTTGGCTCCAATATGGTACCAATAGACTCCGTGATCATATAGGATCTCAATATGATGCTTATATTGAAATTTTGACTTTTTTTTAAAACTCAAAAATTAAGTGAAAATCGGGTACGCCCTTAACTAGCTAAAAGAGTGAAAGTCGGGAATTGGTCGCGGGAAGGCCCGGAGAAAGGTTTTAAGTGAATAAATGGATTCATATAGACATAAAATGATGTTAGAATGCTATTGGTGAAATCAGGATGAGAATTGTAGCTAAAACCGAAAAAGTCAAATTATTGACCCGTAAATCGTCTGGGGCTCGGATTTGATGCTCGGGATATCAAAAAATTTTGAAAACTTGTGTACTAGTGTAAAATGATATTTTAAACACATCCATGTTGGGAAAAGTGAAAAACAAGCTTCCAAATGTAAAAATTTCATATGGGCCCCGCTTAGGCACTAAAAGACAAAAAGTGAGCCATAAGCTCTTTGCTTGACACTTGGCATGGGCAAAATAGCTAAAGAATGCAGCCAATACCCCATGTTCAGCCATAAGTCTCATTTCCTTATGCCTTAAAGGTTTGCTTCATCTTCTTCCTTGAGATAACCTAACCAAAGTGAGAAAACTCCATAGCCAAAAGCTTAGTAAGCTTGATTTCTTGATTTCTACTCATCACCAAGAAAAAAAAAAACATATTCTTACTATCTAGAAGGTGAGGATCACTTATTTGGTGTTAGTTTTTCAAGAAACTAGGAGAAACTATGTGTTTCTCTTTATGGCCATTTTGCCTTAGGTGGTTCCCAACATAGCCACTACCTTAAACTACCACCATGGGTGGTTCTATATCAACCTCTACATCCATTATTTGGGGTTGGTTGATTGAAAAAGTGGCCTGGAGATGGAAATCCAAGTTTGGCCGAATACACCATGGTGGCCAACCACCTTGTGCCGCCATTTCCACCACCATCCGAGGCCACTATTGGCTTTGCTAGGTTCAGGGGAGCAACTTTCTAGTTGATCGTTGCTTCGAATTTCCACCCGAGCTAGGTGTAAAAATTATAAAGCTTAAATAGCTAAGCTGTAAAATTTTGGATAGTAGCTAATTAGCTACAATTTTGGATAGTGTGAATGTTTCTAAATTATAAAATATTTATGAAAGTATTGTTTATGTACTAGGAGCACGGATTAGCTGAGTCCAAGGTTGGAAGAACTCCAGAGCACGTGGATCCAATTTCTCCCGCTTAGCGCACTGTGAGTAAACGTATAGCGATAGACGTAGGATCATTAGATTATGTTATGACATACTGACCGTGATGGTATGAATGTATCGGTGATGGATTATAATGCACTTGAGTTGGTAAATGGTAGTGTGTATTACATAGAATTATCTTATGGTATCGAATTCTCGTAAGGACATGAGAAAAAGGTCGAAGGAATGGACAAATGATGATTATGTAATAATCCGGGATTGACGCATGAGTGGTCGACTCTATGGCGCCACATTGTTTCCTTACTTGTGTGCTTATTTAAATGTTATGTGCTGCATGTTTACTGTAATGTTAAGCTATGCTTGAATTTGTAGGCTGCCATTGTGCCCTACCGGATTTGTAGGCTGGCATTGTGCCCTACCGGATTGTAGGAGCCTTCGTGCCCTACCAGTTTTGTAGGAACTTTCTAGCCCTACCGATTTGTAAGAGTCTACGGACCCTATCGGATGTTATAGTTGTTTGTGATGTTGGATAGGAACATCAAGGTGATATTAGTTAATATGACTTGCGAGTCTTTTTCATAGACTTTACTAATTCTACGTTTACTTACTGAGTCTTTATAACTCACCCTTTAGTTATTTTCTTTTTCAAATACTGATCGACCCGATCCCTCATCCACCCCGCCAGCTTGGTCGTGACCAATAGTTGGTGAGCATGATATACCGTTTTGACGAGGTGATCCGTTGCTTGATGGAGGAGCCGTGCATAGTCACATAGGGATGTCATATGTTATTTTGTCTAAGTATGTTGTATTATTTGTCATGCAGTTATCCGGTCAGAGACCGAGATTGTTGTTTATATTTTTTGGTATTGTATACAAATATATGCATTGTGGTTCACTTTGTGCATCTGCTGTGGGGAATCTCGGTTACTCCCTAGTTGGAGATGTCCTAACCGAGATGTCATGTGTTAGTATTATTATTTTGCATGTTTTGCAGGTTCGGTAAACCCCTTTATCAGCCGGGGTCATGCCAAAATTTTGTTAGGTAGATGAGTGGTTAAGGCTTCGGAGGCTAGGGCAAAAACTTGTCTTTGGCCGGTCACCCTCCCGGATTTGGGATGTGAGAAACACTCTTTGTACAAGAAGAAATTAAGAGTAAATGTTCATTTAGTTTCTTGAAGAAAACATTAATATTTTCATGTATCATTTAATGTAAAAGCTTGGAAGATAATATAACTAACCTTTTCATCAATAAGCAAGATATCAAGGCTAAGTACTTAATTATTCTTTGATTTGTAGTTGATGTTGTACCATTTTCGTGCCACACGTACTCTAATATCACAGGCTGGGTTGCCTATTTTGAGCTGAGAAATTGATTGGTAAGTCATTGTTGATGTCTTTGAAATCCTGTATTCAATACATGAAGCATTATGTTTAGAATTTGTAAAACCTAATGAATATCAGTTATCTAAAAATGATATTATTTAGCACAAATAAAACAGTTATTCTTTGAGTGAAGAAAACATGTTAACAATGTACCTTCAAGTAACAATACATAACATTAGGATGAAAGAAAAAAGAACAAAAAATAGATTTTGTAACAAACATTATTGACTATTTTTCATTTTTGTTTGTATAGAATATGTGGATATTTTTTGTTTTTGGTTATAAGTATGGAAGAATTTTTTTTCAAATCTACTAAAACATGTATGGATATATTTTACTGATAAAAAACAAATATTAGATGTAATGGTAAATGTTCACAACTGTTAAATAGAATCATGTACAAACTGTATTAAGTAAATATGTACATAAACAATTAAGATAAACATTTAAAGATATCTTTGTAAACTATATTTTTTTGTATGTTTGTTACAAGTTTTTTCAGTATCATGAATCAATATCTTTAATCCTTTTCTATTTGTTACTCTGGATATAGCTACATATAACTGACCATGAGAAAACACTGGCTTAGGTAAAAATACGATAATTGTATCAAGTGTTTGTCCCTGACTTTTATTTATTGTCCTGCCATAACACAATCTAACATGGAATTGTTTCCTATTGAACACAAAAGGCCATTTTCTATCTTTAGCTGTCATATTTATCCTAGGAATGAACATTTTTTCACCTATATTGTTTTCGGTAATAATTACAGCTTCTATGACATATGTAGTTAATTGTGTTATTATTAGTCTTGAACCATTACACAGTCCCATTGTTTTATTTATGTTTCTTAATAACATAATGACAACACCTACTTTTAACTGAAGTTTATGGTTTGGAATGCCATTAAAAGTTAAAGAATTCAGAAATTCAAGAGGATACAGAAGCTCTTGATCAGTTATAGCAGGTGATGACTTTGAAATGCTGTCACAACTCAAATAAGTTTTAGCCTCCCCTGGTATGATAGAAAGCATATAATCATTGATTGAATCAACTATTTCATTGAATGGAGTCATTATAGCTCTGTGTATATAGCTTTGCAAATTGTTTGAACTGGATCAATTCCTGGATTGAGCAGTAAATCATCAGGAATTCTTATCGTTATCGGTTCATCTTCAGGATCAACAGACAATGACTCAATGCAGCCATCTCCTATTTCGAGAATCCAATTAGAAAATTCACTAATCGCAAGCTTTTCATCTTCATCAATAAAATTGTTGAAAAGCCTCATGTTTGTTTTCAGCAAAAATATTTTGCAATATTTCCAAAGAAATGATTTGCATATGGATGCATCAATGATATCTTGCTTAGACCCATATGGAATAACAAGCAAAATTTGGCGAAAATCACCTCCTAGAAGCAATATTTTCCCAGCAATGTTTTCTTCTTCTCATCATTAGATTGATCAACACACATTATGTCTTGTAAACTTCTGTCCAATGCTTCAAGACAATTTCTGTGTATCATCGATGCCTCATCCCACACAATGAGAGCAGTTCTTTGGACCAATCTTGCTAATTGAGTTCCCTTTTTAATTTCACATGTCGAAAGTTCATCAATATCAAGCGAGATTTTGAATCGAGAGTAAGAAGTTCATCCTCCTGGTAATAATAGAGAAGCTATACCGGTTGAAGCAACAGCCAATACTATATGACTGTAGACACCTAATTTTGTCCGGACCCCAAAATCAGGTACATTTTCTTCATAAATTGATGTTTCAGAATGCTAAAAGGCTTTTCTGACCCTGCAGGTGGTACTCCGAGGCTTAGTCTAAGAAAGCAGACAGAAAAAGTCAAACTCAAAAAAAAGTCAACTCAAAAAAAGTCAACCCCGAAAAAGCAACCCAAAAAAGTCAACTACTGAAAAAGTCAACCCACTTTCAAAATCAAGATTTGAGGTTCAATTGAAAAAAAATGAAAGAATTTTGATAATCTGAGGTCTACATTGAAAGATATGGAGTTCGAAAGTTGGGTTACGAGATTTAGTAAAAAGGAAAACCTAATTCGGGAAATTTTGGAAAAAATGCTTAAACGTTCAAATTGGTCGAAATTGAAGGTCTCTAATGAAAGATAAGCACTGACTACGAGTAATGGAGAATCTACTTGGAAGAAAAACTGATAGAAAAGTCAATTCGGAAGAAAACCGAGAATTAGGGTTTTTCGGTGGATTTCAGTGAAATTTGGAAGAATTACAAAAATGGCTCGATTTAATAGATATAAAGCCCTTAATTAATGAGAAATGATTAAACTAGGATAGCCCAAGGCTCAGTTTGAAGAAAATCTAAAAATTGGACTTGTTTTGAGCAAAACCGGGTTTCGGAGGCAAAAAATATGGGAAAAATAGCAAATGAACTCCAAAAATTCTGAAAATTTTCAAATCTCATTTTTAAATTATTTGGAAGAGATTGGAGAAAGAAAATTTTGACTCGAGTACATTTGCAAAATGGCCAAATCCCAGGTCCCCTATGTAGTAATTAAAGTAGATAAATCCCGAAAAAATAGTAAATGAGATCCAAAAATTATGAAAGCTTCCAGATCACATTTTTAAATTATTTGGAAGAGATTGGTGAAGAAAAATCTGGATTCAGAGCTCGTTTAAAAAAATGGTAAAGTTCGGGTGCATAAAAGGGTTAATTTCGGAAATAAATCCAAAATAAATAGAAAATGGACTCGAAAAATTTTGAAAACTTCCAGAATTCAATTTTTTTATTATTTCGGAAGTATTGAAAAAAGAAAATTCGAATTTGGAGTCCGTTTGCTATTTATTTAGGTTCGGGAGGCAAAAAGGTCATTTCACCAAAGAAACCAAAAAGGGCAAATTTGTAATTGATGAAAATATGAAAGAAAAAGTAATTACTGGGATTTTTCTTCCCTTGGTCATCCAACATAGAGGAGAAGAAGGAAGCTTGAACAATTTAATTCTCTAGTCACTATCAAGCCACATGCTACCACTAACACCTTGCAAATGGTCCCCCCTTCATCCAATGGCTTAGGTGCTTTGTAGGAAAGTTGAATGCACCATCCAATGGCCAATTTTAAATGCCAAGATGACATTTTTATTTTTCATAAAAGAACCCTCATCTAATGGCTAAGAATGGAAGAAAAAAGATGAGCACAATTCATCCAAGGGTGAGCATCTATTCGGTTAAGCAAGGGAGTGCATGGGATTATCTCTTTTCATCCAATGGATTAGGCCATCTACAAGGGCTGAGTACACATGTTGAGGGCTGGAATTAATCTACAAGATGTCATTTTTATGTTGTCCTCATCCAATGACCAAGAATGGAAGAGCACAACTCATCCAAGGGTAGGCACACAAGGGTGGCAAGCAAGGGAGTGCATGGGATTGGTCCTCTTTTGCATCTAAGGGCTAAGGTTACTACAAGGGCTGAGTACACATCTTAAGGGCTGCTATCAATTGGAAAGATGACATTTTTATGTTGTCATTAAAATATCTTAATCTAAAGGCCAAGATTGTTGGAGAAAAAGTGCAATTCCCATCCAAGGGTTAGAGGGCCATTTGGCCAAGGCTAAAGGGAGAGAGTGATTTCATTTTTTCAGATTTTTTTTTGCTGGAAACAGTAGCTAATTTGGCAAAGAAAAATGTTTTGAAAGAAAGAAAAAAAAGGTTTTCAATAGAGAGCTTGAAGGTAGTCATCTCTACCAAGTCTAAGCATAGCTTTCTTCTTGTTTTCTATGGTGTTTTATTGATTTTCTATCTTGTTTTCCAACTACATTTTTTCATAGAAATAAAGTTTTTTAATGTTTACTTATGTTTTTATCTCTTCTTCTTCATTAAAATGGTGGAAAACAATTTTTTTACATGGATTCATGCTATGGCCGAATATGGCATATTTACTTGCCTTTGGTTTTGTTTTTTTCTTTTGTGCATGTTGTTGTGAAAAATGATTTTTAGAATATTTTTAGAGTACTCTAAGGTTCTGATTTTTTACAAAAGATGAAGCAAAAATGTTGAAATGGCTACATGATCTTGACAAGACCAAGTGACCATGGTTAAGGGGGAGGCTATGCCCATTTTTACCTACCATGAAGCTAACCTTATTTTTTTGTTTAACATGGTTTATTTTCTGTTTTATTGAGATCGAAAGGCTTCATGATCTTGGCAATACCAAGTGATTATAGTTAGGTGAGAGGCTATGCCCATTTGATACCAACCATGGAGCTTAACTTTCCTTGTTTTACTTACTAGTTTTGCTTGTTTTGTTTTGCATGTCTATGTTAATTTTTTTTTAATATGTTCTTTACATTATTTTCTAAGCTATATTTACTTATATATTTCTACTCCATGCTTAATAATTTTCCCTTGCATATTCGGCCATTGTGTTCAAATGCTCATGTTGTGCATTTTTTTCACGTATCATGTCTGATATTATCAACATGTTTGCATTTTCTTTATTTTGTTCCATGACCATTCGACAACTCCATTTTTGTATGCCTTGCATGTGCATTGTCCTTTTGCTTCTTAACTTGTTTGCATCTCCATGCCATGAACTTGTACATTTTGATTTTAGTATGCCATGTGCTTATGAAAATGCTATGATAAAATGCCATCATTTTGTTACATGGCCATTCGGCTACTCCATATTGATATGCCTTGCATGTGCATTTTCACCTTGTTTCTTGACTTGTTTGCATCTTCATGCCATGAGCTTGTACATTTTGATTTTAGTATGTCATATGCTTTATGAAAATGTCATGACATTATGCATCTTAATATGATTTGTCATGTACTTATGTCATTTACTAGATAGGATTGCATTAGAGCATCATGTAGCTACATTTGGCCTCTTCATGCATCCCTTGCCTTATCATGTATTTGCATTTTGTTTAGGTAACATGCTTTGCATTATCATATCTAGAAATTGTGTATTAGTTGCTGTTGGTCCCAGCATTAACATTAGTTTCATTGGTCATTATATGCTCATAGTATTGCTATGCATGTTCATTACATTTAGGTTTAGGCCATATTGGTGTTGCCATGCATATTGGGTCTTAAATCACATTGGTATTATCATGCATTACTATGCTATTTAGGTCTTAGGTTACATTAGAATTTTCATGCATATTCATAACATATTAGGTCCAAGTCATATTTGCATTATCAAGCATTGCATGCATATTGAGTTAGGATAGCATTTATTGCCATGCAAACTCATGCTAGGCATTTAGGTTGTCTTGAATTATCATGCATTTCCTTTACCATTTAGACCTTTAGACCATGCATTTCATACTTTTCATTTGCTTTATGTTCATGCATTCCATGTCTTTGCCAAATGATTTATGACTTAGGCCAATCAATGGCTCAAAGTCATGCTCTCTTGAGCATATTTGTGGAAAATTAAAGAGTTGTCAAATAGATTATTCTATCTTTGGGATTTTTTTACTTAGCCAATTTTTATTCATGGTTTTAAATGTTTTAGCTACTGTCTTTAGGTTTTTAGGATGACCTCCAACAATTTCTATTTGAATAAATTTATCAAAGGCAAAAATGTGTTTTGACAAAATAGTTTTTTTTTACCCAGTACTTGAACTTCTCTGATTTTTCTGGGCAGTCATCTTTAATCAAAAAATTAAGCCAATTTTTTATCATGTATTTTTACATGTTCTGAGTCTCCAGTATTGTTTTTTAGATTTTTTTGAATTTTAAAAATAGGTAAAAAAATTGTGTGAAAAACCGGGACAGTAGAGGCAGATTTGAAATCAAAAGAGGAATAATGGTTGAATTTGGCTGAGGCATTTAGAGGGGGTTGGTTAGAAGATTTAGATACTATCTTAGGGTAGTTTCTAAGCCTTTTTAAACTTTAAAAATGATTTTATAAATCTTGGGTTAAGGGTGGTTAAGTCCGGGATTTTAAACTTAGGAAATTAGAGACATTTAAAAAGGGTTTGGTAAGGCTTTTAATTTTTATTCAAGTTTTCCTCAAAATTGTTTTCAAACAATCACAAAGTTTTGTTTTTTTTAGAAAATCCAATTTGACATATTTTCCTAAGGTAGCCGGATATCTTTTTAGATATACGGATTTCTTTATTTAGAGAAAAAAATACATTTTCATGCATTGCATTTTCCATGTTCGTGCATTTTATTTAAATGTGTGATTTTTGCTATGATATTTTTCATGGTATTATTATTATTTTAATTCACATTTTATGATCTTATATTTGTTTACCATATGATTTTGAATGTTTCATGATATCCTATGCTTTTTATTTAGTTATTTTTGTCATATTGTTTAGCATATACTATGTTCATGCATTATTATTTTTATTTTTCGTTTTCATGCATATTATATATTAGCATTATTTTAATTTCATGTCATTTCTTGTCATTTAGATCATATTCCAGGTCATTTAGGTTATTTTATTTATAACATTCCATGTCATTTAAAATATGCCATATCATTTAAAATTGCCATGTCATTTAAATCATTTTATCTTATTTAGAATATACCATGCTACTTAGGATTTTTCGTTTTACCTAGAATATACTATGTCATTTAAATTATGTCATATCATTTAGGTTGTATTATATTATCTAGACTTTGCCATGTCATTTTATTTATGTCATACATTTTCATGTTCATATTTTTAAATATTTTGAAAAAGATAATGATTTTCAATAAAAATAAAGATATTCCCGAGTTAAAATAATTCATTAATTCTCTACCGGGTTTGCTGGAGGGAATATCATCAATTATCATTAATAAATAAATATCTTTCTTTCAAAAAACGAGAATGATTCTGAAAGTTTTCCACATGAATAAACATTTCTATATTTTGTCGATTTTGTCGGGAAATGTAGGAAAATTTTGAATTAATAAATGCTGGATCATTTTCAATTAAAAATGGAATTATTTTTCTTAAAATTGGGAATTAACTTGAAATACTAAATTAAAAATCAACTTTTTACCGAGACTTGAGATAACACACGATTAATAAGGTAGCGATTTATATGGGGGTGCTAATCGTTCCCCGCACGTAACCGACTCCCGAACCCGCTTCTTTGATTTCTCTGGTTTATAACGCAGACTTGAAATTGGTTTCAAAATGTTTTAATTAATTTTAAAATGTTTTATAAAATCGGTTTTAATAGGTGGCCGATCACACCTAGCTAAAAAAGTCTGGTGGCGACTCAATGTCTTTTTACGAGGCCGTTTTCAAACCCTCGACCTTTTATTTCAATCTAGAGGAATTAAGTCATCTTTTCCTCTGCTTTTGTTTCCCCCTCACTCGAACGGGTCTCCGCGATCGGGATCATGTATCGACACCTTCGTTTTTCTAGAGGAATTAAGTCAACTTTTCCTCGTTTTTTTTAATGTCACGCCTAACGAATAATAAATTCTTGCGATGAGACTTGTTATTGTTATTTTATTTAGGTTGCGACAGCTTGGCGACTCCGTTGGGGATTTTTTAGAGAGTCCGGCCTAGAATTAGTCGTGTGTTATCAAAGTCTCGGTTTTGTTGGTTTAATTGGTATTTAATTTTAATTCCCATATTTATTTTTTTTTTTAAAAATAAAGGAGTATTTTGAAAATAATAAAATGTTTTAAATATATTTGTATTCATTCACATGCTTTTTATTATTGTTTTCTAGTTATTTAATGTTGTATATTATAATTGCTTGTTGGTTAATGCGTTACACTATTCTTTATCTGTGTTTTAATAAATTGTTGGGGTATTTAAGATAAGGGTGTAGAATAGGTGGTGAAAGGTTTGTTGTTCCTCCGCACACACTATATTTGCATTTGCATAACATGAACTCTCCTCCCGGGTTCCGTCCTTTTAAGTGGGAGTAAAGTAACTACGCCTTCGTGATGATCCTCCGTATGGGCTAGTGAAACACTTCCAGATTATAAAGTACCTACTGCCTTCGTGATGATCCTCTGTATGGGTTTAGGAAAATATACTCTAACGAATTGAACCCGCTTTTATCATGGTGCCTTACTAGCCTTCACCGACGACAGTGAACAGCAATTCGGGGCCATTAGAACCGATTCACCCTCATATAGTGAACCTAGGCGAAGCCATGCTGAATTTTCATTAGATACACCGAATATAGGAACACATGGAGGGACATTTCTAAACATTTTTTTATCTATTTTACACTCTGAATAAGGGTTACAGGTACGTACATCGCCCGTAATAAGTTTAATATCCCGCCCTGAAGGCATCATGATGCCTAGATGAGTCAATAATATTGGGGCAAGTGTTCACTAGTTTTTTTTTTTTTTTAAATTGAAAATATCAAAACATTCTTTTTCAAACATTTTTGCATTTTGCACATTTCATGCATGTGTGAATAGAGCGTGTACATTTATCATTGTATTTTTTATCTCATTCTTTGCAATAAACAGTTGGTAATAATAATCTCATTTGGTGATTTCATAAACCAGTAGTGTTACATGAACATTTGCATATTGTACCATAGTAGGATCTATTATTCCGAAATTCTTTTGAAAATAGTGTGGTTTTTCATAGAGAAAACATGTTTCAAAAAATTGTAGATTAAATGTGGAACATGTTTCAAAAAATTGTAGATTAAATGTGGACGTAAATCTTGCATAATGAGATTTTTGAATAATCAAAATTTGGTCCCACCATTTTTGTGTAGCCATTGATTTCTTTGTATATACCATGGTGTTAATTCATTTATTCTTTGCATGTATCATTTTGACATCATGTTACAATCATAAGCATGTATGCTCATTCATTGTAGAATACAGTCATAGTTAGCATAATTTTTCTGTATATATCCATGCAGTAATTTGCTTATTCTTTACATGCATCATGTTGGCATCAAGTTGCACACATGGCATACATAGTAATCATAATTTCTTTGAACGCTTCATGCATTAATCATTAGTGTATTCATGCATATAGGAATAGAGCATGTACATTCATAATTGTATTATTAAATCTCATGACATTTTCATTTGCATGAAAAGGGTTCGAGATATGAGGAAAGAATTGGAGGAACGAGTGGGTGCTTTGGAACGAAATCAAGAGGAGTTTGGACATGAACTCCGGGAGTTGAAGGAGCAGCTTGTCAAATTTATGAAAATGTTTGAGGATATGTGTAAGAGTAAAGGGGAATTTTCTTAGGGTTCTTCATCACTTTCGGGTCAACCAAAACCTTCAGGTCCAGAACATACAATCCTTGCTAGATCCTACGCTTGCCAGTGTTACAAAGGGTGCAACCTTGATGAAATTGTGGACAAAATCATGAAAATGATTAAACCAGAGAGCCTGATACCAAAGACAGAAATCACCGATCTTGTACCATACCTGCAAACTGCTTTAAGTCCAAACCAGTATCCCTACCCTGCTATGGCTCAATTGTCCATTGGGATGATCACTACGAGACCCCTAAATCCCACTCCATCACCACCAACTAGCAGTTCATACCATTTCCCTCATCAATCACCTTATCAAGCATCCGGGATAGGAACCTCGAGCTATATACAACCTCCAAGGGTCCCATGTCCAAATCCATACCCTTGCCTTGTTATTCCACCATCTCCCTATGCCAACACTTCGATGCAAGCCTTAGCGCCACCACTAAGTGCCCCAACTCCTAGGCCCTGTGTGACTAAGAAACAACCCCGAGATAAAACCCAAAGGCATTTTGATCCTATTCCAATAAGCTATCAAGAGCTTTTCCCAATGTTGGTCAAAAATCACCTAGTTGCCTATGTACTGTTGAAACCCCTGTCACCACCATACCCCAAGTGGTATAACCCGAATGAAAGATGTGATTATCATTGTGGAACTATTGGGCATAGCATTGAGCACTGCAATGCACTCAAGAACAAAGTACAATCTCTTATAGATGCCAAGTGGTTGGATCCAACGATGCTGATTGATAGAGGACCAGGAAAAGGTAATTAGGATTGGAAGATTTACGGTAATGATGTGGAAGGACTTCGATCTTATAGGATGTAGTAGGATTTCACTTTTTCAATAGCCGGCTCTTATAGCCTTAGGATGCTAAGAAGAATAAAGTGCTTGTAAAGACAATTTTAACCACTGCTCATGATTTTGTAAACATGGTTTATACCATTGTGAATGTTGATTTGGGAATGAATTGGTTGTGCTTCAATTTATGAGATGTTGATGATTAAGTTCCTCCGATTCTTATTTCATCCGTGATATCTTTCCCTTTGCATTTTACATCCGATCAATTATTTGTCATACCATACATTCATACATGCATCTTGGTAGCATCAGGTGGTATTCATGACAAACATAGTCAGCATGATTTTTCTATATGTTCATGCACTAATTTGCTTATTACATACATCATGTTAGCATTAGGTCGCATTCATAACGCACATGGTCAGAATGAGTTTCGTTGTATATACTTTGTGTCAATCATTCATTGTTTACATGCATCATAATTGACATCATGTTGCATTCGTAATGTATACGATCATTCATTGGGAAATATGCTGAAATATACATGGTTATTCATTGCATATGATTTGTTTATTCTTTGCTTGCAGCATGTTGGCATCATGATTGTATTTATTGCATTTATAATCAGCATTTTTCCATTGTATATGTCTATACAATCTTATTGTTTAGGCTTCACGTGCATCAAATTGCATCCATAATTCCTTCATCAAGACATGCACTTGGGGGGAAATAAAACAGAAGTTGGCTTGGCTTTAAGAGTTTTGAAAAAGCTTCCATTTCAAATCAGAGGTATAAGAAGTACTGAGTACCTTTTTTAATACAGGCTAGTGCTATGGAGAATGAACAAGTCGCCCGAATGGAAAGAATGGAAAGGGTACAAGAATTGTGAGAACAGTTGGCAAAGTCTCAAGCAGAATCTAAGGATCAGATGACTAAATTGATGGAGCTGATGTCCGCTGTAATCAAGGGAAAAGGATACACTGAAAACTTTGCCGCCAAAGAAGGGTTAGAGGCACAAAAGGGTCAGAATGAGGTCGCAATGATGGATGGCCAGAACACAGTTAACCCCAACAACACCCTGAACGTAGACGACCCAGCTGAACGGGAAAAGTTGAATATGGTTGAGTCAAATATGGCTTAGTTAACAGATTTCTGAAGGAAATATCAGTTGTTAGATGAAACGCTCTGGACAGTAGAAAATACAGACGTATTCGGGAGTGTGGATGAGAAAGAACGATGCTTGGTCCTCAATTTAGTCATTCCTCCTAAATTCAAGGTCCCTGACTTTGTGAAATATGACGAGACGACCGATCCATCAACCCACATCACCATGTTCTACCGAAAGATGGAAAGTCAACTAGATAATGATAAGCTTTTGATTCACTGCGTTCAGGATAGCCTCAGCGGGTCCGCAATTAGGTGGTATAGTCAGTTGAGCAAGGATCAGATTCACTCTTGGAATGATTTGGCCAGGGCTTTTCTAAACCTGTACAAGCATGTGACTGACATGACACCTGGTCGTCTCACCATGCAAAATATGGAGAAAAAGGTTATTGAGAGCTTCAAAGAGTATGCTCAAAGGTGGAGGAACATGGCTATCCAAGTACAACCGCCCTAAACTCAGAAGGAAACCACTGTCCTTTTTGTAAATACACTACAGGTCCCATACTGCGATAGACTTGTTGGCAACACCACGAAGAATTTTTCGGATATGGTAATCTCTGGAGAAATGATTGAAAATGCTATCAAGGTTGGGAAGCTCGAAGGAGTTAAAACATTTAATGCAGAGAGAAATAGAATGCCCAAAAATAAAGAGAAAGATGTCCAAGATGTGGGAGACTTTGCCCCATATATTCCGGTTACTTCATACCAACTACCCTGTCCTTCTACGAATTATGTATCCTAGGGTTCATACTTATACCCGATGGCCTCTCAGAATCCAGTAAATTTTCAACCTTTTGTCAGCCAGAGGAAATCGAAGAATATCCGAAAAAGAGATCAGTTTGAACCACTCCCCATGTCTTACTCTGAACTATTGCCCCAGCTGGTCGAAGAGCAACTCCTCACTAAAGTTCCACTAGAGCCTATCCAACCCCTATATCTGAGCTGGTATGACGAGAATGCATATTGCGATATCATTCTGGGATTCGAGGACATTCCACAAAAAATTGCCTATGTCTGAAACGAAAGGTTCAAGCACTCATCAATAAAGGAGAGTTAGATGTGGGGAAGAAACAAAGGTCAGACTGCGTGGAGAATCTACTGAATGGGAATGATGAGACCATTGCGGATGTCATAATAGGGGAAGATGATGGAAAGGTCGAAAAGAGTACCGAGGAATAGCCAGTTTGAATTATGGAGAACATGTCAAGGGGAAGTTTTTATACATTTAGTTTCATACCTCATGATGAAAGCACTTGTCTTATGTTAACATCCCTATGACATAAATGAATTTTGAATGTTTTTATGTTTGTTATGTTTTAACAATAATTCGAATGTGCAAAAAAACCATTACGGAGGTTCTAACAATGGATAGTCTCGAGAATATTGATGATCATTGTTAGAAATGACCCAATACCTTCCCTCTTTTGGGATTTCCATATGTCTAAATCCCTGAAACTAAGATCACTTGAAAGACCTAATGCTTCAAGGAATATGATTGATTAAACTTCATAAACCATTATCATTGCAGAATAAGCAAAGATGTAAGTCCTAGTCTAGGCCATGAACAAAGGAACGAACTTTTTATAATTCTTTTGAATTCCTTGAAATTTAAACAAATGAGACATTCTTTCAAGAATCTAGATTTTGGTAAATTGATGTATGTCAAGATTGTGCTAAAACCATTCATGACCTTTACCAATAACCACAAAACACTAATTGCCCAAACATCACTTCATGATTGACACCCTGGGACACAATGATTAAACTAGATTATCCCATGTCCTAGAGAAAACCTGTTTTTGGTCATATTTTCCATATTCACTTCAAACAAACCCAAGATTGAAACTTATTCTTTTCAGTACATACCTAGACTTTTTATGTTCCTAGTTGATACGAATTCTCATGGTTAATCAAACTGGGTTATCATATGTGGAAATGATGGTTATATGGTGAAAAAAGGATGGACTAACGCATGAATCATTAGGGCATGCGACAAAAAAAAACAAAAAAAAAAGGAAAAAAAAAGAAATTGTGATATCATGTATATGAGAATTCGAATGATTCCAAAGTGCAAAATGAAATTTTGATTATCTATTCCCCCGGGGATTGCTTTTCAATGTGATTATTCGTGCTTGACATGAGAAATGGCCATCTTTCATGTCTTTGTCACAAAAAGAAATTATCTATAGTCACCCCTTTTGAGCCGAAAGAATTCTTTCTTCTTTAAACCCTGATTAAGGATTACCCTCTACACTGGAGGGCAAATGCGAGGAAAGATCTTCTCAAAGATCACGAAAAAATGAGTCATAGCTCAAAGACAGATACAAAGCAAATGGAGCCCTGAATAAATACGGGCTCACTCTATCTAAGAAAAATGAAAAGATGGAGAAATAAAAGCCAAGAAAAACAAAAAGAAAAAAAAATGTGAAGAAGTATGTCAATTGAAAGCCAAAAGCAAAGAAGAAAAAGAGCAAAGTCAAAAGGAATGAAAAGTCCAAAAGGGATAAATGTTTCAAAGAGAATCCTCCTTAAGAAATGATCCTTGATCTGATTACCCTCAAAACATATTTTGGGCCTATTTATCCTTTCTTTCTGAACCCTGAGCCATGGCCTACATTACGTGCTTTAAAAGTCCATTTTGATCAAGCATGAATATTTAACTTGAAGGGTTTTTTCCCTCAGATTTTATCCCATCTCATTGAATTATCATTTCACTAAGGAAGAATTTAGAATTCTCAAATGCATGGTAAAACAATGAAAAAAGAAAAAAATTAGAGAGAATGGGACTCTAGGGCGAAAACCCGAAAACGGGCAGTCTAGAGTAAAATGGGAATTTTGATGCCATTTATGATAGTGTCGATGCAATAAAAGAGAAGATCATCTTAAAGAAGTGGTCATCGAGGAACATCTAGGAATTCCTGAACCTCCCAAATTGTCAACTCTCACTTGGATGATTGATTTCAAAAAGTGAAATTTTTTTTCTCCAAAATCAACTTTCCAGTTTAAACATCCCAGCCAATCTTGGCACTTGTCAAAATATCTTGATATGGAAACTAAAATAAAGTTGAATTTGTATGGTTTTCAATGAATTCATGATTTATAAAATCTGTTCCATTTGTGAGCCTAGAAGGGACATACATTTTTTGTTGTGAAGCTTTCCTAGAAAAACCAAAATCATGTTGTACCAAGCCTTGTCAATTCAGTTGAAAAACCCAAATTGACACTTAGGAAAATTTCTAACAATGATCATCAGTCTTCAAAAGATTTGTACATTACACACTGTGGGGTTAAAACTTTGACTCAGAAGTTTTCATTAAATAAGCAAAATTGTTTTCAGAAAGGGAAGATAAAAATATTTTTGAAATACCCATTTTTGATGTAACATGAGATAAGGGTTTTTTTAACTAGGTGTGGAACTATTAGGGTTAACCTTGACTTCCAAATATGAGAAGAAGAAATAGAACTCGGCAAGTAGACTTCTGTCAATAAGAGTTTGAAAACTGTTGGGGCAAAGAGAATAGCCAAAGATTGAAAAATGAATTGAAGATATACTCTGATTTGAAGAGGAAAAATGAATTGGAAAGGCTAAGCCAAATCTAGAAAAATGATCAGGGGCATTTTCATCACTCATGAGCATTCATCTATTTATTAAACTTTGCATCTGCACCGTGTCAGCAAGCATTTGCATAATTCATGAGTATTTGTATTTTCAATATTCCATGAGCATCTGCATTCTATCTTTACAAGTACATCCTTCATAGATATTTGCAATCGCATCATCTCAAGTAAGTGCATCATTTCTAGGAACATTGCATCTTCATTGTAGCTGCAATTACCCCATTTATGAACCACTTACATGAACATGATTCGTAGGGACATTGGCATCTGCATTTAGAAGAATTTGCATCAATCCAAGATATCTGTATCATTTCAAGAAGCATTTGCATCAATCCAATATATTTGCATTTACACATGAAGCATTTGCATCCTCTCTCAAATCCTTCAAGTTAATTTCATGCTTTTCAAATTTTTGGTTCCATCCAGATCGTTTTCAAATTTCAGGTTTCACCCATGCCTTTAATCTCTGGTTCCATCCAGATCATTTTCAAATTTCTGGTTTCATCGATGCCTTTAATTTCTGGTTCCATCCAGATCAATTTCAAATTTTTTGTTTCACCCATACTTTTAATCTCTGGTTTCATCCAGATCTTTTACAAATTTTTGGTTTCACCCAAGCTTTTTAATCTCTGGTTTCATCCAAATCTTTTTCAATTTTCTGGTTTCATCCATGCCTTTTTAATCTCTAGTTTCATCCAGATCTTTCTCAATTATCTGGTTTCATCCATATCATTTCAACTTCTGGTTTATCCGGATCTTTTCAATTTCTGGTTTCATCCAAATCTTTTCAATTTTCGGTTTCATCCATACGGGTAAGGCATTCGGGCACCATTTTTAAGACCTTCGAGCATAATTTTTCATCACGGGATCTTTTTTAATTTTTTGGTTTCACCCATGCTTTTTAATCTCTAGTTTCATCCAGATCTTTTTCAATTTTTTGTTTCACCCACGCTTTTCAATTTCTGGTTCTATCCAGATCATTTTCAAATTTCTAGTTTCACCCATGTTATCTCAATTTTCTGGTTTCATTCAGATCTCTTTCAATTTTCTGGTTTCACCCATGCCTTTTAAATCTCTGGTTTCATCCAAATCTTTTCAATTTTCGGTTTCATCCATGCGGGTAAGGCATTCGGGCACCATTTTTAAGACCTTCGAGCATAATTTTTCATCACGGGTAAAGCCTCCGGGCACCATTTTTAAAGACCTTCAGGCACCATTTTAAAGACCTTCGGGCACCATTTTTAAGACCTTCGAGCACCATTTTTAAAGACCTTTCGGCACCATTTTTAAAGACCTTCGGGCACCATTTTTAAGACCTTCGGGCAAAATTTGTCAAATCACGGGTAAAGCCTTCGGGCACCATTTTTAAAGATCTTCGGGCACCATTTTTAAAGACCTTCGGGCACCATTTTAATAAGCTTCAGGCACCATTTTTAAAGACGTTCGGGTACCATTTTAAAGACCTTCGGGCACATTTTTAAAGATCTTCGGGCACCATTTTAAAGACCTTCAGGCACCATTTTAAAGACCTCCGGGCACCATTTTAAAGACCTTCGAGCACCATTTCTAAAGACCTTCGGGCACATTTTTAAAGATCTTCGGGCACCATTTTTAAAAACCTTCGGGCACCATTTTAAAGACCTTCGGGCACCATTTTTAAAAACCTTCGGGACTATTTTAAAGACCTTCGGGCACCATTTTTAAAGACCTTCGGACACCATTTTTAAAGACCTTAGGGCACCATTTTAAAGACCTTCGGGCACCATTTTTAAAGACCTTTGTGCACCATTTTTAAGACCTCCGGGTACCATTCTTAAGACCTTCGGGCATAATTTTTTCTTTTAAAATCGAACCCGTTTCCTTAAGACGGGTCGAGCCTTGATTAGTCAGGGAATTCAATTTAAGGACAAAATCTTCAATTGACAGTATTTTGAAATAAAAAATGAAGGAAATGAAAAAATGAAAAAGAAAACCCCTTCCTTTTTTCTTCACATGTGATTTCACTAACCGTACAAAATTAGTGTTTGTTTATCTTTTCCTGATTCCTGATTCTCAGCAATAGCCAAAGAGGGGCAGCTGTAGATACCTAATTTTGTCTGGACCCCTAAATCAGGTACATTTTCTTCCTAAATTGATGTTTCAGAATACTAAAAGGCTTTTCTCACCCTACAGGTGGTACTCCGAGGCTTAGTCTAAGAAAGCAGATAGAAAAAGTCAAACTTAACACAAAAAAAAGTCAACCCAAAAAAAGTCAATCCTGAAAAAGTCAACCCCAAAAAAAACAACTACTAAAAAAGTCAACCCTTTTTTAAAATCAAGATTTGAGGTTCAATTGAAAAACGGTGAAAGAATTTTGATAATCCGAGGTCTATATTGAAAGATATGGAGTTCGAAAGTTGGGTTACGAGATTCAGTAGAAAGAAAACTCTAATTCGGGAAATTTAGGGAAAACTGCTTAAACGATCAAATTGGTCAGAATTGAAGGTCTCAAATAAAAGATAAGCATTGACTACGAGTAATGGAGAAGCTACTTGGAAGAAAAACTGATAGAAAAGTCAATTCGGAAGAAAATCGAGAATTAGGGTTTTTAGGTGGATTTCGGTGAAATTTGGAAGAATTACAGAAATGGCCCAATTCGGTAGATCTAAAGCCCTTAATTAATGAGAAATGATTACACAAGGATAGGACAAGGCTCAGTTTGAAGAAACTCTGAAAATCAGACTTGTTTTGAGCAAAACCGGGTTTCGAAGGCAAAAAGGCAAAATTGGAAAATATGGGAAAAATACCAAATGAACTCCAAAAATTTTGAAAATTTTCAAACTTCATTCTTAAATCATTTTGAATAGATTGGTAAAAGAAAATCTTTATTCGGAGTTTGTTTGCAAAATGGCCAAATACCGGGTCTCTTGTGTAGTAATTCAAGCAGATAAATCCCAGAAAAATAGCAAACAAGTTCCAAAAATTCTGAAAACTTGTAAATCTCATTTTTAAATTATTTGGAAGAGATTGGAGAAATAAAATCTTGATTCGGCGTTCGTTTGCAAAATGGCCAAATCCCAGGTCCCCTTTGCAGTAATTCAAGCAGATAAATCCTGAAAAAATAGTAAACGAGCTCCAAAAATTATGAAAACTTCCAGATCACATTTTAAAATTATTTGAAAGAGATTGGTGAAGAAAAATCTGGATTCGGAGCTCGTTTAAAAAATGGTAAAGTTCGAGTGCCTAAAAGGGGTAATAAATAAATCTGAAATAAATAGCAAATGGACTCAAAAAATTTTGAAAACTTCCAGAATTCAATTTTTTTATTATTTTGGAAGTATTGAAAAAATAAAAATCGAATTTGGAGTCCGTTGCTATTTATTTAGGTTCGGGGGGCAAAAAGGTTATTTCACCAAAGAAACCAAAAAGGGCAAATTTGTAATTGATGAAAATATGAAAGAATGAGGAATTGCTGGGATTTTTCTTCCCTTGGTCAGCCAACATAGAGGAGAAGAAGGAAGCTTGAACAATTTAATTCTCGAGTCACTAACAAGCCACATGCTACCAGTAACACCTTGCAAATGGTCCCCCTTTCATCCAATGGCTTAGGTGCCTTGTAGGAAATTTGAATGCACCATCCAATGGCCAATTTTAAATGCCAAGATGACATTTTTATTTTTCATAAAAGAACCCTCATCTAATGGCCAGGAATGGAAGAAAAAAGATGAGCACAATTCATCCAAGGGTAAGCATCCATTCGATTAAGCAAGAGAGTGCATGGGATTATCTCTTTTCATCCAATGGCTTAGGCCATCTACAAGGGCTGAGTATTGAGATGGAAAGACTTCATGATCTTGGCAAGACCAAGTGATTATGGTTAGGTGAGAGGCTATGCCCATTTGATACCAACCATGGAGCTTAACTTTCCTTGTTTTACTTACTAGTTTTGCTTGTTATTTGTTTTGCATGTCTATGTTAAATTTTTTTATATGTTCTTTACATTATTTTCTAAGCTATATTTACTTATATATTTCTACTCCATGCTTAATAACTTTCCCTTGCATATTCGGCCATTGTGTTCATATGCTCATGTTGTGCATTTTTTTCCTGTATCATGTCTTATATTATCAACATGTTTGTATTTTCTTTATTTTGTTCCATGACCATTCGGCAACTCCATTTTTGTATGTTTTGCATGTGCATTGTCCTTTTGCTTCTTAACTTGTTTGCATCTCCATGCCATGAACTTGTACATTTTGATTTTAGTAAGCCATGTGCTTATAAAAATGCTATGATAAAATGCCATCATTTTGTTACATGGCCATTCGGCTACTCCATATTGATATGCCTTGCATGTGTATTTTCACCTTGTTTCTTGACTTGTTTGCATCTCCATGCCATGAGCTTATACATTTTGATTTTAGTATATCATATGCTTTATGAAAATGTCATGACGTTATGCATCTTAATATGATTTGTCATGTACTTACGTCATTTACTAGATAGGATTGCATTAGAGCATCATGTAGCTACATTTGGCCTCTTCATGCATCCCTTGCCTTTTCATGTATTTGCATTTTGTTTAGGTAACATGCTTTGCATTATCATATCTTGAAATTGTGTATTAGTTGTTGTTGGTTCCAGCACTAACATTAGTTTCATTGGTCATTATATGTTCATAGTATTGCTATGCATGTTCATTACATTTAGGTCTAGGCCATATTGGTGTTGCCATGCATATTGGGTCTTAAATCACATTGGTATTATCATGCATTACTATGCTATTTAGGTTTTAGGTTACATTAGCATTTTCATGCATATTCATAACATATTAGGTCCAAGTCATATTTGCATTATCAAGCATTGCATGCATATTGAGTTAGGATAGCATTTATTGCCATGCAAACTCATGCTAGGCATTTAGGTTATCTTGAATTGTCATGCATTTCCTTTACCATTTAGACCTTTAGACCATGCATTTCATACATTTCATTTGCTTTATGTTCATGCATTCCATGTCATTGCCACGTGATTTATGACTTAGGCCAATCAATGGCTCAAAGTCATGCTCCCTTGTGCATACTTGTGAAAAATTAAAGAGTTGTCAAATAGATTATTCTATTTTTGTGATGTTTTTACTTAGCCAATTTTTATCCAAGGTTTTTAAATGTTTTAGCTACTGTCCTTAGGTCTTTAGGATGACCTCCAACAATTTCTACTTTAATTTTTGAATGAATTTATCAAAGGCAAAAATGTGTTTTGACAAAACATTTTTTTTTACCTAGTACTCGAACTTCTCTGATTTTTCTGGGTAGTCATATTTAATCAGAAAATTAAGCCATTTTTTTATCGTGTAGTTTTACATGTTCTGAGTTTAGATTTGTTTGAATTTTTAAAAATAGGCAAAAAAATCGTGTGACAAAACCGGACAGTAGAGGCAAATTTGAAATCAAAAGAGGAATAATGGTTGAATTCGGCTAAGGCATTTAGAGGGGGTTGGTTAGAAGATTTAGTTACTGTCTTAGGGTAGTTTCTAAGGCTTTTTAAACTTTAAAAATGATTTTATAAATCTTGGGTTAAGGGTAGTTAAGTCCAAAATTTTAAACTTAGGAAATTAGAGTCATTTTAAAAGGTTTGGTAAGGGTTTTAAGTTTTATTCAAGTTTTCCTCAAAATTGTTTTCAAACAATCACAAAGTTTTGTTTTTTTTAGAAAATCCAATTTGACATATTTTCCTATGGTAGCTGGATATGTTTTTAGATATACGGATTTCTTTATTTAGAGGAAAAAATTCATTTTCATGTATTGCATTTTCCATGTTCATGCATTTTATTTAAATATGTGATTTTTGCTACGATATTTCCCATGGTATTATTATTATTTTAATTTACATTTTATGATCTTATATTTGTTTACCATATGATTTTGAATGCTTCATGATATCCTATGCTTTTTATTTAGTTATTTTTGTCATATTGTTTAGCATATACTATGTTCATGCATTATTATTTTTATTTTTCATTTTCATGCATATTATATGTTAGCATTATTTTAATTTCATGTCATTTCTTGTCATTTAGATCATATTCCATGTCACTTAGGTTATTTTATTTATAACATGCCATGTCATTTAAAATTTACCATATCATTTAAAATTGCCATGTCATTTAAATCATTTTATCTTATTTAGAATATACCATGATACTTAGGATTTTTTATTTTACCTAGAATATACTATGTCATTTAAATTATGTCATATCATTTAGGTTGCATTATATTATCTAGACTTTGCCATGTCATTTTATTTATGTCATACATGTTCATGTTCATATTTTTAAATGTTTTGAAAAAGATAATGATTTTCAATAAAAATAAAGATATTCCCTAGTTAAAATAATTCATGAATTCTCTACCGAGTTTGCTGGAGGGAATA
Source organism: Fremontodendron californicum (assembly GCA_030761205.1). Taxonomy (NCBI): domain Eukaryota; kingdom Viridiplantae; phylum Streptophyta; class Magnoliopsida; order Malvales; family Malvaceae; genus Fremontodendron; species Fremontodendron californicum. Next base: position 10,155,331 of record JAULJL010000037.1, read on the forward strand.
TCATCAATTATCATCAATAAATGAATATCTTTCTTTCAAAAAACGAGAATGATTCGGAAAGTTTTCTAAATGAATAAACATTTATATATTTTGCCGATTTTGTTGGGAAATGTAGGAAAATTTTGAATTAATAAATTCCGGATCATTTTCAATTAAAAATGGAATTATTTTTCTTAAAATTGCGAATTAACTTGAAATACTAAATTAAAAACCAACTTTTTACCAAGACTTGAGATAACACACGATTAATAAGGTACCGATTTATATGGGCGTTGTGGGGGTGCTAATCCTTCCTCGTACGTAACCGACTCCCGAACCCGCTTCTTTGATTTCTCTGGTTTATAACGCAGACTTGAAATTGGTTTAAAAATGTTTTAATTGATTTTAAAATGTTTTATAAAATTGGTTTTAATAGGTGGCCGATCACATCTAGCTAAAAAAGATTGGTGGCAACTCCATGTCTTTTTACGAGGCCGTTTTCATACCCTCGGCCTTTTATTTCAATCTAGAGGAATTAAATCGTCTTTTCCTCTGCTCCTGTTTCCCCCTCACTCGAACGGGTCTCCGCAATCGGGATCATGTATCGACACCTTCGTTTTTCTAGAGGAATTAAGTCGACTTTTCCTCTTTTTTTTTTAATGTCAAGCCTAACGAATAATAAAGTCTTACGATGAGACTTGTTGTTGTTATTTTATTTAGGTTGCGACAATGACCATATGATCTGATTGCTGAAATGATTGCTTTCCATGAAAATGTCTATGCCACCATTCCCATAAACAAAGAAGAAACCTCCTTCATTATTCAGAACAGATTTCAGCACATTTTCATAGGCAACCATTTGTTCTGTATTAAGCTGTCTTAGCAGCTTTTCATGCTCTTGCTGAAGATCATTTGTGTTGTAGTCCAATCCCTCCAACAATAATTGGTTGATAGAAGACTGATTGAGATTAAGAGGTAATGTTGGGAGATTAAACTTTGTTATCGTTGTAGAGTTTGCATTGAACAATAACTCTAAAGCAGTGAGAGTGTACTCTTTGATTTGTTGTTCTGGGAAGACATAATTTTGAAAACAACACACCTTTTGTAGCTGGCATTGAATATCTTCTGACATAGCTTTCCAGTGTTTGTCTCATAAACTCAAGGCATCTGCAACTTCACAAAAAATTATGATAGTTGTGAAAAGTTGTCTCAACTGTGATGCTGTGGCCAATTGAGATGCTTGTGTCAATGCATCATCCCATTCTTTATCATTGCCTAATAAACCAAGTGCATTGCAAGCTTCTTGGATGGTCGGATACAAAATACCATCAACTGTTCGAATTTCCTCATAACTTTGCGGACCATTAACAACATTGAGCAATATACGTAAAAAAATATAGCTCTTCTGAAGCCGGATGAACATAACTAATCCTACTATAGAAACTAATTTTGTCCGGACCACTAAATCAGTTATGTTTTCTTCCTAAATTGATGTTTCAGAATGCAAACTGTTCGAATTTCCTCATAACTTTGCGGACCATTAACAACATTGAGCAATATACGTAAAAAAAATATAGCTCTTCTGAAGCCGGATGAACATAACTAATCCTACTATAGAAACCTAATTTTGTCCGGACCACTAAATCAGTTATGTTTTCTTCCTAAATTGATGTTTCAGAATGCAAAAAAGCTTTTCTCATCCTGCAGGTGGTACTCCTTGACTTAGTTTAAGAAAGCAGACATAAAAAGTCAAACTTGAAAAAGTCAACCTCAAAAAAGTCAATCCCAAAAAGTCAACTACTGAAAAAGTCAACCCACTTTCAAAATCAAGATTCAAAGTTCAATTGAAAAATGGTGAAAGAATTTTGATAATCCGAGGTCTACATTGAAAGATATGGAGTTCGAAAGTTGGGTTACGGAGATTCAGTAGAAAGGAAACCTTAGTTCAGAAAATTTGGGGAAAAGTGCTTAAAGGATCAAATTGGTCGAAATTGGAGGTTCCAAATGAAAGATAAGCACTGACTACGAGTAATGGAAAAGCTACTTTGAAGAAAAACTGAAGGAAAAGCCAATTCGGAAGAAAATCGAGAATTAGGGTTTTTAGTGAATTTTGGTGAAATTATGGAAAATTGCAAAAATGGCCCGATTCGGTAAAACTAAAGCCCCTAATTGATGAGGAGTGAGTAAACAAGGATAGCCCAAGGCTCAGTTTGAAGAAATTCCGAGAAAAGAGCCGAATGGAGGAAAAACAGAAAAACGGAAAAACGAGGAAATTCCCGATAGTAAAAAAAGGAAAAATCAAATCGAAGAGGAATTTGATTGTAAAAATTAGGCATTTTCGGACCAACTCCAATTCAATATATGACAAAGGCACAGAAAAAGAAAATCTGAAAATTGGACTTGTTTTGAGCAAAACTGAGCTTGGGAGACAAAAGGGCAAAATTGGAAAATTCAGGAAAAATAGCAAATGAGCTCCAAAAATTCTGAAAATATGCAGATCTCATTATTAAATCATTTGAAAGAGATTGGCAAAGAAAAATCTGAATTCGAAGCTTGTTTACAAAATGGCAAAATCTCGGATCCACTATGTTGAAATTCAAGAAGATAAATCCCGAAAAAATAGTAAATGAGTTCCAAAAATTTTGAAAATTTGCAGATCTCATTTTTAAATTATGTTGAAGAGATTGGCGAAAGAAGATATTTGGTGGGTTTCTATTGATTTTAGTTTTAAAATAAGTGTTTTTAAGCTTTCTCTTCAAGTTTTTCTTTGATAACATTTCTTGAAAAATTATGAAAACCAATTTTTTTACTTGATTTCTAGAGGTAGCCGAATGGGCAGTTTTTGTTTCATTGTTGTTTTTTTTTTTTTATTTCATGTTGTCTGTGAGGTCTAGCATATTTTGATGTTCTACATTTTTATAAAAATAACAAAAACATGGAGTTTGTCTTGATCTTTTTACTTACTTACCACTATTTTTGATTCTTTCATCTTGTATTCATGTTTACTTTCATTGTTTTCCATTTTTTAATTTTTTGTTTTCGACATGTTTGAGTTGTTCATGATTTGCATTTTACTATACTATGTGTTTGTGAAAATGTCTAGTTGTGTTCAAGCCTTTACTTCATGTTTGCATGTTTTAGCATTTTTCTTTTTAGTATGTCATGTGTTTGTGAAAATGTCCATGCTAGAATACCATCTTTGTGAGCTCATGTCCATTTGGCTACCCTCCATTTTCATTATTTGTATGTGCATTTTCATCTTGCTTGTTGACTTGTTTGCATTTCCTTGCCATGATTTTTTGTATCTTGACTTAGCATGCTATGTGTTGGTGTTATTGCCATGCATTTTTTAGATATAGGTCTCATTAGCAGTGCCATGCATTTCATGCATGTTTAGACTTAGGTTGCATTTATTGTCATGCAAGTTCATGTTAGGTCTAGGCCATATTCTTTATGCCATGCATTTTCCATGTCATTTAGGTTTTAAATCATGCATTTCATGCATTCAATTTGCTGTATGTTCATGCATATCATATCATGCCACATGATTTATGACTTAGGCCAATCAATGGCTCAAAGTCATGCTCACTTGAGTATACTTGTGGAAAATTAAAGAGTTGTCAAATTGATTATTCTACCTTTGTGATTTTTTTTACTTAGCCAATTTTTGTCTAAATTTTTAAAAGTTTTAGCTACTGTTTTTAAGTCCTTAGGAGAGTCTCCAACATTTTTACTTTGATTTTTAAATGATTTTATTAAAGGCAAAAAAATGTGTTTTGGCAAAACAATTTTTCACCTAGTGTTCTAAATTTCCCTATTTTTTTGGGAAGTTATCTTTAATAATAAAAGTAAGCCAAATTTTTTCCGTGTAGTTCTACATGTTCTAAGTCTCCAGTATTTTTTTTAGATTTTTAGGAAATTTTAAAATAGGTTAAAAATCGTGATTTAAAATTGGATAGTGGAGTCAGATTTGAATTTGAGGGAAAATTAATTTTCTGTTTTGGCTAAGTTACTTAGAAGTGGCTAATTAGGAACTTTAGCTACTGTATTAATGTAGTTTCTAAGCCATTTTAAACTTAAAAAATGATTTTATAAAGCTCGGGTCAAGGGTGGTCAAGTTTGGGTTTTCAAACTTAGGAATTAGAGCCTTTTTCAAAGGGAATTCGGCCATGAATTATTTTTCATCCAAGATTTTTAAAATTGTTTTCAAACAATCACAAAGTGTTTTTTTTTTCCTTTTAGAAAATTAATTTGATGTCTTTTTCTAAGGTAACCAGATATCTTTTTAGGTATACGGATTTCCTTATTTAAAAGAAAAAAATACACTTTCATGCATTGCATTTTTCATGTTCATGCATACTATATAATATGTGATTTTTGCTATGATAATTTCTATGATATTGTTATCATTTTGATTTATATTTTATGGTATTACATTGTTTGTATATAGTTTTGAATTTTTCATGTTATCCTATGCTTTTTATTTAGTCATTTATTTTTGTCACATCATTTAGCATTTACTATGTTCATGCATTATTATTTTTATTTTCATGCATATTGCATGATAACATTGTTCTATGTTACATATCATTCTATGTCATTTTAATAATGTCATTTCATTTAGAATATGTTATGTTACTTAGGTTATTTCATTTCATTTAGAATATATTATGATACTTAGGTTATATCATTTCATTTAGAATATGCTATGCCATTTAAATTATATCATGCCATTTAGGTTGCATTATATTATCTAGACTTTGCTATGTCATTTTATTTATGTCACACATGTTCATATTCATTTTTTAATGTTTTTTTAAAAAAGGATAATGATTTTAAATAAAAATAAAAATATTCCTGAGTTAAAATAATTCATGAGTTCTCTATCGGGTTTGCTGGAGGGAATATCATCAATTATCACTAATAAAGGAATATCTTTCTTTCAAAAAACGAGAATGATTTGAAAAGTTTTCCAAATAAATAAAAATTTCTATATTTTGCTGATTTTGTCGGGGAATGATGGAGACTCAATTAAGAGTTGTAAACCCAAGTGCAGGTTATGTTCAAGTAATAAATTCTCGGGTGTCCGAGGTCGAACCACAGGGAAGCGTATTAGTAAGTATAAGTTTATAAATATATAAGACAAAGAAAGTAAACAAGATATTAGGGAATCAACCACAAAATAAGATAAACAAGATATTAGAGAACAAAATAAACAAAATATAAAAGAAATTAAACAAGATATAAAAAAAAAAACAATAAGAAAAGATGTTGAGGTTAGAGAATTCACTCTTGGTGTTATGCTAAGATTAATCTTGTTTTATTACACAATTGAAATCCACACACAAAGGAGGTTCCAATCGGAAGGTTTAGCAATTCAGTCCAAATTGTCCAACGTCCATAGCATATGATATTATGTTCATTTGGTGTCCTCAAAACTCATAAAAAGAGTCCAAGCATTCCTTATGCCAAGGTATATGTCTACAACAAATCAAGGTTATGAAACCAAGCATTTACTGTGCCATTTTCATTGTCAATAATGAATCAAGATCTCTACTTTGCAAGTATGATTTTAAACCAAAAGAAAATATTATCTATACTAGTGTTTATAAATGATGATTCATTTTAGCTCATGTTTAAGAGACTAACCTTAGCATTTACCAAGAGCTTCACCTCATCACCTCAACAATATGATTAGCAACACATACTAAAAATGAAAAGAAATGTAAGAAGCATAAGTAAATAAAGAAAAAGAAAACTAGAGAAAGGAAAAAAGAAGAAAACTTAGAGAAATTTTTTACAATGGCTAATATCCTACCAATGTATAATTGTATGCTAATACTCATCCAAGGCCCTCTATTTATACACATTTTGGAGAGCTAAATGACAAGAGACAAGCTTTATAAATTTCAAAGGTAGGTATAATAGGTGGGTGCATTTTTCTAACAATTTTCGTCATATTGTATGACAATTCTGATCAGCCAGTTTGATGGTCGATTTTGTCAATGTTGGAGGCTCGATCTGATAAAATGGTCTTCTAGAAAAATATACCCCTATCAGTTACGGATCCATAGCCGTTGGAATCAGATCATTTGCTCACGTGTATCGGACGATATGGTCAAAATACCAAAACGGTGCAGAACAGACGTCATTGCACATCAGCCAACTTGATGGTTGATTTCGCTAGGGAAAACGACTCCGTTTCAAGAAGTGTAAAACATGAAAAAGATAGATATGCCTCTTAGCTTTGCACTGTTAAAATTTCAGCCTTATTGCTTCAGTGAAACTCCAGATATAGCTGATATGGCAAAAGATGTCGGAACTGGAACTGAATTGGATTTGCCCTTAATTCTTTATTTAACCTAGTAATCTGAAATCACTCAAAGAAACTCGTGAAAAACACCAAATTACATAAAAATATAAAATATCATAAACACAATTAGACTAAGCAATAATAACTCGTATTTGACACAAAACAATAATAAAACATAACTAAAAACTATATAATTATACGAGTTATCACACCCCCACACTTAGATTGTTGCTAGTCCCTAGCAACGACTCAATAAAAATAAAATAAGAAAAATCTAATCTAATCCATTTTCGTAGGAAATCACGGTGGCACTTAGCATGTGACACAAGCCTTTAAACCCCTAGGTGTCCCTAGTGGACGAGTTTAGTCTCGTGAGGGTTTACTAGGACGATACCCACAAACATTGAAGACATGAGAAAAACTAAAAATAATAATTATAACTAATCCTTCCAATATAAATTAGAGATAATCATTGGACAAGTCTTAAAAACTAATCAATAGCTCAAAGAAATTCACAAAAAATCTTGCTTGAATATAAATAGTTTGAGTTAAGCCAATATTAACATAACATATTTCAATCAAAATAGTGTATATTCAAACTTAATCTCAACTTCTCACATGGGATACTCTCTTGATTTTCACTCTTTAAAGTAGTGGTAAAGTGTTTACACTCAATCAATCTCATGAAAACACTTCTACCATATGCTTGCTTGTCCACCTATTCTCCACTATTTAGATCATACAACTTCATAAATCAAGAGGTCTTTATTCAAGGTTGTAATGGGGCCAAAGGGTTATAATGTGGTTAAAGAACAAAAGGATAAAGATATCACAAAGGTTCCAAAGAGTTCATAGAGTTTAGAGACATAATAGGATCATACAAATAAAACTTCTCAAAATTCTTATAAAGAACATAATAACATAGGCTAAATATTCATGTTGAGCCTTTGCATCATTCTAACCAACTTTGTAACATCTTTTTCTAGAAGTTCAAGAGAAGATTTTTTTTTTTAATATGGGAATGTATTTGACAATGATCCCTTTCTTTTTCTCTTGACTTTTTCTTTTCTTTTCTTCCCCCACACTTATCTTTTGTTTCTAACCCAAATTTTCAACTAAAAATATCCCTTGTTTTTTTGCAATATGTCTCAAAATATATAATCCATCTTTAGAACAAGGGTAAGGATATAAGTATATTTAGGCTAGGTGTAAGTTGTGGTTACCAATAAAACAGCATATTTAATGTAGGCTCAAATTGGCTCACTAGTGGGGATGTTCTCTTGGAACATCAATAAGGGATGGCTGTTTGGCTCTGGTTATAATCCTAATGCCTCTATCATATTCATGTTGTCACATGTATCAATATAGTCTCAAACGGTTTAAAGCAAGTTCTAGAGAATCATGTAATCATAAGAGCACTCAAGAAAGAAATTAGATTGATTTGTATAATGCATCAATCATTATAGGCTCAAAAACTCACAAGGATGATTATACAAGTCAGATTAAGTCTAAACATGCTTCTTTCTCAATCAACATATCATATTAACATTGGCTCATAAAAATTAGTATCAAGCTTAATTCTCATGAAAATCTTCTCACTAATAACCAGTTTAGACCTATGCAATTCATATCTCATCATTGTATTAAAAAAGAACTAAAACACACTAAAAAATAATAATAATAATAATAATAATAATAATAAAGACTCATAAAAAAATAGTAGACAAAAATAAAAGAAATCCTAAATCATTCCCCCCACACTTAATTCTTACATTGTCCTCAATGTAAGTCTATTAACCCAAATGAAAGAATCATGTGTAAGAGAAAAGAACTAATAACATAAGAATAGGAATAACTAGACTCAAAACAAACTCATGCAACCTAAATAATCCTAAAATACTAAACAAAAATTAACAAGTAAACATAAAAAGATTAAAATCAAACTGACAAGGTATGTCTCAAGTCTCCCTTACTCAGACCTTGTTCAGAATGAATACTTCTAAATGTCTTAAAACACAACAAATTTTTTTTTTTTTTAGTAGGGGGCAAGGGACATATTACCTGCAGAGATTGCTAACCACTTATTATAACTGAGACACAACAAACAAAATGTTAGATAATGTCACAAAGACAAAGTGCAATCCACTCCTTGCTCGTCTATATCTCTTTTTCTTTTTCCGAGCGTTTGCGAAACAACCGTAGTAGATAAATACTCATAAGCTTGAGCTTTTTGAGTAAATCTTCAATGGTTGTAGTAGAAATTATGGTTCTCCTTGCCTCTGAAAACATGAATCCATTTTCCACAGCATTATCTAAATATGAAAGCAAATTACTAAAATAACCATTAACATTAAGCAAACCAATGGGTTTCTTATTTGTGACCAAAGATGACCAAGAAGCCACGCAAGCTATTTCTTCCAATGTACCCAGACCTCCTGGTAAAGCAATGAATGCATCGGCAGAATGGTACATGATTGTTATCCGTTCAGGGATACTCCAGACTTGTATTTCCTTACCCACGGTAGGTCCACAAAAACTTGTGAATAGTTTTGGCACGATTCCTAGAACTGGACTTCCTCCGGCGTGTGCTGCTGTAGCGACTGCTCCCATTAGACCCGTACTACCGCCTCCATAAATCAACTGGATCTTTTGTTGGGCAAGTATTACTCCAACTCTTATGGCTTCATCAGCGAATATGTTATTTTTCCCTGGATAAGCACCTCCAAAGACACAAATTTTTTTAATGCGCTGGGACGAAGTGCTTTCCATTTTTTTCTTTTTCGAGTGCCTGAAAGAGAATGAGTACATGGTGTAATATATAGAGGACTGAGTAGTGAATCAGACAAGAGTAATAATGTCGCCGAAAGTGTATCTGACCTGTCAGAAGAAAATGTTAACCTAACAAAAGATTTTTGCGTGATTTCAGGAAGAAAATCAAAAAGAGAAGAAAAATCAACCGTAAAAGTCAAAAGTAATAATGTCGCCGAAAGTGTATTTGGCATCTTCCTCTGGTTTTACGTCCAGAAACGGCTTAAACGCCTTCTATGAGTCGAGGATATGCTTCCCATCCAGTTTTCTTTCAAGCTGGCAAACAGGGTCTTTTATCATCAGATTCCCAAGATGTTGCCATTCCCTTTGGAATTGCGGCCATAAATCAAGAATTTCTCTCTGTACGTCTCCACTAGGATGCGTCTCAAGAGAAAGTTGGATATTACCCAAATTCTCCTTACTCAGTCCATCCTTAATGAATTCAATTTTATCATCTCGATTAGAGGACGGAATCCCAATAGAACGACATTTACCGTTACACGTCCATCGTGCACATTTGTGGCAATTTGAACTCATGCGCTTTGCTCGTCGCTTCTTTGTAAAAGTGCTTCTACCTGTACCTTCTTGTAGTTCATCAAGATGTGAAGAAATTTTGACTGGAAAAGTTTCATTCTCACCCAAAAAGGAATATTTTAGCTCGGATGGCAATGGTTTTAAATCCAGCTTGGGTGGTTCAATAGTTGATGGTACAGTGACATTTGTGAGTGATGGAAGTTCCTCAAACTTTTGTTTCCAACGATGCTTATCCTGAAAAGAATTTAACAAAGAATCAGTGTGTGAAATTTCTGAAGCATTATCAAACTCACATTCAATTAAATAAGCTTCTAAAGGATCATGGAATGTGGTAGTGGTGAGATGTTCACGAACAAGTTCTTCAATGAAATCCACTTCATATACTTCTGAATCATCACCAGGTTGCTTGCAAGTGTTGAACACATTTAATTCTAAAGTCATATTTCCAAAAGAAATGTTCAACATACCATTCCTGCAATTTATCAAAGCATTAGAAGTTGCAAGAAATGGACGGCCTAATATAACAGGAATTTGAACATTTGGATTTGAAACAGGATGTGTATCCAAAACAATAAAATCAACAGGGAAGTAAAAATTATCGATTTGAACCAAAACATCTTCAACTATCCCACGAGGAATTTTTACAGAACGATCAGCTAGTTGAAGTGTAACAGGTGTTTCCTTGAGTTCACCTAAACCTAACTGTTGATAAACAGAAAAAGGCAAAAGATTAACACTAGCACCAAGATCAAGCAATGCACGTTCTATTCTAGTGTTTCCAATGATGCATGAGATTGTTGGACATCCAGGATCTTTGAGTTTTGGTGGAGTAAGGTGCTGAATGATTGAGCTCACACTTTCCGTCAGAAATGCTTTCTTTTGTACATTATGTTTCCTTTTAACTGTGCACATGTCCTTCAAAAATTTAGCATAAGATGGAACTTGTTTGATTGCATCCAATAAAGGAATGTTAATCTTAACTTGTTTGAAAAGTTCATAAATTTCTGCATTTTGATTCAAATTCTTTATTGTTTGCAACCTTTGAGGAAAAAGAGCAGGATGCATACCTTTTTCTTTGTCCAAATTTTCAAGAAGTTCAAACTTACCATCATCCTTACCATTACTTTTCGGAGGGAAAGGAGGATCTTGGTCTTTTGATGGAATGTTTTTGTCAATTGCCTTTCCACTTCGAAGAGTTGTGATAGAACTGGCATTTTCCTGTTGAGTTTCATTGGAGCAAGAAACAAGACATTGAGTAGAAGGGTTAGGCTGAGGTTGAGCAGGAAACTTACCTTTTTCTTGAGTGCGTAATGAAGCTGTCAATGTGGACAAGGTGTTTTTGATCTCATTGATGTCCTGTGAAGTTTGGTTATTCACATTTGCTTGTGTTTGCATGAATGCTTGCAATGTCTCTTCCAAGGTTTGTACACGTGAAGGTTGATAGGAAAAAGTGTTGCCCGGCTTTTGAGATTGTGGTACCTGAACATGATTATTATTCCGCCAACTGAAGTTGGGATGATTTCTCCATTCAGGGTTATACGTTTCAGAGTAAGGAGAAGGAAAATGCTTTTTAAATGTGTTTATGGAATTTACTTGATCATGCAACGCTTCTTTAAGAATGGGAATGTTTGGACATTCAGAAGTGGGGTGTCCCATGATTTCACAAATTCCACAACTTTCTTCATTTTTAACCGTTTTGACTTCTTTTACTTCTCTAAGTTCCATGGCTTCAATCTTTCTAGCCAAATTAGCTACTTTAGCTTTTATCTCATCTTCTTGACTAAAATGATATTTACCTCTGTTAGAAAAAAGATTAGATCTATTGGAACTTTCAGAGGAATTATCTGTGTGCCAGGCTTGAGAGTTATCTGCCAAATGGTCTAGGTAGTCAAAGGCTTCTTCAGGTTCTTTTTCTAGAAACTCACCGTTACACATTGTTTCAACAAATTGTTTAGTTTCGGGAGTTAAACTTTCATAAAAGAAACTAATAAGACGCCATTTTTCAAAACCATGATGTGGACAAGAACTTAACAAATCTTTAAAACGCTCCCAGCACTGAAAAAATGCTTCATTTTGATTTTGATTGAAATTTTGAATCTGTCTTTTCAAAGCAGTAGTTTTATGTGCTGGGAAAAATTTCTTTAGAAACTCAGTTTGTAATTCTTGCCATGTGCCAATTGACCTTGGTTTTAAATTATGAAGCCAAATTTTTGCTTTATCTTTTAAAGAAAAAGGAAATAATTTTAGCTTGACAATTTCATTTGTACATTGTTGGTCATTAAAGGTGACACATACATCTTCGAAGTCTTTTAGAAACGAGTAAGCACTTTCCGATTCTAACCCATGGAAATTTGGAAGCAAAGCTATCATACCTGGTTTAAAACGAAAGTTGTTTGCATTGAGAGGAAAAATAAAACAAGAGGGTGATGAGCTTCGAGTTGGTTGCAAGTAGTCACGCATGGTGCGTACTTGTCTGTTCTCATCTTCAGCATGAACACTTTCATTGTCAGCCATGGTAGGAGTTGTATTAGAAAGATTACCTGAAAAAGTTTCACAATAAAATCTAACTAAACGACGAGATCTAAAATCACGTCGCCAAACAAGCATAAAACAAAGTTAATATACAGATAATATATTTATATAAATATAAACTTTACAATATAAATATAAATATATAGAAAATTAGGCGGTATAACCAGCCAATAAAAATAAATATACTAAATTAGGCGGTATAACCAGCCAATAAAAATAAATATACAAATTAGGCGGTATAACCAGAAAAATAAAAATAAAAATAAATATACTTATAAACTTATGTACTTAGTATTGCTTCCCCGGCAACGGTGCCAAAAACTTGATGGAGACTCAATTAAGAGTTGTAAACCCAAGTGCAGGTTATGTTCAAGTAATAAATTCTCGGGTGTCCGAGGTCGAACCACAGGGAAGCGTATTAGTAAGTATAAGTTTATAAATATATAAGACAAAGAAAGTAAACAAGATATTAGGGAATCAACAACAAAATAAGATAAACAAGATATTAGAGAACAAAATAAACAAAATATAAAAGAAATTAAACAAGATATAAAAAAAAAAAAAACAATAAGAAAAGATGTTGAGGTTAGAGAATCCACTCTTGGTGTTATGCTAAGATTAATCTTGTTTTATTACACAATTGAAATCCACACACAAAGGAGGTTCTAATCGGAAGGTTTAGCAATTCAGTCCAAATTGTCCAACGTCCATAGCATATGATATTATGTTCATTTGGTGTCCTCAAAACTCATAAAAAGAGTCCAAGCATTCCTTATGCCAAGGTATATGTCTACAACAAATCAAGGTTATGAAACCAAGCATTTACTGTGCCATTTTCATTGTCAATAATGAATCAAGATCTCTACTTTGCAAGTATGATTTTAAACCAAAAGAAAATATTATCTATACTAGTGTTTATAAATGATGATTCATTTTAGCTCATGTTTAAGAGACTAACCTTAGCATTTACCAAGAGCTTCACCTCATCACCTCAACAATATGATTAGCAACACATACTAAAAATGAAAAGAAATGTAAGAAGCATAAGTAAATAAAGAAAAAGAAAACTAGAGAAAGGAAAAAAGAAGAAAACTTAGAGAAATTTTTTACAATGGCTAATATCCTACCAATGTATAATTGTATGCTAATACTCATCCAAGGCCCTCTATTTATACACATTTTGGAGAGCTAAATGACAAGAGACAAGCTTTATAAATTTCAAAGGTAGGTATAATAGGTGGGTGCATTTTTCTAACAATTTTCGTCATATTGTATGACAATTCTGATCAGCCAGTTTGATGGTCGATTTTGTCAATGTTGGAGGCTCGATCTGATAAAATGGTCTTCTAGAAAAATATACCCCTATCAGTTACGGATCCATAGCCGTTAGAATCAGATCATTTGCTCACGTGTATCGGACGATATGGTCAAAATACCAAAATGGTGCAGAACAGACGTCATTGCACATCAGCCAACTTGATGGTTGATTTCGCTAGGGAAAACGACTCCGTTTCAAGAAGTGTAAAACATGAAAAAGATAGATATGCCTCTTAGCTTTGCACTGTTAAAATTTCAGCCTTATTGCTTCAGTGAAACTCCAGATATAGCTGATATGGCGAAAGATGTCGGAACTGGAACTGAATTGGATTTGCCCTTAATTCTTTATTTAACCTAGTAATCTGAAATCACTCAAAGAAACTCGTGAAAAACACCAAATTACATAAAAATATAAAATATCATAAACACAATTAGACTAAGCAATAATAACTCGTATTTGACACAAAACAATAATAAAACATAACTAAAAACTATATAATTATACGAGTTATCAGGGAATATAGGAAAATTTTGAATTAATAAATTTCGGATCATTTTCGATTAAAAATGGAATTATCTTTCTTTAAATTGGGAATTAATTTGAAATGCCAAATTTAAAATCGACTTTTTACCGAGACTTGAGATAACACACGATTAATAACGTACCATTTTATACGGGCATTGTAGGGGTGCTAATCCTTCCCCGCACGTAACCGAGTCCCGAACCCGATTCTTTGATTTTCTCTAGTTTAAAACGCAGACTTGAAATTGGTTTTTAAAATATTTTAATTAATTTTAAAATGTTTTACAAAACCGGTTTTAATAGGTGGCCAATCACACCTAGCCAAAAAAGATTGGTGGCGACTCCATGTCTTTTTCGAGGTCATTTTCAAACCTTCATTTTTCAAGAGGAATTAAGTCATCTTTTCCTTTGTTTTTCCAATGTCACGCTTAACGAGTAATAGAGTCTCGTGATGAGACTTGTTATTTTTTAGGTTACGACTGCTACTCAACCAGAATATTGTTCCAAACCAGTGTTCTGGAAACTCTGCAAAGGTTAAAGATCTTGCATTTTCAAATCGAGCTTTGGTATCCATCCATTGTATGAACTGAGTTTTTTCAACATTGGGTCTTTGAAGAATTTGCAACATGGATTCATCATCTCGAAAAGAAATTCTTTGTTGATTTGGGAGATGTATGCACAGCCTTTCAACCGCGAGATCTCTACAATGAATTTCAAACATAAAAAATTCTCCAGCAAGCTTCTTGTGCTGAAACATATGTGTAGTCTAAATAGTTTTGAATTTCATTGACTGTTTTTGTCGTTTGATGTCCATGTCTTCTCTAAGACAAAAGATTCTCTTCAAGCACAACTTTCACCTTATTAGGACCTTTACTGAGATACTTAAACAAATATTTGATCGATTTTGCTATGTTACAAAGTTCAACATTGATGTGACATTGAAACTTGACCAGCAATTGTACATTATGAGGAGTAATGTAGCGATTATCTACACGAAAACCAATCTTTGGATCAAGAAGGACAGAATTTGGCAGCTCTTTTCTTCTATAAATAGGAAATCCATCTTCTGGAATGATTGTTTGATTTTGATACTTTTTTTGGATAATGTTTGGTGCATTGTGATTTATTCATGCACGGAGCATTCGGTTTGAGTCTTCCGCATGGTCCATGGATCACAAACTCCAATACAGCTTTGTAGCCTGCTAGATCCATTTTCTGATCAGGTATTTCAGCGCTTATAATCTTGTCTACATCAGATGGAGAAAGGCATTTGGCATCCGTACACAGCCACAACAATATGTGCGCATGAGGTAGACCTTTTTTTTGGAACTCAACAGTATATACCACTGAAAGATAAAGAATAATAATACACAATCATGAGTTTCCTTCATTGTTCATAGGAAAAGGTAAAAATGGAAAGATGAAAGTGAATTTCAGAGCAAACAAACCTGCAGCAACACTTCCAAAATGTTTTTTTTTCACCAATTCATCCATAAAAAGTTGAAGCCATATCTTGAATGCACGTGCAATAATATCATGTCTATCTTGTGGTTATTTCTGGCCATTAATGATTTTCAGTGCTGCAATTATTTCTGGCCATTTAGCATTGTATGTGAATTTTAAAAATAAATTTGGATATCAAAAATGTCTGCAAGTCCACCATTGCATCCTAATAGTTTTGCATAAGATATCTCGGACCTGCTGTGCAGCTTGCTGGCAGAATGATCCGTTTCTCTACAGCGTTGGCATCTGTGTCACCTATCGTCAATGCGTCAACTATGCCTTGGAAAATATCATATCGTGATTTCTTTTGCTCTTTCTTGATGTATTCAAGCCGCATTCCTTCAATACTTGTGAAAGCATCAACTACAATTGATGAAACAATTTTCCTCCTTCAATTAAAGTCAATCCATTATCTAGTCATTGCTGAATAATATACGCGTAATACTCTCTAGCTATTGCTGAACCACGCTTTGTGCTTCTTCTACGTTGAGAAGATAAGTACCGAATATTAAGATGAAATCCATCCTCACCATATGGAAATAAAACTGGATACTGCATGGCCATGAATGAAGGGTGCAGATCACTTATTCTTTGTAGTCCAAGAGATCTATGGTCAACTATTATATCACAATGATTCACCAGCTCATCAACATCTCCTAGAATGATGCAGCAACTTCAGAAGATGTTGGATCTGAATATTGTTTGTTAAATCTGTCAGAAATTAATTTCAACCTCATCGGAATATTATCACATTCTTTGAATCGCTCTCTAGCCATTCGAAAAGCTTTAACAACAATGTTTGTTTGATCAAACATATGTATCAACTGTTTGACTACATCTTCATCAATATTACGGTAGACACCCGTTTTTATCCGGGTTATTTTAACTTTATTTTTAATTTTTAATCTTATTTTTGAAATTAAGTTTTAAAAAAAATCAGAAAATCAGAAAAATCAAAAAGAAAAAAAAAAGGAAAAATCAAAAAATCAAGTTTGGATCAAATCCAAACTCTTCCTTCGATGAAAATCAGACTCTGCTGTTTGAGATAAATGCAAAAAGGGATTTTTTATCTTGATTAGAACTCTAAACCTAGATTGCATTAGGACTCTCATGATTTCTCTTTATATAAACGATTTCTAAATTCAACACAAGGAGAGGGAATTTGGGGGAAAAACACAATCATTAGAGAGCAAACAACAATCGAAAAAGCAGTAGCCAAAAAAAAAAAAAAAAGGAAACTTTTTTTTTATTTAGATTCAAAATTTTTTAGATCCTGGGTCTGAGGTATTGTTTCGAAATTCAAAACGGTGAAAATCTAGGGAATGGCTTGAGGAGACTTTGGCTGAAATTTGGTGGTGATCTGGCAGTTGACGGAGGAGATCGGAGGAGAGAAGATTACAAACTTCAAACTTAGATCTAGGGTTTTCTGTTTCGATTTTGAAAAATCAAAGTAGATTTTGGGACTGAGGAGATCAAAAGGAGTTTTAGAGTTTATTTTGAGGAATTTCTGGGTATTGGACCGTCGACGACGACGGTGGCAACCGACGACGATCGTCGTTTGGCGGCGACGACAGAAGATCATCGAATTCTGGGTAGATGAAGAACAACAGTGGCTAGTTGGGAGAGAAAAGAGTTTTTTTTTTTAAAAGGTTAAAAGTGATTTGAAAAAAAAAAAAAAGCTGAGCTTTATAGTATACATCTGGGTCTGCCAGCGGGGCCCTCACGCAACCAGCGCGCCGACCCGAATGTTGCCTTTTTTTATATTTATTTTCTATTTCATTTCATTTCATTTTATATATACATATATATATTTCCATCTTTATTTTATATTATATTATTTTATTATGTATTTATTTATTTAATATTTTTTGTTTAATATTTTTTTATTAATTTATTTATTTTAGACTAATTTTATCTTTAGTTTTTTTCGCAGGTATATTTGGTGAATTAATTTTGATTTTAATTATTTTTTATATTCGATTATTCATATTTATTTACTATTATTATTAACTCCTATTACTATCTTTTAATTATTATTTATTATTTATTAACTATTTATTTAATTTGATTAGTAAGATAATTTTCAATTAATTTTTAATTGAGGATTAATTAAAATAATAATAAATTGAGATCTTTCCCAATGATGAAATTTGAGGAGATCACGATTGGTTGATTTCTAAAATTTTCTAGGTGAGAGAACTCTCTTAAAAATTCTCCAGATTGATGGAAAGATTTGTAAGGGATGATTTTCGTTACAAAAGATCAAAATTTATTTGTTTTAAATTAATTGATTTTCAATGAATTTTTTGTGTCATAATTTCCATAATTGATGCTTAATTAAAAATCGAAGATAAATTAAGATTTCTTCCAAGGATGAAATTCAAAAAAATCACGATTGGTTGATTTCTAAGAAATTTCTAGGTGAGAAAAAGTCTTTTAAAAATCTTCCAGATTGATGAAAAGGTTTTTAAGAAGTGATTTTCGATATTGAGATCGAGATTTATTTTTGAGCAAACATAAATAAAATTGCAAGTTTTTGATTATGAGAATTAGACTTAGGATTAAAATTTAATTTTTTTCGACAAGGGAGCCTCTTCAATGGAAAGATCAATTTCTTTTAAATACTCTCGAGATGAGGAAACATTTTTTAGTAATTCCTCCATATTGATGGAAGGGAGACTTAAAAACAATTTTCGATTTTTTTTAATGAAGATAGGATAGACAAAACCATTTAATTAAGACTTTTTAAGTATCACAAGACTAATTAGGTACTATCCTTTTGGATGGGCGTTGTGAGGGTGCTAATCCTTCCTCACACGTAACCGTACTCCCGAACCTAGTTCTGATAAGTTGACCAGAACCTATTCTTTTTAAGGTGCCTTAGTCAAGCTTAGGATTACTTTAAATTGGATAGATTTGTATAGATGACTAATCACACCTAGATTAGATGATTAGTGGTAACTCCATGTTTGTGTCTAGCTTGCTAAATTCGTATTTGGCACGTTATGACAGTTTGGCGACTCCGCTGGGGGATATTAGAGAGTCGAGCCATAGATTAATCTTGTGATACTTTAGGTTTGAAATATTGGTCTTAAAAAGTGTTTAATTTTTATTCTTTATCTTTTTTTTTTAATTTTGATTTTATTATTTGTGATAACAACTCTTGTTTTTTGTACATGGGTGGGAAAAAGAAGGTCTGAATGTTCCTTTACACATACTATACATTGCATATCATAAAGCCCTATACCAGGGCTCGTCCATTTTAGGAGGGGATAAAGTACCTACACCTTCATGAGGTGATAACCTTCGCAACGGCTAGTGAAACACCCTCAGAGTGTAAAGTACCAAAGCTTTCGTGAGGTGATAACCTCCGCAGTAACTTTGGAAAATACTCTCACCCGAATTGAACCCTCAGTTGGAGCCTATAATAGGTGAGGAATGGGGTTCCTTACTCATCCTAAATGGATGATGTTAAGGAGCAATTTGGGAACCTTTTTAGCCTAGTCGAGTATCTTGAACCCAGCATATAAACAACACTTAAGAGGCCAACCTTAGGATAGAGCCATGTCAACCTTGTATGGAGAATTACCCAAAATAGGACACATGAAGGAACGTCATTGTATTTTTATTTCATATTTTCTTGTTAAAATTGTTGTGAATATCACTTGTGTTTTTCTTCGACATAATTTATACTTAATTTTCTTGTGACAAGTTTTACGAAATCATTGTGTATAACTCCATCATTTACATCATTTAGATAATGCTCATGCATTCACCATGTACATTTTTAATAATGTTCATGCATTAATCGTGTATATTTTAATAATGCTCATGCATTCACCATGTATATTATTCATAATGCTCATGCATTTATCATGTACATTTTTCATAATGCTCATGCATTTATCCTGTGTATATTTTAATAATGCTCACGCATTCACCATGTACATTTTTCATAATGCTTATGCATTTATCATGTACATTTTTCATGATGCTCATGCATTCATTGTGTATATTTTAATAATACTCATGCATTCATCGTGTACATTTTTCATAATGCTCATGCATTTATCATGTGTATATTTTAATAATGCTCATGCATTCATCGTGTATATTTTAATAATGCTCATGTATTCATCATGTACATTTTTCATAATACTCGTGCATTTATCATGTGTATATTTTAATAATGCTCATGCATTCACCATGTACATTTTTCATAATACTCATGCATTTATCATGTTCATTTTTCATAATGCTCATGCATTTATGATGTGTATATTTTAATAATGCTCATGCATTCACCATGTACATTTTTCATAATGCTCATGCATTTATTATGTATATTTTTCATAATACTCATGCATTTATCATGTACATTTTTTAATAATGCTCGAGGACCTGTCATAATGCTAGTATTAAACTTTGTAAATATTTTTGGGATTGTCATTTCAATTAACTTTATTCTTTCATTTATTTGTAAGCATTAGCATCATTTAAATATTATCTTGCATATTCAACATGCATGCATGTACATTTCATGAAAGTATGGGACCTAAATCTTAAAAATTGTGGTAACAAAGGTTCAAGGATAGCTCAAACAATCAAAGATCCAGGGGGCATTCCTACAACACCCGTTCACAAGCTAGAGTAATGGCCAAAGAACAAGCTTCAAGGATAGATAGGGTGGAACAGGTTCAAGATGAAATTAGAGAGCAGTTAAATACATTGCTCGAAATTATGAAGAGTTCGAAGGGGAAAAAAGAGGTAGATGAAGCCAGTTCTCAAGAGAAAAACCAAAATGTGGATGAGACCATGTATCCACCGGAATTCAACCCTTCTCAGGTTCAAATGTCTTAACAGGAACAGTCGCAGCAAGCACCATTCATGGGAGGATTTAATTATCCTCATGCTCAACCTCAATTCTCGGGATTTATCATTCCTGCCTCTGGGGCAAAGATAGATCCTGTTCAAGTTCCAGACTTAGATGATCCTAAAGAACAAGAGAAGCTGAAAGTAGTTGAAGAAATTGAGTCTTAAAAGATTAAATTGATTGAAGAAAAACTTCGGGCTACTAAGGTATTAGATTTCTATGGTTCCATGGACGGTGAGGGCCTTGTCTGGTGCCAGATGTAGTGATTCCGCCTAAGTTCAAGACGCCTGATTTTGAGAAGTTTGATGGGTCCAAGTGACCCATATCTCATATCACCATGTACTGTCGGAAGATGGCTGCTCACATGAAAGATGATAAGTTGCTCATCCATGTTTTCCAAGACAGTCTTACTGGTTCTACTACCAGATGGTATGTTCAACTTGATAAGAACAACGTCCGTACTTGGAAAGAGTTAGCCAAGTCGTTCATCAATCAGTATAAGCACATTGTTGACATGGCCCCTGATTGATTGTCATTGTAAAACATGGAGAAGAAATCTACTGAAAGCTTCAAAGAGTATGCTCAGAGATAGAGGGATATTGCTGCTGAAGTCCAACGACCTCTCATTGAAAAAAAAACTACAGTCTTGTTTGTTAATACCCTTAAAGCACCATACTATGAAAGGATGATTGGGAATGCCACCAAGAATTTTGCAGACATGGTAATCTCCAGGGAGATAATTGAGAATGCTATAAAGAGTGGGAAGCTTGAAGTTGGAGAGACATCCGATGGAAAGAAAAATGGGGCATCTAAAAGGAAAGAAGAAGATGTCCAAGTTGTGACTTATGGAATGCAACAGGTTGGAGGTTTTCCCCATATCATTCGTACCCCATGCACCAACATTAGTACCCCGCCGTAAATAATGTTGCACCAGTAACACAACCAAACTTTCATCCGATTGACCTTGCATCCATATCTTCAGTTAGACATGTTGTTCAGTCTCCAGTGAGTAATCAGAGAAGACAACGAAGCAGTCGAGATAGAAATCCTATAGATCCAATCCCAATGTCATACACAGAATACTCCCTCGGCTTATCCAGGATCATCTAGTTGAACCAATCTATTATGAGCCTTTGAAGCCTCTTTATCCCGAGAGCTATGATGTTACTGTCACTTGTGATTATCACATTGGGATTTCAGGCTATTCCACAGAAGAATGCGGAGATTTGAAGCGAAAGGTGCAAAATTTAGTCGAAAAGGGTCTATTGAGTTTTGATGAGAAAATAAAGCCAAGTGTTTAGTGGTAAAGGGCCTCTATGAGAAGAGTGTGAGAAGAATATGGAAGTTGCATGATATCTTTGAACTTTTCCTCCTAAATAAATGTCTTTTATGTTTAGACTTAATTTATTTTTTATCATCTCAATGAATTGGCAAGTTTGATGCATTTTTATTTCCTCCTTCATTTGTTATGTCTTCCTTTGTCTGTATACTTTGCCTACCCTTCCAATTTCACCCATGTCAAGTTTCCAAGTAATGAATGTGATGACAATCATGGCAATAATCTGGGATTCAATTTTGAAAGTTACATCCATATTGGTGAACTTGAACATATATGACCATACTTTGCCAATTGATTTGTGGATATTAAGGAAGAAAGAAGTTGGTATGCAGTTTTGGCATGATTGGAAGAAAATTAGTATAATTGCTTCACGAGTATATTGAATGGTTGTTGAATTCCTTTACAAATATATGGATTCCTTGTGGTGAATATCTATAAGCTTGACATTTTCAATAAATGTTCTTTGATGAAAATATTCACATTTGAGATAATAATGGCCATTTTTCATATTCCTTTCACAAAATGAGAAATTATCCTTTGCTACCCCCTTTTGAGCCTATTGAATTCTTTTTTGAATGAACCTTGATCAAGGATCACCCTCCACACCGGGGGGCAAGTATGGAGAATTATATTTCTCGAGAAGAATGAGTGATTGGACCATGTTTGTACGCCATGTAAAGAATGTCTTATGTTAGGGAGGCAATGATGAGATGGATTGAGTTCCAAAATTTTGAACTCACTTTGTGATAGAAAAAAAAATTAAAAAAAGAGAGAAAGCAAAAAGCAAGAAAAAAAAAGAAAAAGAAAAAAATGAAAAGAAAAGAAAAGAAAAATGTGAAAAGTTTTGAAAATCCTCATGAAAAAAAATGATCCATGGCTCGATTATTTTGAAAATGAAAAGAAAGATATGAGATGTTTTGAGATGAAAATGATCCTTGGTTTCCAACCCTTGAACACATGTTTGAGCCTATTTTATCCATTCTTTCATAACCCCAAAACTCTAGCCTACATTACAAGCTTTAAAAGTCCATTTTGATCAAATGTGAATGTTCGAATTGGAGAATCATGTATTGAATTAGGACATGTTTGTGGTATCATGAAGGGAAAATGAAGTTTGATGTTTGAAGACAACTTCAAAGAAGAAAGAAAATGCTTGTAACACTTTGATATGCTCAATTGACTCCAAGAAGATTGAGGCGAACACATGATGAGCAAAGTTTGTTCTTGATATTTCGAGAAAGAATTAGTTTTGAAGAAACTGCTCTTAAGTCACATGGCCATTGGAGAGAGTACACATCTATTTGTGAAGTTCTTATGAATTGAAAATATTTTTTTAAGTGAAGAATTATTTCGAGAAAGATGAATGAAGATGATTAGCCAAATACCATGGAGAAATGTTTCTTTGAAGGGAAAAAAGAATGAAAGAAAAGAAAAAAAAAAGGATTCAAATTGAAAACCTGAAAAGGCAATTTGAGTCATAGGAGAATATCTAAGTTGAAAACCTGAAAGGGCGGCTTAGATATAATGAAAGTCAGTTTGAAGATTTCATTGGGGGCATGGTTAGGTCTGACACAACAAAAGGTCAAGAACACCGATTGGATTGGTTTTTGAAAGTAAATCATGGATTAATCTCAAGATTGTCAACATATTCATTATTTGGGGATGTTGATATCCTATCCAAATATCCTTCTATAATTCTTTGATTTTCCAATTATTCTTGACATAGATTTGTTCTTTCATTGATAAAGACCCTTGTCTTCAATCCACTTTGTTTCTTACCATTCTTTGTTGCCAACTTTGCTTACCTATAATGAATAGAGGAAATATTGATGCATTGCATTTGTTATGAATTTGAAATGATGATTGATAAGTTAAGATAATAATCATAAAGATATCTGGATTACTTTGAGAAAAAACTTAAGGATGCTGTCTTAGGGCAAAAGGAAAGTAAGATGAGAATCAGGAAGAGTTTGGAATATGGACATTTGGGGCTTCTAAGCTAGAAACCATACACTTTGGAAATGGACAAATGATGCATTTGAGATTGAAAAAAATCGGCAAAGGGCTAGTCTGGTGGATGGAACTTGTTAGCCAATTCTAAAGTGACATGTTTGGAAGATGATAAGAAGATGAAAAGAATGAGTTTGAGAATCCTTGTTACCACGAGTTGAGATCCATGATGTGGAGTAATTGAAACATTTCATTGCATGATCATTCATTTCATTCATGACATTTGTATTTCGTGCACTGCATGATGTCATTCATTGCATGCATTTAGCATATGAGAAAGATTTTGAATTTTGAAGTCAAACTTTTCTCAAAGTGAAATTCTTGAGCTTCGGTTGAGGAAAACTTTTCTAAAAGTAACGTATGAAGAGGTCTTCTAGGATGAAATTTTTGAGTCTCAATTGGGGGAAACTTTTTTTAAGGTAAGACTTGTGAATTTTGGTTGAAGATATTTTAAAGATAAAATTTTGAATCTCATTTGGAAATTTTTACGAGATAAATTTTTTTCCTAAGATTAGATAAGATTTTAAAACTTCTCTTGAGAAGTATTTCTATAGATAAGATTTTAGAACTTCTCTTGAGAAGTAATGCTAAAAGTGGATGAGATTTTAAAACTTCTTTCTCTTGAGTATTTTTTCATATGAGATTTTTAAACCTCACCTGATGATGTTTGTTTTTAAATCCTCACCCAAGGATGTTCATTTTCAAATCCTTACCCGAGGATGTTCATTTTCAAATCCTCACCCGAGGATGTTCGTTTTAAAACCTCACCCAAGGATGTTCATTTTTAAAACCTCACTCGAGGATATTTATTTTCAAATCCTCACCCGAGGATGTTCGTTTTTAAAACCTCACCCGAGGATGTTCATTTTCAAATCCTCACCCGAGGATGTTCATTTTCAAATCCTCACCCGAGGATGTTCGTTTCCAAATCCTCACCCGAGGATGTTTGTTTTCAAATCCTCACCCGAGGATGTTCATTTTTAAAACCTCACCCGAGGATGTTCATTTTTAAAATCTCACCCGACGATATTTACTTTCAAATCCTCACCCGAGGATGTTTGTTTTTAAAACCTCACTGAGGATGTTCGATTTTAAAACCTCACCAGGAGGATGTTCGTTTTCAAATCCTCACCAGAGGTTGTTCTTTTTTAAAACCTCACCCGAGGATGTT
This sequence comes from Fremontodendron californicum, assembly GCA_030761205.1. Taxonomy (NCBI): domain Eukaryota; kingdom Viridiplantae; phylum Streptophyta; class Magnoliopsida; order Malvales; family Malvaceae; genus Fremontodendron; species Fremontodendron californicum. Next base: position 10,180,233 of record JAULJL010000037.1, read on the forward strand.
CATTTTTAAAATCTCACCCTAGGATGTTCATTTTTAAAAGCTCACCTGAAGATATTTATTTTCAAATCCTCACCTAAGGATGTTCGTTTTTAAAACCTCACCCGAGGATGTTCTTTTTTAAAAGCTCACCTGAGGATATTTATTTTCAAATCCTAACCTAAGGATTTTCGTTTTTAAAACCTCACTCGAGGATGTTCGATTTTAAAACCTCACCAGAGGATGTTCATTTTCAAACCTCACCCGAGGATGTTCATTTTTAAAACCTCACCTGAGGATGTTCGTTTTCAAATCTCACCCGAAGATATTTGTTTTCAACCCTCACACGAGGATATTCATTTTTAAGCCTCTCACGAGGATGTCGTTAGGTCTCTCACGAGGATGTCATTAAACCTTTTCGTGAAGATGCTTTCAAAACTTCTTACGATGATGATTTTTAAACGTTTCATGAGGATATTCTGTTTAAAACCTATCTCATGGATATTTTTGATGAACCTTTCTGAAGGGTATGTTTGCTAATCATATTTTGGAGAATATTTTTAAGTCTCCTTCAAAGAATATTTTCGTTAAACCTATCTCGAGGATATTTTTGCTAAAATCTCTTTTAAGTAATGTTTTGCTTATACCAAACCACTCTTGAGGAACACTTTTTTGAATTTGGGATTTTTAAATTTTATGCTTGATTGGGAAGAATACCATTTGTTTCAATTGGTTTGAACTTGTAAGGTGTCTACGTCTTTACACATCCCCTGTTTCTCAGGGAATGCACAAAGAGGGGCAACTGTAGACACCCGTTTTTATCCGGGTTATTTTAAATTTAAATTTATTTTTAATTTTTAATCTTATTTTCGAAATTAAGTAAAAAAAAAATCAACAAATCAGAAAGATCAAAAAGGAAAAAAAAAGGAAAAATAAAAAAATCAAGTTTGGATGAAATCCAAACTCTTCCTTGGATGAAAATCAGACTCTGTTGTTTGAGATAAATGCAAAAAGGGATTGTTTATCTTGATTGGAACTCTAAACCTAGATTGCATTAGGACTCTCATGATTTCTCTTTATATAAACGATTTCTAAATTCAACACAAGGAGAGGGAATTTGGGGGAAAAACACAATCAGTAGAGAGCAAATAACAATCGAAAAAGGAGTAGCCAAAAAAAAAAAAAAAAAAAAAAGAGGAAACTTTTTTTGATTTAGATTCGAAATTTTTTAGATCTTGGGTCTAAGGTATTGTTTCGAAATTCAAAACAGTGAAAATCTAGGGAATGGCTTGAGGAGACTTCGGCTGAAATCTGGTGGTGATCTAGCAGTTGACGAGGGAGATCAGAGGAGAGAAGATTACGAACTTCAAACTTAGATCTAGGGTTTTCTATTTCGATTTTGAAAAATCAAAGTAGATTTTGGGACTGAGGAGATCAAAAGGAGTTTCGGAGTTTATTTTGAGGAATTTCTGGGTATTGGACCATCGACGACAACGGCGACAACCGACGACGATCGGCGTTGGGCGGTGATGACAAAAGATCACAGGATTAGGGGTAGAGGAAGAACCAGCAGCGGATGGTTTGGAGAGAAAATATTTTTTTTTAAAAAGGTATAAAAGTGATTTGAAAAAAAAAGTTGAGCTTTATAGTATACATCCGAGTCGGGCCGCTGGGCCCGTGCACGATCCGCGCGCCGACCTGACCCGAATGTTGCCTTTTTTTTATATTTATTTTCTATATCATCTATATATATATGTTTCCATATTTATTTTATTTTATTATGTATGTATTTATTTATTTAATATTATTTGTTTAATATTGTTTTTTATTATTTTTATTAATTTATTTATTTTAGACTAATTTTATTTTTAGTTTTTTTCGCAGGTATATTTGGTGAATTAATTTTGATTTTAATAATTTTTTATATTCTATTATTCGTTTTTAATTACTATTATTATTAACTCTTATTACTATCTTTTAATTATTATTTATTAACTATTTATTTAATTTGATTAGTAAGATAATTTTTAATTAATTTTTAATTGAGGATTAATTAAAAAAAAATAATAAATTGAGATCTTTTCCGATGATGAAATTTGAGGAGATCACGATTTGTTGATTTCTAAAATTTTCTAGGTGAAAGAACTCTCTTAAAACTTCTCCAGATTGATGAAAAGATTTTTAAGGGATGATTTTCGATACAAAATGTCAAAATTTATTTGTTTTAAATTAATTAATTTTCAATGATTTTTTGAGTCATAATTTCCATAATTGATGCTTAATTAAAATCGAAGATAAATTAAGATTTCTTCCAAGGATGAAATTCAAAGAAATCGTGATTGGTTGATTTCTAAGAAATTTCTAGGTGAGAAAAAGTCTTTTAAAAATCTTCAAGATCGATGGAAAGGTTTTTAAGAAGTAATTTTTGATATTGAGATCGAAATTTATTTTTGACAAACATAAACAAAATTGCAAGTTTTTAATTATGAGAATTAGACTTAGGATTAAATTTTTTTTTTTTTTTTTTTTTACGACGGAGCCTCTTCAATGGAAAGATCAATTTCTTTTGAATACTCTCGAGATGAGGAAACATTTTTAGCAATTCCTCCAGATCGATGGAAGGGAGACCTAAAAACAATTTCCGATATTTTTTTTAATGAAGATAGGATAGACAAGACCATTTAATTAAGACTTTTTAAGTATCAAAAGACTAATTAGGTACCATCCTTTTGGATGGGCGTTGTGAGGACGCTAATCCTTCCTCACACGTAACCGTACTCCCAAACCTAGTTCTGATAAGTAGACCAGAACCTATTCTTTTTAAGGTGCCTTAGTCAAGCTTAGGATTACTTTAAATTGGATAGATTCGTATAGGTGACTAATCACACCTAGATTAGATGATTAGTGGCGACTCCATGTTTGTGTCTAGCTTGCTAAATTCACATTTGACACGTTATGACAATCACTATTCTTTTCAAGATAACCAAAAGCTTGGGTTCTGTTAGAAACTTCATTTTTAGTATCATAGATATATAGCTAAGCAAACTTCGATTTCTGTCCATCGACTGGTAATAGAGATCCTAACCTATGATGATTTTGGCCGTTTATTCTAAAAAGTATATGGTCCCGACCTTCTACTGATTTCTTCGTCAATTTTACCACCAATTGATGTAAATTGGAACATTGAATTATACACCCTAATATTTTCTCTGAATTTATTTGCTTGCCTGCCACCTTTATAATCCATCAACGCTTTCAATGGTTGAGGAGTTTGTTTAAATGGTGGCAAACATATTTTACCTTCAACACAACAGAGTGAAAATCTAGGATGATGCTCTCTTTTAGCCTTGTTCAGTCTCTCTTCATACCGCATCTGAGCTCCACAAAATTGACATGTATGTATCGGTCCGCCAAGATCAATAGCAACAATTTCGTTTGCTAGAAATTAATGTAAACAAAGTGGATTCAGTATAAAAAAGGCACACAATTAAAAACATAAGCATATAAAGATCGAAACAACAATGTATACATTTGTCTTTATCAAAGTATAATCATTTATAAAAAGAAGAATGCTCTTACTTGTTGTGTTGCATGTTTGTTCGTGCGCAACTTCAGCAATGTTAAGTTTAAGTGGTAGATCAGAACACGACGAAATCAATCCACAAAGAGGTTGAGTTGAAATAACAGATTCTGTTTCGGTACAGAGAGTCACAGTTTCCAAATTCTGTTCACAGGGAAAATCTAGAATTCCAACAACACTTTTTCCTTTGTTATGTTTTGTTGAACCTTTAATCTTACAAAAATGCATCAATACTAATTTCTGATGAAGCAGTATCATCATCAATCTGGGAAGAACATCTCAATTTTTTTTGCAGAAATTCATACGACCCATCAAAGGAATTCAACCTCTATTTGTTAGAACCAAGAGAAAAATATTTTCCATTCTCATTGGTACTACCAGAGCAGTCATTTAATTCATAAAAGATCGGATGTCAAACCCACAAACGACATGAATGCGATGGAATTAATATATTCGAGACTGCTTTTGATTCAATCTTAGCAGTACCATCCAATTCAATGATGGAATGCACATAAATATTCTGATGATGTATCATATGACAATGATGCAAAATATCTGGCATATCCTCCATTTCTCAAGAACAATAGAAGCTGTTCTAACTTTAGATTATCATAAACAATTTCCTTGCCTAAAAATATTTTTATATATGATATAACAACAAACACACAATATCTTATATATAATAATTAAAGAATAAAAGCAAAAACATAAATATTGAAGAAAAAAAAAATAGGAAAACAGTACATCTAAGTAGAAACACACACATCAAAATAAATACTTGGATTCTTAAGTTTTAAACAGTTCTAAACATACGTGATAGAAAGAAAAAAAATAAGAACAATAAGTATATGCATCTATAGAGTGAACCATGCAGTAAAAATATCATAATATAAACAATACAAATATGATAAAAAGTACACTGACCTCATAGCAAATCCAAATACAGCAAGTCCAAGTTACAACCTACATTGTTAAAATATGAAATGATCTGCTTCAGTCAATTGAAAAGAAGTAAAAACAGAACTTACCAGGATATATACTATCCATGCAACTTAAACTAAGTTACACTTAATTTACACCAATCATATACCAAAGGATATGTAATTAATCTACATGCACGTGTATATATATATATATATATATATATATATATATATATATAGGTTGAGAAGTAGGTAAAAAACAAACAACAGTCAAATTCACTCACAATCTCTTCGAGCTCTTTGGTGAGCACCTGATCGATCAAAGATTGAAAGGCTGATGCAGCTTGTCCCTGAAAAGATTTTGGAACCTTGGATCAGAGGTTGTGATTAAGCCCAATCTTATCCATGACAACGGCTATTGACAATGTTTTGAAAACTGGACCCAAAATTGAATTGCTGAAGGTTTCGGTTTTCGATTAAGGAAAAAGAGTTTAGTATTAAATGCTAAATTTTGGTTTTTTTATTTTTATTTTTTTATGAAAGGAAAAATTCATTAAGAAAACTAAATTGTGTCATGGTTACAAGAGAAAATCGAAAGACTCTCCACCAAAATATTTTATCACCTAGTGGACAATTCAGTTTTGCCAACTCATTGACAAAATTTATTTGCACTTCTCCTATAATGACAAAAGAAACAACTCCTAAAATCAAGACTTAAATCCATAATATATATCATAAAATTAAATTACCCCATTCCTATAAAGATGAATCATGTCATGTAACTTCCTTAATAGCCAACAGCTAATCACTTTCGATAGAGACATTTTTAAATTTTGATATTTAGTAAGTATCAAATATTTAAAAAAAAAATACATACTTAATGATAAGTGTAGACACCTAATTTTGTCCGGACCCCTTAAATCAGGCAGATTCTCCTTTTCAACTTCTCGGAAAGCAAAGAGACTTCCACCATTCCACAGATGGGTCTCCAAGACTTTGTTTCGGAGGTCAGCACAAAAAATCAACTCGAAAAAGTCAACCCCAAAAATGTGAATCCCAAAAAGTCAACCATTGAAAAAATCAACTCCTAATCAAAATTAAGGTTCGAAGTTGAATTGAACAATGGCGAAATAATTTTGGTAATCCGAAGTCTACAATGAAAGATATAGAGTTCGGAAGAAGGGTTGCGAAAATTCAATGTAGAGGAATACCTAATCCTGCAAATTTGGGAAAAACTACAGAGATGGCCCGATTCGGTAAAATTGAAGCCCCTAGTTGATAAAGAATGAATAAACAAAAATAGCCCAAGGCCCAGTTTGAAGTGGATCCCAAGGAAGAGCCGGCTAGAGGAAAAACGAGAAAATTCCCGGTATTAAAAAGGGAAAACTAAATCGAAGAGGAATTTGATCGTAAAAATTGGGCATTTTTGGACAAACTCAAATTCAATATATGACAAAGGCAGTGTAAAAAGAAAATCCGGAATCAGACCTTAAATGGAAAAAGACAAAGTTCGGGTGCACTAACCCAGAAAATCCCAAAGAAAATTTCGAAAAAAATAGCAAATGAACTCGAAAAATTATAAAAACTTCCAGATCTGAGATTTATATTTTTGGAAGATATTGCCGAAAAAAATCCGGAATCGGAGCTTGAATGAAAAAGACAAAGTTCGATGCACTAACTTGAAATATCCCAAAGAAAATTCTAGGGAAAATAGCAAATGAGCTCGAAAAATTATAAAAACTTCCAGATCTGAGTTTTATATTTTTTGGGAAGATATTGGGAAAGAAAAATCCGAAGTCAGAGCTAGAATGAAAAAGGCGAAGTTTGGGCACTCTAACCCGAAAAATCCCAAAGAAAATTTCGGAAAAAAAACAAGCAAGCTCGAAAAATTATGAAAACTTCTAGATCTATGTTTTATAATTTTTGGAAGAGATTGGTGAAGAAAAAATCTAGAATTGAAGCTCAAATAAAAAAGGCTAAATTTGGGAGGCACTAAACCGAAACTTTAGAGAAAAATCCAGGAAAAATAGAGAATGAGCTCGAAAAAATGTGAAAACCTCCAGAACCAAGTTTTATATTGGAAGGGATGAGTTAGAAAAGACAAATCCGAAACTGGGGTCCATTTGCAATTAAATTAAGTTTGGGGCTAAAATATAATTTTACCAAAAAAAATCGAAAAAAGGCCAATTTGCAAAATTAAAAAAAAAAATGAAGGAATTTCTGGAATATTCCAGGCCCTTGGCCGGCCAGGTCATGGGAGAAGGATAGAGATTTGATCAATTTCATCCAACGGTCATTATCAAATTGCAAGATGTCATTTTTATTGTCTTGCAAGTGTCCTTGTTCATCTAATGGCCTAGGTGCTTTTTAAAAAGATGAGTACATCCTTCAATAGACAAGATCAATTGCAAGATGTCATTTTTATTTTCTTAAAATGTCATTGATCCAATGGCTTAGATGGCTGGAAAAAAGATGAGCACATCCTCGTCTAAGGGTGGACATACCATTCGGCCAAGGGCATGAAGGAGAGGGGAAATTTTGTTTTATTAAGTTTGCTGGTCATTTTTTTGAGGAGGAGGCAATAGCTAAACTTGAAGAAAAAAGAAATTTTAAAGAAAGAAAGAGAGTTATTCCTCCTTTGATCTTGCATTGTTTTTTCTTCTTTCTCATGCTTTGTTTTTTGCTTCCATGTGATTTCTAATCCTTTTCTTGTAAAAATAAAGGTTTTGAAACATTTTTAAGCTTTCATATTTTCCTTTTCATCACAAATAAAATAAAATAAGAAAGAAAAAAACAAACGTTTACAATTTTTTTTTTACCATAGCTGAATCATGCTTGTGCTTGCCTTGATTTTTTCTTTTTCTTTTTTTTTTTTTTTTTTTTTGCATGTTTGATGTGGGAAAAATGATTGTGGAAGGTTTAAATATATCTATTTTTTATGTTCTATTTTTAAAAAATAAATGAAATAAAAGAGGTTGAAAAGCTTCATGATCTTGATAAAAATCAAGTGGTCATGGTTAGGGGGGACTATTTCCATTGTACCAACCATGGAGCTCACCTCCATTTGTCTTAGTTGGCTTGATTTAATTTCTGATTTTTGAATTGGACAGGCTTCATGATCTTGATGAAAATCAAGTGATCATGGTTAAAAGGGGCTATGTCTATTGTACCAACCATGGAGCTCACTTACCTTATTTTTTGTTTGCTTATTTTTATTACTTCCATGCTTGTCCATGCATCTTTGGTCATGTTTCTTTGCACTATTTTCATGCCATACTAGCTTTTACATCATATTCATGGCATATTAGCTTCCTACACCATTCGGCCATCTCATGTATTTTAGGTTCATGCCATGCCTTGCATCATATTTGGTTAGGTCATGCATCTTAGGTCATGTAGCTATGTCATTTAGCATTTTGTGTTCATGACATGCCTTGCATCATTTTCGGCTAAACCATGTATTTTAGTTCTATGCCATGCCTTGCATCATATTTGATTATGTCATGCATCTTAGGTCATGTAGCTATGTCATGCATCTTAGGTCATGATCTATGTCATCTTAGAATAGGTCATTTTCGGCCATGCCATGTCATTTTAGTGGTTAGGTCATTTTTATGCATTTCATTTTCTATGTCATTTAGAGTCTAGGTCATTTTCATGCCATGTCACCTATGCTATGTCATCCATGTAACATGTCATGCTATGTCATTTTCCATGTCATTTATAGTTTAGGTGCATTTTCATGCCATGCCTTGCATTATTTTCATGTCATTCGGCCATGCTACACCATTATTGTCTAGGTCCTTTACATGCCATGTCATCATTTTATGCCATGTCACCTATGTCATGTCATTCATATAACATGTCATGCCATGTAATTTTCCATATCATTTATAGTTTTGGTGTATTTTCATGCCATGCCATTCATGTCATATCATCATTTCATGTCATTCGACCATTCACATGCCATCACCATGCATTCGGCAATTCATATGCCATGTCGTTATCTCATCTTCCATAATTACAATAAAATCCTTATTGTCGCAACCTAAAAAATAAAAAGTCTCATCGCGAGACTTTATTACTCGTTAAACGTGACATTGGGAAAAATAAAGGAAAAGACGACTTAGTTCCTCTTGAAATAAAATGAGGGTTTGAAAATGACCTCGAAAAAGACATGGAGTCGCGCCACCAATCTTTTTGGTTAGGTGTGATCGGCCACCTAATAAAACCGATTTTGTAAAATATTTTAAAATTAATTAAAATATTTTTGAAACCAATTTCAAGTCCGCGTTTTAAACCAGAGAAATCAAAGAAGCGGGTTCGAGACTCGGTTATGTGTGGGGAAGGATTAGCACCCCCACAACGCCCGTATAAAACGGTACCTTATTAATCATGTGTTATCTCAAGTCTCGGTAAAAATTCAGTTTTAAATTTAGTATTTCAAATTAATTCCAATTATAAGAAAAATAATTTCATTTTTAACTGAAAATGATCCGGAATTTATTAATTCAAAATTTTCCTATATTCCCCAACAAACGTGGCAAAATATAAAAAATTTATTAATTTGGAAATTTTTTCGAATCATTCTCATTTTAAAGAAGATATTTCGTTATTAATGATAATTGATGATATCCTCCCCAGCAAACCCAGCAGAGAACTCATGAATTATTTTAACTCGGGAATATCTTTATTTTATTGAAAATCATTATATTTTTCAAAACACAAAAATATATATATATATGAATATGAATATGTGTGACATAGTAAAGATGATATAACAAAGTCTAGATAATATAATGCAACCTAAATGATATGATATAATTTAAATGGCATAGTATATTCTAGATGAAATGAAATATCCTAAGTAAGATAATATATTCTAAATGAAATGAAATATCTTAAGTAACATGATGTATTCTAACTGAAATGAAATATCCTAAGTGACATGATATATTCTAAATGAAATGAAATATCCTAAGCGACATAATATATTCTACATGAAATAATGTGTCCTAAGTAACATGAAATATTCTAAAAGAAATAATATGATTTAAATGACATAGCAAATTTAAATGACATGGCATATTTTAAATAATATAATCTATATGACATTGAATATAATCTAAGTGACATGAAATGATATGAAACATAAAATTATGTTATCATGAAATATGCATGAAAATAAAAATAATAATGCATGAATATAATATATGCTAAATGATGTGACAAAACTAAATAACTAAATAAAAAGCATAGGATAGCATGAAATATTCAAAACCATATAACAAACAATATAACATCAGAAAATATAAATCAAAATAATAACAATACCATAGAAATTATCATTAGCAAAAATCACATATTATATAGTATGCATGAAAATGGAAAATGCAATGCATGAAAATGTATTCTTTCTTTTAAATAAGGAAACCCGTATACCTAAAAAGATATCCGGCCACCTTAGGAAAATATATCAAATAAAATTTTCTAAAATCAAAATACTTTGTGATTGGTTTAAAAACAACTTTGAAAATCTTGGATAAAAAACATCATAGCCGAATTCCCCTTTAAAAATAGCTCTATTGTTCAAAGTTTGAAAACCCGAACTTGACCACCCTTGACCCGAAATTTATAACATCATTTTTAAAGATTAAAATGGACCAACCTAGGACAGTAGCTAAGGTTCCTAATCAACCCCCTCTAAATGCCTTAGCAAAAACTAACAATTATTTTCCTTTGAATTCAAATCTGACTCTACTGTCCAGTTTTAAAGCATGATTTTTTGAATTATTTTTAAAATTTCAAAAAAAATCTAAAAAACATACAGGAGACTCATAACATGTAAAACTATACGGGAAAAATTGGCTTAATTTTTTGACTAAGGATAACTTCCCAGAAAAATCGGGAAAGTCAGAACACTAGGTGAAAAACTGTTTTGCCAAAACACATTTTTTTGCCTTAGATAAAATCATTCAAAAATCAAAGTAAAAATATTGGAGACTCTTCTAAGGACCTACAAATAGTAGCTAAATTTTCTAAAAAATTGGACAAGATTTGCCTAAGTAAAAAAATCACCAAGGTAGAAAAATCAACTTGACAACTCTTTAATTTTCCACAAGTATGCTCATGTGAGCTTGACTTTGAGCCATTGATTGGCCTAAGTCAAAAATCAAGTGGCATGATATGATATGCATGAAAAAACAGCAAGTTAAATGCATGAAATGCATGATTTAAAATCTAAATGACATGGAAAATGCATGGCATAAAGAATATGGCCTAGACCTAACAAGAACTTGCATGGCAATAAATGCAACCTAGGTCTAAACATGCATGAAATGCATGGCAATGCAAATGAAACCTAGACCTAAAAAATGCATGGCAATAACACAAACACATAGCATACTAAATCAAAATACTCAAAATCATGGCATAGAAATACAAACCTATCAACTAGCAAGATGAAAAAGCACATACATGACACAAAATAATGAAGAAACTGAATGGTCATAAGTCTAGATAATGGAATCCTATCATGGCATTTTCACAAACACATGACATACTAAATGCAAGACTAAAAATGAAACATACTAAACCAAGCAAACATGATGTAAAGGCATGAACATGACTAGACATTTTCACAAACACAGAGTATAGTAAAATGCAAATCATGAACAACTCAAATATGTTGAAAACAGAAAATTAGAAATGATAGACAAGGAAAGTAAACATGAAAACAAGATGATAAAATCAAAAATAGAGGTAAGTAAGTAAAAAAATTAAAACAAGCTCCATATTTTTGTTATTTGAAAAAAATATAAAACATCAAAACATGCTTGACATCATAACCAACATGAAATAAAAATCAAAAACCAACCATATCAACACATGACCATTCGACCAGCCCAAATCAAAGTAAAAAAATTTGTTTTTTTCAAAAAAATTTCAAGAAAGCATGAGAAAGGAGCTTGAAGAGAAAGCTTAAAACACTTATTTCAAAACTAAAATCAATAGAAAGTCACCAAATATCAAATGAAAACAACAAATTAAGGATGGAAATGAAAAAAAAAAGTGCAAGAGTAAGGTGCTTTTAGCTACCTCTAAAAGCTATGTTGCAAGCTTTTTTCTCTTCTTACTTTCTTTACCTTTCTAAACTTTCTATTTGCTTTAAAAAATGGAGAGTATTCAGCCAAGAAGTAGTATGAAAAATGAAATATCCCCCCCTTTAAATGCCTTGTCCGAATGGCCCTTGGTATGCCTTGAAAGTTGTCATTTTTTTTCCACCAATTTTAATCCAATGGTCTTTAATTCAAGATGCTTTCTATGTAAAATTCCCACCTTTGGATTGGAATAATCAACCGCTAAATATGATTTCATGGAGATGATGTCATAAATATGACATCATCTCTCTCCATCCATTGATCCATGTGTTGCAAATTCAAAGGCTTGATCAAAAAAATACTACCTTCCTATTCACTCTTGGCCTTTAGATGAAATGGCTCAGCAAAATCACTCTCAATCATGTGCTTGACTGATTGACCTCTTAAAATCCAGCCCAATCTCCATTGCAAGAAAGGCCATTTTCGGTTTCTTAAGTAAAATGACTTTTTTGACCCTCAATCATAATTAAATAGCAAACGGATTCCAAATCCAAATCCAAATTTTCTTTTTTTAATATTTCCAACAAAATAAAAAAAAAAAAAATTGAACTCTAGAAGTTTTCAAAATTTTTGAGCCCATTTGCTATTTTTTTGGATTTTTTCTTCCAAAATTACCCCTTTATGTACCCGAACTTTTACCATTTTTTTAAAGGAGCTTTGAATCCAAATTTTTCTTCACCAATCTCTTCCAAATAATTTAGAATTGAGATCTGGAAGTTTTCATAATTTTTGGAGCTCATTTGCTATTTCTTCAGGATTTATCTGCCTGAATTTCGGCATAGTGGGCTCGAGATTTGTCATTTTGCAAACAAATTCCGAATCCATATTTTCTATCTCTAATTGCTTCCAAATAACTTATGAGTGAGATCTGCAAATTTTTAGTATTTTTGGAACTCATTTGCTATTTTTTCAAGATTTATCTTCTTCAATTGTAGCATAGTGGGCCCGAGATTTGCCATTTTGCAAACGAGCTTCGAATCTGGATTTTTCTTCTCCAATCTCTTCGAAATGATTTAAGAATGAGATCTTCAAATTTTTAGAATTTTTGGAGCTCATTTGCTATTTTCCCAAATTTCCAATTTTGCCCCTTTGTCTCCAAAGCCCGTTTTGCTCAAAACAAGTCTGATTTTCAGATTTTCTTTTTTTGTGCCTTTGTCATATGTTGGATTCGAGTTGTTCCAAAAACGCCTAATTTTTATGATCAAATTCCCTTCCGATTTGATTTTTCCTTTTTTCACTATCGGGAATTTCCTTGTTTTTCCTTTTTCGTCGAATCGGCTCTTTTCTCAGAATTACTACAAACTGAACCTTGGGCTATCCTTTTTTAATCACTCCTCATCAATTAGGGGCTTTAGTTTTACCTAATCGGGCCATTTCTGCAATTTTCCCCAATTTCACCAAAATCCACCAAAAACCCTAATTCTCGGTTTTCTTCCAAATTGACTTTTCCTTCAGTTTTTCTTTCAAGTAGCCTCTCCATTGCCCATAGTCATTGCTTATCTTTCATTTGGAACCTCTAATTTTGACCAATTTGATCGTTTAATTTCCCCAAATTTTCCGAACTAAGATTTCCTTTCTACTGAATCTCCGTAACCCATCTTCCTGAGTCCATATCTTTCGTTGTAGATCTCGGATTATCAAAATTCTTTCACCATTTTTCAATTGAACTTTGAATCTAGATTTTGAAAATGGGTTGACTTTTCCAATAGTTGACTTTTTGCGATTGACTTTTTTGGGGTTGACTTTTTCAAGATTGACTTTTTTGTCTGCTTTCTTAAACTAAGTCTTGGAGTACAACCTGCAGGATGTGAAAAGTCTTTTTGCATTCTGAAACATCATTTTAGGAAGAAAACATACCTAATTGTGTGGTCTACCTTAATGTCAATTTGCATATTCATAACATTTTAATAAATAAGGCAATATTCCCAAGTTTAAATAATTCATGATTTTCTCTGCTGAGTCTGCCGGGGAGGATATCATTAATTATTATTAACAAAGAAATATCATTTTCTAAAACAAGGGTGATTCAGAGAATTTCGAAATAAATAAAACTTTCTATATTTTGTCGGGCTTGCCGGGGAACATGAAAACATTTTGGTGTTAACAAATTTTGAGTCATTCTCAAATAAATTCATACATATACTATGTCACTTCGATTTTTCCCATGTAAAGTATGCCATGTCATTCATGCATATGCTATGTCATTTAGATTTCGCCATGTCAAACATGTCATGTCATTCATTCACATGCCATGTCATTTGTCCATGTAATCATTGTTTATGCCATGTCATTCGGCCAAACCATGTCATCTTGTCATGCCATGTCGTTCACATGCCATGTCATTTTGTTTTCCATGTCGATTTCTTTCACATGACAATCATTCTTATGCCATGTCATTTTGTTTGCTATGTCGATTTCATTCACATGACATTCATTCTTATGCCATGTCATTCATATGCCATGTCATTTTGTTTGCTATGTCGATTCCATTCACATGACATTCATTCTTATGCTATGTCATTCATATGCCATGTCATTTTGTTTGCTATGTCGATTTCATTCACAAAAAATTCATTCTTATGCCATGTCATTCATATTCCATGTCATTTTGTTTAGTATGTCGATTTCATTCACATAATATTTATTCTTATGCCATGTCATTCATATGCCATTCATTCTTATGCCATGTCATTCATATGCCATGTCATTTTATTTGCTATGTCGATTTCATTCACATAACATTTATTCTTATGCCATGTCATTCATATGCCATGTCATTTTGTTTGCTATGTTGATTTCATTCATATAACATTTATTCTTATGCCATGTCATTTTGTTTGCTATGTCGATTTTATTCACATAACATTTATTCTTATGTCGTGTCATTCATGTGCCATGTCATTTTGCATGCCATGTCGATTTCGTTCACATGACATTCATTCTTATTCCATGTCATTTATATGCCATGTTATTCGTTTGCCATATCGTTTTCATGCCACAACCTTTATTCTCATGCTATGCCATTCTCATACCATGTCATCTCGTCGTGACATGTTATTCATATGCCATGTCATTTTGTTTGCCATTTTGATTTCACTCACATGATATTCATTCTTATGCCATGTCATTTTGCTTACTATGCCATGATAAATACGCATGCTCATTGAACAATTTTGCATACTCATGGTTATTCTCTATAATTTTTCAAATACATGGAAAATAAATAATATTTTTTTAATCAAGATTATTCCCGAGTTAAAATAATTCATGAATTCTCTGTTGGGTCTGTCGGGGAGGATATCATCAATTATCATTAAAAATGGAATATCTTCTTTAATACGAGGAAGATTCGGAGAATTTCAAAGTCAAGAAAAAATTTCATGTTTTGCCGAGTTTGTCGAAAAATATGGAAAAGTTTATATTAATAAATTTCGGATCCTTTTTAAAATAAAAATATGATTCTTTGGAGAATTATTTTCGAACACCAAATTTAAAATCGAATTTTCACCGAGATTCGAGATAAAACATGACAAATAAGGTACCGTTTTATTTGGGCGTTGTAAGGGTGCTAATCCTTACCCGCACGTAACCGACTCCGAACCCGCACTTGTTTTCTCTGGTTCAAAGCGCATACTACAAAATTGATTTAAAAATGTTTTATAAAAACCGGTTTTAATAGGTGGCCGATCACACCTAGCCAAAAAATATTGGTGGCGACTCCATTTCTTTTTTCGTGGTTGTTTTGATACCATCGATCTTTTGATTTAAGAGGAATTAAGTCATCTTTTCCTCTACTTTTTTTCTTTCAATGTCACACTCCCTCTAACGAATGGGCAGATTAATTTCATAACACCACTCATTAAAAAAGAGGTTGCAACAGCTTGGCGACTCCACTTGGGACATTTAGAGAGTCATGCCTAGAGTTAGTCACATGTTATCGAAAGTCTCGGTTTTGGTTGGTGTTTACTTATAATTCCCAATTTCTAATAATGGAAATTTTTTTAAAATAACCAAATGTTTTTAATATGTTCTTTCTCATGTGCATGCATATTTTTACTGTTCTCTTGTTATTTAGCTTTACATGTCATTATTATTCTTTGTTTAACTAATGTCTTACATTGTTTAATTTTGTCTTTATTAAATTGCTAGGGTGTTAGGATAAGGGGTATAGAATAGGTAGATAAAGGTTTGTTTGTTCCTCCTCATAGAATATACTTGCATTTGCATAACATGAGCCCTCTACCCGGGTTCCGTCTTTTAGGTGGAGGTAAAGTAACTACGCTCTCGTGAGGTGTTAACCTCTGCATGGGCTAGCAAAACACTTTCGGAGTAGTAGACTACCTACGCCTTCGTGGGGTGATAACCGTATAGGCCTGGGAAATACACTCTAACAAATTGAACCCGCTTTTATCAGGGTGCCTTACTAGCCTTCACCGACGACAGTGAGGAGCAATTTGGAGCCTTTTTAGAACCTAATGCAACCCCATATAGTGAACCTAGGCGAAGCCATGCCGAATTTTAGTTAGAGGTACCGAAGCTAGGAACACTCGGTGGAAACTTTCTTATCTTTAGCTATTTATTTCAATATCGCATTGATTTGATTATTATACCCTCGTACTGACTCGTTTCCTTTTGTTTTGTTTGTTTTGTTTTGCTTTGTTTTGTTTTCATCGCATGCATCATGATCATTTAGGAGTGTTTGCCTTAAGCCGAATTCCAATCAGAGGGGTTTTCGTTATGGTCACAGAACACCGAGATCTTGCACTAGTGTCAGTTACTTCCAAGACATACCAAGAGGTCCGAATAGAGTCAGAGAAGCATCAGATTGACAAAGGTTACTGCTTGGCTAGAAACTTCGTGTCTGTTCTTCTTGAGTCGGTTCATTTAGATCTGTGTCATAATGATTTGACAGAATTAGAAGATATTTGGGGACGATAGGGAACTACGAAGAAAAACGAGTTCACTAAGAAGTATGGCAACATAGCATTACTTCTCCCGATTCATATAGATGAGCAGTTGATTTGGGCAGTGGTACAGTTTTGGGATCCCTTCTACCGATGTTTCATTCAATCGAGAAGATATGACGAGTACTCAATCTTGCTCCGTATCGAGTCGTCCACCCCTAATAAGATATATTGTAAGCAACAAAAGACAGTTAGCTTTCGAAAGAAGCTATCCGACATATTGGGTATGGAGATTTTGATCGACTCCCTAAATATTAAGAAGAAGGGTTAGAGTGTTTGTATCCCATGGGTATTCTTGCGAGACTATATCATGAGCAATCTGGAGAGTGATCGTGTGGTGGATGTATTTGCCTTGGCGATCTATGGTTTGGTGATATTTCCAAAAATCTTGGGGCACATTGAGATGGCCGTAGTGGATTTCTTTGAGTGTCTGGGCAAACAAATTGATCCTTCTCCTGGTATCCTTGCCGAGACATTTAGGTCACTCAATTTCTGTTGAAGAAAAGGTGAGGGACGTTTCAAGGGATGTGCATAGCTTTTGTATGTTTGGATCCAAAGTCATTTATGGGGAAATGATAAGGAAAAGCTTCGTCCCTATATAAAGACTTTCATTCCCCATGTAGACACCTAATTTTGTTCGGACCACTAAAACTGATTTGTTTTCTTCCTAAATTGATGTTTTCGAATGTAAAAAGATTTTTTTCATCCTGCAGGTGGTACTCCGAGACTTACTTTAAGAGGGCGAGCATAAAAAGTCAAACTTAAAAAAAGTCAATCCCGAAAAAGTCAACCCTAAAAAGTCAACCCCAAAAAGTCAACTACTGAAAAAGTTAACCCACTTTCAAAATCAAGATTTTAAGTCCAATTGAAAAATGGCGAAATAATTTTGATAATCCGAGGTATATATTGAAAGATGTGGAGTTCGAAAGTTGGGATTTGGAGATTCAGTAGAAAGAAACCCCTAATTCGAGAAATTTGGGGAAAAGTGCTTAAACGATCAAATTGGTCAAAATTGAAGGTTCCAAATGAAAGATAAGCACTGAATACGGGAAATGGAGAAGCCACTTGCAAGAAAAACCGAAAAGAAAAGTCAATCCGGGAGAAAACCGAGAATTAGGGTTTTTAGTGGATTTCGGTGAAATTGGGAAGAATCACAAAAATGGCCCAACATGGTAGGAGAAAAGCCCCAATGGATGAGTAATGATTAAAAAGGGATAGCCCAAGGCTCAGTATGAAGAAAATATGAAAATCGGACTTGTTTAGAGCAAAACCGGGTTTCAGAGGCAAAAGGCAAAATTGGAAAATTTGGAAAAAATAGAAAATGAGCTCCAAATCTTCTGAAATTTTGCAAATTTCATTTTTAAATCATTTGAAAGCGATTGGAAAAAGAAAATCTTGATTCGGAGTTCGTTTGCAAAATGGCCAAATCCCGGGCTTCTGATGCAGTAATTCAAAAAGGAAAATCCCGAAAAAATAACAAATGAGCTCCAAATCTTCTGAAATTTTGCAAATTTCATTTTTAAATTATTTGGAAGAGATTTGAAGAAGAAAATCTTGATTCGGAGTTCGTTTGTAAAATGGCCAAATCTCGGGCCTCCTATGCAATAATTCGAGAAGATAAATCCCGAAAAATTAGCAAATGGACTCCAAATATTCTGAAAATTTTCAAATATCATTTTTAAATTATTTGGAAGATATTGGCGAAAGAAAATCCTGATTTGGAGTTCGTTTTCAAAATGGCCAAATCTCGGGCCTCCTATGCAGTACTATTCAAGCCAATAAATCTCGAAAAAATACCAAATGAGCTCCAAAAATTATGAAAACTTCCATATCACACTTTTAAATTATTTGGAAGAGATTGGTGAAGAAAAATCGTGATTTGGAGCTCGTTTAAAAAATGGTAAAATGTGGGGGCATAAAAAGGTATTTTTGGAAGAAAAAAATCCAAATAAATAGCAAACGAACTCGGATAATTTTGAAAACTTCCAGAACTCAATGTTTTATTATTTTGGAAGTATTCAAAAATAAAAATTGAATTTGGGGTCCGTTTGATATTTATTTGCATCCGGGGGGCAAAACGGTCATTTCACCCAAACAACCGAAAAAGGCTCCTTTGGGCCTTTCAAAAATCAGAGTTGGGCTGGAAAAGAGAAGTGCTGGCCTGCCAAGGCCCAAAGGAAGGAGGAAGCTTCTGATTTTTCAATCAAATGGCCAAGAATTAAGAGTTAGTTAGAGATTCTCTTTGATCAAGCCATGGTGATTAAGCCACATAGGCCAAGAGAGATGTCAACATTATTCTTGAACAGCTGTAATTTGAAATAGTTGATATGCTAATCTAAGGGTGATAATCTCATGATTTTTTCACCTTGAATTATTAGCCATTTGATGGAAAATTGGTTACAAAAAAATGACAACATCCTTGAGGTTTTAAAGGGGGTTTCGGCCATCTCTAGGGGGAGGTTCAGATTTTTCATTTTTACACTTTATTTTTGCTGAGTTCTCTAGGGGGAGGTTCAGATTTTGGTTGAAGGCAAAAAGAAAAAGTTTAGAAAAGAAAGGGACGTTTGAAGAGATAAAGCTTGAAATATATCTTCTTGAGGTTGCTCTTGAGCACCAACTCTTACACTTTCTTGATTTTCCATTCTTGTTTTTACTATTTTGATTACTATTTGGTTAGTTTCCTTTTTAAATAAATGTTTTTTTTATTGTTCTTCTTAAATTCTTCCTTCATCTCTTTCTTAAATATATTCTTTTTACAATTTTTTTTTACAATATTCTCACCATGGCCGAATGGCCTACAGTTTTTGTTAAGTTGCTGTTTTGGTTTATTTTATCATGTTATTGATCTTATTTTCTTTGATCTTGATGTTTTAAATGTTATTTTACTTCATATACTTGAGTTATATTTTAATTTGGTTGCTTTGTTTGTTGTCATTTATGATTTAAATATCATGTTCTTGCATTTTTAATTTTCTGTTTTCATGATGTTTAAATTTGAGCATGTTTTAGATTTAGTATATCAAGTGTTTGTGAAAATGCTTGTGTGGTTTTTGCATGATTTGAGTTTTATATCTTAGTTGAGCATGTTTTAGATTTAGTGTATTAAGTGTTTGTGAAAATGCTTGTGTGGTTTTTGCATGATTTGAGTTTTATATTTTAGTTGAGCATGTTAGTATATCAAGTGTTTGTGAAAATGCCATGCTTGTTGGAGCTTGAGGCCATTCAGCTACTCCATGTGTTTTGTATTGTGCGTTGCATTTTTGCCATGTTAGTTGGTAGGCTTTTGCTTTTGCATTTGCATGACATTTGATTTAGTTTTGCATGCTAGTATACCAAGTGTTTGTGAATAAGCCATGTTTGCTAGTCCTATAGGCCAATCGGCCACTCCTTAAATTTTGCATTATATGTGCATTCTTGCCATGTTAGTTGATAGGTTAGCATTTGCATGATATTTGTTTGAGTTCTTTGTTTAAGCATGCTTTGTGTTTGTGAAAATGCCATGCACATTTTAGTTATTAAGTTAGGTTTATTTGCCATGCATGTTCATGCATTTTAGGTCTAGGTTGCATTAAATGCCATGCAAGTTCATTTAGGTCTAGGTCACTATATGAATGCCATGCATTTTTTCATGATATTTAGGTTTAAACTCATGCATTTCATGCACTATGTTTGCTGTAAGTTTTCATACATTTCATGTTCATGCCACTTGAATAATGACTTAGGCCAATTAATGGTTCAAAGTCATGCTCTCTTGAGCACACTTGTGAAAAATTAAATTTTGTCAAATTGATTATTCTACCTTTGTGATTTTTTTTACTTATTTTTATCTAACTTTCAAAAATTCCTAGCTACTGTTTGTAAGTCATTTTATGAGTTTCAAATATTTTTACTTTGATTTTTAAATGATTTTATCAAAGGCAAAAAAGTATTTTGGCAAAACAGTTTTTTTCACCTAGTACTCGTACATTTCTGATTTTTCTAGGCATTCATATTTAATCAAAAAATGAAGACGATTTTTTTCCTTGTAGTTTTACATGTCCTGAGTCTCCAGTATTGTTTTCAGATTTTTTTTGAATTTTTTAAAAATAGGGTAAAAAATCGTGGCTTAAAACTGGACAGTGGAGTCAGAATTGAATTTAAAGAAAATCATTTTTCTGTTTTGGTTAAGTTACTTAGAGGGGGCTGATTAGGAAGGTTAGCTACTGACTTAGGGTAGTTTCTAAGCCTTTTTAAACTCTAAAAATGATTTTTTAAGTCTCGGGTTAAGGGTAGTCAAGTCCGGATTTTAAAACTTAGGAAATTAGAGCCATTTTAAAAAAATTAGCCCAGTTTTTATTTTTAATTCAAGCTTTTCAAAATTGTTTTCAAACAATCACAAAGTATTTTGGTTTTAGAATATTTAATTTTACATATTTTCCTAAGGTAGACGGATATCTTTTTAGATATACGGATTTCCTTAATTAAAGGAAAATATACATTTCCTGCATTGTATTTTCCATATTCATGCATTTTATATAATATGTGATTCTTGCTATAATAATTTCCTATGATATTGTTATTATTTTGATTTATATTTTTTTTTTGATATTATATGGTTTATTCTATGGTTTTGAATATTTCATGATATCATATGCTTTTTATTTAATTATTTTTATATTATTTAGCATATGTTATGTTCATGCATTATTATTTTTATTTTTATTTTCATGCATATTATATGATAGCATTATTTTATAATCCATGTCATTTAAATTATATGCCATATCATTCATATTTGTCATGTCATTTAAATCATTTCATTTCATATAGAATATGTATGTTACTTAGGTCATTTCATTTCATGTAGAATATATTATATTACCTAGGTCATTTCATTTCATTTAGGATATATTATGTCATCTAGAATATTTTATTTTATTTAGATTATATCATATGACTTAGGATATTGCATTTCATATAGAATGTATTATGTTACATAGGTCATTTAATTTCATTTAGAATATATCATATAACTTAGGATATTTCATTTCATTTAGAATATGCTAAGACATTTAAATCATATCATATCATTTAGGGTGCATTATATTATTTAGATTTTGCTATGTCATTTTATTTATGTCATGCATATACATATTCATTTCTTTTAAATGTTTTAAAAAAAGGATAATGATTTTCAATAAAATAAAGATATTCCCGAGTTAAAATAATTCATGAGTTCCCTGCCGGGTTTGCTGGGGAGGATATCATCAGTTATTATTAATAACGGAATATCTTCTTTAAAAGGAGAATGATTCGGAAAGTTTTCCAAAATTAATAAAAATTTCTATATTTTGCCACGTTTGTTGGGGAATATAGGAAAATTTTGAATTTATAAATTTCGGATCATTTTCAATTAAAAATGGAATTATTTTTCTTCAAATTGGGAATTAGCTTGAAATACTAAATTCAAAACCAACTTTATACCGAGATTAGAGATAACACACGATTAATAAGGTACCGATTTATACGGGCGTTGTGGGGGTGCTAATCCTTCCCCGCACGTAACCGACTCCCGAACCCGCTTCTTTGATTTCTTTGGTTTTAAAACGCAGACTTGAAATTGGTTTTTAAAATGTTTTAATTAATTTTTAAAATATTTTATAAAACCGGTTTTAATAGGTGGCCGATCACACCTAGCTAAAAAATATTGGTGGCGACTCAATGTATTTTTCAAGGTCATTTTCAAAACCTTCATTTTTCTAGAGGAATTAAGTCGACTTTTCCTCAGTTTTTTTTAATGTCACGCTTAACGAATAACAATGTCTTGCGATGAGACTCGTTATTTTTTAGGTTGCGATAGCTTGGCGACTCCACTAGGGACAATTAGAGAGTCAGGCCTAGAATTAGTTGTGGGTCATCAAAGTCTTGGTTTTGGTTGGTTTAATTGGTATTTAATTTTAATTCCCATATTTTTTTTAAAATAAGGAGAATTTTGAAAATAATAAAATCTTTTTAAATATGTTCATATTTCATGTGCATACATATTATAATTGTTCTCTGGTTATTTTGGTGCATATATTTATTTACTGATTAGTTGATGATTTATGTTGTTTAATCTTGTTGGGGCATTTAGAATAAGGGATATAGAATAGGTGGTGAAAGGTTTGTTATTTCTCCTCACACACTACACGTGCATTTGCATATCATGAATCCTATACCCGGGTTCCGTCCTTTTAGGTGGGAGCAAAGTAACTAAGCCTTCGTGATTAACAATCCGCATGGGCTAGTGAAACACTTCCAGAGTACTAAATTACCTAAGCCTTTGTGATTAACAATCCGCATGGGCTAGGGAAATAGACTCTAACGAATTGAACCAGCTTTTATCGGGGTGCCTTACTAGCCTTCACCGACGACAGTGAGGAACAATTCGGGGCTTTTTAGAATTCATTCACCTTCATATAGTAAACCTAGGCGAAGCCATGACTGATTTCCAATTAGATATCCCGAAGTTAAGAACACATGGAGAAATATTTCCAATCCTTTTACCTTCTATTCTACTTTCCGAATAAGTTTATTTTTTCGGACAATGATGAACGTACATCACAATGTCCGTAATAAATGTTGATATTTCATCCCCGGGGTGTTATAATGCTGAAATTTTGTTGGCATCCTCAGGGATAATTATTGCTTTGAATTATATGATTTTTTTGTATTATTCATATTTATTCCCGTTACTAATTCATTTTCTTTTTGTGTTTCTTTTGCATTCTTTCCATCATTTCTGCACATTTGAAGGTTATTAGTCTCGGGATATTATTCAACCAAAAGGGCTTTCATGGAGGCTCAGAGTGTCTCAGTGGTCGAGAAACATTTAGAGGTTAGGAAACAGTCCGAGAAAGTTCAACAGGATAATGGGGATTGTTTGAAGATGGGATATGTGTTAGCATTGCCAGCCGAGGTTGATCTTATTATCAAGCAAAATGATTTTCGGGATTCAATTGATATATGGAATCAGTGGAATATATCGGAAAAAGAAGCCTTCACTCAGACATATAGGGACATAGCTCTGTTAGCTCAGGTTAAGGTCAGTGGTGAGGTGATCCGGGCTGTGGTACAATTCTGGAATCCCGCTTATCAGTGTTTTACTTTCAACTGAGAGGATATGACTCCAACCATAGAGGATTATTCGACCTTGCTGCATATTGAGAATGTTATTCCCGATCGTATTTATTTGAAGGATGCAAAGACGCCGGGTTTCAAGAAAAAGGTGTCAAAGATTTTGCGAGTGGAAAGAAATTGGGTAGAAAGCCATGTTGTCCGAAAAGGAGTAAGCTATTGCATATCATGGGACATTTTACGGGCTTTAATCCATAGCCATTCAAGCAAGGAGACAGTTAGGAATATTTTTTCTTTGGCTATCTATGGTTTAGTTATCTTCCCGAAAACATTAGGGTATATGGATGTGGCAATATTTGATGTTTTCGAGAGGCTTGAGCAAAGGATAAACCCAGCCCCGGCAATCATAGCAGAAACAATCCGATCCCTGAGTTTCTGTAGACGGGAAGGCAAAGGTCGTTTTCTAGGATGTATGCAGCTCCTCTACATATGGGTTCAGAGCCATTTCTGTAAGCAGGAGAATTTCCCTCTTCGTTCATATTGGAAATCTTTTGCACCAATTGGTGAATTTCTTAAAAGGGATTGGCTTGAGAATAAGACTGAGGAGCAATGGATCAATATATTTCGAAATATCAGGGCTGAGATGATAGTTTGGAGAGCTCCATGGATAGCTCCTATACCGACATTGTATAAATGCGGAGATAAAGCCTCTGTTCCATTATTTGGAGTATGGGGAGGGGTGAGCTATACACCACTGCTAGTACTGAGGCAATCAGAATCTCGTCAATTTACTCCAATGACCCATGACCTTGGTAATTTGGAATTTGCTTACGGAGAAGATGGATATTCGGGTAAGGTCTGTGAGATTGTGGTGGCATGGAAGGAAACTCATCGGGTGGAGGTAGCTAGATATGCTGATATCGTCACACCTGACTACCTGACATGGAGGGAATCAAGGGTTAATGATAGGTTGTTGACATCGGATGGGGAAGAAGTTTGGCATTTGAGTTCGCCTCCCAGAAAGTGCCATCAGAGTTAGAAATCGTAAGGGCGGAGTTTGAAAAAGAAGAGGCCCGGATGAACAAGGAGATTGCCCGACTGCAAGAAGAGCTTGAGGACATGAAAGATCGAAAGGTAGCCCAAGAAAAAGAAAAGGAAAAGATCAAGAGAGAGCGGGACACTGTTCAAAGTGATCTTCAGGAATTACACTTGGAGAACAAGAGGTACCATTTCGAACTCAAATTCGAGGGACCTTTCAAGACTTCCGGGGAATGGCAACAAGAAGTCAGAAACCTCAAAAAGGAGAAAAACTATTGGGCAGAAAAAGCAAAACACGAGGAAGCCCGAGCCAATCAATTGGAGAAACAAGCTAGGGAAAGCTTTCACGGCGATGCTTCTGCTGACACGTCAAAGGGTCGTGATCAAGTAGGGATCAGATAGAAGAGCAAGGCAGTTAAAAGAGGACATTGAAGAAGGTCCAGGATCCGAGGGAGTTATTATAGGACTATTATCTTGTAAATAGTTTTTTAGGAGAGACAGATTATCATGTTGTCTTAAGCAGGGATCTTTTCTTTGATGTATTTAGTTACAGGAAATCAATGAAATACCATTTGGCTGGAATTAACCCGGGGCCAATACTTTAAATACATTCATCATTCACTAGTTTTTTTTTTTTTCTTTTATATATTTTATTTGATCATTCATCTATATTTATATTCATAATCATTCATTTATTCTTTATAAATTGTTCATACACTTAGCCATTTATTTATTTGTTCATTTATTTATTCTTTATAATTAGTCATCTAAGTTCATACACTTAGTCATTTACTTAGTTGTTCATTCATTAACACTAATTCATTCATTCATTTATTCATTTTTTATAAAATAAAAATAAAAAATGTGTCAATAATTTCTAATCCATGGTTTTTAAAACTATAGGTACAATTGGTCGCACTCAGAAAGAACCAGACTTCCAACACCCTTACAATACTCGATCTCGAACAAAAGCCATGGAAAACGACCAGCTTTCCAGAATTGAGAGAATGGAAAGAATCCAGAAAGAACTACAAGAAAAGTTCACTAACTCTCAAGAGGAGACACGAGAACAGATGACAAAGCTCATGGAGATGATGAGCACTATGATGAAGCAGAAGTGGTTCGGAGAGAATTAAGTTGCTGGAATGGGGGCAGTGAATCAGGAGGATAGACCAGAAGTGATACAGAGAAATAGCCAGACATCCCAACCTGTGGGAAATGAAATCCCAACTGGGGCAGCATCCTACATCTACATCCAGCCGGCGGCCGAAGCATAGAATTTTGGTCCAAAAAAGGGTAACATCGGAGTTGATCCAATTGAGGTTGAGGTTCCAGACTTCGAAGAAATGGCAGAGAAGGAAAGGGCCAAAATGGCTGAACTGAAGAGGGTTGAAACTGCTGAATCTGAGAAGAAATATCAGTTGTTGGAAGAAAGGCTAAGAGCAGTGGAAGGAGCAGAGTTGTTGGCAGTCTAGATGCCAAAGAGATGAGCTTGGTACATGATCTAATAATTCCACCGAAGTTCAAAGTACCAGACTTTGAAAAGTATAATAGGACCACCAGCCCATCGGCTCATCTGACTATGTACTGTAGAAGGATGACAGGGCATGAGGATGATGAGAAATTGCTTATTCATTGCTTCCAGGATAGCTTAACAGGGTCAGCCACCCGATGGTAGAACCAACTCAGTCGTACCAAGATTCGTTAATGGACAAATTTGGCCAGGGCTTTTATGGAATATTATAAGCACGTTTCTGACATGGTACCGGATAGGCTGTCATTACAGAACATGGAAAAGAGATCCAATGAGACCTTCAAGGAGTATTCACAGAGGTGGAGGGATCTGGCCACACAAGTGCAACCCCCTTTAACCAACAAAGAAATCACGGTGCTTTTCATCAACACATTAAAAGCACCCTATTATGACAGATTGGTGGGAAATGCTACCAAAGATTTTGCGGATATGGTAATATCTGGAGAAATGATTGAGTCAGCTATTAAGATTAGAAAGATGGAAGGGGGTGAGTCTGCTACCCCGAAGAGAGCTTTTCCTACAAAGAAAAAGGAGGAAACTCATGCAGTAAGCTTCAAGCAATACCCTTATACAGCTCCTACACCATACACACCACCGAGGCCTTATACCCCTACCACACCTTATGCCCTCTGACACCTTACACACTATACCCGAGGTATAATCCATATTACCCCAATATCAACCACCTTACCCAAAACCCGTTCCCCTACACCAATATACCACAACAGCCATTCCCAACTGGCATATCCCCTCAAATCAACCTTCCTAGAAATGTTGTTCCAAACACACAAGGGTTTGCGCGTAATGACCAACGTTCACCAAGGAACGATCAAAAAGCCCAATTTGATCTGATTCCCACTACATACGGTGAGCTATATCCAAAACTATTGCAAGGTCAACTTGTTGCACCCGTGTACCTAAAACCTTTGACACCTCCATATCCAAGATGGTATAATGCGAACACCAACTGTGTATACCATGCGGGAATCCAAGGACATTCAATTGAAGATTGCCTGGCCTTCAAAAAGAAAGTCCAAAGCCTGATTAATGCTGGGTAGTGAAGTTTGGATAAAAAAATAGGCCACACGTAGCTGGAAACCCATTGCCCAATCATGCTGGGAATCAAGTAAATGCAATAGTGACCAGAGAGGACAGAAGATTAAAAAAGGATATTGGGGAGGTTAAGACTCCGATCCTGACAGTATAGGTTGAAATGGTCAAGGTAGGATTGGTGGAAAGTACGGAAAGTTTGAAAATGGTTGCAAGAAGGGTGCATAATTGGTGCCCGTTCCATAAGGGTGGAGGCCATAACATACAGAACTGCGGGGACTTCCGGGTTAAAGTCCAAAGAATGATGGATAGTAGGGAGGCCCAATTCTGCGAGAAGATAGAGGTAGAAATATAAGTCATTGAAAGTACAGGTGGCTATGGGATAGGAAGACCCCTAATCATCTACTATGATGAACCGGAGGAAAAAGTTATGCCAGTCATGGAAGAAAATGCGCCTAAATTAATCATTGATTTACCTGTTTCCTTTCCATACAAGGAAAACAAGGCTACACCATGGAAATATGACTGCAGCATGGTTATGCCCGGGTCTTCAGGCCAGCAGGATATTACAGGTGTGGGGCATTTAACCCGAAGCAGGAGGTGTTATGCTCCGGAGGCCGTTGAACAAGGGGTAGCAGGGAAAGACAGAGGAATTGATAAAGGGAAGAAGGTCGTCGAGCCAATCCATATTGAGATGGATTTGCCAAAGGAAATAGAAAGGGGATCAGCCTCGGTTAACAGAATAAAAGAACCAGTATGTGAGAAGGAAGCTTGTGAGTTCTTGAATTTTATAAAGCATAGTGAGTATATCGTGGTTGAACAACTGCAACGTCAACCAGCTAGGATCTCAATCTTATCCTTGCTTTTAAATTCAGAACCACACAGAAATGCTTTGTTAAGATTATTAAATCAAGCATACGTGGCTAATAATATATCAGTGGAAAAGCTGGATAGGTTGGTGGGAAACATCGCAGCAGATGGCTACATATTTTTCAGCTATGAGGAGATACCACCCAACGGTATTGGATCGATGAAAGCTCTCCATATAACTACCACTTGTAAGGGGCACATATTACCGAGGGTCCTTTTGGATAATTATTCTTCACTAAATGTGATGCCTTTAGCAACCCTATCCAAATTGCCAGTGGATATATCCCATATGATTCCAAGTTGTACGGTGGTCAGGGCTTTTGATGGAACTAGGAGAGAGGTTATGGGAACCATTGAAGTTCCTCTAGAGATAGGCCTGTGCATTTATACAGTGAACTTCCAGGTCATGGATATTAATCCATCTTATAATTGCTTGTTGGGAAGGCCATGGATACATTCAGCTGGGGCTGTACCCTCGTCTCTCCACCAAAAGCTAAAATTTGTGATGAAGGGTCGGTTAATCAACTGAATATCCTTATGTGGATCCCAATAAAGATGCTGTGGAGTGTTCTTTCCGGTCCTTGGAATTTGTAAATGCAGTTTTCATCGCTGAAGGACGAAAAATTCTGAAACCGAGGCTGTCCACCAAGAACACAAGGCTGAGGGTAAGGACCATCGTATGAAAAGGCTGCAGGGCTGGAAAAGAACTCGGGAGGGGATGGCTCGAGCCATAGAAGTAAAAGGAAAGAGAGACCGGTTTGGCCTAGGGTATCTTTCGAATGCCCATAAGAAAGGGAAACAAGTTGAAAGGAACCGACAAAGGAGGATGGCCCGTCTTACGGGTATGGATATTGAGTGGGAGCCTATGATATTCCCACCTATCCTTCACAGCTTTCGCTCAGCCGGTTCTCTGTTCGGAGAAAAAAATTCTGATGATGTGCTCATAATAATAGAGAAAGCTTTCGAGAGATTCCAGGTGAACAGGGATGAGCAGATGTATGACGTGGAGATCTGCACGACTTAGAAAGACAGAATTGAAAGAGAAACTGCTAGCTGGATGGTGCGACCTTGTCCATCAGGATATAGACTAACCAACTGGAGTGCGACTGAGTTGCCCATAGTCTTTAAGTCTATTCCAAAGTAATACTTTTAAAAAAAAAAACAATCTTAATTATCTTTACCCAGAGATATTAAGAGTTTTTTTTTCTGTAATGGGCTTTTTTAACTATTTTTATTCAATAAATAACAAGCACAATGCATTATTCATATTGATGTGTCCATATTCTTTCATTTTTGTTATTTATTATATATATTTTCCTATATTGTTTCTTCTCCACCTATTTACAGGTGTACGGATGCAGAATATGAGGACCTTCCTGTCAGTAATTCTGAAATTGATTTCGAAAGACCCATTTGCACGGGTGATTTTGAGGCTAATGAAGATACTGAGGATTATGGCCTACCTCTAGATCTATTGAGGAAAATAGAACAAGATGGGGAACAAGTACTTCCTCATAAGGAGTTATTGGAAACAATAAATCTAGGAAATGGTGAAGAGATAAAAAAAGTCAAAATTGGAACTTCATTGTCACCATCAATAAAAGGTGAATTGATAGCTTTGCTCCAGGAATATGTGGATGTATTTGCATGGTCTTACCAAGATATTCCAGGGTTAAATCCGGATATTGTGGTTCATAAGCTCCCTTTAAGGCCAAAATGAAAGCCAATTCAACAAAAGTTGAGAAGAATGAGGCCTGATATGCTGTTAAAGATAAAGGAGGAGGTGAAGAAACAATTTGATGCTGGATTCTTAAAGGTGGCAAAATATCCAGAATGGGTGGCAAATATTGTTCCAGTATCAAAGAAGGATGGCAAGGTGCGGATGTGCATTGATTACCGAGATTTGAATAAGGCCAGCCCTAAAGATAATTTCCCTTTGCCCCATATTGATACTCTGGTGGATAATACAGCAAAGAGTTCTTTATTTTCTTTCATGGACGGATTCTCAGGATACAATCAGATCAAGATGGCACCAGAAGATATGGAGAAAACCACATTTGTTACAATGTGGGGAACCTTCTGCTACAAAGTAATGCCATTTGGATTAAAGAATGCTGGGCAACATACCAGAGAGCCATGGTGACCTTGTTTCATGATATGATGCATAAGGGAATTGAGGTCTACGTTGATGATATGATCGCAAAGTCACAAGGAGAAGAGGAGCATATTGCGAATCTTAAGAAGCTCTTTGAACGACTAAGGAAGTTTATACTCAAGCTAAATCCGGCAAAATGCACTTTTGGAGTCACCTCGGGGAAGTTGTTGGGTTTTGTCGTCAGTAAAAGAGGAATTGAGATTGACCCAGATAAAGTGAAGGCCATTCAGAATCAGCCACCACCTCGCACTCAAAAGGAAGTAAGAGGCTTTCTGGGGAGATTGAATTACATTGCTCGGTTTATTTCACAGTTAACCGACAAATGTGATCTAATATTTAAGTTACTTCGAAAACATGATTCAAGAGAATAGGATGAAGGGTGTCAGATTGCTTTTGAAAAGGTTAAGCATTATCTATCAAACCCACCAGTATTAATGCCACCTATTTCGGATAAACCAATGATATTGTATTTATCAATATTTGAAAGATCCATGGGTTGTGTTTTGGGGCAGCTTGATGAAACTGGAAAGAAAGAACAGGCAGTTTACTACCTCAGCAAGAAGTTCACAGGTTATGAGTTGAAATATTCGTCGATAGAGAAGTTGTGTTGTGCCTTAGCTTGGAATGCTCAAAGACTCATACAGTATATGTTGTATCACACAACGTGGTTGATTGCTAAGTTGGATCCAGTCAAATACATGTTGGAAGAACCTTCTTTGTCAGGGAGGACAGCAAGATGGCAGGTTTTATTGTCAGAAAACGACATTGTATATGTAAGTCAAAAAGCTATCAAGGGCAGTGCAGTGGCTGAATTCTTAGCAAGTCGGGCAGTGGAAGATTATGAGCCGTTGAACTTTGACTTACCATATGAGGATTTGATGTATGTGTCGCAAGCAGATGATATTCCCTTGAAGAAGAAAGTATGGAAAATGTACTTCGATGGCGCATCTAATGCCATGGGGCATGGAATCGGTGCAGTGCTTATATCCCCAGAAGAAGATTGTTATCCTTTCACTGCTAGATTGGATTTTGATTGTACAAACCATACTGCCGAGTATGAAGCATGTACTATGGGCCTTTGTGCTATAGTGGACAGAAAGATCAAAGTATTGGAAGTTTTCGGAGACTCAGCCTTAGTGATTTACCAGCTACGAGGAGAATGGGAAACCCGAGATACAAAGCTAATCAGATACCGAGAACTCATACTGAGTCTATTGGAGGAGTTCGAAGAAGTGAATTTCAATTACTTTTCTCGAGAAGAAAATCGGATGGCAGATGCTCTGGCTACTTTGTCATCAATGTTTAAAGTGAATAAAGGGGCGGAAGTTGTGCCAATCAAGATGAGCATATATGAGTCTCCTGCCCACTATTTGAGTATTGAAGAAGAAGCAGATGGTCTTCCTTGGTATAATGATATCTTGCAGTACATTAAGAATCAACAATACCCAGAACAAGCAACAGAGAATAACAAGAGGACTCTGAGAAGGCTAGCAATGGGTTTCGTTCTAGACAGGGAGATTCTCTACAAGAAAGGGAAAGATCAAGTCCTGTTGAGATGTGTTGGTCTACCAAAGCTCGAAGAATCATAGAAGAGGTCCATGAAGGGATATGTGGCACCCATGCTAATGGTCACATGCTTGCTAAACAGATTATGAGGGTAGGGTACTATTGGCTGACGATGGAAGGAGATTGTATCAGTTATTCCCGAAAGTGCCATAAATGCCAGATTTATGCAGATAAGATTCATGTGTCGCCATCGCCATTACATGTCATGACTGCAGCATGGATTTTTCAATGTGGGGAATGGATATGATCGGGCCCATTACCCGAAAGCTTCAAATGGACATCGTTTCATCTTGGTGGCCATAGATTATTTCACAAAGTGGGTAGAAACTGCTTCATATGCGAATGTAACAAAGTCGGTGGTATGCAGATTCGTCAAGAAAGAAATCATATGCCATTACAGGT
Source organism: Fremontodendron californicum (assembly GCA_030761205.1). NCBI lineage: Eukaryota > Viridiplantae > Streptophyta > Magnoliopsida > Malvales > Malvaceae > Fremontodendron > Fremontodendron californicum. The sequence continues at coordinate 10,212,546 of JAULJL010000037.1, forward strand.
TGCCAGCAAGAATCATTTTGGATAATGCTCTCAATTTGAAGAATAAGATGATGACAGAAGTGTGTACTCAATTCAAGATCACACATCATAATTCGGCACCTTATCGTCCGAAGATGAATGGCGTTGTAGAAGCAGCTAACAAGAACATCAAGAAGATTGTCGAGAAGATGACCAATGTGTACAAAGATTGGCATGATATTTTCCGTTTGCTCTTCATGCATATCGTACTTCGGTCCGCACATCTACAAGGGCAACACCGTTTTCTTTGGTATACGGGATGAAAGCAGTGCTACCCATTGAAGTTGAGATCCCTTCACTTCGGGTTTTGGTGGAAGTTGGCCTAGAGGAAGCAGAATGGGTTAGAGCTCGTTATGAACAGTTGAATCTCATCAAGGACAAAAGACTGAAAGCAATTTGTCATGGGCAGTTGTATCAGAAAAGGATGATTCGAGCCCACAACAAGAAAGTTCATCCCAAACAGTTCCGAGAGGGGGAGTTGGTATTGAGGAAAATTATCCCTATAGTGAAGGACCCGAGAGGAAAATGGGCTCCAAATTGGGAAGGACCCTATGTGTTAAAGAGAGCTTTTTCTGGAGGAGCATTGATTCTAACTCGGATGGACAGAGATGATTTTAGAAATCCCGTGAATGCTGATGAACTGAAGAAGTTTATGCTTGAAAAAAAAAAGTGTGATACTGTGCACAAGGAAATTCGAATGATTCCAAGTGTAAAAATAGAAATTCTATATATCTATTTCCCCTGAGAATTGCTTTTCAAAGAGAATAGTCATGCTTGATATGATGAATGGCCGTTTTTCATATTCCTTTCACTAAGAAGAAATTATCCTTAGTCACCCCTTTGAGCCTTAGGAATTATTTCTTTCTTTAAACCTTGATCAAGGATCACCCTTTACACTGGAGGGCAAATAAGAGGAAAGATAATAAAAAATCATGGCAAAAAGAAAGCCATCAAAAAATGTGGCAAATAAAAAAAAAAACATAAAAAAAAAACAAAAAAAAAAGACAAATGTTTCAAGATTGAGTTCTCCTCAAGAAATGATCCTTGATCCAATCACCTTTAAACACATTTTGGACCTATTTATCCTTTCTTTCTAAACCTAAACCTTGGCCTACATTACATGCTTTAAAAGTCCATTTTGATCAAGCATGGATATTTAATTTGAAAGGTTATTCTCAGAATTCATCCCATCTTTTGAATTGATATTTTTACCTTGGAAGCATTTAGAATTCTCAGGTGCATGGTAGAATACAAACAAAAAAAAAATTGGAAATGAAAAAAGAATGTAAAATGAGAGGTTTAAGCCGAAAACCCACAAAGGGCGACTTAATACCGAACAGAGGACACTTGAGTTGAAAACCTACAAAAGGCGGCTCAAGTACTAATCAAAGTTTGAATCAATGCTCCGTGTAAAGGGGGAGAAAGTATTTGGCAATCAGAGGAAAGGGGAACAACTCAGTCTGATGTAACTACAGAAGCTAAGAGATTACCCAAGTGAATTGCTCGTTCAAGAGAAATTTCAGATGGTTTGAAAAAGGTGGGGTCCAAGATATTTTACATCCGGGGCATCTACAGCCTATAACCTTACATTTGTTTCTTATATCCTTGATATTTATTTTTACCATTTTAAAACATTTCTTGCAATAAATTCTTGTTATCCTTTTCATGACAATTTTTGCCTGATTCATACTTTCTTTCATAATACTTTTGAGATGTATTAAGTTTGTTATTAAATTGAATGATGATTAGTAAAAAAATCTTTAAAAAAGATTTCAAAGTATTACTAAATAATAGATTTAAATCTTGGGAAAGGTTTGGGAAAGATCACCAAAGAAAAGGAAACAGCGAACGTGTTGGAAACTCCATCACAAAATCAGAAAATCTGTGAATTTCAGTGAAAGACAGAAACTGAGACTGTTTGACAAGATATCTTGAGTGAAGAATCCTTAAGTGAGGCATCAATGAACAATTGAAGACTCTGTCCTGAAGTCATATAATCTGTGAACCTCAAAGAAACCATGGATTAGAAATTATGGCATAATCATTTGATTGCATTTATTTTAGGAAACATACAAGCATTTGCAAAGCATGACATTCTCATCATTGCATTTAGCTAACAGTGCAGAAATCAAGGAAACTTGGACTTCCTCAAAGAGAACTCGTTTTGCTTCTCAAAAGATTCGGATTTCGAGACCGCCATCAAGGTATTTCTTTCTGTTTTAAATCGAATTCATTTTGTTTATCAGACGAGTTGAACCTGGAGACCGTTGTCGAGGTATTTTCAAATACCAATTTTTTTAAGACCTCCGGGCACCATTTTAAAGAGCTTCGGGCACCATTTTTTAAAGACCGTCGGGCACCAGTTTTAAAAACCTCCGGGCACCATTTTAAAAACCTTCGGGCACCATTTTTAAAGACCTTCGGGCACCATTTTAAAAAACCTTCGGGCACCAGTTTAAAAGACCTTTCGGGCACCATTTTAAAAACCTTCGGGAACCAGTTTTAAAGACCTTCGGGCACCAGTTTTTTTTTAAAACCTCCGGGCACCATTTTAAAGACCTTCGGGCACCAGTTTTAAAGACTTTCGGGCACCATTTTAAAAACCTTCGGACACCAGTTTTAAAGACCTTCGGGCACCAGTTTTTTTTAAGACCTCCGGGCACCATTTTAAAGACCTTCGGGCACCAGTTTTTTTAAGACCTTCGGGCACCATTTTAAGACCTTCGGGCACCAGTTTTAAAGACCTTCGGGCACCAGTTTTAAAGACCTCCGGGAACCAGTTTTAAAGACCTTCGGGCACCATTTTTAAGACCTCTGGGCACCATTTTAAAGACTTTCGGGCACCAGTTTTTTTTAAGATCTTCGGGCACCATTTTCAAGATTTTGGGCACAATTTTTCTTTAGAAAATCGAATTCGTTTCCTTAAGACGGGTCGAGCCTTAATTAGTCACGGAATTCAATTTAAGGACAAATCTTCAATTTACAGCTTTTTCAAAACAAAAAAAAAATGATAGAAGAATGAAGAAGAACCCCCTTTCCCTTTCCTTCACATATGATTTCACTGACCGTACAAAATTAGTGTTTGTTTATCTTTGCCTGATTCTTGATTCTCAGCAATAGCCAAAGAGGGGCAGCTGTAGACACCTAATTTTGTTCGGACCACTAAAACAGGTATGTTTTCTTCATAAATTGATGTTTCCGAATGTAAAAAGATTTTTACATCCTGCAGGTGGTACTCCGAGACTTAGTTTAAAAGGGCGAGCATAAAAAGTCAAACTTGAAAAAGTCAACCCTGAAAAAGTCAACCCCAAAAAGTCAACTATTGAAAAAGTCAACCCACTTTCAAAATCAAGATTTTAAGTTCAATCGAAAAATGGTGAAAGAATTTTGATAATCCGAGGTATACATTGAAAGATATGGAGTTCGGAAGTTGGGATTTGGAGATTCAGTAGAAAAGAAACCCTAATTCGAGAAATTTGGGGAAGTGCTTAAACGATCAAATTGGTCGAAATTGAAGGTTCCAAATTAAAGATAAGCACTGACTACGGGTAATGGAGCAGCCACTTGCAAGAAAAACAGAAAGAAAAGTCAATCCGGGAGAAAACCAAGAATTAGGGTTTTTAATGGATTTCAATGAAATCGGGAAGAATTACAAAAATGGCCCAACTTGGTAGGACCAAAGCCCCAATGGATGAGGAATTATTAAAAAGGGATAGCCCAAGGCTCAGTATGAAGAAAATATGAAAATCGGACTTGTTTTGAGCAAAACCGGGTTTTGGAGGCAAAATGGCAAAATTAGAAAATTTGGGAAAAATAGCAAATGAGCTCCAAATCTTTTGAAATTTTGCAAATTTCATTTTTAAATCATTTTAAAGAGATTGGCAAAATAAAATCTTGATTCGGAGTTTGTTTGCAAAATGGCCAAATCTCGAACTTCTTATGTAGTAATTCAAAAAGGAAAATCCTGAAAAAATAGCAAATGAGCTCCAAATCTTCTGAAATTTTGCAAATTTCATTTTTAAATTATTTGGAAAAGATTGGCAAAATAAAATCTTGATTCGGAGTTCGTTTGAAAAATGGCCAAATCTCGGGCCTCCTATGCAATAATTCAAGAAGATAAATCCCGAAAAAATAGCAAATGGACTCCAAAAATTTTGAAATTTTGCAAATATCATTTTTAAATTATTTGGAAGAGATTGGAGAAATAAAATCTTGATTTGGAGTTCATTTGCAAAATGGCCAAATCTCGGGCCTCCTATGCAGTAATTCAAGCCGATAAATCTCGAAAAAATACCAAATGAGCTCAAAAAATTATGAAAACTTCCAGATCACACTTTTAAGTTATTTGGAAGATATTGGTGAAGAAAAATCTTGATTTGGAGCTCGTTTAAAAAATGGTAAAATATGGGGGCATAAAAGGGCATTTTTGGAAGAAAAAATCCAAATAAATAGCAAATGGACTCGGATAATTTTGAAAACTTACAGAACTCAATGTTTTATTATTTTGAAAGTATTAAAAAAATAAAAATTGAATTTGGAGTCCGTTTGATATTTATTTGCATCCGGGGGGCAAAACGGTCATTTCACCCAAGCAACCGAAAAGGGCTCCTTTGGGCCTTTCAAAAATCAGAATTGGGCTGGAAAAGAGAAGTGTTGGCCTGCCAAGGCCCAAAGGAAGGAGGAAGCTTCTGATTTTTCAATCAAATGGCCAAGAATTAAGAGTTAGTTAGAGATTCTCTTTGATCAAGCCATGGTGATTAAGCCACATAGGCCAAGAGAGATGTCAACATTATTCTTGAACAGCTGTAATTTGGAACAGCTGATATGCTAATCTAAGGATGATAATCTCATGATTTTTTCACCTTGGATTATTAACCATTTGATGGAAAATTGGTTACAAAAAATGACAACATCCTTGAGGTTTTAAAGGGGGGTTTCGGCCAGCTCTAGGGGGAGGTTCAGATTTTTCATTTTTACACTTTATTTTTGCTGAGTTCTCTTGGTTTTTACTTGGTTTTTCTCTCTTCGGTTGAAGGCAAAAAGAAAAAGTTAAGAAAAGAAAGAAAAGTTTGAAGAGATAAAGCTTGAAATATAGCTTCTTGAGGTTGCTCTTGAGCACCAACTCTTGCACTTTCTTGATTTTCCATTATTGTTTTTGCTATTTTGATTACTATTTGGTGAGTTTCCTTTTTAAATAAATGTTTTTTTATTGTTCTTTTTAAGTTCTTCCTTGATCTCTTTCTTAAATATATTTTTTTTTACAATTTTTTTTACAATATTCTCACCATGGCCGAATGGCCTACAGTTTTTGTTAAGTTGTTGTTTTGGTTTATTTTATCATGTTATTGATGTTATTTTCTTTGATCTTGATGTTTTAAATGTTATTTTACTTCATATACTTGAGTTATATTTTAATTTGGTTGCTTTGTTTGTTGTCATTTATGATTTAAATATCATGTTCTTGCATTTTTAATTTTCTGTTTTCATGATGTTTAAATTTGAGCATGTTTTAGATTTAGTATATCAAGTGTTTGTGAAAATGCTTGTGTGGTTTTTGCATGATTTGAGTTTTATATCTTAGTTGAGCATGTTTTAGATTTAGTATTTTAAGTGTTTGTGAAAATGCTTGTGTGGTTTTTGCATGATTTGAGTTTTATATTTTAGTTAAGCATGTTAGTATATCAAGTGTTTGTGAAAATGCCATGCTTGTTGGAGCTTGAGGCCATTCGGCTACTCCATGTGTTTTGTATTGTGTGTTGCATTTTTGCCATGTTAGTTGGTAAGTTTTTACATTTGCATGACATTTGATTTAGTTTTGCATGCTAGTATACCAAGTGTTTGTGAAAATGCCATGTTTGCTAGTCATATAGGCCAATCAGCCACTCCTTGAATTTTTGCATTATATGTGCATTCTTGCCATGTTAGTTGATAGGTTAGCATTTGCATGATAGTTATTTGCATTCTTGGTTTAAGCATGTTTTGTGTTTGTGAAAATGCCATGCACATTTTAGTTATTAAGTTAGGTTTATTTGCCATGCATGTTCATGCATTTTAGGTCTAGGTTGCATTAAATGCCATGAAAGTTCATTTAGGTCTAGGTCACTATATGAATGCCATGCATTTTTTCATGATATTTAGGTTTAAACTCATGCATTTCATGCACTATGTTTGCTGTAATTTTTCATGCATTTCATGTTCATGCCACTTGAATAATGACTTAGGCCAATTAATGGTTCAAAGTCATGCTCTCTTGAGCACACTTGTGGAAAATTAAATTTTGTCAAATTGATTACTCTACCTTTGTGATTTTTTTTACTTAGCCAATTTTTATCTAACTTTCAAAAAGTCCTAGCTACTGTTTGTAAGTCATTTTATGAGTTTCAAATATTTTTACTTTGATTTTTAAATGATTTTATCAAAGACAAAAATGTATTTTGGCAAAACAGTTTTTTTCACCCAGTACTCATATTTTCCGATTTTTCTGGGCGAATATCTTTAATCAAAAAATTAAGCCGATTTTTTCCCGTGTATTTTTACATGTCTTGAGTCTCCAGTATATATTTTCAGATTTTTTTGAATTTTTAAAAATAGGGTAAAAAATCGTGGCTTAAAACTGGACAGTGGAGTCAGAATTGAATTTAAAGAAAATCATTTTTCTGTTTTGGTTAAGTTACTTAGAGGGGGCAGATTAGGAAGGTTAGCTACTGACTTAGGGTAGTTTCTAAGCCTTTTTAAACTCTAAAAATGATTTTTTAAGTATCGGGTTAAGGGTAGTCAAGTCCAGATTTTAAAACTTAGGAAATTAGAGCCATTTTAAAAAAAATTAGCCCAGTTTTTATTTTTAATTCAAGTTTTTCAAAATTGTTTTCAAACAATCACAAAGTATTTTGGTTTTAGAATATTTAATTTTACATATTTTCCTAAGGTGTCTTTTTAGATATACGGATTGCCTTAATTAAAGGAAAATATACATTTCATGCATTGCATTTTCCATATTCATGCATTTTATATAATATGTGATTCTTGCTATAATAATTCCTATGATATTGTTATTATTTTGATTTACATTATTTTTTAATATTATATGGTTTCTTTTATGGTTTTGAATATTTCATGATATCCTATGCTTTTTATTTAATTATTTTTATATTATTTAGCATATGTTATGTTCATGCATTATTATTTTTATTTTTATTTTCATGCATATTATATGATAGCATTATTTTATAATCTATGTCATTTAAATTATATGCCATATCATTCATATTTGTCATGTCTTTTAAATCATTTCATTTCATATAGAATATGTATGTTACTTAGGTCATTTCATTTCATGTAGAATATATTATATTACCTAGGCCATTTCATTTCATTTAGGATATATTATGTCATCTAGAATATTTTATTTCATTTAGATTATATCATATGACTTAGGATATTGCATTTCATATAGAATGTATTATGTTACATAGGTCATTTAATTTCATTTAGAATATATCATATAACTTAGGATATTTCATTTCATTTAGAATATGCTAAGACATTTAAATCATATCATTTAGGGTGCATTATATTATTTAGATTTTGCTATGTCATTTTATTTATGTCATGCATACACATATTCATTTCTTTTAAATGTTTTCAAAAAAGGATAATGATTTTTAATAAAATAAAGATATTCCCGAGTTAAAATAATTCATGAGTTCTCTGCCAGGTTTGCTGGGGAGGATATCATCAGTTCTTATTAATAACAGAATATCTTCTTTAAAGGAGAATGATTCGGAAAGATTTCCAAAATTAATAAAAATTTCTATATTTTGCCACGTTTGTTGGGGAATATAGGAAAATTTTGAATTTATAAATTCCGGATCATTTTCAATTAAAAATGATATTATTTTTCTTCAAATTGGGAATTAGCTTGAAATACTAAATTCAAAACCAACTTTATACCGAGATTAGAGATAACACACGATTAATAAGGTACCGATTTATACGGGCATTGTGGGGGTGCTAATCCTTCCCCGCACGTAACCGACTCTGGAACCTGCTTCTTTGATTTCTCTGGTTTTAAAACGCAGACTTGAAGTTGGTTTTTAAAATGTTTTAATTAATTTTTAAAATATTTTATAAAATCGGTTCTAATAGGTGGCCGATCACACCTAGCTAAAAAAGATTGGTGGCGACTCCATGTGTTTTTCAAGGTCATTTTCAAAACCTTCATTTTTCTAGAGGAATTAAGTCGACTTTTCCTCGGTTTTTTTTAATGTCACGCTTAACGAATAATAAAGTCTTGCGATGAGACTCGTTATTTTTTAGGTTGCGACACCCTTTAAAAAATTTTGCACGAAAGAGTGGCTGAGAAAGGGAGATAAGAAACAGTGGATCATGACTCTTCATCACGTTGCCCAAGAGGACGTCATTTGGAGAGCTCCGTGGATGCCGATGGGATCCATTTTGTATAGTTGTGGAGACAAGTCGTGGGTTCCATTAATGGGAATTTGGGGAGCTATCAGTTATGTACCACTCCTGGTACGAACACAGTACGGGTCTGAGCAGTTCATCCCGATGACTCATGAGCTCACTTTGGTATATTTTACATATAATAGGCCCGGATACACGAAGGAAACACGTGAACTCATCAAAGCGTGGAAGAAGTTGCACCGGTCAGAATTGGGTAGATATACCAATAACGCTACTCTCGTATACTTGGTTTGGAGAGCCAAGAGGATCCACGACATAGTGCTCCCTGCCGAAGATGCCTCTGGTTTTCGGTAATCCTTCAGCCAGAGCCGATAGTACGCAGGGAGATTGAGCTTGTCAGGCAAGAATTAGAAAAAGACAAGGGGAAATTGAAGCCAAAATATGATAAGCTTTAAGAGGATGTCGAGGATTTGAAGACTAGGCTTGAGATCCAAGAGGTCAAGACATAGAAAGTGGCCAGAGATTGAGACATAGCACAATCCGATATACAGGACTTGCATCGAGAGAACAAGAAGCTAAGAGCCAAGGGAAAGTTCACTGGAACTAGCAAGTCTCTGAGCGCCCATGAGAAAGAGATAGAAAAGCTTCAGAAATAATTAAACTTCTGGAAGGGTAAGGCTAAGGAAAGCAAAGAAAAAGAGTCTCGATTTTCTCATGAGTGGCAGAAGTGGGGAGATGCATGTTCATTGATCTCGACGAAGTTAGAAAGATGCCTGCAAGAAAATGAGTTGTTCAAAGCCAAATTGGGAAATGAGAGGGAAAAGACATCCATGCTACCAAGGAGAATGAGACACTCCATGCGACCATTCAGACCCTAGAGCATCCGTTGCAAGTCCAGAAAGCTGATATCATTGCCATCATTCAAGAATATAGAGAGAGGAAGACCGAATGGAGCTAGGCAAATGAATTAGCGTTAGATGCTAGCACAAGGTGGAAGACTGAGACCTTGGAAAGGCAGTAGTATATAAACCACCTGACTAGGCATATCCGCAAGGTTGTGGTCAAGGCCAGAGAGATGTCGGAGAAGGTAAAGACTTTGAGGTGTGATGTTAACCCGACAGGGGTGCATGGACAGCGCCTGTTCAACTTCTTAGAGGAGGCTTAAGACCAGTATGAGCAGATCCGATCTTTTTATGTAACCCGAGAGTGAGAGATGATTTGTAAAAAGTTTATATGAATTAATAAAAAACCTTTGAGTTGGAATTTGAACTTAAGGAAAATACTATTATTTGCATCATCTTATTTCATACAATTATAGAAGCATACATTCATTCATCCATTTGTTTGATCAGTCATGCATTGATTTATTCATTCATCCTTGAACACATTTAATAAGAAAAAAAGAATAATATGCCATGAAATTCTAATCCGTGGTATTTACACCAAGGTTTAAAAATTGGGCGTCCATCAAAACTTCCAGAGAGAAGCACTCCGCATCAGTATAATACTCGATCACAAGTCAAGATCATGGAAAATGAACAGCCTGCCCGAATAGAGAGAATGGAAAGGGCACAGGATGAGTTAAGGGAACAGTTGGCCAAATCTCAGGCTGAATTGAGAGATCATATGATTAAGCTGATGGAATTGGTGTCCACTGCAGGTACGGGAAAGGGACACACAGAGAATTCAGCCCTCGGATTAGAATCAGTAAGTCAATAGGGCAAAGAGGTTTAGTAAGAAGTCGTACAGACAAACAGCCAATCTGCACAGAATACAAAAATTCCACAACCAGCAGGCGAACTGCCTTTCGTGTATTTCCAAAGCAACACGGGGGCACATAAACAAATGCCAATTGGGGTGAATCTTGGGGAAATTCTGACAAATCCTATCGATGTCCCAAACCTGGATGGTCTCGTCGAGCAAGAAAGATGAAAACGACGAAGTTGAAAAGGGTTGAGACGGCTGAATCACAAAAGAAGTATCAATTATTAGAAAAAAGGCTGAGAGACGTGGAAGGGGCTGAGTTGTTTAGAAGCCTCGATGCTAAAGAGATGAGTTTAGTCTCCGATTAAGTGATCTCACCCAAGTTCAAAACGCCAGATTTTGAGAAGTACAACGGGACCACCAATCCTTCCGCATATTTGACAATGTATTATCGAAAGATGACCAAACATGATAGTGATGAGAAGTTGCTTATCCATTGCTTCCAAGACAGCCTTACCGGGTCTGCCACTTGATGGTACAATCAACTCACCCAAAGCAAGATCCGATCATGGACGGACTTGGCTAGGGCCTTTCTGGAACACAACAAGTACGTCTCCAACATGGTACCTGACAGATTATCCCTGCAAAACATGGAGAAGAAAGATACTGAAAGCTTCAAATAGTATGCCCAAAAATGGAGAGACATGGCTACCCAGGTGCAGCCACCTTTGACAGATAAAGAAACTACAATTCTCTTTATTAATACTCTGAAGGCATCGTACTACGAAAAATTGATAGGTAATGCCACTAAGAATTTTGCAAATATGGTCATATCTGGAGAGATGATTGAAACCAGTATCAAGAGCGGGAAGATGGATAGTGGGGAACCAGTCACCCATAAGAAAATAATTCCTGCCAAGAAAAATGAAGGGGAGGCTCATGCAGTCAGTTTCAATAACCGACCATTTTCACCTCCAGCACCCTATACACCTTATCCAATCTACAACCCTTACTATCCGATTATAAACAGCCTCACTGAGAACCCTTTTCCCTATACAGCTATACCTCAACAACCATATCCGACTGGCATATCTCCTCAGATAGCCATTCCACCAAACACTATCCCAAACACTCAAAACATTCCCCAAAATGATCAAAGGCCTGTGAGGAATACCCAAAAGCCTCAATATGACCCCATCCCCACCACCTACAGTGAGTTATACCCAAAGCTTCTACAGGAGCAACTCGTCGCACCTGTTTATCTTCAGCCTTCAAAACCTCCTTATCCCAAGTGGTATGATTCCAACGCTCATTGCGCATACCATATGGGGATCCAAGGACACTCAACCGAGACTTGCAATGCTTTCAAGGGTAAGGTTCAGAGCCTTATTGATACAGGAATATTGAAATTTGGGTCAAAAAATGGGTCTGATGTCACGGGTAACCCATTGTCTAATCACACAGAGGCCAAAGTTAACGCGATAATGTCGGGAGAGTTTGAAAAGGTGAAAAGGGATGTCAGAAAGGTAAAAACGCCAATGATCAGAGTCTGGGCAGAGATGGTCAAGGTAGGATTGATTAAGCCAAAATCATATGTGAGGAAAATAGTATGCCAGGCAGGGGACTTTTGCCAATACCATGAGTGTAAGGGGCATACCATTCAGAACTGCGAAGAGTTTTTGGCTAGAATTCAAAGGATGGTGGACATGGGCGAGGCCCAGTTTTCGAAAAGATAGAAGAGCCTAAAATCAGTATGAATGAAACAGGTTATGGGGTAAACAGACACATGATCATATACTATGATGAGCCCGTGGTAAAGGCTATTCCAGTAGTGGAGAGACCCACTCCGGAGATGATCATAGAATTGCCATCACTTTTTTCTTACAAAGGGGATAAGACAATTCCATGCAACTATGAATGAAGTATGGAAATACCGGGATCTTTGAACCATCAGGCAGCTGCCGTGGATGTAACCAAAGTGGGGCACCTAACCCAAAGCGGTAGATGTTATGCCCCGGGGACAGTTGAACTTGGAAAGACAGGGGGACCTGACAAAGGAAAAAGGGTAGTGGGACCAGACCCAATAGAGGTAGAACAATCTGGGGAAGTTGAAAAAGATCCAACTCGAGCTAGTAGAGTAAAAGAATCGATAAATGAGAAGGAAGCCTGTGAGTTCTTAAAGTTCATCAAACACAGGGAGTACAGTGAGGTAGAGCAATTGCACCACCAACCGGCAAGGATTTTAGTTCTTTCACTGCTGTTAAACTTAAAGCCACACCAAAATGCTCTGCTGAGAATTTTGAACTAGGCTTATGTAGCAAACAACATATCGGTGGAAAAGTTAGACCGATTGGTGGAAAACATTACAGCGAATGATTACATCTCTTTCAGTTATGATGAGATAACACTGAATGGAATAGGATCCACCAAGGCTCTTCTTATTATCACTACTTGCAAGGGGCACATTCTACCCCGAGTACTCCTTGACAATGGATCTTCTCTGAATGTGATGCCTTTGGCAACCTTATCCAAGCTGCCAATTGATATGTCCTACATGCAGCCGAGTCATACCATTGTCAAAGCCTTTGATGGCACTCGTCGGGAGGTGATGGGAAGCATCGAGATTCCACTTCAGATAGGCCCCTGTACTTATACGATTGAGTTCCAGATGATGGATATCATCCTATCTTACAATTGTTTTCTAGGAAGGCCGTGGATTCACACTGGCGGGGTTGTGCCGTCATCTCTCCATCAAAGCTGAAATATATAATAGAAGGGTGTTTGGTCAGTGTGTCAGGAGAAGAAGATATCATAGCTTCCGCATCCACAGAAACCCCTTATATAGAGGTGAATGAGGATGTCGTAGAGTGCTTTTTCAGGTCGTTGGAATTTATCAACGCTGTATTCATCACCGAGGGACATAAAATTCCAGAGCCGAGGTTATCTAAGAGTATCAGGTTAGGAGTGAAGATGACAGTAGGAAAGGGCTGCAGAGCAGGAAAAGGACTATGAAAGTATCTTCAAGGGATGGCCAAAGCAATAGAAGTGGCCGAGAAGAAAGACCGATTCGGTCTCAGGTATCTCCCTAAAGATCATGAGAAAAGGAAACAAATTTAGAATAACCAAAAAAAGAGGATGGCCCGTCTTTCGGGTATAGATATAGAGTGGGAGCCCATGACTTTCCTGCCAATCCTTCACATCTTTCGCTCGACCGATTTCGAGTTTAGGGGTAAGAATTTTGAGGATGTGATGGTCCTGCTGGAGCAGGCTTTTGAGAAGCTCTACAAGGTTGAAGACAAACAACCACAAGAAATGATGGTCGGCATGGCCGAAACAGATAAACAGAGAGGTGAAAGCACTAGTTGGGTTATGTATCCGTGCCTTCCGGGTTATGAGCTAACAAATTGGAGCATGATTGAACTTCCCATAGTTTTTAGGTCTACTCCGGTGTAATGCTCGAATCAACTTTAATTGCCTCTGCTCGAAGGCATTAAGAATCCTTTGTACGGGCTTATGTTTAAGATTAATCATTCAAAAAAATAGCAATCACTATGCATTTTCTTCATATTGATGTGTCCACATCCTTTCATTCTTTCATTATTATTGTCTATATGTCTTCCTATATTGTTTTTCCCCATCTATTTACAGGTGTCCGGATACGGAATATGAGGACCATCTTGTCAATAATTCTAAAATTGATTTTGAAAAACCCATATGTACGGTTGATTTTGACGCTAACGAAGATGTCAAGGACTGTGATTTACCTCCGGATTTGTTGCGAATAATAGAACAAGAGGAGAAACAAGTATTGCCTCACAAAGAGCAGTCGGAACTGATAAATTTGGGGGATGGGGAAGAAATAAGAGAAGTCAAGATTAGGACTGCCATTTCACCATTGATAAAGCAAGATTTGATAAGTCTACTCCGGAAATACGCGGATGTGTTTGTATGGTCGTACCAAGACATGCCTGGCTTGGACCCCGGCATCGTGGTTCACAAACTCCCACTGAAACTAGATTCTAAGTCGACTCAGTAGAAACTGAGAAGAATGAGGCTCGAAATGCTATTAAAAGTGAAAGAATAAGTGAAAAAGCAATTCGATGTCGAATTCTTGGAAGTGGCAAAATACCCGGAGTGGGTAGTAAACATTGTCCTAGTTCCAAAAAAAGATGGCAAAGTTCGAATGTGTGTCGATTACCGAGATCTGAATAAGGCAAATCCTAAAGATAATTTCCCGTTACCTCACATTGATACCCTAGTTGATAATACCGCCAAGAACTCCGTGTTTTCTTTCATGGACGGGTTCTCAGGGTATAACCAGATTAAGATGGCATAGGATAATATGGAGAAAACCATATTCGTGACGATATGGGGAACCTTTTGCTATAAGGTCATGCCATTCGGGTTGAAAAATGCTGGGGCAACATATCAAAGAGCCATGGTTACTTTGTTCCATGACGTGATGCATAAAGGAATCGAAGTTTATGTTGATGATATGATCGCAAAGTCACAATGAGAGGATGAACACATTGTGAATCTTAAAAAGCTCTTTGAAAGGTTGAGAAAATTTCAACTTAAACTCAATCCGGCGAAGTGTAATTTTGGAGTCACTTCGGGAAAGCTACTGGACTTCGTTGTTAGCCAGAAAGAAATTGAGATTGACCTAGATAAAGTGAAAGCTATTCAGAGCTTGCCTCCTCCTCGTACTCAGAAAGAAGTAAGAAGCTTTTTGGGTAGGTTGAATTATATCACTCGGTTCATTTCTCAACTAACAAATAAGTGTGACCCGATATTCAAGCTACTCCGGAAGCGTGATCCAGGAGAATGGGATGAAGGATGCCAGATATCCTTTGACAAGGTCAAGCATTATATGTGAAACCCAACGATACTAATGCCACAGGTCCCAGGGAAGCCGCTGATATTGTATCTGTCAGTATTTGAAAGGTCCATGGGATGTGTGTTGGGGCAACATGACAAAACCATAAAGAAAGAACAAGCCATCTACTATCTCAGCAAAAAGTTCACTAAGTACGAGTTGAAGTATTCATTGGTAGAAAGGTTTTGTTGTGCCCTAGCTTGGACTGTCCGAAGGCTCAGACAGTGCATGTTATATCACATGATATGGTTGATTGAAAAGCTAGATCCCCTCAAATACGTATTCGATGTGCCTTCGTTGTCAGGAAGAATGACGAGATGGCAAGTGTTGCTTTTCGAATATGATATTGTGTATGTGAGCCAAAAGGCTATAAAGGGTAGCGCAGTAGCCAAATTTCTAGCAAGTCGAGCAGTAGAGGATTACGAGCCTCTGGATTTTGATTTCCCCGATGAAGATCTAATGTTTGTCTCACATGAAAAAGAGACTTTCTCGGAGAAGAAAACCTGGATAATGTATTTTGATGGCGCATCTAATGCCGTGGGGCACGAAATTGGTGTAGTGCTCATGTCTCCTGAGGACGATTATTATCCTTTCACTACCAGATTGGATTTTGATTGTACGAACAATACTGCTGAGTATGAGGCATGTACTATAGGTCTTCGTGTCGCCATAGAAAGAAAGATCAAAACCTTAGAGGTCTTCGGAGACTCAGCCCTAGTGATATACCAACTGCGCAGAGAATGGGAAACTCGGGATACAAAGTTAATTCGATATCGGGAGCTTATACTGAGCTTAATTGAGGAATTCAAAGAGGTGGTTTTCAATTACCTTCCTCGAGAGGAAAATCGAATGGTAGATGCTCTAGCCACTTTGTCATCAATGATTTAAGTGAATGAAGGAGCCGAAGTTGTACCGATCAAGATGAGTATATATAGGTATCCTGCCCATTGCTTGAGTATCGAAGAAGAAGCGGATGGTCATCCTTGGTATTACGACATCTTGCAATACATCAAGAGTCAAAAGTACCCTGAACAAGCAACGAAAAATGATAAGAACCCTAAGAAGAATGGCGATGGGTTTTGTCTTGGATGGTGAAATCTTTTACAAGAAAGGAAAAGATCTATTAAGGTGTGTTGTTTCTGCTGAAGCTCAAAAAATCCTCGAAGAGGTCCACGAAAGGATATGCGGCACTCACGCCAATGGCCACATGTTGGCTAAATAGATTATGAGAGCAAGATACTATTGGTTAACAATAGAAGGGGATTGCATCAATTATTCCCGGAACTGCCATAAATGCTAGATATATGCCGACAAGATTCATGTACAGCCATCGCCGATGCATGTCATGATGGTTCCATGGCCCTTTTCAATATGGGGAATGGATATGATCGGGCCCATTACCCCGAAAGCTTCGAACGAACACCGTTTCATCCTGGTGGCCATAGACTACTTCACAAAGTGGGTAGAAACAGCTTCTTATGCCAATGCAACAAAGTCAATGGTGTGCAGATTCGTTAAGAAAGAGATCGTGTACCAATACAGACTTCCGGAAATAATAATTTCGGACAATGCTCTCAATCTGAACAAGAAGATGATGAGAGAAATATGTACCCAGTTCAAGATCAAGCATCATAATTCGGCACCTTATCGTCCAAAAATGAAGGGGGCAGTAGAAGCAGCCAATAAGAACATCAAGAAGATTGCTGAAAAGATGATTGATGTGTACAAAGATTGGCATGATATCTTGCCTTTTGCTCTCCACGCATATCGTACTTCAGTTCGCACATCTACAGGTGCCACGACATTTTCATTGGTATACTGGATGGAGGCAGTGCTACCTATTGTGGTTCAAATCCTTTCACTTCATGTTTTGATGGAAGTTGGCCTAGAAGAGGCAGAATAGGTTAGAGCTCACTATGAACAGCTGAATATCATCGAGGAGAAAAGGTTGAAGGCAATTTTTCATGGGTAGATGTATCAGAAAAGAATGATCCGAGCCCACTACATGACGGTTCGCCCCAGGTAGTTTCGAGAAGAAGAGTTGGTACTACAGAAAGTTCTCCTTATTGTAAAAGATCCTCGCGAAAAATAGGCTCTGAATTGGGAAAGACCCTACATGGTGAAAAGAGCTTTTTCTGGAGGAGCATTGATCTTAACTCGGATGGATGGTGATGACTTGAGAAATCCCGTGAACGTCGACGAATAGAAGAGGCAGAATAGGTTAGAGCTCACTATGAACAGCTGAATATCATCGAGGAGAAAAGGTTGAAGGCAATTTTTCATGGGTAGATGTATCAGAAAAGAATGATCCGAGCCCACTACATGACGGTTCGCCCCAGGTAGTTTCGAGAAGGAGAGTTGGTACTACAGAAAGTTCTCCTTATTGTAAAAGATCCTCGCGAAAAATAGGCTCTGAATTGGGAAAGACCCTACATGGTGAAAAGAGCTTTTTCTGGAGGAGCATTGATCTTAACTCGGATGGATGGTGATGACTTGAGAAATCCCGTGAACGTCGACGAATTGAAGAAATACTATGCTTGAAGAAGAAAAAGAACCCAAAAAAAAAAAAAAGTGTGATACTATGGATACGGGAATTCGAATGATTCTAAGTGTAAAAATGAGAATTCTATATATCTATTTCCCCTGAGGATTGCTTTTCAATGAGAATATTCATGCATGATATGATGAATGGCCATTTTTCATATTCCTGTCACTAAGAAAAAATTATCCCTAGTCACCCCTTTGAGCCTTAGGAATTCTTTCTTTCTCTGAACCCTGATCAAGGATCACCTTCTACACTGGAGGGAAAATGCGAGGAAAAATCTCCTTCAAAAATCGTCATGGCGAAACGAACTATCGAAAAAAAACACACAAAAAACGTTTGAAATCAAAGAATGGCAAATGAAAGCCAAGAATGAAAAGGAACAAATTCCAAAAAGGAGAGGAAAGTCCAAAAAAGGACAGATGTTTCAAAAATGAATTCTCAATGATCCTTGATCTAATCAGCCTCAAACACATTTTGGGCATGTTTATCCTTTCTTTCTAAACCCGAACCTTGGCCTACAGTACGAGCTTTTAAATTCCATTTTGATCAAGCATGGGTATTTAATTTGAAGGGTTTCTCTTAGATTTAATCCCATCTTTTGAATTGTCACTTTTACCTTGGAAGCATTTAGAATTCTTAGATGCATGGTAGAACACACAAAAAAAAAAGAGAAAAGAAAAGAAAAGAAAAAAGAATGTAAAAGGAGAGGCTTAAGCCGAAAACCCGAAAAAGGTGACTTAAAACCGAACGAGGGACACTTGGGTTGAAAACTCGCAATGGGCGGCCCAAGTACTGATCGAAGATTGAATCAAAGCTCCGTGTAAAGGGGGAGAAAATATCAAAAAATCAGAGAAAAACGGTAAAGCTCAGTCTGAAGCAACAGCGAAAGTTGAGAAGTCACCCAAACAAATGGCAAGCTCAAAAGATATTTCAGAGGAACAAAACAGGAAAGGTCCAGGATATTTCGCATCTGGGGCATCTAGACCTTCACCTTTTGTATTTTAATCCTTGATACTCATCCTTGTTATCTAAACTTTTTTTTGCAATGAACTCTTCTTGGATTTTTCATGGTATTTGGCTGTTTCATACTATCTTTCATATATGTTGTGATGCATTTTGAATGTTATCAATGTAGACACCTAATTTTGTCCAGACCCCTAAATCAGGTACACTTTCTTCCCAAATTGATGTTTCTGAATGCTAAAAGGCTTTTCTCATCCTGCAAGTGGTGCTCTGAGGCTTAGTCTAAGAAAGCAGACAGAAAAAGCCAAACTCAAAAAAAAGTCAACCTCGAAAAAAGTCAACCCTAAAAATGTCAACTACTGAAAAAGTCAACCCACTTTAAAAATCAAGATTTGAGGTTCAAGTGAAAAATGGTGAAAGAATTTTGATAATCCGAGGTTTACATTGAAAGATATGGAGTTCGGAAGTTGGGTTACGAGATTCAGTAGAAAGGGAACCCTAATTCGGGAAATTTGGGGAAAAGTGCTTAAACAATCAAATTGATCAGAATTGAAGGTCTCAAATGAAAGATAAGCACTGAATACGGGTAATGGAGAAGCCATTTGGAAGAATAACTGATAAAAAAGTCAATTCAGAAGAAAATCGAGGATTAAGGTTTTTTGGTGGATTTCGGTGAAATTTGGAAAAATTGCAGAAATGGCCTAATTCGGAAGATATAAAGCCTTTAATTGATGAGAATGATTAAACAAGAATAGCCCAAGGCTCAATTTGAAGAAAATCTAAAAATCGGACTTGTTTTGAGCAAAACCGGGTTTCGGAGGCAAAAGGGCAAAATTGGAAAATATGAGAAAAATAGCAAATGAACTCCAAAAATTTTGAAAATTTTCAAATCTCATTCTTAAATAATTTTTAAGGGATTGGCGAAAGAAAATCTTGATTCGGAGTTCGTTTGCAAAATGGCCAAATACCGAGTCCCCTATAAAGTAATTCAACAGGATAAATCCCGAAAAAATAGCAAATGAACTCCAAAAATTCTGAAAATTTGCAAATATCATTCTTAAATCATTTTGAAGAGATTGGAAAAAGAAAATATTGATTCAAAGTTCGTTTGCAAAATGGCCAAATATCGGGTCCCTCATGCAGTAATTCAACAGGATAAATCCAGAAAAAAATAGCAAATGAACTCCAAAAATTCTAAAAATTTGCAAATCTTATTTTTAAATTATTTGGAAGAGATTTTAAAAATAAAATCTTGATTCGGAGTTCGTTTGCAAAATGGCCAAATACCGGTCCCCTATGTAGTAATTCAAGCAGATAAATCCCAAAAAATATAGCAAATGAGCTCCAAAAATTATGAAAACCTCCAGATCACATTTTTAAATTATTTGGAAGAGATTTGTGAAAAAAAATCTGGATTCGGAGCTCGTTTAAAAAATGGTAAATTTCGGGTGCATAAAAGGGGTAATTTCGAAAATAAATCCGAAATAAATAGCAAATGGACTCGAAAAATTTTGAAAACTTCCAGAATTCAATTTTCTATTATTTCAAAAGTATTGAAAAAAGAAACTCCGAATTTCGAGTTTGTTTGTATTTATTTAAGTTCAGGGGGCAGAAAAGTCATTTCACCAAGGAAACCAAAAAGGGCAAATTGGTAATTGAGGAAAATATGAAAGATGAAGAAATTGCTGGGATTTTTTCTTCCTTTGGTCAGCCAACATATAGGAGAAGAAGGAAGCTTAAGTAATTTAATTCCCTAGTCATTATCATGCCACATGCTATAACTAACACCTTGCAAATGGTCCCCACTTCATCCAATGGCTTAGGTGCCTTGTAGGAAAGTTCAATGCACCATCCAATGGCCAAGTTTAAATGCCAAACTGACATTTTTATTTGTCATAAAAGAATTCTCATCTAATGGCCAAGAATGGAAGAAAAAAGATAAGCACAATTCATCCAAGGGTGAGCATCAATTTGGTTGAGCAAGGGAGTGCATGGGATTATCCCTTTTCATCCAATGGCTTAGGCCATCTACAAGGGCTGAGTACACATGCTGAGGGCTGGATTTAATCAACAAGATATCATTTTTATGTTGGCTTCATCCAATGACCAAGAATAAAAGAGCACAACTCATCCAAGGGTAGGCATCCAAGAGGGGCAAACAAGTGAGTGCATGGGATTGGTCCTCTTTTGCATCTAATGGCTAAGGATAATCCAAGAGCTGAGTACACATCTTAAGGGCTGGAATCATTTGGCAAGATGACATTTTTATGTTGTCATCAAAAAATCTACATCTAATGGCCAAGATTGGGGGATGAAAAAGTGCAATTCTCATCCAATGGTTAAGGGTGAATTCGGCCAAGGCTAAAGGGAGAGGGGGAGTTTCATTTTTTCAGAGGTTTTTGGCTTGAAAACAGTAGCTAATTTGGCAAGGAAAAAGGTTTTGAAAGAAAAAAAAAAAAGGTTTTCATTAGAGAGTTTGAAGGTGGTCATCTCTACCAAGTTCTAGTCTACCTTTCTTCTTCATTTTCGTGGTGTTTTCTTGGTTTTTCTGTCATGTTTTCCTACAACATTTTTCTTAGAAATAAAGTTTTTTAATGTTTATTCATGTTTTCATCTTCTTCTTCTTCTTTTTTAAGATGGTAGAAATAATTTTTTTCTTGGAGTTTCATGCCATGGCCGCATGGCTCATTTTTCTGCCTTGTTTTTTTCTTTTCTTTCTTCCTTGCATGTTGTTGTGAAAAAATGATTTATAAAAAGTTTTTTTAAATTATTCTAAGGTTCTGATTTTTAAAAAATAGGTAGCAAAAAAGGTTGAAATGGCTACATCATCTTGGCTAGACCAAGTGAATATGGTTTGGTGAGAGGCTATGCCCATTTGACACCATCCATGAAGCTTACCTTATTTTCTATTTTACATGGTTTATTTTCTGTTTTGATGAGATGGAAAGGCTTCATGATATTGGCAAGACCAAGTGATTATGGTTTGGTGAGAGGCTATGCCCATTTGATACCATCCATGGAGCTTAACTTTCCTCGTTCTACTTACTTGTTTTGCTTATAATTTCTGCATGTCTATGTTAAATCTTGTGTACACATTTTCTTTACATTATTTTCTATGCTATATTTGTTATATTTCATTTCCATGCTTGATATTGCATCCTTGCGTATTTGGCCTTTGTTGTTCATATATCCATGTTGTGCATTTTTTTATGTACCATGTATTTCATGTTTGCATTTTCATAATTTTGTTTCATGCATATTCGGTCATACCATGTTTGTTTGCGTTGTATGTATATTTTTATTTTGCTTCTTAGCTTGGTATATCTCCATGTCATGAACTTGCATATTCTGACTTTAGTTTGTCTTGTGCTTATGAAAATGCTATGATAAAAATGCCATCATATTGTTTCATGCATATTCGGCCATTCCATTATGTTTGCCTTGCATGTGCATTTTTCTTTTGTTTCTTAACTTGCTTGCATTTCCATGTCATGAGCTTGTGCATTTGGATTTTGGTATATTATACGTTATTTAAAATGTCATGACATTATGCATTTTGATATGGTTTGTCATTTATTTAGGTCATTTACTAAGTAGGATTGCATTAGAGTCTCATGTGATCATTTGGCCTCTTCATGCATCCCTTGCCTTGTCATGCATTTGCATATTGTTTAGGTAACATGCTTTGCATTAACATATCTTGAAATTGTGTATTAGCTACTGTTTGTTCCAGCATTGACATTAATTTCATGAGTCATTATATGTTTATAGTATTGCTATGCATGCTCACTACGTTTTAGGTGTATGCCATATTGGTATTGCCATGCATACTGAGTCTTAAATCACATTGGTATTGTCATGCATTAATATGCTATTTAGGTCTTAGGTCACATTCATTTTCATGCATATTTATAACATATTAGGTCCTAGTCATATTTACATTATCAAGCATTGCATGCATATAGAGTTAGGATAGCATTAATTGCCTTGCAAATTCATGCTAGGCATTTAGGTTGCCATGAATTGTCATGCATTTCCTTTACCATTTAGATCTTTAGACCATGCATTTCATACATTTCATTTGCTGTATGTTCATGCATTCCATCTCATTGCCACTTGATTTGTGACTTAGGCCAATTAATGGCTCAAAGTCATGCTCTCTAGAGCATACTTGTGCAAAATTAAGGAATTGTCAAATTGATCTTTCTACCTTTGTGATTTATTTTACTTAGCCAATTTTGTCCAAGGTTTTTAAAATGTTTAGCTACTGTCCTTAGGTCTTAAGGATGATTTCCAACAATTTCCACTTTGGTTTTTGAATGAATTTTATCAAATGCAAAAAATGTGCTTTGACAAACAGTTTTTTTTCACCGAGTACTCGAACATCTCCACTTTTTTTGGGCAGTCATCTTTAATCAGACAATAAAGACAATGTTTTCTCGTGTATATTTGCATGTTTTGAGTCTCCAATATTTTTTTTATAATTTTTAGAATTTTTTAAAATAGGCTAAAAAATCGAGTGGAAAAACCGGACAGTAGAGACAGATTTGAAATCAAAAAATGAATAAGGGTTGAATTTGGCTAAGGCATTTAGAGGGGGTTGGGTAGAAATTTTAGCTACCGTCTTAGGGTAGTTTCTAAGCCTTTTTAAACATTGAAAATGATTTTATAAATCTCGGGTTAAGGGTAGTTAAGTCCGGGATTTTAAACTTAGGAAATTAGAGCCATTTTAAAAGGGTTTGGTGAGGGTTTTAATTTTTATTCAAATTTTTCTTCTAAATTATTTTCAAACAATCACAAAGTTTCATTTTTTTAGAAAATCTAATTTGACATATTTTCCTAAGGTAGCCAGATATCTTTTTAGATATACGGATTTCTTTAATTAAAGGAAAAAATACATTTTTCATGCATTGCATTTTCCATATTCATGCATTTTATTAAATGTGTGATTTTTGCTATGATATTTTCCATGATATTGTTATTATTTTAATTCACATTTTATGATCTTATATTTGTTTGCCATATGATTTTTAATGTTTCGTGATATCCTATGCTTTTTATTTAATTATTTTTGTCACATTATTTAACATATACTATGTTCATGCATTATTATTTTTATTAGTATTTTCATGCATATTATATGTTAGCATTATTTTAATTCCATGTCATTTCTTGTCATTTAGATCATATTCCATGTCATTTAGGTTATTTCATTTATAACATGCCATGTCATTTAAAAATGCCATATCATTTAGAATTGCCATGTTATTTAAATCATTTTATCTCATTTAGAATATACCATGATACTTAGGATTTTTTTTTATTTTACCTAGAATATACTATGTCATTTGAATTGTGTCATATCATTTAGGATGCATTATATTATATAGATTTGCCATGTCATTTTATTATGTCATACATGTTCATGTTCATATTTTTAAAATGTTTTGAAAAAGATAATGACTTTTCAATAAAAAATAAAATAATTCATGAGTTCTCTACCGGGTTTGCTGGAGGGAATATCATCAATTATCATTAATAAAGGAATATCTTTCTTTCAAAAAACGAGAATGATTCGGAAACTTTTCCAAATGAATAAAAAATTTTATATTTTGCCGATTTTGTCGGGGAATATAGGAAAATTTTGAATCAATATATTCCGGATCATTTTCAATTAAAAATGGAATTATTTTTCTTAAAATTGGGGAATTAACTTGAAATACTAAATTAAAAACCAATTTTTTACCGAGACTTTAGATAACACACGATTACTAAGGTACCAATTTATACGGGCGTTGTGGGGGTGCTAATCCTTCCCTGTACATAACCGACTCCCGAACCCGCTTCTTTGATTTCTCTGGTTTATAACGCAGACCTGAAATTGGTTTTAAAAAATGTTTTAATTTATTTTAAAATATTTTTACAAAACCGGTTTTAATAGATGGCCGATCACACCTAGCTAAAAAAGATTGGTGGCGACTCCATGTCTTTTTACGAGCCGTTTTCATACCCTCGACCTTTTATTATTTCTAGAGGAATTAAGTCATCTTTTCCTCTACTTCTGCCTCCACTAACTCGGACGGCTTCCCCGCAATCCGAGATCACGTATTGACACCTTCATTTTTTAGAGGAATTAAGTCGAATTTTCCTCCTTTTTTAATGTCATGCCTAAGGAAAACGAATAATAAAGTCTCGCGATGAGACTTGTTATTTTTCTTAGGTTGCGACAGCTTGGCGACTCCACTGGGGACATTTTAGAGAGTCAGGATTAGAATTAGTCGTGTGTTATTTAAGTCTCGGTTTTGTTGGTTTAATTGGTATTTAATTTTAATTCCCATATTTTTAAAATAAAAGAGAATTTTGAAAATAATAAAATATTTTAAATATGTCCATCATCATGTGCATTCATATTATTATTTGTTCTCATGTTATTTTGTTGCGTATATTTATATGTTTTTTTTTACTGATGCTTTACATTGTTTGATTTTAGTGGGGTATTTAGAATAAGGGGTGTAGATTAGGTGGTGACAGGTTTGTTTTGTTCCTCCGCACACACTGTATTTGCATTTGCATAACATGAATCCTCTACCCGGGTTCCGTCCTTTTAAGTGGGAGTAAAGTAACTATGCCTTCGTGATGATCCTTCGTATGGGCTAGTGAAACACTTTCAGAGTATAAAGTACCTAATGCCTTCGTGATAATCCTCCATACGGGCATAGGAAAATATACTCTAACGAATTGAACCCGCTTTTATCGGGGTGCCTTACTAGCCTTCCCAACGACAGTAAGAAACAATTCGGGGCCTTAGAACTGATTCACCTTCATATAGTGAACCTAGGCGAAGCCATGCCGGATTTCTGTTAGATACCCGAAGTTTAAGAACACATGGAGGAACATTTCCAACCTTTTACCATCTTTCTATATGTTAGATACAAATTGGATGATGATGAACGAACATCATATCACTCGTAATTTTTATTTTGTCCCAAAGGCATCGTAATGCCGAAGCTCTGTTTAAATTTTTGGGACATTTTTTTAAGCATGTTGTTATTTATGTTATATTTGTGAATTCATTTCCTTACTAATCAATTTCTTTCTGTTTTCTTTTCTTTGACATGCATCATAGACATCATCATACACTTGGAGTTTATTGGCCTCGGGACAGTCATCAACCCAAAGGACTTTCATGGAGTGTCAGGTTATTTCAGTGATAGAAGATCATGCAGTAGCCAGGGCACGGTCGAAAAAAGATCAGAGGGAGAATGGTGATTGCCTCAAGAAAGATTATGTGTTAGTATTGCCGAAAAAGGTCAAAGTGGATTCTAGACAGAATAATCTTCGAGGGTTAGCCGACATTTGGAATCAGTGGAATGTATCAAAGAAAGAAGCCTTCACTTAGAAACATGGAGATATAGCACTCTTAATTCCGATTCGGGTCAATAGTGGGTTGATTCAGGCTATGGTACAGTTTTGGAATCCTCCTTATAGATGTTTCACTTTTAACAAGGAGGATATGACACCACTGATCGAAGAATATTCAGCACTGTTACGTATTGAATGTCCTAATCCTTATCAGGTATATTTGAAGGAAGTGAAACCTTCAGGTTTTAAGAAGAAAGTGGCCAGGATCACAGGAATAGATACAACATGGGTTGAGAGTCATGTGGACACAAAGCAGAAAAATGGGTGCATTTTGTGGGAAACTCTCCGACAGTTGATATTGGGTTGTTCTGATAAAGGAAAAGCCAGGGACATCTTCGCTCTAGCCATCTACGGGTTAATTATATTCCCGAAGATATTAGGTCATGTGGATATAGTCGTGTTTGATTTCTTTGAAAAGTTGGAAGAGAAGATCAACCTATCTCCGGCCATCATAGCTGAAACTATCCGATCTTTGAATTTTTGCAAAAGGGCAGGACAAGGTAGAATCAAGGGGTGTGTACAACTCCTCTATATTTTGATTCAAAGTCACTTTTGGAAGATAGAAAATGTTTCCTTCAAACCGTACATGAAGTCTTTAGTTCCGATCAGGGAATTCCTTCAAAATGATTGGCCTGAAGACGAGGATAAAGAGAATTGGGTCAACATGTTCTAGAATCTAAAAAGGGAGATGGTGACTTGGAGAGCTCCATGGATGGTTCCTATGCCGATTATGTACAAATTTGGGGACAACTCGGGAGTTCCACTACTCAGAATTTGGGGGTCTGTGAGTTATGCGCCTTTGTTGGTGCAAAGACAGGTTGAGTCTCGGCAATTCACACCCGTGACTCATAATCTAGGATCATCCGAGTTCACTTATGGGGAAGACGGATATGCTGGAAAAGTGCGGGCAGTGATTGAAGCATGGAAGAGAACTCACCGGATAAAAGTGGTCATATATGCCGACATCGTCACACCTGATTACCTGGTATGGAGGGAATTAAGGGTTAATGATAGGTTGTTGACATCAGATGGGGAAGAGGTCCAGTTCATGAATCCGCCACCGAGGGAAATGCCATCAGAGTTAGAAATCGCAAAGGCGAAATTTGAAAAAGAAAAGGCCCGGATGAGCAAGGAGATTGCCCAACTCCAAGAAGAGCTTGAGGACATGAAAAATAGGGAATTAGCTCGGGAAAGAGAAAAGGAACAGATCAAGAGAGAAAGGGACACCGCTAAGGGTGATCTTAGGGAATTACATTTGGAGAACAAGAGGTACCGCTTCGAGCTCAGATTTAAGGGGACTCTCAAGACTTCCGGGGAGTGGGAACATGAGGTCAAAAACCTCAAGAAGGAGAATAACTACTGGAAAGAGAGAGCGAAGAATGAGGAAGCCCGAGCCAAATCAACTGGAGAAGCAAGCTAAGGAAAGCTTACACGGAGATACTTCTGCTGACACGTCAAGGGGCCGTGAACAAGTAGAGGTCAGATTGAGGAGCAGGGCAATCAAAAGGAGACTGTAAAAGAAAGTCCAAGATCCGAGGAATTCACTATAGGACTAATTTTGTAATAGCACTTTGGAAGGTGAATTACGGATTTATCTTAGGCAGTGATCTTTTTATTCTATCTGTGATGTATTTAGTTCCAGGAAATCAATGAAAGACCGTTCGGTTGAAATTATCCTGGGGCCAATATATTCAAATGCATTCATATTTTATATGTTTTTTTTGTTTACTTGTACATTTACTCATATTTATAATCATTCATTTTTGAAATTCGTTTATACATCTAACCACTTATTTATTCCTTTTACTTGTTCATTAATTTAAACACTTATTTGTTCATTTCACTTGTTCATTTATTTATTTTTTTCATACTCATATACGTAGTCGTGTACATATCCATTTCATTTGATTCATTCATTCACATTTAGTCATTCATTCATTCATTTTTTATAAAACATAAAAAATGATGTGTCAAAAATTTCTAATTCGTGGTTTTCAAAACTAAAGATACAATTGGTCGCACTCATAAAGAAACGGATTTTCGACACCCTTACAATACTCGATCTAAAGCCAGAGCTATGGAAAACGATCAGCTTTCCAGAATTGAAAGAATGGAAAGAACTCAGAGGGAACTGCAGGAACAGTTAGCTAAATCTCAGGAGGAGTCTCAAGAATAGATGACTAAGCTCATGGAAATGATGAGTGCCATGATGAAACAAAAAGGGCCGGGAGAGAACTCGGTCACCGGGAAAAGGGTGGTAGTTGAAGAGGATCAGCCTGAAAACATACGGCAAAAGGGCCAAGAGGTGCCAATTGGGGCAGCCTCCTATGTTTATATCCAGCCAGCTGCAGAGACACAGAACTATGTTCCCGGAAAGGGTAATGTGGCAGCTGACCTAAATGATGTTAATGTTCCAGACTTTGAGGAACTAGCTGAAAGGGAAAAAGTAAAGATGACTGAGCTGAAAAGGGTCGAAATGGTAGAATCATAGAAAAATATCAACTGCTGGAGGAGAGGCTGAGGGCCGTTGAAGGGGCAGAGTTATTTGGCAGTCTGGATGCCAAAGAGATGAGCTTAGTACATGATCTGGTAATTCCCCCCAAGTTCAAAGTACCAGACTTTGAAAAATACAATGGGACTACTAACCCATCAGCACATCTGACCATGTACTGTAGAAGGATGACGGGGCATAATGATAATGAGAAACTGCTTATCCATTGTTTCCAGGATAGTTTGACAGGGTCAACAACCCGTTGGTACAATCAGCTGAGTCGTACCAAGATTCATTCATGGACGGATTTAGCCAGGGCTTTCATTGAATATTATAAGCATGTGTCTGACATGGTACCTGATAGGCTGTTGCTACAGAATATGGAGAAGAGGTCCAATGAGAGCTTTAAACAATACTCGCAAAGGTTGAGGGATCTGGCCACGCAAGTGCAACCCCCTTTAACTAGCAAAGAAACCACAGTGCTTCTCATCAACACTTTAAAAGCACCATATTACGATAAATTGGTGGAGAGTCCCACCAAGGACTTCGCAGACATGGTGATATCCTGGGAAATGATAGAGTCGGCCATTAAGAATGGGAAAATAGAAGAGGGTGAGCCTTCTATTCAGAAAAAGGTATTCCCTGCCAGGAAGAAAGAAGAGAACCACACAGTTAGTATCAACCAATACCCATATGCACCTCCCACACCACATACACCGCCAAGGCCCTATACTCCCACCACATCTTATGCACCTCTTACACCCTACACACTTTACCCAGGGTATAGTCCTTATTACCCTAATATGAACCATCTTACCCAAAATCCCTTCCCTTACACCAATATACCACAACAGCCATTTCCAACTCGCGTATCCCCATAAATCAACCTTCCCCGAAACACTATCCCAAACACTCAGGGAGCCGAGCGTAATGACCAACGTTCACCAAGGAACGATCAAAAACCCCAATTTGATTTGATTCCTACCACATATGGTGAGCTATATCCTAAACTGTTGCAGGGTCAACTTGTTGCACCCGTGTACCTCAAATCTCTGACACCTCCATATCCAAGGTGGTACAATGCAAACACTAACTGGGATACCATGCAGGAATTCAAGGACATTCAACTGAAGACTGCCTGGCCTTTAAAAAAAAGTCCAAAGCCTGATCAATGCCAGAGTTGTGAAGTTTGGAGCAAAGAATGGGCCAAATGTAGCGGGGAACCCATTCCAGATCATGCGACGAATCGGGTAAATACAGTATGGACAAGGGAAGTTAGAAGGGTGAAAAGGGACGTCAGGGAAGTCAAGACTCCAATGTTGACAGTATGGGTCGAGATGGTCAAGGCAGGAATGGTGGGAGATGCGGATAGTTTGAAAATGGTAGCAAAAAGGGTGCAGAATTGGTGCCCCTTCCATAAGTGTGGAGGCCATGTCATACAAGACTGTGGGGACTTTTTGGCTAAAGTCCAAAAGATGATGGATAATGGGGAGGCCCAGTTTTATGCTACTGACTTAGGGTAGTTTCTAAGCCTTTTTAAACTCTAAAAATGGTTTTTCAAGCCTCGGGTTAAGGGTAGTCAAGTCCGGATTTTTAAACTTAGGAAGTTAGAGCCATTTTAAAAAAGATTTAGCCCAGTTTTTATTTTTAATTCAAGCTTTTCAAAATTGTTTTCAAACAATCACAAAGTATTTTGGTTTTAGAATATTTAATTTGACATATTTTCCTAAGGTAGCCGGATATCTTTTTAGATATACGGATTTCCTTAATAAAAGGAAAAAATACATTTCATGCATTGCATTTTTCATATTCATGCATTTTATATAATATGTGATTCTTGTTATAATAATTTCTATGATATTGTTATTATTTTGATTTATAATTTTTTGATGTTATATGGTTTGTTATATGATTTGTAATGTTTCATAATATCCTATGCTTTTATTTAGTTATTTTTTTGGTCATATTATTTAGCATATACTATGTTCATGCATTATTATTTTCATTTTTATTTTTTCATACATATTATATGATAGCATTATTTCATATTCCATCTCATTTAATTTATATGCCATATCATTCATGTTTGCCATGTCATTTAGGTTATTTCATTTCATATAGAATATGTTATGTTACTTAGGTTATTTTATTTCATTTAGAAAATATCATGTTACTTAGGTTATTTCATTTCATATAGAATATGTTATGTTACTTAGGTTATTTTATTTCATTTAGAAAATATCATGTTACTTAGGTTATTTCATTTCATATAGAATATGTTATGTTACTTAGGATATTTTATTTCATTTAGATTATATCATATGACTTAGGATATTGCATTTCATATAGAATATACTATGTTATTTAGGTCATTTCATTTTATTTATAATATGTCATATAACTTAGGATATTTTATTTCATTTAGAATATGCTAAGGATATTTCATTTCATTTTAGATTATGCTAAGGCATTTACATCATGTCATGTCATTTAGGTTGCATTATATTATTTAGATTTTGCTATGTCATTTTATTTATGTCATGCATATACATATTCATATCTTTTAAAATGTTTTCAAAAGGATAATGATTTTTCAATAAAAAAATAAAGATATTCCCGAGTTAAAATAATTCATGAGTTCTTTACCGGGTTTGCTGGAGGGAATATCATCAATTATCATTAATAAAGGAATATCTTTCTTTCAAAAAAAAAAAAGAGAATGATTCGGAAAGTTTTCCAAAACTAATAAAAATTCCTATATTTTGCCACGTTTGTTGGGGAATATAGGAAAATTTTGAATTTATAAATTCCGAATCATTTTTGATTAAAAATGAAATATTTTTTCTTTAAATTGGGAATTAACTTGAAATACTAAATTTAAAACCAACTCTTTACCGTGATTTGAGATAAAACACGATTAATAAGGTACCGATTTATACGGGGGTTGTGGGGGTGTTAATCCTTCCCCACACGTAACCGACTCCCGAACTCGCTTCTTTGATTTCTCTGGTTTAAAACGCAGACTTGAAATTGGTTTTTAAAATGTTTTAATTAATTTTTTAAAATATTTTATAAAACCGGTTTTAATAGGTAGCCGATCACACCTAGCTAAAAAAGATTGGTGGCGACTCCATGTTTTTTTAAGGTCATTTTCAAAACCTTCATTTTTCTAGAGGAATTAAGTCGACTTTTTCTCGGTTTTTTTTAATGTCACGCTTAACGAATAATAAAGTCTTGCGATGAGACTCGTTATTTTTTAGGTTGCGACACAAGGTATTTTAATCACGGGTAAGACCTTCGGGCACCACTTTAAAGACCTTCGGGCACCAGTTTTAAAGACCTTCAGGCACCAGTTTTAAAGACCTTCGGGCACCATTTTAAAGACCTTCGGGCACCAGTTTTAAAGACCTTTGGGCACCATTTTAAAGATCTTCGGGTACCATTTTTAAAGACCTTCAGGCACCAGTTTTAAAGACCTTCAGGCACCATTTTAAAGACCTTCGGGCACCAGTTTTAAAGACATCCAGACACCATTTTTAAAGACATTCGGGCACCATTTTTTTAAGACCTTCGGGCATAATTTTTTTTTTTGAAATCGAACCCGTTTCCTTAAGACGGGTCGAGCCTTGATTAGTCAGGGAATTCAATTTAAGGACAAAATCTTCAATTTACAGCTTTAAATAAAAAAAAATGAATGAAATGAAAAAATGAAAAAAATGAAAAAAATGAAAAAAATGAAAAAAATGAAAAAAATGAAAAAAATGAAAAAAATGAAAAAAATGAAAAAAATGAAAAAAATGAAAAAATGAAAAAATGAAAAAATGAAAACAAAATGAAAACAAAATGAAAAAAAAATGAAAAATAAAACACCTTTCCCTTTCCTTCACATGGGATTTCACAAACCGTACAAAATTAGTGTTTGTTTATCTTTGTCTGATTCCTTATTCTCAGCAATAGCCAAAGAGGGGCAGCTGTAGACATCTAATTTTGTCCGGACCCCTAAATCTGGTACACTTTCTTCCCAAATTGATGTTTCTGAATGCTAAAAGGCTTTTCTCATCCTGCAAGTGGTACTCCGAGGCTTAGTCTAAGAAAGCAGACAGAAAAAGGCAAACTCAAAAAAAAATCAACTCAAAAAAAGTCAACCCTAAAAAAATCCACTACTGAAAAAGTCAACCCACTTTCAAAATCAAGATTTGAGGTTCAATTGAAAAATGGTGAAAGAATTTTGATAATCCAAGGTATATATTGAAAGATATGGAGTTCGGAAGTTGGTTCAGTAGAAAGGGAACCTTAATTCGGGAAATTTGGGGAAAAGTGCTTAAACAATCAAATTGGTCAGAATTGAAGGTCTCAAATGAAAGATAAGCACTGACTACGGGTAATGGAGAAGCCATTTGGAAGAATAACTGATAAAACAGTCAATTCGGAAGAAAACCGAGGATTAGGGTTTTTTGGTGGATTTCGGTGAAATTTGGAAAAATTGCAGAAATGGTCTAATTTGAAAGATCTAAAGCCCTTAATTGATGATAAATGATTAAACAAGGATAGCCCAAGGCTCAATTTGAAGATAATTTGAAAATCGGACCTGTTTTGAGCAAAATCGGGTTTCGGAGGCAAAAGGGCAAAATTGGAAAATATGGGAAAAATAGAAAATGAACTCCAAAAATTTTGAAAATTTGCAAATCTCATTCTTAAATAATTTCAAAGAGATTGGAGAAATAAAATCTTGATCGGAGTTCGTTTATAAAATGGCCAAATACCGGGTCCCTTATGTAGTAATTCAACAGGATAAATCCCGAAAAAATAGCAACTGAACTCCAAAAATTCTGAAAATTTGCAAATCTCATTGTTAAATCATTTTGAAGACATTGGTGAAATAAAATCTTGATTCGGAGTTCGTTTGCAAATTGGCCAAATACCGGGTCCCCTATGTAGTAATTCAACAGGATAAATCCCGAAAAAAATAGCAAATGAACTCCAAAAATTCTGAAAATTTGTAAATATCATTTTTAAATTATTTGGAAGAGATTGGAAAAATAAATCTTGATTCTGAGTTCGTTTGCAAAATGGTCAAATACTAGGTCCTCTATGCAGTAATTCAAGCAGATAAATCCCGAAAAAATAGCAAATAAGCTCCAAAAATTATGAAAACTTCCAGATCAAATTTTTAAATTATTTGGAACAGATTGGTGAAGAAAAATCTAGATTCGGAGCTCGTTTAAAAAAATGGTAAAGTTCGGGTGCATAAAAGGGGTAATTTCAAAAATAAATCCGAAATAAACAGCAAATGGACTCGAAAAATTTTAAAAACTTCCAGAATTCAATTTTTTATTATTTTGGAAGTATTGAAAAAAGAAAATTCGAATTTGGAGTCCGTTTGCTATTTATTTAAGTTCGGGGGCAAAAAGGTTATTTCACCAATAAAACCAAAAAGGGCAAATTAGTAATTGAGGAAAATATGAAAGATGAAGAAATTGCTAGGATTTTTTCTTCCTTTGGTCAGCCAACATAGAGGAGAAGAAGGAAGCTTAAGCAATTTAATTCCCTAGTCATTATCATGCCACATGCTATAACTAACACCTTGCAAATGGTCCCCCTTCATCCAATGGCATAGGTGCCTTGTAGGAAAGTTGAATGCACCATCCAATGGCCAAGTTTGAATGCCAAAATGAAATTTTTATTTGTCATAAAAGAATGCTCATCTAATGGCCAAGAATGGAAGAAAAAAGATTAGCACAATTCATCCAAGGGTGAGCATCAATTCGGTTGAGCAATGGAGTGCATGGGATTATCCATTTTCATCCAATGGCTTAGGCCATCTACAAGGGCTGAGTACACATGTTGAGGGCTGGATTTAATCTACAAGATATCACTTTTATGTTGGCTTCATCCAATGACCAAGAATGGAAGAGCACAACTCATCCAAGGGTAGGCATCCAAGAGGGGCAAGCAAGTGAGTGCATGGGATTGGTCCTCTTTTGCATCTAATGGCTAAGGTTAATCCAAGAGCTGAGTACACATCTTAAGGGCTGGAATCATTTGGCAAGATGACATTTTTATGTTGTCATCAAAATATCTACATCTAATGGCCAATATTGAGGGATCAAAAAGTGCAATTCTCATCCAATGGTTAAGGGTGAATTCGGCCAAGGCTAAAGGGAGAGGGGAGTTTCATTTTTTCAGAGGTTTTTGGCTTGAAAACAGTAGCTAATTTGGCAATAAAAAAGGGTTTGAAAGAAAGAAAAAAAAAGGTTTTCATTAGAGAGTTTGAAGGTAGTCATCTCTACAAGTTCTAGTCTAGCTTTCTTCTTCATTTTCATAGTATTTTCTTGGTTTTTCTATCATGTTTTCCTACAAAAATTTTCTTAGATATAAAGTTTTTTCATTTTTTTCATGTTTTCATCTTCTTCTTCTTCTTTAAAATGGTGGAAATAATTTTTTTTCTTGGAGTTTCATGCCATGGCCGAATGGCTCATTTTTCTGCCTTGTTTTTTTCTTTTCTTTCTTCCTTGCATGTTGTTGTGAAAAAATGATTTATACAAGTATTTTTAAAGTATTCTAAGGTTCTGATTTTTACAAAATATGTAGCAAAAAAGGTTGAAATGACTACATGATCTTGGCTAGACCAAGTGAATATGGTTTGGTGATAGGCTATGCCTATTTGACACCATCCATGAAGCTTACCTTATTTTCTGTTTTACATGGTTTATTTTCTATTTTTATGAGCATGCTCTTGGCAAGACCAAGTGGTTATGGTTTGGTGAGAGGCTATGCCCATTTGATACCATCCATGGAGCTTAACTTTTCTCGTTCTACTTACTTGTTTTGCTTATAATTTCTGCATGTCTATGTTAAATCTTGTGTATACATTTTCTTTACATTATTTTCTATGCTATATTTGTTATATTTCATTTCCATGCTTGATATTGCATCCTTGCATATTTGGCCTTTGTTGTTCATATATCCATGTTGTGCATTTTTTTTATGTACCATGTATTTCATGTTTGCATTTTCAGAATTTTGTTTCATGCATATTCGGTCATACCATGTTTGTTTGCTTTGTATGTATATTTTTCTTTTTCTTCTTAGCTTGGTTATATCTCCATGTCATGAACTTGCATATTCTGACTTTAGTTTGTCTTGTGCTTATGAAAATGCTTCGATAAAAATGCCATCATATTGTTTCATGCATATTCGGCCATTCCATTTTCTTTGCCTTGCATGTGCATTTTTCTTTTGTTTCTTAACTTGCTTTCATTTCCATGCCATGAGTTTGTGCATTTTGATTTTGGTATATTATATGTTATTGAAAATTTCATGACATTATGCATTTTGATATGGTTTGTCATTTATTTAGGTTATTTACTAAGTAGGATTGCATTAGAGTCTCATGTGATCATTTGGCCTCTTCATGCATCCCTTGCCTTGTCATGCATTTGCATATTTTTTAGGTAACATGCTTTGCATTATCATATCTTGAAATTGTGTATTAGCTACTGTTTGTTCCAGCATTGACATTAATTTCATGAGTCATTATATGTTTTTAGTATTGCTATGCATGCTCACTACATTTTAGGTCTAGGCCATATTGGTATTGCCATGCATATTGAGTCTTAAATCACATTGGTATTGTCATGCATTAATATGCTATTTAGGTCTTTGATTACATTCATTTTCATGCATATTTATAACATATTAGGTCCTTGTCACATTTACATTATCGAGCATTGCATGCATATAGAGTTAGGATAGCATTAATTGCCATGCAAATTCATGCTAGGCATTTAGGTTTCCATGAATTGTCATGCATTTCCTTTACCATTTAGACCTTTAGACCATGCATTTCATACATTTCATTTGATGTATGTTCATGCATTCCATGTCATTGCCACTTGATTTGTTACTTAGGCCAATTAATGGCTCAAAGTCATGCTCTCTAGAGCTTACTTGTGCAAAATTAAGAAATTGTCAAATTGATCATTCTACCTTTGTGATTTATTTTACTTAGCCAATTTTGTCCAAGGTTTTTAAAATGTTTAGCTGCTGTCCTTAGGTCTTAAGGATGATTTCCAACAATTTCCCCTTTGGTTTTAAATGAATTTTACCAAAGGCAAAAAATGTGTTTTGACAAACAGTTTTTTTTCACCCATTACTCGAACATCTCCAATTTTTTTGGGCAGTCATCTTTAATCAGACAATTAAGCCAATTTTTTATCGTGTATATTTGCATGTTTTGAGTCTCCAATATTTTTTTTAGAATTTTTAAAAATAGGCTAAAAGATCGAGTGGCAAAACCGGACAGTTGTGACAGATTTGAAATCAAAAGAGGAATAAGGGTTAAATTTGGCTAAGGCATTTAAAGGGGGTTGGGTAGAAGTTTTAGCTACAGTCTTAGGGTAGTTTCTAAGCCTTTTTAAACATTAAAATGATTTTATAAATCTCGGGTTAAGGGTAGTTAA
Organism: Fremontodendron californicum; assembly: GCA_030761205.1. NCBI lineage: Eukaryota > Viridiplantae > Streptophyta > Magnoliopsida > Malvales > Malvaceae > Fremontodendron > Fremontodendron californicum. The sequence goes on from JAULJL010000037.1 coordinate 10,249,448, forward strand.
GTCCGGGATTTTAAACTTAGGAAACTAGAGCCATTTTAAAAGGGTTTGGTGAGGGTTTTAATTTTTATTCAAATTTTTCTTCTAAATTATTTTCAAACAATCACAAAGTTTCATTTTTTTTAGAAAATCTAATTTGACATATTTTCTTAAGGTAGCCAGATATCTTTTTACATATACGGATTTCTTTAATTAAAGGAGAAAATATATTTTCCATGCATTGCATTTTCCATATTCATGCATTTTATTTAAATGTGTGGTTTTTGCTATGATATTTTCCATGATATTGCTATTATTTTAATTCATATTTTATGATCTTATATTTGGTTGCCATATGATTTTTAATGTTTCATGATATCCTATGCTTTTTATTTAATTATTTTTGTCACATTATTTAACATATACTATGTTCATGCATTATTATTTTTATTAGTATTTTCGTGCATATTATATGTTAGCATTATTTTAATTCCATTTCATTTCTTGTCATTTAGATCATATTCCATGTCATTTAGGTTATTTCATTTATAACATGCCATGTCATAAAAAATTTGTCATATCATTTAGAATTGCCATGTCATTTAAATCATTTTATCTCATTTAGAATATACCATGATACTTAGGATTTTTTTTATTTTACCTAGAATATACTATGTCATTTGAATTGTGTCATATCATTTAGGATGCATTATATTATATAGATTTGCCATGTCATTTTATTATGTCATACATGTTAATGTTCATATTTTTAAAATATTTTTGAAAAAGATAATGACTTTTCAATAAAAAATAAAGATATTCTCGAGTTAAAATAATTCATGAGTTCTCTACCGGGTTTGCTGGAGGGAATATCATCAATTATCATTAATAAAGGAATATCTTTCTTTCAAAAAACGAGAATGATTCGGAAAGTTTTCCAAATGAATAAAAATTTCTATATTTTGCCGATTTTGTCGGGGAATATAAGAAAATTTTGAATCAATAAATTTCGGATCATTTTCAATTAAAAATGGAATTATTTTTCTTAAAATTGGGGAATTAACTTGAATTCCTAAGTTAAAAACCAATTTTTTACCGAGACTTTAGATAACACACGATTAATAAGGTACCGATTTATACGGGTGTTGTGGGGGTGCTAATCCTTCCTTGCACATAACCGACTCTCGAACCCGCTTCTTTGATTTCTCTGGTTTATAACGCAGGCCTGAAATTGGTTTTAAAAATGTTTTAATTAATTTTAAAATGTTTTTACAAAACCGATTTTAATAGGTGGCTGATCACACCTAGCTAAAAAAGATTGGTGGCGACTCCATGTCTTTTTACGAGGCCGTTTTCATACCCTCGACCTTTTATTAATTCTAGAGGAATTAAGTCATCTTTTCCTCTACTTCTGCCTCCCCTCACTCGGACGGGTTCCCCGCAATCAGGGATTACGTATCGACACCTTCGTTTTTTAGAGGAGTTAAGTCGACTTTTCCTCGTTTTTTAATGTCACGCCTAAGGAAAACGAATAATAAAGTCTCGCGATGAGACTTGTTATTTTTCTTAGGTTGCAACAATCAAATTGAATGATGAGTAGTAAACATAAAAATCTTTAAATAAAAAGATTTCTTTGTATTACTATGGAGTAAATTTAAATTTTAGAAGAGGTTTGGATACCACTAAAATTTGTAGAAAAATCGAGACAACCCATAATGCTGAGAAATTCATCAAGTGGAGCAAACATTGGATGCACTAAACACGTCAATCCAAGATACAGAGAAAAAATCATCAAGAATGACAAATCAGAGATAGATTGGAGACACCGTCACAAAGCCAAAACTTGTTGATCACAGTGAAACCTCAGAGAAGAGCTCATCAAGAAGGGCAAGCCAGATAGATTGGAGACACCGTCACAAAGCCAAAACTTATGGATCACGGTGAAACCATAGAGAAGAGCTCATCAAGTAAAGCAAATCAGAGATGGGTTGGAAACACCGTTACACAGTCAAAACTTGTAGATCACGGTGAAACCATAGAGAAAAGCTCATCAAGTAAAGCAAATAGTGGAGTTGAAAAGATTCATGAACCTCAGTGAAATCATGGATTAAAACTCAAAACACAATCATGTAATTGCATTCATCCCTAGGGAACATGCATCTTACAAAAAATTGCAAAACATGTCATCAGCATCACTGCATTTGACTAACATTGCATAAATCATGGAAAGTTTTCTTTCTTAAGTCCAACACATCTGGCACAAAAGGAAGTAAGACATCCAAATTTTTCTAGATAAGACAACCAGATTTTTTGGACAAGACATCCAAATTTTCCTAGACAAGACAACCAGATTTCTCGGACAAGACATCCAAATTTTCCTGGACAAGACAACCAGACTTTTCGTGGACAAGACATCCAAATTTTGCAAATCGAACTCGTTTCCTTAAGACGTGTCGAGCCTTGATTAGTCAGGGAATTCAAGTTAAGGACAAATCTTTTGTTTTAGTCAAAGCTGCACCAAGATGAGGTAAGGCCCCGGGACTTCCGTCGAGGTTTTTTCTTCTCTTGCAAATCGAACTCGTTTCCTTAAGAGGGGTCGAGCCTTGATTAGTCAAGGAACTCAATTTAAGGACAAATTTCTTTTTTACAAAAAATGAATGAATAAAAATGATGATGAAAATCCTCCCCTTCTATCCTTCACATGTGATTTCACTGACCAGATAAAATTATTGTTTAGTTTATTTTTGTCTGATTCTTGATTCTCAGCAACAGTCAAAGAGGGGCGACCGTAAACACCTAATTTTGTCCGGGCCCTCTAAACCAGGCAGATTCTCCTTTTCAACTTCCCAGAACGCAAAGAGACTTCCACCATTCCACAGATGGGTCCCTAAGACTTTGTTTCGGAGGTCAGCACAAAAAGTCAACTCGAAAAAATTCAACTTCGAAAAGTCAACCATTGAAAAAGTCAACTCCCAATCAAAATCAAGGTTTGAAGTTGAATTGAACAATGGCGAAATAATTTTGGTAATCTGAGGTCTACAACGAAAGATATAGAGTTCGGAAGAGGGGTTGCGAAAATTCAATGTAAAGGAATACCTAATCTGGCAAATTTGGGCAAAACTGTAGAGATGACCCGATTCGGTGAAATCGAAGCCCCCATTTGTTAAAGAATTAATAATAAAAAAATAGCCCAAGGCCCAGTTTGAAGTGGATCCCAAGGAAGAGCCGGCTAGAGGAAAAACAAGAAAATTCTTGGTATTAAAAAGGGAAAACTAAATCGGAGGAGAACTTGATCGTAAAAATTGGGGTTTTGCGGACCAACTCAAATTTAATATATGAAAAAGGCTGTGGAAAAAGAAAATCTGAAATCGGAGCTCAAATGGAAAAAGACAAAGTTCGGGTGCACTAACCCGAAAAATCCCAAAGAAAATTTCGGGAAAAATAGAAAATGAGCTCGAAAAATTATAAAAACTTCCAGATCTGAGTTTTATATTTTTTGGAAGATATTGGAGAAGAAAAATCCAGAATCGGAGCTCAAATGAAAAAGACAAAGTTCGGGTGCACTAACCCGGAAAATCTCAAAGAAAATTTTGGGGAAAATAGCAAATGAGCTTGGAAAATTATAAAAACTTCCAGATCTGAGTTTTATATTTTTTGGAAGATATTGGCAAAGAAAAATCCAGAGTCGAAGCTCGAATGAAAAAGGCGAAGTTCGGGTGCACTAACCCGAAAAATCCCAAAGAAAATTTCGAAAAAAAATAGCAAATGAGCTCGAAAAATTATGAAAACTTCCAAATATGAGTTTTATAATTTTTGGAAGATATTGGTGAAGAAAAATCTACAATTGATGCTCAAATAAAAGAGGCTAAATTTCGGAGGCACTAAACCGAAACTTTAGAGAAAAATCTGGGAAAAATAGAGAATAAGCTCGGAAAAATATGAAAACCTCTAGAACCAAGTTTTATATTGGAGGGGATGAGTTGGGAAAGAAAAATCCAAAATGGGGTCTATTTGCAATTAAATTAAGTTTGGGGGCTAAAATGTAATTTTATCGAAAAAATCAAAAAAGGGCCAATTTGCAAAATTAAAAAAGAATGAAGGAATTTCTGGAATATTCCAGGCCCTTGGCCGGCTAGCTCATGGGAGAAGGATGGAGATTTGATCAATTTTATCTAATAGTCACTACCAAATTGCAAGATGTCATTTTTATTGTCTTGCAAGTGTCCTTGTTCATCTAATGGCCTAGGTACTTTGTAAAAAGATGAGTACATCCTTCAATGGCCAAGATCAAATTGTAAGATGACATTTTTATTGTCTTGAAATGTCCTTGATCCCATGGCTTAGATGGTTGGAAAAAAGATGAGCACATCCTCATCCAAGGGTGGACATACCATTCGACCAAGGGCATGAAGGAGAGGAGAAATTTTGTTTTATTTAGTTGGCTGGTCATTTTTTTGAGGAGGAGGCAGTCGCTAAACTTGAAGAAAAAAAAATTGAAAGAAAGAGAGAGTTAGCCAAGGAAGCTAGGAAAGTAGCCTTTCCTTCTTTGCGCTTGCATTACTTTTTCTTCTTTCTCATGCTTTGTTCCTTCCTTCCATGTGATTTCTAATCCTTTTCTTGTAAAAATAATGGTTTTGAAACGTTTTTAAGCTTTCATCTTTTCCTTTTCATCAAAAAAAAAAAAGAAAAAACAATGTCAATTTGCATATTCACAACATTTTAATAAATAAGGCAATATTCTCGAGTTTAAATAATTCATGATTTTCTCTACTGGGTCTGTCGGGGAGGATATCATTAATTATTATTAACAAAGGAATATCCTTTTCTAAAACAAGGGTGATTTGGAGAATTTCAAAATAAATAAAACTTTCTATGTTTTGCCAAACTTGCCGGGGAACATGAAAAGATTTTAGTGTTAATAAATTCCGAGTCATTCTCAAATAAATTCATACATATACTATGTCACTTAGATTTTGCCATGTCAAGTATGCCATGGCATTCATGCATATGCTATGTCATTTAGATTTCACCATGTCAAGCATGTCAGGTCATTCATGCATATGCCATGTCATTATTCACATGACATGTCATTTGTCCATGTCATCATTGTTTATGCCATGTCATTCGGCCATACCATGTCATCTTGTCATGCCATGTCATTTTATTTGCCATGTCGATTTATTCACATGACATTCATTCTTATGCCATGTCATTCATATGACATGTTATTCTTATGCCATGTCATTCATATGCCATGTCATTTTGTTTTCCATGTCGATTTCATTCACATGACATTCATTCTTATGCCATGTCATTCATATGCCATGTCATTTTGTTTGCCATGTCGATTTCATTCACATGACATTCATTCTTATGCCATGTCATTCATATGCCATGTCATTTTGTTTGCTATGTCAATTTCATTCACATGACATCATTCTTATGCCATGTCATTCATATGCCATGTCATTTTGTTTGCTATGTCGATTTCATTCACATAACATTCATTCTTATGCCATGTCATTTTGTTTGCTATGTCGATTATATTCACATAACATTCATTCTTATGCCATGTCAATCATATGCCATGTCGTTTTGTTTGCTATGTTGATTTCATTCACATAACATTTATTCTTATGCCATGTCATTCATATGCCATGTCATTTTGTTTGCTATGTCGATTTCATTCACATAACATTCATTCTTATGCCATGTCATTCATATGCCATGTCATTTTATTTGCTATGTCGATTTTATTCACATAACATTTATTCTTATGCCATGTCATTCATATGCCATGTCATTTTGTTTGCTATGTCGATTTCATTCACATAACATTCATTCTTATGTCATGTCATTCATATGCCATGTCATTTTATTTGCTATGTCGATTTTATTCACATAACATTTATTCTTATGCCATGTCATTCATATGCCATGTCATTTTGCATGCCATGTCGATTTCATTCACTTGACATTCATTCTTATGCCATGTCATTTATATGTCATGTTATTCATTTGCCATATCGTTTTCATGCCATGACCTTCATTCTCATGCTTTGCCATTCTCATGCCATGTCATCTCGTCGTGCCATGTTATTCATATGCCATGTCATTTTGTTTGCCATGTTGATTTCACTCACATGATATTCATTCTTATGCCGTGTCATTTTGCTTACCATGCCATGATAAATAGCATGCTCATTTAATTTTTATCTTAGCAACATTTTTGCATACTCATGGTTATTCTCTATAATTTTTCAAATACATGGAAAATAAATAATATTTTTTTAATCAAGATTATTCCCTAGTTAAAATAATTCATGAATTCTCTGCTGGGTCTGCCGGGGAGGATATCATCCATTATCATTAACAAAAAAATATCTTCTTTAAAACGAGGACGATTCGGAGAATTTCAAAGTCAAGGAAAAATTCCATGTTTTGCCGAGTTTGTCAGAAAATATAGAAAATTTTATATTAATAAATTCTTAATCATTTTCAAATAAAAATATGATTCTTTGGGGAATTATTTTCGAACACCAAATTTAAAATCAACTTTTCACTATGATTCGAGATAACACATGACTAATAAGGTACCGTTTTATACGGGCATTGTGGAGGTACTAATCCTTCCCGCATGTAACAGACTCAAGAACCCGCACTTGTTTTCTCTGGTTCAAAGTGCAGACTACAAAATTAGTTTTAAAAATATTTTAATTAATTTTAAAATGTTTTATAAAAATCGATTTTAATAGGTGGCCGATCACACCTAGCCAAAGAAGATTGGTGGCGACTCCATTTCTTTTCGAGGTCGTTTTCATATCCTCGACCTTTTGATGTAAAAGGAATTAAGTCGCTTTTTCTCTAATTTTTTTCCTTCAATGTCACACTCCCTCTAAGGAATGGGCAGATTATTTTCGGAACACCACTCGTTAAAAAGGAGGTTGCGACAATAAGCCTTTTAATAATTGAGTGATAATTAATACTCAAAACGATTTAAATAAAATAGAAGCTGCCACTGTCTGAAAAATGCTTGAAAAAATCCAGGATAAAAAAAATTGACAAATTAACTGAAGAACACATGAAAAATAAATTTGAAATAATATATCTAAACAAACTAAGCTTAAACAATTCAGATAAAATCAATTACAACCAGACAATTGGCTTGGCACTCTAGCAATAAACCAACAAAATATAACCGAAAAACTCATTTAAGAAAGAAACATGAAAAACAGCAAGAATTATCTATGGCACTAGTAGAAGAATCCAGGCGAAATAGAATGAAACGAAAGGAGAAAGTAAGAACAACAATGCAAGGTAAGCTAAAAAAAAAAAGAAAAGAAAATTAAACAAACCCTGACAGCAATCATTCTATAAGCCATATTTTGATAGAAATTTGACCAAACTCCTCTGTAAAAAAGTACACCATCCCACATAATCTGCCAACCACCCCACATCAGTTGTAAAATCATAATAACCCGAAACTAACAAGAAAACCGAAAAGAAAATATGAGATGAGAGACTGAATAAAAACAAAGTCAATAATCGATTTGAATGAAAACCCACCCGGATTAATCTTACAAAGCCCATAAGATAAAATCGAAAAAAAAAAAAAAAAAAGAACAAAACCCGAAAGAAACGTCTGAAGGCAAAGCTATCATAAAAATCTAAAACCCAAAAAGTAAATGTCAAATAAACATCTTGAGGCAAAGCCAGCATAAAAATCTAAAATCCAAATAGTAAATGTCAAAAAAGACCTTGAAAATTAAAGGGAATTCTCTTTAAGTCCTTAAGGACTCAGTTCTAAATATAAGAGATAGCATTGTTGCTAATTCTTTTTATTTTTCAGGTTGTATTGTGTAAAATTTCACATTGTCTGATCATTTTTAACTTGGAATAATTGAATTTAGGATTACTTGGTTATTTAATTATTCGTGATTTTTTTATTTTGATCACTCAATTATAAAAAATAACGATTTAATTATTTATGTTATAAGTATTCATTTTTGTAATCATCCAATCATTTAGGGGCTAATGGATTATTGACGTGGTTGTCCACTCAGATTGATATCGTCACAAGGTCTAGTTATGTTAGCTTACTACTTACTTGCCATGTGGCATTATTAAAATTAAAAAATATATATTTTCAGTGTGAATAAAAAATCGGATCAAATTTATCAATTCAACCAATTGAATTAAAAAATTGAGAATCAGTTATTTAAAAAGTGTTCGGTCTAATTACATATATGAAATTAGGAAATTTGTGAATCTTTAAAAATTGTGAATCGTGAACTGTGAATCGGTTAAATCAGAAAAAAATAATAATAATAATAATAATAAATAATCCTTGTTTATTTTTGGGTTTTTTTCCACCCAAATTAAGATTGAATTTTGAGTTAACTGTTACAGGTCATTTGAGGTTTAATCTATAAAAGTTTCGTTTTAGAACAGAGTATTGTTAAACGGCAGCGTTTGTTTCAGATTGTTTAGTTGTTATTAATGTTTGTTTCAAATATTGCTAATTGCTGTAAACAGGGATGATGAGTCAGCATTTCCGTTAGGGGACTGACATCATATACACAGCATTGAGAAAATGGAAAAGCATTACCGTTTCTCCAAGAATTACTCTCTCTCTAACTGCATTCTCTCTACAATTTCTTTCTCTTTCTCTATTCTCTACTCTATCTGTTCTATCTTCTCCTTCGTAGTATTTGTGTTTTAACAATAGATATTAGAACCACCGACCTAGCCATGGCTGAGGGTATAACAACTCGTATGCAAAAAGACATGGGACAGTTCCAGAAGAGCTGGATCGTATGGAGTTCAAGCTTGATATGACTATTGACAGATCAAGAATGATATGAGGGCAGAAATGCAAGTTGGGTTGGAAAGTATTGGGGTTGAGATGAGAAGCATGTTCGAGCAAATGATGAAACAAAATGGAAAACTCGATTAAGCTCATGGGTTCTGACAATTCCCAGGGGGTCGAGTCTTCTACTGGTAAGCAGATAACAAGGCCAGAAAAGCATTGTGATGTTGTTGTTGGGGTTTCACCGAACACAGGGGAGGCTTCTCAGATTCAAACCAAATACTCAAAAATTGAGTGTCCCAGGTTTGAAGGAGAAAATTCAAAGGTTGGCTATTGAAGATGGACCAATTTTTTGAGGCTGATCAAACCAGGGAGCAAGATAAGGTCCGTACGGTGATGATGCATCTCCATGGATGAGCTCTTCAATGGCATCAACGGTTTATGAAGAACCAAGGTAATTTGCTTGATGTTCATTAGAATGTTTATGTGGCAGAGATGAGGTCTAAGTTCTGTGAAAACGAATTCACAGACCCTATGTGTGAGATTGTCAGTCTTAGGCAGTTGAACACGGTAGAGGAATATTATGAGGAGTTTGAGGGATTATTGAATCTCTTGCAGTTGTCTGATGAATATGGACTGAGTATTTTCATTAGCAATCTAAAACCAGAGATTGCTAAAATAGTTCGTATGACTTATCCAAAAACCCTTACCCATGCCTATAACCTTGCCAAACAAATGGAGTCTATTGTCTTTGATGTTCCAAAGAAGCCTTACATTTCATACAAGCCGAATCCTTATACTTCTAATCCTCATCCTATCACTCAACCACCACCTAAATCAACCTTACCACCATTATTACCTACACCAAAAGGGCAATTCCTTCCTTATACTCACCCATCCAGAACTCTCACTTCTACTTCACCATTTAAACCTTTCCCTGCCAAGTTTGAACAAAACAGTCCCAGATCCACCAAGATGCCCACAAGAGAAGAGAGGAAGGACAAGAGGAAGAAAGGTTTGTGCATGTGGTGTGGCATGAAGTACAGCATGGGTCATAAATGCTTTCAATCTCAGCTGTATCACATGTTAATGGATGATATTGAGAAAGTTGTGACAGACCAAGAAGAGTTTGTGGATTGCCTCGACTCAATGGAGGATGCTAATAATGAAGAGGCTAATGCAACAAAGAAGCCCTTGATTTCCTTACATGCCATTTGGGGCACTGATGGACCTCAAACTATGAGGATTACTGGTCATATTAAGAATCAGAAGGTGACGATACTGATAGATTCTGGGAGTATGCATAACTTTTTAGACCAAACTACAGTGAAAAAATTGGTGTACAGGACACGGACAGTACAAGGGGTTCAGGTTTCAGTGCTTAATGGGGAACAAATGTCTACTCGAGGGCTCTGTGAGAGGGCACAATGATATTCACAAGGGCTGTCTCAGACTACTGATTTCTTGGTTTTACCTTTAATGGGCTACAATGTGGTATTAGGAGTGGCTTGGTTACAAGGATTAGGGCCTATTTTGTGGAATTTCCAAAGTTTGACTATGAAATTTTCTGTGGAAGGTTAGACATTTACCCTTCAAAGTATAGCTGCTGGCACTATAGAGTTTGCTTCTAGGAAGCAATCGGCCAAGATTGATACCTCTTCTCGAGGCCTTTACACCATTCTGGCCACTGAAGCACCCACCATTTCACTACACACTATGCAGGCTTCACAGGATCATATCGCTCAATTGCCCCACCAGCTGCAAGCATTATTGTGTCAATACTCAACTATTTTTGAGGCTTCTGTTGGATTACCACCTAAAAGAAAGCATGACCATTGCATTCCCCTACACGATGAGAACCAGACTTTCAAAATTTAACCATACTAGTACCCCCTCAATCCAGAAGGATATTATAGAGAAGTTAGTCTGAGATGTATTAGGATGGCATCATTCGAGACAGCACCAGCTTTTTTGCTTCACCTGTCGTCCTTGTCAAGAAGAAGGATGGGTCTTGGAGGTTGTGCAATGACTACCGGCAGCTCAATAAGATCATTGTTAAGGATAAATTTCCTATTCCCTTAGTGGAAGAGCTCCTTGATGAGTTAGCTGGAGCTTGCTGGTTTTCTAAACTGGACTTACGGCCAGGCTACCACCAGATACAAATGGCTGAACATGACATCCACAAGACTGCATTCCGTACTCACCAAGGCCACTACGAATTTTTGGTGATGCCATTTGGGTTGACCAATGCGCCATCGACATTCCAAAGCCTGATGAATAGTATCTTTCAGCCCTTGCTGCAAAATTTTGTTTTGGTGTTTTTTGACGATATACTAATCTACTCTCCCACTTGGTCATCTCATTTGCTTCATTTGCAACAAGTTTTTGAGCTATTGCTGGCTAACCAGTTGTCAGTTAAGCTCTCGAAGTGTGAGTTTGTTGTTCCGAAGATTGAATATTTGGTCCATGTCATTAGTGCTGGAGGTGTAGAAATGGATGACAAGAAACTTGACTATATTACTCAGTGGCCAGCTCCTCAATCAGTTAAGGAATTACAAGGGTTCCTTGGTTTGACAGGTTACTATCGTCGGTTTATTCGAATGTATGGTTCAATCGCAAGGTCTCTTACTGAGCTCTTAAAGAATGATGCATTTGAATGGAGAACAATAGCTCAGACAGCATTCCAACAGCTTAAACAAGCTATCGTCACTGCTACAGTGTTGGCTTTGCCCAATTTTTACAAAGCTTTTGTGGTGGAGTCTGATGCCTCAAGTTCAGGGATTGGAGCTGTGTTAAGCCAGGCTGGCTGGCCCATTGCTTTCTTCAGCAAGGCATTGTCCATCAGACTTCAGGCCCTCTCTGTTTACGAGAAGGAAATGTTGGCCATCCTTACAGTTGTGAAGAAATGAAGTTCTTATCTCACGGGCAGGCACTTTCAAATCAAGACATATCATGCAAGTATGAGGTTTCTCTTAGACAATAGAGCTCATACCCCTGCACAACAGCTTTGGATTATTAAGATGATGGGTTTCGACTATGACCTGGTATTCAGGTCTGGAGTTACTAACACAGTGGCTGACGCCCTCTCCAGACGCCCTGTTGCTACACTCTATGCTCTTTCAGTTATTGATAGCAACTTATTTGATCGGATTCGACAGTCTTGGTTATCGAATCCTAAGATGATTCATCTCATTCACAAGCTCAAGCACATTGTAGGAGTTCCTTCCAATCATTCTTAGCAGAATAATCAGTTACGAAGGAAAGGTAAATTGGTTGTTGGTGATGACTCCACACTTAAGAAGGATCTCCTTCTTCACTTTCATAGCTCAGCTATGAGGGGCGGGTATGGAAGCAAAGATGAAAAGGATTGCTGCTGTATTGTATTGGAAGGGTCTGAAATGTGATGTCAGACAATTTGTTCAGGCCTGCTCTATCTATCAGTAGAATAAGTATGATACTAGTGCTTATCTTGGCCTTTTACAACCCCTCCCAATTCCAAATACTATCTGGTCTGAAATATCCATGGACTTCGTTGAAGGGCTTCCCAAATCCAGTGGCAAGTCAGTCATCCTTGTTGTGGTAGACCGTTTGAGCAAGTATGGCCACTTTATTCCTTTGGCTCATCCTTATTCAGCTTTGATTGTGGCTCAGATATTTTTGGATAACATCTACAAGCTTCATGGGATTCCTAAGATTATTATTTCTGATCGTGATAAGGTTTTCCTTAGTCTCTTTTGGAAAGAGCTTTCAAGCTATTGGGCACCAAACTCCACCTGTCCTCTACATACCATCCTCAGTCAGATGGACAAACTGAGGTTCTCAATCATTATTTGGAGAAATACCTACGCTGCATGACTGGTCAGAGGCCTCGAGAATGGTGCAAATGGTTACCACTTGCAGAATAGTGGTATAACACCACCTACCACACTGCCTCAAACTACCCCTTATGAAATTGTCTATGGGCAACCTGTCCCCCATCATCTTCCTTACTTCCCTGGTGATTCTAAAGTTGAAGCCATTGATCGCAGTCTTCAGGCCAGAGAAGCTACCATCAAGCTGCTAAAATTTCATCTCACCCGGGCTCAAAATCGTATGCAGCAGCAGGCTAATAAGCATAGATCAGATAAAAGCTTTGAACTTGGTGATCTTGTCTATGTGAAGTTACAGCCATATTGTCAACAATATGTGGCTAATAGGTCCTCTTTCAAACTGTCAGCTAAGTACTATGGTCCATACAAAGTACTTGCCAAGGTGGGCAATGTCGCATACAAACTGGAGCTGCCTGAGGGTGCAAAAATCCATCCAGTCTTTCATGTTTCTCAGTTGAAACAACATGTGGGCTCAGATTCTACTCAATCTCAGCTACCACAATTGAATGCTGATGGGGTTTTGGTTTGAGAGCCTATGGCCTTGCTGGATCGTCGCATGACTAAACGCAACAATCGAGCTATAATAGAGGTTTTGGTTCATTGGAGCAATAGCTTTCCTCAGGATGCTACTTGGGAGCCACTTTTTGAGCTTCAGAAACAGTTTCCTGCATTTCATCCTTGAGGACAAAGATGATTTTGAGGAGGGAGTAGTTGTTATAGGTCATTTGAGGTTTTGTCTATAAACGGTTTCGTTTTAGGCCAAGGTATTGTTAAACGGCAGCGTTTGTTTCAGATTGTTTAGTTGTTATTAATGTTTGTTTCAAATATTGTTAATTGCTGTAAACAGGGATGATGAGTCAGCATTTTCGTTAGGGGACTGACATCATATAGGAAATGGAAAAGCATATACCATTTCTCTAAGAATTACTCTCTCTCTCTAACTGCATTCTCTCTACAATTTCTTTCTCTTTCTCTATTCTCTACTCTATCTGTTCCATCTTCTTCTCCGTAGTATTTGTGTGTTAACTTTAACCGTCAACCATTCTCCCTTTGTCAGCAATCCCAAACCCAAATTAATTTTGTTTTTAATTTTTAGGACATCTTTCTCCCTTTGTTATTTTTTTTTTTATTCTTTTTCTCCTTGCTGCTGCCACCCTTTCACGGAATCTGTTGCTTGATGTCTGCTGCTGCCCTTATTGCTTGCTGTCTGCTACTGCCCTTGTTTTTTTGGATACAAAGAAATTTGAAACCAATGTGTTCTTACTCCTAAAAATGATGGATCAAACATATACCTACACGCATTAATTTGATGGTGCCTTTGCCTCACCTGTTTCAATCAGTTAGGTTGCCTATTTTACCAGCCTTCCCCTACACAACCACGACTGCCCTAAAAATATAGAGATAAGACTTAACAGAATGGGTTTTGTTTATTATTATTATTATTAACCCAAGAAGAAAAACAATGGAATTTTACAATTATGTGATTGGTTAAGGTCATAAAAAGGGGTAAGGCTTAGGTTAGGATTGTCAATAATCAGATTTTGGTGGTGACACTCGTGTCGTGTGTTTAGGTATTGAACAAGACTTGAGGTTTAAGGTTGTTCTTTCTAAGAACTTCAAACTTTAATTTCTTTCGGTTGCTATCTTTTCCTCTTGATTTTTTTGTATTTAAGGTCTTGAATTTTTACATAGTTTATTGTGTTAGTATATTTTAGATTTTAGTTGTCTTTTTAATTTTGTTGACTTGTATTATTAGATTGTATATCTTTTTTATTTTTTATATTTTCTGAATTTTTTTTTTTTTAACTTTTCTAAATTTCAATTTTGGATGATTTTGTACATCGAATCAATTGAATTGGCAATTAAAAGCTTTAACGGCTCGACAATCGATCCGGTTTCAAAATCACTACCTCCAGCTAGACCCAATCGACCCGAATCCGAAAAACCAACTCGATCGATCCGAACCCGAATCTGATCCAATCCGATTTGATCATAAAAAGTCAACAACCCGAACCCGAAAAAAACTCGATCCCGAAATGACTCGAACCCAAAACGATCCAGATCCGAAATAACCTGAACTCGAAATAACTTGAAACATTAACCCGAAATGACTCGACCTTAAATTAAGTATAATTTTATTTTTAAAATATTAATTTAATAAAATAAATAAATATGACAAGATTATTAATTTATTTTAATTTTATAATTTTAAATTATGTTTTAAAATCTTTTCTTACTATTACAATTTTATATATTTTTTAATATTATCTTTTTAAATTATAATTAAAAATAAATTATTATTATTATTTAGTTTTGATTTTTATGTTTATTAGAAAATATTCTTTATTTTTTTTACTTTGATAAAATAATTAAATAGATCGATAATAATTATTTTAAAATAAATAATAATTAATAATAATTCAATAAAACTATATGTTATATTACTTGTGATAATCTTATAATATAATTTAATTTTAAACAAATTAATATATGTTTTATTACTTATGATAATCTAATAATATGATTTAATATAAATTATATTATGATTTATAATATTTTATTGTTATACATATTATTTAAAATAAATATATTATTTTTAATTTTAAAAATATAACCTCTTTTCATGCACTGTAGAACAAAATACATAAAAATAGGTTATTGATAATGATAATGTTATTTATGTTAATGATTGGTACATTACGTTTTAATAATCTCTTATCATGTTAATTAAATTAAATTTGTTAATATACATGTTTTTTGGAATAAATGTGTTGTTTTTAATTTCAAATGTGTAATCTCTTAAGTCTTATCATGTAATTTTTTAAAAGTATATAAAGTAGATCATTAATATGTGTATTTTATTATAATGATTTGTATACATTATAATAATACATTATCATGTGATATATAATAAATTAATCTCTTATCGCTATACATGTTATTTAAAATAAATGTGTTGTTTTGAATTTCAAATTTATAATCTCTTATCATATGATTTATATTAGTTTCGTCAATAGTCATAATATTGGTCCATTTAATGATACTTACTACTAAGTTCATAAAAATGGATAAATTTTTATTTTATTGTAAAGAGTTACAAAGAGAAACAAACCTATAGTTGGAATATAATTGTACTCATCGTGCACGTAAAGTTTCGAATCGATCTGATATCTCCATCATATCGATCGAGAATACTGTTTTTTCCAATATATATTTAACAGTTGAAAGTTTTTTACATCGAACGAATAGTTAGACATTTTGAATTTACTCAAAACTCAAGTGTATGATCTACGTGAATAGAACATGAAATATGATGGTCGGATTGTTAAAATTAGTTTTACACATTTTCATAATTTTTTATACGATTAATATTTTAACAAACCGACTGTTGGATTTAATAATAAAATTTTACTCGTCGTGGACGTAAAGTTTCGAATCGATCCGATATTTCTATCATATCGATATATTTAACAGTTGAAATTTTTCAATATATATTTAACAGTTAAAATTTTTTTACATCGAACAAATAGTTAGACATTTTTAATTCACTCAAAATTTAATGTGTATGATCTACGTGAATATAACATGAAATATGACGGTCGGATTCTTAAAACATTAATCGTATACAAAGTTATGAAAGTGTGTAAAACTAATTTAGTAAAATAAATTAATAAAAAATAATAAAATTAATTATTTCTTTTTAATTTTTTCAAGCTGGTCGATTAGGATCTTAAATCGATTCGCGAGTGAACGTATGGGCCAACCCTTTAAATACACCATTTAAAATTAAAATAAAAGTAATTAATAAAATAAATTTCTTATTTTAATTTTTTTTCTAGAGCGGATCGAGTACAGATCTTAAATCGATTCGCGAGTCAACGTGCAGACCAACTCCTTTAAATACATCATTTAAAAAAAATAAAAAAAAATTATAACTTAAAACTTAAAACTTAAAATAATTAATAAAATATTTTTATTTTTTTCCTGATCGGCCCGGGTCGGGTGTGGATCCTAAATCGACCTGCGAGTCATCATACGGACCAACCCCTTTAAATAAAATTTTAAAAATTTTAAAAATAATAATTTTTTTTTCTTTTTTTAACTTTTTTCCGTGCTGGTCGGGTACGAATCCTAAATCGACCCACGAGTCAACATGCAGATCAATCCCTTTAAATACATCATTTAAAAATTTTAAAAAAAATAAAATAAATTAATAAAATAAAATAAAATTCGAGCGGGTCGAGTACGGATCGTAAACCGACCTGCAAGTCAACATGTGGACCAATCCCTGTAAATATATAATTTAAAATTTTTAAAAAATAATTAATAAATTTTTATTTTTTTTACTTTTTTTCTTTTAGGTCCGGTGCGAATCCTAAATCGACCCGCGAGTCAACATGCTGACCAACCCCTTTAAATACATTATTTAAAAATAAAATAAAAATAAAAAACAAAAACAAAATAATAAAATAAAATAAATTTTTTTTTTAAATTTTTTTCTCGAATGGATTGGATATGGATCCTAAATTGACCAAGGAGTTAATGTGCGAACCAACCCCTTTAAATACATCATTTAAAAATAAAAAATAAAACTAAAAATCTTAAAATCCTAAAAAAGAATCTAAAAAAAAAAACTCGTCACATGTCAAGTAAAGAAGCTCAACACGTGGCGAGTAGACCCTTTTTTGTGTGTTATAAAATAAGACAAAATTATCCCTAGCATATTTCAAAAATACCCCTTGAATTCCACGGACTCAAAAATAAATATAGTAGATTGTTTAGGTGCTAACATACATGTTTTTCTTTTTATTTTAGGAAAATGTTAACAAGTGCCTAGTGGCACTGGTTAAAGTGATATGTATATATAGGGATGGCAATGGAGCAGGGCAGAGGCGGATTTTGCAGTATCCGCCCCCGCCCCGCCATAGCACTGCTCTGCCCCGCCCCCCCTGCTCTGTCGTAAATGTTGAAATTTCAATACCACTACCACCTCCATGGATGTCGGTTACATCCATAACCACCCCGCCCCGCTCTGCCCCATTCGATATTTATTAATTATTTTTATTTTTTTCAAATAATAAAGTATTGTAAAAAAATTTAAATATAAATTCAATATAAACATGTTTCTAATCCAGGAAGAGAAAAAAAAAATTAAGTATTAGGTTTAGGTTTTTAAAATAAAAATAAAAATAATAAGTTTAATTATATTATTTTATTATTCTCTTAAAAGCTAAATACTTAAGGGTAAAATTGTAATTTCAGTATTCGGGGCGTGGCGGAGCAGGCAATTACCATAACTGCTCCATCCCCGCCTTTCAAACAAAAAAAAACCGCACCGCCCTCCATTGTTCAAAAAAAAAAAAACCTCTCTCTTCGGATTGGATCGGTTCGAAATCCATCGGTCGGATCGGGTTTTGCCATCCCTATGTATATATAAAGAAAATTGCAATTAATGCATTACTTTTTTTAATTAAAAAAAAAGTAATGTATTAAATGCAAAAAGATTTTCTAAAGAAGTAAAAAAATAATATTTAACTGGTGTCTATAGACCAACGGACCCTTTATTTTATAATGCCATGTGTATATGGCCAGATGACAATTAAAATGACATGACATGGCCAAAACATGTGGCAATGTTAGTCTATGTGAATAGCCTTGTCAAAAATCCATTAGCCTCGAGTGAAAAAAAAATATTTATAACGTTAATGATTAAATAATTATTTTTCATTATTGAGTGACTAAAATAAAAAATTAAAAAATCATAAAATGACTAAATGATTAACCATATAATTTACTTTTGAGTATATTTGATAATATTGGACACGACACGATACACGAACAAGACGTGAAAAAATTAACTAAAACACGACACGAAATACAACACGAAAAAGTAACATGAACATGATATGAATATACGAATGTCTCAAAATATATATAATACGAATTATTAATGTAGCAAAATTTATATAAATATAAAATACTTTAAACACAATTATGACACAATAAAATATACAAACACGATACAGATACGCGAATTGATAGGCCTACTCTTGAGTTTGATGCGTGCAATTTAGAGCGATATAGTCTTTTTTGGTTTTTCCATCATAATTTTTTTTTTTTCATATTTAACATTATGATAAAATTAGACAAGAAAAAAAAATCATAAGAGCTGAATAGAAAATAAATTTATAGAGAATACTATAAAATGAATAAATAAAGTAAATTGTAGAGAAAAATAAAGATATTTGTGTTTATAATAAGAAGTTTGTACTAATAGTTCATGAAAATTCTCCAAATGTCTCAACTACGCCTAAAAATTTGTTGTTTTTAATTGTGGAAAAGGTTTGTCAATCAATCTCTCAATTTTTTTTCGGGTAAAAGATATTCTTGTTATGCTATATATATATATATATATATATATATATATATTCAGAAAACTGTTTCTTTAAAAAAAAAAAAATCATTTTTTCTGTTTAAATAACCTTCCAAATGAAAAAAAAAAAAATCTTTTTATTTTACAATAGAAAAGGAAAAAAAATCAGAAGTTCTCTTCAAAATAAAAATTATACCTCAAATTTTTCAAAAACGAAAATTCTTTCCCAAAAAACTTTTTTCTATTGCTTTTCACTTTCTGACCTACTTCTTTTGCTTTTTTGATTATCTCTCTGTCTGTGTTTGGGGGGTTCTACGGTAAGTTTGTTATCGTGAGCTTTTGGTAAGCTCCAAATTAGGAAACTTGAGTAGCAGGTTACCAGGTCACCATTTTTTACATATGAACATGACAAAATTACATATCAACTTGACGAATTACATATAAACATGACAAATTACATATAAACTTGACAAATAGAAAAATTACATATGAACATGACAAATTACGTATAAACTTGACAAATTACATATAAACATGACAAATTACATATCAACTTGACAAATTCACGAATTACATATGAACATGACAAATTACATATCAACTTGACAAATTACATATGAAAAATTACATATGAACATGACAAATTACATATGAACTTGATGAATTACATATCAACTTGACAAATTACATATGAACTTGACAAATTCACGAATTACATATGAACATGACAAATTACATATGAACTTGACGAATTACATATAAACATGAGAAATTACATATGAACTTGACAAATTCACGAATTACATATGAACATGACAAATTACATATGAACTTGACGAATTACATATAAACATGAGAAATTACATATGAACTTGACAAATTCACGAATTACATATGAACATGACAAATTACATATGAACTTGACGAATTACATATCAACTTGACAAATTACATATGAACTTGACAAATTCACAAATTACATATGAACATGACAAATTATATATGAACTTGACGAATTACATATAAACATGAGAAATTACATATGAACTTGACAAATTCACGAATTACATATGAACATGAAAAATTACATATGAACTTGACGAATTACATATTAACTTGACAAATTACATATGAACTTAACAAATTCACAAATTACATATGAACATGACAAATTACATATGAACTTGACGAATTACATATGAACTTGACGAATTACATATAAACATGACAAATTACATATCAACTTGAGAAATTCACGAATTACTTATGAACATGACAAATTACATATGAACTTGACGAATTATATATAAACATGAGAAATTACATATGAACTTGACAAATTCACGAATTACATATGGACATGACAAATTACATATGAACTTGACGAATTACATATAAACATGACAAATTACATATCAACTTGACAAATTCACGAATTACATATGAACATGACAAATTACATATCAACATGACCAAATGACAAATTACATATCAAGATGACAGATTACATATAAACATGACAAATTACATATAAACATGACAAATTGACGAATTACATATAATTTGTTATAATTATATGTAATTTATCATATTTATATGTAATTTGTCATGTTTATATATAATTTGTCATCTTTATATGTAAACATGACAAATTACATATAAACATGATAAATTAAATATAAATATGATAAATTAAATATTACATAGTGATAATATTTGTAGCAATTTTGTTTTTATCTCTTAACATTAATTTAATGCATGCATAAATTATTTATTGATAAAATCACTTTATTTGAACTTAAATAGACATATTATATGGGTTTTTATTTGGGGAAAATATTACTTCACCCACGTTGTCTGAAGTACATAGTTAACATGACAAATTACATATAAACATGACAAATTACATATAAAAATAAAAATTACATATAAACATGACAAATTACGTAAATCATTACAGGATATTGTCATGTATTTATGTAATTGAAAAAAGAGAATCAAAAGTTGTCATGTATTTATATAAAAAAAAAATTTACATATAAACATGACTATAGGGTATTTATGTAACGACCATAGGGTAATTTTGTTTTTACCCTTTTTTAATAATTTTAAAAATTAAATTGCATAAATAAAATAGTCTTCTAATTGAACCTTGATTTAATGAAAATATGTTATGATTAATCAAATTGCATGATACCTTATGCTTTGAACTATTTATCTCATTTAATTAATTAAACACATCTCATACAATAATTTCAAACATATAATATCCAATGATACTCTTTATAACCATATGACGTCTCTTATCATGAACGCTATTTCACCCAAGTCCTTAAAACTCTTAAAAACGACTTCAAACTGACATAAGTAAATCTCCTTAAAAGTGTTTTCACAACTATAATACTAAAGCATAAGTTTAAGTTATGGACTTATGGGTGTATTAAAAGCATATTTTATATATTCGTGTATTTGTATCGTGTTTGTGTTATTTTTTCGTATAATATTATATTTTAATTATTTTTTTATATCATATTTATATTTTTGTTCAAAATTATCAAGTTTAATTCAATCAACCAGAATAACATCCTGCGAAGGCAAACGCAAAAGAAAAAAGCTGTTTATTTTTTAACTACTGCTAATTTAGTACACTGATTTATTTATTTAATTTAACAAGTTGGTTCGGAAACAAACAAACATCCCACGTGAAAATATGATCCAAAATTCGTCTAAACCAGTTTTCAAAGAGCTAAGACCACCCAAAAAAAAATAGTAGCTAGAGTATTAGCATAGTTAATTATTTACTCTACACCTACAACTATTGCAACTCTGTTATTGTGCAAGCCTTTCGTCTCCGTTGTCAAGAAATGGAGCCAAAGAATGGAGATTTGAACCCACATTTTGTTGAGCGTAATGGCTGCAACAAGTCCAATCTTGTAGCATTTCCTCAGAGAAAATGAGAGCCTGGTCTGATAAAGGTGACAAAGCATTGCTGTAATTAAGATCACCCAGATGAGAAAAATCTAATTTCAGAAGATCATCTGATAAACAAAACTCTTCCATGTTGAAGTCAAACATAAAATCTGACGAATTATTATCATTCTCTTCATTCTCAGATTTGGAGAAGCCAATAATTGGTGTCGATGTCGATGTTTGAATATTCATTGGACAGTAGTCCCCATCTATTGAAGCCTTGGTTGCTTCTCTCTTCCTGTCGAAAGGGTTACTTTTTTGTGGGCGAGTTGGGTTTATGAAAACCTTGGAGCACTTGATTGCCCTTGTCCGGACTACGTGCGACTGTGAGGAAGTTCCAGCAGTTGGGGCCAATCGGGCCGCCTCATCACTTCTCTTCACAAATCTTCCATTAGATTTGTTTTGTTTCAGAGCTGCTGAGTTATGGTGATGATCTTGAACCTTTTTCCCTAAGTTGGTGTTCCAGTAATTCTTTATTTCATTGTCTGTTCGCCCTGGAAGCCTCCCAGCTATCAAAGACCATCTACAAACGAAACACCATCAAAATTAAGCATGGAAATTGGTTTAAACAAATTATGCAAAGAGAAGAAAAAATAACATGATTATGAAATAGAGCAAAAGAAATTAATAAAGATGAGAAACCTGTTTCCCAATAGCTTGTGAAGTCTAATGATAGGCTCTTCCTCATCTGCTGATATATTACCTCTTTTAATATCTGGTCTCAAATAGTTCAACCAGCGAAGCCTACAACTTTTCCCACATCTCTTTAAACCTATTATAATAATTAACAAAGAAAAAACCATTACCACCTTTCACTCATTTCTTTTACTACCTTTTCATTAATTTCCCTTACTTTGGAAGAGAAAAAACACAAAAAAAAAAAAAAAAAAAATTAACTGAATTATCCTGTTAATTATGGCCCCCAAAAACTTACCAGCTTTTTTGGGGAGATTCCTCCATCTAATGCAGCTCTAGCTAAGCTTCCCTTTTTCTCCTTAGGGAAGGGCAGAGGGTCTACTGATCACTTGATGGGTTGTATGATTCAACTTGACAAAAACATAACAGAAACATGAGACCTAAGAAAATTTCCTCAAAAGAACAAATAGAACTTTAGGACAAGCTAATACCTGTATCATACCATGAATAACCATCACCACCACCGAAGACATAAAGCTCACCATTCAACTGTGCAGCTGAAGCATATGAACGCACTGAACAGATTTTATCACATCGTGAGGTGGGAAATAAGAATCCAGTGCTGATAACCACGATTCACCATCATATCCGGCCACTAAAAATATTGACTCAGTAGATCCAATGTAGCTCCTCAGAGGGCTCAATTCCCTTTACATTAACATGTTCCACAGAATGATTGGACAAAGATTCCAACATCAGGCAACGATCTTTTAGCCGTTGAATTTCCATTTTTGCTGCAACCTGAAAAACCAAGATTGTAGGTATTATACATTGCACTGATTGGAATTAAATAAACAAGCTCTGCATGCACAATTTTCTGTTACTATTATAGATACAGAGCAAGCATAATTTAGAAGGATGAGAAACAAAACATAAGGATAAAGGTCAGGGTCACTGCCATAAAGGTCATAATTTTGGATTAATTTTACCATAACATTAACTGAAAGAAATGGATAATCAGAGTTTCAGTCAGTTGTAGTGAGGTAAAGAATTGTTTCACTTCAAATCTCTCAAATTGCCATTCATAAGTAGTATTAAAAGATGGTAGTGACGCTAAGTAGGTCATCAGCTAAATTAAGGACCTAAACATAATTATTTTTTCAGTTTCTCTAATATCACACTTTCTTCCATGTCCTCACTCCAGAAAGGTCCTGTTGACCTGCTGTAGAGTGTATTTCTATGGCATGCATCCAATTTAACATAAATACCTTATCTACAACTACAAGTATTCTTCAATGTGCTTCAACCTAATACAGTCGAGAAAAGTTTTGGTCCATTTGAATATAGATTCAAAGTGAAACTGTTCCGTTATTCTTAAAACCATCATTCTGGACTGGGGTATTACAGAAGATGCTATCAATGAATGCTCACCTTTGAGAGATTATTCTTAAATCAAGATATCCTGCAATTACCGGTGGGTAAAATACAGTATCTGGAATATAGCTAGAATGCTGGATTAATCTCTCAAAGATCAACAATTAAAGTTTATAGCTAGAATGTTGGATTAATCTCTCAAAGGTGAGCAAAAGTCCTTTATTAATTTGGAGAAAAATGACTTGTTGATTGCACATTGATTAACTTTAGTTTAAAAGAACAAAGTTGTCCAACTAATAACAAGTAAAACAATAAGTTGAGGGGAAAATATATATATCTCACCAGTGGAGGCAGGAATGGGATGAATGATGGAAAATTAGGAAGTTCACTTTCTTGTTCTTCCTTTAAAATACCAAGTTCAACACTTTTAATTCTCTGTTGTATCCTTAGCCTCCGAACCACGACTTGGGACTTGGCTTTCTTCATTGGTGGTTAGAAGTGAGAAGAGGAAGAAGAAGAACCAGCGTCGTTGGATCTGAGAGAGCTTTTGGTTTGGGGGAGAGACATGAAAGTAAAACCTTATTTGGGGCAATGAATGAAAGAGATCTGACGATAAAGAAGAAAGGAATGAGAAAAATAGAGATTTGAGATTTCAGTTCAGAGATCGAAGTGAGGGTTTTAAATTTTTAGGGTTTGCTGATTTTGGAAGAGAGGTAGATTTGATATTGGATGTTTTTTTCAGCTACCGAATTAACCGGTTACATCAATTTTTTAATTTTTTTTGGGTTTCAACGGTTCAAATGAATTATTTTTCATCCAACGGTCATATTTTACTAAAGCTTATATGAAGCTTAGAATTTTCCCTGTGTTTGTGTTTGTGATGATAGGCGTTGTGCGCTTGTCTGAGATCACTATATTTATAGTGATAATTTTTTTTTCAAAGATTCGTTTCTGTCCTTGGCAGATCCGGATCTTTGATTTTGTTTTCTGATTTATTTTCTTTTTCTTTTTCCTTTTCCTTTTCCTTTTTCTTTTTTCTTTTCATTATTTTTTTCAAAATGTTCCTTCTTTCTTTTTTTTTTTTTTTTCCCTTTACCTCCAAGTTTTGTAAAAAATTTCACCTTTTTTTTATTTTCAAAACATCAACAATTTTTTCTTGATTTCCTATTCTTTCCTTTCTATGTCTTAAGAATCTTGGTTCTGAATTTTTTGTTGTAAAAAAAAAAAAAAAAAAAAAAAAAAAAAAAGAAAATGGATATTGGACATGGATTGTTTGAAAATTTGAAATCCAAGGCCCAATTAGGTATTTGATAATCGAGATCCAAAAGCCCAAAAAATCAAATTCATGTTTAAAAATAACTTAAGGCTTAATATGCATTTGGAAGTTCAAAAAATAATTCAAAGACAAAAAGATGTGTTTTAAATAGGTTTTATTAAAATTAGATTACTAATTATAAATTTTAGTTTTGAGTTTGAATTAAAAGTATTTTATCCAAATTAATAATCCCAAAAAAATTAATTTGAAAATAAAATGTAATTTAATTCAAAATAAAAAATTTAAAAACTTCAAATAAAATTGAGTGTTTACAAAATTGCATTGCCCCACTTAGACCTGCTCAAGGGTCGAGTAACCCCTCGGTCCAACAGACCCGAATCGTATTAGATCAGATTTGTGTAGAATATTTTTCAATTTGGGTCAGCCCAGCCCGAATCACTATTTAGATAATAAAAAAAATATTTTTTATTTAAATTTAATTATAAAAATATATAAATATTGATATAAAAATAATTTTTTAATTTTTTTAATATTATTTAAATAGTAAACCGAATCGACAAACCAACCTGAGCAAATCCATAAGCATGTCTACCCCACTCCATATATTTTTCTTTTAAATAAATTTCTCTCCATTACTTTTCTTTGTGGGAGACATTTTCTAGGTGCTCTATGAGTAGGGTATCTTTGGTTCTTCTGCTTAAATAAGCACTGATGATGCTGTTATCAGTGCTTGAAATTGCAGGCACCCAACTTTTGACCCTTGCCCAAAAGTAGATTTATTCGGTCGTTTAGCACCGGCAGGGTTGGCGTGCAAACGTGCAAATTTGTTAATCTTTCACCTTGTATTTTGGGCAAAAAGGAAACTTGTCAATGTCTTGCTTGATTCACTTCCTAGCCGAAAAGGTGGACCATTTATTGTTAAAGTTAAACACCCCCACTGATTTTTAACTCTTGAGGTCCTTTTTGGGTCCTTTTTCCCTAAAGGTACACTTCTCCTTTTTTAACTTGGATTCTTTCTTTATTGGAGTGCCAGAAATGTGCTTCCAAACTGTTTTCAAATAAAAAACAATGTGCCGGCAGACAAATCAGCATGGTATTGGTAGATCTGTTTCCATCAAAGTTTAGAGAAAAGAACAGAATATACCTAAACTTGAATGTTCCATCAATTAGAATTTTGATTGTGTTGATGTTGCCTTTGTGGAATTTAATCAAACAAATGGTGGCCATGATATGCAAGTGGAAACTTCCTTCAACCAAGATTCTTGGTGGGTCAAGCCAAACAGTGCCTTGTCGATTGGATCAAGACTTGGCTTGCTTGATAAGATAGAAAAAGACTGATAGATATATGGAGAAAGGAGATTCAAACTTTGAATCTTGAATTTTAATTTATTTTATATCACGTAAAAATAGATCTGTTCATGTATCGGATCGAGTCGCGATTCAAATTTTTTTTATTTCTTTTACTCAAGTTCGGCTTTAGACGGGTTTGGACCGATCCGTCGATCCGTTTTATAGTTAAATAATAATTAAATTTTAATAAAAAATAATTTTTTATTATATAAATAATGTTCGAAATAAAAATAAAAAAAAATTCTACCAAAACTCGATCTAATACAGATAGGATGAATTATCATACCCTTGAATAAATCTAGATAAAAATTGCCAAAAATCAAAGTAAGATTATTTTTTCTCATTTATATTATAATGTTAGGTTAAATTTTTTTTTTCTTTCTCTTTTCGCTTTTCCAATCAAGAAATGCCTAAAAAGTATCAGATCTTAAAATAGTAGCATTCAATTTAAGATAAGTTAATGTATCTCTTATTTAAGGAATCAGATTCAATTTTTTTTTTTTTCAAAATTATAAAAAAATAATAATAATTTAGGTTAAAGGAGTAAAAAGCTGCCTAATTTATTTCATTCAAAATTTTATAAAAATTGTAAAATAATTCGAGGTTGACTATCAAAGGGAGTACAAATACAATCACTTCATTCTATAAAAATACATATAGGGATATTAATTTTATTCATATACGATGAGGAACCTAATGTTTTACTCGAATAGATATGAATATGGATATGAGTATGAGTATCAAATTTCAGGAACGAAAATCTCTTTCAATTTAAAAGATTCGACGGATATGGAGACTGAGATCGAGTAATATAGCACTCTACATTGTATATTTAAATATATTTAATAAATAAATATAAATTAAATTTTAAATATAAGCATGTTATGTCTAAGAATTTTTATGTTATGTATCATAATTTGAAAATTTGAAAATTCGAAAACTAGACACAAAACACAAAATCGCCGCTTATCTGTTTTGTTTGTTAGGTGTGATTGATAACGTAAATGAATCTTGACTAAGCCTCACTAAAAGAAGAGGTTTTAGTCCATATCGTCAGAATTGGATTAAAAAATACGGTTACATGTGGGGAAAGTTAACACTCCCACAACATCCATTGAAATGATGGTATCATATTAGTCTTACGTTATTTTAAAGTAGTTCTAAATAGGGATAATGTTATGAATGACCTTTGAAATTTATCAAATTTGTCAATGTGATACTTGTATTTTAAAAATATTCAATGTGGTACTTGTACTATCAAACCGTGTATCAATGTGCTATCTTGACCAAACACCGTTAAATATAGATGATGATGTGGTTTGACCAATCAGGTGATCACACAAGACAACACCTGATTTTTAAAAAATTAATATCTGAATTTTTATATAAAAAAAAATTTAATAAAAGAAAAAATATTTTTTAAATATAAAATATTTAAAATTATATTTTTAAAAATTAATATCTACTTTTTTAAAAAAATAAAAAATATCTTTTTAAAAATTAATATATGTTTTTTTTTAAATTACAAAATTAAAATATTTAACTAAAATTATTTTTAAAATATAAAATATTTTAAAATTACTTGTTAAATAATTTATAATATTTGAAATTATTTAAAAAATTATTTTTAAAAAATTATTTTTAAAAATTACAAAAATTAAAATATGAAATTAATTTATTTTATTATTTTAATTATTTTACAAAATATTTATTAAAAATTTACAATATTTACAATATTTTATTTTTTCAATTTTTTCAAAATATATTTTAATTTTTTCAAAATATATTTTAATTTTGTTCTTTTTCTTTTATTTCTTCTTCTTTCGTTTCTTTAAGTTAATACACATGGCATTATTATGTGATGTCACGTGTCATCATTATATTTTTAAAATATTTTATTTTTATTTTTAAAAATAAACTTAAAATAATAATCTTTTTTTAATACACGTGACATTATTATATGATACCATGTGTCAAGTTTTTATTGGATACAAAAGTCACGTCACCAATATTTAACGGTGTAACAGTCAGGTACTACAATAACACACGGAGTGAAATTTTAAGTACCAAAATAGACATTTTTAAAGTACATATACCACATTGACAAATTTGATAAACTTCTAAGATCATTCATGACATTATCCTTTTTAAATAAATGGTCTTTCTTAATTTATTATTTGAAAATTCTTTAAGTTTTCTTCTTTAAACTAGTGGAATTTCAAAAGAAATTTTTTCATCTCCAAAGTATTCAAAAGAAGCTAATTGTTTTCTTGAGAAGGCTCTGTTCTTAAATTAAATTATTATTTAAATGTAAAAATATTTAAAAAAAATTCTTAGATTATTTTCCACTAATCTTGAAAGAAATCATAAAAATATTATCACTTCAAGAGTATTCAAGATAATCAAGCCGTCTTCGAATTAAATTATTATAGAAATGCTTCTAACTTTTGTTTAGAAATAAATATAAAATTTTGATATTGAAATCTTTATCTAAACTCTCTATCAAGCTAGAAGAATTTAAAAAAATATTCTCAACTAAAAATTTCTTAGAAGATTGTCAAATTGAAGTTCTCTTAGAATTCTATCATTTGAAAAATCTCAATTTATTTTTAATTTTTATTTAGAAAGATTGAATGATAAAATATTATAGAAGAAAACAATTATTTTTTATTATTATCAAAAAAAATCCTAAACGTTAAATTAAAGATAATAACCACATGCAAAAAAAAGTAAAAAGTAAAAATAATAAAATAAACAAAATAAAACCAGTTAAGTAAAAAATCAAAATAAATAAAATGAAATAAAAATAAAAATAAAAAACTTTCACATGGGTCGAACACGCGGATCACGTGCATGGGTCGATGCGCAGATTCACGTGACCTGCATCATTCAAATACAATCTTTTTTTTATCATTTCACCTTTTCTTTCTCTTTCCTATCTTTCCTTTAGTTCTCCTTCTAGAAAAACAACGTATTC
Organism: Fremontodendron californicum; assembly: GCA_030761205.1. NCBI lineage: Eukaryota > Viridiplantae > Streptophyta > Magnoliopsida > Malvales > Malvaceae > Fremontodendron > Fremontodendron californicum. The sequence goes on from JAULJL010000037.1 coordinate 10,279,058, forward strand.
TACTGCTGAAAAATTTAAACAGACGTCGAAAACCTCAAATACAAAAAAGTAAAAAACCCTAATTACCAGAAACTTTAAAATCAACCTAAATATGAAACTTAACCCAATTCCGATGATCAAAATCTTCAAAAAAAAAAAAAATCAAAATCCAACCACCGAAATACCCAAACCTCGTTGGAAAATTTAACCTAAAAATCGAGAATTTCAATCAAAACCAAATAAAAAAAGCCTATAACTAAAAGAGAAAATCCAAAATCCTCACTGCCAAAATCCATTTTTTTTAGCCAAGAAACCCAAAAAAAAAAAAAATTTTCCACTAAAACCGAACAATGAAAAAAAAAAACCCAAAAGAAACTTAAAGATGTTTTATCAAAAATTTGACTTTAGTGCTTTTCTTTTCTTCTTCTTGTTTCTTATGATTCTCTTATGGTTCCATTCGTGTATGTAAACACCCAATTTTACAAAATTGTAAAAGTATAATTAAACCATATATAATTGACAAATTAATGAGCCTTTTATTGATTTTAGGATTTAATGGAATCATGGACAGTTAATTGATTGTTGGGCTTTTAAGTTTTTAAATTATTTTTGATCCTGAATTTGTTATTTGGGTTATCAAATTATTTGGAACTCTTAATCTTTTAGACTCGAATTCACGTTTTGGACATTGGGCTTTAAGCCCAATAAGAGACCTGGTTTATTTTGTTATTTGAAACTCTAGTCTAATAAGCAGAATCAATATGAATCAAAGATTCTCTAACTCCAAATCCCATAAAAAAGAACACTAATCAGTATTAAAATCAGAGTTTGATTAGAAAATGAAAATTAAGTTTGAGCCAATTTAAAACTCTAGGGTAGAAATCGCTATATAAACAACATAATCATGCAGCGAAATGCACACAACCACAATCGCAAGAAATTCATAAGCAATTTGTCCTAAAGATTTCTCTACCAACAATCAGCAACAAAAGCGCGAAAAAACTTTGGGCAGTGATTCTTCTTTTGAGTCTCAGTTTTAAATATTTTTGGGATTTTGGGTTCTAAATAGGGTAGGGTAGGAAAGAGGGAGCTATGAGTTTTCTATTGGTATTTGAACAGTGTTTAAACGACAAATCAAGAGGAAACTGGCGACATAAGGTTTCAATTTTGGATTTTTTATTTTATTTTTTAGATATGGGCTTTAGGATTTAAATTTTGGGAAGTCTAATAAGAAAACAAGAAAGAGTGCTTTGAAGGGAGTCATAAAAGTTTTTTTTTTGGGTTTCAGGTCACCGACGACGAACGACGACGGCTATGGTGGAATCTCACCGGATTATGGTTTCATTAGAGGTAGACGATGGTGTTCTTAATTTGTAGAGAAAGAATCAGAGAAATCAGAGGTTAGAGAGAGAATACAAGGTAAGAAATTATAGGAAAAAAAATGAATTTTATAATGCGTGGGTCGGTTTGCGCGAGGATTCGCGCTCGCTCAACTCGTTTGTAGGAAATCCTTTTTTATTTTATTTATTTATATATTTGATTGCTTATTTTATGTTGAGTAAACTATTTTGTTGTTTATTTTATATAATCTTTTTCTTATTTATTTTATTAATTATCTTATTTAATTACTAATCTATTACTTTGATTGATTATTTTATTTTGCATAATTTTTTTATTGTTTATTTATATAATAGATTGTGTATTTATCATTTAATTGGTTTGTTTATCTCATGTTTAGATAATTGAAATTTAATTAGGAGTGATAAATTTATGTGATAATAACAAATAAAAGGAATTTAGGAAAATTAGAGATTTAAAATAATAAACAATTAATTTGCATACTGTACTTTCCTTTTACGTAATTCAAATAATAAAACCAAAGAATAAATTGAGATCTTTTCGATAATGGAATTTTAAGGAGCCGTAAATGGTTGACTTCCAAAAAAAAGTTCTCGATGAGAATTTTTTTTAAAAATTCTGTCAGTATGATGGAGAGCTTAGAAAAACATTTTAATATCAATGATCGATGTTTATTTTCCAGTCATAATAAAATAAAGATAGTTTTTAGAAGTAAAACTTAGATTTTGAATTAGGAATCTTTTCTTCATAAAACACTAAAATAAATTCGACGACGAAGCCTTTTCAAGGGAATAAATGTTTCTCTTGAATACTCTCGAAGTGAGAATTTTTTTTTTCGAAATTCTACCAGCATGATGGAGAAGATCTTAAAATTTTTTTCAATATTTAAATATTGAATTAAGAAACAAATACCTTTTAGGATCACATAAGATTAATTAGGTAATGTCCTTAGGATAGACGTTGTGAGATGCTAATCTTTCTCCTCACGTAACCGAACTCCCGAACTCAATTCTGAAATATAGACCAAAACCTATTCCTTTTAGCGTAATCAAACTTAGGATTATTTTAAAAAGGATAGATTTATATAGGTAACTAATCGCATTTAATAAAAAATATTAGTGGCAACTCATTTTTGGTGTCTAGTGGTCGAATCTTCAGATTTGACACGTTATGATAGTTTGGCGACTCCACTAGGGACTTAAAGAGTCGAGCCATTAGTTAGTCTTGTGATTATCCTAGGTCTTAATAAGTGGTCTTAAAATATTTATTTTTATTTACTTATTTTAACAAATTTTCTTTTATTGTTCTATTCTTTTGTTTTATTAACAAGTTTTATTTATTTTTGGGGCATTTAATCAAAGGTGTGGTATTCATTCGCACACACTGCACATGCATATCATAAGCTTTATACTCGGATTGTCCTGAAGGAGTAAGGTACACACGCTTTCGTGAGGTGATAACCTCCGCATGGACTAGTGAAACACTCTCAAGGTGTAAAGTTCTTACGCTTTCGTGAAGTGATAACCTCCACTTAGGCTAGGAAAATACTCTCACTCAAATTGAACCATTTTCATTTGGAGTCCGTGATGAGTGAGGATTGGATTGTCTTACTAATCCAACATGGATATAAGGAGCAATTTGTGGATCTTTTTAGATCAGTCAAATATCCTAAACTCAGCAAATAGACAACACTTACGAGATCAATCTTAGGATAGAGCCATGCCAACCTTGTATAGAGAAGGATCCGAAATATGACACATGAAGGAATGTCCTTGTCTTTTTTTGTTCTTACATTTTTTTGTCAAACTTTATGAAATTTTTTGTGAATATTGTCGCAACCTAAAAAAAAATAACGACGAAGTCTCATCGTAAGACTTTATTATTCGTTAGGCGTGACATTAAAAAAAATCGAGGAAAAGTCGACTTAATTCCTCTAAAAAATGAAGGTTTTGAAATGACCTTAAAAAAGACATGGAGTCGCCACCAATCTTTTTTAGCTAGGTGTGATCGGCCACCTATTAAAACCGGTTTTATAAAATATTTTAAAAATTAATTAAAACATTTTAAAAACCAATTTCAAGTCTGCGTTTTAAACCAGAGAAATCAAAGAAGCGGGTTCGGGAGTCGGTTACGTGTGGGGAAGGATTAGCACCCCCACAACGCCCGTATAAATCGGTACCTTATTAATCGTGTGTTATCTCAAGTCTCGGTAAAAAAGTTGGTTTTAAATTTAGTATTTCGAGTTAATTCCCAATTTAAAGAAAAATAATTCCTTTTTTATTGAAAATGATCCGGAATTTATAAATTCAAAATTTTCCTATATTCCCCAACAAACGTGGCAAAATATAGAAATTTTTATTAGTTTTGGAAAACTTTCCAAATCATTCTCTTTTTTGAAAGAAAGATATTCCTTTATTAATAATAATTGATGATATTCCCTCCAGCAAACCCGGTAGAGAACTCATGAATTATTTTAACTCGGGAATATCTTTATTTTTTTATTGAAAAATCATTATCCTTTTGAAAACATTTTAAAAGATATGAATATGTACATGCATGACATAGTATATACCAAATAAAAATAACTAAATAAAAGCATAGGATATCATGAAATATTCAAAACCATATAATAAACCATGTAACATCAAAAAAAATATAAATCAAAATAACAACAATATCATAGAAATTATTATGGCAAGAATCACATATTATATAAAATGCATGAATATAAAAATGCAATGCATGAAATGTATTTTTTCCTTTAATTAAGGAAATCCGTATATCTAACAAGATATCCGGCTACCTTAGGAAAATATGTCAAATTAAATAGTCTAAAACCAAAATACTTTGTGATTGTTTGAAAACAATTTTGAAAAGCTTGAATTAAAAATAAAAACTGGGCTAATTTTTTTTAAAAAGGCTCTAATTTCCTAAGTTTAAAAAATCCGGACTTGACTACCCTTAACCCGGGACTTGAAAAACCATTTTTAGAATTTAAAAAGGCTTAGAAATCACCCTAAGTCAGTAGCTAACCCTCCTAATCAGCCCACTCTAAGTAAATTAACCAAAACAGAAAAATGGTTTTTCTTTAAATTCAATTCTGACTCCACTGTCCAGTTTTAATCCACGATTTTTAACCTATTTTTAAAAATTCCCAAAAATTTTGAAAAAAATACTGGAAACTCAGGACATGTAAAACTACACAAAAAAAAATCAGTTTAATTTTCGGATCAAAGATGAATTCCCAGAAAAATCATAGATGTACGAGTTTTTTGGAGGAGAAAAAACTGCTTTGTTTTTCTTTAAATTCAATTCTGACTCCACTGTCCAGTTTTAATCCACGATTTTTTACCCTATTTTTAAAAATTCCAAAAATTCTGAAAAAAATACTGGAGACTCAGGACATGTAAAACTACACGAAAACAAACCGGCTTAATTTTCTGATCAAAGATGAATTCCCAGAAAAATCAGAGATGTACGAGTTTTCGGAGGAGAAAAAAAACTGCTTTGTTTTTCTTTAAATTCAATTCTGACTCCACTGTCCAGTTTTAATCCACGATTTTTTACCCTATTTTTAAAAATTCCAAAAATTCTGAAAAAAATACTGGAGACTCAGGACATGTAAAACTACAAGAAAACAAATCGACTTAATTTTCTGATCAAAGATGAATTCCCAGAAAAATCAGAGATGTACGAGTTTTCGGAGGAGAAAAAAAACTGCTTTGCCAACACATTTTTGCTTTTGATAAAATCATTTAAAAACCAAAGTAAAAATATTTGAAACTCATAAAATGACTTGAAAGCAGTAGCTAGGACTCTTTGAAAGTTAGATAAAAATTGGCTAAATAAAAAAAATCACAAAGGTAGAATAATCAATTTGACAAACTTAATTTTCCACAAGTGTGCTCAAGAGAGCATGACTTTGAACCATTAATTGGCTCAAGTCATTATTCAAGTGGCATGAACATGAAATGCATGAAACAATGCAGCAAACATAATGCATGAAATGCATGGATCTAAACCTAAATGTAAGGAAAATGCATGACACAAATAATATGGCCTAGACCTAACATGAACTTGCATGGCATTTAATGTACCTAGACCTAAGACATGCATGGCATTTTCACAAACACAAGGCATGCTTAATTCAAAAATCCAACCAAATATCATGCAAATGCAAAAACCTAACAACTAGCATGACAAAAATACAACACACAATGCAAAACACATGGAGTAGCCAAATGGCCCCAAGCTTCAACAAGCATGGCATTTTCACAAACACTTGGTATGCTAGCATGAAAAACTAAGTCATAACACAAAAATCACACAAGCATTTTCACAAACACCTAATATACCAAATCTAAAACATGCTCACTAAGATATAAAACAAGAATCATGCAAAGAATCACACAAGCATTTTCACAAACACTTAATATGCTAACTCTAAAACATGCTCAAATTTAAACAACATGAAAACAGAAAATTAAAAATGCAAAAACATGATATCTAAGACATAAATGGCAACAAACAAAGCAACCAAATTAAATATAACTTAAGAACATGAAATAACATAATATTTAAAACATCAAAAATAAAGAAAATAGCATAAACAATATGATAAAATGAATCAAAAACAACAACTTAAAATAAATAATGTAGGCCATTTGGCCATGGTGAGTTTATTGTAAAAACAAATGTAAGAAAAATATACTTAAGAAAGGAAATGAAGGAAGAACAAGAAACATTATTTTAAAATGAAAACTCACCAAGTAGCTTTTGAACGGATTAAGCTATAAACCCTCAGAGTAGCTTTTGAACGGATTAAGCTACGAACCCTCAGAGTAGCTTTTGAACGGATTAAGCTACGAACCCTCAGAGTAGCTTTTGAACGGATTAAGCTACAAACCCTCAGAGTAGCTTTTGAACGGATTAAGCTACGAACCCTCAGAGTAAAACACTATGACTCACCACCCGGATAATCCTAATACAAGTGTATAGAATATCTCACAAGGGGTAGTGGGTGATTTCAACCAAAGGCCAAGACTCCTTATTTATAAGGTGAGCACCTCCTTGGCTTGACATTACAAAGGGATGTGGGATTGGGACTTAGGCTCAAAAATGAAAATCTCTAACTTAACTCTTGATTTTTAATCACTTGATTGAAAAAATCCTAAGCTTCCTCCTTCCTTTGGGCTTGGGCAGGCCAGCACTTCTCTTTTCCAGCCCAGCTCTGATTTTTGCAAGGCCCAAAGAAGCCCTTTTCGGTTGCTTGGGTGAAACGACCATTTTGCCCCCCGGATGCAAAATAAATATCAAACGGACTCCAAATTCAATTTTTCTTTTTTTAATACTTCCAAAATAATAAAATATTGAGTTCTGGAAGTTTTCAAAATTATCCGAGTCCGTTTGCTATTTATTTGGATTTTTTCTTCCCAAAATGTCCTTTTATGCCCCTACTTTTTACCATTTTTTAAACGAGCTCCAAATCAAGATTTTTCTTCACCAATCTCTTCAAAATAATTAAAAAGTGTGATCTGGAAGTTTTCATAATTTTTGGAGCTCATTTGGTATTTTTTCGGGATTTATCGGCTTGAATTACTGCATAGGAGGCCCGGGATTTGGCCATTTTGCAAACGAACTCGGAATCAAGATTTTCTTTCGCCAATCTCTTCCAAATAATTTAAAAATGAGATTTGCCAAATTTCAGAATTTTTGGAGTCCATTTGCTATTTTTCCGGGATTTATCTTTTTGAATTACTGCATAAGAAGCCCGGGATTTGGCCATTTTGCAAACGAACTCGGAATCAAGATTTTCTTTCGCAAATCTCCTTCAAATGATTTAAGAATGAGATTGACAAATTTTCCATAATTTTCGGAGTCCATTTGCTATTTTTCCCAAAATTTTCCAATTTTGCCCTTTTACCTCCGAACCCTGGTTTTGCTCAAAACAAATCTGATTTTCAGATTTTCTTCAATCTGAGCCTTGGGCCATCCTTTTTAACCATTCTTCATCCATTGGGGGCTTTGGTCTTACCAAGTCGGGCCATTTCTGTGATTCTTCCCGATTTCACCGAAATCCACTAGAAACCCTAATTCTCGGTTTCCTCCCGGATTGACTTTTCTTTCGGTTTTTCTTGCAAGTGACTTCTCCATTACCCGTAGTCAGTGCTTATCTTTCATTTGGAACCTTCAATTTCGACCAGTTTGATCGTTTAAGCACTTTCCCCCAAATTTCTTGGATTAGGGTTTCTTTTCTACTGAATCTCCAAATCCCAACTTCCGAACTCCATATCTTTCAATGTAGACCTCGGATTATCAAAATTCTTTCGCCATTTTTCAATTGAACTTAAAATCTTGATTTTGAAAGTGGGTTGACTTTTTCAGTAATTGACTTTTTGGGGTTGACTTTTTCGGGGTTGACTTTTTCGGGGTTGACTTTTTTTCAAGTTTGTCTTTTTGTGCTTGCTCTCTTAAACTAAGTCTCGGAGTACCACCTGCAGGATGAAAACAGTCTTTTTATACTCGGAAACATCAATATGGGAAAAAAACATACATGTTTAGTGGTCCGGACAAAATTAGGTGTCTACAGCTGCCCCTCTTTGGCTATTGCTGAGAATCAGGAATCAGGCAAAGATAAACCAACACTAATTTTGTACGGTCAGTGAAATCACATGTGAAGGAAAGGGAAAGGGGTTTCTTTTTCATTTTCATTTTTCAATTTTTTTTTCATTTTCTATTTTTTTTTTCATTTTTCATTTTTCATTTTCTACTTTTTTTTTTCTTTTTTCTATTTTTTTCTCTTTTTCAATTTTTCAATTTTTTTATTATTTTTTTATTATTTTTTTTAAACAATAAATTGAAGATTTTGTTCTTAAATTGAATTCCCTGCCTAAACAAGGCTCGATTCGTCTTAAGAAAACGAATTCGATTTTCAAAAGAAAAATATATGCCCGAAGGTCTTTAAAATTGGTGCCCGGAGGTCTTAAAAAACTGGTGCCCGGAGGTCTTACCAATTGCTGCCCGGCGGCCTTACCCCTGAAAAAAGTTATGCCCGGAGGTCTTAAAGATGTTGCCCGGAGGTCTTACCTGTGATTTGAAAAATTATGCCCGGAGGTCTTAAAAATGGTGCCCATAGGCCTTACCCCTGAAAAAAGAGTTATGCCCGGAGGTCTTAAAGATGTTGCCCGGAGGTCTTACCTGTGATTTGAAAAATTATGCCCGGAGGTCTTAAAAATGGTGCCCATAGGCCTTACCCTTGAAAAAAAAGTTATGCCCGGAGGTCTTAAAAATGATGCCCGGAGGTCTTAAGAATGGTGCCCGGAGGCCTTACCCATAATTTGGAAGAAATGCGCTGTATGCGACTTTAAAAATGATGCCCGGAGGTCTTAAGAATGGTGCCCGGAGGCCTTACCCATAATTTGGAAGAAATTCGCTGTATGCGACTTTAAAAATGATGCCCGGAGGTCTTAAGAATGGTGCCCGGAGGCCTTACCCGTGATTTAGAAGAAATGCGCTGTATGCGACTTTAAAAATGATGCCCGGAGGTCTTAAGAATGGTGCCCGGAGGTCTTACCCATAATTTGGAAGAAATGCGCTGTATGCGACTTTAAAAATGATGCCCGGAGGTCTTAAGAATGGTGCCCGGAGGTCTTACCCATAATTTGGAAGAAATGCGCTGTATGCGACTTTAAAAATGATGCCCGGAGGTCTTAAGAATGGTGCCCGGAGGTCTTACCCATAATTTGGAAGAAATGCGCTGTATGCGACTTTAAAAATGATGCCCAGAGGTCTTAAGAATGGTGCCCGGAGGCCTTACCCGTGATTTGAAAAAAATACGCTGTATGCGACTTTAAAAATGATGCCCGGAGGTCTTAAGAATGGTGCCCGGAGGCCTTACCCATAATTTGGAAGAAATGCGCTGTATGCGACTTTAAAAATGATGCCCGGAGGTCTTAAGAATGGTGCCCGGAGGCCTTACCCGTGATTTGAAAAAAATGCGCTGTATGCGACTTTAAAAATGATGCCCGGAGGTCTTAAGAATGGTGCCCGGAGGCCTTACCCATAATTTGGAAGAAATGCGCTGTATGCGACTTTAAAAATGATGCCCGGAGGTCTTAAGTATGGTGCCCGGAGGCCTTACCCATAATTTGGAAAAAATGCGCTGTATGCGACTTTAAAAATGATGCCCGGAGGTCTTAAGAATAGTGCCCGAAGGCCTTACCCCTGAAAAAAGTTATGCCCGGAGGTCTTAAAGATGTTGCCCGGAGGTCTTACCTATGAATTATGCTCGGAGGTCTTAAAATTGGTGCTGAAGAATTGTTGAAAATTAACCTAAAGATTTTGAGAAGATGCGAATGCTTTTTGATACAAATGCATATGTTGAATAAGATACGAAATGACTTAAACTGGTGCAAATGTCTTTAATGCAAATGTAAATGACTTGGATTGATGCCCATGTTTCATGATGCAGATGCCCCTACTAATTGTGTTCATGTAACTGGTTTATGAATGGTGTAACTACAATTACCACACATTAACGAAAATGCAATGATTCTAGAAATGATGCAATTGTTTGAGATGACACAAATACGAATTCCATGAAGAATTGTAAATGTAAAGGTAAAATGCAGATGTTTATGGAATAATGCCAATGCAAATACCCATGAATGATGCAAATGCTTGCCGACACTATGCAGATGTAAAAGCTTGATAGCGAGATGAATGCTCATGAGTGATGCAAATGCCCCCGGTTGTTTTTTTTTTGTTTTTTTTTTTTTAGGCTTTGGCTTAGCCTTTCAAATTCATTTTTCCTTTTCAAATCAGAGTATATCTTCAATTCATTTTGGCTATTCTCTTTGCCCCAACAGTTTTCAAACTTTCATCAACAGAGATCTGCACTGGGTTCGATTTCTTCTTCTCATATCTAGAAGTCATGACCTATTCTGGCAGTTCTACACCTTTGAGTTAGAAAAATCCTTGTCTCATGTCAACATCAGAATGGGTATTTCAAAAATATCTTTATTTGTTTTCGCATTTTGAAAACTTCTGAACAAAAAATATTAACCCCACAATGTGTGATGTACAAATCTTTTGAAGACTGATGATCATTGTTAGAAATTTCTCTAAGTATCAATCTGGGTTTTTCCAACTGGGATTGGCAAGGCTTGGTATAACAAGATTCTGGCTTTTCCAGGAAAACTTCATGACAAAAATGTATATCCCTTCTAGGCTCACAAATGGAACAGGTTTTATAAATCATGAATTCATTGAGAACCAAACAAATTCAACATTCTTTTAGTTTCCATATCAAGGCATTTTGTCAAGCATCAAGATTGGCTGGGATGTTTAAACCGGAAAGTTGATTTTGGAGGAAAAGAGTTTTAGTTTTTGAAATCAATCATCCGAATGAGAGTTGACACTTTGGGAGGTTCAGGAATTCCTAGATGTTCCTTGATGACCACTTCTTTATGATGATCTTCTCTTTTGTGGCATCGGCACTATCATAGATGGCATCCAAAATTCCCATCTTACTCTAGACCGCCCATTTTTGGGTTTTCGCCCTAGAGTCCCATTCTTTCCATTTTTTTTTGTTCATTGTTTTACCATGCACTTGAGAATTCTAAATTTTTCCTTAGTGAAATGATAATTCGATGAAATGGGATAAAATCTGAGGAAAAACCTTTCAAATTAAATATTCATGCTTGATCAAAATAGACTTTTAAAGCATATAATGTAGGCCATAGCTCAGGGTTCAGAAAGAAAGGATAAATAGGCCCAAAATATGTGTTTGAGGGTAATCAGATCAAGGATCATTTCTTGAGGAGGATTCTCTTTGAAGCATTTGTCCCTTCTTGGACATTTCTTTCCTTTTGACTTTGCTCTTTTTCTTCCTTGCTCTTGGCTTTCAATTTTCCATGTCTTTCACACACATTTTCTTTTTCATTGTGTTTTTCTTTTGTTTTTCTTGGCTTTCATTTCACCATCTTTTTCTCTTCTTTTTCTTTGACAGAGTGAGCCCGTATTTATTCGAGGCTCCATTTGCTTCGTGTCTGTCCTTGAGCTATCACTCATTTCTCAATGATCTTTGAAAAGATCTTTCCTCGCATTTGCCCCCCAGTGTAGAGGGTGATCCTTGATCAGGGTTCAAAGAAGAAAGAATTCTTTTGGCTCAAAAGGGGTGACTATGGATAATTTCTTTTTGTGTGAAGGGGATATGAAAGATGGCCATTTCTCATGTCAAGCACAATTATTCACACTGAAAAGCAACCCCTAGGGGAAATAGATATTCAGAATTTCATTTTGCACTTTGGAATCATCCGAATTCTCACATGCATGATATCACGATTTTTCTTTTTCTTTTTTTTTGTTTTTTTTCGTCGCATCCCCCCAATGATTCATGCATTAGCCCATCCTTCTTTACCATGTGTCCATCATTTCCATATATGATGCCCCAATTTGATTAACCATGAGAATCTGTATCAACGAGGAACATAGCCAGTCTAGGTCTATTTTGAAAAGGCTGAGTTTCCAATCTGAGTTGTTTTTGAAGAGATAAGGAAAATATGACCCAAAAACGGGTTTTCTCTGGGACAAGGGATAATCTAGTTTAATCATTGTGCCTCAGGATGTCAATCATGAAGTGATGTTTGGGCAATTAGTGTTTTGTGGTTATTGGGAAAGGTCATGAATGGTTTTAGCACAATCTTGACACATACCAAATTATCAAAATCTAGACTCTTGAAAGAATGTCTCATTTGTTTGAATTTCAAGGAATTCAAAAAAATTTCAAAAAGTTCGTTCCTTTGTTCATAGCCTAGACTAGGATTTACATCCTTGCTTATTTTGCAATGACAATGCTTCTCTTTTTTCATTCATTTTTCCTTGAAGCATTAGGTCTTTCAAGTGTTATCGGTTCAAAAGATTTTAGGCTTAGGAAAGCCTAAAAGAGAAGGCTGAAGGTATTGGGTCATTTCTAACTATGATCATCAATATTCTCAAGATTGTTCATTTTTTCATGTGAAAACCACTTATTTATTGTTTACCATAAATTTTCTCAAAGTTTCATTTGTTTTTGCAAATTCAAATTTATTGCTAAAATAAAGTGAACACAAAGCATTTAAATTCAAAATTTATTTATTTCATGTAGATGTCAACATGAGACAAGCGCTTTCATCATCAAAGTGTATAGAAATATATGCATCAGAATGCTCATATTGACATGCTTTCAAAGATAACAATTCTTATCCTCAAAATTCTTCAAGAGGGAATCAATCTATGGTAAAACAGATTTCCAATGTTCGATAAGCTCTGGAATCCAAATGCCATCGTGGACAAGACCCTCAATTCTTTCCTTCAGTTTTCTGCATTTTCAGTCGAATGCCCAATTGCCCCAATATGATACTCGCACTTGCTGTTGGGGTCATAGCTTTTAGCTGACGAAGAAAACTCTTCAAAGCTAAGCCAATTTCTATTTCATCTTATTAATCTGTTTTATGATGAATGAGCTATGAATGTCATGAATGCAATTTGATGCATGTGAAGGATAAACAAAGTTATGTGTGGTCATATACTGTGGAAACAATATTGACCAATGTTATAAATGCAACACGATGCCAAAATGATGCATGTAAAGAATAAGAAAAATCAATGCATGGATATATGCAATGAATGACCATGTATGTTCCAAATGCATTTCTCAATGAATGATCATGTATGAATGCCACACAATGTCAATTATGATGCATGTGAAGAATAAATGATTGACACAGAGTATATACAAAGAAAATCATGTTGATCGTGTATGTCATGAATGCCACCTGATGCCAATATGAAAAATTAATGCATGAGCATATCATGATGACTGTGTATGCCATGAATGCAACCTGATGCCAACATGATGCATGTAAAAAAATAAGCAAATTAATGCATGGATATATACAATGAATGACCATGTATGTTCTAAATGCATTTCCCAATGAATGATCATATACACTATGAATGCCATACAATGTCAATTATGATGCATGTGAAGAATAAATGATTGACACAAAGTATATACAAAGAAAATCATGCTGACCGTGTATGTCATGAGTGCAACTTGATGCCGATATGACAAATTAATGTATGAGCATATCACGATGACTATGTATGCCATGAATGCAACCTAATGCCGACATGATGCATGTAAAGAAAGAATAAATTGATATATGGATATATACAGAAAATGACCATGCATGTCATAAACGTATCTTACAATGAATGACCATGCATGCTGTGACTATAACATGATGTCAAAATGATACATGCAAAAAATAAATGAATTAACACAAAGATATATACAAAGAAATCAATGATTACACGAAATTGGTGGGACCTAAATCTTGATTACTCAAAAATCTCATTATGCAGGATTTGCCTCCAATTTTTTTTTTTTTTTTTTTTTTGTTTTGATAAACCAATCACATCATTTTCAAAAGAATTTCAGGGTGGATCTTACTATGGTACAATATGCAAATGTTCATGTGACACTACCGGTTTTATGAAATCATCAAATTCAATTACCAACTGTTTATTGCAAAGAATGAGATCAATAATACAACCAAAAATGTACATGCTTTATTTACACATGCATGAAATGTGCCACATGCAAAAATGCTTGAAAAAGGATTTTTTTTTTTTAAAAAAAAAAACAGCTAATGAACATCTGCCCTAGCAATATCTGCTTATTTAGGCATCACGATGCCTTCGAGGCGGAGTATCACATTTATTACGGGCGATGTATGTACATCGTTGCCCGATCTACCACACTTATTCGGAGTGTAAAACAGGTAACAAAAAGTTTAGAAATGTCCTTCCCATGTGTTCCTATTTTCGGTATATCTAACGGAAATTCGGGATGGCTTCGCCTAGGTTCACTATATGAGGGTGAATCGGTTCTAAGGCCCCGAATTGTTCCTCACTGTCGCCGGTGAAGGCTAGTAAGGCACCCCGATAAAAGCGGGTTCAATTCGTTAGAGTATATTTTCCTATGCCCGTACGGAGGATTATCACGAAGGCATTAGGTACTTTATACTCCGAAAGTGTTTCACTAGCCCATACGGAGGATCATCACGAAGGCGTAGTTACTTTACTCCCACTTAAAAGGACGGAACCCGGGTATAGGATTCATGTTATGCAAATGCACGTGTAGTGTGTGTGGAGGAATAATAAACCTTTCACTACCTATTCTACAAACCTTATTCTAAATGCCCTAGCAATTAAAACATTCAAGAATAGTGTAACGCATTAACCGACAAGCAATTATAATACACAACCTTAAATAACTAGAGAACAACAATAAAATGCATGCACATGAGAATGAACAGATTTAAAAATATTTTATTATTTTCAAAATTCTCCTTATTAAAAAAATATGGGAATTAAAATTAAATACCAATTAAACCAACCAAAACCGAGACTTTGATAACACACGACTAATTCTAGGCCTGACTCTCTATTATTCCCCAGTGGAGTCGCCAAGCTGTCGCAACCTAAAAAAAAATAACGACGAAGTCTCATCGCAAGACTTTATTATTCGTTAGGCGTGACATTAAAAAAAATCGAGGAAAAGTCGACTTAATTCCTCTAAAAAATGAAGGTTTTGAAATGACCTTAAAAAAGACATGGAGTCGCCACCAATCTTTTTTAGCTAGGTGTGATCGGCCACCTATTAAAACCGGTTTTATAAAATATTTTAAAAATTAATTAAAACATTTTAAAAACCAATTTCAAGTCTGCGTTTTAAACCAGAGAAATCAAAGAAGCGGGTTCGGGAGTCGGTTACGTGTGGGGAAGGATTAACACCCCCACAACGCCCGTATAAATCGGTACCTTATTAATCGTGTGTTATCTCAAGTCTCGGTAAAAAAGTTGGTTTTAAATTTAGTATTTCGAGTTAATTCCCAATTTAAAGAAAAATAATTCCTTTTTTATTGAAAATGATCCGGAATTTATAAATTCAAAATTTTCCTATATTCCCCAACAAACGTGGCAAAATATAGAAATTTTTATTAGTTTTGGAAAACTTTCCAAATCATTCTCTTTTTTGAAAGAAAGATATTCCTTTATTAATAATAATTGATGATATTCCCTCCAGCAAACCCGGTAGAGAACTCATGAATTATTTTAACTCGGGAATATCTTTATTTTTTTATTGAAAAATCATTATCCTTTTGAAAACATTTTAAAAGATATGAATATGTACATGCATGACATAGTATATACCAAATAAAAATAACTAAATAAAAGCATAGGATATCATGAAATATTCAAAACCATATAATAAACCATGTAACATCAAAAAAAATATAAATCAAAATAACAACAATATCATAGAAATTATTATGGCAAGAATCACATATTATATAAAATGCATGAATATAAAAATGCAATGCATGAAATGTATTTTTTCCTTTAATTAAGGAAATCCGTATATCTAACAAGATATCCAGCTACCTTAGGAAAATATGTCAAATTAAATATTCTAAAACCAAAATACTTTGTGATTGTTTGAAAACAATTTTGAAAAGCTTGAATTAAAAATAAAAACTGGGCTAATTTTTTTTAAAAAGGCTCTAATTTCCTAAGTTTAAAAAATCCGGACTTGACTACCCTTAACCCGGGACTTGAAAAACCATTTTTAGAATTTAAAAAGGCTTAGAAATCACCCTAAGTCAGTAGCTAACCCTCCTAATCAGCCCACTCTAAGTAAATTAACCAAAACAGAAAAATGGTTTTTCTTTAAATTCAATTCTGACTCCACTGTCCAGTTTTAATCCACGATTTTTAACCTATTTTTAAAAATTCCCAAAAATTTTGAAAAAAATACTGGAAACTCAGGACATGTAAAACTACACAAAAACAAATCAGTTTAATTTTCGGATCAAAGATGAATTCCCAGAAAAATCATAGATGTACGAGTTTTTTGGAGGAGAAAAAACTGCTTTGTTTTTCTTTAAATTCAATTCTGACTCCACTGTCCAGTTTTAATCCACGATTTTTTACCCTATTTTTAAAAATTCCAAAAATTCTGAAAAAAATACTGGAGACTCAGGACATGTAAAACTACACGAAAACAAATCGGCTTAATTTTCTGATCAAAGATGAATTCCCAGAAAAATCAGAGATGTACGAGTTTTCGGAGGAGAAAAAAAACTGCTTTGTTTTTCTTTAAATTCAATTCTGACTCCACTGTCCAGTTTTAATCCACGATTTTTTACCCTATTTTTAAAAATTCCAAAAATTCTGAAAAAAATACTGGAGACTCAGGACATGTAAAACTACAAGAAAACAAATCGACTTAATTTTCTGATCAAAGATGAATTCCCAGAAAAATCAGAGATGTACGAGTTTTCGGAGGAGAAAAAAAACTGCTTTGCCAACACATTTTTGCTTTTGATAAAATCATTTAAAAACCAAAGTAAAAATATTTGAAACTCATAAAATGACTTGAAAGCAGTAGCTAGGACTCTTTGAAAGTTAGATAAAAATTGGCTAAATAAAAAAAATCACAAAGGTAGAATAATCAATTTGACAAACTTAATTTTCCACAAGTGTGCTCAAGAGAGCATGACTTTGAACCATTAATTGGCTCAAGTCATTATTCAAGTGGCATGAACATGAAATGCATGAAACAATGCAGCAAACATAATGCATGAAATGCATGGATCTAAACCTAAATGTAAGGAAAATGCATGACACAAATAATATGGCCTAGACCTAACATGAACTTGCATGGCATTTAATGTACCTAGACCTAAGACATGCATGGCATTTTCACAAACACAAGGCATGCTTAATTCAAAAATCCAACCAAATATCATGCAAATGCAAAAACCTAACAACTAGCATGACAAAAATACAACACACAATGCAAAACACATGGAGTAGCCAAATGGCCCCAAGCTTCAACAAGCATGGCATTTTCACAAACACTTGGTATGCTAGCATGAAAAACTAAGTCATAACACAAAAATCACACAAGCATTTTCACAAACACCTAATATACCAAATCTAAAACATGCTCACTAAGATATAAAACAAGAATCATGCAAAGAATCACACAAGCATTTTCACAAACACTTAATATGCTAACTCTAAAACATGCTCAAATTTAAACAACATGAAAACAGAAAATTAAAAATGCAAAAACATGATATCTAAGACATAAATGGCAACAAACAAAGCAACCAAATTAAATATAACTTAAGAACATGAAATAACATAATATTTAAAACATCAAAAATAAAGAAAATAGCATAAACAATATGATAAAATGAATCAAAAACAACAACTTAAAATAAATAATGTAGGCCATTTGGCCATGGTGAGTTTATTGTAAAAACAAATGTAAGAAAAATATACTTAAGAAAGGAAATGAAGGAAGAACAAGAAACATTATTTTAAAATGAAAACTCACCAAGTAGCTTTTGAACGGATTAAGCTATAAACCCTCAGAGTAGCTTTTGAACGGATTAAGCTACGAACCCTCAGAGTAGCTTTTGAACGGATTAAGCTACGAACCCTCAGAGTAGCTTTTGAACGGATTAAGCTACAAACCCTCAGAGTAGCTTTTGAACGGATTAAGCTACGAACCCTCAGAGTAAAACACTATGACTCACCACCCGGATAATCCTAATACAAGTGTATAGAATATCTCACAAGGGGTAGTGGGTGATTTCAACCAAAGGCCAAGACTCCTTATTTATAAGGTGAGCACCTCCTTGGCTTGACATTACAAAGGGATGTGGGATTGGGACTTAGGCTCAAAAATGAAAATCTCTAACTTAACTCTTGATTTTTAATCACTTGATTGAAAAAATCCTAAGCTTCCTCCTTCCTTTGGGCTTGGGCAGGCCAGCACTTCTCTTTTCCAGCCCAGCTCTGATTTTTGCAAGGCCCAAAGAAGCCCTTTTCGGTTGCTTGGGTGAAACGACCATTTTGCCCCCCGGATGCAAAATAAATATCAAACGGACTCCAAATTCAATTTTTCTTTTTTTAATACTTCCAAAATAATAAAATATTGAGTTCTGGAAGTTTTCAAAATTATCCGAGTCCGTTTGCTATTTATTTGGATTTTTTCTTCCCAAAATGTCCTTTTATGCCCCTACTTTTTACCATTTTTTAAACGAGCTCCAAATCAAGATTTTTCTTCACCAATCTCTTCAAAATAATTAAAAAGTGTGATCTGGAAGTTTTCATAATTTTTGGAGCTCATTTGGTATTTTTTCGGGATTTATCGGCTTGAATTACTGCATAGGAGGCCCGGGATTTGGCCATTTTGCAAACGAACTCGGAATCAAGATTTTCTTTCGCCAATCTCTTCCAAATAATTTAAAAATGAGATTTGCCAAATTTCAGAATTTTTGGAGTCCATTTGCTATTTTTCCGGGATTTATCTTTTTGAATTACTGCATAAGAAGCCCGGGATTTGGCCATTTTGCAAACGAACTCGGAATCAAGATTTTCTTTCGCAAATCTCCTTCAAATGATTTAAGAATGAGATTGACAAATTTTCCATAATTTTCGGAGTCCATTTGCTATTTTTCCCAAAATTTTCCAATTTTGCCCTTTTACCTCCGAACCCTGGTTTTGCTCAAAACAAATCTGATTTTCAGATTTTCTTCAATCTGAGCCTTGGGCCATCCTTTTTAACCATTCTTCATCCATTGGGGGCTTTGGTCTTACCAAGTCGGGCCATTTCTGTGATTCTTCCCGATTTCACCGAAATCCACTAGAAACCCTAATTCTCGGTTTCCTCCCGGATTGACTTTTCTTTCGGTTTTTCTTGCAAGTGACTTCTCCATTACCCGTAGTCAGTGCTTATCTTTCATTTGGAACCTTCAATTTCGACCAGTTTGATCGTTTAAGCACTTTTCCCCAAATTTCTTGGATTAGGGTTTCTTTTCTACTGAATCTCCAAATCCCAACTTCCGAACTCCATATCTTTCAATGTAGACCTCGGATTATCAAAATTCTTTCGCCATTTTTCAATTGAACTTAAAATCTTGATTTTGAAAGTGGGTTGACTTTTTCAGTAATTGACTTTTTGGGGTTGACTTTTTCGGGGTTGACTTTTTCGGGGTTGACTTTTTTTCAAGTTTGTCTTTTTGTGCTTGCTCTCTTAAACTAAGTCTCGGAGTACCACCTGCAGGATGAAAACAGTCTTTTTATACTCGGAAACATCAATATGGGAAAAAAACATACATGTTTAGTGGTCCGGACAAAATTAGGTGTCTACAAATATCACTTGTGTTTTTCTTTGACGTAATTTGTATTTAATTTAATTTTATTTCTTGTGTCAAATTTTGTGAAATCTATGTGACTATCATTTGAAATAACTTTATTCTTTCATTTTTCATGTATTTGCATCAGTTAAATACTCCCTTGCATATTCATCATGCATACATATGCACCTCATAAAGACATGAGTCCTAAATTTTAAAATTATGGTAAAGAAAGGGTTCAAGGATAGCTCAAACAATTAAAAATTCTAGGTCATCCTTACTACATTTGTTTACAGGCTAAGGCAATGGTAGAAGAACAAGCTAGCCGAATGAATGAAATGGAAAATGCGCAGGAAAAAATGAAGAAACAGTTGACTAAAATGATGGATTTTGGTGATGAATCTAAACAAGGGGAGAGGAGTAATAGAAAAAGTCACAACTCAAGAAAATAATCAGTCATCAGATGATGAAAATCCTGTATATCCGCTTGGTTTTGGCCCATATACAGCTCATACATCCCAAGCATCGCAATCGCAACAACAAGTACCGTTCATTGGAGGATATTCTTATATTTTGGAATGCCAGTGAAGGAACTCAACCTCAATTCCAAGAATACATAATTCATGCACCGGGGAAAACATTTGATTGCATTCATCCTTAGGAATCATGGATTAAAAATCATGACACAATCATTTGATTGCATTCATCCTTAGGAAACATACAAGCATTTGCAAAGCATGTCATTCTCATCATTGCATTTAGCTAAACATTGCAGGAATAAAAAACTTTGGCTTCCCCAAATCGAATCCGTTCTGCTTCTCAAATAAGTCGAGCCCTGAAATCGCCGTCGAGGTATGTTCCTTTCATTTTCAAGTTAAATTTATTTTTTCCAAATGAATCAAACCCAGAATCATTCTTAGTATTTTCTTTTATTTTAAATCGAATTCATTCTACTTCTCAAATGAGTCGAGCCCTGAGACCATCGTCGAGGTATTTCCTTTTGTTTTAAATCGAATTCCTTCTGCTTCTCAAATGAGTCGAGCCTTGGGACCATCGTTGAGGTATTTCTTTTTGTTTTAAATCGAACTCGTTTCTGCTTCTCAAATGAGTCGAGCCCCGAGACCACCGTCAAGGTATATTCCTTTAGTTTTCAAAATCAAATTGATTTTACAAATGAACCAAATCCAGACATTCCTTTTGTTTTAAATTGAATTCATTATGCTTCTCAAATGAGTCGAGCCCCGAGATCATCGTCGAGGTATTTCCTTTTGTTTGAAAATCGAACTCGTTCTGCTTCTCAAATAAATCGAGCCTCGAGACCATCGTCGAGGTATTTCTTTTTATTTTAAAATCGAACTCGTTCTGCTTCTCAAATGACTCGAGCCTTGGGACCGTCGTCAAGGTATTTTCTGTTTAAATCATGGATAAGACCTCCGGGCACCATTCTTAAGACCTCCGGGCATAGTTTTTCTTTTTAAATCATGGATAAGACCTTCGGGCACCATTCTTCAGACCTCCAAGCATCATTTTTAAAGTCGCATACAACGCAATTTTCCAAATCATAGATCAGACTTCCAGGCACCGTTTTTTAAGACCTCCAGGCATCAATTTTCCAAATCATAGATCAGACCTCCGACACTATTTTTAAGACTTCCGGGCACAATTAATCAAAATCATGGATAAGACCTCCGGACGCCATATTCAGAAAGTACCTCTGGTTTCACCCAGGTCTTTTTCGACTTCTGGCTTCGCCTAAGTCATCACCTTGAAAATTATCTATGGTTTCGCCTAGATAACTTTTCGACTTCTGGTTTCGCCCAAGTCATCACCTTGAAAATTATCTATGGTTTCGCCTAAATAACTTTTCGACTTTTGGTTTCGCCCAAGTTATCACCTTATGGTTTCGCCTAGATAACTTTTCGACTTCTAGTTTCACCCAAGTCATCACCTTGAAAATTATCTACGGTTTCGCCTAGATAACTTTTCGATTTTTGGTTCTGCCCAAATCATCACTTTGCAAATCGAACTCGTTTCCTTAAGACGGGTCGAGCCTTGATTAGTCAGGGAACTCAATTTAATGACAAAATCTTCAATTTACATCTTTTTCAAACAAAAAAAATGATGAATTGAAACCCCTTTCCCTTTCCTTCACATGTGATTTCACTAACCGGATAAAATTAGTGTTTGTTTATCTTTGCCTGATTCCTGATTTTCAGTAATAGCTAAGAGGGGCAGCTGTAGACACCTAATTTTGTCCAGACCACTAAATCAGGTATGTTTTCTTCCTAAAGTGATGTTTCAGAATGCAAAAAGACTTTTCTCATCCTATAGGTGGTACTCCGTGACTTAGTTTAAAAAAGCACACATAAAAAATCAAACTTGAAAAAGTCAACCTTGAAAAGTCAACTACTGAAAAAGTCAACCCACTTTCAAAATCAAGATTTGAAGTTGAATTGAAAAATGGTGAAATAATTTTGATAATCTAAGGTCTACATTGAAAGATATGGAGTTCGGAAGTTAGGTTACGGAGATTCAGTAGAAAGGAAACTCTAGTTCGAAAAATTTGGGGAAAAATGCTTAAACGATCAAATTGGTCGAAATTGAAGGTTCCAAATGAAAGATAAGCACTGACTATGGGTAATGGAGAAGCTACTTGGAAGAAAAACTGAACGAAAAGTCTGTTCGGAAGAAAATCGAGAATTAGGGTTTTTAGTGGATTTTGGTGAAATTGGGGAAAATTGCAGAAATGACTCGATTCGGTAAAACTAAAGCCCCTAATTGATGAGGAGTGAGTAAACAAGGATAGACCCAAGGCTCAGTTTGAAGAAATTCCGAGAAAAGAGCCGATTGGAGGAAAAACGAAAAAATGAAAAAACGAGGAAATTCCAAATAGTGAAAAAAGGAAAAATCAAATCGGAGGGGAATTTGATCGTAAAAATTGGGAATTTTCGGACCAACTCCAATTCCATATATGAAAAAGGCACAAAAAAAGAAAAATCTAGAAATCTGACTTGTTTTGAACAAAACCGGGCTTTGGAGACAAAAGGAAAAACTTAGAAAATTCAGAAAAATAGCAAATGAGCTCCAAAAATTCTAAAAATTTGCAGATCTCATTCTTAAATCATTTGGAAGAGATTGGCGAAGAAAAATCCAGATTCGGAGCTCATTTGCAAAATGGCAAATCTCGGGCCCATTATGTAGAAATTCAAGCAGATAAATCCCGAAAAAATAGAAAATGAGCTCCAAAAATTTTGAAAAATTTTCAGATCTCACTCTTAAATTATTTGGAAGAGATTGGCGAAAGAAAATCTGAATTCGGAGTTTGTTTGCAAAATGGCAAATCCCAGGCCCACTATGCAAAAATTCAAGCAGATAAATCCCGAAAAAATGGTAAATGAGCTCGGAAAATTATGAAAATTTGCAGATCTTACTTTTAAATTATTTGAAAGAGATTGGTGAAGAAAAATTCGAATTTGGAGCTCGTTTACAAAAAATGGTAAAAGTTCGGGTGCACAAAAAGGCAATTTTGAAAGAAAAAATCTAAAAAAATAGTAAATTAGCCCGAAATTTTTTGAAAACTTTTAGAATTTAATTTTTTATCATTTCGAAAGTATTAAAAAATAAAATTTGAATTTAGAGTCCGTTTGCTATTTACTTAGGTTCGAAGGTCAAAAAAGTCATTTTATCGAAGAAACCGAAAAGGGCATTTTCTTGCAATTAAAAAAAATGAAGTGTGGGCTGAGAATGTGAAGAGACAGTCAGCCAAGGCCCATGGAGGATGGATATTTTCTGATTTTTTAGATCAAAGGGCCAAGAGAGAAGAGAAAGGTAGTTATTTTTGTGGTCAAGCCTTTAAATTTGCAACATATGGACCAATGGTTGGAGAGGGATGATGTCATATTTATGATCCTATTTATGACATCATCTTCATGACATCATATATTTAGGAGCTGATTATTCTAATCTAAGGGTGAGAATTCTACATAGAAAGCATCTTGGATTGAAGATCATTGGATCAAATTTGGCTAAAAAATTCTAGAACCTCTTAGACAATTCCTACACCAATCGGCCACACTAAAGGGGGGGAGTCTCTCTTCATTTTTTTTTTGACTCTTTCTTGGCTGATTTCTCGTCATTTTTGGAAAAGCAAAAATAAAGTTTAGAAAGGCAAAGAAAGTAAAAAGAGGAAAAGCTTGCAATATAGCTTTTAGAGGTAGCTGAAAGCACCATACTCTTGCACTTTTCTTGCATTTTCATTCTTGATTTTCTGTTTTTATTGATATTTTGGTGAGTTTCTATTGATTTTAATTTTGAAATAAGTATTTTTAAGTTTCTTCTTCAAGTTCTTCTTTGATACTTTCTTGAAAAGCTTTGAAAAAACAATTTTTTTTTACACTTTTTGGAGGAAGCCGAATGGACCCTTTTCTAAAAAAATGTTTCGTTTTTTATTTTTGTTTCATGTTGTTAGTGATGTCTAGCATGTTTTTGATGTTTTATATTTTCTTTAAATAATAAAAACATGGAGCTTGCTTTGATCTTTTTACTTACTTACTTCCATTTTTTATTATATCAACTTGTTTTCATGTTTACTTTCCTTGTTTATATTTTTTAATTTTCTGTTTTCAACATGTTTGAGTTGTTCATGATTTGCATTTTACTATACTATGTGTTTGTGAAAATGTCTAGTCTTATTTCATGCCTTTACTTCATGTTTGCGTGGTTTAGCATGTTTCTTTTTAGTCTTGCATGTTACTATGGCATGTGTTTGTGAAAATGCCATGCAAAAATACCATCTTTATGAGCTATTGTGACCATTCGGCCTCCTCCATTTTTGTGCTTTCTATGTGCATTTTCATCATGCTAGTTGATAAGTTTGCATCTCTATGCTATGATTTTATGTATTTTCATTTAGTATGTCATGTTTTTGTGAAAATGCCATTATAGAATGTCATCATTTTAAGCCATAGACCATTCGGCTACCCTCCCTTTATTTGCCTTGTATGTGCATTTTCATCTTGCTTGTTGACTTGTTTGCATTTCCATGCCTTGTTTTTGTGTATTTTGGTTTAGAATGCTATGTTTTTCTGTTATTGCCATGCATTCTTTAGGTTTAGGTTTTTCTTGTATTGCCATGCATTTTAGACCTAGGTTGCATTTATTGCCATGCAAGTTCATGCTAGGTCTAGGCCATATTATTTATGCCATCCATTTTCCATATCATTTAGATCATACATTTCATACATCATATTTACTGTTTGCTCATGCATCTCATGCCATGCCACATGATTTATGACTTGGCCAATCAATGGCTCAAAGTCATGCTCACTTGAGCATACTCGTGAAAAATTAAAGAGTTGTCAAATTAATTATTCTACCTTTGTGCTTTTTTTTACTTAACCAATTTTTGTCCAAGTTTTTAGAGATTTTAGCTACTGTTTGTAGGTCCTTAAGAGAGTCTCCAATATTTTTACTTTGTTTTTTAAATGATTTCATCAAAGGCAAAAAAACATGTTTGGGCAAAACAGTTTTCACCCAGTTTTCTAACTTTCTCGATTTTTTCTGGGAAGTTATCTTTAATCAGAAAATTAAGCCAATTTTTTCCATGTATTTGTACATGTTCTGAGTCTCCATTATTTTTTTTTAGATTTTCTTAAATTTTTAAAAATAAGTTAAAAAATCGTGATTTAAAACTGGACAGTAGAAGCAGATTTGAATTCAAAAGAAAAACAATTGTTGAATTTGGCTAAGGCATTTAGAGGGGGCTGATTAGGAAATTTAGTTATTGTCTTAGGGTGGTTTGTAGGCCATTTTAAACTTAAAAAATGATTTTATAGAGTTCGGGTCATGGGTGGTCAAGTCCGGGATTTTAAACGTAGGAAATTAGAGCCATTTTTAAAGGGAATTCGGCTAGGGTTTAATTTTCATCCAAGATTTTAAAAATTATTTTCAACCAATCACAAAGTATTTTGATTTTAGAAAATTAATTTGATATATTTTCCTAAGGTAGCCGGATATCTTTTTAGGTATACGGATTTCCTTATTTAAAGGAAAAAATACACTTTCATGCATTGCATTTTCCATATTCATGCATATTGTATAATATATGATTTTTGCTATGATAATTTCTATGGCATTGTTATTATTTTGATTTATATTTTATGATGTTATATTGTTTGTCATATGGTTTTGAATATTTCATGCTATCCTATGCTTTTATTTAAGTCATTTATTTTTGTCACATCATTTAGCATATACTATGTTCATGCATTATTATGTTTATTTTCATGCATATTTCATGATAACATTATTTTATGTTTTATATCATTTCATGTCACTTAGATTATATTCCATGTCATATAGATTATATTATTTAAAATATGCCATGTCATTTAAATTTGCTACGTCATTTAAATCATATCATTTCATTAGAATATATCATGTTACTTAGGATATCACATTTCATTTAGAATATATCATGTCACTTAGGATATTTAATTTCATTTAGAATATATCATGTTACTTAGGATATTTCATTTCATTTAGAATATGCTATGCCATTTAAATTATATCAAATCATTTAGGTTGCATTATATTATCTAGACTTTGTTATATCATCTTTATCATGTCACAAATATTCATATTCATATATATTTTTTTTAAAATATTTTGAAAAAGATAATGATTTTCAATAAAATAAAAATATTTCCGAGTTAAAATAATTCATGAGTTCTCTGCCGGGTTTGCTTGGCAGGATATCATCAATTATCATTAATAACGGAATATCTTCTTTAAAACGAGAATGATTCGAAAAAATTTCCAAGTTAATAAAAATTTCTATATTTTGCCACGTTTGTCGGGGAATATAGGAAAATTTTGAATTAATAAATTTCGGATCATTTTTAATTAAAAATAGAATTATTTTTCTTTAAATTGGAAATTAATTTGAAATGTCAAATCTAAAACCGACTTTTTTATCGAGACTTGAGATAACACACGATTAATAAAGTACCGTTTTATATGGGCTTTGTGGGGGTGCTAATCCTTCCCCGCACGTAACCGAATTCCGAACTCGACTCTTCGATTTTCTCTGGTTTATAATGCAGATTTGAAATTGGTTTTAAAAAATGTTTTAATTAATTTTAAAATGTTTTACAAAATCGGTTTTAATAGGTGGCCGATCACACCTAGCTAAAAAAATTGGTGGTGACTCCATGTCTTTTTCAAGGCTGTTTTCAAAATCTTCATTTTTCAAGAGAAATTAAGTTGATTTTTTCTCGATTTTTTTAATGTCACATTTAAACGAATATAAGGTCTCGCGATGAGACTTGTTATTTTTTAGGTTGCGACACCATGTATTGTCGAAAAATGGTTACTCAAACTTGATTTTGAAAAATTGAAAAGCTATTTGCATATTAATATTTGATTGAAAAGTATTCATTTTACATTTTTATTGTATATTATTATATAAAAAATATTTTTTATTGTCATATCTTATCGTATTTGTGTCCTAATTTCATATTACTATGTCCGTGTCGTGTCATACCCGTAAGATCTTACCTGCTTCAGGCTACTTTAACTGCATTCCACTTTCATATATCCTAGACATTACTTCAAGTATTTTTTTTGGCCATACCTGCTTCAGGCTACTTTAACTGCCTTCCACTTTCATATATCCTAGACATTACATCAAGTATTTTTTTTTTGGCCATGACATTACATCAAGTTGGGTAAGCTAAAAATGCCACTTCAGAAGGCATAAAACAACAGAAACTAATGGCTTCATTGTACATCGACGATTAATTAAACTGAGCCATCGACTTTGAACACCAAATTGTCAAGTAAATCAAATCCCCGAGATTACATCAATTTTTGTTATTCTGAGGATTAAACTTCTGTAACAAATTTCAGGGACCCGACCTTTTTCATCAAAATGACATCAATATGGCCTAACAATACCTTAATTTTGTTGAAAATAATAAATTGCAACTATCTAGAATGTTTGTGTCTAGATTCATGTGTATTCTTCTAGATTAAGTGTGTGCTTTGTATTTGGTGATTCATGTATCGCTTATTAATGAAGTTCATGATGTATCTAGAATTTATTATGGTTCATGTATGGTTTATTAATGAGGTTCATGTAACTAGATGTTAAGAGGTCACCTAGTGTGCCTATATATACCTATTGTACTTGGAGATTGAAATACAAGTTGAGTTGTATTCTTTTCCTCAATATTTCTCTTATTTTCTAACAAAGTGGTATCAGAGCCATTTTCTTTGTCTTTGAGAGATGGCTAACAGTGGTTTATATTCATTCTAATTTCCTCGTCTTACAAAGGAAAATTATGATACTTGGAGTCTTCGCATGAAAGCTTTGCTTGGCTCACAAGATGTGTGGGAGATTGTAGATAAAGGCTATACTTCAACAATAGATGAAGCATCATCGTCTCAAGAGGAGAAGGATGCTTTGACAAAGATAAAGAAGAAGGATCAACAAGCCCTTGCTCTCATCCATCAAGGTTTGGATGAAACAATGTTCTTGAAGGTAGCGGATGCTACTAATGCAAAGCAAGCTTGAGAGATTTTGAAAAACTCCCTCCAAGGAGTTGACAAAGTGAAGAAGGTGCGACTCCAAACGTTACGTGGAGACTTTGAAGCTTTGCAAATGAAGGATTCCGAATCCATTTCGGATTATTGCTCAAGGGTGAAGGCTATAGTGAGCCAATTGAAGAGATATGGTGAAGATATAGAAGATGTTCGTGTGGTGGAGAAAATTCTTCGTTCCTTAACGCCAAAATTTGATTATAGAGGAGTCAAAAGATTTAGACTCCATGCCAATTGAGGAACTAGAGGGGTCCCTACAAGCTAGAGAAGACAAGATCAAGAAGAGGCATGAAGAGCCTTTGGAGCAAGTCCTCAAATCAAAGGTTTCTTTGAAAGATGATGGAGGTGAAAAGAGCCAAAGAGGAAGAGGAAGAGGACGTGTTCGTGGTCGTGGCCAAGGAGGTAGAGGAAGAAGCAACCAAGATAATGCCAACAATGAAGATAAAAACCATCAATCCTTTAGAGGTCGTGGAAGAGGAAGAGGAAGAGGAAACTATCATAGATCAAATGAAGGAAGGTATGATAAGTCTAAAATTGAGTGTTATAATTGTCACAAATATGGCCATTATTCTTGGGAGTGTCGTAGTACTTCCAATGATAAGGAGGAGAAAGTAAATCTTGTTGGTTATAAGCAAGATGAGGAGGACCCAACCTTGTTACTAGCACTCAAAAGTGATAAGAAGGATGACAAAAGTTTGTGGTACTTGGACAATGGAGCAAGTAATCACATGTGCGGCTACAAAGAAAAGTTTGTCGAGCTTGATGAGAATGTGAATGGCAATGTTTCCTTTGGAGACTCTTCAAAAGTTCAAATTCAAGGGAAAGGTACAATTTTAATTTCTTCAAAAGATGGTAGTCATAGACTTATCTCCAATGTTTTTTATGTGCCACAATTAAAGAGTAATATTTTGAGTTTGGGCCAACTCCTTGAGAAGGGGTATGAAATTAACATAAAAGATTGTTGTCTTTGGCTTAGAGATCAAAATGCTAATTTGATTGCTAAGGTACTTATGTCAAAACATAGAATGTTCATGTTAAATCTCAAGACCATTGAAGCAAGGTGTTTGAAGGCTAGTGTGAAAGATGAAGCTTGGTGTTGGCATATGAGATTTGGCCATTTGAACTTTGGCGCACTCAAAGCTTTGGGAGAAGAGAAGATGGTGAAGGGGATGCCTTCAATCAACCATCCTAACCAATTATGTGAAGCATGTCTTCTCGGCAAGCATTCAAGAAAGAGTTTCCCAAAAGAAGCCACTACAAGAGCAACCAAACCACTCCAACTTGTTCATACCGACGTGTGTGGACCAATAAATCCATCCTCATTCGATAAAAATAAATACTTCCTGCTCTTTATTGATGATTATAGTAGAAAAACTTGGGTTTATTTTCTAAAGCAAAAGTCAGAGGCATTTGTTGCATTTAAAAATTTCAAAGCTCTTGTAGAAAAAAAGAGTGGCTATGAAATTAAATCTTTGAGATCCGATAGAGGAGGCGAATTCACTTCCAAAGAATTCAACAATTTTTGTGAATCACATGGAATTCGTCATCCACTAACGGTACCTAGATCACCACAACAAAATGGTGTAGCGGAGAGAAAAAATAGAACTATTCTTAACATGGCTAGATGTATGTTGAAAGCCAAAAATATGCCCAAGGAATTCTGGGCCAAAGCTATTTCTTGTGCAGTTTATTTGTCCAACAGGTCTCCAACGAGGAGTGTCAAACACAAAACTCCCCAAGAAAGATGGAATGGAAGGAAGCCTAATGTTGATCATTTGCGAGTCTTTGGAAGCATTGCATATGCTCATGTTCCGCAACAAGAGAGATCCAAGCTTGATGATCGAAGTGTCAAGCATGTTTTTATTGGCTATGATTCAAATTCAAAAGGCTACAAGTTGTACAACCCAAGCAATGGCAAGATTGTGGTGAGTAGAGATGTTGAGTTTAATGAAGAAGCAACATGGAATTGGGAGGCACAAGAAGAAGGAGTCTATGATGCACCCAAAAGAGTGTATCTTATTTAACCTTGCACTAAAAAGATCAATTGTAAGTATAGTAGTTAGCAAGGGTCGAGTCCTCAGGGATTGGGTTTTAGTTTATAAGTTGATAGTTTAAAACTTAAATTCAAGAACAATAAAAGAAAAGAGGTTTTTGAAATCAGATTTAAACTAAAGTAAATAATAAGAATAAGATGCAAGGCGGTATAACCAGCCAATAAAAATATATATATACTAAATTAGGCGGTATAACCAGCCAATAAAAATATATATACTAAATTAGGCGGTATAACCAGCCAATAAAAATAAAACAAAGTTAATATACAAATTAGGCGGTATAACCAGCCAATAAAAATAAATATACTTTTAAAAATAAGCAAACTAGAAAAGTAAGAAAACAAGTAAGTAAGAAGAATCAAATATGAAAAATATGGTTAAGGTTTCATTCTCCACCACTAGACATCATTAAGAATCAATTTCAGATCTATCAATATCAACCAACTATCAAAGTTAACAACCGTAGATAACAACAAGCTCTGTTATCCCAATCTTTCCTTAGTTTGTCGTTAAATAGAACAAGCTCTCTATTTAATCTCTAACCATTAAACAACCTAGAATAAGCTCTCTAAATTCAATTTAATGGCAGCTTTATGATGAGAAAGATAGGTTGATCTAAGCAACAAACACATAAGCTCGGATTGTTCAACTTAGGTTATGTTCCACTTTGCAATTATTGAAAACTTGACCATAATCATTAATCACAAATTGCCACTTATGAATAGGAAATCAAGACAATTACAAGGATCAAGACTCCTAAACTAGCAATAGATAATTATCAAGATCTATCTAGTTGTACACCTAAATAAATCTAGACAACATCATGAACAATTCTTGTAGAAGAACATAAGCAACTTTGATAGAAAATTAATGATAGATAGAATCTGAAAATCAATCACAAAACATGTCTAGGGCTTTGAAATCACCCTTAACCAAATAGAGGTTTAGCCTAGCATAGGCATTATAAACATAAACATAAAATTAAAGAAAATCTAAGAAGAAAATAAACGAAAGAAAGAAGAAGAGGAAGAATATTAATTATCCAACCTCTTGCTCTCTCTAAAGAAAAAGAAAACTAGAGAAAAGAAAGAAAACTAGAGAAAAGAAAGAAGAAGAAAACTTAGAGAATTTTATTAAAATGGCTAATATCCTACCTATGTACAATATGATCCTCTACAATCATCCAAGGCCCTCTATTTATACACATTTTGGAGGGCTAAATGACAAGAGACAAGCTTTACAAATTTCAAAGGTAGGTATAATAGGTGGGTGCATTTTTCTAACAATTTTCGTCATATTGTATGACCATTTTGATCAGCCAACTTGATGGTCGATTTTGTCAATCTTGGAGGCCTGATCTGATCACATGGTCTTCTAGAAAAATGTTCCCCTATGAGTTACTGATTCATAGCCGTTGGAATCAGCTCATTTGCTGATGTGGAGAAGACGATATAGGCAAAATACGAAAACAGGTCAGCACAGACGTCATTGCACATCAGCCAACTTGATGGTCGATTTCTTCAATATTGGAAGCTTTATCTGATAACATGGTCTTCTAGACAAATGTTTCCCTATCAGTTATTGATCCATAGCCGTTGGAATCAGCTCATTTGCTGATGTGTATCGGACGATATGGTCAACATGCGAAAACTGCTCAGGACATACGTCATTGCACATCAGCCAACTTGATGGTTGATTTCGCTAGGGAAAACGACTCCGTTTCAAGAAGTGTAAAACATGAAAAAGATAGATATGCCTCTTAGCTTTGCACGGTTAAAATTTCAGCCTTATTGCTTCAGTGAAACTCCAGATATAGCTGATATGGCAAAAGGTGTCGGAACTGGAACTGAACTGGATTTGCCCTTAATTCTAGTAATCTGAAATCACTCAAAGAAACTTGTGAAAAACACCAAATTACATAAAAATATAAAAGATCATAAACACAATTAGACTAAACAATAATAACTCGTATTTGACACAAAACAATAATAAAACATAACTAAAAACTATATAATTATACGAGTTATCACACCCCCACACTTAGATTGTTGCTAGTCCCTAGCAACGACTCAATAAAAATAAAATAAGAAAATCTAATCTAATCCATTTTCGTAGGAAATCACGGTGGCACTTAGCATGTGACACAAGCCTTTAAACCCCTAGGTGTCCCTAGTGGACGAGTTTAGTCTCGTGAGGGTTTACTAGGACGATACCCACAAACATTGAAAACATAAGAAAAACTAAAAATAATAATTATAACTAATCCTTCCAATATAAATTTGAGATAATCATTGGACAAGTCTTAAAAACTAATCAATAGCTTAAAGAAATTCACAAAAAATCTTGCTTGAATGTAAATAGTTTGAGTTAAGCCAATATTAACATAACATATTTCAATCAAAATAGTGCATATTCAAACTTAATCTCAACTTCTCACATGGGATACTCTCTTGATTTTCACTCTTTAAAGTAGTGATAAAGTGTTTATACTCAATCAATCTCATGAAAACACTTCTACCATATGCTTGCTTGTCCACCTATTCTCCACTATTTAGATCATACAACTTCATGAATCAAGAGGTCTTTAATCAAGGTTGTAATGGGGCCAAGGGGTTTGTAATGTGGTTGAAGAACAAAAGGATAAAGATATCACAAAGGTTCCAAAGAGTTTATAAAGTTTAGAGACATAAAAAGATTATACAAAGAAACTTCTCAAAACTCTTTACAAGTACATAGTCACCTAGGCCGGATATTCATGTTGGGCCTTTTCTTCATTCTAAACAACTTTGTAACATCTTTTTCTTTTTCCACAAATTCAAGAGATGATTCATATTTTTTTTTTTTTTACATAGGAATGTATTTGCCAGTATTTCTTTTTCTCTTGACTTTTCTTTTCTTTTCCCCCCACACTTATTTCTTGTTTCTAACCCAAATTTTTAACTAAAAATATCCCTTGTCTTTGCAACTTGTCTCAAATCATGCTAATTCGTCTTTGGAACAAAGGTAAAGATATAAATATATTTAGGTTAGGGACAAGTTATGGTTACCAAAGAGATAGCTTATTCAATGTAGGCTCAAATTGGTTCACTAAGGGTGTGTTCTCTTCGAACATCAATAAGGGATGGCTGTTTGGCCCTGGCTAAAAATCCTAATGCCTCTATCATATTCATGTTGTCACATGCATCAATATAGTCTCAAACGGTTTAAAGCAAGTTCTAGAGAATCATGTAATCATAAGAGCACTCAAGAAAGAAATTAGATTGATTTGTATAATGCATCAATCATTTTAGGCTCAAAAACTCACAATGATGATTATACAAGTCAGTTTTAAGTCTAAACATGCTTCTTTCTCAATCAACATATCATATTAACATTGGCTCATAAAAATTAGTATCAAGCTTAATTCTCATGAAAATCTTCTCACTAGTAACCAGTTTAGACCTATGCAATTCATATCTCATCATTGTATTAAAAAGGAACAAAAACACACTAAAAATAATAATAATAAAGACTCAAAAAAAAAATAGTAGACAAAAATAAAAGAAATCCTAAATCATTCCCCCCACACTTAATTCTTACATTGTCATTAATGTAATGCTATTATCCCCCAATGCAAGAATTATATGTAAGAGAAAAGAACTATTAAACAAAAGAAACTTATGCAGCCTAAATGAACTTAAAAGCAGTAAACACAATTAACAAATAAACATAAGAAATAAAATAAAAACAATAAAAATAATAAAAGAAAAAGGAAAAGAAAGAGAAAGAGAAAGCAAATCTGAATATGGAAGGTTGGCAATTTCATCTTTAATTGGGCTGCCTTCCCAATTAACACTTGAGTTAGTGTTTTGAATCTAACCAACACCCTTTCTTGGCTTTTTAGGCTTGTCAGGCTCATACATGAAATTTCCCAAATTTATGCGTTTGAGAGGTAGCTTTCTTTGCACAACAGTGGATGCATTCTCCATTACAAGTATTATTCCATCATCCTTGGTGGTGCATATCTCATCGAGGAATGATGCATCTTTTGGTACTTGTTGAATGACATCCACAAACAAACTGTTTAAGGTTTCCAGCGTGTCTTGTTCATGTTCATCCTCCTTGAACTTTGCGAATCTACTAGGAAAAGGTGGAGAAGAAACATTAGTAAAAATTGGAATCTCAAACGTTACCTCAGGTGCTGAAATACTCTTATTTGGATCATTGGCTTCATTATCCTCAAGAATAGAATTCATCTCTAATTTTGTCTCATCCTCATCTTGTTCCTCATTCCTCAAGGTCACAATAGTAGCATTCTCCTTTGGGTTAATCATCGTTTGAGCAGAGAGTTCTTCAGATCTTTGTGCTACCCATACCACCATACTACTAGCCAATAGGCTCATTTGCCTTTCCAAACTCTGGATACTTGCCCTTGTTTCCTGTTGAAATTGCAAAGTATTAGTAACAAGAGAATCGACAAGATCTTCTAAAGAAGTACCTGAGTTTTGAGTCATATGTAGTGGCTGAAAAAGATCTGGTTCTTGAGACCATGATTGATTAAATCTAGATGGATGAGTGTAATTGGCATAAGGATCTACTTCTTGGTAATTTTTCGAGTAGCCATAATTAGTATGATCCCACCATCCCTCATGGCAAGTGTTTGAGTAATGATCATACTGTTGGTCTTGGAACACTTGATGGCCTTGACATCCTCCCATGGCCAATTGTTGAACTGGGGAGGTGAGATTGGCTTGTTGATTCTCCATGTTCATGTATGCCACCAACTCTTCAAGTGTTAGATTGCTCAATTCCATTGTTTTTTTTTTTTTTTTTTTAAATTTGAAAAGAAAAACTTGTATGTACAAGAAAATAAAACTAATTAGAACTGAAAATAAGAATAAACCAAGTAACAAATAAACTAAAGAAAGCAATCCCCGGCAACGGCGCCAAAAATTTGATGCACCCAAAAGAGTGTATCTTATTTAACCTTGCACTAAAAAGATCAATTGTAAGTATAGTAGTTAGCAAGGGTCGAGTCCTCAGGGATTGGGTTTTAGTTTATAAGTTGATAGTTTAAAACTTAAATTCAAGAACAATAAAAGAAAAGAGGTTTTTGAAATCAGATTTAAACTAAAGTAAATAATAAGAATAAGATGCAAGGCGGTATAACCAGCCAATAAAAATATATATATACTAAATTAGGCGGTATAACCAGCCAATAAAAATATATATACTAAATTAGGCGGTATAACCAGCCAATAAAAATAAAACAAAGTTAATATACAAATTAGGCGGTATAACCAGCCAATAAAAATAAATATACTTTTAAAAATAAGCAAACTAGAAAAGTAAGAAAACAAGTAAGTAAGAAGAATCAAATATGAAAAATATGGTTAAGGTTTCATTCTCCACCACTAGACATCATTAAGAATCAATTTCAGATCTATCAATATCAACCAACTATCAAAGTTAACAACCGTAGATAACAACAAGCTCTGTTATCCCAATCTTTCCTTAGTTTGTCGTTAAATAGAACAAGCTCTCTATTTAATCTCTAACCATTAAACAACCTAGAATAAGCTCTCTAAATTCAATTTAATGGCAGCTTTATGATGAGAAAGATAGGTTGATCTAAGCAACAAACACATAAGCTCGGATTGTTCAACTTAGGCTATGTTCCACTTTGCAATTATTGAAAACTTGACCATAATCATTAATCACAAATTGCCACTTATGAATAGGAAATCAAGACAATTACAAGGATCAAGACTCTTAAACTAGCAATAGATAATTATCAAGATCTATCTAGTTGTACACCTAAATAAATCTAGACAACATCATGAACAATTCTTGTAGAAGAACATAAGCAACTTTGATAGAAAATTAATGATAGATAGAATCTGAAAATCAATCACAAAACATGTCTAGGGCTTTGAAATCACCCTTAACCAAATAGAGGTTTAGCCTAGCATAGGCATTATAAACATAAACATAAAATTAAAGAAAATCTAAGAAGAAAATAAACGAAAGAAAGAAGAAGAGGAAGAATATTAATTATCCAACCTCTTGCTCTCTCTAAAGAAAAAGAAAACTAGAGAAAAGAAAGAAAACTAGAGAAAAGAAAGAAGAAGAAAACTTAGAGAATTTTATTAAAATGGCTAATATCCTACCTATGTACAATATGATCCTCTACAATCATCCAAGGCCCTCTATTTATACACATTTTGGAGGGCTAAATGACAAGAGACAAGCTTTACAAATTTCAAAGGTAGGTATAATAGGTGGGTGCATTTTTCTAACAATTTTCGTCATATTGTATGACCATTTTGATCAGCCAACTTGATGGTCGATTTTGTCAATCTTGGAGGCCTGATCTGATCACATGGTCTTCTATAAAAATGTTCCCCTATGAGTTACTGATTCATAGCCGTTGGAATCAGCTCATTTGCTGATGTGGAGAAGACGATATAGGCAAAATACGAAAACAGGTCAGCACAGACGTCATTGCACATCAGCCAACTTGATGGTCGATTTCTTCAATATTGGAAGCTTTATCTGATAACATGGTCTTCTAGACAAATGTTTCCCTATCAGTTATTGATCCATAGCCGTTGGAATCAGCTCATTTGCTGATGTGTATCGGACGATATGGTCAAAATGCGAAAACTGCTCAGGACATACGTCATTGCACATCAGCCAACTTGATGGTTGATTTCGCTAGGGAAAACGACTCCGTTTCAAGAAGTGTAAAACATGAAAAAGATAGATATGCCTCTTAGCTTTGCACGGTTAAAATTTCAGCCTTATTGCTTCAGTGAAACTCCAGATATAGCTGATATGGCAAAAGGTGTCGGAACTGGAACTGAACTGGATTTGCCCTTAATTCTAGTAATCTGAAATCACTCAAAGAAACTTGTGAAAAACACCAAATTACATAAAAATATAAAAGATCATAAACACAATTAGACTAAACAATAATAACTCGTATTTGACACAAAACAATAATAAAACATAACTAAAAACTATATAATTATACGAGTTATCAGTCTATGATTTCTTTCCATATTTTGAACAAGAAACCATGGTGCCTATACAAGAGACAACTCCACCTTCTTCTCCAACTCATGTTGCATCACCACCTTATTCTCCAACTCATGTTGCATCACCTTCTTCTCAAGAAAGTTCAAGTGAAAAGCCAAGAAAAATGAGGAATATCTGTGAACTTTTAGATGAAACTGAGGAGATTACTAATGATGATATAAATGGTTTGTTTTGTCTTTTTGCTGATAGTGAGCCTATGAACTTTGATGAGGCCATGAGAGACAAAAGATAGAGACAAGCCATGGAGGAAGAGATTAATGCCATTAAGAAGAATAACACTTGGGAGTTATCAACTCTTCCCAAAAGTCATGAAGCTATTGGCGTCAAATGGGTGTACAAGGCAAAAAAGAATGCTCAAGGAGATGTGGAGAGATACAAGGCGAGGCTTGTGGCTAAAGGTTACAAGCAAAAGAATGGAATTGATTGTGAAGAGGTTTTTGCACCTGTTGCACGCATGGA
This sequence comes from Fremontodendron californicum, assembly GCA_030761205.1. Classification (NCBI taxonomy): domain Eukaryota; kingdom Viridiplantae; phylum Streptophyta; class Magnoliopsida; order Malvales; family Malvaceae; genus Fremontodendron; species Fremontodendron californicum. The sequence continues at coordinate 10,316,853 of JAULJL010000037.1, forward strand.
GACTATTCGTTTGCTCATAGTCATAGCGGCTCAAATGAATTGGAGAATTTATCAACTTGATGTGAAGTCGGCTTTCCTCAATGGTTATCTTGAAGAGGAAGTCTATGTAGAACAACCGTTGGGATTCGTGGTTGAAGGCCATGAAGATAAGGTGTTGAGATTGAAGAAATCTTTGTATGGATTGAAACAAGCACCAAGAGCATGGAATAGTCGCATTGACAAGTACTTTCAAGACAACAGGTTTGTTCATTGTCCTCATGAATATGCTCTTTATGTTAAAATACACGATAATGATGATATTTTGCTTGTTTGTCTTTATGTGGATGATCTTATCTTCACCGGCAACAATCCTAGCTTGTTTGAAGAATTCAAGAAGGCTATGTCACTTGAGTTCGAGATGACCGATATTGGACTCATGTCTTATTATTTGGGCCTAGAGGTGAAGCAAATGAGAGATGCTATTTTTGTTTCTCAAGAAAGCTATGTAAAGGAAATTTTGAAGAAGTTCAAAATGTTTGATTGCAATCCCGTGAACACACCCATGGAATATGGAGTGAGATTGTCAAAGTTTGATGAAGGAGAAAAGGAAGATCCTACTCTTTTCAAAAGTCTTGTGGGAAGCTTGAGATACTTGACATGTACGAGGCCTGATATTCTCTTTGCGGTTGGAGTAGTGAGTCGTTTCATGGAAGCTCCTACGTCCACTCACATGAAAATTGCTAAAAGAATTCTTCGTTACCTAAAAGGTACTATTGATTTTGGGCTATTTTATTCATCATCTAATGATTTCAAGCTTGTGGGATTTTGTGATAGTGATTTTGCGGGAGATATTGATGATAGAAAGAGCACCACCGGTTTTGTATTTTTTATGGGAGATTGTGCAATCACATGGAGTTCTAAGAAGCAATCCATCGTCACACTTTCAACTTGTGAATCCGAATATGTGGCGGCAACTTCTTGCACTTGTCATGCTATTTGGCTTAGAAGGTTGTTGAAGGAACTTCACTTGTCTCAAGACGAAGCTACAAAGATTTGCATTGATAATAAGTCCGCACAAGCTCTTGCTAAGAACCCGGTGTTCCATGATCGAAGCAAGCATATAGATACAAGGTATCATTTCATTAGAGATTGCATTGCTAAAAAGGAAGTGGAGCTCAAGTATGTGAAGACTCAAGATCAAATTGCGGATATTTTTGCAAAGCCTCTCAAGTTTGAAGTTTTTCGAAGATTGCGTAATAGTCTTGGAGTGAAGAAGAAAATTGAAAATTAAGGGGGAATGTTGAAAATAATAATTTGCAACCATCTAGAATGTTTGTGTCTAGATTCATGTGTCTTCTTCTAGATTAAGTGTGTGCTTTGTATTTTGTGATTCATGTATCGCTTATTAATGAAGTTCATGATGTATCTATAATTTATTATGGTTCATGTATGGTTTATTAATGAGGTTCATGTAACTAGATGTTAAGAGGTCACCTAGTGTGCCTATATATACCTATTGTACTTGGAGATTGAAATACAAGTTGAGTTGTATTCTTTTCCTCAATATTTCTCTTATTTTCTAACAAATTTTTGAAAATGATTAAGGAATTGGGAGTAGGATTGAGATTGAGATTGACAAAGAAATATTGGCATGAGTTGCTAATGCACTAATTAAGCCTGGATAAATGGATGGATTTTTCAATGATTGAGGAGTTCACATAATTAAATCCATATTGCTTCAACTCTTTATTTTTCTTGCAGTATCCATGTACGCATATTTGAACATGAGTATGGGAATATGATCCTCCAAATACATGAAAAAACTTAGAAAGACATGAACATATTCGTATCGGGCACATACTTGTATCCGACACTCACACTCGAATCAGAATAACATAACATAAAATTGATATTTTCTGTACAGAAACTAAGTGATAGGGAGGAGAGGGAACCCAATGCACCACACAGCATATATAAGACCCCACATACAGATATTATTTGTCCTAAAAAAACCATGCTATTGCTCCTCGTCCCACTTGGATCTTAGCAGCTTCAGCAATGTTCTTGCCTTTGTTTTGGTCCTACCACAACACTGGCTCTGTAGAAGCAACAACAACTGTGTCAAAACTCCAGCAGCTATTGCTTTTTCCCTTGCCTGCAATGATTCATGACACACCATTATCAATGAGTTAACAGCACTTTCACTCCCTTCATGGTCCGATACCCTGAAAACCATCTTAACCACTGCTTTAACACCGTTTGGATTGTTTATCAGTGCCTCTTTTGCTCTCTCTATCCCTACAACTTGTTCTAGTCTTGCCATTGCTGTTGCTGCCAAGCTTCTATCCTTTCTTTCTGAGTTCAAAATATATGTTATCAGGCCATTGATTAGGCCTTGTTGAACCAATTTTTCCCTATTTGATTCCAAGCAACACAATGCTGAAATGGCTTTGATTCCAGCCTCAGATGTCTCAGAATTCTGCTGAACAAGAGAAACAATCCGATGTAAAAACCTGTGGTTTTTTCCAATCATTGCACAAAGCTCCCTGGTTTCTGAGGATGATGAGATTGCCCCTACAAGATGACACAAACTTTGCTTGATCATGCCAGTGCCATGCTCAAACAAAACTATAAAAGATTCCAACTTAGACTCTTCCTTAAGCATATTCAAACATTCTAATTCTCCAAAAGGCATCAACCTATGAACACAAGAAAGCAATTGCTCCACAAACTTCACATACTCCTGGGAGAATTCAGGGTCTACTTTTTCGAGAAGTAGTTGCAAAAGTAAAGGCAAGAAACGTATTTGTAGCAGAAAGGAATTTCTAGATGGTGTTTCATCCGTTAGAACTCGGATTTTTTCGAGTGTTTGAAGTTTCTCTTGTAAGGTAGCTTCAGGAGATTCAAGGTTATGCTTCAAGGCGACTAAAGGGTCGATCGTTGTCAAGTAATCAGGGTCAAATTGGTGACCCATTTGACGCCATTGTTCAATCAAATGACGAAGATTATGATTTGGAACAAGAGATGGATCATGGAGCTTTTGCATTGTAACAGGACATGTGAGATTACCTGCAGCTAACCACTTTTCTATGCTGGATCTATCATAAGTTTGGCCTGTACATAGAGTGACAGGATCTGAGAACAAGTCCAGGCTGATTGGGCATCTAAACAAGTGAGGTATGGTCATTTGAGGGTGAGAGAAAAAAAAATGAATTGATAGTATTTGTTCAATTGAGAATCTTCAGAAGTGGATGCTGATTGCTGAAGAAATGGAATAAAGAATTTACAGAAAGTGTGTGAGAATATGATTTCTTTGCAGAATGCAAGATGGGAGGGTATTAAAAGACAAATACCAGAAGGCACTTTGAATAATAATAATAATAATAATAATAATAATAAATACTAAAAAAGTTACTGTAAAAGTTGGCTTTTCTAAATTCAGATTCTAGAGCCAAAAGTGCAGAAATGACAGGAGACTGGGAAAGTGAAAATGTGAAACCGAGCTACATTAGGAAATCATATATAATTATAAAGGAAGAGAAAAAGAAAAATTAAAAGTAATACTAATAAAGTGATGAAAAGATGAATGGAAAGGTCCTCAATACTAAAGAGAAAGAGAGAGCAAAAGTGGAAGCTTAGTTGGAGGGATATGAGAGGAGAAGAATGAGATAAAACAAGAAGGGGGAAGGGCCAAAACAGGCCTTATCTGAGATTGAAACTAATAAGATAAAATAATTGTGGGAGATGGTCCCCCCCAGGCCCCAGCTTTCTCTCCTCTTTTCCCATAAATATATCCATCAATGCAGTCAAACTGACCCACTTAGAAAGAAAAAAATTAATTGTATAATAATGTGTTTGAAGTTTGAATGCACCAACATAGGTTGAAAAATCAAAGTGTGGGGTGGGCTACTCTACAATTACACATTTAGGATTAGAATTGAAAATCTTAACACGAATACATAATAATAATAATAATAATAAATAAAATATAATATAATGTCATACAAATAAATTATATGAATATGATACGAATATATGAATATGTTAAAATTTATATAATATAAATTATTAATGTTTCAAAATTTATATAAATATATAATATTTTAAATATAATTATAATAAAAAAATAATATAAATACGGGAATTAACATATGTATTTGAAATTGAAACTTGAAAGAGAGAGAGGCTCGTGAAAATGGCAATAATAAGGGAACTATTAACTAGCATATCAATCGGGTATTTGGGTGGAACCAAAAGGAGAAATAAAGTAAAATCAGTTGAGTTGATTCCTGTCTGCATTTACGGACTTAGCTAAGGATGTAGTGGATCAGATTTTTTTTTTTTATTTTTATAATTCGTATAATTTTTTTAAAATTCGAATTCGTTTATTATTCGCATTAAATTATAGTTTTACTATTCAAATTCGAATTAAATAACATTATTCCCCGAATATCCGAATTCGTTAAATATCCAAATTCAGTTTTAAAATAAAAATATAAAATCAAACAAAAATTAATTTTAAATTAGAAGTCACTCATAATTAACAACAAACAAGTTTTAAAATACAAAAATAACAACTTAGATAACAAAATAACAATTTCAAAATATAAAAAACAACTTAGATAATACAAAGAACTAGTTCCAAAAACTAAAAAGAACCATAAAACTTAGTTTGTGTTATATGTGTATTTTATCTAGACCTGTCAATCCGTGTATTCATATCGTGTTCTTGTATTTTAATGTGTCATAATCGTGTTTAAGGTATTATATATTTATATAAATTATGACACATTAATAATTTGTGTTATATAGATTTTGACACATTCGTGTATTCATGTTGTGTTTGTGTTATTTTTTATGTCGCGTTTTAATTATTCGACCGGTTGTCATCATTAATCGTATTCATATCGTGTAAAGGGTTCCAAATATATATATATATATATATATATATATAATTTGTTAAGGTTTATACATTTATATAAAAATATCATGTATATATAAAATTTATAAGTATTTAACATATATTAATTAATTTAATTTTATCATTATTTTTTTATGTTTTCCAATGAAATTAAAGAATAAAATATGAAAGAGGGTTTTATGCATAATTTTTTTAAATTAATAAAAGTTTGATTCTTAAGATTTATACTTAAAAACATAAATATATATATATATATATGTTTATGTCATATTAGAAAAAAATGTATATTTTACTATTTATTTTAATTAACATAAGTACATAATTTTGTTATAAGGTCATTTTGTAAAAAATAAAATAAATATTATCATTATAGTGATTTAACTAATTAATTTAGCTGATGAAATTATCCAATATTATTTTATAGAAGTACCATGCATCTTTAAAATTTAAAGGTATTTAACATAATTAATTATTTTTTTATTTTTTTTAATTTTATTTTGGAAAAAGATTTTTTAAATTATTATTATATTTAATTATATTTGATATAATTAAATTTTAGTAGCATATTATTTCAAAATTCAAAATTAGCTCACTTGGTAAAGTTTTTAGTAGTTAATCTCGCAAGCCAAGGTCCAACTCTATCCATGAGCATAAACATTTTACAAATATACAGATAATGGATTCAGATACGGATATCCGAATTCGCAGAAATAATTCAAATTCGGATTGTAGATTCGAATATCCGAATCCGTTATCCGTATAAGTAATGCAGATTTGGATACTGAATATCTGAGGTTTAATATATGTATCCCTGCAGATTGTAATTACAATATACAAATCTGAATTTTATTCGAATCCACAAAAAACAGATCGAATAATTATAAATATCCGAATTTGTCTTATCCATTGTTATCCCTAGACCTAGCCCGTTGAATCATTGCACAATTTGATTAGGTTTATTTTTTCCTTCTCATTTTTTTTTAAGTATATTTAAAAAGTTTTAATTTTTATATATTTATTAGTTTAAATTTTTATAATACTGATGTACCATATCTTTTATTATCAAAAAAATAATAAAAAAAAGACGTCATATTGAAATATTTCAAAAAAAAAAAAAAAGACAAAAAAATAATACCAAGGAAGTATAATATAGGAGTAGTATCATGATTGCAACTAAATTTATTCAATTTTTTATTTTTCTTTCATGATCCTTAACGTTTAACCAAAATTTCATTTTGATTACTAGAAGGCCTCGTTCCGTAACGAGGCACGGTGCGGTCGGGTCATGCTAAATGCACTGTAGCCAGGTTCACGTTTGGGGTCAAAATTCACATGACAATCAACGTGGCTCCAGTGCACTGGAGCCCTTTCCGTCTCATTCTATTTCATCATTGAACAACAGGTCTAATTTCAGTATTATTTTTTTAAAGATTTATACTTGATATATTGATAGTATAAAAATAAAATAATCTCTATTTTAAAAAAAAAAAATTAATGAGATGGCGTCGTGTGATCCACTGACATGTATAAATTTATACACTGTTAGTGTATCAAATATAAATCTTTTTTTAATTCCAAAATCATTTTAAAACGATACAATTTTGTTATTTTTCTTAAATAGTTTGGTTAAAATTGAATGTAGGTATTTATGTATAAAAATGGTAAAATGAATCCAAATTCAAAAATTCACTTGAAAATTTTAAATTCGAACCTGATTGAATCCGATTTAATCAAAAAATCAAAGACCTAAATTTTATATAAAAAAAAAAAGAAATTGAATCCGAAATGATTTGAACTTATAATTGTTCAAACTCAAACTTGACACAAACTCGAAAAATATGCTGAAATTATCATATCTTACGTAAAATTTAAATGACTTTGACTAATTCGAATCTCAACTATATGCAATCTTGAAAATGCTTTAAAAAATTCAAATAAAAAATATTCCAAACCTAAAAAAACTTGAATCCAATGTATTCTAACTTAAAACAGTCTAAGCTAAAACGTAACATGTCATCATATTCTTTTTAAAATAGTTGTAATTGGGGTACATTGATAGACAAAATAAAAAATATTTGAGTATCATATTAAATATTTGTTAATATATGTATCACATTAAATATTTTTATATTAAAGGGCCAAATAGACATATTCCTTTAATTTTTATAATTTTTAAAACAATGATCGGCATATACAAATGGGTGCTCAAATTTTTAATATTATTAATAACAAGAACGAATGTTTTTATAGAATTGAAAATAGCTAAATTTTGTCTGGATTCAAGCGAAAAGAACTTGAACAAATACTTTCTTCTTTTTTTTCTCAGTCAAATTCTACCGTACTTATTTTATAACATAATTTGATTGTCTTAAACGTTTTAAATGTAAAAACAAAATAGCCAACCTTCATATAAACAATTTAATTGTAAGAACAAAACTTAATCTTTTTTTTTCTTTTTCTGAAAGAAGCCAAAAGGAGAAAACAAATTTTGGTTTAAATAAATATATAGAAAAACTCCATGTCTTTGAGGTGGATTTTTGGAAGCAAAGGTTACAATTTTCACTGATTTCAAGCAAAAAAAAAAAAAAGAAAAGAAAAGAAAGAGGCAAATTTTAATCCATAATCAGTGAAAATTTAAAGTGAAAATCTAATTTATAACTCAAAAAACCTGAACTATAATTATATGGTTTTATTTAAAAAATAGATAAATGATAATTTTTTTCTTAAATAAAATATTTAATTTATGAAAATGTATTTATAATTATTATACAATTATATCAATAATGTATTACCAAAAAAATAATTAATAGTGAATCTTTAAATTAAATAACATATATATACCTTAATTTCACACATATTATTGTTATTAGCTATTTTTGTTTATTCTTTAGAAATTTGCACAACCACAAATGTGGATGAAAGAAAAAAATTTATGAAAAAAAAATTATTTTTCAAAGAAAACAAGAAACTAGATATGAATAGTTTTTATTTTTTATTTTTAAAAGAAGCATATAATTTTTAGAAAAAAAAGATTTTTTTAAAAAAAATTATTAAATAATAACAAAAACATGAATATACTTATTTTTATTATTTGATATTAAGATTTTATTTATTTTTTAATTACTTTTACTAAAGTAATGTCATCTGATTCATGACACAAACTTAATCAGAGGTTTTATTTAGTACTAGAATTTTACATACTTATTATGTGAGTGGAAAAATATTTTGAAAAAAATAAATAATTTTTTTTTAAAGAAAATTAAATGTAAAAAAAATAATGAGTAGTTTTTTTTTTTTTTTTAAGTTGGTAATTTTTTAGTAAACATTTATTATATAAAATATTTAAACATAATTATACCTATTTGATTGATTTTATTTGGTTTTTTATATTTTCACTAATTGAATTAGTGTCACTTGACTCGTGACATCAAGCTTAATCAGAGATTTTATAACTAACTACAATTGGATACACCCACTATGTGGATGAAAAAATATATTTTTTAACTAAATGTATTATTTTATAAAAATTAATACATGGATAAAAGGTGGATAATTTTTTTTAAGTAAAAAATATGGGTAGTTTTTTTTTTTTTTTTTGAAATAAAAAGATGGATTTTTTTTTTAAGTAAAAAGGTGAATAGTTTTTTTAAAATGGATAGTTACTTTTTGTGTAAGTAAAAAAACACAAATATCTTTAATTTAATATTCATTAAAATAATTTTATTAGTTTTTTTGTTTACTCTTCAATTGAGTTGGTGTCAGTTGACTTGTGACATTAACTCAATTAGAGATTTTAAGAAAAGTATAGATAATAGTAAATTTGGTTTTTATCCCAATTATATATTTTCTATGTGCTCAATGGTTTAGAAATTTTCCATATTAATGAAATAATTGAATACATTTAATTAATTTAAAATCTTATATATATATATATGAATATATGATATAAATAATAAATGAAAAGGTAGAGAATTAAGACTTAAAAATATTAAGTCAACAATTGTGTAGTCTGTTAATAAAATATTAAAATTTAAATTTCAGTGAATAGAATTTATTTTTTGATAATCTTAAATATAAAAAAAAAATATATATATATTTGACATAAACCTTTCAAAGATGGAAAATTTTTACTTTAAGGGCTTTTTAAGATTCATTTTTAAGTTTTAACCATTTTATATAATGTACTTATGTCACCTTGCAGACCTAACTACTTAATAATCAAATCTAACCCATAATTTATAAGATTATGTAAGTCCCCAAAATGCAAAAATGTGAGAGAAAAGACAACATGCTTTTCTTCCTTTTTCTTTTTATAAGTCATCAACCCTATTTATATTTTTATTAAATGAGTAGGCAAGAAAAACAAAACTTAAATGTTCCCCCCAAAATAGGTAAGATAGCTAAGCAAAAAAAAAAATAAATAAAAAAATTGAAAGCTCCATGATGCAAGCTTTTTTTTTTTTTTTTTTATTTTATGTGGAGTCCATTTTTATTTATTTTTATGTGAGATAATTTAAATTGATGATCCGATCAGATAAAGATTGTTACGAATTCAAAATGAGTTTTTTGGTTTTATTTTTTGGGTCTTTTGTAATTTATTTTTAATTGGCATGATTTTAGGGATATTTTTTAGGTTTAATAGCTTTGGTTAAAAATCATATAATAGTATTCGCATATGTATTATTCTTTTCATGAAAATAGTAAATTTTTTATAATTATGTGGACTTAAACACAATTGATTGATTAAATCACGTAAATTTTTATGTCAATTTTTTTTCGTTGTTTTTTTCTTTATTATAATTGTTTCTTTACAATCGAGACAATGAGACAAAGACAATTGACAATAGGACAAAGAAAAAGGCCCCAAATAAAACTCTAGAAGGAGAATTAATACGAAGAAATTATATATATTTGGACTTTGAACACTATCTTGTCTGCCATTTGAACTGTTCAATTTCCCACTAGTTTAGTTTAGATATTTTAACGACACTGTTTATAATATAAGAACATGCTGCTGGCCACCCTTAACTTCTTCAATATATATATATATATATATATATATATATATATATATATATATATATATAAAAGAATGTAATTTTTATTTTAAGTTGCTGAGGGAGACACGTAATCTGAAAACTTTTTTTTGTACATATGATTTTGGACATTTGTATAATGCAACAGAATAGATTTATTCATGATTAGATGTTGAATATGATTTTTCGAGTTCAGATTTGATTCAATATGACCTTAGAGATATTATTTTATTAATAAAAATATTTTTTAATAGTAATTTAAAATATATTTAAAAATATTAAAATAAGAATTTTTTTTAATATTATCGAACTTAAATGATGGAGTTTGAGCTAGTTAAACTTGAACCCAAATTTAACATGTAGAAGTGCCAATCGAGGTTTACTCGATCCACCCAACCTATATATGGGGTATGGACACATTTACTTCAAATGGGGTCTCCTTGTTTCGTTTGAGTTTAATTATTTGCTAAGAGGTGTCTAATTTTCATGTACGGCTAACGTGCTATAGACTTAAATATTTGAGAAGCTATTGTTGGGTAGGTTAAATGATCATTCAACATCATGCTTTGATTAATAAAAATAAAAATCTTTAATATTTCTGAACTTTTAGAAATATTTTTGTTAAGTGATTTTGGTCAAGTTTTGAGCGAGTATATTGTGATTATACAAATAAGTTGGTTCTCTGTTTATTATCAATTAATTTTAAAATAAAGTTTTAACTGAAAAAAAAATTAGCATTTAATATTTACATCAACAAAAACAACAAAAAAATGTCTATAAGCTTATATCTTTACGCACGACACTCGATTTTATCCAAAGTTTTAAATTTTTTATTTTGAATTAAATTGTATCTGATTTTCAAATTATTTTTTTCGAAATTATTAATTCGAATCAAATACCTTTTAAATTCAAATTTGGAACTAAGTCAAATTTTCGGATTTGAATCTAATAAAACTGATCTGAAACCCATCTTAGGCCTTTGAATTGTTTTTGGACTTCTAAATACATATAGGGCCTTAAATTGTCCTTCCATCTGAATTTTTATTTTTTGGGTTTTAGAACCCAAATACCAAGTCTTGTTTTGGATCTCGGAGTCTAAATTTTGGACCGACCCTTTCCCAACTCCATTCCTTTTCTATTTTTAATTTCTTTACTATTATTATTATTTATTTATTATATATTCCAATACACTAGGAAACAAAAAAAATCAGAACAAAAAAAGAAAAGAAAAAATTAGAAAATCAAAATCTCGAATGAATTGAAAAACCATAAATAAAATGTATGATTTTTTTATTTTCTTGAAGCCAAAGAAAAATCTGAAGAAAAGTTGACAATCAAAGTTCCAGAAAATCAGGGAAAATCAATGGGAAAAAAAGAAGAAGAAAGAAATGAAACAAGAAACAAATCAAAGATTCAGATCTGCCAAGGGCAGATATGCGCTTTTGAAAAGTCTTTGACCGCTATGAATAATGGCCTCCAACAGATTTCAGAACACATGATACAAAGAGATCACACACAATTACTAACATTTGGTTGGAAGGAGTGGCTAGTGGCTCCTTGTCCTTGGACGAGAACCAAGGTTCGAATCCAAAGAGTCGCCAATGTTGGGAGGGCTTTGCTATACCAACACTCCCGGCCCGACAGGGATTAGTCTTCCATCAACCATAAAATGAGGGTGGGGGACACCCTGGGTTTAATACACCAAAAAAAAAAAAAAAAGAGATCACACACAATCATCACAAATCAAACACAAGACAGACACGAAAAGCAGTAGCAATCTGGAAATTAGAGGTAACTAAACTTATTATTTTTTTTTTTGTCTTTCTTTTCTTTTTCAAGTCTTTCTTTTATAAAATAAAAATTTTATTTTAATTTTTAATATTTTTTATAAATAATTTATTGTTGTTAATTATTAAAATGAAATATTTGAAGGAATATTTTTTTTGTTAAATTTATTTTTCAAATCATCCAAAACCAATGTTGAGTGACAAAATTCAATTAAAAATCAAAGTTGAGTGACAAAATTCAATCAAAAATCAAAATTTAGTTGTAAAATTCAATCAAATAAAAGTAGAGTAACAAATTTACCTTTAATCTCAAAGTACAATAATAAATATTAATCAAAATAAAATATAATGATAAATTTTAATATCCATCTCTAATACGGTACAAATCTATCCTTTAACAAAAAAAAAAAAAAAAAAAAAAATTCGCAAAACACTTCTAGCATATATTTATGCATAAGTTGTCAAGTAAGGTTAAGAAAAAATTAAAAAAATCTATTAGAACCATAATATTTGATTCCATTCTTTATTATTTTCGTTTTGGCTTTGCAAGTAGTAAATATTTTTTATTTGGTTCGATTTTCGATTTATAAATTAAAAAAATTAAATTATTCAAATTAAATAGTATTTTTATTAATATTTTATGATTTTTTTTTACTATTTTAAAAATAAAATTTTATTTTAAATTAATAGAAATAAATAAATTTAAAATTTCAAGAACTGTATAACCAAACAAATCTACATCGATGGGATTTATGAAGACAATTCGATTTTTAAAGAACTAAAATATTACACATTAATCATATTTTCTTTCTTCGAAACCAAACTGAATCCACCATTACCCGTCTACTAATGAGTTGAACCAAAGAGGAGACCGGCGTCGTGGAGTGGAGTGAAGAGGAATAGAGTAAACTTGTTTAAGGGTTGGATAGTTCATTCGGTTTGACAGATCCGATTTAAATTGGATCATTTTTGAGTAAAATTTTTATAATTCGGGCCGAAATAAAAAATATTTTTTTATTTAAATTTAATTATAAAAATAATATATATTAATTAAAAATAATATTTTAATAATTTATGAACAATAAAACGGACTTACAGACCGATCTAGACTTAATCCGAAACAGATTTGAACAAAAAAAAATTCAAACCGCAGCCTGACTCGACCCGACCCGACCCGACCCATAAGATTGTTTAGAATCGACGGCGTAGTAAGCTAGCTAGCCTATCCTTTCCCCCATTAACACTGATTGGCATTTTGCCTATATGTTTCTTAGCTGATTCTGATATCCATCCACCAATAGCCTCCCATTTGCAATCCTCCCCCTCCCTATTCATCCTCCCCCTTACTAGAAATGTAAGAATCAACAATGCCTACAGGCTAAAGTACCCCCCCTCCCCCCTCCCCTCCACGTTTGGAACACAGTTATCAGACCAAATAGACACTAGTTTGCCATCCCTTACCTGCCACATACCATAATTCTTTATTAGGTAATTTCCCATCCAGAAGACTACTCCAACACCATGAAGCTTGAGCCATTTTTAGCTTATAGAAAAGAGCTACGTGAGAAATACAACCCTTTCAAAGTCCTTGCCCATAATGCCTCAGGTTCTTGAATCTTATCTAACTGGTCATTTTTCTTGAAATATCCGTGTTTGACGCATTTCGAACATGGGAATGGTAATATGACCCTCCAAGATCCTCCAAATACATGAAAAAACTTAAAAAAAATTTAACATACTCATGTTGGACACATACTCTTATCCGGCACTTACACCCAAGTCGTGTAACATAGCTTGAATCAGCCTCCAACCCTACTTAGCAAGTAAAGCAATATTAAAAATGGTTTAAGTCCTTGAATCCCATCCCCCCTTCACATTTAACAGAAGTCGGGAACTCCAACACTTCCAGTGTATCATTCCTTCATTCTCCTTCTGTCCCCACTAGAAAGTGGTGGATTGCACTATTCAACTCTTCATAACACCTCTTTCAAATCTTAAAGCAGGCCATAATATATGTTAGAAGAGCACTTACCACTGCTTTCAATAAAATTTCCTTACCTCATTGGGAAAGAGCCTATTGCTTCCAATATTGCAACTTCCGTTGAACTTTCTCTCTAAAAAGAGCCTAGTTCTTTTTCTTTCTTGAGAAATCAGTGCAGCCTTATTGATGGATATATATCAAAATGGTGCTTCAAGGGCTGATACAAGTCAAGTTGCTTGCCATAGAGAATCAGACAAAACAAAAGTAAATTAAACTTTTTCTTCTTCAACTTGAAGCCCCCAGGGGTACAAAAAATCATCAATCAGCAGGCCTTGATAATGCTGCACGAATCCATAGCTTGTATTTGATTTATCAGCAATTAGGGCTTCAGAGAGCACTCTAACTTTGATTCACCAGATGTATTCATGTTTCTCAATGCAATTTTCAAGCTTTTTCTATCTAAATATTCCTTGTCTATTTTACTGCCAATGATAAGAATATGATCACCCGGTTACAGGAAAAAAGGCCTTTAATAATCAGTACTCATTGATACAAAATTTTTTTTTCTTTAGATAGTAAATACCATTTGAAAAAATCACGGACAGGGACAGCAAAATTATTAAATTTCAAAGAAAAATTAGTAATATGATACATCTAATAAAAGAAATTAAAAAAATTAAAATATGTAACAATCAACCCATTTGTAAAATTAAAAAATTCCAACCATCAATATATAAAAATGAATTCAATACCATTTAATTACGAAGAATGCTAGCAAGAGTCACATGTACAACCGCATTTCATCACTCGTCATTTTAAGACCACATCATCTCATTTTTAATCCCAAAACCAATGATTAAAAAATCAAACCGGTCGGTTGATAACTCTATGAAATAGAGTTATTTTATCACATTTTATATATTTAAATCGGCTAAATCTTAAAATTTTTATTCGGAATTAATTATTTTAATTGCTTTTAGATTACTTTTATTTATTTATTTCATTTTTAATTTCGTTATTAATTTAGTGTTTTTGTATTTTTATAAGTCCAAAGCAAGAATGAACTTCGAGATGCGAAAAGACGAAAAACGGTGCAAAGCAACGCATGGATAGACTTGACCTCCGGAGCTTGTTGCTAGGAAAACATGATCTTAACTTCTTTATTTAAGAAAACTTCATTCTTAACTTTTGAAACTGATTTAAAGATATTTTCAACGGTATATTATTTGCCCAAATATCACAAGATTTTCCCATCCAAATCAGCTGTCAAAATGCGAGAAGATGGTAGAGACAGCGTGCAGCAACGAGGAGGAGGAAGTGAGCAGGTCGAAGCCGCGGCGCCCTGACGAGCAGAAATTTTTTTAAAAAAATATGTTTCTTACCTGTTACTTGCACGTGAAGTTTTTGACTCTAGGATTCTAAAGCTCTATAAATTGGATCTTTTAAGGCTCAAATAAGCACTTATTAAGTCTTTTGAGAACTAATTTATCTTAAGGAGAGTAGCCACAAAAGATTTTAAGGAGCTAAAGAGATTTTGGAGGATCGAAGACTGAAGTCTCGACAAAACTTAGTTTTTTCTCTTCCTTTACTCTTCTTTTACTTTCTTGCAATATTGATGATGGTGAAACTCTTTTGTTTTATGTTTTCTTGAATTAGCATGAACTAAATTAGCTTTTCTAGGATTGCAATGGAACTTAACATGTAGTTTGAATTATTTTATTCTCTTGCCTGATTTAATGGTATTTGATGTTGTTTATTCAATTTTATGCTTAATGCTTCTAATTGTTTGGTCACCAATTAGATTGATTTGGTAACCCAAATACAACTTGACAGAGAAAGTTTAGTGTTAGACATAAATTGAATAACATGTGTTTCATATTCATTTATTGTGATGAGTTGAGTTGCATGTAGGATAGAAATATACTTACGCGTCATTTGTAACCAATTTTAGAGTCTAAGCTTAATGAGTTTCTCTTTAATTCAATTATCATAGATGTAGACACCTAATTTTGTCCGGACCACTAAAATAAGTATGTTTTCTTCCTAAATTGATGCTTTCGAGTGTAAAAAGACTGTTTTCATCTTGCAGGTGGTACTCCGAGACTTAGTTTAAGAGGGCGAGCATAAAAAGTCAAACTTGAAAAAGTCAACCCCAGAAAAAGTCAACCCCAAAAAAGTCAACCCCAGAAAATAAACTACTGAAAAAGTCAACCCACTTTCAAAATCAAGATTTTAAGTTCAATTGAAAAATGGCGAATTTTTTTTGATAATCCGAGGTCTACATTGAAAGATATGGAGTTCGGAAGTTGGCATTTGGAGATTCAGTAGAAAGAAAACCCTAATCCGAGAAATTTGGGGAAAAGTGCTTAAACGATCAAATTGGTCGAAATTGAAGGTTCCAAATGAAAGATAAGCATTGAATACGGGTAATGGAGAAGCCACTTTCAAGAAAAACCGAAAGAAAAGTCAATCCGGGAGAAAATCGAGAATTAGGGTTTTTAGTGGATTTCGGTGAAATCGGGAAGAATCATAGAAATGGCCCGACTTGGAAAGACCAAAGCCCCAAATGGATGAGGAATGATTAAAAAAGGATAGCCCAAGGCTCAGTTTGAAGAAAATCTGAAAATCGGACTTGTTTTGAGCAAAACCGGGTTTCGAAGGCAAAATGGCAAAATTGGAAAATTTGGGAAAAATAGAAAATGGACTCCGAAAATTCTGAAAATTTGTCAATTTCATTTTTAAATCATTTGAAAGATATTGGCAAAAGAAAATCTTGATTTGGAGTTCGTTTGCAAAATGTCCAAATCCAGGCTTCTTATGTAGTAATTCAAAAAGGAAAATCCCGGAAAAATAGCAAATGAACTCCAAATCTTCTGAAATTTTGCAAATCTAATTTTTAAATTATTTGGAAGAGATTGGAGAAATAAAATCTTGATTCGGAGTTCGTTTGCAAAATGGCCAAATCCCGGGCCTCTAATGCAATAATTCAAAAAGATAAATCTCGAAAAAATAGCAAATGGACTCCAAAAATTCTAAAATTTTGAAAATCTCATTTTAAAATTATTTGGAAGATATTGGCGAAATAAAATCTTGATTCGGAGTTCGTTTGCAAAATGGCCAAATCCCGGGCCTCCTATGCAGTAATTCAAGCCGATAAATCCCGAAAAAATACCAAATGAGCTCCAAAAATTATGAAAACTTCCAGATCACACTTTTAAATTATTTGGAAGAGATTGGTGAAGAAAAATATTGATTTGGAGCTCGTTTAAAAAATGATAAAATGTAGGGGCATAAAAGGGCATTTTTGGAAGAAAAAATCCAAATAAATAGCAAACAGACTCGGATAATTTTTAAACTTCCAGAACTCAATGTTTTATTATTTTGGAAGTATTAAAAAAAGAAAAATTGAATTTGGAGTTCGTTTGATATTTATTTGCGTCCGAAGGGCAAAACGGTCATTTCACTCAAGCAATCGAAAAGGGCTTCTTTGGGCCTTTCAAAAAATCAGAGTTGGGCTGGTTAAGAGAAGTGCTGGCTTGCCCAGGCCCAAAGGAAGGAGGAAGCTTCTGATTTTTCAATCAAAAGGCTAAATATCAAGAGTTAGTTAGAGATTCTCTTTGATCAAGCCATGGTGGTTAAGCCATATAGGCCAAGAGAGATGTCAACATTATTCTTGAACAGCTGTAATTTGAGAGAGCTGAGATGCTAATCTAAAGGTGATAATTTCATGATTTTTCACCTTGAATTATTAGCCATTTGATGGAAAATTGGTTAAAAAAAATGACAACATCCTTGCATGTTATTAGGGGGTTTCGGCCAGCTCTAGGAGGGAGGCAGAAAATTCATTTTTTCATTTCATTTTGCTGAGTTCTTTTGGTATTCACTTAGTTATTTCTCTCCTTGTTTGAAAGCAAAAAAGAAAAGTTTAGAAAAGAAAGGAAAGTTTGAAGAGATAAAGCTTGAAAGATAGCTTCTTGAGGTTGCTCTTGAGCACCAACTCTTGCACTTTCTTGATTTTCCATTCTTGATTTTCCTATTTTGATTTCTATTTGGTGAGTTTCCATTTTAAATAAATGTTTTTTATTGTTCTTTTTAAGTTATTCCTTCATCTCTTTCTTAAATATGTTTTTTACAATTTTTTTTTATATTATACTCACCATGGCCAAATGGCCTACATTATTTATTTAAGTTGCTGTTTTGGTTTATTTTATCATATTGTTTATGTTATTTTCTTTAATTTTGATGTTTTAAATGTTATGTTACTTCATATTTTTGAGTTATATTTTAATTTGGTTGCTTTGTTTGTTGCCATTTATGTTTTAAATATCATGTTTTTGCATTTTTATTTTCTGTTTTCATGATGTTTAAATTTGAGCATGTTTTAGATTTAGTATATCAAGTGTTTGTGAAAATGCTTGTGTGGTCTTTGCATGATTTGAGTTTTATACCTTAGTTGAGCATGTTTTAGATTTAGTATATTAAGTGTTTGTGAAAATGCTTGTGTGGTTTTTGCATGATTTAAGTGTTATATTTTAGTTGAGCATGTTAGTATACCAAGTGTTTGTGAAAATGCCATGCTTGTTGGAGCTTGAGGCCATTTGGCTACTCCATGTGTTTTGCATTGTGTGTTGCATTTTTGCCATGTTAGTTGGTAGGTTTTTGCATTTGTATGACATTTGATTTAGTTGAGCATGTTAGTATACCAAGTGTTTGTGAAAATGCCATGTTTGCTAGTCACATTATTCCATTCGGCCACCCTTGGAATTTTTGCATTTTATGTGCATTCTTGCCATGTTTGTTGATAGGTTAGCATTTGCATGATATTTGGTTGAGTTAATTTTTCAAGCATGCTTTGTGTTTGTGAAAATGCCATGCATATTTTAGTTATTAAGTTAGGTTTATTTGCCATGCATGTTCATGCATTTTAGGTCTAGGTCACTTTATGAATGCCATGCATTTTTTCATGACATTTAGGTTTAAATCCATGCATTTCATGCATTATGTTTGCTGTATTGTTTCATGCATTTCATGTTCATGCCACTTGAATAATGACTTGAGCCAATTAATGGTTCAAAGTCATGCTCTCTTGAGCACACTTGTGGAAAATTAAGTTTGTCAAGTTGATTATTCTACCTTTGTGATTTTTTTTTTTACTTAGCCAATTTTTATCTGACTTTCAAAAAGTCCTAGCTACTGTTTGTAAGTCATTTTATGAGTTTCAAATATTTTTACTTTGATTTTTAAATGATTTTATCAAAGGCAAAAATGTATTTTGGCTAAACAGTTTTTTCACCCTGTTTTCGTACTTTTTTGATTTTTCTGGGCATTCGCATTTAATCAAAAAATTAAGCCGATTATTTCCCGTATAGTTTTACGTGTCCTGAGTCTCCAGTATTTTTTTCAGAATTTTTTGAATTTTTAAAAATAGGATAAAAATCGTGGCTTAAAACTGGACAGTGGAGTCAGAATTGAATTTAAAGAAAAATCATTTTTCTGTTTTGGTTAAGTTACTTAGAGTGGGCTGATTAGGAGGGTTAGCTACTGACTTAGGGTAGATTCTACGCCTTTTTAAACTCTAAAAATGGTTTTTCAAGTCTCGGGTTAAGGGTAGTCAAGTCCGGATTTTTAAACTTAGGAAATTAGAGCCATTTAAAAAAAGATTTAGCCCAGTTTTTATTTTTAATTCAAGCTTTTCAAAATTGTTTTCAAACAATCACAAAGTATTTTGGTTTTAGAATATTTAATTTGACATATTTTCCTAAGGTAGCCGGATATCTTTTTAGATATACGGATTTCCTTAATTAAAGGAAAAAATACATTTCATGCATTGCATTTTCCATATTCATGCATTTTATATAATATGTGATTCTTGCTATGATAATTTCTATGATATTGTTATGATTTTGAGTTATGTTATATTGTTTATTATATGATTTGGCATATTTCATGATATCCTATGCTTTTTATTTAATTATTTTTTTTGTCATATTATTTAGCATATACTATGTTCATGCATTATTATTTTCATTTTTATTTTCATGCATATTATATGATAGCATTATTTCATATTCCATCTCATTTAATTTATATGCCATATCATTCATGTTTGCCATGTCATTTAAATTATTTCATTTCATATAGAATATGTTATGTTACTTAGGTTATTTTATTTCATTTAGAATATATCATATGACTTAGGATATTGCATCTCATATAGAATATACTATATTACCTAGGTCATTTCATTTTATTTATAATATGTCATATAACATAGGATATTTTATTTCATTTAGAATATGCTAAGGCATTTATTTCATTTCATTTAGAATATGCTAAGGCATTTACATTATATGATATCATTTAGGAAGCATTATATTATTTAGATTTTGCTATGTCATTTTATTTATGTTATGCATATACATATTCATATCTTTTAAAATATTTTCAAAAGGATAATGATTTTTCAATAAAAAATAAAGATATTCCCGAGTTAAAATAATTCATGAGTTCTCTACCGGGTTTGCTGGAGGGAATATCATCAATTATCATTAATAAAAGAATATCTTTCTTTCAAAAAAGAGAATGATTCGGAAAGTTTTCCAAAATTAATAAAAATTTCTATATTTTGCCACATTTGTTGGGGAATATAGGAAAATTTTGAATTTATAAATTTCGGATCATTTTCAATAAAAAAAAGGAATTATTTTTCTTTAAATTGGGAATTAACTTGAAATACTAAATTTAAAACCAATTTTTACCGAGACTTGAGATAACACACGATTAGTAAGGTACCGATTTATACGAGCGTTGTGGGGGTGCTAATCCTTCCCCACACGTAACCGACTCCCGAACCCGCTTCTTTGATTTGTCTGGTTTAAAACGCAGACTTGAAATTGGTTTTTAAAATTTTTTAATTAATTTTTAAAATATTTCATAAAACCGGTTTTAATAGGTGGTCGATCACACCTAGCTAAAAAAGATTGGTGGCGGCTCCATGTCTTTTTCAAGGTCATTTTCAAAACCTTCATTTTTCTAGAGGAATTAAGTCAACTTTTCCTCGGGTTTTTTTAATATCACGCTTAACGAATAATAAAGTATTGCGATGAGACTCGTTATTTTTTAGGTTGCGACAGCTTGGCGACTCCACTGGGGACTATTAGAGAGTCAGGCCAAGAATTAGTCATGTGTTATCAAAGTCTCGGTTTTGTTGGTTTAATTGGTATTTAATTTTAATTCTCATATTTTTAAAATAAAAGAGAATTTTGAAAATAAAAAAATGTTTTAATATGTCCATATACATGTGCATTCACATTATTATTTGTTCTCTGGTTATTTTGTTGCGTATTTATATGTTTGCTTGACTGATGCTTTACATTGTTTGATTTTAGTGGGGTATTTAGAATAAGGGTTGTAGAATAGGTGGTAACAGGTTTGTTTTGTTCCTCCGCACACACTGTATTTGCATTTGCATAACATGAATCCTCTACCCGGGTTCCGTCCTTTTAAGTGGGAGTAAAGTAACTACGCCTTCGTGATTGATCCTCCGTATGGGCTAGTGAAACACTTCCGGAGTATAAAGTACCTAATGCCTTCGTGATAATCCTCCGTACGGGCATAGGAAAATATACTCTAACGAATTGAACCCGCTTTTATCGGGGTGCCTTACTAGCCTTCACCGGCAACAGTGAGGAACAATTCGGGGCCTTAGAACCGATTCACCTTCATATAGTGAACCTAGGCGAAGCCATGCCGAATTTCTGTTAGATACCCGAAGTTTAAGAACACATGGAGGAACATTTCCAACCTCTTACCATCTTTCTATATGTTAGATACAAATTGGGTGATGATGAACGAACATCATATCGCTCGTATTTTTTCCCAACGGCGTCGTAATGCCGAAGCTCTGTTTAAATTTTTGGGATAATTTTTTTTTTAAAAAGCATGTTGTTATTTATGTTATATTTGTGAATTCATTTCCTTACTAATCTATTTCTTTCAGTTTTCTTTTCTTTAACATGCATCATAGACATCATCATACACTTGAAGTTTATTGGCCTCGGGATAGCTATCAACCCAAAGGACTTTCATGGAGGGCCAGGTAATTTCAGTGATAGAAGATCATGCAGTAGTCAGGGCACGACCGAAAAAAGATTTGAGGGAGGATGGTGATTGCCTCAAGAAAGATTATGTGTCAGTATTGCCGGATAGGGTCAAAGTGAATCCTAGACAGAATAATCTCCGAGGGTTAGCCGACATTTGGAATCAGTGGAATGTATCAGAGAAAGAAGCCTTCACTCAGAAATATGGAGACATAGCACTCTTAATTCCGATTCAGGTCAATATTGGGTTGATTCAGGCTATGGTACAGTTTTGGAATCCTGCTTATAGATGTTTCACTTTTAACAAGGAGGATATGACACCACTGATCGAAGAATATTCGACACTGTTACGTATTGAATGTCCTAATCCTGATCGGGTGTATTTGAAGGAAATGAAACCTTCAGGTCTTAAGAAGAAAGTGGCTAGGATCACGGGAATGGATACAACATGGGTTGAGAGTCATGTGGACACAAAGCAGAAAAATGGGTGCATTCCGTGGGAAACTCTCCGACAGTTGATATTGGGTTGTTCCGACAAAGTAAAAGCTAGGGACATCTTCGCTCTAGCCATCTACGGGTTAATCATATTCCCGAAGATATTGGGTCATGTGGATATAGCCGTGTTTGACTTCTTTGAAAAGTTGGAACAGAAGATCAACCCATCTCCGGCCATCATAGCTGAAACTATCCGATCCCTAAATTTTTGTAAAAGGGCAGGACAAGAGAGGATCAAGGGGTGTGTACAACTCCTTTATATTTGGATTCAAAGTCACTTTTGGAAGATAGAAAATGTTTCCTTCAAACCGTACATGAAGACTTTAGTTCCGATTAGGGAATTCCTTCAAAATGATTGGCCTAAAGACGGGTGTAGACACCTAATTTTGTTCGGACCACTAAACAAGTATGATTTCTTCCTATATTGATGTTTCCGAGTGTAAAAAGACTGTTTTCATCCTGCAGGTGGTACTCCGAGACTTAGTTTAAGAGGGCGAGCACAAAAAGTCAAACTTGAAAAAGTCAACCCCAAAAAAAGTCAACCTCGAAAAAGTCAACCCCAGAAAGTCAACTACTAAAAAAGTCAACCCACTTTCAAAATCAAGATTTTAAGTTCAATTGAAAAATGGCCAAAGAATTTTGATGATTCGAGGTCTACATTGAAAGATATGGAGTTCGGAAGTTGGGATTTGGAGATTCAGTAGAAAGGAAACCCTAATCCGAGAAATTTGGGGAAAAGTGCTTAAACGATCAAATTGGTCAAAATTGAAGGTTCCAAATGAAAGATAAGCACTGACTACGGGTAATGGAGAAGTCACTTGCAAGAAAAACTGAAAGAAAAGTCAATCCGGGAGAAAACCGAGAATTAAGGTTTTTAGTGGATTTCGGTGAAATCGAGAAGAATCACAGAAATGGCCCGACTTGGTAAGACCAAAGCCCCCAATGGATGAATAATGATTAAAAAAGGATAGCCCAAGGCTCAGATTGAAGAAAATCTGAAAATCAGACTTGTTTTGAGCAAAACCGGGTTTCGGAGGCAAAAAGGCAAAATTGCAAAATTTGGGAAAAATAGCAAATGGACTCCGAAAATTCTGAAAATTTGTCAATATCATTATTAAATCATTTGAAAGAGATTTGTAAAAGAAAATCTTGATTCGGAGTTCGTTTGCAAAATGGCCAAATCCCGGGCTTCTTATGAAGTAATTCAAAAAGGAAAATCCCAGAAAAATAGCAAATGAGCGCCAAATCTTTTGAAATTTTGCAGATATCATTTTTAAATTATTTGGAAGAGATTGACGAAAGAAAATCTTGATTCGGAGTTCGTTTACAAAATGGCCAAATCCCGGGCCTCTTATGCAATAATTCAAAAAGATAAATCCCGGAAAAATAGCAAATGGACTCCAAAAATTCTGAAATTTTGCAAATATCATTTTTAAATTATTTGGAAGAGATTGGGAAAATAAAATCTCAATTCAGAGTTCGTTTGCAAAATGGCCAAATCCCGGGCCTCCTATGTAGTAATTCAAGCCGCTAAATCCCGAAAAAATACCAAATGAGCTCCAAAAATTATGAAAACTTCCAGATCACACTTTTTAATTATTTTGAAGAGATTGGTGAAGAAAAATCTTGATTTGGAGCTCGTTTAAAAAATGGTAAAATGTAGGGGCATAAAAGGGCATTTTTGGAAGAAAAAATCCAAATAAATAGCAAACAGACTCGGATAATTTTGAAAACTTCCAGAACTCAATATTTTATTATTTTGGTAGTATTACAAAAGAAAAAATTGAATTTGGAGTCCGTTTGATATTTATTTGCATCCGGGGGGCAAAATGGTCATTTCACCCAAGCAACCGAAAAGGGCTTCTTTGGGCCTTTCAAAAAATCAGAGTTGGGCTGGAAAAGAGAAGTGTTGGCTTGCCCAGGCCCAAAGGAAGGAGGAAGCTTCTGATTTTTCAATCAAATGGTTAAAAATCAAGAGTTAGTTAGAGATTCTCTTTGATCAAGCCATGGTGATTAAGCCACATAGGCCAAGAGAGATGTCAACATTATTCTTGAACAGCTGTAATTTGAGAGAGCTGAGATGCTAATCTAAAGGTGGTAATTTCATGATTTTTCACCTTGAATTATTAGCCATTTGATGGAAAATTGGTTGCAAAAAAAATGACAACATCCTTGGGCAATATGAGGGGGTTTCGACCAGCACTTGGGAGGGGGTCAGAATTTCATTTTTTCATCTTCATTTTGCTGAGTTCTTAGAGTTTTTACTTAGTTTTTCTCTTCTTGGTTGAGAGCAAAAAAGAAAAGTTTAGAAAAAAAAGGAAAGTTTGAAGAGATAAAGCTTGAAAGATAGCTTCTTGAGGTTGCTCTTGAGCACCAACTCTTACACTTTCTTGATTTTCTATTCTTTTTTTTGCTATTTTGATTTCTATTTGGTGAGTTTCCATTTTAAATAAATGTTTTTTATTGTTCTTTTCAAGTTCTTCCTTCATCTCCTTCTTAAGTATATTTTTTACATGTTATTTTTTACAATAAACTCACCATGGCCAAATGGCCTACATTATTTATTTAAGTTGCTGTTTTGGTTTATTTTATCATATTGTTTATGTTATGTTATGTTATTTTATGTTATTTTCTTTGATTTTGATGTTTTAAATGTTATGTTACTTCATATTCTTGAGTTACATTTTAATTTGGTTGCTTTGTTTGTTGCCATTTATGTTTTAAATATCATGTTTTTGCATTTTTAATTTTCTATTTTCATAATGTTGAAATTTGAGCATGTTTTAGATTTAGTATATCAAGTGTTTGTGAAAATGCTTGTGTGGTCTTTGCATGATTTGAGTTTTATATCTTAGTTGAGCATGTTTTAGATTTAGTATATTGAGTGTTTGTGAAAATGCTTGTGTGGTTTTTGCATGATTTAAGTGTTATATTTTAGTTGAGCATGTTAGTATACCAAGTGTTTGTGAAAATGCCATGCTTGTTGGAGCTTGAGGCCATTTGGCTACTCCATGTGTTTGCACTGTGTGTTGCATTTTTTGCCATGTTAGTTGGTAGGTTTTTGCATTTACATGTCATTTGATTTAGTTTTGCATGCTAGTATACCAAGTGTTTGTGAAAATGCCATGTTTGCTAGTTACATTATGCTATTCGGCCCTCTTGGAATTTTTGCATTTTTTGTGCATTCTTGCCATGTTAGTTGATAGGTTAGCATTTGCATGATATTTGATTGAGTTTTTGGATTAAGCATGCTTTGTGTTTGTGAAAATGCCATGCATATTTTAGTTATTAAGCTAGGTTTATTTGCCATGCATGTTCATACATTTTAGGTCTAGGTTGCATTAAATGCCATGCAAGTTCATTTAGGTCTAGGTCACTTTATGAATACCATGCATTTTTTCATGACATTTAGGTTTAAATCCATGCATTTCATGCATTATGTTTGCTGTATTATTTCATGCATTTCATGTTCATGCCACTTGAATAATGACTTGAGCCAATTAATGGTTCAAAGTCATGCTCTCTTGAGCACACTTGTGGAAAATTAAGTTTGTCAAATTGATTATTCTACCTTTGTGATTTTTTTTTTTTACTTAGCCAATTTTTATCTAACTTTCAAAAAGTCCTAGCTACTGTTTGTAAGTCATTTTATGAGTTTCAAATATTTTTACTTTGATTTTTAAATGATTTTATCAAAGGCAAAAATGTGTTTTGGCAAAGCATTTTTTTCACCCAAAACTCGTACATCTCCGATTTTTCTGGGCATTCATCTTTAATAAAAAAAATTAAGCCGATTTGTTCCCGTGTAGTTTTACATGTCCTGAGTATCCAGTATTTTGTTCAGAATTTTTTGAATTTTAAAAAATAGGATAAAAAATCGTGGCTTAAAACTGAACAGTGGAGTCAGAATTGAATTTAAAGAAAATCATTTTTCTGTTTTGGTTAAGTTACTTAGAGTGGGCTGATTAGGAGGGTTAGCTACTGACTTAGGGTAGTTTCTAAGCCTTTTTAAACTCTAAAAATGGTTTTTCAAGTCTCGGGTTAAGGGTAGTCAAGTCCGGATTTTTTAAACTTAGGAAATTAGAGCCATTTAAAAAAAGATTTAGCCCAGTTTTTATTTTTTAATTCAAGCTTTTCAAAGTTGTTTTCAAACAATCACAAAGTATTTTGGTTTTAGAATATTTAATTTGACATATTTTTCTAAGGTAGCCGGATATCTTTTTAGATATACGGATTTCCTTAAAAAAAGGAAAAAAATACATTTCATGCATTGCATTTTTCATATTCATGCATTTTATATAATATGTGATTCTTGTTATAATAATTTCTATGATATTGTTATTATTTTGATTTATATTTTTTGATGTTATATGGTTTTGAATATGGTTTTGAATATTTCATGATATCCTATGCTTTTATTTAGTTATTTTTATTTAGCATATACCATGTTCATGCATTATTATTTTTATTTTCATGCATATTATATGATAGCATTATTTTATTCCATGTCATTTAAATTATATGCCATATCATTCATTTTTGTCATGTCATTTAAATCATTTCATTTCATTTAGGATATATTATGTCATCTTGAATATTTTATTTCATTTAGATTATATCATATGACTTAGGGTATTGCATTTCATGTAGAATATATTATATTACCTAGGTCATTTCATTTCATTTAGGATATATTATGTCATCTAGAATATTTTATTTCATTTAGATTATATCATATGACTTAGGGTATTGCATTTCATGTAGAATATATTATATTACCTAGGTGATTTCATTTCATTTAGGATATATTATGTCATCTAGAATATTTTATTTCATTTAGATTATATCATATGACTTAGGATATTGCATTTCATATAGAATGTATTATGTTACATAGGTCATTTAATTTCATTTAGAATATATCATATAGCTAAGAATATTTCTTTTCATTTTAGAATATGCTAAGGCATTTACACTATATCATATCATTTAGGAAGCATTATATTATTTAGATTTTGCTATGTCATTTTATTTATGTCATGCATATACATATTCATATCTTTTAAAATGTTTTCAAAAGGATAATGATTTTTCAATAAAAAAATAAAGATATTCCCGAGTTAAAATAATTCATGAGTTCTCTACCGGGTTTGCTGGAGGGAATATCATCAATTATCATTAATAAAGAAATATCTTTCTTTCAAAAAAGAGAATGATTCGGAAAGTTTTCCAAAACTAATAAAAGTTTCTATATTTTGCCACGTTTGTTGGGGAATATAGGAAAATTTTGAATTTACAAATTCCGGATCATTTTTTGGAATTATTTTTCTTTAAATTGGGAATTAACTCGAAATACTAAATTTAAAACCAACTTTTTACCGAGACTTGAGATAACACACGATTAATAATGTACCGATTTATACGGGCGTTGTGGGGGTGCTAATCCTTCCCCGCACGTAACCGACTCCCGAACCCGCTTCTTTGATTTCTCTGGTTTTAAAACGCAGACTTGAAATTGGTTTTTAAAATGTTTTAATTAATTTTTAAAATATTTTATAAAACCGGTTTTAATAGGTGGCCGATCACACCTAGCTAAAAAAGATTGGTGGCGACTCCATGTCTTTTTTAAGGTCATTCTCAAAACCTTCATTTTTCTAGAGGAATTAAGTCGACTTTTCCTCGGTTTTTTTTAATGTCACGCTTAACGAATAATAAAGTCTTGCGATGAGACTCGTTATTTTTTAGGTTGCGACAACGGGAATGAAGAGAAATGGGTCAACATGTTCCGGAATCTAAAAGGGGAGATGGTGACTTGGAGAGCTCCATGGATGGTTCCTATGCCGATTATATACAAGTGTGGGGACAACCCGAGAGTTCCACTACTCGGAATTTGGGGGTCTGTGAGTTTTGCGCCTTTGTTGGTGCAAAGACAGGTTGAGTCCCGGTAATTGACATCCATGACTCATAATCTAGGATCTTCAGAGTTCACTTATGGGGGAGACGGATATTACGGAAAAGTGCGGGCAGCGATTGAAGCATGGAAGAAAACTCACCGGATAAAAGTGGCCAGATATGCCGACACCGTCACACCTGATTATCTGGTATGGAGGGAATTAAGGGTTAATGATAGACTATTGACATCAGATGGGGAGGAGGTCCAGTTCATGAATCCGCCACCGAGGGAAATGCCATTAGAGTTAGAAATTGTAAGAGCGAAATTTGAAAAAGAAAAGGCCCAGTTGAGCAAGGAGATTGCCCGACTGCAAGAAGAGCTTGAGGACATGAAAGATAGGGAATCAGCTCGGGAAAAAGAGAAGGAACAAATTAAGAGAGAAAGGGACACTGTTAAGGGCGATCTTCGAGAATTACATTTGGAGAACAAGAGGTATCGCTTTGAGCTCAGATTTGAGGGGACTCTCAAAACTTCAGGGGAGTGGGAACATGAGGTCAAAAACCTCAAGAAAGAGAATAACTACTGGAAGGAGAAAGCAAAACACGAGGAAGCCCGAGCAAATCAACTGGAGAAACAAGCTAGGGAAAGCTTACACGACGATGCTTCTGGTGACACGTCAAAGGGTCGTGAACAAGTAAGGATCAGATGGAAGAGCAAGGCAATCAAAAGAGGACAGTGAAGAAGGTCCAGAATCCGAGGGAATTACCAGTGTTTTGTAATAGTTTTTAGGAGAGATAGGTTATTATGTTGTCTAAAGCAGGGATCTTTTCTTTAATGTATTTAGTTCTAGGAAATCAATAAAAGACCGTTTGGTTGGAATTATCCCGTGGCCAATACTTTAAATGCATTCATTATTCACTAATTCTTTCTTTTATATTTTATTTGTTCATAATCATTTATTCATTTATTCTTTATAAATCGTTCATACACTTAGTCATTTGTTGGTCCATTCATTTATTCATTATATGTTCATACACTTAGTCATTTACTTAGTTGTTCAATCATTAACACCGATTCATTCCTACATTCATTCATTTATTCATTTATTAATTTTTTATAAAATAAAATAAGAAATGTGTCAATAATTTCTAATCCATGGTTTTTAAAAAATAAAGGTACAATTGGTCGCACTCAGAAAGAACCAGATTTCCAACACTCTTACAATACTCAGTCTCGAACAAAAGCCATGGAAAACGATCAGCTTGCCAAAATTGAGAGAATGGAAAGAATCCAGAAAGAAATACAAGAACAGTTGACTAAGTCTCAAGAGGAGACACGAGAATAGATGACAAAGCTCATGGAGATGATGAGCACTATGATGAAGCAGAAGTGGCCCGGAGAGAATTCAGTTGCTAGAATGGGGGCAGTGAATCAGGAGGATAGACCAGAAGTGGTACATAGAAATAGCCAGACATCCCACCCTGTGGGAAATGAAATCCCAACTGGGGCAGCATCCTACATCTACATCCAGCCGGCGGCCGAAGCACAGAATTTTGGTCCAAAAAGGGGTAACATCGGAGTTGATCCAATTAAGGTTGAGGTTCCAGACTTTGAAGAAATGGCAGAGAAGGAAAGGGCCAAAATGACTGAACTAAAGAGGGTCGAAACTGCTGAATCTGAGAAGAAATATAAGTTGTTGGAAGAAAGGCTAAGAGCAGTGGAAGGAGCAGAGTTGTTTGGCAGTCTAGATGCCAAAGAGATGAGCTTGGTACATGATCTAATAATTCCACCGAAGTTCAAAGTACCAGATTTTGAGAAGTATAATGGGATCACCAACCCATCGGCTCATCTGACTATGTACTGTAGAAGGATGACAGGGCATGAGGATAATGAAAAATTGCTTATTCATTGCTTCCAGGACAGCTTAACAGGGTCAGCCACCCGATGGTACAACCAATTTAGTCGTACCAAGGTTCGTTCATGGACGGATTTGGTCAGGGCTTTTATGGAGTATTATAAGCACGTTTCTGATATGATACCGGATAGGCTGTCATTACAGAACATGGAAAAGAGGTCCAATGAGACCTTCAAGAAGTATTCACAGAGGTGGAGGGATCTGGCCACACAAGTGCAGCCCCCTTTAACCAACAAAGAAACCACAATGCTTTTTCATCAACACATTGAAAGCACCTTATTATGACAGATTGGTGGGAAATGCTACCAAAGATTTTGCGGATATGGTAATATCTGGAGAAATGATTGAGTCAGCTATTAAAAATGGAAAGATGGAAGGGGGTGAGTCTGCTACCCCGAAGAGAGCTTTTCCTACAAAGAAAAAGGAGGAAACCCATGCAATAAGCTTCAACCAATACCTTTATATACCTCCTACACCATACACGCCACTGAGGCCTTATACCCCTACCACACCTTATGCACCTCCGACACCTTACACACCATACCCGGGGTATAATCCTTATTGCCCCAATATCAACCACCTTACCCAAAACCCATTCCCCTACACCAATATACCACAACAGCCATTCCCAACTGGCATATCCCCTCAAATCACCCTTCCTAGAAATGTTGTTCCAAACACATAAGGGCCTGCGCGTAATGACCAACGTTCACCAAGGAATGATCTAAAAGCCCAATTTGATCCGATTCCCACTACCTACGGTGATCTATATCCAAAACTGTTGCAGGGTCAACTTGTTGCACCCGTGTACCTAAAACCTTTGACACCTCCATATCCAAGATGGTACAATGCAAATACCAACTATGCATACCATGCGGGAATCCAAGGACATTCAATTGAAGATTGTTTGGCCTTCAAAAAGAAAGTCCAAAGCCTGATTAATGATGGGGTTGTGAAGTTTGGATAAAAAAAATGGGCCGAACATAGCTGGAAATCCATTGCCCAATCATGCTGGGAATCAGGTGAATGCAATATTGACCGGAGGGATAGAAGATTAAAAAGGGATATTGGGGAGGTTAAGACTCCGATGATGACAATATGGGCTGAAATAGTCAAGGCAGGATTGGTGGAAGGTACGAAAGGTCTGAAAATGGTTGCAAGAAGGGTGCATAATTGGTGCCCGTTCCATAAAGTTGAAGGCCATTATATACAGAACTACGGGGACTTTCGGGTTAAACTCCAAAAGATGATGTATAGTGGGTAGCCCAGTTCTATGAGGAGATAGAAGGGGAAATAGAAGTCATTGAAAATACATGTGGCTATGGGATAGGAAGACCCCTAATCATCTACTATGATGAACCGAAGGAAAAAGTTATGCCAGCCATGGAAGAAAATGCGCCCAAATCAATCATTGATTTACCTGTTTCCTTTCCATACAAGGAAAACAAGGCTACACCATGGAAATATGACTGCAGCATGGTTATGCCCAGGTCTTCAGGCCAGCAGGATATTACAGGTGTGGGGCATTTAACCCGAAGCGGGATGTGTTATGCTCCGGAGGTCGTTGAACAAGGGGTAGCAGGGAAAGACAGAGGAATTGATAAAGGGAAGAAGGTCTTCGAGCCAATCCATATTGAGATGGATTTGCCAAAGGAAACAGAGAGGGGATCAGCCCCGGTTAACAGAATCAAAGAGCCAGTATGTGAGAAGGAAGCTTGTGAGTTCTTGAAATTTATAAAGCATAGTGAATATAGCGTGGTTGAACAACTGCAACGTCAACCAGCTAGGATCTCAATCTTATCCTTGCTTTTAAATTCAGAACCAAACAGAAATGCTTTGTTAAGAGTATTAAATCAAGCATACGTGGCTAATAATATATCAGTGGAAAAGTTGGATAGGTTGGTGGGAAACATTGCAGCTGATGACTACATATTTTTTAGCTATGTGGAGATACCACACAATGGTATTGGATCAACAAAAGCTCTCCATATAACCACCACTTGTAAGGGGCACATATTACCGAGGGTCCTTTTGGATAATGGTTCTTCACTAAATGTGATGCCTTTAGCAACCTTATCCAAGTTACCAGTAGATTTATCCTATATGATACCAAGTTGCACGGTGGTCAGAGCTTTTGACGGAATAAGGAGGGAGGTTATGGGAACTATTGAAGTTCCTCTGGAAATAGGCCCGTGCACATATACAGTGAATTTCCAGGTTATGGATATCAATCCATCTTATAACTGCTTGTTGGGAAGTCCATGGATACATTCAGCTGGGGTTGTACCCTCGTCTCTTCACCAGAAACTAAAATTTGTGATGAAGGAAGACATAATAGCCTCTACATCCACTGAATCTCCTTATGTGGAGCCGAATGAAGAGGCCGTGGAGTGTTCTTTTCGGTCTTTGGAATTTGTAAATGCAGTTTTTGTCGCTGAAGGACAGAAAATTCCAAAACCGAAGCTGTCAAAGAACACACGGCTGGGGGTAAGAACCACCGTAGGAAAAGGTTGCAGGGCTGGAAAGGGTCTCGGGAAATATCTTCAGGGCCTAGGATATCTTTCGAAGGCCCATGAGAAAAGAAGACAAGTTGAAAAGAACCGACAAAGGAGGATGGCCCGTCTTACGGGTATGGATATTGAGTGGGAGCCTATGATATTCCCACCTATCCTTCACAGCTTTCGCTCAGCCGGTTCTCTGTTCGGAGAAAAGAATTCTGATGATGTGCTTGTAATGATAGAGAAAGCCTTCAAGAGATTCCAAGTTAATAGTGATGAGCAGATGTATGATGTGGAGATCTGCACGACCGAGAAAGACAGGATTGAAAGAGAGAGTACTAGCTGGATGGTGCGACCTTGTCCACCAGGATATAGACTAACCAACTGGAGTGCGACTGAGTTGCCCATAGTCTTTAAGTCTATTCCAAAGTAATACTTTTAAGAAAGCAATCTTAATTATCTTTACCTAGAGATATTAAGAGTTTTTTCTGTAATGGGCTTTTTAAACATTTTCATTCAATAAATAACAAGCACAATGCATTATCCATATTGATGTGTCCATATTCTTTCATTTTTATTATTTATTTTGTTTTCATTATATATTTTCCTATATTGTTTCTTCTCTACCATTTACAGGTGTACGGATGCGGAATATGAGGACCCTCATGTCAGTAATTTTGAAAGACCCATTTGCACGGGTGATTTTGAGGCTAATGAAGATACTGAGGATTATGGTCTACCTTCGGATCTATTGAGGAAAATAGAACAAGAAGAAAAGCAAGTACTTCCTCATAAGGAGTTATTGGAAACAATAAATCTGGGAAATGGTGAAGAAATAAAAGAAGTCAAAATTGGAACTTCATTGTCACCATCAATAAAAGGTGAATTGATGGCTTTGCTCCAGGAGTATGTGGATGTATTTGCATGGTCTTACCAAGATATGCCAGGGTTAGATCCGGATATTGTGGTTCATAAGCTCCCTTTGAGGCCAGAATGCAAGCGAATTCAGCAAAAGTTGAGAAGAATGAGGCCTGATATGCTGTTAAAGATAAAAGATGAGGTGAAGAAACAATTTGATGCTGGATTCCTAGAGGTGGCAAAATATCCAGAATGGGTGGCAAATATTGTTCCAGTACCGAAGAAGGATGGCAAGGTGCGGATGTGCGTTGATTATCGAGATTTGAACAAGGCCAGCCATAAAGATAATTTCCCTTTACCCCACATTGATACTCTGGTGGATAATACGGCAAAAATTTCTTTATTTTCTTTCATGGACAGATTCTCAAGATACAATCAGATCAAGATGGCACCGGAAGATATGAAGAAAACCACATTTGTTACAATGTGGGGAACTTTCTACTACAAAGTAATGCCATTTGGGTTGAAGAATGCGGGGGCAACATACCAGAGAGCCATGGTGACCTTGTTTCATGATATGATGCATAATGGAATTGAGGTCTACGTTGATGATATGATTGCAAAGTCACAAGGAGAAGAGGAGCATATTGCAAATCTGAAGAAGCTCTTTGAACGATTAAGGAAATTTAGACTCAAGCTAAATCCGACAAAATGCACTTTTGGAGTCACCTCAGGGAAGTTGTTGGGTTTTGTCGTCAGAAAAAGAGGAATTGAGATTGACCCGGATAAAGTGAAGGCCATTCAGAATTTGCCACCACCTCAAACTCAAAAGGAAGTAAGAGGCTTTCTGGGGAGATTGAATTACATTGCTCGATTTATTTCACAGTTAACCGACAAATGTGATCCAATATTTAAGTTACTTCGAAAACGTGATCCAGGAGAATGGGACGAAGGGTGTCAGATTGCTTTTGAAAAGGTTAAGCATTATCTATCAAACCCACCAGTATTAATGCCACCTATTCCGAATAAACCAATGATACTGTATTTATCAGTATTTGAAAGATCCATGGGTTATGTTTTGGGGTAGCTTGATGAAACTGGAAAGAAAGAACAGGCAGTTTACTACCTCAGCAAGAAGTTCACAGATTATGAGTTGAAATATTCGTCGGTAGAAAAGTTATGTTGTGCCTTAGCTTGGACTGCTCGAAGACTTAGACAGTATATGTTGTATCACACAACGTGGCTGATTGCCAAGCTGGATCCAGTCAAGTACATGTTGGAAGCACCTTCTTTGTCAGGGAGGATGGCAAGATGACAGGTTTTATTGTCAGAATACGACATTGTATATGTAAGTCAAAAAGCTATCAAGGGCAGTGCAGTGGCTGAATTCTTAGCAAGTCGGGCAGTGGAAGATTATGAGCCGTTGAACTTTGACTTCCCAGATGAGGATTTGATGTATGTGTCGCAAGCAGATGAGATTCCCTTGAAGAAGAAAGTATGGAAAATGTACTTCGATGGCGCATCTAATGCCATGGGGCATGGAATCGGTGCAGTGCTTATATCCCCAGAAGAAGATTTTTATCCTTTCACTACTAGATTGGATTTTGATTGTACAAACAATACTTCCGAGTATGAAGCATGTACTATGGGCCTTCGTGCTGCAGTGGACAGAAAGATCAAAGTATTGGAAGTTTACAGAGACTCAGCCTTGGTGATTTACCAGTTACGAGGAGAATGGGAAACCTGCGATACAAAGCTAATCCGATACCGAGAACTCATACTGAGTTTATTAAAGGAGTTTGAAGAAGTGAATTTCAACTACTTTCCTCGAGAAGAAAACCGGATGGCGGATGCTCTGGCTACTTTGTCATCAATGTTTAAAGTGAATGAAGGGGCGGAAGTTGTGCCGATCAAGATGAGCATATACGAGTTTCCTGCCCACTGTTTGAGTATCGAAGAAGAAGCAGATGGTCTCCCTTGGTATAATGACATCTTGCAGTACATCAAGAGTCAACAGTATCCAGAACAAGCAACAAAGAATGACAAGAGGACTTTGAGAAGGTTAGCAATGGGTTTTGTTCTAGATGGCGAGATTCTCTACAAGAAAGGGAAAGATCAAGTCCTATTGAGATGTGTCGGGTCCGACGAAGCTCGAAGAATCATAGAAGAGGTCCATGAAGGGATATGTGGCACCCATGCTAATGGTCACATGCTTGCTAAACAGATTATGAGGGCAGGTTACTATTGGCTGACAATGGAAGGAGATTGTATCAGTTATTCTAGGAAGTGCCATAAATGCCAGATTTATGCAGATAAGATTCATGTGTCACCCTTGCCTTTACATGTCTTGACTGCACCATGGCCTTTCTCAATGTGGGGAATGGATATGATCGGGCCTATTTCCCCGAAAGCTTCAAATGGACATCGTTTCATATTGGTGGCCATAGATTATTTCACAAAGTGGGTAAAAGCTGCGTCATATGCAAATGTAACAAAGTCGGTGGTATGCAGATTCATTAAGAAAGAAATCATATGCCGTTACGGGTTGCCAGCAAGAATTATTTCGGATAATGCTCTCAATTTGAACAATAAGATGATGAGAGAAGTGTGTACTCAATTCAAGATCACACATCATAATTCGGTACCTTACCGTCCGAAGATGAATGGCGTAGTAGAAGCAGCTAATAAGAACATCAAGAGGATTGTTGAGAATATGACCAATGTGTACAAAGATTGGCATGAGATCCTGCCTTTCGCTCTTCATGCATATCGTACTTCGGTCCGCACATCTATAGGGGCAACACCATTTTCTTTGGTATACGGGATGGAAGCAGTGCTACCTATTGAAGTTGAGATCCCTTCACTTCGGGTTTTGATGGAAGTTGGCCTAGAGGAAGCGGAATGGGTTAAAGCTCGTTATGAACAGTTGAATCTCATTGAGGAGAAAAGACTGAAAGCAATTTATCATGGGCAATTGTATCAGAAAAGGATGATTCGAGCCCACAACAAGAAAGTTTGTCCCAGACAGTTCCGAGAGGGAGAGTTGGTATTGAGGAAAATTCTCCCTATAGTGAAGGATCCGAGAGGAAAATGGGCTCCAAATTGGGAAGGACCTTATGTGGTAAAGAGAGCTTTTTCTGGAGGAGCATTGATTCTAAATCGGATGGACGGAGATGATTTTAGACATCCCGTAAATGCTGATGAACTGAAGAAGTATTATGCTTGAAAAAAAAGTGTGTGATGCTGTGCACATGAAAATTCGAATGATTCCAAGTGTAAAAATAGAAATTCTATATATCTATTTCCCTTGAGAATTGCTTTTCAAAGAGAATATTTATGTTTATGCTTGATATGATGAATGACCATCTTTCATATTCCTTTCACTAAGAAGAAATTATCCTTAGTCACCCTTTTGAGCCTTAGGAATTATTTCTTTCTTTAAACCTTGATCAGGGATCAGCCTCTACACTGGAGGGCAAATGAGAGGAAAGATAATCAAAAATCATGGCAAAAAGAAAGCCATCGAAAAATGTGGCAAATGAAAGCCAACAAAGCAAAAAAAATAAAAAAGGGAAGAAAGTGCAAAAAGGGACAAAAATTTCAAGATTGAGTTCTCCTCAAGAAGTGATCCTTGATCCAATTACCCTTAAACACATTTTAGGCCTATTTATCCTTTCTTTCTAAACTTAAACCTTGGCCTACATTACATGTTTTAAAAGTCCATTTTGATCAAGCATGGATATTTAATTTGAAAGGTTATTCTCAGAATTCATCCCATCTTTTGAATTGATATTTTTACCTTGGAAGCATTTAGAATTCTCAGATGCTGGGCGCCAAAAAAAAAATGAAAAAGGAGAGGTTTAAGCCGAAAACCCGCAAAGGGCGACTTAATACCGAACGAAGGACACTTGAGTTGAAAACCTACAAAAGGCGGCTCAAGTACTAATTAAAGTTTGAATCAATGCTCCGTGTAAAGGGGGAGAAAATATCTGACAATCAGAGGAAAGGGGAACAACTCAGTCTGATGTAACTACAGAAGTTAAAGGTTACCCAAGTGAATTGCTCGTTCAAGAGAAAGTTCAGATGGTTTGAAAAAGGAGCGGTCCAAGATATTCCGCATCTGGGGCATCTACAGCCTATAACCTTATATTTGTTTCTTATATCCTTAATATTTATTTTTACCATTTTTAAAACATTTCTTGCAATAAATTCTTATTATTCTTTTCATGACAATTTTTGCCTGATTCATATTCTCCTTCATATACTTTTGAGATGCATTATGGTTGTTATTAAATTGAATGATGATTAGTAATAAAAATATTTAAATAAAAGGATTTCAAAGTATTACTAAGGAATAGATTTAAATCTTGGGAAAGGTTTGGAAAGTTCACTAAGAAAAGAAAACAGTGAACGTGGTGGAGACTCCGTCGCGAAATCAGAAAATCTGTGAACTTCAGCGAGAGACAGAAGCTGAGACTGTTTGACAAGATATCTTGAGTGAAGAATTCCTTAAGTGGGGCATCAATGAACAATTGAAGACTCTGTCCTGAAGGCATATAATCTGTGAACCTCAAAGAAATCATGGATTAGAAAATATGGCACAATCATTCGATTGCATTTTAGGAAGCATACAAGCATTTGCAAAAGCATGGCATTCTCATCATTGCATTTAGCTAACAGTGCAGAAATCAGGGAAACTTGAACTTTCTCAAAGAGAACTCGTTTTGCTTCTCAAAATATTCAGACTCCGAGACCGCCATCGAGGTATTTCCTTCTGTTTTAAATCAAATTCATTTCGTTTATCAGACAAGTTGAACCTTGAAACTGTCGTCAAGGTATTTTCAAAACCATTTTTAAGACCCTCGGGCATAACTTTTTTAAATCACGGGTAAGGCTTTCGGGCACCATTCTTAAGACCTCCGGGCATAATTTTTCAAATCACGGGTAAGACCTTCCGGCACCATTTTTAAGACCTCCGGGCATAACTTTTTTTCACGGGTAAGGCCTACGGGCACCATTTTTAAGACCTCCGGGCATAACTTTTTTTTTCACGGGTAAGGCCTACGGGCACCATTTTTAAGACCTCTGGGCATAACTTTTTTTCACGGGTAAGGCCTCCGGGCACCATTTTTAAGACCTCCGGGCATAACTTTTTTTTTTTCACGGGTAAGGCCTACGGGTACCATTTTTAAGACCTCCGGGCAGAATTTTTCAAATCACGGGTAAGACCTCCGGGCACCATTCTTAAGACCTTCGGGCATAACTTTTTTTTTTCCACGGGTAAGGCCTACGGGCACCATTTTTAAGACCTCCGGGCATAATTTTTCAAATCACGGGTAAGACCTCCGGGCACCATTCTTAAGACCACCGGGCATAACTTTTTTTTTCTTTTTTTTCACGGGTAAGGCCTACGGGCACCATTTTTAAGACCTCCGGGCATAATTTTTCAAATCACGGGTAAGACCTCCGGGCACCATTCTTAAGACCTCCGGGCATAACTTTTTTTTTTCAAGGGTAAGGCCTACGGGAACCATTTAAAGACCTCCGGGCACCATTTTAAAGACCTCCGGGCACCATTTTAAAGACCTTCGGGCACCATTTTTAAGACCTTCGGGCACCATTTTAAAGACCTTCGGGCATAATTTTTCTTTTGAAAATTGAATTCGTTTCCTTAAGACGGGTCGAGCCTTGATTAGTCAGGGAACTCAATTTAAGGACAAATCTTCAATTTACAGCTTTTTTCAAAAACAAAAAAGGAAAATGAAAAAAAAGGAAAATTGATAAAATGATGAAAAAATAGAAAATGAAAAATGAAAAATGAATGAAGAAATGAAAAAGAAAACCCCTTTCCCTTTCCTTCACATGTGATTTCACTAACCGTACAAAATTAGTGTCGGTTTATCTTTGCCTGATTCCTGATTCTCAGCAATAGCCAAAGAGGGGCAGCTATAGACACTTAATTTTGTCCGGACCATTAAAACAGGTATGTTTTCTTCCTAAATTGATGTTTTTCGAGTGTAGAAAGACTGTTTTCATCCTGCAGGTGGTACTCCGAGACTTACTTTAAGAGGGCGAGCATAAAAAGTCAAACTTGAAAAAAAGTCAACCTCGGAAAAAGTCAACCTCGAAAAAGTCAACTATTAAAAAAGTCAACCCACTTTCAAAATCAAGATTTTAAGTTCAATTGAAAAATGGCAATTTTTTTTTGATAATCCGAGGTCTACATTGAAAGATATGGAGTTCGGAAGTTGGCATTTAGAGATTCAGTAGAAAGGAAACCCTAATCCGAGAAATTTGGGGAAAAGTGCTTAAACGATCAAATTGGTCGAAATTGAAGGTTCCAAATGAAAGTTAAGCACTGGCTATGGGTAATGGAGAAGCCAGTTGCAAGAAAAATCGAAAGAAAAGTCAATTCGGGGGAAAACCGAGAATTAGGGTTTTTAGTGGATTTCGGTGAAATCAGGAAGAATCACAGAAATGGCCTGACTTGGAAAGACCACAGCCCCCAATGGATGAGGAATGATTAAAAAAGGATAGCCCAAGGCTCCATTTGAAGAAAATCTGAAAATCAGACTTGTTTTGAGCAAAACCGGGTTACAAAGGCAAAAGGGCAAAATTAGAAAAATCGGGAAAAATAGCAAATGGACTCCGAAAATTCTGAAAATTTGTCAATTTCATTTTTAAATCATTTTAAAGAGACTGGAAAAAGAAAATCTTGATTCGGAGTTCGTTTGCAAAATGTCCAAATCCAAGGCTTCTTATGTAGTAATTCAAAATGGAAAATCCCAGAAAAATAGCAAATGAACTCCAAATCTTCTGAAATTTTGCAAATATCACTTTTAAATTATTTGGAAGAGATTGGAAAAATAAAATCTTGATTCGGAGTTCGTTTACAAAATGGCCAAATCCCGGGCCTCCTATGCAATAATTCAAAAATATAAATCCCGAAAAAATAGCAAATGGACTCCAAAAATTTTGAAATTTTGCAAATATCATTTTAAAATTATTTGGAAGATATTGGGGAATGAAAATCTTGATTCGGAGTTCGTTTGCAAAATGGCCAAATCCCGGGCCTCCTTTGTAGTAATTCAAGCCGATAAATCCCGAAAAAATACCAAATGAGCTCCAAAAATTATGAAAATTTCCAGATCACACTTTTAGATTATTTGGAAGGTATTGGTGAAGAAAAATCTTGATTTGGAGCTCGTTTAAAAAATGGTAAAATGTAGGGGCATAAAAGGGTATTTTTGGAAGAAAAAATCCAAATAAATAGCAAACGGACTCGGATAATTTTGTAAAATTCCAGAACTCAATGTTTTATTATTTTGGAAGTATTAAAGTAAGAAAAATTGAATTTGGAGTTCGTTTGATATTTATTTGCATCCGGGGGCAAAACTGTCATTTCACCCAAGCAACCGAAAAGGGCTTCTTTGGGCCTTTGAAAAAATCAGAGTTCGGCTGGAAAAGAGAAGTGCTGGCCTGGCCAGGCCCAAAGGAAGGAGGAAGCTTCTGATTTTTCAATCAAATGGCTAAAAATCAAGAGTTAGTTAGAGATTCTCTTTGATCAAGCCATGGTGATTAAGCCACATAGGCCAAGAGAGATGTCAACATTATTCTTGAACAACTGTAATTTGAGAGAGCTGAGATGCTAATCTAAAGGTGGTAATTTCATGATTTTTCAC
Source organism: Fremontodendron californicum (assembly GCA_030761205.1). Classification (NCBI taxonomy): domain Eukaryota; kingdom Viridiplantae; phylum Streptophyta; class Magnoliopsida; order Malvales; family Malvaceae; genus Fremontodendron; species Fremontodendron californicum. Next base: position 10,357,997 of record JAULJL010000037.1, read on the forward strand.
CTTGAATTATTAGCCATTTGATGGAAAATTGGTTACAAAAAAATGACAACATCCTTGCATGTTATTTGGGGGTTTCGGCCAGCTCTAGGAGGGAGGCAGAAAATTCATTTTTTCATTTCATTTTGCTGAGTTCTTTTGGTATTTACTTATTTTTTTCTCTCCTTGGTCGAAAGCAAAAAAGAAAAGTTTAGAAAAGAAAGGAAAGTTTGAAGAGATAAAGCTTGAAAGATAGCTTCTTGAGGTTGCTCTTGAGCACCAACTCTTGCACTTTCTTGATTTTCCATTCTTGTTTTTGCTATTTTGATTTCTATTGGGTGAGTTTCCATTTTAAATAAATGTTTTTTTTTTATTGTTCTTCTTAAGTTCTTCCTTTATCTCTTTCTTAAATATGTTTTTTACAATTTTTTTTATATTATACTCACCATGGCCAAATGGCCTACATTATTTATTTAAGTTGTTGTTTTGGTTTATTTTATCATATTGTTTATGTTATTTTCTTTGATTTTGATGTTTTAAATGTTATGTTACTTCATATTCTTGAGTTATATTTTAATTTGGTTGCTTTGTTTGTTGCCATTTATGTTTTAAATATCATGTTTTTGCATTTTTAATTTCTGTTTTCATGATGTTTAAATTTGAGCATGTTTTAGATTTAGTATATCAAGTGTTTGTGAAAATGCTTGTGTGGTCTTTGCATGATTTGTGTTTTATACCTTAGTTGAGCATGTTTTAGATTTAGTATATTAAGTGTTTGTGAAAATGCTTGTGTGGTTTTTGCATGATTTAAGTGTTATATTTTAGTTGAGCATGTTAGTATACCAAGTGTTTGTGAAAATGCCATGCTTGTTAGAGCTTGAGGCCATTTGGCTACTCCATGTGTTTTGCATTGTGTGTTGCATTTTTGCCATGTTAGTTGGTAGGTTTTTGCATTTGTATGACATTTGATTTAGTTGAGCATGTTAGTATACCAAGTGTTTGTGAAAATGCCATGTTTGCTAGTCACATTATTCCATTCGGCCACCCTTGGAATTTTTGCATTTTATGTGCATTCTTGCCATGTTTGTTGATAGGTTAGCATTTGCATGATATTTGGTTGAGTTTTTGGTTTAAGCATGCTTTGTGTTTGTGAAAATGCCATGCATATTTTAGTTATTAAGTTAGGTTTATTTGCCATGCATGTTCATGCATTTTAGGTCTAGGTCACTTTATGAATGCCATGCATTTTTTCATGACATTTAGGTTTAAATCCATGCATTATGTTTGCTGTATTGTTTCATGCATTTCATGTTCATGCCACTTGAATAATGACTTGAGCCAATTAATGGTTCAAAGTCATGCTCTCTTGAGCACACTTGTGGAAAATTAAGTTTGTCAAGTTGATTATTCTACCTTTGTGATATTTTTTTTTTACTTAGCCAATTTTTATCTGACTTTCAAAAAGTCCTAGCTACTGTTTGTAAGTCATTTTATGAGTTTCAAATATTTTTACTTTGATTTTTAAATGATTTTATCAAAGGCAAAAATATATTTTGGCAAAACAGTTTTTTCACCCTGTTTTCGTACTTTTCTGATTTTTCTGGGCATTCGCCTTTCATCAAAAAATTAAGCCGATTATTTCCCGTATAGTTTTACGTGTCCTGAGTCTCCAGTATTTTTTTCAGAATTTTTTGAATTTTTAAAAATAGGATAAAAATCGTGGCTTAAAACTGGACAGTGGAGTCAGAATTGAATTTAAAGAAAAATCATTTTTCTGTTTTGGTTAAGTTACTTAGAGTGGGCTGATTAGGAGGGTTAGCTACTGACTTAGGGTAGATTCTAAGCCTTTTTAAACTCTAAAAATGGTTTTTCAAGTCTCGGGTTAAGGGTAGTCAAGTCCGGATTTTTAAACTTAGGAAATTAGAGCCATTTAAAAAAAGATTTAGCCCAGTTTTTATTTTTAATTCAAGCTTTTCAAAATTGTTTTCAAACAATCACAAAGTATTTTGGTTTTAGAATATTTAATTTGACATATTTTCCTAAGGTAGCCGGATATCTTTTTAGATATACGGATTTCCTTAATTAAAGGAAAAAATACATTTCATGCATTGCATTTTCCATATTCATGCATTTTATATAATATGTGATTCTTGCTATGATAATTTCTATGATATTGTTATGATTTTGAGTTATGTTATATTGTTTATTATATGATTTGGCATATTTCATGATATCCTATGCTTTTTATTTAATTATTTTTTTTGTCATATTATTTAGCATATACTATGTTCATGCATTATTATTTTCATTTTTATTTTCATGCATATTATATGATAGCATTATTTCATATTCCATCTCATTTAATTTATATGCCATATCATTCATGTTTGCCATGTCATTTAAATTATTTCATTTCATATAGAATATGTTATGTTACTTAGGTTATTTTATTTCATTTAGAATATATCATATGACTTAGGATATTGCATCTCATATAGAATATACTATATTACCTAGGTCATTTCATTTTATTTATAATATGTCATATAACATAGGATATTTTATTTCATTTAGAATATGCTAAGGCATTTATTTCATTTCATTTAGAATATGCTAAGGCATTTACATTATATGATATCATTTAGGAAGCATTATATTATTTAGATTTTGCTATGTCATTTTATTTATGTTATGCATATACATATTCATATCTTTTAAAATATTTTCAAAAGGATAATGATTTTTCAATAAAAAATAAAGATATTCCCGAGTTAAAATAATTCATGAGTTCTCTACCGGGTTTGCTGGAGGGAATATCATCAATTATCATTAATAAAGTAATATATTTCTTTCAAAAAAGAGAATGATTCGGAAAGTTTTTCAAAATTAATAAATTTTTTTATATTTTGCCACGTTTGTTGGGGAATATAGGAAAATTTTGAATTTATAAATTCCTGATCATTTTCAATAAAAAAAATGAATTATTTTTCTTTAAATTGGGAATTAACTTGAAATACTAAATTTAAAACCAATTTTTACCGAGACTTGAGATAACACACGATTAATAAGGTACCGATTTATACGGGCGTTGTGGGGGTGCTAATCCTTCCCCACACGTAACCGACTCCCGAACCCGCTTCTTTGATTTGTCTGGTTTAAAACGCAGACTTGAAATTGGTTTTTAAAATTTTTTAATTAATTTTTAAAATATTTCATAAAACCGGTTTTAATAGGTGGTCGATCACACCTAGCTAAAAAAGATTGGTGGCGGCTCCATGTCTTTTTCAAAACCTAGCTAAAAAAGATTGGTGGCGGCTCCATGACAACATCCTTGCATGTTATTTGGGGGTTTCGGCCAGCTCTAGGAGGGAGGCAGAAAATTCATTTTTTCATTTCATTTTGCTGAGTTCTTTTGGTATTTACTTATTTTTTTCTCTCCTTGGTCGAAAGCAAAAAAGAAAAGTTTAGAAAAGAAAGGAAAGTTTGAAGAGATAAAGCTTGAAAAAGAGCTTCTTGAGGTTGCTCTTGAGCACCAACTCTTACACTTTCTTGATTTTCTATTCTTTTTTTTTGCTATTTTGATTTCTATTTGGTGAGTTTCCATTTTAAATAAATGTTTTTTATTGTTCTTTTCAAGTTCTTCCTTCATCTCCTTCTTAAGTATATTTTTTACATGTTATTTTTTACAATAAACTCACCATGGCCAAATGGCCTACATTATTTATTTAAGTTGCTGTTTTGGTTTATTTTATCATATTGTTTATGTTATGTTATGTTATTTTATGTTATTTTCTTTGATTTTGATGTTTTAAATGTTATGTTACTTCATATTCTTGAGTTACATTTTAATTTGGTTGCTTTGTTTGTTGCCATTTATGTTTTAAATATCATGTTTTTGCATTTTTAATTTTCTATTTTCATAATGTTGAAATTTGAGCATGTTTTAGATTTAGTATATCAAGTGTTTGTGAAAATGCTTGTGTGGTCTTTGCATGATTTGAGTTTTATATCTTAGTTGAGCATGTTTTAGATTTAGTATATTGAGTGTTTGTGAAAATGCTTGTGTGGTTTTTGCATGATTTAAGTGTTATATTTTAGTTGAGCATGTTAGTATACCAAGTGTTTGTGAAAATGCCATGCTTGTTGGAGCTTGAGGCCATTTGGCTACTCCATGTGTTTTGCACTGTGTGTTGCATTTTTTGCCATGTTAGTTGGTAGGTTTTTGCATTTACATGTCATTTGATTTAGTTTTGCATGCTAGTATACCAAGTGTTTGTGAAAATGCCATGTTTGCTAGTTACATTATGCTATTCGGCCCTCTTGGAATTTTTGCATTTTTTGTACATTCTTGCCATGTTAGTTGATAGGTTAGCATTTGCATGATATTTGATTGAGTTTTTGGATTAAGCATGCTTTGTGTTTGTGAAAATGCCATGCATATTTTAGTTATTAAGCTAGGTTTATTTGCCATGCATGTTCATACATTTTAGGTCTAGGTTGCATTAAATGCCATGCAAGTTCATTTAGGTCTAGGTCACTTTATGAATACCATGCATTTTTTCATGACATTTAGGTTTAAATCCATGCATTTCATGCATTATGTTTGCTGTATTATTTCATGCATTTCATGTTCATGCCACTTGAATAATGACTTGAGCCAATTAATGGTTCAAAGTCATGCTCTCTTGAGCACACTTGTGGAAAATTAAGTTTGTCAAATTGATTATTCTACCTTTGTGATTTTTTTTTTTTACTTAGCCAATTTTTATCTAACTTTCAAAAAGTCCTAGCTACTGTTTGTAAGTCATTTTATGAGTTTCAAATATTTTTACTTTGATTTTTAAATGATTTTATCAAAGGCAAAAATGTATTTTGGTAAAACAGTTTTTTCACACAGTTTTTGTACTTTTCTGATTTTTCTGGGCATTCTTCTTTAATCAGAAAATCAATCCGATTTTTTTCGTGTAGTTTTACATGTCTTGAGTCTCTAGTATTTTGTTCAGAGTTTTTTGAATTTTAAAAATAGGATAAAAAATCGTGGCTTAAAACTGGACAGTGGAGTTAGAATTGAATTTAAAGAAAAATCATTTTTCTGTTTTGGTTAAGTTACTTAGAGTGGGCTGATTATGAGGGTTAGCTACTGACTTAGGGTAGTTTCTAAGCCTTTTGACTCTAAAAATGGTTTTTCAAGTCTCGGGTTAAGGATAGTCAAGTTCGGATTTTTAAACTTAGGAAATTAGAGCCTTTTAAAAAAAGATTTAGCTCAGTTTTTATTTTTAATTCAAGCTTTTCAAAATTGTTTTCAAACAATCACAAAGTATTTTGGTTTTAGAATATTTAATTTGACATATTTTCCTAAGGTAGCCGGATATATTTTTAGATATATGGATTTCCTTAATTAAAGGAAAAAATACATTTCATGCATTGCATTTTCCATATTCATGCATTTTATATAATATGTGATTCTTGCTATGATAATTTCTATGATATTGTTATGATTTTGAGTTATGTTATATTTTTTATTATATGATTTGGAATATTTCATGATATCCTATGCTTTTTATTTAATTATTTTTTTTGTCATATTATTTAGCATATACTATGTTCATGCATTATTATTTTCATTTTTATTTTCATGCATATTATATGATAGCATTATTTCATATTCCATCTCATTAAATTTATATGCCATATCATTCATGGTTGCCATGTCATTTAAATTATTTCATTTCATATAGAATATGTTATGTTACTTAGGTTATTTTATTTCATTTAGAATATATCATATGACTTAGGATATTGCATCTCATATAGAATATACTATGTTACCTAGGTCATTTTATTTTATTTATAATATGTCATATAACTTAGGATATTTTATTTCATTTAGAATATGCTAAGGAATTTATTTCATTTCATTTAGAATATGCTATGGCATTTACATTATATCATATCATTTAGGAAGCATTATATTATTTAGATTTTGCTATGTCATTTTATTTATGTCATGCATATACATATTCATATCTTTTAAAATGTTTTCAAAAGGATAATGATTTTTCAATAAAAAATAAAGATATTCCCGAGTTAAAATAATTCATGAGTTCTCTACCGGGTTTGCTGGAGGGAATATCATCAATTATCATTAATAAAGTAATATATTTCTTTCAAAAAAGAGAATGATTCGGAAAGTTTTTCAAAATTAATAAAATTTTTTATATTTTGCCACGTTTGTTGGGGAATATAGGAAAATTTTGAATTTATAAATTCCTGATCATTTTCAATAAAAAAATGAATTATTTTTCTTTAAATTGGGAATTAACTTGAAATACTAAATTTAAAACCAATTTTTACCGAGACTTGAGATAACACACGATTAATAAGGTACCGATTTATACGGGCGTTGTGGGGGTGCTAATCCTTCCCCACACGTAACCGACTCCCGAACCCGCTTCTTTGATTTCTCTGGTTTAAAACGCAGACTTCAAATTGGGTTTTAAAATGTTTTAATTAATTTTTAAAATATTTTATAAAACCGGTTTTAATAGGTGGATCACACCTAGCTAAAAAAGATTGGTGGCGACTCCATGTCTTTTTCAAGGTCATTTTCAAAACCTTCATTTTTCTAGAGGAATTAAGTCGACTTTTCCTCGGATTTTTTTAATGTCACGCTTAACGAATAATAAAGTCTTGCGATGAGACTCGTTATTTTTTAAGTTGCGACAATAGACATATAGTTAATTGGTTAAGAGAGATATTTTTATAAGACCATCGACAAATACTTATAAATAGATTTGGACTCTAGGTTAACAACTCAATGTCCTTAGTCAAGTTAAGAGAGTAGGAGAAGTTCATACGAAGTATTGAGCAAAATTGTAATCCTAAGCTTTTCTCAATTGATTTAATTCACCTTTTAATTTGCTTTTTTTATTTTATTTTATTAGTTTTTAATTAACAACCTTTAATTAATTATTTGGATAAGATTAAGTTGTTTTAATTTTAATAATTTACGAATTTAGTAACAATTTCTCGTGGGATCAACACTCTACTTTACACTTGATTACTTGTTACAATACGTGCACTTGAATTCGACAACAGCGGTTCAACCGATTCAACCGAGAATCGATTGATCCGGTGTTTCAACTATATAATTAAAACCGAAAATTTGAAGAACCGAAAAAAACTAGGAATCAAAAACCGGCTAACTTGGAAAAACTCGAAAAAATAAAAAAAAATGTGTGATTTTTATTTTATTTATTTTATTTTTTTTAGCCCAAGATTAAAACAGACCATTACTGAATGCTAAAAAGCCTAAACCCAAATTAAAATTAAAAACCCCTTTTATTTTGAACCTAAACTAAAGCCATGCCATTTAGCTTTGGGGCATCTTTTCTTTCCAGAATTTTTCCTTCACCCTTTCATTTCATTCTTCGATTCTTCCATCAAAATCCCTCCATCACTTTGTATTGCCGCTGGTTCAAACCTGTGCTGCCGCTGCTCGCTGGTTCAAATCTACCTGTGCTACCTCAGGTTTAAATTTGCTTGTGTTGTGTTGCTTGTTCAAAACAAATGTGCCACTTGTTGACTCAAAGAACTTCCCTCTTTAGTTTCTTTTTCCTACTTGGTTAGCTTTGACGGTGTTTTACTGCTTTTACATAGGGATGGCAATGGATAGTACTGATTCAGACATTTGCAATTATTTGATCCGTTTTTTGCGAATTTGGATAAAATTTGGATATTATAATTACTATCCGCAGCGGATTCAGAGCGGATGCAGATATGAAATCTCGGATATCCATTATCCAAATCCACATTACTTATACGGATAACGAATTTGGGTATCCGAAGTTGCTATCCGAATCCGCTTACCTTTGCTAATTCGGATATCCGAATTCAAATCCGTTATCGTTATTTGAATCAAAATTATGTTTGATTTTATATTTTTATTTAAAATTTTATTCGATTTTTTTTTTATCCGTAAATGAACAGAGCGTTTGAGGAATTCGATTTTTGTTCGTTTATCAAGTTAAATAAACGATTATGAACATGATTTTAAGGTTCGTTTATTAAACGAACCGAACACGAACAAGGTCTGTTCAGTTCATTTATGTTCACGGATAAACTCGTTTATGATCGTTTAGTAGATTGTTTAAAACTCGTTTATTGTTCGATTATAATATAATTAATAATTTTATTATTTCTATTTTATTTTATTTACTTATAATATAATTAATATTATTTAATAACTTAAATTTAATAATTTAATAATAACTTAAATTTAATTACATTTGTATTTTATTATTTTATATTTAATAATAATTTAAAATTGACTTATTTTTTTATTTGTGTGTTTGTTAAAATTGTTTGATTATTGTTCTTGAACATATTTTTAATTGTTCGCGAACATGTTCGATTGTATGTTCATGAACATATTCATTTAATGTTTGCTTTCATTTAATTTAAATGAACGAAAACAAACATAATAATTTTAAACAAACAGAGCTTGAACACAATCTTAAAATCCTTAACAAACACGAACCGAATACAAACAAGTTCAAAAATAAATAAACGAACACGAACAGAAGCCTGTTCGTTCAAGTCCGGTTCATTTACAATCCTATCAAGAGGATATGGAGTTGCTTTCGTTGTAAAGTCTTGGCATGGTCAAGATCACCTCATTGTCTACAAGCTAGTTAATAATCATGATCGAACCTTTGCAAAGCTCTTTATCATCTGTGAAGTCCTTATCAGAATTAGAAGCATGTCCCTTAATCCATGTTGCATCTAGAGTAGGGATAAACTTATCTGCAAAATTTGTCGAGACAAGATATGAAGTTTCACTAAAGGTACAATCTCATAATTTTAAACAAACAGAGCTTGAACACAATCTTAAAATCCTTAACAAACACGAACCAAATACAAACAAATTCAAAAATAAATAAACGAACACGAACAAAAATCTGTTCGTTCGAGTCCGGTTCATTTACATTTGACGGTATTTTAACGGGTCTGTTTAATTTGGATTAAATTGGCTCAAAATAAAAGAATGAGAATTAAATTGACTCAAATAAAAGATGAAGGGCCAAAATGATCCATGTGATATAGTTCGAGGGCGAAATTTATCGTTATGCCAAAAAAACATAACTTTTATGTGTCTAAATCTATATCTTCTTTCTACTTAAATCAAGAAACGAATATCGTAAATCTTATATCTTATATAAATATATAAAAACCAAAGTCTTTGACAAAATAAGTAATTATCCAATGTGGATAGCTTATATTATTGACACGTGGATGAACTTAAAAATCGCAATATGCCCTACATTTAATTATTTTGACTTAATTTAATTTTAAATATTTCATATAATATATATTTTTTACATTTTTAATTAACTTACATTTTACATGTATGTTGTATTACTATAAATAAGAGTTTTTACAAACTAAATTTTAAGATGATTTTCTTATATTATTCATACATTATGTTTCTTCTTCTTATTTATTTATATTGACTACAAAAAATTTAATTTTGTATAGAACAATTAATTGTATATAATTTATTGTCACTATTACATTAATTTAGAAATATTCCTTCCATTTTAATAAATAAATTATGTACCATTATAATTTCCTTAAATTATTCACACTTTAATTCATATTTAACTTTCCAATTTTTAAATTGAATTTATTATAATGCCAATCAATTAAAAAAATTTACTAAAAAATCTGTAGACACCTAATTTTGTTCAGACAACTAAATCAGGTATGTTTTCTTCCTAAAGTGATGTTTCAAAATGAAAAAAAAGGCTTTTCTCATCATGCAGGTGGTACTCTGAGACTTAGTCTAAGAAAGTAGATAGAAAAAGTCAAACTTGAAAAAGTCAACCTCAAAAAAGTCAACTACTGAAAAAGTCAACCCACTTTCAAAATCAAGATTTGAACTTCAATTGAAAAATGGTGAAAGGATTTTGATAATCCGAGGTTTACATTGAAATATATGGAGTTCGAAAGTTGGGTTACGAAATTTTAGTAGAAAGGAAACCCTAGTTCAGGAAATTTGGGGAAAAGTGCTTAAACAATCAAATTGGTTAGAATTGAAGGTCCCAAATGAAAGATAAACACTGACTAAGGGTGATGGAGAAGCCACTTGGAAGAAAAACTGAAAGAAAAGTCAATTCGGAAGAAAATCGAGAATTAGAGTTTTTGGTGGATTTCGATGAAATTTGGGAAAAATTACAGAAATGGCCTGATTCGGTAAAACTAAAGCCCCTAATTGATGAGGAGTGATTAAACAAGGATAGCCCAAGGCTCATTTTGAAGTAATTCCGAGAAAAGAGTCGATTGGAGAAAAAAGGAAAAACGAGGAAATTCCCGATACTGAAAAGAGGAAAAATCAAAACGGAAGGGAATTTGATCGTAAAAAATTGGGAATTTTTGGACCAACTCCAATTTAATATATGACAAAGGCCCAGAAAAAGAAAACCTGAAAATCGAACTTGTTTTTAGCAAAACCGGGCTTTGAAGGCAAAAGGGCAAAACTGGAAAATTTGGAAAAAGTAGGATATGAGCTCCAAAAATTTTGAAAATTTGCAGATCTCATTCTTAAATCATTTCAAATAGATTGGAAAAAGAAAATCTGTATTCGGAGTTCGTTTGCAAAATGGCCAAATCCGGGTCCCACTATGCATAAATTCAAGCAGATAAATCCCGAAAAAATAGCAAATGAGCTCTAAAAATTACCAAAACTTCCAGATCACACTTTTAATTTATTTGGAAGAGATTGGTGAAGAAAAATCTGGATTCGGAGCTCGTTTACAAAATGGTAAAAGTTCGGTGCATTAAGGGGCAATTTTGAAAACAAATCCGAAAAAAATAACAAATGGACTCGAACAATTTTGAAAACTTTCAGAATTCAATTTTTTATTATTTCAGAAGTATTGAAAAAATAAAATTTGAATTTGGAGTCCTTTTTCTATTTATTTAGGTTCGGGGGTCAAAAAGATCATTTTACCGAAGAAACCAAAAGTAGCCAATTTGTAATTAAGAAAAATATGAAAGATGAAGGAATTGCTGAGATAATTCCTCCCTTGGTCAGTCAGCATAGAGGAGAAAAGGAAGCTTGATCAATTTAATTTCTTAGTCACTATCAAACTCAAAATGCTTCCACTAGTAACTTGCAAATGGTCCCCCTTCATCCAATGGCTTAGGTGCCTTGTAGAAAAGTTGAATGCACCATTCAATGACCAAGATTAAATGCCAAGATGACATTTTTATTTTTCATGAAAGAACCCTCATCCAATGGCCAAGAATGGAAGAAGAAAGATGAGCACAACTCATCCAAGGGTAAAGGTTCATTTGGCCAAGCAAGGGAGAGCATGGGATTGTATCCTTATTTCATCTAAGGGCTGAGGTTATTAGAAGGGCTGAGTACACATATTAAGGGCTGCTATCAATTGGCAAGAAGGTATTTTTAATGTGTCATCAAAAGATCTTAATCTAAGGGCCTAAATTGGAGGAGAAAAAGTGCACAATCTATCATATGGTTGAGGGGCCATTTGGCCAAGGCTAAGAGAGGGGGGGCTGAGTAGTTTTTTCACAAGCTTGGAAGGCTGGAAAAGAGGCAGTAGCTAAGGAGAAAAAGTGAGAAAAAAGAAGGAAAAAGAGAGAAGAAAAAAGGAGGAAGAAAAGAAGGGTTTTAGCTTGTTTCTTCTTGATTTGGAAAGCTAGAGCAAGGTAGCTATGCTCTTTCATGGTTATCTTTCATAGTTTATTGACATGATCTTGTTTTTTTGATTGATATTTTTTTTATGAAATGAATTTGTTTCTAAATAGCTACTATTTTGCTTTTCAAAGAAAATATGAAAAACAACATGTTTTCAATGTTTTTTCTACAATGGCCGAATGTCCTTCCTTCTCCTAAATGATTTTATTTTTTATTTTGTTCATGAGATTTATTGTGGTAGGTTAGCTTACTTGTGTTAGATTAGCTTGATTTGTGGTAGGTTAGCTTGATTGTGGTAGTTTAACAATACATCATGCCATGTGTTTATGGAAATACCTTGCTAAATTCATAAGACCATTCGGCCATGCTAGGTTTAAATTACCATGTTCATGTTTTTTATGTGTTAACTTGCTTAGTATGCTTCCATTTATGTTTACATATTTAGACCATGCCAAGTGTTTGTTATATTGTCATTGAAATGTTAATGAGTTATATTAGTCATTATATTTGCATCATAATCATTTTTGCTACCATGTGTTTGTGTTATTTGCTAGCTAGGATTATACCATGATTATTTTGAGGACCATTCGGCCATCATGACTCTTATTGCTTTGTGTATGCATTTTCATTTTGTTTAGTTGATAGGTTTGCATTTCATGCCATAACATTGTGTATTTTGTTTTGGTTTGCCATGTTGTTTGTGTTATTGGCTAGATAGGATTGCATTAGATCATTTAGTGGCCATTCGACCTTTGCATGTGTTTCTCCCTTGTGTGTGTATTTGCATTTTGTTTAAGGACAATTGCTTTGCATTACTATGCCATGAAATTGTGTATGAGTTGCTGTTTGTTCATGCATTAATATTAGGTTTATTGGTCATTATATGTTCATGACATTTCCATGCATTCTCATGACATTTAGGGTCTAGGCCATCTTAATATTGCCATGCATATTCCCATGCATATAAGGTCCAGAATCATATTGGTATTGTCATGCATTGCCATGCAGTTTAGGTCTAGGGTCACTTTGTATTACCATGCATGTCATGTTACTTTAGGTCTAAGTCTTATTTGCATTATTATGCATATCATGCATACTTAGGTTGAGATTGTATTTATTGCCATGCAAGTTTGTTAGGTCTAGGCTATCCTTGTATTGCCATGCATAATTCCATGCGCATAAGGTTTAGAATCATATTGATATTGCCATGCATTTGCTATGCTATTTAGGTCTTAGGTCATTTTGTATTACCATGCATTTCATGTCACTTTAAGTTTAAGTCTCATTTGCATTATTAAGCATCTCATGCATACTTAGGTTAGGATTACATTTATTGCCATGCAAACTCATGCTAGGCATTAGGTTATTTTGTATGCCATGCATTTTCCTCATGTCATTTAGATTTTAAATCATGCATTTTATGCATTTCACTTGCTGTATGTTCATGCATCTAATGTCATGCCACATGATTTATGACTTAGGCCAATCAATGGCTCAAAGTCATGCTCACTTGAGCATACTTGTGAAAAATTAAAGGGTTATCAAATTGATTATTCTACCTTTGTGATTTCTTTTACTTAGCCAATTTTTGTCTAACTTTTTAGAAGTATTAGCTACTGTTTGTAGGTCTTTAGGAGAGTCCCCAACATTTTTACTTTGATTTTTAAATGATCTTATCAAAGGCAAAAAAATGTGTTTTGACAAAACAGTTTTTCATCCAGTACTCGGACTTTCCCTATTTTTCTGGACGTCATCTTTAATCAGAAAATTAAGCCAATTTTTTCTTGTGTAGTTCTACATGTTACGAGTCTCCAGTATTGTTTTTATATTTTTTTGAATTTTTAAAAATATGTTAAAAAATCATGTTTTAAAACTGGACAGTAGAGTCAGATTTGAATTTGAGGGAAAATAATTTTTCTGTTTTGGCTAAGTTACTTAGAGGAGGCTGATTTAAAAATTTAGCTACTGTCTTAGGGTGGTTTCTAAGCCATTTTAAACTTAAAAAATCATTTTATAGAGCTCGGGTCAAGGGTGGTCAAGTCCGGATTTTAAACTTAGAAAATTAGAGCCATTTTTAAAGGGTTTGGCTAGGTTTTTGAATCTCCATCCAAGTTTTTTTCAAAATTGTTTTCAAACAAATCACGAAGTATTTCGATTTTAGAAAATTAATTTGATATATTTTCCTAAGGTAGCCAGATACTTTTTTAGATATTTGGATTTCCTTAATTAAAGGAAAAAAATACATTTTCATGCATTGCATTTTCCATATTCATGCATATTGTATAATATATGATTTTTTTTTTGCTATGATAATTTCTATGGTATTGTTATTATTTTGATTTATATTTTATGGTATCATGATTGTTTGTTATATGATTTAGAATATTTCATGCTATCCTATGCTTTTTATTTAGTCATTTATTTTTGTCACATTATTTAGCATATACTATGTTCATGCATTATTATTTTTATTTTATTTTCATGCATATTTCATGATAGCATTATTTTATGTTTCATGTCATTTAGATTATATTATTTAGAATATGCCATGTCAATTAAAATATGCCATATCATTTATATTTGCCATGTCATTTAAATCATTTTATTCCATTTAGAATATACCATGCTTCTTAGGTTATTTCCTTTCATATAGAATAAATTATGTCACTTAGGACATTTCATTTCATTTAGGATATTTCATTTCATTTAGAATATTATGTTACTTAGGATATTTCATTTCATCTAGAATATGCTATGCCATTTAGATTATATCATGTCATTTAGGTTGCATTATATTATCTAGACTTTGCTATGTCATTTTATTTATGTCACACATATTCATATATTTTTTAAATATTTTGAAAAAGATAATGATTTTCAATAAAATAAAGATATTCCCAAGTTAAAATAATTCATGAGTTCTCTGTCGGGTTTGCTGGGGAAGATATCATCAATTATCATTAATAACGGAATATCTTCTTTAAAACGAGAATGATTCGGATAATTTTTCAAATAATAAAAATTTCTATATTTTTCCACGTTTGTCGGGAAATATAGGAAAATTTTGAATTAATAAATTCCGGATTATTTTCAATTAAAAAATGAAATTATTTTTCTTTAAATTGGGAATTAATTTAAAATACCAAATTTAAAACCGACTTTTTACCGAGACTTGAGATAACACACGATTAATAAGGTACCGATTTATACGGGCGTTGTGGGGGTGCTAATCTTTCCCCGCACGTAACCGACTCCCGAACCCGCTTTTTTGATTTCTCTGGTTTATAACGCAGACTTGAAATTGGTTTTAAAAATGTTATAATTAATTTTAAAATGTTTTACAAAACCGATTTTAATAGGTGGCCGATCACACCTAGCTAAAAAAGATTGATGGCGACTCCATGTCTTTTTTCGAGGTTGTTTTTAAACCCCATTTTATTTCAAGAGAAATTAAGTCAACTTTTCTTTTATTTTCCAATGTCACGCTTAACAAAATATAAAGTTTTACGATGAGACTTGTTATGTTATGCTATTTTTTTTAGGTTGCGACAGTTTGGCGACTCCACTGGGGACTATTTGAGAGTCAGGCCTAGAATTAGTCGTGTTTTATCAAAGTCTCGATTTTGTTGGTTTAATTGATATTTAATTTTAATACCCATATATATATATATTTTAATAATAAAGAGAATTTTGAAAATAATAACATGTTTTAAATATGTTCATTTGTCATATGCATTCATATTATTATTGTTCTCTGGTTATTTTGTTTTATATAGTTATTCTTTGCCTAATTGATGCTTTACATTGTTTGATCTTGTTGGGGCATTTAGAATAAAGAGTGTAGAATAGGTGGTGAAAGGTTTGTTGTTCCTCCTCACACACCACACGTGCATTTGCATATCATGAGCCCTATACCCGAGTTCTGTCCTTTTAGGTGGGAACAAAGTAACTAAGCCTTCGTGATTAACAATCCGCATGGGCTAGTGAAACACTTTCGGAGTACTAAATTACCTAAGCCTTCGTGATTAACAATCCGCATGGGCTAGGGAAATAGACTCTAACGAATTGAACCCGCTTTTATCAGGGGTGCCTTACTAGCTTTCACCGGCGACAGTGAGGAACAATTCAGGGCTTTTAGAATCGATTCACCTTCATATAGTAAACCTAGGCGAAGCCATGCTAGATTTCTGATTAGATATCCCGAAGCTAAGAACACATGGAGGAATATTTCCAATCCTTTTACTTTCTATTCTACATTCCGAATAAGTTTACCTTTGCAAATCAGGCAATGATGAACGCACATCGACCATAATAAGTTTTGACGATAACAAAAGGTTTTTTTGCATGCATATTATTATTGCTCTTTGGTTGGTTAATGCGTTACACTATTCTTGATCTTTGTTTTAATAAATTATTGGGATATTTAAAATAAGGGGTGCAGAATCGGTGATGAAAGGTTTGTTATTTCTCCGCATACACTACACGTGAATTTGCATATCATGAGCTCTCTACCCGGGTTTCGTCCTTTTAAGTGGGAGTAAAATAACTACGCCTTCGTGATGATCCTCCGTATGGGCTAGTGAAACACTTCCGGAGTATAAAGTACCTAAAGCCTTCGTGATGATCCTCCGTATGGGCTTAGGAAAATATACTCCAACGAATTGAACCCGCTTTTATCAGGATGCCTTACTAGCCTTCACAGGTGACAATGAGGAACAATTCGGGGCCTTTTATAACTTCATTCAGCCACATATAGTGAACCATAGAGCCAACATAGGCGAAGTCTTGCCGAATTTTTGATAGATATACTAAAGATAGGAACACATGGAGGGACATTTCTAAACCTTTTGCTACCTATTTTACATTCTGAATAAGCATTGTAGATAGGGCAACGATATACGTACATCGCCCGTAATAAATGTGATAATTCGCCCCGAAGGCATCATGATGCCTAAATAAGTTGATACTGTTGGGGCAAATTTTCATCAACTTTTTGAAATTGAAAATATAAAAAAAAAATTAAAACATTTTGCATTTTGCACATTTCATGCATATGTGAAAAGAGCATGTACATTCATGGTTGTATTTTTGATCTTATTCTTTGCAATAAATAGTTGATAATAATGATCTCGTTTGATGATTTCATAAACCGGTAGTGTTACATGAACATTTGGATATTGTACCATGGTAGCATCCACTACCCCGAAATTCTTTTGAAAATAATATGTTTGGTTTTTTCATAGAGAAAACATGTTTAAAAAAAGCCATAGATTAAGTTTGGAGGCAAATCTTGCATAATGAGATTTTTGAATAATCAAGATTTAGGTCCCATCAATTTCGTGTAATCATTGATTTCTTTGTATATACCTTTGTGTTAATTCATTTATTCTTTACATGTTACACTTCTAACATGCATGGTTATTCATTGTAGAATACATATGTGATATACATGGTCATTCTTTGTATCTACCTTTGTGTTAATTCATTTATTCTTTACATATATCATATGGACGTCATGTTACAGTCATAAGCATGCATGCTCATTCATTGTAGAATACATTCATGACCAGCATATTTTTTCTGTATATACCCATTAGCAATTTATTCATTCTTTACATGCATCATGTTGGCATCAGGTTGCATTCATGCATTCATAGTCAGCATGATTTTTCTATATATATCCATGAATTAATTTTGCTTATTCTTTACATGCACCATGTCAGCATTAGGTCGCATTCATGACAAACATAGTCATCATAATTTCTCTGTATATGTTCATGCATTAATCATCAGTATATTCATGCACAAAAGAATAGAGCATGTACCTTCATAATTTATTCTTAATCTCATGACATTTTCATTTGCATGAAAGGGGTTCAAGATATGAGGAAAGATTGGGTGCTTTGGAATGAAATCAAGAGGAATTTGGACATGAGATCCAGGAGGTGAAGGAACAGCTCGCCAAAATGATGAAAATGTTTGAGGATATGGGTAAGAGTAAGGGAGAACTTTCTCAGGGCTCTGCATCGCCTTCGAATCAACCAAAACCATTAGGTCCAGAACATACAATCCTTGCTGGATCCTGCACTTGTCAATGCCACAAAGGTTGCAATCCTGATGAAATTATGGACAAAATATTGAAAATGATTAAACCCGAGAGCCTGATACCAAGGATAGAAACCTCAGATCCCAAACAGTCCCTGCAATTTGTCCTAGGTCCAAATCAGTATCCTCACCCTACTATGGCCTAATTGTCCACTAAGATAATAACTACGGGACCCCTGAATCCAGCTCCATCACCACTAATTGGCAGTTCATATTGCTTCCCTCATCAAGCACCTTATCAAGCATCCGGGATAGGAACCTCGAACTATGTACAACCTTCAAGGATCCCGTGTCCAAATCCATACCCTTACCATGCTGTTCCGCCACTTTTACATGTAAACACTTCGGTTCGAACCTTAGTGACACCACCAAGTGCCCTAACTCCTAGGCCATGTATGACTAAGAAACAACCCAAAAACAAGACTCAAGAGCAGTATGATCCCATTCCAATCAGCTATCGAGAGGTTCTTCCTATACTGGTCCAAAATCACATGGTTGCCTGTGTGCCGCTGAAACCCCTATTACCACCATATCCAAAGTGTTATAATCCAAATAAAAGATGTGATTATCACTGCAGAATCGCTGGCCATAGCATTGAAGACTGTATAGCTTTCAAAATGAAAGTGCAATCTCTTATAGAAATCAAGTGGATTGAACCAAAGACACTAATTGATAGAGGGTAGAAAAGCGTAATTAGGAGTGGGAGATTTACGGTAATGATGTGGAAGGGCTTCGGTCTTATATAATGTAATAGGATTTCACTTTTTCAGTAGCCGGCTCTTATAGCCTTAGGATGCTAAGAAGAATAAAGTGCTTGTAAAGACAGTTTTAACCACTGCTCAGATTTTGTAAACATGGTTTATACCATTGTGAACATTGATATGAGAATGAATTGGTTGTGCTTCAAATTTATGAGATGTTAATGATTAAGTTCCTCCGATTCTTATTTCCTCCGTGGTATCTCCCTCTTTGCATTTTGTATCCGATCAATTATTTGTCATACCATACATTCATACATGCATCTTGGTAGCATCAGGTGGTATTCATGACAAATATAGTCAGCATGGTTTTTCTTTATATGTTCATGCACTAATTTTCTTATTACATACATCATGTTAGCATCAGGATGCATTCATGACACACATGGTCAGCATGATTTTCTTTGTATATACTCTGTATCAATCATTTATTGTTTACATGCATCATAATTGACATCGTGTTGCATTCATAGTGTATATGATCATTCATTAGGAAATACTTTCATTGCATATATCCATGCGTTGTTGTTTTTTCTTTACTTGTATCATGTTGGCATCGTGATTGCATTTATTACATACATGGTCAGCATGTTTCCACTGTACATGTCCATACATCATATTGTTTAGGCTTCACGTGCATCAAATTGCATTCATGGTTCCTTCATCATGACATACATTTGGGGAAATAAAACAGAAGTTGGCTTGGCTTTAAGAGTCTTTGAAAGGATTTCCATTTCAAATCAGAGGTATAAGAAGTATTGAGTACCTTTTCAATACAGGCTAGTGCTATGGAGAATGAACAAGTTGCCCGAATGGAAAGAATGGAAAGGGTACAGGAAGAATTGCGAGAACAACTGGCAAAGTCTCAAGCAAAATTTAAGGATCAGATGACTAAATTGATGGAGCGGATATCCACCGTAATCAAGGGAAAAGGATACACTGAAAACTTTGCTGCCAGAGAAGGGTTAGAGGCTCAAAAGGGTTAGAGTGAGGTCATGATGTTGGATGGCCAGAACACAGTTAATTCCGTCAATGTCTTAAATTCAGATGATCCAGCTGAACAGGCAAAGTTGAACATGGTTGCAGTAAATGAGGTAGAGTTGGCAGATTCCCAAGGGCAATATTAGTTGCTAGATGAAAGACTTTGAGCAGTAGAAAATACAAACATATTCGGGAGTGTGGATGCGAAAGAACGATGCTTGGTCCTTGATTTAGTCATTCCTCCAAAGTTCAAGACCCCTGACTTTATGAAATATGACGGAACGACCGATCCGTCAGCCCACATTATTATGTTCTGTCGGAAGATGACAAGTCATATAGATAATGATAAGCTTCTGATTCACTACTTTTAGGATAGCCTCAGTGGATCCGCAATTAGGTGGTACAGTCAGTTGAGCAAGGATCAGATTCGCTCTTGGAATGATTTGGCTAGGGCTTTTCTAAACGAGTACAAGCATATGACCGACATGACACTTGATCGTCTCACTTTGAAAAATATGGAGAAAAGAGCTACTGATAGCTTCAAAGAGTATGCTCAAAGGTGGAGGAACATGTCCACCCAAGTACAACCACCTTTGACACAAAAGGAAATCACCTTTCTTTTTGTGAGTACACTACGGGCCCCGTATTATGATAGACTCGTTGGCAATGCTTCGAAGAATTTTGCGGATATGGTAATATCAGGGGAGATGATTGAGAATGCTATGAAGAATGGGAAAATTGAAGGAGAAGGAACATCCAATGCCGAGAGAAATAGGGCACCTTGAAAGAAAGAGGAAGATGTCCAAGCTATGGGAGATTTCGTCCCATATTTCCAATTTCCCTCATACCAATCATGTTACCTTACTGAGGTATCTCCAATCCTTTATCTTTACCTACCAAACCAAGCACCTAATCCTATACCTATCCTTGCTACAAGGCCTGCTTCCAGAAAATGACCGCGGGATAACCAAGAAAGAATTCCAATCCCAATCCTTGACCTGCTGTCATTACTAATAAAGAATCAGTACCTTACCCTGGTACCTTTGAAAATAGCTCCAAATCCATCTGCAAGGAGTTATGACCCTGACAGCAAGTGTGATTATCACCTAGCGGTAGTTGGGCATTCAATTGAAAAATATAGACAATTGAGGGAAAAGATTGAAAGTCTTATCCGCAATGGTATTTTGACACCGGAGCTTATCAATTAGTGAAAGGCCGATTTGTCGTAAATCAATTTCTTTCAGGGTTTTAGGAGGAGAATTACTACCTTTGAAGGATATCAATAGGAGCATTTTGATGCATGTAGTTTTAGACCTTATGATGAAAACACTTGTCTCATGTCGACATTCATATGAATTAAATGAATTTTGATTTTTAAATGCTTTGTGTTTTTTGTGTTTTAACAATAATTTGAATTTTCAAAAACAAGCATTAAGGAAGTTTTAATAATGGGTAGTCTCGAGAATATTGATGATCATTACCCAATACCCCATCCCCTCTCTTTTAGGCTTTACTAGGCCTAAATCCCTTAAACCAAGACTACTTGGAAAACCCAATGCTTCAAGGAATATGAATGATTGAACTTCATAAAACCATTGTCATCGTAGAATAAGCAAAGATATAGATCCTGTTTAGGCTATGAACAAAGGAACAAACTTTTTGAATTTTTTTTGAACTCCTTGAAATTCAAACAAATGAGACATTCTTTCAAGAATTTAGATCATGGTAATTTGGTGTGTGTGTCAAGGTTGTGCCAAAACCATTCATGACATTTTCAACAACCACAAAAAACTAATTGCCCAAACATCACATCATGATTGACACCCTGGGGCACAATGATTAAATTAGATTATCCTATTTCCCAGAGAAAACCCATTTTTGGATCATATTTTCCTTGTCTCTTCAAAGAACTCAGATTTGAAACTCAGCATTTTCAAAATAGACCTAGACTTGCTATGTTCCTCGTTGATACAAATTCTCATGGTTAATCAAATTGGGGCATCATATGTGGAAATGATGGATAGATGGTGAATAAAGATGGACTAATGCATGAATCAGTGAGGCATGTGACAAAAAAAAAGAAAGAAAAAAGTGCAAAAATTGTGATATCATGCATATGAGAATTCAGATGATTCCAAAGTGTAAAATGAAACTTTGATTATCTATTTCCCCTAGGGATTGCTTTTCAATGAGAATATTTGTGCTTGATATGATGAATGGCCATCTTTCATATCTCTTTCACAAAAAGAAATTATCCATAGTCACACATTTTGAGCCAAAATAATTATTTCTTCTTTGAACCCTCATCAAGGATCACCCTCTACACTGGGGGGCAAATGCGAGGAAAGATCTTCTCAAAGAACACTGAGAAATGAGTCCTAAATCAAAGACAGATACAAAGTTGTCGCAACCTAAAAAATAACAAGTCTCATCGCAAGACTCATTAAGCGTGACATTAAAAAAAACGGAGAAAAAGTCGATTTAATTGCTCTTGAAAAATGAAGGTTTTGAAAATGACTTTGAAAAGCACATGGAGCCGCCACCAATCTTTTTTAGCTAGGTGTATTCGGCCACCTATTAAAACCGGTTTTATAAAATATTTTAAAATTAATTAAAACATTTTTAAAACTAATTTCAAGTCTGCGTTTTAAACCAGAGAAATCAAAGAAGCGGGTTCGGGACTCGGTTACGTGTGGGGAAGGATTAGCACCCCCACAACGCCCGTATAAAATGGTACCTTATTAATTGTGTGTTATCTCAAGTCTCGGTAAAAGGTCGGTTTTTAATTTAGTATTTCAAGTTAATTCCTAATTTAAAGAAAAATAATTCCATTTTTAATTGAAAATGATCCGGAATTTATTAATTCAAAATTTTCTTATATTCCCGAAAATTCGGCAAAATATAGAAAATTTTATTTATTTAGAAATTTTTTTGAATCAATCTCGTTTTAGGAAAGATATTCTGTTATTAATAATAATTGATGATATCCTCCCCGGCAACCCGGAAGAAAACCCATGAATTATTTTAATTCGGGAATAGCTTTATTTTATTGAAAATCATTATCTTTTTCAAAACATTTAAAAAGATATGAAAATGAATATGTGTAACATAAATAAAATGACATAGCAAAGTCTAAATAATGCAACCTAAATGATTTAATTTAAATGACGTAGCATATTCTAAATGAAATGAAATATCCTAAATGGAATGAAATATCCTAAATGAAATGAAATGTCCTAAGTGACATAACATATTCTATATGAAAGGAAATAACCTAAAATATTCTAAATGGAACGATATAATTTAAATGACATGATATTCTAAATAAAATAAAATATCCTAAATAAAATGAAATATCCTAAGTGACATGAAATGTCATGAAACATAAAATAATGCTATCATGAAATATGCATGAAAATAAAAATAATAATAAAAAATAATAATGCATGAACATATTATATACTAAATAATATGACAAAAATAAAGGACTAAATAAAAAGCATAGAAGAGCATAAAATATTCAAAACCATATAACAAACAACATAACACCAAAAACATATAAATCAAAATAATAACAATACCATAGAAATTATCATAGTAAGAATCACATATTATAAAATATGCATGTACATGGAAAATGCAATGCATGAAAATATATTTTTTCCTTTAATTAAGAAATCCGTATATCTAAAAAGATATCTGGCTACCTTAGGAAAAAAGATCATATTAAATTTTCTAAAACCAAAATACTTTGTGATTGTTTGAAAATGATTTTGAAAGAAACTTGAATGAAGATTGAAATCCTAGCCAAACCCATTAAAAGTGGCTCTAATTTCCTAAGTTTAAAATCCCAGACTTGACCACCCTTAACCCGAGGTTTATGAAATCATTTTTGGAGTTTAAAAACGTTTATAAACAACCCTAAGATAGTAGCTAAAGTTTTTAAAAACGTTTATAAAATCATTTAAAAATAAAAGTAAAAATGTTGGAGACTCTACTAAAGATCCACAAATAGTAGCCAAAGACTTGTAAAAAGTTAGACAAAAATTGGCTAAGTAAAAAAAATCACAAAGGTAGAATAATCAATTTGACAACTCTTTAATTTTCCGCAAGTATTCTCAAGTGAGCATGACTTTGAGCCATTGATTGGCCTAAGTCATAAATCATGTGGCATGATATGAGATGCATGATCATACAACAAATTGAATGCATGAAATGCATGATTCAAAACCTAAGTGATATGGAAAATGCATGGCAATACAAAATAACCTAATGCCTAGCATGAGTTTGCATGGCAATAAATACAATCTTAACCTAAGACATGATATATATGTATAATGGTGCAAATGAGACTTAGACCTAAAGTGACATGAAAATGCATGGTGATACAAAGTGACCTAAGACCTAAATAGCATAGCAAATGCATGGCAATACCAACATGATTTAAGACCTTATATACATGGAAATATGCATGACAATACAAGGATGATCTAGACCTAACAAACTTGCATGGCAATAAATGCAATCTTAACCTAAGGCATGATATGTATGAGGATGTAAGTGAAACTTAGACCTAAAATAACATGAAATGCATGGCAAAACAAAGTGGCTTAAGACCTAAATAACATAACAAATGCATGGCAATACTAATATGATTCTAGACTTTATATGCATGGCAATACAAATATGGCCTAGACCTAAAATGTGATGAGAATGCATGAAAATGCCATGAACATATAGTGACCAATAAACCTAATACTAAGGCAGCAACTCAAGCACAATTTCATGGCATAATAATGTAAGGTAATGATACCTAAACAAATTGCAAATGCATATACAAGGCAAGGATACATGGAGAGTCGAATGGCCACTAAATGACCAAATGCAATCCTATCTAGCCAATAACACAAACACATGGCAAATCAAATCAAAATCTACCATGTTATGGTATGAAATACAAACCCATCAACTAAACAAATTGGAAATGCATCCACAAAGCAAAAAGAGACATGATAACCGAATAGTCTTCAAAAAAAAAATCATAGTATAATCCTAGCTAGCAAATATCACAAACACATGGTAACAAATATGATGAAAATGCAAATATGATGACTACTATAACTCAAAAATATACCAATGACAAATTAACAAACACATGGCATGGTCTAAATATGTAAACATAAATGGAAGCATACTAAACATGTTAACACACAAAAATGCACACATGCACAATGACATTCATCATGGCCGAATGGTCCTATAAGCCTAGCATGGTATTTTCCACAAACACATGGCATGATGTAGTATTAAACTATCACAATGAAGCTAACCTACCACAAATCAAGCTAATCTAACACAAGAAAGCTAACCTACCACAAATCAAGCTCATGAAAAAAAAACACAAAATATCTCAAAAATAGGAAAACCATTCGGCCATTGTGGATTAAGGATGAAAACTTGTTATTTTTTTATACTTTCTTTAAAAACAAAGCAGTAGATCCTTAGAAGCAAGTTTATTTCATGAAAGGAAAACAAAAATAACAATAAAAAAAATCATATCAATAAAGTATGAAAAAATCATGAAAGAGCATAGCTACCTTGCTCTAGCTTTCCAAATCAAGAAGAAACAAGCTAAAACACCTCTTTTCCTTCTCATTTTTGTCCTCTCTTTTTCCTTTCTTTTTTCTCTCTTTTTATCCTTAGCTACTACCTCTCTTCAGCCTCCAAGCCTTGTGAAAAAACTGCTCAGCCCCCTCCTTATCCCCCTTGGCCGTATGGTATAGTCTTCTAGAAGGTAGGTGGTTATTTTTCATCCAATAGCTATCACTTAAGATGCCTTCTATGTAAAAAATCCACCATTAGGTTAGAATCACCAGCCCTTGAATTATGATGTCATAAAGATGTCATAATTAAGATCTCTCTCCAACCATTGGTCCATGTGTTGCAAATTCAAAGGCTTGATCACAAAAAATAACTACCTTCCTCTTCACTTATGGCCTTTTGATTAAAAAATCAAAAAATATTTGCCCACCATTGGGCCTTGGCGGGCAGAACCTTTACCTTCCAGCCCGTGCTTCAATTTTTTAAAAGCAAGAAAGGCCCTTTTCAATTTCTTGAGTAAAATGACCTTTTTGACCCCCCAACCTAAATAAATAGCAAAAGGACTCCAAATTCAAATTTTCTTTTTTCAATACTTCTGAAATAATAAAAAATTAAATTCTGGAAGTTTTCAAAATTTTTCGAGCCCATTTGCTATTTTTTGGACTTTTTCTTTCAAAATTGCCCTTTTGTGCTCCTAAACTTTCCCAATTCTTAAACGAGCTCCAAATCCAGATTTTTCTTCACCAATATCTTCCAAATAATTTAAAAGTGTGATCTGGAAGTTTTCTTAATTTTTGGAGCTCATTTACTATTTTTTGGGATTTATCTGCTTGAATTACTACATAGTGGATCCGGGATTTGGCCATTTTGCAAACGAACTCCGAATCCAGATTTTCTTTCACCAATCTCTTCCAAATAATTTAAGAATGAGATCTACAAATTTCAGAATTTTTGGAGCTCATTTGGTATTTTTTCGGGATATATCTTCTTGAATTTTTGCATAGGGGATCCAGGATTTGGCCATTTTGCAAACGAACTCCGAATCAAGATTTTACTTCGTCAATCTCTTCGAAATGATTTAAGAATGAGATTTGCAAATTTTTAGAATTTTTGGAGTTCATTTGCTAGTTTTCTCGAATTTTTTGCCCTTTTACCTTCGAAGCTCGGTTTTGCTCAAAACAAGTCCGATTTTCAAAATTTCTTTTCCTGGGCCTTTTTCATATATTGAATTTGAGTTGGTTCAAAAATGCCCAATTTTTACGATCAAATTCCTTCCAATTTGATTTTTCCTTTTTTCACTGTCGGGAATTTCCTCATTTTTTTTTCATTTTTCTTCCAATCGGCTCTTTTCTCGGATTTTCTTCAAACTGAGCCTTGGGCTATCCTTTTTACTCACTCCTCATCAATTAGGGGCTTTAGTTTTACCGAATTGGGCCATTTCTGTAATTTTTCTCAATTTCACCAAAATCCACCAAAAACCCTAATTCTCTATTTTCTTCCGGATTGACTTTTCTTTTAGTTTTTCTTCCAAGTAGCTTCTCCATTACCCGTAGTCAGTGCTTATCTTTCATTTGAAACCTTCAATTTCGACCAATTTGATCGTTTAAGCACTTTTCCCCAAATTTCTCGAACTAGGGTTTCCTTTCTATTGAATCTCCGTAACCCAACTTCCGAACCCCATATCTTTCAATGTAGACCCCAGATTATCAAAATTCTTTCACCATTTTTCAATTGAACTTCAAATCTTGATTTTGAAAGTGGGTTGACTTTTTTTGTAGTTGATTTTTTAGGTTGACTTTTTTGGGGTTGACTTTTTCAAGTTTGACTTTTTATGCTCGACTTCTTAAAATAAGTCCCGGAGTACCACCTGCAGGATGAGAAAAGTCTTTTTACATTCTGAAACACCAATTTAGGAAGAAAACATACCTGTTTTAGTGGTCTAGACAAAATTAGGTGTCTACAGCTGCCCCTATTTGGCTATTGCTGAGAATCAGGAATCAGGCAAAGATAAACAAACACTAATTTTGTCCGGTTAGTGAAATCACATGTGAAGAGAAGGGAAAAGGGGTTTTTATTTTTTTTTATTTTTCATCTTTTGCATTTTTTCATTTTTTTTTGAAAAAGCTGTAAATTGAAGATTTTATCCTTAAATTGAGTTCCCTAACTAATCAAGGCTCGACCTGTCTTAAGGAAACATGTTCGATTTGTAAAAGAAGAAAATTGTGCCCGGAGGTCTTAAAAATAGTGCCCGGAGATCTTAAAAAATGGTGCCCGGAGGCCTTTCCTATGATGAAAATACCTTGACGACGGTCTCAAGGCTTGACTCATTTGATAAACAGAATGAATTCAATTTGAAACAAAAGGAAATACCTTGACGGTGGTCTCGGGGCTCAACTCACTTGATAAAACAGAATGAATTCGATTTAAAACAAAAGAAAGTACCTCGACGGTGATCTGGAGGCTCGACTTATTTGATAAAACAGAATGAATTCGATTTAAAACAAAAGGCAATACCTCGACGTTGATCTTGGGGCTCGCCTTACTTGATAAAACAGAATGAATTCGATTTAAAAGGAAATACCTCGACGATGGTCTCGAGGCTCAACTCATTTAATAAAACAGATTGAATTCGATTTAAAATAAAAGGCAATACCTCGATGATGGTCTCGGGGCTTGACTCACTTGATAAAACAGATTGAATTTGATTTAAAAGGAAATACCTCAACGATGGTTTCAAGGCTCGACTCATTTGATAAAACAGAATGAATTTGATTTAAAACAAAAGGCAATACCTAGACGGTGGTCTCAAGGCTCGACTGATTTGATAGAACAGAATGAATTCGATTTAAAACAAAAGGAAATACTAAAATGATTTTAGGTTTGATTCATTTGGAAAAAATAAATTTAACTTGAAAATGAAAGGAACATACCTCGACGGTGGTCTCGGGGCTCGACTCATTAGAGAAGCAAAACAAGTTCAATTTGGAAAGGAACTACCTTGACGGTGATCTCGGGGCTCGACTCATTTGAGAATCAGAACGAGTTCAATTTGGGAAAGCCAAAATTTTCTTGATTCCTGCAATGTTAGCTAAATGCAATGATGAGAATGACATGCTTTGCAAATGCTTGTATGTTTCCTAAAAATGAATGCAATCAAATAATTGTGTCATGATTTCTAATCCATGGTTTCTTTGAGGTTCACAGATTATCTGACTTCATGATGGATTCTTCAATTGTTCACTGATGCCCCACTTAAGGAACCTTTCACTCAAGATAACTTGTCAAACAGATCCAGTTTTTGACTTTCGCTGAAATTCATAAATTTTCTGACTTCATGACGGAGTCTCCAGCACATTCATTGTTTTCCTTTACTTAGTGAACTTTCCATCAGGATTAGTGCTTTTCAAACCTTTTTAAAGATTTAAACCCATTCCTTAATAATACTCTAAAATCCTTTTATTTAAAGATTTTTATGTTTACAAATTATCATTCAATTTAATAACAATCGAGATGCATCTCAAAAATGTATGAAAGAAAATATGAAACAACCAAAATATCATGAAAAAGATAACAAGAATTTATTGCAACAAATGTTTTAAAATGGTAAAAGTGAATATCAAGGATGTAAGAAACAAATGTAAAGTTATAGGTTGTAGATGCCCCGAATACGGAATATCTTGGACCCCTCCTTTTTCAAACCATCTAAAATTTCTTTTGAATGAGCAATTTACTTAGGTAACCCCTCAGCTTCCGTAGTTACATCAGACTGAGTTGTTCCCCTTTCCTCTGATTTTCAGATACTTTCTCCCCCTTTACAAGAAGCATGATTCAAACCTTAGTCAGTACTTGAGTCGCCTTTTGCGGGTACTCAAGTGTCCCTCTTTCGATATTAAGTCGCCCTTTGCGGGTTTTCGGCTTAAACCTCTCCTTTTACATTCTTTTTTATTTTCATCATTTTTTGTTTTCTCTTTTCTCTTGTATTCTACCATGCATCTGAGAATTCTAAATGCTTCCAAGGTAAAAATATCAATTCAAAAGATGGGATGAATTTTGAGAATAACCTTTCAAATTAAATATCCATGCTTGATCAAAATGGGCTTTTAAAGCACGTAATATAGGCCAAGGCTCAGGTTTAGAAAGAAAGGATAAATAGGCCCAAATGTGTTTAAGGGTGATTGGATCAAGGATCATTCCTGAGGAGAATTCATTCTTGAAACATTTGTCCCTTTTTTGGACTTTCTTTTCTTTTTCTTTTTCAATCTCTTTCTTTCATTGCTAGCTTTCATTTGCCATTCTTTGATTTCACATTTTTCAATAGCTCTCTTTTTGCCATGATTTCTGATTATTTTTCCTTGCATTTGCCCTCCAGTGTAGAGGGTGATCCTTGATCAAGGTTTAAAGAAAGAAATAATTCCTAAAGCTCAAAGGGGTGACTAGGGATAATTTCTTCTTAGTGAAAGGAATATGAAAGATGGCCATTCATCATATCAAGCATGAATATTCTCATTAAAAAGAAATTCTCAGGTGAGATAGACATATAGAATTTCCATTTCTACACTTGGAATTATTCGAATATCAATGTGCACAGCATCACACTTTTTTTTTTTTCAAGAGTAATACTTCTTCAATTCATCAGCATTCACGGGATTTCTGAAATCCTCCCCGTCCATCCGAGTTAAAATCAGTGCTCCTCCAGAAAAAACTCTTTCTACCACATAGGGTCCTTCCCAATTCAGAGCCCATTTTCCTCGCGGATCCTTCACTATAGGGAGAATTTTCCTCAGTACCAACTCCCCCTCTCGGAACTGTTTGGGATGAACCCTTCTTGTTATGGGCTCAAATCATCCTTTTCTGATACAACTGCTCATAACAAATTGCTTTCAATCTTTTCTCCTCGATGAGATTAAGCTGCTCATAACGAGCTCTAACCTGTTCTGCCTCTTCTAGGCCAACTTCCATCAAAACCCGTAATGAAGGGATTTCAACTTCAATAGGTAGCACCGCTTCCATCCCGTATACCAAAGAGAATGGCGTTGCCCTTGTAGATGTGTGAATCGAGGTTCGATATGCTTGAAGAAAAAAGGCAAGATCTCATGCCAATCCTTGTACACATCAGTCATCTTTTCAACAATCTTCTTGATGTTTTTGTTGGCTGCTTCTACTGCCCCATTCATCTTCGGACGGTAAGGTGTCGAATTATGATGCGTGATCTTGAACTGAGTACACACTTCTCTCATCATCTTATTATTCAGATTGAGAGCATTATCTGAAATAATTCTTGCTGGCAATCTATATCGGTATATGATTTCCTTCTTAACAAATCTGCATACCACCGACTTTGTTACATTCACATAGGAAGAGACTTCTACCCACTTTGTGAAATAATCTATGGCCACCAAAATGAAACGATGTCCATTTGAAGCTTTCGGGGTAATAGGTCCAATCATATCCATTTCCCACATTGAAAATGGCCATGGTGCAGTCATGACATGCAATGGCGATGGCGGCACATGAATCTTATCTGCGTAGATCTGGCATTTATGACACTTCCGAGAATAACTGAGACAATCTCCTTCCATTGTCAACCAATAATATCCTTCCCTCGTAATCTATTTAGCAAGCATGTAACCATTAGCATGGGTACCACATATCCCTTCATGGACTTCCTCTATGATTCTCTGAGCTTCAGCAGATCTGACACATCTCAATAAGACTTGGTATTTCCCTTTCTTGTAGAGAATCTCACTGTTTAGAACAAAACCCATTGCTAGCCTTCTCAAAGTCCTCTTGTCATTTTCTGTTACCCACTCTGGACATTGTTGACTCTTAATGTACTGCAAGATGTCGTTATACCAAGGGAGACCATCTGCTTCTTCTTCGATACTCAAGCAGTGGGCAGGAGACTCATATATACTCATTTTTATCGGCACAACTTCAGCCCCTTTATTCACTTTGAACATTGATGACAGAGTAGCCAGAGCATCCGCCATTCTGTTTTCTTGTCAAGGGAAGTAATTGAAACTCACTTCTTCAAACTCCTCCAATAAACTCAGTATGAGTTCTCGATATCAGATTAACTTTGTATCTCGGGTTTCCCATCCTCCCTGTAGCTGACATATCACTAGGGTTGAATCTCCAAAAACTTCCAATATTTTGATTTTTCTTTCCACTGCAGCACGAAGGCCCATAGTACACGCCTCATAGTCAGCAGTATTCTTTGTACAATCAAAATCCAATCTGGCAGTGAAAGGATACTAATCCTCTTCTGGGGATATGAGCACTGCACCAATTTCGTGCCCCATGGCATTAGATGCGCCATCAAAGTACATTTTCCATACTTTCTTCTTTAGGGGAGCCTCATCTGCTTGCGAAACATACATCAAATCTTCATCTGGAAAGTCAAAGTTCAACGGCTTATAATCTTCCACTGCCCGACTTGCTAAGAATTCAGCCACTGCATCGCCCTTGATAACTTTTTTACTTACATATACAATGTCATACTCTAACAATAAAACCTGCCATTTTGCTGTTCTCCTTGATAAAGAAGGTGCTTCCAACATGTACTTGATTGGATCTAGCTTGGAAATCAACCATGCTGTGTGGTACAACATGTAATGTCTGAGTCTTCGAGCAGTCCAAGCTAAGGCACAGCATAACTTTTCTACCAATGAATACTTTAGCTCATAATCTGTGAACTTCTTGCTGAGGTAGTAAATTGCTTGTTCTTTCTTCCATGTCTCATCATGTTGCCCCAAGACACAACCCATGGATCTCTCAAATACTGATAGATACAGTATCATTGGTTTATCCGGAACATGTAGCATTAATACTGGTGGGTTTGATAGATAATGCTTAACCTTTTCAAAAGCGATCTGGCATCCTTCATCCCATTCTCCTGGATCACGTTTTTGAAGTAACTTAAATATTGGATCATATTTATCGGTTAATTGAGAAATAAACTGAGCAATGTAATTCAATCTCCCCAGAAAACCTCTTACTTCTTTTTGAGTATGAGGTGGTGGCAAATTCTGAATGGCCTTCACTTTATCCAGGTCAATCTCAATTCCTCTTTTGCTGACAGCAAAACCTAGCAATTTTCCTGAGGTAACTCCAAAAGTGCATTTTGCCAGATTTAGCTTGAGTCAAAACTTTCTTAGTCGTTCAAAGAGTTTCTTAAGATTCACAATATGCTCCTCTTCTCCTTGTGATTTTGCAATCATATCATCAACATAGACCTCAATTCCCTTATGCATCATATCATGCATCAAGGTTACCATGGCTCTCTGATATATTGCCCCAGCATTCTTCAACCCAAATGGAATTACCTTGTAGCAGAATGTTCCCCACATTGTGACAAATGTGGTTTTCTCCATATCTTTCGGTGCCATCTTAATCTGATTATATCCCGAGAATGCATCCATGAAAGAAAATAAAGAACTCTTTACCGTATTATCCACCAGAGTATCGATATGGGGCAAAAGAAAATTATCTTTAGGGCTAGCCTTGTTCAAATCTCTGTAATCAACGCACATCCACACCTTGCCATCTTTCTTTGGTACTGAAACAATATTTGCCACCCATTCTGGATATTTTGCCACTTCTGAAAATCCAGCATCAAATTGCTTCTTTACCTCCTCTTTTATCTTTAACAGCATGTCTGGCCTCATTCTTCTCAACTTCTGCTGAATTGGCTTGCACTCTGGTCTTAAAAGAAGCTTATGAACCACAATATCTGTATCTAGACCCGGCATGTCTTGGTATGACCATGCAAATACATCTGTATATTCTTGGAGCAAGGCTATCAATTCACCTTTTATTGATGATGACAATGTGGTCCCAATTTTAACCTACTTTATCTCCTCATAATTTCCAAGGTTTATCATTCCCAAAGGCTCCTTATGAGGAAGTACTTGTTTCTTCTCTTGTTCTATTTGCCTTAATAAGTCTGGAGATAGACCATAATCCTCAGTATCTTCGTTGGCCTCAAAATCACCCGTGCAAATGGGTCTTTGAAAATCAATTTCAGAATTACTGACAGGAAGGTCCTCATATTTTGCATCTGTACACCTGTAAATAGGTGGGGAAAAAACAATATAGGAAAATATATACGATAAAAGAAAAATAAATAGCAAAAATGAAAGAATATGGACACATCAATATGAATAGAATGCATTGTGCTTGTTATTTATTGAATGAAAATGTTTAAACAAAAGCTTATTACAGAAAAACTCTTAATATCTCTGGGCAAAGATAATTAAGACTATTTTTTTTAAAGTAATACTTTGGAATAGACTTAAAGACTATGGGCAACTCAGTCGCACTCTAATTGGTCAGTCTATATCCTAGTGGACAAGGTCGCACCATCCAGTTCGCATTGACACTTTCCATTCGTTTCTCCCCGGTCATGCAGACCATCCTCTCCTGTATTTGCTTGCCCTTATTCACATGGAACCTCTTGAAAGCTTGCTTGATCATTATAAGTACATCCTTAGAATTTTTTTCTCCACATAGAAAACCGGCTGAGCGGAAGCTTTGAAGGATTGGTGGGAAAGTCATAGGCTCCTAATCAATATCTATACCCGCAAGACGGGCCATCCTCCTTTGTCGGTTCTTTTCAACTTGTTTCTTCTTCTCATGGGCTTTCAGAAGATACCTTAAGCCAAACCGGTTTTTCTTTCCCACTACTTCCATTGCTCGGGCCATCTCTTGAAGATATTTTTCAAGATCTTTTCCAGCCCTGTAGCCCTTTCCCATTGTAGTTCTTATTGCCAACCTTGTGTTCTTGGACAACCTTGGTTTTGGAATTTTTCGGCTTTCAGCAACGAAAACCGCATTTACGAATTCCAAAGATCAAAAGAAACATTCTACGGCATCTTCATTGGGTTCAACATTGGGAGATTCAGAGGCTATTATCTACTCTTCTTCTGATATAGTGACCAAGCAGCCCTCCATCACAAAATTTCAGCTTTTGGTGGAGAGATGAGGGTACAGCCCCTGCTGAATGTATCCACGGCCTTTCCAACAAGCAATTATAGGATAGATTAATATCCATAACCTGAAAGTTCATCGTATAGGTGCATGGGCCTATCTCTAGAGGAAACTCAATAGTTCCCGTTACCTCTCTCCTGGTACCATCAAAAGCTCTGACTACTATGCAACTCGGTAACATATAAGAAATATCAACTGGCAACTTAGACAGGGATACCAAGGGCATTACATTTAATGAAGAACCATTATCCAGAAGCACCCTCGGTAGTATATACCCCTTGCAGGTGGTTGTTATGTGAAGAGCCTTTGTGGACCCAATACCATTGGGTGGTATTTCATCATAACTAAAATATATATGGTCGTCTGCCGTAATGTTTCCCACCAGCTTGTCTAATTTTCTTACCGATATGTTGTTAGCCATATATGCCTGATTCAACACTCTCAATAGGGCATTTCTGTATGGCTCCGAGTTTAATAGCAAAGATAAGATAGAGATTCTTCCTGGCTGAAGCTGCAATTGCTCAACCACGATATACTCACTATGTTTTATGAACTTTAAAATCTCGCAAGCCTTTTTTTCATTCACTGGCTTTTTTATCTTGTTAACCGGGGCTGATCCCCTTTCTGCTTCTTTTGACAAATCCATCTCAATATGGATTGGTTCAGCTGCTTTCTTCCCTTTGTCCATTCCTCCATCCTTTTTTGTTGATCCTTGTTCAACAACCTCAGGGGCATAACACCTTCCATTTCGTGTTAAGTGCCCCACACCTGTTATACCTTGATGACTTGAAGGCCCTGGCATAACCATACTGTAGTCATATTTCCATGGTGCGGCTTTGTTTTCCTTGTATGAAAAAGAAGAAGGCAAATCTATGATTAGCTTAGGCGTAATTTCCTCAACTACCGGAGTAGTCTTCTCTGGTTCATCGTAGTAGATGATCAAAGGTCTTCCTATCCTGTAGCCAGCCGCATTCTCAATAACCTCTACTTCCTCCTCCATTTCTTCGTAAAATTGGGCTTCCCCCTCATCCATCATCTTTTGGACTTTAGCCATAAAGTTCTCATATTCATGTATGATATGACCTTTACATCTATGGAATGGGCACCAATCCTCCACCCTGTTTGCAACCATTTTTAAACAGTCACCATCCTCCACCATTCTCGCTTTTACCATTTCGACCCACACTTTTATCATTGGAGTCTTGACTTTACTGACATGTCTTCTCAACCTTCTTTCTTTCCCTGTCAATACTGTATTTACCCGATTCTCAGCATGATCAGGTAATGGATTTCCTGCTACATTCTACCCATTCCTTGTCCCGAACTTCACCACCCTAGTATTAATTAAACTTTGGACTTTCTTTTTAAAGGCAATATAGTCCTCAGTCGAATGCCCCTGGATTCTTGCGTGATATGCGCAGCTACAATTTGAATTGTACCACCTTGGATATGGTGGTGTCAGAGGTTTGAGGTATACAGGTGCAACAAGTTGACTCTGCAACAGTTTGGGATATAGCTCACCATAAGTGGTAGGAATCAGATCAAATTGGGGTTTTTGATCATTTCTTGGTGAAAGTTGATCGTTGCGTCCAGCACATTGAGTGTTTGGGACAGTGTTTTGGGGAATATTTATCTATGGGGACATGCCAGTTGGAAAAGGCTATTGTGGTATATTGGTATAGGGAAATGGATTTTGGGTAAGATGGTTCACATTTCAGTAGTACGAATTATATCCCGGGTAAGGTGTGTAGGGTGTAGGTGGTGCATAAGATGTAGGAGGAGTATAGGGCCTGGGAGGTGTATATGGTGTAGGAGGTGCATAGGGGTATTGATTGAAGCTAACTGCATGGGTCTCATCTTTCTTCTTTGCAGGGAAAACCTTCTTTGGAGTAGCAGACTCACCCTCGGATATCACCATATCTGCAAAGTCCATGGTGGCATTCCTCTCCAATTTATCATAATAAGGTGCTTTCAGGGTATTGATGAAAAGCACTATAGTTTCCTTGTTGGTCAAAGGAGGTTGTACTTCTGTAGCCAGGTCTCTCAATCTCTGAGAATATTCTTTAAAGCTTTCAGTAGCTTTCTTTTCCATGTTTTGCAGAGTTAGATGGTCAGGCACCATGTCAGTCACATGCTTGTATTGTGCCATGAAAGCTCTGGCTAGATCCATCCTGGAATGGATCTTAGTACGGGTAAGCTAGTTATACCACCGAGTTGCAGACCCTGTCAAGCTAGCCTGAAAATAGTGGATAAGCAATTTTTCATCTTCATCATGCCGGCAGTACATGGTCAGATGTGCTGATGGGTTGGTAGTTCCATTATATTTCTCAAAGTCTGGTACTTTGAACTTTGGAGAAATCACCAGACCGTGCACTAAACTTATCTCTTTGGCGTCTAGACTGCCAAATAGCTCCGCCCCTTCAACTACCCTCAATCGTTCCTCCAACAGCTGATTTTTTTTTTGGGATTCTGCCGTATCAACCTTTTTTAGCTTGGCCATCTTTGCCTTTTCCTTTTCAGCCAGTTCCTCAAAATCTGGAACGTCCACATCAATTGGATCAACCCCAATGTTACTCTTTTTAAAATTGAAAATTTGTGCTTCAGCCGCTGGTTGGATGTAAACATAAGATGCTGCCCCAGTTGGAAGTTCATTTCCCACATGCTAGGATGTTTGGCCATTCTGTTGTACCACCTCAGGTCGGCCTTCCTGGTTCACTGCCCCCACTCCTGTAACTGAATTTTCCCCTAGCCATTTCTGCCTCATCATGGTATTAATCATTTCCATGAGTTTGGCCATTTGTTCCCGTGACTCCTCCTGAGACTTAGCTAACTGTTCTTACAGTTCCCTTTGAATTCTTTCCATTCTTTCAATTCTAGCCAGCTGATCATTCTCTATAGCTCTGGCTTGAGATCGAGTATTTTAAGGGTGTCAAAAATTCGATTCTTTCTGAGTGCAACCAATTGTACCTTTAATTCTTAAAACCATGGATTAGAAATTATTGATTTATTAAAGTATTTATTGAGTGAATGAATGAAATGTACATGACTAATCAACAAACAAATGATTATTACCAAATGACTAAATGAATGACTTGAACGATTATCAATAAATGAATAACTATTAATAAACAAATGAATGAATGAAATGAATGGGTTGACATATGGAGAATATTTCCATGCAAATGAAACTAATGATATTTGCCTTAAAATCAGATCCCAAAGCCAAAGATTTACATTAATTCATGGAAAACTTCATACAATAATATTTCTTAATACCGGGTTACATAAAACATCTGCCTATACTAGTCTTAAACTTTCAAGAAATGGAACAACCACTGATCATGCTTCTCAAAGTCTTCACACTCTTAACCAATTACTTGCCCTGTCAGCAGTCTCGGACAATGTCAGTGATGTCGACTTTCTCGACTGGCAGCTGCTGCTTTATATCCGTATGGAGTGACTCACTCTTTTTCCGCATCAAGGACATTCTTCCTTTCTCATTTCCCAACATGAACCTCAATTGTTCATTTTCTTGTTGGTATCTTTCTAACTTGGTCAATAACAAAGAATGTGCATCCTCCCACTTCTGTCCTTCCTGAGAAAACCCGGACTCATTTTCTTTACTTTCTTTGGCCTTATTCTTCCAATAATACAACTCCATTTGGAGTTTCTTCACTTGTTTCTCATGTGCTATGAAAGAAATACTGGCTCACGTGAATCTTCCCGTGGCCCTTATCTTCTTGTTTTCTTGATGCAGATCTAGTATATCGGCCAGTGCTGTATCCCTTTCTGTGACCACTTTCCTTGTCTTGGTCTTCTGAATCTCAAGTTTAGTTTTCAAGTCCTCGACATCTTCCTGAAGCCTATCACATTCTCGTTTCAACTTCGCCTTGTCTTTTTCTAATTCTTGCCTAACTAGCTCAACTTCTGACTATGCTACTGGTTCGGGCTGAAAAACAACTAGGTGAACAGAAGGATCTTCGGTAGGAAGTACTATGTCACGAAGCTTCTTTGTCCTCTATACTAGATAAGCTGGAGTAGCATTGTCGGTATACCTACCCACTTGTGAAGGGTATAATTCCTTCCATGCTATGATGACTTGACGTATTCTCCCCTTATATCCGGGCTCACCATAAGAGAAGTCCATCGAGATAAGCTCATGAGTCATCAGGATAAACTGTTCAGATCCATACTGCCTCCGTACTAGTAAGGGTGCATAGCTAACGGCCCCCCAAATTCCCAACAATGGAACCCATAAGTTCTCACCACAACGGTATAAAATCGACCCAAGTGGCATCCACGGGGCCCTCCAAGTTATATCCTCTTTTCCTTAGTGATGGAGAGTCTTAATCCATTGTTTCTTATCCCTTTTCTTGGACCATTTTTTGTTGTTGAATTTGGTGAAAGGAGCACACGTCTTCATATAGGGCTGAAGCTTCCCATTATCTTTCCCTTAGAAATGACTCTAAATCCAAATGTACAGAAGTTGTATACAACCTTCGAAGCGTCCTTTTCCTTTTTTTCGACAGTAACTAAGTGACCTAATTGTCTCAGCAAGAATGGCAGTGGAAGGATCAATATGTTTGTCTAATCGATCAAAGAAATCCAGTACAACTACCTCAACATGACCTTTCACTTTCGGAAATATAACCAACCCATAAATGGCCAAATCAAATACATCCAACATGTGGTCACCATCCGGGTTGCTCTTGATATGATTCCGCAAGAATACCCAAGGAATGTAGTCACTCGAACCTTTCTTCTTTATCTGTGGAGAATCTACCGAAATATCTATACCCATCACTTTAGAAAGTTTCTTCCGACAGCTCGATGTTTTCTGCTCCTTCCAATAGAACTTATCCGGATTTGCTGACTCAATACGAAGCAAAGTAGAATATTCCTCAAGGGTAGGTACCATATCTTCCCGATTAAAAGTAAAACACCGTATGAAGGATCCCAGAACTGTATTATGGCCCTAATCAACTGTTCATCCACCTCAATCGGGAGAAGTAGAGCTATATCACCATATTTCTTAGTGAATTCATTCTTCCTATCAAATCTCCATTGTCTCAATATTTCCCTTAATTCCACTAAATCATTTCGAACAAAATCCAAGTGAACTAACTCAGGAAGTGTAGACGTAAAACCCACGGCTAAACAATCTCCTTTGTCACCCTGATTCGCTTCAGACTCCGTTCTGACCTCCTGATATGTCTTGCTAACCAATGATACTAATAGAATATCTCGGCGTTCCATGATTATAACAAAAACTCTTCGGTTGGCACCCGGTTTAAGGCAAATATCCCTAAATGATCATGATGCATGAAATGAAAACAAAAACAAAACAAAAAAACACGAGTCAGTAATAGGATAATAAAATAAAAAATCATAATAATAATAAATACATAAATAAATAGTGAAAAATAAGAAGTGCTCCTCCGAGTGTTTCCTAACTGCGGGATATCTAATCAGAAATCCGGCATGGCTTCGCCTAGGTTCATTACATGAGGGTGGATTGGTTCTAAGGCCCCGAATTGTTCCTCACTGTGGCCGGTGAAGACTAGCAAGGCACCCCGATAAAAGCGGGTTCAATTCGTTAGAGTTCATTTTCCTGGCTTATGCGGAGGCTATTGCCACACGAAGCATAGGGAATCTGATACTCCGAAAGTGTTTCGCTAGCTTATGCGGAGGCTATCGCCTCACGAAGCTTAGGTACTTTACGTCCACCTAAAGGGACGGAACCCGAGTATAAGGCTCACGGTATGCAAATGCAAGTGTAGTGTAGTGTGTGGGGAGGAACAATCAAACCTTTCACCAACTATTCTACACCCCTAATTCTAAATGCCCCAACAAAATTAAACAATGTAAATCATCAATTAATCAATAAATAAATATATGTACCAAAATAACCAGAGAACAATAATAATATGTATGCACATGAATATGAACGTATTTAAAAATATTTTATTATTTTAAAAATTGTCATTATTATTAAAAAAAATATGGGAATTAAAATTAAATACCAATTAAAACCGACAAAATTGAGACTTTGATAAAACACGGCTAATTCTAGGCCTGACTCTCTAATGTCCCTAGTGGAGTCGCCAAGCTGTCGCAACCTAAAAAATAACAAGTCTCATCGCAAGACTTTATTACTCATTAAGCGTGACATTAAAAAAAACGGAGGAAAAGTCGATTCAATTCCTCTTGAAAAATGAAGGTTTTGAAAATGACCTTGAAAAAGACATGGAGTCGCCACCAATCTTTTTTAGCTAGGTGTAATTGGCCACCTATTAAAATCGATTTTATAAAATATTTTAAAATTAATTAAAACATTTTTAAAACCAATTTCAAGTCTGTGTTTTAAACCAGAGAAATCAAAGAAGCAGGTTCGGGAATCGGTTACGTGTGGGGAAGGATTAGCACCCCCACAACGCCCGTATAAAATGGTACTTATTAATTGTGTGTTATCTCAAGTCTCGACAAAAGGTCGGTTTTTAGTTTAGTATTTCAAGTTAATTCCCAATTTAAAGAAAAATAATTCTATTTTTAATTGAAAATGATCCGAAATTTATTAATTCAAAATTTTCCTATACTCCCCGAAAATTCGGCAAAATATAGAAATTTTTATTTATTTAGAAAATTTTCCGAATCAATCTCGTTTTAAGAAAGATATTTCGTTATTAATCATAATTGATGATATCCTCCCCGGCAACCCGGAAGAGAACCCATGAATTATTTTAATTCGGGAATATCTTTATTTTATTGAAAATCATTATCTTTTTTCAAAACATTTAAAAAGATATGAATATGTGTAACATAAATAAAATGACATAGCAAAGTCTAGATAATGCAACCTAAATGATTTAATTTAAATGACATAGCATATTCTAAATGAAATGAGATATTCTAAATGGAATGAAATATCCTAAATGAAATGAAATGTCCTAAGTGACATAATATATTCTATATGAAAGGAAATAACCTAAGTAACATGAAATATTCTAAATGGAATGATATAATTTAAATGACATGATATCCTAAATGAAATAAAATATCCTAAATAAAATGAAATATCCTAAGTGACATGAAATGTCATGAAACATAAAATAATGCTATCATGAAATATGCATGAAAATAAAAATAATAATAAAAAATAATAATGCATGAACATAGTATATACTAAATAATATGACAAAAATAAAGGACTAAATAAACAGAATAGAAGAGCATAAAATATTCAAAACCATATAACAAACAACATAACACCAAAAACATATAAATCAAAATAATAACAATACCATAGAAATTATCATAGTAAGAATCACATATTATAAAATATGCATGTACATGGAAAATGCAATGCATTAAAATGTATTTTTTCCTTTAATTAAGGAAATCTGTATATCTAAAAAGATATCTGGCTACCTTAGGAAAAAACATCAAATTAAATTTTCTAAAACCAAAATACTTTGTGATTGTTTGAAAACAATTTTGAAAGAAACTTGAATAAATATTGGAATCCTAGCCAAACCCATTAAAAATGGCTCTAATTTCCTAAGTTTAAAATCCCGGACTTGACCACCCTCAACCCGAGGTTTATAAAATCATTTTTGGAGTTTAAAAAGGTTTATAAACAACCCTAAGACAGTAGCTAAAGTTTTTAACCAATCCCCTCTAAGTAACTTAGCCAAAACAGAAAAAAGATTTTCCTTCAAATTCAAATCTGTCTCTACTGTCCAGTTTTAAAGCACTAT
The DNA here is from genome assembly GCA_030761205.1 of Fremontodendron californicum. NCBI lineage: Eukaryota > Viridiplantae > Streptophyta > Magnoliopsida > Malvales > Malvaceae > Fremontodendron > Fremontodendron californicum. Next base: position 10,399,885 of record JAULJL010000037.1, read on the forward strand.
TTTTTTTTACCTATTTTTGAAATTTAAAAAAAAAAAATCTAAAACAAATAATGGAGACTCAGAACATGTAAAACTGCACGAGAAACAATTGGCTTAATTTTTTTATTAAAGATGACTTTCCAGAAAAATCAGAAAAGTTCGAGTTGTGGGTGAAAAAACTGTGTTGCCAAAACACATTTTTTTGCCTTTGATAAAATCATTTAAAAATTAAAGTAAAAATGTTGGAGGCTCTCCTAAAGATCGACAAATAGTAGCCAAGACTTTTAAAAAGTTAGGCAAAAATTGGCTAAGTAAAAAAAATCGCAAAGGTAGAATAATCAATTTGACAACTCTTTAATTTTCCACAAGTATTCTCAAGTGAGCATGACTTTGAGCCGTTGGTTGGCCTAAGTCATAAATCATGTGGCATGATATGAGATGCATGATCATACAGCAAATTGAATGCATGAAATGCATGAGTCCAAACCTAAGTGATATGAAAAATGCATGGCAATAAAAAATAACCTAATGCCTAGCATGTGTTTGCATGCCAATAAATGCAATATTAACCTAAGACATGATATGTATAACGGTGCAAATGAGACTTAGACCTAAAGTGACATGAAAATGCATGGTGATACAAAGTGACCTAAGACCTAAATAGCATAGCAAACGCATGGCAATACCAAAATGATTTAAGACCTTATATACATGGAAATATGCATGACAATACAAGGATGATCTAGACCTAACAAACTTGAATGGCAATAAATGCAATCTTAACCTAAGGCATGATGTGTATAAGGGTGCAAATGAAACTTAAACCTAAAATAACATGAAATGCATGGCAAAACAAAGTGGCTTAAGACCTAAATAACATAACAAATGCATGGCAATACTAATATGATTCTAGACTTTATATGCATGGCAATACAAATATGGCTTAGACCTAAAATGTGATGAGAATGCATGAAAATGCCATTAACATATAGTGACCAATAAACCTAATACTAAGGCAGCAACTCAAGCACATTTCATGGCATAATAATGTAAGGTAATGATATCTAAACAAAATGCAAATGCATATAAAAGGCAAGGATACATGGAGAGCCGAATGGCCACTAAATGATCAAATGCAATCCTATCTAGCCAATAACACAAACACATGGCAAATCAAATCAAAATCTACCATGTTATGGTATGAAATACTTTGCTGAAAACTTTGCTGCCAGAGAAGGGTTAGAGGCACAAAAGGGTTAGAGTGAGGTCATGATGTTGGATGGCCAGAACACAGTTAATTCCGTCAATGTCTTAAATTCAGATGATCCAGCTGAACAGGCAAAGTTGAACATGGTTGCAGTAAATGAGGTAGAGTTGGCAGATTCCCAAGGGCAATATTAGTTGCTAGATGAAAGACTCTGAGCAGTAGAAAATACAAACATATTCGGGAGTGTGGATGCGAAAGAACGATGCTTGGTCCTTGATTTAGTCATTCCTCCAAAGTTCAAGACCCCTGACTTTATGAAATATGACGGAACGACCGATCCGTCAGCCCACATTATTATGTTCTGTCGGAAGATGACAAGTCATATAGATAATGATAAGCTTCTGATTCACTACTTTTAGGATAGCCTCAGTGGATCCGCAATTAGGTGGTACAGTCAGTTGAGCAAGGATCAGATTCGCTCTTGGAATGATTTGGCTAGGGCTTTTCTAAACCAGTACAAGCATATAACCGACATGACACTTGATCGTCTCACTTTGAAAAATATGGAGAAAAGAGCTACTGATAGCTTCAAAGAGTATGCTCAAAGGTGGAGGAACATGTCCACCCAAGTACAACCACCTTTGACACAAAAGAAAATCACCTTTCTTTTTATGAGTACACTACGGGCCCCGTATTATGATAGACTCGTTGGCAATGCTTCGAAGAATTTTGCGGATATGGTAATATCAGGGGAGATGATTGAGAATGCTATGAAGAATGGGAAAATTGAAGGAGAAGGAACATCCAATGCCGAGAGAAATAGGGCACCTTGAAAGAAAGAGGAAGATGTCCAAGCTATGGGAGATTTCGTCCCATATTTCCAATTTCCCTCATACCAATCATGTTACCTTACTGAGGTATCTCCAATCCTTTATCTTTACCTACCAAACCAAGCACCTAATCCTATACCTATCCTTGCTACAAGGCCTGCTTCCAGAAAATGACCGCGGGATAACCAAGAAAGAATTCCAATCCCAATCCTTGACCTGCTGTCATTACTAATAAAGAATCAGTACCTTACCCTGGTACCTTTGAAAATAGCTCCAAATCCATCTGCAAGGAGTTATGACCCTGACAGCAAGTGTGATTATCACCTAGCGGTAGTTGGGCATTCAATTGAAAAATATAGACAATTGAGGGAAAAGATTGAAAGTCTTATCCGCAATGGTATTTTGACACCGGAGCTTATCAATTAGTGAAAGGCCGATTTGTCGTAAATCAATTTCTTTCAGGGTTTTAGGAGGAGAATTACTACCTTTGAAGGATATCAATAGGAGCATTTTGATGCATGTAGTTTTAGACCTTATGATGAAAACACTTGTCTCATGTCGACATTCATATGAATTAAATGAATTTTGATTTTTAAATGCTTTGTGTTTTTTGTGTTTTAACAATAATTTGAATTTTCAAAAACAAGCATTAAGGAAGTTTTAATAATGGGTAGTCTCGAGAATATTGATGATCATTACCCAATACCCCATCCCCTCTCTTTTAGGCTTTACTAGGCCTAAATCCCTTAAACCAAGACTACTTGGAAAACCCAATGCTTCAAGGAATATGAATGATTGAACTTCATAAAACCATTGTCATCGTAGAATAAGCAAAGATATAGCATCCTGTTTAGGCTATGAACAAAGGAACAAACTTTTTGAATTTTTTTTGAACTCCTTGAAATTAAAACAAATGAGACATTCTTTCAAGAATTTAGATCATGGTAATTTGGTGTGTGTGTCAAGGTTGTGCCAAAACCATTCATGACATTTTCAACAACCACAAAAAACTAATTGCCCAAACATCACATCATGATTGACACCCTGGGGCACAATGATTAAATTAGATTATCCTATTTCCCAGAGAAAACCCATTTTTGGATCATATTTTCCTTGTCTCTTCAAAGAACTCAGATTTGAAACTCAGCATTTTCAAAATAGACCTAGACTTGCTATGTTCCTCGTTGATACAAATTCTCATGGTTAATCAAATTGGGGCATCATATGTGGAAATGATGGATAGATGGTGAATAAAGATGGACTAATGCATGAATCAGTGAGGCATGTGACAAAAAAAAAAGAAAGAAAAAAGTGCAAAAATTGTGATATCATGCATATGAGAATTCAGATGATTCCAAAGTGTAAAATGAAACTTTGATTATCTATTTCCCCTAGGGATTGCTTTTCAATGAGAATATTTGTGCTTGATATGATGAATGGCCATCTTTCATATCTCTTTCACAAAAAGAAATTATCCATAGTCACACATTTTGAGCCAAAATAATTATTTCTTCTTTGAACCCTCATCAAGGATCACCCTCTACACTGGGGGGCAAATGCGAGGAAAGATCTTCTCAAAGAACACTGAGAAATGAGTCCTAAATCAAAGACAGATACAAAGTTGTCGCAACCTAAAAAATAACAAGTCTCATCGCAAGACTCATTAAGCGTGACATTAAAAAAAACGGAGAAAAAGTCGATTTAATTGCTCTTGAAAAATGAAGGTTTTGAAAATGATTTTGAAAAGCACATGGAGCCGCCACCAATCTTTTTTAGCTAGGTGTATTCGGCCACCTATTAAAACCGGTTTTATAAAATATTTTAAAATTAATTAAAACATTTTTAAAACTAATTTCAAGTCTGCGTTTTAAACCAGAGAAATCAAAGAAGCGGGTTCGGGACTCGGTTACGTGTGGGGAAGGATTAGCACCCCCACAACGCCCGTATAAAATGGTACCTTATTAATTGTGTGTTATCTCAAGTCTCGGTAAAAGGTCGGTTTTTAATTTAGTATTTCAAGTTAATTCCTAATTTAAAGAAAAATAATTCCATTTTTAATTGAAAATGATCCGGAATTTATTAATTCAAAATTTTCTTATATTCCCGAAAATTCGGCAAAATATAGAAAATTTTATTTATTTAGAAATTTTTTTGAATCAATCTCGTTTTAGGAAAGATATTCTGTTATTAATAATAATTGATGATATCCTCCCCGGCAACCCGGAAGAAAACCCATGAATTATTTTAATTCGGGAATAGCTTTATTTTATTGAAAATCATTATCTTTTTCAAAACATTTAAAAAGATATGAAAATGAATATGTGTAACATAAATAAAATGACATAGCAAAGTCTAAATAATGCAACCTAAATGATTTAATTTAAATGACGTAGCATATTCTAAATGAAATGAAATATCCTAAATGGAATGAAATATCCTAAATGAAATGAAATGTCCTAAGTGACATAACATATTCTATATGAAAGGAAATAACCTAAAATATTCTAAATGGAACGATATAATTTAAATGACATGATATTCTAAATAAAATAAAATATCCTAAATAAAATGAAATATCCTAAGTGACATGAAATGTCATGAAACATAAAATAATGCTATCATGAAATATGCATGAAAATAAAAATAATAATAAAAAATAATAATGCATGAACATATTATATACTAAATAATATGACAAAAATAAAGGACTAAATAAAAAGCATAGAAGGGCATAAAATATTCAAAACCATATAACAAACAACATAACACCAAAAACATATAAGTCAAAATAATAACAATACCATAGAAATTATCATAGTAAGAATCACATATTATAAAATATGCATGTACATGGAAAATGCAATGCATGAAAATATATTTTTTCCTTTAATTAAGAAATCCGTATATCTAAAAAGATATCTGGCTACCTTAGGAAAAAAGATCATATTAAATTTTCTAAAACCAAAATACTTTGTGATTGTTTGAAAATGATTTTGAAAGAAACTTGAATGAAGATTGAAATCCTAGCCAAACCCATTAAAAGTGGCTCTAATTTCCTAAGTTTAAAATCCCAGACTTGACCACCCTTAACCCGAGGTTTATGAAATCATTTTTTGGAGTTTAAAAACGTTTATAAACAACCCTAAGATAGTAGCTAAAGTTTTTAAAAACGTTTATAAAATCATTTAAAAATAAAAGTAAAAATGTTGGAGACTCTACTAAAGATCCACAAATAGTAGCCAAAGACTTGTAAAAAGTTAGACAAAAATTGGCTAAGTAAAAAAAATCACAAAGGTAGAATAATCAATTTGACAACTCTTTAATTTTCCGCAAGTATTCTCAAGTGAGCATGACTTTGAGCCATTGATTGGCCTAAGTCATAAATCATGTGGCATGATATGAGATGCATGATCATACAACAAATTGAATGCATGAAATGCATGATTCAAAACCTAAGTGATATGGAAAATGCATGGCAATACAAAATAACCTAATGCCTAGCATGAGTTTGCATGGCAATAAATACAATCTTAACCTAAGACATGATATATATGTATAATGGTGCAAATGAGACTTAGACCTAAAGTGACATGAAAATGCATGGTGATACAAAGTGACCTAAGACCTAAATAGCATAGCAAATGCATGGCAATACCAACATGATTTAAGACCTTATATACATGGAAATATGCATGACAATACAAGGATGATCTAGACCTAACAAACTTGCATGGCAATAAATGCAATCTTAACCTAAGGCATGATATGTATGAGGATGTAAGTGAAACTTAGACCTAAAATAACATGAAATGCATGGCAAAACAAAGTGGCTTAAGACCTAAATAACATAACAAATGCATGGCAATACTAATATGATTCTAGACTTTATATGCATGGCAATACAAATATGGCCTAGACCTAAAATGTGATGAGAATGCATGAAAATGCCATGAACATATAGTGACCAATAAACCTAATACTAAGGCAGCAACTCAAGCACAATTTCATGGCATAATAATGTAAGGTAATGATACCTAAACAAATTGCAAATGCATATACAAGGCAAGGATACATGGAGAGTCGAATGGCCACTAAATGACCAAATGCAATCCTATCTAGCCAATAACACAAACACATGGCAAATCAAATCAAAATCTACCATGTTATGGTATGAAATACAAACCCATCAACTAAACAAATTGGAAATGCATCCACAAAGCAATAAGAGACATGATAACCGAATAGTCTTCTAAAAAAAATCATAGTGTAATTCTAGCTAGCAAATAACACAAACACATGGTAACAAATATGATGACTAATATAACTCATGAATATACCAATGACAAATTAACAAACACATGGCATGGTCTAAATATGTAAACATAAATGGAAGCATACTAAACATGTTAACACACAAAAATGCACACATGCACAATGACATTCATCATGGCCGAATGGTCCTATAAGCTTAGCATGGTATTTTCCACAAACACATGGTAGCAAATGTGGTGACAAACATAACTCATGAACATATCAATGACAAATTAACAAACACATGGCATGGTCTAAATATATAAACATAAATGGAAGCATACTAAACATGTTAACACACAAAAAATGCACACATGCACAATGACATTCATCATGGACGAATGGTCCTATAAGCCTAGCATGGTATTTTCCACAAATACATGGCATGATGTATGTAGTATTAAACTATCACAATCAAGATAATCTACAAAAAATCAAGCTAATCTAACACAAGAAAGCTAACCTACCACAAATCAAGCTCATGAAAAAAAAACCATAAAATATCTCAAAAATAGGAAAACCATTCGGCCATTGTGGATTAAGGATGAAAACTTGTTATTTTTTTATACTTTCTTTAAGAACAAAGTAGTAGTTCCTTAGAAGCAAGTTTATTTCATGAAAGGAAAACAAAAATAGCAATCAAAACAACAAAATCATATCAACAAAGTATGAAAAAACCATGAAAGAGCATAGCTACATTGCTCTAGCTTTCCAAATCAAGAAGAAACAAGCTAAAACACCTTTTTTCCTTCTCCTTTTTTCTCCTCTCTTTTTCCTTTCTTTTTTCTCTCTTTTTCTCCTTAGCTACTGCCTCTCTTCAGCCTCCAAGCCTTGTGAAAAAACTGCTCAGTCCCCTCCTTATCCCCCTTCGAATGGTATAGTCTTCTAGAAGGTAGGTGGTTATTTTTCATCCAATGACTATCACTTAAGATGCCTTCTATATAAAAATCCACCATTAGATTAGAATCATCAGCCTTTGAATTATGATGTCATCAAGATGTCATAAATAGGATCTCTCTCCAACCATTGGTCCATGTGTTGTAAATTCAAAGGCTTGATCACAAAAAATAACTAATTTCCTCTTTCATTGTGGCCTTTTGATTAAAAAATCAGAAAATATCTGCTCACCATTGAGCCTTGGCCGGCTGACCCTTCACCTTCTAGCCCATGCTTCAATTTTTTAAAAGCAAGAAAGGCCCTTTTCGGTTTCTTGAGTAAAATGACCTTTTTGACCTTCGAACCTAAATAAATAGCAAACGGACTCCAAATTCAAATTTTTTTCAATACTTTCGAAATAATAAAAAATTGAATTATGGAAGTTTTCAAAAAATTTCGAGCCAATTTGCTATTTATTTGGATTTTTTCTTCCAAAATTGCCCTTTTGTGCGCCCAAACTTTCCCATTTTTCAAACGAGCTCTAAATCCAGATTTTTCTTCACCAATCTTTTCCAAATAATTTAAAAGTGTGATCTAGAAGTTTTCATAATTTTTGGAGCTCATTTTCTATTTTTTGGGGATTTATCTGCTTGAATTACTACATAGTGGGCTTGGGATTTGGTCGTTTTGCAAACGAACTCCGAATCCAGATTTTCTTTCGAAAATCTCTTCCAAATAATTTAAGAATGAGATCTACAAATTTTTAGAATTTTTGGAGCTCATTTGGTATTTTTTCAAGATTTATCTTCTTGAATTTCAAGATAGGGGACCCGGGATTTGGCCATTTTGCAAACGAACTCCGAATCAAGATTTTTATTTTCCAATATCTTCGAAGTGATTTAAGAATGAGATCTGCAAATTTTTAGAATTTTTGGAGTTCATTTGCTATTTTTCCCAAATTTTCCAATTTTGCCATTTTACCTTCGAAGCACGGTTTTTCTCAAAACAAGTCCGATTTTAAAAATTTCTTTTCCTGGGCCTTTGTCATATATTGAATTGGAGTTGGTCCGAAAATGCCCAATTTTTACAATCAAATTCCCTTCCAATTTGATTTTTCCTTTTTTCACTATCGGGAATTTCCTCTTTTTTTTTTCCTCCAATCGGCTCTTTTCTCGGATTTACTTCAAACTGATCCTTTGGCTATCCTTATTTACTCACTCCTCATCAATTAGGGGCTTTAGTTTTATCGAAATGGGCCATTTCTGTAATTTTCCCCAAATTCACAAAATCCACCAAAAACCCTAATTCTCGATTTTCTTCCTGATTGACTTTTCTTTCAGTTTTTCTTCCAAGTAGCTTCTCCATTACCCGTAGTCAGTGTTTATCTTTCATTTGGAACCTTCAATTTCGACCAATTTGATCGTTTAAACACTTTTCCCCAAATTTCTCGAACTAGGGTTTCCTTTCTATTGAATCTCCGTAACCCAACTTTCGAACCCCATATATTTCAATGTTGACCTCGGATTATGAAAATTCTTTCGCCATTTTTCAATTGAACTTCAAATCATGATTTTGAAAGTGGGTTGACTTTTTAGGCTTGACTTTTCCAAGTTTGACTTTTTATGCTCGATTTCTTAGACTAAGTCCAGGAGTACCACCTGTAGGATGAGAAAAGTCTTTTTACAGTCTGAAACACCAATTTAGAAAGAAAACATACCTGTTTTAGTGGTCTGGACAAAATTAGGTGTCTACAAATCGAGCTCCCAAATAAATATGGGTTCACTCTGTTGAAATGAAGATACAAGAGAAAAAAAGAAAAGAATAGTGTGTGAAAAAGTATGGCAAATGAAAGCCAAATGCAAAGAAGAAAAAGAGCGGAAGTAAAAAGTTAGAAAAGTCCAAAAGGGACAAATACTTCAAAGGAAAATCATCCTCAAGAAATGATCCTTGATCTAATTACCCTCAAACATAGATTTTGGGCCTATTTATCCTTTTTTTCTAAACCCCGAGCCATGGCCTACATTACATGCTTTAAAAGCTCATTTTTGATCAAGCATGAATATTCAACTTGAAAGGTTTTTCCTTATATTTTATCCCATCTCATCGAATTCTCATTTCACTAAGGAAGAATTTATAATTCTCAAATGCATGATAAAACAGTGAAAAAAAAAAGAGAAAAATAGGAAAGAAGGGGACTCTAGGGTGAAAACCCAAAAATGGGCGGTCTAGAGTGAAATGGGAATTTTCGATGCCATCTATGATAGTGCCGATACGACAAAAGAAAAGGTCACCTTGAAGAAGTGGACATCGAGGAACATCTAAGAATTCCTGAACCTCCCAAATTGTCAGCTCTCATTCAGAGGATTGTCTTCAAAAACTAAGACTTTTTCCTTCCAAGATTAAACAATCCGTTTTAAACATCCCGGCCAATCTTGACGCTTGTCAAAATGCATTGATGTGGAAACTAAAAAAATGTTGAATTTGTTTGGTTCTCAATGAATTCATGATTTATAAAACCTGTTCCATTTGTGAGCCTAGAAGGGACATACATTTTTGTTGTGAAGTTTTCTTCGATCAATCAAAATTTTGTTATACTAAGCCTTGCCAATCCCAATTGAAAAATCCAGATTGACATTTAGGGAGTGGTCATCAGTCTTCAAAAGATTCGTACACCATATACTGTGGGGTTAATATTTTTGGCTCAAAGTTTTCATTAAATGAGCAAGATCGTTTTTCAAAAAAGAAAGGGGAGGAAACAAAAATGTTTTTGAAATACCAATTTTGATGTTGATATGAGATAAGGTTTTTCTAACCATGAGGTGTGGAACTACTAGGGTTAACCTTGACTTCCAAATATGAGAAGAAGAAATAGAACTCGGCAAGTAGACTCTTGTCAATAAGAGTTTGAAAACTGTTGGGGCAAAGAAAATAGCCAAAAATTGAACAATGAATTGAAGATATACTCTGATTTGAAGAGGAAAAATGAATTGGAAAGGTTAAGCCAAAGTTTAGAAAAAATGATGAGGGACATTTGCATCTTTTCATCAAGCATTTACATCATTATTGATCTTTGCATTAGCATCATGTAGAAGCATTCTGCATGTTGTCAATCCTTGCATTTGCATCATTTAGAAGCATTTTGCACACTGCTAGTCTTTGCATTTGCTTCATTCCGAAGCATTTGCACAATGTCGATCATTGCATCTGCATCGCCACATGAAGTAGTTGCGTCAATGTTGATCTTTGCATTTGCATCTTATTCAGTATTTACATATGCATCAATAAGCATTTGCATCAACCTAAGCCATTTGCATGTACACCATGAAGCATATGCATCTTATTCAACATCAGCATCTGCATCAATAAGCATCAATAAGCATTTGCATCAATTAAAGCCATTTGCATGTACACCATGAAGTATCTGCATCTTATCCAACCTCTGCATCTGCATCAAGAAACATTTGCATCAATTCAAAATATTTGCATTTGCAATATGAGGTATGTGCATCCTGTTAATCATTTGCACCAGAATCCAAAAGCATTCGCATCTTCTCAAAATCTTCAGGTTAATTTTTAACAATTCTTCAAAATCATTTTTAAAGTCGCATACAGTGCAATTTTCCAAATCATAGATCAGGCCTCCGGGCACCATTCTTAAGACCTCCGGGCATCATTTTTAAAGTCGTATACAGCGCATTTTTCCAAATCATGGGTAAGGCCTCCGGGCACCATTCTTAAGACCTCCGGGCATCGTTTTTAAAGTCGCATATAGCGTATTTTTCCAAATCACAGGTAAGGCCTCCGGGCACCATTCTTAAGACCTTCGAGCATCATTTTTAAAGTCGCATACAACACATTTTTCCAAATCACAGGTAAGGCCTCTGGGCACTATTCTTAAGACCTTCGGGTATCATTTTTAAAGTCGCATACAGCGCATTTTTCCAAATCACGGGTAAGGCCTCCGAGCACCATTCTTAAGACCTCTAGGCATCATTTTTAAAGTCGCATATAGCGCTGTCATAACGTGCCAAATACGAATTCAGCATGCTAGACACAAATCACTGGAGTCGCCACTAATCATCTAATCTAGGCGTGATTAGTCACCTATACGAATCTATCCTATTTAAAGTAATCCTAAGCTTGACTAAGGCACCTTAAAAAGAATAGGTTCTGGTCTAATTTATCAGAACTAGGTTCGGCAGTACTGTTACGTGTGAGAAAGGATTAGCACCCTCACAACGCCTATCTAAGAGATAGTACCTAATTAGTCTTGTGATACTTAAAAGTCTTAATTAAATGGTCTTGTCTATCCTATTTCATTTTAATTGTTAAAGTTAGAAATCTCGGAAATTATTTTTTAGGTCTTCCTTCCATTCATTCTGGAGAAATCACTAAAAAATGTTTCCTCACCTCGAGAGTATTCAAAAGAAACATTCATTCTATTGAAAAGTCTCCGTCGTCGAAAAAATTAGATTGTTTAATCAAGTTATTTCTCTTAAATTAATCCTCCAAAATTAATCCACATTTTATTAATGTTTGTTTGAAAAATAAATTCTGATTTTTAATATCAAAAATCATCTCTTAAAATATTCTTCCATTCTTTCTGGAGAATTTTTAAGAGAATTTTTCTCACCTAGAAATTTCTTAAAAGTCATCAATTCGCAACTTTCTTGAATTTCATCATCGGAAAAAATCTTAATTTATCATTCAATTTTATTAAGCATTTATTATGGAAAATCATCTTGAAAAGGTGTTGAAAATTAATTATTCTTTTAAAAAAATAAATTTTTTTATTTTTTATTGGTATTGAAAATAATCTCTTAAAAAATCCTTCCATTCATTCTGGAGAATTTTTGATAAAAATTTCTCACCTAGAAATTTCTCAGAAATCAACAATTCGTGATTTCTTTGAATTTCATCATTGTAAAAATCTTAATTTATTAATTTAAAAAATAACTAATCTTCAATTAAAATTAAAACTTAATTAATTAAAATATTTTTTATCAATAAATAAATCCATGGTTAATAACAAATATAATAATATACAATCAATTAATAATAAAATATAAGAATAATTAAGAATATAATAGTAGTTACTAAATAATATTTTTTTTATAAAGAATTAGTTAATAAATATTTAATATAAAAAAAATTAGTAAACAATAATCCTGCAAATTTTTTTTTTTTAAATAGTATTAGTAATAATAAAGAAAATAAATAATAAAATAAATAACAAATAAAAAAAAAGGAAACAAAGCAAAACAAAAAAATCATATGGGTCAACACTTGATGCTTTGAAGAACACATGTCTTTTGGACCAAGCTTTCCATAAAGTTGCTTGCTGGGATCACTATCGAAGAAACCTTTGGCATCAGATCCGGTGCTTCCAATGACTCTACAACCCGTGAGCTTAGCCAATTGTCCAGCAGAAACAGCAGAACCGTGATGCATAGCCTTTTCTGAGGATAAGCCACGCAATAACTGACCTGACTGAGATGTTTTCTGTTTCTTGCGGAATGCTGAAACAGTTGGACTAGATAAAAGACTATGAACAAGATGAGATGTTCTAAGTCTTGCAAACTGGTTGCCACCAGCTTGTCTCCAATCCCTTATCCTTCTGATAGTATCATTAGCATCAACCTTGGTCAAAAGCTCCCTATGCTCATCATCTGACACCCTCAGTTCTTTCCAAAGTTCTATTATCAACCCTTCATTTTCCCAAGTAATGGCATCAGATTGAGCTTTAAAAGCATGCAGGACAGAACAGTAAGCTTCTTGCTCAAGTGGATGTATTTGGGCCTCCACGTCAGAAAGCGTCCTAGAATATGAGGCAGAACCTTAACGAGAAGTTGCCCTGAGAAAGAGAGATCCAAAGAAGATACTGCTGAGGATGTACTCCAATGCACCGCAAATTCAGTAAAAGGATTTAGAGAGAAAGTTGGAAGCCTTTTTTTCTCATTTGTTTCTAGCTTCTTCTCTCTGGTTTTCGATGTCTCCACTCAAGAAAGAATGATGCTTTTCTGTTTTTTTCTCCCCCTTTTGTTGTGAATTGGATATGTTTATATAGGGAAAACTAGCTTAGAGTCCTAGTGCAATCCGGTTTAGAGTTCCTCCTCAAATCAAAGTCTGATCCTTAACCAAATAAAACTCTTTCTTTCCTTTATCCTTTATACCAGAGTTCAAATTTAATCCCATGAGGAGAAGAGGAGTTTCGGACAAATTGTGTCTTTGAATTTTTATTTTCTTTTTTTTTCAATTTTTTTTATTTTCTTTTGTTTTTTTTTAATTAATCCGAAAATAAAAATTAAAATTAACCTAAACTAAAAATTAACAAATAACAAACCCGGATAAAATCCGGTGTCTACAAGCGTATTTTTCCAAATCACGGGTAAGGCTTCTGGGTACCATTCTTAAGACCTCCAGGCATCATTTTTAAAGTCACATATAGTGCATTTTTCCAAATCACAGGTAAGGCCTTCAGGCACCGTTCTTAAGACCTCCGGGCATCATTTTTAAAGTCGCATACAGCATATTTTTCCAAATCACGGGTAAGGCCTCCGGGCACCATTCTTAAGACCTCCGGGCATCATTTTTAAAGTCGCATACAACGCATTTTTTCCAAATCACGGGTAAGGCCTCCGGGCAGCATTCTTAAGACCTCCGGGCAATATTTTTAAAGTCGCATACATCGTATTTTTTCCAAATCATGGGTAAGGCCTCCGGGCACCATTCTTAAGACCTCCGGGCATCATTTTTAAAGTCGCATACAACTCATTTTTTCCAAATCATGGGTAAGGCCTCCGAGCACCATTTTTAAGACCTCCGGGCATCATTTTTAATGTCGCATACAGCGTATTTTTTCCAAATCACGGGTAAGGTCTCCGAGCACTATTCTTAAGACCTCTGGGCATCATTTTTAAAGTCGCATACAGCCCATTTTTCCAAATCACAGGTAAGGCCTCCGGGCACCATTCTTAAGACCTCTGGGCATCATTTTTAAAGTCGCATACAGCTCATTTTTTCTAAATTACGGATAAGGCCTCTGGGCACCATTTTTAAGAACTCTTGGCATAATTTTTCTTTAAATTATAGATAAGACCTCCGGACACTATTTTTAAGACATTCGGGCACAATTTTCACTTTGAAAATCAAATCAGTTTCCTTAAGACGGGTCGAGCCTTGATTAGTCAGGGAACTCAATTTAAGGACAAAATCTTCAATTTACGGTTTTTTCAAAAAAGAAAAAAATGAAAAAAATGAAAAAAATGAAAAATGATAAAAAGGAAAAAAAAGAAAAAAGAAAACTCCCTTTCCTTTCTCTTTACATGTGATTTCACTAACTGAAAAAAATTAGTGTTTATTTATCTTTGCCTGATTCTTGATTCTCAGCAATAGTCAAAGAGGGGCAGCTGTAGACACCTAATTTTGTCCGGACCACTAAATCAGGTATGTTTTCTTCCTAAAGTGATGTTTTAAGATGCAAAAAGGCTTTTCTCATCCTGCAGGTGGTACTTTGAGACTTAGTTTAAGAAAGCAGAAAACAAAAGTCAAACTTGAAAAAGTCAACCCCAAAAAATCAACCCTAAAAAGTAAACTACTAAAAAAGTCAACCCACTTTCAAAATCAAGATTTGAAATTCAATTGAAAGATGGTGAAAGAATTTTGATAATCCGAGGTTTACATTGAAACATATGGAGTTAAAAAATTGGGTTACGGAATTTCAGTAGAAAGGAAACCCTAGTTCAGAAAATTTGGGGAATAGTGCTTAAACGATCAAATTGGTCAAAATTGAAGGTTCCAAATGAAAGATAAGCACTAACTACGGGTAATGGAGAAGCTACTTGGAAGAAAAACTGAAAGAAAAGTCAATTCGGAAGAAAATCGAGAATTAGGGTTTTTGGCGGATTTCGGTGAAATTTGGGAAAAATTGCAGAAATGGCCTGATTCGGTAAAAATAAAGCCCCTAATTGATGAGGAGTGATTAAACAAGGATAGCCCAAGGCTCAGTTTGAAGTAACTCCGAGAAAAGAGCCGAATGGAGAAAAAAATAAAAACGAGGAAATTCCCGATACTGAAAAGTGGAAAAATCAAAACGGAAGGGAATTTGATCGTAAAAAATTGGGCATTTTTGGACCAACTCCAATTTAATATATGAAAAAGTACCAGAAAAAGAAAACCTGAAAATCGGACTTGTTTTGAGCAAAACTGGGCTTTGGAGGCAAAAGGGCAAAATTGGAAATTTTGGAAAAAATAGTAAATGAGCTCCAAAAATTCTGAAAATTTGCAGATCTCATTCTTAAATCATTTCAAAGATATTGGGGAAAGAAAATCTAGATTTGGAGTTCGTTTGCAAAATGGCCAAATCCCGGACCCATTATGTAGAAATTCGAGCAGATAAATCCCAAAAAATAGCAAATGAGCTCCAAAAATTACCAAAACTTCCAGATCACACTTTTAATTTATTTGTAAGAGATTGGTGAAGAAAAATCTGGATTCAGAGCTCGTTTACAAAATGGTAAAAGTTCGGTGCATTAAGGGGTAATTTTGGAAATAAATCTGAAAAAATAGCAAATGGACTCAAAAAATTTTGAAATCTTTCAGAATTCAATTTTTTATTATTTTGGAAGTATTGAAAAAAATAAAATTTGAATTTGGAGTCCGTTTGTTAATTTATTTAGGTTTGAGGGTCAAAAAGGTCATTTTACCGAAGAAACCGAAAGGGACCAATTTGTAATTACAAAAAATATGAAAGATGAAGGAATTGCTGAGATAATTCCTCCCTTGGTCAGTCAACATAGAGGAGAAGAAGGAAGCTTGATCAATTTAATTCCTTAGTCACTATCAAGCTCAAAATGCTTCCACTAGTACCTTGCAAATGGTCCCCCTCTTCATCCAATAGCTTAGGTGCCTTGTAGAAAAGTTGAATGCACCATTCAATGGCCAAGATTAAATGCCAAGATGACATTTTTATTTTTCATGAAAGAACCCTCATCCAATGGCCAAGAATGGAAGAAGAAAGATGAGCACAACTCATCCAGGGGTAGAGGTTCATTTGGCTAAGCAAGGGAGAGCATGGGATTGTATCCTTATTTCATCTAAGGGTTGAGGTTATTAGAAGGGTTGAGTACACATCTTAAGGGCTTCTATCAATTGGCAAGAAGGTATTTTTATTGTGTCATCAAAAGATCCTAATTAAGGGCCAAAATTGGAGGAGAAAAAGTGCACAATCTATCCTATGGTTGAGGGGCCATTCGGCCAAGGCTAAGAGAGGGGGGCTGAGCAGTTTTTTCACAAGCTTGGAAGGTTGGAAAAGAGGAAGTAGCTAAGGATAAAAAGAGAGAAAAAAAGAAGGAAAAAGATAGGAGGAAAAAAAGGAAAAAGAGAGGAGAAAAAAGGAGGAAGAAAAGAAGGGTTTTAGCTTGTTTCTTCTTGATTTGGAAAGCTAGAGCAAGGTAGCTATGCTTTTTCATGGTTATTTTTCATAGTTTGTTGACATGATCTTGTTTTTTTGATTGATATGTTTTCTTTTTTATGAAACGAATTTGTTTCTAAATAGCTACTATTTTGCTTTTTAAATAAAATATGAAAAACAACATGTTTTCAATGTTTTTTTCTACAATGGCCGAATGGCCTTCCTTCTCCTAAATGATTTTATTTTTGATTTTGTTCATGAGATTTATTGTGGTAGGTTATTTTACTTGTGTTAGATTAGCTTGATTTGTGGTAGGTTAGCTTGATTGTGGTAGTTTAACAATACATCATGCCATGTGTTTGTGGAAATACCTTGCTTAATTCATAAGACCATTCGGCTATGCTAGGTTTAAATTACCATGTTCATGTTTTTTATGTGTTAACTTGCTTAGTATGCTTCCATTTATGTTTACATATTTAGACCATGCCAAGTGTTTGTTATATTGTCATTGATATGCTCAAGAGTTATGTTAGTCATTATATTTGCATCATAATCATTTTTGCTACCATGTGTTTGTGTTATTTGCTAGCTAGGATTATACCATGATTAGTTTGAGGACCATTCGGCCAACATGACTCCTATTGCTTTGTGTATGCATTTTCATGTTGTTTAGTTGATAGGTTTGCATTTCATGCCATAACATTGTGTATTTTGATTTGGTTTGCCATGTTGTTTGTGTTATTGGCTAGATAGGATTGCATTAGATCATTTAGTGGCCATTCGGCCTTTGCATGTGTTTCTCCATTGTGTGTGCATTTGCATTTTGTTTAGGGACCATTGCTTTGCATTACTATTCCATGAAATTGTGTATGAGTTGTTGTTTGTTCATGCATTAGTATTAGGTTTATTGGTCATTATATGTTCATGACATTTCCATGCATTCTCATGACATTTAGGGTCTAGGCTATCTTAATTGCCATGCATATAAGGTCTAGAATCATATTGGTATTGTCATGCATTGCTATGCTATTTAGGTCTAGGGTCACTTTGTATTACCATGCTTTTCATGACACTTTAGGTCTAAGTCTTATTTGCATTATTATGCATATCATGCATACTTAGGTTGAGATTGTATTTATTGCCATGCAAGTTTGTTAGGTCTAGGCTATCCTTGTATTGCCATGCATAATTCCATGCACATAAGGTCTAGAATCATATTGATATTGCCATGCATTTGCTATGCTATTTAGGTCTTAGGTCATTTTGTATTACCATGCATTTCATGTCACTTTAGGTCTAAGTCTCATTTGCATTATTAAGCATCCCATGCATACTTAGGTTAGGATTACATTTATTGCCATGCAAACTCATGCTAGGCATTAGGTTATTTTGTATGCCATGCATTTTCCATGCCATTTAGATTTTAAATCATGCATTTCATGCATTTCACTTGCTGTATGTTCATGCATCTCATGTCATGCCACATGATTTATGACTTAGGCCAATCAATGGCTCAAAGTCATGCTCACTTGAGCATACTTGTGGAAAATTAAAGGGTTATCAAATTGATTATTCTACCTTTGTGATTTATTTTACTTAGCCAATTTTTGTCTAACTTTTTAGAAGTATTAGCTACTGTTTGTAGGTATTTAGGAGAGTCCCCAACATTTTTACTTTGATTTTTAAATGATCTTATCAAAGGCAAAAAAATGTGTTTTGACAAAATAGTTTTTCATCTAGTACTCGGACTTTTCCGGTTTTTCTAGGATGTCATCCTTAATTAGAAAATTAACAAAATTTTTTCACGTGTAGTTTTACATGTTCTGAGTCTCCAATATTTTGTTTATATTTTTTTGAATTTTTAAAAATATGTTAAAAAATCGTGTTTTAAAACTGGACAGTAGAGTCAGATTTGAATTTGAGGGAAAATCACTTTTCTGTTTTGGCTAAGTTACTTAGAGGGGGCTGATTAGAAAATTTGGCTACTGTCTTAGGGTGGTTTCTAGGCCATTTTAAACTTAAAAAATCATTTTATAGAGCTCGGTTCAAGGGTGGTCAAGTCCGAGATTTTAAACTTAGGAAATTAGAGCCATTTTTAAAGGGTTTGGCTAGGTTTTTTAATCTTCATCCAAGTTTTTTTTCAAAATTATTTTCAAACAAATCACAAAGTATTTTGATTTTAGAAAATTTAATTTGATATATTTTCCTAAGGTAGCTGGATATTTTTTTAGATATTCGGATTTCCTTAATTAAAGGAAAAATACACTTTCATGCATTGCATTTTCCATATTCATGCATATTATATAATATATGATTTTTTTTTTGCTATGCGAATTTCTATGGTATTGTTATTATTTTGATTTATATTTTATGTTGTCATGATTGTTTGTTATATGATTTAGAACATTTCATGCTATCCTATACTTTTTATTTAGTCATTTATTTTTGTCACATTATTTAGCATATACTATGTTCATGCATTATTATTTTTATTTTATTTTCATGCATATTTCATGATAGCATTATTTTATGTTTCATGTCATTTAGATTATATTGTTTAGAATATGCCATGTCATTTAAAATATGCCATATCATTTATATTTGCCATGTCATTTAAATCATTTTATTCCATTTAGAATATGCCATGCTACTTAGGTTATTTCCTTTCATATAGAATAAATTATGTCACTTAGGACATTTCATTTTGATTTAGGATATTTCATTTCATTTAGGACATTTCATTTCATTTAGAATATTATGTTACTTAGGATATTTCATTCAATCTATAATATGCTATGCCATTTAGATTATATCATGTCATTTAGGTTGATTATATTATCTAGACTTTGCTATGTCATTTTATTTATATCACACATATTAATATTTTCTTAAATATTTTGAAAAAGATAATGATTTTCAATAAAATAAAGATATTCCCGAGTTAAAATAATTCATGAGTTCTCTGCCGGGTTTGCTGGGGAGGATATCATCAATTATCATTAATAACGGAATATCTTCTTTAAAACGAGAATGATTCGGATAATTTCCCAAATAATAAAAATTTCTATATTTTGCCACGTTTGTCGAAAAATATAGAAAAATTTTGAATTAATAAATTTTAGATTATTTTCAATTAAAAAATGGAATTATTTTTCTTTAAATTGGGAATTAATTTAAAATACCAAATTTAAAACCGACTTTTTACCGAGACTTGAGATAACACACGATTAATAAGGTACCGATTTATATGGGCGTTGTGGGGGTGCTAATCCTTCCCCGCACGTAACCGACTCCTGAACCCGCTTCTTTGATTTCTCTGGTTTATAACGCAGACTTGAAATTGGTTTTAAAAATGTTTTAATTAATTTTAAAATGTTTTAAAAAACCAGTTTTAATAAGTGGCCGATCACACCTAGCTAAAAAAGATTGGTGGCGACTCCATTTTTTTCGAGTTTGTTTTTAAACCTTTATTTTATTTCAAGAGGAATTAAGTCGACTTTTCTTTTATTTTCCAATGTCACGCTTAACGAAATATAAAGTCTTACGATGAGACTTGTTATGTTATTTTTTTTAGGTTGCAACAAAATCAAATAATATCTTCATTATAATTATCTTATGTAAATATATAAAAGCCAAAATCTTTGACAAAAAAGAAAAATATCCTACGTGGATTGTCTATTCTTTTGACACGTGAATTGTCTAAATTGATGTTATGTCATGTGCCCATTAATCATTTAAAATTTTAGATTAATTGACTACCAAAATTAAATCTACCATTTACTATATACTTTGACAAGTTGACTAATTTAAAATAATTTATTTTAAGAGACAATTCTTAATTAATCACCCACCAATTACATTAAAAAATATATATAACTTTAATGTGTCTAAATCTAAATCTTCTTTCTACTTAAGTCAAGAAACAGAAATCTTTTATCTTATATTTTATATAAATATATAAAAGTCAAAATCTTTGACAAAGAAAGTAATTATCCAATGTGGATAGCTTATATTATTGACACATGGACGATCTTAAAAAATTACAATATGTCCTACATTTTATTATTTTGACTTCATTTAATTTAAAATTTAAAATAGTTCATATAATATATATATATTTTACATTTTTAATTAACTTACATTTTACATATATGTTGTATTACTATAAATAAGAGTTTTTACAAACTAAATTTAAGATGATTTTCTTATATTGTTCATACATTCCGTTTCTTCTTCTTCTTATTTATTTATATTGACTACAAAAAATTTAATTTTGTATAGAATGACCAAATTAATTGTATATAATTTATTGTCAATATTACATTAATTTAGAAATATTTCTTCCATTTTAATAAATAAAATTATGTACCATTATAATTTCCTTGAATTATTCACACTTTAATTCATATTTAACTTTCCAATTTTTAAATTGAATTTACTATAATGCCGAATCAATTCAAAAATTTTACTGAAATAAAATAATATCTTCATTATAATTATCTTCCTTAAATCACTCAAACTTAATTATTAGTCAACTTTTCATATTCTACTTCAAGTTCATTTTTCTTTTCTTTTTATTTAAAATCCAAATTTATTTTGCCGCCCATTTTTTTTTTATCAAACAAAACTAAGGTTTTGAGACAATAACACTACATATTATTTTATTTTTCACACAATTAGAGGTAAACAAGTTTAGGTAAAAAAGGGAAATTAAAACAAATCTTATCTTATATGAATATATAAAAATCAAAATCTCTAATAAAAAAAAATCCCAATGTGGATGATCCACTTTTGACACAAGTATAGTCTTGAATAAACATAATAGCTCTTGCATTTAATTATTTTGATTTGATTTGATTTAAAGTTTATATAATAAATTATATTTATTTTCTTTTACATTCTAATTGATTTACCTTTTACATAAATACGAACAAATAAAATATTAATTTTCTTTCCATATAACGTAATTGAATTAGTTACTTTTGTCTTTAAAATATATGTTAATTTTAACTTCTGTGACTTTTTATTTTTAGAAAATATTAAATGTGCAAATAAAATCAAATTAACCTAAAATCATGTTAATCTTATATATATCTTTAATTAAAAAGGCAATTATTCAACGTATATTTTTTATATTTGAATTCAAAATTAATTGTTATATCATATTAATTCTTTTTTTTTTGTTTTTTTTAATTTGTCTCAAAAAAGTATTCATTGACCTCATTAATTGTATTTATTAATATGTGTTTTGGACTTATTATAAATACCTTGCTGTAAAGTGTAAATTGGTAGAGTATCATAGAATATTGCAATTTATTTGTGCAATTCTGTTTCTAAGGTTTGTTTCATTTTTATTTTTTTTTAATGTTTTAAGTCTATAATGAATTCTTTTTGAATTGTGATTTTTATTGTGAAATAAATAATTTGATTGTTTAACATCTTGTCTTTACAAAATAATTATATAATTACGTTTTATTTATCTTATAAATTTCTTTATTGAAAGCATATCAAACTTACCATGGAATACGTGCCAAGTTTACAAAAAAATTGGTAGTTAATTTTTTTTTTCATATTAAGATTTGATTGCAATCTTTATTGTCTTAGATTTACGGTTAACCATTTTTCACTTTTGACCTTTTTTTTTAATTATACTTTTTAGATATATTGGAATGACATTAATTTATTGTAGTCAATTTTCAATTGACTCAAATAATTATAATTATAATTTGAATTTGAATTTTATTTTATGATTTTATCATTATTTCTTAGTATTCTAAATACTCTTGCTTTTAATATTGGTTGTAATTATCATAAAATTAACTAAATGCGATATTATTCCTTTTGCAGGTTTTTCGAAAGAGAGTTTTTTTTGGTCAAAATTATATTTAAGTTATTTTATTTCTTATACATGTGTGAAATACATCGATAGTAGAAAAATTGTCAAGAATGAAAAAAAAAAAAAAATCTCCAAAAAGATTTTTTGGACATTTTTTTTCTTTTTTGTTGGGCTGATGGTAATAAAAAAAAATTTTGTGGCTCCCATATAGATATTAAGGTTCTTGACAATAGTATTTTTATTTTTGAAAAATAAGAGTTGTGATAGATTTTGTAAAGAAATAATATAAATTTATTTTTTTTCCCTATTGAATTCCTTGATTAAAAAAAAATAGATTTTCTTATTTCAAAATTGAAACTATCCTTTCATTTGGAGATGTAGAAGGCAAGTATACTTTTTTTTTTTTAATACAAATAGCCGAGAGTTTTCTTATGTTTAATTGTATTTAGGTTTATTATTATTATTATTTTTTTATTTTTTTATTTTTTTATTTTTTTATTTTTTTATTTTTTTTACGTATTTGATTCAATTCTAATGTTATTATTTTTCAAATATTATTTTTGAAGTAGTTCATGAACATATTTGCTTTAGTGTTAACATATTTAGACATGTTGATAGAAAAAATTGTGCGTAGGTTCTTTTTAAAATTATAAATACATAATTACTTTTATTTTCTTTCAAATAGCATCTATTCTTGCTTTATATTTATAAGTTTCATTTTAACTATTAATTTGGTACCAAAAGTAAATAAAATTAGCATATTCGTGAAGAAAGATTATAAAGTAGATTCTTGGTGAAAAAAATTTGATTACTTGATTTTAGGCTTCAAATATAGTTTCAATTTTTACGAAAGGATTTGCATTATCTTCAAAAAATGTTCAGATTTTTATACATTAAATTCCTAACTAATTAAAACAAAACTTCTTATATGTTATCTTGAATTGCCGAATATTTTAAAGGAAAATGTTAACCAGTGCCTATAGGCATTGGTTAAGGTGTTATATATAGAAATAAAAGTATAATTAATACATTACTTTTTTTTTTTGAATTCAGTAAAAATAATGTATTAAATAAAAAAAAAAAATCTGAAATAGTAAATAAATAATCCTCAACTATAGGCACTGGTTAAGCCAACCCTATTTTAAATACTCAATCACTTTGAATTAATTTCTAATTTAATATTAATGGTCAGAAAAGTTATTGCTTTGATGCTATGTCATGTGCCCATTAATCAATTAAAATGTTACATTAATTGTTGGATATCAATGCTTTATGTGTATAAATACGAAATACGTATTCTAATACGTAGATAATCGTAAGTAGATACACGGTGTATAATTAATATACACAATTGATATCATGTTTGAATGAGAAATTATCTCTATTGTACCCACTTGAAGAGGAAGAACTTGCTTGGTGTTGTGGAATCCCACATAGGTTGCTTAATTGCCTTAGCTTGTTGTTTATATAAGCTTGGGTTCAATGTGGGGTTGGGCTCCAAGGGGCACCCAAGTTTTGTGGTGGGTGAGGACTTACACAACTTTGGCTGAACCACACGCGCGCGAGCGTCGCCGCAGGGTTGGGCTGGGCTAGGTTGGGTCGGCTTGGGCCAGTATTATCTTTTTGCTGCCTAGCCCGACCAACCAATTTAATCCAATCTGATTAATTTCTTGTCGGTTCGGTTCTTTACCGAACCGTTTGTTTTGTTTCACAAAGGTTTCTTTTCAAAAAAAATCATACTACCGAACCAGTTCGGTTCTGTCTGACAGAACCGATTCGTCTCAATGGATGTGTCTGTTCTGATTAAACAGACTTCATCCAATTGATGTGACTTTTTCGAACTGGTTCATTGACTCCTATAAATTCAGACTTCAAGAGTCTGTTTTTACTCACTAATTCATTCATAAAATTTCTTCTCTTCCTCTGCTATTTCCGGTTCTGTCTGAGAGAGTCGTACATTCTTTGGTTCCCCGAGTTGCTTTGAAGTGTGCTCTCCATAGCAACGTTATCGAGGAGGCTTGGGAGACGATTTGTATCAAACTGTAAGCACCTTTTAGACAGGCAAAATTCGTCTTAAGGTCAGAGGTTCTATCTTGACTTGATATACCTTTCTGTGTTCGGGTTATCCTGTATGTGTTATTAAAATTCGGTTCTTTAATCTGTTGGTATATTCATATGAAGTTTTCATTTTTTCTGGTGATCAAATATTTATTTCTTTTATTTATATATTCTGCTAATTTTAGTATATAGCTTATAACATCTTAAGACGAATTTTCATTTCATTATTTGTTATATACTAAGATATATATACTGTCGTTAGAATATATTGTTACATATATATATATATATATTCATATCGCTACTGTAGGTATAAATATATTAGTTACCTGTTAGTAGAATATATATTATATTTATACGTACTTACTTTTATTAAGTAACCGAATTGTTACATACAGCATTTGTTAAAATATATTATAATACTTACTCACTACAAACAATTTTCCATATACTGACGCTTATCTATATTGACGGTAGCAATCCGTAAGTAAAAAAGATTAATTGCGACGGATTTTTGTTACTATCACATATACCAACGCGCTCGAATTAACTGTTGCTATAGACATACATATACCGACGGTTAATGAAAAACTATTGGTATAAATATAATTTTTACCAACAGTTTTATTCTTTCCGTCGGTATATTTCCTAAAAGACCCGTCTTCTTTTTAATTAGCGGGATTTTTCTTTTTTGTATTTCATTTTTAATTAAATGAACCTATAGCAACGGATTTATTAATTTTATCCGTCGGTATAGGCACAAATGATATTTAAGGTTTTGTTTCTTTTGTTTCGTCAGTTCTCTCTTTCTCTTCTGCTTTGTGTTATAATTTTGTTTTAGTTTCTCACTTCCGAATCACAAAGCTCAGTCGACCCTTGCCAATTGGCCATAGGTATGTTTCTCTCTTCTGCTTTTTCTCTTCCCAAATTGTTCTGCTAATTTGATGATCTCGTGCCTGCCATTCATATTTCCAGCTCAGTCGACACTTCACATATTTCCTTGCTGAATTTCAACTTATCTGGTCTTGCAGTGTAAGACCCTCGTAAGTCAGAGATCGACTCGGGTCTCTTTAAATAATTCATAGATGATGGATCAAGTTTATGTATGCTTGTAGACAAAGCACACTACCATTTGGTCTTATTGTTATATTAATTTTTTTTTTATTTTTTTTTTAGAGTAAGGGGTTTAATCGGCTATTTGAGGGAGTTAGCCTTAAAGTGATCACGAGCTAGGAGTCGCAATCGGGACAATGTAAAGCCCGTAAAATTTGGTATTTTAACTTCACATAGTGTTAAAATGTGATACATTACTGATCAGGATTATTGGAAATCTAATCGACATGGAACCGGTAAAATATGAACTAGGGGTATTTTGGTCATTTTACCCAAAATTTTATTTTTGTTTCGAATATGGTACCAATAGATTCCGTGATCATAGAGGGTGTCAATATGATGCTCAGATTGAAAATTTTGGCATTTTGTTTACTCAAAAAGTAAAGTGGAAAGCGGATACGCCCTTAATTAGCTTAAAAAAGTGAAAAATCGAAACTGACCGCGGGAAGGTCCGAAAAAGGTTTTAAGTGAACAAATGGATTCATATGGAC
The DNA here is from genome assembly GCA_030761205.1 of Fremontodendron californicum. Taxonomy (NCBI): domain Eukaryota; kingdom Viridiplantae; phylum Streptophyta; class Magnoliopsida; order Malvales; family Malvaceae; genus Fremontodendron; species Fremontodendron californicum. The sequence goes on from JAULJL010000037.1 coordinate 10,425,998, forward strand.
ATAAAATGATGTTAGAAAGTTGTTGGTGAAATCAGAATGAGAATCGGAGCTAAAACCGAAAAAGTCAAAATGTTGACATGTAAACGATCTGGGGCCCAGATTTGATGCTCGGGATATCAAAAAATTATGAAAACTTGTGTACTAGTGTAAAATGATATTTGAAACATATCTATGTCAAGAAAAGTGAAAAACGAGCTTCCCAACGTAAAAATTTCATGTAGGCCCCATTTAGGCACTAAAAGACAAAAAGTGAGCAAAAAGGGGTATTTTTGTCATTTGGCTTGGAAAATGGCCATAAAATACATGCCATAACCCTATGTTCAGCCAAGAGACCCATTTTCCTTAAGCTTTAAGGGTTGTTTCATCTTCTTCTTTAAGAGAAAACCTAACCAAGTGAAAACTCCATGCCATATCCGAGGCTACCGTTAGCTTTGCTAGGCTCGGGGGAGCAACTTTCTACTTGATCGTTGCTCCGGATTTCCATCCGAGCTAGGTGTAAATATTATAATGCTTAAATAGCTAAGCTGCAAAATTTCGAATAGTAGCTAATTAGCTACAATTTGGATAGTATGAATGTTTCTAATTTATAAAATATTTATGAAATTACTGTTTATGTACTAGAAGCATGGATTAGCTGAGTCCGTGGTTGGAAGAGTTTCAGAGCACGAGGAACCAATTTTTCCCGCTTACTGCACTGTGAGTAAACGTGTAGCGATAGACGTAGGATCGTTAGATTAAGTTATGATATACTGGCTGTGATTGTATGAATGTATCGGTGATGGATTATAATGCACTTGAGTTGGTAAATAGTAGTGTGCATGACATAAAACTATCTTCTGGTATCGAATTCTGGTAAAGACGTGAGAAAAAGGTCCAAGGAATGGACAAGTGATGATTATGTAATAATTTGAGATTGTCGTATGAGTGGTCGACCATATGGCGCCATATTGTTTCTTGCTAGTATGCTTATTTAAATGCTATGTGATGCATGTTTATTGTAATGTTAAGCTTTACCGGATTTGTAGGCTGCCATTGTGCCCTACTGGATTTGTAGGTTGCGGTATGCCCTACGGATTTGTAGGCTCCCATTGTGCCCTACCGGTTTTGTAGGAGCCTTCATGCCCTACCGGTTTTGTAGGAGCCTTCGTGCCCTACCAATTTTGTAGGTGTTTTTGAGCCCTACCGGTTTGTAAGAGTCTGCGGACCCTACCGGATGTTATAGTCGTTTGTGATGTTGGATAGGAACATCTAGGTGATATTAGTTAATATGATTTGCAAGTCTTTTCCATAGACTTTATAAATTATGCGTTTGCTCACTGGGTCCTTATGACTCACTCTTTAGTTATTTTTCTTTTTCAGATACTGATCGACCCGGTCCCTCATCCATCCTGCCAGCTTGCTCGTTATCAATAGTAGGTGAGCATGATATACCGTTTTGACGAGGTGATCCGTTGCTTGATGGAGGAGTCATGCACAGTCACCTAGGAATGTTATATATTATTTTGTTTAAATATGTTGTATTATGTGTCATGCAGTTACTCGGTCAGAGACCGATGTTGTTGTCTACATTTTTGGTATTGTATAAATATATGCATTATGGTTCACTTTGTGCATCTGCTGCGGGGCATCTCGGTCACTCCCTAGTTGGAGGTGTCTTAACTGGGATGTCATGTGTTATTATTATTGTGTCGCATGTTTTACAAGTTCGATAAAACCCCTTATCGGGCGAGGTCATGCTGAAATTTAGTTAGGTAGATGAATGGTTAAGGCTTCGGAGGCAAGGGTATATACTTGTCTCTGGCCGGTCACACTCCTTGATTTGGGATGTGACAAAGTTGGTATCAGAGCATTGTTTAGAGGTCGGTGACTGTACATATGTCCATCATGTAAAGGATCACTTGTAGGTTATATTGAATAGTGCGGGGTTGGATCGATAAGGGTACCTAATGATTAAATTTTTGTCCGCAGAGAACACGGGGTAGGCAGAGGGGACGACCACCTAGGGTTCCCAATCAGGTCTCGACGGGACGTCCGAATCCCGTACCTGGAGATCGAGATCAGATCGCTGGATCTGCTAGGGCGTCAATAGTAAATGATAGGGTATAATAGTTAGCTACTGAGATTGGTGAGATACGTCAGGAGGTTAGGACCCTGATAGATCTACTAGCAGATCAGCGGCAGCAGAGATAGGACCAGGCCCCTCCAGATCCTCCACGGCCACAGAATCCCCCTGAGGGACAGTAACCCGTCCAACAAGGGCCGTATCTCCCAGTGACATTATATGAGTTTCGATGGAATAAGCCACCATATTTTTTGGAATTGAGCTTGATTCAGATCCATAGGACTTTGTGGATGTATGTGATCAGTTATGTGTGACTCTCGGATACTCACCAGTTAGAGCCATGGAGTTGACTAGTTATCAATTGACGGGGGTGGCCTATGAGTGGTATAAGACCCTATTGAGGAGCCGGCCAGCGGGTAGCCCTACATTAGAATGGTCTGAGTTTTATAATGCTTTTATTGAGCGATTCATGCCTGAGAGTCTACGGGATGCAAAGGCTCGAGAGTTTGAGTTACTGAAACAGATTGAGGGCATGTTAGTGTTGGATTATGATACTAAGTTTAATCAGTTGGCGAAGTATGCGCCACTTATGGTGATGACTGATACTATGAAGGCCAAGCAGTTTGCTAATGGCCTCAAGGAGTACTTATTTAGGGCAGTACCAGTGACGAGGACCTCTACATACTCCGATGTTCTTGATGCAGCCTTGCGATTTGAGGCACGGGCTAAAGAGAGGCAGGTTGACCATGAGCCTCGGAAGAAGGCCAGGACTGGGAGACAGGGTTTTAGGCAATCTGGTATAGGCGGATTAGGAGCACCTAGTGGTGCTGGTATAGTGGTCTGAGGATAGAGCAGTCAGACTAGATTGGTTACCCAGTCATCAGGTAACATTGGGAGATCAGGAGCTCCCCATTGTCAGAGTTGTGGTTATCCGTATTTTGGACGATGCGGAAGGACTGGTACTTGTTTCAGATATGGTCAGCCAGGGCATATGAAGAAGGACTGTCCGCTGAATTTTTCTCGACCCATGTATACTGCAGTTGCACCGACCCCAGTTGTTACGCCAGCCGTTACTACTGGATCAGTGGCCCAGTTAATGGGCAGAGGTACATAGTCTGGAGGTAGGGGACAGACTATGGAGGGTAGAGGATAGATTACACAGGGTCGAGGACAAGCCAGGGCATTTGTGCTGAATCCTCAGGATGCGCAGGCGTCAAATGCCGGTGTGACATGTACGTTAAATATTTGTTCCAAGCAGGCTGTAGTATTATTTGATTCGGGTGCTACGAACTCCTTATATCCCCTTCCTTTGCTTCATGTTTGAACATGAATTATGATATGTTAGATGATCCATTGATAGTGCTTACTCTGGTAGGGGAGGTTTACCCTGTGAACAGGATATTAAAAGGATGTGAAATACGGATCGAGGGTGAGATATTTTTGTTAGATCTAATTGAACTAGATATAGTTGAGTTTGATGTAATTTTGGGCATAGACTGGTTGTTTGCCCATCATGCGGTATTGGATTGCCCCGAGAAGGTGGTAGTGTTGAAAATACCGGCTAAACATGTGTTGAGGTATCAAGGAGATCGTAGAACGACTTCGCCTCACTTGATCTCGATAATTAGTGCCGGGAAACTGTTAGCGAATGGTTGCCAAGGATTCTTGGCATATGTACATGATGCTGAGATGAACTCTCAAGATTTGAGAGGGATTTCGTGGTAGAGGATTTCCCTGATGTTTTTCCCGAGGAGTTGCCAGGATTTCCACCGGATAGGGAGATTGAGTTTTGCATAGATGTACCCATGGGAACGTAGCCGATATCCATTCCTCCTTACCGTATGGCTCTGTTAGAGCTAAGGGAACTAAAGGTTCAGTTGCAGGATCTTCTTGATAAGGGCTTTATACGCCCGAGTACCTCTCCTTAGGGTGCTCTGATTTTATTTGTTAAGGAGAAGGATGGATCGTTACGGTTGTGTATTGATTACAAGCAGTTGAATAAAGTGACGACGAAGAATAAGTATCCGTTGCCTAGGATCGATGATTTACTCGATCAATTGCAGGGCGGTCAATGCTTTTCTAAGATAGATCTTAGATCAGGGTACCATCAGCTTCGTATCAGGAGGGAAGATATTCCTAAAATAGCATTCCACACTCGATATGGGCACTATGAGTTTTTGGTCATGTCATTTGGACTGACGAATGCACCGGAAGGGTTCATGGATTTGATGAACAAGGTGTTCAAACCCTTTCTTGACCAGTTTGTAATTGTGTTCATCAATGATATCTTGGCGTATTCGCGAGGCGAGGATGAACATAGGGAACACCTCCACGTTGTCCTCTAAACTCTTCAAGCACAAAAATTGTTTGCCAAGTTCTCCAAGTGTGAGTTTTGGCTATATAGTGTGAGTTTTCTTGGTCATATAGTATCGAAAGAAGGTATTTCTGTGGATCCCAAGAAGATTGAGGCAGTACGAGACTGGGAGAGGCCGACCACAGTAACAGAGATTAAGAGTTTCTTAGAGTTAGCTGGATATTATAGGAGGTTCGTGGAGAATTTCTCGAGGATAGCTGCACCACTGACCAGGTTAACACAGAAGAATGTCAAGTTTGTTTGGTCAGATGAGTGCGAAAGAGCTTCAATAAACTTAAGGAGCTCTTGACTTCAGCACCAGTGTTAGTATTGCCAAATAAGACAGATGGCTTTATGGTGTATTGTGATGCTTTTCGCATAGGTTTGGGCTGCGTATTAATGCAGAAGAACATGGTTATTGCTTATACATCAAGACAGTTAAAAAGACATGAGCAGAACTACCCTACGCATGACTTTGAACTGGCGGCCATTATCTTTGCATTGAAGATATGACGACACTATTTGTATGGCCGATCATGTGAGATTTATACAGACCACAAAAGTCTCAAGTATATATTTGATCAGTGAGAGTTGAATTTGAGATAGAGGAGATGGTTGGAATTACTCAAGGATTATGATTGTACCATCCTTTATCATCCTGGCAAAGCCAATGTTGTCGCAGGTGCCTTGAGTAGGAAGTCCATGGGTAGCTTAGCCTATGTAGTAGTACAGAGGAGACATATGGTTCGGGAAGTGAGGAATTGCATCAATGATGGGTGGTACTTAGTGTTATCGACACGGGGAAGGTGTTAGCCCATGTGCAAGTACGGTCATCATTAGTGGAGGAGGTAAAATGGTTGCAACATGATGATGGTTTTTGCATAGGAAGGAAAGCCCAGGTTGGACAAGGATTGTGCGAGGAGTTTCATATAGATGATGATGGAACTTTATGGTTACATGACCGCCTCGTGGTACCATTGGCAGGAGATATACGACATAGACTCCTTGAGGCAGCTCATAGCTCATCCTATATTATGCACCCTGGTTCCACCAAGATGTATCATGATCTACGAGCACATTATTGGTGGGAAGGCATGAAGAAGGATGTAGCGAACTTTGTGGCTAGATGTTTGGTGTGCCAACAAGTTAAGGCTGAACATCAGAAATCGCCAGGTACACTTCAGAGCTTGGATGTCCCTGAATGGAAATGGGACAAGATTACGATGGATTTACTCACGAGGTTGCCTAGATCAACCAAAGGATTTGACTCAATATGGGTGATTGTCGATAGATTGACCAAGTCCGCACGTTTCTTGCTAGTGCGCACTACATATACGGCAACCCAGTATGCTAGACTATATTTGGACCGGATAGTGCGTTTGCATGGAGTGCCTATTTCTATTATGTCAGATAGAGGCACACAGTTCAAATCAAGGTTTTAGGAATCATTTCAAAGGGCACTGAGTACTCAGTTGAGATTTAGTACCGCGTTCCATCCCCAAACCGATGGTCAGTCTGAGAGGACCATCCAGACTTTAGAGGATATGCTTCGGGCATGTGTTTTAGATTTTGAGGGTAGCTGGGATCAGCACTTGTCTTTGATTGAGTTTGCATATAATAACAGCTATCAGAGTACCATACAGATGGCACCATATGAAGCTGTATGCCCGAAAATATAGATCTCTAGTGGGATGGTTCGAGGTGGGTGATCGTCCATTATTAGGTCCGGATATGGTTCGGGATGCATTAAGAAATGTGGAGTTGATCCATGAAAAAATGCGAGCGGCAAAGAGTCGGCAAAAGTCTTACGCCGATAATAGACGTCGGGAACTAGAGTTTGATGTGGGGGATCATGTGCTCTTGAAAGTGTCTCCGTTTAAGGGTGTCATGCGATTCGGCAAGAGAGGAAAGCTGAGTCCAAGGTACATTGGACTGTTTGAGATACTTCGACGACATGGGGCAGTAGCATATGAGCTAGCCACTGTAAACCCGGTATTTCATGTGTTGATGCTTCGAAAATACCTCCCCGATGAGTCCCATGTGTTGCAAACACAGGCGGTAGAGATAGACCCCACATGTCATATATGGAAGAACCCATAGCCATAGTAGAACGGCAAGTACGGAAGCTACGATCGAAAGAGATTCCTTCGGTGAAGGTTGTATGGAATCATCATGGGAAAGGAAAAGCTACTTGGGAACTTGAAAGATACATGAGAAGGCAGTATTCCAGTTATTCTAGGAGTAGGTACGTAACTCTTTAAATGAATTATGCAATAAGTTCACAATTAGGAAAATTTGAGAACAAATTTTTTTTAGGGGGGAAGAATTGCAAGACCCTCGTAAGTCAAAGATCGACTCGGGACTCTTTAAATAATTCATAGATGATGGACCAAGTTTATGTACGCTTGTAGACAAAGCAGACTACCATCTGGTCTTATTGTTATATTAATTTTTTTTTTTTTAGAGTAAGGGGTTTAATCGGCTATTTGAGGGATTTAGCCTTAAAGTGATCATGAGCTAGGAGTCACAATCGGGACAATGTAAAGCCCATAAAATTTGGTATTTTAACTTCACATAGTGTTAAAATGTGATAAATTACTGATCAAGATTATTGGAAATTTAATCGACACAGAACCGGTAAAATATGAACCAAGAGTATTTTCGTCATTTTACCCAAAATTTTATTTTTTGTTCGAATATGGTACCAATAGACTCTGTGATTATAGAGGATCTCATTATGATGCTTAGATTGAAAATTTTGACATTTGTTTTACTCAAAAAGTAAAGTGGAAAGCGGATACACCCTTAATTAGCTTAAAAGAGTGAAAAATGGGAAGTGGCCGCGGGAAGGTCCGAAAAAGGTTTTAATTGAACAAATGGATTCATATGGACATAAAATGATGTTAGAAATCTGTTGGTGAAATCAAAATGAGAATCGGAGCTAAAACCGAAAAAGTCAAAATATTGACCTATAAACGGTCGGGGGCTCGGATTTGTTGCTCAGGATATCGAAAAATTACGAAAACTTGCATACTAGTGTAAAATGATATTTAAAACATATCCGTGTCAAGAAAAGTGAAAAACGAGCTTCCCAATGTAAAAATTTCATGTGGGCCCTATTTGGGCACTAAAAGACAAAAAGTGACCAAAAAGGGGTATTTTTGTCATTTGGCTTGGAAAATGGCCATAAAATACATGCCATAACCCCATGTTCAGCCGAGAGACCCATTTTCCTTAAGCTTTAAGGGTTGTTTCATCTTCTTCTTTAAGAGAAAACCTAACCAAGTGAAAACTCCATGCCATATCTGAGGCCACCGTTAGCTTTGCTAGGCTCGGGGGAGCAACTTTCTAGTTGATCGTTGCTCCGGATTTCCGCTCGAGCTAGGTGTAAATATTATAATGCTTAAATGGCAAAGCTGCAAAATTTCGGATACTGGCTAATTAGCTACAATTTGGATAGTATGAATGTTTCTAATTTATAAAATATTTATGAAATTACTATTTATGTACTAAAAGTGTGGATTAGCTGAGTCCGTGGTTGGAAGAGTTCGGAGCACGAGGAACTGATTTTTCCCGCTTAGCGCACTGTGAGTAAACGTGTAGCGATAGACGTAGGATCGTTAGATTATGTTATGACATACTGGCTGTGATTGTATGAATGTATCGGTGATGGATTATAATGCACTTGAGTTAGTAAATAGTAGTGTGCATGACATAGAACTATTTTTTGGTATCGAATTCTGGTAAAGACATGAGAGAAAAGTCCAAGGAATGGACAAGTGATGATTATGTAATAATCTGGGATTGTCGTATGAGTGGTCGACCGTATGGCTCCACATTGTTTCTTGCTAGTATGCTTATTTAAATGCTATGTGATGCATGTTTATTGTAATGTTAAGCTTTATCGGATTTGTAGGCTGCCATTGTGCCCTACCGATTTTGTAGGAACCTTCGTGCCCTACCGATTTTGTAGGAGCCTTCGTGCCCTATCGATTTTGTAGGAGTTTTTGAGCCTTACTGGTTTGTAGGAGTCTACGGACCCTACCGGATGTTATAGTCGTTTATGATGTTGGATAGGAACATCTACGTGATATTAGTTAATATGATTTGTTTTCCATAGACTTTATTAATTCTGCGTTTGCTCACAGGGTCCTTATGACTCACTCTTTAGTTATTTTTCTTTTTCAGATACTGATAGACCCGGTCCCTCATCCACCCTGCCAGCTTGCTCGTGATCAATAGTCGGTGAGCATGTTATACCGTTTTGACAAGGTGATCCATTGCTTGATGGAGGAGTTGTGCACAGTCACCTAGGAATGTTATATATAATTTTGTTTAAATATGTTGTATTATGTGTCATGCAATTACTCGGTCGGAGACCGATGTTGTTGTCTACTTTTTTGGTATTGTATAAATACATGCATTATGGTTCACTTTGTGCATCTGCTGCGGGGCATCTCGGTTACTCTCTAGTTGGAGGTGTCTTAATCGGGATGTCATGTGTTATTATTATTGTGTTGCATGTTTTGCAGGTTCGGTAAACCCCCCTTATCGGGCGAGGTCATGCCGAAATTTCGTAAGGTAGATGAATGGTTAAGGCTTCGGAGGTAAGGGTACATACTTGTCTCTGGCCGATCACGCTCCCGGATTTGGGATGTGACATGCAAGCTGTATCATCCTTCAGATTCAGATTAAGTAGGAGTCCACTTTTATTTTATTTTAGATTTATTTTATTTTATTTTTCAAGTAGATTTATTTTATTTTTCAATCAGCTAAAGCGACTGATAAATCTGTTTTGTTCTGTCCAACTAAAATCAATTAGTATTTTAAGACATTTGATGATGACACTCATCAATTTCGCATCTAATTTATCTTTTTTCGGTCATTAATTTATATCTTGAATTACTGAAAGAAAGGAAAACAAAGAGCCGAAGAAGTTTCTAAAATGTCATTTCTTCAACACCTTCTTCTATAAAAAGGTAGTTGCTTGCTCTTCTACCTTCTTCAATTTCGCATATCTTACTTTGCTCTTTCATATAAGTCTTCATAACTACCACTTTTCTCAAGTACTTTTTCCCTTTTGAATTGTGATGCTCAGTTAGTGAGTCCAGAGAGTGGCTATAATTATAGAGCTGTCAAAAGATGGACTTCACAAAGGAAGTTGGGTTACTGCCTATTTGATTGTGATAAAGTAAGTATTTATCTTTTCTTTCTACAATCATTTGTTTTGTATGATTAATTATTGTATTTATACTTGAATCAATTATTCCATGTTGCTCAGATATTTGTCCCCATACACAAAGATATACATTGGTGCTTAGCAGTTATCAGTAAGAAAGATCAGAAGTTCTAGTATCTTGATTCACTAAAAGAAAGAGATGCTAAAGTGCTGAATACTCTGGTATGATTTTCTGTGACATGTTTTTCTCTTTAGATGTCATATTATTTTGATGCATTTAATTAATTGATTTAAAGTGCATTCTGTAGTTTAAATGTAAGAGGATTTGGAGATTAAGATCCCTTCATTTTTGACTGATTCGACCGGTGATTCCCCCTTTCTCCAAAATTTATCTGATTCACGACAAAACAGCAAGATGTTGGATGAGACTCTTGAATTATCAAAGGAATAGATAATTTTTGAATATTTTATTTTAATAATTAAAAAAGTTTAGGGGGTGCGTGGATCACATGGAAATATACCAAAAATCTAGTATTAATAATTGTATTATTTAACTAATCATGACGGCCTAGTGGGATGGACTTTGAGTCAATTTCTATTCTTTTTTTTTTTGTGCCTGACATAAGGAAATCCCAAGCAACACATGAACATGGCTCCTGTCTTGCATGCCGTTATCCATGTCTTTATATATATATATATATATGTTTCATCAAACATTAAATATTGTGCAACCTTTCTCGCATATAAGTGGTTGACTGGTAAAGCGAAGGTAAATATTTATAAACTATATTTCAGTTTTCTTTTATAAAGAGAAGGTAGAAATTGCTACATATTGGTTAACTACAACTTTTTCTTTTATTTCAATTTTCCTTTATAGGAGCAAAGTGATTTAAACAAAACAAATCGCTCAAAGTTAGATAAGCCTCATTGCAGTGGAACAAAATCATTCCCTAGGATCATTCAAACTTTGGTACTTATATCAATTTTTTCCTTTGAGTTAAATTTACATGAACTCTACTTTATGTATTTGTGGTTTTGTTATCTAGTTAGTTAATGGATGGTTTTTGTAAGTCGAACAAGCTAATGGAGTTCAACCATCACGTGTTGAGGTGTATATTCATATTCGTACACGTAAAGATGGAAGTGTTGTGAATGAGAAGGCAACAGAAATTGTGGTATTCTATCCTTCTATCCTTGTATTGAATCCTTGAACCCATCATCTTACCCTCTAAAATAAGTAGAAAGTTGGTAGAAAGAATGGAAGGAATGCAGGTCATGCATGACTAAGATGAAATTTTTTTGTTTATGACATTCTTTGTGATTTCTTTCATAGTTACATATGCTTTATATCGATTTTAAGACATGGCAATAGTTCTATAAACTGGGCTAATTGGTTTGCTGAACATACATGATCAAGGTGCTAAATAAACTAATAAGGGCTTTCCTTTAGCTTTTCTGTAAAGGTTTAGAGACTATATCTGCATTCCAGTTTTTCTTCCCATATTATTGGTTTGCTGAACATACATGATCTATCTGATTATTTCAATTTGGTTGAAATGCTCATGCTCACATAGAACTTCTTGAGCACAACCATATGCACATCCTTGTCAATACATAAACTTATATGCATATATGTCTTGTTATCACTGCATTTCTTTTATCAATAATTTTTTTTGTCATGTCTATTTGCTTCTAGAGGCTTTTGCTGCTCTTAAAATTGCGAAAGAGAAGTTTTTATGTGTCTCCAAATCACAGATGTTGACAATGAAGTTACAGCTGCTCCATGAGCGTGCATTACATCGATAAGGTTACATACTGAAATTTATATATGCAGTACTGTTCTCATATTTATTGTAAGTTTTCAATTGCTTTCCGTCTAATGATAACTAGAGGACATCTCAAGCTTGCCCAACAAGTATGTGATGAGCTTGGACTTTTGGCATCATCTGTCACTGCTGTGAACATGGAACTGAAGACAGAAGCTTCTGCTAATAAAATCAAATGTGGGTAATGTTTTATCAGTGTTTCAAAGACAATTTCCTAACAAGAACGTAGATGTTGTGGCTTCTGCTACTCACGTGGCTAATAAAGAGGTAATATATTTTAGGGGTTTTTATGTTTAATTTGATGCAAAAACATGTATCTTGAACCTCTAATTTTTCTATGCAATAATTTTTAGGTACCTGATGCTGCTAGTGCTCCAAATTTGTCACCACGTCCAATAATAAGGTCTTCAACTTCTAGTCATCAAGTTAAAGAAAATGAAGATGGTAAACTACTTCATATTTTATTCTTCTATATTGACTTCACTACTTAATTGCTTTTAATTGTATAATATTTGTCAATTTTACGCAGATGCTGCTCCATAGGAATATCATGTACGACTGCTTATTTCACTTTATGTGTTTGGATTGCTTATTTACTTTGTGTTTGGACTGCTAATTTTCAATTTTAAGACTGTATTATGACTTTAGTTTGCGACTTCTATTTAGTTTGTAAAACTTATATAATTAAGAGTATTTCTTTGTAATTTTATTTTTAATATTTTGTACTTTCGTATGATGCTTTTTTTTATATGAAATATATTGGATTAAATTATAAATAAATCAATATTAATAATTGAAAATATGATAAAATTTTATTTTTACCGATGCTTTGACCTCTATATATACTGACGGACAAAACCGTCGCTATAAGTAAATTATATATTTTGTAGTTTCATCTATACCGACGGACGCGAAAAAAAATCCGTCGGTATATGTATACCAATGGACAAAATGATCGTCGGTATATGTATATCTACGTATCTATACCGACGAAACCTAAATCCGTCGATGTATTTATACCGACCGACGGTAGAGCCATTGGTATAGGTAAAAACAAAAGGTACTAACCCAACTGATGCTCAAAATCGTCGATATAGGTTGTACGCCCTATTTCGACGGTCGTTTTCTCCATCGATATAAGTCTATACTGACGAGGTTTTACCGTCGCTTAAATTTTTTTCGGAATAGCCATTTTGACCGACGGTATAGGGTTTTAGGACTTTTAGCGACGGGTTTTTGGGCTTTACCAACGAATTTTGGACCGTCACTATATGGCAGTTTGTTTGTAGTGACTGTTTGTTTATATATATATATTACTTTGACAGCATATTATCTTGCTGTCTTGATTTGTGATTATATATTTGTTTAGTTACTGTTTGTTACATTTATATATATATATATTATTGTTTAGTAATATATTTATATTGATACTGTTTGTGTATTGAATTTATAAAGTGTGAACATTTAGATACATTACTTTATTAGTAGTGTAATTATATTTGTATAAACTGTTACGAGTTGATCCTGTTATAAATAACAGATGGCCAAAAAATCTACTGCTAATGCTAGTGAGCCTGTAGCGCCACAACCTCTACATGTCACACCTGGTGAGAGACCCAAGAAGTTCAGTGGTTTGGACTTCAAATGATGGCAACAAAAGATGCTGTTCTATCTGACCATTCTGAACCTAGCCCAGTTCTTACGGGAGGAGGCCCCGGTTCCCAAAGAAAGAGAGACCGATACTACTGTTGTAGTCTCGATGGAAGCATGGAAGCACTCTATCTCCTATGCAAGAACTACATCCTCAACGGTTTGGACAACATGTTATACAACGTGTATAGTTCGATCAAAACAACAAGAGAGCTATGGGAGTCTTTTGAAAGAAAATACAGAACCGAGGATGCCGGCACGAAGAAATTTATGGTTGGCCAGTTTTTGGATTTTAAAATGGTGGACTCCAAAATCGTGATCAGTCAAGTCCAAGAGTATCAACTAATCCTCCATGAGATTACAGCCAAAAGAATGATTCTTAGTGAATCATTTGAAACGGAGGCTTTGATAGAGAAACTACCTCCTTCGTGGAAGGATTTCAAGAACTATCTGAAGCACGAAAGAAACGAGATGACTTTAGAGGACCTGGTCGTTCGATTAAGAATCGAGGAGGATAACCGTGGTTCAGAGAATAGGGTTAAGGTTCAGACCATGGAAGCCAAGGCGAATGTTGTTGAACATTCGAAGAAGGCCAACAAAAGAAAATTTGTTGGTTCTAGTTCTTCCCAAGCTAAGAAGGGAATGGATTTCAAGAAGTTCATGAGAACTTATTTCGTGTGCGTCAAACCCGGACATCATGCAAAGGACTGCCGACAGAACAAGAAAAAGAAAGCTCAAGCCAACTTAGTTGATGATTATGAGATTGAGCTCGCTGCTGTAGTATCACAAGTGAACCTAGTGGAAAACCCTAAGACATGGTGGGTTGATACCGGGGCCATTTGTCACGTATGTTCTGAAAGGAAGAGTTTCTCCGAGTATAAAGAAGTTGCTAATGATGAGCAACTATTTATGGGAAATAATACAGTTTGCAAAGTACGAGGCCATGGGAAGGTGGTCTTCAAGATGACTTCCTGGAAAGAACTCACTTTGAACAATGTGGTTCATGCTCCTGAAATTCGAAAGAATTTGGTTTCTGACTCTCTGTTGAGCAAGAACGGGTTTAGGCTCGTATTCGAGTCTGATAAATTTGTACTCACTAAAAGTGGGATGTTTGTCGACAGGGGATATCTATGTGATGGGCTTTTTAAGCTCAATGTAATGATCTTTGTACTAAAGAACAAGATTATTAATAAAAATATTTCTTCTGTTTATTTGGTTGAGTCCTCTAAATTATGGCATGGTAGATTAGGTCATGTAAATTAAAACACCTTACAGAGAATCAACAATTTAGATTTGCTTTCGAAAATTGTCATTGACAAAAATCACAAATGTAAAATTTGTGTGGAATCCAAATTAGCTAAGGCTCCTTTCTATTGGATAGAAAGAAGTAGTGAACCTCTACAGTTAATTCACACCGATATATGTGACTTAAAATTTGTGCAAACTAGAGGTGGTAAAAAGTATTTTATTACTTTTTTGATGATTGCACAAGATATTGTTACGTCTATTTGCCAAGAAGCAAAGACGAGGCCTTGAAAGCTTTTAAGCTCTTTAAGAATGAGGTCGAAAATCAACTAAGCAAGAAAATTAAGATAATAAGGAGTGATAGAGGTGGTGAATATGATTCATTGTTTAATGAATTCTGTTCAGAAAATGGTATCGTCAATCAAACCACTGCTCCTTATTCACCTCAACAAAATGGTATTGCCGAACGTAAGAACCGAACGTTGAAAGAAATGATGAACGCTTTGTTGATAAGTTCAAGGTTACCTCAGAATTTGTGGAGGGAGGCTATTTTATGAGCTAATTATATTTTAAATAAAATAACCCACAAGAAGTTAGACAAGACACTGTATGAATTATGGAAGGGTCGAAGACCATCCTACAAATGCATGAAAGTGTGAGGGTGTCTTGCGAAGGTAGCTGTTCCTCCAGTTAAGAAGGTCGAAATAGAACCTAAAACTATTGATTGTGTATTCATTGGATATGCATACAATATTGCTGCTTACCATTTTCTTGTGTTCAAGTCGGACAATCCCGATATTAATATCAATACGATAACTGAATCAAGGAATTCTTCGTTCTTTGAAGATGTACTTTCTTACAAGGAAAATCAAGAAAATAAGACTACTAAGAGAACTCATGAGTCCTTGAGTAGTGATCGAATTATGGATGAAGAGGAACAAGAGGAACCTAGAAGAAGCAAACGGGCTAATGTACCAACTGATTATGGTATGGATTTTCTAACATATTTATTAGAAAATGAACCTCAAACTTTTAAGGAGGCTATGTCATCTCCAGAAACACAATTCTGGAAACAGGCCATTAACAATGAAATAGAATCCATCATGCAAAATCATACATGGGAACAGGTGGATCTTTCTCATGGGGATAAGTCGTTAGGATCCAAATAGATATTTAAGAGGAAGATGAAGGCAGATGGATCGATTGATAAATATAAGGCCCGACTTGTAAAAAGATACAAGCAGAAGGAAGGGCTTGATTATTTTGATATGTACTCACCAGTTACGAGAATAACATCCATTCGAATGTTAATAGCTATAGCAGCTCTTAACAATCTCGAAATACACCAAATGGATATTAAGACAGCTTTCCTGAATAGAGATTTAGACGAAGAAATCTAAATGGAACAACCCGAAGGGTTCAAAGTTTTGGGATAGGAAAGGAAGGTATGTAAGCTTGTTAAAGCATTATATGGTTTAAAACAAGCTCCAAAACAATGGCATCAAAATTTTGACAGTACAATGTTGTCAAATGGTTTTCGTATTAATGAATGCGATAAGTACGTATACCTAAAGAATACGAATAAGGTATATGCCATTGTTTGTCTATACATAAACGATATGTTGATCTTAGGCAGTAATGATGAGATCGTTAAAGCTACCAAAGCTTGGTTGACCAGTAAATTTGATATGAAAGATATGGGTGTAGCAGATGTGGTTTTAGGAATAAAAATTTCTAAAACACAAGATGGCATGGTAATATCTCAAGATCATTATATAAATAATATTCTTGAGAAATTTAATAAGAATGCTACCAATATAGCCAAAACACCCGTAGATGTTAATTTACATCTAAAGAAAAATACTGGTGACGCAATATCTCAAATTGAATATTCGCGGATAATTGGTAGTCTTATGTATCTCATGAACTGCACAAGACCAGTCATAGCTTACTCAGTTAGCAAACTGAGTAGATTCACAAGTAATCCTGGATGGATCACTGGAAGGCCATTGTGAGGGTACTCAGATATTTGAGATACACCTCAAGTTATGGACTGCACTATACAAGATATCTAGCTGTGCTTGAAGGGTACAGTGATGCAAACTGGATATCTGATACTAAGGATTCGAAATCCACTAGCGAATTTATCTTTACTATTAGAGGAGCTACAGTGTCATGGAAATCTTATAAACAAACATGTATTAGCAGATCCACCATGGAATCTGAGTTTATAGCTTTAGATAAAGCTGGAGAAGAAGCAAAATGGCTTCGAAACTTTTTAGAAGATACTCCATGTTGGCCGAAACCTATGCCTGCAATTTGTATACATTGCGATAGCCAATCTGCAATTGGTAGGGCACAGAATAGTTTGTATAACGGTAAATCTTGACACATTCGTCGAAGACACAATACCGTTAGACAGTTGCTTTCAAATGAGATTATCTCTATTGATTATGTAAAATCAAAGGATAATACTGCGGATCCACTTACGAAAGGTTTAACAAGAGAGTAAGCAAATATATCATTGAGGGGAATGGGTTTTAAGCCTATAAATTAAAGTTACATAAGACAACCCAACCTAGCTGACTGGAGATCCCAAGATCTAGGTTCAAAGGGACAACCGAGTTATGTTAACTTATTGTAAGCACTAAAAGAGTTAAACACTCTTATCCATTCCTATGATGAACTAGTGCTGCCTGCAAAGGAGTTAGGATAAACTATGCTTTTAATGATTCTTATAGCTTGATAAAATCAAGTAGGGTATTGTAGGATACTCTAGATAAGAAATCATCTATTATGAGTAAGAAACGTGGCCATTTCTATAAGAATTGATTAGGCTAAACTCTCTAGAGTACTCATAGAAACCAGGATGTGTTTAGGGCCAAAATGGACACAACCGTGAGAACCAAAGATGTTCGAAGGGGAATTGTATGATACCTATTGTCTGGGTTTACACGAAAGGCTGAATAGTTCAAGACATCATATTCATTAGTTAGCCGAGTAAATCTGATAGTTGTCACTATGGAAGGTTCAAAGCCAAAAGCTACCTATCTTGATGCAATTACTCTTCAAAGTAGTCTATTTCATACTCCTAGTCAATTCGTGTCTTAATCAGACAATTTCCATTCATGTGTGGGATTGTTGGATATCAATGTATTATTTATGTGTATAAATATGAAATACGTATTCTAATACGTAGGTTGTCGTAAGTAGATACACGGTGTATAATTAATATACACAACTGATATCATGTTTGTAGACACCTAATTTTGTCCGGACCACTAAAACAGGTATGTTTTCTTCCTAAACTGATGTTTCAGAATGCAAAATAACTTTTCTCATCCTGCAGGTGGTACTCCGAGACTTAGTCTAAGAAGGCAAGCATAAAAAGCCAAACTTGAAAAAGTCAACCTCGAAAAAGTCAACCTCAAAAAAGTTAACCTCGAAATGTCAACTACTAAAAAAGTCAACCTACTTTCAAAATCAAGATTTGAAGTTCAATTGAAAAATGGTGAAAGAATTTTTATAATCCGAGGTCTACATTGAAAGATATGGAGTTCGAAAGTTGGGTTATAGAGATTCAGTAGAAAGAAAATCCTAGTTCGAAAATTTAGGGAAAAGTACTTAAAAGATCAAATTGGTCAAAATTGAAGGTTCCAAATGAAAATAAGCACTTACTACGGGTAATAGAGAGGCTACTTGGAAGAAAAATTATAGGAAAAGTCAATTTGGAAGAAAATCGAAAATTACGGTTTTTTTGGTGGATTTTGGTGAAATTGGGGAAAATTGCAGAAATGGACCAATTCGGTAAAACTAAAGCCCTTAATTGATGAGGAATATGTAAACAAGGATAGCCCAAGGCTCAGTTTGAAGAAATTTCGAGAAAAGAGTCGATTGGAGAAAAAAACGAAAAAAGAGGAAATTTACGATAGTGAAAAAAGGAAAAATCAAATCGGAGGGGAATTTGATTGTAAAAATTGGGAATTTTTGGACCAACTCCAATTCAATATATGACAAAGGCCCAAAAAAAGAAAATCTGAAAATCGGACTTGTTTTGAGCAAAACCGAGCTTTGGAGGCAAAAGAGCAAAACTGGAAAATTTGGGAAAAATACCAAATGAGCTCCAAAAATTCTAAAAATTTGTAGATCTCATTCTTAAATCATTTGGAAGAGATTGGCGAAGAAAAATCAGGATTCGGAGCTCGTTTGCAAAATGGCAAATCTCGGGTCCACTATGCTAAAATTTAAGAAGATAAATCCTAAAAAAATAGTAAATGAGTTCTAAAAATTTTGAAAACTAGCAAATCTCATTCTTAATTTATTTGGAAGAGATTGGCAAAAAAAATCTAAATTCGGAGTTCTTTTGCAAAATGGCAAATCCCGGGCCCACTATGCAGAAATTCAAGCAGATAAATCCCAAAAAGATGGCAAATGAGCTCGGAAAACTTTGAAAATCTCCAGATCTCATTTTAAATTATTTGGAAGAGATTGGTGAAGAAAATCTCGATTCGGAGCTCGTCTAAAAATGGTAAAAGTTCGGGTGCACGAAAAGGTAATATTGGAAGAAAAATCCAAAAAAAATAGCAAATGGGCTCGGAAAATTTTGAAAACTTCTAGAATTCAATTTTTTATCATTTAGGAAGTATTGAAAAAATAAATTTTGAATTTGGAGTCCATTTTCTATTTATTTAGATTCGGGGTCCAAAAAGGTCATTTTACCAAAGAAACCGAAAAGGGCCTTTTCTTGACATTAAAAAAATGAAGTGTGGGCTGAGAATGTGAAGGGTCAGCCAGCCAAGGCCCATGGGGGAGTGGATAGTTTCTGATTTTTTTCATCTAAGGGCCAAGAGAGAAGAGGAAGGCAGTTATTTTTTGATCAAGCCTTTGAATTTGCAACACATGGACCAATGGATGGAGAGGAATGATGTCATATTTATGACAACCTATTTATGACATCATATTCATGACATCATATTTAGGAGCTGATTATTCCAATCTAAAGGTGAGAATTCTACATAGAAAGCATCTTGGATTGAAGGCCATTGGATCAAATTGGTTAAAAATATTCTAGAACCTCCTAGACTATTCCTAGACCAACAGGCCACCTTAAGGGAGAGGGGAGTCTCTTTCATTTTTTCACTATTTCTTGGCTGAATACTCTCCATTTTTGAAAATCAAATAGAAAGTTTAGAAAGGCAAAGAAAGTAAGAAGAGGAAAAGCTTGCAATATAGCTTTTAGAGGTAGCTAAAAGCACCATACTCTTGCACTTTTTTTGCATTTCCATCCTTGATTTGCTGTTTTTATTTGATATTTGGTGAGTTTCTATTTATTTTAGTTTTAAAATAAGTGTTTTTAAGCTTTCTTTTCAAGTTCTTCTTTTATGCTTTCTTGAAAAAAATTGAAAAATCAATTTTTTTTTTACATTTTATTGAAGTGGCTGAATGGACTCTTTTTTTTTTTTTTAATGGTTGGTGTTTTTTTTTTCATGTTGTTTGTGATGTCTAGCATGTTTTTAATGTTTTATATTTTCTTCAAATAACAAAAACATGGAGCTTGCTTTGATCTTTTTACTTACTTACCTCCATTTTTGATTTTATCAACTTGTTTTCATGTTTACTTCCCTTGTCTACCATTTTTAATTTTATGTTCTCAACATGTTTGAGTTGTTCATGATTTGCATTTTACTATACTATGTGTTTGTGAAAATGTCTAGTCTTGTTCATGCCTTTACTTCATGTTTGTATAGTTAACATGTTTCTTTTTAGCCTTGCATTTTAGTATGTCATGTGTTTGTGAAAATACCATGCTAAAATATCATCATTGTGAGCATGAGTACATTCGGCTACCCTCCATTTCTTTGCTTTGTATGTGCATTTTCATCTTACTTGTTGAATTGTTTGTATTTACATGCCATGACTTTATGTATTTTGATTTAGCATACTATGTGTTTGTGTTATTGCCATGCATTCTTTAGGTCTATGTTTCATTTGCATTGCCATGCATTTCATGCATGTTTAGACCTAGGTTGCATTTATTGCCCTGCAAGTTCATGTTAGGTCTAGGCTATATTCTTTATGCCATGCATTTTTCATGGCATTTAGGTTTTAAATCATGCATTTCATGCATTCAATTTGCTGTATTTTCATGCCACATGATTTATGACTTAAGCCAACCAATGGCTCAAAGTCATGCTCACTTGAGCATACTTGTGGAAAATTAAAGAGTTGTCAAATTGATTATTCTATTAGAAGTTTTAGCCACTGTTTGTTGGTCCTTAGGAGAGTCTCCAACATTTTTTCTTTGATTTTTAAATGATTTTATCAAAGGCAAAAAAAAAAATGTAAGTTTTCACCCAGTATTCTGACTTTCCCGATTTTTTTGGGAAGTTATCTTTAATAAAAAAATTAAGTCAATTTTTTCCTGTGTAGTTTTACATGTTTTGAGTCTCAAGTATTTTTTTTTAGATTTTTTGAAATTTTAAAAATAGGTTAAAAATTTGTGATTTAAAACTGAAAGTGGAGTTAGATTTGAATTTGAGGGAAAATTAATTTTCTGTTTTGGCTAAGTTACTTAGAGAGGGCTGATTAGGAACTTTAGCTACTGTTTTAGGGTAGTTTCTAAGCCATTTTAAACTTAGAAAATGATTTTATAAAGCTCGGGTCAAGGGTGGTCAAGTCCGGGTTTTCAAACTTAGGAATTATAGCTTTTTTCAAAGGGATTTCGGCCATGAATTATTTTTCATCCAAGATTTTCAAAAAAAATTTCAAACAAATCACAAAGTATTTTGACTTTAAAAAATTTAATTTGATATATTTTCCTAAGGTAGCCGAATATCTTTTTAGATATATGGATTTCCTTAATTAAAGGAAAAATACACTTTCATGCATTGCATTTTCCATGTTCATGCATACTATATAATATGTGATTTTTGCTATGATAATTTTTATGGTATTGTTATTATTTTGATTTATATTTTATGATGTTATATTGTTTGTCATATGATTTTGAATATTTCATGCTATCCTATGCTTTTTATTTAGTCATTTATTTTTGTCACATTATTTAGTATATACTATGTTCTTGCATTATTATTTTTATTTTTATTTTCATGCATATTTCATGATAGCATTATGTTATGTTTCATGTCATTTCATGTCATTTAGATTATATTCCATGTCATCTAGATTATATTATTTAGAATATGCCATGTCATTTAAAATATGCCATATCATTTAAATTTGCCATGTCATTTAAATCATTTCATTTAGAATATATCATGCTACCTAGATCATATCATTTCATTTAGAATATATCATGCTACCTAGGTTATTTCATTTCATTTAGAATATATCATGGTACTTAGGTTCATTTAGAATATGCTATGCCATTTAAATTATATCATATCATTTAGGTTGCATTATATTATCTAGACTTTGTTATATCATCTTTACTATGTCATACATATTCATGTTCATATTTTTTTTAAAAATTTTGAAAAAGATAATGATTTTCAATAAAATAAAGATATTCCCGAGTTAAAATAATTCATGGATTCTCTGCCAGGTTTGCTGGGGAAGATATCAGCAATTATCATTAATAATGCAATATCTTCTTAAAAGGAGAATGATTCGGAAAATTTTCCAAAGTAATAAAAAATTTTATATTTTGCCACGTTTGTCAAAAATATAGGAAAATTTTGAATTAATAAATTCCGGATTACTTTCAATTAAAAAATGGAATTATTTTTCTTTAAATTGGGAATTAATTTAAAATACCAAATTTAAAACTGACTTTTTATCGAGACTTGAGATAACACACGAGTAATAAGGTACCGTTTTATACGGGCGTTGTGGGGGTGCTAATCTTTCCCCGCACGTAACCGAGTCTCAAACCCGATTCTTCCATTTTCTCTAGTTTATAATGCAGACTTGAAATTGGTTTTAAAAAATGTTTTAATTAATTTTAAAATGTTTTACAAAACCGGTTTTAATAGGTGACCGATCACACCTAGCTAAAAAAGATTGGTGGTGACTCCATGTCTTTTTCAATGTCATTTTCAAAACCTTCATTTTTCAAGAGGAATTAAGTCGACTTTTCCTCGGTTTTTTTTAATGTCACGCTTAACGAATATGAAGTCTCGCGATGAGACTTTTTATTTTTTAGGTTGCGACAGCTTGTCGACTCCACTGGGGACATTTAGAGAGTCAGGCCTAGAATTAGTCGTGTGTTATCAAAGTCTTGGTTTTGTTGGTTTAATTGGTATTTAATTTTAATTCTCACATTTTTTAATAAGGAGAATTTTGAAAATAACAAAATATTTTTAAATATGTCCATATTCATGTGCATACATATTATTATTGTTCTCTGGTTATTTTGGTGCATTTATTTATTAATTAATTAATGCTTAAATTGTTTAATCTTGTTGGGGCATTTAGAATAAGGGATGTAGAATAGGTGGTGAAAGGTTTGCTATTTCTCCTCACACACAACACGTGCATTTGCATATCATGAGCCCTATACCCGGGTTCTGTCCTTTTAGGTGGGAGCAAAGTAACTAAGTTTTCGTGATTAACAATCTGCATGGGCTAGTGAAGCACTTTTGGAGTACTAAATTACCTAAGCCTTCGTGATTAACAATCCGCATGGGCTAGGGAAATAGATTCTAACGAGTTGAACTCGCTTTTATCAGGGTGCCTTACTAGCCTTCACCGACGACAGTGAGGAACAATTCGGGGCTTTTAGAATTCATTCACCTTCATATAGTAAACCTAGGCGAAGCCATGCCAGATTTTCGATTAGATATCTCGAAGTTAAGAACACATGGATGAATATTCCCAATTCTTTTACCTTTTATTCTACTTTCCGAATAAGTTTATTTTTGAAAATCGGACAATGATGAACATACATCACAATGCCCGTAATAAGTGTTGGTGTTTTTTTCCCAGGGGTGTTATAATTTTGTTGGCATCCTCAGGGATAATTATTGATTTGAATTATATGTCTTTTTGTATTATTATTCGAATTTATTCTCGTTACTAATTCATTTTCTTTTTTTGTTGTTGTTTTTTATTTATTTATTTATTTTTGCATTCTTGCCATCATTTTTGCACATGGAAAGTTATTGCTCTCGGGATAATATTCAATCAAAAGGGCTTCCATGGAAGGTCAGAGTGTCTCAGTGGTCGAGAAGCATTTAGAGGTTAGGGAACAGTCCAAGAAAGGTCAGCAGGATAATGGAGATTATTTAAAATTGGGATATGTGTCAATACTGCCAGCCGAGGTTGATCTTACTATCAGGCAAAATGATCTCCGGGAATTGATAGATATATGGAATCAATGGATATATGGAAGCAATGGAACATATCAGAAAAAGAAGCCTTCACTCAGGCTTATGGGGACATAGCCCTATTAGTTCAAGTTAAGGTCAGTTGAGGTAATCCGGGCTATGGTGCAATTCTGGAATCCCGCTTATCGGTGTTTTACTTTCAACAGAGAGGATATGACTCCAACCATAGAGGAATATTCAACCCTGCTGCATATTGAGAACGTTATTCCCGATCGTATTTATTTGAAAGATACAAAGACGTCGGGTTTCAAGAAAAAGGTGTCTAAGATTCTGGGAGTGGAAAGAAATTGGGCCGAAAGCCATATTGTCCGGAAAGGGTAAGTCACTGCATCTCATGGGATATTTTATAGACCTTAATCCACAGCCACTCAAGTAAGGAGACAGTTAGAAATATTTTTTCTTTGGCTATTTATGGTTTAGTTATCTTCCCAAAGACATTAGGATATGTGTGTCGCAACCTAAAAAATAACAAGTCTCATCGCAAGACTTTATTATTCATTAAGCGTAACATTAAAAAAACTCGACGAAAAGATGACTTAATTCCTCTTGAAAAATGAAGGTTTTGAAAATGACCTTGAAAAGGACATGGAGTCGCCACCAATCTTTTTTAGCTAGGTGTGATCGGCCACCTATCAAAACCGGTTTTGTAAAATATTTTAAAATTAATTAAAATATTTTTTAAAACCAATTTCAAGTCTGCAATATAAACCAGATAAAATCGAAGAATCGGGTTCGGGACTCGGTTACATGCGGGGAAGGATTAGCACCCTACAACGCCCGTATAAGATGGTACCTTATTAATCATGTGTTATTTCAAGTCTCGGTAAGAAGTCGGTTTTTAATTTAGTATTTCAAGTTAATTCCCAAATTAAAGAAAAATAATTCCATTTTTAATTGAAAATGATCCGGAATTTATTAATTCAAAATTTTCCTATATTCCCCGACAAAATCGGCAAAATATAGAAATTTTTATTTATTTGGAAAATTTTCCGAATCATTCTCATTTTTTGAAAGAAAGATATTCCTTTATTAATCATAATTGATGATATCCCCTCCAGCAAACCCGGTAGAGAACTCATGAATTATTTTAATTCGGGAATAACTTTATTTTATTGAAAATCATTATCTTTTTCAAAATATTTTTAAAAAAATGAACATGAAAATGTGTGACATAGTAAAGATGATATAACAAAGTCTAGATAATATAATGCAATCTAAATGATATGATATACTTTAAGTGGCATAGCATATTCTAAATGAAATGAAATATCCTAAGTATCATGATATATTCTAAATGAAATGAAATATCCTAAGTAACATAATATATTCTATATGAAATGAAATAACCTAAGTAACATGAGTTATTCTAAATGAAATGATATGATTTAAATGACATGATATTCTAAATGAAATAAAATATCCTAAATGAAATGAAATGACCTAGGTAACATGATATATTCTAAATGGAATAAAATGATTTAAATCACATGGCAAATGTAAATGATATGTCATATTTTAAATGACATGGCATATTCTAAATAATATAATCTAAATGACATGGAATATAATCTAAGTGACATGAAATGACATGAAACATAAAATAATGCTATCATGAAATATGCATGAAAATAAATAAAAATAATAATGCATGAACATAGTATATGCTAAATAATGTGACAAAAATAAATGAATAAATAAAAAACATAGGATAGCAAGAAATATTCAAAAATCATATAACGAACAACGTGACACCATAAAATATAAATCAAAATAATAACAATACCATAGAAATTATCATAGCAAAAAATCATATATTTACAATATGCATGAATATGGAAAATGCAATGCATGCAAGTGTATTTCTTCCTCTAATTAAGGAAGTCCGTATATCTAAAAAGATATCTGGCTACCTTAGGAAAATATATCAAATCAAATTTTCTAAAATAAAAATACTTTGTTATTTGTTTGAAAATAATTTTGAAAAAAACTTGGATGAAGATTAAAACCCTAGCCAAACCCTTTAAAAATGACTCTAATTTCCTAAGTTTAAAATCCCGGTGTAGACACCTAATTTTGTCCGGACCACTAAAACATGTATGTTTTCTTCCTAAATTGATGTTTCAGAATGTAAAAAGGCTTTTTTCATCCTGCAGGTGGTACTTCGAGACTTAGTTTAAGAGGGCGAGCATAAAAAGTCAAACCTGAAAAAAATAAACCCCGAAAAGTCAACCCTAAAAAGTCAATTACTGGAAAAGTCAACCCACTTTCAAAATCAAGATTTGAAGTTCAATTGAAAAATGGAGAAATAATTTTGATAATCCGAGGTCTACATCGAAAGATATGGAGTTCAGAAGTTAGGTTATGGAGATTCAGTAGAAAGGAAACCCTAATTCGGGAAATATGGGGAAAAGTGCTTAAACGATCGAATTGGTCGAAATTGATGGTTCCAAATGAAAGATAAGAATTGACTTCGGGTAATGGAGAAGCCACTTGAAAGAAAAACTGAAAGAAATGTCAATTCGGAAGAAAACCAAGAATTAGGGGTTTTGGTGGATTTCGGTGAAATTGGGAAGAATTACAGAAATGGCCTGACTCGGTCGAAATAAAGCCTCTAATGGATGAGGAGTGATTCAAAAAGGATAGCCCAAGGCTCAGTTTGTAGAAAATCTAAAAATCGTACTTGTTCTGAGCAAAATCGGGTTCCGAAGGTAAAAGGGCAAAATTGGAAAATTTAGGAAAAATAGCAAATGAACTCAAAAAATTCTAAAAATTTGCAAATCTCATTCTTAAATCATTTGGGAGAGATTGGCGAAAGAAAATCTTGATTCGGAGTTTGTTTGCAAAATGGCCAAATCCCTGGTCTCCTATGCAGAAATTCAAGAAGATAAATCCCGAAAAAATAGCAAATCAACTCCAAAAATTTTGAAACTTTTCAAATCTCATTCTTAAATCATTTTGAAGAGATTGGAGAAAGAAAATCTTGATTCGGAGTTCATTTGCAAAATGGCCAAATCTCGAGTCTCTTATGCAGAAATTCAAGAAGATAAATCCCGAAAAAATAGCAAATGAACTCCAAAAATTCTGAAAATTATCAAATCTCATTTTTAAATTATTTGGAAGAGATTTTCAAAATAAAATATTGATTCGGAGTTCGTTTGCAAAATGGCCAAATCCCGGGCCCCATTATGTAGTAATTCAAGCAGATAAATTCTGAAAAAATACCAAATGAGTTCCAAAAATTATGAAAACTTCCAGATCACATTTTTAAATTATTTGGAAGATATTGGTGAATAAAAATCTGGATTTGGAGCTCGTTTAAAAAATGGTAAAATTTGGGGCCATAAAACGACAATTTTGGAAGAAAAAATCCAAATAAATAGCAAATGGTCTCGAAAAATTTTGAAAACTTCCAGAATTCAATTTTTTATTATTTTGAAAGTATGTAAAAAGTAAAATTTGAATTTGGAGTCCGTTTTCCATTTATTTACATTCAAGGGCAAAAAGGTCATTTTACACAAGAAATCGAAAAGGGCTTTCCTTGCCTTTTAAAGATATGAAACATGGGCTGAAAGGAAAGGGGCTGGCCAGCCAAGGCCCAAAGATGGGTAGGAGGTTTCTGATTTTTTAATCAAGTGGCCAACAATGAAGAGTTAGTTAGTGATTTTTTTATCAAGCCTTTGCAAATAAGCCACATGGACCAATGCATGAAGAGGGAGAGTGTCAACATAATGGCTTTAAGATTCTTGAAAAGTTGTAATTGTGGATAGCTGATGGCCTAATCTAAGGGTGAAAATCTCATGTTTTAAACATCTTGGATCAATAGCCTTTGGATGAAAATTGGTTGATGGAAAAATGACAACATCCTAGCCTAGAGAGAGGGAGGTTTCGGCTACTACAAGGATTTTTTCTTTCTTTCATTTGCAGAACACTCTCATTCTCTATTCTCTCTTGCTTTTGGCTGATTTTCTCTCCATTGTTGAAAAGCAAAAAGAAAAGTTTAGAAAAGAAAAGAAAGTTAGAAGAGAAAAAGCTTGAAAGATAGCTTCTAAAGGTTGCTTTTAGCACCATACTCTTGCACTTTCTTTGATTTTCCATTCTTGATTTGCTGTTTTGATTATTATTTTGGTGAGTTTCTTGTGGTTTTTCTTTTTAAATAAGTGTTTTTAATGTTCTTCTTTAAGTTCCTTCTTCATCTTTCTTATAAAAAGCTTTTGAATTTTTTTCCTTTGTTTTTCTTTGACATGGCCGAATGGCCCAGTTTTTTTTTTTTTTTTTTAGTTGCTTTTTTGCTTTGTTATTTCATGTTATTTTTTATATTAAATAAGTCTTGATGCTTTAAATCATCTTCTACTACATAGACTTGAAGCTTGTTTTAATTTGGTTGCTTGTTTATTTCCATTTATGAGTCTATTATTATGTTCTTGCATTTTTGATTTTCTGTTTTCAAAATGTTTAAGTTTGTTTATGTTTTATATTTTGTAATCCATGTGTTTGTGAAAATGTTTGCTGGTTTTCATGCCTCTACTTTATATTTGCATGATTTGAGTGTTATTCTTTAGTTAAGCATATTAGTATATCAAGTGTTTGTGAAAATGCCATGCTCATTTTGAACATGAGGCCATTCGGTCACTTCATTTGATTTGTTTTGTGTGTGCATTTTTGTTATGTTAGTTGATAGGCTTGCATTTTCATGACATTTGGTTGAGTATTTTTTTTAAGCATGCCTTGTGTTTGTGTTATTGCCATGCATACTTTAGATGTAGGATTGGTTTGTTTTGTCATGCATATCCATGCATTTTAGTCCTACGTTGCATTAAATGCCATGCAAGTTCATTTAGGTCTAGGTCATTTTATTGATGCCATGCATTTTTCATGAGATTTAGGTTTAAAATCATGCATTTCATTCATCATATTTGCTGTATCTTTCATGCATTTCATGTCCATGCCACTTGACTTATGATTTAGGCCAATTAATGGTTCAAAGTCATGCTTTCTTGAGCATACTTGTGGAAAATTAAAGAGTTGTCAAGTTGATTATTCTACCTTTGTGATTTTTTTTTACTTTAGCCAATTTTTGTCTAACTTTTCAAAAGTGTTAGCTATTGTTTGTGAGTCATTTAGAGAGTCGTAAATGTTTTTACTTTGATTTTAAAATGATTTTATCAAAGGCAAAACAAAATGTGTTTTGGCAAAACAGTTTTTTTCACCCAGTACTCATACTTTCTCAATTTTTCTGGGCAGTCATATTAAATCAAAAAATTAATCTGATTCTTTAGCATGTAGTTTTACATGTCCTGAGTCTCCAGTATTTGTTTAGATTTTTTAGAATTTTTAAAAATAGGGTAAAAAATCGTGGTTTAAAACTGGACAGTGGAGTTGGAATTGAATTTGAAGGAAAATCATTTTTCTGTTTTGGTTAAGTTACTTAGTGGGGGCTGATTGTGAAGTTTAGCTACTGACTTAGGGTAGTTTCTAAGCCTTTTTAAACTCTATAAATGATTTTTTAAGTCTCGAGTTAAGGGTGGTCAAGTCCGGGATTTTAAACTTAGGAAATTAAAGCCATTTAAAAAGGGTTTAGCCAAGTTTTATTTTTAATCTAAGCTTTTCAAAAAATTATTTTCAAACAATCACAAAGTATTTTCATTTTAGAATATTTAATTTGATATATTTTCCTAGGGTAGCCGGATATCTTTTTAGATATACGGATTTCCTTAATTAAAGGAAAAAAATACACTTTCATGCATTGCATCTTCCATATTCATGCATTTTATATAATATATGATTTTTGCTATGATAATTTCTATGGTATTGTTATTATTTTGATTTATATTTTTGATGTTATATTGTTTATTATATGGTTTTGAATATTTCATGATATCCTATGCTTTTTATTTAGTTATTTTTTTTTATTTAGCATATACTATGTTCATGCATTATTATTTTCATGCATATTATATGATAGCATTATTTTATATGTCATGTCATTTCAATTTTATGCCATATCATTTATATTTGCCATGTCATTTAAATTAATCATTTCGTATAGAATATATTATGTTACCTAGGTCATTTCATTTCATTTAGAATATCATATAATTTAGGATATTCCATTTCATTTAGAATATGCTAAGACATTTAAATTATATCCTATCATTTAGGTTGCACTATATTATTTAGACTTTGCTATGTCATTTTATTTATGTCATACATATTCATATTCATATTTTTTAAAATGTTTTCAAAAAGGTAATTATTTTTAATAAAATAAAGATATTCCCGAGTTAAAATAATTCATGAGTTCTCTGCCGGGTTTGCTGGGGAGGATATCATCAATTATCATTAATAACGAAATATCTTCTTTAAGATAAGAATGATTCGGAAAGTTTTCCAAACTAATAAAAATTTCTATATTTTGCCACGTTTGTTGGGGAATATAGGAAAATTTTGAATTTATAAATTTTGGATCATTTTCAATTAAAAATTGATTTTTTTTTCTTTAAATTGGGAATTAACTTGAAATACTAAATTTAAAACTGAATTTTTACTGAGACTTGAGATAACACATGATTAAAAAGGTACCGTTTTATACGGGCATTGTGGGGGTGCTAATTATTACCCACACGTAATCGAGTCTCGAACCCGCTTCTTTAATTTCTCTGGTTTAAAACACAGACTTGAAATTGGTTTTAAAAATGTTTTAATTAATTTTAAAAATATTTTATAAAACTGGTAAAATAGGTGGCCGATCAAACCTAGCTAAAAAATATTGGTGGCGACTCCATGTCTTTTTCAAGGTCATTTTCAAAACCTTCATTTTTCAAGAGGAATTAAGTCAACTTTTCCTCGTTTTTTTTAATGTCACGCTTAACGAATAACAAAGTCTTTCGATGAAACTTGTTATTTTTTTAGGTTGCGACAGCTTGGCGACTCCACTGGGGACTATTAGAGAGTCAGACCTAGAATTAGTCGTGTCTTATCAAAGTCTCGGTTTTGTTGGTTTAATTGGTATTTAATTTTAATTCCCATATTTTTAATAAGGAGAATTTTGAAAATAATAAAATATTTTTAAATATATCCATACTGATGTGCATGCATTTTATTATTGTTCTCTAGTTATTTAATAATTGTATATTATAATTTCTTGTTGGTTAATGCGTTACACTATTCTTGAATGTTATTTTATAAATTTTTTGGGCATTTAGAATAAGGGGTGTAGTAGGTGGTGAAAGGTTTGTTGTTCCTCCTCACACACTACACGTGCATTTGCATACCATGAGCTCTATACTCAAGTTCTGTCCTTTTAGGTGGGAGCAAAGTAACTAAGCCTTCGTGATTAACAATCCGCATGGGCTAGTGAAACACTTCCGGAGTACTAAATTACCTAAGCCTTTGTGATTAACAATCCGCATGGGCTAGGGAAATAGACTCTAACGAATTGAACCCATTTTTTATCGGGTGCCTTATTAGCCTTCACCAGCGGCAGTGAGGAGAATTCGAGGCCTTTAGAACCGATTCACCCTCATATAGTGAACCTAGGCGAAGCTATGCCAGATTTTCGTTAGATATACCGAAGATAGGAACACATGGAGAGACATTTCTAAACCTTTTGTTACCTATTTTACACTCTGAATAAGTGTTGTAGACCGGGCAAAGATCAACGTACATCGCCCGTAATAAGTATGATAATCTGCCCCGAAGGCATCATGATGCCTAAGTGAGTTGATACTGTTGGGGCAAATTTTCATCAACTTTTTGAAATTGAAAATATAAATTTTTTTTTTCCATTTTTTTTTTGGCATTTTGCACATTTCATGCATGTTTAAATAGAGCATGTACATTTATGGTTGTATTGTTGATCTCATTTTTTTGCAAATAAACGGATGGTGGTAATAATTTTATTTGATGATTTCATAAACATTCATTGGTTGAATAAGAGTTGTAGACCGGTAGTGTTACATGAACATTTGCATATTGTACTATAGTAAGATCCACTATCCCGAAATTTTTTTGAAAATAATATGTTTGGTTTTTCATAGAGGAAACATGTTTTTTTTTAAATAATAATAATAATAAAAAAAAACCCAAAAAAATCATAGATCAAATTTGGAGGCAGATCTTGCATAATGAGATTTTTGAATAATCAAGATTTAGGTCCCACTAATTTCGTGTAATCATTGGTTAATTTATTTGTATAATTTTGACATCATGTTACAGTCCTAACATGCATGGTTATTCATTGTAGAATACATTTGTGATATACATGGTCATTCTTTGTATCTACCTTTGTGTTAATTCATTTATTCTTTGCATATATCATTTTGACATCATGTTACAGCTAGGGCTGTAATCGAGCCGAGCCGAGCTCGAATAGTGAGCTGCTCGAGCTCAAGCTCGACTCGAAACTCGCTGCTCGAAACTCGGCTCGAGCTCGACCGAATACCATTTTTTAAGCTCGAGCTCGGCTCGAGATATAATCGAACTATTTGAGCTCGGCTCGATAAAGCTCGTTTACTCAATTTATGTACTCGAGCTCGAGCTCCTTTCATATACAATTTTTTCACATTTAAATAATAAAATTTTTCTAAAATGGGCCTGAATCACACCCAATCTATGGTGGAAAACATGTGAACCAAAATCACAGTGCAATTGTGTAAAGTGCAACCCCAAGAAGCAGCAGCAAGCAGCCAAGAACTCTAGTTCCTCTTGTCTTATAGCTGATGAAGCTCTCAAAATCATATAATGATAAAAAAATCTTACACAACAACCAAAAAGTAAAAGTCTCAATCAAAATAACAATATTATTACATGAGTTCAAATTATAAACCTAAAAATAAAATCCTTGTCCCATTTAAAATAATTTAAAAAAAATTAAATCCATAGTCTACAACATCATATTTCATACCATACTTAAACAAAAGAAGAATAATTCCCCAAATCTTGTCCATCAAACCTATAAAACAGAATAACAATTACAAAGTAAAATAACTTGATTTATATAAAAAAAATATAATACCAAATTCACTCCAAACATCAAATCAATAAAATGCGAACTTTATAGAAAAACAACTTAGAATTAAGAAGTGAATGAAAGATGAAAATATTTCATACCATTCAAGATAGTACATATCCTCACTTTACGGGGTTTTAAGAGCAATTTCAATTGGTTTCTTCTCTTTCTATATGGACAAAGCAAAAGAAATAGTTAAAAGTAAGATAAAAGCAAAAATAACCACAAAATAAAAAAATAATCACAACAAATAAACTCACTTTATTCTTCTTTTTCACTCCATGAAGACTCCGACACCAATCTCCTCCACAAAGTAATGCTTGCACTGTATCAGGAGCTAAGGAGGCATGATAAGTATCAATAACTCTACTTCTTGCACTAAAAGTAGCCTCTGAAGCCACTGTAGTGATAGGAATTACGAGTATATCACGAGCCATCATGGACAAAATACGATAATTTAAAGTACTCGTTTTCCGCCATTCTAAAGCACCAAACTTATTGGAATCTTCTTTACAAATAAAGCAACCCTCAGCTAGGTAGATATCTAGATCAGATTGTTGTGGTTGAGCAGTTTCAACTGATTTTACATAATCTGCAAATTCAGACCAACCTGAAGAAGAAGCACCAACATTCGCACCACTAACACCACTATTAAGCACTTGAGTTTCAGCACTATACTCGATGCCATGTTGATACTCACGAATATATTCCTCATAAATCTCATATAGAGCATCTCAAACTCTAGCAACATTTTCTCTTGCTTCTCTATCAGGGTACATTCGAGGAAAACAAAACTCAACCACCCTCATTTTGCACCTTGGATCCAAGATAGTAGCTACAGCCATTAAAAAATTGCATTCTCCCCAGTACTTATCGAATTTACTCTTCATTCGACGAACCATTGCTTGAACAAACTCATTTTCATCATCCGCTTTTTTATCCAACAAAACTTTCACATGATATACTTCATTCAAAAATAAGTTTGAAGTGATAATCACTTCCGGAGATGATTTTAGTGGCTGAATTAAAAACTTCTAAAATCTCACAGACTTTCTCTACCTTTTCCCAATCTTCAGAACTTGGACAACAATGATAATGAGATTCCCGATCTTTGAACCTTGGAAGCACTTCTTTGAATTTGATTGCAGTCGACAACATCTCAAATGTTGAATTCCAACGTGTTTTACAATCGAGAATTAGTTTCCTATCAGGCAACTGTAGCTGTTGTACAATGTCAGAAAATGAGTTAAGTCTTTCCTCATTTTGATTAATAAAACTAACACTTTCATGAACATCTTCAATCATATGCTTAATCTCAGAAAGACCATCTTGAACCCATGATATTTAAGATGTGTGCACAACACCGAACATGAAACATTTTTCCTCCACAAAGCAACCTCTTGTTTCTTGAAAATGTGTCCTTAAGAATTCTAATAGCCACATCATTGCTTGAAGCATTGTCAACAGAGAGTGTAAACACCTTGTTCTCAATTCCCCATTCCTTCAAACACTTGAAAATGCAATCAGCAATATCAACACCACGACGAGGAGGAGGTATGTGAACAAAGCTTATGACACGCTTTTGCAACTTCCAATTAATATCTATAAAGTGTGCTGTGAGAACCATGTACTTAATCTTTTGATTACTTGACTTCCACAAATCTGTTGTCAAACTAATCTTGTTAATAGTCTTCAACAATGACTTCAATTTCTTTTTTTTTCTGCTTCATAAACTTGCATACAATCTTTCTTAATAGTGTTACATGATATCTTTTCCCATTCAGGCATCCCACGTTTTTGCATCATGTTAAAACCTTCTTCTTCCATAATCGGAAGTGGATGTTCATGCATGAGTATCCAATGCGCAGCCGCCTCTCTCATCTTTACCATATCAAACTTTCCATCTATGAGAGCAGGTAGGATTTGTACATCACCACTTTTGTCTACTGGCTAGAAGTTGATCCTTTTCTATTGATTATGAAAAAATTTTCGCTGCACACAAGATTTCAAGTGCCTCGAAAACTGAGTTGTAATTTTACTTGCGGTAATAGCTAGCTTCTTTTTGCAATGGACACACTCTCCCTTTTTAGAACCATTAGGAAGATTGATTTCCTTGAACTCCAACCAAACAACAGATGTCTTTTGTCTTTTTTTCTGTTGACTTTCGTCGCCCTCATCAAGATTAGCAACATCACATTCTTTATCATTGCCATCAGTGGTTGGTGTTTTATTTGTGTTACCATCAGTAGCATCTAAAGTTTCATTCATTGAATCATTATCATCATCCAACATAGCCCGACTTGTAGAAGCTGTTGTTAGTTGACATGGTACGGAGGAGACATCTGGTGTGGTTGATGACATGCCTAAAAAAAAAAACAATACAAATATCAAACACCAATGATGCTTGCAGTGTATGTCATGGACATCCATGAAATCTTTTCCATTTGAGGCAAGAATAAATCCTAAACAAATATAGATTATTAAGGAACTCCAAATAAGTACGAAAGCTAATAGTTGGGAATAGATAGATATAACTTTTATTACTTATCTATTCCCAAAAAGAAAGAAAGAACTTACCAGAAGCTCAAATTTATAGATTTGATTTGATTTGAATATTGGGTTTAATGGAGAGATTAAACCCGAAGCTTGATTTGAATATTGGGTTTATAATGGAGAGATTTGCATTGAAGTACCAACCTTAATCTAAAATGTAAATACCCAACTCACCTTTAAATTATTTAATGTAAAAACTAATCCTAAAGTAATTAAAGTTGATGGAATTTGAGATGAAATTTACAAATATGAAAACTTTGTGGATCTCAAGCTGTACCAAATTAATGTATAATACTTTCTCATCTAATATATATATATATATATGTAAACTCAAATGCTTTTAGCTAATTTTCCAAAAAAATAAAATACATATTCCATAATGCTAAACTGCTCATGCTGCTTACCCTGGAGTCTGGATTAAAAAAAAAAGTAAAAATAATGTAGAAACAAACATAGCAGGAATCAAAATATTATAGGCTCTTACATAAATAGGAATAAAGCATGTACATTCATAATTGTATTCTTTATCTCATAATATTTTCATTTGCATGAAAGGGGTTCGAGATATGAGGAAAGAATCGGAGGAACGACTGGGTGCTTTGGAACGAAATCAAGAGGAATTTGGACATGAAATCGGGAGGTGAAAGAACAGCTTGCCAAATTGATGAAAATGGTTGAGGATATGGGTAAGAGTAAAGGGGAACTTTCTCAGGGCTCTGAATCGCCTTCAGATCAACCAAAACCATTAGGTCCAGAACATACAATCCTTGCTGGATCCTGCGCTTGTCAATGTCACAAAGGTTGCAATCCTGATGAAATTATGGACAAAATCGTGAAAATGATTAAACTCGAGAGCTTGATACCAAAGATAGAAACCTCGGATCCTGTACCATACCTGCAAACTGTTCCAGGTCTAAACCAATATCCCTACCCTACTATGGTCTAATCGTCCATTAGGATGACCACTACGGGATTCTTGAATCCTACTCCATCACCACCAACTGCCAGTTCATACTATTTCCCTCACCAATCACCTTATCAAGCATCCGGGATAGGAACCTCGAACTATGTAAACCTCCAAAGGCCCCGTGTCCAAATCCATACCCTTACCATGCTGTTCCGCCACCTCTCCATGTAGACACTTCGGTTCGAACCTTAGTGCCATCACCAAGTGCCCCAACTCCTAGGCTCTGTGTGACTAAGAAAAAACCCCAGGATAAGTCCCAAAGGCATTTTGATCCCCTTCCAATCAGCTATCAAGAGCTTTTCCCAATGTTGGTCCAAAATCACCTGGTTGCCTATGTGCCGTTGAAACCCTTGTCACCACCATACCCAAAGTGGTATAATTCGAATGCAAGATGTGATTATCACTGTGGAACTATTGGGCATAGCATTGAGCACTACAATGCATTCAAGAACAAAGTATAATCCCTTATAGACGCCAAGTGATTGGATCCAATGACACTAATTGAAAGAGGACTAGAAAAAACGTAATTAGAATTGGGAGATCTATAGCAGTGATGTAGAAAGACTTCGGTCTGATATGATGTAGTAGGATTTCACTTTTTCAGTAGCCGACTCTTATAGCCTTAGGATGCTAGGAAGAACAAAGTGCTTGTAAAAGACAGTTTTAACTATTGCTCAGATTTTGTAAACATGGTTTATACCATTGTGAATGTTGATATGAGAATGAATTGATTATGCTTCAAATTTATGAGATGTTGATGATTAAGTTCCTCCGATTCTTATTTCCTCCGTGTTATCTTCCCCTTTGCATTTTGCATTCAATCAATTATTTGTCATACCATACATTCATACATGTATCATGTTAGCATCAAGTTGCATTCATGCATTCATAATCAACATGATTTTTCTGTACATATCCATGCATTAATTTTCTTATCCTTTACATGCATCATGTTGACTTTGGGTTGCATTCATGACAAACATAGTCAGCATGATTTCTCTGTATATGCTCATGCATTAATTTGTCATATTAACATCAGGATGCATTCATGACACACATGGTCAGTATGGTTTTCTTTGTATATACTCTGTATCAATCATTCATTGTTTACATGCATCATAATTGACATCGTGTTGCATTCATAGTGTATATGATCATTTATTGGGAAATACGTTGAAATGTACATGATGATTCATTGCATATATCCATGCGTTGATTTGTTTATTCTTTGCTTGCAACATGTTGGCATCATGATTGCATTTATTACATATATGGTCAGCATGTTTCCACTGTACATGTCCATACATCATATTGTTTAGGATTCACGTGCATCAAATTGCATTCATGGCTCTTTCATCATGACACGCACTTTGGGGGAATAAAACAGAAGTTGGCTTGGCTTTAAGAGTGTTTGAAAGAATTTCTATTTTAAATCAGAGGTATAAGAAGTACTGAGTACCCTTTTAATACATGCTAGTGCTATGGAGAATGAACAAGTTGCCGAATGGAAAGAATAGAAATGGTACAGGAAGAATTGCGAGAACAGCTGACAAAGTCTCAAGCAGAACCTAAAGATCAGATGACTAAATTGATGGAGCTAATGTCCACTGTAATCAAGGGATACACTAAAAACCGGGCTGCTAGAGAAGGGTTAGAGGCACGAAAGGGTCAGAATGATGTCGTAATGATGGATGCCCAGAACACAGTTAACCCCATCAATGTCTTAAATTCAGATGATCCAGCTGAACAGGCAAAGTTGAAAATGGTTAATGAGGTAGAGTTGGCAGATTCCCAAGGGAAAT
The DNA here is from genome assembly GCA_030761205.1 of Fremontodendron californicum. Taxonomy (NCBI): domain Eukaryota; kingdom Viridiplantae; phylum Streptophyta; class Magnoliopsida; order Malvales; family Malvaceae; genus Fremontodendron; species Fremontodendron californicum. The sequence goes on from JAULJL010000037.1 coordinate 10,463,989, forward strand.
ATCAATTGCTAGATGAAAGGCTCCGAGCAGTAGAAAATACAGACGTATTCGGGAGTGTGGAGGCGAAAGAACGATGCTTAGTTTTCGATTTAGTCATCCCTCATAAATTCAAGGTCCCTAACTTTGTGAAATATGACGGGACGACTGATCCGTCAGCCCCACATCACTATGTTCTGCCTAAAGATGACAAGTCATATAGATAATGATAAGCTTCTGATTCACTACTTTCAGGATAGCCTCAGCGGGTCCTCAATTAGGTGGTATAGTTAGTTGAGCAAGGATCAGATTCGCTTTCGGAATGATTTGGCTAGGGCTTTTCTAAACCAGTACAAGCATATGACCGACAGGACACCTGATCGTCTCACTTTGTAAAATATGGAGAAAAGAGCTACTGAGAGCTTCAAAGAGTATGCTCAGAGGTGGAGGTACATGTCTACCCAAGTACAACCAACTTTGACACAAAAGGAAATCACCGTCCTTTTTATGAACACACTCCAGGCCCTGTACTATGATAGACTCGTTGGCACCTACAAAGAAAGAGAAAGATGTCCAAGCTATGGGAGATTTCGTTCCATATTCCCAATTTCCCTCATACCAATCATGTTACCCTACTGAGGTATCTCCAAGCTTTTATCCTTACCTACCTACCTAAACACCTAATTCTATACCAGCCCTTGCAATAAGGCCTACTTCCAGAAAACGACCGCGGGAAAACCAAGAAAGAATTCCAATCCCCATCTCTGACTTGCTTCCATCACTAATAAAGAATTAGTACCTTACCCCGATACCTTTGAAAATAGCTCCGAATCCATCAGCGAGGAGTTATGACCCTAACAGCAAATGTGATTATCACCTGGGGGTAGTTGGGCATTCAACTGAAAAATGCAGACAACTGAAGGAAAGGATTGAAAGTCTTATCCATGATGGTATTTTGACACCGGAGTTTATCAAATAGGGAAGCCCGCTTTGCCCTAAATCAGTTTCTTTCAGGGTTTTAGGGGGAGAATTACTACCTTTGAAGGGTGTCAATAGGAGCATTTTGATGCATGTAGTTTCAGACCTTATGATGAAAACACTCGTCTCATGTCGACATTCATAAGAATTAAATGAATTTTGATTTTTAAATGCTTTGTGTTTGTTGTGTTTTAACAATAATCTGAATTTGCAAAAACAAGTATTAAGGAAGTTTTAAAAATGGATAGTCTCAAGAATATTGATGATCATTGTTACAAATGACCCAATACCTTCTCCCCTCTCTTTTAAGCCTTCCTAGGCCTAAACCCCTTGAATCAAGAACACTTGAAAGACCTAATGCTTCAAGGAATATGAATGATTGAACTTCATAAAACCATTGTCATCATAGAATAAGCAAAGATGTAGATCTTAGTCTAGGCTATGAACAAAGGAACGAACTTTTCGAAATTTTTTCGAACTCCTTGAAATTTAAACAAATGAGACTTTCTTTCAAGAATTTAGATCATGGCAATTTGGTGTGTGTCAAGGTTGTGCCAAAACCATCCATGTCATTTTCAACACCACGAAACACTAATTGCCCAAATATCACTTCATAATTGACACCCTGGGGCACAATGATTAAATTAGATTATTCCATGTCCCAGAGAAAACCCATTTTTAGGTCATATTTTCTTTGTCTCTTCAAAGAACTCAGATTTGAAACTCAGCATTTTCAAAATAGACCTAGACTTGCTATGTTCCTCGTTGATACAAAATCTCATGGTTAATCAAATTGGGGCATCATATATGGAAATGATGGATACATGGTGAATAAGGATGGACTAACGCATGAATCATTGGGGCATACAGAAAAAAAAACAGCAAAAAAGAAGAAAACTTGTGATATCATGCATATGAGAATTCGGATGATTCCAAAGTGCAAAATGAAATTTTGATTATCTATTTCCCCTGGGGATTGCTTTGTAATGAGAATATTTGTGCTTGATATGATGAATGGTCATCTTTCATATCCCTTTCGCAAAAAAATAATTATCCATAGTCACCCATTTTGAGCCAAAAGAATTCTTTCTTCTTTGAACCTTGATCAAGGATCACCCTCTACACTGGGGGGCAAATGCGAGGAAAGATCTTTTTAAAGATCATGGAGGAATGAGTCCTGGCTCAAAGATAGATACAAAGCAAATGGAGCGCCGAATGAATATAGGCTTACTCTGTCAAAAAGAAAAGGAAAAGATGGCGAAATGGAAGCCAAGAAGAAAAAAGAAAAAGTGTGTGAAAAAGTATGGCAAATGAAAGCCAAAAGCAAAGAAGAAAAAGAGCAAAAGTAAAAAGGAAAGAAATGTCCAAGAAGGGACAAATGCTTCAAAGAGAATTCTCCTCAAGAAATGATCCTTGATCTGATTACCCTCAAACACATATTTTGGGCCTATTTATCCTTTCTTTTTTAACCCCAAACCATGGCCTACATTACATGCTTTAAAAGTCCATTTTGATCAAGCATGAATATTTAATTTGAAGGGTTTTTCCTCGGATTTTATCCCATCTCATCGAATTATCATTTCACTAAGGAAGAATTTAGAATTCTCAAGTGCATGGTAAAACAATGAAAAACACAAAAAGGGAAAAAGAAAAAGGAAAAAGAATGGGACTCTAGGGCGAAAACTAAAAAATAAGCGGTCTAGAGTAAAATGGGAATTTCCAATGCCATCTATGAATGTGTCGATACCACAAAAGAGAAAATCATCTTAAAGAAGTGGTCATCGAGGAACATCTAGGAATTCTTGAACTTCCCAAAGTGTCAACTCTCATTCGGATGATTGATTTCAAAAACTTAAGCTCTTTTTCTCCAAAATCAACTTTCCAGTTTAAACATACCGGCCAATCTTGATGCTTGTCAAAATGCCTTGATATGAAAACTAAAATAATGTTGAATTTGTTTGATTTTCAATGAATTCATGATTTATAAAACCTGTTCCATTTGTGAACCTAGAAGGGACATACATTTTTGTTATGAAATTTCCTTTGATCAACCAAAATCTTGTTATACCAAGCATTGCCAATTCAAATTGAAAACCCAGATTGACACTTAGAGAAGTTTTTAACAATGATCATCAGTCTTCAAAAGATTTGTACATCACACACTGTGTGATTGATATTTTTTGTTCAGAAGTTTTCAAAATGAGAAAACAAATAAAGATTTTTTTTGAAGCACCCATTCTTGATGTTGACATGAGACAAGGGTTTTTCTAACCCCAAAGGTATAGAACTGTTAGGATAGGCCTTGACTTCCAGATATGATAAGAAGAAATAGAACCCGTTTTCAGACCTCTGTTGATAAAAGTTTGAAAACTGTTGGGGCAAAGAGAATAGCCTCTAATTTGAAAAGGAAAAATGAATTGGAAAGGCTAAGCCAAAGTCTAGAAAAATGATCAAGGGCATTTGCATCTTTTCATGAAGCGTTTGCATCATTATCGATCTTTGCATTTGCATCATGTAGAAGCATTCTGCACGTTGTCAAAACCTTGCATTTGCATCATTTAGAAGCATTTGCATAATGCCAATCTTTGCATCTGCATCATTCCATGACGTAGTTGCGTTAACACCAATTTTTGCCTCATAAAGAAGCATTTGCACATTATTGACCTTTGCATCATTCTGAGAAGTAATTGCGTTATTCGAGGATCATTTGTATTTGCATCATTTAGAAGCATCTACATTCTATTCAACATCTGCATCTGCATCTGCATCAAGAAGCATTTGCATCAATCTAAGCCATTTGCATATACACTATGAAGCATTTGCATTTTATCCAACATTTGCATCTACATCAAGAAACATTTGCATCAATTCAAAACATTTACATTTACATTTGCAATATGAAGTATATGTATCCTGTTAATCATTTGCACCAACATCAAAAAACATTCGCATCTTCTCAAAATCTTCAGGTTAATTTTCAACAATTCTTCAAAGATCATTTCAAGACCTCCGGGCACCATTTTTAAGACCTCCGAGCATTATTTTTAAGAGTCACATACAGCGTATTTTTTCCAAGTGACGGGTAAGGCCTCCGGGCACCATTTTTAAGACCTCTGGGCATCATTTTTAAAGTCGCATACAGCGCATCTTTTCCAAATTATGGGTAAGGCCTTCGGGCACTATTTTAAAGACCTCCGGGCATCATTTTTAAAAGTCGCATACAATGCATTTTGTCCAAATGATGGGTAAGGCCTCCGGGCACCATTTTTAAGACCTCCGGGCATCATTTTTAAAGTCGCATACAATGCATTTTTTTCACAGATAAGGCCTCCGGGCACCATTTTTAAAACCTCCGTGCATCATTGTTAAAGTCGCATATAGCGCATTTTTTTAAAACACAGGTAAGGCCTCCGAGCACCATTTTTAAAACCTTCGGGCATCATTTTTAAAGTCGCATACAGCGCATTTTCCCAAATCACGGTTAAGGCCTCTAGGTACCACTTTTAAGACCTCCGGGCATCATTTTTAAAGTCGCATACAGCGCATTTTCTAAAATCACGGTTAAAGCATTCGGGCACCCTTTTTAAGACCTCCGCGCATCATTTTTAAACTCGCATACAGCGTAATTTCCCAAATCATGGGTAAGGCCTCTGGGCACCATTCTTAAGACCTCCGGGCACCACTCTTAAGACCTTCGGGCGCCATTCTTAAGACCTCCGGACATCATTTTTAAAGTCGCTTACAGTGCATTTTTTTCACAGATAAGGCCTCCGAGCACCATTTTTAAGACCTCCAGGCATAATTTTTCTTTAAATTAAAGATAAGACCTCTAGACACTATTTTTAAGACCTCCGGACACAATTTCCATTTTGAAAATCGAACTCGTTTTCTTAAGACGGGTCGAGCCTTGATTAGTCAGGGAACTCAATTTAAGGACAAAATCTTCAATTTGCAGTTTTTTTCAAAAAAAATAAAAATAAAAATAAAAATAAATGAAAGATGATGAAAAAATGAAAAAAATGAAAAAATGAAAAAAATGAAAAATGAAAAATGAAAAAAGGAAAGAGAGAAAACCTCTTTCCCTTCTCTTCACATGTGATTTCACTAACCAGACAAAATTGATGTTTGTTTATCTTTGCCTGATTCCTGAGTCTCAGCAATAGCCAAAGAGGGGCAGCTGTAGACACCTAATTTTGTCCGGACCACTAAAACAGATATGTTTTCTTCCTAAATTGATGTTTTCAGAATGTAAAAAGACTTTTTTCATCCTGCAGTTGGTACTCCGAGACTTAGTTTAAGAGGGCGAGCATAAAAATTCAAGCTTGAAAAAAGTTAAACCCAAAAAGTCAATCCCAAAAAGTCAACTACTGAAAATGTCAACCCGCTTTCAAAATCAAGATTTGAAGTTCAATTGAAAAATGGTGAAAGAATTTTGATAACACGAGGTCTACATCGAAAGATATGGAGTTCGGAAGTTGAGTAATAGAGATTCAGTAGAAAGGAAACCCTAATCCGAGAAATTTGGGGAAAAGTGCTTAAACGATCGAATTGGTCGAAATTGAAGGTTCCAAATGAAAGATAAGCACTGACTACAGGTAATAGAGAAGCCACTTGAAAGAAAAACTGAAAAAAAAATCAATCCGGAAGAAAACCGAGAATTAGGGTTTTTGGTGAATTTCGGTGAAATTGGGAAGAATTACAGAAATGGCTTGACTTGGTAGGAATAAAGCCCCTAATGGATGAGAAGTGATTAAAAAAGAATAGCCCAAGTCTCAGTTTGAAGAAAATCTAAAAATCGGACTTGTTTTGAGCAAAACCGGGTTTCAGAGGTAAAAGGGCAAAATTGGAAAATTTGAGAAAAATAGCAAATGAACTCCAAAAATTCTAAAAATTTGAAAATCTAATTCTTAAATCATTTGGAAGATATTGGCGAAAGAAAATCTTGATTCGGAGTTCATTTGCAAAATGGCCAAATCCCGGGGCTCCTATGTAGAACTTCAAGAAGATAAATCCCGAAAAATAGCAAACGAACTCCAAAAATTCTAAAAATTTGTAATTCTCATTATTAAATCATTTGGAAGAGATTGGCAAAGAAAATCTTGATTCGGAGTTCGTTTGCAAAATGGCCAAATCCAGGCCCCTCATGTAGTAATTCAAGTAGATAAATCCCGAAAAAATACCAAATGAGTTCCAAAAATTATGAAAACTTCCAGATCATATTTTTAAATTATTTGGAAGAGATTGGTGAAGAAAAACCTTGATTTGGAGCTCGTTTAAAAAATGGTAAAATTTGAAGGCATAAAAGGGCAATTTTGGAAGAAAAAATCCAAATAAATAGCAAATGGACTCGAAAATTTTTGAAAACTTCCAGAATTCAATTTTTTATTATTTTGAAAGTATGGAAAAAAAATTTGAATTTGGAGTCCGTTTTCCATTTATTTACATTCGGGAGGCAAAAAGGTCATTTTACACAAGAAACCGAAAAGGGCTTTCCTTGCCTTTTAAAAAAATGAAACATGGGCTAAAAGGAAAGGGGCTGGCTGGCCAAGGCCCAAAGATGGGTAGGAGGTTTCTGATTTTTTAATCAAGAGGCCAACAATGAAGAGTTAGTTAGTGATTTTTTTATCAAGCCTTTGCAAATAAGCCACATGGACCAATGCATGAAAAGGGAGAGTGTCAACATAATGGCTTAGGGTTCTTGAACAGGTGTAATTGTGGATAGCTGATGGCCTAATCTAAGGGTGATAATTTCATGTTTTAAACATCTTGGATCAATAGCCCTTTGATGAAAATTGGTTGATGGAAAAATGACAATACCCTAGCCTAGAGAGAGGGAGGTTTCGACCACTACAAGGATTTTTTCTTTCTTTCATTTTCAAAACACTCTCATTCTCTATTCTCTCTTGCTTTTGGCTGATTTTCTCTCCATTGTTGAAAAGCAAAAAGAAAAGTTTAGAAAAGAAAAGAAAGTTAGAAGAGAAAAAGCTTGAAAGATAGCTTCTAGAGGTTGCTTTTAGCACCATACTCTTGCACTTTCTTTGATTTTCCATTCTTGATTTCAGTTTTGATTATTATTTTGGTGAGTTTCTTTTGGTTTTTCTTTTTAAATAAGTGTTTTTAATGTTCTTCTTTAAGTTTGTTCTTCATCCTTTCTTATAAAAAGCTTTTGAATTTTTTTCCTTTGTTTTCCTTTGACTTGGCCGAATGGCCCAGTTTTTTTTTTTTTTTCGTTGCTGTTTGCTTTGTTATTTCATGTTATTTTTGATATTAAATAAGTCTTGATGCTTTAAATCTTCTTCTACTACATAGACTTGAAGCTTGTTTTAATTTGGTTGCTTGTTTATTTCCATTTATGAGTCTATTATCATGTTCTTGCATTTTTGATTTTCTGTTTTCAAAATGCTTAAGTTTGTTTATGTTTTATATTTTGTAATCCATGTATTTGTGAAAATGTTTGTTGGTTTTCATGCCTCTACTTTATATTTGCATGATTTGAGTGTTATTCTTTAGTTAAGCATGTTAGTATATCAAGTGTTCATGAAAATGCCATGCTCATTTTGAACATGAGGCTATTCGGCCACTTCATTTTATTTGCTTTGTGTGTGCATTTTTGTTATGGTAGTTGATAGGTTTACATTTTCATGACATTTGGTTGAGTATTTTGTTTAAGCATGCCTTGTGTTTGTGTTATTTCCATGCATACTTTATATGTAGGATTGGTTTGTTTTGTCAAGCATATCCATGCATTTTAGACTTAGGTTGCATTAAATGCCATGCAAGTTCATTTAAGTCTAGGTCATTTTATTGATGCCATGCATTTTTCATGACATTTAGGTTTAAAATCATGCATTTCATGCATCATATTTGCTGTATCTTTCATACATTTCATGTCCATGCCACTTGACTTATGATTTAGGCCAATTAATGGTTCAAAGTCATGCTCTCTTGAGCATACTTGTGGAAAATTAAAGAGTTGTCAAGTTGATTATTCTACCTTTGTGATTTTTTTTACTTAGCCAATTTTTGTCTAACTTTTCAAAAGTGTTAGATACAGTTTGTGAGTCATTTAGAGAGTCTTAAATATTTTTACTTTGATTTTTAAATGATTTTATCAAAGGCAAAAAAATGTGTTTTGGCAAAACAGTTTTTTTTCATCTAGCACTTGTACTTTCCCGATTTTTTTGGGCAGTCATATTTAATCAGAAAATTAAGTCAATTTTTTTACCATGTAGTTTTACATGTCCTGAGTCTCCAGTACTTTTTTTAGAGTTTTTAGAATTTTTAAAAATAGGGTAAAAAATTATGGTTTAAAACTAGACAGTGGAGTCAGAATTGAATTTGAAGGAAAATCATTTTTATGTTTTGGTTAAGTTACTTAGAGGGGGCTGATTGTGAAGTTTAGCTACTGACTTAGCATAGTTTCTAAGCCTTTTTAAACTCTAAAAATGATTTTTAAGTCTCAGGTTAAGGGTGGTCAAGTCCGGGATTTTAAACTTAGGAAATTAGAGCCATTTAAAAAGGGTTTAGCCAAGTTTTATTTTTAATCTAACTTTTCAAAAAATTGTTTTCAAACAATCACTAAGTATTTTGATTTTAGAATATTTAATCTGATATATTTTCCTAAGGTAGCCGGATATCTTTTTAGATATACGGATTTCCTTAATTAAAGGAAAAAATACACTTTCATGCATTGCATCTTCCATATTCATGCATTTTATATAATATGTGATTTTTGCTATGATAAATTTTATGGTATTGTTATTATTTTGATTTATATTTTTGATGTTATATTGTTTATTATATGGTTTTGAATATTTCATGATATCCTATGCTTTTTATTTAGTTATTTTTTGTCATATTATTAGCATATACTATATTCATGCATTATTATTTTCATTTTTATTTTTCGTGTATATTATATGATAGCATTATTTTATATGTCATGTCATTTCAATTATATGCCATATATTTATATTTGCCATGTCATTTAAATTATTTCATTTCATATAGAATATATTATGTTACCTAGGTCATTTCATTTCATTTAGAATATGCTAAGACATTTAGATTATATCATATCATTTAGGTTGCACTATATTATTTAGACTTTGCTATGTCATTTTATTTATGTCATACATATTCATATTTTTTAAAAAAATTTCAAAAAGCTAATGGTTTTCAATAAAATAAAGATATTCCCAAGTTAAAATAATTCATGAGTTATCTACCGGGTTTACTGGGGAGGATATCATCAATTATCATTAATAACGGAATATCTTCTTTAAAATAAGAATGATTCGGAAAGTTTTCCAAACTAATAAAAATTTCTATATTTTGTCACGTTTGTTGGGGAATATAGGAAAATTTTGAATTTATAACTTCCGGATCATTTTCAATTAAAAATGGAATTTTTTTCTTCAAATTGGGAATTAACTTGAAATACTAAATTTAAAATCGAATTTTTACCGAGACTTGAAATAACACATGATTAATAAGGTATCGTTTTATATGGGCGTTGTGGGGGTGCTAATCTTTCCCCACATGTAACTGAGTCCCGAACCCGCTTCTTTAATTTCTTTGGTTTAAAACGCAGACTTGAAATTGGTTTTAAAAATGTTTTAATTAATTTTAAAATATTTTATAAAACCGATTTTCATAGGTGGCCGATCACACTTAGCTAAAAAATATTGGTGGCGACTCCATGTCTTTTTCAAGGTCATTTTCAAAAACTTCATTTTTCAAGAGGAATTAAGTCGACTTTTGCTTGATTTTTTTTAATGTCACGCTTAACGAATAATAAAGTCTTGCGATGAGACTTGTTATTTTTTTACGGACTTGACCATCCTTGTCCCGAGCTCTATAAAATCATTTTTTAATTTTAAAAAGGCCTAGAAACCACCCTAAGACAGTAGCTAAATTTCCTAATCAGCCTCATCTAAGTAACTTAGCCAAAACAGAAAAATAATTTTCCCTCAAATTCAAATTCAAATATGACTCTACTGCCCAATTTTATAACATGATTTTTTAAACTATTTTTAAAATTTCAAACAAATCTAAAAAAAATAATGGAGACACAAAACATGTAAAACTACACGAAAAAAAAATTTCTTAATTTTCTGATCAAAGAACTTCCCAAAAAAATCAGGAAAGTTCGAAAACTAGGTGAAAAACTGTTTTGCCAAAACACACATTTTTGCCTTTGATAAAATAATTCAAAAATCAAAGTAAAAATGTTGGAGACTCTCCTAAGGACTTACAAACAATAGCTAGAACTTTTAAAAACTTGGACAAAAATTGGTTAAGTAAAAAAAAATCACAAAGGTAGAATAATCAATTTGAGAACTCTTTAATTTTCCACAAGTATGCTCAAGTGAGCATGACTTTGAGCCATTGATTGGCCTAAGTCATAAATCATGTGGCATGACATGAAATGCATGAACATACAGCAAATTGAATGCATGAAATGCATGATTTAAAACCTAAGTGATATGGAAAATGCATGGCATAAATAACCTAAATGCCTAGCATGAGTTTGCATGACAATAAATGCTATCCTAACTAAATATGCATGAAATGCTTGATAATGCAAATGTGACTTAGACCTGATGTATTGTGAATATGCATGAAAATACTAGTGCGACCTAAGATCTAAATAGCATAGCAATGCATGGCAATACCAATATGATCTAAGACCTAATATGCATGGCAATACAAAGATGGCCTAGACCTAAAATGTGATGAGAATGTCATGAACATATAATGACCAATAAACCTAATACTAATGCATGAACAAACAGCAACTAATACACAATCTCAAGGCATAATAATGCAAAGCATGGTACCTAAAAAAAATGCAAATGCACACACAAGGCAAGGAATGCATGATGAGGCCGAATGGCCACTAGATAACCTAAGGCAATCCTATCTAGAAAATAACACAAACACATGGCAAACCAAATCAAAATACATAATTTCATGGCATGAAATGCTAACTATAAACTAAACCAATTGAAAATGCAAACACAAAGCAAAAGGGGTCATATTGGTCGAATGGTCACATGACAAAATTATAAGATGCAAACATGGCAACATACAAGGTATGATATATGAGAAAAATGCAAAATGTAATCAAGAAGGAAACAAAGGCCGAAACCTAACAAGGAAATATCATTTTATGAAGGAAAAAAAATATATAAAAGCAAATATAGCATAAAAATAATGTAAAGAACATGATCAAAATAAACATAGACATGCAAAGAAAATAACAAGAAAAACTAGTAAACAAAACGAGGAAAGTTAAGCTCCATGGTTGGTACAAAATGGGCATAGCCTCTCCCCTAACCATAATCACTTGGTCTTGTCAAGATCATGAAGCCTTTCCATTTCAAAAAATCATAAAATAAACCATGCTAATCAACAAAATAGAGGTGAGCTTCATGGTTAGTAAAAATGGGCATAGCCTCTCCCCCAACCATGGTCACTTGATATGTATCAAGATCATGTAGCCATTTCAACCTCTTTTGCTTCATTTTTTTGTAAAAAATCAGAACATTAAATACTTAAGTAAACCTTCCAAAATCATGTTTCCCGCAACAACATGCAAAGAAGAAAAAAAGAAATAAATCAAGGCAAGCATTCATATCAAATTTGGTCAAGCAAAAAAATTGTAAAAAAAATTATTTTCAACCATTTTTTATGAAGAAGAAAAGATGAAAACTTAAGTAAACATTTTAAAACTTTGATTTCTATGAGAAATGTAGTAGGAAAACAAAATGGAAAATCAAGAAATCAACATGGAAAACAAGAAGAAAACCATGGTAGAGCTAGGTAGAAATGACTACCTTCAAGCTCTTTTTAGAAAACCTTTCTTTCCTTTCTTTCAAAAACCTCTTCTTTGCTAAATTAGCTACTGCCCTCCTCCATCAAATGACCTAGCCTATATGGAAAAAACAAACATTCCTCTTTTCCTTTCCTCTTGGCCGGTTGGCATCCCTCACCCTTGGATGATTTTTGCACTTTTTCTCCTCCAATTTTGGCCCTTAGATTAGGATTTTTTGATGAAACAATAAAAATACCTTCTTGCCAATTGATAGCAGCCTTTAAGATGTGTACTCAGCCCTTCTAATAACCTCAGCCCTTATATGAAATAAGGATACAATCCCATGCTCTCCATTGCTTGGCCGAATGAACCTCTACCCTTGGATGAGTTGTGCTCATCTTTCTTCTTCCATTCTTGGCCATTGGATAAGGATTCTTTCATGACAACATAAAAATGTCATCTTGGCATTTAATCCCAGCCCTTAAAATGTGTACTCAGCCCTTGTAAATGGCCTAAGCCATTGGATGAAAAGGACCAATCCCATTCACTCCCTTGCTTGGTCGAATGAATGCCAACCCTTGGATTCATTATGCTCATCTTTCTTCTTCCATTCTTGGCCATTGGATGAGGGTTCTTTCATGACAAATAAAAATTTCATCTTGGCATTTAATCTTGGCCATTGAATGGTGCATTCAACTTTTCTACAAGGCACCTAAGCCATTGGATGAAAGGGGGGACCATTTGCAAGGTACTAGCGGAAGCATTTTGAGCTTGATCGTGACTAAGGAATTAAATTGATCAAGCTTCCTTATTCTCCTCTATGCTGACTGACCAAGGGAGGAATTATCTCAGCCATTCCTTTATCTTTCATATTTTTCTTAATTACAATTGGCCCCTTTCGGTTTCTTCGGTAAAATGACCTTTTAGACCCCTGAACCTAAATAAATAGAAAACGGACTCCAAATTCAAATTTTCTTTTTTTTCAATACTTTCAAAATAATAAAAAATTGAATTTTGAAAGTTTTCAAAAATTTTCGAGACCATTTGCTATATTTTTCGGATTTATTTGCTTGAATTTCTACATAGTGGGCCCCGAATTTGGCCATTTTGCAAACAAGCTCCGAATCCATATTTTCTTTTGCCAATCTCTTCCAAATAATTTAAGAATGAGATCTACAAATTTTCAAAATTTTTGGAACTCATTTGCTATTTTTTCGGGATTTATCCTTTTGAATTTGTACATAGTGGGCTCGAGATTTGGCCATTTTGTAAACGAACTCCGAATCCAGATTTTATTTCGCCAATCTCTCAAAAATGATTTAATAATGAGATCTGCAAATTTTCAAAATTTTTGGAACTCATTTGCTATTTTTTCGGGATTTATCCTTTTGAATTTCTTCAAAGTGGGCCCGAGATTTGGCCATTTTGTAAACGAACTCCGAATCCAGATTTTCTTTCACCAATCTCTCCAAAATGATTTAAGAATGAGATCTGCAAATTTTTAGAATTTTTGGAGCTCATTTGGTATTTTTCCTGAATTTTCCAGTTTTGCCCTTTTTTCTCCGAAGCCCAGTTTTGCCCAAAACAAGTCTGATTCTAGATTTTCTTTTTCTGTGCCTTTGTCATATATTGAATTGGAGTTGGTCCGAAAATGCATAATTTTTACAATCAAATTCCCTTTCGTTTTGAGTTTCCCTATTTTCAGTATCGAAAACTTCCTCGTTTTTCTGTTTTTCCTCCAATCGACTCTTTTCTCGGAATTTCATCAAATTGAGCCCTGGGCTATGCTTGTTTAATCACTCCTCATCAATTAGAGGCTTTAGTTTTACCGAATCAGGCCATTTCTGCAATTTTCCCAAAATTTACCAAAATTTGCCAAAAACCCTAATTCTCGATTTTTTTCCGAATTGATATTTCTTTCAGTTTTTTCTTCCAAGTAGCTTCTCCATTATCGGTAGTCAGTGCTTATCTTTCATTTGGAACCTTCAATTCAGACAAATTTGATCGTTTAAGCACTTTTCCTCAAATTTCTCGAACTAGGGTTTTCTTTCTACTGAAATTCAGTAACCTAACTTCCGAACTCCATATCTTTCAATGTAGACCTCGGATTATCAAAATTCTTTCACCATCTTTCAATTGAACTTCAAATCTTAATTATGAAAGTGGGTTGACTTTTTTAATAGTTGACTTTTTGAGGTTGACTTTTCGGGGTTGACTTTTTCTGTCAGCATTCTTAGACTAAGTCTTGGAGTACCACCTGCAGGATGAGAAAAGCCTTTTTGCATTCTGAAACATCAATGTAGGAAGAAAACATACCTGTTTTAGTGGTCCGAACAAAATTAGGTGTCTACAGCTACCCCTCTTTGACTATTGCTGAGAATCAGGAATCAGGCAAAGATAAACAAACACTAATTTTTTTCGGTTAGTGAAATCTCATGTGAAGGAAAGGGAAAGGGAGTTTTCTTTTTTTCTTTTTTTTTTTTGAAAAAGCTGTAAAGTGAAGATTTTATCCTTAAATTGAGTTCCTTGACTAGTCAAGGCTCGACCCGTCTTAAGGAAACGGGTTCGATTTGAAAAGTGATGACTCGGGCGAAACCAGAAGTTAAAAAAGACTTGGGTGCAACCAGAGTACTTTCTGAATATGGCACCCGGAGGTCTTATCCATGATTTTGAGTAATTGTGCCCGGAGGTATTATCCATGTTTTTGAGTAATTGTGCCCGGAGGTCTTAAAAACGATGCCCGGAGGCCTTAAAAATGGTGCTCGAAGGTCTTTTCTATGATTTGGAAAATTACGCTGTATGCGACTTTAAAAATGACGCCCGGAGATCTTAAGAATGGTGCCGAAGGTCTTATCCATGATTTAAAAAGAAAAACTATGCCCGGAAGTCTTAAAAACGATGCCCGAAGGTCTTTTCTATGATTTAGAAAATTGCGTTGTATGCGACTTTAAAAATGATGCCCGAAGCTCTTAAGAATGGTGCACAGAGTTCTTATCCATGATTTAAAAAGAAAAATACCTTGACAACGGTCCCAAGGCTCGACTCATTTGAGAAGCAGAAGGAGCTCGATTTTAAAACAAAAGGAAATACCTCGACGATGGTCTCGGGGCTCGACTTATTTGAGAAGCAGAATGAATTCGATTTAAAATAAAATAAAATACCTTGACGATGGTCTCGGGGCTCGACTCATTTGTTAAACAGAATGAATTCGATTTAAAACAAAAGGAAATACCTCAATGATGGTCTCGGGGCTCGACTAATTTGAGAAGTAGAATGAGTTCGATTTAGAACAAAAGGAAATACCTCGACGATGGTCTCGGGGCTCGACTCATTTGATAAACAGAATGAATTCAATTTAAAACAAAAGGAAATACCTCGACGATGGTCTCGGGGCTCGACTCATTTGAGAAGCAAAACGAGTTCGATTTAAAACAAAAAGAAATACCTCGACGATGGTCTCGGGGCTCGACTTATTTGAGAAGCATAATTAATTCAATTAAAAACAAAAAGAAATACCTCGACGATGGTCTCGGGGCTCGACTCATTTGAGAAGCATAATGAATTCTATTTAAAACAAAAAAAAAATACCTCGACGATGGTCTCGGGGCTCGATTCATTTGAGAAGCAGAATGAATTCGATTTAAAACTTAAAGAAAATACTAAGAATGATCCTGGGTTTGATTCGTTCTGGAAAAAATAAATTTAACTTGAAAATGAAAGGAACATACCTCGATGGCAGTCTCGGGGCTCGACTCATTT
This sequence comes from Fremontodendron californicum, assembly GCA_030761205.1. Taxonomy (NCBI): domain Eukaryota; kingdom Viridiplantae; phylum Streptophyta; class Magnoliopsida; order Malvales; family Malvaceae; genus Fremontodendron; species Fremontodendron californicum. The sequence continues at coordinate 10,479,521 of JAULJL010000037.1, forward strand.
GAGAAGCAGAACGAGTTCGATTTGGGGAAGCCAAAGTTTTTGTTTCCGGCAATGTTAGCTAAATACAAAGATGAGAATGACATGCTTTGCAAATGCTTGTATGTTTCCTAAGAATGAATGCAATCAAATGATTGTGTCATGATTTCTAATCCATGGTTTCTTTGAAGTTCACAGATTATCTGACTTCATGATGGAGTCTCCAAATGTTCAATGATGCCCCACTTAAGGAACCCTTTACTCAAAATAAATTGTCAAATAGTCCCAGTTTCTGACTTCGCTGAAATTCACAAATTTTTTGACTTTATGGCGGAGTCTCCAACACATTCATTGTTTTCCTTGGTGAATTTTCCATCAAGATTATTGGTTTCCAAACCTTTTCTAAGATTTAAATCTATTCCTTAGTAATACTCTGAAATCCTTTTATTTAAAGATTTTTATGTTTACTAATCGTCATTAATTTTGTAACAATCAAGATGCAATCTCAAAAATGTATGAAAGAAAATATGAAAACAAGCAATTGTCATAAAAAGGGTAACAAGAATTTATTGCAACAAATGTTTTAAAATGATAAAAGTGAATATAAAAAATAAATGTAAAGTTATAGGTTGTAGATGCCCCGGATGCAGAATATCTTATACCCTTCCTTTTACAAATCATCTGAGATTTCTCTTGAATGAGCAATTTACTTGGGTAATCCCTCGACTTTCGTAATTACTTCAGACTGAGTTTTTCCCCTTTCCTCTGATTTTCAGATATTTTCACCCCTTTACATGAAGCATTGATTCAAACCTTAGTAAGTACTCGAGCTGCCCTTTACGGGTTTTTTAACTCAAGTGTCTCCCATTCGGTATTAAGTCGCCCTTTGCGGGTTTTCGGCTTTAACCTCTCCTTTTACATTCTTTTTTCATTTTCATTTTTTTGTTTTCATTTTTTTTCTTGCGTTCTACTATGCATCTGAGAATTCTAAATGCTTCCAAGGTAAAAAATGTCAATTCAAAAGATGGGATGAATTCTGAGAACAACCTTTCAAATTAAATATCCACGCTTGATCAAAATAGACTTTTAAAGCACGTAATGTAGGCCAAGGTTCGGGTTTAGAAAGAAAGGAAAAATAGGCCCAAAGTGTGTTTAAGGGTGATTGGATCAAGGATCATTTCCTGATGAGAATTCATTCTTGAAATATTTGTCCCTTTTTTTTGGACTTTTCTTTTTCTTTTTTTTTAATCTCTTTTCATTGCTGGCTTTCATTTTCCATTCTTTGATTTCACATTTTCCGATGGCTTTCTTTTTGCCATGATTTTTTATTATTTTTCCTCGTATTTGCCCTCCAGTGTAGAGGGTGATCCTTGATCAGGGTTCAAAGAAAGAAATAATTCCTAAGGCTCAAATGGGTGACTAAGGATAATTTCTTCTTAGTGAAGGGAATATGAAAGATGGCTATTTATCACACCAAGCATGAATATTCTCTTTGAAAAGCAATCCTCAGGGGAAATAGATATAGAATTTCCATTTTTACACTTGGAATCATTCGAATTTCCATGCGCACAGTATCACACTTTTTTTTTCAAGCACAATACTACTTCAATTCATCAGCATTCACGGGATTTCTCAAATCATCCCCGTCCATCCGAGTTAGAATCAATGCTCCTCTAGAAAAAGCTCTTTTTACCATATACGGTCTTTCCCAATTTGGAGCTTATTTTCCTCGCGGATCCTTCACTATGGGGAGAATTTTTCTAAGTACCAACTCCCCTTCTCGAAACTGTCTAGGATGAACCTTCTTGTGTGGGTTCAAATCATCCTTTTCTGATACAACTGCCCATGAGAAATCGCCTTCAATCTTTTCTCCTCGATGAGATTCAGTTGTTCATAATGAGCTCTAACTCATCCTGCCTCTTCTAGGCCAAATTCCATCAAAACACGAAGTGAAAAAATCTCAACTTCAATAGGTAACACTGCTTCCATACCATATACCAAAGAAAACGGCATTGCCCCTGTAGATGTGCGAACCGAAGTGCGATATGCATGAAGAGCAAAAGGCAAGATCTCAGCCGAATCCTTGTACACATCAGTCATCTTCTCGACAATCATCTTGATGTTTTTGTTGGCTGCTTCTATTGCCCCATACATCTTCGGACGATAAGGTGTCGAATTGTGATGCGCGATCTTGAACTGAGTACACACTTCTCTCATCATCTTATTATTCAGATTGAGAGCATTATCTGAAATAATTCTTACTGGCAATCCATATCGGCATATGATTTCCTTCTTAACAAATCTGCATACCACCAATTTCTTTACATTCGTATAAGAAGCAGCTTCCACCCACTACGTGAAACAATCTATAGCCACCAGGATGAAGCAATGTCCATTTGAAGTTTTCGAGGTAATAGGCCTAATCATATCTATTCCCCACATTGAAAATGACCATGGTGCGGTCATGACATGCAATGGAAATGGCGGCACATGAATCTTATCTGCATAGATCTGGCATTTATTGCATTTCCGAGAATAATTGATACAATCTCCTTCCATCGTCAGCCAATAATATCCTGCCCTCATAATCTGCTTAGCAAACATGTGAACATTAGCATGGGTGCCACATATCCCTTCATGGACTTCCTCTATGATTTTTCGAGCTTCAATAGATCCGACACATCTCAATAGGACTTGATCTTTCCCTTTCTTATAAAGAATCTCGCTATCTAGAACAAAACCCATTGCTAACTTTCTCAGAGTCCTCTTGTCGTTTTCTATTGCTCGTTCTGGATACTGTTGACTCTTAATGTATTGCAAGATGTCGTTATACCAAGGGAGACCATCTGTTTCTTCTTCGATACTCAAGCAGTGGGCAGGAGACTCATATATGCTCATCTTGATCGGCACAACTTCAGCCTATTCATTCACTTTAAACATTGATGACAAAGTAGCCAGAGCATCCGTCATCCGGTTTTCTTCTCGGGGAAATAATTGAAATTTACTTCTTCAGATTCCTCTAACAAGCTCAGAATGAGTTCTCGGTATCGGATTAACTTTTCATCTCGGGTTTCCCATTCTCCGAGCAATGGATATATCACTAAAGCTGAGTCTCCAAAAACCTCCAGTTTTTTTATCTTTCTGTCTACGGCAGCACGAAGGCCTATAGTACATGCCTCATATTCTATAGTATTGTTTGTACAATCAAAATCTAATCTGGCAGTGAAATGGTAGTAATCTTCTTCTGGGGATATGAGGACTGCACCAATTCCGTGCCCCATGGCATTGGATGCCCCATCAAAATACATTTTCCATATTTTCTTCTTTTTAGAGGGAATTTCATCTTCTTGTGAAACGCACATCAAGTCTTCATCCGGGAAATCAAAGTTCAGAGGATCGTAATCTTCCACTACCCGACTTGCTAAAAAATTCAACCACTGCACTGCCTTTAATAGCCTTCTGACTTACATATACAATGTCGTACTCTGACAACAAAACTTGCCATCTTGTTGTCCTCCCTGACAAAGAAGGTGCTTCCAACATGTACTTGATTGGATCTAGCTTGGCAATCAGCCACGTCGTATGGTACAGCATGTACTATCTGAGCCTCCGAGCAGTCCAAGCTAAGGCACAGCACAACTTTTCTACCGATGAATATTTCAGCTCATAATCTGTAAACTTCTTGCTGAGGTAGTAAATCGCTTGTTCTTTCTTCCCAGTCTCATCATGTTGCCCCAAGACACAACCCATGGATCTCTCAAATATTAATAAATATAGTATCATTGGTTTATCCGAAACATGTGGCAGTAATACTGGTAGGTTTGATAGATAATGCTTAACCTTTTCAAAAGCGATTTGACACCCTTCATCCCATTCTCCTGGATCATTTTTTCGAAGTAGCTTAAATATTGGATAACATTTATCAGTTAACTGAGAAATAAACTGAGCAATGTAATTCAATCTTCCTATAAAGCCTCTTACTTCCTTTTGAGTATGAGATGGTGGTAAATTCTGGATGGCCTTCACTTTATCCGGATCAATCTCAGTTCCCCTTTTGCTAACAACAAAACCCAACAATTTCCCCGAAGTGACTCCAAAAGTGCATTTTGCCGGGTTTAGCTTAAGTCTAAACTTTCTTAGTCTTTCAAAGAGTTTTCTAAGATTCGCAATATGCTCTTCTTCTCCTTGTGACTTTGCAATCATATCATCAACATAGACCTCAATTCCCTTATGCATCATATCATGAAACAAGGTCACCATGGTTCTCTCATATGTTGCCCTAGCATTCTTCAACCCAAATGGCATTACCTTGTAGTAGAATATTCCCCACATTGTAACAAATGTGGTTTTCTCCATATCTTCCGGTGCCATCTTAATCTAATTATATCCCAATAATCAGTCTATGAAAGAAAACAAGGAACTCTTCATCGTATTATCCATCGAAGTATCAGTATGGGGCAAAGGGAAATTATCGTTGGGACTGGCCTTGTTCAAATATCGGTAATCGATGCACATCCTCACCTTGCCATCTTTCTTTGGTACTGGGACAATGTTTGCCACCCATTCCGAATATTTTGCCACCTCTAAGAATCCAGCATCAAACTGCTTCTTCACCTCCTCTTTTATCTTTAATAGCATGTCAGGCCTCATTCTTCTCAACTTTTGCTGAATTAGCTTGCACTCTGGCCTTAAAGGGAGTTTATGAACCACAATATCTGGCTCTAACCCTGGCATGTCTTGGTATGACCATGCAAATACATCTACATATTCCCAGACCAAAGCTATCAATTCACCCTTTATTGATGATGACAATGTAGTCCCAATTTTAACCTCCTTTATCTCCTCACCATTTCCCAAATTTATCATTTCCAATAGCTCCTTATGAGGAAGTACTTGTTTCTCCTCTTGTTCTATTTTTCTTAATAAGTCCGGAGGTAGACCATAATCCTCAGTACCTTTGTCGGCCTCAAAATCACCCGCACAAATGGGTTTTTCAAAACCAATTTCAGAATTACTGACAGGAAGGTCCTCATATTCCGCATTCGTACACTTGTAAATAGGTGGGGAAGAAACAATATAGGAAAACATATATACAAAGAAAGCAAAATAAATAGCATAAATGAAAGAATATGGACACATCAATATGAAGAAAATGCATCGTGCTTGTTATTTATTGAATGAAAATGTTTAAACAAAAGCCCTATCACAAAAAAAAATCTTAATATCCTCGGGCAAAGATAATTAAGATTATTTTAAAGTATTAATTTGGAATGGACCTAAAGACTATGGGCAACTTGGTCGCACTCCAATTGGCCAGTCTATATCCTGGTGGACAAGGTCGCACTATCCAGTTTGCGTTCTTACTTTCAATTCTTCCCTCCCCAGTCATGCAGATCATCATCTCCTATATCTGTTCACCCTTATCCATATTGAAATTCTCGAAAGCTTGCTCAATCATTATGAGTACATCATCAGAATTCTTTTCTCTGAATATAAAACCGACTGAGGGAAGCTGTGAAGGATTGGTGGGAAAGTCATAGGTCCCACTCAATATCCATACCTGCGAGACAGGCCATCCTCCTTTGTCGGTTCTTTTCCACTGGTTTTCTCCTCTCCTGTGCCTTCGGAAGATATCCTAGACCAAACCGATCCTTCTTTCCAACCATTTCAATTGCAGCCGTTCCCTGAAGATATTTTCCAGGACCTTTTCCAGCCCTGCAGCCCTTTCCCACGGTAGTCCTTACTCCCAACCTTGTATTCTTGGACAACTTCGATTTTGGAATTTTTCGTCCTTCAGTGATGAATACTGCATTTACAAACTCCAAAGACCGGAATGAGCATTCCATAGCATCTTCGTTTGGCTCAATGTAAGGGGAACCAGTAGATGTAGAGGCTATGATATACTTTTCTCCCGATACAGTGACCAAACGTCTCTTCATCACAAATTTTAGCTTTTGGTGGAGAGATGAGGGTACAGCCCCTGTGAATGAATCCAAGGTCTTCCCCACAAGCAATTGTATGACGAGGTAATATCCATGACTTGGAAGTTCACCTTATAGGTACAAGGACCTATCTCCATCGAGACCTCGATAGTTCCCATTACCTCCCGTCTAGTTCCATCAAAAGCTCTAACCACCGTGCAACTCGGCAGCATATAAGAAATATCAACTGGCAATTTAGACAGGGTTGCCAAGGGCATCACATTTAATGAAGAACTGTTATCCAAAAGGACCCTCGATAATGTGTGCCCCTTGCAAGTGGTCATTATATGAAGAGCCTTTGGTGATCCAATACCATTGGGTGGTATTTCGTCATAACTAAAATAGATGTGATCGTCTACTGCAATGTTTCCCACCAATCTATCTAGTTTTTCCACCAATATGTTGTTGGCCACATATGCCTGATTCAAAACTCTCAACAAGGCATTTCGGTGTGGCTCCGAGTTCAGTAGCAATGAGAGGATTAAAATCCTTGCTGGTTGACGCTGCAATTGCTCAACCACACTATACTCACTATGCTTTATGAACTTTAAAAACTCGCAAGCCTCATTTTCATTCACTAGCTCTTTTATCTTGTTAACCGGGGCTCACCCCCTCTCTACTTCTTTTGACAAATCTATCTCAATATGGATTGGTTTAGCTGCCTTCTTCCCTTTATCCATTCCTCTATCCTTTCTTGTTGATCCCTGTTCAACAACCTCAGGGGCATAACACCTTCCACTTCGTGTTAAGTGCCCTACACCTGTGATATCTTACTGACTCGAAGACCCTGACATAACCATGCTGCAGTCATACTTTCATGGTGCAGCTTTGTTTTCCTTGTATGAAAAGGAAGAAGACAAATCTATGATTAACTTAGGCGCAATTTCCTCAACAACCGACATAACTTTCTCCTCTGGTTCATCGTAATAGATGATCAAAGGTCTTCCTACCCCGTAGCCAACTGCATTCTCAATAACCTTTACTTCCTCCTCTATTTCCTCGTAAAACTGGGCCTCGCCCTCATCAATCATCTTTTGGACTTTAGCCAGAAAGTCCCCGCATTCCTGTAAAATATGACCTTTACACCTATGGAACGGGCACCGATTCTCTACCCTGTTTGCAACCATTTTTAAACTGTCTCCATCCTCCACCATTCTTGCTTTAACCATTTCGACCCATACTTTTATCATTGGATTCTTTACTTCACTGACATACCTTTTTACCCTTCTGACTTCCCTTGTCAATATTGCATTTATCTGATTCTCAGCATGACCGAATAATGGGTTTCCTGCTACATCTGGCCCATTCTTTGACCCAAATTTCACAACTTGTGCATTGATTAAACTTTGGACTTTCTTTTTGAAAGCAATGCAATCCTCAGTCGAATGTCCCTGAATCCCCGTGTGATATGCGCGGTTAGTATTTGTGTTGTACCACCTTGGGCACGGTCGGGTCAAAGGTTTAAGATATATGGGTGCGACAAGTTGGCCTTGCAGTAATTTGGGATGTAGCTCACCATAGGTGGTAGGAATGGGATCAAACTAGGGTTTTTGTTCGTTCCTTGGTGAACTTTGGTCTTTGCGCATGGTACCCTGGGTGTTTGGGACAGTGTTTCGGGGAAGATTTATCTGTGGGGATATGCCAGTTGGAAATGCCTGTTGTGGTATATTGGTATAAAGGAATGGATTTTGAGTAAGGTGGTTCACATTGGGGTAATAAGGATTATACCCCGGGTAAGGTGTGTAGAGTGTAGGGGGTGCATAGGATGTAGAAGGAATATATGGCCTAGAAGGTGTATATGGTGTAGGAGGGTTATAGGGATATTGGTTGATGCTAACTGCGTGGGTTTCCTTTTTCTTCTTAGCAGGAATACCTTCTTCGGAGTAGCAAACTCACCCCCTTCCATTTTTCCATTCTTAATAGCAGACTCTATCATCTATCTTGATATCACCATATCTGCAAAGTCTTTGGTGGCACTCCCCACCAATTTATCATAATACGATGCTTTCAAGGTATTGATGAAAAGCACTGTAGTTTCCTTGTTGGTCAAAAAAGGTTGTACTTGTGTGGCCAGGTCTCTCCATCTCTGAGAATATTCTTTGAAGCTTTTTGTAGCTTTCTTTTCCATGTTTTGCAGAGTTAGACGGTCAGGCACCACGTCCGTCACATGTTTGTATTGTTCCATGAAAGCTCTCGCTAGATCCATCCACGAACGGATCTTAGTACGGGTAAGCTGGTTATACCACCGAGTTACCGACCCTATCAAGCTATCCTGAAAACAGTAGATAAGAAATTTTTCATCTTCATCATGTCTGGTCATCTTCCGACAGTACATAGTCAGGTGAGCTAACGGGTTGGTAGTTCCGTCATATTTCTCAAAATCGGGTACTTTAAACTTGGGAGGAATCACTAAGCCATGTACCAAGCTCATTTCTTTGGCATCCAAACTACCATATAACTCTGCCCCCTCTATTGCTATTAATCTCCCTTCCAGCAACTAATACTTCTTCTGGGATTCTGCAGCTTCTATCTTTTTCAACTCAGCCAACCTTGCCTTTTCTTTCTCAGCCAGTTCTTCAAAGTCCATAACATCAATAACATCACTTGGGTCAGCCCCAATATTACCTTTTCCAGGAGCATAATTCTGTGCTTCAGCCGCTGGTTGGATATAAACATAGGAAGCTACCCCAGTTGGTAGCTCATTTCCCACATGCTGGGATGCTTGGCCTTTCTACTGCACATTTCAGGTTGATCTTCCTCATTTACCACCATTTTTCCTATGACCGAATTCTCCCTCGGCCCTTTCTGTCTCATCATGGCGTTCATCATTTCCATGAGTTTAGCCATTTGTTCCCTTGATTCATCCTGAAACTTAACTAGCTGTTCCAATAGTTCCCTTCGATCCCATTCCATCCTCTCTATATGAACAAGGTGATCATTCTCCATGATCCTAGCTTGAGATCTAGTGTTGTAGCGGTGTCGAAAATCCGTTTCTTCTAGAGTGTGCCCGATTTTACCTTAAGTTTTAAAAATCATGGATTAGAATTTATTGACACATTTTTTTTATATTTTATTAAAAATGAATGAATAACTAAATGTGAATGAATGAACAAATAAAATGAATAAATATATGACTAAGTATATGAATATGAAAGAATAAATGAGTGAAATGAATAAATAAATGGCTAAGTATATGAATATGAAATGAATGAACAAGTAAAATGAACAAATAAGTGGTTAAGTATATGAATATGAATGAATAATCATAAAAAAAAAAAAAAAAAAAATTGAATGATTATAACTATGAATAAATGTACAAATGAACAAACAAAATATATAAAAAATATGAATGCATTTTAAAGTATTAGCCCCGGGATAATTCCAACCGAACGGTCTTTCATTGATTTCATGGAACTAAATACATCAAAGATAAAATAAAAAGATCACTGTCTAAGACAAGTCTATAATTCACCTATTACTTCAAAGTGCTTTTACAAAATATTAGTCCTATTGTAACTCCCTCGGATCTCGAACTTTCTTTCACAGTCCCTTTTTGATTGCCTTGCTCTTCAATCTGACCCCTACTTGTTCATGGCCCCTTGACGTGTCAGCAAAACATCACTGTGTAAACTTTCCTTAGCTTGCTTCTCAAGTTGATTGGCTCAAGCTTCTTCATGTTTCGCTCTCTCTTTCCAATAGTTATTCTCCTTCTTAAGGTTTTTGACCTCTTGCTCCCATTCCCCGGAAGTCTTGAGGGTTCTTTCAAATCTAGCTCGAAGCGGTATCTTTTGTTTTCCAAGTGCAAATCCCTGAGATCTCCCTAGATAGTGTCCCTTTCTCTCTTGATCTTTTCCTTTTCTCTTTCCCAAGCTGATTCCCTATTTTTCATGTCTTCAATCTTTTCTTGCAGTCGGCCAATCTCCTTGCTTATTTGGTCCTTTTTTTTTTGAATTCCGCCCTTGCAATTTCTAACTCTGATGGCACTTCCTTTGGTGGTGAATTCATGAACTGGACCTCCTCTCCGTCCGATGTCAACAACCTATCATTAACCTTCAATTCCCTCTATGCCAGGTAGTCAGGTGTGACGATGTCGGCATATCGAGCCACTTTTATTCGATGAGTTTTCTTCCATCCTTCAATCACTGCCCGCACCTTTCCAGAATACCCATCCTCTCCATAAGTAAACTCTGATAATCCTAGTTTATGAGTCGCGGGTGTGAATTGTCGAGACTCAACCTGTCTTTGCACCAACAGAGGTGCATAACTCACAGACCCTCAAATTTCGAGAAGTGGAACCCCCGAGTTATCCCCACATTTATACATAATCGGCATAGGAACCATCCATAGAGCTTTCCTAGTTACCATCTCCCTTTTTAGATTCCGAAACATGTTGACCTATTTTTCTTCATCTTTGTCTTCAGGCCAATCATTTCAAAGGAATTCCCTAATCGAAACTAAAGACTTCATGTACGATTTGAAGGAAACCTCTTCTATCTTCCAAAAGTGACTTTGAATCCAAATATAAAGGAGTTGTACGCACCCCTTGATTCTCCCTTGTCCTTCCCTTTTACAAAAATTCAAAGATCGGATAGTTTCAGCAATGATGGCCGGAGAAGGGTTGATTTTCTGTTCCAACTTTTCAAAGAAATCAAACACAGCTATATCTACAAAACCCAATATCTTTGAAAATATGATTAATCCGTAGATGGTTAAAGCAAAAATGTCCCTGGCTTTTTCTTTATCGGAATGACCCGATATCAATTGTCGGAGAGTTTCCCACAGAATGCATCCATTTTTCTGCTTTGTATCCACATGAATCTCAACCCAAGTTGTATCCATTCCCGTGATCCTAGCCATTTTCTTCTTAAAACCTAAAGGTTTCACTTCTTTCAAATATACTTGATCAGGATTAGGACACTCAATGCGTAATAGTGTTGAATATTCTTCAATAAGTGGGGTCATATCCTCTTTGTTAAAAGTGAAACATCTATAAGCAGGATTCCAAAACTGTACCATAGCCTGAATCAACCCATTATTGACCCTAACCGGAATTAAAAGTGCTATATCTCCATATTTTTGAGTGAAGGCTTCTTTCTCTGATACATTCCACTGATTCCAAATGTCGGCTAACCCTCGAAGATTATTCTGTCTCACATCCATTTTTACCCTTTCAGACAACACTGAAACATAATCTTTTTTAAGACAATCACCATCCTCCCTCTGATCTTTTTCCAACCGTGCCTTAACTACTGCATGATCTTCTAAACTGAAATAACCTGACACTCCATGAAAGTCCTTTGGGTTGATGACTATCCCGAGGCCAATAAACTTCAAGTGTATGATGGTGTCTATGATGCATGTCAAAGAAAAGAAAACAAAAAGAAATAAATTAGTAAAGAAATAAATTCAGAAGTATAACATAAATAACAACATGCTTAAAAATTGTCCCGAAAATTTTAACCGAGTTTCGACATTACAACGCCTTTGGGACAAAAAAAATAAACTTATTACGAGCGATATGATGTTCGTTCATCATCACCTCAAATTTTAAAATCTAACATATAGAAAGATGGTAAAAGGTTGGAAATTTTCCTCCATGTGTTCTTAACTTCGGGTATCTAACAAAAATCCGGCATGGGTTCGCCTAGGTTCACTATATGAAGGTGAATTGGTTCTAAGGCCCCGAATTATTTCTCACTATCGCCTGTGAAGGCTAGTAAGGCACCCCGATAAAAGCGGATTCAATTCATTAGAGTATATTTTCCTATGCCCATACGGAGGATCATCACGATGGCATTAGGTACTTTATACTCCGGAAGTGTTTCACTAGCCCATACGGAGGAACATCACAAAGGCGTAGTTACTTTACTCCCACTTAAAAGGACGCAACCCGGCTAGAGAGTTATGTTATGCAAATGCAAATGTAGTGTGTGCGGAGGAACAAAACAAACCTGTCACCACCTATTCTACCTCTTATTCTAAATACCCCACTAAAATTAAACAATGTAAAGCATCAATTAGACAAACATATAACTATATGCAACAAAATAACCAGAGAAAAAATAATAATAAGTATGCATATGACAAATGAACATATTTAAAACATTTTATTATTTTCAAAATTCTCTTTATTATTAAAAAATATGGGAATTAAAATTAAATACCAATTAAATCAACAAAACCGAGACTTTGATAACACACGAATAATTCTAGGCCTGACTCTCTAATTTCCTCAGTGGAGTCGCCAAGCTCTCGCAACCTAAAAAATAACAAGTCTCATCGTAAGACTCTATTATTCGTTAAGCGTAACATTAAAAAAACTCGAGGAAAAGTCGACTTAATTCCTCTTGAAAAATGAAGGTTTTGAAAATGACCTTGAAAAAGACGTGGAGTCGCCACCAATCTTTTTTAGCTAGGTGTGATCGGCCACCTATTAAAACCGGTTTTGTAAAACATGTTAAAATTAACTAAAATATTTTTTAAAACCAATTTCAAGTCTGCATTATAAACCAGATAAAATCGAAGAATCGGGTTCGGGACTCGGTTACGTGCGGAAAAGAATTAGCACCCCTACAACGCCCGTAAAAGACGGTACCTTATTAATCATGTGTTATTTCAAGTCTCGATAAGAAGTCAGTTTTTAATTTAGTATTTCAAATTAATTCCCAATTTAAAGAAAAATAATTCTATTTTTAATTGAAAATGATTCGGAATTTATTAATTCAAAATTTTCCTATATTCCCCGACAAAATCGGCAAAATATAAAAATTTTTATTTATTTGGAAAATTTCCCGAATCATTCTTGTTTTTTGAAAGAAAGATATTCCTTTATTAATGATAATTGATGATATCCCCTCCAGCAAACCCAGTAGAGAACTCATGAATTATTTTAATTCGAGAATAACTTTATTTTATTGAAAATCATTATCTTTTTCAAAACATTTTAAAAAAATGAACATGAATATGTCTGACATAGTAAAGATGATATAACAAAGTCTAGATAATATAATACAACATAAATAATATGATATACTTTAAATGGCATAGCATATTCTAAATGAAATGAAATATCCTAAGTATCATGATATATTCTGAATGAAATGAAATATCCTAAGTAACATAATATATTCTATATGAAATGACCTAAGTAACATGAGATGTTCTAAATGAAATGATATGATATGATTTAAATGACATGATATTCTAAATGAAATGAAATATCCTAAATGAAATGAAATGACCTAGCTAACATGATATATTCAATAAAATGATTTAAATGATATGGCAAATGTAAATGATATGGCATATTTTAAATGACATGGCATATTCTAAATAATATAATCTAAGTGACATGAAATGACATGAAACATAAAATAATGCTATCATGAAATATGCATGAAAATAAAATAAAAATAATAATGCATGAACATAGTATATGCTAAATAATGTGACAAAAATAAATGACTAAATAAAAAGCATAGGACAGCATGAAATATTCAAAAATAATATAACAAACAACATGAAACCATAAAATATAAATCAAAATAATAACAATACCATAGAAATTATCATAGCAAAAAATCATATATTATACAATATGCATGAATATGAAAAATGCAATGCATGCAAGTGTATTTTTTCCTTTAATTAAAGAAGTCCGTATATCTAAAAAGATATCTGGCTACCTTAGGAAAATATATCAAATTAAATTTTCTAAAATCAAAATACTTTGTGATTTGTTTGAAAACAATTTTGAAAAAAACTTGGATGAAGATTAAAACCCTAGCCAAACCCTTTAAAAATGGCTTTAATTTCCTAAGTTTAAAATCTAGAACTTGACCATCCTTGACCCGAGCTCTATAAAATCATTTTTTAAGTTTAAAAAGGCCTAGAAACCACCCTAAGATAGTAGCTAAATTTCCTAATCAGCCCCCTTTAAGTAACTTAGCGAAAACAGAAAAATGATTTTCCCTCAAATTCTAATTCAAATCTGACTCTACTTTGCAGTTTTAAAACACGATTTTTGAACCTATTTTTAAAATTCCAAAAAAATCTTTAAAAAATAATGGAGACTCAAAACATGTAAAACTACACGGGAAAAAATTTGCTTAATTTTTTTATCAAAGATAACTTCCCAGAAAAATCGGGAAAGTTCAAAAACTGGGTGAAAACTGTTTTGCCAAAACACACATTTTTGTCTTTGATAAAATCATTCAAAAATCAAAGTAAAAATGTTGGAGACTCTCCTAAGGACCTATAAACAGTAGCTAGAACTTTTAAAAACTTGGACAAAAATTGGCTAAGTAAAAAAAAATTCAGAAAGGTAGAATAATCAATTTGACAACTCTTTAATTTTCCACAAGTATGCTCAGTGAGCATGACTTTGAGCCATTGATTGGCCTAAGTCATAAATCATGTGGCATGACATGAAATGCATGAAAACACAGCAAATTGAATGCATGAAATGCATGATTTAAAACCTAAGTGATATGGAAAATGCATGGCATAAATAACCTAAATCCTAGCATGAGTTTGCATGACAATAAATGCTATCCTAACTTAATATGCATGAAATGCTTGATAATGCAAATGTGACTTAGACCTAATGTATTCTGAATATGCATGACAATACTAATGTGACCTAAGACCTAAATAGCATAGCAATGCATGGAAATACCAATATGATCTAAGACCTAATATGCATGGCAATACAAAGATGGCCTAGACCTAAAATATGATGAGAATGTCATAAACATATAATGACCAATAAATCTAATACTAATGCATGAACAAACAACAACTAATACACAATCTCAAGGCATAATAATGCAAAGCATGGTACCTAAGCAAAATGCAAATGCACACACAAGGCAAGGAATGCATGAAGAGGCCAAATGGCCACTAGATAACCTAAGGCAATCCTATCTAGCAAATAACACAAACACATGGCAAACCAAATCAAAATACATAATGTCATGGCATGAAATGCTAACCTATCAACTAAACCAATTGAAAATGCAAACACAAAGCAAAAGGGGTCATGTTGGCCGAATGGTCACATGACAAAATTATAAGATGCAAACATGGCAACGTACAAGGTATGATATATGAGAAAAATGCAAAATGTAATCAAGAAGGAAACAAGGGTCGAAACCTAACAAGGAAATATCATTTCATGAAGGAAAAAAAATATAAAAGCAAATATAGCATAAAACTAATGTAAAGAACATGATCAAATTAAACATAGACATGCAAAGAAAATAACAAGAAAAACTAGTAACAAAACAAGGAAAGTTAAGCTCTATGGTTGGTACAAAATGGGCATAGCCTCTCTCCTAACCATAATCACTTGGTCTTGTCAAGATCATGAAGCCTTTCTGTAGACACCTAATTTTGTCCGGACCCCTAAATCAGGTACGTTTTCTTCCTAAATTGATGTTTCAAAAAGCTAAAAGGCTTTTCTCATTCTGCAGGTAGCCCTCCGAGACTTAGTCTAAGAAAGCGTATAGAAAAATTCAAACTTGAAAAAAGTCAACCCTAAAAAGTCAACTACTAAAAAAGTCAACCCACTTTCAAAATCAAAATTTGAGATTCAATTGAAAAACAGTGAAAGAATTTTGATAATCCAAGGTTTACATTGAAAGATATGGAGGTCAGAATTTGGGTTACGAAATCTCAGTAGAAAAGATATCCTAGTTCGAGAAATTTGGGGAAAAGTGCTTAAACGATCAAATTGGTCGAAATTGAAGGTTCCAAATGAAAGATAAGTACTGACTACGGGTAATGGAGAAGCCATTTGGAAGAAAAACTAATAAAAAAGTCAATTCGGAAGAAAACCGAAAATTAAGATTTTTTTGGTGGATTTTGGTGAAATTTGGAAGAATTACAAAAATGGCCCGATTCGGTAGGACTAAAGCCCCTAACTGATAAGGATTAATTAAACAAGGATAGCACAAGGCTCAGTTTGATGAAAATCTAAAAATCGGACTTGTTTTGAGCAAAACCGGGTTTTGGAGGCAAAAAGGCAAAATTGGAAAAGGTGGGAAAATAGCAAATGAACTCCAAAAATTCTAAAAATTTGCAAATCATTCTTAAATCATTTCGAAGAGGTTGGAGAAAGAAAATCTTGATTTGGAGTTCGTTTGCAAAATGGCCAAATCTCAGGCCCACTATGCAGAAATTCAACAGGATAAATCCCGAAAAATAGCAAACGAGCCCCAAAATTTTTGAAAATTTGAAAATATCATTTTTAATTATTTGGAAGAGATTGGAGAAAGAAAATCTTGATTCGGAGGTTGTTTGCAAAATGGCTAAATCTCAGGTCCCCTATGTAGTAATTCAAGTAGATAAATCTCGAAAAAATAGTAAATGAGCTCCAAAATTATGAAAACTTCCAGATAACATTTTTTAATTATTTGGAAGATATTGGTGAAGAAAAATCTGGATTTGGAGCTCGTTTAAAAAATGGTAAAGTTCAGGTGTATAAAAGCGGCAGTTTTGGAAATAAATCCGAAATAAATAGCAAATGGACTCGAAAAATTTTGAAAACTTCCAGAATTCAATTTTTTATTATTTCAAAAGTATTGAAAAAAGAAAATTTGAATTTGGAGTCCGTTTTCTATTTATTTAGGACCGGGGGGCAAAAAGGTCATTTCACCGAAGAAATCGAAAAGCGCAAATTTGTAATTGAGAAAAATATGAAAGAAAAAGGAATTGCTGGGATTTTTCTTCCCTTGGTCAGCCAGCATAGAGGAGAAGAAGGAAGCTTGAACAATTTAATTCCCTAATCACCATCAAGCCACATGCTACCACGAGCACATTGCAAATGGTCCCCCCTTAATCCAATGGCTTAGGTGCCTTGTAGGAAAGTTGAATGCACCATCTAATGGCCAAGTTTAAATGCCAAGATGACATTTTTATTTGTCACGAAAGAACCCTCATCTAATGGCCATGAATGGAGGAAAAAAGATGAGCACAATTCATCCAAGGGTGAGCATCTTTTCGGCCAAGCAAAGGAGTGCATGGGATTGTCTCTTTTCATCCAATGGCTTAGGCCATCTACAAGGGCTGAGTACACATTTTGAGGGCTGGATTTAATCTACAAGATGTCGTTTTTATGTTGCCCTCATCCAATGACCAAGAATGGAGGAGCACAACTCATCCAAGGGTAGGCACTCAAAGGGGCAAGCAAGGGAGTGCATGGGATTGTTCCTCTTTTGCGTCTAAGGGCTGAGGTTATTACAAGGGCTGAGCACACATCTTAAGGGCTGCTATCAATTGGTAAGATGACATTTTTATGTTGTCATCAAAATATCTTAATCTAAAGGCCAAGATTGGAGGAGAAAAAGTGCAAATTCTATCCAATGGTGGAGAGGCCATTCGGCCAAGACTAACGGAGGGGGGTGATTTCATTTTTTCACAAGGTTTTTTGGCTGAAGTCAGTAGCTAATTTAGTAAAGAAAAAGGTTTTGAAAGAAAGAAAAAAAAAAAGGTTTTCAATAGAGAAGTTGAAGGTAGTCATCTCTACTAAGCTCTAGCATAGCTTTCTTCTTGTTTCCCATGGTATTTTCTTGATTTTCTATCTTGTTTTCTTACTAAATTTTCGTAGAAATAAATTTTTTTAATGTTTACTTAAGTTTTCATCTCTTCTTCTTCATCAAAAAATGGTGGAAAACAAATTTTTGTACATGGTTTTATGCTTGGCCGAGTATGGCATGTTTGCTTGCCTTGTTTTTTTTTTTTTCTTTCTTCCTTGCATGTTGTTGTGAAAAATGATTTTTAGAAGGTTTTTTAGAGTATTTTATATTCTATTTTTTTACAAAAAGATGAAGCAAAAAGGTTGAAATGGCTACATGATCTTGGCAAGACCAAGTGACCATGGTTAGGGGAGAGGCTATACCCATTTTTACCTACCATGAAGCTCACCTTAATTTTTTTGTTTAACATGGTTTATTTTCTGTTTTCTTTGAAATGGAAAGGCTTCATGATCTTGGCAAGACCAAGTGATTATGGTTAGGTGAGAGGCTATGCCTATTTGATACCAACCATGAAGCTTAACTTTCTTTGTTTTATTTACTAGTTTTGCTTGTTATTTGCTTTGCATGTCTATGTTTAATTTTTTATATGTTCTTTACATTATTTTCTATGTTATATTTGTTTCTATATTTCATTTACATGCTTGATATTGTTTCCTTGAAGATTCAGCCATTGTGTCATACGCTCATATTGTGCATTTTTTTTTCATGTATCATGTCTTATAATATAAACATGTTTGCATTTTAGTATGCCTTGCATGAACATTTTCATCTTGATTCTTAGCTTGTTTGAATCTCCATGTCATGAGTTAGCATATCTTGATATTTAGTATGCCTTGCATGTGCATTTTCATCTTGCTTCTTGACTTGTTTGCATCTCCATGCCATGAGCTTGTACATTTTGATTTTAGTATGCCACATGCTTGTGAAAATGCTATGATAAAATGCCATCATTTGGGGTATATGACCATTCGGCTATTCCATTTAGTATGCCTTGCATGTGCATTTCCATCTTGCCTCTTGACTTGTTTGCATCTCCATGCCATGAGCTTGTGCATTTTGATTTTAATATGTCATATGCTTATGAAAATGTTATGACATTATGCATCTTGATATGATTTGTCATGTACTTGTGTCATTTACTAAATAGGATTGCATTAGAGTATCATGTAACCACATTCGGCCTCTTCATGCATCCCTTGCCTTATCATGCATTTGCACTTTGTTTAGGTAACATGCTTTACATTATCATCTCTTGAAATTGTGTATTAGTTGTTGTTTGTTCCAGCATTGGCATTAGTTTCATTGGTCATTGTATGTTCATAGTATTGCTATGCATGTTCATTACATTTTAGGTCTAGGCCATATTGGTATTGCCATGCATATTAGGTCTTAAATCATATTGGTATTGCCATGCACTGCTATGCTACTTAGGTCTTAGGTTACATTAGCATTTTCATGCATATTAATAACATATTAGGTCCAAGTCATATTTGCATTATCAAGCATTGCATGCATATTAAGTTAGGATAGCATTTATTGCCATGCAAACTCATGTTAGGCATTTAGGTTATCTTGAATTGTCATGCATTTCCTTTACCATTTAAGATTTAGACCATGCATTTCATACATTTCATTTGCTGTATGTTCATTCATTCCATGCCATTGCCACATGATTTATGACTTAGGCCAATCAATGGCTCAAAGTCATGCTCTCTTGAGCATACTTGTGGAAAATTAAAGTGTTGTTAAATTGATTATTCTACCTTTGTGATTTTTTTTACTTAGCCAATTTTCGTCCAAAGTTTTTAAATGTTTTAGCTACTGTCCTTAGGTCTTTAGGATGATCCATAACAATTTTTACTTTGATTTTTGAATGACTTTATCAAAGGCAAAAAATGTGTTTTGACAAAACAGTTTTTTTCACCCAGTACTTGAACTTCTCCATTTTTTTGGGAAGTCATATTTAATTCCAATTTTTTATAATGTAGTTTTACATGTTCTGAGTCTCTAGTGTTTTTTTTAGATTTTTTTGAATTTTTAAAAATAGGTTAAAAAATCGTGTGTCAAAACCGGACAGTAGAGGCAGATTTGAAATCAAAAGATAAATAATTGTTGAATTTGGCTAAGGCATTTAGAGGGGTTGGTTAGAAGCTTTAGCTAAGCCTTTTTAAACTTTAAAAATGATTTTATAAATCTCGGATTAAGGGTGGTCGAGTCTGGGATTTTAAACTTAGGAAATTAGAGCCATTTTAAAAGGGTTTGGTAGGGGTTTTAATCTTTATTCAAGTTTTTCCTCAAATTTTTTTCAAACAATCACAAAATTTTGTTTTTTTAGAAAATATAATTTGACATATTCTCCTAAGGTAGTCGGATATCTTTTTAGATATACGGATTTCTTTGTTTAGAGGAAAAAATACATTTTCATGTATTGCATTTTCCATGTTCATGCATTTTATATAATATGTGATTTTTGCTATGATATTTTCCATGGTATTATTATTACTTTGATTTACATTTTATGATGTTATATTGTTTTCCATATGATTTTGAATATTTAATGCTATCCTATATTTCTTATTTAGTCATTTATTTTTGTCACATTATTTAGCATATAATATGTTCATGCATTTTTACTTATTTTCATGCAAATTTTATGATAGCATTATTTTATGTTTCATGTCATTTCATCATATTCCATGTCATTTAGGTTTAATTATTTAGAGTATGCCATGTCATTCAAAATATGCCATATCATTTAAAATTGCCATGTCATTTAAATCATTTTATCTCATTTAGAATATACCATGACACTTAGAATTTTTCATTTTACCTAGAATATACTATGTCATTTAAATTATGTCATATAATTTAGGTTGCATTATATTATCTAGACTTTGTTATGTCATTTTATTTATGTCATACATGTTCATGTTCATATTTTTTTTAAATGTTTTGAAAAAGATAATGATTTTCAATAAAAATAAAGATATTCCCGAGTTAAAATAATTCATGAATTCTCTACCGGGTTTGCTGGAGGGAATATCATCAATTATCATTAATAAAGGAATATCTTTCTTTCAAAAAAACAAGAATGATTCAGAAAGTTTTCCAAATGAATAAAAATTTCTATATTTTGCCGATTTTGTCGGGGAATATAGGAAAATTTTGAATTAATAAATTCCAGATCATTTTCATTAAAAAATGGAATTATTCTTCTTAAAATTGGGAATTAACTTGAAATACTAAATAAAAAACCAACATTTTACCGAGACTTGAGATAACACATGATTAATAAGGTACCGTTTTATACGGGCGTTGTGGGGGTGCTAATCCTTCCCCGCACGTAACCGAGTCCCGAACCCGATTTTTCGATTTTCTCTGGTTTACAATGCAAACTTGAAATTGGTTTTGAAAATGTTTTAATTAATTCAAAAATGTTTTATAAAATCGGTTTTAATAGGTGGCTGATCACACCTAGCTAAAAAAGATTGGTGGCGACTCAATGTCTTTTTACGAGGCCATTTTCATACCCTCGACCTTTTGTTTCAACCTAGAGGAATTAAGTCGTCTTTTCCTCTGCTTCTGTTTCCCCGTCACTCGAACGGGTACCACGCGATCAGGGATCACGTATCGACAGGTTGGCGACTCCACTGGGAACTATTAGAGGGTCAGGCCTAGAATTAGTCGTGTGTTATCAAAGTTTCAGTTTTGTTGGTTTAATTGGTATTTAATTTTAATTCCCATATTTTTTTAAAAAATAAAGGAGAATTTTGAAAATAATAAAATGTTTTAAATATGTTCATAGTCATTCACATGCATTTTATTATTCTCTAGTTATTTAATGTTGTATATTACTATTGTATTCTTGTTGGTTAATGCGTTAAACTATTCTTGATCTTTGTTTTAATAAATTGTTGGGGTATTTAGGATAAGGATTGTAGAATAGGTGGTGAAAGGTTTGTTGTTCCTCCTCACACACTACATGTGCATTTTCATATCATGAACTCTCTACCCGTGTTCCGTCCTTTTAGGTGGGAGCAAAGTAACTATGCCTTCGTGATGATCCTCCGTATGGGCTAGTGAAACACTTCTGAAGTATAAAGTACCTAATGCCTTCGTGATAATCCTCCGTATGGGCTTAGGAAAATATACTCTAACGAATTGAACCCGCTTTTATCGGGGTGCCTTACTAGCCTTCACAGGCGACAGTGAGGAACAATTCGGGGCTTTTTAGAACCATTCACCCACATATAGTGAACCATAGAACCAACATAGGCGAAGCCCTGCCGAATTTTTAATAGATACCAAAGATAGGAACACATGGAGGGACATTTCTAACCTTTTGTTACCTATTTTACACTCTGAATAAGGGTTGTGGATCGAACAACGATGTACGTACATTGGCCGTAAATAAATGTGATACTCCGCCCCAAAGGCACCGTGATGCCGTTATAAGTAGATATTGTTGGGGCAAGTATTCACTAACTTTTTGAAATTCAAAATACAAACATTCTTTTTCAAACATTTTTTGCATTTTTCATGCATGTGTGAGTAGAGCATGTACATTCATGGTTGTATCTTTGATCTCATTCTTTGCAATAAGCAGTTAGTAATAATAATCTCATTTGATGATTTCATAAACATTCATTGGTTGAATAAGAATTATGAGCTGATAGTGTTACATGAACATTTGCATATTATACCATATTAGGATCCACTATCCCGAAATTCTTTTGAAAATAATATGTTTGGCTTTTCATAGAGAAAACATGTTTCAAAAGATCATAGATTAAAATTTGGAGGCAAATTTTGCATAGTGAGATATTTGAATAATCAAATTTTGGTCCCACCAATTTCGTGAAATCGTTGGACATTGTATATACCTTTGTGTTAATTCATTTATTCTTTACATGTATCATTTTGACATCACGTTACAGTCATAGCATGCATGGTCATTCATTGTAAATACATTTATGACATGCATGGTCATTATTTGCATATACCTGTGTATCAATTTGTTTATTCTTTAAATGCATCATGTTGGCATTAGATTACATCCATGGCATACATAGTTATCATGATATGCTCATGCATTAATCTGTCTTATTAACATTAGGATACATTCATTACACACATGGTCAGCATGAGTTTCTTTGTATATACTTTGTGTCAATCATTCATTGTTTACATAATCATAATTGACATCGTGTTGCATTCATAGTGTTTATGATCATTCATTGGGAAATAAACTGAAATATACATGGTTATTCATTGCATAGATCCATGCGTTGATTTATTTATTCTTTGCTTGCAGCATGTTTCCATTGTATATGTCCATACATCATATTGTTTAGGCTTCACGTGCATCAAATTGCATTCATAACTCCTTCATCATGACATGCACTTAGGGGGAATAAAACAGAAGTTGGCTTGGCTTTGAAAGAATTTCCATTTCAAATCAGAGGTAGAAGAAGTACTAGTATCGTTTTTAATACAGGCTAGTGCTATGGAGAATGAACAAGTTGTCCAAATGGAAAAAATGGAAAAGGTACAGGAAGAATTGCGAGAACAGCTGGCAAAGTCTCAAGCAGAATCTAAGGATCAGATGACTAAATTGATGGAGCTGATGTTTGCCGTAATCAAGGGAAAAGAATACACTGAAAACTTTGCCGCCAAAGAAGGGTTAGAGGCACAAAAAGTTCAGAATGAGGTCGTAATGATGGATGGCCAGAACACAGTTAACCCAGCAACACCCTGAACTTAGACGACCAAGTTGAACGGGAAAAGTTGAAAATGGTTGAGTCAAATATGGCTAAGTTGACAGATCCCCGAGGGAAATATCAGTTGTTAGATGAAAGGCTCCAGGAAGTAGAAAATACAGACTTATTCAGGAGTGTAGATACGAAAGAACGATGCTTGGTCCTCAATTTAGTCATTCCTCCTGAATTCAAGAACCCTGACTTTGTGAAATATGACGAGACGATCGATTCATCAACCCACATCAACATGTTCTACCAAAAGATGGCAAGTCACATAGATAATGATAAGCTTCTGGTTCACTGCTTTCAGGATAGCCTCAGCGGGTCCGCAATTAGGTGGTATAGTCAGTTGAGCAAGGATCAGATTCACTCTTGGAATGATTTGGCTAGGGCTTTTCTAAACCAATACAAGCATGTGACCGACATGACACCTGACCGTCTCACCATGCAAAATATGGAGAAAAAGGTTACTGAGAGCTTCGAAGAGTATGCTTAGAGGTGGAGGAACATGGCCACCCAAGTACAACCGCCCTTAACTCAGAAGGAAACCACTATCCTTTTGTGAATACACTATAGGCCCCATACTACGACAGACTTGTTGGCAACACCACGAAGAATTTTTCGGATATGGTAATCTCTAGGGAAATGATCGAAAATGCTATCAAGGCTGGGAAACTCGAAGGAGGTAAAACATTTAATGCAGAGAGAAACAGAACGCCCAAAAAGAAAGAGAAAGATGTCCAAGCTGTGGGAGACTTTGCCCCATATATTCCAGTTACTTCATACCAACCACCCTGTCTTCTACGAACTGTGTATCCCAGGGTTTATACTTATACCCGATGGCCTATCAAAATCCAGTAAATTTTCAACCTTTTGTCGGCCACAGGAAACCGAAGAATATCCGAAAAAGAGATCAGTTTGAGCCACTCCTTATGTCTTACTCTGAACTATTGCCCCAGCTGGTCGAAGAGCAACTCCTCACTAAAGTTCTAGTGGAGCCTATCCAACCCCCATATCCGAGTTGGTATGACGAGAATGCATATTGTGATTATCATTCTGGGATTCGGGGACAGTCCACGAAAAATTGCCTATGTCTGAAACGGAAGGTTCAAGCACTCATTAATAAACGACAGTTAGATGTGAGGAAGAAACAAAGGTCAGACAGCGGGGAGAATCTACTGAATGGGAATGATGATACCATTGCAGATGTCATGGTAGGGAAGAAGATGGAAAGGTCCTAAAGAGTATAGAGGAATAGCCAGTTTGAATTAGGGAGAACATGTCAAGGGGAAGTTTTTATGCATTTAGTTTCATACCTCATGATGAAAACACTTGTCTTATGTTAACATCTCTATGAAATAAATGAATTTTGAATGTTTTTATGTTTGTTGTGTTTTAACAATAATTTGAATGTGTAAAAACAAGCATTAAGGAGGTTCTAATAATGGATAGTCTCGAGAATATTGATGATCATTGTTAGAAATGACCCAATACCTTCCCTCTTTTGGGGATTCCATATGTCTAAATCCCCGAAACTAAGATCACTTGAAAGACCTAATGTTTCAAGGAATATGATTGATTAAACTTCATAAACCATTGTCATTGTAGAATAAGCAAAGATGTAAATCCTAGTCTAGGCCATGAACAAAGGAACGAACTTTTTGAAATTTTTTTGAATTCCTTGAAATTCAAACAAATGAGACATTCTTTCAAGAATCTAGATTTTGGTAAATTGATGTATGTCAAAATTGTGCTAAAACCAGTCATGACCTTTATCAATAACCACAAAACACTAATTACCCTAAACATCACTTCATGCTTGACACCCTGGGGCACAATGATTAAACTAGATTATCCCATGTCCCAGATAAAACCCATTTTTAGGTCTTATTTTCTTTATCCTTTCAAAGAACTCATTTGAAACTCAGCCTTTTTAAAATAGACCTAGACTTGCTATGTTCCTCGTTGATACGAATTCTCATGGTTAATCAAACTGGGGCATCATATGTGGAAATGATGGTTATATGGTGAAAAAGGATAGACTAACGCATGAATCATTAGGGCATGCGACAAAAAAAAAGGAAGAAAAACAAAAAATTGTGATATCATGCATATGAGAATTCGGATGATTTCAAAGTGCAAAATGAAATTCTAAATATCTATTTCCCCTGGGGATTGCTTTTCAATGTGAATATTCGTGCTTGACATGAGAAATTGCCATCTTTCATGTCCGTGTCACAAAAAGAAATTATCCATAGTCACCCCTTTTGAGCCGAAAGAATTCATTCTTCTTTAAACCCTTATCAAGGATTACCCTCTACACTAGGGAGCAAATGCGAGGAAAGATCTTCTCAAAGATCACGAAAAAATGAGTCCTAGCTCAAAGACAGATACAAAGCAAATGGAGCCCGAATAAATACGGGCTCACTCTGTCAAACAAAAAGAAAAAGGAAAAGATGGCGAAATGGAAGCCAAGAACAAAACAAAAGCCAAAAAAAATGTGAAAAAGTATGGCAAATGAAAGCTAAAAGCAAGGAAGAAAAAGAGCAAAAAGTCAAAAAGGAATGAAAACTGCAAAAAGGGATAATTGTTTAAAAAAGAATCCTCCTCAAGAAATGATCCTTGATCTAATTACCCTCAAACAGATATTTTGGGCCTATTTATCCTTTCTTTTTGAACCTTGAGCCATGGCCTACCTTACGTGCTTTAAAAGTCCATTTTGATCAAGCATGAATATTTAACTTGAAGGGTTTTTTCCTCAGATTTTGTCCTATCTCATCGAATTATCACTTCACTAAGGAAGAATTTAGAATTCTCAAATGCATGGTAAAACAATGAAAAAAAAAAAAAAAGAGAATGGAACTCTAGGACGAAAACCTGAAAACGGGCGATTTAGAGTAAAATGGGAATTTTCGATGCCATCTATGATAGTGCCGATACCACAAAAGAGAAAACTATCTTAAAGAAGTGGTTATCGAAGAACATCTAGGAATTTATGAACCTCCCAAATTGTCAACTCTCATTTGGATGATTGATTTCAAAACTGAAACTTTTTTTCTCCAAAATCAACTTTCCAGTTTAAACATCAAAGCCAATCTTGACGCTTGTCAAAATACCTTGATATGGAAACTAAAAGAAAGTTGAATTTATTTGGTTCTCAATGAATTCATGATTTATAAAATCTGTTCCATTTATGAGCCTAGAAGGGATATACATTTTTGTTGTGAAGTTTTCCTGGAAAAACCAAAATCATGTTGTACCAAGCCTTGTCAATTCAAGTTGAAAAAACCCAAAATTGACACTTGGGAAATTTTCTAACAGTGATCATCAGTCTTCAAAAGATTTGTGCATTACATACTGTGGGGTTAAAATTTTTGACAAAGAATTTTCATTAAATAAGCAAAATTATTTTTCAAAAAGGAAAATAAAAATATTTTTGAAATACCCATTTTTGATGTTAACATGAGATAAGGATTTTTCTAACTCAAAGGTGTGGAACTATTAGGGTTAACCTTGACTTCCAAATATGAGAAGAAGAAGAAATAGAACTCGACAAGTAGACTTCTGTCAATAAGAGTTTGAAAACTGTTGGGGCAAAAAGAATAGCCAAAGATTGAAAAATGAATTGAAAATATACTCTGATTTGAAGAGGAAAAATGAATTGGAAAGGCTAAGCCAAAATCTAGAAAAATGATCAGGGGCATTTGCATCACTTATGAGCATTCATCTATTTATTAAGCTTTGCATCTGCAAGCATTTGCATAATTCATGAGTATTTGTATTTGCACTATTCCATGAGCATCTGCATTCTATCTTTACAAGTACATCCTTCATAGATATTTGCATTAGCATCATCTCAAGCAAGTGCATCATTACTAGGATTATTGCATCTTCATTGTAGCTGCAACTACACCATTCATGAACCACTTACATGAACATGATTCGTAGGGACATCTGCATCTACGTTTAGAAGCATTTCATCGATCCAAGACATCCGTATCATTTCAAGAAGCATTTGCATCAATCCAAGATATTTGCATTTACACCATGAAGCATTTGCATCCTCTCTCAAATCCTTCAGGTTAATTTCTAGGTCATTTCAATTTCTAGTTTCATCCAGATCTTTTCAATTTTCTGGTTTAACCCATGCCTTCAAACTCTCGTTTCATCCAAATCTTTTTCAAATTTCTGGTTTCACCCATGCTTTTCAATTTCTGGTTCCATCCAGATCATTTTCAAATTTCTGGTTTTACCCAAGCCTTTAATCTCTGGTTTCATCCAGATCTTTTTCAAATTTCTGGTTTCACCCATGCTTTTCAAATTTTTGGTTTCACCCATGCTTTTCAATTTTTGGTTCCATCCAAATCATTTTCACATTTCTGGTTTCACCCATACCTTTAATCTCTGGTTTCATCCAGATCTTTTTCAAATTTCTGGTTTCACCCATGCTTTTCAAATTTTTGGTTTCATCCAGATCATTTTAAAATATCTGGTTTCACCTATGCCTTTAATCTCTGGTTTCACCCATGCCTTTAATCTCTGGTTTCATCCAGATTTTTTTCAAATTTTTGGTTTCACCCATGCTTTTAGTCTCTGGTTTCATCCAGATCTTTTTCAATTTTCGGTTTCATCCATGCGTGTAAGGCCTTCGGGCACCATTTTTAAGACCTTCGGGCATATTTTTTCAAATCACAGGTAAGGCCTTCGGGCACCATTTTTAAAGACCTTCGGGCACCGTTTTTAAGACCTTCCGGTATAATTTTTCAAATCACAGGTAAGGCCTCCGGCACCAATTTTAAGACCTCCAGGCACTATTTTTAAGACCTTCAGGCATAATTTTTTCTTTTGCAAATCGAACTCGTTTCCTTAAGACAAGTCGAGCCTTGATTAGTCAGGGAATTCAATTTAAGGACAAAATCTTTAATTTACAGCTTTTTCAAAAAAAAATGATGAAAAATGAAAAATAAGAAATGAAAAATAAGAAATGAAAAAAGAAAACCCCTTTCCCTTTCCTTCACATATGATTTCACCAACCGTACAAAATTAGTGTTTGTTTATCTTTGCCTGATTCCTGATTCTCAGCAATAGCCAAAGAGGGGCAACTGTAGACACCTAATTTTGTCCGGACCCCTAAATCAGGTACGTTTTCTTCCTAAATTGATGTTTCAGAATGCTAAAAGGCTTTTCTCATCCTGCAGGTAGTCCTCCGAGGCTTAGTCTAAGAAAGCATACAAAAAAAGTCAAACTTGAAAAAATGTCAACCCCGAAAAAGTCAACCTCAAAAAAGTCAACTACTAAAAAAGTCAACCCACTTTCAAAATCAAGATTTGAGATTCAATTGAAAATGGTGAAAGAATTTTGATAATCTGAGGTCTACATTAAAAGATATGGACGTTGAAAGTTGGGTTACGGAATCTCAGTAGAAAAGAAACCCTAGTTCGGGAAATTTGGGGAAAAGTGCTTAAACGATCAAATTGGTTAGAATTGAAGGTTCCAAATGAAATATAAGTACTAACTACGGGTAATGGAGAAGCCACTTGGAAGAAAAACTTATAGAAAAGTCAGTTCGAAAGAAAATCGAGAATTAGGGTTTTTTTTGTGGATTTTGGTGAAATTTGGAAGAATTGCAAAAATGGCCCGATTCGGTAGGAATAAAGCCCTAATTGATATGGATTAATTAAACAAGGATAGCCCAAGGCTCAGTTTGAAGAAAATCTGAAAATCGAACTTGTTTTGAGCAAAATCGAATTTCGGAGGCAAAAGGGCAAAATTAGAAAAGGTGGGAAAAATAGCAAATGAACTCCAAAATTTCTAAAAATTTGTAAATCTCAGCCTTAAACATTTCGAAGAGGTTGGCAAAAGAAAATCTTGATTCGGAGTTCGTTTGCAAAAGGCCAAATCCCGAGCCCACTATGCAAAAATTCGACAGGATAAATCCAAAAAAAAATAGCAAACGAGCTCAAATATTTTGAAAATTTGAAAATCTCATTTTTAAATTATTTGGAATAGATTGGTGAAATAAAATCTTGATTAGGAGTTCGTTTGCAAAATTGCCAAATCCTAGGTCCCCTATACAGTAATTCAAGCAGATAAATCCCAAAAAAATAGTAAATGAGCTCCAAAAATTATGAAAACTTCCAGATCACATTTTTTAATTATTTGGAAGATATTGGTGAAGAAAAATCTGGATTAGGAGCTCGTTTAAAAAATGGTAAAATTCGGCTGCATAAAATGGGCAATTTTGGAAATAAATCCGAAATAAATAGCAAATGGACTCGAAAAATTTTGAAAACTTCTAGAATTCAATTTTTTATTATTTCGGATGTATTGAAAAAATAAAATTTGAATTTGGAGTCCGTTTTCTATTTATTTAGGTTCGGGGGGCAAAAAGGTTATTTCATCGAAGAAACCAAAAAGGGCAAATTTGTAATTGAGAAAAATATGAAAGAAGAAGGAATTGCTGGGATTTTTCTTCCCTTGGTCAGCCAGCATAGAGGAGAAGAAGGAAGCTTGAACAATTTAATTCCCTAGTCACTATCAAGCCACATGCTATCACTAGCACCTTGCAAATGGCCCCCCTTTCATCCAATGGCTTAGATGCCTTGTAGGAAAGTTGAATGCACCATCCATGGGCCAAGTTTAAATGCCAAGATGACATTTTTATTTGTCATGAAAGAGCCCTCATCTAATGGCCAAGAATGGAGGAAAAAAGATGAGCACAATTCATCCAAGGGTGAGCATCCATTCGGCCAAGCAAGGAAGTGCATTGGATTGTCTCTTTTCATCCAATGGCTTAGGCCATCTACAAGGGCTGAGTACACATGTTGAGGGCTGGATTTAATCTACAAGATGTCATTTTTATGTTGCCCTCATCCAATGACCAAGAATGGAGGAGCACAACTCATCCAAGGGCCACTCAAAGGGGCAAGCAAGGGAGTGCATGGGATTGGTCCTCTTTTGCATCTAAGGGCTGAGGTTATTACAAGGACTGAGTACACATCTTAAGGGCTGCTATCAATTGGCAAGATGAAATTTTTATGTTGTCATCAAAATATCTTAATCTAAGGGCCAAGATTGGAGGAGAAAAAGTGCAAATTCCATCCAATGGTGGAGAGGTCGTTCGGCCAAGACTAAAGGAGGGAGTGATTTCATTTTTTACAAGGTGTTTTGGCAGAAGTCAGTAGCTAATTTAGCAAAGAAAAAGGTTTTGAAAGAAAGAATAAAAAAAGGTTTTCAATAGAGAGCTTGAAGGTACTCATCTCTACTAAGCTCTAGCATAGCTTTCTTCTTGTTTCCCATGGTATTTTCTTGATTTTCTATCTTGCTTTCCAACTACATTTTTCATAGAAATAGAGTTTTATAATTTTTACTTAAGTTTTCATCTCTTCTTCTTCATCAAAAATGGTGGAAAACAAATTTTTTTTACATGGTTTTATGCTTGGCAGACTATGGCATGTTTGCTTGCCTTGGTTTTCTTTTTCTTTCTTCCTTGCATGTTGTTGTGAAAATTAATTTTTAGAACGTTTTTTAAAGTATTTTATATTATGATTTTTTACAAAAAGAAGAAGAAAAAGGTTGAAATGGCTACATGATCTTGGCAAGACCAAGTGACCATGGTTAGGGGAGAGGATATGCCCATTTTTACCTACCATGAAGCTCACCTTAATTTTTTTGTTTAACGTGGTTTATTTTCTGTTTTTTTTTTTTTAAAAGGAAAGGCTTCATGATCTTGGCAAGACCAAGTGATTATGGTTAGGTGAGAGGCTATGCCCATTTGATACCAACCATGGAGCTTAACTTTCCTTGTTTTATTTACTAGTTTTGCTTGTTATTTGCTTTGCATGTCTATGTTTAATTTTTTATATGTTCTTTACATTATTTTCTATGTTATATTTGTTTCTATATTTCATTTCCATGCTTGATATTGTTTCCTTGAAGATTCGGCCATTGTGTCATATGCTAATATTGTGCATTTTTTTTCATGTATCATGTCTTATATTATAAACATGTTTGCATTTTTCATATTTTGTCATATGGCCATTCAGCTACTCCATGTTAGTATGCCTTGCATGAACATTTTCATCTTTCTTCTTGTCTTGTTTGCATCTCCATGCCATGATTTAGCATATCTTGATATTTAGTATGCCTTGCATGTGCATTTTCATCTTGCTTCTTGACTTGTTTGCATCTCCATGCCATGAGCTTGTACATTTTGATTTTAGTATGCCATATGCTTGTGAAAATGCTATGATAAAATTCCATCATTTGGGGTATATGACCATTCGGCTATTCCATTTAGTATGCCTTGCATGTGCATTTCCATCTTGCCTCTTGACTTGTTTCCATCTCCATGCCATGAGCTTGTGCATTTTGATTTTAGTATGTCATATGCTTATGAAAATGTCATGACATTATGCATCTTGATATGATTTGTCATGTACTTGTGTCATTTACTAGATAGGATTGCATTAGAGTATCATGTAACCACATTCGGCCTCTTCGTGCATCCCTTGCCTTTTCATGCATTTGCA
The DNA here is from genome assembly GCA_030761205.1 of Fremontodendron californicum. Taxonomy (NCBI): domain Eukaryota; kingdom Viridiplantae; phylum Streptophyta; class Magnoliopsida; order Malvales; family Malvaceae; genus Fremontodendron; species Fremontodendron californicum. Next base: position 10,511,305 of record JAULJL010000037.1, read on the forward strand.
TTTTGTTCAGGTAACATGCTTTGTATTTTTTTTTATCTTGAAATTGTGTATTAGTTGCTGTTTGTTCCAGCATTGGCATTAGTTTCATTGGTCATTGTATGTTCATAGTATTGCTATGCATGTTCATTACATTTTAGGTCTAGGCCATATTGGTATTGCAATGCATATTGGGTCTTAAATCATATTGGTATTGCCATGCATTGCTATGCTACTTAGGTCTTAGGTTACATTAGCATTTTCATGCATATTCATAATATATTAGGTCCAAGTCATATTTGCATTATCAAGCATTGCATGCATATTAAGTTAGGATAGCATTTATTGCCATGCAAACTCATGTTAGGCATTTAGGTTATCTTGAATTGTCACGCATTTCCTTTACCATTTAGGCTTTCGACCATGCATTTCATACATTTCATTTGCTGTATGTTCATGCATTCCATCCCATTGCCACATGATTTATGACTTAGGCCAATCAATGGCTCAAAGTCATGCTCTCTTGAGCATACTTGTGGAAAATTAAAGGGTTGTCAAATAGATTATTCTACCTTTGTGATTTTTTTTACTTAGCCAATTTTTGTCCAAGGTTTTTAAATGTTTTAGCTACTGCCCTTAGGTCTTTAGGATGATCTCCAACAATTTTTACTTTGATTTTTGAATGACTTTATCAAAGGCAAAAAATGTGTTTTGACAAAACAGTTTTTTTCACCTAGTACTCGAACTTCCCCAATTTTTCTGGGCAGTTATCTTTGATCAGAAAATTAAGCCAAATTTTTCTCGTGTAGTTTTACATGGTCTGAGTCTCCAATATTTTTCTTTAGATTTTTTTTACATTTTTAAAAATAGGTCGAAAAATCGTGTGTCAAAACCGGACAGTAGAGACAGATTTGAATTCAATAGAGAAATAATGGTTGAATTTGGCTAAGGCATTTAGAGGGGTTGGTTAGAAGCTTTAGCTACTATCTTAGGGTAGTTTCTAAGCCTTTTTAAACTTTAAAAATGATTTTATATATCTCGGGTTAAGGGTGGTTGAGTCCGGGATTTCAAACTTAGGAAATTATAGCCATTTTAAAAGGGCTTGGTAGGGGTTTTAATCTTTATTCAAGTTTTTCCTCAAAATTGTTTTCAAACAATCACAAAGTTTTGTTTTTTTAGAAAATCTAATTTGACATATTTTCCTAAGGTAGCCAGATATCTTTTTAGATATATGGATTTCTTTGTTTAGAGGAAAAAATACATTTTCATGCATTGCATTTTCTATGTTCATGCATTTTATATAATATGTGATTTTTGCTATGATATTTTCCATGGTATTATTATTACTTTGATTTACATTTTATGATGTTATATTGTTTGCCATATGATTTTGAAAATTTAATTCTATCCTATATTTCTTATTTAGTCATTTATTTTTGTCACATTATTTAGCATATACTATGTTCATGCATTTTTATTTTATTTTTATGCATATTTTATGATAGCATTATTTTATGTTTCATGTCATTTCATCATATTCTATGTCATTTAGGTTTAATTATTTAGAGTATGCCATGTCATTTAAAATATGCCATATCATTTAAAATTGCCATGTCATTTAAATTATTTTATCTCATTTAGAATATACCATGACACTTAGAATTTTTCATTTTACCTAGAATATACAATGTCATTTAAATTATGTCATATCATTTAGGTTGCATTATATTATCTAGACTTTGTTATGTCATTTTATTTATGTCATACATGTTCATGTTCATATTTTTTTAAATGTTTTGAAAAAGATAATGATTTTCAATAAAAATAAAGATATTCCCGAGTTAAAATAATTCATGAATTCTCTACCGGGTTTGCTGGGGGAATATCATCAATTATCATTAATAAAGGAATATCTTTCTTTCAGGGGAATTTAGGAAAATTTTGAATTAATAAATTTCGGATCATTTTCAATAAAAAATGGAATTATTTTTCTTAAAATTGGGAATTAACTTGAAATACTAAATTAAAAACCAACTTTTTACCAAGACTTGAGATAACACATGATTAATAAGGTACCGTTTTATACGGGTGTTGTGGGGGTGCTAATCCTTCCCCGCACGTAACCGAGTCCCGAACCTGATTCTTCGATTTTCTCTGGTTTACAGCGCAGACTTGAAATTGGTTTTGAAAATATTTTAATTAATCTAAAAATATTTTATAAAACCGGTTTTAATAGATGGCCGATCACACCTAGCTAAAAAAGATTGGTGGCGACTCCATGTCTTTTTACGAGGCCATTTTCATACCCTCGACCTTTTATTTCAACCTAGAGGAATTAAGTAGTCTTTTCCTCTGCTTCTGTTTCCACTTCACTCGAACGGGTCCCACGTGATCAGGGATCACGTATCGACACTTTCCATTTCAAAAAATCATAAAATAAACCATGCTAATCAACAAAATAGAGGTGAGCTTCACGGTTGGTAAAAATGGGCATAGCCTCTCTCTTAACCATGGTCACTTGATATGTATCAAGATCATGTAGCCATTTCAACCTCTTTTGCTTCATTTTTTTGTAAAAAATCAGAACATTAAATACTTAAATAAACCTTCCAAAATCATGTTTCCCACAACAACATGCGAAGAAGAAAAAAAGAAAAAATCAAGGCAAGCATTCATATCAAATTCGGCCAAGCAAAAACCTTGTTAAAAAAAATTATTTTCAACCATTTTTGATGAAGAAGAAAAGATGAAAACTTAAGTAAACATTTTAAAACTTTTATTTCTATGAGAAATGTAGTAGGAAAACAAAATGGAAAATCAAGAAATCAACATGGAAAACAAGAAGAAAACCATGCTAGAGCTAGGTAGAAATGACTACCTTCAAGCTCTTTTTAGAAAACCTTTCTTTCCTTTCTTTCAAAAACCTCTTATTTGCTAAATTAGCTACTGCCCTCCTCCATCAAATGACCTAGCCTATATGGAAAAAACAAGCATTCCCCTTTTCCTTTCCTCTTGGCCGGTTGGCATCCCTCACCCTTGGATGATTTTTGCACTTTTTCTCCTCCAGTTTTGGCACTTAGATTAGGATCTTTTGATGACACAATAAAAATACCTTCTTGCCAATTGATAGCAGCCTTTAAGATGTGTACTCAGCCCTCCTAATAACCTCAGCCCTTAGATGAAATAAGGATACAATCCCATGCTCTCCCTTGCTTGGCCGAATGAACCTCTACCCTTGGATGAGTTGTGCTCATCTTTCTTCTTCCATTCTTGACCATTGGATGAGGATTCTTTCATGACAACATAAAAATGTCATCTTGGCATTTAATCCCAGCCCTTAAAATGTGTACTCAGCCCTAGTAAATAGCCTAAGCCATTGGATGAAAAGGACCAATCCCATGCACTCCCTTGCTTGGCCGATTGAATGCCAACCCTTGGATTCATTGTGCTCATCTTTATTCTTCCATTCTTGGCCATTAGATGAGGGTTCTTTCATGACAAATAAAAATGTCATCTTGGCATTTAATATTGGCCATTGAATGGGGCATTCAACTTTTCTACAAGCCACCTAAGCCGTTGGATGAAGGGGGACCATTTACAAGGTACTAGTGGAAGCATTTTGAGCTTGATAGTGACTAAGGAATTAAATTGATCAAGCTTCCTTCTTCTCCTTTATGCTGACTGACCAAGGGAGGAATTGTCTCAGCAATTCCTTATCTTTCATATTTTTCTTAATTACAAATGGCCCCTTTCGGTTTCTTCGGTAAAATGACATTTTTGACCTCTGAACCTAAATAAAAAGCAAACGAACTCCAAATTCAAAATTTTTTTTCAATACTTTCGAAATAATAAAAAATTGAATTCTGGAAGTTTTCAAAATTCTCCGATTCCATTTGCTATTTTTTTGGATTTATTTGCTTGAATTTCTGCATTGGGCCACGAATTTGGCCATTTTGCAAATGAGCGCCGAATCCAGATTTTATTTCGCTAATCTCTTCCAAATAATTTAAGAATGAGATCTTAAAATTTTCAGAATTTTTGGAACTCATTTTCTATTTTTTCGAGATTTATCCTTTTGAATTTCTACATAGTGGGCCCGGGATTTGGCCATTTTGTAAACGAACTCCGAATCCAGATTTTCTTTTGCCAATATCTCCGAAATGATTTAAGAATGATATATGCAAATTTTTAGAATTGTTGGAACTCATTTGCTATTTTTTCGGGATTTATCCTTTTGAATTTTTGCATAATGGGCTCGGGATTTGACCATTTTGTAAACGAACTCCGAATCCAAATTTTCTTTTTCCAATCTCTCCAAAATGATTTAAGAATGAGATCTGCAAATTTTCAGAATTTTTGGAACTCATTTGGTATTTTTCTTAAATTTTCCAGTTTTGCCCTTTTGACTCCGTAGCCCGCCTTTGCCCAAAACAAGTTCGATTTCTAGATTTTCTTTTTCTGTTCCTTTGTCATATACCGAATTGGAGTTGGTCCAAAAATGCCCAATTTTTACAATCAAATTCCCTTCCGTTTTGATTTTCCCTCTTTTCAGTATCGGGAACTTCCTCGTTTTTCCGTTTTTCCTCCAATCGGCTCTTTTCTCGGAATTTCATCAAACTGAGCTTGGGCTATCCTTATTTAATCACTCATCATCAATTAGGGGCTTTAGTTTTACCGAATCAGGCCATTTCTGTAATTTTCCCAAATTTCACCAAAATTCACCAAAAACCCTAATTCTCGATTTTCTTCCGAACTGACTTTTCTTTTAGTTTTTCTTCCAAGTAGCTTCTCCATTACCCATAGTCAGTGCTTATCTTTCATCTGGAACCTTCAATTATGACCAATTTGATTGTTTAAGCAATTTTCCTCAAATTTCCCGAACTAGGGTTTCTATTCTACTGAAATTTCGTTACCCAACTTTCGAACTCCATCTTTCAATGTAGACCTCGGATTATCAAAATTCTTTCACCATCTTTCAATTGAACTTCAAATCTTGATTTTGAAAGTGGGTTGACTGTTTTAGTAGTTGACTTTTTGGGGTTGACTTTTTCAAGTTTGATTTTTCTATCTGCTTTCTTAGACTAAGTCTCGGAGTACCACCTGCAGAATGAGAAAAGCTTTTTTGCATTCTGAAACATCAATTTAGGAAGAAAACATACATGTTTTAGTGGTCCGGACAAAATTAGGTGTCTACAATGTGGATGTGGTGGTCTTCGATATTTTTGAGAGGCTTGAGTAAAGGATAAACCCAGCCTCGACGATCATAGCAGAAACAATCTGATCTCTGAATTTCTGTGGGAAAGGGCATTTTATAAGTTGTATACAGCTTGTTTACATATGGGTTCAGAGCCATTTTTGTAAACACGAGAATTTCCCTCTTCGCTCATATTGGAAGTCTTTTGCACCAATTGGTGAATTTCTCAAGAGGATTGGCCTAAAAATAGGACTGAGGAATAATGGATCAACATATTCCAAAATATCAGGGCTGAGATGATAATTTGGAGGGCTCCATGGATAGCTCCTATGCCGATATTGTACAAGTGTGGAGGTAAAGCTTCTATTCCATTATTGGGAGTATGGGGAGGAGTGAGCTACGCACCACTCCTGGTACTAAGACAATCAGAATCATGTCAGTTTACTCATTCGGCCCATGATCTTAGCGGTTTAGAATTTGCTTATGGAGAAGATGGGTACTCGGGAAAGGTACGCGAGATTGTAGTAGCATGGAAGAAAACTCATCGGGTAGAGGTAGCCAGATATGCCGATATTGTCACACCCGACTATTTAGTATGGAGAGAAAGGAGGATTAATGACAGGTTGTTGACATTTAATGGGGAAGAAGCTCAATTCATGAGTTCACCACCTAAGGAAACACCATCGGATTTAGAAATTGCAAAGTCAAAATTTAGAAAAGGAAAGGCCCAAATGAGCAAAGAGATTGCCCGGCTTCAAGAAGAGATTGAGGACATGAAAAATAGGGAATCAACTCAGGAAAAAGAAATGGAAAGGACTAAAAGAGAAAGGGACACTGCCAAGGGCGATCTTCAGGAATTACATTTGGAAAACAAAAGGTATCGTTTCGAGCTCAGATTTGAAGGGACCCTCAAGACTTCCGGGGAATGGGAGCAAGAAGTCAAAAACATAAAGAAGGAGAGTAACTATTGGAAAGAGAGAGCGAGGCATGAAGAAGCCCAAGCCAATCAGCTTGAGAAGCAAGCTAAAGACAGTTTACACAGTGATGTTTCTGCTGACATGTCAAGGGGCCATGAACAAGTAGGGGTCAGATTGAAAAGCAAGGCAATCAAAAGGAGATTGTGAAAGAAAGCCCAAGATCTGAGAAAGTTACTATAGGACCAATTTTTTGTAAACAGCATTTTGAGATAGATAGGCGAATTATAGATTTGTCTTAGGCAGTGACCTTTTTATTTTATCTTTGATGTATTTAGTTCCATGAAATCAATGAAAGACTGTTAGGTTGGAATTATCCCGGGGCCATTATTTTCAAATGCATTCATATTTTTTATATATTTTGTTTGTTCATTCGTACATAGTTAAAATCATTCATTTTTTTATATATATAATTATTCATTCATATTCATATACTTAGCCACTTATTTATTCATTTTACTTCTTCATTCATTTATTCTTTCATATTCATATACTTAGTCATTTATTTATTCATTTTATTTGTTCATTCATTCACATTTGGTCATTCATTCATTTTTAATAAAATATAAAAAACTGTGTCATTAAGTTCGAATCCATGGTTTTTTAAAACTTAAGGTAAAATCAGGCGGACTCTAAAAGAAATGGATTTTCGACACCATTACAACACTAGATCTCAAGCTACGATCATGGAGAATGATCATCTTGCTCGTATTGAGAGGATGGAACGAGTTCAAAGGGAACTACAGGAACAACTGGTTAATTCTCAAGAGGAATCAAGGGAACAAATGGCTAAACTCATGGAAATGATGAATGCCATGATGAGACAGAAAGGGCCGGGGGAGAATTTGGTCACAGGAAAAAGGGTGGTAAATGAGGAAGATCAACCTGAAATCGTGCAACAGAAGGGCCAAGCATCCCAGCATGTGGAAAATGAGCTGCCATTTGGGGCAGCCTTCTATGTTTATATTACCAACGGCTGAAGCACAGAATTATGCTCCTGGAAAAAGTAATATTGGGGCTGACCCAAGTGATATTATTGATGTTCCGGACTTCAAGGAACTGGCTGAGAAAGAAAAGGCAAGGTTGGCTGAGCTGAAAAAGATGGAAACTGTAGAATCTCAGAAGAAGTATCAGTTGTTGGAAGAGAGATTAAGAGCAATAGAGGGGGCAGAGTTATTTGGCAGTTTGGAAGCTAAAGAAATGAGCTTGGTACATGGCTTGGTGATTCCTCCCAAGTTTAAAGTACCCGATTTTGAGAATTATAATGGGACTACCAACCCATCAGCACACCTGACCATGTACTGCAAAAAAATGACATGACATGATGATGATGAAAAGCTGCTTATCCACTACTTTTAGGATAGCTTGACGGGGTCTGCAACCCAATGGTATAATCAACTGACCCGGACTAAGATCCATTCTTGGATGGATTTAGCCAGGGCCTTTATGGAGCATTATAAGCATGTATCTAATATGGTACCTGACAGGCTATCACTACAGAACATGGAAAAGAAGACTACTGAGAGTTTTAAGGAGTACTCTCAAAGGTGGAGGGATTTGGCTACACAAGTGCAACCCTCTTTAACCAGCAAAGAAACAACGGTGCTTTTTATCAATACTTTAAAGGCACCGTATTATGACAAATTGGTGAGGGTGCCACTAAGAATTTCGCGGATATGGTTATATCCGACGAAATGATTGAGACTGCCATCAAAAATGGAAAAATAGAGGGGGGTGAGTCTGCCACTCTGAAGAAGGTATTTCCTGCTAAAAAGAAAGAGAAAACAAATGCAATTAGCATCAACCAATATCCCTATGCACCTCCTACACCATATACATCTCCCAGGCCCTATACTCCTTCTACATCCTATGCACCTCCTACACCCTACACACCTTACTCGAGGTATAATCCTTACTACTCCAATGTGAACCACCTTACTCAAAATCGATTCTCTTATACCAATATACCACAACAGCCATTTCCAACTGACGTGTCCCTACAGATAAACCTTTCCCGAAACACTATCTCAAACGCCTAGAGTACCGTGCACAACGACCAACATTCACCAAGGAATGATAAAAAAACCTTCATTTGACCCGATTCCTACTATTTATGGTGAACTATATCCGAAATTGTTGTAGGGTCAACTTGTTGCACCCATATACCTTAAACCTCTAACACCGCCATACCCAAGGTGGTATAACACAAATGCTAACTGCGCGTATCACGCGGGGATTCAGGGGCATTGGACTGAGGATTGCATTGCCTTCACAAAGAAAGTCCAAAGTCTGATCACTCCAGGGTTGTGAAATTCAGGTCAAAGAATGGGCCAAATGTAGCAGGAAATCCATTGCCTAGTCATGCTGAAAACCAGGTGATTGCAGTGATAGCAGGGAAAGTCAGTCGGGTGAAGAGGAGTATCAGTGAAGTAAAGACTCCAATGTTAAAAGTTTGGATCAAAATGGTTAAAGTCGGTATAGTTCAGGATGAGGGCAGTTTGAAATTGGTGGCAAGCAGAATAGAAGATTGGTGTCCTTTCCATAAATGCAAAGGACATACCATACAGGATTGTGGGGATTTCTTGGTTAAAGTCCAACGGATGATAGATGAGGGCCGGGCCCAACTATATAAGGAAGCAGAAGAAGAAGTGGGTGCTACGGAGGATACAACTGGATACGGTATAGGTAGACCTCTGATCATTTACTATGATGAGCCGGAGGAGAAGGTTGCTCTAGTTATTAAAGAAGTAGTGCCTAAACTGATCATAGAACTGCCATCCTCTTTTTAATATAAAGAAAACAAGGCTGCACCATGGAAATATGATTGCAGTATGGTCATGCCGAGCACTTCTAGTCAGCAGGTAGCAACCGAAATAACAGGAGTGGGGCATTTAACTCACAGTGGGAGATGCTATGCCTCTGAGACTGTTGAGCAAGGTCTACCATAAAAGGGAGGGAAAGTAGATAAAGGGAATAAGATAGTTGAACCGATCTATATTGAGATGGATCAGTCAAAAAGAATGGAGAATAATTCAATCCCGGTGAAAAAACTGGTAAAAGAAAAAGAAGCTTGTGAGTTTCTGAAGTTTATAAAGCATAACGAGTATAGTGTGGTCGAGCAATTACAGCGTCAACTAGCAAGAATTTCAATCCTATCATTGCTGTTGAATTTGGAGCCGCACAGAAATGCCTTGTTAAGAGTTTTGAATCAGGCATATGTGGCTAACAACATATCAGTGGAGAAACCAGATAGACTGGTGGGAAATATTGCAGCAGATGATCACATATATTTTAGTTATGAGGAAATACCACCCAATGGTATTGGATCAACAAAAGCTCTTCACATAACAACCACTTACAAGGGGCACATACTACCGAGGGTGCTTTTGGATAACGGTTCTTCGTTAAATGTGATGCTCTTGGCAATCCTTTCTAAATTTCCAGTTGATATTTCTTATATGCTGCCAAGTTGCACGGTGGTTAGAGCTTCTGATGGAACTAGAAGGGAGGTAATGTGAACTATCGAGGTCCCGATGGAGATAGGCCTTGTATCTATAAGGTGAACTTCCAAGTCATGGATATTACCCCGTTCTACAATTGCTTGTTAGGAAGGCCTTTGATACATTCTGCTGGGGCTGTACCCTCATCTCTCCACCAAAAACTGAAGTTTGTGATGGAGGGACGTTTTGTCACTGTGTCAGGAGAAGAGGACATCATAGCCTCTGCATCTACTGGTTCCCCTTACATTGAGCCAAACGAAGATGCTGTGGAATGCTCCTTCCAATCTTTGGAGTTTGTAAATGCAGTATTCGTCACTGAGAGACGAAAAATTTCAAAACCGAAGTTGTCCAAGAATACAAGGTTGAGAGTAAGGACTACCGTGAGAAAGGGTTGTCGGACAGGAAAAGGTCTTGGAAAGTATTTTCAGGGAATGGCCCGAGCAATTAAAATGGTTGGAAAGAAGGATCTATTTGGTCTAGGATATCTTCCGAAGGCTCAAGAAAAGAGAAAACAAGTGGAGAAGAACCGACAAAGAAGGATGGCCTGTCTCGCAGGTATGGATATTGAGTGGGAGCCTATGACCTTCCCACCAATCCTTCACAGCTTCTGCTCAGCCAGTTTTCTGTTTGGGGAAAAAGATTCGGATGATGTATTGATAATGATTGAGCAAGCTTTCGAGAAGTTCCATATGGATAAAAGTGAGCAGATACAGGATATGATGATCTGCATGACTGGGGTGGAAGGAATTGAGAGTAAGAATGCAAACTAGATAGTGCGACCTTGTCCACCAGGATATAAACTGACCAATTGGAGTGCGATCGAGCTGCCTATAGTCTTTAGGTCTATTCCAAAGTAATACTTTAAAACAATCTTAATAATCTTTTCCCAAGGATATTAAGAATTTTTCTGTAATGGGCTTTTGTTTAAAAATCTTCATTCAATAAATAACAAGCACGATGCATTTTCTTCATATTGATGTGTCCATATTCTTTCATTTATGCTATTTGTTTTTCTTTCATTGTATATATATATTCCTATATTGTTTCTTCCCCACCTATTTACAGGTGTACGGATGCGGAATATGAGGACCTTCTTGTCAGTAATTTTGAAATTGATTTTGAAAAACCCATTTGCACAGGTGATTTTGAGGCCAATGAAGATACTGAGGATTATGGCCTACCTCCGGACTTGTTAAGGAAAATAGAACAAGAGGAGAAACACGTACTTCCTCATAAGGAGCTATTGGAAATGATAAATTTAGGAAGTGGTGAGAAGATAAAGAAGGTTAAAATTGGGACCTCATTGTCATCATCAATAAAGGGTGAATTCATAGCCTTGCTCCGAGAATATGTAGATGTATTTGCATGGTCATACCAGGACATGCCGAGTTTGGATCCAGATATTTTGGTTCATAAACTCCCTTTAAAGCCAGAGTGCAAGCCAATTCAGCAAAAGTTGAGAAGAATGAGGCCAGACGTGCTGTTAAAGATAAAAGAGGAGGTTAACAAGCAGTTTGATGCTGGGTTTTTAGAGGTGGCAAAATATCTGGAATGGGTGGCAAATATTGTTCCAGTACCAAAGAATGATGGCAAGGTGCGGATGTGCGTCGATTACCGAGATCTGAACAAGGCCAATCCCAAAGATAATTTCCCTTTGCCCCACATAGATACTTTGGTGGATAATACGGCTAAGAGTTCCTTATTTTCTTTCATAGACGGATTCTAAGGATACAATCAGATTAAGATGGCACCAGAAGATATGTAGAAAACCATATTTTTTACAATGTGGGGAACATTCTACTACAAGGTAATGTCGTTTGGGTTGAAGAATGCTGGGGCAACATATTAGAGAGCCATGGTGACCTTGTTTCATGATATGATGCATAAGGGAATTGAGGTCTATGTTGATGATATGATCGCAAAGTCACAAGGAGAAGAGGAGCATATTGTGAATCTTAAGAAACTCTTTGAAAGACTAAGAAAGTTTCGACTCAAGCTAAACCCGGCAAAATGCACTTTTGGAGTCACTTCGGGGAAATTGTTGGATTTTGTTGTTAGCAAAAGGAGAATTGAGATTGATTCGGATAAAGTGAAGGCCATCCAAAATTTGCCACCACCTCGTACTCAAAAAGAAGTAAGAGGCTTTCTGGGAAGATTGAATTACATTGCTCGGTTTATTTCTCAGTTAACCGACAAATGTGATCCAATATTTAAGCTACTTCGAAAACGTGATCCAGGAGAATAGGATGAAGGGTGTCAGATCGCTTTTGAAAAGGTTAAGCATTATCTATCAAACCCACCAGTATTAATGCCACCTGTTACGGGTAAACCAATGATACTGTATCTATTAGTATTTGAGAGATCTATGGGTTGTGTCTTGGGGCAACATGATAAGACCGGGAAGAAAGAACAAGCAATTTACTACTTCAGCAAGAAATTTATAGATTATGAGCTAAAATATTCGTCGATAGAAAGATTGTGTTGTGCCTTAGCTTGGACTGCTCGAAGGCTCAGCCAATACATGTTGTACCACACGACGTGGTTGATTACCAAGCTAGTGCCAATCACGTAAAAGTTGGAAGCACCTTCTTTGTCAGGGAGGACAGCAAGATGGCAAGTTTTGTTATCAGAGTACAACATTGTATATGTAAGTCAAAAAGCTATAAAGGGTATTGCCGTAGCCAAGTTCTTAGCAAGTCGGGCAGTGGAAGATTATGAGCCTCTAAACTTTGATTTCTCGGATGAAGACTTGATATGCGTCTCGCAAGAAGATGAGATTCCCTCTAAAAAGAAGAAAATATGGAAGATGTACTTTGATGGGGCATCCAATGCCATGGGACACGAAATTGGTGCAGTCCTCATATCCCCAAAAGAAGATTATTATCCTCTCACTGCCAGATTGGATTTTGATTGTACAAACAATACTACAGAATATGAGGCATGTACTATGGGCCTTCGTGCTGCCGTAGACAGAAAGATCAAAAAACTGGAGGTTTTTGGAGACTCAGCTTTAGTGATATATCAATTGCGCGGAGAATGGGAAACCTGAGATGCAAAGTTAATCCAATATCGAGAACTCATACTGAGTTTAAGAAAAAAGTCGAATAACGGATGCTTTGGCTACTTTGTCATCAATGTTTAAAGTGAATGAAGGGGCTGAAGTTGTGCCGATCAAGATGAGCATATATGAGTCTCCTGCCCACTGCTTGAGTATCGAAAAAGAAGCAGATGGCCTCCATTGGTATAACGACATCTTGCAGTACATCAAGAGTCAACAGTATCCAGAACGAGCAATAGAAAACGACAAGAGGACTCTGAGAAGGCTAGCAATGGGTTTTGTTCTAGATAGTGAGGTTTTCTACAAGAAATGGAAAGACCAAGTCTTATTGAGATGTGTCGGATCTGCCGAATCTCGAAGAATCATAGAGGAAGTCCATGAAGGAATATGTGGCACCCATGCCAATGGTCACATGCTTGCTAAGCAGATTATGAGGGCAGGGTATTATTGGCTAACAATGGAAGGAGATTGTATTAGTTATTCTCGGAAGTGCCATAAATGCCAGATATATGCAGATAAGATTCACGTGTCGCCATCGCCATTGCATGTCATGACTGCACCATGGCCATTTTCGATGTGGAAAATGGATATGATCGGGCCTATTACTCCGAAAGCTTCGAATGGATATCTTTTCATCCTGGTGGCTATATATTATTTCACCAAATGGGTAGAAGTTGCTTCCTATGCGAATGTAACGAAGTCAGTGGTATGCAGATTTGTTAAGAAGGAAATCATATGTCGATATGGATTGCCAGCAAGAATTATTTCAGATAATGCTCTCAATCTGAATAATAAGATGATGAGAGAAGTGTGTACTCAGTTCAAGATCACACATCATAATTCGGCACCTTATCGTCCGAAGATGAATAGGGCAGTAGAAGCAGCCAACAAAAACATCAAGAAGATTGTTGAGAAGATGACTGATGTGTACAAGGATTGGCATGAGATCTTGCCTTTTGCTCTTCACGCATATCGTACTTCAGTTCGCACATCTACAGGGGCAACACCGTTTTCTTTGCTATATGGGATGGAAGCAGTGCTACCTATTGAAGTTGAGATCCCTTCACTTCGTGTTTTGATGGAGGTTGGCCTAGAAGAGGCAGAATAGGTTAGAGCTCGTTATGAACATCTGAATCTTATCGAGGAGAAAAGATTGAAGGCAATTTGTCATGGGCAGTTGTATCAGAAAATGATGATTCGAGCTCTTAACAAGAAGATTCGTCCCAGACAGTTCCGAGAAGGGAGTTGGTACTAAGGAAAATTCTCCCCCTAGTGAAGGATCCGTAAGGAAAATGGGCTCCAAGAAGGACCCTATGTGGTAAAAAGAGCTTTTTCTTGTAGAGCATTGATTCTAACTCGGATTGACGGGGATGATTTGAGAAATCCTGTGAATGCTGATGAATTGAAGAAGTATTATGCTTGAAGAAAAAAAAAGTGTGATGTTGTGCACATGGAAATTCGAATTATTCCAAGTGTCAAAGTGGAAATTCTATATATCTGTCTCCCCTGAGAATTGCTTTTCAATGAGAATATTCATGCTTGATATGATGAATGGCCATCTTTCGTATTCCCTTCACTAAGAAGAAATTATCCTTAGTCACCCCTTTGAGCCTTAGAAATTATTTCTTTCTTTGAACCTTGATCAAGGATCACCCTCTACACTAAAGGGAAAATGCGAGGAAAAATAATAAAAATCATGGCAAAATAGAGAGTCATCGGAAAATGTGAAATCAAAGAATGGCAAATGAAAGCCAGCAATGAAAAAAAAAGATTGAAAAAGAAAAAAGAAAAAAAAAGTCTAAAAAAGGACAAATGTTTCAAGAATGAATTCTCCTCAGGAAATGATCCTTGATCCAATCACCCTTAAACACACTTTGGGCCTATTTATCCTTTCTTTTTAAACCCGAATCTTGGCCTACATTACGTGCTTTAAAAGTCCATTTTGATCAAGCATGGATATTTAATTTGGAAGGTTTTTCTCAGAATTCATCCCATCTTTTGAATTGACATTTTTACCTTGGAAGCATTTAGAATTCTCAGATGCATGGTAAAATACAAGAAAAAAGAGAAAACAAAAAAAAAATGAAAATGAAAAAAGAATGTAAAAGGAGAGGTTTAAGCCGAAAACCTACAAAGGGCTACTTAATACCGAATGGGGGACACTTGAGTTGAAAACCCGCAAAGGGCGGCTCAAATACTGATTAAGGTTTGAATCAATGCTTCGTGTAAAGGGGGAGAAAATATCTGAAAATCAGAGGAAAAGGGGAAAACTCAGTCTGACGTAACTACGAAAGCCGAGGATTACCCAAGTAAATTACTCGTTCAAGAGAAATTTCAGATGATTGAAAAAGGAGGTTCCAAGATATTCCGCATTCGGGGCATCTATAACATATAACTTTACATTTGTTTTTATATCTTTGATATTCACTTTTATCATTTTAAAAACATTTTTTGCAATAAACTTTTTTTATCCTTTTTATGATATTTACTTGTTTCATATTTTCTTTTATACATTTTGAGATGCATCTCGATTGTTATTAAATTGAATGATGATTAGTAAAGATAAAAAAAAAAAATCTTTTTCAGAGTATTACTAAGGAGTAGATTCAAATCTTAGAAAAGGTTTGGGAACCAATAATCTTGATGGAAAATTCACCAAGTAAAGGAAAACAGTGAATATGTTGGAGACTCCGTCATAAAGTCTGAAATTTGTGAATTTCAGCGAAGTCAGAAAGTGGGACTGTTTGACAATTTATCTTGAGTGAAAGGTTCCTTAAGTGGGCCATCAGTGAACAATTGAAGACTTCGTCATGAAGTCAGATAATCTGTGAACTTCAAAGAAACCATGGATTAAAAATCATGACACAATCATTTGATGGCATTCATCCTTAGGAAACATACAAGCATTTGCAAAGCATGTAATTCTCATCATTGCATTTAGCTAACATTGCAGCAATCAGGAAAATTTTGGCTTCCCCAAATCGAACTCGTTCTACTTCTCAAATGAGTCGAGGCTCGAGACTGCCGTCGAGGTATGTTTCTTTCATTTTCAAGTTAAATTTATTTTTTCCAAATGAATCAAACCCAGGACCATTCTTAGTATTTCCCTTTGTTTTAAATCGAATTCATTCTGCTTCTTAAATGAGTCGAGCCCCGAGACCATCGTCGAGGTATTTCCTTTTGTTTTAAATCGAATTCATTATGCTTCTCAATTGAATCGAGCCCCGAGACCATCATCAAGGTATTTCCTTTTGTTTTAAATCAAATTCATTCTGCTTCTCAAATGAGTCGAGCCCTGAGACCATCGTCAAGGTATTTCCTTTTGTTTTAAATCGAATTCATTCTGCTTCTCAAATGAGTCGAGCCCCGAGACCATCGTCGAGATATTTCCTTTTCTTTTAAATCAAATTCATTCTGCTTCTCAAATGAGTCGAGCCCCGAGACAGTCGTCGAGGTATTTCTTTTTGATTTATATCGAATTCATTCTGTTTCTCAAATGAGTCGAGCCCCAAGACCATCGTCGCGGTATATTCCTTTAGTTTTCAAAATCAAATTGATTTTACAAATGAACCAAATCCAGACATTACTTTTGTTTTAAAATTGAACTCGTTTTGCTTTTCAAATGAATCGAGCCCCGAGACTGTCGTCAAGGTTCTTCTGTTTAAATCATGGATAAGACCTCCGGGCACCATTTTTAAGACCTCCGGATGCCATATTCAAAAAATACCCCTAGTTTCACCTATGTCTTTTTCGACTTCTGGTTTCGCCCAAGTCATCACCTTGAAAATTATCTACGGTTTCGCCTAGATAACTTTTCGACTTCTGGTTTCGCCCAAGTCATCACCTTGAAGATTATCTACGGTTTCGCCTAGATAACTTTTCGACTTCTGGTTTCGCCCATGTCATCACCTTAAAAATTATCTATGGTTTCGCCTAGATAACTTTTTCGACTTATGGTTTCGCCCAAGTCATCACCTTGAAAATTATCTACGATTTCGCCTAGATAACTTTCGATTATTGGTTCTGCCCAAATCATCACTTTGCAAATCGAACTCGTTTTCTTAAGACGGGTCGAGTCTTGATTAGTCAGGGAACTCAACTTAAGGACAAAATCTTCAATTTATAGCTTTTTCAACAAAAAAAATTGAATGAAAAAAGAAAAAAAATGATGAATGAAAAGCCTTTTCCCTCTCCTTCACATGTGATTTCACTAACCGGACAAAATTAGTGTTTGTTTATCTTTGCTTGATTCCTGATTCTCAGCAATAGCCAAAGAGGGGCAGCTGTAGACACCTAATTTTGTCCGGACCACTAAAACATGTATGTTTTATTCCTAAATTGATGTTTTAGAATGGAAAAAAGCTTTTCTAATCCTGCAGGTGGTACTCCGAGACTTAGTCTAAGAAGGCAAGCATAAAAAGTCAAACTTAAAAATGTCAACCTCGAAAAAGTCAACCTTGAAAATTCAACTACTAAAAAAGTCAACCTACTTTCAAAATCAAGATTTGAAGTTCAATTGAAAAATGGTGAAAGAATTTTGATAATCCGAGGTCTACATTGAAAGATATGGAGTTCGGAAGTTGGGTTACAGAGATTCAATAGAAAGGAAACCCTAGTTCAGAAAATTTGGGAAAAGTGCTTAAACGATCAAATTGGTTATAAATGAAGGTTCCAAATGAAAATATAAGCACTGACTACGGGTAATGGAGAGGCTACTTGGAAGAAAAATTGCAGGAAAAGTCAATTTGGAAGAAAACTGAGAATTAGGGTTTTTTGGTGGATTTTGGTGAAATTGGAAAAAAAATTGCAGAAATGGCCCGATTCGGTAAAACTAAAGCCCTTAATTGATAAGGAATGAGTAAACAAGGATAGCCCAAGGCTCAGTTTGAAGAAATTCTGAGAAAAGAGCCGATTGGAGAAAAAAGGAAAAACGAGGAAATTCCCGATAGTGAAAAAAGGAAAAATCAAATCGGAGGGGAATTTGATTGTAAAAATTGGGAATTTTTGGACGAACTCCAATCCAGTATATGACAAAGGCCCAGAAAAAAATCTAAAAATCGGACTTGTTTTGAGCAAAACCATGCTTTGGAGGCAAAAGGTCAAAACTGGAAAATTCGGGAAAAATACCAAATCAGCTCCAAAAATTTTGAAAATTTGCAGATCTCATTTTTAAATCATTTGGAAGAGATTGGCAAAGAAAAATCCAGATTCGAAGCTCGTTTGCAAAATGGCATATCTCAGGCCCACTGTGTTGAAATTTAAGAAGATAAATCCCGAAAAAATAGCAAATGAGTTCCAAAAATTCTGAAAATTTGCAAATTTCATTTTTAATTTATTTGGAAGAGATTAGAAAAAGAAAATATGGATTCGGAGTTCTTTTGCAAAATGGCAAATCCCGAGCCCACTATGTAGAAATTCAAGCAGATAAATCTCGAAAAAATGGCAAATGAGCTCGAAAAATTCTAAAAATCTCCAGATCTCATTTTTAAATTATTTGGAAGAGATTGGTGAAGAAAAATCTGGATTCGGAGCTCATCTAAAAATGGTAAAAGTTCGGGTACACAAAAGGGTAATTTTGGAAGAAAAATCCAAAAAAATAGCAAATGGGCTCAGAACATTTTTGAAAACTTCCAGAATTCAATTTTTTATCATTTAGGAAGTATTGAAAAAAGAAAATTTGAATTTGGAGTCCGTTTGCTATTTATTTAGGTTCGGGGTCAAAAATGTCATTTTATCGAAGAAATCGAAAAGGGCCTTTTCTTGCAATTAAAAAAATGAAGTGTGGGCTGAGAATGTGAAGGGTCAGCCGGCCAAGGCCCATGGAGGAGTGGATATTTTCTGATTTTTTCATCTAAGGGTCAAGAGGGAAGAGGAAGGTAGTTATTTTTTTATCAAGCCTTTGAATTTGCAACACATGGACCAATGGATGGAGAGGGATGATGTCATATTTATGACAACCTATTTATGACATCATCTTCATGGCATTTAGGAGTTGATTATTCCAATCTAAGGATGAGAATTCTACATAGAAAGCATCTTGGATTGAAGGCCATTAGATCAAATTGGTTAAAAATATTCAGAAACCTCCTAGACTATTCCAAGACCAATCGGCCACCTTAAGCGAGAGGGGAGTCTCTTTCATTTTTTCACTCTTACTTAGCTGAATACTCTTCATTTTTTAGTAAAAAACAAAGCTTTTGGCACAAAAAAAAAAAAACTATGTGAATAGTCTTATTGTCTAGCATGTGACATCTTGAATTTGTGTCATGTGTATGTTATTATACTCCCAGGTTCTGGCTACTCTTCATAATTAGAGAATATTTTTTTGTCACTTTTGTTTTGTTTTTTTATTCATTATCTTAATTTTATTTGTAAATCTTATTAAATTTAAAATTTATAATGACTCTTAAAACTAACATTAAAAAATTAAAAAAAAATGAAGTAATTTAAAAGTTCAATAAATTTGACATTAATTAAAGATAAATCAAATATTATTGTAAATATTATGATTACATAACAAATTTTTAAATAAAAGGAAATTATAACAAAATAATAAATTAATTAAATATTATTATAAATATTAAAAATTCATGCATCGCACGTATAAAAACTAGTTAAATATAATGTGAGAGAACAACCTTAATGTACAATTTGAAATGTGGGAACTTTTTACCAATTTTGGCAAATGCTTGGTATGTTAAAGCTGAAAATGACAAGAAAAAAAAAAACTAATATGTGATTGCCAAATGATTAAAATTAATTAAACTAAGAGTTGGGTGATGATGATTGAGGAAGCACACACGTCACCGGCCAATCAATTTCACTAAAAATTGCTTTGTTCGGAAGTCCATTAATCATTATTCAAAGAGCGCGTGAAATTGTAGGAAATTTTAACATTCAATCGGCTGATTGTGCTCTGAAAAGATTCGTACTTTTCAATTATTGAATTGAAATTAAATACATATTCTTTAAATTGGTTGAGATTTGTAACCCTCTCCTCTTTTTCATCTCAATTACTTGCCTTCTTCTTCTTCTTGTTTTTCTTCAGTGGTTGTTGCAATGTCTTATGATAAAGAGCTGGCTGCTGCCAAGAAAGCTGCCTCTCTTGCTGCTGGTCTCTGTCAGGTAATTCCTTTTTTCACCAAAAACCCATTTTCTCTGCATTTTCTGTTCTGGGTTTTTAGTATTTTTTCATATCTTTAGATTTTTACTTGAAAATCTGTGTTTTTTTTTTTTTTTTGTTGCTATTGTTTTATTTGTATAATGACTTCTTACACAGTATGTGTAATTTTGCTTTACTTCAAAACGTAAGTTCTCTTTGCAGATTCTTTGGAATTATCAACCTCTCTAATATTATGGGTATTGAAGTCACAGAATTATTTCCCACTTTTTCAGTTGAAATTTAGGCTTTTCTTGAGAACTACAATACTTTAATATCAAAAGAAATATATATGGTGATGCTTCTGAAATTTGATCATGTAAAGCTGTGTATATATAGAAGCTGAATTTGGGTTTCTGGGTGTTTGTTTTTAATCTTCAGAAAGTGCAAAACGCTTTGCTTCAATCAGATGTTCAATCAAAAAATGATAGGCATAGAAGTCCTGTAACTGTGGCTGATTATGGTACGTTTCTGAAACTTTCTTTGCGCCTTCCTCTTAAGTTAATCACTGGTTATTCACACTACAATTTTTTTTTTGTAAATATGCATCTTGGATGTGAAATGTGTTTCCATTCCTTTCTTATCTGGGTAATTTACATGCCTCTTTCGTCTTGTTAGCATGATATTTGCAGTTTAGTTGTTACCTGCTTTTCCTTATTTGTTTTACTAGGGAATTTACAGAGTTATATGATGTTTTCCTAGCGGAATTAAGCAAAATTTTCTATTGGATGATTTTTTTTTTTTCTGGTGAATCAAAATGCCATAGTTCATCCAAAGTAAAGAATATTATAGTTGCTATATGTAGTGCTTTATTTTATGAGCATATCTCTAGTGTAATTACATTGCCCTGTAACCATGTTGCTTGGACTCGGGTGTGAGTGTCGGATACAGGTATGTGTCCGACACGGGTATTTTCAATTTGGAGGGTCGTATCCCCATACCCATGTCCAAATATGTATCAGACACGGGTACTTCAAGAAAAATAAAGAGTCGGAGCAACATAGCCCTGTAATACATTTGCCTGATCAATAGTCGCCTCCTGTTTTACCTCCCTCTAAGGTCATCTGCTCTTTCCATGCATATCAAAGTTTAGGGGAAATGTGATCATAACTTGTATTTGTTATTTATGTTTTCCTTATTATGTACTTGTTAGATGATGCATGTATGCAAACTGGTATGATGCTACAATTTTACGAAATTTGCTTTTTATTTTTACACTGCTTATCCATAAAAGATTCTGGTTTAAGTATTTTTTATATTATTGACCTCAGCATCTTTCAGCTTTTAGGTGGAAAATCTTAACTGATTACTAATATGTTTCCTTGACATTTTTAAAATTTTAAAATTTTCACCAGGCTCACAAGCACTGGTTAGTTTTGTGCTGCAGCAGGAATTTCCTGGTGAATTCTCATTAGTTGCCGAGGAGGTAAATCTCTGCTCTTCTGGAGAATAGTTTCAGGAACATTCATAAGCCATCTTCTTTTTTCCTTTAAACTGTAGAATTCTTTTTTCTTTTCCTTCTAAATAATGTTTTGGGTTCTCTTTAGGATTCTAAAGATCTTCGCAAGGATGATGCCCAGGAAATAGTAGAGCGCATTACCAAACTTGTGAATGATTCTCTAACTGATGGATCATACAGTGTTACTTTATCCACAGAAGATGTTCTCAAGGCCATAGACAGTGGCAAATCTGAAGGTGGTTTCCAAGGTCGACACTGGGTTTTGGATCCTGTAGATGGTACTAAAGGGTAAGCTCAAAAACTTAATATTTCACATGAATGATTTTGCTTAGTCATAAAGAAGTTGCTGTCTGATATAATAGTGATTTATGTTCACCAAGTGCATTATGCCTTATCCAACATGAGTAGTTTTAGGCTGCGTTTAGTATTGCCTCTGGCCGGAACGCTCGTTTTGACAGTCAAGCAATGCTAAACAATTAGCTTTTTTTTTTGTGAAAGCACTTTTTGAACGCTAGTTTTGAACCAAACCTAAAAGCTAGAAAAATGGGGTTTTTGTGGTTTGCAAACCATGGTTTGGGGAGAAAATTACCAAATACCCTTTCTATTAAAAAATTACGACAAAATTATCCGCTAGTTAATTTTGTTCATTTTTTGAATAAAATTATTCTTTTATTTTTCTAAGTATATAAAATTCTAAATTATTGATTTTTTTTTTTAACTTAAAATAAAAATATGAAGAGAATATAACTGTTTATTTTTTAATTTTAAAATAATTTAATTTTTTAATAAATTTTGAAAATTTTATTTTTGTATAAATTTGTATTATTAAGTCACACAATTATTTTTTATACATCTTAATAATTTACTAATATTAAAAATAATTTATTCTGTACTTTTAAATATTATGTCCTTTTTAGTCATTTTAATTACACACCGCAGTTTTTCACAGCAATGCCAAACACTAAAAAATTTCAAACCACACTTTTTCACAGCAATCTTTCACAGCACTTTTCAAACACATTTTTTCCAAACTGAGCTTTTTCAAACCGCAACAGCAATGCTAAACTAGGCCTTAGTCTACTTCGAACTTCACTCCTTAACTCAGCTATGATTAATACAGGGGGATGTTTAGATTTGCTCTGTATCTTCTGTTATTTAGTGCAGAAGGACTGATAGGAGAGAAAAAAAGGGGTACCTTAAGAATACTAGATGCAAGACAAACCATAATTCTCTCTTGGTTTTGCATGGCCTGACCTTTGAATTTAGTTCTTTAGAATTAAATGACTGGTCCTCAGCTTATTTATCCAATTATCTTCCTTTTATCTTTATTATATATGTCGTGTTTGTATTTATTTATAAGGTTAATGTGTAATTTGCCTCCTAAACTATACACTCTCTGTCGATTTGGTACTTAAAGAATAAAAATTCGCAATCAGATACGTGAACTTCAATTCTGTTCAGCACATTGCTCCATTGACCAACACCGTTAACATTAAGGTAATGTGGCCTAAAACCAACCAATATGATCTTGACACGTGACCAAAAATGCCATGTCAGATTTTTTAATTTAATTTTTTATTTTTTGAAAAAATAAATTTAGAAATTTAAAAAAATTAAAAAAAAAAAAAGACGGAAACAAGGAGAGAGAAGGGAAAGCCGAAAGAGCGGGAGGCGGAGGGTTGGCCGACAGCGAATTTGGCCGACCCAAAAGCTGCCTCTGGGTCAGCCAATGACACTAGCCAGTGACCCCTCCCCCCTTTCCATCCTCTATCCCTTTCTTTTTTTTTTTGAAAATTTCCTCTTTTTTTATAGTTTTTTTAGTTTCCAAATTATTTATTTTTTTAATTTCAAAAATAAAAATTTTAAGAAAAAAATAAAAAGTTTAACAAAAAATTATTTTAATTTATGATTTTTTTCCATTTTTTGATTTTTTTTACTTCTAAAAATATTCTTTTCATTTTTTTAATTTAAAATGATTTTTGCAAAAAATATAAAATAAAATAAAAATGACATGTGGCATTATTTTATTGGCTAATTTATGGCACTTATCATTTTGACTAACAGTGTTAATCAATGGTGCAGTATGCTAGATGGAACTAAAGTTCGAGTATTTGATTGCGAACTTTTATTATTTAGGTACCAAATTAACAGGTTTATAGTTCAGGGGGTAAATTATACATTAACCCTTTTTTTTTAATAATTTGCTCGGAAAGAAATAGCTGATCTTTTTTGTTTTGCTTATTTTCATCTTTGGACTTCTAAATAATGATCTCTGCCATTTTTCAGTTGCTAAAATGATCTTATATTCTACTTGTGTGTGCTTATGGACCAATTTTGATGAATTAGTATGTGTTCTGATATTTTACATTAGGTTTGTAAGGGGAGATCAATATGCAATAGCGTTGGCTTTGCTAGACGAAGGAAATGTTGTTTTGGGTGTGCTGGCTTGTCCAAATCTTCCACTAACTTCCATCAGTGGTGCTGATCGGCATTCTCCAAATAATCAAGTTGGTTGTCTTTTCTTTGCTGAAGTTGGTGGAGGAACTTATATGCAGCCACTTGACGGTTCTTCAACGGTGAAGGTTGTAAATGATTTATTATTATTATTTCATTGCTATTAATCTGAGTAAGTACTTGCAACTTATACATTTTTATGGGATTCAGGTGCAAGTAAGTGCTGTTGAAAATCCTGAAGAAGCATCATTCTTTGAGTCATATGAAGCAGCACATTCCATGCATGATTTATCTAGTTTAATTGCCCAAGTACTTTCTCTTTCTCTCTCTCTCTCTCTCTCTACATATATGTACACATTTTCAGTTTTATTTTTGGATAATGTACTGAAAACATTGAGATGTAAAATTGTAAACAGAAACTGGGCGTCAAAGCACCACCACTTAGGATGGATAGCCAGGTAAAGTATGGCGCTCTTTCCAGAGGAGATGGAGCCATATATCTACGTCTTCCTCGCAAAGGGTATCGAGAGAAAATATGGGATCATGCTGCTGGGTATATTGTTGTGACTGGTATGGATCAATATCTCTCTCGCTCTCTCTCTCTCAACTTAAGGTGTAGGGCAGGGATTTAAATTGCGACCGACGGACGCGTTTTCGGTCGCATCATGTTTATCGCGGTTGCGGACGTAACGAATGCTATTACGAGGTCAATTGCAGTGAATATCGACGACAAAGCCGAAATCGTAAAATAGTAGCCATAATGTCGTGTCGCGGCCGTTATTTAAACCCCTGGTGTAGGATAGGAATGTAATGGTTATTTATTAGGCTGCCATTGGTTTATTCTGCCCTTCACTGCCCTTATTGCGTTGGGCCCTCCCCTACCCACTCTTCCGTTTAATGCTTTTTATCAAATCTGTTTGCCATTAATCTTTTGCAGAAGCTGGGGGTGTGGTCACAGATGCTGCAGGGAACCCATTGGATTTTTCCACGGGAAAGTATCTTGATCTGGATACAGGCATAATTGTTTCCAATCAGAAGTTGATGCCATTACTTTTTAAGGCAGTTAGAGAATCCCTGGAGGAGAAAGCTTCATCCTTGTGATTCGTTTTACAGGCAGGGCTTTACCATTTCCTCATTTAAGCTTTTTTATTTCTTTAGCGGGGAACGAATTTGCTCTGTAAAACTGGTTGAAACTTGAATCATTTTATCGTTTTCCTCGTAATCCTTGTCAGTCATCGGTTCCCAATTTCTTCCCAATGCATGTAGGTACAGACGTAATTGAAAGCAGTCGGGAGAATATGCAGCACGAACTGCATGGGGAATTTGTGTACT
The DNA here is from genome assembly GCA_030761205.1 of Fremontodendron californicum. NCBI lineage: Eukaryota > Viridiplantae > Streptophyta > Magnoliopsida > Malvales > Malvaceae > Fremontodendron > Fremontodendron californicum. Next base: position 10,536,411 of record JAULJL010000037.1, read on the forward strand.
GAATCCAGAATTAGATCTAAAGATTTAAAGAAATTTATACATGACAAACTCCCACAAAGACATGTTCAATCTCTTACGCAATTGTTGATGATACAGTGAAATATGTATTTATGCTTGTTAGATCCATAATGAATAGCCATTTGTCTGCCTTTCCCATTATCAGCTTTGTTTCCAAAACACTGGTTTGCAAATTCTTGCAGGGTGAAACCACGCCATTATAAAACTCCTGGTTCCCTGTACTGCAAACCACTTCATTAACTTTATGATTCCATCAGTTACTTTTCAACCATGATGTGCTATGTTACTTGGACTCTGGTGTGAGTTCGGATATGGGTATGTATACGACATGAGTATGTTTGATTTATTTTAAGTTTTTCTATGTTTTTGGAGGGTTTCCATATTCATGTCCGAATATGCGCCGGACACGGTACTTCAAAAAAAAAATGAAGAGTTGGAACAACATAGATGATGCGAACGTTTAACTTCTCAACAGTTAGAATTAAATTAAATAAGCTGTCCTTATCCATTAGGTTGTACATGAGAAAAGTACATGCTTTGAACATAGGGGTTATAAAAACCAGATGTGGGATTGAACTAAATTCCTAAATGATTTAAGTTATGCTCTATCCATAGATGTGAAATGTGCTGCTTGAAGGGATTGTAAGGGATGCATATATGCCCATGTATGTTCTCTAATCTGAGGAAAAACAAATTCGAGGATTTAAATTTCGGTCGAGGATAAATTTTCAGTCGTATCGTGTTTATCGCGGTTGCGGACGTAATGCATGCTATCGTGATCAATTATGGTAAATATCGACACGGAGAGAGTTGAAACTGTAAAATAATAACTGTAATATCGCATTATGAATTTGTGATTGTTATTTAAATCCTTGATCTAAAGTAAGTGCTGCTGCTGATGCGGTGTTTATGGCCTCTTCTTCAATTGTGGTCGCATAGAAGGAAATTCTTCCTTGCCTTTGAGCTTCATAGAATATGGTATCCAAAGTTTGGAGAGTAACCATGTTGCTGTACATTTTAACAGCAATTTCCTCAATGACCTAATTTAATATGTAAACCATAAGATTCCTTTCTGCTGACAATGATGCATTTAAACGGAAATGAAAAGGAAATGACTGTTTCAGGAAGTAAAATGAGGGCAGGTATTTACCTGTATAAAGTTGCTTTGCCTAATTAGCTGACCCTTATCATCAAGTACTCGGTAGCAGCGAGCACGAATTTAAATAGTGGCCGCAATGCGATGTTACAATTGTTATTTTGCAATTTCGACTCTTTTCGTTGTTGATGTTCACGATCGATGTTTACTGTAATTAACCATGATAGCATTTATTAAGTCGCAATCGCAAAAAACGCGTATGTGATCGCAATTTAAATCGCTGACAACGGATATGCACATTGGGAGATTCAGATATAAAATATAACCTTTCCTCATGAAAAATCCAAGACCTTCCATAAAAAAGACCTGGTGAGGATTAATAAATGTATCTAAATGAATGTACAACCATGCGCAAGGGTTTGCAAGAGATTATATAACTAATAAATGTACTCGACATTTGGAATTAAATTGAAGAAATCATGGTTTTCAGAAGAAGAAGAGGAATACCTCTATCCTATTCATGGAATTAAATATTCAAAGTTATCAAGATGTTGAGTGAAAGGTATAGAAAAAAGGTCTTAACAGAGATTTAAATTGCGATAGCAGACGAGTTTTCGGTCGCGCCGAGAAAATTAAAACTGAAAAATTAGTCTATCAACTGGAAAAGCTCATAAAGGAGTAGTAGAAAATAGTGCCCGCAATTAGTATATCCTTTGCCTTTCAGTCATTGCTACTGCAGAGCAAGTGCTATAACTCTCATAATTAGAAACAACAAATCCAAGAAACTTAAACAGCATTAATACATTTTTAATACATTCTTCACTAAATAAATGTAAGGACAACTCAAAATTAAAAGTAAAAAAAAAAATCTCCCAAAGATAATCTCCATAATAGTATTAAACTGATCAATAGCAGACATAAAACAATTACGAACCTGATTGTCTTCACCAAAGACATAAGCAAATTGTTTTTCAAATATGGTGGATTTAAAACGTTGAAATACGAAAATGGCACCTTTTTATTGGAATTTGAATATGGGTTTTTGAGTGGTGGAGCAAATGGAGAAGTAGCGGTTAATGGAAGGAAATGGCAATGGTTGTTGTGGTTCAACAAGAACCATGGCAATGGCATTGACATACCTGAAGTAGTGGTCCTAATGCTCTATTTCCTCAACTGCTTAATAATGATAATGATCATACCTGATGATCGTAAAGAATAAACGGATATTCCAAGGTTTTTCTACCACAGATCCTTCTTCATCTCTATATTCATTTTACTACTAATAAAATATTCTAATTCACCCCACCTATTATGAGAGTTAAAGAAGAACAAGTTCAATTATCAAAGAATTACATGATATAGCAATGATCAGGAAATCAGGAAATGTTGGCCAAGCCATAGCTGTGGTTGGCACGTGATATCATGATGTGCACAACATTTTGCTTCTTTCCAAATTGCTTAAATAAACCTAAAAAATAATCTATCACTAAAGCAAGAAAAAAAGAAAAGAAATGTAAAAATGGAAGAGGATCAAGCGTAGTAACAGTGAATTTGTAAGAAGAAAAGGATTTCAAGATAAGAGTTTAAGATCTTGGCTCTTTCAAAACATGATTTGGAAGATGGATTAAAGCAAACACAGAAGATGAACCAAATGAATCGGTTACGAGAAAAAACAAAAATTCGCAAAATCCATAATAAGTTTGCAGCTAAATTTAAAGTTTAACCAAATTAGTATATTTTTCAATTATCTAAAATAGAAGTTGTGTTAATAAATTCATTATAATTGATATGATGAGAGGAAACAAATAAGCCAAGGTAATGTCTAAACACAAAGTTAAGAACAAGGTATATATAGCATGGCATTCTGGTTATTTTTTTTTTTAAATTTTTCTTACAAAAAAAGATATAAGGTTAATTGTCTTTTTCTTACAAAAACCAGGCGTGAAAACTCTATTTGGTTTAATTGTTTTCACTTCTAGAATGATTAGCCTCCACTGTTATACATGGATAAAACCAAAAAAGTTGCACAAAACCACAAAAAAAAAAAAAAAATGACATTTAGAAGTAGATGCAGAATGAGATTTCTAGCAAGCTTTTTTTTCCCTCGCACTCCCAGTTCCTTCAATGGTTCAAAAGAATAAGTATGTACTCGAGGAAGTCTCATTATCTTAAAATGTCTACCTCTATTCTCAAAATTTTGTAATATATATTTTTACCTGAATTCTGTAGAGAGAATAATATCACATGTATGGTAAAGATACCGTCACATGTACGATAAAAATAGCACCATGTGTTTTAATATGTAAAATTATGTTTAATAAAAAAAAAAACTAATATTGACAATATAATCCTATTTTGCCATCAATTCCTCAATTTTTAATTATCTATAACTTCACTATTTTTTTTTTTATTTACTAACATCGATCATTTGATTTGGATTTCTTTTTCAAATAAAATTTTATATTATTTTTCGATGAAACTTTATAGGGATAATATCATAAATGATCTCTGAAGTTTATCAAATTTGTCAATATTGTACATTTACTTTAAAAATTTCGATTTTGATACTTAAAGTTTTGCTCCGTATTAATGTAGTACTTGTTAATAACACCGTTAGTTTTTTTAAATGACGTGGTTTGGATCCAATAAAGAATTAACAGGTGGCATTTTAATGTCACGTTATAATTACACGCCAGCCACTTTATTGCCCACCTGTTCTATAAAAAAAATCAAAATTAAACCAAAAGAAAGTAAATAAAACCATTTCGAAAAAAAATAATCAAAAGACACTAGATATTTTGTAAAAAAAGAAGAAGAACTTGAAACCTTCATCTATTCTCAAATTGAAACAAACCCCAAAACCTTTCAAAACAGAAAGAAGGAAATCGAAGCTGTGAGTAAACCATCAAAATCCCAAATCGATTCAAAATAAACAAGTAATTCGATTGGGTTATTTTCTCGTGGGTAGTAGATTCGATTGTTTGTTCTCGTCGTCAGTGAAATTCGAGGGATTTTCGAGAGATTTTCGTAATTGCAGAGATTGAACTGAGTTTGCAAAGTGAAACTCGAGGGATTTTCGTAAGTACCTTTATTGATTTTGTCAGTAAAATTTCCCAAATTCTCAAGTTGTATTTGTTGATTTTTACAAATGTGGTTTTTGGTGTTTGAGATATATAATGTATTAAGTTTTGTTGTATTTTTGGTCAAATTTGTTTGTTTAAAATGTCATTGCTCTGCTCGATTTGTCTACAAGTTGAATGTGATATTTTGTTTGCATGTGAAATATGGTATTTTATAAATTTTGTTTTAGTTGTTGTTGGCTTTAGGGTTTGGTTTTCCATATAGATCCTTGATTCTTCTATCGTCTTTATCTACCTTTTTTTTTTTTTTTTTTTTTTATGTTGCATCAGTCCTTGATTCTTTTGTCATCTTTTAGGTTTAATATATTCTTATTATAGTTTGTATTTGATGTACCTCATTAATGAGTAAAACAAAAAATAATGAAGGACTTATAAATAAATATTGATGAGATGTCTTATTTTTTTCTATATCGGTTTTTATATTTATTTTTAAGTCCATTATTTTTTGTTTTACTCATTAATGAGGTGTCTTGTTGTGATTCACTGACAGTGTATAATACTTATACACTGTCAGTGCATCAAATATAAACTCTTTTTTATTATTGTGGTCATCATGCAATGAAAAACGGCTTTTATAAAGCTGCATTTATACATGCATTTGGGTGAAACTTTTGTGGAAAACCCAAAAGTATCCTATGTTGGTGGGGATGTTGATGTATGGGATATTGACCCTGATGTATCATAGGGGGCCTTGTGTGATATGGTTGATGAGCTAGGGTATGGATCTGTTAAAATATTTTATTATTGACACCAGGTTTTGAGTTTGATGATGGGTTAGTGTTGCTTTTTTGAGAATGATAGGACATATGATGGAAGAGAGATACATATTTATGTGGAACATGAGATTGATGTACCAGAAGTGGTTAAGGATATTATTGGATTGCCATGTCAGGAAAATAATGAGAAAGGGGAAGAAAATAGCAATGTAGACGAATCTAATGTGCAAACTAGTTGTCGTAAGGACATTAATGGTGGCATGAGGCTTGTAGGGTTGGAGGCTGCGGGTGTGCATACAGGTAGGATAGCAACCGGGATAGTTGAGGAGTTAGGCATTACTGTATGAGGGTTAGAGATTATGGGGGCATCATGGGGCCAGCTAGTATGGACCAACATGGGAAAAGGGTAGCCCATGAGGCTTTGGTAATAGATTGTTGGGTACAGTAACCATGAGCCAAAAGGTATTTGTGCTTGTAGAAAGGGATTTGCATGCTCAATATGTTGAGCTGCATGGTATTGTACAGGAGTTGGTGAAGATTTTGGGAGGTGAATAAGTTGGTTCCAACAGTTATATGGGGATTTGATGGCAGAATGGTAAAGAAAGGAGTAATGTCGAATGGAACAAATGGTGTTACCGTTGTCATGGTTTGAGAGTGTGGCAGAGACATAGCTGGCCGTTCTCACAAATGATGCCAAATGTTGATGGTCTTTGGAGATGAAGCTGAGTAGATCTCTGGAGGTTGTCAGGTGAAAGTTGTGGAGAAGTCTGCAAGGATAGAAAATGAATGTTAGAGGGAAACGGAGTTGGATTTCACGTGCTCTGATGTCTAAGTTAGTGAAATATCAAAGAGTGTTTAAAGAACATAAAGAATAAACAGGTTTATGGCAGAAGGTTTTGGTGTTCTCTTACATAGAATCAGCCTAATTTACTTCATCTATTTATAATTGACTGTGGCCTGTGCTATATGCTTGTGAGTTTGACAGGTATAGACCAAGTATTTTTAGTGTTTGGAGTTGCTGGATAATTGTGAGTCCATCAAATGTCATATTTGTAGAGATCCATCTAGGCAGGCTGAAGAAGGGTCCAACATAAATTATAAATTAGTTGTGCACTCAGATTTTTCTCTGACTTTGAATTTGAACGTTTTCCACACCGGCAAACAGTAAATATCTTTCGTAGATACTTCGCTTTGGTAGTTGACCTCAAAAAAATGACAACAAAAATCATGCTTCCCTTCGAAACAAATTTGCCTTCGTACTCGTATCCCTCGCATCAATTCAAAACTCCAATTCTCGCAGTCCTTAACAGAGTCATGATGCTTGACCGCCAACACTGCCTTGCCAGAAACCAAGTTTCTTCACTCAATCCAGCTTACCAAATATGATGGAATAGGAGATGTTGAATTTGATTTCTGAAGCGCACGTGAAACCTGGTATTACGACACCTTTCAACAACTTAGATGGCTGCGAAATTGAATTTCAAGTTCAAGCTTTGCGATTGCTCCTCGCAGTTGTGGGGAGCCAAAAAGGTGGCAGGCTTCTCCTTTGCTTTTGAACAGCCATTATTACAGTAATATTTCCCCTACAACGCGAAAACAAGCAATCGAAGAAGGTAGGAAAGAAAACTCATGGAGATTGTTCATAACATGCCGAGGTCTCTACGAGCTTTGTTTGAAAGATAATAGTTAATGAGCAACATGGCGAGGCGGTCAAAGTTAATGTTGTTTCTGAAGATAAAAGCTTTCATTTCGAAACAAAGACTCCAATGAAGATGCAAAAAAAAAAAAAAAAAAAAAAAAAAGAAAAGGAAGAAAAGAAAAGTAGGTCCGATATCCAGAACTGGAAGTACGGATGCTGATAGTTTCTTAATAAAGAATTTTTTTCCCAAGTTCAGTAAGTTTCAAGAAGAAATCAACAACTGAAAATAAACTCCAAGGTTTCCTCAAGTCCATCTTGTGAGGGATCCAAGAAGCCGGTAGATAAGCAAAGGTGGATTAAAAGGATTTTCTTCTGAAGGAATCATGAAAACTGAGAAGATAGCAAACAACATTCATAGCAATAACAGCAGTACAAGCAGGCATTTCTTTCTGTTTTTCTATTTTTATTTAGGCTAGGTATTTCTGAAAATTTATGTCTTTAAGAAGAAAAAAAATTTCTGAAAATAACATGCATCTTAATTTGAATCCTAATAGTAGAAAATTAGCTTTTTTATTTTTATTATTTTTGGTGGTTAAGAAAAGGCAAGTTGCACCATAAAGGTAAAAAAATAATAAATAAAAAAAAGAACAGAATAGATTGCACAATATCAATAGCTAGCTTGTTGAATTAAAAAGTAGGAATGAACATTAGTCGGTTTAAATTGATTAAACCGACCAAAGCGACTCTATTCGGTTAATTCGAGTCGATTTGTTCTGTTTGAAATATTAATCTATTAGTTTTTTTCAATTTAAGCAATTAATTCGATTGATTATCGGGTTTAAGATTTGATAACCGAACAAACCGACCATAATTAAAATTTTGTACATAAAGATCGATCCGGATCGATCCTTTAACTTTTTGAATTAAATTTTTTAACTTAATACGCATAATGATCGACTCCCAACTAACCGATCGACTTATTTTGATTCGGTTTTAAGGTTTCGGTTGTCGATTTTTTCGATTTTTAGAATTTTAAAACTGAATCGAACAAATGCTCACCCCTACTAAAAAGCATTGGGCACAACTATTAATCTATCATGATACATGCAGGCCAGGTGTCACGTCCACACCAACCTGCAAGGTATTGTCCGCTTCGGCCTATTGGACCTCACGGTTTGTCCACAAAAGGCGCCTCACAGGTTGAATATGATGTGAACACTTATATACCCAGTCGGACTCTAGTACACAGCCGATGTGGGATTCACGACTCCTCTCTAGGACCATGACATCCTCCCCCACTCTAATGAGGGCCCACTATCCTCAATGGCACATCGCTAGTACCCCAGAGCCGACTCTGATACCAAATGTCACGGTCCACACCAACTTGCAAAGTATTGTTCGCTTCGGCCTAATTGGGTCTCACGATTTTGTCCACAAAAGGCACCTCACAGGTTGAATATGGTTTGAACACTTATATATCCAGTCGAACTCTAATACACAATCAATGTGAAATTCATGGCTCCTCTCTACGATCATGACACCAGGTTTGCTAACAGAAGTTCCTTGCCTAGCTGCTGGCTATTCTTCCTTTTCAAGAAAAGCAAAGCCAAGGGACAAGGAGATTTCATCATCTGAATGAGAACAAAGCTGTAGCAAATCTGCTATTAATAGCTTTAGAGATAACAGAACAAGTAAGCAGACAGTTTTAACAAGTCATTAGTCTCAAGTGGACACCCCACCCGTAAAAACTAAGAATTTGAGACTCAAGGCCTCGGGTTTGAATCTTAACATGGAAGGCAGAGATTTCTAAACAAAAAAAAGAATGATATTGACTTAGTTTTACTGCTTTTGCTACTTCCGAATTTCCTATGTGTAAAATTGAAATCTTTAATGGGTCAAATATGCATGTCTTCTGGTACAATAAATAGCAAGTTTAAGTCAACAAAACCTGATCAAAGAATTAAAAGATACTAATATGTACAAGCCTGTGCATGAAATGAGGCAGAGTATCTACATTTTTCATGAGCACAAGTTTTTATGGTAACATAACTGAGATTTACATTTGGTACACAAAATACAGCAGGAGACTAGCAACGCAGCAAACAGCTCTAAAATCTATGTTGCTCCGACTCTATTTTTTTTGAAATATCCGTACCCGACACATATCCGGACATGGGTATAGGTATATGATCCCCAAGGACCCTCCAAATACATGGAAAAACTTAGAATAAATCAAACATACCCGTGTCTGACACTGACACCCGAGTTTGAATAACATAACCTAAAATTAAAAGCTTCTTCTTTTCCCTTAAATGTGAAAACATTACCCTTGTATAGTAAATGAAAAAGGCAATGTTAGTCGGATTGTAAGATTTGCTGTATGATATACCATACTTGACAAGAGGGCATTATCTTCTAGCCATCTTTGTAATTTTCACTATCCTGCAAAATGACACCCCTCACTTTTGCCCTGTCAACACCAAATTTTAAGTCATTGGTATCAACAAATTCAATGGTATTATTTCTCATTATAAAAATGCTGAAAAATACCTGCGATATGCTGGTACAACACGTTTAGTCACTTTTGTTGGGCCAGGATCCCGAGCTGCCTGTTTGTCTGGTTGTCCAGTTGGAAAAGAGACAAAAAGGAGGGGGGAAAACAGTTACTCGTGAAACTAATTCCATGAAGCTCAAACTTAAGAATACCAAAAAAAAAAAAAAAAAAAAAAAACAGAAAATTAAGAAAGTCAAACTATTTCTATAATTTTAGCATACAGAGTCGGAGAAAGGACAAACTCGCAAAGATTTGGAAAGTACAAAAGACCATTAACTGAAAGAAAGTGAGAGATGCCTACCCTCTCCTCCCCCCTTTGAACAATCAATAAAATTCATTGGTTTCTAATCAATACTTAGCTACTATATGGAAGCCTTATTATTCATGTTTTACTAATTTTACAGTCCACAATTACATTTCTTCGACAAAGTATCTCGGTAATTATTGATTTGATTATATAAGCTTCCTTCAAATTTGGAAGCCAATTTGATTGCAAACCTACTATCCAGTTTCTTTCTTTCTTTTTCGATAAAGAAACCTACTGTCCAGATTCCCTTGGAAAATAATCTCAACATTTTCAAAAAAACAAACTAAATCATATTATAATAAGTTCATTGCTAAATTGAAGATGGAAAGTTAACACATGAACCCTGAAAAAAATAACAAAAGCTTCTTGCAGAAGTAAATATGACATGTACCTGGGGAATTTTGGCCATTTGTCATTAGAGGAACAGAAACATCTGCTTTGTCAAAGGAATTCATCGTCTTTTGTAACTTGTGCCTCTTTGAATTTAGCTCCAGTTGGCTCTGAACGCTTTCATTCTTTTCCTGGTAAATAGAAAGATAATTTACAATAATTTCATTCATTGTAGCTGCATAGTTATGAACTTTATAAAGTACTAATAAAAACACAAATACATATATATATATTCTTTGAATGTCTGGTAAAGTAGATGTGATACTATCATACTTTCAGTGGTACTTGAGTACAAAGATAGCAATATAAGCCAGCTTAAAAACACAATTGCTACCAGATGGATAGCTTACTCAGAAACCCAAAATATCCCTATCTTTGCTAAAGTATAGCAAAACCACAAAGGATTATATTCCAAAAAGAGGATTCCTAGAAAGTGGCATGCATACCTTTTCAGCTGATATAACTTTTGTCAACTGTAAACAGCGCTCTCGTTCTAAGAGAAAAACAAGAAGGAAACAACAATTAATTCCAGAATGAGAGATACCATACCACCCCACCAAAAAAAGACATCTATTTTTTTTAACCAAAGGTTAAAAAAAATTGATTAGAAAAGAAAACAATTTGTGTAACCAATCGGAAACAATAATATGTCTCAATACATTTCTAATAGTATTTACCTTAAGAAAATTTAAATAATGTGCATATACTTGCTAACAGATGTGAGATTTTCAAAGGGTTAAAGAACATAAATTATTATTATATAGATATTTGCAAATATTAAGAGTTTCTTTGGAATATGTAAGCCCTTAGAGATGAAGCATTTGTTGTTGAACACGGGGTCAAAACAACTTACCTTAATGAGGTCTACATAATGGAGACTCCTAACTTTCAACATATTATGTAACAATTGTTGGACGCTTTTGAATTTTATGTGCAAGACACTTAAATTCTTGAAATTAATAGAAAACTTTGTCAAACAGGTAAAATACATGTCTCAGACACATACCTTTGTCCAAGACAAAACCCTGAGGCCTGTAGCTAAACTGAGTTTCAACTTTCAAGCAAAGGTCAAACCATGATGTCCACATAATGCAACATGTGTGTGTGTGTGTGTGTAAATTAGTAAGTACTAAATAGTAAATACAAGTGTAACTAATAAATAATTTTCTTATTTAGGCTTAATTTGTATATATTTGTAAATCAGGGGAAGTCAATAATATCCAGGCAAAACTGATTTATACATAGATATTAAGAGTATAAAACAGAAGAAATAGGTCAGTTGGCTCCATGGCTTATTAGCTTCTCTTTTGAAGGGGTTCAAATCCCAGAAACTTCACTTTTTAAAATTGACAATAAACACCCAGCTGGTTTTTACAAGACGTGGCTGTAAGTATTTCATCTAAAATAGACATTGTGAAGAAATATGCGGTTGTAAGTATGGAATTTGCACATAGAAAAAAGCACTTTCGCTACCAAAAAAAATCTCCATTGAGAAGATACCATACAGATAAGGTTTCCTCATATGGTGGCATTTCAAAAAGTGCCATAATGATCATCTTGGCAACTTACATAATCAGCATATCCTACCTGGTTGCCATAATAATGGGTTTTGAGGGAAAAAGAGAACTTTTCCTACCACCAAGCATCTTCCTACATTCTATAGTGGGACAACCCCTACCTACAAGTCTACAACATCAGCCTGACAGTTAATTCCCCAAACTAATAACCCCTTAAAAACCAGACAATTTGAGAAGCTTGCAGATTAGATTTGGACATCAATTTGCAGCACCAAATCTGAAACTCTTCTGCAACAATGTTTTGAGCAATGACACAAGAGCCAAAGTCCAACACAAGAAAAGACAGCACATTCTGTTACGAAAATGAATTCACCACCTAGCCAAAAACCTTTAAATTAACTGATAATAGAAGTTGTGAAAATTAAACATCAAATGATTATTCCTTTTTTTTTTTTATAACTAAACAATAAAAGTCAGTTACTAAGAGTCACTGCAAGAGTTTTTTTTTTCTTTTTTCCAATGGTGTTGGCAAAACAAGGAACATTTTAATATGTAATACACCTCAAAATTATAACAAATAGTATAGGATTATTAAGACTCAAGAGAGCAACATCAAGAAACTGCTATAAATTTGCTTACAGAAAAGATAGAAGAGAAAATGAAAAGCAATTCCAAGAATGAGCAAAGAGAATAGGACCTTGCGTAAATAGATATTGCAAGCCTTGAAATGCTTTAAAAAGTTCCAGCGAAAGATTAGCCATAGCATCAGAAGCAGCAGAACCAGTGAGTTTGGTGAGAGAAAAGGAAATCCGAGGCATTCCTTTTGATTTTTGAGCAACTAACTTTGCAGATTTAGTATCTGAATCACAGAAAGAACAAATATCAATACAATTGAATTTTGTTTGTGCTATAATTCTTTTTTCTTATATCCAAAAGGGTTACATTTGAAATGTAATACATTGACAAAGTAAAAATCAAAACAGAATAATTCACTCCTCTAAGTCTACAACTTTTTCATCCTCCCATCCAAGCAAAGCCTAAGGAGCCAATTTGGCTCAATTGGAGTTTCAATATATGAAAATTATTTAGAACTCATTTACGAGGGCAAGTGTGGTGGGGAGCCCTTCCCACTGCACTGGCCCATGCTTTCAAAGGGGCTTTAAAGGGATAAATATCAAATTTGCCACTATACTATTGCTCAATGTTAAATTTTAACATTGCACTTCAATTCTGTTGAATCGTACTTATGGTTGATTTTTGGACAAAAATTAACAGCATAATGCATATGAGATCACAACCATTATCTTAGGTACTTTTGATGAACTAGTAGTATAAAATTGAAAAAAAAAAACAAAAACTTGGCAATAAAAAATATAACTAAGAAAATGCTGTGTCAATAATTGGCACTGTATATTTTTGTCCAGTGAAATTCCATGTCATAATTTATATTTCTCCAAAAACCTATCTAAAGTGTGTAAACCGAATATACACCGCCAAATATTCTTTCATCATTTTTTTTTTTTTTCAAAAAATTAATCAAATAAAAATATGGTTAAAAATTACAAAACAATTGAAATACATAGGCAAATTTCAACATTAAGTCATAGCATAGTGGCAAATTTGGTTCTTATCCCTTATCTAAAATAGCTAATTTGGGCAACTAGAAACTCATATTTAGCTGCTAGAGCAAGAGCTAAAGATCAACATTGCAGTTTCGCAGATAGTAAAACAGAACAAATAAAAAAGAACATTATTGGTTACCACTTGAGTCGGGCAGTGCGTCCAAGAGAAGCTTTACATCTTCAGATTTAATGGAGGCTACCAGATAGTGAATGAAGTCAGACCAAGAGCCGCCTATTCCAACACTGTCCCTCTGCACATGAACAGATTATTAACAAAATAATAATGATAATAACAATAATAAACCCATCAAAGCAAACCAAGTAAAGAAGAAGAAGACCATGTCTTCAAGCTGCAAAACGGAGCGTACGGACTCCCAAGTGGTGTCGCGGAAATCAGAGACGTAAATCCTTAGATGAGATGAATCCGGAGAATGAACGTAGAACAAGAAACCGCTTGATTGACCCAAACCCGAACATGAACCCGCCCATTCGACCTTGGGTTCGCCGAATATGGGCTCAAATTCTTCCAACACCGCTGGCATGTCGGTGACAATAAATGACTAGAGAGGAAGGGTTAGGTTTGGGAATTCTCGAAAAGGTTTTATTTTGTTTGTTAATCAAAGAAAATGTAGGAAACTGGAAAACAGAAGAGATTTTAAAATTTTGAATCCTCAATAGTCAATACTCATAAGTTCGTTAATTACCACCAACCACTTGCCTAGCATAAGCGGTAAATGAATAAAGCTTTTGATCGGTTCGTAAAAAAGTTCATATCAAGTTAAATAAATAATTATAAATAAAATTTTAACATTCGTTTATTTAAATAAATCAAATTCAAATAAGATTAGATCGTTTAAAGTTTGTTTAAAATTAATTTATTATTCGATTATAATATAATTGATAATAATATTGTTATTATGTGTATTTTATTTTATTATTTATAATATAATTAATAATATTTGAGTTTTATTATTTTATATTTTATATTTAATAATATTTATGTTTTATTATTTTATATTAATAATATTTGTATTTTATTATTTTGTATTTAATAATATTTAAATTTGACTCATTTGTTTATTTGTTTGTTTATTTAAAATTTTTTTGTTTATTGTTCATGAACAGATTTTTAATTGTTAGCAAACATGTTCGATTATATGTTCGTTTAATGTTTGCGAGCAAGTTCATTTAATTAAACGAACAGAGCTCGAGCATACCCAATTTTAAACAAACCGAGCTCAAACACAATTTTAAAAATACTTAATGAATACGAACCGAACACAAACAGACTCAGAAATAAATAATTGAACATAAACAAAGATCTATTCGTTCAAGCTCGGTTCATTTACAACTCTAACTTCCCAGTTTACATCCAATCAAACACAGGAAAAAAAATAGTAAAAATTAAAAAAGGTCTCTATTCTTTTATAAGCTATACAAAATAGAACCAAATTAAAAGTCGTCTAGATGGAATCAAATCTAATAATGGTAATGAATTATTACTATCCGAATATGCATGCAGTTTAAAAAACAATATCCGTCAGATATCGAAATTAGCTAAATATCCAAATTTATTATATCAATTTTTTAAACATATATATAGTTAAACAAGAATAATATATGTAACTGGATATCTGATTCGGATATCTGAATTCGTTATTCGTATAAATAAAGCAAATTCGGATATCCGACACTATCCGAACCAAAACCAAAGTGGATTCGAATAATGGATATCCAATGGTTCATATCTGAATCCACTCCAAATCAGCTGGGGATAGTAAATTTAATATCTGAATCTGTAAAAAAGGAATCAGATAGTTGATACACAAAATAATGTATCTATTATATCATTGCACTAAGTTATGATTGTAATTGTGTATAGTAGTAAACAAGGATTGAATCCACAGAGATTGTTCTTAATTTATATGCTATTGATTCTAATCTAATATGATTAAATACCTAATCTAAACTTGAGGGGTTGTTTTTGGAGATGTAAAGAAAATAACAAAATTTAAAAGATAAACTAAAATTTGAAGAAATAGAAATTTAAATATAACAAATAATAATAATGATGAAAAGTATGATTAAGAAATCATTTTCCACCACTAAACATGAAATATAGTCAATAATCAGAATTATCTTTCACTCTCTCTTCTAAATTTAATAACTCTAAGACAATACACAAGTGGGATTGTCTCGAATCTTTTCTTACTGTGTCGTTGGGAAAAAGAACAAGTGCTTTTACCCAATCTCTTTTCAATGAACAACCAAGGATAAGCTCTCTAAATTTAATTCAATGAAAGCATTCAATCTAGAATGATAGATTATATCAAGCAATAAACACACACAAGCGAGGTTTATTTAACTTGAGTCATACTCTACATTGTATCGAACGAAAATATCCCATAATCATTGATAACAATTTGCTACTTATGTTTAGGAATCTTGACAATTACGGATCAAAACACTAAACTAGCAATTAAATCACTATAATATTCATCTAGTTGCGCACCTAAATAAACAAGATAGCAATTTATGACATGCAATCAGTAGAATATAACAAATTCAAAAAAGAGTTGAAAGACAATCTGAAATTTATTTACTAACAATCATGTTTAGGGCTTTGAAATCACCCTTAACCACAAGAAGAATTTAATTACACATACTTGAAGTCTTCAATAAAATATTCATAAGAAAATTAAAACAAAACAAGAAAGAAAAGAAAGAAAGAAGAAACTCTTTTATGGTGGCTAGTTGCAATCTCCTTCTTCTTCCTCTTGATCTCCTCTTCTTTTTCTCCTCTTGATCCCTCCTTGTTCTCCTCCTCCTGTTCTCTTTATTTTGTCTTCCAAGACTCCTCAAAAGATGTTTAATTTGTGGCTCAAAAGATCCTTTTTATAGAGTTTGAAAACCCTGAGAACTATTTCTTCCCGCACAAGTAACATTGGGGCTTTAGAATTTTGGTTAAGGAAAGTCACCTGGAGCCGCGGCGCTGGGCGCTCGACCTAGGATATGTTGGTGTAAGCCCTACAAGCCAATCTAGTTAGGCTTGTAAAACACTAGTTATATATTCATGTATTGCACATTATAGTTTATTAATTATAATTGAGGTATTTATTTATCCATAAGTATTGTTATAATTGTTATAAATGACTTGTGAAGATAAAGCCAATGAGATACAATGGCATTGCAAAGGAATTGTAAGGTGTTACAATTATGAGGATCCTTATGCATCAATACCGTGTTTCTAAACTGTTCCTGGTCATTGTATTGTCAAGACAGGGCATTGACAATGCTAAAAAACTGACATATGTTAAGCTTTCATGCACTTGATGCATGCAACTGATCTCATAGGTTGAAAGTATAGAGATACTTGGGGATAACATATGGGTGCTTGTTAGTTGAACAAGTTCACTGAACATGACCCGCTATGAGAGTTCCATTTGGTATTTCACTCAAGTATCTATGGTAAATACTCTCATGTGTCAATAGTGTAAGTAATCCTTTGACTTGTGACACCAGGTCATCTTGTATGTGAATTGTCATACTTAGATTTCATCACTAACGGGTCCCAATCACGAGGATGCTTATGGTAGGGTGTTATTGGGTATGACATGAAGCATATGAAGATGAATGAGTGGTCCAGAGAGGATTCATCACCCCAAGTGATTAAGGGGACATATCTCACATGTATCTGGCTTATATTAACTTATGGAAGTCCTTGGCCAAGGCAATACTTAAGGAGTTAATAATAAAGCTGCAGATCTAATATGGAATGGGTTAAGAGTAGACACTGAACCATGCTCTTTCCTATCTCGGGATATTTGATGAAGGGATCGAATTACACAGACATATTGTACACGAAAGGCTAATCGAAGCTTGATGACTCTCTTGGCATTTGGGTGGTCATGATGCATTGCTAGATGCCGCTCATGATCTATAAATATATAGAGGAAATTCTTAATTGAATTTATAATATTTATTGCCAACATGTTAAGGGCCTAATGGGTCACACATAAAAGGTGATTAATGAAATTAAAATGAGATTGGGCCAGATTAAATATTCATTAAGTAAAGTGGGCCTAATGTGAATATTTAATAATATATGTATAAGGGCTTTAGTGCAATAAGTCCAAGAGTTGGCATACACTAAACCTAGTAATATATATACACCTCTTATCTTGTTGCCGCCTCCCTAATGCAAGCTAGTAATATATATACACCTGAAAATCGGTGCCTTACCCTCCTTTGTGTGTGGTTCGGTCTAATAGCTTAAGAGAAGAGAGAATACAATTCTTTCGTTTTCTTGAGGTTAACTAAGAAATAGGAGGAAGGTTTTGATGGAGACTCAATTAAGAGTTGTAAACCCAAGTGCAGGTTATGTTCAAGTAATAAATTCTCGGGTGTCCGAGGTCGAACCACAGGGAAGCGTATTAGTAAGTATAAGTTTATAAATATATAAGAAAAAGAAAGTAAACAAGATATTAGGGAATCAACAACAAAACAAGATAAACAATATATTAGAGAACAAAATAAACAAAATAAAATAAAATAAATTAAACAAGATATAAAAACAATAAGAAAAGATGTTGAGGTTAGAGAATCCACTCTTGGTGTTATGCTAAGATTAATCTTGTTTTATTACACAATTGAAATTCACACATAAGGGAGATTCCAATCGGAAGGTTTAGCAATTCAGTCCAAATTGTCCAACGTCCATAGCATATGATATTATGTTCATTTGGTGTCCTCAAAACTCACAAAAAGAGTCCAAGCATTCCTTATGCCAAGGTATATGTCTACAACAAATCAAGGTTATGAAACCAAGCATTTACTGTGCCATTTTCATTGTCAATAATGAATCAAGATCCCTACTTTGCAAGTATGATTTTAAACCAAAAGAAAATATTATCTATACTAGTGTTTATAAATGATGATTCATTTTAGCTCATGTTTAAGAGACTAACCTTAGCATTTACCAAGAGCTTCACCTCATCACCTCAACAATATGATTAGCAACACATAAATGGCTAATATCCTACCAATCTATCCATCCTCCAATACTCATCCAAGGCCCTCTATTTATACACATTTTGGAGAGCTAAATGACAAGAGACAAGCTTTATAAATTTCAAAGGTAGGTATAATAGGTGGGTGCATTTTTCTAACAATTTTCGTCATATTGTATGACAATTCTGATCAGCCAGCTTGATGGTCGATTTTGTCAATGTTGGAGGCTCGATCTGATCAAATGGTCTTCTAGAAAACTATACCCCTATCAGTTACGGATCCATAGCCGTTGGAATCAGATCATTTGCTCATGTGGATCGGAAGATATGGTCAAAATACCAAAACAGGTCAGCACAGACGTCATTGCACATCAGCCAACTTGATGGTTGATTTCGGTAGGGAAAACGACTCCGTTTCAAGAAGTGTAAAACATGAAAAAGATAGATATGCCTCTTAACTATGCACGGTTAAAATTTCAGCCTTATTGCTTCAGTGAAACTCCAGATATAGCTGATATGGCAAAAGGTGTCGGAACTGGAACTGAACTGGATTTGCCCTTAATTCTTTATTTAACCTAGTAATCTGAAATCACTCAACGAAACTCGTGAAAAACACCAAATTACATACAAATATAAAAAATCATAAAACACAATTAGACTAAGCAATAATAACTCGTATTTGACACAAAATAATAATAAAACATAACTAAAAACTATATAATTATACTAGTTATCACACCCCCACACTTAGATTGTTGCTAGTCCCTAGCAACGACTCAATAAAAATAAAATAAGAAAATCTAATCTAATCCATTTTCGTAGGAAATCACGGTGGCACTTAGCATGTGACACAAGCCTTTAAACCCCTAGGTGTCCCTAGTGGACGAGTTTAGTCTCGTGAGGGTTTACTAGGACGATACCCACAAACATTGAAGACATAAGAAAAACTAAAAATAATAATTATAACTAATCCTTCCAATATAAATTAGAGATAATCATTGGACAAGTCTTAAAAACTAATCAATAGCTTAAAGAAATTCACAAAAAATCTTGCTTGAATGTAAATAGTTTGAGTTAAGCCAATATTAACATAACATATTTCAATCAAAATAGTGTATATTCAAACTTAATCTCAACTTCTCACATGGGATACTCTCTTGATTTTCACTCTTTAAAGTAGTGGTAAAGTGTTTACACTCAATCAATCTCATGAAAACACTTCTACCATATGCTTGCTTGTCCACCTATTCTCCACTATTTAGATCATGCAACTTCATAAATCAAGAGGTCTTTATTCAAGGTTGTAATGGGGCCAAAGGGTTATAATGTGGTTAAAGAACAAAAGGATAAAGATATCACAAAGGTTCCAAAGAGTTCATAGAGTTTAGAGACATAATAAGATCATACAAATAAAACTTCTCAAAACTCTTATAAAGCACATAATAACATAGGCTAAATATTCATGTTGAGCCTTTGCTTCATTCTAACCAACTTTGTAACATCTTTTTCTTTACTTTAACTAGAAGTTCAAGAGAAGAGTTTTTTTTTTTTTAATATGAGAATGTATTTGACAATGATCTCTTTCTTTTTCTCTTGACTTTTGCCTCTCTCCTCCCCCACACTTATCTTTTGTTTCTAACCCAAATTTTCAACTAAAAATATCCCTTGTTTTTTTTTTTTTTTTTTTTTTGCAATATGTCTCAAAATATAAAAATCCATCTTTAGAACAAGGGTAAGGATATAAGTATATTTAGGCTAGGTGTAAGTTGTGGTTACCAATAAAACAGCATATTTAATGTAGGCTCAAATTGGCTCACTAGTGGGGATGTTCTCTTAGAACATTAATAATGGATGGCTGTTTGGCTCTGGTTATAATCCTAATGCCTCTATCATATTCATGTTGTCACATGTATCAATATAGTCTCAAACGGTTTAAAGCAAGTTCTAGAGAATCATGTAATCATAAGAGCACTCAAGAAAGAAATTAGATTGATTTGTATAATGCATCAATCATTATAGGCTCAAAAACTCACAAGGATGATTATACAAGTCAGATTAAGTCTAAACATGCTTCTTTCTCAATCAACATATCATATTAACATTGGCTCATAAAAAGGTTGACATCAAGCTCAATTCTCATGAAAATCTTCTCACTAATAAATCTGTTTTAGACTTATGCAATTCATATCTCATCATTGTATTAAAAAGGAACTAAAACACACTAAAAAAAAAAATAATAATAATAAAGACTCATAAAAAAAATAGTAGACAAAAATAAAAGAAATCCTAAATCATTCCCCCCACACTTAATTCTTACATTGTCCTCAATGTAAGTCTATTAACCCAAATGAAAGAATCATGTGTAAGAGAAAAGAACTAATAACATAAGAATAGGAACAACTAAGACTCAAAACAAAACAAACTCATGCAACCTAAATAATCCTAAAATACTAAACAAAAATTAACAAGTAAACATAAAAAGGTTAAAATCAAACTGATAAGGTATGTCTCAAGTCTCCCTTACTCAGACCTTGTTCAGAATGAATACTTCTAAATGTCTTAAAACACAACAAATTTTTTTTTTGTTGAAGATTAGTAAAAATTATATTTACATCTAGTTATTTTTCAAAACAACGATCAGAAAGAAAAACAACCTCTTCTTGAGTAACATGATTTTCCAAAAAGAGTTTGAGTCTTTGTCCATTTACCTTGAATACGTTACCATTTTGAGGATTCTCAATGTCAACTGCTCCATAATGATACACATGCTTAACCACAAATGGGCCAGTCCATCTTGATCTCAACTTACCAGGAAATATGTGAAGTCTAGAATTATAAAGTAGAACTTTTTGCCCAACATCAAATATTTTTCTTGAAATTAACTTGTCATGAAAGGCTTTAGTTCTTTCTTTATGAATTTTAGAATTCTCATATGCATCATTTCTGAGTTCCTCAAGTTCATTTATTTGTAATTTCCGTAAATTAGAAGTGTCATCAAGGTTTGAGTTGAACATTTTAATGGCCCAATATGCTTTATGCTCAAGTTCCACAGGTAAATGACAAGGTTTTCCATAAACTAGCCTATAAGGAGACATGCCCAATGCTGTTTTAAAAGCTGTTCGATAGGCCCATAATGCATCGTTAAGTCTAAGGGACCAATCTTTGCGATTTGGATTAACCGTCTTTTCCAAAATTTGTTTAATCTCCCTATTTGCTAATTCTACCTGTCCATTTGTCTGCGGGTGATAAGGGGTTGCAACTTTGTGTGTAATGGCATATTTCTTCATTAATGTTTCAAAAACCTTGTTGCAAAAATGTGTTCCCCCATCACTTATGATAGATCGAGGAATTCCAAATCGACTCAAAATATTTTCTTTTAAAAATTTAATCACTGTTTTGTGATCATTATTTCGACATGGAATTGCCTTTATCCACTTTGAAACATAATCTATTGCAACTAAAATGTATAAGAAACCAAAAGATGATGGAAATGGTCCCATGAAATCAATACCCCAACAGTCAAAAATTTCAATTACAAGAATTAGGTTCAAAGGCATCATGTTTCTTTTCGAAATGGAACCTAATTTTTGACAACTTTCACATGACTTGCAAAAATTATGTGCATCTTTGAATAAAGTTGGCTAGTAAAATCCACACTGTAAAATTTTTGTAGTAGTTTTCTTTGATGAAAAATGACCACCACATGCCTCAGAATGACAAAACTTAATTACACTACTTACCTCATTGTCGGGAATGCATCTTCGAAAAATCTGATCAGGACAATATTTGAACAAGTAAGGGTCATCCCAATAGAACTTCTTTACCTCATTCAGAAACTTCCTTTTATCTTGGGGGCTCCATTGAGAAGGAATTTTTCCTGTAGCAAGAAAATTAGCAATGTCAGCAAACCAAGGTGTCGTGGAGACAATTAGAAGTTGTTCATCAGGAAAAGTATCATTTATTGGTGAGGATCCAAAAGATTCATCACAAACAAGTCTTGATAAATGATCAGCCACCACATTTTCTACTCCTTTTTTATCTCGAATGGTGATGTCAAATTCTTGCAGCAAAAGGATCCACCTCAGCAACCTAGGTTTTGCATCCTTCTTAGAGAGAAGATATTTTAAAGCTGCATGATCACTAAAGACAACAATTGATGATCCAACAAGGTAAGATCTGAATTTATCCAATGCAAAAACAACTGCAAGTAATTCCTTTTCTGTAGTGGAATAATTCATTTGGGCTCTATTTAAAGTTTTACTTGCATAGTAAATTACATGTGGTTTATTATCTTTCCTTTGTCCTAACACAGCACCAACAGCATAGTCACTAGCATCACACATTATTTCAAATGGTAAAGACCAATCAGGAGATCTCATAATAGGAGCAGTAGTGAGCATATTTTTGAGTTTTTCAAAAGCATCTTCATAATCTTTAGTCCATTCAAATGCAGTGTCTTTCATTAAAAGATTACATAGAGGTTTAGATATCGTGCTAAAATCTTTTATGAATCTTCTATAAAAACCTGCATGTCCCAAGAATGACCTAATGTCCTTTACTGTCTTTGGTGTGGGTAGATTAGCAATCAATTCAATTTTTGACTTGTCTACCTCAATCCCTTTTGCAGAAACAATGTGACCTAGTACAATACCTTTAGTGACCATGAAATGACATTTTTCCCAATTAAGAACAAGATTTTTTTCTTCACACCTAATCAATACATTTTTCAAATTGGCTAAGCAATCATCAAATGAATCACCAGAAACAGAAAAATCATCCATGAAAATCTCAAGATTACGTTCAATCATGTCACTAAAAATACTAAGCATGCATCTTTGAAATGTGGCAGGGGCGTTACATAATCCAAATGGCATTCTACGATATGCAAAAGTACCAAAAGGACATGTAAAAGTGGTTTTCTCTTGGTCCTCAAGTGCAATGGCAATTTGATTATATCCAGAATATCCATCTAGAAAACAATAAAACTCATGCCCTGCAACTCTTTCTAAGATTTGATCCATGAAAGGCAAAGGGAAATGATCTTTCCTCGTCACTGAGTTAAGTTTCCTATAGTCAATGCACATGCGCCAACCAGTAACAGTCCTAGTTGGAATTAATTCATTGTTTTCATTTTTAACTACAGTAACTCCAGATTTCTTAGGTACGACTTGAGTAGGACTTACCCATTTGCTATCAGAGATAGGATAAATGATTCCATTATCTAAAAGTTTAATGACTTCATTTCTCACTACTTCTTTCATATTAGGATTAAGCCTTCGTTGCATTTGTCTAGAGGGTTTAGCATTTTCCTCTAAATAAATATTATGTGTGCAGATTAATGGGCTTATTCCCTTTATGTCAGCTAAGGTCCATCCTAATGCATTTTTGTGCATCTTCAAAAGTTGTAACAACTTACCTTCTTGTAGTTCATCAAGATGTGAAGAAATTATGACTGGAAAAGTTTCATTCTCACCCAAAAAGGAATATTTTAGCTCGGATGGCAATGGTTTTAAATCCAGCTTGGGTGGTTCAATAGTTGATGGTACAGTGACATTTGTGAGTGATGGAAGTTCCTCAAACTTTTGTTTCCAACAATGCTTATCCTGAAAAGAATTTAACAAAGAATCAGTGTGTGAAATTTCTGAAGCATTATCAAACTCACATTCAATTAAATAAGCTTCTAAAGGATCATGGAATGTGGTAGTGGTGAGATGTTCATGAACAAGTTCTTCAATGAAATCCACTTCATGTACTTCTGAATCATCACTAGGTTGCTTGCAAATGTTGAACACATTTAATTCTAAAGTCATATTTCCAAAAGAAATGATCAAAATACCATTCCTGCAATTTATCAGAGCATTAGAAGTTGCAAGAAATGGACGGCCTAATATAACAGGAATTTGAACATTTGGATTTGAAACAGGATGTGTGTCCAAAACAATAAAATCAACAGGGAAGTAAAAATTTTCAATTTGAACCAAAACATCTTCAACTATCCCTCGAGGAATTTTTACAGAACGATCAGCTAGTTGAAGTGTAACAGGTGTTTCCTTGAGTTCACCTAAACCTAACTGTTGATAAACAGAAAAAGGCAAAAGATTAACACTAGCACCAAGATCAAGCAATGCACGTTCTATTCTAGTGTTTCCAATGATGCATGAGATTGTTGGATATCCAGGATCTTTGAATTTTGGTGGAGTAAGGTGCTGAATGATTGAGCTCACACTTTCCGTCAGAAATGCTTTCTTTTGTACATTATGTTTCCTTTTAACTGTGCACATGTCCTTCAAAAATTTAGCATAAGATGGAACTTGTTTGATTGCATCCAATAAAGGAATGTTAATCTTAACTTGTTTGAAAAGTTCATAAATTTCTGCATTTTGATTCAAATTCTTTATTGTTTGCAACCTTTGAGGAAAAGGAGCATGATGCATACCTTTTTCTTTGTCCAAATTTTCAAGAAGTTCAGACTTACCATCATCCTTACCATTACTTTTCGGAGGGGAAGGAGGATCTTGGTCTTTTGATGGAATGTTTTTGTCAATTGCCTTTCCACTTCGAAGAGTTGTGATAGAACTGGCATTTTCCTGTTGAGTTTCATTGGAGCAAGAAACAAGACATTGAGTAGAAGGGTTAGGCTGAGGTTGAGCAGGAAACTTACCTTTTTCTTGAGTGCGTAATGAAGCTGTCAATGTGGACAAGGTGTTTTTGATCTCATTGATGTCCTGTGAAGTTTGGTTATACACATTTGCTTGTGTTTGCATGAATGCTTGCAATGTCTCTTCCAAGGTTTGTACACGTGAAGGTTGATAGGAAAAAGTGTTGCCCGGCTTTTGAGATTGTGGTACCTGAACATGATTATTATTCCGCCAACTGAAGTTGGGATGATTTCTCCATTCAGGGTTATACGTTTCAGAGTAAGAAGAAGCAAAAGGCTTTTTAAATGTGTTTATGGAATTTACTTGATCATGCAACGCTTCTTTAAGAATGGGAATGTTTGGACATTCAGAAGTGGGGTGTCTCATGATTTCACAAATTCCACAACTGTCTTCATTTTTAACCGTTTTGACTTCTTTTACTTCTCTAAGTTCCATGGCTTCAATCTTTCTAGCCAAATTAGCTACTTTAGCTTTTATCTCATCTTCTTGACTAAAATGATATTTACCTCTGTTAGAAACAGGATTAGATCTATTGGAACTTTCAGAGGAATTATCTGTGTGCCAGGCTTGAGAGTTATCTGCCAAATGGTCTAGGTAGTCAAAGGCTTCTTCAGGTTCTTTTTCTAGAAACTCACCGTTACACATTGTTTCAACAAATTGTTTAGTTTCGGGAGTTAAACTTTCATAAAAGAAACTAATAAGATGCCATTTTTCAAAACCATGATGTGGACAAGAACTTAACAAATCTTTAAAACGCTCCCAGCACTGAAAAAATGCTTCATTTTGATTTTGATTGAAATTTTGAATCTGTCTTTTCAAAGCAGTAGTTTTATGTGCTGGGAAAAATTTCTTTAGAAACTTAGTTTGTAATTCTTGCCATGTGCCAATTGACCTTGGTTTTAAATTATGAAGCCAAATTTTTGCTTTGTCTTTTAAAGAAAAAGGAAATAATTTTAGCTTGACAATTTCATTTGTACATTGTTGGTCATTAAAGGTGACACATACATCTTCGAAGTCTTTTAGAAACGAGTAAGCACTTTCCGATTCTAACCCATGGAAATTTGGAAGCAAAGCTATCATACCTGGTTTAAAACGAGAGTTGTTTGCATTGAGAGGAAAAATAAAACAAGAGGGTGATGAGCTTCGAGTTGGTTGCAAGTAGTCACGCATGGTGCGTACTTGTCTGTTTTCACCTTCAGCATAAATACTTTCATTGTCAGCCATGGTAGGAGTTGTATTAGAAAGATTACCTGAAAAAGTTTCACAATAAAATCTAACTAAACGACGAAATCTAAAATCACGTCGCCAAACAAGCATAAAACAAAGTTAATATACAGATTAGGCGGTATAACCAGCCAATAGAAATAAAACAAAGTTAATATACAATATAAATATAAATATATAGAAAATTAGGCGGTATAACCAGCTAATAAAAGTAAATATAGGCGGTATAACCAGCCAATAAATATACTTATAAACTTATATACTTAGTATTGCCTCCCCGGCAACGGCGCCAAAAACTTGATGGAGACTCAATTAAGAGTTGTAAACCCAAGTGCAGGTTATGTTCAAGTAATAAATTCTCGGGTGTCCGAGGTCGAACCACAGGGAAGCGTATTAGTAAGTATAAGTTTATAAATATATAAGAAAAAGAAAGTAAACAAGATATTAGGGAATCAACAACAAAACAAGATAAACAATATATTAGAGAACAAAATAAACAAAATAAAATAAAATAAATTAAACAAGATATAAAAACAATAAGAAAAGATGTTGAGGTTAGAGAATCCACTCTTGGTGTTATGCTAAGATTAATCTTGTTTTATTACACAATTGAAATTCACACATAAGGGAGATTCCAATCGGAAGGTTTAGCAATTCAGTCCAAATTGTCCAACGTCCATAGCATATGATATTATGTTCATTTGGTGTCCTCAAAACTCACAAAAAGAGTCCGAGCATTCCTTATGCCAAGGTATATGTCTACAACAAATCAAGGTTATGAAACCAAGCATTTACTGTGCCATTTTCATTGTCAATAATGAATCAAGATCCCTACTTTGCAAGTATGATTTTAAACCAAAAGAAAATATTATCTATACTAGTGTTTATAAATGATGATTCATTTTAGCTCATGTTTAAGAGACTAACCTTAGCATTTACCAAGAGCTTCACCTCATCACCTCAACAATATGATTAGCAACACATAAATGGCTAATATCCTACCAATCTATCCATCCTCCAATACTCATCCAAGGCCCTCTATTTATACACATTTTGGAGAGCTAAATGACAAGAGACAAGCTTTATAAATTTCAAAGGTAGGTATAATAGGTGGGTGCATTTTTCTAACAATTTTCGTCATATTGTATGACAATTCTGATCAGCCAGCTTGATGGTCGATTTTGTCAATGTTGGAGGCTCGATCTGATCAAATGGTCTTCTAGAAACATATACCCCTATCAGTTACGGATCCATAGCCGTTGGAATCAGATCATTTGCTCATGTGGATCGGAAGATATGGTCAAAATACCAAAACAGGTCAGCACAGACGTCATTGCACATCAGCCAACTTGATGGTTGATTTCGGTAGGGAAAACGACTCCGTTTCAAGAAGTGTAAAACATGAAAAAGATAGATATGCCTCTTAACTATGCACGGTTAAAATTTCAGCCTTATTGCTTCAGTGAAACTCCAGATATAGCTGATATGGTAAAAGGTGTCGGAACTGGAACTGAACTGGATTTGCCTTCTTTATTTAACCTAGTAATCTGAAATCACTCAAAGAAACTCGTGAAAAACACCAAATTACATAAAAATATAAAAAATCATAAACACAATTAGACTAAGCAATAATAACTCGTATTTGACACAAAATAATAATAAAACATAACTAAAAACTATATAATTATACTAGTTATCAGGTTTCTCACAACCTAGACTACTAGCATCGTCTTGGCAAAGCATAATCTCAACCTTGTGAAGGCTTTCAGATCACCTGTGTGGATTACTGTTAGAGGTCGGACAATTGGACTACTTTGATCTTCGACAAGCTACCATTGTGTGCAAGAACAAGAACATCAAGAATCTATGATGTGGTTTCGGCAATCTCCATTAGAGAGGTATGTGATTTTGATTGTTATCTGTTTTTGACAGCTTGATCGTTTTGAATTCATAGGTAGATCCTTGTAGGGATTCGGTGCCTCTATGTTTTATTTTATTCTGCTGCGTTTTATGTTTAACTTGTTGATTAAATTATACATTATCTCTGTTTGAGCATGAGCCGAATCCCAACAGTGGTATTAGAGCCTCGCTTATGTTATTCCTATACGATCTATGCTTTAATTGTTACCTTTAACAAAATTGTTTTGTTCTTTGAGTTATTTTGATCCGATTGCCAGTAACCGAATTTGTGAGAATTTGCACTTGTAGTGTTTCGGTGAAGGCAGCAGTTAATCATGGTGAATTCTTGTTGATTAATTGGTTTAAAATTGTTTTAAACTGATTAATGCAACTAGCGAAAGTTTGGCAGCGATTGAAAACTGATAAGTCTTCTTTGCGCAAATTTGGTGATTTTAGTGAGAAAAACTTGTAGAGTTATCTTGGTTGATTTTTAATGCATGTTTTAATGATTTTTAGGATTTAAAATTTCTTAGAATTGTTTTTGGCAAGCCTGAAAAATCATAAAACTGATTTAGCATTGAAAAATTGGAAGCTGTGAAAAGCGGATAGACAGCCTATAGGGAGGTGAGGGGGCAGAGGCTACTCACATTAAACATGGGTTGCGCCTCCCTTGCTAGGGTTTTTTGGTTCTATCAGATTCTCACAGCTTATGAATTTTAGCAATATTAAGTTACTAATGTTGTAGTATCCTAGTTGAGATACAACACTAAAAATTAGTAATTATGATAATATTGTTAAATTAATTAAATCACCAAAATAAGAATTTACATGAATATTCAATTAAATTATTTAATTGGATAATAATTTAATTAAAGGAAATAATCCTAATTGGATTAGGATTTATTCTAATGATATTAGAATAAATGTTTATTATTTTCTTTGAATTAAATTATGGATCAATATAATCAATGATGGTAATTAGAGATTAAAGCATGATTTATATGTTCATAAATTGTTTGTGAATGTATGAGATGATTATGGACTTAGACCCAATATGATTGTGGATGGTTGAATTTTATTTTATGGTTTTTATTAAATTAAATAGGGAGTGCGTGCTCTGCCTTATCTCTCATTTTCTGGAGTTGTAAAAATTCTTTCCTCACTTAACTCCCCTCAAATGTAACTTGAGATTTTTTTATTACAAATGTAATTAGTTACATTAAAGTGTAAAATTAGGATTCGTTAGGAATAATTTTTGTAACTTGAAGATGAAGAAAGGCGCCATGAAGTTAAGGAGATTACAAGCAAGCTTTGAAGACTATGTATGTAATCACCTAGGAATTTGACCAACTAATTTTCTTTGATGGCTCAAGGAAATTAGATTAGAAAAGTCCATAATCATCCAAGTAGAAAGCATGTTATAGATTTATTTTATGCGATATTAAAATGCTATGAATGTTTATTATGATGAGACTTAAAAGAAAAAGAAATACCTCTTTACAATATTGAGTCACATGTTTCGCATGATAAAGTTGCCTTCTATCATCATAACAAGATAACCAGAGTTCTTCCAGTAGGAGGCTTATTGAGTCACTCAGAGTCAAACTACTGTACGAATATGTTTGAGTTATGAAGTTGGGTCTTACTCAACTAATGCCATGTTGTCCGGATACGTCAAACTTGACCGCATGGTGTTAGAGGCAAAGTTAGGCGAAGTGCATATGATGTGCTTAGACAAAGAGTTGTCACCTAACTGATCTGCGAGTTGCATAGAGATGCAATTGATAAGCTATGTTATCTACCCAACTAGGCTTGTTGTAATTTGTTGAGTCACTAAAGGTTGCAACATGTTGAAAGGGATCCCAGTCCACTAGAATACCTTGATGAGATTTTCGAATAATAGTGAGAGCTATTATCTCAAAAAATTAGTGGGAGAACCAATAAGAGATTTAATACCTCATCTTGAATTAGTATAAATGCATGAATATAACTGATATATACTTTTTCCATATTAGGTTATTGAAAATGGTTAATATATTAACTGTACTGCGCTACATTATGAATGCCATTAGTCTAAAATGTTTGGATTGGTACATGAGATTGAGAAGCGTTCTCAATGAAAGGAAGGTTGCTCACTTGACAAGTCAAGAAGAACTTATAGAAGTTTCTGGGTTGACTGTGTTTGTGATTGAACTGAATCTTTCTACTGTTAAATCTAATTCCTAGATAGTTGATTCAGGATGCGGTTCACATCTATGTAATGACATAGCAATGTTGAAAGAAAGTAGAAAGTTGAGCAAGGATGAAGTAGTTCTAGGAATAGGCAATGGTGCAAAAGTTGCAGCATTGGCCGTTGGAACATGTACTTTATCTTTGCCGTCCGACATGAAATTGGAACTGAAAAATTGTTACTTTGTTCCAGTATTGTCTAGAAAAATCATTTCGATTTCATACCTCACTGTTAATGATAGTTTCGAGATAA
Source organism: Fremontodendron californicum (assembly GCA_030761205.1). NCBI lineage: Eukaryota > Viridiplantae > Streptophyta > Magnoliopsida > Malvales > Malvaceae > Fremontodendron > Fremontodendron californicum. The sequence continues at coordinate 10,566,683 of JAULJL010000037.1, forward strand.
GAATGAAGGACAATAGTTGCTCCATCATTCTTAAAGACATTCATTATGGATCGGCAACATTACATAATGGATTATATGTTTTGGATCTAGAGATGCCTATGTTCAATATAAATGTGAAGAAAGCAAGAAAGGATGATCCAAGTAAGACTTACATCTGGCACTGTAGGCTTGGTCATATCAATGAGACAAGGATTTCCAAATTGCATAAACATGGTTATTTGGAACCCTTTAATTACGAATCATATGTGACTTTTGAATGTTGTCTCCTTGGTAAGATGACCAAGACTCCCTTTACTGGAAAGGGTGAAAGAGCTGGTGTTTTATTGGGCTTAATACATTTAGATGTATGTGGGCCATTAAACACAGCTGCTAGATTTAATTTCTTATACTTCATAACCTTTATCGATGATCATTCTAGATATGGTTATGTGTATCTGATGAGATACAAGTCTGAAGCTTTTGAAAAGTTCAAAGAGTTCAGAGTTGAAATAGAGAAACAAACTGGGAAAAATATTCTAGCTCTTAGATAGGATCGAGGAGGAGAATATTTAACCCATGATTTCTTGGATCATTTGACAAATAATGGAATTCTGTCACAATGGACTCCACCTGAAACTCCTCAGCATAACGGAGTGTCCGAGAGGAGAAATCGAACCTTGTTGGACATGGTTCGGTCCATGATGTCTAAGGCTGACCTTCCGATATCCTTTTGGGGACATGCCTTAGAAACTACAGCTCACCTTCTAAATAGGGTTCCAAGCAAATCGGTAGATAAGAAATCATATGAGATATGGAATGGCAAGAAGCCATACTTATCTTATCTAAAGATTTGGGGATATACTACTTACGTGAAGCAAGTACCTTCTGATAAGCTGGGAGCTAGATCAGAAAAATGTAAGTTTGTGGGATATCCTAAAGAGACTACTGGATATTACTTTTACAGTCCTACTGATCAAAAGGTGTTTGTGTCAAAACAAGCTACTTTTCTAGAGAAAGAGTTTCTACTAGAAGGATTAAGTGGGAGTAAAATAGATCTTGAAGAAGTTCAAGAACCACAACCTAACATTCCCTCAGAACCTAAGCCATTGGTCGAGGCATTGGATGCTCGAACTAATGCTCAAGAAACACAAGTACTCCGAAGGTCTAGTAGGGAGAAGCAAGCTCCAATAAGATATGGATTTCTTTTGGAAAGAGATGCTTTGCCCATTGATAATGAACCTGCTACCTATAAGGAAGCTATGTCGGACATCAATTCCAAGAAATGGCTAGAAGCCATGAAATCCGAAATGGAAGCCATGGAAATTAACCAAGTTTGGTCTTTAGTTAATCCACCTAATGGGATAAAACCCATAGGGTGTAAATGGGTCTACAAGATAAAGACAGACATGGATGGCAATATACAAACGTATAAGGCCAGATTGGTTGTAAAAGGTTATAATCAAGTTGAAGGCATTGATTTTGAAGAAACCTTTTCACCGGTTGCCATGGTAAAGTCCATTAGGATTATGCTTGCTATTGCTGCATACCATGATTATAATATATGGCAGATGGATATAAAAATTGCATTCCTTAATGGGAATTTGCAAAAGGAACTGTATATGACACAACCTGAAGGTTTTTCATCCAAGGCCACATCTAATAAGGTATGCAAGCTGCAAAAGTCCATTTATGGACTAAAGCAAGCATCTCGGAGTTGGAACATCAGGTTTGATGAAACAATTAAAGAATTTGGTTTCATTAAGAATCCTGATGAACCATGTGTTTACAAGAAGGTAAACAGACATGCAGTTGTATTCCTAGTGTTATATGTCAACGACATATTGCTTATAGGAAAAGATGTACCTATGCTTCAGACCATCAAGGTCTGGCTATCCAAACAATTCTCCATGAAGGATTTAGCATGTCTGTTTACATATGTAGACACCTAATTTTGTCCGGACCATTAAAAAAGGTATGTTTTCTTCCTAAATTGATGTTTCAGAATGTAAAAAGACTTGTTTCATCATGCAGGTGGTACTGCGAGACTTAGTCTAAGAAGGAGAGCATAAAAAGTCAAACTTGAAAAAGTCAACCGCAGAAAGTCAACCCTAAAAAGTTAACTACTGAAAAAGTCAACCCACTTTTAAAATCAAGATTTGAAGTTCAATTGAAAAATGGCGAAAGAATTTTGATAATCCGATGTCTACATCGAAAGATATGGAGTTCGGAAGTTGGGTTATGGATATTCAGTAGAAAGAAAACCCTAATCCAGGAAATTTGGGGAAAAGTGCTTAAACGATCGAATTGGTCGAAATTGAAGGTTCAAAATGAAAGATAAGAACTGACTACAGGTAATGGAGAAAAAACTGAAAGAAAAGTCAATCCGAAAGAAAACCGAGAATTAAGGTTTTTGGTCCGATGTCTACATTGAAAGATATGGAGTTCGGAAGTTGGGTTATGGATATTCAGTAGAAAGAAAACCCTAATCTAGGAAATTTGGGGAAAAATGCTTAAACGATCGAATTGGTCAAAATTGAAGGTTCCAAATGAAAGATAAGCACTGACTACAGGTAATGGAGAAGCCACTTGGAAGAAAAACAGAAAGAAAAGTCAATCCGAAAGAAAATCGAGAATTAGGGTTTTTGGTGGATTTAGGTAAAATTGGGAAGAATTACAGAAATGGCCCGACTCGGTAGGAATAAAGCCCCTAATGGATGAGGAGTGATTAAAAAAGGATTGCCCAAGGCTCAGTTTGAAGAAAATCTGAAAATTGGACTTGTTTTGAGCAAAATCAGGTTTCGGAGGTAAAAGGGCAAAATTGGAAAATTGGGGAAAAATACAAATGAACTCCAAAAATTATGAAAAATTGCAAATCTCATTCTTAAATCAATTCGAAGAGATTGGCGAAAGAAAATCTTGATTCGGAGTTTGTTTGCAAAACGGCCGAATCCCGGGTCTCCTATGTAGAAATTCAAGAAGATAAATCCCGAAAAAATAGTAAATGAACTCCAAAAAATCTGAAAATTTGTAAATCTCATATTTAAATTATTTGGAAGAGATTGGCGAAAAAACATCTGGATTCGGAGTTCGTTTGCAAAAAAGCCAAATTCCGGGCCCCTATGTAGTAATTCAAGCAGATAAATCCCGAACAAATACCAAATAAGTTCCAAAAAATTATGAAACCTTCCAGATCACACTTTTAAATTATTTGGAAGAGATTGGTGAAGAAAAATATGGATTTGGAGCTCGTTTAAAAAATGGTAAAATTTAGGGGCATAAAAAGGCAATTTTGGAAGAAAAAATCCAAATAAATAGTAAATAGACTCGAAAATTTTTGAAAACTTCCAGAATTCAATTTTTTTATTATTTTGAAAGTATTGAAAAAAATAAAATTTGAATTTGGAGTCCGTTTGCCATTTATTTATGTTTGAGGGGCAAAAAGGTTATTTTATCCAAAAAACAGAAAAGGGCTTTTCTTGCCTTTTAAAAAAATGAAACATGGGATGGAAGAAGGGGGTTGGCCAGCCAAGGCCCAAGGATAGGTAGATAGTTTCTGATTTTTAAATCAAAAGGCCAACAATGAAGAGGAAGTTAGTTATTTTTTGATCAAGCCTTTGCAAATAAGCCACATGGACCAATGCATGAAGAGGGAGAGTGCCAATATAATGGCTTAAGATTCTTGAACATTTGTAATTGTGGATAGCTGATGGCCTAATCTAAGGGTGATAATTTCAAGTTTTAAACATATTGGATCAATAGCCTTTGGATGGAAATTGGTTGAATGAAAAATGACAACATCATAGCCTAGGGGGGTATTCAGCCACTACAAGGGAGAGGCATTCTTTCTTTTATTTTCAGCTATTCACTCTCTATTCTCTCTTGGTTTTGGCTGATTTTTCTCTCCATTGTTGAAAAGCAAAAAGAAAAGTTTAGAAAAGAAAAGAAAGTTAGAAGAGAAAAAGCTTGAAAGATAGCTTCTAGAGGTTGCTTTAAGCACCATACTCTTGCACTTTCTTTGATTTTCCATTCCTGATTTTCTGTTTTGATTACTAATTTGGTGAGTTTCTTTTGATTTTTCTTTTAAAATTAGTGTTTTTAATATTCTTCTTCAAGTTCTTCTTCATTCTTTCTTGTAAAAAGCTCTTGAATTTTTTTTTCTCCTCTTGTTTTTGAGATGGCCGAATGGCCTAGTTTTTGAGTAGTTGCTGTTTGCATTTTTTATTTTATGTTATTCTTGATATTTAACAAGTTTTAATGATTTAAATATTCTTCTAATACATAAATATGAAGCTTGTTTTAATTTAGTGGCTTGCTTATTTCTATTTTTGAATCTATTATCTTGTTATCATGTTTATTTTACTTGTCTTACATTTTTGATTTTCTGTATTCAAAATGTTTAAGTTTGTTTATGTTTTATATTTTGTAATCCATGTGTTTGTGAAAATGCTTATTGATTTTCATGCCTTTACTTTATATTTGCATGATTTGAGTGTTATTCTTTAGCTATGCATATTAGTATATCATATGTTTGTGAAAATGCCATGCTCATTTTAAGCATCCACCACATTTGGGCACTTCATATTGTTTGCTTTGTGTGTGCATTTTTGTTATGTTAGTTGATAGGTTTACATTTTCATGATATTTGGTTGAGTATTTTGTTTAAGCATGCCATGTGTTTGTGTTATTGCCATGCATATTTGAGGTTTAGGATTGGTTTGTTTTGCCATGCATATTTATGCATTTTAGACATAGGTTGCATTAAATGCCATGCAAGTTCATTTAGGTCTAGGTCATTTTATTGATGTCATGCATTTTTCATGTCATTTAGGTTTTAAATCATGCATTTCATGCATCATATTTGTTGTATTTTTCATGCATTTCATGTCCTTGCCATTTGATTTATGACTTAGACCAATCAATGGTTCAAAGTCATGCTCATTTTGAGCATACTTGTGGAAAATTAAAGAGTTGTCAAATTGATTATTCTATTTTTGTGATTTTTTTTTACTTAGCCAATTTTTTGCCTAACTTTTCAAAAGTGTTAGCTACTGTTTGTGAGTCCTTAGGAGAGTCTCTAATATTTTTACTTTGATTTTTAAATGATCCTATCAAAGGCAAAAAAAAATGTGTTTTGACAAAACAATTTTTTCACCTAGTACTCGTACATTCCCGATTTTACTGGGTAGTCATCTTTGATCAAAAAATTAAGCCAATTTTTTCCCGTGTAGTTTTACATGTTATGAGTCTCCAGTATTTTTTTTTATATATTTTTTTGAATATTTAAAAATAGGGTAAAAAAATAGTGCTTTAAAACTGGACAGTGGAGTCAGAATTGAATTTGAAGGAAAATCATTTTTCTGTTTTGGTTAAGTTACTTAGAATGGGCTGATTAGGAAGTTTAGCTACTGACTTAGGGTAGTTTCTAAGCCTTTTTAAACTCTAAAAATGATTTTTTTTAAGTCTCGGGTTAAGGGTGGTCAAGTCTGAGATTTTAAACTTAGAAAATGAAAGCCATTTAAAAAAGGGTTTAGCTAAGTTTTTATTTTTAATCTAAGCTTTTCAAAATTGTTTTCAAACAATTACAAAGTATTTTGATTTTAAAAAATTTAATTTGATATATTTTCCTAAGGTAGCTGGATATCTTTTTAGATATACAGATTTCCTTAATTAAAGGAAAAAATACATTCTCATGCATTGCATTTTCCATATTCATGCATATTATATAATATGTAATTTTTGCTATGTTTAATTTTCATGATGGTGTTATTATCTTTGATTTGAATTTTTGATATTATATTATTTGTTATATGGTTTTTGAATATCTCATGGTATCCTATGCTTTTTATTTAGTTATTTTTGTCATATTATTTAGCATATGCTATGTTCAAGCATTATTATTATTATTTTTATTTTTATTTTCATGCATATTATATGATAGCATTATTTTATGTTTCATGTCATTTAGATTATATGCCATATCATTTAAATTATTTCATTTCATATATAATATATTATGTTACCTAGGTCATTTCATTTCATGTGGAATATATATATATATATATTACCTAGGTCATTTCATTTCATTTAGAATATATTATGTCACTTAGGATATTTTATTTCATTTAAAATATATCATATAACTTAGGATATTTTATTTCATTTAGAATATGCTAAGACATTTAAATTATATCATACCATTTAGGTTGCATTATATTATTTAGACTTTGCTATGTCATTTTATTTATGTCACACATATTCATATTTTTATAATGTTTTGAAAAAGGTAATGATTTTCAATAAAATAAAGATATTCCCGAGTTAAAATAATTCATGAATTCTCTGTTGGGTTTGCTGGGGAGGATATCATCAATTATCATTAATAATGGAATATCTTCTTTAAAATGAGAATGATTCGGAAAGTTTTCCAAACTAATAAAAATTTCTATATTTTACCACGTTTGTTGGGGAATATAGGAAAATTTTGAATTTATAAATTTCGGATCATTTTCAATTAAAAATGGAATTATTTTTCTTCAAATTGGGAATTAACTTGAAATACTAAATTTAAAACTGACTTTTTATCGAGACTTGAGATAACACACAATTAATAAGGTACCGTTTTATACGGGCGTTGTGGGGGTGCTAGTCTTTCCCCACATGTAACCGAGTCCCGAACCCACTTCTTTGATTTCTCTGGTTTAAAACGCAGACTTGAAATTGGTTTTAAAAATGTTTTAATTAAATTTAAAATATTTTATAAAATTGATTTTAATAGGTGGCCAATCGCACCTAGCTAAAAAAGATTGGTGGCGACTCCATATCTTTTTCAAGGTCATTTTCAAAACCTTCATTTTTCAAGAGGAATTAAGTCGACTTTTCCTCAGTTTTTTTTAATGTCACGCTTAACGAATAATAAAGTCTTGCGATGAGAGTTGTTAATTTTTAGGTTGCGACAGCTTGGCGACTCCACTATGGACTATTAGAGAGTCAGGCCTAGAATTAGTCGTGTGTTATCAAAGTCTCGATTTTTGTTGGTTTAATTGATATTTAATTTTAATTCCCACATTTAAAAAAAAAATAAGGATAATTTCAAAAATAATGAAATGTTTTTTAAATATGTCCATATTCATGTGTATACATATTATAATTGTTCTCTGGTTATTTTGATGCATATATTCATTTATTGATTAATTGATGACTTATGTTGTTTAATCTTGTTGGGGCATTTAGAATAAGAGATGTAGAATAGGTGGTGAAAGGTTTGTTATTTCTCCTTACACACTACACGTGCATTTGCATATCATGAATCCTATACCCGGATTCCGGCCTTTTAGGTGGGAGCAAAGTAACTAAGCCTTCGTGATTAACAAGCCGCATGGGCTAGTAAAACACTTCTGGAGTACTAAATTACCTAAGCCTTCATGATTAACAATCCGCATGGGCTAGGGAAATAGACTCTAACGAATTGACCTGCTTTTATCGGGGTGCCTTACTAGCCTTCACCGGTGACAGTGAGAAACAATTCGGGGCTTTTAGAACTAATTCACCTTCATATAGTAAACCTAGGCGAAGCCATGCCAGATTTCTAATTAGATATCCTGAAGTTAAGAACCCATGGAGGAATATTTCCAATCCTTTTACTTTCTATTTTACTTTCCGAATAAGTTTATTTTTGAAAAAATGGACAATGATGAACGTACATCACAATGCCCGTAATAAGTGTTGGTATTTCGTCCCAAGGATGTTATAATGCCAAAATTTTGTTCGCATCCTCAGGGTAATTACTGTTTTGAATTATATGTTTTTTGTATTATTCGAATTAATTCCCATTACTAATTCATTTTCTTTTTGTTGTTGTTGTTGTTTTTTTTTTGCACATGGAAGGTTATTGGTCTCGGGATAATATTCAACCAAAAGGGCTTTCATGGAGGGTCAGAGTGTCTCAGTGGTCAAGAAGCATTTAGAGGTTAGGAAACAATCCGAGAAAGGTCAGCAGGATAATGGGGATTGTTTGAAGATGTGATATGTGTCAGCATTGCCAGCCAAGGTTGATCTTACTATCAGGCAAAATGATCTCCGGGAATTGATGGATATATGGAATCAATGGAACATATCAGAAAAAGAAGCCTTCACTCAGACTTATGGGGACATAGCACTGTTAGCTCAGGTTAAGGTCAGTGGTGAGGTGATCCGGGCTGTGGTGCAATTTTGAAATCCCGTTTATTGGTGTTTTACCTTCAACCGAGAGTATATGACTCCAACCATAGAGGAATATTCAAACTTGCTACATATTGAGAACGTTATTCCCGATAGCATTTATTTGAAGGATACAAAGACGTCGGGTTTCAATAAAAAAGTGTCTAAACTTCTGGGAGTGGAAAAAAATTGGGTCGAAAGCCATGTTGTCCGAAAAGGGGTAAGCTACTGGGTATCATGGGATATTTTACAGACCTTAATCCATAGCCATTAAAGTAAGGAGAAAGTTAGGAATATTTTTGCTTTGGCTATCTATGGTTTAGTTATCTTCCCAAAGACATTAGGGTATGTGGATGTGGCCATATTTGATGTTTTTGAGAGGCTTGAGCAAAGGATAAACCCAGCCCCGAAAATTATAGCAGAAACATTCCGATCCCTGAATTTCTGTAGACGGGAAGAAAAAAGGCATTTTATAGGTTGTATACAGCTTCTTTACGTATGGGTTCAGAGCCATTTTTGTAGACAGGAGAATTTCCCTCTTCGCTCCTATTGGAAGTCTTTTGCACCAATTGGTGAATTTCTTAAGAGGGATTGGCTTGAAAATAGGATTGAGGAACAATGGATCAACATATTCCGGAATATCAGGGCTGAGATGATAATTTGGAGAGCTCCATGGATAGCTCCTATGCCGACATTGTACAAATGCGGAGATAAAGCTTTGGTTCCATTATTGGGAGTATGGGGAAGAGTAAGCTATGCACCACTACTGGTACTAAGACAATCGGTATACCGTCAGTTTACTCCTATGACCCATGACCTTAGTAATTTAGAATTTGCTTATGGAGAAGATGGATATTCGGGAAAGGTACATGAGATTGTAGTAGCATGGAAGAAAACTCATCGGGTGGAGGTAGCTAGATATGCCGACATCGTCACACCTGATTACCTGATATAGAGGGAATTGAGGGTTAATGATAGGTTATTGATATCATATGGGGAAGAAGTTCAGCTCTTAAGTTCGCCACCCAAGGAAGCGCCATCGAAGTTAGAAATTGCAAAGACAGAATTCGAAAAAGAAAAGGCCCAAATGAGCAAAGAAATTGCCCGATTGCAAGAAGAGCTTGAGGATATGAAAATAGGGAATCAGCCCGAGAAAGACAAAAGGAAAAGATTAAGAGAGAAAGGGACACTGCTAAAAGCGATCTTCAGGAATTACACTTGGAGAACAAGAGGTACCGTTTCGAGCTCAGATTCGAGGGGACTCTCAAGACTTTCGGGGAATGGAAGCAAGAAGTCAAAAACCTCAAGAAGGAGAAGAACTATTGGACAGAGAGAGCAAAGCATGAGGAAGCTCGAGCCAATCAACTGGAGAAACAAGCTAAGGAAAGCTTACACGGTGATGTTTCTGTTGACATGTCAAAGGGCCGTGAACAAGTAGGGGTCAGATTGAAGAGTAAGGCAATCAAAAGAGGACAGTGAAAAAGGTCCAAGATTCGAGGGAGTTACTATAGGACCAGTGTTTTGTAATAGTATTTTTAAATTAGGATAGACAGATTATCAGATTATCTTAAGCAGTGATCTTTACTTGGATGTATTTAGTTCCAGGAAATCAATGAAAGACCGTTTGGTTGGAATTATCCCAGGGCCAATACTTTTAAATGCATTCATCATTCATTTGTTATTTCCTTTATATATTTTGTTTGTTCATTCATTTATATTTATAACCATTCATTCATTTATTCTTTATAAATTGTTCATGCATTTAGTCATTTATTTATTTGTCCATTCATTTATTCTTTATAATCAGTCATTCAGGTTCATACACTTAGTTATTTACTTATTTGTTCATTAACATTTAGTCATTTATTCATTCATTCATTCATTCATTCATGTTTATAAAATAAATAAAAAAATGTGTCAATAATTTCTAATCCATGGTTTTTAGAACTAAAGGTACAATTGGTCGCACTCAGAAAGAATCAGACTTTCGACACCCTTACAATACTCGATCTCAAGCAAGAGCTATGGAGAACGATCAGCTTGCTAGAATTGAAAGGATGGAAAGAATTCAAAAGGAACTGCATGAACAGTTAGCTAAGTCACAAGAGGAGTCACCGGAGCAAATGACCAAACTCATGGAGATGATGAGTACCATGATGAGGCAAAAATGGCCAGGAGAAAATTCAGTTATAGGAATAGGGAAAGTAAACCAGGAAGACCGACCAGGGGTAGGCAGACATCCCAGCCTGTGGGAAATGAACTTCCGACTGGGGCAACATCCTATATTTACATCCAACCAGCGGCTAAAGCTCAGAATTTTGGTCCTGAAAGGGGTAATATTGGGGTTGATCTAATTGATGTGGACGTTCCAGACTTTGAAGAAATGGCCGAAAAGGAAAGGGCAAAGATGACTGAGCTGAAGAGGGTTGAAACAGCAGAATCCCAGAAAAAATATCAGCTGCTGGAGGAAAGATTGAGGGCAGTTGAAAGAGTGAAGCTATTTGGCAGTCTAGATGCCAAAGAGATGAGTTTAGTGCACGGTCTAGTGATTCCTCCAAAGTTCAAAGTACCAGACTTTGAAAATTATAACGAAACTACCAACCCATCAGCGCATCTAACCATGTATTGCCGGAAGATGACCGAACATGATGAAGATGAAAAATTGCTCATCCACTATTTCCAAGATAGCTTGATAGGATCCGCAACTCGGTGGTATAACCAGCTTACCCGTTTTAAGATCCGTTCTTGGATGGATCTAGCCAAAGCTTTCATGGAACAGTATAAGCATGTGCAGACATGGTGCCTGACCGTCTAACTCTCCAAAACATGGAAAAGAAAGCTACTAAAAGCTTTAAAGAATATTCTCAGAGATGGAAGGACCTGGCTACACAAGTGCAACCCCCTTTAACCAACAAGGAAACTATAGTGCTTTTCATCAATACCCTGAAAGCACCTTATTATGATAATTGGCGGGAAGTGCCACCAAGGACTTTGCAGATATGGTGATATCTGGGGAGATGATAAAGTCTGCTATTAAGAACCGAAAATGGAAGGGGTGAGTCTGCTACCCCGAAAAGAGTTTTTTCTGCAAAGAAGAAGGAGGAGACACATGTAGTAATTTTTAATCAATACCCCTATACATCTCCTACACCATACATACCTCCCAGGCCTTATACACCTACTACATCTTATGCACCTCCGACACCTTACACACCTTATCCGGGTATAATCCTTACTACCCCAATATGAACCACCTTACCCAAAATCAATTCCCCTATACCAATATACCACAACAGCCGTTTCCAACTAGTATATCCCTGTAGATAACCCTTCCTCGAAACACTATCCTAAACACTCAAGGTCCCGCGCACAATGACTATTTTCACCAAGGAACGATCGAAAACCCTAGTTTGATCCCATTCCTACCACCTATGGTGAGCTATATCCTAAACTACTACAGGGCCAACTTGTCGCACCCATATATCTTAAACCTTTGACCCCACCATACCCAAGGTGGTACAATGCAAATACCAACTGCGCATATCATGCAGGAATTCAGGGGCATTCAACGGAGGATTGCATTGCTTTCAAAAAGAAAGTCCAAAGTTTAATCAATACCGGAGTTGTGAAGTTTGGGTCAAAGAATAGGCCGGATGTAGCGGGAAACCCATTGCCCGATCATGCTGAGAATCAGGTAAATACAATATTGACAAGGGAAGTCAGAAGGTTAAAAAGGGATGCCAGGGAAGTCAAGACTCCGATGTTAACAGTATAGGTCGAGATGGTTAAGGCAGGAATGGTGGGGGATGCAGACAGTTTAAACATGGTTGCAAAGAAGGTGCAGAATTGGTGCCCATTCCATAAATGTTCAGGTCATATCATACAGGACTGTGGGGACTTTCTAGCTAAAGTCCAAAAGATGATGGATGATAGAGAGGCCCAGTTTTACGAGGAGACAGAGGAGAAAGTAGAGGTTATTGAGAATGCGGCTGGCTATGGAATAGGAAGACCTTTGATCATCTATTATGATGAACCAGAGAAGACTACTCCGGTTGTTGAGAAAATTGAGCCCAAGCTAATCATAGATTTGCCTTCTTCCTTTTCATACAAGGAAAGCAAAACTAGACCATGGAAATATGATTGCAGCATGGTTATGCCCGGGTCAGCAAGATATTACAGGTGTGGGGCACTTAATACGAAGTGGAAGGTGTTATGCCCCTGAGGTTGTTGAACAGGGATCAACAAGAAAGGATAGAGGAATGGACAAAGGGAAGAAAGTAGTTGAACTAATCCATATTGAGACGGATTTGTCAAAAGAAGCAGAGAGGGGATTAGTCCCGGTAAACAGGATAAAAAAGCCGGTGAACGAGAAGGAGGCCTGCGAGTTTTTAAAGTTCATAAAACATAGTGAGTATAGTGTGGTTGAGCAATTGCAGCGTCAGCCAGCAAGAATCTCCATCTTATCTTTGCTATTAAACTCAGAGCCACACAGAAATGCCCTGTTAAGAGTGTTGAATCAGGCATACGTTGCTAACAAGATATTAGTAGAAAAGTTAGACAGGCTGGTGGGAAACATTATGGCAGATGACCATATATTTTTCAGTTATGATGAAATACCACCCAATGGTATTGGGTCCACAAAGGCTCTTCACATAACAACCACCTGCAAGGGGCATATACTACCAAGGGTGCTTCTAGATAATGGTTCTTCATTAAATGTAATGCCCTTGGCAACCCTGTCTAAGTTGCCAGTTGATATGTCTTATATGTTACCGAGTTGCACAGTAGTCAGGGCTTTCGATGGTCCCAGGAGAGAGGTAATGGGAACTATTGAGGTTCCTTTGGAGATAGGCCTATGCACCTATACGGTGAACTTCCAGGTCATGGATATTAATCCATCCTATAATTGCTTGTTGGGAAGGTCGTGGATACATTCAGTAGGGGCTGTACCCTCGTCTCTCCACCAAAAGCTGAAGTTTGTGATGGAGGGCCATTTAGTCACTGTATCAGGAGAAGACGACATAATAGCCTCCGCATCTACTGAATCTTCTTCTGTTGAACCCAATGAAGATGCCATAAAATGTTCTTTTCGGTCTTTGGAATTCGTAAATGCGGTTTTCATCACTGAAGGATGAAAAATTCCAAAGCTAAGGTTGTCCAAGAACACAAAGCTAGGAGTAAGAACCAAAGTGGGAAAGGGCTGCAGGGCTAGAAAAGGTCTTGGAAAATATCTTCAAAGGATGGTCCGAGCAATGAAAACAATGAGAAAGAAAGACCGGTTTGGCTTAGGGTATCTTCCGAAAGCCCATGAGAGGAGGAAACATGTTGAAAAGAACAGACAAAGGAGGATGGCCCGTCTCACGGGTATGGATATTGAATGGGAACCTATGACTTTCCCACCAATCCTTCACAACTTCCGTTCTACTGGTTTTCTATTTGGAGAAAAGAATTTAGAGGATGTACTCATAATGATCGAGCAAGCTTTTGAAAAATTCCATGTGAATAAAGGGGGGCAGATTCAGGATATGGTGATTTGCATGACCAGGAAAGAAGGGATGGAAAGTGACAGAGTGAACTGGATGGTGCGATATAGACTAACCAATTGGAGTGCGACTGAGTTACCCATAGTTTTTAAGTCTAATACTTTAAAAAACAATCTTAATTACCTTTAACCAGAGATATTAAGAGTTTTTTTTTTCCTGTAATGGGCTTTTTTATTTAAACATTTTCATTCAATAAATAACAAGCACAATGCATTTTATTTATATTGATGTGTCCATATTCTTTCATTTTTGTTATTTATTTTCTTTTTATTATATATATATTCCTATATTGTTTCTTCTCCACCTATTTACAGGTGTACGGATGCGGAATATGAGGACCTTCCTGTCAGTAATTTTGAAATTGATTTTAAAAGACCCATTTGCACAGGTGATTTTGAGGCTAACGAAGATACTGAAGATTATGGTCTACCTCCGGATTTATTAAGGAAAATAGAACAAGAGGAGAAAAAAGTACTTCCTCATAAGGAATTATTGGAAATGATAAATCTGGGAGATGGTGAAGAAATAAAGGAAGTCAAAATCGGAACTTCGTTGTCATCATCAATAAAGGGTGAATTGATAGCCTTGCTCCAGGAATATGTGGATGTATTTGCATGGTCTTACCAAGACATGCCAGGGTTGGATCTAGATATTATGGTTCATAAGCTCCCTTTAAGGCCAGAATGCAAACCAATTCAGCAAAAGTTGAGAAGAATGAGGCCGGACATGCTGTTAAAGATAAAAGAGGAGGTGAAGAAGCAATTTGATGTTGGATTCTTGGAGGTGGAAAAATATCCAGAATGGGTGGCAAATATTGTTCTAGTACCAAATAAGGATGGCAAAGTGCGGATGTGCATTGATTACCGAGATTTGAACAAGGCCAGTCCTAAAGATAATTTCCCTTTGCCCCATATTGATACTCTGGTAGATAATACGGCAAAAAGTTCTTTATTTTCTTTCATGGACGGATTCTCAGGATACAATCAGATCAAGATGGCACCGAAAGATATAGAGAAAACCACATTTGTTACAATGTGGGGAACCTTCTGCTACAAGGTAATGCCATTTGGGTTGAAGAATGCTGGGGCAACATATCAGAGAGCCATGGTGGCCTTGTTTCATGATATGATGCATAACGGAATTGAGGTCCATGTTGATGATATGATCGCAAAGTCACAAGGAGAAGAGGAGCATATTGCGAATCTTAAGAAGCTTTTCGAAAGACTAAGAAAGTTTAGACTCAAGCTAAATCCGGCAAAATACACTTTTGGAGTCACCTTGGGGAAATTGCTAGGTTTTGTCGTCAGTAAAAGAGGAATTGAGATTATCCCGGATAAAGTGAAGGCCATTCAGAATTTGCCACCACCTCGTACTCAAAAGGAAGTAAGAGGCTTTCTGGGGAAAATGAATTACATTGCTCGATTTATTTCTCAGTTAACCGACAAATGTGATCCAATATTTAAGTTACTTCGAAAATGTGATCCAGGAGAATGGGATGAAGGTGTCAGATTGCATTTGAAAAGGTTAAACATTATCTATCCAACCCACCAGTATTCATGCCACCTGTTCCAGATAAACCAATGATACTGTAATTATCAGTATTTGAGAGATCCATGGGTTGTGTTTTGGGGCAGCTTGATGAGACTGGAAAGAAAGAACAGGCAGTTTACTACCTTAGCAAGAAGTTCACAGATTATGAGTTGAAATATTCATTGATAGAAAAGTTGTGTAGTGCCTTAGCTTGGACTGCTCGAAGACTCAGACAATACATGTACCACACAACGTGGTTGATTGCCAAGCTAGATCCAATCAAGTACATGTTGGAAGCACCTTCTTTGTCAGGGAGGACGGCAAAATGGCAGGTTTTATTGTCAGAGTACGACATTGGTATATGTAAGTCAAAAAGCTATCAAAAGCAGTGTTGTGGCTGAATTCTTAGCAAGTCGGGCAGAGAAAGATTATGAGCCGTTAAACTTTGACTTCTCGGATAAAGATTTGATGTATATTTCACAAGAAGATGAGATTCCCCTAAAAAAGAAAGTATGGAAAATGTACTTTGATGGCGCATCTAATGCCATGGGGCATGGAATCAGTGCAGTCCTCATATCCCCAGAAGAAGATTATTATCCTTTCACTGCTAGATTGGATTTTGATTGTACAAACAATATTGCCGAGTATGAAGCGTGTACTATGGGCTTTCATGTTGTAGTGGACAAAAAAATCAAAGTATTGGAAGTTTTTGGAGACTCAGCCGTAGTGATATACCAGCTACGAGGAGAATGGGAAACCCGAGATACAAAACTAATCCGATACCGAGAACTTATACTGAGTTTATTGGAGGAATTGAAAGAAGTGAATTTTAATTACTCTCCTCGAGAAGCAAATTGAATGGCAGATGCTCTGGCTACTTTGTCATCAATGTTTAAAGAAAATGAAGGGGCTGAAGTTGTGCCAATAAAGATGAGTATATATGAGTCTCCTACCCACTGTCTGAGTATTGAAGAAGAAGCAGATTGCCTCCCTTGGTATAACGACATCTTGCAGTACATCAAGAGTCAATAGTATTCAGAACAAGCAACAGAAAATGACAAGAGGACTCTGAGAAGGCTAGCAATGGGTTTTGTTTTAGACAGTGAGATTCTCTATAAGTAAAGAAAAGACCAAGTCTTATTGAGATGTGTCGGATCTGCCGGAGCTCGGAGAATTATAAAAGAGGTTCATGAAGGGATATGTGACACTCATGCTAATGGTCACATGCTGCTAAATAGATTATGAGGGCAGGGTACTATTGGTTGACAATTGAAGGAGATTGTATCAGTTATTCTGGAAAGCCATAAATGCCAGATATATGCAGATAAGATTCATGTGCCGCCATCGCCATTACATGTCATGACTGCACCATGGCTTTTTTCAATGTGGGGAATGGATATGATCAGGCCTATTACCCTGAAAGCTTCAAATGGACATCGTTTCATCTTGGTGGCCATAGATTATTTCACAAAATAGGTAGAATCTACTTCCTATGCGAATGTAACAAAGTCGGTGGTATGTAGATTTGTTAAGAAAGAAATCATATGCCAGCAAGAATTATTTCGGATAATGCTCTCAATTTGAACAATAAGATGATGAGTGAAGTGTGTACTCAGTTCAAGATCACACATCATAATTCGGCACCTTACCGTCCGAAGATGAATGGGGCAGTAGAAGCAGCTAATAAGAACATCAAGAAGATTGTTGAGAAGATGACTAATGTGTACAAGGATTGGCATGAGATCTTGCCTTTTGCTCTTCATGCATATCGTACTTCGGTCCGCACATCTACAGGGGCAATGTCATTTTCTTTGGTATACGAGATGGAAGCAGTGCTACCTATTGAAGTTGAGATCCCTTCAGTTCGGGTTTTGATAGAAGTTGGCCTAGAGGAAGCAAAATAGGTTAGAGCTCGTTATGAACAGTTGAATCTCATCGAGGAGAAAAGATTGAAAGCAATTTGTCATGGGCAGTTGTATCAGAAAAGGATGATTCGAGCCCACAACAAGAAGGTTCATCACAGACAGTTTCGAGAGGGGGAGTTGGTACTGAGGAAAACTCTCCCTATAGTGAAGGACCCGTGAGGAAAGTGGCTCCGAATTGGGAAGGACCCTATGTGGTAAAAAGAGCTTTTTCTGGAAGAGCATTGATTTTAACTAGAATGGACGGGGAGGATTTCAGAAATCCCGTAAATGCTGATGAACTGAAGAAGTATTATGCTTGAAAGAAGAAAATGTGATGCTGTGCACATGGAAATTCAAATGATTCCAAGCGTAAAAATGGAAATTCTATATATCTATTTCCCCTATGGTTTGCTTTTCAAAGAGAATATTCATGCTTGATATGATGAATGGCCATCTTTCATATTCCTTTCACTAAGAAGAAATTATCCTTAGTCACCCTTTTGAGCCTTAGGAATTATTTCTTTCTTTAAACCTTGATCAAGGATCATCCTCTACATTGGAGGGCAAATGCGAGGGAAAATAATCAAAAAAATCATGGCAAAAGAAAGCCATCGAAAAATGTGGCAAATGAAAGCCAACAAAGTAAAAAAAGAAAAAAAAGAAGAAAAGAAAGTCCAAGAAAGGGACAAATGTTTCAAGAATGAGTTCTCCTCAGGAAATGATCCTTGATCCAATCACCCTTAAACACTTTATCCTTTCTTTTTGAACCCGAACCTTGGCCTACATTACGTGCTTTAGAAAGTCCATTTTGATCAAGCATGGATATTTAATTTGAAAGGTTATTCTCAAAAATTCATCCCATCTTTTGAATTGACATTTTTACCTTGGAAACATTTAGAATTCTCAGATGCATGATAGAATACAAAAAAATGAAAATGAAAAAAGAATGTAAAAGGAGAGGTTTAAGTCGAAAACCCGCAAAGGGCGACTTAACACCGAATGGAGGACACTTGAGTTGAAAACTAGCAAAGGGTGGCTCAGGTACTGATTAAAAGTTCGAATCAATGCTCCATGTAAAGGGGGAGAAAGTATTTGAAAATCAGAAGAAAGGGGAACAACTCAGTCTAATGTAACTACGAAAGTCGAGAGGTTACCTAAGTAAATTGCTTGTTCAAGAAAAATTTCAGATGGTTTGAAAAGAAGGGGTCCAAGATATTCCGAATCCGGGGCATCTACAACCTATAAGTTTACATTTGTTTCTTATATCCTTGATATTTATTTTTACTATTTTAAAACATTTCTTGCAATAAATTATTGTTATCCTTTTCATGACAATTTTTGCTTGATTCATATTTTCTTTCATACATTTTTGAGATGCACTATGATTGTTATTAAGTTGAATGATGATTAGTAATAAAAAAATATTTAAATAAAAGGATTTCAAAGTATTACTAAGGAATAGATTTAAATCTTGGGAAAGGTTTGGAAAGTTCACAAAGAAAAGAAAACAGTGAACGTGTTGGAGACTCCATCAGGAAGTCAAAAAATCTGTGAATTTCAGCGAAAGTCAGAAACTGAGACTATTTGGCAAGTTATCTTAAGTGAAGGATTCCTTAAGTGGGGCATCGATGAACAATTGAAGACTCCATCATGAAGTCGGATAATCTGTGAACCTCAAAGAAACCATGGATTAGAAATCGTGACACAATCATTTGATTGCATTCATTCTTAGGAAACATACAAGCATTTGCAAAACATGTCATTCTCATCATTGTATTTAGCTAACATTGCAGAAATCAGGAAAACTTGGACTTCCCCAAAGTGAGCTCTTTCTGTTTTTCAAACGAGTCTAGTCCCGAGATCACCGTCGAGGTACGTTTCCTTTCCAAATCGAACTCATTTTTCTTCTCAAATAAGTCAAGCCCCGAGATCGCCGTCAGGGTATGTTCCTTTCATTTTCAAGTTAAATTTATTTTTTCCAAATGAACCAAACCTAGAATCATTCTTAGTATTTCCTTTTGTTTTAAATCGAATTCATTATGTTTTATCAAATGAGTCGAGCCTTGAGACCACCGTCGAGGTATTTCCTTTTGTTTTAAATCGAATTCATTCTGTTTTATCAAATGAGTCGAGCCTTGAGACCACCGTCGAGGTATTCCCTTTTGTTTTAAATTGAATTCATTCTGTTTTATCAAATGAGTCGAGCCTTGAGACCACCGTCGAGGTATTTCCTTTTGTTTTAAATTGAATTCATTCTGTTTTATCAAATGAGTCGAGCCTTGAAACCACCGTCGAGGTATTTCCTTTTGTTTTAAATCGAATTCATTATGTTTATCAAATGAGTCGAGCCTTGAGACCGTCGTCAAGGTATTTTCAAATCACGGGTAAGGCCTCCGGGCACCATTCTTAAGACATCCGGGCACTATTCTTAAGACCTCCGGGCATCATTTTTAATGTCGCATACAACGCTTTTTTTTTTAAACTCACGGGTAAGGCCTCCAGGCACCATTCTTAAGACCTCCAGGCATTATTATTATAAAGTCGTATGCAGCGTATTTTTTTCAAATCACGGGTAAGGCCTCCGGGCATCATTTTTAGGACCTCCAGGCATAAGTTTCCAGAGTTTTTACATTTGCTTGAACAAGTCTTTGGTGGTGATAACCAAAGCCTCTAGTGGAGATATCCAGAATTTTACATTTGCTTGAACAAATCTTTGGTGGTGATAGCCAAAGCCTCTAGTGGAGATATCCAGAGTTTTACATTTGCTTGAGCAAGTCCTTGGTGGTGATAGCCGAAGCTTCTAGAGGAGATACCCAAAATTTTAAACACAGCTTAGAACAAGACAGGTTAAGCCCTCGAGACAATCGTCGAGGTCTTTTCTTTTCTTGCAAATCGAACTCGTTTCCTTAAGACGAGTCGAGCCTTGATTAGTCAGGGAATTCAATTTAAGGACAATATCTTCTATTTATAGTTCTTTTTTTCAAAAAAAAAAAAAAATGAGAAAATGAAAAAAAGAAAATCAAAAATCAAAAAAAGAAAACCCCTTTCCCTTCCCTTCACATGTGATTTCACTAACCGGACAAAATTAGTATTTGTTTATCTTTGCCTGATTCCTGATTCTCAGCAATAGCCAAAGAGGGGCAGCTGTAGACACCTAATTTTGTCTGGACCACTAAATTAGGTATGTTTTCTTCCTAAATTGATGTTTCAGAATGTAAAAAGACTTGTTTCATCCTGCAGGTGGTACTCCGAGACTTAGTCTAAGAAGACGAGCATAAAAAGTCAAACTTGAAAAAGTCAATCCCAAAAAGTCAACCCCAAAAAGTCAACTACTAAAAAAGTCAACCCACTTTCAAAACCAAGATTTGAAGTTCAATTGAAAAATGGAGAAATAATTTTGAGTATCCGAGGTCTACATCGAAAGATATGGAGTTCGGAAGTTGGGTTATGGAGATTCAGTAGAAAGAAAACCCTAATTCGAGAAATTTGGGGAAAAGTGCTTAAACGATTGAATTGGTCAAAATTGAAGGTTCCAAATGAAAGATAAGCACTGACTACGAATAAGGGAGAAGTCACTTGAAAGAAAAATTGAAAGAAAAGTCAATCCGGAAGAAAACAGAGAATTAGGGTTTTTGGTAGATTTTGGTGAAATTGGGAAGAATTACATAAATGGCCTGACTCGGTAGGAATAAAGCCCGTAATGGATGAGGAGTGATTAAAAAAGGATAGCCCAAGGCTAAGTTTGAAGAAAATCTAAAAATCGGACTTGTTTTGAGCAAAATCGGATTTCGGAGGTAAAAAGGCAAAATTGGAAAATTTGGGAAAAATAGCAAATGAACTCCAAAAATTCTGAAAAATTGCAAATATCATTCTTAAATCATTTTGAAGAGATTGGCGAAATAAAATCTTGATTCGGAGTTCGTTTGCAAATTGGCCAAATCCCGGGTCTCCAATGCAGAAATTCAAGAAGATAAATCCCGAAAAAATAGCAAATGAACTCCAAAAATTCTGAAATTCAAAAATTTGCAAATCTCATTTTTAAATTATTTGGAAGAGATTGGCAAAAGATAATCTGGATTCGGAGTTCGTTTGCCAACTCGCCAAATCCGAGGTCTCCTAATTCAAGCAGATAAATCCTGAAAAAATACCAAATGAGTTCCAAAAATTATGAAAACTTCCAGATCACACTTTTAAATTATCTAGAAGATATTGGTGAAGAAAAACCTGGATTTGGAGCTCGTTTAAAAAATGGTAAAGTTTAGGGGCATAAAAGGGCAATTTTGAAAGAAAAAATCAAAATAAATAGCAAATGGACTCGAAATTTTTTGAAAACTTTTAGAATTCAATTTTTTTATTATTTTAAAAGTATTGAAAAAATAAAATTTGATTTTGGAGTCCGTTTTCCATTTATTTATGTTCGGAGGGCAAAAAGGTCATTTTACCCAAGAAATTGAAAATGGCTTTTCTTGCCTTTTAAAAAAAATGAAACATGGGCTGGAAGAAGGGGGTTGGCCTGCCAAGGCCCAAGGATAGGTAGATATTTTCTGATTTTTAAATCAAAAGGCCAACAATGAAGAGGAAGTTAGTTATTTTTTTATCAAGCCTTTGCAAATAAGCCACATGGACCAATGCATGAAGAGGGAGAGTGTCAACATAATGGCTTAAGATTCTTGAACAGCTGTAATTGTGGATAGCTGATGGCCTAATCTAAGGGTGATAATTTCATGTTTTAAACATCTTGGATCAATAGCCTTTGGATGGAAATTGTTTGAATGAAAAATGACAACATCCTAGCCTAGGGGGGCCATTCGCCACTACAAGGGAGAGGCATTCTCTCTTTTATTTTCAGCTATTCACTCTCTATTCTCTCTTGGTTTTGGCTGATTTTTATCTCCATTGTTGGAAAGCAAAAAGAAAAGTTTAGAAAAGAAAAGAAAGTTAGAAGAGAAAAAGCTTGAAAGATAGCTTCTAGAGGTTGCTTTAAGCACCATACTCTTGCACTTTCTTTGATTTTCCATTCTTGATTTGCTATTTTGATTGCTATTTTGGTGAGTTTCTTTTGATTTTTCTTTTAAAATAAGTGTTTTTAATATTCTTCTTCAAGTTCTTCTTCATTCTTTCTTGTAAAAAGCTCTTGAATTTTTTTTCTCCTCTTGTTTTTGAGTAGTTGCTGTTTCCATTTTTTATTTCATGTTATTCTTGATATTTAACAAGTTTTGATGATTTAAATCTTCTTCTAATACATAAATATGAAGCTTGTTTTAATTTAGTTGCTTGCTTGTTTCTATTTTTGAATATATTATCTTGTTATCATGTTTATTTTACTTGTCTTGCATTTTTGATTTTTTGTTTTCAAAATGTTTTAGTTTGTTTATGTTTTATAGTTTGTAATCCATGTGTTTGCGAAAATGCTTATTGGTTTTCATGCCTTTACTTTATATTTGCATGATTTGAGTGTTATTCTTTAGCTATGCATATTAGTATATCATGTGTTTGTGAAAATGCCATGCTCATTTTAAGCATCCACCACATTCGACCACTTCATATTGTGTGCTTTGTGTGTGCATTTTTGTTATGTTAGTTGATAGGTTTGCATTTTCATGATATTTGGTTGAATATTTTGTTTAAGCATGTCATGTGTTTGTGTTATTGCCATGCATATTTTAGATTTAGGATTGGTTTGTTTTTCCATGCATATTCATGCATTTTAGACATAGGTTGCATTAAATGCCATGCAAGTTCATTTAGGTCTAGGTCATTTTATTGATGCCATGCATTTTTCATGTCATTTAGGTTTTAAATCATGCATTTCGTGCATCATATTTGCTGTATTTTTCATGCATTTCATGTCCTTGCCACTTGATTTATGACTTAGACCAATCAATGGTTCAAAGTCATGCTCATTTTGAGCGTACTCGTGGAAAATTAAAGAGTTGTCAAATTGATTATTCTACCTTTGTGATTTTTTTTTTACTTAGCCAATTTTTTGCTTAACTTTTCAAAAGTGTTAGCTACTGTTTGTGAGTCCTTAGGAGAGTCTCTAATACTTTTACTTTGATTTTTAAATGATTCTATCAAAGGCAAAAAAATGTGTTTTGACAAAACAGTTTTTTCACCCAGTACTCGTACTTTCCCGATTTTTCTGGGTAGTCATCTTTAATCATAAAATTAAGCCGATTGTTTCCTGTGTAGTTTTACATGTTCTGAGTCTCCAGTATTTTTTTTATAGATTTTTTGAATTTTTAAAAATAGGGTAAAAAATAGTGCTTTAAAACTGGACATTGGAGTCATAATTGAATTTGAAGGAAAATCATTTTTCTGTTTTGGTTAAGTTACTTAGAAAGGGGCTGATTAGGAAGTTTAGCTACTGACTTAGGGTAGTTTCTAATCCTTTTTAAACTCTAAAAATGATTTTTTTTAAGCCTCGGGTTAAGGGTGGTCAAGTCCGGGATTTTAAACTTAGAAAATTAAAGCCATTTAAAAAGGGTTTAGCTAAGTTTTTATTTTTAATCTAAGCTTTTCAAAATTGTTTTCAAACAATCACAAAGTATTTTGATTTTAGAATATTTAATTTGATATATTTTCCTAAGGTAGCTGGATATCTTTTTAGATATACGGATTTCCTTAATTATAGGAAAAAATACATTCTCATGCTTTGCATTTTTCATATTCATGCATATTATATAATATGTAATTTTTGCTATGTTTAATTTTCACGATGGTGTTATTATCTTTGATTTGAATTTTTGATATTATATTATTTGTTATATGGTTTTTGAATATCTCATGATATCCTATGCTTTTTATTTAGTTATTTTTGTCATATTATTTAGCATATGCTATGTTCATGCATTATTATTTTTATTTTCATGCATATTATATGATAGCATTATTTTATGTTTCATGTCATTTAGATTATATGCCATATCATTTATATTTGCCATGTCATTTAAATTATTTCATTTCATATAGAATATATTATGTTACCTAGGTCATTTCATTTCATTTTATGTAGAATATATTATGTTACCTAGGTCATTTTTATTTCATTTAAAATATATCATGTAACTTAGGATATTTCATTTCATTTAGAATATGCTAAGACATTTAAATTATCTCATACCATTTAGGTTGCATTATATTATTTAGACTTTGCTATGTCATTTTATTTATGTCACACATATTCATATTCATATTTTTATAATGTTTTGAAAAAGGTAATGATTTTCAATAAAATAAAGATATTCCCGATTTAAAATAATACATGAATTCTCTGTCGGGTTTGCTGGGGAGGATATCATCAATTATCATTAATAACGAAATATCTTCTTTAAAATGAGAATGATTCAGAAAGTTTTCTAAACTAATAAAAATATCTATATTTTGCCACGTTTGTTGGAGAATATAGCAAAATTTTGAATTTATAAATTCCGGATCATTTTCAATTAAAAATGGAATTATTTTTCTTTAAATTGGGAATTAACTTGAAATACTAAATTTAAAACTGACTTTTTACCGAGACTTGAGATAACACACGATTAATATGGTACCGTTTTATACGGGCGTTGTGGGGGTGCTAATCCTTTCCCACATGTAACCGAGTCCCGAACCCGCTTCTTTGATTTCTCTGGTTTAAAACGCAGACTTGAAATTGGTTTTAAAAATATTTTAATTAATTTTAAAATATTTTATAAAATTGATTTAATAGGTGGCTGATCACACCTAGCTAAAAAATATTGGTGGCGACTCCATATCTTTTTCAAGGTCATTTTCAAAACCTTCATTTTTCAAGAGGAATTAAGTCGACTTTTCCTCGATTTTTTTTAATGTCACGCTTAACGAATAATAAAGTTTTGCGATGAGACTTATTATTTTTTAGGTTGCGACAACATAGACAAGGTGCTAAAAGGCTGCTTGGATTGTCCCTATCCGTTTACATAGACAAGGTGCTAAAAGGTTTAGCATGGATATTTTCTTGGTCTATGGAAGGGCTGAACTCCAAGTAAGGGGTTATACAGATGCTGGATTCCAAACTGATAGGGATGACAGTAAATCGCAAGGCGGTTACGTATTTACCTTAAATGGAGCTGCAGTCAGTTGGAAAAGTTCCAAACATACTACAACTACAGATTCAACAACAGAGGCTGAATACATCTCCGCATGTGAGGCAGCGAAGGAGGCTGTTTGGATTAAGAAGTTCATAACTGAACTTGGTGTGGTTCCAAGCATTGTTGATCTAGTACCACTTTACTATGATAACAATGGAACCATAGCGCAAGCTAAGGAACGACGGTCTCATCACAAACCCAAACATGTATTACGGCAATATCACTTGACTAGAGATATAATTCAAAGAGGTGATATAAGTACGGAAAGGGTACCCACAGAGGATAATATAGCTGATCCTTTCACTAAGGTTCTATCCCAGCAGAAACACAACCGTCACATGGAAGGACATGGGCTTAAGTACATGGGCGAGTTGCTTTAGTGCTAGTGGGAGATTGTTGGTGTAAGCCCTACAAGCCAATTTAGTTAGGCTTGTAAAACACTATTTATATATTCATGCATTGTAAATTATAGTTTATTAATTATAATTGAGGTATTTTTTTATCCATAAGTATTGTTATAATTGTTATAAATGACTTGTGAAGATAAAGTCCATGAGATACAATGGCATTGCAAAGGAATTGTAAGGTGTTACAATTATGAGGATCCTTATGCATCAATGCTGTGTTTCTAAACTGTTCCTGGTCATTGTATTGTCAAGACAGGGCATTGACAATGCTCAAAGACTGGCATATGTTAAGCCTTCATGCACTTGATGCATGCAACTGATCTCATAGGTTGAAAGTATAGAGATACTTGGGGATAACATATGGGTGCTTGTTAGTTGAACAAGTTCACTGAACATGACCCGCTATGAGAGTTCCATTTGGTATTTCACTTAAGTATCAATGGTAAATACTCTCATGTGTCAATAGTGTAAGTAAATCCTTTGAATTGTAACACCAGGTCATCTTGTATGTGAATTGTCATACTTAGATTTCATCACGAGCGAGTCCCAATCACGAGGATGCTTATGGTAGGGTGTTATTGATTATGACATGAAGTATACGATGATGAATGAGTGGTCCAGAGAGGATTCATCACCCCAAGTGATTAAGGGGACATATCTCACATGTATCTGGCTTATATTAACTTATGGAAGTCCTTGGCCAAGGCAATACTTAAGGAGTTAATAATAAAGCTGCAGATCTAATATGGAATAGGTTAAGAGTAGACACTGAACCATGCTTTTTCCTATCCCGAGATATTTGATGAAGGAATCGAATTACACAGACATATTGTACACGAAAGGCTAGTCGAAGCTTGATGACTCTCTTGGCATTTGGGTGGTCATGATGCATTGCTAGATACCGCTCATGATCTATAAATATAAAGAGGAAATTCTTAATTGAATTTATTATATTTATTGCCAACATGTTAAAGGCCTAATGGGTCACACACAAAAGGTGATTAATGAAATTAAAATGAGATTGGGCCAGATTAAATATTTATTAAGAAAAGTGGGCTTAATGTGAATATTTAATAATATATGTATAAGGGCTTTAGTGCAATAAGTCCAAGAGTTGGCATACACTAAACCTAGTAATTTATATACACCTCTTTTGTTGTTGCCGCCTCCCTAATGCAAGCTAACCTGAAAATCGGTGCATCACCCTCCTTTGTGTGTGGTTCGGCCGAATAGCTTAAGAGAAGAGAGAATACGATTCTTTCATTTTCTTGAGGTTAACTAAGAAAGAGGAGGAAGGTTTCTCACAACCTAGACTACTAGCATCGTCTTGGAAAAGCATAATCTCAACCTTGTAAAGGCTTTCAGATCACCTGTGTCGATTACTGTTAGAGGTCGGACAATTGGACAACTTTGATCTTCGACAAGCTAGCATTGTGTGCAAGAACAAGAACATCAAGAATCTATGATGTGGTTTCGACAATCTCCATTATAGAGGTATGTGATTTTGATTGTTATCTATTTTTGACAGCTTGATCATTTTGAATTCATAGGCAGATCCTTGTAGGGATTCGGTGTCTCTATGTTTTATTTTATTCTGCTATGTTGTATGTTTAAAGTGTTGATTAAATTATACATTATCTCTGTTTGAGCATGAGCCGAATCCCAACAGGATAGGTTTTGGGCGCCACGGCGCCGAGCTCTCGAGCTGCCATTTTAGCTACTGCATCTTCTCGCACTTCCTCAGCCTATTTGGATAACCATTTCTTATCTGTTTTGGGCGAGTAATATACCGTTGGAAAGCTCTTCAAATCAAATTCAAAAGTCAAGAAGAAAGTTTCTTTGAATAAGGATTTTAATATCATGTTTTTCTTGAAACAAGCTATAGAGGTCAAATCTGCTTTCTTGCTTGGCAACAAGAATTTGATCTTTTTGACTCCGATATCTTATTGCATCTTGTGATTATGATTTTGTAAGATCTTTAACATCCTAATTGACATGTTTTTGCTTCATTCTCTTAAATATACCTGAAATTCAAAACATGACATAAGTAATCAAAATAAGGATATAGATGACATAACGAAAACTAAGAATAGAAAGGGTATAAAATGTGTATTTTATGAACTTATCAATAGTATCGGATATATAATTTTTTTACTATCCATTGTCATCCCTACTCAAACCTAACATGAAAAAAAATTCAAATATCCGAACTTTAAAAAGTTCAAATACCAAAAAAAAACTAAATTTAAAATGATTTGAACTCGAATCAATCCAAAATTGAAGCCATATGAAATTGTAATAATATGAACCTACGGCTACAATAATCGAACTAAGATCAATTGGGTTTTTAATTAGAATAAAATTGGGTTTTTAATTTCTTGCTTCTGTAGAGCCAAAAAGAGACATTGCCTTTTAGCTACAGTAATTTAAACAGTATTTTCAGATCATCTCTTTTCTCATTCTAGATGGCTCACCGGTCTAAATTATTTTCATAGTTTCTTATGCACAGGTTCCACCAATAGTGGCAAGTGCAGAGCATGCTTCCAGGAATGAACTCAAGGGAGATCTATAGAAATTTTTATATAAGAATACTTAAGAAGAAAGAAAAAAGGGTTTTATAAAGTCATAGAAAGAAACACACTAGTATTTATTTTTGAAGGCGTTCTCTACCTTAAACATACAAGAGCTTCTCTTTATATAAAGGCTAGGAGAAGGATACAAACAAACTTATATAGTGATTGTATTTAAAATATAAGATAAGATCAAGCAATCTGCCGACATGCTTTAATCATAGTCGCATGTGCTTATGTCGGATGTCAGATTCATCTCTTCAATTATTCCTTCTTTTCTTATTTTGCGCTGACAGGCCTTCAAGTGTACAGCTTCTGGGTCCACATCATTTGAGCTATTGTTGTCGTCTTCTTGCATTAGATCCATTTTTTGGCTGTTGAGATGATTGTACCATGGGTAATCCTATGACCATTCACATGGGTTTGGTACACTTTCTTTGTATTTTTTTAATGCCTTTATTATTGTGTCCTTGTTTGGTCCAAGTGTCTCCGGATAGTAATCCGACGAAAAATATTTCGATTGAAATTTTTGGGGAATTTTCTTTTGAAAATTGTGCCAAAGTATTAGCGACAAAAATTCTGTCGCTAATGCCTTCATAGCATTAATTCCCCCTTTTTTATTTGCCTTCTCTCTTTCTTCCCTCTTCTCCCTAGACGCCCCCTGCCTCCAGCCCCTTTCTGTCGATGCCTTCCTCGCCCCCACCCCACCCCATTGCCGTCTAGCATCCACCCCCAACCTCCATCCATCTTTTTACTCTTTTCTCTTCTTCCCTCCCCCTACTCCCACTCCCTCTCCCTCAACCTTCCCCCGCCCCTCCACCCCCTTGTCGTCCGAGCTCCACCCTTCTATCTTCTTTTTCCTCCCTCTTCTCTTCTCTTCTCTTCTCCTTTCTTTTGTTTTTCCTTCTTGCTCCATCATCTTGGTATGTAATCTCATGTTGCTTTTTTTTTTGGAATTATTTTTGAATTTATTTGTGTGGGTTTTTTTATTATTTAAATGTGGTTATTAAAATTATATTTAATTTTTTGCAGGACATTTTTGAGCTTCTGATTTTCCTTGAGCGTAAATTTGTGAGGTAAATTTCTTGTAGTTTAATAATATTCAATTTTGATATTGAGGTAATTGTGTTGACATATTTGTGTTGGTAGTGATTATGTTCTGGGGAAAATAGTTGAAGCCCCTATTCTGACAATTGTAACATATTCGCAGAATCTTGATAATCCCAGACTTCTTGTTCATGGTGAATCAGAAGAAGTAAATTTTTTTGTACCACAACATCAAGAACAAATGATGATAATGAAGAAGGCGAATTTGGGGAAAAATAAGACGATTAGAAAGAAGAAGCAGAAAACGACAGTGATGATGATGATGAAACTAAAAGTCAAAGTTACAAAATTTGCACTTACCTTACTCTTATATTATGTTTTGTTATAGAAAATGTACATGTTATTATATGTTTGTTAATTTGAAGGAAATTATATTGTGTAATGTGAAGTCACTTATTTATTTACTAATTAGTGTGCAATTTATATTATAGATAACATACGACGAGTAGGAAAAATTCAAAAGAAACTAAGAGGTGGCATATGGGCTGCTTTCAGAGCAACCAATATGAAACGTGGGTCGTCAGAGGGCCTTTCTACCCTTCATATGCCAACTCAGCCGGCTTTATCGGAATCTCTCCCATCCATGGCACTCTCCGACATAGACTAGTACTTGGTCAATGACCCACCAACCATCGATGCCCCTGCAAAAACTGAACTGAAGACCGAGGTACCTGACTCGCAGCTCCCTCAGGAACCCACTGCTGATACTACCGCCTCTGACAGCACCATGAAATTGGATAGAGGTTGGACAAAAAGGTTGCTGACGTCGGCTAATCCTGCCCACAGGTTTTGCTTGTTATATGTTCAGGACACGTAAGCTTATTGCTTTTTCTCTTCATCTCATTAATAACAATTCATTGCATTTGTCGCAACCTAAAAAATAACAAGTCTTATCGCGAGACATTACTCATTAAGTGTGACATTAGGGGAAACAGAGGAAAAGACGACTTAATTCCTCTTGAAATAAAATAAGGGTTTGAAAATAACCTCGAAAAAAAAAATGGAGTCGCCACCAATATTTTTTTGGCTAGGTGTGATCGACCACCTATTAAAACCGATTTTGTAAAATATTTTAAATGATTTAAAACATTTTTTAAAACCAATTTCAAGTCTGCCCTTTTAAACCAGAGAAAACAAAAAAGTGGGTTCAAGAGTCAGTTACGTGAGGGGAAGGATTAGCACCCCTATAACGCCCGTATAAAACGATATCTTATTAATCGTGTGTTATCTCGAGTCTTGGTAAAAGTCAGTTTTGAAATTAGTATTTTAAAATAATTCCTATATTAAAGAAAAATAATCCCATTTTTAGTCGAAAATGATTCGGAATTTATTAACTTAAAATTTTCCTATATTCCCTAGCAAACCCGACAAAACATAGAAAATTTTATTTATTTAGAAAATCTCTGAATCACTCTTATTTTTTTAAAAGAAAGATATTCTGTTTTTTAATGATAATTGATGATATCCTCCCCAACAAACCCGGCAGAGAACTCATGAATTATTTTAACTCGGGAATATCCTTATTTTAAAAAGCATGATCTTTATTATATTAGAAAACATTTTAAAAAGAGGGTTATGAATATGCAAATCATTACTAATGACATGGCAAAAGAGTGAATGACATAGCCTATAGATTGATGACATGACATGCTTGACATGGCAAAATCTAGATGACATGGCATAATCTAAATGTCATAGCAAAGGAATTAATGACATGGTAAGAAACATAAAATAATATTATCATAGCATATGCATGAAAATGAAAAAGGCAATGCATGAACATAACAAAACCTAGATGATATGGCAAAATAATTAATGACATGGCAAGAAGCATAAAATAACCTAGAATATCCACAATCACATAATAACCATGATAACACCATAAAATCTAAATCAAAGCAATGGCATTACTATGGAATATTCGTACATATAATTTAAATGACTAAGATAGCAAAATTAAATATCATGGAATATGCATGGACATGGAAAATGGAATACATGAAAGTGTACTTCTTCCTTTAAGTAAGGACATACGTATACCTAAAAAGATACCCGACTACCTTAGGAAGAAACTTAAATCAAATTTTCTAAATCAAAATACTTTGTGATTGGATTAAAAACAATTTGAAAATTTTTGGATGAAAATGGCACCATCGCTGAACCCCCCTTTAAAAGGCTCTATTTTTCTAACATTGAAACCCAGGTTAACCACCCTTGACCCGACTTTTATAAAATCAAATTTTATGATTGAAATGGCATGGAAATTAACCAAAGTCAGTATCTAAAGTCCTAAGTTAGCCCCCTCTAATTATTCTAACCAAAACAAAAAATTGCATTTTCTTTAAAAACAAATCTGACTCTCACAGGCAGTTTTGAAAACTAATTTTCTTTACCCTTCAAAAAAATTTCAAAAAATTCTGAAAACATTAGGGAAAATCTAGGGCATGTCGACCTTTATGAGAAAAAGTTAGCTTAATTTTTGGAGTAAGGATACTATGACCGAACTTTACTAAAATCAAAATAGTAAGTTAAAAACTGATTTGCCACAATCCATTTTTTAACCATGATAAGTAAATCTAAAATTCATGAAAAAAAATATCATGGTATTCCTTAAATGACTACTATGTAGTTAAAAAATCAACTTATTTTGACCAAGGATGAGTAGTGAAAAAAAAATCACAAAGTCAGAATACCCAATTTAAACTATTAATTTTGCACAAGCATGCTAAAAAGAGCTTGGCTTGGAGCCATTGATTGGATTAAGTCAAAAATGAAGTGGAGATTGTATAAATGCATGAAATGATCAGCAAGATGAATGCATGACACATGCATGACGTAATGCCTAAACGTCATGGGATAATAAGATGACCTAATGCCTAAATGACATGGAAAATGCCATGGGATAATAAGATGACCTAATGCCTAAATGACATGGAAAATGTCATGGCATAATGAAATGACCTAATGCCTAAATGACATGGAAAATGTCATGGCATAATAAGATGACCTAAAGTCTAAATGAAATGGAAAATGACATGTCATAATAAGATGACTTAAAGTCTAAATGACATGGAACATGTCATGACATAATAAAATGACCTAATGCTTAAATGACATGGAAAATGTCATGGCATAATAAGATGGCCTAAAGTCTAAATGACATGGAAAATGACATAGCATAATAAAATGACCTAATGTTTAAATGACATGTAAAATGAACATGGAAACACTATGAAAGAATGATGGCCGAATGAAACATGACGAATATGCAAAAATATGGCAAGGCAAAAATACAAACACATGGCATGGCAAGAATGCAAAGCATGAATGACTTGGTATAAACAATATAGTATGGCAAGAATACAAATGAAAATAAATAATAAAAACATATAATTAAAGTAAGCCAATAAAGAAAATAGACATGAAAATAAATAATAAAAGCAGAAAATTAAAGTAAGCAAATAAAGAAAATAAACATGAAAATAAATAATAATAAAAAAATTAAAATAAGCCAATAAAGAAAAGAGACATGAAAATAAATAATAAAAACAAAAAATTTAAGTAAGCAAATAAAGAAAGTAGGCATGAAAATAAATAATAAAAACAGAAAATTAAAGTAAGCAAATAAAAAAAATAGACATGAAAATAAATAATAAAAATAGAAAATTAAAGTAAGCAAATAAATAAAGTAAACATGAAAATAAATAATAAAAAAAGAAAATTAAAGTAAGCAAATAAAGAAAGTAGACATGAAAATAAATAATAAAAACAGAAAATTAAAGTAAGCAAATAAAAAAAATAGAGGTGAGCTCCATGGTTGGTACCTTGTACATAGTCCTCCCCTAACCATTATCTCTTGATTTGAATCAAGGTCATGAAACCTTTCCACCTCTATATTTTTTTCGTTATTTTTGAAAAGTAAACCAACAAAATAAACTATCCTACCACAACTAATGTAAGAATAAAATCAAACACAAGATGAACATAGGAAAAGGGTAGTATTAGGCCAAAGTAAAGGAAGTAGTAAAAAATGTTTTTGATTTTTTTGATGAAAATAAGAGATGAGAACCTTAAAAGTAAACTTTCAAAACCTTTATTTTCATAAGAAAAGAATAATAAATCACATGAAAAAGAAGAAGAAACATGGTAAGGAAAGAAAAATGCAAGAGAGGGGTGCCAATAGATACCTTCAAAGCTTTCTTTCAAGCTTGCTTT
Source organism: Fremontodendron californicum (assembly GCA_030761205.1). Classification (NCBI taxonomy): domain Eukaryota; kingdom Viridiplantae; phylum Streptophyta; class Magnoliopsida; order Malvales; family Malvaceae; genus Fremontodendron; species Fremontodendron californicum. The sequence goes on from JAULJL010000037.1 coordinate 10,600,242, forward strand.
CTATTCAAAAATTTTCTTTCCCTTCTCTAAGTTAGCTACTGCCCGTGCACTAAAGAAATGACTAAAAACCTCCTCCAAAATGAAGACCCCCTCCCTTTTAAATAAGCTGGCCGAAACCCCTTTGGTGAAAGGATGTGCTCATATTTTTTCCTTCTAAAACATGTGTCATTCATCACAAGGTAAACTAGCCAAAGAAAATAAAAATGTCATCTTGCAACCTTATATTAGCCATTAGATGAAATGACCAGCTGATAACTCGTATAATTATATAGTTTTTAGTTATGTCTTATTATTGTTTTGTGTCAAATACGAGTTATTATTGTTTAGTCTAATTGTGTTTATGATCTTTTATATTTTTATGTAATTTGGTGTTTTTCACAAGTTTTTTTTTGAGTGATTTCAGATTACTAGAATTAAGGGCAAATCCAGTTCAGTTCCAGTTCCGACACCTTTTGCCATATCAGCTATATCGGAAGTTTCACTGAAGCAATAAGGCTGAAATTTTAACCGTGCAAAGTTAAGAGGCATATCTATCTTTTTCATGTTTTACACTTCTTGAAACGGAGTCGTTTTCCCTAGCGAAATCAACCATCAAGTTGGCTGATGTGCAATGACGTCTGTCCTGAGCAGTTTTCGCATTTTGACCATATCGTCCGATACACATCAGCAAATGAGCTGATTCTAACGGCTATGGATCACTAACTGATAGGGAAACATTTGTCTAGAAGACCATGTGATCAGATAAAGCCTCCAATATTGAAGAAATCGACCATCAAGTTGGCTGATGTGCAATGACGTCTGTGCTGACCTGTTTTCGTATTTTGCCCATATCTTCTTCTCCACATCAGCAAATGAGCTGATTCCAACGGCTATGAATCAGTAACTCATAGGGGAACATTTTTCTAGAAGACCATGTGATCTGATCAGGCCTCCAAGATTGAAAAAATCGACCATCAAGTTGGCTGATCAAAATGGTCATACAATATGACGAAAATTGTTAGAAAAATGCACCCACCTATTATACCTACCTTTGAAATTTGTAAAGCTTGTCTCTTGTCATTTAGCCCTCCAAAATGTGTATAAATAGAGGGCCTTGGATGATTGTAGAGGATCATATTGTACATAGGTAGGATATTAGCCATTGTAATAAAATTCTCTAAGTTTTCTTCTTCTTTCTTTTCTCTAGTTTTCTTTTTCTTTAGAAAGAGCAAGAGGTTGGATAATTAATATTCTTCTTCTTCTTCTTTCTTTCTTTTATTTTCTTCTTAGATTCTATTTAATTTTATGTTTATAATGCCTATGCTAGGCTAAACTTCTATTTGGTTAAGGGTGATTTCAAAGCCCTAGACATGTTTTGTGATTGATTTTCAGATTCTATCTATCATTAATTTTCTATCAAAGTTGCTTATGTTCTTCTACAAGAATTGTTCATGATGTTGTCTTGATTTATTTAGGTGTACAACTAGATAGATCTTGATAATTATCTATTGCTAGTCTAGGAGTCTTGATCCGTGTAATTGTCTTGATTTCCTATTCATAAGTGGCAATTTGTGATTAATGATTATGGTCAAGTTTTCAATAATTGCAAAGTGGAACATAACCTAAGTTGAACAATCCGAGCTTATGTGTTTGTTGCTTAGATCAACCTATCTTTCTCATCATAAAGCTGCCATTAAATTGAATTTAGAGAGCTTATTCTAGATTGTTTAATGGTTAGAGATTAAATAGTGAGCTTGTTCTATTTAACGACAAACTAAGGAAAGATTGGGATAACAGAGCTTGTTGTTATCTACGGTTGTTAACTTTGATAGTTGGTTGATATTGATAGATCTGAAATTGATTCTTAATGATGTCTAGTGGTGGAGAATGAAACCTTAACCATATTTTTCATGTTTGATTCTTCTTACTTACTTGTTTTCTTACTTTTAGTTTGCTTATTTTTTATATTTATTTTTATTGGCTGGTTATACCGCCTAAATTGTATATTAACTTTGTTTTATTTTTATTGGCTGGTTATACCGCCTAATTTAGTATATATATTTTTATTGGCTGGTTATACCGCCTAATTTAGTATATATATTTTTATTGGCTGGTTATACCGCCTTGCATCTTATTCTTATTATTTACTTTAGTTTAAATCTGGCTTCAAAAACCCCTTTTCTTTTATTGTTTTTTTTTAACGTAAGTTATAAACTATTAACTTATAAACTAAAACCCAATCCCTGAGGACTCGACCCTTGCTAACTACTATACTTACAATTGATCTTTTTAGTGCAAGGTTAAATAAGATACACTCTTTTGGGTGCATCAAATTTTTGGCGCCGTTGCCGGGGATTATTTTCTTTAGTTTATTTGTTACTTGGTTTATTCTTATTTTCAGTTCTAATGAGTTTTATTTTCTTGTACATACGGGTTTTTCTGATCAAATTTTGAAAAAAAAAAAAAAAAAAAAAAAACGATGGAATTGAGCAATCTAACACTTGAAGAGTTGGTGGCATACATGAACATGGAGAATCAACAAGCCAATCTCACCTTCCCAGTTCAACAATTGGCCATGGGAGGATGTCAAGGCCATCAAGTGTTCCAAGACCAACAGTATGATCATTACTCAAACACTTACCATGAGGGATGGTGGGATCATACTAATTATGGCTACTCGAAAAATTACCAAGAAGTAGATCCTTATGCCAATTACACTCATCCATCTAGCTTCAATCAATCATGGTCCCAAGAACCAGATCTTTTTCAACCACCACATATGACTCAAAACTCAGGTACTTCTTTAGAAGATCTTGTCTATTCTCTTGTTACTGATACATTGCAATTTCAACAGGAAACAAGGGCAAGCATCCAGAGTTTGGAAAAGCAAATGATCCAATTGACTAGTAGTATGGTGGGATGGGTAGCACAAAGATCTGAAGAACTCCCTGCCCAAACAATGATTAACCCAAAGGAGAATACTACTATTGTGACCTTGAGGAATGAGGAACAAGATGAGGATGAGACAAAATTAGAGATGAATTCTATTCTTGAGGATAATGAAGCCAATGATCCAAATAAGAGTATTTCGGCACCTGAGGTAACGTTTGAGATTCCAATTTTTACTAATGTTTCTTCTCCACCTTTTCCTAGTAGATTCGCAAAGTTCAAGGAGGATGAACATGAACAAGACACGCTGGAAACCTTAAACAGTTTGTTTGTGGATGTCATTCAACAAGTACCAAAAGATGCACCATTCCTCGATGAGATATGCACCACCAAGGATGATGGAATAATACTTGTAATGGAGAATGCATCCACTGTTGTGCAAAGAAAGCTTCCTCTCAAACGCATAAATTTGGGAAATTTCATGCATGAGCCTGACAAGCCTAAAAAGCCAAGAAGGGGTGTTGGTTAGATTCAAAACACTAACTCAAGTGTTAATTGGGAAGGCAGCCCAATTAAAGATGAAATTGCCAACCTTCCATATTCAGATTTGCTTTCTCTTTCTTTTCCTTTTTCTTTTATTATTTTTATTGTTTTTATTTTTATTTCTTATGTTTCTTTGTTAATTGTGTTTACTGTTTTTAAGTTCATTTAGGCTGCATAGGTTTATTTTGTTTATTAGTTCTTTTGACTTACACATGATTCTTTCATTTGGGTTAATAGCATTACATTAATGACAATGTAAGAATTATGTGTGGGGGGAAGAATTTAGGATTTTATTTAGAGTGTTTTGTTTTTGAGTCTTTTTATGTTGTTTTTCTTTCTGATCCTTGTTTTGAAAATAACTAGATGTAAATATAATTTTTATTTTTATTTTTTTTTAACCACGGTTAAATGGCGGATAACGGTACTCCGTGATTATTTAAATCGGTTCCATCAGCTACCCACAAAACTGATATTGTATATAAATTTCTCTTCCAATTTCTCTTTCAATTTTTTTTTCATTTTTTTTTCAGGATGGATGATATTCTCACAAGATTGCAGAAACGATTTCCTCCTTTTCCTCGAAATATTTTACTGAAGCTTTACCAAGTTCGATTTGAAAGATTAAGAATGCTTATGCACAAAGGGATTCATGAAGACATACGTTGGATAATTGAAGCCAAGGTACGTGAAGATGAATATCTTCCTGTTTTGCATTTACCAGGTACAGGTAGAAGCACTTTTGCAAAGAAGCGACGAGCAAAGCGCATGAGTTCAAATTGCCACAAATGTGCACGATGGACGTGTAACGGTAAATGTCGTTCTATTGGGATTCCGTCCTCTAATCGAGATGATAAAATTGAATTCATTAAGGATGGACTGAGTAAGGAGAATTTGGGTAATATCCAACTTTCTCTTGAGACGCATCCTAGTGGAGACGTACAAAGAGAAATTCTTGATTTATGGCCGCAATTCCAAAGGGAATGGCAACATCTTGGGAATCTGATGTTAAAAGACCCTGTTTGCCAGCTTGTAAGAAAACTGGATGGGAAGCATATCCTCGACTCATAGAAGGTGTTTAAGCCGTTTCTGGACGTAAAACCAGAGGAAGATGTGAGCCACAATCACAACTACAATAAATGACTTCTCAGCTTTTGGTTTGATTTGCAATAACTTTATTTCGGTTTAATTTACGTGTTATTCGATTTTTGTAATTATTCTCATTTTTTTATTTGTCTTTTACGGTTGATTTTTCTTCTCTTTTTTATTTTCTTCCTGAAATCACGCAAAAATCTTTTGTTAGGTTAACATTTTCTTCTGACAGGTCAAATACACTTTCGGCGACATTATTACTCTTGACTTTTACGGTTGATTTTTCTTCTCTTTTTGATTTTCTTCCTGAAATCACGCAAAAATCTTTTGTTAGGTTAACATTTTCTTCTGACAGGTCAGATACACTTTCGGCGACATTATTACTCTTGTCTGATTCACTACTTAGTCCTCTATATATTACACCATGTACTCATTCTCTTTCAGGCACTTGAAAAAAAGAAAAAAAAAGAAAAAAAAATGGAAAGTACTTCGTCCCAACGCATTAAAAAAATTTGTGTTTTTGGAGGTGCTTATCCAGGGAAAAATAACATATTCGCTGATGAAGCCATAAGAGTTGGAGTAATACTTGCCCAACAAAAGATCCAGTTGATTTATGGAGGCGGTAGTACGGGTTTAATGGGAGCAGTCGCTACAGCAGCACACGCCGGAGGAAGTCCAGTTCTAGGAATCGTGCCAAAACTATTCACAGATTTTTGTGGACCTACCTTGGGTAAGGAAATACAAGTCTGGAGTATCCCTGAATGGATGACAATCATGTACCATTCTGCCGATGCATTCATTGCTTTACCAGGAGGTCTGGGTACATTGGAAGAAATAGCTTGCGTGGCTTCTTGGTCATCTTTGGTCACAAATAAGAAACCCATTGGTTTGCTTAATATTAATGGTTATTTTAGTAATTTGCTTTCATATTTAGATAATGCTGTGGATAATGGATTCATGTTTTCAGAGGCAAGGAGAACCATAATTTCTGCTACAACCATTGAAGATTTACTCAAAAAGCTCCAAGCTTATGAGTATTTATCTGCTACGGTTGTTTCGCAAACGCTCGGAAAAAGAAAAAGAGATATGGACGAGCAAGGAGTGGATTGCACTTTGTCTTTGTGACATTATCTAACATTTTGTTTGTTGTGTCTCAGTTATAATAAGTGGTTAGCAACCTCTGCAGGTAATATCTCCTAAATCCTACCTTTAAAATTTGACATTGGGGACAATGTCATATTTTAGTATGGGGTAAGGGACATATTTTGCTAATTTAAAAAAAAAAAAAAATTTGTTGTGTTTTAAGCCATTTAGAAGTATTCATTCTGAACAAGGTCTGAGTAAGGGAGACTTGAGACATACCTTGTCAGTTTGATTTTAATCTTTTTATGTTTACTTGTTAATTTTTCTTTAGTATTTTAGGATTATTTAGGTTGCATGAGTTTGTTTTGTTTTGTTTTGTTTTGAGTCTAGTTGTTCCTATTCTTATGTTATTAGTTCTTTTCTCTTACACATGATTCTTTCATTTGGGTTAATAGACTTACATTGAGGACAATGTAAGAATTAAGTGTGGGGGGAATGATTTAGGATTTCTTTTATTTTCGTCTACTATTTTTTTTATGAGTCTTTATTATTATTATTTTTAGTGTGTTTTAGTTCCTTTTTAATACAATGATGAAATATGAATTGCATAGGTCTAAACTGGTTACTAGTGAGAAGATTTTCATGAGAATTAAGCTTGATACTAATTTTTATGAGCCAATGTTAATATGATATGTTGATTGAGAAAGAAGCATGTTTAGACTTAAAACTGACTTGTATAATCATCATTGTGAGTTTTTGAGCCTAAAATGATTGATGCATTATACAAATCAATCTAATGTCTTTCTTGAGTGCTCTTATGATTACATGATTCTCTAGAACTTGCTTTAAACAGTTTGAGACTATATTGATACATGTGACAACATGAATATGATAGAGGCATTAGGATTATAACCAGAGCCAAACAGCCATCCCTTATTGATGTTCCAAGAGAACACACCCTTAGTGAACCAATTTGAGCCTACATTGAATAAGCTATCTCTTTGGTAACCATAACTTGTCCCTAACCTAAATATACTTATATCTTTACCTTTGTTCCAAAGATGAATTAGCATGATTTGAGACAAGTTGCAAAGACAAGGGATATTTTTTGGTTAGAAACAAGAAATAAGTGTGGGGGGAAAAGAAAAGAAAAGTCAAGAGAAAAAGAAATGGAATACTGGAAAATACATTCCTATGTAAAATATATATATATATATATATATATGAATCATCTCTTGAATTTGTGGAAAAAGAAAAAGATGTTACAAAGTTGTTTAGAATGAAGAAAAGGCCCAACATGAATATCCGGCCTAGGTGACTATGTACTTGTAAAGAGTTTTGAGAAGTTTCTTTGTATAATTTTTTTATGTCTCTAAACTTTATGAACTCTTTGGAACCTTTGTGATATCTTTATCCTTTTGTTCTTCAACCACATTACAAACCCCTTGGCCCCATTACAACCTTGATTAAAGACCTCTTGATTTATGAAGTTGCATGATCTTTTAGTGGAGAATAGGTGGACAAGCAAGCATATGGTAGAAGTGTTTTCATGAGATTGATTGAGTGTAAACACTTTACCACTACTTTAAAGAGTGAAAATCAAGAGAGTATCCCATGTGAGAAGTTGAGATTAAGTTTGAATATGCACTATTTTGATTGAAATATGTTATGTTAATATTGGCTTAACTCAAACTATTTACATTCAAGCAAGATTTTTTGTGAATTTCTTTAAGCTATTGATTAGTTTTTAAGACTTGTCCAATGATTATCTCAAATTTAAATATGTTATAATTATTATTTTTAGTTTTTCTTATGTTTTCAATGTTTGTGGGTATCGTCCTAGTAAACCCTCACGAGACTAAACTCGTCCACTAGGGACACCTAGGGGTTTAAAGGCTTGTGTCACATGCTAAGTGCCACCGTGATTTCCTACGAAAATGGATTAGATTAGATTTTCTTATTTTATTTTTATTGAGTCGTTGCTAGGGACTAGCAAGAATCTAAGTGTGGGGGTGTGATAACTCGTATAATTATATAGTTTTTAGTTATGTCTTATTATTGTTTTGTGTCAAATACGAGTTATTATTGTTTAGTCTAATTGTGTTTATGATCTTTTATATTTTTATGTAATTTGGTGTTTTTCACAAGTTTTTTTTTGAGTGATTTCAGATTACTAGAATTAAGGGCAAATCCAGTTCAGTTCCAGTTCCGACACCTTTTGCCATATCAGCTATATCGGAAGTTTCACTGAAGCAATAAGGCTGAAATTTTAACCGTGCAAAGCTAAGAGGCATATCTATCTTTTTCATGTTTTACACTTCTTGAAACGGAGTCGTTTTCCCTAGCGAAATCAACCATCAAGTTGGCTGATGTGCAATGACGTCTGTCCTGAGCAGTTTTCGCATTTTGACCATATCGTCCGATACACATCAGCAAATGAGCTGATTCTAACGGCTATGGATCACTAACTGATAGGGAAACATTTGTCTAGAAGACCATGTGATCAGATAAAGCCTCCAATATTGAAGAAATCGACCATCAAGTTGGCTGATGTGCAATGACGTCTGTGCTGACCTGTTTTCGTATTTTGCCCATATCTTCTTCTCCACATCAGCAAATGAGCTGATTCCAACGGCTATGAATCAGTAACTCATAGGGGAACATTTTTCTAGAAGACCATGTGATCTGATCAGGCCTCCAAGATTGAAAAAATCGACCATCAAGTTGGCTGATCAAAATGGTCATACAATATGACGAAAATTGTTAGAAAAATGCACCCACCTATTATACCTACCTTTGAAATTTGTAAAGCTTGTCTCTTGTCATTTAGCCCTCCAAAATGTGTATAAATAGAGGGCCTTGGATGATTGTAGAGGATCATATTGTACATAGGTAGGATATTAGCCATTGTAATAAAATTCTCTAAGTTTTCTTCTTCTTTCTTTTCTCTAGTTTTCTTTTTCTTTAGAAAGAGCAAGAGGTTGGATAATTAATATTCTTCTTCTTCTTCTTTCTTTCTTTTATTTTCTTCTTAGATTCTATTTAATTTTATGTTTATAATGCCTATGCTAGGCTAAACTTCTATTTGGTTAAGGGTGATTTCAAAGCCCTAGACATGTTTTGTGATTGATTTTCAGATTCTATCTATCATTAATTTTCTATCAAAGTTGCTTATGTTCTTCTACAAGAATTGTTCATGATGTTGTCTTGATTTATTTAGGTGTACAACTAGATAGATCTTGATAATTATCTATTGCTAGTCTAGGAGTCTTGATCCGTGTAATTGTCTTGATTTCCTATTCATAAGTGGCAATTTGTGATTAATGATTATGGTCAAGTTTTCAATAATTGCAAAGTGGAACATAACCTAAGTTGAACAATCCGAGCTTATGTGTTTGTTGCTTAGATCAACCTATCTTTCTCATCATAAAGCTGCCATTAAATTGAATTTAGAGAGCTTATTCTAGATTGTTTAATGGTTAGAGATTAAATAGTGAGCTTGTTCTATTTAACGACAAACTAAGGAAAGATTGGGATAACAGAGCTTGTTGTTATCTACGGTTGTTAACTTTGATAGTTGGTTGATATTGATAGATCTGAAATTGATTCTTAATGATGTCTAGTGGTGGAGAATGAAACCTTAACCATATTTTTCATGTTTGATTCTTCTTACTTACTTGTTTTCTTACTTTTAGTTTGCTTATTTTTTATATTTATTTTTATTGGCTGGTTATACCGCCTAAATTGTATATTAACTTTGTTTTATTTTTATTGGCTGGTTATACCGCCTAATTTAGTATATATATTTTTATTGGCTGGTTATACCGCCTAATTTAGTATATATATTTTTATTGGCTGGTTATACCGCCTTGCATCTTATTCTTATTATTTACTTTAGTTTAAATCTGGCTTCAAAAACCCCTTTTCTTTTATTGTTTTTTTTTAACGTAAGTTATAAACTATTAACTTATAAACTAAAACCCAATCCCTGAGGACTCGACCCTTGCTAACTACTATACTTACAATTGATCTTTTTAGTGCAAGGTTAAATAAGATACACTCTTTTGGGTGCATCACCAGCCCCTCTCCTCATGAGCTGGCCGAAACCCCCTAGATAAGGATGTACTCATCTTTTTTTCATAACCTTGGCCACTTGGCATGATCATAAGGAATTAACCAAGCAATAAAAATGTCACCTTGTTATCAAATCTTGGCCATTGGATGAAATGATCAGCCTTCCCTTCCCTTCTTCATGATCTAGCCAAATGGCCTAGTATATTCTAGCAACTTGCTCATTTTTTAATTTGCAAAATGGCCCTTTTTGATTTCTTCGGTAAAATTGCATTTTATCCCCCAAACTTAATTTAATTGCAAACGGACCCCAAAACCAAATTTTATTTCTCCAGTCCCTCCAAATAAATGTAAAATTCAGTTCTAGTGATTTTCATAATTTTCGAAGCTCGTTTTCATTTTTCCCGGATTTTCCATTAAAATTGCGGATTAGGCCTCCTCGAACTTTGCCCTTTTTCAAATTAGCTTCAATTTGAGATTTTTCTTCTCCAATGACTCCAAATCAATGGAAAACTCAGTTCTGAAAGTTTTCATAATTTTCCAAGCTCATTTCCTATTTTTCTCGGATTTTTCATTAGAAATTTCGGTTTAGTGCCTCCCAAATTTCACCTATTTCATTTGAGCTCCGATTCTGGATTTTTCTTCCCCAATACCTTCCATAAATTATAAAATTGAGATCTGAAAGTTTTCATAATTTTTTGAGCCCGTTTCCTATTTCTCTCGAAATTTTCTCTTGGAATTTTGGATTAGTGCATGCAAACTTTGTCATTTTTCATTTGAGCCCCGTTTTCAGATTTTTCTTCTCCAATACCTTCCAAATAATATAAAATTCAGATCTGGAGGTTTTCATAATTTTTCGAACTTGGATTCTATTTTTTGCGGATTTTCCAAAATTGCCCTTTAACCCTCGAAACCTCGATTTTACTCAAAATGGGTTTGATTTTCGGATTTTCTTTTTCCATTGGCTTTGTTATACATTGAATTGGAGCTGGTCCAAAAACACCCAATTTTTACATCCGGGTTCCTCTTCAATTTGGTTTTTCACCCTTTTTTCAATATCAAGAATTTCCTCATTTTTTTTTCGTTTTCCTTTAACCGGCTCTTCCTTGGGATCCACTTCAGACTAGGACTTGGGCTATATTTGTTTATTCATTCTTTATCAACTGGGGGCTTCAATTTTACCGAATCAGGCCATCTCTATAGTTTTCCCCAAATTTGCCAAATTAGGTCTTCGCCTACACTGAATTTCTGTAACTCATCTTCCGAACTCCATATATTTCGTTGTAGACCTCGAATTATCAAAATTATTTCACTATTGTTCAATTAAACCTTGAATCTTGATTTTGACTGAGGGTTTGAGTTTTTTAGTGGTTGACTTTTTGGGGTTGACCTTTTCGGGAAATTGAAAAGAAGAAATTGCCTGGTTTAGGGGCCCCGGACAAAATTAGGTGTCTACAGCTGCCCCTCTTTGACTATTGCTGGGAATCAGGAATCATGCAAAGACCAACAAACAACCATTTTGTCCGGGTATGGAGGCTGCTCACAAAAAGGAGGAATCTTTTCAAAAAATTCTAAAGTAGAATGACAGATAAAAGATTTAGGTTTTGAATTGGAAATACCTCGACATCATTCTCGGGGCTTGACTCATTTGAAAAACAAGTTCGATTTAAAAGAAAAGAAAATACCTCGACATCATTCTCGGGGATCGACTCATTTGAAAAACAAGTTCGACTTAAAAGAAAAGAAAATACCTCGACATCATTCTCGGGGCTCGACTCATTTGAAAAACAAGTTCGATTTAAAAGAAAAGAAAATACCTCGACATCATTCTCGGGTATCGACTTATTTGAAAAACAAGTTCGACTTAAAAGAAAAGAAAATACCTCGACATCATTCTCGGGGCTCGACTCATTTTAAAAACAAGTTCGATTTAAAAGAAAAGAAAATACCTCGACATCATTTCGGGGCTCGACTCATTTGAAAAACAAATTCGACTTAAAAGAAAAGAAAATACCTCGACATCATTCTCGGGGCTCGACTCATTTGAAAAACAAGTTCAACTTAAAAGAAAAGAAAATACCTCGATATCATTCTCGGGGCTCGACTAATTTGAAAAACAAGTTCGATTTAAAAGAAAAGAAAATACCTTGACATCATTCTCGGGGCTTGACTCATTTGAAAAACAATTTCAATTTAAAAGAAAAGAGAATACCTCGACATCATTCTCGGGGCTCTACTCATCTGAAAAACAAGTTCGATTTAAAAGAAAATTCTCTGCGATTCCTGCAAGGTTAGTCAAATGCAATGATGTTGATGACATGTTTTGCAAATGCTTGTAGAATGCATGTTTCCTAGATGAATGCAATTATATGTTCATGTCATAAGTTTTGATCCATGTTTTTCACTGAGATTCACGGATTTTTATTTTTATGCAGAATGTCTTTAATTTTTCCTGTCTGCTCTACCTGAAGAGTCTTCTGTCTTTACAAACTGTCATGAGTTCTAACTTATGATTTCACCAAGATCCTCAAATTTTCTGACTTCATGACAGTGACTTCAATCCATCCACCGTTTATCCTTCATGACTAGTTTTTTAGAACCGGGGATCAGATTATTTTCAAATTTTAGTGGTTTCCCAAACTTCCTTTGAAATTTTAACCCTACTCCATAGTAATACAAAGAAATCCTTATGTTTGAAAATTTTTATATTTACTAATCATCATTCAATTCAATAACACTCAAAATGCATCATAAAATGTATCAAGGATGGTGTGAAATAGCCAAATGTCATAAAAGAGATAACAAAAGTTTATTGTAATAATGTTTCAAATAACAGAGATGAATATCAAGGATACAAGAAACAAATGTAGAGTTGTAGGCTCTAGAAGCCCCAGGTACGGAATATCTTGGGCTATTCCTTCTTCAATTCGTCTGAAATTTCTTTTGAATGAACAATTTGCTTGGATAATTTTTCGGCTTCCGTAGTTGCGTTAGACTGAGCTTTATCTCTTTTCTTTGAATTTCTGATACTTTCTCCCCCTTTCACGGAGCATTGATTCAATCTTTGATCAGTACTTGGGCCACCATTTGTGGGTTTTCAACCCAAGTGTCCCCCATTCGGTTTTAAGTCGCCCTTTTCATGTTATCGGCTTAAACCTCTCCTTTTACAATTTTTTTTTTACGTTCCACCATGCATTTGAGAATTCTAAATGCTTTCATGGTAAAAATGACAATTCAAAAGATGGGATGAAATCTGAGGAAAAACTCTTCAAGTTAAATACTAGTGTTTGATCAAAATGGACTTTAAAATACGTAATGTAGGTTAAGGTTCGGGTTTAGAAAGAAAGGATAAGTAGGCCCAAAATATGTTTAAGGGTAATCAGATCAAGGATCATTTTTTGAGGAGAATTCATTTTCGAAACAATCATCATTTTTGGACTTTGACTTTTGTTTCTTTTTCCTTCTTGGCTTTCATTTGCCATACTTTCTCACACGTTTTTTTTTTGTTGTATTTTTTTATTTTTTCTTGTTTTGATGGCTCATTTCGCCATGACTTTTGAAGGAAATTTCCTCACATTTGCCCCCAGTATGGAGGGTGATCCTTGATCAAGGTTCAAAGAAAAAAAGAATTCCTAAGGCTCAAAAGTGTGACTAGGGATAATTTTTTCTTAGTGAAAGGAATATGAAAGATGGCCATTTCTCATATCAAGCATGAATATTTTAAAAATCAATCCTCAGGGGAAATAGGTAAATAGAATTTTTATTTTTACACTTGGAATCATTCAAATTCTCATGTGCATAGTGCCATACTTTTTCCTTCTATTTTTTTTCTTTTTTCTTCAAGCATAATATTTCTTCATTTCGTCGGCATTTACGGGATTTCTCAAGTCATCATCGTCCATCCGAGTTAAGATTAATTCTCCTCCAGAAAAAGCTCTTTTCACCACATAGGGTCCTTCCCAATTCGGAGCCCACTTTTCGCGAGGATCTTTCACAATAGGGAGAATTTTTCCTTAGTACCAACTCTCTTTCTCGTAATTGCCTGGGGCGAACCTTCTTATGGTGGGCTCAGATCATCCTCTTTTGAGATATCTGCCCATGGAAAATTGCTTTCATCTTTTTCTCCTTGATGAGATTCAACTGTTTATAGCAACCTCTAACCCATTCCGCCTCTTCTAGGCCAACTTCAATCAAAACACGGAGAGAAGGGATCTCCACTTCAATAGGCAGCACTGCCTCCATCCCGTATACCAGTGAAAATGGCGTGGCACCCGTAGATGTGAGAACCGAAGTTTGATATGCTTGAAGAGCAAAAGGCAAGATCTCATGCCAATCTTTGTACACATCGATCATCTTTTCAACAATATTCTTGATGTTCTTATTGGCTGCTTCCATTGCCCCATTCATTTGGATGATAAGGCACCAAATTATGATGGTTAATCTTAAACTGAGTACATATTTCCTTATCATCTTGTTGTTTAGATTGAGAGCATTGTCAGAAATGATTTTCTCTAGCAATCCATACCAGCATATAATCTCTTTCTTGATGAATCTACACACCACTGACTTTGTTAGACTGGCATAAGAAGCTACTTCTAGCCCCTTTGTAAAGTAACCTATGGCCACTAGAATGAAATGGTGTCCGTTCGAAGCTTTCGAGGTGATGGGCCCAATCATATCCATTCTCCATATCGAAAATGGCCATGGAGTTGTCATGACATGCAACGGCGATGGCGGCACATGAATCTTGTCTGCATATATCTGGCATTTATGGCATTTTTGAGAATAATTGATGCAATCTCCTTCTATTGTTAGCCAGTAATATCATGCCCTCATGATCTATTTAGCCAACATGTGGCTATTGGCTTGAGCGCCGCATATCATTTCATGGACCTCTTCGAGGATTCTCTGAGCTTCAGAAGAAACAACACATCTCAACAAAACCTGGTCTTTCCCTTTCTTATAAAGGATTTCACCATCCAAGACAAAACCCATCGCCATTCTTCTTAGGGTTCTCTTATCATTTTTCGTTGTTTGATCAGGGTACTATTGACTCTTGATGTATTGCAAGATGTCTTACTTTTTACTGAGACTTGAGATAACACACGATTAATAAGGTACCATTTTATACGGGCGTTGTGGGGGTGCTAGTCCTTCCCCGCATGTAACCGAGTCCGGAACGCGTTTCTTTGATTTCTCTGGTTTAAAAATGCAGACTTAAAATTGGTTTTAAAAATATTTTAATTAATTTTAAAATGTTTTTCAAAAATCGATTTTAATAGGTGGCCGATCACACTTAGCCAAAAAAAAAATTGGTGGCGACTCCATGTATTTTTCGAGGTTGTTTTCAAACCCTCATATTATTTTAAGAGGAATTAAATTATCTTTTTTCGTTGTTCTCCCCAATGTCACGCTTAACGAATAAAGTTTCGCGATGAGACTTGTTATTTTTTAGGTTGCGACAGCTTGGCAAATCCACTGGGGATATTTAGAGAGTTAGGCCTAGAATTACTCGTGTTATCAAAGTCTCAGTTTTGTTGGTTTAGTCGATATTTAATTTTAATTCCCACATTTTTTTAAAAATAAGGAGAATTTTGAAAGTAATAAAATGTTTTTAATATGTCCATACATACTCATGTGCATACATATTATTATTGTTCTCTGGTTATTTTGGTGCATTTATTTATTGCTTAATTGATGCTTTACATTGTTAAAGAAATTGTTGGGGCATTTAGAATAAGGGTTGTAGAATAGGTGGTGAAAGGTTTGATTGTTTCTCCTCACACACTACACTCGCATTTGCATATCATGAGCCCTATACCCGGGTTTCGTCCCTTTAAGTATAAGTAAAGTACCTACGCTTCGTGTGGCAATAGCCTTCGCATAAGCTAGCCAAACACTTTGGGAGTATCAGATTACCTACGCTTCGTGTGGCAATAGCCTCCGCATAAGCTAGCCAAACACTTTGGGAGTATCAGATTACCTACGCTTCGTGTGGCAATAGCCTCCGCATAAGCCTGGGAAATGAACTCTAACGAATTGAACCTACGCTTCACCGGCTACAGTGGGGAACAATTCGGAGCCTTTAGAACCAATTCACCCTCATATAGTGAACCTAAGCGAAGCCATGCCAGATTTTCGATTAGATATCCCGAAGTTAGGAAACACTCGGAGGAGCACTTCTTACCTTTCACTATTTATTTATTTTATTATGTTTTTTTGATCTTATTATACCATTACTGACTCGTGTTTTTTTTTTTTTTTTTTCATTTCATGCATCATGGTCATTTAGGGATATTTTCCTCAAATCGGGTGCCAACCGAAGAGTTTTTTCGTTATAGTCATGGAACGTCGAGACCTTCTATCAGTATCAGTGGTTAGCAAGACATACCAGGAGGTCAGTATGGAGTCCGAGATGAATCAGTGTGACAAGGGAGACTATTTGTCCGTGAGTTTTACATCTGCACTTCCTGAATCAGTTCACTTGGACTTTGTTCGAAATGATTTATGGGAGTTAAAGGAAATTTGGAGACAGTGGGGATTTGATAGGAAGAATGAATTCACTAGGAAATATGGTGATATAGTTTTGCTTCTCTCGATCGAGGTGGACGAGCAGCTGATTAGGGCCATAGTACAGTTTTGAGATCCTTCGTACCGATGTTTCACTTTTAATCAGGAAGATATGGTACCCACCCTTAAGGAATATTCTACCTTGCTCCGTATTGAGTCAGCAAATCCGGATAAATTCTATTGGAAAGAGCAGAAAACATCGAGTTGTCGGAAGAAGCTTTTCAAAGTGATGGGTATAGACATCCGGTAGATTCCCCATAGATAAAGAAGAAGGGTTCGAGCGATTGCGTTCCTTGGGTATTCTTGCGGAATTATATTAAGAGCAACCAGGATAGTGTTCATGTGTTGGATGTCTTTGCTCTGGCGATTTACGGTTTGGTCATATTTTCGAAAGTAGAAGGTCATTTCGAAGTAGCCGTAGTGGATTTCTTTGATCGGTTGGACAAACATATTGATCCTTCTTCTGCCATTCTTGCTGAGACAATCAGGTCACTTAGTTATTGTTGAAGAAAAGGAAAAGGGCGCTTTGAGGGTTGTGTACAGCTTCTATACGTCTGGATTCAGAGTCATTTTTGAGGAGATGATAACGGGAAGTTTTCAGCCCTACATGAAGGCTTCTATTCCTCTTACAGAATTCAACAACAAGAAATGGTCCAAGAAAGGGGATAAGAAATAATGGATCAAGACTCTCTATCACTTAGGAAAAGAGGATATAACTTGGAGGGCTCCGGGATACCACTTGGGTCGATCTTGTACCGTTGTGGTGAGAATTTATAGGTTTCACTGTTGGGAATTTGGGGGGCCATTAGCTATGAACCATTACTAGTGCGGAGGCAGTATGGATCTGAGAAGTTTATCCTGATGAATCATGAGCCTATCTCGATGGACTTCTCTTATGGTGGCCCGGATATATAGGGAGAATACGTCAAGTCATCATGGCATGGAAGGAACTATACAATTCACAAGTGGGTAGGTATACCAACAACGCCACTTTGGCATATCTAGTATGAAGGCCAAGAAACTTTGTGACAATGTGCTTCCCGCTGAAGATGCCTCTGTTCATGCAATCATTCTTAAACCCAAACAGGTAATACCATCAGAAGTCCAGCTGGTTAGGCAAGAATTAGAAAAAGACAAAGGGAAACTGAAGTAAGAATGTGATAAGCTTCAAGAAGATGTCGAGGACTTGAAGACTAGGCTTGAGATCCAAGAGACTAAGACAAGAAAAGTAGTCAAAGAGAGAGATACAACACTGGTCGATATATTGGATCTACACCAAGAAAACAAGAAGATAAGGGCTATGGGAAGATTTACGGGAGCTAGCATTTCTTTTAAAGCACATGAGAAAGAAATGAAGAAACTTCAAATGGAATTGGATTATTGGAAGAGTAAGGCCAATGAAGGTAAAGAAAAAGAGTCCGGGTTTTCTCACGAGTGGCAAAAATGGGAGGATACGCAGTCTTTGATGTCGACCAAGTTAGAGGTGTCAACAAGAAAACGAACAGTTAAGGTTCAGATTGAGAAATGAGAAAGGAAGAACATCCTTGATGCACAAGGAGAATGAGTCACTTCATATGATTATTCAGACCATAGAGCAGCAGCCACCAGCCGAGAAAGTCGACATTGCAGATATCGTTCTAGAATATCGAAAGGGCAAGTGAAAGGGTTGAAAGGGTAAAGATTTCGAGAAGCGTGATCAGTGACCGTGGCATCTCTTAGAAGAAGTTCAAGACTAGTATAAGAAAATATTTCTATGTAACCGAATGTTAAGAAATTTGTTGTATGAAGTTGTCCATGAATTAATGAAAAAACCTTTGGTTTTGGAATCCGATTTTATGGCAAATACCCATTAGTTTCATCTTCATGAAAGCATTCTCCATTTACCAATTCATTTATTTATCTGTTTGTTGATAGACATGTACATTTCAATCATATATTCATTCATTCACTTAATAAATACTTTAATAAATAAATTCTAATCCATGGTTTTTTAAAATTAAAGGTAAACTTGGGCGCACTCCGAAAGAACCTGATTTTTGGCATCGTTACAATACCCGATCACAAGCCATAATTATGGAGAATAATCATATTGCCTGTATTGAAAGGATGGAATGAGCTCATAGGGAACTGCAGGAGCAACTGGCTAAGTCTCAGGAGGAATCAAGAGAACAAATGGCCAAACTCATGGAAATGATGAATGCCATGATGAGGCAGAAAGGGTCGGGTGAAAATTCAGTTACAGGAAAAGGGATGATGAATCAAGAGGGTCGACCTGAAGTTGTGCAGCTGGATGACCAAACATCCCAGAATGTGAGAAATGAGCTTCCAACAGGGGCAATATCCTTTGTTCATATTCAACCAATGGCTGAAGCACAGAATTATGTTCCGGGAAAGGTTAATATTGGGGCTGACCCAACTGACGCTGTTGATGTTCCGAACTTTGAGGAGTTTACTGAAAAGGAGAAAACAAATATGGCTGAACTAAAGAAGATTGAAACTGCAGAGTCTTAGAAAAAGTATCAGCTGTTGGAAAATAGTCTAAGGGTGGTAGAGGGGGCATAATTGTTTGGTAGTCTGGATTCCAAGGAGATGAGTTTGGTACATGGCTTGGTAATTCCTCCTAAATTCAAAGTACCCGATTTTGAGAAATATAATGGGACCACCAACCCATCAGCACACCTAACCATGTACTACCGAAAGATGATAGGACATGATGACGATGAAAAGCTGCTCATCCACTGCTTCCAAGATAGTTTAACGGGTTATGCAACCTCGATGGTATAATCAGTTGACCCGGACTGAGATCCGATCTTGGATGGATTTGGTCAAGGCTTTCATGGAACATTATAAGCACGTATCTGATATGATACCTGACAGGTTGTAGCTGCAGAATATGGAAAAAAAAACTACTAGAGTTGTAAGGAGTACTCTAAAAGGTGGAGGGAGTTGGCCACTCAAGTGCAACCCCCTCTGACCAGCAAAGAAACTATGGTGCTTTTCATTAACACCTTAAAGGAACCATACTATGACAAATTGATGGGGAGTGCCACCAAGAATTTTGCGAATATGGTTATATCCGGCGAAATGATATAAACCACTATTAAGAGTGGCAAGATAGAAGATGGAGAATCTTCAACTCCAAAGAAAGCAATCCAAGCCAAGAAGAAAGAAAAAGCTCATGCAGTTAGCTACAACCATTATCACTATACACCTTCTACACCCTATACATCTCCTAGACCATATACACCTCCTACACCCTATACACCCCTTGTACCCTACACAACTTACCCGACGTTCAATTCTTACTACCCTGCTATAAATCACCTTACTCAAAACCCATTCCCTTATATAAACATACCACATCAGCCATACCTAACTGGCGTATCCCCCCAAATAACCCTCCCCCAAAACACTATCCCGAATACCCAATGTGTCATATACAATGACAAACGATCACCAAGGAATGATCAAAAACCCCAATTTGATCCCATTCCTACAACTTATGGTGAATTATACCCTAAACTATTACAAGGTCAACTTGTTGCACCCGTATACCTTAAACCCCTGCCACCACCATATCTTAAGTGGTATAATGTAAATGCTAACTGCGCATATCACGTGGGGATTCAGGTGCATTCGACTGAGGATTGCATTGCTTTTAAGAGGAAGGTTCAAAGCTTGATCAACATCGGGGTTGTAAAGTTCAGATCAAGGAACGAGCCTATTATGGCGGGTAATTCATTGCCCAATCATATTGAGGCAAAAGTGAATGCAGTTTTGACAGGGGAAGTTGGTAGGTGAAAAGACACATCAATCAGGTAAAGACTCCGATGGTAAAGGTGTGGGTTGAAATGGTTAAGGCGAGAATAGTTGAGGATGAAGATAGTCTGAGAATGGTTGCAAGCAGGGTGGAGGATTATTGTCTATTCCATAGATGCAAGGGACACATTATACAGGAGTGTGGAGAGTTTTTAACTAAAGTTTAGCGAATGATGGATGTAGGCGAGGCCCAATTTTATGAGGAGATAAAGGAAGAAGTGGATGCTACAGAGAATACAACCGATTATGAGGTGGGCAGACCTTTGGTGATCTACTATGATGGGCCGAAAAAGAAGGCTACCCCGATTTATGAAGAAATTACACCAAAGTTAATTATAGAGCTGCCATCTTCTTTCTCGTACAAAGAGAATAAAGCGGAATCATGGAAAAATTATTGCAGCGTGGTTACACCGGGTTCCTCCAATCAGCAGATAGTAAATGATATAACGGGTGCAGGGCATTTAACTCGCAGTGGAAGATATTATGCCCCCGAAATTGTTGAGCAAAGTCTGGTGGGAAAGAAAGGAGGATTGATAAAGGAAAGAGAATAGCACAGCCAGTCCATATAGAGATGGATCAGTCAAAAGGAGTGGATAAGAATTCAGCCCCAGTGAAAGAGTCGGTGAATGAAAAGGAGGCTTGTGAATTTTTGAAATTTATAAATCATAGTGAGTATAGTGTGGTGGAACAACTACACCGTCAAACAGCAAAGATTTTGATATTTTCACTGTTGCTTAATTCGGAGCCACATAGAAATGACTTGCTAAGAGTTTTAAACCAAGCATATATGGCCAATAATATATCGGTGGAGAAATTGGACTGGTTGGTGGGGAACATTGCAACGGATCATCATATTTTCTTTAGTTATGATGAAATACCACCAAATGGTGTTGGATCTACAAAAGCCCTTCACATCATGACCACTTGCAAAGGGTACACACTACCTCGACTACTCTTGGATAACGGTTCTTCACTGAATGTAATGCCCTTGGCAACCCTATCTAAGCTACCGGTTGATATTTCCTACATGCTACCGAGTTGCACTATGGTCAGAGCTTTTGATGGAAGTCGACGGGAAGTAATGGAACTATTGAGGTTCCGCTGGAGATAGGTCCTTGTACTTATAAGGTGGATTTCAAGGTTATGGACATCACCTTGTCTTATAATTGCTTATTGGGAAGGCCGTGGATATATTCTACTGGGGCAGTACCCTCATTTCTCCACCAGAAGTTATAGTTTGTAACGGAGGGACGTTTGGTCACTGTATCGGGAGAGGAGGACATCATAGCCTCTACATCTACTGACTCTTCTTACATTAAATCGAATGAAGATGCTGCGGAATGCTCTTTCAAGTCTTTGGCATTTGTTAATGCCGTGTTCGTCGTTGAAGGACGTAAAATTCCAAAGCCAAAGCTGTCCAAGAATGCCAGGTTGGGAGTGAGAACAACGATAGAAAAGGGCTCCAGGGCAAGAAAAAGACTGGGAAAGTATCTTCAGGGTATGGCCAGGGCAATTGAAGTAACTGGAAAAAAAGATCGGTTTGGTCTTGGATATCTCCCAAAAGCTCATGAAAAGAGGAAACAAATTGAGAAAAACCAACAAAGGAGGATGGCCCGTCTCTCGGGTATGGATATGGAGTGGGAGCCCATGACTTTCCCACCAATTCTTCACAACTTTCGTTCAGCTGGCTTTTTGTTTAGGGAGAAGGATTTTGACGACGTGCTGGTAATGATTGAACAGGATTTTGAGAAGTTCCATATGAGCAAGGACGAGCAGATGCAAGACATGATGATTTGTATGGCTGGTGGAGAAGGAATCGAAAATAGAGATGCAAGTTGGATGGTGCAACCATGTCTACCGGATTACAAATTAACAAATTGGAGTGCGACCGAGCTTCCTTTAGTCTTTAGGTCTACTCCAAAGTAATACTTTAAAACAATCTTAATTATCTTTGCCCAAGGATATTGAGAATTTTTCTGTACGGGCTTTTGTTTAAAAATCTTCATTCAATAAATAACAAGCACGATGCATTTTCTTTATATTGATGTGTCCATATTCTTTTATTTTTGCTTTTCATTTTTCTTTCATTGCCTATATACTTTCCTATATTGTTTCTTCCTCACCTATTTACAGGTGTACGGATGCAGAATATAGGACCATCCTGTCAATAATGCTGAAATTGATTTTGAAAGACCCATTTGCATGGGTGATTTCGACATCGACGAAGATGCCGAAGATTATGGTTTGCCCCCAGATCTATTGAGGAAAATAGAACAAGAGGAGAAGCAAGTATTGCCTCATAAAGAGTCGTTAGAAATGATAAATCTGGGAAATAGGGAAGAAACAAAGGAGGTCAAAATTGGGACCTCATTATCATCATCAATAAAGTGTGAACTGATAGCTTTGCTCCGGGAATATGCAGATGTATTTGCATGGTCAGACCAAGACATGCCAGGGTTGGATCCTGATATTATGGTTTGTTGGATCTTGATATTGTGGTTTATAAGCTCCCACTAAGACCAGAGTGCAAGCCAATTCAGCAAAAATTGAGAAGAATGAGGCCTGACATGCTGTTAAAGATAAAAGAAGAGGTGAAGAAGCAGTTTGATGCTGGGTTTTGGAAGTGGCAAAATATCCGAAATAGGTAGCAAATATTATCCCACTACCAAAGAAGGATGGCAAAGTATGAATGTGTGTCGATTATCGAGATTTGAACAAGGCCAGTCCTAAGGATAATTTCCCTTTGCCTCACATTGATACCTTGTTGGATAATACGACAAAGAGTTCTTTGTCTTCCTTCATGGATGGATTCTCAGGGTACAATCAGATTAAGATGGAACCATAAGGTATGGAGAAAACCATATTTGTGACAATGTGGGGAACATTCTGCTATAAGGTAATGCCGTTTGGGTTGAAAATGTCGGGGCAACATATCAGAGTGCCATGGTGGCTTTGTTTCATGATATGATGCATAAGGGGATTGAGGTCTATGTTGATGACATGATCGCAAAGTCACAAGGAGAAAATGAGCATATTGCGAATCTTAAGAAGCTCTTTGAAAGACTAAAAAAGTTTTGACTTAAACTGAACCCGACAAAATGCACTTTCGGTGTCACTTCGGGGAAGCTGTTAGGCTTTGTCATCAGTAAGAGGGGAATCGAGATCGACCTAGATAAAGTAAAGGCCATCTAGAGCTTGCTACCACCTCGTACTCAAAAGGAAGTGAGAGTCTTTCTAGGAAGATTGAATTATATTGCTCGATTTATTTCTCAATTATCCGGCAAATGTGATCCAATGTTTAAGCTATTTCGAAATGTGATCCAGGAGAATGGGATGAAGGGTGTCAGACCGCATTTGAAAAAGTTAAGCACTATCTATCAAAACTACTAGTATTAATACCATCTGTTCCGGATAAACCAATGATACTGTATTTATCAGTATTTGGGAGATCTATGGGTTGTGTCTTGGGGCAGCTTGATGCGACTAGGAAGAAAGAGCAAGCAATTTATTACCTCAGCAAGAAGTTTACAGAGTATGAGCTGACGTATTCATCAGTAGAAAAGCTCTGTTGTGCTTTAGCCTGGACTGCTCGAAGGCTCATACAATACATGTTGTACCCCACAACATGGTTGATTGCCAAGCTAGATCCTATCAAGTATATGTTGGAAGCACCCTCTTTGTTAGGAAGAACGGCAAGATGGCAAGTTTTGTTGTTAGAGTACGACATTGTATATGTGAGTCAGAAAGCTATAAAAGGCAGTGCAATAGTTGAGTTCTTAGCAAGTCGGGCAGTTGAAGATTATGAACCTTTGAATTTCGATTTCCCTGATGAAAATCTGTTGTGCATCTTGCAAGAAGATGAGATTCCCCCTAAAAAGAAGAAAATGTGGAAAATATACTTTGATGGTTCATCTAATGCCATGGGGCATGGAATCGGTGCCTCATATCCCCAGAAGAAGATTATTATCCTTTCACTGCCAAATTGGATTTTGATTGTACAAATAATACGGCTGAATATGAGACGTGTACTATAGGCCTTCGTGCTGCTGTGGACATAAAGATAAAAAAATTGGAAGTTTTTGGAGATTCAGCCTTAGTGATATACCAAATGCGCGGAGAATGAGAAACCTGAGATGCAAAGTTAATCCGGTATCAAGAGCTCATACTGAGTCTGATAGAGGAATTCGAAGAAGTGAGCTTCAACTACTTCCCCCGAGAAGAAAACCGAATGGCGGATGCTTTAGCTACTTTATCATCCATGTTTAAAGTAAATGAAAGGGTCGAAGTTGTGCCGTTAAAGATGAGCATATACGAGTGTCCTGCCCACTGCTTGAGTATCGAAGAAGAAGCGGATGGCCTGCCTTGGTATTATGACATCTTGTAGTACATCAAGAGTCAATGGTATCCTGAACAAGAAACAGAAAATGATAAGAGGAATTTGAGAAAATTAGCAACGGGTTTTTTCCTAGATGGTGAGAGACTCTACAAGAAAGGGAAGGACCAGGTTCTATTGAGGTGTGTCAGGTCTGTCGAAGTTCGGAGAATCATTAAGGAAGTCCACGAAGGGGTATGTGGTACTCATGCCAATGGTCATGCTTGTTAAACAGATTATGAGGGCAGGATATTATTGGCTAACGATGGAGGGAGATTGCATCAGTTATGCTCGAAAGTGCCATAAATGTTAGATATATGCGGATAAGATTCATGTGCCTCCATCACCATAGCATGTCATGACTACACCATGGCCATTTTCAATGTGGGGAATGGATATGATTGGGCCTATTACTTCGAAAGCTTCAAATGGACATCGTTTCATCCTAGTGGCCATAGATTACTTCAAAAAGTGGGTGGAAGCTGCTTCTTATGCGAATGTAACAAAGTCAGTAGTATGCAGATTCATCAAGAAGGAAATCATATGCAAGATGGATTAGCAGGGAGAATCATTTCAGACAATGCCCTCAATCTGAACAATAAAATGATAAGAGAAGTATATACTCAGTTCAAGATCACCATCATAATTCGGCACCCTATCATCCGAAAATGAATGGGGCAGTAGAAGCAGCTAATAAGAACATCGAAAAGATCGTTGAAAAGATGATTTATGTATACAAAGATTGGCATGAGATCTTGCCTTTTGCTCTTCACGCATACCGTACCTCAGCCTGCACATCTACAGGTGCCATGCCATTTCTTTGGTATATG
Organism: Fremontodendron californicum; assembly: GCA_030761205.1. Taxonomy (NCBI): domain Eukaryota; kingdom Viridiplantae; phylum Streptophyta; class Magnoliopsida; order Malvales; family Malvaceae; genus Fremontodendron; species Fremontodendron californicum. The sequence goes on from JAULJL010000037.1 coordinate 10,625,487, forward strand.
GAATGGCGGCAGTGTTACCTATTGAGGTTGAAATTCCTTTCCTTCGTGTTTTGATGGAAGTTGGTTTAGAAGAGGCCGAGTGGGTCAGAGCTCGCTATGAACAGTTGAATCTCATCGAGGAGAAAAGACTGAAGGTAATTTGTCATGGGCAGTTGTATCAGAGAAGGATGATTCGAGCCCACGACAAAAAGGTTCATCCCAAGTAGTTCCGAGAAGGGGAATTGGTATTAAGGAAAATTCTCCCTATAGTGAAGGATCCACGAGGGAAATGGGCTCCAAATTGGGAAGGGCCTTATGTGGTAAAAAGAGCTTTTTCTGGATGAGCATTGATTCTGACTCGGATGGACGGGGATGACTTGAGAAATCCCGTAAATATCGACAAATTGAAGAAGTACTAAAGAATAAAAAAAAAAGAAAAAAAAGAAAAGAAAAAGTGTGATACTGTGCACATGGAAATTCAAATGATTCCAAATGTAAAAGTGAAGATTCTCTATATCTATTTCCCTTGGGAATTTCTTTTTAATGAGAATATTCATACTTGATATGATGAATGACCATCTTTCATAATCTTTTCACTAAGAAAAAATTATCCTTAGTCACCCCTTTTAAGCCTTAGGAATTATTTCTTTCTTTGAACCTTGATCAAGGATCACCTTCTATACTGGAACGCAGATGCGAAGAAAAATAACTCTAAAAAATCATGGCAAAAAGAACCATAAAAAAGTGTGAAATCAAAGAATGGCAAATGAAAGCCAAGAATGAAAGAAAAAGATTCGAAAAAAGAAAAAAAAAGCAAAGTCCAAAAAAGGACGAATGTTTCAAGAATGAATTCTCCTCAGGAAATGATTCTTGATCCAATCACCCTTAAACACATTTTGGGCCTATTATCCTTTCCTTCTAAACCCTAGCCAAGGCCTATATTACGTGCTTTAAAAGTCCATTTTGATCAAGCATGGATATTTACTTTAAAGGGTTTTTCTCAGAATTCATTCAATATTTTGGAATTGACATTTTTTACTTTGGAAGTATTTAGAATTCTTAGATGCATGGTGGAACACAAGAAAAAAGAGAAAAGAAAAAATGAAAGTGAAAGTGTAAGTGAAAAAGAATGTAAAAGGAGAGGTTTAAGTCGAAAACCCCGTAAAGGGCGACTGAATATCGAATGAGGGACACTTGAGTTGAAAACCCGCAAAGGACGGCTCAAGTACTGATTAAGGTTTAAATCAATGCTCTGTGTAAAGGGGGAGAAAGTGTTTGAAAATCAGAAGAAAGGGTAAAAACTCAGTCTGACGTAACTATGAAGCCAAGAGATTACACAAGTAAATTGCTCATTCAAGAGAAATTTAAGATGAATTGAAAAAGGAGGGGTCTAAGATATTTCGCATCTGGGGCATCTATAACGCACAACTCTACATTTGTTTTTTGTATCCTTGATATTCACTTTAGTCATTTCAAGACATTGTTGCAATAATTTCTTGTTATCCTTTTTATGAAATATTGGTTGTTTCATACTTTCTTTCATACATTCTTTGATGCATTTTGTTTGTTATTAAATTGAATGATGATTAGTGAACATAAAAATCTTTAAATAAAAAGATTTCAAAGTATTACTAAGGAGTAGATTTAAATTTTAGAAGAGGTTTGGAAACCACTAATCATGATGGAGAATGCACCAAGTAAAGGTATAATAGTGAATGTGTTGAAGACTCCATCGTGAAGTCAGAAAATTTATGAATTTCAGCGAAGTCATAAACTGGGACTGTTTGATAAATTATCTTTATTGAAGGTTCCTTAAGTGGGGCATCAGTGAAAATTGAAGATTCCATCATGAAGTCAGATAATCTGTGAACCTCAAAGGAACCATGGATTAGAAATCATGAGCAAAAGCCCCGAGACCATCGTCAAGGTATTTTCCTTTTGTTCTAAATCGAACTTGTTCTTCTTCTCAAATGAGTCGAGCCCCGAGACCATCGTCAAGGTGTTTTCCTTCTGTTTTAAATTGAACTCGTTCTGTTTCTCAAATGAGTTGAGCCCCGAGACATCGTCGAGGTATTTTCCTTTTGTTTCAAATCGAACTCGTTCTGCTTCTCAAATGAGTCGAGCCCTGAGATCATCGTCGGGGTATTTTCCTTTTGTTTTAAAACAAAGTTGTTCTGCTTCTCAAATGAGTAGAGCCCTGAGACCATCGTCAAGGTATATTCCTTTCGTTTTCAAGTCAAATTTCTTTTTCAAATGAATCAAAACCAGGATCATTCTTAAGGCATTCCTTTTGTTTTTAAAATCGAACTCGTTCTGCTTCTCAAATGAGTCAAGCCCCGAGACCATCGTCGAGGTATTTTCCTTTTGTTTTAAATCGAACTCGTTCTGCTTCTCAAATGAGTTGAGCCCCGAGACCATCGTCTAGGTATTTTCCCTTTTGTTTTTAAATCGAACTCGTTCTGCTTCTCAAATGAGTCGAGCCAATTGTCATGATATTTTCAGATTAGATCATGGATAAGACCTCCGAGCACCATTCTTAGAGTCGCCTTCGAGCATAATCTTTAGTTTAAATCATGGATAAGACCTCCGGACACCATTCTTAAAGTCGCCTCTGAGCATAATCTTCAGTTTAAATCATGGATAAGACCTTCGGGCACCATTCTTAAAGTCGCCTTCGAGAACAATCTTCAGTTTAAATCATGGATAAGACCTTCGGGCACCATTTTTAAGACCTCCGAGCACAATTAACCAAAATCATTGATAAGACCTCCGGGCGCCATATTCAGAAAATACCCCTGGTTTCACCCAGGTATCTTTTTCGACTTCTGGTTTCGCCCAAGTCATCACCTTGAAAATTATCTACGATTTTGCCTAGATAACTTTTCGACTTCTGGGTTCGCCCAAGTCATCACCTTGAAAATTATCTACGGTTTCGCCTAGATAATTTTTCAACTTCTGGTTTCACCCAAGTCATCACCTTAAAAATTATCTACGGTTTCACCTAGATAACTTTTCGACTTCTAGTTTCACCCAAGTCATCACCTTAAAAACTATCTTGGGTTTCGCCCGGATCACTTTTGGCTATTGGTTTCGCTAGGTTGTTTCAATTTATGGTTTCGCCAGTAAGGTTAGTACGGGACGAGACAAGGCCCGAGACCACTGTCGAGGTATTTTCTTCTCTTGCAAATCGAACTCGTTTCCTTAAGACGGGTCGAGCCTTGATTAGTCAGGGAACTCAATTTAAGGACAAAATCTTCTATTTACAGCTTTCAATCATAAAAAATAAAAAATGAAAACTCCCTTTCCTTTTCTTCACATGTGATTTCACTAACCGGAAAAAATTAGTGTTTATTTATCTTTGCCTGATTTCTGATTTTCAGCAATAGTCAAAGAGAGACAGCTGTAGACACCTAATTTTGTCCAGATCCCTAACTCAGGTATTTTTCTTCCTAATGATGTTTTAAAATACAAACAAGCTCTTCTCATCCTACAGGTGATACTCCGAGACTTAGTTTAAGGGGGCAAGCATGAAAAGTCAATCTGGAAAAAGTCAACCTCAAAAAAGTCAATCCCAAAAAGTCAATCCCAAAAAGTCAACCCATATTCAAAATCAAGATTCAAAAATTAATTGAACAATGGTGAAAGAGTTTTGATAATCCAAGGTCTACAATGAGAGATATGGAGTCCAGAAGATGGGTCATGGAGATTTAGTGGAAAGGAAACCCTAGTTCTAAAAATATGGGGAAAAATGCTTAAACGATCAAATTGGTCGAAATTAAAGGTTTCGAATGAAAGATTATCAATGACTACGGATATTGGAGAGCCCATTTGAAAGCAAAACTAAAGGACGGGTCAATTTGGAAGAAAATCGAAAATTAGGGTTTTTGGTGAATTTTGGCAAAATTGCGGAAAATTGCAAAAATGGCCCAATTCGGTAAAATTAGAGCTCCTAGTTGATGAAGAGTGGGTAAGCCCAAGGCTATTTTTGAAGTAATTTCGAGAAAAAAACTTATTAGAGAAAAAACAGAAAAACAAGGAAATTCCCGATGTTGGAAAAAAAAACCAAGTCGGAGGAGAATTTGATCGTAAAAATTGGGCATTTTTGGACCAACTCAAATTGAATATATAACAAAGGCCTAGAAAAAGAAAATTTGGAAATCGGACTCGTTTTGAGTAAAACTAAGGTTTCAAAGGTTAAAGGGCAAACTTGGAAAATTAAAAAAAATAGCAAATGAGCTCAGAAAATTACCAAAACTTCCAGATCTCAATATTATGTCATTTGGAAGAGATCGGTGAAGAAAAATCAGGAATCGGAGTTCGTTTGTAAAATGGCAAATTTCGGGCCCACTAAGCTGAAATTCCAGGAGATAAATTCGGGAAAAATAGCAAATGAGCTCGAAAAATTATGAAAACTTCTAGATCCCAATTTAAATTATTTGGAAGAGATCAGCGAAGAAATTTTTTGAATCGGAGCTCGTTTGTAAAATGGAAAATTTCGGGCCCATTAAGCTGAAATTCCAGAAGATAAATCCCGAAAAAATAGAAAATGAGCTCAAAAAATTATGAAAACTTCCAAATCTCAATTTAAATTTTTTGGAAGATATTGGTGAAGAAAAATCTAGAATCGGAGCTTGTTTGCAAAATGGCAAAAGTTTGGGTGCACTATGGGCAATTTTGGAAGATAAATCCGAAAAAATAGCAAATAAGCTCGAAAAATTATGAAAACTTTCAAAACTCAATTTTCATATTATTTAGGAAGTATTGAAAAAAAATTCAGATTTGGAGTCTGTTTGCTGTTTAATCAAGTTTGGGGGGCTAAAATGTAATTTTATCGAAAAAATCGAAGAGGGCCTTTTTGCAATTTAAAAAAATATGGAGAGGGCTGGAATGTGAAGGGCCATTCGGCCAAGACCAAGGGGAGGATGAATTTTTCTGAGCTTCTCTCATCCAAAGGCTAAAATTAGATAGTAAGGTGGTTATTTTTTGATCAAGCCTTTGTGATTTTGCCACATGGTCCAATGAATGAAGAGGAAGGATGTCAACATTATGGTTACATATTTTTGAACAACTGTATTTGTTAGGGGCTGATCACTTAATCTAAGGGTGGTAATTTCACATTTTTAGCATCTTGGATTAGTGGCTTTTGGATCAAATTGGCTAGGGAAAAAAATGACAACATCCTACACCAAAGAATGACCATTCGGCTACCATATAGGGGAGGGGTTTTCATTTTGCTAAGGGTCTTTTTTTGGCTGATATCTTTTCATTTGGGAGCAAATAGCTAAGTGTTGAAAAGCAAAGAAAGTTTATAAGAGAAGAAAAGAAAAGCTTGAAAAATAGCTTTTGAAGGTAGCCTAAAGGCACTTAACTCTTGCATTTTCTTTCTTTTTCCATGCTTAACTTGCTAATTTTCTTCGATATTTTGTGATTTCTTGTTGTTTTTGGTTGTGAAATAAATGTTTTAAAACTTCCTCTTAAAGCACCTATCTTATGTTTTCTTTAAAAAAATTAAAGAAAAAACAAAATTTTCACCATTTTTTGAGTTGGCCGAATACTACTTTTGGAGTGCATGGCTTGTGTTTGATTTATTTTCCATGTTGGTTGTGATATTCTAGCTTGTTTTGATGTTCTAGCTTTTTAAAATAATCAAGATATAGAGCTTGTTTTTTAACTTTCTTTATTTACTTGTTATTATTTTGTTGTTTTTATCATTATTTTCATGTCTACTTACTTTGTTTGCTATTTTTAAGTTTTCTGTTTTCAACCATATTAAGTTTTTCATGCTTTGTGTTGTTGCCATACTATGTGTTTGTGTATTTGTCTAGCTATGTTCATGCATTTTCATCATGATTATTTATCTAACATGTTTTCCATTTATGTCTTACATATTTACTATGCCATGTGTTTGTGTTATTGTCTTGCTTAAATTTCACATTTCATTTCATGACCATTCGGCTACCCATATGTTTTTGCCTTGTGTGTGCATTTTCATCTTGTTTAGTTGACATGCTTGCATTTCTATGCCATGATATTGTGTATTTGATTTACTATGCCATGTGTTTGTGTTATTGTCTTGCTCAAATTTCACATATCTTCTTATGTCCATTCAGCTTCCATGGTGTTTGTTGCCTTGTACATTTGCATTTTTATCATGGTTGGTTGGATATCATGTTCTCATTCATGCTTTGCATTACTATGCCATGAGATTGTGTATTGGTTGTGCCATGTTCATGCATTAGTATTAGGTCCATTTGGTCATTATATGTTCATGTTACTTTCATACATATTTTATGTTCATATTAGGCCTTAGGTTATTTTGTATTTCCATGCATGGTTTCATGTCCATTAGGTTTAGGTCATCTTGGTATGTGATACACATTTCCATGCTATTTAAGTCTTAGGTCATATTGGTATTGCCATGCATTTTCATGTCCATTAGGTCTAGGTCACATTTGCATTGCCATGCATTTCATGCATATTAGGTCTAGGTTGCATTTATTGCCATGCACAAGTTCATGTTAGGCATTAGGTCATTTTTAATGCCATGCATTTTCTATGGCTCAAAGCCAAGCTCGCATGAGCATGCTTGTGGAAAATTAAGAAGTTGTCAAGTTGGAATTTCTATCTTTGTGATTTTTTTCATCAGGCAATCTTTTCCAAATTTTTAGAAATTTTTACTACTGTTTTTAGGTCCTTAGAGGAGTCTCCAACATTTTTATTCTGATTTTTGAGTGATTTTATCAAAAGTTTAAAAATATTTTTTGGCTAAACAGTTTTTCACCAGTGTTTTGACTTTCGTGATTTTTCTGGTAGGTCATCCTTAGTCTAAAAATTAAGCCAATTTTTCCCATAGAGTTCGACATGTTCTGAGTCTCCCATAATTGTTTTCAGATTTTTTTTGATATTTTAAAGATATGTAAAAAAAATCACATTTTAAAATTGGTCAATAAAGTCATATTTGATTTCAAGGGAAAAATAATTTTTCTGTTTTGGCTAAGGCATTAAGAGAGGGTTGATTTAAAACCTTAGCTACTGTCTAAGTCATTTTAATCCTAAAAAATTATTTTATAAAGGTCGGGTCAAGGGTGGTCAAGTCCGGATTTTCAAAGTTAGGAAAATAGAGCTTTTTTCAAAAGGGGGTTTCAGTCATGGTGTTATTTTTCATCCAAAATTTTTAAAATTGTTTTCAAACCAATCATAAAGTATTTTTGATTTAGAAAAATTAACTTGATGTCTTTTTCTAAGGTAGTCAGATATCTTTTTAGATATACGGATATCCTTATTTAAAGGAAAAAATACACTTTCATGCATTGCATTTTCCATGTTCATGCATATTATATAATATATGATTTGTGCTATGAATTTTTATATGACAATGTTATTGTTTTGATTTATATTTTATGGTGTTATATTGATTGTTATATGGTTGTGAATATTTTATGTTATTCTATGCTTTTTACTTAGTTATTATTTATTTTGTCATATCATTTAGAATTTATTATATTCATGTATTGTTTCTTTTATATTTTCATGCATATTTTATTATAATGTTTTTATTTTTTTTGTCATGTCATCTGATTAAATTATGCTATGTCATCTAGATTTCTCTTGTTTAAAAACGCAGACTTGAAATTGGTTTTAAAAATGTTTTAATTAATTTTAAAATGTTTTTACAAAATCGATTTTAATAGGTGGCCGATCACACCTAGCCAAAAAAAGATTGGTGGCGACTCCATGTCTTTTTTCGAGGTTGTTTTCAAACCCTCATTTTATTTGAAGATGAATTAAGTTTTCTTTTTCCTCTGTTCTCCCCAATGTCACGCTTAACGAATAAAGTCTCGCGATGAGACTTGTTATTTTTTAGGTTGCGACAGCTGGTATTTCTTCTGCGATTCAGCCAACTCGACCTTTTTCAACTCCGCCATTTTTACCTTTTCTTGCTTAGCCAAATCATCAAAGTCAGGGACGTTAATAGGGTTTTCTAGGATGTTTCCAGTATTTGTGCCAATTGGCACTTGATTTTGTACTCCCACATGGGGTTGGACATAAATAAATGGCATAGCAGCTGTCGGAGGTGGATTCTCAGTACTTTGTGAAGATTGACCGTTTAGCCGTACGGTCTCTGGCTGAATCCTTGCCTCTCTTCTAACAACTGGATTCTCCATAGGCCCGTTTTCCCATAATACAGCAGACATCATATCTATTATCTTTTTCATTTGTTTCTTGGATTCCTCCTAGGACTTCACTAATTGCTCCTGCGACCTATCCAAATGTTCTTGAAATTCTCTTTGAACCCTTTCCATTCTTTCAATACGAGCTATATGTTCACTTTTCATGGCTCTGGTTCGGGATCTAGTGTTGTATTGGCACGGGAGTTCTGAGTCTCTCGTAGGATGCCTAATCTTTACTCCTGAAGTTTAAAAACCATGGATTAGAACTTATTGACATATTCTTTATGTTTTGTTATGAATGAATGAATGAATATATAATGGAATGAATAAATAATGACTAAGTACATGAATATGTATAATAAATAAATGTATGAATGCATTTGAAAGTATTGGCCCCGGGATAATTTCAACCAAACGGTCTTCCATTGATTACTGAAATTAAATACATCAAGGATAAAATAACAAGATATGTCCTAAGGCAATCCAATATTTATTAAATAGTTTGCCCATCTATTTTCTTTCTATCAAAGTGTCATTACAATGTGATGCTCCTAAAGTGACCTCCTCAGATCTCGGACTTTCCTTCACAGTCCCCCTTTGGATTGCCTTGCTTCTTCAACTTTCAATCTGGCCCGTAATCTTTCATTTTCCAGCTGACATCTCAATAGTTCAGTAGAAACAGCTGTGTGTGAGCTTTCCTTAACTAGCTTCTCTTGCTCAAGTCTGTCGGCTCGGGCTTTCTCCTGTTTCACTCTCTTTTTCCAGTAGTCATTCTTGTTTTTGAGGTAGTCGACTTCTTTCTGCCATACCCTGGAAGACTTGGCGGTCCCTTCATATTTTAGTTCAAAATGGAACCTTTTATTTTCCAAGTGTAGTTCCTTGAGATCACCCTTGACAGTATCCCTTTCTCTCTTAACCTTTTCCACTTCCCTTTCCCGAATCGATTCCCTAGTTTTCAAGTCATCAATCTCTTCTTGGAGTCAGGCAACCTCTTTACTCATTCGGGGTTTTTCTTTTTCAAATTCCGACTTCGCGATTTCTAAATCCAATAGCACATCTTCCAGTCGTAGATCTATTAGTGAGACATCCATCCTGTCGGGCGCAAATAGTTTATCATTAACTCTCCTAGCTCTCCATACCATGTAATCTGGTGTGACATTATCAGTGTATCGAGCCACTTCTACCCGATAAGTTTTCTTTTATGCCACCACAATCTCGCGCACTTTTCTTGGGTACCCATCCTCTCCATAGGCAAATTCTAACTCATTAAGATCATGGGTCATAGGAGTGAACTGACAAGATTCCGATTGTCTTAGCACCAGTAGTGGTGCATAACTCACACCTCCCCATACTCCTAACATAGGGACACATGCCTTATCCCTACACTTATAAAGCATCGGCATAGGAGCTATCCATAGAGCCCTCCAATTTACCATCTCGATTTTGAGGTTACGAAGTATATTGATCCACTGTTCTTCGATCCTATCTTCGGGCCAATCCCTCTTAAGAAATTCATTGATTGGTGCAAAGGACTTCCAATACGGGCGAAGAGGGAATTTTTCTTGCTTCCAAAAGTGGCTCTGAGTCCATATGTAGAGAAGCTGTGCACAACCCACGAAACGCCCTTTTCCTCCCCGTCTATAGAAATTCAGGGATCAGATTGTTTCTGCTATGATTGCCGGGGCCGGGTTTATCCTTTGCTCTAACCTCTCGAAAAGATCAACTACTGCCACATCCACGTATCCCAATGTCTTCGGGAAGATAACTAACCCATAGATAGTGAAGGTAAAAATGTTTCTACCCGTCTCCTTATTAGAATGACTATGGATTAAAGCCCATAGAATATCCCATGAGATGCAATTGTTTGCTCATTTTCGAACAACGTGGCTTTCGACCCAATTTCTTTCCACCCCTAGAATCGTGGACACCTTTTTCTTGAAACCCGACGTCTTCGTATCTTTCAAGTAAATACGATCCGAAATGGCATTCTCAATATGCAACAGAGTCGAATATTCTTCGATGGTCGGAGTCATATCCTCTCAGTTGAAAGTGAAGCATCGATAGACAGGATTCCAAAATTGCACCACAGCCCGTATTAACTCACCACTGACTTTAACTAGGATTAAGAGTGCTATGTCCCCATAAATCTGAGTGAAGGCTTTCCTTTCTGCTGTGTCCCACTGATTCCATATATTCATTAACCCATGGAGATCATTTTTCCAGATAGTGAGATCAACTTCGATTGGCAATACTGATAGATGTCCTACTTTCAAACAATCCCCATTATCCTGCTGGCCCTCCTTGGATCGTTTCCTCACCACTAAATGTTTTTCGACCACTGAGGCACACTGACCTTCCATGAAAGCCCTTTGGTTGAATATTACCCCGAGAACAATAACCTTCCATGTGCAAGAATGATGACAAGAATGCATGAAACAGAAAGTAAATGAATTAGTAAAGGAAATAGATTCAAATAATATCAATAATATAAGATATAAACCAATAATTATCCCTGAGGATGCCAATAAAATTTCGGCATTATAACACCCCTGGGATACAACATCAAAACTTATTACGGGCGGTATGATGTGCGTTCATCATCGCCCAATTTACAAAGGTAAAACTTATTCGAAATGTAGAATAGAGGGTAAAAAGATTGGAAATATTCCTCCATGTGTTCCTAGCTTTAGGATATTTAATGGAAATTCAGCATGGGTTCGCCTAGGTTCACTATATGAGGGTGAATCAGTTCTAAAAGCCTCGAATTGTTCCTCACTGTCGCCGGTGAAGGCTAGTAAGGCACCCCGATAAAAGTGGGTTCAATTTGTTAGAGTATATTTCCCTAGCCAATGCGGATTGTTAATCATGAAGGCGTAGGTATTTTGGTACTCTAGAAGTGTTTCACTAGCCCATGCGGATTGTTAATCACGATGGCTTAGTTACTTTGCTTCCACCTAAAAGGGACGAAATCCGGGCATAGGGCTCATGTTATGAAAATGCACGCGTAGTGTGTGAGGAGGAACAACAAACCTTTCACCACCTATTTTACACCCCTTATTCGAAATACCCCAACAATTTATTAAGGACAAGATTAAACAATGCAAAGTATTAATTAAGCAAAGAAAAATAATATTCAACAAGATAACCAGAGAAGAATAATAATATGCATGAAAATGAACATATTAAAATCATTTTATTATTTTCAAAAATTCTCCTTATTTTTTTAAAAAAATTTGGGAATTATAATTAAATACGAATTAAAAACCGATAAAACCGAGACTCTCGATAACACGCGACTAATTTTAGGCATGAATCTCTAGTTATCCCCAGTGGAGTCGCCAAGCTGTCGTAACCTAAAAAATAACAAGTCTCATCGCGAGACATTACTCATTAAGTGTGACATTTGGGAAAATAGAGGAAAAGACGACTTAATTCATCTTGAAATAAAATAAGGGTTTGAAAACAACCTCGAAAAAGAAATGGAGTCGCCACCAATATTTTTTTGGCTAGGTGTAGTTGGCCACCTATTAAAACCGATTTTGTAAAACATTTTAAAATGAATTAAAACATTTTTTAAAATCAATTTCGAAGTCTGCGCTTTTAAACCAAAGAAAACAAAAAAAGAGTTCAGGAGTCGGTTACGTGCAGGGAAGGATTAGCACCCCCACAATGCCCATATAAAACTATACCTTATTAATCGTGTGTTATCTCGAGTCTTAGTAAAAGTCAATTTTGAAATTAGCATTTTCAAATAATTCCCATGTTAAAGAAAAATAATCCCATTTTCAGTCGAAAATGATGAGGAAATTTATTAACTTAAAATTTTCCTATATTCCCCGGCAAACCTGGCAAAACATAGAAAATTGTAGTTATTTAGAAAACCTTCGAATCACTCTCATTTTTTTTGAAAGAAAGATATTCCGTTGTTAATGATAATTGATGATATCCTCCCCAGCAAACCCGGCAGCGAACTCATGAATTATTTTAATTCGGGAATATCCTTATTTTAAAAAGCATGATTTTATTATATTAGAAAAATTTTAAAAAGAATGTTATGAATATGCAAATCATTACTAATGACATGGCAAAAGAGTGAATGACATAGCATATGGATTGATGACATGACATGCTTGACATGGCATAATCTAAATATCATAGCAAAAGAATTAATGACATGGTAAGAAACATAAAATAAGATTATCATAGAATATGCATGAAAATGAAAAATGCAATGCATGAACATAACAAAACCTAGATGATATGGCAAAATAATTAATGACATGGCAAGAAGCATAAAATAACTTAGAATATCCACAATCACATAATAACCATGATAACACCATGAAATCTAAATCAAAGCAATAACATTACTCTGGAATATTCATACATATAATTTATATGACTAAGATAGCAAAATTAAATATCATGGAATATGCATGAACATGGAAAATGTAATGCATGAAAGTGTACTTCTTCCTTTAAGTAAGGACATGCGTATACCTAAAAAGATATCCGATTACCTTAGGAAGAAAATTAAAATCAAAATTTCAAAATCAAAATACTTTGTGATTGGATAAAAAACAATTTGAAATTTTTTGGATGAAACCATGGCCGAACCCCCCTCTTTTAAAAGGCTCTATTTTCCTAACTTTGAAACTCGGGTTAACCACCCTTGACCTTACCTTTATAAAATCAAATTTTATGATTGAAATGGCATGGAAATTAAACAAAGTCAGTATCTAAAGTCCTAAGTCAGCCCCCTCTAATTATTCTAACCAAAACAGAAAATTGTATTTTCTTTAAAAACAAATCTGACTCTTATAGGCAGTTATGAAAACTAATTCTTTTTACCCTTCAAATAAATTTCAAAAAATTCTAAAAAAAAAAGATAAGGAAAATCTAGGACATGTCGAAATTTATGAGAAAAAATCAGCTTAATTTTTGGAGCAAGGATACTATGACTGAACTTTACCAAAATCAAAATAGTAAGTTAAAAACTGATTTTCCAAAATCCATTTTTTCAACCATGATAAGTAAATCTAAAAATCATGAAAAAAATATCATGGTATTCCTTAAATGACTACTAGATGTAGTTAAAAAATAACTTATTTTGACCAAGGATGATTAGTGAAAAAAAATCACAAAGTCAAAATACCCAATTTAAACTATTAATTTTCCACAAGCATGCTCAAAATAGATTGGTTTTGAGCCATTGATTGGCTTAAGTCAAAAATCAAGTGGAGATTGTGTAAATGCATGAAAGGATCAGCAAGATGAATGCATGGCACATGCATGACCTAATGCCTAAATGTCATGGGATAATAAGATGACCTAATGCCTAAATGACATAGAAAATGTCATGGCATAATAAGATGACCTAATGCCTAAATGACATGGAAAATGTCATGGCATAATGAAATGACCTAATGCCTAAATGACATGGCATAATAAGATGACCTAAAGTCTAAATGACATGGAAAATGTCATGACATAATAAAATGACCTAATGTTTAAATGGCATGGAAAATGTCATGGCATAATAAGATGACCTAAAGTCTAAATGACATGGAAAATGACATGGCATAATAAAATAACCTAATGTTTAAATGACATGGAAAATGAACATAGAAACACTATGAAAGTATGATGGCCGAATGAAACATGATGAAAATGCTAAAACATGGCAAGGCAAAAATACAAACACATGGCATGGCAATAATGCAAAGCATGAATGACTTGGTATGAACAATATAGTATGGCAAGAGTACACATGAAATAAATAATAAAAACAGAAAATTAAAGTAAGCAAATAAAGAAAATAGACATGAAAATAAATAATAAAAACAGAAAATTAAAATAAGCCAATAAAAAAAGAGACATGAAAATAAATAATAAAAACAAAAAATTAAAGTAAGCAAATAAAGAAAGTAGACATGAAAATAAATAATAAAAAAAAATAAAGTAAGCAAATAAAGAAAATAAAAATGAAAATAAATAATAAAAACAGAAAATTAATGTAAGCAAATAAAGAAAGTAGACATGAAAATAAATAATAAAAACATAAGATTAAAGTAAGCAAATAAAGGAAATAGAGGTGAGCTCCATGGTTGGTACCTTGGTCATAGTCCTCCCCTAACCATAATCTCTTAATTTGAATCAAGGTCATGAAGCCTTTCCACCTCGTTTTTTTTTTTTTTGGTTATTTTTTAAAACTAAACCAGCAAAATAAACTATCCTACCACAACCAATGTAAGAATAAAATCAAACACAAGACGAGCACAAGAAAAAGGGTAGTATTCGGCCAAAGTAAAGGAAGTAGTAAAAAATGTTTTTGATATTTTTTGATAAAAATAAGAGATAAGAACCTTAAAAGTAAACTTTCAAAACCTTTATTTGCATAAGAAAAGAATAAGAAATCACATGAAAAAGAAGAAGAAACATGGAAAGGAAAGAAAAATGCAAGAGAGGGGTGCCAATGGCTACCTTCAAAGCTTTCTTTCAAGCTTGCTTTCTCTTCAAATAAATTTCTTTCCCTTCTCTAAGTTAGCTACTGCCCATGCACTAAAGAAATAACTAAAAACCTCATCCAAAATAAAGACCACCTCCCCTTTAAATAAGCTGGTCGAAACCCTACTTGGTGGAAGGATGTGCTCATCTTTTTTCCTTCTAAGATGTGTTATTCATCACAAGGTAAACTAGCCAAAGAAAATAAAAATGTCATCTTGCAACCTTATCTTAGCCATTAAATGAAATGATCAGCCCCTTCCATCATGAGTTGGCCGAAACCCCCAAGATAAGGATGTGCTCATCTTTGTTTCATCACCTTGGCCACTTGGCATGATCATAAGGAATTAACCAAGCAATAAAAATGTCACTTTGTTATCAAATCTTAGCCATTGGATGAAATGATCAGCTTTCCCTTCCCTTCTTCATGAGCTGGCCAAATGGCCTGGTATATTCCAACAACTTGCTCATTTTTTAATCTGCAAAATGGCCCTTTTCGGTTTCTTCGATAAAATTACATTTTAGCCTCCAAACTTAATTTAATTGCAAACGGATCCCAAATCCAGATTTTCTTTCTCTAATCCCTCCAAATAAATGTAATATTTAGTTCTTGAGATTTTCATAATTTTCGAAGCTCGTTTTCCATTTTTCCCGATTTTTCCATTAAAATTGTGGTTTAGGCCTCCCCGAACTTTGCCTTTTTTCAAATAAGCTCCAATTTGAGATTTTTCTTTTCCAACACCTCCAAATCAATGTAAAACTCAGTTCTTGAAGTTTTCATAATTTTCCAAGCTCATTTCCTATTGTTTTTCAGATTTTTCATTAGAAATTTTGGTTTAGTGCCTCCGAAATTTCACCTATTTCATTTGAGCTCTGATTCTGGATTTTTTTCCCAAATACCTTCCATAAATTATAAAATTGAGATCTGGAAATTTTCATAATTTTTCGAGCTCGTTTCCTATTTTTCCCAGAATTTTATCTTGGAATTTCGGATTAGTGCACCCAAACTTTATCATTTTCCATTTGAGCTCCGATTCCGAATTTTTATTCTCCAATACCTTCCAAATAATATAAAATTCAGATCTAGATGTTTTCATAATTTTCTGAACTGGATTCTATTTTTTATGGATTTTCCAAGATTGCACTTTAACCCCCGAAACCTCAATTTTACTCAAAACGGGTCCGATTTTTGGATTTCATTTTTCCATTGCCTTTGTTATATATTGAATTGGAGTTGGTCCGAAAACGCCCAATTTTTACATCCTGGTTCCTCTTCAATTTTGTTTTTCCCTTTTTTTTCAATATCGGGAATTTCCTCTTTTTTTTTTCGTTTATCCTTTAACCGGCTCTTCCTTGGGATTCACTTCAGACTGGGACTTGGGCTATCTTTGTTTATTCATTCTTCATCAACTGGGGGCTTCAATTTTACCGAATCGGGCCATCTTTGTAGTTTTCCCCAAATTTACCGAATTAGGTCTTCCCTTACACTGAATTTTCGTAACCCATCTTTCGAACTCCATATCTTTCATTGTAGACCTCGGATTATCAAAATTCTTTCACCATTGTTCAATTAAACCTTGAATCTTGATTTTGACTGAGGTTGACTTTTTAGTGGTTGACTTTTAGTGGTTCACAATATTTTAATGGACCGTAGCCTACTTGGAAAAAGGTTCCTTCCAATGTCAAGAAATCCATGTGACTTTTGTTTGAAGTATCATTTGCTCTTATAAATATATACCATTATTTTAATTTACTTAACCACACATGTTCCTTTTTATAGAATAATTATTATTAATTATGTCATTGTAGGGAAAATGCATGTGGTGTCCCAAAAAACACCTCTCATTAGAAAAATATGGGAGGCGACATATAAGGAATGCATGAAGGACAAGCTGGGAAACAAGAAAATAATTGCTATGGCTGTTTTTTTGGACAAAAAAGATTAAAAGAATGCAAAGGATACAAATGTGATTGGATAGCTATTGATGTTTGGGATGAACTTATCAATATTTTCTGAAGTATTGATTCTTGGAAAAGAAAGTCCGAACAAGCCAAAGCTAATAGGAACACGAAAAAAGATGGAAGTATTATGAAGCACACTGAAAGATCAACTCATTTTCTACTTTACACGCAGTGGATGGTAAGAACCTTTTGTATTTTCGATGTTATTTATATATTGAAAATCTTTTTATTAACTTATATTCTATTAATTGTCTTATAAACATAACAATGTGTTGTGGAATTTCATTGAATCTAGTCACAAGAGAAGTAGCTTCAAGCTACCTTCATGGAAGTATTTGATAAACCCATAAACGTGAAAGGGGCGCGGTGATTACGTGGACAATAAGTTCAGAGCTGTTAGTGTAATTCTTTAACTATATAAATGTATATCTATAATTTTCTTCTATATTACTTAATTATCTATACATAAAATCGATTATAATATATGCTATTAACTATATTTTAATGTTTGAAACTGTAGGAAAACTATGGTGCTTAATTACAGCAAAAGTATGGTGGTGATGCATCTACAAGTCTTGGTAGAACCAAAAAATGAAAATCGAGTCAAGGTAGAACCTCTGACCTTAAGACGAATTTTGCCTACCTCTAGGGTGCTTGCAGAATGTATGCAAATCGTCTCCCAGGCCTTCTCTATTATGTTGTAGTCGAGAGCACACTCGAAGCAACACAACAAACTAGAAAAGATGTCGGTCTCTCTCACAAGACAATAGGATAACCGAGAGCAAGAAAAAGAAGAATGAATATTTTTTCGAGTATAGAAAACAGTCACAACCACTAACTATTTATAAAAAGCAAGAGACTGTTCGAAACAGTCAAACCAGTTGAGAAAAACCTGTTCGGTTGGAACAGACAGCACCTAATTGGTTGGAACAAACAAAACCTGTTCGGTCAACAGATAGACTCGAACCGAACCGACAACACTGTTGGAAAAAGAAACCTGTTCGGTCTTGGATTGAACAAGCATGTCTTAATCAGACATAATTATCTGGTTGGTCGGGCTGGGTAATACCGGTTCGGTTTGGATCGAAAAATCAAGTCAGTTGGGTAGTAAAAAATTAATTACTGACCCAAACCTAACCCAGCCCAGCCCAAGCTAGACCTAGCCCGGCTCTGCGGCGCGCGAGCGCGTGTGTGGTAGCCCAAGCTCATGTAGGTCCTCACCCTTCACAAAAACTTGGGTGCCCCTTGGAGCCCAACCCAACATTGAACATAAGCCTTTATAAACAACAACAATAAGCCTTTATGTAACCAATGTGGGATTCTCCACCATGCACAACTTCAACCAACTTTTCTTCCTCTTCAAGTGGGTGTTAATGAGACCAATTTCTCATTCAATATTGATATCAATTGTGTACATTAATTATACACCGTGTATCTACTTACGACAACCTATATATTGATATACGTATTTCGAAATTATACACTTAAATTAATCATTGATATCCAACAATCCCCCACACGAATGAAAATTGTCTGATTAAAATGACGAACTGACTCGGAATTTGAGAGAGAATAACTTTGAAGAGTTATTGCATCAGTATAGGTAGCTTTTGGCTTTGAACCTTCCATATTGACAACTATCGGATTTACTCGGCTAACTAGTGAACATGGTGTCATAAACTATTCATCATTTCATGTAAACCAAGACAATAGGTATCACATAATTCCTCTTCAAACATTTTTGGTGCTCACGGTTGTGTCCATTTTGGCCCCAAACACTTCCTGGTTTCTATGAGTACTCTGGAGAATTTAGCCTGATCAATTCTCATAGAATGGCCACATTTCATACTCATATAAGTGATTTCATATCAAAAGTATCCCGCAATACCCCACTTGAATTTATCTAGATATAAGAATCATTAAAAGCATAGTTTATCCATACTTCTTTGCAGGTAGCACTAATTCTTCATAGGAATAGATAGGAGTATTTAACTCTACTAGTGCTTGTCGCAACCTAAAAATAACAAGTCTCATCACAAGACTTTATTATTCGTTAAGCGAGATATTAAAAAAAACCGAGGAAAAGTCGACTTAATTCCTCTTGAAAAATGAAGGTTTTGAAAATGACCTTGAAAAAGACATGGAGTCGCCACCAATCTTTTTTAGCTAGGTGTGATCGGCCACCTATTAAAACCGATTTTATAAATATTTTAAAATTAATTAAAACATTTTTAAAACCAATTTCAAGTCTGCGTTTTAAACCAGAGAAATAAAAAAGGGGTTCGGGACTCGGTTACGTGTAGGGAAGGATTAGCACCCCCACAATGCCCGTATAAAACGGTACCTTATTAATCATGTGTTATCTCAAGTGTCGGTAAAAAGTCGGTTTTAAATTTAGTATTTCAAGTTAATTCCCAATTTAAAGAAAAATAATTCCATTTTTAATTGAAAATGATCCGGAATTTATACTATATTCCCCAACAAACGTGGAAAAATATAGAAATTTTTATTAATTTGGAAAACTTTTCGAATCATTCTCATTTTAAAGAAGATATTCCGTTATTAATGATAATTGATATATCCTCCCCAGCAAACCCGGCAGAGAACTCATGAATTATTTTAACTCGAGAATATCTTTATTTTATTGAAAATCAGTACCTTTTTGAAAACATTTTAAAAAATATGAATATGAATATGCATGACATTAACAAAATGACATAGCAAAATCTAAATATTTAATGCAACCTAAATGATATGATATAATTTAAATGTCTTAGCATATTCTAAATGAAATGAAAATTCTAAGTTATATGATATATTCTAAATGAAATGACCTAGGTAACATAATATATTCTATATGAAATGAAATGTCCTAAGTCATATGATATATTCTAAATGAAATGAAATGACCTAAATGACATAATATATATCCTAAATGAAATGAAATAACCTAGGTAACAAAACATATTCTATATGAAATGAAATAATTTAAATGACATGGCAAATATGAATGATATGGCATATAATTTAAATGACATGGAATATAAAATAATGCTATCATTTAATATGCATGAAAATGAAAATGAAAATAATAATGCATGAACATAGTATATGCTAAATAATATGACAAAAAATAACTAAATAAAAAACATAGGATATCATGAAATGTTCAAAACCATATAATAAACAACATAACATCAAAGAATATAAATCAAAATAATAACAATACCATAGGAATTATCATAGCAAAAAACCACATATCATATAAAATGCATGAATATGAAAAATGCAATGCATGAAAATGTACTTCTTTCCTTTAATTAAGGAAATCCGTATATCTAAAAAGATATCCGGCTACCTTAGAAAAATATGTCAAATTAAATATTCTAAAACCAAAATACTTTGTGATTGTTTGAAAACAATTTTGAAAAGCTTAAATTAAAAATAAAAACTTAGCTAAACCCTTTTTTAAATGGCTCTAATTTCCTAAGTTTAAAATCCCGGACTTGACCACCCTTAACCCGAGACTTAGAAAATCATTTTTAGAGTTTAAAAAGGCTTAGAAACTACCCTAAGTCAGTAGCTAAATTTCCTAATCAGCCATCTCTAAGTAACTTAACCAAAAACAGAAAAATAATTTTCCTTCAAATTCAAATCTGACTCCACTGTCTAGTTTTAATCCATGATTTTTTACCCTATTTTTAAAAATTTTAAAAAATCTAAAAAAAATATTGGAGACTCAGTACATGTAAAACTACATGGGGAAAAATCGGCTTAATTTTATAATTAAGTATGACAGCCCAGAAAAATCAGAAAAGTATGAGTACTGGGTGAAAAGAAACTGCTTTGCCAAAACACATTTTTGCCTTTGATAAAATCATTTAAAAATCAAAGTAAAAATATTTAAGACTCACAAAATGACTCACAAACAGTAGCTAGGACTTTTGAAAAGTTAGACAAAAATTGGCTAAGTAAAAAAAAAATCACAAAGGTAGAATAATCAATTTGACAACTCTTTAATTTTCCACAAGTATACTCAATAGAGCATGACTTTGAACCATTAATTTGCCTAAGTCATTAGTCAAGTGGCATGGACCTGAAATGCATGAAAAATAAAGCAAATATGATGCATGAAATGCATGAGTTTAAAACTAAATGTCATGAAAAAATACATTGCATCAATAAAGTGACCTAGACCTAAATGAACTTGCATGGCATTTAATGCAACCTAGGTCTAAAATGCATGGACATGCATGGCAAAATAAACCAAACCTAACATCTAAAATATGCATGGAAATAACACAAACATAAGGCATGCTTAAACCAAATACTCAATCAAATGCCATGCAAATGCTAACCTATCAACTAACATAACAAAAATGCACACACAAAACAAAATACATGAAGTGGCCGAATGGCCTTAAGTCTAAAGTAAGCATGGCATTTTCACAAACACTTGATATACTTAAACCAGATATTCAATCAAATGTCATGCAAATGCAAACCTATCAACTAACATAGCAAAAATGCACACACAAAGCAAAATCAATGGGGTGGCCAAATGGCCTCAAGTTCCAAGTGAGCTTGGCATTTTCAAAAACACATGATATACTAACATACTCAACTAAAATATAACACTCAAATCATGCAAATATAAAGTAGAGGTAGTAAAACTAACAAACATTTTCGCAAACACATGGATTACAAAATATAAAACATAAACAAATTTAAACATTTTGAAAACAGAAAATTAAAAATGCAATAACATGATAATAAACTCATAAATGGCAATAACAAGCAACCAAATTAAAACAATCTTCATGTATATGTAGTAGAAGAAGATTTAAAGCATCAAGACTAAAAAAATAACAAAAATAACATGACAAATCAAAGAAAAACAGCAACAACAAAAAAGATGGGCAATTCTGCCATGGTAAGAAATCAAGAAAAAAAAATTGTAACAACTTTTTTTTTAAGAAGAGATGAAGAAAGAACTTAAAAAGAACATTAAAAAACACTTATTTAAAAAGAAAACTCACCAAAATAATAATCAAAACAGCAAAAACAAGAATGGAAAATCAAAGAAAGTGCAAGAGTTGGTGCTAAAAGCAACCTCAAGAAGCTATCTTTCAAGCTTTTTCTCTTCAAACTTTCTTTTCTTTTCTAAACTTTTCTTTTTGCTAAGGTGCAATGGAGAGAAAAATCAGCCAAAACAAGAGAGAAATATGAAAAAATGAGAGTGAGCTGAAAATAAAAGAGCCCCCTCCCTATAGTGGCCGAAAGTTGCCTCTCTCCTAGACTAGAATGTTGTCATTTTTACTCCAACCAATTTCCATCCAAAGGCCATTAATCTAAGATGTTTAAAACATGAAATTATCACCCTTAGATTAGGCCATCAGCTATCCATAATTACAGCTGTTCAAGAATTATGTTGACACTCTCCCTCCTCATGCATTGGCCCATGTGGCTTATTAACAAAGGCTTGATCAAAAAATCACTAACTAACTCTTCATTTTTGGCCTTTTGATTGAAAAATCAGAAACTCCTTCCCCTCCTTAGGCCTTGGCTGGCCAGCACTCCTTCTTCCAGCCAGAGTCTGATTTTTTTGAAAGACAAGAGAAGCCCTTTTCGATTTCTTGGGTAAAATAACCTTTTTGCCCCCCGGATACAAATAAATGGCAAACGGACTCGAAATTCAAATTTTCTTTTTTCAAAATAATAAAAATTGAATTTTGGAAGTTTTCAAAATTTTCCAAGTCCGTTTGCTATTTATTTGGATTTTTTCTTCCAAAATTGCCTTTTTATGCCCCCACATTTTACCATTTTTTAAACGAGCTCCAAATCAAGATTTTTCTTCACTAATCTTTTCCAAATAATTTGAAAGTCTGATCTGGAAGTTTTCATATTTTTTGGAACTCATTTGATATTTTTTCGGAATTTATTTGCTTGAATTACTACATAGGGGGCTCGGGATTTGGCCATTTTGCAAACGAACTCTGAATCAAGATTTTCTTTTTCCAATCTCTTTTAAATAATTTAAAAATGAGATTTGAAAATTTTCAGAATTCTTGGAGTCCATTTGCTATTTTTCCGGGATTTATCTTCTTGAATTACTGCATAGGAGACCCGGGATTTGGCCATTTTGCAAACGAACTCCGAATCAAGATTTTATTTCGCCAATCTCTTTAAAATAATTTAAAAATGATATTTGCAAATTTTCAGAAGATTTGGAGTTCATTTGTTATTTTTTCGGGATTTATCCTCTTGAATTTCTGCATGAGAGACTTGGGATTTGGCCATTTTGTAAACGAACTCCGAATCAGGATTTTTTTTCTACAATCTCTTCCAAATAATTTAAAAATGAGTTTTACAAATTTTCAGAATTTTTGGAGTTCATTTGCTATTTTTCCCAAATTTTCCAATTTTGCCATTTTGTCTTCGAAACTCGATTTTGCTCAAAACAAGTTCGATTTTCAGATTTTCTTCAAACTGAGCCTTGGGCTATCCTTTTTTAGTCACTCCTCATCCATTAGGAGCTTTTGTCTTACCAAGTTGGGCCATTTCTGTAATTCTTTCCAATTTCACCGAAATCCACCAAAAACCCTAATTCTCAGTTTTTTTCTGCATTGACTTTTCTTCTAGTTTTGCTTTCAAGTGGCTTCTCCATTACCCGTAGTTAGTGCTTATCTTTCATTTGGAACCTTCAATTTTGGTGCAATGGAGAGAAAAATCAGCCAAAACAAGAAAGAAATATGAAAAAATTAGAGTGAGCTAAAAATGAAAGACCCCCCTCCCTATAGTGGCCGAAACTTGCCTCTCTCCTAGACTAGAATGTTGTCATTTTTACTCTAACCAATTTCCATCCATGGGTCATTAATATAAGATGTTTAAAACATGAAATTATCACCCTTAGATTAGGCCATCAGCTGTCCATAATTACAGCTGTTAAAGAATTATGTTGACACTCTTCCTCCTCATGCATTGGCCCATGTGGCTTATTAGCAAAGGCTTGATCAAAAAATCACTAACTAACTCTTCATTTTTGGCCTTTTGATTGAAAAATCAGAAACTCCTTCCCCTCCTTGGGCCTTGGCCGGCCAGCACTCCTTCTTCCAGCCCAAGTCTGATTTTTTTGAAAGGCAATAGAAGCCCTTTTCAGTTTCTTGGGTAAAATGACCCATTTACCCCCCGGATACAAATAAATGGCAAACGGACTCGAAATTCAAATTTTCTTTTTTCAATACTTTCAAAATAATAAAAAATTGAATTTTGGAAGTTTTCAAAAATTTCTGAGTTCGTTTGCTGTTTATTTGGATTTTTTCTTCCAAAATTGCCCTTTTATGCCCCCACATTTTACCATTTTTTAAATGAGCTCCAAATCAAGAGTTTTCTTCACCAATATCTTCCAAATAATTTAAAAGTGTGATCTATAAGTTTTCATAATTTTTGGAACTCATTTGGTATTTTTTCGGCATTTATCTGCTTGAATTACTACATAGGAGACCGGGATTTGGCCATTTTGCAAACGAACTCCGAATCAATATTTTCTTTCGCCAATCTCTTTCAAATAATTTAAAAATGAGATTTCCAAATTTTCATAAGATTTGGAGTTCATTTGCTTTTTTTTTCCAGGATTTATCCTCTTGAATTTTTGCATAAGAGACCCGGGATTTGGCCATTTTGCAAACGAACTCCGAATCAAGATTTTATTTCTCTAATCTCTTCCAAATAATTTTAAAATGAGATTTGCAAATTTTCAAAATTTTTGGAGTTCATTTTCTATTTTTCCCAAATTTTCTAATTTTGCCTTTTTGCCTCCAAAACCCAGTTTTGCTAAAAACAAGTTCGATTTTCAGATTTTCTTCAAACTGAGCCTTGGGCTATCATTTTTTAGTCACTCCTCATCCATTAGGTGTTTTTTTTTACCAAGTTGGGTCATTTTTGTAATTCTTCCCAATTTTACCGAAATCCACCAAAAACCCTAATTCTCGGTTTTCTCCCGGATTGACTTTTCTTTCAGTTTTTCTTTCAAGTGGCTTCTCCATTACCCGTAGTCAGTGCTTATCTTTCATTTGGAACCTTCAATTTCGACCAATTCGATCATTTAAACACTTTTCCCCAAATTTCGTGGATTAGGGTTTAGATTCTACTGAATTTACATATCACAACTTCCGAACTCCATATCTTTCGATGTAGACCTCGGATTGTCAAAATTCTTTCACCATTTTTAAATTGAACTTCAAATCTTGATTTTGAAAATGGGTTGACTTTTTCAGCAGTTGACTTTTTAGGGTTGACTTTTTTCAAGTTTGACTTTTTATGCTCGCCCTCTAAAAGTAAGTCTCGGAGTACCACCTGTAGGATGAAAAAAGTCTTTTTACATTCTGAAACATCAATTTAGGAAGAAAAAAATACATGTTTTAGTGGTCCGGACAAAATTAGGTGTCTACAGCTGCCCCTCTTTGGCTATTGCTGAGAATCAGGAATCAGGCAAAAATAAACAAAAACTAATTTTGTATGGTTGGTGAAATCACATGTGAAGGAAAAGGAAAGGGGTTTCTTTTTTCATTTTTCATTTTTCATTTTTTCATTTTTTCATATCTTCATTTTTTTCCATTTTTTCATTTTTTCAATTTTTTTTTTTTGTTTCTGAAAAAGCTGTAAATTGAAGATTTTGTCCTTAAATTGAATTCCTTGACTAATCAAGGCTCGACCCATCTTAAGGAAACGGGTTCCATTTCAAAAGAAAGAAAAAAATTTATGCCCGAAGGTCTTTAAAATGGTGCCCAGAGGTCTTAAAAACGGGTGCCCGAAGGTCTTTAAAACTGGTGCCCGAAGGTCTTTAAAATGGTGCCCGGAGGTCTTTAAAATGGTGCCCGGAGGTCTTACCCGTGATGAAAAATTATGCCCGGAGGTTTTTAAAATGGTGCCTGGAGGTCTTTAAAATGGTGCCCGGAGGTCTTTAAAATGGTGCCCGGAGGCCTTAGCCGTGATGAAAAATTATACTCGAAGGTCTTAAAAATGGTGCCCAGAGGTCTTTAAAATGGTGCCCGGAGGCCTTACCCATGATGAAAAGTTATGCCCGGAGGTCTTTAAAATGGTGCCCGGAGGCCTTACCCTTGATGAAAATTATACCCGGAGGTCTTAAGAATGGTGCCAGGAGGCCTTACTCGTGATTTGAAAATACCTTGACGACGGTCTCAAGGCTCGACTCATTTGATAAACAGAACGAATTCGATATAAAACAGAAGGAAATACCTCGACGGTGGTCTCAAGGCTCGACTCATTTGATAAAACAGAATGAATTCGATTTAAAACAAAAGGAAATACCTGGACGGAGGTCTGAAGGTTCGACTCATTTGGTAAAACAGAATAAATTCGATTCAACACAAAAGGAAATACCTCGACGAAGGTCTGAAGGCTCGACTCATTTGATAAAATAGAATGAATTCGATTTAAAACAAAAAGAAATACCTCGACGGAGGTCTCAAGGCTCAACTCGTTTGATAAAATAGAATGAATTCGATTTAAAACAAAAGGAAATACTAAGAATAATTTTGGGTTTGGTTCATTTGGAAAAGAATAAATTTAACTTGAAAATGAAAGGAACATACCTCAATGGCGGTCTCGGGGCTCGACTTATTTGAGGAGCAAAATGAGTTCGATTTGGAAAGGAAACGTACCTCGACGGTGATCTCGGGGCTCAACTCATTTGAAAAACAGAATGAGTTCACTTTGGGGAAGTCCAAGTTTTCCTCATTTCTGCACTGTTAGCTAAATGCAATGATGAGAATGACATGCTTTACAAATGCTTGTATGTTTTTTAAAGATGAATGCAACCAAATGTTTGTGTCATGATTTCTAATCCATGGTTTCTTTGAGGTTCACAGATTATCCGTATTTATGATGGAGTCTTCAATTGTTCACTGATGCCCCATTTAAGATAACTTGTCAAACAGTCTCAGTTTCTGGCTTTGCTGAAATTCATAGATTTTTTGACTTCGTGATGAAGCTTCCCACACGTTCACTGTTTTCTTTTCTTGGTGAACTTTCCACATTTCCCAAGATTTAAATCTATTCCTTAGTAATACTTTGAAATCCTTTTATTTAAAGATTTTTTATTACTAATCATCATTCAATTTAATAACAATCATAATGCATCTCAAAAATTTATGAAAAAAATATGAACCAAGCAAAAATTGTCATGAAAAGGATAACAAGAATTTATTGCAAGAAATGCTTCAAAATAATAAAAATAAATATCAAGGATATAAGAAACAAATGTAAAGTGATAGGTTGTAGATGCCCCGGATGCGGAATATCTTGGACCCCTCCTTTTCAAACCATTTGAAATTTGTCTTGAATGAGCAATTTACTTGGATAACCTTTCAGCTTGCATAGTTACATCAGACTGAGTTGTTCCCCTTTCCTCTGATTGTTAGATACTTCCTCCCCCTTTACACGGAGCATTGACTCGAACTTTTAATCAGTACCTGAGCCGCCCTTTGTGGGTTTTCAACTCAAGTGTCCTCTATTCGGTATTAAGTCACCCTTTGCGGGTTTTTGGCTGAAACCTTCTCCTTTTACATTCTTTTTTCATTTCCATTGTTTTGTATTCTACCATGCATCTGAGAATTCTAAATGTTTCCAAGGTAAAAATGTCAATTCAAAAGATGGGAAAAATTCTGAGAATAACCTTTCAAATTAAATATCCATGCTTGATCAAAAATGGGCTTTTAAAGCATGTAATGTAGGCCAAGGTTTAGGTTTAGAAAGAAAGGACAAAAATAGACCCAAAGTGTGTTTAAAGGTGATTGGATCAAGGATCATTTATTGAAGATAACTCATTCTTGAAACATTTGTCCATTTTTTGATTTTCTTTTCTTTTTTTTTTTTGGTGTGTTGGCTTTCATTTGCCACATTTTTCGATGGCTTTCTTTTTTGCCATGATTTTTTTGAGTATTTTTCCTCGCATTTGCCCTCCAGTGTAGAGGGTGATCCTTGATCAAAGTTTAAAGAAAGAAATAATTCCTAAGGCTCAAAGGGGTGACTAAGGATAATTTCTTCTTAGTGAAAAGAATATGAAAGATGGTCATTCATCATATCAAGCATGAATATTCTCATTGAAAGGCAATTCACAGGGGAGATAGATATATAGAATTTCCATTTTTACACTTGGAATCATTCGAATTTCCATGTGCACAGCATCACACATTTTTTCTTTTTTTTTTTCAAGCATAATACTTCTTCAATTCATCAGCATTCACGGGATTTCTGAAATCCTCCCCGTCCATTCTAGTTAAAATCAATGCTCCTCCAGAAAAAGCTCTTTTTACCACATAGGGTCCTTCCCAATTTGGAGCCCATTTTCCTCTCAGGTCTTTCACTATAGGGAGAATTTTCCTCAGTATCAACTCCCCTTCTCGGAACTGTCTAGGACGAACCTTCTTGTTGTGGGCTCGAATCATCCTTTTCTGATACAACTTCCCATGACAAATTGCTTTCAATCTTTTCTCCTCGAAGAGATTCAACTGTTCATAACGAGCTCTAACCCATTCTGCTTCCTCTAGGCCAACTTCCATCAAAACCTAAAGTGAAGGGATCTCAAATTCAATAGGTAGCACTGCTTCCATCCCGTATACCAAAGAAAACGGCGTTGCCCCTGTAGATGTACAGACCGAAGTACGATATGCATGAAGAGCAAAAGGCAAGATCTCATGCCAATCTTTGTACACATTGGCCATTTTCTCAACAATCTTCTTGATGTTCTTGTTAGCTGCTTCTACTACGCCATTCATCTTCGGACGGTAACGTGCCGAATTATGATGTGTGATCTTGAATTGAGTACACACTTCTCTCATCATCTTATTGTTCAAATTGAGAGCATTTTCCGAAATAATTCTTGCTGGCAATCGGTAACGGCATATGATTTCTTTCTTAAGGAATCTGCATACCACCGACTTTGTTACATTCGTATAGGAAGCAGCTTCTACCCACTTTGTGAAATAATCTATGGCCAGCAAGATGAAACGATGTCCATTTAAAGCTTTTGGGGCAATAGGCCCTACCATATCCATTCCCCACATTGAAAAAGGCCACGGTGCAGTCATGACATGTAATGGCGATGGCGACACATGAATCTTATCTGCATATATCTGGCATTTATGGCACTTCAGGGAATAACTGATGCAATCTTCTTCCATCGTCAACCAATAGTAACCTGCCCTCATAATTTGTTTAGCAAGCATGTGACCATTAGCATGAGTGTCGCATATCCCTTCATGGACCTCTTCTATAATTCTACGAGCTTCAGCAGATCCGACACATCTCAACAAGACTTGGTCTTTTCCTTTCTTGTAAAGAATCTCACTGTCTAGAACAAAACCCATCGCTAGCCTTCTCAGAGTCCTCTTGTCATTTTCTGTTGCTTGTTCAGGATACTGTTGACTCTTGATGTACTGCAAGATGTCTTTATACCAAGAGAGGCCATCTGTTTCTTCTGCAGGAGACTCATATATACTCATTTTTATTGGCACAACTTCAGCCCCTTCATTCACTTTAAACATTGATGACAAAGTAGCCAGAGCAATTGCCATTCGATTTTCTTCTCGAGGAAAGTAATTGAAATTCACTTCTTCAAACTCCTCCAATAAACTCAATAAGAGTTCTCGGTATTGGATTAGCTTTGTATCTCGGGTTTCCCATTCTCCTCGTAACTGGTATATCACTAAGGCTGAGTCTCCAAAAACTTCCAATACTTTGATCTTTCTGTCCACTGCAGCACGAAAACCTATAGTACACGCTTCATACTCGACAATATTGTTTGTACAATCAAAATTCAATCTAGCAGTGAAAGGATAATAATCTTCTTCTGGGGATATGAGCACTGCACCGATTTCGTGCCCCATGGCATTAGATGCGCCGTCAAAGTACATTTTCTATACTTTCTTCTTCAGGGGAATCTCATCTGCTTGTGAAACATACATCAAATCTTCATCCGGGAAGTCAAAATTCAACGGCTCATAATCTTCCACTACCCGACTTGCTAAGAATTCAGCCACTGCACTGCCTTTGATAGCTTTTGACTTACATATACAATGTCGTACTCTGACAATAAAACCTGCCATCTTGCAGTCCTCTCTGACAGAGAAGGTGCTTCCAACATGTACTTGACTGGATCAAGCTTGGCAATCAACCACGTCGTGTGGTACAACATGTACTGTCTGAGTCTTCGAGCAGTCCAAGCTAAAGCACAACACAACTTTTCTACTGAAAAATATTTCAACTCATAATCTGTGAACTTCTTGCTGAGGTAGTAAACTGCCTGTTCTTTCTTTCCAGTTTCATCAAGCTGCCCCAAAACACAACCCATGGATCTCTCAAATACTAATAAATACAGTATCATTGGTTTATCCGGAACAGGTGACATTAGTACTGGTGGGTTGGATAGATAATGTTTAACCTTTTCAAATGCAATCTGACAACCTTCATCCCATTAACCTGGATCACGTTTTTGAAGTAACTTAAACATTGGATCACACTTGTCGGTTAATTGAGAAATAAATCGAGCAATGAAATTCAATCTCCCCAGAAAGCCTCTTACTTCCTTTTGAGTACGAGGTGGTGGAAAATTCTGAATGGCCTTCACTTTATCCGGGTTAATCTCAATTCTTCTTTTGCTGACGACAAAACAACAATTTCCCCGAGGTGACTCCAAAAGTGCATTTTGCCGAATTTAGCTTGAGTCTAAACTTCCTTAATCGTTCAAAGAGCTTCTTAAGATTCATAATATGTTTCTCTTCTCCTTGTGACTTTGCGATCATATCATCAACATAGACCTCAATTCCCATATGCATCATATCATGAAACAAGGTCACCATGGCTCTTTGGTATATTGCCCCAGCATTCTTCAACCCGAATGGCATTAGCTTGTAGCAGAAGGTTCCCCATATTGTAACAAATATGGTTTTCTCCATATCTTCTAGTGCCATCTTGATCTGATTGTATCTTGAAAATCCATCCATGAAAGAAAATAAATAACTTTTCACTGTATTATCCACCAGAGTATCAATATGGGGCAAAGGGAAATTATCTTTAGGGCTGGCCTTGTTCAAATCTCGATAATCAACGCATATTCGCACATTGCCATCCTTCTTTGGTATTGGAACACTATTTGCCACCCATTCTGGATATTTTGCCACCTCTAAAAACCCAGCATCAAATTGCTTATTCACCTCCTCTTTTATCTTTAACAGCATGTCTGGCCTCATTCTTCTCAACTTTTGCTGAATCGGCTTGCATTATGGCCTTAAAAGGAGCTTATGAACAATAATATCCGGATCCAACCCTAGCATGTCTTGGTAAGACCATGCAAATACATCCACATATTCATGGAGCAAAGCTATCAATTCACCCTTTATTGATGATGACAATGAAGTTCCGATTTTGACTTCCTTTATCTCTTAACCATCTTCCAGATTTATCACTTCCAATAATTCCTTATAGGGAAGTACTTGTTTCTCCTCTTGCTCTATTTTCCTTAATAAATCCGGAGGTAGACCATAATCCTCAGTATTTTCGTTAGCCTCAAAATCACCCATGCAAATGGGTCTTTCAAAATCAATTTCAGAATTACTGACAGAAAGGTCCTCATATTCAGCATCCGTACACCTGTAAATGAGTGGAGAAGAAATAATATAGGAAAATATAGAATGAAAACAAAATAAATAAATAACAAAAATGAAAGAATATGGACACATTAATATGGATAAAATGAATTGTGCTTGTTATTTATTGAATGAAAATGTTTAAACAAAAAGCCCATTACAGAAAAAAAACTCTTAATATCTCTGGGTAAAGATAATTAAGATTTCTTTTTTAAAAGTATTACGTTGGAATAGACTTAAAAACTATAGGCAACTCAGTCGCACTCCAATTCGTTAGTCTATATCCTGGTGGACAAGGTCGCACCATCCAGTTCGCACTGCCACTTTCTATCCCTTCTTTCTCGGTCAAGCAAATCACCATATCCTGAATCTGCCCCCCTTTGTTCACATGGAATTTTCCAAAAGCTTGCTCGATCATTACAAGTATATCCTCTGAATTCTTTTCCCTGAATAGAAAACCAGCAGAACGGAAGTTATGAAGGATTGGTGGGAAAGTCATGGGTTCCTATTCAATATCCATACCCGTGAGACGGGCCATTCTCCCTTGTCTGTTCCTTTCAACCTGTTTCCTCTTCTCATGGGCCTTCGAAAGATACCCTAAGCCAAATCGATCTTTCTTTCCCACTGCTTCCACTGCTCGAGCCATCCCTTGAAGATATTTCCCCAAATCTTTTCCAACTCTACAGCCTTTTCCCACTGTGGTTCTTACTCCCAGCCTTGTGTTCTTGGACAACCTTGGTTTTGGAATTCTTCGTCCTTTAGCGACGAAAACTGCATTTACGAATTCCAAAGATCAAAAAAAATTCCACGGCATCTTCATTGGGCTCAACATAAGGAGATTCAGTAGATGCGGAGTCTATTATGTCTTTTTCTCCTAATATAGTGATCAAACGGCCCTCCATCACAAATTTCAGCTTTTGGTGGAGAGACGAGGGTACAGCCCCAGCTGAATGTATCCATGGCCTTCCTAACAAACAATTATAAGATGGATTAATATCCATGACCTGGAAGTTTACCGTATAAGTGCATGGGCCTATTTCCAGAGGAACCTCAATAGTTTCCATTACCTCTCTCCTTGTACCATCGAAAGCCCTGACCACTGTGCAAGTCGATAACATATAAGACATATACACTGGCAACCTAGACAGGGTTGCCAAAGGCATCACATTTAATGAAGAACCATTGTCCAAAAGGACCCATGGTAATATGCCCCTTACAAGTGGTAGTTATATGGAGAGCTTTTGTTGACCCAATACCATTGGGTGGTATCTCCTTATAGCTAAAAAATATATGGTCGTCCGTTGCGATGTTTCCCACTAGCCTGTCCAACTTTTCTACTGATATGTTATTAGCCATGTATGCCTGATTCAACACTCTTAACAGGGCATTTCTGTGTGGCTCTAAATTCAAAAGCAAAGATAAGATTGAAATTCTAGCTGGTTGACGTTGTAGTAGTTCAACCACGCTATACTCGCTGTGCTTTATGAATTTTAAGAACTTGCAGGCCTTCTTCTCATTTACCGGCTCCTTTATTCTGTTTATTGGGGCTGATCCCTTTTTTGTTTCTTTTGACAAATCCATCTCAATATTGATTGGCTCAACTACTTTTTTTCCTTTGTCTGCTCCTCTGTCTTTCCCTGTTAACCCCTGTTCAGCAGCCTTAGGAGCATAACACCTTTCGCTTCGTGTTAAATGCCCCACACCTGTGATATCTTGTTGATTCAAAGACCTAGGCATAACCATGCTGTAGTTGTATTTCCATGGTGCAGCTTTGTTTTCCTTGTATGAAAAGGAAACAGGTAAATCAATGATTAACTTAGATGCACTTTCCTCAACGACTGGCATAACTTTCTCCTTTGGTTCATCATAATAGATGATTAAGGGTCTTCTTATCCCGTAGCCAGCTGCATTCTCAATAACTTCTATTTTCTCCTCTGTCTTTTCGTAGAACTGGGCTTCCCCATTATCCATCATTTTTTGGACTTTAACCAGAAAATCTCCGCAGTCCTGTATGACATGACCTCCACACTTATGGAACGGGCACCAATTTTGCACCCTCTTTACAACTATTTTTAGACTGTCTGCATCTCCCACCATTCCTGCCTTGACCATCTCAACCCATACTGTCAACATCGGAGTCTTGACTTCCCTGACATCCTTTTTTAACCTTCTGGCTTCCCCTGTCAATACTACTTTTACCTGATTCCCAGCATGATCGGGCAATAGGTTTCTCGCTACATTTGGCCCAATTTTTGCTCCAAATTTCACAACTCCGGCATTGATCAGGCTTTGGACTTTCTTTTAAAGGCTTGTCAATCTTCAGTCGAATGTCCTTGAATTCTTGCGTGGTATGCACAATTAGTGTTTGCATTATACCACATTGGATATGGAGGTGTCAGAGGTTTGAGGTACCTGGGTGCAACAAGTTGACCTTGCAATAGTTTCAGATATAGCTCACCATAGGTGGTAGGAATCAGATCAAATTAGAGTTTTTGATCGTTCCTTGGTGAACGTTGGTCATTGCACGTAGGCCCTTGAGTGTTTGGGATAATATTTTGAGGAAGGGTTATTTGTGGGGATATACCAGTTGGGAATGGCTGTTGCGGTATATTGGTGTAGGGGAATGGATTTTGGGTAAGGTGGTTCGCATTAGGGTAGTAAGGATTATACCCCGGGTAAGGTGTCGGAGGTGCATAAGTTATGGTAGGAGTATAGAGCCTTGGTGGTGTGTATGGTGTAGGAGGTGTATAGGGGTATTGATTGAAACTTACTGCATGTGTCTCATTCTTCTTCTTTGTAGGAAAAACTCTCTTCGGGGTAGCAGACTCACCCCTCTCCATCTTCCTGTTCTTAATAGCATATTCTATCATCTCCCCAGATATCACCATATCTGCAAAGTCCTTGGTGGCGCTTCCGATCAATTTGTCATAATAGGGTGCTTTCAAGGTGTTGATGAAAAGCACTGTGGTTTCTTTGCTAGTTAAAGAGGGTTGCACTTGTGTGGCCAAATCTCTCCACCTTTGCGAGTATTCTTTGAAGCTCTCATTGGACCTCTTTTCCATATTCTGTAGCGACAGCCTTTCAGGTACCATGTTAGACACATGCTTATAATATTCCATGAAAGCCCTTGCTAAATCCGTCCTTTAACGAATCTTGGTACGACTCAGCTGATTGTACCATCGGGTTGCTGACCTTGTTAAGCTATCTTGGAAATAATGGATAAGCAATTTCTCATTATCATCATGCCCCGTCATCCTTATGCAATACATGGTCAGATGAGCTGATGGGTTGGTGGTCCCATTATACTTTTCAAAGTCTGGTACTTTGAACTTTGGGGGAATTATTAGATCGTGTACTAAGCTCATCTCTTTGGCATCCAGACTGCTAAATAACTCTGCCCCTTCGACTGCCCTTAACCTTTCCTCCAGCAGCTGATATTTTTTCTGGGATTCAGTAGTTTCAACCCTCTTCAATTCAGTCATTTTTGCCCTTTCTTTTTCTACCATTTCTTCAAAGTCTGGAACTTCCACCTCAATTGGATCAACCCCGATATTACCCCTTTTAGGACCGAAATTTTGTGCTTCAGCTGCTGGTTGGATGTAAATATAGGATGCTGCCCCAGTCGAAAGTTCATTTCCCGCAGGCTAGGATGTCTGACCATTCTTTTATGCCATATCTGGTCGATCTTCCTGGTTCACTGCCCCCATTCCGGTAACCGAACTTTCTCCTAGCCACTTCTGCCTCATCATGGTACTCATCATCTCCATGAGTTTGGTCATTTGTTCCCGTGACTCCTCTTGAGACTTAGTTAACTGTTCCTGCAGTTCTTTTTGAATTCTTTCCATCTTTTCAATTCTAGCAAGCTGATCGTTCTCCATAGCTCTTGCTTGAGATCGAGTATTGTAAGGGTGTCGAAAGTCTGATTCTTTCTGAGTGCGACCAATTGTACATTTAGTTTTAATAACCATGGATTAGAAATTATTGACACATTTCTTATTTTATTTTATAAAAATGAATGAATGAATGAATGAATGATTAAATGTTAATGAATGAACAACTAAGTAAATGACTAAGTGTATGAACCTAAATGACTAATTATAAAGAATAAATGAATGGACAGATAAATAAATGAGTAAGTGTATGAACAATTTATAAAGAATAAATGAATGAATGATTATAAATATAAATGAATGAACAAAAAAAATATATAAAAGAAAGAGCAAATGAATGATGAATGCATTTAAAAGTATTGGTCCCGGGATAATTCAACCAAACGATCTTTCATTGATTTCCTGGAACTAAATACATCAAAGAAAAGATCAGTGCTTAAGACAATATGCTAATCTGTCTCTCCTAAAAGATTCCATTACAAAATACTGGTCCTATAGTAACTCCTTCGGATCTTGAACCTTTTTCACTGTCCTCTTTTGACTGCCTTGCTCTTCCATCTGACC
This sequence comes from Fremontodendron californicum, assembly GCA_030761205.1. Classification (NCBI taxonomy): domain Eukaryota; kingdom Viridiplantae; phylum Streptophyta; class Magnoliopsida; order Malvales; family Malvaceae; genus Fremontodendron; species Fremontodendron californicum. Next base: position 10,661,223 of record JAULJL010000037.1, read on the forward strand.
CCTACTTGTTCACAACCCTTTGACATGTCAGCAGAAGCATCACTGTGTGAGCTTTCCTTAGCTTGTTTCTCCAGTTGATTGGCTCGGGCTTCCTCATGCTTTGCTCTTTCTGCCCAATAGTTCTTCTCTTTTTTGAGGTTTTTGACTTCTTGTTCCCATTCCTCGAAGTATTGAGAGTGCCCTCGAATTTGAGCTCAAAAGGGTACCTCTTGCTCTCCATGTGTAATTCCTGAAGATCGCTTTTAGCAGTGTCCCTCTCTCTCTTGATCTTTTCATTTTCTCTTTCTCGGGCTGATTCCCCATTTTTCATATCCTCAAGCTCTTCTTGCAAACGGGCAATTTCCTTGCTCATTTGGGCCTTTTCTTTTTCGAATTCTGCCCTTGCGATTTCTAACTCTGATGGCGCTTCCTTGGCCGGCGAACTCAAATGCTGAATTTCTTCCCCATCTGATGTCAACAACCTATCATTAACCCTTAATTCCCTCCATGTCAAGTAATCAGGTTTGACGATGTCGGCATATCTAGCTACCACCACTCAATGAGTTTTCTTCCATGCTACCACAATCTCACGTACCTTTATCGAATATCCATTTTCTCCATAAGAAAAATCCAAATTACTAAGGTCATGGGTCATAGGAGTAAACTGACGGGACTTTGACTATCTCAGTACTAACAGTGGTGCATAGCTCACTCTTCCCTATACTCCCAATAATGGAACAGAAGCTTTATCTCCGCACTTGTACAATGTCGGCATAGGAGCTATACATGGAGCTCTCCAAATTATCATCTCAACCCTGATATTTCAAAATATGTTGATCCATTGTTCCTCAGTCCTATTTTCAAGCCAATCCCTCTTAATAAATTCACCAATTGGTGCAAAAGATTTCCAGTATGAGCGAAAAGGGAAATTCTCCTGTTTACAAAAATGACTCTGAACCCATATGTAAAGGAGCTGCATACAACCTAGAAAACGCCCTTTCCTTCCCATCTGCAGAAATTCAGGGATCGGATTGTTTCTGCTATAATTGTCGAGGTTGGGTTTATCCTTTGCTCAAGCCTCTCAAAAACATCAAATATCGCCACATCCACATGCCCTAATGTCTTTGGGAAGATAACTAAACCATAGATAGCCAAAGCAAAAATATTCCTAACTGTCTCCTTACTTGAATGACTATGGATTAAGGTCCATAAAATGTCCCATGATATACAGTAGCTTACCCCTTTTCGAACAACATGGCTTTCGACCCAATTTCTTTCCACTCCCAGAATTTTAGACACCTTTTTCTTGAAACCCGACGTCTTTGTATCCTTGAAATAAATACGGTCGGGAATAACATTCTCAATATGCAGCAAGGTCGAATATTCCTCTATGGTTGGAGTCATATCCTCTCGGTTGAAGGTAAAACACCGATAAGCAGGATTCCAAAATTGCACCATAGCCTGGATCACCTCACCACTGACCTTAACCTGAACTAGCAGTGCTATGTGCCCATAAGTTTGAGTGAAGGCTTCTTTTTCTGATATGTTCCACTGATTCCATATATCCATCAACTCCCGGAGATCATTTTGCTTGATAGTAAGATCAACCTCGGCTTGCAATGCTGACACATATCCCATCTTCAAACAATCTCCATTATCCTGCTGACTTTTCTCGGATTGTTTCCTAACCTCTAAATGCTTCTCAACCACTGAGACACTCTGACCCTCCATGAAAGCCTTTTTTGTTGAATATTATCCCGAGACCAATAACTTTTCATGTGCAAAACATGATGACAAGATTGCAAAAAATAAAAAACAACAACAAAAAGAAAATGAATTAGTAACGAGAATAAATACGAATAATACAAAAAAACATATAATTCAAAACAATAATTATCCCTGAGGATGCAAACAAAATTTCGGCATTATAACACCCCTGGGATGATATACCAACACTTATTACAGGCATTGTGATGTACCTTCATCATTGTCCGATTTTCAAAAATAAACTTATTCGGAAAGTAGAATAGAAGGTAAAATGATTGGAAATATTCCTCCATGTGTTCTTAACTTCAGGATATCTAAATGGAAATCCAGATTGGCTTCGCCTAGGTTTACTATATGAAGGTGCATTAGTTCTAAAAGCCCCGAATTGTTCCTCACTGTCGCCGGTGAAGGCTAGTAAGGCACCCCGATAAAAGCGGGTTCAATTCGTTAGAGTCTATTTCCCTAGCCCATGCGGATTGTTAATCATGAAGGCTTAGGTAATTTAGTACTCTAGAAGTGTTTCACTAGCCCATACGGATTGTTAATCACGAAGGCTTAGTTACTTTGCTCCCACCTAAAAGGACGAAACCCGGGTATAGGATTCATGATATGCAAATGCACGTGTAGTGTGTGAGGAGAAATAACAAACCTTTCAGCACCTATTCTACATCCCTTATTCTAAATGCCCCAACAAGATTAAAAAACATAAAGCATCGATTAATCAATAAATGAATATATGCACCAAAATAACCAGAGAACAATTATAATATGTATGCACATGAATAAGGACATATTAACAAAATTTTATTATTTTTGAAATTATCCTTAAAAAAATGTGGGAATTAAAATTAAATACCAATTAAACCAACAAAATCGAGACTTTGATAACACACGACTAATTTTAGGCCTGACTCTCTAATAGTCCCCAGTGGAGTTGCCAAGCTGTCGCAACCTAAAAAATAACAAGTCTCATCGCAAGACTTTATGATTCGTTAAGCGTGACATTAAAAAAAACCGAGGAAAAGTCGACTTAGTTCCTCTTGAAAAATGAAGGTTTTGAAAATGACCTTGAAAAAAACATGGAGTCGCCACCAATTTTTTTTTAGCTAGGTGTGATCAGCCACCTATTAAAACCGATTTTATAAAATATTTTAAAATTAATTAAAACATTTTTACGTTTTAAACCAGAGAAATAAAAAACGGGTTCGGGACTCGGTTACGTGTAGGGAAGGATTAGCACCCCCACAACGCCCGTATAAAACGGTACCTTATTAATCATGTGTTATCTCAAGTGTCGGTAAAAAGTCGATTTTAAATTTAGTATTTCAAGTTGATTCTCAATTTAAAGAAAAATAATTCCATTTTTAATTGAAAATGATCCGAAATTTATAAATTTAAAATTTTCCTATATTCCCCAACAAACGTGGCAAAATATAGAAATTTTAATTAATTTGGAAAACTTTTCGAATCATTCTCATTTTAAAGAAGATATTCCGTTATTAATGATAATTGATGATATCCTCCCCAGCAAACCCGGCAGAGAACTCATGAATTATTTTAACTCGGGAATATCTTTATTTTATTGAAAATCATTACCTTTTTGAAAATATTTTAAAAAATATGAATATGAATATGCATGACATTAATAAAATGACATAGCAAAAACTGAATAATATAATGCAACCTAAATGATATGATATAATTTAACTGTCTTAGCATATTCTAAATGAAATGAAAATTCTAAGTTATATGATATATTCTAAATGAAATGAAATGACCTAGGTAACATAATATATTCTATATGAAATGAAATATCCTAAGTCATACGATATATTCTAAATGAAATGACCTAAATGACATAATATGTCAAATTAAATATTCTAAAACCAAAATACTTTGTGATTGTTTGAAAACAATTTTGAAAAGCTTAAATTAAAAATAAAATCTTAGCTAAACCTTTTTTTAAATGGCTCTAATTTCCTAATTTTAAAATCCCAGACTTGACTACCCTTAACCCGAGACTTAGAAAATTATTTTTAGAGTTTAAAAAGGCTTAGAAACTACCCTAAGTCAGTAGCTAAACTTCCTAATCAGCCCTCTCTAAGTAACTTAACCGAAACAGAAAAATGATTTTCCTTCAAATTCAATTATGATTCCACTATCCAGTTTTAAGCCACGATTTTTTACCCTAATTTAAAAAATTCTAAAAAATCTAAAAAAAATACTAAAGACTCAGGACATGTAAAACTACACGGGAAAAATAAGCTTAATTTTTTGATTAAAGATGACTGCCCAAAAAAATCGGAAAATTACGAGTACTGGGTGAAAAAAACTGCTTTGCCAAAACACATTTTTGCCTTTGAGAAAATCATTTAAAAATCAAAGTAAATATATTTAAGACTCACAAAATGACTCACAAACAGTAGCTAGGACATTTGAAAAGTTAGACAAAAATTGGCTAAAAGTAAAAAAAAAAAAAAAAAAAAAATCACAAAGGTAGAATAATCAATTTGAGAACTCTTTAATTTTCCACAAGTATACTCAAAGGAGCTTGACTTTGAACCATTAATTATCCTAAGTCATTAGTCAAGTGGCATGGACCTGAAATGCATAAAATATACAGCAAATATGATGCATGAAATGCATGAGTTTAAACCGAAATGTCATGAAAAAATGCATGGCATCAATAAAGTGACCTAGACCTAAATGAACTTGCATGGCAAAATAAACCAAACCTAACATCTAAAATATGCATGGTAATAACACAAACATAAGGCATGCTTAAACCAAATAGTCAATCAAATGTCATGCAAATGCTAACCTATCAACTAACATAACAAAAATGCACACGCAAAGCAAAATACATGAAGTGGCCGAATGGCCTTAAGTCTAAAGTAAGCATGACATTTTCACAAACACTTGATATACTTAAACCAAATATTCAATCAAATGTCATGCAAATGCAAACCTATCAACTAACATAGCAAAAATGCACACATAAAGCAAAATCAATGGGGTGGCCGAATGGCCTCAAGTTCCAAGTGAGCTTGGCATTTTCACAAACACTTGATATACTAACATACTCAACTAAAATATAACACTCAAATCATGCAAATATAAAGTAGAGGTATTAAAACTAACAAACATTTTCACAAACATATGGATTACAAAATATAAAACATAAACAAATTTAAACATTTTGAAAACAGAAAATTAAAAATGCAAGAACATGATAATAAACTCATAAATGGCAATAAACAAGTAACCAAATTAAAACAAACTTCAAGTATATGTAGTAGAAGAAGATTTAAAGCATCAAGACTAAAAAACTAACGAAAATAACATGACAAATCAAAGCAAAACAGCAACAACAAAAAAGATGGGCCATTCGGCCATGGTAAGAAATCAAGAAAAAAAATTGTAAGAACTTTTTTTTAAGAAAAGATGAAGACAGAACTTAAGAAGAACGTTAAAAAACACTTATTTAAAAAGAAAACTCACCAAAATAATAGTCAAAACAGAAAAAACAAGAACGAAAAATCAAAGAAAGTGCAAGAGTTGGTGCTAAAAGCAACCTCAAGAAGCTATCTTTCAAGCTTTTTCTCTTCAAACTTTCTTTTCTTTTCTAAACTTTTCTTTTTGCTCTGGTGCAATGGAGAGAAAAATCAACCAAAACAAGAGAGAAATATGAAAAAATGAGAGTGAGCTGATAATAAAAGAGCCCCCTCCCTATAGTGGCCGAAAGTTGCCTCTCTCCTAGACTAGAATGTTGTCATTTTTACTCCAACCAATTTCCATCCAAGGGCCATTAATCTAAGATGTTTAAAACATGAAATTATCACCCTTAGATTAGGCCATCAGCTGTCCATAATTACAGCTGTTCAAGTATTATGTTGACACTCTCTCTCCTCATGCATTGGCCCATGTGGCTTATTAACAAAGGCTTGATCAAAAAATCACTAACTAACTCTTCATTTTTGGCCTTTTGATTGAAAAATCAGAAACTCCTTCCCCTTCTTAGGCCTTGGCTGGCCAGCACTCCTTCTTCCAGCCAGAGTCTGATTTTTTTGAAAGACAAGAGAAGCCCTTTTCGATTTCTTGGGTAAAATGACCTTTTTGCCCCCCGGATACAAATAAATGGCAAACGGACTCGAAATTCAAATTTTCTTTTTTCAAAATAATAAAAATTGAATTTTGGAAGTTTTCAAAATTTTCCAAGTCCGTTTGCTATTTATTTGGATTTTTTCTTCCAAAATTGCCTTTTTATGCCCCCACATTTTACCATTTTTTAAACGAGCTCCAAATCAAGATTTTTCTTCACTAATCTTTTCCAAATAATTTGAAAGTCTGATCTGGAAGTTTTCATATTTTTTGGAACTCATTTGATATTTTTTTCGGAATTTATTTGCTTGAATTACTACATAGGGGGCTCGAGATTTGGCCATTTTGCAAACGAACTCTGAATCAAGATTTTCTTTTTCCAATCTCTTTTAAATAATTTAAAAATGAGATTTGAAAATTTTCAGAATTCTTGGAGTCCATTTGCTATTTTTCCGGGATTTATCTTCTTGAATTACTGCATAGGAGACCCGGGATTTGGCCATTTTGCAAACGAACTCCGAATCAAGATTTTATTTCGCCAATCTCTTTAAAATAATTTAAAAATGATATTTGCAAATTTTCAGAAGATTTGGAGTTCATTTGTTATTTTTTCGGGATTTATCCTCTTGAATTTCTGCATGAGAGACTTGGGATTTGGCAATTTTGTAAACGAACTCCGAATCAGGATTTTTTTTTCTACAATCTCTTCCAAATAATTTAAAAATGAGATTTACAAATTTTCAGAATTTTTGGAGTTCATTTGCTATTTTTCCCAAATTTTCCAATTTTGCCATTTTGTCTTCGAAACTCGATTTTGCTCAAAACAAGTTCGATTTTCAGATTTTCTTCAAACTGAGCCTTGGGCTATCCTTTTTTAGTCACTCCTCATCCATTAGGAGCTTTTGTCTTACCAAGTTGGGCCATTTCTGTAATTCTTCCCAATTTCACCGAAATCCACCAAAAACCCTAATTCTTAGTTTTTTTCCGGATTGACTTTTCTTCTAGTTTTTCTTTCAAGTGGCTTCTCCATTACCCGTAGTTAGTGCTTATCTTTCATTTGGAACCTTCAATTTTGACCAATTCAATCATTTAAGGACTTTTCCCTAAATTTCCCGGATTAGGGTTTCCTTCTACTGAATTTCCATATCCCAACTTCCGAACTCCATATCTTTCGATGTAGACCTCAGATTATCAAAATTCTTTCGCCATTTTTCAATTGAACTTCAAATCTTGATTTTGAAAGTGGGTTGACTTTTCAGCAGTTGACTTTTCAGGGTTGACTTTTTTTGGTTGACTTTTTTTAAGTTTGACTTTTTATGCTCGCCCTCTTAAACTAAGTCTCGGAGTACCACCTGCAGGATGAAAAAAGTCTTTTTACATTCTGAAACATTAATTTAGGAAGAAAAAATACATGTTTTAGTGGTCCGGACAAAATTAGGTGTCTACAGTGCTCACTCTAAGTTAACATAATTTGGTTGTCCCTTTGAACCTAGATCTTGGGATCTCCAGTCAACTAGGTTGGGTTGCCATTATGTAACTTTAATTTATAGGCTTAAAACCCATTCCCCTCGATGATTTATATACTTACTCTCTTGTTAAACCTTTCTAAGCCGATCTGCAATATTATCCTTTGATTTTACATAATCAATAGAGATAATCCCATTTGAGAGCAACTGTATAACGGTATTGTGTCTTTGACGAATGTGTCAGGATTTACCGTTATACAAAATACTCTGTTCCTTACCAATTACAGATTGGCTATCGCAATGTATACAAATTGCAGGCACAAGTTTCGACCAATTTGGAATATCTTTTAAAATTTCGAAGCCATTTCGCTTCTTCTCTAGCTTTATCTAAAGCTATAAATTTAGATTCCATAGTGGATCTGGCAATACACGTTTGTTTAGAAGATTTCCAAGAAACTGCAGCTCTTCCAATAATAAAGACAAATCTGCAAGTGGATTTTGAATCTTTAGTATCGGATATCCAGTTTGCATCACTGTACCCTTCAAGCACAGATGGATATCTTGTATAGTGCACTCCATAACTTGAGCTGTATCTCAAATATCTGAGTACCCTCATAATGGCCTTTTATGTGATCCTTTCCAGGATTACTTGTAAATCTACTCAGTTTACTATCTGAATATGTTATGTCTGGCCTTTACATTCATTTTTAACCTAATGGCTTGATTCCAGGGCTCGTGCCACTTTTGGCACCATCAGGGATCTCCGATCCCATGGACAAGGTCTAATCCTGCGCTCTATGACGGGGTTGTCATGGTAGCACCAAGGCATACCGGTACCAGACCATGGCACTCTTTCCCACATACACTCATCGATGCTAAGATCACACCCGAGTACCCTTGTTGCACAAAGTTGACATTTTCTCACATGTCCTTCTCATGCCCTCAAGGACTGGGTCATGAGCCCATCAAATGATGCACCGAACATAGTTTTAGGTCCTATCATGAACTTTTTAGGTAGAGGAACCGCTACTTTAGCAAGACACTCTTGGGTTACTCCGGGCTCATGCTTAAACATAAATCATCAAAATAGTGCAGTGAAAGTAAACAAAAAAGCACTCGAAGTACAACAAGATCTATGGTTTGCGTTTTACATAGGTTTATAGCAATTAAAACAATTAAATCACCCCTATGATTTAGAAGTTACCTACTTAAGATCTCGTAACCTTAAGTTGCAGATCCAAACAAAAAGTATCTTTCGACTCCAAGATCTACAAGGTTTCAAATCCATCAAGATCACTAGAAGCACAGTTGTCCTTCCTCTAAAGCTAGTCCACACGAACAGCTGATGGATCCTTCTCCAAGGTATGGTGATTCACTTGTGCTAGCAAGTTGATCCTACAATCACAATCACAATCACATTCAAAAGATCTATCTATGGTGTTTATCTTTCAAGACTAATCTCACCAAGCAGGTATGAGAAACGGCAAGATAGACACCAAGAAATAGAGGTTGCGGCAACAAGAGAATCTCACAGGGAGATGGCGATTTGGTGTTTTTGCTAGGGAAAAGTTTTCTTCTTGAAACTAACTTTCTCTCAAAGCAAAATCAGAATGTACCAAGTCTAATGGCTCTCCTCTTATTTTCCGCTACATCTAGAATATATCACATATATTCAAGTACTAACCCTAACTACTCTCCCTAGGGATGGCAGGCTAGTAGTAGCTTCTTGCACAAGGCTTTCATTAATCTACTTGGACTTAAACAGTTTAATTCTAATGATGGATCAATAGGCCTAATATACTTACAAGTAGTAATACTGGTCCAATAACCTTAATGCCTTAAGTTGGGCCAACCATCCTTAGTGGACAGTCTTAAATTAGAATAGTCTTATTAGACCTATTCTAATTTTTCATGCATACTATTGGATAGATCAATAACTAAACAAAAGTAATTTAATACTCGATTAAATTTATTTCTCCTCATGAACAATTCATGACATTGATCTATTAATATCATCACATGACATTAACCTAATATAGCATAGCCATTCGAATACCACTACGTACATCTCAATATCAAAGTCGCCAATACTTGTCTTCATAAGACTAGTTGATTCTTCTTGTTTCCTTAAGACATCATCTTTGGATTTCTCAAATCTCAATTATGTCTTAATCAATCTTAATTGAACTCTTCAATTAAGTCCTCAACATAGATCTTTTATTCCATTAAGTTTTACCTCAATAGAATACCATGTTTAATCCATACATTACTGTCCTTATGTGTGTGATCTTCTAAGTTCCCAATATGTTGGCAATGAACATAAGTTAATCTCATTAACCTATCTACATAGATCAAGAGGGGATCTAGCAACCCATCATGACCACCCAAATATTGTGAAGACAGCGTGATCTTTTAGAAACCTTTCAGCAACCAGCCTATCAGTATAATACTGTCCTTTCACCAAATATCCTGGATAGCACATGAGCATGGTGTAGTGTCTACTCATGATCAATCCATATTAGTTCTTTGCAACTTATGATTAACCTTATGAATTTAGAGAAACTGTTTTCTCCTAAATCCATCATGCTTTGGCTAAAGACTTAATCAAGTTAACTGAAGTCAAGAACAAACAAGATATGTCTCCATTATCACTAGGAGTGGTGAATCCTCTCTGGATCACTCATTCATCTTCGTATGGTTCATTTCATACCAAATACCACACTACCATAAGTATTCCTTCTTGGGACCCGTTCATGATGGAATCAAAGCATGACAATCTCCTTAGAAGATGGCCTGGTATCACAAGTTTGAAGACTAATTTACACGACTGGTATTAGAGAACATTACCATAGGCACTAGAGTGATATTACCAAATGTAGTTCTCATAGCGGGCCATGTCTAGTGAACTTTTTCAATAGACAAGCACCTATATGTTATCCCGAGTATCCTATATTTCAACCTATGAGATCGGTTGCTTATTTCATAAGTAAGAATGCTTAATGTCGCAACCTAAAAAATAACAAGTCTCATCGTGAGACTTTATATTCATTAAGCGTGACATTGGAAAACAGAGGAAAAGTCAACTTAATTCCTCTTGAAATAAAATGAGGGTTTGAAAACAACCTCGAAAAAAGACATGGAGTCGCCACCAATCTTTTTTAGCTAGGTGTGATCGGCCACCTATTAAAACCGGTTTTTGTAAAACATTTTAAAATTAATTAAAACATTTTTAAAACCAATTCCAAAACTGCGTTTTTAAACCAGAGAAATCAAAGAAGCGGGTTCGGGACTCGGTTACGTGTGGGAAGGATTAACACCCCCACAACGCTCGTATAAAATGGTACCTTATTAATCGTGTATTATCTCAAGTCTCGTAAAAAGTCGGTTTTAGATTTGGCATTTCAAATTAATTCTCAATTTAAAGAAAGATAATTCCATTTTTAATTGAAAATAATCCAGAATTTATTGATTCAAAATCTTCCTATATTCCCCAATAAACATGGCGAAATATAGAAATTTTTATTAATTTGGAAAATTTTCCGAATCATTGTCGTTTTTTTTGAAAAAAAAAGATATTCCTTTATTAATAATAATTGATGATGTCCTCTCCAGCAGACCCGGCAGAAAGCTCATGAATTATTTTAACTCGAGAATATATTTATTTTATTGAAAATCATTACCTTATATTAAAAACATTTTAAAATATGAATATGAACATGTGTGACATAATAAAGATGACATAGCAAAATCTAGATAATATAATGCAACCTAAATTACATGATATAATTTAAATGACATAGTATATTCTAAATGAAATGATATAACCTAAGTGACATAATATATTTTAAAAGAAGTGATATAACCTAGGTGACATAATATATTCTAAATGAAATAAATAACCTTTGTGTCATAATATATTCTAAATGAAATAAATAAGTGACATAATATATTCTAAATAAAATGAATAGCCTAAGTGTCATAATATATTCTAAATGAAATGAATAACCTAAGTGACATGGAATGAATATGAAACATAAAATAATATTATCATGAAATATGCATGGAAATAAAAATAATAATGCATGAACATAGTAAATGCTAGATGATGTGACAAAAATAAATGACTAAATAAAAAGCATAGGATAAAATAGAATATTCACAATCATATAACAATCAATACAACACCATGAACCTAAATCAAAACAAAAACATAGTCATAGAAATATTCAGAAGAAAAATCATATATTATAATATGCATGAACATGGAAAATGCAATGCATGAAAGTGTATTTTTTCCTTTAAATAAGGAAATCCGTATACCTAAAAAGATATCCGACTACCTTAGGAAAAGACATCAAATTAAATTTTCTAAAATCAAAATACTTTGTGATTGGTTTAAAAACAATTTTGAAAATATTGGATAAAAAATGAGCATAGCCGAAATTCCCATTTAAAATGGCTCTATTTTTCTAACTTTGAAAACTCGGATTTGACCACCCTTGACCAGAGCTCTATAAAATCATTTTTAAAGATTAAAATGGCTTAGAAATCATCCTAGGACAGTAGATAAGGTTCCTAATCAACCCTATCTTAATGCCTTAGCCAAAACAGAAAATCATTTTTTCCTTTGAATTCAAATCTGACTCTACTGACCAGTTTGAAAACGTGATTTTTTAACCTATTTTTAAAATTTCCAAAAAATCTGAAATAAATATGTAAGACTCAGAACATTTCTAACTCTATGTGAAAAAATTGACTTAATTTTTAGACTAATTATAACCTCCCATAAAAATCACAAAAGTTAGAACATTGGGTGAAAAATTATTTTGCCAAAAATCGTTTTTAAGCCTTTGATAAAATCATTCAAAAATCAAATTAAAAATATTGGAGACTCTTATAAGGACCTAAAAATAGTAGATAAAATTCCTAAAAATTTGGACAAGAATTGCCTAAGTAAAAAAAATCACAAAGGTAGAAAAATGCATGATCTAAAGCCTAAATGACATAGGAAATGCATGGCATAAAGAATGTGACTTAGACCTAACATGAACTTGCATGGCAATAAATGCAACCTAGAGCTAATATGCATGAAATACATGATCATGCAAATGTAACCTAGACCTAAAGTGTCATGAAAATGCATGGCAATACAAAGATGTCCTAATGCCTAGCATGAACTTGCATGGCAACAAATACTACCTAGACCTAATATGAATGAAATGCATGGCAATACAAATATGACCTAGACCTAAAATGTCATGAAAATGCATGGCAATACAAAGATGTCCTAATGCCTACTATGTCATAGAAAAATATGCATGGCATGAAATACAATTGCCTAGACTAGTATGACATAAGAATCATGATGACCTAAAATCTATTATAGGAGATGAAACATGCATGAAAATAAAGTGAAGACCTCTAAAATGACCTAGACTATGTATGGACGAATGGTCCTAGGATTCTAAATGTCATGAGCAACATGTATGGCATGAAATCAAAGCAAGGAAACCTAATAAAATAACATATAAAATATGCATGAAATGAAAACATAGCAACCTAACAACTAACATGTAATTTAAGATAATGGATGAATACCAAATAAAGACCTATAATGACCTAGCATACCTATATAACCGAATGCCCCTAAGGAACTATATGACATAAGAAACAACATGGCATGAAATAAAAGTATGGAAACCTAATTCCTAAATGACATACAAGATATACGTGAAATGAGAACATGGCAACCTAAGGCCTAAAATATCATAGAAAATATGCATGTAAACCAAATAAAAACCTAAAATAACCTAGACCTTCTATATGACCGAATGACCCCCTAATACTTTAAATGTTAATAAAAACATGTATAGCATGAAATGAATGCATGAAAACCTAGTAAAATAAACATGCACATACACAAGGCAAACCTAAGCAAAGGAATCGAATGGACCACTTAAACAAACATGTGAAATCCTAGTAAGGCATTTTCACAAACACATGGCAACCTAAATAGGCAAAGTCTACATGGAAGCATTTTAAACTAGTAAACATGATAAAAAAGGAAACATGGAGATCAAAATGATGTGTGACTGAATGTAACTTATGAACATGGCAATGACAATATAACAAACACATGTAATGGTCTAGATGTATGAACATAAATGGAAGTGTATTAAGCAAGTAAACATGAAAAAAATGCAAACATGGTAACCTGAACTAACATGGCCGAATGGTAGTATTAATATGGCATGGCAATATCACAAACACATGGCATGGTGTAGAGCTAAACTACCACATCAAGCTACCCTACCACAATCAAGCTAATCTACCACAAGTAAGCTATCCTACCACAATAAATCATATGAACAAAAAAAAAAAATCATCTTTAAAAAAAATATCATTCGGCCATGTAGAAAAAAACTTAGCAAGAATCTGTTTTCTTGATTTCTTATGAAAATACAAGGTAGAAACTCCTTAGAACTTATTTTGAAAAATAAGTTTATTTCATGAAAAAAATAAAATGACTATCAAAATAGAAAAATCATATCAACAAAGCATGAAGAAAGCATTAAAGAACATAGCTACCTTGCTCTAGTTTTCCAAATAAAAAAGTAGTAAGCAAAACCTTGCTTTTTTCCTTATCCTTTCCTCCTTTCTTTTCTCTATAGCTACTACCTCTATTCAACCCCTTCTACCTAAATGAAAATTAGAAAATAACCCCTCTTTACAGCCTTGGCCGAATGGCCTAGAATGTTGTAGAAGGATGTTGTCATTTTTTTCTCACTAATTTGCATCCAAAGGCCCTTAATCCGAGATGTTTTTTATGAAAAATTCCCACCCTTAGATTAAGGAATCAGCCTCTAACTAATTCAGCTGTTAAGAATATGATGTTATTATGGTGACATCATCCCTCTCCATGCATTAGTCTATGTGTCACAATTACAAAGGCTTGATCAAGAAAAATAACTACCTTACTATCCACTCTTGGCCTTTGGATGCAAGAACTCAGCAAAATCACTCTCCGTCATGGGCTTGGTTGGCTGACCCTTGGAATTCCAGCCCAATCTTTATTTTTTTAATTATAAGAAAAGCTCTCTTTGTTTTTTTGGTAAAATGACCTTTTTGGCCCCCAAACCTAATTAAATAGACAACGGCTCCAAATCAAAATTTTCTTTGTTTAGTACTTTCTAAATAACAAAAAATTAAATTCTGGAAGTTTTCATAATTTTTTGAGCCCATTTGCTATTTTTTCGAATTTTCTTCCAAAATTGCCCTTTAGTGCACCCGAACTTTTACCATTTTTCATACGAGCTCTGAATCTGGATTTTTCTTCACCAATCTCTTCCAAATAATTTAAAATTTAGATCTGGAAGTTTTCATAATTTTCCGAGCTAATTTGCTATCTTTTTGGGATTTATCTTCTTGAATTTCAGCTTAGTGGGCCCAAATTTGCCATTTTGCAAACGAAGTCCAAATCTGGATTTTTCTTCACCAATATCTTCCAAATAATTTAAAAGTGAGATATGGAAGTTTTCATAATTTTTGAAGCTCATTTGCTTTTTTTCAGCATTTATCTTCTTCAATTTCAGCTTAGTGGGCCCAAAATTTGCCATTTTGCAAACGAACTCGGAATCAGAATTTTTCTTCTAAAATCTCTTCCAAATGATTTCATATTGAGATCTGGAAGTTTTGGTAATTTTGGAGCTCATTTGCTATTTTTTCCAACTTTTTCAAATTTACCCTTTTACCTTCGAAGCCCGGTTTTACTCAAAACAAGTCCGATTTCTAGATTTTCTTTTACTCAAAACTAGTGCCCGGAGGTCTTAAAAAAGATGCCCGGAGGTCTAATCTATGATTTGGAAAATTGTGCTGGATGCGACTTTAAAAATGATGCTCGAAGGTCGTATCTAGGATTTTGAAAACTGGTGCCCGGAGGTCTTAAAAAATGAAGCTTGAAGCTCTAATCTATGATTTGGAAAATTGTGCTGGATGCGACTTTAAAATTGATGCCCTGAGGTCTTATCTAAGAACTTGAAAACTTGTGCCCGGAGGTCTTAAAAAATGGTGCCCGGAGGTCTGATCTATGATTCGGAAAATTGTGTCGGATACGACTTTAAAAATGATCTTTGAAGAATTGTTAAAAATTGTCCTGAAGATTCTGAGAAGGTTCAAATGCTTCTTGATGTCGGTGCAGATGATTAATAAGATGCACATACTTCATATTGCAAATGTAAATGTCTTGAATTGATGCCAATGTTTCTTGATGTAGATGCAGATGTTAGGTAAGATGCAGATGCTTCATGGTGTACATGCAAATGGCTTAGACTGATGCAAATGCTTTTTGATGCAGATGCAGATGCAGATGTTGAATAATATGCAGATGCTTCATGGTGTACATATAAATGGCTTAGATTGATGCAAATGCTTCTAAATGATGCAAATAATCCTCAAATAACGCAATTACTTCACGGAATGATGCAAATGCAAAGATCAACAATATGCAAATGCTTCTATATGATGCAAATGCGAAAATTGGTGTTAACGTAACTACTTCATAGAATGATGCAGATGTCCCTGATCGTTTTTCTAGACTTTGGCTTAGCCTTTCCAATTCATTTTTCCTCTTCAAATCAGAGTATATCTTCAATTCATTTTTCAATCTTTGGTTATTTTCTTTGCCCCAACAATTTTCAAACTCTTATCGACAGAAGTCTGCTTGCCGAGTTCTATTTCTTCTTCTCATATTTGAAAGTCAAGGTTAACCCTAGTAGTTCCACACCTTTGGGTTAGAAAATTCCTTATCTCATGTCAACATCAAAAAAGGGTATTATAAAAAAAAAATTTCCTTTTTTTTTTTTGAAAAACAATCTTGCTCATTTAATGAAAACTTTTGATCCAAAAATATTAACCCCATAGTGTGTGATGTACGAATCTTTTGAAGCCTGATGATCACTGTTAGAAATTTCCCTAAGTGTTAATCTAATTTTTTTTAATTTGAATTGGCAATGCTTGGTATAACAAGATTTTGGTTGATTAATGAAAATTTCACAAAAGAAAATATATGTCCCTTCTAGGTTCACAAATGAAACAGGTTTTATAAATCATGAATTCATTGAGAATCAAACAAATTCAACATTCTTTAATTTTCCATATTAAGGCATTTTGACAAGCGTCAAGATTGGCCAGGATGTTTAAACTGGAATGTTTAATCTTGGAGGGAAAAAAGATCAGTTTTTGAAGTCAATCCTCTGAATGAGAGCTAAGAATTTGGGAGATTCAGGAATTCCTACATGTTCCTTGATGATCAATTCTTTTGTTATGGCATCGGTATTGCCATAGATGGCATGAAAATTTCCATTTTACTCTAGACCGTCCATTTTGGGTTTTCGCCCTAGACTCCCATTCTTTCCATTTTTTCTCTCTTTTTTTTTGTTGTTCTACCATGCACTTGAGAATTCTAAATTCTTCCTTAGTGAAATGATAATTCAATGAGATGGGATAAAATCTGAGGAAAAACCCTTCAAGTTAAATATTCGAGCTTGATCAGCAAGGACTTTTAAAGAACGTAATGTAGGCCATGGTTCGGGGGTCAGAAAAAAATGATAAATAGGCCCAAAATATGTGTTTGAGGGTCATCAGATGAAGGGTCATTTCTTGAGGAAGATTCCCTTTGAAGCATTTGTCCTTTTTGACCTTTCTTTTTCTTTTTACTTTGCTCTTTCTCTTTTTTGCTTCTGGCTTTCATTTGCCATACTTTTTCACATTTTTTCCTTTTTCTCTTGCATCTTCATTTCGACAGAGTGAACCCATATTTATTTGGGAGCTCGGTTTGCTTTGTATTTGTCTTTGAGTTAGGACTCATTTCTCAGTGATCCTTCTTCTCATTTGCCCCCCAGTGTAGAGGGTGATCCTTGATCAGGGTTCATAGAAGAAAGAATTCTTTCGGCTCAAAAGGGGTGACTATGGATAATTTTTTTGTGGCAGGGACATGAAAGATGGCCATTTCTCATATCAAGCACAAATATTCTTATTGAAAAGCAAATCCCTAAGGAGAATACATAATCAAAACTCTATTTTGCACTTTGGAATCACCTGAATTCTCATATGCATGATATCCAATTTTTCTTTTTTCTTTTTCTATTTTTTTGCTCTCTTCTCTCTCTTTTTTTTGTCGCATGCCCCACTGCGTTAGTTCCATCCTTTTTCACCATGTATCCATCATTTCCACATATGATGCCCCAATTTGATTAACCATTAGAATTTGTATCATTACGAGGAACATCGCAAGTCTAGGTTTATACTGAAAAGGCTAAGTTTCAATTCTGAGTTCTTTGAAGAGACAAGGAAAATATGACCCAAAACGGGTTTTCTCCGGGACATGGGATAATCTAATTTAATCATTGTGCCCCAAGGTGTCAATCATGAAGTGGTGTTTGGGCAATTAGTGTTTTGTAGTTGTTGGAAATGACATGAATGGTTTTGGCACAACCTTGACACACACCAAATTACCATGATCTAAATTCTTGAAAGAATGTCTCATTTGTTTGAATTTCAAGGAGTTCGAAAAATTTTCAAAAAGTTCGTTCCTTTGTTCATAGCCTAGACTAAAATCTACATCTTTGCTTATTCTGCAATGAAGATGGTTTATAAAGTTCAATCATTCATATTCCTTGAAGCATTAGGTTTTCCAAGTGGTCTCGGTTCAAGGGATTTAGGCATAGGAAAGCCCAAAAAAGAGGGGGGAGTGTATTGGGTCATTTCTAACATGATCATCAATATTCTGGAGATTGTCCATTATTAGAACTTCCTTAATGCTTGTTTTTGTATATTCAAATTATTGTTAAAACACAACAAACACAAAGCATTTAAAATTCAAAATTCAAAATTCATTTAATTCATATGAATGTAGACATGAGACAAGTGTTTCCATCATGAGGTCTGAAACTACATGTATCAAAATGCTCCTGTTGACATCCTTCAAAGGTATTAATTATCCTCCTAAAACCCTGAAAGAAACTGATTTACGGCAAAGCGGGCTTCCATTGATTTATAAGCTCCGGTGTCAAAATGCCATCACAGATAAGACCTCCAATCCTTTCCCTCAGTTGTGTGCATTTTTCAGTTGAATGCTCAACTACCCCCAGGTGATAATCACACTTGCTATCAGGGTCATAACTCCTTTCTGATGGATTCAGAGCTTTTTCAAAGGCACCGAGGTAAGGTACTGATTCTTTATTAGTAACGGCATTAGGTCAGGGATTGGGATTGGAATTCTTTCTTGGCTATCCCGCGGTCATTTTCTAGAAGCAGGCCTTGTTGCAAGAACTGGTATAGGATTAGGTGCTTGGGTTGGTAGGTAAGGATAAAGGCTTGGAGATACCCTAGTAGGGTAACATGATTGGTATGAGGGGAATTGGGAATATTGGACAAAATCTCCCATAGCTTGGACATCTTCCTCTTTCTTTCTAGGTGTCCAATTTTTCTCAGCATTGGGTGTTCCTTCTCTTTCAATTTTCCCATCTTTGATAGTATTCTCAATCATCTCCTGTGAGATTACCATATCCGCAAAATTCTTCGAGGCATTACCGACGAGTCTATCGTAGTACGGGGCCTGTAGTGTCTTCACAAAAAGGACGGTGATTTCCTTCTATGTCAAAGGTGGTCGTACTTGGGCAGCCATGTCCATCTACCACTGAGCATATTCTTTGAAACTCTCAGTAGCTCTTTTTTCCATATTTTGCAAGGTGAGACGGTCAGGCGCCATATCTGTCATATGCTTGTACTGGCTTAGAAAAGCCTTATCTAGATCATTCCAAGAGTGAATCTGATCCTTGCTCAACTGACTATACCACCTAATTACGGATCCGCTAAGGCTATCCTAAAAGCAGTGGATCAATAGCTTATCATTATCTATATAACTCGTCATCTTCTGGCAGAATATAGTGATGTGGGCTGACGGATTGATTGTCCCATCATATTTCTCAAAGTTGGGAACCTTGAATTTAGGAAGAATGACTAAATCGGGGACCAAGCAACGTTCTTTCGCATCTACACTCCCAAATACATCTGTACCTTCCACTGCCCGAAGCCTTTCATCTAACAACTGATATTTCCCTCGGGAGTTTATCAACTCAGCTCTATTTGACTCAACCATTTTTAACTTTTCCTGTTCAGCTGGATCGTCTAAGTTCAAGGTGTTGCAGGGGTTAACTGCGTTCTGGCCATCCAACATCATGACCTCAATCTGACCTTTTTGTGCCTCTACCCCTTCTTTGGCGGTTAAGTTTTTAGTGTATCCTTTTCCCTTGATTATAGCGGACATCAACTCCATCAATTTAGTTATCTGATCTCTAGATTCCATTTCAGATTTTTCCAACTTTTCTCGTAATTCTTCCTGTGCCCTTTCCATTCTTTCCATTCGAGTAGCTTGTTCATTCTCCACAGCTCTAGCTTGTACTAAAAAGGTACTCAGTACTTCTTATACCCCTGATTTGAAATGGAAATTCTTTAAAAGTCTCTTAAAGTCAAGCCAATTTATCTTTTATTCCCCCAAGTGCGTGTCATGATGAATGAGCCATGAATGTCATTTGATGCATGTGAAGAATAAACAAAGTGATGTATAGATATATACAGTGGAAACATGCTGACCATGTATGTAATAAATGCAATCATGATGCAAACATGATGCAAGCAAAGAATAAACAAATTAACACATGGATATATGCAATGAATGACCATGTATATTTCGGATATATCTCCCAATGAATGATCATATACACCATGAATGCAACACGATGTCAATTATGATGCATGTAAACAAAGAATGATTGACACATAGTATATACAAATAAAATCATGCTGACCATGTGTGTCATGAATGCGACCTGATGCTACCAAGATGCATGTATGAATGTATGGTATGACAAATAATTGATCGGAATCAAAATGCAAAGGGGAAGATATCACGGAGGAAATAAGAATCGGAGGAACTTAATCATCAACATCTCATAAATTTGAAGAATAACCAATTCATTCCCATATCAATGTTCACAATGGTATAAACCATGTTTACAAAATCCGAGCAGCGGTTAAAACTGTCTTTACAAGCACTTTATTTTTCCTAGCATCATAAGGCTATAAGAGCCGGCTACTGAAAAAATGAAATCCTACTACATCATATCAGACCGAAGTCTTTCTACATCATTACCGTAAATCTCCCACTCCTAATTACCCTTTCCTACCCTTCTATCAATCAGTGTCGTTGGATCGATCCACTTGACTTCTATAAGAGACTTCACTTTCCTTTTGAACGATATACAGTCTTCAATGCGATGCCCAGCAATTCCGCAGTGATAATAACATCTTGCACTTGGGTTGTACCACTTGGGATACGGTGGTAACAAGGGTTTCAATGGGACACAGGCAACCATGTGATCTTGTACCAATATAGGGAGAAGCTCCTGGTAGCTGATTGGAATGGGATCATACTGCTCTTGAGTCTTGTTCTTGGGTTGTTTCTTAGTCACACACGACCTAGGAGTTGGGGCACTTGATGGTGGCACTAAGGTTCAAACCGAAGTGTTTACATGGAGAGGTGGCGGAACAATATGGTAAAGGTATGGATTTGGACACGGGACCCTTGGAGGTTGTACATAGTTCAAGGTTCTTATCCCGGATGCTTGATAAGGTGCTTGATGAAGGAAGGAGTATAAACTGTCAATTGTTGGTTATTGAGTATGACCTAGGAATCCCATAGCGGTCATCTCAGTGGATGACTGGATCATATTTGAGTAAGGATACTGGTTTGGACCTAGGACCAATTGCAGGGACTGTTTGGGATCTGAGGTTTCTATCCTAGGTATTAGGCTCTCTAGTTTAATCATTTTCACGATATTGTCCATGATTTCATCAAGGTTCAAATCTTTGTGGCATTGACAAGTGCAGGACCCAGTAAGGATTGTATGTTATGGACCCAATGGTTTTGGTTGATCCGAAGGCGATGAAGAACCCTGAAAAAGTTTCCTCTTACCCTTACCCATATCCTCAACCATTTTCATCAATTTGGCGAGCTGTTCTTTCACCTCCCGGATTTCATGTCCAAGTTCCTCTTGATTGCGTTCCAAAGCACCTAATCGTTCCTCCGATTCATTCCTCATATCTCGAACCCTTTTCATGCAAATGAAAATGACATGAGATCAAGAATACAATTATGAATGTACATGCCCTATTCTTTTGTGCATGAATGTAATGATGATTAATGCATGAAGTGTACATAGAAATTATAATGACTATGTATGCCATGAATGCAAACTGATGCCAACATGTTGCATGTGAAGAGTAACTGAATTAAAACAAGGATATATACAAAGAAATGACTATGTATGTCACAAATGTATTCTACAATGAATGACCATGTGTGTTAGGACGTAAGATGATGTCCAAATGATACATGTAAAGAATGAATGAATTAACACAAAGATATATATAGTGACCAATGATTTCACCAAATTGGTGGGACCAAATCTTGATTATTCAAAAACCTCATTATGCAAGATTTGCCCTCAAATTTAATCCATGATTTTTTGAAACATGTTTTTTCCATGAAAAATGAACATATTATTTTCCAAAAGAATTTCGGGGTAGGGGATCCTACTATGGTACAATATTCAAATGTTTATTCAGCACTTCCGGTTTACAATTCTTATTCGACTAATGAATGTTTATGAAATCATCAAATGAAATTATTACCACCCTCCGCTTATTGCAAAGAAATAAGATCAACAATACAACCGTAAATGTACATGCTTTATTCACATATGCATGAAATGTGCAAAATGCAAAATGTTTGAAAAAGAATTTTTATTTTTCAATTTCAAAAAAAATTAATGAACATTTGCCCCAACAGTATCTATTTATTTAGGCACCAGAATGCCTTTGGGGCGGGGTATTAGGCTTATTACGGGTGATGTACGTTCATAATTGCTCAATCTACAATTCTTATTCAGAATGTAGAAACAAATGGCAAAAGATTAGAAGCGTTCCTCCAAGTGTTCCTAGCTTCGGTATATCTATCAAAAATTTGGCAGGCTTCACCTATGTTGGCTCTATGGTTCACTATAATTGGGTGAACGAAGTTCTAAAAGGCCCTGAATTGTTCCTCACTATCGCCCGTGAAGGCTAGTAAGGCACCCTGATAAAAGCGGGTTCAATTCGTTAGAGTTTATTTCCCCGGCTTATGCGGAGGCTATTGCCACACGAAGCGTAGGTAATCTGATACTCCAAAAGTGTTTCGCTAGCTTATGCAGAGGCTAATGCCACATGAAACGTAGGTACTTTACTTCTACTTAAAGGGATGGAATTCAGACACAGAGCTCATGCGAAATGCAAGTATAGTGTATGAGGAGGAACAAAAAAAAAACGTTTCAGCACCTACTCTACAACCTCTATAACACCATGAACATAAATCAATATAACACCATGAAGATAAATCAAAACAAAAACATAGTCATAGAAATATTGATAAAAAAAATCATATATTATAATATGCATGAACATGGAAAATGCAACGCATGAATGTGTATTTTTTCTTTTAAATAAGGAAATCCGTATACCTAGAAAGATATCCGACTACCTTAGGAAAAGGCATCAAATTAAATTTTCTAAAATCAAAATACTTTGTGATTGGTTTAAAACCAATTTTGAAAATCTTGGATAAAAATGACCATAGCCGAAATTCCCATTTAAAATGGCTCTATTTTCCTAACTTTGGAAACCCGGATTTGACCATCCTTGACCCCGAGCTCTATAAAATCATTTTTAAAGATTAAAATGGCTTAGAAATCACCCTAGGACAGTAGCAAAGGTTCCTAATCAAACCTATCTTAATGCCTTAGCCGAAACAGAAAATCATTTTTTTCTTTAAATTCAAATCTGACTCTACTGACCAGTTTTAAAACATAATTTTTTAACCTATTTTTAAAATTTCAAAAACATCTGAAAAAAATATGGGAGACTCAAACCATGTCTAATTCTATGTGAAAAAATGGACTTAATTTTTAGACTAAGGATAACCTCCCAGAAAAATCATGAAAGTCAGAACACTGGGTGAAAAATTATTTTTCCAAAAATCATTTTTAAGCCTTTGATAAAATCCTTTAAAATCAAAGTAAAAATATTGGAGACTCTTCTAAGGACCTATAAAACAGTAGCTAAAATTCCTAAAATTTGGACAAGAATTGCCCAAGTAAAAAAAAAACACAAAGGTAGAAAAATCAACTTGTGAACCCTTAATTTTCCACAAGCATGCTCATGTGAGCTTGACCTTAAGCCATTGATTGGCTTAGGTCAAAACTCAAGTGGTATGATATGAGATGCATGAACAAACAGCAAGTTTGATGTATGAAATGCATGATCTAAAGCCTAAATGACATAGGAAATGCATGGCATAAAGAATGTGACCTAGACCTAACTTGAACTTGCATGGCAATAAATGCAACCTAGACCTAATATGCATGAAATGCATGATAATGCAAATGTAACCTAGAACTAAAGTGTCATGAAAATGCATGGCAATACAAAGATGTCCTAATGCCTAGCATGAACTTGCTTGGCAACAAATACTACCTAGATTTAATATGCATGAAATGCATGGCAATACAAATATGACCTAGACCTAAAATGTCATGAAAATGCATGGCAATACAAAGATATCCTAATGCCTACTATGTCATAGAAAAATATGCATGGCATGAAATACAATTGCCTAGACTAGTATGACATAAGAATCATGATGACCTAAAATCTATTATGGGATATGAAACATGCATGAAAATAAAGTGAAGACCTCTAAAATGACCTAGACTATGTATGGACGGATGGTCCTAGGATTCTAAATGTCATGAGCAACATGTATGGCATGAAATGAAAGCAGGGAAACCTAATAAAATAACATATAAAATATGCATGAAATGAAAACATAGCAACCTAACAACTAACATGTTATTTAAGATAATGCATGAATACCAAATAAAGACCTATAATGACCTAGAATACCTATATAAATGAATTGGAGTTGGTCCAAAAAGCCCAATTTTTACGATCAAATTGCCCTCCGTTTTGATTTTTTCGTTTTTCAGTATCGGGAATTTCCTCGTTTTTCCTCTAATCGGCTCTTTTCTCGGAATTACTTCAAACTGAGCCTTGGGCTATCCTTGTTTAATCACTCCTCATTAATTAGGGGCTTCAGTTTTACCGAATCGGGCCATTTCTGCAATTTTCTCCAATTTCGCCAAAATCCACTAAAAACCCTAATTCTCGGTTTTATTCCAAATTGACTTTTTCTTCATTTTTGCTTCCAAATGGTCTCTCCATTACCCGTAGTCATTGCTTATCTTTCATTCGGAACCCCTAATTTGACCAATTTGATCGTTTAAGCATTTGTTTCCAAATTTTCCTAACTAGGGTTTCCTTTCTACTGAATCTCCGTAACCCATCTTCCGAACTCCATATCATTCTTTGTAGACCTCAGATTATAAAAATTCTTTCACCATTGTTCAATTAAACTTTGAATCTTTATTTTGAATGTGGGTTGACTTTTTTAGTAGTTAACTTTTTGGGGTTGACTTTTCTGGGTTGACTTTTTTTCAAATTGACTTTTCAAGCTTGCCCCCTTAAACTAAGTCTCGGAGTACCACCTGCAGGATGAGAAAAGACTTTTTTTCATTCTAAAATATCATTTTAGGAAGAAAAATTCCTGATTTAGTGGTCCGGACAAAATTTGGTGTCTACACTTAACATATACTAGTTTTTGAGCATTGCCAATGCCCTATCTTGGCAATACAATGACCAGGAACAGTTTGAGGACCAAGGCTTTGATGCATAAGGATCTCATAATTATAACTCTTTATAATTCCTTTGCAAGGCCATTATGTTCCATGGGCTTCTTCCGATTAGTACTTAATAACTCCTTATTGCGATACTAACATGAAGGAAAACCTAGTATCACTATCTTCATAGTGAAGAGTTTGCTTTATTAACTGTATATCCCATGTCCAATCCGATTGGCTCTAGGGCATATACCATCAGACACCCCTACACTTTCATGTATTTATAGGATGGTCTTAGACCCTTACATAATCCATTTGGTGTCTTGTTTGATTTCTTATGGGATATTTTATTTAAAATATAATTAGCTATTAAAATAGCCTCACCCCACAAGTTCTGAGATAACCCTGAACTTATCAACAAAGCATTCACATTTCTTTCAACGTTCGTTTCTTGCATTCTGCAATACCACTCTGATGAGGTGAATAAGGAGCAATGGTTCGATGGATGATACCATTTTTTAACAGACTTTATTAAACAATGAATCATATTCACCACCTCTATCACTCCTTATTATCTTAATTTTCTTGCTTAGTTGATTTTCGACCTTATTTTTTAAAGAGCTTAAAAGCTTCCAAGGCCTCGTCTTTGCTTCTTAGCAAATAGACATAACAATATCTTGTGCATCATCAATAAAAGTAATAAAATACTTTTTACCACCTCTAGTTTGCATAAATTTTAAGTCACAAATGTCAGTGTGAATTAAATCTAAAGGTTTACTACTTCTTTCTACCGAATAGAAAGAAGCCTTAGCCAATTTGGATTCCACACAAATTTCACATTTGTGATTTTTATCAATCAAAAATTTCATAAACAAATACAAATTGTTGATTCTTTGCAAGGTCTTGTAATCTACATGACCTAATCTACCATGCCATATGTTAGAGGACACTACCAAATAAACAGAAGAAATAATTTAATTATTATTCATGTTCTTTGGTACAACAGTCATTGCATTGAGCTTAAAAAGCCCATCACATAAATATCCTCTACCCACAAACATGCCACATTTAGTGAGTACAAATTTATCTGACTCTAAAACCAGCCTAAACCCGTTTTTACTCAATAGAGAGCCATAAACCAAATTCTTTCGAATTTCAGGAGCATGAACCACATTGTTCAAAGTTGGTTCTTTCTCGGGTGTCATCTTGCGCACCACGTTCCGATGGTCTTGTACCTTGTAGATCGAATAGTTCCCCATAAACAGTTGCTCATCAACAACAGCTTATTTGTACTCGGAGAAACTTTTTCTATCAGATCAAACATGACAAGTGGCACCGGTATCAACCCACCATGTCTTAGAGTTTTCTACCATGTTCACTTGTGACACTACAGCAGCTCAATCTCATTATCATCAACTAAGTTGGCTTGAGCTTTCTTCTTCTTGTTCTGAAGGCAGTCATTTACCCGATGACCGAGCTTGTTTCAGACGAAACAAGTTCCCGTGAACTTCTTGAAATTCATTCCCTTATCAACTTGGGAAGAACTAGAACCAACATATTTTCTCTTCTTGGTCTTGTGCGAATGTTCAACAACATTTGCCTTGGCTTCCATGGTCTAAACTTTAACCCTCTTTTCTGAACCACGGTTATCATCCTCGATTCTTAACCAGATAATCAAGTCCTCTAAGGTCATCTCCTTTCTCTTGTGCTTTAGATAGTTCTTGAAATACTTCCACGAAGGTAGCAATTTCTCTATCAAAGCTGCCGTCTCAAATGACTCACTAACAATCATACATTCGACAGTAATTTCATGGAGGATCAACTGATACTCTTGGACTTGGCTGATCACAGTTTTCGAGTCCATCATCTTGTATTCCAGAACCCTTCCAACCACAAATTGCATCCTCGGTTCTGTACTTTCTTTCCAAGGACTCCTACAGCTCTCTTGCTATTTTTATTATGCTATACACGTTGTATAACATGTTGTACAATCCGTTGAGGATATAGTTCTTGCATAGGAAGTCAGAATGTTTTCATGTTTCTACCGAGGATACAACTGTAGGATCGGTCTCTCCCTCTTTAAAAGCCGGGGCCTCCTCCCGTAAGAATCGGGCTAGGTTCAGAGTGGTCAAATAAAATATCATCTTTTGATGCCAACGTTTAAAGTCCAGACCACTGAACTTCTTGGGCCTCTCACCATGTGTAACATGTAGCGGCTGTGGCGCTACAAGCGTACTAGCAGTACCAGTAGATCGTTCTTATATATATATATATATATATATTACAAATACCGTATATATATATATTACAAATACCGTATATATATATATATATATATATATATATATATATATATATCTATATATGCAAAACAGATCACCTAGTATGCAATTTTTATAACAGAATTGCACAACTGCAACTATATAGCGAAACTCGTACACAAAAAATATATATTACAAACATATATATATATATATCACAAACTTAACTATATATATATATATATATATATCAGTGTATATATATTACATAAACAGTAAGTATATATATATTTATTACCGAATTTCAAAGCAAAAATAACAAAACCTCTCACCTTGCATGAAGCGGCGGCTCTTATTGTTTATAACTGAAACTTATAAAAAGGCTATGATTTGTTAAGAATGTAATACCAATAGTTTCTATATATATATATATATATAGATATATATATATTACAAAGCTGTAGCAATTTATATATATATATATATATATAACACTAATATACCTATATATTATAACAAATATATATGCTGTCAATAACTATATTATATATATATGTATATATATTTTTAAATATTATATATGCATTCACTAAATAGCAATTACTTTTCCTATTTGGAAAAAATTGCAATAGCTTTTACTAATCTTTTTCGTCCATATATGTTGTTGAAAACAAGATCGAGTAACAGTAGAGATATATAGTAGTTAGGTTATCTCAAGCAACAGAAACAGATAATAATGTTAATGCGGGAAAAAGCAATCGCTTTGCATGAATAATATTGATGTAACATAATAATCAATGGATTGCAACTGGCACTGGGTAATGGATATGATTATCGCAACCCGCAAACACACAATTGTAAATGGTTGAAAGTGATGCCAACATATATATATATATATATATATATATTCATCATCATCATTCATATATCAACACAAGTTAATGAGAAATTAGTAGATGTTTTTGAATCATGACGTTTTTCCCTAAATAACTTTGATAAATAATGATTCAAGTTTTCAAGATAAAAAAGTTCTCAAATTATGATCGAACCCAACTATTATATATATATATATATATATATATATATATATATATATATATATATATATATACATTTATATATAAGCTTGTCTACAATAATGAAATAATAAAAAAAGATTTGTCTTCAGATTGTTGTACATAAATTAAGCATTTAGTAATATTTCACTACTGCATAAAACCATATATATATATAAGTATATATTAACAGAATATATATATATATATTCTTGTCGATACGTGATCCGTCCGTCACCGGGGGACTCGTTCGAGTGAGGTGGGAAAAAAAGAAGAGGAAAAGACAACTTAATTCCTCTTGAAATTAAAATGAGGGTTTGAAAACAACCTAAAAAAAAAATGGAGTCGCCACCAATTTTTTTTTGGCTACGTGTGATCGGCCACCTATTAACCGGTTTTGTAAAACATTTTAAAATTAATTATAATATTTTTTAAAACCAGTTTTGAAATCTGCGTTTTAAACCAGAGAAAATAAAAAAGCGGGTTTGAAAGTCGGTTACGCGCGGGGAAGGATTAGCACCTCCGCAACGCCCGTGTAAAACGGTAGCTTGTTAATCTTGTGTTATCTCGAGTCTCGATAAAAAAGTCGATTTTGAAATTGGTATTTAAAAATATTTCTCATTTTAAAGAAAAATAATTCCACTTGATTTGAGACTGATTCGGAATTTATTAATTCAAAATTTTCCTACATTCTCTGGCAAACCCGGCAAAATATAGTAATTTTTAGTTATTCGGAAAAAATTTCGAATCATTCTCGTTTTTAAAAAAAAGAAAAAGATATTCCGTTATTAATGATAATTGATGATGTCCTCCTCGGCAATCCGGAGGAGAACTCATGAATTATTTTAACTCGGGAATAACTTTATTTTATTTTAAAATCATTATTTATATTACGTTAAAAACATTTAAAAGAGATAGTTATGAATATGCAAGTTACTACTAATGACATGGCATATGAATGAATGACATGGCATATGGATTAATGACATGGCATGCTTGACATGGAAAAAATCTAGATGACATGGCATAATCTAAATGACATGGCAAAGATCTAAATAAAATGATAAGAATTAATGACATAATAAATCCTAGATGACATATTAAAAATCTATATGACATAGCAAAAATCTAAATTAATGGCAAGAATTAATGACATAATAAATCCTAGATGACATATTAAAAATCTATATTACATAGCAAAATCTAAATTAAATTGCAACAATTAATGACATGATAAAACCTAGATAGCATATTAGAAATCTATATGACATAGAAAAAATCTAAATTAAATGGCAAAAATTAGTGACATGATAAAACCTAGATGACATATTAGAAATCTATATGACATAGCAAAAATCTAAATTAAATTAAATGGCAAACATTATCATAGAATATTCATAATTATGCCATAATCAAAATAACAACATAAAATCTAAATCAAAGCCATGACATCACTATAGTATATTCATATGTATATGGAATTTACATAATCAAAATAGCAAAAATTAAATGTGATAAAATATGCATAATATTTTCATAAGGTACTTAGGCCATTGGATGAGCAAGATATTTTCATGACATTAAAAATGACATCTTGTAGCTTGATATGGACCACTTGATGAAA
Source organism: Fremontodendron californicum (assembly GCA_030761205.1). Lineage (NCBI taxonomy): Eukaryota > Viridiplantae > Streptophyta > Magnoliopsida > Malvales > Malvaceae > Fremontodendron > Fremontodendron californicum. The sequence goes on from JAULJL010000037.1 coordinate 10,691,304, forward strand.
TGAATTAAATCCCCACCCTTCCCCTATGCATGACCAGCCAAGGGCCTAGAATATCCCAGCAATTCCTTCATCTTTCATATCTTTTTTAATTGCAAATTGGCCCTTTTCGGTTTCTTTGGTAAAATTGCATTTTGGCCGCCCAAACTTGATTTTATTGCAAACGTACCCCAAATCCGTTTTTTTTCTCCAATCAATCCAAATAAATATAATTTAGAGAGTGGAGATTTTTAGAATTTTCCGAGTTGTTTCCTATTTTTTCCGAAATTTTCTCTTGGATTTTCCGGTTAGTGGCACCCAAAATTCACCTTTTTCATTTGAACTCCGATTCTGGATTTTTCTTCACCAATCTCTTCCAAAAAAAATATAAAACTCAGATCTAGAAGTTTTCATAATTTTTGGAGCTCGTTTGCTATTTTCCCCGAAATTATCTTTTGGAATTTTGGCTTAGTGCACCCGAACTTTGCCATTTTTTCAAATGAGCTCCGATTCCGGATTTTTCTTCTCCGATCTCTTCCAAAAATTATAAAACTTAGAACTGCAAGTTTTCAGAATTGTTCGAGCTCATTTACTATTTTTTCGGAATTATCTTTGGGATTTTCCAATATTGCCCTTCAACCTCCAAAGCCTCGTTTTTACTCGAAACGGGTCTGATTTTTTAATTTTCTTTTTCTACTGTCTTTTTCATATATTGAATTTGAGTTGGTATGAAAATGCCCAATTTTTACGATCAAATTCCCCTCTGATTTAGTTTTCCCTTTTCCAAACTCGGGAATTTTCTCATTTTTTCGTTTTTGCTCCAATCGGCTCTTCCTTTAGATTCACTTCAATCTAGGCCTTGGGCTATCTTGCTTACTCATTCTTTATCAACAAAGGGTCTTCAATTTCACCGAATTGGGCCATCTTTGCCATTTTTCCCAAATTTGCAAAATTCACCATTTTTAACCGAAACCTTAATTTCCGATTTTTTCTTCCAAATTGACTCTTCCTTTGGTTCTGCTTCCAATTGGCCCTTCCAATACCCGTAGTCATTAATTATATTCCATTTGGAACCTCCAATTTTGGCCAATTTGATCGTTTAAGCACTTTTCCTCAAATTTGCCGAATTAGGCTTCCCCTACACTGAAATTTCCGGAATCCCTCTTCCGAACTCCATATCTTTCGTTGTAGACCTCGGATTATCAAAATTCTTTCACCATTATTCAATTCAACTCCAAACCTTGATTTTGACTTAGGGTTGACTTTTTTAGTGGTTGACTTTTCATGCTGAACTCCTAATCACAAGTCTTGGAGGATCATCTGCAAGATGAGAAGAGATTTTTTGCATTCTAAAAAGGTACAAGGAAGAATTTACTAGTTTAGGGGGCCCGAACAAAATTAGGTGTCTACAGCTTTCCCTCTTTGGCTATTGCTGAGAATCAAGAATCAAGCAAAGATAAATAGACAATAATTTTGTCCGGTTAGTGAAATCACATGCAAAGAAAAGGCAAGAGAGTTTGCTTTATTCTTCATTTCCATTTATTTCATCATTCATCATTTTTTTTTAAAAGCTGTAGATAGAAGATTTTTTCCTTAAATTGAGTTTCCTGACTAAACAAGGCTCGACCCGTCTTAAGGAAACGAGTTCGATTTGCAAGAGAATAAAATACCTCGACGATGGTCTCGGGGCCTTATCTTATTTCGGTGTCAGTTGTGTTGGGTTTAAACAGAAAATACCTCGATGGTGGTCTCGGGGCTCGACTCATTTGAGAAGCAGAACGAGTTCGATCTAAAATCAAAAGGAATGCCTTAACGTCAATCTGAGTTCGACTCATTTAGAAAACAAGTTCGATTTGAAAATAAAAATACCTCGAAGGTGGTCTCGGGGCTCGACTCATTTGAGAAGCAGAACGAGTTTGATTTTAAAACAAAAGGAATGCCTTAACGTCAATCCTGGGTTCAACTCATTTAGAAAACAAGTTCGATTTGAAAACAAAAATACCTTGACAGTGGTCTCGGGGCTCGACTCATTTAAAAACCAGAACGAGTTTGATTTTAAAACAAAAGGAATGCCTTAGCGGTGATCGTGGGGTCGACTCATTTAGAAAACAAGTTCGATTTGAAAAGGAAAATACCTTGACGGTGGTCTCGGTGCTCGACTCATTTTTTTAAAACAAGTTCAATTTGAGCAAATGAAAATACGTCGACGATGGTCTCGGTGTTTGACTCATTTGAGAAGCAAAATGAGTTCGATTTAAAAAAAAATACCTCAACGGTGGTTTCGGGGTTCAACTCATTTGAGAAACAGAACGAGTTCAATTTTAAAAACAAAATACCTCGACAGTGGTCTCGGAGCTCGACTCATTTGGGAAGTAGAATGAGTTCGATTTGGGGAAGCAAAATTTCCATGATTCTTGCAATGTTAGTCGAATATATAGTGATGAAAATGACATGTTTTGCAAATGCTTGTAGGATGTATGTTTCCTAAGGATGAATTCAATCAAATGATTGTATCATGATTTCTTTGAGGTTCACAGACTATCTGACTTCATGACAGAGTCTACAACTTTTCACTGATGCCCCCACTTGAGGAGCCTTCGATCAAGATAAATTGGCAGAAAAGTCCCAGTTTATGACTTCACTGAAATTCACAAATTTTTTGACTTCATGACAGAGTCTTCAACATATTCACTGTTTACCTCTATTTGGTGAATTTTCCCATCATGATGTGCTCTTGTGTTTAACAATTTTAGTGGTTCCCAAACCTCTTCTAAAATTTAAATGTACTCCTTAGTAATACACTGAAATCCTTTGGTTAAAAGATTTTTATGTTTACTAAACGTCATTCAATTTAATAACAATCAAAATGCTTCACAAAATTTATGAAAGAATGTGTGAAACAACCAAATGTCATAAAAGGGATAACAAAAATTTATTGCAATAATGTTTTAGATGACAGAGGTGAATATCAAGGATACAAGAAACAAATGTAGAGTTGTAGGTTGTAGATGCCCCAGATGCGGAATATCTTGGACCCTTCCTTCTTCATTTCATCTGAAATTTCTCTTGAATGAGCAATTTAATTGGGTAGTATCTCGGTTTTCGTAGTTGCGTCAGACTGAATTTTCCCTTTTCTTCTGATTTTCTGATATTTTCTCCCCCTTTACAGGAGCATTGATTCAATCCCTAATCAGTATTTGAGCCGCCCTTTGCGGGTTTTCAACCCAAGTGTCCTCCATTCGGTATTAAGTCGCCTTTTGCGGGTTTTCGGCTTAAACCTCTCTTTTTACAATTTTTTTTTGTGTTCTACCATGCATCTGAGAATTCTAAATGCTTCCAAGGTAAAATGTCAATTCAAAAGCTGGGATGAATTCTGAGAAAAAACACTTCAAATTAAATATCCATGCTTGATCGAAATGGACTTTTAAAAGTACGTAATGTAGGCCAAGGTTCGGGTTTAGAAAGAAAAGGTAAATAGGCCCAAAAATATGTTTAAGGGTGATTGGATCAAGGATCATTTCATGAGGAGGATTCATTCTTGAAACATTCATCCCTTTTTGGACTTTCCTCTTCTTCTTTTTGGAATCTTTTTCTTTCATTCTTGGCTTTCGTTTGCCATTCTTTGATTTCACAAAATTTTTTTATGGCTATTTTGGCCATGATTTTTTGGAGGTTATTTTTCCTCGTATATGCCCTCCAATATAGAGGGTGATCCTTGATCAAGGTTCAAAAAAAGAAAGAATTCCTAAGGCTCAAAGGGGTGACTAGGGATAATTTCTTCTTAGTGAAAGGAATTTGAAAGAGGGCCATTTATCATATCAAGCACAAATATTCTCATTGAAAAGCAATCATCAGGGGAAATAGATAAATAGAATTTTCATTTTTACATTTGGAATCATTCGAATTTCCATGTGCACAGCATCACACTTTTCTTTTCTTCTTTTTTCTTTTTCATTCTTTTTCTTCTTCAAGCATAGTACTTCTTCAATTCGTTAGCATTCACTGGATTTCTCAAGTTATCCCCGTCCATCTAAGTCAGAATCAATGCTCCTCCAGAAGAAGCTCTCTTTACCACGTAGGGTCCTTCCCAATTTGGAGCCTATTTCCCTCGCGGATCCTTCACTATAGGGAGAATCTTTCTTAGTACCAACTCTCCTTCTCAAAACTGCCCTTGATGAACCTTCTTGTTATGGGCTCGAATCATCCTTTTTTGATACATCTGCCCATGGAAAATTGCTTTCATCCTTTTCTCTTCGATAAGATTCAACTGTTCATAATGAGTTCTAACCCACTCCGCCTCTTCTAAACCAACCTCCATCAAAACACGAAGGGAAGGGATCTCAACCTCAATAGGTAACACTGCCTCCATTCCATATACCAAATAAAATGGCATGGCACCCATAGACGTGCAGTCCGAGGTACGATATGCGTGAAGAACAAAAGGCAAGATCTCATGCCAATCTTTGTACACATCGATCATCTTTTCAACGATCTTCTTGATATTCTTATTGGCTGCTTCTACTGCCCTATTCATTTTCGGACCATAAGGTGCCGAATTATGATGCGTGATCTTGAACTGGGTACATACTTCTCTCATCATCTTATTGTTCAAATTGAGAGCATTGTCTGAAATGATTCTCTTTGGCAATCCATTTCGGCATATAATTTCCTTCTTGACGAATCTGCATACTATTGACTTCGTTACATTCGCATAAGAAGCGGCTTCCACCCTTTTTGTGAAGTAATCTATGGCCACTAGATAAAACGATGTTCGTTTGAAGCTTTTAGGGTAATAGGCCCAATCATATCTATTCCCCACATCGAAATGGCCATGGTGCAGTTATGACATGCAATGGTGATAGAGGCACATGAATCTTATCTGTATATATCTGACATTTATGGCACTTCTGGGAATAACTAATGCAATCTCCATGATCGTTAGCCAATAATATCTTGCCCTCATAATCTGTTTAGCAAGCATGTGACCACTGGCATGAGTGCCACATATCCCTTCGTGGACTTCTTCAATGATTCTTCGAGCTTCGGCAGACCTGACACACCTCAATAGAACTTGGTCTTTTCCTTTCTTGTAGAGAATCTCACCATCTAGGACAAAACCCATTGCCAATCTTTTCAGAGTCCTCTTATCATTTTTTGTTATTTGTTCAAGATACCGTTGACTCTTGATGTATTGCAAGATATCGTAATACCAAGGGAGGCCATCTGCTTCTTCTTCGATACTCATGCAGTGGCCAGGAGACTCGTATATGCTCATCTTTATTGGCACAACTTCAGCCCTTCATTTACTTTAAACATTAACGATAAAGTAGCTAAAGCATCCGTCATTCGGTTTTCTTCTCGGTGGAAGTAGTTGAAACTCACTTCTTCGAATTCCTCTATCAGACTTAGTATGAGCTCTCGATATCGGATTAATTTTGCATTCGAGTTTCCCATTCTCCCCGTAGTTGGTATATCACTAGGGCTGAATCTCTGAAAACTTCCAGTGTTTTGATCTTTTTGTCTATGGTAGCACGAAGGCCCATAGTACACACCTCATATTCAGCTGTATTGTTTGTACAATCAAAATCCAATCTGGTAGTGAAAGGATAATAATCCTCCTCTGAGGATATGAGCACTGCGCCGATCCCGTGCCCTATGGCATTAGATACGCCATCAAAGTACATTTTCCATATTTTCTTCTTAGGGGGAATCCTATCTTCTTGCGAGACACACATCAAGTCTCCATCAGGGAAATCAAGGTTCAAAGGCTCATAATTTTCAACCGCCCGACTTGCTAAGAACTCGGCTATTGCGCTGCCTTTTATAGCTTTCTGACTCACATACACAATGTCGTACTCTGACAACAAAACTTGCCATCTTGCCGTTCTTCCTGATAGGGAGGGTGCTTCCAACATATACTTGATGGGATCTAGCTTGGCAATCAACCACGTCGTGTGGTACAACATGTATTGTCTGAGCCTTCGAGCAGTCCAAGCTAAGGCACAACAAAGCTTTTCTACCGATGAATACTTTAGCTCATACTCTGTGAACTTCTTGCTGAGGTAATAAATTGCTTGTTCTATCTTCCCGGTCTTATCATGCTGCCTCATTACACAGCCCATAGATCTCTCAAATACTGATAATACAGTATCATTGGTTTCCCCGGAACAGACGGCATTAGCACTGGTGGGTTGGATAGATAGTGCTTAACTTTATCAAAGGCGATCTGACACCCTTCATCCCATTCTCTCGGATCATGCTTTCGAAGTATCTTAAATATTGGATCACATTTGTCGATTAGCTGAGAAATAAACCGAGCAATGTAATTTAATCTTCCTAGGAAGCTTCTCACTTTCTTTTGAGTACGAGGCGGTGGCAAGTTCTGGATGGCCTTTACTTTATCTGGATCAATGTTGATTCCCCTCTTACTAACGACAAAACCTAACAACTTCCCCGAAGTGACTCCGAAAGTGCATTTTGCCAGGTTTAGTTTAAGACAAAACTTTCTTAATCTTTCGAAGAGCTTCTTAAGATTCAAAACATGTTCATCTTCTCCTTGTGACTTTGCGATCATGTCATCAACATAGACTTTGATCCCCTTATGCACCATATCATGAAACAAAGTTACCATGGCTCTCTGGTATGTTGCCCCAGCTTTTTCAATCCAAACGACATCACCTTATAGCAAAATGTTCCCACATTGTCACAAACATGGTTTTTTCCATATCCTCCGATGCCATCTTAATCTGATTGTACCCTGAGAATCTGTCCATGAAGGAAAACATAGAGCTCTTTGCCGTATTATCCACCAAGGTATCAATGTGAGGCAAAGGGAAATTATCTTTAGGATTGGCCCTATTCAAATCCCGATAATCAACACACATCCATACTTTGCCATCTTTCTTTGGAACTGGGATAATATTCGCTACCCATTTCGGATATTTTGCCATTTCCAAGAACCTGGCGTCAAACTGCTTTTTTACCTCTTCCTTCATCTTTAAAAGCATGTCAAGCCTCGTTATTCTCAATTTATGCTGAATTGGCTTGCAATCTGGCCTTAGAGGGAGCTTGTGAACCACAATATCGGGATCCAACCCTGGCATGTCTTAGTATGAGCATGCAAATAAATTGGCATATTCTCGGAGTAAGGATATCAGTTCACACTTTGTTGATGGTGACACTGAGGTCCCAATTTTGACCTCCTTTATTTCTTCTCCATTTCCCAGGTTTACCACTTCTAACGGCTCCTTATGAGGCAATACTTGCTTCTCTTCTTGATCTATTATTCTTAATAAATTTGGGGGCAGACCATAATCTTCGGCATCTTCGTTGACGTTGAAATCACCCATGCAAATGGGTTTCTCAAAATCAATTTCAGAATTATTGACAGGACGGTCCTCATATTCCGCATCCGTACACCTACAAATAGGTGAGGAAGAAACAATATAGGAAAGCATATAGGCAATTAATAATGAAAGAAAATGAAAGAACAAAAATAAAAGAATATGGACACATCAATATGAAGAAAATGCATCGTGATTGTTATTTATTACATGAAGAGTTTTAAACATAAGCCCATATAGAAAGATTCTTAATGCCCTTGGGCAGAGACAATTAAGATTGTTTCAGAGTATTACTCTGGAGTAGACCTAAAAACTATAGGAAGCTCAGTCGCACTCGAGCTTGTTAATTCATAGCCTGGTGGACATGGGCGCAATACCCAACTTGCATTTCTATTTCCCATTCTTTTTTCCCCGGCCATGCAGATTTCCGTGTCTTGCATCTAATCTTTCTTGCTCATATAGAACTGCTCAAAGGCTTGTTCTATCATTACTAACACATCATCGGATTCCTTCTCCCCAAACTCAAAACTAGTCGAACGAAAGATATGAAGGATTGATGGGAACATCATGGGCACCGACTCTATATCCATACCCGAGAGATGGGCCATCTTTCTCTTTCAATTTTTCTCCATTTGTTTCCTCTTTTCGTGAGCTTTTGGGAGGTATCCGAGACAGAATCGGTCCTTTTCCCCGATTACTTCACTTGCTCTAGCCATCCCCTAGAGATATTTCCCTAGTCCCTTTCCTGCTCTGCAGCCTTTCCTTACTTTCGTTCTCACCCCCACTTGGTATTCTTGGACAGCTTCAGCTCTGGAATCTTATGTCATTCAGTGATGAACACAGCATTAACGAATTCCAGTGACCTGAATGAGCATTCTGCAGCATCCTCATTCGGTTCTATGTAAGGGAGATCAGTGGATACCGAGGCTATGATGTCCTCCTTTCCCGATATGCTGACCAAGCGTCCTTCCATTACAAACTTCAATTTTTGGTGGAGAAATGATGGTACTGCCCCAGCAGAATGGATCCATGGCCTTCCCAATAAACAAGGGTAATGTCCATAATTTGGAAATCAACTTTATAGGTATAGGGACCTATCTCAAGTGGGACTTCAATGGTTCACATCACTTCTCGTCGGGTGCCATCAAAGGCTCTAACTATAGTGTAGCTGGGTAACATGTAGGACATGTCGATCGACAGTTTGGACAAGGTCGCCAAGGGCATCAAATTCAAAGAAGAACCATTATCCAAGAGTACTCGTGGCAGAATGTGTCATTTGCAGATAGTCGTGATATGAAGGGCTTTAGTAGATCCTACACTGTTGGGTGGTATCTCCTCATAATTGAAGGAAATATGGTCATCTGTTGTGATGTTCCCCACCAACCGATCTAACTTCTACACTGATATGTTGTTGGCCACATATGCTTGATTCAAAATCCTTAGCAGGGCATTTTTATGCGGCTCTGAATTTAGTAACAGTGAAAGGACCAAAATCCTTGCTGGTTGATGGTGCAGTTGTTCTACCTCACTGTACTCGCTGTGTTTTATAAACTTCAAGAATTCGCAAGCCTTTTTCTCATTCACTGACTCTTTCACCTTGTTAACCGGGGTTGAATTTTTCTCCATTCCCTTTGACTGATCCATCTCTGTATGGACCGGTTCTTCTATGCTCTTACCTTTGTCAAATCCCGCTGCCTTTTCCATAGGACTTTGTTCAACTGTTCTGGGGGCATAGCATCTACCACTGCGAGTTAGATGTCCTACACCTGTTATATCGGTTGTTCTTTGCTGATTGGAAGAGCCCGACCATACTGCAATCGTAACTCCAAGGTATGGCCTTATTCTCTTTGTATGGGAAAGAAGATGGTAACTCTATAATCAACTTTGGCGCTGTTTTTTTATCAACCGGGATAGCCTTTTCTTCTGGCTCATCATTGTATATAACCAAAGGTCTGTAAACCCCATAACCAGCTGTATTCTCAGTAGTATCTACCTCTTCCTCTGTTTCTTCATAGAATTGGGTCTCGCCCTCATCCATCATTTTTTGAACCTTGGCTAAGAAACCTTCACACCCCTGTATAGTGTGACCCTCACATCTGTGAAACGGACAAAAATCCTCTATCTTGCTCGCAACCATTTGCAAAATGGCTTCATCCTGAACTAACCCAGCTTTGACCATTTCAAACCATACTTTTATCATTGGCGTTTTTGCCTCACTGATATCCCCTTTTACCCTGCCACCTTCCCCTGACAAAATTGCATTCACCTTGGCCTCCGTGTGATTGGGCAATGGGTTACCCTCAACATTAGGCCCATTCTTAGATCCGAACTTTACGACACCAATTTCAATCAAGCTTTGGACCTTCCACTTAAAAGCGATGCAGTCCTTGGTCGAATGCCCCTGAATTCTCGCATGATATGCGCAGTTAGCATTTGCGTTATACCAGTTGGGATACGGTGGCTTTAGAGGTTGGAGGTATACTAGTGCAATGAGCTGCCTCTCTAACAGTTTAGGGTATAACTCACTATAGGTTGTAGGAATAGGATCAAATTGAGGCTTTTGATTATTCCTCGGTGGTCTTTGGTCATTGCGAATAATATTCTGGGTGTTTGGTACGGTGTTTTGGGAATGGCTATTTGCGGGGATATGCTAGTTGGGTATGGTTGTTGCGGTATGGCTGTGTAAGGAAAATAGTTTTGGGTAAGGTAGTTCACTGTAATGTAGTAAGGATTGTATGTCAGGTAAGGTGTATAAGGTGTAGTAGGTGTATAGGGACGGTGGTTATAACTGACTGCATGAGTTTCCCTTTTTTTTTCTTTTTGGTGAGGATTGCCTTTTTCGGAGTTGAAGATTCTCCACCTTCCATCTTCCCACTCTTAATGGCAGTTTTTATCATTTCAGCGGATATGACCATATCCACAAAATTCTTAGTGGCACTTCCCACCAACTTGTCATAGTACGGTGCCTTTAAAGTATTGTTGAAAAGAACCGTAGTTTTCTTACTGGTCAGAGGGGGTTGCACCTGAGTGGCTAGATCTCTCCACATTTGAGAATACTCCTTGAAACTTTCAGTAGTTTTTTCTCTCCATGTTCTGCAGCGACAATCTGTCAGGTATCATATCAGATACGTGCTTGTAATATTCCATAAAGGCTCTGGCCAAATCCATCCAAGAGCGGATCTTAGTCTGGGTTAACTGATTATACCAGTGGGTTGCAAAACCTGTTAAAATGTCTTGGAAGCAGTGAATGAGTAGCTTTTCATCCTCATCATGTCCCGTCATTTTTCGACTGTACATGGTTAAGTGTGCTGACGGGTTGGTGGTCCCATTATACTTCTCAAAGTCTGGTACCTTAAACTCAGGGGCAATTACCAGGCCATGCACTAGACTCATTTCTTTGGCATCCAGGCTGCCAAACAATTTTTCACCTTCCATGCCCTTAACCTCTCTTCCAATAACTGATACTTTTTCTGTGATTTAGCAGATTCAATCTTCTTCAATTCGGCCATCTTTGCTTTCTCCTTCTCAGCGAGCTCTTCAAAATCCGGAACATCAACAGGATCAGTTGGGTCAGCCCCAATGTTAACCTTTCCGGGAGCATGGTTTTGTGCTTCTGCCATCGGTTGGATATAAACAAAAGAGGTTGCCCCTGTCGGAAGCTCATTCCCAGTATTTTGGGATGTTTGGCCACTTAATTGCATGGCTTTAGGTCGGCCCTCTTAATTTACTACCACTCCTCCCGCAACTGAATTCTCAACCGGCCCTTTCTGCCTAAGCATGGCATGCATCATTTCCATAAGCTCGGCCATCTGCTCTCTTGATTCTTCCTGAGATTTAACCAATTGCTCTTGTAGCTCCTTCTAAGCCCTTTCCATCCTTTTGATACGGGCAGTCTGTTCATTTTCCATAATTCTAGCCTGAGATCTGGTATTATACCGATGCTGAAAATCTGGTTCTTTTGGAGGACGCCCAATTTTTACCTTGAGTTCAAAAACCATGGATTAGACGTCTGTGATTTATTTAAAGTATTTATTGAGTGTATGAAAGTATGAATGATTGGAATGTACATGTTTATCAACAAACAAATAAATGAATGTGATGAATGAATGAATTGGTAATTGAGAATGCTTTCATGAAGATGAAACTAATGGTATTTGCCTTAAAATCGAATCCCAAAGCTAAAGGTTTTTTTCATTAATTCATATAAAACTTCATACAACACATTTCTCAACATCAAGTTACATAGAAATATTTGCTCATACTAGTTGTAGACACCTAATTTTATCCGAACCACTAAATCAGTTATGTTTTCTTCCTAAAATGATGTTTTAAAATGCAAGAAATCTTTTCTCATCCTTCAGGGGGTACTCCGAGACTTAGTTTAAGGGTGAAAGCTTGAAAAGTCAATTTGAAAAAAGTCAACAACAAAAAAGTCAACCTCAAAAAGTCAACTACTAAAAAAGTCAACTCACATTCAAAATCAAGATTCAAAGTTCAATTGAACAATGGTGAAATAATGTTGATAATCCAAGGTCTACAATGAAAGATATGGAGTCCGAAAGATGGGTTACGAAGATTCAGTAAAAAGGAAACCCTAGTTTAAAAAATTTGGGAAAAAGTACTTAAACGATCAAATTGGTCAAAATTAGAGGTTCCAAATGAAAGATAAGCAATGACTACGGGCAATGGAGAGGCCATTTGGAGGCAAAACTGAAGGAAAAGTCAATTTGGAAGAAAATCGAGAATTAGGGTTTTTGGTGAAATTGGGAAAAATTGCAGAAATGACCCGATTCGGTAAAACTATGGCCCCTAATTGATGAAGAGTGATTAAACAAGGATAGCCCAAGAATCAGTTTGAAGTAATTCCGAGAAAATAGCCGATTGGAGGAAAAATGGAAAAACGAGGAAATTTTCGATACTGAAAAAAGGAAAAATCAAAACCAAGGGGAATTTAATCGTGAAAATTTTGCGTTTTTGACCAACTCCAATTCAATATATAAAAAAAGCACAAAAAAAGAAAATCTGGAAATCGAACTTGTTTTGAGCAAAATCGAGCTTTGGAGACAAAAGGGCAAACTTGGAAAATTTGAGAAAAATAACAAACGAGCTCCAAAAATTACCAAAACTTCCAGGTCTCAATCTTAAATCATTTGGAAGAGATTGGCGAAGAAAAATCTGGATTCAGAGTTTGTTTGCAAAATGGCAAATTTTAGGCCCACTAAGCTGAAATTCAATAAGATAAATCCCAAAAAAATAGCAAATGAGCTCCAAAATTTATGAAAACTTCCAGATCTCACTTTTAAATTCTTTGGAAGAGATTGGTGAAGAAAAATTCAGATTTGGAGCTCGTTTGAAAAATGGTAAAAGTTCGGGTGCATTAAGGGGTAATTTTGGAAATAAAACCGAAAAAATAGCAAATGGGCTCAAAAAACTTATTGAAAGAATACAATTTTTTATTATTTAGGAAGTATTGAAAAAAAAAAATTGGATTTGGAGTCCATTTTCTATTTAATTAGATTTGGGGGTCAAAAAGGTCATTTTATCGAAGAAATCGAAGAGGGCTTGAATTCCAAGGGTCAGTTGGCCAAGCCCATGTTAGAGAGTGATTTTGTTGAGCTCTTGCATCTAAGGGCCAAGAATGGATAGGAAAGTTGTTATTTTTCTTAATCAAGCCTTTGCAATTATGACACATGGACCAATGCATGAAGAGGGATGATGTCATATTTATGACATCATATTCATGACATCATATTAGTCAGGGGCTGATTAAATCTAAGGGTGAGAATTTTTCATAAAAAGCATCTTGGATTAAGGGCCATTGTTTAGAAAAAATGACAACATCCTTCTAGATTCTTCTACATCATTCGGCCAAGGCTAAGAGGGAGGGGAATTTAGATTTTTCATAAGGCTTAGAGGGCTGAATAGAGGCAGTAGCTAAGGGGAAAAGGAGAGAAAAAAGAAAGGAAAAAGAGAGGAGAAAAAAGGAGAAGGAAAAAGAAAGGTTTTGGCTTGCTACTTCTTGATTTGGAAAGCTAGAGCAAGGTAGCTATGTTCTTTCATGGTTTTCTCATACTTTGTTGACATGATTTTGCTATTTTGATTGTCATTTTACTCTCTTTTATGAAATAAACTTGTTTTTAAAATAAGTTCTAAGGAGCTTCTACTTTGTTTTTTTAAAGAAATCAAGAAAGCAAGTTTTCCTTCAATTTTTCCATCATGGCCGAATGATGCATTTTTTGTTAGATTATTTTTTGTTTGATTTTGTTCATGTGATTTTTTGTGGTAGGTTAGCTTACTTGTTTTATATTAGCTTGATTGTGGTAGGTTAGCTTGATTGTGGTAGGTTAGTTCTAAACCATGCCATGTGTTTGTGATAATGTCAAGCCATGTTCACGATTACTACCATTCGGCCATGATGATTTCATTGTGCATGTTTGCATTTTTATCATGTTTACTTGTCTAATATGCTTCCATTGATCTTCATACATTTAGACCATGCCATGTGTTTGTTATATTGACATTGCTATGTTCATGAGTTATGTTAGTCACCATGGTTGGATTATTATCATGTTTGCTAGTTTATTATGCTTCCATGTAGACTTTGCATATGTTGGTTGCCATGTGTTTGTGTTATTGTCTAGCTAGGATTTTACTATGTTGTTTAGTGACCATTCGGCCAACATGTTATTTTTTGCTTTATGTGTGCATTTTCATCTTGTTTAGTTGATAGGCTTGCATTTCGATGCCATAATATTGTATATTTTGATTTAGTATGCCATGCGTTTGTGTTAATGCCTTGCTACATTTCCTCACATAGGATTAGTGACCATTCGGCCTCTACATATGTTCCTTGCCTTGTGTGTGCATTTTCATTTTGTTTAGGTACCATGCTCTGCATTATTATGCCATGAGATTGTGTATTGGTTGTTCCATGTTCATGCATTAGTATTAGGTTTATTTGGTCATTATATGTTCATGATATTTTCATGCATTTTTATAACATTTTAGGTCTAGGACATCTTTGTATTGCCATGCATATTAGGTCTTAGGACAAGTTTGTATTGCCATGCATTTTCACCTCACTTTAGGTCTAGGTTACATTTTCATTACCATGCTTCTCACGCATATTAGGTAGGTAGCATTTATTGCCATGCAAATTCATATTAGGTATTAGGACAACTTTGTATTGCCATGCACTTTCATGTCACTTTAGGTCTAGGTTACATTTGCATTACCATGCTTCTCATGCATATTATGTAGGTAGCATTTATTGCCATGCAAATTCATACTAGGCATTAGGACAACTTTGTATTGCCATGCATTTTCATGTCACTTTAGGTCTAGGTCATATTTGCATTACCATGCTTCTCATGCATATTAGGTAGGTAGCATTTATTGCCATGCAAATTCATGCTAGGCATTAGGACAACCTTGTATTACCATGCATTTTCATGGCATCTTAGGTTTAGGTTATATTTGCAATACTATGCATCTCATGCATATTTAGGTTAGGGTAGCATTTATTGCCATGCAAACTCATGCTAGGCATTAGGTTATTTTTAATTGCCATGCATTTCCTACAATCATTTAGGCTTTAGATCTTGCATTTCATACATTAAGTTTTCTGTTTGTTCATGCATCTCATACCTTACCACTTGATTTTTGACTTAAACCAATCAATGGTTTAAAGTCAAGCTCACATGAGCATACTTGTGGAAAATTGAGAAGTTGTCAAGTTGATTTTTCTATCTTTGTGATTTATTTTGCTTAGCCAATTTTTGTCCAAATTTTTAGAAATTTTAGCTACTATTTGTAGGTCCATATAAGAGTCTCCAATATTTTTACTTTGATTTTTGAATGATTTTATCAAAGGCTCAAAAATATTTTTTGGCAAAACAGTTTTTCACCCAGTGTCCTGACTTTTGTGATTTTTCTAGGAGGTTATCCTTATTCTAAAAATTAAGCCAATTTTTCCCCTGAAATATAAACATGTTTGTAGTCTCCTATATTTTTTTTTTCAGATTTTTTAGATATTTTTAAAATAAGTTAAAAAATCACATTTTGAAACTGGACAGTAGAGTCAGATTTGAATTTGAGGGAAAATTAATTTTCTGTTTTATCTAAGGCATTAAGAGAAATCTGATTAGGAACCTTAGCTACTGTCCTAGGTTGGTTTCTAGGCCATTTTAATCTTAAAAAATGATTTTATAAAGCTCGGGTCAATGGTGGTAAATTCCGGGTTTTCGAAGTTAGGAGAATAGAGCCATTTTATAAAAAGGGAATTCAGCCATGGTCTTTTATCCAATATTTTCAAAATTGTTTTCAACCAATCACAAAGTATTTTTTATTTTATAAAATTTAATTTGATGTCTTTTCCTAAGGTAGTCGGATATCTTTTTAGGTATATGGATTTCCTTATTTAAAGGAAAAAATACAGTTTCATGCATTTCATTTTACATGTTCATGCATACTATATAATATATGATTTTTGCTATGATAATTTCTATGGTAATGTTATTATTTTGATTTATGTTTTATGGTGTTATATTGTTTGATATATAACTGTGAATATTCTATGTTATCCTATGCTTTTCATTTAGTCATTTATTTTTGTCACATCATCTAGCATTTACTATGTTCATGCACTATTATTTCCATGCATATTTCATGTCATTTAGGTTATCCATTTTATTTAGATTATTTCATGTCATTTAGCTTATTCATTTCATTTAGAATATATTATGTCACTTAGGTTATTTGTCTCATTTAGAATATATTATGACATTTATGTTATTCATTTCATTTAGATTATATTATGTCACTTAGGTTATTCATTTTATTTAGAATATATATTATGTCACTTAGGTTATATCATTTCATTTAGAATATACTATGTCATTTAAATTATATCATGTCATTTAGGTTGCATTATATTATCTAGATTTTGCTATGTCATATTTATTATGTCACACATGTTCATATTCATCTTTTAAAATGTTTTTCAAATAAGATAATGATTTTCAATAAAATGAAGATATTCCCGAGTTAAAATAATTCATGAATTCTCTGCTGGGTTTGCTAGGGAGGATATCATCAATTATCATTAACAAAGGAATATCTTTCTTTCAAAAAAAAGACAATGATTCAAAAAAAATTCCAAATAAATAAAAATTTATATATTTAGCCACATTTGTTTGGGAATATAGAAACATTTTGAATTAATAAATTCTGAATCATTTTCAATTAAAAATTGAATTCTTTTTCTTTAAATTGGGAATTAATTTAAAATACCAAATTTAAAATCGACTTTTTACCGAGACTTGAGATAACACACGATTAATAAGGTACCGCTTTTATACGGGCGTTGTGGGGGTGCTAATCCTTCCCCTCACGTAATTGAGTCCCGAACCTACTTTCTTTGATTTTCTCTGGTTTAAAACGCAGACTTGAAATTGGTTTTAGAAAATTTTTAATTAATTTTGAAATATTTTAGAAAACCGGTTTTAATAGGTGGCCGATCACACCTAGCCAAAAAAAGATTGGTGGCGACTCCATTTTTTTTTCGAGGTTGTTTTCAAACCCTCATTTTATTTCAAGAGGAATTAAGTCGACTTTTCCTCTATTTTCCAATGTGACGCCTGACGAATATAAAGTCCCGCGAAGAGACTTATTATTTTTTAGGTTGCGACAGCTTGGCGACTCCGCTAGGGACTATTAGAGACTCAGGCCTAGAATTAGTTGTCTGTTATAGAAAGTCTCGATTAATTCGGGTTTAATTGGTATTTAATTTTAATTCCCACATTTTTCAATAATAAGGAGAATTTTGAAAATAATAAAATGTTTTTAATATGTCCATACTCATGTGCGTGCATTTTATCATTATTCTCTAGTTATTTAATATTGTATATTATAATTGCTTGTTGGTTAATGCGTTACACTATTCTTGAATGTTCTTTTAATAAATTGTTGAGGCATTTAGAATAAGGGGTGTAGAATAGGTGGTGTAGAATAGGTGGTGACAGGTTTGTTATGTTCCACCGCACACACTACATTTGCATAACATGAACTCTCTACCCGGGTTCCGTCCTTTTAAGTGGGAGTAAAGTAACTACGCCTTCGTGATGATCCTCCGTATGGGCTTAGGAAAATATACTCTAAAGAATTGAACCCGCTTTTATCGGGGTGCCTTACTAGCCTTCACAGGCGACAATAAGGAGCAATTAGGGGCCCTTAGAACCGATTCACCCTCATATAGTGAACCTAGGCGAAGCCATGCCAGATTTTCGTCAGATATACCGAAGCTAGGAACACATGGAGGAATGCTTCTAATCTTTTGCCATTTATTTTGGCATTCTGAATAAGCATCGTAGATCGGAAAATGATGAATGTACATCGCCCGTAATAAATATGATAATCTACCCTAAAGGCATTGTGATGCCTAAATAAATAAGATATTGTTGGGACAAGTGTTCAATAACTTTTTGAAATTGAAAATATAAAAATTCTTTTTCAAACATTTTGCATTTTGCACACTTCATGCATATGTGAATAAAGCATGTACATTTATGGTTGTAATTTTGATCTCATTCTTTGCAATAAACGGATGGTAATAATAATCTCATTTGATGATTTCATAAACATTCATTGGTTGAATAAGAATTGTAGACCGGTAGTGTTGAATGAACATTTGGACATTGTACCATAGTAGGATCCACTACCCCGAAATTCTTTTGAAAATAATATGTTGGTTTTTTATAGAGAAAGCATGTTTAAAAAAAATCATAGATTAAATTTGGAGGCAAATCTTGCATAATGAGATTTTTGAATAATCAAGATTTGGTCCCACCAATTTCATGTAATCATTGATTAATTTCTTTGTATATGACATTGTGTTAATTCATTTATTCTTTATATGTATCGTTTTGACATCATGTTATAGTCATAGCATGCATAGTCATTCATTGTAGAATACATTTATGACATACATGGTCATTATTTGTATATACTTGTGTATCAATTCATTCATTCTTTAAATGCATCATGTTGGTATTAGATTGCATCCATGTCATACATAGTCATCAGAATTTCTCTGTATATGCTCATGCATTAATCATCAGTATATTCATGCATATAGGAATAAAGCATGTACATTCATAATTGTATTCTTGATTTCATGATAATAATGTCAATTTCATTTGCATAAAAGGGGTTCGAGATATGAGGAATGAATCGGAGGAACGATTGGGTGCTTTAGAGCGCAATCAAGAAGAATTTGGACATGAAATTCGGGAGGTGAAAGAACACCTTGTCAAATTGATGAAAATGGTTGAGGATATGGGCAAGAGTAAGAGGGAATTTTCTCAGGGTTCTTCATTATTTTTGGATCAACCAAAAGCATCAGGTCTAAAATCATACAATCCTTGTTGGATCTTACGCTTGTCAATCGACAAAGGTTGCAACCCTTATGAAATTGTAGACAAAATCATGAAAATAATTAAACCAGAGAGCCTGATACCAAGGACAGAAACCTCAGATCCCAAACATTCCCTGCAATTGGTCTTAGGTCCAAACCAGTATCCTCACTCAACTATGATCTAGTCATCCATTGCGATGACCACTGTAGGGTCCCTGAATCCCACTACATCACCACCAATTGTCAGTTCATATTTCTTTCCTCATCAAGCACCTTATCAAGCATCCGAGATAAGAACCTCGAATTATATACAACCTCTAAGGGTCTCATGTCCAAATCCATACCTTTACCATGCTATTCCGCCACCTCTCCATATGAACACTTCGGTTCGAACCTTAGTGCCATCGTCAAGTGCCCCAACTCCTAGGCCGTGTGTGACTAAGAAACAACTCAAGAGCAGTATGATTCCATCCCAATCAGCTACCAAGAGCTTCTCCCTATATTGGTATAAAATTACATGGTTGCCTGTGTGCCATTGAAATCCCTGTTACCACCATATCACAAGTGGTATAACCCAAATACAAGATGTGATTATCACTGCTGAATTGTTGGGCATAGCATTGAAGACTGTATACCTTCAAAAAGAAAGTGCAGTCTCTTATAAATGCCAAGTGGTTGGATCCAATGACACTGATTAAAAAAAGGCTAGGAAAAGTGTAATTAGGATTGGGAGATTTATGGCAATGATATAGAAGGACTTCGGTCTGATATGATGTAGTAGGATTTCGCTTTTTCAGTAGCCGGCTCTTATAGCCTTAGGATGCTAGGAAAAATAAAATGCATGTAAAAATAGTTTAAATCACTGCTCAGATTTTGTAGACATGGTTCATACCTTATGAACGTTGATATGGGAATGAATTGGCTATGCTTCAAATTTATGAGATATTGGATTAAGTTCCTCCGATTCTTATTTCCTCCGTGATATCTCCCCCTTTGCATTTTGCATCCGATCAATTATTTGTCATACCATACATTCATACATGTCCAGCATGATTTTTCTGTATATGTTCATGCATTAGTTTGCTTATTACATGCATCATGTTAGCATCAGGTCGCATTCATGACAAACATAGTCAGCATGATTTTTCTGTATATGCTCATGCATTAATCCATCATGTTAGCATCAGGATACATTCATGATACACATGGTCAACATGATTTTCTTTGTATATACTCTGTGTCAATCATTCATTGTTTACATGAATCGTAATTGACATCGTGTTGCATTCATAGTGTATATGATCATTTATTGAGAAATAAATCTGAAATATACGTGGTTATTCATTGCATATATCCATGTGTTGATTTGTTTATTCTTTGCATGCAGCATGTTGGCATCATGATGGCATTTATTACATACATGGTCAGCATGTTTCCACTGTATATGTCCATACATCACTTTCTTATTCTTCACATGCATTAAATGAAAATCATGGTTCATTCATCATGACACACATTTGGGGGAATAAAACAGAAGTTGGCTTCGCCTTAGGAGTCTTTGAAAGAATTTATATTTCAAATCAGAGGTATAAGAAATATTGAGTACCTTTTTCTTACAGGTTAGTGCTATGGAGAATGAACAAGTTGCTCGAATAGAAAGAATGGAAAGAGTACAGGAAGAATTGTGAGAAAAGTTGACAAAATCTGAAGTAGAATCTAAAGATCATATGACTAAGTTGATGGAGCTGATGTTCGCCGTAATCAAGGGAAAAGGATACACTGAAAATTTGACCGTCAAAAAAAGGCCAGAGGTACAAAAGGATCAGGTTGAGGTCATGATGTTGGATGGCCAAAACGCAGTTAACCCCATCAACATCCTGAACTTAGATAATCCAGTTGAACAGGAAAAGTTGGAAATTGTTTAGTCGAATAGGGCTGAGTTGACAGATTCCCAAATGAAGTATCAGCTGTTAGATGAAAGGCTCCAGGTAATAGAAAGTACATATGTTTTTGAGAGTGTAGATGCGAAAGAACGTTGCTTGGTTCCCAATTTAGTCATTCCTCCTAAATTCAAGGTCCCCGACTTTGAGAAATATGATGGGACAACCGATTCGTTAGCCCACATCACTATGTTTTGCCGAAAGATGACAGGCCATGCAGATAATGATAAGCTTTTGATTCACTACTTTCAGGATAGCCTCAGCGAGTCTGCAATTAGGTGGTATAGTCAGTTGAACAAGGATCAGATTTGCTCTTGGAATGATTTGGCTAAGGCTTTTCTAAGCCAGTACAAGCATATGACTGATATGACACCTGACCGTCTCACCTTGCAAAATATGGAGAAAAGAGCTACTAAGAGCTTCAAAGAATATGCTCAGCGGTGGATGGACATGGCTGCCCAAGTACGACCACCTTTGACACAGAAGGAACACCGTCCTTTTTGTAAATACACTACGGGCCCCGTGCTAAGATAGACACGTCGGTAGTGCCATGAAGAATTTTATAGACATGGTAATCTCAGGGGAGATAATTGAGAATGCTATCAAGATTGGAAAACACGAAGGAGGTAAAACATACAATGCCAAGAGAAATAGGGTATCTGAAAAGAAAGAGGAAGATACCCAAGTCGTGGATGGCTTTGCCCCACCTCTCCAATTCTCCTCGTATCAGCCATTCTACCCTACTCTGAACGTCTCTCAAGGTTCTTATCTTTACCAACCAATGCCTACAACCGCGCGAGCATTTACATCTCTCTATCAATCTAACACCCGTGGGAATAATCGAAGAGGGCATAAAAAGCGAGGAAGAAATCAGGTTCACCCGATTCCTGTGTCAAAAAGTGAGATACTTCCTCAACTCATCCAGAACCGCCTTGTGACACCCATGCAATTAGAGCCTCTGAAGCCCCCTTATCCGAGCTGGTACGATGCTAATAAGTGTATAAGTGTTGTGATTATCATTCTGGCAATCAAGGTCACTCAATAGAGAACTGCCCCGCTTTGAAGTACAAGGTTAGGGATCTCATCAAGGCTGGTTCGATAAGTTTTGAATATGGGAAAGCCAAGTGTCATAAGAAACATGGTGCATAATCATATTAGGATATTTTTATGCATGTAGTTCTATACACTGTGATGATGAAAGCACTTGTCTCATGTTGACATCTACATGAAATAAATAAATTTTGAATTTAAATGTTTTGTTTTTCATTATATTTTAGCATTCATTTGAATTTGCCAAAAAAAAAAAAACAAATGAAACTTCATGTAAATTTGTGGTAAACAATAATAAGGGGTTTTCACATGAAATAATAGACAATCTCGAGAATATTGATGATCATTGTGACAAATGACCCAATACCCTTCAGCCTCTGTAGACACCTAATTTTTTCTGGACCACTAAATCAGGTATGTTTTCTTTCGGTAATGGAGAGGCTACTTGGAAGCAAAATTGAAGGAAAAGTCAATTTGCAAGAAAACCGAGAATCAGGGTTTTTGGTGAATTTTGGTGAAATTGGGGAAAATCGCAGAAATGGCCTGATTCAGTAAAACTAAAGCCCCTAATTGATGAGGAGTGATTAAACAAGGATAGCCCAAGGCTCAGTTTGAAGTAATTTCGAGAAAAGAGCCGATTGGAGGAAAAACAGAAAAACGAGAAAATTCACGACAGTGAAAAAAGGAAAAATCAAATCGGAGGGGAATTTGATCGTAAAAGTTGAGCGTTTTTGGACCAAATACAATTCCATATATGAAAAAGGCACAGAAAAAGAAAATCTAAAAATCGGACTTGTTTTGAGGAAAATCGGGCTTTGGAGACAAAAGGGTAAAATTGGAAAATTTGGAAAAAAATAGAAAATGAGCTGCAAAATTTCTAAAAATTTCCAAATCTCATTCTGAAATTATTTGGAAGAGATTGGAGAAAGAAAATCTGGATTCGGAGTTCGTTTGCAAAATGGCAAATCCCGGCCCACTATGCTGAAATTTAAGCAGATAAATCCTGAAAAAATAGCAAATGAGATCCAAAAATTATGAAAACTTCCAGATCTCACTTTTAAATTATTTGGAAGATATTGGTGAAGAAAAATATGGATTCAAAGCTCGTTTAGAAAATGGTAAAAGTTCGGTTGCACAAAGGGGTAATTTTGGAAGAAAAATCCAAAAAGATAGCAAATGGGCTCGAAAAATTTTGAAAACTTATAGAATTTAATTTTTATAATTTAGGAAGTATTAAAAAAAAAGAAAATTTGGATTTGGAGTGCGTTTGCTATTTAATTAGGTTTGGGGGTCAAAAAGGTCATTTTACCAAAAAAACCTAAAAGGGCCTTTCTTGCAATGAAGATTGGGCTGAATTTTAAGAGGGAAATCAGCCGAGCGCATGATGGAGAGTAATTTTGCTGAGCCATTTCATCTAAAGGCCAAGAGTGAATAGGAAGCTAGTTATTTTTTTGATCAAGCCTTTGAATTTGCAACACATGGACCAATGGATGGAGATGGATGATGTCATATTATGACATCATATTTATGACACCATCTTCCTGACATTGGTGAAAAAAAGGACAACTTGCAAGGCACAATAAAGGCCATTCGGCCAAGGGATAAGGGGGGTCTTTTTCGTTCTTTCATACTTCTCTTGGCTGAATACTCTCCATTTTTTGAAAGCAAATAGAAAGTTTAGAAAGGTAAAGAAAGTAAGAAGAGAAAAAAGCTTGCAATATAGCTTTTAGAGGTAGCTAAAAGCACCTTACTCTTGCACTTTTTTTGCATTTCCATCCTTGATTTGCTGTTTTCATTTGATATTTGGAGAGTTTCTATTGATTCTAGTTTTAAAATAAGTGTTTTTAAGCTTTCTCTTCAACTTCTTCTTTTATGCTTTCTTGAAAAACTTTGAAAAACCAATTTTTTTTTTTACATTTTTTTTGAAGAAGCCGAATGGACTATTTTTGAGAAATGATTGGTGTTTGATATTTATTTCATGCTGTTTGTGATGTCTAGCATGTTTTGACGCTTTTATATTTTCTTCAAATAACAAAAATATGGAGCTTGTTTTAATCTTTTTACTTACCTCCATTTTTCATTTTATCATCTTGCTTCCATGTTCACTTTCCTTGTTTACAGTTGTTAATTTTCTGTTTTCAACATGTTTGAGTTGTTCATGATTTGCATTTTACTATACTATGTGTTGGTGAAAATGTCTAGTTGTATTCATGCTTTTACTTCATATTTGCATGTTTTAGCATGTTTCTTCTTTAGCCTTGCGTTTAGTATGTCATGTGTTTGTGAAAATGCCATGCTAGAATATCATCATTGTGAGCATGTGACCATTCGGCCTCCTCCATTTTCTATACTTTGTATGTGCATTTTCATCTTGCTAGTTAATAGGTTTGCATTTCCATGTTATGATTTTTGTGTATCATGATCTAGTATGTCATGTGTTTGTAAAAATACCATGCTAGAATATCATCATTGTGAGCATGTAAACATTCCGCCTCCTCCATTTTCTATGCTTTGTATGTGCATTTTCATCTTGCTAGTTGATAGGTTTGCATTTCCATGTTACGATTTTTGTGTATCTTGATTTAGTATGTCATTTAGGTTTTAAACCATGCATTTCATGCATTTAACTTGTTGTTTGTTCATGCATATCATATCATGCAACATGATTTTTGACTTAGGCCAATCAATGGTTCAAAGTCATGCTCATTTGAGCATACTTGTGGAAAATTAACGAGTTGTCATGTTGATTTTACTACCTTCGTGATTTGTTTTTACTTAGGTAAATCTTGTCCAATTTTCGAAAAAATTTAGCTACTATTTGTAGGTCCTTAAAAGAGTCTCCAAGATTTTTACTTTGATTTTTAAATGATTTTATCAAAGGCAAAAAAATGTGTTTTGGCAAAATAGTTTTTCACCTAGTGTTCTAACTTTTCTCGATTTTTCTGGGAAGTTATCCTTAATCAAAAATTTAAGACAATTTTTTCCCATATAATTTTACATGTTCTGAGTCTCCTGTATTTTTTTTTTATATTTTTTTTAAAATATTAAAATAGGTTAAAAAATCGTGATTTAAAATTGGACAGTAAAGTCGGATTCGATTTGAGGGAAAATTAATTTTTTCTTTTGGCTAAGTTACTTAGAGGGGGCTAATTAGGAACTCTAGCTACTGTCTTAGGGTGGTTTCTAAGCCATTTTAAACTTAAAAAATGATTTTATAAAGCTCGGGTCAAGAATGCTCAAGTTCGAGTTTTCAAATTTAGGAAATTAGAGCTATTTAAAAGGGGGGTTCGGCTATGTATCATTTTTATCCAAGAATTTTTAAATTTGTTTTCAAACTAATCACAATGTATTTTTGATTTTAGAAAATTTAAATTGATGTCTTTTCCTAACGTATCCGGATATCTTTTTAGGTATACGAATTTCCTTATTTAAAGGAAAAAATACATTTTCATGCATTGTATTTTCCATGTTCATGCATACTATATAATATGTGATTTTTGCTATGATAATTTCTATGGTATTGTTATTAATTTGATTTATATTTTATGATGTTATATTGTTTGTTATATGGTTTTAAATATTTCATGCTATCCTATGCTTTTTATTTAATCATTTATATTTGTCACATCATTAGCATATACTATGTTCATGCATTATTATTTTTATTTTCATTCATATTTCATGATAACATTATTTTATGTTTCATATCATTTCATGTCACTTAGATTATATTCCATGTCATATAGATTATATTATTTAAAATATGCCATGTCATTTAAATTTGCTATGTCATTTAAATCATATTATTTCATTTAGAATATTTCATGTTATTTAGGATATTTCATTTCATTTAGAATATATCATCTTACTTAGGATATTTTATCTAGAATATGCTATGCCATTTAAATTATATCATACCATTTAGGTTGCATTATATTATCTAGACTTTGCTATGTCATTTTATTATGTCACACATGTTCATATTCTTTTTTTTAAATGTTTTAAAACAAAAAAAGATAATGATTTTCAATAAAATAAAGATATTCCCGAAGTAAAATAATTCATGAGTTCTCTGCCGGGTTTGCTGGGGAGGATATCATCAATTATCATTAATAATGGAATATCTTCTTTAAAACGAGAATGATTCGAAAATTTTTCCAAATAAATAAAAATTTCTATATTTTGCTGCGTTTGTCGGGGAATATAGGAAAACTTTGAATTAATAAATTTCGGGTAATTTTCAATTAAAAATGGAATTATTTTTCTTAAAATTGGGAATTAATTTGAAATACCAAATTTAAAATCGACTTTTTATTGAGACTTTAGATAACACACGATAAAAGGTACCGATTTATACGGGCGTTGTGGGAGTGCTAATCCTTCCCCGTAAATAACCGACTCCCGAACCCGCTTTTTGATTTCTCTGGTTAAAAACGCAGACTTGAAATTGTTTTAAAAATGTTTTAATTAATTTTAAAATATTTTACAAAAACCATTTTTAATAGGTGGCCTATCACACCTAGCTAAAAATGATTGGTGGCAACTTCATGTCTTTTTTCGAGGTTGTTTTCAAACCCTCATTTTATTTCAAGAGGATTTAAGTCGACTTTTCCTCTGTTTTCCAATGTCACGCTTAACGAGTAATAAAGTCTCGCTATGAGACTTGTTATTTTTCAGGTTGCGACTGCTTGGCGACTCCACTGGGGATATTAGAGATTCAGGCCTAGAATTAGTCGTTTGTTATCAAAGTCTCGGTTTTGTCGGGTTTAATTGGTATTTAATTTTAATTCTTACATTTTTTTTAAATAAGGAGAATTTTGAAAGTAATAAAATGTTTTTAAATATGTCCATATTCATGTGCATGCATATTATTATTGTTCTCTAGTTATTTTGGTGCAAATATTTATTCTTTTCTTAATTGATGCTTTACATTGTTTAATATTGTTAGGGCATTTAGAATAAGGATTATAGAATAGGTGGTGAAAGGTTTGTTGTTCCACCACACACACTGCACTTGCATTTGCATAACATGAACTCTCTACCCGAGTTTCATCCTTTAAGTGGGAGTAAAGTAACTACGCCTTCGTGATGATCCTCCGCATGGGCTAGTGAAACACTTCCAGAGTATAAATTACCTAAGCTTTCGTGATGATCCTCCGCATAGGCTAGGGAAATATAATCTAACGAATTGAACCCGCTTTTATCGGGGTGCCTTACTAGCCTTCACAGGCGACAGTGAGGAACAATTCGAGGCCTTTTAGAACTGTTCACCCACATATAGTGAACCATTGAGCCAACATAGACGAAGCCCTACCGAATTTTTGATAGATATACCGAAGATAGGAACACATGGAGGGACATTTCTAACCTTTTGTTACCTAATTTACATTCTGAATAAGTATTGTAGATCGGGAAACGATGTACGTACATCACAAGTAATAAATGTGATAATCCACCCCAAAGGCACCATGATGTCTATATAAGTAGATATTGTTGGGGCAAGTGTTCACTAACTTTTTGAAATTCAAAATACAAACATTATTTTTCAAACATTTTTGCATTTTGCACGTTTCATGCATATGTGAATTGAGCATGTACGTTTATGGTTGTATTGTTGATCTCATTTTTTGCAAAAACAGATGGTGATAATAATCTTATTTGATGATTTCATAAAACCGGTAGTGTTACATGAACATTTGGATATTGTACCATAGTAGGATCCACTACCCCGAAATTCTTTTGAAAATAATATGATTGGTTTTTCATAGAGAAAACATGTTTAAAAAAATCATAGATTAAATTTGGAGGAAAATGTTGCATAATGAGATTTTGAATAATCAAAATTTGGTCCCACCAATTTCGTGTAATCATTGATTTCTTTGTATATACCTTGGTGTTAATTCATTTATTCTTTGCATGTATTATTTTGACATCATGTTATAGTCCTAACATGCATGGTCACTCATTGTAGAATACATTTGTGATATACATGGTCATTCTTTGTATATACCCTTGTGTTAATTTATGAATTCTTTACATGCCTCATATGAACATCATGTTACAATCATAGCATGCATGGTCTTCCATTGTAGAATACATTTATAACATGCATGGTCATTATTTATATATACCTGTGCATCAATTTATTCATTTTTTAAATGCATCATGTTGGCATTAGATTGTATCCATGGCATACATAGTCATCCTAATTTCTCTGTATATGCTCATGCATTAATCATCAGTATTGTAGACACCCAATTTTGTCCAAACCACTAAAACAGGTATGTTTTCTTCCTAAATTGACGTTTCAGAATGCAAAAAGATTTTTCTCATCCTGCAGGTGGTACTCCGTGACTTGGTCTAAGAAAGCAGACAAAAAAGTCAAACTTGGAAAAGTCAACCTCGGAAAAGTCAACTAGTGGAAAAGTTAACCCACTTTCAAAATCAAGATTTGAATTTCAATTGAAAGATGGTGAAAGAATTTTGATAATCTGAGGTTTACATTGAAAGATATGGAGGTAAAAAGTTGGGTTACGGAATCTCAATAGAAAAGAAACCCTAGTTCAGGAAATTTGGGGAAAAGTGCTTGAACGATCAAATTGATCGAAAATCGAATGTCCCAAATGAAAGATAAGCACTGACTACAGGTAATGGAGAGGCTACTTGGAAGAAAAAACTGAAGAAAAAAAAATCAATTCTGAAGAAAACCGAGAATTAGGGTTTTTGGTGGATTTCGATGAAATTTGGAAGAATTACAGAAATTGCCCGATTCGGTAAGACTAAAACTCCTACTTGATGAGGAGTGATTAAACAAGGATATCCCAAGGCTCAGTTTGAATAAAATCTAAAAATCGGACTTGTTTTGAGCAAAACCGGGCTTCGGAGGCAAAAGGGCAAAATTAGAAAATTTGGGAAAAATAGAAAATGAATTCCAAAAATTCTAAAAATTTGCAGATCTCATTCTTAAATCATTTCGAAGAGATTGGCGAAATAAAATCTTGATTCGGAGTTCGTTTGCAAAATAGCCAAATCCCAGGTCCACTATGGAGAAATTCAAAAGGATAAATCCTGAAAAAATAGTAAATGATCTCCAAAAATTCTGAAAATTTTTAGATCTCATTCTTAAATTATTTGGAAGAGGTTGGCGGAAGAAAATCTGGATTCGGAGTTCTTTTGCAAAATGGCCAAATCCCGGTTCCCCTATGCAAAAATTCAAGCAGATAAATCCCAAAAAATAGCAAACGAGCCCCAAAAATTATGAAAACTTCCAGATCACACTTTTAAATATTTGGAAGAGATTGGTGAAGAAAAATCTGGATTTGGAGCTCGTTTAAAATTGGTGAAAGGGTGCACAAAAGTGCAATTTTGGAAGAAAAAATCCAAATAAATAGCAAATGGACTCGAAAAATTTTGAAAACTTCCATAATTGATTGTTTTATTATTTCGGAAGTATTGAAAAAAAGAAATTTTGAATTTGGAGTCTGTTTGCTATTTATTTTGGTTCAGGGGTCAAAAAGGTTATTTTATCGAAGAAATTGAAAAGGACAAATTTATAATTAAGAAAAAATATGAAAGAATAAGGAATTGCTGGGATTTTACCTCCTTTGATCAGCCATCATAGATGAGAAGAAGGAAGCTTGATCAATTTAATTCCTTAGTCACTATCAAGCTCACATGCTACCACTAGTACCTTGCAAATGGTCCCCCCTTCATCCAATAGCTTAGGTGCCTTGTAGAAAAGTTGAATACACCATTCAATGGCCAAGATTAAATTCCAAGATGACATTTTATGTTGTCATGAAAGAATCCTCATCCAATGGCCAAGAATTGCAAAGCACAACTCATCCAAGGGTAGGCACTCAAAGGGCCAAGCAAGGGAGTGCATGGGATTAGTCATCTTTTTCATCTAAGGGCTGAGGTTATTACAAGGGCTGAGTACACATCTTAAGGGCTGCTATCAATTGGCAAGATGACATTTTTATGCTGTCATGAAAATATCTTAATCCAAGGGCCAAGATTGGAGGAGAAAAAGTGCAAAAATCATCCAATGGTTGAGGGGCCATTCGGCCAAGCATGAGAGAGGGGGGAATGTTTTATTTTTCCTTAAGTGGCTGAGCATTTGAAGGGGAGATCAGTAGCTACTGGAGAAAAGAAAAGGTTTTTGAAAAAAAGAAAGAAAGCTTTTGTTAAGGTAGTCATTCTACCATTGCTACTACATTTTTTTTTCTTCTTCTTCTTCTTCCTCTTATTTTGTTTCTTGTTTTCCATGTGATTTCCTACCATTTTTTTTAACATCTTTCTTGTTGTTCTTGCTTTTCAAAAAATAAATAAAACAATGGTTAGGCTTCATGATCTTGATGAAAATCAAGTGATAATGGTTAGGGTGGGCTTTGTCTAATATACCAACCATAGAGCTCATCTCCATATTTTTTTTACCTTAGTTATTTTTTATGATTTTGAGATTGAAAAGGCTTCATGACCTTGATGAAAATCAAGAGATAATGGTTACGAGGGCTTTTTCCAATGTACCAACCATGGAGCTCATCCTTTTTTTTATTTATTTGCTTATTTTAACTTGCTTATTTTTATTATTGTTTATCTTTATGTATATTTATATTCTTGCTAACCATCTTGTTCTTTTGACTTATGTCATATTTTTGCATCTTGGGGCTATTGTCATATAGTTTAGGCCATTTTCATTTGTCATATAATCTTCCATAGCATTTAGTTAGGTCATTTTACATGACATTTCTCACAACACTTTGGTTCCTACGCCATTCAGCAATATGTATTTTCTCTAAGCTTTAGGTCATTTTTCTAGGCCATGATATTTGCTATTTCATTTATACATCTAGGTCATTTTACATGTCATTTAGCTTTAGGCCATTTTTATTATTCCATGTCATTTAAGTTTAGGTCATTTTATTATTCTATTATTTTACATGCCATTTAATCTTTAGGCCATTTCCATATGCCATGTCCTTTTACATGTCATTTAGACATTAGGCCATTTTCATATGCCATGTCATTTCACATGTCATTTAGCTTTAAGCCATTTTTATTATTCCATGTCATTTTACATGCCATTTAAGCACTAGGCTATTTTCATATGCTATGTTGTTTTTCCATGACATTTAGACATTAGGCCATTTTCATATGCCATGTCATTTCCCATGTCATTTAGGCACTAGGCCATTTTCATTATTTCATGTCATTTGGCATGTCATTTAGACCTAGTTCATGCATGTTAAGTTAGGATAGCATTTATTGCCATGCAAACTCATGCTAGGCATTTAGGTTATTTATGCCATGCATTTTCCATATCACTTAGGCTTTAAACCATGCATTTCATGCATTCACTTTGCTGTATTTTCATGCATTTCATGTCATGCCACATGATTTATGACTTAGGCCAATCAATGGCTCAAAGTCATGCTCACTTGAGCATACTTGTGGAAAATTAAAGAGTTGTCAAATTAATTATTCTACCTTTGTGATTTTTTTTTACTTATCCAATTTTTCTCTAACTTTTAAAAGTGTTAACTACTGTTTGTGGGTCTTTAGGAGAGCCTCTAACATTTTTACTTTGATTTTAAATGACTTTATCAAAGGCAAAAAAATGTGTTTTGGCAAAACAGTTTTTCATCCAGTACTAGTACTTTCCCGATTTTTCTGGCAGTCATCTTTAATCATAAAATTAAGCCAATTGTTTCTCATGTAGTTTTACATGTTTTGAGTCTCCAATATTTTTTTATATTTTTTTAATTTTTAAAAATAGGTTAAGAAATCGTGTATCAAAACGGGACAGTAGAGGCAAATTTGAATTCAAAAGAAAAACAATTGTTGAATTTCGCTAAGGCATTTAGAGGGGGTTGGTTAGAAGCTTTAGCTACTATCTTAGGATAGTTTCTAAGTATTTTCAAACTTTAAAAATGATTTTATAAACCTCGGGTTAAGGTTGGTCAAGTTCGGGATTTTAAACTTATGAAATTAGAGCCATTTTAAAAGGGTTTGGTAGGGGTTTTAATTTTCATTCAAGTTTTTCTTCAAAATTGTTTTCAAACAATCACAAAGTATTTTGATTTTAGAAAATTTAATTTTATATATTTTCCTAAGGTAGCTGAATATCTTTTTAGATATACGGATTTCCTTATTTAAAGGAAAAATATATTTTTTCATGCATTGCATTCTCCATGTTCATGCATTTTATTTAATATGTGATTTCTACTATGATACTTTCCATGGTATTATTATTATTTTGATTTACATTTTTATGGTGTTATATTGTTTGCCATATGGTTTTGAATATTTCATGCTATCCTATGCTTTTTATTTTAGTTATTTATTGTTGTCACATTATTTAGCATATACTATGTTAATGCATTTATTATTTTATTTTCATGCATATTCCATGATAGCATTATATTATGTTTCATGTCATTTAATGTCACTTAGATCATATTCCATGTCATTTAGGTTATATTATTTAGAATATGCCATGTCATTTTAAGTATATCATATCATTTAGGTTGCATTATATTATTTAGACTTTGCTATGTCATTTTATTTATGTCGCACATGTTCATATTCATTTTTTAAAATATTTTGAAAAAGATAATGATTTCAAAAAAATATATATTCCCGAGTTAAAATAATTCATGAGTTCTATACCGAGTTTGCTGGGGAGTATATCATCAATTATCAGTAATAACGGAATATCTTCTTCAAAACGAGAATGATTCGAAAAATTTTCCAAGTTAATAAAAATTTCTATATTTTGCCACGTTTGTTGGGGAATATAGAAAAATTTTGAATTAATAAATTCCGGATCATTTTCAATTAAAAAATGGAATTATTTTTCTTTAAATTGGGAATTAACTTGAAATACTAAATTAAAAACCAACTTTTTACCAAGACTTGAAATAATACACGATTAATAAGGTACCGTTTTATATGGGCATTGTGGGGGTGCTAATCCTTCCCCGCACGTAACCGAGTCCCGAACCCAATTCTTCGATTTTCTCTGGTTTATAACACAGACTTGAAATTGGTTTGAAAAATGTTTTAATTAATTTTAAAATGTTTTATAAAATCGATTTTAATAGGTGGCCGATCACACCTAGCTAAAAAAGATTGGTGGCGACTCCATGTCATTTTCAAGTTCATTTTCAAAACCTTCACTTTCTAGAGGAATTAAGTCGACTTTTCCTCGATTTTTTTTTTAAATGTCATGCTTGAAGAACGATAAAGTCTTGCGATGAGACTTGTTGTTGTTGTTACTTTTTAGGTTGCGAGAAGTATATTCATGCATATAGAAATAGATCTTGTCATTCATAATTGTATTCTTGAGCTCATGGTAATAATGTCAATTTCATTTGCATAAAAGGGGATCGAGATATGAGGAATGAATCGGAGGAATGATTGGGTGCTTTAGAACGCAATCAAGAGGAATTTGGACATGAAATCCGAGAGGTGAAAGAACAGCTCGCCAAATTGATGAAGATGTTTGAGGGTAAGAGGGAACTTTCTTAGGACTCTTGATCGTCTCCGGATCAACCAAAACTATTAGGTCTAGAGCATACAATCCTTGCTGGATCCTACACTTGTCAATTCCACAAAGGTTGCAATCCTTATGAAATTGTGGACAAAATTGTGAAAATGATTAAACCTGAGAGCCTGATACCAAGGATAGAAACCTCAGATCCCAAACAGTCCATGCAATTGGTCCTAGGTCCAAACCAGTATCCTCACCCTATTATGGCCCAATTTTCCACTAGGATGATCACTACGGAACCCCTGTATCCCACTCCATCACCACTAATTGGCAGTTCGTATTCCTTCCCTCATCAAGCACCTTATCAAGCATCCGGGATAGGAACCTCGAGCTATGTACAACCTCCAAGGGTCCCGTGTCCAAATCCATACCCTTACCATGCTGTTCCGCCACCTCTCCATGTAAAAACTTCGGTTCGAACCTTAGAACCACCACCAAGTGCCCCAACTCCTAGGCTGTGTGTGACTAAGAAACAACCCAAGAACAAGACTCAAGAGCAATATGATCCTATTCCAATCAGCTACCAAGAGCTTCTCCCTATATTGGTACAAGATTACATGGTTGCCTATGTCCCGTTGAAACCATTGTCACCACCATATCACAAGTGGTATAACCCATGAGCAAGATGTGATTATCACTACAAAATTACTGGGCATAGCATTAAAGACTGTATAGCCTTCAAAAGGAAAGTGCAATCTCTTATAGATGACAGTGGTTGGATCCAATGACACTGATTGATAGAGAGATGGGAAAGCGTAGTTAGGATTGGGAGATTTACGGCAATGATGTAGAAAGACTTCAGTCTGATATGATGTAATAGGATTTCACTTTTTTTAGGATGCTAGGAAAAATAAAGTGCTGGTAAAAGACAGTTTTAACCACTGCTCAGATTTTGTAAAACATGGTTTATACCATTGTGAACGTTGATATGGGAATGAATTGGTTATGCTTCAAATTTATGAGATGTTGAGGATTAAGTTCCTCTGATTCTTATTTCTTTCGTGATATCTTTCCCTTTTGCATTTTTTTTTTGCATCCGATCAATTATTTGTCATACCATACATTCATACATGTATCTTGGTAGCATCAGGTGGTATTCATAGTCAGCATGATTTTTTCTTTATATGTTCATGCATTAATCCATCATGTTAGTATCAGGATGTATTCATGACACACATGGTCAGCATGATTTTTCTTTGTATATATTCTCTGTCAATCATTCATTGTTTACATGCATCATATTTGATATTGTGTTGCATTCATAATGTATATGATCATTCATTGGGAAATACACTGAACTATACATGGTCATTCATTGCATATATCCATGCGTTGATTTGTTTATTCTTTGCTTGCAGCATGTTGACA
Source organism: Fremontodendron californicum (assembly GCA_030761205.1). Classification (NCBI taxonomy): domain Eukaryota; kingdom Viridiplantae; phylum Streptophyta; class Magnoliopsida; order Malvales; family Malvaceae; genus Fremontodendron; species Fremontodendron californicum. Next base: position 10,725,948 of record JAULJL010000037.1, read on the forward strand.
TCATGATTGCATTTATTACATATATGGTTAGCATCTTTCCACTGTACATGTCCATACATTATATTGTTTAGGCTTCACGTGCATCAAATTGCATTCATGGCTCCTTCATCATGACAAGCACTAGGGGGGATAAAACATAAATTGGCTTGGTTTTAAGAGTCTTTAAAAGAAGTTCCATTTCAAATCAGAGGTATAAGCTGTACCGAGCACCTTTATGATACAGGCCAGAGCTATAGAGAATAAACAAGTTGCCCGAATGGAAAGAATGAAAAGGGCACAGGAAGAATTGCGAGAAAATATGGAAAAATCTGGAGCAGAATCTAAAGATCAGATGACTAAATTGATGGAGCTGATGTCCGCAATCAAGGGAAAGGGATACACTAAAAACTTGACCACCAAACAAAAGTTGGGGATACAAAGGGATCACAATGAGGTCATAATGATGGATGCCTAGAACACAGTTAATCCCGTCACCGTCCTGAACTCAGATGATCCAGTAGAACAGGCAAAGTTGAAAATGGTTGCAGTAAATGAGGTTGAGTTGGCAAATTCCCAAGGGAAATATCAGTTGTTAGATGAAAGGCTTCGAGCAATAGAAAATACAGATGTATTCGGGAGTGTGGATGCGAAAGAACGATGCTTGGTTCTCAATTTAGCTATTCCTCCTAAATTCAAGGTTCCCAACTTTGTGAAATATGACGGGACGACCGATCCATCAGCCCATATCACTATGTTCTGCTGGAAAATAACGAGTCATATAGATAATGATAAGCTTTTGATTAACTGCTTTCAGGATAGCCTCAGCGGGTCTGCAATTAGGTGGTATAGTCAGTTGAGCAAGGATCAGATTCGCTCTTGGAATGATCTGGCTAGGGCTTTTCTAAACCAGCACAAGCATATGACTGACATGGCGCTTGACCGTCTCACCTTGCAAAATATGAAGAAAAGAGCTACTAAGAGCTTTAAAGAATATGCACAGCGGTGGATGACTATGGCCGCCCAAGTACAACTGCCCTTAACTCAGAAGGAAACCACTGCCCTTTTTGTGAATACACTGCAAGCCCCGTACTATGATAGACTTGTTGGCAACACCACGAAGAATTTTTTGGACATGGTAATTTCAGGGGAGATGATTGAGAATGCTATCAAGGATGGGAAACTTGAAGGAGAAAGAACATCCAATACCGAGAGAAATGGGGCATCTGAAAAGAAAGAGAAAGATACCCAAGTCATGGAAGGCTTTACCCCACTTCTCTAATTCTCCTCGTATCAGTCATTCTACCCTACCCTAAACAATGTCTTTCAAGGTGCTTATCCTTACCAACCAATACCTGCAACCACGCCAGAATTTACATCTGTCTATCAATTTAACACCCTTGGGAATAATCGAAGGGGGCATAAAAAGCAAAAAAGAAATCAGGTTGACCCGATTCCTATGACATATAGTGAGCTACTACCTCAACTCATCCAGAATCACCTTGTGACACCCATGCAATTAGAGCCTCTGAAGCCCCCATATCCGAACTAGTATGATGCTAATGAGTGTTGTGGTTATCATTCTGGCAACAAAGGTCACTCAACAGAGTACTGCCCCGCTTTGAAGTACAAGGTCAGGGATCTCATCAAGGCTGGGTCGATAAGTTTTGAAGATAGGAAAGCCAAGTGTCATAAGAAACATGGTGCATAATCATATTAGGATTTTTGATGCATATAGTTCTATACACTGTATTGATGAAAGCACTTGTCTCATGTTGACATCTACATGAAATAAATAAATTTTGAATTGAAATGTTTGTTTTCATTATATTTTGGCACTCATATAAAAAAAAAAGAACAAAAACAAAAACAAATGAAACTTCATGAAAACTTGTGGTAAACAATAATAAGAGGTTTTCACATTAAATAATGGACAGTCTCGAGAATATTGATGATCATTGTTAGAAATAACCCAACACTTTCCCTCTCTCTTTTAGGCTTTCCTATGCCTAAATCCTTTTAATCAAGACTACTTGAAAGACCTAATGCTTCAAAGAATATGAATGATTAAACTTCATAAACCATTGTCATTGCGGAATAAGCAAAGATGTAAACCCTTGTCTAGGCTATGAACAAAAAAACGAACTTTTTGAAAAATTTTTGAACTCCTTGAAATTCAAACAAATGAGATATTCTTTCAAGAATTTAGATCATGGTAATTTGGTATGTGTCAAGGTTGTGCCAAAACCATTCATGTCATTTCCAACAAACCACAAAAGACTAATTGGCCAAACATCACTTCATGATTGACACCCTGGGGCACAATGATTAATCTAGATTATCCCATGTCCCAAAAAAAACTCGTTTTTGGGTCCTATTTTCCTTGTCTCTTCAAAGAACTCAGAATTGAAACTTAGCCTTTTAAGTGTAAACCTAGACTTACGATGTTCCTCGTAATAATACAAATTCCCAAAGTTAATCAAATTGGGGCATCATATGTGGAAATGATAGATACATGATGAAAAAGGATGGAACTAACGCATGAATAAGTGGGGCATGCGACAAAAAAAAAAGAGCAAAAAAAAAAAAAGAAAAAAGAAAAAATTGGGATATCATGCATATGAGAATTCGGATATTCCAAAGTGCAAAATGAAATTTCGATTATCTATTTCCCCTGGGGATTGCTTTTCAATGAGAATATTCGGGCTTGATATGATGAATGGCCATCTTTTATATCCTTTTTGCAAAAAAAAATTATCAATAGTCACCCCTTTTGAGCCAAAAAAATTCTTCCTTCTTTGAACCCTGATCAAGGATCACCCTCTACACTGGGGGGCAAATGTGAGGAAATATCTTCTCAAAGATCACAAAAAAATGAGTCCTAGTTCAAAGACAAATACAAAGCAAATGGAGCCCCGAATAAATAGGAGCTCACTCTGTCGAAGAAAAAAAAAAGATGGCAAAATGGAAGCCAATAACAAAGAAAAAGAAGAAAAAGGAAAAAAAATAAAAAAAAAATGTGAAAAAGTATGGCAAACGAATGCCAAAAGCAAGGAAGAAAAAGAGAAAAAGTCAAAAAAAAGAATGAAAAGTCCAAAAGGGACAAATGCTTCAAAAAGAATCTTCCTCAGGAAATGATCCTTGATCTGATTACCCTCAAACACATATTTTGGGCCTATTTATCCTTTCTTTCTGAACCCCGAGCCATGGCCTACATTACGTGCTTTAAAAGTCCATTTTGATCAAGCATGAATATTTAACTTGAAAGGGTTTTCCTCAGATTTTATCTCATCTCATCGAATTATCATTTCATTAAGGAAGAATTTAGAATTCTCAACTGCATGGTAGAACAATAAAAAAAAATAAAAAAATGGAAAGAATAGGACTCTAGGGCGAAAACCCAAAAATGGGCGGTCTAGAGTGAAATGGAAATTTTTGATGCCATCTATGATAATACCGGTACCACAAAATAAAAGGTAACAAAAGAAGTGGTCATCGAGGAACATCTAGGAATTCCTGAACCTCCCAAATTGTCAGCTCTCATTCAGAGGATTGACTTCAAAAACTGAGACTTTTTCCCTCTAAAATCAACTTTCTAGTTTAAACATCCCTGCAAATCTTGACGCTTGTCAAAATGCCTTGATATGGAAACTAAAAGAATGTTGAATTTGTTTGGTTCTCAATGAATTCATGATCTATAAAACCTATTCCATTTACGAACCTAGAAGGGACATACATTTTCGTTGTGAAGTTTTCTTCAATCAACCAAAATTTTGTTATACCAAGCCTTGTCAATCCCAGTTAAAAAAACCCAGATTGACACTTAGAGAATTTTTTAATAGTGATCATCAGTCTTCAAAAGATTTGTACATTACAAACTGTGGGGTTAATATTTTTTATTCAGAAGTTTTCAAAATGAGAGAACAAATAAAGATATTTTTTGAAATACCCATTTTTGATGTTGACATGAGACAAGGGTTTTTCTAACCCAAACGTATAGAACTACTAGGATAGGTCTTGACTTCCAGATATGAGAAGAAGAAATAGAACCCGTTTCAGACCTCTGTTGATGAGAGTTTGAAAACTGTTGGGGCAAAGAGAATAGCCAAAATGAATTGAAGATATACTCTGATTTGAAAAGGAAAAAAAGAATTCGAAAGGCTAAGCCAATGTCTAGAAAAACGATCGGGGCATTTGCATCACTCATGAGCGTTCATCTCTTTATTTGAGCTTTTGCATCTGTACAATGTCGGCAAGCATTTGCATCATTCATAGGTATTTGCATTGGCACTATTCCATAAGCATCTGCATTTTACCTTTACATTTACATCCTCCATGGATATTTGCATATTACGTCATCTCAAGCAATTGCATCATTTCTAAAATCATTGCATTTTCATTATTGTGTGGTAATTGCAATTACACCATTCATAGACCACTCACATGAACACAATTAGTAGGGGCATCTGCATCAAGAAGCATGTGCATCAATCTAAGCCATTCGCATCTGCACCATGAAGCATCTACATCATATTCAATATCTGCATCTGCATCACGAAGCATGTGCATTAATCCAAGCCATTTGCATTTGCATGAAGAAGCATGTACATCAATCCAAGTCATTTACATTTGCACCATGAAGCATGGGCATCTTGTTAAAGACATTTGCATCTGCATTATCTCTTAAAGCTTTTGGGTATAATTTTCAACACGATTTTTTAAAATGAGCAAGTCTTCGTTGGTGATAGCTGAAGCTTCTAGAGGAGATACCCAGAATTTTACAAATTTTTAAAAGTGAGTAAGTCTTTGGTAGTGATAGCCGAAGCCTCTGTGGAGATATCCAGGGTTTTATAGTTTTAGAAAGAGAAAGTCTTTGGTGGTGACAACCGAAGCCTCTGTGGAGATATCCAAAGTTTTAAAATTTTTTGGAAAGGAAGAAAGTCTTTGGTAGTGATAGCTGAAGCCTTTGTAGAGATATCCAGGGTTTTATAGTTTTAAAAAGAGAAAGTCTTTGGTGATGACAACTGAAGCCTCTGTGGAGATATCCAAAGTTTTAAATTTTTTTGAAAAGGGAGAAAGTCTTTGCTAGTGACAGCCGAAGCCTCTATGGAGATATCCAGGATTTAATAGTTTAAAAAGAGAGAAAGTCTTTGGTGATGACAACTCAAGCCTTTGGGGAGATATCCAGAGTTTTAAAATTTTTTGAAAAGAGAGAAAGTCTTTGGTGGTGATAGCCAAAGCCTCTAGTGGAGATATTCAGAGTTTTACAGTTTTAAAAATACGCAAGTCTTTGGTGTTGATAGCCGAAGCTTCTGGAGGAGATACCCAGAATTTTATTCAACATCTGCATCTGCATCAAGAAGCATTTGCACCAGTTAAAGTCATTTGAATCTGTATCAAGAAACATTTGCATCAAATCAAATCATTTACATTTGTATCAAAGACATTTGCATCTTATTTAACATCTGCATCTGCACCAAGAAGCATTTGCATCCTTTCTCAATGTTTCAGATATAATCTTCAACATGTTTTCAAGAACCAATATCCAGAGTTTTAAAATTTTTGAAAAGGGAGAAAGTCTTTGGTAGTGATAGCTGAAGCCTTTGGGGAGATATCCAGCCTCTTGGTGGAGATATTCAGAGTTTTACAGTTTTAAAATGAGAAAGTCTTTGGTGGTGATAACCGAAGCTTCTAGGGGAGATACCAGAATTTTAAACATAGCTGAGAACAAGACAGGTTAAGACCCCGAGACCATCGTCGAGGTCATTGCTTCTCTTGCAAATCGAACCCGTTTCCTTAAGACAAGTCGAGCCTTGATTAGTCAGGGAACTCAATTTAAGGACAAAATCTTCACTATACAGCTTTCATAAAAATAAAAAATTAAAAAATTAAAAAATAGAAAAATGAAAAAAATGAAAACCCCTTTCCCTTTTCTTCACATGTGATTTCACTAACAGGACAAAATTAGTGTTTGTTTATCTTGCCTGATTCCTGATTCTCAAGAATAGCCAAAGAGGGGCAGCTGTAGACACCTAATTTTGTTCGGACCACTAAATCAGGTATGTTTTTTTCCAGTAATGGAAAGGCTACTTGGAAGAAAAATTGAAGGAAAAGTCAATTTGGAAGAAAATCGAGAATTAGGGTTTTTGGTGGATTTTGGTGAAATTGGGGAAAATTACCGAAATGGCCCGATTCGATAAAACTAAAGCCCCTAATTGATGAGGAGTGACTAAACAAGGATAGTCCAAGGCTCAGTTTGAAGTAATTCCAAGAAAAGAGCCGATTGGATGAAAAACGGAAAAACAAGGAAATTTCCGATAGTGAAAAAACGAAAAATCAAATCGGAGGGGAATTTGATCGTAACAATTGGGAATTTTTGGACCAACTCCAATTCCATATATGAAAAAGGCACAGAAAAAAGAAAATCTGAAAATCGGACTTGTTTTGACCAAAACCTGGTTTTGGAGACAATAGGGCAAAATTGGAAAATTCGGGAAAAATAGCAAATGAGCTCCAAAAATTCTGAAAATTTGAAGATCTCATTCTTAAATTATTTGGAAGAGATTTGAAAAATAAAATCTAGATTCAGAGTTCGTTTACAGAATGGAAAATCTCGGGCCCACTATGTTGAAATTCAAGCAGATAAATCCCAAAAAAATAGCAAATGAGCTCCAAAAATTATGAAAACTTCCATATCTCACTTTTAAATTATTTGGAAGATATTGGTGAATAAAAATCTAGATTCGGATCTCGTTTAAAAAATGGTAAAAGTTTGGGTGCACAAAGGGCTAATTTTGGAAGAAAAATACAAAAAAAAAAAAATAGCAAATGGGCTCGAAAAATTTTGAAAACTTCCAGAATTCAATTTTTTTATTTATTTCAAAAGTATTAAAAAAAATAAAAATTTTATTTGGAGTCGTTTGCTATTTAATTAGGTTTGGGGGTCAAAAATGTTATTTAACCAAAGAAATCGAAAAGGTCCTTTCTTGCAATGGAGATTGGGCTAGCTTTTAAGAGGGCAATCAGCCAAGCCCATGATGGAGAGTGATTTTGCAGAGCCATTTCATCTAAAGGCCAAGAGTGAATAGGAAGGTAGTTATTTTTTTGATCAAGCCTTTGAATTTGCAACACATGGACCAATGGATTGAGAGGGATAATGTCATATTTATGACATCATCTTCATGACATCATATTTATGGGCTGATTATTCCAATCTAATGGTTGGATTTTTACATAGAAGGCATCTTGGATTAAAGACCATTGGATTAAAATTGGTGAAAAAAAATGACAACTTGCAAGGCACACCAAAGGCCATTCGGCCAAGGCATAAGGGGGTCTTTTTCATTCTTTCATACTTGTCTTGGCTGAATACTCTCAACTTTTTGAAAGCAAATAGAAAGTTTAGAAAGGTAAAAAAAGTAAGAAGAGAAAAAAATCTTGCAATATAGCTTTTAGAGGTAGCTAAAAGCACCTTACTCTTGCACTTTTTTTGCATTTTCATCCTTGATTTGCTGTTTTCATTTGATATTTGGTGAGTTTCTATTTATTTTAGTTTTAAAATAAGTGTTTTTAATCTTTTTCTTCAAGTTATTCTTTTATGCTTTCTTGAAAAACTTTGAAAAACAATTTTTTTTTTTTTACATTTTTTTTTTAAGAAGCCGAATGGACTATTTTTGAGAAATGATTGGTGTTTGATCTTTATTTCATGTTGTTTGTGATGTCTAGAATGTTTTGATGCTTTTATATTTTCTTCAAATAACAAAAACATGGAGCTTGTTTTAATCTTTTTACTTACTTACCTCAATTTTTTATTTTAACATCTTGCTTCCATGTTTACTTTCCTTGTTTACATTTTATAATTTTTTGTTTTCAACATGTTTGAGTTGTTCATGATTTGCATTTTACTATATTATGTGTTTGTGAAAATGTCTAGTTGTGTTCATGCTTTTACTTCATATTTGTATGTTTTAGCATGTTTCTTCTTTAGCATTGCATTTAGTATGTCATGTGTTTGTGAAAATGCCTTGCTAGAATATCATCATCGTGAGCGTGTGACCATTCGGCCTCCTATATTTTCTAGCTTTGTATGTGCATTTTCATCTTGCTAGTTGATAGGTTTGCATTTCTATGTTATGATTTTTGTGTATCTTGATTTAGTATGTCATGTGTTTGAGAAAATGCCATGCTAGAATGTCATCATTGTGAGCATGTGACCACTCAGCCTCCTCTATTTTCTATGCTTTATATGTGCATTTTCATCTTGCTAGTTGATAGGTTTGCATTTCCATGTTATGATTTTTGTATATCTTGATTTAGTATGTCATGTGTTTGTGAAAATGCCATGATAGAATATCATCATTTTGAGCCTATATACATTCGGCTTCTTCCATTTTTTATGCTTTGTATGTGCATTTTCATCTTGCTTGTTGACATGTGTCGCAACCTAAAAAAATAACAAGTCTCATCGCAAGACTTTATATTCGTTAAGCGTGACATTAAAAAAAAAATGAGGAAAAGTCGACTTAATTACTCTTGAAAAATGAAGGTTTTGAAAATGACCTTGAAAAAGACATGGAGTCGCCACCAATCTTTTTTAGCTAGGTGTGATTGGCCACCTATTAAAACCGGTTTTATAAAATATTTTAAAATTAATTAAAACATTTTTAAAACCAATTTCAAGCCTGCATTTTGAACCAGAGAAATTAAAGAAGCGGGTTCGGGACTCGGTTATGTGTGGGGAAGGATTAGCACCCCCACAACGCCCGTATAAAATGGTATCTTATTAATCATGTGTTATCTCAAGTCTCGGTAAAAAAGTCGATTTTAAATGTAGTATTTCAAGTTAATTCCCAATTTAAAGAAAAATAATTCCATTTTTATTTGAAAATAATTCAAAATTTATTAATTCAAAATTTTCCTATATTTCCCAACAAACGTGGCAAAATATAGAAATTTTTATTAGTTTGGAAAACTTTTTGAATCATTCTCGTTTTAAAGAAGATATTCTGTTATTAATGATAATTGATGATATCCTCCCCAGCAAACCCGGCAGAGAACTCATGAATTATTTTAACTCGGGAATATCTTTATTTTATTGAAAATCATTACCTTTTTCAAAACATTTTTTAAAAAAATATGAATATGTATGACATAAATAAAATGACATAGCAATGTCTATATAATATAATGCAACCTAAATGGTATGATATAATTTAAATGTCATAGCATATTTTAAATTAAATGAAATATCCTAAGTCATATGATATATTATATATGAAATGAAATGATTTAAATGACATGGCAACTATAAATGATATAGAATATAATCTAAATGACATGAAATGACATGAAACATAAAATAATGCTATCATATAGTACGCATGAAAATAAAAATAAAATAATAATGCATGAACATAGTATATGCTAAATAATTTGATAAAAATAAATAACTAAATAAAAAGCATAGGATGTCATGAAATATTCAAAACCATGTAATAAACAACATAACATCAAAAATATAAATAAAAAATAATAACAACACCATGGAAATTATCATAGCGAAAATCACATAAGATATAGTATGCATGAATATGGAAAATGCAATGCATGAGAATGTATTTTTTTCCTTTAATTAAGAAAGTCCGTATATCTAAAACGATATCTGGCTACCTTAGGAAAATATATCAAATTAAACATTCTAAAACCAAAATACTTTGTGATTGTTTGAAAACAATGAAAAGCTTAGATTAAAAATAAAACTTAGCTAAACCCTTTTTAAATGGCTCTAATTTCCTAAGTTTAAAATCCCGGACTTGACCACCCTTAACCCAAAATTTAAAAAATCATTTTTAGAGTTTAAAAAGGCTTAGAAACTACCCTAAGTCAGTAGCTAAACTTCCTAATCAGCCTCCTCTAAGTAACTTAACCAAAATAGAAAAATGATTTTCCTTCAAATTCAATTATGCCTCTATTGTCCAGTTTTAAATCATGATTTTTTACCCTATTTTTAAAAATTCAAAGAAATCTAAAAAAATATTGGAGACTCAAGACATGTAAAACTACACTGGAAAAAATCAGCTTAATTTTCTGATTAAAGATACTACCCAGAAAAATCGAGAAAGTACGAGTACTGGGTGAAAAAACTGTTTTGCCAAAACACATTTTTTGCCTTTGCTAAAATCATTTAAAAGTCAAAGTAAAAATGTTAGAGACTCTCCTAAGGACTCACAAACAGTAGCTAACACTTTTGAAAAGTTATGCAAAAATTGGCTAAGTAAAAAAAAATCACAAAGGTAGAATAATCAATTTGACAACTCTTTAATTTTCCACAAGTATGCTCAAAATGAGCATGACTTTGAACCATTGATTGGTCTAAGTCATAAATCAAGTGGCAAAGACATGAAATGCATGAAAATAAAGCAAAAATGATGCATGAAATGCAAGATTTAAAACCTAAATGACATGAAAAATACATGGCATCAATAAAATGACCTAGACCTAAATGAACTTGCATGGCATTTAATGCAACCTAGGTCTAAAATGCATGAATATGCATGGCAAAGCAAACCAATCCTAAATCTAAAAAATGCATGGCAATAACACAAACATATAGCATGCCTAAACAAAATACAAAACCAAATATCATGAAAATGCAAACCTATCAACTAACATAACAAAAATGCACACACAAAGCTTAATAGATAGGGGTGGCCGAATGGTCTATATAAAAATGAGCATGGCATTTTCACAAACACTTAATATACTAACATGCATAGATAAAGAATAACACTCAAATCATGCAAATATAAAGTAAAGGCATGAAAACCAATAGGCATTTTCACAAACACATGGATTACAAAATGTAAAACATAAACAAACTTAAATATTTTGAAAACAGAAAATCAAAAATGCAATACAAGTAAAATAAACATGATAACAAGATAATAACTCAAAAATGGAAACAATCAAGCAACCAAATTAAAACAAGCTTCATGTTTATGTATTAGAAGAAGATTTAAAGCATCAAAACTTGTTAAATATCAAGAATAACATGAAATAAAAAATGCAAATAGCAACTACACTAAAAGGCAAGCCATTCGGCCACCCCAAAAGTAAAAGAAAAAAATTTTTCTCAAAGCTTTTTCCAAGAAAGTATAAAGAAGAATATTTAAAACACTTATTTTAAAAATAAAAATCAAAAGAAACTCACCAAAATAGTAATCAAAACAACAAATCAATAATGGAAAATCAAAGAAAGTGCAAGAGTATGGTGCTTAAAGCAACCTCTAGAAGCTATATTGCAAGCTTTTTCTCTTCTAACTTTCTTTTCTTTTCTAAACTTTTCTTTTTGCCTTTCAACAATGAAGAGAAAATCAGCCAAAACAAGAGTGGAATAGAGAGTGAATCGCTGAAAATGAAAAGAGAGAGACCCCCTCTAGTAGTGGCCGAATGGCCTCATTGATAGCTAGCATGTTGTCATTTTTTTTCCAACCAATTTTGATCCAAAGGCTATTGATCCAAGATGTTTAAAATGTGAAATTATCACCCTTAGATTAGGCAATCGGCTATCCACAATTACAATTGTTCAAGAATCTTAAGCCATTATGTTGACATTCTCCATCTTCATGCATTGGTCCATGTGGCTTAATTACAAAGGCTTGATAAAAAAAAAAATACTACCTTCCTCTTCATTGTTGGCCTTTTGATTATAAATCAGAAAATATTTGCCCACCCTTGGGCCTTGGCCGGCTGACCCCTCTTCTTTTAGCCCATGCTTCATTTTTTTAAAAGGCAAGAAAAGCCTTTTACGGTTTTTTGGGTAAAATAACCTTTTTGCCCCCTGAACATAAATAAATAGAAAATGGACTACAAATTCAAAATTTAATTTTTAAATACTTCCAAAATAATAAAAAATTGAATTCTTGACGTTTTCAAAAATTTTCGAGCCCATTTGCTATTTATTTGGATTTTTTCTTCCAAAATTGCCCTTTTGTGCTCCTAAACTTTACCACGTTTTAAACGAGCTCCAAATCTATATTTTTCTTCACCAATCTCTTCCAAATAATTTAAAAGTATGATCTGGAAGTTTTCATAATTTTTGGAACTCATTTGGTATTTTTTTCGGGATTTATCTGCTTGAATTACTACATAATGGGCCCGAGATTTGTTCATTTTGCAAACGAACTCCGTATCCGGATTTTCTTTCTCCAACCTCTTCCAAATAATTTAAAAATGAGATCTACAAGTTTTTCAAATTTTAGGAGTTCATTTGCTATTTTTTCGGGATTTATCATCTTGAATTTCTGCATATGGGACCTGGGATTTGGCCATTTTGCAAACGAACTCCGAATCAAGATTTTTCTTTGCCAATCTCTTTGAAATGATTGAAGAATGAGATCTGCAAATTTTTTAGAATTTTTGGAGTTCATTTGCTATTTTTCCCAAATTTTCCAATTTTGCCTTTTTTTCCTCCGAAACCCGGTTTTGCTCAAAACAAGTCCGATTTTCAAATTTTCTTCAAACTGAGCCTTGGGATATCCTTGTTTAATCACTCCTCATCCATTAGGGGCTTTAGTCTTACCGAATCGGGCCATTTTTGTAATTCTTCCAAATTTCATCGAAATCCACCAAAACCCTAATTCTCGATTTTCTTCCGGATTGACTTTTCTTTCAGTTTTTCTTCCAAGTAGCTTCTCCATTACCCATAGTCAATGCTTATCTTTCATTTGGAACCTTCAATTTCAACCAATTTGATCGTTTAGGAACTTTTCCCTAAATTTCTAGGACTAGGGTTTCCTTTCTACTGAATCTTCGTAACCCAACTTCTGAACTCCATATCTTTCAATGTGGACCTCGGATTATCAAAATTCGTTCACCATTTTCCAATTGAACTTCAAATCTTGATTTTAAAAGTGAGTTCACTTTTTTAGTAGTTGACTTTTTAGGGCTGACTTTTCAAGGTTGACTTTTTCAAGTTTGACTTTTTATGCTCGCTTTCTTAGACTAAGTCTCGGAGTACCACCTGCAGGGTGAAAAAAGTCTTTTTACATTCTGAAACATCAATTTAGGAAGAAAACATACCTGTTTTAGTGGTCCAGACAAAATTAGGTGTCTACAACATGTTTGTATTTCCATGCTATGTTTTTGTGTATTTTGATTTAGAATGCTATGTATTTGTGTTATTGCCATGCATTCTTTAGGTCTAGGTTTCATTTTCATTGTCATGCATCTCATGCATATTTAGACCTAGGTTGCATTTATTGCCATGCAAGTTCATGTTAGGTCTAGGTCATATTCTTTATGCCATGCATTTTCCATGTCATTTAGGTTTTAAATCATGTATTTCATGCATTTAACATGCTGTTTGTTCATGCATATCATATCATGCCACATGATTTTTGACTTAGGCCAATCAATGGCTCAAAGTCATGCTCATTTGAGCATACTTGTGAAAAATTAAAGAGTTGTCAAGTTGATTTTACTACCTTTGTGATTTTTTTTACTTAGGCAAATCTTGTCCAATTTTCTAGAAAATTTAGTTACTGTTTGTAGGTCCTTGAAAGAGTCTCCAACATTTTTACTTTGATTTTTAAATGATTTTATCAAAGGCAAAAAAATGTGTTTTGGCAAAATAGTTTTTCACCCAGTGTTCTGACTTTCTCGATTTTTCTGGGAAGCTATCCTTAATCAAAAATTTAAGAAAATTTTTTCCCATATAATTTTACATGTTCTGAGTCTCCTGTAGTTTTTTAGATTTTTTTTGAAATCTTAAAAATAGGTTAAAAATTATGATTTAAAACTGGACAGTAGAGTTAGATTTGAATTTGAGGGAAAATTAATTTTCTGTTTTGGCTAAGTAACTTAGAGGGGGCTGATTAGGAACTCTAGCTACTGTCTTAGAGTGGTTTCTAAGCCATTTTAAACATGAAAAATAATTTTATAAAGCTCGGGTCAAGGGTGGTCAAGTTTGGGTTTTCAAGTTTAGGAAATTAGAGCTATTTAAAAGGGGGGTTCGGCTATCGATCATTTTTATCCAAGAATTTTCAAATTTATTTTTCAAACAAATCACAAAGTATTTTTTATTTTAGAAAATTTAATTTGATGTCTTTTTCTAAGGTAGCCGGATATCTTTTTAGGTATACGGATTTCCTTATTTAAAGGAAAAAATACATTTTCATGCATTGCATTTTCCATGTTCATGCATACTATATAATATGTGATTTTTGCTATGATAATTTCTATGATATTGTTATTATTTTGATTTATATTTTATGATTTTATATTCTTTGTTATATGGTTTTAAATATTTCTTGCTATCCTATGCTTTTTATTTAATCATTTATTTTTGTCACAACATTTAACATATACTATGTTCATGCGGTATTATTTTCATTTTCATGCATATTTCACGATAACATTATTTTATGTTTCATATCATTTCATGTCACTTAGATTATATTCCCTGTCATATAGATTATATTATTTAAAATATGTCATGTCATTTAAATTTGCTATCTCATTTAAATCATATTTTTTTTTTATTTAGAATATTTCATGTTATTTAGGATATTTCATTTCATTTAGAATATATCATCTTACTTAGGATATTTCATTTCATCTAGAATATGCTATGTCATTTAAATTATATTATACCATTTAGTTTTACATTATATTATCTAGACTTTGCTATGTCATTTTATTTATGTCACACATGTTCATATTCATTTTTTAAATATTTAAAAAAAATAATGATTTTCAATCAAATAAAGATATTCCTGAATTAAAATAATTCATGAGTTCTCTGCCGGGTTTGCTGGGGAGGATATCATCAATTATCATTGATAACGAAATATCTTCTTTAGAACGAGAATGGTTCGAAAATTTTTCCAAATAAATTAAAATTTCTACATTTTATCGCGTTTGTCAGGGAATATAGGAAATTTTTGAATTAATAAATTCCGAGTCATTTTCAATTAAAAATGGAATTATTTTTCTTAAAATTGGGAATTAATTTGAAATATCAAATTTAAAACCGACTTTTTACCGAAACTTGAGATAACACACGATTAATAAGGTACCGATTTATACGGGCGTTGTGGGGGTGCTAATCCTTCCCCGCACATAACCGACTCCCAAACCCGTTTTTTTGATTTCTCTGGTTAAAAACGTAGACTTGAAATTGGTTTTAAAAATATTTTAATTCATTTTAAAATATTTTACTAAAACCGGTTTTAATAGGTGGTCGATCACACCTAGCTTAAAAAGATTGGTGGCGACTCCATGTCTTTTTTCGAGGTTGTTTTCAAACCTTTATTTTATTTTAAGAGAAATTAAATCGACGTTTTCTCTATTTTCCAATGTCACGCTTAACGAGTAATAAAGTCTCGCGATGAGACTTGTTATTTTTTAGGTTGTGACACCCTCTCTTTTGGGCTTTCCTATGCCTAAACCCTTTTAACTGAGATCACTTGAAAAACCTAATGCTTCAAAGAATATGAATGATTAAACTTCATAAACCATTCTCATTGCAAAATAAGCAAAGATGTAAATCTAGTCTAGGCTATCAACAAAGGAATGAACTTTTTGAAAAAATTTCGAACTCCTTAAAATTCAAACAAATGAGACATTCTTTCAAGAATCTGGATTTTGGTAATTCGATGTGTGTCAAGATTGTGCTAAAACCATTCATGACCTTTTCCAATAACCACAAAACACTAATTACTCAAACATCACTTCATGATTGACACCTTGGGGCACAATGACCAAACCAGATTAATCAATGTCCTAGAGAAAACCTGTTTTTGGGTAATATTTTCCTTAGTACTTCAAACAAACCTAAGATTTGAAACTCAGCATTTTCATTGTAAACCTAGACTTGCGATGTTCCTCACAATGATACAAATCCTCATGGTTAATAAAATTGGGGCATCATATGTGGAAATGATAGATACATGGTGAATAAGGAGGGATTAATGCATGAATCATTGGGGGTATGCGGGGAAAAAAGAGAAAAAAAAAAGTAAATAAGAAAAAAAAAGAAGGAAAAAAATTTGTGATATCATGCATATGAGAATTCGGATGATTCCAAAGTGCAAAATAAAATTCTGATTATCTATTCCCCTCGGGATTGTTTTTCAATGAGAATATTCAGGCTTGATATGATGAATGGCCATCTTTCATATCCCTTTTGCAAAAAAGAAATTATCCATAGTCACCCCTTTTGAGCCAAAAAGAATTATTTCTTCTTTGAACCCTATCAAGGATCGCCCTCTACACTGGGGGGCAAATGCAGGGAAAGATCTTCTCAAAGATCACAAAAAAAAAAGTTCTAGCTCAAAGACAGATACAAAGCAAATTGAGCCCGAAATAAATACGGGCTCACTCAGTCGAAGTAAAGAAAAAAGAAAAGGAAAAGATGGCGAAATGAAAGCCAAGAACAGAACAAAAGAAAAAGTGTGAAAAAGTATGGCAAATGACATCCCAAAGCAAGGAAGAAAAAGAGCAAAATCAGAAAAGAAATGAAAAGTCCAAAAAGGACAAATGCTTCAAAAGGAATCCTCCTCAAGAAATGATTTTTGTTCTGATTACCCTCAAACACATATTTTGGGCCTATTTATCCTTTCTTTCTGAACCCTGAACCATTGCCTACATTATGTGCTTTAAAAGACCATTTTAATCATGCATGAATTTTTAACTTGAAGGATTTTTTCCTCAGATTTTATCCCATCTCACCGAATTATCATTTCACTATTGAAGAATTTAGAATTCTCAAGTACATGGTAGAACAACAAAAAAAATAAGAGAAAGAAAAAATAGGAAATAATGGGATTCTAGGGCGAAAACCCAAAAACGGGCGGTCTAGAGTAAAATGGAAATTTTTGATGCCATCTATGATAGTGCCGATACCACAAAAGAGAAGGTCATCTTGAAGAAGTGGTTATCGAGGAACATCTAGGAATTCCTGAACCTCCCAAATTGTTAGCTCTCATTTGGAGGATTGATTTCAAAAACTGAGACTTTTTCCCTCCAAGATTGAACTTTCTCGTTTAAACATTCTGGCTAATCTTGACGCTTGTCAAAATGCCTTGATATGGAAATTAAAAGAATGTTGGATTTGTTTGGTTCTCAATGAATTCATGATCTATAAAACCTATTTCATTTGTGAGCCTAGAAGGGACATATATTTTCGTTGTGAAGTTTTCTTTGATCAACCAAAATTTTGTTATACCAAGCCTTGCCAATCCCAGTTGAAAAACCCAGATTGACACTTAGAGAAATTTCTAACAGTGATCATCAGTCTTCAAAAGATTTGTACATCACACATTGTGGGGTTAATATTTTTTGTTCAAAAGTTTTCAAAATGAGAAAACAAATAAAAATATTTTTGAAATACCCATTTTTTATGTTGACATGAGACAAGGGTTTTTCTAACCCAAAGGTATAGAACTACTAGGATAGGTCTTGACTTTCAGATATGAGAAGAAGAAATAGAACCCGTTCCAGACCTCTGTTGATAAGAGTTTGAAAACTGTTGAGCTAAAGAGAATAGCCAAAATGAATTGAAGATATACTCTGATTTGAAAAGAAAAAATGAATTTGAAAGGCTAAGCCAAAGTCTAGTAAAAACGATCGGGGGGGGCATTTGCATCATTAATAAGCACTCATCTTTTTATTGATCTTTTGTATCTGCACAGTGTCGGCAAGCATTTGCATCATTCATGGGTATTTGCATGGGCACTATTCCATAAGCATCTGCATTTTACCTTTACATTTACATCTTCCATGGATATTTGCATATTACGTCATCTCAAGCAATTGCATCATTTCTAGAATCGTTGCATTTTTGCTATTGTGTGGTAATTGCAGTTACACCATTCATAGACCACTTACATGAACACGAATAATAGGGGCATCTGCATCAAGAAGCATGTGCATCAATCTAAGCCATTCGCATTTGCATCATGAAGCATCTGCATCATATTCAATATTTGCATCTGCAAGCATGTGCATCAATCCAAGCCATTTACATTTACACCAAGAAGCATGTGCATCAATCTAAGCCATTCGCATTTGCACCATGAAGCATCTACATCATATTCAATATCTGCTCTGCAAGCATGTACTTCAATCCAAGCCATTTACATTTGCACCATGAAGCATAACCATCTTGTTAAAGACATTTGCATTTGCATCCTCTCTCAAAGCTTTTGGGTATAATTTTCAACACGATTTTTAAAATGAGCAAGTCTACGGTGGTGATGAAGCTTCTAGAGGAGATACCCATAATTTTTACAAATTTTTAAAAGTGACTAAGTCTTCGGTGGCGATAGCTAAAGCTTCTGGAGGAGTTACCAAGAATTTTACAATGAGCAAACCTTTGGTGGTGATAGCTGTAGACACCTAATTTTGTCCGGACCACTAAACAGGTATGTTTTCTTCCTATATTGATGTTTCCGAGTGTAAAAAGACTTTTTTCATCCTGCAGGTGGTACTCCAAGACTTAGATTAAGAGGGTGAGCATAAAAAGTCAAACTTGAAAAAGTCAACCCGAAAAAAGTCAACCATAAAAAGTCAACTACTGAAAAAGTCAACCCACTTTCAAAATCAAGATTTTAACTTCAATTGAAAAATGGCAAAAGAATTTTAATAATCCGAGGTCTACATTGAAAGATATGGACTTCGGAAGTTGGGATTTGGAGATTCAGTAGAAGAGAAACCCTAATCTGAGAAATTTGGGGAAAAGTGCTTAAACGATCAAATTGGTCGAAATTGAAGGTTCCAAATGAAATATAAGCACTGACTACGAGTAATGGAGAAGTCACTTGCAAGAAAAATCGAAAGAAAAGTCAATCTGGGAGAAAACCGAGAATTAGGGTTTTTAGTGGATTTCGGTGAAATCGGGAAGAATCACAGAAATGGCCTGACTTGGTAAGAACAAAGCCCCCAATGGATGAGGAATGATTAAAAAGGATGGCCCAAGGCTCAGCTTGAAGAAAATCTGAAAATTGGACTTGTTTTGAGCAAAACCGGGTTTCAGAGGTAAAAGGGTAAAATTGGAAAATTTGGGAAAAATAGCAAATGGACTCCGAAAATTCTGAAAATTTGTCAATATCATTCTTAAATCATTTGAAAGAGATTGGTAAAATAAAATCTTGATTCGGAGTTCGTTTGCTAAATGGCCAAATCTCGGGCTTCTTATGTAGTAATTCAAAAAGAAAAATCCCGGAAAAAAAGCAAATGAGCTCCAAATATTTTGAAAATTTTCAAATCTCATTTTTAAATTATTTTGAAGGATTAGCGAAAGAAAATCTTGATTCGGAGTTCGTTTGCAAAATGGCCAAATCCCGGGCCTCCTATGCAATAATTCAAAAAGATAAATCCCGAAAAAATAGCAAATGGACTCCAAAAATTCTGAAATTTTGCAAATCTCATTTTACAATTACTTGGAAGATATTGCAAAATAAAATCTTCATTCGGAGTTCGTTTGCAAAATGGCCAAATCCCGGGCCTCCTATGCAGTAATTTAAGCCGATAAATCCCGAAAAAATACCAAATGAGCTCCAAAAATTATGAAAACTTCCAGATCACATTTTTAAATTATTTGGAAGAGATTGGTGAAGAAAAATCTTGATTTGGAGCTCGTTTAAAAAATGGTAAAATGTAGGGGCATAAAAGGGCATTTTTGGAAGAAAAAATCCAAATAAATAGGAAACGGACTCGGATAATTTTGAAAACTTCCAGAACTCAATATTTTATTATTTTGGAAGTATTAGAAAAAGAAAAATTGAATTTGACTCCGTTTGATATTTATTTGCATCCGGAGGGCAAAATGGTCATTTCACCCAAGCAACCGAAAAGGGCTTCGTTGGGCATTTCAAAAAATTAGAGTTGGGCTGGAAAAGAGAAGTGCTGGCCTGCCCAGGCCCAAAGGAAGGAGGAAGCTTCTGATTTTTCAATCAAATGGCTAAAAATCAAGAGTTAGAGATTCTCTTTGGTCAAGCCATGGTGATTATGCCACATAGGCCAAAAGAGATGTCAACATTATTCTTGAACAGCTGTAATTTGAGAGAGCTGAGATGCTAATCTAAAGGTGGTAATTTCATGATTTTTCACCTTGAATTATTAGCCATTTGATGGAAAATTGGTTACAAAAAAATGACAACACCTTGAGGGAATATTAGGGGTTTCAGCCAGCACTTGTTGGGAGGCAGAAAGTTCATTTTTTCATTTCGTTTTGCTGAGTTCTTTTGGTATTTACTTAGTTTTTTCTCTCCTTGGCTGGTAGCAAAAAATAAAAATTTAGAAAAGAAAGGAAAGTTTGAAGAGATAAAGCTTGAAAGATAGCTTCTTGAGGTTGCTCTTGAGCACCAACTCTTGCACTTTTTTGATTTTCCATTCTTGTTTTTGCTATTTTGATTTCTATTTGGTGAGTTTCCATTTTAAATAAATGTTTTTATTGTTCTTCTTAAGTTCTTCCTTCATCTCTTCCTTAAATATGTTTTTTTATAATTGTTTTTTATATTATACTCACCATGGCCAAATAGCCTACATTATTTATTTAAGTTGCTGTTTTGGTTTATTTTATCATATTGTTTATGTTATTTTCTTTGATTTTGATGTTTTAAATGTTATTTTACTTCATATTCTTGAGTTATATTTTAATTTGGTTGCTTTGTTTGTTGCCATTTATGTTTTAAATATCATGTTTTTGCTTTTTTAATTTTCTATTTTCATGATGTTTAAATTTGAGCATGTTTTAGATTTAGTATATCAAGTGTTTGTGAAAATGCTTGTGTGGTCTTTGCATGATTTGAGTTTTATATCTTAGTTGAGCATGTTTTAGATTTAGTATATTAAGGGTTTGTGAAAATCTTGCGTGGTTTTTGCATAATTTAAGTGTTATATTTTAGTTGAGCATGTTAGTATACCAAGTGTTTGTGAAAATGCCATGCTTGTTGGAGCTTGAGGCCATTTGGCAACTCCATGTGTTTTGCATTGTGTGTTGCATTTTTGCCATGTTAGTTGGTAGGTTTTTGCATTTGTATGACATTTGATTTAGTTGAGCATGTTAGTATACCAAGTGTTTGTGAAAATGCCATGTTTGCTAGTCACATTATTCCATTCGGCCACCCTTGGAATTTTTGCATTTTATGTGCATTCTTGCCATGTTTGTTGATAGGTTAGCATTTGCATGATATTTGGTTGAGTTTTTGGTTTAATCATGCTTTGTGTTTGTGAAAATGCCATGCGTATTTTAGTTATTAAGTTAGGTTTATTTGCCATGCATGTTCATGCATTTTAGGCCTAGGTTGCATTAAATGCCATGCAAGTTCATTTAGGTCTAGGTCACTTTATGAATGCCATGCATTTTTTCATGACATTTAGGTTTAAATCCATGCATTTCATGCATTATGTTTGCTGCATTGTTTCATGCATTTCATGTTCATGCCACTTGAATAATGACTTGAGCCAATTAATGGTTCAAAGTCATGCTCTCTTGAGCACACTTGTGGAAAATTAAAGTTTGTCAAATTGATTATTCTACCTTTGTGATTTTTTTACTTAGCCAATTTTTATCTAACTTTCAAAAAGTCCTAGCTATTGTTTGTGAGTCATTTTTTGAGTCTTAAATATTTTTACTTTGATTTTTAAATGATTTTATCAAAGGCAAAAATGTATTTTGGCAAAATAGTTTTTTCACCCAGTTTTCGTACTTTTCCGATTTTTCTGGGCATTCGTCTTTAATCAAAAAATTAAGCCAATTTGTTCCCGTGTATTTTTACATGTCCTGAGTCTCCAGTATTTTTTTTAGAAGTTTTTTGAATTTTTAAAAATAGGATAAAAAATCGTGGCTTAAAACTGGACAGTGGAGTCATAATTGAATTTAAAGAAAAATCATTTTTCTGTTTTGGTTAAGTTACTTAGAGTGGGCTGATTAGGAGGGTTAGCTACTGACTTAGGTTAGTTTCTAAGCCTTTTAAACTCTAAAAATGGTTTTTCAAGTCTCGGGTTAAGGGTAGTCAAGTCCGGATTTTTAAACTTAGCAAAATTAGAGCCATTTAAAAAAGGATTTAGCCCAGTTTTTATTTTTAATTCAAGCTTTTCAAAATTGTTTTCAAACAATCAAAAAGTATTTTGGTTTTAGAATATTTAATTTGACATATTTTCCTAAGGTAGCCGGATATCTTTTTTAGATATACGGATTTCCTTAATTAAAGGAAAAAATACATTTCATGCATTGCATTTTTCATATTCATGCATTTTATATAATATGTGATTCTTGCTATGATAATTTCTATGATATTATTATAATTTTGTATTATGTTATATTGTTTATTATATGATTTGGAATATTTCATGATATCTTATGCTTTTTATTTAGTTATTTGTTTGGTCATATTATTTAGCATATACTATGTTCATGCATTATTATTTTCATTTTTATTTTCATGCATATTATATGATAGCATTATTTCATATTCCATCTCATTTAATTTATATGCCATATCATTCATGTTTGCCATGTCATTTAAATTATTTCATTTCCTATAGAATATGTTATGTTACTTAGGTTATTTTATTTCATTTAGAAAATATCATGTTACTTAGGTTATTTCATTTCATATAGAATATGTTATGTTACTTAGGTTATTTTATTTCATTTAGAATATATCATATGACTTAGGATATTGCATCTCATATAGAATATACTATGTTACCTAGGTCATTTCATTTTATTTATAATATGTCATATAACTTAGGATATTTTATTTCATTTAGAATATGCTAAGGCATTTATTTCATTTCATTTAGAATATGCTAAGGCATTTACATTATATCATATCATTTAGGAAGCATTATATTATTTAGATTTTGCTATGTCATTTTATTTATGTCATGCATATACATATTCATATCTTTTAAAATGTTTTCAAAAGGAAAATGATTTTTTCAATAAAAAATAAAGATATTCCAAGTTAAAATAATTCATGAGTTCTCTACAGGGTTTGCTGGAGGGAATATCATCAATTATCATTAATAAAGGAATATCTTTCTTTCAAAAAAAGAGAATGATTCGGAAAGTTTTCCAAAACTAATAAAAATTTCTATATTTTGCCACGTTTGTTGGGGAATATAGGAAAATTTTGAATTTATAAATTCCGGAACATTTTCAATAAAAAAATGAATTATTTTTCTTTAAATTGGGAATTAACTTGAAATACTAAATTTAAAACCAATTTTTACCGAGACTTTAGATAACACACGATTAATAAGGTACCGATTTATACGGGCGTTGTGGGGGTGCTAATCCTTCCCCGCACGTAACCGACTCCCGAACCCCGCTTCTTTGATTTCTCTGGTTTTAAAACGCAGACTTGAAATTGGTTTTTAAAATGTTTTAATTAATTTTTAAAATATTTTATAAAACCGGTTTTAATAGGTGGCCGATCACACCTAGCTAAAAAAGATTGGTGGCGACTCCATGTCTTTTTCAAGGTCATTTTCAAAACCTTCATTTTTTTAGAGGACTTAAGTCGACTTTTCCTCGATTTTTTTAAATGTCACGCTTAACGAATAAAAAAGTCTTGCGATGAGACTCATTATTTTTTAGGTTGCGACAGCTTGGCGACTCCACTGGGGACTTTTTAGAGAGTTAGGCCTAGAATTATTCGTGTGTTATCTAAGTCTCGGTTTTGTTGGTTTAATTGATATTTAATTTTAATTCTCATATTTGTTTTAAAATAAAAGAGAATTTTGAAAATAAAAAAATGTTTTAATATGTCCATATTCATGTGCATTCATATTATTATTTGTTCTCTGGTTATTTTGTTGCGTATATTTATATGTTTGTTTAACTGATGCTTTACATTGTTTGATTTTAGTAGGGTATTTAGAATAAGGGTTGTAGAATAGGTGGTGACATGTTTGTTTTGTTCCTCCGCACACACTGTATTTGCATTTTCATAACATGAATCCTCTACCCGGGTTCCGTCCTTTTAAGTCGAAGTAAAGTAACTACGCCTTCGTGATTGATCCTCCGTATGAGCTAGTGAAACACTTTCGGAGTATAAAGTATCTAATGCCTTCATGATAATCCTCCGTACGAGCATAGGAAAATATACTCTAACGAATTGAACTCGCTTTTATCGGGGTGCCTTACTAGCCTTCACCGGCGACAGTGAGGAACAATTCAGGGCCTTAGAACCAATTCACCTTCATATAGTGAACCTAGGCGAAGCCATGCCGGATTTCTGTTAGATACCCGAAGTTTAAGAACACATGGAGGAACATTTCCAACCTTTTACCATCTTTCTATATGTTAGATACAAATTGGGTGATGATGAACGAACATCATACCACTCGTATTTTTTTATTATTATTATTTTGTCCCAAAGGCGTCGTAATGCCGTAGCTCTGTTTAAATTTTTGGGACATTTTTTTTAAAAGCATGTTGTTATTTATGTTATATTTTTTAATTCATTTCCTTACCAATCTATTTATTTCTGTTTTCTTTTCTTTGACATGCATCATAGACATCATCATACACTTGACGTTTATTGGCCTCGGGATAGTTATCAACCCAAAAGACTTTCATGGAGTGTCAGGTTATTTCAGTGATAGAAGATCATGCAGTAGTCAGGGCACGGTCGAAAAAAGATCAGAGGGAGAATGGTGATTGCCTCAAGAAAGATTATGTGTCGGTATTGCCGGAACGGGTCAAAGTGGATCCTAGATAGAATAATCTCCAAGGGTTAGCCGACATTTGGAACCAGTGGAATGTATCAGACAAAGAAGCCTTCACTCAGAAATATGGAGACATAGCACTCTTAATTCCGATTCAGGTCAATAGTGGGTTGATTCAGGCTATGGTACAGTTTTGGAATCCTGCTTATAGATGTTTCACTTTTAACAAGGAGGATATGACACCACTGGTCGAAGAATATTCAACACTGTTACGTATTGAATGTCTTAATCCTGATCGGGTATATTTGAAGGAGATGAAACCTTCAGGTTTGAAGAAGAAAGTGGCTAGGATCACAGGAATGGATACAACATGGGTTGAGAGTCATGTGGACACAAAGCAGAAAAATGGGTGCATTCCGTGGGAAACTCTCCGACAGTTGATATTGGGTTGTTCCGACAAAGCAAAAGCCAAGGACATCTTCGCCCTAGCCATCTACGGGTTAATCATATTCCCAAAGATATTGGGCCATGTGGATATAGCCGTGTTTGATTTCTTTGAAAAGTTGGAACAGAAGATCAACCCATCTCCGGCCATCATAGCTGAAACTATCCGATCCCTGAACTTTTGTAAAAGGGCAGGACAAGAGAGGATCAAGGGGTGTGTACAACTCCTTTATATTTGGATTCAAAGTCACTTTTGGAAGATAGAAAATGTATCTTTCAAGCCGTACATGAAGACTTTAGTTCCGATTAGGGAATTCCTTCAAAATAATTGGCCTAAAGACGGGAATAAAGAGAAATGGGTCAACATGTTCGGGAATCTAAAAGGGGAGATGGTGACTTGGAGAGCTCCATGGATGATTCCTATGCCGATTATGTACAAATATGGGGACAACCCAGGAGTTCCACTGCTCGGAATTTGGGGGTCTGTGAGTTATGCGCCTCTGTTGGTGCAAAGACAGGTTGAGTCTCGGCAATTCACACCCATGACTCATAATTTAGGATCATCAGAGTTCACTTATGGGGAAGACGGATATTCTGGAAAAGTGCGGGCAGCGATTGAAGCATGGAAGAAAACTCACCGAATAAAAGTGGCCAGACATGCCAACACCGTCACACCTGATTACCTGGTATGGAGGGAATTAAGGGTTAATGGTAGACTATTGACATCAGATGGGGAGGAAGTCCAGTTCATGAATCCGCCACCGAGGGAAATGCCATCAGAGTTAGAAATTGCAAGAGCGGAATTTGAAAAATAAAAGGCCCGGATGAGCAAGGAGATTGCCCGACTGCAAGAAGAGCTTGAGGACATGAAAGATAGGGAATCAGCTCGGGAAAAAGAGAAGGAACAGATTAAGAGAGAAAGGGATACCGTTAAGGGCGATCTTCAGGAATTACATTTGGAGAACAAGAGGTATCGCTTTGAGCTCAGATTTGAGGGGACTCTCAAAACTTCCGGGGAGTGGGAACATGAGGTCAAAAACCTCAAGAAGGAGAATAACTACTGGAAGGAGAAAGCAAAACATGAGGAAGCCCGAGCAAATCAGCTGGAGAAACAAACTAGGGAAAGCTTACACGGCGATGCTTCTGCTGACACGTCAAAGGGTCGTGAACAAGTAGGGATCAGATGGAAGAGCAAGGCAATCAAAAGAGGACAGTGAAGAAGGTCCAGAATCCGAGGGAATTACCAGTGTTTTGTAATAGCTTTTAGGAGAGATAGGTTATTATGTTGTCTAAAGCAGGGATCTTTTCTTTGATGTATTTAGTTCCAGGAAATCAATGAAAGACCGTTTGGTTGGAATTATCCCGGGGCTAATACTTTAAATGCATTCATTATTCGCTAATTCTTTCTTTTATATTTTATTTGTTCATAATCATTCATTCATTTATTCTTTATAAATTGTTCATACACTTAGTCATTTATTGGTCCATTCATTTATTCACTATATGTTCATACACTTAGTCATTTACTTAGTTGTTCATTCATTAACACCGATTCATTTCTACATTCATTCATTTATTCATTTATTAATTTTTTATAAAATAAAATAAGAAATGTGTCAATAATTTATAATCCATGGTTTTTAAAAAATAAAGGTACAATTGGTCGCACTCAGAAAGAACCAGATTTCCA
The DNA here is from genome assembly GCA_030761205.1 of Fremontodendron californicum. Lineage (NCBI taxonomy): Eukaryota > Viridiplantae > Streptophyta > Magnoliopsida > Malvales > Malvaceae > Fremontodendron > Fremontodendron californicum. The sequence continues at coordinate 10,752,742 of JAULJL010000037.1, forward strand.
ACACTCTTAAAATACTCGGTCTCGAACAAAAGCCATAGAAAACGATCAGCTTGCCAGAATTGAGAGAATGGAAAGAATCCAGAAAGAATTACAAGAACAGTTGACTAAGTCTCAAGAGGAGACACGAGAACAGATGACAAAGCCTATGGAGATGATGAGCACTATGATGAAGCAGAAGTGGCCCGGAGAGAATTCAGTTGCTGTAATGGGGGCAGTGAATCAGGAGGATAGACCAGAAGTGTTATAGAGAAATGCCCAGACATCCCAACCTGTGGGAAATGAAATCCCAACCGGGGCAGCATCCTACATCTACATCCAGCCGACGACCGAAGCACATAATTTTGGTCCAAAAAGGGGTAACATCGGAGTTGATCCAATTGAGGTTGAGGTTCCAGACTTCGAAGAAATGGCAGAGAAGGAAAGGGCCAAAATGACTGAACTGAAGAGGGTCGAAACTGCTGAATCTGAGAAGAAAATATCAGTTATTGGAAGAAAGGCTAAGAGCAGTGGAAGGAGCAGAGTCGTTTGGCAGTCTAGATGCCAAAGAGATGAGCCTGGTACATGATCTAATAATTCCACCGAAGTTCAAAATACCAGACTTTGAAAAGTATAATGGGACCACTAACCCATCAGCTCATCTGACTATGTACTGTAGAAGGATGACAGGGCATGAGGATAATGAGACGTTGCTTATTCATTGCTTCCAGGACAATTTAACAGGGTCAGCCACCCGATGGTACAACCAACTTAGTTGTACCAAGATTCGTTCATGGACGGATTTGGCCAGGGCTTTTATGGAGTATTATAAGCACGTTTTTGACATGGTACCGAATAGGCTGTCATTACAGAACATGGAAAAGAGGTCCAATGAGACCTTCAAGGAGTATTGACAGAGGTTGAGGGATCTAGCCACACAAGTGCAACCCCCTTTAACCAACAAAGAAACCACAGTGCTTTTCATCAACACATTGAAAGCATCTTATTATGACAGATTAGTGGGAAACGCTACCAAAGATTTTGCGGATATGGTAATATCTGGAGAAATGATTGAGTCAGCTATTAAAAATGGAAAGATTGAAGGGGGTGAGTCTGCTACCCTAAGAGAGCTTTTCCTACAAAGAAAAAGGAGGAAACCCATGCAATAAGCTTCAACCAATACCCTTATACACCTCCTACACCATACACACCACCGAGGCCTTATACCCCTACCACACCTTATGCACCTCCGACACCTTACACACCATACCCGAGGTATAATCCTTATTACCCTAATATCGACCACCTTACCCAAAACCCGTTCCCCTACACCAATATACCACAACAGTCATTCCCGACTGGCATATCCCCTCAAATCACCCTTCCTAGAAATATTGTTCCGAACACACAAGGCCCTGCACGTAATGACCAACGTTCATCAAGGAACGATCAAAAAGCCCAATTTGATCCGATTCCCACTACCTACGGTGATCTATATCCAAAACTGTTGCAGGGTCAACTTGTTGCACATGTGTACCTAAAACCTTTTACACCTCCATATCCAAGATGGTACAATGCAAATACCAACTGTGCATACCATGCGGGAATCCAAGAACATTCAATTGGAGATTGTCTGACCTTCAAAAAGAAGGTCCAAAGCCTAATTAATGCTGGGGTTGTGAAGTTTGGATCAAAAAATGGGCCAAACGTAGCTGGAAATCCATTGCCCAATCATGCTGGGAATCAGGTGAATGCAATATTAACCGGAAGGGATAGAAGATTAAAAAGGGATATTGGAGAGGTTAAGACTCTGATGATGACAATATGGGCTGAAATGGTCAGGGCAGGATTGGTGGAAGGTACAGAAGGTCTGAAAATGGTTGCAAGAAGGGTGCATAATTGGTGCCCGTTCCATAAAGTTGAAGGCCATGATATACAGAACTGTGGGGACTTTCGGGTTAAAGTCCAAAAGATGATGGATAATGGGGTAGCCCAGTTCTATGAGGAGATAGAAGGGGAAATAGAAGTCATTGAAAATACAGGTGGCTATGGGATAGGAAGGCCCCTAATCATCTACTATGATGAACCGCAGGAAAAAGTTATGCCAGCCATGGAAGAAAATGTGCCCAAATTAATCGTTGATTTACCTGTTTCTTTTCCATACATGGAAAACAAGGCTACGCCATGGAAATATGACTGCAGCATGGTTATGCCTGGGTCTTCTGGCCAGCAGGATATCACAGGTGTGGGGCATTTAACCCGAAGCGGGAGGTGTTATGCTCCGGAGGCCGTTGAACAAGGGGTAGCAGGGAAAGACATAGGAATTGGTAAAGGGAAGAAGGTCGTCGAGCCAATCCATATTGAGAAGGATTTGCCAGAGGAAACAGAGAGGGGATCAGCCCCGATTAACAGAATCAAATACCCAGAATGTGAGAAAGAAGCTTGTGAGTTCTTGAAATTTATAAAGCATAGTGAATATAGCGTGGTTGAACAACTGCAACGTCAACCAGCTAGGATCTCAATCTTATCCTTGCTTTTAAATTCAGAACCACACAGAAATGCTTTATTAAAAGTATTAAATCAAGCATACATGGCCAATAATATATCATTGGTAAAGCTGGATAGGTTGGTGGGAAACATCGCAGCTAATGACTACATATTTTACAGCTATGAGGAAATACCACCCAATGGTATTGGATCAACAAAAGCTCTCCATATAACCACCACTTGCAAGGGGCACATATTACCGAGGGTCTTTTTGGATAATGGTTCTTCACTAAATGTGATGCCTTTAGCAACCTTATCCAAGTTACCAGTGGATTTATCCTATATGATACCAAGTTGCACGGTGGTCAGAGCTTTTGACGGAACAAAGAGGGAGGTTATGGGAACCATTGAAGTTCCTCTGGAAATAGGCTCGTGCACATATACAGTGAATTTCCAGGTTATAGATATCAATCCATCTTATAACTGCTTGTTGGGAAGACCATGGATACATTCAGCTGGGGCTGTACCCTCGTCTCTTCACCAGAAACTAAAATTTGTGATGGAGGGCCGGTTGATCATGGTATCAGGAGAGGAAGACATAATAGCCTCTGCATCCACTGAATCTCCTTATGTGGAGCCGAATGAAGAGGCCGTGGAGTGTTCTTTCTGGTCTTTGGAATTTGTAAATGCAGTTTTTGTCGCTGAAGCACAGAAAATTCCAAAACCGAAGCTATCCAAGAACACAAGGCTGGGGGTAAGAACCACCGTAGAAAAAGGCTGCAAGGCTGGAAAGGGTATTGGGAAATATCTTCAAGGGATGGCTCGAGCAATAGAAGTAAAAGGAAAGAAGGATCGATTTGGCCAAGGATATCTTCCGAAGGCCCATGAGAAAAGAAGACAAGTTTAAAAGAACCGAAAAAAGAGGATGTCCCGTCTTACGGGTATGGATATTGAGTGGAAGCCTATGACATTCCCACCTATCCTTCACAACTTCCGCTCAGCCGGTTCTCTACTCGGAGAAAAGAATTTTGATGATGTGCTTGTAATGATAGAGAAAGCTTTCAAGAGATTCTAAGTGAATAATGATGAGCAGATGTATGATGTGGAGATCTGCACGACCGAGAAAGACAGGATTGAAAGAGAGAGTACTAGCTGGATGGTGCGACCTTATCCACCAGGATATAGACTAACCAACTGGAGTGCGACTGAGTTGCCCATAGTCTTTAAGTCTATTCCAAAGTAATACTTTTAAAAAGCAATCTTAATTATCTTTACCCAGAGATATTAAGAGTTTTTTCTATAATGGGCTTTTTAAACATTTTCATTCAATAAATAACAAGCACAATGCATTATACAATATTGATGTGTCCATATTCTTTCATTTTTGTTATTTATTTTGTTTTCTATATATATTTTCCTATATTGTTTTTTCTCCACCTATTTACAGGTGTACGGATGCGGAATATGAGGACCCTCCTGTCAGTAATTCTGAAATTGATTTTGAAAGACCCATTTGCACGGGTGATTTTGAGGCTAATGAAGATACTGAGGATTATGGTCTACCTCCAGATCTATTGAGGAAAATAGAACAAGAAGAAAAGCAAGTACTTCCTCATAAGGAGTTATTGGAAACAATAAATCTAGGAAATGGTGAAGAGATAAAAGAAGTCAAAATTGGAACTTCATTGTCACCATCAATAAAAGGTGAATTGATGGCTTTGCTCCAAGAGTATGTGGATGTATTTGCATGGTCTTACCAAGATATGCCAGGGTTAGATCCGGATATTGTGGTTCATAAGCTCCCTTTGAGGCCAGAGTGCAAGCCAATTCAGCAAAAATTGAGAAGAATAAGGCCTGATATGCTGTTAAAGATAAAAGAGAAGGTGAAGAAACAATTTGATGCTGGATTCCTAGAGGTGGCAAAATATCCAGAATGGGTGGCAAATATTGTTCCAGTACCGAAGAAGGATGGCAAGGTGCAGATATGCGTTGATTATCAAGATTTGAACAAGGCCAGCCCTAAAGATAATTTCCCTTTGCCTCATATTGATACTCTGGTGGATAATACAGCGAAGAGTTCTTTTTTTCTTTTATGGACGGATTCTCAGGATAAAATCAGATCAAGATGGCACCGAAAGATATAGAGAAAACCATATTTGTTACAATATGGGGAACCTTCTGCTACAAAGTAATGCCATTTGGATTGAAGAATGCTGGGGCAACATACCAGAGAGCCATGGTGACCTTGTTTCATGATATGAGGTCTACGTTGATGATATGATCGCAAAGTCGCAAGGAGAAGAGAAGCATATTGCTAATCTTAAGAAGCTCTTTGAACGATTAAGGAAATTTAGACTCAAGCTAAATCCAGCAAAATGCACTTTTGGAGTCACCTCGGGGAAGTTGTTGGGTTTTGTCGTCAGTAAAATAGGAATTGAGATTGACCCAGATAAAGTGAAGGCCATTCAGAATATGCCACCACCTCGCACTCAAAAGGAAGTAAGAGGCTTTCTAGGGAGATTGAATTATATTGCTCGGTTTATTTCATAGTTGACCGACAAATGTGATCCAATATTTAAGTTACTTCGAAAACGTGATCCAGGAGAATGGGATGAAGGGTGTGAGATTGCTTTTGAAAAAGTTAAGCATTATCTGTCAAACCCACCAGTATTAATGCCACCTATCCCTGATAAACCAATGATACTGTATTTATTAGTATTTGAAAGATCCATGGGTTGTGTTTTGGGCAGCTTTATGAAACTGGAAAGAAAGAACAGGCAGTTTACTACCTCAGCAAGAAGTTCACAGATTATGAGTTGAAATATTCATCGGTAGAAAAGTTGTGTTGCGCCTTAGCTTGGACTGCTCGAAGACTTAGACAGTATATGTTGTATCACACAACGTGGCTGATTGCCAAGCTGGATCCAGTCAAGTACATGTTGGAAGCACCTTCTTTGTCAGGGAAGACAGTAAGATGGCAGGTTTTATTGTCAGAATACGACATTGTATATGTAAGTCAAAAAGCTATCAAGGGCAGTGCAGTGGCTGAATTCTTAGCAAGTCGGGCAGTGGAAGATTATGAGCCGTTGAACTTTGACTTCCCAGATGAGGATTTGATGTATGTGTCGCAAGCAGATGAGATTCCCTTGAAGAAGAAAGTATGGAAAATGTACTTCGATGGCGCATCTAATGCCATGGGGCATGGAATCGGGGCAGTGCTTATATCCCCAGAAGAAGATTATTATCCTTTCACTGCTAGATTGGATTTTGATTGTACAACAATACTGCCGAGTATGAAGCATGTACTATGGGCCTTCGTGCTGTAGTGGACAGAAAGATCAAAGTATTGGAAGTTTACGGAGACTCAGTCTTAGTGATTTACCAGTTACGAGGAGAATAGGAAACCCGAGATACAAAGCTAATCCGATACCGAGAACTCATACTGAGTTTATTAGAGGAGTTTGAAGAAGTGAATTTCAACTACTTTCCTCGAGAAGAAAACCGGATGGCGGATGCTCTGGCTACTTTGTCATCAATGTTTAAAGTGAATGAAGGGGCGAAAGTTGTGCCGATCAAGATGAGCATATATGAGTCTCCTGCCCACTGTTTGAGTATCGAAGAAGAAGTAGATGGTCTCCCTTGGTATAATGACATCTTGCAGTACATCAAGAGTCAACAGTATCCAGAACAAGCAACAGAGAATGACAAGAGGACTCTGAGAAGGTTAGCAATGGGTTTTGTTCTAGATGGAGAGATTCTCTACAAGAAAGGGAAAGATCAAGTCCTATTGAGATGTGTCGGGTCTGTCGAAGCTCTAAGAATCATAGAAGAGGTCCATGAAAGGATATGTGGCACCCATGCTAATGGTCACATGCTTGCCAAACAAATTATGAGGGTGAAAAAAGGGTACTATTGGCTGACGATGGAAGGAGATTGTATCAGTTATTCTCGGAAGTGTTATAAATGCCAGATTTATGCAGATAAGATTCATGTGTCGCCATCGCCTTTACATGTCATGACTGCACCATGGCTTTTTTCAATGTGGGGAATGGATATGATCGGGCCTATTACCCCGAAAGCTTCAAATGGACATCGTTTCATCTTGGTGGCCATAGATTATTTCACAAAGTGGGTAGAACCTGCTTCTTATACAATTGTAACAAAGTCGGTGGTATGCCGATTCATCAAGAAAGAAATCATATGCCGTTATGGGTTGCCAGCAAGAACTATTTCGGATAATGCTCTCAATTTGAACAATAAGATGATGAGAGAAGTGTGTACTCAATTCAAGATCACACATCATAATTCGGCACCTTACCGTCCGAAGATGAATGACGCAGTAGAAGCAGCTAACAAGAACATCAAGAAGATTGTCGAGAAGATGACCAATGTGTACAAAGATTGGCATGAGATCCTGCCTTTTGCTCTTCATGCATATCGTACTTCGGTCCGCACATCTACAGGAGTAACACCATTTTCTTTGGTATACGGGATGGAAGCAGTGCTACCTATTGAAGTTGAGATCCCTTCACTTCGGGTTTTGATGGAAGTTGACCTAGAGAAAGCAGAATGGGTTAGAGCACGTTATGAACAATTGAATCTCATCGAGGAAAAAAGACTGAAAGCAATTTGTCATGGGCAGTTGTATCAGAAAAGGATGATTTGATCCCACAACAAGAAAGTTCGTCCCAGACAGTTCCGAGAGGGGGAGTTGGTATTGGGGAAAATTCTCCCTATAGTGAAGGACCTGAGAGGAAAATGGGCTCCAAATTGGGAAGGACCCTATGTGGTAAAAAGAGCTTTTTCTGGAGGAGCATTGATTCTAACTCGGATGGACGGAGATGATTTTAGACATCCCGTGAATGCTGATGAACTGAAGAAGTATTATGCTTAAAAAAAAAATGTGTGATGCTGTGCACATGAAAATTCGAATGATTCCAAGTGTAAAAATACAAATTCTATATATCTATTTCCCCTGAGAATTGCTTTTCAAAGAGAATATTTATGCTTGATATGATGAATGGTCGTTTTTCATATTCCTTCCACTAAGAAAAAATTATCCTTAGTCACCCCTTTGAGCCTTAAGAATTATTTCTTTCTTTAAAACCTTGATCAAGGATCACCCTCTACACTGGAGGGCAAATAAGTGGAAAGATAATCAAAAAAAAAAAGTCATCAGAAAATGTGGCAAATGAAACCAACAAAGCAAAAAAGAAAAGAAAGTCCAAAAAGGGACAAATGTTTCAAGAATGATTTCTCCTCAGGAAGTGATCCTTGATCCAATCACCCTTAAACACATTTTCGGCCTATTTATCCTTTCTTTCTTTCTAAACCTAAACCTTGGCCTACATTACATGCTTTAAAAGCCCATTTTGATCAAGCATGGATATTTAATTTGAAAAGTTATTCTCAGAATCCATCCCATCTTTTGAATTAATATTTTTACCTTGGAAGCATTTAGAATTCTCAAATGCATGGTAGAATACAAAGAAAAAATGGAAATAAAAACAATGAAAATGAGAGGTTTAAGCCGAAAACCCGCAAAGGGCGACTTAATACCGAACGGAAGACACTTGAGTTGAAAACCTACAAAAGGCGGCTCAAGTACTATCAAAGTTTGAATCAATGCTCCGTGTAAAGGGGGAGAAAGTATCTGACAATCAGAGAAAAGGGGAACAACTCAGTCTGATGTAACTACAGAAGCTAAGAGATTACCCAAGGGAATTATTCGTTCAAGAGAAATTTCAGATGGTTTGAAAAAGGAGGGGTCCAAGATATTCTGCATCTGGGGCATCTATAGCCTATAACCTTATATTGTTTCTTATATCCTTGATATTTATTTTTATCATTTTAAAACATTTCTTGCAATAAATTCTTGTTATCCTTTTCATGACAATTTTTTGATTGATTCATATTCTCTTTCATATACTTTTGAGATGCATTACGGTTGTTATTAAATTGAATGATGATTAGTAATAAAAATCTTTAAATAAAGGGATTTCAAAGTGTTACTAAGGATAGATTTAAATCTTGGGAAAGGTTTGAAAAGTTCACCAAGAAAAGAAAACAGTGAACGTGGTGGAGACTCTGTCGCAAAATCAGAAAATCTGTGAACGTCAGAGAGAGACAGAAGCTGAGACTGTTTGACAAGATATCTTGAGTGAAGAATTCCTTAAGTGGGGCATCAATGAACAATTGAAGACTCTGTCCTGAAGTCATATAATCTGTAAACCTCAAGGAAACCATGGATTAGAAAATATGGCATAATCATTCGATTGCATTTATTTTAGGGAGTTTGCAAAAGCATGGCATTCTCATCATTGCATTTAGCTAACAGTACAGAAATCAGGGAAACTTGAACTTCCTCAAAGAGAACTTGTTTTGCTTCTCAAAAGATTCAGACTCCGAGACCGCCATCGAGGTATTTCCTTCTGTTTTAAATCAAATTCATTTTGTTTATCAGACGAGTCGAGCCTTGAGACTATCGTCAAGGTATTTCCTTTTGTTTTAAATCGAATTCATTCTGTTTTATCAAATGAGTCGAGCCTTGAGACTATCGTCGAGGTATTTCCTTTTCTTTTAAATTGAATTCATTTTGTTTTATCAAATGAGTCGAGCCTTGGGACCACCGTCGAGGTATTTCCTTTTGTTTTAAATCGAATTCATTCTGTTTTATCAAATGAGTCGAGCCTTGAGACTATCGTCGAGGTATTTCCTTTTGTTTTAAATCGAATTCATTCTGTTTTATCAAATGAGTCGAGCCTTGGGACCACCGTTGAGGTATTTCCTTTTGTTTTAAATCGAATTCATTCTGTTTTATCAAATGAGTTAAGCCTTGAGACTATCGTCGAGGTATTTCCTTTTGTTTTAAATCGAATTCATTCTGTTTTATCAAATGAGTCGAGCCTTAGGACCACCGTCGAGGTATTTCCTTTTGTTTTAAATCGAATTCATTCTGTTTTATCAAATGAGTTGAGCCTTGAGACCTCCGTCGAGGTATTCCTTTCTGTTTTAAATCGAATTCATTCTGTTTTATCAAATGAGTCGAACCTGAGACCGTCGTCAAGGTGTTTTCAAACCAGTTTTTAAATACCTACGGGCACCATTTTAAGACCTCCGGGCACCTTTTTGAAGACCTCCGGGCACCATTTTAAGACCTTCGGATACCATTTTAAGACCTCCGGGCACCATTTTAAGACCTCCGAGCACCATTTTAAAGACCTCCGGGCACCATTTTAAGACCTCCGGGCACCATTTTAAAGACCTCCGGGCACCATTTTAAGACCTTCGGGCACCATTTTAAAGACCTCCGGGCACTATTTTAAAAACCTCCGGCACCATGTTAAAGACCTCCTGGCACCATTTTAAGACCTTCTGGCACCATTTTAAAGACCTCCGGGCACTATTTTAAGACCTCCGGGCACCATTTTAAGACCTCCGGGCACCATTTTAAGACCTTCGGGCACCATTTTAAAGACCTCTGGGCACTATTTTAAAGACCTTCGGGCACCATTTTAAGACCTCTGGGCACTATTTTAAGACCTTCGGGCACCATTTTAAGACCTCCGGGCACCATTTTAAAGACCTCCGGGCACCATTTTAAGACCTCCGAGCACCATTTTAAAGACCTCTGGGCACTATTTTAAGACCTCCGGGCACCTTTTTAAAGACCTCCGGGCACCATTTTAAAGACCTCCGAGCACCATTTTAAAGACCTTCGGGCACCATTTTAAGACCTCCAGGCACCATTTTAAGACCTCCGGGCCCTATTTTAAGACCTCCGGGCACCATTTTAAAGACCTTCGGACACAATTTTTTCTTTTCTTGCAAATCGAATTCGTTTCCTTAAGACGGGTCGAGCCTTGATTAGTCAGGGAATTCAATTTAAGGACAAAATCTTCAATTTACTGTTTAAAAAAAAAAACAAAGGAAAAATGAGAAATGAAAAAAGGAAAAAAGAAAAAAAATAGAAAATGAAAAATAGAAAATGATAAATGATAAAACGATAAAAGAATGAAAAAAGAAATTCCCTTTCCCTTTCCTTCACATGTGATGTCACTGACCGTACAAAATTAGTTTCGGTTTATCTTTGCCTGATTCCTGATTCTCAGCAATAGCCAAAAAGGGGCAGTTGTAGACACCTAATTTTGTCCGGACCACTAAATAGGTATGTTTTCTTCCTATATTGATGTTTTCGAGTGTAAAAAGACTTTTTTTCACCCTGCAGGTGGTACTCCGAGACTTAGTTTAAGAGGGTGAGCATAAAAATCAAACTTGAAAAGGTCAACCTCGAAAAAAGTCAACCCCAGAAAGTCAACTAATGAAAAAGTCAACCCATTTTCAAAATCAAGATTTTAAGTTCAATTGAAAAATGGCAAAAGAATTTTGATAATCCGAGGTCTACATTGAAAGATATGGAGTTCGGAAGTTGGGATTTGGAGATTCAGTAGAAGGGAAACCCTAATCCGAAAATTTTGGGGAAAAGTGCTTAAACGATCAAATTGGTCAAAATTGAAGGTTACAAATGAAAGATAAGCACTAACTACGGGTAATGGAGAAGTCACTTGCAAGAAAAACCGAAAGAAAAGTCAATCCGGGAGAAAATCGAGAATTAGGGTTTTTAGTGGATTTCGATGAAATTGGGAAGAATCACAGAAATGGCCTGACTTGGTAAGACCAAAGCCCCCACTGGATGAGGAATGATTAAAAAGGATAGCCCAAGGCTCAGCTTGAAGAAAATCTGAAAATCTGAAAATCGGACTTGTTTTGAGCAAAACCGGGTTTCAAAGGCAAAAGGGCAAAATTGGAAAATTTGGGAAAAATAGCAAATGGACTCCAAAAATTCTGAAAATTTGTCAATATAATTCTTAAATCATTTGGAAGAGTTTGGTAAAATAAAATCTTGATTCGGAGTTCGTTTGCAAAATGGCCAAATCCCGGGCTTCTAATGTAGTAATTCAAAAAGAAAAATCTCGGAAAAATAGTAAATGAGCTCCAAATCTTTTGAAATTTTGCAAATGTCATTTTTAAATTATTTTGAAGAGATTGGAAAAAGAAAATCTTGATTCGGAGTTCGTTTCCAAAATGGCCAAATCCCGGCCCTGCTATGCAATAATTCAAAAAGATAAATCCCGAAAAAATAGCAAATGGACTCCAAAAATTTTGAAATTTTGCAAATCTCATTTTTAAGTTATTTGGAAGATATTGGCAAAATCAAATCTTGATTCGGAGTTCGTTTGCAAAATGGCCAAATCTCGGGCCTCCTATGTAGTAATTCAAGCCGATAAATCCCGAAAAAATACCAAATGAGCTCCAACAATTATGAAAACTTCAAGATCACATTTTTAAATTATTTGGAAGAGATTGGTGAAGAAAAATCTTGATTTGGAGCTCGTTTAAAAAATGGTAAAATGTTGGGGCATAAAAGGGCATTTTTGGAAGAAAAATCCAAATAAATAGCAAACGGACTCGGATAATTTTGAAAACTTCCAGAACTCAATATTCTATTATTTTGGAAGTGTTAAAAAATAAAAATTGAATTTTTAGTCCGTTTGATAATTATTTGCATCCGGGGGGCAAAACGGTCATTTCATCCCTGCAACCGAAAAGGGCTTCTTTGGGCCTTTCAAAAAATCAGAGTTGGGCTGGAAAAGAGAAGTGCTGGCCTGCCCAGGCCCAAAGGAAGGAAGAAGCTTCTGATTTTTCAATCAAATGGCTAAAAATCAAGATTTAGTTAGAGATTCTCTTTATCAAGCCATGGTGATTAAGCCACATAGGCCAAAAGAGATGTCAACATTATTCTTGAACAGCTGTAATTTGAGAGAGCTGAGATGCTAATCTAAAGGTGGTAATTTCATGATTTTTCACCTTGAATTATTAGCCATTTGATGGAAAATTGGTTACAAAAAAATGACAACACCTTGTGGGAATATTAGGGGTTTCGGCCAGCACTTGTTGGGAGGCAGAAAATTCATTTTTTCATTTCCTTTTGCTGAGTTCTTTTGGTATTTACTTAGTCTTTTCTCTCCTTGGTTGGTAGCAAAAAAGAAAAGTTTAGAAAAGAAAGGAAAGTTTGAAGAGATAAAGCTTGAAAGATAGCTTCTTGAGGTTGCTCTTGAGCACCAAGTCTTGCACTTTCTTGATTTTCCATTCTTGTTTTTGCTATTTTGATTTCTATTTGGTGAGTTTCCATTTTAAATAAATGTTTTCTATTGTTCTTCTTAAGTTCTTCCTTCATCTATTCCTTAAATATGTTTTTTACAATTTTTTTTTATATTATACTCACCATGGCCAAATAGCCTACATTATTTATTTAAGTTGCTGTTTTGGTTTATTTTATCATATTGTTTATGTTATTTTCTTTGATTTTGATGTTTTAAATGTTATTTTACTTCATATTCTTGAGTTATATTTTAATTTGGTTACTTTGTTTGTTGCCATTTATGTTTTAAATATCATGTTTTTGCATTTTTAATTTTCTGTTTTCATGATGTTTAAATTTGAGCATGTTTTAGATTTAGTATATCAAGTGTTTGTGAAAATGCTTGTGTGGTCTTTGCATGATTTGAGTTTTATATCTTAGTTGAGCATGTTTTAGATTTAGTATATTAAGTGTTTGTGAAAATGCTTGCGTGGTTTTTGCATAATTTAAGTGTTATATTTTAGTTGAGCATGTTAGTATACCAAGTGTTTGTGAAAATGCCATGCTTGTTGGAGCTTGAGGCCATTTGGCTACTCCATGTGTTTTGCATTGTGTGTTGCATTTTTGCCATGTTAGTTGGTAGGTTTTCGCATTTGTATGACATTTGATTTAGTTGAGCATGTTAGTATACCAAGTGTTTGTGAAAATGCCATGTTTGCTAGTCACATTATTCCATTCGGCCACCCTTGGAATTTTTGCATTTTATGTGCATTCTTGCCATGTTTGTTGATAGGTTAGCATTTGCATGATATTTGATTGAGTTTTTGGTTTAAGCATGCTTTGTCTTTGTGAAAATGCCATGCATATTATAGTTATTAAGTTAGGTTTATTTGCCATGCATGTTCATGCATTTTAGGCCTAGGTTGCATTAAATGCCATGCAAGTTCATTTAGGTCTAGGTCACTTTATGAATGCCATGCATTTTTTCATGACATTTAGGTTTAAATCCATGCATTATGTTTGCTGCATTGTTTCATGCATTTCATGTTCATGCCACTTGAATAATGACTTGAGCCAATTAATGGTTCAAAGTCATGCTCTCTTGAGCACACTTGTGGAAAATTAAAGTTTGTCAAATTGATTATTCTACCTTTGTGATTTTTTTTACTTAGCCAATTTTTATCTAACTTTCAAAAAGTCCTAGCTACTATTTGTGAGTCATTTTGTGAGTCTTAAATATTTTTACTTTGATTTTTAAATGATTTTATCAAAGGCAAAAATGTATTTTGGCAAAACAGTTTTTTCACCCAGTTTTCGTACTTTTCAGATTTTTCTGGGCATTCGTCTTTAATCAGAAAATTAAGCCAATTTGTTCCCGTGTATTTTTATATGTCCTAAGTCTCCAATATTTTTTTCAAAAGTTTTTTGAATTTTTAAAAATAGGATAAAAAATCGTGGCTCAAAACTGGACAGTGGAGTCATAATTGAATTTAAAGAAAAATCATTTTTATGTTTTGGTTAAGTTACTTAGAGTGGGCTGATTAGGAGGGTTAGCTACTGACTTAGGTTAGTTTCTAAGCCTTTTAAACTCTAAAAATGGTTTTTCAAATCTCGGGTTAAGGGTAGTCAAGTCCGGATTTTTAAACTTAGCAAAATTAGAGCCATTTAAAAAAGGATTTAGCCCAGTTTTTATTTTTAATTCAAGCTTTTCAAAATTGTTTTCAAACAATCAAAAAGTATTTTGGTTTTAGAATATTTAATTTGACATATTTTCCTAAGGTAGCCGGATATATTTTTTAGATATACGGATTTCCTTAATTAAAGGAAAAAATACATTTCATGCATTGCATTTTTCATATTCATGCATTTTATATAATATGTGATTCTTGCTATGATAATTTCTATGGTATTATTATAATTTTGTATTATGTTATATTGTTTATTATATGATTTGGAATATTTCATGATATCCTATGCTTTTTATTTAGTTATTTGTTTGGTCATATTATTTAGCATATACTATGTTCATGCATTATTATTTTCATTTTTATTTTCATGCATATTATATGATAGCATTATTTCATATTCCATCTCATTTAATTTATATGCCATATCATTCATGTTTGCCATGTCATTTAAATTATTTCATTTCCTATAGAATATGTTATGTTACTTAGGTTATTTTATTTCATTTAGAAAATATCATGTTACTTAGGTTATTTCATTTCATATAGAATATGTTATGTTACTTAGGTTATTTTATTTCATTTAGAAAATATCATGTTACTTCGGTTATTTCATTTCATATAGAATATGTTATGTTACTTAGGTTATTTTATTTCATTTAGAATATCATATGACTTAGGATATTGCATCTCATATAGAATATACTATGTTACCTAGGTCATTTCATTTTATTTATAATATGTCATATAACTTAGGATATTTTATTTCATTTAGAATATGCTAAGGCATTTATTTCATTTCATTTAGAATATGCTAAGGCATTTACATTATATCATATCATTTAGGAAGCATTATATTATTTAGATTTTGCTATGTCATTTTATTTATGTCATGCATATACATATTCATATCTTTTAAAATGTTTTCAAAAGGATAATGATTTTTTCAATAAAAAATAAAGATATTCCCAAGTTAAAATAATTCATGAGTTCTCTACAGGGTTTGCTGGACGGAATATCATCAATTATCATTAATAAAGGAATATCTTTCTTTCAAAAAAAGAGAATGATTCGGAAAGTTTTCCAAAACTAATAAAAATTTCTATATTTTGCCACATTTGTTGGGGAATATAGGAAAATTTTGAATTTATAAATTCCGGATCATTTTCAATAAAAAATGAATTATTTTTCTTTAAATTGGGAATTAACTTGAAATACTAAATTTAAAACCACTTTTTACCGAGACTTGAGATAACACACGATTAATAAGGTACCGATTTATACGGGCGTTGTGGGGGTGTGATAACTCGTATAATTATATAGTTTTTAGTTATGTTTTATTATTGTTTTGTGTCAAATACGAGTTATTATTGCTTAGTATAATCGTGTTTATGATTTTTTATATTTTTATGTAATTTGGTGTTTTTCACGAGTTTCTTTGAGTGATTTCAGATTACTAGGTTAAATCAACAATTAAGGGCAAATTCAATTCAGTTCCAGTTCCGACACCTTTTGCCATATCAGCTATATCTGGAGTTTCACTGAAGCAATAAGGCTGAAATTTTAACCGTGCAAAGTTAAGAGGCATATCTAACTTGTTTTGGTATTTTGCAATGACGTCTGTGCTAACCTGTTTTGGTATTTTGCCCATATCTTCGGATCCACATCAGCAAATGAGCTGATTCCAACGGCTATGGATCACTAACTGATAGGGGAACATTTTTCTAGAAGACCATGTGATCAAATCAAGCTTC
This sequence comes from Fremontodendron californicum, assembly GCA_030761205.1. Classification (NCBI taxonomy): domain Eukaryota; kingdom Viridiplantae; phylum Streptophyta; class Magnoliopsida; order Malvales; family Malvaceae; genus Fremontodendron; species Fremontodendron californicum. The sequence goes on from JAULJL010000037.1 coordinate 10,768,785, forward strand.
CAATATTGACAAAATCGACCATCAAGTTGGCTGATCAAAATTGTCATACAATATGACGAAAATTGTTAGAAAAATGCACCCACCTATTATACCTACCTTTGAAATTTGTAAAGCTTGTCTCTTGTCATTTAGCCCTCCAAAATGTGTATAAATAGAGGGCCTTGGATGATTGTAGAGGATCATATTGTACATTGGTAGGATATTAGCCATTGTAATAAAATTCTCTAAGTTTTCTTCTTCTTTCTTCTTTCTTTTCTCTAGTTTTCTTTTTCTTTATTTTCTTCTTTTTCTTTCTTTCTTTTATTTCCTTCTTAGATTCTCTTTAATTTTATGTTTATGTTTACAATGCCTATGCTAGGCTAAACTTCTATTTGGTTAAGGGTGATTTCAAAGCCCTAGACATGTTTTGTGATTGATTTTTAGATTCTATCTATCATTAATTTTCTATCAAAGTTGCTTATGTTCTTCTACAAGAATTGTTCATGATGTTGTCTTGATTTATTTAGGTGTACAACTAGATAGATCTTGATAATTATCTATTGCTAGTTTAGGAATCTTGATCCGTGTAATTGTCTTGATTTCCTATTCATAAGTGGCAATTTGTGATTAATGATTATGGTCAAGTTTTCAATAATTGCAAAGTGGAACATAACCTAAGTTGAACAATCCGAGCTTATGTGTTTGTTGCTTAGATCAACCTATCTTTCTCATCATAAAGCTGCCATTAAATTGAATTTAGAGAGCTTATTCTAGGTTGTTTAATGGTTAGAGATTAAATAGAGAGCTTGTTCTATTTAACGACAAACTAAGGAAAGATTGGGATAACAGAGCTTGTTGTTATCTACGGTTGTTAACTTTGATAGTTGGTTGATATTGATAGATCTGAAATTGATTCTTAATGATGTCTAGTGGTGGAGAATGAAACCTTAACCATATTTTTCATATTTGATTCTTCTTACTTACTTGTTTTCTTACTTTTAGTTTGCTTATTTTTAAAAGTATATTTATTTTTATTGGCTGGTTATACCGCCTAATTTGTATATTAACTTTGTTTTATTTTTATTGGCTGCTTATACCGCCTAATTTAGTATATATATTTTTATTGGCTGGTTATACCGCCTAATTTAGTATATATATTTTTATTGGCTGGTTATACCGCCTTGCATCTTATTCTTATTACTTATTTTAGTTTAAATCTGGCTTCAAAAACCCCTTTTCTTTTATTGTTTTCTTTGAACGTAAGTTATAAACTAATAACTCATAGATTAAAACCCAATCCCTGAGGACTCGACCCTTGCTAATCATTATACTTACAATTGATCTTTTTAGTGCAAGGTTAAATAAGATACACTCTTTTGGGTGCACCAAATTTTTGGCGCCGTTGCCGGGGATTGCTTTCTTTAGTTTATTTGTTACTTGGTTTATTCTTATTTTCAGTTCTAATTAGTTTTATTTTCTTGTACATACAAGTTTTTCTTATCAAATTTTCAAAAAATAAAAAATAAAAAAAACGATGGAATTGAGCAATCTAACACGTGAAGAGTTGGTGGCATACATGAACATGGAGAATCAACAAGCCAATCTCACTTCATCAGTTCAACAATTGGCCATGGGAGGATGTCAAGGCCATCAATGGTTCCAAGACCAACCGCATGATCATTACTCCAACACTTACCATGAGGGATGGTGGGATCATACTAATTATGGCTACTCGAAAAATTACCAAGAAGTAGATCCTTATGCCAATTACACTCATCCATCTAGCTTCAATCAATCATGGTCTCAAGAACCAGATCTTTTTCAACCACCACATATGACTCAAAACTCAGGTACTTCTTTAGAAGATCTTGTACATTCTCTTGTTACTGATACTTTGCAATTTCAACAGGAAACAAGGGCAAGCATCCAGAGTTTGGAAAGGCAAATGAGCCTATTGGCTAGTAGTATGGTGGGAATGGTAGCACAAAGATCTGAAGAACTCCCAGCCCAAACGATGATTAACCCAAAGGAGAATGCTACTATTGTGACCTTGAAGAATGAGGAACAAGATGAGGATGAGACAAAATTAGAGATGGATTCTATTCTTAAGGATAATGAAGCCACAAATCCAAATAAGAGTATTTCGGCACCTGAGGTAACGTTTAAGATTCCAATTTTTACTAATGTTTTTTCTCCACCTTTCCCTAGTAGATTCGCAAAGTTCAAAGAGGAGGAACATGAACAAAACATGCTGGAAACCTTAAACAGTTTGTTTGTGGATGCCATTCAACAAGTACCAACATATGCTCCATTCCTCGATGAGATATGCACCACAAAGGATGATGGAATAATACTTGTAATGGAGAATGCATCCAGTTTTGTGCAAAGAAAGCTTCCTATCAAACGCTCAAATTTGGGAAGTTTCATGTATGAGCCTAACAAGCCTAAAAAGCCAAGAAGGGGAATTGGCTAGGCTGAAAACAATCAATCAAGTGCTAATTGGGAGAGGCAGCCTAATTAGTGAAAGCATTGCCAAACTGCCATCCTCAGATTTGCTCTCTTTTTCTTTATCTTTTTCTTATGTTTCTTTGTTAATTGTGTTTAGTGTTTTTAAGTTCATTTAGGCTGCATAAGTTTATTTTGTTTATTAGTTCTTTTCACTTACACATGATTCTTTCATTTGGGTTAATAGCATTACATTAATGACAATGTAAGAATTATGTGTGGGGGGAAGAATTTAGGAGTTTATTTTTGAGTCTTTTTATGCTGTTTTTCTTTCTGATCCTTGTTTTGAAAATAACTAGATGTAAATATAATTTTTTTTTAACCCTGGTTAAATGGCGGATAACGGTACTCCGTGATTATTTAAATCGGTTCCATCAGCTACCCACAAAACTGATATTGTATATAAATTTCTCTTCCAATTTCTCTTTCAATTTTTTTCATTTTTTTTTCAGGATGGATGATATTCTCACAAGATTGCAGAAACGATTTCCTCCTTTTCCTCGAAATATTTTACTGAAGCTTTACCAAGTTCGATTTGAAAGATTAAGAATGCTTATGCACAAAGGGATTCCTGGAGACATACGTTGGATAATTGAAGCCAAGGTACGTGAAGATGAATATCTTCCTATTTTGCATTTACCAGGTACAGGTAGAAGCACTTTTGCAAAGAAGCGACGAGCAAAGCGCATGAGTTCAAATTGCCACAAATGTGCACGATGGACGTGTAACGGTAAATGTCGTTCTATTGGGATTCCGTCCTCTAATCGAGATGATAAAATTGAATTCATTAAGGATGGACTGAGTAAGGAGAATTTGGGTAATATCCAACTTTCTCTTGAGACGCATCCTAGTGGAGACGTACAAAGAGAAATTCTTGATTTATGGCCGCAATTCCAAAGGGAATGGCAACATCTTGGGAATCTGATGTTAAAAGACCCTGTTTGCCAGCTTGTAAGAAAACTGGATGGGAAGCATATCCTCGACTCATAGAAGGCGTTTAAGCCGTTTCTGGACGTAAAACCAGAGGAAGATGTGAGCCACAATCACAACTACAATAAATAACTTCTCAGCTTTTGGTTTGATTTGCAATAACTTCATTTCGGTTTAATTTACGTGTTGTTCGATTTGTGTAATTATTCTCATTTTTTTTATTGGTCTTTTACGGTTGATTTTTCTTCTCTTTTTGATTTTCTTCCTGAAATCACGCAAAAATCTTTTGTTAGGTTAACATTTTCTTCTGACAGGTCAAATACACTTTCGGCGACATTATTACTCTTGTCTGATTCACTACTCAGTCCTCTATATATTACACCATGTACTCATTCTCTTTCAGGCACTCGAAAAAAAAAATGGAAAGTACTTCGTCCCAGCGCATTAAAAAATTTTGTGTCTTTGGAGGTGCTTATCCTGGGAAAAATAACATATTTGCTGATGAAGCCATAAGAGTTGGAGTAATACTTGCCCAACAAAAGATCCAGTTGATTTATGGAGGTGGTAGTACGGGTTTAATGGGAGCAGTCGCTACAGCAGCACACGCCGGAGGAAGTCCAGTTCTAGGAATCGTGCCAAAACTATTCACAGATTTTTGTGGACCTACCTTGGGTAAGGAAATACAAGTCTGGAGTATCCCTGAACGGATAACAATCATGTACCATTCTGCCGATGCATTCATTGCTTTACCAGGAGGTCTGGGTACATTGGAAGAAATAGCTTGCGTGGCTTCTTGGTCATCTTTGGTCACAAATAAGAAACCCATTGGTTTGCTTAATATTAATGGTTATTTTAGTAATTTGCTTTCATATTTAGATAATGCTGTGGATAATGGATTCATGTTTTCAGAGGCAAGGAGAACCATAATTTCTGCTACAACCATTGAAGATTTACTCAAAAAGCTCCAAGCTTATGAGTGTTTATATGCTACGGTTGTTTCGCAAACGCTCGGAAAAAGAAAAAGAGATATGGACGAGCAAAGAGTGGATTGCACTTTGTCTATGTGACATTATCTAACATTTTGCTTGTTGTGTCTCAGTTATAATAAGTGGTTAGCAACCTCTGCAGGTAATATCTCCTAAATTCTACCTTTAAAATTTGACATTGGGGACAATGTCATATTTTAGTAGGGGGTAAGGGACATATTTTGCTAATTTAAAAAAAAAAAAAGTTTGTTGTGTTTTAAGCAATTTAGAAGTATTCATTCTGAACAAGGTCTGAGTAAGGGAGACTTGAGACATACCTTGTCAGTTTGATTTTAATCTTTTTATGTTTACTTGTTAATTTTTGTTTAATATTTTAGGATTGTTTAGGTTGCATGAGTTTGTTTTGTTTTGAGTCTTAGTTGTTCCTATTCTTATATTATTAGTTCTTTTCTCTTGCACATGATTCTTTCATTTGGGTTAATAGACTTACATTGAGGACAATGTAAGAATTAAGTGTGGGGGGAATGATTTAGGATTTCTTTTATTTTTGTCTACTTTTTTTTTTATGAGTCTTTATTATTATTATTATTTTTAGTGTGTTTTAGTTCCTTTTTAATACAATGATGAGATATGAATTGCATAAGTCTAAAACAGATTTATTAGTGAGAAGATTTTCATGAGAATTGAGCTTGATGTCAACCTTTTTATGAGCCAATGTTAATATGATATGTTGATTGAGAAAGAAGCATGTTTAGACTTAATCTGACTTGTATAATCATCCTTGTGAGTTTTTGAGCCTATAATGATTGATGCATTATACAAATCAATCTAATTTCTTTCTTGAGTGCTCTTATGATTACATGATTCTCTAGAACTTGCTTTAAACCGTTTGAGACTATATTGATACATGTGACAACATGAATATGATAGAGGCATTAGGATTATAACCAGAGCCAAACAGCCATCCATTATTAATGTTCTAAGAGAACATCCCCACTAGTGAGCCAATTTGAGCCTACATTAAATATGATGTTTTATTGGTAACCACAACTTACACCTAGCCTAAATATACTTATATCCTTACCCTTGTTCTAAAGATGGATTATATATTTTGAGACATATTGCAAAAAAAACAAGGGATATTTTTAGTTAAAAATTTGGGTTAGAAACAAGAAATAAGTGTGGGGGGAAAAGAAAAGAAAAGTCAAGAGAAAAAGAAATGGAATACTGGCAAATACATTCCTATGTAAAAAAAATATATATATATGAATCATCTCTTGAATTTGTGGAAAAAGAAAAAGATGTTACAAAGTTGTTTAGAATGAAGAAAAGGCCCAACATGAATATCCGGCCTAGGTGACTATGTACTTGTAAAGAGTTTTGAGAAGTTTCTTTGTATGATCTTTTTATGTCTCTAAACTTTATGAACTCTTTGGAACCTTTGTGATATCTTTATCATTTTGTTCTTCAACCACATTACAAACCCCTTGGCCCCATTACAACCTTGATTAAAGACCTCTTGATTCATGAAGTTGTATGATCTAAATAGTGGAGAATAGGTGGACAAGCAAGAATATGGTAGAACTGTTTTCATGAGATTGATTGAGTGTAAACATTTCACCACTACTTTAAAGAGTGAAAATCATGAGGGTATCCCATGTGAGAAGTTGAGATTAAATTTGAACATGCACTATTTTGATTGAGATATGTTATGCTAATATTGGCTTAACTCAAACAATTTACATTCAAGCATGATTTTTTGTGAAATTCTTTAAGCTATTGATTAGTTTATAAGACTTGTTCAAATATTGTCTCTAATTTGTATTGAAAGGATTAGGAGTAAATATTTTTAGTATATGTAGTTTATTTATATTTTAGTTTTTCAATGTTTGTGGGTATCGTTCTAGTAAACCCTCACGAGACTAAACTCGTCCACTAGGGACACCTAGGGGTTTAAAGGCTTGTGTCACATGCTAAGTGCCACCGTGATTTCCTACGAAAGTGGATTAGATTAGATTTTCTTATTTTATTTTTATTTGTTTTGCTCGAGGACTAGCAAAAAGCTAAGTGTGGGGGTGTGATAACTCGTATAATTATATAGTTTTTAGTTATGTTTTATTATTGTTTTGTGTCAAATACGAGTTATTATTGCTTAGTCTAATCGTGTTTATGATTTTTTATATTTTTATGTAATTTGGTGTTTTTCACGAGTTTCTTTGAGTGATTTCAGATTACTAGGTTAAATCAACAATTAAAGGCAAATTTAGTTCAGTTCCAGTTCCGACACCTTTTTCCATATCAGCTATATCTGGAGTTTCACTGAAGCAATAAGGCTGAAATTTTAACCGTGCAAAGTTAAGAGGCATATCTAACTTTTTCATGTTTTACACTTCTTGAAACGGAGTCGTTTTCCCTAGCGAAATCGACCATCAAGTTGGCTGATGTGCAATGACGTCTGTGCTGACCTGTTTTGGTATTTTGCCCATATCTTCTGATCCACATCAGCAAATGAGCTGATTCCAACGGCTATGGATCACTAACTGGTAGGGGAACATTTTTCTAGAAGACCATGTGATCAGATCAAGCTTCCAATATTGAAAAAATCGACCATCAAGTTGGCTGATCAAAATTGTCATACAATATGGCGAAAATTGTTAGAAAAATGCACCCACCTATTATACCTACCTTTGAAATTTGTAAAGCTTGTCTCTTGTCATTTAGCCCTCCAAAATGTTTATAAATAGAGGGCCTTGGATGATTGTAGAGGATCATATTGTACATTGGTAGGATATTAGCCATTGTAATAAAATTCTCTAAGTTTTCTTCTTCTTTCTTTTCTCTAGTTTTCTTTTTCTTTATTTTCTTCTTCTTCTTTCTTTCTTTTATTTCCTTCTTAGATTCTTTTTAATTTTATGTTTATGTTTACAATGCCTATGCTAGGCTAAACTTCTATTTGGTTAAGGGTGATTTCAAAGCCCTAGACATGTTTTGTGATTGATTTTTAGATTCTATCTATCATTAATTTTCTATCAAAGTTGCTTATGTTCTTCTACAAGAATTGTTCATGATGTTGTCTTGATTTATTTAGGTGTACAACTAGATAGATCTTGATAATTATCTATTGCTAGTTTAGGAATCTTGATCCGTGTAATTGTCTTGATTTCCTATTCATAAGTGGCAATTTGTGATTAATGATTATGGTCAAGTTTTCAATAATTGCAAAGTGGAACATAACCTAAGTTGAACAATCCGAGCATATGTGTTTGTTGCTTAGATCAACCTATCTTTCTCATCATAAAGCTGCCATTAAATTGAATTTAGAGAGCTTATTCTAGGTTGTTTAATGGTTAGAGATTAAATAGAGAGCTTGTTCTATTTAACGACAAACTAAGGAAAGATTGGGATAACAGAGCTTGTTGTTATCTACGGTTGTTAACTTTGATAGTTGGTTGATATTGATAGATCTGAAATTGATTCTTAATGATGTCTAGTGGTGGAGAATGAAACCTTAACCATATTTTTCATATTTGATTCTTCTTACTTACTTGTTTTCTTACTTTTAGTTTGCTTATTTTTAAAAGTATATTTATTTTTATTGGCTGGTTATACCGCCTAATTGGTATATTAACTTTGTTTTATTTTTATTGGCTGCTTATACCGCCTAATTTAGTATATATATTTTTATTGGCTGGTTATACCGCCTAATTTAGTATATATATTTTTATTGGCTGGTTATACCGCCTTGCATCTTATTCTTATTATTTATTTTAGTTTAAATCTGGCTTCAAAAACCCCTTTTCTTTTATTGTTTTCATTGAACGTAAGTTATAAACTAATAACTCATAGATTAAAACCCAATCCCTGAGGACTCGACCCTTGCTAATCATTATACTTACAATTGATCTTTTTAGTGCAAGGTTAAATAAGATACACTCTTTTGGGTGCATCAGGGTGCTAATCCTTCCCCGCACGTAACCGACTCCCGAACCCGCTTCTTTGATTTCTCTGGTTTTAAAACGCAGACTTGAAATTTGTTTTTAAAATGTTTTAATTAATTTTTAGAATATTTTATAAAACCGGTTTTAATAGGTGGCCGATCACACCTAGCTAAAAAAGATTGGTGGCGACTCCATGTCTTTTTCAAGGTCATTTTCAAAACCTTCATTTTTTTAGAGGACTTAAGTCGACTTTTCCTCGATTTTTTTTAATGTCATGCTTAACGAATAATAAAGTCTTGCGATGAGACTCGTTATTTTTTAGGTTGCGACAGCTTTGCGACTCCACTGGGGACATTTTAGAGAGTCAGGCCTAGAATTATTCGTGTGTTATCTAAGTCTCGGTTTTGTTGGTTTAGTTGATATTTAATTTTAATTCCCATATTTTTTTTTAAAATAAAAGAGAATTTTGAAAATAAAAAAGTGTTTTAATACGTCCATATTCATGTGCATTCATATTATTATTTGTTCTCTGGTTATTTTGTTGCGTATATTTATATGTTTGTTTGACTGATGCTTTACATTGTTTTATTTTAGTAGGGTATTTAGAATAAGGGTTGCATAATAGGTGGTGACAGGTTTGTTTTGTTCCTCCGCACACACTGTATTTGCATTTGCATAACATGAATCCTCTACCCAGGTTTCGTCGTTTTAAGTGGAAGTAAAGTAACTACGCATTCGTGATTGATCCTCCGTATGGGCTAGTGAAACATTTCCGGAGTATAAAGTATCTAATGCCTTCATGATAATCCTCCGTACGGGCATAGGAAAATGTACTCTAACGAATTGAACCCGCTTTTATTGGGGTGCCTTACTAGCCTTCACCGGCGACAGTGAGGAACAATTCAGGGCCTTAGAACCAATTCACCTTCATATAGTGAACCTAAGCGAAGCCATGCCGGATTTCTGTTAGATACCCGAAGTTTAAGAACACATGGAGGAACATTTCCAACCTTTTATCATCTTTCTATATGTTAGATACAAATTGGGTGATGATGAACGAACATCATACCACTCGTATTTTTTTATTATTATTATTTTGTCCCAAAGGCGTCGTAATGCCGTAGCTCTGTTTAAATTTTTGGGACATTTTGTTTAAAAGCATGTTGTTTTTTATGTTATATTTTTGAATTCATTTCCTTACTAATCTATTTCTTTCTGTTTTCATTTCTTTGACATGCATCATAGACATCATCATACACTTGAAGTTTATTGGCCTCGGGATAGTTATCAACCCAAAGGACTTTCATGGAGTGTCAGGTTATTTCAGTGATAGAAGATCATGCAGTAGTCAGGGCACGGGCGGAAAAAGATCAGAGGGAGAATGGTGATTGCCTCAAGAAAGATTATGTGTCGGTATTGCCGGAACGGGTCAAAGTGGATCCTAGACAGAATAATCTTCAAAGGTTAGCCGACATTTGGAACCAGTGGAATGTATAAGACAAAGAAGCCTTCACTCAGAAATATGGAGACATAGCACTCTTAATTCCGATTCAGGTCAATAGTGGGTTGATTCAGGCTATGGTACAGTTTTGGAATCCTGCTTATAGATGTTTCACTTTTAACAAGGAGGATATGACACCACTGGTCAAAGAATATTCAACACTGCTACGTATTGAATGTCCTAATCCTGATCGGGTATATTTGAAGGAGATGAAACCTTCAGGTTTGAAGAAGAAAGTGGCTAGGATCACAGGAATGGATACAACATGGGTTGAGAGTCATGTGGACACAAGGCAGAAAAATGGGTGCATTCCGTGGGAAACTCTCCGACAGTTGATATTGGGTTGTTCCGACAAAGCAAAAGCCAGGGACATCTTCGCCCTAGCCATCTACGGGTTAATCATATTCCCAAAGATATTGGGTCATGTGGATATAGCTGATAACTCGTATAATTATATAGTTTTTAGTTATGTTTTATTATTGTTTTGTGTCAAATACGAGTTATTATTGCTTAGTCTACTTGTGTTTATGATCTTTTATATTTTTATGTAATTTGGTGTTTTTCATGAGTTTCTTTGAGTGATTTCAGATTACTAGGTTAAATCAAGAATTAAGGGCAAATCCAATTCAGTTCCAGTTCCGACACCATTTGCCATATCAGCTATATCTGGAGTTTCACCAAAGCATTAAGGCTGAAATTTTGACAGTGCAAAGTTAAGAGGCATATCTATCGTTTTCATGTTTTACACTTCTTGAAACGGAGTCGTTTTCCCTACCGAAATCAACCATCAAGTTGGCTGATGTGCAATGACGTCTGTTCTGCACCGTTTTGGTATTTTGACCATATCTTCCGATCCACATGAGAAAATAATCTGATTCCAACGGCTATGGATCAGTAACTGATAGGGGCATATGTTTCAAGAAGACCATTTGATCAGATCGAGCTTCCAACATTGACAAAATCGACTATCAAGCTGGCTGATCAGAATTGTCATACAACATGACGAAAATTGTTAGAAAAATGCACCCACCTATTATACCTACCTTTGAAATTTATAAAGCTTGTCTCTTGTCATTTAGCTATCCAAAATGTGTATAAATAGAGGGCCTTGGATGAGTATTAGGATACATTATAGATTGGTAGGATATTAGCCATTGTAATAAAATTCTCTAAGTTTTCTTCTTCTTTCCTTTCTCTAGTTTTCTTTTTCTTTATTTACTTATGCTTCTTACATTTCTTTTCATTTTATTCATACCTAGTATGTATTGCTAATCATATTGTTGAGGTGATGAGGTGAAGCTCTTGGTAAATGCTAAGGTTAGTCTCTTAAACATGAGCTAAAATGAATCATCATTTATAAACACTAGTATAGATAATATTTTCTTTTGGTTTAAAATCATACTTGCAAAGTAGAGATCTTGATTCATTATTGACAATGAAAATGGCACAGTAAATGCTTGGTTTCATAACCTTGATTTGTTGTAGACATATACCTTGGCATAAGGAATGCTTGGACTCTTTTTATGAGTTTTGAGGACACCAAATGAACATAATATCATATGCTATGGACGTTGGACAATTTGGACTGAATTGCTAAACCTTCCGATTGGAACCTCCTTTATGTGTGGATTTCAATTGTGTAATAAAACAAGATTAATCTTAGCATAACACCAAGAGTGGATTCTCTAACCTCAACATCCTTTCTTATTGTTTTTTATATCTTGTTTAATTGCTTTTATGTTATTTCGTTTATTTTGTTCTCTAATATCTTGTTTACTTTCTTTGTTATTGATTCCCTAATATCTTGTTTATTTTCTTTTTCATATATATTTATAAACTTATACTTACTAGTACGCTTCCCTGTGGTTCGACCTCGGACACCCGAGAATTTATTACTTGAACATAACCTGCACTTGGGTTTACAACTCTTAATTGAGTCTCCATCAAGTTTTTGGCGCCGTTGCCGGGGAGGCAATACTAAGTATATAAGTTTATAAGTATATTTATTTTTATTGGCTGGTTATACCACCTAATTTTCTATATATTTATATTTATATTGTATATTAACTTTGTTTTATTTTTATTGGCTGGTTATACCGCCTAATCTGTATATTAACTTTGTTTTATGCTTGTTTGGTGACGTGATTTTAGATCTCGTCGTTTAGTTAGATTTTATTGTGAAACTTTTTCAGGTAATCTTTCTAATACAACTCCTACCATGGCTGACAATGAAAGTGTTCATGCTGAAGATGAGAACAGACAAGTACGCACCATGCGTGACTACTTGCAACCAACTCGAAGCTCATCACCCTCTTGTTTTATTTTTCCTCTCAATGCAAACAACTTTTGTTTTAAACCAGGTATGATAGCTTTGCTTCCAAATTTCCATGGGTTAGAATCGGAAAGTGCTTACTCGTTTCTAAAAGACTTCGAAGATGTATGTGTCACCTTTAATGACCAACAATGTACAAATGAAATTGTCAAGCTAAAATTATTTCCTTTTTCTTTAAAAGATAAAGCAAAAATTTGGCTTCATAATTTAAAACCAAGGTCAATTGGCACATGGCAAGAATTACAAACTGAGTTTCTAAAGAAATTTTTCCCAGCACATAAAACTACTGCTTTGAAAAGACAGATTCAAAATTTCAATCAAAATCAAAATGAAGCATGTTTTCAGTGCTGGGAGCGTTTTAAAGATTTGTTAAGTTCTTGTCCACATCATGGTTTTGAAAAATGGCGTCTTATTAGTTTCTTTTATGAAAGTTTAACTGCCGAAACTAAACAATTTGTTGAAACAATGTGTAACGGTGAGTTTCTAGAAAAAGAACCTGAAGAAGCCTTTGACTACCTAGACCATTTGGCAGATAACTCTCAAGCCTGGCACACAGATAATTCCTCTGAAAGTTCCAATAGATCTAATCTTTTTTCTAACAGAGGTAAATATCATTTTAGTCAAGAAGATGAGATAAAAGCTAAAGTAGCTAATTTGGCTAGAAAGATTGAAGCCATGGAACTTAGAGAAGTAAAAGAAGTCAAAACGGTTAAAAATGAAGAAAGTTGTGGAATTTGTGAAATCATGGGACACCCCACTTCTGAATGTCCAAACATTCCCATTCTTAAAGAAGTGTTGCATGATCAAGTAAATTCCATAAACACATTTAAAAAGCCTTTTCCTTCTCCTTACTCTGAAACGTATAACCCTGAATGGAGAAACCATCCCAACTTCAGTTGGCGGAATAATAATCATGTTCAGGTACCACAATCTCAAAAGCCGGGCAACACTTTTTCCTATCAACCTTCACGTGTACAAACCTTGGAAGAGACATTGCAAGCATTCATGCAAACACAAGCAAATGTGAATAACCAAACTTCACAGGACATCAATGAGATCAAAAACACCTTGTCCACATTGACAGCTTCATTGCGCACTCAAGAAAAAGGTAAGTTTCCTGCTCAACCTCAGCCTAACCCTTCTACTCAATGTCTTGTTTCTTGCTCCAATGAAACTCAACAGGAAAATGCCAGTTCTATCACAACTCTTCGAAGTGGAAAGGCAATTGACAAAAACATTCCATCAAAAGACCAAGATCCTCCTTCCCCTCCGAAAAGTAATGGTAAGGATGATGGTAAGTCTGAACTTCTTGAAAATTTGGACAAAGAAAAAGGTATGCATCCTGCTCCTTTTCCTCAAAGGTTGCAAACAATAAAGAATTTGAATCAAAATGCAGAAATTTATGAACTTTTCAAACAAGTTAAGATTAACATTCCTTTATTGGATGCAATCAAACAAGTTCCATCTTATGCTAAATTTTTGAAGGACATGTGCACAGTTAAAAGGAAACATAATGTACAAAAGAAAGCATTTTTGACGGAAAGTGTGAGCTCAATCATTCAGCACCTTACTCCACCAAAATTCAAAGATCCTGGATGTCCAACAATCTCATGCATCATTGGAAACACTAGAATAGAACGTGCATTGCTTGATCTTGGTGCTAGTGTTAATCTTTTGCCTTTTTCTGTTTATCAACAGTTAGGTTTAGGTGAACTCAAGGAAACACCTGTTACACTTCAACTAGCTGATCGTTCTGTAAAAATTCCTCGAGGGATAGTTGAAGATGTTTTGGTTCAAATTGATAATTTTTACTTCCCTGTTGATTTTATTGTTTTGGACACACATCCTGTTTCAAATCCAAATGTTCAAATTCCTGTTATATTAGGCCGTCCATTTCTTGCAACTTCTAATGCTCTGATAAATTGCAGGAATGGTATTTTGAACATTTCTTTTGGAAATATGACTTTAGAATTAAATGTGTTCAACATTTGCAAGCAACCTGGTGATGATTCAGAAGTACATGAAGTGGATTTCATTGAAGAACTTGTTCATGAACATCTCACCACTACCACATTCCATGATCCTTTAGAAGCTTATTTAATTGAATGTGAGTTTGATAATGCTTCAGAAATTTCACACACTGATTCTTTGTTAAATTCTTTTCAGGATAAGCATTGTTGGAAACAAAAGTTTGAGGAACTTCCATCACTCACAAATGTCACTGTACCATCAACTATTGAACCACCCAAGCTGGATTTAAAACCATTGCCATCCGAGCTAAAATATTCCTTTTTGGGTGAGAATGAAACTTTTCCAGTCATAAATGAACTTGAGGAACTCAGAAATGATGCATATGAGAATTCTAAAATTCATAAAGAAAGAACTAAAGCCTTTCATGACAAGTTAATTTCAAGAAAAACATTTGATGTTGGGTAAAAAGTTCTACTTTATAATTCTAGACTTCACATATTTCCTGGTAAGCTGAGATCAAGATGGACTGGCCCATTTGTGGTTAAGCATGTGTACCATTATGGAGCAGTTGACATTGAGAATCCTAGAAATGGTAACGTATTCAAGGTAAATGGACAAAGACTCAAACTCTTTTTGGAAAATCATGTTACTCAAGAAGAGGTTGTTTTTCTTTCTGATCCTTGTTTTGAAAATAACTAGATGTAAATATAATTTTTACTAATCTTCAAAAAAAAAAAATACATTTTTTTTAACCCCAGTTAAATGGCAGATAACGGTACTCCGTGATTATTTAAGTCGGTTCCATCAGCTACCCACAAAACTGATATTGTATATAAATTTCTCTTTCAATTTCTCTTTCATTTTATTTTATTTTATTTTTTTCAGGATGGATGATATTCTCACAAGATTGCAGAAACTATTTCCTCCTTTTCCTCGAAATATTTTACTGAAGCTTTACCAAGTTCGATTTGAAAGATTAAGAATGCTTATGCACAAAGGGATTCCTGAAGACATACGTTGGATAATTGAAGCCAAGGTACGTGAAGATGAATATCTTCCTGTTTTGCATTTACCAGGTACAGGTAGAAGCACTTTTGCAAAGAAGCGACGAGCAAAGCGCATGAGTTCAAATTGCCACAAATGTGCATGATGGACGTGTAACGGTAAATGTCGTTCTATTGGGATTCCGTCCTCTAATCGAGATGATAAAATTGAATTCATTAAGGATGGACTGAGTAAGGAGAATTTGGGTAATATCCAACTTTCTCTTGAGACGCATCCTAGTGGAGACGTACAAAGAGAAATTCTTGATTTATGGCCGCAATTCCAAAGGGAATGGCAACATCTTGGGAATCTGATGTTAAAAGACCCTGTTTGCCAGCTTGTAAGAAAACTGGATGGGAAGCATATCCTCAACTCATAGAAGGCGTTTAAGCCGTTTCTGAACGTAAAACCAGAGGAAGATGTGAGCCACAATCACAACTACAATAAATGACTTCTCAGCTTTTGGTTTGATTTGCAATAACTTCATTTCGGTTTAATTTACGTGTTGTTCGATTTGTGTAATTATTTTCGTTTTTTTTGCATTGGTCTTTTACGGTTGATTTTTCTTCTCTTTTTGATTTTCTTCCTGAAATCACGCAAAAATCTTTTGTTAGGTTAACATTTTCTTCTGACAGGTCAAATACACTTTCGGCGACATTATTACTCTTGTCTGATTCACTACTCAGTCCTCTATATATTACACCATGTACTCATTCTCTTTCAGGCACTCGAAAAAAAATGGAAAGTACTTCGTCCCAGCGCATTAAAAAAATTTGTGTCTTTGGAGGTGCTTATCCAGGGAAAAATAACATATTCGCTGATGAAGCCATAAGAGTTGGAGTAATACTTGCCCAACAAAAGATCCAGTTGATTTATGGAGGCGGTAGTACGGGTTTAATGGGAGCAGTCGCTACAGCAGCACACGCCGGAGGAAGTCCAGTTCTAGGAATCGTGCCAAAACTATTCACAGATTTTTGTGGACCTACCGTGGGTAAGGAAATACAAGTCTGGAGTATCCCTGAACGGATAACAATCATGTACCATTCTGCCGATGCATTCATTGCTTTACCAGGAGGTCTGGGTACATTGGAAGAAATAGCTTGCGTGGCTTCTTGGTCATCTTTGGTCACAAATAAGAAACCCATTGGTTTGCTTAATATTAATGGTTATTTTAGTAATTTGCTTTCATATTTAGATAATGCTGTGGATAATGGATTCATGTTTTCAGAGGCAAGGAGAACCATAATTTCTGCTACAACCATTGAAGATTTACTCAAAAAGCTCCAAGCTTATGAGTATTTATCTGCTACGGTTGTTTCGCAAACGCTCGGAAAAAGAAAAAGAGATATGGACGAGCAAGGAGTGGATTGCACTCTGTCTTTGTGACATTATCTAACATTTTGTTTGTTGTGTCTCAGTTATAATAAGTGGTTAGCAACCTCTGCAGGTAATATCTCCTAAATTCTACCTTTAGTAGGGGGTAAGGGACATATTTTGCTAATTTAAAAAAAAAAAATTTGATGTGTTTTAAGCCATTTAGAAGTATTCATTCTGAACAAGGTCTGAGTAAGGGAGACTTGAGACATACCTTGTCAGTTTGATTTCTTATTTCAAAAAAAAAAAAAAAGTTTGTTGTGTTTTAAGCAATTTAGAAGTATTCATTCTGAACAAGGTCTGAGTAAGGGAGACTTGAGACATACCTTGTCAGTTTGATTTTAATCTTTTTATGTTTACTTGTTAATTTTTGTTTAGTATTTTAGGATTAATTAGGTTGCATGAGTTTGTTTTGTTTTGAGTCTTAGTTATTCCTATTCTTATGTTATTAGTTCTTTTATCTTACACATGATTCTTTCATTTGGGTTAATAGACTTACATTGAGGACAATGTAAGAATTAAGTGTGGGGGGAACGATTTAGGATTTTTTTTATTTTTGTCTACTATTTTTTTTTATGAGTCTATTATTATTATTATTATTTTTATGTGTTCTAGTTCCTTTTTAATACAATGATGAGATATGAATTGCATAAGTCTAAAACAGATTTATTAGTGAGAAGATTTTCATGAGAATTGAGCTTGATGTCAACCTTTTTATGAGCCAATGTTAATATGATATGTTGATTGAGAAAGAAGCATGTTTAGACTTTATCTGACTTGTATAATCATCCTTGTGAGTTTTTGAGCCTATAATGATTGATGCATTATACAAATCAATCTAATTTCTTTCTTGAGTGCTCTTATGATTACATGATTCTCTAGAACTTGCTTTAAACTGTTTGAGACTATATTGATACATGTGACAACATGAATATGATAGAGGCATTAGGATTATAACCAGAGCCAAACAGCCATCCATTATTAATGTTCTAAGAGAACATCCCCACTAGTGAGCCAATTTGAGCCTACATTAAATATGCTATTTTATTGGTAACCAGAACTTACACCTAGCCTAAATATACTTATATCCTTACCCTTGTTCTAAAGATGGATTATATATTTTGAGACATATTGCAAAAACAAGGGATACTTTTTGAAAATTTGGGTTAGAACGAAAGATAAGTGTGGGGGAGGAGAGAGGCAAAAGTCAAGAGAAAAAGAAAGGGATCATTTTCAAATACATTCCCATATTAAAAAAAAAAAAAATCTTCTCTTGAACTTCTAGTTAAAGTAAAGAAAAAGATGTTACAAAGTTGGTTAGAATGAAGCAAAGGCTCAACATGAATATTTAGCCTATGTTATTATGTGCTTTATAAGAGTTTTGAGAAGTTTTATTCGTATGATCTTATTATGTCTCTAAACTCTATGAACTCTTTGGAACCTTTGTGATATCTTTATCCTTTTGTTCTTTAACCACATTATAACCCTTTGGCCCCATCACAACCTTGAAAAAAGACCTCTTGATTTATGAAGTTGTATGATCTAAATAGTGGAGAATAGGTGGACAAGCAAGCATATGGTAGAACTGTTTTCATGAGATTGATTGAGTGTAAACACTTTACCACTACTTTAAAGAGTGAAAATCATGAGTATAGTGAGAAGTTGAGATTAAGTTGAATATGCACTATTTTGATTGAAATATGTTATGTTAATATTGGCTTAACTCATTTATTTACATTCAAGCATGAATTTTTGTGAAATTCTTTGAGCTATTGATTAGTTTATAAGACTTGTTCAAAGATTGTCTCTAATTTATATTGAAAGGATTAGGAGTAAATATTTTTAGTGTATGTAGTTTACTTATATTTTAGTTTTTCAATGTTTGTGGGTATCGTTCTAGCAAACCCTCACGAGACTAAACTCGTCCACTAGGGACACCTAGGGGTTTAAAGGCTTGTGTCACATGCTAAGTGCCACCGTGATTTCCTACGAAAATGGATTAGATTAGATTTTCTTATTTTATTTTTATTGAGTCGTTGCTAGGGACTAGCAACAATCTAAGTGTGGGGGTGTGATAACTCGTATAATTATATAGTTTTTAGTTATGTTTTATTATTGTTTTGTGTCAAATACGAGTTATTATTGCTTAGTCTACTTGTGTTTATGATCTTTTATATTTTTATGTAATTTGGTGTTTTTCATGAGTTTCTTTGAGTGATTTCAGATTACTAGGTTAAATCAAGAATTAAGGGCAAATCCAATTCAGTTCCAGTTCCGACACCTTTTTCCATATCAGCTATATCTGGAGTTTCACCGAAGCATTAAGGCTGAAATTTTGACAGTGCAAAGTTAAGAGGCATATCTATCTTTTTCATGTTTTACACTTCTTGAAACGGAGTCGTTTTCCCTACCGAAATCAACCATCAAGTTGGCTGATGTGCAATGACGTCTGTTCTGCACCGTTTTGGTATTTTGACCATATCTTCCGATCCACATGAGCAAATGATCTGATTCCAACGGCTATGGATCAGTAACTGATAGGGGCATATTTTTCTAGAAGACCATTTGATCAGGTCGAGCCTCCAACATTGACAAAATCGACCATCAAGCTGGCTGATCAGAATTGTCATACAACATGACGAAAATTGTTAGAAAAATGCACCCACCTATTATACCTACCTTTGAAATTTATAAAGCTTGTCTCTTGTCATTTAGCTATCCAAAATGTGTATAAATAGAGGGCCTTGGATGAGTATTAGGATACATTATAGATTGGTAGGATATTAGCCATTGTAATAAAATTCTCTAAGTTTTCTTCTTCTTTCCTTTCTCTAGTTTCCTTTTTCTTTATTTACTTATGCTTCTTACATTTCTTTTCATTTTATTCATACCTAGTATGTATTGCTAATCATATTGTTGAGGTGATGAGGTGAAGCTCTTGGTAAATGCTAAGGTTAGTCTCTTAAACATGAGCTAAAATGAATCATCATTTATAAACACTAGTATAGATAATATTTTCTTTTGGTTTAAAATCATACTTGCAAAGTAGAGATCTTGATTCATTATTGACAATGAAAATGGCACAGTAAATGCTTGGTTTCATAACCTTGATTTGTTGTAGACATATACCTTGGCATAAGGAATGCTTGGACTCTTTTTATGAGTTTTGAGGACACCAAATGAACATAATATCATATGCTATGGACGTTGGACAATTTGGACTGAATTGCTAAACCTTCCGATTGGAACCTCCTTTATGTGTGGATTTCAATTGTGTAATAAAACAAGATTAATCTTAGCATAACACCAAGAGTGGATTCTCAAACCTCAACATCCTTTCTTATTGTTTTTTATATCTTGTTTAATTGCTTTTATGTTATTTTGTTTATTTTGTTCTCTAATATCTTGTTTACTTTCTTTGTTATTGATTCCCTAATATCTTGTTTATTTTCTTTTTCATATATATTTATAAACTTATACTTACTAGTACGCTTCCCTGTGGTTCGACCTCGGACACCCGAGAATTTATTACTTGAACATAACCTGCACTTGGGTTTACAACTCTTAATTGAGTCTCCATCAAGTTTTTGGCGCCGTTGCCGGGGAGGCAATACTAAGTATATAAGTTTATAAGTATATTTATTTTTATTGGCTGGTTTGATTTCTTTTTATTGCCGGGGAGGCAATAGCCGTGTTTGATTTCTTTGAAAAGTTGGAACAGAAGATCAACCCATCTCGGGCCATCATAGCTGAAACTATCTGATCCCTGAACTTTTGTAAAAGGGCAGGACAAGGGAGGATCAAGGGGTGTGTACAACTCCTTTATATTTGGAGTCAAAGTCACTTTTGGAAGATAGAAAATGTATCCTTCAAGCCGTACATGAAGACTTTAGTTCCGATTAGGGAATTCCTTCAAAATAATTGGCCTAAAGATGGGAATAAAGAGAAATGGGTCAACATGTTCCAGAATCTAAAAGGGGAGATGGTGACTTGGAGAGCTCCATGGATGATTCCTATGCCGATTATGTACAAATGTGGGGACAACCCAGGAGTTCCACTGCTCGGAATTTGGGGGTCTGTGAGTTATGCGCCTCTGTTGGTGCAAAGACAGGTTGAGTCTCGGCAATTCACACCCATGACTCATAATTTAGGATCATCAGAGTTCACTTATGGGGAAGATGGATATTCTGGAAAAGTGCGGGCAGCGATTGAAGCATGGAAGAAAACTCACCGGATAAAAGTGGCCAGATATGCCGACACCGTCACACCTGATTACCTAGTATGGAGGGAATTAAGGGTTAATGATAGACTATTGACATCAGATGGGGAGGAAGTCCAGTTCATGAATCCGCCATCGAGGGAAATGCCATCAGAGTTAGAAATTGCAAGAGCGGAATTTGGAAAAGAAATGGCTCGGATGAGCAAGGAGATTGCCCGACTGCAAGAAGAGCTTGAGGACATGAAAGATAGGGAATCAACTTGGGAAAAAGAGAAGGAACAGATTAAGAGAGAAAGGGATACCGTTAAGGGCGATCTTCAGGAATTACATTTGGAGAACAAGAGGTATCGCTTTGAGCTCAGATTTGAGGGGACTCTCAAAACTTCCGGGGAGTGGGAACACGATGTCAAAAACCTCAAGAAGGAGAATAACTACTGGAAGGAGAAAGCAAAACATGAGGAAGCCCGAGCAAATCAGCTGGAAAAACAAGCTAGGGAAAGCTTACACGGCGATGCTTCTGCTGACACATCAAAGGGTCGTGAACAAGTAGGGATCAGATGGAAGAGCAAGGCAATCAAAAGAGGACAGTGAAGAAGGTCCAGAATCCGAGGGAATTACCAGTGTTTTGTAATAGTTTTTAGGAGAGATAGGTTATTATGTTGTCTAAAGCAGGGATCTTTTCTTTGATGTATTTAGTTCCAGGAAATCAATGAAAGATTGTTTGGTTGGAATTATCCCGGGGCTAATATTTTAAATGCATTCATTATTCGCTAATTCTTTCTTTTATATTTTATTTGTTCATAATCATTCATTCATTTATTCTTTCTAAATTGTTCATACACTTAGTCATTTATTGGTCCATTCATTTATTCATTATATGTTCATACACTTAGTCATTTACTTAGTTGTTCATTCATTAACACCGATTCATTTCTACATTCATTCATTTATTCATTTATTAATTTTTTATAAAATAAAATAAGAAATGTGTCAATAATTTCTAATCCATGGTTTTTAAAAAATAAAGGTACAATTGGTCGCACTCAGAAAGAACCAGATTTCCAACACTCTTACAATACTCGGTCTCGAACAAAAGCCATAGAAAACGATCAGCTTGCCAGAATTGAGAGAATGAAAGAATCCAGAAAGAATTACAAGAACAGTTGACTAAGTCTCAAGAGGAGACACGAGAACAGATGACAAAGCCCATGGAGATGATGAGCACTATGATGAAGCATAAGTGGCCCGGAGAGAATTCAGTTGCTGGAATGGGGGCAGTGAATCAGGAGGATAGACCAGAAGTGGTACAGAGAAATGGCCAGACATCCCAACCTGTGGGAAATGAAATCCCAACCGGGGCAGCATCCTACATCTACATCCAGCCGACGACCGAAGCACAGAATTTTGGTCCAAAAAGGGGTAACATCGAAGTTGATCCAATTGAGGTTGAGGTTCCAGACTTTGAAGAAATGGCAGAGAAGGAAAGGGCCAAAATGACTGAACTGAAGAGGGTCGAAACTGCTGAATCTGAGAAGAAATATCAGTTGTTAGAAGAAAGGCTAAGAGCAGTGGAAGGAGCAGAGTTGTTTGGCAGTCTAGATGCCAAAGAGATGAGCCTGGTACATGATCTAATAATTCCACCGAAGTTCAAAGTACCAGACTTTGAAAAGTATAATGGGACCACTAACCCATCAGCTCATCTGACTATGTACTGTAGAAGGATGACAGGGCATGAGGATAATGAGAAGTTGCTTATTCATTGCTTCCAGGACAATTTAACAGGGTCAGCCACCCGATGGTACAACCAACTTAGTCGTACCAAGATTCGTTCATGGACGGATTTGGCTAGGGCTTTTATGGAGTATTATAAGCACGTTTTTGACATGGTACCGGATAGGCTGTCATTACAAAACATGGAAAAGAGGTCCAACGAGACCTTCAAGGAGTATTGACAGAGGTGGAGGGATCTAGCCACACAAGTGCAACCCCCTTTAACTAACAAAGAAACCATGGTGCTTTTCATCAACACATTGAAAGCATCTTATTATGACAGATTAGTGGGAAACGCTACCAAAGATTTTGCGGATATGGTTATATCTGGAGAAATGATTGAGTCAGCTATTAAAAATGGAAAGATTGAAGGGGGTGAGTCTGCTACCCCGAAGAGAGCTTTTCCTACAAAGAAAAAAGAGGAAACTCATGCAATAAGCTTCAACCAATACCCTTATACACCTCCTACACCATACACACCACCGAGGCCTTATACCCCTACCACACCTTATGCACCTCCGACACCTTACACACCATACCCGGGGTATAATCCTATTACCCTAATATCAACCACCTTACCCAAAACCCGTTCCCCTACACCAATATACCACAACAGTCATTCCCGACTGGCATATCCCCTCAAATCACCCTTCCTAGAAATGTTGTTCCGAACATACAAGGCCCTGCGCGTAATAACCAACATTCATCAAGGAACGATCAAAAAGCCCAATTTGATCCGATTCCCACTACCTACGGTGATCTATATCCAAAACTGTTGCAGGGTCAACTTGTTGCACATGTGTACCTAAAACCTTTGACACCTCCATATCCAAGATGGTACAATGCAAATACCAACTGTGCATACCATGCGAGAATCCAAGGACATTCAATTGAAGATTGTCTGGCCTTCAAAAAGAAAGTCCAAAGCCTAATTAATGCTGGGGTTGTGAAGTTTGGATCAAAAAATGGGCCGAACGTAGCTGGATATCCATTGCCCAATCATGCTGGGAATCAGGTGAATGCAATATTAACCGGAGGGGATAGAAGATTAAAAAGTGATATTGGAGAGGTTAAGACTCCGATGATGACAATATGGGCTGAAATGGTCAGGGCAGGATTGGTGGAAGGTGCGGAAGGTTTGAAAATGGTTGCAAGAAGGGTGCATAATTGGTGCCTGTTCCATAGAGTTGAAGGCCGTGATATACAGAACTGCGGGGACTTTCGGGTTAAAGTCCAAAAGATGATGGATAGTGGGGTAGCCCAGTTATATGAGGAGATAGAAGGGGAAATAGAAGTCATTGAAAATACAGGTGGCTATGGGATATGAAGGCCCCTAATCATCTACTATGATGAACCGGAGGAAAAAGTTATGCCAGCCATGGAAGAAAATGTGCCCAAATTAATCATTGGTTTACCTGTTTCCTTTCCATACATGGAAAACAAGGCTACACCATGGAAATATGACTGCATCATGGTTATGCCTGGGTCTTCAGGCCAGCAGGATATTACAGGTGTGGGGCATTTAACCCGAAGCGGGAGGTGTTATGCTTCGGAGGCCGTTGAACAAGGGGTAGCAGGGAAAGACATAGGAATTGATAAAGGGAAGAAGGTCGTCGAGCCAATCCATATTGAGATGGATTTGCCAGAGGAAACAGAGAGGGGATCAGCCCCGATTAACAGAATCAAAGAGCCAATATATGAGAAAGAAGCTTGTGAGTTCTTGAAATTTATAAAGCATAGTGAATATAGCGTGGTTGAACAACTACAACGTCAACCAGCTAGGATCTCAATCTTATCCTTGCTTTTAAATTCAGAACCACACAGAAATGCTTTATTAAGAGTATTAAATCAAGCATACGTGGCCAATAATATATCAGTGGAAAAGCTGGATAGGTTGGTGGGAAACATCGCAGCTAATGACTACATATTTTTCAGCTATGAGGAAATACCACCCAATGGTATTGGATCAACAAAAGCTCACCATATAACCACCACTTGGAAGGGGCACATATTACCGAGGGTCCTTTTGGATAATGGTTCTTCACTAAATGTGATCCCTTTAGCAACCTTATGCAAGTTACCAGTGGATTTATCCTATATGATACCAAGTTGCATGGTGGTCAGAGCTTTTGACGGAACAAGGAGGGAGGTTATGGGAACCATTGAAGTTCCTCTGGAAATAGGCCCGTGCACATATACAGTGAATTTCCAGGTTATGGATATCAATCCATCTTATAACTGCTTGTTGGGAAGACCATGGATACATTCAGCTGGGGCTGTACCCTCGTCTCTTCACCAGAAACTAAAATTTGTGATGGAGGGCCGGTTGATCATGGTATCAGGGGAGGAAGACATAATAGCCTCTGTATCCACTGAATCTCCTTATGTGGAGCCGAATGAAGAGGTCGTGGAGTGTTCTTTCCGGTCTTTGGAATTTGTAAATGCAATTTTTGTCGCTGAAGGACAGAAAATTCCAAAACCGAAGCTGTCCAAGAACACAAGGCTGGGGGTAAGAACCACCGTAGGAAAAGGCTGCAAGGCTGGAAAGGGTCTCGGGAAATATCTTCAGGGGATGGCTCGAGCCACAGAAGTAAAAGGAAAGAAGGACCGATTTGGCCTAGGATATCTTCCGAAGGCCCATGAGAAAAGAAGACAAGTTGAAAAGAACCGACAAAGGAGGATGTCCCATCTTACGGGTATGGATATTGAGTGGGAGCCTATGACATTCCCACCTATCCTTCACAACTTCCACTCAGCCGGTTCTCTATTCGAAGAAAAGAATTTTGATGATGTGCTTGTAATGATAGAGAAAGCTTTCAAGAGATTCCAAGTGAATAATGATGAGCAGATGTATGATGTGGAGATCTGCACGACCGAGAAAGACAGGATTGAAAGAGAGAGTACTAGCTGGATGGTGCGACCTTATCCACCAGGATATAGACTAACCAACTGGAGTGCGACTGAGTTGCCCATAGTCTTTAAGTCTATTCCAAAGTAATACTTTTAAAAAGCAATCTTAATTATCTTTGCCCAGAGATATTAAGAGTTTTTTCTGTAATGGGCTTTTTAAACATTTTCATTCAATAAATAACAAGCACAATGCATTATACAATATTGATGTGTCCATATTCTTTTATTTTTGTTATTTATTTTGTTTTCTATATATATTTTCCTATATTGTTTTTTCTCCACCTATTTACAGGTGTACGGATGCGGAATATGAGGACCCTCCTGTTAGTAATTCTGAAATTGATTTTGAAAGACCCATTTGCACGGGTGATTTTGGAGCTAATGAAGATACTGAGGATTATGGTCTACCTCCGGATCTATTGAGGAAAATAGAACAAGAAGAAAAGCAAGTACTTCCTCATAAGGAGTTATTGGAAACTATAATCTAGGAAATGGTGAAGAGATAAAAGAAGTCAAAATTGGAACTTCATTGTCACCATCAATAAAAGGTGAATTGATGGCTTTGCTCCAAGAGTATGTGGATGTATTTGCATGGTCTTACCAAGATATGCCAGGGTTAGATCCGGATATTGTGGTTCATAAGCTCCCTTTGAGGCCAGAGTGCAAGCCAATTCAGCAAAAGTTGAGAAGAATAAGGCCTGATATGCTGTTAATGATAAAAGAGGAGGTGAAGAAACAATTTGATGCTGGATTCCTAGAGGTGGCAAAATATCCAGAATGGGTGGCAAATATTGTTCCAGTACCGAAGAAGGATGGCAAAGTGCAGATGTGCGTTGATTATCGAGATTTGAACAAGGCCAACCCTAAAGATAATTTCCCTTTGCCTCATATTGATACTCTGGTGGATAATACAGCGAAGAGTTCTTTATTTTCTTTTATGGACGGATTCTCAGGATAAAATCAGATCAAGATGGCACCGGAAGATATAGAGGAAACCACATTTGTTATAATATGGGGAACCTTCTGCTACAAAGTAATGCCATTTGGATTGAAGAATGTTGAGGCAACATACCAGAGAGCCATGGTGACCTTGTTTCATGATATGAGGTCTACGTTGATGATATGATCGCAAAGTCGCAAGGAGAAGAGAAGCATATTGCGAATCATAAGAAGCTCTTTGAACGATTAAGGAAATTTAGACTCAAGCTAAATCCAGCAAAATGCACTTTTGGAGTCACCTCGAGGAAGTTATTGGGTTTTGTCGTCAGCAAAAGAGGAATTGAGATTGACCCAGATAAAATGAAGGCCATTCAGAATCTGCCACCACCTCGCACTCAAAAGGAAGTAAGAGGCTTTCTGGGGAGATTGAATTATATTGATCGGTTTATTTCATAGTTGACCGACAAATGTGATCCAATATTTAAGTTACATCGAAAACGTGATCCAGGAGAATGGGATGAAAGGTGTCAGATTGCTTTTGAAAAAGTTAAGCATTATCTATCAAACCCACCAGTATTAATGCCACCTATCCCTGATAAACCAATGATACTGTATTTATTAGTATTTGAAAGATCCATGGGTTGTGTTTTGGGGCAGCTTTATGAAACTGGAAAGAAAGTACAGGCAGTTTACTACCTCAGCAAGAAGTTCACAGATTATGAGTTGAAATATTCATCGGTAGAAAAGTTGTGTTGCGCCTTAGCTTGGACTGCTCGAAGACTTAGACAGTATATGTTGTATCACACAACGTGGCTGATTGCCAAGCTGGATCCAGTCAAGTACATGTTGGAAGCACCTTCTTTGTTAAGGAAGACAGCAAGATGGCAGGTTTTATTGTCAGAATACGACATTGTATATGTAAGTCAAAAAGCTATCAAGGGCAGTGCAGTGGCTGAATTCTTAGCAAGTCGGGTAGTGGAAGATTATGAGCTGTTGAACTTTGACTTCCCATATGAGGATTTGATGTATGTGTCGCAAGCAGATGAGATTCCCTTGAAGAAGAAAGTATGGAAAATGTACTTCGATGGCGCATCTAATGCCATGGGGCATGGAATCGGGGCGGTGCTTATATCCCCAGAAGAAGATTATTATCCTTTCACTGCTAGATTGGATTTTGATTGTACAAACAACACTGCCGAGTATGAAGCATGTGCTATGGGCCTTCGTGCTGTAGTGGATAGAAAGATCAAAGTATTGGAAGTTTACGGAGACTGAGCCTTAGTGATTTACCAGTTACGAGGAGAATAGGAAACCCGAGATACAAAGCTAATCCGATACCGAGAACACATACTGAGTTTATTAGAGGAGTTTGAAGAAGTGAATTTCAACTACTTTCCTCGAGAAGAAAATCGGATGGCGGATGCTCTGGCTACTTTGTCATCAATGTTTAAAGTGAATGAAGGGGCGGAAGTTGTGCTGATCAAGATGAGCATATATGAGTCTCCTGCCCACTGTTTGAGTATCGAAGAAGAAGCAGATGGTCTCCCTTGGTATAATGACATCTTGCAGTACATCAAGACTCAACAGTATCCAGAACAAGCAACAGAGAATGACAAGAGGACTCTGAGAAGGTTAGCAATGGGTTTTGTTCTAGATGGCGAGATTCTCTACAAGAAAGGGAAAGATCAAGTCCTATTGAGATGTGTCGGGTCTGTCGAAGCTCGAAGAATCATAGAAGAGGTCCATGAAGGGATATGTGGCACCCATGCTAATGGTCACATGCTTGCCAAACAAATTATGAGGGCAGGGTACTATTGGCTGACGATGGAAGGAGATTGTATCAGTTATTCTCGGAAGTGTCATAAATGCCAGATTTATGCAGATAAGATTCATGTGTCGCCATCGTCTTTACATGTCATGACTGTACCATGGCCTTTTTCAATGTGGGGAATGGATATGATCAAGCATATTACCCCGAAAGCTTCAAATGGACATCGTTTCATCTTGGTGGCCATAGATTATTTCACAAAGTGGGTAGAAGCTGCTTCTTATGCAAATGTAACAAAGTCGGTGGTATGCAGATTCATCAAGAAAGAAATCATATGCCGTTATGGGTTGCCAGCAAGAATTATTTCGGATAATGCTCTCAATTTGAACAATAAGATGATGAGAGAAGTGTGTACTCAATTCAAGATCACACATCATAATTCGGCACCTTACCGTCCGAAGATGAATGACGCAGTAGAAGCAGCTAACAAGAACATCAAGAAGATTGTCGAGAAGATGACCAATGTGTACAAAGATTGGCATGAGATCCTGCCTTTCGCTCCTCATGCATATTGTACTTCGGTCCGCACATCTACAGGGGTAACACCATTTTCTTTGGTATACGGGATGGAAGCAGTGCTACCTATTGAAGTTGAGATCCCTTCACTTCGGGTTTTGATGGAAGTTGGCCTAGAGAAAGCAGAACGGGTTAGAGCTCATTATGAACAATTGAATCTCATCGAGGAAGAAAGACTGAAAGCAATTTGTCATGGGCAGTTGTATCAAAAAAGGATGATTTGAGCCCACAACAAGAAAGTTCGTCCCAGACAGTTTCGAGAGGGGGAGTTGGTATTGGGGAAAATTCTCCCTATAGTGAAGGACCTGAGAGGAAAATGGGCTCCAAATTGGGAAGGACCCTATGTGGTAAAAAGAGCTTTTTCTGGAGGAGCATTGATTCTAACTCGGATGGACGGAGATGATTTTAGACATCCCGTGAATGCTGATGAACTGAAGAAGTATTATGCTTAAAAAAAAAATGTGTGATGCTGTGCACATGAAAATTCGAATGATTCCAAGTGTAAAAATACAAATTCTATATATCTATTTCCCCTGAGAATTGCTTTTCAAAGAGAATATTTATGCTTGATATGATGAATGGTCGTTTTTCATATTCCTTCCACTAAGAAGAAATTATCCTTAGTCACCCCTTTGAGCTTTAAGAATTATTTCTTTCTTTAAAACCTTGATCAGGGATCACCCTCTACACTGGAGGGCAAATAAGTGGAAAGATAATAAAAAAAAAAAAAAAGTCATAAGAAAATGTGGCAAATGAAAGCCAACAAAGCAAAAAAGAAAAGAAAGTCCAAAAAGGGACAAATGTTTCAAGAATGATTTCTCCTCAGGAAGTGATCCTTGATCCAATCACCCTTAAACACATTTTCGGCCTATTTATCCTTTCTTTCTAAACCTAAACCTTGGCCTACATTACATGCTTTAAAAGCCCATTTTGATCAAGCATGGATATTTAATTTGAAAGGTTATTCTCAGAATCCATCCCATCTTTTAAATTAATATTTTTACCTTGGAAGCATTTAGAATTCTCAGATGCATGGTAGAATACAAAAAAGAATGGAAATAAAAAAGAATGAAAATGAGAGGTTTAAGCCGAAAACTCGCAAAGGGCGACTTAATACCGAACGAAAGACACTGGAGTTGAAAACCTACAAAAGGCGGCTCAAGTACTAATAAAAGTTTGAATCAATGCTCCGTGTAAAGGGGGAGAAAGTATCTGACAATCAAAGAAAAGGGGAACAACTCAGTCTGATGTAACTACAGAAGCTAAGAAATTACCCAAGTGAATTGTTCGTTCAAGAGAAATTTCAAATGGTTTGAAAAGGGAGGGGTCCAAGATATTCCGCATCTGGGGCATCTACAGCCTATAACCTTATATTTGTTTCTTATATCCTTGATATTTATTTTTATCATTTTAAAACATTTCTTGCAATAAATTCTTGTTATCCTTTTCATTACAATTTTTTGATTGATTCATATTATCTTTCATATACTTTTGAGATGCATTATGGTTGTTATTAAATTGAATGATGATTAGTAATAAAAATCTTTAAATAAAGGAATTTCAAAGTATTACTAAGGATAGATTTAAATCTTGGGAAAGGTTTGGAAAGTTCACCAAGAAAAGAAAACAGTGAACGTGGTGGAGACTGATGCACCCAAAAAAGTGTATCTTATTTAACCTTGCACTAAAAAGATAAATTGTAAGTATAGTAGTTAGCAAGGGTCGAGTCCTCAGGGATTGGGTTTTAGTTTATAAGTTAATAGTTTAAAACTTAAATTCAAGAACAATAAAAGAAAAGGGGTTTTTGAAGCCAGATTTAAACTAAAGTAAATAATAAGAATAAGATGCAAGGCGGTATAACCAGCCAATAAAAATATATATACTAAATTAGGCGGTATAACCAGCCAATAAAAATATATATACTAAATTAATATACAAATTAGGCGGTATAACCAGCCAATAAAAATAAATATAAAAAAATAAGCAAACTAAAAGTAAGAAAACAAATAAGTAAGAAGAATCAAATATGAAAAATATGGTTAAGGTTTCATTCTCCACCACTAGACATCATTAAGAATCAATTTCAGATCTATCAATATCAACCAACTATCAAAGTTAACAACCGTAGATAACAACAAGCTCTGTTATCCCAATCTTTCCTTAGTTTGTCGTTAAATAGAACAAGCTCTCTATTTAATCTCTAACCATCAAACAACCTAGAATAAGCTCTCTAGATTCAATTTAATGGCAGCTTTATGATGAGAAAGATAGGTTGATCTAAGCAACAAACACATAAGCTCGGATTGTTCAACTTAGGTTATGTTCCACTTTGCAATTATTGAAAACTTGACCATAATCATTAATCACAAATTGCCACTTATGAATAGGAAATCAAGACAATTACACGGATCAAGACTCCTAAACTAGCAATAGATAATTATCAAGATCTATCTAGTTGTACACCTAAACAAATCAAGACAACATCATGAACAATTCTTGTAGAAGAACATAAGCAACTTTGATAGAAAATTAATGATAGATAGAATCTGAAAATCAATTATAAAACATGTCTAGGGCTTTGAAATCACCCTTAACCGAATAGAAGTTTAGCCTAGCATAGGCATTATAAACATAAACATAAAATTAAAGAAAATCTAAGAAGAAAATAAAAGAAAGAAAGAAGAAGAGGAAGAATATTAATTATCCAACCTCTTGCTCTCTCTAAAGAAAAAGAAAACTAGAGAAAAGAAAGAAGAAGAAAACTTAGAGAATTTTATTAAAATGGCTAATATCCTACCTATGTACAATATGATCCCTTACAATCATCCAAGGCCCTCTATTTATACACATTTTGGAGGGCTAAATGACAAGAGACAAGCTTTACAAATTTCAAAGGTAGGTATATGACGATTTTGATCAGCCAACTTGATGGTCGATTTCGTCAATATTGGAGGCCTGATCTGATCACATGGTCTTCTAGAAAAAGGTTCCCCTATCAGTTACGGAACCATAGCCGTTGGAATCAGCTCATTTGCGGATGTGGTTAAGCAGATATGGGCAAAATACGAAAACATGTCAGCACAGATGTCATTACACATCAGCCACCTTGATGGTCGATTTATTCAATATTGGAGGCCTGATCTGATCACATGGTCTTCTAGACAAAGGTTCCCCTATCAGTTACGGAACCATAGCCGTTAGAATCAGCTCATTTGCTGATGTGGATAAGAAGATACGGGCATAATACGAAAACATGTCAGCACAGACGTCATTGCACATCAGCCAACTTGATGGTCGATTTCGCTAGGGAAAACGACTCCGTTTTAAGAAGTGTAAAACATGAAAAAGATAGATATGCCTCTTAGCTTTGCATGGCTACAAATTTCAGCCTTATTGCTTCAGTGAAGCTCGAGATATAGCTGATATGGCAAAAGGTGTCGGAACTGAAACTGAACTGGATTTGCCCTTAATTCTAGTAATCTGAAATCACTCAAAGAAACTTGTGAAAAACACCAAAATACATAAAAATATAAAAGATCATAAACACAATTAGACTAGACAATAATAACTCGTATTTGACACAAAACATTAATAAAACATAACTAAAAACTATATAATTATACGAGTTATCACACCCCCACACTTAGATTGTTGCTAGTCCCTAGCAACGACTCAATAAAAATAAAATAAGAAAATCTAATCTAATCCATTTTCGTAGGAAATCACGGTGGCACTTAGCATGTGACACAAGCCTTTAAACCCCTAGGTGTCCCTAGTGGACGAGTTTAGTCTCGTGAGGGTTTACTAGAACGATACCCACAAACATTGAAAAACTAAAATATAAATAAACTGCATATACTAAAAATATTTACTCCTAATCCTTTCAATACAAATTAGATACAATATTTGAACAAGTCTTATAAACTAATCAATAGCTTAAAGAATTTCACAAAAAAATCATGCTTGAATGTAAATTGTTTGAGTTAAGCCAATATTAGCATAACATATCTCAATCAAAATATTGCATGTTCAAATTTAATCTCAACTTCTCACATGGGATACCCTCATGATTTTCACTCTTTAAAGTAGTGGTGAAGTGTTTACACTCAATCAATCTCATGAAAACAGTTCTACCATATTCTTGCTTGTCCACCTATTCTCCACTATTTAGATCATACAACTTCATGAATCAAGAGGTCTTTAATCAAGGTTGTAATGGGGCCAAGGGGTTTGTAATGTGGTTGAAGAACAAAAGGATAAAGATATCACAAAGGTTCCAAAGAGTTCATAAAGTTTAGAGACATAAAAAGATCATACAAAGAAACTTCTCAAAACTCTTTACAAGTACATAGTCACCTAGGCCGGATATTTATGTTGGGCCTTTTCTTCATTCTGAACAACTTTGTAACATCTTTTTCTTTTTCCCAAAATTCAAGAGATGATTCATATTTTTTTTTTTTTGAATGTATTTGCCAGTATTCCATTTCTTTTTTTTTTCTTTTTTTTTTTTTTGACTTTTCTTTTTTTTTTCCCCCCCACACTTATTTCTTGTTTCTAACCCAAATTTTTAACTAAAAATATCCCTTGTCTTTGCAACTTGTCTCAAAACATGCTAATTCATCTTTGGAACAAAGGTAAAGATATAAGTATATTTAGGTTAGGGACAAGTTATGGTTACCAAAGAGATAGCTTATTCAATGTAGGCTCAAATTGGTTCACTAAGGGTGTGTTCTCTTGGAACATCAATAAAGGATGGCTGTTTGGCTCTGGCTAAAAATCCTAATGCCTCTATCATATTCATGTTGTCACATGTATCAATATAGTCTCAAACGGTTTAAAGCAAGTTCTAGAGAATCCTGTAATCATAAGAGCACTCAAGAAAGAAATTAGATTGATTTGTATAATGCATCAATCATTATAGGCTCAAAAACTCACAAGGATGATTATACAAGTCAGATTAAGTCTAAACATGCTTCTTTCTCAATCAACATATCATATTAACATTGGCTCATAAAAAAAAATGATATCAAGCTCAATTCTCATGAAAATCTTCTCACTAATAACTCTGTTTTAGACTTATGCAATTCATATCTCATCATTGTATTAAAAAGGAACTAAAACACACTAAAAATTATAATAAAGACTCATAAAAAAAAAATAGTAGACAAAAATAAAAGAAATCCTAAATCATTCCCCCCACACTTAATTCTTACATTGTCCTCAATGTAAGTCTATTAACCCAAATGAAAGAATCGTGTGTAAGAGAAAAGAACTAATAACATAAGTATAGGAACAACTAGACTCAAAACAAAACAAACTCATGCAACCTAAATAATCCTAAAATACTAAACAAAAATTAACAAGTAAACATAAAAAAATAAAAACAATAAAAACAATAAAAATAAAAATAATAAAAGAAAAGAAAAGAAAAAGGAAAAGAAAGAGAAAGCAAATCTGAATATGGAAGGTTGGCAATTTCTTCTTTAATTGGGTTGCCTTCCCAATTAACACTTGAGTTAATGTTTTGAACCTAACCAACACCCCTTCTTGGCTTTTTAGGCTTGTCAGGCTCATACATGAAATTTTCCAAATTAATGCGTTTGAGAGGAAGCTTTCTTTGCACAACAGTGGATGCATTCTCCATTACAAGTATTATTCCATCATCCTTTGTGGTGCATATCTCATCGAGGAATGGAGCATATTTTGATACTTGTTGAATGGCATCCACAAACAAGTTGTTTAAGGTTTCTGGCATGTGTTGTTCATGTTCTTCCTCCATGAACTTTGCAAATCTACTAGGAAAAGGTGGAGAAGAAACATTAGTAAAAAGTGGAACCTTAAACGTTACCTCAGGTGCCGAAATACTCTTATTTGGATTTGTGGCTTCATTATCCTCTAGAATAGAATCCATCTCTAATTTTGTCTCATCCTCATCTTGTTCCTCATTCCTCAAGGTCACAATCGTAGCATTCTCCTTTGGGTTAATCATCGTTTGGGCAGGGAGTTCTTCAGATCTTTGTGCTACCCATCCCACCATACTACTAGTCAATTGGCTCATTTGCTTTTCCAAACTCTGGATGCTTGCCCTTGTTTCCTGTTGAAATTGCAAAGTATTAGTAACAAGAGAATAGACAAGATCTTCTAAAGAAGTACCTGAGTTTTGAGTCATATGTGATGGCTGAAAAAGATCTGATTCTTGAGACCATGATTGATTGAAGATAGATGGATGAGTGTAACTGGCATAAGGATCTACTTCTTGGAAATTTTTTGAGTAGCCATAATTAGAATGATCCCACCATCCCTCATGGTAAGTGTTTGAGTAATGATCATGCAGTTGGTCTTGGAACACTTGATGGCCTTGACAGCCTCCCATGGCCAATTGTTGAACTGGGTAGGTGAGATTGGCTTGTTAATTTTCCATGTTCATGTATGCCACCAACTCTTCAAGTGTAAGATTGCTCAATTCCATTGTTTTTTTTTTTTTTTAATATTTGAAAAGAAAAAACATGTATGTACAAGAAAATAATACTAATTAGAACTGAAAATAAGAATAAACCAAGTAACAAATAAACTAAAGAAAACAATCCCCGGCAACGGCGCCAAAAATTTGATGCACCCAAAAGAGTGTATCTTATTTAACCTTGCACTAAAAAGATAAATTGTAAGTATAGTAGTTAGCAAGGGTCGAGTCCTCAGGGATTGGGTTTTAGTTTATAAGTTAATAGTTTAAAACTTAAATTCAAGAACAATAAAAGAAAAGGGGTTTTTGAAGCCAGATTTAAACTAAAGTAAATAATAAGAATAAGATGCAAGGCGGTATAACCAGCCAATAAAAATATATATACTAAATTAGGCGGTATAACCAGCCAATAAAAATATATATACTAAATTAATATACAAATTAGGCGGTATAACCAGCCAATAAAAATAAATATAAAAAAATAAGCAAACTAAAAGTAAGAAAACAAATAAGTAAGAAGAATCAAATATGAAAAATATGGTTAAGGTTTCATTCTCCACCACTAGACATCATTAAGAATCAATTTCAGATCTATCAATATCAACCAACTATCAAAGTTAACAACCGTAGATAACAACAAGCTCTGTTATCCCAATCTTTCCTTAGTTTGTCGTTAAATAGAACAAGCTCTCTATTTAATCTCTAACCATCAAACAACCTAGAATAAGCTCTCTAGATTCAATTTAATGGCAGCTTTATGATGAGAAAGATAGGTTGATCTAAGCAACAAACACATAAGCTCGGATTGTTGAACTTAGGTTATGTTCCACTTTGCAATTATTGAAAACTTGACCATAATCATTAATCACAAATTGCCACTTATGAATAGGAAATCAAGACAATTACACGGATCAAGACTCCTAAACTAGCAATAGATAATTATCAAGATCTATCTAGTTGTACACCTAAACAAATCAAGACAACATCATGAACAATTCTTGTAGAAGAACATAAGCAACTTTGATAGAAAATTAATGATAGATAGAATCTGAAAATCAATTATAAAACATGTCTAGGGCTTTGAAATCACCCTTAACCGAATAGAAGTTTAGCCTAGCATAGGCATTATAAACATAAACATAAAATTAAAGAAAATCTAAGAAGAAAATAAAAGAAAGAAAGAAGAAGAGGAAGAATATTAATTATCCAACCTCTTGCTCTCTCTAAAGAAAAAGAAAACTAGAGAAAAGAAAGAAGAAGAAAACTTAGAGAATTTTATTAAAATGGCTAATATCCTACCTATGTACAATATGATCCCTTACAATCATCCAAGGCCCTCTATTTATACACATTTTGGAGGGCTAAATGACAAGAGACAAGCTTTACAAATTTCAAAGGTAGGTATATGACGATTTTGATCAGCCAACTTGATGGTCGATTTCGTCAATATTGGAGGCCTGATCTGATCACATGGTCTTCTAGAAAAAGGTTCCCCTATCAGTTACGGAACCATAGCCGTTGGAATCAGCTCATTTGCGGATGTGGTTAAGCAGATATGGGCAAAATACGAAAACATGTCAGCACAGATGTCATTACACATCAGCCACCTTGATGGTCGATTTATTCAATATTGGAGGCCTGATCTGATCACATGGTCTTCTAGACAAATGTTCCCCTATCAGTTACGGAACCATAGCCGTTGGAATCAGCTCATTTGCTGATGTGGATAAGAAGATACGGGCATAATACGAAAACATGTCAGCACAGACGTCATTGCACATCAGCCAACTTGATGGTCGATTTCGCTAGGGAAAACGACTCCGTTTTAAGAAGTGTAAAACATGAAAAAGATAGATATGCCTCTTATCTTTGCATGGCTACAAATTTCAGCCTTATTGCTTCAGTGAAGCTCGAGATATAGCTGATATGGCAAAAGGTGTCGGAACTGAAACTGAACTGGATTTGCCCTTAATTCTAGTAATCTGAAATCACTCAAAGAAACTTGTGAAAAACACCAAAATACATAAAAATATAAAAGATCATAAACACAATTAGACTAGACAATAATAACTCGTATTTGACACAAAACATTAATAAAACATAACTAAAAACTATATAATTATACGAGTTATCAGAGACTCCGTCGCAAAATCAGAAAATCTGTGAACGTTAGAGAGAGACAGAAGCTGAGACTGTTTGACAAGATATCTTGAGTGAAGAATTCCTTAAGTGGGGCATCAATGAACAATTGAAGACTCTGTCCTGAAGTCATATAATCTGTGAACTTCAAAGAAACCATGGATTAGAAAATATGGCATAATCATTCGATTGCATTTATTTTAGGGAGCATACAAGCATTTGCAAAAGCATGGCATTCTCATCATTGCATTTAGCTAAAAGTCAGAGAAACTTGAACTTCCTCAAAGAGAACTTGTTTTGCTTCTCAAAAGATTCAGACTCCGAGACCGCCATCGAGGTATTTCCTTCTGTTTTAAATCAAATTCATTTTGTTTATCAGACGAGTCGAGCCTTGAGACTATCGTCGAGGTATTTCCTTTTCTTTTAAATCGAATTCATTCTGTTTTATCAAATGAGTCGAGCCTTGAGACTATCCTCGAGGTATTTCCTTTTGTTTTAAATCGAATTCATTTTGTTTTATCAAATGAGTCGAGCCTTGGGACCACCGTCGAGGTATTTCCTTTTGTTTTAAATCGAATTCATTCTGTTTTATCAAATGAGTTGAGCCTTGAGACTATCGTCGAGGTATTTCCTTTTGTTTTAAACCGAATTCATTCTATTATATCAAATGAGTCAAGCCTTGGGACCACCGTCGAGGTATTTCCTTTTGTTTTAAATCGAATTCATTCTGTTTTATCAAATGAGTTAAGCCTTGAGACTATCGTCGAGGTATTTCCTTTTGTTTTAAATCGAATTCATTATGTTTTATCAAATGAGTCGAGCCTTGGGACCACCGTCGAGGTATTTCCTTTTGTTTTAAATCGAATTCATTCTGTTTTATCAAATGAGTCGAGCCTTGAGACCTCCGTCGAGGTATTCCTTTCTGTTTTGAATCGAATTCATTCTGTTTTATCAAATGAGTCGAACCTGAGACGGTCGTCAAGGTGTTTTCAAACCAGTTTTTAAATACCTACGGGCACCATTTTAAGACCTTCGGGCACCATTTTAAAGACCTCCAGGCACCATTTTAAGACCTCCGGATACCATTTTAAGACCTCCGGGCACCATTTTAAGACCTCCGGACACCATTTTAAAGACCTCCGGGCACCATTTTAAAGACCTCCGGGAACCATTTTAAGACCTCCGGGCACCATTTTAAAGACCTCCGGGCACCATTTTAAGACCTCCGGGCACCATTTTAAAGACCTCCGGGCACCATTTGAAAGACCTCCGGCACCATTTTAAAGACCTCCGGGCACCATTTTAAGACCTCCGGGCACCATTTTAAAGACCTCCGGGCACCATTTTAAGACCTCCGGGCACCATTTTAAAGACCTCTGGGCACTATTTTAAAGACCTCCGGGCACCATTTTAAGACCTCCGGGCACTATTTTAAGACCTCCGGGCACCATTTTAAGACCTTCGGGCACCATTTTAAAGACCTCCGGGCACCATTTTAAGACCTCCGGGCACTATTTTAAAGACCTCTGGGCACTATTTTAAGACCTCCGGGCACCATTTTAAAGACCTCCGGGCACCATTTTAAAGACCTCCGGGCACCATTTTAAGACCTCCGGGCACCATTTTAAAGACCTCCAGGCACCATTTTAAAGACCAACGGGCCCTATTTTAAGACCTCCGGGCACCATTTTAAAGACCTTCGGACACAATTTTTTCTTTTCTTGTAAATCGAATTCGTTTCCTTAAGACGGGTCGAGCCTTGATTAGTCAGGGAATTCAATTTAAGGACAAAATCTTCAATTTACTGTTTGAAAAAAAAAAAGGAAAAATGAGAAATGAAAAAAGAAAAAAATAAAAAAAAATAGAAAAAAATAGAAAATGATAAAACGATAAAAGAATGAAAAAGAAAATCCCTTTCCCTTTCCCTTTCCCTTTCCTTCACATGTGATGTCACTGACCGTACAAAATTAGTGTCAGTTTATCTTTGCCTGATTCTTGATTCTCAGCAATAGCCAAAGAGGGGCAGCTGTAGACACCTAATTTTGTCCGGACCACTAAACAGGTATGTTTTCTTCCTATATTGATGTTTTCGAGTGTAAAAAGACTTTTTTCCACCCTGCATGTGGTACTCCGAGACTTAGTTTAAGAGGGTGAGCATAAAAAGTCAAACTTGAAAAAGTCAACCTCGAAAAAAGTCAACCCCAAAAAAGTCAACCCCAAAAAGTCAACTACTGAAAAAGTCAACCCACTTTTAAAATCAAGATTTTAAGTTCAATTGAAAAATGGCGAAATAATTTTGATAATCCGAGGTCTACATTGAAAGATATGGAGTCGGAAGTTGGGATTTGGAGATTCAGTAGAAGGGAAACCCTAATCCGAGAAATTTGGGGAAAAGTGCTTAAACGATCAAATTGGTCGAAATTGAAGGTTCCAAATGAAAGATAAGCACTAACTACGGGTAATGGAGAAGTCACTTGCAAGAAAAATCGAAAGAAAAGTCAATCCGGGAGAAAACCGAGAATTAGGGTTTTTTGTGGATTTCGGTGAAATCAGGAAGAATCACAGAAATGGCCTGACTTGGTAAGACCAAAGCCCCCAATGGATGAGGAATGATTAAAAAGGATAGCCCAAGGCTCAGCTTGAAGAAAATCTGAAAATCGGACTTGTTTTGAGCAAAACCGGGTTTCAGAGGCAAAATGTCAAAATTGGAAAATTTAGGAAAAATAGCAAATGGACTCCAAAAATTCTGAAAATTTGTCAATATCATTCTTAAATCATTTGGAAGAGTTTGGTAAAAGAAAATCTTGATTCGGAGTTCGTTTGGAAAATGGCCAAATCCCGGGCTTCTATTGTAGTAATTCAAAAAAAACAATCCCGGAAAAATAGTATATGAGCTCCAAATCTTTTGAAATTTTTCAAATCTCATTTTAAATTATTTGGAAGAGATTGGAAAAATAAAATCTTGATTCGGAGTTCGTTTGCAAAATGGCCAAATCCCGGGCCTACTATGCAATAATTCAAAAAGATAAATCCCGAAAAAATAGCAAATGGACTCCAAAAATTCTGAAATTTTGTAAATCTCATTTTTAAGTTATTTGGAAAATATTGGAAAAAGCAAATCTTGATTCGGAGTTCGTTTGCAAAATGACCAAATCCCGGGCCTCCTATGTAGTAATTCAAGCCGATAAATCCCGAAAAAATACCAAATGAGCTCCAAAAATTATGAAAACTTCAAGATAACATTTTTAAATTATTTGGAAGAGATTGGTGAAGAAAAATCTTGATTTGGAGCTCGTTTAAAAAATGGTAAAATGTAGAGGCATAAAAGGGCATTTTTGGAAGAAAAATCCAAATAAATAGCAAACGGACTCGGATAATTTTGAAAACTTCCAGAACTCAATATTATATTATTTTGGAAGTATTAAAAAAATCAAAATTGAATTTGGAGTCCGTTTGATATTTATTTGCATCCGGGGGGCAAACGGTCATTTCATCCAAGCAACCGAAAAAGGGCTTCTTTGGGCCTTTGAAAAAATCAGAGTTGGGCTGGAAAAGAGAAGTGTTGGCCTGCCCAGGCCCAAAGGAAGGAGGAAGCTTCTGATTTTTCAATCAAATGGCTAAAAATCAAGATTTAGTTAGAGATTCTCTTTGATCAAGCCATGGTGATTAAGCCACATAGGCCAAAAGAGATGTCAACATTATTCTTGAACAGCTGTAATTTGAGATAGCTGAGATGCTAATCTAAAGGTGGTAATTTCATGATTTTTCACCTTGAATTATTAGCCATTTGATGGAAAATTGGTTACAAAAAAATGACAACACCTTGAGGGAATATTAGGGGTTTTGGACAGCACTTGTTGGGAGGCAGAAAATTCATTTTTTCATTTCCTTTTGCTGAGTTCTTTTGGTATTTACTTAGTTTTTTCTCTCCTTGGTTGGTAGCAAAAAAGAAAAGTTTAGAAAAGAAAGGAAAGTTTGAAGAGATAAAGCTTGAAAGATAGCTTCTTGAGGTTGCTCTTGAGTACCAACTCTTGCACTTTCTTGATTTTCCATTCTTGTTTTTGCTATTTTGATTTCTATTTGGTGAGTTTCCATTTTAAATAAATGTTTTTTATTGTTCTTCTTAAGTTCTTCCTTCATCTCTTCCTTAAATATGTTTTTTACAATTTTTTTTTTATATTATACTCACCATGGCCAAATAGCCTACATTATTTATTTAAGTTGTTGTTTTTGTTTATTTTATCATATTGTTTACGTTATATTCTTTGATTTTGATGTTTTAAATGTTATTTTACTTCATATTCTTGAGTTATATTTTAATTTGGTTGCTTTGTTTGTTGCCATTTATGTTTTAAATATCATGTTTTTGCATTTTTAATTTTCTATTTTCACGATGTTTAAATTTGAGCATATTTTAGATTTATTATATCAAGTGTTTGTGAAAATGCTTGTGTGGTCTTTGCATGATTTGAGTTTTATATCTTAGTTGAGCATGTTTTAGATTTATTATATTAAGTGTTTGTGAAAATGCTTGCGTGGTTTTTGCATAATTTAAGTGTTATATTTTAGTTGAGCATGTTAGTATTCCAAGTGTTTGTGAAAATGCCATGCTTGTTGGAGCTTGAGGCCATTTGGCTACTCCATGTGTTTTGCATTGTGTGTTGCATTTTTGCCATGTTATTTGGTAGGTTTTTGCATTTGTATGACATTTGATTTAGTTGAGCATGTTAGTATACCAAGTGTTTGTGAAAATGCCATGTTTGCTAGTCACATTATTCCATTCGGCCACCCTTGGAATTTTTGCATTTTATGTGCATTCTTGCCATGTTTGTTGATAGGTTAGCATTTGCATGATATTTGGTTGAGTTTTTGGTTTAAGCATGCTTTGTGTTTGTGAAAATGCCATGCATATTTTAGTTATTAAGTTAGGTTTATTTGCCATGCATGTTCATGCATTTTAGGCCTAGGTTGCAATAAATGCCATGCAAGTTCATTTAGGTCTAGGTCACTTTATGAATGCCATGTATTTTTTCATGACATTTAGGTTTAAATCCATGCATTTCATGCATTATGTTTGCTGTATTGTTTCATGCATTTCATGTTCATGCCACTTGAATAATGACTTGAGCCAATTAATGGTTCAAAGTCATGCTCTCTTGAGCAAACTTGTGGAAAATTAAAGTTTGTCAAATTGATTATTCTACCTTTGTGATTTTTTTTACTTAGCCAATTTTTATCTAACTTTCAAAAAGTCCTAGCTACTGTTTGTGAGTCATTTTGTGAGTCTTAAATATTTTTACTTTGATTTTTAAATGATTTTATCAAAGGCAAAAATGTATTTTGGCAAAACAGTTTTTTCACCCAGTTTTCGTACTTTTCCGATTTTTCTGGGCATTCGTCTTTAATCAGAAAATTAAGCATATTTGTTCCGTGTACTTTTGCATGTCCTGAGTCTCCAGTATTTTTTTCAGAAGTTTTTTGAATTTTTAAAAATAGGATAAAAAATCGTGGCTTAAAACTGGACAGTGGAGTCATAATTGAATTTAAAGAAAAATCATTTTTCTGTTTTGGTTAAGTTACTTAGAGTGGGCTGATTAGGAGGGTTAGCTACTGACTTAGGTTAGTTTCTAAGCCTTTTAAACTCTAAAAATGGTTTTTCAAGTCTCGGGTTAAGGGTAGTCAAGTCCGGATTTTTAAACTTAGCAAAATTAGAGCCAATTAAAAAAGGATTTAGCCCAGTTTTTATTTTAATTCAAGCTTTTCAAAATTGTTTTCAAACAATCACAAAGTATTTTGGTTTTAGAATATTTAATTTGACATATTTTTCTAAGGTAGCCGGATATCTTTTTTAGATATACGGATTTCCTTAATTAAAGGAAAAAATACAATTCATGCATTGCATTTTTCATATTCATGCATTTTATATAATATGCGATTCTTGCTATGATAATTTCTATGATATTATTATAATTTTGTAGTATGTTATATTGATTATTATATGATTTGGAATATTTCATGATATCCTATGTTTTTTATTTAGTTATTTGTTTGGTCATATTATTTAGCATATACTATGTTCATGCATTATTATTTTCATTTTTATTTTTATGCATATTATATGATAGCATTATTTCATATTCCATCTCATTTAATTTATATGCCATATCATTCATGTTTGCCATGTCATTTAAATTATTCCATTTCCTATAGAATATGTTATGTTACTTAGGTTATTTTATTTCATTTAGAAAATATCATGTTACTTAGGTTATTTCATTTCATATAGAATATGTTATGTTACTTAGGTTATTTTATTTCATTTAGAAAATATCATGTTACTTAGGTTATTTCATTTCATATAGAATATGTTATGTTACTTAGGTTATTTTATTTCATTTAGAACATATCATATGACTTAGGATATTGCATCTCATATAGAATATACTATGTTACCTAGGTCATTTCATTTTATTTATAATATGTCATATAACTTAGGATATTTTATTTCATTTAGAATATGCTAAGGCATTTATTTCATTTCATTTAGAATATGCTAAGGCATCTACATTATATCATATCATTTAGGAAGCATTATATTATTTAGATTTTGCTATGTCATGCATATACATATTCATATCTTTTAAAATGTTTTCAAAAGGATAATGATTTTTTCAATAAAAAATAAAGATATTCCCAAGTTAAAATAATTCATGAGTTCTCTACAGGGTTTGCTGGAGGGAATATCATCAATTATCATTAATAAAGGAATATCTTTCTTTCAAAAAAGAGAATGATTCAGAAAGTTTTCCAAAACTAATAAAAATTTCTATATTTTGCCACGTTTGTTGGGGAATATAGGAAAATTTTGAATTTATAAATTCCGGATCATTTTCAATAAAAAAATGAATTATTTTTCTTTAAATTGGGAATTAACTTGAAATACTAAATTTAAAACCAATTTTTACCGAGACTTGAGATAAAATACGATTAATAAGGTACCGATTTATACGGGCGTTGTGGGGGTGCTAATCCTTCCCCGCACGTAACCGACTCCCGAACCCGCTTCTTTGATTTCTCTGGTTTTAAAACGCAGACCTGAAATTGGTTTTTAAAATGTTTTAATTAATTTTTAAAATATTTTATAAAACCGGTTTTAATAGGTGGCCGATCACACCTAGCTAAAAAAGATTGGTGGCGACTCAATGTCTTTTTCAAGGTCATTTTCAAAACCTTCATTTTTTTAGAGGACTTAAGTCGACTTTTCCTCGATTTTTTTTAATG
The DNA here is from genome assembly GCA_030761205.1 of Fremontodendron californicum. NCBI lineage: Eukaryota > Viridiplantae > Streptophyta > Magnoliopsida > Malvales > Malvaceae > Fremontodendron > Fremontodendron californicum. The sequence continues at coordinate 10,813,407 of JAULJL010000037.1, forward strand.
TCACGCTTAACGAATAATAAAGTCTTGCGATGAGGCTCGTTATTTTTTAGGTTGCGACAGCTTGGCGACTCACATTTGGTGAGTTTCCATTTTAAATAAATGTTTTTTATTGTTCTTCTTAAGTTCTTCCTTCATCTCTTCCTTAAATATGTTTTTTACAATTTTTTTTTTATATTATACTCACCATGGCCAAATAGCCTACATTATTTATTTAAGTTGCTGTTCTGGTTTATTTTGTCATATTGTTTATGTTATTTTCTTTGATTTTGATGTTTTAAATGTTATTTTACTTCATATTCTTGAGTTATATTTTAATTTAGTTGCTTTGTTTGTTGTCATTTATGTTTTAAATATCATGTTTTTGCATTTTTAATTTTCTGTTTTCATGATGTTTAAATTTGAGCATGTTTTAGATTTAGTATATCAAGTGTTTGTGAAAATGCTTGTATGGTCTTTGCATGATTTGAGTTTTATATCTTAGTTGAGCATGTTTTAGATTTAGTATATTAAGTGTTTGTGAAAATGCTTGTGTGGTTTTTGTATGATTTAAGTGTTATATTTTAGTTGAGCATGTTAGTATACCAAGTGTTTGTGAAAATGCCATGCTTGTTGGAGCTTGAGGCCATTTGGCTACTCCATGTATTTTGCATTGTGTGTTGCATTTTTTCCATGTTAGTTGGTAGGTTTTTGCATTTGTATGACATTTGATTTAGTTGAGCATGTTAGTATACCAAGTGTTTGTGAAAATGCCATGTTTGCTAGTCACATTATTCCATTCGGCCACCCTTGGAATTTTTGCATTTTATGTGCATTCTTCTCATGTTTGTTGATAGGTTAGCATTTGCATGATATTTGGTTGAGTTTTTGGTTTAAGCATGCTTTGTGTTTGTGAAAATGCCATGCATATTTTAGTTATTAAGTTTGGTTTATTTGCCATGCATGTTCATGCATTTTAGGCCTAGGTTGCATTAAATGCCATGCAAGTTCATTTAGGTCTAGGTCACTTTATGAATGCCATGCATTTTTTCATGACATTTAGGTTTAAATCCATGCATTTCATGCATTATGTTTGCTGCATTGTTTCATGCATTTCATGTTCATTCCACTTGAATAATGACTTGAGCCAATTAATGGTTCAAAGTCATGCTCTCTTAAGCACACTTGTAAAAAACTAAAGTTTGTCAAATTGATTATTCTACCTTTGTGATTTTTTTTACTTAGCCAATTTTTATCTAACTTTAAAAAAGTCCTAGCTACTGTTTTTGAGTCATTTTGTGAGTCTTAAATATTTTTGCTTTGATTTTTAAATGATTTTATCAAAGGCAAAATTGTATTTTGGCAAAACAGTTTTTTCACCCAGTTTTCGTACTTTTCCAATTTTTCTGGGCATTCTTCTTTAATCAGAAAATTGAGCTGATTTTTTCCCGTGTAGTTTTACATGTCCTAAGTCTCCAGTATTGTTTTCAGAATTTTTTGAATTTTTAAATATAGGATAAAAAATCGTGGCTTAAAACTGGATAGTTGAGTCAGAATTGAATTTAAAGAAAAATCATTTTTCTGTTTTGGTTAAGTTACTTAGAGTGGGCTGATTAGGAGGGTTAGCTACTGACTTAGGTTAGTTTCTATGCCTTTTTAAACTCTAAAAATGGTTTTTCAAGTCTCGGGTTAAGGGTAGTCAAGTCCGGATTTTTAAACTTAGGAAATTAGAGCCATTTAAAAAAGTATTTAGCCCAGTTTTTATTTTTAATTCAAGTTTTTCAAAATTGTTTTCAAACAATCACAAAGTATTTTGGTTTTAGAATATTTAATTTGTCATATCTTTTTTAGATATACGGATTTCCTTAATTAAAGGAAAAAATACATTTCATGCATTGCATTTTTCATATTCATGCATTTTATATAATATGTGATTCTTGCTATGATAATTTCTATGATATTATTATGATTTTGAATTATGTTATATTGTTTATTATATGATTTGGAATATTTCATGATATCCTATGCTTTTTATTTAGTTATTTGTTTGGTCATATTATTTAGCATATACTATGTTCATGCATTATTATTTTCATTTTTATTTTCATGCATATTATATGATAGCATTATTTCATATTCCATCTCATTTAATTTATATGCCATATCATTCATGTTTGCCATGTCATTTAAATTATTTCATTTCCTATAGAATATATTATGTTACTTAGGTTATTTTATTTCATTTAGAAAATATCATGTTACTTAGGTTATTTCATTTCATATAGAATATGTTATGTTACTTAGGTTATTTTATTTCATTTAGAAAATATCATGTTACTTAGGATATATCATTTCATATAGAATATGTTATGTTACTTAGGTTATTTTATTTCATTTAGAATATATCATATGACTTAGGATATTGCATCTCATATAGAATATACTATGTTACCTAGGTCATTTCATTTTATTTATAATATGTCATATAACTTAGGATATTTTATTTCATTTAGAATATGCTAAGGCATTTATTTCATTTCATTTAGAATATGCTAAGGCATTTACATTATATCATATCATTTAGGAAGCATTATATTATTTAGATTTTGCTATGTCATTTTATTTATGTCATGCATATACATATTCATATCTTTTAAAATGTTTTCAAAAGGATAATGATTTTTTCAATACAAAATAAAGATATTCCCGAGTTAAAATAATTCATGAGTTCTCTACCGGGTTTGCTGGAGGGAATATCATCAATTATCATTAATAAAGGAATATCTTTCTTTCAAAAAAAGAGAATGATTCAGAAAGTTTTCGAAAACTAATAAAAATTTCTATATTTTGCCACGTTTGTTGGGGAATATAGGAAAATTTTGAATTTATAAATTCCGGATCATTTTCAATAAAAAAAGGAATTATTTTTCTTTAAATTGGGAATTAACTGGAAATACTAAATTTAAAACCAATTTTTACCGAGACTTGAGATAACACACGATTAATAAGGTACCGATTTATACGGACGTTGTGGGGGTGCCAATCCTTCCCCGCACGTAACCGACTCCCGAACCCGCTTCTTCGATTTCTCTGGTTTTAAAACGCAGACTTGAAATTGGTTTTTAAAATGTTTTAATTAATTTTTAAAATATTTATAAAACCGGTTTTAATAGGTGGCAGATCACATCTAGCTAAAAAAGATTGGTGGCGACTCCATGTCTTTTTCATGGTCATTTTCAAAACCTTCATTTTTCTAGAGGACTTAAGTCAACTTTTCCTCGATTTTTTTTAATCTCACGCTTAACGAATAATAAATTCTTGCGATGAGACTCGTTATTTTTTAGGTTGTGACAATAGCCAAAGCTTCTGGAGGGGATATCTAGAATTTTACAAATTTTAAAAGTGAATAAGTCTTCGGTGGTGACAGCTGAAGCCTCTGGTGGAGATATCCAGGGTTTATAATTTTTTTAACAATGAGAAATCTTCTTTTGGATGAGTTACACAGAGTTTTACAGTTTTTTTTTTTTTTTTTTAATGAGAAAATCTTTGGTGATGAGAGCCGAAGCCTCTGGTGGAGATAGCCAGGATTTTACAGTTTTAAAAATGAGCAAGTCTTTGGTGGTGATAGCCGAAACTTCTAGAGGAGATACCCAAAATTTTATTCAACATCTGCATCAAGAAGCATTTGCATCAGTCTAAGTCATTTGAATCTGCATCAAGAAACATTTGCATCGAAAGTCATTTACATTTGCATCAAAGACATTTGCATCTTATTTAACATTTGCATCTGCCCAAGAAGCATTTGCATCCCTTCTCAAAGCTTTCAGGTATAATCTTCAACATGTTTTCAAGAACTAATATCTAGAGTTTTAAAATTTTTTGAAAAGAGAGAAAGCCTTTGGTGGTGATAGCCGAAGCCTCTGGGGGAGATATCCAGAGTTTTAAAATTTTTTGAAAAGAGAGAAAGCCTTTGGTGGTGATAGCCAAAGCCTCTGGGGGAGAAATCTAGAATTTTACATGTTTTTAAAAGTGAGAAACTCTTGGTAGCGATAGCTGAAGCTTCTGGAGGAGATATCCAGAATTTTACATGTTTTTAAAAGTAAAAAAGTCTTCTGTAGCGATACCTGAAGCTTCTGGAGGAGATATCCAGACTTTTACATGTTTTTAAAAGTGAGAAAGTCTTCGGTAGCGATAGCTGAAGCTTCTGGAGGAGATATCCAGAATTTTACAAACTTTAAAAAAATGAGAGAGACTTTTTGGTAATAGCTGAAGTTTCTAGAGGAGATATCCAGAATTGTACAAACTTTAAAAAATAAGAGAGCCTTTGGTGGTGATAGCTGAAGCTTTTGGAGGAGATATCCAGAATTTTACTAATTTTAAAAGTGAGAGAGTCTTTGGTGGTGATAACCAAAGTATCTGGTGGAGATATCCAGAGATTTACAGTTTTAAAAGTGAGCAAGTCTTCGGTGGTGATAGCTGAAACTTCTGGAGGCGATACCTAGAATTTTAAACACAGCTAAGAACAAGACAGGTTAAGACCCCGAGACCATCGTCGAGGTCTTTTCTTCTCTTGTAAATCGAACTTGTTTCCTTAAGACGGGACAAGCCTTGATTAGTCAGGGAACTCGATTTAAGAACAAAATCTTCTATTTACAGCTTTTAATAAAAAAAATGAAAAAATGAAGAAAAAAATGAAAACCATTTCCTTTCCTTCACATGAGACTTCACTAACTGGACAAAATTAGTGTTTGTTTATCTTTGTATGACTCCTGATTCTTAGCAATAGCCAAAGAGGGGCAGTTGTAGACACCTAATTTTGTCCGGACCACTAAATCAGTTATGTTTTCTTCCTAAAATGATGTTTTAGAACGCAAGAAATCTTTTCTCATGCTGCAGGTGGTACTCCGAGACTTAGTTTAAGGAGGAAAGCTTGAAAATTCAATTTGCAAAAAGTCAACTCACATTCAAAATCAAGATTCAAAGTTCAATTGAACAATGGTGAAAGAATTTTGATAATTCGAGGTCTACAATAAAAGATATGGAGTACGAAAAATAGGTTACGGAGATTCAGTAGAAAGGAAATCCTAGTTCAAAACATTTGGGGAAAAGTACTTAAACGATCAAATTGGTTGAAATTGGAGGTTCCAAATGAAAGATAAGCAATGACTATGGGTAATGGAGAGGCCATTTGGAGGCAAAACTGAAGGAAAAGTCAATTTGGAAGAAAATCGAGAATTAGGGTTTTTGGTGGATTTTGGTAAAATCGGGGAAAATTGCATAAATGGCCTGATTCGGTAAAACTAAGGCCCCTAATTGATGAGGAGTGAGTAAACAAGGAAAGCCCAAGGCTCAGTTTGAAGTAATTCCGAGAAAAGAGCCGACTGGAGGAAAAACGAAAAAAGAGGAAATTTTCGATACTGAAAAAAGGAAAAATCAAAACGGAGGGGAATATAATCATGAAAATTGGGCATTTTTGGATCAACTCCAATTCAATATATGACAAAGGCACAGAAAAAGAAAATCTAGAAATCGGACTTGTTTTGAGCAAAACCGAGCTTTGGAGACAAAATGGCAAACTTGGAAAATTCGAGAAAATAGAAAACGAGCTCCAAAAATTACCAAAACTTCCAGATATCAATCTTAAATCATTTGGAAGAGATTGGCGAAGAAAAATCCAGATTCGGAGTTCTTTTGCAAAATGGCGAATTTCGGGCCCACCAAGCTGAAATTCAAGAAGATAAATCCCGGAAAAATAGCAAATAAGCTCCAAAAATTATGAAAACTTCCAGATCTCACTTTTAAATTATTTGGAAAAGATTGGTGAAGAAAAATCCGGGTTCGGAGCTCGTTTGAAAAATGGTAAAAGTTCGAGTTCATTAAGGGGCAATTTTGAAAATAAATCTGAAAAAATAGCAAATGGGCTCGAACAATTATGGAAACTTCCAGAATACAAATTTTTATGAATTAGGAAGTATTGAAAAAATAAAAATTATATTTGGAGTCTGTTTGCTATTTAATTAGATTTGGGGGTCAAAAAGATCGTTTTACCGAAGAAATCGAAGAGGGCTTTTCTTGCAATTAAAAAAATGGAGATTGGGATGGAATTCCAAGGGTCAGCCGGCCAAGCCATGTTAGAGAGTGATTTTGCTGAGCTCTTGCATCTATGGGCCAAGAATGGATAGGAAGGTAGTTATTTTTCTTAATCAAGCCTTTGCAATTGTGACACATGGAGCAATGCATGAAGAGGGATAATGTCATATTTATGACATCATATTAGTTAGGAGCTGATTAAATCTAAGGGTGGGAATTTTTCATAAAAAGCATCTTGGATTAAGGGCCATTGGATCAAAATTGGTTAGAAAAAATGACAACATCCTTCTAGATTCTTCTACACCATTCGGCCAAGGCTAAGGGGGAGGGAATTCATATTTTTCATAAGGCTTGGAGGGCTGAATAGAGGCAGTAGCTAAGGGAAGAAGGAGAGAAAAAAGAAAAGAAAAAAAAAGATAGGAGAAAAAGGAGAAGGAAAAAGAAAGGTTTTGGCTTGCTACTTCTTGATTTGGAAAGCTAGAGCAAGGTAGCTATGTTCTTTCATGATTTTCTCATACTTTGTTGACATGATTTTGCTATTTTGATTGTCATTTTATTCTTTTTTATGAAATAAACTTGTTTTTAAAATAAGTTCTAAAGAGCTTCTACTTTGTTTTTTTTTTTTTAAGAAATCAAGAAAGCAAGTTTTCCTCCATTTTTCCATCATGGCCGAATGATGCATTTTTTGTTACATGATTTTGTGTTTGATTTTGTTCATGTGATTTATTGTGGTAGGTTAGCTTACTTGTGTTATATTAGCTTGATTGTGGTAGGTTAGCTTTATTATGGTAGTTTAGTTCTAAACCATGCCATGTTTTTGTGATAATGCCATGCCATTTTCATGATTACTACCATTCGGCCATGATGATTTCATTGTGCATGTTTGCATTTTTATCATGTTTACTTGTCTAATATGCTTCCATTGATCTTCATACATTTAGACCATGCCATGTGTTTGTTATATTGACATTGCTATGTTCATGAGTTATGTTAGTCACCATGTTTGCATTATTATCTTGTTTGCTAGTTTATTATGCTTCCATGTAGACTTTGCATATGTAGGTTGCCATGTTCTTGTGTTATTGTCTATCTAGGATTTCACTATGTTGTTTAGTGACCATTCGGTCAACAAGTTCTTTTTTGCATCTTGTGTGCATTTTCATCTTGTTTAGTTGATAGGCTTGCATTTCCATGCCATAATATTGTGTATTTTTGATTTAGTATGCCATGTGTTTGTGTTAAGGCCTTGCTACATTTTCTCACATAGGATTAGTGACCATTCGGCCTCTACATATGTTCCTTGCCTTCTGTGTGCATTTTCATTTTGTTTAGGTACCATGCTTTGCATTATTATGCCATGAGATTGTGTATTGGTTGTGCCATGTTCATGCATTAGTATTAGGTTTATTTGGTCATTATATGTTCATGATATTTTCATGCATTTTCATAATTTTTTAGGTCTAGGCCATCTTTGTGTTGCCATGCATATTCCCATGCATATTAGGTCTTAGGAAAACTTTTTATTGCCATGCATTTTCATGTCACTCTAGGTCTAGGTTACCATGCTTCTCATGCATATTAGGTAGGTAGCATTTATTGCCATGCAAATTCATATTAGGTCTTAGGACAACTCTGTATTGCCATGCACTTTCATGTCACTTTAGGTCTAGGTTACATTTGCATTACCATGCTTCTCATGCATATTAGGTAGGTAGCATTTATTGCCATGCAAATTCATACTAGGCATTAGGACAACTTTGTATTGCCATGCATTTTTATGTCACTTTAGGTCTAGGTTATATTTGCATTACCATGCTTCTCATGCATATTAGGTAGGTAGCATTTATTTCCATGCAAATTCATGCTAGGCATTAGGACAACCTTGTATTACCATGCATTTTCATGGCATCTTAGATTTAGGTTATATTTGCATTACTATGCATCTCATGCATATTTAGGTTAGGGTAGCATTTATTGCCATGCAAACTCATGCTAGGCATTAGGTTATTTTAAATTGCCATGCATTTCCTACATCATTTAAGCTTTAGATCATGCATTTCATACATCAAATTTGCTGTTTGTTCATGCATCTCATACCATACCACTTGATTTTTGACTTAAACCAATCAATGGTTTAAAGTCAAGCACACATGAGCATACTTGTGGAAAATTGAGAAGTTGTCAAGTTGATTTTTCTACCTTTGTGATTTTTTTTACTTAGCAATTTTTTGTCCAAATTTTTAGAAATTTTAGCTACGGTTTGTAGGTCCATATAAGAGTCTCCAATATTTTTACTTTGATTTTTGAATGATTTTATCAAAGTCTTAAAAATGATTTTTGGCAAAACAGTTTTTCACCCAGTGTTCTAACTTTTGTGATTTTTCTATGAGACTATCCTTATTCTAAAAATTAAGACAATTTTTTCCCCGAAAGTTAAACATCTTCTGAGTCTCCTATATGTTTTTTAGATTTTTTAGATGTCTTTAAAATAGGTTAAAAAATCACGTTTTAAAACTGGAGAATAGATTCAGATTTGAATTTGAGGAAAAATTAATTTTCTGTTTTATCTAAGGCATTAAGAGAAAGCTGGTTAGGAACCTTAGCTACTGTCCTAGGTTGGTTTCCAGGCCATTTTAATCTTAAAAAATGATTTTAAAAAGCTCGGGTTAAGGGTGGTCAAGTTCGGTTTTTCAAAGTTAGAAAAATAGAGCCATTTTAAAAAAAGGGAATTCGGCCATGGTCTTTTATCAAAGATTTTCAAAATTGTTTTCAACCAATCACAAAGTATTTTTTATTTTAGAAAATTTAATTTGATTCCTTTTCCTAAGGTAGTCGGATATCTTTTGAGGTATACGGATTTTCTTATTTAAAGGAAAAAATATACTTTCATGCATTGCATTTTCCATGTTCATGCATACTATATAATATATGATTTTTGCTATGATAATTTCTATGGTAATGTTATTATTTTGATTTATGTTTTATGGTTCTATATTGTTTGATATATGGTTGTGAATATTCTATGTTATCCTATGCTTTTCATTTAGTCATTTATTTTTGTCACATCATCTAGCATTTACTAAGTTCATTCATTATTATTTCCATGTATATTTCATGTCATTTTGGTTATTCATTTCATTTAGAATATATTATGTCACTTAGATTATTCATTTCATTTAGAATATATTATGTCACTTAGGTTATTTGTCTCATTTAGAATATATTATGACATTTAGGTTATTCATTTCATTTAGAATATATTATGTCACTTAGTTTATTCATTTCATTTAGAATATATATTATGTCACTTAGGTTATATCATTTCATTTAGAATATACTATGTCATTTAGATTATATCATGTCATTTAGGTTGCATTATATTATCTACATTTTGCTATGTCATCTTTATTATGTCACACATGTTCATATTCATCTTTTAAAATGTTTTTAAAATAAGATAATGATTTTCAATAAAATAAAGATATTCCCGAGTTAAAATAATTCATGAATTCTCTGCCGGGTTTGCTGGGGAGGATATCATCAATTATCATTAATAAAGGAATATCTTTCTTTAAAAAAAATGACAATGATTCGAAAATTTTTCCAAATAAATAAAAATTTCTATAATTTTCCACATTTGTTGGGGAATATAGGAAAATTTTGAATTAATAAATTTCGAATCATTTTCAATTAAAAATGGAATTATTTTTCTTTAAATTGGGAATTAATTTGAAATACCAAATTTAAAACCGACTTTTTACCGAGACTTGAGATAACACACGATTAATAAGGTACATTTTTATACAGGCGTTGTGGGGGTGTTAATCCTTTCCCGCACGTAATCGAGTCCCGAGCCCGTTTTTTTTTATTTTCTCTGGTTTAAAACGCATACTTGAAATTGGTTTTAAAAATGTTTTAATTAATTTTAAAATATTTTACAAAATCAGTTTTAATAGGTGGCCGATCACACCTGGCCAAAAAAAGATTGGTGACGACTCCATGTTTTTTTCGAGGTTGTTTTCAAACCCTCATTTTATTTCAAGAGGAATTAAGTCGACTTTTCCTCTATTTTCCAATGTCACGCCTAACGAATATAAAGTCTCGCGATGAGACTTGTTATTTTTTAGGTTGCGACACTAGTCTTGAGCTTCTTCCAAGAAATGCAACAGTCGCTGATCATACTTCTCGAAATCTTTATCCTTTCAACCATCTCACTCGCCCTGCCAGTATTCTCGGATGATATCAACAATGTCGACTTTCTCGGCTTGTGGCTGCTGCTCTATGGCATGAATAGTCGCATGGAGTGACTCATTCTCTTTGCGCATTAAGGATGTTCTTCCCTTCTCATTTCCCAACCTGAACCTTAACTGTTCGTTTTCTTGCTGACATCTCTCTAGCTTGGTTGACATCAAAGAATGTGTATCCTCCCATTTCTGCCGCTCATGAGAAAACCCAGACTCTTTTTCTTTACCTTCCTTGGCCTTACTCTCCCAATAGTCCAATTCCATTTGAAGTTTCTTCATTTCTTTCTCATGTGCTTTAAAAGAAATGCTAGCTCTCATAAATCTTCTCGTGGCCCTTATCTTCTTGTTTTCTCGGTGCAGATCTAATATATCGGACAATGCTGTATCTCTCTCTTCGACCACTTTTCTTGTCTTGGTCTCTTGGATCTCAAGCCTAGTCTTCAAGTCCTCGACATCTTCTTGTAGCTTATCACATTCTCGCTTTAGTGTCCCTTTATCTTTTTCTAATTCCTGCCTAACTAGCTCAACTTCTGACAGTATTATCGGTTCGGGCTGAAGAACGACTAGATGAACAGAGGCATCTTCGGCAGGAAGCACAATGTCGCGAAGCTTCTTGACCCTCCATACTAGATACGTCGGAGTGGCGTTGTCAATATACCTACCCACTTGTGACCGGTATAACTTCTTCCATGCGATGATGACTTCACGTATTCTTCCCATATATCTGGGCTCACCATAGGAGAAATCCATCGTGATAAGTTCATGAGTCATCGGGATAAACTGCTCGGATCCATACTGACTTCGTACTAGTAATGGTGCATAGCTAATGGCCACCCAAACTCCAACAGTGGAACCCATAAATTCTCACCACAACAGTACAAGATCAACCCAAGTGGCATCCACGGAACCCTCCAAGTTATATCCTCCTTTCCTAAGTGATGGAGAGTCCCAATCCATTGTTTCTTATCTCCTTTCTTTGACCATTTCTTATTGTTGAATTCTACACGTCTTCATGTAGGGGTAGAGCTTCCCATTATCATCTCCCCAAAAGTAACTTTGAATCGAGACATATTGAAGCTGTACAGAACCCTCGGAATGCCCTTTACCTCTTCTTCGACAGTGACTGAGTGACATAATCGTCTCAGCAAGAATGACAGCAGAAGGATCAATATGTTTGTCCAACCGATCAAAGAAATCCTCCACGGCTACTTCGACATGACCTTCCACTTTCAAAAATAGGACCAAACCGTAAATCGCTAGAGCAAAAACATCCACCGCATGATCATCATTCGGGTTGCTCTTGATATAATTTTGCAAGAATACCCAAGGAATGCAGTCGCTCGAACCCTTCTTTTTTATCTGTGGGAATCTAACGAGATATCTATACCCATCACTTTGGAAAACTTCTTTCGATAGCTTGATGTTTTTTGCTCTTTCCAATAGAATTTATCCGGATTTTCTAACTCAACACGGAGCAAGATAGAATATTCCTCAATGGTGGGCACCATATCTTCCTGATTAAAAGTGAAGCACAGGTACGAAGGATCTCAAAACTGTACTATGACCCTAATCAGCTGCTCGTCCACCTCGATCAGGAGAAGTAGAGCTATGTCACCATATTTCCTAGTAAACTCATTCTTCCTCTCAAATCCCCACTGTCTCCAAATTTTCTTTAACTCCACTAGGTCATTTCGAACAAAATCCAAGTGAACTGACTCATGAAGTACAGACATAAAACACAAGGCCAAATAGTCTCCCTTGTCACACTGATTCATCTCGGACTCAGTTCTGACCTCTTGGTATGTCTTACTAACCACTGATACTGATAGAAGGTCCCGATGTTCCATGACTATAACGAAAAACTCCTCGGTTGGCACCCAATTTAAGACAAATATCCCTAAATGACCATGATGCATGAAATGAAAACAAAAACAAAAACAAAACAAAAAAAACATGAGTTAGTAATGGGATAATAAGATCAAAAATCATAATAAGATGAAATAAAATAAATAAATAAATAAATAGTAAAAGGTAAGAAGTGCTCCTCCAAGTGTTTCCTAGCTTCGGGATATCTAATTGAAAATCCGGCATGGCTTCGCCTAAGTTCACTATGTGAAGGTGAATCGGTTCTAAAGGCCTAGATTGTTCCTTATTGTAGCCGGTGAAGGCTAGTAAGGCACCACGATTAAAGCGGGTTCAATTCGTTAGAGTTCATTTCCCCGACTTATATGGAGGCTATTGCCACACGAAGCGTAGGTAATCTGATACTCCGGAAGTGTTTTGCTAGCTTATGCGGAGTCTACTGCCACACGAAGCGTATGTACTTTACTTCCACTTAAAGGGACGGAACTCTGATATAGAGCTTATGTTATGCAAAATGTAAGTGTCGTGTGTGAGGAGGAACAATCAAACCTTTCACCACCTATTCTAACCCCTATCCTAAGTATCCCGACAAAAATATTAAAGACAAGATTAAATAATGTCAAGCATTAATCTAGCAAAGAATAATAATATACACGAAAATAACCAGAGAATAATAACAATACTATGTGATGCACCCAAAAGAGTGTATCTTATTTAACCTTGCACTAAAAAGATAAATTGTAAGTATAGTAGTTAGCAAGGGTCGAGTCCTCAGGGATTGGGTTTTAGTTTATAAGTTATTAGTTTAAAACTTAAATTCAAGAACAATAAAAGAAAAGGGGTTTTTGAAGCCAGATTTAAACTAAAGTAAATAATAAGAATAAGATGCAAGGCGGTATAACCAGCCAATAAAAATATATATACTAAATTAGGCGGTATAACCAGCCAGTAAAAATAAAACAAAGTTAATATACAAATTAGGCGGTATAACCAGCCAATAAAAATAAATATAAAAAATAAGCAAACTAAAAGTAAGAAAACAAGTAAGTAAGAAGAATCAAATATGAAAAATATGGTTAAGGTTTCATTCTCCACCACTAGACATCATTAAGAATCAATTTCAGATCTATCAATATCAACCAACTATCAAAGTTAACAACCGTAGATAACAACAAGCTCTGTTATCCCAATCTTTCCTTAGTTTGTCGTTAAATAGAACAAGCTCTCTATTTAATCTCTAACCATTAAACAACCTAGAATAAGCTCTCTAAATTCAATTTAATGGCAGCTTTATGATGAGAAAGATAGGTTGATCTAAGCAACAAACACATAAGCTCGGATTGTTCAACTTAGGTTATGTTCCACTTTCCAATTATTGAAAACTTGACCATAATCATTAATCACAAATTGCCACTTATGAATAGGAAATCAAGACAATTACACGGATCAAGACTCCTAAACTAGCAATAGATAATTATCAAGATCTATCTAGTTGTACACCTAAATAAATCAAGACAACATCATGAACAATTCTTGTAGAAGAACATAAGCAACTTTGATAGAAAATTAATGATAGATAGAATTTGAAAATCAATCACAAAACATGTCTAGGGCTTTGAAATCACCCTTAACCAAATAGAAGTTTAGCCTAGCATAGGCATTATAAACATAAACATAAAATTAAAGAAAATCTAAGAAGAAAATAAAAGAAAGAAAGAAGAAGAGGAAGAATATTAATTATCCAACCTCTTGCTCTCTCTAAAGAAAAAGAAAACTAGAGAAAAGAAAGAAAACTAGAGAAAAGAAAGAAGAAGAAAACTTAGAGAATTTTATTAAAATGGCTAATATCCTACCTATGTACAATATGATCCCTTACAATCATCCAAGGCCCTCTATTTATACACATTTTGGAGGGCTAAATGACAAGAGACAAGCTTTACAAATTTCAAAGGTAGGTATAATAGGTGGGTGCATTTTCTAACAATTTTCGTCATACATGACGATTTTGATCAGCCAACTTGATGGTCGATTTTTTCAATTTTGCAGGCCTTATCTGATCACATGGTCTTCTAGAAAAATGTTACCCTATCAGTTACTGATCCATAGCCGTTGGAATCAGCTCATTTGCTGATGTGGATAAGAAGATATGGGCAAAATACGAAAACAGGTCAGCACAGACGTCATTGCACATCAGCCAACTTCATGGTCGATTTCGCTAGGGAAAACGACTCCGTTTCAAGAAGTGTAAAACATGAAAAAGATAGATATGCCTCTTAGCTTTGCACGGCTACAAATTGCAGACTTATTGCTTCAGTGAAACTCGAGATATAGCTGATATGGCAAAAGGTGTCGGAACTGGAACTGAACTGGATTTACCCTTAATTCTAGTAATCTGAAATCACTCAAAGAAACTTGTGAAAAACACCAAAATACATAAAGATCATAAACACAATTAGACTAAACAATAATAACTCGTATTTGACACAAAACAATAATAAAACATAACTAAAAACTATATAATTATACGAGTTATCACACCCCCACACTTAGATTGTTGCTAGTCCCTAGCAACGACTCAATAAAAATAAAATAAGAAAATCTAATCTAATCCACTTTCGTAGGAAATCACGGTGGCACTTAGCATGTGACACAAGCCTTTAAACCCCTAGGTGTCCCTAGTGGACGAGTTTAGTCTCGTGAGGGTTTACTAGAACGATACCCACAAACATTGAAAAACTAAAATATAAATAAACTACATATACTAAAAATATTTACTCCTAATCCTTTCAATACAAATTAGAGACAATTTTTGAACAAGTCTTATAAACTAATCAATAGCTTAAAGAATTTCACAAAAAATCAAGCTTGAATGTAAATTGTTTGAGTTAAGCCAATATTAACATAACATATCTCAATCAAAATAGTGCATGTTCAAATTTAATCTCAACTTCTCACATGGGATACCCTCATGATTTTCACTCTTTAAAGTAGTGGTGAAGTGTTTACACTCAATCAATCTCATGAAAACAGTTCTACCATATTCTTGCTTGTCCACCTATTCTCCACTATTTAGATCATACAACTTCATAAATGAAGAGGTCTTTAATCAAGGTTGTAATGGGGCCAAGAGGTAATAATGTGGTTAAAGAATAAAAAGGAAAAGATATCACAAACATTCCAAAGACTTCATAGAATTTAGAGACAAAATAAGATTTTGCAAATAAAACTTTCTCAATATTCTTTAGAAGTACATAATCACATAGGCTGAATATTTCATGTTGAGCCTTTACTTCATTCTAACCAACTTTCGAACATCTTTTTCTTTTCTTTAACTAGAAGTTCAAGAGATTATTCAAAAATTGTTTTTTTTTTTTCACATGGGAATGTATTTGGCAATATTGCCTCTATTTTTCTCTTGACTTTTGCCTTTCTCCTCCCCCACACTTATCTTTTGTTCTAACCCAAATTTTCAAAAAGTATCCCTTGTTTTTGCAATATGTCTCAAACATTCTAGTCCATCTTTAGAACAAGGGTAAAGATATAAATGTGTTTAGGCTAGGTGTAAGATGTGGTTACCAAATAAATAGCTTATTCACTGTAGGCTCAAATTGGTTCACTAGAGGGATGTTCTCTTCGAACATCAATAAGGGATGGCTGTTTGGCCCTAGTTAAAAAGTCCTAATGCCTCTATCATATTCATGTTGTTACATGCATCAATATAGTCTCAAATGGTTTAAAGCAAGTTCTAGAGAATCATGTAATCATAAGAGCACTCAAGAAAGAAATTAGATTGATTTGTATAATGTATCAATCATTATAGGCTCAAAAACTCACAAGAATGATTATACAAGTCAGATTAAGTCTAAACATGCTTCTTTCTCAATCAACATATCATATTAACATTGGCTCATAAAAATTAGTATCAAGCTTAATTCTCATGAAAATCTTCTCACTAGTAACCAGTTTAGACCTATGCAATTCATATCTCATCATTGTATTAAAAAGGAACTAAAACACACTAAAAATAATAATAATAAAGACTCAAAAAAAAAAATAGTAGACAAAAATAAAAGAAATCCTAAATCATTCCCCCCACACTTAATTCTTACATTGTCCTCAATGTAAGTCTATTAACCCAAATGAAAGAATCATGTGTAAGAGAAAAGAACTAATAACATAAGAATAGAAATAACTAAGACTCAAAACAAAAGAAACTCATGCAACCTAAATAATCCTAAAATACTAAACAAAAATTAACAAGTAAACGTAAAAAGATTAAAATCAAACTGACAAGGTATGTCTCAAGTCTCCCTTACTCAGACCTTGTTCAGAATGAATACTTCTAAATTGCTTAAAACAAAACAAACTTTTTTTTTTTTTTTTGAAAAGAAGAAATCAAACTGACAAGGTATGTCTCAAGTCTCCCTTACTCAGACCTTGTTCAGAATGAATACTTCTAAATTGCTTAAAACACAACAAACTTTTTTTTTTTTTTTAAGAAGGTAAAATTTAGGAGATATTACCTGTAGAGGTTGCTAACCACTTATTATAACTGAGACACAACAAACAAAATGTTAGATAATGTCACAAAGACAAAGTGCAATCCACTCCTTGCTCGTCCATATCTCTTTTTCTTTTTCCGAGCGTTTGCGAAACAACCGTAGCAGATAAATACTCATAAGCTTGGAGCTTTTTGAGTAAATCTTCAATGGTTGTAGCAGAAATTATGGTTCTCCTTGCCTCTGAAAACATGAATCCATTATCCACAGCATTATCTAAATATGAAAGCAAATTACTAAAATAACCATTAATATTAAGCAAACCAATGGGTTTCTTATTTGTGACCAAAGATGACCAAGAAGCCACGCAAGCTATTTCTTCAAATGTACCCAGACCTCCTGGTAAAGCAATGAATGCATCGGCAGAATGGTACATGATTGTTATCCGTTCAGGGACACTCCAGACTTGTATTTCCTTACCCACGGTAGGTCCACAAAAACTTGTGAATAGTTTTGGCACGATTCCTAGAACTGGACTTCCTCCGGCGTGTGCTGCTGTAGCGACTGCTCCCATTAAACCCGTACTACCGCCTCCATAAATCAAGTGGATCTTTTGTTGGGCAAGTATTACTCCAACTCTTATGGCTTCATCAGCGAATATGTTATTTTTCCCTGGATAAGCACCTCCAAAGACACAAATTTTTTTAATGCGCTGGGACGAAGTACTTTCCATTTTTTTTTTCGAGTGCCTGAAAGAGAATGAGTACATGGTGTAATATATAGAGGACTCAGTAGTGAATCAGACAAGAGTAATAATGTCGCCGAAAGTGTATCTGACCTGTCAGAAGAAAATGTTAACCTAACAAAAGATTTTTGCGTGATTTCAGGAAGAAAATCAAAAAGAGAAAAAAAAAAATCAACCGTAAAAGACAAATAAAATAAAAAAAAACGAGAATAGTTACACAAATCGAACAACACGTAAATTAAACCAAAATAAAGTTATTGCAAATCAAACCAAAAGCTGAGAAGTCATTTATTGTAGTTGTGATTGTGGCTCACATCTTCCTCTGGTTTTACGTCCAGAAACGGCTTAAACGCCTTCTATGAGTCGAGGATATGCTTCCCATCCAGTTTTCTTACAAGCTGGCAAACAGGGTCTTTTAACATCAGATTCCCAAGATGTTGCCATTCCCTTTGGAATTGCGGCCATAAATCAAGAATTTCTCTTTGTACGTCTCCACTAGGATGCGTCTCAAGAGAAAGTTGGATATTACCCAAATTCTCCTTACTCAGTCCATCCTTAATGAATTCAATTTTATCATCTCGATTAGAGGACGAAATCCCAATAGAACGACATTTACCGTTACACGTCCATCGTGCACATTTGTGGCAATTTGAACTCATGCGCTTTGCTCGTCGCTTCTTTGCAAAAGTGCTTCTACCTGTACCTGGTAAATGCAAAACAGGAAGATATTCATCTTCACGTACCTTGGCTTCAATTATCCAACGTATGTCTGCAGGAATCCCTTTGTGCATAAGCATTCTTAATCTTTCAAATCGAACTTGGTAAAGCTTCAGTAAAATATTTCGAGGAAAAGGAGGAAATCGTTTTTGCAATCTTGTGAGAATATCATCCATCCTGAAAAAAAATGAAAAAAAAAAATGAAAGAGAAATTGAAAGAGAAATTTATATACAATATCAGTTTTGTGGGTAGCTGATGGAACCGATTTAAATAATCACGGAGTACCGTTATCCGCCATTTAACCGGGGTAAAAAATTAAAAATTATATTTACATCTAGTTATTTTCAAAACAAGGATCAGAAAGAAAAACAACATAAAAAGACTCAAAAACAAAACACTCTAAATAAAATCCTAAATTCTTCCCCCCACACATAATTCTTACATTGTCATTAATGTAATGCTATTATCCCCCAATGCAAGAATTATATGTAAGAGAAAAGAACTATTAAACAAAAGAAACTTATGCAGCCTAAATGAATTTAAAAGCAGTAAACACAATTAACAAAGAAACATAAGAAATAAAAATAATAAAAATAATAAAAGAAAAAGGAAAAGAAAGAGAAAGAGAAAGCAAATCTGAATATGGAAGGTTGGCAATTTCATCTTTAATTGGGCTGCCTTCCCAATTAACACTTGAGTTAGTGTTTTGAATCTAACCAACACCCCTTCTTGGCTTTTTAGGCTTGTCAGGCTCATACATGAAATTTTCCAAATTTATGCGTTTGAGAGGAAGCTTTCTTTGCACAACAGTGGATGCATTCTCCATTACAAGTATTATTCCATCATCCTTTGTGGTGCATATCTCATCGAGGAATGGAGCATATTTTGATACTTGTTGAATGGCATCCACAAACAAGTTGTTTAAGGTTTCTGGCATGTGTTGTTCATGTTCTTCCTCCATGAACTTTGCAAATCTACTAGGAAAAGGTGGAGAAGAAACATTAGTAAAAAGTGGAACCTTAAACGTTACCTCAGGTGCCGAAATACTCTTATTTGGATTTGTGGCTTCATTATCCTCAAGAATAGAATCCATCTCTAATTTTGTCTCATCCTCATCTTGTTCCTCATTCCTCAAGGTCACAATCGTAGCATTCTCCTTTGGGTTAATCATCGTTTGGGCAGGGAGTTCTTCAGATCTTTGTGCTACCCATCCCACCATACTACTAGCCAATTGGCTCATTTGCTTTTCCAAACTCTGGATGCTTGCCCTTGTTTCCTGTTGAAATTGCAAAGTATTAGTAACAAGAGAATAGACAAGATCTTCTAAAGAAGTACCTGAGTTTTGAGTCATATGTGATGGCTGAAAAAGATCTGATTCTTGAGACCATGATTGATTGAAGATAGATGGATGAGTGTAACTGGCATAAGGATCTACTTCTTGGAAATTTTTTGAGTAGCCATAATTAGTATGATCCCACCATCCCTCATGGTAAGTGTTTGAGTAATGATCATGCAGTTGGTCTTGGAACACTTGATGGCCTTGACATCCTCCCATGGCAAATTGTTGAACTGGGAAGGTGAGATTGGCTTGTTGATTCTCCATGTTCATGTATGCCACCAACTCTTCAAGTGTTAGATTGCTCAATTCCATCGTTTTTTTTTTATTTTTTTTATTTTTTTTTCAAAATTTGATAAGAAAAACCCGTATGTACAAGAAAACAAAACTCATTAGAACTGAAAATAAGAATAAACCAAGTAACAAATAAACTAAAGAAAACAATCCCCAGCAACGGCGCCAAAAACTTGATGCACCCAAAAGAGTGTATCTTATTTAACCTTGCACTAAAAAGATAAATTGTAAGTATAGTAGTTAGCAAGGGTCGAGTCCTCAGGGATTGGGTTTTAGTTTATAAGTTATTAGTTTAAAACTTAAATTCAAGAACAATAAAAGAAAAGGGGTTTTTGAAGCCAGATTTAAACTAAAGTAAATAATAAGAATAAGATGCAAGGCGGTATAACCAGCCAATAAAAATATATATACTAAATTAGGCGGTATAACCAGCCAATAAAAATATATATACTAAATTAGGCGGTATAACCAGCCAGTAAAAATAAAACAAAGTTAATATACAAATTAGGCGGTATAACCAGCCAATAAAAATAAATATAAAAAATAAGCAAACTAAAAGTAAGAAAACAAGTAAGTAAGAAGAATCAAATATGAAAAATATGGTTAAGGTTTCATTCTCCACCACTAGACATCATTAAGAATCAATTTCAGATCTATCAATATCAACCAACTATCAAAGTTAACAACCGTAGATAACAACAAGCTCTGTTATCCCAATCTTTCCTTAGTTTGTCGTTAAATAGAACAAGCTCTCTATTTAATCTCTAACCATTAAACAACCTAGAATAAGCTCTCTAAATTCAATTTAATGGCAGCTTTATGATGAGAAAGATAGGTTGATCTAAGCAACAAACACATAAGCTCGGATTGTTCAACTTAGGTTATGTTCCACTTTGCAATTATTGAAAACTTGACCATAATCATTAATCACAAATTGCCACTTATGAATAGGAAATCAAGACAATTACACGGATCAAGACTCCTAAACTAGCAATAGATAATTATCAAGATCTATCTAGTTGTACACCTAAATAAATCAAGACAACATCATGAACAATTCTTGTAGAAGAACATAAGCAACTTTGATAGAAAATTAATGATAGATAGAATTTGAAAATCAATCACAAAACATGTCTAGGGCTTTGAAATCACCCTTAACCAAATAGAAGTTTAGCCTAGCATAGGCATTATAAACATAAACATAAAATTAAAGAAAATCTAAGAAGAAAATAAAAGAAAGAAAGAAGAAGAGGAAGAATATTAATTATCCAACCTCTTGCTCTCTCTAAAGAAAAAGAAAACTAGAGAAAAGAAAGAAAACTAGAGAAAAGAAAGAAGAAGAAAACTTAGAGAATTTTATTAAAATGGCTAATATCCTACCTATGTACAATATGATCCCTTACAATCATCCAAGGCCCTCTATTTATACACATTTTGGAGGGCTAAATGACAAGAGACAAGCTTTACAAATTTCAAAGGTAGGTATAATAGGTGGGTGCATTTTCTAACAATTTTCGTCATACATGACGATTTTGATCAGCCAACTTGATGGTCGATTTTTTCAATTTTGCAGGCCTTATCTGATCACATGGTCTTCTAGAAAAATATTACCCTATCAGTTACTGATCCATAGCCGTTGGAATCAGCTCATTTGCTGATGTGGATAAGAAGATATGGGCAAAATACGAAAACAGGTCAGCACAGACGTCATTGCACATCAGCCAACTTCATGGTCGATTTCGCTAGGGAAAACGACTCCGTTTCAAGAAGTGTAAAACATGAAAAAGATAGATATGCCTCTTAGCTTTGCACGGCTACAAATTGCAGACTTATTTCTTCAGTGAAACTCAAGATATAGCTGATATGGCAAAAGGTGTCGGAACTGGAACTGAACTGGATTTACCCTTAATACTAGTAATCTGAAATCACTCAAAGAAACTTGTGAAAAACACCAAAATACATAAAGATCATAAACACAATTAGACTAAACAATAATAACTCGTATTTGACACAAAACAATAATAAAACATAACTAAAAACTATATAATTATACGAGTTATCACTATGCATGCACATGAGTATGAACATTTTCGAAAACATTTTATTATTTTAAAATTCTCCTTTTTATTAAAAAAAATGTGGGAATTAAAATTAAATACCGGATAAAATCGAAAAAATCGAGACTATCGATAACACACGATTAACTCTAAGCCTGACTCTCTAATATTCCCCAGCGGAGTCGCCAAGCTGTCGATACATAATCTGTCTGTCGTCGGGGGACCCGTTTGAGTGAGGTAGCGAAAAACAACAGAGGAAAAGATGACTTAATTCCTCTTGGATTTAAAATGAGGGTTTGAAAACAACCTCGAAAAAAAAATGGAGTCACCATTTTTTTTTTGGCTAGGTGTGATCGGCCACCTATTAACCGGTTTTGTAAAACATTTTAAAATTAATTAAAATATTTTTTAAAACCAATTTTGAAATATGCGCTTTAAACCAGAGAAAATCAAAAATCGGGTTCGAAAGTCGGTTACACACGGGGAAGGATTAGCGCCCCCGTAACGCCCATGTAAAATGGTACCTTGTTAATCATGTGTTATCTCGAGTTTCGGTAAAAAAATCGGTTAATAATTCACATTTTAAAGAAAAATAATTCCACTTGATTTGAAAATGATTCAGAATTTATTAATTCAAAATTTTCCTACATTCCTCGGCAAACCCGGCAAAATATAGAAATTTTTATTTATTTGGAAAATTTTACGAATCATTCTCGTTTTGAAAAAAAAAATGATATTCCGTTATTAAGGATAATTGATTATGTCCTCCCCGACAACCCGGAGGAGAACTCATGAATTATTTTAACTCGAGAATAACTTTATTTTATTTGAAAATCATTATTTTTATTACATTAAAAACATTTAAAAGAGATAGTTATGAATATGCAAATTACTACTAATGACATGGCATATGAATGAATGACATGGCATATGGATTAATGACATGGCATGGTTGACAATGGAAAAAATCTAGATGACATGCCATAAGCTAAATGACATGGTAGAATCTAAATGACATGGCAAATATCTAAATAA
The DNA here is from genome assembly GCA_030761205.1 of Fremontodendron californicum. Taxonomy (NCBI): domain Eukaryota; kingdom Viridiplantae; phylum Streptophyta; class Magnoliopsida; order Malvales; family Malvaceae; genus Fremontodendron; species Fremontodendron californicum. Next base: position 10,836,264 of record JAULJL010000037.1, read on the forward strand.
AATCACAAGAATTAATGACATAATAAATCCTAGATGACATATTAAAAATCTTTATGACATAGAAAAAATCTAAATTAAATGGCAATAATTAATGACATAATAAATCCTAGATTACATATTAAAAATCTATATGACATAGCAAAATCTAAATTAAATGACAAGAATTAATGACATGATAAAACCTAAATAACATATTAGAAATTTATATGACATAGCAAAAATCTAAATTAAATGGCAAGAATTAATGACATGATAAAACCTAGATGACATATTAGAAATCTATATGACATAGCAAAAATCTAAATTAAATTAAATGGCAAACATTATCATAGAATATTCATAATTATGCCATAATCAAAATGACAACATAAAATCTAAATCAAAGCCATGACATCACTATGGAATATTCATATATATATGGAATTTACATAATCAAAATAGCAAAAATTAAATGTCATAAAATATGCATGAATATGAAAAATGCAAATGCATGGAAATGTATTTCTCCCACAAAAAAAAAAAAAGATATTCGTATATCTAAAAAGACATCCGACTACCTTTGGAAGAGATCTAAATTGGATTTCTAACTTGGATTTTGGACTCGGATTAAAAAAAAAAATTAGAATTTTTGGATAAAATAACACTTGGCCGAAAATACCCTTTAAAAGGCTCTAATTTTTCCTAATTTTGAAACCCGAGGTTAACCAACCTTGAAAATTAACCTAAGACAGCAACTAATGTTTTAAATCAGCCCCCTCTTAGTGCCTTAAACAAAACAGAAAATTTATTGGTTCATAACAACAAATCTGACTTAACTGACCAGTTTTGGAAATCGATCTTTTTACCCTTCTAAAACAATTCAAAAAAAATCTAAAACATTTATGGGAGACTTAGAACATGTCGAACTCTATGGGAAAGAACTGGATTAATTTTTAGACTAAGGATGACCTACATGAAAATTCATAAAAGACAAAACAGTGGGTAAAAAAACTGCTTAACCAAAAAATATTTTTAAACCTTTGATAAAAACGTCCAAAAATCAGAATAAAAATATTAGAGACTCCTCTAAGGTCCTACAACTGGTGGTAAAAATTTATAAAAATTTGGAAAAGGGTTGCCTAATGAGAAAAAATCATAAAATTAGAAAATCCAACTTGACAAATCTTAATTTTTCACAAGTACGCTCATTAAAGCTAGGCTTTGAGCCATTGATTGGCTTAAGTCAAAAATAAAGTGGGAAATGCCAAAATGCATGAAATAAATGACATGGAATATGCATGACCTAGTGTCTAAAATGACATGGCAAGTGACATGGAATAATGTGAATGACCTAATGCTTAAATGACATGTAAAATGACATAGCATATGAAAATGGCCTAAATGTCTAAATGAAATGTAAAATGACCTAACATATGAAAATGGCCTAAATGTCCAAATGAAATGTAAAATGACATAGCATATGAAAATGGCCTAAATATCTAAATGAAATGTAAAATGACATAGCATATGAAAATGGCCTAAAACTTAAATGACATGTAAAATGACATAGCATATGAAAATGGCCTAAATGTCTAAATGAAATGTAAAATGACATAGATAATAAAAATGATCTAAAAGTTAAATGACATGTAAAATGACATAGCATATGAAAATGGCCTAAATGTCCAAATGAAATGTAAAATCACATAGCAAATGAAAAAAAAATGACCTAAAGCTTAGAAAAAACTATGTGGCCGAATGGCCTAGGAGCCAATATGTTGTGAGAAATGTCATGCAAAAATGACCTAACTAAATGCTATGGAAAGTGATATGAAAAATGGAAATGACCTAAACTATATGACATTAGCCACAAGATGCAAAAGTATGTCATAAATCAAAAGAACAAGATGGTTAGCAAGAATATAAATACATATAAAGATAAACACTAATAGAAATAAGCAATTTAAAGTAGCAAATAAATAAAATAAAATGAAAAATATGAAAATGAACTCCATGGTTGGTATATTGGACAAATCCCACCCTAACCATTATCACTTGATTCATATAAGGATCATGAAGACTAACTATTGTTTTATTTGTTTTGAAAAAACAAGAACAACAAGAAAGCTTTCATAAAACCTTTATTAAGCAAAGAAAGTAGTAAGAAATCACATGAAAAAATAAAGAATAACATGAAGAAAAAGAAAGAAAAATGTAAGAACCAAAGAGGAATGGCTACCTTAGCAAAAACTTTCTTTCTTTTCTTTCAAAAATCTTTTTTTCAAAGGTTTTAGCTACTGCACTTGTTTCAAAATGAGCCAACTTGTCGTTTAAAAAATGAAAACCCCTCCCTTTTACATGCCTTGGCCGGCCACCCCTAGGTTTAGATCAAGGGTTGTCATCAATTCATTTAATTTCCTACACATCTATCCAAGATATTCACATGACAATATAAATGTCATCTTGCCAATTGAAGGATGTACTCATCTTTTCATAATGTGCCTAAGCCATTGGATGAGCAAAGATATTTATTTGGCTACATGTATTTCCAACCATTGGATGACTTGTGCTCATCTTTCTTCCACCAATATTGGCCATTGGATGAGGACATTTGCATGACAATAAAAATGTCATCTTGCAATTAGATCTTGGCCATTCAAGGATGTACTCATCTTTTCATAAGGTACTTAGGCCATTGGATGAGCAAGATATTTTCATGACATTAAAAATGACATCTTGTAGCTTGATATGGACCACTTGATGAAATGAATTAAATCCCCACTCTTCCCTTATGCATGACCAGCAAAGGGCCTGGAATATCCCAGCAATTCCTTCATCTTTCATATATTTTTTTAATTACAAATTGGCCATTTTCGATTTCTTTGGTAAAATTACATTTTGGCCCCCAAACTTGATTTTATTGCAAACGGACCCCAAATCCGATTTTTCTTTCTCCAATACATCCAAATAAATATAATATTGAGATCTGGACATTTTAAAAATTTTCCGAGCTCATTTTCTATTTTTTCCGAAATTTTCTCTAGGATTTTTTGGTTAGTGGCACCCAAAATTCACCTTTTTCCTTTGAACTCCGATTTCGGATTTTTCTTCACCAATCTCTTCCAAAAAATATAAAACTCAGATCTAGAAGTTTTCATGATTTTTGGAGCTCGTTTGCTATTTTTCCCGGAATTATCTTCTGGAGTTTCTGCTTAGTGCACCCGAACTTCGCCATTTTTTCAAATGAGCTCCGATTCTGGATTTTTCTTCGTCAATCTCTTCCAAAAATTATAAAACTTAAAACTGCAAGTTTTCAGAATTTTTTTAGCTCATTTGCTATTTTTTTCGAAATTATCTTTGGGATTTTCCAATATTGCCTTTCAACCTCCAAAGCCTCGTTTTTACTCGAAACGGATCTGATTTCTGGATTTTCTTTTTCTACTGCCTTTTTCATATATTGAATTTGAGTTGGTCCAAAAATGCCCAATTTTTGCAATGAAATTCCCCTCCGATTTAGTTTTCCCCTTTCCAAACTAGGGAATTTTCTCGTTTTTTCGTTTTTGCTCTAATCGGCTCTTCCTTTGGATTCACTTCAAACTCGGCCTTGGGCTATCCTTGTTTACTCATTCTTTATCAACTGGGGGCTTCAATTTTATCAAATTGGGCCATCTTTTCCGTTTCCCCCAAATTTGCAAAATTCACCCTTTTTAACCGAAACCCTAATTTCTGATTTTCTTCCAAATTGACTCTTCCTTTGGTTCTGCTTCCAATTGACCTGTCCAATACTCGTAGTCATTAATTATATTCCATTTGGAACCTCCAATTTCTACCAATTTGATCGTTTAAACACTTTTCCACAAATTTGCTGAATTAGGGCTTCCCCTACACTGAAATTTCCGCAATCCCTCTTCCAAACTCCATATCTTTCGTTGTAGACCTCGGATTATCAAAATTCTTTCACCATTATTCAATTCAACTCCAAACCTTGATTTTGACTAAGGGTTGACTTTTTTATTGGTTGACTTTTTGAGGTTGACTTTTTAGAGTTGACTTTTTCTGGATTGACTTTTCATGTTGAACTCCAAATCACAAGTCTTGGAGGACCATCTACAAGATGAGAAGAGATTTTTTGCATTCTAAAAAAGTACAATGAAGAATTTACCTGGTTGAGGGGGCCCAGACAAAATTAGGTGTCTACAATTCTAATATGAATATTAAAAGGATACTCACAGTTTTGGTAGAACCAAAAAATGAAAATCAAGTCAAGGTACAACCTCTGACCTTAAGATGAAATTTGGGTCAAAGTACTTGGGAGGTCCTTGTATTATATCATCTAGTGCAAATTAGTCCCTCTACTATAAAACTGAGTAATTTAGTCCTTATTCTCTTAAAATTGAAGGAAAAAGGTAAAATCACTAAGTAAACTGATGCACCCAAAAGAGTGTATCTTATTTAACCTTGCACTAAAAAGATCAATTGTAAGTATAATGATTAGCAAGGGTCGAGTCCTCAGGGATTGGGTTTTAATCTATGAGTTATTAGTTTATAACTTACGTTCAAAGAAAACAATAAAAGAAAAGGGGTTTTTGAAGCCAGATTTAAACTAAAGTAAATAATAAGAATAAGATGCAAGGCGGTATAACCAGCCAATAAAAATATATATACTAAATTAGGCGGTATAACCAGCCAATATATATACTAAATTAGGCGGTATAACCAGCCAATAAAAATAAAACAAAGTTAATATACAAATTAGGCGGTATAACCAGCCAATAAAAATAAATATAAAAAATAAGCAAACTAGAAAAGTAAGAAAACAAGTAAGTAAGAAGAATCAAATATGAAAAATATGGTTAAGGTTTCATTCTCCACCACTAGACATCATTAAGAATCAATTTCAGATCTATCAATACCAACCAACTATCAAAGTTAACAACCGTAGATAACAACAAGCTCTGTTATCCCAATCTTTCCTTAATTTGTCGTTAAATAGAACAAGCTCTCTATTTAATCTCTAACCATTAAACAACCTAGAATAAGCTCTCTAAATTCAATTTAATGGCAGCTTTATGATGAGAAAGATAGGTTGATCTAAGCAACAAACACATAAGCTCGGATTGTTCAACTTAGGTTATGTTCCACTTTGCAATTATTGAAAACTTGACCATAATCATTAATCACAAATTGCCACTTATGAATAGGAAATCAAGACAATTACACGGATCAAGACTCCTAAACTAGCAATAGATAATTATCAAGATCTATCTAGTTGTACACCTAAATAAATCAAGACAACATCATGAACAATTCTTGTAGAAGAACATAAGCAACTTTGATAGAAAATTAATGATAGATAGAATCTGAAAATCAATCACAAAACGTGTCTAGGGCTTTGAAATCACCCTTAACCAAATAGAAGTTTAGCCTAGCATAGGCATCATAAACATAAACATAAAATTAAAGAGAATCTAAGAAGGAAATAAAAGAAAGAAAGAAGAAGAAGAAGAATATTAATTATCCAACCTCTTGCTCTTTCTAAAGAAAAAGAAAACTAGAGAAAAGAAAGAAGAAGAAAACTTAGAGAATTTTGTTAAAATGGCTAATATCCTACCAATCTCCAATATGATCCCTTACAATCATCCAAGGCCCTCTATTTATACACATTTTGGAGGGCTAAATGACAAGAGACAAGCTTTACAAATTTCAAAGGTAGGTATATGACGATTTTGATCAGCCAACTTGTTGGTCGATTTCGTCAATATTGGAGGCCTGATCTGATCACATGGTCTTCTAGACAAAGGTTCCCCTATCAGTTACGAAACCATAGCCGTTAGAATCAGCTCATTTGCTGATGTGGTTAAGCAGATATGGGCAAAATACGAAAACATGTCAGCACAGACGTCATTGCACATCAGCCACCTTGATGGTCGATTTCTTCAATATTGGAGGCCTGATCTGATCACATGGTCTTCTAGACAAAGGTTCCCCTATCAGTTACGGAACCATAGCCTTTGGAATCAGCTCATTTGCTGATGTGGATAAGAAGATATGGGCATAATACGAAAACATGTCAGCACAGATGTCATTGCACATCAGCCAACTTGATGGTCGATTTCGCTAGGGAAAACGACTCCGTTTTAAGAAGTGTAAAACATGAAAAAGATAGATATGCCTCTTAGCTTTGCATGGCTACAAACTTCAGCCTTATTGCTTCAGTGAAACTCGAGATATAGCTGATATGGCAAAAGGTGTCGGAACTGAAACTGAACTGGATTTGCCCTTAATTCTAGTAATCTGAAATCACTCAAAGAAACTTGTGAAAAACACCAAAATACATAAAAATATAAAAGATCATAAACACAATTAGACTAAACAATAATAACTCGTATTTGACACAAAACATTAATAAAACATAACTAAAAACTATATAATTATACGAGTTATCACACCCCCACACTTAGATTGTTGCTAGTCCCTAGCAACGACTCAATAAAAATAAAATAAGAAAATCTAATCTAATCCATTTTCGTAGGAAATCACGGTGGCACTTAGCATGTGACACAAGCCTTTAAACCCCTAGGTGTCCCTAGTGGACGAGTTTAGTCTCGTGAGGGTTTACTAGAACGATACCCACAAACATTGAAAAACTAAAATATAAATAAACTGCATATACTAAAAATATTTACTCCTAATCCTTTCAATACAAATTAGAGACAATATTTGAACAAGTCTTATAAACTAATCAATAGCTTAAAGAATTTCACAAAAAATCATGCTTGAATGTAAATTGTTTGAGTTAAGCCAATATTAGCATAACATATCTCAATCAAAATATTGCATGTTCAAATTTAATCTCAACTTCTCACATGGGATACCCTCATGATTTTCACTCTTTAAAGTAGTGGTGAAGTGTTTACACTCAATCAATCTCATGAAAACAGTTCTACCATATTCTTGCTTGTCCACCTATTCTCCACTATTTAGATCATACAACTTCATGAATCAAGAGGTCTTTAATCAAGGTTGTAATGGGGCCAAGGGGTTTGTAATGTGGTTGAAGAACAAAAGGATAAAGATATCACAAAGGTTCCAAAGAGTTCATAAAGTTTAGAGATATAAAAAGATCATACAAAGAAACTTCTCAAAACTCTTTACAAGTACATAGTCACCTAGGCCGGATATTCATGTTGGGCCTTTTCTTCATTCTAAACGACTTTGTAACATCTTTTTCTTTTTCCACAAATTCAAGAGATGATTCATATTTTTTTTTTTTTTTACATAGGAATGTATTTGCCAGTATTCCATTTCTTTTTCTCTTGACTTTTCTTTTCTTTTCCCCCCACACTTATTTCTTGTTTCTAACCCAAATTTTTAACTAAAAATATCCCTTGTCTTTGCAACTTGTCTCAAAACATGCTAATTCATCTTTGGAACAAAGGTAAAGATATAAGTATATTTAGGTTAGGGACAAGTTATGGTTACCAAAGAGATAGCTTATTCAATGTAGGCTCAAATTGGTTCACTAAGGGTGTGTTCTCTTGGAACATCAATAAGGGATGGCTGTTTGGCCCTGGCTAAAAATCCTAATGCCTCTATCATATTCATGTTGTCACATGTATCAATATAGTCTCAAACGGTTTAAAGCAAGTTCTAGAGAATCATGTAATCATAAGAGCACTCAAGAAAGAAATTAGATTGATTTGTATAATGCATCAATCATTATAGGCTCAAAAACTCACAAGGATGATTATACAAGTCAGATTAAGTCTAAACATGCTTCTTTCTCAATCAACATATTATATTAACATTGGCTCATAAAAAGGTTGACATCAAGCTCAATTCTCATGAAAATCTTCTCACTAATAAATCTGTTTTAGACTTATGCAATTCATATCTCATCATTGTATTAAAAAGGAACTAAAACACACTAAAAAAAATAATAATAATAATAAAGACTCAAAAAAAAAAAAAAAAAAAAATAGTAGACAAAAATAAAAGAAATCCTAAATCATTCCCCCCCACACTTAATTCTTACATTGTCCTCAATGTAAGTCTATTAACTCAAATCAAAGAATCATGTGTAAGAGAAAAGAACTAATAACATAAGAATAGGAACAACTAAGACTCAAAACAAAACAAACTCATGCAACCTAAATAATCCTAAAATACTAAACAAAAATTAACAAGTAAACATAAAAAGATTAAAATCAAACTGACAAGGTATGTCTCAAGTCTCCCTTACTCAGACCTTGTTCAGAATGAATACTTCTAAATTGCTTAAAACACAACAAACTCTTTTTTTTTTTTTTTTTTTTTTTTTTTTGAAAAGAAGAAATCAAACTGACAAGGTATGTCTCAAGTCTCCTTTACTCAGACCTTGTTCAGAATGAATACTTCTTAAATTTTTTTTTTTTTTTTTTTATTAAATTAGCAAAATATGTCCCTTACCCCCTACTAAAATATGACATTGTCCCCAATGTCAAATTTTAAAGGTAGAATTTAGGAGATATTACCTGCAGAGGTTGCTAACCACTTATTATAACTGAGACACAACAAGCAAAATGTTAGATAATGTCACAAAGACAAAGTGCAATCCACTCCTTGCTCGTCCATATCTCTTTTTCTTTTTCCGAGCGTTTGCGAAACAACCGTAGCAGATAAACACTCATAAGCTTGGAGCTTTTTGAGTAAATCTTCAATGGTTGTAGCAGAAATTATGGTTCTCCTTGCCTCTGAAAACATGAATCCATTATCCACAGCATTATCTAAATATGAAAGCAAATTACTAAAATAACCATTAATATTAAGCAAACCAATGGGTTTCTTATTTGTGACCAAAGATGACCAAGAAGCCACGCAAGCTATTTCTTCCAATGTACCCAGACCTCCTGGTAAAGCAATGAATGCATCGGCAGAATGGTACATGATTGTTATCCGTTCAGGGACACTCCAGACTTGTATTTCCTTACCCACGGTGGGTCCACAAAAACTTGTGAATAGTTTTGGCACGATTCCTAGAACTGGACTTCCTCCGGCGTGTGCTGCTGTAGCGACTGCTCCCATTAAACCTGTACTACCGCCTCCATAAATCAAGTGGATCTTTTGTTGGGCAAGTATTACTCCAACTCTTATGGCTTCATCAGCGAATATGTTATTTTTTCCTGGATAAGCACCTCCAAAGACACAAATTTTTTTAATGCGCTGGGATGAAGTACTTGCCATTTTTTTTTTCTTCGAGTGCCTGAAAGAGAATGAGTACATGGTGTAATATATAGAGGACTCAGTAGTGAATCAGACAAGAGTAATAATGTCGCCGAAAGTGTATCTGACCTGTCAGAAGAAAATGTTAACCTAACAAAAGATTTTTGCGTGATTTCAGGAAGAAAATCAAAAAGAGAAAAAAAAAAATCAACCGTAAAAGACAAATAAAAACAAAACGAGAATAGTTACACAAATCGAACAACACGTAAATTAAACCAAAATAAAGTTATTGCAAATCAAACCAAAAGCTGAGAAGTCATTTATTGTAGTTGTGATTGTGGCTCACATCTTCCTCTGGTTTTACGTCCAGAAACGGCTTAAACGCCTTCTATGAGTCGAGGATATGCTTCCCATCCAGTTTTCTTACAAGCTGGCAAACAGGGTCTTTTAACATCAGATTCCCAAGATGTTGCCATTCCCTTTGGAATTGCGGCCATAAATCAAGAATTTCTCTTTGTACGTCTCCACTAGGATGCGTCTCAAGAGAAAGTTGGATATTACCCAAATTCTCCTTACTCAGTCCATCCTTAATGAATTCAATTTTATCATCTCGATTAGAGGACGGAATCCCAATAGAACGACATTTACCGTTACATGTCCATCGTGCACATTTGTGGCAATTTGAACTCATGCGCTTTGCTCGTCGCTTCTTTGCAAAAGTGCTTCTACCTGTACCTGGTAAATGCAAAACAGGAAGATATTCATCTTCACGTACCTTGGCTTCAATTATCCAACGTATGTCGTCAGGAATCCCTTTTTGCATAAGCATTCTTAATCTTTCAAGTCGAACTTGGTAAAGCTTCAGTAAAATATTTCGAGGAAAAGGAGGAAATCGTTTCTGCAATCTTGTGAGAATATCATCCATCCTGAAAAAAAAAGAATGAAAAAAAATTGAAAGAGAAATTGGAAGAGAAATTTATATACAATATCAGTTTTGTGGGTAGCTGATGGAACCGATTTAAATAATCACGGAGTACCGTTATCCGCCATTTAACCGGGGTTAAAAAAAAAAAATTTATATTTACATCTAGTTATTTTCAAAACAAGGATCAGAAAGAAAAACAACATAAAAAGACTCAAAAACAAAACACTGTAAATAAAATCCTAAATTCTTCCCCCCACACATAATTTTTACATTGTCCTCAATGTAATGCTATTATCCCCCAATGCAAGAATTATATGTAAGAGAAAAGAACTATTAAACAAAAGAAAAGAAAAACAATAAAAGATAGAATGATGGAGAGTAAGGAATATGCAAATCTGATATAATAGATGCTCTCCATCCTTTTGGGTTCCCTCTCCAAGAAGCGCTTGGTTTATTGTCCTCAGCTTGACTTAGACCCATGCCATTATTATTCAACATACTTTGGCTCAAAAAGTGGAAACTCCTCCACATCTTGTATTGGAAAGTTCTCATAGTAAGGCTTCAATCTATGACCATTCACTTTGAATGCCTTATCTGTTTTCGGGCTTTGGATTTCAACTGCACCATGAGTAAATACATTAGTAATAACAAAAGGTCCAACCCAACGAGAACGTAACTTACCTGGATATAACTTAAGGCGTGAATGGAAGAGAAGAACTTTTTGTCCAACAACAAATTCTTTTCTTGATATCATCTTGTCATGGAATGCCTTAGTTTTTTCCTTGTAAATCCTAGAATTCTGATAGGCATCATTCCTTATCTCCTCTAATTCTTGTAGGTCAAGTTTTCTTTTCTTTCCTATCTCATCCATCTCCATGTTGCATTGTTTGATAGCCCAATATGATTTATGTTCCAATTCAACCGGAAGATGACAAGGCTTACCATAAACAAGTCGATAAGGAGACATACCAATGGGTGTCTTATATGCTGTCCTATAAGCCCAAAGTGCATCATCAAGTCGTGAACTCCAATCCTTCCTATTTGGATTAACTGTCTTTTCAAGGATGGACTTAACTTCTCGGTTTGACACTTCAGCTTGCCCACTAGTTTGAGGATGATATGAGGTGGAGACCTTGTGTGTGATGTTATACTTCCTCAAAAGTGCTTCCATAGTCCTATTGCAAAAGTGAGTACCTCTATCGCTGATTATAGCCTTTGGCGTTCCAAACCTAGCAAAGATGTTAGTCTTGACAAAATCTGAAACAACTTTAGAGTCATTAGTCCTAGTGGATTTTGCTTCCACCCACTTTGAAACATAATCAACGGCAAGTAAAATATAAAGATTACCAAAAGAAGGAGGAAAAGGTCCCATGAAATCCATGCCCCATACATCAAAAATTTCAACAATAAGTATTGGAGTTTGAGGCATTTGATTTCTAGCACCTAAGTTACCAGTTCTTTGGCAACGATCACATGACTTGCAAAATAGGTATGCATCTTTGAATATGGTAGGCCAATAAAATCCAGAATCAAGAACTTTCATGGCTGTTCTTTTGGATCCAAAGTGTCCTCCACATGCATAAGAGTGACAAAAGGTGAGAATAGATTGAAATTCAGTTTCGAGTACACACCTTCTTATAATCTGATCGGAGCAATGCTTCCAAAGGTAAGGATCATCCCATATGTAGTATTTGGCATCACTCTTGATCTTATTTCTTTGAGCTTGTGTCAACTCTTGTGGCAACTTCTTGGTAACTAAGTAATTAACAATATCAGCATACCAAGGAGTTGTTGTTCTTATAAAAAGAAGTTGCTCATCCGGAAAGTTCTCATCCAAGGGTAGTGCATCATCTTCATGAACTAAACGGCTAAGATGGTCCGCAACCAAGTTGTCACTACCTCTCTTATCTTTTATCTCCAAATCAAACTCTTGTAAGAGAAGTATCCATCTGATCAACCTTGGTTTGGCCTCCTTCTTAGTGAGTAAGTACCTAAGGGCTGCATGGTCAGAAAATACAATTACTTTAGTACCAATTAAATAAGATCGAAATTTTTCTAAAGCAAATACAACAGCCAAAAGTTCTTTTTCAGTAGTGGAATAGTTCAATTGAGCATCATTAAGAGTTCGTGAGGCATAATAAATGGCATGTGAGGCTTTGCCAACCCGTTGGCCCAAAACAGCTCCAATGGCATAGTCACTAGCATCACACATGATTTCAAAAGGTATATTCCAATCTGGTGGTTGCATGATAGGAGCTGATGTCAAGAGTCCCTTCAATGTTTCAAACGCCTCTTTGCATTTATCATCAAAGTGGAAAACCACATCTTTTTGTAGTAGCTTGCAAAGAGGTAATGTGATCTTTGAGAAGTCTTTGATAAATCTCCTATAGAAACCTGCATGTCCAAGAAAAGAACGAACCTCTCTCACATTTGTGGGAGGTGGTAAAGAATGCATAATATCTATTTTAGATTTATCAACCTCCATCCCTCTAGAAGAAATAACATGACCCAAAACTATTCCTTGTTCTACCATAAAGTGACATTTTTCCCAATTCAAAACAAGGTTAGTTTCCATGCATCTTTCAAGTACAAGTGTAAGGTTCTCTAGACATCTATCAAAAGAATCACCATAGACACTAAAATCATCCATAAACACTTCTATGATGTTCTCTACATAATCTGAAAATATGCTAACCATACACCTTTGGAATGTAGCTGGTGCATTACAAAGACCAAATGGCATACGCCGGTATGCAAAAGTACCAAATGGACATGTGAATGTTGTTTTCTCTTGGTCCTCCGGAGCAATGGCTATTTGATTATAACCTGAAAAACCATCAAGAAAACAATAATGAGAATGGCCAGCTAACCTTTCAAGCATTTGATCAATAAAAGGTAAAGGAAAGTGGTCTTTGCGAGTTGTGGAATTAAGTTTACGATAATCAATACAAACTCGCCATCCTGTTTGAATCCTAGTAGGAACAAGTTCATTCTCATTATTTGTTACCACCGTTACACCTGATTTCTTTGGAACCACTTGGACTGGGCTCACCCATTTGCTATCCGAGATAGGATAGATCACTCCAACATCTAGGAGCTTCAGTATCTCCTTTTTCACAACCTCCATCATAGGAGGGTTCAATCTCCTTTGTGCTTCTCTTGTTGGTTTAGACCCTTCCTCTAACAAAATCCTGTGCATGCACATGGATGGGCTTATTCCCTTGATATCGGCAATTGTCCAACCAATTGCTGTTTTATGCTCTCTAAGCACCCGGATAAGTCGCTCTTCTTGCAAAGGTGTGAGCTCTTTGGCAATGATGACAGGTAGTGTGTCCTTTTCCCCTAAGAACAAATATTTCAAGTGGTTCGGTAGTGGTTTCAACTCTAAAGTTGGTGCCTGCAAAATGGAAGGTAGAAGTTTCTCATTAGATAAAGGCAAATCAATAAATGAAACATCAAACCTTGCATCTTTAGGTTGCAGCGAGTGTAAAGATTCTAGTGCCCCTTCCACCTGGTCACTCAAGGCTAGTTTAGCATTCCCCATTCCGAGATGGTTGCTAAGGACTATTTCTACACTATCTTCACCATCTAGCTCATAAGCTTGCTGCACTAGTGAGTCAATTATATCAATATTAAAAACAGAATGCACATCACTAGGATATCTCATGGCCTCAAAAATGTTAAAGCAAATTATTTCACCATCAAATTCCATAGTTAAAGTGCCATCATGTACATCTATTTTAGTTCTTGCTGTTTTCAAGAATGGTCTCCCTAATAGAATAGGTGTGGGATTAGAAGACATCTCATCTTCCATCTCAATAACATAAAAGTCAGCGGGAAAAACCAATTCATTAACCTGTACAAGAACGTCTTCTACAACTCCTCTTGGATAAGTGTTAGAACGGTCAGCAAGTTGTATTATAACACCGGTTTCCTCTAATGGTCCTAGATTCAATGAAGCATAAATTGAATATGGCATGACATTAATAGATGCCCCTAGATCTAGCATAGCACGCTCAAACCTGGTGTTGCCTATCTTACAAGGAATGGTAAACATACCTGGATCCTTGCATTTAGGTGGGAGTTTCTTTTGAAGAACAGCTGACACATTCTCCCCTACACTTACCTTTTCATTCCATTTCAACTTCCGTTTAGATGTGCACAACTCTTTTAGGAACTTGGCATATCTTGGCACTTGCTTGATAGCATCTAGTAAAGGAATGTTCACCTCTACTTTCCGGAAGGTTTCCAAAATTTCCTTCTCTTGCTCCTCCTTCTTGGACTTTGCTAACCTGCTAGGAAAAGGTGGAGGAGTTATATAAGAAGGAAAGGATGGTTTAGGAATTACCTTTTTTAGTGGCTCGTTGGGATGTGAAGAGGATGCCATGGTATTGTTCTCCCCTTGAGCACTATCATTTTGTGGTTTCTCTAGCTGTTTCCCACTTCTTAAATTTATAGCATTGGCATTCTCTCTTGGATTCACTATTGTTTGGGAAGGTAATTTCCCAGAATCCCTTGCTTGCATTTGACTCATGGTTGTTGCCAATTGCCCTATTTGAGTCTCCAAATTTCGAATACTTGTCTTTGTTTCCTGTTGAAATTGAATTGTATTAGTAGAAAGAGCTTTAACAAGATCTTCAAGAGAAGTACCTGAATTTTGGGTGGGTGGTAGTTGTTGTCGGGTTTGGTATGGTTGTTGCACTCTTTGCTGAAAACCCGGTGGCCTGTGGTCAAATGGTGGAGGAATAGTTTGTGATTGGTTCCCTCCATAATTGAAGTTTGGATGATCCCTCCATCCTGGATTGTAAGTGTTTGAGTAGGGATCATATTTCCTTGATTGGTTCTGAAATCCACCCATGGCATTCACATGTTCATTGGTATCCTCTTGAAGTGTTGGACACATATCAGTTTGGTGCCCTATGTTTGAACATATACCACAAGCCTTTATTTGTTGTATTTTACCTACAGCCAATTGTTGAACAAGAGAAGTCAGTTTATCAAATTTTTGTTCAAGGGATGATATACTTACCTCATTAACTCTCTTGGGTTGTGGTGGTGGATCTTGTCTCATTGAGAACTGTTGAGAATTGGCTGCCATATTGGAGATTAATGTTCTAGCAGCCCTGGGAGTCTTATCAACTAGAGCTCCCCCACTAGCGGCATCTATCATACTTCTCTCCATGGGCATGAGACCTTCATAGAAGTATTGGATGAGAAGTTGTTCACTTATCTGATGGTGTGGACATGATGCACAAAGTTTCTTGAACCTCTCCCAATATTCATATAAGGACTCTCCGTTGTATTGCCGAATCCCACATATCTCTTTCCTAATGTTGGCAGCCTTAGATGCTGGGAAATACCTTTCCAAGAATGCTTTCTTCAAATCATTCCATGTAGTGATGGTCCCGGATGGTAGATAGTAGAGCCATTCCTTTGCTGAATCAGCTAGAGAGAATGGGAAGGCTCTCAACTTAACTTGCTCTTCCGTGACCCCTGTTGGTCTCATGCTTGAGCAAACTACATGGAATTCCTTGAGGTGCTTATTTGGATCCTCTCCTGCAAAACCATGAAAAGTTGGGAGAAGATGAATCAAACCAGATTTTAATTCAAAAGCTACCTCAAGATTAGCATATTCAATGCATAATGGTTGTTGACCCAAGTCCGGAGCGGCTAGCTCCTTGAGAGTTCGGTTGTCAGCTGCTGCCATCTCTCCTTGCTTCTCTTGGATGTTTTGGATCAACTCCTCAATTGGTTGTTGGTGAGAAGTTATAAATTCCCGAATTTTCCTAAGTCGTAAGTCTTCTTCGGGGGCTTGGAACATTCACTAATAAAAAAAAAAAAATAAGAAAGTAAATAATTAGAACAGAAAATAAGAATAAACCAATAAACTAATAAACTAAAGAAAGCAATCCCCGGCAACGGCGCCAAAAACTTGATGCACCCAAAAGAGTGTATCTTATTTAACCTTGCACTAAAAAGATCAATTGTAAGTATAATGATTAGCAAGGGTCGAGTCCTCAGGGATTGGGTTTTAATCTATGAGTTATTAGTTTATAACTTACGTTCAAAGAAAACAATAAAAGAAAAGGGGTTTTTGAAGCCAGATTTAAACTAAAGTAAATAATAAGAATAAGATGCAAGGCGGTATAACCAGCCAATAAAAATATATATACTAAATTAGGCGGTATAACCAGCCAATATATATACTAAATTAGGCGGTATAACCAGCCAATAAAAATAAAACAAAGTTAATATACAAATTAGGCGGTATAACCAGCCAATAAAAATAAATATAAAAAATAAGCAAACTAGAAAAGTAAGAAAACAAGTAAGTAAGAAGAATCAAATATGAAAAATATGGTTAAGGTTTCATTCTCCACCACTAGACATCATTAAGAATCAATTTCAGATCTATCAATACCAACCAACTATCAAAGTTAACAACCGTAGATAACAACAAGCTCTGTTATCCCAATCTTTCCTTAATTTGTCGTTAAATAGAACAAGCTCTCTATTTAATCTCTAACCATTAAACAACCTAGAATAAGCTCTCTAAATTCAATTTAATGGCAGCTTTATGATGAGAAAGATAGGTTGATCTAAGCAACAAACACATAAGCTCGGATTGTTCAACTTAGGTTATGTTCCACTTTGCAATTATTGAAAACTTGACCATAATCATTAATCACAAATTGCCACTTATGAATAGGAAATCAAGACAATTACACGGATCAAGACTCCTAAACTAGCAATAGATAATTATCAAGATCTATCTAGTTGTACACCTAAATAAATCAAGACAACATCATGAACAATTCTTGTAGAAGAACATAAGCAACTTTGATAGAAAATTAATGATAGATAGAATCTGAAAATCAATCACAAAACGTGTCTAGGGCTTTGAAATCACCCTTAACCAAATAGAAGTTTAGCCTAGCATAGGCATCATAAACATAAACATAAAATTAAAGAGAATCTAAGAAGGAAATAAAAGAAAGAAAGAAGAAGAAGAAGAATATTAATTATCCAACCTCTTGCTCTTTCTAAAGAAAAAGAAAACTAGAGAAAAGAAAGAAGAAGAAAGAAGAAGAAAACTTAGAGAATTTTGTTAAAATGGCTAATATCCTACCAATCTCCAATATGATCCCTTACAATCATCCAAGGCCCTCTATTTATACACATTTTGGAGGGCTAAATGACAAGAGACAAGCTTTACAAATTTCAAAGGTAGGTATATGACGATTTTGATCAGCCAACTTGTTGGTCGATTTCGTCAATATTGGAGGCCTGATCTGATCACATGGTCTTCTAGACAAAGGTTCCCCTATCAGTTACGGAACCATAGCCTTTGGAATCAGCTCATTTGCTGATGTGGATAAGAAGATATGGGCATAATACGAAAACATGTCAGCACAGATGTCATTGCACATCAGCCAACTTGATGGTCGATTTCTCTAGGGAAAACGACTCCGTTTTAAGAAGTGTAAAACATGAAAAAGATAGATATGCCTCTTAGCTTTGCATGGCTACAAACTTCAGCCTTATTGCTTCAGTGAAACTCGAGATATAGCTGATATGGCAAAAGGTGTCGGAACTGAAACTGAACTGGATTTGCCCTTAATTCTAGTAATCTGAAATCACTCAAAGAAACTTGTGAAAAACACCAAAATACATAAAAATATAAAAGATCATAAACACAATTAGACTAAACAATAATAACTCGTATTTGACACAAAACATTAATAAAACATAACTAAAAACTATATAATTATACGAGTTATCATAAACTATTAAAAAAGCTGATGTGGCGTATAACTTGTGTTTAATTGATGACATGGATATCAAATACTGATATGGCACTGTTGCAACCTAAAAAATAACGAGTCTCATCGCAAGACTTTATTATTCGTTAAGCATGACATTAAAAAAAAAATCGAGGAAAAGTCGACTTAATTCCTCTAGAAAAATGAAGGTTTTGAAAATGACCTTAAAAAAGACATGGAGTCGCCACCGATCTTTTTTAGCTAGGTGTGATCGGCCACCTATTAAAACCGGTTTTATAAAATATTTTAAAAATTAATTAAAACATTTTTAAAACCAATTTCAAGTCTGCGTTTAAACCAGAGAAATCAAAGAAATGGGTTCGGGAGTCGGTTACATGTGGGAAAAGAATTAGCACCCCCACAATGCCCGTATAAATTGGTACCTTATTAATCGTGTGTTATCTCAAGTCTCGATAAAAAATCGGTTTTAAATTTAGTATTTCAAGTTAATTCCCAATTTAAAGAAAAATAATTACATTTTTAATTGAAATGATGTTGAATTTATAAATTTAAAATTTTTCTATATTCCCCAACAAACGTGGCAAAATATAGAAATTTTTATTATTTTTGGAAAACTTTCCGAATCATTCTATTTTTATTTTTTTTTTAAAGAAAGATATTCCTTTATTAATGATAATTGATGATATTGCCACCAGCAAACCCAATAAAGAACTCATGAATTATTTTAACTCGGGAATATCTTTATTTTTTATTGAAAAATAATTATCTTTTTGAAAACATTTTAAGAGATATGAATATGTATATGCATGACATAAATAAAATGACATGGCAAAATCTAAATAATATAATGCATCCTAAATGACATGATATAATTTAAATGCCTTAGCATATTCTAAATGAAATGAAATATCTTAAGTTACATGATATATTCTAAATGAAATGAAATGACCTAGGTAACATAATATATTCTATATGAAATGTAATATCCTAAGTCATATGATATATTCTAAATGAAATGAAATGACCTAGGTGACATAATATATTCTATATGAAATAAAATAACCTAGGTAACATAATATATTCTATATGAAATGACATAATTTAAATGGCATGGCAAATATGGATGATATGGCATATAATTTAAATGACATGGAATATAAAATAATACTATCATATAATATGCATGGAAATAAAAATGAAAATAATAATGTATGAACGTAGTATATGCTAAATAATATAACAACAAAAAAAAATAATTAAATAAAAAGCATAGGATATCATGAAATATTCCAAGTCATATAATAAACAATATAACATAGCTCAAAATCATAACAATATCATAGAAATCATCATAGTAAAAATCACATATTATATAAAATGCATGAATATAGAAAATGCAAAGCATGAAAATGTATTTTTTCCTTTAATTAAGGAAATCCGTATATCTGAAAAGATATCCGGCTACCTTAGGAAAATATGTCAAATTAAATATTCTAAAACCAAAATACTTTGTGATTGTTTGAAAACAATTTTGAAAACCTTGAATTAAAAATAAAAACTGGGCTAATTTTTTTTAAAAAAATGGCTCTAATTTCCTAAGTTTAAAATCCTGAACTTAACCACCCTTAACCCGAGACTTAAAAAATTATTTTTAGAGTTTAAAAAGGCTTAGAAACTACCCTAAGTCAGTAGCTAACCTTCCTAATCAGCCCCCTCTAAGTAACTTAACCAAAACAGAAAAATGACTTTTCTTTAAATTCAATTCTGACTCCACTGTCCAGCTTTAAGCCACGATTTGTTACCCTATTTTTAAAAATTCAAAAAATTCTAAAACAAATACTGGAGACTCAGGACATGTAAAACTACACGAAAAAAATCCGCTTAATTTTCTGATTAAAGATGAATGCCCAGAAAAATCAAGAAAGTACAAGTACTGGGTGAAAAAAACTTGTTTGCCAAAATACATTTTTGTCTTTGATAAAATCATTTAAAAATCAAAGTAAAAATATTTAAGACTCACAAAATGACTCACAAACAGTAGCTAGGACTTTTTGAAAGTTAGATAAAAATTGTAAGTAAAAAAATCACAAAGGTAGAATAATCAATTTGACAAACTTTAATTCTCCACAAGTGTGCTCAAGAGAGCATGACTTTGAACCATTAATTGGCTCAAGTCATTATTCAAGTGGCATGAACATGAAATGCATGAAAAAATTACAGCAAACATAGTGCATGAAATGAATGAGTTTAAACCTAAATGTCATGAAAAAATGCATGGCATTCATATAGTAACCTAGACCTAAATGAACTTGCATGGCATTTAATGCAACCTAGAACTAAAATGCATGAACATGCATGGCAAATAAACCAAACTTAATAACTAAAATATGCATGGCATTTTCACAAACACAAAGCATGCTTAAACCAAAAACTCAAACAAATATCACGCAAATGCTAACCTATCAACTAACATGGCAAGAATGCACATACAATGCAAAAATTCAAGGAGTGGCCGAATGGCCTATGTAATTAGCAAACATGGCATTTTCACAAACACTTGGTATACTAGCATGCAAAACTAAATCAAATGTCATGCAAATGCAAAAACCTACCAACTAACATGGCAAAAATGCAACACACAATGCAAAACACATGGAGTAGCCGAATGGCCTCAAGCTCCAACAAGCATGGCATTTTCACAAACACTTGATATACTAACATGCTCAACTAAAATATAGAACTCAAATCATGCAAACACAACACAAGCATTTTCACAAACACTTGATATACTAACATGCTAAACTAAAATATAAAACTCAAATCATGCAAAAAACCACACAAGCATTTTCACAAACACTTGATATACTAAATCTAAAACACCAACAAATTTAAACATTATGAAAACAGAAAATTAAAAATGCAAGAACATGATATTTAAATCATAAATGGCAATAAACAAAGCAACCAAATTAAAATATGACTCAAGTATGAAGTAGAATAACACTTAAAACATCAAGATCAAAGAAAATAACATAAACAACATGATAAAATAAACAAAACAGGAACTTAAATAAAGAATGTAGGCCATTCGACCATGGTGAGAAATTGTAAAAAAAATGTAAAAAATATATTTAAGAAAGAGATGAAGAAAGAACTTAAGAAGAACAATAAAAAAACAATTATTTAAAAAGGAAACTCACCAAATAGTAATCAAAATAGCAAAAACAAGAATGGAAAATCAAGAAAGTGCAAGAGTTAGTGCTCAAGAGCAACCTCAAGAAGCTATATTTCAAGCTTTATCTCTTCAAACTTTCCTTTCTTTTCTAAACTTTTTCTTTTTACTTTCAACCAAAGAGAGAAAAACCAAGTAAAAACGAAGAGAAATCAGAAAAAATGAAGTGTCCAAAAAATAAATTCTTCCCTCCTATTAGAGCTGGTCGAACCCTCTCTCTCTCCTCCAAAAATGTTGTCATTTTTTCCCAACCAATTTTCCATCAAATGGCTAATAATTCAAGGTGAAAAAATCATGAAATTATCACTCTTAGATTAGCATATCAGCTGTCCCAAATTACAGCTGTTCATGAATAATGTTGACACTCTCTCTTGGTCTATGTGGCTTAATCACCATGGCTTGATCAAAGAGAATCTGTAACTAACTCTTAATTTTTGGCCATTTGATTGAAAAATCAGAAGCTTCCTTCTTCGTTTGGGCCTTGGCAGGCCAGCACTTCTCTTTTCCAGCCCAAGTATGATTTTTTGAAAGGCCCAAAGAAGCCCTTTTCGATTGCTTGGGTCAAATGACCGTTTTGCCCCCCGGATGCAAATAAATATCAAACGGACTCCAAATTCAATTTTTGTCTTTTTAATACTTCCAAAATAATAAAAAATTGAGTTCTGGAAGTTTTCAAAATTATCCGAGTCCGTTTCCTATTTATTTGGATTTTTTCTTCCAAAAATGCCCTTTTATGCCCCCATATTTTACCATTTTTTAAACGAGCTCCAAATCAACATTTTTATTCACCAATCTCTTCCAAATAATTAAAAATGTGATCTGAAAGTTTTCATAATTTTTGGAACTCATTTGGTATTTTTTTCGGGATTTTTCTACTTGAATTACTGCATAGGAGCTCGGGATTTGGCCATTTTGTAAACGAACTCTTAATCAAGATTTTCTTTTTCCAATCTCTTCCAAATAATTTAAAAATGATATTTGCAAAATTTCATAATTTTTGGAGTCCATTTGCTATTTTTTCGGGATTTATCTTCTTGAATTATTGCATAGGAGGCCCGGGATTTGGCCATTTTGCAAACAAACTCCGAATCAAGATTTTCTTTCGTCAATCTCTTCAAAATAATTTAAAAATGAGATTTTCAAAATTTTTAGAAGATTTGGAGCTCATTTGCAATATTTCCCAAATTTTCAATTTTGCCCTTTTGCCTCCGAAACCCGATTTTGCTCAAAACAAGTCCGATTTTCAGATTTTCTTCAAGCGGAGCCTTGGGCTATCCCTTTTTAATCATTCCTCATCCGTTGGGGGCTTTAGTTTTACCAATTTGGACCAGTTCGGTAATTCTGTCCGATTTCACCGAAATCCACCAAAAACCCTAATTCTCGGTTTTCTCCCGAATTGACTTTCCTTTCAGTTTTTCTTTCAAGTGGCTTCTCCATTACCCGTAGTCAGTGCTTATCTTTCATTTGGAACCTTCAATTTTGACCAATTCGATTGTTTAAGCACTTTTCACCAAATTTCCCGGATTAGGGTTTCCTTTCTACTGAATCTCTATAACCCAACTTCTGAACTCCATATCTTTCAATGTAGACCTCGGATTATCAAAATTCTTTCGCCATTCTTCAATTGAACTTCAAATCTTGATTTTGAAAGTGGGTTGATTTTTTTAGTAGTTGACTTTTTTGGGATTGACTTTTTTCGGGGTTGACTTTTTTCAAGTTTGACTTTTTATGCTCGCCCTCTTAAACTAAGTCTCGGAGTACCACCTGCAGGATGAAAAAAATATTTTTAGATTCTGAAACATCAATTTAGGAAGAAAACATACCTTTTTTACTGGTCCGGACAAAATTAGGTGTCTACAGGCACTAATAAAATATATTATTTTAAGATGACGTGGATAAAATAAATAATCAAGTTGTTGAAAATACCATATCAAATGTTGAAAATATATTATTTATTTTATCCATGTCATTTTAAATAATATATTTTATTGGTGTCACGTCAATATTTAACATCCACGTCATCAATTAAACACAAGTTAAATGCCACGTCAGCTTTTTAAATGGTTTACTTAGTGATTTTACCTTTTTGCTTCAATTTTAAAAGAATAAAGACTAAATTACTCAGTTTTATAATAAAGGGACTAATTTGCACTAGATGATATAGTACAAGGACCTTCTAAGTACTTTGACCCGAATTTTGCCTGCCTCTAGGGTGCCTGCAGAATGTATGCAAATCGTCTCCCAGGCCTCCTCGATTACGTTGCAGTCGAGATCACACTTGAAGTAACACAGCGAACCAAAAAAGATGTCGGTCCCTCTCACAAGACAATAGGATAACCGAGAGCAGAGCAAGAAGAAGAAGAATGAATATTTTTTCGAGTATAGAAAACAGTCACGGCCACTGACTATTTATAAAAAGCAGGAGATTGTTCGGAACAGTCAAACCAGTTGGGAAAAACCTGTTCAGTTGGAATAGACAGCACCTATTCGGTTGGAACAGACAAAACCTATTCGGTCAAAAGATAGACCCGAACCGAACCAACAACACTGTTGAAAAAGGAACCGGTTCGGTCCTAGACCGAACATGTCTTAATCAGACATAATTATCCAGTTGGTCGGGCTGGGTAATACCGGTTCAGTTTGGACCGAAAAATCAAGTCGGTTGGGCAATAAAAAATTAATTACTGACCCAGCCCAAGCTCGGCTCGGCAACGCGTGTATGTGTGGTAGCCCAAGTTCGTGTAGGTCCTCACCCTTCATAAAAACTTGGGTATCCCTTGGGGCCTAACCCAACATTGAACATAAGCCTTTATAAACAACAACAATAAGCCTTTATGTAACCAATGTGGGTTCTCCACCACGCACAACTTCAATCAACTTTTCTTCCTCTTGAAGTGGGTGTTAATGAGACCAATTTCTTAATCAATATTGATATCAATTTTGTACATTAATTATACACCGTGTATCTACTTATGACAACCTACGTATTGATATACATATTTCATAATTTTACACTTAAATTAATCATTAATATCGAACACCAGTTCACAAGCGGGCAACTTCTCTGCAATGGTCCTTTGACTGCATCACAGCATCCGCCAGTTGAGCGTGAGGCAGTTCAAGAATCGCTCAAAAATGTCAGCACCTTACAAAACGACGTCAAGAAAATAAAGATGTCTTACTTAGCAGATCGATGTTCGAACCTATGATGCAATCACAAAAAAGTTCCCTCTTGTAGTGATCCTTCATAATTTTGATTAAATGGTTTTTCATTCAATATTTAATTTTGTTCCGTTAAATTCATTTATTATTGTCATTTTTTTTTGTTTTTTTACGATTATTTAAATATTGTCAATTTCTTCTAGGTGATCCCAAAACTATGGCGATAATTTAAAAAAATCCTTTCACCTCAAGAGTATTTAATAAAATAACTTATTTTCTAGAAAAGCTCTATCGTCGAATTCATTTTTCCTAAATCCTAAACCCTATTTTATGAAATAATTTCACCCGAAGATACCTCTAATTGTAGGGTTTTTTTTCTGAATATAGCCAAAAAAAACTTATTTATCGAAATACCGATGTTGCAAAATTAATGATGAAAACCACTTGTTTTAAAACATGCTGGGAAATCGCCATGGCTGATGGCGATTTCCAACATGCTTTTAAAAAAAAATTTGTAAAAAACTACAAGAAAAATCGTCATCCCCCATGGCGATTTCCCTTGTATATTTTTTACAAATTTTGGAAAAAATCACAAGAAAAATCGCCATCTCCCATGGCAATTTCTCTTAAGATAAAGTTAAAAAAAAATCTTTTAAGTGAAGCAAAATCGCCACCATGGGTGGCGATTTCCCTTCACAACAATTTTTTTTTTTAAATATTAAATATTAAATAAAAATTTTATAATTTATAATTTATAATTTATAATTTAAAAAAATTAAAAGTTAAAAATTAGTAAATTCGTAAATTGTAAAATTAAAATTAAAATTAAAATAATAAAAATTTATATAAAAATTTAAATTTAATTATAAAATATATAAAAATATTTTTTAAAATATTTTAATATTTTTTTAATAGTGAAATGGACTTTCAGACAAAATATGTATAACGGAATTATTGTTGATGCGAACTCTCTCCCGATGTACCAGATTGATAAAGACATTTTCGACGACTATGACTAGAGGTGTCCATGGATCGGGCCAAGGCTCGAAAATTTTTTATTTCCCTTGCCCAAGCCCATTTCGGGCCAGCCCATTTCACTATTCAAAAAAATATTAAAATAAAAAATTTAATATTGGGCCCGAATCGTATTGGGCTGGGCTTGGACAAGTGTTTTTATAATTCAGGCCGGCCGGCCTAGCCCGAATTATTATTTATGAAATAAAAAAATTATTTAAATTTAATTATAAAATATATATATAAATATAAAAATGTATTTTTAAAATTTTTTGAATAGTGAAACGGGCTTTCGAGCCGGCCCAACCCAAAATGAACGTAGGTAAGGGAAATAAAGCGTTATGGATTATGCTGGAATGAAGGTCATAGCTAGACCTATCCACGGGCCAGGTAGCCCGCCTGGCAAGCCCGAATGTGTCCCGATGTACCAGATTGATAAGATTTTCGACAGCTATGACTAGAGATGTCCATGGGTCGGGCCGGGCTGAGGGCCGAAAAATTTTTATTTCCCTTGCCCAAGCCCGAAAATTAAAATTATATAATTAAAAAAATATTTTACATATTTTATAATCAAATTTAAATAAAAAAATAAATTACATCGGGAGAGAGTTCACATCAACAATAATATCGTTATACATATTTTGTCGAAACGTCCATTTTACTATTCAAAAAATATTAAAATATTGAAAAAAAATTATATATTTTATAATTAAATTTAAATAAAAAATTTAATTTTTATTTTTATTTTACAATTTTTAATTTTTTATATTATAAATTATATAATTTTTATTTAATATTTAATATTTAATATTTTTTTTAAAAATTGTTTTCACTTTAAAAAAAAATTAACTTTATCTCAAGAGAAATCGTCATGGGGGATCGCGATTTCTAATGTGGTTTTTTTTCAAAATTTGTAAAAAAATATACAAGTGAAATCGTCATGGGGGATGACGATTTTCCTTGTAGTTTTTTACAATTTTTTTAAAAAACATGCTGGGAAATCGCCATCAGCCATGGCGATTTCCTAGCATGTTTTAAAATAAGCAAATTTCGATCATTAATTTTGTATCATCGGTATTTCGGTAAATAAAAAAAAAATTGCTATATTCAAATAAAAAAACTTCTAATTGTATTTAAAAAAATCTTCAAAAAAAATGTTTTATTGTTATTAATGTATTAATAGTATTATTACTCTATTAGACCAAAATCAGCTTTAAGAAAATGATAAATCTTAAAAACTAAACTTTAGTAAAATTAATACATAACAAATAATTAATAATATATAGGAACTAATAGAGATCATGGGTAATAGAATATTTATTTTATTAAAGTAACTTATAAATTTTACTAATATATATTTGGATGTATGCAAAACTTTTAATAATATTTGTATTTATATTTACTAATTTTATTAGTTAAAAAAATATTCTCATCCATGCATGACTATGTATACTAGTTTGTATCAAAAGATAAAGTAACAAATTCAATTAACGTGCACTAAATTTTGACCAATTAAAAAGCTAAAATGTGACCATTTAAGCGAGAAGAAAGGGGTATATTATATATTATATATGTATACATATATGATATATGTATATATAAATATATTTATTTATTTATAGATATATTACAATTTATTAAATATTTTTCCCTTTCGTCTCATTTGTATTGTTCGTATTTGATTTTCATGCAATTTGTTATATATTTATTTTATTGATACAAACTTTTATGTGCACGACAAGTATAATAATATTATTAAATCCAACGATAAATTTTTAATATAAATCATATAAAAAATTATGATATCAATTGAGAATACTGTTTTTTTCAATATATATTTCACAATTGAAAGCTTTTTACATCGAATAAATAGTTAGACATTTTTAATTTACTCTAAACTCGGCATGCATGATCTACGTGAATAAAATATAAAATACGACAATCGGATTAAACAAATATAAATAGAATAAAAATTATAAAAATATATAAAATTAATTTAATTTTACATTAATATAAATGAATCTTTTATTTATATATATATTAGGATAAAAGACACTTACCCCCCTAGGGTTTAGTGAAAATTTCAGTTTCCCCCTTAAAGTTTTGAAAATTTCACTTTATCCCCTATTCAAGTTATAAAAAAATCAAATGACAATTTTATCCTTTAAGGATTTTAGAGATAATCCACGATTAGGGGTGATAACAGTTTAGTTAGATTCGGTTTTAGACAAAATTTACGGTTAATGTGCAGTATTCTGATTTTTAACACTTTGCAGCTATCGGACCGAATAGAATAAAAAACCGAACCGACCCGAACCGAATTTCATCAGTTCAGACCCAAACCCGATTTTATTTAAAATTTTAGCCCCCGACCCCGAAAAGACCCCCCGATACCATCCCGAATAGACTGAACTAACAGACCCTTTTAATTTTATTTTAAATATAATTATTTATATAATAATTTAAAATTATATATAATATAATATATCATTTATATTATATAATAATATATAATACACAATAAATAAATTATTTTTTAAATAGTTAAAATCGATTAAACCGACCGACTTAAGTCGATTTTCGTTTTTTTAGTTTTAGAATCTTTGTCGGTCGGTTTTATAAATTTAATCGGTTTAATTGGTTTTTGAAATTTTAGAACCGAACCGACAGAATGCTCACCCCTAATAATATATAGAATTAACATATATATATAAAAAATAAAAGTAAAAAAAATAAAAAAAAATAATGGGGGGCGGGTCAATTCGGGTTTATGGTAAACCCGAAGCCGACCCTAACCCATTATTTGTTTGAAATTACCTGCCTGACCCGACGGTTCGAATTATTTTTCCAACCGTAGACATGTTCTATGCCATAGAATGACAGTTTTGGCATGGTATTAATTTTTAAGGGGGAAAGATGGTATTATCCAAACTATAAGGGGTATCTGGAATTATGATCAAACCTCAATGGGGTTTTAATACTTTTCCCTACAAAGGGTCCGTCTAGATATACTCTTAACCGTCCCGAACCGGATTTTATTTAAAACTTTAACTCCCGACCCCGAAAAGACCCCCCGATTCCATCCTGAATAGACTGAACAAACCGACCATTTTAATTTTATTTTAAATATAATTATTTATATAATAATGATATATTATATATAATATAATATATCATTTATATTATATAATAAATTATAATATACAATAAATAAATTATTTTTTAAACAGTTAAAACCGATTAAATCGACTGAACCGATTGACTTAAGTCGGTTTCCATTTTTTTGGTTTTAGAATCTTTGTCGGTCGGTTCGGTCAGTTTTATAAGTTTAGTCGGTTTAATCGATTTTTGAAATTTTAGAACCAAACCGACTGAAAGCTCACCCCTAATAATATATAGAATTAACATATATAAAAAATTAAAAGTAAGAAAAATAAAAATAAAAAAAATCGGGGCAGGTCAATTCGGATTTATGGTAAACCCAAACTCGTTATCTTTTGAAATTACCTGTTTGACCCGACGGTTCGAATTATTTTATCAACCTTAGACATGTTCTATGTCATAGAAAAATAATTTTAACATGATATTAATTTAAAAAAAATAATAATATTATTCAAATTATATGAGATATCTAGAATTATGATAAACCTAAAGGGTTTTAATACTTTTCCCGATATATTACTATACTTGTGGCGATAATTAAACGCGGTTTGCCAGATTGTGGCGATGGCGACTCAGCAAGAAGAAACAAACAAGCTTTTTCTTTGGGAGGTGGGGTGGCATGCACGTTCACATTGGGATTGGGGTCTCAATCTGAATCTAGCAAAGTCAATTCACAGCAGCACCTTCGTCATGTGAGCGGTCATTATACCCGCAATCTAATTCGTGACTGTAATAGTAATATCTAACATTATACACGCAAGGTCGGACATCACGGCACATGGCTCGGCTGGATCCAAAATTCGCCCACCAACCGACATTCATTTGTTACACTCGTTAATTCGTTATACTATCTAACATTTTAAATTACTCAAACTAAAAAAAATACTCGCACTTCGTTATCGAATATATTATTACATTTAAATTAATATTTTATAATAAATTTAAAAGATAAAAAATAAGAAAAATGAAGATAATTTAAAATAATGATAACTTTCATTATTATACGACATCTGATATAAACTTGAGAGTTATTTAATATGGTCAATTAGATTCGATAATTTTGGACAAAACATAATTATATGATACAAATATAACATAAGAAAATAATTGAAACACGACACTAAAAATAAAATGAACATGATATAAATACATGAACGTGTCAAAATCTATATAAAATGAATTATTAATGTGTCAAGATTCATATAAATATATAACAGCTTGAATACGATTATGACAAAAAAAAATAATATGAACACAACGACATGTGACACAAAATTGGGAGTTATTTGAATAGTGTCAATTAGATTTGAAAATTTCGAACACTACATGATTATACGACACGAACAAAATATAAAAAAATAATTAAAGCACAATATGAAAAATAGCATGAACACGACACAAATGTATGAACGTATCAAAATCTACATAAAATCAATTATTAACATGTAAAAATTTATATAAATTTATAATATTTTAAACACGCAATAAAATAACAGAAATACGTTACAAACATATTTTTTTTTTTCTAAATTGATTCATTATGACAAATTATGCAAAATATGTGATGAATTGAGACACGACACATATACACAAAAAATTTTCTAGATTGAATCACAATGACAAACTATGCAAAATATTTGGATGAATTGAAAACGACACGAATACAACATGAAAAAAAAAATAATTAAAATACGACATGAAGGATAACATGAACACAAAACAAATATACGAACATCTCAAAATCTACATAAAACGAATTATTAACATGTAAATATTTATATAAATTTATAATACTTTGAACACATGACAAAGTAACACGAACACGACACAAATGTGTCAAAATCTACATTAAACGAATTATTAACTTGTAAAAATTATATAAATTTATAATACTTTGAGCAAACGAAAAATAACACGAACACGAATACTTTGAACACATGATGCACCCAAAAGAGTGTATCTTATTTAACCTTGCACTAAAAAGATAAATTGTAAGTATAGTAGTTAGCAAGGGTCGAGTCCTCAGGGATTGGGTTTTAGTTTATAAGTTAATAGTTTAAAACTTAAATTCAAGAACAATAAAAGAAAAGGGGTTTTTGAAGCCAGATTTAAACTAAAGTAAATAATAAGAATAAGATGCAAGGCGGTATAACCAGCCAATAAAAATATATACTAAATTAGGCGGTATAACCAGCCAATAAAAATATATATACTAAATTAGGCGGTATAACCAGCCAATAAAAATAAAACAAAGTTAATATACAAATTAGGCGGTATAACCAGCCAATAAAAATAAATATACTTTTAAAAATAAGCAAACTAGAAAAGTAAGAAAACAAGTAAGTAAGAAGAATCAAATATGAAAAATATGGTTAAGGTTTCATTCTCCACCACTAGACATCATTAAGAATCAATTTCAGATCTATCAATATCAACCAACTATCAAAGTTAACAACCGTAGATAACAACAAGCTCTGTTATCCCAATCTTTCCTTAGTTTGTCGTTAAATAGAACAAGCTCTCTATTTAATCTCTAACCATTAAACAACCTAGAATAAGCTCTCTAAATTCAATTTAATGGCAGCTTTATGATGAGAAAGATAGGTTGATCTAAGCAACAAACACATAAGCTCGGATTGTTCAACTTAGGTTATGTTCCACTTTGCAATTATTGAAAACTTGACCATAATCATTAATCACAAATTGCCACTTATGAATAGGAAATCAAGACAATTACACGGATCAAGACTCCTAGACTAGCAATAGATAATTATCAAGATCTATCTAGTTGTACACCTAAATAAATCAAGACAACATCATGAACAATTCTTGTAGAAGAACATAAGCAACTTTGATAGAAAATTAATGATAGATAGAATCTGAAAATCACTCACAAAACATGTCTAGGGCTTTGAAATCACCCTTAACCAAATAGAAGTTTAGCCTAGCATAGGCATTGTAAACATAAACATAAAATTAAAGAAAATCTAAGAAGAAAATAAAAGAAAGAAAGAAGAAGAGGAAGAATATTAATTATCCAACCTCTTGCTCTCTCTAAAGAAAAAGAAAACTAGAGAAAAGAAAGAAGAAGAAAACTTAGAGAATTTTGTTAAAATGGCTAATATCCTACCAATCTCCAATATGATCCCTTACAATCATCCAAGGCCCTCTATTTATACACATTTTGGAGGGCTAAATGACAAGAGACAAGCTTTACAAATTTCAAAGGTAGGTATATGACGATTTTGATCAGCCAACTTGATGGTCGATTTCGTCAATATTGGAGGCCTGATCTGATCACATGGTCTTCTAGACAAAGGTTCCCCTATCAGTTACGGAACCATAGCCGTTGGAATCAGCTCATTTGCTGATGTGGTTAAGCAGATATGGGCCAAATACGAAAACATGTCAGCACAGACGTCATTACACATCAGCCACCTTGATGGTCGATTTCTTCAATATTGGAGGCCTGATCTGATCACATGGTCTTCTAGACAAAGGTTCCCCTATCAGTTACGGAACCATAGCCGTTGGAATCAGCTCATTTGCTGATGTGGTTAAGCAGATATGGGCAAAATACGAAAACATGTCAGCACAGACGTCATTGCACATCAGCCAACTTGATGGTCGATTTCGCTAGGGAAAACGACTCCGTTTTAAGAAGTGTAAAACATGAAAAAGATAGATATGCCTCTTAGCTTTGCATGGCTACAAATTTCAGCCTTATTTCTTCAGTAAAACTCGAGATATAGCTGATATGGCAAAAGGTGTCGGAACTGAAACTGAACTGGATTTGCCCTTAATTCTAGTAATCTGAAATCACTCAAAGAAACTTGTGAAAAACACCAAAATACATAAAAATATAAAAGATCATAAACACAATTAGACTAAACAATAATAACTCGTATTTGACACAAAACATTAATAAAACATAACTAAAAACTATATAATTATACGAGTTATCACACCCCCACACTTAGATTGTTGCTAGTCCCTAGCAACGACTCAATAAAAATAAAATAAGAAAATCTAATCTAATCCATTTTCGTAGGAAATCACGGTGGCACTTAGCATGTGACACAAGCCTTTAAACCCCTAGGTGTCCCTAGTGGACGAGTTTAGTCTCGTGAGGGTTTACTAGAACGATACCCACAAACATTGAAAAACTAAAAAATATAAATAAACTACATATACTAAAAATATTTACTCCTAATCCTTTCAATACAAATTAGATACAATATTTGAACAAGTCTTATAAACTAATCAATAGCTTAAAGAATTTCACAAAAAATCATGCTTGAATGTAAATTGTTTGAGTTAAGCCAATATTAGCATAACATATCTCAATCAAAATATTGCATGTTCAAATTTAATCTCAACTTTTCACATGGGATACCCTCATGATTTTCACTCTTTAAAGTAGTGGTGAAGTGTTTACACTCAATCAATCTCATGAAAACAGTTCTACCATATTCTTGCTTGTCCACCTATTCTCCACTATTTAGATCATACAACTTCATGAATCAAGAGGTCTTTAATCAAGGTTGTAATGGGGCCAAGGGGTTTGTAATGTGGTTGAAGAACAAAAGGATAAAGATATCACAAAGGTTCCAAAGAGTTCATAAAGTTTAGAGACATAAAAAGATCATACAAAGAAACTTCTCAAAACTCTTTACAAGTACATAGTCACCTAGGCCGGATATTTATGTTGGGCCTTTTCTTCATTCTGAACAACTTTGTAACATCTTTTTCTTTTTCCCAAAATTCAAGAGATGATTTATATATATTTTTTTTTTTTTGAATGTATTTGCCAGTATTCCATTTTTTTTTTTTTTTTTTTTTTTTTTTTGACTTTTCTTTTCTTTCCCCCCCACACTTATTTCTTGTTTCTAACCCAAATTTTTAACTAAAAATATCCCTTGTCTTTGCAACTTGTCTCAAAACATGCTAATTCATCTTTGGAACAAAGGTAAAGATATAAGTATATTTTGGTTAGGGACAAGTTATGGTTACCAAAGAGATAGCTTATTCAATGTAGGCTCAAATTGGTTCACTAAGGGTGTGTTCTCTTGGAACATCAATAAGGGATGGCTGTTTGGCTCTGGCTAAAAATCCTAATGCCTCTATCATATTCATGTTGTCACATGTATCAATATAGTCTCAAACGGTTTAAAGCAAGTTCTAGAGAATCCTGTAATCATAAGAGCACTCAAGAAAGAAATTAGATTGATTTGTATAATGCATCAATCATTATAGGCTCAAAAACTCACAAGGATGATTATACAAGTCAGATTAAGTCTAAACATGCTTCTTTCTCAATCAACATATCATATTAACATTGGCTCATAAAAAAAAAATGATATCAAGCTCAATTCTCATGAAAATCTTCTCACTAATAACTCTGTTTTAGACTTATGCAATTCATATCTCATCATTGTATTAAAAAGGAACTAAAACACACTAAAAATTATAATAAAGACTCATAAAAAAAAAATTAGTAGACAAAAATAAAAGAAATCCTAAATCATTCCCCCCACACTTAATTCTTACATTGTCCTCAATGTAAGTCTATTAACCCAAATGAAAGAATCATGTGTAAGAGAAAAGAACTAATAACATAAGAATAGGAACAGCTAAGACTCAAAACAAAACAAACTCATGCAACCTAAATAATCTTAAAATACTAAACAAAAATTAACAAGTAAACATAAAAAGATTAAAATCAAACTGACAAGGTGTGTCTCAAGTCTCCCTTACTCAGACCTTGTTCAGAATGAATACTTCTAAATTGCTTAAAACACAACAAACTTTTTTTTTTTTTTTTTTTTTTTTTTTTTGAAAAGAAGAAATCAAACTGACAAGGTATGTCTCAAGTCTCCCTTACTCAGACCTTGTTCAGAATGAATACTTCTTAAATTTTTATTTATTTTTTTTTTTTTTTAAATTAGCAAAATATGTCCCTTACCCCCTACTAAAATATGACATTGTCCCCAATGTCAAATTTTAAAGGTAGAATTTAGGAGATATTACCTGCAGAGGTTGCTAACCACTTATTATAACTGAGACACAACAAGCAAAATGTTAGATAATGTCACAAAGACAAAGTGCAATCCACTCCTTGCTCGTCCATATCTCTTTTTCTTTTTCCGAGCGTTTGCGAAACAACCGTAGCAGATAAACACTCATAAGCTTGGAGCTTTTTAAGTAAATCTTCAATGGTTGTAGCAGAAATTATGGTTCTCCTTGCCTCTGAAAACATGAATCCATTATCCACAGCATTATCTAAATATAAAAGCAAATTACTAAAATAACCATTAATATTAAGCAAACCAATGGGTTTCTTATTTGTGACCAAAGATGACCAAGAAGCCACGCAAGCTATTTCTTCCAATGTACCCAGACCTCCTGGTAAAGCAATGAATGCATCGGCAGAATGGTACATGATTGTTATCCGTTCAGGGACACTCCAGACTTGTATTTCCTTACCCACGGTAGGTCCACAAAAACTTGTGAATAGTTTTGGCACGATTCCTAGAACTGGACTTCCTCCGGTGTGTGCTGCTGTAGCGACTGCTCCCATTAAACCCGTACTACCGCCTCCATAAATCAAGTGGATCTTTTGTTGGGCAAGTATTACTCCAACTCTTATGGCTTCATCAGCGAATATGTTATTTTTCCCTGGATAAGCACCTCCAAAGACACAAATTTTTTTAATGCGCTGGGATGAAGTACTTTCCATTTTTTTTTTTCGAGTGCCTGAAAGAGAATGAGTACATGGTGTAATATATAGAGGACTGAGTAGTGAATCAGACAAGAGTAATAATGTCGCCGAAAGTGTATCTGACCTGTCAGAAGAAAATGTTAACCTAACAAAAGATTTTTGCGTGATTTCAGGAAGAAAATCAAAAAGAGAAGAAAAAATCAACCGTAAAAGACAAATAAAAAAAACGAGAATAATTACACAAATCGAACAACACGTAAATTAAAACAAAATAAAGTTATTGCAAATCAAACCAAAAGCTGAGAAGTCATTTATTGTAGTTGTGATTGTGGCTCACATCTTCCTCTGGTTTTACGTCCAGAAACGGCTTAAACGCCTTCTATGAGTCGAGGATATGCTTCCCATCCAGTTTTCTTACAAGCTGGCAAACAGGGTCTTTTAACATCAGATTCCCAAGATGTTGCCATTCCCTTTGGAATTGCGGCCATAAATCAAGAATTTCTCTTTGTACGTCTCCACTAGGATGCGTCTCAAGAGAAAGTTGGATATTACCCAAATTCTCCTTACTCAGTCCATCCTTAATGAATTCAATTTTATCATCTCGATTAGAGGACGGAATCCCAATAGAACGACATTTACCGTTACACGTCCATCGTGCATGATAACTCGTATAATTATATAGTTTTTAGTTATGTTTTATTATTGTTTTGTGTTAAATACGAGTTATTATTGTTTAGTCTAATTGTGTTTATGATCTTTTATATTTTTATGTAATTTGGTGTTTTTCACAAGTTTCTTTGAGTGATTTCAGATTACTAGAATTAAGGGCAAATCCAGTTCAGTTCCAGTTCCGACACCTTTTGCCATATCAGCTATATCTCGAGTTTCACTGAAGCAATAAGGCTGAACTTTGTATCCCTGCAAAGCTAAGAGGCATATCTATCTTTTTCATGTTTTACACGTCTTGAAACGGAGTCGTTTTCCCTAGCGAAATCGACCATCAAGTTGGCTGATGTGCAATGACATCTGTTCTGCACCGTTTTGGTATTTTGACCATATCTTCCGATCCACGTACGCAAATGATCTGATTCCAACGGCTATGGATCCGTAACTGATAGGGGTATATTTTTCTAGAAGACCATTTTATCAGATCGAGCCTCCAACATTGACAAAATCGACCATCAAGCTGGCTGATCAGAATTGTCATACAATATGACGAAAATTGTTAGAAAAATGCACCCACCTATTATACCTACCTTTGAAATTTGTAAAGCTTGTCTCTTGTCATTTAGCCCTCCAAAATGTGTATAAATAGAGGGCCTTGGATGAGTATTGGGATACATTGATACATTGGTAGGATAGCCATTGTAATAAAATTCTCTAAGTTTTTTTTTCTTTCCTTTCTCTAGTTTTCTTTTTCTTCTTACATTTCTTTTCATTTTATTCATATCTAGTATGTGTTTCTAATCATATTGTTGAGGTGATGAGGTGAAGCTCTTGGTAAATGCTAAGGTTAGTCTCTTAAACATGAGCTAAAATGAATCATCATTTATAAACACTAGTATAGATAATATTTTCTTTTGGTTTAAAATCATACTTGCAAAGTAGAGATCTTGATTCATTATTGACAATGAAAATGGCACAGTAAATGCTTGGTTTCATAACCTTGATTTGTTGTAGACATATACCTTGGCATAAGGAATGCTTGGACTCTTTTTATGAGTTTTGAGGACACCAAATGAACATAATATCATATGCTATGGACGTTGGACAATTTGGACTGAATTGCTAAACCTTCCGATTGGAACCGCCCTTATGTGTGGATTTCAATTGTGTAATAAAACAAGATTAATCTTAGCATAACACCAAGAGTGGATACTCTAACCTCAACATCCTTTCTTATTGTTTTTTATATTTTGTTTAATTTCTTTTATGTTATTTTATTTATTTTGTTCTCTAATATCTTGTTTATTTTGTTTTGTTGTTGATTCCCTAATATCTTGTTTACTTTCTTTTTCTTATATATTTATAAACTTATACTTACTAATACGCTTCCCTGTGGTTCGACCTCGGACACCCGAGAATTTATTACTTGAACATAACCTGCACTTGGGTTTACAACTCTTAATTGAGTTTCCATCAAGTTTTTGGCGCCGTTGCCGGGGAAGCAATACTAAGTATATAAGTTTATAAGTATATTTATTTTTTTTTGGCTGGTTATACCGCCTAATTTGTTTATATTTATTTTTATTGGCTGGTTATACCGCCTAATTTTCTATATATTTGTATTTATATTGTATATTAACTTTGTTCTATTTTTATTGGCTGGTTATACCGCCTAATTTGTATATATTTATTTTTATTGGCTGGTTATACCGCCTAATTTTGTTTATTAACTTTGTTTTATGCTTGTTTGGCGACGTGATTTTAGATCTCGTCGTTTAGTTAGATTTTATTGTGAAACTTTTTCAGGTAATCTTTCTAATACAACTCCTACCATGGCTGACAATGAAAGTGTTCATGCTGAAGATGAGAACAGACAAGTACGCACCATGCGTGACTACTTGCAACCAACTCGAAGCTCATCACCCTCTTGTTTTATTTTTCCTCTCAATGCAAACAACTTTCGTTTTAAACCAGGTATGATAGGTTTGCTTCCAAATTTCCATGGGTTAGAATCGGAAAGTGCTTACTCGTTTCTAAAAGACTTCGAAGATGTATGTGTCACCTTTAATGACCAACAATGCACAAATGAAATTGTCAAGCTAAAATTATTTCCTTTTTCTTTAAAAGATAAAGCAAAAATTTGGCTTCATAATTTAAAACCAAGGTCAATTGGCACATGGCAAGAATTACAAACTGAGTTTCTAAAGAAATTTTTCCCAGCACATAAAACTACTGCTTTGAAAAGACAGATTCAAAATTTCAATCAAAATCAAAATGAAGCATTTTTTCAGTGCTGGGAGCGTTTTAAAGATTTGTTAAGTTCTTGTCCACATCATGGTTTTGAAAAATGGCGTCTTATTAGTTTCTTTTATGAAAGTTTAACTCCCGAAACTAAACAATTTGTTGAAACAATGTGTAACGGTGAGTTTCTAGAAAAAGAACCTGAAGAAGCCTTTGACTACTTAGACCATTTGGCAGATAACTCTCAAGCCTGGCACACAGATAATTCCTCTGAAAGTTCCAATAGATCTAATGTTGTTTCTAACAGAGGAAAATATCATTTTAGTCAAGAAGATGAGATAAAAGCTAAAGTAGCTAATTTGGCTAGAAAGATTGAAGCCATGGAACTTAGAGAAGTAAAAGAAGTCAAAACGGTTAAAAATGAAGAAAGTTGTGGAATTTGTGAAATCATGGGACACCCCACTTCTGAATGTCCAAACATTCCCATTCTTAAAGAAGCGTTGCATGATCAAGTAAATTCCATAAACACATTTAAAAAGCCTTTTCCTTCTCCTTACTCTGAAACGTATAACCCTGAATGGAGAAATCATCCCAACTTCAGTTGGCGGAATAATAATCATGTTCAGGTACCACAATCTCAAAAGCCGGGCAACACTTTTTCCTATCAACCTTCACGTGTACAAACCTTGGAAGAGACATTGCAAGCATTCATGCAAACACAAGCAAATGTGAATAGCCGGACTTCACAGGACATCAATGAGATCAAAAACACCTTGTCCACATTGACAGCTTCATTACGCACTCAAAAAAAAGGTAAGTTTCCTGCTCAACCTCAGCCTAACCCTTCTACTCAATGTCTTGTTTCTTGCTCCAATGAAACTCAACAGGAAAATGCCAGTTCTATCACAACTCTTCGAAGTGGAAAGGCAATTGACAAAAAGATTCCATCAAAAGACCAAGATCCTCTTTCCCCTCCGAAAAGTAATGGTAAGGATGATGGTAAGTCTGAACTTCTTGAAAATTTGGACAAAGAAAAAGGTATGCATCCTGCTCCTTTTCCTCAAAGGTTGCAAACAATAAAGAATTTGAATCAAAATGCAGAAATTTATGAACTTTTCAAACAAGTTAAGATTAACATTCCTTTATTGGATGCAATCAAACAAGTTCCATCTTATGCTAAATTTTTGAAGGACATGTGCACAGTTAAAAGGAAACATAATGTACAAAAGAAAGCATTTTTGACGGAAAGTGTGAGCTCAATCATTCAGCACCTTACTCCACCAAAATTCAAAGATCCTGGATGTCCAACAATCTCATGCATCATTGGAAACACTAGAATAGAACGTGCATTGCTCGATCTTGGTGCTAGTGTT
The DNA here is from genome assembly GCA_030761205.1 of Fremontodendron californicum. Lineage (NCBI taxonomy): Eukaryota > Viridiplantae > Streptophyta > Magnoliopsida > Malvales > Malvaceae > Fremontodendron > Fremontodendron californicum. The sequence goes on from JAULJL010000037.1 coordinate 10,875,724, forward strand.
AATCTTTTGCCTTTTTCTGTTTATCAACAGTTAGGTTTAGGTGAACTCAAGGAAACACCTGTTACACTTCAACTAGCTGATCGTTCTGTAAAAATTCCTCGAGGGATAGTTGAAGATGTTTTGGTTCAAATTGATAATTTTTACTTCCCTGTTGATTTTATTGTTTTGGACACACATCCTGTTTCAAATCCAAATGTTCAAATTCCTGTTATATTAGGCCGTCCATTTCTTGCAACTTCTAATGCTCTGATAAATTGCAGGAATGGTATGTTGAACATTTCTTTTGGAAATATGACTTTAGAATTAAATGTGTTCAACACTTGCAAGCAACCTGGTGATGATTCAGAAGTACATGAAGTAGATTTCATTGAAGAACTTGTTCATGAACATCTCACCACTACCACATTCCATGATCCTTTAGAAGCTTATTTAATTGAATGTGAGTTTGATAATGCTTCAGAAATTTCACACACTGATTCTTTGTTAAATTCTTTTCAGGTTAAGCATTGTTGGAAACAAAAACTTGAGGAACTCAGAAAAGATGCATATGAGCATTCTAAAATTCATAAAGAAAGAACTAAAGCCTTTCATGACAAGTTAATTTCAAGAAAAACATTTGATGTTGGGCAAAAAGTTCTACTTTATAATTCTAGACTTCACATATTTCCTGGTAAGTTGAGATCAAGATGGATTGGTCCATTTGTGGTTAAGCATGTGTATCATTATGGAGCAGTTGACATTGAGAATCCTCAAAATGGTAACGTATTCAAGGTAAATGGACAAAGACTCAAACTCTTTTTGGAAAATCATGTTACTCAAGAAGAGGTTGTTTTTCTTTCTGATCCTTGTTTTGAAAATAACTAGATGTAAATATAATTTTTACTAATCTTCAAAAAAAAAAAAAAAAAAAATACATTTTTTTTAACCCCGGTTAAATGGCGGATAACGGTACTCCGTGATTATTTAAGTCGGTTCCATCAGCTACCCACAAAACTGATATTGTATATAAATTTCTCTTTCATTTTATTTTATTTCATTTTTTTTTTCAGGATGGATGATATTCTCAAAAGATTGCAGAAACGATTTCCTCCTTTTCCTCGGAATATTTTACTGAAGCTTTACCAAGTTCGATTAGAAAGATTAAGAATGCTTATGAACAAAGGGATTCCTGAAGACAGACGTTGGATAATTGAAGCCAAGGTACGTGAAGATGAATATCTTCCTGTTTTGCATTTACCAGGTACAGGTAGAAGCACTTATGCAAAGAAGCGACGAGCAAAGCGCATGAGTTCAAATTGCCACAAGTGTGCACGATGGACGTGTAACGGTAAATGTCGTTCTATTGGGATTCCGTCCTCTAATCGAGATGATAAAATTGAATTCATTAAGGATGGACTGAGTAAGGAGAATTTGGGTAATATCCAACTTTCTCTTGAGACGCATCCTAGTGGAGATGTACAAAGAGAAATTCTTGATTTATGGCCGCAATTCCAAAGGGAATGGCAACATCTTGGGAATCTGATGATAAAAGACCCTGTTTGCCAGCTTGTAAGAAAACTGGATGGGAAGCATATCCTCGACTCATAGAAGGCGTTTAAGCCGTTTCTGGACGTAAAACCAGAGGAAGATGCCAAATACACTTTCGGCGACATTATTACTTTTGACTTTTACGGTTGATTTTTCTTCTCTTTTTGATTTTCTTCCTGAAATCATGCAAAAATCTTTTGTTAGGTTAACATTTTCTTCTGACAGGTCAAATACACTTTCGGCGACATTATTACTCTTGTCTGATTCACTACTCAGTCCTCTATATATTACACCATGTACTCATTCTCTTTCAGGCACTCGAAAAAGAAAAAAAAAATGGAAAGCACTTCGTCCCAGCGCATTAAAAAAATTTGTGTCTTTGGAGGTGCTTATCCAGGGAAAAATAACATATTCGCTGATGAAGCCATAAGAGTTGGAGTAATACTTGCCCAACAAAAGATCCACTTGATTTATGGAGGCGGTAGTACGGGTTTAATGGGAGCAGTCGCTACAGCAGCACACGCCGGAGGAAGTCCAGTTCTAGGAATTGTGCCAAAACTATTCACAGATTTTTGTGGACCTACCGTGGGTAAGGAAATACAAGTCTGGAGTATCCCTGAACGGATAACAATCATGTACCATTCTGCCGATGCATTCATTGCTTTACCAGGAGGTCTGGGTACATTGGAAGAAATAGCTTGCGTGGCTTCTTGGTCATCTTTGGTCACAAATAAGAAACCCATTGGTTTGCTTAATATTAATGGTTATTTTAGTAATTTACTTTCATATTTAGATAATGCTGTGGATAATGGATTCATGTTTTCAGAGGCAAGGAGAACCATAATTTTTGCTACAACCATTGAAGATTTACTCAAAAAGCTACAAGCTTATGAGTGTTTATCTGCTACGGTTGTTTCGCAAACGCTCGGAAAAAGAAAAAGAGATATGGACGAGCAAGGAGTGGATTGCACTTTGTCTTTGTGACATTATCTAACATTTTGCTTGTTGTGTCTCAGTTATAATAAGTGGTTAGCAACCTCTGCAGGTAATATCTCCTAAATTCTACCTTTAAAATTTGACATTGGGGACAATGTCATATTTTAGTAGGGGGTAAGGGACATATTTTGCTTAAAAAAAAAAAAAAATTGTTGTGTTTTAAGACATTTAGAAGTATTCATTCTGAACAAGGTCTGAGTAAGGGAGACTTGAGACATACCTTGTCAGTTTGATTTAATCTTCTTCTTCTTCAAAAAAAAAAAAAAAAAAAAGCATGTTTAGACTTAGTGTGTTTTTTAGTTACTTTCAATACTATAATGAGATATGAATTGCATAAGTCTAAAACAGATTTATTAGTGAGAAGATTTTCATGAGAATTGAGCTTGATATCAACCTTTTTATGAGCCAATGTTAATATGATATGTGATTGAGAAAGAAGCATGTTTAGACTTAATCTGACTTGTATAATCATCCTTGTGAGTTTTTGAGCCTATAATGATTGATGCATTATACAAATCAATCTAATTTCTTTCTTGAGTGCTCTTATGATTACATGATTCTCTAGAACTTGCTTTAAACCGTTTGAGACTATATTGATACATGTGACAACATGAATATGATAGAGGCATTAGGATTATAACTAGAGCCAAACAGCCATCCATTATTAATGTTCTACGAGAACATCCCCACTAGTGAGCCAATTTGAGCCTACATTAAATATGATGTTTTATTGGTAACCACAACTTACACCTAGCCTAAATATACTTATATCCTTACCCTTGTTCTAAAGATGAATTTTATATTTTGAGACATATTGCAAAAAAACAAGGGATATTTTTATTTGAAAATTTGGGTTAGAAACAAAAGATAAGTGTGGGGGAAGAAAAGAAAAGAAAAAGTCAAGAGAAAAAGAAAGGGATCATTGTCAAATACATTCCCATATTAAAAAAAAAAAAAAAAAAAATCTTCTCTTGAACTTCTAGAAAAAGATGTTACAAAGTTGGTTAGAATGATGCAAAGGCTCAACATGAATATTTAGCCTATGTTATTATGTGCTTTATAAGAGTTTTGAGAAGTTTTATTTGTATGATCTTATTATGTCTCTAAAATCTATGAACTCTTTGGAACCTTTGTGATATCTTTATCCTTTTGTTCTTTAACCACATTATAACCCTTTGGCCCCATTACAACCTTGAATAAAGACCTCTTGATTTATGAAGTTGTATGATCTAAATAGTGGAGAATAGGTGGACAAGCAAGCATATGGTAGAAGTGTTTTCATGAGATTGATTGAGTGTAAACACTTTACCACTACTTTAAAGAGTGAAAATCAAGAGAGTATCCCATGTGAGAAGTTGAGATAAAGTTTGAATATACACTATTTTGATTGAAATATGTTATGTTATTATTGGCTTAACTCAAACTATTTACATTCAAGCAAGATTTTTTGTGAATTTCTTTAAGCTATTGATTAGTTTTTAAGACTTGTCCAATGATTATCTCTAATTTATATTGGAAGGATTAGTTATAATTATTATTTTTAGTTTTATCTTATTTCTTCAATGTTTGTGGGTATCGTCCTAGTAAACCCTCACGAGACTAAACTCGTCCACTAGGGACACCTAGGGGTTTAAAGGCTTGTGTCACATGCTAAGTGCCACCGTGATTTCCTACGAAAATGGATTAGATTAGATTTTCTTATTTTATTTTTATTGAGTCGTTGCTAGGGACTAGCAACAATCTAAGTATGGGGGTGTGATAACTCGTATAATTATATAGTTTTTAGTTATGTTTTATTATTGTTTTGTGTTAAATACGAGTTATTATTGTTTAGTCTAATTGTGTTTATGATCTTTTATATTTTTATGTAATTTGGTGTTTTTCACAAGTTTCTTTGAGTGATTTCAGATTACTAGAATTAAGGGCAAATCCAGTTCAGTTCCAGTTCCGACACCTTTTGCCATATCAGCTATATCTCGAGTTTCACTGAAGCAATAAGGCTGAACTTTGTATCCCTGCAAAGCTAAGAGGCATATCTATCTTTTTCATGTTTTACACGTCTTGAAACGGAGTCGTTTTCCCTAGCGAAATCGACCATCAAGTTGGCTGATGTGCAATGACATCTGTTCTGCACCGTTTTGGTATTTTGACCATATCTTCCGATCCACGTACGCAAATGATCTGATTCCAACGGATATGGATCCGTAACTGATAGGGGTATATTTTTCTAGAAGACCATTTTATCAGATCGAGCCTCCAACATTGACAAAATCGACCATCAAGCTGGCTGATCAGAATTGTCATACAATATGACGAAAATTGTTAGAAAAATGCACCCACCTATTATACCTACCTTTGAAATTTGTAAAGCTTGTCTCTTGTCATTTAGCCCTCCAAAATGTGTATAAATAGAGGGCCTTGGATGAGTATTGGGATACATTGATACATTGGTAGGATAGCCATTGTAATAAAATTCTCTAAGTTTTTTTTTCTTTCCTTTCTCTAGTTTTCTTTTTCTTCTTACATTTCTTTTCATTTTATTCATATCTAGTATGTGTTTCTAATCATATTGTTGAGGTGATGAGGTGAAGCTCTTGGTAAATGCTAAGGTTAGTCTCTTAAACATGAGCTAAAATGAATCATCATTTATAAACACTAGTATAGATAATATTTTCTTTTGGTTTAAAATCATACTTGCAAAGTAGAGATCTTGATTCATTATTGACAATGAAAATGGCACAGTAAATGCTTGGTTTCATAACCTTGATTTGTTGTAGACATATACCTTGGCATAAGGAATGCTTGGACTCTTTTTATGAGTTTTGAGGACACCAAATGAACATAATATCATATGCTATGGACGTTGGACAATTTGGACTGAATTGCTAAACCTTCCGATTGGAACCGCCCTTATGTGTGGATTTCAATTGTGTAATAAAACAAGATTAATCTTAGCATAACACCAAGAGTGGATACTCTAACCTCAACATCCTTTCTTATTGTTTTTTATATTTTGTTTAATTTCTTTTATGTTATTTTATTTATTTTGTTCTCTAATATCTTGTTTATTTTGTTTTGTTGTTGATTCCCTAATATCTTGTTTACTTTCTTTTTCTTATATATTTATAAACTTATACTTACTAATACGCTTCCCTGTGGTTCGACCTCGGACACCCGAGAATTTATTACTTGAACATAACCTGCACTTGGGTTTACAACTCTTAATTGAGTTTCCATCAGTGCACATTTGTGGCAATTTGAACTCATGCGCTTTGCTCTTCGCTTCTTTGCAAAAGTGCTTCTACCTGTACCTGGTAAATGCAAAACAGGAAGATATTCATCTTCACGTACCTTGGCTTCAATTTTCCAACGTATGTCGTCAGGAATCCCTTTTTGCATAAGCATTCTTAATCTTTCAAGTCGAACTTGGTAAAGCTTCAGTAAAATATTTCGAGGAAAAGGAGGAAATCGTTTCTGCAATCTTGTGAGAATATCATCCATCCTGAAAAAAAAAATGAAAAAAATGAAAGAGAAATTGGAAGAGAAATTTATATACAATATCAGTTTTGTGGGTAGCTGATGGAACCGATTTAAATAATCACGGAGTACCGTTATCCGCCATTTAACCGGGGTTAAAAAAAATTATATTTACATCTAGTTATTTTCAAAACAAGGATCAGAAAGAAAAACAACATAAAAAGACTCAAAAACAAAACACTCTAAATAAAATCCTAAATTCTTCCCCCCACACATAATTTTTACATTGTCCTCAATGTAATGCTATTATCCCCCAATGCAAGAATTATATGTAAGAGAAAAGAACTATTAAACAAAAGAAAAGAAAAACAATAAAAGATAGAATGATGGAGAGTAAGGAATATGCAAATCTGATATAATAGATGCTCTCCATCCTTTTGGGTTGCCTCTCCAAGAAGCGCTTGGTTTATTGTCCTCAGCTTGACTTAGACCCATGCCATTATTATTCAACATACTTTGGCTCAAAAAGTGGAAACTCCTCCACATCTTGTATTGGAAAGTTCTCATAGTAAGGCTTCAATCTATGACCATTCACTTTGAATGCCTTATCTGTTTTTGGGCTTTGGATTTCAACTGCACCATGAGTAAATACATTAGTAATAACAAAAGGTCCAACCCAACGAGAACGTAACTTACCTGGATATAACTTAAGGCGTGAATGGAAGAGAAGAACTTTTTGTCCAACAACAAATTCTTTTCTTGATATCATCTTGTCATGGAATGCCTTAGTCTTTTCCTTGTAAATCCTAGAATTCTGATAGGCATCATTCCTTATCTCCTCTAATTCTTGTAGGTCAAGTTTTCTTTTCTTTCCTATCTCATCCATCTCCATGTTGCATTGTTTGATAGCCCAATATGATTTATGTTCCAATTCAACCGGAAGATGACAAGGCTTACCATAAACAAGTCGATAAGGAGACATACCAATGGGTGTCTTATATGCTGTCCTATAAGCCCAAAGTGCATCATCAAGTCGTGAACTCCAATCCTTCCTATTTGGATTAACTGTCTTTTCAAGGATGGACTTAACTTCTCGGTTTGACACTTCAGCTTGCCCACTAGTTTGAGGATGATATGAGGTGGAGACCTTGTGTGTGATGTTATACTTCCTCAAAAGTGCTTCCATAGTCCTATTGCAAAAGTGAGTACCTCTATCGCTGATTATGGCCTTTGGCGTTCCAAACCTAGCAAAGATGTTAGTCTTGACAAAATCTGAAACAACTTTAGAGTCATTAGTCCTAGTGGATTTTGCTTCCACCCACTTTGAAACATAATCAACGGCAAGTAAAATATAAAGATTACCAAAAGAAGGAGGAAAAGGTCCCATGAAATCCATGCCCCATACATCAAAAATTTCAACAATAAGTATTGGAGTTTGAGGCATTTGATTTCTAGCACCTAAGTTACCAGTTCTTTGGCAACGATCACATGACTTGCAAAAGAGGTATGCATCTTTGAATATGGTAGGCCAATAAAATCCAGAATCAAGAACTTTCATGGTTGTTCTTTTGGATCCAAAGTGTCCTCCACATGCATAAGAGTGACAAAAGGTGAGAATAGATTGAAATTCAGTTTCGAGTACACACCTTCTTATAATCTGATCGGAGCAATGCTTCCAAAGGTAAGGATCATCCCATATGTAGTATTTGGCATCACTCTTGATCTTATTTCTTTGAGCTTGTGTCAACTCTTGTGGCAACTTCTTGGTAACTAAGTAATTAACAATATCAGCATACCAAGGAGTTGTTCTTATAAAAAGAAGTTGCTCATCCGGAAAGTTCTCATTCAAGGGTAGTGCATCATCTTCATGAACTAAACGGCTAAGATGGTCCGCAACCAGGTTGTCACTACCTCTCTTATCTTTTATCTCCAAATCAAACTCTTGTAAGAGAAGTATCCATCTAATCAACCTTGGTTTGGCCTCCTTTTTAGTGAGTAAGTACTTAAGGGCTGCATGGTCAGAAAATACAATTACTTTAGTACCAATTAAATAAGATCGAAATTTTTCTAAAGCAAATACAACAGCCAAAAGTTCTTTTTCAGTAGTGGAATAGTTCAATTGAGCATCATTAAGAGTTCTTGAGGCATAATAAATGGCATGTGAGGCTTTCCCAACCCGTTGGCCCAAAACAGCTCCAATGGCATAGTCACTAGCATCACACATGATTTCAAAAGGTACATTCCAATCTGGTGGTTGGATGATAAGAGCTGAAGTCAAGAGTCCCTTCAATGTTTCAAACGCCTCTTTGCATTTATCATCAAAGTGGAAAACCACATCTTTTTGTAGTAGCTTGCAAAGAGGTAATGTGATCTTTGAGAAGTCTTTGATAAATCTCCTATAGAAACCTGCATGTCCAAGAAAAGAACGAACCTCTCTCACATTTGTGGGAGGTGGTAAAGAATGCATAATATCTATTTTAGACTTATCAACCTCTATCCCTCTAGAAGAAATAACATGGCCCAAAACTATTCCTTGTTCTACCATAAAGTGACATTTTTCCCAATTCAAAACAAGGTTAGTTTCCATGCATCTTTCAAGTACAAGTGTAAGGTTCTCTAGACATCTATCAAAAGAATCACCATAGACACTAAAATCATCCATAAACACTTCTATGATATTCTCTACATAATCTGAAAATATGCTAACCATACACCTTTGGAATGTAGCTGGTGCATTACAAAGACCAAATGGCATACGCCGGTATGCAAAAGTACCAAATGGACATGTGAATGTTGTTTTCTCTTGGTCCTCCGGAGCAATAGCTATCTGATTATAACCTGAAAAACCATCAAGAAAACAATAATGAGAATGGCCAGCTAACCTTTCAAGCATTTGATCAATAAAAGGTAAAGGAAAGTGGTCTTTGCGAGTTGTGGAATTAAGTTTACGATAATCAATACAAACTCGCCATCCTGTTTGAATCCTAGTAGGAACAAGTTCATTCTCATTATTTGTTACCACCGTTACACCTGATTTCTTTGGAACCACTTGGACTGGGCTCACCCATTTGCTATCCGAGATAGGATAGATCACTCCAACATCTAGGAGCTTCAGTATCTCCTTTTTCACAACCTCCATCATAGGAGGGTTCAATCTTCTTTGTGCTTCTCTTGTTGGTTTAGACCCTTCCTCTAACAAAATCCGGTGCATGCACATGGATGGGCTTATTCCCTTGATATCGGCAATTGTCCAACCAATTGCTGTTTTATGCTCTCTAAGCACCCGGATAAGTCGCTCTTCTTGCAAAGGTGTGAGCTCTTTGGCAATGATGACAGGTAGTGTGTCCTTTTCCCCTAAGAACAAATATTTCAAGTGGTTCGGTAGTGGTTTCAACTCTAAAGTTGGTGCCTGCAAAATGGAAGGTAGAAGTTTCTCATTAGATAAAGGCAAATCAATAAATGAAACATCAAACCTTGCATCTTTAGGTTGCAACGAGTGTAAAGATTCTAGTGCCCATTCCACCTGGTCACTCAAGGCTAGTTTAGCATTCCCCATTCCGAGATGGTTGCTAAGGACTATTTCTACACTATCTTCACCATCTAGCTCATAAGCTTGCTGCACTAGTGAGTCAATTATATCAATATTAAAAACAGAATGCACATCACTAGGATATCTCATGGCCTCAAAAATGTTAAAGCGAATTATTTCACCATCAAATTCCATAGTTAAAGTGCCATCATGTACATCTATTTTAGTTCTTGCTGTTTTCAAGAATGGTCTCCCTAATAGAATAGGTGTGGGATTAGAAGACATCTCATCTTCCATCTCAATAACATAAAAGTCAGCGGGAAAAACCAATTCATTAACCTGTATAAGAACGTCTTCTACAACTCCTCTTGGATAAGTGTTAGAACGGTCAGCAAGTTGTATTATAACACCGGTTTCCTCTAATGGTCCTAGATTCAAGGAAGCATAAATTGAATATGGCATGACATTAATAGATGCCCCTAGATCTAGCATAGCACGCTCAAACCTGGTGTTGCCTATCTTACAAGGAATGGTAAACATACCTGGATCCTTGCATTTAGGTGGGAGTTTCTTTTGAAGAACAGCTGACACATTCTCCCCCACACTTACCTTTTCATTCCATTTCAACTTCCGTTTAGATGTGCACAACTCTTTTAGGAACTTGGCATATCTTGGCACTTGCTTGATAGCATCTAGTAAAGGAATGTTCACCTCTACTTTCCGGAAGGTTTCCAAAATTTCCTTCTCTTGCTCCTCCTTCTTGGACTTTGCTAACCTGTTAGGAAAAGGTGGAGGAGTTATATAGGAAGGAAAGGATGGTTTAGGAATTACCTTTTTTAGTGGCTCGTTGGGATGTGAAGAGGATGCCATGGTATTGTTCTCCCCTTGAGCACTATCATTTTGTGGTGTCTCTAGCTGTTTCCCACTTCTTAAATTTATAGCATTGGCATTCTCTCTTGGATTCACTATGGTTTGGGAAGGTAATTTCCCAGAATCCCTTGCTTGCATTTGACTCATGGTTGTTGCCAATTGCCCTATTTGAGTCTCCAAATTTCGAATACTTGTCTTTGTTTCCTGTTGAAATTGAATTGTATTAGTAGAAAGAGCTTTAACAAGATCTTCAAGAGAAGTACCTGAATTTTGGGTGGGTGGTAGTTGTTGTCGGGTTTGGTATGGTTGTTGCACTCTTTGCTGAAAACCCGGTGGCCTGTGGTCAAATGGTGGAGGAATAGTTTGTGATTGGTTCCCTCCATAATTGAAGTTTGGATGATCCCTCCATCCTGGATTGTATGTGTTTGAGTAGGGATCATATTTCCTTGATTGGTTCTGAAATCCACCCATGGCATTCACATGTTCATTGGTATCCTCTTGAAGTGTTGGACACATATCAGTTTGGTGCCCTATGTTTGAACATATGCCACAAGCCTTTATTTGTTGTATTTTACCTACAGCCAATTGTTGAACAAGAGAAGTCAGTTTATCAAATTTTTGTTCAAGGGATGATATACTTACCTCATTAACTCTCTTGGATTGTGGTGGTGGATCTTGTCTCATTGAGAACTGTTGAGAATTGGCTGCCATGTTGGAGATTAATGTTCTAGCAGCCCTGGGAGTCTTATCAACTAGAGCTCCCCCACTAGCGGCATCTATCATACTTCTCTCCATGGGCATGAGACCTTCATAGAAGTATTGGATGAGAAGTTGTTCACTTATCTGATGGTGTGGACATGATGCACAAAGTTTCTTGAACCTCTCCCAATATTCATATAAGGACTCTCCGTTGTATTGCCGAATCCCACATATCTCTTTCCTAATGTTGGCAGCCTTAGATGCTGGGAAATACCTTTCCAAGAATGCTTTCTTCAAATCATTCCATGTAGTGATGGTCCCGGATGGTAGATAGTAGAGCCATTCCTTTGCTGAATCAGCTAGAGAGAATGGGAAGGCTCTCAACTTAACTTGCTCTTCCGTGACCCCTGTTGGTCTCATGCTTGAGCAAACTACATGGAATTCCTTGAGGTGCTTATTTGGATCCTCTCCTGCAAAACCATGAAAAGTTGGGAGAAGGTGAATCAAACCAGATTTTAATTCAAAAGCTACCTCAAGATTAGCATATTCAATGCATAATGGTTGTTGACCCAAGTCCGGAGCGGCTAGCTCCTTGAGAGTTCGGTTGTCAGCTGCTGCCATCTCTCCTTGCTTCTCTTGGATGTTTTGGATCAACTCCTCGATTGGTTGTTGGTGAGAAGTTATAAATTCCCGAATTTTTCTAAGTCGTAAGTCTTTTTCGGGAGCTTGGAACATTCACTAATAAAAAAAAATAAGAAAGTAAATAATTAGAACAGAAAATAAGAATAAACCAATAAACTAATAAACTAAAGAAAGCAATCCCCGGCAACGGCGCCAAAAACTTGATGCACCCAAAAGAGTGTATCTTATTTAACCTTGCACTAAAAAGATAAATTGTAAGTATAGTAGTTAGCAAGGGTCGAGTCCTCAGGGATTGGGTTTTAGTTTATAAGTTAATAGTTTAAAACTTAAATTCAAGAACAATAAAAGAAAAGGGGTTTTTGAAGCCAGATTTAAACTAAAGTAAATAATAAGAATAAGATGCAAGGCGGTATAACCAGCCAATAAAAATATATACTAAATTAGGCGGTATAACCAGCCAATAAAAATATATATACTAAATTAGGCGGTATAACCAGCCAATAAAAATAAAACAAAGTTAATATACAAATTAGGCGGTATAACCAGCCAATAAAAATAAATATACTTTTAAAAATAAGCAAACTAGAAAAGTAAGAAAACAAGTAAGTAAGAAGAATCAAATATGAAAAATATGGTTAAGGTTTCATTCTCCACCACTAGACATCATTAAGAATCAATTTCAGATCTATCAATATCAACCAACTATCAAAGTTAACAACCGTAGATAACAACAAGCTCTGTTATCCCAATCTTTCCTTAGTTTGTCGTTAAATAGAACAAGCTCTCTATTTAATCTCTAACCATTAAACAACCTAGAATAAGCTCTCTAAATTCAATTTAATGGCAGCTTTATGATGAGAAAGATAGGTTGATCTAAGCAACAAACACATAAGCTCGGATTGTTCAACTTAGGTTATGTTCCACTTTGCAATTATTGAAAACTTGACCATAATCATTAATCACAAATTGCCACTTATGAATAGGAAATCAAGACAATTACACGGATCAAGACTCCTAGACTAGCAATAGATAATTATCAAGATCTATCTAGTTGTACACCTAAATAAATCAAGACAACATCATGAACAATTCTTGTAGAAGAACATAAGCAACTTTGATAGAAAATTAATGATAGATAGAATCTGAAAATCACTCACAAAACATGTCTAGGGCTTTGAAATCACCCTTAACCAAATAGAAGTTTAGCCTAGCATAGGCATTGTAAACATAAACATAAAATTAAAGAAAATCTAAGAAGAAAATAAAAGAAAGAAAGAAGAAGAGGAAGAATATTAATTATCCAACCTCTTGCTCTCTCTAAAGAAAAAGAAAACTAGAGAAAAGAAAGAAAACTAGAGAAAAGAAAGAAGAAGAAAACTTAGAGAATTTTGTTAAAATGGCTAATATCCTACCAATCTCCAATATGATCCCTTACAATCATCCAAGGCCCTCTATTTATACACATTTTGGAGGGCTAAATGACAAGAGACAAGCTTTACAAATTTCAAAGGTAGGTATATGACGATTTTGATCAGCCAACTTGATGGTCGATTTCGTCAATATTGGAGGCCTGATCTGATCACATGGTCTTCTAGACAAAGGTTCCCCTATCAGTTACGGAACCATAGCCGTTGGAATCAGCTCATTTGCTGATGTGGTTAAGCAGATATGGGCCAAATACGAAAACATGTCAGCACAGACGTCATTACACATCAGCCACCTTGATGGTCGATTTCTTCAATATTGGAGGCCTGATCTGATCACATGGTCTTCTAGACAAAGGTTCCCCTATCAGTTACGGAACCATAGCCGTTGGAATCAGCTCATTTGCTGATGTGGTTAAGCAGATATGGGCAAAATACGAAAACATGTCAGCACAGACGTCATTGCACATCAGCCAACTTGATGGTCGATTTCGCTAGGGAAAACGACTCCGTTTTAAGAAGTGTAAAACATGAAAAAGATAGATATGCCTCTTAGCTTTGCATGGCTACAAATTTCAGCCTTATTTCTTCAGTAAAACTCGAGATATAGCTGATATGGCAAAAGGTGTCGGAACTGAAACTGAACTGGATTTGCCCTTAATTCTAGTAATCTGAAATCACTCAAAGAAACTTGTGAAAAACACCAAAATACATAAAAATATAAAAGATCATAAACACAATTAGACTAAACAATAATAACTCGTATTTGACACAAAACATTAATAAAACATAACTAAAAACTATATAATTATACGAGTTATCAACACACAAAAAAAATAACACAAATATGACATGAAAAATTATATGAACACGGCACAAAATATTTGAAACAGGAAAAATTCGAATCCGAAAAGGTACGAACCCGAAAAGAACTAAATTCGATATGATCCGAATCCGAAATAATCTGAGATCCAAAATATCTCATTAGTGTTAATCAAAAGACAAAACAAACACAAAAAATATTCTAAAATAACCTAATTAATCCCTAAATCATATGGGAAAAAATCCAAATACCATAATTACCCTTCAAACTATAGCTAATGACATGGCTTAGGTGGCAAATGCATGTTGTTTCAAAATCCTAAATTCTCTACACTCATGCATTTGGGGAATAGTTCTTATCGTTACTTATAGATTATAGATTTCGATGAATTGAAACATGATACGAACACATGAAAAAAATAATTAAAATACGAAGTGACACGAAAATAACATGAACACAATACAAATACACGAACGTGTCAAACTCCACATAAAATGAATTATTAATATATATAAATTTATAATACTTTGAACATATGAAAAAATAACACGAATACGACACAAAAAATAATATGGACACGTACGAATATCCGAACTGTCAAAATCTACATAAAACGAATTATTCTGTAAAAATTATATAAATTTATAATATTTTGAATATACAAAAACAAAAACGATACGAACACATAATTTTTTCTCTACCTTTTTTTCCTTCCTTTTATTGTTTTTTTTTTCTTTCCTTCTTAATAAAAAAATTGAAAATACCCAAACTAACCTCCCCAACTCCCTTTAATACTTATGTTTAGTTGTCAACTAACTCATGATTCAAAATTCTCAATTCTCTTCTTTCATGCATTTAGGGGATTACTTTTATAATAGGTATAGATATCCTTTACCATGCTTCCAAAGTAATTTTTTTTTTCCAATATATTTGATAGACACTAAAAGGAATAAATATTTATTTCTACAATGATCGAATCATTTTTTATAAAGGAATTAATTTTAGGAGTGGTTATAATGGGCTTATGGAAATAAATATTTATAAAAAGAAAATAATAATTTTTAAATTACTGATAAACCATTCATAATTACGTTTTTACCTTTATTTTTATAAAAGGAAGATTCAAAACAAAAATAAAAGAGAGGGGCGATGAGTGAGATTCTCATGACAAGATTGATCAAGGGATTGATCTTGACATAAGTCTCGTTTAGCATTGCTGTTGGCATAATTTTTGAGGTAAAAAATTATTTTTCACCACAAACACAATACTAAATGGGTAAAAAAATTTGGCTTTTGCAGTTAAAACTATGGTTTGACAACCCAAACTAAAAAAGCAAAAAATAAAATTTTTGGACTTTAAAAGCTGGCTTTTGGATGAAACGACTTTATTATCCTCACATCTCTATACTTTTATTATATTAAACATATCTTTTATTGATATTTCAATTTCTCACAACACTTTTTCACAACAATGCCAAACACTTAAAAAATTTTAAACCACGATTTTTCACCACACTTTTTAAACACATTTTTTTCAACCCAAGCTTTTTCTAACCCAAGTTTTTTTCAATAGCAATGCTAAACTAGCCTTTAATATCATATACAACCTCAACAACCTAGATATAGGGACCATTTGAATGGACAGTAAGATTGATTTCGATAAGATTAAAAACAACGGTGGCGGTAATATTAGTTACTGTAATAGTGAAATTAAATACGGTAGCGGTTAATTAAAATCAACGACGGGATATGTGTTTGCATATAAAAATAGTAAAGGCGGTAAAGTGAATTATAGTAAGAAAAAAAAAATAATCATTAGAAACATTAGATTAAACTTTGTATATAATAGAATTTATAACATATATAAAAAGTTAACAAATAATTAAAAAAATTACTAAAACATTGACATGCTATTTTATATATTTATTTAAATATTTTAATTAATATATAATTATCTAAATTTATTTATTATATTAAATGAATAAAAAAATTGAAAACCTTTAAATTAAAAAAAATTGAAAAGTCAAATAAATAATTTAAAATCTTTTAAGTTAAAAAAATTAACAAGCTGAAAAATGAAGAACTGTGTTGAAACTTGTTAATAATATATATATTATATAATAATAATATTTATTTATTTATTTATTATATTCTTAATAAAATTATTTTAAATTTTTAACTAAAAAATGAAAAACAAAAATAAATGAAAAGAAAGGAAAAGGAAAAGAAAGGAAAGGAAAAGATATGTAGTACATAACTCTAAGGAAAAAAAAAAAACATGGATATAAAGGGTAAAAAAGATGCAGTGGGTGTTGATAATTTTCACTGGATCATAAAGCTCGAGGTTCCGTTTTGGTTCAGTGCGGTTGGGGCCAAGATATAGGTTTTTGAGAAGCAGGCCATCAGTGTGGTGAACAGTATTTCACGATGTCCTTTTTTTTCTATTGAAACTTTAGTTCCAGCGAAAATAAAGACCCTCCGGTGAGAGGGCGTTTCTTTATTTTAACCTTCACTTAGTTTTTTTTATTATATAAATATATGATAAATTTATTATTATATAATAAGTTATATAAATTTTATTATTATATAAATCTAATAAATATATATAATTTATTATTATATAATTAATATGAATTAATTAAAAATAAATAATAGAAAAATAAATATAAAAATATTATTTGATATATTATTATTATTTTTATTAATTTTTAATTATCTATTAATAAAATTATTATTTGATATAAATATAATTTTATTAAATTTTAATTATTTATTAATTTCATAGTATTAAATAATCTAAAATTTTATTATAAATTCACACATTTTAATCTAATGCTCTTAATAATCATTTTACCTTCTCAATATAATTCACCTCACAGCCACCATTGCTTTTGCATCCAAACACATATCCTACCATTGATTTTAATCTCATCGCTACAGTAACTAATCTAACCTCCACCACTGTTTTAATCTTATTGGAATCAATCTCACCCGTCCATCCAAATGAAACCCTAGTAAAAATAAATATGTGTAGCACGGTGAAAAAGGTCTTGATTAGATTTATTCATGAGTTTGGTTGTGGTTTGAATTTTTTTATTTTATTTAAGTTTGGTTCAAGTTGAGTTTGGATTGATCCAAAAATTTATTTTATATTTCAAAAAAAATATTAAAAAAAATATTTTTATATTTTATAATTAAATTTAAATAAAAATTTTATCCCAACTCAATCGGATAGAATATGTGATTCAACCCTTGAAACAGATCTCGTTTCACTGTGCTGCACTATATAATCCAAATAGATTACAACGATACAAATGGACAATAAAGTGTCCAAATCCTGCCATGCTGACTGACTGTCACAAAAAACAAATGAAGCCATAGTGTTATATAGATGCCAATGATCTCAATAGAATTAGTGCTCAAGCCACAGAGAGAGAGAGAGTCAAGTCTAAAAACTCATTATCAATGATTGTTTTATAATAATATTTTAAAATGTATTTTAAAATTAAAATTAGAAAATATATATTATTGATTAATAAAATATTTTGATAGAGTCAAGTCTAAAAATTTATAACCAAGTCATACCAAAATCATAAATCAAACGAATAACTCAATCCATTGAAACTTTTAATCAAATACATCTTATAAAGTTTAAAAACTCAAAATAGTGACATATAGAATATTAATTCATTAATATCTATAATCTATAATATATATATAAAAGCACGAATATTGAAAATATTTTGAAATGACGAAAATAATCATCATTGTTCATTATATTTTGAAATTGCTATTATAAATATTTTTATTATTAATAAGATTTATCTAATTTATAAATAAGAAGTTTAATTTTATTAAAACACTTTCGTTCAATGGATTAACTTGATAATAAATAAATAAATAAAAATTTATGTAGAATTGTTTTATCTTAAAAGTTTTAATTTTTCACTAATCTTAAAAAGTGAATTAATTTATTTGATATAAATAAAATTTTAAAATTTACACTAATTTTTTTTATATTCAGAATTAATTTTTCATTAATATTAAAAATAATATAATAATTTATATAATTTGTATATGAAACAAATTTTACATGTAAATTTTAAATATATATTTTATTATTTTTATTTATTTTTAAAATACACAATTATATATTCAAAAATAAATAAATCAATGAGTATTCACATGTGAATACATGTGATAACAAATACTAGTATATATAAAAGCACGAATGTAGAGAATCTTTTAAACTGACGAAAATATACATATATGTTTATTTTATTTCTAAATTGTCATTTTAAATAAATACTAATAAGATTTATCTAATTTATAAATAAGAATTCTACTTTCATTGAAAAACTTTCATTAAATAAATTTATTTGATAAATAAAACAGAGTTAAACTTTACATTAAATTTTTTTAGAGTTTTAATTTTAAATTAATAGTAAAAGTAATAAATTTATGTTAATTAACATATGATATATTAATATATATGAAATAAAATTTACATGTTAATATGCACTTTATTAATTAGTTATAATTTAATTTTATATTAACATTAAGACTTTATATTACTCTCATATATTTTATACACGAGACAAATTTTACATGTTATTATGCATTTTATTAATTTTAAATATTTACAATATACATCTACTTATTTGATATATATTATTATTTAAAATTAAGTATTTACGTGCAAATATTTTAAATTGCCATTATAAATATTTTTATTATTAATAAGATTTATTTAATTTATAAGTAAAAATTTTAATTTCATTAAAACACTTTCGTTAAATGTATTAATTTGATAATAAATAAAAAAAATAAAAAATTTATGTAGAATTGCTTTATCTTAAAAGTTTTAATTTTTCACTAATCTTAAAAAAATGAATTAATTTATTTGATATAAATAAAAATTTAAAATTTAAAATAATTTTTTTATCTTCATAATTAATTTTATATTAATATTAAAAATAATATAATAATTTGTACATGAAACAAATTTTACATGTAAATTTTAATTAATATGCATTTTTTTTATTTTTTATTTTTAAAATATACAATTATATGTTCAAAAATAAATAAACCAACGAGCATTCACATGTGAATGCATGTGATAACAAATACTAGTATATATAAAAACACGAATGTAGAGAATCTTTTGAACTAACGAAAATAGTTATCGTTGTTCACTATATTTCTAAATTGCCATTATAAATATTTTTTATTATTAATAAGATTTATCTAATTTATAAGTAAGAAAGTTAAAAATTTACATTAAATGTTTTTATCTTCATAATTAATTTTGCATTAATATTAAAAATAATATAATAATTTGATATAATTTGTACATAAATAAATTTTACATGCAAAATTTACTTAATATGCATTTTATTATTTTTATTTATTTATTTGAAAATATACTATTATATATTTAAAAATAAATAAATCAACGAGCATTCACATGTGAATGCATGTGATAATAAAATTTTTTTACCAACATCCATATTTTTATATATTACTATCTATAATCTATATAATTTATCTATAATATATTATATATATAATAATAATAATCTAATATCTATCTATAATCTATATAAAAACATGAATGTGGAGAATTTTTTAAACTGACGATAATACCGTATTTATTTGTTAAATTACTTAATAGCCATTAGAATAATGTTTTTATTATATTATATATTATAAGATTGGGATTATATTTTATTCTATTTATTTATTCTGTGTTTGTGTAAGATTTTTAATGAATATTTAATCAGTTATAAATAAAAATATTCTTTATGATCAGCAGAAACTCCTCATATCCTGTTGAATTACACTTTCATTCTAATTAAAATTATGCAAACTGCTCAATGATCAAACAGTACTTATAGTCTTAGAGTAATTCTCATTTAATTAGTAATGTAATGATATATCAATTAAAACTAAGATTTCTCAATATAAAATAAATGCTTTAGCAGTTATTTTCACAAAACAACAAATATTGAGTAATACTTTGTTAACCATTGTTTTTTGTTTTTGAATGCAGTTTTTTTTTTTTTTTTTTTTTTCTTAGAATGATTTTGGTTTTTTCATTCACTATCATAACATCTCTCTCTCTCTTTTTTTTTTTGTATCTCATTCTCTCGGCAGATTTTCGAATATTGCAAATTCAATAGCTTTAAAAAATTTCTTTCACAACAATGTTTTTGGCTATTTGGTAAGTTATTTTTTTTGTAATACGATTTCTTGCTTCTTACTTTTTATTAGATTTGTTTTGCTCTGAGCAGATTTCAGAATATGGCAGATTCAACAGATTAAAAAAATCAACATAAAGGTTTTTGCCTTTTTGGCTATTTGTTAAGTTGTCTTTTTAAAATTATTACCAATTAATTCATTATTTTGGAACACTATTGGAATTGGGTTTTTTTATTACAATATAGCCAAAAAAAAATTCCCAAATTACCGTTGGTTTTAGATTATTTCCCAAAATACGGCTATTATTTTTTCTAGCTGGGAAATCGCCATCCCCCATGGCGATTTCCCAGCGTTATTTTTTGAAAATTTGTAAAAAACACCAAGGGAAATCGCCATGGGGGGTGGCGATTTCCCTTCATGTATATATATATATATTTTTTTAATTAATAAACAAAAATTATATTTAAACAAAAATTTAATTTAATTTGATAAATTTATTTTTAAAAATTATAAATTAAATTAAAATATTTTTTTATAGGTTTGGTTATTTATTTTTTTTTTAAATATATATTAAAAATGTAATTTAATTTATTATTACAATTTTATAAAAAATAAAAATATATTTCTTATTAAAATTTAAAAAGAAGATTATATTTTTTTATTAAATTTTTATATCAAAAATTTTATTTTTTATAATTTTGTAATATTATAAAAAAGAAAATTTAATTTATAACAAAAATAATTTAATGATGTAAAATGTAAATAAATTTTTTTTTAAAGAAATTTATCGAGTCACTTTTTTAAATAAAGAAGTTATTTTTAAGTTGGTATCGTAAAATAATTTTTTTAATTTGATTAGTTTTTTTGAGTTGGTATTCGATTAACTCGTGACATCAATTTAATCATTGTTTTTAATAATAGTATAGATTGTTACAGTTTAAAACTAGATATTTGATAAAATAATTTTAATTTAATTTATGATTAAAATTTTATTTCTTATTAAAATTTAGAAAGAAAATTAAATTAAAATGAAAAAAAGAAAAGCAACTTATCATGTAATTTGGATTATTATATTAAAATTAAATAACAACATTAAGATATAAATTAAAATAAAATATAACAATTAATTTCCGAACAAATTTAAAATAAATAACATGAAATGCAAAACATATAAATTTATATTAGAAATTTAAAACACATTACAATTATTCTAATTATTGCGTGGTGTAGAGCAACAGTGTCGAGCTCTTCTAGTGCGTGGTGGTTGCACCCGTCGTTCAACCTCGTCAGTGGCACGTATTCGCGGTCCACCACGACCTCTTGCTATAACCGCTACTGGTTCCGGTTGTATGTCATCAGTCGTTTCATCCGTATCAAAAATTTGAAACCCACTGCTGGATGAGCCAACACCTAGTTCACCCATAACGGGAACCTGACTACTAGATGCACCCATAAATGATGTAGCATCAAATGCTGACGAAGGGGTTCCAAACTGATACATGGATGTTAAATATGCTGAACTTGGACTTAGGATGGGGAGCTGGTCATCTAACCTCGTTCTTGGCGGTGATGGTCGGTAACACTCATCAACGTCATATCCGGGGTGACTTACGGAATAACGATGGCTGGATGGTACTCCATGATCCCGTTCAGGTTCAGGATGATCAAATGACATCCCCGATGCTGTGAACTCCGATGAGGTCGGTTGACGCGTTCGCCCACGTTGTCGGCGAGGTCTAGGAGCATCCATATCCTGTGTAGGAGGGACTGGAGCTGAAGTTTGTCCGGTAAATGGCATACTCCTAACATCCTCGTGCATCGACGGTGGACAAACGAAAGACCGACCTTCATTTCTATACCATCTTATGTAATCAGCAGATGGGTTGAAATTATTACCAACAATCGAGTAACCTGTCGGAATTCGTTGAAAACGTATGTTCCACCATTGGATCCAATGTTCATGCTTCGCAGGCCAGAATTCATCATTACGACCACGCATGTCGACCTTGTGAAGCTTATCAAGGTTCACCGGGGCTGCAGGAATTGGTTGTTGCATCCCAAATTGTCGCAACACCCGGTCAGTTTGGTGCCACTCTACATATGAAAAGCATATCAATGCTGTGTTTGCTTTCCATATATTGAAATTATTGTAGGCATCCGATGGGAGGCATGCCATAATTTCACTCGAGGAATATGGCATCCACAGAAACTGCGAATAATTATTACAAATTATTAGTTTCATATGGATTAAATAAAAAAAAACTTTAATGTAACAATCGAAATATTTACCTTATCATATCCTAGTCGATCTAGTCGTAGTCTTATACTTGCAAGATCGCTCGGAGTCTCTGTAAAATCTCTACTCGTACTCCTACTCCACCTATTAAAATGCATATAATATCTTAATGACCTATAAAAATACAAGTTCGTACAAAATTAATAAAATAGTAAAGATTATTACCTGCTAGCAAGGGGGTATACAGCCGAAATATCCACGCGCGGAGCAAGAAATGGTAGCCGATACCAAGCCCATGATTGTAGAATCACTAAACATCCACCTATGTCATGGATTTTTGGAACTGTAGCTCGGCAAAGTTCTCTATACAAAACCGCCAAACACGCAGAACCCCAACTATAATTTGCTGCTTGCTCTAAATCACGTAGCAATGGAAGATACATTAAATGTACCCGACTGCTCGATTTGTCAGGCATCAGTAATCCTCCAATCAAACGTAAAATATATGCTCTAGCAACATATTGTATTTGTTGTTCGGTTGCATGTAATGGCAGATTTTGAAACGATTTCAACCAAGTTAATCTCACCGTTGAGCCAGATACATAGTCTTCTGGAGGTACCTCACCCAATAGATCTTGACACACTTCATTCCAATCTAGCAGGCTTCCGCCTGTAACTGCATCGCCATGGATCGGAAGTCCAAGTTGCAGCGCAACATCTTCGAGAGTGACCGTGCATTCACCACATGGAAAATGAAAAGTGTGCGTCTCAGGTCTCCATTGTTCGACCAACGCACTGATTAAATCGGGTTGTATCACAAGTCGTCGAATTTGACTTGCGTGATAAAATCCGGCTCTTCTTAAGTGGTCGATAATAGATGGATGCGGGTCCTCCAATGTAAATTTCCTCGCACGTAACACGCGACGAGTTTCCTGTTATAATAATAAAAATTAATATATTATAAAACTATAACAATTAAAAATTAATAAATAAAACTATAAAATAACAAAATAATAATAATAATATAATATAATATAAACAATAATAATATAATATAATATAAAACAATAATAATATAATATAATATAATATAATATAAACAATAATAATATAATATAATATAAAACAATAATAATATAAAAAACAATAATAATATAATATAATATAAAACAATAATAATATAAAAAACAATAATAATATAATATAAAACAATAATAATATAAAAAACAATAATAATATAAAAAATAATAATAATATAAAAAACAATAATAATATAACAATTTACTTACCTCGTTAAATATAACCTCCGAGATGTGATTTTCTTGTAACCTCAATAGTGAAGCTATTTCAAAATATTGTTGTAGAAAAAAAAAAATTTTGTAGAAAGAAATTTTTTTGGTAGAAGAATGAAAAATTGTTGAAAGAAAATGAAAATTTGAATGAGAGGAATGAAAATTTGAAGGAGAGGAGGGGGGTATTTATAGATAAAATTAGTGGGGTCGGGGGTGTGGGGGGGAGGGGGGACGTGGGGGAGGGGGGCATGCCCCTCTTTCAATTTTTTGTTTTCTAATTTGTTTTTTTTAATTTCAAATTTAAAATTTAAAAAAAATTTCAAAATATTAAATTATAAAAAAACCTAAAATATATTTTACGAATTTTTAATTTTTTTTAAATTATAAAAAAAATATTTTAATTTAATTTATAATTTTTAAAAATAAATTTATCAAATTAAATTTAATTTTTGTTTATTAATTAAAAAATATATATACATGAAGGGAAATCGCCACCCCCCATGGCGATTTCCCTTCATTATTTTAGCAAATTTTGCTAAAATTACAAAGGGAAATCGCCATGGGGGGTGGCGATTTCCCTTGGTATTTTTAGCAAAATGTGCAAAAAACACCAAGGGAAATCGCCACCCCCATGGCGATTTCACTTGGTGTTTTTTACAAATTTTCAAAAAAAAAACACTGGGAAATCGCCATGGGGGATGGCGATTTCCCAGCTAGAAAAAAAAAGCCGTATTTTGGGAAATAATCAGAAACCAACGGTAATTTGGTAATTTTTTTTTTGCTATATTATAGTAAAAAAAACCATTGGAATTGTTTTTTAAATTAAATTTTATTTTAATTTTTTATGAAGTTGGATTTTTTTAATTTATCTTTAACTTATTACGGATTATTTTTGTATATTTAAGTTTTTAAATTTAAATATTTTTAGTAAGCTGAATATTAAATTATATGAATATTTAAGTATTCTTATTATATTATGATAAAAAAATTTGGTCATATTTTTCAATTTTTTAAACGTATAATGTAAAAAAAAATTTATAAAATAATTATCTATCTAGATCTGAACAATAAATAATGAAAATATATATTAAAGTAATATTAATTAAAACTTAGTAAAAAATTATGTTTCAATTCTTAGATATACTTCAATGAAATTACATCCAGCAAGTCTACATTTTTAGCCGTAAAAAAAAACCTTTTTTTTTTTAAATTTTATTCAATTATTATATTTTTAATATTAAAAAAAACAACATAAAAAATAAGATTGATAAATTTATTATTTTTATTGTAAAATAAAGGTGTTTATTGCTCACAAACAGACGCAAAGCAAAAAATTTTGTAGTTGTTTGCAAAAATTGTAAAATTTCAGCGTAAAAACTCACGTACAACGCATGTGACATTAAAAACTAGTAATTATTAATAGGCTAATCACCGTATAAACTTGCTTGTAAGAGTTAACAATTTTCAAATAATAATCTATTAAATGTCTCATGTGTTTGAATTTAACCCAAAAAAAAAGTTGGGTTTCGATTAACACAAAATAAATGTCAGTTTCAATATAAATGTGAGATTTGTCAATTAGGTCTTGGCTTACTAATAAGTACGAGACTTTGAAATCTTGAGGTCTCAGGTTCAAGTTTTATCATGTGTGAATTTTAATTCAATTTTATGTTGAATTTGTTTAATTATATATTGGTTTGCTTGCATAATTTAATTCAATAATTTTTTATATGGAAATTGATTATAATTGTAACTTCTCTTATAATCTAACTTCATAAAAAATATAAACATGAGATTTTTCCATATAAAAAGAGATGATATTTTGTATATATAAAAAAAAAAAGTTTTCTCTAACCACAAAATTTCATCCAAGCATAAAATAACGAACTAAGCTTTATTAATAACTATAACTTTTTTTCAATACTAATTATAAAAGAATTTACTAAGTTTAGTGTCACAAATTAAGAGACATCAACTTAATTGAGAAAAGAAAAAAAAAATCAAATAAATTATAATATCAAATTACATAATAATGATATTCATGTTTTTTAATTTTTATTCAATATATATATATATTTCTTGAAAATTCTCACTTTAAATAACTGTCCAATTCTTCTTAAAAAACTATCTATGATATAAATAAATTTTTTTCTTCCACTCTAGATGTACAAATTTTTAGTATCTATTGATTTGATGTGATTTGTGAATATAGCCAATAGCATTGAAAGCTGGGTGCTAGTAATAATAAGTCATAATGATTAAAGATTAAGGTCTCCAAAATTCATTGATTATGTCTCTAGATTGCCTATCAAACTTTAATAAACATGCTTGAGCCTTACTCCATAATCTACTCCATCAATATTAAACATGAAATTGTAGAGGTATCGATTTAAGAGCCTAACTTGAAATTAAAGTTTAGAATTAATTATGAAGATGTGAAAAGTAATACTTAATACTTCCATAATTTATAGTTTGGGGTATCTTCTATTGATTATGATTTTATAAATTTTATACACTACTTTGGGCTTTAAGGGATACGATTCAATGTGAGTTACGAAAAAAAATCGAATTTTAAATTTATAAGTGACTCTCTATTATTAAGGATAAACTATCCCATCGATTGTCAATCAATGGAGTTTTTAGATGTCATAAGTGTTTATTATGAATATTTGTTAATTTATTTATTTTTGAATATATAAATATAAATTTTAAAAATAAATAAAAGCAATAAAGAGTATAATAACTAAAATTTGCATTAACATGTAAAATTTATTCATGTGTAAATTCTATCAAATTATTATAAAGTTTATTATTATAAAATTTATTCATGTGTAAATTCTATCAAATTCAAGTTAGTTTCAATCTATGCAAGCCAAGAAGATTGATGCTCATAGTTTCCTGAAGATATGAAGAGCTTATTGAATCAATACTTTACTCTCTTTGGCATTCCTATTGGATTGCCTCCAAAGAGACCTCAAGACAATAGAGTCCCTTTTAAAGATGAGTTTCAAACTCTTAAACTCAAACCTTACAGATACTTTTCTATCTAAAAGGGTGAAATAGAAAGGTTGGTCTCAAAAACTAAAGAAACTGGTATCATCAGAGATCGTACCAGTTCATTTGCCTCACCTGTAGTCTTGTTTAAAAAAAGATGGATCTTGTAGATTATGTGTTGATTATAGACAACTCAATAAACTCGCCATTAAAGATAAGTTCCCAATCCCATTAAAGATAAGCTTGCTGGCTCTCTAAATTAGACCTCATATCAGGTTATCATCGAATAAGGATTGCTGCCAAAAAAATGTTCATAAGACTGCTTTTAAGAGCCATCAAAGGCACTATGCATTTTTTGTGATGCCCTTTGGATTGACTAATGCACCTTCTACATTTCAGAGTATGATGAATAACATATTCTAACAGGTTTTCAGGAAGTTTGTTTTGGTGTTTTTTATGATATTTTGGTTTACTCTTCTAGCTGGTCTACTCACCTACAACATTAACACAAGTATTTGACATACTGGTAGCCAACCAATTATCTGTTATTTTTTCAAAATGTGACTTTGATGTTACGAATATTGAATACTTATGCCATGTTATTAATGTTGGAGGAGTAGCAATGGATGAGAATAAAGTTGATTGCATAAAAACTTGGCCAATTCCTAAATCAGTGAAAAAACTTAAAGGGTTCCTTGGATTAACTAGTTATTAAAGGAGATTTATTCAAGGCTATGGATCTATAGCTAAACCTTTAATTGAGTTGTTAAAAAAGAGTGCCTTTGAATGGTTATGTTAAGCTCAAACTGTATTTGAACAACTCAAACAAACAATGACTTCTACACCTGTGTTAGCACTACCTAACTTTAATAAAGTTTTTGTGGTGGAATTAGATGCTTCTAGCTTGGGCATAAGAGTTGTTTAAAGTCAAGGAGGTCGACCATTAGTTTATTTTAGCAAGGCTCTATCACCAAGACATCAAGAACTTTCAATTTATGAAAAAGAGATGTTGACTATTCTCTACAGTCAAGAAATGGAGTGCTTATTTGACTGACAAAACTTCCAAATCAAGACTGGTCATCATAGTTTAAAGTTTCTTTCGGATAACCATGCCAGCACCCTTGCTCAGCAACTGTGGATAATAAAAATTATGGGGGGTTTGATTATGAACTGGTGTTTAGAAAGGGCTCAACTAATATTGTAGCTAATGCCTTGTCTAGAAGGCCCTTTACTACATTATGTGCTATTACTATAATTGAAAACAGTTTGATTGACAGAATCAGAAACTCTTGGCTACAGGATTCCATTCTAGTCATCTTATTGATTCTCTTAAGAAAAATCCTGATAATTCTTCAAATTATTCTTGGCAAGCTAATCAGTTAAGAAGAAAGGGGAAACTAGTAGTGAGGCATGATACTGTTCTTAGGAATGACTTATTGAGATATTTTCATTGCTTCGTTACTGCTGGTCAGTCAGGCATGGAAGCTACAATGAAGAGAATTGCTTCTGTAGTATATTGGAAAGGCTTACAAAGGGAGGTTAAATAGTTTGTAAGGGCTTGTTCTACTTGCCAACATAACAAATATGACACTTCTACTTACCCAGACTTTTTGCAACTATTGCCTATCATAGATATTATTTGGCTTGATATTTTTATGGACTTTATTAAAGGTCTTCCAAAATCTTTTGGAAAAAATGTGATTTTGGTGGTAATGTATAGGTTAAGTAAGTATGCCCACTTCTTAGCCTCGGCTGATCCTTTCTCCACCCTCATAGTGGCTCGAGCATTTCTTGATAATGTCTACAAGCTACATGGAGTTCCAAAGAGCATTGTCTCTGATAGAGACAAGATTTTTCTCAGTCTTTTTTTGGAAAAGAGTTTTTTAAGTTACTTTGAACAAAATTAAAGATCTCTTAATGCACCCGAAAAAGTGTATCTTTATTAAACCTTGCACTTAATATGATCAATTATAGTAAAGTAGCATGCAAGGGTCGAATCCACAGAGATTGGTTTTTAGTTTATAAATCACTAGTTTAAAACTTAAATTCAAAGAAAAAAAAAGTTAAAGGGGTTTTCAAATCAGTTTAAACTTAAGCAAACAATAAAATAAGAAAGCAAGTAAATAAGAAGTAATCAGATGTGAGAAATATGGCTAAAGGTTCATTCTCCACCACTATACATCATTCAGAATCAATAATCATATCTATCAACATCAATTAACTATCAAAATTATCAACCATAGATAACAACAAGCTCTGTTACCCCAATCTTTCCTTAGTTCATCGTTAAATAGAACAAGCTCTCTATTTAATCTCTAACCACTAGACAACCTAGAATAAGCTCTCTGGATTTAATGTAATGGCAGCTTTATGATGAGAAAGATAGGTTGATCTAGGCAACAAACACATAAGCTCGAATTGTTTAACCTATGTTATGTTCCACTTTGCAATTAGCGAAAACTCTAACATAATCATTAATCACAAATTGCCACTTATGGATAGGAAATCAAGACAATTACACGGATCAAGACTCCTAAACTAGCAATAGATAATTATCAAGATCTATCTAGTTGTACACCTAAACAAATCAAGACAAAAATCATAAACAATTCTTATGGAAGAACATAATAAACTTTGATAGAAAATTAATGATAGATAAAATCTAATAATCAATTACACAACATGTCTAGGGCTTTGAAATCACCTTTAACCAAATAGAAGTTTAGCCTAGCATAGGGTAATTAACATAAACATGAATATTAAAAAGAACTAAGAAGAAAAATAAAACTAAGAGAATAGAGATGAAGAAGAAGAATATTGATAAATAATCAAAACATGTCCTAGCTTGTGACTCAAAAGATGGTATTTATAGAGCTTTAAGACCTTGGAAACCCTTTCTTGTTAATCAAGGAAGCTAGGAGGCAAAAACTTGCAAAGTTGGCAATTTTTTGTATTTTTGCGATTTTTTTTATTATTTTTGGGCAACCCGGCCAGCGTTGCAGCGTGAGCTCTCCAATGCTGTAGCGCTAGCTCTCGAAATGTTTTGGGCGCTAGACTCCGGCGCCGCAACGCTGGTCACTGATTTTTCTGACGCACTTTATCGTACTTCCTTAGCTGATTTGGATGACCATTTCTTGTCCGATTTGGGCATGTAAATTACCGTTGGAAAGGTATTCAAGTCAGCTTCAAAGGCCAAGAGGAAGTTTCTTCAAATAAGGACTTTAAAATCATGTTTTCCTTGCAACAAGCTCCGGAGGTCAAATCTACCTGATTGCTTTGCACTAAGAATTTGATCTTTTTGACTCCCAAGTCTTCTTCCATCTTGTGATTATGATTTTATAAGCTCTTCAACATCATAATTGACATCTTTTGACTTCATCTCTTCCAAAATACCTATAATTCACAAAACCATAGTAAAGTGTCAAGGAACTTAAGAATTAAAGCACAAAGTATAAGGAAATAATATATGAAAATGTATGAAATTAAGCACTTATCAAATTCTCCCACACTTAGTCTTTTGCTAGTCCTCGAGCAAAATCAAATAAAAAAACAAATTAAGAAATCCTAATCTAGTTCACTTTCAATAAAAATGAGAGACAATCTGAACAAGTCTTATAACTAACCAATAGCTTAAAAAGTTTCACAAAGAATCATGCTTGATATTAAAGGGTTTGAGTTAAGCTAACATTAACATAACATATCACAGTCAAAATAGTGTATGTTCAAACTTAATCTCAACTTCTCACATGGGATACTCTCATGATTTTCACTCTTTAAAGTGGTGGTAAAGTGTTTACAGTCAATCAATCTCATGAAAACAGTTCTACCATATGCTTGCTTGTCCATCTATTCTCCACTACTTAGATCATACAACTTCATAAATCAAGGGGTCTTTATTCAAGGTTGTAATAAGGCCAAGGGGTAATAATATAGCTTAAGAATAAAAGATAAAGGATATTACAAAGGTTCCAAAGACTTCATAGAATTTAGTTACAAAATAAGATTTTGCAAATAGAACTTTCTCAATATTCTTTAGAAGTACATAATCACATAGGCTAAATTTTTAATGTTGAGCCTTTACTTAATTCTAATCAACTTTGTAACATCTTTTTTTTTCTTTTCCCCAAAAGTTCAAGAGACGATTCATATATATATATTTTTCTTTTTTCACATGGGAATGTATTTGGCAATATTCCCTTTATTTTTCTCTTGACTTTTCTTTTCTTTTCTTCCCCCTACACTTATTTCTTGTTTCTAGCCAAATTATCAATAGATCTTCCTTGTCTTTGCAAAATGTCTCAAAGCATGTTAATTCATCTTTAGAATAAGGGTAAGGATATAAATAAGTATATATAGGTTAGGGACAAGATGTGGTTACCAAAGAAATAGCTTATTCAATGTAGGCTCAAATTGGTTCACTAAAGGGGATGTTCTCTTGTAACATCAATAAGGGATGGCTGTTTGGCCCTGGTTATAGTCTTAATGCCTCTATCATATTCATGTTGTCACATACATCAATATAGTCTTGAAAAAGTTTAAAGCAAGTTCTAGAGAATCATGTAATCATAAGAGCATTCAAGAAAGAAATTAGATTGATATGTCTAATGCCTCAATCATATAGGCTCAAAACTCACAAGGATGATTATACAAGTCAATATTAAGTCTAAACATGCTTCTTTCTCAATCAACATATCATATTAACAATAGCTCATGAAAAATAGTAATGTCAAGCTTAATTCTCATGAAAATATTACCACTAATGATCAGTTTCGGACCTATGCAATTCATATCTCATCATTGTATTGAAAGGAACTAAAACACACTAAAAACAATTTAAAAAGACTCAAAACAAAACAAAATAAACTGAATAAAAGAAATTCTAAATTCTTCCCCTCCACACTTAATTCTTACATTGTCCTCAATGTAATGCTATTAACCCAAATGCAAGAATCATGTGCAAAAGAAAAGAACTAACAAACAAACAAACTAAAGAAAAATAATAAAGGATAGAATGATGGAGAGTAAAGAATACCAAATCTGATTATAATATGTGTTCTCCATCCTTTTGGGTTGCCTCCTAAGAAGCGCTTGGTTTATTGTCCTCAGCCCGACTTAGACCCATGCTATTTGTCGATACGTGATCCCGAATCGCGGGGGAACCCGTTTGAGTGAGGGGCAAACAGAAGCAGAGGAAAAAACGACTAAATTCCTCTTGAAATTAAAATAAATAAACGATCGAGGGTGTAGACACCTAATTTTGTCCGGACCACTAAACAGGTATGTTTTCCTCCCATATTGATGTTTCCGAGTATAAAAAGACTGTTTTCATCCTGCAGGTGGTACTCCGAGACTTAGTTTAAGAGGGCGAGCACAAAAAGTCAAACTTAAAAAAAAAGTCAACCCCGAAAAAGTCAAACCCGAAAAAGTCAACCCTAGAAAGTCAACTACTGAAAAAGTCAACCCACTTTCAAAATCAAGATTTTAAGTTCAATTGAAAAATGGAGAAAGAATTTTGATAATCCGAGGTCTACATTGAAAGATATGGACTTCGGAAGTTGGGATTTGGAGATTCAGTAGAAAAGAAACCCTAATCCGAGAAATTTGGGGAAAAGTGCTTAAACGATCAAACTGGTCGAAATTGAAGGTTTGAAATGAAAGATAAGCACTGACTACGGGTAATGGAGAAGTCACTTGCAAGAAAAACCGAGAGAAAAGTCAATCCGGGAGAAAACCGAGAATTAGGGTTTTAGTGGATTTTGGTGAAATCAGGAAGAATCACAGAAATGGCCCGACTTGGTAAGACCAAAGCCCCCAATGGATGAGGAATGATTAAAAAGGATGGCCCAAGGCTCAGATTGAAGAAAATCTGAAAATCGGACTTGTTTTGAGCAAAACCGGGTTTCGGAGGTTAAAGGGCAAAATTGGAAAAATTTGGGAAAAATAGCAAATGGACTCCGAAAATTATGGAAAATTTGTCAATCTCATTCTTAAATCATTTGAAGGAGATTGGCGGAAGAAAATCTTGATTCCGAGTTCGTTTGCAAAATGGCCAAATCCCGGGCTTCTTATGCAGTAATTCAAAAAGATAAATCCCGGAAAAATAGCAAATGGACTCCAAAAATTCTGAAATTTGGCAAATCTCATTTTTAAATTATTTGGAAGAGATTGGCAAAATAAAATCTTGATTCCGAGTTCGTTTGCAAAATGGCCAAATCCCGGGCCTCCCACGCAGTAATTCAAGTCGATAAATCCCGAAAAAAATACCAAATGAGCTCCAAAAATTATGAAAAATTCCAGATCACACTTTTTAATTATTTTGAAGAGATTGGTGAAGAAAAATCTTGATTTGGAGCTCTTTTAAAAAATGGTAAAAAGTAGGGGCATAAAAGGATATTTTGGGAAGAAAAAATCCAAATAAATAGCAAACGGACTCGGATAATTTTGAAAACTTCCAGAACTCAATATTTTATTATTTTGAAAGTATTAAAAAAACAAAAATTGAATTTGGAGCCCGTTTGATATTTATTTTGCATCCGGGGGGCAAAATGGTCGTTTCACCCAAGCAACCGAAAAGGGCTTCTTTGGGCCTTTCAAAAATCAGAGCTGGGCTGGAAAAGAGAAGTGCTGGCCTGCCCAAGCCCAAAGGAAGGAGGAAGCTTAGGATTTTTTCAATCAAGTGATTAAAAATCAAGAGTTAAGTTAGAGATTTTCATTTTTGAGCCTAAGTCCCAATCCCACATCCCTTTGTAATGTCAAGCCAAGGAGGTGCTCACCTTATAAATAAGGGGTCTTGGCCTTTGGTTGAAATCACCCACTACCCCTTGTGAGATAGTCTATACACTTGTATTAGGATTATCCGGGTGGTGAGTCATAGTGTTTTTGTTGAGAGGGTTTGTAGCTTAATCCGTTCAAAAGCTACTCTGAGGGTTTGTAGCTTAATCCGTTCAAAAGCTACTCTGAGGGTTTATAGCTTAATCCGTTCAAAAGCTACTTGTGAGAAGGTTTGTGGCTTAATCCGTTCAAAAGCTACTCTGAGGGTTTATAGCTTAATCCGTTCAAAAGCTACTTGGTGAGTTTTCATTTTAAAATAATGTTTCTTGTTCTTCCTTCATTTCCTTTCTTAAGTATATTTTTCTTACATTTTGTTTTTACAATAAACTCACTATGGCCAAATGGCCTACATTATTTATTTTAAGTTGTTGTTTTTGATTCATTTTACCATATTGTTTATGCTATTTTCTTTATTTTTGATGTTTTAAATATTATGTTATTTCATGTTCTTAAGTTATATTTAATTTGGTTGCTTTGTTTGTTGCCATTTATGTCTTAGATATCATGTTTTTGCATTTTTAATTTTCTGTTTTCATGTTGTTTAAATTTGAGCATGTTTTAGAGTTAGCATATTAAGTGTTTGTGAAAATGCTTGTGTGATTCTTTGCATGATTCTTGTTTTATATCTTAGTGAGCATGTTTTAGATTTGGTATATTAGGTGTTTGTGAAAATGCTTGTGTGATTTTTGTGTTATGACTTAGTTTTTCATGCTAGCATACCAACTGTTTGTGAAAATGCCATGCTTGTTGGAGCTTGGGGCCATTTGGCTACTCCATGTGTTTTGCATTGTGTGTTGTATTTTTGTCATGCTAGTTGTTAGGTTTTTGCATTTGCATGATATTTGGTTGGATTTTTGAATTAAGCATGCCTTGTGTTTGTGAAAATGCCATGCATGTCTTAGGTCTAGGTTACATTAAATGTCATGCAAGTTCATGTTAGGTCTAGGCCATATTATTTGTGTCATGCATTTTCCTTACATTTAGGTTTAGATCCATGCATTTCATGCATTATGTTTGCTGCATTGTTTCATGCATTTCATGTTCATGCCACTTGAATAATGACTTGAGCCAATTAATGGTTCAAGGTCATGCTCTCTTGAGCACACTTGTGGAAAATTAAGTTTGTCAAATTGATTATTCTACCTTTGTGATTTTTTTTTACTTAGCCAATTTTTATTTAACTTTCAAAAAGTCCTAGCTACTGTCTTCAAGTCATTCTATGAGTTTCAAATATTTTTATTTTGGTTTTTAAATGATTTTATCAAAGACAAAAAAAATATGTTGGCAAAGCAATTTTTTTTTTCCACCCAAAACTCGTACATCTCCGATTTTTCTGGGAATTCATCTTTGATCAGAAAATTAAGTCGATTTTTTCACGTGTATTTTTACATGTCCTGAGTCTCCAATAATGTTTTCAGAATTTTTGGAATTTTTAAAAATAGGGTAAAAAATCGTGGATTAAAACTGGACAGTGGAGTCAGAATTGATTTTAAAGAAAAACAAAGTAGTTTTTTTTCTCCTCCAAAAACTCGTACATCTCTGGTTTTTCTGGGAATTCATCTTTGATCAGAAAATTAAGTCGATTTTTCTTTTCGTGTATTTTTACATGTCCTGAGTCTCCAATAATTTTTTCAGAATTTTTGGAAATTTTAAAAATAGGGTAAAAAATCGTGGATTAAAACTGGACAATGGAGTCAGAATTGAATTTAAAGAAAAACCAATTTTCTGTTTTGGTTAATCTACTTAGAGTGGGCTGATTAGGAGGGTTAGCTACTGACTTAGGGTGATTTCTAAGCCTTTTTAAACTCTAAAAATGGTTTTTCAAGTCCCGGGTTAAGGGTAGCCAAGTCCGGATTTTTTTAAACTTAGGAAATTAGAGTCATTTTAAAAATTTTAGCCCAGTTTTTATTTTTAATTCAAGCTTTTCAAAATTGTTTTCAAACAATCACAAAGTATTTTGGTTTTAGAATATTTAATTTGACATATTTTCCTAAGGTAACCGGATATCTTTTTAGATATACGGATTTCCTTAATTAAAGGAAAAAATACATTTCATGCATTGCATTTTTATATTCATGCATTTTATATAATATGTGATTCTTGCCATAATAATTTCTATGTGTCATGACATTTAGGTTGCATTATATTATTTAGATTTTGCTATGTCATTTTATTTATGTCATGCCTATACATATTCATTTCTTTTAAATGTTTTCAAAAAAGATAATGGTTTTCAATAAAAATAAAGATATTCCCGAGTTAAAATAATTCATGAGTTCTCTACCGGGTTTGCTGGAGGGAATATCATCAATTATTATTAATAAAGGAATATCTTTCTTTCAAAAAAAAAAAAAAAAAGAGAATGATTCGGAAAGTTTTCCAAAACTAATAAAAATTTCTATATTTTGCAACGTTTGTTGGGGAATATAGGAAAATTTTGAATTTATAAATTCTGGATCATTTTCAATAAAAAATGGAATTATTTTTCTTTAAATTGGGAATTAATTTGAAATACTAAATTTAAAACCAACTTTTACCAAGACTTGAGATAACACACGATTAATAAGGTACCGATTTATACGGGCGTTGTGGGGGTGCTAATCCTTCCCCACACGTAACCGACTCCCGAACCCGCTTCTTTGATTTCTCTGGTTTAAAACGCAGACTTGAAATCGGTTTTTAAAATGTTTTAATTAATTTTTAAAATATTTTATAAAATCGGTTTTAATAGGTGGCCGATCACACCTAGCTAAAAAAGATTGGTGGCGACTCCATGTCTTTTTTAGGTCATTTCCAAAACCTTCATTTTTTAGAGGAATTAAGTCGACTTTTCCTCGATTTTTTTTAATGTCACGCCTAACGAATAATAAAGTCTTGCGATGAGACTCGTCGTTACTTTTTTTAAGGTTGCGACAGCTTGGCGACTCCACTGGGGACTATTAGAGAGTCAAGCCTAGAAATAGTCGTGTGTTATCAAAGTCTCAGTTTTGGTTGGTTTAATTGGTATTTAATTTTAATTCCCACATTTTTCTAATAAAGAGAATTTTGAAAATAATAAAATGTTTTTAAAAATGTTCATTCTCATGTGCATGCATTTTATTATTGTTCTCTAGTTATTTAGGTTGTATATTATAATTGCTTGTTGGTTAATGCGTTACACTATTCTTGAATGTTTTAATTGCTAGGGCATTTAGAATAAGGTTTGTAGAATAGGTAGTGAAAGGTTTGTTATTCCTCCACACACACTACACGTGCATTTGCATAACATGAATCCTCTACCCGGGTTTCGTCCTTTTAAGTGGAAGTAAAGTAACTAAGCCTTCGTGATTGATCCTCCGTATGGGCTAGTGAAACACTTTCGGAGTATAAAGTACCTAATGCCTTCGTGATGATCCTTTGCATGGGCATAGGAAAATATACTTTAACGAATTGAACCCGCTTTTATCGGGGTGCCTTACTAGCCTTCACCGGCGACAGTGAGGAACAATTCGGGGCCTTAGAACCGATTCACCCTCATATAGTGAACCTAGGCGAAGCCATGCCGAATTTCCGTTAGACATACCGAAAATAGGAACACATGGAGGGACATTTCTAAACTTTTTGTTACCTATTTTACACTCCGAATAAGTGTGGTAGATCGGGCAACGATGTACGTACATCGCCCGTAATAAATGTGATACTCCGCCTCGATGGCATCGTGATGCCTAAATAAGCAGATATTGCTAGGGCAGATGTTCATTAGCTGTTTGAAAAAAAAAAAAAATCCTTTTTCAAGCATTTTTGCATGTTGCACATTTCATGCATGTGTGAATGGGGCATATACATTTTTGGTTGTATTATTGATCTCATTCTTTGCAATAAACAGTTGGTAATTTAATTTGATGATTTCATAAAACCGGTAGTGTCACATGAACATTTGCATATTGTACCATAGTAAGATCCACCCTGAAATTCTTTTGAAAATGATGTGATTGGTTTATCAAAACAAAAAAAAAAAAAAAATTGGAGGCAAATCTTGCATAATGAGATTTTTGAATAACCAAGATTTAGGTCCCACCAATTTCGTGTAATCATTGATTTCTTTGTATATACCTTTGTGTTAATTCATTTATTTTTGCATGTATCATTTTGACATCATGTTATAGTCATAGCATGCATGGTCATTCATTGTAAGATACGTTTATGACATGCATGGTCATTATTTGTATATACTTATGTATCAATTTATTCTTTCTTTACATGCATCATGTTGGCATCAAGTTGCATTCATGCATTCATAGTCAGCATGATTTTTTCTGTATATATCCATATATCAATTTATTCTTTCTATACATGCATCATGTTGGCATCCAGTTGCATTCATGCATTCATAGTCAGCATGATTTTTCTGTATATATCCATTATCAATTTATTCTTTCTCTATATGCATCATGGTAGCATCAAGTTGCATTCATGCATTCATAGTCAGCATGATTTTTCTGTATCTATTCATATATCAATTTATTCTTTCTTTACATGCATCATGTTAGCATCAGGGTGCATTCATGGCATACATAGTCATCATGATATGCTCATGCATTAATTTGTCATATTGGCATCAGGTTGCGTTCATGACATACACGGCCAACATGACTTTCTTTGTATATACTCTGTGTCAATCATTTATTCTTCACATGCATCATAATTGACATTGTGTGGCATTCATAGTGTATATGATCATTCATTGAGAAATGCATTTGGAATATACATGGTCATTCATTGCATATATCCATGCATTGGTTTTTCTTATTCTTTAAATGCATCATGTTGGCATCGTGTTGCATTTATAACATACATGGTCAACATGTTTCCACTGTATATGACCACACATAACTTTGTTTATCCTCCACATGCATCAAATTGCACTCATGACATTCATAGCTCATTCATCATGAAACACATTAATAAGATGAAATAGAAATTGGCTTAGCTTTGAAGAGTTTTCTTCGTCAGCTAAAAGCTATGACCCCAACAGCAAGTGCGAGTATCATATTGGGGCAATTGGGCATTCGACTAAAAATGCAGAAAACTGAAGGAAAGAATTGAGGGTCTTGTCCACAATGGCATTTGGATTCCAGAGCTTATCGAACATTGGAAATCTGTTTTACCATAGATTGATTTCCTCTTGAAGAATTTTGAGGATAAGATTTGTTATCTTTGAAAGCATGTCAATAGGAGCATTCTGATGCATATTTTTCTATACACTTTGATGATGAAAGCTCTTGTCTCATGATGACATCTACATGAAATAAATAAATTTTGAATTTTAATATTTTGTGTTCATTTTATTTTAGCAATAAATTTGAAATTGTAAAAAAAAAAAAAAAAATGAAACTTTGAGAAAATTTGTGGTACACAATAAATAAGTGGTTTTCACATGAAATAATGAACAATCTTGAGAATATTGATGATCATTGTTAGAAATGACCCGATACCTTCAGCCTTCTCTTTTAGGCTTTCCTAAGCCTAAATCCTTTGAACCGAGACCACTTGAAAGACCTAATGCTTCAAGGAATATGAATGATTTGACTTCATAAAACCATTGTCATCAAAGAATAAGCAAAGACTTAGATCTTAGTCTAGGCTATGAACAAAGGAACGAACTTTTTGAAAATTTTCAAATTCCTTGAAAATCAAACAAATGAGACATTCTTTCAAGAATCCAGATTTTGATAATTTGGTGTGTGTCAGGATTGTGCTAAAACCATTCATGACCTTTCCCAATGACCACAAAACACTAATTGCCCAGACATCACTTCATGATTGACACCTTGGGGCACAATGATTAAACTAGATTATCCCTTGTCCCAGAGAAAACCTGCTTTTGGGTCATGTTTTCCTTGTCTCTTCAAAGAACTCAGATTGGAAACTCAGCCTTTTCAAAATAGACCTAGACTTGCTATGTTCCTCGTTGATACAAATTCTCAAGGTTAATCAAATTGGGGCATCATATGTGGAAATGATGGATACATAGTGAAGAAGGATGGGCTAATGCATGAATCATTGGAGGCATGCGACGAAAAAAACAAAAAAAAGAAAAAAAAAATTGTGATATCATGCATATGAGAATTCGAATGATTCCAAAGTGCAAAATGAAATTTTGATTATCTATTTCCCCTGGGGATTGCTTTTCAAA
The DNA here is from genome assembly GCA_030761205.1 of Fremontodendron californicum. Classification (NCBI taxonomy): domain Eukaryota; kingdom Viridiplantae; phylum Streptophyta; class Magnoliopsida; order Malvales; family Malvaceae; genus Fremontodendron; species Fremontodendron californicum. The sequence goes on from JAULJL010000037.1 coordinate 10,915,440, forward strand.
GTGAATATTAATGCTTGACATGAGGAATGGCCATCTTTCATATCCCTTTCGCAAAAAGAAATTATCCATAGTCACCCCTTTAGAGCCAAAAGAATTCTTTCTTCTTTGAACCCTGATCAAGGATTACCCTCTACACTGGGGGGCAAATGCGAGGAAAGATCTTTTCAAAGATCATTGAGAAATGAGTGATAGCTCAAGGACAGACACGAAGCAAATGGAGCCCCGAATAAATACGGGCTCACTCTGTCAAAGAAAAAGAAGAGAAAAAGATGGTGAAATGAAAGCCAAGAAAAACAAAAGAAAAACACAATGAAAAAGAAAATGTGTGTGAAAGACATGGCAAATTGAAAGCCAAGAGCAAGGAAGAAAAAGAGCAAAGTCAAAAAAAAAGAAATGTCCAAGAAGGGACAAATGCTTCAAAGAGAATCCTCCTCAAGAAATGATCCTTGATCTGATTACCCTCAAACACATATTTTGGGCCTATTTATCCTTTCTTTCTGAACCCTGAGCTATGGCCTACATTATATGCTTTAAAAGTCCATTTTGATCAAGCATGAATATTTAATTTGAAAGGTTTTTCCTCAGATTTTATTCCATTTCATCGAATTATCATTTCACTAAGGAAGAATTTAGAATTCTCAAGTGCATGGTAAAACAATGAACAAAAAAAAAAAAAAAATGGAAAGAATGGGACTCTAGGGCGAAAACCCAAAAATGGGCGGTCTAGAGTAAGATGGGAATTTTGGATGCCATCTATGATAGTGCCGATGCCACAAAAGAGAAGATCATCATAAAGAAGTGGTCATCAAGGAACATCTAGGAATTCCTGAACCTCCCAAAGTGTCAACTCTCATTCGGATGATTGATTTCAAAAACTAAAACTCTTTTCCTCCAAAATCAACTTTCCGGTTTAAACATCCCAGCCAATCTTGATGCTTGACAAAATGCCTTGATATGGAAACTAAAAGAATGTTGAATTTGTTTGGTTCTCAATGAATTCATGATTTATAAAACCTGTTCCATTTGTGAGCCTAGAAGGGATATACATTTTTGTCATGAAGTTTTCCTGGAAAAGCCAGAATCTTGTTATACCAAGCCTTGCCAATCCCAGTTGGAAAAACCCAGATTGATACTTAGAGAAATTTCTAACAATGATCATCAGTCTTCAAAAGATTTGTACATCACACATTGTGGGGTTAATATTTTTTGTTCAGAAGTTTTCAAAATGCGAAAACAAATAAAGATATTTTTGAAATACCCATTCTGATGTTGACATGAGACAAGGATTTTTCTAACTCAAAGGTGTAGAACTGCCAGAATAGGTCATGACTTCCAGATATGAGAAGAAGAAATCGAACCCAGTGCAGATCTCTGTTGATGAAAGTTTGAAAACTGTTGGGGCAAAGAGAATAGCCAAAATGAATTGAAGATATACTCTGATTTGAAGAGGAAAAATGAATTTGAAAGGCTAAGCCAAAACCTAAAAAAAAAAACAACAACCGGGGGCATTTGCATCACTCATGAGCATTCATCTCTCTATCAAGCTTTTACATCTGCATAGTGTCGGCAAGCATTTGCATCATTCATGGGTATTTGCATTGACATTATTCCATAAGCATCTGCATTTTACCTTTACATTTACAATTCTTCATGGAATTCGTATTTGTGTCATCTCAAACAATTGCATCATTTCTAGAATCATTGCATTTTCGTTAATGTGTGGTAATTGTAGTTACACCATTCATAAACCAGTTACATGAACACAATTAGTAGGGGCATCTGCATCATGAAACATGGGCATCAATCCAAGTCATTTACATTTGCATTAAAGACATTTGCACCAGTTTAAGTCATTTCGTATCTTATTCAACATATGCATTTGCATCAAAAAGCATTCGCATCTTCTCAAAATCTTTAGGTTAATTTTCAACAATTCTTCAGCACCATTTTTAAGACCTCCGGGCATAATTCATAGGTAAGACCTCTGGGCAACATCTTTAAGACCTCCGGGCATAACTTTTTTCAGGGGTAAGGCCTCCGGGCACTATTCTTAAGACCCCCGGGCATCATTTTTAAAGTCGCATACAGCGCATTTTTTCCAAATTATGGGTAAGGCCTCCGGGCACCATTCTTAAGACCTCCGGGCATCATTTTTAAAGTCGCATACAGCGCATTTCTTCCAAATCACTGGTAAGGCCTCCGGGCACCATTCTTAAGACCTCCGGGCATCATTTTTAAAGTCGCATACAGCGCATTTCTTCGAAATTACGGGTAAGGCCTCCGGGCACCATTCTTAAGACCTCCGGGCATCATTTTTAAAGTCGCATACAACGCATTTTTTTCAAATCACGGGTAAGGCCTCCGGGCACCATTCTTAAGACCTCCGGGCATCATTTTTAAAGTCGCATACAGCGCATTTCTTCCAAATTATGGGTAAGGCCTCCGGGCACCATTCTTAAGACCTTCGGGCATCATTTTTAAAGTCGCATACAGCGCATTTCTTCCAAATTATGGGTAAGGCCTCCGGGCACCATTCTTAAGACCTCCGGGCATCATTTTTAAAGTCGCATACAACGCATTTCTTCCAAATCACGGGTAAGGCCTCCGGGCACCATTCTTAAGACCTCCGGGCATCATTTTTAAAGTCGCATACAGCGCATTTTTTTTCAAATCACAGGTAAGGCCTCCGGGCACCATTCTTAAGACCTCCGGGCATCATTTTTAAAGTCGCATACAGCGCATAATTTTTCAAATCACAGGTAAGACCTCCGAGCAACATCTTTAAGACCTCCGGGCATAACTTTTTTTCAGGGGTAAGGCCTATGGGCACCATTTTTAAGACCTCCGGGCTTAATTTTTTTCAAATCACAGGTAAGACCTCCGGGCAACATCTTTAAGACCTCCGGGCGTAACTTTTTTCAGGGGTAAGACCTCCGGGCACCAATTTTTAAGACCTCCGGGCACCATTTTAAGACCTCGGGCACCAATTTTAAAGCCCTTCGAGCATAAATTTTTCTTTTGAAAATCGAATTCGTTTCCTTAAGACGAATCGAGCCTTGTTTAGGCAGGGAATTCAATTTAAGGACAAAACCTTCAATTTATTGTTTAAAAAAATAATTAAAAAAAATGAAAAAAGAGAAAATAGAAAAAAGGAAAAAAGAAAAAAGAAGAAAAGAAAAAAAGAAGAAAAAAGAAGAAAAAAATGAAAAATAGAAAATGAAAAAATGAAAATGAAAAAGAAACCCCTTTCCCTTTCCTTCACATGTGATGTCACTGACCGTACAAAATTAGTGTCGGTTTATCTTTGCCTGATTCCTGATTCTCAGCAATAGCCAAAGAGGGGCAGCTGTAGACACCTAATTTTGTCCGGACTACTAAACAGGTATGTTTTCCTCCCATATTGATGTTTCCGAGTATAAAAAGACTGTTTTCATCCTGCAGGTGGTACTCTGAGACTTAGTTTAAGAGGGCGAGCACAAAAAGTCAAACTTAAAAAAAAGTCAACCCCAAAAAAGTCAAACCCGAAAAAGTCAACCCTAGAAAGTCAACTACTGAAAAAGTCAACCCACTTTCAAAATCAAGATTTTAAGTTCAATTGAAAAATGGAGAAAGAATTTTGATAATCCGAGGTCTACATTGAAAGATATGGACTTCGGAAGTTGGGATTTGGAGATTCAGTAGAAAAGAAACCCTAATCCGAGAAATTTGGGGAAAAGTGCTTAAACGATCAAACTGGTCGAAATTGAAGGTTCAAAATGAAAGATAAGCACTGACTACGGGTAATGGAGAAGTCACTTGCAAGAAAAACCGAGAGAAAAGTCAATCCGGGAGAAAACCGAGAATTAGGGTTTTAGTGGATTTCGGTGAAATCAGGAAGAATCACAGAAATGGCCCGACTTGGTAAGACCAAAGCCCCCAATGGATGAGGAATGATTAAAAAGGATGGCCCAAGGCTCAGATTGAAGAAAATCTGAAAATCGGACTTGTTTTGAGCAAAACCGAGTTTCGGAGGTTAAAGGGCAAAATTGGAAAAATTTGGGAAAAATAGCAAATGGACTCCGAAAATTATGGAAAATTTGTCAATCTCATTCTTAAATCATTTAAGGAGATTGGCGAAAGAAAATCTTGATTCCGAGTTCGTTTGCAAAATGGCCAAATCCCGGGCTTCTTATGCAGTAATTCAAAAAGATAAATCCCGAAAAAATAGCAAATGGACTCCAAAAATTCTGAAATTTGGCAAATCTCATTTTTAAATTATTTGGAAGAGATTGGAAAAATAAAATCTTGATTCCGAGTTCGTTTGCAAAATGGCCAAATCCCGGGACTCCCATGTAGTAATTCAAGCCGATAAATCCCGAAAAAATACCAAATGAGCTCCAAAAATTATGAAAACTTCCAGATCACACTTTTTAATTATTTTGAAGAGATTGGTGAAGAAAAATCTTGATTTGGAGCTCGTTTAAGAAATGGTAAAAAGTAGGGGCATAAAAGGACATTTTGGGAAGAAAAAATCCAAATAAATAGAAAACGGACTCGGATAATTTTGAAAACTTCCAGAACTCAATATTTTATTATTTTGGAAGTATTAAAAAAACAAAAATTGAATTTGGAGCCCGTTTGATATTTATTTTGCATCCGGGGGGCAAAATGGTCGTTTCACCCAAGTAACCGAAAAGGGCTTCTTTGGGCCTTTCAAAAATCAGAGCTGGGCTGGAAAAGAGAAGTGCTGGCCTGCCCAAGCCCAAAGGAAGGAGGAAGCTTAGGATTTTTTCAATCAAGTGATTAAAAATCAAGAGTTAAGTTAGAGATTTTCATTTTTGAGCCTAAGTCCCAATCCCACATCCCTTTGTAATGTCAAGCCAAGGAGGTGCTCACCTTATAAATAAGGGGTCTTGGCCTTTGGTTGAAATCACCCACTACCCCTTGTGAGATAGTCTATACACTTGTATTAGGATTATCCGGGTGGTGAGTCATAGTGTTTTTGTTGAGAGGGTTTGTAGCTTAATCCGTTCAAAAGCTACTCTGAGGGTTTGTAGCTTAATCCGTTCAAAAGCTACTCTGAGGGTTTATAGCTTAATCCGTTCAAAAGCTACTTGTGAGAAGGTTTGTGGCTTAATCCGTTCAAAAGCTACTCTGAGGGTTTATAGCTTAATCCGTTCAAAAGCTACTTGGTGAGTTTTCATTTTAAAATAATGTTTCTTGTTCTTTCTTCATTTCCTTTCTTAAGTATATTTTTCTTACATTTTGTTTTTACAATAAACTCACTATGGCCAAATGGCCTACATTATTTATTTTAAGTTGTTGTTTTTGATTCATTTTACCATATTGTTTATGCTATTTTCTTTATTTTTGATGTTTTAAATATTATGTTATTTCATGTTCTTAAGTTATATTTAATTTGGTTGCTTGTGTGATTCTTTGCATGATTCTTGTTTTATATCTTAGTGAGCATGTTTTAGATTTGGTATATTAGGTGTTTGTGAAAATGCTTGTGTGATTTTTGTGTTATGACTTAGTTTTTCATGCTAGCATACCAAGTGTTTGTGAAAATGCCATGCTTGTTGGAGCTTGGGGCCATTTGGCTACTCCATGTGTTTTGCATTGTGTGTTGTATTTTTGTCATGCTAGTTGTTAGGTTTTTGCATTTGCATGATATTTGGTTGGATTTTTGAATTAAGCATGCCTTGTGTTTGCGAAAATTCCATGCATGTCTTAGGTCTAGGTTACATTAAATGTCATGCAAGTTCATGTTAGGTCTAGGCCATATTATTTGTGTCATGCATTTTCCTTACATTTAGGTTTAGATCCATGCATTTCATGCATTATGTTTGCTGCATTGTTTCATGCATTTCATGTTCATGCCACTTGAATAATGACTTGAGCCAATTAATGGTTCAAGGTCATGCTCTCTTGAGCACACTTGTGGAAAATTAAGTTTGTCAAATTGATTATTCTACCTTTGTGATTTTTTTTTACTTAGCCAATTTTTATTTACAGTCTTCAAGTCATTCTATGAGTTTCAAATATTTTTATTTTGGTTTTTAAATGATTTTATCAAAGACAAAAAAAATATGTTGGCAAAGCAATTTTTTTTTCCACCCAAAACTCGTACATCTCCGATTTTTCTGGGAATTCATCTTTGATCAGAAAATTAAGTCGATTTTTCCCCGTGTATATTTACATGTCCTGAGTCTCCAATAATTTTTTCAGAATTTTTGGAATTTTTAAAAATAGGGTAAAAAATCGTGGATTAAAACTGGACAGTGGAGTCAGAATTGATTTTAAAGAAAAACAAAGCAGTTTTTTTTCTCCTCCAAAAACTCGTACATCTCTGGTTTTTCTGGGAATTCATCTTTGATCAGAAAATTAAGTCGATTTTTTTCCGTGTATTTTTACATGTCCTGAGTCTCCAATAATTTTTTCAGAATTTTTGAAATTTTTAGAAATAGGGTAAAAAATCGTGGATTAAAACTGGACAATGGAGTCAGAATTGAATTTAAAGAAAAACCAATTTTCTGTTTTGGTTAATCTACTTAGAGTGGGCTGATTAGGAGGGTTAGCTACTGACTTAGGGTGATTTCTAAGCCTTTTTAAACTCTAAAAATGGTTTTTCAAGTCCCGGGTTAAGGGTAGCCAAGTCCGGATTTTTTTAAACTTAGGAAATTAGAGTCATTTTAAAAATTTTAGCCTAGTTTTTATTTTTAATTCAAGCGTTTCAAAATTGTTTTCAAACAATCACAAAGTATTTTGGTTTTAGAATATTTAATTTGACATATTTTCCTAAGGTAACCGGATATCTTTTTAGATATACGAATTTCCTTAATTAAAGGAAAAAATACATTTCATATGTGATTCTTGCCATAATAATTTCTATGTGTCATGACATTTAGGTTGCATTATATTATTTATATTTTGCTATGTCATTTTATTTATGTCATGCCTATACATATTCATTTCTTTTAAATGTTTTCAAAAAAGATAATGGTTTTCAATAAAAATAAAGATATTCCCGAGTTAAAATAATTCATGAGTTCTCTACCGGGTTTGCTGGAGGGAATATCATCAATTATTATTAATAAAGGAATATCTTTCTTTAAAAAAAAAAAGAGAATGATTCGGAAAGTTTTCCAAAACTAATAAAAATTTCTATATTTTGCCACGTTTGTTGGGGAATATAGGAAAATTTTGAATTTATAAATTCCGGATCATTTTCAATAAAAAATGAAATTATTTTTCTTTAAATTGGGAATTAATTTGAAATACTAAATTTAAAACCAACTTTTACCAAGACTTGAGATAACACACGATTAATAAGGTACCGATTTATACGGGCGTTGTGGGGGTGCTAATCCTTCCCCACACGTAACCGACTCCCGGACCCGCTTCTTTGATTTCTCTGGTTTAAAACGCAGACTTGAAATCGGTTTCTAAAATGTTTTAATTAATTTTTAAAATATTTTATAAAATCGGTTTTAATAGGTGGCCGATCACTCCTAGCTAAAAAAGATTGGTGGCGACTCCATGTCTTTTTTAGGTCATTTCCAAAACCTTCATTTTTAGAGGAATTAAGTCGACTTTTCCTCGATTTTTTTTAATGTCACGCCTAACGAATAATAAAGTCTTGCGATGAGACTCGTCGTTATTTTTTTTAGGTTGCGACATATGGTATTAAAACAGCCTCGTAAAAAGACATGGAGTCGCCACCAATCTTTTTTAGCTAGGTGTGATCTGCCACCTATTAAAACCGATTTTATAAAACATTTTAAAATTAATTAAAACATTTTTAAAACCAATTTCAAGTTTGCGTTATAAACCAGAGAAATCAAAGAAGTGGGTTCGAGAGTCGGTTACATGCGGGGAAAGATTAGCACCCCTACAACGGCCGTACAAATCGGTACCTTATTAATCGTGTGTTATCTCAAGTCTCGGTAAAAAGTTGATTTTTAATTTTGTATTTCAAGTTAATTCCCAATTTTAAGAAAAATAATTCCATTTTTAATTGAAAATCATCCGGAATTTATTAATTCAAAATTTCCTACATTCCCCGATAAAATCGGCAAAATATAGAAATTATTATTCATTTGAAAAACTTTTCAAATCGTTTTTTGAAAGAAAGATATTCCTTTATTAATGATAATTGATGATATTCCCTCCAGCAAACCATGTAGAGAACTCATAAATTATTTTAACTCGGGAATATCTTTATCTTTTATTGAAAATCATTATCTTTTTCAAAACATTTAAAAATATGAACATGAACATGTATGGCATAAATAAAATGACATGGCAAAGTCTAGATAATATAATGCAACCTAAATAATATGACATAATTTAAATCCTAAGTATCATGGTATATTCTAGGTGAAGTGAAAAATCCTAAGTATCATGGTATATTCTAAATGAGATAAAATAATTTAAATGACATGGCAATTTTAAATGATATGGCATATTTTAAATGACATGGCATATTATAAATAAAATAACTTAAATGACATGGAATATGATCTAAATAACAAAAAAATGACATGAAACATATAATAATGCTATCATAAAATATGCATGAAAATAAAATAAAAAAATGCATGAACATAGTTTATGCTAAATAATGTGACAAAAATAAATGACTAAATAAAAAATATGGGATATCATGAAATATTCAAAATCATATGGCAAACAATATAAGATCATAAAATATGAATAAAAATAATAATAATACCATGGAAAATATCATAGCAAAAATCACATATTTAAATAAAATGCATAAACATGGAAAATGCAATGCATGAAAATGTATTTTTTTTTCCTTTAATTAAAGAAATCCGTATATCTAAAGTTGTTATCCAGCTACCTTAGGAAAATATGTCAAATTAGATTTTCTAAAAAAACAAAACTTTGTTATTGTTTGAAAACAATTTAGAAGAAAAACTTGAATTAAAATTAAAACCCTTACCAAACCCTTTTCAAATAGCTATAATTTTCTAAGTTTAAAATCCCAGACTTGACCACCCTTAACCCGAGATTTATAAAATCACTTTTAAAGTTTAAAAGGCTTAGAAACTACCCTAAGAAAGTAACTAAAGCTTCTACCCAACCCCCTCTAAATGCCTTAGCCAAATTCAACCATTATTCCTCTTTTGATTTCAAATCTGCCTTTACTGTCCGGTTTTGTCACACAATTTTTTTGCCTATTTTTAAAAATTCAAAAAAAATCTAAAAAACATACTAGAGACTCAAAACATTAAAACTACACGAGAAAATATTGGCTTAATTTTCTAATTAAAGATGACTGCCCAAAAAAATCAGAGAAGTTCGAGTACTGGGTGAAAAAAACTATTTTGTCAAAACACATTTTTTGCCTTTGATAAAGTCATTCAAAAATCAATACAAAAATTGTTGGATCATCCTAAAGACCTAAGGACAGTAGCTAAACATTTAAAAACCTTGAACAAAAATTGGCTAAGTAAAAAAAAATCACAAAGGTAGAATAATCAATTTGACAATTCCTTAATTTTCCACAAGTATGCTCAAGAGAGCATGACTTTGAGCCATTGATTGGCCTAAATCATAAATCATGTGGAAATGACAAGGAATGCATGAACATACAGCAAATGAAATGTATGAAATGCATGGTCTAAAGGTCTAAATGGTAAAGGAAATGCATGACAATTCAAGACAACCTAAATGTCTAGCATGAGTTTCCATGGCAATAAATGCTATCCTAACTCAATATGCATGCAATGCTTGATAATGTAAATGTGACTTGGACCTAATATGTTATGAATATGCATAAAAATTATAATGTAACCTAAGGCCTAAGTAGCATAGTAATGCATGACAATACCAATGTGATTTAAGACTCAATATGCATGGCACTACAAATATGGCCTAGACCTAAAATGTAATGAACATGCATAGCAATACTATGAACATACAATGACCAATGAAACTAATGTCAAGGCTGGAAACAGCAACTAATACACAATTTCAAGATATGATAATGCAAAGCTTGCTACCTAAACAAAATGCAAATGCATGACAAGGCAAGGGATGCATGAAGAGGCCAAATGTAGCTACATGATGCTCTAATGCAATCCTATCTAGTAAATGACACAAGTACATGACAAATCATATTAAGATGCATAATGTCATGACATTTTCATAAGAATATGACATACTAAAATCAAAATGCACAAGCTCATGGCATGGAGATGCAAACAAGTCAAGAAGCAAGGTGAAAATGCACATGCAAGGCATATCAATATGGAGTAGCCGAATGGCCATGTAACAAAATGATGACATTTTATCATAGCATTTTCATAAGCACATGGCATACTAAAATCAAAATGTACAAGTTCATGGCATAGAGATGCAAACAAGTTAAGAAGCAAAAGGAAAATGCACATGCAGGGCATACTAAAATGGAGTAACCGAATGGCCATGTAACAAAATGAAAAAAATGCAAATATGTTTATAATATAAGACATGATACATGAAAAAAATGCACAACATGAGCATATGAACACAATGGCCAAGTATGCAAGGGAAATTTATTAAGCATGGAATAGAAATATATAAGTAAATATAGCATAGAAAATAATGTAAAGAACATATAAAAAATTTAACATAGACATGCAAACAAATAACAAGCAAAACTAGTAAATAAAACAAGGAAAGTTAAGCTCCATGGGTGGTATAAAATGGGCATAGCCTCTCACCTAACCATAATCACTTGGTCTTGCCAAGATCATGAAGCCTTTCCATTCCAAAAAATCAGAAAATAAACCATGCAAAACAGCAAAATTAAGGTGAGCTTCATGGTAGGTAAAAATAGGCATAGCCTCTCTCCTAACCATGGTCACTTGGTCTAGCCAAGATCATGTAGCCATTTCAACCTTTTTGCTTCATCTTTTGTAAAAAATCAAAACCTTAGAATACTCTAAAAAAACCTTCTAAAAATCATTTTTCACAACAACATGCAAGGAAGAAAAAAAAAGAAAACCAAGGCAAGTAAACATGCCATATTCGGCCATAGCATGAAACCATGTAAAAAAAAAACTGTTTTCCACCATTTTAATGAAGAGGAAGAGATGAAAACATAAGTAAACATTAAAAAAAGTTTATTTCTATGATAAATATAGTAGGAAAACAAGATAGAAAATCAAGAAAACAACGTGGAAAACAAGAAGAAAGCTATGCTAGAGCTTGGTAGAGATGACTACCTTAAAGCTCTCTATTGAAAACCTTTTTTTTTCTTTCTTTCAAAACATTTTTCTTTGCCAAATTAGCTACTGACTTCAGCCAAAAAACATATGAAAAAATGAAACCAACCCCCCCTCTTTAGCCTTGGCTGAATGGCCTCTCACCCTTGGATGGGAATTGCCTTTTTTTCTCCTCCAATCTTGGCCTTTTGATTAAGATATTTTGATGACAACATAAAAATGTCATCTTGCCAATTGATAGCAGCCCTTAAGACGTGTACTCAGCCCTTGTAGAAACCTTAGCCCTTAGATGCAAAAGAGGACCAATCCCATGCACTCCCTTGCTTGCCCCCATGAGTGCCTACCCTTGGATGAGTTGTGCTCTTCCATTCTTAGTCATTGGATGAGGACAACATAAAAATGACACCTTGTAGATTAAATCCAGCCCTCAACAAATGTACTCAACCCTTGTAGATGGCCTAAGCCATTGGATGAAAAGAGACAATCCCATGCACTTTCTTGCTTAACCGAATGGATGCTCACCCTTGGATGAATTGTGCTCATCTTTTTTCTTCCATTCTTGGCCATTAGATGAGGGTTATTTCATGACAAATAAAAATGTCATCTTGGCATTTAAACTTGGCCATTGGATGGTGCATTCAAGTTTCCTACAAGGCTCCTAAGCCATTGGATGAAGGGGGGACCATTTGCAAGGTGTTAGTGGTAGCATGTGGCTTGATAGTCACTAGGGAATTAAATTGTTCAAGCTTCCTTCTTCTCCTCTATGTTGGCTGACCAAGGGAAGAAAAATCCTAGCAATTTCTTCTTCTTTCATATTTTCCACAATTACAAATTTGCCTTTTTTGGTTTCTTTGGTGAAATGACTTTTTGCCCCCCGAACCTAAATAAATAGAAAACGGACTCCAAATTCGAATTTTCTTGTTTCAATACTTCCAAAATAATAAAAAATTGAATTATGGAAGTTTTCAAAATTTTTCGAGTCCATTTGCTATTTATTTCGGATTTATTTATGAAATTGTCCCTTTTATACACCCAAACTTTACCATTTTTCAAACGAGCTCCGAATCCAGATTTTTCTTCACCAATATCTTCCAAATAATATAGAAATGTGATCTAAAAGTTTTCATAATTTTTGGAGCTCATTTGCTATTTTTTCGGGATTTATGTGCTTGAGTTACTGCATAGGGGACCCGGGATTTGGCCATTTTGCAAACGAACTCCGAATCAAGATTTGCTTTCGCCAATCTCTTCCAAATAATTTAATAATGAGATTTTCAGATTTTCAGAATTTTTGGAGTTCATTTTCTATTTTTCCGGGATTTATCCTGTTGAATTTCTACATAGTGGGCCCGGTATTTGGCCATTTTGCAAACGAACTCCGAATCAAGATTTTCTTTCGCCAATCTCTTTGAAATTATTTAAGAATGAGGTTTGCAGATTTTTAGAAATTTTGGAGTTCATTTGCTATTTTTCCCATATTTTACAATTTTGCCTTTTTGCCTCCAAAACTCGGTTTTGCTCAAAACAAGTCCGATTTTCATATTTTCTTCAAACTGAGCCTTGGGCTATCATTGTTTAATCATTTCTCATCAATTAAGGGCTTTAGATCTACCGAATCGGGTCATTTCTGTAATTCTTTCAAATTTCACCGAAATCTACCAAAAAAAACTCTAATTCTTAGTTTTCTTTCGAATTGACTTTTCTATCATTTTTTCTTCCAAGTAGCTTCTCCATTACCCGTAGTCAGTGCTTATTTTTCATTTGAGACCTTCAATTCTGACCGATTTGATCGTTTAAGCATTTTTCCCCAAATTTTTTGAGTTAGGGTTTCTTTTCTACTGAGATTCCGTAACCCAACTTCCGACCTCCATATCTTTCAATGTAGACATCGAATTATCAAAATTCTTTCACCATTTTTCAATTGAACCTCAAATCTTGATTTTGAAAGTGGGTTAACTTTTTTAGTAGTTGACTTTCTTAAGGTTGACTTTTTAGGGGGTTGACTTTTTTTGGGGTTGACTTTTTTGAGTTTGACTTTTTCTATCTGCTTTCTTAGACTAAGTCTCAGAGTACCACTTGCAGGATGAGAAAAGCCTTTTAGCATTCTGAAACATCAATTTAGGAACCTGATTTAGGGGTCCGGACAAAATTAGGTGTCTACAGCTGCCCCTCTTTGGCTATTGCTGAGAATAAGGAATCATGCAAAGATAAACAAACACTAATTTTGTATGGTTAGTGAAATCACATGTGAAGGAAAGGGAAAGGGGTTTTTTTTTTTTTTTTTTTTTCATTTCTTCTTTTTCATCATTTTTTTCATTCTTCCTCAAAAGTGTTTTTTTTTTTTTTTTGAAAAATCTATAAATTGAGGATTTTGTCCTTAAATTGAATTCCCTGACTAATCAAGGCTCAACCCGTCTTAAGGAAACGGGTTCGATTTCAAAAGAAATAATTATGCCCGAAAATCTTTAAAATGGTGCCCGAAGGTCTTAAAAATGGTGCCCTGAGGTCTTAAAAATGTTGCCTGAAGGTCTTTAAAAATGGTGCCCGAAGGCCTTACCCGTGATGAAAAATTATGCCCGAAGGTCTTACAAATGGTGCCCGAAGGTCTTTAAAATGGTGCCCGGAGGTCTTAAAAATGGTGCCCGAAGGTCTTTAAAAATGGTGCCCGGAGGCCTTACCCATGATGAAAATTTATGCCCGAAGGTCTTAAAAATGGTGCCCGAAGGTCTTAAAAATGGTGCCCGGAGGTCTTAAAAATGGTGCCCGAAGGTCTTAAAAATGGTGCCTGAAGGTGTTTAAAAATGGTGCCCGGAGGCCTTACCGTGATGAAAAATTATGCCCAAAGGTCATAAAAATGGTGCCCGAAGGTCTTAACCGTGATGAAAGTACCTTGACGATGATCTCAAGGCTTGACTCATTTGATTAAACAAAATAAATTTCGATTTAAAACAAAAGGAAATACCTCGACGGTGGTCTCAAGGCTCGACTCATTTGATAAAACAGAATGAATTCGATTTAAAACAAAAGGAAATACCTCGACGGTGGTCTCAAGGCTCGACTCATTTGATAAAACAGAATGAATTCGATTTAAAACAAAAGGAAATACCTCGACGGTGGTCTCAAGGCTCGACTCATTTGAGAAGCAGAACGAGTTCGATTTGGGAAGCCAAAGTTTTCTTGATTCCTGCAATGTTAGCTAAATGCAATGATGAGAATTACATGCTTTGCAAATGCTTATATGTTTCCTGAGGATGAATGCAGTCAAATGATTATGTCATGATTTCTAATTCATGGTTTCTTTGAGGTTCATAGATTATCCAACTTCATGATGGAGTCTTCAATTGTTCACTGATGCCCCACTTAAAGAACCCTTTACTCAAGATAATTTGTCAAATAGTCTTAGTTTCTGACTTCACTGAAATTCACAAATTTCTGACTTCATGACAGAGTCTCCAACATATTCACTGTTTTCCTTTACTTGGTGAATTTTCCATTAGGATTAGTGGTTTCTAAACTTTTTCTAAGATTTAGATATATTCCTTAGTAATACTTTTAAACTCCCTTTTATTAAAATTTATGTTTACTAATCATCATTCAATTTAATAACAAACAAAATGCAATCTCAAATATGTATGAAAGAAAGTATGAAACAAGCAATTGTCATAAAAGGGGTAACAAAAATTTATTACAACAAATGTTTTAAAATGGTAAAAGTGAATATCAAGGATATAAGAAACAAATGTAAAGTTATAGGTTGTTGATGACCCGGATGCGGAATATCTTGGACACCTCTTTTTTTAAATCATCTGAAATTTCTCTTGAACTGCCAATTTACTTGAGCCGCCCTTTGCGGGTTTTCAACTTAAGTGCCCCCCATTCTGTATTAAGTCGCCCTTTGCGGGTTTTTGGCTTAAACCTTTCCTCTTTTTATTTTTTTTTTATCATGCATCTGAGAATTCTGAATGCTTCCAAGGTAAAAATGTCAATTCAAAAGATGGGATGAATTCTGAGAAAAACCTTTCAAATTAAATATCCATGCTTGATCAAAATGGAATTTTAAAGTACGTAATGTAGGCTAAGGTTCGAGTTTAGAAGAAAAGGATAAAATAGGCCCAAAATGCGTTTAAGGGTAATTGGATCAAGGATCATTTCCTGAGGAGAATTCATTCTTGAGACTTTTGTCCCTTTTTTTTTTCATTGCTGGCTTTCATTTGCCATTATTTGATTTCACATTTTCCAATGGCTCTCTTTTTTGCCATGATTTTGATTATTTTTCCTCGTATTTGCCCTCCAGTGCAGATGGTGATCCTTGATCAGGTTTTCAACGAAAGAAATAATTCCTAAGGCTCAAAGGGGTGACTAGGGATAATTTCTTTTTAGTGAAGGGAATATGAAAGATGGCCATTCATCATATCAAGCATGAACATTCTCCTTGAAAAGCAATTCTCAGGGGAGATAGATATATAGAACTTCTATTTCTACACTTGGAATCATTCGAATTCCCATGTGCATAGCATCACACTTTTTTTAAGCATAATACTTCTTCAGTTCATCAGCATTCACGGGATGTATAAAATCATTCCCGTCCATCTGAGTTAGAATCAATGCCCCTTCAGAAAAAGCTCTTTTTACCATATAGGGTCCTTCCCAATTTGGAGCCCATTTTCCTCGTAGATCCTTCACTATGGGGAGAATTTTCCTCAGTACCAACTCTCCTTCTCGGAACTGTCTGGGTCGAACCTTCTTGTTATGGGCTTGAATCATCCTTTCCTGATACAACTGCTAGTGACAAATTGCCTTCAATCTTTTCTCTTCGATGAGATTCAGTTGTTCATAACGAGTTCTAACCCATTCTGCCTCTTCTTGGCCAACCTCCATCAAAACACGAAGGGAAGGAATCTCAACATCAATAGGTAACACTGCTTCCATACCATATACCAAAGAAAACGGCGTTGCCCCTATAGATGTGCAAACCGAAGTGCGATATGCATGAAGAGCAAAAGACAAGATCTCATGCCAATCCTTGTACACATCAGTCATCTTCTCGACAATCTAATTGATTTTTTGTTGGCTGCTTCTACTGCCCCATTCATCTTCGGACGATAAGGTGCCGAATTGTGATGCGTGATCTTGAACTGAGTACATACCTCTCTCAACATCTTATTATTCAGATTGAGAGCATTATCTAAAATAATTCTTGCTGGCAGTCCATATCGGCATATGATTTCCTTCTTAACAAATATGCATACCACCGACTTTGTTACATTTATATAAGAAGCAGCTACCACCCACTTTGTGAAATAGTCTATGGCCACTGTCGCAACCTAAAAAATAACGAGTCTCATCGCAAGACTTTATTATTCGTTAAGCATGACATTAAAAAAAATCGAGGAAAAGTCGACTTAATTCCTCTAGAAAAGACGAAGGTTTTGAAAATGACCTTGAAAAAGACATGGAGTCGCCACCAATCTTTTTTAGCTAGGTGTGATCGGCCACCTATTAAAACCGGTTTTATAAAATATTTTAAAAATTAACTAAAACATTTTAAAAACCAATTTCAAGTCTGCGTTTAAACCAGAGAAATCAAAGAAACGGGTTTGGGACTCGGTTACGTGCTGGGAAGGATTAGCACCCCCATAACGCCCGTATAAAACGGTACCTTATTAATCGTGTGTTATCTCAAGTCTCGGTAAAAAGTTGGTTTTAAATTTAGTATTTAAAGTTAATTCCCAATTTAAAGAAAAATAATTTCATTTTTTTTATTAAAAATTATCCGAAATTTATAAATTCAAAATTTTCCTATATTCCCCAACAAATGTGGCAAAATATAGAAATTTTTATTAATTTGGAAAACTTTCCGAATCGTTCTCGTTTTTTGAAAGAAAGATATTCTCTTATTAATGATAATTGATGATATTCCCTCCAGCAAACCCGGTAGAGAACTCATGAATTATTTTAACTCAGGAATATCTTTATTTTTTTATTGAAAAATCATTATCCTTTTGAAAACATTTTAAAAGATATGAATATGTATATGCATGACATAAATAAAATGACATGGCAAAATCTAAATAATATAATGCATCCTAAATGACATGATATAATTTAAATGTCTTAGCATATTCTAAATGAAATGAAATATCCTAAGTTATATGATATATTCTAAATGAAATGAAATGACCTAGGTAACATAATATATTCTATATGAAACGAAACAACCTAGGTAACATGATATATTCTAAATGAAATAAAATAACCTCAGTAACATAACATATTCTATATGAAATGAAATAATTTAAATGACATGGAAAACATGAATGATATGGCATATAATTTAAATGACATGGAATATAAAATGATGCTATCATACAATATGCATGGAAATAAAAATGAAAATAATAATGCATGAACATAGCATATGCTAAATAATATGACAAAAAAATAATTAAATAAAAAGCATAGGATATCATGAAATATTCCAAATCATATAATAAAAAATATAACATAGCTCAAAATCATAACAATATCATAGAAATTATCATAGTAAAAATCACATATTATATATAAAATGCATGAATATAGAAAATGCAATGCATGAGAATGTATTTTTTTCCTTTGATTAAATCCGTATATCTAAAAAGATATCCGGCTACCTTAGGAAAATATGTCAAATTAATTATTCTAAAACCAAAATACTTTGTGATTGTTTGAAAATAATTTTGAAAAGCTTAGATTAAAAATAAAAACTGGACTAAACCTTTTTTTAAAATGGCTCTAATTTCCTAAGTTTAAAATCCCGGACATGACCACCCTTAACCCGAGAGTTAAAAAAATCATGTTTAGAGTTTAAAAAAGGCTTAGAAACTACCCTAAGTCAGTAGCTAACCTTCCTAATCAGCCCCCTCTAGGTAACTTAACCAAAACAGAAAAATGATTTTTCTTTAAATTCAATTCTGACTCCACTGTCCAGTTTTAAGCCACGATTTTTTATCCTATTTTTACAAATTCAAAAACTTCGGAAACAAATACTGGAGACTCAGAACATGTAAAAACACACGGAAACAAATCAGCTTAATTTTCTGATAAAAGATGAATGCCCAGAAAAATCGGGAAAGTACGAGTATTGGGTGAAAAAATTGTTTTGCCAAAATACATTTTTGCCTTTGATAAAATCATTTAAAAATCAAAGTAAAAATATTTAAGACTCATAAAATGACTCAAAAACAGTAGATAGGACTTTTTGAAAGTTAGATAAAAATTGGCTAAGTAAAAAAAAAAAATCACAAAGGTAGAATAATCAATTTGACAAAACTTAATTTCCCACAAGTATGCTCAAGAGAGCATGACTTTAAACCATTAATTGGCTCAAGTCTTTATTCAAGTGGCATGAAATGCATGAAAAATTATAGCAAACATAGTGCATGAAATGCATGAGCTTAAACCTAAATGTCATGAAAAAATGCATGGCATTCATATAGTGACCTAGACCTACATGAACTTGCATGGCATTTAGTGCAACCTAGACCTAAAATGCATGAACATGCATGGCAAATAAACCTAACTTAATAACTAAAATGTGCATGGCATTTTCACAAACATAAAGCATGCTTAAACCAAGAACTCAACCAAATATCATGCAAATGCTAACCTATCAGCTAACATAGCAAAAATGCACATACAATGCAAAGATTCCAAAGAGTGGCCGAATGGCCTATGTAACTAGCAAACATGGCATTTTCACAAACACTTGGTATACTAACATGCAAAACTAAATCAAATGTCATACAAATGCAAAAACCTACCAACTAACATGGCAAAAAATGCAACACAAAATGCAAAACACATGGAGTAGCCAAATGGCCTCAAGCTCCAACAAGCATGGCATTTTCACAAACACTTGATATACTAACATGCTCAACTAAAATATGACACTCAAATCATGCAAAAACCACACAAGCATTTTCACAAACACTTGATATACTAAATCTAAAACATGCTTAACTAAAATATAAAGCTCAAATGATGCAAAAACCACACAATCATTTTCACAAACACTTGATATACTAAATTTCAAATACCTACAAATTTAAACATTATGAAAACAGAAAATTAAAAATGCAAAAACATGATATTTAAAACATAAATGGCAACAAACAAAGCAACCAAATTAAAATATAACTCAAGTATATGAAGTAACATAACATTTAAAACATCAAGATCAAAGAAAATAACATCAATAACATGATAAAATAAACCAAAACAGCAACTTAATAAAAACTGTAGGCCATTCGGCTATGGTGAGTATATTGTAAAAAAAAAAAAAATGAAAAATTATATTTAAGAAAGAGATGAAGGAAGAACTTAAGAAGAACAATAAAAAAAACATTTATTTAAAATGGAAACTCACCAACTAGTAATCAAAATAGCAAAAACAAGAATGGAAAATCAAGAAAGTGCAAGAGTTGGTGCTCAAGAGCAACCTCAAGAAGCTATATTTCAAGTTTTATCTCTTCAAACTTTCCTTTCTTTTCTAAACTTTTTATTTTTGCCTTCAACCAAAGAGAGAAAAATCAAGTAAAAACCAAGAGAACTCAGAAAAAATAAAGTGTGAAATGAAAATTCTGAACCCCCCTACATGCTGGCCGAATAGCCCCTTAAAATGCTCAAGGATGTTGTCATTTTTTGTAACCAATTTTCCATCAAATGGCTAATAACTCAAGGTGAAAAAATCATGAAATTACCACCTTTAGATTAGCATCTCATCTGTCCCAAATTACAGCTATTCAGGAATAATGTTGACACTCTCTCTTGGCCTATGTGGCTTAATCACAATGGCTTGATCAAAAGGAATCTCTAACTAACTTTTAATTCTTGGCCATTTGATTGAAAAATCAGAAACTTCCTCTTTCCTTTGGGCCTTGGCAGGCCAGCACTTCTCTTTTCCAGCCCAAGTCTGATTTTTTGAAAGGCCCAAAGAATCTCTTTTCGGTTGCTTGGGTGAAATGACCGTTTTGCCCCCGGATGCAAATAAAATATCAAACGGACTCCAAATTCAATTTTACTTTTTCTAATACTTCCAAAATAATAAAAACATTGAGTTCTGGAAGTTTTCAAAATTATCCGAGTCCGTTTGCTATTTATTTGGATTTTTTCTTCCAAAAATGCCCTTTTATGCCCCCACATTTACCATTTTTTAAACGAGCTCCAAATCAATATTTTTCATCAACAATCTCTTCCAAATAATTTAAAAGTGTGATATGGAAGTTTTCATAATTTTTGGAGCTCATTTGGTATTTTTTTCGGATTTATCGGCTTGAATTACTGCATAGGAGGTCTGGGATTTGGCCATTTTGCAAACGAACTCCGAATCAAGATTTTATTTTTCCAATCTCTTCCAAATAATTTTAAAATGAAATTTGCAAAATTTCAGAATTTTTGGAGTCCATATGCTATTTTTTTTGGGATTTATCTTCTTGAATTATTGCATAGGAGGCCCGGGATTTGGCCATTTTGGTAACGAACTCTGAATCAAGATTTTCTTTTGCCAATATCTTCCAAATAATTTAAAAATGAGATTTGCAAAATTTCAAAATTTTTGGAGTCCATTTGCTATTTTTCCAAGATTTATCTTCTTGATTTATTGCATAGGAGGCCCGTGATTTGGCCATTTTGCAAACGAACTCCGAATCAAGATTTTCTTTCTCCAATATCTTCCAAATAATTTAAAAATGAGATTTGCAAAATTGTAGAAGATTTGGAGTTCATTTGCTATTTTTCCGGGATTTTCCTTTTTGAATTACTACATTAGAAGCTCGGGATTTGGCCATTTCGTAAATGAACTCTGAATCAAGATTTTATTTTGCCAATCTCTTTCAAATGGTTTAAGAATGAGATTTTCAAATTTTCATAATTTTCGGAGTTCATTTGCTATTTTTCCCAAATTTTCCAATTTTACCCTTTTGCCTCTGAAACCCGATTTTGCTCAAAACAAGTCCGATTTTCAGATTTTCTTCAAGCTGAGCCTTGGGCTATCCCTTTTTAATCATTCCTCATCCATTGGGGGCTTTGGTCTTACCAAGTCGGGCCATTTCTATGATTCTTCTCGATTTCACCGAAATTCACTAAAAACCCTAATTCTCGGTTTTCTCCCGGATTGACTTTTCTTTCGGTTTTTCTTGCAAGTGGCTTCTCCATTACCCGTAGTCAGTGCTTATCTTTCATTTGGAACCTTCAATTTTGACCAATTTGATCGTTTAAGCACTTTTCCCTAAATTTCTCGGATTAGGGTTTCCTTTCTACTGAATCTCCAAATCCCAACTTTCGAACTCCATATCTTTCAATGTAGACCTCGGATTATCAAAATTCTTTCGCCATTTTTCAATTGAACTTAAAATCTTGATTTTGAAAGTGGGTTGACTTTTACAATAGTTGACTTTCTAGGATTGACTTTTTCGGGGTTGACTTTTTTTGGGGTTGACTTTTTTCAAGTTTGACTTTTTATGCTTGCCCTCTTAAAATAAGTCTCGGAGTACCACCTGCAGGATGAAAAAAGTCTTTTTACACTCGAAAACATCAATTTAGGAAGAAAACATACCTGTTTTAGTGGTCCGGACAAAATTAGGTGTCTACAACTGCCCCTCTTTGGCTATTGCTGAGAATCAGGAATCAGGCAAAGATAAACAAACACTAATTTTGTACGGTCAGTGAAATCATATGTGAAGGAAAAGGGAAAGGGGTTTTCTTTTTCATTTCTTTATTTTTTTACACTTTTTTCATTTTTTTTTTGAAAAAGCTGCAAATCGAAGATTTGTCCTTAAATTGAATTCCCTGACTAATCAAGGTTCGACCCGTCTTAAGGAAACGGATTCGATTTTCAAAAGAAAAATTATGCCCGAAGGTCTTAAGAATAGTGCCCGAAGGTCTTTAAAACTGGTGCCCGAAGGCCTTTAAAAATGGTGCCCGGAGGTCTTTAAAATGGTACCTCGAGGTCTTTAAAACTGGTGCCCGAAGGTCTTTAAAAATGGTGCCCGGAGGTCTATAAAATGGTGCCCGGAGGTCTTTAAAATTGGTGCCCGAAGGTCTTTAAAATGGTGCCCGGAGGCCTTTAAAATTGGTGCCCGAAGGTCTTTAAAATGGTGCCCGGAGGTCTTTAAAAATGGTGCCCGGAGGTCTTTAAATGGTGCCCGGAAGTCTTTAAAATGGTGCCCAGAGGTCTTTAAAATGGTACCCGAAGGTCTTTAAAATTGGTGCCAGAAGGTCTTTAAAATGGTGCCCGGAGGTCTTAAAAATGATGCACGAAGGTCTTTAAAACTGGTGCCCGAAGGTCTTTAAAAATGGTGCCCGGAGGTCTTTAAAATAGTGCCCGGAGGTCTTTAAAATTGGTGCTCGGAGGTCTTTAAAATGGTGCCCGGAGGTCTTTAAAATGGTGCCTGGAGGTCTTTAAAATAGTACCCGGAGGTCTTTAAAATTGGTGCCCGAAGGTCTTTAAAATGGTGCCCGGAGGTCTTAAAAATGGTGCCCGGAGGTCTTTAAAATGGTGCCCGGAGATCTTTAAAATGGTGCTCGGAGGTCTTTAAAATGGTGCCCGGAGGTCTTACCCGTGATTTGAAAAAAATTATGCCCGGAGGTCTTAAGAATGGTGCCCGGAGGTCTTAAAAATGGTAGGCCTTACCCATGATTTGAAAAAGTTATGCCAGGAGGTCTTAAGAATGATGCCCAGAGGTCTTAAAAATGGTGCCCGTAGGCCTTACCCATGATTTGAAAAAAATTATGCCCGGAGGTCTTAAGAATGGTGCCCGTAGGCCTTAAAAATGGTCTTTGAAGGATTGTTTAAAATTAACTTGAAGATTTTGAGAAGATGCGAATTCTTTTTGATGCAGATGAAGATGTTGAATAAGATACAGATGCTTGCAAATGCAAATGATCCTCGAATAACGTAATTACTTCTCAGAATGATGCAAAGGTCAATAATGTGCAAATGCTTCTTTATGATGTAAATGCGAAAATTGGTGTTAACGCAACTACTTTATGGAATGATGCAGATACAAAGATTGGCATTATGCAAATGCTTCTAAACGATGCAAATGCAAGGATTTGACAATGTGTAGAATGCTTCTACATGATGCAAATGAAAAGATCGATAATGATGCAACCGCTTCATGAAAAGATGCAAATGCCCCTGATCATTTTTCTAGACCTTGGCTTAGCCTTTCCAATTCATTTTTTCCTCTTCAAATCAGAGTATATCTTCAATTCATTTTGGCTATTCTCTTTGCCCCAACAGTTTTCAAACTTTCATCAACAGAGATCTGAACTGGATTCTATTTCTTCTTCTCATATCTGGAAGTCAGGACCTATCCTAGTAGTTCTATACCATTGGGTTAGAAAAATCCTTGTCTCATGACAACATCAAAATGGGTATTTCAAAAATATATCTTTATTTGTTTTCTCATTTTGAAAACTTCTGAACAAAAAATATTAACCCCACAATGTGTGATGTACAAATCTTTCGAAGACTGATGATCATTGTTAGAAATTTCTCTAAGTGTCAATCTGGGTTTTTTAACTGGGATTGGAAAGGCTTGGTATAACAAAATTATGTCTTTTCCAGGAAAACTTCATGACAAAAATGTATATCCCTTCTAGGCTCACAAATGGAATAGGTTTTATAAATCATGAATTCATTGAGAACCAAACAAATTCAGCATTCTTTTAGTTTCCATATCAAGGCATTTTGACAAGCATTAAGATTGGTCAGGATGTTTAAACCGGAAAGTTTAATCTTGGAGAAAAAAAAGTTTCAGTTTTTTTTTTTTGAAGACAATCCTCCGAATGAGAGCTATCAATTTGAGAGGTTCAGGCATTCCTAGATGTTCCTCGGTGACCACTTTTTTAAGATGACCTTCTCTTTTCGTGGTATCGGTACTTTCATAGATGGCATCAAAAATTTCCATTTTACTCTAGACCGGCCATTTTTGGGTTTTCGCCCTAGAGCCCTATTCTTTCCAATTTTTTTTTTTACCATACACTTGAGGATTCGAAATTCTTCCTTAGTGAAATGATAATTCGATGAGATAGGATAAAATCTGAGGAAAAACCTTTCAAATTAAATATTCATGCTTGATCAAAATGGACTTTTAAAGTACGTAATGTAGGCCATGGCTCAGGGTTCAGAAAGAAAGGATAAATAGGCCCAAAATATGTGTTTGAGGGTAATCAGATCAAGGATCATTTCTTGAGGAGGATTCTCTTTGAAGCATTTGTCCCTTCTTGGACATTTCTTTCCTTTTTACTTTTGCTCTTTTTCTTCCTTCCTTTCATTTGCCATCGCTTTTTCACACATTTGTTTTTGTGTGTTCTTCTTTTGTTTTTCTTGGCTTTTATTTCGCCATCTTTTCCCTTTTTTCTTTGACAGAGTGAGCCCATATTTATTCGGGGCTCAATTTGCTTTGTATCTGTCTTTGAGCTAGGACTCATTTCTCAATGATCTTTAAAAAGATCTTTCCTTGCATTTGCCCCCCCAATATAGAGGGTAATCCTTGATCAGGGTTTAAAGAAAAAAGAATCCTTTCGGCTCAAAAGGGGTGACTATGGATAATTTCTTTTTGTGCGAAAGGGATATGAAAGATGGCCATTTCTAATGTCAAGCACAAATATTCATATTGAAAAGCAATCCCCAGGGGAAATGGATAATCAAAATTTCATTTTGCACTTTAGAATCATCCGAATTCTCATATGCATGATACCACAAATTTTTCATTTTTCATTTTCATCGCATGCCCCAATGATTCATGCATTAGTCCATCCTTATTCACCATGTATCCATCATTTCCACATATGATGCCCCAATTTGATTAACCATGAGAATTTGTATCAACGAGGAATATAGCAAGTCTAGGTCTGTACTGAAAAGACTGAATTTCAAATCTGAGTTCTTCGAAGAGACGAGGAAAATATGACCTAAAAATGGGTTTTCTCTGGGATATGGGATAATCTGGTTTAGTCATTGTGCCCCAGGGTGTCAATCATGAAGTGATGTTTGGGTATTTGAAGTTTTATGATCATTGGGAAAGGTCATGAATGGTTTTAGCACAATCTTGACACACACCAAATTATCAAAATCTAGATTCTTGAAAGAATGTCTCATCTGTTTGAATTTCAAGGAATTTGAAAATTTTCAAAAAGTTCGTTCCTTTGTTCATAGCCTAGACTAGGATTTACATCTTTGCTTATTCTGTAATGACAATGCTCTTTTTTTTTTTTTTTTTTTTGTGAAGTTCAATCATTCATATTCCTTGAAGCATTAGGTCCTTCAAGTGTTCTTGATTCAAGGTTTAGGCATAGAGAAGCCCCCCAAAAAAAAAAGAGGGGAGGGTGTTAGGTCATTTCTAACAATGATCAACAAT
Organism: Fremontodendron californicum; assembly: GCA_030761205.1. NCBI lineage: Eukaryota > Viridiplantae > Streptophyta > Magnoliopsida > Malvales > Malvaceae > Fremontodendron > Fremontodendron californicum. The sequence continues at coordinate 10,941,064 of JAULJL010000037.1, forward strand.
ATTCTCGAGACTGTATATTATTAAAACTTCCTTAATGCTTGTTTTTGCAAATTCAAATTATTGTTAAAACACAACAAACACAAAGCATTTAAATTCAAAATTCATGTAATTTATATGAATGTCGATATGAGACAAGTACTTTCATCATCACAGTGTATAGAACTACATGAGTCAAAAACCTAATATGAACATGCACAATATTTCTTATGACACTTGGCTTCCCCATCTTCAAAACTTATCGAACCAGCCTTGATGAGATCTCTGACCTTGTACTTCAAAGCGGGGCAGTTCTCTATTGAGTGACCTTAATTACTAGAATGATAACCACAACACTCATTAGCATCATACTAGCTCGGATAAGGGGGCTTCAGAGGCTCTAATTGCATGGGTGTCTGAAGGTGATTTTGGATGAGTTGAGGTAATAGCTCACTGTATGTCACAGGAATCGGGTCATCCTGATTTCTTTTTCGCTTTTTATGCCCTCTTCGATTATTCCCAAGGGTGTTCGATTGATAGACAGATGTAAATTCTGGTGTAGTTGCTGTTATTGGTTGGTATGGATAAAAACCTTGAGAGACATTGTTCAGGGTAGAGCAAAATGGCTGATACGAGGAGATTGGGGAGGTGTGGCAAAGCCTTCCACGGCTTGGGTATCTTTTTTTTTTTTTTTTCAGATGCCCCCTTTTTCTTGGTATTGGATGTTCTTTCTCCTTCAATTTTCCCATCTTTGATAGCATTCTCAATCATCTCCCCTGAAATTACCCTGTCCAAAAAATTCTTCGTGGTGTTGCCGACAAGTATATCATAGTACGGGGCCTGCAGTGTATCCACAAAAATGACAGTGGTTTCCTTCTGAGTTAAGGGCGGTTGTACTTGGGCGGCCAGGCTCATCCATCGTTGCACATATTCTTTGAAGCTCTCGGTAGCTATTTTCTTCATATTTTGCAAGGTGAGACGGTCAGGCGCCATGTCGGTCATATGCTTGTATTGGTTTAGAAAAACCCTAGTTAGGTCATTCCAAGAGCGAATCTGATCCTTGCTCAACTGACTATACCACCTAATTGCGGATCCGCTGAGGCTATCCTGAAAGGAGTGAATCAAAATCTTATCATTATCTATATGACTTGTCATCTTCCGGCAGAACATAGTGATGTGGGCTGACGGATCGATCGTCCCGTCATATTTCACAAAGTCAGGGATCTTGAACTTAGGAGGAATGACTAAATCGAGGACCAAACATCGTTCTTTCGCATCTAAACTCCCAAATACATCTGTACTTTCTACTGCCCGGAGCCTTTCATCTAACAACTGATATTTCCCTTGGGAATCTGCCAACTCAACCTCATTTACTACAACTATTTTCAACTTTGTCTGTTCAGCTGGATCATCTGAGTTTAAGACATTGACGGGGTTAACAGTGTTCTGGGCATCAATCATTACGACCTCATTCTGACACTTTCGTGACTCTAACCTTTTCCTGGTGACAAAGTTTTCAGTGTATCCTTTTCCCTTGATTACGGCGGACATCAGCTCCATCAATTTAGTCATCTGATCCTTAGATTCTGCTTGAGACTTTGCTAGATGTTCTCGCAATTCTTTACGTTCCCTTTCCATTTTTTCCATTCGGGTAACTTGTTCATCCTCCATAGCACTAGCCTATATTAAAAGGGTACTCAGTACTTCTTATATCTCTGATTTGAAATGGAAATTCTTTCAAAGACTCCCAAAGCCAAGCCAACTTCTGTTTTATTTCCCCCAAATGTATGTCATGATGAATGAGCCATGATTGTCATTTGATGCATGTGAAGAATAAAAGAAATGATGTATGGACATATATAGTGGAAACATGCTGACCATGTATGTAATAAATGCAATCACGATGCCAACATGTTGCAAGAAAAAAATAAACAAATCAACGCATGGATATATGCAATGAATGATCATGTACATTTTAGCATATTTCCCAATGAATGATCATATACCCTATGAATGCAACACGGTGTCAATTATGATACATGCAAACAATGAATGATTGATACAGAGTATATACAAAGAAAATCATTCTAACCATGTGTGTCATGAATGCGACGTAATGCTAACATGATGTATGTAATAAGCAAATTAATGCATGGATATATACAGCAAAATCATGCTGATTATGAATGCATAAATGCAACCTGATGCTAACATGATACATGTATGAATGTATGGTATGACAAATAATTGATCGGATGCAAAATACAAAGGGGAAGATATCACGGATGAAATAAGAATCGGAGGAACTTAATCATCAACCTCTCATGAATTTGAAACATAACCAATTCATTCCTATATCAATGTTCACAATGGTATAAACCATGTTTTACAAAATTTGAACAATGGTTAAAACTGTCTTTTACAAGCCCTTTATTCTTCATAGCATCCTAAGGCTATAAGAGCCGGCTATTGAAAAAGTGAAATCCTATTACATCATATAAGACCGAAGTCTTTCCACCTCAATGTTGTAAATCTCCCAATCCTAATGACGATTTCCCAGTCCTCTATCAATTAGTGTCGTTGGATCCAACCACTTGGCATCTATAAGAGTTTGCACTTTCTTTTTGAATGCTACACAATCTTCAATGTTATGGCCAACAATTCTACAGTGATAATCACATCTTGCATTTGGATTATACCACCTTGGATATAGTGGAACAGGGATTTCAATGGGACACAGGCAACCATGTGATTTTGGATCAGTATAGGGAGAAGCTCTCGGTAGCTGATTGGAAGGGGGTCAAAATACCTTTGGGTCTTATCCTGGGGTTGTTTCTTAGTCACACTGAACCTAAGAGTTGGGGCACTTGGTGGTGGCACTAAGGTTCGAACCAGTGTGTTTACATGGAGATGTGGCGAAACAGCATGGTAAGGGTATGGATTTGGACACGGGGCCTTTGGAGGTTGTACATAGCTCGAGGTTCCTATCCCAGATGCTTGATACGGTGATTGATGAGGGAAGCAATATGAGCTGCCAATTGGTGGTAATGGAGTGGGATTCAGGAATCCCGTAGTGGTCATCCCAATGGACGATTGGACCATAGTAGGGTGGGGATTCTGGTTTGGACCTAAAACAGTTTGCAGGTTTGGTACAGGATCCGAGGTTTCTATCATTGGTATCAGGCTCTCAGGTTTAATCATTTTCACAATTTTGTCCACAATTTCATCAGGATTGCAACCTTTGTGGCATTGACAAGCACAGAATCCAGCAAGGATTGTATGTTCTGGACCTAATGGTTTTGGTTGATCCAAAGGCGATGCAGAGCCCTGAGAAAGTTCCTCTTTACTTTTACCCATATCCTCAACCATTTTCAACAATTTGGCAAGCTGTTCTTTCATTTCCCGGATTTCATGTCTACATTCCTCTTGATTGCGTTCCAAAGCACCCAATCGTTCCTCCGATTCATTCCTCATATCTTGAACCCCTTTCATGCAAATGAAAATATCATGAGATTTAAGAATATAATTATGAATGTACATGCTCTATTCCTATGTGCATGAATATACTGATGATTAATGCATGAAAATATACAGAGAAATTATGATGACTATGTATGCTATGGATGCAATCTAATACCAACATGATATATTAAAAAAATGAATAAATTGATGCACACGTATATACAAATAATGACTATGCATGTCATAAACGTATTTTACAATGAATGACCATGCATGCTACGATGTCAAAATGATACATGCGGAGAATAAATGAATTAATACAAAGGTAGGTACAAAGAATGACCATGTATATCACAAATGTATTCTACAATGAATAACCATGCATGTTAGGACTGTGACATGATGTCAAAATGATACAAATAAATTAACCAATGATTATACGAAATTGGTGGGACCTAAATCTTGATTATTCAAAAATCTCATTATGCAAGATTTGCCTCCAAATTTATGATTTCTTTGAAACATGTTTTTTTTTTCTATGAAAAACCAATCATATTGTTTTCAAAAGAATTTCGGGGTAGTGGATCCTACTATGGTACAATGTTCAAATGTTCATCTGACACTATCGATTTTATGAAATCATCAAATGAAATTACCAACTGTTTATTGCAAAGAATGAGATCAATAATACAACAAAAAATGTACATGCTCTATCCACACATGCATGAAATGTGCAAAATGCAAAAATGCTTGAAAAAGGATTTTTTTTTTTATTTTTAAAACAGCTAATGAGCATCTGCCCCAACAATATCTGCTTATTTAGGCATCACGATGCCTTCGAGACGGATTATCACACTTATTACAGGCTAAGTACGTACATCGTTGCCCGATCTACCACATTTATTCGGAGTGTAAAATAGGTAACAAAAGGTTTAGAAATATCCCTCAATGTGTTCCTATTTTCGGTATATCTAATGGAAATCCAGCATGGCTTTGCCTAGGTTCACTATATGAAGGTGAATCGGTTCTAAGGCCCCGAATTGTTCCTCACTGTCGCCGGTGAAGGCTAGTAAGGCACCCCGATAAAAGCGGGTTCAATTCGTTAGAGTATATTTTCCTATGCCCGTACGGAGGATTATCACGAAGGCAATAGGTACTTTATACTCCGAAAGTGTTTCACTATCCCATACGGAGGATCAATCACGAAGGCGTAGTTACTTTACTCCCACTTAAAAGGACGGAACCCGGGTAGAGAGTTCATGTTATGCAAATGCAAATACAGTGTGCGCGGAGGAACAAAACAAACCTTTCACCACCTATTCTACACCCTCTATTCTAAATACCCCACTAAAATCAAACAATGTAAAGCATCAGTCAAGCAAACATATAAATATACGCAACAAAATAACCAGAGAACAAATAATAATATGAATGCACATGAATATGGACATATTAAAACATTTTTTTTTATTTTCAAAATTCTCTTTTATTTTAAAAATATGGGAATTAAAATTAAATACCAATTAAACCAACAAAACTGAGACTTTGATAACACACGACTAATTCTAGGCCTGACTCTCGAATTGTCCCCAGTGGAGTCGCCAAGCTGTCGCAACCTAAAAAATAACGAGTCTCATCGCAAGACTTTATTATTCGTTAAGCATGACATTAAAAAAACCGAGGAAAAGTCGACTTAATTCCTCTAGAAAAAACGAAGGTTTTGAAAATGACCTTGAAAAAGACATGGAGTCGCCACCAATCTTTTTTAGCTAGGTGTGATCGGCCACCTATTAAAACCGATTTTATAAAATATTTTAAAAATTAGTTAAAACATTTTTAAAACCAATTTCAAGTCTGCGTTTAAACCAGAGAAATCAAAGAAACGGGTTCGGGACTCAGTTACGTGCGGGGAAGAATTAGCACCCTCATAACGCCCGTATAAAACGGTACTTTATTAATCGTGTGTTATCTCAAGTCTCGGTAAAAATTGGTTTTAAATTTAGTATTTCAAGTTAATTCCCAATTTAAAGAAAAATAATTCCATTTTTTTATTAAAAATGATCCGGAATTTATAAATTCAAAATTTTCCTATATTCCCCAACAAACGTGGAAAAATATAGAAATTTTTATTAATTTGAAAAACTTTCCGAATCATTCTCGTTTTTTGAAAGAAAGATATTCCTTTGTTAATGATAATTGATGATATTCCCTCCAACAAACCCTGTAGAGAACTCATGAATTATTTTAACTCGGGAATATCTTTATTTTTTTTTATTGAAAAATCATTATCCTTTTGAAAACATTTTAAAAGATATGAATATGTATATGCATGACATAAATAAAATGACATGGCAAAATCTAAATAATATAATGCATCCTAAATGACATGATATAATTTAAATGTCTTAGCATATTCTAAATGAAATGAAATATCCTAAGTTGTATGATATATTCTAAATGAAATGAAATGACCTAGGTAACGTAATATATTCTATATGAAATGAAACAACCTAGGTAACATGATATATTCTAAATGAAATAAAATAACCTAAGTAACATATATGAAATGAAATAATTTAAATGACATGGCAAACATGAATGATATGGCATATAATTTAAATGACATGGAATATAAAATGATGCTATCATATAATATGCATGGAAATAAAAATGAAAATAATAATGCATGAACATAGCATATGCTAAATAATATGACAAAAAAATAATTAAATAAAGAGCATAGGATATCATGAAATATTCCAAATCATATAATAAACAATATAACAAAGCTCAAAATCATAACAATATCATAGAAATTATCATAGTAAAAATCACATATTATATATAAAATGCATGAATATAGAAAATGCAATGCATGAGAATGTATATTTTCCTTTGATTAAGGAAATCCGTATATCTAAAAAAATATCCGGCTACCTTAGGAAAATATGTCAAATTAAATATTCTAAAACCAAAATACTTTGTGAATGTTTGAAAATAATTTTGAAAAGCTTAGATTAAAAATAAAAACTGGACTAAACCCTTTTTTAAAATGGCTCTAATTTCCTAAGTTTAAAATCCCGCACTTGACGACCCTTAACCCGAGAGTTAAAAAAATCATGTTTAGAGTTTAAAAAAGGCTTAGAAACTACCCTAAGTCAGCAGCTAACCTTCCTAATCAGCCCCCTCTAGGTAACTTAACCAAAACAGAAAAATGATTTTTCTTTAAATTCAATTCTGACTCCATTGTCCAGTTTTAATCCACGATTTTTTATCCTATAAATAAAATTTCAAACAATTCTGAAAAAAAATATTGGAGACTCAGGACATGTAAAACTACACGGGAAAAAATCAGCTTAATTTTCTGATTAAATATGAATGCCCATAAAAATCGGGAAAGTACGAGTACTGGGTGAAAAAACTGTTTTGCCAAAATACATTTTTGCCTTTGATAAAATCATTTAAAAATCAAAGTAAAAATATTTAAGAATCATAAAATGACTCACAAACAGTAGCTAGGACTTTTTGAAAGTTAGATAAAAATTGGCTAAGTAAAAAAAAAATCACAAAGGTAGAATAATCAGTTTGACAAAACTTAATTTCCCACAAGTATGCTCACGAGAGCATGACTTTAAACCATTAATTGGCTCAAGTCATTATTCAAGTGGCATGAAATGCATGAAAAATTACAGCAAACATAGTGCATGAAATGCATGAGCTTAAACCTAAATGTCATGAAAAAATGCATGGCATTCATATAGTGACCTAGACCTACATGAACTTGCATGGCATTTAATGCAACCTAGACCTAAAATGCATGAACATGCATGGCAAATAAACCTAACTTAATAACTAAAATGTGCATGGAATTTTCACAAACATAAAGCATGCTTAAACCAAGAACTCAACCAAATATCATGCAAATGCTAACCTATCAACTAACATAGCAAAAATGCACATACAATGCAAAGATTCCAAAGAGTGGCCGAATGGCCTATGTAACTAGGAAACATGGCATTTCCACAAACACTTGGTATACTAACATGCAAAACTAAATCAAATGTCATGCAAATGCAAAAACCTACCAACTAACATGGCAAAAAATGCAACACACAATGCAAAACACATGGAGTAGCCAAATGGCCTCAAGCTCCAACAAGCATGGCATTTCACAAACACTTGATACACTAACATGCTCAACTAAAGTATAATACTCAAATCATGCAAAAAGCACACAAGCATTTACACAAACACTTGATATACTAAATCTAAAACATGCTTAACTAAAATATAAAGCTCAAATCATACAAAAACGACACAAGCATTTTCACAAACACTTGATATACTAAATTTAAAACACCAACAAATTTAAACATTATGAAAATAGAAAATTAAAAATGCAAAAACATGATATTTAAAACATAAATGGCAACAAACAAAGCAACCAAATTAAAATATAACTCAAGTATATGAAGTAACATAACATTTAAAACATCAAAAGATCAAAGAAAATAACATCAATAACATGATAAAATAAACCAAAAAAGCAACTTAACAAAAACTGTAGGCCATTCGGCCATGGTGAGTAAATTGTAAAAAAAAAAAATTGAAAAAAATATATTTAAGAAAGAGATGAAGGAAGAACATATGAAGAACAATAAAAAAAACATTTATTTAAAATGGAAACTCACCAAATAGTAATCAAAATAGCAAAAACAAGAATGGAAAATCAAGAAAGTGCAAGAGTTGATGCTCAAGAGCAACCTCAAGAAGCTATATTTCAAGCTTTATATCTTCAAACTTTCCTTTCTTTTCTAAACTTTTTTATTTTTGCCTTCAACCAAAGAGAGAAAAATCAAGTAAAAACCAAGAGAACTCAGCAAAAATAAAGTGTGATATGAAAATTCTGAACCCCCCTACATGCTGGCCGAATGGCCCCTCAAAATGCTCAAGGATGTTGTCATTTTTTTTAACCAATTTTCCATCAAATGGCTAATAATTCAAGGTGAAAAAATCATGAAATTACCACCTTTAGATTAGCATCTCAGCTCTCCCAAATTACAGCTATTCAAGAATAATGTTGACACTCTCTCTTGGCCTATGTGGCTTAATCACAATGGCTTGATCAAATGGAATCTCTAACTAACTTTTAATTCTTGGCCATTTGATTGAAAAATCAGAAACTTCCTCTTTCCTTTGGGCCTTGGCAGGCTAGCACTTCTCTTTTCGGGCCCAAGTCTGATCTTTTGAAAGGCCCAAAGAAGCCCTTTTCGGTTGCATGGGTGAAATGACCGTTTCGCCCCTCGGATGCAAATAAAATATCAAACGGACTCCAAATTCAATTTTTATTTTTTTAATACTTCCAAAATAATAAAACATTGAGTTCTGGAATTTTCAAAATTATCCGAGTTCGTTTGCTATTTATTTGGATTTTTTCTTCCAAAAATGCCCTTTTATGCCCCCACATTTTACCATTTTTTAAACGAGCTCCACTCAAGATTTTTCTTCACCAATCTCTTCCAAATAATTTAAAAGTGTGATCTGGAAGTTTTCATAATTTTTGGAGCTCATTTGGTATTTTTTTCGAGATTTATCGGCTTGAATTACTACATAGGAGGCCTGGGATTTGGCCATTTTGTAAACGAACTCCGAATCAAGATTTTCTTTTTCCAATATCTTCCAAATAATTTAAAAATGAGATTTGCAAAATTTCAAAATTTTTGGAGTCCATTTGCTATTTTTCCGAGATTTATCTTATTGAATTATTGCATAGGAGGCCCGGGATTTGGCCATTTTGCAAACGAACTTCGAATCAAGATTTTATTTTTCCAATCTCTTCCAAATAATTTAAAAATGATATTTGCAAAATTTTAGAATTTTTGGAGTCCATTTGCTATTTTTTCGGGATTTATCTTCTTGAATTATTGCATAGGAGGCCCGGGATTTGGCCATTTTGCAAACGAACTCCGAATCAAGATTTTCTTTTGCCAATCTCTTCCAAATAATTTAAAATTGATATTTTCAAATTTTCAAAAGATTTGGAGTTCATTTGATATTTTTTTCAGGATTTTCCTTTTTGAATTACTACATAAGAAGCCCGAGATTTGGCCATTTTGCAAACGAACTCTGAATCAAGATTTTATTTTGCCAATCTCTTTAAAATAGTTTAAGAATGATATTTGCAAATTTTCAGAATTTTCGGAGTTCATTTGCTATTTTTCTCGAATTTTCCAATTTTATCCTTTTGTCTTCGAAACTCGGCTTTGCTCAAAACAAGTTCGATTTTCAGATTTTCTTCAAGCTGAGCCTTGGGCTATCCCTTTTTAATCATTCCTCATCCATTGGGGACTTTGGTCTTACCAAGTCGGGCCATTTCTATGATTCTTCCCGATTTCACCGAAATTCACTAAAAACCCTAATTCTCGGTTTTCTCTCGGATTGACTTTTCTTTCGGTTTTTCTTACAATTGGCTTCTCCATTACCCGTAGTCAGTGCTTATCTTTCATTTGGAACCTTCAATTTTGACCAATTTGATCGTTTAAGCACTTTCCCCAAATTTCTCAGATTAGGGTTTTCTTTCTACTGAATCTCCAAATCCCAACTTCCGAACTCCATATCTTTCAATGTAGACCTCGGATTATCAAAATTCTTTCGCCATTTTTCAATTGAACTTAAAATCTTGATTTTGAAAGTGGGTTGACTTTTTCAGTAGTTGACTTTCTTTGGTTGACTTTTTCGGGGTGGACTTTTTTCAAGTTTGACTTTTTATGCTCGCCCTCTTAAACTAAGTCTCGGAGTACCACCTGCAGGATGAAAAAAGTCTTTTTACACTCGAGAACATCAATTTAGGAAGAAAACATACCTGTTTTAGTGGTCCGGACAAAATTAGGTGTCTACAGCCACCAGGATGAAACAATGTCTATTTGAAACTTTCGGGGTAATAGGCCCAATCATATCCATTCCCCACATTGAAAACGGCCATGGTGCGATCATGACATGCAATGGAAATGGCGGTACATGGATCTTATTTGCATATATCTGGCATTTATGGCACTTCCGGGAATAACTGATACAATCTCCTTCCATCGTCAGCCAATAATACCCTGCCCTCATAATCTGTTTAGCAAGCATGTGACCATTAGCATGAGTGCCACATATTCCTTCATGGACTTCCTCTATGATTCTTCGAGCTTCGGCAGACCGAAACATCTCAATAGGACTTGGTATTTCCTTTTCTTGTAGAGAATCTCGCTGTCTAGAACAAAACCCATTGCTAGCCTTCTCAGAGTCCTTTTCTCATTCTTTGTTGCTTGTTCTGGGTACTATTGGTTCTTGATGTACTGCAAGATGTCGTTGTACCAAGGGAGACCATCTACTTCTTCTTCAATACTAAAGCAGTGGGCAGAAGACTCATATATTTTCATCTTGATCGACACAACTTCCACCCCTTCATTCACTTTAAACATTGATGACAAAGTAGCCAGAGCATCTGCCATCCGGTTTTCTTCTCGTGGGAAGTAATTAAACTTACTTCTTCAAACTCCTCCAATAAACTCAGTATGAGTTCTCGTTATCTGATTAATTTTATATCTCGGGTTTCCCATTCTTTGCGCAATTGATATATCACTAAAGCCGAGTCTCCAAAAACCTCCAGTTTCTTGATCTTTCTGTCTACGGCAGCACGAAGGCCCATAGTACATGCCTCATATTCTGCAGTATTGTTTGTATAATCAAAATCCAATATGGCAGTGAAAGGATAATAATCTTCTTATAGGGATATGAGCACTGCACCGATTTCGTGCCCCATGGCATTAGATGTCCCATCAAAGTACATCTTCCATATTTTCTTCTTCAAGGGAACCTCATCCGCTTGCGAAATATACATCAAATCTTCATCTGGGAAATCAAAGTTCAATGGCTCATAATCTTACATTGCCCGACTTGCTACAAATTCAGCCACTGCACTGCCCTTGATAGCTTTCTGACTCACATATACAATGTCCTATTCTGACAACAAAACCTGCCATTTTGCCGTCCTCCCTGACAAAGAAGGTGCTTCTAACATGTACTTGATTGGATCTAGCTTGGCGATCAACCACGTTGTGTGGTACAACATGTATTGTCTGAGCCTCTGAACAGTCCAAGCTAAGGCACAACACAGCTTTTCTACCGACGAATATTTCAACTCATAATCTGTGAACTTCTTGCTAAGGTAGTAAACCGCCTGTTCTTTCTTTCCAATCTCATCAAGCTGCCCCAAAACACAACCCATGGATCTCTCAAATACTGATCGATACAATATCATCGGTTTATCCGGAGCCGGTGGCATTAATACTGGTGGGTTTGATAGATAATGTTCAACCTTTTCAAAAGCAATCTGACACCCTTCATCCCACTCTCCTGGATCATGTTTTTGAAGTAACTTGAATATTGGATCACATTTATCGGTTAACTAAGAAATAAACCGAGCGATGTAATTCAATCTCCCCAGAAAACCTCTTACTTCTTTTTTAGTACTTGGAGGTGGAAAATTCTGGATGGCCTTCACTTTATCCGGATCAATCTCAATTCCCTTTTTGCTAACAACAAAACCTAACAATTTCCCCCCAAGTGACTCCAAAAGTGCATTTTGTCGGGTTTAGCTTGAGTTGAAACTTTCTTAGTCTTTCAAAGAGTTTTCTAAGATTGGCAATATGCTCATCTTCTCCTTGTAACTTTGCAATCATATCATCAACATAAACCTCAATTCCTTTATGCATCATGTCATGAAACAAGGTCACCATGGCTCTCTGATATGTTGCCCCAGCATTCTTCAACCCAAACGGCATTACCTTGTAGCAGAATGTTCCCCACATTGTAACAAATGTGGTTTTCTCCATATCTTCCGGTGCCATCTTAATGTGATTATATCCCGAGAATTCATCCATGAAAGAAAACCAGGAACTCTTCGCCGTATTATCTACCAAAGTATCAATGTGAGGCAAAGAGAAATTATCCTTGGGATTGGCCTTGTTCAAATCTCGATAATTGACACACATACGCACCTTGCCATCCTTCTTTGGCACTGGACAATGTTTGCCACCTATTCCGGATATTTTGCCACCTCTAAGAATCCAACATCAAACTGCCTCTTCACCTCCTCTTTTACCTTTAACAGCATGTCCGACCTCGTTCTTCTCAACTTTTGCTGAATTGGCTTGCACTCTTGCCTTAAAGGGAGTTTATGTACCAAAATGTCTGGATCCAAACCCGGCATGTCTTGGTATGACCATGCAAATACATCTACATATTCCCGGAGCAAGGCTATCAATTCACCCTTTATTGATGATGACAATGTAGTCCCGATTTTAACCTCTTTTATCTCCTCAATACTTCCCACATTCAATAATTCCAATAACTCCTCATGAGAAAGTACTTTTTTCTCTTCTTGTTCTATTTTTCTTAATAGGTCCGGAGGTAGACCATAATCCTCAATATCTTCGTCGGCCTCAAAATCACCCTTGCAAATGGGTCTCTCAAAATCAATTTCAGAATTACTGACAGGAAGGTCCTCATATTCCGCATCCGTACACCTGTAAATAGGTGGGGAAGAAGCAATATAGGAAAACATATATACAATGGAAGCAAAATAAATAGCATAAATGAAAGAATATGGACACATCAATATGAAGGAAATGCATCATGTTTGTTATTTATTGGATGAAAAGTTTTAGACAAAAGCCCATTACAAAAGAAATTCTTAATATCTTCGAGCAAAGATATTTAAGATTTGTTTAAAAGCATTACGTTGGAATAGACCTAAAAACTATGGGTAGCTCGATTGCACTCCAATTGGTCAGTCTATATCCTGGTGGACAAGGTCGCACCATCCAGTTAGCATTCTCATTTTCAATTATTTCTTCCCCAGTCGTGCAGATCTCCATATCATACATCTGCTCATCCCTATTCACCTGGAATCTCTCGAAGGCTTGCCCAATCATTACGAGCATATCATCAAAATTATTTTCTCCGAACAGAGAACTGACTGAGCGAAAGCTGTGAAGGATAGGTGAGAATTTCATAGGCTCCCCATTCAATATCCATACCCGCAAGATGGGTCATCCTCCTTTGTCGGTTCCTTTCAACTTGTTTCCTTTTCTCATGAGCCTTCAAAAGATACCCTATGCCAAATCGGTCTTTCTTTCCCACTACTTCCATTGCTCGGGCCATCCCCTGAAGATATTTTTTGAGACCTTTTCCAGCCCTGCAGCCTTTTCCCACCGTAGTTCTTACCCCCAGCCTTGTATTCTTGGATAGCCTTGGTTTTGGAATTTTTCGTCCTTTAGCGACGAAAACCATATTTATGAATTCCAAAGACTGAAAGGAACATTCTACGGCATCTTCATTGGGTTCAACATAAGGAGATTCAGTAGATGTAGAGGCTATTATATCATCTTCTCTTAATACGGTGACCAGACATCCCTCTATCACAAATTTCAGCTTTTGGTGGAGAGACGAAGGTACAGCCCTGCTGAATGTATCCACGGCCTTTCCAATAGGCAATTATAGGATGGATTAATATTCATGACCTGAAAGTTCACTGTATAGGTACATGGGCCTATCTCCAAAGGAACCTCAATAGTTCCCATTACGTCTCTCCTGGTACCATCAAAGGCTCTGACCACCATGTAGCTTGGTAGCATATAAGAAATATCCACTGGCAATTTGGATAGGGTTGCGAAGGGCATCACAATTAATGAAGAACCATTATCCAAAAGGACCCTTGGTAATATGTGCCTCTTGCAAATGGTAGTTATGTGAAGAGCCTTTGTTGACCTAATACCATTGGGTGGTATTTCCTCATAACTGAAATATATATGGTCGTCTGTCGCGATGTTACCCACCAGTCTGTCTAATTTTTCTATCGATATTTTATTAGCCACGTATGCCTGATTCAACACTCTCAACAGGGCATTTCTGTGTGGTTCCGAATTCAAAAGCAAAGATAAGATTGAAACTCTAGCTGGTTGACATTGTAGTTGCTCAACCACGCTATACTCACTATGCTTTATGAATTTTAAGAACTCGCAGGCTTCCTTCTCACTCACCGACTCTTTTATTCTGTTTACCGGGGCTGACCCCGTTTCTACTTTTTTTGACAAATCCATCTCAATATGGATTGGTTCAGCTGCTTTTTTCCCTTTGTCTGTTCCTCTATCTTTTCCTGCTAAACCCTGCTCAACAGCCTCAGGAGCATAACACCTTCCACTTCGCGTTAAGTGCACCACACCTGTGATATCTTGCTGACTTGAAGACCCAGGCATAACCATGCTGCAGTCATATTTCCATGGTGCAGCTTTGTTTTCGTTGTACGAAAAAGAAACAGGCAAATCAATGATTAACTTAGGCGAACTTTTCTCAACGACTGGCATAACTTTCTCCTCTGGTTCATCATAATAGATGACCAAGGGTCTTCCTATCCCGTAGCCAGCTGCATTCTCAATAATCTCTACTTCCTCCTCTGTCTCCTCATAAAACTGGGCCTCCCCATCATCCATCATCTTTGGACTTTAGCCAGAAAGTCCTCGCAGTCCTGTATGACATGACCTCCACACTTATAGAACGGGCACCAATTCTGCACCCTTTTTGCGACCATTTTTAAACTGTCTGCATCTCTCACCATTCATGCCTTAACTATCTTGACCCATATTGTCAACATTGGAGTCTTGACTTCCCTGACATCCCTTTTTACCCTTCTGACTTCCCCTGTCCATACTGAATTTACCCGATTCTCCACATGATCTGGCAATGGGTTCCCCGCTATATTCGGTCCATTCTTTGCCCCAAACTTCACAAGCCGGCGTTGATCAGGCCTTGGACTTTCTTTTTAAAGGCCAGACAATCTTCAGTCGTATGTCCTTGAATTCCTGCATGGTATGCGCAGTTAGTATTTGCATTGTACCACCTTGGATATGGCGGTGTCAGAGGTTTGAGGTACATGGGTGCAACAACTTGACCCTACAATAGTTTGGGATATAGCTCACCACAGGTGGTAGGAATCGGATCAAATTGGGGTTTTTGATCGTTCTTTGGTGAACGTTGGTCATTGTACCCGGCTCCCTGAGTGTTTGGGATAGTGTTTCAGGGAAGGTTTATTTGTGGGGATATGCTAGTTGGAAACGGCTGTTGTGGTATATTGGTATAAGGGAAGAGATTTTGGGTAAGGTGGTTTACATTGGGGTAATAAGCATTATACCCCGGGTAAGGTGTGTAGGGTGTAGGAGGTGCATAAGATGTGGTAGGAGTATAGGGCCTTGGTGGTGTATATGGTGTGGGAGGTGCATATGGGTATTGGTTGATACTAACTGCGTGGGTCTCCTCTTTCTTCCTGGCAGGGAATACCTTTTTTGGAGTAGAGGACTCTCCTCCTTCCATTTTCCCATTCTTAATGGCTGACTCTATCATCTCCCCAGATATTACCATGTCTGGAAAGTCCTTGGTGGCACTCCCCAGCAATTTATCATAATAGGGTGCTTTCAAGGTGTTGATGAAAAGCACTGTAGTTTCTTTGCTAGTTAAAGGGGGTTGCACTTGTGTGGCCAGATCCCTCCACCTTTGCGAATATTCTTTGAGACTCTCAGTGGTCCTCTTTTCCATGTTCTATAGCGACAACCTATCAGGTATCATATCAAATACATGCTTATAATATTCCATGAAAGCCCTAGCTAAACCCGTCCATGAACGAATCTTGGTACGACTCAGTTGGTTGTACTATCGGGTTGTAGACCCTGTCAAGCTATCTTAGAAACAATGGATAAGCAGTTTCTCATTATCATCGTGCCCTGTCATTCTTCTGCAGTACATGGTCTGCTGATGGGTTGGTAGTCCCAATATATTTTTCAAAGTCTGGTACTTTGAACATTGGGGGAATTACTAGATCATGCACTAAACTCATCTCTTTGGCATCCAGACTGCCAAATAACTCCGCCCCTTCAACGGCCCTCAGCCTCTCCTCCAGCAATTGATTTTTTTCTGTGATTCTGCCATTTCGACCCTCTTTAGCTCAGTCATCTTTGCTTTTTCCTTTTCAGCTAGTTCCTCAAAGTCTGGAACGTTAACATCATTTAGGTCAGCTCCCATAATACCATTTCCGGGAACATAGTTCTATGTCTTAGTAGCTGGCTGGATATAAACATAGGAGGCTGCCCCAATTGGCACCTCTTGGCCCTTTTGCTGTATGTTTTCAGGTTGATCCTTTTCAACTACCACCTTTTTCACGGTGACCGAATTCTCTCCCGGCCCTTTTTATTTCATCATGGCACTCATCATTTCCATGAGTTTAGTCATCTATTCTCGAGACTCCTCCTGAGATTTGGCTAACTGTTCCTGCAGTTCCCTTTGAGTTCTTTTCATTCATTCAATTCTAGCAAGCTGATCATTTTCCATAGCTCTGGCTTGAGATCGAGTATTGTAAGGGTGTCGGAAATCCGATTCTTTCTGAGTGCGACCAATTGTACCTTTAGTTTTGAAAACCATGAATTAGAAATTATTGATACATCTTTTTTATATTTTATAAAAAATGAATGAATGAATGAATGTATGACTAAATGTGAATGAATGAATCAAATAAAATGGATATGTACATGACTACGTATATGAATACGAAAGAATAAATGAATGAATAAGCGAAATGAACAAATAAGTGGTTAAGTGTATGAATATGAATGAATGAACAAGTAAAAGGAATAAATAAGTAGTTAAGTGTATGAACATAAAAGAATTTCAAAAATGAATGATTATAAATATGAGTATGTACAAATGAACAAAAAATATATATAAAATATGAATGCATTTGAATGTATTGGCCCCGGGATAATTTCAACCGAACGGTCTTTCATTGATTTCCTATAACTAAATATATCACAGATAGAATAAAAAGATCACTGCCTAAGATAAGTCCATAATTCGCCTTTCAAAGTGCTATTACAAAATTAGTCCTATAGTGACTTCCTCGGGTCTCGGAATTTCTTTCATAGTCTCCTTTTGATTGCCCTGCTCTTCAATCTGACCCTACTTGTTCACGACCCCTTGACGCGTCAGCAGAAGTATCACCGTGTAAGCTTTCCTTAGCTTGCTTCTCTAGTTGATTAGCTCGGGCTTCTTCATGCTTCGCTCTCTCTTTCCAGTAGTTATTCTCCTTCTTGAGGTTTTTGACTTCATGCTCCCATTCCCCGGAAGTCTTGAGAGCCCCCTCAAATCTGAGCTCAAAGCGGTACCTCTTGTTCTCCAAATGTAATTCTCGAAGATCGCCCCTAGCAGTGTCCCTTTCTCTCTTGATCTTTTCCTTTTCTCTTTCTCGAGCTGATTCCCTATTTTTCATGTCCTCAAGTTCTTCCTGTAGTCGGGCAATCTCCTTGCTCATCTAGGCCTTTTCTTTTTCAAATTCCGTCCTTGCGATTTCTAACTCTGATGGCATTTCCTCGGTGACGGATTCAAGAACTGGACCTCTTCCCCATCTGATGTCAGTAGCCTATCATTAACCCTTAATTCCCTTCATACCAGGTAATCAGGTGTGACGATGTTGGCATATTTGGCCACTTTTTATCCGGTGAGTTTTCTTCCATGCTTCAATCACTGCCCGCACCTTTCCAGAATATCCGTCTTCTCCATACGTGAACTCTGATGATCCTAGATTATGAGTCACGGATGTGAATTGCCGAGACTCAACCTGTCTTTGCACCAACAAAGGTGCATAACTCACAGACCCCCAAATTTCGAGTAGTGGAACTCTCGAGTTGTCCCCACATTTGTACATAATCGGCATAGGAACCATCCATGGAGCTCTCCAAGTCACCATCTCCCCTTTTAGATTCCGAAACATGTTGACCCATTTCTCTTCATCCCCATCTTCAGGCCAATCATTTTGAAGGAATTCCCTAATCATAACTAATGACTTCATGTACGGTTTGAAGGAAACCTTTTCTATCTTCCAAAAGTGACTTTGAGTCCAAATATAAAGGAGTTGTACACACCCCTTGATTCTCCCTTGTCCTTCCTTTTTGCAAAAATTCAAAGATCGGATAGTTTCAACTAGGATGGCCGGGGATGGGTTGATCTTCTGTTCCAACTTTTCAAAGAAATCAAACACGGCTATATCCACATGACCCAATATCTTCAGGAATATGATTAATCTGTAGATGGCTAGAGCGAAGATGTCCCTGGCTTTTTCTTTGTCGGAATAACCCAATATCAATTGTTGGAGAGTTTCCCACGGAATGCATCCATTTTTCTGCTTTGTATACACATGACTCTCAACCCATGTTGTATCCATTCCTGTGATCCTAGCCACTTTCCTCTTAAAACCTGAAGGTTTTACTTCCTTCAAATATACCTGATTAGGATTAGGACATTCAATACGTAACAGTGCTGAATATTCTTCAATCAGTGGTGTCGCAACCTAAAAAATAACGATCTCATTACAAGACTTTATTATTCGTTAAGCGTGAAATAAAAAAAAAAAAACCGAGGAAAAGTCGACTTAATTCCTCTAGAAAAATGAAGATTTTGAAAATGACCTTAAAAAAGACATGGAGTCGCCACCAATCTTTTTTAGCTAGGTGTGATATGCCACCTATTAAAACCGGTTTTATAAAATATTTTAAAAATTAATTAAAACATTTTTAAAACCAATTTCAAGTCTGCGTGTTAAACCAGAGAAATAAAAGAAACGGGTTCGGGACTCGGTTACGTGCGGGGAAGGATTAGCACCCCCACAACGCCCGTATAAAACGGTACCTTATTAATCGTGTGTTATCTCAAGTCTCGATAAAAAAGTCGGTTTTAAATTTTGTATTTCAAGTTAATTCCCAATTTAAAGAAAAATAATTCCATTTTTAATTGAAAATGATACGGAATTTATAAATTCAAAATTTTCCTATATTCCCCAACAAACGTGGCAAAATATAGAAATTTTTATTAGTTTTGGAAAACTTTCCGAATCATTCTCATTTTAAAGAAGATATTCCGTTATTAATGATAATTGATGATATCCTTTCCAGCAAACCCAGTAGAGAACTCATGAATTATTTTAACTCGGGAATATCTTTATTTTATTAAAAATCATTACCTTTTTTGAAAACATTTAAAAAAATGAATATGTATATGCATGACATAAATAAAATGACATAGCAAAATCTAAATAATATAATTCACCCTAAATGATATGATATGATTTAAATGTCTTAGCATATTATAAATGAAATGAAATATCCTAAGTTATATGACATATTCTAAATGAAATGAAATGACCTAGGTAACATAATACATTCTATATGAGATGCAATATCCTAAGTCATATGATATATTCTAAATGAAATGAAATGACCTAGGTAACATAATATATTCTATATGAAATGTAATATCCTAAGTCATATGATATATTCTAAATGAAATGAAATGACCTAGGTGACATAATATATTCTATATGAAATAAAATAACCTAGGTAACATATATATTCTATATGAAATGAAATAATTTAAATGACATGGCAAATATGAATGATATGACATATAATTTAAATGACATGGAATATAAAATAATGCTATCATATAATATGCATGAAAATAAAAATGAAAATAATAATGCATGAACATAGTATATGCTAAATAATATGGTAAACAAACAACTAAATAAAAAGCATAGGATATCATGAAATATTCCAAATCATATAATAAACAATATAACATAACTCAAAATCATAACAATATCATAGAAATTATCATAGCAAAAATCACATATTATATAAAATGCATGAATATGGAAAATGCAATGCATAAAAATGTATTTTTTCCTTTAATTAAGGAAATCCGTATATCTAAAAAGATATCTGGCTACCTTAGGAAAATATGTCAAATTAAATATTCTAAAACCAAAATACTTTGTGACTGTTTGAAAACAATTTTGAAAAGCTTAGATTAAAAATAAAAACTGGGTTAAACCCTTTTTTAAATGGCTCTAATTTCCTAAGTTTAAAATCCCGGACTTGACCACCCTTAACCCGAGAGTTAAAAAATCATTTTTAGAGTTTAAAAAGGCTTAGAAACTACCCTAAGTCAATATCTAACCTTCCTAATCAGCCCCCTCTAAGTAACTTAACCAAAACAAAAAAATGATTTTTCTTTAAATTCAATTCTGACTCCACTGTCCAGTTTTAAGCCACAATTTTTTACCCTATTTTTAAAAATTCAAAAAATTCTAAAACAAATACTGGAGACTCAGGACATGTAAAAATACACGGGAAAAAATTTTCTTAATTTTTTGATTAAAGATGAACTCCCAGAAAAATCGGAAAAGTACGAGTACTGGGTGAAAAAACTGTTTTGCCAAAATACATTTTTGCCTTTGATAAAATCATTCAAAAATCAATGTAAAAATATTTAAGACTCACAAAATGACTCATAAACAGTAGCTAGGGCTTTTTGAAAGTTAGATAAAAATTGGCTACGTAAAAAAATCACAAAGGTAGAATAATCAATTTGACAAACTTTAATTTTCCACAAGTGTGCTCAAGAGAGCATGACTTTGAACCATTAATTGGCTCAAGTCATTATTCAAGTGGCATGAACATGAAATGCATGAAAAAATTACAGCAACATAGTGCATGAAATTATCACTCCTCAAATTCAGGGCATATGACCGGCCAGAGACAAGGTATGCCCCTGCCTCCGAAGCCTGAATATACCCACGAAACCAAATCAAACAAAATTTCGGCATAATCTCGCCCTACATAGGGGTTTGCCGCTCAGTCATCAACATTTGCAATGTAATAATCATCAACACATGACATCTCAGTTTGGACACCTCCGATAGGGAGTAACCAAGATGCCCCGCAGCAAACTCAACCTTTATAACATCTTATATACACACATACAGTCATATTATATCATAATGGCATAAGCATCACCAGATCATACTAGGCCTCCGTGGCCGTTATACATCATACATGACTTAGATACACCAGTTTACAAAATATAAAGTACATATACATCATACACAAAATACGTAGGACCCATGATACCCTAGTGACCGCAAAATGTATCCCACCATCGCCACTGCTTACCATGTCCTGGGTCAATCCGCTTACCACAATTATACGAGCGGTTAGCTATCCGAAACCTGGGAAAAGCTGAGTCTATTAAGATCTGAAAAAGAATGAAAATAAACGGAGTAAGTCGAAAGACTCAGTGAGCATAAGGTTACTAGGAAGAGTACTTGGAAGTTTTGTATTTCATTTCTTAACTATTAAAGCATAAACATGACATATCAAGTATGACTAATTAACCGAAAAGTAATATTTAAAAATTATTCCGGGACTTATAAAAATTATTTGTCCCTTCTGAGTGCTGAATATAAATAGGCCATTGGCCAGCCAAAATCGGTAGCCAAAAATATTTTACAATCGATTTTACGTGTATACCTCTATAATTATCATTTAGAAAATTTTCATGACTATAACATCAAAACATCCTGGACTTATACCAGTCCGTAATATTTGTCATTCCGGACTATCTTGTCCATATCATCCCGGACTTATCCTATCCGTATCATCCGGACTCATCCTGTTCGTACCATCCCGGATTCATCCTGTTCGTACAAAATAGCATCCCGGACATCACCCTGTCCGTAAAGCAATAGCATCCCGGACATCACCTGTCCGTACAACAATAGCATCCCGGACATCACCCTGTCCGTAAAACAATAGAATCCCGGACGTTTCCCTGTCCGTACAATAATAGCATCCCGGACATCACCCTGTCCGTAAAACAATAGCATCCCGGACATGTAAAACAATAGCATCCCGGACATCACCCTGTCCGTAAAACAATAGAATCCCAGATGTTACCCTGTCCATACAATAATAGCATGATATATTAAATTTGTTTATCTTATTAAATGATTTATATAATATGCTAGGTAACAACTTCTACACTAACATATTTCTGCTTATGTTTACAAGCATTACAATTTCACTTAGACATTTTATCAAACAACTTGTGTGCATAACATTTAATCTACAATGTCTAACTATCCTTAAATACTCAACCATCCTATACAATATTATTCATCAACCAATTTCATAAATTAGCAACCATAATGCCTCAAACACAATTCCATACTATTTTTTCATTAATCCGACAAGTACAACCATAATCTACCTTGTTATGACATCTTAATTAAGAATATCTGAGCATTTCATATAGCTCACAATCATTATCATTCAACTCTACAATACTTACCTCATGTAACCATATTAACACTACACTTACGCCATTAATCCGCGTAAGGTGTAAAACTTACCATTTCCGTGATCCGAGCAATCTTTCGTGTTTCAGTATCCGTATCAATCAACAATGCATATAAAACAACAACTACCTCCTAAATTAACCTAAATACTCACAGTGTTATTTCGAGTGTTAAAGCGGCACTTTCGTGACATTATCGCGATCCCAGGCGAACTCCACGATACGGGTACCTACGACATCGTCAAGATATTCTGTAAATATTTTGCAACTACGGGACACTCAAATTCCCATTATTTATAATAGTTAGCTGATATCCAAAAATTTTCAGCTTAAAAATTTTTTACAAATAAATTTTTACACTTAGCTCGGATTAAAATTTGGAGCAACAATCAACTAGAAAGTTGCTCACACGATGACAGCAAAGCTAACGGTGGCCTCGAACAACCAAGGAAGATGGTGGCACCACCTCATGGGCAAGCTAGGGTTTCGGCCAAACTCGTTTTAGCCTTTAAAGTTTGATTCAAAGCTATCTGATACTAATTTATGGTTTAAGGAGGCAGAGGAACACCTCCCGTGGCGAAAAAAATGGTGGCAACATGGTGGTTCACCACCACCAATTTTTAGCCCAAATGGTTTCTCATAGCTAAAGGCAAAATCTTCAAAATATAACAACAAAATCAAGCTTAGAACATGAAGTTACCTTTGGGTTTGTGAAATCTTTGAAAATTTTGGTGATCTGCCTAGTAAACGGAGGAGAGAGAAAGCTTGGAAGCAAGCTTCCATGGCTTCCCTTCTTTCTTTCTCATTTTTCTGGTTCCTCATGTGAAATTGGGGGTGGAGAAGTCTTATTTTCAGACTTAATAAGTGGACCATGGTCAAATGACCATTTTGCCCCTATTTTGTCTTTTAGTACCTTAGCAGGCCAACATGAAATTTTAACGTTCGGAAGTCCGTTTTTCACTTTTCTTGACACGGATATGTTCCAAATATGATAATATACTGATCTTCATGTTCGGATAATTTTTTTGATATCCTGAAACCCAAATCCGGGCCTCGGAGCGCCAACGGATCAATATTTTGACTTTTTCGGTTTTAACTCCGATTTTTGTTCTGATTTCACCAGTAGCTTGCTAACATCATTTTATGTCTATATTAATCTATTGATCCATTTAAAATCTTTTTTCGGACCTTCGCGCGGTCAGCTTTCGGTTTTTATTCCTTTAGGTTACTTAAGGACTAATCCGATTTCAACTCCGTTTTTTATTTTTTCTTGTCATATTCATAATCCTCATATGTTATAACATATGTTAATGTGTTCGGATTAGTTTCAAAAAATCTCGAACCATGTTTTTACGGAAATTTACGCCAGCGTCACTAAATGTCGAATTAGACGATTTTAGCTATCGGATTTGATTTTAATGTCCAATTTTTGATCAAACATCATATTATGATCCTATATGATAACTTTGTCCATTGGTACCATTTACGGACTAAAAACAAAATTTTAGGTAAAATTACCGAAATACCCCTGTTCACATTTTACCGGTTTTTTTGCTGATTCATGTTCTAACACTCCCAAATAATGTTATATCACATATCAACACTATGTGAAGATAAATTATCACATTTTACGGACTTTTCCCTATCCTGACTTTTCGTCAATTTGGGGTTAAATCACTTAATCACTCGATTAAACCCCCAACTCTACCATTTATCAACAACATGTGTACCACATGGTAGCCCATCCTTTCTATAGGCATTTCAAAGTTTAACCTCGAGCCATCCGCTTGTTATAATTGTCTCGAATTGATCTCGTACTTACGAGGGTATTACAATTCTTCCCCCCTTAATAAAATTCGTCCTTGAATTTTGCATAAAGTCAACTTATATAAAAGTACAAGTACTATCTTTGGCTGTATCACATGAAAATCGTCTCACTTGAATCTCCACATCATAAGTACATGAAACACAGAGTGTACACCACTCATCTCAGGTGATAGGTCTCACTGAATATCTGAAATGGTCCGATATACCTTGGACTCAGCATGGCCCATCCGCCAAAGCTCATAACACTCTTGAAAGGTTAAACTTTCATGAATACTTTGTCATATGCTATTGGCATACAACTTCTGCCTACTCTAGCAGTTACTAACATATCTTTGATTAACTACACCTTTTTCTAGGTGTACCGTACCATATCTGAACTGAACAACTGATATCCCCTTGTCTTAAATTAACTGACAGGATATTGGCACATCCGCCCATACAATGTCTCGGTCCTAGTTTTGCAATGATCAACAATAAACAAACTCAGATCGTAATCCCAATTAGTCAATAAGATAAGCCCAAAACTAGACCGAAATACCAGAAAAGGTATCATCTGCATACTGTACTGAAAACAGTTAATATATACAAACTCAATCAATGATAGGTATCGATCCCGATTCTCCTCGGAATCTAGTATATTAACACATAATATGTCCTCAAGGACTGTTCATCTGTTTGTAAATGAAATACTGTACTAAATCGCAATTGTATTTCAGAAGCTACCTAGAATAATCTCCAGAATTTAACTGTAAACTTGATGTCTCAATCAAGTACAATAAACACGAAAACTTCACAAAGACCTAATCTGGTTTAAATGGAGTCTAGCACACTGACTTATGTTATACGTAATTTTACCTGGAATCAAGTGTGCTAATTTAGTCTGTCTATCGACAATCACTCAAATAACATCACATTCCTTGCCTACCTTAGGCAAGCCTAAATCTAGGCCCCATAATGACTTTATCTCAATCCCATTAATATGTATTCAACTTTATAACCTATTTGAATCTCATTATTGTATATTAAACTCTGTAGCATTATTGTTGGCTTCTTATGCTCAGCTTAAACCTGCTAGCACAGTAAACATTTAATCACCACTCCGTAACAATGTATTCCATACTCTGTCACTATTAGAACTATTTAAACTCACGATAAATCATAACTTTATTGAGGTACAACACATAAGAAAAATTGGGTGCCAATTCGAGGATTTTACCTCGAACACCTTCTATCTCGAGGACTAATAATCGATTATATAAATGGGGGGTTTTCCTTACTATTAACTATCAGTAATATTTTAAAACATTGCCACAATATTGGCTTTATCCAATGATAGAAAAATAATACACTCATAGTCTTTTAATATTTCCAAAATCAATCCTGTTGCAATCAATTTTTTTTTCCTCTGATCACACTACACTTTCGCTGCATAGCTCTGACTCATTCTTTCAACTATACATGCTTAATAAATAACATTGTGTCTCGTATGTTTACTACATTCGTTCAATAAACCATTCATTTATACCATATCAATAGATGTAACTTCAGACCAACACTATCATCAAATTATACTCAAGTACACCGAGTCCCGTATACTAAAGAATTTTAGACAAAGTCTATAGTATCTGCATAAATTTGCATACAATTTGCGATATCAACACACGTCCCGGGCATAGCCCGTAATACCATTAAACATTTTGAATACAATCCAAATATTAAATAGCCAGTACTAGGGCAATATGTCTCAATCACGTACAATAACCAAAAAAACTCCATATTTCACATAGTCGCGAGATTAATGTAATAATTCAAGATCAAATCCCTCGCATCTAGTTCCACGTGCTAGCACATAACCCGGACAAAGTTCGTGTGGTGATGATCTGCTAGGCATAGCCCCTCAAGTAATCTAAGATATATGATGATCTCCGCCTGTTAAGGCCCATCATCTTAAACTCAGGAATTAGTGCAAGAATGAAATCTCAAAACTCCCTGGTGCACTGGGAAAACATAAACATCCACATCCGTATATTTATCCGTCTAGATTACCACTAGGCAACAACAACCATATAATCAATATAACCCACTTAGAAACTATACTAGTCTATCATGACTATACCATCAGTTTTATCTGCCTAGGTACGCTAATAGGCTAGCCACAATAAATATACATCAATCTTACGACATTGGCATCCATGCTAAATCATATTCTTATCTTGGTTATTTAGGATCTTCCAAGGCTATATATTTTCATTCAAGCATTAAACCAAAAACCTTGTAGGCATAAAAATCGCCTTCCTCCTAGGCATTTTCACAAGCACCTTGTATGTGATTTATAATCCAACTTAAAATATATCCTTTAGCACTCAAATATTACCCAGCCTACAAGTTCAGTTTAATATCCAACCACCACCATTCACAACATCCTCAACATCAATATCAAATCTCGGAACTTGGTCAAAATAGTTCAAATTTTCTTGAAATACAACTCAATATATAGTGCTCAAATTAAATGAAATCAGTTTGCCAAAACCAAACTAAAGTTATACCTGTCACCATGGCAGTAGATGCAAAATCACGGGCTTGTCCTCTATTGCCCATAGTATGTTCTCTGCCTACAGACTGTTGTTCCCTACCCTAGGAACCCTGACCTGTCTGTAATGTTACTAACCCTACTGATTGCCCCGGATATGCTATAGCTGGATGTGGAGCTCGCACTGATGGGGATGAACCTGGACCTAATGGGCAATCTCTCCTGAAATGCCCTGGCTTGCCACATCTATAACATACACCAGTCGATCTCCTCCTCCGACTACAGACTTCTCTATCCCTCAACATCCATGATTTAAGGGTTGTTCTAAATCTTAGTCCATATGGCCTTGTTTGCCTAGATGTTTGTCTTTCATATCTCACTCTCTCTCATGACCTATCCTCGAATCGTCTTAACCTCTCGTATTCGTGAATTCCTAAATCCCTTTCATTTTCTGGTAAAAATTCTCGAAGAAGCTCAACACTAAATTCTGACCACTCGAGGGGAGGGTCACCAATCCGCCTTATGGCTACTAAAGAGATATACCATGCATGCCCTACCATACAGCTGAAATCTCACTAATTGTATGGCTCTAGTCAGCGAGCACCCTAAGCCTACACACCGTTGGCCGCACTCTTCTAAAAACCTTTTAGGATCAAAATCAGATTCCACCCCTGCAAAACTAGGTGGTAACGTTCCTCCAAAGTAGGTAAGGTTATATGCTGATAGGGTGTATGTTGTCCCAACAACAACTCATTACTAACAACACCTGGTTGAAGGAATTTGGTCGAACAATCGTGGCTGTCATTGTTCTATCACCAGCCCTACCAGGGCCTGAATATATTAATATGTTTTGTTTACCATATCCAACAACTATTCATATATGTCGTCATCTAATACTACTCCAGCAATCCTATCTATTTCCCTAGTAGCAGACCTACTACTATCCTCACTCTAGCCTCTAACCTCAGGGCCAATAAAAATATTATCCAGGACCTTAGGCTCTCGGTCCCCCAATACGTCTCTATATCTATGAGATCGTGATCATGACAGCATTGTATTTAGAAAATAAATATACTGTCAGTAATTCCACAATATTCTCGACACAATTCTATATGTACTAGCTGGTTTATAGATTACCCGACGTAACCGCATGTGACGATGGACATCTGTAGGGGCAGTACACTACTTACCGATACCCTAAGATTACCTGTAAGCAATGCACTACTACCCTACCCTTTTTTCAGTCACTGACCTCTAGACCATGCTCTGATACCACTTTTGTCACACCCCAAATTCAGGGCATGTGACCGGCCAGAGACAAGGTATGCCCCTGCCTCCGAAGCCTGAATATACCCACGAAACCAAATCAAACAAAATTTCGGCATAATCTCGACCTACATAGGGGTTTGCCGCTCAGTCATCAACATTTGCAATGTAATAATCATCAACACATGACATCTCGGTTTGGACACCTCTGATAGGGAGTAACCAAGATGCCCCGCAGCAGACTCAACCTTTATAACATCTTATATACACACATACAGTCATATTATATCATAATGGCATAAGCATCACCAGATCATACTAGGCTTTCATGGCTGTTATACATCATACATGACTTAGATACACCAGATATGAAGTACATATACATCATACACAAAATGCGTAGGACCCATGATACCCTAGTGACCGCAAAATGTATCCCACCATCGCTACTGCTTACCATGTCCTGGGTCAATCCGCTTGCCACAATTATACGAGCGGCTAGCTATCTGAAACCTGGGAAAAGCTGGGTCTATTAAGATCTGAAAAATAATGAAAATAAATGGAGTGAGTCGAAAGACTCAGTGAGCATAAGGTTACTAGGAAGAGTACTTGGAAGTTTTTTATTTCATTTCTTAACTATTAAAGCATAAACATGACATATCAAGTATGACTAATTAACCGAAAAGTAATATTTAAAAATTATTCCGGGACTTATAAAAATTATTTGTCCCTTATGAAATCTTCTATGCTGAGTGATGAATATAAATAGGCCATTGGCCAGCCAAAATCGGTAGCCAAAAATATTTTACAATCGATTTTACGTGTATACCTCTATAATTATCATTTAGAAAATTTTCATGACTATAACATCAAAACATCCTGGACTTATACCAGTCCGTAATATTTGTCATTCCGGACTATCTTGTCGATATCATCCCGAACTCATCCTGTCCGTATCATCCCGGACTCATCCTGTTCGTACCATCCCGGACTCATCCTGTCCGTACAAAATAGCATCCCGGGCATCACTTGTCCGTAAAACAATAGCATCCCGGACATCACCATGTCCGTACAACAATAGCATCCCGGACATCACCCTGTCCGTAAAACAATCGAATCCCGGACGTTACCCTATCCATACAAAAATAGCATCCCGAACATCACCCTATCCGTAAAACAATAGCATCCCGGACATCACCCTGTCCATAAAACAATAGCATCCCGAACATAACCCTGTCCGTAAAACAATAGCATCCCGGACATCACCTGTCCGTAAAACAATAGAATCCCGGACGTTACCCTGTCCGTACAATTGATAACTCGTATAATTATATAGTTTTTAGTTATGTTTTATTATTGTTTTGTGTCAAATACGAGTTATTATTGCTTAGTCTAATTGTGTTTATGATCTTTTATATTTTTATGTAATTTGGTGTTTTTTTACGAGTTTCTTTGAGTGATTTCAGATTACTAGGTTAAATCAACAATTAAGGGCAAATTCAGTTCAGTTCCAGTTCCGACACCTTTTGCCATATCAGCTATATCTGGAGTTTCACTGAAGCAATAAGGCTGAAATTTTAACCGTGCAAATTTAAGAGGCATATCTAACTTTTTCATTTTTTACACTTCTTGAAACGGAGTCGTTTTCCCTAGCGAAATCGACCATCAAGTTGGCTGATGTGCAATGATGTCTTTGCTGACAAGTTTTGGTATTTTGACCATATCTTCTGATCCACATCAGCAAATGAGCTGATTCTAACGGCTATGGATCACCGACTGATAGGGGAACATTTTTCTAGAAGACCATTTGATCAGATCAAGCCTCCAATATTGACAAAATCGACCATCAAGCTGGCTGATCAAAATTGTAATACAATATGACGAAAATTGTTAGAAAAATGCACCCACCTATTATACCTAGCTTTGAAATTTATAAAGCTTGTCTCTTGTCATTTAGCTCTCCAAAATGTGTATAAATAGAGGGCCTTGGATGATTGTAAGGGATATTGTACATTGGTAGGATATTAGCCATTGTAATAAAATTCTCTAAGTTTTCTTCTTCTTTCTTTTCTCTAGTTTTCTTTTTCTTTATTTTCTTCTTCTTCTTTCTTTCTTTTATTTCCTTCTTAGATTCTCTTTAATTTTATGTTTATGTTTACAATGCCTATGCTAGGCTAAACTTCTATTTGGTTAAGGGTGATTTCAAAGCCCTAGACATGTTTTGTGATTGATTTTCAGATTCTATCTATCATTAATTTTCTATCAAAGTTGCTTATGTTCTTCTACAAGAATTGTTCATGATGTTGTCTTGATTTATTTAGGTGTACAACTAGATAGATCTTGATAAATATCTATTGCTAGTCTAGGAGTCTTGATCCGTGTAATTGTCTTGATTTCCTATTCATAAGTGGCAATTTGTGATTAATGATTATGGTCAAGTTTTCAATAATTGCAAAGTGGAACATAACCTAAGTTGAACAATCCGAGCTTATGTGTTTGTTGCTTAGATCAACCTATCTTCTCATCATAAAGCTGCTATTAAATTGAATTTAGAGAGCTTATTCTAGGTTGTTTAATGGTTAGAGATTAAATAGAGAGCTTGTTCTATTTAACGACAAACTAAGGAAAGATTGGGATAACAGAGCTTGTTGTTATCTACGGTTGTTAACTTTGATAGTTGGTTGATATTGATAGATCTGAAATTGATTCTTAATGATGTCTAGTGGTGGAGAATGAAACCTTAACCATATTTTTCATATTTGATTCTTCTTACTTACTTGTTTTCTTACTTTTCTAGTTTGCTTATTTTTAAAAGTATATTTATTTTTATTGGATGGTTATACCGCCTAATTTGTATATTAACTTTGTTTTATTTTTATTGGCTGGTTATACCGCCTAATTTAGTATATATATTTTTATTGGCTGGTTATACTGCCTAATTTAGTATATATATTTTTATTGGCTGGTTATACCGCCTTGCATCTTATTCTTATTATTTACTTTAGTTTAAATGTGGCTTCAAAAACCCCTTTTCTTTTATTATTTTCTTTGAACGTAAGTTATAAACTAATAACTCATAGATTAAAACCCAATCCCTGAGGACTCGACCCTTGCTAATCATTATACTTACAATTGATCTTTTTAGTGCAAGGTTAAATAAGATACACTCTTTTGGGTGTATCAAATTTTTGGCGCCGTTGCCGGGGATTGTTTTTTTATTTTATTTGTTACTTGGTTTATTCTTATTTTCAGTTCTAATTAGTATTATTTTCTTGTACATACATGTTTTTCTTTTCAAGTTTTGAAAAAAAAAAAAGATGGAATTAAGCAATCTAACACTTGAAGAGTTGGTGGCATACATGAACATGGAGAATCAACAAGCCAATCTCACTTCCTCAGTTCAACAATTGGCCATGGGAGGATGTCAAGGCCATCAATGGTTCCAAGACCAACCGCATGATCATTACTCCAACACTTACCATGAGGGATGGTGGGATCATACTAATTATGGCTACTCGAAAAATTACCAAGAAGTAGATCCTTATGCCAATTACACTCATCCATCTAGCTGCAATCAATCATGGTCTCAAGAACCATATCTTTTTCAACCACCACATATGACTCAAAACTCAGGTACTTCTTTAGAAGATCTTGTATATTCTCTTGTTACTGATACTTTGCAATTTCAACAGGAAACAAGGGCAAGCATCCAGAGTTTGGAAAGGCAAATGAGCCTATTGGCTAGTAGTACGGTGGAATTAGTAGCAGAAAGATCTCTAGCACTCCCTTCCCAAACGGTGATTAACCCAAAGGAGAATGCTACTATTGTGACCTTGAGAAATGAGGAACAAGATGAGGATGAGACAAAACCAAAGATGGATTCACTTCTTGAGGATAATGAAGCCACCATTCAAATTGAGAGTACTTTGACACCTCAGGTAGCTTTTAAGGTTCTTATTTCTACTAATGTTCCTTCTCCACTTTTTCCTAGCAGATTTGCAAAGTCCAAAAAGGAGGAACATGAACAACAATTTTTGGAAACCTTAAACAGCTTGCTTGTGGATGCCATTAGACAAGTACCAAGATATGCACAATTCCTCAAAGAGCTATACCCCACCAAGAATGATGAAATAATACGTGTGGGGGAGAAGGCATTGGCTGTTTTGCAAAGAAAACTTCCTCCAAAACGCAAAAATCCGAGAAGTTTCATGTCTAAGCCAAAAGATCCTAAAAAGCCAAGAAGGGGAATTGGCTAGGCTGAAAACAATCAATCAAGTGCTAATTGGGGGAGACAGCCTAATTAGTGAAAGCATTGCCAAACTGCCATCCTCAGATTTGCTCTCTTTTTCTTTATCTTTTTCTTATGTTTCTTTGCTAATTGTGTTTAGTGTTTCTAAGTTCATTTAGGCTGCATAAGTTTATTTTGTTTATTAGTTCTTTTCACTTACACATGATTCTTTCATTTGGGATTAATAGCATTACATTAATGACAATGTAAGAATTATGTGTGGGGGGAAGAATTTAGGATTTTATTTAGAGTGTTTTGTTTTTGAGTCTTTTATGTTGTTTTTCTTTCTGATCCTTGTTTTGAAAATAACTAGATGTAAATATAATTTTTTTAACCCCGGTTAAATGGCGGATAACGGTACTCCGTGATTATTTAAGTCAGTTCCATCAGCTACCAACAAAACTGATATTGTATATAAATTTCTCTTTCAATTTCTCTTTCATTTTTTTTTCAGGATGGATGATATTCTCACACGATTGTAGAAACGATTTCCTCCTTTTCCTCGAAATATTTTACTGAAGCTTTACCAAGTTCGATTTGAAAGATTAAGAATGCTTATGCACAAAGGGATTCCTGAAGACATACGTTGGATAATTGAAGCCAAGGTACGTGAAGATGAATATCTTCCTGCTTTGGATTTACCAGGTACAGGTAGAAGCACTTTTGCAAAGAAGCGACGAGCAAAGCGCATGAGTTCAAATTGCCACAAATGTGCACGATGGACGTGTAATGGTAAATGTCGTTATATTGGGATTCCGTCCTCTAATCGAGATGATAAAATTGAATTCATTAAGGATGGACTGAGTAAGGAGAATTTGGGTAATATCCAACTTTCTCTTGAGACGCATCCTAGTGGAGACGTACAAAGAGAAATTCTTGATTTATGGCCGCAATTCCAAAGGGAATGGCAACATCTTGGGAATCTGATGTTAAAAGACCCTGTTTGCCAGCTTGTAAGAAAACTGGATGGGAAGCATATCCTTGACTCATAGAAGGCGTTTAAGCCGTTTCTGGACGTAAAACCAGAGGACAACTACAATAAATGACTTCTCAGCTTTTGGTTTGATTTGCAATAACTTTATTTCGGTTTAATTTACGTGTTGTTCGATTTGTGTAATTATTCTCATTTTTTTTATTGGTCTTTTACGGTTGATTTTTCTTCTCTTTTTGATTTTCTTCCTGAAATCACGCAAAAATCTTTTGTTAGGTTAACATTTTCTTCTGACAGGTCAAATACACTTTCGGCGACATTATTACTCTTGTCTTATTCACTACTCAGTCCTCTATATATTACACCATGTACTCATTCTCTTTCAGGCACTCGAAAAAAAAAATGGAAAGTACTTCGTCCCAGCGCATTAAAAAAATTTGTGTCTTTGGAGGTGCTTATCCAGGGAAAAATAACATATTTGCTGATGAAGCCATAAGAGTTGGAGTAATACTTGCCCAACAAAAGATCCAGTTGATTTATGGAGGTGGTAGTACGGGTTTAATGGGAGCAGTCGCTACAGCAGCACACGCCGGAGGAAGTCCAGTTCTAGGAATCGTGCCAAAACTATTCACAGATTTTTGTGGACCTACCTTGGGTAAGGAAATACAAGTCTGGAGTATCCCTGAACGGATAACAATCATGTACCATTCTGCCGATGCATTCATTGCTTTACCAGGAGGTCTGGGTACATTGGAAGAAATAGCTTGCGTTGCTTCTTGGCCATCTTTGGTCACAAATAAGAAACCCATTGGTTTGCTTAATATTAATGGTTATTTTAGTAATTTGCTTTCATATTTAGATAATGCTGTGGAAAATGGATTCATGTTTTTAGAGGCAAGGAGAACCATAATTTCTGCTACAACCATTGAAGATTTACTCAAAAAGCTCCAAGCTTATGAGTGTTTATCTGCTACGGTTGTTTCGCAAACGCTCGGAAAAAGAAAAAGAGATATGGACGAGCAAGGAGTGGATTGCACTTTGTCTTTGTGAAAATTTCTAACATTTTGCTTGTTGTGTCTCAGTTATAATAAGTGGTTAGCAACCTCTGCAGGTAATATCTCCTAAATTCTACCTTTAAAATTTGACATTGGGGACAATTTCATATTTTAGTAGGGGGTAAGGGACATATTTTGCTAATTTAAAAAAAAAAATTTGTTGTGTTTTAAGACATTTAGAAGTATTCATTCTGAACAAGGTCTGAGTAAGGGAGACTTGAGACATACCTTGTCAGTTTGATTTAATCTTCTTCTTCAAAAAAAAAAAAAAAAACATGTTTAGACTTAGTGTGTTTTTAGTGTGTTTTAGTTACTTTCAATACTATGATTAGATATGAATTGCATAAGTCTAAAACAGATTTATTAGTGAGAAGATTTTCATGAGAATTGAGCTTGATATCAACCTTTTTATGAGCCAATGTTAATATGATATGTTGATTGAGAAAGAAGCATGTTTAGACTTAATCTGACTTGTATAATCATCCTTGTGAGTTTTTGACCCTATAATGATTGATGCATTATATAAATCAATCTAATTTCTTTCTTGAGTGCTCTTATGATTACATGATTCTCTAGAACTTGCTTTAGACCTTGTTGAGACTATATTGATGCATGTGACAACATGAATATGATAGAGGCATTAGGATTTTTAGCCAGGGCTAAACAGCCATCCCTTATTGATGTTCCAAGAGAACACACCCTTAGTGAACCAATTTGAGCCTACATTGAATAAGCTATCTCTTTGGTAACCATAACTTGTCCCTAACCTAAATATACTTATATCCTTACCTTTGTTCCAAAGATGAATTAGCATGTTTTGAGACAAGTTGCAAAGACAAGGAAGATCTATTGAAAATTTGGGTTAGAAACAAGAAATAAGTGTGGGGGGGGGAAAGAAAAGAAAAGTCAAGAGAAAAAAAAAAGAAATGGAATACTGGCAAATACATTCCTATGTAAAAAAAAAAATATGAATCATCTCTTGAATTTGGGGAAAAAGAAAAAGATGTTACAAAGTTGTTTAGAATGAAGAAAAGGCCCAACATGAATATCCGGCCTAGGTGACTATGTACTTGTAAAGAGTTTTGAGAAGTTTCTTTGTATGATCTTATTATGTCTCTAAACTTTATGAACTCTTTGGAACCTTTGTGATATCTTTATCCTTTTGTTCTTCAATCACATTACAAACCCCTTGGCCCCATTACAACCTTGATTAAAGACCTCTTGATTCATGAAGTTGTATGATCTAAATAGTGGAGAATAGGTGGACAAGCAAGAATATGGTAGAACTGTTTTCATGAGATTGATTGAGTGTAAACACTTTACCACTACTTTAAAGAATGAAAATCATGAGAGTATCCCATGTGAGTAGTTGAGATTAAGTTTGAATATGCACTATTTTGATTGAAATATGTTATGTTAATATTGGCTTAACTCAAACAATTTACATTCAAGCATGATTTTTTGTGAAATTCTTTAAGCTATTGATTAGTTTATAAGACTTGTTCAAAGATTGTCTCTAATGTGTATTGAAAGGATTAGGAGTAAATATTTTTAGTATATGTAGTTTATTTATATTTTAGTTTTTCAATGTTTGTGGGTATCGTTCTAGTAAACCCTCACGAGACTAAACTCGTCCACTAGGGACACCTAGGGGTTTAAAGGCTTGTGTCACATGCTAAGTGCCACCGTGATTTCCTACGAAAGTGGATTACATTAGATTTTCTTATTTTATTTTTATTTGTTTTTGCTCGAGGACTAGCAACAATCTAAGTGTGGGGGTGTGATAACTCGTATAATTATATAGTTTTTAGTTATGTTTTATTATTGTTTTGTGTCAAATACGAGTTATTATTGCTTAGTCTAATTGTGTTTATGATCTTTTATATTTTTATGTAATTTGGTGTTTTTTTACGAGTTTCTTTGAGTGATTTCAGATTACTAGGTTAAATCAACAATTAAGGGCAAATTCAGTTCAGTTCCAGTTCCGACACCTTTTTCCATATCAGCTATATCTGGAGTTTCACTAAAGCAATAAGGCTGAAATTTTAACCGTGCAAATTTAAGAGGCATATCTAACTTTTTCATGTTTTACACTTCTTGAAATGGAGTCGTTTTCCCTAGCGAAATCGACCATCAAGTTCGCTGATGTGCAATGACGTCTGTGCTGACAAGTTTTGGTATTTTGACCATATCTTCTGATCCACATCAGCAAATGAGCTGATTTCCACGGCTATGGATCACCGACTGATAGGGGAACATTTTTCTAGAAGACCATTTGATCAGATCAAGCTTCCAATATTGACAAAATCGACCATCAAGCTGGCTGATCAAAATTGTAATACAATATGACGAAAATTGTTAGAAAAATGCACCCACCTATTATACCTACCTTTGAAATTTATAAAGCTTGTCTCTTGTCATTTAGCTCTCCAAAATGTGTATAAATAGAGGGCCTTGGATGATTGTAAGGGATATTGTACATTGGTAGGATATTAGCCATTGTAATAAAATTCTCTAAGTTTTCTTCTTCTTTCTTTTCTCTAGTTTTCTTTTTCTTTATTTTCTTCTTCTTCTTTCTTTCTTTTATTTCCTTCTTAGATTCTCTTTAATTTTATGTTTATGTTTACAATGCCTATGCTAGGCTAAACTTCTATTTGGTTAAGGATGATTTCAAAGCCCTAGACATGTTTTGTGATTGATTTTCAGATTCTATCTATCATTAATTTTCTATCAAAGTTGCTTATGTTCTTCTACAAGAATTGTTCATGATGTTGTCTTGATTTATTTAGGTGTACAACTAGATAGATCTTGATAATTATCTATTGCTAGTCTAGGAGTCTTGATCCGTGTAATTGTCTTGATTTCCTATTCATAAGTGGCAATTTGTGATTAATGATTATGGTCAAGTTTTCAATAATTGCAAAGTGGAACATAACCTAAGTTGAACAATCCGAGCTTATGTGTTTGTTGCTTAGATTAACCTATCCTTCTCATCATAAAGCTGCCATTAAATTGAATTTAGAGAGCTTATTCTAGGTTGTTTAATGGTTAGAGATTAAATAGAGAGCTTGTTCTATTTAACGACAAACTAAGGAAAGATTGGGATAATAGAGCTTGTTGTTATCTACGGTTGTTAACTTTGATAGTTGGTTGATATTGATAGATCTGAAATTGATTCTTAATGATGTCTAGTGGTGGAGAATGAAACCTTAACCATATTTTTCATATTTGATTCTTCTTACTTACTTGTTTTCTTACTTTTCTAGTTTGCTTATTTTTAAAAGTATATTTATTTTTATTGGCTGGTTATACCGCCTAATTTAGTATATATATTTTTATTGGCTGGTTATACTGCCTAATTTAGTATATATATTTTTATTGGCTGGTTATACCGCCTTGCATCTTATTCTTATTATTTACTTTAGTTTAAATCTGGCTTCAAAAACCCCTTTTCTTTTATTATTTTCTTTGAACGTAAGTTATAAACTAATAACTCATAGATTAAAACCCAATCCCTGAGGACTCGACCCTTGCTAATCATTATACTTACAATTGATCTTTTTAGTGCAAGGTTAAATAAGATACACTCTTTTGGGTGCATCAACAATAATAGCATGATATATTAAAATTTTTTATCTTATTAAATGATTTATATAATATGCTAGGTAACAGCTTCTACACTAACATATTTCTGCTTATGTTTACAAGCATTACAATTTCACTTAGACATTTTATCAAACAACTTGTGTGCATAACATTTAATCTGCAATGTCTAACTATCCTTAAATACTCAACCATCCTATACAATATTATTCATCAACCAATTTCATAAATTAGCAACCATAATGCCTCAAACACAATTCCATACAATTTTTTCATTAATCCGACAAGTACAACCATAATCTACCTTGTTATGACATCTTAATTAAGAATATCTAAGCATTTCATATAACTCACAATCATTATCATTCAACTCTACAATACTTACCTCATGTGACCATATTAACACTACACTTACGCCATTAATCCGCGTAAGGTTTAAAACTTACCGTTTCCGTGATCCGAGCAATCTTTCGTGTTTTAGTATCGATATCAATCAACAATGCATATAAAACAACAACTACCTCCTAAATTAACCTAAATACTCATAGTGTTATTTCGAGTATTAAAGCGGCAATTTCGTGACTTTGTCGCGATCCCAGGCAAACTCCACGATACGGGTACCTACGACATCGTCAAGCTATTCTGTAAATATTTTACAACTACGGGACACTCAAAATCCCATTATTTATAATAGTTAGCTGATATCCAAAAATTTTCAGCTTAAAAATTTTTTACAAATAAATTTTTACACTTAGCTTGGATTAAAATTTGGAGCAACAATCAACTAGAAAGTTGCTCACAAGATGACAGCAAAGCTAACGATGGCCTCGAACAACCAAAAAAGATGGTGGCACCACCTCATGGGCAAGCTAGGGTTTCGGCCAAACTCGTTTTAGCCTCTAAATTTGTTTCAAAGCTATCCGATACTAATTTATGGTTTAAGGAGGCAGAGGAACACCTCCCGTGGCGAAAAAATGGTGGCATCATGGTGGTTCACCACCACCAATTTTTAGCCCAAATGGTTTCTCATAGCTAAAGGAAAAATCTTCAAAATATAACAACAAAATCAAGCTTAAAACATGAAGTTACCTTTGGGTTTGTGAAATCTTTGAAAATTTTGGTGATCTGCCTAGTAAACGGAGGAGAGAGAAAGCTTGGAAGCAAGCTTCCATGGCTTCCCTTCTTTCTTTCTCATTTTTCTGGTTCCTCACGTGAAATTGGGGGTGGAGAAGTCTGATTTTCAGACTTAATAAGTGGGCCATGGTCAAATGACCATTTTGCCCCTATTTTGTCTTTTAGTACCTTAGCAGGCCAACATGAAATTTTAACGTTCGGAAGCCCGTTTTTCACTTTTCTTGACACGGATATGTTCCAAATATGATAATATACTGATTTGCATGTTCGGATAATTTTTTTGATATCCTGAAACCCAAATCCGGGCCTCGGAGCGCGAACGGTTCAATATTTTGACTTTTTCGGTTTTAACTCCGATTTTTGTTCTGATTTCACCAGTAGCTTGCTAACATTATTTTATGTCTATATTAATCTATGGATCCATTTAAAATCTTTTTCGGACCTTCCCGCGGTCAGTTTTCGGTTTTCATGCCTTTAGGTTACTTAAGAACTAATCCGGTTTCAACTCCGTTTTTTATTTTTCTTGTCATATTCATAATCCTCATATATTATAACATATGTCCATATGTTCGGATTAGTTTCAAAAAATCCCAAACCATGTTTTTAAGGTAATTTACGCCAGCGTCACTAAATGACGAATTAGACGATTTTGGCTATCGGATTTGATTTTAATGTCCAATTTTTTATCTAAACATCATATTATGATCCTATATGATCACTTAATCCATTGGTACCATTTACGGACTAAAAAACAAAATTTTGGGTAAAATTAACAAAATACCCCTGTTCACATTTTACCGATTTTTTTGCCGATTCATGTTCTAACACTCCTAAATAATGTTATATCACATATCAACACTATGTGAAGTTAAATTATTACATTTTACGGGCTTTTCCCTATCCTGACTTTTAGTCAATTTGGGGTTAAATCACTTAATCACTCGATTAAACCCCCCAACTCTACTATTATCACACATGTGTATCACATGGTAGCCCATCCTTTCTATAGGCATTTCAAAGTTTAACCTCGAGCCATCCGCATGATATAATTATCTCGAATTGATCTCGTACTTACGAGGGTATTACAGAAATGCATGAGTTTAAACCTAAATGTCATGAAAAAATGCATGGCATTCATATAGTAACCTAGACCTAAATGAACTTGCATGGCATTTAATGCAACCTAAACCTAAAATGCATGAACATGCATGGAAAATAAACCAAACTTAATAACTAAAATATGCATGGCATTTTCACAAACACAAAGCATGCTTAAACCAAAAACTCAAACAAATATCATGCAAATGCTAACCTATCAACTAACATAGCAAAAATGCACACATGATGCTAGAATATAAGGAGTGGCCGAATGGCCTATGGTTCCTA
Source organism: Fremontodendron californicum (assembly GCA_030761205.1). Taxonomy (NCBI): domain Eukaryota; kingdom Viridiplantae; phylum Streptophyta; class Magnoliopsida; order Malvales; family Malvaceae; genus Fremontodendron; species Fremontodendron californicum. Next base: position 10,981,803 of record JAULJL010000037.1, read on the forward strand.
ACAAGCATGGTATTTTCACAAACACTTGGTATACTTAAACTAAATACTCAATCAAATATCATGCAAATGGAAAACCTACCAACTAACATGGCAAAAATGCAACACACAATGCTAGAATTCAAGGAGTGGCCGAATGGCCTATAGTTTCTAACAAACATAGCATTTTCACAAACACTTGGTATACTAACATGCAAAACCAAATCAAATGTCATGCAAATGCAAAACCTACCAACTAACATGGAAAAAATGCAACACACAATGCAAAACACATGGAGTAGCCGAATAGCCTCAAGCTCCAACAAGCATGGCATTTTCACAAACACTTGATATACTAACATGCTCAACTAAAATATAACACTCAAAACATGCAAACACAAAGTAAAAATACTAAAACCAAACAAGCATTTTCACAAACACTTGATATACTAACATGCTCAACTAAAATATAAAACTCAAATCATGCAAACACCACACAAGCATTTTCACAAACACTTGATATACTAAATCTAAAACATCAACAAATTTAAATATTATGAAAACAGAAAATTAAAAATGCAAGAACATGAAATTTAAATCATAAATGACAACAAACAAAGCAACCAAATAAAATATGACTCAAGTATGAAATAGAATAACACTTCAAACATCAAGATTAAAGAAAATAACAATAATAACATGATAAAATAAACAAAATAGAAACTTTAATAAAGAATGTAGGCCATTTGGCCATGGTGAGAAATTATAAAAAAATTGTAAAAAAAAAAAATTATTTAACAAAGAAATGAAGAAAGAACTTAAGAAGAACAATAAAAAAAAAACATTTATTTAAAAAGGAAACTCACCAAATAGTAATCAAGATAGCAAAAACAAGAACGAAAAATCAAGAAAGTGCAAGGGTTGGTGCTCAAGAGCAACCTCAAGAAGCTATATTTCAAGCTTTATCTCTTCAAACTTTCTTTTCTTTTCTAAACTTTTTCTTTTTGCTTTCAACCAAGGAGAGAAAAACTAAGAAAAACTAAGAGAAATCAGCAAAATGAAAGTCTCCCAATGAAAATTATGAACCCACTATAATGCTGGCCGAACCCCCCTTTAGTGAGCTAGGATGTTGTCATTTTGGTTCTAACCAATTTCCATCAAATGGCTAATAATTCAAGATGAAAAATCATGAAATTACCACCCTTAGATTAGCATGGCATCTATTCATAATTACAGCTATTCAAGAATAATGTTGACACTCTCCCTTGGCCTATATGGCTTAACCACAATGGCTTGATTAAAAAGAATCTCTAACTAACTCTTAATTCTTGGCCATTTGATTGAAAAATTAGAAGCTTCCTCTTTCCTTTCGGCCTTGGTAGGCCAGAACTTCTCTTTTCCAGCCCAAGTCTGATTTTTTGAAAGGCCAAAAGAAGCCTTTTTTGGTTGCTGGGTGAAATGACTGTTTTGCCCCCTGGATGCAAATAAATATCAAATGGACTCCAAATTCAATTTTAATTTTTTAAATACTTCCAAAATAATAAAACATTGAGTTCTGGAAGTTTTCAAAATTATCCGAGTTCGTTTGCTATTTATTTGGATTTTTTTCCAAAAATGCCCTTTTATGGCCCCACATTTTACCATTTTTTAAACGAGCTCCAAATCAAGATTTTTCTTCACCAATCTCTTCCAAATAATTTAAAAGTGTGATCTGTAAGTTTTCATAGTTTTTGGAGCTCATTTGGTAATTTTTCGGGATTTATCGGCTTGAATTACTACATAGGAGGCCCGAGATTTGGCCATTTTGCAAACAAACTCTGAATCAATATATTCTTTCACAAATCTCTTCCAAATAATTTAAAAATGAGATTTACAAAATTTCAGAATTTTTGGAGTCCATTTGCTATTTTTCCGGGATTTATCTTCTTGAATTATTGCATAGGAGGCCCGGGATTTGGCCATTTTATAAACGAACTCCCAATCTCTTCCAAATAATTTAAAAATAATATTTGCAAATTTTTAGAAGATTTGGAGCTCATTTGCTATTTATTCGGGATTTTCCTTCTAGAATTACTACATAAAAAGCCCGGGATTTGGCTATTTTGCAAACGAACTCCGAATCAAGATTTTCCTTTGCCAATCTCTCTCGAACGATTCAAGAATGAGATTTTCAAATTTTCAGAATTTTCGGAGTCCATTTGCTATTTTTCCCAAATTTTCCAATTTTGCCCTTTTGCCTCCGAAACTCGGTTTGGCTCAAAACAAGTCCGATTTTTAGATTTTCTTCAAACTGAGCCTTGGGCCATCCTTTTTTAATCATTCCTCAGCCATTGGGGCTTTGGTCTTACCAAATTGGGCCATCTCTGTGATTCTTCCCAATTTCACCGAAATCCACCAAAAACCTTAATTCTCGGTTTTCTCCCGGATTGACTTTTCTTTCTAATTTTTTTTCAAGTGGCTTCTCCATTACCCGTAGTCAGTGCTTATCTTTCATTTGAAACCTTCAATTTCGACCAATTTGATCGTTTAAGCATTTTTCCCTAAATTTCTCGGATTAGGGTTTTCTTTCTACTGAATCTCCAAATCCCAACTTTCGAACTCCATATCTTTCAATGTAGACCTCGGATTATCAAAATTATTTTGCCATTTTTCAATTGAACTTAAAATCTTGATTTTGAAAGTGGGTTGATTTTTTTAGTAGTTGACTTTCTGGGATTGACTTTTTTGGGGTTGACTTTTTCAAGTTTGACTTTTTATGCTTGCCCTCTTAAACTAAGTCTCGGAGTACCACCTGCAAGATAAAAAAAGTCTTTTTACATTCTGAAACCTTAATTTAGGAAGAAAAAATACCTGTTTTAGTGGTCCGAACAAAATTAGGTGTCTACAGCTGCCCCTCTTTGGCTATTGCTGAGAATCAGGAATCAGGCAAAGATAAACAAATACTAATTTTGTACGGTCAGTGAAATCACATGTGAAGGAAAGGGAAAGGAGTTTCTTTTTCTTTTTCTTTTTTCATTTTTCATTTTTTCCATTTTTTCATTTTTTCATTTCTTTTTTTTTTTTGTTGTAAAAAGCTGTAAACTGAAGATTTTGTCCTTAAATTAAATTCCCTCACTAATCAAGGGTCGACCCGTTTTAAGGAAACGAATTCGATTTGCAAGAAAAGAAATGACCTCGACGATGGTCTCGGGGTCTTAACCTGTCTTGTTCTCAGCTGTGTTTAAAATTCTGGGTATCTCCTCCAGAAGCTTTGGCTATCACCACCAAAGTCTTGCTCATTTTTCAAACTGTAAAACTCTGAATATCTCCATCAGAGGCTTTGGCTATCACCACAAAAGACTTTCTCACTGTTAAAACTGTAAAATTCTGGATATCTCCTCTAGATGCTTTGGCTATCACCACCAAAGGTTTGCTCATTGTAAAATTTGTAAAAATTTTGGGTATCTCCTCCAGAAGCTTCAGCTATCACCACCGAAGACTTTCTCACTGTTTAAAATTTGTAAAAATTCTGAGTAACTTCTCCAGAAGCTTCAACTATCACCATCGAAGACTTTCTCACTGTTTAAAATTTGTAAAAATTATGGGTATCACCTCCAGAAGCTTCAGCTATCACCACCGAAGACTTGTTCATTTTTTAAAACGTGTTAAAATTCTGGGTTCGGCAAGTTCAAAATAAAACCTCGACGGTGGTCTAGGGGCTCGACTCATTTGAAAAGCAGAACGAGTTCGATTATACCTGAAAGCTTCAAGAGATGATGCAAATGCTTCATGATGCAAATGCAAATGTCTTTAATTGATGCAAATGCTTCTTGATGTAGATGCAAATGACTTAGACTACTGCAAATGTCTTTGATGCAAATTGAAATAACTTGATTTGATGCAAATTTTCTTGATGCAGATTCAAATAACTTAAATTGATGCAAATGCTTCTTGATATAGATGCACATGTTGAATAAAATTCTGGGTAACTCCTCCAGAAGAAGATTTCTCATTTTTCAAAATTATAAAACCCTGGATATCTCCACCAGAGGCTTCAGCTATCACTACCGAAGACTTGTTCACTTTTAAAACTATAAAATTCTGGATATCCCCACCAGAAACATTGGCTATCACCACCAAAGGTTTGCTCATTGTAAAATTCTGGGTAACTCCTCCAGAAGCTTTGGCTATCACCACCAAAGACTTGCTCATTGTAAAATTCTTGGTAACTCCTCCAAAAGCTTTGGCTATCACCACCAAAGACTTGCTCATTGTAAAATTCTAGGTAACTCCTCCAGAAGCTTTGAGAAATGATGCAAATGCCCCTACTAATTGTGTTCATGTAACTGGTTTATGAATGGTGTAACTACAATTACCACACAATAATGAAAATGCAATGATTCTAGAAATGATGCAGTTGCTTGAGATGACGCAAATGCGAATTCCATGAAGAATGTAAAGGTAAAATGCAAATGCACATAGAATAATGCCAATGCAAATACCCATGAATGGTGCAAATGCTTGCCGACACTGTGCAGATGCAAAAGCTTGATAAAGAGATGAGTGCTCATGAGTGATGCAAATGCCCCCGATCATTTTATAGACTTTGGATTAGCCTTTCAAATTCATTTTTTCTCTTCAAATCAGAGTATATCTTCAATTCATTTTGGCTATTCTCTTTGCCCCAACAGTTTTCACACTTTCATCAATAGAGATCTGAACTGGGTTCTATTTCTTCTTCTCATATCTGGAAGTCAGGACCTATCCTGGCAGTTCTATACCTTTGGGTTAGAAAAATCCTTGTCTCATGTCAACATCAAAATGGGTATTTCAAAAAAAAATATCTTTATTTGTTTTCTCATTTTGAAAACTTCTGAACAAAAAATATTAACCCCACAATGTGTGATGTACAAATCTTTTGAAGACTGATGATCATTGTTAGAAATTTCTCTAAGTGTTAATCTGGGTTTTCTAACTGGGATTGGCAAGGCTTGTTATAATAAGATTCTGGCTTTTCCAGGAAAACTTCGTGACAAAAATGTATATCCTTACTAGGCTCACAAATGGAACAAGTTTTATAAATCATGAATTCATTGAGAACCAAACAAATTCAACATTCTTTTAGTTTTCATATCAAGGCATTTTGACAAGCGTCAAGATTGGCCGGGATGTTTAAACCGAAAAGTTTAATCTTGGAGAAAAAAAGTTTCAGCTTTTTGAAGACAATCCTTTGAATGAGAATTGACAATTTGGGAGGTTCAAGAATTCTTAAATGTTCCTCGATGACCACTTCTTCAAGATGACCTTCTCTTTTGTGGTATCGACACTAACATAAATGGCATAAAAAATTCCATCTTACTCTAGACCGCCCAATTTTGGGTTTTCACCCTAGAGTCCCATTCAAGGTTTAGGCATAGAGAAGCCCAAAAAAGAGGGGGGAGGGTGTTGGGTCATGTCTAACAATGATCAACAATATTCTCGAGACTGTCCATTATTAAAATTTCCTTAATGCTTGTTTTTACAAATTCAAATTATTGTTAAAACACAACAAACACAAAGCATTTAAAATTCAAAATTCATTTAATTCATGTAGATGTTAACATGAGACAAGTGCTTTCATCATCACAGTGTATAGAACTACATGTGTCAAAAACCTAATATGATTATGCACCATGTTTCTTATGACACTCGGCTTTCCCATCTTCAAAACTTATCGAACCAGCCTTGATGAGATCCCTGACCTTGTACTTCAACGCGGGGCAGTTCGCTGTTGAGTAACCCTGATTGCCAGAATGATAACCACAACACTCATTAGCATCATACCAGCTCGAATAAGGGGGCTTCAGAGGCTCTAATTGCATGGGTGTCACAAGGTGATTCTGGATGAGTTGAGGTAATAGCTCACTATATGTTACAGGAATCGGGTCAACCTGATTTCTTTTTCGCTTTTTATACCCCCTTCGATTATTCCCAAGGGTGTTCGATTGATAGACAGATGTAAATTCTGGTGTAGTTGCAGTTATTGGTTGGTAGGGATAAAAACCTTGAGAGACATTGTTTAGGGTAGATTAAAATGGCTGATACGAGGAGAATTAGGGAGGTGAGGCAAAGCCTTCCACGACTTGGGTATCTTTCTTTTTCTTTCAGATGCCCCATTTTTCTTGATATTGGATGTTCTTTCTCCTTCAATTTTCCCATCCTTGATAGCATTCTCAATCATCTCCCCTGAAATTATAATATCCAAAAAATTCTTCGTGGTGTTGCCGACAAGTCTATCGTAGTATTGGGCCTGTAGTGTATTCACAAAAAGGCCAGTGGTTTCCTTCTGAGTTAAGGGTGGTTGTACTTGGGCGGCCAGGCTCATCCACCGTTGCACATATTCTTTGAAGCTCTCAGTAGCTCTTTTCTTCATATTTTGCAAGGTAAGACGGTCAGGCGCCATGTCGGTCATATGCTTGTACTGGTTTAGAAAAACCCTAGCCAGGTCATTCCAAGAGCGAATCTGATCCTTGCTCAACTGACTATACAACCTAATTGTGGATCCGCTTGAGGCTATCCTGAAAGTAGTGAATCAAAAGCTTATCATTATCTATATGACTTGTCATCTTCCGGCAAAACATAGTGATGTGGGCTGACGGATCGATCGTCCCGTCATATATCACAAAGTCAGGGATCTTGAACTTAGGAGGAATGACTAAATCGAGGACCAAACATCGTTCTTTCGCATCTAAACTCCCAAATACATCTGTACTTTCTACTGCCCGGAGCCTTTCATCTAACAACTGATATTTCCCTTGGGAATCTGCCAACTCAACCTCATTTACTGCCACCATTTTCAACTTTGCCTGTTCAGCTGGATCATCTGAGTTTAGGACATTGACGGGGTTAACTGTGTTCTGGGCATCAATCATTACGACCTAATTCTGACCCTTTTGTGCTTCTAACCCTTTCCTGGCGACAAAGTTTTCAGTGTATCCTTTTCCTTTGATTACGGCGGACATCAGGTCCATCAATTTAGTCATCTGATCCTTAGATTCTGCTTGAGACTTTGCTAGTTGTTCTCGCAATTCTTCTGTACCTTTTCCATTCTTTCCATTCGGGCAACTTGTTCATCCTCCATAGCACTAGCCTGTATTAAAAGGGTACTCAGTACTTCTTATACCTCTGATTTGAAATGGAAATTCTTTCAAAGACTCCTAAAGCCAAGCCAACTTCTGTTTTATTTTCCCCAAATGTATGTCATGATGAATGAGCCATGATTTTCATTTGATGGATATGAAGAATAAAAGAAATGATGTATGGACATATATAGTGAAAACATGCTAATCATGTATGTAATAAATGCAATCACGATGCCAACATGTTGCAAGTAAAGAATAAACAAATCAACGCATGGATATATGCAATGAATAATCATTTACATTTTAGCGTATTTCCCAATGAATGATCATATATCCTATGAATGCAACACTGTGTCAATTATGATACATGCAAACAATGAATGATTGATACAGAGTATATACAAAGAAAATCATGCTAACCATGTGTGTCATGAATGCGACCTAATGCTAACATGATGTATGTAATAAGCAAATTAATGCATGGATATATGCAGAAAAATCATGCTGATTATGAATGCATAAATGCAACTTGATACTAACATGATACATGTATGAATGTATGGTATGACCACTAATTGATCGGATGCAAAATGCAAAAGGGAAGATATCACGGAGGAAATAAAAATCGGAGGAACTTAATCATCAACATCTCATAAATTTGAAGCATAGTCAATTCATTCCTATATCAATTGTTCACAACGGTATAAAGCATGTTTACAAAATCTGAGCAGTAGTTAAAACTATCTTTACAAGCACTTTATTCTTCCTAGCATCCTAAGGATATAAGAGTCGGCTACTGAATGAGTGAAATCCTATTACATCATATAAGACCGAAGTATTTCCACCTCAATGCTGTAAATCTCCCAATCCTAATGACGCTTTCCCAGTCCTCTATCAATCAGTGTCGTTGGATCCAACAACTTGGCATCTATAAGAGTTTGCACTTTCTTTTTGAATGCTATACAGTCTTCGATGCTATGGCCAACAATTCCACAGTGATAATCACATCTTGCATTTGGATTATACCATCTTGGATATGGTGGTAACAGGGATTTCAATGGGACACAGGCAACCATGTGATTTTGGATCAGTATAGGGAGAAGCTCTCGGTAACTGATTGGAAGGGGATCAAAAGGCCTTTGGGTCTTATCCTGGGGTCGTTTCTTAGTCACACATGGCCTAGGATTTGGGGCACTTGGTGGTGGCATTAAGGTTCGAACCATAGTGTTTACATGGAGATATGGAGAAACAGCATGGTAAGGGTATGGATTTGGACACGGGGCCTTTGGAGGTTATACATAGCTCGAGGTTCCTATCCCAAATGATGGATAAGGTGATTGATGAGGGAAGCAATATGAACGGGGAGTTGGTGGTGATGGAATGGGATTCAGGAATCCCGTAGTGGTCATCCCAATGGACAATTGGACCATAGTAGGGTGAGGATACTAGTTTGGACCTAGAACAGTTTGCAGGTATGGTACTGGATCCGAGTTTTCTATCTTTGGTATCAAGCTCTCAGGTTTAATCATTTTCACGATTTTGTCCACAATTTCATCAGGATTGCAACCTTTGTGGCATTGACAAGCGCAGGATCCAACAAGGATTGTATGTCCTGGACCTAATGGTTTTGGTTGATCCGAAGGCGATGCAGAGCCTTGAGAAAGTTCCCCCTTAATCTTACCCATATCCTCAACCATTTTCAGCAATTTGGCAAGTTGTTCTTTTACTTCCCGGATTTCATGTCTAAAATCCTCTTGATTGAGTTCCAAAGCACCCAATCGTTCCTCCGATTCATTCCTCATATCTCGAACCCCTTTCATGCAAATGAAAATGTCATGAGATTAAGAAAACAATTATGAATGTACATGCTCTATTCCTATGTGCATGAATATACTGATGATTAATGCATGAACATATACAGAGAAATTATGATGACTATCTATGCTATGGATGCAATCTAATGCCAACATGATGCATTAAAAAAATGAATAAATTGATGCACAAGTATATACAAATAATGACTATGCATGTCATAAACGTATTCTACAATGAATGACCATGCATGCTATGATGTCAGAATGATACATGCTAAGACTAAATGAATTAATACAAAGGTAGGTATAAAGAATGGCCATGTATATCACAAATGTATTCTACAATGAATAACCATGCATGTTAGGACTATGACATGATGTCAAAATGATACAAATAAATTAAGCAATGATTACAAAAAATTGGTGGGACCTAAATCTTGATTATTCAAAAATCTCATTATACAAGATTTGCCTCCAAATTTATGATTTTTTGAAAATCATATTATTTTCAAAAGAATTTCGGGGTAGTGGATCTTACTATGGTACAATATGCAAATGTTCATGTGACACAATCGGTTTTATGAAATCATCAAATGAAATTATTATCACCATCCATTTATTGCAAAAATAAGATCAATAATACAATAAAAAATGTACATGCTCTATTCACACATGCATGAAATGTGTAAAATGCAAAAAAAAAATGCTTGAAAAATGATTTTTATTTTTTATTTCAAACAGTTAATGAATGTTTGCCCCAACAAATATCTACTTATATAGGTATCACAATGCCTTTGGGACGGATTAACACATTTATTATGGGCGATGTACGTACCTCGTTGCCCGATCTACAAAACTTCTTCAGAGTGTAACAAAAGGTTTAGAAAATGTCCCTCCATGTGTTCCTATCTTCGGTATATCTAATGAAAATCCGACATGGCTTCGCCTAGGTTCACTATATGAGGGTGAAACGGTTCTAAAGGCCCCGAATTGCTCCTCACTGTCGCCAGTGAAGGCTAGTAAGGCATCCCAATAAAAGCGGGTTCAATTCATTAGAGCCTATTTCCCTAGCCCATGCGGATTGTTAATCACGAAGGCTTAGGTAATTTAGTACTCCGGAAGTGTTTCACTAGCCCATGCGGATTGTTAATCACGAAGGCTTAGTTACTTTGCTCCCACCTAAAAGGACGGAACCCAGGTATAGGGCTCATGATATGCAAATGCAAGTGCAGTATGTGTGGGGGAACAACAAACCTTTCACCACTTATTCTACAAACCTTATTCTAAATGCCCTAGCAATTTATAAAAACATTCAAGAATAATGTAACGCATTAACCAACAAGAAATTATAATATACAACCTTAAATAACTAGAGAACAATAATAAAATGCATGCACATGAGTATGGACATATTAAAAACATTTTATTATTTTCAAAATTCTCCTTATTGAAAAAAAAATGTGGGAATTAAAATTAAATACCAATTGAACCAACAAAACGGAGACTTTGATAACACACGACTAATTCTAGGCCTGACTCTCTAATAGTCCCCAGTGGAGTCGCCAAGCTGTCGCAACCTAAAAAATAACGAGTCTCATCGCAAGACTTTATTATTCGTTAAGCGTGACATTAAAAAAAACCGATGAAAAGTTGACTTAATTCCTCTAGAAAAATGAAGGTTTTGAAAATGACCTTGAAAAAGACATGGAGTCGCCACCAATCTTTTTAGCTAGGTGTGATCGGCCACCTATTAAAACGGTTTTATAAAATATTTTAAAAATTAATTAAAACATTTTTAAAACCAATTTCAAGTCTGCGTTTTAAACCAGAGAAATCAAAAAAATGGGTTCGGGACTCGGTTACGTGCGGGGAAGGATTAGCACCCCCACAACGCCCGTATAAAACGGTACCTTATTAATCGTGTGTTATCTCAAGTCTCGATAAAAAAGTCGGTTTTAAATTTAGTATTTCAAGTTAATTCCCAATTTAAAGAAAATAATTCCATTTTTAATTGAAAATGATCCGAAATTTTATAAATTCAAAATTTTCCTATATTCCCCAACAAACGTGGCAAAATATAGAAATTTTTATTAGTTTTGGAAAACTTTCCGAATTATTCTCATTTTAAAGAAGATATTCCGTTATTAATGATAATTGATGATATCCTCCCCAGCAAACCCAGCAGTGAACTCAAGAATTATTTTAACTCGGGAATATCTTTATTTTATTAAAAATCATTACCTTTTTTGAAAACATTTAAAAGAAATGAATATGTATATGCATGACATAAATAAAATGACATAGCAAAATCTAAATAATATAATGCACCCTAAATGATATGATATGATTTAAATGTCTTAGCATATTATAAATGAAATGAAATATCCTAAGTTATATGACATATTCTAAATGAAATGAAATGACCTAGGTAACATAATACATTCTATATGAGATGCAATATCCTAAGTCATATGATATATTCTAAATGAAATAAAATGACCTAGGTAACATAATATATTCTATATGAAATGTAATATCCTAAGTCATATGATATATTCTAAATGAAATGAAATGACCTAGGTGACATAATATATTCTATATGAAATAAAATAACCTAGGTAACATAATATATTCTATATGAAATGAAATGAAATAATTTAAATGACATGGCAAATATGAATGATATGGCATATAATTTAAATGACATGGAATATAAAATAATGCTATCATATAATATGCATGAAAATAAAAATGAAAATAATAATGCATGAACATAGTATATGCTAAATAATATGGTAAAAAAATAACTAAATAAAAAGCATAGGATATAATGAAATATTCCAAATCATATAATAAACAATATAACATAACTCAAAATCATAACAATATCATAGAAATTATCATAGCAAAAATCACATATTATAAAATGCATGAATATGAAAAATGCAATGCATGAAAATGTATTTTTTCCTTTAAGGAAATCAGTATATCTAAAAAGATATCCGGATACCTTAGGAAAATATGTCAAATTAAATATTCTAAAACCAAAATACTTTGTGATTGTTTGAAAACAATTTTGAAAAGCTTAGATTAAAAATAAAAACTCGGTTAAACCCTTTTTTAAATGGCTCTAATTTCCTAAGTTTAAAATCTCGGACTTGACCACCCTTAACCCGAGAGTTAAAAAATCATTTTTAGAGTTTAAAAAGGCTTATAAACTACCCTAAGTCAGTAGCTAACCTTCCTAATCAGCCCCCCTCTAAGTAACTTAATCAAAACAGAAAAATGATTTTTCTTTAACTTCAATTCTGACTCCACTGTCCAGTTTTAAGCCATGATTTTTTACCCTATTTTTAAAAATTCAAAAACTTATAAAACAAATACTAGAGACTCAGGACATGTAAAACTACACGGGAAAAAATTGGCTTAATTTTCTGATTAAAGATGAACTCCCAAAAAAATCGGAAAAGTACGAGTACTGGGTGAAAAAACTGTTTTGCCAAAATACAGTTTTGCCTTTGATAAAATCATTTAAAAATCAAAGTAAAAATATTTAAGACTCACAAAATGACTCAAAAACAGTAGCTAGGACTTTTTGAAAGTTAGATAAAAATTGACTAAGGAAAAAAAATCACAAAGGTAGAATAATCAATTTGACAAACTTTAATTTTCCACAAGTGTGCTCAAGAGAGCATGACTTTGAACCATTAATTGGCTCAAGTCATTATTCAAGTGGCATGAACATGAAATGCATGAAAAAATTACAGCAAACATAGTGCATGAAATGCATGAGTTTAAACCTAAATGTCATAAAAAATGCATGGTATTCATATAGTAACCTAGACCTAAATGAACTTGCATGGCATTTAATGCAAACTAAACCTAAAATGCATGAACATGCATGGGAAATAAACCAAACTTAATAACTAAAATATGCATGGCATTTTCACAAACACAAAGCATGCTTAAACCAAAAACTCAAACAAATATCATGTAAATGCTAACCTATCAACTAACATAGCAAAATTGCACACATGATGCTAGAATACAAGGAGTGGCCGAATGGCCTATGGTTCCTAACAAGCATGGCATTTTCACAAACACTTGGTATACTTAAACTAAATACTCAATCAAATATCATGCAAATGCAAAACCTACCAACTAATATGGCAAAAATGCAACACACAATGCTAGAATTCAAAGAGTGGCCGAATGGCCTATAGTTTCTAACAAACATAACATTTTCACAAACACTTGGTATACTAACATGCAAAACCAAATCAAATGTCATGCAAATGCAAAACCTACCAACTAACATGGAAAAAATGCAACACACAATGCAAAACACATGGAGTAGCCGAATGGCCTCAAGCTCCAACAAGCATGGCATTTTCACAAACACTTGATATACTAACATGCTCAACTAAAATATAACACTCAAAACATGCAAACACAAAGTAGAAATACTAAAACCAAACAAGCATTTTCACAAACACTTGATATACTAACATGCTCAACTAAAATATAAAACTCAAATCATGCAAACACCACACAAGCATTTTCACAAACACTTGATATACTAAATCTAAAACATCAACAATTTTAAACATTATGAAAACAGAAATTTAAAAATGCAAGAGCATGAAATTTAAATCATAAATGGCAACAAACAAAGCAACCAAATAAAAATATGACTCAAGTATGAAATAGAATAACACTTCAAACATCAAGATTAAATAAAATAACAATAATAACATGATAAAATAAACAAAACAGCAACTTTAATAAAAATGTAGGCCATTCGGCCATGGTGAAAAATTGTAAAAAAATTGTAAAAAAAATATTTAAGAAAGAAATGAAGAAAGAACTTAAGAAGAACAATAAAAAAAACATTTATTTAAAAAGGTAACTCACCAATAGTAATCAAAATAGCAAAAACAAGAATGGAAAATCAAGAAAGTGCAAGAGTTGGTGCTCAAGAGCAACCTCAAGAAGCTATATTTCAAGCTTTATCTCTTCAAACTTTCTTTTTTTTTTCTAAACTTTTTCTTTTTGCTTTCAACCAAGGAGAGAAAAACTAAGAAAAACTAAGAGAAATCAGCAAAATGAAAGTCTCCAAATGAAAATTCTGAACCCCCCTATAGTGCTGACCGAACCCCCTCTTTAGTGAGCTAGGATGTTGTCATTTTTGTTCTAACCAATTTCCATCAAATGGCTAATAATTCAAGATGAAAAATCATGAAATTACCACCCTTAGATTAGCATGGCAGCTGTCCATAATTACAGCTATTCAAGAATAATGTTGACACTCTCCCTTGGCCTATGTGGCTTAATCACAATGGCTTGATTAAAAAGAATCTCTAACTAACTCTTAATTCTTGGCCATTTGATTGAAAAATCAAAAGCTTCCTCTTTCCTTTGGGCCTTGGCAGGACAGCACTTCTCTTTTCCAGCCCATGTCTGATTTTTTGAAAGGCCAAAAGAAGCCTTTTTCGATTGCTTGGGTGAAATGACCGTTTTGCCCCCCAGATGCAAATAAATATCAAACGGACTCCAAATTCAATTTATCTTTTTTAAATACTTCCAAAATAATAAAACATTGAGTTCTGGAAGTTTTCAAAATTATCTGAGTCCGTTTTCTATTTATTTGGATTTTTTCTTCCAAAAATGCCCTTTTATGCCTTCACATTTTACCATTTTTTAAACGAGCTCCAAATCAAAATTTTTCTTCACCAATATCTTCCAAATAATTTAAAAGTGTGATCTGGAAGTTTTCATAATTTTTGGAGCTCATTGGTATTTTTTCGGGATTTATCGGCTTGAATTACTACATAGGAGGCCCGGGATTTGGCCGTTTTGCAAACGAACTCCGAATCAAGATTTTCTTTCACCAATATCTTCCAAATAATTTAAAAATGAGATTTGAAAATTTTCAAAAGATTTGGAGCTCATTTGCTATTTTTTCGGGATTTTCCTTCTTGAATTACTACATGAGAAGCCCGGGATTTGGCCATTTTGCAAACGAACTCCTAATCAAGATTTTCCTTTGCCATTCTCTTTCAAATGATTTAAGAATGAGATTTAAAAATTTTTAGAATTTTCGGAGTCCATTTGCTATTTTTCCCAAATTTTCCAATTTTGTCCTTTTACCTCCGAAACCCGGTTTTGCTCAAAACAAGTTCGATTTTCAGATTTTCTTCAAACTGAGCCTTGGGCTATCCCTTTTTAATCATTCCTCATCCATTGGGGCTTTGGTCTTACCAAGTTGGGCCATCTCTGTGATTCTTCCCAATTTCACCGAAATCCACCAAAAACCATAATTCTCGGTTTTCTCCCGGATTGACTTTTCTTTCAAATTTTCTTTCAAGTGGCTTCTCCATTACCCATATTCAGTGCTTATCTTTCATTTGGAACCTTCAATTTGACCAATTTGATCGTTTAAGCACTTTTCCCCAAATTTCTCGGATTAAGGTTTTCTTTCTATTAAATCTTCAAATCCCAACTTCCGAACTCCATATCTTTCAATGTAGACCTCGAATTATCAAAATTCTTTCGCCATTTTTCAATTGAGCTTAAAATCTTGATTTTGAAAATGGGTTGATTTTTTTAGTAGTTGACTTTTTGGGGTTGACTTTTTCGGTGGACTTTTTTCGAGGTTGACTTTTTTCAAGTTTGACTTTTTATGCTTGCCCTCTTAAACTAAGTCTCGGAGTACCACTTGCAGGATGAAAAAAGTCTTTTTACATTCTGAAACCTCAATTTAGAAAGAAAACATACCTGTTTTAGTGGTCTGGACAAAATTAGGTGTCTACAAGTGGGGTCATATCCTTCTTGTTAAAAGTAAAACATCTATAAGCAGGATTCCAAAACTGTACCATAGCCTGAATCAACCCACTATTGACCCAAATCAGAATTAAGAGTGCTATATCTCCATATTTCTGAGTGAAGGCTTCTTTCTCTGATACATTCCACTGATTCCAAATGTCGGCTAACCCTCGAAGATTATTCTGTCTGGAATCCATTTTGACCCTTTCCGACAATACTGACACATAATCTTTCTTCAGGCAATCACCAACCTCCCTCTGATCTTTTTCTGACTGTGCCTGGACTACTGCATGATCTTCTATCACTGAAATAACCTGACACTCCATAAAAGTCCTTTGGGTTGATGACTATCCCGAGGCCAATAAACTCCAAGTGTATGATGATGTCTATGATGCATGTCAAAGAAAAGAAAACAGAAAGAAATAGATTAGTAAAGAAACGAATTCACAAATATAGCATAAATAACAACATGCTTAAAAAAATGTCCCGAAAATTTTAATAGAGCTTCGGCATTATGACGCCTTTGGGACAAAATGAAAAATTTATTACGAGCGATATGATGTTCGTTCATCATCACCCAATTTGTAAAATCTAACATATAGAAAGATGGTAAAAGGTTGGAAATATTCCTCCATGTGTTCTTAAACTTCGGGTATCTAACAGAAATCTGGCATGGCTTCGCCTAGGTTCACTATATGAAGGTGAATCAGTTCTAAGGCCCCGAATTGTTCCTTACTATCGCCTGTGAAGGCTAGTAAGGCACCTCGATAAAAGCGGGTTCAGTTCGTTAGAGTATATTTTCCTATGCCTGTAGGGAGAATTATCACGAAGGCATTAGGTACTTTATACTCCGAAAGGTTTCACTAGCCCATATGGAGGATCATCAAGAAGGCGTGTTAAAAAGACAAAATCCGGGTAGAGAGTTCATGTTATGCAAATGCAAATATAGTGTGTGCGGAGGAACAAAACAAACCTATCACCACCTATTCTACACCCTTATTCTAAATACCCCACTAAAATCAAACAATGTAAAGCATTAGTCAAGCAAACATATAAATATACGCAACAAAATAACCAGAGATCAAATAATAATATGCATGCATATGAAGATGGACATAGTTAAAACATTTTATTATTATTTCAAAATTCTCTTTATTATTTTAAAAATATGGAAATTAAAATTAAATACCAATTAAACCAACTAAACCGAGACTTAGATAACACACAACTAATTCTAGGCCTGACTCTCAAAAAAGTCCCCAGCGGAGTCGCTAAGCTGTCGATACGTGATCCCGAATCGCGGGGGAACCCGTTCGAGTGAGGGGCAAACAGAAGCAGAGGAAAAGACGACTTAATTCCTCTCAAAATTAAAATAAAATAAACGATCGAGGGTATGAAAATGGCCTCGTAAAAAGAGATGGAGTTGCCACCAATCTTTTTTAGCTAGGTGTGAACGGCCACCTATTAAAACCGGTTTTATAAAACATTTTAAAATTAATTAAAACATTTTTAAAACCAATTTCAAGTCTGCATTATAAACCAGAGAAATCAAAGAAGTGGGTTCGGGAGTCGGTTATGTGCGGGGAAGGATTAGCACCCCACAATGCCCGTATAAATCGGTACCTTATTAATCGTGTGTTATCTCAAGTCTCGGTAAAAATTTGGTTTTTAATTTAGTATTTCAAGTTAATTCCCAATTTTAAGAAAAATAATTTTATTTTTAATTGAAAATGATCCGGAAATTTTCTTACATTCCCCGACAAAATCGGCAAAATTTAGAAATTTTTATTCATTTGGAAAACTTTTTGAATCATTCTCGTTTTTTGAAAGAAAGATATTCCTTTATTAATGATAATTGATGATATTCCCTCCAGCAAACCTGATAAAGTACTCATGAATTATTTTAACTCGGGAATATCTTTATTTTTTTATTGAAAATCATTATCTTTTTCAAAACATTTAAAAATATGAACATGAACATGTATGACATAAATAAAATGACATGGCAAAGTCTAGATAATATAATGCAACCTAAATGATATGACATAATTTAAATGGCATAGTATAATCTAGGTGAAATGAAAAATCCTAAGTATCATGGTATATTCTAAATGAGATAAAATGATTTAAATGACATGGCAATTTTAAATGATATGGCATATTTTAAATGACATGGCATATTATAAATAAAATAACCTAAAGTATATGGAATATGATCTAAATAACAAAAAAAATGACATGAAACATAAAATAATGCTATCATAAAATATGCATGAAAAAAAAAATTAAAAAAAAATGCATGAACATAGTATATGCTAAATAATGTGACAAAAATAAATGACTAAATAAAAAATATGGGATATCATGAAATATTCAAAATCATATGGAAAAGAATATAAGATCATAAAATGTGAATAAAAATAATAATAATACCATGGAAAATATCATAGCAAAAATCACATATTTAAATAAAATGCATGAACATGGAAAATGCAATGCATGAAAATGTATTTTTTTCCTTTAATTAAAGAAATCCGTATATTTAAAAAAGATATCTGGCTACCTTAGGAAACTATGTCAAATTAGATTTTCTAAAAAACAAAACTTTGTGATTGTTTGAAAACAATTTAGAAGAAAAACTTGAATAAAAATTAAAACCCTTACCAAACCCTTTTGAAATGGCTCTAATTTCCTAAGTTCAAAATCCCGGACTTGACCACCCTTAATCCGAGATTTATAAAATCACTTTTAAAGTTTAAAAGGATTAGAAACTACCCTAAGACAGTAGCTAAAGCTTCTACCCAACCCCCTGTAAATGCCTTAGCCAAATCAACCATTATTCCTCTTTTGATTTCAAATCTGTCTTTACTGTCCGATTTTGTCACACGATGTTTTTTCCTATTTTTAAAATTCAAAAAAATCTAAAACAAATATTGGAGACTCAGAACATGTACAATTACACGATAAAAAATTGGCTTAATTTTCTGATTAAATATGACTGCCCAAAAAAATCAGAGAAGTTCAAGTACGGGTGAAAAAAACTGTTTTGTCAAACCACATTTTTTGCCTTTGATAAAGTCATTCAAAAATCAATATAAAAATTGTTGGAGATCATCATAAAGACCTAAGGACAGTAGCTAAACATTTAAAAATCTTGAACAAAAATTGGTTAAGTAAAAAAAAAATCACAAAGGTAGAATAATCAATTTGACAATTCCTTAATTTTCCACAAGTATGCTCAAGATAGCATGACTTTGAGCCATTGATTGGCCTAAGTCATAAATCATGTGGCAATGACATGGAATGCATGAACATACAGCAAATGAAATGTATGAAATGCATGGTCTAAAGGTCTAAATGGTAAGGAAATGCATGACAATTCAAGACAACCTAAATGCCCAATATGAGTTTGCATGGTAATAAATGCTATCCTAACTCAATATGCATGCAATGCTTCATAATGTCAATGTGACTTGGACCTAATATGTTATTAATATGAATGAAAATGCTAATGTAACCTAAGGCCTAAGTAGCATAGTAATGCATGATACCAATGTGATTTAAGACTCAATTTGCATGGCACTACCAATATGGCCTAGACCTAAAATGTAATGAACATGCATAGCAATATTATGAACATACAATGACCAATGAAACTAATGTCAAGGCTGGAACAAACAGCAACTAATACACAATTTCAAGATATGATAATGCAAAGCATGTTACCTAAACAAAATGCAAATGCATGACAAGGCAAGGGATGCATGAAGAGGCCAAATGTAGCTACATGATGCTCTAATGCAATCCTATCTAGTAAATGACACAAGTACATGACAAATCATATTAAGATGCATAATGTCATGACATTTTCATAAGCATATGACATACTAAAATCAAAATGCACAAGCTCATGGCATGGAGATGCAAACAAGTCAAGAAGCAAGGTGAAAATGCACATGCAAGGCATATCAATATGGAGTAGCCGAATGGCCATGTAACAAAATGATGGCATTTTATCATAGAATTTTCATAAGCACATGGCATACTAAAATCAAAATGTACAAGTTCATGGCATAGAGATGCAAACAAGTTAAGAAGCAAAAGGAAAATACACATGCAAGGCATACTAAAATGGAGTAACCGAATGGCCATGTAACAAAATGAAAAAAATGCAAACATGTTTATAATATAGGACATGATACATGAAAAAAATGCACAACATGAGCATTTGAACACAATAGCCAAATATGCAAGGGAAACTATTAAGCATGGAATAGAAATATATAAGTAAATATAGCACAGAAAATAATGTAAAGAACATATAAAAAATTTAACATAGACATGCAAAACAAATAACAAGCAAAACTAGTAAATAAAACAAGGAAAGTTAAGCTCCATGGTTGGTATAAAATGGGCATAGCCTCTCACCTAACCATAATCACTTGGTCTTGCCAAGATCATGAAGCCTTTCCAGTCCAAAATATCATAAAATAAACCATGCAAAACAGCAAAATTAAGGTGAGCTTCATGGTAGGTAAAAATGGGCATAGCCTCTCTCCTAACTATGGTCACTTGGTCTAGCCAAGATCATGTAGCCATTCCAACCTTTTTGCTTCATCTTTTGTAAAAACATCAGAACCTTAGAATGCTCTAAAAAACCTTCTAAAAATCATTTTTCACAACAACATGCAAGGAAGAAAAAAAAAAAGAAAACCAAGGCAAGTAAACATGCCATATTCGGCCATAGCATGAAACCATGTAAAAAAAATTGTTTTCCACCATTTTAATGAAGAAGAAGAGATGAAAACATAAGTAAACATTAAAAAACTATAATTCTAGGAAAAATGTAGTAAGGAAAACAAGATAGAAAATCAAGAAAACACCATGGAAAACAAAAGGAAACTATGCTAGAGCTTGGTAGAGATGACTACCTTCAAGCTCTCTATTGAAAACCTTTTTTTTTCATTCAAAACCTTTTTCTTTGCCAAATTAGCTATTGACTTCAGCCAAAAAACATATGAAAAAATGAAACCAACCCCCCTCTTTAGCCTTGGCCGAATGGCCTCTCACCCTTGGATGGGAATTGCCTTTTTTTCTCCTCCAATCTTGGCCTTTGGATTCAGATATTTTGATGAAAACATAAAAATGTCATCTTGCCAATTGATAGCAGCCCTTAAGATGTGTACTCAGCCCTTGTAGTAACCTTAGCCCTTAGATGCAAAAGAGGACCAATCCCATGCACTCCCTTGCTTGCCCCCTTGAGTGCCTACCCTTGAATGAGTTGTGCTCTTCCATTCTTAGTCATTGGATGAGGACAACATAAAAATGAATAAATCTAGCCCTCTACGTATGTACTCAGCCCTTGTAGATGGCCTAAGCCATTGGATGAAAAGAGACAATCCCATGCACTTTCTTGCTTAACCGAATGGATGCTCACCCTTGGATGAATTGTGCTCATCTTTTTTCTTCCATTCTTGGCCATTAGATGAGGGTTCTTTCATGAAAAATAAAAATGTCATCTTGGAATTTAAACTTGGCCATTGGATGGTGCATTAAAGTTTCCTACAAGGCTCCTAAGCCATTGGATGAAGGGGGACCATTTACAAGGTGTTAGTGGTAGCATGTGGCTTGATAGTGACTAGGGAATTAAATTGTTCAAGATTCCTTCTTCTCTTCTATATTGGCTGACCAAGGGAAGAAAAATCCCAAAAATTTCTTCTTCTTTCATATTTTCCTCAATTACAAATTTGCCCTTTTTGGTGTCTTTGGTGAAATGACCTTTTTGCCCCCCCGAACCTAAATAAATAGCAAACGGACTCCAAATTCAAATTTTATTTTTTCAATACTTCTAAAATAATAAAAAATTGAATTCTGGAAGTTTTCAAAATTTTCTGAGTCCATTTGTTATTTATTTCGGATTTATTTTCGAAATTGCCTTTTTTATGCACCCGAACTTTACCATTTTTCAAACGAGCTCCGAATCCAGATTTTTCTTCACCAATCTCTTCCAAATAATTTAAAAATGTGATCTGGAAGTTTTCATAATTTTTGGAGCTCATTTGCTATTTTTCGGGATTTATCTGCTTGAATTACTACATAAGGGACCCGGGATTTGGCCATTTTGCAAAAGAACTCTGAATCAAGATTTTCTTTCGCCAATCTCTTCCAACTAAATTTATAATGAGAGTTTCAAATTTTCATAATTTTTGGAGTTCATTTGCTATTTTTTTGGGATTTATCCTGTTGAATTTCTGCATAGTGGGCCCGATATTTGGCCATTTTGCAAACGAACTCCGAATAAAGTTTGCTTTTGCCAATATCTTTGAAATGATTTAAGAATGAGATTTGAAAATTTTCAGAAATTTTGGAGTTCATTTGCTATTTTTCCCATATTTTCCAATTTTGTCCATTTGCCTCCGTAATCCGGTTTTGCTCAAAACAAGTTCGGTTTTCAGATTTTCTTCAAACTAAGCCTTGGGCTATCCTTGTTTAATCATTTCTCATCAATTAAGGCTTTAGATCTACCGAATTGGGCCATTTCTATAATTCTTCCAAATTTCACCAAAATCCACCAAAAAAACCCTAATTCTCGATTTTCTTCCGAATTGACTTTTCTATCAATTTTTCTTCCAAGTAGCTTCTCCATTACCCGCAGTCAGTGCTTATCTTTCATTTGAGACCTTCAATTCTGATCGATTTGATTGTTTAAGCATTTTTCCCTAAATTTCTCGAGCTAGGGTTTTTTTCTACTGAGATTTCGTAACCCAACTTCCGACCTCCATTCTTTCTATGTAGACCTCGGATTATTGAAATTCTTTCACCATTTTTAAATTGAACCTCAAATCTTGATTTTGAAAGTGGGTTGACTTTTTCAGTAGTTGACTTTTTTGGGGTCGACTTTTTTAGGGTTGACTTTTTTGAGTTTGACTTTTTTTTGTCTGCTTTCTTAGACTAAGTCTCAGAGTACCATCTGCAGGATGAGAAAAGCCTTTTAGCATTCTGAAACATCAATTTAGGAAGAAAATGTACTTGATTTAGCGGTCCGAACAAAATTAGGTGTCTACACTATCATTCTTCAACATAATTTGGCTCATAGAGTGGTAACTCCTCTATATCTAGCATTGGAGAGTTCTCATAGTAAGGTTTCAGCCTATGTCCATTCACTTTGAATGCCTTATCTATTTTTAGGCTTTTGATTTCAACTGCACCATGAGTAAACACATTAGTAATAACAAAAGATCCAACCCAACGAGAACGTAACTTACCTGGAAATAACTTAAGGCGTGAATAGAAGAGAAGATCTTTTTGTCCACAACAAAGTCCTTTCTTGATATCATCTTGTCATGGAATGCCTTAGTCTTTTCTTTATAAATCCTAGAATTCTCATAGGCATTGCATCATTCCTTATCTCCTCTAGTTCTTGTAAATGAAGTTTTCTTTGCTTACCTGCCTCATCCATTTCCATGTTGCTTTGTTTGATAGCCCAATATGCCTTATGTTCTAACTCAACCGGAAGATGACAAGGCTTACCATAAACAAGTCGATAAGGAGACATACCAATGGGTGTCTTATATGTTGTCTTATAAGCCCAAAGTGCATCATCAAGTCATAAACTCAAATCCTTCCTATTTGGATTAACTGTCTTTTCAAGAATGGACTTTACTTCTCGATTTGACACTTCAGCTTGCCCACTAGTTTGAGGATGGTATGATGTGGAAACCTTATGTGTGATGTTGTACCTCCTTAACAGTGCTTCCATGGACCTATTGCAAAAGTGAGTACCTCGGTCGCTGATTATGGACTTTGGTGTTCCAAACCTTGCAAATGTTAGTCTTGACAAAATCAGAAACAACTTTAGAGTCATTAGTCCTAATGGCTTTTGCTTCCACCCACTTTGAAACATAATCAATGGCAAGTAAAATATAAAGATTTCCAAAAGAATAAGGAAAAGGTCCCATGAAATCCATGCCCCATACATCAAAAATTTCAACAATAATTATTGGAGTTTGAGGCATTTGATTTCTAGCACCTAAGCTACCTGTTCTTTGGCACCTATCACATGACTTGCAAAAGAGGTATGCATCTTTGAATAATGTGGGCCAATAAAATCCACTATCAAGCACTTTCATGGCTGTTCTTTTGGATCCAAAGTGCCCTCTACTTGCATAAGAGTGACAAAAGGTTAAAATAGAATGAAATTCAGATTCAAGTACGCACCTTCTTATAATCTGATTAGAGCAATGCTTCCAAAGGTAAGGATCATCCCAAATTTAGTATTTGACATCACTCTTGATCTTATTTCTTTGGGCTATGGTCAACTCTTGTGGCAACTGCTTGGTGACTAAGTAGTTAACAATATCGGCATACAAAGGAGTTGTTGTGCTCATGGAAAAGAGTTGCTCATCCGGAAAGTTCTCATGCAATGGTAGTGCATCCTCTTCATGAACTAACCGGCTAAGATGGTCTGCAACCAGATTATCACTACCTCTCTTATCTCTTATTTCCAACTCAAATTCTTGTAAGAGAAGTATCCATCTAATCAACCTTGGTTTGGCCTCTTTCTTAGTGAGCAAGTACTTAAGGGCTGCATGGTCAGAAAATACAATTACTTTAGTACCAATTAAATAAGAACAAAATTTCTCTAAAGCAAATACAACAACCAAACGCTCTTTTTCAGTAGTGGAATAGTTTAATTGAGCATCATTAAGAGTTAGGGAGGCATAATATATGGCATGTGAGGCTTTGCCAACCAGTTGGCCCAAAACAGCTCCAATGGCATAGTCACTAGCATCACACATAATTTCAAAAGGTACATTCCAATCTGGTGGTTGCATGATAGGAGCTGATGTCAAGAGTCCTTTTAATGTTTCAAAATCCTCTTTGCATTTATCATCAAAGTGGAAATCCACATCTTTTTGTAACAGTTTGCAAAGAGGTAGTGTTATCTTTGAGAAGTCTTTGATAAATCTCCTATAGAAAGTTGCATGTCCAAGAAAAGAATGAACCTCTCTCACATTTGTGGGAGGTGGTAAAGAATGCATAATATCTATTTTAGATTTATCAACCTCTATCCCTCTAGAACAAATAACATGGCCTAAAACTATTCCTTGTGCTACCATAAAGTGACATTTTTTCCCAATTAAAAACAAGGTTAGTTTCCATGCATCTTTTAAGTACAAGTGTAAGATTCTCTAGACATCTATGAAAAGAATCACCATAGACACTAAAATCATCCATAAAAACTTCTATGATGTTCTCTACATAATCTGAGAATATGCTAATCATACACCTTTGGAATATAGCTGGTGCATTACAAAGACCAAATGGCATACGCCTGTATGCAAATGTCCCAAATGGACTTGTGAAGATGGTTTTATCTTGATCCTCCGGAGCAATTGCAATCTAATTATAACCTGAAAATCCATCAAGAAAACAATAATGAGAATGGCCAGCTAATCTTTCAAGCATTCGATCAATAAAAGGTAAAGGAAAATGATCTTTGCGAGTTGTTGAATTAAGTTTGCGATAGTCAATACAAACTCGCCACCTTGTTTGAATTCTAGTAGGAACAAGTTCATTCTTATTATTTTTTACAACAGTTACACCGGACTTTTTAGGAACTACTTGGAGCTCACCCATTTGCTATCCGAGATGGGATAGATCACTCCAATATCTAGGAGCTTCAGTATCTCATTTTCACCATCTCCATCATAGGAGGATTCTATCTACGTTGACCTTTCCTCTAACAAAATTCGATGCATGCACATAGATAGGCTTATTCCCTTGATATCGGCAATTGTCCACCCAATTGCTGTCTTATGCCCTCTAAGCACCCGGATAAGTCTCTCTTCTTTCAATGGTGTGAGCTCTTTGGCAATGATAACTGGTAGTGTGTCCTTTTCACTTAAGAACACATATTTCAAGTAGTCCGACAATGGTTTTAATTCCAAAGTTGGTGCTTGCAAAATGAAAGGTAGAAGTTTCTCATTAGATAAAGGCAAATCAATAAATGAAACACAAAACCTTTCCTCAAGAGGTGGTATCACTTGGAGAGATGCTAATGCCTCTTTCACATGTTCACTCAACATTAAGCCCTCTTTACATTTAGATTATTTCATGCCAAGGTGCTTGCAAATGGTTGTTTCCAAACTATTTTCACCATCTAATTCATAAGTCTGCTGCACTAGAGAATCAATTATATCAATAGATAAAATAGAGTGTACATCACTAGGGTATCTCATGGCCTCAAAAATATTAAAGCGAATTATCTCACCATCAAATTCCATAGTAAGGGTTCCATCATGCACATCTATTTTAGTCCTAACTATTTTTAAGAATAGTCTCCCTAATAGAATAGGTGTTGGATTAGAAGACATCTCATTTTCCATCTTAATAACATAGAAATCAGCGGGAAAAACCAACTCATTAACTTGCACAAGGACATATTCTATAACTCCTCTAGGATAAATGTTAGAACCGTCAACAAGTTGTATTATAACACCAGTTTCCTCTAATGGTCCTAGATTCAATGAAGCATAAATTGAATATGGCATTACATTAATGGATGCTCCTAGATCTAGCATAGCATGCTCAAACCTGGTATTGCCTATCTTACAAGGAATAGTAAACATACCTGGATCCTTGAATTTAGGTAGGAGTTTCTTTTGAAGAACAGCTGACATAATCTCCCCCACACTTACCTTTTCATTCCCTTTCAACTTCCGTTTAGAAGTGCATAACTCTTTGAGAAACTTGGCATATCTTGGCACTTGCTTGATAGAATCTAGTAAAGGAATGTTCACCTCTGCTTTCCAGAAGGTTTCCAAAAATTCCTTTTCTTGCTCCTCCTTCTTGGACTTTGCTAACATGTTAGGAAAAGGTGGAGGAGTTATATAAGAAGGAAAAGATGGTTTAGGAGTTACCTTTTGTAGTGGCTCATTGGGATGTGAAGATGATGCCATGGTGTTGTCCTCCCTTTGAGCACTATCCTTTTGTGGTGTCTCAAGCTGTTTCCCACTTCTTCAAGTTATGGCATTGGCATTTTCTCTGGGATTCACTATGGTTTGGGGAGGTAATTTTTCGGAATCCCTTGCTTGGATTTGACTTATTGCTGTTTCCATTTGCCCCATTTGAATCTCCAATTGACTCATCCTTGTTGCCATTTGTCTATTTGTTTCCCTTGTTTCCTGTTGCAATTGAATTGTATTAGTAGAATGGTCTTTAACAAGAGAAGTACCTAAATTTTGAGTGGGTGGCACTTTTTGTCGGGTTTGATATGGTTGTTGATAACTCGGTGGTCTATTGTCAAATGGTGGAGGAGGAGCTTGTGATTGGTTTCCTCCATAATTGAAGTTTGGATGATCCTTACATCCTGGATTGTAAGTGTTAGAGTAGGGATCATACTTCCTTGGTTGGTTCTGAAATCCACCCATGGCATTCACATGTTCATTGCTATCCTCTTGTAGTGTTGGGCACATATCAGTTTGATGCCCCATGGTAGAACATATGCCACAAGCCTTAATTTGTTGTATATTATCTACAGCCAATTGTTGCACAAGAGAAGTCAGTTGAGAAATTGTTTGTTCAAGGGATGATGTACTTACCTCATTGATTTTCTTGGGCTACGGTGGTGGATCTTGTCTCATTGAGAATTGTTGGGAGTTGGCTACCATGTTGGAGATGGGAGATCTAGCAGCTCCGGGAGTTTTATCAACTAGAGCTCCCCCACTTGCTGCATCTATCATACTTCTCTCCATGGGCATGAGTCCTTCATAGAAATATTGGATGAGAAGTTATTCACTTATCTGATGGTGTGGACATGATGCACAAAGTTTCTTGAACCTCTCCCAATATTCATATAAGGATTCTCTGTTGTATTGTCGAATCCCACATATCTCTTTTCTAATGTTGGCAGCCTTAGATGCTGGGAAATACCTTTCCAAGAATGCTTTCTTCATACCATTCCATGTAGTTATGGTCCCGAATAGTAGATAGTAGAGCCATTCCTTTGCTGAATCAGCTAGAGAGAATGGGAAAGCTCTCAACTTAATTTGCTCTTCCGTGACCCTGGTTGGCCTCATGCTTGAGCAAACTACATGGAATTCCTTGAGATGCTTATTTGGATCCTTTCCTGCAAAACCATGAAAAGTTGGGAGAAGATGAATCAAACCAGATTTTAATTCAAAAGCTACCTCAAAATTAGCATATTCAATGCATAATGGTTATTGACCCAAGTCCGGAGCGGCTAGCTCTTTGAGAGTTCGGTTGTCAGCAGCCAGCTCTCCTTGTTCCTCTTGGATGGTTTGGATCAACTCTTCGTTTGTTCTTTGGTGGGAAGCTATGAGTTCCTGAATTCTCCTAAGTCCTAAGTGAGGTTCTTATTCTTTGGGAGATTGGGACATTCACTAAAAAAGAAAACAAGAAAATAAACTAATTAAAACAGAAAATAAGAATAAACCAATTAACTAATAAACTAAATAAAGCAATCCCTGGCAATGGTGCCAAAAACTTGATGCACCCAAAAGAATGTATCTTTATTAAACCTTGAACTTAATATGATCAATTATAGTAAATTAGCATGCAAGGATCGAATCCACAGAGATTGGTTTTTAGTTTATAAATCACTAGTTTAAAACTTAAATTCAAAGAAAACAAAAGTTAAAGGGGTTCTGAAATCAGTTTAAACTTAAGCAAACAATAAAAAAAAAGAAAGCAAGTAAATAAAAAGTAATCAGATGTGAGAAATATGGCTAAAGGTTCATTCTCCACCACTAGACATCATTGAGAATCAATAATCAGATCTATCGACATCAATTAACTATCAAAATTATCAACCATAGTTAACAACAAGCTCTGTTACCCCAATCTTTCCTTAGTTCGTCGTTAAATAGAACAAGCTCTTTATTTAATCTCTAACCACTAGACACCCTAGAATAAGCTCTCTAGATTTAATGTAATGACAGCTTTATGATGAGAAAGATAGGTTGATTAGGCAACAAATACATAAGCTCGGATTGTTTAACCTATGTTATGTTCCACTTTGCAATTAGAGAAAACTCTAACATAATCATTAATCACAAGTTGCCACTTATGAATAGGAAATCAAGACAATTACCATGAATCAAGACTCTTAAACTAGCAATAGATTATTATCAAGATCTATCTAGTTGTACACCTAAACGAATCAAGACAAAGATCATAAACAATTCTTATGGAAGAACATAATCAACTTTGATAGAAAATTAATGATAGATAAAATATAAAAATCAATTACACAACATGTCTAGGGCTTTCAAATCACCCTTAACCAAAGAGAAGTTTAGCCTAGCATAGGCATAGTTAACATAAACATGAATATTAAAAAGAACTAAGAAGAAAAATAAAACTAAGAGAATAGAGTGAAAGAAGAAGAATATTGATAAATAATCAAAACATGTCCTAGTTTGTGGCTCAAAAGATGGTATTTATAGAGCTTTAAGACCTTGGAAACCCTTTCTTGTTAATCAAGAAAGCTAGGAGGCAAAAACTTGCAAATTTGGCAATTTTTTGTATTTTTGCAATTTTTTTGGTTTTTGGGCAACAAGGCCAGCGCTGCAGCGCCAGCTTTCCAGTGCTGCAATGCTGGCTCTCGAAATATTTTGGGTGCTGAGGCGCCAGACTCCAATGTTGCGGCGTTGGTCGCTAATTTTTTTGACGCATTTTCTCGCACTTCCTCGGCTGATTTGGATGATCATTTCTTATCCGATTTGGGCGTGTAAACTACCGTTGGAAAGGTCTTCAAGTCAGCTTCAAAAGTCAAGAGGAAGTTTCTTCAAATAAGGACTTTAAAATCATGTTTTCCTTGAAACAATCTTCAGAGGTCAAATCTGTCTGATTGTTTTGCACTAAGAATTTGATCTTTTTGACTCCCAAGTCTTCTTCCATCTTGTGATTATAATTTTATAAGCTCTTCAACATCATAATTGACATCTTTTGACTTCATCTCTTCCCAAATACCTATAATTCACAAAATCGTAGTAAAGTGTCAAGGAACTTAAGAATTAAAGCACAAATTATAAGGAAATAATATAAGAAAATGTATGAAATTAAGCACTTATCATCTCTTCAGCATACCATCCTCAAGCTGATGGTCAAACAAAAATGGTAAATCTAAGTTTGGAACCTTATATAAGGTGTATGTCTGGTGAGAGACCTAAAGACTGATTCAAATGGCTTCCTCTTGCTGAGTGGTGGTACAAAACTTCTTACCACACTACAATTCACACAACACCTTATGAAATAATCTTTGGCCAACCAACCTCAACTCACATTCCTTACCTACTTGGAGACTCTGAGGTTGAAACTATAGACATAAGCTTAAAGACTAAAGAAACTACAATCCATTTATTAAAATTTCATCTACAACGAGCTCAGCACAGAATGCAACAGTATGCCAACAATCACAAAACTGATCGTCAGTTTACAGTTAAAGACTTTGTCTATGTAAAGTTGCAGCCTTATAAACAGAAGTTTGTAGTTAACAAACTTTGTTTGAAGTTAACAGCAAAGTATTTTGGACCTTACAAGGTGTTGTCGATTTTCACCATGCAAGTGAACGTATCGTAATAAGTAATATAGTTTAAAGTAAAGAGTCGAACCTACGAGGAACTGTCACTAGATTTGCTAATTACTAAAAATTAAATCAACCTAATCTTATCTAAACAAATAATTAAAGATGGTAATCAAACTAATTTAAAAGAAACCAATAATAAAAGCAAGTAAATTAAAAAGATGAATTCAATCAATTAATAAAAGCCTAGGATTACAACTTCCCTCAACACTTTGCTTGAACCTCTCCTACCTTTTTAACTTGATTAACGACCTTGAGTTGTTAACCTAGAGTTTTAATTTATTTATAAGGATCTTCTGATGGTCTTATAAAAATATCTCCCTTAACCAATTAACTATAGTCCTATGATAATTGAATTGAAAGAAACTCATTAAGCTTAGGCTCTAATAATTGTTACACATGACATGTAAGTGTATTCCTACCCTACATGCAGATCAATTCATCCTAGTAAATGAATATGAAACATGTGTCATTCAATCCATGTCTAACACTAAACTCCCTTTTCCAAGTTGTATTTAGGTTACCAAATCAATCTAATTGGTGGCCAGTCAACTAGAAGCATTAAGAACAAGATTGAACAAACAACTCGAAAACCATTAAATCAAGCTAGAGAGAAAATAAATTCAAACTACATGTTGAGTTCCATCGCAATCCTAGTAAAATAAGTTTAGTTCATGATAATTAAAGAAAACAAATATCCAAGGAGTTTCACCATCATCATCAATACAAGAAAAATAAAGAAGAGAATAGAGAAAACTAAGAGGTGTCAAATCTTGAGTCTTCAATCTTCACAAATCTTCTTATCTCCTTGAAAGCTTTTGATGGCTACTCTCCTCTCAAGAGAATTAGGTTTTTAGAATTCAATCCCCCTTTATTTCAGCCTTAAAGAGTCCTATTTATAGTGCCTTAGACCCTTGGAGTCAGAAACTTTGCGTGCAAGCAATCAAGTAAGTGCAGGTTTTTTTTTCTCGCGTCGACGCTGCGGCGCTGACCATTCGGGTGGCTGTCTGCTATTTCTGTCATCTTCTCGCACTTTCTTGGCTGATTTGGACGAGTAAACTACCGTTGGAAAGGTATGGAAGTCAGCTTCAAAAGTCAAGTCTTAAATAAAGACTTTAAAATCATGTTTTTCTAGAAACAAGCTCCAAAGGTTGAATCTACATGCACGTTGCTTTGCACCATTTTTCGTCGTTTTGCACCTCGAAGCTCCTTCTTACTTTGGACCTATAAAAACACATAAATACTAACTAAATAACTATTTTAAACATGAAATGGATAAATAAAATTAAACTAAAAACATCTAAAACTAATCAAATCCAAATAAAAACCTCAAGGACTTCGCCGATTTGAATGCATAAAAGGTGGCAAAATAACTATATTTCCTAGAGTTATCACAAGGTGGTTGATAAAATTGAAGCAGTAGCATATAAACTAGAGTTTCCTGATGGAGCTAGGGCACACCTTGGTTTCATGTCTCACAACTGAAAAAACACGTGAGCAAGAAACCTACACAACTTCAATTGCCTCTACTGGATGCAAATGGGTTTTAACCAGAAAACCTATTTCTATTTTGGAAAGAAGGATGAACAAGAGGAAAGGCAAGGTTGATTACTGAATTCTTGGTGCAATGGAGCAACTCTTTCCTTCAAGATGCAACCTGTGAATCCTTGTATGAATTGCAGAAGAAATTTCCAATTTTACATCCTTGAGGACAAAGATTTTTGTGAGTGGAGGCAATTTGTTACATGCCTAATAGCCAAGCTTAGTCTAGTCTAATAGCTAGTCCAGTCCTATTAAGTTATTTAAATGTTAGTTAAGTTAGTTAAGCTAATTAAAATCTTTAAGCTATTTTTTAAAGACTGCCAATAATTGACAAGGATGAGTCACCTTGCAATTATATATGTTAGAGTCATTGTGGATGGAATGAATAAGAAGATTTCTATTATTCCTTCCTATATTCTCTTAACAATATTCTTTTCTCTCTTGTTCTTCTTATTCCTTCTTTATTCTTCTGCATTTCTCTTTCATTTTTGCAATGTATAATCGAGTGCAAAAGTCTATGAGTAAAGATTTAGTTAGAGCAAATAAAACTTAAAAAAAAAAGGGAACAAGAACAAATTGAAGGAGGAAAGGAAGAAGAATAGGAAAAAAAAAGAAGGGGAAAAAAAGGAAACAAAGCCATTGGTGATAGATTTGAGGCCACCGGTGATGCAAGACAGTGTGAGAGAGATGAGATTTTTGGGTTCTCGTTCAAAAAGTAAAAAAAAAAAAAGGAAAAAGAGAAAAGAGAAAATAAAGAGAGAGAAAAGCTGTCGTCGATAAGATAAAATCGACGACGATGAAAGAAGTCATGAGTGAAAAGAGGGTGGTAAGTTGATAGCTATGAAGATGATGTGAAAAAGATAATAAAAAAATAATGTTATTTAGGTTTTTTAAGATTAAATTTATATATCTATATTCAAAACTACGTAGTTTGACTTTCCCTCGTCGGAGGAGGTGGGTTCCAAGTGCAACATTGGCATCTAAAAATTCCATGTCCCATGCCATGTCATGCCACTGGATGCGTGGAATGAGAAAACTTTGTTTTGACTTTTAACGGAGCCATTAGATTTATATTAAAATTCAGTTTATCTATAAAATAATAAAGAAAAACTCATTTGACTCAAATAAAAATAAAATGATTTATTTTATATAGTTTGAGATCGAATTTATCGTTATGCCTTTATTCTAAGAGAAATTATTTGATCCATCATCAGTGAAATTTTTGAACTCCACAAGCAAGATTAGTAGGTTGACACATATCCCTTTGTGCAGTTAAAAGTTTTTATCACCCGTGTATCAAATACGAATTTTTATTCTAATATCATAATAAAAAAAATCAATTATATCACTAACTTATTAGTACTAATTAAATTAATTTTGTACATAATAAAATAGTTTAATAAGTATCTGTGTATCACATCTCCATTTCATTAATCGAATCCCATATATTCTCTTTTCTTCTTTTCTTTCAACCTTTTTAAAATGTAAAAAACATATTATTCCTCAAATCAATAACGTGGATTTTTATTTTGAAAAAACAATGTCGCTAGAATTGTCATAGATGAATCGAATTCGATAAATTCGTTTAATTCGTCAAAACTCAAATTTGATTCAATCTAATTTAATAAAAAAATTCAATAATTTAAATCTATCTAACTTGAAATTTGAATTAATTCAAATTTAAAATAATTTAAATTTAATTCAATTTATTAATTTTAAAATCTAATAATTTAAAATAAAAAATTACTCAAAATGGATGACTTGAAAAATTCAAATGTCAAACCAAAATTCAAAATATTCTGAACTCAAAATTACCAAACTTGAAAGGACCCAAATTTTATTCAATTCCTAATAGCCTAATCTGCCTGCTCAATTGCCAAATGTCACCGTTTGTAGAATCTATGGACTGACAATATTGTGATTTTAAATATTTAATATTTAAATAAACAGTTTTGTTATTTACGAAAACAACCTTTGCTCGATAATTTTACTTGTTTGTCTTTTTCTAGCTCTCTAGGCTTTTAACTATATCTCTCATCTAAAAATAATAGAATTACTATTATATTATCCCACTGATTTTGCGGCCTTTCCCGTGGCCGTCTCTAGGGATGGCAATGGAGCCGGGCGGGGGCGGATTTTGTAGTATTCGCCCCCGCCCCGCCATTGTACTGCTCCGCGCCCCGCCCCGCCCCGCTCCGCCATGGATGTTGAAATTTCAATACCACTACCACTTCCATGGATGTCGGTTACATCCATAACCGCCCCGTCCCGCTCCGCCCCATTTGATATTTATTAATTATTTTTATTTTTTTCAAATAATAGAGCATTTTAAAAATAAATTAAATATAAACATAAAAATAATAAGTTTAATTATATTATTTTATTATTCATTTAAAAGCTAAATATGTAAGGGTAAAATTGTAATTTCACTATTCGGGGCGGGGCGGTGCGGAGCAGGCAATTACCACAACTGCTCCATCCCCGCCTTTCAGACAAAAAAAACCGCCCCGCCCCGCCCCGCCTCCATTGTTCAAAAAAAAAAAACCTCTTCATTCGGATCGGATCGGTTCGAAATCCATCGGTCGGATCGGGTTTTGCCATCCCTAGCCGTCTCCTTCTCTACGTGTTCTCTTCTACACGAATCCCTCCCTTTTTTCTCTCTCAAATTTTTTTTTTTATTCTAATAAAATCTAAGTTCTAGGACCCCCGTCTCCTTCTCTCCGTTTTCTCTACTACACGAATCCCTCCCTTTTTTCTCTCTCAACTTTTTTTTTTTATTCTAATAAAATCTAAGTTCTAGGACCCTTGTATTAAACAAACAAAAAACTCTGAAGGCGACAGCTAAAAGCTGGAATTCTATGCTATATATATATATATAGAAATCAATATCCATCTTTCCCTGCCTCTCATCTTTGCCTAATGCAGAAACAATGAACCAATAACGATTGTTAAAGCTCTCTTTGCTTTTCGAATCTGTTCGTTTTTTTTTTTTTTTTTGTTTTCAGGTATTTCTTTTCTGTTTTCGAGATAGATTTCTTTGTTTGTTTCAGATCTAATGCAATGGCGACGGCGTTTTCTGTTTCTTTCATTGGCATTGTTTCACTAGATCTGGATGTTCCTAACTTTAATTTTGAAGTTTTCGATTATATGCTTCCTTGCTTTGTTTATATATCCTAGTGTTTTTCTTTTTTTTTATTTTTTTTTATTTTTTAGATCTCATTCGAGCTGCACTTTAATGATGCATTAGCTTTATCATTGAAGTGAATTTTCGTTTTTTTTTTTCAATTTCAGGTGTGAATTTTTGAAGAATTGATTAGAAGGGAATAGTGATCATGGCATCAGGAAAATATAGTAGAATAGATAATAATAATAATAATACTAAGAGATCGTCGTCTTCGAGTTATTGTTCCACTGTCACCATTGTGGTTTTCGTGGGATTATGTTTGGTTGGGATTTGGATGATGACTTCGTCCTCGGTTGTCCCTGATCAAAACGGTGACGATCTGGCCCAGGAAAAGAAAAATCATCTCGAAGACCAGGTTAAACCGGTAATCAATAATAGCAATGTGGGGAGCAACACCCTGCAATTTGAAGATAACCCTGGGGATTTACCTGAGGATGCCACAAAAGGGGACTCGAATCTGAATCTGGCTAAAGATGATGGCACCGGCAACTTAAATACACAAGAAAATCAGGAGAACACTGTAGAGACTAAGTTGGATGAGGAGTCTAAGAAGGATAATGAGCCGTCGGATTCTGAAGGTGGAGAGAAAAGCAATGAGAGTAGTGAGAATTCGGATGGACAAGGGGATTCCGAAGAGAATTCTGAAGACAAAAAATCTGATCCTGAAGAGAGCAACAAGAAACCAGATAAAAACTCCTCTGAAACTAATGGAGATAAGGTGGATGATCAGATAGAGGGGAAGGTTAATAAGGAGTCGGATAAAAGCTCTGGTGAGGGAAAAGATGATGGTCAGGTGAAAAACCAGAGCCCAAATGAAGTTTTCCCCTCTGGTGCTCAGTCTGAACTTTTGAGTGAAACCATGACTCAGAATGGATCATTCTCTACTCAGGCGACAGAATCAAAGAATGAAAAGGAGGCTCAGTTTGATTCCAAGGAATACAGTTGGAAGCTTTGCAATTCCACTGCTGGGGCTGATTATATCCCATGCCTTGACAATTGGGAGGCAATCAGGCATCTCCCTTCTACCAAACATTATGAACATCGAGAGAGGCACTGTCCAGAAGAACCACCTACATGCCTTGTTCCTCTTCCTGAAGGATACAAATGCCCAATTGAGTGGCCGAAAAGCAGGGAGAAGGTACTTTAACATAACATATGCTGGTTCATTTTTTTCACTTTAATTTTGTGCTTGATAAGTAGAACTAACAAATGCTTACCTGCTGCTGCAGATTTGGTACTATAATGTTCCTCATACCAAACTGGCACAAATTAAGGGGCATCAGAATTGGGTGAAAGTTACTGGAGAATACCTCACATTTCCTGGTGGTGGAACGCAGTTTAAGCATGGTGCTCTTCATTATATTGACTTCATAGAAGAGGTGAGTGCTCAAAATGAATCTTTTGTCTTCAAACTTCACTATTATATCATATCATTGATTACTGTGTCTCGCTCCCTCTGGTGTGGTCTCTACTTGTTTTAATATTCATTTTGTCTATCTTTCTTTTTGTTGACTGTTATTACAGTGGTAATACTTATATAAAACATGATAAAAACTTTTATATGAATGTCTCTTGATCAAAGCATCTAAAGCCATAGCTGAAAATGGCATTTCATTACCTTATTGAGAAGCACCATAGCTATTATTGTCAGCTCCATTGATTTCCATTATTACTCGACTGCGATTGTTTTGATTGTAATCTTAATTCTGCCAAAACAGCAATATCATCCAAGTCAACCTTATGTTTACCTATATGCATTGGTTAAAATTTGTATTATAACAAAATTACCAGTTAAAGCCCTATCAGGATTTACTGATTGCATATTTTCTAGTAAGTTAATGTTTCCTGTAATTATAAGTTATAAAGTTGACAAATTCCCAGTAAAAGAAGCAAATTAATGGATTTTAACTTAAAAAACCTTATGGGAAGTTGCTAAAGGCAAACATAATGTGTATTTTCAAGTAGATTTTTATTCCAGTAATTATCTTAAACCTACAATAATTTACAGTCCATGAAAGAGGACATGAACTTATATTAGAAGAGCTGAGCTTGAACACCAGCCCAGAAGTCCTTAACAAACACGAGCCAATTCCGAATTGCCTTAAAAATAAATGAACGATCACGAAAAGAGTCATGTTCATTCAGGCTCGGCTCATTTACAGCTCTAGTCTGCAATTTTGCTTGCCTGAATCTATCTACAAATATTTTATATGATTTAAAAATAATGCTTGTTTACCATCCATGGTATTCCATGTTGCATTCCAACAATGATGACAATAAGCAATAAACCACTTTTATTAATTGTCAGTCTTTTCTTCTCCTGCAATATGTCCTTTCAACTTGCGCTTAATGTTTGATTATTATTCTGCAGTCTGTGCCTGATGTAGCATGGGGAAAACGCTCTCGTGTAATATTGGATGTTGGATGTGGGGTTGCCAGCTTTGGAGGTTTTCTTTTTGACAGAAATGTGCTTGCTATGTCGTTTGCACCTAAAGATGAACATGAAGCTCAAGTACAATTTGCGCTTGAAAGGGGAATTCCTGCTGTGTCTGCTGTGATGGGTACTAAGAGGCTTCCCTACCCTAGCAGAGTATTTGATATTGTTCATTGTGCACGATGTAGAGTGCCATGGCACATAGAAGGTATATAACAACCTCATTTTATAAATTTTTAATTACGAACCGTCTTGGACTCATAGTAATCAGTTGCTGGAGTGCATTTTATGAATTTTCTGTGCTTGAATATTCATTGGTCTTAGCAATATGCAGGTGGTAAACTCCTCTTGGAGCTGAACCGTCTGCTGCGACCTGGTGGTTTCTTTGTTTGGTCTGCCACTCCTGTTTATCAGAAAATTCCTGAAGATGTTGAAATCTGGAATGGTATATGATCCTATTGTACTATCTCTGGATATTGTGTGAGATGTCTATTGTGTCTAACAGCTGCTGCATTTTGTGTGATTTTCTGCAGCTATGGTTGAACTAACAAAAACTATGTGCTGGGAGCTTGTAAACAAAACTAGTAGGGATGCAGTAAACGGTGTAGCTGTAGCAACATTTAAGAAGCCTACTTCTAATGACTGCTATGAGCAAAGGTCACAACAAGAGCCTCCACTCTGTCCTGAGTCTGATGATCCAAATGCTGCCTGGTAATATTTCTCTTTAACTCGGTTGTAAAAACTATATTCTGGCTAAAAGCAAATCTAACACTTCTTGTTAAGATGACACTAGAAATATCCACTTAGTGGTTTAACAATATGCTAACTTGCATTCTTTGAGTTAGCTATTGAATACTTTTCTTTCCCCTAAATTTGACCAAAGAAGTATCTAATTTACTTGTAAAAACAGAAAGCATATCACCTGCCCATAAGAATGTCATTGCTCTTTTCACTATTACATTAGAATAAAATCCTATGCCCACCCACTGTGGGTGAAATTAATGAATAATTATTTATTTATATAATATATTATTAAAAATAAATTAAAATTTTCAATTATATTTAAATATAAAAAAGAAAGTGAGATAATTAGAAGAGAGAAAAAGTAGGGAGTAGTGGAAAAAAAGAAAAAAAAAAACTGAGATAATTGCACGTACAATTTTTTAGAAGAGAGAAAAAGGAGGGAGGAGTGGGTTAAAAATTGATATAATTTTATCTTTTATAAACAAATTACTAATATTACCT
Organism: Fremontodendron californicum; assembly: GCA_030761205.1. NCBI lineage: Eukaryota > Viridiplantae > Streptophyta > Magnoliopsida > Malvales > Malvaceae > Fremontodendron > Fremontodendron californicum. Next base: position 11,020,531 of record JAULJL010000037.1, read on the forward strand.
TATGAATATATATTGTTTATTTTATGGTTTGGTTTTTATTTACCTCTGGAGCATTATTAATAGTATAGATATGGAACTCAAAAAAAAAAAAAGAGTATTCAATAGCTAACTCAAAGAATGCAAGTTACTTGTAAAAACAGAAAGCATATCACCTATGAAGCACCGACATGGCAACCACCTGTTCGTACCGGTGTCCGATACGGACACGCTGCCGACACGGCGGAATACGTATCGGACACCCACGGACACGCCAAAAAAAAAGAAAAAAAGAAATGGGACACGGTCAAGACACGGTCTTGACACGTTCCGACACTGCAAGGATACCCATAGACATGGGATGGAAGGTGTTTTCCTTAAAATTTTCTCTAAAAACAGATTTGTAAAACCCACAAAGGAATTAATCAAACGAGAAAGAGCAGAAGAGAGAAAGAATACCCAACCACAATTAAATTAAAAACCCAAACTGATAAATTTCATATTTAGATTCAAGCATCAGTCATCACCTGTTAATTTCTTGAAATGTTGATGGTGGAAGAAAATGAAGAATAGAAGAGAATCGAGATGATAGAAGATGAAAATCAAAGACAAGGACAAATACCCAGTCGGCACTGAGATAAAAATATTGACTCTCTTCTTATTGGTTGGCCTTTTTGCTTTAGGCTGGCAAGTTACTATAATCTGCTTTCTTTAGTTATTACATTGGGCCATGAAGGGGTCTATGAAAAAAGGGATCCATGAAGAATGGATGCAATAGGAAAAAGGCTTTTATTTTGAAAAGAGTGAGCACTTAATTACAATATGTTCAATATTTGATAAAAATAATATGGATAATGGATTTTTAATTGCAATTAAAATTTTTGAATTTGGGTTTAATTTAATTATTTAATATGAACGGAAGCTAAAATTTTATTTTGAATCTTATTTACATTGAATATTTTTTTATATTAAAAATATTTTTTATTACCGTGTCCTGCTGTACCCGTGTCCTTATTTTTTAAAAATTATCGTATCGCCGTGTCCGTGTCGTGTCGTACCCGTATTGCGTGTCCGTATCCGTGCTTCATAGCATATCACCTGCCCATAAGAATGTCAATGCTCTTTTTACTATTACTTTAGAATAAAATCCTATGCGCACCCACTGTGGGTGAAATTAATGAATAATTAGTTATTTATATAATATATTATTAAAAATAAATTAAAATTTTCAATTATATTTAAATATAAAAAAGAAAGTGAAATAATTAGAAGAGAGAAAAAGTAGGGAGTAGTGGAAAAAAAAAAACTGAGACAATTGCACGTACAATTTTTTAGAAGAGAGAAAAAGGAAGGAGTATAATTTTATCTTTTATAAACAAATTACTAATATTACCTTATGAATATATATTGTTTATGTACCTCTGGAGCATTATTAATAGTATAGATATGGAACTCTTGCAAAATAGCTATTTAAACAGCCATTTGAATTACCTTATGAATATATATTGTTTATTTTATGGTTTGGTTTTTATGTACCTCTGGAGCATTATTAATAGTATAGATATGGAACTCTTGCAATATAGCTATTTAAACAGCCATTTGAATTTGATTCTTATTTATAGGAATGTGCCACTGCAAACATGCATGCACAAAGTGCCTGTAGATGCATCAGAACGTGGGTCTCAGTGGCCCGAGCAATGGCCAGCAAGGTTGGAAAAATCACCTTATTGGTTGTTGAGTTCCCAAGTCGGAGTTTATGGCAAAGCAGCACCAGAGGATTTTGCTGCAGACACTGAACACTGGAAACGTGTGGTCAAGTCATATATAAATGGGATGGGAATAAACTGGTCATCTGTTAGAAATGTCATGGACATGAGAGCTGTTTATGGAGGGTAAGAAACAAAATTTTTTTTTTTCTGTGAAGTGGGAAGGATATAATGGTTTGGCAGGTTACTTTTTTCGTTGTTTTATTGCTTCATCTTGGTTTCCTTGACTATGACTGTGGTATGCTCACAGATTTGCTGCGGCACTCAAAGATTTGAATTTGTGGGTCATGAATGTGGTCCCAATTGACTCTCCGGATACACTTCCTATAATATATGAGAGAGGTCTATTTGGTATGTATCATGATTGGTGTGAATCATTTAGCACCTATCCGAGGTCTTACGATCTTCTCCATGCTGACCATCTATTCTCCAAGGTTAAAAAGAGGTTTGTATAAATATTTTCCTTTTCTCGACTCCACTCTTTACACACTCCTTTATGGATAACTTATGTTGTCCTTCACTAGGTAAAAGTATATATATTACTCTTGTTCTCCAAGATTATGTTGACGACTCCTAGCAAAGTTCTTAGATTAAAATAATTATCACTGTTTAGCTATGATCTTGATTTGTATTTGTGTTACTTTCAGATTGTCATTTTTTATACTTCTTCGAGTTTTGTTAATGTGTTTTTTATTTTTTTATTTTTTATAAAAGAAAATTGCATTTACCTTTTTATCATAAGGTTTAGGACCAGAGTCCCTGTTACCAGTGTAAGATTTGTCCTAAAAGGGCATTTCCCCTAATATGCTATTCATTGTCTTGCTTCAGCCTAACTTTGCTATGGTTTATGGGCTTGTAGGTGCAAATTAGTGGCTGTGGTAGCAGAGGTTGATCGAATGCTAAGGCCAGAAGGGAAGCTTATTGTTCGGGACAACGTTGAGACCATTAGTGAGCTCGAGAATATGTTAAGGTCTATGCGGTGGGAAGTCCGCACGACTTACTCTAAGGACAAGGAGGGCTTGCTGTGTGTCCAGAAATCCATGTGGCGACCTAAAGAGGTGGAGACGATCACGTATGCCATTGCTTAGGTGTGCTTTCCTTTCCTTTCATCGCTCTCCTATTTCGTTCCATGATGTTTGCCACATTTATGCGACTAGGTATTCTTTTTTTGTTTCGGTTGCTAATTGCAATTCCTGGTGATTAGTTCTGGTAAGTTAGCCCTTGTAGGCTTGTATCATGTTAAGTAGGCCTTTAGTTTTGGATACATTTATTGTTCTTTTTATCAAAGTTTTCATGGAATGTCATACTATTACTTAATGGAAAATGAATGCATTCATGGAATTGTAAATCCCATTGGCTGGAACATATATAGAAACTTTGACAGGCAAATTGTTTCTTGTATATTCTGTGAATCTTTTTTTTTTTGTTTTTTTATTATTATTATTATTGCCAAGAGGAAAAGGAATTCAAATGATATACTTACTATATCTTTTAAAAAAATTTGCTTGCTCAGGTCTGGTTTTAAAATTCATTTTATTATTTAAAATATATTAAAATATTTATATTTTTATAATTAAATTTAAATAAAAATATTTTTATTGGTTAAATAGTAATTCGAGTTGGATTGATCCGTGTTATAAAAAACTTATCTTCAATCTGGCTCAATTCGGGTTGACTCACATTACAAAAAAACCTATTTTAAGCTCGACTTAATTCGAGTTGGACTTGTCGAATTGAATGGATAACTCGATCTGTAAATAGGTTTACCCATAAGATAAGCATCAAATAATTATAAATTTTCGAGATAAAAACTACTGAAAATAAACGATAAAAGATAAATATAAATCAACCAAGGTTAAACGATAAATTTTTATAGATAATAGATGGTGGATATTTTGACGGTGCTATCAAACTTTTTCGAAATGCTATGTTTAGCCATTCAACTTTTATTTTATGAAATCAAACTATTTAATCTTTTATTTTTGTGTAAATTGTAAGTCGTTCGATCATGGAAATTAGACATTATGCAAATTATGAATTGAACATTTACTACTATATTGACATAAAAAAATAAAAATTATGTTGTGAAAAAAAGTGAATAATAAAAATTGCAACTTAGAAGCTGCAAATTTGTTTTTTAGGGAATACGGAACATTAAATTCTTCAAGGATCGTGGTGTGTTTTTTTCCACCAAAGTAAAAGTTGGATTGCTTGATTTAACAAAATCATTCAAGTTTTGGAAAAAAGTTGAACAGCTAAATTTTGTATTGTCCCAAAGATTTAACCTTTTTTTTTTTTCCCTTTAAAAAGGCATATTATATTGATTTCCTAGTTTGCCCATTCACTCTTGTCCTCAAGTGTCAGTTTGAAAAGTGTTCATTTGATTTTACAATTAGGGCTGTAAATGAATCGGGCTTGAACGAACAAACTTATATTCGTATTCGTTTATTTATTTTTAAGCTTGTTCGTATTCTGTTCGTGTTCGTTAAGGATTTTAAAATTGTGTTCAAGCTCTGTTCATTTAAAATTAAGTCTGTTCGTGTTCGTTTATTTAATGTTCATGAATAAGTTCATTTAAATTAAATGAACTTGTTCGTGAACATTAAATGAACATGTTCATGAACATATAATTGAACATGTTTGCGAACAATTAAAATTATGTTCATGAACAATAAACAAACAAATCTAAACAATTTTAACAAACAAATAAAAAAATAAATCAATTTTAAATTATTATGATTAAATATAAAATAATAAAATACAAACGTAATTAAATTAAATTTATTATTAAATTATTAAATTTAAGTTATTAAATAATATTAATTATATTATAAGTAAATAAAATAAAATAAACGAACATAAACGAGCTTTAAACAAACTAATAAACGAGTTTTAAATGAACGATAAACGAGCTTGTTCGTGAACATAAACGAACCGAACACACATCTGTTCGAACTCGGTTCGTTTAATAAACGAACATTAAAATTGTGTTCATAATCATTTATTTAGCATAATAAACGAACATAAACGAACAGAAATCGAACTGTTCATGAACGGTTCGTCAAACGCTCTGTTTGTTTACAGCCCTATTTACAATGGGTCAAACTTCTGGTTACACCTTTACTTTCTATCAAAAATATTATTTAAAATATGTTAAAATATAAAAAAATAATTTTATATTAATAATTTTATATTAATAATTTTATATTTATATAATTAAATTTAAATTAAAAAATTTATTATTAAATAGTAATTTAAATCAAATCGAGTCAATCTGGATTTAAAATATCTTATCTCAAGTCCGTCTCAATTTGATATGAAGACCAATGATTTTGTGTTGAAATAGTATTAGACGAACTCATATCTTACATGATAAGAATAATCTACCTAATAATTTCTTCTGTTGGTTTATTAAATATTTATTGGATAATTTAAAAATGAGATTTACTAATTTATGGTAAGCCAACTTATCAATACAATGTTTAAAATGAAAGTAATGAATTTTTGCTACACGAGAAGAACAAATACTAGAGGCAAAAGTGTAAGGTTTACTTAGTTCCATTGCCATTCTTATCAAATATTCATATACTCATATATTTTTAAGAAGAGAATGAACTTTACGTAGTTTGCTATATACTATATTATAAATAGAATATATATATATATATATAAAACAGATAATCAAAAAATAGAAATTTGATATATATATATATATAAACAGATTAAAGAACACAAACAGAACCGAATATTACAATAATGGTTACAGACTTTAATCAAATAGAAAAGAATATCGAGTCAAGATAGAACCTCTGACCTTAAGACGAATTTTGCCTGTCTAAATGGTGCTTACAGTTTTGATGCAAATCATCTCCCAGGTTTCCTCGATAATCGTTGCAGATGAGAGCACACTCGAAAATGCAACACAGCGAACCAAAATATGGAGCAGTCTCTCTCGAATACAGTAGGCAAAGACGAGAAGGAAGAGATTTATTACTCAGTGAATTAGTGTAGAAAACAGACTCTGGAAGTCTGAATTATAGGAGCTAATATTGATAACTCGTATAATTATATAGTTTTTAGTTATGTTTTATTATTGTTTTGTGTCAAATACGAGTTATTATTGCTTAGTCTAATTGTGTTTATGATCTTTTATATTTTTATGTAATTTGGTGTTTTTTACGAGTTTCTTTGAGTGATTTCAGATTACTAGGTTAAATCAACAATTAAGGGCAAATTCAGTTCAGTTCCAGTTCCGACACCTTTTTCCATATCAGCTATATCTGGAGTTTCACTGAAGCAATAAGGCTGAAATTTTAACCGTGCAAAGTTAAGAGGCATATCTAACTTTTTCATGTTTTACACTTCTTGAAACGGAGTCGTTTTCCCTAGCGAAATCGACCATCAAGTTGGCTGATGTGCAATGACGTCTGTGCTGACCTGTTTTGGTATTTTGCCCATATCTTCTGATCCACATCAGAAAATGAGCTGATTCCAACGGCTATGGATCACTAACTGATAGGGGAACATTTTTCTAGAAGACCATGTGATCAGATCAAGCTTCCAATATTGACAAAATCGACCATCAAGTTGGCTGATCAAAATTGTCATACAATATGACGAAAATTGTTAGAAAAATGCACCCACCTATTATACCTACCTTTGAAATTTGTAAAGCTTGTCTCTTGTCATTTAGTCCTCCAAAATGTGTATAAATAGAGGGCCTTGGATTATTTTATGAGGCATTGTACATTGGTAGGATATTAGCCATTGTAATAAAATTCTCTAAGTTTTCTTTTTCTTTCTTTTCTCTAGTTTTCTTTTTCTTTATTTTCTTCTTCTTCTTTCTTTCTTTTATTTTCTTCTTAGATTCTCTTTAATTTTATGTTTATGTTTACAATGCCTATGCTAGGCTAAACTTCTATTTGGTTAAGGGTGATTTCAAAGCCCTAGACATGTTTTGTGATTGATTTTCAGATTCTATCTATGATTAATTTTCTATCAAAGTTGCTTATGTTCTTCTACAAGAATTGTTCATGATGTTGTCTTGATTTATTTAGGTGTACAACTAGATAGATCTTGATAATTATCTATTGCTAGTCTAGGAGTCTTGATCCGTGTAATTGTCTTGATTTCCTATTCATAAGTGGCAATTTGTGATTAATGATTATGGTCAAGTTTTCAATAATTGCAAAGTGGAACATAACCTAAGTTGAACAATCCGAGCTTATGTGTTTGTTGCTTAGATCAACCTATCTTTCTCATCATAAAGCTGCCATTAAATTGAATTTAGAGAGCTTATTCTAGGTTGTTTAATGGTTAGAGATTAAATAGAGAGCTTATTCTATTTAACGACAAACTAAGGAAAGATTGGGATAACAGAGCTTGTTGTTATCTACGGTTGTTAACTTTGATAGTTGGTTGATATTGATAGATTTGAAATTGATTCTTAATGATGTCTAGTGGTGGAGAATGAAACCTTAACCATATTTTTCATATTTGATTCTTCTTACTTACTTGTTTTCTTACTTTTCTAGTTTGCTTATTTTTAAAAGTATATTTATTTTTATTGGCTGGTTATACCGCCTAATTTGTATATTAACTTTGTTTTATTTTATTGGCTGGTTATACCGCCTAATTTAGTATATATATTTTTATTGGCTGGTTATACCGCCTAATTTAGTATATATATTTTTATTGGCTGGTTATACCGCCTTGCATCTTATTCTTATTATTTACTTTAGTTTAAATCTGGCTTCAAAAACCCCTTTTCTTTTATTGTTTTCTTTGAACGTAAGTTATAAACTAATAACTCATAGATTAAAACCCAATCCCTGAGGACTCGACCCTTGCTAATCATTATACTTACAATTGATCTTTTTAGTGCAAGGTTAAATAAGATACACTCTTTTGGGTGCATCAAATTTTTGGCGCCGTTGCCGGGGATTGCTTTCTTTAGTTTATTTGTTACTTGGTTTATTCTTATTTTCAGTTCTAATTAGTTTTATTTTCTTGTACATACAAGTTTTTCTTTTCAAATTTAAAAAAAAAAAAAAAACAATGGAATTGAGCAATCTAACACTTGAAGAGTTGGTGGCATACATGAACATGGAGAATCAACAAGCCAATCTCACCTCCCCAGTTCAACAATTGGCCATGGGAGGATGTCAAGGCCATCAAGTGTTCCAAGACCAACAGTATGATCATTACTCAAACACTTACCATGAGGGATGGTGGGATCATACTAATTATGGCTACTCGAAAAATTACCAAGAAGTAGATCCTTATGCCAATTACACTCATCCATCTAGCTTCAATCAATCATGGTCTCAAGAACCAGATCTTTTTCAACCACCACATATGACTCAAAACTCAGGTACTTATTTAGAAGATCTTGTCTATTCTCTTGTTACTGATTCTTTGCAATTTCAACAGGAAACAAGGGCAAGCATCCAGAGTTTGGAAAAGCAAATGAGCCAATTGGCTAGTAGTATGGTGGGATAGGTAGCACAAAGATCTGAAGAACTCCCAGCCCAAACGATGGTTAACCCAAAGGAGAATGCTACTATTGTGACCTTGAAGAATGAGGAACAAGATGAGGATGAAACAAAATTAGAGATGAATTCTATTCTTGAGGATAATGAAGCCAAAGATCCAAATAAGAGTATTTCGGCACCTGAGGTAACGTTTAAGGTTTCACTTTTTACTAATGTTTCTTCTCCACCTTTTCCTAGTAGATTTGCAAAGTTCAAGGAGGAAGAACATGAACAACACATGCCGGAAACCTTAAACAACTTGTTTGTGGAGGTCATTCAACAAGTATCAAAATATGCTCCATTCCTCGATGACATATGCACCACAAAGGATGATGGAATAATACTTGTAATGGAGAATGCATCCACTGTTGTGCAAAGAAAGCTTCCTTTCAAACGCATAAATTTGGGAAATTTCATGTATGAGCCTGACAAGCCTAAAATGCCAAGAAGGGGTGTTGGTTAGGTTCAAAACACTAAATCAAGTGCTAATTGGGGGAGGCAGCCTAATTAGTGAAAGCATTGCCAAACTGCCATCCTCAGATTTGCTCTCTTTTTCTTTATCTTTTTCTTATGTTTCTTTGCTAATTGTGTTTAGTGTTTCTAAGTTCATTTAGGCTGCATAAGTTTATTTTGTTTATTAGTTCTTTTCACTTACACATGATTCTTTCATTTGGGATTAATAGCATTACATTAATGACAATGTAAGAATTATGTGTGGGGGGAAGAATTTAGGATTTTATTTAGAGTGTTTTGTTTTTGAGTCTTTTTATGTTGTTTTTCTTTCTGATCTTTGTTTTGAAAATAACTAGATGTAAATATAATTTTTAATTTTTTTAACCCCGGTTAAATGGCGGATAACGGTACTCCGTGATTATTTAAATCGGTTCCATCAGCTACCCACAAAACTGATATTGTATATAAATTTCTCTTCCAATTTCTCTTTCAATTTTTTTCATTTTTTTTTCACGATGGATGATATTCTCACAAGATTGCAGAAACGATTTCCTCCTTTTCCTCGAAATATTTTACTAAAGCTTTACCAAGTTCGATTTGAAAGATTAAGAATGCTTATGCACAAAGGGATTCCTGAAGACATACGTTGGATAATTGAAGCCAAGGTACGTGAAGATGAATATATTCCTGTTTTGCATTTACCAGGTACAGGTAGAAGCACTTTTGCAAAGAAGCGACGAGCAAAGCGCATGAGTTCAAATTGCCACAAATGTGCACGATGGACGTGTAACGGTAAATGTCGTTCTATTGGGATTCCGTCCTCTAATCGAGATGATAAAATTGAATTCATTAAGGATGGACTGAGTAAGGAGAATTTGGGTAATATCCAACTTTCTCTTGAGACGCATCCTAGTGTAGACGTACAAAGAGAAATTCTTGATTTATGGCCGCAATTCCAAAAGGAATGGCAACATCTTGGGAATCTGATGTTAAAAGACCCTGTTTGCCAGCTTGTAAGAAAACTGGATGGGAAGCATATCCTCGACTCATAGAGGGCGTTTAAGCCGTTTCTGGACGTAAAACCAGAGGAAGATGCCAAATACACTTTCGGCGACACTATTACTCTTGACTTTTACGGTTGATTTTTCTTCTCTTTTTGATTTTCTTCCTGAAATCACGCAAAAATCTTTTGTTAGGTTAACATTTTCTTCTGACAGGTCAGATACACTTTCGGCGACATTATTACTCTTGTCTGATTCACTACTCAGTCCTCTATATATTACACCATGTACTCATTCTCTTTCAGGCACTCGAAAAAAAAATGGAAAGTACTTTGTCCCAGCGCATTAAAAAAATTTGTGTCTTTGGAGGTGCTTATCCAGGGAAAAATAACATATTCGCTGATGAAGCCATAAGAGTTGGAGTAATACTTGCCCAACAAAAGATCCAGTTGATTTGTGGAAGTGGTAGTACGGGTTTAATGGGAGCAGTCGCTACAGCAGCACACGCCGGAGGAAGTCCAGTTCTAGGAATCGTGCCAAAACTATTCACAGATTTTTGTGGACCTACCTTGGGTAAGGAAATACAAGTCTGGAGTATCCCTGAACGGATAACAATCATGTACCATTCTGCCGATGCATTCATTGCTTTACCAGGAGGTCTGGGTACATTGGAAGAAATAGCTTGCGTGGCTTCTTGGTCATCTTTGGTCACAAATAAGAAACCCATTGGTTTGCTTAATATTAATGGTTATTTTAGTAATTTGCTTTCATATTTAGATAATGCTGTGGAAAATGGATTCATGTTTTCAGAGGCAAGGAGAACCATAATTTCTGCTACAACCATTGAAGATTTACTCAAAAAGCTCCAAGCTTATGAGTGTTTATCTGCTACGGTTGTTTCGCAAACGCTCGGAAAAAGAAAAAGAGATATGGACGAGCAAGGAGTGGATTGCACTTTGTCTTTGTGACATTATCTAACATTTTGCTTGTTGTGTCTCAGTTATAATAAGTGGTTAGCAACCTCTGCAGGTAATATCTCCTAAATTCTACCTTTAAAATTTGACATTGGGGACAATGTCATATTTTAGTAGGGGGTAAGGGACATATTTTGCTAATAAAAAAAAAATTGTTGTGTTTTAAGACATTTAGAAGTATTCATTCTGAACAAGGTCTGAGTAAGGGAGACTTGAGACATACCTTGTCATTTTGATTTAATCTTCTTCAAAAAAAAAAAAACATGTTTAGACTTAGTGTGTTTTAGTTACTTTCAATACTATGATGAGATATGAATTGCATAAGTCTAAAACAGATTTATTAGTGAGAAGATTTTCATGAGAATTGAGCTTGATATCAACTTTTTTATGAGCCAATGTTAATATGATATGTTGATTGAGAAAGAAGCATGTTTAGACTTAATCTGACTTGTATAATCATCCTTGTGAGTTTTTGAGCCTATAATGATTGATGCATTATATAAATCAATCTAATTTCTTTCTTGAGTGCTCTTATGATTACATGATTCTCTAGAACTTGCTTTAGACCTTGTTGAGACTATATTGATGCATGTGACAACATGAATATGATAGAGGCATTAGGATTTTTAGCCAGGGCCAAACAGCCATCCCTTATTGATGTTCCAAGAGAACACACGCTTAGTGAACCAATTTGAGCCTACATTGAATAAGCTATCTCTTTGGTAACCATAACTTGTCCCTAACCTAAATATACTTATATCCTTACCTTTGTTCCAAAGATGAATTAGCATGTTTTGAGACAAGTTGCAAAGACAAGGAAGATCTATTGAAAATTTGGGTTAGAAACAAGAAATAGTGTGGGGGGGGGGGGGAAAGAAAAGAAAAGTCAAAAAAAAAAAAGAAAGAAATGGAATACTGGCAAATACATTCAAAAAAAAAAATATGAATCATCTCTTGAATTTTGGGAAAAAGAAAAAGATGTTACAAAGTTGTTCAGAATGAAGAAAAGGCCCAACATGAATATCCGGCCTAGGTGACTATGTACTTGTAAAGAGTTTTGAGAAGTTTCTTTGTATGATCTTATTATGTCTCTAAACTTTATGAACTCTTTGGAACCTTTGTGATATCTTTATCCTTTTGTTCTTCAACCACATTACAAACCCCTTGGCCCCATTACAACCTTGATTAAAGACCTCTTGATTCATGAAGTTGTATGATCTAAATAGTGGAGAATAGGTGGACAAGCAAGAATATGGTAGAACTGTTTTCATGAGATTGATTGAGTGTAAACACTTTACCACTATTTTAAAGAATGAAAATCATGAGAGTATCCCATGTGAGTAGTTGAGATTAAGTTTGAATATGCACTATTTTGATTGAAATATGTTATGTTAATATTGGCTTAACTCAAACAATTTACATTCAAGCATGATTTTTTGTGAAATTCTTTAAGCTATTGATTAGTTTATAAGACTTGTTCAAAGATTGTCTCTAATGTGTATTGAAAGGATTAGGAGTAAATATTTTTAGTATATGTAGTTTATTTATATTTTAGTTTTTCAATGTTTGTGGGTATCGTTCTAGTAAACCCTCACGAGACTAAACTCGTCCACTAGGGACACCTAGGGGTTTAAAGGCTTGTGTCACATGCTAAGTGCCACCGTGATTTCCTACGAAAGTGGATTAGATTAGATTTTCTTATTTTATTTTTATTTGTTTTTGCTCGAGGACTAGCAACAATCTAAGTGTGGGGGTGTGATAACTCGTATAATTATATAATTTTTAGTTATGTTTTATTATTGTTTTGTGTCAAATACGAGTTATTAATGCTTAGTCTAATTGTGTTTATGATCTTTTATATTTTTATGTAATTTGGTATTTTTTACGAGTTTCTTTGAATGATTTCAGATTACTAGGTTAAATCAACAATTAAGGGCAAATTCAGTTCAGTTCCAGTTCCGACACCTTTTGCCATATCAGCTATATCTGGAGTTTCACTGAAGCAATAAGGCTGAAATTTTAACCGTGCAAAGTTAAGAGGCATATCTAACTTTTTCATGTTTTACACTTCTTGAAACGGAGTCGTTTTCCCTAGCGAAATCGACCATCAAGTTGGCTGATGTGCAATGATGTCTGTGCTGACCTGTTTTGGTATTTTGCCCATATCTTCTGATCCACATCAGCAAATGAGCTGATTTCAACGGCTATGGATCTCTAACTGATAGGGGAACAGTTTTCTAGAAGACCATGTGATCAGATCAAGCTTCCAATATTGACAAAATCGACCATCAAGTTGGCTGATCAAAATTGTCATACAATATGACAAAAATTGTTAGAAAAATGCACCCACCTATTATACCTACCTTTGAAATTTGTAAAGCTTGTCTCTTGTCATTTAGTCCTCCAAAATGTGTATAAATAGAGGGCCTTGGATGATTGTATGAGGCATTGTACATTGGTAGGATATTAGCCATTGTAATAAAATTCTCTAAGTTTTCTTCTTCTTTCTTTTCTCTAGTTTTCTTTTTCTTTATTTTCTTCTTCTTCTTTCTTTCTTTTATTTCCTTCTTAGATTCTCTTTAATTTTATGTTTATGTTTACGATGCCTATGCTAGGCTAAACTTCTATTTGGTTAAGGGTGATTTCAAAGCCCTAGACATGTTTTGTGATTGATTTTCAGATTCTATCTATGATTAATTTTCTATCAAAGTTGCTTATGTTCTTCTACAAGAATTGTTCATGATGTTGTCTTGATTTATTTAGGTGTACAACTAGATAGATCTTGATAATTATCTATTGCTAGTCTAGGAGTCTTGATCCGTGTAATTGTCTTGATTTCCTATTCATAAGTGGCAATTTGTGATTAATGATTATGGTCAAGTTTTCAATAATTGCAAAGTGGAACATAACCTAAGTTGAACAATCCGAGCTTATGTGTTTGTTGCTTAGATCAACCTATCTTTCTCATCATAAAGCTGCCATTAAATTGAATTTAGAGAGCTTATTCTAGGTTGTTTAATGGTTAGAGATTAAATAGAGAGCTTGTTCTATTTAACGACAAACTAAGGAAAGATTGGGATAACAGAGCTTGTTGTTATCTACGGTTGTTAACTTTGATAGTTGGTTGATATTGATAGATTTGAAATTGATTCTTAATGATGTCTAGTGGTGGAGAATGAAACCTTAACCATATTTTTCATATTTGATTCTTCTTACTTACTTGTTTTCTTACTTTTCTAGTTTGCTTATTTTTAAAAGTATATTTATTTTTATTGGCTGGTTATACCGCCTAATTTGTATATTAACTTTGTTTTATTTTTATTGGCTGGTTATACCGCCTAATTTAGTATATATATTTTTATTGGCTGGTTATACCGCCTAATTTAGTATATATATTTTTATTGGCTGGTTATACCGCCTTGCATCTTATTCTTATTATTTACTTTAGTTTAAATCTGGCTTCAAAAACCCCTTTTCTTTTATTGTTTTCTTTGAACGTAAGTTATAAACTTATAACTCATAGATTAAAACCCAATCCCTGAGGACTCGACCCTTGCTAATCATTATACTTACAATTGATCTTTTTAGTGCAAGGTTAAATAAGATACACTCTTTTGGGTGCATCAAATATGCTTGTTCAAAAAGACGTACCAATTAGAAGGAACCTGTTTGATCAGAACAGGCACACAAATTATGGTGAACCGGTTCGGTCAGGCATGAAACCGAACCGACATTCTTTACTCGAAAAGACAGATTCTAGAAACTGTACACGGACCGGTTCGATCCTGGACCGAACAAGATTGAATTAATCGTATCGAATTAACTGGTTGGTTGGTCGGGCTGGGCAGCAAAAAATCAATTGCTGAACCAAGCCCGAGTCCGGTCTGACTCGACCCGACCCAGCCGGGCCCAGCTTGGCGTGCGTGCGTGTGTGGTCCAGCCCAGTTTTGTATAGATCCTCACCCACCACAAAACTTAGGTGCCCCTTGGGGCCCAACCCAACATAGAACACTAGCTTATATAAACAACAAGCTAAAGCCATTCTTTGTTCTATGTGGGATTGAATACCAAACACAACTTCAACCAACTTTCTTTCTCTTCAAGTGGGTGTTTATGAGATCAATTTCTCTTTCAATTTTGATATCAATTGTGTACGTTAATTATACACCGTGTATCTAGTTAAGACAACCTACGTACTGGTATACATATTTCATATTTATACACCCAAATTAATACTTGATATCTAACAATCCCCTACATGAATGAAAATTGTCTGGTTAAAACGACAAAGTGATTTGGAATCTGAGAGAGAATAACTTTGAAGAGTTATTGCATCAGGATAGGTAGCTTTTGGCTTTGAACCTTCCATAGTGACAGCTATCATATTTACTCGGCTAACTAGTGAACATGATGTCTTGAACTATTCAGCCTTTCGTGTAAACCAAGACAATAGGTATCACACAATTTCTCTTCGAACATCTTTGGTTCAACAGTTGTGTCCATTTTGGCCCCGAACACTTCCTGGTTTCTGTGAGTACTCTAGAGAATTTAGCCTAATCAAATCACATAGAAATGACTATGTTTCATACTCATATAGGTGATTTCTTATCAAGAGTATCCTACAATATCCCACTTGATTTTATCAAGTTATAAGAATCATTAAAAGCATAGCTTATCCTAACTCTTTTGCAGGAACCACTAATTCATCATAGAAATGGATAATAGTGTTTAACTCAACTAGTGCTCACACTAAGTTAACATAACTCGGTTGTCCCTTTGAACTTAGATCTTGAGATCTCCAGTCAGCTAGGTTAGGTTCCATTATGTAACTTTAATTTATAGGCTTAAGACCCATTCCCCTCAATGATTTATTTACTTGCTCTCTTGTTAAACCTTTCATAAGTGGATCCGTAATATTATCCTTTGATTTTACATAATCAATAGAGATAATTCCATTTGAGAGCAACTTTTAACGATATTGTGTCTTCAACGAATGTGTCGAGATTTACTGTTATACAAACTACTCTATGCCAATGAACATCCAATACCGAGAGAAATAGGGCACCTAGAAAGAAAGAGGAAGATGTCCAAGATATGGGAGATTTCGTCCCATATTCCCAATTTCCCTCATACCAATCATGTTACCCTACCGAGGTATCTCCAAGCCTTTATCCTTACCTACCAACCCAAGCACCTAATCTTATACCAGTCCTTGCTACAAGGTCTACTTCCAAACAACGACCACGGGACAACCAAGAAAGAATTCCAATCCCAATCCCTGACTTGCTGCCTTTACTAATAAAGAATCAGTACCTTACCACGGTTCCTTTGAAAATAGCTCTGAATCCATCAACAAGGAGTTATGACCCTGACAGCAAGTGTGATTATCACCTGGGGTTAGTTGGGCATTCAACTGAAAAATGCAGACAACTGAGGGAAAGGATTGAAAATTTTATCTGCGATGGTATTTTGAAACCGGAGCTTATCAATCAGTGGAAGGCCGCTTTGCCGTAAATCAGTTTCTTTTGGGGTTTTAGGAGGAGAATTACTACCTCTGAAGGATGTCAATAGGAGCATTTTGATGCATGTAGTTTTAGACCTTATGATGAAAACACTTGTCTCATGTCGACATTCATATGAATTAAATGAATTTTGAATTTTAAATGCTTTGTGTTTGTTGTGTTTTAACAATAATTTGAATTTGCAAAAACAAGCATAAAGGAAGTTTTAATAATGGATAGTCTCAAGAATATTGATGATTAATGTTACAAATGACCCAATACCATCTCCCCTCTCTTTTAGGCTTTCCTAGGTCTAAATCCCTTGAACTAAGACCACTTGGAAAACCTAATGCTTCAAAGAATATGAATGATTGAACTTCATAAAACCATTGTCATCATAAAATAAGCAAAGATGTAGATCCAAGTCTAGGCTATGAACAGAGGAACGAACTTTTTGAAATTTTTTCGAACTCCTTGAAATTCAAACAAATGAGACATTTTTTCAAGAATTTAGATCTTGGTAATTTGGTGTGTCAAGATTATGCTAAAACCATTCATGCCTTTACCAATAACCACAAAACACTAATTGCCTAAACATCACTTCATGATTGACACCCTAGGGCACAATGATTAAACTAGATTATCCCATGTCCTAAAGAAAACCCGTTTTTGGGTTCTCTTCAAAGAACTCAGATTTGAAACTCAGCCTTTTCAAAATAGACCTAGACTTGCTATGTTCCTCGTTGATACAAACTCACATGGTTAATCAAATTGGAGCATCATATGTGGAAATGATGGATATATGGTGAAAAAGGATGGGACAAACGCATGAATCGGTGGGGCATGCAAAAAAAAAAGAAAGAAAAAAAGAAAAAGGAAAAATTGTGATATCATGCATATGAGAATTCGGATGATTCAAAAGTGCAAAATGAAATTCTGATTATCTATTTCCCCTGGGGATTGCTTTTCAATGAGAATATTTGTGCTTGATATGAGGAATGGCCATATTTCATGTCCCTGTCACAAAAAGAAATTATCCATAGTCACCCCTTTTGAGCCGAAAGAATTTTTTCTTCTACACTAGGAGGCAAATGCGAGGAAGGATCACTGAGAAATGAGTCCTAACTCAAAGACAGACACAAAGTAAATCGAGCTCCCAAATAAATATGGGTTCACTCTGTGAAAATGAAAATGCAAGAGAAAAAGGAACAAAAAAGTGTGAAAAAGTATGGCAAATGAAAGCCAAAAGCAAAGAAGAAAAAGAGCAAAGTCAAATAAAAAGAAAAGTCCAAAAAGGACAAATGCTTCAAAGAAAATCCTCCTCAAGAAATGATCCTTGATCTGATTACCCTTAAACACATATTTTGGGCCCATTTATCCTTTCTTTCTAAACCCCGAACCATGGCCTAAATTACGTGCTGTAAACGTCCATTTTGATTAAGCATGAATATTTAACTTGAAGGGTTTTTCCTTAGATTTTATCCCATCTCATCGAATTATAATTTCACTAAGGAAGAATTTAGAATTCTCAAGTGCATGGTAGAACAACACAAAAAAAAAAAAAAAAAGAAAGAAAAAATGGAAAGAATGGGACTCTAGGGCAAAAACCCAAAAATGGGTGGTCTAGAGTAAAATGGAAATTTTTGATGCCATCTATGATAGTGCCGATACCACAAAAGATAAGGTCATCTTGAAGAAGTGGTCATCGAGGAACATCTAGGAATTCATGAACCGCCTAAATTTTCAGCTCTATTCGGAGTATTGACTTCAAAAACTGAGATTTTTTCCTCCAAGATTAAACTTTCTAGTTTAAACATCCCAATCAATCTTGACGCTTGTCAAAATACCTTGATATGAAAACTAAAAGAATGTTGAATTTGTTTGATTCTTAATGAATTCATGATTTATAAAACCTGTTCCATTTGTGAGCCTAGAAGGGACATACATTTTTGTTATGAAATTTTCTTTGATCAACCAAAATCTTGTTATACCAAACATTGCCAATTCAAATTGAAAAACCCAGATTGAAACTTAGAGAAATTTTTAACAGTGATCATCAGTCTTCAAAATATTTGTACATCACACACTGTGGGGTTAATATTTTTGTTCAGAAGTTTTCAAAATGAGAAAACAAATAAAGATATCTTTTTGAAATACCCATTTTTGATGTTGACATGAGATAAGGGTTTTTCTAACCCAAAGGTGTGGAACTACTAGGGTTAATCTTGATTTCCAAATGTGAGAAGAAGAAATAGAACCCGACCAGCAGACTTCTGTCAATAAGAGTTTGAAAATTGTTGGGGCAAAGGAAATAGCCAAAGATTGAAAAATGAATTGAAGTTATACTCTGATTTGAACAAGAAAAATGAATTGGAAAGGCTAAGCCAAAGTCTAGAAAAATGATCAGGGGCATTTGCATATTTTTATGAAGCGTTTGCATCATATTCAATCTTTGCATTTGCATCATATAGAAGTATTTGCACATTGTTGACCTTTGCATTTGCATCCTTCTGTGAAGTAATTACGTTATTTGAGGATCATTTGCATTTGCATCATTTAGAAGCATTTGCATTTTATTCAACATCTGCATCTGCACCAATAAGTATTTGCATCAATCTAAGTCATTTGCATGTACACCATGAAGCATCTGCATCTTATCCAACATCTGCATCAGCATCAAGAAACATTTGCATCAAATCAAAATATTTACATTTGCAATATGAGGCATGTACATCCTGTTAATCATTTGCACCAGCATCAAAAAACATTTGCATCTTTTCAAAATCTTCAGGTTAATTTTCAACAATTCTTCAAAGATAATTTTTAAGACCTCCGGGCACCAGTTTTTAAAATCATAGATAAGACTTATGGCATCATTTTAAAGTCGCATACTGATGCACCCAAAAGAGTGTATCTTATTTAACCTTGCACTAAAAAGATCAATTGTAAGTATAATGATTAGCAAGGGTCGAGTCCTCAGGGATTGGGTTTTAATCTATGAGTTATTAGTTTATAACTTACGTTCAAAGAAAACAATAAAAGAAAAGGGGTTTTTGAAGCCAGATTTAAACTAAAGTAAATAATAAGAATAAGATGCAAGGCGGTATAACCAGCCAATAAAAATATATATACTAAATTAGGCGGTATAACCAGCCAATAAAAATATATATACTAAATTAGGCGGTATAACCAGCCAATAAAAATAAAACAAAGTTAATATACAAATTAGGCGGTATAACCAGCCAATAAAAATATATATATTTTTAAAAATAAGCAAACTAGAAAAGTAAGAAAACAAGTAAGTAAGAAGAATCAAATATGAAAAATATGGTTAAGGTTTCATTCTCCGCCACTAGACATCATTAAGAATCAATTTCAGATCTATCAATATCAACCAACTATCAAAGTTAACAACCGTAGATAACAACAAGCTCTGTTATCCCAATCTTTCCTTAGTTTGTCGTTAAATAGAACAAGCTCTCTATTTAATCTCTAACCATTAAACAACCTAGAATAAGCTCTCTAAATTCAATTTAATGGCAGCTTTATGATGAGAAAGATAGGTTGGTCTAAGCAACAAACACATAAGCTCGGATTGTTCAACTTAGGTTATGTTCCACTTTGCAATTATTGAAAACTTGACCATAATCATTAATCACAAATTGCCACTTATGAATAGGAAATCAAGACAATTACACGGATCAAGACTCCTAGACTAGCAATAGATAATTATCAAGATCTATCTAGTTGTACACCTAAATAAATCAAGACAACATCATGAACAATTCTTGTAGAAGAACATAAGCGACTTTGATAGAAAATTAATGATAGATAGAATCTGAAAATCAATCACAAAACATGTTTAGGGCTTTGAAATCACCCTTAACCAAATAGAAGTTTAGCCTAGCATAGGCATTATAAACATAAAATTAAATAGAATCTAAGAAGGAAATAAAAGAAAGAAAGAAGAAGAAGAAAATAAAGAAAAAGAAAACTAGAGAAAGGAAAGAAGAAGAAAACTTAGAGAATTTATTTATTATGGCTAATATCCTACCAATGTACAATATGATCCCTTACAATCATCCAAGGCCCTCTATTTATACACATTTTGGAGGGCTAAATGACAAGAGACAAGCTTTACAAATTTCAAAGGTAGGTATAATAGGTGGGTGCATTTTCTAACAATTTTCGTCATACATGACGATTTTGATCAGCCAACTTGATGGTCGATTTTGTCAATTTTTCAGGCCTTATCTGATCACATGGTCTTCTAGAAAAATGTTACCCTATCAGTTACTGATCCATAGCCGTTGGAATCAGCTCATTTGCTGATGTGGATAAGAAGATATGGGTAAAATACGAGAACAGGTCAGCACAGACGTCATTGCACATCAGCCAACTTCATGGTCGATTTCGCTAGGGAAAACGACTCCGTTTCAAGAAGTGTAAAACATGAAAAAGATAAATATGCCTCTTAGCTTTGCACGGCTATAAATTGCAGCCTTATTGCTTCAGTGAAACTCGAGATATAGCTGATATGGCAAAAGGTGTCGGAACTGGAACTGAACTGGATTTACCCTTAATTCTAGTAATCTGAAATCACTCAAAGAAACTTGTGAAAAACACCAAAATACATAAAGATCATAAACACAATTAGAATAAACAATAATAACTCGTATTTGACACAAAACAATAATAAAACATAACTAAAAACTATATAATTATACGAGTTATCACACCCCCACACTTAGATTGTTGCTAGTCCCTAGCAACGACTCAATAAAAATAAAATAAGAAAATCTAATCTAATCCACTTTCGTAGGAAATCACGGTGGCACTTAGCATATGACACAAGCTTTTAAACCCCTAGGTGTCCCTAGTGGACGAGTTTAGTCTCGTGAGGGTTTACTAGAACGATACCCACAAACATTGAAAAACTAAAATATAAATAAACTACATATACTAAAAATATTTACTCCTAATCCTTTCAATACAAATTAGAGACAATCTTTGAACAAGTCTTATAAACTAATCAATAGCTTAAAGAATTTCACAAAAAATCATGCTTGAATGTAAATTGTTTGAGTTAAGCCAATATTAACATAACATATTTCAATCAAAATAGTGCATATTCAAACTTAATCTCAACTACTCACATGGGATACCCTCATGATTTTCACTCTTTAAAGTAGTGGTGAAGTGTTTACACTCAATCAATCTCATGAAAACAGTTCTACCATATTCTTGCTTGTCCACCTATTCTCCACTATTTAGATCATACAACTTCATGAATCAAGAGGTATTTAATCAAGGTTGTAATGGGGCCAAGGGGTTTGTAATGTGGTTGAAGAACAAAAGGATAAAGATATCACAAAGGTTCCAAAGAGTTCATAAAGTTTAGAGACATAAAAAGATCATACAAATAAAACTTCTCAAAACTCTTATAAAGCACATAATAACATAGGCTAAATATTCATGTTGAGCCTTTGCATCATTCTAACCAACTTTGTAACATCTTTTTTTTTTTTTTTACTTTAACTAGAAGTTCAAGAGAAGTTTTTTTTTTTTTAATATGGGAATGTATTTGACAATGATCCCTTTCTTTTTCTCTTGACTTTTTTTCTTTCTTTTCCCCCCACACTTATTTCTTGTTTCTAACCCAAATTTTCAATAAATCTTCCTTGTCTTTGCAACTTGTCTCAAAACATGCTAATTCATCTTTGGAACAAAGGTAAAGATATAAGTATATTTAGGTTAGGGACAAGTTATGGTTACCAAAGAGATAGCTTATTCAATGTAGGCTCAAAT
Organism: Fremontodendron californicum; assembly: GCA_030761205.1. Taxonomy (NCBI): domain Eukaryota; kingdom Viridiplantae; phylum Streptophyta; class Magnoliopsida; order Malvales; family Malvaceae; genus Fremontodendron; species Fremontodendron californicum. The sequence continues at coordinate 11,042,543 of JAULJL010000037.1, forward strand.
TGGTTCACTAAGGGTGTGTTCTCTTGGAACATTAATAATGGATGGCTGTTTGGCTCTGGTTATAATCCTAATGCCTCTATCATATTCATGTTGTCACATGTATCAATATAGTCTCAAACGGTTTAAAGCAAGTTCTAGAGAATCATGTAATCATAAGAGCACTCAAGAAAGAAATTAGATTGATTTGTATAATGCATCAATCATTATAGGCTCAAAAACTCACAAGGATGATTATACAAGTCAGATTAAGTCTAAACATGCTTCTTTCTCAATCAACATATCATATTAACATTGGCTCATAAAAAGGTTGACATCAAGCTCAATTCTCATGAAAATCTTCTCACTAATAAATCTGTTTTAGGCTTATGCAATTCATATCTCATCATTGTATTAAAAAGGAACTAAAACTCAAAAAAAAAAAAAAAAAATAATAATAATAATAAAGACTCATAAAAAAAAAAAAAATAGTAGACAAAATAAAAGAAATCCTAAATCATTCCCCCCCACACTTAATTCTTACATTGTCCTCAATGTAAGTCTATTAACTCAAATGAAAGAATCATGTGTAAGAGAAAAGAACTAATAACATAAGAATAGGAAAAGCTAAGACTCAAAACAAAACAAACTCATGCAACCTGAATAATCTTAAAATACTAAACAAAAATTAACAAGTAAACATAAAAAGATTAAAATCAAACTGACAAGGTGTGTCTCAAGTCTCCCTTACTCAGACCTTGTTCAGAATGAATACTTCTAAATTGCTTAAAACACAACAAACTATTTTTTTTTTTTTTTTTTTTTTGAAAAGAAGAAATCAAACTGACAAGATATGTCTCAAGTCTCCCTTACTCAGACCTTGTTCAGAATGAATACTTCTAAATGGCTTAAAACACAACAATTTTTTTTTTTTTTATTTTTAAAATTAGCAAAATATGTCCCTTACCCCCTACTAAAATATGACATTGTCCCCAATGTCAAATTTTAAAGGTAGAATTTAGGAGATATTACCTGCAGAGGTTGCTAACCACTTATTATAACTGAGACACAACAAGCAAAATGTTAGATAATGTCACAAAGACAAAGTGCAATCCACTCCTTGCTCGTCCATATCTCTTTTTCTTTTTCCGAGCGTTTGCGAAACAACCGTAGTAGATAAACACTCATAAGCTTGGAGCTTTTTGAGTAAATCTTCAATGGTTGTAGCAGAAATTATGGTTCTCCTTGCCTCTGAAAACATGAATCCATTATGCACAGCATTATCTAAATATGAAAGCAAATTACTAAAATAACCATTAATATTAAGCAAACCAATGGGTTTCTTATTTGTGACCAAAGATGACCAAGAAGCCATGCAAGCTATTTCTTCCAATGTACCCAGACCTCCTGGTAAAGCAATGAATGCATCGGCAGAATGGTACATGATTGTTATCCGTTCAGAGACACTCCAGACTTGTATTTCCTTACCCACGGTAGGTCCACAAAAACTTGTGAATAGTTTTGGCACGATTCCTAGAACTGGACTTCCTCCGGCGTGTGCTGCTGTAGCGACTGCTCCCATTAAACCCGTACTACCGCCTCCATAAATCAAGTGGATCTTTTGTTGGGCAAGTATTACTCCAACTCTTATGGCTTCATCAGCGAATATGTTATTTTTCCCTGGATAAGCACCTCCAAAGACACAAATTTTTTTAATGCGCTGGGACGAAGTACTTTCCATTTTTTTTTTCGAGTGCCTGAAAGAGAATGAGTACATGGTGTAATATATAGAGGACTGAGTAGTGAATCAGACAAGAGTAATAATGTCGCCGAAAGTGTATCTGACCTGTCAGAAGAAAATGTTAACTTAACAAAAGATTTTTGCGTGATTTCAGGAAGAAAATCAAAAAGAGAAGAAAAAATCAACCGTAAAAGACAAATTAAAAAAAAACGAGAATAATTACACAAATCGAACAACACGTAAATTAAACCAAAATAAAGTTATTGCAAATCAAACCAAAAACTCAGAAGTCATTTATTGTAGTTGTGATTGTGGCTCACATCTTCCTCTGGTTTTACGTCCAGAAACGGCTTAAACGCCTTCTATGAGTCGAGGATATGCTTCCCATCCAGTTTTCTTACAAGCTGGCAAACAGGGTCTTTTAACATCAGATTCCCAAGATGTTGCCATTCCCTTTGGAATTGCGGCCATAAATCAAGAATTTCTCTTTGTACGTCTCCACTAGGATGCGTCTCAAGAGAAAGTTGGATATTACCCAAATTCTCCTTACTTAGTCCATCCTTAATGAATTCAATTTTATCATCTCGATTAGAGGACGGAATCCCAATAGAACGACATTTACCGTTACACGTCCATCGTGCACATTTATGGCAATTTGAACTCATGCGCTTTGCTCGTCGCTTCTTTGCAAAAGTGCTTCTACCTGTACCTGGTAAATGCAAAACAGGAAGATATTCATCTTCACGTACCTTGGCTTCAATTATCCAACGTATGTCGTCAGGAATCCCTTTGTGCATAAGCATTCTTAATCTTTCAAGTCGAACTTGGTAAAGCTTCAGTAAAATATTTCGAGGAAAAGGAGGAAATCGTTTCTGCAATCTTGTGAGAATATCATCCATCCTGAAAAAAAAATGAAAAAAATTGAAAGAGAAATTGGAAGAGAAATTTATATACAATATCAGTTTTGTGGGTAGCTGATGGAACCGATTTAAATAATCACGGAGTACCGTTATCCGCCATTTAACCGGGGTTAAAAAAAAATTTATATATACATCTAGTTATTTTCAAAACAAGGATCAGAAAGAAAAACAACATAAAAAAGACTCAAAAACAAAACACTCTAAATAAAATCCTAAATTCTTCCCCCCACACATAATTTTTACATTGTCCTCAATGTAATGCTATTATCCCCCAATGCAAGAATTATATGTAAGAGAAAAGAACTATTAAACAAAAGAAAAGAAAAACAATAAAAGATAGAATGATGGAGAGTAAGGAATATGCAAATCTGATATAATAGATGCTCTCCATCCTTTTGGGTTGCCTCTCCAAGAAGCGCTTGGTTTATTGTCCTCAGCCTGACTTAGACCCATGCCATTATTATTCAACATACTTCGGCTCAAAAAGTGGAAACTCCTCCACATCTTGTATTGGAAAGTTCTCATAGTAAGGCTTCAATCTATGACCATTCACTTTGAATGCCTTATCTGTTTTCGGGCTTTGGATTTCAACTGCACCATGAGTAAATACATTAGTAATAACAAAAGGTCCAACCCAACGAGAACGTAATTTACCTGGATATAACTTAAGGCGTGAATGGAAGAGAAGAACTTTTTGTCCAACAACAAATTCTTTTCTTGATATCATCTTGTCATGGAATGCCTTAGTCTTTTCCTTGTAAATCCTAGAATTCTGATAGGCATCATTCCTTATCTCCTCTAATTCTTGTAGGTCAAGTTTTCTTTTCTTTCCTATCTCATCCATCTCCATGTTGCATTGTTTGATAGCCCAATATGATTTATGTTCCAATTCAACCGGAAGATGACAAGGCTTACCATAAACAAGTCGATAAGGAGACATACCAATGGGTGTCTTATATGCTGTCCTATAAGCCCAAAGTGCATCATCAAGTCGTGAACTCCAATCCTTCCTATTTGGATTAACTGTCTTTTCAAGGATGGACTTAACTTCTCGGTTTGACACTTCAGCTTGCCCACTAGTTTGAGGATGATATGAGGTGGAGACCTTGTGTGTGATGTTATACTTCCTCAAAAGTGCTTCCATAGTCCTATTGCAAAAGTGAGTACCTCTATCGCTGATTATGGCCTTTGGCGTTCCAAACCTAGCAAAGATGTTAGTCTTGACAAAATCTGAAACAACTTTAGAGTCATTAGTCCTAGTGGATTTTGCTTCCACCCACTTTGAAACATAATCAACGGCAAGTAAAATATAAAGATTACCAAAAGAAGGAGGAAAAGGTCCCATGAAATCCATGCCCCATACATCAAAAATTTCAACAATAAGTATTGGAGTTTGAGGCATTTGATTTCTAGCACCTAAGTTACCTGTTCTTTGGCAACGATCACATGACTTGCAAAAGAGGTATGCATCTTTGAATATGGTAGGCCAATAAAATCCAGAATCAAGAACTTTCATGGCTGTTCTTTTGGATCCAAAGTGTCCTCCACATGCATAAGAGTGACAAAAGGTGAGAATAGATTGAAATTCAGTTTCGAGTACACACCTTCTTATAATCTGATCGGAGCAATGCTTCCAAAGGTAAGGATCATCCCATATGTAGTATTTGGCATCACTCTTGATCTTATTTCTTTGAGCTTGTGTCAATTCTTGTGGCAACTTCTTGGTAACTAAGTAATTAACAATATCAGCATACCAAGGAGTTGTTGTACTTATAAAAAGAAGTTGCTCATCCGGAAAGTTCTCATTCAAGGGTAGTGCATCATCTTCATGAACTAAACGGCTAAGATGGTCCGCAACCAGGTTGTCACTACCTCTCTTATCTTTTATCTCCAAATCAAACTCTTGTAAGAGAAGTATCCATCTAATCAACCTTGGTTTGGCCTCCTTTTTAGTGAGTAAGTACTTAAGGGCTGCATGGTCAGAATATACAATTACTTTAGTACCAATTAAATAAGATCGAAATTTTTCTAAAGCAAATACAACAGCCAAAAGTTCTTTTTCAGTAGTGGAATAGTTCAATTGAGCATCATTAAGAGTTCGTGAGGCATAATAAATGGCATGTGAGGCTTTGCCAACCCGTTGGCCCAAAACAGCTCCAATAGCATAGTCACTAGCGTCACACATGATTTCAAAAGGTACATTCCAATCTGGTGGTTGGATGATAGGAGCTGATGTCAAGAGTCCCTTCAATGTTTCAAACGCCTCTTTGCATTTATCATCAAAGTGGAAAACCACATCTTTTTGTAGTAGCTTGCAAAGAGGTAATGTGATCTTTGAGAAGTCTTTGATAAATCTCCTATAGAAACCTGCATGTCCAAGAAAAGAACGAACCTCTCTCACATTTGTGGGAGGTGGTAAAGAATGCATAATATCTATTTTAGACTTATCAACCTCTATCCCTCTAGAAGAAATAACATGGCCCAAAACTATTCCTTGTTCTACCATAAAGTGACATTTTTCCCAATTCAAAACAAGGTTAGTTTCCATGCATCTTTCAAGTACAAGTGTAAGGTTCTCTAGACATCTATCAAAAGAATCACCATAGACACTAAAATCATCCATAAACACTTCTATGATATTCTCTACATAATCTGAAAATATGGTAACCATACACCTTTGGAATGTAGCTGGTGCATTACAAAGACCAAATGGCATACGCCGGTATGCAAAAGTACCAAATGGACATGTGAATGTTGTTTTCTCTTGGTCCTCCGGAGCAATGGCTATCTGATTATAACCTGAAAAACCATCAAGAAAACAATAATGAGAATGGCCAGCTAACCTTTCAAGCATTTGATCAATAAAAGGTAAAGGAAAGTGGTCTTTGCGAGTTGTGGAATTAAGTTTACGATAATCAATACAAACTCGCCATCCTGTTTGAATCCTAGTAGGAACAAGTTCATTCTCATTATTTGTTACCACCGTTACACCTGATTTCTTTGGAACCACTTGGACCGGGCTCACCCATTTGCTATCCGAGATAGGATAGATCACTCCAACATCTAGGAGCTTCAGTATCTCCTTTTTCACAACCTCCATCATAGGAGGGTTCAATCTTCTTTGTGCTTCTCTTGTTGGTTTGGACCCTTCCTCTAACAAAATCCGGTGCATGCACATGGATGGGCTTATTCCCTTGATATCGGCAATTGTCCAACCAATTGCTGTTTTATGCTCTCTAAGCACCCGGATAAGTCGCTCTTCTTGCAAAAGTGTGAGCTCTTTGGCAATGATGATCGGTAGTGTGTCCTTTTTACCTAGGAACACATATTTCAAGTGGTTCGGTAGTGGTTTCAACTCTAAAGTTGGTGCCTGCAAAATGGAAGGTAGAAGTTTCTCATTAGATAAAGGCAAATCAATAAATGAAACATCAAACCTTGCATCTTTAGGTGGCAGCGAGTGTAAAGATTCTAGTGCCCCTTCCACATGGTCACTCAAGGCTAGTTTAGCATTCCCCATTCCGAGATGGTTGCTAAGGACTATTTCCACACTATCTTCACCATCTAGCTCATAAGCTTGCTGCACTAGTGAGTCAATTATATCAATATTAAAAATAGAATGCACATCACTAGGATATCTCATGGCCTCAAAAATGTTAAAGCGAATTATTTCACCATCAAATTCCATAGTTAAAGTGCCATCATGTACATCTATTTTAGTTATTGCTGTTTTCAAGAATGGTCTCCCTAATAGAATAGGTGTGGGATTAGAAGACATCTCATCTTCCATCTCAATAACATAAAAGTCAGCGGGAAAAACCAATTCATTAACCTGTACAAGAACGTCTTCTACAACTCCTCTTGGATAAGTGTTAGAACGGTCAGCAAGTTGTATTATAACATCGGTTTCCTCTAATGGTCCTAGATTCAATGAAGCATAAATTGAATATGGCATGACATTAATAGATGCCCCTAGATCTAGCATAGCACGCTCAAACCTGGTGTTGCCTATCTTACAAGGAATGGTAAACATACCTGGATCCTTGCATTTAGGTGGGAGTTTCTTTTGAAGAACAGCTGACACATTCTCCCCCACACTTACCTTTTCATTCCATTTCAACTTCCGTTTAGATGTGCACAACTCTTTTAGGAACTTGGCATATCTTGGCACTTGCTTGATAGCATCTAGTAAAGGAATGTTCACCTCTACTTTCCGGAAAGTTTCCAAAATTTCCTTCTCTTGCTCCTCCTTCTTGGACTTTGCTAACCTGCCAGGAAAAGGTGGAGGAGTTATATAAGAAGGAAATGATGGTTTAGGAATTACCTTTTTTAGTGGCTCGTTGGGATGTGAAGAGGATGCCATGGTATTGTTCTCCCCTTGAGCACTATCATTTTGTGGTGTCTCTAGCTGTTTCCCACTTCTTAAAGTTATAGCATTGGCATTCTCTCTTGGATTCACTATGGTTTGGGAAGGTAATTTCCCAGAATCCCTTGCTTGCATTTGACTCATGGTTGTTGCCAATTGCCCTATTTGAGTCTCCAAATTTCGAATACTTGTCTTTGTTTCCTGTTGAAATTGAATTGTATTAGTAGAAAGAGCTTTAACAAGATCTTCAAGAGAAGTACCTGAATTTTGGGTGGGTGGTAGTTGTTGTCGGGTTTGGTATGGTTGTTGCACTCTTTGCTGAAAACCCGGTGGCCTGTGGTCAAATGGTAGAGGAATAGTTTGTGATTGGTTCCCTCCATAATTGAAGTTTGGATGATCCCTCCATCCTGGATTGTAAGTGTTTGAGTAGGGATCATATTTCCTTGATTGGTTCTGAAATCCACCCATGGCATTCACATGTTCATTGGTATCCTCTTGAAGTGTTGGACACATATCAGTTTGGTGCCCTATGTTTGAACATATGCCACAAGCCTTTATTTGTTGTATTTTACCTACAGCCAATTGTTGAACAAGAGAAGTCAGTTTATCAAATTTTTGTTCAAGGGATGATATACTTACCTCATTAACTCTCTTGGGTTGTGGTGGTGGATCTTGTCTTATTGAGAACTGTTGAGAATTGGCTGCCATGTTGGAGATTAATGTTCTAGCAGCCCTGGGAGTCTTATCAACTAGAGCTCCCCCACTAGCGGCATCTATCATACTTCTCTCCATGGGCATGAGACCTTCATAGAAGTATTGGATGAGAAGTTGTTCACTTATTTGATGGTGTGGACATGATGCACAAAGTTTCTTGAACCTCTCCCAATATTCATATAAGGACTCTCCGTTGTATTGCCGAATCCCACATATCTCTTTCCTAATGTTGGCAGCCTTAGATGCTGGGAAATACCTTTCCAAGAATGCTTTCTTCAAATCATTCCATGTAGTGATGGTCCCGGATGGTAGATAGTAGAGCCATTCCTTTGCTGAATCAGCTAGAGAGAATGGGAAGGCTCTCAACTTAACTTGCTCTTCCGTGACCCCTGTTGGTCTCATGCTTGAGCAAACTACATGGAATTCCTTGAGGTGCTTATTTGGATCCTCTCCTGCAAAACCATGAAAAGTTGGGAGAAGATGAATCAAACCAGATTTTAATTCAAAAGCTACCTCAAGATTAGCATATTCAATGCATAATGGTTGTTGACCCAAGTCCGGAGCGGCTAGCTCCTTGAGAGTTCGGTTGTGAGCTGCTGCCATCTCTCCTTGCTCCTCTTGGATGTTTTGGATCAACTCCTCGATTGGTTGTTGGTGAGAAGTTATAAATTCCCGAATTTTCCTAAGTCGTAAGTCTTCGTCGGGAGCTTGGAACATTCACTAATAAAAAAAAATAAGAAAGTAAATAATTAGAACAGAAAATAAGAATAAACCAATAAACTAATAAACTAAAGAAAGCAATCCCCGGCAACGGCGCCAAAAATTTGATGCACCCAAAAGAGTGTATCTTATTTAACCTTGCACTAAAAAGATCAATTGTAAGTATAATGATTAGCAAGGGTCGAGTCCTCAGGGATTGGGTTTTAATCTATGAGTTATTAGTTTATAACTTACGTTCAAAGAAAACAATAAAAGAAAAGGGGTTTTTGAAGCCAGATTTAAACTAAAGTAAATAATAAGAATAAGATGCAAGGCGGTATAACCAGCCAATAAAAATATATATACTAAATTAGGCGGTATAACCAGCCAATAAAAATATATATACTAAATTAGGCGGTATAACCAGCCAATAAAAATAAAACAAAGTTAATATACAAATTAGGCGGTATAACCAGCCAATAAAAATAAATATATTTTTAAAAATAAGCAAACTAGAAAAGTAAGAAAACAAGTAAGTAAGAAGAATCAAATATGAAAAATATGGTTAAGGTTTCATTCTCCGCCACTAGACATCATTAAGAATCAATTTCAGATCTATCAATATCAACCAACTATCAAAGTTAACAACCGTAGATAACAACAAGCTCTGTTATCCCAATCTTTCCTTAGTTTGTCGTTAAATAGAACAAGCTCTCTATTTAATCTCTAACCATTAAACAACCTAGAATAAGCTCTCTAAATTCAATTTAATGGCAGCTTTATGATGAGAAAGATAGGTTGGTCTAAGCAACAAACACATAAGCTCGGATTGTTCAACTTAGGTTATGTTCCACTTTGCAATTATTGAAAACTTGACCATAATCATTAATCACAAATTGCCACTTATGAATAGGAAATCAAGACAATTACACGGATCAAGACTCCTAGACTAGCAATAGATAATTATCAAGATCTATCTAGTTGTACACCTAAATAAATCAAGACAACATCATGAACAATTCTTGTAGAAGAACATAAGCAACTTTGATAGAAAATTAATGATAGATAGAATCTGAAAATCAATCACAAAACATGTTTAGGGCTTTGAAATCACCCTTAACCAAATAGAAGTTTAGCCTAGCATAGGCATTATAAACATAAAATTAAATAGAATCTAAGAAGGAAATAAAAGAAAGAAAGAAGAAGAAGAAAATAAAGAAAAAGAAAACTAGAGAAAGGAAAGAAGAAGAAAACATAGAGAATTTATTTATTATGGCTAATATCCTACCAATGTACAATATGATCCCTTACAATCATCCAAGGCCCTCTATTTATACACATTTTGGAGGGCTAAATGACAAGAGACAAGCTTTACAAATTTCAAAGGTAGGTATAATAGGTGGGTGCATTTTCTAACAATTTTCGTCATACATGACGATTTTGATCAGCCAACTTGATGGTCGATTTTGTCAATTTTTCAGGCCTTATCTGATCACATGGTCTTCTAGAAAAATGTTACCCTATCAGTTACTGATCCATAGCCGTTGAAATCAGCTCATTTTCTGATGTGGATAAGAAGATATGGGCAAAATACGAAAACAGGTCAGCACAGACGTCATTGCACATCAGCCAACTTCATGGTCGATTTCGCTAGGGAAAACGACTCCGTTTCAAGAAGTGTAAAACATAAAAAAGATAAATATGCCTCTTAGCTTTGCACGGCTATAAATTGCAGCCTTATTGCTTCAGTGAAACTCGAGATATAGCTGATATGGAAAAAGGTGTCGGAATTGGAACTGAACTGGATTTACCCTTAATTCTAGTAATCTGAAATCACTCAAAGAAACTTGTGAAAAATACCAAAATACATAAAGATCATAAACACAATTAGACTAAACAATAATAACTCGTATTTGACACAAAACAATAATAAAACATAACTAAAAACTATATAATTATACGAGTTATCACATACAGCGCAATTTTCCAAATCATAGATCAGACCTCCGGGCACCATTTTTTAATGACCTCTGGGCATCAATTTTCCAAATCATAGATCAGACCTCCGGGCATCATTTTTAAAGTCGCATACAGTGCAATTTTCCAAATCATAGATCAGACCTCCGGACATCATTTTTAATTCGCATACAATGCAATTTTCCAAATCAAAGATCAGACCTTCGGGCACCGTTTTTTAAGACCTACGGGTATCAATTTTTCAAACCATTCTTAAGACCTCTGGGCATCATTTTTAAAGACCTCCGGGCATCAATTTTCCAAATCATAGATCAGACCTCCGGGCATCGTTTTAAAATTGCAAACAGCGCAATTTTCCAAATCATAGATTAGACCTTCGGGCACCGTTTCTTAAGACCTTCGGGCATCAATTTTCCAAACCATTCTTAAGACATCCGGGCATCATTTTTAAAGTCGCATACAGCACAATTTTCCAAATCATAGATCAGACCTCCAGGCACCATTTTTTTAAGACCTTCGGGCATCATTTTTAAAGTCACATACAGCGCAATGTTTCAAATCATAGATCAGACCTCCGGGCACCATTTTTTAAGACCTCCGGACATCATTTTTAAAGTCGCATACAGAGCAATTTTCCAAATCATAGATCAGACCTCCGGGCATTGTTTTTAAGACCTCGAGCATAATTACTCAAAATCATTGATAAGACCTCCGGGCGCCATATTCAGAATGTACCTCTGGTTTCACCCAGGTCTTTTTCGACTTCTGGTTTCACCCAAGTCATCACCTTGAAAATTCTGGTTTCGCCCAAGTCATCACTTTGCAAATCGAACTCGTTTCCTTAAGACAGGTCGAGCCTTGATTAGTCAGGTAACTCAATTTACGAACAAAATCTTCAATTTACAGCTTTTTCAAAAAAATAAAAAACAAAAAATTAAAAAATTAAAAAAATTAAAAAATTTAAAAAATAAAAAAATAAAAAACGGAAAAAATGAAAAAAATGAAAAAATGATGAATGAAAACTCCCTTTCCCTGTTCTTCACATATGGTTTCACTAACCAGACTAAATTAGTGTTTGTTTATCTTTGCCTGATTCCTGATTCTCAGCAATAGTTAAAGAGGGACAGTTGTAGACACCTAATTTTGTCGGACTACTAAATCAAGTATGTTTTCTTCCTAAAGTGATGTTTCAGAATGCAAAAAGGCTTTTCTTATCCTGCAGGTGGTACTCCGAGACTTAGTTTAAGCAAGCAGACATAAAAAGTCAATCTTGACAAAGTCAACCTCGGAAAAGTCAACCACTAAAAGTCAACTACTGAAATAATTAACCCACTTTCAAAATCAAGATTCAGAGTTCAATTGAAAAATGGTGAAAGAATTTTGATAATCCGAGGTCTAAATTGAAAGATATGGAGTTTGAAAGTTGGGTTACGGAGATTCAGTAGAAAGGAAACCCTAGTTCAAAAAATTTGGGAAAAAGTGGTTAAACGATCAAATTGGTCGAAATTGGAGGTTCCAAATGGAAGATAAGCACTGACTACGTGTAATAGAGGAGATACTTGGAAGAAAAACTTAAGGAAAAGTCAATTTGGAAGAAAACCAAGAATTAAGGTTTTTGGTGGATTTTGGTGAAATTGGGAAAAATTACAGATTTAGCCCGATTCGGTAAAACTAAAGCCCCTAATTGATGAGGAGTGAGTAAAAAAGGATAGCCCAAGGCTTAGTTTGAAGAAATTCTGAGAAAAGAGCCGATTGGAGGAAAAACGGAAAAATGAGAAAATTCCCGACAGTGAAAAAAGGAAAAATCAAATCAGAGGGGAATTTGATTGTAAAAATTGGGCATTTTCGGACCAACTCCAATTCATTATATGACAAAGGCCCAGAAAAAGAAAATCTGAAAATTGGACTTGTTTTGAGCAAAACCGCGCTTCGAAGGCAAAAGGGTAAAACTGGAAAATTCGAGAATTTTTTTTTGAAAATTTTCAGATCTCATTCTTGAATCATTTGGAAGAGATTGGCGAAAAAAAATCCGGATTCGGAGCTCGTTTGCAAAATGGCAAATCTCGAGCCCACAATGTTGAAATTCAATAGGAAAAATCTCGAAAAAATAGCAAATGAGCTCCAAAATTTTTGAAAATTTGCAGATCACATTCTTAAATTATTTGGAAGAGATTGGCAAAAGAAAATATGGATTCGAAGTTCGTTTGCAAAATGTCAAATTTCGGGCCCACTATGTAGAAATTCAAGCAGATAAATCCCGAAAAAGTATCAAATGAGCTCCAAAAATTTTGAAACTTTGCAGATCTCACTTTTAAATTATTTGGAAGAGATTGGTGAACAAAATTTTTTATTTGGAGTCCGTTTTCTATTTAATTTGGTTTGGGGGTCAAAAAGGTCATTTCACCGAAGAAACTGAAGAAGGCCTTTAAAAAATTGGAGATTGGGCTGGATTTTAAAAGAGCAATCAACCAAGCCCACTATGAAGAATGATGTTGCTGAGATTTTAGATCAAAGGGCTAAGAGTGAAGAGGAATGTAGTTATTTTTCTTGATCAAGCCTTTGAAATTGCAACACTTGGACCAATGGATGGAGAGGGATGATGTCATATTTATGATCCTATTTATGACATCATCTTCATGACATCATATTTAGGAGCTGATTATTCCAATATAAGGGTGATAATTCTACATAGAAAGCATCTTGGATTGAAGGCTATGGGATGAGAATTGGTGTAAAAAAATCTAGAACCTTCTACACTACTAAGGGCCATTCGGCCATCACTATGAAGGGGGGCTGATTTCATTTTTTTCACAAGTGGAGAAGGCTGAAAAAAGAGGGCAGTAACTAGGGGAAAAGGAGAGAAAAAATAAAGGAAAAAGAGAGGAGGAAAAAAGGAGAATAAAAAGAAAGGTTTTGGCTTGCTTCTTCTTGATTTGGAAAGCTAGAGCAAGGTAGTTATGTTCTTTCATGGTTTTTCCATACTTTATTGACATGATTTTGCTATTTTGATTGTTATTTTTTTTCTCTTTTATGAAATAAATTTATTTTTAAAATAAGTTCTAAGGAGTTTCTACTTTGTTTTTTTAAAAGAAAACAAGAAAGCAAGTTTTTTTTTTCTCTATCTTTCATGTTGGCCGAATGGGTTGTTTTTTTGTTAAATGATTTTGTGTTTGATTTTACTCATGTGATTTGTTGTGACAAGTTATATTTCTTGTGTTATATTATCTTGATTGTGGTAGGATAGCTTGATTGTGATATTTTAGTTCTAAACCATGCTATGTGTTTGTGAAAATGCCATATTAGAATACCATCATTGTGAGCATGTGACCAGTCGGCCTGCTCCATTTTCTATGCTTTGCATGTGCATTTTCATCTTTTTAGTTGATAGGTTTGCATTTTCATTCTACGATTTTATGTATTTTGATTTAGTGTGCCATGTGTTTATGAAAATGCCATGCCCATATAGGCTTATAGACCATTCGGCTACCTCCCCTTTTTTATGTCTCATATGTGCATTTTCATCATGCTAGTTGATAGGTTTGCATTTTCATACCATAACTTTGTGTATTTTGGTTTAGCATACTATGTGTTGGTGTTATTGCCATGCATTTTTTAGGTCTAGGTTTCATTAGCATTGCCATGCATGTTTAGACCTAGGTTGCATTTATTGCCATGCAAGTTCATGTTAGGTCTAGGCCATATTCTTTATGTCATGCATTTTCCATATCATTTAGGTTTTAAATCATGCATTTCATGCATTCAATTTGCTTTATTTTCATGCATATCATTTCATGCCACATGATTTATGACTTAGGCCAATCAATGGCTCAAAGTCTTGCTCACTTGAGCATACTTGTGGAAAATTAAAGAATTGTCAAATTGATTATTCTACCTTTGTGATTTTTTTTTACTTAGCCAATTTTTGTCCAAAGTTTTAGAAGTTCTAGATACTGTTTGTAGGTCCTTAGGAGAGTCTCCAATATTTTTACTTTGATTTTTAAATGATTTTATCAAAGGCAAAAAAAATGTGTTTTGGCAAAACAGTTTTCACCCAGTTTTCTAACATTCCTGATTTTTCTGGGAAGTTATCTTTAATCATAAAATTAAGCCAATTTTTTCCCGTATATCTTTGTATGTTCTGAGTCTCCAGTACTGTTTTTAGATTTTTTTTTGAAATTTTAAAAATAGGACAAAAATCGTGTTTTAAAACTGGACAGTAGAGTCAGATTTGAATTTGAGGGAAATTATTTTTCTGTTTTGGCTAAGTTACATAGAGGGGGCTGATTAGGAAATTTAGCTACTGTATTAGGGTGGTTTCTAGGCCATTTTAAACTTAAAAAAATGATTTTATAGAGTTCGGGTAATGGGTGGTCAAGTCTGGGTTTTCAAACTTAGGAATTAGAGCCTTTTTCAAAGGGATTTCAGCCATGAATTATTTTTCATCCAAGATTTTCAAAATTGTTTTCAAACAAATCACAAAGTATTTTGATTTTAGAAAATTTAATTTGATGTCTTTTTCTAAGGTAGCCGGATATCTTTTTAGGTATACGGATTTCCTTATTTAAAGGAAAAAATACACTTTCATGCATTGCATTTTCCATGTTCATGCATACTATATAATATGTGATTTTTTGCTATGATAATTTCTATGGTATTGTTATTATTTTTATTTATATTTTCTGATGTTATATTGTTTGTCATATGGTTTTGAATATTTCATGCTATCCTATGCTTTTTATTTAGTCATTTATTTTTGTCACATCATCTAGCATATACTATGTTCGTGCATAATTATTTTCATTTTCATGCATATTTCATGATAACATTATTTTATGTTTCATATCATTTCATGTCATTTAGATTATATTCCATGTCATATAGATTATATTATTTAAAATATGCCATGTCATTTAAATTTGCTATGTCATTTAAATCATATCATTTCATTAGAATATATCATGTTACTTATGATATTTCATTTCATTTAGAACATATCATGTTACTTAGGATATTTTATTTCATTTAGAATATATCATGTTACTTAGGATATTAGATTTCATTTAGAATATGCTATGCCATTTAAATTATATCCTATCATTTAGGTTACATTATATTATCTAGACTTTGCTATGTCATTTTATTTATGTCACACATATTCATATATTTTTTTAAATGTTTTGAAAAAGATAATGATTTTCAATAAAATAAAGATATTCCCGAGTTAAAATAATTCATGAGTTTTCTGCCGGGTTTGCTGGGGAGGATATCATCAATTATCATTAATAACGGAATATCTTCTTTAAAACGAGAATGATTCGAAAAATTTTCCAAATTAATAAATTTTTTATATTTTGCCTCGTTTGTTGGGGAATACAGAAAAATTTTTAATTAATAAATTCCGGATCATTTTCAATTAAAAATGGAATTATTTTTCTTTAAATTCGGAATTAACTTGAAATACTAAATTAAAAATCGACTTTTTATCGAGACTTGAGATAACACATGATTAATAAGGTACCATTTTATACGGGCGTTGTGAGGGTGCTAATCCTTCCTCGCACGTAACCGAGTCCCGAACCCAATTCTTCGATTTTCTTTGGTTTATAACGCAGACTTGAAATTGGTTTTAAAAAATGTTTTAATTAATTGTAAAATGTTTTACAAAACCGGTTTTAATAGGTGGCCGATCACACCTAGCTAAAAAAGATTGGTGCCGACTCCATGTCTTTTTCAAGGTCATTTTCAAAACCCTCATTTTTATTTCAAGAGGAATTAAGTCGTCTTTTCCTCTATTTTTCCAACTTCACGCTTAACGAATATAAAGTCTTGCGATAAGACTTGTTATTTTTTAGGTTGCGATAGCTTGGCGACTCCACTGGGGACATTTAGAGAGTCAAGCCTAGAATTAGTCGTGTGTTATCAAAGTCTCGGTTTTGTTGGTTTAATTGGTATTTAATTTTAATTCCCACATTCTTTTATAATAAGGAGAATTTTGAAAATAATAAAATGTTTTTAAATATGTCCATATTCATGTGCATACATATTATTATTGTTCTCTGGTTATTTTGGTGCATTTATTTATTCATTAATTAATGCTTTACATTGTTTAAATTTGTTGGGGCATTTAGAATAAGGGGTGTAGAATAGGTGGTGAAAGGTTTGTTATTTCTCCTCACACACTACACGTGCATTTGCATATCATGAGCACTATACCCGATTCCATCCTTTTAGGTGGGAGCAAAGTAACTAAGCCTTCGTGATTAACAATCCGCATGGGCTAGTGAAACACTTTTGGAGTACTAAATCACCTAAGCATTCGTGATTAACAATCCGCATGGGCTAGGGAAATAGACTCTAACGAATTGAACCCGTTTTTATCGAGGTGCCTTACTAGCCTTTACCGACGACAGTAAGGAACAATTCAGGGCTTTTAGAACTGATTCACCTTCATACAGTGAACCTAGGTGAAGCCATGCCGGATTTTCGATTAGATATCCCGAAGCTAGGAACACATGGAGGAATATTCCTAATCCTTTTACTTTCTATTCTACATCCCGAATAGGTTTACCTTTGCAAATCGGGCAATGATGAACGCACATCACCCATAATAAGTTTTGAAAATGACAAAAGGTTTTTGCATACATTTTATTATTGCTCTTTGATTGGTTAATGCGTTACACTATTCTTGATATTTGTTTTAATAAATTGTTGGGGTATTTAGGACAAGGACTATAGAATAGGTGTTGAAAGGTTTGTTCTATTCCTCCACACACATTGCACTTGCATTTGCATAATATGAACTCTCTACCCGGGTTTCGTCCTTTTAAGTGGGAGTAAGGTAACTACGCATTCGTGATGATCCTCCATATGGATAGTGAAACACTTTCGGAGTATAAATTACCTAAGCTCTCGTGATGATCCTCCGCATGGGCTAGGGAAATATACTCTAACGAATTGGACCCGCTTTTATTGGGGTACCTTACTAGCCTTCACAGGCGACAGTGAGGAACAATTCGGGGCCTTTTAGAACTTCGTTCACCCACATTTAGTGAACCATAGAGCCAACATAGGCAAAGCTCTGCCGAATTTTTGATAGATATACCAAAATTAGGAACACATGGAGGGACATTTTTAACCTTTTGTTACCTATTTTACATTCTGAATAAGTATTGTAGATCGGGCAACGATGTACGTGCATCGCCCGTAATAAGTATGGTAATCCGCCCCGAAGGCATCGTGATGCCTAAGTGAGTTGATATGGTTGGGGCAACTGTTCATTAACCTTTTGAAATGGAAAATATAAAAATTCTTTTTTCAAACATTTTGCATTTTGCACATTTTATGCATATGTGAATAGAGCATGTACATTTATGATTGTATTTTTGATCCTATTCTTTGCAATAAACGGAAGGTGATAATAATCTTATTTGATGATTTCATAAAATCGATAGTGTTACTTGAACATTTGGATATTGTATCATAGTAGGATCCACTACCTCGAAATTCTTTTGAAAATAATATGTTTGGCTTTTCATAGAGAAAACATGTTTCAAAAAATCATAGATTAAATTTAGAGGCAAATCTTGCATAATGAGATTTTTGAATAATCAAGATTTAGGTCCCACCAATTTCGTGTAATCGTTGGTTAATTTCTTTGTGTATAACTTTGTGTTAATTCGTTCATTCTTTGCATGTATCATTTTGACATCATGTTAAAGTCCCAACATTCATGGTCACTCATTATAGAATACATCTGTGATACACATGACTATTCTTTGTATATACCCTTGTGTTAATTTATGAATTCTTTACATATATCATATGGACATCATGTTACAGTCATAGCATGCATGCTCATTCATTGTAGAATACGTTTATGACATGCATGGCCGTTATTTGTATATACCTGTGCATCAATTTATTCATTCTTTAAATGCATCATGTTGGCATTAGATTGCATCCATGGCATACATAGTCATCACAATTTCTCTGTATATGTTCATGTATTAATCATCAGTATATTCATGCACATAAGAATAGAGCATGTACCTTCATAATTGTATTCTTGATCTCATGACATTTTCATTTTCATTTGCATGAAAGTGGTTCGAGATACGAGGAATGAATCGGAGGAACGATTGGGTGCTTTAGAATGCAATCAAGAGGAGTTTGGACATGAAATCCAGGAAGTGAAAGAACAACTCATGAAAATGATGAAAATGTTTGAGGATATGAGTAAGGGTAAAAAGAAACTTTCTTAGGACTCTGCATTGCCTTCGGATCAACCAAAACCATTAGGTCCAGAACATACAGTCCTTGCTGGATCCTGCACTGTCAATGCCACAAAGGTTGCAATCCTGATGAAATTGTGGACAAAATCGTAAAAATGATTAAACCCGAGAGCCTGATACCAATGATAGAAACCTCAGATCCCAAACAGTCCCTGCAATTGGTCCTAATTCCAAACCAATATCCTCACCATACTATGTCCCAATTGCCCACTAGGAGGATCACTACGAGACCCCTGAATCCCTCTCCATCACCACCAACTGGCAGTTCGTACTATTTTCCTCATCAATCACCTTATCAAGCATCCGGGATAAGAACCTTGAACTATGTACAACCTCCAAGGGTCCCGTGTCCAAATCTATACCCTTACCATGCTGTTCCGCCACCTCTCCATGTAAACACTTCGGTTCAAACCTTAGTACCACCGCCAAGTGCCCCAACTCCTAGGCCGTGTGTGACTAAGAAACAACCCAAAAACAAGACTCAAGAGCAGTATGATCCCATTCCAATCAGCTACTAGGAGCTTCTCCTTATATTAGTACAAGATCACATGGTTGCCTGTGTCCTATTGAGACCCTTGTAACCACAGTATCCCAAGTGGTACAACCCAAGTGCAAGATGTGATTATCATTGCGGAATTACTGGGCATAGCATTGAAGACTGTATAGCCTTCAAAAGGAAAGTGCAGTCTCTTATAGAGGTCAAGTGGATCGATCCAACGACACTGATTGATAGAAGGCTGGGAAAGGGTAGTTAGGAGTGGAGATTTACGGTAATGATGTAGAAAGTCTTCGGTCTGATATGATGTAATAGGATTTCACTTTTTTAGTAGCTAGCTCTTATAGTCTTAGGATGCTAGGAAAAATAAAGTGCTTCTAAAAGACAGTTTTAACCACTGCTCAGATTTTGTAAACTTGGTTTAATAAAAATAATAATGCATGAACATAGTATATGCTAAATGATGTGACAAAAATAAATGACTACATAAAAAACATAGGATAACATGAAATATTCAAAACCATATGACAAACAATGACACCATAGAATATAAATCAAAATAATAACAATACCATAGAAATTATCATAGAAATATATATATATTATACAATATGCATGAATATGGAAAATGCAATGCATGAAAATGTATTTTTCCTTTAAATAAGGAAATCCGTATATCTAAAAAGATACCCGGCTACCTTAGGAAAATATATCAAATTAAATTTTCTAAAATCAAAATACTTTGTGATTTGTTTGAAAACAATTTTGAAAATCTTGGATGAAAAATAAATCTTAACCGAATCCCTTTTAGAAATGGCTCTAATTCCTATGTTTGAAAACCCAGACTTGACCACCCTTAACCCGAGGTTTATAAAATAATTTTTAAAGTTTAAAATGGCCTAGAAACCACCCTAAGATAATACCTAACTTTCCTAATCATTCCCCTCTAAGTAACTTAGCCAAATTCAACAATTGTTTTTCTTTTGAATTCAAATCTGCCTCTACTATCCAGTTTTAAATCATGATTTTTTTACCTATTTTTAAAAATTCAAAAAACTATAAAAAAAAATACTAGAGACTCATAACATGTAAAACTACACGAGAAAACATTGGCTTAATTTTTTGATTAAATATGACATCCCAAAAAAATCGGGAAAGTCTGAGTATTGGATGAAAAACTGTTTTGTCCAAAGACATTTTTTGCCTTTGATAAGATCATTTAAAAATCAAAGTAAAAATGTTGGGGACTTTCCTAAAGACCTACAAACAGTAGCTAATACTTCTAAAAAGTTAGACAAAATTGGCTAAGTAAAAGAAATCACAAAGGTAGAATAATTAATTTGATAACCCTTTAATTTTCCACAAGTATGCTCAAGTGAGCATGACTTTGAGCCATGAATAATTGGCCTAAGTCATAAATCATGTAGCATGACATGATATGCATGAACATACAGCAAGTTGAATGCATGAAATGCATGATAAACCTAAATGATGAAGGAAATGTATGGCAATTCAAAATGACCTAAATGCCTAGCATGAGTTTGCATGGCAATAAATGCTATCCAAACTTAATATGCATGAAATGCTTCATAATGCAAATGTGACTTAGACATAATATGTTATGAATATGCATGACAATACTAATGTGACCTAAGACCTAATATGCATGGCAATACAAAGATGGCCTAGACCTAAAATGTGATGAGAATGCATGAGAATGTCATGAACATCTAATGACCAATAAACCTAATACTAGTGCATGAACAAACAGCAACTAATACACAATCTCAAGGCATAATAATGCAAAGCATGGTGCCTAAATAAAATGAAAATGCACACATAAGGCAAGGAATGCATGAAGAGGCCGAATGACCACTAGATAACCCAAGGCAATCCTATCTAGCAAATAACACAAACACAGGGCAAACCAAATCAAAATACATAATGTCATGGCATGAAATGCTAGCCTATCAACTAAACCAATCGAAAATGCAAACAGAAAGCAAAAAGGGTCATGTTGGCCGAATGGTCCTCAAAAATCTTGGCATAATCCTAGCTAGCAAATAACACAAACACATAGCATTTTAAACCAAAATACAAAAAACCAAACATGGAAATGCAATCAAATCAACAAGCAAGATGAAAATACACATACAAGGCAAACGAAATGGAAGTAGCCGAATGGTCATATGGTAAAATATAAGATGCAAACATGGCAACATGCAAGGTATGATACATGAAACAAAATGCAAAATATAATCAAGAAGAACATAAGGGCCAAAACCTACAAGGAAATATCATTTCATGAAAAGAAAAATAAATAAATATAAAAGCAAATATAGCATAAAAAGAATGTAAAGAACATGATCAAAATGAACATAGACATGCAAAGAAAATAATAAGAAAAACTAGTAAACAAAACAAGGAAAGTTGAGATCCATGGTTGGTACAAAATGGGCATAGCCTCCTTCTAACCATAATAACTTGGTCTTGTCAAGATCATGAAGCCTTTCCATTTAAAAAAAAATCAGAAAATAAACCATGCTAATTAACAAAATAGAGGTGAGCTTCATGGTTGGTAAAAATGGGCATAGCCTCTCCCCTAACCATGGCCACTTGATATGTATCAAGATCATGTAGCCATTTCAACCTCTTTTGCTTCATTTTTTGTAAAAAATCAGAACATTAAATACTTAAATAAACCTTCCAAAATCATGTTTCCCACAACAACATGCAAAGAAGAAAAAAAGAAAAATCAAGGCAAGCATTCATGTCAAATTCGGCCAAGCAAAAACCTTGTAAAAAAAATGTTTTCAACCATTTTTGATGAAGAAGAAAATATGAAAACTTAAGTAAACATTTTAAAACTTTGATTTCTATGAGAAATGTAGTAGGAAAACAAAATGGAAAATCAAGAAATCAACATGGAAAATAAGAAGAAAACCATGCTAGAGCTATGTAGAAATGACTACCATCAAGCTCTTTTTAGAAAACCTTTCTTTCCATTCTTTCAAAAACCTCTTCTTTTCTAAATTAGCTACTTCCCTCCTCCATCAAATTACCTAGCCTATATGGAAAAAACAAACATTCCCCCATTCCTTTCCTCTTGGCCGGTTGGCATCCCTCACCCTTGGATGATTTTTGCACTTTTTCTCCTCCAATTTTGGCCCTTGGATTAGGATCTTTTGATGACACAATAAAAATACCTTCTTGCCAATTGATAGCAGCCCTTAAGATGTGTACTCAGCCCTTCTAATAACCTCAGCCCTTAGATGAAATAAGGATACAATCCCATGTTCTCCCTTGCTTGGCCGAATGAACCTCTACCCTTGGATGAGTTGTGCTCATCTTTCTTCTTCCATTCTTTGCCATTGGATGAGGATTCTTTCATGACAACATAAAAATGTCATCTTGGCATTTAATCCCAGCCCTTAAAATGTGTACTTAGCCCTTGTAAATGGCCTAAGCCATTAGATGAAAAGGACCAATCCCATGCACTCAAATGATATGTAATGATAACTTTTTTTTTAAGTGACATGAAAAGTTCTCTGATCTAGTTATCTCTCAGTTGCATTTTAAATTATTAGCTTTTCCTTCTATAAGCCAAGATTTTATTAAAAATATATCGAAGCAATAGAATCACAAAAACAGAGTTCTTCACCCAACAATGCATACCTGGGGGCACCCCTTAAGAAAGACAAATGAAGGTTTTAAGCAAGAAAAATAAACAGAATACTTGCAGCTAAAGGTTCAGCTAATCAAATACAAGCTCAGAACAAAAATTACCAGAAAGTAGAAAAGAAAAAACAGCAGCTAACGAAATGGACATATCATCCCCACCATCCCATAAAGCTTTACTGTAGACATGTCCATGGATCGGGTTTGGACCAAGCTTAAATAGAATATTAATAGCTTTTATGCCTGTCTAGGCTCGACTCGGCCTGAAACGTGTACACAGGCCCGCCTTTTTTTTCCAAATAATAAATATATTGAATATGAAGCATTATAATAAAAAAGCAACATTGAATTAACAAAAGTATATCCATTAATAGAGTTTGACATCATTGGAAACACAATCGAAAGTAAACAAATTGGCATCCTAATAAAATGAGCAAATTGGAAAAAAAAAAATCTAATACAAGCTTCATTGCCACAATAAAGCAAACACCTTAAAGACATAAAGGACCCGAATCTTGCATGACATGAGAAACATTTAGCCATAATTTTTTTAAAACATAATCAAGGGACTGCATCAAATAAAAAAACCGTTGAAAATCTTAGAAAAGAAACTTGAAACACACAGCAAATAAAATAAAAAAAGAGCATCGAACAAAAAAACCCTAGAAAATCATTTCACATCCACATCTATGGAGATTGAGCTTTAAGACGAAACTTACACTAAGGGAAAAAGGTATGCAAAATCCAAAGAAATAGCAGGAAAGAGGCTGAAAGAGTGAGTTCTTTTTAGTGTTCATTGTTGAGAGAAAAAAGAGAAGCTGTTGGGTTTTTTCTAAGGAAAAGAGTGTTGAGGAGAGGAGAGGAAAACTTAGATTTTTAATGTTACTAACTACTAAGGGCTAAGAGGCAAGGGCTTAGGTATGGGTTTATTCTAACCCATTAGTAATGGCCTAATGGATTAGAAAAAATCCATATGTAAGCCACCAAGTAATGGTTTACATTTTATTTTTAAAATAATTTATATTTAATATTAATATAGATTTATAATTATAATTATAAAAATATATGTCATAACGATTTTTCGACCACTTGACGTTTTTTCTTTTTAAAATAAACTAAAATACAGCGAGTCGCCACCAATATTTTTTGGTTAGCTGTGATTGGTCACTTATGAATACTTATCCTCTTAATAATATCCTAAAATTAATTAAGATATATTAAAAAGATAATTTTTGGTTTGCGAAACAAAATTAAGTTCGGGAGTACGGTTACGCGTGGGGAAGGATTAGCACCCCTACGACGCCTGTTTAAAAAACGGTACCGATTAAACGCGTGTTATCTTTAATCTTGAAAAAGTGATTTTAATTTTAATATTTAATAATAATTCCCTTATTACATTTTATTTAAAAAGAATATTTTAAAACGAATGAGAGATAATATTTTTTTATAATTATTTCTGAAGTAAAAGAAATTACTTATGTAAAAATAATTCTCGAATCCTCCGATATTTTCTATAATGTTTCGATAATTATTTTTAAATGAAACGTTTTGAGGAACGATAGATATTTCGACCATCCGGATAACGGACTCGTTTTTAGAGAATTTCCTTTACCAAAAATAATTAAAAAAAGCCATTTTGTTTGTTTGTGGAGAAATAATAAGAAATAAAAATATAACATCTTTTTATAAATAATTTCGAGATAACATAAATCATCTATGTAAAATAGTTTTCGACTCACTACGATAATTTCGATAATGTTTCGATAACTAATTTTATTCGAACCGTTTCGTGGAACGATTGATACCCCGACCATTTCGAGATATAATTCGTTTTTAGAAAATTTTATTTACTAAAAAAAATTGTTTACGGAGAAATTAATAAAAATATCTTTTTATAATTAATTTTGGAATAAAAGAAATTACTTTATGTAAAAATAATTTCCGAACCACTCCGATAATTTCGATAATGTTTCGATAATCATGTTTACACGAATCATTTCGAGGAACGATTGATATTCCGACCATTCCGAGAAAGAGTTCGTTTTCAGAGAATTTCTTTCGCCGAAAATAAATTAAAAGGCGTATTTTATACGCAAAAAATTTATTCATTAAGAAATTAAATAAAAAAACTTTCTCTTTTTTTATTAATAATGCGTAAAAATGAATAATAAAATGAATAAATGCCAATAACGAAAGAATTAAACAATAAATACAAAATAATAATAATAATAATACTAATACTAATACTAATAATAATAATAATAAATAAAAATATAGGTATATAAATATATATATATAATAAAAAAAATGATAATAATAATAAAAAAAATTTAAATAAAAATATAAAATAAAAATAAAAATAAAATAATAATAATAATAATAATACTAGCAGTAAACAAATATATATATATGGAAATAACAATAATAAATAAACTAATAATAATTAATACAATAATAAAAAAATAATAATTAATATAATAAACATAAATAAAAATAAAAAAATGAAGAAACAACATCTGGGTCGGGTCCAGGCACGGACCCAAGCGCGGGTCCTGTGACCCGACCCGGATGTTGTTATAAAAGGAATTTTTTTTTATTTTAACCTAAAATGAAAAAAATATTTTTTACCTGTTTTCTTTTTTTCTCAAAACCCAGCCGTCGCCGTGCCGGAGCTCCTCTCCGGTCCGATGGTGTCTCAAAAACAACCCTTTTCTCCTCCTTTAGCCAGATCTGAAACTAGTTTTCCTAAGAACAAACCCTAATCCCCTAGATCTAAAACCAAAAATTCGAAACTATTTCCCTTTTTTTTTGCTGGTTCGTTTTCCTTTTTTTTTTTATGTGGTTGTGTTTTTTTTTTTTTTTTTGTGTGATTTTTGCTGCTGGTGTTTTTTTTTTTTTTTTGGTTTTGGATCTGTCCGATTTTCTTCCTCTTTTCGTTTTTTTCCTTTTTTTTTTTGTGTTCGGATCTGGGGGTTTCTTTAGGGGGCTGTGGCGGTGGGGGTCGGTTCGATAGCCAGGCCACTTGGTGGCTGGCTGCTCGGTGGCAGCGCCTGGTTGGCTGTCGCGCGAGGTAGGGGCGATGGGTGCCAGGCAGCTGCTGGGCATGGCAGGGGCTAGGTCAATGCTAGGTTAGAGGCTAGGTGGCGGTGGAGAGCTGGCAGCTCGGTGGTAGTGTTTGGGTGGCTGGGTGAGGCGGCGGCTGTAGGGCAGAGGCGGTGGGGGGAGCTGCTAGGGTTTGTGGCCTACTTGGGCTAGGTGAGGGTTTGGGCCCTGTTGGGCCAAGAGTTTGGGCTGCTGGCCTGCTCGAGCTACTGGGCCAAACAGGCCTGTTTGGCAATGGCCTGCTAGGCAGGCTTGTTGGGCCGGATTTGGGCTTCAAAGCCCAAACATTTTAAGACCAGCAATTTTTTTTAAATAAATAAATAAATAATAATAATGAATAATAATAATAACTATAAAGTAAAATAAAATAAAAATAAAAATAAAAAGATAAAAAAAAATGGGTCGCTACAGTTGCCCCTCTTTGAACATTGTTGAGAATCAGCAATAGGACAAAGACGTAAGCGACAATGTCGTCCATGATTAATATAAACTGCTCCTCTCAATAGAGGCTCTATTACTTGGAAATTAAAATGATATTCCCCTTATCAGAGGTTCCGCGACTTCGGAATTTAATGCGATGCTCCTCTTATTGGAGGCTCCTTGACTTTTAAAAATGAAAATGCTCCTCTCATTAGAGTTTCGAAAACTTTGAAATTTAAAAATGATGCTCACCTGGAAAATAAATTGTTCCTCTCAACAGAGGCTCTATCACTTGAAAAATGAAGTGCTCCTCTCAACAGAGGCTCTATCACTTGAAAAATAAATTGCTTCTCTCAACAGAGGCTCTATCACTTGAAAAATGAAGTGCTCCTCTCAACAGAGGCTCTATCACTTGAAAAATAAATTGCTCCTCTCATAAGAGGCTCTAACACTTGGAAAATAAATTGCTCCTCTCAACAGAGGCTCTATCACTTGAAAAATAAATTGCTCCTCTCAGCAGAGGCTCTATCACTTGAAAAATAAATTGCTCCTCTCAGCAGAGGCTCTAACACTTGAAAAATAAATTGCTCCTTTCAACAGAGGCTCTATCACTTGAAAAATAAATTGCTCCTCTCATTAGAGGCTCTAACATTTGGAAAATAAATTGCTCCTCTCAACAGAGGCTCTAACACTTGAAAAATAAATTGCGCCTCTCAACAGAGACTCTATCACTTGAAAAATAAATTGCTCTTCTCAGCAGAGGCTCTCACACTTGAAAAATAAATTGCTCCTCTCAACAGAGGCTCTATCACTTGAAAAAAAAAATTGATCCTCTCAGCAGAGGCTCTATCACAGGAAAAATAAATTGCTCCTCTCATCAGAGGTTCTATCACTTGGAAAATAAATTGCTCCTCTCAATAGAGGCTCTATCACTTGAAAAATAAATGTACCTTTTTCTTGGTTATCGTGGTGATTCCCAACTTCATGTTGCAATCGGGTTTCATTTTCCTTGTCCATCTGTCATTCATATCCTCTTCTATGCAACAGTAATTCTTAATTGTTTGCAATGTTATGGTGATGCAATGCATTTTTATGACAATGAAATGCATAACTTGTGGCCCGAATCATGATTCGACGCCCCTGTGTATATTTCATTAACCAGAGACCCTTTCAGAGTTGAGTCTGATTAAGCCTCTTATTTCAATCTTCACAAACTTTTCTGTCCTTCCCAATTCTTTCTCTTTTCCTCCATCAAATCGACTAGGCCTCCACAATTTATTCCCTCACGATCCTTTCTTAGTCGAGTCACAGTTTTGTACCTTTCCCCCAAAACAATTTTACGTATCAATCGTTATCTTAATCATTGTTTTCTTTACTACCAAAAGGTATAAACATATCGGGTCCCACACTGCCCCATTATCTCTTCCTCCCTTTCTGATTTTCCAATTTTCAAATTTCTATAGAGTAATCATGAAAGCTTCGTTGGTGCATTATCTAGTTATTTTTTATCATTCATATTTCATGCCAAAATAATGCATTATCTAAAGAAAATTTCAAACAAAGAAGGATAATTTAAGGACACGATTTTATGAATCGGGATAAATACTTTCATTCCAGTGAAGGAAAAAAGAACATATTGGCATTAATCAAAGAAAATAAAGAAAGACTGAACAGGGATAGACCCCCACATAATGAATACTTAAACGATCTCAATCGAGCAAATTCAGATTTCTCTTTCAGAAAAGAATATCCATCGATGTCTTTGACTCCTTTCGAGAGTGTCTAACTATTAATTACCCTTTCTGTCTTGTGCCATTCGGTCATGTCGCACCTCGCTGCTTATTCAGTTCTTTCATCCTGTTTTAACCCCTTGTCTCATGAATTATTTCGCACAGATTATTGTCTGTCATCCCAACTCTTGTTTGTCCTTTACCTAGGCCGCCCTTTAAGGTTTTCGACCTAGATCCATCCTTTGATTCGAACCGCCCTTTTGGGTTTTCGGTTTGAGACTCTCCTATTTTTCCTTTTTTTTTATGCATAATATTTCTTCACTACATCAGCATTGATTGGACTCGAGAAATCTGCACCATCCATCTCTGCTAAAATCATTGCCCCTCCTGAAAATACTCTTCTTACTACATACGGGCCTTCCCAATTTGGTGCCCATTTCCCCCTGGGATCTTGCTGATTAGGGAGGATTTCTTCAAAACTAAATCACTTTCTCGGAACTCTCATGGGCGAACTTTTTTGTTATGAGCCCTCTTCATCTGCCTTTGGTATAATTGGCCATGACACAGGGCAGTCATCCTCTTTTCCTCGATCAAATTAAGTTGCTCATAGCGGGCTCGAACCCATTCTGCTTCTTCTAACTCGACTTTCATTAAAATTCTCAGAGAAGGGATCTCCACTTCAATTGGTAGTACAGCTTCCATCCCGTACACCAAGGAGTAGGGGGTTGCCCCTATAGAAGTATCACTTACTAACATTCTGTAGGCGTGTAGGGCAAACGAAAGCTTTTCGTGCCAATCTTTGTACTTATCAGTCATTTTGGCAATGATTTTCTTTATATTCTTGTGTAGCAGCTTCTACTGCTCCATTCATCTTGGGACGGTAAGGCGCCGAGTTGTGGTGCCTGATTTTGAACTGAGTGTAGATTTCTTTCATCATGGCATTGTTCAAATTGAGAGCGCTATCTGTAATAATTTTCTCCGAGAGACCATACCGGCATATCACTTCCTTTTTCAAAAATTTGCACACCACGAATTTGGTCACACTAGCGTAAGAAGCAGCTTCGACCCATTTCGTGAAGTAATCGATCACTACCAAAATAAAGCGATGTCTGTTCGAGGCTTTAGGGCTAATTAGCCCGATCACATCCATTCCCCATATAGAAAAAGGCCAAGGCGTTGTCATGACATGTAGAGTTTTCGGAGGAGCGTGCAACTTATCTGCGTATATCTGGAACTTATGACATTTTCGAACATACCTGATGCAATCCCTTTCCGCAGTCATCCAGTAATAACCTGCTCTCATAATCGGCTTAGCCATCATGTGGCCGTTTGCATGTGTTCTACACACCCCTTCGTGAACCTCTTCGAGTATTCTTTTAGCTTCAGCCGCTTCGACACACCTTAGAAGTGTATGATCTCTACTCTTTTTATACAATATTTCTTCATCCAAGAAGAATCCCATCGCCATTCTTCTCAAAGTTTTTTTGTCATTTTCCGCAGCGTGCTCTGGATACTGCTGATGTTTTATGTATTGTGAGATGTCATGGTACCACGGTCTCTCATCCGATTCTTCCTCAATATGCATACAATGTGCGGGCGACTCTCGTATACTCATCTTGATGGGCTGGATGTCAGTACTTGTATTTATTTTGAACATTGAGGCCAACGTAGCTAGGGCATTGCAATTTGATTTTCTTCTCGAGGCAAGTAATTGAATTTGATTTTTTGGAATTGCTGAACCAATTCCATTATGAATTTATGGTAGAGGATCAATTTTGAATATCTTGTTTCCCATTCTCCTTTCAACTGGCAAATAACTAGGGCAGAATACCCATATACTTCTAACTCGCCTATTTTCTTTGCGATAGCCGCTTGAAGTCCTATGACACAGGCCTCATATTCTGCCACATTGTTGGTGCATCTGAAAGTTAATCTCGCAGTAATGGAGCAGTAGTTTCCCTCTGGTGATATCAAAACCGCTCCAATACCACGCCCCAAAGCATATGACGCTCAGTCGAAATACATTTTCCATACAACCTTCTTTAACTCCTCGCCTTCATCCTCCCGAGAAATAACCATCAAGTCCTTATCAGGAAAGTCAAACTTTACCGACTTGTAATCTTCTGTAGCTCTATCTGCCAGAAATTCGGCCACTGCACTCCCTTTTATGGCCTTTTGTGAGACATAGGTGATGTCATACTCAGAGAGTAAAACCTGCCATCTTGCTAATCTTTCTGACAACGAGGGTTTCTCAAATATGTACTTAATGGGGTCCAATTTAGAAATAAGTAATGTTGTATGATGCAACATGTACTGGCGGAGCCTACGAGTAGTCCAAGCTAGTGCACAACACACCTTTTCTACTATCAAGTATTTGGCCTCGTAATCGGTAAACTTTTTACTCAAGTAGTAAATGGCATGCTCTTTTTTACTTGTCTCATCTTGTTGTCCCAATACACATCCCATAGACTTCTCATGTACTACCAAATACAAAACAAGTGACCTTTCCAGAGTGGGCGGTACCAACACCGGTGGGTTGGTAAGATACTCTTTCACTTTATCGAATGCTGCTTGGCAATCTTCGTCCCATTCACCCGGGTCTCGTTTCTTGAGGAGTCTGAAAATCGGATCACATTTGGCAGTGAGTTAGGAAAAAAAACGGGCAATGTAATTCAATTTCCCTAGAAATCCTCTTACTTCTTTCTGTGTCCGGGTGGGGATAAGTTATGGATGGCGCGTATCTTGTCAGGGTCTACTTCGATTCCTTTCTCATTAACAATGAAGCCTATTAGTTTGTCGGATGTTACACCGAACGTGCATTTGGCGGGATTGAGCTTAAGCTGGAACTTTCTTAATCGACCGAACAACTTTCTCAGTTAACTACATGGTCCTCGTCTTCACGTGACTTCGTGATCATATTGTCGACATAAATTTCTACTTCTTTGTGCATCATATTGATGCACCCAAAAGAGTGTATCTTATTTAACCTTGCACTAAAAAGATAAATTGTAAGTATAGTAGTTAGCAAGGCTCGAGTCCTCAGGGATTGGGTTTTAGTTTATAAGTTAATAGTTTAAAACTTAAATTCAAGAACAATAAAAGAAAAGGGGTTTATGAAGCCAGATTTAAACTAAAGTAAATAATAAGAATAAGATGCAAGGCGGTATAACCAGCCAATAAAAATATATATACTAAATTAGGCGGTATAACCAGCCAATAAAAATATATATACTAAATTAGGCGGTATAACCAGCCAATAAAAATAAAACAAAGTTAATATACAAATTAGGCGGTATAACCAGCCAATAAAAATAAATATAAAAAATAAGCAAACTAAAAGTAAGAAAACAAATAAGTAAGAAGAATCAAATATGAAAAATATGGTTAAGGTTTCATTCTCCACCACTAGACATCATTAAGAATCAATTTCAGATCTATCAATATCAACCAACTATCAAAGTTAACAACCGTAGATAACAACAAGCTCTGTTACCCCGATCTTTCCTTAGTTTGTCGTTAAATAGAACAAGCTCTCTATTTAATCTCTAACCATTAAACAACCTAGAATAAGCTCTCTAAATTCAATTTAATGGCAGCTTTATGATGAGAAAGATAGGTTGATCTAAGCAACAAACACATAAGCTCGGATTGTTCAACTTAGGTTATGTTCCACTTTGCAATTATTGAAAACTTGACCATAATCATTAATCACAAATTGCCACTTATGAATAGGAAATCAAGACAATTACACGGATCAAGACTCCTAAACTAGCAATAGATAATTATCAAGATCTATCTAGTTGTACACCTAAATAAATCTAGACAACATCATGAACAATTCTTGTAGAAGAACATAAGCAACTTTGATAGAAAATTAATGATAGATAGAATCTGAAAATCAATCACAAAACATGTCTAGGGCTTTGAAATCACCCTTAACCAAATAGAAGTTTAGCCTAGCATAGGCACTATAAACATAAACATAAAATTAAAGAAAATCTAAGAAGAAAATAAAAGAAAGAAAGAAGAAGAGGAAGAATATTAATTATCCAACCTCTTGCTCTCTCTAAAGAAAAAGAAAACTAGAGAAAAGAAAGAAAACTAGAGAAAAGAAAGAAGAAGAAAACTTAGAGAATTTTATTAAAATGGCTAATATCCTACCTATGTACAATATGATCCTCTATAATCATCCAAGGCCCTCTATTTATACACATTTTGGAAGGCTAAATGACAAGAGACAAGCTTTACAAATTTCAAAGGTAGGTATAATAGGTGGGTGAATTTTTCTAACAATTTTCGTCATATTGTATGACAATTTTGATCAGCCAACTTGATGGTCGATTTCGTCAATGTTGGAGGCCTGATCTGATCACATGGTCTTCTAGAAAAAGGTTCCCCTATCAGTTACGGATCCATAGCCGTTGGAATCAGCTCATTTGCTGATGTGGATAAGTAGATATGGGCAAAATACAAAAACATGTCAGCACAGGCGTCATTGCACATCAGCCAACTTGATGGTCGATTTCGTCAATATTAGAGGCCTGATCTGATCATATGGTCTTCTAGAAAAAGGTTCCCGTATCAGTTACGGATCCATAGCCACTGGAATCAGCTCATTTGCTGATGTGGATAAGCAGATATGGGCAAAATACGAAACCAGGTCAGCACAGACGTCATTGCACATCAGCCAACTTGATGGTCGATTTCGCTAGGGAAAACGACTCCGTTTCAAGAAGTATAAAACATGAAAAAGATAGATATGCCTCTTAGCTTTGCACGGCTACAAATTTCAGCCTTCTTGCTTCAGTGAAACGCCAGATATAGCTGATATGGAAAAATGTGTCGGAACTGGAACTGAACTGGATTTGCCCTTAATTCTAGTAATCTGAAATCACTCAAAGAAACTTGTGAAAAACACCAAATTACATAAAAATATAAAAGATCATAAACACAATTAGACTAAACAATAATAACTCGTATTTGACACAAAACAATAATAAAACATAACTAAAAACTATATAATTATACGAGTTATCACACCCCCACACTTAGATTGTTGCTAGTCCCTAGCAACGACTCAATAAAAATAAAATAAGAAAATCTAATCTAATCCACTTTCGTAGGAAATCACGGTGGCACTTAGCATGTGACACAAGCCTTTAAACCCCTAGGTGTCCCTAGTGGACGAGTTTAGTCTCGTGAGGGTTTACTAGAACGATACCCACAAACATTGAAAAACTAAAATATAAATAAACTACATATACTAAAAATATTTACTCCTAATCATTTCAATACAAATTAGAGACAATCTTTGAACAAGTCTTATAAACTAATCAATAGCTTAAAGAATTTCACAAAAAATCATACTTGAATGTAAATTGTTTGAGTTAAGCCAATATTAACATAACATATTTCAATCAAAATAGTGTATATTCAAACTTAATCTCAACTACTCACATGGGATACCCTCATGATTTTCACTCTTTAAAGTAGTGGTGAAGTGTTTACACTCAATCAATCTCATGAAAACAGTTCTACCATATTCTTGCTTGTCCACCTATTCTCCACTATTTAGATCATACAACTTCATGAATCAAGAGGTCTTTAATCAAGGTTGTAATGGGGCCAAGGGGTTTGTAATGTGGTTGAAGAACAAAAGGATAAAGATATCACAAAGGTTCCAAAGAGTTCATAAAGTTTCGAGACATAAAAAGATCATACAAATAAAACTTCTCAAAACTCTTATAAAGCACATAATAACATAGGCTAAATATTCATGTTGAGCCTTTGCATCATTCTAACCAACTTTGTAACATCTTTTTCTTTACTTTAACTAGAAGTTCAAGAGAAGATTTTTTTTTTTTTTTTTTTTTTGTTTTTTTTTTATATGAGAATGTATTTGACAATGATCCCTTTCTTTTTCTCTTGACTTTTTTCTTTCTTTTCCCCCCACACTTATTTCTTGTTTCTAACCCAAATTTTCAATAAATCTTCTTTGTCTTTGCAACTTGTCTCAAAACATGCTAATTCATCTTTTGGAACAAAGGTAAAGATATAAGTATATTTAGGTTAGGGACAAGTTATGGTTACCAAAGATATAGCTTATTCAATGTAGGCTCAAATTGGTTCACTAAGGGTGTGTTCTCTTGGAACATTAATAATGGATGGCTGTTTGGCTCTGGTTATAATCCTAATGCCTCTATCATATTCATGTTGTCACATGTATCAATATAGTCTCAAACGGTTTAAAGCAAGTTCTAGAGAATCATGTAATCATAAGAGCACTCAAGAAAGAAATTAGATTGATTTGTATAATGCATCAATCATATAGGCTCAAAAACTTACAAGGATGATTATACAAGTCAATATCAAGTCTAAACATGCTTCTTTCTCAATCAACATATCATATTAACATTGGCTCATAAAAAAATGATATCAAGCTCAATTCTCATGAAAATCTTCTCACTAATAAATTTGTTTTAAACTTATGCAATTCATATCTCATCATAGTATTGAAAGTAACTAAAACACACTAAAAACACACTAAGTCTAAACATGCTTTTTTTTTTTTTTTTTTTTTTTTTAGAAGATTAAATCAAACTGACAAGGTATGTCTCAAGTCTCCCTTACTCAGACCTTGTTCAGAATGAATACTTCTAAATGTCTTAAAACACAACAAATTTTTTTTTTTTATATTAGAAAAATATGTCCCTTACCCCCTACTAAAATATGACATTGTCCCCAATGTCAAATTTTAAAGGTAGAATTTAGGAGATATTACCTGCAGAGGTTGCTAACCACTTATTATAACTGAGACACAACAAGCAAAATGTTAGATAATGTCACAAAGACAAAGTGCAATCCACTCCTTGCTCGTCCATATCTCTTTTTCTTTTTCCGAGCGTTTGCGAAACAACCGTAGGAGATAAACACTCATAAGCTTGGAGCTTTTTGAGTAAATCTTCAATGGTTGTAGCAGAAATTATGGTTCTCCTTGCCTCTGAAAACATGAATCCATTATCCACAGCATTATCTAAATATGAAAGCAAATTACTAAAATAACCATTAATATTAAGCAAACCAATGGGTTTCTTATTTGTGACCAAAGATGACCAAGAAGTCACGCAAGCTATTTCTTCCAATGTACCCAGACCTCCTGGTAGAGCAATGAATGCATCGGCAGAATGGTACATGATTGTCATCCGTTCAGGGATACTCCAGACTTGTATTTCCTTACCCACGGTAGGTCCACAAAAACTTGTGAATAGTTTTGGCACGATTCCTAGAACTGGACTTCCTCCGGCGTGTGCTGCTGTAGCGACTGCTCCCATTAAACCCGTACTACCGCCTCCATAAATCAAGTGGATCTTTTGTTGGGCAAGTATTACTCCAACTCTTATGGCTTCATCAGCGAATATGTTATTTTTCCCGGGATAAGCACCTCCAAAGACACAAATTTTTTTAATGCGCTGGGACGAAGTACTTTCCATTTTTTTTTCTTTTTTTTTTTTCGAGTGCCTGAAAGAGAATGAGTACATGGTGTAATATATAGAGGACTGAGTAGTGAATCAGACAAGAGTAATAATGTCGCCGAAAGTGTATCTGACCTGTCAGAAGAAAATGTTAACCTAACAAAAGATTTTTGCGTGATTTCAGGAAGAAAATCAAAAAGAGAAGAAAAAATCAACCGTAAAAGACAAATAAAAAAAACGAGAATAATTACACAAATCGAACAACACGTAAATTAAAACAAAATAAAGTTATTGCAAATCAAACCAAAAGCTGAGAAGTCATTTATTGTAGTTGTGATTGTGGCTCACATCTTCCTCTGGTTTTACGTCCAGAAACGGCTTAAACGCCTTCTATGAGTCGAGGATATGCTTCCCATCCAGTTTTCTTACAAGCTGGCAAACAGGGTCTTTTAACATCAGATTCCCAAGATGTTGCCATTCCCTTTGGAATTGCGGCCATAAATCAAGAATTTCTCTTTGTACGTCTCCACTAGGATGCGTCTCAAGAGAAAGTTGGATATTACCCAAATTCTCCTTACTCAGTCCATCCTTAGTGAATTCAATTTTATCATCTCGATTAGAGGACGGAATCCCAATAGAACGACATTTACCGTTACACGTCCATCGTGCACATTTGTGGCAATTTGAACTCATGCGCTTTGCTCGTCGCTTCTTTGCAAAAGTGCTTCTACCTGTACCTGGTAAATGCAAAACAGGAAGATATTCATCTTCACGTACCTTGACTTCAATTTTCCAACGTATGTCTCCAGGAATCCCTTTCTGCATAAGCATTCTTAATCTTTCGAAACGAACTTGGTAAAGCTTCAGTAAAATATTTCGAGGAAAGGGAGGAAATCGTTTCTGCAATCTTGTGAGAATATCATCCATCCTAAAAAAAAAATGAAAAAAAATTGAAAGAGAAATTGGAAGAGAAATTTATATACAATATCAGTTTTGTGGGTAGCTGATGGAACCGATTTAAATAATCACGGAGTACCGTTATCCGCCATTTAACCGGGGTTAAAAAAAATAAAAATTATATTTACATCTAGTTATTTTCAAAACAAGGATCAAAAAAAAAAAAAAAAAAAAACAACATAAAAAGACTCAAAAATAAAACACTCTAAATAAAATCCTAAATTCTTCCCCCCACACATAATTCTTACATTGTCATTAATGTAATGCTATTATCCCCCAATGCAAGAATTATATGTAAGAGAAAAGAACTATTAAACAAAAGAAACTTATGCAGCCTAAATGAACTTAAAAACAGTAAACACAATTAACAAAGAAACATAAGAAATAAAAATAAAAATAAAAGAAAAAGGAAAAGAAAGAGAAAGAGAAAGCAAATCTGAATATGGAAGGTTGGCAATTTCATCTTTAATTGGGCTGCCTTCCCAATTAACACTTGAGTTAGTGTTTTGAAT
The DNA here is from genome assembly GCA_030761205.1 of Fremontodendron californicum. NCBI lineage: Eukaryota > Viridiplantae > Streptophyta > Magnoliopsida > Malvales > Malvaceae > Fremontodendron > Fremontodendron californicum. The sequence continues at coordinate 11,079,591 of JAULJL010000037.1, forward strand.
CTAACCAACACCCCTTCTTGGCTTTTTACGCTTGTCAGGCTCATACATGAAATTTTCCAAATTTATGCGTTTGAGAGGTAGCTTTCTTTGCACAACAGTGGATGCATTCTCCATTACAAGTATTATTCCATCATCCTTGGTGGTGCATATCTCATCGAGGAATGGTGCATCTTTTGGTACTTGTTGAATGACATCCATAAACAAACTATTTAAGGTTTCCAGCGTGTCTTGTTCATGTTCATCCTCCTTGAACTTTGCGAATCTACTAGGAAAAGGAGGAGAAGAAACATTAGTAAAAATTGGAATCTCAAACGTTACCTCAGGTGCCGAAATACTCTTATTTGGATCATTGGCTTCATTATCCTCAAGAATAGAATTCATCTCTAATTTTGTCTCATCCTCATCTTGTTCCTCATTCCTCAAGGTCACAATAGTAGCATTCTCCTTTGGGTTAATCATCGTTTGGGCCGGGAGTTCTTCAGATCTTTGTGCTACCCATACCACCATACTACTAGCCAATAGGCTCATTTGCCTTTCCAAACTCTGGATACTTGCCCTTGTTTCCTGTTGAAATTGCAAAGTATTAGTAACAAGAGAATCGACAAGATCTTCTAAAGAAGTACCTGAGTTTTGAGTCATATGTAGTGGCTGAAAAAGATCTGGTTCTTGAGACCATGATTGATTAAATCTAGATGGATGAGTGTAATTGGCATAAGGATCTACTTCTTGGTAATTTTCTGAGTAGCCATAATTAGTATGATCCCACCATCCCTCATGGTAAGTGTTTGAGTAATGATCATACTGTTGGTCTTGGAACACTTGATGGCCTTGACATCCTCCCATGGCAAATTGTTGAACTGGGAAGGTGAGATTGGCTTGTTGATTCTCCATGTTCATGTATGCCACCAACCCTTCAAGTGTTAGATTGCTCAATTCCATCGTTTTTTTTTTTTTTTTTTAATTTGATAAGAAAAACTTGTATATACAAGAGAATAGAACTAATTAGAACTGAAAATAAGAATAAACCAAGTAACAAATAAACTAAAGAAAACAATCCCCGGCAACGGCGCCAAAAATTTGATGCACCCAAAAGAGTGTATCTTATTTAACCTTGCACTAAAAAGATAAATTGTAAGTATAGTAGTTAGCAAGGCTCGAGTCCTCAGGGATTGGGTTTTAGTTTATAAGTTAATAGTTTAAAACTTAAATTCAAGAACAATAAAAGAAAAGGGGTTTATGAAGCCAGATTTAAACTAAAGTAAATAATAAGAATAAGATGCAAGGCGGTATAACCAGCCAATAAAAATATATATACTAAATTAGGCGGTATAACCAGCCAATAAAAATATATATACTAAATTAGGCGGTATAACCAGCCAATAAAAATAAAACAAAGTTAATATACAAATTAGGCGGTATAACCAGCCAATAAAAATAAATATAAAAAATAAGCAAACTAAAAGTAAGAAAACAAATAAGTAAGAAGAATCAAATATGAAAAATATGGTTAAGGTTTCATTCTCCACCACTAGACATCATTAAGAATCAATTTCAGATCTATCAATATCAACCAACTATCAAAGTTAACAACCGTAGATAACAACAAGCTCTGTTACCCCGATCTTTCCTTAGTTTGTCGTTAAATAGAACAAGCTCTCTATTTAATCTCTAACCATTAAACAACCTAGAATAAGCTCTCTAAATTCAATTTAATGGCAGCTTTATGATGAGAAAGATAGGTTGATCTAAGCAACAAACACATAAGCTCGGATTGTTCAACTTAGGTTATGTTCCACTTTGCAATTATTGAAAACTTGACCATAATCATTAATCACAAATTGCCACTTATGAATAGGAAATCAAGACAATTACACGGATCAAGACTCCTAAACTAGCAATAGATAATTATCAAGATCTATCTAGTTGTACACCTAAATAAATCTAGACAACATCATGAACAATTCTTGTAGAAGAACATAAGCAACTTTGATAGAAAATTAATGATAGATAGAATCTGAAAATCAATCACAAAACATGTCTAGGGCTTTGAAATCACCCTTAACCAAATAGAAGTTTAGCCTAGCATAGGCACTATAAACATAAACATAAAATTAAAGAAAATCTAAGAAGAAAATAAAAGAAAGAAAGAAGAAGAGGAAGAATATTAATTATCCAACCTCTTGCTCTCTCTAAAGAAAAAGAAAACTAGAGAAAAGAAAGAAAACTAGAGAAAAGAAAGAAGAAGAAAACTTAGAGAATTTTATTAAAATGGCTAATATCCTACCTATGTACAATATGATCCTCTATAATCATCCAAGGCCCTCTATTTATACACATTTTGGAAGGCTAAATGACAAGAGACAAGCTTTACAAATTTCAAAGGTAGGTATAATAGGTGGGTGAATTTTTCTAACAATTTTCGTCATATTGTATGACAATTTTGATCAGCCAACTTGATGGTCGATTTCGTCAATGTTGGAGGCCTGATCTGATCACATGGTCTTCTAGAAAAAGGTTCCCCTATCAGTTACGGATCCATAGCCGTTGGAATCAGCTCATTTGCTGATGTGGATAAGCAGATATGGGCAAAATACAAAAACATGTCAGCACAGACGTCATTGCACATCAGCCAACTTGATGGTCGATTTCGTCAATATTAGAGGCCTGATCTGATCATATGGTCTTCTAGACAAAGGTTCCCGTATCAGTTACGGATCCATAGCCACTGGAATCAGCTCATTTTCTGATGTGGATAAGCAGATATGGGCAAAATACGAAACCAGGTCAGCACAGACGTCATTGCACATCAGCCAACTTGATGGTCGATTTCGCTAGGGAAAACGACTCCGTTTCAAGAAGTATAAAACATGAAAAAGATAGATATGCCTCTTAGCTTTGCACGGGTACAAATTTCAGCCTTCTTGCTTCAGTGAAACTCCAGATATAGCTGATATGGAAAAATGTGTCGGAACTGGAACTGAACTGGATTTGCCCTTAATTCTAGTAATCTGAAATCACTCAAAGAAACTTGTGAAAAACACCAAATTACATAAAAATATAAAAGATCATAAACACAATTAGACTAAACAATAATAACTCGTATTTGACACAAAACAATAATAAAACATAACTAAAAACTATATAATTATACGAGTTATCACATATCATGGAAGAGGGTCACCATTGTGCATTCTTTAGCCCAATTGGCATCACTTTATAACAAAAAGTCCCCCACATTGTCACAAATGTGGTTTTCTCCATGTCTTATGATGCCATCTTGATTTGGTTATAGCCCGAAAATCCATCCATAAATGAGAACAATGAGTGCCTGGTGGTATTATTCACCAAGGTATCGATATGGGGTAATGGAAAACTATTCTTTGGACTAGCTCTGTTTAGGTCCCGATAATCAACACACATCCGTACTTTCCCTTCTTTCTTCGGGACTGGGACTATGTTCGCCATCCATTCAATATACTTGGCGACTTTCAAAAATCCTGCGTCGAACTATTTTTTTACTTCTTCTTTGACTTTTAGGAGCATTTCAGGCTTCATTCGTCTCAACTTTTGTTTCACTGGTTTGCTTTCTGCCCTAAGGGCAAACGGTGTACCACAATATTCGTATCAAGCCCTGGCATGTCTTGATAGGACCATGCGAACACATCCGCATATTCATGGAGCAGTTCTGTCAATTCTTGTTTTTTTGTCACTGAAAGTGAAGTGTCGATTTTTATTTCCTTCTGATCATTCTCATTTCCCAGATTAACAAACTCCGTTATCTTCTAATGAGGCATAATTTGTTTTTCTTCTGACTCTATCAATCTCAACAAGTCAGGAGGTAAGTCATAGTTTTCAGCAATCTCTTCGTCTTCAATTTTGTCAACGTCAATACATTTCTCAAAATTGATTTCCGAACCATCGATGAGATTGTTTTCGCATTCATTGATAGGGGACCTGTGGTGGAAGCAAAAGAATATAGATATTTGTATAGGAGCAAAATAGAAAGGATGAACAAAAAGAAGTTGCAAATGAATTGAAACAAAATGCATCATGATTTGTCATTCATTACAACGATAATTTCATAAAAAGTGCCCATGCACAAAAAGAAACTTTCATAACACTCTTGGGCAGAAGTGTTTTGAAGACTTAGTTTGTTAATCAGAAAGAGACCTAAATACAGCTGGTAAGTCTATAGCATGCCAATTCTTCAATTCAAATCTTGGGGGGCATGGGTAGATGGTATCTTCCTCTATTTTACTTCCCTCTTATTTCTCTTGTTCCAACATCTGGATGCATAATTCCGCGAACATTCCTTCCAAAATCACGACAGGCTTGGTTCCAACTGGTGAATCGAAAAAATAAAACCCGCCGGTCGAAATGTCTCATAAAGGAGGGGGTATAGATCCTTCGGGTCTCTATATCATGACCCTTTAGTATTTCAAGCCTCTATTCTTTCCTTTCTCTTATCATTCTCTCTTTGTCTTCCCTAGTTGGCTTGTATCCCAAACCAAACTTCTCCCCTTTTCCAATCACACTTATCCACCTTCGGATTCCTTGTAGGTCCTTTCCTAGGTCGGCCCCAGCTCGGCAACCTTTTCCAACCACCTGAACAAGGCTGTTTTGAGTGACGTAAGATAAATAAGGCACAGGTATCTTAGAACTTTCTCCTACAAATATTGAGTTAACAAACTCCAAGGTTCGAAAAGAGCATTCCCATGCTTCTTCGGCAGCCTCTATGTAAGGAATACTCGAGGGTTTCGATACGATCAAGTCTTCTTCCCCATCCACAATTATTACCTGTTCCTCAACTCTGAATTTTACCTTCTGATGTAGAGTAGATGGAATAGCACCAACCATGTGAATCCAGGGTCTTCCCAGCAAGACATTATACGAGGGGATGATATCCATAACCTGGAAGGCGATATCAAATATGCAAAGGCCAATCTGCATTGGTAAATCGATCTGTCCCACCACCTGTCTACGGGTCCCATCAAATACCCGTACTATCATATGATTGTTCTTCATGTGGGACATGTCGATAGGTAATTTGACCAACGTAGTCATAGGCATGACATTTAATGCGGAACCATTATCGATAAGCATTTTTCCAATGATATGGCTTTTGCACCGAGCGGTGATATGGAGGGCCTTGGTACTGCCTGTCCCTTCCGGCGAGATTTCTTCATCGCTGAAAGATATGAAATTATTGACAGCCACATTTTCTACTACTTGATCGAACTTTTCCACAGATACGTCAAGAGCTACGTACGCCTCATTTAGTACTTTTAAGAGGGCCCTTCGGTGGGGTTCTAAATTTGTTAACAATTCCAAGATGGAAATACGAGTTGGTGAGTGCTTTAACTGTTCCACCATGCTATATTCACTGCGCTTGATAAATTTGAGGAATTCATAGGCTTTCTCCTATGTTACTGGCTTGTTCTTTCTTTGCTCGACTTCGTTTTTCGGGGTAGTCTTTTCTTCACCAGTTTTAGCTTTCCCTTTTCTGGCAATTTCTGTTGCTTCGGGTGTATAGCATCTCCCGCTTCTTGTAAAACCTCCAATATCGGTAATGTCCACTGCAGCTGTAGAAATATTAAGTATTGGTGTAGTATGATTAGATTCTCGCAATATAACTTCACCGTCGTATTTCCAGGGCACAGCCTTACCATTCCTACTTGGAAAAAGGCCTGGTACTTCAATAGTCACTATCAATTTTGATACCCTCGGTGTTTCTTTCACTAGCGAGTTCTGGATTTCTTCATAGTAGATGACTAATGGCTTTGGCTTGACCCATTCAGTAGCCTTTGGTGTTTCCTCAATCACCACATCCACTGATTCTTCTTCCCGTTCTGTGGAGACTTCTGCTACATTGATATCCATTATTTTTTTAATTTTATCCTGAAAATCGGAGCATTGGTCGATAGTATGCCCTACCAAGCCCCCGTGATACCTACAGAAGTATCCATTGTCTGATTCCAGCCTCAAAATTCTTTGCCCCATGTTGACTGGTTTATACAGCCCCACCTTAATCATAGTATCCAATACTTCTCCCATATGAGTCCGGACGTCCTCAACCCTGGACAAAACCCGGCACCCTTTTCCTTCCACTATTGCATTCACTACCGCTTTCCCATGATCAGGTAATGGATTTGCAGTGACGTTAGGCTCTCCCTTGGTTGTGAAGTTTAGATAGCCAGTTCTGATTAGGCTTTGCATCTTGTGTTTAAAGGCAGTGCAATTCTCTAGAGAATGACCCGGGTTACCTCCGTGATAATCATAATTCACGTTTGGGTCGTACCACCTTGGATATAGGGGTTTCATAGGTTCCAAGAACACGGGTGCTACTAAGTAGTTTTGGATTTGCTTGGGGAAGAGTTGGGTGTATGTCATGGGAATGGGGTTGAACGAGGGTCTTGGTTGAAACTGTTGGGGTCCCCTTTGGTTAGTCCCTACGTTGTTGATTGGATTAGCTGGGTTAGCAACATGTGTAGGGGTTGTGTATACGGGTGCTGCATTGGGTGATGGTGAATAGGTTGGCATCGACTGTCGATAGCTCATCGGGTATTGGGACTGTGTAGGAGGATACGGGTATGGGTTAAATGAGTAACTGTAGGGTTGGTGTGTAGGGAAAGGGGTAAAATTTTGTGGTGGCCGACTCTCATACGAAACGGCCTGTACTTCTCCTTCCTTCTTCTTTATCACACCTATCTTGTTGAAATTTGCTGTTTCAACTCTTCAATCTTGCCGCTCTTTATAACATTTTCTATCATTTCGCCGAAAATGACCATGTCGGCAAAATTTTTGGTAGCATTACCTACCAGCCTGTCATAATATAGCCCTCTCAACATGTTGATAAACAACACGGTAGTTTCTCTTTCAGTGAGGGGTGGTTGCACTTGAGCTGCCATATCTCTCCATTTCTAGGCTTACTCTTTGAAACCTTCTCTTGTCTTATTCTCCATGTTCTGTAAGGATAACCTATAAGGTGCCATGTTAGCCATGTGCTTGTACTGGGTTAGAAAAGCTTTTGCCAGATCTGTCCAAGTATGAATGCGACCATGAACACGGTAGTTTCTCTTTCAGTGAGGGGTGGTTGCACTTGAGCTGCCATATCTCTCCATTTCTAGGTTTATTCTTTGAAACCTTCTCTTGTCTTCTTCTCCATGTTCTGTAAGGATAACCTATCAGGCGCCATGTCAGCCATGTGCTTGTACTGGGTTAGAAAAGCTTTTGCCAGATCTGTCCAAGTATGAATGCGACCATGATCTAGTTGGTTGTACCACCTTGCAGCTGATCCTTTCAGACTATCTTGAAAACAGTGGATCAATAATTTATCGTTATGAGTATGCCCAGCCATTTTGCGACAGAACATGGTGATGTGAAATGAAGGGCACTTGGTCCCATCGTACTTAACAAATTCTGGAACTTTGAACTTCGATGGTATTATCAAATCTGGAACAAAACTTAGTTCACTTGCATCAAATTTCTCGAAGAAATCCATCCCTTCTTTTGCGTTGAGTCTCTCTTCTAGCATATCATATTTATGCTTCGTCCTGGTGTCCTCCACATGCTCTATCACACTTTTCCTCAATTTTTCTTGCTCTATGGGGTCATCTAAGTTTGGGACGTTAACTAGGTTTGAAGGATTAGTCCCTAAGTTGGATGCAAGCTGTCCTTAGCCTTGCTGGCTTATGGGACCCGGTGTGTTGACGTAAACATAAGGTTGTCCTCCCACTGGAAGTTCTCCTTGTGGATGCCCACCTTGCGATGTTTGGGTGCGGGTTGGAGTAAAACCCGGTGGATATAGAGAATTTTTGTCGTTACTTTCTCGGGGTCGGAGTCCTTCCCTTACACTTGAGCTTTCAGTTTGCCCCTTTCCCCTAGTCAGACTCATCATCATTTCCATCATCTTGGCCATTTGTTCACGGGATTCTTCTTGTGACCTTGCAATCTGTTCTCGCGTTTCTTGTTGGGACCTGGCCAATTGTTCTTTCTCTTCAAGTTGGGACCTGGCCAATTACTCTTGCAACTCTCTCTGTAGTTTTTCCATCTGTTCAATTCACATTGTTTGCTCACTTTCCATGGTTTTTGTTTTAAACCTAGTATTATACTGGTGAGAGGATTGCTTTGATCTTTCCGTCAATCTGATTGTGATTGAAACCACTGATAATTATTTTAGTTGTGATTAGTGTATGCTATTTTCAAAAGGGATTTTAAATCGTTGGCGCGATATCAAAATCTTTTTTTTATTCATGACTTGCCAGGTCTTTTCGTGAGTAGATATATATGTATGCGTGTAACACGAGTTGATGATGTTTATGGAATGAAATGAATGCAATTGAGAGGTGCTTGCTCTAATATATTTTTCAAAAGGTAGTTTCTCATTGATCGCATAGTACATTTTCACATGTGATTAATCATCCTAGAGTTGTAGCCATACAAATATTTGACTTGTTCATATTGATCTTTCGCCTCTTCTAGGAAGCTAAGCAGACGTTGTCCCTCCTTTCCAGTAGGATTGACTTCTTGTATCAGCACCTCCACTCGTTCCACCATTTCCCTTGCTTTGCTTACTGCTTTGCAGACTTGTGTAGCCAAATGTTCTATGTATTGTTGCATTCCCAAACTTTCAGCCTTCCATCTCATACTAGCATCCGTTGCCAAATCACAAGTGTAAATCCAATCTGCCTCTCTGTCTTTCCATTCCCTTACAATTTCATCAATATGATTCCTCTGGTTGTGCAATTGTTGTTCCAAATGCTGAGTTAGTTGCCAGAGGGACTCATTTTCCTCTTGTAATTTTGAGCATTTGTCTTTCTCACCTTTTAGCTTGGTTTTTAACCCCACCAACTTTGCGGTGATCGAAGAATACATATTTTCCCATTTCTGCCTTTTCTGGAAAGATTTAGCAATTTTCCCTTGTTTTCTTGTGCCTTGTGTTTCCATCGTTCTACTTCTTTCTGGAGCTCTTTTTCGCATCTGTGAGATGACACGAGGATGCTTTCGATCTTCATATCTGATCATAGCTTCTTGTTTTCTAAGTGTAGATTGTTCAGATCATATTGGGCTGTGTCACATTCCCTGACTATCTTTTGATTTCGAACTTCTTGTATTTCTACCTTATCCTTCCAATTCTCCATTTTTCCTGGAGCCTTCGATGTTCTTGCTTCATTTTCTCTCTTTCGATCTTGAATTCTTTCTTAGCGATCTCGAATTCTGAGATTTCTCTTGGCTGTGAAGAAATTAGTTGGGGTGGGACTCCCCCTGGAAGTATAACCGAATCTTTAACTGGGTTAGTTGTCTATAGCAAATACTGTGGAGCGACACTATCACTAAGAGCTCCTAGCCTCATTCTCCGAGTATCTTTCCATGCTAGAATTATCTGTTCGACCCTTTTTGACACGTTTGGCTCCCCATAAGAAAATTCTACTCGAATGAGCCAATGAGTCACTGGGATAAACTGTTTAGTTCCATATTGCCTTTGCACCATAAGCGGAGCATAACTCACGACCCCCCATGGACCCAGGAGTTGTACCCATGGTTCCCAGCAATAGTATAACATTAGCACAGGGGGCATCCATGGTGCCATCCATTTTACTTGCTTGCTAGTAAGTGTCCGAAAAAATGCACCCATTCTCTTTTGTTTTTACGCTTCGGCCACTTACTTTTGCAAAATTCCTGAATCGAGGATCCACATTTCAAATACGGTTTTGTGAAGGAGCTCTTCTCACACTCGAAATGACTTTGAAGCCATTCATATAGCAGCTGAGCACTCCCTATGAAACGTCCTCCCCCTTTCCTTCGGCAAAAGTTCAATGATCTTATAGTCTCTGCCAAGATTGCCGGTGATTGATTGCTATTGTTCTCGACCTGTTCAAAGAAATCCACTATTGTTGCTTCGATGTGCCCCAACACCTTTGGAAAGATTATCATCCCATATATAGCCAGAGTGAAAGCAGTCATTCCTTTTTCTTCGTCCAAATGTTTTTTGATGAATGCTTTAAGGAAGTCCTAAGGTAGGCAAATATGTTCTCCTTTGTGTCTCAGATTGGAATCTCCTACTTTAATCCCAAGGATTTTAGTTAACTTTTTGCAAAGTCCGAACTTCAGCTTTCTAACATATACTTTATCTGGACATTGGAGCTCTATCCCAAGTAAGACTGAGTATTCTTCAATGGTTGGGGTCATGTCCTCTCTATTGAAAGTAAAGCATCTGTATGACGGATCCCAAAAATGGATTGTTGCCCTGATTAGCGATTCCTCGATCATCACCGGGATAAGCAAAGCTATCTGCCCGTATTTCTGAGAGAATCTCATCTTTCTTTCTTTACTCACTTGTTCCCAGATATTTGCCAAACTTGTCAAGTCATTTTGTGAAAGATCTAGGTTTATCTTTTCAGGCAGAGTTGATACAAAATCGGCCGTCAAACAATCCCCTTCTTCTTGCTGAGTTTTTTCAGACCAAATTCGTACATCCATAGGCGATTCGCATGTGACATTCACGGATGAGGCGCAAACCCGACGTTCAGTAAATTCCATGAGAATTTACGATCGAACAATGTATTGAAGCAAACACCTCGTTATGGGATGCTAATGATGCCAATGATAATGATGCGGGAAGAAGACAACCACAAGAAAACAGAATCTGTTAGTGTATGTATACAGATATATTAACAAAATAAGGTTCAGGAGAAAAAATCAAATTTCCTTCTACCAATGATACGACTTCCTAAGTTACGTTATATGCTGGGTTCGATATTTCGTATATCTAAAAGGTTCCCAAATTGTTCCTCACTACTATCCGAAATGGACTAGTAAGGCACCCCGATCCTTGCCTATCGCAGGCCGTGAACAGAAAGGGTTCAATTCGGGTGGGAGTATTTTCCAGGCTAGTGCGGAGATTATTATCTCACGAAAGCGTAGGTACTTTACACCCCGAGAGTGTTTCGCTAGCCCATGCGGAGGTATTACCTCACGAGAGCTAGGTACTTTACTCCCTCCTAAAAGGACAAAGCTCGGGTATAGAGCTCATGTATGAAATGCGTGTTTTAGTGTGTGAGATGGCCCGGATGCCCCGAATAATTTAATACACATGGAAAGATGCAAATAATCAAAAACAATTACAAAGTAGCCGTGAATGCAAATTTATTCAAAATCGAATATTTTCCTTTTATTCTTAAAACAAATAAGGGAACTATGATTAAATAATAGTAAAATCATTAAATTAAGATTTTGGGATAACACGTAATTAATTTATGGCTCGACTCTCAAAAAAGGTCCCCAGCGGAGTCGCCAAGCTGTCATAACGATTTTTCGACCGATTGACGTTTTTTCTTTTTAAAATAAAATAAAATGCAAGGAGTCGCCACCAATCTTTTTTGGTTAGGTGTGATTGGTCACCTGTGAAAACTTATCCTATTAATAATATCCTAAAATTAATTAAGATATATTAAAAAGATAATTTTTGGTCTACGAAACAAAATTAGGTTCGGGAGTACGGTTACGCGTGGGGAAAGATTAGCACCCCCACGACTCCCGTTTAAAAAACGGTATCGATTAATCGCGTGTTATCTTTAATCTTGAAAAAGTGATTTTAATTTTAATATTTAATAATAATTCCCTTAGTACATTTTATTTAAAAAGAATATTTTAAAACGAACGAGAGATAATGTTTTTTTATATATATATATATTTTTAAGTAAAAGAAATTACTTATGTAAAAATAATTCCCGAATCACTCCGATATTTTCGATAATGTTTTGATAATTATTTTTAAACGAACCGTTTTGAGGAACGATAGATATTCCGACCATCCGGATAACGCATTTGTTTTTAGAGAATTTCCTTTACCAAAAATAATTAAAAAAAGCGATTTTTTTTTTGTTTGTGGAGAAATAATAAGAAATAAAAATATAACGTCTTTTTGTAAATAATTTCGAGATAACAGAATTCATCTATGTAAAATAGTTTTTGACTCACTCCGATAATTCGATAATGTTTCGGTAACTAATTTTACTCGAACTGTTTCGTGGAACGATTGATACCCCGACCATCCCGAGATATAATTCATTTTTAGAAAATTTCATTTATTAAAAAAAATTGTTTACGAAAAAATTAATAAAAATATCTTTTTATAATTAATTTTGGAATAAAAGAAATTACTTTATGTAAAACTAATTCCCGAACCACTCCGATAATTTCGATAATGTTTCGATAATCATGTTTACACGAATCATTTCGAGGAACGATTGATATTCCGACCATTCCGAGAAAGAGTTCGTTTTCAGAGGATTTCCTTCACCGAAAATAATTTAAAAGACGTATTTTATACGCGAAAAATTTATTCATTAAGAAACTAAATAAAAAAACTTTCCCTTTTTTTTTGATTAATAATGCGTAAAAATGAATAAATGCCAATAACGAAAGAATTAACAATAAATACTAAATAATAATAATACTAATAATAATAATAATTAATAAAAATATAGGTATATAAATATATATATAATAAAATAAAATAAATGATAATAATAGTAATAATAATAATAAAATAAATTATTTTTTAAAATAAAAAAAATATATAAAATAAAAGATAAAAATATAAAATAAAATAATAATAATAATACTAGCAATAAACAAATATATATGGAAATAACAATAATAAATAAAAAAATATTAATAATAATAATAATTAATATAATAATAATAATAATTAATATAATAAAAAATAATAATAATAAAAACAAAAAAAAAATGAAGAAACAACATCTAGGTCGAGTCCAGGCGCGGACCCACACGCAGGTCCTGTGACCCGACCCGGATGTTGTTATAAAAGGAATTTTTTTTTATTTTAACCTAAAACCAAAAAAAAAAAAATTTACATGTTTTCTGTTTTTCTCAAAACCCAGCCGCCATCGCCCCGCCGTGCCGGAGCTCCTCTCCGATCTGATGGTGTCTCAAAAACAACCCTTTTCTCCTCCTTTAGCAAGATCTGAAACTAGTTTTCCTAAGAACGTACCTTAATCCCCTAGATCTAAAGCCAAAAATTTGAAACTATTTCCCTTTTCTTTTTGCTGGTTCGTTTTCCTTTTTTTTTATGTGGTTGTATTTTTTTTTTTGGTGTGATTTTTGCTGCTAGTTTTTTTTTTTTTGTTTCGGATCTGTCTGATTTTCTTCCTCTTTTCGTTTTTTTCCCTTTTTTTGTGTGTTCGGATCTGGGGGTTTATATAAGGGGCTGTGGCGGTTGGGGTTGGTTCGGTGGCCAGGCCACTTGGTGGCTGGCTGCTCGGTGGCAGCTCCTGGTTGGCTGCCGTGAGAGGTAGGATCGATGTGTGCCAGGCAGTTGTTGGGCATGGCAGGGGCTAGCTCAGTGCTAGGTTAGAGGCTAGGTCAGTGCTAGGCTAGGTGGCGGTGGAGAGCTGGCAGCTCGGTGGCAGTGTTTGGATGGCTGGATGAGGCGGCGGCTACAGGGCAGAGGCGGTGGGAGGAGCTGCTAGGGTTTGTGGCCTGCTTGGGCCAGGTGAGGGTTTGGGCCCTGTTGGGCCAAGGGTTTGGACTGCTGGCCTGCTGGGGCTATTGGGCCGAACAGGCCTGTTTGGCAATGGCTTGCTAGGCAAGCTTGTTGGGCCGGATTTGGGTTTCAAAGCCCAAACATTTTAGGACCATCAAAATTTTTTTTTAAATAAATTAATAAATAAATAATAGTAATAATAATGAATAATAATAATAACTATAAAATAAAAAGATAAAAAGATAAAAAAATGGGTCGCTACAATATAAATATAAATTATTTAAATGCATATAGTATTCAGGTCGGTCCAAGCTAGGCCTGGACTTTAAATTCTCTGCCCAAGGCCTGGCCCATTTAGAAAATGGGCTTTTCATCCAAGCCCATCTTTTTAGCCTAATATTTTTGTCTAAGCCCTGTCAAATATCGAGCGAGCCTTCAGGCTTGGACTAGTAACCCGACCCTTGGACATGTCTACCACTCTCTCTACCCCAGCTTTAGCCAAGGCATCTGCCAGGCCATTGGCTTTTCTAAATATTTTTTAGAAACATACATTTTTAATTGTAGAGCAATGACTATCGACTTCATTAAAAATATGTTGGAATTTGGTTTGGAACCAAACATGTGAATGTGAAATTGATTTCTTTATATAGTGCATGATCCAAATACATTATTTATGGTGTGTTTATGAATTTCATAATTCATGAACTTAATTTATTTCATTCATGAATTTGTTCATTCATGTACCATGTATGTTCATCCTAATATACATTCATGTATTAATTTTCCATTCATGTACTATGTATGTTCATCCTAATGTACATTCATATATTAATTTCATTCATGTATTCTTAGGTCCCTAATGACCTATAAATAGGTGTTTCGGTAGGATGAGGAATTTATTCTGTGATTCAACAATTGGTTCAACAATTCTAAAAGCTCTTTTCTTCATTTGTTCTTTCTACTCTAGAGCATAGGAATCTGTTATTGTAGAGAGAAAATTGAGTCAATTCCTTAAGTTCGTAGACCTTGGAAAACTGTGCAATTCTTCAAGGTGGTGTTGTTGAAATCCTGGGAGGCAATTGCATTGAATCCGTTGGCACCAAGTGACGGGCAATTTCACTTTAAGGACAAAGGGTTTAATCCTTGGCAACAACGTTAAGTTCTCTATACTTCAATTTTTCCTTATACAAGTAAGTTCTCTAATATTCTATTTAAAGGCATGCTATTTAATTGTTGCAAGTAAACTTTTCAATAAGAATATATAAAATATCTCCAACAATCTTAAGGCGAAATTGCCCATCATTTGTCAATAGTTCCCATTAGCTTTCATCTTCCTCTTGAAGATCCTTTACAGCCTAATGGTTTGCTTCTAGGGCTTATGCCACTCTTGGCACCATCAGGGATCACCGATCCCATGGACAAGGTCTCGACCTTTGCTCCACAACGAGGTAGTCATGGTAGCACCAAGGCATGCCGATGCCAGACCATGACACTCTCCCCCACTAACTATGTAGATACCATCATCAACGCCAAGATCACACCTGAGTACCCTTGTTGCACAAAGTTGACATTATCCCACATGCCCTTTTCTTGCCCTCAAGGACTAGGTCATGATCCCATCAAATGAGGCACCGAACATAGTATTAGGTCCTATCATGATCTTTTTGGGATCAGGTATTGCTACCTTAGCAAGGCACCCCCACACTTTGAGGTATTTGGAGGAATATACTTGATTCCATAAAATAACATCTTTGCTGTCACCTCTTAAAGTTTGACTCATCAAACTTTTCAGGTTTCTTACCATGCACCAACGAGGGTGATGGTGGAATCCTCCCTTCGAAAGAAGTCATAGCCGCAGCATTTTTAGAAGTATGAGAAGAAGTAGATGCCATGTTATCTAAAATCAATATAAAAAATAAATATTGATTATAACACAATTAAAACCAAACACCAATATAATAATAAATTAAGATATTAGTTTAATCACAATTTAAACACTGGCACCAATATAATAATAAATTAAAATATTGATTTTAAGCATGCATATCCAAGTACCAATACTTATAATCAAAATATATATTGATTATGACAAGCATGTAACCCAACAAAGAAAACAAATAAACAAAATAAAAGGAAGAATTTTTCCTTAAGATTGTTGGGGATATATTTTGTATATTTGTAAAAACATTGTTGCAAGTAAACTTTTTCAACAAGGTTTTTACAAAATATTCAAAATATATCCCCAACAATAAAATAAAAGGAAGACTATTTGATGTATTTCTAACTTGTTAATAGCAGCAAATACTATTAACGCCAATGTGACTAATATTCTTAATACAGGTAAGTAAGTATCAAAATAATCCACACCTTCTTGTTGTTTGTATCCTTTAACAACAAGCCTAGCTTTGTATGGTTTGAAACAAGCTCCTAAAGAGTGGCATGAAGAATTTGACATGTTATGTTGTCAAATGACTTTAAAATTAACGAGGTTGATAAGTGCGTCTTTGTGAAGATCACGGATAAGGGCTATGCCATTGTATGTCTATATGTAGATGACATGTTGTTTTTTTGACAGCAATGAGTCATGATCAAGTCTACAAATAACATGTTAACTAAAAGGTTTGACATGAAAGACTTGGGTGTTGCGAATGTCATACTAGGAATCAAAATTTATAAGACATCTGATGGATTTGTATTGTCCCAATCTCATTATGTTGAGAAAATTCTCGACAAATTTTCTAAAAGTGACAATAGCATTGTCAAAACACCAATGGACTTGATTGTACCTCTGTCCAAAAATAAAGGTGAGGGAATACATCAACTAGAATATTCTCAAATAATTAGAAGCTTGATCTATGTTATGAACTACACAAGACCAGATATTGCATGCTCGATTAGTAAGCTGAGTAAGTTTACTAATAATCCCAGTAAGGATCATTGGAGAGCAATAAAAAAGGGTACTCAAATATTTGAGATAGACCTTTGACTATGGGCTTCACTATACTAGCTACCCAGGAGTACTAGAAGGTTATAGTGATGCAAATTGGATATTCGACACTATAGATTCGAAATCTACTAGTGGATATGTTTTTACGCTCGGGGGAGCAGTTTTGTCTTGGAAATCCTTTAAACAAACGTGTATCGCAAGATCCACGATTGAATCAGAGTTTATTGCTCTTGACAAAGTTGGAGAGGAAGCCGAATGGCTTCAGAATTTGTTAGAAGATATTCCATGTTGACCAAAGCCAGTGCCAGCAATTTATATCCATTGTGACAGTCAGTCAGCAATTGGAAGGGCACAAAGTAGCATGTATAATGGTAAGTCTAGACATATACGTCATAGACATAATACCATTAAACACTTGCTCTTGAATGGAATTATTTCCATTGACTATGGAATTATTTCCATTGACTATGTAAAGTCTTTGGAAAATATTACGGATCCGCTAACAAAAGGTTTAACAAGAGAGCTTGTGTATAATTCATCGAGGGGAATAGGCTTAAAGCCTTTAAAAGACAAAAAGTGTTATGATGGTAACCCTACCTAGTTGACTGGAGATCTCAAGATCTAGGTTCAAATGGAAGACTAAGTGATATTGCACTTTAATAGGCACTTGGAAATTATTATTTCTTACTTATTCTTATGATGGAAAAGTGCTAACTGCGGCGAGATAAGGATGAGCTGTGCTCTTAATGATTCTCATATCTTGGTTTCCAAGTGAGGTATAAGCAGAATACTCTTAATGAGAGATCACCTATATGAATGAGAGATATGGCCATTTCTTTGAGAATTTTTAAAAGGCTGAATTCTTTAAAGCATTCATGAAACCAGGAGTTGTTTAGGGCCAAAATGAACACAACCATGAGAACGAATGGAATCTCTAGGTAGAGACTGTGAGTACTATTGTCTTGGTTTACACGAAAGGCTGAATAGTTCAAGACATCGTGTTCACTAGTTAGCTGAGTAAATCCAATATTCCTTCACTAGGGAAGGTTCGAAGCCAAAAGCTACCTCTCCTGATGTAGTTTTCTTCCACTTCAATTTTCTCTCTACAAATCCTTTGCGTCTTTGTTCTGGTCATCAATTTTCTTTCATGTGGGGGATTGTTGGAATTTGGTTTGGAACCAAACAAGTGAATGTGAAATTGATCTCTTTATATAGTGCATGATCCAATTACATTATTTATGGTGTGTTCATGAATTTCATAATTCATGAACTTAATTTATTTCATTCATGAATTTGTTCATTCATGTACCATGTATGTTCATCCTAATGTACATTCATGTATTAATTTTCCATTCATGTACTATGTATGTTCATCCTAATGTACATTCATATATTAATTTCATTCATGTATGCTTAGGTCCCTAATGACCTATAAATAGGTGCTTTTGTATGATGAGAAATCACTCTGTGATTCAACAATTGGTTCAACAATTCTAAAAGCTCTTTTCTTCCTTTGTTCTTTCTACTCTAGAGCATAGGAATCTGTTATTGTAGAGAGAAAATTGAGTCAATTCCTTAAGTTCGTAGACCTTGGAAAACTGTGCAATTCTTCAAGGTGGTGTTGTTGAAATCCTAGGAGGCAATTGCATTGAATCCGTGTGCACCAAGTGGTGGGTAATTTCGCCTTAAGGACAAAGGGTTTAATCCTTGGCAACAACGTTAAGTTCTCTATACTTCAATTTTTCCTTCTACAAGTAAGTTCTCTAATATTCTATTTAAGGGCATGCTATTTAATTGTTGCAAGTAAACTTTTCAATAAGGTTTTTACAAATATACAAAATATCTCCAACAAAATATACCATAACTTCCAAGGCCTCGACAAAGCAATAAGTGAATCTAATTCAACAATAAGACCCCAACAAGAATACTTATTAGATTTCACAAAGAACTTCAAAGCAACTTTAATGGCCAGTAATTCCGTCATATTTGAATCCAAACACCTAGGGAGCAATAAAACATACCCACCACTCTACCATCATAGTCCCTCAAAACTCCCTTCAGCCAGTTCTAGCAGAGCCATCAACGTTAAATTTTAACATAATTATCTAATTTATATTTAGGTAAAATAAAGTATAATTTTATTTTTTACATTATTTTTTAACTTTCTATCAATTTTTATATTATATTATTTAAAGTGAAATGGTAACTTTCTATTTTTATTTTTTTAATTTCAAATTTACTAGAATATTGTTTTTTCCAGTATTTTTAACAAATCCAAAAGTATATCAAAAAATATATCATCAAATGTATTGAGTGTAGACAACTAATTTTGTCCGGACCCCTAAATCAGGTACATTTTCTTTCTAAATTGAAGTTTCAGAATGCTAAAAGGCTTTTCTCATCCTGCAGGTGGTACTCCGAGGCTTAGTCTAAGAAAGCAGACAGAAAAAGTCAAACTCCAAAAAAAGTCAACCCCAAAAAAAGTCAACATCAAAAAAGTCAACCTTGAAAAAGTCAACTACTAAAAAAGTCAACCCACTTTCAAAATCAAGATTTGAGGTTGAATTGAAAAATGGTGAAAGAATTTTGATAATTCGAGGTCTACATTGAAAGATATGGAGTTCGAAAGTTGGGTTACGAGATTCAGTAGAAAGAAAACCCTAATTCGAGAAATTTGGGGAAAAGTGCTTAAATGATCAAATTGGTCAGAATTGAAGGCCTCAAATGAAAGATAACCACTGACAACGGGTAATGGAGAAGCTGCTTGGAAGAAAAACTGAAGAAAAGTCAATTTGGAAGAAAATCGAGAATTAGGGTTTTTTGGTGAATTTCGATGAAATTTAGAAGAATTACAGAAATGGCCCGATTCAGAAGATTTAAAGCCCTTAATTAATGAGAAATTATTAAACAATGATAGCCCAAGGCTCAGTTTGAAGAAAATCTAAAAATAGGACTTTTTTTGAGCAAAACCGGGTTTCGGAGGCAAAAGGGCAAAATTGGAAAATATGGGAAAAATATCAAATGAACTCCAAAAATTCTGAAAATTTGTAAATCTCATTATTAAATCATTTCAAAGAGATTGGCAAAATAAAATCTTAATTCGGAGTTCGTTTGCAAAATGGCCAAATACCGGGCCCACTATATAGAAATTTAACAGGATAAATCCTAGAAAAATAGCAAATGAACTCCAAAAATTCTGAAAATTTGTAAATCTCATTTTTAAATTATTTCGAAGATATTGGCGAAAGAAAATCTTGATTCAGAGTTCGTTTACAAAATGGCCAAATCCCGGGTCCCCTATGTAGTAATTCAAGCATATAAATCTTGAAACAATAGCAAATGAGCTCCAAAAATTATGAAAACTTCCAGATCACATTTTTAAATTATTTTGAAGATATTGGTGAATAAAAATCTGGATTCGGAGCTCGTTTAAAAAATGGTAAAGTTCGGGTGCATAAAAGGGGTAATTTCGGAAATAAATCCGAAAAAATAGCAAATGGACTCGAAAAAATTTGAAAACTTCCAGAATTGAATTTTTTATCATTTCAGAAGTATTGAAAAAAATAAAATTCAAATTTGGATTCCGTTTGCTATTTATTTAGGTTCGGCGGGCAAAAAGGTTATTTCACCAAAGAAACCAAAAAGGGCAAATTTGTAATTGATGAAAATATGAAAGAAGAAGGAATTGCTGGGATTTTTCTTCCCTTGGTCAGCCAACATAGAGGAGAATAAGGAAGCTTGAATAATTTAATTCCTTAGTCACTATCAAGCCACATGCTACCACTAACACCTTGCAAATGGTCCCCCTTTCATCCAATGGCTTAGGTGCCTTGTAGGAAAGTTGAATGCACCTTCCAATGGCCAATTTTAAATGCCAAGATGACATTTTTATTTTTCATAAAAGACCCTCATCTAATGGCCAAGAATGGAAGAAAAAAGATGAGCACAATTCATCCAAGGGTGAGCATCCATTCGGTTAAGCAAGGGAGTGCATGGGATTATCTTTTTTCATCCAATGGATTAGGCCATCTACAAGGGCTGAGTACACATGTTAAGGTCTGGATTTAATCTACAATATGTCATTTTTATGTTGTCCTCATCCAATGACCAAGAATGGAAGAGCACAACTCATCCAAGGGTAGGCACTCAAGGGGGCAAGCAAGAGAGTGCATGGGATTGGTCCTTTTTTGAATCTAAGGGCTAAGGTTACTAAAAGGGATGAGTACACATCTTAAGGACTGCTATCAATTGACAAGATAACATTTTTATGTTGTCATCAAAATATCTTAATCTAAAGGCCAAGATTGGAGGAGAAAAAGTGCAATTCCCATCCAAGGGTTAGGGGGCCATTCGGCCAAGCCATTAGAGGGGAGGTTGGTTTCATTTTTCATATGTTTTTTGGCTGGAAACAGTAGCTAATTTGGCAAAGAAAAATTTTTTGAAAGAAAGAAAAAAAAGGTTTTCAATAGAGAGCTTGAAGGTAGTCATCTCTACCAAGCTCTAGGATAGCTTTCTTCTTGATTTTCATGGTGTTTTCTTGATTTTCTATCTTGTTTTCCTATTACATTTTTCATAGAAATAAGGTTTTTTAATGTTTACTTATGTTTTCATCTCTTCTTCTTCATTAAAATGGTGGAAAACAATTTTTTTCTTATGGTTTCATGTTATGGCCGAATGTGGCTTATTTACTTGCCTTGGTTTTTTTTTTTTTTCTTCCTTGCATGTTGTTGTGAAAAATTATTAGAAGGTTTTTTAGAGTATTCTAAGGTTCTGATTTTTTACAAAATATGAAGCAAAAAGGTTGAAATGGCTACATGATCTTGGCTAGACCAAGTGACCATGGTTAGGAGAGAGGCTATGCCCATTTTTACCTACCATGAAGCTCACCTTAATTTTTTTGTTTAACATGGTTTATTTTCTGTTTTATTGAGATGGAAAGGCTTCATGATCTTGGCAAGACCAATTGATTATGGTTAGGTAAGAGGCTATTCCCATTTGATACCAACCATGGAGCTTAACTTTCCTTGTTTTACTTACTAGTTTTGCTTGTTATTTGTTTTGCATGTCTATGTTAAATTTTTTATATATATGTTCTTTACATTATTTTCTATGCTATATTTACTTATATATTTCATTTCCATGCTTGATATTGTATCCTTGCATATTCGGCCATTGTTGTTCATATGCTCATGTTGTGCATTTTTTTCATGTATCATGTCTTACATGTTTGCATTTTCTTTATTTTGTTCCATGACCATTCGACAACTTCATTTTTGTATGCCTTGCATGTGCATTTTCCTTTTGCTTCTTAACTTGTTTGCATCTCCATGCCATGAACTTGTACATTTTGATTTTAGTATGCCATGTGCTTATGAAAATGCTATGATAAAATGCCATCATTTTGTTCCATGACCATTCGGCAACTCCATTTTTGTATGCCTTGAATGTGCATTTTCCTTTTGCTTCTTAACTTGTTTGCATCTCCATGCCATGAGCTTGTGCATTTTGATTTTAGTATGTCATATGCTTATGAAAATGTCATGACATTATGCATCCTAATATGATTTGTCATGTATTCATGTCATTTACTAGATAGGATTGCATTAGAGCATCATGTAGCTATATTTGGCCTCTTCATGCATCCCTTGCCTTGTCATACATTTGCATTTTGTTTAGGTAACATGCTTTGCATTATCATATCTTGAAATTGTGTATTAGTTGCTGTTTTTTCTAGCATTGACATTAGTTTCATGGGTCATTGTATGTTCATAATATTGCTATGCATGTTCATTACATTTTAGGTCTAGGCCATATTGGTATATCCATGCATATTGAGTCTTAAATCACATTGGTATTATCATGCATTACTATGCTACTTAGGCCTTAGGATACATTAGCATTTTCATGCATATTCATAACATATTAGGTCCAAGTCACATTTACATTATCAAGCATTGCATGCATATTGAGTTAGGATAGCATATTGCCATGCAAATTCATGTTGGGCATTTAGGTTGTCTTGAATTGTCATGCATTTCCTTTACCATTTAGACCTTTAGACCATGCATTTCATATTTCATTTGCTCTATGTTCATGCATTCCATGTCATTGCCACTTGATTTGTGACTTAGGCCAATTATTGGCTCAAAGTCATGCTCTTTTGAGCATACTTGTGGAAAATTAAGGAATTGTCAAATTGATCATTCTACCTTTGTGATTTTTTTTACTTAGCCAATTTTTGTCCAAGGTTTTTAAATGTTTAGCTACTGTCCTTAGGTCTAATTTGACATATTTTTATTCAAGTTTTCCTCAAAATTATTTTCAAACAATCACAAAGTTTTGTTTTTTTTTTTTAGAAAATCTAATTTGATATATTTTCCTAAGGTAGCCGGATATCTTTTTAGATATACGGATTTCTTTATTTAGAGGGAAAAAATACATTTTCATGCATTGCATTTTCCATGTTCATGCATTTTATTTAAATGTGTGATTTTTGCTATGATATTTTCCATGGTATTATTATTATTTTGATTCACATTTTATGATCTTATATTGATTGCCATATGATTTTTAATGATGATATCCTATGCTTTTTATTTAGTTATTTTTGTCATATTGTTTAGCATATACTATGTTCATGCATTATTATTTTTATTTTCATTTACATGCATATTATATGTTAGCATTTTTTTTATTTCATGTCATTTCTTGTCATTTAGATCATATTCCATGTCATTTAGGTTATTTTATTTATAACATGCCATGTCATTTAAAATATGCCTTATCATTTAAAATTCCCATGCCATTTAAATTATTTTATCTCATTTAGAATATACCATGATACTTAGGATTTTTCATTATTATAATAGACTATGTCATATCATTTAGGTTGCATTATACTATCTAGACTTTGCCAGGTCATTTTATTTATGTCATACATGTTCATGTTCATATTTTTAAATGTTTTGAAAAAGATAATGATTTTCAATAAAAATAAAGATATTCCCGAGTTAAAATAATTCATGAGTTCTCTACCGAGTTTGCTGGAGGGAATATCATCAATTATCATTAATAAAGGAATATCTTTCTTTCAAAAAACGAGAATGATTCAGAAAGTTTTCCAAATGAATAAAAAATTTCTATATTTTGCCGATTTTATCGGGGAATGTAGGAAAATTTTGAATTAATAAATTCCGGATAATTTTCAATTAAAAATGAAATTATTTTTCTGAAGATTGAGAATTAACTTGAAATACTAAATTAAAACCGACTTTTTTTTATCGAGACTTGAAATAACACACAATTAATAAGGTACCGTTTTATACGGGCGTTGTGGGGGTCCTAATCCTTCCCGCACGTAACCGACTCCCGAACCCGTTCTTTGATTTCTCTGGTTTATAACGCAGACTTGAAATTGTTTTTAAAAATGTTTTAATTAATTTTAAAATATTTTATAAAATCGGTTTTAATTGGTGGCCGATCACACCTAGCTAAAAAAGATTGGTGGCGACTCCATGTCTTTTTCAAGGTTATTTTCAAAACCTTCGTTTTTCTAGAGGAATTAAGTTGACTTTTCCTCGATTTTTTTTAATGTCACGCTTAACGAATAATAAAGTCTTGCGTTGAGACTTGTTATGAGATCTTGTTATTTTTTTTAGGTTGCGACAGCTTGGGGACTCCACTGGGGACTTTAGAGAGTCAGGCCTAGAATTAGTCATGTGTTATAAAAGTCTCAGTTTTGTTGGTTTTGTTCGGTATTTAATTTTAATTCCCATATTTTTAAAATAATAAAGAGAATTTTGAAAATAATAAAATGTTTTAAATATCTCCATCTTCATATGCATGCATATTATTATTTGTTCTCTGGTTATTTTGTTGCGTATATTTATATATTTGCTTGACTGATGCTTTACATTGTTTGATTTTCGTGAGGTATTTAGAATAAGGGGTGTAGAATAGGTGGTGACAGGTTTGTTTTGTTCCTCCGCACACACTATATTTGCATTTGCATATAATGAATCCTCTATCGGGTTCCGTCCTTTTAAGTGGGAGTAAAGTAACTTTGTCTTCTTGATGATCCTCCGTATGGGCTAGTGAAACACTTTCGGAGTATAAAGTACCTAATGCCTTTGTGATAATCCTCCGTACAGGCATAGGAAAATATACTCTAACGAATTGAACCCGCTTTTATCGGGGTGCCTCACTAGCCTTCATAGGTGACAATGAGGAACAATTCGGGGCCTTAGAACCGATTCACCTTCATATAGTGAACCTAGGCGAAGCCATGCCAGATTTTTGTTAGATACCCGAAGTTTAAGAACACATGGAGGAACATTTCCAACCTTTTACCATCTTTCTATATGTTAGATTTTACAAATTGGGTGATGATGAACGAACATCATATTGCTCTTAATAAATTTATTATTTTGTCTCAAAGGCATCATAATGTCGAAGCTCTGTTAAATTTTTCAGGACATTTTTTTTAAGCATGTTGTTATTTATGTTATATTTGTGAATTTATTTCTTTATTAATCTATTTCTTTCTGTTTTCTTTTCTTTGACATGCATCATAGACATCATCATACACTTGGAGTTTATTGGCCTCGGGATAGTCATCAACCCAAAGGAATTTCATGGAGTGTCAGGTTATTTCAGTTATAGAAGATCATGCAGTAGTCAGGGTACGGTCGGAAAAAGATCAGAGGGAGGATGGTGATTGCCTGAAGAAAAATTATGTGTCAGTATTGCCGGAAAGGGTCAAAGTGGATTCTAGACAGAATAATCTCCGAGGGTTAGCCGACATTTGGAATCAGTGGAATGTATCAGAGAAAGAAGCCTTCACTCAGAAATATGAAGATATAGCATTCTTAATTCCGATTCGGGTGAATAGTGGGTTGATTCAGGCTATGGTTCAGTTTTGGAATCCTGCTTGTAGATGTTTCACTTTTGACAAGGAGGATATGACCCCACTGATTGAAGAATATTCAGCACTGTTACGTATTGAATGTCCTAATCCTGATTGGGTATATTGGAGGAAGTAAAACCTTCAGGTTTTAAGAGGAAAGTGGCTAGGATCACAGGAATAGGTACAACATGGGTTGAGAGTCATGTGGATACAAAAAGCAGAAAAATGGATGCAGTCCGTGGGAAACTCTCCGACAGTTGATATTGGGTTGTTCCGACAAAGAAAAAGCCAGGGACATCTTCGCTCTAGCCATCTACGGATTAATCATATTCCCGAAGATATTGGGTCATGTGGATATAGCCGTGTTTGATTTCTTTGAAAAGTTGGAACAAAAGATCAACCCATATCCGGCCATCATAGCTGAAACTATCCGATCTTTGAATTTTTGTAAAAGGGCAGGACAAGGGAGAATCAAGGGGTGTGTACAACTCCTTTATATTTGGATTCAAAGTCACTTTTGGAAGATAGAAAAGGTTTCCTTCAAACCGTACATGAAGTCTTTAGTTCCGATTAGGGAATTCCTTCAAAATGATTGGCCTGAAGACAGGGATGAAAAGAAATGGGTCAACATGTTCCGGAATCTAAAAAGGGAGATGGTGACTTGGAGAGCTCCATGGATGGTTCTTATGCCGATTATGTACAAATATGGGGACAACTCGGGAGTTCCACTACTCGGAATTTGGAGGTCTGTGAGTTATGCACCTTTGTTGGTGCAAAGACAGGTTGAGTCTCGGCAATTCACACCCGTGACTCATAATCTAGGATCATCAGAGTTCACTTATGGAGAAGACGGATATTTTGGAAAGGTACGGGCAGTGATTGAAGCATGGAAGAAAACTCACCGGATAAAAGTGGCCAGATATGCCGACATCGTCACACCTGATTACCTGGTATGGAGGGAATTAAGGGTTAATGATAGGCTATTGACATCAGATGGGGAAGTGGTCCAGTTCATGAATCTGCCACCAAGGGAAATGCCATCAAAGCTAGAAATCGCAAGGACGTAATTTGAAAAAGAAAAGGCCCAGATGAGCAAGGAGATTGCCCGACTACAAGAAAAGCTTGAGGACATGAAAAATAGGGAATCAGCTCGAGAAAGAAAAAAGGAAAAGATCAAGGGAGAAAAGGACATTGCTAAGGGCGATCTTCGGGAATTACATTTGGAGAACAAGAGGTACCGCTTTGAGCTCAGATTTGAGGGGACTCTCAAGACTTAAGGGGAATGGGAGCATGAGGTCAAAAACCTCAAGAAGGAGAATAACTACTGGAAAGAGAGAGCGAAGCATGAGGAAGCCCGAGCCAATCAACTGGAGAAGCAAGCTAAGGAAAGCTTACACGGTGATACTTCTGCTGATGCGTAAGGGGTCGTGAACAAGAGCTGGGCAATCAAAAGGAGACTATGAAAGAAAGTCCAAGATCCGAGGAAGTCACTATAGGACTAATTTTGTAACAGCACTTTGAAAGGCGAATTACGGACTTATCTTAGGCAGTGATCCTTTTATTCTATCTGTGATGTATTTAGTTCCAGGAAATCAATGAAAGATCGTACGGTTGAAATTATCCCGGGGCCAATACATTCAAATGCATTCATATATTTTATATATTTTGTTTGTTCATTTGTACATTTACTCATATTTATAATTATTCATTTTTGAAATTCGTTTATGTTCATACATTTAACCACTTATTTATTCCTTTTACTTGTTCATTCATTCATATTCATACATTTAACCACTTATTTATTCCTTTTACTTGTTCATTCACTTAAACACTTATTTGTTCATTTCGCTTAGTCATTCATTTATTTTTTCGTATTCATATACGTATTCATGTACATATTCATTTTATTTGATTCATTCGTTGACATTTAGTCATACATTCATTCATTCATATTTTATGAAACATAAAAAAAGATGTGTCAATAATTTCTAATTCATGGTTTTCAAAACTAAAGGTACAATTGGTCGCACTAAAAAAGAATCAGATTTTCAACACCTTTACAATACTCAATCTCAAGTCAGAGCTATGGAAAACGATAAGCTTGCTAGAATTGAAAGAATGGAAAGAACTCAAAGGGAACTGCAAGAACAGTTAGCTAAATCTCAGGAAGAGTCTTGAGAACAGATGACTAAACTCATAAAAATGATGAGTGCCATGATGAAACAAAAAGGGCCGGGAGAGAATTCGGTCACCGGAAAAAAGGTGGTAGTTGAAGAGGATAAACCTGAAAACACACAGCAAAAGGGCCAAGAGGTGCCAATTGGGGCAGCCTCCTATGTTTATATCCAGCCAGCTGCAGAGACATAGAACTATGTTCCCGGAAAGGGTAATGTGGGAGCTGACCCAAATGATTTGTTAACTTTCCAGACTTTGAGGAACTAGCTGAAAAGGAAAAAGCAAAGATGACTGAGCTGAAGAGGGTCGAAATGGCAGAATCACAGAAAAAATATCAACTGCTGGAGGAGAGGCTGAGGGCCGCTGAAGGGGCAGAGTTATTTGGCAGTCTAGATGCCAAAAAGATGAGTTTAGTGCACGATTTAGTAATTCCCCCAAAGTTCAAAGTACCATACTTTGAAAAATATAATGGGACTACCAACCATCAGCACATCTGACTATATACTGCTAAAGAATGACGTGGCATGATGATAATGAGAAACTGCTTATCCATTGTTTCTAAGATAGCTTGACAGGGTCTGCAACCCTATCATACAACCAACTGAGTCGTACCAAGATTCGTTCATGGACGAATTTAGCCAGGGCTTTCATGGAATATTATAAGCATGTGTCTGACATGGTACCGGATAGGCTGTCGCTACAGAACATGGAAAAGAGGACCATTGAGAGTTTCAAAGAATACTCGCAAAGGTGGAGGGATCTGGCCACACAAGTGCAACCCCCTTTAACTAGCAAAGAAACCATAGTGCTTTTCATCAACACTTTGAAAGCACCATATTATGATAAATTGGTGGGGAGTGCCACCAAGGACTTTGCAGACATGGTGATATCCGGGGAAATGATAGAGTCGACCATTAAGAATGGGAAAATGGAAAGGGGTAAGCCTTTTATTTCGAAAAAGGTATTCCCTGCCAGGAAGAAATAGGAGACCCATGCAGTTAGTATCAACCAATACCCATATGTACCTCCCACACCACATACACCACCAAGGCTCTATACTCCTACCATATCTTATGCACCTCTTACACCCTACACACCTTACCCGAGGTATAATCCTTATTACCCCAATGTGAACCACCTTATCCAAAATTCCGTCCCTTATACCAATATACCACAACAACCATTTTCGACTGGCATATCCCCATAGATAAACCTTCCCCGAAACACTGTCCCAAACACTCAGGGAGTCGGGCGCAATGACCAACGTTCACCAAGGAATGATCAAAAACCCTAATTTGATCCGATTCCTACCACTTATGGTGAGCTATATCCCAAACTGTTGCAGGATCAACTTGTTGCACCCGTGTACCTCAAACCTCTAACACTGCCATATCCAAGGTGGTACAATGCAAACACTAACTACGCGTACCACACAGGAAGTCAAGGACATTCGACTGAAGATTGTCTGGCCTTTAAAAAGAAAGTCTAAAGCCTGATCAACGCCGGAGTTGTAAAGTTTGGGGCAAATAATGGGCCGAATGTAGCGAGGAACCCATTGCCAGATCATGCGGGGAATAGGGTAAATGCAGTATGGACAGGGGAAGTCAGAAGGGTAAAAAGGGATGCTAGAGAAGTCAAGACTCCAATGTTGACAGTATGGCTCGAGATGGTTAAGGCAGGAATGGTAAGAGATGCAGACAGTTTAAAAATGGTCACAAAAAAGGTGCAGAATTGGTGCCCGTTCCATAAGTGTGGAGGTCATGTCATACAGAACTGCGAGGACTTTTTGGCTAAAGTGCAAAAGATGATGGATAATGGGGAGGCCCAGTTTTATGAGGAGACAGAGGAGGAAGTAGAGGTTATTGAGAATGCAGCTGGCTACGGGATAGGAAGACCCTTCATCATCTATTATGATGAACTAGAGGAGAAAGTTATGCCAGTCGTTGAGAAAAGTGTGTCTAAGTTAATCATTGATTTGCCTGTTTCCTTTTCATACAAGGAAAATAAAGCTGCACCATGGAAATACGACTGCAGCATGGTTATGCTTGGGTCTTTGAGTTAGCAGGATATCACAGGTGTGGGGCACTTAACACGAAGTGGAAGGTTTTATGCTCCCGAGGCTGTTGATCAGGGGTTAACAGGAAAAGATAGAGGAACGGACAACGGGAAGAGAGCAGCTGAACCAATCCATATTGAGATGGATTTGTCAAAAGAAGAACAAAGGAAGTCAGCCCCGGTAAACAGAATAAAAAAGTCGGTGAGTGAGAAGAAAGCCTGCGAGTTCTTAAAATTCATAAAGCACATTTAGTATAGCGTGAATTTCAATCTTATCTTTGCTTTTGAATTCGAGGCCACACAGAAATGCCCTGTTGAGAGTGTTGAATCAGGCATATGTGGCTAACAACATATCGATAGAAAAATTGGACAGGCTGGTGGGAAACATCGCGGCAGACGACCATATATATTTCAGTTATGAGGAGATACCACCCAATGGTATTGGGTCAACAAAAGCTCTCCACATAACTACCACTTGTAAGGGGCACATATTACCAAGGGTCCTTTTGGATAATGGTTCTTCATTAAATGTGATGCCTTTGGTAACCTGATGGAGACTCAATTAAGAGTTGTAAACCCAAGTGCAGGTTATGTTCAAGTAATAAATTCTCGGGTGTCCGAGGTCGAGCCACAGGGAAGCGTATTAGTAAGTATAAGTTTATAAATATATAAGAAAAAGAAAGTAAACAACATATTAGGGAATCAACAACAAAACAAGATAAACAAGATATTAGAGAACAAAATAAACAAAATAACATAAAAGAAATTAAACAAGATATAAAAAACAATAAGAAAAGATGTTGAGGTTAGAGAATCCACTCTTGGTGTTATGCTAAGATTAATCTTGTTTTATTACACAATTGAAATCCACACATAAAGGAGATTCCAATCGGAAGGTTTAGCGATTCAGTCCAAATTGTCCAACGTCCATAGCATATGATATTATGTTCATTTGGTGTCCTCAAAACTCACAAAAAGAGTCCAAGCATTCCTTATGCCAAGGTATATTTCTACAACAAATCAAGGTTATGAAACCAAGCATTTACTGTGCCATTTTCCTTGTCAATAATGAATCAAGATCCCTACTTTGCAAGTATGATTTTAAACCAAAAGAAAATATTATCTATACTAGTGTTTATAAATGATGATTCATTTTAGCTCATGTTTAAGAGACTAACCTTAGCATTTACCAAAAGCTTCACCTCATCACCTCAACAATATGATTAGAAACACATACTAGATATGAATAAAATGAAAAGAAATGTAATAAACATAAGTAAAGAAAAAAAAAACTAGAGAAAGGAAAGAAGAAGAAAACTTAGAGAATTTTATTACAATGGCTAATATCCTACCAATATCTCTTTTAATGCTCATCCAAGGCCCTCTATTTATACACATTTTGGAGAGCTAAATGACAAGAGACAAGCTTTATAAATTTCAAAGGTAGGTATAATAGGTGGGTGCATTTTTCTAACAATTTTCGTCATATTGTATGACAATTCTGATCAGCCAGCTTGATGGTCGATTTTGTCAATGTTGGAGGCTCGATCTGATCAAATGGTCTTCTAGAAAAATATACCCCTATTAGTTACGGATGCATAGCCGTTGGAATAAATCATTTGCTCGTGTGGATCGGAAGATATGGTCAAAATACCAAAACAGGTCAGCACAGACGTCATTGCACATCAGCCAACTTGATGGTCGATTTCGCTAGGGAAAACGACTCCGTTTCAAGAAGTGTAAAACATGAAAAAGATAGATATGCCTCTTAACTATGCACTGTAAAAATTTCAGCCTTAATGCTTCAGTGAAACTCCAGATATAGCTGATATGACAAAAGGTGTCGGAACTGGAACTGAATTGGATTTGCCCTTAATTCTTGATTTAACCTAGTAATCTGAAATCACTCAAAGAAACTCGTGAAAAACACCAAATTACATAAAAATATAAAATATCATAAACACAATTAGACTAAGCAATAATAACTCGTATTTGACACAAAAGAATAATAAAACATAACTAAGAACTATATAATTATACGAGTTATCATAACCCTGTCCAAATTGCCAGTGGATATTTCTTATATGCTGCCAAGCTGCACGGTGGTCAAAGCTTTGATGGTACCTGGAGAGATATAATGGGAACTATTGAGGTTTCTTTGGAGATAGGCCCATGCACTTATACAATGAACTTTCAAGTCATGTATATTAATCCATCCTATAATTGCTTGTTGGGAAGGCCGTGGATACATTCAGCAGGGGCTGTACCTGTATCTCACCACCAAAAGCTGAAAGTTGTGATAGAGGGGTGTTTGGTCACTGTATCTGGAGAAGAGGACGTGATAGCCTATACATCTTCTGAATCTCCTTATGTTGAACCCAATGAAGATGCCGTATAATGTTCCTTTCGATCTTTGGAATTCGTAAATGCAGTTTTCGTCACTAAAGGATAAAAAATTCCAAAATCGAGGCTGTCCAAAAGCACAAGGCTGGGGGTAAGAACTACCGGGGGAAAAAGCTGCAGGGCTGAAAAAGGTCTCGGGAAATATCTTCAGGGGATGGCCCGAGCAATGGAAGTAGTGGGAAAAAAAGATCGGTTTGGCCAAGGGTATCTTCCGAAGGCCCATGAGAAAAGGAAACAAGTTGAGAGGAACCGACAAAAGAGGATGGCTCGCCTTGCGGGTATGGGTATTGAATGGGAGCCTATGACATTCCCACCTATCCTTCATAGCTTTTGCTCAGCCGGTTCTCTGTTCGGAGAAAAGAATTCTGATGATGTGCTCGTAATGATCGAGCAAGCCTTCGAGAGATTCCAGGTGAATAAGGATGAGCAGATGTATGATATGGAGATCTGCACGGCTGGGGAAGAAAGAATTGAAAGAGAGAATGCTAACTGGATGGTGCGACCTTGTCCACCAGGATATAGAGTAACCAATTGGAGTGCAACCGAGCTACCCATAGTTTTTAGATCTATTCCAACGTAATGCTTTTAAACAAATCTTAAATATCTTTGCCCGTAGATATTAAGAATTTCTTTTGTATTGGGCTTTTTTCTAAAACTTTTCATCCAATAAATGACAATCATGATGCATTTCCTTCATATTGATGTGTCCATATTCTTTCATTTATGCTATTTATTTTGCTTCGATTGTATATATGTTTTCCTATATTGTTTCTTCCCCACCTATTTACAGGTGTACGGATGCGAAATATGAGGACCTTCTTGCCAATAACTTTGAAATTGATTTTGAGAGGCTCATTTGCACGGGTGATTTTGAGGTCGACGAAGATATTGAGAATTATGGTCTACCTCCAAACTTATTAAGAAAAATAGAACAAGAAGAGGAACAAGTACTTCCCTTGAGGAGCTATTGGAATTGTTGAATTTGGGAAGTAGTGAGGAGATAAAAGAGGTTAAAATCGAGACTACATGTCATCGATAAAGGGTAAACTCATAGCCTTGCTCCGGGAATATGTAGATGTATTTGCATGGTCATACCAAGACATGTCGGGTTTGGATCCAGACATTGTGGTTCATAAGCTCTCTTTAAGGCCAGAGTGCAAGCCAATTCAGTAAAAGTTGAGAAGAATGAGGTCGGACATGCTGTTAAAGGAAGAAGAGGTGAATAGGCAGTTTGATGCTGGATTCTTAGAGGTGGCCAAATATCCAGAAAGGGTGGAAAACATTGTTCCAGTACCAAAGAAGGATGGCAAGGTGCGTATGTGTGTCGATTATCGAGATTTGAACAAAGCCAGTTCCAAAGATAATTTCCCTTTGCCTAACATTGATACTTTGGTGGATAATACGGCAAAGAGTTCCCTGTTTTCTTTCATGGACGGATTCTCAAGATATAATTAGATTAAGATGGCTGATAACTCGTATAATTATATAGTTTTTATTTATGTTTTATTATTGTTTTGTGTCAAATACGAGTTATTATTGTTTAGTCTAATTGTGTTTATGATCTTTTATATTTTTATGTAATTTGGTGTTTTTCACAAATTTCTTTGAGTGATTTCAGATTACTAGAATTAAGGGCAAATCCAGTTCAGTTCCAGTTCCGACACCTTTTTCCATATCAGCTATATCTGGAGTTTCACTGAAGCAATAAGGCTGAAATTTTAACCGCGCAAAGTTAAGAGGCATATCTATCTTTTTCATGTTTTACACTTCTTGAAACGGAGTCGTTTTCCCTAGCGAAATCAACCATCAAGTTGGCTGATGTGCAATGACGTCTGTCCTGAGCAGTTTTCGCATTTTGACCATATCGTCCGATACACAGCAGCAAATGAGCTGATTCCAACGGCTATGGATCACTAACTGATAGGGGAACATATTTCTAGAAGACCATGTGATCAGATAAAGCTTCCAATATTGAAGAAATCGACCATCAAGTTGGCTGATGTGCAATAACGTATGTGCTGACCTGTTTTCGTATTTTGCCCATATCTTCTTCTCCACATCAGCAAATGAGCTGATTCCAACGGCTATGAATCATTAACGCATAGGGGAACATTTTTCTAGAAGACCATGTGATCAGATCAGGCATCCAAGATTGACAAAATCGACCATCAAGTTGGCTGATCAAAATGGTCATACAATATGACGAAAATTGTTAGAAAAATGCACCCACCTATTATACCTACCTTTGAAATTTGTAAAGCTTGTCTCTTGTCATTTAGCCCTCCAAAATGTGTATAAATAGAGGGCCTTGGATGATTGTAGAGGATCATATTGTACATTGGTAGGATATTTAGCCATTGTAATAAAATTCTCTAAGTTTTCTTCTTCTTTCTTTTCTCTAGTTTTCTTTTTCTTTAGAAAGGGCAAGAGGTTGGATAATTAATATTCTTCTTCTTCTTCTTCTTTCTTTCTTTTATTTTCTTCTTAGATTTTCTTTAATTTTATGTTTATGTTTACAATGCCTATGCTAGGCTAAACTTCTATTTGGTTAAGGGTGATTTCAAAGCCCTAGACATGTTTTATAATTGATTTTCAGATTCTATCTATCATTAATTTTCTATCAAAGTTGCTTATGTTCTTCTACAAGAATTGTTCATGATGTTGTCTTGATTTGTTTAGGTGTACAACTAGATAGATCTTGATAATTATCTATTGCTAGTTTAGGAGTCTTGATCCGTGTAATTGTCTTGATTTCCTATTCATAAGTGGCAATTTGTGATTAATGATTATGGTCAAGTTTTCAATAATTGCAAAGTGGAACATAACCTAAGTTGAACAATCCGAGCTTATGTGTTTGTTGCTTAGATCAACCTATCTTTCTCATCATAAAGCTGCCATTAAATTGAATCTAGAGAGCTTATTCTAGGTTGTTTGATGGTTAGAGATTAAATAGAGAGCTTATTCTATTTAACGACAAACTAAGGAAAGATTGGGATAACAGAGCTTGTTGTTATCTACGGTTGTTAACTTTGATAGTTGGTTGATATTGATAGATCTGAAATTGATTCTTAATGATGTCTAGTGGTGGAGAATGAAACCTTAACCATATTTTTCATATTTGATTCTTCTTACTTACTTGTTTTTTTACTTTTAGTTTGCTTATTTTTAAAAGTATATTTATTTTTATTGGCTGGTTATACCGCCTAATTTGTATATTAACTTTGTTTTATTTTTATTGGCTGGTTATACCGCCTAATTTAGTATATATATTTTCATTGGCTGGTTATACCGCCTAATTTAGTTTATATATTTTTATTGGCTGGTTATACAGCCTAATTTAGTTTATATATTTTTATTGGCTGGTTATACCGCCTTGCATCTTATTCTTATTATTTACTTTAGTTTAAATCTGGCTTCAAAAACCCCTTTTCTTTTATTGTTCTTGAATTTAAGTTTTAAACTATTAACTTATAAATTAAAACCCAATCCCTGAGGACTCGACCCTTGCTAACTACTATACTTACAATTTATCTTTTTAGTGCAAGGTTAAATAAGATACACTCTTTTGGGTGCATCAAATTTTTGGCGCCGTTGCCGGGGATTGTTTTCTTTAGTTTATTTGTTACTTGGTTTATTCTTATTTTCAGTTCTAATGAGTTTTATTTTCTTGTACATACGGGTTTTTCTGATCAAATTTTGAAAAATAAAAAATAAAAAAATAAAAAACGATGGAATTGAGCAATCTAACACTTGAAGAGTTGGTGGCATACATGAACATGGAGAATCAACAAGCCAATCTCACCTTCCCAGTTCAACAATTTGCCATGGGAGGATGTCAAGGCCATCAAGTGTTCCAAGACCAACAGTATGATCATTACTCAAACACTTACCATGAGGGATGGTGGGATCATACTAATTATGGCTACTCGAAAAATTACCAAGAAGTAGATCCTTATGCCAATTACACTCATCCATCTAGCTTCAATCAATCATGGTCCCAAGAACCAGATCTTTTTCAACCACCACATATGACTCAAAACTCAGGTACTTCTTTAGAAGATCTTATCTATTCTCTTGTTACTGATACTTTGCAATTTCAACAGGAAACAAGGGCAAGCATCCAGAGTTTGGAAAAGCAAATGATCCAATTGACTAGTAGTATGGTGGGATGGGTAGCACAAAGATCTGAAGAACTCCCTGCCCAAACGATGATTAACCCAAAGGAGAATGCTACTATTGTGACCTTGAGGAATGAGGAACAAGATGAGGATGAGACAAAATTAGAGATGAATTCTATTCTTGAGGATAATGAAGCCGATGTTCCAAATAAGAGTATTTCGGCACCTGAGGTAACGTTTGAGATTCCAATTTTTACTAATGTTTCTTCTCCACCTTTTCCTAGTAGATTTGCAAAGTTCATGGAGGAAGAACATGAACAACACATGCCAGAAACCTTAAACAACTTGTTTGTGGATGCCATTCAACAAGTATCAAAATATGCTCCATTCCTCGATGAGATATGCACCACAAAGGATAATGGAATAATACTTGTAATGGAGAATGCATCCACTGTTGTGCAAAGAAAGCTTCCTCTCAAACGCATAAATTTGGGAAATTTCATGTATGAGCCTGACAAGCCTAAAATGCCAAGAAGGGGTGTTGGTTAGGTTCAAAACACTAAATCAAGTGCTAATTAGGGGAGGCAGCCTAATTAGTGAAAGCATTGCCAAACTGCCATCCTCAGATTTGCTCTCTTTTTCTTTATCTTTTTCTTATGTTTCTTTGCTAATTGTGTTTAGTGTTTCTAAGTTCATGTAGGCTGCATAAGTTTATTTTGTTTACTAGTTCTTTTCACTTACACATGATTCTTTCATTTGGGATTAATAGCATTACATTAATGACAATGTAAGAACTATGTGTGGGGGGAAGAATTTAGGATTTTATTTTTGAGTCTTTTTATGTTGTTTTTCTTTCTGATCCTTGTTTTGAAAATAACTAGATGTAAATATAATTTTTTTTAACCCCGGTTAAATGGCGGATAACGGTACTCCGTGATTATTTAAATCGGTTCCATCAGCTACCCACAAAACTGATATTGTATATAAATTTCTCTTCCAATTTCTCTTTCAATTTTTTTCATTTTTTGTTTTTCAGGATGGATGATATTCTCACAAGATTGCAAAAACGATTTCCTCCTTTTCCTCGAAATATTTTACTGAAGCTTTACCAAGTTCGATTTGAAAGATTAAGAATGCTTATGCACAAAGGGATTCCTGAAGACATACGTTGGATAATTGAAGCCAAGGTACGTGAAGATGAATATCTTCCTGTTTTGCATTTACCAGGTACAGGTAGAAGCACTTTTGCAAAGAAGCGACGAGCAAAGCGCATGAGTTCAAATTGCCACAAATGCGCACGATGGACGTGTAACGGTAAATGTCGTTCTATTGGGATTCCGTCCTCTAATCGAGATGATAAAATTGAATTCATTAAGGATGGACTGAGTAAGGAGAATTTGAGTAATATCCAACTTTCTCTTGAGACGCATCATAGTGGAGACGTACAAAGAGAAATTTTTGATTTATGGCCGCAATTCCAAAGGGAATGGCAACATCTTGGGAATCTGATGTTAAAAGACCCTGTTTGCCAGCTTGTAAGAAAACTGGATGGGAAGCATATCCTCGACTCATAGAAGGCGTTTAAGCCGTTTCTGGACGTAAAACCAGAGGAAGATGCCAAATACACTTTCGGCGACATTATTACTCTTGACTTTTACGGTTGATTTTTCTTCTCTTTTTGATTTTCTTCCTGAAATCATGCAAAAATCTTTTGTTAGGTTAACATTTTCTTCTGACATGTCAGATACACTTTCGGCGACATTATTACTCTTGTCTGATTCAACACTCAGTCCTCTATATATTATACACCATGTACTCATTCGCTTTCAGGCACTCGAAAAAAAAATGGAAAGTACTTCGTCCCAGCGCATTAAAAAAATTTGTGTCTTTGGAGGTGCTTATCCAGGGAAAAATAACATATTCGCTGATGAAGCCATAAGAGTTGGAGTAATACTTGCCCAACAAAAGATCCACTTGATTTATGGAGGTGGTAGTACGGGTTTAATGGGAGCAGTCGCTACAGCAGCACACGCCGGAGGAAGTCCAGTTCTAGGAATCGTGCCAAAACTATTCACAAGTTTTTGTGGACCTACCGTGGGTAAGGAAATACAAGTCTGGGGTGTCCCTGAACGGATAACAATCATGTACCATTCTGCCGATGCATTCATTGCTTTACCAGGAGGTCTGGGTACATTGGAAGAAATAGCTTGCGTGGCTTCTTGGTCATCTTTGGTCACAAATAAGAAACCCATTGGTTTGCTTAATATTAATGGTTATTTTAGTAATTTGCTTTCATATTTAGATAATGCTGTGGATAATGGATTCATGTTTTCAGAGGCAAGGAGAACCATAATTTCTGCTACAACCATTGAAGATTTACTCAAAAAGCTCCAAGCTTATGAGTGTTTATCTGCTACGGTTGTTTCGCAAACGCTCGGAAAAAGAAAAAGAGATATGGACGAGCAAGGAGTGGATTGCACTTTGTCTTTGTGACATTATCTAACATTTTGCTTGTTGTGTCTCAGTTATAATAAGTGGTTAGCAACCTCTGCAGGTAATATCTCCTAAATTCTACCTTTAAAATTTGACATTGGGGACAATGTCATATTTTAGTAGGGGGTAAGGGACATATTTTGCTAATTTAAAAAAAAAAAAATTGTTGTGTTTTAAGCAATTTAGAAGTATTCATTCTGAACAAGGTCTGAGTAAGGGAGACTTGAGACATACCTTGTCAGTTTGATTTTAATCTTTTTACGTTTACTTGTTAATTTTTGTTTAGTATTTTAGGATTATTTAGGTTGCATGAGTTTGTTTTGTTTTGAGTCTAGTTATTCCTATTCTTATGTTATTAGTTCTTTTCTCTTACACATGATTCTTTCATTTGGGTTAATAGACTTACATTGAGGACGATGTAAGAATTAAGTGTGGGGGGAATGATTTAGGATTTCTTTTATTTTTGTCTACTATTTTTTTTTATGAGTCTTTATTATTATTATTATTATTTTTTAGTGTGTTTTAGTTCCTTTTTAATACAATGATGAGATATGAATTGCATAAGTCTAAAACAGATTTATTAGTGAGAAGATTTTCATGAGAATTGAGCTTGATGTCAACCTTTTTATGAGCCAATGTTAATATGATATGTTGATTGAGAAAGAAGCATGTTTAGACTTAATCTGACTTGTATAATCATCCTTGTGAGTTTTTGAGCCTATAATGATTGATGCATTATACAAATCAATCTAATTTCTTTCTTGAGTGCTCTTATGATTACATGATTCTCTAGAACTTGCTTTAAACCGTTTGAGACTATATTGATGCATGTGACAACATGAATATGATAGAGGCATTAGGATTTTTAGCCAGGGCCAAACAGCCATCCCTTATTGATGTTCTAAGAGAACACACCCTTAGTGAACCAATTTGAGCCTACATTGAATAAGCTATCTCTTTGGTAACCATAACTTGTCCCTAACCTAAATATACTTATATCTTTACCTTTGTTCCAAAGAAGAATTAGCATGATTTGAGACAAGTAGCAAAGACAAGGGATATTTTTTGGTTAGAAACAAGAAATAAGTGTGGGGGGAAAAGAAAAGAAAAGTCAAGAGAAAAAGAAATGGAATACTGGCAAATACATTCCTATGTAAAAAAAAAAAATATGAATCATCTCTTGAATTTGTGGAAAAAGAAAAAGATGTTACAAAGTTGTTTAGAATGAAGAAAAGGCCCAACATGAATATCCGGCCTAGGTGACTATGTACTTGTAAAGAGTTTTGATAAGTTTGTTTGTATGATCTTATTATGTCTCTAAACTTTATGAACTCTTTGGAACCTTTGTGATATCGTTATCCTTTTGTTCTTCAACCACATTACAAACCCCTTGGCCCCATTACAACCTTGATTAAAGACCTCTTGATTCATGAAGTTGTATGATCTAAATAGTGGAGAATAGGTGGACAAGCAAGAATATGGTAGAACTGTTTTCATGAGATTGATTGAGTGTAAACACTTCACCACTACTTTAAAGAGTGAAAATCATGAGGGTATCCCATGTGAGAAGTTGAGATTAAATTTGAACATGCACTATTTTGATTGAGATATGTTATGTTAATATTGGCTTAACTCAAACAATTTACATTCAAGCATGATTTTTTGAGAAATTCTTTAAGCTATTGATTAGTTTATAAGACTTGTTCAAAGATTGTCTCTAATTTGTATTGAAAGGATTAGGAATAAATATTTTTAGTATAGGTAGTTTATTTATATTTTAGTTTTTCAATGTTTGTGGGTATCGTTCTAGTAAACCCTCACGAGACTAAACTCGTCCACTAGGGAAACCTAGGGGTTTAAAGGCTTGTGTCACATGCTAAGTGCCACCGTGATTTCCTACGAAAGTGGATTAGATTAGATTTTCTTATTTTATTTTTATTGAGTCGTTGCTAGGGACTAGCAACAATCTAAGTGTGGGGGTGTGATAACTCGTATAATTATATAGTTTTTAGTTATGTTTTATTATTGTTTTGTGTCAAATACGAGTTATTATTGTTTAGTCTAATTGTGTTTATGATCTTTTATATTTTTATGTAATTTGGTGTTTTTCACAAATTTCTTTGAGTGATTTCAGATTACTAGAATTAAGGGCAAATCCAGTTCAGTTCCAGTTCTGACACCTTTTTCCATATCAGCTATATCTGGAGTTTCACTGAAGCAATAAGGCTGAAATTTTAACCGTGCAAATTTAAGAGGCATATCTATCTTTTTCATGTTTTACACTTCTTGAAACGGAGTCGTTTTCCCTAGCGAAATCAACCATCAAGTTGGCTGATGTGCAATGACGTCTGTCCTGAGCAGTTTTTGCATTTTGACCATATCGTCCGATACACAGCAGAAAATGAGCTGATTCTAACGGCTATGGATCACTAACTGATAGGGGAACATATTTCTAGAAGACCATGTGATCAGATAAAGCCTCCAATATTGAAGAAATCGACCATCAAGTTGGCTGATGTGCAATGACGTATGTGCTGACCTGTTTTCGTATTTTGCCCATATCTTCTTCTCCACATCAGCAAATGAGCTGATTCCAACGGCTATTAATCATTAACTCATAGGGGAACATTTTTCTAGAAGACCATGTGATCAGATCAGGCCTCCAAGATTGACAAAATCGACCATCAAGTTGGCTGATCAAAATGGTCATACAATATGACGAAAATTGTTAGAAAAATGCACCCACCTATTATACCTACCTTTGAAATTTGTAAAGCTTGTCTCTTG
This sequence comes from Fremontodendron californicum, assembly GCA_030761205.1. NCBI lineage: Eukaryota > Viridiplantae > Streptophyta > Magnoliopsida > Malvales > Malvaceae > Fremontodendron > Fremontodendron californicum. The sequence continues at coordinate 11,120,984 of JAULJL010000037.1, forward strand.
TCATTTAGCCCTCCAAAATGTGTATAAATAGAGGGCCTTGGATGATTGTAGAGGATCATATTGTACATTGGTAGGATATTTAGCCATTGTAATAAAATTCTCTAAGTTTTCTTCTTCTTTCTTTTCTCTAGTTTTCTTTTTCTTTAGAAAGGGCAAGAGGTTGGATAATTAATATTCTTCTTCTTCTTCTTCTTTCTTTCTTTTATTTTCTTCTTAGATTTTCTTTAATTTTATGTTTATGTTTACAATGCCTATGCTAGGCTAAACTTCTATTTGGTTAAGGGTGATTTCAAAGCCCTAGACATGTTTTATAATTGATTTTCAGATTCTATCTATCATTAATTTTCTATCAAAGTTGCTTATGTTCTTCTACAAGAATTGTTCATGATGTTGTCTTGATTTGTTTAGGTGTACAACTAGATAGATCTTGATAATTATCTATTGCTAGTTTAGGAGTCTTGATCCGTGTAATTGTCTTGATTTCCTATTCATAAGTGGCAATTTGTGATTAATGATTATGGTCAAGTTTTCAATAATTGCAAAGTGGAACATAACCTAAGTTGAACAATCCGAGCTTATGTGTTTGTTGCTTAGATCAACCTATCTTTCTCATCATAAAGCTGCCATTAAATTGAATCTAGAGAGCTTATTCTAGGTTGTTTGATGGTTAGAGATTAAATAGAGAGCTTATTCTATTTAACGACAAACTAAGGAAAGATTGGGATAACAGAGCTTGTTGTTATCTACGGTTGTTAACTTTGATAGTTGGTTGATATTGATAGATCTGAAATTGATTCTTAATGATGTCTAGTGGTGGAGAATGAAACCTTAACCATATTTTTCATATTTGATTCTTCTTACTTACTTGTTTTCTTACTTTTAGTTTGCTTATTTTTAAAAGTATATTTATTTTTATTGGCTGGTTATACCGCCTAATTTGTATATTAACTTTGTTTTATTTTTATTGGCTGGTTATACCGCCTAATTTAGTATATATATTTTCATTGGCTGGTTATACCGCCTAATTTAGTTTATATATTTTTATTGGCTGGTTATACCGCCTAATTTAGTTTATATATTTTTATTGGCTGGTTATACCGCCTTGCATCTTATTCTTATTATTTACTTTAGTTTAAATCTGGCTTCAAAAACCCCTTTTCTTTTATTGTTCTTGAATTTAAGTTTTAAACTATTAACTTATAAATTAAAACCCAATCCCTGAGGACTCGACCCTTGCTAACTACTATACTTACAATTTATCTTTTTAGTGCAAGGTTAAATAAGATACACTCTTTTGGGTGCATCAATGGCACCGGAAGATATGCAGAAAACCATATTTGTTACAATGTGGGGAACATTCTGCTACAAGGTAATGCCGTTTGGGTTGAAGAATGCTGGGGCAACGTATCAGAGAGCCATGGTGACCTTGTTTCATGACATGATGCATAAGGGAATTGAGGTTTATGTTGATGATATGATTGCAAAGTCACAAGGAGAAGAGGAGCATATTGCAAATCTTAGGAAATTCTTTGAAAGACTAAAAAAGTTTCAACTCAAGCTAAACCCGGCAAAATGCACTTTTGGAGTAACTTCGGGGAAATTGTTGGGTTTTGTTGTCAGCAAAAGGGGAATTGAGATTGATCCGGATAAAGTGAAGGCCATCCAGAATTTGCCACCTCCACATACTCAAAAAGAAGTAAGATATTTTTTGGGGAGATTGAATTACATTGCTCGGTTTATTTCTTAGTTAACCGACAAATGTGATCCACTATTCAAGTTACTTTGAAAACATGATCCAGGAGAGTGGGATGAAGGGTGTCAGATTGCTTTTGAAAAGGTTAAGCATTATCTATCAAACCCACTAGTATTAATGCCACCGGCTGCGGATAAACCGATGATATTGTATCTATCAGCATTTGAGAGATCCATGGGTTGTGTTTTGGGACATCTTGATGAGAATGGAAAGAAAGAATAGGCGGTTTACTACCTCAGCAAGAAGTTCACAGATTATGAGTTGAAATATTCGTTGGTAGAAAAGTTGTGATGTGCCTTAGCCTGGACTGCTCGAAGGCTCAGACAGTACATGCTGTACCACACAATGTGGTTGATCGCCAAGCTAGATCCAATCAAGTACATGTTAGAAGCACCTTCTTTGTCAGGGAGGACGCCAAGATGGTAGGTTTTGTTGTCAGAATACGACATTGTATATGTGAGTCAGAAAGCTATCAAGGGCAGTGCAGTGGCTGAATTTTTAGCAAGTCGGGTAGTGGAAGATTATGAGCCGTTGAACTTTGATTTCCCAGATGAAGATTTGATGTATGTTTCGCAAGCGGATGAGGTTCCCTTGAAGAAGAAAGTATGGAAGATGTACTTTGACGAGGCATCTAATGCCATGGGGTACGAAATTGGTGCAGTGCTCATATCCCCAGAAGAAGATTATTATCCTTTCACCGCCAGATTGGATTTTGATTGTACAAACAATATGGCTGAGTATGAGGCATGTACTATGGGCCTTCGTGTAGCAGTGGATAGAAAAATCAAAGTGTTGGAAGTTTTCGGAGACTCAGCTTTAGTGATATATCAATTGTGCGGAGAATGGGAAACTCGGGATACAAAGTTAATCAGATACAGAGAACTCATAATGAGTTTATTGGAGGAGTTTGAAGAAGTAAGTTTCAATTACTTCCCCCGAGAAAAAAAAACGGATGGCGGATGCTCTGGCTACTTTGTCATCAATGTTTAAAGTGAATGAAGGGGTGGAAGTTGTGCCGATCAAAATGAGCATATATGAGTCTCCTGCCCACTGTTTGAGTACCGAAGAAGAAGCAAATGATCTCCCTTCGTATAACGATATCTTGCTGTACATCAAGAGTCAACAGTATCCAGAACAGGCAACAGAAAATGACAAGAGGACTCTGAGAAGACTAGCAATGGGTTTTGTTCTAGATGGCGAGATTCTCTACAAAAAAGGGAAAGATCAAGTCCTATTGAGATGTTTCGGGTCTGCCGAAGCTCGAAGAATCATAGAGGAAGTCCATTAAGGGATATGTGGCACCCATGCTAATGGTTACATGCTTGCTAAGCAGATTATGAGGGCAGGATATTATTGGCTGATGATGGAAGGAGATTGTATCAGTTATTCCCGGAAGTGACATAAATGCAAGATATACGCAGATAAGATTCATGTGCTGCCATCGCCATTGCATGTCATGATCGCACCTTGGCCGTTTTCAACGTGGGGAATGGATATGATTGGCCCTATTACCCCGAAAGCTTCAAATGGACATCGTTTCATCCTGGTGGCCATAGATTATTTCACAAAGTGGGTGGAAACTGCTTCTTATATGAATGTAACGAAGTCGGTGGTATGCAGATTTGTTAAGAAGGAAATCATATGCCGTTATGGATTGCCAGCAAGAATTATTTCAGATAATGCTCTCAATCTGAATAATAAGATGAGGAGAAAGGTATGTACTCAGTTCAAGATCATGCATCACAATTCGGCACCTTATCGTCCAAAATTGAATGGGGCAGTAGAAGCAGCCAACAAAAACATCAAGAGGATTGTCGAGAAGATGACTGATGTGTACAAGGATTGGCATTAGATCTTGCTTTTTTCTCTTCACGCATATCGCACTTCGGTTCGCACATCTACATGGGCAACACCTTTTTCTTTGGTATATGGTATGGAAGCAGTGTTACCTATTGAAGTTGAGATTCCTTCACTTCGGATTTTGATGGAGGTTGGCCTAGAAGAGGCAGAATGTGTTAGAGCTCGTTATGAACAGCTGAATCTCATCGAGGAAAAAAGATTGAAGGCAATTTGTCAAAAGCAGTTGTATCAGAAAAGGATGATTCGAGCCTATAACAAGAAGGTTCGACCCAGACAGGTTCGAGAAGGAGAGTTGGTACTGAGGAAAATTCTCCCCATAATGAAGGATCCGCGAGGAAAATGGGCTCCGAATTGGGAAAGACCCTATGTGGTAAAAAGAGCTTTTTCTGGAGGAGCATTGATTCTAACTCGGATGGATGGGGATGATTTTAGATATCCCGTGAATGCTGATGAATTGAAGAAGTATTATGCTTAAAAAAAAAAAGCGTGATGCTATACACATGGGAATTCGAATGATTCCAAGTGTAGAAATGAAATTCTATATATCTATCTCCCCTGAGAATTGCTTTTTAAAGAGAATATTCGTGCTTGATATGATGAATGGCCATCTTTCATATTCCTTTCACTAAGAAGAAATTATCCCTAGTCACCCCTTTGAGCCTTAGGAATTATTTTTTTTTTGTTGAACCCTGATCAAGAATCATCCTCTACACTGGAGGCCAAATACAAGGAAAAATAATCAAAATCATGAAAAAAAAAGAGAGCCATTGGAAAATGTGAAATCAAAGATAGCAAATGAAAGCCAGCAATAAAAATAAAAAATAAAAAGGAGTCCAGAAAGGGGACAAATGTCTCAAGAATGAATTCTCCTCAGGAAATGATCCTTGATCCAATCACCCTTAAACACATTTTGGGTCTATTTTATCCTTTCTTTCTAAACCCGAACCATGGCCTACGTTACGTACTTTAAAAGTCCATTTTGATCAAGCATGGATATTTAATTTGAAAGGTTTTTTTCTCAGAATTCATCCCATCTTTTGAATTGACATTTTTACCTTGGAAGCATTTAGAATTCTCACATGACTGGTAGAATACAAAAAAGAAAAAGAAAAAGGAGAGGTTAAGCCGAAAACCCGCAAAGGGCGACTTAATACCGAATGGGGGACACATGAATGGAAAACCCGCAAAGGGCGGCTCAAGTACTTATTAAGGTTTGAGTCAATGCTCCGTGTAAAGGGGAGAAAGTATTTGAAAATCAGAGGAAAGCGGAACAACTCAGTCTGACGTAACTACGGAAGCCGAGGGATTACCCAAGTAAATTGACCGTTCAAGAGAAATTTCATATGATTTGAAAAAGGAGGGGTCCAAGATATTCCGCATCCGGGGCATCAACAACCTATAACTTTACATTTGTTTCTTATATCCTTGATTTCTACTTTTATCATTTTAAAACATTTTGTTGCAATAAATTTTTGTTATTCTTTTATGATATTTACTTGTTTCATACTTTCTTTCATACATTTTTGAGATTGCATTTTGTTTGTTATTAAATTGAATGATGATTAATAAACATAAATTTTTAAAATAAAAGGGAGTTTAAAAGTATTACTAAGGAATAGATCTAAATCTTAGAAGAAGTTTGGAAACCACTAATCCTGATGGAAAATTCACCAAGAAAAGGAAAATAGTGAATGTGTTGGAGACGCCGTCATGAAGTCAGAAATTTGTGAATTTCAGCGAAGTCAGAAACTGGGACTGTTTGACAAATTATCTTGAGTAAAGGATTCTTTAAGTGGGGCATCAGTGTACAATTGAAGACTCTATCATGAAGTCTGATAATTTGTGAACCTCAAAGAAACCATGGATTAGAAATTATGACACAATCATTTGACTGCATTCATCCTCAAGAAACGTATAAGCATTTGCAAAGCATGTCATTCTCATCATTGCATTTAACTAACATTGCAGGAATCAAGAAAACTTTGGCTTCCCAAATTGAACTCGTTCTGCTTCTCAAATGAGTCGAGCCTTGAGACCACCGTCGAGGTATTTCTTTTTGTTTTAAATCGAATTCATTTTGTTTTATCAAATGAGTCGAGCCTTGAGCTCACCGTCGAGGTATTTCCTTTTGTTTTAAATTGAATTCATTCTGTTTATCAAATGAGTCGAGCCTTGAGACTGTCGTCAAGGTATTTTAATCACAGGTAAGACCTTCTGGCACCATTTTTAAAGAGCTTCGGGCACCATTTTTAGACCTTCGGGCATAATTTTTCAAATCACGGGTAAGGCCTTCGGGCACCATTTTTAAAGACCTTCGGGCACCATTTTAAAGACACCATTTTTAAGGCCTTCGGGCACCATTTTAAAGACCTTCGGGCACCAATTTAAAGACCTTCAGGCACCATTTTTAAGACCTTCAGGCATAATTTTTCATCACGGGTAAAGCCTTCGTGCACCATTTTTAAGGCCTTCGGGCACCATTTTTAAAGACCTTTCGGACACCATTTTAAGACCTTCGGGCACCATTTTAAAGACCTTCGGGCACCATTTTTAAGACCTCCAGGCACCATTTTTAAGACCTTCGGGCACCATTTTAAAGACCTTCGGGCACCATTTTTAAGACCTTCGAGCATAATTTTTCATCATGGGTAAGGCCTCCGAGCACCATTTTTAAAGACCTTCGGGCACCATTTTTAAGACCTTCGGGCATAATTTTTCATCACGAGTAAGACCTCCGGGCACCATTTTTAAAGACCTTCGGGCATAATTTTTCAAATCACGGGTAAAGCCTCCGGGCACCATTTTTAAGACCTTCGGAAACCATTCTTAAGACCTTAGGGCATAATTTTTTCTTTTGAAATTGAACCCATTTCCTTAAGACTGGTCGAGCCTTGATTAGTCAGGGAATTTCAATTTAAGGACAAAATCTTCAATTTACAGCTTTTTCAAAAAAAAAAAAAAAGAATGAAATGAAAAAAATGAAAAAATAACGAAAAAGAAGAAGAAAAAAAGAAAACCCCTTTCCCTTTCCATCACATGTGATTTCACTAATCGTACAAAATTAGCGTTTGTTTATCCTTGTCTGATTCCTGATTCGTAGCAATAGCCAAAGAGGGGCAGCTGTAGACACCTAATTTTGTCCAGACCCCTAAATCAGGTACATTTTCCTCCTAAATTGATGTTTTAAAATGCTAAAAGGCTTTTCTTATCCTGTAGGTGGTACTCCGAGGCTTAGTCTAAGAAAGCAGACAGAGAAAGTCAAACTAAAAAAAAAAAGTCAACCCCAAAAAAGTCAACCTTGAAAAAGTCAACTACTAAAAAAGTCAACCCTCTTTCAAAATCAAGGTTTGAGGTTCAATTGAAAAATGGTGAAAGCATTTTGATAATCCGAGGTCTACATTGAAAGATATGGAGTTCGAAAGTTGGGTTACGAGATTCAGTAAAAAGGAAACCCTAATTCAGGAAATTTGGGGAAAAGTGCTTAAACGATCAAATTGGTTGGAATTAAAGGTCTCAAATGAAAGATAAGCACTGACTACGAGTAATGGAGAAGCTGCTTGGAAGAAAAACTGATAGAAAAGTCAATTTGGAAGAAAATCGAGAATTAGGGTTTTTTGGTGGATTTCGGTGAAATTTGGAAGAATTACAGAAATGGCCCGATTCGAAAGATTTAAAGCCCTTAATTATGAGAAATGATTAAACAAGGATAGCCCAAGGCTCAGTTTGAAGAAAATCTAAAATCGGACTTGTTTTGAGCAAAACCGGGTTTCGGAGGCAAAAAGGCAAAATTGGAAAATGTGGGAAAAACAGCAAATGAACTCCAAAAATTCTGAAAATTTGTAAATCTCATTCTTAAATCATTTCAAAGAGATTGGCGAAAGAAAATCTTGATGCGGAGTTCGTTTGCAAAATGGCCAAATATCGGGCCCACTATGTAGAAATTCAACAGGATAAATCCCGAAAAAATAGCAAATGAACTCCAAAAATTCTAAAAATTTTCAAATCTCATTTTTAAATTATTTGGAAGATATTGGCCAAAGAAAATCTTGATTCGGAGTTCGTTTGCAAAATGGCCAAATCCCGGGTCCCCTATGAAGTAATTCAAGCAGATAAATCCCGAAAAAATAGCAAATGAGCTCCAAAAATTATGAAAACTCCCAGATCACATTTTCAAATTATTTGGAAGATATTGGTGTAGAAAAATCTGGACTCGGAGCTTGTTTAAAAATGGTAAAGTTCGGGTGCATAAAAGTGGTAATTTCGGAAATAAATCCGAAATAAATAGCAAATGGACTCGAAAAATTTTGAAAACTTCCAGAACTCAATTTTTTATTATTTTGGAAGTATTGAAAAAAAAATTGAATTTGGAGTCCTTTTTCTATTTATTTAGGTTCGGGGGGCAAAAAGGTCATTTCACCAAAGAAACCAAAAAACGCAAATTTGTAACTGATGAAAATATGAAAGAAGAAGGAATTGCTGGAATTTTTCTTCCCTTGGTCAGCCAACATAGAGGAGAATAAGGAAGCTTGAACAATTCAATTCCCTAGTCACTATCAAGCCACATGCTACCACTAACACCTTGCAAATGGTCCCCCCTTCATCCAATGGCTTAGGTGCCTTGTAGGAAAGTTGGTGCAGCATCCAATGGCCAATTTCAAATGCCAAGATGACATTTTTATTTGTCATAAAAGAATTTTAAATGCCAATTTAAATGGTGGAAAACAATTTTTTTTTATGGTTTCATGCTATGCCCGAATGTGGCTTATATACTTGCCTTGGATTTTTTTTTTCTTCCTTGCATGTTGTTGTGAAAATTGATTTTTAGAAGGTTTTTTAGAGTATTCTAAGGTTCTGATTTTTTACAAAAGATGAATTAAAAAGGTTGAAATGGATACATGATCTTGGCTAGACCAAGTGACCATGGTTAGGAGAGAGGCTATGCCCATTTTTACCTACCATGAAGCTCACCTTAATCTTTTTGTTTAACATGGCTTATTTTCTATTTTATTGAGATGGAAAGGCTTCATGATCTTGGCAACACCAAGTGATTATGGTTAGGTGAAAGGTTATGCCCATTTGATACCAACCATGGAGCTTAACTTTCCTTGTTTTACTTACTAGTTTTGCTTGTTATATGTTTTGCATTCTATGTTAAATTTTGTGTATATATGTTCTTTACATTATTTTCTATGCTATTTTTACTTATATATTTCATTTGCATGCTTGATATTGTATCCTTGCATATTCGGCCATTGTTGTTCATATGCTCATGTTGTGCATTTTTTTCATGTATCATGTCTTACATGTTTGCATTTTCTTTATTTTGTTCCATGACCATTCGACAACTTCATTTTTGTATTCCTTGCATGTTCATTTTCCTTTTGCTTGTTAACTTGTTTGCATCTCCATGCCATGAACTTGTACATTTTGATTTTAGTATGACATGTGCTTATGAAAATGCTATGATAAAATGCCATCATTTTGTTCCATGACCATTTGGCAACTCCATTTTTGTATGCCTTACATGTGCATTTTCCTTTTGCTTCTTAACTTGTTCACATCTCCATGCCATGAGCTTGTGCCTTTTGATTTTAGTATGTCATATGCTTATGAAAATGTCATGACATTATGCATCTTAATATGATTTGTCATGTATTCATGTCATTTACTAGATAGGATTGCATTAGAGCATCATATAGCTACATTTGAACTCTTCATGCATCCCTTGCCTTGTCATGCATTTGCATTTTGTTTAGGTAACATGCTTTGCATTATCATATCTTGAAATTGTGTATTAGTTAGTGTTTGTTCTAGCATTGACATTAGTTTCATGGGTCATTGTATGTTCATAGTATTGCTATGCATGTTCATTACATTTTAGGTCTAGGCCATATTGGTATTGCCATGCATATTGAGTCTTAAATCACATTGGTATTATCATGCATTACTATGCTGCTCAGGCCTTAGGATACATTAGCATTTTCATGCATATTCATAACATATTATGTCCAAGTCACATTTACATTATCATGCATTGCATGCATATTGAGTTAGGATAGCATTTATTGCCATGCAAATTCATGCTAGGCATTTAGGTTGTCTTGAATTGTCATGCATTTCAAACATTTCATTTGCTGTATGTTCATGCATTCCATGTCATTGCCACTTGATTTGTGACTTAGGCCAATTAATGGCTCAAAGTCATGCTCTCTTGAGCATACTTGTGGAAAATTAAGGAATTGTCAAATTGATCATTCTACCTTTGTGATTTTTTTTACTTAGCCAATTTTTGTCCAAGGTTTTTAAATGTTTAGCTACTGTCCTTAGGTCTTTAGGATGATCTCCAACAATTTTTTACTTTGATTTTTGAATGAATTTATCAAAGGCAAAAAAATGTATTTTGACAAAGCAGTTTTTTTCACCCAGTATTCGAACTTCTCTGGTTTTTCTGGTTAGTCATCCTTAATAAAAAAATTAAGACAATTTTTATAGTGTATTTTTACATGGTCTGAGTCTCCAGTATTTTTTTAGATTTTTTTGAATTTTTAAAAATAGGCTAAAAAATCGTGTGACAAAACTGGACAGTAGAGGCAGATTTGAAATCAAAAAAGGAATAATGGTTGAATTTGGCTAAGGCATTTAGAGGGGGTTGTTTAGAAGATTTAGCTATTGTCTTAGGGTAGTTTCTAAGCCTTTTTAAACTTTAAAAATGATTTTATAAATCTCGGGTTAAGGGTGGATAAGTCCGGGATTTTAAACTTAGGAAATTAAAGCCATTTTAAAAGGGTTTGGTAAGGGTTTTAATTTTTATTTAAGTTTTCCTCAAAATTGTTTTCAAACAATCACAAAGTTTTTTTTTTTTTTAGAAAATATAATTTGACAATTTTCCTAAGGTAGCCGGATATCTTTTTAGATATACGGATTTCTTTATTTAGAGGAAAAAATACATTTTCATGCATTGCATTTTCCATGTCCATGCATTTTACTTAAATATGTGATTTTTGCTATGATATTTTCCATGGTATTATTATTATTATTTTGATTCACATTTTATGATCTTATATTGATTGCCATATGATTTTTAATGTTTCATGATATCCTATGCTTTTTATTTAGTTATTTTTGTCATATTGTTTAGCATATACTATGTTCATGCATTATTATTTTTATTTTCATTTACATGCATATTATATGTTATCATTTTTTTTATTTCATGTCATTTCTTGTCATTTAGATCATATTCCATGTCATTTAGGTTATTTTATTTATAACATGCCATGTCATTAAAATATGCCATATTATTTAAAATTGCCATGTCACTTAAATTATTTTATCTCATTTAGAATATACCATGATACTTAGGATTTTTCATTATTAGAATAGACTATGTCATTTGAATTATTTCATATAATTTAGGTTGCATTATATTATCTAGACTTTTCCATGTCATTTTATTTATGTCATACATGTTCATGTTCATATTTTTAAATGTTTTGAAAAGGATAATGATTTTCAATAAAAATAAAGATATTCCCGAGTTAAAATAATTCATGAGTTCTCTACCAGGTTTGCTGGAGGAAATATCATCAATTATCATTAATAGAGGAATATCTTTCTTTCAAAAAACGAGAATGATTCGGAAAGTTTTTCAAATGAATAAAAAGTTTCTATATTTTGCCGATTTTGTCGGGGAATGTAGGAAAATTTTGAATTAATAAATTTCGGATCACTTTCAATTAAAAATGGAATTATTTTTCTTAAAATTGGGAATTAACTCGAAATACTAAATTAAAACTGACTTTTTTTATCGAGACTTGAAATAACACACGATTAATAAGGTACCGTTTTATATGGGCGTTTTGGGGGTGCTAATCCTTCCCCGCACGTAACTGACTCCCGAAATCGCTTCTTTGATTTCTCTGGTTTATAACGCAGACTTGAAATTGGTTTTAAAAATGTTTTAATTAATTTTAAATTTTTTGATAAAACCGGTTTTAATAGGTGGCCGATTACATTGGTATTATCATGCATTACTATGCAAAGGCTTGATCAAAAAATAACTACCTTCCTCTTCTTTGTTGGCCTTTTGATTAAAAATCAGAAAATATCTACCCATCCTTGGGCCTTGGCCAGCTCACCCCTCTTCTTCCAGCCCAATCTCCATTTTTTCAAAAGGCAAGAAAAGCCCTTTTCGATTTCTCGGGTAAAATAACCTTTTTGCCCCCAGACCATAAATAAATAGTAAACGGACTCCAACTTCAGTTTTTATTTTTTAAATACTTCCACAATAATCGAAAATTGAATTCTAGAGGTTTTCAAGATTTTCCGAGCCCATTTGCTATTTATTTGGATTTTTTTTCCAAAATTGCCCTTTTGTGCTCCCAAGCTTTACCACTTTTTAAACGAGCTCCAAATCTAGATTTTTCTTCACCAATCTCTTCCAAATAATTTAAAAGTATGATCTGGAAGTTTTCATAATTTTTGGAACTCATTTGGTATTTTTTCGGGATTTATCTGCTTGAATTACTACATAGGGGGCCCGGGATTTGGCCATTTTGCAAACAAACTCCGAATCAAGATTTTCTTTCGCCAATCTCTTCGAAATGATTTAAGAATGATATCTGCAATTTTTCAAAATTTTTGGAGTTCATTTGCTATTTTTTCCAAAATTTCCAATTTTACCCTTTTACCTCCGAAACCCGGTTTTGCTCAAAACAAGTCTGATTTTAAGATTTTCTTCAAACTGAGCCTTGGGCTATCCTTTTGTAATCACTCGTCATCCATTAAGGGCTTTATTCTTACCGAATCGGGCCATTTTTGTAATTCTTCCAAATTTCACCGAAATCCACCAAAAACCTTAATTCTCAGTTTTCTTCCGGATTAACTTTTCTTTCAGTTTTTCTTCCAAGTAGCTTCTTCATTACCCGTAGTTAGTGCTTATCTTTCATTTGGAACCTTCAATTTTGACCAATTTGATCATTTAAGCACTTTTCCCCAAATTTCTCGGATTAGGGTTTTCTTTCTACTAAATCTCCATAACCCAACTTCCAAACTCCATATCTTTCGATGTAGACCTCGGATTATCAAAATTCTTTCGCCATTTTTCAATTGAACTTCAAATTTTGATTTTGAAAGTGGGTTGAATTTTTTAGTAATTGACCTTTTGGGGTTGACTTTTTAGGATTGACTTTTTCAAGTTTGACTTTTTATGCTCGCCTTCTTAGACTAAGTCTCGGAGTACCACCTGCAGGATGAAAAAAGTCTTTTTTACATTCTGAAACATCATTTTATGAAGAAAACATACTTGTTTTAGTGGTCCGAACAAAATTAGGTATCTACAGCTGCCACTCTTTGGCTATTGCTGAGAATTAGGAATCAAGCAAAGATAAACAAATACTAATTTTGTCCGGTAGTGAAATCCAATGTGAAGAGAAAGGGGTTTCTTTTTTCATTTTTTTCTTTTTTGAAAAAAAAAAAGCTGTAAATTGAAGATTTTGTCCTTAAATTGAATTCCCTGACTAATCAAGGCTCGACCCGTCTTAAGGAAACGAGATCGATTTGCAAGAGAAGAAAATACCTTGACGATGGTCTCGAGGGCTTAACCTGTCTTATGCTAAGTTGTTTTTTAAATTCTGGGTATCTCCTCGAGAAGCTTCGGCTATCACCACCAAAGACTTGCTCAAGCAAATGTAAAACTCTAGATATCTCCACCAGAGGCTTTGGCTATCACCACCAAAGACTTATTCAAGCAAATGTAAAACTCTGGATATCTCCACTAGAGGCTTTGGTTTTCACCACCAAAGACTTGTTTAAGAAAATGTAAAAACTCTTGAGACTTATGCCTGGATGTTTTAAAAATGGTGCCCGGAGGCCTTACCATAATTTGAAAATATGCGTTGTATGCGACTTTAAAAATGATGCCCGGAGGTCTTAAGAATGGTGCCCGGAGGTCTTAAGAATGGTGCCTGGAGGTCTTAAAAGTGGTGCCTGAAGGCTTTACCCGTGATTTAAAATATGCGTTGTATGTGACTTTAAAAATGATGCCCGAGGTCTTAAGAATGGTGCCCGGAGGCCTTACCCGTGATTTGAAAATACCTCGACGGTGGTCTCAAGGCTCGACTCATTTGATAAAACAGAATGAATTCGATTTAAAACAAAAGGAAATACCTCGGCGGTGGTCTCAAGGTTCAACTCATTTGATAAAACAGAATGAATTCGATTTAAAACAAAAGGAAATACCTCGATGGTGGCCTCAAGGCTCGATTCATTTGATAAAACAGAATGAATTTCAATTTAAAACAAAAGGAAATACCTTGACGGTGGTCTCAAGGCTTGACTCATTTGATAAAACAGAATGAATTCGATTTAAAACAAAATGAAATACCTCGACGGTGGTCTCAAGGCTCGACTCATTTGATAAAATAGAATGAATTCAATTTAAAACAAAAGGAAATACCTCGACGGTGGTCTCAAGGCTTGACTCATTTGATAAAACAGAATGAATTCGATTTAAAACAAAAGAAAATACTAAAAATGATTATGGGTTTGGTTCAAATAAATCTAACTTGAAAATGAAAGGAACATACCTCGACGGGGTCTCGGGGTTCAACCCATTTGAGAAGCAAAATGAGTTCAATTTGGAAAGGAATGTACCTCGACGGTGATCTCGGGGCTCGACTCGTTTGAAAAGCAGAACGAGTTTACTTTGGGGAAGTTCAAGTATTCCTGATTTTTGCAATGCTAACTAAATGCAATGATGAGAATGACATGCTTTGCAAATGCTTGTATGTTTCCTAAGAATGAATGCAATCAAATGATTGTGTCATTATTTCTAATCCATTGTTTCTTTGAGGTTCATAGATTATCCGACTTCATGACAGAGTCTTCAGTTGTTCACTGATGCCCCACTTAAGGAATCTTTCACTCAAGATAACTTGTCAAATAGTCTCAGTTTCTGACTTTCACTGAAATTCACAAATTTTCTGACTTCGTGATGGACTCTCCAACACGTTCACTGTTTTCTTTTCTTGGTGAACTTTCCAAACCTTTCCCAAGATTTAAATCTATTCCTTACTAATATTCTGAAATCCTTTTATTTAAATATTTTTTATTACTAATCATCATTAAATTTAATAACAATCACGATGCATCTCACAAATGTATGAAAGAAAATATGAAACAAGCAAAAATGTCATGAAAAGGATAACAAGAATTTATTGCAACAAAAGTTTTTTTAAAATTGTAAAAGTGAATATCAAGGATATAAGAAACAAATGTAACATTATAAGTTGTAGATGCCCCAGATGCGGAATATCTTAGACCCCTCCTTTTTCAAACCATCTAAAATTTCTCTTGAACGAGTAATTTACTTGGGTAACCTCTCGGCTTCCGTAGTTACGTCAGACTGAGTTGTTCCCCTTTCCTCTGATTTTCAGATACTTTCTCCCCCTTTACACGGAGCACTGATTCGAACTTTAATCAGTACCTGAGCTGCCCTTTGCGGGTTTTCAGCTCAAGTGTCCTCCATTCAGTATTAAGTCGCCCTTTGCGGGTTTTCGGCTTAAACCACTCCTTTTGCATTCTTTTTTCATTTTCATTATTTTTTTGTATTCTACCATGCATCTGAGAATTCTAAATACTTCCAAGGTAAAATATCGATTCAAAAGATGGGATGAATTCTGAGAATAACCTTTCAAAATAAATATCCATGCTTGATAAAAATGGACTTTTTAAAGCACGTAATGTAGGCTAAGGTTCGGGTTTAGAAAGAAAGGATAAAATAGGCCCAAAATGTGTTTAAAGGTGATTGGATCAAGGATTATTTCCTGAGGAGAACTCATTCTTGAAACATTTATCCCTTTTTTGGACTTTTTTTTCTTATTTTTTTCTTTTTTGCTTTGTTGGCTTTCACTTGCCACATTTTCCGATGGCTTTCTTTATGCCATGATTTTTTATTATTTTTCCTCGCATTTGCCCTCCAGTGTAGAGGGTGATTCTTGATCAAGGTTTAAAAAAAGAAATAATTCCTAAGGCTCAAAGGGGTGATTAAGGATAATTTCTTCTTAGTGAAAGGAATATGAAAGATGGCAATTCATCACCTCAAGCATGAATATTCTCATTAAAAAGCAATCCACGGGGGAGATAGATATATAGAATTTCCATCTTTACACTTGGAATCATTCGAATTCTCATTTGCATAGTATCACACTCTTTTTTCTTTTTTTTTTCAAGCATAATACTTCTTCAGTTCATCAGCATTCACGGGATTTCTAAAATCCTCCCCGTCCACCTGAGTTAAAATCAATGCTCCTCCAGAAAAAGCTCTTTTTACCACATAGGGTCATTCCCAATTCGGAGCCCATTTTCCTCGCGGGTCCTTCACTATAGGGAGAATTTTCCTTAGTACTAAATCTCCTTCCCGAAACTGTCTAGGATGAACTTTCTTGTTGTGGGCTCGAATAATCCTTTTCTCATACAACTGTCAGTGACAAATTTCTTCAATCTTTTCTCCTCGATGAGATTCAGCTGTTCATAACGAGCTCTAACCCATTCTGCTTCTTCTAGGCCAACTTCCATCAAAACCCATAATGAAGGGATTTCAACTTCAATAGGTAGCACTACTTCCATCCCGTATACCAAGGAAAATGGCGTTGCCCCTGTAGATGTGCGAACTGAGGTACGATATGCATGAAGAGCAAAAGGCAAGATCTCATGCCAATCTTTATACACATCGGTCATCTTCTCAACAATCTTCTTGAAGTTCTTATTGGCTGCTTCTACTGCCCCATTCATCTTCGAACGGTAAGGTGCCGAATTATGATGTTTGATCTTGAACTGAGTACACACTTCTCTCATCATCTTATTGTTCAAATTGAGAGCATTATCCGAAATAATTCTTGCTGGCAATCCGTAACGGCATATGATTTCTTTCTTAACAAATCTGCATACCATCGACTTGGTTACATTCGCATAGGAAGTAGCTTCTACCCACTTTATGAAATAATCTATGGCCACCAAGATGAAACGATGACTATTTGAAGCTTTCGGGGTAATAGGTCCAATCATATCCATTCCCCACATTGAAAAAGGCCATGGTGCAGTCATGACATGCAATGGTGATGGCGGCACATGAATCTTATATGCATATATCTGGCATTTATGGCACTTCCAGGAATAATTGATAAAATCTCCTTCCATTGTCAACCAATAATACCCTGCCCTCATAATCTGCTTAGCAAGCATGTGACCATTAGCATGAGTGCCACAGATCCCTTCATGGACCTCTTCTATAATTCTCCGAGCTTCGACAAATCCGACACATCTCAATAAGACTTAGTCTTTTCTTTTCTTGTAGAGAATCCCACTGTCTAGAACAAAACCCATTGCTAGCCTTCTCAGAGTCCTCTTGTCATTTTTTGTTGCTTGTTCTGGATAATGTTGACTCTTGATGTACTGCAAGATGTTGTTAAACCAAGGGAGGCCATTTGCTTCTTCTTCAATACTCAGACAGTGGGCAGGAGACTCATATATACTCATCTTTATTGGCACAACTCCAGCCCCTTCATTCACTTTAAACATTGATGACAAAGTGGCCGGAGTGTCTGCCATTCGGTTTTCTTCTCGAGGGAAGTAATTGAAGTTCACTTCTTCAAATTCCTCCAATAAACTCAGTATGAGTTCTCGGTATCGTATTAGCTTTGTATCTCGGGTTTCCCATTCTCCCTGTAGCTGGTATATCACTAGGGCTGAGTCTCCGAAAACTTCCAATACTTTGATCTTTCTGTCCACTGCAGCATGAAAGCCTATAGTACACGCTTCATACTCGGCAGTATTGTTTGTACAATCAAAATCCAATCTAGCAGTCAAAGGATAATAATCTTCTTCTGGGGACATGAGGACTGCACCAATTCCGTGCCCCATAGCATTAGATGCGCCATCAAAGTACATTTTCCATACTTTCTTCTTTAGGGGAATCTCATCTGCTTGCGAACCATACATCAAATCTTCATCCGGGAAGTCAAAGTTCAACGGTTCATAATCTTCCACTGCCCTACTTGCTAAGAATTCAGCCATTGCACTGCCCTTGATAGATTTTTGACTTACATATACAATGTCATACTCTGACAATAAAACCTGTCATCTTGTTGTTCTCCCTGATAAAGAAGGTGCTTCCAACATGTAATTGATTGGATCTAGCTTGGCAATCAGCCACGTTGTGTGGTACAACATGTACTGTCTGAGTCTTCGAGCAGTCCAAGCTAAGGCACAGCACAACTTTTCTACCGACGAATATTTCAACTCATAATCTGTGAACTTCTTGCTGAGGTAGTAAACTACATGTTCTTTCTTTCCAATCTCATCAAGCTGCCCCAAAACATAACCCATGGATCTCTCAAATACTGATAAATACAGTATTATTGGTTTATCCGAAATAAGTAGCATTAATACTGGTGGGTTGGATAGATAATGTTTAATCTTTTCAAATGCAATCTGACAACCTTCATCCCATTCTCCTAGATCACGTTTTCGAGGTAACTTAAATATTGGATCACATTTGTCAGTTAACTGAGAAATAAATCGAGCAATGTAATTCAATCTCCCCAGAAAGCCTCTTACTTCTTTTTGAGTACGAGGTGGTAGCAAATTCTGAATGGCCTTCACTTTATCCGGGTCAATCTCAATTTCCCATTTGCTGACGACAAAACCCAGTAATTTTCCCGAGGTGACTCCAAAAGTGCATTTTGCCGGATTTAGCTTGAGTCGAAACTTCCTTAGTAGTTCGAAAAGCTTCTTAAGATTTGCAATATGTTCTTCTTCTCCTTGTGATTTTGCAATCATATCATCAACATAGACCTCAATTCCCTTATGCATCATATCATGAAATAAGGTCACCATGGCTCTCTGATATGTTGCCCCAGCATTCTTCAACCCAAATGGCATTACCTTGTAGCAAAAGGTTCCCTACATTGTAACAAATGTAGTTTTCTCCATATCTTTCGGTGCCATCTTAATCTGATTGTATCCTGAGAATCCATCCATGAAAGAAAATAAAGAACTATTCACCGTATTATCCATCAGAGTATCGATATGGGGCAAAGAGAAATTATCTTTAAGGCTGGCCTTGTTCAAATCTCTGTAATCAACGCACATCTACACCTTGTTATCCTTCTTTGGTACTGGAAGAATGTTTGCCACCAATTTTGGATATTTTGCCACCTCTAAGAATCCAGCATCAAATTGCTTCTTCACCTTCTCTTTTATCTTTAACAGCATGTCCGGCCTCATTCTTCTCAACTTTTGCTGAATTGGCTTGCATTCTGGCCTTAAAGAGAGCTTATGAACCACAATATCCGGATCCAACCCTGGCATGTCTTGGTAAGACCATGCAAATACATCCACATATTCTTGGAGCAAGGCTATCAATTCACCCTTTATTGATGATGACAATGAAGTCCCAATTTTGACTTTCTTTATCTCTTCACCATTTCCCAGATTTATTATTTCCAATAATTCCTTATGAGGAAGTACTTGTTTCTCCTCTTGTTCTATTTTCCTTAATAAATTCGGAGATAGACCATAATCCTCAATATCTTCGTTAGCCTCAAAATCACCCGTGCAAATGGGTCTTTCAAAATCAATTTCAGAATTACTGATAGGAAGGTCCTCATATTTCGCATCCGTACACCTGTAAATAGGTGGAGAAGAAACAATATAGGAAAATATATATAATGAAAACAAAATAAATAACAACAATGAAAGAATATGGACACATCAGTATGAATAAAATGCATTGTGCTTGTTATTTATTGAATGAAAATGTTTAAACAAAAAGCCCATTACAAAAAAAAAAAAAAACAACTCTTAATATCTCTGGGTAGAGATAATTAAGATTATTTTTTAAAGTATTACGTTGGAATAGACTTAAAAACTATGGGCAACTCAGTCGCACTCTAATTGGTCAGTCTATATATCCTGGTGGACAAGGTCACACCATCCAATTTGCATTGTCACTTTCCATCCCTTCTTTCCTAGTCATGCAAATTACCATATCCTAAATCTGCCCCCCTTTATTCACATGGAATTTTTCAAAAGCTTGCTCGATCATTATGAGTATATCCTCTGAATTCTTCTCTCGGAATAGAAAACCAGCAGAGCGAAAGTTGTGAAGGATTGGTGGGAAAGTCATGGGTTCTCGTTCAATATCCATACCTGTAAGACGGGCCATCCTCCTTTGTCGGTTCTTTTCAACTTGTTTCCTCCTCTCATGGGCCTTCGAAAGATACCCTAAGCCAAACCGGTCTTTCTTTCCTACTGCTTCCATTGCTCGGGCCATCCTTTGAAGATATTTTCCAAGACCTTTTCCAGCCCTGCAGCCCTTTCCCACTGTGGTTTTTACTCACAGCCTTGTGTTCTTGGACAACCTTGGCTTTGGAATTTTTGGTCCTTCAGCGACGAAAACTGCATTTACGAATTCCAAAGACCAAAAAAACATTCGGTAGATGCAGAGGCTATTATGTCTTCTTCTCCTGATACAGTGACCAAACGGCCCTCTATCACAAATTTTAGCTTTTGATGGAGAGACGAGGGTACAGCCCCTGCTGAATGTATCCACGTCCTTCCCAACAAGCAATTATAGGACGGATTAATATCCATGACCTGAAAGTTCACCGTATAGGTGCATAGGCCTATCTCCAGAGGAACCTCAATAGTTCACATTACCTCTCTCCTAGTACTATCAAAAGCCTTGACTACTGTGCAACTCGGTAACATAAAGACATATCAACTGGCAACTTAGATAGGGTTGCCAAGGGCGTTATATTTAATGAAGAATCATTACCCGAAGCACCCTTGGTAGTATATGCCCCTTGCAGGTGGTTGTTATGTGAAGAGCCTTTGTGGACCCAATACCATTGGGTGGTATTTCATCATAACTGAAGTATATATGATCGTCGGCCGCAATGTTTCTCACCAGCCTGTCTAACTTTTCTATTGATATGTTGTTAGCCACATATGCCTAATTTAACACTCTCAACAGGGTATTTCTGTGTGGCTCTGAGTTTAATAGCAAAGATAAGATAGAGATTCTTGCTGGCTGACGCTGCAATTGCTCAACCACACTATACTCACTATGTTTTATGAACTTTAAAAACTCGCAAGCCTCCTTCTCGTTTACCAGCTCTTTTATCCTGTTTACCGGGGCTGATCCCCTCTCTGATTCTTTTGACAAATCCATCTCAATATGGATTGGTTCAACTGCTTTCTTCTTTTTTCCATTCCTATATCTTTTCTTGTTGATCCCTATTCAACAACCTCAGGGGCATAACACCTTCCACTTCATGTTAAGTGCCCCACACCTGTAATATCTTGCTGACTTGAAGACCCGGGCATAACCATGCTGCAGTCATATTTCTATGGTGTAGTTTTCTTTTCTTTGTATGAAAAGGAAGAAGGCAAATCTATGATAGGCTTAGGCATACTTTCCTCAACACCCAGAGTAGTCTTCTCTGGTTCATCATAATAGATGATCAAAGGTCTTCCTATTCCATGGCCAGCTGCATTCTCAATAACCTCTACTTCCTCCTTTGTCTCCTCATAAAATTGGGCCTCTCCATCATCCATCATCTTTTGGACTTTAGCCAGAAAGTCCCTGCAGTCCTGTATGATATGACCTGAACATTTATGGAACGGGCACCAATTCTACACCCTCTTTGCAACCATTTTTAAACTGTCTGCATCCCCCAACATTCCTGTCTTAACCATCTTGACACATACTGTTAACATTGGAGTCTTGACTTTCCTGGCATCCTTTTTTACCCTTCTGACTTCCCCTGTCCATATTGCATTTACTCGATTCTCAACATGATCGGGCAACAGGTTTCCCGCTATATTCGGCCCATTCTTTGACCAAAACTTCACAACTCCAGTATTGATTAAACTTTGGACTTTCTTTTTGAAGGCAATGCAATCCTCCGTCGAATGCCCCTCAATTCCTGCATGATATGCGCAGTTGGTATTTGCATTGTACCACCTTGGGTATGGTGGGGTCAAAGGTTTAAGATATACGGGCATGATAAGTTGGCCTTGCAGTAATTTGGGGTATAGCTCACCATAGGTGGTAGAAATGGGATCAAACTGAGGTTTTTGATCGTTCCTTGGTGAACGATAGTCATTGCATAGGGGACCTTGAGTATTTGGGATAGTGTTTCGAGAAATGGTTATCTGTGGGGATATACCAGTTGGAAACGGCTGTTGTGGTATATTGGTATAGGGGAATGGATTTTGGGTAAGGTGGTTCACATTGGGGTAGTAAGGATTATACCCCGGGTAAGGTGTGTAAGGTGTAGGAGGTGCATAAGATGTAGTAGGAGTATAGGGCCTGGGAGGTATGTATAGTGTAGGAGGTGCATAGGGGAATTGATTGAAATTGACTGCATGTGTCTCCTCCTTTTTCTTTGCAGGGAAAACCCTCTTTGGGATAGCGGACTCACCCCCTTTCATTTTCCTATTCTTAATGGCAGACTCTATCATCTCCCTGGATATCACCATATCTGAAAAGTCCTTGGTGGCACTCCCCACCAATTTATCATAATAAGGTGCTTTCAGGGTATTGATGAAAAGCACTGTAGTTTTCTTGTTGGTTAAAGGGAGTTGCACTTGTGTAGCCAGATCCTTCCATCTCTGAGAATATTCTTTAAAGCTTTTAGTAGCTTTCTTTTCCATGTTTTGCAAAGTTAGACGGTCAGGCACCATGACCGTCACATGCTTGGATTGTTCCATGAAAGCTTTAGCTCGATCCATCCAAGAATGGATCTTAGTACGGGTAAGCTGGTTATACCACCGAGTAGCAAATCCTATCAAGCTATCTTGAAAATTATGGATGAGCAATTTTTCGTCTTCATCATGTTCAGTCATCTTCCGGCAATACATGGTCAGATGCGCTGATGGGTTGGTAGTTCCGTTATATTTTTCAAAGTCTAGTACTTTGAACTTTGGAGGAATCACCAGACCATGCACTAAACTCATCTCTTTGCATCCAGACTTCCAAATAGCTCTGCTCCTTCAACTGCCCTCAGTCTTTCCTCCAGCAGCTGATTTGTTTTTTGGGATTCTGTCGTTTCAACCCTCTTCAGCTCAATCATCTTTTCCTTTTCAGCCAATTCCTCAAAGTCTAGAATGTCCGCATCAATTGGATCAACCCCAATATTACCCCTTTTAGGGCCAAAATTCTGTGCTTCGGCCGCTGGTTGGATGTAAATATAGGATGCTGCCCTAGTCGGAAGTTCATTTCCCACAGGCTGGGATGTCTGGCCATTCTTCTATACCACCTCTGGTCGGTCTTCCTGGTTTACTGCCCCCATTCCTGTAACTGAATTTTCTCCTAGCCACTTTTGCCTCATCATCTCCATGAGTTTGGTCATTTGTTCCCGTGACTCCTCTTGAGACTTAGCCAACTATTCCTGCAGTTCCTTTTGAATTCTTTCCATCATTTCAATTCTAGCAAGCTGATCGTTCTCCATAGCTCTTGCTTGAGATCGAGTATTGTAGGGGTGTCAAAAGTCTGATTCTTTCTGAGTGCGACCAATTGTACCTTTAGTTTTAAAAACCATGGATTATAAATTATTGACACATTTTTTATTTTATTTTATAAAAATGAATGAATGAATAAATGAATAAACGTTAATGAATAAACAAATAAGTAAATAACTACGTGTATGAACATGAATGAATAATTTATAAAGAATAAATGAATGGACAAATAAATAAATGACTAAGTGTATGAATAATGAATGATTATAAATATAAATAAATGAATGAACAAACAAAATATATAAAGGAAAGAACCAATGAAGGATGAATGCATCTAAAAGTATTGGCCCTGGATAATTCCAACCAAACGGTCTTTCATTGATTTCCTGGAACTAAATACATCAAAGATAAAAGATCACTGCTTAAAATAATCTGATAATCTATCTATCCTAATTTAAAAATACTATTACAAAACACTGGTCCTATAGTAACTCCCTCGAATCTTGGACCTTTTTCACTGTCCTCTTTTGATTGCCTTGCTCTTCAATCTGACCCCTACTCGTTCACGGCCCTTTGACATGTCAGCAGAAGCATCACCGTGTAAGCTTTCCTTAGCTTGTTTCTCCAGTTGATTAGCTCGGGCTTCCTCATGCTTTGCTCTCTCTTGCCAATAGTTCTTCTCCTTCTTGAGGTTTTTGACTTCTTGCTCCCGTTCCCCGAAAGTCTTAAAGGTCCCCTCAAATTTGAGCTCGAAACGGCACCTTTTGTTCTCCAAGTGTAATTCCTAAAGATCGCTTTTAGCAGTGTCCCTTTCTCTCTTGATCTTTTCCTTTTCTCTTTCTCTGATTCCCTATTTTTCATATCCTCAAGCTCTTCTTGCAATTGGGCAATTTCCTTACTCATTTGGGCCTTTTCTTTTTTGAATTCTGCCCTTGCAATTTCTAACTCTGATGGCGCTTCCTTAGGCGATGGACTCATGAACTGGACCTCTTTTCCATCTGATGTCAACAACCTATCATTAACCCTCAATTCCCTCCATACCAGGTAATCAAGTGTGACGATGTCGGCATATCTAGCTACCTCCACCCGATGAGTTTTCTTCCATGCTACTACAATCTTACGTACCTTTCTCGAGTATCTGTCTTCTTCATAAGCAAATTCCAAATTACTGACGAGATTTCGATTGTCTTAGCACCAGCAGTGGTGCATAGCTCACTCCTCCCCATACTCCCAATAATGGAACAGAAGCTTTATCTCTACTTGTACAATGTCGGCATAGGAGCTACCCATGGAGCTCTCCAAATTATCATCTCAGCCCTAATATTCCGGAATATGCTGATCCATTATTCCTCAGTCCTATTTTCAAGCCAATCCCTCTTAAGAAATGCACCAATTGGTGTAAAAGACTTCCAATACGAGCGAAGAGGGAAATTCTCCTGTTTACAAAAATGGCTCTGAACCCATATGTAAAGAAGTTGTATACAACCTATAAAATGCCCTTTTTCTTCCCGTCTATAGAAATTCAGCGATCGGATTGTTTCTGCTATAATTTCCAGGGCTGGGTTTATCCTCTGCTCAAGCCTCTCAAAAACATCAAATATCGCTACATCCACATACCCTAATGTCTTTGGGAAGATAACTAAACCATAGATAGCCAAAGCAAAAATATTCCTAACTGTCTCCTTACTCGAATGGCTATGGATTAAGGTCCGCAAAATATCCTATGATATACAGTAGCTTACCCCTTTTCGGACAACATGGCTTTCGATCCAATTTCTTTCTACTCCCAGAATCTTAGACACCTTTTTCTTGAAACCCGGCGTCTTTGTATCCTTCAAATTAATACGATCGAGAATAACGTTTTCAATATGCAGCAAGATCGAATATTCCTCTATGGTTGGAGTCATATCCTCTCGGTTGAAGTTAAAACACCGATAAGCGGGATTCCAGAATTGCACCACAGCCCGGATCACCTCACCACTGACCTTAACCTGAACTAACAGTCCTATGTCCCCATAAGTCTGAGTGAAGGCTTCTTTTTCTGATATGTTCCATTGATTCCATATATCCATCAATTCTCGGAGATCATTTTGCCTGATAGTAAGATCAACCTCGGCTGGCAATACTGACACATATCCCATTTTCAAACAATCCCCATTATCTTGATGACCTTTCTCGGACTGTTTCCTAACCTCTAAATGCTTCTTGACCACTGAGACATTCTGACCCTCCATGGAAGCCCTTTTGCTTGAATATTATCCCGAGA
This sequence comes from Fremontodendron californicum, assembly GCA_030761205.1. Classification (NCBI taxonomy): domain Eukaryota; kingdom Viridiplantae; phylum Streptophyta; class Magnoliopsida; order Malvales; family Malvaceae; genus Fremontodendron; species Fremontodendron californicum. Next base: position 11,146,390 of record JAULJL010000037.1, read on the forward strand.
CCAATAACCTTCTATGTGCAAAAATGATGACAAGAATGCAAAAAAAAACAACAAAAAGAAAATGAATTAGTAACGGGAATAAATTCGAATAATACAAAAAACATATAATTCAAAACAATAATTATCCCTGAGGATGCCAACAAAATTTTGGCATTATAACACCCCTGGGATGAAATAGCAACACTTATTATGGGCATTTTGATGTACGTTCATCATTGTCCGATTTTCAAAAATAAACGTATTCGAAAAGTAGAATAGAAGGTAAAAGGATTGGAAATATTCCTCCATGTGTTCTTAACTTCGGGATATCTAATTGGAAATCTGGCATGGCTTCGCCTAGGTTTACTATATGAAGGTGAATTAGTTCTAAAAGCCCCGAATTATTCCTCACTGTCGCCGGTGAAGGCTAGTAAGGCAACCCGATAAAAGCGGGTTCAATTCGTTAGAGTCTATTTCCTAGCCCATGCGGATTGTTAATCACGAAGGCTTAGGTAATTTAGTACTCCAGAAGTGTTTCACTAGCCCATGCGGATTGTTAATCACGAAGGCTTAGTTACTTTGCTCTCACCTAAAAGGACGGAACCCGGGTATAGGATTCATGAAATGTAAATGCACATGTAGTGTGTGAGGAGAAATAACAAACCTTTCACCACCTATTCTACATCCCTTATTCTAAATGCCCCAATAAGATTAAACAATCATAAGTCATCAATTAATCAATAAATGAATATATGTACCAAAATAACCAGAGAACAATTATAATATGTATGCACATGAATATGGACATATTAAAAAATATTTTTGAATTTTTCCATTTTTTTAATGTGGGAATTAAAATTAAATACCAATTAAACCAACAAAACCGAGACTTTGATAACACACGACTAATTCTAGGCCTGACTCTCTATATTTTCCCAGTGGAGTCTTCAAGCTGTCGCAACCTAAAAAATAACAAGTCTCATCGCAAGACTTTATATTCGTTAAGCGTGCCATTAAAAAAAATCGATGAAAAGTCGACTTAATTCCTCTTGAAAAATGAAGGTTTTGAAAATGACCTTGAAAAAGACATGGAGTCGCCACCAATCTTTTTTAGCTAGGTGTGATCGGCCACCTATTAAAATTGGTTTTATAAAAAAATTTAAAATTGATTAAAACATTTTTAAAACCAATTTCAAGTCTGCGTTTTAAACCAGAGAAATCAAAGAAGCAGGTTCGAGACTCGGTTACGTGTAGGGAAGGATTAGCACCCCCACAACGCCCATATAAAACGGTACCTTATTAATCGTGTGTTATCTCAAGTCTCGGTAAAATATTCGATTTTAAATTTAGTATTTCAAGTTAATTCCCAATATAAAGAAAAATAATTCCATTTTTTTATTGAAAATGATCCGGAATTTATTAATTCAAAATTTTCCTATATTCCCCAACAAACGTGGCAAAATATAAAAAAATTTATTAGTTTGGATAACTTTCCGAATCATTCTCGTTCTAAAGAAGATATTCCGTTATTAATGATAATTGATGATATCCACCCCAGCAAACCCGACAGAGAACTCATGAATTATTTTAACTCGGGAATATCTTTATTTTATTGAAAATCATTACCTTTTTCAAAACATTTTAAAAAATATGAATATGCATATGTATGACATAAATGAAATGACATAGCAAAGTCTAGATAATATAATGCAAACTAAATGGTATGATATAATTTAAATGTCATAGCATATTCTAAATGAAATGAAATATCCTAAGTCACATGATATATTCTAAATGAAATGAAATGACCTAGGTAACATGATATATTCTAAATGGAATAAAATGATTTAAATGACATGGCAAATATATATGATATGGCATATAATCTAAATGATATGAAATGACATGAAACATAAAATAATGCTATCATGTAATATGCATGAAAATAAAAATAAAATAATAATGCATGAACATAATATATACTAAATAATGTGACAAAAATAAATAACTAAATAAAAAACATAGGAAGCATGAAATATTTAAAACCATATAATAATTAATATAATATCAAAATTTTAAATGAAAAACAATAACACCATCATGAAAATTAACATAGCAAAAATCACATATTATATAGTATGCATGAATATGAAAAATGCAATGCATGAGAATGTATTTTTTCCTTTAATTAAGAAAATCCGTATATCTAAAAAGATATCCGGCTACCTTAAGAAAATATAACAAATTAAATATTCTAAATCCAAAATACTTTGTGATTGTTTGAAAACAATTTTGAAAAGCTTAGATTAAAAATAAAACTTAGCTAAACCCCTTTTAAATGGCTCTAATTTCCTAAGTTTAAAATCCCGGACTTGACCACCCTTAACCCGAGATTTAAAAAATCATTTTTAGAGCTTAAAAAGGCTTATAAACTACCTTAAGTCAGTAGCTAAACTTCCTAATCAGCCCCCTCTAAGTAACTTAACCAAAACAGAAAAATGATTTTCCTTCAAATTCAATTCTGCCTCTACTGTCCAGTTTTAAAGCATGATTTTTTACCCTATTTTTAAAAATAAAAAAAAAATCTAAAAATAATACTGGAGACTCAGGACATGTAAAACTACATGGAAACAAATCAGCTTAATTTTTTTATTAAAGATGACTGTCCAGAAAAATCAAGAAAGTACGAGTACTGGGTGAAAAAACTGTTTTACTAAAACACATTTTTTTTGCCTTTGATAAAATCATTTAAAAATCAAAATAAAAACATTAGAGACTCTCCTAAGGACTCACAAACAGTAGCTAACACTTTTGAAAAGTTAGGCAAAAATTGGCTAAGTAAAAAAAAAAATCACAAAGGTAGAATAATCAATTGGACAATCCTTTAATTTTTCACAAGTATGCTCAAAATGAGCATGACTTTGAACCATTGATTGGTCTAAGTCATAAATCATGTGGCAAGGACATGAAATGCATGAAAAATACAGCAAATATGATGCATGAAATGCATGATTTAAAACCTAAATGACATGAAAAATGCATGGCATCAATAAAATGACCTAGACCTAAATGAACTTGCATGGCATTTAATGCAACCTAGGTCTAAAATGCATGAATATGCATGGCAAAGCAAACCAATCCTAAACCTAAAGAATGCATGGCAATAACACAAACATATAGCATGCTTAAATAAAATACACAACCAAATATCATAAAATTGCAAACCTATCAACTAGCATAACAAAAATGCACACACAAAGCATACAACATGAGGGTGGCCGAATGGTCTGAGCATGGCATTTTCAAAAACACATGATATACTAACATGCATAGCTAAAGGATAATGCTCAAATGATGCAAATATAAAGTAAAGACATGAAAACCAATAGGCATTTTCACAAACACATGGATTACAAAATGTAAAACATAAACAAACTTAACATTTTGAAATCAGAAAATAAAAAATGCAAGACTAGTAAAATAAACATGATAACAAAATAATAGACTCAAAAATGGAAACAAGCAAGCAACCAAATTAAAACAAGTTTCATGTTTATGTATTAGAAGAAAATTTAAAGCATCAAAACTTGTTAGATATCAAGAATAACATGAAATAACAAAGCAAAACAGCAACTACCAAAAATATTAGGCCATTCGGCCAACTCAAAAATAAAAGGAAAAAAAAAGTTTCAAAAGCTTTTTACAAGAAAGAACAAGAAGGAACTTAAAGAAGAATATTAAAAACACTTATTTAAAAAGAAAAATCAAAAGAAACTCACCAAATATCAAATGAAAACAGTAAATCAAGAATGAAAAGTCAAAGAAAGTGCAAGAGTATGGTGCTTAAAGCAACCTTTAGAAGCTATCTTTCAAGCTTTTTCTCTTCTAACTTTCTTTTCTTTTCTAAACTTTTCTTTTTGCCTTTCAACAATGGAGAGAAAAATCAGCCAAAACTAAGAGAGAATAGAGAGTGAATAGCTGAAAATGAAAAGAGAGCCCCCCCCTTCCATGTAGTGGCCGAATGGCCCTCTCTAGGCTAGGATGTTGTCATTTTTCTTCCAACCAATTTTGATCCAAAGGCTATTGATCCAAGATGTTTAAAAAATGAAATTATCACCCTTAGATTAGGCCATCAGCTATCCACAATTACAGCTGTTCAAGAATCTTAAGCCATTATGTTGACACTCTCCCTCTTCATGCATTGATCCATGTGGCTTATTTGCAAAGGCTTCATCAAAAAAATAACTACCTTCCTATTCATTGTTGGCCTTTTGATTAAAAATCAAAAAATATCTACCCATCCTTGGGCCTTGTCCGGCTGACCCCTCTTCTTCCAGCCCATGCTTCATTTTTTTAAAAGGCAAGAAAAGCCCTTTTCGGTTTCTTAGATAAAATAACCTTTTTGCCCCCCGAACATAAATAAAAAGCAAACGGACTCCAAATTCAATTTTTATTTTTTCAATACTTCCAAAATAATACAAAATTGAATTCTGGAGGTTTTCAAAATTTTCAGAGCCCATTTTCTATTTATTTGGATTTTTTCTTCCAAAATTGCCCTTTTGTGCTCCCAAACTTTACCATTTTTTAAACGAGCTCCAAATCCAGATTTTTCTTCACTAATCTCTTCCAAATAATTTAAAAGTGTGATATGGAAGTTTTTATAATTTTTGGAACTCATTTGGTATTTTTTCGGGATTTATCTGTTTGAATTACTACATAGGGGGCCTGGGATTTGGCCATTTTGCAAACGAACTCCGAATCCAGATTTTCTTTCACCAATCTCTTCTAAATAATTTAAGAATTAGATCTAAAAATTTTTAGAATTTTTGGAGTTCATTTGCTATTTTTTCGGGATTTATCTTCTTGAATTTCTACATAGGGGACCCGGGATTTGGTCATTTTGCAAACGAACTCCGAATCAAGATTTTTCTTCGCCAATCTATTTGAAATGATTTAAGAATGATATCTGAAATTTTTCAGAATTTTTGGAGTTTATTTGCTATTTTTCCCAAATTTCCAATTTTGCCCTTTTGCCTCCGAAACCCGGATTTGCTCAAAACAAGTCCGATTTTTAGATTTCTTCAAACTGAGCCTTGGGCTATCCTTGTTTAGTCACTCCTCATCCATTAAGGGCTTTATTCTTACCGAATTGGGCCATTTCTGTAATTCTCCCAAATTTCACCGAAATCCACCAAAAACCCTTATTCTCGATTTTCTTCCGGATTGACTTTTCTTTCATTTTTTCTTCCAATTAGCTTCTTCGTAGTCAATGCTTATCTTTCATTGGAAACCTTCAATTTTGACCAATTTGATCGTTTAAGCACTTTTCTCGAAATTTCCTGAACTAGGGTTTCCTTTCTATTGAATCTCCGTAACCCAACTTTCGAACTCCATATCTTTCAATGTAGACCTCGGATTATCAAAATTCTTTCTCCATTTTTCAATTGAACTTCAAATCTTGATTTTGAAAGTGGGTTGACTTTTTTAGTAGTTGATTTTTTGGAGTTGACTTTTTGGGGTTGACTTTTTCAAGTTTGACTTTTTACGCTCGTCTTCTTAAACTAAGTCCCGGAGTACCACCTGCAGGATGAAAAAAGTCTTTTTACATTCTGAAACATCAATTTATGAAGAAAACATACATGTTTTAGTGGTTCAGACAAAATTAGGTGTCTACAATAATATCATAATCATATCATAAACCTAATTCCTAATATTACTCTAATAAGAATTGACTTATTCTAATAATCACAGTTGACTATACATTTATTACATTAACACACTCTCAAACTCAAGGTGGTATTATAGATATCAACTTGAGTTTGGAAACCAAATCTTGAAAACAACTAAGAAAATGTGTCTTTGTAAAGATATCAGCTAGTTGATCCGAAAAAGTCACAAAAGTAAGATGAATAGTTTCTTGTGTAACATGATGCCGTATAAAATGATAATCAATCTCAATATGTTTGGTGCGTTCATGAAACACATTGTTATGAGCAATTTGAATGGTACTACGATTATCATAGTGAAGTTTGGTGGTAGAAGATGATTGAATGCCCATATCTACAACTAATCGGCGAAGCCAAAGTAACTATAAAATGGTATCAGCAAGAAAACAATATTCGATTTTAGTGCTGGATTGAGCAATTGCAGTTTATTTCTTGCTCCGCCAAGAAATGAGAGAATCTCCTAAAAAGAAAAATTAACCAATGGTGGAATGACAATTTGTAGGGTCACCGGCCCAGTCAACATCAGAATATCCATTTATAACTTGACTTATTCTAATAATCACAGTTGACTATACATTTATTACATTAACATCTTTCAATCTCTTATTTAGTTATATATATATATATATATATATATAAGCCCCCATTTTCTTTTTCTTTTTTTTTGGTTTTTGTTTTAATTTTGGTTTTGATGTTACCTTTTGGTTGTCCTAACTGGCTGCCGAGTGTAGGTTAGTTGTAACTTAACATGTAACCATTTCCCTTCCTTTCTTAAGCATTACAAACTGTTTTATTGTTTTGATGGTTTTTTTTTTTTCTTTTGAATTATCTTGCCTTGTTCATCTCTTGCTTCTTCTTGCTAATAATTTTATTCCTATTGAGCGTAGCTGAATTCCCATCTCTTTCCTTGCCATTGCTTTCTCATCGATTATTAAAGGATGATTTAAGGTACGATTTGAATTCCGTCTCAAAGCTTCTTTTTTTTTTTTTTTTTTTTCTCTTTTCCTTTTGTTTTATCAGATTATTATTCAAATTTAATTTAATTTAATTTAATTTATTTGAGTAGAAAATACATTCATATGATTATGTCAAAATGTTTGATTTAGGTTATACTTTTTTGTTTTGTTTAATTACGAGGAGAAGAAGATTGTCGTAGTCCCTGATAATGACAATCATTAGTTGATAGTACAAATCATTTCTGCTTTCTTTTGTTGTTTAATACAAATTAATTGACTTATTCCTTCATTTTCCTTTTCTGCCCACTATACACCTATCAAATTCTATTGCCTAGATTTTTTTGAAAAATTGTTCAAAAAATAAAACACAAAAAGAGACATCACCTACTTTGACGATGAAAAATTATCGCATATACCGTTTGTGTCTCTTCGTACAATTTTAGACTTCATTAATGAAATTTCTTGGTTGAGGTTCTGCATTTTGAAATGCAAAATAGAATCAACAAGAATGGCAATGGGTGGCATGGATTGGTCAAGTTATTTCCGCATTTTAGTTATTTTATTTTATATATGTTGACATCATTTTTAGGTTATGGTTTATTCTAGATTCTAGTTTATTTATATTGAGTTCAAATTTTGAGTTTCAAAAAGAATTACAAATTGTGAAAATTAAAAATAGTTTCAGAATGCCAAATGAGTTTAGAAATTAATTATTAACCCATTTATTTATTCATAATATATATAACTACATTAATCCGATAGTTTTTCCTTTTGACCAGACAATACATGTTCGATTTTGAATAGTAACTACAAAAATCCCCTGCCTGATGCTAAATGTTTTTATTTTTCAATTTTTGTATTAGAATCTTGTACAGTTTATTTAAAATTAAATTTTTAAAAAATTAATAGAAAGAAAGAATATGTAAAAAAAATGTAATAAAAAAATTCATATTTTATCCATTTTTCTGTATTTACTTCTTTCTCAATTATTCTTATTTTCTTTCATCGAAAAATTTAAATTTTTTTTACTCTTTTTTTTAAAATACAAATTGATAGATCAAATGTGTGATAATATTTTTAAAGAGGATGATCCTTAAATATAAAAATAATTTAGTTTTACACACTTTTTTGAAGGGTAGAAAAAAAATTATACTATTGTAAAACTAAGTCAAGGTTTTGTAAAAAATCATCTTCGATGAGCGACAATCAAAGGTGGCAGTCTGGCAGACGGTGATCCGGCGTCGGATTTTGAATGTCATGGTGGCAATGGTGATTTGAAGAACAAGATAGGGAGTGATGGAGAGAGTGAACTGGTATAGAAGAGAAGAGGGGGGAGAAAATTAAATTTTAAAAATTCATTTAAAAATTTTTATTTCTTTTTATGAGTCAGTTGTCAAGTTTTTTTCTCAACTGTTACATTTTTGCCACATGTTACAATTAAAAAATTTAACGGTGCATTTATATCACTCCGTTAAAAAATATTTATTTCAGCAAATCAAAAAATGTTTGATCCTGATTTGAACAAAATTAAACGTTATATCCTTAATTGAGAAATAACCCAAACATTAGATCCTGAATTAAGAAATTAGTCTAAAATTAGTTAATTTTACACTAATATAAGTTGATTCCTCTTTTTTTTTAATTATTATAAACCATAACTTTTTTTTTTTACTTTTAAGGAGAAAAAAAGGCTAAAAAATCAAACAATGGATCAAAGGAAAAAAAAAAGTCCAAAACCTTTTTTTAATCCATCAAAACCATATTTTCTTATCAAAACTCCAAAACTTATATGTTCCATTTTTTCTTCTAATTTCAATCTTTCCTTTTATCATTGCAACTTTTTTAAATTTTTAGAAATGTTGAAATTTTTTTTTTTTACATTTTTCTTTCTTTCCTTTTACACTTGTTTTCCTTTTTGTTTTCCGCTTTTCTTTTTCTCTTCTAAGCCACGCCCTCATAAGCGAGTTTGGTTTTTGAAGTGTGCCAATTCAGCCTCATTTAGCATTAATATGATACAAGTGCCAATTTCGCCCTCTCTCTCGTGCAACTTTTCTCTCTCTTCCTTCTATCTTCATTTCTCTCTTCTCTTCCTTGCGTTTCCCCACCCACCAATCATAGCCCTTCCCCTTGTTCCCCCTTCTTTTTTTCTACGGCATCCCTCTCTTTCTACCATAGCCTTGCCTCTTTTCTTTCATATCCTCTCTTCTCCTTTCTCCTGTCTCTCTTCATGATTCTCCCTTATTAAATTTGGGTAAAGTTTTCAAAATCTCAATAACGATTACACAAATAGACAAAATTAGACGAGTATGTCCTTAAAATTTTAAAAATTCCTCTAAGTCCTTTGAACTCAAAAAATAGGTTAAAATACTTAAATAGTCCTTGTACTATAGTTAAAAATACATTTTAATCCCTGTACTATAGAAGTGAGTAATTTAATCTTTATACGTTTGAAATTAGTGCAAAGAAGTAAAATTGGTAACGGTGTTAATGGAAAACTATCTAAATACTGACATTGACATGTGAAACTGATAGAAAAGATGATTTGAAAAAAAAAATGATGACGTGTCAAAAAATTTGCTCAAGTGGAATTTAGAAAAACATAATTTTTTTTACCCAAATCCCTCCCTTACTCGTAAATAATGTCATCATTTTTTCAAAGTAATCTATTCTGTCAGTTTCTAAATTCCACCTAAGCAAAAAAAAATTGACACGTCATCATTTTTTTAAGTCATTTATTCTGTCAGTTTCACATGTCCATGTCAGTATTTAGACGGTTTTTCATTAACACTGTTACCAATTTTACTTTTTTGCACCGATTTCAAACGTACAAGGATTAAATTACTCACTTCTATAGTACAAGGACTAAAATGCACTTTTGACTACGGGTAATTTACATTCTAGGTCACTGAACTTAACATCAACTTTCATGTAGGTCACAAACCTTTAATTTCATCAAATTACATCACTGAACTTCTATTATTAATAAATTAGGTCACTTATGCTAATTCCGTTGAGTAATTCTAACGAAAAAGCTGACTCAGCACGCATATATTTTTACATCTCATCAAGATAATGTCTGACTAACATTTTAGGTAAAAAAAAATTCTACGTTGAGTCTGTTTTTCATTAGAATTACTTAACAAAATTAGCATAAGTGACCTAATTTATTAATAATAAAAGTTCAATGATGTAATTTGATGAAATTAAACATTTGTGACTTATATGAAATTGATACTAAGTTCAGTAACCCAAATGTAAATTACCCGTAAAAAAACTATCTAAATACTTTAATCCAAAAAAACATTATAGGTTATAGGTTATAGACAATGTGTTAAACGATGTATATTGGTAGGAAGTGCATTAATTGTTGGTGGTATGCTTTGTTTTTGTTTTTTACCATTCTATTTTCTTTTCAAGATTTTCAAGAGAAATAAGACTATTGACCAAAAAAAAACAAAGATAACAATTCTCCTTGGCTTTTCAAATAAGCTATATAGGATTATTAAACTTCACTCGTGGTCTTTAATGTTTGATCAAATATCATATTTGTTATTATAGTTTGAAAAGTCATATTATTCTTAAATTTTGAAATTTTGTATTTAAAATATCTTTTAAATTATTATTTTATGCCTCGACAATGAAATTATTGAACTCTACAAATAGTGCTAGAATGTTATCACATGCCCATTTAATTATTATATTAATTTATTAATTCCTTAAATGTAACATATTTTAATTTGTGATAATCTTTTAACTTAATTTTTAAAATTTAAAATTTTCATTAAAGAGAATAATTTTTTATTTAATCTTTCAATCAATCTAGACGTTTCCACTAGGGACACATGTTAGTTAATGCATATTTAAATTTATTAGCCAAGAAAGATTTCCTTAAAATATAATACATAAAATGTAAATAAAAAATACATTTTCCTAATATAAAAGATTTTTTTTTTGAAAGTGTTAACCAATATAAGAAAAGAGTTTTGTTTTAGTTTTTAAAATAAAATTTTGTGTTTGTAAGTACTGAGATTAAATTAATATTTCCAAGCTAAGCAATTTTAATACATTTTGGCAGACAGTTAAGATTTGATTAAAAAAAATTTTGAAGGTTGATGGATAAATTGATTGAAGGACAATTTATTTACAACATTGAAAATATGTGACATTCATTACAGTAAAACCTCGATAAATTAATAATTTCAGTTAATTAATAAAATCTCAAAGTCCTAACTTGGACCAGTGTATTAAGATAATAACCTCGCTAAATACATAATATAGTAATTTTTTGTATAATTCTTTAAGACTCAAAAATATATATAAATTAATAATTCTTAAAAAAATTTAAAAATACATAAAAGTTCATATAATACTATAAGGAAATTTTCACTTAAAAACTTTTACTTTTTCATTTAAGCTCTTTCTCAAAATATGCATCTAAAGTTTTTTTTTTTTTTTTTTGGTACCTAAATCAAACTGTCCTAAATGTTTTGCAATGCACACACCACACTCGATACATTTTTTTTATGTTGTAGCAAGTAGTTTTCTGTGTAAATATTAATTGTTCACTTTATCTATTGTTTTCATTTGTAAGTGATTCACGTATCTTAGTAAAAAAAAATAATAATATGCATGTATAAATATTGAATTTTTCATTTATAACTCAATCATATATCTTAATAAAAAAAATATATAATATGCTTGTATAAAGATTAAAAACAATACATTTTTTTATAAATTAATAAATATTAATTTATCGATAAATAAATAATTAAATAATTTATTTATCAATAATTAAATAATTTCTTAAAATAATATTATAAGAGTTTTTCTGTATATGATTTGGAGCCGAATGTTGTGATGGATGTAAGGCAAATGTGGAAGGTAGGACAGATTTTTCTTTTCGTTTGGGCCTTTTTAAAGGTAGATAGATGGGCTTTAACATCAGCCGAATATTGGATGTGTCTATCAAAAATGTTAGTGAGAGGAAGCCTAATACCATGTCCCATAAGTGGCAAAAATGCCCAATAAACCCACCAGAAATTTGAGTCTTTAAAACCGGAGAGTAAAGGAAAAGATCCTATCTTTTAAACCAACCATGAACTTTTATTCATAGTGTATTATGATGAATGTAGGTTTTTCTACTAGTTGGGTCAAAAAAGACCAACCCTTATATCCCAGCCATCACAAATTTTCAACAAATACCTATAAAGAATATTCAGTCAACAAGTCAAAAGAACAACCAACATTCTCCAATTAAAACAATAACTGTATTTACCCAATGGAGGATCAGGGTTCTTGAAGAATTAATTCCAAATTCTTTCAGACCCTTCACCACTCATCTCCTTGCTGTGTGATAGTTGTCATGATAGTAGCATAAACCATGATCTTTACTGCCTTTTAGGCATGATTTTAATATCAGCATAAACTTGAGTATTTTCTCAAGCACTTCTTTACCTAGTAAAGCTCCTGACAGGTTAAGGTAGGTATGTAATGACAATAGCATACATACCCAAAATGTCTTCATCAGTCTTCAACAAAGAAAATAAAAAAAATATCACCCCTCAAAATGTTTAATTTCCAATAGCATACCCTATAAATGAGAAATAAATTTGCAAGTGGGAACTTGTTGCAGGTCACTGACAAGAAAACTGGAAATAAAAGCTTGTATAAAGAGGAAGTGCCAATGGAAAAACCAGCAGGCCAGACTGCAACCAGTTGTAAACCCTTGACCACTTTTGTGCAAACAGACTCAAACACTTTCCAAGAGGTTGTGCAGCGGTTAACAGGTCCATCAGAGAGTGATGCAGCACAAGGGGCAGCTACGAAGGGTCCGGGCTTAAAAAGGCCGACTTCTAAACTCCATGAAAGAAGGCAACACATGAGGCCCAAACTTGAGATAGTAAAACCCCCATTGAGTTTCAAACCTGCTACATCACCATCAAGATCAGGAAGCTCTAGTCTTCTTACAAGTCCTGTGGGCACTCCATCAACAATTTTCTCCAAGCTATCCCTGCTAGAAGAGGAAAACAGTGAAGAATCAGCAAAAAATGAATTGAACACGGAAGAAGAAGAAAAAGCTATCAAAGAGAGACGCTTCTATCTGCATCCATCACCACGGTCAAGAGCACGAAAAACGGAACCAGAATTACTTGCTTTGTTTCCTCTAACATCTCCAAGAACAAATGATAAAGCATGATTTTACTTTTTGTCTTTCAATAACGAATTATACCTTCTATTGGTACTAATAAAACTTGTAAATCGGTTTGCCTCATCCATTGTCTTGATGTCATGTCTGAATTTCTGATGACGAATGCATGGAAGGGTCATAAAAGCTACATGTTCTTCAAAATAACAATAAAATTATTAGAGTACAGGTCGAATGCCAACTTGAAGCATTTACTGAACTATGGAAGGGTCATAAAAGCTATACTCTCTTCAACATAGCAAGGTGTAACTTGTTGTCTATCATACCGTGTTTCCCTTATCCCTGCCATCAGAAATGTGTAATCAATATGTTTAGCATTTCATTTGCATGATAAACTTTTGAAGTACTTTTTTTCTTTTCTTGAATAACTGTTTTCCTTCTCTAAAATCCTACATTATGTTCAGAGCACATAAGAAAAAAATCCAACATATTTACATAAGCATGTAATTCATCAAACATAACCAAGTCCAACTTGTGAATTATTGTGGTATGTACAATAGAACATTGTCTAATTTTACAAAAAATAATTGAATTATACCTAAGAAATATCAAATGAAACATAATAACCATCACCCAACATTATCCATATCCAGAATCATATAATATCCCAAAACTATCGAAATCTCAAGCTTAAAATCCACAATAAACAATCATATTAGCATAAGTACTATGTTTGCCATTGCATAAGTACTATTTGATGCTATCATATTAGCCTGCACAGAATATACAAATAGTTGCAATGCCATAAGCACTATTTGATCCCATCAGACTGGCAAGACACATATTTAGAGTCCACAATATGCAACAAGATTGAATAGAATATCAACTTAGAATTGTAAAAGAGAAACCAAAAGCTGTACATATTACTTAGATACTGTAGAAATCCAGAAGTGAACAAAGCAAAGAACGGTGTCGTGTAAGTAATTAATTTCATACATTCGAAGACCAATTGTACCTATTATGCATACATGGAGGCTTTCAGAAAACAAGAGAGATACCTCCATAATTGTCCAAAACCGAATAAAAAAGCTTTAATTATGCTGACAAGCAAATTTCATATACGAAAGAGCTGCATCATCAACACACACTCCTATAAATTCACACCACAAGTTACAGAAATAATTCAAACCAGAAAGTCCATCTATTGATTAGCTGGAATTAGGGCAATATGAAGACAGACAGCTAGAGAAGCCACTAGAAAAGAATTAAGATCAGACTCTAAAGAATGGCAATCTAGCTATCTCATAGTCATAGCCAATCCAAGAAATTATTTAAAAATTGGTTGACTATTCTGTAAGAACAAAATTCCTTTTTTTTTTTTTCTTTTCTAGAGGACTTAGAGGAATTCTTGTCCTTTACACCTAGGCATCTGCATACCAAAAAGGATGTCATCATGGAAAATGTGCAGTAAAAGTGTAGCAGAAATGGCCCATTAAGTATAATTTTAGAAATGCTGAATATCTGAGAAATGCTCCTCAAAGGTTGCTAGAGCATTGATAAATAATTAAATTGTAATGGCTTTTTTTACCGGGCAACACTTTAATGGAATTACTGAAATGAAATTCTAGAAATTCCCAGTTCAACACATTTAAATAACAACTAAAACTCATAGATTCATAGAGCTCAATATATAGATCAATAATACGTTAAAATTAACTATAAATAGTTGTCTATGCATAAGGTTTAGTCAATAATTGCTGACACTGAAAAGTATCATAATTTCTATTAAAACACATTCATATAAAATACTAGAACTTTTAAAATTATTGATTGTTTGTCATATAATCTAAAACACGGCAGATTTGGCCATATCGGTCTGCCAGATCAAGCCTTGGCTGGCCAGATCTGATAGGATACCGATCAGATTCGTCTAGTAGATGCAAAGAGAGAAGAGAAGAGAAGAAAAATTAAAAAAAGAAAAGACAAAGAGTTAAGAGTTTTTCTTACTTTCTGTTTTTTCCCCAAAAATGAAAATTTTCAAATGTTTTAACAAATGAGGTTATGTTGTATCCGACACGTCATCGCCATGTGTCCCTTACGCACTTAGACCTAGAGAGTGTAATAGCATTTATTTAGCCAAATGGCACATTTTGATTGGCTGGACACCACATCACAATATTTTATTAACAGTGTTAGTGGTTGGGGCATTTTAGTATATTGAATGCAAGTTCGAATAGCACATTATTTTTATTTAGAATTTTTTGCAAGTGGCTGACTCTTAGGAAGGTTGTGCCTGGCGTGATGGTCAAGTGTCTACTTGCTATTCGCTTGGTTACAGGTTCAAATCCTGAAAACAGCCTCTCTGTGTAAACAGAGGAAGGCTGCGTAAATTAGGACCTGCCCAGACCTTTTACTGGAAGTTTAGGGTGTTTAGTTTAAGAGTAAAAGAATGATTTTGGGCTTTGAGTTATTTGGACCAAACATGTCTTTAATGGTTTGTAGAGTCAAAACCCATTTAAAAATATTGGAATGTACAATAATATTTGAAAGCTCATTTATGATTCAATAAAAAAGTCCATTATAATTGAATAAATATATACTGTTATATTAAATTTATAACGAGTCCCCGCATCCGTAGTTTCGGATCCTTTTTAGTCGGATCCACATGTCTTCGATTTAAGGCAATTGACGAATCAGACGCTTTGACACGTACCTGCACCCGAGTTCGAGCAACATAGGTTTAGAGCGTCAAGATGAAATTTACACATACTTTTTATTAATTTAGAGAAAACTTATGATAGAGTACCAAGAAACGCTCTTTATTGGGCTTTGAAAAGAAGACAATTCCTCTCAAATATGTTAGTATGATACAGGATATGTAAGAGGGAGTAGTTACGAACATAAGAACTTATGGTTGATTGGCGGATGAGTTTTTGATTACAATAGGAGTGCACCAAGGATCAACGTTTGAGTCCTTTTCTCTTTGTCATAGTAATGGATGAGATAATGAAAGGCATTCAAGATGAAATAAAATGGTGTATGCTATTTGCATATTATATTGTATTGGTTGATGAGACTAAATTATAGTTGTGGAGACAAACGCTAGAAGCTTAGGAGTTTAGATTGAGCAGATCAAAGATTGAGCATATGGAGTGTACGCTTAGTAAAAAAAAGAGAAAAACAATCAAGACGTGATCACACTCAATGGTCCAATGATACCAGTGGCGGAGTGCTTTAAGTACCTAGGGGTAATAATTCAAAAAGATGAGGAGATTGCTAGTGATGTTAACCATAGAAACAAGGCTTGGTGGCTTAAGTGGAGGAATGCAACAAGCAACAGGAGTTTTGTGTGATCGCAATATTCCTTTGAGTTTGAAGAGGAAGTTCTATAAAACAGTTGTCAGACCTACTTTGCTATATGATACGGAATGTTAGGCTAATAAGAAGCAAAAAGCTGAGTATAGCCGAGATGTGAATGTTAAGATGGATGTGTGGTAACACTAGGAATGACAAAGTTAGAAATGAGGATATTCATCTCCAAGTTGGGATAGCTCCTATAGAGGATAAGATAAGGTGAGAGAAAATAGTTAACGGTGGTTTGGCCACATAAGACGCAGATCGGGGAATGCACCTCTTAGAAGGATGGAGCAAATTGACATTACACAAGGTAAAAGATTGAAGGAGAGACCAAAAAGACATGGTTGGAGGTGATAAATAATGATATGTAACTATTAGAACTTGAATAAAGGATGGTGGTGGATAGCAATGATTGGAGGAGGATTCGTGTACCCGATGTAAATGTTTCTATGTCTTCATTCTTGTAGCTGACCTCAAACTTATTGGGATTAAGGTATGTTGGTTTGTTTGGTTTGTTACAGGGACCAAATGGATAATTATCTCTTTTCTAAACCATTTTTTTTAATATTCAATTTTAATTTTTCTTTAATCAATTTAATTGAAAATTTTATGAACTCATTCTATATCTGCTACCATAAACTCATCTAAAACAATCAATAGCAATGCATGACGCTCCCAATCTTGTTGCAAACAGAATACATAATCTCATTTAGCAAAGCAACACCGTATCACCATGGCCTAGGGTTGCAATGTCCATTTTGACTCATTAGTACAAGAAAGATTATCTATTACTGTACTTATTTTGCAAACTGTGCAAAAGATTTGTAGTACCTAATTCTTGCTTTTGCTAGGCGTCGTTTGGTGTACAATCTGCACCAACAAAAAACAAGGATGGCAGCGATGACGATGACAAAACAAGCTATAATCCTTTTTTCCGCTTTTGAAACTGCTCTAAGAAACCAAGCTTTGCTCACATTTACACAAAGGTATGAATAAATACTACCTCGTTTTTTGTTTTCTTTCTTCATTTTTATTTATTATGGCCTTTTCGATTTTTTTATATTTTATTTTTGATATATTTGAATTTAATGTTATACACCAGACTTGAAGTTTTATTTCAATGCTGAAACTAAAGTACTTAGCTTAGCACTGTTTTCTATAATTAATTAATTAATCTTTGATTATTATTATTTTCTATTTAAAATTATATTGGTAGAATGTTTATGCTTGGTTTTAAACTTTAAAGTGAGTAAAGAGATTTTATTCTGTATTTAATCCAATGTTAATATTAGCATTTCTATAATCTGGAAAGAAAAAAACAGAAAATAAGCTAAAAAATGGAATGTATAAACAAGATGCCATGGATTGTATTCTGGATCTGGAGTATAAACAAATGTTTATGCTTCTCTTGGTATTCTGGAGTTTACATTCTTATTGTTTTCTGACCTGAATTGTAGGTGATGAATTTAAGAAGTAAGAAAATGTAGACAGACAATCTGAGTTGTTTGAGGATGAAGAATTTGATGTAAGAACCTTGCTGTATTCCCACCTTGATAACAAGCAATGGGATTTAAGTGGTTTTGTATCCAATCTGTATTTAATATATTTTATCAAATATTGTATAATTTAAATAAATAAATTTTAATTCTTTTATTTTTTTAAATATTAAAGAGATTTTTAAAATGAAATTAAATAAATAATATATATATACGCTAGCTGCCACGTGTTTGCCACATCTCTGACAAGTGTTGCCAGCTATCACTTAATGTCATACCTAACGGGAAATATTGATGGAAGGACCAAAGCATTGCACATTTTGGCGATTGGGGACCAGGATCAACAAACTACTTTTTGAAAGTTAGGGACCAAAACGGTATTAGACCCAAAGTTCAGGGACCACTCACTATTTACTCTAATAAAACCCTAGCTAGCCCTACCCATTGAATTTAACTCAATAAATTTAAGCAACCAATGAAAGGAAAAAAAGGGGACAAAATGCAATACAGTTAGCAAATTAACCAAGCATCCATTTAGCAATTAACACTTAAAGCAAATGAAGCTTAGCTAATAGATGTAGTAGACAAAGAAAGAAGATCCTATCATTTTGAATTAGCCTAACATGATTCAACAATTAACTTAATAAATAGAGCAGTAAATGAAATAAATAAATAAATAAAAAGCACATGAAGCTTGTTAGTGAACCAAGTGGTGGAAACTACCAATAAAATGACAAAAATTTAAGCAAAGACATAATGAATTCATAAAAACCAGTGACATTAGTGACATTAAATTGCAACAACAAAATAAAATTAGACCAAAACTATTGCTACATGCATATGATAAACGGTGAAAAGACAGAGAGAGAGAGAGAGAGAGAGAGAAAGGTATTACCGTGGGTATCTTCAAATTTCCAGTGAAATAGCGAATGGGGTTTGATGACTTGCAACCTGGTCTAGGAATGCCTGAAGGGCTATTTTGTCACTTTGTTTTGGTTACTTTCCCAGAGCTTGTGAAAATAACTTTACCAACCCCCTGGTAAAGCGTTTCCTACGAATTGTGGGAATGGTCAGCCTAGGTAAAGTCACATCGAGAAAACACTTATAGACTTGTTCTACTCAAAAAACTGATGACTCCAAGCTCAATGACTCTGACTACTAATGCTTGCTGACAGGAAGGAGACCACCTTGTGCACAAAAACTTTAAGGGCTCAAAGTTCATGTGCTCATATAATTTAAGGAATCATGAGTGAATAAATAAGTGGTTGAAACTGATCTCTACTTGACCTTTGAAAGTTGAAAGCATAACTTACATCTACAAAAGAAAATAAATGAAGGAGTTAACAGAAACCAACCATATCTGGAAATTTGCAATTGTTTGTTTGATTTGAAACAAAATCCTCAAGAAGCAAACAGTTTCAAACACACTTAACTGGAATTTTAGCTAAGGAGAATCAAATGCACAAGTTGAAGCTTGAGATCAGGTTTTATCATTAAGACCAGATGCAATAATGACTGAAAATGAATTAATCAACGCAAGTAGAATACTATGACAGATGCAAGAGATAAAACAACCATGACTGCAGAGATTAAGAGCAATCAAATCCACGATTGATCACAGTTTATTTCATAGGCCTCATTCTAAAATTTTATATCATAACCTATGAAACCTCTCTGCACTTGTCAGGAGGCAGCTACATGCACAGTTGCACACTACTGGAGGTTAGAAAGAAAGTAGATTAACCAAAAGAGGCAAACAGAACTAAATGATAAGGGGCAACACATGGAAAACAGAACATCAAATAACAAAAACTTGATATCCATTTCACTAAATGACTTGAATGTTAACTCATGCATAAAATATCCAGTAGCAATTAGTAAAGTCTTACAAACAAATCCCCTTTCACTATCTATTGCAGCATTATTTCAATGTTTGAGTACCAGTACCTAGTTCTTATAGGAGTCCAATGAGAAATTGAAGAAGAAAATGAAATAATGAATCTGTAGAGAGAAAACACCTTTTAATAATTATAAAATCATTAGAGAACAAATGAGATGCAAACTAAATAAGTTATATGCATACATGAGAAGAGGAAAGTAAACCAAATCACTATAAAGTGCAATGCACCAAAGAAGAAGGAGAGAGAAAAAACAGAGCCAAACTTAATGAAGCGGAAAAAAAGAAAACTCAAATCCTTGTACTTCCAGCATTTAATGCATTGACTAGATGCATGACCCTTGATTTCAAAATTATCATGTGTTACAAACAGCAAGGTTTACAATAAATTTAAGAATTATATGATGAACAAGAATTAGTGATTAGCTATGTTACATGGACTCGGTATCGGTATCCAACACCAGCATGTGTTCGCGTGTCTGACTCATCTTTTGATTAAAATTTTGGACTCGCAGATCAACAAAAAAGGATCCAAAAGTTGTATACAGGTACATGGATACGTCTTATAATAATGCCTTAAATAGAGATATATAAATGCAAATAATGCAATACCATATATAAATAATTTTTTTTTTATTAAATTCTATATTTATTCATATAATTATATATAAATTATTCATATTTAAATATGTTTTGTTGATATACCAAAGAAAGGATGGACCAAACTTCTTCTTCCTCCTCCTTTAGCTGTAGTAATCACAAAGGCCGTGTCCACTTTCGTGATGAAGTGTCAGACACATTATATGTCCTATCCTACTGATAAAAGTGTCGGACACGGCTAAGGCAACCATTATTAAAGAATCCATGTAACAAAGATGATTAGAGCTTAACTGGATGATAAACGTAATAAGCTTTTCTAGTTGATTAATGATAGAAACATTGAATATTGATGGTGTGGAACAAGATCATGGTTCTTGAATAATTAATTATTTATAGATTTGCTTAATTACTTTCACATTTTTATGCATTCAATTGTCATTTTTAGTGGTTCATATCAACTACAATTCTTTTTTCCTACCATTATACAATTATTTAATCCCATGTCCTAACCATGAATTTATCAATCTACCTAAATTTTATATGGACCCCACAACCATGAATGGTTGAGATTTCATATTTGTATACAATTAATTTTAGGTGAATGGAACCCCTTAGTATTTAGAGAATTATTGAAATATTTAGAGTCATATTAGGTATTTCTTATTCAGATTAGATTTTAGGGAGTAACCTATAAGTGCTTATAGTTGAAATAAATATTCACCAAGTCAAAGTAAGGGATGCAGTAACTATGGTAGTTGAGAGATTTTACGAGATTCGGTGATATAAACAAAATCATAATTTGAGAGATTGAGTAATCTTTTCAATCCCTATTTTTTAGGTGTATATACTTAGAATATACTTTGTATTTACTACATGGTGTAAACCTAGGCAGCCTTGTATATATATGTAGCATTTCTTGTCTAATAAAAAATGTGACAATGTTTTTCACAAAAACAACTTGGTATCAAAGCCTATAAACCCTAGTGAACAGCCGCTAGCCGTCAAGCTTACCCTACAGTCTAGAAAACACCTTTTTCCTCAGAACCGGTAAGCAACAATGACAGGAAACACATCAACCATAGCCGACACCTACTTTAAACCCCAAAACACAGATTCCTCAAACAAGTAGATGACCATTGAGAAGTTGAACCCACATAACTATCTTAGTTGGGCTCAGTCCATGAAGTTGATCGTGACAGGAAGATGGAAAAGGGATTTCTAGATGGTAAGTCCAAAAGGCTAACTGATGCAATAGCTGCCGCCAAGTGGGATGCAGACAACTCCACCGTTATGGCCTGGCTTATTGGATCTATGCAATTGGAGATTGGGAAGACATATCTCTTCTTCGAGACTGCTCATGAAGTGTGGGAAGCTGTCAAAAAGGCTTACTCTAAGGGGGGTAATGATGGTCTTATGTTTGAATTCCGTAAGTTGATCTGGAACACTAAGCAAGGAGATGTTACTTCTTATTTTAACAAATTAAGGAACTCGTGTTTAGAACTAGATCACTAACAGTCAAATGTTGGAAATTCTGGAAAAACATCCCTCGCATGGAAGGAAGCAGTAGATAGGGATCGTATATTTGAATTTCTTGTAGGACTCAACCCAAAATACGACCACATGTGCTCTTTTGTATTTGGAAGAAGCACTCGACCATCCTTGGATGAAGTGTTTGCTATGATCCGCGGAGAAGAAACTAGAAGGGCTGCAATGTTGGGAGACAAACAACAGGACACTGCCTTGGCGACCAATATGAAGTTTCAAAGGTCAAAGCAAGGTAAGAAAAAGAACAAAGATCCCAAAGATGATCTTTGGTGTGAGAAAAGCAAAAAATGGAGACACGCCATAGACACTTGTTGGGAGATTCATGGACGACCAGGAGAGAATAAGAAGAAACAATTTTCTGCTAATGCTATGAGTGATAGAATTGATGAGGAACAGATAGGTTTTACCTCAAAACAAATTGCTGAATTGAAGAAACTACTCAAGGAGGAGGAAAAACCGAGACCACTGCTGCAACTATAGGTAATTCCATTAAATCCATTGCTGGTTTTTCAAGTTCTAATCCTTGGATATTAGATTCAGGTGCATCAGAACATATGACGGGTGAAAAAGGAGTCTTTGACAAATATATACCTTGTTCAGAGGATCATAAGGTAGAAATTGCAGATGGGAGTGTAGCAACAGTAATGGGAAAAGGCCCAGTTAAAATTGCAAATGGACTTTCTTTACACTCAGTCTTACAAGTACCTCAGTTGTCAGTAAACCTTATATCCATTCATAAACTAGCTAAGGAAACTAACAAATTGGTGGTTTTTTCTTCACATGATTGTTATTTGCAGGATCCAATCTCACTGAAGAAGAATGAGCTTGCTAAGGAGTCTCGGGGTCTTTATCTCCTACAACCAAACCTTATCAATAATAGGACCTCCTTTGGCTACCAAGGTACTTGTCTTGATCCAAGAGAAGAAATATATTGTGACAATAAGGCTGCCATATCAATAGCCCATAATCCATTCCAACATGACTAAATCAAACATGTGGAAGTAGATAGACATTTCATCAAAGAAAAGGTGGAGTCCAAGGAAGTTTACCTCAACTATGTGCCGACAAAGCACCAGTTAGCAGATGTTCTAACTAAGGGACTTGATCGTGGATCCTATGAAAACTTGGTGAGCAAGTTGGGTATGCATGACATTTACTCACCAACTTAAGGGGGAGAGTTGAAATAAATATTCACCAAGTCAAACCAAGGGAAACAGCAACTATAGTAGTTGAGAGATTTTAGGAGATTTGGTGATATAAACAGAATCATAATTTGAAGGATTGAGTAATCTTCTCAATCCCTAATTTTTAGGTGTATATACTTAGAATATACTTTGTATTTACTACATGGTGTAAACCTAGGCAACTTTGTATATAATATGTAGCATTTCTTGTCTAATAAAAAATGTGACGGTGTTTTTCACAAAAACAACTCTTATTTGATTTTAAGTTTTAACTAACTTTTGATGATTGAAATGTAGAGATTTTGTATCTTGCTATTGAGACTTGAGTTTTAAGGTTTGGCAATTAATTTTTTTTCATATTGACTTTTCAAGATAATGAGATTGTTAGTCTCACATCACTTGAGAGCTGAAACAAGAGGAAAAGGAACAAACCTACCTGCTGGCTTGAGGCTATGAACCAAGGTTGTCAATACCGTACCCGAGTATTTCACTTTTTCAAAAAAGAATGGTATGTACCACTAGAAATGTGTTTCTATGAATCAGATTTTTAGTATTTTAAATATATCATTAGAAATTATTTATTATGCACGTAAATATGTCTATAAATCAATATAAATAAAAGCCATGTTGATAAAAACAAATATTAATTGAAGTTTCTCTTGATTATATAATAGGAAAAATATAAAGTTAAGCACCATTATTGAATTTGTATAGAACATAAAATTTGTTCAAATTGGTTAAACTGTCAGATTAAATATCATTTATCAAGTAATAGCTCTTTGCAATGGGCCAAAACTAAACCTAGGCCCAAATTTCTTCTTGCATAAATCAGTGGGGTTGCCCTCTTAAATGAGTAAAAAGAAAGGGTAAGGATGGTATTTAGTAATTGAGGAACCTTCTAGAGATTAATTGCAGATCATCTTCTTCATTTAGCTTCTGCTCTGTTTCTCACTTTCATGTTCACATGTCCATCCTCAGACAACCACCTAAGAATTTACCAACATATCTTGTTTTTTGTTAATAAGCATGTAAGAAGTCAAAAGAAAAAGTTTCTGAAGGAGGATGAAAGAAAAGAGAGATTGAAAAAAATAATTCTTCATTTACCATTTAAAATATGAAGAAAAAAAAAAGCATGTTTATGTACCAGCCCAAATAGGAGTTTTCAACTTAAATGGCCCGGTACAACCGGTCCATGGTAGCATAGCCCAGTATTCCAACTGGAACAGAATTGGGGGATTTATTTACGGAAAATTGGAATTTGCCAGCCGGTGCCACTGATACTGGTATAGTACTGATAAACATTACTGTGAAACATTATTATAAACAGTAAATTAAGCCTAGAGTTGAAGTTTAATGGCTACATAGGGGTGAGATTGGTCAGAGTTTGGTGAATAACTATTTAGGGCTTATAGCGAATAATTTAAAGCAGGTTTTTAATCTGACAGGTGGAATTAAAGAAGTTATTGGTGAAGAAGCAGAGATACGGGCTTCACACCTAGGTTCAGGCTTAGAGTTGCTTCACACAATCCCAAGAAAGCGTAAAAAAAAGAATAAAAGCAGCTGAAATTCTGTACTCTATTAACTGAAAGAAGTTACATAATTATTTATAGAGTTGTACTAATCTTATTCCTACAAGCACAAGAGATCAAAATTGCAAAACTATTAATCAAGTTAACTTTTAAAACTACGCCATAACAAAAACTAAAAGCCAAATGAGTCCATTAGACTCAATACTAAATTCCTAGCAAATCTGGAATTACCAGAATAACCAGGGTCATTTAGACCTCAAGAAAATAAAATTAACGTTAAAATAATGCCAAAAACTTCTTACTATAAAGAACATAAAATAGGACTTGATAATATCTAAACTAGCTTAATGAAGTCAACATTTAAACTTGAAGAAAATCAAAAATAAATAATGCCACAGCTTCCTATCTTATCTTAAAGAAACATAAAATAGAACTTGATAGTAATTAGCATGATAGCTTAATAAAACAGTCTGGCATTAGATGAATACCGTAATTTCTGATTTTCTTAGAATTTAATCTTGAATTTATTTAACATTTTTGCTGACTCAACTCGTTTTCAAGATTTTATTTGAGCTAAACTTGAGTTCCGCTTGATTGGAGCTCAAGCCCTCTGCTCTCTACCAAGCTGAGCATAAACCACAACATTATTTATTTTATTTTTTTTGCTTGGTTCAGCTCATTTGCAGCTTTAGTATGATGAAAGCCTAAAAGAACACTCAGTTAACACCGACTGGATTTCATACGACTTTAGTTATAGGATGCAACATTATGCTTGTTAATCTAGGCAAGAAGACCAAGATAAATAGAAAATTCTAAGGTCATGATGATGATCAAGCAAAAAAACATACTTCAGATATATGGTGACATGAGGAGAAGAAAATAGAAAGTGTATGATGAACCTCATATTTCTGAAGTTGCAACCAAGTGAGCAAGACCACTATTCCAAAAAGTCTTGGTCCTTGTCGTTGGAGAATCACCTACAATATGAAAAATAGGATATAAGTCAACAACTATATATAGAAATTCAAACAATTGGTTTCAAGTTAACTAAATCACAGCAGAAGCATAAAATCAATTCAGACAGTTAACTGAAATCTTGACTACTTCTATCCAATACATCTGTTGAAGTTAAGGAATATCAATTCCAACCACTAAGACTAGATTCACTTGAGGTTCCAATGGATCTGGTCCACTTAAGTAGAATTCCCTTACCGCCAAAAACAGCAAAAGCGTTCAGTCTGTCAAGATTGTGATCAATAAAATCGAAGGTTATTGACATTTTAGTGGCATTATCCTTCTTTTATGAAGCTCTAAATGTCGTTCCAGCTATAGATATTGATCTTATCAAACAGAAATGGCTCCTTCATTTGTTGATCCAAGGTACTTAAAGTACTATAGATAATTTCCCTCTTAGGATGAAAACAGTCTCCAGCTATGAAGATGCTATTTCTCTTCTCCACCTCAATCCAGCTGCATCCAGCAGGTTTTTTCAAATCTCTTGTTCTCATCAGTTTTCTCACCTCCATGACACTATCCCATCTAGCATCCGCCGCATATAGGTTTGAAATTACCACATAGTTTCCAACATTACTAGCTTCAACCTGAAAGAGGTGGTCTGCCACAACACGACCCAATTCCACCTCGTGATAAGTTCTACAGGCACCCAGCAATGTACCCCACACATTGGCATTAGCTTCAACAGACATACCAGCAACCAAAGAATATGCATCATTGATTCGACCTCCTCGAGCTAGAAGATCCACAATGCAAGCATATTGTTCAATGCTTGGTTTCATCCCATGAACAGTCTCTAGTGAATTAAATATTTTCAACCCTTCATCTACCAGGCCAGCATGACTGCAAGAGGATAAAATTGCAGTAATGATAACATGATCAGGCTTCAACCCCAACTCAAGCATATAAGAGAAAAGGCAAAGTGCTTCCTTACCCATACCGTGCATCGCATACCCACCAATCATTGAAGTGAACATAACCAGATCCTTAATAGGAGCTAAAAAGAAAAGCTTATGAGCACTCCATATGCTGCCACATTTTGCATATACATCTAAAAGAGCTCCATTCAAGTGAGCATCTTGATAGCAAGCTCTTATAGCATAACCATGGCACTGCCTCAGCAAGTAAACAGAGGCCATTTGAGCACATACTGGAAGGATACTCATAATAGTCATTGCATCAGGCTTCATTCCCTGAGCTTGTAACTCATGAAAAAGACTGAGAGCCTGACTGTGACAATCATTTTCAGCACATGCTTGAACCATCAAATTCCAAGTGGTGAGATCCCTTACAGACATCCCATTAAATATCATAAATGCATCATCATATGATCCAGAAATCACATAACCTGAGATTATTGAATTGAATGTAACCAAATTCTTCCTCCCTGATAAACTCTGAAAAATCCTGGAAGCATATCCCATTTTACCACATTTGGCATATGCGTCAATTATCGCATTTATAACAGTAGGTTCATTATCACCTAGTAACATACCAGCCTTGAGGCAATAGCTATGAGTTTCTTTAACCTTTACTAGACTTGAAACACGGACACAAAACCGTATTATGGCTAAGACAGTGATGAAGTCGGGCCTAAATCCTTCCACAAACATGCAGTTTAAATGTTCCTGAAACTGAGCATCATATCCACACTCAGCAAAGGCATCAAGAATGCAATTCCATGATACCAAGTCTCTCCAAGGAATCATCAAAAATGTCTGATATGCGGCTCCTATGTCATTGCACTTCACATAGAAACTAACAAGGGCATTTGCCACTGGTGTATTTGCATATAAGCAAGAATGCCGAAGAATATACCCGTGGATCACTTTTCCAACCTGGAGGTCCTTTAAGTGTGCACAGGCAGAAAGAATGCTAACAAGAGTAATAGAATTTGGCTCAAACATCTTTGTAGAGAGTAATTCTTGAAACAAATCCAAAGCTCTCGACCAATAACCATTTGCAACATATCCGGCAATAATAGCATTCCAGGAAACCAAATCTCTTGATTCCATCTTTTGGAACACTGATTCAGCATTATCCATACGCCCAACTCTCGAATAGAAGCTCACCAAGGCATTGCAGACAGAAACATCTCCTCCCATCTCAGTCCTTCTCAACAAAAAACAATGAATTTCCTTCCCCAAGTAGCAGGCAACATTTTTAGTGAAAGAAGAGCAAACAGGTAGAATATTCACAATTGTTGAATCATTAGGTGCTATTGGTCCTTTCAGCATCTCCCTGAACAATCTAAATGCCTCATCCAAGAAATTATTCTCAGAAAAACCAGCAATGATTGCATTCCACGAGACAACATCTTTCTCACCAATGCTATAGAAAGCAGCATGTGAATCTTGTTTTACTAGTCCACATTTTGCATACATCGATATTAGTGCATTCCCAACATGAGTATGTGCCTCCAATCCAGACTTTATCACGTAGGAATGCACAATCTTTCCTCCATCTATATCTCCTAACCGAGCATACACAGGAAGAGCAATAGCAACTGTAACAGGATTTGGCTTCGCTTCATTGGAAACACGCATTGAATTAAACAAACCAAGAACTTGATCATTACATTCCCGATAACCCGACAACCCAGATAAGACAATGTTCCAAACAACAGGATCAGAAGTACGCATTTGTCCGAATAGTTTCTGACAATCACGGAGAGCTCCGGATTTAGCATACATGTTAAGCAGTGCTTTCGAAACGGAGTGGCAAGAGAAATGACCCAGTTTTACTACACAACTGTGAAGAGCTTTTCCCAAAACGATGGTCCGAAGGGCAGCGCAGGATTTGAGAATGGCTGCAAGAACTTGGTGATCAAGTCCAAAACTTGATGAACCCCGCACCTTCTGAATGAAAAAGGATAAGACTTCAGAATGCCTTCCATGTCTGGAGCAGTCATTGAGCATACTAATCCAAGGTTTGGATTCTATTTCTGGCTGAAGCATTTCCTCAAGCAGCTCTTGCGCAAAGAAAAAAAAAAAGGAACAACAAATTTCCTTGCAATGTACTTCTTCGGTTAAATAGAAACAACGGTCAGTGAACACGACGTTTAACCTCAGTTCACCCAAAACAAAAAAAGTTAAAGCTTAAGATTCTATCCTTTAAGATTAGGATTCCTTCTAAAATTTTCTACTCACCTTGGCCTTCTTTATAAATAAAAAGTAACAGTATCTAGTAGGCTGAAATGGTTAGGTGTAGCCGTGTAGGTCCATTTAAGGAGGACAAAATTCGATGAGTTTTACGAATTTTGCATTCATCCGTTTTGAATGATAAAGGTTTTTTTTTTTTTTCTTTTGAAATATAGTAAATGCTTATTCATTTTTTTTTAATTACTATTTTAATTTTTAAAATATTATATATTTTTTTATATTTTAAATATATATTAAATATAAATCATATATATATATATATATTAGTATTATGTATATATATTATATGTATATTATATACATATTAAAAAATTATATTTATTAAAATTATATTCATGAATAAATTATAATATGTTTATAATATTAAATTAAAAATAATTAATAAAAAAGTGGGTAGAGCAGCTTGAAATAATGTGGAGCATTAAAGACGAATATTTTCAACATTAATGCAAAAGTGAAACAAAAATGAATAAAACAATTATAGCTCCCGTTCCACCCTATTATTATTCCTATGTCCATTCCACTATAGATCAAGAGTGATAGAATGAGTGCCCATATGGATTCCATCGCGCCATAGGTACAAAGGTATTTTTTCTTTTTTTTTGAAAGGGAAAATTCCCCTTCCCTCTCACTGATTGGCCCCCAATTGGGATGCATTTAAATGCACTTCCAGTTAGGGTTTTTATTCCACCGACCACTTAAGTTTAACTTTGGAGGGGTAATGGTCTAGTGGATCATTGGATTCTCAGTGGAGGGAGAAAATTTCCTTTTTATCCCCCACTATTATTTTTATTTAATTTTTTAGTTTTTTTATTTTTATTTTATTAATTTATTTTTTAATATAAATATAATTTTAATATTTTTTATTATTTAATATAAATATTATTTTAATAATTTTTAATTATTTATTATTATTTATTATATATATATACATATTTTAATATAATATTTTTAATGATTATTTTTTTTTTACTATATATCATTTCACCGTCACCGTTGTGTTTAAATTCATATCTCATTATTGATTTTAATCTCGTCGCTATATTAACTAATCACATTGTTATCACTATTTTTAATTTTACTAAAACTAATCTTATTGCCCAATCAAATGAAACGTAGATGATACGATACATGGGTACATCTACAATACATGGGTAAGCTATCACTGGTAACTCTATTACTTGACAATATTTTGGCACCCACCCACACACCAAAATTTTAATGCCTAAAATATTAAAAAAAAAATGTTTATACATTTTCAATTCTTTATTATTGTATCCAATTGAATTTTTAACACTCCTAACTAAAAAAAAAACAAAAAATGAGAAAACAAAAAATTTTAATTTAATGATTGAGTTATATAATAATATGTATTATTTTATAATTCAATTGTTAGACTAATTTTTTTTCCTTTTTCTTTTTTTTGCCAAATAATATCTAATTATATCGTTTTAATTAAGTTTTTTTTTTTACGAAAATCTGTAAAAATCCACTAATTTTGTTATGTCTGCATCATAAGTGATTGTTATCTTTATCAAATCAATAAATCAATATCTACATGACAAATTATGAAAATTCACTAAAAAAAAATCCCGCGGGATACTTTTAATTTTTTTTTTATAATTTATTAATTAATTAATAATAATAAATTAATTTTAGTTTATATTTTATTAAATAATAATTATTTATTTAAATAATTTATTT
Source organism: Fremontodendron californicum (assembly GCA_030761205.1). Classification (NCBI taxonomy): domain Eukaryota; kingdom Viridiplantae; phylum Streptophyta; class Magnoliopsida; order Malvales; family Malvaceae; genus Fremontodendron; species Fremontodendron californicum. Next base: position 11,176,683 of record JAULJL010000037.1, read on the forward strand.
TTAAATTATAATAATATTAATATAATAATATTTTTTAATTATAAAAATTAAATTTATGATAATTGTTTATTTATAAATTACATAATACAAATTCATTTTTAAATGTTATTTATATGTATTTTTGAAAAATATTTAAAACTTATTGTATACTATATATTTTTATTTATAAGAGGTAAAAAATAATAAATGAAAAATAAGAAAATAAAAGTATGGTTTGTATTTTATTCTCTAGTAGGATCGATTTTCTCACATAAGTTAGCAGCAAGTTCGTTTTTTATTTAACTTTTTTCCCGAGTGAGTCGGGTTCGGATCCTAAATCGACCCACGAGTCAACGTGTAGATCAACCACTTTAAATTCATCATTTAAAATAAATTTTCTTTTAACTTTTTCTCCGAGCGGGTTAAGTACGAATCATAAATCGACCGGCGAGTCAACATGCGGACTAACCCCTTTAAATACATCATTTAAATTATTTTTTTAACTTTTTTCCCGAGCGACTCGAGTACGGATCCTAAATCGACCCGCGAGACAACGTACAGACCAATCCCTTTAAATACATCATTTTAAAATAAAATAAAAAGCAAAAAATAATTAATAAGTTATATAAACATTTTTATTTTATTTTAAAAATACAAAGTGATAAATTAATTTTTATAATTATTTTTAAATAATAATTTTTTTGAAAAAATCAATAAACAATATAAATAATAAAAAATATTTATAACTTTTTTAATGAAAAAAATTAAAAAATTAAAAAAATAAAAAATAAATAAATTATATATTTATTATTATTTTTTTTAAATAATAGATTAAAAAAAATTAAAAACAATAATAACAAAAAAAAAAAAAAACCCTAAGCCCTTGAGACCAAATCACCCTCAACATTTCAAAAATACCCCCTATGACTCTAGTACAGATTTACATAGCATTTCAAATTAGCATTTATAGAGCTTTTTTCGTTGCAAAAAATAATAGATTTTAGTGATTTTCACAAAAAAAAAAAATTAATTAAACAAAAATAGTTGTTTAAAGGTTTAATTTAGATATAAATAGACCTGCTCATGGTCCGGACGCGGCCCGATTTCTTTTTTTATTTCTCTATCCAGGTCCGGCCTTGAGCGGGCCCGGATGAACAGTAATTTTTATATAAAAAATAAAAGAAATTTATAATTAAAATTTTAAAAAATATTATTATTTTATTACGTGAACAGTGATCCGGGCTGGGCAGCCCGAATCCTAAATATTCCTGCCCAGGCCCAGCCTGTCGGACCGGGCGGACTGCTCGGTCCGTGAGCAGGTCTAGATATAAATGATATATTGTGAATTTAATTAGATATGATAGAAATATATAATTTTATCTAATTTTTTTTTGAAAAATACAAAAAAAAATAAATATTTTAACCAGTTTTAATTTTAAGAAAATAAAATTGTTTGGAATCTAACCCACTTAATTATTGTAATGAATTTTTTCATTTTGTTTTTATTTTTTACAATTCATGCACTAAATTTCAAAGAATCCAAGCTTCAAATGGACGAAAAAAAAACTCTAACAGCACTTTTGGTTTATGAAATAATGAAATTGGAATGAAAAGCTATTCTATGAAACGGAATCCAAGCTTCAAATGATTTTTGAACCAAGAGATTAGGCATTCCTAAAAGTTGGGCTTAAAAAGATTATTTATTATTTAAGTTAATAATCATGAATACGGTTAAAATTATATGATCAAATTTGAAAATTAGGTCAAATTCACTCATAATTGAACTTAGTTTCATTTGAATTGATTAAAAAATTGAAGATTTGAACTTGAAAATAATTGAATTTGAATAACTCACCTAGCACAACTGGGATACAAAAATTGAATTCGAAGTGACCCAATCAGAATCACTTTGAACTCAAGATCAATTCAATTTAAAAATTATAATAAAAAAAAATTCAAAATTATAACAAAAAAACTCAACCTTTAATTAAACTAGAAAAGATGACCCCGCTTTTGCAGGGGTATTTTTCATTTTTTAATTAAAATTTTAATTAAATAATAATAAGAATTAATTTTAAATTATATTTTATAAAATAGTAATTATTTATTTTTAAATTGTAATAATATTAATATAATTATATTTTTGAATTATAAAAATTAAATTTATGATAATTGTTTATTTATAAATTAGGTAATCAGAATGCATTTTCAAATGTTATTTAAATGTATTTTTTAAAAATATTTAGACCTTGTTGACTCATTGTATACTGTATATTTTTATTTATAAATGATAAAAAAATAAATGAAAAATAAGAAAATAAAATTATGGTTTGTATTTTATTCTCTCGTAAGATCGATTTTGTCACATAGGTTAGCAGCAATTCGTTTTTTCCATTTTTAACTTTTTTTCCCGAGTGGGTCGGATAACAATCTTAAATCGATCCACGAGTCAACATGCGGACCAACCCCTTTAAATACATTATTTAAAATTAAAATAATTAATAAAATAAATTTACTTTTACTTACTTTTTTTCAGAGCCGATCAGGTACGGATCTTAAATCGACCTGCGAGTCAACGTACAGACTAACCCTTTTAAATACATTATTTAAAAATAAAATAAAAACTAATTAATAAAATAAATTTCTTTTTTTCGTGCGGGTCGGGTACGAATCCTAAATCGACTCGCAAGTCAACGTGCGGACCAAGCCCTTTAAATACATGATTTAAAAATAAAATAACATTAAAACTAAAAAAAAAGTAATTAATAGAATAATTTTTTTTAACTTTTTCCCCGAGCTGGTCAGGTACGGATCTTAAATCGACTCACAACTCAACACGCGGACTAACCCTTTTAAATATATTATTGAAAAAAAAATAAAAAAGTAATTAATAAAATAAATTTTTTTAAATTTTTTTTTCGTACGGGTTATATACGGATCCTAAATCGACTTGCGAGTCAACATGCGGACCAACCCTTTTAAATACATCATTTAAACAAAAAACAAAATAAAAAAACTAAAAACTAAAAATAATTAATAATTAATAAAATAAATTTTGTAGACACCTAATTTTGTCCGGACCCCTAAATCAGGTAAATTTCTTCCTTGTGATGTTTTAGAATGCAGAAAATCTCTTCTCATCATGCAGATGGTAGTACTCCGAGACTTTGTTTAAGAGGGCAAGCATGAAAGGTCAATCAAAAAAAAGTCAACCCTGAAAAAGTCAACCAATAAAAAAGTCAACCCTCATTCAAAATCAAGATTCAAAGTTTAATTGAACAATGATGAAAGAATTTTGATAATCCGAGGTCTACAACGAGAGATATAGAGAACGGAAGATGGGTTATGGAGATTCAGTGGAAAGGAAACCCTAGTTCGAAAAATTTGGGGAAAAGTGCTTGAATGATCAAATTGGTCGAAATTGGAGGTTCCGAATGAAAGATAAGCAATGACTACGGGTAACAGAGAGGTTATTTGGAAGCAAAACTAAAGGAAAGGTCAATTCGGAAGAAAACCAGAAATTAGGGCTTTTGGTGGATTTTGGCGAAATTGGGCAAATTGTAGAAATGGACCGATTCGGTAAAATTAAAGCCCCTAGTTGATAAAGAGTTGGTAAACAAAGATAGCCTAAGGCTCAGTTTGAAGTAATTCCGAGAAAAGAGCCGGTTGGAGGAAAAACGGAGAAACGAGGAAATTCCCGATATTGGAAAAAGGAAAAATCAAAACGGAGGGAAATTTAATCGTAAAAGTTGGGCGTTTTTGGACCAACTCAAATTCAATATATAACAAAGGCCTGGAAAAAGAAAATATGGAAATAGGACTTGTTTTGAGTAAACCGAAGCTTTAGAGGTTAGAGGGCAAACTTGGAAAATCCAAAAAAATAGCAAACTAGCTCGAAAAATTACCAAAACTTCCAGATCTCAATATTAGGTCATTTGAAAGAGATTGGCGAAGAAAAATCCGGATTCGGAGCTCGTTTGCAAAGTGGCAAATCTCATGCCCACTAAGCTGAAATTCCAGAAGATAAATCCTGGAAAAATAGCAAATGAGCTCAAAAAATTATGAAAACTTTCAGATCTCAATTTTAAATTATTTGGAAGAGATTGGCGAAGAAAAATCCAAAATCGGAGCTCGTTTGCAAAATGGCAAATTTCAGGCCCACTAAGCTGAAATTCTAGAGTATAAATCCCGAAAAAATAGCAAATGAGTTCAGAAAATTATGAAAACTTCTATATATCAATTATAAATTATTTGGAAGAGATTGGCGAAGAAAAGTCCAAAATCAGAGCTCGTTTGCAAAATGACAAAAGTTCGGGTGCATTAAGGGCAATTTTGGAAGATAAATCTGGGAAAAATAGCAAATGAACTCGAAAAATTATGGAAACTTTCAGAACTCATTTTTATATTATTTAGGAAGTATTGAAAAAATAAAATTTGGATTTGGAGTTTGTTTGCTATTTAATTAGGTTCGGGGGCCAAAAGGGTATAGGGCCTTTCTTGCAATTAAAAAATGGAAAGTGGACTGGAATGTGAAGGGTCAGCCGGCCAAGCCCATGAGGAGAGTGATTTTTGCTGAGCTCTTGCATCCAAAGGCCAAAAGTGAATAGTAAGGTAGTTATTTTTTTGATCAAGCCTTTGTAATTATGCCACATGGACCAATGCATGGAGAGAGAGGATGTCAATATAATGGCTTCATATTTTTGAACAACTGTATTAGTTAGGGGCTGATTACTTAATCAAAGGGTGGTAATTTCACATTGGAAGCATCTTGAATTAGGGGCCTTTGGATCAAATTGGCTAGAAAAAAATGACAACATCCTACACCCATTGAGGACCATTCGGCTACCACACATTAGAGGGGGGTTTCATTTTTCATTGGGGTTCTTGGCTGATCATAGGGAGGGCAGTAGCTAGCTTGAGAAAAAAAAGGAGAGAAAAAAAAAGAAAGAAAGAAAAAAAGAAAAAAAAGGCTTTCTTACTATTCTTTGATTTGGAAAGCTAGAGCAAGCTAGCTATGTTCTTTCATGCTCTCCTCCATACTTTGTTGATATGATTTTGTTATTTTCATGGTTATTTTATTTTCTTTCATGAAATAAAATTGTTTTTCAAAACAAGTTCTTTAAACTCCTATCTTATGTTTTCTTGAAAAAAATCAAAGAAAAAACAAATTTTCCTCCATTTTTACATGTTGGCCGAATGGTCTCTTATTGTGCATGTGTTGTGTTTGATTTATTTTCCATGGTGATTGTGATGTTCTAGCTTGTTTTGATGTTCTAACTTTTAAAAATAATTAAGATATGGAACTTGTTTTCAACCTTTCTCATTTACTTACTATTATTTTGTTGATTTTATCATTTTGTTTTCATGTCTACTTACTTTGTTTGCCATTTTTAGTTTTCTGTTTTCACCATGTTAGGTTGTTCATGTTTTTGTTAATACCATACCATGTGTTTGTGATTTTGTCAAGCTATGTTCATGCATTTGCATTATGTTTGTTTGGTCTAACATGTTTCATTTTAAGTCTTGCATATACTATGCCATGTGTTTGTGTTATTGCATGCTAGAATTTCCTTGCATATTTTCATGACCATTCGGCTACCCCTTATTGTTTTGCCTTGTATGTGCATTTTCATCTTGTTTAGTTGACATGCTTGCATTTCTATGCCATGATATTGTGTATTATATTTACTATGCCATGTGTTTGTGTTATTGCCTAGCTAGAATTGCATATGTTGATTAGGTGACCATTCGGCTCCTACATTTGTGTATGTGCATTTTCATGTTGTTTGGATTATCATGCTTTCTTATACTTTGCATCTTCATGTCATGTGATTGTGTATTGGTTATGTCATGTTCATGCATTAGTATTATGTTCATTTGGTCATTTTGGTTCATGTTGCTTCCATGCATTTTCATATGACATATTAGGTCTTAGGTCATTTTGTATTGCCATGCAATTCTATGTCTATTAGGTCTAGGTCATCTTGGTATGCCATACACATTTCTATGCTATTTAGGTCTTAGGTCATATTGGTATTGCCATGCATTTTCATGTCCATTAAGTATAGGTCACATTTGCATTGCCTTGCATTTCATGCATATTAGGTATAGGTTGCATTTATTGCCATGCACAAGTTCATGTTAGGCATTAGGTCATTTTTTTATGCCATGCATTTTCTATGTCATTTAGGCCTTAGATCATGCATTTCATGCATTTAACTTGCTGGTTGTTCATGCATTTCATATCATACCACTTGATTTTTTATTTAAGCCAATCAATGGCTCAAAGCCAAGCTCACATGAGCATGCTTGTGAAAAATTAAGAAGTTGTCACGTTGAAATTTCTACCTTTGTGATTTTTTTTATTAGGCAATCCTTGTCCAAATTTTTAGAAATTTTAGCTACTGTTTGTAGGTCCTTATAAGAGTCTCCAATATTTTTATTTTGATTTTTGAATGATTTTATCAAAGGCTTAAAAATGTTTTTTGGCAAACAGTTTTTCACCCAGTGTTCTGACTTTCGTGATTTTTCTGGTAGGTCAGCTTAGTCTAAAAATTAAGTCAATTTTTCCCATAGATTTAGACATGTTCTGAGTCTCCCATATTGTTTTAATATTTTTTTGAAAATTTTAAAATAAGTTAAAAAAATCTCGTTTTAAAACTGGTCAGTAAAGTCAAATTTGATTTCAAGGGAAAAATAATTTTCTGTTTTGGCTAAGGCATTAAGAGAGGGCTGATTAGGAACCTTAGCTACTGTCCTAAGTTGATTTTTAAGCCATTTTAATCCTAAAAAATGATTTTATAAAGCTCGGGTCAAGGGTGGTCAAGTCTGGGTTTTCAAAGTTAGGAAAATAGAGCCATTTTTAAAAGGGGGTTCGGCTATGTGTCATTCTTCATCCAACAATTTTCAAATTATTTTCAAACCAATCACAAAGTATATTTGATTTAGAAAAATTTGATTTGATATCTTTTCCTAAGGTAGCCGGATATCTTTTTAGATATACGGATTTACTTATTTAAAGGAAAAAATACACTTTCATGCATTGCATTTTCCATGTTCATGCATATTATATGATATATGATTTTTGATATGAATATTTATATGGCTATGCTATTGTTTTGATTTATATTTCATGGTGTTATATTGTTTGTTATATGGTTGTGAATATTCTATGTTATCCTATGCTTTTTACTTAGTCATTTATTTTTGTCACATCATTTAGGATTTAATATGTTCATGCATTGTTATTTTATTTTTCATGCATATTTCATGATAATATTATTTTATGTTTCATATCATTTTATGTCACTTAGATTATATTGCCATATCATTTAAATTATATTATGTCATTTAGAATATGCCATGTCATTTAAAATATGTCATGTCATTTAGATTTGCCATGTCATTTAAATTATATTAGGTCATTTAGAATATATTATATCACTTAGGTTATATTATTTCATTTAGAATATATTATGTCACTTAGGTTATACCATGTCATTTAGGATATTCTATGTTACTTAGATTATATTATGTCATTTAGAATATACTATGCCACTTAGATTATATCATGTCATATAGGTTATATTATATCATTTAGATTTTGCTATGTCATCTTTATTATGTCACACATGTGCATATTCATCTTTTTAAAATGTTTTTAAAATAAGATAATGATTTTCAATAAAATAAAGATATTTTCGAGTTAAAATAATTCATGAGTTCTTTGCCGGGTCTACTCGGGAGGATATCATCAATTATTATTAATAAAAGAATAATTTTCTTTCAAAAAACGAGAATGATTCGGAAAATTTTCCAAATAAATAAAAATTTCTATATTTTGCCACGTTTGTTGGGGAATATAGAAAAATTTTGAATTAATAAATTTCGGATCATTTTCAATTAAAAAATGAAATTATTTTTTAAATTGGGAATTATTTTGAAATGCCAAATTTAAAACCGACTTTTTTACCGAGAATTGAGATAACACACAATTAATAAGGTACCGTTTTATACGGGCGTCGTGGGGGTGCTGATCCTTCCCCGCACGTAACCGAGTTTCGAACCCGTTTCTTTGATTTCTCTGGTTTAAAAACGCAGACTTGAAATTGGTTATAAACATTTTCCATGTTCATGCATATTATACGATATATGATTTTTGCTATGAATATTACTATGGTAATGTTATTGTTTTGATTTATATTTCATGATGTTATACTGATTGTTATATGGTTGTGAATATTTTATATTATTCTATGCTCCTTACTTAGTCATTATTTATTTTGTCATATCATTTAGGATTTATTATGTTCATGCATTATTTTTTATTTTCATGCATATTTTATTATAATGTTATTTTATGTTATTTATCATGTCATGTTATTAAATTATGCTATGTCATTTAGAATATACCATGTCACTAGAATATACCATGTCATTTAGATTATATCATATCATTTAGAATATACTATACCACTTAGATTATATTATGTCATCTAGATTTTGCTATGTCATTTTTTACCATTTCATATATGTTCATATTCATCTTTTTAAAATGTTTTAAAAAAGATAATGATTTTAAAAAATAAAGATATTCCCGAGTTAAAATAATTCATGAGTTCTCTATCGGGTTTGCTAGGGAGGATATCATCAATTATCATTAATAAAAGAATATTTTTCTTTCAAAAAATGAAAATGATTCGGAGATTTTTCAAATAAATAAAATTTTCTATGTTTTACTGGGTCTGCTGGAAAATATAGGAAAATTTTGAGTTAATAAATTCCGGATAATTTTCAGTTAAAAATGAAATTATTTTTCTTTAAATTGGGAATTATTTTAAAATGCCAAATTTAAAACCAACTTTTACAGAGATTTGAGATAACACACGATTAATAAGGTACTATTTTATACGGGCGTTGTGGGGGTGCTAATTCTTCCCCGCACGTAACCGACTCCCGAACTCGCTTCTTTGATTTCTCTGGTTTAAAAACGCAGACTTTGAAATTGGTTTTAAAAATGTTTTAATTATTTTTAAAATGTTTTACAAAACCAGTTTTAATAGGTGGCTGATCACACCTAGCCAAAAAATATTGGTGGCGACTCAATTTCTTTATCGATGTTGTATTTGAACCCTCATTTTATTTCAAGAGGAATTAAGTTGTCTTTTCCTTTGTTTCCCTAATGTCACACTTAACGAGTAACGTCTCGCGATAAGGCTTGTTATTTTTTAGGTTGCGACAAATTTCTTTTTAATTTTTTTCTCGAATGGGTTGAGTACGGATCCTAAATCGACACGCGAGTGAACGTGTGGGCCAGCCCTTTAAATACATCATTTAAAAAAAATTTAAAGTAATTAATAAAATAAATTTCTTATTTTAGCTTTTTTTTTCGAGCGAGTCGGGTACGTATCCTAAATCGATCCACGAGTCAATGTGCAGACCAACTCCTTTAAATACATAATTTAAAAATAGAATAAAAAAAACTAAAAATAATTAATAAAATAAACTTCCTTTTTTATTTTTTTCTCGAGCGGATTAGGTACGGATACTAAACCGACTCGCTAGTCAACGTATGAACCAACCTCTTTAAATATATCATTTAAAAATTAAATTAAATAAAACTAAAAAAACTATAAATAATTAATAAATAAATTTCTTTTTTTATTTTTCTTTCCGAACGGGTCGGGTACGAACTTAAATCGACCCATGAGTTATCGTGCAGACCAACCACTTTAAATACATTAAAACAAAAAAAAAAAGCAAGACCCATTAAGTTTTTTTTTTATGTTATATGGCATGACAAATTTGTCCCTTGCACAATTGAAAAAAGTCTCTTGAGTCCTTTGGACTCAAAAATAATATATAATAATAGATAGATGATCTTGTACCTAATGAGAGCAACTGGAAAAGGGTGATATGTGCCAAATACAGTATGGATGTTAGCGAACTTATAACGAAACATCAGACACGTATTGATTCATCCACGATCTGGAAAGGAATCACTGAACCTCTTAAGGAGGGGGTAAATTTCACAAGTGTTTCTCAGAAAATACTGGCTTTTTGTAGGGAAATGACATATCTATTCTCTTTTGGGAGGACAGGTGGCTAACCGAGGAGGTGCTAAAAGAGAAGTTCGCGAGAATATATGCCCTATCAGTGTTAAAGAATGCAGTGATCAACATGTTTGGGTACTGGGAGAGGATTTGTGGTTATGGAAGATTATGTTGAGACGGGATATTTTTGACTGGGAGATTACACGATGGCAAATTTTACTGGGGGTTCATAATAATGTCTCTCTGGATGCTTACAGGAAAGATAGGTTGATATGGAAACCTGCTTTGGATGGACACTACAATATCAAACTATTCAGACGAGCTATTAAAGGAAGTCTATCAGGAGAAGGTTCCATTGACACTTTCAAGTGGTGCGGCCTAGTTCCACCTAAGGTGGAGATTTTCTTATGGTATCTTTTTCAACGTAGGCTACCTCTTTTCTTTTATCTGTTTAAATGTAAAATTCTAGCAAAAGATAATCTTAATTGTCCTTTGTGTATGGATGCCATGGAAACAGTAGACCATATTTTCTTGTGGTGCAGATGTGTGTGGAAATTGTGGTTGCTTGTGTGCGTGGTGGAAGATGAGTTTGGTACAATCGAATACAGTCAAAGACTGGTTCTAACAGTGGATGGGATTAATACCTGTTTCAGTATCTGAGGAGGTATGGTTTATGTTATTTGTTGTTGTATTGTGGACAATTTGGTTGTGGAGCATCTGAGGAGGTATGGTCTATGCTGGCTGATCAAAGGAGATAAAATCCCAGCAATTCCTTCTTTTTGCAAAATTGCTGGGATTTTACCTCCTTTGATCAGCTAGCATAGAGGAGAAGAAGGAAGCTTGATCAATTTAATTCCTTAGTCACTATCAAGCTCACATGCTACCACTAGTACCTTGCAAATGGTCCCCCCTTCATCCAATGGCTTAGGTTCCTTGTAGAAAAGTTGAATGCACCATCCAATGGCCAAGTTTAAATGCCAAGATGACATTTTTATTTGTCATGAAAGAACCCTCATCTAATGGCCAAGAATGGAAGAAAAAAGATGAGCACAATTCATCCAAAGGTGGGCATCCATTCGGCCAAGCAATGGAGTGCATGGGATTGTCTCTTTTCATCCAATGGCTTAGGCCATCTACAAGGGTTGAGTACACATGTTCAGGGTTGGATTTAATCTACAATATGTCATTTTGATGTTGTCCTCATCCAATGACCAAGAATGGAATAGCACAACTCATCCAAGGGTAGGCACTCAAAGGGCCAAGCAAGGGAGTGCATGGGATTGGTCCTCTTTTTCATCTAACGGCTGAGTACACATCTTATGGGCTTCTATCAATTGGCAAGATGACTGTAGACACCTAATTTTGTCCGGACCACTAAACAGGTATGTTTTCCTCCCATATTGATGTTTCCGAGTATAAAAAGACTGTTTTCATCCTGCAGGTGGTACTCTGAGACTTAGTTTAAGAGGGCGAGCACAAAAAGTCAAACTTAAAAAAAAGTCAACCCCGAAAAAGTCAAACCCGAAAAAGTCAACCCTAGAAAGTCAACTACTGAAAAAGTTAACCCACTTTCAAAATCAAGATTTTAAGTTCAATTGAAAAATGGAGAAATAATTTTGATAATCCGAGGTCTACATTGAAAGATATGGAGTTCGGAAGTTGGGATTTGGAGATTCAGTAGAAAAGAAACCCTAATCCGAGAAATTTGGGGAAAAGTGCTTAAACGATCAAACTGGTCGGAATTGAAGGTTCCAAATGAAAGATAAGCACTGACTACGGGTAATGGAGAAGTCACTTGCAAGAAAAACCGAAAGAAAAGTCAATCCGGGAGAAAACCGAGAATTAGGGTTTTTAGTGGATTTCGGTGAAATCGGGAAGAATCACAGAAATGGCCCGACTTGTTAAGACCAAAGCCCCCAATGGATGAAGAATGGTTAAAAAGGATGGCCCAAGGCTCAGATTGAAGAAATTCTGAAAATCGGATGTGTTTTGAGCAAAACCGGGTTTCGGAGGTAAAAGGGCAAAATTGGAAAAATTTGGGAAAAATAGCAAATGGACTCCGAAAATTATGGAAAATTTGTCAATCTCATTCTTAAATCATTTGAAGGAGATTGGCGAAAGAAAATCTTGATTCCGAGTTCGTTTGCAAAATGGCCAAATCCCGGGCTTCTTATGCAGTAATTCAAAAAGGAAAATCCCGAAAAAATAGCAAATGGACTCCAAAAATTCTGAAATTTGGCAAATCTCATTTTTAAATTATTTGGAAGAGATTGGCGAAAGAAAATCTTGATTCCGAGTTCATTTGCAAAATGGCCAAATCCCGGGCCTCCTATGCAGTAATTCAAGCCGATAAATCCCGAAAAAATACCAAATGAGCTCCAAAAATTATGAAAACTTCCAGATCACACTTTTTAATTATTTTGAAGATATTGGTGAAGATAAATCTTGATTTGGAGCTCGTTTAAAAAATGGTAAAATGTAGGGGCATAAAAGGGCATTTTTGGGAAGAAAAAAATCCAAATAAATAGCAAACGGACTCGGATAATTTTGAAAACTTCCAGAACTCAATATTTTATTATTTTGGAAGTATTAAAAAAAGAAAAATTGAATTTGGAGCCCGTTTGATATTTATTTTGCATCCGGGGGGCAAAATGGTCGTTTCACCCAAGCAACCGAAAAGGGCTTCTTTGGGCCTTTCAAAAATCAGAGCTGGGCTGGAAAAGAGAAGTGCTGGCCTGCCCAAGCCCAAAGGAAGGAGGAAGCTTAGGATTTTTTCAATCAAGTGATTAAAAATCAATAGTTAAGTTAGAGATTTTCATTTTTGAGCCTAAGTCCCAATCCCACATCCCTTTGTAATGTCAAGCCAAGGAGGTGCTCACCTTATAAATAAGGAGTCTTGGCCTTTGGTTGAGACCACCCACTACCCCTTGTGAGATAGTCTATACACTTGTATTAGGATTATCCGGGTGGTGAGTCATAGTGTTTTTGTTGAGAGGGTTTGTAGCTTAATCCGTTCAAAAGCTACTCTGAGGGTTTGTAGCTTAATCCGTTCAAAAGCTACTCTGAGGGTTTATAGCTTAATCCGTTCAAAAGCTACTTGTGAGAAGGTTTGTGGCTTAATCCGTTCAAAAGCTATCCTGAGGGTTTATAGCTTAATCCGTTCAAAAGCTACTTGGTGAGTTTTCATTTTAAAAATAATGTTTCTTGTTCTTCCTTCATTTCCTTTCTTAAGTATATTTTTCTTACATTTTGTTTTTACAATAAACTCACCATGGCCAAATGGCCTACATTATTTATTTTAAGTTGTTGTTTTTGATTCATTTTACCATATTGTTTATGCTATTTTCTTTATTTTTGATGTTTTAAATATTATGTTATTTCATGTTCTTAAGTTATATTTAATTTGGTTGCTTTGTTTGTTGCCATTTATGTCTTAGATATCATGTTTTTGCATTTTTAATTTTCTGTTTTCATGTTGTTTAAATTTGAGCATGTTTTAGAGTTAGCATATTAAGTGTTTGTGAAAATGCTTGTGTGATTCTTTGCATGATTCTTGTTTTATATCTTAGTGAGCATGTTTTAGATTTGGTATATTAGGTGTTTGTGAAAATGCTTGTGTGATTTTTGTGTTATGACTTAGTTTTTCATGCTAGCATACCAAGTGTTTGTGAAAATGCCATGCTTGTTGGAGCTTGGGGCCATTTGGCTACTCCATGTGTTTTGCATTGTGTGTAGTATTTTTGTCATGCTAGTTGTTAGGTTTTTGCATTTGCATGATATTTGGTTGGATTTTTGAATTAAGCATGCCTTGTGTTTGTGAAAATGCCATGCATGTCTTAGGTCTAGGTACATTAAATGTCATGCAAGTTCATGTTAGGTCTAGGCCATATTCTTTGTGTCATGCATTTTCCTTACATTTAGGTTTAGATCCATGCATTTCATGCATTATGTTTGCTGCATTGTTTCATGCATTTCATGTTCATGCCACTTGAATAATGACTTGAGCCAATTAATGGTTCAAGGTCATGCTCTCTTGAGCACACTTGTGGAAAATTAAGTTTGTCAAATTGATTATTCTACCTTTGTGATTTTTTTTTTACTTAGCCAATTTTTATTTAACTTTCAAAAAGTCCTAGCTACTGTCTTCAAGTCATTCTATGAGTTTCAAATATTTTTATTTTGGTTTTTAAATGATTTTATCAAAGACAAAAAAAATATGTTGGCAAAGCAGTTTTTTTTTCCACCCAAAACTCGTACATCTCCGATTTTTCTGGGAATTCATCTTTGATCAGAAAATTAAGTCGATTTTTTCCCGTGTATTTTTACATGTCCTGAGTCTCCAATAATTTTTTCAGAATTTTTGGAATTTTTAAAAATATGGTAAAAAATCGTGGATTAAAACTGGACGTTGGAGTCAGAATTGATTTTAAAGAAAAACAAAGCAGTTTTTTTTCTCCTCCAAAAACTCGTACATCTCTGGTTTTTCTGGGAATTCATCTTTGATCAGAAAATTAAGTCGATTTTTTTCCGTGTATTTTTACATGTCCTGAGTCTCCAATAATTTTTTCAGAATTTTTGGAATTTTTAAAAATAGGGTAAAAAATCGTGGATTAAAACTGGACAGTGGAGTCAGAATTGAATTTAAAGAAAAACCAATTTTCTGTTTTGGTTAATTTACTTAGAGTGGGCTGATTAGGAGGGTTAGCTACTGACTTAGGGTAATTTCTAAGCCTTTTTAAACTCTAAAAATGGTTTTTAAAGTCCCGGGTTAAGGGTAGCCAAGTCCGGATTTTTTTAAACTTAGGAAATTAGAGTCATTTTAAAAATTTTAGCCCAGTTTTTATTTTTAATTCAAGCTTTTCAAAATTGTTTTCAAACAATCACAAAGTATTTTGGTTTTAGAATATTTAATTTGACATATTTTCCTAAGGTAACCGGATATCTTTTTAGATATACAGATTTCCTTAATTAAAGGAAAAAATACATTTCATGCATTGCATTTTTATATTCATGCATTTTATATAATATGTGATTCTTGCCATAATAATTTCTATGTGTCATGACATTTAGGTTGCATTATATTATTTAGATTTTGCTATGTCATTTTATTTATGTCATGCCTATACATATTCATTTCTTTTAAATGTTTTCAAAAAAGATAATGGTTTTCAATAAAAATAAAGATATTCCCGAGTTAAAATAATTCATGAGTTCTCTACCGGGTTTGCTGGAGGGAATATCATCAATTATTATTAATAAAGGAATATCTTTCTTTAAAAAAAAAAAAAGAGAATGATTCGGAAAGTTTTCCAAAACTAATAAAAATTTCTATATTTTGCCACGTTTGTTGGGGAATATAGGAAAATTTTGAATTTATAAATTCCGGATCATTTTCAATAAAAAAATGGAATTATTTTTCTTTAAATTGGGAATTAATTTGAAATACTAAATTTAAAACCAACTTTTACCAAGACTTGAGATAACACACGATTAATAAGGTACCGATTTATACGGGCGTTGTGTGGGTGCTAATCCTTCCCCACACGTAACCGACTCCCGAACCCGCTTCTTTGATTTCTCTGGTTTAAAACGCAGACTTGAAATCGGTTTTTAAAATGTTTTAATTAATTTTTAAAATATTTTATAAAATCGGTTTTAATAGGTGGCCGATCACACCTAGCTAAAAACGATTGGTGGCGACTCCATGTCTTTTTAGGTCATTTCCAAAACCTTCATTTTTTAGAGGAATTAAGTCGACTTTTCCTCGGTTTTTTTAATGTCACGCCTAACGAATAATAAAGTCTTGCGATGAGACTCATCGTTATTTTTTTAGGTTGCGACAGCTTGGCGACTCCACTGGGGAATATTAGAGAGTCAGGCCTAGAATTAGTCGTGTGTTATCAAAGTCTCGGTTTTGTTGGTTTTATTGGTATTTAATTTTTATTCCCATATTTTTTTTAATAAGGAGAATTTTGAAAATAATAAAATATTTTTAAATATGTTCATACTCATGTGCATGCATTTTATTATTGTTCTCTAGCTATTTAAGGTTGTATATTATAACTGCTTGTCGGTTAATGCGTTACACTATTCTTGAATGTTTTAATTGTTAGGACATTTAGAATAAGGTTTGTAGAATAGGTGGTGACAGGTTTGTTTTGTTTCTCCACACACACTACACGTGCATTTGCATAACATGAATCCTCTACCCGGGTTCCGTCCTTTTAAGTGTAAGTAAAGTAACTAAGCCTTCGTGATTGATCCTCCGTATGGGCTAGTGAAACACTTTCGGAGTATAAAGTACCTAATGCCTTCGTGATAATCCTCCGTACGGGCATAGGAAAATATACTCTAACGAATTGAACCCGCTTTTATCGGGGTGCCTTACTAGCCTTCACCGGCGACAGTGAGGAACAATTCGGGGCCTTAGAACCGATTCACCCTCATATAGTGAACCTAGGCGAAGCCATCCCGAATTTCCGTTAGATATACCGAAAATAGGAACACATGGAGGGACATTTCTAAACTTTTTGTTACCTGTTTTACACTCCGAATAAGTGTGGCAGATCGGGCAACGATGTACGTACATCGCCCGTAATAAATGTGATACTCCGCCTCGAAGGCATCGTGATGCCTAAATAAGCAGATATTGCTGGGGCAGATGTTCATTAGCTGTTTTTTTTTAAATAAAAAAAAATCATTTTTCAAGCATTTTTGCATGTGGCACATTTCATGCATGTGTAAATAGAGCATGTACATTTTTGGTTGTATTATTGATCTCATTCTTTGCAATAAACAGTTGGTAATTTAATTTGATGATTTCATAAAACCGGTAGTGTCACATGAACATTTGCATATTGTACCATAGTAAGATCCACCCTGAAATTCTTTTGAAAATGATGTGATTGGTTTATCAAAAAAAAAAAATATTTGGAGGCAAATCTTGCATAATGAGATTTTTGAATAACCAAGATTTAGGTCCCACCAATTTCGTGTAATCATTGGTTAATTTATTTGTGTCATTTTGACATCGTGTTACAGTCATAACATGCATGATTATTCATTGTAGAATACATTTGTGATATACATGGTCATTCTTTGTATATACCTTTGTGTTAATTCATTTATTTTTGCATGTATCATTTTGACATCATATTATAGTCATAGCATGCATGGTCATTCATTGTAAGATACGTTTATGACATGCACAGTCATTATCTGTATATACCTGGCATTAGATTGCATCCATAGCATACATAGTCATCATAATTTCTCTGTATATGTTCATGCATTAATCATCAGTTTATTCATGCACATAGGAATAGAGCATGTACATTCATAATTGTATTCCTAATCTCATGACATTTTCATTTGCATGAAAGGGATTCGAGATATGAGGAATGAATCGGAGGAACGATTGGGTGCTTTGGAACGCAATCAAGAGGAATATGGACATGAAATCCGAAAGGTGAAGGAACAACTTGCCAAATTGCTGAAAATGGTTGAGGATATGGGTAACAGTAAAGGTGAACTTTCTCAGGGCTTCGCATCATCTTCGGATCAACCAAAACCATTAGGCCCAGAACACATAATCCTTGCTGGATCCTGCGCTTGTCAATGCCACAAAGGTTGTAATCCTGATGAAATTATGGACAAAATCGTGAAAATGATTAAACCTGAGAGCCTGATACCAAAGATAGAAACCTTGGATCCTGTACCATACCTGCAAACTGTTCGAGGTCCAAGCCAGTATCCCCACCCTACCATGGTCCAATCGTCCATTGGGATGACCACTACGGGATTCCTGAATCCCACTCCATCACCAACAACTACCAGTTCATACTATTTCCCTCATCAACCACCTTATCCAGCATCTGGGATAGGAACCTCGAGCTATGTACAACCTCCAAAGGCCCCGTATCCGAATCCATACCCTCACCATGCTGTTCCGCCACATCTCCATGTAAACACTCTGGTTCGGACCTTAGTGCCACCACCAAGTGCCCCAACTCCTAGGCCATGTGTAACTAAGAAACGACCCCAGGATAAGACCCAAATGCCTTTTGATCCCATTCCAATCAGCTACCAAGAGCTCCTCCCTATACTGATCCAAAATCACATGGTTGCCTGTGTCCCATTGAAACCCCTGTTACCACCATATCCAAGGTGGTATAATCCAAATGCAAAATGTGATTATCATTGTGGAATTGTTGGCCATAACATTGAAGACTGTATGGCATTCAAAAAGAAAGTGCAAACTCTTATAAATGCCAAGTGGTTGGATCCCACGACACTGATTGATAGAGGACTAGGAAAGCGTCATTAGGATTGGGAGATTTACATCATTGAGGTGGAAAGACTTTGGTCTTATATGATGTAATAGGATTTCACTTTTTCAGTAGCCGGCTCTTATAGCCTTAGGATGTTAGGAAGAATAAAGTGCTTGTAAGGACAGTCTTAACCACTGTTCAAATTTTGTAAAACATGGTTTATACCATTGTGAATGTTGATATGGGAATGAATTGATTATGTTTCAAATTAATGAGAGGTTGATGATTAAGTTCCTCCGATTCTTATTTCCTCCGTGATATCTCCCCCTTTGCATTTTGCATCCCATCAATTATTTGTCAGGTTGCATTCATGCATTCGTAATCAGCATGATTTTTCTGTATATATCTATGCATTAATTTTCTTATTACATACATCATGATTAGCATTAGGTCACATTCATGACACACATGGTTAGTATGATTTTCTTTGTATATACTCTGTATCAATCATTTATTGTTTGCATGTATCATAATTGACACCATGTTGCATTCATAGAACATATGAACATTCATTGGGAAATATGCTGAAATGCACATGATCAGTCATTGCATATATCCATGTGTTGATTTGTTTATTCTTTGTTTGCAACATGTTGGCATTGTGATTGCATTTATTACATATATGGTCAGCATGTTTCCATTATACATGTCCATACATCATATTGTTTAGGCTTCACATGCATCAAATTGCATTCATGGCTCATTCATCATGACATACATTTTGGGGAAAATAGAATAGAAGTTGGCTTGGCTTTAGGAGTCTTTGAAAGAATTTCCATTTCAAATCAGAAGAAGTACTGAGTACACTTTTAATACAGGCTGGTGCTATGGAGGATGAACATGTTGCCCGAATGGAAAAAATGGAAAGGGAACAGAGAGAATTGCGAGAACAGCTAGCAAAATCTCAAGCAGAATCTAAGGATCAGATGACTAAACTGATGGAGCTAATGTCTGCTGTAATCAAGGAAAAAGGATACACCGAAAACTTTGTCGCCGGAGAAGGGTTAGAGGTACAAAAGGGCCAAGATGAGGTCGCAATAAGTGATGCCCAGAACACTGTTAACCCCGTCAATGTCCTAAACTCAGATGATCCAGCTGAACAGGCAAAGTTGAAAAGGGTTGCAGTAAATGAGGTTGAGTTGGCAGATTCCCAAGGGAAATATCAGTTGTTAGATGAAAGGCTCCGGGCAATAGAAAGAACAGATGTATTCGGGAGTGTGGAGGCGAAAGAACGATGCTTGGTCCTCGATTTAGTCATTCCTCCTAAGTTCAAGATCCCTGACTTTGTGAAATATGACGGGACGACCGATCCATCAGCCCACATCACTATGTTCTGCCGAAAGATGACAAGTCAGATAGATAATGATAAGCTTTTAATTCACTGCTTTCAGGATAGCCTCAGCGGGTCCGCAATTAGGTGGTATAGTCGGTTGAGCAAGGATCAGATTCGCTCTTGGAATGATTTGGCTAGGGATTTTCTAAACCAGTACAAGCATATGACCGATAGGACACTTGATCGTCTCACTTTGCAAAATATGGAGAAAAAAGCTACTGAGAGCTTCAAAGAATATGCACAACGGTGGATGAGCCTGGCTGCCCAAGTACAACCGCCCTTGACACAAAAGGAAATCACTATCCTTTTTGTGAATACACTGCAGGCCCCGTACTATGACAGACTCGTCGGCAATGCTTCGAAGAATTTCGCGGACATGGTAATTTCAGGGGAGATGATTGAGAATGCTATCAAGAGTGGGAAACTTGAAAGAGAAGGAACATCCAATACCGAGAGAAATAAGGCACCAAGAAAGAAAGAGGAAGATGTCCAAACTATGGGAGATTTCATCCCATATTCCCAATTTCCCTCCTACCAATCATGTTACCCTACTGAGGTATCTCCAAGCCTTTATCCTTACCTACCTACCCAAACACCTAATCCTATACCAGCCCTTGCAACAAGGCCTACTTCTAGAAAACGACCGCGAGAAAATCAAGAAAGAATTCCAATCCCCATCCCTGACTTACTGCCATTACTAATAAAGAATCAGTACCTTACCCCGATACCTTTGAAAATAGCTCCGAATCCATCAGCAAGGAGTTATGACCCTGACAGCAAGTGTGATTATCACCTAGGGGTAGTTGGGCATTCAACTGAAAAATGCAGACAACTGAAGGAAAGGATTGAAAGTCTTATCCGTGATGGTATTTTGACACCGGAGCTTATCGATCAATGGAAGGCCACTTAGCCCTAAATCAATTTCTTTCAGGGTTTTAGGGGGAGAATTACTACCTTTGAAGGATGTCAATAGGAGCATTTTTGACGCATGTAGTTTTATACACTGTGATGATGAAAGCACTTGTCTCATGTTAACATCTACATGAATTAAATGAATTTTAAATGCTTTGTGTTTGTTGTGTTTTAAATAAACGTGAATTTACAAAAACAAGCATTAAGGAAGTTTTAATAATGGATAGTCTCAAGAAGATTGATGATCAGTGTTAGAAATGACGCAACACCATCCCCCTCTTTTTTGGGCTTCTCTATACCTAAACCTTGAATCAATAACACTTGAAAGACCTAATGCTTCAAGGAATATGAATGATTTGACTTCATAAAACCATTGTCATCACAGAATAAGCAAAGACTTAGATCTTAGTCTAGGCTATGAACAAAGGAACGAACTTTTTGAAAATTTTCAAATTCCTTGAAAATCAAACAAATGAGACATTCTTTCAAGAATCCAGATTTTGATAATTTGATGTGTGGCAGGATTGTGCTAAAACCATTCATGACCTTTCCCAATAACCACAAAACACTAATTGCCCAAACATCACTTCATCATTGACACCCTGGGGCACAATGATTAAACTAGATTATCCCTTGTCCCAGAGAAAACCTGTTTTTGGGTCATATTTTCCTTGTCTCTTCAAAGAACTCAGATTGAAAACTCAGCCTTTTCAAAATAGATCTAGACTTGCCATGTTCCTCGTTGATACAAATTCGCATGGTTAATCAAATTGGGGCATCATATGTGGAAATGATGGATACATGGTGAATAAGGATGGACTAAACGCATGAATCATTGGGGCATGCGACGAAAAAAACAAAAAAAAAATTGTGATATCATGCATATGAGAATTCGGATGATTCTAAAGTGCAAAATGAAATTCTGAATATCTATGTCCCCTGGGGATTGCTTTTCAATGTGAATATTTGTGCTTGACATGAGAAATGGCCATCTTTCATATCCCTTTCACAAGAAAAAAATTATTATCCATAGTCACCCCTTTTGAGCCAAAAGAATTCTTAACTCTTTGAACCCTGATCAAGGATTACCCTCTACACTGGGGGGCAAATGCGAGGAAAGATCTTTTCAAAGATCATTGAGAAATGAGTGACAGCTCAGGGACAGACACAAAGCAAATGGAGCCCCGAATAAATACGGGCGCACTCTGTCAAAGAAAAAAGAAAAGGAAAAGATGACGAAATGAAAGCCAAGAAAAACAAACAAAAAACACAATAAAAAATGTGTGTGAAAGACATGGCAAATTGAAAGCCAAAAGCAAGGAAGAAAAAGAGCAAAATCAAAAAGAAAGAAATGTCCAAGAAGAGACACATGCTTCAAAGAAAATCCTCTTCAAGAAAGGATCCTTGATCTGATTACCCTCAAACACATATTTTGGGCCTATTTATCCTTTCTTTCTGAACCCTGAGCCATGGCCTACATTACGTGCTTTAAAAGTCCATTTTGATCAAGCATGAATGTTTAATTTGAAGGGTTTTCCTCAGATTTTATCCCATCTCATCAAATTCTCATTTCACTAAGGAAGAATTTAGAATTCTCAAGTGCATGGTAAAAAAAAAAAAAAAAAAAGAGAAAAATTGAAAAGAATGGGACTCTAGGGCGAAAACCCAAAAAAACGGGCGGTCTAGAGTAGAATGGGAATTTTCGATGCCATCGATAATAGTGCCGATACCCCAAAAGAAAAGATCTTATTAAAGGAGTGGTCATCGAGGAACATCTAGGAATTCCTGAACCCCCCAAATTGTCAGCTCTCATTCGGAGGATTGTCTTCAAAAACTGAAACTTTGTTCCCAAGATTAAACTTTCCGGTTTAAACATCCCAGCCAATCTTGATGCTTGACAAAATGCCTTGATATGGAAACTAAAAGAATGTTGAATTTGTTTGGTTCTCAATGAATTCATGATTTATAAAACCTGTTCCATTTGTGAGCCTAGAAGGGATATACATTTTTGTCATGAAGTTTTCCTGGAAAAGCCAGAATCTTGTTATACCAAGCCTTGCCAATCCCAATTGGAAAAACCCAGATTGATACTTAGAGAAATTTCTAACAATGATCATCAGTCTTCAAAAGATTTGTACATCACACATTGTGGGGTTAATATTTTTTGTTCAGAAGTTTTCAAAATGCGAAAACAAATAAAGAGATTTTTTGAAATACCCATTTTGATGTTGGCATGAGACAAGGATTTTTCTAACTCAAAGGTGTAGAACTGCCAGGATAGGTCTTGACTTCCAGATATGAGAAGAAGAAATAGAACCCAGTTCAGATCTCTATTGATGAAAGTTTGAAAAACTATTGGGGCAAAGAGAATAGCCAAAATGAATTGAAGATATACTCTGATTTGAAGAGGAAAAATGAATTTGAAAGGCTAAGCCAAAGTCTAGAAGAACAACCGGGGGCATTTGCATCACTCATGAACACTCATCTCTCTATCAAGCTTTTACATCTGCATAGTGTCGGCAAGCATTTGCATCATTCATGGGTATCTGCATTGGCATTATTCCATAAGCATCTGCATTTTACCTTTACATTTACAATTCTTCATGGAATTCGTATTTGTGTCATCTCAAACAATTGCATCATTTCTAGAATCATTGCATTTTCGTTAATGTGTGGTAATTGTAGTTACACCATTCATAAACCAGTTACATGAACACAATTAGTAGGGGCATCTGCATCATGAAACATGGGCATCAATCCAAGTCATTTACATTTGCATTAAAGACATTTGCACCAGTTTAAGTCATTTCGTATCTTATTCAACAAATGCATTTGCATCAAAAAGCATTCGCATCTTCTCAAAATCTTTAGGTTAATTTTCAACAATTCTTCAGCACCATTCTTAAGACCTCCGGGCATCATTTTTAAAGTCGCATACAGCGCATTTCTTCCAAATTATGGGTAAGACCTCCGGGCACCATTCTTAAGACCTCCGGGCATCATTTTTAAAGTCGCATACAGCACATTTCTTCCAAATCACGGGTAAGGCCTCCGGGCACCATTCTTAAGACCTCCGAGCATCATTTTTAAAGTCGCATACAGCGCATTTCTTCTAAATTATGGGTAAGACCTCCGGGCACCATTCTTAAGACCTCCGGGCATCATTTTTAAAGTCGCATACAGCACATTTCTTCCAAATCACGGGTAAGGCCTCCGGGCACCATTCTTAAGACCTCAGGGCATCATTTTTAAAGTCGCATACAGCGCATTTCTTCCAAATTATAGGTAAGGCCTCCGGGCACCATTCTTAAGACCTCCGGGCATCATTTTTAAAGTCGCATACAGCGCATTTCTTCCAAATCACGGGTAAGGCCTCCGGGCACTATTCTTAAGACCTCCGGGCATCATTTTTAAAGTCGCATACAGCGCATTTTTTTCAAATCACAGGTAAGGCCTCCGGGCACCATTCTTAAGACCTCCGGGCATCATTTTTAAAGTCGCATACAGCGCATAATTTTTCAAATCACAGGTAAGACCTCCGGGCAACATCTTTAAGACCTCCGGGCATAACTTTTTTTCAGGGGTAAGGCCTATGGGCACCATTTTTAAGACCTCCGGGCTTAATTTTTTTCAAATCACAGGTAAGACCTCCGGGCAACATCTTTAAGACCTTCGGGCATAACTTTTTTCAGGGGTAAGACCTCCGGGCACCAATTTTTAAGACCTTCGGGCACCATTTTAAGACCTTCGGGCACCAATTTTAAAGCCCTTCGAGCATAAATTTTTCTTTTGAAAATCGAATTCGTTTCCTTAAGACGAATCGAGCCTTGTTTAGGCAGGGAATTCAATTTAAGGACAAAACCTTCAATTTATTGTTTAAAAAAATAATAATAAAAAAAATGAAAAAAGAGAAAATAAAAAATAGAAAAAAAGGAAAAAAGAAAAAAAAGAAGAAAAAAGAAGAAAAAAGAAGAAAAAAATGAAAAATAGAAAATGAAAAAATGAAAATGAAAAAGAAACCCCTTTCCCTTTTCCTTCACATGTGATGTCATTGACCGTACAAAATTAGTGTCGTTTATCTTTGCCTGATTCCTGATTCTCAGCAATAGCCAAAGAGGGGCAGCTGTAGACACCTAATTTTGTCCGGACCACTAAACAGGTATGTTTTCCTCCCATATTGATGTTTCCGAGTATAAAAAGACTGTTTTCATCCTGCAGGTGGTACTCCGAGACTTAGTTTAAGAGGGCGAGCACAAAAAGTCAAACTTAAAAAAAAGTCAACCCCGAAAAAGTCAAACCCGAAAAAGTCAACCCTAGAAAGTCAACTACTGAAAAAGTTAACCCACTTTCAAAATCAAGATTTTAAGTTCAATTGAAAAATGGAGAAATAATTTTGATAATCCGAGGTCTACATTGAAAGATATGGAGTTCGGAAGTTGGGATTTGGAGATTGAGTAGAAAAGAAACCCTAATCCGAGAAATTTGGGGAAAAGTGCTTAAACGATCAAACTGGTCGGAATTGAAGGTTCCAAATGAAAGATAAGCACTGACTACGGGTAATGGAGAAGTCACTTGCAAGAAAAACCGAAAGAAAAGTCAATCCGGGAGAAAACCGAGAATTAGGGTTTTTAGTGGATTTCGGTGAAATCGGGAAGAATCACAGAAATGGCCCGACTTGTTAAGACCAAAGCCCCCAATGGATGAAGAATGGTTAAAAAGGATGGCCCAAGGCTCAGATTGAAGAAATTCTGAAAATCGGATGTGTTTTGAGCAAAACCGGGTTTCGGAGGTAAAAGGGCAAAATTGGAAAAATTTGGGAAAAATAGCAAATGGACTCCGAAAATTATGGAAAATTTGTCAATCTCATTCTTAAATCATTTGAAGGAGATTGGCGAAAGAAAATCTTGATTCCGAGTTCGTTTGCAAAATGGCCAAATCCCGGGCTTCTTATGCAGTAATTCAAAAAGGAAAATCCCGGAAAAATAGCAAATGGACTCCAAAAATTCTGAAATTTGGCAAATCTCATTTTTAAATTATTTGGAAGAGATTGGCGAAAGAAAATCTTGATTCCGAGTTCATTTGCAAAATGGCCAAATCCCGGGCCTCCTATGCAGTAATTCAAGCCGATAAATCCCGAAAAAATACCAAATGAGCTCCAAAAATTATGAAAACTTCCAGATCACACTTTTTAATTATTTTGAAGAGATTGGTGAAGAAAAATCTTGATTTGGAGCTCGTTTAAAAAATGGTAAAATGTAGGGGCATAAAAGGGCATTTTTGGGAAGAAAAAAATCCAAATAAATAGCAAACGGACTCGGATAATTTTGAAAACTTCCAGAACTCAATATTTTATTATTTTGGAAGTATTAAAAAAAGAAAAATTGAATTTGGAGCCCGTTTGATATTTATTTTGCATCCGGGGGGGCAAAATGGTCGTTTCACCCAAGCAACCGAAAAGGGCTTCTTTGGGCCTTTCAAAAATCAGAGCTGGGCTGGAAAAGAGAAGTGCTGGCCTGCCCAAGCCCAAAGGAAGGAGGAAGCTTAGGATTTTTTCAATCAAGTGATTAAAAATCAATAGTTAAGTTAGAGATTTTCATTTTTGAGCCTAAGTCCCAATCCCACATCCCTTTGTAATGTCAAGCCAAGGAGGTGCTCACCTTATAAATAAGGAGTCTTGGCCTTTGGTTGAGACCACCCACTACCCCTTGTGAGATAGTCTATACACTTGTATTAGGATTATCCGGGTGGTGAGTCATAGTGTTTTTGTTGAGAGGGTTTGTAGCTTAATCCGTTCAAAAGCTACTCTGAGGGTTTGTAGCTTAATCTGTTCAAAAGCTACTCTGAGGGTTTATAGCTTAATCCGTTCAAAAGCTACTTGTGAGAAGGTTTGTGGCTTAATCCGTTCAAAAGCTATCCTGAGGGTTTATAGCTTAATCCGTTCAAAAGCTACTTGGTGAGTTTTCATTTTAAAAATAATGTTTCTTGTTCTTCCTTCATTTCCTTTCTTAAGTATATTTTTCTTACATTTTGTTTTTACAATAAACTCACCATGGCCAAATGGCCTACATTATTTATTTTAAGTTGTTGTTTTTGATTCATTTTACCATATTGTTTATGCTATTTTCTTTATTTTTGATGTTTTAAATATTATGTTATTTCATGTTCTTAAGTTATATTTAATTTGGTTGCTTTGTTTGTTGCCATTTATGTCTTAGATATCATGTTTTTGCATTTTTAATTTTCTGTTTTCATGTTGTTTAAATTTGAGCATGTTTTAGAGTTAGCATATTAAGTGTTTGTGAAAATGCTTGTGTGATTCTTTGCATGATTCTTGTTTTATATCTTAGTGAGCATGTTTTAGATTTGGTATATTAGGTGTTTGTGAAAATGCTTGTGTGATTTTTGTGTTATGACTTAGTTTTTCATGCTAGCATACCAAGTGTTTGTGAAAATGCCATGCTTGTTGGAGCTTGGGGCCATTTGGCTACTCCATGTGTTTTGCATTGTGTGTAGTATTTTTGTCATGCTAGTTGTTAGGTTTTTGCATTTGCATGATATTTGGTTGGATTTTTGAATTAAGCATGCCTTGTGTTTGTGAAAATGCCATGCATGTCTTAGGTCTAGGTTACATTAAATGTCATGCAAGTTCATGTTAGGTCTAGGCCATATTCTTTGTGTCATGCATTTTCCTTACATTTAGGTTTAGATCCATGCATTTCATGCATTATGTTTGCTGCATTGTTTCATGCATTTCATGTTCATGCCACTTGAATAATGACTTGAGCCAATTAATGGTTCAAGGTCATGCTCTCTTGAGCACACTTGTGGAAAATTAAGTTTGTCAAATTGATTATTCTACCTTTGTGATTTTTTTTTTACTTAGCCAATTTTTATTTAACTTTCAAAAAGTCCTAGCTACTGTCTTCAAGTCATTCTATGAGTTTCAAATATTTTTATTTTGGTTTTTAAATGATTTTATCAAAGACAAAAAAAATATGTTGGCAAAGCAGTTTTTTTTTCCACCCAAAACTCGTACATCTCCGATTTTTCTGGGAATTCATCTTTGATCAGAAAATTAAGTCGATTTTTTCCCGTGTATTTTTACATGTCCTGAGTCTCCAATAATTTTTTCAGAATTTTTGGAATTTTTAAAAATATGGTAAAAAATCGTGGATTAAAACTGGACATTGGAGTCAGAATTGATTTTAAAGAAAAACAAAGCAGTTTTTTTTCTCCTCCAAAAACTCGTACATCTCTGGTTTTTCTGGGAATTCATCTTTGATCAGAAAATTAAGTCGATTTTTTTCCGTGTATTTTTACATGTCCTGAGTCTCCAATAATTTTTTCAGAATTTTTGGAATTTTTAAAAATAGGGTAAAAAATCGTGGATTAAAACTGGACAGTGGAGTCAGAATTGAATTTAAAGAAAAACAATTTTCTGTTTTGGTTAATTTACTTAGAGTGGGCTGATTAGGAGGGTTAGCTACTGACTTAGGGTAATTTCTAAGCCTTTTTAAACTCTAAAAATGGTTTTTAAAGTCCCGGGTTAAGGGTAGCCAAGTCCGGATTTTTTTAAACTTAGGAAATTAGAGTCATTTTAAAAATTTTAGCCCAGTTTTTATTTTTAATTCAAGCTTTTCAAAATTGTTTTCAAACAATCACAAAGTATTTTGGTTTTAGAATATTTAATTTGACATATTTTCCTAAGTTAACCGGATATCTTTTTAGATATACGGATTTCCTTAATTAAAGGAAAAAATACATTTCATGCATTGCATTTTTATATTCATGCATTTTATATAATATGTGATTCTTGCCATAATAATTTCTATGTGTCATGACATTTAGGTTGCATTATATTATTTAGATTTTGCTATGTCATTTTATTTATGTCATGCCTATACATATTCATTTCTTTTAAATGTTTTCAAAAAAGATAATGGTTTTCAATAAAAATAAAGATATTCCCGAGTTAAAATAATTCATGAGTTCTCTACCGGGTTTGCTGGAGGGAATATCATCAATTATTATTAATAAAGGAATATCTTTCTTTAAAAAAAAAAAAAAAAGAGAATGATTCGGAAAGTTTTCCAAAACTAATAAAAATTTCTATATTTTGCCACGTTTGTTGGGGAATATAGGAAAATTTTGAATTTATAAATTCCGGATCATTTTCAATAAAAAATGGAATTATTTTTCTTTAAATTGGGAATTAATTTGAAATACTAAATTTAAAACCAACTTTTACCAAGACTTGAGATAACACACGATTAATAAGGTACCGATTTATACGGGCGTTGTGTGGGTGCTAATCCTTCCCCACACGTAACCGACTCCCGAACCCGCTTCTTTGATTTCTCTGGTTTAAAACGCAGACTTGAAATCGGTTTTTAAAATGTTTTAATTAATTTTTAAAATATTTTATAAAATCGATTTTAATAGGTGGCCGATCACACCTAGCTAAAAACGATTGGTGGCGACTCCATGTCTTTTTAGGTCATTTCCAAAACCTTCATTTTTTAGAGGAATTAAGTCGACTTTTCCTCGGTTTTTTTAATGTCACGCCTAACGAATAATAAAGTCTTGCGATGAGACTCATCGTTATTTTTTTTAGGTTGCGACAATGACATTTTTATGTTGTCATGAAAATATCTTAATCTAAGGGACAAGATTGGAGGAGAAAAAGTGCAAAAATCCATCCTATGGTGGAGGGGCCATTCGGCCAAGGCTAAGAGAGGGGGGAATGTTTTAGTTTTCCTTAAGTGCTGAGCATTTGAGAGGGGAGGTCAATACCTAATTGAGAAAAAAAAAGGTTATTGAAAGAAAGGAAGAAAAACTTGTGTTAAGGTAGTCATTCTACCATTGCTACTACATTTTTTCTTTTTCTCCCTCATGCTTTATTTCTTGTTTTCCATGTGATTTCCTACCATTTTTTTTTACAACATTCTTGTTGTTCTTGCTTTTCAAAAAATAAATAACACAATGGTTAGGCTTCATGATAATGGTTAGGGTGGGCTTTGTCCAATATACCAACCATGGAGCTCATCTCCATATTTGTTTCTTACCTTAGTTATTTTTTTATGATTTTGAGATTGAAAAGACTTCATGACCTTGATGAAAATCAAGAGATAATGGTTAGGGGGTTTTGTCCAATGTACCAACCATGGAGCTCATCTCTTTGTTATTTATTTGCTTACTTTAACTTGCTTATTTCTATTATTGTTTATCTTTATGTATATTTATATTCTTGCTAACCATCTTGTTCTTTTGACCAATGTCATATTTTTGCATCTTGGGGCTATTGTTATATAGTTTAGGCCATTTCCATTTTTCATATCATCTTCCATAGCATTTAGTTAGGTCATTTTACATGACACTTCTCACAACACTTTGGTTCCTAGGCCATTCGGCCATATGTGTTTTCTTTTAGCTTTAGGCCATTTTTATATGCCATGTTATTTTTCCATGACATTTAGACATTAGGCCATTTTCATATGCCATGTCATTTCACATGTCACTTAGCTTTAGGCCATTTTTATTATTCCATGTCATTTAAGTTTAGGTCATTTTATTATTCTTTATCATTTTACATGTCATTTAGCTTTAGGCCATTTTCAAATGCCATGTTATTTTTCCACGTCATTTAGACATTAGGCCATTTTCATATGCCATGTCATTTCACATGTCATTTAGCTTTAGGCCATTTTTATTATTCCATGTCATTTTACATGTCATTTAAGCATTAGGCTATTTTCATATGCCATGTTGTTGTTCCATGACATTTAGACTTTAGGCCATTTTCATATGCCATGTCATTTCCCATGTCATTTAGGCACTAGGCCATTTTCATTATTTTTAATGTCATTTTCCATGTCATTTAGAGACTAGTTCACGCATGTTAAGTTAGAATAGCATTTATTGCCATGCAAACTCATGCTAGGCATTTAGGTTATTTATGCCATGCATTTTTCATATCACTTAGGCTTTAAACCATACATTTCATGCATTCACTTTGCTGTATTTTCATGCATTTCATGTCATGCCACATGATTTATGACTTAGGCCAATCAATGGCTCAAAGTCAAGCTCACTTGAGCATACTTGTGGAAAATTAAAGGGTTGTCAAATTGATTATTCTACCTTTATGATTTTTTTACTTAGCCAATTTTTGTCTAACTTTTTAAAAGGATTAGCTACTGTTTTTGGGTCTTTAGGAGAGTTTCTAACATTTTTACTTTGATTTTTAAATGATTTTATCAAAGGCAAAAAAATGTGTTTTGGCAAAACAGTTTTTCATCAAGTACTCGTACTTTCTCGATTTTTTTGGGTAGTCATCTTTAATCAGAAAATTAAGCCAATTTTTTTTCTCGTGTAGGTTTACATGTTCTAAGTCTCTAGTATTTCTTTTAGATGTTTTTGAATTTTTAAAAATAGGCTAAAAAATCATGTGTCAAAATTGGACAGTAGAGGCAGATTTGAATTCAAAAGAAAAATAATTGTTGAATTTGGCTAAGACATTAGAGGGGTGTTGGTTAGAAGCATTAGCTACTGTCTTAGGATAGTTTCTAAGTATTTTTAAACTTTAAAAATGATTTTATAAATCTCGGGTTAAGGGTGGTCAAGTCCGGGATTTTAAACTTAGGAAATTAGAGCCATTTTCAAAGGTTTTGGCTAAGGTTTTAATATTTATTCAAGTCTCTTAAATTGTTTTCAAACAAATCATAAAGCATTTTGATTTTTGAAGATTCAATTTGATATATTTTCATAAGGTAGCCGGATATCTTTTTAGATATACGGATTTCCTTATTTAGAGCAAAAAATACATTTTCATGCATTGCACTTTCCATGTTCATGCATTTTATTTAATATGTGATTTTTGCTATGGTATTATTATTATTTTGATTCACTTTTTATGATGATTATTGTTTGTTATATGGTCTTGAATATTTCATGTTATCATATGCTTTTTATTTAGTCATTTATTCTTGTCACATCATTTAGCATATATTATATTCATGCATTATTATTTTTATCTTTATGCATATTCCATGATAGCATTATTTTATGTTTCATGTCATTTCATGTCACTTAGATCATATTCCATGTCATTTAGGTTATATTATTTAGAATATGCCATGTCAATTAAAATATGCCATATCATTTAAAATTGCCATGTCATTTAAATCATTTTATTTCATTTAGAATATACCATGATACTTAGGATTTTTCATTTCATCTAGAATATACTATGCCTTTTAAATTATACCATATCATTTAGGTTGCATTATATTATATACACTTTGCTATGTCATTTTATGTATGTCACACATGTTCATATTCATATTTTTTAAAAAAATATTTTGAAAAAGATAATGATTTTCAATAAAATAAAGATATTTCTGAGTTAAAATAATTCATGAGTTCTCTGTCGGGTTTGCTAGGAAGGACATCATCAATTATCATTAATAACGGAATATCTTCTTTAAAACGAGAATGATTCGGAAAATTTTCCAAATAAATAAATTTTTTTTATATTTTGCCACGTTTGTCGGAAAATATAGGAAAATTTTGAATTAATAAATTTCGGATTATTTTCAATTAAAAATTGAATTATTTTTCTTAAAATTGGGAATTAATTTGAAATATTAAATTTAAAACCGACTTTTTATCGAGACTTGAGATAACACACGATTAACAAGGTACCGTTTTATACGGGCGTTATGAGGGTGCTAATCCATCCCCGCACGTAACCGAGTCCCGAACCCGCTTCTTTGATTTCTTTGGTTTAAAACGCGGACTTGAAATTGGTTTTAAAAATGTTTTAATTAATTTTAAAATATTTTACAAAATCGGTTTTAATAGGTGGCCGATCACATCTAGCCAAAAAAGATTGGTGGCGACTCCATGTCTTTTTTCGAGGTCATTTTCAAAACCTTCGTTTTTCTAAAGGAATTAAGTCGATTTTTCCTCTGGTTTTTTTAATGTCACGCCTAATGAGTAATAAAGTCTTGCGATGAGACTTTGTTTTGTTTAGGTTGCGACAGCTTGGCGACTCCGCTGGGGACATTAAGAGAGTCAGGCCTAGAATTAGTCGTGTGTTATCAAAGTCTCGATTTTGTCGGGTTTAATTGATATTTAATTTTAATTCCCATTTTTTTTTAAAAATAAGGAGAATTTCAAAAATAATAAAATGCTCTTAAATATGTCCATATTCATGTGCATACATATTATAATTGTTCTCTGGTTATTTTGGTGCATATATTCATTTATTGTTTAATTGATGATTTATGTTGTCTAATCTTGTTGGGGCATTTAGAATCAGGGTTGTAGAAAAGGTGGTGAAAGGTTTGTTGTGCCTCCTCACACACATTGCACTCGTATTTGCATATCATGAGCCCTACACCCGGGTTCCGTCCCTTTAAGTGGAAGTAAAGTAGCTACACTCCCGTGATTAACAATCCGCATGGGTTAGCAAAATACTTCCAGAGTATAAATTACATAAGCTCCTGTGATTAACAATCCGCCTGGGCTAGGGAAATATATTCTAACGAATTGAACCCGCTTTTATCGGGGTGCCTTATTAGCCTTCACAGGCGACAGTGAGGAACAATTCAGAGCCTTTTTAGAACTTCATTCACCCACATATTGTGAACCATAGAGCCAAAATAGGCGAAGTTCTACCAGATTTTTGATAGAATTACCGAAGTTAGGGAAACATGGAAGGACTTCTAACCTCTTATTACCTATGTTACATCCCGAATAAATTTTGCAAATCGGGCAGTGATAGACGCACATCGTTTTGCCCACCATAGATTCAAAATTCCGTCCCCAAAGGCTTCGTAATGCCGAATTTTCATTGGGACATTTGTTGTATTATTTTGTTATTATTTGATTTCTTCACCTCTACAGACTTGTTTCTTTTTCATGCATTTTTTTGTCATCATAATGCATAGGAAAAATTATTGGCCTCGAGATAATCTTCAACCAAGAGGGTTTTCATGGAAGGTCAGGCTAGTTCGATAGTGGAAGAGCATGCAGGGGTGCGGTAGTGTTCGGAGTTAGATCAAGGAAGAGATATGGATTGTTTAAAGGAGGGATATATATCAGCATTGCCAGAACGGGAAGATTTAGTTTATCGGCAAAATGATCTCCGAGGGTTGATGGATATTTGGAATCAATGGGATGTGTCAGAAAAGAGGATTTTCACTCAGATATGGAGACATAGCATTGTTGATGCCGGTTAAGATTAACAGTGAGTTGATTCGGGCTATGGTACATTTATGGAATCCGGCTTACCGATGTTTCACCTTCAACAAGGAAGACATGACACCGACCATATAGGAATATTCAGCTTTGTTGCGTATTGAGGATACCATCCCAGATCGGATTTATTTGAAGGATTCAAAGACATTAGGGTTTAAGAAGAAGTTAGCTCAGATTGTGTGAATGGATATTAAATGGGTCGATGATCATGTGGTTAAGAAAGGGAAAAGTTAGTGTATTCCTTAGGATGCCCTCCAATCTTTGATCCGAAGTCACCCGAACAGAGAGACTGCTTGGGATATTTTTGCTTTAGCTGTATATGGTTTGGTTATTTTCCCGGGGATACTGGGACGTGTCGAGTTGACCATAGTTGACCTTTTTGAGAAGTTAAGACACAAGATAGATTCATCTCCAGCCATCCTAGCAGAAACTATTCGATCTTTAAACTTTTGCAAAAGGGAAGGAAAAGGAAGATTCAGGGGATGTATGCAGCTTCTCTATGTTTGGATTCAGAGTCATTTTTGGAAAAGGGAAGATATCTCTTTCAAACCATACTTGAAAACCCTAGTACCAATCAATGAATTCCTTAAAATAGATTGGCCCGAAGATAGAAATGAAGAGCAGTGGATCAACCTGTTTCGAAATCTTAAAGGTGAAATGATAACTTGGAAAGCTCTATGGATGATCCCTATGTCGATATTATACAAATGCGGAGACAAGTCAGGGGTTCCACTACTCGGGGTTTGGGGAGCCGTGAGCTACACACCTTTATTGGTGCAAAGACAGGTTGAATCTCAGTAGTTCACACCCGCGACTCATGGACTGGGTCTATTAGAGTTCACCTATGGAGAAGAAGGTTACTCGGGAAAGGTGCAGGGAATAATTGAAGCATGGAAAAAGACCCTTTAGATAAAGGTAGCCAGATATGCTGACATCGTCACACCCGACTACCTAGCATGGAGAGAAAGAAGGATTAATGATAGGTTGTTGGCATCTAAAGGGGAAGAAGTTCAGTTCTTGAGTTCGCCATCGAAAGGAAGTGCCATTAGAGTTAGAAATTGCAAGGGAAGAATTCGAAAAAGAAAAGGCCCAAATGAGCAAAGAGATTGCCCAGCTACAAGAAGAGCTTGAGGACATGAAAAATAGGGAATCAGCTCGAGAAAGAGAAAAGGAAAAGATCAAGAGAGAAAGGGACACTGCTAAGGGCGATCTTCAGGAATTACACTTGGAGAACAAGAGGTACCGCTTCAAGCTCAGATTTGAGGGGACCCTCAAGACTTTCAAGGAATGGGAGCAAGAGGTCAAAAACCTCAAGAAGGAGAATAACTATTGGAAAGAGAGAGCGAAACATGAGGAAGCCCGAGCCAGTCAATTGGAGAAGCAAGCTAAGGAAAACTTACACGGTGATGCTTCTGCTGACATGTCAAAGGACCGTGAACAAGTAGGGGTCAGATTGAAGAGCAAGGCAATCAAAAGGAGACTGTGAAGGAAAGTCCAAGATCAGAGGGAGTTACTATAGGACTAATATTTTGTAACAGCACTTTGAAAGGCAAATTATGGACTTGTCTTAGGCAGCGATCTTTTTATTCTATCTTTGATGTATTTAATTCCAGGAAATTAATGAAAGATCGTTTGGTTGGAATTATCTCGGGGCCAATACTTTCAAATGCATACATATTTTTATCATTCACTTATTTTGTCCTTTATATATTTTGTTCGTTCATTCATACATTTATTCATAGTTATAATTATTCATTCATTTATTCTGCATATTATTCATTCATACTCATATACTTAGTCATTCATCTATTTGTCCATTCATTTATTCTTTATAATTATTCATTTGTTCATTCATTAAACATTTAGTCATTCATTCATTCATTCATTTTTTATAAAACATTAAAAAAATTATGTCAATAATTTCTAATTCATGATTTTCAAAACTAAAGGTACAATTGGTCGCACTCAGAAAAAATCAAAATTTTGACACTCTTACAATACTCGATCTCAAGCCAGAGCTATGGAGAATGATTAGCTTGCTAGAATTGAAAGAATAGAAAAAACTCAAAGGGAACTGCAGGAACAGTTGGCTAAGTCTCAGGAGGAGTCACGGGAACAGATGACTAAACTCATGGAAATGATGAGTGCCATGATGAAACAAAAAGGGCCGGGGGAGAATTCGGTCACCGAGAAAAGGATGGTAAATGAAGAGGATTAACCTGAAAACATACAGCAAAAGGGCCAAGAGCTACCAATTGGGGCAGCCTCCTATGTTTGTATCCAGCCAGCTACTGAGGCACAAAATTTTTGTCCTGGAAAGGTTAATATTGGGGTTGACCCAATGGATGTTAATGTTCCAGACTTTGAGGAACTAGCTGAAAAGGAAAAGGCAAAGATGACTGAGCGAAGAGGGTTGAAATTGCAGAATCCCAGAAAAAATATCAACTGCTGGAGGAGAGGCTGAGGGCCGTTGAAGGGGCGGAGTTATTTGGCAGTCTAGATGCCAAAGAGATGAGTTTAGTACATGATCTAGTAATTCCCCCAAAGTTCAAAGTACCAGACTTTGAGAAATATAATGGGACTACCAACCCATCAGCACATCTGACCATGTACTGCAAAAAAATGATGGGGCATGATGATAACAAAAAACTTCTTATCCATATCCATTGCCCGATCATGCTAAGAAATGGGAAAATGCAGTATTAACAGGGGAAGAGAGAAGGTTGAAAAGGCATGTCAGTGAAGTCAAGACTTGAATGATAAAAGTGTGGGTCGAAATGGTAAAAGCAGGAAAGGTGGAGGATAGTGACAGTTTAAAATGGTTGCAAACAAGGTGGAGAATTGGTGCCCATTCCATGGATGTAAAGGTCATATCATACAAGAATGTGGAATTTTTTTGGCTAAAGTCCAAAAGATGATGGATGAGGGGGAAGCCCAGTTTTACGAAGAAATAGA
Organism: Fremontodendron californicum; assembly: GCA_030761205.1. NCBI lineage: Eukaryota > Viridiplantae > Streptophyta > Magnoliopsida > Malvales > Malvaceae > Fremontodendron > Fremontodendron californicum. The sequence continues at coordinate 11,213,507 of JAULJL010000037.1, forward strand.
GGAGGAAGTAGAGGTTATTGAGAATACAGCTGGCTACGGGATAGGAAGACCTTTGATCATCTTTTACGATGAACCAGAGAAGACTACTCCAGTTGTTGAGGAAATCGCACCTAAGCTAATCATAGATTTGCCTGCTTCCTTTCCGTACAAGGAAAACAAAGCTGCACCATGATAATATGACTGTAGCATGGTTATGCCAGGGTCTTTGAATCAGCAAGATATCACAGGTGTGGGGCACTTAATACGAAGTGGAAGGTGTTATGCTCCTAAGGCTGTTGAACAAGGATTAACAGGAAAAAATGGAGGAATGGAAAAAGGGAAGAAAGCAGTTGAACCAATCCATATTGAGATGGATTTGTCAAAAGAAGTAGAAAGGGGGTTAGCCTAGGTGAACAGGATAAAAGAGCCGGTGAACGAGAAGGAGGCTTGCGAGTTTTTAAAATTCATAAAGCATAGTGAGTATAATGTGGTTCAGCAATTACAATGCCAACCAGCAAGAATCTCTATCTTATCTTTGCTATTGAACTCGGAGCCACATAGAAATGCCCTGTTGAGAGTGTTGAATCAAGCATATATGGCTAACAACATATCGGTAGAAAAATTATACAGGCTGGTGGGAAATATTGCGGCCGACGACCATATATATTTCAGTTATGATGAAATACCACCCAATGGTATTGGGTCAACAAAGCCTCTTCACAAAACAACCACTTGCAAGGGGCATATATTACCAAGGGTGCTTCTGGATAATAGTTCTTCATTAAACGTAATGCCCTTGGCAACCTTGTCTAAGTTGCCAGTTGATATTTTTTATATGCTGCCAAGTTGCACGGTGGTCAGAGCTTTTGATGGTACCATGAGAGATGTAATGGGAACTATTGAGGTTTCTCTGAAGATAGGCCCATGCACCTATACGGTGAACTTTTAGGTCATGGATATTAATCTGTCCTATAATTGCTTGTTGGGAAGGCCGTGGATACATTCAGCAGGGGCTGTACCCTCATCTCTCCATCAAAAGCTAAAATTTGTGATGGAGGGGCGTTTGGTCACTGTATCAGAAGAAGAGGACATAATAGCCTCTGCATCTACTAAATCTCCTTATGTTGAACCCAATAAAGATGCCGTAGAATGTTCCTTTCGATCTTTGGAGTATGTAAATACGGTTTTCGTTGCTGAAGGACGAAAAATTCCAAAACCAAGGTTGTCCAAGAACACAAGGTTAGGAGTAAGAACTACCGTGGGAAGAGGCTGCAGGGCTGGAAAAGGTCTCAAAAAATATCTTCAAGGAATGGCCCGAGCAATGGAAGTAGTGGGAAAGAAGGACTGGTTTGGCCTAGGGTACCTTTCGAAGGCCCATGAGAAAAGGAAACAAGTTGAAAAGAACCGACAAAGAAGGATGGCTCGTCTTGCGGGTATGGATATTGAGTGGGAGCCTATGACTTTCCCACCAATCCTTCACAGCTTCCGCTCGGTCGATTTTCTATTTGAAGAAAAGAATTCAGATGATGTACTTATAATGATTGAGCAAGCTTTCGAGAGATTCCAGATGAATAGGGATGAGTAGATACATGATATGGAGATTTGCATGACCAGGGAGGAAAGAATTGAAAGTGAGAATGCTAACTGGATGGTGCGACTTTGTCCACCAGGATATAGACTGACCAATTGGAGTGCAATCGAGCTGCCCATAGTTTTTAGGTCTATTCCAACGTAATGCTTTTAAACAAATCTTAAATATCTTTGCCGGAAGATATTAAGAATTTCTTTTGTAATGGGCTTTTGTCTAAAAAAATTCATTCAATAAATAACAAACACAATGCATTTCCTTCATACTGATGTGTCCATATTCTTTCACTTATGCTATTTATTTTTCTTTCATTGTATATATGTTTTCCTATATTGTTTCTTCTTCACCTATTTATAGGTGTACGAATACGGAATATGAGGACCTTCCTGTCAGTAATTCTGAAATTGATTTTGAAAGACCCATTTGCAAGGGTGATTTTGAGGCCGACGAAGATACTGAGGATTATGGTCTACCTCCGGACTTATTAAGGAAAATAAACAAAAGGAAAAACAAGTACTTCCTCATCAGGAGCTATTAGAAATGATAAATTGGGAAATGGTGAAGAGATAAAGGAGGTTAAAATTGGGAATACATTGTCATCATCAATAAAAGGTGAATTGATAGCCTTGCTCCGAGAATATGTAGATGTATTTGCATGGTCGTACCAAGACATAACAGGTCTGGATCCAGATATTGTTGTTCATAAGCTCCCTTTAAGGCCAGAATGCAAGCCAATTCAGCAAAAGTTGAGAAGAATGAGATCGGACATGCTGTTAATGGTAAAAGATAAGGTGAAGAAGTAGTTTGATGCTGGATTCTTAGAGGTGGAAAAATATCTGGAATGGGTGGCAAATATTGTTCCAATACCAAAGAAGGATGGCAAGGTGCGGATGTGCATTGATTACTGAGATCTGAACAAAGCCAGTCCCAAAGATAATCTCCTTTACCTCACATTGATACTTTGGTGGATAATACGGCTAAGAGTTCTTTGTTTTCTCTCATGGATGGATTCTCGGGATATAATCAGATTAAGATGGCAGCGAAAGATATGGAGAAAACCATATTTGTTACAATATTGGGAACATTCTGCTACAAGGTAATGCCGTTTGGGTTGAAAAATGCTGGGGCAACATATCAGAGGGCCATGGTGAGCTTATTTCATTACATGATGCATAAGGGAATTGAGGTCTATGTTGATGATATGATTGCAAAGTCACAAGGAGAAGAGGAGCATATTGCAAATCTTAGGAAACTCTTTGAAAGACTAAGAAAGTTTCAACTCAAGCTAAACCCGACAAAATGCACTTTTGGAGTCACTTCGGGGAAATTATTGGGTTTTGTTGTTAGCAAAAGGAGAATTGAGATTGATCTGGATAAAGTGAAGGCCATCCAGAATTTGCCACCTCTACGTACTCAAAAAGTAGTAAGAGGTTTTCTGGGGAGATTGAATTACATTGCTCGGTTTATTTCTCAATTAACCGACAAATGTGATCTAATATTTAAGCTACTTCAAAAACGTGATCCAGGAGAGTGGGATGAAGGGTGTCAGATTGCTTTTGAAAAGGTTAAGCATTATCTATTAAACCCACCAGTATTAATGCCACATGTTCTGGATAAACCAATGATACTGTATTTATCAGTATTTGAGAGATCCATGGGTTGTGTCTTTGGGACATGATGAGACTGGGAAGAAAGAACAAGCAATTTACTACCTCATCAAGAAATTCACAGATTATAAGTTGAAATATTCGTCGGTAGAAAAGCTGTGCTGTGCCTTAGCTTGGACTGCTCGGAGGCTCAGACAATACATGTTGTACCATACGATGTGGTTGATCGCCAAGCTAGATCCAATCAAGTACATGTTGGAAGCACCTTCTTTGTTAGGGAGGATGGCAAGATGGCAGGTTTTGTTGTCAGAATACGACATTGTATATGTGAGTCAAAAAGCTATCAAGGGCAGTGCAGTGGCTGAATTTTTAGCAAGTCGGGCAGTGGAAGATTATGAGCCGTTGAACTTTGATTTCCATATGAAGATTTGATATATGTTTCGCAAGCGGATGAGGTTCCCTTGAAGAAGAAAATATGGAAAATGTACTTGATGGGGCATCTAATGCCATGGGGCACGGAATCGGTGCAGTGCTCATATCCCCAGAAGCACATTATTATCCTTTCACTGCCAGATTAGATTTTGATTGTACAAACAATATTGTAGAATATGAGGCATGTACAATGGGCCTTCATGCTGCCGTAGACAGAAAGATCAAAAAACTGGAGGTTTTCGGAGATTTAGCCCTAGTGATATACTAGTTACGTGGAGAATGGGAAACCCGAGATACAAAATTAATCTGATACCGAGAACTCATACTGAGTTTATTGGAGGAGTTTGAAGAAGTGACTTTCAATTACTTCCCTCGAGAAGAAAATCGAATGGCGGATGCTCTGGCTACTTTGTCATCAATGTTTAAAGTGAATGAAGGGACTAAAGTTGTGCCGATCAAGATGAGCATATATGAATCTCCTGCCCACTGCTCGAGTATCGAAGAAGAAGCAGATGGTCTCCCTTGGTATAACGACATTTTGCAGAACATCAAGAATCAACTGTATCCAGAATAAGCAATAAAAAGCGACAAAAGGACTCTGAGAAGGCTATCTATGGGTTTTGTTCTAGATAATGAGATTCTTTACAAGAAAGGGAAATACCAAGTCTTATTGAGATGTGTTGGGTCTGCCGAGCTCGGAGAATCATAGAGGAAGTCCATGAAGGGATATGTGGCACCCATGCCAATAGTCATATGCTTGCTAAGCAGATTATGAAGGCAGGGTATTATTGGCTGACAATGGAAGGAGATTGTATCAGTTTTTCTCGGAAGTGCCATAAATGCCAGATACATGCAGATAAGATTCATGTGCCGCCATTGCCATTTGCATGTCATGACCGCACCATGGCCGTTTTTAATGTGGTGAATGGATATGATTGGGAATATTACCCTGAAAGCTTCAAATGGACATCGTTTTATCCTGGTGGCCATAGATTATTTCATAAAGTGGGTAGAAGCTGCTTCCTACGCGAATGTAACAAAGTCAGTGGTATGCAGATTTGTTAAGAAGGAAATCATATGCCGATATGGATTGCCAGCAAGAATTATTTCAGATAATGCTCTCAATCTGAACAATAAGATGATGAGAGAGATGTGTACTCAGTTCAAGATCACGCACCACAATTCGGCACCTTATCGTCCGAAAATGAATGGGGCAGTAGGAGCAGCCAACAAAAACATCAAGAAGATTGTCGAGAAGATGACTGATGTGTACAAGGATTGGCATGAGATCTTGCCTTTTGCTCTTCACGCATATCGCACTTTGGTTCGCACATCTACAGGGGTAACGCCATTTTCTTTGGTATATGGTATGGAAACAGTGTTACCTATTGAAGTTGAGATTCCTTCACTTCGTGTTTTGATGGAGGTTGGCCTAGAAGAGGCAGAATTGGTTAGAGCTCGTTATGAACAGCTGAATCTCATCGAGTAGAAAAGATTGAAGGCAAATTGTCATGGGCAATTGTATCAAAAAAGGATGATTCGAGCCTACAACAAGAAGGTTCATCCCAGACAGTTTCGAGAAGGGGAGTTAGTACTGAGGAAAATTTTCCCTATAGTGAAGGATCTGCGAGAAAAATGGGCCCCAAATTGGGAAGGACCCTATATAGTAAAAAGAGCTTTTCCTGGAGGAGCATTGATTCTAACTCGAATGGATGGGGATGGTTTTAGAAATCCCGTGAATGCTGATGAATTGAAGAAGTATTACGCTTGAAGAAAAAAAAAGTGTGATGTTATACACATGGGAATTCGAATGATTCCAAGTGTAAAAATGGAAATTCTATACATCTACCTCCCCTGAGAATTGCTTTTCAAAGAGAATGTTCATGCTTGATATGATAAATGGCCATCTTTCATATTCCCTTCACTAAGAAGAAATTATCCTTAGTCACCCCTTTGAACCTTAGGAATTATTTCTTTCGTTGAACCCTGATCAAGGATCACCCTCTACACTGGAGACCAAATACGAGGAAAAATAATCAAAATCATGGCAAAAAAAAGAGCCATTGGAAAATATGAAATCAAAGAATGGCAAATGAAAGTCAGCAATGAAAGAAAAGAGATTAAATAAAAAAAAAAAAAAAAAGTCCAAAAAAAAAAAGAGACAAATGTTTCAAGAATGAATTCTCCTCAGGAAATGATCCTTGATCCAATCACCCGTAAACACATTTTGGGCCTCTTTATCCTTTCCTTCTAAACCCGAACCTTGGCCTATATTACGTGCTTTAAAAGTCCATTTTGATCAAGCATGGATATTTAATTTGGAAGGTTTTTCTAAGAATTCATCCTATCTTTTGAATTGACATTTTTACCTTGGAAGCATTTAGAATTCTCAGATGCATGGTACAATAAAAAAAAAGTACTGATACCGAAGGAGAGGTTTAAGCCGAAAACCCGCAAAGGGCGACTTAATACCGAATGAGGGACACCTGAGTTGAAAACCCACAAAGGGCGGCTCAAGTACTGATTAAGGTTTGAATTAATGCTCCGTGGAAAGGGGGAGAAAGTATTCAAAAATCAGAGAAAATGGGAACAACTCAGTCTAATGTAACTACGGAAGCCGAGGGATTACCCAAGTAAATTGCTCGTTCAAGAGAAATTTCAGATGATTTGAAAAAGTAGGGGTCCAAGATATTTCGCATCCGGGGCATCTACAACCTATAACTTTACATTTGTTTCTTATACCCTTGATATCCACTTTTATCATTTTAAAATATTTTGTTGCAATAAATTTTTGTTACCCTTTTATGATAGTTGCTTGTTTCATACTTTCTTTCATACATTTTGTTTGTTATTAAATTGAATGATGATTAGTAAACATAAAAATCTTTAAATAGAGGGATTTTAAAAGTATTACTAAGGAATAGATTTAAATCTTAGAAAAGGGTTTGGAAACCACTAATCTTGATGGAAAATTCACCAACTAAAGGAAAATAGTGAATGTGTTGGAGACTCCGTCATGAAGTCAGAAATTTATGAATTTCAGCGAAGTCAGAAGCAGGGAATGTTTGACAATTTATCTTGAGTAAAGGGTTCCTTAAGTGCGGCATCAGTGAACAATTGAAGACTCCGTCATGAAGTCATATAATCTATGAACCTCAAATAAACCATGGATTAGAAATCATGACACAATCATTTGATTGCATTCATCCTTAGGAAGCATACAAGCATTTGCAAAGCATGTCATTCTTATCATTGCATTTAGCTAACACTGCAGGAATTAGGAAAACTTTGGCTTCCCCAAATCGAATTCATTTTGCTTTATCAAATGAGTCGAGCCCCGAGACCATCGTCGAGGTATTTCCTTTTGTTTTAAATCGAATTCATTCTGTTTTATCAAATGAGCTGAGCCCTGAGACCATCGTCGAGGTATTTCCTTTTGTTTTAAATCAAATTCACTATGTTTTATCAAATTAGTCGAGCCCCGAGACCATAATCGAGATATTTCCTTTTGTTTTAAATCGAATTCATTCTGTTTTATCAAATGAGTCGAGCCCCGAGACCATCGTAGAGGTATTTCCTTTTGTTTTTAATCAAATTCATTCTGTTTTATCAAATGAGTCGAGCCCCGAGACCATCGTCGAGATATTTTCTTATGTTTTAAATTGAATTCATTCTGTTTTATCAAATGAGTCGAGCCCCGAGACCATCGTTGAGGTATTTCCTTTTGTTTTAAATCGAATTCATTCTGTTTTATCAAATGAGTCGAGCCCCGAGACCATCGTCGAGGTATTTCCTTTTGTTTTAAAATCGAATTCATTCTGTTTTATCAAATGAGTCGAGCCTCAAGATCACCGTTGAGGTATTTCCTTTTATTTTAAATCGAATTCATTCTGTTTTATCAAATGAGTCAAGCCTTGAGACCGTCGTCAAGGTATTTTCATCATGGGTAAGGCCTCCGGGCACCATTTTTAAGACCTCTGGGTATAATTTTTCAAATCACTGGGTAAGACCTCCGGGCACCATTCTTAAGACCTTAGGGCACAATTTTCTTCTTGCAAATTGAACTTGTTTCCTTAAGACGGGTCGAGCCTTGATTAGTCAGGAACTCAATTTAAGGACAAAATCTTCAATTTTCAGCTTTTTCAACAACAACAAAAAAATGATGAAAAAAAAGATAAATGAAAAAATGATGAATGAAAACCCCTTTCCCTTTCCTTCACATGTGATTTCACTAACTAGACAAAATTAGTGTTTGTTTATATTTGCCTAATTCCTGATTCTCAGCAATAGCCAAAGAGGGGCAGCTGTAGACGCCTAATTTTGTCTGGACCACTAAATCAGGTATATTTTCTTCCTAAATTGATGATTCAAAATGCAAAAAGGCTTTTCTCACCCTGCAGGTGGTACTCCGAGACTCAGTCTAAAAAAGTAGACAGAAAAAGTCAAACTCGAAAAAAGTCAACTTGAAAAAAGTCAACCCAAAAAGTCAACCCCAGAAAAGTCAACCCTAAAAAGTCAACTACTAAAAAAGTCAACCCATTTTCAAAATCAAGATTTGAAGTTCAATTGAAAGATGGTGAAATAATTTTGATAATCCGAGGTCTACACTGAAAGATATGGAGTTCGAAAGTTGGGTTACAGAATCTCACTAGAAAAGAAACCCTACTTCGGAAAATTTGGGGAAAAGTGCTTGAACGATCAAATTGGTCGATATTGAAGGTCCCAAATGAAAGGTAAGCACTGACTACGGGTAATGGAGAAGCTACTTGGAAAAAAAACTGAAAGAAAAGTCGATTGGGAAGAAAACCGAGAATTAGGATTTTTGGTGGATTTCGGTGAAATTTGGAAGAATTACATAAATGAACCGATTTAGTAAGACTAAAGCCCATAATTGATGAGGAGCGATTAAAAAAGGATAGACCAGGGCTCAGTTTTAAGAAAATCTGAGAATTGGACTTGTTTTGAGCAAAATCGGGCTTTGGAGGCAAAAGGGCAAAATTGGAAAATTTGGGAAAAATAGCAAATGAACTCCAAAAATTCTGAATATTTTCAGATCTCATTCTTAAATCATTTCAAAGATATTGGCGAAGAAAATCTTGATTCGGAATTCGTTTGCAAAATAGCCAAATCCCGGGTCCACTATGCAAAAATTCAAAAGGATAAATCCCAGAAAATAGTAAATGAGCTCCAAAAATTCTGAAAATTTTTAGATCTCATTCTTAAATTATTTGGAATAGATTGGAAAAATAATATCCGAATTCGGAGTTCGTTTGTAAAATGGGCAAAACTCGAGTCCTCTATGCAGAAATTCAAGTAGATAAATCCCGAAAAAATAGCAAATGAGCTCCAAAAATATTGAAAACTTCCAGATCAGACTTTTAAGTTATTTGGAAGAGATTGGTGAAGAAAAATCCGGATTCAGAGCTCGTTTACAAAATGACAAAAGTTCGGGTGCATTAAGGGGCAATTTTGGAAACGAATCCGAAATAAATAGCAAATAGACTCATAAAATTTTGAAAACTTCCAGAATTCAAATTTTTATTATTTCAAAAGTATTGAAAAAATAAAATTTGAATTTGGAGTCCGTTTGCTATTTATTTAGGTTCGGGGGTCAAAAAGGTCATTTTATCGAAGAAACCAAAAAGGGCAAATTTATAATTAAAAAAAAATATGAAAGAAGAAGGAATTGCTGGGATTTTACCTCCTTTGATCAGCCAGCATAGAGAAGAATAAGGAAGCTTGATCAATTTAATTCCTTAGTCAATATCAAGCTCACATGCTACCACTAGTACCTTGCAAATGGTCCCCCCTTCATCCAATGGCTTAGGTGCCTTGTAGAAAAGTTGAATGCACCATCCAATGGCCAAGTTTAAATGCCAAGATGAAATTTTTATTTGTCATGAAAGAACCCTCATCTAATGGCCAAGAATGGAAGAAAAAAGATGAGCACAATTCATCCAAAGATAGGTATCATTCGGCCAAGCAATGGAGTGCATGGGATTGTCTCTTTTCATCCAATGGCTTAGGCAATCTACAAGGGCTGAGCACACATGTTAAGGGCTGGATTTAATCTACAAGATGTCATTTTTATGTTGTCCTCATCCAATAACCAAGAATGGAAGAGCACAACTCATCCAAGGGTATGCACTCAAAGGGCCAAGCAAGGGAGTGCATGGGATTGGTCTTCTTTTTCATCTAAGGGCTGAGGTTATTACAAGGGCTGACTACACATCCTAAGGGCTGCTATCAACTGGCAAGATGACATTTTTATGTTATGAAAATATCTTAATCTAAGGGACAAGATTGGAGGAGAAAAAGTGCAAAAATCTATCCTATAATGGAGGGGCCATTCAGCCAAGGCTAAGAGAGGGGAGGAATGTTTTATTTTTCCTTAAGCGGCTGAGCATTTGAGAGGGGAGGTCAGTAGCTAATTGAGAAAAAAAAAGGTTTTTGAAAGAAAGGAAGAAACCATTGCTACTACATTTTTTTCTTTTTCTTCCTCATGCTTTATTTCTTGTTTTCCATGTGATTTCCTACCATTTTTTTTACAACTTTCTTGTTGTTCTTGCTTTTCAAAAAATAAATAAAACAATGGTTAGGCTTCATGATCTTGATGAAAATCAAGTGATAATGGTTAGGGTGGGCTTTGTTCAATTTACCAACCATGGAGCTCATCTCCATATTTTTTTCTTACCTTAGTTATTTTTTATGATTTTGAGATTGAAAAGGCTTCATGACCTTGATGAAAATCAAGAGATAATGGTTAGGGGGTTTTGTCCAATGTACCAACCATGGAGCTCATCTCTTTGTTATTTATTTGATTATTTTAACTTGCTTATTTCTATTATTGTTTATCTTTATGTATATTTATATTCTTGCTAACCATCTTGTTCTTTTGACCTATGTCATATTTTTGCATCTTGGGGCTATTGTCATATAGTTTAGGCCATTTCCATTTTTCATATCATCTTCCATAGTATTTAGTTAGGTCATTTTACATGACATTTCTCAGAACACTTTGGTTCCTAGGCCATTCGGCCATATGTATTTTCTTTTAGCTTTAGGCCATTTTCATATGCCATGTTATTTTTCCATGACATTTAGACATTAGGCCATTTTCATATGCCATGTCATTTCACATGTCATTTAGCTTTAGGCCATTTTTATTATTCCATGTCATTTAAGTTTAGGTCATTTTATTATTCTATGTCATTTTACATGTCATTTAGCTTTAGGCCATTTTCTTATGCCATGTTATTTTTCCATGACATTTAGACATTAGGCCATTTTCATATGCGATGTCATTTCACATGTCATTTAGCTTTAGGCCATTTTTATTATTCCATGTCATTTTACATGTCATTTAAGCATTAGGCTATTTTCATATGCCATGTTGTTGTTCCATGACATTTAGACTTTAGGCCATTTTCATATGCCATGTCATTTCCCATGTCATTTAGGCACTAGGCCATTTTCATTATTTTTAATGTCATTTTCCATGTCATTTAGACACTAGTTCATGCATGTTAAGTTAGAATAGCATTTATTTCCATGCAAACTCATGCTAGGCATTTAGGTTATTTATGCCATGCATTTTCCATATCACTTAGGCTTTAAACCATGCATTTCATGCATTCACTTTACTGTATTTTCATGCATTTCATATCATGCCACATTATTTATGACTTAGGCCAATCAATGGCTCAAAGTCATGCTCACTTGAGCATACTTGTGGAAAATTAAAGGGTTGTCAAATTGATTATTCTACCTTTGTGATTTTTTTACTTAGCCAATTTTTGTCTAACTTTTTAAAAGGGTTAGCTACTATTTGTGGGCCTTTAGGAGAGTCTCTAACATTTTTACTTTGATTTTTAAATGATTTTATCAAAGGCAAAAAAATGTGTTTTGGCAAAACAGTTTTTCATCCAGTACTCGTACTTTACCATTTTTTTTGGGCAGTCATCTTTAATTAGAAAATTAAGCCATTTGTTTCTCTTGTACTTTTACATGCTCTGAGTCTCCAGTATTTTTTTTAGATTTTTTTGAAGTTTTAAAAATAGGCTAAAAAATCGTGTGTCAAAATCGGACAGTAGAGACAGATTTAAATTCAAAAGAAAAACAGTTGTTGAATTTGGCTAAGGCATTTGGAGGGGGGTTGGTTAAAAGCATTAGCTACTGTCTTAGGATAGTTTCTAAATATTTTTAAACTTTAAAAATGATTTTATAAATCTCGGGTTAAGGGTGGTCAAGTCCGGGATTTTAAACTTAGAAAATTAGAGCCATTTTCAAAGGTTTTGGCTAAAGTTTTAATATTTATTCAAGTCTCTTAAATTGTTTTCACACAAATCACAAAGTACTTTGATTTTTGAAGATTCAATTTGATATATTTTCCTAAGATAGCCGGATGTCTTTTTAGATATACGGATTTCCTTATTTAGAGGATAAAATACATTTTCATTCATTGCACTTTCCATGTTTATGCAATTTATTTAATATATGATTTTTGCTATGATATTTTTCTATGGTATTGTTATTATTTTGATTCACTTTTTATGATGATTATTGTTTGTTATATGGTCTTGAATATTTCATGTTATCATATGCTTTTTATTTAGTCATTTATTCTTGTCACATCATTTAGCATAAAATATATTCATGCATTATTATTTTTATCTTTATGCATATTTCATGATAGCATTATTTTATGTTTCATGTCATTTCATGTCACTTAGATCATATTCCAAGTCATTTAGGTTATATTATTTAGAATATGCCATGTCATTTAAAATATGCCATATCATTTAAAATTGCCATGTCATTTAAATCATTTTATTTCATTTAGAATATACCATGATACTTAGGATTTTTCATTTCATCTAGAATATACTATGCCATTTAAATTATACCATATCATTTAGGTTGCATTATATTATCTACACTTTGCTATGTCATTTTATTTATGTCACACATGTTCATATTCATATCTTTTTTTAAATGTTTTGAAAAAGATAATGATTTTCAATAAAATAAAGATATTCTCGAGTTAAAATAATTCATGAGTTCTCTGCCGGGTTTGCTGGGGAGGACATTATCAATTATCATTAATAACGGAATATCTTCTTTAAAACATGAATGATTCGGAAAATGTTACAAATAAATAAAAAATTTTATATTTTGCCACGTTTCTCGGGAAATATAGGAAAATTTGAATTAATAAATTCTCGATTATTTTCAATTAAAAATGGAATTATTTTTCTTAAAATTGGGAATTAATTTGAAATATTAAATTTAAAACCAACTTTTTATCGAGACTTGAGATAACACACGATTAATAAGGTACCGTTTTATACGGGCGTTGTGGGGGTGCTAATCCTTCCCCGCACGTAACCGAGTCCCGAACCCTCCTCTTTGATTTCTCTGGTTTAAAACGCAGACTTGAAATTGGTTTTAAAAATGTTTTAATTTATTTTAAAATGTTTTACAAAATCGATTTTAATAGGTGGCCGATCACACCTAGCCAAAAAATATTTGTGGTGACTCCTTGTCTTTTTTCGAGGTCATTTTCAAAACCTTCATTTTTCTAGAGGAATTAAGTCGACTTTTCCTCGGGTTTTTTTAATGTCACGCCTAACGAGTAAGAAAATCTTGCGATGAGACTTTGTTATTTTTTTAGGTTGCGACATTTACCATGCCATATGTTTGTATTATTGCCTTGCTAGGATTTCACATGTTTTTTTTATGTCCATTCGGTTCTACCATGTTTCTTGCCTTGTGTATTTGCCTTTTTATCTTGATTATATAACTACCATGCTTTCATTCATGCTTTACACATATTATGCCTTGTTATTGTATACTTGTTTTGCCATGATTCTTGCATTATTCTTATGTTCATTTGTTCATTATATGTTCATGTTACTTCCATGCATATTTCATGTTCATATTTGGCATTAGGTTATGTTATATTGCCATACATATTCTCATGACATTTTAGGCATTAGGGTCATCTTTGTTTGCCATGCATATTTTCATGTTTAGTAGGTCTTAGGGTCATCTTGTATTTCCATGCATGTTTCATGTTCACTAGGTCTAGGGTCATATTTATTGCCATGCATTTTCATGCATATTAGGTCTAAGGTTACATTTATTGCCATGCACATGTCATGTTAGGCATTAGATCGTCTTTCATGCCATGCATATTTTCTATGTCATTTAGGCATTAGTTCATGCATTTCATGCATTTAACTTGCTGTTTGTTCATGCATTTCATATCATCCCACTTGATTTTTGATTTAAGCCAATCAATGGCTCAAAGCCAAGCTCTCATGAGCATGCTTTTGGAAAATTAAGATGTTGTCAAGTTGGATTTTCTACCTTTGTGATTTTTTTTCATTAAGCAATCCTTGTCCAAATTTTAAAAAAATTTATTACTATTTGTAGGACCTTAGAGGAGTCTTCAATACTTTTATTCTGATTTTTGAGTGTTTTTATCAAAGGTTTAAAATTTTTTTTTTGGTTAAACAGTTTTTCACCCGGTGTTTTGACTTTCATGAATTTTCGAGTAGGTAATCCTTAGTCTAAAAATTAAGCTGCTTTTTTCCCATAGAGGTCAACATGCTCAGAGTCTCCCACAATTTTTCAGATTTTTTTGAAAATTTTGAAATAGGTAAAACAATCACGTTTTAAAACTGGTCAGAAAAGTCAGATTTGTTTTCAAGGAGAAAATAATTTTCTGTTTTGGTTAAGGCATTAAGAGGGGGCTGATTTAGAACAATAGCTACTGTCCTAGGTTGATTTCTATGTCATTTTAATCCTAAAAATGATTTTATAAAGGTCGGGTCAAGGGAGGTCAACCCGGGTTTTCAAAGTTAGGAAAATAGAGCCTTTTTAAAGGGGGTTTTCGGCCATAGTGCCATTTTCATCCAAAATTTTCAAAATTGTTTTCAATCCAATCACAAAGTATATTTGATTTAGAAAAATCTGATTTGATGTCTTTTCCTAAGGTAGTCGGATATCTTTCTCGGTATACGGATGTCCTTATTTAAAAAAAAATACACTTTCATGCATTGCATTTTCCATATTCATGCATATTATATGATATATGATTTTTGCTATGCATATTACCATGGTAATGTTATTGTTTTGATTTATATTTCATGATGTTATATTGATTGTTATATGGTTGTGAATATTTTATATTATTCTATGCTCCTTACTTAGTCATTATTTATTTTGTCATATCATTTAGGGATTTATTATGTTCATGCATTGTTTTTTATTTTCATGAATATTTTATTATAATGTTATTTTATGTTTTTTATCATGTTATGTTATTAAATTATGCTATGTCATTTAGAATATACCATGTCATTTAGATTATATCATGTCATTTAGAATATACTATGTCACTTAGATTATATTATGTCATCTAAATTTTGCTATGTCATCTTTTACCCTGTCACATATGTTCATATTCATCTTTTTAAAATGTTTTAAAAAAGATAATGATTTTAATAAATAAAAATATTCCCGAGTTAAAATAACTCATGAGTTCTCTGCCGGGTTTGCTGGGGAGGATATCATCAATTATCATTAATAAAGAAATATTTTTCTTTCAAAAAATGAAAATAATTCGGAGATTTTCCAAATAAATAAAATTTTCTATGTTTTACCGGGTCTGCTAGAAAATATAGGAAAATTTTGAGTTAATAAATTCCGGATCATTTTCAATTAAAAATGAAATTTTTTTTTCTTTAAATTGGGAATTATTTTAAAATGCCAAATTTAAAACCAACTTTTACCGAGATTTGAGATAACACATGATTAATTAGGTACCGTTTTATACTGCGTTGTGGGAGTGCTAATCCTTCCCCGTACGTAACCGACTCCCGAACCTGCTTCTTTGATTTCTCTGGTTTAAAAACGTAGACTTTTAAATTGGTTTTAAAAATGTTTTACAAAATCGGTTTAATTAGGTGGCTGATCACACCTAGCCAAAAAAGATTGGTGGCGACTCCATTTTTTTTTTTTTTGAGGTTGTCTTTGAATGCTCATTTTATTTCAAGAGGAATTAAGTCATCTTTACCTCTGTTTCCCCAATGTCACACTTAACGAGTAACGTCTCGCGATGAGGCTTATTATTTTTTAGGTTGTGTCAAAAAAAAGTTCCCGAAAGGGTCGGGTACAGATCCTAAATCGACACGCGAGTGAACGTGTGGGCCAGCCTTTTAAATACATCATTTAAAAAAATTAAAGTAATTAATAAATAAATTTATTATTTTAACTCTTTTTTTCGAGCGAGTCGAGTACGTATCCTAAACCGATCCGTGAGTCAACGTGCAAACCAACTCCTTTAAATACATAATTTAAAAATAGAATAAAAATAAAAAACTAAAAATAATTAATAAAATAAACTTCTTTTTTTATTTTTTTCTCAAACGGATCAGGTACGGATGCCAAATCGACCCACGAGTCAACGTACGAACCAACCTCTTTAAATATACCATTTAAAAATTAAATTAAAACTAAAAAAATATAAATAATTAATAAATTTATTTATTCTTTTGTTTTTCTTTTCGAACGGGTCGGGTACGGACTTGAATCGACCCATGAGTTATCGTGCAGACCAATCACTTTAAATAAATTATTTTTTAAAAAAAAAAACAAGACCCATTAAGTTTTTTTTATGTTATAGGGCATGACAAAATTGTCCCTTGCACAATTGAAAAAAGTCTCTTGAGTCTTTTGGACTCAAAAATAATATATAATAATAGATAGATGATCTTGTACCTAATGAGAGCAACTGAAAAAGGGTGATATGTGCCAAATATAGTATGGATGTTAGCGAACTTATAACGAAACATCAGACACGTATTATTTCATCCACGATCTAGAAAGGAATCACTGAACCTTTTAAGGAGGGGGTAAATTTCACACGTGTTTTTCAAAAAATACTGGCTTTTTGCAGGGAAACGGCGAATCTATTCTCTTTTGGGAGGACAGGTGGCTAAACGGGGAGGTGCTAAAAGAGAAGTTCCTGAGAATATATGCCCTATCAGTGTTAAATAATGCAGTGATCAACATGTTTGGGTACTGGGAAGAGGATTTGTGGTTATGGAAGATTATGCTGAGACGGGATATTTTTGACTGGGAGATTACACATTGGCAAATTTTACTGGGGGTTCTTAATAATGTCTATCTGGATGCTTACAGGAAAGATAGGTTGATATGGAAACCTGATTTGGATGGACACTACAGTACCAAACTATTCAGACGAGCTATTGAAGGAAGTGTATCAGGAGAAGGTTCTATTGACACTTTCAAGTGGCGCGGCCTAGTTCCACCTAAGGTGGAGATTTTCTTATGGTATCTTTTTCAACGCATGCTACCTGTTTTCTTTTGTCTGTTTGAATGTAAAATTCTAGCAAAAGATAATCTCAATTGTCCTTTGTGTAAGGATGCCATGGAAACAGTATACCATATTTTCTTATGGTATAGATGTGTGTGGAAATTGTGGTCGCTTGTGTGCGCGTGGTGGAAGCTGAGTGTGGTACAATTGAATACAGTCAAATACTGGTTCTCAAAGTGGATGGGATTAATGCATGTTTCAGCATCTGAGGAGCTATGGTTTATGTTATTTGCTATTGTATTATGGACAATTTGGTTGTGGAGAAATGGGGTGGTGCTCGAGAATAAGGCCCTTGAATTCAATTCTTTAATATTCATGATAAAGAGCAGATTAGCCTGGTAGGTTTGAGCCAAATGGCCAAACGATTGCCAGTCTGTGACGGATTTATTAATAATCCAATGTCCTTTGTAATTCCCAGGAAGAAAAACAAAGAAAAATGCTCTATAAAGTGGGTGCCCCCTGATATAAATTGGTGGAAGTTTAATGTAGATGCTTCGATTATTGGGAAACCGGGGCCAGCAGGCATTGGAGGGGTGTTGAGGAATGATAAGGGAATTGTCTTGGCAATGTTTTCCAAGTATGTAGGAGAGATGGATTCAAATGAGGCGGAATTGCGAGCTATAATAGAAGCTTTCGAGATCATACAGTCAAAAAACATGTTGGCTATAAATCTGGAAGTGGAAAGAGATTCTATGAATGTTGTTACTTGGTGCAAGTCTACTATGATAAGACCTTGGCGTCTTAACTCAGTTTTCATGGTAATTGATCAAATAATGAGAAAACTGAAAGGTTGTAGGGTTGTACATAAGGGGAGAGGTGCAAATTCTTTTAAGGATGCTCTTGTAAGATAAGGAGTGCACAGAAATACAGATTTTATCGCCTGGGTTGATGGACGATGATTGTTAGAGGATTATCTTGGAGAGGCTTTTCTTAACATTTGTTCATTTTGCAGGTACCAATCTCTTTTCTGAGCTTGCAAAGATTTCAGCAGATGATTTTGACCAAGTGCTTTTAGGGAATTTGGGCTCTTGTAAATTTTTTGCAAGATTCGGTATATACATTCTAGGTATCATTCATCTTATACGTATCTTGGGGTTGGTTGGGGAAAGCAAAATCTCTGCTTGATGGGTAGATCATTGAAGGTTTTCTTTCTTTTTTGCACTTGGTGTTTGTTATTAATGTCTTTATGGATGTTTGATTGGGTTATTAAGTCTATTTGTGGACTTAGGGATAGAACGAATATAGAGGTTGAGTCTTGTTTTCTGTTTCTTTCGTTGATTGTGTTGTTATTGACAGGGTTTTGGGTGATTTTTAGGTTAGTGAAACGGTTGTCATCACAGGTTTTTCGGACAGGATGGTACTTGTTAGCTCATTTTACATTGCTACGGGAAATGGTTATCTTGGTTGTAATTTGGTCAACATTCGGGTTTACATTGCATTGTGGTCGGTAATAGGTTTTTCAAAGGATGCTTTCGGCTGCAAACAAAAGGGAAGCATTGGACACCTCATTGTTCTACTTTGAATGAAATTACATAGTCGGTTAAGGACTGGCTCTATGTTTTGGTTTGGTTATTAGAGATTGGATTCTTGTCACAAAATGGTTTTGAGGATTGAACTATTTAGTATCAAAAGAAACAGTCAGGAATTAAGATAGGTTTGATTGAAGGGTAGTCAATAAGATGTTTACACATTACTTTTTGGTAACATGAGGGTTCATTCGGGTTCAAGATTCTTGCTTGAAGGGTCGATACTGTTTTAGGGAATTTGGATCTTTTTTGTAAGATCATTACTCTTGTCTATTTCCTTTTAATTAATAAAATATTGCGTTGATGTTCAAAAAAATGATAATTTTTTAAAATAAAAATTTGAAAATAATATTGTTTGTAATTGTTATACAATCATATAAAATGCATTTTAACCTTTTTAATGCTAAATACTTATATTAGATTACGAAACTCTAATTTAAAACAGACTAAATAAGATAAACTAATATAATAATTTTAACACACGATAAAAAAATTAAACTTGATGTTTGCGTTAAAATTAAGGATAAGCAAAATTTGACTCGATAAAAAAAAAACAATCAAAATTTCAAATTTTAAATTAAATAGTTTGAGTTATTCGAGTTTTCGAATCAATTCGAATAAGTAGTTCGAGTTATACAATTTAGCTCGAATTTGAATTATACAACTCGAATTAACCGAAAATTCGAATAACATTAAACTATACGTCGTTTTGGGGTCAGGGTACATTCAGCCTGGGTTTTGCCTTTACTCTAGAACATCATTCAACATTTGACCCAGTTCCCTTTTTTCCTCTTTTTTATTTTTGGAACTCTAGCCTGAGTAGCCTGCTTTAGGGATGGCAGCGGGTCAGATATCTGTTTTTTTTTTGGTAATATCTGAATACGTATCTATAAAATTACTTTAAAATCCGAATTCGTTTATTATCCACATTAAATCCGAATATTACTATCCGAATTTGAATCCGAATTAAATAACATTATCCGTCGGATATCTAAATTCTCTAAATATTCGAATTTAGTAAGTCAAAAAAATTAAATAAAAATATGAAATCAAACAAAAATTAATTTTAAATTCAAATAAACGGGTAATGGATTTAGATTCGGATATCCGAATCTGCAAAAGTAAGCGGATTCAAATATCCGAATCTATTACCATATAAGTAATGCGGATTCGGATAATGGATATTCAAGGTTTCATATCTGTATCCGCTCTGAATCTACTGCGAATAGTAATTATAATATCCAAACTCCGAATCTGTAAAAAGTGGATCGGATAATTGCAAAGATCTGAATTCGCATTATCCATTGTCATCCCTACCTGTTGTAGACCTACATTGAGGAGCCTACTCCTTTTCCAGAGAAGCAACAGTGGTCGGTGGATGTTTGTTGTCCTCATTCAATAAGTTACTATTCTATTTCTTCCATTTTTTCCTTTGTGCACCTTAAATTCTTCTGAAGCACCTAATCTTGCATATCACATCTGGTATTTCGGGTTTCATTATTTGATTTTGTTAGTCTATGAGTATGGTGATCTGGTTGTAAAATTTGGTGTGCTGATGAGAGGATGAGCTTGAGTTTTTTCATAGTTTTGGGTTTATACTTTGTTGAAGTTTATACTAAAAGCAAAAAAATTGTCCACTGTCCAGAAGTAGGAAGTAGCTTCTGGATTCTAGTAGTTACATGTAGTATTTAGGAATGTGTTACAGATTTTTATAGTAAAAATCCAATTTTTGTCATTTACTGTTGTTCTTTAATTTGTAGTAATCACTATATCTACATCAATTTAATTTTGTCAAATTAATATTTGCTACTTAAGTGGTGCAGGGTGCTTACAAAAAATTATAACTTTTTGATATCTTAAAAAAGTATTTTCTTTAGGCCATATCAAATTTTGCCCCTTTTCAATATCCCACATGACAACGTGATCTACCTCTACCTTTACTACTTCATCGAAAAATATGATCTAAACTTGTTTATAGTATTAAGCAAATAGTAGGGCATCTTTGTTAAGGTGGGGTTCATAGTGTTGGAAGTTTGTTGGTTTGACTTTGTTCCACTGAATGCCTTGTTTTGCCTGTGTATCTTTGTCTTTGGTTTTTTGTAGTGTAAGTTACTGCTGTTGTTGAGGCATTTCTACCCTATTTTTAGTCTCTCTTGTTGTTCTGTTTTATTATCCTTGGCCAGTATTAGAGACCAAATAGATAGGCTATAATCTAGTATATATATAATTTGAAGATATATTAAAATTTATTTCAACTTAAGTATTAAAGTGAATTTGATACTTTAATTTTATTTTTTTCTAAAGCTTTTATGGTTTTTAAATGGATACTTTTACTATTGTAGATGAGTGATCCAATGTTATCACAAGAGCCTCAAAGCTCATAGCCAGTGCAAGAAGGTTTAACACAAAGTTCACAACCTTTTTATCTCACTAAATTCGCTCTCACAACAAAGAAGGGAAGTGCTCGAAAGAAGCCCCAACCAAGGGCAGCTTGTTGGAAGCATTTCACTAAATACATAACAGAAGATGGGGAGAATGTGGCAAGGTTCAATTCTTGTGGCAGTACTTATACTATGGAAACTGGGTCTTCTACAGCCAATCTAAATAACCATTTGAAGACATGCTTAAAAAACCCCTAGGTAATTCCTCTGATCCTAAGCAATTGGAATTGACATTTGCAAAATCTAGCCAAGAAACAGTAGATTTGTCAACTTGGGTGTTTGATCAAGATGCTATTAGGAACTCATTGATTAATATGATTATTGTGGATGAGCTGCCTTTTAAATATATGGAGGGAGAGGGGTTTAAGTTCTTTGTTTCTATAGCATGCCCAAGGTTTCATCTCCCATCTCGTTGGACAGTTAGAAAAGATTGTCTCGATTTTTTCAACTCCATCAAAAATGCATTGAAGAATTTTTTGGAAAAGAAATAACTAGAGTTTGCTCGACGATAGACACTTGGACTTCATTGCAAAGGATAACCTACATGGTTCTAACAGTATATTTGATAGATGATGAGTGGAGGTTGCAAAAGAGAATTATAAACTTTTGTCCAATATTTGCTCATAGATGTGAGAGCATAGGTCAAGCCCTTGAGAAATGCCTTCGAGATTGGGGGATTGAGAGGGTCTTTGCTATTACAGTTGATAATGCATCTACTAACAATGTTGCTATTGAATATTTGAGAAAGAAATTGGTTCATTGAAAAGCTTGTGTTGCAAATGGTAAATATACACATATGAGATGTGCTGCACACATTATTAATCTGATTGTGTAAGAAGGTGTTAAGGATGCTTCTAAATCTGTGGATCGAGTTAGAGGGGCTATGAGATATATAAGAGCATCACCATCAAGGTTGTCAAAATTCAACCATCAGGCATAATAAGAAATGGTAGATAGTAAGGCTCATTTGTGTCTAGATGTGCCTACTAGATGGAATTCAACGTATATGATGTTAAATATGGCTAAAAAATATGAACATGCATTTGAAGCATATGTTCATGATGATCATAACTTTTTCTAGACCTCACAGCTGGAGATGGAGTCCCCACATATGATGATTTGGGAAAATGTTCGAAGAGTTGAAAAAGTGCTCGAGCATTTTTTTACCTTACATTGAAGGTGTCTGGATTATTGCATGTCACCTCTAATTATTTTTTTGAAGCAATCACATATGTGCATTATCTACTCGATGGATGGAAAAACTGTGAGGATTTAAACATAATTTCCAAGACTTCAATAATGAGGGACAAATACAATAAGTATTGGGGTGATGCAAAAAAGATCAACTTGCTAGTGTTCTTGACAGTTACCTTTGATCCACGGTGTAAAATGGATTTTCTAGAACTTGGGATAAACTTACTTTTTCCCAATGCTACAATGACATTATGAAGATGATAAAAAAATTGCATAGTTTGTTTGATGAATATTCTTCCATTGCCGGGAGAAACCAGTCCTTTGAAGGTGTATCTAGTATTCCTACTAAAACTCTTAGTCCAATGGAAATATATCAATCAAAATAGAGGTCGGGCTTGATCAAGCAACAATATCTTATAAAGAAGAAACGCGTTGGTTTGAAAAGTAAATCTGAGTTGGATAGACATTTGGGTGAGGATAATGAAGAAAACAACTTGGATTCGTTTGATTTGTTATTTTAATGGAAAGTGAACAGTCCAATGTTCCCTACTCTTGCACAAATAGCTCAAGATTTGTTATCTATTCCTATCTCAACAATTGCCTTGGAAAGTGCATTTAGTACAAGTGGACATGTTCTAGATAGTTTTAGAAGTTCTTTGACTCCTTCGATGGTTGAGGCTTTGGTTTGCACACAGGATTGGCTTCGAAGATCTAAAGATCTCATAAATCTTGAAGAGTATGTAGAGAAACTTCAAAATATAGAAGATGGTAATATATTTAACTTTGATTCATAAAGTTAATTGTTTATTTTATTTATTTTAGCAAATATTTTCATCATTTAATTAAAACCTTTACTTTTTTTACCAAATTTGTCAAGATTACCTACGGTGTTTAAAAAAGATGAAGTTTCAAGCTGATTTGATGTTAAATTTTTTGAAATAGATGTTTATGGAATGAATGTTTTGATGTTTTGTTAGCATCGCTTTACTAGTTCTTTGGTATTCTAACTCCAATGTTTTAGCTACTAATCTCAATGATTTCTTTTGGTTTTCTGAACTTATACAGATAGCTAGTTTTATTAGGACTCACATATGGATCATTTTATCTATTTGCAAGTTGCAATGGATATTATGTATTTTATTAATGTTCTGTACAGTGTATTCCTTCGAGTTAAAAGCAAGCCTTATTGTGTAGCAAACCACCAACTCATGCATCTTGTTTTAGTTAGCCCATAGACAATCTGGTGTTGCATGTGAATTGGATTTTAGTCCATAGGCAAACTAGTGCTGCATCTTATTTTAGTTAGTCCATAGGCAATCTGAAATTGCATGTGAATTGGTTCTATTGGGTTGAAAACTTTTTATGAGCGTCCTGAAATGGCACCTCTTGATAATAATGGTTTTGTTTCTCAAGTTTATATGTTACATTTTTTTTTTGTATTTGTTGCAATCCTTTATACTTGTCACTTTTATTTTTAGAAAATAAACTTGATTCCAACTTCTCAAGTGTTCTTTTGTCTGCCTTTCACTTTTCAATAGAAGGTCTGACTGTTTTAAGTTTAGATTTTCTTATTGGTTTATTTAACTAGACACTAACATTGACTTAATCTTCTAGAAAATTAAGACAACCTGAGTTCATTTCAACCTCCATGATTTTTCAATCCATTTGTAAGTAACAATGGAATTTGCAAGTAACAAGAGAATTTTATGTATATTTGAAATGAATTGTATAAGACTTGTTTTATCATGCTTAAATATAATTGAAAATTTATTTTAACTCGAATAATTTATTCGATTTAACTCGACTCGAATTTTTTTCCACTCGATTCGCTAAAATTTCAAATTGAGTTTGATTGACAAAATAGGACTCGTCAACTCGACTAATCCGAATTTTTTTCACTCGATTCGATCGAACGGTCACCCCTGCTTTAAACATCAATAACATTATTAACAAAGTTAATTTTAAAATTATATTTTTCTTGAATTTGACAATTGTAATATGAGGTTGAGTAAAACATTTATTCTACCTCTTTAAAAGAATTGCTGAAGACCTATAATGAGTTAGTTTAGTTGGTAAAGATGAATTCTTTTTCCTTGTCAATCTCAATTTGATTTTTGTGGGAAGTACTCCAGGAATAAAATATTCAGTGTGCCAAGTGCAATGTGGTGTGCGCTCTTAAAATCAACAAAAAAAAAAAATGGATTTAAGCAAAACCACGAAAATACCTTATCTTATTACCCCAAAAAAAAATCGCTAAAGTTGAACGGCATTGACAAATGCATAAATGAATTTTAACTTAATTGTTTAAAATTACTGAAAGAATATTGAAAATTAAAATGAAATGAAATTATTAATTCAATTTGCTTTACAATTTGGTTAATCATATATATATATATATATATAATATTACAAGGTAAATGCTTATGTGGAAAGATCTGCTTATATGGAAGCTTACATAGACATTTCCTCGTAATAATACGTAAGACAAGCCTAAACTTAATTATATATTATATTTAAATATAAAATTAAAACTTTCAAAAAATATTTATCCAAAATTTTTAACTTTTATTACTTAAGAAATCTTATCTATTCACTTAATTTTTAAATATATATCGTATTTTAAATTAAAAAAAGGTTTTTCCTATTAAATTCTAAATTCTAGCAGAACTATCAAAATGTTTATTTTAAATTTAAAAAACTATCAAATCTGTTAAGATTTATACTTAACAAATCTTATCAATTCACATAGCAAATATACCTTAAAAGTTGAGAATGACAGAACTATTAAAGACTTATTTCCTTGACATGTTGGACAATATTTAAATTATGTTATTTATCAAATAACTTTATTTAATAAATTATTTAAAATTAAAATCTATCAAAGATAGAAAATTTTGCATATATTTTGAATTCAAACATATTAAATTCAAAATTTATCTCCCATCTTTAATTTAACCATAATTTCATATATATATATATATATATATATATATATATATATATATATATATATATATATATATATATATATATACGCATAATAAATTTTCAATGCATATCTTAAATAGAATTGATTATATTTGCTTCTTTTTATTTTGAATTTAAAAATAAATTTAATTTTTAGATTCTTATCATTAGAATTTTTTAAAATTCAAATTCAATTTGAAAATGAAATATATAATCCTACACCCTCCCTTTGTATATATGTGTGCCTCTATTAATTCTTTGAGATTTTCATCCTTAGGATTTTTCAATTTGAAACTTAGAGTTTGATTTATTATTTAGTCATGCTTAAAAGCAAAATATATATTTGCATACCCACTAATTTTACTTCCTTTTTTTTTTTCTTTTTTTACAGTTTGTATATCTACTTGCTTGGTCATACTTGTTGCAAAAGTTTCAAAAATATTTCATGAAATTTGGGTTCAACTTGTAGATTTAATTTAACCAGAAAAAATACAATATTCTTCAAACTTGGTTAATTTTTCTCATGAATTCATTTACTTAAAAGTGAAAATATATATTACAGTTTTTCATGAAATTTTGTTGTAGTTACTGGTTCTTTTTTTACTAATTTTCTCTTCCTGGCCCAAGTAATTGTAATATTCTGGACATATATTGCTTTATTTGGTCAATTAACTTTGTCAGTTTCAATTTTTCTACAATATATATCGTTAGTATATATAATTGATATATATAATTGATATATGATACTTATTTATTATCTAACAACTGTAATAATTTTTTTGTTTGTTTTTATATATGCGTAGGGCTTAAGGCATCGCCATCTCCTAAATTGGCACAAGATCTAGGTTTTGCATTTAGGCTACAAATCCTTTAATGCTAATGAAGAAATTCTTTCTATCACAAAGTGGAATTATAAATTATTGTTGTTTTATAACATGACTCACTTTATGTTTTTGATTTTAGTTTCTTAGGTTATTTCTCTTATATAAAAAGAATGAAATATGTTGATATTATTTTATATTTTTTTTTTTATAGTTTGCCAATTCTTTTGCATTTTCATTTCCATGATTTCTCTTTTTTTTTTTTTTTTCCTTTTTGCTGCTATTATTCTTATGCATTTAATTATTTGCTAATTCACAAATCAAAATTTGTTTTATTTAATTAAAATTAGTGTGCAACCCCGCACTTCGTTGCGAGTTTTTATTTTTTTAAGAGTGTTAGAATAATATAATTTTTAATTAATTGTAAGACCCTTTTAAGACAGAGACCGACTAGGGTCTCTTAAAAGATTCATAGACGGTGGATCAAGTTTATATATGCTTGTAGACAAAGCACACTATCACGTGGTCTTATTGTTATATTAATAATTTTTAAAGTAAGGGGTTTAATCGGCTATTTGAGATATTTAGCTTTAAATTAACCACGAGTCAGGAATCGAAATCGGGATAATGTAAAGTCCATAAAATTTGGTAATTTAACTTTACATAGTGTTAAAATATGATATAATACCGATCAGGATTATTGGAAAATCTAATTGGCATAAAAATTGGTAAAATATGAACCAAGGGTATTTTGGTTTTTACCCAAAATTTTATTTTTGGTTCGTATACAATACCAATAGACTTCGTGATCATAGAAGATCACAATATGATGTTTAGATTGAAAATTTGACTTCTAAAATCAAAAACTAAGGGGAAATCAAATACGTCCTTAATTAGCTTAAACGAGTGAAAATCTGGAACTGGTCATGGGAAGGTCCGAAAAAGGTTTTAAATGAATAAATGGATTCATGTAGTCATAAAATGGTGTTATAAAGTTACTGGTGAAATCAGAATGGAAATCGGACCTAAAACCGAAAAAATCAAAGTGTTGACCCGTGAGCGATCTGAGGCCCGAATTTAGAGTTTGGAATGCTGAAAAATACCTGAACCTTCAGATCTGCATATTTTGATGTTTGGAACATGTTCATGAAGAAAAAAATTGAAAACGTAACAAAAGAATCGATAAGGCCCGATAACGGCCCATAAATGGCCCAGGACTCGGATTTGATGTTCAGGATATCAAAAAATTATGAAAACTTACGTACTAGTGTAAAATAATATTTTAAACATATCCGTGTCGAGAAAAGTAAAAAATAAGCTTCCGAGCATAAAAATTTCATGTGGGCCCACTTAGGCACTAAAAGACAAAAAGTGGGTCATAGTCTCCTTGGTTGACATTTGGCATGGGAGAAATGACCATAAAATGTATGCCATAACCCCATGTTCAGCCGTGAGACCTATTTTCCTTAGGCATTAAGGGTTTGTTTCATCTTCTTCCTTAAGAGAAAACCTAACCAAGTGAAAACTCCATAACCAAAAGCTTGTAAGCTTGATCTTTTGAATTCTACTCATCACCAAGCCAACAAAATACATATTTTTACCATTTAGAAGGTGAGGATCACTTGTTTGATGTTAGTTTTTTAAGAAATCAAGAGAAACTATGTGTCTCTCTTTATGGCCATTTTTGCCTTAGGTGGTTTTCAACAGTCACCACCGCCATGGGTAGTCTTACATCAAACTCTATATCCATTATTTGGGGTTGGTTGATTAAAAAAGTAGCCTGGAGATGGAAATCCAAGTTTGGCCGAATACACCATGGTGGCCAACCACCTTGTGCCGCCACTTCCACCACCATCCGAGGCCACTATTGGCTTTGCTAGGCTCGGGGAGCAACTTTCTAGTTGATCGTTGCTCCGGATTTTCACCCGAGCTAGGTGTAAAAATTATGAAGCTTAAATAGCTAAGCTGTAAAATTTTGGATAGTAGCGAATTAGATACAATTTCAATAAATGTGAATGTTCAAAATTATAAAATATTTATGAAATTATTGTTTATGTACTAAGAGATGGATTAGCTGAGTCCTTGGTTGGAAGAGCTCCGGCGCACGAGGATCCAATTTCTCCCGCTTAGCACACTGTGAGTAAACATGTAGCGATAGACGTAGGATCGTTAATTATGTTATGACATACTGACTATGATTGTATGAATGTATCGGTGATGGATTATAATAAACTTGAGTTGGTAAACGGTAGTGTGTATGATGTAGAATTACCTTATGGTATCGAATTCTCGTAAAGACGCGAGAAAAAAGGTCCAAAGAATGGACAAGTGATGATTATGTAATAATCCGGGATTGACGTATGAGTGGTCGACTGTATGGCGCCATATTGTTTTCTTACTTGTGTGCTTATTTAAATACTATGTGCTGCATGTTTACTGTAATGTTAAGCTATGCTTGAATTTGTAGGCTGCCATTGTGCCCTACCGTATTTGTAGGCTGTGATGGAAACTCAATTAAGAGTTGTAAACCCAAGTGCAGGTTATGTTCAAGTAATAAATTCTCGGGTGTCCGAGGTCGAACCACAGGGAAGCGTATTAGTAAGTATAAGTTTATAAATATATAAGAAAAATAAAGTAAACAAGATATTAGGGAATCAACAACAAAACAAGATAAACAAGATATTAGAGAACAAAATAAACAAAATTAAATAAATTAACTTAAACAAGATATAAAAAACAATAAGAAAATATGTTGAGGTTAGAGAATCCACTCTTGGTGTTATGCTAAGATTAATCTTGTTTTATTACACAATTGAAATCCACACATAAGGGAGGTTCCAATCGGAAGGTTTAGCAATTCAGTCCAAATTGTCCAACGTCCATAGCATATGATATTATGTTCATTTGGTGTCCTCAAAACTCATAAAAAGAGTCCAAGCATTCCTTATGCCAAGGTATATGTCTACAACAAATCAAGGTTATGAAACCAAGCATTTACTGTGCCATTTTCATTGTCAATAATGAATCAAGATCTCTACTTTGCAAGTATGATTTTAAACCAAAAGAAAATATTATCTATACTAGTGTTTATAAATGATGATTCATTTTAGCTCATGTTTAAGAGACTAACCTTAGCATTTACCAAAAGCTTCACCTCATCACCTCAACAATATGATTAGCAACACATACTAGATATGAATAAAATGAAAAGAAATGTAAGAAGCATAAGTAAATAAAAAAAAAAAAGAAAACTAGAGAAAGGAAAGAAGAAGAAAACTTAGAGAATTTTATTACAATGGCTAATATCCTCCCAATCTATCAATGTATCCCAATACTCATCCAAGGCCCTCTATTTATACACATTTTGGAGGGCTAAATGACAAGAGACAAGCTTTACAAATTTCAAAGGTAGGTATAATAGGTGGGTGCATTTTTCTAACAATTTTCGTCATATTGTATGACAATTCTGATCAGCCAGCTTGATGGTCGATTTTGTCAATGTTGGAGGCTCGATCTGATAAAATTGTCTTCTAGAAAAATATACCCCTATCAGTTACGGATCCATAGCCGTTGAAATCAGCTCATTTGCTGATGTGGATAAGAAGATATGGGCAAAATACGGAAACAGGTCAGCACAGACGTCATTGCACATCAGCCAACTTGATGGTCGATTTCGCTAGGGAAAACGACTCCGTTTCAAGAAGTGTAAAACATGAAAAAGATAGATATGCCTCTTAGATTTGTACGGCTACAAATTTCAGCCTTATTGCTTCAGTGAAACTCGAGATATAGCTGATATGGCAAAAGGTGTCGGAACTGGAACTGAATTGGATTTGCCCTTAATTCTTTATTTAACCTAGTAATCTGAAATCACTCAAAGAAACTCGTGAAAAACACCAAATTACATAAAAATATAAAAGATCATAAACACAATTAGACTAAACAATAATAACTCGTATTTGACACAAAACAATAATAAAACATAACTAAAAACTATATAATTATACGAGTTATCACACCCCCACACTTAGATTGTTGCTAGTCCCTAGCAACGACTCAATAAAAATAAAATAAGAAAATCTAATCTAATCCATTTTCGTAGGAAATCACGGTGACACTTAGCATGTGACACAAGCCTTTAAACCCCTAGGTGTCCATAGTGGACGAGTTTAGTCTCGTGAGGGTTTACTAGGACGATACCCACAAACATTGAAAAACTAAAATACAAGTAAACTACATACACTAAAAATATTTACTCCTAATCCTTTCAATATAAATTAGAGACAATCTTTGAACAAGTCTTATAAACTAATCAATAGCTCAAAGAATTTCACAAAAATTCATGCTTGAATGTAAATAAATGAGTTAAGCCAATATTAACATAACATATTTCAATCAAAATAGTGCATATTCAACTTAATCTCAACCTCTCACATGGGATACTCTCATGATTTTCACTCTTTAAAGTAGTGGTAAAGTGTTTACACTCAATCAATCTCATGAAAACACTTCTACCATATGCTTGCTTGTCCACCTATTCTCCACTATTTAGATCATACAACTTCATAAATCAAGAGGTCTTTATTCAATGTTGTAATGGGGCCAAAGGTTATAATGTGGTTAAAGAACAAAAGGATAAAGATATCACAAAGGTTCCAAAGAGTTCATAAAGTTTAGAGACATAATAAGATCATACAAAGAAACTTCTCAAAACTCTTTACAAGTACATAGTCACATAGGCTAAATATTCATGTTGAGCCTTTGCTTCATTCTAACCAACTTTGTAACATCTTTTTCTTTACTTTAACTAGAAGTTCAAGAGAAGATTTTTTTTTTTTTTTAATATGGGAATGTATTTGACAATGATCCCTTTCTTTTTCTCTTGACTTTTTCTTTTCTTTTCTTCCCCCACACTTATCTTTTGTTTCTAACCCAAATTTTCAACTAAA
The DNA here is from genome assembly GCA_030761205.1 of Fremontodendron californicum. Taxonomy (NCBI): domain Eukaryota; kingdom Viridiplantae; phylum Streptophyta; class Magnoliopsida; order Malvales; family Malvaceae; genus Fremontodendron; species Fremontodendron californicum. Next base: position 11,244,416 of record JAULJL010000037.1, read on the forward strand.
AATATCCCTTGTTTTTTGCAATGTCTCAAAATATATAATCCATCTTTAGAACAAGGGTAAGGATATAAGTATATTTAGGCTAGGTGTAAGTTGTGGTTACCAATAAAACAGCATATTTAATGTAGGCTCAAATTGGCTCACTAGTGGGGATGTTCTCTTGGAACATCAATAAGGGATGGCTGTTTGGCTCTGGTTATAATCCTAATGCCTCTATCATATTCATGTTGTCACATGTATCAATATAGTCTCAAACGGTTTAAAGCAAGTTCTAGAGAATCATGTAATCATAAGAGCACTCAAGAAAGAAATTAGATTGATTTGTATAATGCATCAATCATTATAGGCTCAAAAACTCACAAGGATGATTATACAAGTCAGATTAAGTCTAAACATGATTCTTTCTCAATCAACATATCATATTAACATTGGCTCATAAAAATTAGTATCAAGCTTAATTCTCATGAAAATCTTCTCACTAATAAATCTGTTTTAGACTTATGCAATTCATATCTCATTATAGTATTGAAAGTAACTAAAACACACTAAAAACACACTAAGTCTAAACATGCTTTTTTTTTTTTTTTTTGATGAAGATTAAATCAAACTGACAAGGTATGTCTCAAGTCTCCCTTACTCAGACCTTGTTCAGAATGAATACTTCTAAATGTCTTAAAACACAACAATTTTTTTTTTTTTTTAATTAGCAAAATATGTCCCTTACCCCCTACTAAAATATGACATTGTCCCCAATGTCAAATTTTAAAGGTAGAATTTAGGAGATATTACCTGCAGAGGTTGCTAACCACTTATTATAACTGAGACACAACAAACAAAATGTTAGATAATGTCACAAAGACAAAGTGCAATCCACTCCTTGCTTGTCCACATCTCTTTTTCTTTTTTCGAGCGTTTGCGAAACAACCGTAACAGGTAAATACTCATAAGCTTGGAGTTTTTTGAGTAAATCTTCAATGGTTGTAGCAGAAATTATGGTTCTCCTTGCCTCTGAAAACATGAATCCATTATCCACAGCATTATCTAAATATGAAAGCAAATTACTAAAATAACCATTAATGTTAAGCAAACCAATGGGTTTCTTATTTGTGACCAAAGATGACCAAGAAGCCACGCAAGCTATTTCTTCCAATGTACCCAGACCTCCTGGTAAAGCAATGAATGCATCGGCAGAATGGTACATGATTGTTATCCGTTCAGGGATACTCCAGACTTGTATTTCCTTACCCACAGTAGGTCCACAAAAACCTGTGAATAGTTTTGGCACGATTCCTAGAACTGGACTTCCTACGGCGTGTGCTACTGTAGCGACTGCTCCCATTAAACCCGTACTACCGCCTCCATAAATCAACTGGATCTTTTGTTGGGCAAGTATTACTCCAACTCTTATGGCTTCATCAGCGAATATGTTATTTTTCCCTGGATAAGCACCTCCAAAGACACAAATTTTTTTAATGCGCTGGGACGAAGTGCTTTCCATTTTTTTTCTTTTTCGAGTGCCTGAAAGAGAATGAGTACATGGTGTAATATATAGAGGACTGAGTAGTGAATCAGACAAGAGTAATAATGTCGCCGAAAGTGTATCTGACCTGTCAGAAGAAAATGTTAACCTAACAAAATATTTTTGCGTGATTTCAGGAAGAAAATAAAAAAGAGAAGAAAAATCAACCGTAAAAGTCAAGAGTATTAATGTCGCCGAAAGTGTATTTGGCATCTTCCTCTGGTTTTACGTCCAGAAACGGCTTAAACGCCTTCTATGAGTCGAGGATATGCTTCCCATCCAGTTTTCTTACAAGCTGGCAAACAGGGTCTTTTAACATCAGATTCCCAAGATGTTGCCATTCCCTTTGGAATTGCGGCCATAAATCAAGAATTTCTCTTTGTACGTCTCCACTAGGATGCGTCTCAAGAGAAAGTTGGATATTACCCAAATTCTCCTTACTCAGTCCATCCTTAATGAATTCAATTTTATCATCTCGATTAGAGGACGGAATCCCAATAGAATGACATTTACCGTTACACGTCCATCGTGCACATTTGTGGCAATTTGAACTCATGCGCTTTGCTCGTCGCTTCTTTGCATAAGTGCTTCTACTTGTACCTGGTAAATGCAAAACAGGAAGATATTCATCTTCACGTACCTTGGCTTCAATTATCCAACGTATGTCTTCAGGAATCCCTTTGTGCATAAGCATTCTTAATCTTTCAAATCGAACTTGGTAAAGCTTCAGTAAAATATTTCGAGGAAAAGGAGGAAATCGTTTCTGCAATCTTGTGAGAATATCATCCATCCTGAAAAAAAAAAAGAAATAGAAAATGAAAGAGAAATTGAAAGAGAAATTTATATACAATATCAGTTTTGTGGGTAGCTGATGGAACCGACTTAAATAATCACGGAGTACCGTTATCCGCCATTTAACCGGGGTTAAAAAAAATGTATTAATTTTTTTTGTTTTTGTTTATGTTTTTTTTTTTGGAAATTAGTAAAAATTATATTTACATCTAGTTATTTTCAAAACAAGGATCAGAAAGAAAAACAACCTCTTCTTGAGTAACATGATTTTCCAAAAAGAGTTTGAGTCTTTGTCCATTTACCTTGAATACGTTACCATTTTTAGGATTCTCAATGTCAACTGCTCCATATTGATACACATGCTTAACCACAAATGGGCCAGTCCATCTTGATCTCAACTTACCAGGAAATATGTGAAGTCTAGAATTATAAAGTAGAACTTTTTGCCCAACATCAAATGTTTTTCTTGAAATTAACTTGTCATGAAAGGCTTTAGTTCTTTCTTTATGAATTTTAGGATTCTCATATGCATCATTTCTGAGTTTCTCAAGTTTTTGTTTCCAACAATGCTTATCCTGAAAAGAATTTAACAAAGAATCAGTGTGTGAAATTTCTGAAGCATTATCAAACTCACATTCAATTAAATAAGCTTCTAAAGGATCATGAAATGTGGTAGTGGTGAGATGTTCATGAACAAGTTCTTCAATGAAATCCACTTCATGTACTTCTGAATCATCACCAGGTTGCTTGCAAGTGTTGAACACATTTAATTCTAAAGTCATATTTCCAAAAGAAATGTTCAACATACCATTCCTGCAATTTATCAGAGCATTAGAAGTTGCAAGAAATGGACGGCCTAATATAACAGGAATTTGAACATTTGGATTTGAAACAGGATGTGTGTCCAAAACAATAAAATCAACAGGGAAGTAAAAATTATCAATTTGAACCAAAACATCTTCAACTATCCCTCGAGGAAATTTTACAGAACGATCAGCTAGTTGAAGTGTAACAGGTGTTTCCTTGAGTTCACCTAAACCTAACTGTTGATAAACAGAAAAAGGCAAAAGATTAACACTAGCACCAAGATCAAGCAATGCACGTTCTATTCTAGTGTTTCCAATGATGCATGAGATTGTTGGACATCCAGGATCTTTGAATTTTGGTGGAGTAAGGTGCTGAATGATTGAGCTCACACTTTCCGTCAGAAATGCTTTCTTTTGTACATTATGTTTCCTTTTAACTGTGCACATGTCCTTCAAAAATTTAGCATAAGATGGAACTTGTTTGATTGCATCCAATAAAGGAATGTTAATCTTAACTTGTTTGAAAAGTTCATATATTTCTGCATTTTGATTCAAATTCTTTATTGTTTGCAACCTTTGAGGAAAATGAGCAGGATGCATACCTTTTTCTTTGTCCAAATTTTCAAAAAGTTCAGACTTACCATCATCCTTACCATTACTTTTCGGAGGGGAAGGAGGATCTTGGTCTTTTGATGGAATGTTTTTGTCAATTGCCTTTCCACTTCGAAGAGTTGTGATAGAACTGGCATTTTCCTGTTGAGTTTCATTGGAGCAAGAAACAAGACATAGAGTAGAAGGGTTAGGCTGAGGTTGAGCAGGAAACTTACCTTTTTCTTGAGTGCGTAATGAAGCTGTCAATGTGGACAAGGTGTTTTTGATCTCATTGATGTCCTGTGAAGTTTGGTTATTCACATTTGCTTGTGTTTGCATGAATGCTTGCAATGTCTCTTCCAAGGTTTGTACACGTGAAGGTTGATAGGAAAAAGTGTTGCCCGACTTTTGAGATTGTGGTACCTGAACATGATTATTATTCCGCCAACTAAAGTTGGGATGATTTCTCCATTCAGGGTTATACGTTTCAGAGTAAGGAGAAGGAAAAGGCTTTTTAAATGTGTTTATGGAATTTACTTGATCATGCAACGCTTCTTTAAGAATGGGAATGTTTGGACATTCAGAAGTGGGGTGTCCCATGATTTCACAAATTCCACAACTTTTTTCATTTTTAACCGTTTTGACTTCTTTTACTTCTCTAAGTTCCATGGCTTCAATCTTTCTAGCCAAATTAGCTACTTTAGCTTTTATCTCATCTTCTTGACTAAAATGATATTTACCTCTGTTAGAAACAAGATTAGATCTATTGGAACTTTCAGAGGAATTATCTGTGTGCCAGGCTTGAGAGTTATCTGCCAAATGGTCTAGGTAGTCAAAGGCTTCTTCAGGTTCTTTTTCTAGAAACTCACCGTTACACATTGTTTCAACAAATTGTTTAGTTTCGGGAGTTAAACTTTCATAAAAGAAACTAATAAGACGCCATTTTTCAAAACCATGATGTGGACAAGAACTTAACAAATCTTTAAAACGCTCCCAGCATTGAAAAAATGCTTCATTTTGATTTTGATTGAAATTTTGAATCTGTCTTTTCAAAGCAGTAGTTTTATGTGCTGGGAAAAATTTCTTTAGAAACTCAGTTTGTAATTCTTGCCATGTGCCAATTGACCTTGGTTTTAAATTATGAAGCCAAATTTTTGCTTTATCTTTTAAAGAAAAAGGAAATAATTTTAGCTTGACAATTTCATTTGTACATTGTTGGTCATTAAAGGTGACACATACATCTTCGAAGTCTTTTAGAAACGAGTAAGCACTTTCCGATTCTAACCCATGGAAATTTGGAAGCAAAGCTATCATACCTGGTTTAAAACGAAAGTTGTTTGCATTGAGAGGAAAAATAAAACAAGAGGGTGATGAGCTTCGAGTTGGTTGCAAGTAGTCACGCATGGTGCGTACTTGTCTGTTCTCATCTTCAGCATGAACACTTTCATTGTCAGCCATGGTAGGAGTTGTATTAGAAAGATTACCTGAAAAAGTTTCACAATAAAATCTAACTAAACGACGAGATCTAAAATCACGTCGCCAAACAAGCATAAAACAAAGTTAATATACAGATTAGGCGGTATAACCAGCCAATAAAAATAAAACAAAGTTAATATACAATATAAATATAAATATATAGAAAATTAGGCGGTATAACCAGCCAATAAAAATAAATATACTTATAAACTTATATACTTAGTATTGCTTCCCCGGCAACGGCGCCAAAAACTTAATGGAAACTCAATTAAGAGTTGTAAACCCGAGTGCAGGTTATGTTCAAGTAATAAATTCTCGGGTGTCCGAGGTCGAACCACAGGGAAGCGTATTAGTAAGTATAAGTTTATAAATATATAAGAAAAATAAAGTAAACAAGATATTAGGGAATCAACAACAAAACAAGATAAACAAGATATTAGAGAACAAAATAAACAAAATTAAATAAATTAACTTAAACAAGATATAAAAAACAATAAGAAAAGATGTTGAGGTTAGAGAATCCACTCTTGGTGTTATGCTAAGATTAATCTTGTTTTATTACACAATTGAAATCCACACATAAGGGAGGTTCCAATCGGAAGGTTTAGCAATTCAGTCCAAATTGTCCAACGTCCATAGCATATGATATTATGTTCATTTGGTGTCCTCAAAACTCATAAAAAGAGTCCAAGCATTCCTTATGCCAAGGTATATGTCTACAACAAATCAAGGTTATGAAACCAAGCATTTACTGTGCCATTTTCATTGTCAATAATGAATCAAGATCTCTACTTTGCAAGTATGATTTTAAACCAAAAGAAAATATTATCTATACTAGTGTTTATAAATGATGATTCATTTTAGCTCATGTTTAAGAGACTAACCTTAGCATTTACCAAAAGCTTCACCTCATCACCTCAACAATATGATTAGCAACACATACTAGATATGAATAAAATGAAAAGAAATGTAAGAAGCATAAGTAAATAAAAAAAAAAAAGAAAACTAGAGAAAGGAAAGAAGAAGAAAACTTAGAGAATTTTATTACAATGGCTAATATCCTCCCAATCTATCAATGTATCCCAATACTCATCCAAGGCCCTCTATTTATACACATTTTGGAGGGCTAAATGACAAGAGACAAGCTTTACAAATTTCAAAGGTAGGTATAATAGGTGGGTGCATTTTTCTAACAATTTTCGTCATATTGTATGACAATTCTGATCAGCCAGCTTGATGGTCGATTTTGTCAATGTTGGAGGCTCGATCTGATAAAATTTTCTTCTAGAAAAATATACCCCTATCAGTTACGGATCCATAGCCGTTGGAATCAGCTCATTTGCTGATGTGGATAAGAAGATATGGGCAAAATACGAAAACAGGTCAGCACAGACGTCATTGCACATCAGCCAACTTGATGGTCGATTTCGCTAGGGAAAACGACTCCGTTTCAAGAAGTGTAAAACATGAAAAAGATAGATATGCCTCTTAGCTTTGTACGGCTACAAATTTCAGCCTTATTGCTTCAGTGAAACTCGAGATATAGCTGATATGGCAAAAGGTGTCGGAACTGGAACTGAATTGGATTTGCCCTTAATTCTTTATTTAACCTAGTAATCTGAAATCACTCAAAGAAACTCGTGAAAAACACCAAATTACATAAAAATATAAAAGATCATAAACACAATTAGACTAAACAATAATAACTCGTATTTGACACAAAACAATAATAAAACATAACTAAAAACTATATAATTATACGAGTTATCAGGCTGCCATTGTGCCCTACCGGATTGTAGGAGCCTTCGTGCCCTATCGATTTGTTGGAGCTTTCGAGCCCTACCGGTTTGTAGCAGTCTACGGACCCTACCGAATGTTATAGTTGTTTGTGATGTGAGATAGAAACATCAAGGTGATATTAGTTAATATGACTTGCGAGTCTTTTTCATAGACTTTACTAATTCTACGTTTGCTCACTGGGTCCTTATGACTCACCCTTTAGTTATTTTTTTTTTCCAGATACTGATCGACTCGGTCCTTTATCCACCCCGCCAGCTTAGCTAGTAACCGATAGTCGGTGAGCATGACATGTCGTTTTGACGAGGTGATCTGTTGCTTGATGGAGGAGTCGTGCACAGTCACCTAGGGATGTCATATATTATTGTGTCTATGTATTATGTGTAATGTAGTTATTCGGTCAGAGACCAAGATTGTTGTTTGTATTTTGGTATTGTATATAAATATATACATAGTGGTTCACTTTGTGTGTATGCTGCGGGGCATCTCGGTTACTCCCTAGATTGAGGTGTCCTAACCGGGATGTCATGTGTTATTATTATTGTTTTGCATGTTTTGCAGGTTTGGTAAACCCCCTTATAGGGAGGGGTCATGTTGAAATTTTGCTAGGTAGATAAATGGTTAAGGCTTCGGAGGCAAGGGCAAAAACTTGTCTCTGGCAAGTCACATTCTCGGATTTAGGCTGTGACAAAGTTGGTATCAGAGTCTTGTCTAGAGGTCGGTGACTGTAAACGTGTCCATCATGTAAAGGATCACTTGTTGGTTATAGTTGATAGTACGGGGTTGGATAAATGAGACCTAACGGTTAAGTTTCTTTCTTAGGTTATTATGCCTCCGGTGCTAAGAATATGGGGTAAGCAAAGGGAACAACCACATGAAGGTTCTAGATTAGGCCTCCATGGGACGTTCGGATCCCACTCTTGGAGAACGAGACAGACCGCTGGATCTGTTATTGGGTCAGCAACAAATTATAGGATAGAATAGTTAGCTGCTGAGGTTGGTGAGATACATCAGGAGGTTAGGACCCTGATAGATCTACTAGTAGATCAGAGGCAGCAGAGGTAGGACCAGGCTCCTCCAGTTCCTCTACAGCCATAGAATCCCCCTAAGGGACAGCAGCCCGCTCAACAGGGGCCGTACCTCCTAGTGATATTATATGAGTTTCGACAGAATAAGCCACCAGTATTTTTTGGGATTGAGCTTGATTCAAATCCACAACACTTTGTGGATGTATGTGATCGGTTATGTGTGGCTCTCAAATTCTCACCAGTTAGGGCCGTGGAGTTGACTATTTATCAGTTGACGGGAGTGGCCTATGAGTGGTATAAGACCCTATTGAGGAGCCGGCTAGCGGGTAGCCCTCCATTAGAATGGTCTGAGTTTTGTAATGCTTTTATTGAGCGATTCATGCCTGAGAGTCTACGGGATGCAAAGGCTCGAGAGTTTGAGTTACTAAAACAGACTGAGTGCATGTCAGTGTTGGATTATGATACTAAGTTTAACCAATTAGCGAAGTATGCACCACATATGGTGATGACTGATATTATGAATGCCAAAAGGTTTGCTAATGGCCTCAGGGAGTACTTATTTAAGGCGGTACCAGTAACGAGGACCTTTACGTACTCCGATGTTCTTGATGCGGCCTTGCTATTTGAGGCACGGGCTAAGGAGAGGCAGGTTGATCGTGAGCTTCGGAAGAAGACCAAGACTGGGAGACAGGGTTTTAAGCAGTCTGGTGTAGGCAGATTAAGAGCACCTAATGGTGTTGGTACAGTAGTCCAGGGACAGAGCAGTCAGACTAGACTGGTTACCTAGTCATCAGGTAACACTGGAGATCAGGAGCTCCCCACTGTCAGAGTTGTGGTTATCCGCATTTTGGACGATGCGGAAGGCTTGGTACTTGTTTCAAATGCGGTCAGCTAGGGCATATGAAGAAGGATTGTCCGCTGAATTTTTCTCGACCCACGTACACTACAATTACACCCCACCAGTTGTTACGCCAGTCGCTACTACTGGATCAGTGGCCCAGTAAATGGGCAGAGGCAAAACAGGCAGAGCTACACAGTCTGGAGGTAGGGGACAGACTATGGGGGGTAAAGGACAGACTCCAAAGGGTCGAGGACAAGCCAGGGAATTTATGCTGAATCCTCAGGACGCGCAGGCGTCGAATGCCGTCGTGATAGGTACATTAGATATTTGTTCCAAGCAGGCTGTAGTATTATTTGATTCGGGTGCTACGCACTCCTTTATATCCCCTTTCTTTGTCTCGTGTTTGAACATGAATTTTGATATGTTAAATGATCTGTTGATAGTGCTTACTCCGCTAGGGGAGATTTACTCTACGAACAGGATATTGAAAGGATGTGAAATGTGGATCGATGATGAGATATTTCTGGTAGATTTAGTTGAGCTAGATATACTTGAGTTTGATGTGATTTTGGGCATGGACTGGTTGTCTGCCCACCATGCAGTATTGGATTGCCACGATAAGGTTTGTTAAGTATATCGGGTAAACATGTGTTGAGGTATCAAGGAGATCTTAGAACCACTTCGCCTCACTTGGTCTCGGTAATTAGTGCAGGGAAACTGTTAGCGAAAGGTTGCCAAGGATTCTTGGCGCATGTATATGATGTTGAGGTGGAGTCTCAAGATTTGAGAGGGATTCTCGTGGTAGAGGATTTCCCCGATGTCTTTCCTAAGGAGCTGCCAGAACTTCCACCGGAGAGGGAGATCGAGTTTTGCATAGTTGTACCCTTAGGAACACAGCCTATATCCATTCCTCCTTACAGTATGACTCCGTTGGAGCTAAGGGAACTAAAGGTTCAGTTGCAAGATCTTCTTGATAAGGGCTTTATACCCCCGAGTACTTCTCATTGGGGTGCTTCGGTTTTATTTGTTAAGAAGAAGGATGGATCGTTACGGTTTTGTATTGATTAAATGCAGCTAAATAAGGTGACGACGAAGAATAAGTATCTGTTGCCTAGGATCGATGATTTATTCGATCAGCTGCAGGGAGCTCAGTGCTTATAGATCTTAGATCGGGGTACCATCATCTTCGCATCAGGAGGCAAGATATTCCCAAAATGATCTTTCGCACTCGATATGGAGACTATGAGTTTTTGGTCATGTCGTTTGGACTGACGAATACACCGGCAGCGTTCATGGATTTGATGAACAGGGTGTTCAAACCCTTCATTGACCAGTTTGTGATTGTGTTCATCGATGATATCTTGGTGTATTCGAGAGGCGAGGAGAAACATAGGGAACACCTCCGCATAGTCCTCGAGACTCTTCGAGCACACAAACTGTTTGCCAAGTTCTCCAAGTGCGAGTTTTGGCTATCGAGTGTGAGCTTTCTTGGCCTTATAGTTTCGAGGGAAGGTATTTCTATGGACCCCAGGAAGATTGACTGGGAGAGGCCGACTACAGTAACAGAGATCAGGAGTTTCTTAGGATTGGCTGGATATTATAGGAGGTTCATGGAGAACTTCTCGAGGATAGCCGCACCACTAACCAGGTTAACACAGAAGAATGTTAAGTTTGTTTGGTCAGATGCGTGCGAGAAGAGCTTCAATGAACTTAAAGAGCTCTTGACTTCATCACCAGTGTTAGCATTGCCAAATGAGAAAGATGGCTTTATGGTATATTGTGATGCATCTCGCATAGGTTTGGGCTGCGTATTAATACAGAAGAATAGAGTTATTGCTTATGCGTCGAGACAATTGAAAATGCATGAACAAAATTACCCCACGCACGACTTAGAAGTGGCAGCCATTATCTTTACATTGAAGATATGGCGACACTATTTGTATGGCCGATCATGTGAGATTTATACAGACCACAAGAGTCTTAAGTATATATTTTATCAGCGGGAGCTGAATTTGTGAAGAGGAAATGGTTGGAATTACTCAAGGATTATGATTGTACCATCCTTTATTATCCCAGCAAAGCCAACATTGTCGCGGATGCCTTGAGTAGAAAGTCCATGGGTAGCTTAGCCCATATAGCAGTGCAGAGGAGACATATGGCCCAGGAAGTGAGGATTGCCTCAATGATGGAGTGGTACTTAGTATTACCGACACGGGGGGTGTTAGCCCATGTGCAAGTACGATCATCATTAGTGGAAGAGGTAAAACGGTTGCAACATGATAATGGTTTTTGCATAGGAAAGAAAGCCCAGGTTAGACAAGGATTGTAAAGCCCAGGTTGGACAAGGATTGTGCGAGGAGTTTCGTATAGATGATGATGGGACTTTATGGTTACATGACCGCTTCGTGGTACCGTTGGCAGGAGATATACGACATAGAATCCTCGAGGCAGCTCATAGCTCATCCTACACTATGCACCCTGGTTCCACCAAGATGTATCATGATCTACGAGTAAATTATTGGTGAGAAGGCATGAAGAAGGATGTAGCGAACTTTGTGGCTAGATGCTTGGTGTGCCAACAGGTTAAGGCCGAACATACACTTCAGAGCTTGGATGTCCCTGAATGGAAATGGGACAAGGTTACTATGGATTTTGTCACGGGGTTGCTTAGATCAACTAAAGGATTCGACTCGGTATGGGTGATTGTCGATAGGTTAACCAAGTCTGCAAGTTTCTTGCCAGTTCCCACTACATATACGGCAGTCCAGTATGCTAAACTATATTTGGACCGGATAGTGCCTTTGCATGGAGTGCCTATTTCTATTGTGTCAGATAGAGGCACACAGTTCACATCGAGGTTTTGGGAATCATTCCAAAAGGCACTGGGTACTCAATTAAAGTTCAATTCTGTGTTCCATCCCCAAACCGATGGTCAGTCCGAGAGGACCATCCAGACTTTAGAGGACATGCTACGGGCATGTGTTTTAGATTTTGAGGGTAGCTGGGATCAGCACTTGTCTTTGATTGAGTTTGCATATAATAACAGCTATCAAAGTTCCATACAAATGGCACCATATTAAGCATTGTATGGCCGAAAGTGTAGGTCTCCAGTGGGATGGTTCGAGGTAGGTGATCGTCTATTATTAGGTCCAGATATGATTCAGGATGCATTGAGAAATGTGGAGTTGATCTGTGACAAAAAGCGAGCGGCATAGAGTTGGCAAAAGTCTTATGCCAATAATAGACGTCGGGAACTAGAGTTTGATATGGGGGATCATGTGTTCTTGAAAGTGTCTCCGCTTAAGGGTGTCATGAGATTCGACAAGAGAGGAAAGTTGAGTCCAAGGTACATTGGACCGTTTGAGATACTTCGACGACATGGGGCAGTAGCATATGAGATGGCCCTTAGTCCTGAGTTAGCCATTGTACACCCAGTATTTCATGTGTCGATGCTTCGAAAATACCTCCCCGATGAGTCCCATGTGTTGCAACCGCAGGCGGTAGAGGTAGATCCATGCATGTCGTATGTAGAAGAACCCATAGCCATAGTAGAACGGCAGGTACGGAAGCTCCGATCGAAGGAGATTCCTTCGGTGAAGGTTGTATGGAATCATCATGCGAAGGAGGAAACTACTTGGGAACTTGAAAGAGATATGAGGTGACAGTACCCCCAGTTATTCCAAGAGCAGGTACATAACTCTTTAAATGAATTATTCAATAAGTTCACAATTAGGAAAAGAAATTCGAAGACGAATTTTCTTAAGGGGGGAGAATTGTAAGACCCTCGTAAGACAAAGACCGACTAGGGTCTCTTTAAACGATTCATAGACGATGGATCAAGTTTATATATGCTTGTAGACAAAGCACACTATCATGTGGTCTTATTGTTATATTAATAATTTTTAAAGTAAAGGGTTTAATCGGCTATTTGAGATATTTAGCTTTAAATTGACCACGAGTTAGGAATCGAAATTGGGACAATGTAAAATCCATAAAATTTGGTAATTTAACTTTACATAGTGTTAAAATGTGATATAATACCGATCAGGATTATTGGGAAATCTAATCGGCATAAAAATTGGTAAAATATGAATTAAGGGTATTTTGGTCATTTTACCCAAAATTTTATTTTTGGTTCGTATACGGTACCAATAGACTTCATGATCATAGAGGATCAAAATATGATGTTTAGATTGAAAATTTGACTTTTAAAATCAAAAACTAAGTGGAAATATGATACGTCCTTAATTAGCTTAAAGGAGTGAAAATCTGGAACTGGTCATGGGAAGGCCCGAAAAAGGTTTTAAATGAATAAATGGATTCATATAGTCATAAAATGATGTTAGAAAGTTACTGGTGAAATCAGAATGAAAATCAGAGCTAAAACTAAAAAAGTCAAAGTGTTGACTCGTGGGCGATCCGAGGCCTGGATTTAGAGTTTGGAATGCTGAAAAATTACCTGAACCTTCAAATCTGCATATTTTGATGTTTGGAACATGTCCATGGAGAAAAAATATCGAAAACGGAACAAAAGAATCTATAAGGCCCTATAACGGGTCGTAAATGGCCCGGGGCTCGGATTTGATGTTCGGGATATCGAAAAATTATGAAAACTTGTGTACTAGTGTAAAATAATATTTTAAACATATCCGTATCGAGAAAAGTGAAAAACGAGCTTCCGAGAATAAAAATTTCACGTGGGCCCGTTTAGGCACTAAAAAACAAAAAGTGGGCTATAGTCTCCTTGGTTGACATTTGGCATGGGAGAAATGGCCATAAGATGTATGCCATAACCCCATGTTTAGCCAGGAGACCCATTCTTCTTAGGCATTAAGGGTTTGTTTCATCTTCTTCCTTAAGAGAAAACCTAACTAAGTGAAAACTCCATAACCAAAAGCTTGTAAACCTAACTAAGTGAAAACTCCATAACCAAAAGCTTGTAAGCTTGATCTCTTGAATTCTACTCATCACCAAGCCAATAAATTACATATTTTTACTATTTAGAAGGTGAGGATCACTTGTTTGGTGTTATTTTTTTAAGAAACCAAGACAAACTATGTGTCTCTCTTTATGGCCATTTTTGCCTTAGGTGGTTTTCAACATAGTCACCACCTTAAACCACCACCATGGGTAGTCTTAAATCAATCTCTACATCCATTATTTGGGGTTGGTTGATTGAAAAAATGGCCTGGAGATGGAAATCCAAGCTTGGCTGAATACACCATGGTGGCCAACCACCTTGTGCCGCCATTTCCACCACCATCCGAGGCCACTATTGGCTTTGCTAGGCTCGGGGGAGCAACTTTCTAGTTGATCGTAGCTCCGGATTTCCACCGAGCTAGGTGTAAAAATTATGAAGCTTAAATAGCTAAGCTGTAAAATGTTGGATAGTAGCGAATTAGATACAATTTGGATAATGTGAATGTTCAAAATTATAAAATATTTATAAAATTACTGTTTATGTACTAGGAGCGGATTAGCTGAGTCTGAGGTTGGAAGAGCTCTAAAGCACGAGGATCCAATTTCTCCCGCTTAGCGCACTGTGAGTAAACGTGTAGCGATAGACGTTGGATTGTTATATTATGTTATGACATACTGACTGTGATTGTATAAATATATCGGTGATGGATTATAATGCACTTGAGTTGGTAAACGGTAGTGTGTATGACGTAGAATTACTTTATGGTATCGAATTCTCGTAAAGACGCGAGAAAAAAGTCCAAGGAATGGACAAGTGATGATTATGTAATAATCCGGAATTAATGTATGAGTGGTCGACTGTATGGCGCCACATTGTTTCCTTACTTGTGTGCTTATTTAAATGCTATTTGCTGCATGTTTACTGTAATGTTAAGCTATGCTTGAATTTGTAGGCTATCATTATGCCCTACCGGATTTTTAGGCTGCCATTGTTCCCTATCGGATTGTAGGAGCCTTCGTGCCCTACCTGTTTTTAGGTGCTTTCGAGCCCTACCGATTTGTAGAAATCAACGAACCCTACCGGATTTATAGTTGTTTCTGATGTTGGATAGGAACATCAAGGTGATATTAGTTAATATGACTTGCGAGTCTTTTCCATAGACTTTACTAATTCTGCGTTTGCTCACTGGGTCCTTATGACTCACACTTTAGTTAGTTTTTCTTTTTCAGATACTGATCAACCCGGTCCTTCATCCACCTCGCCAGCTTAGCTAGTGACCGATAGTCGGTGAGCATGACATGCCATTTTGACGAGGTGACCCGTTGCTTGATGGAGGAGCAGTGCACAATCACCTAGGGATGTCATATATTATTGTGTTTGTGTAATGTAGTTATCCAGTCAGAGACCGAGATTGTTGTTTGTATTTTGGTATTGTATATAAATATATACATCGTGGTTCACTTTGTGCGTCTGCTGCGGGGCATCTCCGTTACTCCCTAGTTGGAGGTATCCTAACCAGGATGTCATGTGTTATTATTATTGTTTTGCATGTTTTGCAGGTTCGGTAAACCCCCTTATCAGGCGGGATCATACTGAAATTTCGTTAGGTAGATAAATGGTTAAGGCTTCGAAGGCAAGGGCAAAAACTTGTCTCTGGCCGGTCACATTCCCGGATTTGGGCTGTGACATTAATGTATAGCATAAACATCAGAAAAATAATTTAGTTAAATACTTTACCTTAATATATAACATAAAACATAAAAAAAGTGATTGAGATAAATACTTTACCCGTGTTTTGCGAGTATGGATTATTTTTGTACATCAATAAATTATAAAAATATAAAATTAAGGATCACAATATAGTTAAATTATAATTAATTGATAATAGCACGCCGCAAATATTTTTAAAATTCCATCATTGGTTAGAATTCCAATCATTCTAAAACCTATTAAAATTATATGATAAAATAATTATAATGAAAAAAAATTATATTTATAATTATCTAATCTTATTAAATTATATTTTAGCTTTTATTTTTTAATCTAATTTTTTTTTAAATATGCATGTAGAATTAAATGAAGTAAATAAAATTTAAAATTTACCAAAATTAGGCTAAATCCAAATCAAAAGAGGTTTAAACTGTACAAGTTTGATTAAATCTGGATCTAAATCAAATATGACTTTATTTTTCCAAAAAAAAAACTAATTATTGTACGACACGTGACACAAAATTTGAAGTTATGTGAATAGTGCCAATCGAGAAAACTGTATACATAGGAAATAACTGAAAAAAATTAATCAATTAAAAAACAAATAATAAATAGTAATGAGAAAGTTATGCAGAAATGACATTAGGAAGCATCAATCTTTGACTTCAAAACATCTTCAACTCTAACTTATTATTACCAAACTATCATTATTAAGGAAAATTAAACTTGAAATCATATAGAAAATGGAATAAATATTAATATGTTAATTTCATGCTAAAAGATGAAACTTAAAAAAATTAAAAACACGGACATGAAATGGTGAAGGAACCGTGGGGGAAAGTAAAATTGTTAGTTTTGAATGTAATTAAACAGTCAAAGTATAGCATTTTATACATGAATATTATTACATTTATTAGTCGTAATAAGGAAAAAGCTCTAAATTTTTTAATTATGTTATCACTTCAAAATTAATTCATCAACTCATGTCTAACAAGTACATAACTGAATATGCTTAATTTTTCTTTTACTTTAATCAATGATGCAATAACACATATGTGTAATAATAAATGAATAATATTTTCAAGATTATGAACAAATATGTGTACTAATAAACCAATTTTTTTTTATTGAATTCTTTCTTTCAAATGAGTTCATGTAAAAACTTTAAACATTTGATATAAATCAAATGTAGGCAAAATGCTCAATTTGGGATCACACCTATTAGCATCTGAGTAGATCGGGGTTAAACATGTTATTTTAATCTATTAAGGGTTCAACATTTTCGAGTTATGACAAATAAGGACTTATGGCTATATTTGATGGACACATGCAAGATAATCAAAAAAATATGCTGACATGTAATTGATTTGTACATCTGACTCTCTAAAAACACAAAATAATTCTGAAAAAAAAAAGTATAATGGAAAAAAAAATCCAAATAGATAAAGTCACCTAATCTTTTCCTCTTTCAGGTAGCCCATTTCCTTTCATCTCGAGCTTTCTGCATCTCATTGACCTAAGACCTGCGACCTAACTTGAAAATGGCAGCAAAGTATATAATTGGTTCTATTGCGGGATCATTTGCCATTGCTTATGCAGCTGATCAACTTGTTGCTGAGAAGAAGATTTTTGGAGAAACTACACCTCACACTGTTTCAAACAAGGAATGGTGGGAAGAAACTGACAAGAAATTTCTATGAAGCAATACCAAACTGCTTTTTTGCAGCTTTCAAGATTCATTAAGTATTGAGAGCTAATAAATTTTAAGGATGATGTGAATTGCTTGCTAATAAAAAATTGATAAAGTCAGATTTTATCTAAAAACAGAAGAAAAAAATAAAATCTCTAATTTTGATAATTTAAAAAACCCTTATTTGAATTTGAAACTCCAAATTCATTCTTATTTCCATAAAAAAAAACTCAACCATTTTCATTCATTTGGTTTTTGCCCCAAATTTGTTTTTAATTAAAATCGAAGTCCATTCCCATTTCGTGTTCATGAATCATTCTTCACCCAAAACACCTAACATCAAATTACCAGTAATACCCAATAGCACAATCAACAAATCCAAACAACAATAAACAAAATATTTGAAACTGACAGAGAGGGAGACGAGATTAACAAAAAAAATTCGGGTTGCCCAAACAAATTCTACAAACCTTGAAAGCCGAGTTGAAGAACAAATGCTTGAAAAATTCTGAGACATTAAATTACTTTGTGGGTGTTGGTCAAAACAAAATTACTTTGTGGGTTGAGAGATAAGCATGGAATCAGAGATTGAGAGATAAGAAGTTAATAGAAATTTTTTCTAGGCTGATCAATTTTGCATTTCAAATCAAAATAGAAAGAGAAGGATATGATTTTGGAAATTTGTATTCGTTTTCAATGTTTGCTTTTCGATTGTAATGTATTTTTATTCATTTACGTACTTTTTTAAATATGTTTAAGAATTATTTTACTAACTAAATGACCATCTCTCTTGCAGTTGAGTAAAAAAAAATTACATGTCAGCATCTATTTTGAAACTCACTGATTTTTCTGGCGCGTGCCCGTCAAACACTGTCATAAGTCCTTATTTGTCACAACTCGAAATGATTGAACCCTTAATAGACTGAAATAAAAGGTTTAACCTTGATCCACTCAGGTTCTAATAGATTTGCTCCCAAATAGAGCATTTAGCCATTAGATGTACTAAGATACTTTTGGAATTCCACCAAAATGTATGTACAAGAGAATTGAGTTATTCTTATAATTCTAACATATAAAATTACCTTATCTTTAATTGATCAAAATATACATAAAAATATATTGATATTTTCACATAACATAAAAACATATTGAAAATGAAACAACTTTTAGTCGATCCAAATTTATATCTCAGCGTATTTATTTTTTTCTTTAATAACATTGTTCATTGAATATTTGAATTTTTCAAAAAAAAATTAAAAGTTTTATTATGATACGTCATTTGGATATATATATATATATATCAGAGATCCACTAAATTAATTTGGTTTTACACTTTTTCATATTTTTTATATGATTTATATTTGGTTAATCCAATATATTTCATGTTTTATTCATTTATTTATGTAAATCTTGCATATCAAATTTTAAGTTAATTAAAAATGTATAACTATTTTTAATATAGTAACATTTTAACTGTTAAATATATATCATGATCCATACGATAAAGATATTAGATTAATTTGAAACTTTATATACATACATTATTAAATCTAACAGTTGATTTGTTAAAATATTAATTATACATGAAATCATTAAAAGATGTAAAACTAATTAGTTTTGCACCGATATAACTTGATCATCCTTTGTATATATATATATATATATATATATATATATATATATATATATATATATATATATATATATATATATATGAAGATCATCTATGTATGTGTATCATACAAGTTTCAAACTAGTTTTTAATATTATAATGACAAAAATATTCCCTTCCTTTTTTTTAAAAGAAAAAAATACTAAAGAAGTAAAAATATTCCTTTTAGGGGGTCCGAAATCTTACATTTATTATGAAAATATCCCGTTTGGTTCAATAACATTCCTAAAACTTGGAAATGTTGCATTACATAGTATCAAAATTAAGTAATGTTGGATAATCACAATACCATATTTCTCTTAGATTACGTTATATTTCGAGAAGAATGTAATTTTCATCTTAATTTTACCCTCATTAAATGCATTTCTGGTCAATGTTACTCTTGTAAGTGAAAGATATAACAAGAAAACCAAAGATAATGATTTTTTGCATTTATTCCAAAATCCTATATTCTCTCACTTAAAATTCTTAATTTCCTTTAAATTGAAAATCCTAGTCACCATTGAAGAAGCTCCACCGTCTATGTCCCTCTCGCTTGAGCTGCATTACCGCTCCAACACCAACCACCCATTTGCATCCTCCATCAACCTACGATGTAGAAGCTTCTCTCCGAACCTTCTACATGACTGCCCGAAATCTTATTTCACCCAAATAATACATTTTCAACATTTTATTCAAAAAAGTAGCTCGCACCTAACACATTCTCAATATTTAATAAAAATCTTGTTTTATGGATGTGCATTCAAATGAGTATATCTTATTTAAAACCTTACATTACAAAGATCAGTTGTAAAGTATAATGATTAGCAAGGGTAGAATCCACAGAAATTGGTGTTTAGTTTAAGAATTATTAGTTTATACTTAAATTCAAGGAAAACAAAATAAAAGGGATTTTTTTAAATTAGTTTAAACTTGAGCAAACAATAAAAAGCAAATAAAAGTAATCAAATATGAGAAATATGGTTAAGGTTTCATTCTCCACCACTAGACAATATTAAGAATCAATTTCATACCTATCAACATCAATTCTTTATCAAAGTTAACAACCGTAGATAACAACCTCCCGTGTTACCCCAATCCTTCCTTAGTTCGTCATTAAGTAGGACAAACGCCACTATTTAATCTCTAACTATCAAATAACCTAGGATAAACATCTCTAAATTTAATTTGACAGCAGCTTTAAGATGAGAAAGATAGGTTGATCTAAGCAACAAAAGTATAAACATGAATTGTTTAACTTAGGTTATGTTCCACTTTGCAATTAGCGAAAACTTTAACATAATCATTAATCACAAATTGCCACTATTGAATAGAAATCAAGATAAGCTACGTATCAAGTCTCCTAAACTAGCATTAGATAATTATCAAGATCTATCTAGTTGGCCACCTAAACAAATCAAGACAACATCATGAACAATTCTTATAGTAGAAAATAAGCAACTTTGATAGAAAACCAATAATAGATAGAATATGAAAATCAATTACAAAACATGTCTAGGGCTTTGAAATCACCCTTAACCAACGAAAAGTTTAGCCTAGCATAGGCATTATTAACATAAATATAAAAGAAACTAAGAAGAAAAACTAAAAGAAAACTAAGAGAATGGAAAAAAAAAAAAAGAAAAAAAAAAGAAGAAGAATAATGATGATCCTTGAGTCTCCTCAAAAGATGTTTAGTTTGTGGCTCAAAAGATGGTATTTATAGAGTTTTAAAACATTGAGAACAAGTTCTTGCCGCACAAGTAAGTTAGGAGGCAAAAAATTGCGTTTTTTTGCTATTTTCACGATTTTTCCCGAATCTCGGGCGCCGCGGCGCCGAGCTTCTGCCTTGTCTCTTTTGTTGCTGCATCTTCTTGCAATTTTTTGGCTGATTTGGATGACCATTTCTTTTTCGATTTGGGCCTGTAAACTACCGTTGGAAAGGTATTCAAGTCAGATTTAAAAGTCAAGAAGGAAGTTTCTTCAAATATGTACTTTAACATCATGTTTTCCTTGCAACAAGCTCCAGAGGTCAAATCTGCCTTCTTGCTTTGCAACCAGAAATTGATCTTTTTGACTTCCAAGTCTTTTTTCATCTTGTGATTATGATTTTGTAAGCTTTTTACCATCATTATTGACATCTTTTCACTTCATTCTTTTAAATATACCTAGAATTCAAAAATATAACATAAGTAATCAAGATAAAGATCGAAAACATAACTAAAACTAAGAATAAAAAGAATATAAAATGTGTATTTTATGAGCTTATCAATGGACTGGTTATTTCTTTCTAATTGTCGGTCGATTTTAATTTGTGATAATTGGGGATTATAAGTGAGAAATGGAGGAAGATTAAGGAGCTGACCTCAATGGTTCAGAAACGATTCAAGTTCACAGAAAACAATGTCGAGCTTTACGCTAAGAATGTCAACAACAAAGGCCTTTGTGCTATTGCTCAGGCCGAGTCTCTTTGCTACAAGCTCCTTGAAGATCTTGTTGTACGGAGGTACATACTCAAATTGATTCGTTTTTATAGATTTAAAACATGTTAATACTAAATTTATTGTTAATGGTTGGGCTATGACATATGGTATATTTATCACCTATCTACTTATTGTTTCAAGACCATGAAAGCGTATAAAAGCAATCTTTATTGACTCAGAGTTCTTAGAAAGTTCTACTAGTTCTGACAATTCGTGTATTCGTGTTGTGTTCGTATATTTTATCGTGTCATAATCGTGTTTAAGGTATTTTATATTTATATAAAATTTGATACGTTAATAATTCGTATTATATAAATTTTGAGACATTCGTTTATTAGTGTCGTGTTCTTGTTATTTTTTAATGTCGTATCATTTTTGTATCGTGTAATCGTGCCGCGTCCTAAGTTCTACTACTACAACTAATGTTGGTTTAATTTTGAAATCTACAAGCTTTTATGCTGAGCAAGTTGGTCAGGTATTGTACGCATACACTTTAATTCTAGTAACCGCTAAAACTTATATGGAGTTAAAAGACAAGAAACTATTTGTGGTTCACGTGTAGGAATCTTATATACATCAAATATTAAGATTGTGACCTTGGCAAAATTGTATTACTAAGTCTTTTTTTTTTCAGATTTTTTAAAGTGGTTCTTGCATTTAATCATTGATGATTAGTGTTCATTTAATCATTAATGCTATGTTGCCTAAATTGAAATAACATATTTGATGTATATAATTGTTGGTGGAAAATACATTATTTATTACCCCTTCCTATGGATGAGACAAAACTTTTTGTTGGGTAAAATTTTTGTTGATCAATGTAGTTGTGTATTGTTACGTTTGTGCATGCTTGATGCATAAAAATTGTGTTATTATTTTGAAACTTAAATGATAGTTTTCTTTTTATTAGTACTTAAAAATGTTTCATTCTCTATATATGGTAGTTTTCATTTTAGTTAGTAATTAAATATTATATCAATATATATAGGTTGATATAATTTATTTGATAATTATGTTAACATTTATTTGTTTTTAAAAATATTTTAGATATATGTAACTTAACAAATTTTAGCTTTTTTATTTAGAAGATAATTTAATAAAAAAATGTAAATTAAAAAATTTATCTGTCAATCAATAAATCAAACATAAAAAATCTTATATAAAAGCCTATTAAACCAAATACAAATATGACATGCTATTAAGAATGTGCCTTGCCAATCTTTTTTAAGAAAAAATCTTATTTCTAAAGGTAATGCTCAATCTCAATGCCCGAATCTAATGTTAAGAGCTTTCTAAAAATAACTAGAGGCGAGGGTTCCCTGGGGCTCACTGTGCCAGAGTCCTTCCAAATCCGGGATAGGCAAGTCCCTAAAAGGATCCAAAGGCTCACCAGCGACGTCATCGTCCACTGAAAAACAAAGACTAACCCTTCAGTTTGATAGCAAACTGACAGTTCCACAAAATCAACCAAGTCTAAAACGTAAAACCTTGCCTTCCATAAGGTCAGACGGGGACAGAGGGCTCATGCTAGAAGAGGCGACCCCAGCACCTTCGAGCACCTCAACCGCGACATAAGAAGTAACACCTTCATAATCCACCACCTGACGCATACATCCTGTGAATAGCATCGCAAGTAAGTCTGTACCCCCTTCAGGCCAAACTTGACCTTCTTACGTGGGAAGGCCACACCCAACATCGAACAATATGCGATTAGGATTTTTATTCAGATAATAACAGTAAATATTCTCGGGCGTCACCGTTTTCCCCCAGTCGATGGTGTGCTCCTGATAATACTCGAACTGTTCTAGCTCGGCGACCCCTATAGGCAGCTTAGTCTTCCTCCTACTTTCTGAAGGGTCAAATCACTTCACCTTAAAAGGCCACTTTTCTCCAGTTTCAGAGCAGTAGCGGAAAACTTGCTTCGCACAATATGGCGATTGTTGGGAGTATTCACCACCACCTTCTTATGCCAAGCGAATAAATAGTAGTGGCGACCCAAAATTTTTTAGCGGTACAAATTGTGAAAGGTCGTGACATAAGGCACTTGCCCCCTTATACGGTAGTTTATAAAGAATGACACCATGAATAGCCAAGACATCCCAGTCAATTGGGTAGCAGCAACCCTGTATAGATCAAGGCAGGCCTCGAAAAAGGGATGTAACAGAAGATGGAAACCACCTTCGAACATGTGTGCA
This sequence comes from Fremontodendron californicum, assembly GCA_030761205.1. Classification (NCBI taxonomy): domain Eukaryota; kingdom Viridiplantae; phylum Streptophyta; class Magnoliopsida; order Malvales; family Malvaceae; genus Fremontodendron; species Fremontodendron californicum. The sequence goes on from JAULJL010000037.1 coordinate 11,267,913, forward strand.
TAAAAGCACACATTGCGCCCGCCACCCAGTACCTGACTCGCACAGCGACCCTCCTCAGGTACAACAAACTCGTAGCGATAACTTGGAAGACAGATGCCCCTCTCCCTCAGACAGACCTCCATATCCCGATAGGCGATGTCGTAGAGATCATCATCCTCCCAGTCCTCCTCAAGGCCACCGGCACCGACGTCCCCTTGCCCCTCGACATTAGGAGCAGCGACCTCTTCAACATCACCACCAACCACCAAACACCCCACCACCAACACAACCCTCAGCAACAACACCAACAATAAATCGAGCCCTTTCCTCGATTTCCTGGCCGACTTTCGTCGTCTCCGGCTCTGATTCCTCAGCCGCACCACCCCAAGACCTACCCTTCAAATTTTCTGAACCCTCGCTATTGGTAATCACCATTCTATAATACCTAGGCATAAACAATCACCTAAACTAAACGAAAAATCACAACGACAAAGAAACTGGAAATACCTCACAAACCTTCGAGCAACACCTTCAGGGAGAAAAGAAAGCCACAATCTTTAGAACACCACAGTTCCAGCATAAATCTAATAGAGCTTCGACACCAAAAACAAAAAGTAACAGAACTCTTCGGAATCAAGCCCTATTTATACCCGGTGCAATTAGGGCATACACACAAATCCCTAAGAAATCGTACGTCCCACCAATTAGGATTTAACACGTGGCAACGCCTCGTATAAAACAACGCTAGGCTTAAATGCCCATCTACCAGGGGGCATGCCAACCGACGCGCACTTTCCCGCCAAAAACAACACAACCAGAACACCAAGACAAAGTACTAGCCACCATCCATACTACACCTGAACACAACAGGCTCGTCGACAGCCACTTTATGACCCCCAACTCGCCTTGGGGGCAATTGTTAAACCCATTGGACCCTCTAGGCCTTGGATCATGGAAAGAGGCCTAAGCTAATTGGGCTCGCCAAGCCTTAAACCAATTAGGGCTCGCCAAGCCTTGAACCATGAACAGGAAAGCCCAACAACATTAGGCCCTCTATCCCGTCTCACCATTCGAGGTACACGTGGGCAACCCCTAATACCCCTATCACCTCGAAAGGCCACATGACCTCCCTGACAACCACTTTACTATCACATCGTCGTCCATCACCTCAGAACCCACATGAGACCTCGACCACTACACTACGATACTCATGTTGTCGACCACTAACTCCTAACCATGTTATAACATTTGGCAACTGGCGACCCGTTGATAAAAGTATAAATAGCCTCCCAAAGGCCAACAAAAGGACTCTAGGGACCTTAACCCCAAAAATACCGTTGCTCTACCCAATTTTCCCTCTCAACCACCATCCTTCGGCCTTCTCCCTACAAACCATCAAGACAACCACCTAAACACCTAAAAAGACATCAACAAGTTTCTTACAACATTTTTTTCACAGTAATGTCAAACATCTAAAAGTTCTTAAGTCATAGTTTTTCATCACACTTTTTAAACAAGCTTTTCTCAACCCAATTGTTTTCTAACCTAAGTTTTTTTTCCAACAACAATACTAAACTAATACTATTTTTTCGACAATAATATTAAACTAACCCTAAATCTGATATCCCTAACCAGTTGACGATTAAATGAAGGGAAAAAAAAAGAACAAAACGCTGGTGTTAAGTTCGTAGGATTTGTCTTACTATTTTAATTTAGTTATGTTTTAAAATTTTCTATTTTATCTGACATTTATTTTATGTTTTTTTTTTCTTCGGATTTTCAGTTTTAGCATGAGAAGGAGTGCAAGGATTTATGAAGACTGAATGTATTTTGTGAGACATTTCAAGAATTGGTCGGAGTTAAAAGTTTTGGGACTTTGTATGCATAAATTTAGATATATGTTTATATTATAATTTTAAAGATGTTCTTATTTTTAATTTGTCCTCTGATTATTTTAGTTTTTTATCTGAAACTAATTTGCACGTTTGTCAATCATTTATGTTCTTGCAAAAGGCTGCAGGCTTTCATGAACTTGACACAAAGCTACCAATCCAATAGTAATACTTTGGGAGTGAATTACACAATTGCCATTCCAAGAATCCAAGTGGACTTGGTTTGTCTTTTTTTCAGTTTTTCTTCTCAGCTCCTTGCTTTGATTGTGAAAAAGAGAACAAAATCTACGGCGACAATCCGTAGCCCAATGGGTGTGAGTCTTCCTACTGGTCCTCCAAATGACACCCAAACCCAATTCAAGGAAACATTGGCCAAACCCTTTCTTTTATTGTTGCTAATGTTTGAAATTTGGCGTTGTTTCGATTTTATTATCATTGATAATATATTGAATATCATTATTATATAAAAAATAACATGAATTTTAGAGTTAAAATTGAATTATTATGATAAATTATGTAAAATATCTCAATTTGAGGATAAATTTTAAAGTAAAGTATAAATATAAGATAACACAAATACAATATGAATACACAAATCTAATTCATTATATGTAACAAAAATTAAGATGGATATAAAAATTTAATTCATTTAGATTATATTTATATCCATCATTTCTATTCATATTAAAAAATAAAAAAATAAAACATAATCTAACAACTATCATATAATAACTCATAACTTATAAAACGAATTATTAACATGTCAAAATTTATATAAGTATATAATACATTGAAAACAATTATGACATGAAAAAGTAACAAAAATAAGAACACAACAACACGTTACACAAAATTGAGAGTTATTTGAATAATATCAATTAGACCTGAAAATTTCAAATACAACATGATTATACGACACGAACGTAACATGAGAAAAATAATTAAAAGACGACACAACACGTAAAATAACATGAACACGACACGAATACACGAACGTGTCAAAATCTACATAAAACGAATTATTAACATGTCAAAAATTATTATAAATATATAGTACTTTAAATACGATTATGATACAATAAAATAATACGAATACAATAAAAATATATATTATTATTTTTTCTTTTTTTCTCCTATCTCCTTTTTTCTTAACTAAATAAAATAAATATTAGAAGCAATCCCCCTCAAATCGGGGTATTGCTTTAATTAGCATGCAAATTGATTGTCAATTCAGATGGATTACTTTTATTTTATGGTATAAAATCTGAAAATTTATACGATACAAATATAGTATGAGAAAAATAATTAAAAAACGATACAATACAAAAAATAACATGAACACAATACGAATACACGAACGTGTCAAAATCTACGTAAAACAAATTATTAACGTGTTAAAAATTATTATAAATATATAGTATTTTAAATATGATTATGACACAATAAAAAAAAAACGAATACGATACAAATACAAATTATTTTTTCTTTCTCTTTTTCTCCTTTCTCCTTTTTTTTTTTCTTATAAATAAAAAAATATTGAAGCAATCCCCTCAAATTGGGGGATTACTTTAATTAGGATGCAAATTGATTGTCAATTCGGAGGGATTATTTTTATTTTATGGTCTAAGATGTTTACATCTAAAAATGTACAATAAAATTCGTAAAATGACCGGCAAAAAATTTCAAATGCCACAGAGATATAGGAATGAAAAATTATAGAATTCAAAGGAAAGAAAGAGGTTGGTTTTTGAAATTGTAATTTGTAAAAGGCTTAGCCTAGTTGGGAAGAGGGCAAGAGGCAGAGGCAGAGGCAAAGAGGCAAAGAGGCAAGTGGGAACTGTTAAGATTCCCAAAACACATCTATCTATCTATCTACGTTGGAAAAAAACAACCTTTTTCTTTGATAAAATAAACAAATGTCTCTCTCTCATTGCCTTGTATTGTAATTCCTTGTTTTAATTTCATCAACAACAGAAAAACTATCTTCTTTTTCTTTGTTTTGATTTACATCTTGAAGCTCTCAGCAACCCCATCTGTGAGAGAGAAAAAAATAAAAAAGATGGCGCCGCCAGCAGCAGCGGGCGGAGGAGGAGGAGGACAGCAACCGCAGCAGCAGCAGCAGCAGCAACAACAACAAGGTGGATTTGGACAAACCATAACTGGAGTCATAAGGATCGCCGTGTTTATGTACTTCGCTTCCAAATTCTTCTTTCCGAAAAAGCCCGCCGACCCTTCTAACCTCATCTCGAATCTCTTCCAGAAGGGCGAACCCCTGGTATGTTGATTTCGACAAAATTCATGAAACAAACTTAACCCAAACCGATAGTTTCCTTGTTCTATGATTTTGTTGGTCTTTTATCAGGATATGTGGTTATATCTTTCTGAGCACGAAAAGTTCAATGACTTTGGGAACGAAGCTTCCCTTGTATGGCATGAAACTAATATTCCTTATGCCACTTGGGTTCCTGAAAGCACCCGTACTCTTTCTTTAAAGTACTATCCTTCCGAGGTAAGGTGTTTGAACATATGTGTCTTTTACTTACTTGCAATTTGGTTGTTGCTCTCCTAGAGAACATGAAGAAGTTGATGTTTTTAATCTTTCAGGCCTTGAAAAACAATGGCAGTCTCTTTGCCCACGTTTTCTTTGCACGCTTGGGTTATCCTCCAGATCCAAATGACCCTGAATACCAGCCTCAAGCTGCCTTTTGGAGGACTTACTGTGAGTCTCCCTGTCTGTCATTAGATTCTTTTTCCATTTGATGGAGATTAACGGTGATCAACTAACCTCCTTTTAATTGATTTCAGCTGTTGTGGCATATTTGCCCAAGTCAAGATCAGATAAGAGGAAAAGTCTTCTTGGGAACTCCAAAGATGCTGAAGGGGTTGAATCAGTGGCTATGGTTTGTTTTTTACTAGTATAACTTATTTCTGTTAAAGGAGTTGTTTTTTTAAGAAAAAGAATTTTGGGTTCCAGTAAAGTAGATCTAAACTTTGTTGGTGTTTGTATGTTTGAATTTCATTTAATATTCCTCATGACAGCATCTCATGTATTTCTAATCTTGTATGCCCTTCCAATTCCCTTGAATTTTGCAACAATATAATGATCTTAGAGCGGAATCATGTTGCTTCAGGTGGCTGATGATGCTGAAGTTGATTCGAAACATGATGGCCCTGTCGAGTGGATTGCTTATTGGAAACCAAATATTACAATTAACTTGGTTGAAGATTTTACACGGTAAGTTTCTGCTTAATGTCATGTTTCAGTAATGTTCTGTAAAAATACACAATTGGTGTTGTCTATTTTATTTTATGGCATGATTTTATGCCATTTTTTTGGGAAAATAAACTATATTTTGGCCTTTTCTCTTTTCCAGATATGGGCACAACGCTGTACCACCAAATATTGCTCCTTGTATCCTACCGTTCCTTACTTTTTGTCATTCCACATCTCAATTATGGTTATTGAGCGCTCTTCTTGGTTGACTCTGTCATATTAGTGCTTATTTTGTTCTTAAAGAAAATTATTTTGGTTTTACAGGTAGATTTGGATCTTGAGACATTGTCTGCTTTTAATTGACTCCAGTTTTAGCAGTAGAAATTTGGTCAAAACTTGGTCCTAGGTCATACAACTAAAGTTGTGCATGGGAGTTGATCTAGATTCTAGGGAGGAAGAGCGGGGGATTATAGTTCAGCTCAACCACTCTCCTCCTCATACATTAGTATAGATAGTAATTTGGTGAAGATCAGCTCGGTAATTTTCATCATAAATTGGATAGTAACCAGTGAAGAGACTAGCTCAGTCATTCTAATCATACATAGTGTAAATAAGTGTCATATTGGAGTTAATCTAGGAAGGAAGATTGGAGGATTAAAAGCATCAAAGGTTGAAGCTATTTTGGTGTATCATATTTTTCTATGAGCAATTATTGATCAAATATAAACTTTTATTGTTTTCTCAGCTGTAATAACATTTCTATGGTTGAGAATTAATTGAACTCATTCCAACTCTTTATGCCAATTCCCCATTTAGATGGGTTTGGGTATATGATTTTTTTTTTTTCTGCATTCTGACTAAGGTTCTATGTTTAAGAACTGTTATTTTTTGGTTCATAATAAATTGTTATGCCAAAATAATCACTTTTTAGCATATTGATCCAATCAAAATTTCTACCATAATTTGTTGATCAGTTTAGATGTAAGATTGTAACCATAACTTGTTTACTGACAAATATCTGTATTCTTTTAGACTAATGCTTGCTAGCTTTTATGTTTTTTCGTTTGGAAATCATCTTGCTGGATATAGTATGTTTGTTGAGTTGCACCAATATTTGGTGATACAATAGTTACCTTTGGTGGCTACTATTAGTGTGTTAGAGCTACAGATACATAGCTTTGTGTTTCTTGACTTCAGATTTGCAGACTTAAATACTGAGCCTAGTAAAGGAAATTATTACCCGACCATCTTCTTCAATGAATTTTGGTTACTTAGAGATAAGTTGATTGCAATTAATGAGTCAGTGACAGAATTGGCACTTAATTTGGAGGTTGGCCCCATAAGCATGATGAAGTGGCAACTATTCCTGCAGATTGACCAATCATTCCAAATTCATCGTAGTTATGGAAGCATGCTTGAAGGCGAGGCTGATCAACTTAAGGTATTTCTTATCTTGTAGTGTGGTGCGAACTTTAGATATCTAATAAATGATTATGATGTATGACTAGGTAAAAAGATTCAAGATATATCATATGATATTTAGAAACTAAAAAGAAATCTCATTTTGCATAAGAAAGCAAATAACTACAGGATATGTGAGACTTCTTATCAGGAGTCTGTTTGATTTGATACATGAGCCTTTATCACCTATATACTTTAGCTGGAGTTTGGATTTCTAAAGATGAGGCTAAATAACCGTGCTTCATGCAAAACATGCTTAACTTGCCACAAGTGAGTGCTGAGTCTCACATCAGATATGATACTAGGGTGATCTTGGGCATATATAGAGGGGTGGTGATTTCACCTAATAGGCTAGTCTTCTGGCTTGAGAGCTAGTCCTATAACAAGAGGTAAAAGAGCCATGTTGGGAGTATTATCATGTGGACTTGAGGGCACTATGGCATCAAACCCCTCGTGGGGATGTAGGTTGCACGAACGAAATGAGGGCATCTGTGATTGGTCTAGGGAGCTGTCATGTGGCACAAGTGTGTGATAGTTTCATCGAATTTGTACTAGGGTGAGTTTGCCCGTATATAGAAGCATGATCACCTCACTTAATAGGCTAGTTTTCTGGGTTGAGCCCCATGCCTATGACACATATGTTGCTCAAAGTCCTATCCCCTCATTTATAGGCGATATGTAATATAAGTGCTAAATTTTTGTTATCTATTAGACTCTTCTCTCTCTCTTTTTTATTTTTTATTTTTAAAGAGCCTATGGATATTTTAGATCTAACACTAGTTTTTTTAATTTTCTTTTGTGTACATTCTGTGTACTTGGTTTGCTTTCCAGTAACTTTATTACCTATTTAAAGAGGGAAAAGGTAAGTAAAGCGCAGATGAAAAAGAAACTAACCTGAATTAGCTTCCATACCAGCAAATAGAATCCTCAAATGATCTATATGCACTGGGTTTCATTTCAAAAGTTGTATTGATAATTTTTGCTGGTTTGATATTAGGATCTAGATTTTTAATTGTTGTGATTAAATTTTGTTTTATTAATTGGATTTGGTTTGTCTATAGGTTCAGACTGCTTGTAATTCTCTTGAATAAAACATGCCATACTCTTCAGCTGATGAGGGAAATAAAAAAGTTATTAATAGTGATCCACATACGTGGAAACAGCTAATTACTTAATGTTGGTTTGGTTGGACGCTGCTCCCAACTTGTACCTCGAAATTAAGAATCCTTTTATTCCCTCTTATCTTTTCAAATGATGACTATTTACTTGATAAATTTCTGTAGAGGGTCTTCTTGGAAGGAAATCCTTACTTGCTAGTGATCACAATGGTTGTTTCTTTGCTTCATTCTGTGTTCGACTTCTTGGCTTTCAAGAATGGTAAACTGATTATATATTTTTGAAATGTTTTGTTCCATACATGGATGGTTTTTGATAATTCTGATATACACTCTGGAACCGTAGCTTTAGTGTGTTGGTTTTCTCTGCAGATATCCAATTTTGGAACAAAAATATGTCTATGGAAGGATTGTCTGCAAAGTCTGTTGTAGTGAGCTTTTTGTGTCAGCTCATTGTTTTCCTCTATCTTCTTGATAATGAGACCTCATGGATGATACTGGCAAGTTCTGGAATTGGTTGCTGCATCGAGTTTTGGAAAATAGGGAAAGCGATGCACATAGAGGTATGACTTCATACTTGCACTTGTTTGCTGGGTAACATTTAATTTTTAGGCACCCTTCCATGAAAGAAAAGAAAAAAAGACCAGCTTTTAGATGCATTTATACCAAAAGTTTGATACTGAGTGATATCCATGTATGTATGTGTGTGTGTTAAACTTTTCTGATTCTATGAGGATATAGGCAACTTTGTCTTATAGGTAATCATTCTTTCTTCTTGGTTAACCGACTTTCACTCCTAACAAGTGTTTTACATTCGAAGGCCATTATTTTGAGTATTGCAAATATATTTTGAGTATACATTCATATTCTACCGGTAATTGAATGCAGAAAACCATCATTTGCAATCTGCTGTCAAATATCTAAGAGGCATATTATCACATGAATGCCTTTTCCATGCATGTTTCTTATTTAGACGCCTCATTCTTCTCTTTTTTTCTTCTTCTTGTTGTTGCTGGAATGATAATTATAGAGCCATCATTCCTTTTCTTCTTGACATACCAGTCTAATTATTTGTCAACTACATTTGAAAGTCTCTACTCTGGTGTCATGTTTTGGTGTGCTGCCAGATTTACATTCATTAAATGTTGCATGGATCCTATATTGCCATTACCTTTCATTTGAAACTCAATTTTTAGTACTTGATGGTGTTATATCTGGTTATGTTACCTGCCAGCTTTTAGTTAATTTATTGCAAGAGTATCAAATTTTTATAATAATTCTTTTCCATCTTCAGATTGATAGAAGTGGAAAGATACCTATGTTGAGGTTCCGAGATCGTGATTCGTATACGAGCAATAAAACTAAGGAATATGATGATTTAGCGATGAAGTATCTGTCCTATGTGCTCTTCTTCCTTGTCGCATGCTTTTCTATTTATTCCCTTACGTATGAGCGCCATAAGAGCTGGTATTCTTGGATTCTCTCTTCACTCACAAGCTGTGTATACATGTTTGGTAAGCCATCTGTCTTTTCCGGTTTCTTTGATACTACTGTCGGTGGCATACTGCCAACTACAACTTATTAACATAGTGAAAGTTTAATGCCGTGACCGTGAAAGTTGGACAAGAAAATAACAATTACTTCTAAAATAGTTCTTTTCATGGGCGCCTTCTAGTGTTTGTCATCTGCTCCTTTCAGTTTTAAGCGTTATGCATCAAGTTAAGCCTTTGAGCCTTGGTCCTTGTTTCCCTTAAGACTGTGTGTGTAGCTGGTATAAGAACTCTGGCCTATTTTGCCACAATCAACATGTGGTGTTTTTGTTTGGCAAAACAATTATGACAAATCATGTGTTGAGGCTTAGGAAAAAGCTCCTGATAGGCAACCAAGTACTGCTGTTAGTTAGAAGACAAAAAGTTGTACCTTATAACAGGGTGAGCAAGGAACCATCAAGATTAACATATCTCTAGTAGAACTGGGGACCATTACTTGTTGAAGTCAAACTTGGGTTGCCTATTTTTTTTTTTTCTGCTGTAAACTTGGGTTGCCTGTAATATCTGATCATTACATGAAATTATTTTATGATTAGGCTTATTAGTTATACATCAGGGAGAGAAAGGGGCCACCTGAATAATGATGAATTTGACTCTTTGACCTTATGGTTACCTAAATTGGTTTGGTCAATGTGCCTCAGCTTCTGCTTCTTATATGGATAGTCGGTTCCTTCAATCTATAATCTTTATAGAAAGTTGCAGGTTTAATTCTTTATTTGCTGCTGAATTTTCAATTGTGCATATTTAAACTGCACTAATGATGTTGCTTTCCTTTTTATGTTTTTGGCAGGTTTTATTATGATGTGCCCTCAACTTTTCATAAACTATAAGCTTAAGTCTGTGGCACATTTACCCTGGAGGCAGATGACTTACAAGTTCCTCAACACCATCATTGATGATCTCTTTGCATTCGTCATAAAAATGCCAACACTTCATCGGCTTTCTGTCTTCCGTGATGGTAAGATATAATTCTTATCTTTCCCTGTTGTTGTTTTCCCTGCATATTCTGTGGTAATTCTCGTTCTCATTCTAATGCTAATGCTAATGCTAATGCTAATGCTTATTTTGCAGATCTTATATTCTTAATCTATGTGTACCAAAGATGGGTATATCCTGTTGATAAGAAACGTATAAATGAATTTGGTTTTGGTGGTGAGGATGATCATGATCAGACCTCTGCCAAGGAAGAAGATGATGACAAGAAAACCAACTGAGCTGCTTTTGTTTTTTTTTTTTTTTCTACCAACTCTTTAGTGCAAAGAAATGTAAAAGTCTTGTACTAAGTGGGCCTTTTTGTTTTTTTATAAATTTGCATTGCAAAATTATTGACCAAAGGTTTGGTTTGGTTTGGTTTCCAAGGGCATTGCCTCCTCCTCTTCTACTCTTACAGGATTCCAATGGAAAGGAAAGAGCAGAGCAGAGCAGGATAGGATAAGAAGCTTCGACTGATATAAAGCTATAGGCTATAGCTAACATGGTTGATGGTTGTATGCAATGCAACATCTAACTTTTTGTTTTATTTTTGAAGAATTAGATAAATTGCTAATTTTCTGGGCGTTTGTTTTGACGCATAGAGACTGATACTCTAGAGAATGTGCTATATGCTATGCACATTTCTTAAGCTAAGCTTTAATTATAGCTTTCAATTAAATAATAATGGGGTGGGCAAAAGACCTACCCTGTTGCCTTCCTTACGCCTACGAGTCTACGACTACGAGCCATCTCTAATTTATTGTCCTTATTTTAGTTATTATAATAATTTTCTTTTATAGTAATATTGATCTTATTGTAAAAAAGTTGAAAATTTTATGAAAATTAATAAAAAAAAAATAGAAAAAGTAATAAATTTTCATTATTTTTTTATTAATTTTTCATAAACACAGATTTTTTAAATTAATGTTTTTGTTATATTAATTTTTAAAAATTTTTTTGTTATATTTTGTAAGATCATGTTCATGTTATTAAATTTATTGATGAAGTTTTTAAATTCTATTAGTAGTGTATCAGATAATTTTTTATAAATTAATAATTAAATGAACATAATAATTTTTAAAATTCGTTTGTAAAATTTAAAATTTTTATTAAAAATATAATAAAATAAGAAGTGTTCATAAATAAAAGTTTGCATGTAATTTTGAGATAAGCGTAAATTTTTTGTAAAAGAAAAGCTAGAAACTATTTTTTTTTTCTTGTCTGCTAATGAGGGTAAAATAGTCTTTTGTAGGGATTAAAGGAGTATTTTTTTTTTTTAAAAGTTCAAATTTTCTCTCCTATTTTATCTTTTAGAGAGGGTAAAAGAGTCTTTTGATTGAAATGATTTAAAAAAAAAAAAAGACAGAATAGGGGGAGGGGGAGAGGAGAAAGAAGACGAGGACAGGGAAAAAATTAAAGTAAATTTTTTATTAATTACTTTTATTTTATTTATAAATAATGGATTTAAAGGGTTGACTCATAAGTTTACTCGCGTGTTGATTTAGGATTCATATCCGACTCACTGAGAAAATTTTTTTAAATTTTTTTTTTATTAAATATTTTTAGTTTTTTATTTTATTTTATTTTTAAATGATGTATTTAAAGGGGTTGATCCGTACGTTGACTCGCGGGTCGATTTAAGATCCGTATCCGATTGACTCGGGGAAAAAGTTAATTTTTTTATTTTTAAATGATGTATTTAAAGGGTTGATCTGCATGTTAACTCGTTGGTCGATTTAAGATTCGTACCCGACCCGCTTGAGAAAAAAAAAATAAAAAAAAGAAAAAAACGAACTTGCAACTAATTTATGTGAATAAATCAATCTTACGAGAGAATAATATCCATACTTTTTTTTTTCTTTCTTTTCATTTCTTATTTTTTTACATCCTATAAATAAAAATATACACTTCAATAAAATCTAAATATTTTTTAAAAATACATATAAATAACATTTAAAAAATACATTTATATTATGTAATTTATAAATAAACAATTTTTATAAATTTAATTTTTATAATAAACAAAATATTATTATATTAATATTATTATAATTTAAAAAATAAAAATTATTTATTATTTATTATTTAATAAAATATAATTTAAAATTAATTTATTATTATTAATTAATTAAAAATTTATAAAAAAATTAAAAATACCCCATCAAAATCAGGGAAATCCCTCATTTAGTTTGAACCCTAATAAAAAACGTAAAAAAAAAAAATATACTTGTTTGCGTACATGATGCACTCAAAAGAGCGTATCTTATTTAACCTTTCACTAAAAAGATCAATTGTTAGGTATAGTAGTGAATAAGGGTCGAGTTCTCAGGGATTGAGTTTTAATTTATTAATTATTAGTTTATAACTTCAGTTCAAAGAAAATAAAAAAAGGGATTTTTGAAATAGTTTTAAGTAAAGCAAATCAAAAAAGTAAGATTGCAAGTAAGTAAGTAAGAAGAAATCAAAAATGAGAAAAGTATGGGTAAGAGGTCATTCCCTACCACTAGATATCATTGAGCATCAGTTTCAGATCTATCAATTAACTATCGAAATTATCAACCGTAGATAACAACCTCCCGTGTTATCTCAATCCTTCCTTAGTTTGTCGTTAAATAGGATGAACACCACTACTTAATCTCTAACTATCAAATGACCTAGGATAAACATCACTAGATTTAACGTGACAGTAGCTTTATGATAAGAAATGTTGATCTAAGTAACAAACACATAAACATGAATTTATTCAACTTAGGTTATGTTCCACTTTGCAATTAGCGAAAACTTTAACATAATCATTAATCACAAATTGCCACTATTGAATAAGAAATCAAGACAATTACATATCAAGTCTCCTAAACTAGCATTAGATAATTATCAAGATCTATCTAGTTTGCAACCTAAACAAATCAAGACAATATCATGAACAATTTTAATGGAACAACATAAGCAAGTTTGATAGAAAACCAATGATAGAATCTGAAAATCAATTGCAAAACATATTTAGAGCTTTGAAATCACCCTTAACTAAATAGAAGTTTAGCCTTACATAGGCATTATTAACATAAACATAAGATTAAAAAGAAAATAAGAAGAAAACTAAAAGAATGGAGAAGAAGAAGAAGAATATTAATTATTCAGCCTCTTGCTCTCTCAAACTCTCTAAGAAAGCAATAAAAGCTGACTACTATAATATGTACAATGTGTGTTGCGGCTCTCCCTCTTGTTCCCCTATTTATAGGCAGCAACTAGGGCTTCCAAAGTGATTTGCGGCTAGGACTCTCAGGGTTTTAAAGAGGGATTTACGGCTAGGGTTTTCCTGTCGCTAGGGTTGTTTAGGAAGATATTTCAGTGCCTATTTGGATGACCATTTCATATCCGATTTGCACCCATGATATACCGTTGGAAAGATATTCAATTCAGCTTCAAAAGTCAAGAGGATATTTCATTGAATAAAGACATTAAAATCATGTTTTCCTTGCAACAAGCTCCGGAGGTCAAATCTGCCTTCTTGCTTTGCATAAAGAATTTGATCTTTTTGACTCCCAAGTTCTTTCATCTTGTGATTGTGATTTTGTAGGCTATTTAACATCCTAATTGAAATGTTTTGACTTCATCTCTTCCAAAATACATGTAGACACCTAATTTTGTCCAGACCACTAAAACATGTATGTTTTCTTCCTAAATTGAGGTTTCAGAATGTAAAAAGACTTTTTTCATCCTGCAGGTGGTACTCCGAGACTTAGTTTAAGAGGGCGAGCATAAAAAGTCAAACTTGAAAAAAGTCAACCCAAAAAAGTCAACCCTAAAAAAGTCAACCCTAGAAAGTCAACTACTGAAAAAATCAACCCACTTTCAAAATCAAGATTTGAATTTCAATTGAAACATGGTGAAAGAATTTTTATAATCCGAGGTCTACATTGAAAGATATGGAGTTCGGAAGTTGGGCTATGGAGATTCAATAGAAAGGAAACCCTAATCCGGGAAATTTGGGGAAAAATGCTTAAATGATCAAATTGGTCGAAATTGAAGGTTCCAAATGAAATATAAGCACTGACTAGGGGTAATGGAGAAGACACTTGAAAGAAAAACCGAAAGAAAAGTCAATCCGGGAGAAAATCGAGAATTAGGGTTTTTGGTGGATTTCGGTGAAATCGGACAGAATTACAGAAATGGTCCGACTTGGTAAGACTAAAGCCCCAATGGATGAGGAATGATTAAAAAGGGATAGCCCAAGGCTTATCTTGAAGAAAATCTGAAAATCGGCTTTGTTTTGAGCAAAACCGGGATTCGGAGGCAAAAGGGCGAAATTGGAAAATTTGGGAAAAATAGCAAATGGACTCCGAAAATTCTGAAAATTTTCAAATCTCATTATTAAATCATTTGGAAGAGATTGGCGAAATAAAATCTTGATTCGGAGTTCGTTTGCAAAATGGAAAAATCCCGGGTCTCTTATGCAGAAATTCAAGAAGGAAAATCCCGAAAAAATAGCAAATGAACTCCAAATCTTCTGAAAATTTGCAAATATCATTTTTAAATTATTTGGAAGATATTGGCGAAATAAAATCTTGATTCGGAGCACGTTTGCAAAATGGCCAAATCCCGGGTCTCCTATGTAATAATTCAAGAAGATAAATCCCGAAAAAATAGCAAATGGACTCCAAAAATTCTAAAAATTTTAAAATATAATTTTTAAATTATTTGGAAGAGATTGGTGAAATAAAATCTTGATTCGGAGTTCGTTTGCAAAATGGCCAAATTTCGAGCCCCTATGTAGTAATTCAAGCAGATAAATCCCGAAAAAATACCAAATGAGTTCCAAAAATTATGAAAACTTCCAGATCAGACTTTTAAATTATTTTGAAGATATTGGTGAAGAAATTTTTTGATTTGGAGCTCGTTTAAAAAATGGTAAAATATGGGGGGTATAAAAGGGCATTTTTGGAAGAAAAAATCCAAATAAATAGCAAACGGACTCGAAAAATTTTGAAAACTTCCATAATTCAATATTTTATTATTTTGAAAGTATTAAAAAAATAAAATTTGAATTTGGAGTCCGTTTGCCATTTATTTACATCCGGGGGGCAAAACGGTCATTTCACCCAAGGAACCGAAAATGGGTTCTTTTGGCCTTTCAAAAAATCAGACTTGGACCGGAAAAGAGAGTGTTGGCCTACCAAGGCCCAAAGGAAGGAGGAAGCTTCTGATTTTTCAATCAAATGGCCAAGAATTAAGAGTTAGTTAGAGATTCTTTTTGATCAAGCCATTGTGATTAAGCCACATAGGCTAAGGGAGAGTGTCAACATTATTCTTGAACAGCTGTAATTATGGACAGCTGATATGCTAATCTAAGGGTGATAATTTCATGATTTTTCACCTTGAATTACTAGCCATTGGATGGAAATTGGTTGGAACCAAAATGACAACATCCTAGGTGAGGAGAGAGGGTCCATTCGGCTGGCTTAAGGAGAGGGGCAGAATTCATTTTCCTTCACTTCATTTTTTCATATTTCTCTTGGTTTTGCTTAGTTTTTCTCTCCTTGGTTGAAAGAAAAAAGAAAAAGTTTAGAAAAGAAATGAAAGTTTGAAGAGATAAAGCTTGAAATATAGTTTCTTGAGGTTGCTCTTGAGCACCAACTCTTTCACTTTCTTGATTTTCCATTATTGTTTTTGCTATTTTGATTATTATTTGTTGATTTTTTTTTTATTTTTTATTTTAAATAAGTGTTTATTTATGTTCTTCTTAAGTTCTTTCTTCATCTCTTTCTTAAATAATTTTGACAATTTTTTTCTTATTTTTCTTTAATGGCCGAATGGCCTACATTTTTTCTATTATTGTTGCTATTTTTGCTTTAATTTATCATGTTATTTATGTTATTTTCTTTAATCTTGATGCTTTAAGTGTTTTTCTACTTCATATACTTGAATCATGTTTTAATTTGGTTGCTTTGTTTGTTGCCATTTATGATTTAAATATCATGTTCTTGCATTTTTAATTTTCTGTTTTCATAATGTTTAAATTTGTTGATGTTTTATATTTAGTATATCAAGTGTTTGTGAAAATGCTTGTTTGGTTTTAGTATTTCTATTTTGTATTTGCATGATTTGAGTGTTATATTTTAGTTGAGCATGTTAGTATATCAAGTGTTTGTGAAAATGCTTGTTAGTTTTAGTATCTCTACTTTGTGTTTGCATGATTTGAGTGTTATATTTTAGTTGAGCATGTTAGCATATCAAGTGTTTGTGAAAATGCCATGCTTGTTGGAGCTTGAGGCCATTTGGCTACTCCATGTGTTTTACATTGTATGTGCATTTTTGCCATGTTAGTTTGTAGGTTTTGCATTTGCATGACATTTGATTGAGTATTTAGTTTAAGTATACCAAGTGTTTGTGAAAATGCCATGCTTGTTAGGAACCATAGGCCATTCGGCTACTCCATGTTATTTTGCATTGTGTGTTGCATTTTTGCTATGTTAGGTGATAGGTTGGCATTTGCATGATATTTGGTTGAGTTTTTGGTTTAAGCATGCCTTGTGTTTGTGTTATTGCCATGCATGTTTTAGATGTTAGTTTAGGTTTATCTTGCCATGCATGTTCATGCATTTTAAACCTAGATTGCATTAAATGCCATGCAAGTTCATTTAAGTCTAGGTCACTACATTGATGCCATGCATTTTTTCATGACATTTAGGTTTAAACTCATGCATTTCATGTATCATATTTGCTGTATTTTTCATGCATTTCATGTTCATGCCACTTGACTAATGACTTAAGCCAATTAATGGTTCAAAGTCATGCTCTCTTGAGCACACTTGTGGAAAATTAAGGTGGGTCAAATTGATTATTCTACCTTTGTGATTTTTTTAACTTAGCCAATTTTTATCTAACTTTTAAAAAGTCTTAGCTACTGTTTGTGAGTCATTTTGTGAGTTTTAAATATTTTTACTTTGATTTTTAAATGATTTTATCAAAGGCAAAAATGTATTTTAGCAAAACAGTTTTTTTCACCCAGTACTCGTACTTTCCCGATTTTTTTGGGCATTCATCTTTAATTAGAAAATTAAGCCAATTTTTTCCATGTAGTTTTACATGTCCTGAGTCTCCAGTATTGTTTTTAGATTTTTTAGAATTTTTAAAAATAGGATAAAAAATCGTGGCTTAAAACTGGACGTTGGAGTCAGAATTGAATTTGAAGGAAAATCATTTTTCTGTTTTGGTTAAGTTACTTAGAGGGGGCTGATTAGGAAGTTTAGCTACTGACTTTGGGTAGTTTCTAAGCCTTTTTATACTCTAAAAATGATTTTTTTAAGTCTCGGGTTAAGGGTGGTCAAGTCCGGGATTTTAAACTTAGGAAATTAGAGCCATTAAAAAAATTTAGCCCAGTTTTTATTTTTAATCTAAGCTTTTCAATATTGTTTTCAAACAATCACAAATTATATTGGTTTTAGAATATTTAATTTGACATATTTTCCTAAGGTAGCCGGATATCTTTCTAGATATACGGATTTCCTTAATTAAAGGAAAAAATTTATTTTCATGCATTGCATTTTTCATATTCATGCATTTTATATAATATGTGATTTTTGCTATGATAATTTCTATGATATTGTTATGATTTTGAGAGTTATGTTATATTGTTTATTATATGACTTGGAATATTTCATGATATCCTATGCTTTTTTATTTAATTATTTTTTTTTGTTATATTATTGGCATGTTCATGCATTATTATTTTCATTTTTTTCCATCATATTATATGATAGCATTATTTTATATTCCATGTCATTTAAATTATATGCCATATCATTCATATTTTCCATGTCATTTAAATTATTTCATTTCATATAGAATATATTATGTTACTTAGGTCATTTCATTTCATGTAGAAGATATTATATTACCTAGGTCATTTCATTTCATTTAGGATGTATTATGTCATTTAGGATATTTTATTTCATTTAGAATATATCATATGACTTAGGATATTACATTTCATTTAGAATATATCATATGACTTAGGATATTACATTTCATATAACATATATTATGTTACCTAGGTCATTTCATTTCATTTAGAATATGCTAAGGCATTCAAATTATGTCATATCATTTAGGTTGCATTATATTATTTAGATTTTGCTATGTCATTTTATTTATGTCATGCATATACATATTCATTTCTTTTAAATGTTTTCAGAAAAAGATAATGATTTTCAATAAAATAAAGATATTCCCGAGTTAAAATAATTCATGAATTCTCTGTCAGGTTTGCTGGGGAGGATATCATCAATTATTATTAATAACGGAATATCTTCTTTTAAAAAAGAATGATTCGAAAAGTCTTCCAAAATTAATAAAAATTTATAGATTTTGCCACGTTTGTTGGGGAATATAGGAAAATTTTGATTTTATAAATTCCGGATCATTTTTAATTAAAAATGAAATTATTTTTATTTAAATTGGGAATTAACTTGAAATACTAAATTTAAAACCAACTTTATACCGAGATTTGAGATAACACACGATTAATAAGGTACCGTTTTATACGGGCGTTTTGGGGTTGCTAATCCTTCCTTATACGTAATCGAGTCCCGAATCCGTTTTTGTGATTTCTCTGGTTTTAAATGCAGACTTGAAATTGATTTTAAAAAAATGTTTTAATTAATTTTTAAAATATTTTATAAAATCGGTTTTAATAGGTGGCCGATCACACCTAGCTAAAAAAGATTGGTGGCGACTCCATGTCTTTTTCAAGGTCATTTTCAAAACCTTCATTATGTAGACTTTTCCTCGGGTTTTTTTTTTAATGTCACGCTTAACGAATAATAAAGTCTTGCGATGAGACTCGTTATTTTTTAGGTTGCGACAACTTGGCGACTCCACTGGGGACTATTAGAGAGTCAGGCCTAGAGCAAGTCGTGTGTTATCAAAGTCTCGGTTTTGTTGATTTAATTGGTATTTAATTTTAATTCCCACATTTAAAAAAAAATAAAAGATAATTTCAAAAAAAATAATAAAACGTTTTTAAATATGTCCATATTCATGTGCATACATATTATAATTGTTCTCTGGTTATTTTGGTGCATATATTCATTTATTGATTAATTGATGAATTATGTTGTTTAATCTTGTTGGGGCATTTAGAATAAGGGATATAGAATAGGTGGTGAAAGGTTTGTTATTTCTCCTCACACACTACACTACACGTGCATTTGCATATCATGAATCCTATACCCGGGTTCTGTCCTTTTAGGTGGGAGCAAAGTAACTAAGCCTTTGTGATTAACAATCCGCATGGGCTAGTGAAACACTTCCGGAGTACTAAATTACCTAAGCCTTGGTGATTAACAATCCGCATGGGCTAGGGAAATAGACTCTAACGAATTGAACCCATTTTTATCGGGGTGCCTTACTAGCCTTCACCGGCAACAGTGAGGAACAATTTGGGGCTTTTAGAACTCATTCACCTTCATATAGTAAACCTAGGCAAAGCCATGCCGATTTCCAATTAGATATCCCGAAGTTAAGAACACATGGAGGAATATTTCCAATCCTTTTACCTTCTATTCTACTTTCCGAATAAGTTTATTTTTTCGGACAATGATGAACGTACATCACAATGCCCGTAATAAATGTTGATATTTCATCCCCGGGGTGTTATAATGCTGAAATTCTATTGGCATCCTCAGGGATAATTATTGCTTTGAATTATATGTTTTTTGTATTATTCGTATTTATTCCCGTTACTAATTCATTTTATTTTTGTTGTTGTTGTTGTTTTTTTTTTTTTTTTTTTTTTTTTTTTTTTTTTTTTGCATTCTTGCCATCATTTCTGCACATTTGAAGGTTATTGGTCTCAGGATATTATTCAACCAAAAGGGTTTTCATGGAGGGTCAGAGTGTCTCAGTGGTCAAGAAACATTTAGAGGTTAGGAAGCAGTCCGAGAAAGGTCAGCAGAATAATGGGGATTGTTTGAAGATGGATAAGTGTCAGCATTGCCAGCCGAGGTTGATCTTATTATCAAGCAAAATGATCTCCGGGATTGATTGATATATGGAATCAGAGGAACATATCGAAAAAAGAAGCCTTCACTCAGACATATAGGGACATAGCACTATTAGCTCAGGTTAAGGTCAGTGGCGAGGTGATCTGGGCTGTGGTACAATTCTGAAATCCCGTTTATCGGTGTTTTACTTTCAACCGAGAGGATATGACTCCAGCCATAGAGGAGTATTCGACCTTGCTGCATATTGAGAATGTTATTCCCGATCGTATTTATTTGAAGGATACAAAGACGTCGGGTTTCAAGAAAAGGTTGTCTAAGATTTTGGGAGTGGAAAGAAATTGGGTAGAAAGCCATGTTGTCTGAAAAGGGGTAAGCTACTGTATATCGTGGGACATTTTACGAATTTTAATCCATAGCCATTCAAGCAAGGAGACAGGAATATTTTTTCTTTGGCTATCTATGGTTTAGTTATCTTCCCGAAGACATTAGGGTATGTGGATGTGGCAGTATTTGATGTTTTTGAGAGGCTTGAGCAAAGGATAAACCAAGCCCTGGAAATTATAGCAGAAACAATCCGATCCCTGAATTTCTGTAGATGAGAAGGAAAAGGGCATTTTCTAGGGTGTATACAGCTCCTCTACATATGGGTTCAGAGCCATTTTTGTAAACAGAAGAATTTCCCTCTTCGCTCATACTGGAAATGTTTTGCACCAATTGGTGAATTTCTTAAGAGGGATTGGCTTGCGAATAGGACTGAGGAGCAATGGATCAACATATTCTGGAATATCAGGGCTGAAATGATAGTTTGGAGAGCTCCATGGATAGCTCATATACCGACATTGTATAAATGAGGAGATAAAGCTTCTGTTCCATTATTGGGAGTATGGGGAGGAGTGAGCTATGCACCACTGCTAGTACTGGGGCAATCAAAATCTCGTCAGTTTACTCCAATGACCCATGACCTTAGTAATTTGGAATTTTCTTACGGAGAAGATGGATATTCGGGAAAGGTACGTGAGATTGTGGTGGCATGGAAGGAAACTCATCGGGTGGGGGTAGCTAGATATGTCGATATCGTCACACCTGATTACCTGACATGGAGGGAATCGAGGGTTAATGATAGGTTGTTGACACCAGATGGGGAAGAAGTTCGGCATTTGAGTTTGCCTCCCAAGGAAGCTCCATCGGAGTTAGATATCGCGAGGGCATAATTTGAAAAAGAAAAGGCCCAAATGAGCAAGGAAATTGCCCGATTGCAAGAAGAGCTTGAGGATATGAAAGATAGGGAGGCGGCTCGAGAAAAAGAAAAGGAAAAGATCAAGAGAGAGCGGGATATTGTTCAAAACGATCTTCAGGAATTACACTTGAAGAACAAGAGGTACCATTTCGAGCTCAAATTCGAGGGGACTCTCAAGACTTCTGGAGAGTGGGAACAAGAAGTCAGAAACCTCAAAAAGGAGAAGAACTATTGGGTAGAAAAGGCAAAACACGAGGAAGCCCGAGCAAATCAACTTGAGAAACAAGCTAGGGAAAGCTTACACGGTGATGCTTCTGCTGACACGTCAAAGGGTCGTGAACAAGTAGGGATCAGATGGAAGAGCAAGGCAGTTAAAAGAGGACAGTGAAGAAGGTCCAGGATCCGAGGGAGTTATTATAGGACCAGTATTTTATAATAGTTTTTAGGAGAGACAGATTATCATATTGTTTTAAGCAGGGATCTTTTTTGATGTATTTAGTTCTAGGAAATCAATGAAAAACCGTTTGGTTGGAATTATCCTGGGGCCAATACTTTTAAATGCATTCATCATTCATTTGTTCTTTCTTTTATATATTTCATTTTATTTGTTCATTCATTTATATTCATAATCATTCATTCATTTATTCTTTATAAATTGTTCATACACTTAGTCATTTATTTATTGGTCCATTCATTTATTCATTATAGGTTCATACATTTAGTCAATTACTTAGTTGTTCATTCATTAACACTGATTCATTCATTCATTTATTCATTTTTTGTAAAATAAAAATAAGAAATGTGTCAATAATTTCTAATCCATGGTTTTTAAAACTAAAGGTACAATTTGTCGCACTCAGAAAGAACTAGACTTCCAACACCCTTACAATACTCGATCTCGAACAAGAGCCATGGAAAACGATCAGCTTGCCAAAATTGAAAGAATGGAAAGAATTGAGAAAGAACTGCAGGAACAGTTAACTAAGTCTCAAGAGGAGACACGGGAACATATGACAAAATCATGGAGATGATGAGCACTATGATGAAGCAGAAGTGGCCCGGAGAGAATTCAGTTACTGGAATGGGGGCAATGAATCATGAAGACCGACCAGAAGTGGTACAGAGGAATGGTTAGACATCCCAACCTGTGGGAAATGAACTCCCAACTGGGGCAGCATCCTACATTTATATCCAACTAGCGGCCGAAGCACAAAATTTCGGTCCTAAAAGAGGTAACATCAGAGTTGATCCAATTGAGGTTGAGGTTCCAGATTTCGAAGAAATGGCGGAAAAGGAAAGGGCCAAAATGACTGAATTGAAGAGGGTCGTAACCGCTGAATCTCAGAAGAAATACCAGCTGCTAGAGGAAAGGTTAAGGGCAGTTGAAGGAGCAGAGTTATTTGGCAGTCTGGATGCCAAAGAGATGAGCTTGGTACACGATCTAGTAATTCCCCCAAAGTTCAAAGTACCAGACTTTGAAAAGTATAATGGGACCACCAACCCATCAGCTCATCTGACCATGTACTACAGAAGGATGACGGGGCATGAGGATAATGAGAAACTGCTTATTAATTGCTTCCAAGATAGCTTAACAGGGTCAGCCACCCGATGGTACAATCAACTGAGTCGTACCAAGATTCGTTCATGGACGGATTTGGCCAGGGCTTTCATGGAATATTATAAGCATGTTTCTGACATGGTACCGGATAGGCTGTCATTACAGAATATGGAAAAGAGGTCCAATGAGAGCTTCAAAGAGTATTATCAGAGGTGGAAGGATTTGGCCACACAAGTGCAACCCCTTTTAACCAACAAAGAAACCACGGTGCTTTTCATCAACACTTTGAAAGCACCTTATTATGACAAATTGGTGGGAAGCGCTACTAAGGACTTTGCAGATATGGTAATATCTGGAGAAATGATTGAGTCAGCTATTAAGAATGGGAAGATGGAAGGGGGTGAGTCTGCTACCCCAAAGAGAGTTTTTTCTGCAAAGAAGAAGGAAGAAACACATGCAGTAAGCTTCAGCTAATACCCCTATACACCTTCTACACCATACACACCACCAAGGCCCTATACTCCTACCACACTTATGCACCTCCGACACCTTACACACCATATCCGGGGTATAATCCTTACTACCCCAATGTCAACCACCTTACCCAAAACCCATTCCCCTACACCAATATACCACAACAGCTATTCCCAACTGGTATATCCCCTCAAATAACCCTTCCTAGAAATATTGTCCCAAACACTCAGGGTCCTGCACGCAATGATCAACGTTCACCAAGGAACGATCAAAAAACCCAATTTGATCCGATTCCTACCACCTACGGTGAACTATATCCAAAACTATTGCAGGGTCAACTTGTTGCACCCGTGTACCTCAAACCTATAACACCTCCATATCCAAGATGGTACAATGCAAACACCAACTGCGCATACCACACGGGAATCCAAGGACATTCGATTGAAGATTGCCTGGCCTTCAAAAAGAAAGTCCAAAGCCTGATCAATGCTGGGGTTGTGAAGTTTGGGTAAAAAATGGGCCGAACGTAGCTGGAAACCCATTGCCCAATCATGCTAGGAATCAGGTAAATGCAATATTGACCGGAGAGGGCAGAAGATTAAAAAGGGATATTAGGGAAGTCAAGACTCCAATGTTGGCAGTATGGGTTGAAATGGTCAAGGCAGGTTTGGTGGAAGATACAAATAGTCTGAAAATGGTTGCAAAAAGGGTGTATAATTGGTGCCCGTTTCACAAGTATGGAGGCCATGACATATAGGACTGCGGGGACTTTCGGGTTAAAGTCCAAAGATAATGGATAATGGGGAAGCCCAATTCTACGAGGAGATAGAGAAGGAAATAGAAGTCATTGAAAATGCAGGTGGCTATGGTATAGGAAGACCCCTGATCATCTATTATGATGAACCGGAGGAGAAAGTTATGCTAGTCATTGAGGAAAATGCGCCCAAGTTAATCATTGATTTACCTGTTTCCTTTTCATACAAGGAAAACAAGGCTGCACCATGGAAATACGACTGCAGCATGGTTATGTCTGGGTCTTCAAGCCAGTAGGATATCACAGGTGTGGGGCATTTACCCGAAGCGGAAGGTGTTATGCTCCGGAGGCTGCTGAACAGGGATTAGCAGGGAAAGACAAAGGAGCAGATAAAGGGAAGAAGGTAGTCGAGCCAATCCATATTGATATGGATTTGCCAAAAGAAACAGAGAGGGGATCAGCCCCGGTTAACAGAATGAAAGAACCAGTATGTGAGATGGAAGCCTGTGAGTTCTTAAAATTCATAAAGCACAAAGAGTATAGCATGGTTGAACAACTGCAACGTCAACCAGCTAGAATCTCAATCTTATCCTTGCTTTTGAATTCCACATAGAAATGCCCTGTTAAGAGTATTGAATCAGGCATATGTGGCTAATAATATATCAGTAGAAAAATTGGACAGGCTGGTGGGAAACATCGCAGTAGATGACTACATATTTTTCAGCTATGAGGAGATACCACCCAATGGTATTGGATCAACGAAAGCTCTCCATATAACTACCACTTGTAAGGGGCACATATTACCAAAGGTCCTTTTGGATAATGGTTCTTCACTAAACGTGATGCCTTTAGCAACCCTATCCAAATTTCCAGTGGATATATCTTATATGATACCAAGTTGCATAGCGGTCAGGGCTTTTCATGGAACAAGGAGAGAGGTTATGGGAACCATTGAAGTTTCTTTGGAGATAGAGCCGTGTATTTATACAGTGAACTTCCAGGTCATGGATATTAATCCATCTTATAATTGCTTGTTGGGAAGGCCGGGATACATTCAGCTGGGGCTGTACCCTCGTCTCTCCACCAAAAGCTAAAATTTGTGATGGAGGGCCGTTTGATCACAGTATCAGTAGAAGAAGACATAATAGCCTCTGCACCTACTGAATCTCCTTATATAGAGCCCAATGAAGATGTCGTGGAGTGTTTTTTTCGGTCTTTGGAATTCGTAAATACAGTTTTCGTCACTGAAGGACGAAAAATTCTGAAACCAAGATTGTCCAAGAACACAAGGCTGGGAGTAAGAACCACCGTGGGAAAAGGCTGCAGGGCTAGAAAAGGTTTGGGGAAATATCTTCAAGGAATGGCTCGAGCGATGCAGGTAATAGGAAAGAAAGACTGGTTTGGCCTAGGGTATCTTCCGAAGGCCCATGAGAAAAGAAAACAAGTTGAAAAAAACCGACAAAGGAGGATGGCCCGTCTTGCGGGTATGGATATTGAATGGGAGCCTATGACATTCCCACCTATCCTTCACAGCTTTCGCTCAGCCGATTCTCTGTTTGGAGAAAAGAATTATGATAATGTGCTCGTAATGATAGAGCAAGCCTTCGAGAGATTCCAAGTGAATAGGGATGAGCAGATGTATGATATGGAGATCTGCCCGACTGAGGAAGAAAGAATTAAAAGAGAGAATGCTAATTGAATGGTGCGACCTTGTCCACCAGGATATAGACTAACCAACTTGAGTGCGACTGAGTTGCCCATAGTTTTTAAGTCTATTCCAACGTAATACTTTTAAAAAAGCAATCTTAATTATCTTTACCCAGAGATATTAAGAGTTTTTTCTGTAATGGGTTTTT
This sequence comes from Fremontodendron californicum, assembly GCA_030761205.1. Classification (NCBI taxonomy): domain Eukaryota; kingdom Viridiplantae; phylum Streptophyta; class Magnoliopsida; order Malvales; family Malvaceae; genus Fremontodendron; species Fremontodendron californicum. The sequence continues at coordinate 11,293,979 of JAULJL010000037.1, forward strand.
TTTTAAACATTTTCATTCAATAAATAACAAGCACAATGCATTTTATCCATATTGATGTGTCCATATTCTTTCATTTTTGTTATTTATTTTGTTTTCATTATATATTTTCCTATATTGTTTCTTCTCCACCTATTTATAGGTGTGCGGATGCGGAATATGAGGACCTTCTTGTCAGTTATTCTGAAATTGATTTTGAAAGACCCATTTGCACGTGTGATTTTGAGGCTAATGAAGATACTGAGGATTATGGTCTACCTCCAGATCCATTGAGGAAAATAGAATAAGAGGAGAAGCAAGTACTTCCTAATAAGGAATTATTGGAAACGATAAATCTGGGAAATGGTGAAGAGATAAAGGAAGTCAAAATTGGAACTTCATTGTCATCATCAATAACAGGTGAATTGATAGCTTTGCTCCAAGAGTATGTGGATGTATTTGCATGGTCTTACCAAGACATGCCAGGGTTAGATCCGGATATTGTGGTTCATAATCTTCCTTTAAGGCCAAAATGCAAGCCAATTCAGCAAAAGTTGAGAAGAATGAGGCCCGACATGCTGTTAAAGATAAAAGATGAGGTGAAGAAGCAATTTGATGCTGGATTCTTAGAGGTGGCAAAATATCCAGAATGGGTGGAAAATATTGTTCCAGTACCAAAGAAGGATGGAAAAGTGCGAATGTGGGTTGATTACCGAGATTTGAACAAGGCCAACCCTAAAGATAATTTCCCTTTGCCCCACGTTGATACTCTGGTGGATAATACAGCAAAGAGTTCTTTATTTTCTTTCATGGACGGATTCTCAGGATACAATCAGATCAAGATGGCACCAGAAGACATGGAGAAAACCACATTTGTTACAATATGGGGAACCTTCTGCTACAAAGTGATGCCATTTGGGTTGAAGAATACTGGGGCAACATACCAAAGAGCCATGGTGACCTTGTTTCATGATATGATGCATAAAGGAATTAAGGTCTATGTTGATGATATGATCGCTAAGTCACAAGAAGAAGAGAAGCATATTGTGAATCTTAAGAAGCTCTTTGAACGACTAAGGAAGTTTAGACTCAAGCTAAATCCGACAAAATACACTTTTGGAGTCACCTCGGGGAAATTGTTGGGTTTTGTGGTCAGCAAAAGAGGAATTGAGATTGACCCGGATAAAGTGAAGGCTATTCAGAATTTGCCACCACCTCGCACTCAAAAGGAAGTAAGAGGCTTTCTGGGGAGGTTGAATTACATTGCTCGGTTTATTTCTCAATTAACCGACAAATGTGATCCAATATTTAAGTTACTTCAAAAACGTGATCCAGGAGAATGGGATGAAGGTTGTCAGATTGCATTTGAAAAGGTTAAACATTATCTATCCAACCCACTAGTATTAATGCCACCTATTCTGGATAAACCAATGATACTGTATTTATCAGTATTTGAGAGATCCATGGGCTGTGTTTTGGGGCAGCTTGATGAAACTGGAAAGAAAGAACAGGCATTTTACTATCTCAGCAAGAAGTTCACAGATTATGAGTTGAAATATTCGTCATTAGAGAAGTTGTGTTGCGCCTTAGCTTGGACTGCTCGAAGACTCAGACAGTATATGTTGTACCACACAACGTGGTTGATTGCCAAGCTTGATCCAGTCAAGTACATGTTGGAAGCACCTTCTTTGTCAGGAAGGATAGCAAGATGGCAGGTTTTATTGTCAGAGTGCGACATTGTATATGTAAGTCAAAAAGCTATCAAGGGTAGTGTAGTGGCTGAATTCTTAGCAAGTCGGGCAGTGGAAGATTATGAGTCGTTGAACTTTGACTTCCCAGATGAAGATTTGATGTATGTGTCGCAAGCAGATGATATTCCCTTGAAGAAGAAAGTATGGAAAATGTACTTTGATGGCGCATCTAACGCCATGGGGCATGGAATTGGTGCAGTGCTTATATCCCAAGAAGAAGATTATTATCCTTTCACTGCCAGATTGGATTTTGATTGTACAAACAATACTGCCGAGTATGAAGCGTGTACTATGGGCCTTCGTGCTGCATTGGACAGAAAGATCAAAGTATTGGAAGTTTTCGGAGACTCACCCTTAGTGATTTACCAGCTACGAGGAGAATAGAAAACCCGAGATACAAAGCTAATCCGATACCGAGAACTCATACTGAGTTTATTGGAGGAGTTTGAAGAAGTGAATTTCAATTACTTTCCTCGAGAAGAAAACCGAATGGCGGATGCTCTGGCTACTTTGTCATCAATGTTTAAAGTGAATGAAGGGACTGAGGTTGTGCCGATCAAGATGAGCATATATGAGTCCCCTGCCCACTATCTAAGTATTGAAGAAGAAACAAACGGCCTTCCTTGGTATAACGACATTGCAGTACATCAAGAGTCAACAGTACCCAGAACAAGCAACAGGGAATGACAAGAGGACTTTGAGAAGGCTAGCAATGGGTTTCGTTCTAGATAGTGAGATTCTCTACAAGAAAGGGAAAGATCAAGTCCTATTGAGATGTGTCGGGTCTACTGAAGCTCGAAGAATCATAGAAAAGGTCCATGAAGGGATATGTGGCACTCATGCTAATGGTCACATGCTTGCTAAACAAATTATGAGGGCAGGGTAATATTGGCTGACAATGGAAGGAGATTGCATCAGTTATTCCCGAAAGTGCCATAAATGTCAGATCTATGCAGATAAGATTCATGTGTCGCGTTCGACATTACATGTCATGACTGCACCTTGGCCTTTTTCAATGTGGGGAATGGATATGATCGGGCCTGTTACCCCAAAAGCTTCAAATGGACATTGTTTCATCTTGGTGGCCATAGATTATTTCACAAAGTGGGTAGAAGCTGCTTCCTATGCAAATGTAACAAAGTCGGTGGTTTGCAGATTCGTCAAGAAAGAAATCATATGCCGTTACGAATTGCCAGCAAGAATTATTTCGGATAATGCTCTCAATTTGAACAATAAGATGATGACAGAAGTGTGTACTCAATTCAAGATCACACATCATAATTCGGCACCTTATCGTCGGATGAATGGCGCAGTAGAAGCAGCTAACAAGAATATCAAGAAGATTGTCGAAAAGATGACCAATGTGTATAAAGATTGGCATAAGATCTTGCCGTTTGCTCTTCATGCATATCGTACTTCGATTCGCACATCTACAGGGGCAACACCGTTTTCTTTGGTATACGGGATGGAAGCAGTGCTACCTATTGAAGTTGAGATCCCTTCACTTCGGGTTTTGATGGAAGTTGGCCTAGAGGAAGCAGAATAGGTTAGAGCTCGTTATGAACAGTTGAATCTCATCAAGGAGAAAAGATTGAAAGCAATTTGTCACGGGCAGTTGTATCAGAAAAGGATGATTTGAGCCCACAACAAGAAGGTTCGTCCTAGACAGTTCCGAGAGAGGGAGTTGGAATTGAGGAAAATTCTCTCTATAGTGAAGGACCCGAGAGGAAAATGGGCTCCGAATTGGGAAGGACCCTATATGGTAAAAAGAGCTTTTGTTGGAGGAGCATTGATTCTAACTCCGATGGACGGGGAAGATTTCAGAAATCCCGTAAATGCTGATGAATTGAAGAAGTATTATGCTTGAAAAAAAAAGTGTGATGCGGTGCACATGGAAATTCGAATGATTCCAAGTGTAAAAATATAAATTCTATATATCTATCTCCCCTGAGAATTGCTTTTCAAAGAAAATATTCATGCTTGATATGATGAATGGCCATCTTTCATATTCCTTTCACTAAGAAGAAATTATCCTTAGTCACCCCTTTGAGCCTTAGGAATTATTTCTTTCTTTAAACCTTGATCAAGGATCACCCTCTATATTGGAGGGCAAATGCGAGGAAAGATAATCAAAAATCATAACAAAAAAAGAAAGCCATCAAAAAATGTGGCAAATAAAAGCCAACAAAGGAAAAAAGAAGAAAAAAAGTCCAAAAAGGGACAAATGTTTCAAGAATGAATTCTCCTCAGGAAATGATCCTTGATCCAATCACCCTTAAACACATTTTGGGCCTATTTATCCTTTCTTTCTAAACCTAAACCTTGGCCTACATTACGTGCTTGAAAAGCCCATTTTGATCAAGCATGGGTATTTAATTTGAAAGGTTATTCTCAGAATTCATCCCATCTTTTGAATTGATATTTTTACCTTGGAAGCATTTAGAGTTCTCAGAGGCATGGTAGAATACAAAAAAATGGAAATGAAAAAAGAATGTAAAAGGAGAGGTTTAAGCCAAAAACCCACAAAGGGCGACTTAATACCGAATAAAGGACACTTGGGTTGAAAACCTGCAAAGGGCGGCTCAAGTACTGATCAAAGTTTGAATCAATGCTCTGTGTAAAGGGGGAGAAAGTATCTGACAATCAGAGGAAAGGGGAGCAACTCAGTCTGATGTAACTACAGAAGCTAAGAGGTTACCCAAGTGAATTGCTCGTTCAAGAGAAATTTCAGATGGTTTGAAAAATGAGGGGTCCAAGATATTCCGCATCCGGGGCATCTACAGCCTATAACCTTACATTTGTTTCTTATATCCTTGATATTTATTTTTACTATTTTAAAACATTTCTTGCAATAAATTTTTGTTATCCTTTTCATGACAATTTTTGCTTGATTCATATTTTCTTTCATATACTTTTGAGATGCATTATGGTTGTTATTAAATTGAATGATGATTAGTAATAAAAATCTTTAAATAAAGGGATTTCAAAGTATTACTAAGGAATAGATTTAAATCTTGGAAAAGGTTTGGAAAGTTCACGAAGAAAATAAAACAGTGAATGTGGTGGAAACTCCGTCATGAAGTCAGAAATTGTGAATTTCAGTGGAGACAGAAACTGGGACTGTTTGACAAATTATCTTGAGTAAAGGGTTCCTTAAGTGGGGAACAATTGAAGACTCTGTCATGAAGTCAGATAATCTGTGAACCTCAAAAAAACCATGGATTAGAAATCATGGCACAATCATTTGATTGCATTTATTTTTAGGAAACATACAAGCATTTGCAAAGCATGACATTTTCATCATTGCATTTAGCTAATAGTGCAGAAATCAGGGAAACTTGGACTTCCCCAATGAGAACTCGTTTTGCTTCTCAAAAGATTCAGACTTCGAGACCGCCATCGAGGTATTTCCTTCTGTTTTAAATCGAATTCATTTTGTTTATCAGACGAGTTGAGCCTTGAGACCGTCGTCAAGGTATTTTCAAATCACAGTTTTAAAGACCTTCGGGCACCAATTTTAAAGACCTTCGGGCACCAGTTTTAAAGACCTTCGGGCACCAGTTTTAAAGACCTTCGGGTACCAGTTTTAAAGACCTTCAGGCACCAGTTTTAAAGACCTTCGGGCACCAGTTTTAAAGACCTTCGAGTACCAGTTTTAAAGACCTTTGGACGCCAGTTTTAAAGACCTTCGGGCACCCATTTTAAAGACCTTGGGGCACCAGTTTTAAAGACCTTCGGGCACCAATTTTAAAGACCTTGGGGCACCAGTTTTAAAGATCTTCGGGCACCAGTTTTAAAGACCTTCGGGCACTTGTTTTAAAGACCTTCGGGCACCAATTTTAAAGACCTTCGGGCATCAGTTTTAAAGACCTCCGGGCACCATTTTAAAGACCTTCGGGCACCAATTTTAAAGATCTTCGGGCATCAGTTTTAAAGACCTCCGAGCACCATTTTAAAGACCTTCGGGCACCAGTTTTTAAGACCTTTGGGTTCTATTCTTAAGACCTTCGAGCACAATTTTTTCTTTTGAAATCGAACTCGTTTCCTTAAGACGGGTCGAGCCTTGATTAGTCAGGGAATTCAATTCAAGGACAAATCTTCAATTTAAAGCTTTTTCAAAAAAAAAAATGAAATGATGAAAAAAAATGAAGAAATGAAAAAGAAAACCCCCTTTCCCTCACATGTGATTTCACTGACCGTACAAAATTAGTGTTTGTTTATCATTGCCTGGTTCCTGATTCTCAGCAATAGCCAAAGAGGGGCAGCTGTAGACACCTAATTTTGTCCGGACCACTAAAACAGGTATGTTTTCTTCCTAAATTGAGGTTTCAGAATGTAAAAAGACTTTTTTCATCCTGCAAGTGGTACTTCGAGACTTAGTTTAAGAGGGCGAGCATTAAAAGTTAAACTTGAAAAAAGTCAACCCCGAAAAAATCAACCCCGAAAAAAGTCAACCCAGAAAGTCAACTACTGAAAAAATCAACCCACTTTCAAAATCAAGATTTGAAGTTCAATTGAAAAATGGTGAAATAATTTTGATAATCCGAGGTCTACATTGAAAGATATGGAGTTCGAAAGTTGGGCTATGGAGATTCAGTAGAAAGGAAACCCTAATCCGGGAAATTTGGGGAAAAGTGCTTAAACGATCAAATTGGTCGAAATTGAAGGTTCCAAATGAAAGATAAGCACTGACTACGGGTAATGGAGAAGCCACTTGAAAGAAAAAACGAAAGGAAAGTCAATCCGGGAGAAAATCGAGAATTAGGGTTTTTGGTGGATTTCGGTGAAATTGGGCAGAATTACAGAAATGGTCCGACTTGGTAAGACTAAAGCCCCAATGGATGAGGAATGATTAAAAAGGGATAGCCCAAGGCTTAGCTTGAAGAAAATCTGAAAATCGGCATTGTTTAGAGGAAAACCGGGTGTCGGAGGCAAAAGGGCAAAATTGGAAAATTTGGGAAAAATAGCAAATGGACTCCCAAAATTCTAAAATTTGCAAATCTCATTCTTAAATCATTTGGAAGGGATTGGCAAAAGAAAATCTTGATTCAGAGTTCGTTTGCAAAATGGCCAAATCTCGGGTCTCTTATGCAGAAATTAAAGAAGGAAAATCTTGAAAAAATAGCAAATGAACTTCAAATATTCTGAAAATTTGCAAATATCATTTTTAAATTATTTGGAGGAGATTGGCGAAAAAAAATCTTGATTCGGAGTACGTTTGCAAAATGGCCAAATCCCGGGTCTCCTATGCAATAATTCAAGAAGATAAATCCCGAAAAATAGCAAATGGACTCCAAAAATTCTAAAATTTTGCAAATCTCAATTTTAAATTATTTGGAAGATATTGGCAAAATAAAATCTTGATTCGGAGTTCGTTTGCAAAATGGCCAAATCCCGAGCCCCTATGCAGTAATTCAAGCAGATAACTTCTGAAAAAATACCAAATGAGTTCCAAAAATTATGAAAACTTCCAGATCACACTTTTAAATTATTTGGAAGATACTGGTGAAGAAAAATCTTGATTTGGAGCTCGTTTAAAAAATGGTAAAATATAGGGGCATAAAAGGGCATTTTTGGAAGAAAAAATCCAAATAAATAGCAAACGGACTCAAAAATTTTTGAAAACTTCCAAAATTCAATATTTTATTATTTTGAAAGCATTAAAAACATAAAATTTGAATTTGGAGTCCATTTGCCATTTATTTGCATCAGGGGGGCAAAACAGTCATTTCATCCAAGCAACCGTAAAGGGCTTCTTTTGGCCTTTCAAAAAATCAGACTTGCGCTGGAAAAGAGAGTGTTGGCCTGCCAAGGCCCAAAGGAAGGAGGAAGCTTCTGATTTTTCAATCAAATGGCCAAGAATTAAGAGTTAGTTAGAGATTCTTTTTGATCAAGCCATTGTGATTAAGCCACATAGGCGAAGTGAGAGTGTCAACATTATTCTTGAACAGCTGTAATTATGGACAGCTGATATGCTAATCTAAGGGTGATAATTTCATGATTTTTCACCTTGAATTACTAGCCATTGGATGGAAATTGGTTGGAACCAAAATGACAACATCCTAGGTGAGGAGAGAGGGTCCATTCGGCTGGCTTAAGGAGAGGGGCAGAATTCATTTTCCTTCACTTCATTTTTTTAGATTTCTCTTGGTTTTGCTTAGTTTTTATGTCCTTAGTTGAAAGCAAAAAGAAAAAGTTTAGAAAAGAAAGGAAAGTTTGAAGAGATAAAGCTTGAAATATAGCTTATTGAGGTTGATCTTGAGCACCAACTCTTGCACTTTCTTGATTTTCCATTCTTGTTTTTGCTATTTTGATTATTATTTGGTGAGTTTTTTTTTTATTATTTTAAATAAGTGTTTTTTTATGTTCTTCTTAAGTTCTTTCTTCATCTCTTTCTTAAATAATTTTTACAATTTTTTTCTTATTTTTCTTTAATGGCCGAATGGCCTACATCTTTTCTATTATTGTTGCTGTTTTTGCTTTAATTTATCATGTTATTTATGTTATTTTCTTTAATCTTGATGCTTTAAGTGTTCTTCTACTTCATATACTTGAATCATGTTTTAATTTGGTTGTTTTTTTTGTTGCCATTTATGATTTAAATATCATGTTCTTGCATTTTTAATTTTCTGTTTTCATAATGTTTATATTTGTTGATGTTTTATATTTAGTATATCAATTGTTTGTGAAAATGCTTGTTTGGTTTTAGTATTTCTATTTTGTATTTGCATGATTTGAGTGTTATATTTTAGTTGAGCATGTTAGTATATCAAGTGTTTGTGAAAATGCTTGTTAGTTTTAGTATCTCTACTTTGTGTTTGCATGATTTGAGTGTTATATTTTAGTTGAGCATGTTAGCATATCAAGTGTTTGTGAAAATGCCATGCTTGTTGGAGCTTGAGGCCATTCGACTACTCCATGTGTTTTACATTGTATGTGCATTTTTTGCCATGTTAGTTGGTAGGTTTTGCATTTGCATGACATTTTATTGAGTATTTAGTTTAAGTATACCAAGTGTTTGTGAAAATGCCATGCTTGTTAGGAACCATAGGCCATTCGGCTACTCCATGTTATTTTGCATTGTGTGTTGCATTTTTGCTATGTTAGGTGATAGGTTGGCATTTGCATGATATTTGGTTGAGTTTTTGGTTTAAGCATGCCTTGTGTTTGTGTTATTGCCATGCATGTTTTAGATATTAGTTTAGGTTTATCTTGCCATGCATGTTCATGCATTTTAAACCTAGGTTGCATATAATGCCATGCAAGTTCATTTAAGTCTAGGTCACTATATTGATGCCATGCATTTTTTCATGACATTTAGGTTTAAACTCATGCATTTCATGCATCATAGTTGCTGTATTTTTCATGCATTTCATGTTCATTCCACTTGACTAATGACTTAAGCCAATTAATGGTTCAAAGTCATGCTCTCTTGAGCACACTTGTGGAAAATTAAGGTTGGGTCAAATTGATTATTCTACCTTTGTGATTTTTTTTACTTAGCCAATTTTTATCTAACTTTTAAAAAGTCTTAGATACTGTTTGTGAGTCATTTTGTGAGTTTTAAATATTTTTACTTTGATTTTTAAATGATTTTATCAAAGGCAAAAATGTATTTTGGCAAAACAGTTCTTTTCACCCAGTACTCGTACTTTCCTGATTTTTCTGGGCATTCATATTTAATCAGAAAATTAAGCTGATTTTGTCTCATGTATTTTTACATGTCCTGAGTCTCCAGTATTATTTTTAGATTTTTTAGAATTTTTAAAAATAGGATAAAAAATTGTGGCTTAAAACTGGACGTTGGAGTCAGAATTGAATTTGAAGGAAAATCATTTTTCTGTTTTGGTTAAGTTACTTAGAGGGGGCTGATTAAGAAGTTTAGTTACTGACTTTGGGTAGTTTCTAAGCCTTTTTAAACTCTATAAATGATTTTTTAAGTCTCGGGTTAAGGGTGGTTAAGTCTGGGATTTTAAACTTAGGAAATTAGAGCCATTAAAAAAATTTAGCCCAGTTTTTATTTTTAATCTAAGCTTTTCAAAATTGTTTTCAAACAATCACAAAGTATTTTGGTTTTAGAATATTTAATTTGACATATTTTCCTAAGGTAGCCGAATATCTTTTTAGATATACGGATTTCCTTAATTAAAGAAAAAAAATACATTTTCATGCATTGCATTTTCCATATTCATGCATTTTATATAATATGTGATTTTTGCTATGATAATTTCTATGATATTGTTATGATTTTGAGAGTTATGTTATATTGTTTATTATATGACTTGGAATATTTCATGATATCCTATGCTTTTTTATTTAATTATTTTTTTTGTTATAGTATTTAGCATGTTCATGCATTATTATTTTCATTTTTTTCCATGCATATTATATGATAGCATTATTTTATATTTTTATATTCCATGTCATTTAAATTATATGTCATATCATTCATATTTGCCATGTCATTTAAATTATTTCATTTCATATAGAATATATTATGTTACTTAGGTCATTTCATTTCATGTAGAAGATATTATATTACCTAGGTCATTTCATTTCATTTAGGATATATTATGTCATTTAGGATATTTTATTTCATTTAGAATATATCATATGACTTAGGATATTACATTTCATTTAGAATATATCATATGACTTAGGATATTACATTTCATATAGCATATATTATGTTACCTAGGTCATTTCATTTCATTTAGAATATGCTAAGGCATTCAAATTATGTCATATCATTTAGGTTGCATTATATTATTTAGATTTTGCTATGTCATTTTATTTATATCATGCATATACATATTCATTTCTTTCAAATGTTTTCAAAAAAAGATAATGATTTTCAATAAAATAAAGATATTCCCGAGTTAAAATACTTCATGAATTCTCTGCCAGGTTTGCTGGGGAGGATATCATCAATCATTATTAACAACGGAATATCTTCTTTTAAAAAAGAATGACTCGAAAATTCTTCCAAAATTATTAAAAATTTCTATATTTTGCCACGTTTGTTGGGGAATATAGGAAAATTTTGAATTTATAAATTCCGGATCATTTTTAATTAAAAATGAAATTATTTTTCTTTAAATTGGGAATTAACTTGAAATACTAAATTTAAAACCAACTTTATACCGAGATTTGAGATTACACACGATTAATAAGGTACTGTTTTATACGGGCGTTTTGGGGGTGCTAATCCTTCCCTATACGTAATCGAGTCCCGAACCCGTTTCTTTGATTTCTCTGGTTTTAAACGCAGACTTGAAATTGATTTTAAAAAATGTTTTAATTTATTTTTAAAATATTTTATTAAAACGGTTTTAATAGGTGGCCGATCACACCTAGCTAAAAAAGATTGGTGGTGACTCCATGTCTTTTTCAAGGTCATTTTCAAAACCTTCAGTTTTCTAGAGAAATTAAGTCGACTTTTCCTCGGGTTTTTTTTTAATGTCACGCTTAACGAATAATAAAGTCTTGCGATGAGACTCGTTATTTTTTAGGTTGCGACAATACCTACAAAGCATAAAAACCTAGTAAAATGTCAAGGAACTTAAGAATCAAAGCACAAAGTATAAGGAAATTAAATAGGAAAATGTATGAAATTAAGCACTTATCAAACTCCCTCACACTTAATCTTTTGCTAGTTCTCGAGCAAACAAAATAGAAACAAGGTAAAAAAACCTAATCTAATCCTCTTTCAATACAAATTAGAGACAATTATTGGGCAAGTCTTATAAACTAACCAATAGCTTAAAGAGTTTCAAAGAATCGTGCTTGATAGTAAATGATTTGAGTTAAGTTAATATTAACATAACATATCTCAATCAAAATAGTGTATATTCAAACTTAATCTCAACTTCTCACATTGGATACTCTCATGATTTTCACTCTTTAAAGTAGAGGTAAAGTGTTTACACTCAATTAATCTCATAAAAACAGTTCTACCTTATGCTTGTTTGTCCACCTATTCTCCACTTTTTAGATCATACAACTTCATGAATCAAGAGGTCTTTAATCAAGGTTGTAATGGGGCCAAGGCGTAGTAATGTGGTTAAAGAATAAAAAAGAAGGATATTACAAAGGTTCCAAAGATTTCATAGAGTTTAGAGACATAATAAGATTATACAAAGAAAACTTCACAAAACTCTTATAATGAAGCACATAATAACATAGGCTAAATTTTTATGTTTAGCCTTTGCTTCATTCTAACCAACTTTGTAACATCTTTTCTTTAACCAAAAGTTCAAGAGATGATTATTTTTTTTTCTTTTCTTTCTTCATTTTTTTCAATATGGGAATGTATTTCACAATGTTCCCTCTCTTTTTTCTCTTGACTTTTGCCTTTCTCCCCCCCCCCACACTTATTTCTTGTTTCCTACCTAAATTTTCAATAAATATCCTTTGCTTATGCAATATGTCTCAAAATATCCAATCTATCTTTAGAACAAGGGTAAAGATATAAATGTGTTTAGGCTAGGTGTAAGATGTGGTTATCAATGAAATAGCTTATTCAATGTAGGCTCAAATTGGCTCATTAAGGGGGGATGTTCTCTTGGAACATCAATAGGGGATGGCTGATTTAGCCTTGGTAAAAATCCTAATGCTTCTATCATATCCATGTTGTCATATGTATTAATATAGTCTCAAATGGTTTAAAGCAAGTTCTAGAGAAACATGTCATCATAAGAGCACACAAGAAAGAATTAGATTGATATGTATAATGCATCACTCATATAGTCTCAAAAACTCATAAGGATGATTATACAAGTCAATATTAAGTCTAAACATACTTCTTTCTCAATCAACATATCATATTAACATCGGCTTATAAAAAAATTTGATATCAAGCTTAATTCTCATGAAAATCTTTTCACTAATAAACCAATTTTAGATCTATGCAATTCATATCTCATCATCGTATTGAAAGTAACTAAAACACACTAAAAGAAAATTAAAAGACTCAAATCAAACAAAATAACAATCTAAGTAAAAGAAGTCCTAAATTCTTCCCCCTACACTTAATTCTTACATTGTCCTCAATGTAATTCTATTAACCCAAATGAAAGAATCATGTGTAAGAGAAAAGAAATAAAAAAAAACAAAAGAACAAAAATAACTAAACAAAACTATAAAAGATAGAAGGATAGAGAGTAAGAAATAACAAATATGATTATAATGTGTACTCTCCATCCATTGGGTTGCCTCATACTAAGCGCTTGGTTTAGTGTCCTCAGCCTGACTTATTAAAACACACACACAAATAAAAATATTAAAAACTCAAAACAAAACAAAACAAAACTAATGAAACTTAAATAAACCTCAAAAAACTTAATAACAAAACAAAACAAACAGAGAAAGGAAGAAAAAGCAAACTGATATGGTAGGTTGACTAATCTTTCATCAATTAGACTGCCTTCCAATTAGCATTTGATTTAATGTGTCCAACCTAAACAATACCCCTTCTTGGCTTTTTAGGATTTTCGGGTTTAAGCATGAGACTTCCAAGATCTGTGCTTTTGGTAGGAAGCTTTCTTTGCACAATAGCAGATGCATTCTCCACCACTATTATTATGTCATCACACTTTAATTTGCTCTCACTGGTGTATTGCTCATCGAGGAATGGTGCATCTCTTGGTACTTGCTTAATAGCATCCACTAGCAAGCTGTTTAAGGTTTCCAGAATTTGTTGTTCATGTTCCTCCTTCTTGGACTTTGCAAATCTTGTAGGAAAAGATGGAGAAGAAAAATTAGTATAAATAGGAACCTTAAAAGTTACATGAGATGCCAAAATACTCTCAATTTGACTGGTGACTTCATTATCCTCAAGAAGTGAATCCATCTTTGGTTTTGTCTCATTCTCAACTTGTTCCTCATTCTTCAAGGTCACAATAGTAGCATTCTCCTATGGGTTAATCACTGATTAGGAAGGGAGTGATTGAGATCTTTGTGCTACTAATTCCACCATACTACTAGCCAATTGGCTCATTTGCATTTCCAAACTTTGGATACTTGCCCTTGTTTCCTGGATATTGGCCTGAAATTCTTGTTGAAATTGCAAATTATTAACAAGAGAATTGACAAGATCTTCTAAAGAATTACCTGAGTTTTGAGGTGGTGGCTCAAAGAGATATTGTTCTTGAGACCATGATTGATTGAAGCTAGATGGATGATTGTAGTTGGCATAAGGATCAACTTCTTGATAATTTCCCGAGTAGCTATAATTGGTATGATCCCATCATCCCGCATTATAAGTGTTTGAGAAAGCATCATACTGTTATCCTTGGAACCCTTGATGGCCTGACATCCTCCTAAATTATAGGCTTGTTCAAAAGTATCATCTCGGAAGTATGGGCACAAATTGGTTTGATGATCCATCATAAAGCATACTCCACACTTCTTCGATTGTTGAACATTACCCATGGCAATTGTTGAACTATGGATGTGAAATTGGCTAGTTGGTTTTGAATGTTTGATGTAGCCCATGCCATCTCTCTTTGATTAGGTAGAAAAGAAAACCTATATATACAAAAAAAAAAAATTAATTAGAACTGAAAATAAGAATAAACCAAGTAACAAATAAATTAAAAGAAGCAATCCCCGATAACGACGCCAAAAACTTGATGCACTCAAAAGAGCGTATCTTATTTAACCTTGCACTAAAAAGATCAATTGTTAGGTATAATAGTGAGTAAAGTTCGAGTCCTCAGGGATTGGGTTTTAATATATTAATTATTAGTTTATAACTTCAGTTCGAAGAAAATAAAGGAAAATGGGGTTTTTTGAAATAGTTTTAAGTAAAGCAAATAAAAAAAGTAAGATTGCAAGTCACTAAGTAAGAAGAAATCAAATATGAGAAAAGTACGGTTAAGAGGTTATTCACCACCACTAGATATCATTGAGAATAAATTTCAGATCTATCAAGATCAATTAACTATTAAAATTATCAACCGTTGATAACAACCTCCCGTGTTACCCCAATCCTTCTTTAGTTTATCGTTAAATAGGATGAACACCACTACTCAATCTCTAACTATCAAATAACTTAGGATAAACATCACTAGATTCAAAGTGACAGCAGCTTTATGATAAGAAAGAGAGATTGATCTAAGCAACAAAGAAATAAACATGGATTTATTCAACTTAGGTTATGTCTCACTTTGCAATTAACGAAAACTTTAACATAATCATTAATCACAAATTGCCACTATTGAATAAGAAATCAAGTCTCCTAAACTAGCATTAGATAATTATCAGTACCTATCTAGTTTGCAACCTAAACAAATCAAGACAACATCATGAACAATTTTAATGGAAGAACATAAGCAACTTTGATAAAAAATCAATGATAGATAGAATCTGAAAATCAATTACAAAACATATCTAGGGCTTTGAAATCACCCTTAACCAAATAGAAGTTTAGCCTTGCATAGACATTGTTAACATAAACATAAGATTAAAAAGAAAATAAGAAGAAAACTAAACGAATGGAGAAGAAGAAAAAGAATATTAATTATTCAGCCTTTTGCTCTCTCAAAATCTCTAAGAAAGCAATAAAATCTGACTACTATAATATGTACAATGTGTGTTGCGGCTCTCTCTCTTGTTCCCCTATTTTTAGGCAGCAACTAGGGCTTCCAAAGTGATTTGCGACTAGGACTCTAAGGATTTTAAAGAGGGATTTGCGGCTAGGGTTTTTCTGCCGTTAGGGTTATTTAGGGAGGTATTCCAGTGCCTATTTGGATGACCATTTCTTATTCGATTTGGATCCATGATATACTTTTGGAAAGATATTCAAGTCAGCTTCAAAATTCAAGAAGGAAGTTTCTTTGAATAAAGACATTAAAATCATGTTTTCCTTGCAACAAGCTCCGTAGGTCAAATCTGTCTTCTTGCTTTGCACCAAGAATTTGATCTTTTTTACTTCCAAGTCTTCTTCCATCTTGTGACTGTGATTTTGTAGGCTATTTAACATCCTAATTGACATGTTTTGACTTCATCTCTTCCAAAATACCTACAAAGCATAAAAACCTAGTAAAATGTCAAGGAACTTAAGAATCAAAGCACAAAGTATAAGGAAATTAAATAGGAAAATGTATGAAATTAAGCACTTATTGGTAAAAATCTTGTTTAACCCCGAGGTTTCTGAAATGGAAAGAGGAGGAGGAAAGGGAAGGATCAGGTGCGACATCCTCGACCTTAATGCTCAAGATTGCATCGTTGCCATCCTTTCCTTTACCTCCCCTCGAGATGCCTGTAGATTGTGGCTTGTTTCAACTACCTTTTAATCGGCTAGTGAACCCGACGCCGTTTGGGAAAGCTTCTTACTATCCGAATACTAGGCTGTAATCCCCACATCTACGGATGGCAATGGAGCGGGGCGGGGACGGAGATTGTCTTATCCACTTTTGTCCCACTCTTGCATGGATGTTGAAAACCTCTACCTCCATGGATGTCGGTTACATCCATAACCGTTCCACAGTGCTCCACTTCGCTACACCCCAATTTTTATTAATTATTTTTAACTTAATATTGTAAAAATTTATATTATAATCTATTCATTAGCATCATTTTAGTATATAAAATTCTTTAATATATATAATATACATATTTATATACTAAAAGTATATATATAAATATTAGTATATATATAATTTTAGTATATATATCTAATATATATTAAAAATATAAGAAAAAATATAAAATATTTTAAGAGGTAAGATAGTAATTTCAAAAGGCGAGGCGGAACGGAGTAAGCATTTATCATAACCATCCCGCCCCTTTTTTCAAAAAAAATAAAACTTCTTCATTCGGAATGGATTAATGCAAAATCTATTGATCGGATCAGGTTTTACCATCCCTATCCACATCCCTATGTTTCTCTTTCCAAGAAAGAGCTTTATCTTAGCCTTTGAAAACCCTGTCCTCATTGATGGTGGTCAAAAGGTAATTTCATCCTCTTCTTAATTTTATGCTGCTATTAATTTTTTTTTTTTAAATGTGATGAAAATTTCCATAGCATTAATATGTAATTCGATTTCCATTTACGATGTACAAGTTATAAATGTGAGAAATTTAACAGTGAAGTTTACATGCTATTATTTGGAATTTAAATTTTTGGATGCTTCTTCGTTTTCTGAAACCAAAATCATAGTAATTTGTTATAAAAAAAATTGTATGAAACATCAATTTTAGCGTTAAATTACATGCTTTAAAATTTTAATTTTTCAAAAATATTATTTGCCTTTGATCCGAGTAAGTTTCTTTTTCCTCGTGTAAAAGCAAAAACAAGTAATTTTGTTGGTAGTTGCTTTTATTTCTTACTAGTTATAAGTAGGGATGGCAATGGAGCGGTGCGGAGGCGGATATTGCCTTATCCACCTCCACACCACTGTTGCATGGATGTTGGAAACATCCACATCCATGGATGTCGGTTACATCCATAACTGCTCCACGGTGCTCCACTCCGCTACACCCCAATTTATATTAATTATTTTTAACTTAATATTGTAAAAAATTATATTATAATTTATTCATGAACATAATTTTAGTATATAAAAATCTTTAATATAATATATGAATACATATATACTAAAAGTATAGATATAAAATATTAGTAAATATATGATTTTAGTATATATATATATCTAATATATATTAAAAATATAAGGAAAAATATAAAATATTTTAAAGGATAAAATAGTAATTTCAAAAGTCGGGACGGGGAGGAGTGGAGCAAGCATTTACCAAAACCGCTCCGCTCCACCCCGCTCCAAAAAAAAACCTCTCCATTCGGAGCGGATTGGTGCGAAATCCATCGGTCGGATCGGGTTTTGCCATCCCTAGTTATAAGCCCGTGTATACAATTATATATAAAAAAATTCAATTATAATATTATAAAAAATGCAATGCACGGGAAGCAAAACGTGTCTTCTGTAAAAAAAAAAAAATTGAATAATTTACATGTAATTTTTTTACACCTATTTACAACTAATTCTTCGCTAACATGTGATACCATACCATGTCATCGAAAAATATTTTAATCTAAACAAAATTCATGTCAGATTTTTTAAAAAAAAAAAATTTACATCAATATTTAACAAGAATCATCAAAAAATTATTAGAAGTCAGCACGCCATGTCAACATTTTAACAAATGGTGTTAGTTCTATTAACAATTTATTTTATTTTTATTCGAATTAAAAAAATATAAAAATTACAATTTGAGTATAACGATTAATTTACACTTTCCCTAAAAGTAGATGAATCCCAAGTACTTTGACACTTTTTCTTTTAGAAGATGTTATCAATCCATATTTAATGATGGTAAAATCTTTTAACTCCACAAGTAAGAGTTATGATATTAACATATATTTCACTCTTTTTAATTAGTTTTTTTAATATATTTTAAATATATATATATCACTTAACTAATCTCACTTGTAAAATCTAAAACTTTTATTTCTTTTATCTCTTTTACTTCTCCAATAACTGACGCCAACATTTTTATTTCGTTTATAGGACAAATGATTCCCACATTTAATTATGCGTATCATTATGGGTTTTCAATCAACGGTCCTCCATTCCGAAAATCAAGCATATCATTATGGGTTTTCATCACAAGATCAAGCACCTGCCCCAGAAGTAAGACCATTATTGGAAGATATGATTATGCAGTACTTGGCGAAAAACGATGCAACACTTAAAAATCTAGAGACACAAATAGGCCAGCTTGCTATCGCCATTAATAATCATCCTATGGAGACTTTTCCAAGTGATACTGAGATTAATCCTAGGAGCGATGATCAAAAGCATTGTAACACCAACATACTTGGGACTGAAAAAGGAATAGAAGAGGATAGCAAGAAGCCCGAATTGCCAATCGAGCCTATTGAAGAAGAACTAGTGGGTGAAAAAAGAAGTTGAAAAAGTGCGAATGGACGAGACCCAATGTGACCCACCACCACCTTTTTCTCAATGCATCCAACAGGTTAAGCTAGTCGATGTGGTAGAAAGTTCTATTAAAGAAGAGTTTATAGAAATTTATCTCATTGTTCCGCTTAAGGCATTATTAAATTCTACTTCCGAGAGGGATGAATTTCGCTTTCAAGCCTGCAAGAAAGCAAAGTTGTTCAAAGAAAGGACAACCAAATGGCATGAATCGAAAATCATCAAGTGGTTGGATACTGGATGATGAACAATGAGATAGTCAAGCCTATGACTATAAATCAAGCGCTTCTTGGGTAACAGAGAGCTTATTCTAGGTTGTCTAATAGTTAGAGATTAAATAGAGAGCTTGTTCTATTTAACGGTGATTCAGAAATTTCCCAAACAAAATAAAAATTCAGAAATTCTCTTTTTCATGGCTTTCTCAAGATGTCCATGCAATTTCATTCAATTATAGAGGAAAACAAAGTTTGCACAAGTTGGAATGGTGTGTAAGGATATTAGAAACATCGGGTCATTTGGCTTCTTGGTAATCCTGCCCCAAGATGTGGGCAAAGGAGTGAAAATATATGCTACTCAAGTCAAGACATTCAAAGATGTTGGGAAAATATGGCCTTTAAGGTAATTTTGCACCTATATGCGAGTAAACACCATTCAAAAAAGGAAAAGAAAAGTTCAAGAATGGTGAAGAAACTTAGAGTGTTGTGTTTGAAGCTCTAGATAGATTTGACACTTATCAAATTACAAAAATCCAGATTCTCTCAAAAGAGTGCCTCATGCATTGATTTTTTTCGAAAAATGTTCTGCAAATTAATCAATCATTTCATTGTTCATTGCTCAGATGAAGATCACTGACATTTGGAATTCATTTCATGGTCAAATGGAAAAGAATGTTTATGAAATTTCAAACTTATACTGTAGACACCTAATTTTGTCCGCACCCCTAAATCAGGTATATTTTCTTCCTAAATTGATGTTTCAGAATGCTAAAAGGCTTTTCTCATCCTGCAAGTGGTACTCCGAGGTTTAGTCTAAGAAAGCAGACACAAAAAGTCAAACTCAAAAAAAAAAAAAAGTTACCTCGAAAAAAGTCAACCCCAAAAAAGTCAACCCCGAAAATTCAATTACTAAAAAAGTCAACCCACTTTCAAAATCAAGATTTGAGGTTCAATTGAAAAACAGTGAAAGAATTTTGATAATCCGAGGTCTACATTGAAAGATATGGAGTTCAGAAGTTGGGTTACAAGATTCAGTAGAAAGAAAATCCTAATTCGGGAAATTTGGGGAAAAGTGTTTAAACTATCAAATTGGTCCGAATTGAAGGTCTCAAATGAAAGATAAGCACTAACTACAGGTAATAGAGAAGCTACATGGAAGAAAAACTGATAGGAAAGTCAATTCGGAAGAAAACCGAGAATTAGGGTTTTTTGGTGGATTTCGGTGAAATTTGGAAAATTTGCAAAAACGGCCCAATTCGGAAGATCTAAAGCCCTTAATTGATGAGAAATGATTAAACAAGGATAGCCCAAGGCTCAATCTGAAGAAAATCTAAAAATCGGACTTGTTTTGAGCAAAACCGGGTTCCGGAGGCAAAAGGGCAAAATTGGAAAATATGGGAAAAATAGCAAATGAACTCCAAAAATTCTGAAAATTTGCAAATCTCATTCTTAAATCATTTTGAAGAGATTGGTGAAAGAAAATCTTGACTCAGAGTTCGTTTGCAAGATGGCCAAATACCGGGTCTCCTATGCAGTAATTCAATAGGATAAATCCCGAAAAAATAGCAACTGAACTCCAAAAATTCTGAAAATTTGCAAATCTCATTTTTAAATTATTTGGAAGAGATTGGGGAAATATAATCTTGATTCGGAGTTCGTTTGCAAAATGGCCAAATGCCGGGTCCCTTATGTAGTAATTTAAGCAAATAAATTCCGAAAAAATAGTAAATGAGCTCCAAAAATTATGAAAACCTTCAGATCACATTTTTAAATTATTTGGAAGAGATTGGTGAAGAAAAATCTGGATTTGGAGCTCGTTTAAAAAATGGTAAAGTTCGGGTGCATAAAAGGGGTAATTTCGGAAATAAATCCGAAATAAATAGCAAATGGACTTGGAAAATTTTGAAAGCTTCCAGAATTCAATTTTTTATTATTTCAAAAGTATTGAAAAAAGAAAATTCAAATTTGGAGTCCGTTTTCTATTTATTTAAGTTCGGGGGGCAAAAAGGTCATTTCACCAAGGAAACCAAAAAGGGCAAATTGGTAATTGAGAAAAATATGAAAGATGAAGGAATTGCTGGGATTTTTTCTTCCCTTGGTCATCCAACATAGAGGAGAAGAAGAAAGCTTAAGCAATTTAATTCCCTAGTCACTATCATGCCACATGCTATCACTAACACCTTGCAACTTTGATAGAAAATTAATGATAGATAGAATCTGAAAATCAATTACAACACAAGTCTAGGGCTTTGAATCACCCTTAACCAAAAGAAAACTTTAGCCTAACATAGGCATTGTAAACATAAATATGAAATTAAAAATAAAATAAGAAGAAAACTAGAATTAAGAAGAAGAATATTAATTATTCAACCTCTTACACTCTCAAACTCTCTCAAACAAAGAAGAAATCAAAAACTTAAAGCTTGTGGAAATGTGTTTTGCAGCTCCCCCTTTGCTCTCTATTTATAGGCAGACTTTAAGGCTTCAAATAAGGAATTGTGTGTGCCTCTTTTGTTAAGGAAGGTGGCTGGCAGCTATAGCATATTACAAGCTGACTTGTGGCGAGGGTTTCTTTAATTTAAGGAAAGATGCTTTACTTGTAGCTAAGGTTTCTTCAAAATAAGGAAAGGATAGTGACTTGCGGCTGACTTCTTGTGTCTAAGGAAATAAATAGAACTTGGCAATGAAGGCATATAGAAATAAGGAAAGTCATAGCTGATTTAAGTCTCCTACTTTGACAAGGATTAACTTTAAGGAAAGATTCTTGCATTTAATGCAAGGTTGAAAAGTTGACAGCCACTAATCCTACTTTGACAATTATTAAACATATATTTCAGCTAGGTCATTCATCAAAGGATAAATTAAGGCAGCCCATGGTCTCTAAAATAAAGTGGCGGCTAAACTTCTTCAAGGTAAAATAAAAGTTGCCGCTAGCCTCCATTTTGATGTGGGAGTGGGTTTTTCAACTAAGGTTTTTATGGATAAGGAGTATATGATAAGCCACTAGTTTATTTATGGAAGGTTTAGGTTAGGTCTAGCCATATAGTGTCTCATTGATGGGTAGTCAGCTTTCCTTTGTGCTTGAAGCTTCATTTCTTGTCCAAATTCACTCTTTTCAACTCCATAGCAATCCTTATCATCCCAAACACCTGCAAAACACAAAACCATAGTAAACTATCAAGGATTTCAAGAAACTAAGCATAAAATATAAGGAATTGATATATGAAAATACATGAATTTAAGCATTTATCAGCATCTCCAAATCCATCTGCAAGGAATTATGATCCTAGTAGCAAGTGCGATTATCATATAGGGGCAATTGGGCATTCAACGAAAAAATACAGGCAGTTGAAGGAAAAAATTGAGGATCTCATTAATAATGGTACCTTAACTTTGGATGTTTTGGAACAATGGAGAACTGGAGTTTGAATATGGGAAATGTCATCTCAAATACTCAGTCTGGATAATTTCAAATTTTTGATGTGTTCATGATATTTTAAAAGAAAATAGAAAGAAATAGATTAGTAAAGAAATGAATTCAAAAATATAACATAAATAACAACATGCTTTAAAAAATGTGCCGAAAATTTAAACAGAGCTTCGGCATTACGACGCCTTTGGGACAAAATAAAAAATTTATTACAAGCAATATGATGTTCGTTCATCATCACCCAATTTGTATCTAACATATAGAAAGATGGTAAAAGGTTGGAAATGTTCCTCCATGTGTTCTTAAACTTCGGGTATCTAACGAAAATCTGACATGGCTTCGCCTAGGTTCACTATATGAAGGTGAATTGGTTCTAAGGCCCCAAATTGTTCCTCACTATCGTCGGTGAAGGCTAGTAAGGCACCCCGATAAAAACTAGGAATTTTTAGGATGAAAATTAGGCCTTGGCCGAACCCCTTCTTTAAAAGCTCTATTTTTCCTAGTTTTGAAACCCGGGTTGACCACCGTTGACCTTACTTTTATAAAATCAAATTTTATGATTGAAATGACATGAAAATTAACCTAAGACAGTAACCAATGTCCCAAATCAGCCCCCTCTTAATATCCTAACCAAAACAGAAAATTACTATTTCTTAAAAACAAATCTGGCTCTCACAGGTAGTTTTGAAAACCTATTTTTTTGCCTTTCTAAACAATTTCAGAAAAATATGTAAAAATTAGGGTATGCCTAGGACATGTTTACCTCTATGTTAAAAAATCAGCTTAATTTTTGGAGAAAGGATACTATGACCGAATTTTACCAAAATCAAGACAGTGAGTTAAAAACTCATTTGTCAAAATCCATTTTTTCAACCATGATAAAAAAAATCTAAAAATCATGAGAAAAATACCATGGCATCCCCTAAATTACTACTACATGTGGTAAAAAATCAATTTATTTTGACCTTGCATGAGTAGTGAAAAAAAATCCCAAAGTCAGAATACCCAATCTAAACTGTCACTCTTCCAACTAGCATAGGCCAAGGATTTTTGGCTTGAGATCATTAGTTGATCTTGGCCAAAAACCTAGTTGAAATGTCATGAAATGCATGATTTTAAGCCAACCAACCATATGACAATGAATCAACCAAGAGTTAAGAACATGAACACAACCAACCAAGCAAGAAATATCAAGTAAGAACAAGCACAAAAATACTAGCTAGGTTCGGCTAGCACAAGGAATGTAAGAAAAATTTGTCAAAACTTGGTTATTTGATAAATAATGAGGAATAAAGGATTGAAAACCTTTGAAACTTATTTTGAAAAACCTTTTTGTTCAACACAAGTTAACAAATAATCCCATTTTCAACATGCTCCGGAACCTTAAGGGTGAGATGATAACATGGAGAGTTCCATGGATGGTTCCTATGTCGATATTGTACAAATGTGGGACAGGCCGGGGGTTCCACTACTTGGGATTTGGGGAGCTAAGTTACGCACCTCTGTTGGTTCAAAAACAGGTCGAGTCGTAGCAATTCACGCCCGTAACTCATGGGCTGGGTTTATTAGAGTTTACCTATAGACAGGAGGGGTACTCTAGAAAGGTGCGGGAAATAGTTGAAGCATGGAAGAAGACTCATCGGATAAATGTGGCTCAATATGCCGACATCATCACACCCGACTACATGGTATGGAGAGGTAGGAGGGTTAATGATAGACTATTGACGTCTGATGGGGAAGAAGTTCAACTCACGGACTCGCAACCACAGGAAGCTCCATCGGCAATAGAGATCATGAGACAGGAATTTGTAAATGAGAAAGCCTGACTGAAAAAACAGATTGCGCAACTTCAGGATGAGGTCAACGAGTTGAAAGACGTTATGCGGGAAGCTGATAAGGAAAAGGTCAAGAGAGAAAGGGATACTGTCAAGGGTGATCTCGAGGAACTACAGTTGGAAAATAAAATGTTTCGCTTTGAACTAAAATATGAAGGGGCTGCTAAGTCTTCCGGGGTATGGCAGAAAGAAGTCGATAACCTCAAAAAAAAAAGCAACTACTGGGAAGAGAGAGCGAAACAGGAAAAAGCCAGAGCTGTCAGACTTGAACAAGAGAAGCGAGTTAAGGAAAGCTCGCACACCGCTGTTTCTGCTAAACTATTGAGTTTCAGCTGGAAAATGAAAGACTACGGGCCAAGTTGAAAGTTGAAGAAGCAAAGCAATCCGAAAAAGTGGGACTGTGAAGGAGAGTCCAAGATACGGAGAGGTCACTTTAGGACCGTCATAGTTGTAATGACACTTTGACTTTAGATAGAAAGGAAACAGATTGGCAAATTATTCAGTAGATGCTAGATTGTCTTAGGCAAAGTTATTATGCAATATGGACTGATCTTGTTGTTTTATAGTTGATGTATTTAATTTCAGTAGTCAATGGAAGATCGTTTGGTTGAAATTATCCCCGGCCAATACTTTCAAGTGCATTCATACATTTATCTATTAATTGAACTTATTTATTTACTTAGTCATTCATTTATCAATTTGTTCATTCCATTATTATTTCATTAATATTTCTTTTCATTCTTTCATTCTTTCATTTAATCATTCATTCATTCTTAACAAAACACAAAGAATATGTCACTAAGTTCTAATCCATGGTATTCAAACTTAAGGTATAAAGATTGGGAATCCTACGAGAGACTCAGAACTCTAGCGCCAACACAACACCATATCACGAACTAGAGCCGTGGAAAGTGAACAGACAGCTCGTATTAAAAGGATGGAAAGGGCTCAAAGGGAATTGGAAGAATAGTTAGCTAGGTCGTAAAAGCAGTTAGCGAAGTCCCAAGAGGAATCTAGGGAATAGATGAAAAAGATGATGGATATGATGTCTGCTGTACTACGGGAAAAGGGGAATATTGAGAATTCAGTTGTTAGAAGAGAGGCAGAGAATCAAGGGGTCCAACCAGAGACCGTACTGTTAAACGGTCAATCATCACAGAGTACTGATAATCCACCCCGACAACTGCTATGCCATTCGTATATGTCCAACCCCACGTGGGAGCACAAAATTAGGTGCCGATTGGCACAAATACTAGAAACATCCAAGAGAACCCCATTGACGTCCCAGACCTGGATGACCTGGCTGAGCAAGAAAAGGTAAAAATAGCGGAGCTAAAAAAGGTCGAGCTAGCTGAATCGCAGAAGAAATACCAGTTGTTGGAAGACAGACTGCGAGCTATAGAAAAGGCTGAATTATTCGACAGTCTTGATGCCAAGGAGCTGAGTTTAGTTCTCGGTCTGGTGATCTCACCCAAATTTAAAATGCCAGATTTCGAGAAATATGATGGGACTACTAACCCTTCCGCACACTTGACAATATATTGTTGGAAGATGACTTCGTGTGCTGATGATGAAAAATTACTTATCCACTATTTTCATGACAACCTTACTGGGTCTGTGACTCGATGGTACAATCAGCTCACCCGAAGCAAGATCCACTCTTGGACGGACTTGGTTAGGGTCTTTCCTGAACACTACAAACACGTGTCTGACATGGTACACAACAGACTATCCCTGCAGAATATGGAGAAGAAAGCTACTGAAAGCTTCAAACAGTATGCGTAGAAGTGGAGAGACATGGCTACCCAGGTGCAACCACCCTTGACTGATAAAGAAAAAATGATTTTTTTTCTCAATACTTTAAAGGCGCCGTACTATGAAAAGTTGGTGGGTAATCCACTAAAAATTTTGCAGATATGGTCATATCCGGAGAGATGATTGAAACCGCTATCAAGAGCAGAAAAATGGAGAGTGAGGAACCTGTTGTCCCTAAGAAAATATTCCCCGCCAAGAAGAAAAAAGGGGAAACACATATGGTGAGTTTTGGGAACCAACTTTTCACAAATCCGACCCCATATACACCCTATCCAACCTATAATCCATACTACCCAGTCATAAACAACCTTACCCAAAATCCCTTCCCATATACAACCATACCCCAACAAGTATATCTGACCAGTATTTCGCCACAAGTAGCTGCTACCCCAAACACTATACCAAACACTGCATCAAACACCTAGAACACTACTCGGAATGACCAAAGACCACCAAGGAATAATCAAAAACCACATTTTGATCCTATCCCTACGACCTACAGTGAGTTGTACCCTAAGCTGCTACAAGGCAACTCGTCGCACCAGTGTACCTCCAACCTTTGAAACCACCGTATCCTAGATGGTATGACGCTAATGCTCACTGCGCATATCGTGCAAGAATCCAAGGACATTCCATTGAAAACTATACTGCCCTGAAGCTGAAGGTCCAGAACTTGATTGATGCTGGGGTAGTGAAATTCAGACCTAGGAATGGGCCTAATATTGCAGGCAACCCATTGCCCAATCACACGGATGCTAAGGTGAATGCAGTATGGTCAGAGAAAGTTGGCAGGGTCAAGAGGGATATCAGGAGCGTAAAAACACTAATGATCAGAGTCTGGGTAGAGATGATCAAGGCTGGATTGATTCAACCGCAAACGGATGCGAAGAAGATAGCCAATCAGCCGGAGGATTTTTGTCAATATCATGAGTGTGAGTGGCATGCCATTCAGGACTGTGAAGAGTTTTTGGCAAAGATTCAAAGGATGATGGATATGGGCTTAGCCCAGTTTTCTGAAAAGATAAATGATCTTGAAGTCAGTGTGAATGAAATCTGTTATAGGGTGGATAGACCTCTAATCATATATTACAATGAGCCAGAGGTAAAGGCTATTCCAGTAGTCGAGAGACCGGCTCCGAAAGGGATCATAGAATTACCGTCACCTTTTCCTTACAAAGGGGACAAGATGATTCCATGGAACTATGAATGCAGTATGGCAATGCCGGGATCCTCAAACCATCAGACAACCGCTATGGATGTAACTGGAGTAGGGCATCTAACCCGAAACGGTAGATGTTATGCCCCGAGAATGGTTGAGCATAGTCAGATGAGAAAGACTGAAGGACTTGACAAAGGAAAAGAATAGCAGAACCGGTCCATATAGAGGTAGAACAGTCAGAGGAAGTAAAGAAGAATTTGTTCCCAGTTAATAAAGTGAAAGAGCCAATGAATGAGAAGGAAGCCTGCGAATTCTTAAAATTTATCAAACACAATGAATACAGTATAGTGGAATAATTGCATAGTCAACCAGCAAGGATTTTAGTCCTTTCACTACTGTTAAAATCAAAGCCACACCGAAACGCTCTGCTAAGAATTTTGAACCAGGCCTATGTGGCTAACAATATATCGATGGAAAAATGGATCGACTGGTGGGGAATATCACTGCAGATGACTACATTTTTTTTAGCTATGATGAGATACCACCCAATGGTGTAGGATCCACCAAAGCTCTTCATATCACAACTACCTGCAAGGGGCATATTCTGCCACGAGTGCTCCTAGATAACGGTTCCTCCTTAAATGTGATGCCTTTGGCAACCTTGTCCAAATTGTCAGTCGACATGTCTTACATGCTGCCAAGTCATACTGTTGTTAGAGCCTTTGATGGTACCCGTCGAGAGGTGATGGGGAGCATTGAAATCCCACTTGTGATAGGTCCATGTACTTATGAAGTCAAATTCCAAGTAATGGACATCACCCCATCCTATAACTATTTGCTGGGAAGGCCATGGATTCGCTCTGCTGGGGCTGTACCGTCATCTCTCCATCAAAAGTTGAAATTTGTGATGAAAGGACGCTTAGTCAGCGTGTCAGGAGAAGAAGATATCATAGCTTCTGCATCCTTTGATTCCTCTTATATAGAAGTGAATGAGGATGTTGTAGAATGCTCGTCCAAGTCTTTGGAATTTGTCAACACGATATTCATCACCGAAGGACACAGAATCCCAGAGCCTAAGTTGTCCAGGAACACCAGGTTAGGGGTGAAAGAGATAGTAGGAAAAGGCTGTCGTGTAGGGAAATGATTGGGAAAATACCTTTAAGGAAGAGCCAAAGCAATAGAAGTGATCTGAAAGAAGGACCGATTCGGTCTTGGGTACCTCCCTAAAGCCCATGAGAAAAGAAGACAAGTTGAGAAGAACAGGAAGAGGAGGTTGGCCCAGCTTTCGGGTGTGGATATGGATTGGGAACCCATAACTTTCCCTTCGATCCTTCACACTTTTCACTCTGAAAGATTCGAATATGGAACGAAGAATTTTGATGATGTGATGGTAATGTTAGAACAAGCATTTGAAAGGTTTTACGTGAATGAGGATGAACAGCGGCAATATTTGGTAATCGTCATGATTGAGATAGAAGGAATGAGGAATGAAAACGCAAGCCAGATGGTGCGCCCATGTCGCCCGTGGTATGAATTGACGAACTGGAGTGTGACTGAACTTCCTCTAGTTTTTAGGTCTACTTCAGAGTAATGCACTAAATCAATCTTAATTGCCTCTGCCTAAGGGCATTAAGAATCCTTTTGTATGGGCTTATGTTTAAGACTTTTTCTATCAATAAATGACAATCACGATGCATTTTTTTCATATTGATGTGTCCATATTTTTTCATTGTTTCATTTTTTATTCTTTCATTTCTGTCATTATTATTGCCTCTATACCTTTCTATATTGTTTCTTCCCCGCCTTATTGACAGGTGTCCGGATGCGAAATATGAGGACTGTCCTATCAATAATGCTGAAATTAATTTTGAAATACCTATTTGTACGGGTGATTTTGACGTCAACGAAGATGCTGAGGATTATGGTTTGCCTCCAGATCTGTTGAGAATAATAGAACAATAGGAGAAACAAGTAATGCCTCATAAGGAACCGTTGGAAGTGATAAATTTGGGTTGTAGAGAAGAGATAAAGGAGGTCAAGATTGG
The DNA here is from genome assembly GCA_030761205.1 of Fremontodendron californicum. Lineage (NCBI taxonomy): Eukaryota > Viridiplantae > Streptophyta > Magnoliopsida > Malvales > Malvaceae > Fremontodendron > Fremontodendron californicum. Next base: position 11,323,163 of record JAULJL010000037.1, read on the forward strand.
GACTTTAGTTTCACCATCAACAAGGCGTGAATTGGTGGCCTTACTCCAAGAGTATGTCGATGTATTTGCATGGTCGTACAAAGACATGTCAGGGTTGGATTCCGATATTGTGGTTCATAAGCTCCTTTTAAAGCCATATTGCAAGCCAATTCAGCATAAATTGAGAAGAATGAGGCCTGAAATGCTGTTAAAGGTAAAAGAAGAGGTGAAAAAACAGTTTGATGCCGGATTCTTAGAAGTAGAAAAATATCCGGAATGGGTAGTGAATATTGTTCTGGTTCCAAAGAAAGATGGCAAAGTATGGATGTGTGTTGACTACCGAGATCTGAATAGGGCAGCCCTAAAGATAATTTCCCATTGCCTCACATTGATACCTTAGTGGACAATACTGCAAAGAGTTCTATGTTTTCCTTCATGGACGGATTCTCAGGGTACAATCAGATTAAGATGGCACCAGAGGATATGGAGAAAACCACGTTTGTGACAATGTGGGGAACATTTTTCTATAGAGTGATGCCATTCGGATTGAAAAATGTTGGGGCAACATACCAAAGAGCCATGGTAACTTTGTTTCATGATATGATGCATAAGGAGATCGAGGTCTATGTTGATGATATGATCGCAAAGTCGCAAGGAGAAGATGAGCATGTTGCGAATCTTAAGAAGCTCTTTGAAAGGTTAAGAAAGTTTCGACTCAAACTTAAACCGGCAAAATAAACTTTCTTCGTCACTTCGAGAAAGTTGTTAGGCTTTGTTGTTAGTAAGAAGGGAATCGAGATTAATCCAGATAAAGTGAAGGCCATCCAGAATTTGCCACTGCTTCGTACTCAAAAGGAAGTGAGAAGCTTTCTGGGAAGATTAAATTACATTGCTCAGTTCATTTCTCAACTAACTGATAAGTGTGACCCAATATTTAAGATACTCCGAAAACGTGATCTGGGAGAATGGCATGAAGGATGTCAGATAGCCTTTGATAAGGTTAAGCATTATCTATCAAATCCACCAGTGTTGATGCCACCTGCTCTAGAGAAATCGATGATTCTGTATTTATCAGTATTTGAAAGATCTATGGGCTGTGTGTGGACACCTAATTTTGTCCGGACCCCTAAATCAGGTACGTTTTCTTCCTGAATTGATGTTTCAAAATGCTAAAAGGTATTTCTCATCCAACAGGTGGTACTCCGAGACTTGTCTAAGAAAGCAGACAAAAAAAGTCAAACTCTAAAAAAATCAACCTCAAAAAAGTCAACCTCGAAAAATTCAACTACTGAAAAAGTCAACCCACTTTCAAAATCAAGATTTGAGGTTCAATTGAAAAACGGTGAAAGAATTTTGATAATCCGAGGTCTACATTGAAAGATATGGAGGTCGAAATTTGGGTTACAGAATCTCAATAGAAAAGAAACTCTACTTCAGGAAATTTGGGGGAAAATGCTTAAACAGTCAGAATTGGTCAGAATTGAAGGTTCCAAATGAAAGATAAGCACTGAGTACGGGTAATGGAGAAGCTACTTGGAAGAAAAACTGATAGAAAAGTCAATTCGAAAGAAAATCGAAAATTAGGGTTTTTGGTGGATTTCGGTGAAATTTGGAAGAATTACAGGAATGGCCTGATTCGGTAGGAATAAAGCCCTTAATTGATGAGAAATGATTAAGCAAGGATAGACCAAGGATCAGTTTGAAGAAAATCTGAAAATCGAACTTGTTTTGAGCAAAATCGAGTTTCGGAGGCAAAAAGGTAAAATTGGAAAATTTGGGAAAAATAGCAAATGAACTCCAAAAATTCTAAAAATTTGCAAATCTCATTCTTAAATCATTTTGGAGAGATTGGCGAAAGAAAATCTTGATCCAGAGTTCGTTTGCAAAATGGCCAAATACAGGGTCTCCTATGTAGTAATTCAACAGGATAAATCCCAGAAAAATAGCAAATGAACTCCAAAAATTCTGAAAATTTACAAATATCATTTTTAAATTATTTGGAAGATATTGGAGAAAGAAAATCTTGATTCAAGCAGATAAATCCCAAAAAAAAAAAAGCAAATGAGCTCCAAAAATTATGAAAACTTCCAGATCACATTTTTAGATTATTTGGAAAATATTGGTGAAGAAAAATCTGGATTTGGAGCTCGTTTAAAAAATGGTAAAGTTCGGGGTGCATAAAAGGGGCAATTTCGAAAATAAATCCGAAATAAATAGCAAATGGACTCGAAAAATTTTGAAAACTTCCAGAATTCAATTTTTTTTATTATTTCGGAAGTATTGAAAAAATAAAATTCGAATTTGGAGTTCGATTGCTATTTATTTAAGTTCGTGGGGCAAAAAGGTCATTTCACCAAGGAAACCAAAAAGGGCAAATTTGTAATTGAGAAAAATATGAAAGAAGAAGGAATTGCTGGGATTTTTCATCCCTTGGTCAGCCAACATAGAGGAGAAGAAGAAAGCTTGAACAATTTAATTCCCTAGTCACTATCAAGCCACATGCTACCACTAACACCTTGCAAATGGTCCCCCCTTCATCTAGTGGCTTAGGTAACTTGTAGGAAAGTTGAATGCACCATCCAGTGGCCAAGTTTAAATGCCAAGATGACATTTTTATTTGTCATGAAAGAACCCTCATCTAATGGCCAAGAATGGAAGAAAAAAGATGAGCACATTTTATCCAAGGGTGAGCATCCATTCGGTTAAGCAAGGGAGTGCATGGGATTATCTATTTTCATCCAATGGCTTAGGCCATCTACAAGGGATGAGTACAATTGTTGAGGGCTGTATTTAATCTACAAGATGTAATTTTTATGTTGTCCTCATCCAATGACTAAGAATGGAAGAGCACAACTCATCCAAGGGTAGGCACTCAAGGAGGCAAGCAAAGGAGTGCATGGGATTGGTCCTCTTTTGCATCTAAGGTCTAAGGTTACTACAAGGGCTGAGTACACATCTTAAGGGCTGCTATCAATTGGCAAGATGACAGTTTTATGTTGTCATCAAAATATCTTAATCTAAAGGCCATGATTGGAGGAGAAAAAAGTGCAATTCCCATCCAATGGTGGAGAGGCCATTCGGCCAAGGCTAAGAGAGGGGGGTTGATTTCATTTTTTCATATGTTTTTTGGCTGGAAACATGATCTAATTTGGCAAAAAAAAAAGGTTTTGAAAGAAAGAAAAAAAAAGGTTTTCAATAGAGAGCTTGAAGGTAGTCATCTCTACCAAGTTCTAGCATAGCTTTCTTCTTGTTTTCCATGGTGTTTTCTTGATTTTCTATCTTGTTTTCCTACTACATTTTTCATAGAAATAAAGTTTTTTTAATGTTTACTTATGTTTTCATCTCTTCTTCTTCATTAATCTGGTGGAAAACATTTTTTTTTACATGGTTTCATGCTATGGCCGAATATGGCATGTTTACTTGCCTTGGTTTTTTTTTTTTCTTCCTTGCATGTTGTTGTGAAAAATGATTTTTAGAAGGTTTTTTAGAGTATTTTGAGGTTCTAATTTTTTACAAAATATGAAGCAAAAAGGTTGAAATGGCTACATGATATTGGCTAGACCAAGTGACCATGGTTAGGAGAGAGGCTATGCCCATTTTTACCTACCATGAAGCTCACCTTAATTTTTTTGTTTAACATGGTTTATTTTCTGTTTTATTGAGATGGAAAGGCTTCATGATCTTGTCAAGACCAAGTGATTATGGTTAGGTGAGAGGCTATGCCCATTTGATACCAACCATGGAGCTTAACTTTCCTTGTTTTATTTACTAGTTTTGCTTGTTATTTGTTTTGCATGGCTATGTTTAATTTTTTTATGTTCTTTACATTATTTTTTATGCTATATTTGTTTCTATATGTCATTTCCATGCTTAATATTGTATCCTTGCATATTCGGTTATGGTGTTCATATGCTCATGTTGTGCATTTTCTTTCATGTATCATGTCTTATATTATAAACATGTTTGCATTTTCTTTATTTTGTTCCATGACCATTCGACAACTCCATTTGTGTATGCCTTGCATGTGCATTTTCCTTTTTCTTCTTAACTTGTTTGCATCTCCATGCCATGAAATTGTACATTTTGATTTTAGTATGCCATGTGCTTATGAAAATGCTATGATAAAATGCCATCATTTTGTTACATGGCCATTCGACTACTCCATATTGATATGCCTTACATGTGCATTTTTCACCTTGCTTCTTGATTTGTTTGCATCTCCATGCCATGAGCTTGTGTATTTTGATTTTAGTATATCATATGCATATGAAAATGTCATGACATTATGCATCTTAATATGATTTATCATGTACTTGTGTCATTTACTAAATAGGATTGCATTAGAGTCTCATGTGACCATTTGGCCTCTTCATGCATCCCTTGCCTTGTCATGCATTTGCATTTTTGTTTAGGTAACATGCTTTGCATTATCATATCTTGAAATTGTGTATTAGTTGCTGTTTGTTCCAGCATTGAAATTAGTTTCATGGGTCATTGTATGTTCATAGTATTGATATGCATGTTCATTACATTTTAGGTCTAGGCCATATTGGTATTGCCATGCATATTGAGTCTTAAATCACATTGGTATTGTCATGCATTACTATGCTATTTAGGTCTTAGGTTACATTAGCATTTTCATGCATATTCATTACATATTAGGTCCAAGTCACATTTACATTATCAAGCATTGCATGCATATTGAGTTAGGATAGCATTTATTGCCATGCGAATTCATGCTAGGCATTTAGGTTGTCTTGAATTGTCATGCATTTCCTTTACCATTTAGACCTTTAGACCATGCATTTCATTTTCTGTATGTTTATGCATTCCATGTCATTGCCACTTGATTTGTGACTTAGGCCAATTAATGGCTCAAAGTCATGCACTATTGAGCATACTTGTGGAAAATTAAGGAATTGTCAAATTGATTGTTCTACCTTTGTGATTTTTTTTACTTAGCCAATTTTTGTCCAAGGTTTTTAAATGTTTATCTACTGTCCTTAGGTCTTTAGGATGATTTCCAACAATTTTTACTTTGATTTTTCAATGACTTTATCAAAGGCAAAAAAATGTGTTTTGACAAAATAGTTTTTTTTCACCTAGTACCCGAACATCTCCGATTGTTCTGGGCAGTCATCTTTAATCAGAAAATTAAGCCAATTTTTTATTGTGTAGTTTTACATGTTCTGAGTCTCCAGTATTATTTTTAGATTTTTTTGAAGTTTTAAAAATATGATAAAAAATCGTGTGGTAAAATCGAACAGTAAAGGCAATTTTGAAATCAAAAGAGGAATAGTGGTTGAATTTGGCTAAGGCATTTAGAGGGAGTTGGGTAGAAGCTTTAGCTACTGTCTTAGGGTAGTTTCTAAGCCTTTTTAAACTTTAAAAGTGATTTTATAAATCTCGGGTTAAGAGTGGTCAAGTCCAAGATTTTAAACTTAGGAAATTAGAGCCATTTCAAAAGGGTTTGGTAAGGGTTTTAATTTTATTCAAGTTTTTCTTCTAAATTATTTTCAAACAATCACGAAGTTTTTTTTTTAGAAAATCTAATTTGACATATTTTCTTAAGGTAGCCTGATATATTTTTAGATATACGGATTTCTTTAATTAAAGGAAAAAATACATTTTCATGCATTGCATTTTCCATGTTCATGCATTTTATTTAAATATGTGATTTTTGCTATGATATTTTCCATGGTATTATTATTATTTTTATTCAAATTTTATGATCTTATATTTTTTTCCATATGATTTTGAATATTTCATGATATCTCATATTTTTTTTAGTCATTTATTTTTGTCACATTATTTAGCATATACTATGTTCATGCATTTTTTTTTCATGCATATTTTATGATAGCATTATTTTATGTTTCATGTCATTTTTTTTTTTTTTGCTATTTACATATTCCATGTCATTTAGGTTATTTTATTTATAATATGCCATATCATTTAAAATTTCCATGTCATTTAGGTTATTTTATTTATAATATGCCATATCATTTAAAATTTCCATGTCATTTAAATTATTTTATCTTATTTAGAATATACCATGATACTTAGGATTTTTCATTTCACCTAGAATATACTATGCGATTTAAATTATGTCATATCATTTAGGTTGCATTATATTATCTAGGCTTTGCCATGTCTTTTTATTTATGTCATACATGTTCATGTTCATATTTTTAAATATTTTGAAAAAGATAATGATTTTCAATAAAAAATAAAGATATTCCCAAGTTAAAATAATTCATGAGTTCTCTACCGGGTTTGCTGGAGGGAATATCATCAATTATCATTAATAAAGGAATATCTTTTTTTCAAAAAACGAGAATGATTCAAAAAATTTTCCAAATGAATAAAATTTCTATATTTTGTCGATTTTGTTAGGGAATGTAGGAAAATTTTGAATTAATAAATTCCGAATCATTTTCAATTAAAAATGGAATTATTTTTCTTAAAGTTGGGAATTAACTTGAAATACTAAATTAAAAATTAACTTTTTACAGAGACTTGAGATAACACAGGATTAATAAAGTACCGATTTATACGGGCGTTGTAGGGGTGCTAATCCTTCCCCACACGTAACCGACTCCCAAACCCGCTTCTTTGATTTCCCTGGTTTATAACGCAGACTTGAAATTGGTTTTAAAAATGTTTTAATTAATTTTAAAATGTTTTATAAAATCGGTTTTAATAGGTGGCCGATCACACCTAGCTAAAAGAGATTTGTGGCGACTCCATGTCTTTTTACGAGGCCGTTTTCATACCCTCGATCATTTATTTTATTTCAATTTTGAGAGGAATTAAGTCGTCTTTTCCTCTGCTTCTGTTTTCGTCCTCACTCAAATGGGTCCCCGCGATCGGGATCATGTATCTACAGCTTGGCGACTCCGCTGGGGAATTTTTAGAGAGTCAGGCCTAGATTAGTCGTGTGTTATCAAAGTCTCGATTTTGTTGGTTTAATTGGTATTTAATTTTAATTCCCATATTTTCTAAAATAAAGGAGAATTTTGAAAATAATAAAATGTTTTTGAATATGGTCATACTCATGTGCTTGCATTTCATTATTTTTCTCTAGTTATTTAATGTTTTATATTATAATTGCTTATTGGTTAATGCATTACACTATTCTTGATCTTTATTTTAATAAATTGTTGGGGTATTTAGGATAAAGGGTGTAGAATAGGTGGTGATAGGTTTGTTTTGTTCCTCCGCACACACTATATTTGCATTTGCATAACATGAACCCTCTACTCCGGTTTCGTCCTTTTAAGTGGGAGTAAAATAACTACGCCTTCGTGATGATCATTCGTATGGGCTAGTGAAACACTTCCGGAGTATAAAGTACCTAATGCCTTCGTGATAATCCTTCGTATGGGCTTAGGAAAATATACTCAAACGAATTGAACCCACTTTTATCGGGATGCCTTACTAGCCTTCATCGGCGACAGTGAGGAGCAATTCGGGGCCTTTAGAACCGATTCACCCTCATATAGTGAACCTAGGCGAAGCCATGCCGGATTTTCATTAGATACATTGAAAATAGGAACACATGGAGGGACATTTCTAAACCTTTTGTTACCTATTTTGCACTCTGAATAAGGGTTGTAGATCGGGCAACGATGTACGTACATCGCCCATAATAAGTTTAATATCCCGCCCTGAAGGCATTGTGATGCCTAGATGAGTCGATAATATTGGGGCAAGTGTTCACTAGCTTTTTAAAATTGAAAATATGAAAACATTCTTTTTCAAACATTTTTGCATCATGCATATTTCATGCATGTGTGAGTAGAGCATGTACATTCATGGTTGTATTTTTTATCTCATTTCTTGTAATAAACGGATGGTAATAATAATCTCATTTGGTGATTTCATAAACTGGTAGTGTTACATGAACATTTTCATATTGTACCATAGTAAGATCCACTACACCGAAATTCTTTTGAAAATAATATGTGTGGTTTTTCATAGAGAAAACATGTTCTAAGAAAATTGTAGATTAAATTTGGAGGCAAATTTTGTATAGTGAGATTTTTGAATAATCAAAATTTGGTCCTACCATTTTTGTGTAGCCATTGATCTCTTTGTATATACCATGGTGCTAATTCATTTATTCTTTGCATGTATCATCTTGACATCATGTTACAGTCATAAGCATGTAAGCTCATTGATTGTAGAATACAGTCATAGTTAGCATAATTTTTCTGTATATGTTATGCACTAATTTGCTTATTACATACATCATGTTAGCATTAGGTCGCATTCATAATACACATGGTTAGCATGTTTCCACTATATATGTCCATACATCATTTTGTTTATTCTTCACATACATCAAATGACAATCATGACTCATTCATCATGACATACATTTGGGGGGAATAAAATAGAAGTTGGCTTGGCTTTAAGAGTCTTTGAAAGAATTTCCATTTCAAATCAGAGGTATAAGAAGTACTTAGTACCCTTTTAATACAGGCTAGAGCTATGGAGAATGAACAACCTGCCCGAATGGAAAGAACGAAAAGGGCACATGAAGAATTGCGAGAACAGCTGGCAAAGTCTCAAGCAGAATCTAAGGATTAGATGACTAAATTGATGGAATTGATGTCCACCGTAATCAAGGGAAAGGAATACACTGAAAACTTGGCCGCCAGAGAAGGGATAGAGGCACAAAAGGGTCAAAATGAGGTCGTAATGATGGATGGCCAGAACATAGTTAACCCCAGCAAAACCCTGAACTTAGAAGACCCAGCTGAATGGGAAAAGTTTAAAATGGTTGAGTCAAATATGACTGAGTTGACAGATTCCCAAGGGAAATATCAGTTGTTAGATGAAAGGCTCCGGGCAGTAGAAAATACAGATGTAATCGGGAGTGTGGATGCGAGTCATTCCTCCTAAATTCAAAGTCCCTGACTTTGTGAAATATGACGAGACGACCGATCCATCAACCCACATCACAATGTTCTGTGGAAAGATGGCAAGTCACATAGATAATGATAAGCTTTTGATTCACTACTTTCAGGATAGCCTCAGCGGGTCCGTAATTAGGTGGTATAGTCAGTTGAGCAAGGATCAGATTCACTCTTGGAATGATTTGGCCAGGGCTTTTCTAAACTAGTACAAGCATGTGACCGACATGACACCTGACCGTCTCACCATGCAAAATATGGAGAAAAAGGTTACTAAGAGCTTCAAAGAGTATGCTCAGAGGTGGAGGAACATTACCACCCAAGTACAACCACCCTTAACTCAGAAGGAAATGACTGTCCTTTTTGTGAATACACTACAGGCCCCATACTACGATAGACTTGTTGGCAACACCATGAAGAATTTTTCGGATATGGTAATCTCTAGGGAAATGATTGAAAATGCTATCAAGACTGGAAAACTGAAGGAGGTAAAACATTTAATGTAGAGAGAAACAAAACGCCCAAAAATAAAGAGGAAGATGTCTAAGCTGTGGGAGACTTTGCCCCATATATTCCAGTTACATCATACCAACCACCCCATCCTTCTATGAACTGTGTATCCTAGGGTTCATACTTATACCCGATGGCCTCTCAGAATCCAGTAAATTTTCAACCTTTTGTCAGCCAGAGGAAACCGAAGAATATCCGAAAAAGAGATCAGTTTGAGCCACTCCCCATGTCTTACTCTGAACTATTGCCCAGTTGGTCGAAGAGCAACTCCTCACTAAAATTCTAGTGGAGCCTATCCAACCCCCATATCCGAGTTGGTATGACAAGAATGCATATTGTGATTATCACTCTAGGATTCGGGGATATTCCATGGAGAATTGCCTATGTCTGAAACGGAAGGTTCAAGCACTCATTAATAAAGGATAGTTAGATGTGGGGAAGAAACAAAGGTCAGACAGCGTGGAGAATCTACTGAATGGAAATGATGAGACCATTGTGGATGCCATAGTAGGGGAAAAAGATGGAAAGGTCGGAAAGAGTACCGAGGAATAGCCAGTTTGAATTTGGGAGAACATGTCAAGGGGAAGTTTTTATGCATTTAGTTTCATACCTCATGATGAAAACACTTGTCTTATCTTAACATCCTATGAAATAAATGAATTTTGAATTTTTTATGTTTGTTGTGTTTTAACAATAATTTGAATATGCAAAAACAAGCATTAAGGAGGTTCTAACAACGGATAGTCTCGAGAATATTGATGATTGTAGACACCTAATTTTGTTCGGACCACTAAAACAGGAATGTTTTCTTCCTAAATTGATGTTTCAAATTTTAAAAAGACTTTTTTCATCCTACAGGTGGTACTCTGAGACTTAGTTTAAGAGGGCGAGCATAAAAAGTCAAACTTGAAAAAAGTCAACCCAAAAAGTCAACTACTAAAAAAGTCAACCCACTTTCAAAATCAAGATTTGAAGTTCAATTGAAAAATGGCGAAATAATTTTGATAATTCGAGGTCTACATCGAAAGATATGGAGTTCGGAAGTTGGGTTATGGAGATTCAGTAGAAAGAAAACCCTAATCCGAGAAATTTGGGGAAAAGTGCTTAAACAATCGAATTGGTCGAAATTGAAGGTTCCAAATGAAATATAAGCACTGACTAAGGGTAATGGAGAAGCCACTTGAAGATAAAACTGAAAGAAAAGTCAATCCGAAAGAAAATCGAGAATTAGGATTTTTGGTGGATTTCGGTGAAATTGGGAAGAATTACAAGAAATGGTCCGGTTCGGTAGGACAAAAGCCCCTAATGGATGAGGAGTAATTAAAAAAGGATAGCCCAAGGCTCAGTTTGAAGAAAATCTAAAAATCGGATTTGTTTTGAGCAAAATCGAGTTTCGGAGGCAAAAAGGGCAAAATTGGAAAATTTGGGAAAAATAACAAATGAACTCCAAAAATTTTGAAAAATTGCAAATCTCATTCTTAAATCATTTGGAAGAGACTGGCGAAAGAAAATCTTGATTCAGAGTTCGTTTGCAAAATGGCCAAATCTCGAGTCTCCTATGGAGAACTTCAAGAAGATGAATCCCGTAAAAGTAGCAAATGAACTCCAACAATTCTGAAAATTTTCAAATCTTATTTTTAAATTATTTGGAAGAGATTGGTAAAATAAAATCTTGATTCGGAGTTCGTTTGCAAAATGGCCAAATCCCGGGCCCACTATGCAGTAATTCAAGCAGATAAATCCTGAAAAAATACCAAATGAGTTTCAAAAATTATGAAAACTTCCAGATCACACTTTTAAATTATTTGGAAGAGATTGGTGAAGAAAAATCTTGATTTGGAGCTCGTTTAAAAAATGGTAAAATATGGAGGCATAAAAGTGCAATTTTGGAAGAAAAAATCCAAATAAATAGCAAATAGACTCGAAAAATTTTGAAAACTTCCAAAATTTAATTTTTTATTATTTTTAAAGTGTTGAAAAAATAAAATTTGAATTTGGAGTCCGTTTTCCATTTATTTACATTCGGGGGGCAAAAAGGTCATTTTACCCAAGAAATCGAAAAGGGCTCTTCTTGCCTTTTAAAAAAATCAAACATGGGCTGGAAGAAGGGGGATTGGCCGGCCAAGGCCCAAAGATAGGTAGGAAGTTTCTGATTTTTTAATCAAAAGGCCAACAATGAAGAGTTAGTGATTTTTTGATCAAGCTTTTGCAAATAAGCCAAATGGACCAGTGCATGAAGAGGGAGAGTGTTAACATAATGGCTTAAGATTCTTGAATAGCTGTAATTGTGGATAGATGATGGCCTAATCTAAGGGTGATAATTTCATGTTTTAAACATCTTGGATCAATAGCCCTTGGATGAAAATTGGTTGATGGAAAAATGACAACATCCTAGCCTAGAGAGGGGGGTTTCGGCCACTACAAGGGGATTTCTCTCTTTCATTTTCAGCTACACTCACTCTCTATTCTCTCTTGCTTTTGGCTGATTTTCTCTCCATTGTTGAAAAGCAAAAAGAAAAGTTTAGAAAAGAAAAGAAAGTTAGAAGAGAAAAAACTTGAAAGATAGCTTCTAGAGGTTGCTTTTAGCACCATATCTTGCACTTTCTTTGATTTTTCGTTCTTGATTTGCTGTTTTGATTATTATTTTGGTGAGTTTCTTTTTATTTTTCATTTTAAATAAGTGTTTTTAATGTTCTTCTTTAAGTTCCTCCTTCATTCTTTCTTATAAAAAGCTCTTGAAATATTTTTTTTCCTTTGTTTTTTCTTTTTTTTTGATATGTCCGAATAGCCCAGTTTTCTTTTTTAATTGCTGTTTGCTTTGTTATTTCATGTTATTTTTGATATTAAATAAGTTTTGATGTTTTAAATCTTCTTATACTACATAGACTTGAAGTTTGTTTTAATGTGGTTGCTTGCTTATTTCCATTTATGAGTCTATTATCATGTTCTTGCATTTTTTATTTTCAATTTTCAAAATGTTTAAGTTTGTTTATGTTTTATATTTTGAAATCCATGTGTTTGTGAAAATGCTTGTTGGTTTTCATGCCTCTACTTTATATTTGCATGATTTGAATGTTATTCTTTAGTTAAGTATGTTAGTATATCAAGTGTTTGTGAAAATGCCATGCTCACATGAGGCCATTTGGTCACTTCATTTTATTTGCTTTGCGAGTGCATTTTTGTTATGTTAGTTGATAGGTTTGCATTTTCATGACATTTGGTTGAGTATTTTGTTTAAGCATGCCTTGTGTTTGTGTTATTGCCATGCATACTTTAGATGTAGGATTGGTTTGTTTTGTCATGTATATTCATGCATTTTAGACCTAGGTTGCATTAAATGCCAGGCAAGTTCATTTAGGTCTAGGTCATTTTATTGATGCCATGCATTTTTCATGATATTTAGGTTTAAAATCATGCATTTCATGCATCATATTTTTTGTATCTTTCATGCATTTCATGTCCATGTCACTTGACTTATGACTTAGGCCAATCATTGGTTCAAAGTCATGCTCTCTTGAGCATACTTGTGGAAAATTAAAGAGTTGTCAAATTGATTATTCTACCTTTGTGATTTTTTTTACTTAGCCAATTTTTGTCTAACTTTTCAAAAGTGTTAGCTACTGTTTGTGAGTCATTTAGAGAGTCTCTAATATTTTTACTTTGATTTTTAAATGATTTTATCAAAGGCAAAAAAATGTGTTTTGACAAAACAGTTTTTTCACCCAATACTCGTATTTTCCCGATTTTTATGGGCAGTCAAGTTTAATAAAAAAATTAAGCCGATTTTTTCCCTTGTAGTTTTACATGTCCTGAGTCTCCAGTATTTGTTTTAGCGTTTTTTGAATTTTTAAAGATAGGGTAAAAAATCATGGTATAAAACTGGACAGTGGAGTCAGAATTGAATTTGAAGGAAAATCATTTTTCTGTTTTGGTTAAGTTACTTAGAGGGGGCTGATTAGGAAGTTTAGCTACTTACTTAGGATAGTTTCTAAGCCTTTTTAAACTCTAAAAGTGATTTTTTTTTAGTCTCGGGTTAAGGGTGGTCAAGTCTGGGATTTTAAACTTAGGAAATTATAGCCATTTAAAAAAGGGTTTAGCTAAGTTTTTATTTTTAATCTAAGCTTTTCAAAATTGTTTTCAAACAATCACAAAGTATTTTGGTTTTAGAATATTTAATTTGATATATTTTCCTAAGGTAGCCGGATATCTTTTAGATATACGGATTTCCTTAATTAAAGGAAAAAATACACTTTCATGCATTGCATTTTCCATATTCATGCATTTTATATAATATGTATATATATTTTCCATATTCATGCTATGATAATTTCTATGGTATTGTTATTATTTTGATTCATATTTTTGATGTTATATTATTTGTTATATGGTTTTGAATATTTCATGATATCCTATGCTTTTTATTTAATTATTTTTGTCATATTATTTAGCATATACTATGTTCATGCATTTTTATTTTCATGCATATTATATGATAGCATTATTTTATATTTTATGTCATTTAGATTCTATGCCATATCATTTATATTTTCCATCTCATTTAGGATATTTCATTTCATATAGAATATATTATGTTACCTAGGTCATTTCATTCATGTAAAATATATTATGTTACCTAGGTCATTTCATTTCATTTAGAATATATTATGTCACTTAGGATATTTTATTTCATTTAGAATATATCATATGATTTAGGATATTACATTTCATGTAGAATATATCATGTTACCTAGGTCATTTCATTCATTTAGAATACATCATATAACTTAGGATATTTCATTTCATTTAGAATATGCTAAGACATTTAAATTATATCATATCATTTAGGTTGCATTATATTATTTAGACTTTGCTATGTCATTTTATTTATGTCATACATATTCATATTCATATTTTTTTAAATGTTTTAAAAAATGTAATGCTTTTCAATAAAATAAAGATATTCCCGAGTTTAAATAATTAATGAGTTCTCTACCGAGTTTGTTGGGGAGGATATCATCAATTTCATTAATAACGGAATATCTTCTTTAAAATGAGAATGATTCGGAAAGTTTTCCAAAACTAATAAAAATTTCTATATTTTGCCACGTTTGTGGGGGAAAATAGGAAAATTTTGATAAAAATTCCGGATCATTTTCAATTAAAAATGGAATTATTTTTCTTTAAATTGGAAATTAACTTGAAATACTAAATTTAAAATCGACTTTTTACCGAGACTTGAGATAACACATGATTAATAAGGTACCATTTTATACGGGCGCTGTGGGGGTGCTAATCCTTCCCCACACGTAACCGAGTCCCGAACCCGCTTCTTTGATTTCTCTGGTTTAAAACACAGACTTGAAATTGGTTTTAAAAATGTTTTAATTAATTTTAAAATATTTTATAAAACCGGTTTTAATAGGTGGCCGATCACACCTATCTAAAAACGATTGGTGGTGACTCTATGTCTTTTTCAAGGTTCAGTTTTCAAGAGGAATTAAGTCGACTTTTCCTCGATTTTTTTTAATGTCACGCTTAACGAATAATAAAGTCTTGCGATGAGACTTGTTATTTTTTAGGTTGCAACAGCTTGGCGACTCCACTAGGGACCTATTAGAGAGTCAGGCCTAAAATTAGTCGTGTGTTATCAAAGTCTCGGTTTTGTTGGTTTAATTGGTATTTAATTTTAATTCTCACATTTTAAAAAAATTAAAGATAATTTCAAAAATAATAAAATGTTTTTAAATATGTCCATATTCATCTGCATACATATTATAATTGTTCTCTGGTTATTTTGGTGCATATATTCATTTATTGATTAATTGATGACTTATGTTGTTTAATCTTGTTGGGCCATTTAGAGTAAAGGATATAGAATAGGTGGTGAAAGATTTGTTATTTCTCCTCACACACTACACGTACATTTGCATATCATGAATCCTATACCTGAGTTCCGTCCTTTTAGGTGGGAGCAAAGTAACTAAGCCTTCGTGATTAACAATTCGCATGGGCTAGTGAAACACTTCCGGAGTACTAAATTACCTAAGCCTTCGTGATTAACAATCCGCATGGTCTAGGGAAATAGACTCTAACGAATTGAGCCCGCTTTTATTGGGGTGCCTTACTAGCCTTTACCGGCGACAGTGAGGAACAATTCGGGGCTTTTAGAACTAATTCACCTTCATATAGTAAACTTAGGCGAAGCCATGCCGGATTTCCAATTAGATATCCCGAAGTTAAGAACACATGGAGGAATATATCCAATCCTTTTACCTTCTATTATACTTTCCGAATAAGTTTATTTTTGAAAATCGGACAATGATGAACGTACCTATAATAAGTGTTGGTATTTCATCCCCAGGGGTGTTATAATGCTGAAATTTTGTTGGCATCCTCAGGGATAATTATTGTTTTGAATTAGATGTTTTTTTTTTTTGTATTATTCGAATTCATTCCCGTTACTAATTCATTTTCTTTTTGTTGTTATTGTTGTTGTTTTTTTTTTTTTTTTTGCATTATTGTCATCATTTTTTCTGCACATGGAAGATTATTGGTCTTGGATAATATTCAACCAAAAGGGCTTTCCTGGAGGGTTAGAGTGTCACAGTGGTCGAGAAGCATTTAAAGGTTAGGAAACAGTCCGAGAAAGGTCAGCTGGATAAAGAGGATTGTTTGAAGATGGGATATGTGTCAGCATTGCCAGCCAAGGTTGATCTTACTATCAGGATAAATGGTCTCCAGGAATTGATGGATATACAGAATCAATGGAACATATCAAAAAAAGAAGCCTTCACTAAGACTTATGGGGACATAGCACTATTAGCTCAGGTTAAAGTCAGTGGTGAGGTGATCCGGGCTGTGGTGCAATTCTGGAATCCCGCTTATCGGTGTTTTACCTTCAACCGAGAGGATATGACTCCAACTATAGAGGAATATTTGACCTTGCTGCATATTGAGAACGTTATTCCCGACCGTATTTATTTTAAGGATACAAAGACGCCGGGTTTCAAAAAAAAGGTGTCTAAAATTCTGGGAGTGGAAAGAAATTGGGTCGAAAGCCATGTTGTCTGAAAAGGGGTAAGCTACTATATATCATGGGTTATTTTACGGACCTTAATCCATAGCCATTCAAGTAAGGAGACAGTTAGGAATATTTTTGCTTTGGCTATCTATGGTCTAGTTATCCTCCCAAAGACATTATGGTATGTGGATGTGGCGATATTTGATGTTTTTGAGAGGCTTGAGTAGAGGATAAACCAAGCCCCGACAATTATAGCAGAAACAATTCGATCCGTGAATTTCTGTAGACGGGAAGGAAAAGGGCGTTTTCTAGGTTGTATATAGCTCCTTTACATATGGGTTCAGAGCCATTTTTGTAAACAGGAGAATTTCCCTCTTCGCTCGTATTGGAAGTCTTTTGCACCAATTGGTGAATTTCTTAAGAGAGATTGGCTTGAAAATAGGACTGAGGAACAATGGATCAACATATTCCGGAATATCAGGGCTGAGATGATAATTTGGAGAGCTCTATGGATAGCTCCTATGCCGACATTGTACAAGTGCGAAGATAAAGCTTCTGTTCCATTATTGGGAGTATGGGGAGGAGTGAGCTATGCACCATTGCTGGTACTGAGACAATCGGAATCCCGTCATTTTACTCCTATGACCCATGACCTTAGTAATTTAGAATTTGATTATGGAGAAGATGGATACTCGGGAAAGGTACGTGAGATTGTAGTAGCATGGAAGGAAACTCATCGGGTGGAGGTAGCTAGATATGCCGACATCGTTAAACCTGATTACCTGATACGGAGGGAACTGAGGGTTAATGATAGGTTGTTGACATCAGATGAGAAAGAAGTTCAGCTTTTGAGTTCGCCGCCCAAGGAAGCGCCATCGGAGTTAGAAATTGCAAGGGCAGAATTCGAAAAAGAAAAGGCCCAAATGTGCAAGAAAATTGCCCGATTGCAAGAAGAGCTTGAGGATATGAAAAATAAGGGATCAGCCCGAGAAAGAGAAAAGGAAAAGATCAAGAGAGAAAGGGACACGGCTAAAAGCGATCTTCAAGAATTACACTTGGAGAACAAGAGGTACCATTTCGAGCTCAGATTTGAGGGGACTCTCAAGACTTCCGGGGAATGGGAGCAAGAAGTCAAAAACCTCAAGAAGGAGAAAAACTATTGGACAGAGAGAGCAAAGCATGAGGAAGCCCGATCCAATCAACTGGAGAAACAAGCTAAGGAAAGCTTACACGGTGATGCTTTTGCTAACATGTCAAAGGGACGTGAACAAGTAAGGGTCAGATTGAAGAGCAAGGCAGTCAAAAGAGGACAGTGAAAAAGGTTCAAGATCCGAGGGAGTAATAGGACCAGTATTTTGTAATAGCATTTTTAAATTAGGAGAGATAGATTATCAGATTGTCTTAAGCATTGATCTTTTCTTTGATGTATTTAGTTCCAGGAAATCAATGAAAGACCGTTTGTTGGAATTATCCCGGGGCCAATACTTCTAAATGCATTCATTATTCATTTGTTCTATCTTATATATATTTTGTTTGTTCATTCATTTATATTTGTAATCATTCATTCATTTATTCTTTTTAAATCGTTCATACACTTAGTCATTTATTTATTTGTCCATTCATTTATTCTTTAGTCATTCATACACTTAGTCATTTACCTATTTGTTCATTCATTAACATTTAGTCATTTATTCATTCATTCATTTTATAAAATAAAGTAAAAAAAATGTTTCAATAATTTCTAATCCATGGTTTTCAAAACTAAAGGTACAATTGGTCGCACTCAAAAATAATTAGACTTTTGACACCCTTACAATACTCGATCTCAAGCAAGAGCTATGGAGAACGATCAGCTTGCTAGAATTGAAATGATGGAAAGAATTCAAAAAGAACTGCAGGAACAGTTAGCTAAGTCTCAAGAGGAGTCACGGGAACAAATGACCAAACTCATGGAGATGATGTGTACCATGATGAGGCAGAAGTGGCCAGGAGAAAATTCAGTTACCGGAATAGGGGCAGTAAATCAGGAAGATCGACCAGAGGTGGTACAGAAAAATGGCCAGACATCCCAGCCTGTGGGAAATGAACTTCCGACTGGGGCAGCATCCTATATTTACATCCAACTAGCGGCCGAAGCATAAAATTTTGGTCCTAAAAGGGGTAATATTGGGGTTGATCCAATTGATGTAGAAGTTCTAGACTTTGAAGAAATGGCCAAAAAGGAAAGGGTGAAGATGACTGAACTGAAGAGGGTTGAAACTGCAAAATCCCAAAAAAAATATCAGCTATTGGAGGAAAGGTTGAGGGCAATTGAAGGAGCAGAGCTATTTGGCAATCTAGATGCCAAAGAGATGAGTTTAGTGCATGGCCTGGTGAGTCCTCCAAAGTTCAAAGTACCAGACTTTGAAAACTATTACGGAACTACCAATCCATCAACGCATCTGACCATGTATTGCAAGAAGATGACCGGACATGATGAAGATGACAAATTGCTCATCCATTGTTTCCAATATAGCTTGATAGTGTCCACAACTCGGTGGTATAACCAGCTTACCCATTCTAAGATCCGTTCCTAGATGGATCTAGCCAAAGCTTTCATGGAACAGTACAAGCATGTGACAGACATGGTGCCTGACTGTCTAACTCTCCAGAACATGGAAAAGAAAGCTACTGAAAGCTTTAAAGAATATTCTCAAAGATGGAGAGACCTGGCTACACAAGTGCAACCCCCTTTAACCAACAAGGAAACTACAGTTCTTTTCATCAATACCCTGAAAGCACCTTATTATGATAAATTGGTGGAAAGTGCCATCAAGGACTTTGCAGATATGGTGATATCTGGGGAGATGATAAAGTCTACTTTTAAGAACAGGAAAATGGAAGGGGGTGAGTTTGCTACCCCGAAGAGTGTTTTTCCTGCAAAGAATAAGTCGGAGACACATGCAGTCAGTTTCAATCAATACCCCTATACACCTCCTACACCATACACACCTCCCAGGCCTTATACACCTACTACATCTTATGCACCTCCGACACCTTACACACCTTACCCGGGGTATAATCCTTACTACCCCAATATGAACCACCTTACCCAAAATCCATTTCCCTATACCAATATACCAAAACAGCCATTCCCAATTGGTATATCCCCACAAATAACCCTTCCTCGAAACACTGTCCCAAACACTCAAGGTCACGCGCGCAATGACTATCGTTCACCAAGGAACGATCAAAAACCCTAGTTTGATCCCATTCCTACTACCTATGGTGAGCTATATCCTAAACTACTAGAAGGTCAACTTGTCGCGCCCGTATATCTTAAACCTTTGACCCCACCATACCCAAGATGGTACAATGCAAATACCAATTGTGTATATCATGCAGGAATTCAGGGGTATTCAACGGAGGATTACATTGCCTTCAAAAAGAAAGTCTAGAGTTTAATCAATACCGGAGTTGTAAAGTTTGGGTCAAAGAATGGGCCAAATGTAGCGGGAAACCCATTGCCCGATCATGCTGAGAATCGGGTAAATGCAGTATTGACAGGGGAAGTCAGAAGGTTAAAAAGGGATATCAGGGAAGTCAAGACTCCAATGTTAACAATATGGTTCGAGATGGTTAAGGCAGGAATGGTGGAGGATGCAGACAGTTTAAAAATTGTTGCAAAGAGAGTGCAGAATTGGTGCTCGTTCTATAAATGTTCAGGTCATATCATACAAGACTGCGGGGACTTTCTGGCTAAGGTCCAAAAGATGATGGATGATGGAGAGGCCCAGTTTTAGAGGAGACAGAGAAGAAAGTATAGGTTATTGAGAATGCGACTGGCTATGGAATAGACCTTTGATCATCTATTATGATGAACCAGAGAAGACTACCCCAGATGTTGAGAAAATTGTGCCCAAGCTAATCATAGATTTGTCTTCTTCCTTTTCATACAAGGAAAGCAAAACTACACCATGGAAATATGACTGCAGCATGGTTATGCCCGGGTCATCAAGTCAGCAAGATATTACAGGTATAGGACACTTAACACGAAGTGGAAGGTGTTATGCTCCTGAGGTTGTTGAACAGGGATCAATAAGAAAGGATGGAGGACTGGACAAGGGGAAGAAAATAGTTGAACAATCCATATTGAGATGGATTTGTCAAAAAAAGCAAATAGGGGATCAGCCCCGGTAAACAGGATAAAAGAGTCGGTAAACGAGAAGGAGGCCTGCGAGTTTTTGAAGTTCATAAAACATAGTGAGTATAGTGTGGTTGAGCAATTGCAGCGTCAGCCAGCAAGAATCTTCATCTTATCCTTGCTATTAAACTCAGAGCCACACATAAATGCCCTGTTAAGAGTGTTGAATCAGGCATACGTGGCTAACAACATATTAGTAGAAAAGTTAGACAGGCTGGTGGGAAACATTGCGGCGGACGACCATATATTTTTCAGTTATGATGAAATACCACCTAATGGTATTAGGTCCACAAAGGCTCTTCACATAACAACCACCTGCAAGGGGCATATACTACCAAGGATGCTTCTGGACAATGGTTCTTCATTAAATGTAATGCCCTTGGCAACCCTGTCTAAGTTGCCAGTGGATATGTCTTATATGTTACCGAGTTGCACAGTAGTCAGGGTTTTTGATGGTACCAGGAGAAAGGTAATGGGAACTATTTAGGTTCCTCTGGAGATAGGCCCATGCACTTATACGGTGAACTTCCAGGTCATGGATATTAATCCGTCTTATAATTGCTTGTTGGGAAGGCCATGGATACATTCAGCAGGGTTGTACCCTCGTCTCTCCACCAAAAGCTAAAATTTATGATAGAGGGTCGTTTGATCATTGTATCAGGAGAAAAAGACATAATAGCCCCCGTATCTACTAAATCTCCCTATGTTGAACCCAATGAAGATGTCGTAGAATATTCTTTTCGATCTTTGGAATTCGTAATGCGGTTTTCGTCGCTGAAGGACAAAAAATTCCAAAACCAAGATTGTCCAAGAACACAAGGTTGGGAGTAAGAACCACAGTAGGAAAAGTCTGCAGGGCTGGAAAAGGTCTTGGGAAATATCTTCGAGGGATGGCTCGAGCAATGGAAGCAGTGGGAAAGAAAGATCGATTTGGCTTAGGGTATCTTCCAAAGGCCCATGAGAGGAGGAAACAGGTTGAAAGGAACAGACAAAGAAGAATGGCCCGTCTCACAGGTATGGATATTGAATGGGAACCCATGACTTTCCCACCAATCCTTCACAACTTTCGCTCTACTGGTTTTATATTCGGAGAAAAGAATTCAGAAGATGTACTCATAATGATCGAGCAAGCTTTTGAAAAATTCCATGTGAATAAAAGGGGAAGATTTAGGATATGGTGATTTGCATAACCGGGAAAGAAGGGATGGAAAGTGACAGTGCGAACTAGATGGTACGACCTTGCCCACCAGGATATAGACTAACCAATTCGAGTGCGACTGAGTTGCCCATAGTTTTTAAGTCTATTCCAACGTAATACTTTAAAAAAAAAAACAATCTTAATTATCTTTACCCAGAGATATTAAGAGTTTTTTGTAATGGGCTTTTTGTTTAAACCTTTTCATTTAATAAATAACAAGCACATTACATTTTATCCATATTGATGTGTCCATATTCTTTCATTTTTGTTATTTATTTTGTTTTCATTATATATATTTTCCTATATTGTTTATTTTCCACTTATTTATAAGTGTATGGATGTGGAATATGAGGACTTTCCTATCAGTAATTCTGAAATTGATTTCGAAAGACCCATTTGCACGGGTGATTTCGAGGCTAACGAAGATACTGAGGATTATGGTCTACCTCCAGATCTATCAAGGAAAATAGAACAAGAGGAGAAACAAGTACTTCCTCATAAGGAATTATTGGAAATGATAAATCTGGGAGATGGTGAAGAAATAAAGGAAGTGAAAATCGGAACTTCATTGTCATCATCAATAAAGGGTAAATTGATAGCCTTGCTCCAAGAATATGTAGATGTATTTGCATGGTCTTACCAAGACATGCCAGGGTTGGATTCGAATATTGTGGTTCATAAGCTCCCTTTAAGGCCAGAATGCAAGCCAATTCAGCAAAAGTTGAGAAGAATGAGGTCGGACATGTTGTTAAAGATAAAAGAGGAGGTGAAGAAGCAATTTGATGCTGGATTCTTAGAGGTGGCAAAATATCCAGAATGGGTGACAAATATTGTTCCAGTACCAAAGAAGGATAGTAAGGTGCGGATGTGCATTGATTACAGAGATTTGAACAAGGCCAGCCCTAAAGATAATTTCCCTTTGCGCCATATTGATACTCTGGTGGATAATACGGCAAAAAGTTCTTTATTTTCTTTCATGGACGGATTCTCAGGATACAATCATATTAAGATGGCACCAGAAGATATGGAGAAAACCAGATTTGTTACAATGTGGGGAACCTTCTTCTACAAGGTAATGCCATTTGGGTTGAAGAATGCTGGGGCAACATATCAGAGAGCCATGGTGACCTTGTTTCATGATATGATTCATAAGGGAATTAAGGTCTATTTTGATGATATGATCGCAAAGTCACAAGGAGAAGAGGAGCATATTGCGAATCTTAAGAAGCTCTTCGAACGACTAAGGAAGTTTAGACTCAAGCTAAATCCGGCAAAATGCACTTTTGGAGTCACCTCAAGAAAATTGTTGTGTTTTACCGTTAGCAAAAGAGGAATTGAGATTGACCCGGATAAAGTGAAGGCTATTAAGAATTTGCCACCATCTCGTACTCAAAAGAAAGTAAGAGGTTTTCTGGAGAGATTGAATTACATTGCTCGATTTATTTCTCAGTTAACCGACAAATATGATCCAATATTTAAGTTACTTCGAAAATATGATCCAGGAGAATGGGATGAAGGTTGTCAGATTGCATTTGAAAAGGTTAAACATTATCTATCCAACCCACCAGTATTAATGCCACATGTTCCGAATAAACCAATGATACTGTATTTGTCAGTATTTGAGAGATCCATGGGTTGTGTTTTGGGGCAGCTTGATGAAACTGGAAAGAAAGAACAGGCAGTTTACTACCTCAGTAAGAAGTTCACAGATTATGAGTTGAAATATTTGTCGGTAGAAAAGTTGTGATGTGCCTTAGCCTGGACTGCTCGAAGACTCAGACAGTACATGTTGTACCACACAACGTGGTTGATTGCCAAGCTGGATCCAATCAAGTACATGTTGGAAGCACCTTCTTTGTCAGGGATGATGGCAAGATGGCAGGTTTTATTGTCAGAGTACGACATTGTATATGTAAGTCAAAAAGCTATCAACGGTAGTGCAGTGGCTGAATTCTTAGCAAGTCGGGCAGTGGAAGATTATGAGCCGTTGAACTTTGACTTCCCGGATGAAGATTTGATGTATGTTTTCAAAGCAGATGAGATTCCCTTGAAGAATAAAGTATGGAAAATGTACTTTGATGGCGCATCTAATGCCATGAGGCATGAAATCGATGCAGTCCTCATATCCCCAGAAGAAGATTATTATCCTTTCACTGCTAGATTGGATTTTGATTGTACAGACAATACTGCCGAGTATGAAGCATGTACTATGGGCCTTCGTGCTGCAGTAGACAGAAAGATCAAAGTATTGGAAGTTTTTGGAGACTCAGCCTTAGTGATATACCAGCTACGAGGAGAATGGGAAACCGAAGATACAAAGTTAATCCGATACCGAAAACTCATACTGAGGTTATTGGAGGAATTTGAAGAAGTGAATTTCAATTACTTTCCTCGAGAAGAAAACCGAATGGCAGATGCCCTGGCTACTTTGTCATCAATGTTTAAAGTGAATGAAGGGGCTAAAGTTGTACCAATAAAGATGAGTGTATATGAGTCTCCTGCCCACTGTCTGAGTATTGAAGAAGAAGCAGATGGCCTCCCTTGGTATAGCGACATCTTGCAGTACATCAAGAGTCAACAGTATCCAGAACAAGCAACAAAAAATGACAAGAGGACTCTGGGAAGGCTAGCAATGGGTTTTGTTCTAGACAGTGAGATTCTTTACAAGAAAGGAAAAGACCAAATCTTGTTGAGATGTGTCAGATCTACCGAAGCTCAGAGAATTATAGAAGAGGTCCATGGAGGGATATGTGGCACTCATGCCAATGGTCACAAGCTTGCTAAGCATATTATGAGGGTAGGGTATTATTGGTTGACAATGGAATGAGATTGTATCAGTTATTCTCGAAAGTATCATAAATGCCAGATATATGCAGATTATATTCATGAGCCGCCATCGCCATTACATGTCATGACTGCACCATGGCCTTTTTCAATGTGGGGAATGGATATGATCAGGCCTATTACCCGAAAGCTTCAAATGGACATCGTTTCATCTTGGTGGCCATAGATTATTTCACAAAGTGGGTACAAGCTGCTTCCTATGCGAATGTATATGTAGATTCATTAAGAAAGAAATCATATGTCGTTACGGGTTGCCAGCAAGAATTGTTTCGGATAATGCTCTCAATTTGAACAATAAGATGATGAGAGAAGTGTGTGCTCAGTTCAAAATCACACATCATAATTCAGCACCTTACCGTTTTAAGATGAATGGGCAGTAGAAGCAGCCAATAAGAATATCAAGAAAATTGTTGAGAATATGATCGATGTGTACAAAGATTGGCATGAGATCTTGCCTTTTGCTCTTCATGCATATCGTACTTTGGTCCGTACATCTATAGGGGCAACGCTGTTTTCTTTGGTATACGGGATGGAAGCAGTGCTACCTATTGAAGTTGAGATCCCTTCACTTCGGGTTTCGATGGAAGTTGGCCTAGAGGAAGCAGAATGGGTTAGAGCTCGTTATGAACAGTTGAATCTCATCGAGGAGAAAAGCTTGAAAGCAATTTGTCATGAGCAGTTGTATCTGAAAAGAATGATTCGAGCCCACAACAAGAAAGTTCGTCCTAGACAGTTCCGAGAGGGAGAGTTAGTACTGAGGAAAATTCTCCCTATAGTGAAGGACCCGAGAGGAAAATGAGAGCCAAATTGGGAAGGACCCTATGTGGTAAAAAAAGCTTTTTCTGGAGGAGCATTGATTTTAACTAGAATGGACGGGGAGGATTTCAGAAATCCTGTGAATGCTGATGAACTGAAGAATTATTATGCTTAAAAAAAATGTGTGATGCTGTGCACATGGAAATTCGAATGAAAAAATGGAAATTCTATATATCTATCTCCCCTGTGAATTGCTTTTTAATGAGAATATTCATGCTTGATATGATGAATGGCCATCTTTCATATTCCTTTCACTAAGAAGAAATTATCCTTAGTCACCCCTTTGAGCTTTAGGAATTATTTCTCTCTTTAAACGTTGATCAAGGATCACCCTCTACATTGGAGGGCAAATGCAAGGAAAAATAATCATAAATCATGGCAAAAAGAAAGCCATCGAAAAATATGGCAAATGAAAGCCAACAAAGCAACAAAAAAAGAAAAAAAAAAAGAAAAAAAAGTCCAAAAAAGGACAAACGTTTCAAGAATGAGTTCTCCTCAGGAAATGATCCTTGATCCAATCCCCTTTAAACACACTTTGGGCCTATTTTATCCTTTCTTTCTCAACCTAAACCTTGGCCTACATTACGTGCATTAAAAGCCCATTTTGATCAAGCATGGATATTTAATTTGAAAGGTTATTCTCAGAATTCATCCCATCTTTTGAATTGATATTTTTACCTTGGAAGCATTTAGAATTCTCAGATGCATGGTAGAATACAAAAAAAAATATTGATGACGAAAATGAAAAAAGAATATAAAATGAGAGGTTTAAGCCGAAAACCCGTAAAGGGCGACTTAATACCAAATGGAGGACACTTGAGTTGAAAACCTGCAAAAGGCGGCTCAGGTACTAATCAAAGTTCGAATCAAATGCTCTGTGTAAAGGGGGAGAAAGTATCTAAAAATCAGAAGAAAGGGGAACAACTCAGTCTGATGTAACTACGGAAGCCGAGAGGTTACCCAAGTAAATTACTTGTTCAAGAGAAATTCCAGATGGTTTGAAAAAGAGGGGTCCAAGATATTCCGCATCGGGGGCATCTGCAACCTATAACTTTACATTTGTTTATCCTTGATATTTGTTTTTACTATTTTAAAACTTTTCTTGCAATAAATTCTTGTTATCCTTTTTATGACATTTTTTGCTTGATTCATATTTTCTTTCATACATTTTTGAGATGCATCATGATTGTTATTAAATTGAATGATGATTAATAATAATAAAATGTTTAAATAAAAGGATTTCAAAGTATTACTAAGGAATAGATTTAAATCTTGGGAAAGGTTTGGAAAGTTCAGCAAGAAAAGAAAACAGTGAACGTGTTGGAGACTCCATCACGAAATAAGAAAATCTGTGAATTTCAGTGAAAGTCAGAAACTGAAACTGTTTGACAAGTTATCTTGAGTGAAGGATTCCTTAAGTGGGGCATCAATGAACAATTGAAGACTCCATCATGA
The DNA here is from genome assembly GCA_030761205.1 of Fremontodendron californicum. Lineage (NCBI taxonomy): Eukaryota > Viridiplantae > Streptophyta > Magnoliopsida > Malvales > Malvaceae > Fremontodendron > Fremontodendron californicum. Next base: position 11,350,090 of record JAULJL010000037.1, read on the forward strand.
AGTTGGATAATCTCTGAACCTTAAAGAAACCATGGATTAGAAATCATGACACAACCATTTGATTGTATTCATTCTTAGGAAACATACAAGCATTTGCAAAGCATGTCATTCTCATCATTGCATTTAGCTAACATTGCAGAAATCAGGAAAACTTGGACTTCCCCAAAGTGAACTTGTTTTGTTTTTCAAACGAGTCGAGCCCCAAGATCACCGTCGAGGTACGTTTCCTTTCTAAATCGAACTCGTTTTGCTTCTCAAACAAATCGAGCCCCGAGACCGCCGTCGAGGTATGTTCCTTTCATCTTCAAGTTAAATTTATTTTTTTCCAAATGAACCAAACCTAGCATCATTCTTAGTATTTCCTTTTGTTTTAAATCGAATTCATTTTGTTTTATCAAATGAGTCGAGCCTTGCTATCGAGGTATTTCCTTTTGTTTTAAATCGAATTCATTTTGTTCTAACAATTAGTCGAGCCTTGAGACCACCGTCGAGGTATTTCCTTTTGTTTTAAATCGAATTCATTCTGTTCTATCAAATGAGTTGAGCCTTGAGACCACCGTCGAGGTATTTCCTTTTGTTTTAAATCGAATTCATTCTGTTTTATCAAATGAGGCGAGCCTTGAGACCACTGTCGAGGTATTTTCTTTTGTTTTAAATCGAATTCATTCTGTTATATCAAATGAGTCGAGCCTTGAGACCACCGTCGAGGTATTTCCTTTGTTTTAAATCGAATTCATTCTGTTTTATCAAATGAGTCAAGCCTTGAGACCACCGTCAAGGTATTTCCTTTTGTTTTAGATCGAATTCATTCTGTTTTATCAAATGAGTCGAGCTTTGAGATCACCGTCGAGGTATTTCCTTTTGGTTTAAATCGATTTCATTCTTTTTCATCAAATGAGTCGAGCCTTGAGACCACCGTCGAGGTATTTATTTTTGTTTCAAATCGAATTCATTCTATTTATCAAATGAGTCGAGCCTTGAGACCGTCGTCAAGATATTTTCAAATCATGGGTAAGGTCTCCGGGCACCATTCTTAAGACCTCCGGGCATAATTTTTTCAAATCACGGGTAAGGCCTCCGAGCACCATTTTTAAGACCTCCGGGCATCATTCTTAAGACCTCTGGGCACAATTTTTTTTCTTGCAAATCGAACTCGTTTCCTTAAGACGGGTGGAGCCTTAATTAGTCAGGGAATTTAATTTAAGGACAATATCTTCAATTTACAGTTTTTCTCAAAACAAATATAAATAATAAATAATAATAATAATAAAGAAAAAAGAAAAAAGAAAAAAAGAAAAAAGAAACCCCCTTCTCTTCACATGGGATTTCACTAACCGGACAAAATTAGTGTTTATTTATCTTTACTTGATTCCTGATTCTCAGCAATATTCAAAGAGGGGCAGCTGTAGACACCTAATTTTGTCCGGACCACTAAAACAGGTATGTTTTCTTCCTAAATTGAAGTTTCAGATTGTAAAAATAATTTTTTTCATCCTGCAGGTGGTACTTTGAGACTTAGTTTAAGAGGGCGAGCATAAAAAGTCAAACTTGAAAAAAGTCAACCCTGGAAAGTCAACCTCGAAAAGTCAACTATTGAAAAAGTCAACCCACTTTCAAAGTCAAGATTTGAAGTTCAATTGAAAAATGGCAAAAGAATTTTGATAATCCGAGGTCTACATCGAAAGATATGGAGTTCGGAAGTTGGGTTATGGAGATTCAATAGAAAAAAAAACCCTAATCCGGGAAATTTGGGGAAAAGTGCTTAAACGATCGAATTGGTCGAAATTGAAGGTTCCAAATGAAAGATAAGCACTGACTACGGGTAATGGAGAAGCCACTTGAAGGAAAAACTGAAAGAAAAGTCAATCCGAAAAAAAACCGAGAATTAGGGTTTTTGGTGGATTTTAGTGAAATTGGGAAGTATTACAAGAAATGGCCCGATTCGATAGGACTAAAGCCCATAATGGATGAGGAGTGATTAAAAAAGGATAGACCAAGGCTCAGTTTGAAGAAAATCTGAAAATTGGACTTGTTTTGAGCAAAATCGGGTTTCGAAGGCAAAAGGGCAAAATTGGAAAATTTGGAAAAAATAGCAAATGAACTCCAAAAATTCTGAAAAATTGAAAATCTCGTTCTTAAATCATTTGGAAGAGATTGGGAATAGAAAATCTTGATTCGGAGTTCGTTTGCAAAATGGCCAAATCCTGGGTCTCTCATGCAGAAATTCAAGAAGATAAATCCCGAAAAAATAGCAAATGAACTCCAAAAATTCTGAAAATTTGCAAATCTCATTTTTAAATTATTTGGAAGATATTGGCGAAAGAAAATCTTGATTCGGAGTTCGTTTGCAAAATGGCCAAACCCGGGCCCCCTATGTAGTAATTCAAGCAGATAAATCTCGGAAAAATACCAAATGAGTTCCAAAAATTATGAAAACTTCCAGATCACACTTTTAAATTATTTGGAAGAGATTGGTGAAGAAAAATCTTTATTTAGAGATCGTTTAAAAAATGGTAAAATTTGGGGGCTTAAAAGGGCAATTTTGGAAATAAAAATTCAAATAAATAGCAAATGAACTCGAAATTTTTTGAAAACTTCCTGAATTCAATTTCTTATTATTTTTCAAGTATTGAAAAAATAAAATTTGAATTTGGAGTCCGTTTTCCATTTATTTAAATTCGGGGGGCAAAAAGGTCATTTTTCCCAAGAAACCAAAAATGGCTCTTCTTACCTTTTAAAAATATTAAACATGGGCTGGAAGAAGGGGGGCTGGCCGGCCAAGGCCCAAAGATGGGAAGGAAGTTTCTGATTTTTTAATCAAAAGGCCAACAATGAAGAGTTAGTTTGTGATTTTTTTATCAAGCCTTTACAAGTAAGCCACATGGACCAATGCATGAAGAGGGAGAGTGTCAACATAATGGCTTAAGATTCTTGAACAGCTGTAATTGTGGATAGCTGATGGCCTAATCTAAGGGTGATAATTTCATGTTTTAAACATCTTGGATCAATAGCCCTTGGATGAAAATTTGTTGATGGAAAAATGACAACATCCTAGCCTAGAGAAGGGGGGTTTCGGCCACTACAAGGGGATTTCTCTCTTTCATTTTCAGCTACACTCACTCTCTATTCTCTCTTTCTTTTGGCTGATTTTCTCTCCATTGTTGAAAATCAAAAAGAAAAGTTTAAAAAAGAAAAGAAAGTTAGAAGAGAAAAAGCTTGAAAGATAACTTCTAGAGGTTGCTTTTAGTAGCATACTCTTGCACTTTCTTTGATTTTCCATTCTTGATTTGCTGTTTTGATTATTATTTTGGTGAGTTTCTTTTGATTTTTCTTTTTAAATAAGTGTTTTTAATGTTCTTGTTTAAGTTCCTTCTTCATCATTTCTTATAAAAAAGCTCTTGAAATATTTTTTTTCCTTTGTTTTTTTTTTTTTATATGTCCGCATAGCCCATTTTTTTTAGTTGTTGTTTGCTTTGTTATTTCATGTTATTTTTTATATTAAATAAGTTTTGATGCTTTAAATCTTCTTCTACTACATAGACTTGAAGTTTGTTTTAATGTGGTTGCTTGCTTATTTCCATTTATGAGTCTATTATCATGTTCTTGCATTTTTTATTTTCTGTTTTCAAAATGTTTAAGTTTGTTTATGTTTTACATTTTGAAATCCATGTGTTTGTGAAAATGCTTGTTGGTTTTCATGCCTCTACTTTATATTTGCATGATTTTAGTGTTATTCTTTAGTTAAGTATGTTAGTATATCAAATGTTTGTGAAAATGCCATGCTCATTTTGAACATGAGGCCATTCGGCCACTTCATTATATTTGCTTTGTGTGTGCATTTTTGTTATGTTAGTTGATAGGTTTGCATTTTCATGACATTTAGTTGAGTATTTTGTTTAAGCATGCCTTGTGTTTGTGTTATTGCCATGCATACTTTAGATGTAGGATTGGTTTGTTTTGTCATGCATATTCATGCATTTTAGACCTAGGTTGCATTAAATGGCATGCAAGTTCATTTAGGTCTAGATCATTTTATTGATGTCATGCATTTTTCATGACATTTAGGTTTAAAATCATGCATTTCATGCATCATATTTGCTGTATCTTTCATGCATTTCAAGTCCATGCCACTTGACTTATGACTTAGGCCAATCAATGGTTCAAAGTCATGCTCTCTTGAGCATACTTATGGAAAATTAAAGAGTTATCAAATTGATTATTCTACCTTTGCGATTTTTTTTACTTAGCCAATTTTTGTCACTTTTCAAAAGTGTTAGATACTGTTTGTGAGTCATTTAGAGAGTCTCTAATATTTTTACTTTGAATTTTAAATGATTTTATCAAAGGCAAAAAAATGTGTTTTGACAAAACAGTTTTTTCACCGAGTACTCGTATTTTCTCGATTTTTCTGGGTAGACATCTTTAATCAGAAAATTAATATGATTTTTTCCCGTGTAGTTTTACATGTCCTAAGTCTCCAGTATTTGTTTTAGATTTTTTTGAATTTTTAAAAATAGGGTAAAAAATTATGGTTTAAAACTGGACAGTGGAGTCAGAATTGAATTTGAAGGAAAATCATTTTTCTGTTTTGGTTAAGTTACTTAGAGGGGGTGATTAGGAAGTTTAGCTACTGACTTAGGATAGTTTCTAAGCTTTTTTAAACTCTAAAAATGATTTTTTTAGTCTCGGGTTAAGGGTGGTCAAGTCCGAGATTTTAAACTTAGGAAATTAGAGCCATTTAAAAAAAGGTTTAGCTAGGTTTTTATTTTTAATCTAAGCTTTTCAAAATTGTTTTCAAACAATCACAAAGTATTTTGGTTTTAGAATATTTAATTTGATATATTTTCCTAAGGTAGCCGAATATCTTTTAGATATACGGATTTCCTTAATTAAAGGAAAAAATACACTTTCATGCATTGCATTTTCCATATTCATGCATTTTATATAATATGTGATTTTTGCTATGATAATTTCTATGGTATTGTTAATATTTTGATTCATATTTTTGATGTTATATTATTTGTTATATGGTTTTGAATATTTCATGATATCCTATGCTTTTTATTTAATTATTTGTCATATTATTTAGCATATACTATGTTCATGCATTATTATTTTCATTTTTATTTTCATGCATATTATATGATAGCATTATTTTATATTTCATGTCATTTAGATTATATGTCATATCATTTAGATTTGCCATGTCATTTAGGATATTTCATTTCATATAGAATATATTATGTTACCTAGGTCATTTCATACATGTAGAATATATTATGTTACCTAGGTCATTTCATTTCATTTAGAATATATTATGTCACTTAGGATATTTCATTTAGAATATATCATATGATTTAGGATATTACATTTCATGTAGAATATATCATGTTACCTAGGTCATTTCATTTCATTTAGAATACATCATATAACTTAGGATATTTCATTTCATTTAGAATATGCTAAGACATTTCAATTATATCATATCATTTAGGTTGCATTATATTATTTAGACTTTGCTATGTCATTTTATTTATGTCATACATATTCATACTCATATCTTTTTGAATATTTTCAAAAATGTAATGATTTTCAATAAAATAAAGATATTCTCGAGTTTAAATAATTCATGAGTTCTCTACCGGGTTTGCTGGGGAGGATATCATCAATGATCATTAATAACGGAATATCTTGTTTAAAATGAGAATGATTCGAAAAGTTTTTCAAAACTAATAAAAATTTCTATATTTTGCCACGTTTGTTGGGGAATATAGGAAAGTTTTGAATTTATAAATTCTGGATCATTTTCAATTAAAAATGGAATTTTTTTTCTTTAAATTGGGAATTAACTTGAAATACTAAATTTAAAACCGACTTTTTACCGAGACTTGAGATAACACATTATTAATAAAGTACCATTTTATACGAGCGTTGTGAGGGTGCTAATCCTTCCCCACACGTAACCGAGTCCCGAACCCGCTTCTTTGATTTCTCTGATTTAAAACGCAGACTTGAAATTGGTTTAAAAAATGTTTTAATTAATTTTAAAATATTTTATAAAACCGATTTTAATAGGTGGCCGATCACACCTAGCTAAAAAAGATTGGTGGCGACTCTATTTTTCAAGGTCATTTTCAAAACCTTCATTTTTCTAGAGGAATTAAGTCGACTTTTCCTCGGGTTTTTTTAATGCCAAGCTTAACGAATAATAAAGTCTTGCGATGAGACTTGTTATTTTTTAGGTTGCGACAATGATCATTGTTAGAAATGACCCAATACCTTCCCTCTTTTGGGATTTCCCTATGTCTAAATCCCTGAAACTAAGATCACTTGAAAGACCTAATGCTTCAAGGAATATGATTGATTAAACTTCATAAAACCATTGTAATCATAAAATAAGCAAAGATGTAAATCCTAGTATAGGCCATGAACAAAGGAACGAACTTTTTGAAATTTTTTCGAACTCCTTGAAATTCAAACAAATGAGACATTCTTTCAAGAATCTAGATTTTGGTAAATTGATGTAGTCAAGATTGTGCTAAAACCATTCATGACCTTTACCAATAACCACAAAACACTAATTGCCCAAACATCACTTCATGATTGACACCCTGGGGCACAATGATTAAACTAGATTATCCCATGTCCCAGATAAGACCCGTTTTTGGGTCATATTTTCCTTGTCCTTTCAAAGAACTAATATTTGAAACTCAACCTTTTTAAAACAGACCTAGACTTGCTATGTTCCTCGTTGATACGAATTCTCATGGTTAATCAAACTGGGGCATCATATGTGGAAATTATGGTTATATTGATAACTCGTATAATTATATAGTTTTTAGTTATGTTTTATTATTGTTTTGTGTCAAATACGAGTTATTATTGTTTAGTCTAATTGTGTTTATGATCTTTTATATTTTTATGTAATTTGGTGTTTTTCACAAGTTTCTTTGAGTGATTTCAGATTACTAGAATTAAGGGCAAATCCAGTTCAGTTCCAGTTCCGACACCTTTTGCCATATCAGCTATATCTCGAGTTTCACTAAAGCAATAAGGCTGAAATTTTAACCGTGCAAAGCAAATGAGCTGATTCCAACGGCTATGGATCAGTAACTGATAGGGGAACATTTTTCTAGAAGACCATGTGATCAGATCAGGCCTCCAAAATTGACAAAATCGACCATCAAGTTGGCTGATCAAAATTGTCATACAATATGACGAAAATTGTTAGAAAAATGCACCCACCTATTATACCTACCTTTGAAATTTGTAAAGCTTGTCTCTTGTCATTTAGCCCTCCAAAATGTGTATAAATAGAGGGCCTTGGATGATTGTAGAGGATCATATTGTACATAGGTAGGATATTAGCCATTTTAATAAAATTCTCTAAGTTTTCTTCTTCTTTCTTTTCTCTAGTTTTCTTTCTTTTCTCTAGTTTTCTTTTTCTTTAGAGAGAGCAAGAGGTTGGATAATTAATATTCTTCCTCTTCTTCTTTCTTTCTTTTATTTTCTTCTTAGATTTTCTTTAATTTTATGTTTATGTTTACAATGCCTATGCTAGGCTAAACTTCTATTTAGTTAAGGGTGATTTCAAAGCCCTAGACATGTTTTGTGATTGATTTTTAGATTCTATCTATCATTAATTTTCTATCAAAGTTGCTTATGTTCTTCTACAAGAATTGTTCATGATGTTGTCTTGATTTATTTAGGTGTACAACTAGATAGATCTTGATAATTATCTATTGCTAGTCTAGGAGTCTTGATCCGTGTAATTGTCTTGATTTCCTATTCATAAGTGGCAATTTGTGATTAATGATTATGGTCAAGTTTTCAATAATTGCAAAGTGGAACATAACCTAAGTTGAACAATCCGAGCTTATGTGTTTGTTGCTTAGATCAACCTATCTTTCTCATCATAAAGCTGCCATTAAATTGAATTTAGAGAGCTTATTCTAGGTTGTTTAATGGTTAGAGATTAAATAGAGAGCTTGTTCTATTTAACGACAAACTAAGGAAAGATTGGCATAACAGAGCTTGTTGTTATCTACGGTTGTTAACTTTGATAGTTGGTTGATATTGATAGATCTGAAATTGATTCTTAATGATGTCTAGTGGTGGAGAATGAAACCTTAACCATATTTTTCATATTTGATTCTTCTTACTTACTTGTTTTCTTACTTTTCTAGTTTGCTTATTTTTAAAAGTATATTTATTTTTATTGGCTGGTTATACCGCCTAATTTAGTATATATATTTTTATTGGCTGGTTATACCGCCTAATTTAGTATATATATATTTTTATTGGCTGGTTATACCGCCTTGCATCTTATTCTTATTATTTACTTTAGTTTAAATCTGGCTTCAAAAACCCCTTTTCTTTTATTGTGTTCTTGAATTTAAGTTTTAAACTATCAACTTATAAACTAAAACCCAATCCCTGAGGACTCGACCCTTGCTAATCATTATACTTACAATTGATCTTTTTAGTGCAAGGTTAAATAAGATACACTCTTTTGGGTGCATCAAATTTTTGGCGCCGTTGCCGGGGATTGTTTTCTTTAGTTTATTTGTTACTTGGTTTATTCTTATTTTCAGTTCTAATTAGTTCTATTTTCTTGTACATACAAGTTTTTCTTATCAAATTTTGAAAAAAAAAAAGAAAAGAAAAAGAAAACGATGGAATTGAGCAATCTAACACTTGAAGAGTTGGTGGCATACATGAACATGGAGAATCAACAAGCCAATCTCACCTCCCCAGTTCAACAATTGGCCATGGGAGGATGTCAAGGCCATCAAGTGTTCCAAGACCAACAGTATGATCATTACTCAAACACTTACCATGAGGGATGGTGGGATCATACTAATTATGGCTACTCAAAAAATTACCAAGAAGTAGATCCTTATGCCAATTACACTCATCCATCTAGATTTAATCAATCATGGTCTCAAGAACCAGATCTTTTTCAGCCACTACATATGACTCAAAACTCAGGTACTTCTTTAGAAGATCTTGTCGATTCTCTTGTTACTAATACTTTGCAATTTCAACAGGAAACAAGGGCAAGTATCCAGAGTTTGGAAAGGCAAATGAGCCTATTGGCTAGTAGTATGGTGGTATGGGTAGCACAAAGATCTGAAGAACTCTCTGCCCAAACGATGATTAACCCAAAGGAGAATGCTACTATTGTGACCTTGAGGAATGAGGAACAAGATGAGGATGAGACAAAATTAGAGATGAATTCTATTCTTGAGGATAATGAAGCCAATGATCCAAATAAGAGTATTTCAGCACCTGAGGTAACGTTTGAGATTCCAATTTTTACTAATGTTTCTTCTCCACCTTTTCCTAGTAGATTCGCAAAGTTCAAGGAGGATGAACATGAACAAGACACGCTGGAAACCTTAAACAGTTTGTTTGTGGATGTCATTCAACAAGTACCAAAAGATGCATCATTCCTCGATGAGATATGCACCACCAAGGATGATGGAATAATACTTGTAATGGAGAATACATCCACTGTTGTGCAAAGAAAGCTACCTCTCAAACGCATAAATTTGGGAAATTTCATGTATGAGCCTGACAAGCCTAAAAAGCCAAGAAGGGGTGTTGGTTAGATTCAAAACACTAACTCAAGTGTTAATTGGGAAGGCAGCCCAATTAAAGATGAAATTGCCAACCTTCCATATTCAGATTTGCTTTCTCTTTCTTTTCTTTTTTCTTTTATTATTTTTATTGTTTTTATTTTTATTTCTTATGTTTCTTTGTTAATTGTGTTTACTGTTTTTAAGTTCATTTAGGCTGCATAAGTTTCTTTTGTTTAATAGTTCTTTTCTCTTACATATAATTCTTGCATTGGGGGACAATAGCATTACATTAATGACAATGTAAAAATTATGTGTGGGGGGAAGAATTTAGGATTTTATTTAGAGTGTTTTGTTTTTGAGTTTTTTTTATGTTGTTTTTCTTTCTGATCCTTGTTTTGAAAATAACTAGATGTAAATATAATTTTTATTTTTTTTACCCCGGTTAAATGGCGGATAACGGTACTCCGTGATTATTTAAATCGGTTCCATCAGCTACCCACAAAACTGATATTGTATATAAATTTCTCTTCCAATTTCTCTTTCATTGTTTTTCAATTTTTTTTTTTTTCAGGATGGATGATATTCTCACAAGATTGCAGAAACGATTTCCTCCTTTTCCTCGAAATATTTTACTGAAGCTTTACCAAGTTCGACTTGAAAGATTAAGAATGCTTATGCACAAAGGGATTCCTGACGACATACGTTGGATAATTGAAGCCAAGGTACGTGAAGATGAATATCTTCCTGTTTTGCATTTACCAGGTACAGGTAGAAGCACTTTTGCAAAGAAGCGACGAGCAAAGCGCATGAGTTCAAATTGCCACAAATGTGCACGATGGACGTGTAACGGTAAATGTCGTTCTATTGGGATTCCGTCCTCTAATCGAGATGATAAAATTGAATTCATTAAGGATGGACTGAGTAAGGAGAATTTGGGTAATATCCAACTTTCTCTTGAGACGCATCCTAGTGGAGACGTACAAAGAGAAATTCTTGATTTATGGCCGCAATTCCAAAGGGAATGGCAACATCTTAGGAATCTGATGTTAAAAGACCCTGTTTGCCAGCTTGTAAGAAAACTGGATGGGAAGCATATCCTCGACTCATAGAAGGCGTTTAAGCCGTTTCTGGACGTAAAACCAGAGGAAGATGTCAGATACACTTTCGGCGACATTATTACTCTTGTCTAATTCACTACTCAGTCCTCTATATATTACACCATGTACTCATTCTCTTTCAGGCACTCGAAAAAAAAAATGGAAAGTACTTCGTCCCAGCGCATTAAAAAAATTTGTGTCTTTGGAGGTGCTTATCCCGGGAAAAATAACATATTCGCTGATGAAGCCATAAGAGTTGGAGTAATACTTGCCCAACAAAAGATCCACTTGATTTATGGAGGCGGTAGTACGGGTTTAATGGGAGCAGTCGCTACAGCAGCACACGCCGGAGGAAGTCCAGTTCTAGGAATCGTGCCAAAACTATTCACAAGTTTTTGTGGACCTACCGTGGGTAAGGAAATACAAGTCTGGAGTATCCCTGAACGGATGACAATCATGTACCATTCTGCCGATGCATTCATTGCTTTACCAGGAGGTCTGGGTACATTGGAAGAAATAGCTTGCGTGGCTTCTTGGTCATCTTTGGTCACAAATAAGAAACCCATTGGTTTGCTTAATATTAATGGTTATTTTAGTAATTTGCTTTCATATTTAGATAATGTTGTGGATAATGGATTCATGTTTTCAGAGGCAAGGAGAACCATAATTTCTGCTACAACCATTGAAGATTTACTCAAAAAGCTCCAAGCTTATGAGTGTTTATCTGCTACGGTTGTTTCGCAAACGCTCGGAAAAAGAAAAAGAGATATGGATGAGCAAGGAGTGGATTGCACTTTGTCTTTGTGACATTATCTAACATTTTGCTTGTTGTGTCTCAGTTATAATAAGTGGTTAGCAACCTCTGCAGGTAATATCTCCTAAATTCTACCTTTAAAATTTGACATTGGGGACAATGTCATATTTGAGTAGGGGGTAAGGGACATATTTTGCTAATTTAAAAAAAAAAAATTTGTTGTGTTTTAAGCCATTTAGAAGTATTCATCCTGAACAAGGTCTGAGTAAGGGAGACTTGAGACATACCTTGTCAGTTTGATTTCTTCTTTTCAAAAAAAAAAAAAAAAAAAATTTGTTGTGTTTTAAGCAATTTAGAAGTATTCATTCTGAACAAGGTCTGAGTAAGGGAGACTTGAGACATACCTTGTCAGTTTGATTTTAATCTTTTTATGTTTACTTGTTAATTTTTGTTTAGTATTTTAGGATTATTTAGGTTGCATGAGTTTGTTTTGTTTTGAGTCTTAGTTGTTCCTATTCTTATGTTATTAGTTCTTTTCTCTTACACATGATTCTTTCATTTGGGTTAATAGACTTACATTGAGGACAATGTAAGAATTAACTGTGGGGGGAACGATTTAGGATTTCTTTTATTTTTGTCTACTATTTTTTTTTATGAGTCTTTATTATTATTTTTAGTGTGTTTTAGTTCCTTTTCAATACTATGATGAGATATGAATTGCATAAGTCTAAAACAGATTTATTAGTGAGAAAATTTTCATGAGAATTAAGCTTGATACTAATTTTTATGAGCCAATGTTAATATGATATGTTGATTGAGAAAGAAGCATGTTTAGACTTAATCTGACTTGTATAATCATCCTTGTGAGTTTTTGAGCCTATAATGATTGATGCATTATATAAATCAATCTAATTTCTTTCTTGAGTGCTCTTATGATTACATGATTCTCTAGAACTTGCTTTAGACCTTGTTGAGACTATATTGATGCATGTGACAACATGAATATGATAGAGGCATTAGGATTATAACCAGAGCCAAACAGCCATCCCTTATTGATGTTCCAAGAGAACACACCCTTAGTGAACCAATTTGAGCCTACATTGAATAAGCTATCTCTTTGGTAACCATAACTTGTCCCTAACCTAAATATACTTATATCTTTACCTTTGTTCCAAAGATGAATTAGCATGATTTGAGACAAGTTGCAAAGACAAGGGATATTTTTTGGTTAGAAACAAGAAATAAGTGTGGGGGGAAAAGAAAAGAAAAGTCAAGAGAAAAAGAAATGGAATACTGGAAAATACATTCCTATGTAAAAAAAAAATATATATATATATATATATGAATCATCTCTTGAATTTGTGGAAAAAGAAAAAGATGTTACAAAGTTGTTTAGAATGAAGAAAAGGCCCAACATGAATATCCGGCCTAGGTGACTATGTGCTTGTAAAGAGTTTTGAGAAGTTTCTTTGTATAATTTTTTTATGTCTCTAAACTTTATGAACTCTTTGGAACCTTTGTGATATCTTTATCCTTTTGTTCTTCAACCACATTACAAACCCCTTGGCCCCATTACAACCTTGATTAAAGACCTCTTGATTTATGAAGTTGCATGATCTTTTAGTGGAGAATAGGTGGACAAGCAAGCATATGGTAGAAGTGTTTTCATGAGATTGATTGAGTGTAAACACTTTACCACTACTTTAAAGAGTGAAAATCAAGAGAGTATCCCATGTGAGAAGTTGAGATTAAGTTTGAATATGCACTATTTTGATTGAAATATGTTATGTTAATATTGGCTTAACTCAAACAATTTACATTCAAGCATGATTTTTTGTGAAATTTTTTAAGCTATTGATTAGTTTATAAGACTTGTTCAAAGATTCACTCTAATTTGTATTGAAAGGATTAGGAGTAAATATTTTTAGTATATGTAGTTTATTTATATTTTAGTTTTTCAATGTTTGTGGGTATCGTTCTAGTAAACCCTCACGAGACTAAACTCGTCCACTCGGGACACCTAGGGGTTTAAAGGCTTGTGTCACATGCTAAGTGCCACCGTGATTTCCTACGAAAGTGGATTAGATTAGATTTTCTTATTTTATTTTTATTGAGTCGTTGCTAGGGACTAGCAACAATCTAAGTGTGGGGGTGTGATAACTCGTATAATTATATAGTTTTTAGTTATGTTTTATTATTGTTTTGTGTCAAATACGAGTTATTATTGTTTAGTCTAATTGTGTTTATGATCTTTTATATTTTTATGTAATTTGGTGTTTTTCACAAGTTTCTTTGAGTGATTTCAGATTACTAGAATTAAGGGCAAATCCAGTTCAGTTCCAGTTCCGACACCTTTTGCCATATCAGCTATATCTCGAGTTTCACTGAAGCAATAAGGCTGAAATTTTAACCGTGCAAAGCAAATGAGCTGATTCCAACGGCTATGGATCAGTAACTGATAGGGGAACATTTTTCTAGAAGACCATGTGATCAGATCAGGCCTCCAAAATTGACAAAATCGACCATCAAGTTGGCTGATCAAAATTGTCATACAATATGACGAAAATTGTTAGAAAAATGCACCCACCTATTATACCTACCTTTGAAATTTGTAAAGCTTGTCTCTTGTCATTTAGCCCTCCAAAATGTGTATAAATAGAGGGCCTTGGATGATTGTAGAGGATCATATTGTACATAGGTAGGATATTAGCCATTTTAATAAAATTCTCTAAGTTTTCTTCTTCTTTCTTTTCTCTAGTTTTCTTTCTTTTCTCTAGTTTTCTTTTTCTTTAGAGAGAGCAAGAGGTTGGATAATTAATATTCTTCCTCTTCTTCTTTCTTTCTTTTATTTTCTTCTTAGATTTTCTTTAATTTTATGTTTATGTTTACAATGCCTATGCTAGGCTAAACTTCTATTTAGTTAAGGGTGATTTCAAAGCCCTAGACATGTTTTGTGATTGATTTTTAGATTCTATCTATCATTAATTTTCTATCAAAGTTGCTTATGTTCTTCTACAAGAATTGTTCATGATGTTGTCTTGATTTATTTAGGTGTACAACTAGATAGATCTTGATAATTATCTATTGCTAGTCTAGGAGTCTTGATCCGTGTAATTGTCTTGATTTCCTATTCATAAGTGGCAATTTGTGATTAATGATTATGGTCAAGTTTTCAATAATTGCAAAGTGGAACATAACCTAAGTTGAACAATCCGAGCTTATGTGTTTGTTGCTTAGATCAACCTATCTTTCTCATCATAAAGCTGCCATTAAATTGAATTTAGAGAGCTTATTCTAGGTTGTTTAATGGTTAGAGATTAAATAGAGAGCTTGTTCTATTTAACGACAAACTAAGGAAAGATTGGCATAACAGAGCTTGTTGTTATCTACGGTTGTTAACTTTGATAGTTGGTTGATATTGATAGATCTGAAATTGATTCTTAATGATGTCTAGTGGTGGAGAATGAAACCTTAACCATATTTTTCATATTTGATTCTTCTTACTTACTTGTTTTCTTACTTTTCTAGTTTGCTTATTTTTAAAAGTATATTTATTTTTATTGGCTGGTTATACCGCCTAATTTAGTATATATATTTTTATTGGCTGGTTATACCGCCTAATTTAGTATATATATATTTTTATTGGCTGGTTATACCGCCTTGCATCTTATTCTTATTATTTACTTTAGTTTAAATCTGGCTTCAAAAACCCCTTTTCTTTTATTGTGTTCTTGAATTTAAGTTTTAAACTATCAACTTATAAACTAAAACCCAATCCCTGAGGACTCGACCCTTGCTAATCATTATACTTACAATTGATCTTTTTAGTGCAAGGTTAAATAAGATACACTCTTTTGGGTGCATCATATATGGTGAAAAAAGGATGGACTAATGCGTGAATCGTTGGGCCATGCGACAAAAAAAAATTGTGATATCATGCATATGAGAATTCGGATGATTCCAAAGTGCAAAATGAAATTCTGAATATCTATTTCCCCTGGGGATTGCTTTTCAATGTGAATATTCATGCTTGACATGAGAAATGGCCATCTTTCATGTCCCTGTCACAAAAAGAAATTATCCATAGTCACCCCTTTGGAGCTTAAAGAATTCTTTCTTCTTTAAACCCTGATCAAGGATTACCCTCTACACTAGGGGGCAAATACGAGGAAAGATCTTCTCAAAGATCACGAAAAAATGAGTCGTAGCTCAAAGACAGATACAAAGCAAATAGAGCCCCAAATAAATACGGGCTCACTCTGTCAAAGAAAAAGAAAAAGGAAACGATGGCGAAATGAAAGCCAAGAAAAACACACACAAAAAAATATGTGAAAAAACGATGGCAAATGGAAGCCAAAAGCAAAGAAGAAAAAGAGCAAAGTCAAAAGGAATGAAAAGTCCAAAAGGGATAAATTTTTCAAAGAGAATCCTCCTCAAGAAATGATCATTGATCTGATTACCCTCAAACACATATTTTGGGCCTATTTATCCTTTCTTTCTGAACCCTGAGCCATGGCCTACATTACGTGCTTTAAAAGTCCATTTTGATCAGGCATGAATATTTAACTTGAAGGGTTTTTCCTTCAGATTTTTTCCCATCTCATTATATAATCATTTCACTAAGGAAGAATTTAGAATTCTCAAATGCATGGTAAAACAATGAAAAAAGTATATAAAAAAAAAAACTGGAGAGAATGGGACTCTAGGGCGAAAACACGAAAATGGGCGGTATAGAGTAAAACAGGAATTTTCAATGCCATCTATGATAGTGCCAATACCACAAAAGAGAAGATCATCTTAAAGAAGTGATCATCGAGGAACATCTAAGAATTTCAGAACCTCCCAAATTGTCAACTCTCATTTTGATGATTGATTTAAAAAACTGAAACTTTTTTTCTCCAAAGTCAACTTTCCAATTTAAACATCCCAGCCAATCTTGACGCTTGTCAAAATACCTTGATATGGAAACTAAAAGAAAATTGAATTTGTTTGGTTCTCAATGAATTCATGATTTATAAAATCTGTTCTATTTGTGAACCTAGAAGAAACATACATTTTTGTTGTGAAGTTTTCCTGGAAAAACCAAAATCATGTTGTACCAAGCCTTGTCAATTCAATTTGAAAAACCCAAATTGACACTTAGGAAAATTTCTAACAATGATCATCAGTCTTCAAAAGATTTGTACATTACACACTGTGGGGTTAAAATTTTTGACTCGGAAGTTTTCATTAAATAAGCAAAATTATTTTTTAGAAAGGGAAAATAAAAATATTTTTGAAATACCCATTTTTTATATTAACATGAGATAAGGGTTTTTCTAACTCAAAGGTGTGGAACTATTAGGGTTAACCTTGACTTCCAAATATGAGAAGAAGAAATAAAACTCGACAAGTAGACTTCTGTCATAAAAGTCTGTTGGGGCAAAGAGAATAGCCAAAGATTGAAAAATGGATTGAAGATATACTCTGATTTGAAAAGGAAAAATGAATTGGAAAGGCTAAGCCAAAATCTAGAAAAATGGTCAGGGGCATTTGCATCACTCATGAGCATTCATCTATTTATTAAGCTTTGCATCTGCACCGTGTCAGCAAGCATTTGCATAATTCATGAGTATTTGTATTTGCACTATTCCATAAGCATCTGCATTCTATCTTTACAAGTACATCCTTCATAGATATTTGCATTCGCATCATCTCAAGCAAGTGCATCATTTTTAGGATCATTGCATCTTCATTGTAGCTGCAATTACACCATTCATGAACCACTTACATGAACATGATTCGTAGGGACATTTGTATCTGCGTTTAGAAGCATTTGCATTGATCCAAGACATCCGTATCATTTCAAAAAGCATTTGCATCAATCCAAGATATTTGTATTTACACCATGAAGCATTTGCATCCTCTCTCAAATCCCTCAAGATTAATTTCTAGGTCATTTCAATTTCTGGTTTCATCCAGATCTTTTCAATTTCTTGGTTTCACCCATGCCTTTTTATTTTCTCTGATTTCATCCAAATCTTTTTCAAATTTCTGGTTTCACTCATGTTTTTCAAATTTTTGGTTCCATCCAAATCATTTTCAAATTTCTGGTTTCACCCATGCCTTTAATATCTGGTTTCATCAAAATCTTTTTCCAATTTCTGGTTTCACCCATGCTTTTCAATTTTTGGTTCTATCCAGATCATTTTCAAATTTTTGGTTTCACCCATGCCTTTAATCTCTGGTTTCATCCAGATCTTTTTCAAATTTTTGGTTTCACCCATGCTTTTCAAATTTCTAGTTTCACCCATGCTTTTCAATTTCTGGTTTCACCCATGCTTTTCAATTTCTGGTTCCATCCAGATCATTTTCAAATTTCTGGTTTCACCCATGCCTTCAATCTCTGGTTTTATCTAGATCTTTTTCAAATTTTTGGTTTCACCCATGCTTTTCAAATTTCTGGTTCCATCCAGATCATTTTCAAACTTCTGGTTTCACCAATGCCTTTAATCTCTAGTTTCATCTAGATCTTTTTCAAATTTCTGGTTTCACCCATGCTTTTAATCTCTGGTTTCATCTTAGATCTTTTTCAATTTTCGGTTTCATCCATGCGGGTAAGGCCTTCGGGCACCATTTTTAAGACCTTCGTGCATACTTTTTCAAATCATGGGTAAGGCCTCCAGGCACCATTTTTAAGACCTTCAGGCACCATTTTTAAGACCTTCAGGCATATTTTTTCAAATCATGGGTAAGGCTTTCGGGCACCATATCTAAGACCTTCAGGCATAATTTTTCAAATCACGGGTAAGGCCTCCGGGCACCATTTTTAAGACCTCCGGACACTATTTTTAAGACCTTCGAGCATAATTTTTTCTTTTGCAAATCGAACTCGTTTCCTTAAGACGGGTAGAGCCTTGATTAGTCAGGGAATTCAATTTAAGGACAAAATCTTCAATTTACAGCTTTTTCAAAAAAAAAAATGAAAAAATGATGAAAAAGAAAAAAAAATGAAAAAGAAAAAAAAAAAAAAAAAACCATTTTCTCTTTCATTCACAAGTAATTTCACTAACCGTACAAAATTAGCGTTTGTTTATCTTTGCCTGATTCCTGATTCTCAGCAATAGCCAAAGAGGGGCAGTTGTAGACACCTAATTTTGTTCGAACCCCTAAATCAGGTACATTTTCTTCCTAAATTGATGTTTCAAAATGCTAGAAGGCTTTTCTCAACCTGCAGGTGGTACTCCGAGACTTAGTCTAAGAAAGCAGACAAAAAAAGTCAAACTAAAAAAGTCAAACTAAAAAAGTCAACCCCAAAAAAGTCAACCCCAAAAAAGTCAACTACTAAAAAAGTCAACCCACTTTCAAAATCAAGATTTAAGGTTCAATTGAAAAACGGTGAAAGAATTTTGATAATCCGAGGTCTACATTGAAAGATATGGAGGTCAAAATTTGGATTACGTAATCTCGGTAGAAAAGAAACCCTAGTTCGAGAAATTTGGAGAAAAGTGCTTAAACGATCAAATTGGTCGGAATTGAAGGTTTCAAATGAAAGATAAGCACTGACTACGGGTAATGGAGAAGCTACTTGGAAGAAAAACTGATAGAAAAGTCAATTCGAAAGAAAACCGAGAATTAGGGTTTTTGGTGGATTTCGTTGAAATTTGGAAGAATTACAGAAATGGCCCGATTCGGTAGGACTAAAGCCCTTAATTGATGAGAAATGATTAAACAAGGATAGCCCAAGGGCTCAGTTTGAAGAAAATCTGAAAATCGGACTTGTTTTGAGCAAAATCGGGTTTCAAAGGCAAAAGGGTAAAATTGGAAAACTTGGGAAAAATAGCAAACGAACTCCAAAAATTTTGAAAATTTGCAAATCTCGTTATTAAATCATTCGAAGAGATTGGCGAAATACAGTCTTGATTCGAAGTTCGATTGCAAAATGGCCAAATATCGGGTCTCCTATGTAGTAATTCAACAGGATAAATCCCGAAAAAATAGAAAATGAGCTCCAAAACTTCTGAAAATTTGCAAATCTCATTTTTAAATTATTTGGAAGAGATTGGCAAAAGAAAATCTTGATTCGGAGTTCGTTTGCAAAATAGCCAAATCCCGGGTCCCCTATGTATTAATTCAAGCAAATAAATCCCGAAAAAATAGCAAATGAGCTCCAAAAATTATGAAAACTTCCAGATCACATTTTTAAATTATTTGGAAAATATTGGTGAAGAAAAATCTAGATTCAGAGCTCGTTTAAAAAATGGTAAAGTTCGGGTGCATAAAAAGGGCAATTTCAGAAATAAATCCGAAATAAATAGCAAATGGACTCGAAAAATTTTGAAAACTTCTAGAATTCAATTTTTTTATTATTTCGGAAGTATTGAAAAAATAAAATTCAAATTTGGAGTCCGTTTGCAATTTATTTAAGTTCGGGGGGCAAAAAGGTTATTTCACCAAGGAAACCAAAAAAGACAAATTTGTAATTGAGGAAAATATGAAAGAATAAGGAATTGCTGGGATTTTTCTTCCCTTGGTCAGCCAACATAGAGGAGAAGAAGGAAGCGTGAACAATTTAATTCCATAGTCACTATCAAGCCACATGCTACCACTAACACCTTGCAAATGGTCCCCCCTTCATCCAATGGCTTAAGTGCCTTGTAAGAAAGTTGAACGCACCATCCACTGGCCAAGTTTAAATGCCAAGATGGCATTTTTTTTTTGTCATGAAATAACCCTCATCTAATGGCCAAGAATGGAAGAAAAAAGATGAGCACATTTCATCCAAGGATGAGCATCCATTCGGTTAAGCAAGGGAGTGCATGGGATTATCTCTTTTCATCCAATGGCTTAGGCCATCTACAAGGGCTGAGTACACATGTTGAGGTCTGGATTTAATCTACAAGATGTCATTTTTATGTTGTCCTCATCCAA
Source organism: Fremontodendron californicum (assembly GCA_030761205.1). NCBI lineage: Eukaryota > Viridiplantae > Streptophyta > Magnoliopsida > Malvales > Malvaceae > Fremontodendron > Fremontodendron californicum. The sequence continues at coordinate 11,370,435 of JAULJL010000037.1, forward strand.
TGACCAAGAATGGAAGAGCACAACTCATCCAAGGGTAGGCACTCAAGAAGGCAAGCAAGGGAGTGCATGGGATTGGTCCTCTTTTGCATCTAAGGGCTAAGGTTACTACAAGGGCTGAGTACACATCTAAGGGCTGCTATCAATTGGCAAGATGACATTTTTATGTTGTCATCAAAATATCTTAATCTAAAGGCCAAGATTGGAGGAGAAAAAAGTGCAATTCCCATCCAATGGTGGAGAGGCCATTCGGCCAAGGTTAAGGGAGGGGGGTTGATTTCATTTTTTCATATGTTTTTTGGCTGGAAACAGTAGATAATTTGGCAAAAAAAAAAAAAGGTTTTGAAAGAAAGAAAAAAAAAAGGTTTTCAATAGAGACCTTGAAGGTAGTCATCGCTACCAAGTCCTAGCATAGCTTTCTTCTTCGCTTTCATGGTGTTTTCTTGATTTTCTATCTTGTTTCCCTACTACATTTTTCATAGAAATAAAGTTTTTTTAATGTTTACTTATGTTTTCATCTCTTCTTCTTCATTAAAATGTTGGAAAATATTTTTTTTACATGGTTTCATGCTATGGCCGAATATGGCATGTTTACTTGCCTTGGTTTTATTTTTTTTTCTTCCTTGCATGTTGTTGTGAAAAATGATTTTTAGAAGGTTTTTTTAGAGTATTCTAAGGTTCTGATTTTTTACAAAAGATGAAGCAAAAAGGTTGAAATGGCTACATGATCTTGGCTAGACCAAGTGACCATGGTTAAGAGAGAGGCTATGCCCATTTTTACCAACCATGAAGCTCACCTTAATTTTTTTTGTTTAACATGGTTTATTTTCTGTTTTATTGAGATGGAAAGGCTTCATGATCTTGGCAAGACCAAGTGATTATGGTTAGATGAGAGGCTATGCCCATTTGATACCAACCATGGAGCTTAACTTTCCTTGTTTTATTTACTAGTTTTGCTTGTTATTTGTTTTGCATGGCTATGTTTAATTTTTTTTTTATGTTCTTTACATTATTTTCTATGCTATATTTGTTTCTATATCTTATTTCCATGCCTGATATTATATCCTTGCATATTCGGTTATGGTGTTCATATGCTCATGTTGTGCATTTTTTTTCATGTATCATGTCTTATATTATAAACATGTTTGCATTTTCTTTATTTTGTTCCATGACCATTCGGCAACTCCATTTTTGTATGCCTTGCATGTGCATTTTCCTTTTGCTTCTTAACTTGTTTGCATCTCCATGCCATGAACTTGTACATTTTGATTTTAGTATGCCATGTGCTTATGAAAATGCTATGATAAAATGACATCATTTTGTTACATGGCCATTCGGCTACTCCATATTGATATGCCTTGCATGTGCATTTTCACCTTGCTTCTTGATTTGTTTGCATCTCCATGCCATGAGCTTGTGCATTTTGATTTTAGTATATCATATGCATATGAAAATGTCATGACATTATGCATTTTAATATGATTTGTCATGTACTTGTGTCATTTACTAAATAGGATTGCATTAGCGTCTCATATGACCATTTGGCCTCTTCATGCATCCCATGCCTTGTCATGCATTTGCATTTTTGTTTAGGTAACATGCTTTGCATTGTCATATCTTGAAATTGTGTATTAGTTGTTGTTTGTTCCAGCATTGACATTAGTTTCATGGGTCATTGTATGTTCATAGTATTGCTATGCATGTTCATTACATTTTAGGTTTATGCCATATTGGTATTGCTATGCATATTGAGTCTTAAATCACATTGGTATTGTCATGCATTACTATGCTATTTAGGTCTTAGGTTACATTATCATTTTCATGCATACTCATAACATATTAGGTCCAAGTCACATTTACATTATCAAGAATTGCATGCATATTGAGTTAGATAGCATTTATTGCCATGCAAATTCATGCTAGGCATTTAGGTTGTCTTGAATTGTCATGCTTTTCTTTTACGATTTAGACCTTTAGACCATGCATTTCATACATTTCATTTTCTGTATGTTCATGCATTCCATGTCATTGCCACTTGATTTGTGACTTAGGCCAATTAATGGCTCAAAGTCATGCTCTCTTGAGCATACTTGTGGAAAATTAAGGAATTGTCAAATTGATTGTTCTACCTTTGTGATTTTTTTTACTTAGCCAATTTTTGTCCAAGGTTTTTAAACGTTTAGCTACTGTCCTTAGGTCTTTAGGATGATTTCCAACAATTTTTACTTTGATTTTTGAATGACTTTATCAAAGGCAAAAAATGTGTTTTGACAAAACAGTTTTTTTTTCACCCAGTACCCGAACATCTCCGATTTTTCTGGGCAATCATCTTTAATCAAAAAATTAATCCAATTTTTTATCGTGTATTTTTACATGTTTTGAGTCTCCAGTATTTTTTTTAGAGTTTTTTGAAGTTTTAAAAATAGGCTAAAAAATCGTGTGGTAAAATCGGACAGTAAAGGCAGATTTGAAATCAAAAGAGGAATAATGGTTGAATTTGGCTAAGGCATTTAGAGGGAGTTGGGTAGAAGCTTTAGCTACTGTATTAGGGTAGTTTCTAAGCTTTTTTAAACTTTAAAAGTGATTTTATAAATCTCGGGTTAAGGGTGGTCAAGTCCGGGATTTTAAACTTAGGAAATTAGAGCCATTTCAAAAGGGTTTGGTAAGGGTTTTAATTTTTATTCAAGTTTTTCTTCTAAATTGTTTTCAAACAATCACAAAGTTTTGTTTTTTTAGAAAATCTAATTTGACATATTTTCCTAAGGTAGCCAGATATCTTTTTAGATATACGGATTTCTTTAATTAAAGGAAAAAATACATTTTCATGCATTGCATTTTCCATGTTCATGCATTTTATTTAAATATGTGATTTTTGCTATGATATTTTCGATGGTATTATTATTATTATTTTTATTCACATTTTATGATCTTATATTGTTTTCCATATGATTTTGAATATTTCATGATATCCCATATTTTTTATTTAGTCATTTATTTTTGTCACATTATTTAGCATATACTATGTTCATGCATTTTTTTTTCATGCATATTTTATGATAGCATTATTTTATGTTTTATGTCATTTTTTTTGCTATTTAGATCATACTCCATGTCATTTAGGTTATTTTATTTATAATATGCCATATCATTTAAAATTTCCATGTCATTTAAATCATTTTATCTCACTTAAAATATACCATGATACTTAGGATTTTTCATTTCACCTAGAATATACTATGCCATTTAAATTATGTCATATCATTTAGGTTGCATTATATTATCTAGGCTTTGCCATGTCATTTTATTTATATCATACATGTTCATGTTCATATTTTTAAATGTTTTGAAAAAGATAATGATTTTCAATAAAAAATAAAGATATTCCCGAGTTAAAATAATTCATGAGTTCACTACCGGGTTTGCTGGAGAGAATATCATCAATTATCATTAATAAAGGAATATCTTTCTTTCAAAAAACGAGAATGATTCAAAAAGTTTTCCAAATGAATAAAAATTTCTATATTTTGCCAATTTTGTCGGGGAATGTAGGAAAATTTTGAATTAATAAATTCTTGATTATTTTCAATTAAAAATGGAATTATTTTTCTTTAAATTGGGAATTAACTTGAAATACTAAATTAAAAACCAACTTTTTACTGAGACTTGAGATAACACACGATTAATAAGGTACCAATTTATACGGGCGTTGTGGGGGTGCTAATCCTTCCCCACACGTAACCGACTCCCGCTTCTTTGATTTCCCTGGTTTATAACGCAAACTTGAAATTGGTTTTAAAAGTGTTTTAATTAATATTAAAATGTTTTATAAAACCGGTTTAAATAGGTGAGCGGTCACACCTAGCTAAAAAAGATTGGTGGCGACTCCATGTCTTTTTACGAGGCCGTTTTCATACCCTCGATCGTTTATTTTATTTCAATTTCGAGAGGAATTAAGTCGTATTTTCCTCTGCTTCTGTTTTTTCCCTCACTCGAACAGGTCCCCGCGATCAGGATCACGTAATGACACCTTTGTTTTTCTAGAGGAATTAAGTCGATTTTTCCTCATTTTTTTTAATGTCATGCCTAACGAATAATAAAGTCTTGCGATGAAACTTGTTACGTTGTTATTTTTTAGGTTGCGACACTGTGTATTGGGGCAACATGATGAGACAGGAAAGAAAGAACAGGCAATTTATTACCTCAGCAAAAAGTTCACAGAGTATGAGCTGAAGTACTCATCAGTAGAAAGGCTTTGTTGTGCCTTAGCTAGGACTGTCCGGAGACTCAGACAATACATGTTGTATCACACGACATGGTTGATTGCGAAGCTAGATCCCATCAAGTATATGTTGGAAGCGCCCTCCCTGTTAGGAAGAACGGTGAGATGGCAGGTTTTTCTTTCTGAATATGACATCGTGTATGTGAGTCAAAAGGCTATAAAAGGCAGCGCAGTAGCCGAATTCCTAGCAAGTCGGGCGATAGAAGATTAAGAGCCTTTGAAATTTGATTTCCCTAATAAAGACTTGATGTTTATACTGAGCTGATCCGATATCGAGAACTTATACTGAGCTTGATTGAGGAGTTTGAAGAAGTGGGTTTCAATTACTTGCCCAGAGAAGAGAACGAATGGCAAATGCTTTAGCCACTTTATCGTCAATGTTTAAAGTAAATGAAGGGGCTGAAGTTGGGCCAATCAAGATGAGCATATATGAGTCTCCTATGATGGTCACCCTTGGTATTATGACATCTTGCAATACATCAAGAGTCAATAGTGCCCTGAACAAGCAACAAAAAATGATAAGAGAACCCTGAGGAGAATGGCGATAAGTTTAGTCTTAGACGATGAAACCCTTTACAGGAAAGGGAAGGACCAGGTTTTGTTGAGATGTGTCATTTCTACTGAAGCTCAGAGAATTCTCAAAAAGGTCCACAAAGGGTTTCATGCTGGTCCTTTTTCAATATGACATGTAGCGAGGATGGCGACACTCACGCCAACGGCCACATGCTGGCTAAACAGATTATGAGGGCAGGATATTATTGGTTAACAATGGAAGGGGATTGTATTAATTATTTACAGACAAGATTCACATGTCGCCATCCTCGCTACATGTCATGACAGCTCTATGGCCGTTTTCAATATGGGGAATGGATATGATTGGCCTCATTACCTCGAAAGCTTCAAATAGACACCGTTTCATCCTGGTAGCTATAGATTACTTCACAAAGTGGGTAGAAACTGTCTCTTATACCAACGTAACGAAGTCAGTATTGTGCAGATTCATCAAGAAGGAGATTGTGTACCGATATGGACTCCCAGAAAGAATAATTTTGGACAATGCTCTCAACCTGAATAATAAGATGATGAGAGAAGTATGTACTCAATTCAAGATCAAGCATCATAATTCGATGCCTTATCGTCCGAAAATGAATGGGGTAGTAGAAGCAGCCAATAAGAACATCAAGAAGATTGTTGAAAAGATGACCGATGTGTACAAATATTGGCATGAGATCTTGCCTTTTGCTCTCCACGCATATCATACTTCGGTTCGCACATCTACAGGTGCCACGCCATTTTCACTGGTATATGAGATGGAGTCAGTGCTGCCTATTGAGGTTGAAATCCCTTCACTTTGTGTTTTGATGGAAGTTGGCCTAGAAGAGGCAGAATGGGTTAGAGCTTGCTATGAACAGTTGATTCTCATCAAGGAGAAAAGGCTGAAGACAATTTTCCATGGCCAGATGTATCAGAAGAGGACAATCCAAGCCCACAACAAAAAGGTTCACTCCAGGCAATTTTGAGAGAGAGTTGGTACTGAGGAAAGTTCTCCCTATTGTGAAAGATCTTCACGAAAAGTGGGCTCTGAATTGGGAAAGACCTTATGTGGTGAAAAGAACTTTTTCTAGAGAAGCATTGATCTTAACTCGGATGGACGGTGATGACTTGAGAAATCCTGTAAACACCGATAAATTGAACAAATATTATGCTTGAAAAAAAGAAGAAAAAAGAAAAGTATGAGACTGTGCATATGAGAATTCGAATAATTCCAAGTGCAAAAATGAAAATTCTATTTATCTATTTCCCCTGAGGATTTCTTTTCAATGAAGATATTCGTGCTTGATATGAGAAATGGCAATCTTTCGTATTCCTTTCACTAAGAAGAAATTATCCCTAGTCATCCCTTTTGAGCCTTAGGAATTTTTTCTTTCTTTGAACCTTGATCAAGGATCACCCTCCACAGTAGGGGCGAATGCGAGGAAAAATTTCCTTCCAAAGTCATGGCGAAATGAGCCATCAAAAAAAGAAAATTAAAAAAACACATACAAAAAAAGTGTGAAAAAGTATGGTAAATGAAAGCCAAGAAGGAAAAAGAAACAAAAGTCAAAGAACGAAAAAGTCCAAAAAGGACGAATGTTTCGAAAGTGAATCCTCCACATGAAATAATCCTTGATCTGATTACCCTCAAACACATTTTGGGCCTACTTATCCTTTCTTTCTAAACCCGAACCTTGGCCTACATTACGTGCTTTCAAAGTCCATTTTGATCAAGCATGGGTATTTAACTTGAAGAGTTTTTCCTCAGATTTTATCCCATCTTTTGAATTATCATTTTTACCATGGAAAATTTAGATTTCTTAGATGCATGGTGGAACCTTAAAAAAAATTTAAAAGGGGAGGTTTAAGCCGAAAACCCGAAAAAAGCGACTTAAAACCGAATGGGGGACACTTGGGTTGAAAACCCGCAAAAGGCAGCCCAAGTACTGATCAAAGATTGAATCAATGCTCCATGAAAGGGGAAGGTTTTCATTTGTTTTCTTAAGGCATTTCACTCTTGAGAGAAAAGGAAGAGAAAAAAAAAATTGGCCATCTTGATTTGGAAAGCAATAGCTAGGTAGCTATCACCTCCCTTCTTCTTCTTTAATGTTCTTCTTTGATGTTGTGATTCTTTTTCTTCTTTTTATTCATGTGATTTGTTAACTTGAGTTGAATAAAAAGGTTTTTCAAAATAAATTTCAAAGGTTTTCAATCCTTTATTCCTTATTCTTTATCAAATAACCAAGTTTTGACAAATTTTTCTTATATTCCTTATGCTAGCCGAACCTAGCTAGTATTTTTGGGCTTGTTCTTACTTGATATTTCTTGCTTGGTTGGTTGTGTTCATGTTCTTAACTCTTGGTTGATTCATTGTCATATGGTTGGTTGGCTTAAATCATGCATTTCATGACATCTCAACTAGGTTTTTGGCCAAGATCAACTAATGATCTAAAGCCAAAAATCTTTGGCCTATGCTAGTTGGAAGAGTGACAGTTTAGATTGCGTATTCTGGCTTTAGAATTTTTGTTACTACTCATCCATGGTCAAAATAAATTGATTCTTTTACCACATACAGTAGTCATTTAGGGGATGCCATGGTATTTTTCTCATGATTTTTAGATTTTTTTATCATGGTTGAAAAAATGGATTTTGACAAAGCAGTTTTTAACTCACTATCTTGATTTTGGTAAAATTCGATCATAGTATACATGCTCCAAAAATTAAGATGATTTTTTCCGATGGAGGTCAACATATCCTAGGTCTACCTTTATTTTTCACAGATTTTTCTGAAATTTTTTAGAAAGGCAAAAAAATAGGTTTTCAAAACTGTCTGTGAGAGTCAAATTTGTTTTTAAGAAATAGTAATTTTCTATTTTGGTTAGGATATTAAGAAGGGTAGATTTGGGACATTGGTTATTGTCTTAGGTTAATTTCCATGTCATTTCAATCATAAAATTTGATTTTATAAAAGTCGGATCAAGGGTGGACAACTCGGGTTTCAAAATTAGGAAAAACAGAGCTTTTAAAGAGGGGGTTCGGCCAAGGCCTAATTTTCATCCTAAAAATTCCATTTTTTTTAAATCCGAGCCCAAAGTCTTTCAGTTTTTAAAAATCCAATTTAAGTTTCTTCCAAAGATAGTCGGATACCTTTTTAGGTATACGAATGTCCTTACTTCAAGGGAGAAATACATCTTCATGCATTGCATATTTAAAAATGTTTTTACTTATTTTGGCATAAAAACGTATTTTTTGGTTTCCTAAACATTTGGCGAGAATTAGTTCTTAATCTTTGTCGGGTTTGCCAGGGAGGTTAGAAAATTATTTTTTGCACATGTTTATGGAATTGAAACGTATGGTTTTCGTTTTACTTAGAATCATGTAATTGTCATATGAAAGAATTATTTTCCAACCTTTGCGGGTTTGTCGGGGAGTACGGTAATATCTTTCGACATATGCCATTTATGTCATTCCTCACATGAAAAATTAATTCCATGATTATGCACGTTCCATGATATTTACATTTGTCATTTTAATTATGAAAATTCCATGTTCATGAATATTCCATGTTGATGTCATTTTATATCCAAGTTCCTAGTGTGATTATGATGTGATTATGAATATTTTATGATGATGTCATTTGAATTTTTCCAGGTCAAGCATGCTAGGTCATTTATTCTATGTCATGTCATTCATACATATGCTATGTTATTTAGGTTTTGCCAAGTCAAGCATGCCATGTCATTCATGCATATGCTATGTCATTTAGATTTTGCCATGTCAAGCATGTCATGTCATTCATACATATGCTATGTCATTTAGATTTTGCCATGTAAAGCATGTCATGTCATTCATACATATGCTATGTCATTTAGATTTTTCCATGTCAAGCATGCTATTTCATTCATTCATATGCCATGTCATTCATTCACATGCCATGTCATTTGTCCATGTCATCATTGTTCATGCCATGTCATTCAGCTACGCCATGTCATTCATGTTCATGTTATGTCATTCTCATGCTGTGTCATTCATATGTCATGTAATCCGTTCACAAGTCATGTCATTCATTTAGTATGCCATGTCATTCAACCATATCACCATCTGCTCATGCCATGTCATTTATGCCACGTCATCCATAGATTAGGTCTTGTATATGTTATGTCATTCATGTTCAAATTATGTCGATTTCATTCACATGACATTCATTCTTATGCTATATCATTCATATGCTATGTCATTTTGTTTGCCATGTCAATTTCTTTCACATGACATTCATTCTTATGCCATGTCATTTTGTTTTCCACGTCGATTTCATTCACATGACATTCATTCTTATGCCATGTCATTTATATGCCATGTCATTCGATTGCCACATCATTTGCATGCCATGACATTCATTCTCATGCTATGTCATTTTTGTGCCATGTCATCTCGTCATGCCGTGTCATTCATATGCCATGTCATTTTGTTTGCCATGTCGATTTTTAATAAGGTACCGTTTTATATGGGCGTTGTGGGGGTGCTAATCCTTCCCCACATGTAACCGACTCCCGAACCCGCTTTTTATTTTCTCTGGTTTATAAGCGCAGATTTCGAAATTGGTTTTAAAAAATATTAATTGATTTTAAAATGTTTTACAAAAACCAGTTTTAATAGGTGGCCGATCCCACCTAGCCAAAAAGATTTGTGGTGACTCCATTTCATTTTTCGAAGTTGTTTTCAAACTCTCATTTTTAACTTAAGAGGAATTAAGTCATCTTTTCCTCTTTTTCTCCAATGTCACACATTAACGAGCGATGTCCCGCGATGGGGCATTTTTTTTAGGTTGCGAAAATAGTGATTGGTGCCCAACCAATGCTGAAATAACGGACTATGTTGGAAACTACAATATGCCTCCAAATAATTTTTATTCCAACGACTACAATCTAGGTTGGGGAGATCACCAAAATTTTTCCTAGAGCAACAATCAATGGTCCTTCTATTCCAAAAATCAAGCATATCATCCTGGGTTTTCATCACAAGATCAAGAACCTGCCCCAGAAGTAAAACCATCATTGGAAGAGATGATTATGTAGTCAATGGCAAAAAATGATGCAACACTTAAAAATCTAGAGACACAAATGGGCCAGCTTGCTACCGCCATTAACAATCATCCTATGGAGACTTTTCCAAGTGATATCGAGATTAATCCTAGGAGCGATGAACAAGAGTATTGTAACACCAACATACTTGGGACTAAAAAAGGAATAGAAGAGGATAGCAAGAAGCCTGAATTACCAATCGAGCCAATTGAAGAAGAACTAGTGGGTGAAAAAGAAGTTGAAAAAGTGCGAATAGAGGAGACCCAATGTGACCCACCACCATCTTTTTCTCAATGCATCCAATAGCCTAAGCTAGTCGATGTGGTAGAAAATGCTATTAAAGAAGTGTTTATAGAAATTTATCCCATTGATCCGCTTAAGGCATTATTAAATTCTACTTTCGAGAGGGATGAATTTAGCTTTCAAGCCTGCAACAAAAGCGAAGTTGTTCAAAGAAAGGACAACCAAATGGCATGAATCGAAAATCATCACGTGGTTGGATACAGGATGATGAACAATGAGATAGCCAAGCCGAAGACTATAAATTAAGCGCTTCTTGGGAGGCAACCCAAGCTTTTTATTGTTATTTTTTTACTCTTTGATTTTTATTTTTATTTTCAATTTTATTTTATCTTGTTCTAATTTCTTTTTTATATATTTCAGGTTTTAAATTTTAATTTAAAAAAATAATTTTTTTATTTATTATTTTTACAAATGTTTAAACCTTTTTATATATTTTTTTTTATTTTGTTTATTTTGAATTCTATTTTTTTTGTTATTATTATTATTAATTTATTTTTACTTTATTTGTTTTTTAGTGACCATTCACCCAACTTATACAAGCATGATGAAGCCGAAGAGGATGACTAGAGCTTCTCCTGCTTTGCTGTCATCGATAGGGGAGTTTTCTTTTTCTTACTCTTTTTATTTCTCAACATTGAGGACAATGTTTGTTTTAAGTTTGGGGGTATTGGTCTTTAGTTTTTCGATTTCTAATGTTTAGTGTATTTTTTTTTTTATTTTAGTTGCATTGTGTGTTTTCTTTTTAGTTTCTTTTCTATATTTATGTTTAGGAGTCTTTTTTTTATTTTAGTTGTATTGTGTGTTTTCTTTTTAGTTTCTTTTGTTTAGTGTGATTTTTTTTTCTTCTAGTTGTAGTGTGTGTTTTCTTTTTAGTTTATTTTCTATATTTATGTTTAGGTGTCTATTAAAAAAATGAGATATTGTGCACATAATATGATGAAATCCTTATCCAATGATGAAATTTTAGTTATTAATTTAACTTGATTCTTTGGAAAAACATAAGCCCCTTTTTGTCTTGCTAGTGAGACATGCCCTCTTTCTTTCCGCTCTTTCTGTTAGCCAGTTCCAGTAGCGAGCAGTTCGTGATTGGCTTTCGGGTTGGCTAGTTTCGGAATTGATCAATTCACCATTCCGAGCATTGGGCGGAGCTAGAGCAAGAGCCTGTTCCAGAGCCGGGAGGGCAGTAGGACTAAGGGCAGTAGCCTTTATTAGTCTTATTGTTAGGATGTGATTTTCAATAATTGAGCACTTGATCTCTTGCTTAGATTTGCATAGCTTATTTAAAGACTACTTATGTTGATATGAATTCTGATTATGTCTAGAAGCCTAGAATTTGTTTGATTCTCTCTCGAGACGAAATCCTAGACAGCACTAAGTTGAGGAGATGATTTAGGCCATATTTGGATCGTTTGAGCCTTTCTAGACTATCTATATATATGATTATCCTCAGTCTAACTCTTTGTGCCTAATTGATATATCTATTTTCTTTGATTGCCACATCTTTTAGCCTAGCCAAATAAGAAAAACCATGATTAACCCTCACTACATAGGCATGTGTATGATATTACAGGAAATAATTATGAGCCATGTAAAATTTAGGTGAAATGGTGATGTGAATGAAAAAAAAAAAAAGATTTTAGTTCTTCGACAACGAAGAACCGGAAAAAAAAAAAGAATAAAGTGTTGAAGAAAAAGGAGATGCATTCAAAAAAATGGAGAATGTAATTTGAGTAAAGACTATGGCTCTTAGAAAATCCTGAAAAAAAAATGAAAAGTGTCTATGGGTGAATTAAACCGAAATATATCTTTATCATACCTTAACCCTAGCCTTTCATTACAAGCTTAATAACGACCTACTTGATCCTTGACGAAGTGTTAGTCTATATTAGTGGAGAGAGATTGAAAGGAAACATATGAAAATCTAGTACTAATTTGTATTTCGCATTGGCATAAACTTATTCAAATTGCATACAATGATTTGTAAGGAGATTAATCACACACATACTGGAAATCCATTCGAGCATGAGGCATACAATTGAATTGAATCATAAATTTTGATTATGTTTGTTTTCTACTATGATTCGAGATTTTGAGATAACTTTTGAGGACAATTAAGGAAATCATTAGTTAAGTCTACTCATCTCTGGTTTTGTTTTGATTTGTTTTAATTCATTTATTTTGTTTTGTTTTGTTTTGCTCGAGAACTAGCCAAATCTTAAGTTTGGGGGTGTGACAACTCTATGAAATATAGTTATTTTACCACATTTTGTGCATTCAAATCGGCTAAATCCTTGAAGTTTTTATTCGAAATTCATTAATTTTAATTGTTTTTAGATTAATTTTATTTATTTATTTCATGTTTAAATTATTTATTAAGTTAGTAATTTTGTATTTTTGTAGGTCCAAAGTGAGAAGGAGCTTCGAGGTGCGAAAAGACCAAAAAAGGTGCAAAGCAACGCATGGGCAGATTTGACCTCCGGAGCTTGTTGCTAGCAAAACATGATCTTAAAGTCTTTATTCAAGAAAACTTCTTGCTTGACTTTTGAAGCAGATTTCCATACCTTTCCAACGGTAGTTTACTCTTCCAAATCGGACAAGATTTGCCCCTCTGAATCAGCTGACAAAGTTTGCAAATATGACAGAATCCGGAGGCCAGGCAGAAGGTTCGGCGTCGCAACGCCCGTGATGCTGTTTGAAACGAAAAAAAAAGTTTGAAAAGGGGAAAGAAGACTCACATGTTGCTTGCACGCGAAGTTTCTCTTTCTAGGCTTTTAAATCTCTATAAATAGGCACTTTTAGGACCTAAATCATGAGACCTTCTTACCAATAAAAACCTTCTTAGCTTGTAAATAACCTAATTTTCTTAAGAGGAGAGCAGCCACCACAAAGTTGCAAGGAGCTAAGAGAGGCTTTGGAGACCAGAAAACTGAAGACCTGACAAACCTTAGTTTTCTCTTTCCCTTTACTCTTCTTTTATCTTTCTTGTAATATTTATGATGGTGAAACTCCTTTGTTTATTATTTTTAATGTTTAATATGAACTAATTTATTTTTCTAGGGTTGCAATGGAACTCAACATGTAGTTTGAATTATTTTACTCTTTTTATTGATATAATGATATTTGACGTTGTTTATTCAATCTTGTTCTTAATGCTTCTAATTGTTTAGCTACCAATTAGATTGATTTGGTAACCTAAATACAACTAGACATAGGGAGTTTAGTGTTAGACATGGATTGAATAACATAGGTTCATATTCATTTATTATGATGAATTGATCTGCATGTAGGGTAGAAATATACTTACGTGTCATGTGTAACCAATTTTATATTCTAAGCTTAATGAGTTTCTCTTTAATTCAATTATCATAGACATATAGTTAATTGGTTAAGAGGGATATTTTTGTAAGACCATGGACAAATACTTATAAATAGATTAGAACTCTAGGTTAACAACTCAAGGTCATTAATCAAGTTAAGAGGGTATGAGAGGTTCATACGAAGTGTTGAGGGAAATTGTAATCCTAGGCTTTTCTCCATTGATTTAATTATTATTGGCTTATATATAAAATTGTCCCCTATACTATACCTCTTTTCTCATTTTGGTACCTAAAGAATTTTTTGCCCAATCGAGTACCTATAGTATAATTTTTGGTCCCAATCGGGTCCAAATTGGGTACCTAATCAGTGTACGAAATTATACTATAGGTACCCGATTAGGGCGAAAAATTCTTTAGGTACCAAAGTGGGAAAAGAGGTATAGTACAGGGGGCAATTTTATATATAAGCCATTATTATTTTCTTTCATTTAGTTTTTAATTTACATTCTTTAACTAATTGTTTGAATAAGATTGAGTTGTTTTAATTTTAGTACTTAATGAATTTAGTGACAATTCCTCGTGGGATTGATACTCTACTTTTCATTATATTACTTGTTAACAATGCGTGCACTTGCGTGGTAAATCCGACAACAACCCTCCACACTAGGGGCCAAGTATGAAGAAGGATAATGTGAGTGATTGGATCCTATTTTTAAAGCTTTGAAAAGAATACCTTGTGTCACTAGGGAAAATGCTAAAATGTATTGAGTTCCAAAATTTTGAACTCACTTTCTGCTAAAAAAGTCTTAAAAAAAAAGGGAGAAAAAAAGCAACAAAAAAAAAGAAGGAATGATGAGAAAATAAAGGGAAAGATGTGAAATGTTTTGAGGATGAAATCATCATGAAAAGGAATAATCATTAAGTTTGGTTACCTTGAAAATAAAAAAGAGATGAAATGTTTTGAGAAATTGAAAGGATGAAAGTCCTCATGAAAAGAAATGATCCTTGGTTTAATCACCTTTAAACACATTTTTGGGTCTGATTATCCGTTCTTTCATAACCCCAAACCCTGGCCTACATTACAAGCTTTAAAAGTCCATTTTGATCGAGTGTGAATATTTAACTTGAAGAGTTTTCTTTAGGCTTCATTCCATCTGTTTGAATTATCATTGGAATTCTCAAATTCATGGTAGAACAACAAAAAAAAAAGGAAGAAAAAAAAAGAAGCTCTAGGGTGAAAACCCAAAAATGGGCAATCTAGAGCAAAAATCAAGAATATGAAAAGTTAACTCTGCATGATGTGTCAAGGCCCAACAAGAAGTATAAGAGAAATGATATCTTGAACCACTAGGAAACACCGAACACTCTTGAGAAACTTAGGAAAGTCGACATCGCTTGGATAACTTGTTCCAAATTGAAAATCTTTTTCCTTTTTTTCCCAAATTTTGAACATATTCTTGACACTTGTTGAAATTCTATATATCAAGAAACTAAGAGAGAGTGCAAAAGTGGATTGTGTTTTCAAAACAAATATTTTGTTGAAAACCTGATTGTTGCAGAAAATTCATTGTGAGTTTAGATGAGAAACATTGATCTTCTTTTATATGATGAAGTCTTTCTTGATGACCAAAACCTTGATTAGTTGAAACACCAATTCATTTGAATGAGCCAAATTGTGATTCACCTCGTCCATTCTTGGAAGTACTCACCAATTTTTAAGAGATCCAAGGTCATGGTTTTGTTAAGAAAATAGGGACTTGATTTTTTAACATGGAAAATAGTGATGGGGGGCAATTTTCATTTACCATGGGGGCATGATTGAAAATGAGAAAAGTTTTTTGGACAAATTCTTTCTTTTCAAAGAATTTTCAAAATGATGCATAGTTGAGTTTTAGACCAGTATGACAAGAGTGACATTTCAGGGGGCAGGAAGAATGCTGAGAAAGACTTTGGGTTTTCATTTACCATGATGAGAGGAATAGTTTTCAAGAATGGAATCTATTGAGTCGGCGAATGGTAGAGTAGGTCCTTTTGCATCATTTCATTGACGAATTTTCAGTTAAAATTTGAATGTGCTTGAAGATGACATTTTGGGAAGAAAGGAGAATGAGATGAGAATAGTCAAAAAGTCTGGAAATATGTGTGTTCAAAGCCTTTGAATTTAAGAGATGTCTTTTGAAAAAAGAAAAAAAAAAAAAAGGTGATGCGATCGAATGATATAATTGGCGGAGGTCAATCCCGTTCTAAGTCTAAGCGTTTGGAAACTGAAAAATGACGAAAAGACGAGCTTGAGTATCCTTTTGTCACAATTAAATACTCATAATATTAGTTTGAATTCCATCACATGACATTCATTTCATGAATTGCATTTCATGGCATTCATGTCATTCATCTCATGCATTTAACATATAAGTAAGGTTTCAGTTTTTGAATTTTGAAATCAAACATTTTCAAAACCTCGATTGAGGACAGTTCTTTTCAAGGTGAAGTCGGTTGAGTAAAATCTCAGGGTATCATTTCAAAAAGCCTCCGGGTATCATTCTCAAAATCTCCGGGTATAAATTTCAAAACCACCGGGTATCTTTTCAAAAACCTTCGATATAAATTCCAAAGCCTCCGGGTATTAATTTCAAAATCTCAGGGTATCATTTTTAAAACCCTAGGGTATCATTTCAAAAAGCCTTTGGATATATTTTTAAAAACCTCATTGTATCATTACCAAAACCTCAGGGTATTTATCAGTACTGTTATTATTATTATTTTAAAACCTCTGAGTATCTGTAGTATTGTTTTGTCCAAAACCTCAGGGTATCATTTTTGAAAACCTCTGAGAATAATTTTTCAAAACATTCGAGAATCATTTTACAAAGACTCAAGGTATCTTTAGTTTAAATTTTCAAAACCTTCGGGAATCATTGTCAAAACCTCCGGGTATCATTTTCAAAACCTCAGGGTATCATTTTTGAAAACCTCTGGGTATTCCTTGTCAAAACCTCTGGGTATCCTTTTCAAAACCTCAAGGTATTATTTTTCAAAATCTTCAGGTATCCTTTTTCAAAATCTCAGGGTATCATTTTTGAAAACCTCAAGGTATTCCTTTTCAAAACCTCCGGCTATCCTTTTCAAAACTTTAGGGTATCATTTCAAAATCTCAGGGTATCATTTCAAAAACATTAGGGTATCATTTTTCAAACCTCTGGATACATCTATAAAAACCTCTGAGTATCAATTTAGAACTTTTAGGTAAACATTTTCAAAAGTCTTAAGAGCTTTTTCCAATTTGGTATTTTAAAGTTGATGCCTCGCTTAAAGGAGCATTTCTACATTGGGATTTGCTTTAGTGTTTATTTCCTTTTGATTTTGGAGAGCATGTAAGGTGTCTACGTCTTTGCACATCCCCTAATTCTCAGGAAATGCACAAAGAGGGGCAACTGTAAACACCTATTTTTGTCCGGGTATTGTATTTTTAATTTTAATTTTATTTTAATTTTTCATTTTAATTTTTGAATTTATTAATAAATAAAGAAAAAGGAAAAAAAAGGAAAAAAAAAAAGGTTTGATTCAGCCAAAACTTCTTCTTTCCTACTTGGATCAGGATCAAGACTTGTTTGTGATTGGGATAGAACTCCAGATCAAATACATCCGATTAAACCATATCACAATAGAACTCTTCCTATTTTTTTTCTATTTAAGCAATCTTGGATTCAACAACCAGATCACACACAAATTCGGGGAAACACGATAAGCAAGCATAAATTTGGAGGAAATCAGCAAGCAATCAGGTGAGGAGAAAAAAAAATTTGAGAGCCTTTTTTTACTCGAATTTCTTTGGGTTTTGGGTTCTAGGGATTATTTTGAGAAATCCAACAGTGAAAGTCTAGGAAATAATCAGAGGAAGGTTCGGCTGAAATTTGGTGACCATCCAACAGTGGAAGCCGAATCGAAAAATTTAAATTTACGGATTTCGGGTTTTCAAACTCAGATCTACGATTTTCGGGTTTGATCAAACAAAACCGAGGTGATTTTCGAGTAGAAGAGGAAAAGAGGAAGTTTCGAGTAATTTTTGGGATTTTTCTGGGGTCGATGATTGGCAACGAGCGATGATGACTGACGAAAGCAGCGACGATGACGACAAACCACTGTCGGAATCTAGAAACCTTGAAGAACACAATGGCGGGTGTTCTTAAGAGGAAGAGAGAAAATTTGAGAGGAAAGGTTTTTTTGCTTAGAGGTAAAGAAAAATGAACCAAAAAAAAGTTAACTTTTATAGTCCACATCTGGGTCGAGTCATGGGGCCTGCGCACGGCCCGCACCTGGGCCCGACCTGGATGTGGTTGTTTCTCTTTTCTTTTTCTTTGTATTTTCAGTTTGCATTTTCTTTTATTTTCTGTTCTATGTTTTGTTATATTATGATTTTTATTTTTATTTTCTTTGTTATTTGATATTTATTTTTTATTGTCAATTTAATTTATTCCTATTTTATTATTAACCTTTTTTAGTTTGATTATTGCATGTATATTTTTATTAACTAATTTTTATTTGATTTTTTTTAGTAAATTATTGTATATTAATTTTTATTTGATTTTTTTAATTTGATTATTTTTAAAATTATTGTATATTAATTACTTGTTCATTATTTTGTCTATTAATTAATTTATCTTTGGTTTATTATTTATTATTTAGATAGTTAGGATTAAGTTAGATTAATTAATTGAGTTTATAAAATTGACGATTAATTAAATTAAAATAATAAATCAAGATCTTTTCCGATGATGCAATTCGAAGAGATCATGATTGGTTAATTTCTAAGAAATTTCTAGGTGAGAAAATTCTCTTAAAAATTCTCCAGATTGATGGAAAGATTTTTAAGGGATAATTTTCTATACCAATAAAGGTCAAATTTTATTTTTTTGAAATAATTAATTTTCAATGATCATAATTTTTCATAATTGATACTTAATCAAAAATCAAGAATAAATTAAGATTTCTTCCAATGATGAAATTCGAAGAGATCACGATTGGTTGATTTCTAAGAAATTTCTAGGTGAGAAATTTCTCTTAAAAATTCTCCAGATTGATGAAAAGGTTTTTCAGAGATAATTTTCGATATTGAGGTCGAGATTTATTTTTGAGCAAACATAAATAAAATATATGTTTTAATTATGAAGATTAGACTTAGGTGCCTTGCATAAAATTTAACTTTTCCGACGACGGGGCCTCTTCAATCGAAAGATTGATTTCTTTTGAATACTCTCTAGGTGAGCAAAGTTTTTTAGCAATTCCTCCAGATTGATGGAAGGGAGACCTAAAAAATTGTTTCCGATATTTTCTAACCTGAATGATTTAAAATGAAGATAGGATAAAATAAAGATCATCTAGTTAAGACTTTTTAGTATCACAAGATTAATTAGGTACTATCTCTTAGATAGGCGTTGTGGGAGTGCTAATCCTTTCCCGCACGTAACCGAACTCCTGAACTTAGTTCTGATAAGTAGACCAGAACCTATTCTTTTTATGGTGCCTTAGTCAAGCTTAGGATTACTTTAAAAAGGATAGATTCGTATAGGTGACTAATCACACCTAGATAAGATGATTAGTGGCGACTCCATGTTTGTGTCTAGCATGCTGAATTCGTATTTGACACGTTATGACACATTTCTTTTGTTCTTTTTTATTCTGTTTAAATTAAGTTGTATGTTCTTTGATGTTTGTCAATTCCGGTAGCCCAATCACTGCTTAGCGGCTATGTGATTTAAAGAAGCAATTAAGCAGAATTGGATACTAAATCATTAAGTTTTTTTGCTGTAATTACTTTGTATTGCTGCTGAAGATTTGTTTTGGACAAGCATTTGTATATATGCAAC
Organism: Fremontodendron californicum; assembly: GCA_030761205.1. Lineage (NCBI taxonomy): Eukaryota > Viridiplantae > Streptophyta > Magnoliopsida > Malvales > Malvaceae > Fremontodendron > Fremontodendron californicum. The sequence continues at coordinate 11,389,810 of JAULJL010000037.1, forward strand.
TATAGAAACAAAAAGTGACTTGAAAGTAACTGTTGGAAATAAACTAGTCTCTCAAGCTGAGGAAGAGGATATGGAGGCTCTTTTGCATGGGCACGTATGTTGTTACACAGCTATCTATGTCATGACATTGGTGAACGGGAGGCATTTTTTGGAAGCAACAAATTTGCATTACCATTTGGGAAAAGTGAACCTCGAGTAGAAGAGCTATGTATTTCCTTCAACTTTTGTTGGGACTATTAACTATTAAGCATCAATTGCCTTCATTGTTCCCAGCTGTGCTCTACGGCTTTTCTTCTCTACTTCTATCTCCTTTATGTATTAGGTTTCAAAGAGGCTTGGCTTATCACCTATTCTATGCAGTCTTCTTTACTCCCATTTCGGATATGCTCAAGTTCGTAATTTCTTTACCTTCACTTCTAACCATACTTATCAGAACCGGATCGAATAATGATCAGTTTAAAGCTTTGGGGCTTGAGTCAATTGATTCAACCGTTGGGTCACCGACTTTCTCATGACGAGTTAATTCGGGTTTTTCTAAAACAATTGCACAAACAATCTGATTAATGAATCGACCTGAGTCAACATTGGTCGATCCAACCGTCAAGCCGGTTCGGGACGTTAATAACTGTGCTGCTTCTAAGTTCTAACCGTTCTTCTGTGACAGGTCTTATTATGTTTGCTTACTCCTACATAGTTCCGGGGAGGATGTAATTATGATTGAGGAACTTCTGTTTATTTTCCCTCTTTTCCTTGTGGCTTTTATGATTGCTTTATATGTTTAGGACATTCTTTGGTTTTTTCATATGAAACTCTTTATTCATCTTAGTGCTACTGATGTTTACCAATTACCACTATTAGCAATATATTTCTTACTCACTAAGCTAATTGTTCTATTCTTTGTCTTTCAAGTTTTGCAGGGTCTTGAGGTAGCAACAAATTGTGTTGACTACATGGATTGAATAATTAGGCATCTTCAATATTAAATTACAACATACTAATGTTTAGGACTCGCGATGCTTCGATTGTAGATTGTGTTGAACACTGAGCAAGATGTTAAGATGGTTATATTATGTACATATCAAAATAAAAGTGTTTGTACAGCATATGGTTGGAAGCTAAGAAAACAGTATTAGAGTTTGAAAGTATGCAAAAGTAAATCAAACATCGATTAGAGATTCAATGTTAAGTTCAAAATTTTTCGTATTCAGTTCAGATCATAAAAAAGTTTATTTGATTCGGTTTCATTATTTTCCATTTGATTTTTTAATATATTCTATAAAATAAAAAAAAATATTTTTATTCATAAATTTAAAATAATATTAAAAAAATTAAAATTAATTTAAAAATAGATGTCGAATCCAGTTGAATTTGTGAAATTTGGTTAGAGGTCGATTAAATTTCTATGCTAATTAGGTTCGATTTTTTTAAAAAATAAAATAAAAAAACAAAAAAAAAATATTTAACCCAATTTTATTTTTTGAAATTAAATTGAGCCCAATTGAACAATTATCTATTATTATTTAATATTTTAATTTTTATCGATAATTTATCAATACAATAATTTTTTATTTTAATAATATAAAAATAAAAAATTAATATGACTTTATTTTTCAAAAAAAAATAAAGAACCAATCATTATACAACACGTGACACAAAATTATGAGTTATTTTAATATTGTCATATATGAACATGACATCAAAAAATAATTAAAATACTATACGACACAAAAAAATAACATGACCACAATATGAATACACGAACGTGTCAAAATTTATATAAAATAAACTTGACACAAAATTGAAAATTATTTGAATAGTGCCATTAGACCTGAAAATTTCGGACACGAAACGAACATGATAAAATAACTAAAACATAATACAACACCAAAAAATAACACTAACACAACACGAAAACACGAATTTGTCAAAATCTATCAACACGACATAAAAAATAATGTGACACAAAATTGGGAGTTATTTGTATAGTGCTAATTAGATCTTGTAACTTCGGACACGACATGAACACGAAAAAATAACTAAAACACAATACTATACAAAAAAAAAAAAAAAACTAACACAACATAAATAAATGAATGTGTCAAAATCTGTATATAGCGTGTCAAAATCATATATATATATAATATAACAAGGTACATACATACATGGTAAGGTCTGCTGACATGGACGTTTACTTGAATACCTTATATTTTTTACACATAAGATACTAAATAAAATTATACAATTTAAAATTTTTAAAAAAATATATCAATTTAAAATTTGAAACTTAAGAATTACAATCTAAATTAATAGAGATATCTTTTTTTAATTCAAAAATCTTAAATATGATTTTTATCTTTTCAAATTAATTTCTGTTTAATCCTTTAACATTTAGTTTTTTTTTTAAAAAATTCAAAGACACTCTTATCACTTATTATATATATATATATATATTTTTTTTTTATGAACAGTAAGCAATATTTTATTGAATGAAATAAAAGACAATATTATGGATCAACCAAAAAGATCCAAATTCCCTAAAAGATATTCTAGCAAAAAGCCTGAACCTTATTTAACCCGCACATTACAAAATAGAAATGTGTAATAACCTAAACGACTACCCTTCAACTCAAAATAGCTTGATACCCTGATAAAACCCTGTGATACACGATAAAGCACACCTCAAACAATTCTAATAAAAACAAGAAAAACCAATCACGATGTCCTTCCTTGTCCAATTGGGTATGAATCGCAATTTCAAGAAAAAGCCCGAAGTGTAACCAAACATAAACTGTATTCACTTCTACCCTTTGTAGCCACAAAAAACCAATGTTCCATCTATAGTTGTAAACAAGTCCAAAACCTGTATATTTGAACTTGAAACAAAGAAGAATTGAATCCCTGGAAAATTTCTTATGATATTGATTTGTTACCTTACTCAAAAAATCAATGAACCATAGCCCTCAAAGAAAAAATCACATAAAAAAATAATGCAAATGTGTTTCCAACTTGGTGCTCCGGCGCTAGATGTTGGGGCCGCAGCGCCAAGTTACTGCCTGCTTGGCGTCGCAGCGCAAGTTACTGCCCTTCTTGATGCCGCAACGCTAAACGTAGCACCGCGGCGTCAAGTCACTATCTTCCATTATCATTTAGCCAAAAGACACCATGACTACAAAACGACCAATACGTAATATGAATAAAAACCTTTGATAGTCTACCCGACAAGCTTAAAATGAGCTTCACCCTATCATCCCCAAAAAGCGTATAACATGAAAAATACCTAGGATATGTTTACCCAGTCTTGCACATAGCATACAAGATCCCAAGATCCCCAAAAAACACACTTGGTCGAACAGTTTCAAACACTTAATCCCAATTTTGCAGAAATCTTGTAAAAGGTCCCAAATTCCCAAAATTACCAAGGTCAGTTATCTAAATCTCCTTTGAACCTGAAAAATGAACAAATGTCAGAAAATAACATACATTGACCTACCTCGATACAAACCAGCATCCTTCAACAAAGATCAATTATTCATTAATCCAAGCAATAAAATTAGTGTCTCTGCGCACTCCTTGTCTTGCAAGAGCATCCATAAAAGAATTAGCCTCTCGCCCCTTGTGAACAACCTTGCAACCATTCAAATTTCTCACTATCCGATCAATTACCATAAATAATGAGTTAAGTCTCTAAGGTCTTGATGTGCAAACATTGCACCAAACCACTGTAGTCGTCAAATCACTTTCTATTACCAAATTGATAGTAGAGAGTTGTCTAGATTGAAGTATCTCAAAAGCCTCCTTAATAGCTCTCATCTCCACCTCATTAGAATCCATCACCCCTAGTGATTTAGAGAACATGGCCAGAACAATACCTCTGTCATTCCTCAATACCCCTACAATACCAGCTGGCCCAGGTTTCCCGATTACTGATGCATCAACATTAAACTTCCACCAATTTGGAGCTGGGTCCCACTGTATAGCACGATTACCTTTATTGTTTTTCCCCTGAATAATCAATCCCCTAGATTTATGGATAAAACCTTCGAAGGACTGAAAATCATTGGGCCATTTAGCCCAACACCACCAAGCTAATCTGCTCTTTATCATGAAAATTAGAGAAATAAGTTCGAGTAACTTATTTTCAAACACTACCCTATTTCTCCACAACCAGATAGTCCACAGTACATCAGCAAATAACATAAACCCTACCTCTTCACATGCAGAGCGAGTCGCAAGCCCCATCCATTGTGAGAACCAATCAATGATTGATTTCGACTGTATTACACTTATTCTCCACCACTCGCAGACTAATGACCACAACATCCAAGCGCATCTGCACCACAAGAAGAGATGGTCTATTGTTTCCACATCTTCCTCACACAAAAGGCATTTAATATTGTCTTCTGTTAGAATATTACCATTCAGCAAATACATGAAAACAGGGAGCCTACGCTGAAATAGAGACCATAAGATCAACCTTACAGGGTATAAGACCGCGCCACTTGGTTATATCAATGATACTAGCGCCTAGACATTTCCTTCAACAGCTTGTCTAAACAGTTTGGTTGTGTATCAATCATTCAGGGTAGGTTTCCAAATCCATTTGTCTTTCCTTTGAGCGTCCAATTGAACATTACTAATAATACGAAGCAAACTTTGCTTATTGTGTAATCTCCTAATCAAAAATGTTCCTTCTAAGTGTTATCTGCCATATCCATAAATCCCCATCCCACCTCCTGAACTTATTGATCACTGCATTCTTTGTTACAGACAGTGCATAGATTCTCGAAAACTTCTCTTTTAACACCTCTCCAGTTAGCCAATTATCCTTCCAAAAAAGAATGGATTCGTCACCCCTATGCAATAATCTTGTATTTTCAGACATAACATCCCTAAATTTTCCCCCGTTCCTCAATGGATCAACGATACCTTTCCAAATTGTGGATGTGTTCTTGCACCTCTAATTCCTTGGAATAAGCTCAGTGACCTCCATATTGTATTTCGTACATATCACCCTTTTCCAGTTACTCTCATATTCATCTGAAAATTCGAATAACCACTTATTGAGTAATGCTCTGTTTTGGACTTCAATCGGTATGATGCCCAACCCCCCATTGTTAACGCCCCTGCAAACTGTGGGCCAGCTTACTAAATGCAACTTGTGTTTATCATTATTCCCATCCTAGAAAAAATCTCTCTGTATCTTCTCAATCCTCTTAACAATGGCTATCGAGGCTTTAAACAAAGACATAAAATACAGAGGCATACTAGACATTACCGATTTTATCAAAGTCAATATTCCTCCAACAAATAAATATCTCTTCTTCCAATGCCCCAATCTTGTCTCTATCATGTTAATCACAGGGTCCCACATAATAGTGTTTCTCATGTCCACCCCTAACGGCAATCCGAGATATTTTAAAGGCTATTCCACTGTACGACAAGCGAGCATATCTCCCCACTACTTTAACTCCTCTGAGTATACATTGATGTCAGCCATGCAGCTTTTTGTGAAGTTTATTTTTAAGCCCGACATTAACTCAAAACATCTTAGTGTGCACTTTATATTGCGCAACGATGTACTTACAGCCTCAAAAAATATAATCGTATCATCCGCAAACTATAAATGAGTTATCTCCAAACGCTGATTACCAATAACTGGCCTTCGAAATAAATTCAACTCATTTGCTTTGCACAGTAACACGCTGAGACTCTCTGCCACCATGTTGAATAAAAAAGGAGATAATGGGCATCCTTGTCGTAAACCTCTCTTCATGTCAAACTGAGTTGTAGGTGATCCATTAACTAAAACAGACAGTGGCACCGAAGATATGCAACCCTTCATCCATTGTCGCCATTTGTCTCCAAACCCCATTCTGCCCAAAACGTAATCAAGAAAGTCCCACTCCATACAATCATAAGCCTTTGCAAAATCTAATTGCAAAACACATACTCTCTGTTTTCTCTTCCTTCCCCAATCCACCGTTTCATTTTCTATTAGTGCGCTGTCAAGAATCTGTCGACCATCTATGAAAGCTGATTGTGACTGTCCTATTACTTCAGCCATTACCTGTCTCAACCCGTTTGCTAAGATTTTTGCCACAATTTTGTATAAACATCCCACCAAACATATAGGCCTAAAATCTGACACAATCGAAGGAGAATGCATTTTTGGGATTAGCGCAATAAAAGAGGCCTTTACACAACGGGACATTACACTAGTATTCCAAAAATCAAAAATGAATTTTAGGATATCACCTTTCAAAATGTCCCATCTGTTTTATGAAACCCATGTTGAAACCATCTAACCTGGCGCCTTCGAACTACCGCAATCCCTCACTGCCAGCCATACTTCTTCCTCCGTCACGTCATTCTCCAAAAAACTCTGACTCGCATGTGAGAGCATCTTAAAGTCGCATCCTGGCATTGTAATTTGCAAATCAGAACTGCAGTATCTAAAATGAGTAGAAAAATGATCAAACACTACTTGCCGAAAATCCTATTTTTCAAAAACCATGCATCCATTGTGCAACAACTTCTCCACATTATTATGCTTCTTCCTTAATCTTGCAGTTGCATGAAAAAAATTCTTATTTTTGTCCCCACATTCCAGCCAATTCAATCTCGATTTCTGTTTCCATTGTAGCTCCTCCATTCTAAACAGCTTCCACAATTTAGAAGTTAGGATGATATTGTTCTCTTTGTCAGCATCTGTTACAACTCCTTGAACCCATTTTGCATCAATCTCCCCCAATTCCTTCTCCACTATTCTAATACGATCCTCTATAGTGTTTCTCTTATTACTTTTCCAGTCTTTGATTACCATTTTCAGATTTTTGAATTTTGCCCACGCACTTCCGCCTTTTTCCTTCTCCCATGGTTCCGTTATTACTTTGTCGAAACCATCTTCCAAAAACCAATGATCATAAAAATGAAATGGTAACGGACCCCAATCTGTGTTATCAGATATCAAGCATATTGCATTGTGGTCCGACAAGTAATTTGGCAGTATTTTAATGTTAATATCCAAAAAATAATGCAAAAAATTAGGAGTGAAAAGAAACCTGTCCAATTTGCTCAAAGACATATTTTCCCTGACTGTGCAACAAGTAAAATGATCTTCCCTCATCGGTACCTCGATCAACCCAGTTGTTGCCACAAAAGATTGGAAATTAGACATCGCTCTCAAGTTGCAGTAGGCCTGTGTGTTCATCAACATGAAGAATTGCATTGAAATCACACTCAAATAACCATAGCCCTTCGAAACACGCCATCTGACTCCTTAGTACCTCCCATAGAATTCTCTTTCCCTCATCATTGTTAGGAGCGTAGATATTAACAATAGCCATCTTTGTATTTGACTGTATAAAGGTCCCAATCAAAATTAAGAATCTAAACTGTTTTATCAACTCTGACACCACAAAAACTCTATAATCCCACAAAGTAATCAGACCCCCCGAACTACCTTCTGAAACCATAGTCTCTATTTTCCCATTCACGTCGTACCATAATCGCCTCAATAGACTTTGCTCCACAATCTCCAACTTAGTTTCTTGTAAAAGAAGAAACCACGGTTTGTTCTTATTAGACAGACGTCTCACCATCCTCGCTTTCTCCTTTTTGCCCAACCCCTTGACATTAAAAGAGATAATCTTCATGGAAAAATAAAAACACCCATTTTCGGCCCTGCTCCCATTTAAACTGCCCTCCGTAACCGTACCATCTTCGTATCCCTCTCTTCCATTTTTGTTATCCTTCGTTCAATCTCGTTGTCGTTACCACTGCTATGTAGACCCATTTTCTGCCCTTGTATCCATGTTAGTTGACCTTCATTAGGAGACTTGCAACCCCTATGGTCTCCTGATCCATTGTTGAAGAGAACTCTCGATCTGGTTCTTGGGTAGTTCCTATTATCAACATTCAAAGTCAACATACCCAATAGTTTCCTCGACCTGCCTCTTTTCCTTGGTGTAATCCTCTCCTTTTCCCGCACCTCACCTTCGACCACTCTATCCTCATCCGAATCATTCAACTCGTCCTGGTTGTTCATCCTCTCCTCACTTTGATTGCTAAATTTTAGCCCTCTTTCTTCGGTTGTCCTATCCATCATATCATTTCCTTCTTCCTCTGCCAACTCACTATCAATTTGCAAATGTAAATTTGGCTCTCTGCTGACCACTGTCTCTCTTTCACTAATTCTTTCACCACTGTCCACATTCCCATTATTATCAACCTCCCAAAACTGTTTAAAATCCCAAATACTGAAGTGATGAAGAAAAATCACCTGAAACCTGTAAAGTTTGTTCCTCTCCATTAATGATGCAAAAATAGGGACCATTGAGAGTAAGTGGTTTTGAGCAAGAGAGAAGTACTTTAGCCACATCGAATCTCTATTTGGATAATGTTTTCTCGTCGATCGCAATAAACGTCCCCCAGTATTCAGCGAAGGATTTGAAAAAATCCAAATTCCAATAACTCAGAGGCACTTTCTCGATCCGTATCCAGACAAAGTAGTCTCTAGTCGCATCATGCGATTCCCATTTGCGAACCTCAACAAACCAGTTGTTTCTCCATTTTTGTTCTACTGACATAAACCTGTCAAAATCGTCCTTTGCCTCAAAGGAGATGAGAACTCTCTTTAAGTCAATGATAGCTACCCTGTAACCAGTAAAACCTTGGCCGAAAAAAAGTCCTTGAGTAATTTTGGATTGGTCAAGTCATGCATTTCACAAACAGCAGAAAGTTTCAACCATTCATCGAATTTAGCTACATCCTCTAAAACAATTGGACTACTCACCAGATCATGTGTACAGGCCAGAGAGAGATTTACTCGAACCGCAACTTGTTCCGAGCCTTCTGTCACTGAAGCAGCCTGATCTTCTGTCACTTTCTTGGCCGAACGACTGTTTTGAGACTTAGCCACTGTTTTCCTTTACTGAACGTCTGAAGCACAGGCCATGCTGAGTTGAAATCTGCATTGTGCTCACCATTGATACTGTTATGTGCTGCCTGTTGCGTTGCTACCTGATCAATAGGCACAGAAATAGTCTGTCTACGGCTATTGATGTCTCTTCCTTCTAGTTGAAACTATTAAGCCATCCTCACTGAGCCCCCCGATCGAACCAGCAAGTTTTCTGATGAATTCATACCTTCCATGATTCCCTCATCATTCGCCATCTCGTACCTTGATTATGAACCAATATATTCGATGTCACAACCCTAGTATCACCCTGCTTATCAATCGAAAGACTCCCAAACCTAACGTGACTCTCTTCAGCCATTTTACTTTCAACCCTGTCACCAGATCTATTCGTCACAACCTATGCATAAGTTCTCTCATCCCTGACAGTGGTCTTTATCATTTTTTTATGGACAACTTTTTTTTGGCTGAACTACGTCAACTGTATCAACTTTTTTCAATCTCCTATCGGTACCGAACCTTGCCCTGGATAACACCAGCCTTCTACCCAATATGACTTCTCCGCTGCATTTGATAATCAGTCTCCTTGCATCAGCACCTACCACTCTTATAAAACCAAACAAGTCAGCCCTGCGTGGTCTCCTCCTCTTTGAGATGAATAAATCGTAAACCCTCACAACTCTTTTGAAATAGTTCAAAAGAAGTTCAAACTGTATCCTTGAGTTGAGATTATCAATGAAGATGGTAACTATCTCATTGTTGTCGATATTCCAGACCTGTTTAATCGGATTGATCTCCCTAAAACTATAGCTGCTTGAAGAAACCCTAGCAAGCACCTCCTCTCGCATTCTCTCTTCCAAAATCATTTTTTTAGGCATAATATCTTATATGTTATTAAAAATAATATTAATGTTATTTCCTTATCTCAACAATAAAATTGAAAAGTTTTGAATTCAATAAAACTTATTTACATAAGATTTTTTAAAATTAATTAATTAATTAGACAATTGTAACTATAAGTAATATTATATATTAAATAATACAACCCTCTTAAAAATTGATTTTTCTCCTTTAATTTATTATATATATATATATATAGATTAATAAGAATTTCAGTCCTTTTTAATTCAATTGGTAATGCTTCTATTAAATCAACATTTATTTCAATTAATTTATATTTAAACAATTAAATAGATAAAATTATCTATTTAAAATCAAAATTAAATTAAAAACTACAAAAAAAAATGCTTATCCAAGAACTATCCTAACCGAGAATAATAAACAAAATTTCTATATTTCACCCAGATTTAAAAAAAAAAAAAAAAAAAAAAAAAAAAAGATAGAGATAGAGATAGAGATAGAGTTACAAGTCCATTATTATTATTTTTTTTAATATTTAAATAGACGAGTCCTATTTCCAAAGCTATACTTCCCTTATAAATTTTAGAGAGATAATTTTGAGTTTTTTCTATTGAGTAATTTTAGTGTATTTGAGTTTTGATTATAATTTTTTTTTTTTTTGGGAATGAAAACAGAAAGAAGTAGAAACTCATATCCCAGAACTAGAAGCAAGAGATAGGATCTCCGTTGCCATGGAAGACATAAGAACATCTTGTGTTTGGATGCGCTATAGGTATTCTAAAATTTAACTTGATAATGCTATTTTTATATAATTTTTTTCTAAGTCACCTTCTTTATTTTTATGAAATTTCAAATTATGACCAAATAAAAAAGTAGAATGTATTTTCTTGAAAATACAAGTGTACATATTAGAGTTAATTCAATTTTTTAAAATTTTTTAGTATTTATTATTATTATAATAAAAAAAATTCTTGCAACGCACGGATTAAAAAAACTAGTTTATATATATAATATCCTTAATACAATTATAATACAAAAATAACATAAATGTAATATGTAATAATTAAAAAAATTAAAAAAAAAAAAATTGTAAGTGGGCAAGCAAGTAGCACCCAATTGAGGGAGCAGATTACTTTCATTTTATGTTATGTTATATGATGAGAGAAGATATTGAGTTGGTAGGACCTTTTGTAAACTATTTGAGTATATACTAGAATTCTTCCTCCACTTCGTTGGGGGATTTTTTTATATTTATAAATTTTTAATTAAATTAATAATCACAAATAAATTTAAATTGAATCATATTAAATAATTATTATTTATTTAAATAATTTTTTATGTTTGAATATCTTAAGTAAATGAATTTACAGTTAAAATCGAATCGTTATGATAAATTATGCAAAATATGAGATTAATTGAGATACGACACAAATACAATATGAAAAAATAATTAAATAACGACACGACAAGAAAAATAACATGAACTCGACACGAATATACGAATGTGTCAAAATCTATATAAAACGAATTATTAACGCGTAAAATTTTATATAAATTTATAATACTTTGAATAAATAAAATAAAAAGAACAGATAAAATTTTCTCTAAATTGAATTACTATGACAATTATGCCAAATATATCATGAATTGAGGTAAGACACGAACATATAATTTTTTCTATAAATTGAATCACAATGACAAATTATGCAAAATATTAAATGAATTGAGACATGACACGAATACAATATAGGAAAAATAATTAAAACACAACACGAAAAATAACATAAACACAACACGAATACACGAACGTGTCAAAAAATACATAAAACAAATTATTAACGTATAAAAATTTATAATGTTTTGAACACACACAAAATAACACAAACACGTCACGAATATACAAATTTTTATCTAAATTGAACACTATGATAAATTATGCAAAATAAATCATGAATTGAGACACGACACGAACACACAAATTTTTCTCTAAATTAAATCACAATGATAAACTATGTAAAATATGAGATGAACTAAGACATGATATGAACACAACATAAAATAAAAAAAAAATTAAAACACAATATGAAAAATAACATGAACACGACACAAATACATGAATATGTCAAAATATACATAAAACGAATTATTAACGTGTAAAAATTTATATAAATTTATAATATTTTGAACAAAAAAAAAAACACAAACACATAAATTTTTTTCATTTTTTTCATTTATTTATTTCTTTCCTACTAAAAAAATACCATGTGTCAACGTTTGAGCAATTTGTGTAGTTGATATTATATATATGTATGATAGGATTCTCTCTTTTCATCTTGTCTAGTCAAAAGTAGTCGATATCGTTTTAGTAGTTATATCGTTTTAGTAGTATATTTATATGTATCGATTTTATCGATTTTTTTTATATTTATATTATTTTTAAGTTTTTAATATAATTTATTATATATACACAAGCAAATAACTCCATTATATATATATATATGTTAATATAAATTTTAAATATTTAATATCTAAAATTTTTGAACATCAAATAAATATAATAAATATTAAAAAATATATAATAAATTATTATTAATTAGATTCAATAGCTTAGTTTAATAAATATTTTTAATTTTTAAATGTAATTATGAAAAAATAAAAATGATCATGACATAAAAACATTAGAAACTGATTTTTAAAAAAATCAAATAAATAATTTTTTTTAAAAAATAAATAAAAAAATAAAATATTGTATCAATCGTTACTTATCTATCGATACTGATAGATATGCATTGATACATACTGATACTGATTGATATTGATATTAATATTAATATTGATCAATATAAATCGATACAAATTAATACAATTAATACGAATCAATATAAAAATCAATACGATTAATATCGTTCTAGTTTATCTTAAAATCGCATATCGATCTATACCAACAATATTGATGCAATACCGACTACACTTGTCTGGTTATGATTCTTCCTGCCATCATGTCAATGCCTTGCACACTGTTTTAATTTTGTTATTTGAAGAAAGGGGCTTTCACGTTTTTCATTTTACACATCACTCTGCGGTTTTTTTATTCAAATATAGTCAAAAAAAATTATATCCCAAAATATCGTTCATTTCAGATTAATTCCCAAAATCCGCTTGTTTTAATACTAGCTGGGAAATCGCCATCCCTCATGGCGATTTCCCAGTGTAAAAAAACCCATTTTGGCAAAAAACACCAAGGGAAATCGTCATGGGGGGTGGCGATTTCCCTTGGTATTTTTTGCAAATTTTGCAAATTATACCAAGGGAACTCGCCACCCCCCATGGCGATTTCCCTTGGTATAATTTGCAAAATTTGCAAATTCAATGAAGGGAAATCGCCATGGGGGGTGGCGATTTCCCTTCATGTATTTTTTTTTTTACTTTAATTAAAAAACAAATTTTAAAATTATTTTTTAATTTGTAAATTTTGTTTTTTAATTTTAAAAATTAAAAGAAAATTAAATTTCTTATTAAATTTAAATATGGTAAATTTTTTTTCTTATAAAAATTAAAAAAAGAAAATAATATTTCTTCTTAAATTTTTATATCAAAAATTTTATTTGTAAGTTTTGTTTTAATTTTAAAAATTTGTAAGTTTTGTTTTTTAATTTTAAAAATTATAAATTGAATTAAAATAATTTTTTTATAATTTTAAAAAAAAAAATCGTAAGGTATATTTTATTATTTAAAATTTATGACAAATTTGTGTAAATTTTGTTAATTAATTTGTATTAGATAAAAACAAAAAACAAAAAAACAAAAAAAAAAACTTGCATTACATTTTCCCTTATATGTAAAATAATAATCCAAATTACATGATAAGTTGACAAAAACATGTAATTCATTTATTGTTGATGCGAAGTCTCCCCCAATGTGCTAGATCGATGCAGACAATTTCGACGGTTATGACCTTCATTTCTGCATAATCCACAACGTTTTGGTTGGCCTTTCTCCCTGAGGTTCATTTCATTACGAATACGACTTGGTTTTGGCCGACCATGTGGATTTCTCCGCATTTCTTGATTGGGACACACTTCTGGACCATCATATTGAGGCCAGTAACCTTCATTTCCAACAGCTTCGAACTCATGTCTATAAACATTCAATATAGTTTCCAGTCTATAGACTTTGTCCACATATTGCATGCAATCTACATGGACATGTGCACAGGCAGCAACTACATGTGAACAAGGGAACCTTTGTGCTTGAAACTTTCCACAATCACACCACATGTCACTAAGCTTGACTTTGCACTTCATTGCAGAAACACCCTCTTGTGGATCAACTAACTCTTCAACCAGAAAAGATTGATTTGCTCGCGTAAAATTACGAACAATGTGGGAGTTAGCTTTCCTGCGATTTTCTTGCATAGCCTGTGTGACTGTTTCACAATATGTGTGCCTTCCCTCCATCATGGCAATTTGCTTGTTCCCCATCTTAACAAAAAGTGCAGCCAACCTATAATATGTTGATTGCACTAATGTAGTAATGGGAAGATGACGTGTTCCCTTCAACACCGAATTGATAGATTCAGCTAGGTTGGTTGTCATATGGCCATAACGTCTTCCTTGATCATATGACTGCGCCCACTTCTCCTTGGGGATCCTATCAAGCCAATTAGCCGCCTCTGCATTTTCTCCACGAAGATTGTCATACATGAAATGAAAATTCGGTCGCCTCAACTCGTATCCTAATAAATTTTAAAACAAAAAACTTGTGAATTTCAGTATTATTTTATATGCTAAACGAAATACCAACTCAATTGATGTCACGAGTTAATTGAATACCAACTCAATAAAAAAAAATCAAATTAAAAAAATTATTTTACGATACCAACTTAAAAATAACTTCTTTATTTAAAAAAGTTACTCGATAAATTTCTTTAAAAAAAAAATTTATTTACATTTTACATCATTAAATTATTTTTGATATAAATTAAATTTTGCTTTTTATAATATTAAAAAATTATAAAAAATACAATTTTTGATATAAAAATTTAATAAGAAATATATTTTTATTTTTTATAAAATAAAAATAATAAATTAAATTACATTTTTAATATATATTTAAAAAAATTAAATAACCAAACCTAAAAAATATTTTAAAATTAAAAAACAAAATTTACAAATTAAAAAATAAAAAAATAATTTTAAAATTTGTTTTTTAATTAAAGTAAAAAAAAAATACATGAAGGGAAATCGCCACCCCCCATGGCGATTTCCCTTGGTGTTTTTTGTCAAAATGGGTTTTTTTACACTGGGAAATCGCCATGGGGGATGGCGATTTCTCAGCTAGTATTAAAACAAGCGGATTTTGGGAATTAATCTGAAATGAACGGTATTTTTGGATATAATTTTTTTTTGACTATATTTGAATAAAAAAACCTCACTCTGCCAGGAGCTTGTCTGAAGCAGGATAGTTCTGATTTCCAAGTTATCCCAACATTTATATGCTTCAAATTTGCTGCTAATTTTGTCCTCAAACTAAATAATGAAGATAATTGAACCCAAAAAAAAATAATAATAATGAAGATAGAAACTATATATTCTTGACTTCAACATCTGACCTCTTATGGTTTAATATGTAAATTGATTTTTGAGAGTTATATATTTTTAATGATTTAGTATTTTTTAAAAATTACATATTTAAATTTTATTTTCGTCAAACAAGTTAATTCAATATAGTAAGTTGTTATATAAAATATTGTCATGACTTGATTAATCAATGTTAAGTCATCACGTGTCAAATCAATGCCATGATAATATTTAAAAAATTTAATTTTTTGAATTATAAAAAATTTAAAATTTAACAAATAAAAATATTTATATGTTTTGAATTTTATATTTTTTGAATTAAAATGTTAAAAAAATTTAAGAAATAAAAATATATTTATTTTTAATTTTTATAAATTTTTGAATTAAAAATTTTTAAAAATAATTTTGATTAAAAAAAAAATCTAAAAAAAAATTGAGAAATGAAATTGAAATAAGGAAGAGTGAAGGAATCGGGAGAGAGAGAGGTAAAGAGGGAGAGAAGGGAAAGAAAGGGGACTGCCAGCCAATCTAGACTATCCGAGGTAGTCGGTGACCTTGGTTGATATCGTCTATCTAAGGCATATCAACAATCGACCGGCCCTCTCGCAACAATCGATCGGCCCTCTCGCAATCTGTCGCTCCTTCCGTTCTCTTGCTTTCCTTTCTTCTTTCCCAACCCCACGTCTCTCTTTTCTTTTCTTTTTTTTTCTTTTTCAAATTTCAAATTTGTTTTTTATTTTAAATTTCTATATTTTACTTTTTTTAATTTTAATTTTTAAAATGAAAAAATAAATTGATGATGTGGCAAATATTGACGTAACGTTGACCTGACACTGGTGACTTACTATTGATCATCTAAGCCACGTCAGAATTTTATGTAACGGCGTTAATCTATTAGAGTAACTTGCTGATTTAATACAAGTTCAGGTACTTGATTGTGAATTTTTTTTTTCTTTAAACATTAAACCGTTAAAACGTGTATAGTTCAGAGATCAATTTACATATTAACCTTAATTATTTTTCACAATATACAGATAGAAACCTGGAACAGTTAGAGATGCAATCTGTAAATAATGAAGTACTGATTGAATGAAGCACTTGATAAGCTTCTTGAACGATTGTGTGTCCCTTCTTCTCAGGTATGCTATTGCTATCCATTACTAAATTTTTGTTTAGACTTTGGCCAAAAAATGTGGGCTGTATTCCCCCTATGGTTGTATCAGAATGTGTTGCTTAATTTGATTTGATGACACTATTGTTTGGAAGGGAAAGGAAGCGAAGATATATTCATTCGGGTCAAGCGAATTAGCAATCTCTCGTTGTTTGGAACTTCCAGCAATCTCTCAGCAGCTAGCTAGGCTAGGTAGGATGTGGTGAAAATTCTGCAACGTACATTCGATGTCTAATTAAATGTAACCACACCACATGGCTATCGTTAAATTTTTAAAATATGTAAACACTTAACTAGTAAGTTCTATTTTTTTTTTATTGGTGGATGCACTAAGCATGCAATTGTAAGTGGACGGCTGGTTTGATTGCACAACATTCCAATACTTGATTATTTTTTTTAGGCCATAGATTTCATTACTTATTATTTATTATTACTATTATTAGGGTTAATCACATATTTAGCCTCTAAACTATAACTTTTTTTATCATTCGGTACTTAGAGAATAAAAACAGTCAATTAGATACTTAAACTTTCATTCGGTCATGCATGTTGGCTCCTTTGGCTAGCACCGTTAAATTAATAGATGATGTGGCAGTAACATCTAATGAAATCATGACACGTGACAAAATGCCATGTCAAAGTAACATCATCAGTGCCATATCATCATAAAAAATTAGAAAAAAAATTTATAAAATCAAAATGAAAAAGAAAATTAAAAACCGTTTTTTAAATCAAAATTAGAAATTTTGAAAATCTCAATTTTTTTTTTAAAAAATTATTCTGGACAATTTTTTAAAAAAAGTTATAAAAATGAAAATAAAAAATAAAAATTTTAAAAATATAATAAAAATCAAAATAAAAAAAAAATTCTAAGAAATTCAAATTTAAAATAAAAAAGGAAAATTTTCAAAAAAAAGGGGAAAAATCGGGAGGGAGAAGGATGGGAAAGGGGAAAGAGAGAGGTCAAGGGAAGGGAGAGGTCACCGGTGCCGATCAGTCGGCCCAGGGTTGATCTGCCTGAATCGAGTTGATTGGCGTTGATCTGCCTAGACCGGGCAGATTGGCCTCGTGCCCACCGATGCCACCAGTGTCTTCGTCCCTTTTCCCTTCGCCTTCCTTCTTTCTCCCATTTCTTTCCCTCCTCTCTTTTTTTTTTTTTTTTTAAGTTTTCCTTTGTTTTTTATTTTGAATTATTTTTTTATGTTGACATGACTTTTTTGTCACGTGTCATGCTCTCATTGGATGTTTATTGCCACGTCAGCCATTTAACTAACGATGTTAGTCCAAAAAAGCAAAATGCTGATGGATGAAAGTTTGAGTACTTAAGTGATCGTTTTTATTCTTTAGGTACTTAACTGACAAAAAATATATAATTCAGGAGCTAAATATGTAATTAACCCTTATTATTGGATTGGATTCTATGGGATTCGTGACCCGCATCCCTGAGGTGATCTCATAATTTCTACGGGGTGAAAACGATGGGACTGGTCCGCTGATTTTCATCCTTCTATGACATTTCGCTCAAAAGATTGAAATGCGATAATGCATCAAACTGTTCATCCTTCTATGACATTTCGCTCAAAGGATTAAAGTGCGATAATGCATCAAACTGTTCGCAAGAACCAACATGATTCTCTTCCCTAAAGATCCTAGATGAGAAAACCTAAGAAAGCCGCCAACTCTAACTACCATCAATATACGATCCATCTTTCCATCTTAAGATCTGATCAATCATCCATCTTATCTTTTCTTTCTTGACAATCCATCTTTATCTCAGCAATCTTTCAACGACATGTTTTGATCCTCTCTTCCCCATTACTCAAAAAAAAACCTCTTCCCCATTACTGAAAAACAGCGAGTCATCGGCTCAAGTAAAAGATATTATATTACCTCTACCCGTAATCACAACGATCCAATTGCAAAGCCAATTGCAAGAGTGAGCTCTACCAACTAAGCTATATCCCCGAACCAAGTGAAGCACTCACGAGTACTTTGATTCGCTCTCAGATAAAATAAAAGAAAGAATTAGAAGGGGAAAAAAAAGGGGGGGGGGGGGGGGGGAAGGTGGACAAAGCAAAAAAAAAAAAATTAATAAAGTGGAAAAAACTGGACGGAAATGATCATTCTATGTACTTTTCCTTTCTTTTTCTTTTCTTTTTTTTTTTTCAATCTTTAAATTAAATAAACTTAGCAAATATATACAAGGTGAAGGAAACAAAACGACTGGACAGAGAAAAAGAACTGCCTTGATGACTTTAAGCCAGTTTCTTTTATGTACACGTTGATTTAAGGCCCCGATGAAACCTCCCTTAAAAAACACACCAGAAACAGCGAGAGGTTTCAACGGTTGCAAATAAGGTGTTGTCAAGCACTTTCCCAAGCTGCCACTCTACCCAGAGAAGAGACGTTCTCATTCTTACACTGTCCAACAGTTGGAGTCATCTGCAGTGAGTCTCTGCATCTGTAGCAAACAAACTTGGCAGGCACTGCATCCGAATCATTAATTCCAGAACACCTTGTGTGCTGCCACACCCCACAAACATCACAAGCTAACATCCTTTCCCCATCATCATCCTTGGCTCCACATGTGCAATCCACCGTCCACCTCTCTATCCCTCTCTCCAACCTAAATTTACTAAGCCCGTTTTTCCCCAGGCATCTCCCTCGAACTCCAACTGATTCGGTTGACCCCAACAAGAGCTTGACCTGGGTGGAATCTTCTACACCGCCATAGCCAACCAACTCTTCAGCTTGGAATCTTCTGAATGCCAAATATACTTCCTGGAAAGCCTTTGTAGCTTCCATCTTTAGGTCTGATACAGTAGCATTCACCGGTAACACTACTAATTCTGCCGGTGGATCTGGGGCAATTTCTTCATGTTGATCCACAAGCTCCAACTGGCATGAGAGGCAAACTGCAACTCCATTCCCGCTTGATAGCTTCTCAAGCTTGTAATCTTTCACAAATTGCTTGCAGTCAAGGAGCTTCTCAGCTGAGCTAATGGCAAGATTTCTTATCAGATCAGGTGCGCAGCTCAACATGGTTTGAGGGTGGAGCATGGATTCATACAAGAATTTAAGATCCTGCTTAAGAACTTCCTCAGACGGGGGACAGTTAGCAACACAAGAATCATTGCAAGTGGTGCTTATGGGAGCATTTTGAGGCTCAAGTCTGTAATAGATCAAAACTACAAATTAGAGTATGTACAGTAAGAACTGCCTTTTGGACAAATAAATGGAAGGGATAATAATAATCCTATGGTTAATAAATTGTTCAGAGACTGAAAAATCTGATGGCTATATAATATTCAGGCACAAAAATACAAAATTGTGCCAGCCAAAGACATGTTTGTGTGAATTAGTAAGGATTTACCTATACTCAAGAGCACCTGAATCAGGATTGTTTCTTGCATTAACAACCATTCCTTCTGCTGCCAATTTCCCACCAAGTTCCATGAGGCAATGATCAAGGAGTGCTGGAGGAGCCACCCTGCAGACAGCTCCCCTAAGAGCACGGAAACTTACCCAGTTGGACCCAGATACTGCCCGAAGCACTCTAAACATGGCCTCTTCAACGCGTCCAACATCAGTTCTACTCCATGACAAAACCTCTGAAGAAGTACGTGGTTTCTTGGAGGTAGCATCCCAAACCCTAGGGGAAGACTTATGGGCATCATGGATTAACTTCATCAGAAAACAAAAGAGGTCCTTAATATTTACAAGCTCACACTTTGATAAAGACTGGTAAAATGAGATTATGTCTTGCAGTCGAGTTCTGGGTTTCAATCCTTGTGGCAGAAAGATGGATAATGGAATGCTAGAAAGAGTTTCAACAGCTGATTTATAGGCATCCAATGTCAGGGCAAAACTACCGGCACCAAATTCATAACCCCAATCCCCATACCATGGACGACCTTTGGTAATGGCATGAAGTAGCCGGTACTCCAACCCATACTTTTTTGACACATCCATCACGCTGACCTTCCTGCTTGTATGAAATGATGCAAAACAGTAAGACAATAACTCAATACCATGACTAAGTTCAATCATATGGCTAAATGCATCAAGTAATACGCAAACTGATCAACTGTGTTAAACAAGATACAGAACAAAAAATGTACTGATCATAATTTTATCTGAGAAGAAATTTAATTGCAAAGCCCTTAAATAGGACAGACCTATACAGCAAACTATCAGCACCAAATGACATGCCCAATCATTTTCTTTTTTGGCCAGAAAAAGAATTTACACAAGCCCAATCAAATATCTCCAAATTACTTACAAGGTATTGATATAAATTTGTAGTGTTTGACGACTAATACCAAGATAATATAAAATATGATAATAATACCAATCGTAACTTTCTTTCTTTTTTTTTTTGGGTTTTTGGAAAGGGAAGGGAGGTGTTGGGTCATAGATAAGATTTAATAAAATCATCTAACTCAGCATATGTATATTGCAAAAACTACATAAACATTGTCTAATTAGTTGCATTATTTGCAGACTTATACAAAGTGAAGATAGAAACAACATAAGCAATAAATTGAAGAATACGATTAGCTAGACAAGGAGAGTGGTCATTCTTGGACATATAGGATCAAATTTGTAAGGAAACAAGCACTAAGATTTCTGACCTGACAGCAAGGGTTTTACATAGTCTATCCCAGAAGTCCATGATATGACATCCTAAAAGAACTCTCGAACCCCCTTCCCTGCCATTGACCCTAAGAAGGTGGCCATAACCATTAGAATGGATTACACCATGTAAAAGATGACTGGTGTCCTCCAATTGGTGATACACCCAATCCTCAACATCATCTGTAGTTGTCACATGGCTGCATGACTTGCACCTGAAAAATTTGCCATGGTTTTTAGTTGAGACAAATGCTAATCCTAGTTGAGACAAACAAATGTAAGGAGAAAACAATGAGTTAGACCTTAATTCTGACAAATGCAGGATATCTCCACAGCGCACACATGGTTTATGGTAGCCACCAATGGAATTACCATCAGCCTTTATGATAAAGTGGTAGCGTTTTGAACATACTGGATGGCCGCTCCACCCTAAACATTCATCAACAAAACATTATTATTATATAATAAATAAATAAAATAGTTTACCAAAACTTGAATCACTAAAAATTCCATTTATTTGGTAATAATAACGCAATGATAAATAAAGTCATCAGGCTGGATTACGGTCTAGGCTCTATGAGTTTATAAAACTAGGCAACATTTTCAAACTAAAAGGAAAGTTCCTTTTCCATTTGTTTCCACTTCCCACACAAACAAATACAAGCATAGAGATCCAACGTTAATCCTAATTTCCTACTATATTCCTAAGTTGTCTAGATGATTCTCAAAAACAAACCTTACTAAATATTTGCCATAACCCAAAAAAGGGAAGAATTTTGCTTAAAATGTCTATAAATAAAAATATAAAAAAGAAGTGGATAATGACCTGTCAAAAGACAATTGGATAAGCATGAAAGAGAAGCTTAGGAAGCGCAGATGAGATGGGATGTATGTGTGTTGATTGGTATTATTTATTTAAGGATTTTCCACACTAGAGTAGGTAAAGTAAGAAGAATTAAGATGGGTATTATGGTAAAATAACAATAAAAAAGATCAATGACAGCTGTCTTGCAGCGCCTAAATGATGGTGTCCGGTAAACATCAAAACCCACCAATCAAACACACGTGCCCCCCACCACTCACAGATATATAATATTTTTAATTTATTAATAATTAATAATATCAATTCAATCCAAAATCAAAATATCAAATAAACTACTCGTTTCATTTTTTCACCCGAGATATTCGCAGCTCCCAACTAACACCCAACACCTTATTATTATTATTATTATTTATAATTTGTCTTCTTACGACTTAGATGATGTCCCATTTCATTAGATTTATATTAGAGATTATCTATCTCCTTGTTAATTTTCCCAATTTCGAATATATAAAAAATAATACTAACAAAATGATTTTTATTTTTAGTATTATTTAGCTCATTTATTTAGGATTGCTATTTCCCCGCCATATGCGAAAACTGCAACCGGCGAGGCAACCGACAAAAAAGGGAAACCCGGAGAAAGATCCTAGAGATGCGTGTAAGACACAGAATCGGTCAATGACTCGGTCCGGGTCCACTTACCAACGACTCGGCACTGGTCGCAGTAGATGGATCTAGATCTAGCGACGTCCTCCTCCACCACGTCTAGACAGACCACAGCGGAGGAGGAATCAGAGCTGTCCGTCGCGTCACCGACTCTGAAGACGATCTGCCAAGCCATCAGGTGAGGGAAAAGCGACGATAGAGGCGGCATGAGCGCGTGATTCGTCAAAAACGACCTGATATTGGCACGAAACGGCGTGGAAACGCTAGATCCAGAGGCAGAGGAAGGGAAGGTGAGGAAGTCGTAGAGATCGGCTGTTACTCTCCTCTTCATCCTCTTCATGGACATGCCATTGACGACCATAGTGGAGGTGGTGGCGCGTGAATCAGATTCAGAGCGCGTGAGATGAGATTTGATGGAGAGAATGATTGGATCGGATGGGGTGAGGAGGATTTTGGCTGTAAAAAGAAAAAAGATAGTAAGAGAGCGAGGAAGAAGAAAGAAGAAAAAACGAGGAACAAGAGAGGGAAAAGAGGAAGGGGTTTGGTTGTTTAGCGGTTAGTGCTGGGATGAGGGAGAGAGCAGCTGTGGGTTTTTTGATCATCAATCAATCAATCAAAAAATATAATATAATATATGATCTGATATGATATGGATATTATTTCTCGAGAAGAGTTTTTATTTAAGTCGGTTTTATTTAAGTGGATGGAGGGGAGGGGACCCCTAGACTACAATACGACTCTTATAACGCATACCGTGCGCTCTATATTAATCCTGTCCGTCAGATTGATGAAGCGGTGAGATCTGCCTGCAAACAACAATGAATTTGTTTTGGAAGAATCACTAAATAGGGCAAAGGAACAAGAAAATTTAATATTTGCACTAGATTTGTTAATGACTGTCATTTGTTTAAAGTCCGAAGATTCCATCAATATTTGAAAGGATTAAGATAAAAATATGAATTTATATCTGATGACTGTTAATGTATAGTTTTAGTTTTATAGATTGACAATGTATCATATGATGTTATAAGTTTAAAGTTTTAGTGTTTAAAATTGTTTTTTAATAAAGTGTCACCGTAAGATTCATTGTCGGTGTATAAAATTATATATTGACGATGCATCAATACAAACCCTACAAATATTATGATTAAAAAATGAGTTAGGGCAAAAATAGAGTCATTTAAAAAAACAAGTCGGATTTTGATTTTCACATTCAAAAAACAAATCGGACTTCCGTTTTCTTTTTTAATTATATATTATTTATATATATATATTGTTTAAGATATATTATATAAATATATAATATATAATATTATAGTAAATATTAAAAAACATGTTAAGATATTTATTTTTAAAATTTAATAAAAAAATAAACTTATTAAATATTAAATAAAAAATATTTTATTTTTATTTTTTATAAAAAATAATATAGGTGAATTTGGATTGGTTGAGCTATCCATTTAGATTTGAGTAAAATTTGTAATCCGAATTATCAAATTAAATTGTATTTAAATAAATAAATATTATATTGATATTATATCTAGATTCGACCCTAAATGAATTCAGTTTGTTCTTCTACACAGTTTGTTCTTCTACACCTCTAATTCTCACTAATAACTTGAATGTATATTTAATATTTATTAAAGAATAAATAAAATCTTGATTAGTGATTAAGAAAAGAAGAAAAATAGAAACTCATGTTTTGACTTTGTTTTAAATTTTCATTTTTTTTAAGAGAGAAAATGGAGAGACAAAACACGACAAGAAAGTGGTAGACCCAGTATCTAGCTTCGGCCAACATAATTCGATGGTCACACTCTTACAATAAGGACATAGTCAAATTCATTTTTAAGTTATAAAAATTAAAAAATTAAAAAAAAAAATCAAATTAACTTTAATATGTGTACATGTATTTGTTGCATATCATGGCTTATATTTTTGTGTATAAAATGAAATATGTATTTAATATGTAGGTTGTCGTAACTAGTTACATGGTGTATAATTTTATATACAATTGATATCATAGTTGAATGAAAAATTAGTCTTATTAAACACCCACTTGAATAGGAAGAAAATTGGTTGATGTTGTGTTTGGTATACAATCTCACGTAGAACAAAGTATAGCCTTTGCTTGTAGTATATATAAGCTAGTGTTCCATGTTGGGTTGAGCCAGAAGAGACACCCAAATTTTGTGGTGGGTGAGGACCTACACAAACTAGGTTAGACAACACGTGCGGTTGGGCTTAGGTTGGGTTGGACCGGACTTGGGCTTGGGCTTGGGTCAACAATTATCTTTTTGCTACCCAGCCCAACTTTTCAACTAGCTTTTTATGTCCGAATAATTCCTGTCTATTCGGTCTAGGATCGAACCGATTCGTGGGTTCGGTTTGAACTAAATCGTTCGGTGTCTGTTCCAACATGATTGTCTGCTGTCTGTTCAAACAGGTTTGACTGCTTCGAACAGTCCTCTGTATTTTTATAAATACTGGAGTCCTGTGTCTGTTTTAATTACTCAAAAATTATTCTGTCTTCTGAGAGAGACTTAGCATTTTCCTGGTTCGTAGTGTTGCATTTTCAAGTGTGCTCTCATCTGCAATGATTATCGAGGAGGTCTGAGAGACGATTTGCATCAAACTGTAAGCACATTTTAAATAGAAAAAATTCGTCTTAAGATCGGAGGTTCTACCTTGACTCGATTATGTTTCTTTTCTGATCAAGTCAATATAAATATTTGTTTTTGTAAGTTCATATATATAATAAAATTCGTTTCTGTAATTTTTTTTTTTATATATACTGTTTATATATATATATATATATGTTTTTTATTATACAATAATGTTATACTCTCTAAATTATAGACAACATTTTTAAGACGGATTTTTCATGTTATAACTTACTGTTTGTTAGCATTGCTATATATATATATATATATATATATATATGTTATAACTTTTAAACAATAGTGTTATGTAAGTGTAATATCTATATATATATATATCTAGTGCACTGGTGATACTTACTTTTATGTAATATAATATAATATAATATTTCTAGCTCCTATCTAAGATAAATAGGGGTCATTTGGACATTTCAAATTATTTAAGTAATTATTAAGTTTCTGATATATGTTATTCTTATATCTCATGGGTTCTTCTTAAGCACTTTTTGGAAATAAGTAAATTGTTTAATGGATTTTTTTTTTATATATAAATATATTTAAAGGAGTTATTATTTACGGTGGAGTAAATTGTTATAATGGGATTGCTTTTTATACTTTATATTAAATAGGAGTCTTTAAGAATAATTTGTCATATGTATATGATAAAGAATATTAAAAATTAATTAAAATATTTTTAAAAATTAATTTTAAAGTCTGCGCTTTTAAATCAAAAAAAACAAAGAAGCGGATTCGGGAGTCGGTTACGTGCAGAGAAGGATTAGTACCCCCACAACACCCGTATAAAACGGTACCTTATTAATCGTGTGTTATCTTAAGTCTCGGTAAAAGTCAGTTTTAGATTTGGCATTTTAAAATAATTCCCAATTTAAAGAAAAATAATTTCATTTTTAATTGAAAATGATCCGAAATTTATTAACTCAAAATTTTCCTATATTCTCCAGCAAACCCGGTAATATATAGATTTTTTTATTTATTTGAAAAATCTCCGAATCATTTTCATTTTTGAAAGAAAGATATTCCTTTATTAATAATAATTGATGATATCCTCCCCAGCAAACCCGGTAGAGAACTCATGAATTATTTTAACTCGAGAATATCTTTATTTTTAAAAAAAAAAACATGATCTTTATTAAAATCATTAAAAAGATGGTTATAGATATGTAAATTATTACTAATGACATGGCAAAAGATGGCACCATAAAATATAGATGACATGGCACTATTTAAATGACATGGCATAATTTAAATGACATGGCAATAGAATTAATAACATGATATGATAAGAAACATAAAATAACATTAAAATAAAATATGCATAAAAATGAAAAAGGCAATGCATGAACATAATAAATCTTAGATGATATGGTAAAATAATTAATGATTAAGCAAGAAGCATAGAATAACATAGAATATCTATAACCATATAACAACCATTATAACACCATGAAATCTAAATCAAAGCAATGACATCACTATAGAATATTCATAGCAAAAATTATATATCATAGAATATGCATGAACATAGAAAATGCAATGCATGAAAGTGTATTTTTTCTTTTAAATAAGGACATCTATATACCTAAAAAGATATCCGACTATCTTAGGAAAAGACTTAAATCAGATTTTCTAAATCAAAAATACTTTGTGATTGGATTAAAAAACAATTTGAAAATTTTTGGATGAAAATGGCAATATCGCTCAAACTCTCCTTTAAAAAGACTCTATTTTCCAAATTTTGAAAACCCGATTTGACCACCCTTGACATCCGACTTTTATAAAGTCAAATTTTATGATTAAAATGACTTAGAAATAAACCTAAGACAGTAGCTAACGTCCCAAATCAGCCCCCTCTTAATATTTTAAACAAAACAAAAAATTATTAATTCTCAAAAACAAATCTGACTCCTCTGACCAGTTTTGAAACTTGATTGTTTTACCCATCTAAAAAATTTCAAAACAATCTAAAAAATTATGGGAGACTTAGAACATGTCGACCTCAATGGGAAAAAATAAGCTTAATTTTTGGAGTATGGAAACTATGACCGAATTCACCAAAATAACAAGTTATCAATTCTAAAAAAACAACTCTAACTCTCACTCTCACAGGTAGTATTGAAAACCTATTTTTTTGTCCTTTTAGAAAATTTCAAAAAAATCTGTAAAAATTAGGTAAACCTAGGACATATTTATCTGTATGAAAAAAAATCAGCTTAATTTTTGGAGCATGGGAACCAAGATCGAAATTTTACCAAAGTCAGAACAGTGAGTCAAAAACTGCTTTGTCAAAATCCATTTTTCCAGCCATGATAAAAAATAATCTAAAACTCATGAGTTAAATATCATGGCATCCCTCAAATGACTACTGGATGTAGTTAAAAAATCAATTTATTTTGACAAAGGATGAGTAGTAAAAAAAATCACAAAGTCAGAATACCCAATCTAGACTATTAATTTTCCATAAGCATGTTCAAGAGAGCTTGGCTTTGAGCCATTAATTGGCTTAAGTCAAAAAATCAAGTGGGGATGAAATTAAATGCATGAATAAACAAGTTAAATGCATGACCTAATGCCTAAATGACATAGAAAATATGCATGGCATAAAAGATGACCTAATGCCTAATATGACATGAAAATGTACATGCATAAATGATGACCTAATGCCTAATATGACATGGAAATATGCATGGCAATATAATGATGACCTAATGCCTAATATGACATGGAAATATGCATGGCGATATAATATGACCTAAGGCCTAATATAACATGAAAATATGCATGGCAATATAAGATGACCTAATGCCTAATATGACATGGAAATATGTATGGAAGCAACATGAAAACATGGTAACCGAATGAACATGATGAGAATGCAAAAATATGGCAAAGCAAATACACAAACATATGGCATGGCAATAATGCAAAGCATGAATGAAAGCATGGTAGCCAAATAATCATGATGAAATGCAAAGGTATGGCAAAGCAAATACACAAAGCATGAATGAAAGCATGGCAGTTGAATATTCATAATGAAAATGCAAAGATATGGCAAAGCAAATGCACAAACATATGGCATGGCAATAATGCAAAGCATAAAAGACTTGATATAATAAAAATAGAAAATTAATGTTAGTAAATAAAGAAAGTAAACATAAAAATGAATGATAAAAACAGAAAATTAAGAGTAAGTAAGTAAAGAAAATAGAAATGAGCTCCATATTTTGATTATTTTAGAAAGCTAAAATCAAACTAACCTACCACAATCAATGTAGAAATAAAATCAAACATAAGATGATCAGACGCAAGGGAAGCATTCGGCCATAGTAAAAAATGTTGTAAAAAATGTTTTTGATATCTTTGAGGAAAACAAAAGATAGGAACCTTAAAAGAAAGCTTTCAAAACCTTTATTTCATAAGAAAAGAACAAGAAATCACATGAAAAATAAGAAAATCAACATAGAAAAGGAAAGAAAAATGCAAGAGATTGGTGCCAAAGGCTACCTTTCAAAGCTATCTTTCAAGCTTGCTTCTCTTCAAAAAATTTCTTTTCTATTCTACCACTTTAGCTATTGCTCGTGCATGAAATAAATCAGCCAAAAAGCCTCCCAAAAATCTGAAAACCTCCTCCTATTTATAGGCTTGGCCGAATGGAAGGATGTTGTAAGAATGTTGTCATCTTTTTTTTATTATTATTATTTAGCAAGATCCAAGGGCTACTAATCAAAGATAATAAAAATGTGAATTTGCAACCAAAGGATGAAGTGATCAGCCCCTAACAATAATGAGCTGGCTAAAAATCCTAACAGGAATGTGCTCATTTTTTCTCTTCATCACCTTGGTCACTTGGCATGATCACAAGGACTCAATCAAATAAAAATGTCACCTTGCTATCAAATTTTGGCCATTGGATGAAATGATCAACCAATCATTCCCTTCTTTATGGGCTGGCCGAATGGCCTTGAAGTTTCCAGCAGCTTCCTTACTTTTTAAATTGTAAAATGATCCTTTTCGGTTTCTTCGATAAAATTGCACTTTAGCCCTTAAACTTAATTAAATTGCAAACGGACCCCAAATCCAGATTTTCTTTTTCCAATCATTCCATATAAGTGTAAAATTCGGTTATGGAGATTTTCATAACTTTTGGAACTCGTTTTCTATTTTTCCCGGATTTTTCCGTAAAAGTGCGGATTATGCCACCCCGAATTTTGCCTTTTTTCAAATCAGCTCCGATTTGAGATTTTTCTTTTTCCAATATCTCCTAATCAATATAAAACTCAGTTCTAGAAGTTTTCATAATTTTTCGAGCTCGTTTCCTATTTTTCTCGGATTTTTCTTTAAAAGTTTCGGTTTGGTGCCTCTCGAATTTAGCCATTTTTCAAATGAGTTCCGATTCCGGATTTTTCTTCACCAATAACTTTCAAATGACATAAAACTCAGATCTGGAGGTTTTCATAATTTTTTGATCTCGTTTCCTATTTTTCTCGAATTTTCCAAGATTACCCTTTAACCACCGAAACCTCGGTTTTACTCAAAAGGGGTCAAATTTCTAGATTTTCTTTTTCCATTGCCTTTGTTATATATTGAATTGGAGTTGGTCTGAAAATGCCCAATTTTTACGATCAAATTCCCCTCTGATTTGATTTTTCCCCTTTTTCCAATATCGAGAATTTCCTCGTTTTTCTGTTTTTCCTCCAACCGGCTCTCTTCTTGGGATTTACTTCAAACTGAGCCTTGGGCTATCTTTGTTTACTCACTCTTCATCAATTAGGGGCTTCAATTTTACCGAATCGGGCCATATTTGCAGTT
This sequence comes from Fremontodendron californicum, assembly GCA_030761205.1. Taxonomy (NCBI): domain Eukaryota; kingdom Viridiplantae; phylum Streptophyta; class Magnoliopsida; order Malvales; family Malvaceae; genus Fremontodendron; species Fremontodendron californicum. Next base: position 11,419,949 of record JAULJL010000037.1, read on the forward strand.
TTCCCCAATTTTGCAAAATTCACCCTTTTTAACCAAAACCCCTAATTTTCGATTTTCCTTTCAAATTGACTCTTCCTTTGGTTCTTCTTCCAATTGGCCTTTCCAATAACCGTAGACATTAATTATATTCCATTTGGAACTTCTAATTTCAACCAATTTGATCGTTTAAGCATTTTTCTCTAAATTTACCGAATTAGGGTTTTCTTTTCACTGAATTTCCATAACCCATCTTCCGAACTCTATATACCTCATTGTAGACCTCGGATTATCAAAATTCTTTCACCGTTGTTAAATTCAACTTCCAATATTGATTTTGACTAAGGGTTGACTTTTTTAGTGGTTGACTTTTCGGGGTTGACTTTTTTTGGGTTGACTTTTCATGCTGACCTCCTAAACAAAGTCTTGGAGTACCATCTGCAGGATGAGAAGAGATTTTCTGCATTCTAAAAAAGCACAAGGAAGAATATACCTGGTTTAGGGGTCCGGGCAAAATTAGGTGTCTACTGTTGCCCCTCTTTGGCTATTGCTGAGAATCAGGAATCAAGCAAAGATAAATAGACAATAATTTTGTCCGGTTAGTGAAATCACATGTGAAGAAAAGGAAAGAGAGCTTGCTTTATTCCATTTTTTCTTTGAAAAAGCTGTAAATAAAAGATTTTGTCCTTAAATTGAGTTCCTTGACTAATCAAGGCTCGACCCGTCTTAAGGAAACGAGTTCGATTTGCAAGAGAAGAAAATACCTCGACGGTGGTCTCGGGGCCTTATCCTATCTTGGTGAAGTCTTACTCGCGAAACCCAAAATTAAAAAGACCTGGGCGAACCCATAGATAGAAAAGTTATCTAGGCGAAACCCTAGATAATTTTCAAATGAGATGACTTGGGTGCAACCAGAAGTCAAAAAGTTATCTAGGCGAAACAGTAGATAATTTTCAAATGAGATGACTTGAGCGAAACCAGAAGTCGAAAAGTTATCTAGGCGAAACCATAGATAATATTCAAAGTGATGACTTGGGCGAAACCAGAAGTCGAAAAGTTATCTAGGCGAAACCATAGATAATTTTCAAAGAGATGACTTGGGCAAAACCAGAAGTCGAAAAGTTATCGAGGCGAAACCATAGATGATTTTCAAATGAGATGACTTGGGTGAAACCAGAAGTCGAAAAAGATCTGGAAGAAGCCAAAAATTGAAATGACTTGGGCGAAACAGAAAGTCGAGAAAGATCTGATGAAGCCAGAAATTTGAATGTCTTAGGTGAAACAGAAGGTCGAGAAAGATCTGGATGAAGCCAGAAATTAGAATGTCTTAGTGTCAGCTGTGTTGGGTTTAAACAGAAAATACCTCGATAGTGATCTCGGGACTCGACTCATTTAAGAAGCAGAACGAGTTCGGTTTAAAAACAAAAGGAATGCCTTAACAACGATCCTGGGTTCGACTCATTTAGAAAACAAGTTCGATTTGAAAACAAAAGGAAAATACCTCGACGGTGGTCTTGGGACTCAACTCATTTGAGAAACAGAATAAGTTCGATTTGACAACAAAATACCTCGACAGTGGTCTCGGGGTTCGACTCATTTGAGGAAAACAAGTTTCATTTGAAAACAAAATACCTCGACGGTGGTCTCGGTGCTCGACTCATTTGAGAAGCAAAACGAGTATGATTTTAAAACAAAATTCCTCGACGGTGGTCTCGGGGTTCGACTCATTTAGAAAACAAGTTCGATTTGAAAACAAAATACCTCAACGGTGGTCTCGGGGCTCGACTCATTTGGGAAGTAGAAGGAGTTCGATTTGGGGAAGCAAAATTTCCATGATTCCTGCAATGTTAGGCTAATGCAGTGATAAAAATGACATGTTTTGCAAATGCTTGTAGGATGTATGTTCCCTAAGGATGAATGCAATCAAATGATTGGGTCATGATTTCTAATCCATGATTTCTTTGAGGTTCACGAACTGTCTGACTTCATGACGGAGTCTTCAACTTTTCACTGATGCCCCCCCACTTTAGGAGCCTTCAATCAAGATAAAATGTCAAAAAGTCTCAGTTTATGACTTCGCTGAAATTCACAAATTTTTTGACTTTATGACAGAATCTTCATCACATTCATTGTTTACCTTTACTTGGTGAATTTTTCCATCATGATGTGCTGTAGTGTTTCCAAATTTTAGTGCTTTCCAAACCTCTTCTAAAATTTAAATCTACTTCTTAGTAATACACTGAAATCCTTTTGTTTAAATATTTTTATGTTTACTAAACATCATTCAATTTAATAACAATCAAAATGCATTACAAAATGTAAGAAAGAAGGTATGAAACAACCAAATGTCATAAAAAGGGATAACAAAATGACAAAGATGAATATCAAGGATACAGGAAACAAATGTAGAGTTGTAGGTTGTAGATGCCCCAGATGCAAAATATCTTGGACCCTTCTTTCTTCAATTCATCTGAAATTTCTCTTAAATGAGCAATTTATTTGGGTAATCTTTCGGCTTCCGTAGTTGTGTCAAATAGAGTTTTTCCCTTTTCTTATGATTTTTTGATACTTTCTCCCCCTTTACACAGAGCATTGATTCAATCCTTAATCAGTACTTGAGCCGCCCTTTGCGGATTTTCAACCCAAGTGTCCCTTATTCGATATTAAGTCGCCCTTTTGCCAGTTTTCGACTAAAACCTCTCCTTTTACATCTTTTTTTTTTATATGTTCTATCATGCATTTGAGAATTCTAAATGCTTTCAAGGTAAAAATGTCAATTCAAAAGATGGGATAAATTCTGAAAAAAAAAACCCTTCAAATTAAATATCAATGCTTGATCAAAATGGACTTTTAAAAGCACGTAATGTAGGCCAAGGTTCGGGTTTAGAAAGAAAGGGTAAATAGGCCCAAAATATGTTGAAGGGTGATTGGGTCAAGGATCATTTCATGAGAAGGATTCGTTCTTGAAACATTCGTCATTTTTGGACTTTCCTTTTTTTTTTTTGGAATCTATTTCTTTCATTCTTGGTCTTCGTTTGCCATTCTTTGATCTCACACTTTTTTTATGTCTCTTCTCGCCATGATTTTGGGGAGGTTATTTTTCCTCGCATCTGCCTTCCAGTGTAGAGGGTGATCCTTGATCAAGGTTCAAAGAAAGAAAGAATTCCTAAGGCTCAAAGGGGTGACTAAGGATAATTTCTTCTTAATGAAAAGAGTATGAAAGATGGCCATTCATCATATCAAGCATGAATATTCTCATTGAAAAGCAATCCTTATGGGAAATAGATATATAGAATTTTCATTTTTACACTTGGAATCATTCGAATTTTCATGTGCACAGTATCACACTTTTCTTTTCTTTTTTCTTTTTCTTTTTTTTTTCTTCAAGCATAGTACTTCTTCAATTCGTCAGCATTCATGGGATTTCTCAAGTTATCCCCATCCATCCGAGTCAGAATCAGTGCTCCTCCAGAAAAAGCTCTCTTTACCACGTAGGGCCCTTCCCAATTTGGAGCCCATTTCCCTCGTGGATCCTTCACTATAGGGAGAACTTTTCTTATTACCAACTCTCCTTCTCGGAACTGCCTAAGACAAACCTTCTTGTTGTGGGCTCGAATCATCCTTTTCTGATACATCTGCCCATGGCAAATTGCTTTCATATTTTTCTCTTCGATAAGATTCAACTGTTCGTAGCGAGCTCTAACCCACTCTGTCTCTTCTAAACCAACCTCCATCAAAACACGAAGGGAAGGGATTTCAACCTCAATAGATAGCATTGCCTCCATTCCATATACCAAAGAAAATGGTGTGGCACCCGTAGATATGCGAACTGAGGTACGGTATGCGTGAAGAGCAAAAGGCAAGATCTCATGCCAATCTTTGTAAACATTGGTCATCTTTTTAACAATCTTCTTGATGTTCTTATTGGCTGCTTCTACTGCCCCATTCATTTTTGGACGATAAGGTGCCGAATTATGATGCGTGATCTTGAACTGAGTATACACTTCTCTCATCATCTTATTGTTCAGATTGAGAGCATTATCTGAAATTATTCTCTCTGGCAATCTATACCGGCATATGATTTCCTTCTTGACGAATCTGCATACCACTAACTTCGTTACATTAGCATAAGAAGCAGCTTCCACCCACTTTGTGAAGTAGGATGGATCGGTGTCCATTTGAAGTTTTCGGTCCATATCAAAAATGGCCATGGTGCAGTCATGACATGCAATGGTGATGGAGGCACATGAATCTTATATGCATATATCTGACATTTATGGCACTTCCGTGAATAACTAATGCAATCTCCTTCCATTGTCAGCCAATAATATCCTGCCCTCATAATCTGTTTAGCTAGCATGTGACCATTGGCATGAGTGCCACATATCCTTTCATGGACTTCTTCAATGATCCTCCGAGCTTCGGCAGACCCGACACACCTCAATAGAACCTGGTCTTTCCCTTTATTATAGAAAATCTCACCATCTAGGACAAAACCCATTGCCAATCTTCTCAGAGTCCTCTTATCATTTTTTGTTGCTTGTTCAGGATACCGTTGACTCTTGATGTATTGTAAGATGTGGTAATACCAAGAGAGGCCATCCGCTTCTTCTTCGATACTCATGCAGTGGGCAGGAGACTCGTATATGCTCATCTTTATTGGCACAACTTCGGCCCCTTCATTTACTTTAAACATTGATGATAAAGTGGCTAAAGCATCCGCCATTCAGTTTTCTTCTCGGGGGAAGTAGTTGAAACTCACTTCTTTGAATTCCTCTATCAGACTCAGAATGAGCTCTCGGTATCGAATTAACTTTGCATCTCGGGTTTCCCATTTTCCCCGTAGTTGGTATATCACCAGGGCTGAATCTCCGAAAACTTCCAGTGTTCTGATCTTTCTATCTACGACAGCACGAAAGCCTATAGTACACACCTCATATTCAACGGTATTGTTTGTACAATCAAAATCCAATCTAGTAGTGAAAGGATAATAATCTTCTTCTTGGGATATGAGCACTGCGCCGATCCCGTGTCCCATGGCATTAGATGCACCATCAAAGTACATTTTCCATATTTTCTTCTTAAGGGGAGTCCCATCTTCTTGCGAGACACACATCAAGTCTTCATCAGGGAAACCAAAGTTCAAAAACTCATCATTTTCAACTACTCGACTCGCTAAGAACTCGGCTACTGCGCTGCCCTTTATAGCTTTCTGACTTACATACACAATGTCGTACTCTGACAACAAAACTTGCTATCTTGCCGTTCTTCCTGACAGGGAAGATGCTTCCAACATATACTTGATGGGATCTAGCTTGGCAATCAACCACGTCGTGTGGTACAACATGTATTGTCTGAGCCTTCAAACTGTCTAAGCTAAGGCACAATAAAGCTTTTCTACTGATGAATAGTTCAGCTTATACTCTATGAACTTCTTGCTAAGGTAATAAATTGCTTGTTCTTTCTTCCCTATTTCATCATGCTGCCCCAATACACAACCTATAGATCTCTCAAATACTGATAAATAAAGTATCATTGGTTTCTCTGGAACAAGCAGCATTAGCACTGGTGGGTTGCATAGATAGTGCTTAACTTTATCAAAGGCGATCTGACACCCTTCATCCCATTCTCCCGGATCACGCTTCTGAAGTAGCTTAAAAAGTTACCATGGCTCTCTAGTATGTTGCCCCGACATTTTTCAATCCAAATGGCATTACCTTATAGCAAAATATTCCCCATATAGTCACAAACGTGGTTTTCTCCATATCTTCAGGTGCCATCTTAATCTGATTGTACCCTGAGAATCCATCCATGAAGAAAAACAAAGAGCTTTTTGCCGTATTATCCACCAAGGTATCAATGTGAGGTAAAGGGAAATTATCTTTAATACTGGCCTTATTCAGATCCCGGTAATCAACACACATCCGTACTTTGCCATCCTTCTTCGAAACTGGGACAATATTTGCTACCCATTCTGGGTATTTTACCACTTCCAAGAACCAGCGTCGAACTGGTTTTTCACCTATTCTTTTATCTTTAATAGCATGTCAGGCCTCATTCTTCTCAATTTTTGCTGAATTGGCTTGCAATCTGCTCTTAGAGGGAGCTTGTGAACCATAATATCAGGATCCAACCCTAGCATATCTTGGTATGACCATGTAAATACATCGACATATTCTCGGACTAAAGCTATCAATTCACACTTTGTTGACGGTGACACTGAGGTCCCAATTTTGACTTCCTTTATGTTTTCTCCACTTCCTAGGTTTATCATTTCTAGCGGCTCCTTATGAGGCAATACTTGCTTCTCCTCTTGTTCTATTTTTCTTAATAAATTTGGGGGCAGACGATAATCTTCAGCATCTTCGTTGACGTCGAAATCACCTGTATAAATGGGTCTTTCAAAATCTATTTCAGAATTATTGACAGGGCGGTCCTCATATTTCGCATTCGTACACCTGTAAATAGGTGAGGAAGAAACAATATAGGAAGGCATATAGGCAATTAATAATGAAAGAAAATGAAAGAACAAAAATGAAAGAATATGGACACATCAATATGAAGAAAATGCATCGTGATTGTTATTTATTAAATGAAGAGTTTTAAACATAAGCTCATACAGGAAGATTCTTAATGTCCTTGGGCAGGGACAATTAAGATTGTTTCAGAGTAGTACACTAGAGTAGACCTAAAAACTATAGGAAGCTAGGTCGCACTCTAGTTTGTTAATTCATAACCCGGTGGACATGGGCGTACCATCCAACTTGCATTTCTATTTCCCATTCCTTCTTCCCCGACCATGCAAATTACCATTTCTTGCACCTATTCTTCCTTGCTCATGTAGAACTTCTCAAAGGCTTGTTCTATCATCACTAACACATCATTAGAATCCTTCTCCCTAAACTCAAAACCAGCGGAGCGAAGGGTGTGAAGGTTTGGTGGAAAAGTCATGGGCTCCCACTCCATACCCACACCCGAGAGACGGGCCATCCTTCTCTTTCAATTTTTCTCCATTTGTTTCCTCTCTTCGTGAGCTTTTGGGAGATATCTGAGATCGAATTGGTTTCTCTTCCCGGTTACTTCAATTGCTCCGGCCATCCCTTGGAGATATTTCCCTAGTCCCTTTCCTGTTTTGCAGCCTTTCCCTACATCATTCTCACCCCCAACCTGGTATTCTTGGATAGCTTCGGCTCTGGAATTTTATGTCCTTTAGTGATGAACACAGCATTAACGAATTCCAATGACCTGAATGAGCATTCTACAGCATCCTCATTTGGTTCTATGTAGGGGGAGTCAGTGGACGCAGAGCCTATAATGTCTTTCTCTCCCAATACACTGACTAGGCGCCCTTCCATTACAAACTTCAATTTCTGGTGGAGAGATGATGGTACTGCCCCAGCAGAATGGATCAATGGCCTTCCCAATAAACAGTTGTAAGACGGGATAATATCCATAGCTTGGAAATCAACTTTATAGGTCCAGGGACCTATCTCAAGTGGGACCTCAATGGTTCTCATCATTTCCCGTCGGGTGCTATCAAATGCTCTGACTATAGTGTGGTTTAGTAGCATGTAGGACATGTCGACTGGAAGCTTAGACAAGGTCGCCAGGGGCATCACATTCAAAGAAGATCCATTATCCAGGAGTACTCGTGGAAGAATGTATCCCTTGTAGGTAGTCGTGATATGAAGGGCTTTAGTAGATCCTACACCGTTGGGTGGTATTTCATCATAACTGAAGAAAATATGATCATCTGCTGTGATGTTCCCCACCAACCGATCTAACTTCTCCAATGATATGTTGTTGGCCACATATGCTTGATTCAAAATCCTTAGTAGGGCATTTCTATGCGGCTCTTAGTTCAGCAACAGTGAAACGATCGAAATCCTTGCTGGTTGACGGTGCAGTTGTTCTACCACACTGTACTCATTGTGTTTTATAAACTTCAAGAATTCACAAGCCTCTTTCTCATTTACCGGCTCTTTCACCTTGTTAGTCAGGGTTGAATTTTTTCTATTCCCTTTGACTGATCCATCTCTGTATGGATCGGTTCTGCTATTCTCTTACCTTTGTCAAATCCTCCTACCTTTTCCATCGAACTTTGTTCAACGGTTCCGGGGGCATAGCATCTACCACTGCGAGTTAGATGTCCTACACCCATTATATCAATTTCTGTTTGTTGACTTGAAGAGCCCGACGTTACCATACTGCAATCGTATCTCCAAGGTGCGACCTTATTCTCCTTGTATGGGAAAGAAGATGGTAGCTTTATAATCAACTTTGGCGTGGTTTCTTCATAGATAGGGTAGCCTTTTCTTTTGGCTCATCATAGCAGATAACCAAAGGTCTGCCCACCCCATAACCAACTGTATTCTCAGCAGTATCTACCTCTTCCATTATTTCTTCATATAATTGGGCCTCGCTCTCATCTATTATTTGCTGAACCTTGGCTAAAAAACCTTTACACCCCTGTATAGAGTGACCCTCACATCTATGAAACGGATAAAAATCCTCAGTCTTGCTCGCAACCATTTTCAAACTGGCTTCATCTTGAACTAACCCAGTCTTGACCATTTCAAACCACACTTTTATCATTGGCCTCTTCACCTCACTGATATGCCTTTTTACCCTACCAACTTCCCCTGACAAAACCTCATTCACCTTGGCCTCCGTGTGATTGGGCAATGGTTATCCGCAAAATTAGGTTCGTTCTTAGATCTGAACTTTACGACCCCAGTATCAATCAAGCTTTGAACCTTTCTTTTAAAAGCGATGCAGTCCTCGGTCGAATGCCCTTGAATTCTCGCATGATATGCGCAGTTAGCATTTATATTATACCATTTGGGATATGGTGGTTTCAACGGTTGGAGGTATACTGGTGCAACGAGCTGCCCCTGTAACAGTTTAGGGTATAACTCACCATAAGTTGTAGGAATGGGATCAAATTGAGGCTTTTGATTATTCCTTGGTGGTCTTTGGTCATTGTGAATAATATTCTAGGTGTTTGGTACGGTGTTTTAGGGAATGGCTATTTGCGAGGATATGCCTGTGTAAGGAAATGGGTTTTGGCTAAGGTGGTTCACGGCAGTGTAGTAAGGATTATATGCCGGGTAAGGTATATAAGGTGCAGGAGGTGTATAGGGACGGTGGTTATAACTGACTGCATGAGTTTGCCTTTCTTTCTTTTTGGCAGGGATTGTCTTTTTTGGAGTAATAGATTCTCCACCTTTCATCTTTCCACTCTTAATGGCGGCTTCTATCATTTCACCGGATATGACCATATCCGCAAAATCCTTAGTGGCACTACCCACCAACTTGTCATAGTACGGTGTCTTTAAAGTGTTGATGAAAAAAACCGTAGTTTCTTTACTGGTCAAAGGGGGTTGAACCTGAGTGGCCAGATCTCTCCACCTTTGAGAATACTCCTTGAAGCTTTCAGTAGCTTTTTTCTCCATGTTTTGTAAAGTGAAACGATCAGGCACCATATCAGTCACATGCTTGTAGTGTTCCATAAAGGCTCTGGCCAGATCCATCCAAGAACGGATCTTAGTTCGAGTTAACTGATTATAACAACGGGTTGCGAAACCTATTAAGTTGTCTCGGAAGCAGTGATACATAGTTAATACATAGTTAAGTGTGCTGACAGGTTGGTGCTTCCACCATACTTCTCAAAATTTGGTAACTTAAACTTAGGGGGAATTACTAGGCTATGCACCAGACTCATTTCCTTAGCATCCAAGCTACCGAACAGTTCTGCACCTTCCACAGCCCTTAACCTCTCTTCCAATAACTGATACTTTTTCTGTGATTCAGCAAATTCAATCTTCTTTAATTTAGCCATCTTTGCTTTCTCTTTCTCAGCGAGCTCTTCAAAATTTGGAACATCAACAAGATCAGTTGGGTCAACCCCAATATTTTCGAAAGCCTGGTTTTGTGCTTCTACTATCGGTCAAATATAAACAAAAGGTGCTGCCCCTGTCGGAGGTTCATTTCCAGCATTTTGGGATGTTTGGCCATTTAATTGCATGGCTTCAAGTCGGCCCTCTTGATTTACTACCACTCTTCCCTCAACTGAATTCCCAACCGGCCCTTTCTGCCTAAGCATGGCGTTCATTATTTCCATAAGCTTGGCCATATACTCTCTTGATTCTTCCTGGGATTTAGCCAATTGCTCTTGTAGTTCCCTCTAAACCCTTTCCATCCATTCCATACGGGCAGTATGGTCATTTCCATAATTCTGGCCTGAAATCTGGTATTATAACGGTGCTGAAAATCTGGTTCTTTCGGAGGACGCCCAATTTTTACCTTAAGTTTAAAAAACCATGGATTAGAACTTATTGACACATTCTTTATGTTTTATTATAAATGAATGAATAAATGAATGACTAAGTATGAATGAATAATGGACTGAATAAATAAATGACTAAATACATGAATATGAATAAATGTATAAATAAATGAATATATGATGGAATAAAAGAATGACTAAGTATGAATATGAATAAATATATGAATGAATAAATATATAAAGGAATGAATAAAGGAATGATTATGAATATGAATATGAATAAATGTATGAATGAATTTGAGAGTATTGGCCCCGGGATAATTTCAACCAAACGGTCTTCCATTGATTTATGAAATTAAATATATCAAGGATAAAATAACAAGATCATGTTCATAGCAATCCAACAGTTTGCCCATCCATTTTCTTTCTACCCGAGTGCCATTACAATGTGATGGTCCTAAAATGACCTCCTTGGATCTTGGACTTTCCTTCATAGTCCCTCTTTTCTGGATTGCCTTGTTTCTTCAACTTTCAATCTGGCCCGTAATCTTTCATTTTCCAACTGACATCTCAATAGCTCAGCAGAAACAACAGTGTGTGAGCTTTCCCTAGCTTGCTTTCCTTGCTCAAGTTTGTCTGCTCGGGCTTCTTCCTGTTTTACTCTCTCTTTCCAGTAGTCATTCTCTTTTCTGAGGTAGTCGACTTCTTTCTGCCATACCTCGAAAGACTTGATGGTCCCTTCAAATTTTAGCTCGAAACGAAACCTTTTATTTTCCAAGTGTAGTTCCTCGAGATCACCCTTGACAGTGTCCCTTTCTCTATTGACCTTTTCCACTTCCCTTTCCCGAATCGATCCCCTAGTCTTTAAGTTTTTGACCTCTTCTTGGAGTCGGGCAATCTCTTTGCTCATTTTGGCCTTTTTTTTTTTCCAAATTACGACCTTGCAATTTCTAACTCCGATGGCGCTTCCTTTGGTTGTGAATCCGTGAGTTGAACTTCTTCCCTATCAGATGTCAACAATCTATCATTAACCCTCTTTTATCTCCATACCATGTAGTCGGGTGTGACGATGTCAGCATATCGAGCCACCTTTCCTTTCATAGAGTACCCCTCATCTCCGTAGGTAAACTCTAATAAACCTAGTCCGTGAGTCGCGGGTGTGAACTATCGAGACTCGACCTGTCTTTGCACCAACAGAGGTGCGTAACTCACGGCTCCCCAAATTCCAAGTAGTGGAACCCCAGGGTTGTTCCCACATTTATATACAATCGACATAGGAACCATCCACGGAGCTCTCCAAGTTACCATCTCACCCTTAAGATTCCAGAGCATATTGATCCATTACTCTTCATTTCTGTCCTCGGGCCAATCTTTTTTAAGGAACTCACTGATCGGTATTAGGGATTTCATGTATGGTTTGAAAGAACCATCCTCTAGAAGTGACTTTGAATCCAAACATAGAGGAGTTGCACACATCCTTTGAATCTCCCTTTTCCTTCCCTTTTACAAAAATTTAAAGATCGGATAGTTTCTGCTATGATGGCCGGAGATAGGTTGATCTTCTGTTCCAAAATCTCTCGAAGAAATCAAACACGGCCATATCCACATGACCCAATATCTTTAGGAAGATAACTAACCCGTAGATGGCTAAAGCAAATATGTCCCTGGCTTTTTCTCTATCTAAGTGATTCACTATCAATTGTCGGAGAATCTCCCATGTGATACACTCATTTTTTTGCTTCTTATCCACATGACTCTCAACCCATTTTGTATCCATTCTCGTGATCTTAGCCACTTTCTTCTTGAAACTTGCGATTTTCACATCTTTCAAATATACCCGATCTGGACTAGAAAACTCAATACGTAACAATGCTGAGTATTCTTCAATAAATAGGGTCATATCCTCCTTGTTGAAAGTGAAACACCTATAAGCAGGATTCCAGAATTGCATCATGTCTTGAATAAACCCACTACTGACCCTGACCGGTATTAACAGTGCTATGTCTCCAAATTTTTGGGTGAAGGCTCTTTTTTCTGATACATCCCACTGATTCCAAATGTCGGTTAACCCTCAAAGATTATTTTGTCGAAGATCCATCTTTACCTTTTTCGGCAACACTGACACATAACCTTTCCTTAAGCAATCCCCTTCCTCCCTCTGAGCTTTTTCCAATCATGCCCTAACCACTACATGATCCTCTGTTACTAAAATGACCTAGCACTCCATGAAAGTCCTTTAGGTTGAAAACTATCCCGAGGCCAATAAACTTCAAGTGCATGATGGTGTCAATGATGCATGACAAAGAAAGAAAGAAAAAAAAAGAAATAAATTAGTAAGGAAATGGATTCACAAGTATGAAACAAATAACAGTATGCTAATCAAATAATTGTCTCGAAAATATTAATAGAATTTTGCCATTACGATGCCTTTGGGACGAGATAACAAGCTTATTACGGGAGATACGATGTTCGTTCATCATCACCCAATTCGTAAGATCTAAGATATAGAAAGATGGTAAGAGGTTGGAAATGTTCCTCCATGTGTTCTTAACTTCGGGTATCTAACGGAAATCTGGCATGGCTTCGCCTAAGTTCACTATATGAGGTTGAATTCGGTTCTAAAGGCCCCAAATTGTTCCTCACTGTCGTCGGTGAAGGCTAGTAAGACACCCCGATAAAAGCGGGTTCAATTTGTTAGAGTATATTTTCCTAAGCCCATACGGAAGATTATCACGAAGGCTTTAGGTGCTTTATACTCCGAAAGTGTTTCACTAGCCCATAAGGAGGATCATCACAAAGGTGTAGCTACTTTACTTCCACTTAAAAAGGACAGAACCCGGGTAGAGAGTTCATGTTATGCAAATACAAGTGCAGTATGTGTGGAGGAATAAAACAAACTTTTCACCACCTATTCTATAATCCTTATTCTAAATACCCCGATCAGATTAAACAACGTAAAGCATCAGTTAAGGAGAGAACAATTATATGCAACAAAATAACTAGAGAACAATAATAATATGTATGCACATGAGTATGGACATATTTAAAAACATTTTATTATTTTCCAAAATTCTTCTTATTATTGAAAAATATGGGAATTAAAATTAAATACTGAATAAAAACCAACAAAATCGAGACTTTGATAACACACGACTAATTCTAGGCCTAACTCTCTAATTAGTCCGCAGTGGAGTCGTCAAGCTATCGCAACCTAAAAAATAACAAGTCTCATCGCGAGACATTACTCGTTAAGTATGACATTGGGGAAAACAGAGGAAAAGACGACTTAATTTCTCTTGACATAAAATGAGGGTTTGAAAACAACCTCGAAAAAGAAATGGAGTCGCCACCAATCTTTTTTGGCTAGGTGTGATCGGCCACCTATTAAAACCGGTTTTGTAAAATATTTTAAAATTAATTAAAACATTTTTAAAATCAATTTCAAAGTCTGCGCTTTTAAACCAGAGAAATCAAAGAAACGGGTTCGGGAGTGGATAACGTGCTGGGAAAGATTAGCACCCCCTACAATGCCCATATAAAACGGTACCTTATTAATCGTGTGTTATCTCAAGTCTCGATAAAAGTCGATTTTAGATTTGGAATTTTAAAATAATTCCCAATTTAAAGAAAACTAATTCTATTTTTAATTGAAAATGATCCGAATTTATTAACTCATAGTTTTTCTATATTCTCCAGCAAACCCGATAAAATATAGAAAATTTTATTTATTTGGAAAATCTTCGAATCATTTTCATTTTTGAAAGAAAGATATTCCTTTATTAATGATAATTGATGATATCCTCCCCAGCAAACCCGACAGAGAAATCATGAATTATTTTAACTCGAGAATATCTTTATTTAAAAAAAATGATCTTTATTAAAATCATTAAAAAGATGGTTATGAATATGTAAATTATTACTAATGACATGGCTAAAGATAGCATGGTAAAATCTATATGACATGACATAATTTAAATGACATGGCAATAGAATTAATAACATGACATGATAAGAAACATAAAATAACATTAAAATAAAATATGCATGAAAATGAAAAAAGCAATGCATGAACATAATAAATCTTAGATGATATGGCAAAATAATTAATGATTAAGCAAGAAGAATAGAAGAACATAGAATATCTATAATCATATAACAACCAATATAACATCATGAAATCTAAATCAAAGCAATGATATCACTATGGAATATTCATAACAAAAATTATATATCATAGAATATGCATGAACATGGAAAATGCAATGCATGAAAGTGTATTTTTTCCTTTAAATAAGGACATCCTCCGACTACCTTAGGAAAAGACTTACATCAGATTTTCTAAATCAAAAAAATACTTTGTGATTGGATTAAAAAACAATTTGAAAATATTTGGATAAAAATGGCACTATGGTCGAAACTCTCCTTTAAAAATACTCTATTTTCCAAAATTTGAAAACCCGGGTTGACCACCCTTGACACGACTTTTATAAAATCAAATTTTATGATTAAAATGACATAGAAATTAACCTAAGGTAGTAGCTAATATCCTAAATCAACCCCCTCTTCATATCTTAAACAAAACATAAAATTATTAATTTTCAAAAACAAATCTGACTTCTCTGACCAGTTTTGAAACTTGATTTTTTTACCCTTCTAAAAAATTTCAAAACAATCTTAAAAAATTATGGAAGACTTAGAACATGTCGACCTCTATGGGAAAAAATCAGCTTAATTTTTGGAGCATTGGAACTATGACCGAATTCACCAAAATAGCAAGTTATCAATTCTAAAATAACTCTGACTCTCACAAGTAGTATTGAAAACCTATTTTTTTCCCTTTTTAGAAAATTTTAGAAAAATCTGTAAAAATTAGGGTAAACCTAGGACATATTTATCTGCATGAAAAAAAATTAGCTTAATTTTTGGACCATGTGAACCAAGACCGAAATTTTACCAAAATTAGAATAGTGAGTTAAAAACTGCTTTGTCAAAATTCATTTTTTCAGCCATGATAAAAAAATCTAATAATCATGAGAAAAATATCATGGCATCCCTCAAATGACTACTAGATGTAGTTAAAAATCAATTTATTTTGACAAATGATGAGTAGTAAAAAAATCACAAAGTCAGAATACCCAATCTAGACTATTAATTTTCCACAAGCATGCTGAAGAGAGCTTGGCTTTGAGCCATTGATTGGCTTAAGTCAGAAACTCAAGTGGGGATGAAATGAAATGCATGAATACAAAGCAAGTTAAATGCATGAAATGCATGACCTAATGCCTAAATGACATAGAAAATATGCATGGCATAAAAGATGACCTAGTGCCTAATATGACATGAAAATGTACATGCATAATGATGACTTAATGCCTAATATGACATGGAAATATGCATGGCAATATAATGATGACCTAATGCCTAATATGACATGGAAATATGCGTGGCAATATAATATGACCTAAGGCCTAATATAACATGAAAATATGCATGGCAATATAAGATGACCTAATGCCTAATATGACATGGAAATATGCATGGAAGCAATATGAGCACATGGTAACCGAATGAACATGATGAGAATGCAAAAATACGGCAAAGAAAATACACAAACATATGGCATGGCAATAATGCAAAGCATGAATGAAAGCATGGTACCCAAATAATCATGATGAAAATGCAAAGATATGGCAAAGCAAATACACAAAGCATGAATGAAAGCAAGGCTGATAACTCTAGGAAATATAGTTCTTTTGCCACCTTTTATGCTTTTGAATCGACTAAGTCCTTGAGGATTTTATTAGTTTTAGATTTTTTTTTATTTATTTTAATTATCCATTTTATGTTTAAAATAGTTATTTAGATGTTATTTATGTGTTTTTATAGGTCCAAGATGATCTGGAGCTTCGTGGTGCAAAACGATGAAAATCGGTGCAAACCAATAAGCAGGCAGATTCGACCTCCGGAGCTTCTTTCAAAACAAACTTCATCTTAAAGACTTCATTTGATAAAACTCCCTTCTTGAATTTTGAAGATGACTTTCATAACTTTCCAACAGTGTAAGGCTCGTCAAAATCGGACAAGATTTTACTAGTCAAAATAGCTGATGAAGTACAAGAAGATGGCAGGAACCAATTCGGACAAACAGAGGAGAAACACCAAGGACGCAGAATAGGTGGCGCCGCAGTGCCAAATCTGGTGCCACGGTGCCGGGAGGTCGTGAATAGTACTTCAAAAATGTAAAAAAATACAAAACTTACCTGTTTTGCTTGGGAGCGAAGTTTCGAACTCCAGGAGGCCTTGGATACTTTAAATATGACTCTTTTAGGTCAGAATAAAGAGAATTGGATACCTAGAAACCTAATTCTCTCTCAAGAAGATAGTTGCCATCAAATTCTCTCAAGAAGATTTAAAGATTTGAAGATTCAAGATTCAAGAACTGACAACTCTTAGTTCTCTCTTTTCTCTTCTTTATTTTTCTTGTGTTGTTGATGATGGTGAAACTATTTGATTACTTGTTTTCATTAATTATCATGAACTAAATCTCTTTTATTAGGATTTCAATGGAACTCAACACATAGTTTGAATTTACTTTCTCTCTCTAGCTTGATTTAATGGTTTGTTGAGTTGTTTGTTCATTCTTGTTCTTATTGCTTCTAATTGATTGGCCACTAATTAGATTGATTTGTTAACCTAAATACAACTAGAATAGGGAGTTTAGTGTTAGACATAGATTGAATGACACATGTTTCATATTCATTTATTAGGATGAATTCATCTGCAAGTAAGGTAGAAATATACTTACTTGTCATGTGTAACCATTGTTAGAGCCTAAGCTTAATGAGTTCTTCTTTAATTCAATTATCATAGACATATAGTTAATTGGTTAAGAAGGATATTTTTATGAGACCATCGACAGATACTTATAAATAAGATAGAACTCTAGGTTAACAACTCAGGATCATTAATCAAGTGAAGAGATAGAGAGAGATTCAAGCGAAGTGTTGAGGGAAGTTGTAATCTTAGGCTTTTATTAATTAATTGAATCCATCTTTCTAATTTACTTGCTTTCATATTAGTTTATTTTAATTTTAGTTTTTAATTACCATCTTTATTTAGTTGTTTAGATAAGATTAAGTTGTATTTTTTTTAGTACTTACAAATTTAATAGCAAATCCTCGTCGGTTCGACACTCTAATTTTCATTACATTACTTGTCACGATACGTGCACTTGAGTGGTGAAAATCGACAACAAGTTTTTGGCGCCGTTGCCGGGGAATTTTTTTTTTATTTTTGTTAATATTATACCAAGCAACCTTAGTCTTAATTTAAACTATATTTTTCTTTATTTTCAGGTTTTGTTGATTTGGATGCACTATGTGGGATTATAAACGGGATGCAAGCAATGCTTTATCTGCACATATGGCTGCTTTGTCCAAGAAATTTGACACTATGAGTGTGCATTCAATCCAAAACCCATTTGTAACATGTGAATTTTGTGAGGAAGGACATCATAGTGATTGGTGCCTAACTTATGCTGATTCAATGCAATATGTTGGAAACTACAATATGCAGCAGAATAATTTTTATTCCAACAACTACAATCCAGGTTGGGGAGATCACCAAAATTCTTCTTGGAACAATAATCAATGGTCCTCCTATTTCGAAAATCAAGCATATTCTCCTGGGTTTCGATTGCAACCTCAAGCTCCTGTCCCAGAAAAGAAGACGATATTGGAAGAGGCGTTCATGTATTACATGGAAAGAACCGAAGCTATGATTCAGGCGAGCAATCAAAGTCAAGAAGCATTACTTCAAAGCCAAGCACCTACTCCAGAAAATAAGCCATCATTGGAAGAGATGATGTTGCAATATATGGCGAAAAACAATGCATCATTAAGAAATCTTGAGGTACAAATAAGCCAGCTTGTTACCACTATTGACAACCAACCTCAAGAAACTCTTCCATGTGATACTGAAACTAACTCCAGATCAGGTGAAGACGAGCATTGCAATGAAATCACACTCAATAGTGAACAAGAGATAGATGAGGATAGCAAAGAGCCTGAATTTCCAACCGAGTTTATTGAAGAATAATTTGAAAAAGTTCAAGAAGAATAGATCCAGTGTGACCTACCACCGCAACCTGTTCCTCAATGCATCCAACAGCCAAAACTAGTCGATGGAATAGATAGTGCTAATAACGAGGAATTCATAGAGATTATCCCATTGATCCACTTAAAGCATTCTTGAATTCTATCACGGAAAGGGATGAATTTCGCTTTCAAGCCTGCAAGACTGCTAAACTGTTTAAAGAAAGAACAACCAAATTGCATGAATCAAAAATCATCAAGTGGTTGGATACAAGATAATGGGCATGAGATAGTCAAGCCGATAACTATAAATCAAGCGCTTCTTGGGAGGCAACCCAAGTTCTAAACTTTTTATTTTTCTTTTCTTTTAATTTTTAGAGTATTTTTATTATTATTAATTTCTTTTTACTTTGTTTTCTTTTGTAGTGACTACTCACCAAACTTGGACAAGCATAATGAAATCTAAGTGGAAAACTAAAGCTTCTCTTACTTTGCTTTCATCGATAGGGGAGTTTTCTTGTTCTTACTCTTTTTATTTCCAAACATTGAGGACAATGTTTATTTTAAGTTTGGGGGTGTGTCTTTAGGTTTATTTTTAGTTTGGGTGTGTCTTTAGATTTATTTTAGTTTGTGTGATTGTCTAATTTTATTATTAGGAGTCTAAAAAAAAAATTATTTTATCTTGAGATATATTGCACTTAGTATAATGAAATCCTTACCCAATGATGAATTTTAGTTATTGATTTATCTTGATTTTTGGAAAAACATAAGCATGAGAAGAATTTGTGTTAAATTCTTTTGTTAGTTTCATGTTAGGATGTGATTTTCTACAAATTGAGCACTTAATCTCTTGCTTAGATTTGCATTGCTTATTTAAAGACTGATTATATTGATGTGAATTGCAATTATGTCTAGAACGTAGAATTTGTTTGATTCTCTCTCAAGGCGAAATCCTAGACAACACTAAGTTAAGGAAGTGTTTTAGGTCATCTTTGAATCGTTTGAGCCTTTCAAGCTTACCTTTATAAATGATTATCCTTAGTCTACCTCTTTGTGCCTAATTGATATATTTTTTTCCTTTGATTGCCACATCTTTTAGCCTAGACAAATAAGAAAAACCATGATTAACCCTCACTAATAGGCATGTGATGATATTATAGGAAACAATTATGAGCCATGTCGAATTTGGGTGAAATGGTGTTAAAAAAAAAAAGAAGTTGTGGTTCTTCGAAAACGAAGAATAGAAAGAAAAAAAAGGAATAAAGTGGTGAAGCAAAAAGAAAATGCATTCAAAGAAGAATGGAGAATGTAATTTGAGGAAAAGACTATGCCTCTCAAAAATCCTGATAAAAATGTAAAGTGTCTAAGGGTGACTTAAACCTTAATTTATCCTTTATCATACCTTGACCCTAGCCTTACATTACAACTTTAATAAAGACCTACTTGATCCTTGATGAAGTGTTAGTCTACATTAGTGGAGAGAGAGATGAAAAGCAAACATATGAGAATCTAGTACTAATTCGTATTTTTGCATTGATATAAACTTATTTAAATTGCATGTGATGATTTGAAAAGAGATTATTCACACACACACTGAAAATCCATTCAAGCATGAAGTTTACGATTGAATTGAATCATAGATTTGGATTATGTTTATGTTCTACTTTGAATCAGGATTTTGAGGTAACTTTTGAGGAAAATTAAAGAAATCATTGTTTGAGTGCATTTATCTTGAGTGATGTTTTGAGTCAATTTATTTATTTAGTGTGTTTAGTTTTGTTTTGCTCGAGGGCTAGCAAAATATTAAGTTTGGGGGTTTGATAACTCTAGGAAATATAGTTATTTTGCCACATTTTATGCTTTTGAATCGACTAAGTCCTTGAGGATTTTATTAGAATTTTATTAGTTTTAGATGCTTTTATATTTATTTTAATTATCCATTTTATGTTTAAAATAGTTATTTAGTTGTTATTTATGTCTTTTTATAGGTCCAAGGTAATCTGGAGCTTCGTGGTGCAAAACGATGAAAATCAGTGGAAACCAATGAGCAGGCAGATTCAACCTCCGGAGCTTCTTTCAAGAAAAACTTGATCTTAAAGACTTATTTGATAAAACTCCCTTCTTGACTTTTGAATCTGACTTCTATACCTTTTCAACGGTGTAAGGCTAGTCAAAATCGGACAATATTTTTCCAGTCAAAACGATTGACGAAGTATGAGAAGACGGCAGGAACCAATTCGGACAAATAGAGGAGAAACACCAAGGAGGCAGAATAGGTGGTGCCGCAGCGCCCAAATCTGGTGCCGCAGCGCCAGGAGGTCGTGAACAGTATCACAAAAACATAAAAAAAATGCAAAACTTACCTGTTTTGCTTGGGAGCGAAGTTTTGGACTCTAGGAGGCCTTGGACACTTTAAATAGGACTCTTTTAGGTCAAAATAAATAGGACTGGATTTTGCCATCAAATTCTCTCAAGAAGATTTAAAGATTTGAAGATTCAAGATTCAAGAACTGACAACTCTTAGTTTTCTCTTTTCTCTTTTTTATTTTTCTTGTGTTGTTGATGATGGTGAAACTATTTGATTACTTTTTTTCATTAATTATCATGAACTAAATCTCTTTTACTAGGATTTCAATGGAACTCAACACATAGTTTGAATTTACTTTCTCTCTCTAGCTTGATTTAATGGTTTATTGAGTTGCTTGTTCGTTCTTGTTCTTAATGCTTCTAATTGATTGGCCACTGATAACTCGTATAATTATATAGTTTTTAGTTATGTTTTATTATTGTTTTGTGTCAAATACGAGTTATTATTGTTTAGTCTAATTGTGTTTATGATCTTTTATATTTTTATGTAATTTGGTGTTTTTCCACAAGTTTCTTTGAGTGATTTCAGATTACTAGAATTAAGGGCAAATCCAGTTCAGTTCCAATTCCGACACCTTTTGCCATATCAGCTATATCTCGAGTTTCACTGAAGCAATAAGGCTGAACTTTGTATCCCTGCAAAGCTAAGAGGCATATCTATCTTTTTCATGTTTTACACTTCTTGAAACGGAGTCGTTTTCCCTAGCGAAATCGACCATCAAGTTGGCTGATGTGCAATGACGTCTGTTCTGCACCGTTTTGGTATTTTGACCATATCTCCCGATCCACGTGCGCAAATGATCTGATTCCAACGGCTATGGATCCGTAACTGATAGGGGTATATTTTTCTAGAAGACCATTTTATCAGATCGAGCCTCCAACATTGACAAAATCGACCATCAAGCTGGCTGATCAGAATTGTCATACAATATGACGAAAATTGTTAGAAAAATGCACCCACCTATTATACCTACCTTTGAAATTTGTAAAGCTTGTCTCTTGTCATTTAGCCCTCCAAAATGTGTATAAATAGAGGGCCTTGGATGAGTATTGGGATACATTGATACATTGGGAGGATAGCCATTGTAATAAAATTCTCTAAGTTTTCTTTTTCTTTCCTTTCTCTAGTTTTCTTTTTCTTCTTACATTTCTTTTCATTTTATTCATATCTAGTATGTGTTTCTAATCATATTGTTGAGGTGATGAGGTGAAGCTCTTGGTAAATGCTAAGGTTAGTCTCTTAAACATGAGCTAAAATGAATCATCATTTATAAGCACTAGCATAGATAATATTTTCTTTTGGTTTAAAATCATACTTGCAAAGTAGAGATCTTGATTCATTATTGACAATGAAAATGGCACAGTAAATGCTTGGTTTCATAACCTTGATTTGTTGTAGACATATACCTTGGCATAAGGAATGCTTGGACTCTTTTTATGAGTTTTGAGGACACCAAATGAACATAATATCATATGCTATGGACGTTGGACAATTTGGACTGAATTGCTAAACCTTCCGATTGGAACTTCCCTTATGTGTGGATTTCAATTGTGTAATAAAACAAGATTAATCTTAGCATAACACCAAGAGTGGATTCTCTAACCTCAACATCCTTTCTTATTGTTTTTTATATTTTGTTTAATTTCTTTTATGTTATTTTATTTATTTTGTTCTCTAATATCTTGTTTATTTTGTTTTGTTGTTGATTCCCTAATATCTTGTTTACTTTCTTTTTCTTATATATTTATAAACTTATACTTACTAATACGCTTCCCTGTGGTTCGACCTCGGACACCCGAGAATTTATTACTTGAACATAACCTGCACTTGGGTTTACAACTCTTAATTGAGTTTCCATCAAGTTTTTGGCGCCGTTGCCGGGGAAGCAATACTAAGTATATAAGTTTATAAGTATATTTATTTTTATTGGCTGGTTATACCGCCTATATTTATTTTTATTGGCTGGTTATACCGCCTAATTTTCTATATATTTATATTTATATTGTATATTAACTTTGTTTTATTTTTATTGGCTGGTTATACCGCCTAATTTGTATATTAACTTTGTTTTATGCTTGTTTGGCGACGTGATTTTATATCTCGTCGTTTAGTTAGATTTTATTGTGAAACTTTTTCAGGTAATCTTTCTAATACAACTCCTACCATGGCTGACAATGAGAGTGTTCATGCTGAAGATGAGAACAGACAAGTACGCACCATGCGTGACTACTTGCAACCAACTCGAAGCTCATCACCCTCTTGTTTTATTTTTCCTCTCAATGCAAACAACTTTCGTTTTAAACCAGGTATGATAGCTTTGCTTCCAAATTTCTATGGGTTGGAATCGGAAAGTGCTTACTCGTTTCTAAAAGACTTCGAAGATGTATGTGTCACCTTTAATGACCAACAATGTACAAATGAAATTGTCAAGCTAAAATTATTTCCTTTTTCTTTAAAAGATAAAGCAAAAATTTGGCTTCATAATTTAAAACCAAGGTCAATTGGCACATGGCAAGAATTACAAACTGAGTTTCTAAAGAAATTTTTCCCAGCACATAAAACTACTGCTTTGAAAAGACAGATTCAAAATTTCAATCAAAATCAAAATGAAGCATTTTTTCAGTGCTGGGAGCGTTTTAAAGATTTGTTAAGTTCTTGTCCACATCATGGTTTTGAAAAATGGCGTCTTATTAGTTTCTTTTATGAAAGTTTAACTCCCGAAACTAAACAATTTGTTGAAACAATGTGTAATGGTGAGTTTCTAGAAAAAGAACCTGAAGAAGCCTTTGACTACCTAGACCATTTGGCAGATAACTCTCAAGCCTGGCACACAGATAATTCCTCTGAAAGTTCCAATAGATCTAATCTTTTTTCTAACAGAGGTAAATATCATTTTAGTCAAGAAGATGAAATAAAAGCTAAAGTAGCTAATTTGGCTAGAAAGATTGAAGCCATGGAACTTAGAGAAGTAAAAGAAGTCAAAACGGTTAAAAATGAAGAAAGTTGTGGAATTTGTGAAATCATGGGACACCCCACTTCTGAATGTCCAAACATTCCCATTCTTAAAGAAGCGTTGCATGATCAAGTAAATTCCATAAACACATTTAAAAAGCCTTTTCCTTCTCCTTACTCTGAAACGTATAACCCTGAATGGAGAAATCATCCCAACTTCAGTTGGCGGAATAATAATCATGTTCAGGTACCACAATCTCAAAAGCCGGGCAACACTTTTTCCTATCAACCTTCACGTGTACAAACCTTGGAAGAGACATTGCAAGCATTCATGCAAACACAAGCAAATGTGAATAACCAAACTTCACAGGACATCAATGAGATCAAAAACACCTTGTCTACATTGACAGCTTCATTACGCACTCAAGAAAAAGGTAAGTTTCCTGCTCAACCTCAGCCTAACCCTTCTACTCAATGTCTTGTTTCTTGCTCCAATGAAACTCAACAGGAAAATGCCAGTTCTATCACAACTCTTCGAAGTGGAAAGGCAATTGACAAAAACATTCCATCAAAAGACCAAGATCCTCCTTCCCCTCCGAAAAGTAATGGTAAGGATGATGGTAAGTCTGAACTTCTTGAAAATTTGGACAAAGAAAAAGGTATGCATCCTGCTCCTTTTCCTCAAAGGTTGCAAACAATAAAGAATTTGAATCAAAACGCAGAAATTTATGAACTTTTCAAACAAGTTAAGATTAACATTCCTTTATTGGATGCAATCAAACAAGTTCCATCTTATGCTAAATTTTTGAAGGACATGTGCACAGTTAAAAGGAAACATAATGTACAAAAGAAAGCATTTTTGACGGAAAGTGTGAGCTCAATCATTCAGCACCTTACTCCACCAAAATTCAAAGATCCTGGATGTCCAACAATCTCATGCATCATTGGAAACACTAGAATAGAACGTGCATTGCTTGATCTTGGTGCTAGTGTTAATCTTTTGCCTTTTTCTGTTTATCAACAGTTAGGTTTAGGTGAACTCAAGGAAACACCTGTTACACTTCAACTAGCTGATCGTTCTGTAAAAATTCCTCGAGGGATAGTTGAAGATGTTTTGGTTCAAATTGATAATTTTTACTTTCCTGTTGATTTTATTGTTTTGGACACACATCCTGTTTCAAATCCAAATGTTCAAATTCCTGTTATATTAGGCCGTCCATTTCTTGCAACTTCTAATGCTCTGATAAATTGCAGGAATGGTATGTTGAACATTTCTTTTGGAAATATGACTTTAGAATTAAATGTGTTCAACACTTGCAAGCAACCTGGTGATGATTCAGAAGTATATGAAGTGGATTTCATTGAAGAACTTGTTCATGAACATCTCACCACTACCACATTCCATGATCATTTAGAAGCTTATTTAATTGAATGTGAGTTTGATAATGCTTCAGAAATTTCACACACTGATTCTTTGTTAAATTCTTTTCAGGATAAGCATCGTTGGAAACAAAAGTTTGAGGAACTCCCATCACTCACAAATGTCACTGTACCATCAACTACTGAACCGCCCAAGCTGGATTTAAAACCATTGCCATCCGAGCTAAAATATTCCTTTTTGGGAAAAATTCCTTCTCAATGGAGCCCCCAAGATAAAAGGAAGTTTCTGAATGAGGTAAAGAAGTTCTACTGGGATGACCCTTACTTGTTCAAATATTGTCCTGATCAAATTTTTCGAAGATGCATTCCCGACAATGAGTGTGGATTTTACTAGCCAACTTTATTCAAAGATGCATATGAGAATTCTAAAATTCATAAAGAAAGAACTAAAGCCTTTCATGACAAGTTAATTTCAAGAAAAACATTTGATGTTGGGCAAAAAGTTCTACTTTATAAATCTAGACTTCACATATTTCCTGGTAAGTTGAGATCAAGATGGACTGGCCCATTTGTGGTTAAACATGTGTATCATTATGGAGCAGTTGACATTGAGAATCCTCAAAATGGTAACGTATTCAAGGTAAATGGACAAAGACTCAAACTCTTTTTGGAAAATCATGTTACTCAAGAAGAGGTTGTTTTTCTTTCTGATCCTTGTTTTGAAAATAACTAGATGTAAATATAATTTTTACTAATCTTCAAAAAAAAAAAAAAAAAAAATTCATTTTTTTTCCCGGTTAAATGGCGGATAACGGTACTCCGTGATTATTTAAGTCGGTTCCATTAGCTACCCACAAAACTGATATTGTATATAAATTTCTCTTTCAATTTCTTTTTCATTTTTTTTCAAGATGGATGATATTCTCACAAGATTGCAGAAACGATTTCCTCCTTTTCCTCGAAATATTTTACTGAAGCTTTACCAAGTTCGATTTGAAAGATTAAGAATGCTTATGCACAAAGGGATTCCTGAAGACATACGTTGGATAATTGAAGCCAAGGTACGTGAAGATGAATATCTTCCTGTTTTGCATTTACCAGGTACAGGTAGAAGCACTTATGCAAAGAAGCGACGAGCAAAGCGCATGAGTTCAAATTGCCACAAATGTGCACGATGGACGTGTAACGGTAAATGTCGTTCTATTGGGATTCCATCCTCTAATCGAGATGATAAAATTGAATTCATTAAGGATGGACTGAGTAAGGAGAATTTGGGTAATATCCAACTTTCTCTTGAGACGCATCCTAGTGGAGACGTACAAAGAGAAATTCTTGATTTATGGTCGCAATTCCAAAAGGAATGGCAACATCTTGGGAATCTGATGTTAAAAGACCCTGTTTGCCAGCTTGTAAGAAAACTGGATGGGAAGCATATCCTCGACTCATAGAAGGCGTTTAAGCCGTTTCTGGACGTAAAACCAGAGGAAGATATGAGCCACAATCACAACTACAATAAATGACTTCTCAGCTTTTGGTTTGATTTGCAATAATTTCATTTCGGTTTAATTTACGTGTTGTTCGATTTGTGTAATTATTCTCGTATTTTTTGCATTGGTCTTTTACGATTGATTTTTCTTCTCTTTTTGATTTTCTTCCTGAAATCACGCAAAAATCTTTTGTTAGGTTAACATTTTCTTCTGACAGGTCAAATACACTTTCGGCGACATTATCTAACATTTTGTTTGTTGTGTCTCAGTTATAATAAGTGGTTAGCAACCTCTGCAGGTAATATCTCCTAAATTCTACCTTTAAAATTTGACATTGGGGACAATGTCATATTTTAGTAGGGGGTAAGGGACATATTTTGCTAATTTAAAAATTAAAAAAAAAAAAATTGTTGTGTTTTAAGCAATTTAGAAGTATTCATTCTGAACAAGGTCTGAGTAAGGGAGACTTGAGACATACCTTGTCAGTTTGATTTAATCTTCTTCTTCTTCAAAAAAAAAAAAAAAAAAAAAAAAAGCATGTTTAGACTTAGTGTGTTTTTTAGTTACTTTCAATACTATAATGAGATATGAATTGCATAAGTCTAAAGCAGATTTATTAGTGAGAAGATTTTCATGAGAATTGAGCTTGATGTCAACCTTTTTATGAGCCAATGTTAATATGATATGTTGATTGAGAAAGAAGCATGTTTAGACTTAATCTGACTTGTATAATCATCCTTGTGAGTTTTTGAGCCTATAATGATTGATGCATTATACAAATCAATCTAATTTCTTTCTTGAGTGCTCTTATGATTACATGATTCTCTAGAACTTGCTTTAAACCGTTTGATACTATATTGATACATGTGACAACATGAATATGATAGAGGCA
Organism: Fremontodendron californicum; assembly: GCA_030761205.1. Taxonomy (NCBI): domain Eukaryota; kingdom Viridiplantae; phylum Streptophyta; class Magnoliopsida; order Malvales; family Malvaceae; genus Fremontodendron; species Fremontodendron californicum. Next base: position 11,447,385 of record JAULJL010000037.1, read on the forward strand.
TTAGGATTATAACCAGAGCCAAACAGCCATCCATTATTAATGTTCTACGAGAACATCCCCACTAGTGAGCCAATTTGAGCCTACATTAAATATGATGTTTTATTGGTAACCACAACTTACACCTAGCCTAAATATACTTATATCCTTACCCTTGTTCTAAAGATGAATTTTATATTTTGAGACATATTGCAAAAAAACAAGGGATATTTTTATTTGAAAATTTGGGTTAGAAACAAAAGATAAGTGTGGGGGAAGAAAAGAAAAGAAAAAGTCAAGAGAAAAAGAAAGGGATCATTGTCAAATACATTCCCATATTAAAAAAAAAAAAATCTTCTCTTGAACTTCTAGAAAAAGATGTTACAAAGTTGGTTAGAATGATGCAAAGGCTCAACATGAATATTTAGCCTATGTTATTATGTGCTTTATAAGAGTTTTGAGAAGTTTTATTTGTATGATCTTATTATGTCTCTAAAATCTATGAACTCTTTGGAACCTTTGTGATATCTTTATCCTTTTGTTCTTTAACCACATTATAACCCTTTGGCCCCATTACAACCTTGAATAAAGACCTCTTGATTTATGAAGTTGTATGATCTAAATAGTGGAGAATAGGTGGACAAGCAAGCATATGGTAGAAGTGTTTTCATGAGATTGATTGAGTGTAAACACTTTACCACTACTTTAAAGAGTGAAAATCAAGAGAGTATCCCATGTGAGAAGTTGAGATTAAGTTTGAATATACACTATTTTGATTGAAATATGTTATGTTATTATTGGCTTAACTCAAACTATTTACATTCAAGCAAGATTTTTTGTGAATTTCTTTAAGCTATTGATTAGTTTTTAAGACTTGTCCAATGATTATCTCTAATTTATATTGGAAGGATTAGTTATAATTATTATTTTTAGTTTTTCTTATTTCTTCAATGTTTGTGGGTATCGTCCTAGTAAACCCTCACGAGACTAAACTCGTCCACTAGGGACACCTAGGGGTTTAAAGGCTTGTGTCACATGCTAAGTGCCACCGTGATTTCCTACGAAAATGGATTAGATTAGATTTTCTTATTTTATTTTTATTGAGTCGTTGCTAGGGACTAGCAACAATCTAAGTATGGGGGTGTGATAACTCGTATAATTATATAGTTTTTAGTTATGTTTTATTATTGTTTTGTGTCAAATACGAGTTATTATTGTTTAGTCTAATTGTGTTTATGATCTTTTATATTTTTATGTAATTTGGTGTTTTTCCACAAGTTTCTTTGAGTGATTTCAGATTACTAGAATTAAGGGCAAATCCAGTTCAGTTCCAGTTCCGACACCTTTTGCCATATCAGCTATATCTCGAGTTTCACTGAAGCAATAAGGCTGAACTTTGTATCCCTGCAAAGCTAAGAGGCATATCTATCTTTTTCATGTTTTACACTTCTTGAAACGGAGTCGTTTTCCCTAGCGAAATCGACCATCAAGTTGGCTGATGTGCAATGACGTCTGTTCTGCACCGTTTTGGTATTTTGACCATATCTCCCGATCCACGTGCACAAATGATCTGATTCCAACGGCTATGGATCCGTAACTGATAGGGGTATATTTTTCTAGAAGACCATTTTATCAGATCGAGCCTCCAACATTGACAAAATCGACCATCAAGCTGGCTGATCAGAATTGTCATACAATATGACGAAAATTGTTAGAAAAATGCACCCACCTATTATACCTACCTTTGAAATTTGTAAAGCTTGTCTCTTGTCATTTAGCCCTCCAAAATGTGTATAAATAGAGGGCCTTGGATGAGTATTGGGATACATTGATACATTGGGAGGATAGCCATTGTAATAAAATTCTCTAAGTTTTCTTTTTCTTTCCTTTCTCTAGTTTTCTTTTTCTTCTTACATTTCTTTTCATTTTATTCATATCTAGTATGTGTTTCTAATCATATTGTTGAGGTGATGAGGTGAAGCTCTTGGTAAATGCTAAGGTTAGTCTCTTAAACATGAGCTAAAATGAATCATCATTTATAAGCACTAGCATAGATAATATTTTCTTTTGGTTTAAAATCATACTTGCAAAGTAGAGATCTTGATTCATTATTGACAATGAAAATGGCACAGTAAATGCTTGGTTTCATAACCTTGATTTGTTGTAGACATATACCTTGGCATAAGGAATGCTTGGACTCTTTTTATGAGTTTTGAGGACACCAAATGAACATAATATCATATGCTATGGACGTTGGACAATTTGGACTGAATTGCTAAACCTTCCGATTGGAACTTCCCTTATGTGTGGATTTCAATTGTGTAATAAAACAAGATTAATCTTAGCATAACACCAAGAGTGGATTCTCTAACCTCAACATCCTTTCTTATTGTTTTTTATATTTTGTTTAATTTCTTTTATGTTATTTTATTTATTTTGTTCTCTAATATCTTGTTTATTTTGTTTTGTTGTTGATTCCCTAATATCTTGTTTACTTTCTTTTTCTTATATATTTATAAACTTATACTTACTAATACGCTTCCCTGTGGTTCGACCTCGGACACCCGAGAATTTATTACTTGAACATAACCTGCACTTGGGTTTACAACTCTTAATTGAGTTTCCATCAGCCACCAATTAGATTGATTTGTTAACCTAAATACAACTAGACATAGGGAGTTTATTGTTAGACATGGATTGAATGACACATGTTTCATACTCATTTATTAGGATGAATTGATCTGCAGGTAGGGTAGGGTAGAAATATACTTACTTGTCATGTGTAACCATTGTTAGAGCCTAAGCTTAATGAGTTCTTCTTTAATTCAATTATCATAGACATATAGTTAATTGGTTAAGAAGGATATTTTTATGAGACCATCGACAGATACTTATAAATAAGATAGAACTTTAGGTTAACAACTCAGGATCATTAATCAAGTGAAGAGGTAGAGAGAGGATCAAGAGAAGTGTTGAGGGAAGTTGTAATCCTAGGCTTTTATTAATTAATTGAATTCATCTTTTTAATTTACTTGCTTTCATATTAGTTTATTTTAATTTTAGTTTTTAATTACCATATTTATTTAGTTGTTTAGATAAGATTAAGTTGTGTTAATTTTAGTACTAAGCAAATTTTATAGCAATTCCTCGTGGGTTCGACACTCTACTTTTCATTATATTACTTGTTATGATACGTGCACTTGCGTGGTGAAAATCGACAATAATGGAAGCTGAATATTCATAATGAAAATGCAAAGATATGGCAAAGCAAATACACAAACATATGGCATGGCAATAATGCAAAGCATGAATGACTTGATATAATAAAAATGGAAAATTAAAGTTAGTAAATAAAGAAAGTAGACATAAAAATGAATGATAAAAACAGAAAATTAAGAGTAAGTAAGTAAACAAAATAGAAATGAGCTCCATATTTTGATTATTTTAGAAAGCTAAATCATGAAAACAAACTAACCTACCACAACCAATGTAGAAATAAAATCAAACAGAATATGATCATACACAAGGGAAGCATCTGGCCATAGTAAAAAATGTTGTGAAAAATGTTTTTGATATCTTTGAGGAAAACAAAATATAGGAACTTTAAAACAAAATATAAGAAAAGAACAAGAAACCATACGAAAAATAAGAAAACCAGCATAGAAAAGGAAAGAAAAATGCAAGAGATTGGTGCCAAAGGCTACCTTTCAAAGCTATCTTTCAAGCTTGCTTCTCTTCAAAGAAATTTTTTTCTATTCTACCACTTTAGCTACTGCTCATGCATAAAATAAATCAGCAAAAAAGCCTACCAAAAATCTGAAAACCTCTTCCTATTTATAGGCTTGGCCGAATGGAAGGATGTTGTAAGAATGTTGTCATCGTTTTTTTATCTAGCAAGATCCAAGGGCTACTAATCAAAGATAATAAAAATGTGAATTTGCAACCATAGGATGAAGTGATCAGCCCCTAACCATAATGAGCTGGCTGAAAATCCTAACAGGAATGTGCTCATCTTTTCTCTTCATCACCTTGGCCACTTGGCATGATCACAAGGACTCAATCAAATAAAAATGTCACCTTGCTATCATATTTTGGCCATTGGATGAAATGATCAGCCAATCCTTCCCTTCTTCATGGGTTGGCCGAATGGCCTTGAAGTTTCCAGCAACTTCCTTATTTTTTAAATTGCAAAATGGCATTTTTTGGTTTCTTCGATAAAATTTTACTTTAGCCCCTAAACTTAATTAAATTGCAAATGGATCCCAAATCCAGATTTTCTTTTTCCAATCATTCCAGATAACTGTAAAATTCAGTTCTGGAGATTTTCATAATTTTTGGAACTCGTTTTCTATTTTTTCCGAATTTTTCCTTAAAAGTGCGGATTAGGCCTCCTCGAATTTTGCCTTTTTTCAAATCAGCTCCGATTTGAGATTTTTATTTTCCAATACCTCCTAATCAATATAAAACTCAGTTCTGAAAGTTTTCATAATTTTTCGAGCTCTTTGTTATTTTTCCCGGATTTTTCTTTAAAAGTTTTGGTTTGGTGCCTTCCAAATTTAGCCATTTTTCAAATGAGCTCCGGTTCCGGATTTTTCTTCACCAATACCTTCCAAATAACATAAAACTCAGATCTGAAGGTTTTCATAATTTTTCGAGCTCATTTCCTATTTTTTTTAGGATTTTCCAAAATTGTCCTTTAACCCCTGAAACCTCGGTTTTACTCAAAACGAGTCCAATTTCTAGATTTTCTTTTTCCATTGCCTTTGTTATATATTGAATTGGAGTTGATCCAAAAATGCCCAATTTTTACGATCAAATTCCCCTTCGATTTGATTTTTCCCGTTTTTCCAATATCGAGAATTTTCTCGTTTTTTCGTTTTTCCTCCAACCGACTCTCTTCTTGGGATTTACTTCAAACTGAGCCTTGGGATATCTTTATTCACTCACTCTTCATCAATTAGGGGCTTCAATTTTACCGAGTCAGGCCATCTCTGCAGTTTTCCCTAATTTTGCAAAATTCACCCTTTTTAACCCAAAACCCTAATTTTCGATTTTCTTTCCAAATTAACTCTTCCTTTGATTCTGCTTCCAATTGGCCTTTCTAATACCCGTAGTCATTAATTATATTCCATTTGAAACTTCTAATTTCAACCAAGATCGTTTAAGCATTTTTTCCCAAATTTACCGAATTAGGGTTTCCTTTTCAATGAATTTTCATAACCCATCTTCCGAACTCTATATCTCTAGTTGTAGACCTCAGATTATCAAAAGTCTTTCACCATTGTTCAATTCAACTTCAAATATTGATTTTGACTAAGGGTTGACTTTTTCAGTGGTTGACTTTTTTTGGATTGAGTTTTCATACTGACCTCCTAAACAAAGTCTTGGAGTACCATCTGCAGGATGAGAAGAGATTTTCTGCATTCTAAAAAAGCACAAGGAAGAATTTACCTGGTTTAGGGGCCGGGCAAAATTAGGTGTCTACAATAGTGATTCAATTTAGAGAAAAATTTGTGTGTTCATAATATATTCGTATTTGTGTTATTTTGAAGTATTATAAATTTATATAAATTTTTACACGTTAATAATTCATTATGTATAGATTTTGACACGTTCGTGTATTCGTGTCGTGTTCATGTTATTTTTCATGTCATGTCATTTTTAATTATTTTCTCATGTTATGTTTGTGTCGTATCTCAATTCATTCCATATTTTGCATAATTTGTCATAATGATTCGATTTTAACTCTAAATTTATTTACTTACAATATTAAAACATAAAAATTATTTAAATAATAAAAATTATTTAATATGATTCAACTTATATTTATTTATTGTTAATTTAATTAAAAAATTATAATTATTAAAAAAAATCCCTAGCAAAGCGGGGGAAGAATTCTAGTATTATATATATATATATATATATAATATTGTTGTTGTTAAGCATATATATATATATATATTAATTTCTTAAGCTTACTGACTTCATTCTTTAAGTGTTATAATATATTTTAACATTGCAACTGTTGTTTAGTGAAATCATATATATATATATATATATTGTTTAGTGATAATATATAATATATATTGTTATATACATACGGTTAGTTTGCTTTGATAATCGCTACTGTTTGCTTTTCTATTTATATTGTTTCATTAATTAATAATAAAATATATATATATATATATCATTCGTTACTGTTGAAGTAAAATATATATATTTTTGTGAATATTATTAGTATAATTTTGTAATTATACGAGTTGATCCTGTTATTTTGAAATAACAGATAGTCGAAAAATCTACAGGTAATGCTAGTGTGCCTGTATCGCCACAACCTCTACATGTCACACATGATGAGAGACCCGAGAAGTTCAGTGGTCTAGACTTCAAATGATAGCAGCAAAAGATGTTGTTCTATTTGACCACCCTCAACCTAGCCAGGTTCTTACTGGAGAAGGCCCCGACTCTCAATGATGGAGGGACCAATACTACTGTTGTAGCTTCGGTGGAAGCATGGAAGCATTCTGACTTCCTATGCAAGAACTACATCATCAACGGTTTGGACAACACGTTATACAACGTGTATAGTCCTATCAAGATAGCTAGAGAGCTGTGGGAGTCCTTAGAGAGAAAGTACATAACCGAGGATGTCGGTACGAAGAAATTTGTGGTTGCCGGTTTCTGGATTTCAAAATGGTGGACTCAAAAACCGTGATAAGTCAAGTCCAAGAGTATCAGCTAATCCTCCATGAGATTACAACCGAAGGAATGATTCTTAGTGAATCATTTGAAACGGCGGCTTTGATAGAGAAACTACCTCCTTCGTGGAAGGATTTCAAGAACTATCTAAAGCACAAAAGAAAGGAGATGACTTTAGAGGACTTGATTGTTCGGTTAAGGATCGAGGAGGATAACTGTGGTTCAGAGAAGAGGGTTAAGGTTCAGACCATGGAAGCCAAGGCGAATGTTGTTGAACATTCGAAAAAGACCAACAACAGGAAATATGTTGGTTCTAGTTCTTCCAAGCTAATAAGGGAACGGATTTCAAGAAGTTCACGGGAACTTATTTCATGTGCAACAATTTCGGACATCATGCAAAGGACTGCCGACAGAACAAGAAAAAGAAAGCTCAAGCCAACTTGGTTGATGATTATGGGATTGAGCTTGCTGTTGTTGTGTCACAAGCGAACCTAGTGGAAAACCCTAAAACTTGGTGGGTTGATACCGGGGCCACTTGTCAAGTATGTTCTGAAAGGAAGAGTTTCTCCGAGGACAAAGAAGCTGCTGATATGAGCAACTATATATGGGAAACTCTACGGTTTGCAAAGTACGAGGCCATGGGAAAATGGTACTCAAGATGACTTCCGGGAAGGAACTCACTTTGAATAATGTGGTTGATGCTCCTAAAATTAGTAAGAATTTGGTTTTCGGCTCTCTGTTGAGCAAGAACGAATTTAGGCTTGTATTCGAGTCTGATAAATTTGTACTCACTAAAAGTGGGATGTTTGTGGGAAGGGGATATTTGTGTGATGGGCTTTTTAAGCTCAATGTTATGACAGCTGTACTAAAGAACAAGATTATTAATAAAAATATTTAATCTGTTTATTTGGTGGAGTCCTCTAAATTATGGCATGGTAGATTAGATCATGTAAATTACAAGACCTTGCAGAGAATTAGCAATTTGGATTTGCTTCCGAAAATTGTCATTGACAAAAATCACAAATGTGAAATTTGTGTGAAATAACCACCTTTTAGACAGGAAAATTCGTCTTAAGGTCAGAGGTTCTACCTAGACTCGATTCTGTTTCTTTTCTGTTCAAGTCAGTATAAATATTTGTTTTTGTAAGTTCATATATATAGTGAAACTCGTTTCTGTAATTTCTTTTATATATACTGTTTATATATATATATATATGTCTTATTATACAATAATGTTATAATCTCTAAATTATAGACAACAGTATTTTCAAAGAAATACATCTTGTTTTTTTAATTTGATCATAAAAATATAAAAAAAGGTGACTTCGAAAAAAGAAATCATATAAAAATAACATTATCAAGTTAAATTTTAGAATACCTATAGTGCATCCAAACACGAGATGTTCTTATGTCTTCCATGGCAACGGAGATCCCATCTATTGCTTCTAGTTATGAGATATGAGTTTATGCTTCTTTCTGTTTCCATTCCGAAAAAAAAAAATTATAATCAAAATTCAAATATACTAAAATTACTCAATAAAAAAAAAAAAAAAAAACTCTAAATTATTTCTCTAAATTTATAAGAGCAATAGGAAGTATAACTTTTGGAAATAGGATTTGTCTGTTTAGATATTAACAATAATAAAAAAATAATGGACTTGTAACTCTATCTCTATTTTTTTTTTTTTAAATCTGGGTGAAATATGAGGATTTTGTTTGTTATTCTCAGTAAGGATAATTTTTGGATAAGCATTATTTTTTTAGTTTTTTAATTTAATTTTGATTCTAAATAGAGAATTTTATCTTTTTAATTGTTTAAATATAAATTAATTAAAATAAATGTTGATTTATTAGAAGCATTACCAATTGAATTAAAAGTTAAAAAAGAATGAAATTATTGTTAATCTATATAAATATATATATATATATATTAATAAATTAAATGAGGAAAACCGATTTTTAAGAGGGTTGTATTATTTAATATATAATATTACTTATAGTTACAACAAATTAATTAATTAATTTAAAAGGAATCTTATGTAAATAAGTTTAATTGAATTCAAAACTTTTCGATTTATTGTTGAGATAAAGAAATAACATTAATATTATTTTTAAAAAACATACATAATAAATGATATGAGTGTTTTTGAATTTTAAAAAAAAAAAAAGACTAAATGCTTGTTTGGATTATATTTAAGATTATTAATTTGGAAAGATAAAAAAAAAAGAAATTAATTTGGAAAGATAAAAAAACATATTTAAGATTATTGAATTAAAAAATATATCTCTATTAATTTGGATTATAATTCTTAAGTTTCAAATTTCAAATTGGTATTTTTTTTTAAATTTAAAATTATTTTACTTTATTTTTTATTCTACATGTTAAAACTATAAGATATCCATGTAAGCATCTATTTCAGCAGACCTTGCCATGTAAGCATGTACCTTGTTATATTATATATATATATATGATTTATTTGATTATTTAATAATTTAATAATTTTTTATTTTAAAATAGATAGAAAAAAATTTTAATTTTAATTTTAATTTATTTTATATTATATTATTTTGTTTTTTGTAGACACTTAATTTTGTCCGGGTCCCCTAAACACTTAATTTTCTTCTTTCATCCGATAATCTCCCCTAATTCCACAATTTGGTCTCTAACACTTTGATTCGGAGGTCAACATGGAAAGGTCAACACGGGAAACTCAACCCCGAAAAGTCAAAAACTGAAAAAGTAAACTTTTTGGAAAAATAAAGATTTGAAGGAGAATTAATAATGGTGAAGCAATCTTGATAATTGGAGATCCAAAATTGAAAATAGAAAGAATAATTGAAGGTGGAAAGACAAATTGAAAACTTCAATTTTGGAGAAAATCATAGAAATTCCAATTTTAGGAAAAATTAGGTAAATGATCAAATTGGATACAATTGAAGCTTTAAATTGAGAAATAATCAATAAATAAAGGTACCTCAAGGTCCAATTTCAAGAGGAATGAAAATAGGAGCTAATTGGAAGATAAATTGGACAAATTGAAAACTTCAATTTTTGGGGAAAAGCATGGAAACGTTCAAATTGGATAAAATTAAAACTTCAATTTGAAGAATAATCAATAAATAGAGATACCTCAAGGTCTAATTTATAGGCGAATGAAAAGATAAATCAATTGAAAGAATAATTATACACAAGTGAGTAAATTGGAAGTTGCAATTTTGGGAAAAAATTAAAAATTTGCAAATTTGGAAAAATTAGGTAAATGATCAAAATTGGATAAAATTGAAGTTTCAATTTGAGAAACAATCAATAAATGAAGATATCTAAAAGACCAATTTGAAGGAGAATAAAAGGAGGAGTCAATTAGAAGAGGAATTGGCAAATTAAAGGCAAAATTAAATAAGGTGAAAATCCCAATTCTTGAGAAAATTATGGAAATGATCAAATTGGAAAGAAATTCGAGTATAAAAATTGTGCAAAATGGTCTCAAATCCAATTCAATATGGATCAAGGAGGATGAAGAAAGAAAATTCGAAAAATTGGCCCAGTTCGAGCAAATACGAGATTTCGAGGACTAAACTACAATTTTGGAGAAATAAAAAAAAATGGAATCCCGAGCTCAAAAAATTACAAAAAAATTCAGAATTAAGTTTTAGGATGGAAAGAAGGAAAAGAGAAAGAAAAAACCCAAAATTGGGGTCGAAATGCAAATAGTCTAAATTCGGGGGGTTAAAATACAATTTTGGAAAAATTCGGGAAAAATGGAATTCGAGTTTGGAAAATTAAGAAAATTTCCAGAATTGAGTTTAATATTAGATAGGATGAATTGGATAAGAAAAACCCGAAATTGGGGCCAAAATGTAAATAGGTCAAGTTTGAGGGTCAAAATGCAATTCAACCGAAATCCGATGAGAGACCAAGTAGCAAAATAAAAAAATAAAAAAAATAAAAAAGAAAAAAGAGGAAGACACCAGAATATTCCAGGGGTTTCAGCCAGGAGGGAGAAGAAAGATGGGAAAAGATGATCAATGGATAAGATGTAGGGAAAGATAGATATTTTTCAAAGCAAATGACATGAGTCACCATTTAGTACCTTAAGTGGCATTTTTGGCCAAAAATGGGCATTTTAAATGTAAGGATGAAAGCTCATTGGCAAAGGCCATGTGAAAGTCATGTGAAGGCCATGTGATGAAGCCAAGTGGATAAAAAAGATGACACTAGGAAGATATTTTTGGCTAATCTACATGATCTAGCCAAGTGGATAAAAAAGAAATAATAAAAAGGGGACAAGAATATATGACATGGCATTTTAGACCAATAGGAATGATAATTGATCTCCAATTTTAGGAGAGATAGCCATGTGGAAAGGGAGACCATGGGGGGCATGAAGAAAACATAACTAAAGGGAAAATGAGGAGAGCATAAGCTCCCCCCATGCACCATTCGGCCAAGCCATATTACAAGAGGGAGAGGCATTCATTTTTTACATTCATTCACTACCATTTTGGGAGCTAAGGGAAATAGCTAAAATCACCTAAGGAGAAAAGGAAAGGAAGAGAGAAAAAAAGAGGAAGAAGGATGAGTTTGAGAGCTTTTTGGAGGAGCTTTACTAGGTAGCTTCTTCTTCTTCTCTACTTCTTCTTTATTTTCTTTTTCATTTCATGTTCTTTTCCTCTTCTTTTCTATGTTGTTTTTCATTTTCATCTTCTTAAAAACAAAGGTTTTCAAAAGGTTTTCTTAAAAGCTTTCCTTTCCCTTTTCTTTTTTCAAAGAAAGTAAAGTTTACAATATTTTTACCTCTATTTTTCCTACTTGGCCGAACCTATGGGCCTTCATTGTGCTTGTGTTTATTTCATGCTTCTTGGTTGCCATTTTGATGTGGCTTGTGCTATTGTGGTAGGTTAGATTGTTCCCTTTTGTTTTCCTTTACAATGAAAGGTTTTGAGCTTGATGATCTTGGTTTTTACCAAGTGATGGTTTGAGCCGGATTTAACATCCAAGAGGCCAAACTTTGAGCCAACCTTGTTTTCATATTTGTTTACATTTGCTTGCTTATATATTGTTATTTTCATTTATATATCTTGCTGGTTGTGTGATTTATATTGCTTAATTCTCTTTAAAATAATGATTTTGAGCTTGATGATCTTGGTTTTTACCAAGTGATGGCTATAGCCGGATTAACATCCAAGGGGCTAGCCTTGAGCCAATCATTTTTGCTTGCTATAAATCATGTTTTCAAACCATTTCCAGCATGGTTTTGGTTAGGATCAACCAATGATCCATAGCCAAAACCTAATTATCAAACTAACTGAAAAAACAATGTTTTGCAAATTGGATATGCTGATTTCGGATAATATTTTCACTATGCATTTTAGGTCCAAATAAAAAAGTGTTTTAACCTCATTTAGTGCATCCTTAGATGAGTCAATGGTTAAAATTTCAGATTTTTTGTGTTTTTCTTAAGAGTCAATGGTTAAAATTTCATATTTTGGCAAAACTAGATGTAGTTAGATATGCTGAGTTTGGGCAATTTCAGCCTAGGCTTTTTTTGTCCAAATAAAAAACTATTTTAACCTCATCTGGTATACCATTAGATGAGTCCATGGTTAAAATTTCAGATTTTTTTTAGTTTTTCTTAAGGGTTTAAAATATAGTTTGATAAAATCGGGTTTTGGTGGTTAAAAATAAGCTTTGAAACAAGTTAATGACTAAATGTTTTTTCTGCATTTAGGGGGCTAGCCGAGACCTATAGTGGGCTGCTCTAGGTCATTTTTGATCATTTAAGACTTAAAAAAAAATATGGTTTTGATAAATCGGGTCATGGGTGGGTAATCCAAGCTTTCAAAACCGAGCAAAGACTAGGATTCTTATAAGAGACCATTCGGCCATGTGGATTTTCATGTAAAAATTGTATCTTTTTTAAGTTATTTTGGCTTTCAAAAATGTTTGCATTTCTAGGCTCTCTTAGAGGTATTAGGATGTCAGTTAAGGGTATTCGAATGCCCCTTAATCCGAGCCAAAAGTCGTGCCCGAAATCTTTCAATTTTAAAGTTCAACTTAAGTTTCTTTCAAAGGTATTAGGATATCTCTTTAGGTATTCCAATGCCCTCTATTCGAGAGAGAAACACATTCCGTTTTCATGCATAGCATATTTTAAAAAAATGTTGTTTTACTTAATTTGGCATAAAAACGTACTTTTTCAATTTCCTAGACATTTGGCGAGAATTAGTTCTTAATCTTTGCCGGGTTTTCCAGGGAGGTTAGGAAATTATTCAACGCACGTGTCTAGAAAATCGTAAGGTATGATTTTCGTTTTATTCGGAATTATGTATTTGTCATGCGAAAAGATATTTTTTCAAAGCTTTGCCGGATCTCTCAGGGAGTTCGATAAAATGTCTCGATGCATGCTATTTATATAATTTCACACAAAATGAAAATCCATGAAAATTAATTTTTAAATAATGATGTGTACATATTCTATATTCATGCATATTCCATGATGAGGCCATTTAATAATTAATGTCTACATTTGCCATCTTAATCATGATAATTCTATGTTCATGAATATTCCATGAGGATGTCATTTTATGATTTGATATTCATGTTGCTATTTTGATCATGATGTGTTGTTGAATGTGAATATTCTATGATAATGTCATTTTGAGATTAGTGCCAATATGATCTTTTTTATGCCATGTCATGATTTTTTTTGCTATGTCATAATAAGTTTTTGCCATGCCATATATGTCATGTCATGAACTTTATGCCATGTTATAATAAGGTTTTGCCATTTCATGTATGTCATGCCATGAGCTCTTTTACTGTGTTATAATAATAATTTGCCATGTCATGTATGCCATGCCATGAACTCTTTTACCATAATATAATAAGATTTGCCACGTCATGAATTCTTTTACCATGTCATAAATTCCTTTGCCATGTCATAATGAAAATGTTCACCATGTCATGATAATTATGCATGTTGTTTGATTTATGTTTGTATCTTAATATTAATTTGCATATCCATAATTATTTTTAAATGATTTTAAATGCATGGAAAATAAAAATGGTTTTTAATAAAATAAGGTTGTTCTCGAGTTAAAATATTTCATGAGTTCTCTGTTGGGTCTGTCGGAGAGGATATCATCAATTATCATTAACAACGGAATATCTTTTTTCTCAAAAACCGAGGGTTATTTGGAGAATTTCAAAATAAAAGAAAATTTCTATGTTTTGCCGGGTGTTGTCGATTTTCACCATGCAAGTGCACGCTATCGCAAACAATTAATAAAGTGAAAGTAGAGTTCGTTCCCATGAGGAATTTCTACTAGATTCGTTAAATACTAAAATTAGAACAGCTTAATCTTATCCAAATAATTAATTAAAGTTTGTGACTTAAAAACTAAATTAAAGAAAATAATAAACAAAGAAAGAAAGAAAGCAAGCAAGTTAAAATTGGATTTAAATCAATGGAGAAAAGCCTAAGATTGCAATTTTCCTCAACACTTCGTATGAACCTCTCTTATCCTCTTAACTTGATTAATGATCTTGAGTTGTTAACCTAGAGTTCTAATCTATTTAAAAGTATCTTCCGATGGTCTTATAAAAATATTCTTCTTAACCAATTAACTATATTCCTATGTAAATTGAATTAAAAAGGAACTCATTAAGCTCAGACTCTAAAATTGATTACACATGACACATAAGTGCATTCCTACCCTACATGCAACTCAATTCATCCTAATAAATGAATATGAAACATGTGTTATGCAATCCATGTCTAACACTAAACTCCCTTTTCCAAGTTGTATTTAGGTTAACAAATCAATTTAATTGGTGATCAGGCAATTAAAAACATTAAGCACAAGATTGAATAAACAACATCAAAATATCATTAATTCAAGCTAGAGAGTAAAATAATCCAAACTACATGTTGAGTTCCATTTCAATCCTAGAAAGAGAAATTTAGTTCATGCTCAACATTGAAAACAATAAACAATGGAGTTTCACCATCATAAAATTACAAAAGAAAAAAAGAAGATTAAGGAAAAAGAAAAAACTAAGGGTTGTTAGATCTTTAGTATTCTAGTCTCCAAAACCACTCTTAGCTCTTTGCAAACTTGTGGTGCCTGCTCTCTTCTTTAGAAAAATAAAGCTAAGAGCTAAGAAGGTTAAAAAAAACTAAAGTCCTAAGGGTTCCTATTTATAGAGCTCTTAAAAACCAGAAGAAGGAAAATTTTGTGGCCAAGTAACTGCTTCCAGTTTGGACTTTTCATATACGAGCTGAGTCTCTCCTTCTTGCTTTAGAACTCCACAATACTACAAAAGATATTAAATTAATAACTAAATTAATCATAAAATAAATTAAAAAACTACTAAAAACAATTAATTAATAATTTAAACTACAAGGACTTAGCTAATTTAAAAGCACAAAATATGGTAAAATAACTCTATTTCATAGAGTTATCACCGGGTCTGCCGAAAAATATAGAAAAATTTATATTAATAAATTTTGTATCATTCTCAAATAATATGATTTTTTTTTGAAAGGGAATTAATTATAAATACCGAACCTAAAACCGACTTTTATCGAGACTTGGCATAACACATGATTAATAAGGTACCATTTTATACGGGCGTTGTGGGGGTGCTAATCCTTCCCCGCACGTAACCGACTCCCAAATCCGTTTTTGTTTTTCTCTGGTTTTTAAAGCGCAGACCTCGAAATTAGTTTTTCTTAAAATACTTTAATTATTTTTAAAATATTTTATAAAAACTGATTTTAATAGGTGACCGATCACATCTAGCCAAAAAAGATATGTGGCGACTCCATTTTCCTTTTCGTGGTTGTTTTAAAACCCTCATATTTCAATTTAGAGTAACAACTTTTCTTTTCCTCTTTCCCATTTTTTAACGTCATTTAGACGAGTCCCGCGAAAGGACACGTTATGACATTATTGATTTTATTTTTGTTTTAATAATATGCAAAATATAAGAAATAATCTTTTAGGAAAATCATTTTATAAAAAGGAAAACAAAGGATTAAGCTTTATTATGGAAAGTACATATTGGTGTATTGGAGTGTTTGACATAAAGGTTAACGTTAGAAGCAATATGGATTTTATTTTATCATTGTGAAAATTAGAAATAATAATAATATTTGTATTAAAAATAATAACAAGCAAACATGTAAAAATGAATTTTGATAAATTTATAATAAAAAATCGATTAGATTATTTAGGAAAATGAGTTTTGCGAAAGCATAATGATTGTACTGTTAGAGTATTTTAATAAAAAAATGTATTCTTTAGATAACAGAAAAAGAAACTTTTAAAACATTTATTCATGTAAGTTTTCTTAGCTTACATTTAATTTAAATTGCATTTACTTTAAGTTTAGAAAAGAGAATAAATGTTTTCGGTTTTTTTTTTTTTCTATCCTATGCTATAAATAGTGAAGTCATTCTTCACTTCAGAGTATCCACCTTTTAAGAGAAAAACTATCTTTTGAATGTTCCTTTAATATATTTATTTAAAAATCTTCTTAAGTCTTTTAAGAGTGCTAATTAATAGGGTGAAGAAAGCGTCAATTTTGGTTCTAACTTGTGCAGGTTAGCAATGTGTACAGTGGGTGACTGGGCTTGTTGTATATTGGGGGGCGTCGTGCAATAAAACCTCTTTGCATTGGTTCTAATCACCGAGAGGGCGCGTATCATCTCAAGAGAGCGACCTAGTCCGCGCCTCAATCTCCGTCACCATATTTCAACTAACAGATTTGTGACATTTTGACAGCAGCAAATTGATTATCTACTCCTATCCAGAAGAATCATTGTGCAACATTCTCCAACATGTACATGAAAAAAATTGAAATTACTCAAAAAAAAAAAATTGGATAAATGAATATTCAAGAATTAGTCAAAAGTTTGAAAAGTTTCAATACTAATTACAAATTTTGAAATTTATGGAAAGTCAAGTAAGTAAAAAACTTGAAGTGTTAAACTTGAAAGTAACTCTTAGGTCCTATAATATATGAAAAAAGTAATTTGATTTTTGTATTCAAATTTTAAGTAATTTAGTCCATATAATCTTAAATCAAGAGTAAATAAGAAAAATAGTTAACACCATTCACTTTCACCGTTAAATATGTTAACTGGTAATGATGTGGCACTGACATGTGATAATTGATGACATGGTAAGGATGTAACAATGACATGGACATTAAATAATATATTTTTAATGATGATGTAGATTTTCAACATAAAAATTTTAAAAAGAAGTTGAGTGACATATGACAATCATGCCATATATTATTTATTTTAAATTATATAATATTTGATAAAATATATCAAAAAAATTTAGAAATAAGTGTGCATAATTTTTTTTACTCTCTTTTCTAAATTTTTTTTTCTAAATAAATTTTAAAATCATTTAAATTTTTTTTTTTTAATTTTGAAATGTTGACAAAAAAAATCATCATAAAAAAACAAAATTTCAATTTTATTTTTTTCTCTTTCTTCTCTCTTCGTTCTTTTCCCTCTCTTCTTTCTGTCTTTCTTTCTTTCTTTCTTTCTTTCTTTCTTTTCCTTTCTCTTCCCCCACTGGCTAGAAGCCCAATCTCTCTTCCCTTGCTAGTTTGGTAGCTATAGGAATCGATCTAGCTCCAACCGCAGTTGCAACGACGGTTGGGCCAGGTTTGGCCCTATATCATCGCAACAGCCATCTAGCTATTGGGGGAAAGAAAGGAAAAGAAGAAAATACAAAGAAAAAAAATATATTGATTTTTGCTTTTTTATGATGTCATTTTTCAATTGCAATTTTTTGTCAACTTTTTGAAATTAAAAAAAAAAATTAAATGATTTTTGAATTTATTGGCAAAATTAATTTTTTAAAAAGAGAATAAAAAAATTTGGCAAACTTATTCTTAAAAAAATTTCCTATGTTTTATCAAATATTATATAATTTAAAATAAATAATGTGGCAATTTTTTTTTTTTGAATTTCTTTTGTGTTAAAAATTCAAATCATCTTTAAAATTATATTATTTTATGTCTATGTCATTATCACATCATCAACTATCATATGTCAGCACCACATCATCATATTTAACGGTGAAAGTGTATGATGTTATCTATTATCCTTATTTACTCTTGATTTAAGGTACTAAATTACTCAAAATTGAAGTACAATGACTAGATTATACTTTTTTCACATAGTACAAGGACCTAAGATGTACTTTGACCGTTAAATTATGATTTTTAAAAAGGGAGAATACTCAAATAAACCCTCAAACTCCATTAAAAAAAAATAAAAATGGATATTTTATCTTTTATCATATGAAATTAAAGTTATGAACTTTTACTTTATTATAATAAGAATCTTGACGCTACAAATTATTTCAAGTTTCATTAAAATTTTCTTAGTTAGATGATGTGATATTTAAAAAATGTTGATTTGAAATTTATTTGGATGAGTTGGATGACAAATATTTGAAAACAAAATGCTATTTTAATTATTCTAACAATTGATCTTTAATCTTCTATTTTCAAGATTTAATGGGTATAATAATAATGAAATAAAAGTTCATAATTTTAATTTAAAAGATGGATCATTTATTTTTAATTTTTTTTGTAAAGTTCGAGGACTTATTTGAGTATTATATATTTTTTTTTAATAAAAATTAAGGCTTCATCTGATAGATGCTTTTACTTCTTTTTTTTCTTTTGTAAAAATGAATAAAAAATCAAAGATAAATAAAAAAACAAAAAAAACTTAAAGCATCTACTAAACAGAGCCTAATATATGCCAAAATAAAGATTAACTAAAAAATTAAGAAAACTTCAATAATAAAATTGAGATTTTAAAACAACCTCATCTAGCTATATTTGGTAAGATTGAGGTGGGATTTCGAATCTCACGTCATTGGATTTGCTTTGGATTCCTTTTCTTCCATGTGAAATTCAACTGTTTAATCCTTATGTTGGGCTCTAAGTAACAAAAATTCAGACATCCAAAATAAAAAATGGCTTCAAGTGGCCAGATCTGGCTTAACCGTTGGACGATCTAAAAAAAAAGTTGTCGATATGATTGTCGAAAGAAGGAAAGAGAAAGAAGAAACAAAAAAATAAATAAATAAAAGTAAAAGAGTAAGTAGCACCCTTAAACTTTGAGACTGACACCATTTTGGTCTTTATACTTTCAAATATCACTTGTTAATCCTCAAACTCATAAAGTCAGAATGTTTTAATCTTTCCGTCAATTTCATCATCAAATCAGGCACTGAGTGCCAGCTGCAACGTAAGAATTGATGACATGACATATTTCATTTTATAAGATAAAATTTATATTTTAAATTAAAAAAAATAAATAAATATTTTTAAGTAATTAAAGAAACAAATAAGAAAAATCTTTATTTTCTTTCTCTAACTTCTCTCTCTTTCTAGTTCTTAAAAGCAACCACCATCTATATCCAGATTCCGGTAGATGGTCGCCTGTTTCCATCTACTGTCGTCGATCGTCGCTCATCGACGTCGAAAATTTCATTGAAATGCTCATCTTCAACCCCTTTTTCTCTACCAAATTAGTGAGGCAATAATATGCAACTCTTATATATGAGATGTACACTGTTTTGAGTTTTTTACTGTCTGATAAACCTCTGACTGGCGAAGAAGAAAGAAGAAGAAAAGTGAAAAAAAAAATATTTTGAATTTTGTTTATTATGTACTTTTTTTTTTTTTCAAATTGTAATTCTCATTTTGTTTCAAATTTTTTAAATTTTAAAGTGTTTTTTAAAAGGATAAATATGAAAAACATGTTCTCAATAAGTAAGTTATTGTTAAATGATCTAATGAATAAAAGTTATTTAAAAAAGAGAAATAAAGAATTAGAAATTGTTATAAAAGATATTATAAAGACAAAATTATCCTTGATAAAAAAAACCTTCTCCTTCCTTTTTTTTATTTTTTAATTAAAAAATAAATATTCTGAAAATAATTTTTTTTTTAATTTTTAAAAATAATTTTTAAAATTTTTTATTTACTTTTTTTAATTAAAAAAATAAAAGAATAAAAATAATATTCCTAAAATTAATTTTTCTTTATTTTTTAAATTTATTTTTAATTAAAATTTTAAAAAAATAATATTTTCTTAATGAAAGAGAAAGAAAAAGTAAATTTTTTTATTAAAATCATTTATAATAATTTTTAATTTTTTTTAAATAATTTTTATTCATTAGATTATTTAACAATAACTTATTGAAAATATGTTTTTCATATTTACCATTTTTAAAAAGTAATTTATAAATTTTATAAGAACAAAAAAGTTCACATCAATAATTACTTACTATCAATTGACGTCACGTGTGAGAAACGTAACATCAGCCGACACTAATGCTTGATTTGATGGGGAGATTGACGAAAAGATAAAAACGTTGTGACTTTTGGGGGCGTTTGCATTTTCAAAAATCACATATAAAATGTTGAGAATGTAATTTTTAAAAATGTAATTTTTTAATTTTTGGTATATATGGAAAAATGATTATTAAAATTTTAGGAATGTGATGATAATTTTTGAAATTATTCTTATCAAAAAAATTTAAATTTTATTAATTTTAATATTTTTAAATGATATTTATTATTAACAAATATTTATACTAAATATTAAAAATAATATTTTAATTGATAATTTGAGTTACTTTTAGGATAAAAAATTTTATTAATAATAAATTTTCGAAATTACTCTAATGTAGTTGGCAATTAAGATGCTTAATGTAAATTAAATATTATTTAAATATTTTAATGATATTTATTATTAACAAATATTTGTACTAAATATTTACAAATAATATTTTAATTGATAATTTGAGTTATTTTTATGATAAAAAATATTTGTTAATAATAAATTTCAAAATTACTCTCATGTAGTTAAAAAATTAAATGACTATATACAAATTAAATATTATTTAAATATTTTAATGATATTTATTATTAACAAACATTTGTACTAAATATTTAAAAATAATATTTTAATTGATAATTTGATTATTTTTATGATAAAAATATATTTGTTAATAATAAAATTTTGAAATTACTTTCATATAGTTTTAAAGTTAAAAAACTGTATGAAAATTAAATATTATTTAAATATTTCGATGATATTTATTATTAACAAACATTTGTACTAAATATTTAAAAATAATATTTCAATTGGTAATTTGAGTTACTTTTATTATAAAAAAAGTTTGTTAATAATAAACTTTCGAAGTTACTCTCAAGTAATTGAAAAATTAAAAAGCTAAATGCAAAATAAATATTATTTAAATATTTTAATAATATTTATTATTAATAAATATTTGTACGAAATATTTTAAAATAATATTTCAATTGATAATTTTAAATCAAATAGAAAGAGGATAATTTTGTTTTTAACATTTTTTTTTAACTTTTCAACTACATGGGAAAGTTACTTTCCCACCACTTCTCATGGGAATCACATTCCAATGCTTGTTGGAAAGTAACTCTCCAAGATAAGTTACATTCTCAGAAAAGTGATCAGTTTTTAGCATATCAACATGAAAATCACATTCCCACCAATTACTTTTTATGAAAAGTGATCACTTTCCATCATATCAAACATGCTCTTGGAGTTTGGGAACTAACATGTGATATTTAAAAATATAGATATCAAAATTATATAGTTTTAAAATTTAGGAAACACAGGTGCTATTTACTCGAAGTAAAATGGTAATGATAGTTTCTTCTTTAACAATTATCAAATTCTATTTCCTTAATAATTTTTCTTTTCATTGCTGCAAGCAGTAAATATTCTTAGTTGTTTTCTTGTTCTGTAATTTCCTCATTTGTTTTAAACGCCAAATCAGAACCGAGAAAAAGAAAAAGAAAAGAAGAAAAGAAACCAAGTAAAGAAAGAATTGAAATTCTTTATTTGCATAGTAGGGGTCACCGTGGATGGGATCTAAATCTTTTACTTTAGATGGTTTTTAAAAAAAAAAAAAAAAAAAAAAATTGATACTTAAGCGTTAAGGATCTCCCTATAAAGTAAAATTACGTTATTGCCCTCAAAGAAACACCAAAATGAAACGAAGATGTGTTCAAAAAAAAATAAATAAATAAAGAAACGAAAGGAAAGGAAAAAGGAAAAAGGAAAAAGATAATTTCAATGTAAAGTAAACTCGGCTGTCAAACGGGAAAGAAGAAGACGTCAATAATAACTTGCAGGAAGGTTCGCGGTTCCTGGCTCGTTTATTTGGACGTGTTTGGTTTAGACATGTTTATCGAGCAGATAGGATTTTATTTGGATTGGATCAATTTTGGTTGGGTTAATTTAGTTTTAAAAAATTTAAGTCAGTTTTGAATTTAATTGTTTTAGATTTGAATCATTTCAGATTTAAATTGTTTTTGATTCGGGTTATTTTAAATTGGTTAATTCTGATCCAAATTCAAAAAATAATTCGAGCGACTCGAACTCAAACTCGATCCAACCCGATTTGATCATAAAAAATCTACAACCCGAACCCGAAATACTCCAAAACCCAAAACGATTAAGATCCGAAATAATCTGAACTCTAAATAACCTGAACTTAAATTAAGTCTAATTTTATTTTAAAAATATTAATTTAATAAAATAAATAAATATGACAAAATTATTAATTTATTTTAATTTTATAATTTTAATTATCTTTTAAAATATTTTTTCTTTATTATTACAATTTTATATATTTTTAATATTATTTTTTAATTATAATTAAAAAATTATAATTGAATTTTAATTTTTATATTTATTAGTATATATTATAAATAAAAAAATTTATTTTTTTACTTTGATAAAATAATTAAATAGACCGATAATTATTATTTTAAAACAAAAAATAATTAACGATAATTCAATAAAATTATATGCTATATTACTTATGATAATCTTATAACATAAATTTAATTTTAAACAAATTAATATATATTACATTAGTTAATAATATAATAATATGATTTAATATAAATTATATATTTTTATTTTCATGACTATACATATGATTTATAATAACTTATATAATATTTGTTCCAACGTGTCAAATCCTAAATTCGACCATTAGACACCTCTTCAATCTTTCGACCAGATTAGATTTCCAAAAATAATTCTAAAATTTCCTATATCTAAATTTGAAAATAGGATCTGCCTCCAATTTTTTGTTACCAAAACATCGAAATCTCTTATCTTTTTCCTCGATTTAGAATCCACAAAGAAATCGAAAACCCCAAAAATCTCTTGGCGCCAATCACTTTTTTCCTTCGTGATTGTTTTTCGATGATAATTGTTATGTGTTTAACTAAGAATTAGACTAAGAGTTTTAAGTTTTTTTAAATTTGATTTTTTCTTTTCACATCCAATTCTAACTTTTAAAAAAAAAAAGTCTTTTCGTCTCAGATTCAAAGATTGTTTTTGCTTTCAAAACCTGTTTCCTTTTTTTTTTGGTCTTTTATTTATTTATTATTATTTTCATTTTTCAAAAAAAATGAAGAAATAATAAAGGAGAATAAAAATAGAAATTAAGAAAATGAATAGAAAAAATAAGGAATGAAAAAAAAAAAAGAAAGGAAAAAAAAATGGATATGGTCCAAATTGAGTCCAAAACCCAAGTTTAATGCCCGGAAATATAATTGGGCCTAAAAAAAATTGGCTCAAAACCCAAAATAAAATCTAAAGCAACAATTTCAAACAAAAAATAAATCAAAATCCTAAAATCATTCAGACTAAGATCAATTTATAAAAAAAATATGATTATAAATCTAAAAATCAGTTTTAATCTCAAATTTGATTTAGACAATGTGATAAAGGGAGTTCTAGGGCCTTTTTCAGTTCCATTTTTCTTGTGCCAGTCTCAGTAGTGGCATTCCTTATAGTCTAACTATATATGTATTCCCCTTACCCCGATATACATGGGTGATAAAAGGTAGATGCTAATATAAAGTTGTCTGATTGTTCAGTGAAAGGCTCTTGCTTGTAATGTAATCTCGAGGAGGGCCAGTGCTATCAAAAATTCTGTCCTTTATCTCTGTGCTGATACTACAAGGTTCATTCTTGGGATGCTTTTGTGTATGCTACGAGGGTGTCAAGCTAGTAGGGTATTTTCCAAGGTTCTTCACCACTATAAAGCTAGAAAGCAGTTTCTTATAGTCGAGAGCTTATAGATAATCTTTATCTTCGTTCTTGCTCTTGTGGAGAGGAGAGGAAAAATCCTGTGCTATAATAACAATCAAACACGGTTTAAATTAGATTATCCCCAATAATGTTTTAAAAGACCCCAAACAAAATTGAGTGTTTACAATATTTTATCATTATACATATTATTTAAAATAAATGTATTATTTTTAATTTTAAAAGTATAACATCTTGTCATGCAATGTAGAATAAAAATACATAAACAAAGATCATTGATAAAGATAATATTATTTTATCTTAATAATTGGTACATTACATTATAATAATCGCTTATCATGTTATTTAAATTAAAGTAGATAATTTCTTCTTAATATACATATTTTTTGGAATAAATATGTTGTTTTTAATTTCAAATATATAACCTCTTAAGTCTTATCATGTAATTTTTAAAAGTATATAAAATAGATCATTGATATATGTATTTTATTATAATGATTTGTATACTTATAATAATATATTATCATGTGATATATAATAAATTAATTTTTTATTGTTATACATGTTATTTAGAATAAATGTGTTGTTTTTAATTTCAAATTTATAATCTCTTATTGTGTCATAACGATCTCACGACCACTAAATGATGTTGGGGGTTGAAAAGGTAATTAGTCATCGATATATGGTGGTTTTGAAGAACCTTAAAAAGGGAGTCACCACCAATCTTTTTGGCTAGGTGTGATCGATCACCTATTAAAATCGGTTTTCATAAAACATTTTTAAATCAATTAAAATATTTCTTAAAACCAATTTTAGGATCTACGTTTAAAACCAGAGAAAAACAAAAACGGGTTCGAGAGTCGGTTACGTGCGGGGAAGGTAATAGCACCCCCATAAAGCCCGCATAAAACGGTACCCTATTAATCATGTGTTATCTTAAGTCTCAATGAATGTCAGTTTAAATTTTGGTATTTAAAAATAGTTCCCCTAAAAAATAGTCATTATTTCGAGAATGATTCGAAATTTATTATTGCAAATTTTTTCTATATTTTCTGGCAAACCCGACAAAACATAAATTTTTTTTTGTTTTGAAATTTTCCGCATCATTTTCAGAAGGGTATTCCTTCGTTAATAATAATTGATGAAGACTCTCCGACAACCCGGCGGAGGATTCATGAATTATTTTAACTCGGGGATATTGCCTTATTTATTAAAAATATTATTATTTTTTTACATGCATCTAAATTTATTTAAATAATCATGGATATGCAAAAAAATATGAACATGGACATATACTATAACATGGCATAAACACTAACTATAACATGGCATAAACAAACAATTAACATAAATACCAATCATAAGTTATCATAAACAAAAAAGCATTAATTATAGAAATAATATAATCAAGGACTTACCATAAGCAATAACTATTAAACAACATAAACAAAACAAAAATGCACACAACCTTATTTTAAAAGGATATTCTTTTTCATTTATTTTCTTTATGAAATTACATAAATGGCATGTGTCGAAAAATATTGCCGCTCTCCCTGGCAAAGCTTGGAAAATACTTCTTTCACATAATACTTATATAATTCCGAGTAAAACGAAAATCATACTTTATGATTTCATAAACACGTGCGTTGGAGAATTTTCTAACCGGCAAATCCGACAAAGATTAAGAAATAATTCTCGCCAAATGTTTATGAAATCGAGAAAGCACATTCTTTTAACGATTTAGAAAAAAAAAACATTTTTCGAAATATGAGATGCATGAAAACAAGACCATTATCGGAATGTGTTTATCTCTTGAAGAGGGGGCATCCGAATACCTATAGAGGTATCAGAATACCTTTGAAAGAAACTTATATTAGACTTTAAACATTGAATGATTTTGGGCACGGATTTTTGCTTGAAGGGTATCCGAATACCCTGTGAAAAGATATTCGGATTCTTTTAGTAATTTTAGGCCAATGGACTCGAAAAAGGAAAGGCATTCAAATGCTATTGTTTGACATCCTAATGCCCCTCGATTTAGTCTTAATGCAACATTTTTTAAACCTAAGAAAATAACAAAATGCAATTTTTTTTAGGGAGAACAAAACTTGGCCGAAAAGTGCCTAGTGTAGGAATCAAGCTTTAACTCATTTTAGCTACCCATGACCTGGTTTTCTTAAAACGTCATTTATAGACCTTGAAGAACCAACAAAATGACCTTGAAACCCTCCCCTATAGGTTTGGCCAGCCCCCTCATGATATAGAATTTTTTTTATTTGATTCGTCTTAAAGCTCATTTCAACTTCCAAAGCTTGGTTTTATCGAAACTATTTTTTTAAACCTTAAAGAAAACTAAATTTTTTTAAAACTTCACCAATAGGTTCGGCCTAGGGTGTATTAAATGGGATTAAAACAGTTTTTTATTTAGATAAAAAATGCATTTGACTCATGTTGCCCAAAATCTCACATCCAACCGTTAAAACATTGATTTTTCCAATACTTTGAAAAACAAGATTTTGGCTATGGACCATTGATTGATCCTAACCAAAAGCCATTGGAAATCATTTTAAAAACACGTTTTAATACAAACAAAATGATTGGCTCAAGGTTGGCCTCATGGATGGCTAATCCGGTCTAACCATCACTTAGAGAAACTCTAAGATCATCAAGCTCATAATCACTTTTCCAAAGAGAAGAAACAATATGCAATCATAAAGGATGCTCCAGAATAGACCATATTCAGGAAATATGCACATGAAAATGGCAAAATACAAACAATAAGACATAGATAAGAAAAAAACAAAGGTTGGCTCAAGGTTAGCCACATGGATGATTAATCCAGCCTAACCATCACTTAGAGAAACTCTAAGATCATCAAGTTCATATACAAACAAGAAGACATAGATAGGAAAAAACAAAGGTTGGCTCAAGGTTAGCCACATGGATGATTAATCCGGCCTAACCATCACTTAGAGAAACTCTAAGATCATCAAGCTCATAACCTCTTCATTTTCAAAGGAAACAAGAAGAAAATATCATCAAGTACAATAGTCCATAATATATCAAATATAAAGATAAAAGCATGAAATAAAAATATGACCACAAGAACAAGTAAGAGGAATTTTTTTTGTAAAACTTTGTTTTCTTGAAAAAGAGAAAAGGAAATGATAACTCGTATAATTATATAGTTTTTAGTTATGTTTTATTATTGTTTTGTGTCAAATACGAGTTATTATTGTTTAGTCTAATTGTGTTTATGATCTTTTATATTTTTATGTAATTTGGTGTTTTTCACAAGTTTCTTTGAGTGATTTCAGATTACTAGAATTAAGGGCAAATCCAGTTCAGTTCCAGTTCCGACACCTTTTGCCATATCAGCTATATCTGGAGTTTCACTGAAGCAATAAGGCTGAAATTTTAACCATGCAACGTTAAGAGGCATATCTATCTTTTTCATGTTTTACACTTCTTGAAACGGAGTCGTTTTCCCTAGCGAAATCAACCATCAAGTTGGCTGATGTGCAATGACGTCTGTCCTGAGCAGTTTTCGCATTTTGACCATATCGTCCGATACACATCAGCAAATGAGCTGATTCCAACGGCTATGGATCAATAACTGATAGGGGAACATTTGTCTAGAAGACCATGTGATCAGATAAAGCCTCCAATATTGAAGAAATCGACCATCAAGTTGGCTGATGTGCAATGACGTCTGTGCTGACCTGTTTTCGTATTTTGCCCATATCTTCTTCTCCACATCAGCAAATGAGCTGATTTCAACGGCTATGAACATTTTGTTTGTCGTGTCTCAGTTATAATAAGTGGTTAGCAACCTCTACAGGTAATATCTCCTAAACTTTACCTTCTCAAAAAAAAAAAAAAAAAAGTTTGTTGTGTTTTAAGCAATTTAGAAGTATTCATTCTGAACAAGGTCTGAGTAAGGGAGACTTGAGACACACCTTGTCAGTTTGATTTTAATCTTTTTATGTTTACTTGTTAATTTTTGTTTAGTATTTTAGGATTATTTAGGTTGCATGAGTTTGTTTTGTTTTGAGTCTAGTTGTTCCTATACTTATGTTATTAGTTCTTTTCTCTTACACACGATTCTTTCATTTGGGTTAATAGACTTACATTGAGGACAATGTAAGAATTAAGTGTGGGGGGAATGATTTAGGATTTCTTTTATTTTCGTCTACTATTTTTTTTATGAGTCTTTATTATTATTATTTTTAGTGTGTTTTAGTTCCTTTTTAATACAATGATGAGATATGAATTGCATAGGTCTAAACTGGTTACTAGTGAGAAGATTTTCATGAGAATTAAGCTTGATACTAATTTTTATGAGCCAATGTTAATATGATATGTTGATTGAGAAAGAAGCATGTTTAGACTTAAAACTGACTTGTATAATCATCATTGTGAGTTTTTGAGCCTAAAATGATTGATGCATTATACAAATCAATCTAATTTCTTTCTTGAGTGCTCTTATGATTACATGATTCTCTAGAACTTGCTTTAAACCGTTTGAGACTATATTGATACATGTAACAACATGAATATGATAAAGGCATTAGGATTATAACCAGAGCCAAACAGCCATCCCTTATTGATGTTCCAAGAGAACACACCCTTAGTGAACCAATTTGAGCCTACATTGAATAAGCTATCTCTTTGGTAACCATAACTTGTCCCTAACCTAAATATACTTATATCTTTACCTTTGTTCCAAAGATGAATTAGCATGATTTGAGACAAGTTGCAAAGACAAGGGATATTTTTTGGTTAGAAACAAGAAATAAGTGTGGGGGGAAAAGAAAAGAAAAGTCAAGAGAAAAAGAAATGGAATACTGGCAAATATATTCCTATATATAAAAAAAAATGAATCATCTCTTGAATTTGTGGAAAAAGAAAAAGATGTTACAAAGTTGTTTAGAATGAAGAAAAGGCCCAACATGAATATCCGGCCTAGGTGACTATGTACTTGTAAAGAGTTTTGAGAAGTTTCTTTGTATAATCTTTTTATGTCTCTAAACTTTATGAACTCTTTGGAACCTTTGTGATATCTTTATCCTTTTGTTCTTCAACCACATTACAAACCCCTTGGCCCCATTACAACCTTGATTAAAGACCTCTTGATTTATGAAGTTGCATGATCTTTTAGTGGAGAATAGGTGGACAAGCAAGCATATGGTAGAAGTGTTTTCATGAGATTGATTGAGTGTAAACACTTTACCACTACTTTAAAGAGTGAAAATCAAGAGAGTATCCCTTGTGAGAAGTTGAGATTAAATTTGAACATGCACTATTTTGATTGAGATATGTTATGCTAATATTGGCTTAACTCAAACAATTTAAATTCAAGCATGATTTTTTGTGAAATTTTTTAAGCTATTGATTAGTTTATAAGACTTGTTCAAATATTGTCTCTAATTTGTATTGAAAGGATTAGGAGTAAATATTTTTAGTATATGTAGTTTATTTATATGAAGTTTATTTATATTTTAATTTTTCAATGTTTGTGGGTATCGTTCTAGTAAACCCTCACGAGACTAAACTCGTCCACTAGGGACACCTAGGGGTTTAAAGGCTTGTGTCACATGCTAAGTGCCACCGTGATTTCCTACGAAAGTGGATTAGATTAGATTTTCTTATTTTATTTTTATTGAGTCGTTGCTAGGGACTAGCAACAATCTAAGTGTGGGGGTGTGATAACTCGTATAATTATATAGTTTTTAGTTATGTTTTATTATTGTTTTGTGTCAAATACGAGTTATTATTGTTTAGTCTAATTGTGTTTATGATCTTTTATATTTTTATGTAATTTGGTGTTTTTCACAAGTTTCTTTGAGTGATTTCAGATTACTAGAATTAAGGGCAAATCCAGTTCAGTTCCAGTTCCGACACCTTTTGCCATATCAGCTATATCTGGAGTTTCACTGAAGCAATAAGGCTGAAATTTTAACCATGCAACGTTAAGAGGCATATCTATCTTTTTCATGTTTTACACTTCTTGAAACGGAGTCGTTTTCCCTAGCGAAATCAACCATCAAGTTGGCTGATGTGCAATGACGTCTGTCCTGAGCAGTTTTCGCATTTTGACCATATCGTCCGATACACATTAGCAAATGAGCTGATTCCAACGGCTATGGATCAATAACTGATAGGGGAACATTTGTCTAGAAGACCATGTGATCAGATAAAGCCTCCAATATTGAAGAAATCGACCATCAAGTTGGCTGATGTGCAATGACGTCTGTGCTGACCTGTTTTCGTATTTTGCCCATATCTTCTTCTCCACATCAGCAAATGAGCTGATTTCAACGGCTATGAATCAGTAACTCATAGGGGAACATTTTTCTAGAAGACCATGTGATCAGATCAGGCCTCGAAGATTGACAAAATCGACCATCAAGTTGGCTGATCAAAATGGTCATACAATATGACGAAAATTGTTAGAAAAATGCACCCACCTATTATACCTACCTTTGAAATTTGTAAAGCTTGTCTCTTGTCATTTAGCCCTCCAAAATGTGTATAAATAGAGGGCCTTGGATGATTGTAGAGGATCAGATTGTACATAGGTAGGATATTAGCCATTTTAATAAAATTCTCTAAGTTTTCTTCTTCTTTCTTTTCTCTAGTTTTCTTTCTTTTCTCTAGTTTTCTTTTTCTTTAGAGAGAGCAAGAGGTTGGATAATTAATATTCTTCCTCTTCTTCTTTCTTTCTTTTATTTTCTTCTTAGATTTTCTTTAATTTTATGTTTATGTTTACAATGCCTATGCTAGGCTAAACTTCTATTTGGTTAAGGGTGATTTCAAAGCCCTATACATGTTTTATAATTGATTTTCAGTTTCTATCTATCATTAATTTTCTATCAAAGTTGCTTATGTTCTTCTACAAGAATTGTTCATGATGTTGTCTTGATTTGTTTAGGTGTACAACTAGATAGATCTTGATAATTATCTATTGCTAGTTTAGGAGTCTTGATCCGTGTAATTGTCTTGATTTCCTATTCATAAGTGGCAATTTGTGATTAATGATTATGGTCAAGTTTTCAATAATTGCAAAGTGGAACATAACCTAAGTTGAACAATCCGAGCTTATGTGTTTGTTGCTTAGATCAACCTATCTTTCTCATCATAAAGCTGCCATTAAATTGAATCTAGAGAGCTTATTCTAGGTTGTTTGATGGTTAGAGATTAAATAGAGAGCTTGTTCTATTTAACGACAAACTAAGGAAAGATTGGGATAACAGAGCTTGTTGTTATCTACGGTTGTTAACTTTGATAGTTGGTTGATATTGATAGATCTGAAATTGATTCTTAATGATGTCTAGTGGTGGAGAATGAAACCTTAACCATATTTTTCATATTTGATTCTTCTTACTTACTTGTTTTCTTACTTTTCTAGTTTGCTTATTTTTAAAAGTATATTTATTTTTATTGGCTGGTTATACCGCCTAATTTGTAGATTAACTTTGTTTTATTTTTATTGGCTGGTTATACCGCCTAATTTAGTATATATATTTTTATTGGCTGGTTATACCGCCTTGCATCTTATTCTTATTATTTACTTTAGTTTAAATCTGGCTTCAAAAACCCCTTTTCTTTTATTGTTCTTGAATTTAAGTTTTAAACTATTAACTTATAAACTAAAACCCAATCCCTGAGGACTCGACCCTTGCTAACTACTATACTTACAATTTATCTTTTTAGTGCAAGGTTAAATAAGATACACTCTTTTGGGTGCATCAAATTTTTGGCGCCGTTGCCGGGGATTGTTTTCTTTAGTTTATTAGTTTATTGGTTTATTCTTATTTTCAGTTCTAATGAGTTTTATTTTCTTGTACATACGGGTTTTTCTTATCAAATTTTGAAAAGAAAAAAAAAAAAAAAACGATGGTATTGAGCAATCTAACACTTGAAGAGTTGGTGGCATACATGAACATGGAGAATCAACAAGCCAATCTCACCTCCCCAGTTCAACAATTGGCCATGGGAGGATGTCAAGTCCATCAATGGTTCCAAGACCAACAGTATGATCATTACACAAACACTTACCATGAGGGATGGTGGGATCATACTAATTATGGCTACTCGAAAAATTACCAAGAAGTAGATCCTTATGCCAATTACACTCATCCATCTAGCTTCAATCAATCATGGTCTCAAGAACCAGATCTTTTTCAACCACCACATATGACTCAAAACTCAGGTACTTCTTTAGAAGATCTTGTACATTCTCTTGTTACTGATACTTTGCAATTTCAACAGGAAACAAGGGCAAGCATCCAGAGTTTGGAAAGGCAAATGAGCCAATTGGCTAGTAGTATGGTGGGATGGGTAGCACAAAGATCTGAAGAATTCCCAGCCCAAACGATGGTTAACCCAAAGGAGAATGCTACTATTGTGACCTTGAAGAATGAGGAACAAGATGAGGATGAAACAAAATTAGAGATGGATTCTATTCTTGAGGATAATGAAGCCAAAGATCCAAATAAGAGTATTTCGGCACCTGAGGTAACGTTTAAGGTTTCACTTTTTACTAATGTTTCTTCTCCACCTTTTCCTAGTAGATTTGCAAAGTTCAAGGAGGAAGAACATGAACAACACATGCCGGAAACCTTAAACAACTTGTTTGTGGAGGTCATTCAACAAGTATCAAAATATGCTCCATTCCTCGATGACATATGCACCACAAAGGATGATGGAATAATACTTGTAATGGAGAATGCATCCACTGTTGTGCAAAGAAAGCTTCCTCTCAAACGCATAAATTTGGGAAATTTCATGTATGAGCCTGACAAGCCTAAAATGCCAAGAAGGGGTGTTGGTTAGGTTCAAAACACTAAATCAAGTGTTAATTGGGAAGGCAGCCCAATTAAAGATGAAATTGCCAACCTTCCATCCTCAGATTTGCTCTCTTTTTCTTTATCTTTTTCTTATGTTTCTTTGTTAATTGTGTTTAGTGTTTTTAAGTTCATTTAGGCTGCATAAGTTTATTTTGTTTAATAGTTCTTTTCACTTACACATGATTCTTTCATTTGGGTTAATAGCATTACATTAATGACAATGTAAGAATTATGTGTGGGGGGAAGAATTTAGGATTTTATTTAGAGTGTTTTGTTTTTGAGTCTTTTTATGTTGTTTTTCTTTCTGATCCTTGTTTTGAAAATAACTAGATGTAAATATAATTTTTTAACCCCGGTTAAATGGCGGATAACGGTACTCCGTGATTATTTAAATCGGTTCCATCAGCTACCCACAAAACTGATATTGTATATAAATTTCTCTTCCAATTTCTCTTTCAATTTTTTTCATTTTTTTTTCAGGATGGATGATATTCTCACAAGATTGCAGAAACGATTTCCTCCTTTTCCTCGAAATATTTTACTGAAGCTTTACCAAGTTCGACTTGAAAGATTAAGAATGCTTATGCACAAAGGGATTCCTGACGACATACGTTGGATAATTGAAGCCAAGGTACGTGAAGATGAATATCTTCCTGTTTTGCATTTACCAGGTACAGGTAGAAGCACTTTTGCAAAGAAGCGACGAGCAAAGCGCATGAGTTCAAATTGCCACAAATGTGCATGATGGACGTGTAACGGTAAATGTCGTTCTATTGGGATTCCGTCCTCTAATCGAGATGATAAAATTGAATTCATTAAGGATGGACTGAGTAAGGAGAATTTGGGTAATATCCAAGTTTCTCTTGAGACGCATCCTAGTGGAGACGTACAAAGAGAAATTCTTGATTTATGGCCGCAATTCCAAAGGGAATGGCAACATCTTGGGAATCTGATGTTAAAAGACCCTGTTTGCCAGCTTGTAAGAAAACTGGATGGGAAGCATATCCTCGACTCATAGAAGGCGTTTAAGCCGTTTCTGGACGTAAAACCAGAGGAAGATGTGAGCCACAATCACAACTACAATAAATGACTTCTCAGCTTTTGGTTTGATTTGCAATAACTTTATTTCGGTTTAATTTACGTGTTATTCGATTTGTGTAATTATTCTCATTTTTTTTATTTGTCTTTTACGATTGATTTTTCTTCTCTTTTTTATTTTCTTCCTGAAATCATGCAAAAATCTTTTGTTAGGTTAACATTTTCTTCTGACAGGTCAGATACACTTTTGGCGACATTATTACTCTTGTCTGATTCACTACTCAGTCCTCTATATATTACACCATGTACTCATTCTCTTTCAGGCACTCGAAAAAAAAAATGGAAAGTACTTCGTCCCAGCGCATTAAAAAAATTTGTGTCTTTGGAGGTGCTTATCCAGGGAAAAATAACATATTTGCTGATGAAGCCATAAGAGTTGGAGTAATACTTGCCCAACAAAAGATCCAGTTGATTTATGGAGGCGGTAGTACGGGTTTAATGGGAGCAGTCGCTACAGCAGCACACGCCGGAGGAAGTCCAGTTCTAGGAATCGTGCCAAAACTATTCACAGATTATTGTGGACCTACCTTTGGTAAGGAAATACAAGTCTCGAGTATCCCTGAACGGATAACAATCATGTACCATTCTGCCGATGCATTCATTGCTTTACCAGGAGGTCTGGGTACATTGGAAGAAATAGCTTGCGTGGCTTCTTGGTCATCTTTGGTCACAAATAAGAAACCCATTGGTTTGCTTAATATTAATGGTTATTTTAGTAATTTGCTTTCATATTTAGATAATGCTGTGGAAAATGGATTCATGTTTTCAGAGGCAAGGAGAACCATAATTTCTGCTACAACCATTGAAGATTTACTCAAAAAGCTCCAAGCTTATGAGTGTTTATCTGCTACGGTTGTTTCGCAAACGCTCGGAAAAAGAAAAAGAGATATGGACGAGCAAGGAGTGGATTGCACTTTGTCTTTGTGACATTATCTAACATTTTGTTTGTCGTGTCTCAGTTATAATAAGTGGTTAGCAACCTCTACAGGTAATATCTCCTAAACTTTACCTTCTCAAAAAAAAAAAAAAAAAAGTTTGTTGTGTTTTAAGCAATTTAGAAGTATTCATTCTGAACAAGGTCTGAGTAAGGGAGACTTGAGACACACCTTGTCAGTTTGATTTTAATCTTTTTATGTTTACTTGTTAATTTTTGTTTAGTATTTTAGGATTATTTAGGTTGCATGAGTTTGTTTTGTTTTGAGTCTAGTTGTTCCTATACTTATGTTATTAGTTCTTTTCTCTTACACACGATTCTTTCATTTGGGTTAATAGACTTACATTGAGGACAATGTAAGAATTAAGTGTGGGGGGAATGATTTAGGATTTCTTTTATTTTCGTCTACTATTTTTTTTATGAGTCTTTATTATTATTATTTTTAGTGTGTTTTAGTTCCTTTTTAATACAATGATGAGATATGAATTGCATAGGTCTAAACTGGTTACTAGTGAGAAGATTTTCATGAGAATTAAGCTTGATACTAATTTTTATGAGCCAATGTTAATATGATATGTTGATTGAGAAAGAAGCATGTTTAGACTTAAAACTGACTTGTATAATCATCATTGTGAGTTTTTGAGCCTAAAATGATTGATGCATTATACAAATCAATCTAATTTCTTTCTTGAGTGCTCTTATGATTACATGATTCTCTAGAACTTGCTTTAAACCGTTTGAGACTATATTGATACATGTAACAACATGAATATGATAAAGGCATTAGGATTATAACCAGAGCCAAACAGCCATCCCTTATTGATGTTCCAAGAGAACACACCCTTAGTGAACCAATTTGAGCCTACATTGAATAAGCTATCTCTTTGGTAACCATAACTTGTCCCTAACCTAAATATACTTATATCTTTACCTTTGTTCCAAAGATGAATTAGCATGATTTGAGACAAGTTGCAAAGACAAGGGATATTTTTTGGTTAGAAACAAGAAATAAGTGTGGGGGGAAAAGAAAAGAAAAGTCAAGAGAAAAAGAAATGGAATACTGGCAAATATATTCCTATATATAAAAAAAAATGAATCATCTCTTGAATTTGTGGAAAAAGAAAAAGATGTTACAAAGTTGTTTAGAATGAAGAAAAGGCCCAACATGAATATCCGGCCTAGGTGACTATGTACTTGTAAAGAGTTTTGAGAAGTTTCTTTGTATAATCTTTTTATGTCTCTAAACTTTATGAACTCTTTGGAACCTTTGTGATATCTTTATCCTTTTGTTCTTCAACCACATTACAAACCCCTTGGCCCCATTACAACCTTGATTAAAGACCTCTTGATTTATGAAGTTGCATGATCTTTTAGTGGAGAATAGGTGGACAAGCAAGCATATGGTAGAAGTGTTTTCATGAGATTGATTGAGTGTAAACACTTTACCACTACTTTAAAGAGTGAAAATCAAGAGAGTATCCCTTGTGAGAAGTTGAGATTAAATTTGAACATGCACTATTTTGATTGAGATATGTTATGCTAATATTGGCTTAACTCAAACAATTTAAATTCAAGCATGATTTTTTGTGAAATTTTTTAAGCTATTGATTAGTTTATAAGACTTGTTCAAATATTGTCTCTAATTTGTATTGAAAGGATTAGGAGTAAATATTTTTAGTATATGTAGTTTATTTATATGAAGTTTATTTATATTTTAATTTTTCAATGTTTGTGGGTATCGTTCTAGTAAACCCTCACGAGACTAAACTCGTCCACTAGGGACACCTAGGGGTTTAAAGGCTTGTGTCACATGCTAAGTGCCACCGTGATTTCCTACGAAAGTGGATTAGATTAGATTTTCTTATTTTATTTTTATTGAGTCGTTGCTAGGGACTAGCAACAATCTAAGTGTGGGGGTGTGATAACTCGTATAATTATATAGTTTTTAGTTATGTTTTATTATTGTTTTGTGTCAAATACGAGTTATTATTGTTTAGTCTAATTGTGTTTATGATCTTTTATATTTTTATGTAATTTGGTGTTTTTCACAAGTTTCTTTGAGTGATTTCAGATTACTAGAATTAAGGGCAAATCCAGTTCAGTTCCAGTTCCGACACCTTTTGCCATATCAGCTATATCTGGAGTTTCACTGAAGCAATAAGGCTGAAATTTTAACCATGCAACGTTAAGAGGCATATCTATCTTTTTCATGTTTTACACTTCTTGAAACGGAGTCGTTTTCCCTAGCGAAATCAACCATCAAGTTGGCTGATGTGCAATGACGTCTGTCCTGAGCAGTTTTCGCATTTTGACCATATCGTCCGATACACATTAGCAAATGAGCTGATTCCAACGGCTATGGATCAATAACTGATAGGGGAACATTTGTCTAGAAGACCATGTGATCAGATAAAGCCTCCAATATTGAAGAAATCGACCATCAAGTTGGCTGATGTGCAATGACGTCTGTGCTGACCTGTTTTCGTATTTTGCCCATATCTTCTTCTCCACATCAGCAAATGAGCTGATTTCAACGGCTATGAATCAGTAACTCATAGGGGAACATTTTTCTAGAAGACCATGTGATCAGATCAGGCCTCGAAGATTGACAAAATCGACCATCAAGTTGGCTGATCAAAATGGTCATACAATATGACGAAAATTGTTAGAAAAATGCACCCACCTATTATACCTACCTTTGAAATTTGTAAAGCTTGTCTCTTGTCATTTAGCCCTCCAAAATGTGTATAAATAGAGGGCCTTGGATGATTGTAGAGGATCAGATTGTACATAGGTAGGATATTAGCCATTTTAATAAAATTCTCTAAGTTTTCTTCTTCTTTCTTTTCTCTAGTTTTCTTTCTTTTCTCTAGTTTTCTTTTTCTTTAGAGAGAGCAAGAGGTTGGATAATTAATATTCTTCCTCTTCTTCTTTCTTTCTTTTATTTTCTTCTTAGATTTTCTTTAATTTTATGTTTATGTTTACAATGCCTATGCTAGGCTAAACTTCTATTTGGTTAAGGGTGATTTCAAAGCCCTATACATGTTTTATAATTGATTTTCAGTTTCTATCTATCATTAATTTTCTATCAAAGTTGCTTATGTTCTTCTACAAGAATTGTTCATGATGTTGTCTTGATTTGTTTAGGTGTACAACTAGATAGATCTTGATAATTATCTATTGCTAGTTTAGGAGTCTTGATCCGTGTAATTGTCTTGATTTCCTATTCATAAGTGGCAATTTGTGATTAATGATTATGGTCAAGTTTTCAATAATTGCAAAGTGGAACATAACCTAAGTTGAACAATCCGAGCTTATGTGTTTGTTGCTTAGATCAACCTATCTTTCTCATCATAAAGCTGCCATTAAATTGAATCTAGAGAGCTTATTCTAGGTTGTTTGATGGTTAGAGATTAAATAGAGAGCTTGTTCTATTTAACGACAAACTAAGGAAAGATTGGGATAACAGAGCTTGTTGTTATCTACGGTTGTTAACTTTGATAGTTGGTTGATATTGATAGATCTGAAATTGATTCTTAATGATGTCTAGTGGTGGAGAATGAAACCTTAACCATATTTTTCATATTTGATTCTTCTTACTTACTTGTTTTCTTACTTTTCTAGTTTGCTTATTTTTAAAAGTATATTTATTTTTATTGGCTGGTTATACCGCCTAATTTGTAGATTAACTTTGTTTTATTTTTATTGGCTGGTTATACCGCCTAATTTAGTATATATATTTTTATTGGCTGGTTATACCGCCTTGCATCTTATTCTTATTATTTACTTTAGTTTAAATCTGGCTTCAAAAACCCCTTTTCTTTTATTGTTCTTGAATTTAAGTTTTAAACTATTAACTTATAAACTAAAACCCAATCCCTGAGGACTCGACCCTTGCTAACTACTATACTTACAATTTATCTTTTTAGTGCAAGGTTAAATAAGATACACTTTTTTGGGTGCATCAGGAAAAGAAAGCTCTTTGAAAAACCTTTTAAAACCTTTTTATTTTTGAAGAAAAGAAAATGAGAAAGACATAGAAAAGAAGAAGAAGAAGAAGAAGATCTTGAAATGAATAAAAAGCAACGAAAAAGAAAAGAATGGAAGCTACCTTAGGTAAGCTTTCCATGTGTTGCTGCCTAGGATATTTTTTCGTTTTTGTTCTCCCTCTTGGTCGAATAGTGTAGGCCTTTCTAGTGCCTTCTAGTTTCTTCTTTTTTTTAGCCATGTGTCATTCTCTTCTTCACCCACCAATAGTCTTCCTCCTTTAATAGATGACTCATGTACTAAATGGATGAGTCATGTACTACCTATAATGACTCATTCAATTATTTACTAAGTTGCCACTTAGCCTTCCAAGGGCATCCTCCACTCTTCCTTTTTATTATAAGTTTACCTTGCACTTATTTATGCAATTCTCCTACAACTTTTATTTCATTTCTAATTTCATCCATCTTCTTCCCATCTGTTTTCCTACATGGACCTTATGCTTGGGCCTTCCATCAAATGCTTATCTTCTTGGATCCTTAAAGTTGGGCCTTACACCAAAAAATCCTCCTACATGGATCCTTAAAGTTGGGCTTCTCTACATACTTTTTTACAGCACTTCTTTTCCTACCCATCATTCTTCCAATTGGTCATAGAAAATGGGTCATCTTCTTCCACACAAAAAAAAATAAAAAATCCTACCACTTGATTATTAAAAGAATGGGCTTTCATACTTCCACAAAAAATTCTCATTATTTATTTAAAAATGAGCTTCCATATTTCCACCAACAATTCTCGTCGCTTAGAAAAAAAAATAGACTATCATATTTTCACCAAAAATTGCTATCCACTTGGATAATAATAATGGGCTTCCCCCTTGCTTTTTAATCACCTTGGTCGAAACTAAGTTTTCTCTATCATTTTCATTCACTTAACTTCCATTTAATCTCATCACTTCAATATTCAAAGTTGACTTTAAAATCATCAAGATTACTTCTTTAACACCCAATTTTCCTTTTTAATCTTGATTTTCCAAAATTGACTTTTTTGACCTTTGACTTTGACTTTTAGTCAACTTTGATTTTCCAATCCGAGATATCAAAACCGGCATGCCCACTTTAATGAACCAAATTGTTAAGTTACTAGGTCATGGAAAAGAGGTAAACTTTAGAAAAAATCTAAATTGAAGGAAAAAAATGCCTTAATTAGGGACCCGTACAAAATTAGGTGTCTACAATATGATTTAGATTAGTTTCGTCAATAGTCATAATATTGGTCCATTTAACGATACTTGCTACTATGTTCATAAAAAATAAATAAATTTTTATTTTATTGTAAAGAGCTACAAAGAGAAATATATATACATACATATAATCATATATGTATATATTAATATAATAAGAATTATATATTATACAAAAATATTATATATGTCAGCACGTCAATATGTTAAGAATTGTATCTTTACTTATTATAAAAATTTTATTAATTTAATTTCATACATTATGCTTAAATTTAAAAATATTTACCATAATAACTAAGGATTTTGCTAACGAGTGCCCTTAAGGCACTTTTCAAAATTACCATATTAGGTAAGTTACAATTTCCAATGCATTGAAAATCATCAAATTAACTATCAACTACTACAATTAATATAAGAGTTATTATAAATAGCAACTTAACTAACCTTAACAAGTGCCCTTAGGGCATTCGTTAGCAAAATCCATTAACTAATTTAATTTCATAATTAATTTATTATTATATTTTTATTTTGAATAAGCATTTTTTATTATATTTCATTACACTCGATAATTAAACTTTTAAGTAAAGTTCTTATATCTAATTTAATTATAGTAGCAAACTATTTCAAGTTTTAAGATTGATTCACTTGGTAGAACTGTTAGTATTAAGGGTTACGTATCAATATTCGAACCTTTCAACAAATTAAAATTGTACATCTTTTACAAATATCTAAACGGATTCAGGTAACGATTTCAGTTACACGATAATATCTTATTTATTTTTAATATTATTTATTATTTATCTTTCAATAAAATTCTAACAAAATCTGATTCGACCAAATAATATGTTTAAATTTAATCGGATGCATTTTAAAAATTAATAAATTGAAACCAAAATGACACGAACTTGAATAACCCAAGTGTCAAAGCCGAATTACCTGAACTCGAAATGATCCGAACTCGAATAACCTGAAGGGTCAAACCCGAACTCGAAATGACCATAACCAGAAATGACTTGAACCCGAAATTGTCCCCACCTGCCCAATTGACAGGTCTAGGTTACTTCTGTTGGTATATGCCCTAGAGCCAATCGGATTAGGCAGGGATATACAGTTAATAAAGCAAACATATAACTATTCCTTAGTGATACAAGGTTTTCCTTGATGTTAGTACGACAATAAAGAGTTATTACGTACTAATCGGATCAAGCCCATGGAACAAACTGGCTTTGCAAAGGAATTATAAAGAGTTATAATTGTGACATCCTTATGCATCAAAGCCTTGTTCCTCAAACTATTCCTGGTCATCGTATTGCCAATATGGGGCATTGACAATGCTCAAAGACTAGTATATGTTACGTCTTCTTACTTATGAAGTAAGCAACCGATCTCGTAGGTTGAAGTATGAGGGATACTTGGGATAACATATAGGTGCTTGTCTGTTGAACAAATTCACTGAACATGGCCCGATGTGAGAACTCCATTTGGTATACTCACTCCAGTGTCTATGGAAATGTTCTCACGTGCCAGTCGTGTAAATTAGTCCTCGAACTTGAGATACCAGGTCATCTTGTATGGGGAGTGTCATACTTTGATTCCATCATGAACGGGTTCCAATAAGGGATGCTTATGGTAGGGTGATTTTTGGTATGACATGAACCATACGAAGATGGATGAGTAATCCAGAGAGGATTCACCACTCCAAGTGATACCGAAGACATATCTCATATGTTCTTAGCTTAGGTTAACTAAATGAAGTATTTGGCCAAAGCATGATGGATTTAGGAGAAATCGTTTCTCTAAATTCATAAGGTTAACCATAAGCTGCAATAACTAATATGGATTTAACATGAGTAGACACTGCACCATGCTCATGAGCTATCCGGGATATTTGGTGAAAGGACTGTATTACACTGATAGGTTGGTTACTGAAAGGTTTCAATGAGGTCACATTGACTTTTCAACATTTGGGTGATCATGATGGGTTGATAGATCCCGTTCTTGATCTATGAGTATATGTTAATGAGATTAACTTATACGCATTGCCAACATGTTGGAAACCTAATGGGTCACACACAATAGGACGAATTTGTTGGATTAAACTTGGGATTTGATTAACTAAGACTTAATTGAATAAAAGGTTAAATTGGATGAATTAATTGAATAAGATTCAATTAATATTGGTTAAGACATAATTTGATTTATGAAATCAAAATTAAAATGTCTTAACAAGACAATAAGGATAAGCTTGTCTTAAGCTGACGATGTCTAAAAGTAGACATGTCTTAAGATAAGTTGTCCTGGCCGATAAAATTGAGTTATCCGAAGTAAGAATAAGTTTCTCATATTCGAAGAGTTTAATTACGAATTAAATTCTAGCAATTCATTTTTAACTAAACCGAACCTAGATACTATAAGGGATATTTTCGCACAAGCATACTAAGAGTTAGTAATTGACCGATACTGAATAATTAAAGAGTGAGAGTTACTCATTAAGTAGGTGTTTTAAATGAAATTAAAACTCCTTTTATTATTTCCCTTATGTTAGCTGGCCATGATAAATTTCCATATTGATAGAATTTTATTTTGGACAATAAAAGATTGGTAATGTGTTTTAATGAGAAAAGAATGAAAGACTTTTTTTCTAGGTTAAAAACATCATATTAGGCCAAGACATGATTTGTTGTAGCCGCACACTTCCTTTGTCTTAGATGGCTTCTTATCTTCTAAACTTAAATGAAAAAGGCAAGAAATAAGGGATATTAACTAAGGCATTGAATGGAATTGATGTGGATATTTTTATGAAAGAATAGAATATCTATTCTTTGCTAAGTAAACATAATGTTTCGGCCAAGACGCTAAAGTGGTAGCCAAAATATCCTTGACAAACTTCTTTTCTTTTGTATGACAATCGACTAGAATGGAAGAAAAAGATTAAGGTCATTTATTGTATTTATTTGTGATAAAGAAGGAAAAAGGAGTTACTTTTTCCTAGGGGCAAATATACAAGTTTTGGCTAGAAGAAAAAGATAATGCAGCCGAATCTCTTTTGACTTTTGCTCTCCTCCTAGTTGTTTGTTCTTCTTCCTCTAGACCTAAGAATTGTTCTTAAGATGAGTGAGAGTCTAAGAGAAAAAGGTTGTTCTTCTCTTATTGAAACAACATAGGATTGCCGAACCACCTCCACCTCCTCCTCATCTCTTGTTTGAGTTTCTCTTTTGTTAACCGATAGGAATTATCCTTGCTAAGTCTCGGTTCTTGAGAAATCAAAGAGAGATCAACCTTTTGATTTTTATCATTAGATCAACCTACTAGCATTGGTGAATCCCCTTACCTTCTGAAGGTTCCAACTGTTGTCTGTGTGGATCACCGTTGAAGGCAACACGTTTGAGTTGCTTGTGGCTTTGGAGAGATCGAGTAGTGATCAGATTGTTGCAGTCATCATACTTGGAACGGCACACTCTTGATTACAATATCTTGAGTAGGTAAAAATATAAATTATATGAGTGATTTAAAATTTTTATTGCTTGTAAACCCATGTTCATCGAAATCCAAAGATCTTGTTGTATCCGGGTGCTTCTATGTTTCCTTCCACTGCATTATATTATGATATAATTGTATTAGCATGAGCTCGGATTTCCCAACAGTGGTATCAGCGCCAAGGATTTTTCAATTATATGAGGTTTATGCATGTCAATTATTTGTGATTAACAAGTTGTTGTTTTGTGTATTGATTTCGAGTAGTTTCGGTTAAAGTGATTTGTTAAAAAAAATTATTTTCTTTAAATCTGTAAAATCTGGGCAGCTGCTGTTTTGATGGTTTAATCATGTTTAAAAATGTTTAAATAGTAAATTAAAATTGTTTTAATTAACCCGGATTAAAGCCATTAAATGTTTTAGTAAATCCGACAAGTTTTGATGCCTAAAAACGTTGTTTGGAGTCCGATTTTGGAGGCTGATTTGGGGATGTTAAAAACTAATTTTTTGGATGTTTCAAATCTGGAAATTTTATGTTTTATGCTGCCATTGATGTTTCTAAATTGATTTGGGTTAAAACGGTTTAAACAAAATCATTTTTGGGCCTAAAACGATGTTACTACAATTCTGGAATTTGCTGGGCTGTTTTGTAGGTGTTTGCGTGCCATAAAAATTCGAGCATGAGTGTGGAAATGTTCCACTAGCTTGCTGGATTTTTTGGACAGCATCTAAGGTGAATATGATTCACTTTTGATGGCTGGTTCGGGCATGGAACATGGCTGGAACGAGCAACAACCGTTGCTGAACATAGACCACCCAAACCGCGGCACCAAGGAGGCAATTATTGCCGATTTGCTTGCTGCCATGAGGGGTGACCAGCAGCCGACTTTGGGGCATCTAGCAGCCACCGAATGTGGCATACAACAGCCTAATCACAGGCGGGTAGCAGCCATATGATGACCAAAGAGGCTGCCAACGCCTAGGACACTAAGTGTTAGAGTCCTATTTCGAGATGGAAATTGTTTCCTAGTGGGAGTGTGATTCCTAAAAGTTAAGAAAGAATTTTAGTATGATTAGGTAATTGTTACCTAATGAGACTGAAGATCCTAAGAGTTAGGATAGGTTTCAAACTCTTTAATTTGTTTTAAGACATAATACCTAAAAGTTAGGTAATGTCCGATTTTAAGACATAGTTCCTAATAGTTAGGAATTTAATTAAAAATTGTTTTAATTAAAAGGAACCGAGTTTGTTAAATTAATTTGATAAATTGTCTCAAATGAGTTGGTGAATTTATGC
Organism: Fremontodendron californicum; assembly: GCA_030761205.1. Classification (NCBI taxonomy): domain Eukaryota; kingdom Viridiplantae; phylum Streptophyta; class Magnoliopsida; order Malvales; family Malvaceae; genus Fremontodendron; species Fremontodendron californicum. The sequence continues at coordinate 11,492,110 of JAULJL010000037.1, forward strand.
AAATGATACACAAGATCACCAAGTGATTTTGACTAAGCATTTTATTAATTCATGCTTGTAATATGATTATGTTTGCATGAGGATGGTTATGGACTAGACTTTAGTATGACTAGGTCGTGGATGGTTAAATTTTCTTTATTAGTATTTTTATAAATAGGGATTGCGTACCCTGCCTTCTCTTTTCAAGTTCTCGATTGTAAATTCTCTTCTCACCTAATTCCTCTCGAATGTAACTCAAGGTTTCTATTACAATGTAATTGTTATATTTTATAGATTTAGACTTAGGTTAGAATTTGAATTTATGTAATACCAAAATTTGTAAGGAGAATTGGCGTCAAGAAGGAATGGCCAAGGAGATCACCATCAAGCTTTATGAAGACTATGTATGGTATCACCTTGGAATTTGACCAACTAGTTTCCTAATGGCTCAAGGAAACTAGATCATAATAAAGTCCATAATCATCCTAGTAGATTGCATGAGATAGATTTATTTTTGAAGTTATATATGTGATATATATAGTTGAATAAATGCTATGCATGCTAATCAACCAAGCAAAGCAATGAGACCTATATAATTAATTAAATCCCTTAATGAATTATATTGAGTCCATGCTAAGCGTGATAAGTTGCCTTCCACCATCATAACAAGATAACCAGAGTTCTTCCAGTAGGAGGCTTCTTGAGTCACTCAAGGTCAAACTATTGTACGAACATGTTTGAGTTATTAGGGTGGGTCTTACTCAACTAAATGCTGGGTTACCCGGATGCGTCAAACTTGATCACATGATATTTAGAGGCAAAAGTTAGGCGAAATGCATATGGTGCATTTAGACAAAGAGTTGTCCCTAATTGATCTAGGAGTTTCATATAGATGCAATCGATAAGCTAAGTTACCTACCCAATTAGTTTCATCAAGGCTTGTCGAGTCACTCAAGGTCAAGGTGGGATGAAAAGGGTCCTAGCTCATTAAGAGATTTAAATATTAAATTTCTCGAAATAGTAGATGAGGGCTATTATTTTGATAAACTAATGAGAATAATCATTAAAGTAATAAAACCTGACTTTAATGATTACTATATGCTTTTAATTAACTATTTAAATGTATTGGTTCATAAAGGATATAAACCAAAATGGCAAATAATCTATCATTGAGAAGCATAAAGATGCTTATAAGTTTAATGGGCCAAACTCCATTGATTAGTCCAATGATATTAAGATTGTCTTAATATAAATGAAAAAGGCTTATGTTCTTGATACACCTATCCGTAAATAGCCTGTTGCTAATACAAATAAGGAAGTCGTGGGAACCTATCAAGTTCATATAGATAACCTTGATCAAGTTACATTGTGATGTTGACTAGCATAGTGCCTGGACTCTAAGAGTAACACATGGCGATGAATGCTCAAGTTATCATCTGAAACCTTATAGAATTGTTCTAATAAGGATAATCGCATTTAGAAGTTCGACATCCCTAAGGAATTGTTCCAAAGCAAGATGTCAGAAGTAAGACTTATGAGGCCTCATGTGATTATAGGATGATAACCCGACTTGAGCAACTTAGATGGGTCTTGGATCATGATCCAAGCAATGACCTTATACTTTCTTATGAAGAAAGACAAAGGCAATGACAAAGGAACATACCATCATTGTGGATAGCCAAATCACTAGAGGATAAATTGGAAGACTTACATTGATACGATCAAAGGGAAAAAGCTTAGAGAAGCTTTAACTACAAATATACTTAGACATTAATTCACTCCTCTAGGTATATGATACCTTCTTTTGGTACTAAATATGTATGACATATTTTAGGGACCAAAGCAAAGGAGTAGTGAAGATAGACCATAGGAGATGGCAACCTTGATGATATTGATCATAGCTTGCTTTATTGATTAATGTTTCTGAAACATTATTATGATTTATTTGTAAACATTAAATGTTTACATTGGCAATTGTGTGCCAATTTGAGAATGATATAATTACGTTTTGAACATATTTATTATGTTGGCATTAGATGTCATGCTTCAATTCATTCCTCTTAAAAAAATCATGTATTATAGAAGTATTCTATATGGTGGTCTCTTTATTCTCAAATATATTACTTGCAATAGTATTTAAGAATACCGAACGACCTAATAACTTATGGGATTCAAAATAATTTTGAATCCAATTCCCTTAACTTCTACACATGTAGGATTTAGTGGGAGCGATTTATGATGCTTTAAATGTTAAAGATCATAATTTAACTTAGTGATAAATTGCCATTATGAAACATGCAATTATTTGGAAACGTTCCAAACTAGAGAGGATTGCAAGTTTATAACCTGAAGGTTATAAAACAAACTCTTTTGTTTTGGCTTACAAAAGGAGTTACACTTGGATTATTAGCTACAAGCTAATAAGTAGATTCCAATAGTTGTTAAAGTAACAACTGAGCCATATAATTGGAATCTAGGTCTCGCTGTGATCTGAATAGTTTAATAACTTTGATAATGAGATTATCAAGTATATGATCAAGCACATTCTCATGTGGCGCTTAAGCAATAAGATTGTCTCAAGTGCAAGTGGGAGATTGTTGGTATATGCCCTAGAGCCAATCAGATTAGGCATGGGATATACAGTTAATAAAGCAAACCTATCACTATTCCTTACTGATACAAGGTTTTCCTTTATGTTAGTACGGTTATTAAATACTAATCAGATCAAGCCCATGGAGCAAACTAGCTTTGCAAAGGAATTATAAAGAGTCATAATTGTGAGATCCTTATGCATCAAAGCCTTTTTCCTCAAACTGTTCCTGGTCATCATATTTCCAAGACGAGGCATTGGAAATGCTCAAAGACTAGTATATGTTATGTCTTCTTACTTATAAATAAGCAACCGATCTCATAGGTTGAAGTATGAGAGATACTTGGGATAACATATAGGTTCTTGTCTGTTGAACAAGTTCACTGAACATGGCCCGCTATGAGAACTCCATTTGGTATAGTCACTCCAGTGTCTATGGAAATGTTCTCATGTGCCAGTCGTGTAAATTAGTCCTCGGACTTGAGATACAAGGTCATCTTGTATGTGGAGTGTCATACTTTGATTCCATCATGAACGGGTTCCAATAAGGGATGCTTATGGTAGGGTGGTTTTGGGTATGACATGAACCATACGAAGATGGATGAGTGATCCAGAGAGGATTCACCACTCCAAGTGATATCGGAGACATATCTTGATGTGAACCCGTGGGGTTGAACCCTTTGAACCCACTAACAATTTAGGATACCTAACCCAGAAAAGCCAAGATTCAGGCAATGAAAACTTAAACCTAGTGAAATCCTGTTTCAAAGAAACTAGATAAGCTAAGCTAGCTAGACCCCAAGAACGCTTGTTTCAAGAACCTAAGTTTGAAGGTGTTGAACGCCACAAAGAAGAATTCTTTCATAAGTTCTAAGTTCTTTCAAGAACTAAAAGAGAAAACTCTCACTGAATAAAATCAGACTTAATTGATAAAAGGATAATGATAGTAGGCGGCCACACAAGGTATTTATAGTCTCCCTGTCGCAACCTAAAAAATAACAAGTCTCATCGCAAGACTTTATTATTCATTAAGCGTGACATTTTAAAAAAATGAGGAAAAGTCGACTTAATTCCTCTAGAATAATGAAGGTTTTGAAAATAACCTTGAAAAAGACATAGAGTCGCCACGAATCTTTTTTGGCTAGGAGTGATCGGCCACCTATTAAAACCGGTTTTATAAAATATTTTAAAATTAATTAAAATATTTTTTTAAAACCAATTTCGAGTCTGCATTTTAAATCAGAGAAATCAAAGAAACGGGTTCGGGACTCGGTTACGTGTGGGAAAGGATTAGCACCCCCACAATGCCCGTATAAAATGGTACCTTATTAATCGTGTGTTATCACAAGTCTCGGTAAAAAGTCGATTTTTAATTTGATATTTCAAGTTAATTCCCAATTTAAAGAAAAATAATTCCATTTTTAATTGAAAATGATCCGGAATTTATAAATTCAAAATTTTCCTATATTCCCCAACAAAAGTGGCAAAATATAGAAATTTTTATTAGTTTGAAAAACTTTCAGAATCATTCTCGTTTTAAAGAAGATATTCCGTTATTAATAATAATTGATGATATCCTCCCCAGCAAAACCCGGCAAAAAACTCATGAATTATTTTAACTCGGGAATATCTTTATTTTATTGAAAATCATTACCTTTTTCAAAACATTAAAAAAATATGAATATGAATATGTGTGACATAAATAAAATGACATAGCAAAGTCTAGATAATATAATGCAACCTAAATGGTATGATATAATTTAAATGTCTTAGCATATTCTAAATGAAATGAAATATCCTAAGTGACATAATATATTCTAAATGAAATGAAATGACCTAGGTAACATAATATATTCTACATGAAATGAACTAGGTAACATAATATATTCTATATTAAAAGAAATATCCTAAGTCACATGATATATTCTATATCAAATGAAATGACCTAGATAACATAATATATTCTATATGAAATGAACTATCCTAAGTCATATGATATATTCTATATGAAATGAAATGATTTAAATGACATGGCAAATATAAATGATATGGCATATAATCTAAATGATATGAAATGACATGAAACATAAAATAATGCTATCATGTAAATATGCATGAAAATAAAAATAAAATAATAATGCATGAACATAATATATACTAAATAATGTGACAAAAATAAATAACTAAATAAAAAACATAGGATAGCATGTAATATTCAAAACCATATAACAATTAATATAATATCAACAATTTAAATCAAAGATAATAACACCCTCATGAAAATTAACATAGCAAAAATCACATATTACATAGTATGCATGAATGTGGAAAATGCAATGCATGAGAATGTATTTTTTCCTTTAATTAAAAAAAATCCGTATATCTAAAAAGATATCCGGCTACCTTAGGAAAATATATCAAATTAAATATTCTAAAACCAAAATACTTTGTGATTGTTTGAAAACAATTTTGAAAAGCTTAGATTAAAAATAAAAACTTAGCTAAACCCTTTTTAAAATGGCTCTAATTTCCTAAGTTTAAAATCCCGGACTTGACCACCCTTAACCCAAGATTTTAAATAAATCATTTTTAGAGTTTAAAAAGGCTTGAAAATTACCCTAAGTCAGTAGCTAAACTTCCTAATCAGCCCCCTCTAAGTAACTTTAACCAAAATAGAAAAATGATTTTGCTTCAAATTCAATTCTGCCTCTATTGTCCAATTTTGAAGCATGATTTTTTACCCTATTTTTAAAAATTCAAAAAAAAAAAATCTAAAAACAATACTGGAGACTCAGGAGATGTAACACTATACGGGAAAAAATAGGCTTAATTTTTTTATTAAAGATGACTGCCCAAAAAAATCGGGAAAGTACAAGTATTGAGTGAAAAAACTGTTTTGTCAAAACACATTTTTTTGCCTTTGATAAAATATTTAAAAATCAAAGTAAAAATGTTAGAGATTCTCCTAAGGACTCACAAACAGTATCTAACACTTTTGAAAAGTTAGGCAAAAATTGGCTATGTAAAAAAAATCACAAAGTTAGAATAATCAATTCGACAACTCTTTAATTTTCCACAAGTATGCTCAAAATGAGCATGACTTTGAACCATTGATTGGTCTAAGTCATAAATCAAGTGGCAATGACATGAAATGCATGAAAATACAGCAAATATGATGCATGAAATGCATGATTTAAAACCTAAATGACATGAAAAATGCATGGCATCAATAAAATAACCTAGACCTAAATGAACTTGCATGGCATTTAATGTAACCTAGGTCTAAAATGCATGAATATGCATGGCAAAGAAAACCAATCCTAAACCTAAAGAATGCATGGCAATAACGCAAACATATAGCATGCTTAAATATAATACACAACCAAATATCATGAAAATGCAAACCTATCAACTAACATAACAAAAATGCACACACAAAGCATATAACATGAGGGTGGCCGACTGGTCTCATGCTTAAAATGAGCATGGCATTTTCAGAAACACATGATATACTAACATGCATAGCTAAAGAATAATGCTCAAATCATGCAAATATAAAGTAAAGACAAGAAAACCAATAGGCATTTTCATAAACACATGGATTACAAAATGTAAAACATAAACAAACTTAGACATTTTGAAAACAGAAAATCAAAAATGCAAGACAAGTAAAATAAACATGATAACAAGATAATATATTCAAAAATGGAAACAAGCAAACAACCAAATTAAAACAAGCTTCATGTTTATGTATTAGAAGAAGATTTAAAGCATCAAAACTTGTTAAATATCAAGAATAACATGAAATAAAAATGCAAACAACAACTACACTAAAACAATAGGCCATTCGGCCACTTAGAGAAAAATAGAAAGAAAAAAAAATTGATTTTTCATAGTTTTTCAAGAAAGCATGAAGGAAGAACTTGAAAAGAAAGCTTAAAAACAGTTATTGTAAAATCAAAATCAAAAGAAACTCACCAAATATCAAATGAAAACAGCAAATCAAGAATGGAAAATCAAAGAAAATGCAAGAGTATGGTGCTTAAAGCAACCCTAGAAGCTATATTGCAAACTTTTTCTCTTCTAACTTTCTTTTCTTTTCTAAACTTTTCTTTTTGCCTTTCAAAAATGGAGAGAAAAATCAGTCAAAAATAAGAGAGAATAGAGAGTGAATAGCTGAAAATGAAAAAAGAGTCCTCCCTCTAGTAGTGGCCGAATGACCCTTATCCCCCTAAGATATTGTCATTTTTCTTTCAACCAATTTTGATCCAAAGGCTATTGATCCAAGAGGTTTAAAATATGAAATTATCACCCTTAGATTAGGCAATCAGCTATCCACAATTACAGTTGTTCAAGAATTTTAAGCCATTATGTTGGCACTCTCCCTCTTCATGCATTGGTCCATGTTACAAAGGCTTGATCAAAAAATAACTACTTTCCTCTTCATTGTTGGCCTTTTGATTAAAAATTGGAAAATACCTTGGCCTGTTGACCCCTCTTCTTCCAGCCCATGCTTTATTTTTTTTAAAGGCAAGAAAAGCCATTTTCGGTTTCTTGGGTAAAATGACCTTTTTGCCCCCCGAACATAAATAAATAGAAAACGGACTCCAAATTCAAATTTTCTTTTTTCAATACTTTTAAAATAATAAAAAAAATGAATTCTAGAGGTTTTCAAAAATTTTTGAGCCCATTTGCTATTTATTTGGATTTTTTCTTCCAAAATTGCCCTTTTGTGCTCTCAAACTTTACCATTTTTTAAACGAGCTCCAAATCCAGATTTTTCTTCACAAATCCAAATAATTTAAAAGTATGATCTGGAAGTTTTCATAATTTTTTGAACTCATTTGGTATTTATTTGGGATTTATCTACTTGAATTACTGCATATTAGGCCCTGGATTTAGCCATTTTGCAAACGAACTTCGAATCTGGATTTTATTTCGCCAATCTCTTCCAAATAATTTAATAGTGAGATCTAAAAATTTTCAAAATTTTTGGAGTTCATTTACTATTTTTTCGGGATTTATCTTCTTGAATTTCTATATAGGGACCCGGGATTTGGCCATTTTGCAAACGAACTCCGAATCTTGATTTTCTTTCGCCAATCTCTTTGAAATGATTTAATAATGAGATCAAAAAGTTTTCAGAATTTTTGGAGTTCATTTGCTATTTTTCCCAAATTTTCCAATTTTGCCCTTTTGCCTCCGAAACTCGATTTTGCTCAAAACAAGTCCGATTTTCAAATGTTTTTCAAACTGAGCCTTGGGCTATCCTTGTTTAATCACTCCTCATCAATTAGGGGCTTTAGTCTTATCGAATCGGGCCATTTCTGTAATTCTTCCAAATTTTACCAAAATTCACCAAAAACCCTAATTCTCGGTTTTCTTCCGGATTAACTTTTCTTTCAGTTTTTCTTCCAAGTAGCTTCTCCATTACCCGTAGTCAGTGCTTATCTTTCATTTGGAACCTTCAATTTTGACCAATTTGATCGTTTAAGCATTTTTTTCCCAAATTTCTCGGATTAGGGTTTCCTATCTATTGAATCTTCGTAAACCAACTTCCGAACTCCATATCTTTCAATGTAGACCTCGGATTATCAAAATTCTTTTGCCATTTTTCAATTGAACTTCAAATCTTGATTTTGAAAGTGGGTTGACTTTTTTAGTAGTTGACTTTTTAGGGTTGACTTTTCCAAGGTTGACTTTTTCAAGTTTGACTTTTTATGCTCGCCTTCTTAGACTAAGTCTCGGAGTACCACCTGCAGGATAAAAAATCTTTTTACATTCTGAAACATCAATTTAGGAAGAAAACATACCTGTTTTAATGGTCCGGACAAAATTAAGTGTCTATAGCTGCCCCTCTTTGACTATTGCTGAGAATCAGGAATCAAGCAAAGATAAACAAACACTAATTTTGTCCGATTAGTGAAATCACATGTGAAGTGAAGGGAAATGGGGTTTTCATTTATTTTCATTATTTATTTATTTTTTGAAAAAGTTGTAAATTGAAGATTTTATCCTTAAATTGAGTTCCCTAACTGATCAAGGCTCGACCCGTCTTAAGGAAACGGGTTCGATTTGCAAGAGAAGAAATGACCTCGACGATGGTCTTGGAGTCTTAACCTATCTTGTTCTCAGATGTGTTCGAAATTTTGGGTATCTCCTCCAGAAGCTTCGGCTATCACCACCGAAGACTTTCTCACTGTTTAAAATTTGTAAAATTCTGGATATCTCCTCCATAAACTTCAGCTATCACCACCGAAGACTTTCTCACTATTTAAAATTTCTAAAGTTCTGGGTATCTCCTCCAGAAGCTTCAGCTATCAACACCGAAGACTTTCTCACCGTTTAAAATTTGTAAAATTCTGGGTATCTCCTCCATAAGCTTCAGCTATCACCACCGAAGACTTTCTCACTGTTTAAAATTTGTAAAATTCTGGGTATCTCCTCTAGAAACTTCAGCTATCACCACCGAAGACTTACTCACTGTTTAAAATTTGTAAAATTCTAGGTATCACCTCCAGAAGCTTCAGCTATCACTACCGAAGATTTGTTCATTTTTTAAAATTTGTAAAAATTCTAGGTATCACCTCCAAAAGCTTTAGCTATCACTATCGAAGACTTGTTCATTTTTAAAAATGTGTTAAAATTCTAGGTATTTCCTCCAGAAGCTTCAGCTATCACTACCAAAGACTTGTTCATTTTAAAAATGTAAAATTCTGGGTTCAGCAAGTTCAAAATAAAAGAAAGTACCTCAACGGTGGTCTCGGGGCTCGACTCATTTGAGAACCAGAACGAGTTCGATTATACCTGAAAGCTTTGAGAGAGGATGAAATGCTTCATGATGCAAATGCAAATGTCTTTTGTTTGATGCAAATGCTTCTTGATGCAAATGTAAATGACTTGATTTGATGCAAAATTTTCTTGATGCTGATTTAAATGACTTAGACGGATGCAAATGCTTCTTGATGCAGATGTTGAATAAAATTCTGGGTATCTCCTCCAGAAGCTTCGGCTATCATCACCAAAGACTTTCTCATTTTTTTTACAACTGTAAAACTATGGGTAACTCCTCCAGAAGAAGGTTTCTCATTGTTCAAAATTTATAAAACCCTGGATATCTCCACCATAGGCTTCAGCTATCACCACCGAAGACTTTTTCACTTTTAAATTTTGTAAAATTCTGGATATCCCCTCCAGAAGCTTTGACTATCACCACCAAAGGTTTGCTCAGTGTAAAATTCTAGGTAACTTCTCCAGACGCTTCGGCTATCACCACCAAAGACTTTCTAATTTTTATGAATTTTAAAACTCTGGATATCTCCACAGAGGCTTTGACTATCACCACCGAAGACTTGCTCATTTTAAAAATGCGTGTTGAAAATTATACCCAAAAGCTTTGAGAAGAGATGCAGATGCACATGTCTTTAACAAGGTGCTCATGCGTCAAAATGTAAATGGCTTGGATTGATGCAAATGCTTCATGATGCAGATGCAGATATCTTTGATTGATGCAGATGCTTCTTGATGTAGATGCAAATACTCTTAGATTGATGCAACTACTTCATGGAATGATGCAGATGCCTCGACTAATCATGTTCTTGTAAGTGGTCTATGAATAGTGTAACTACAATTACCACACAATAATGAAAATGCAATAGTTCTAGAAATGATGCAATCACTTGAGATGACGCAAATGCGAATTCCATGAAGGATGTAAATGTAAAGGTAAAACGCAAATGCTTATGGAATAGTGCCAATGCAAATACCCACGAATGATGCAAATGCTTGCCGACACTGTGCAGATGCAAAAGCTCAATAAAGAGATAAGTGCTCATGAGTGATGCAAATGCCCCCCGATCATTTTTCTAGACTTTGGCTTAGCCTTTCAAATTCATTTTTTCCTTTACAAATCAGAGTATATCTTCAATTCATTTTGGCTATTCTCTTTGCCCCAACAGTCTTCAAATTTTTATCAACAGAGGTCTGAAATGAGTTCTATTTCTTCATCTCATATCTGGAAGTCAAGACCTATCCTAGTAGTTCTATACCTTTGGGTTAGAAAAACCCTTGTCTAATGTCAACATCAAGAATGGGTGCTTCAAAAAATATCTTTATTTGTTTTCTCATTTTGAAAACTTCTGAACAAAAATATTAACCCCACAGTGTGTGATGTACAAATCTTTTGAAGACTGATGATCGCAGTTAGAAATTTCTCTATGTGTCAATCTGGTTTTTTTCAACTGGGATTGGCAAGGCTTGGTACGACAAAATTTTGGTTTTTTCAGGAAAACTTCACAACAAAAATGTATGTCCCTTTTAAGCTCACAAATGGAACAAGTTTTATAAATCATGAATTCATTGAGAACCCAAACAAATTTAACATTATTTTAGTTTCCATATCAAGGTATTTTGACAGGCATCAAGATTGGTCGGGATGTTTAAACCGAAAAGTTTAATTTTGGAGGGAAAAAAGTCTCAGTTTTTTTAAGACAATCCTCCGAATGAGAGCTGTCAATTTGGGAGGTTAAGAAATTCCTAGATGTTCCTCGATGACCACTTCTTCAAGATGACCTTCTCTTTTGTGGTATCGGCACTATCATAGATGGCATCAAAAATTTCCATTTTACTCTAGACCGCCCGTTTTTGGGTTTTCGCCCTAGAATCCCATTCTTTCCTTCTTTTTTCTCCTTTTTTTTGTTCTACCATGCACTTGAGAATTCTAAATTCTTCCTTAGTGAAATGATAACTCAATGAGATGGGATAAAATCTGAGGAAAACCCTTCAAATTAAATATTCATGCTTGATCAAAATGGACTTTTAAAGCACGTAATGTAGGCCATGATTCAGAGTTCAGAAAGAAAGGATAAATAGGCCTAAAATATGTGTTTGAGGGTAATCAGATCAAGGATCATTTCTTGAGGAGGATTCCCTTTGAAGCATTTGTCCCTTTTGGACTTTTCATTCCCTTTGACTTTGCTCTTTTTCTTCTTTGCTTTTGACTTTCATTTGCCATACTTTTTTACATTTTTTTTTGTTTTGTTCTTGGCTTCCATTTCGCCATCTTTTCCTTTTTCTTTACTTCAACAGAGTGAGCCCGTATTTATTCGGGGCTCAATTTGCTTTGTATCTGTCTTTGAGTTAGGACTCATTTCTCAGTGATCCTTCCTCGCATTTGCCCCCAGTGTAGAGGGTGATACTTGATTAGGGTTTAGAGAAGAAAGAATTCTTTTGGCTCAAAAGGGGTGACTATGAATAATTTCTTTTTGTGACAGGGACATGAAAGATGGCCATTTCTCATATCAAGCACAAATATTCTCATTGAAAAGCAATCCCTAGGGGAAATAGATAATCCAAATTTTATTTTGCACTTCGAAATCATCTGAATTCTCATATGCAGGATATCACAATTTTTCTTCTTTCTTTTTCTGTTTTTTCGTCATATGCCCTAATGATTCATGCATTAATCCATCCTTATTCACCACGTATTCATCATTTCTAGATATGATGCCCCAATTTTATCAACCTTGGGAAATTGTATCAACGAGAAACATAGCAAGTCTAAGTTTACACTGAAAAAGCTAAGTTTCAATTATGAGTTCTTTGAAGAGACAAGGAAAATATGACCCAAAAACGAGTTTTCTCTGGGACATGAGATAATCTAGTTTAATTATTGTGCCCCAGGGTGTCAATCATGAAGTGATGTTTGGGCAATTAGTGTTTTGTGGTTGTTGGAAATGACATGAATGGTTTTGGCACAACCTTGACACACACCAAATTACCATGATCTAGATTCTTGAAAGAATGTTTCATTTCTTTGAATGTCAAGGAGTTCGAAAAATTTCAAAAAGTTCGTTCCTTTGTTCATAGCCTAGACTAGGATCTACATCTTTGCTTATTCTACGATGACAATTGTTTTATGAGGTTCAATCATTCATATTCCTTAAAGCATTAGGTTTTCCAAATGGTCCCGGTTCAAGGGATTTAGGCCTAGGAAAGCCTAAAAGAGATGGGAAAATGTTAGGTCATTACTAACAATGATCATCAGTATTCTCGAGACTGTCCATTATTAAAACTTCCTTAATGCTTGTTTATCACAAATTTTCATGAAGTTTCATTTTTGTTTTTTTTGCAAATTCAACTGAGTGCTAAAATATAATGAACGTAAAACATTTAAATTCAAAATTTATTTATTTCATGTAGATGTCAACATGAGACAAGTGCTTTCATCATCACAGTGTATAGAACTACATGCATCAAAAATCCTTATATGATTATGCACCATGTTTCTTATGACACTTGGCTTTCCCATCTTCAAAACTTATCGACCCAGCCTTGCTGAGATCCCTGACCTTGTACTTCAAAGAAGGGCAGTTCTCTGTTGAGTGACCTTGATTGCCAGAATGATAACCACAACACTCATTAGCATCATACCAGCTCGGATAAGGGGGCATCAGAGGCTCTAATTGCATAGGTGTCACAAGGTGATTCTGGATGAGTTGAGGTAGTAGCTCACTGTATGTCACAGGAATCGGGTCAACCTGATTTCTTTTTCGCTTTTTATGCCCCCTTCGATTATTCCCAAAGGTGTTAGATTGATAGACAGATGTAAATTTTGGTGTAGTTGCAGGCATTGGTTGGTAAGGATAAGAACCTTGAGAGAGAGATTGTTCAGGGTAAAGTAAAATGGCTGATACAAGGAGAATTGGGGAGGTGGGGCAAAGCCTTCCACGACTTGGGTATCTTCATTTTTCTTTTTAGATGCCCTATTTCTCCTGGCATTAGATGTTTTTTCTCCTTCAATTTTCCCATCCTTTATAGCATTCTCAATCATCTACCCTGAAATTACCATGTCCGAAAAATTCTTTGTGGTGTTACCAACAAGTATATCATAGTACGGGGCATGCAATGTATTCACAAAAATGACAGTGGTTTCCTTCTGAGTTAAGGGCGGTTGTACTTGGGCAGCCATGCTCATCCACCGCTATGCATATTCTTTGAAGTTCTCAGTAGCTCTTTTCTCTATATTTTGCAAGGTGAGACGGTCAGGCGCCATGTCAGTCATATGCTTGTACTGGTTTAGAAAAGCCCTGGCCAGATCATTCCAAGAGCGAATCTGATCCTTGCTCAACTGACTATACCACATAATTACGGACCCGCTGAGGCTATCCTGGAAGCAGTGAATTAAAAGCTTATCATTATCTACATGACTCATCATCTTCCGGCAGAACATAATGATGTGGGCTGACAGATCGATCATCCCATCATATTTCACAAAGTCAGGGATCTTGAACTTAGGAGGAATGACTAAATCGAGGACCAAACATCGTTCTTTCGCATCCACACTCCCGAATACATCTGTATTTTCTACTGCCCGGAGCCTTTCATTTAACAATTGATGTTTCCCTTGGGAATCTGCCAACTCAGCCTCATTCGACTCAACGATTTTCAATTTTTCCTGTTCAGCTGGATAATCTGAGTTTAAGACGTTGACGGGATTAACTGTGTTCTGGCCATCCAATATCATGACCTCACTCTGACCCTTTTGTGCCTCTAACCCTTATCTGACGACAAAGTTTTCAGTGTATCCTTTTCCTTTGATTACAGCGGACATCAGCTCCATCAATTTAGTCATCTGATCGTTAGATTCTACTTGAGACTTTGCCAACTGTTCTCGCAATTCTTTCTGTTCCCTTTCCATTCTTTCCATTCGGGCAGCTTGTTCATTCTCCATAGATCTAGCCTGTATTGAAAAGGTACTCAGTACTCCCTATACCTCTGATTTGAAATGGAAATCCTTTCAAAGACTCTTAAAACCAAGCCAATTTTTGTTTTATCCCTCCAAGTGCATGTCATGATGAAGGAGCTATTAATGCAATTTGATGCACGTGAAGCCTAAACAATATGATGTATGGACATTTAACATGCTGTAAGCAAATAATAAACCAATCAACGCATGGATATATGCAATGAATGACCATGTATATTTCAATGTATTTCCCAATGAATGATCATATATGCTATGAATGCAACACGATGTCAAATATGATGCATGTAATCAACGAATGATTGATACAGAGTATATACCAAGAAAATCATGCTGACCATGTGTGTCATGAATGCATTCTGATGCTAACATGATGTATGTAATAAGCAAATTAGTGCATGAACATATACAAAGAAATCACACTGGCTATGTACGTTATAAATGCAACCCGATGCCAACATGATACATGTGAAGAATAGTCAAATCAATGCATGGATAAACAGAGAAATCATGCTGACTATGAATGCAACCTGATATTAACATGATGCATGTGAAGAATAAGCAGATCAATGCATGGATATACAGGGAAATCATGCTAACTATGAATGCATGAATGCAACCTGATGCCCACATGATGCATGTAAAGAATAAGCAAATTAATGCATGGATATATACAAAATAATCATGCTGATTATGAATGCATGAATGCAACCCGATGCCAACATGATACATTTAAAGAATGAATAAATTGATACATAGGTATATACAAATAAAGACCATGCATGTCATAAACGTATTCTACAATGAATGACCATGCATGCTATGACTGTAACATGATGTCAAAATGATAGATGCAAAGAATAAATGAATTAACACAAAGGTAGATACAAAGAATGACCATGTATATCACAAATGTATTCTACAATGAATAACCATTTATGTTAGGACTGTAACATGATGTCAAAATGATACATGTAAAGAATAAATAAATTAACACAAAGGTATATACAAAGAAATTAACCAATGATTACACGAAATTTGGTGGGACCTAAATCTTGATTATTCAAAAATCTCATTATGCAAGATTTGCCTCCAAATTTAATCTATGATTTTTTGAAACATGTTTTCTCTATGAAAAACCAAACATATTATTTTCAAAAGAATTTCGGGATAGTGGATCCTACTATGGTACAATATCCAAATGTTCATGTAACACTACCGGTTTTATGAAATCATCAAAGAAGATTATTATCACCATCCGTTTATTGCAAAAAATGAGATCAACAATACAACCATAAATGTACATGCTCTATTCACACATGCATGAAATGTGCAAAATGCAAAAATGTTTGAAAAATAATATTTGTATTTTGAATTTCAAAAAGTTAGTGAACACTTGCCCCAACAATATCTACTTATATAGGTATCACCGTGCCTTTGGGGTGGATTATCACATTTATTACAGGCGATGTACGTACATCGTTGCCTGATCTACAACACTTATTCAGAGTGTAAAATAAGTAACAAAAGGTTTAGAAATGTCCCTCCATGTGTTCCTATCTTCGGCATATCTAACGAAAATCCAGCATGGCTTCACCTAGGTTCACTATATGAGGGTGAATCGGTTCTAAAGGCCCCGAATTGCTCCTCACTGTCGCCTGTGAAGGCTAATAAGGCACCCCGATAAAAGCGGGTTCAATTCGTTAGAGTCTATTTCCCTAGCCCATGAGGATTGTTAATCACGAAGGCTTAGGTAATTTAGTACTCCGGAAGTGTTTCACTAGCCAATGCGGATTGTTAATCACGAAGGCTTAGTTACTTTGCTCCCACCTAAAAGGACGAAACTCAGGTATAGGGATCATGATATGCAAATGCACGTGTGGTGTGTGTGGAGGAACAACAAACCTTTCACCACCTATTCTACAACCTTTATTCTAAATGCCCTAACAATTTATTAAAAGAATATTCAAGAATAGTGTAACGCATTAACCAACAAGCAATTATAATATACAACCTTAAATAACTAGAGAACAATAATAAAATGCATGCACATGAGTATGGACTTATTTAATATTTTATTATTTTCAAAATTTTCCTTATTAAAAAATGTGGGAATTAAAATTAAATACCAATTAAACCAACAAAAACGAGACTTCGATAACACACGACTAATTCTAGGCCTGACTCTCTAATAGTCCCCAGCGGAGTTGCAACCTAAAAAATAACAAGTCTCATCGCAAGACTTTATTATTCATTAAGTGTGACATTAAAAAAAATGAGGAAAGTCGACTTAATTCCTCTAGAAAAAGAAGGTTTCGAAAATAACCTTGAAAAAGACATAGAGTCGCCACCAATCTTTTTTGTCTAGGTGTGATCGGCCACCTATTAAAATCGATTTTATAAAACATTTTAAAATTAATTAAAATATTTTTTTAAAACCAATTTCAAGTCTACGTTTTAAACCAGAGAAATCAAAGAAACGGGTTCGGGACTCGGTTACGTGTGGGGAAGGATTAGCACCCCCACAAGGCCCATATAAAATGATACCTTATTAATCGTGTGTTATCGCAAGTCTTGGTAAAAAGTCAATTTTTAATTTGATATTTCAAGTTAATTCCCAATTTAAAGAAAAATAATTCCATTTTTAATTGAAAATGATCCGGAATTTATAAATTCAAAGTTTTCCTATATTCCCCAACAAAAGTGGCAAAATATAGAAATTTTTATTAGTTTGAAATACTTTCCGAATCGAATCATTCTCGTTTTAAAGAAGATATTCCGTTATTAATAATAATTGATGATATCCTCCCCAGCAAACCCGGCAGAGAACTCATGAATTATTTTAACTCGGGAATATCTTTATTTATTGAAAATCATTACCTTTTTCAAAACATTAAAAAAACATGAATATGAATATGTGTGACATAAATAAAATGACATAGCAAAGTCTAGATAATGTAATGCAACCTAAATGGTATGATATAATTTAAATGTCTTAGCATATTCTAAATGAAATGAAATATCCTAAGTGACATAATATATTCTAAATGAAATGAAATGACCTAGGTAGCATAATATATTCTACATGAAATGAAATGACATAGGTAACATAATATATTCTATATTAAATGAAATATCCTAAGTCACATGATATATTCTATATGAAATGAAATGACGTAGATAACATAATATATTCTATTTGAAATGAACTATCCTAAGTCAGATGATATATTCTATATAAAATGAAATGATTTAAATGACATGGAAAATATAAATGATATGACATATAATCTAAATGATATGAAATGACATGAAACATAAAATAATGCTATCATGTAAATATGCTAAATAATGTGACAAAAATAAATAACTAAATAAAAAGCATAGGATAGCATGTAATATTCAAAACCATATAACAATTAATATAATATCAACAATTTAAATCAAAGATAATAACACCATCATGAAAATTAACATGGCAAAAATCACATATTATATAGTATGCATGAATATGGAAAATGCAATGCATGAGAATGTATTTTTTCCTTTAATTAAGAAAATTCGTATATCTAAAAAGATATCCGGCTACCTTAGGAAAATATATCAAATTAAATATTCTAAAACCAAAATACTTTGTGATTGTTTGAAAACAATTTTGAAAAGCTTAGATTAAAAATAAAAACTTAGCTAAGCCCTTTTTAAAATGGCTCTAATTTCCTAAGTTTAAAATCCCGGACTTAGCCACCCTTAACCCAAGATTTTAAAAAAAAATCATTTTTAGAGTTTAAAAAGGCTTGGAAACTACCCTAATTCAGTAGCTAAACTTCCTAATCAGTCCCCTTTAAGTAACTTAACCAAAACAGAAAAATGATTTTGCTTCAAATTCAATTCTGCCTCTACTGTCCAATTTTGAAGCACGATTTTTTACCCTATTTTTAAAAATTAAAAAAAAATAAAAAAACAATACTGGAGACTCAGGAGATGTAACACTACACAGGAAAAATCAGCTTAATTTTTTTATTAAAGATGACTGCCCAGAAAAATCGGGAAAGTACGAGTACTGGGTAAAAAAACTGTTTTGTCAAAACACATTTTTTTGCCTTTGATAAAATCATTTAAAAATCAAAATAAAAATGTTAGAGACTCTCCTAAGGACTCACAAACAGTAGCTAACACTTTTGAAAAGTTAGGCAAAAATTGGCTAAGTAAAAAAAATCACAAAGGTAGAATAATCAATTTGGCAACTCTTTAATTTTCCACAAGTATGCTCAAAATGAGCATGACTTTGAACCATTGATTGGTCTAAGTCATAAATCAAGTGGCAATGACATGAAATGCATGAAAATACAGCAAATATGATGCATGAAATGCATGATTTAAAACCTAAATGACATGAAAAATGCATGGCATCAATAAAATGACCTAGACCTAAATGAACTTGCATGGCATTTAATGTAACCTAGGTCTAAAATGCATGAATATGCATGGCAAAGCAAACCAATCCTAAACCTAAAGAATGCATGGCAATAACACAAACATATAGCATGCTTAAATAATATACACAACCAAATATCATGAAAATGCAAACCTATCAACTAACATAACAAAAATGCACACACAAAGCATATAACATGAGGGTGGCCGACTGGTCTCATGCTTAAAATGAGCATGGCGTTTTCACAAACACATGATATACTAACATGCATAGCTAAAGAATAATGCTCAAATCATGCAAATATAAAGTAAAGACAAGAAAAACAATAGGCATTTTCATAAACACATAGATTACAAAATGTAAAACATAAACAAACTTAGACATTTTGAAAACAGAAAATCAAAAATGCAAGACAAGTAAAATAAACATAATAACAAGATAATATACTCAAAAATGAAAACAAGCAAGCAACCAAATTAAAACAAGCTTCATGTTTATGTATTAGAAGAAGATTTAAAGCATCAAAACTTGTTAAATATCAAGAATAACATGAAATAAAAATGCAAACAGCAACTACACTAAAACAATAGGCCATTCGGCCACTTAGAGAAAAATAGAAAGAAAAAAAAAATTGATTTTCCATAGTTTTTCAAGAAAGCATGAAGAAAGAACTTGAAAAGAAAACTTAAAAACACTTATTGTAAAATCAAAATCAAAAGAAACTCACCAAATATCAAATGAAAACAGCAAATCAAGAATGGAAAATCAAAGAAAATGCAAGAGTATGGTGCTTAAAGCAACCTCTAGAAGCTATATTGCAAGATTTTTCTCTTCTAACTTTCTTTTCTTTTCTAAACTTTTTTTTTGCCTTTCAACAATGGAGAGAAAAATCAGCCAAAAACAAGAGAGAATACAGAGTGAATAGTTGAAAATGAAAAGAGAGTCCTCCCTTTAGTAGTGGTCGAATGGCCCTTATCCCCCTAGGATGTTGTCATTTTTCTTTCAACCAATTTTGATCCAAAGGCTATTGATCCAAGAGGTTTAAAATATGAAATTATCACCCTTAGATTAGGCAATCAGCTATCCACAATTACAGCTGTTCAAGAATCTTAAGCCATTATGTTGACACTCTCCCTCTTCATCCATTGGTCCATGTGGCTTAATTGCAAAGGCTTGATAAAAAAATAACTACATTCCTCTTCATTGTTGGCCTTTTGATTAAAAATCAAAAAATATTTGCCATCCTTTGGGCCTTGGCCGATTGACCCCTCTTCTTCCAGCCCATGCTTCATTTTTTTAAAAGGCAAGAAAAGTCCTTTTTCGGTTTCTTGGGTAAAATGACCTTTTTGCCCCCCCGAACATAAATAAATAGAAAAAGGACTCCAAATTCAAATTTTATTTTTTCAATACTTTTAAAATAATAAAAAAATGAATTCTGGAGGTTTTCAAAATTTTTTGAGCCCATTTGCTATTAATTTGAATTTTTTCTTCCAAAATTGTCCTTTTGTGCTCCCAAACTTTATCATTTTTTAAACGAGCTCCAAATCCAGATTTTTCTTCACCAATCTCTTCCAAATAATTTAAAAGTATGATCTAGAAGTTTTCATAATTTTTGTAACTTATTTGGTATTTTTTCGGGATTTATCTGCTTGAATTACTATATAATAGGCTCGTGATTTGGCCATTTTGCAAACGGACTCCGAATTTGAATATTATTTTTCCAATCTCTTCCAAATAATTTAAGAATGAGATCTGCAAATTTCAAAATTTTTGGAGTTCATTTGCTATTTTTTCGGGATTTATCTTTTTGAATTTCTGCATAGGGGACCCGAGATTTGGCCATTTTGCAAACGAACTCCGAATCTGGATTTTCTTTCCCCAATCTCTTCAAAATGATTTAAGAATGAGATCTGCAATTTTTTCAGAATTTTTGGAGTTCATTTGCTATTTTTCCAATTTTGCCATTTTGCCTTCGAAACCCGGTTTTGCTCAAAACAAGTCCGATTTTCAGATTTTCTTCAAACTGAGCCTTGGGCTATCCTTGTTTAATCACTCCTCATCAATTAGGGGCTTTAGTCTTATCGAATCGGGTCATTTCTGTAATTCTTCCAAATTTCACCGAAATCCACCAAAAACCCTAATTCTCGATTTTCTTTCGGATTGACTTTTCTTTCAGTTTTTCTTCCAAGTAACTTCTCCATTACCCGTAGTAAGTGTTTATCTTTCATTTGGAACCTTCAATTTCGACCAATTTGATCGTTTAAGCACTTTTCTGCAAATTTCTCGGACTAGGGTTTCTTTTCTACTGAATCTTCGTAACCCAACTTTCGAACTCCATATCTTTCAATGTAGACCTCGGATTATCAAAATTCTTTCACCATTTTTTAATTGAACTTCAAATCTTGATTTTGAAAGTGGGTTGACTTTTTTAGTAGTTGACTTTTTCGGGGTTGACTTTTTCAAGTTTGACTTTTTATGCTCGCCTTCTTAGACTAAGTCTCGGAGTACCACCTGTAGGATAAAAAAAATCTATTTACATTCTGAAACATCAATTTAGGAAGAAAGCATACTTGTTTTAGTAGTTCGGACAAAATTAGGTGTCTACACTCCCTACATTACCTAAAGCTAATACTAGTTACATTGGAATTCAGCCAAGCACTACTACTCCCCTTGGAAGTCCTAAAGTCGACCAAACCTAATAAACTTAATAAAGAATGCTTAAAATGGGCTTAACATGCTACAGCCCAAACCTAAATAATTAAAAGATGTTCATGCTACATAATATAGGCCCAAATGCCTAAGTAATTATAAGACTTAAAATAAGCCCAAATAAGCCCTCTTAATGTGCCACCTTGTGTTCTTAAATCACATGGACCAAACTTGGATGCAAGCCCATCTTGCATGTTAAAGCCTTTCTTGAATAACTTGCAACATGGCCCAAGCGAATTCCACCTATTCTTGCCATGTTTCCTAGATCTTCTTGGATCTTGGCCCATATAGAAATTGCCATGGGATTGGGCTATCTTGGATCCTATCATATCTCATATGTTCTTAGCTTGGGTTAACTAAATGAAGTCTTTGGCCAAAGCATGGTGGATTTAGGAGAAATCATTTCTCTAAATTTAGAAGGTTAACTATAAGCTACAAGAACTAATATGGATTGAACAGGAGTAGACACTGCACCATGCTCATGAGCTATCTGGGATATTTGGTGAAATGACCGTATTACACTGATAGGCTGGTTACTGAAAGGTTTCAATGAGGTCACATTGACTTTTCAACATTTGGGTGATCATGATGGGTTGCTAGATTTCGCTCTTGTTCTACGAGTATATGTTAATGAGATTAACTTATACGCATTGTCAACATGTTGAAAACCTAATGGGTCACACACAATAGGATGGATTTGTTGGATTAAACTTGGGATTTGATTAAGTAAGACTTAATTGAATAAAAGGTTAAATTGGAAGAACTAATTGAATAAGATTCAATTAAGATTGGTAAAGACATAATTTGATTTATGAAATCAAAATTAAGATGTCTTAACAAGACAATAAGGATAAGCTTGTCTTAATTTGGCGATGTCTAAAAGTAGACATGTCTTAAGATAAGTTGTCCTGGCCGATAAAATTGAGTTATCCAAAGTGAGAAAAAGTTTCTCATATTCGAAGAGTTTAGCAACTCATTTTTAACTAAACCGAACCTAGATACTATAAGGGATGTTTTCGCACAAGCATACTAAGAGTTAGTAATTGACCGATACTGAATAATTAAAGAGTAAGAGTTACTCATTAAGTAGGTGTTTTAAATGAAATTAAAACTCCTTTTATTATTTCCCTTATGTTAGCCGGCCATGATAAATGTACATATTGATGGAGTTTTATTTTGGACAATAAAAGATTGGTGATGTGTTTTAATGAGAAAAGAATGAGAGACTTTTTTTCTAGGTTAAAATCATCATATTCGGCCAAGAAATGGTTTCTTGTAGCTGCACACTTCCTTTGTCTTAGATGGCTTCTTATCTTCTAAACTTAAGTGAAAAAGGCAAGAAATAAGGGATATTAACTAAGGCATTGAATGGAATTGATGTGGATGTTTTTTTTGAAAGAATAGAATATCTATTCTTTGCTAAGTAAACATAATGTTTCGGCTAAGACACTAAAGTGGCAGCCAAAATATCCTTGACAAACTTCTTCTTTTCTTTTGTATGACAAACAGCTAGAATGGAAGAAAAAGATTAAGGCCATTTATTGTATTTATTTGTGATAAAGAAGGAAAAGAGAGTTATTTTTCATAGGGAAAATATACAAGTTTTGGCTAGAAGAAAAGGATAATGCAGCCGAATCTCTTTTGGTTTTTGCTCTCTTCCTAATTGTTTGTTCTTTTTCCTCTAGACCTAAGAATTGTTCTTAAGGTGAGTGAGAGTCTAAGAGAAAAAGGTTGTTCTTCTCTTGGTGAAAAAACATAGGATTGCCGAACCATCTCCACCTCCTCCTCCTCTCTTGTTTGAGTTTCTCTTTTGTAAATCGATAGGAATTGTTCTTGCTAAGTCTCGGTTCTTGAGAAATCAAAGAGAGATCAA
The DNA here is from genome assembly GCA_030761205.1 of Fremontodendron californicum. NCBI lineage: Eukaryota > Viridiplantae > Streptophyta > Magnoliopsida > Malvales > Malvaceae > Fremontodendron > Fremontodendron californicum. The sequence continues at coordinate 11,515,460 of JAULJL010000037.1, forward strand.
CCTTTTGATTTTGATCATTAGATCAACCTACTAGCATTGGTGAATCCCCTTACCTTGTGAAGGTTCCAACTACTGTCTGTGTGGACACCAATGGAGGCAACACGTTTGAGTTGCTTGTGGCTTTGGAGAGATCGAGCAGTGATCGGATCGTTGCTATCATCATACTTGAAACAATACATTCTTGATTACAATATCTTGAGTAGGTAAAAATCTAAATCGTATGAGTGATTTAAAATTTTTATTACTTGTAAACCCATGTTCATCGAAATCCAAAGATCCTGTTGTATCCGGGTACTTCTATGTTTCCTTTCGCTGCGTTATATTATGATATAATTGTATTAGTATGAGCCAGATTTCCCAACAACTTCGAATTTGGAGCATTTCGGGTTCGAGTAATTCGGATTTGACATTCGGATTATTTGGGTTTAAATCATTCGAGTTTGAATTATTTCGGATTCAATTTATTAGTTTTTAGAATAAAATAAAATTAAATTTAAACAGATTATTCGATCGAGTCATATTTTATTAGAATTTAAATAAAAAATAAGAATAAAAATATAATATATAAAAATAAATGAATATTATCATACTGAAAAGTGAAAGCGTTACCAAAATTCATTTACATATTTGTAGAATATATAAAATTTTATGCTCATGAAAAAAGTTATAACATTGACAAGCAATCATTAATACTAAAAATTTAATTATCATGTGTAGTAAAATATAATAATAAATATTTATTTAAAATAAAAATATAATAATAAATTGATTATGATATTAAATTTTTTTAATTATGCTTAATATTTTTAAATTATATCATGTATGAAATTAAATTAATAAAAATTTTATAGTAAGTAAAGATGTAATTCTTAACACATTAACATACACGGTAATTTTGTATAATGTAAAAATTTTATTATTGTAGACACTTAATTTTGCATGGACTAATTTTTAATTTTAAATTCAAAATGCTCCAAACCAACCAGGGTTTAATATTTTATTAATTTTTTGGTTGCAATTTTAGAAATTTTCAAGAATGTTAAATTGTTGATCTTTTTGGGAGTTTAATTGTCAAAACAATATTGTACCATAAAATCATAAATGTTCAAATTTTAAATTAAACTCGGTTCAAAGGAATTTTTTATATTTTAATGTCGAGTTTTAATGATTATCCCATTTGATTTTCTAAAATAAAATTTTTTGGTTAATCTTAAAATAAAAAAGAAATAGAAAAAGAAAATGAAAATATATTTTGAAAATAGAAAGGAAAAAGGGATAACTTAGACTTTACTCTCCTTTCCTTCTTAAGTTAAATCATGACCTTGCATTAAAATTGATCGGTTGGACCAAAGAAATGGATTTTAAATTGAACAATTAAAAAAGGGCATTTTTAGAGAATGTATTGGAACCCTTGGATCATTTGATCCAAGGGTCCACGATGAAAGCTTGAAAATGAGATAAATAGGGGAAAATTAGGTTATCAAGGAGATTTCTTTTTACAGAATCAAATTTAATGAGCATTTGGAATCCAAGTCTCCTTAGAGCCCCTATATAAATATTGGTCTCGTTTATTGCTTTCTTTTCACGCAATTCCCTCTCATTTCCTCTACTGCTACTCACACTCCTCGATTTTCACTCCGCTCTTCACAGTCATCGTGTGTATTACAAATGTCGCTGTCATTTCTGGTGCATTTTCTTCCTCCTCTTCCTTTACAGTCGCACTCCAATACTTACCATTTTTACTAAATTTATGTATTTCTATGCTGTGCTTTTACATGCAAAGCGAGAGGTACTTATTTTTAAAAGACTAATGGATTCTATATGTATTTGAATTCGTATTGTACAGCTCTGTGGACCAATATTTGTATTTTAAAGTGTGTGAGTTTATTTACATTTAAAAAAATATTATATTTTGGGCTTTTGCTTTTTTTATTTCTTTTTCTTGAGATTATTTGATTTTTTCTTTAGAACGGTAGATATGTTAATTTTCTTTCTTTCTTTTTCTTTTGGGATGATGATTCTCATTGCATTTAAGTAAATAAGATTTTTGTTTTTTGTTTTTATGTACACATGAATGTCTTTTAGTAGATTTTTTTTGAGTTTTTATTTGGTTGTTAAGAAATAAGGTGAAAAACAATAAACAACATAGAAATGGAATTTTAAAGAATTTTCCTTTGGCTCCTTGGTCAAAACTCAAAAGAAAAAAAAAATGACAAAAACAAGAACTCAACTTTCATGTCTTACGGTTTTGGGTTTTTGCTTTCTTTCTCTTTTCCTTTGAAAATTGTCACTTTTTTTTTTCTTCTTGAGATTTTATTACTATCTCAATAACCAAAACTCACTCACTCTCTCAAATAGTTTTTTCCATTTTGTTGGTAATGAGAAAGCTATTAGAGAGTGACAACATTTTGAGAAAGAAAGGTTTTCATCAAGGAGTGCTTCATTGTTAGTCTGACTATTTCATAATTATATATAAAAAAATGAATAAATTTTTTAAAGGACTAATATTTATATCTAAAAGAATTTGTGTAAGCAATAATGTTTTCCAAGCTTCATGTTTTTAAAATCTTTAAGAATTGTGTTTTACTTGGTGCTTATAATTTTTGAACTCCTTTTTTGTATGCATTTTAATTCCTTTCTTGTGAGATTAATTTCAGATTTTAACAAGATTTTTTTCGACTAATTTTTAAATAATCTAACAATTTTAAATACGATAAGATGATATGACATGAAAATGACACTAGAAAAATTATATATGGATTTTGAAAAAACGTGTCCCATTTTTAGTTGTGTCAACACAAGTTTTGATACGATATCGTATCTTACACGTGTAAGACATAGGAAACACGATAATTAAATCTTGTCATACGAGTACACATTTTACACATAAAACACGTGAAACATGTTCAATTAAACTATGTCAAACAAGTACATATTTAACACGTTTTTTTAAAATTTATTTTAATTTAATATAAACATATAAAGATTATTTTTAACTTTTAAATATGAAACCTATTTACATATTCAATATAACCATATAAAGACTATTTTAAGCATTTAATTATGATATGCATTTATGATGCAACTTTTTTTTTTATATATTAGTAATATAACTACAACATAATTAATAATATTAGTACGATTGTAGCTCATTATTTAATAGCTCATTATTTAAAATTTATTGGTGTTACAAACAAATAGAGTGACATACAAATTTATGATTTGATTATTTTTATTCTTTTGTTAAAAATCATTATAGATAAAATATGATATTTTTGTTGATAATAAAATGTAAAGTTTTACATACATATAAATTAATTAAGTAGTTATGTTGTAATTTGTGTTATATTTTAACTATTTATCATGTCTATCTTCAATTAATTTATGATTTTTTTTTTTTCACAAAGAAGGGGACTAAAGTTCACAGGCATGAGGAAGAAGGAATGTAGGTGCTGAGAATAAAATCTCCAAATTTAGGTGATTTCACCTCTTTGGGTGATTGAACCATCTGTACTAATAATGACATTCTTTTATAAATTATACTTTAGTTTGAAGTAAATAACGTAGTGATGAGCAAATGTATTTTTCTTTTTCATGAAACAGGTTTTATTAGTAATAAAAATACTTGCTTACTTCATTCAGTTTAGATGCTTTATATTAGTAATTTAAATTATAGTTATAACTAGATTTATCACAGTTCGGGTTATTTGTTCAAATTCAAAGACTCATTCGATATTTGAAGGGCTTGAACATAAATGTTAAAGTTGTTAAGCCTGGACACAAATAGGAAGTCATTTTCTAAATGAATAGGGTCTTGGACATGACATTTAAGGTCCAGGTTCAACCCGATTCGATAATGTTATATTTTTTATATAAATTATTTGTATATATAATTTTTTTAAACTTATATAATATTAATATAAAATAAATTTTTTGAACTTTGAAAGCTAAACTTGTGTTGTATGAATTTAATTTTGTTAAGCTAAATTTGTGTTGTATGAATGTAATTTTGTTAATCTTATGCTGTTATTTATTTTGTGTCAATATTTAATATAATCATTATTTATTTTTTTGGTTGAAAAAAATCTGGGCATACCTAGATCGTCCCTTTGAAAATGAGTAGGTCTTAGACAAATAATGAGGTCCATATTTTGAGTTGGGTTAGACTTGGGCAGTCATAAAGTTTGTTAATATCCTATCTAGACTCGACACGAGCTATGGATAAATCTAGTTATAATGTAATGTATAAATTATTATGATAAAATACACATATCAATGACTTATTTATATATTTTATTCTAAATCACATTATAAAAAATCATTATACATTTCATATTAAAAAACACGCATTGATTTTAATTTTTAAATAACATATATAACTATATGGAATTATATAATTTATTCTATATGATAAAATATTAGAATACATTTAAAATTAAAAATAATATATTTATTTTAAATAACATGTATAATTATAAAAGATTATATAATTTATTTTAAATAATATTTATATCATGAACATTAAAAATAATATAATTTGTTTTAAATCATATTATTATTAATTTATATTTATAGTGTATGTTATTAATTTACTAGAATTCTTCTCTCGCTTTGTTAAGGGATTTTTTTTTTATATTTATAAAATTTTAATTAAATTAACAATTATAAATAAATATAAGTTGAATCATATTAGATAGTTATTATTTATTTTAACATTTTTTTTATATTTTAATATCGTAAGTAAATGAATTTAGAGTTAAAATCGAATCACTATGACAAATTATGCAAAATATGGGATGAATTGAGATACAACACAAATACAACATGGAAAAATAACTAAAATACGACATGACACGAAAAGTAACATAAACGCAACACGAATACACGAACGTGTCAAAATCTATATAAAACGAATTATTAACGTGTAAAATTTTATATAAATTTGTAACATTTTAAACACACAAAAAAAGAACACGAACACAAATGCGTTAGGAACACATAAATTTTTCTCTAAATTGAATCACTATAACAAATTATGCAAAATATGTAATGAATTGAGACACGATACAAACACACAAATTTTTTTAAATTGAATTATAATAACAAACTATGCAAAATATGAAATGAATTAAGACACGACCCGAATACAGTATAGGAAAAATAATTAAAACACAAAAAGAAAAATAACATGAACATGAACACAACACGAATACACCAACGTGTCAAAATATACATAAAACAAATTATTAACGTATACAAATTTACATAAATTTATAACACTTTAAATATATAAAAAATTAACACAAATACAAACACATAAATTTTTATCATCATTTTTAAACACATGAAAAATAACACGAATACGAACACATAAATTTTTACTATTTTTTTTTTCTTTCTCTTCTTCATTTTCTTTCGGCACCTAAAAGATGTGTGTAGTCAAAAATATAGTATTGTATCATCATTTTTAAACACATAAAAAATAACACGAATACAAATACATAAATTTTTTCTATTTTTTTCTTTCAGTTTCTCTTTCTTCCCTTTCTTTCTTTCTTAAAAAAAAAATTGCCATGTGTTGCCATGTAAAAGATGTGTAGTCAAAAATATAATATTATATCATTATTTTTAAATATATAAAAAATAACATGAATACGAATATATAATTTAAAAAAAAAAAAATAGTATTGTTTAGATTATATTATATATATTAGTTATTAGTTACTTTCCATTTACCCTAATCGGCTAAGTTGCTATTTGGCTATTAGCTAACCGCCTAAACCTAAAGAATTTTGTCCTCATTTCATTTTCTAATTCAAGGCCTAGCCGACACTCATTGTCCATTGTCTCACACTGCCGCTAATCTGGTCTACTCCCGCACCCTGCCTCCCCAGCGCTGCGACGCCCGCACCCAGCCTCCCTTGCAGCCCAACGCTCGCTCCCTATACCGAGCACGCGGCGCTGCCCACAGTCTTTGCCTCCCCAGCGTCGCACCTCCGCACGCTCGCTGCCGCAGCCCCTCACCGGAGTAAGCCTGCACCCTGCATCTAGCCTATTATTAGAGATAAATTTCTTGGTTTTTAAATTATTTTTAGGAGGTAACCCTAGTTTTTGTTTTTTAGATTTGGGGTAAATCATTTTGTTAGTTTCTTAATTATGTTACTTATTTTTTATTTAATGGTTTCGTTGTCTCATTGTTGTTGTTGTTGTTGCCGCCTTAGTTTTTCTTCCAGCCATTTTGTTGTTGCTATCATTTCCTTCAGGTCAGTCATGTTAATAGTGTCTAATCGTGTCATATCATGTACATTTACTTTTGACATGTTTAATAATTCGTGTTGTGGTCTTGTTTTAGTTATTTCGCTTTGTGTCTAACACGAGATATGACACGGATACATGGATTGCTAGGTCTACTTCCAAGCCAAGGCAATGTGTAAATGCTTTGGTCTTTGTAAGTAAAGGTTAACAGAAATGTTCTTTGTAATTGAGAATCATAGACAACGGTTTTGACATTGTGCATTGATTAGGATATGATGATCCTACAACCAATTTTAATAGCTTGAGACACTTGCAGACAGCACCATCTACCAGCATTTTCATAGTTAATTGCTGTTGATTTTCTTGTTTTTTCTGGACTAATCATCTACTTCTAACTATCAATTTTATGATATCTTACTATAGGATTGTGTTGGAGGATGAGTTCAAGAAAAGGGGATGGAAACCTTTTCGTTGCTGGTGGTATTAACAACCCATCATCCAAGGGGAAAGACATATCTGGATTCTGTAGCCCCAAGGTTGAGCAGCTAAGCCAGGGTGTAGCAGACATGAACCTGGATTCTGCACAAGATGATGGTGAGTGGGAGATTATTCAAAAGAAGTTTAAGAATAGAGCTGGAAGCAGTGCTGCAAGACCCTGGGGTCCTCAAAATTCCAATACTAAACCACGGGGAGGCATGCGGGCAAATGCTGGATCAGGAAGAGCCTCTGGCAATGCTTGGGCTACACATAATACTGATTCTATGATGGCAACTGGCAGAGGAAATACAAGGCCCCAAACATTCAACAAGACTTTTGAGAACAACCATGTGCCTCCACATCCCATCATTCGCCCACCTCTTCAGCATGGATGGAATTGGCAATCTAGAGCTGGTTCCAATCCATCCGAAGGGTTACAAGATGGTCACATGAAAAACACTGTCAACGCTGAGGTTGAAAAGGACAATGATATTGATGATGTCGAGGATGACTCAGATGATGATGCTGTTGATGATTCTGATGATGAACTTCTAACCGATGACTTTGATTCAGATTCAAGTCAAAAGAGCCATGAGACAAGAAAGAAGAACAGATGGTTTAAGAAACTTTTCGAGAGTTTAGATAGCTTGAGCATTGAGGAGATCAATGACCCAGCAAGGCAGTGGCACTGCCCAGCATGCCATGGTGGTCCTGGTGCCATTGACTGGTATCGAGGTCTTCAGCCTCTAGTGACACATGCAAAAACAAAAGGAGCAAAAAGGGTGAAACTCCATCGTGAACTTGCTGAACTCTTGGATGAGGAGCTGCGTAGAAGGGGTACTTCAGTTATTCCTGCAGGTGAAGCTTTTGGGAAATGGAAGGGTTTAAAAGGTGAAGAAAAAGATTATGAAATAGTCTGGCCACCTATGGTTATGATAATGAACACAAGGCTTGAACAAGATGAGAACGATAAGGTACTGCTATTTTTATTTTCAGATATACTACAATAAATGAAGCTAATTGTTTCTAATTACGGTGGAAATACTCTGTTTCTATATCCTGCTCTGACTTTTTATTTATTGCATTATAATTCAGTGGATTGGTATGGGAAACCAAGAGCTTTTTGACTATTTCAGCTCATATGCTGCTGTGAAGGCCGCCACTCATATGGTCCACAGGGGCATCGTGGGATGAGTATTCTGATTTTTGAGAGCACAGCAAGGGGTTATTTAGAAGCTGAACGTCTGCATAAGCATTTTGCTGATCAAGGAACACATAGAGAGGCTTGGGAACGACGTCGAGTCTTATTTAATCCAGGTGGGAACCGCCAACTCTATGGTTACATTGCTATGAAGGAAGACCTGGACAGCTTCAACCAGCATTCTCAAGGTTCTCACTCTCTCTCTCTCTCTCTATATGTGACAAAAAATGATGATTATATGCATGCAGGGATAAAATGCAAGATAACTTTAAATGCCTGAGATTTTTATATTATTTTCTTCACAAATAAGTAGTTCTGCAGATACTTATGCAGTTGATTAACGTGCTGTATAACTGATCTGTTGATTAGGCAGATCTAGGCTGAAATTTGAGATGAGATCCTATCAAGAGATGGTTGTTAAGCAAATCAAGCAAATGAGTGAGGAGAACCAGCAGCTTATTTTTTACAAGAACAAGGTTGCAAAAGAGCAAAGGCTAAAAAGTGCTCTTGAAGAGTCTTTCAGTATTGTGAGTGAGAAGCTCCGGAAGACGATGGAGGAGAACAGGATTGTAAGACAAAGAACCAAAATGCAGCATGAACAGAACAAAGAAGAGGTAATTACTTCAATTCTTGATAGTTTTATGTCTGGGTTGAGATGTAAGTCAGCGGCATTCTTCACATATCCGTTGCTAGACATTTGGTTCCGGAGTATTAGTTACTAATTTTATGCTATAGTACATATTAGTAACTTACTGGTCTGTGATATTTTGTAAGGATTGATTATCTGTGCATGTTTGCAATGCTTTATCTTGCTTGATCTTTAATTTTGGATATTTTCTTATCTTAGGATCTTGTGTTATTGTCTCATGTAGTTCACTATAATCAATATTGCTTGCTGTCTTCCTATCCTGGATTACATTTTTTGGTTGACATGTTCAGTATCTGGATTTCAAAGTCAGTGCATACGACGTGCTCTTGTAGTACAGCATGTCAGCATCGCTGCCTTGGTTCCCATTAATTCACATGTAGTGCACTGTTTATGTGTTTTGTTCTAATTTTAGATAGGTTGTCATGCTATGCTCATTTTGTTTATAGATATTTGATGATAGTAATTTGTCGAGTTGCTGCTTTGGGTTGTCATGAATTGCCTAACACCCACGACTCTCTGCCTTACCCCCCAAAAACTATTGTGCCACAGATGTACCAATATCCATGCTATAATCCATCCTCGAACCGATCTTGTTCATTCAAATAAGCTTTTTGTCTTTCACTAATTATTACTAGTAAATGATGGTGGAGGTGATCATAAAAGTTTGCTGTGTATCTAGAAGGAAAGTTCCAATTAGCATTGCATTTTTATTACGAGGACCAATGCTTTCTGAATAAATCTAGCTATTTGCTAGGCGTTGCAGTTGCAGTTAAGGTATGTAGTCAGAACTTTGAGCTGCTTCAGCTTGATATAGAATCCATGTGCAAAACCGTCTGTTGCATGCTGGTTGATTTTCAAGTAGACGAAGAGCATGCTATTGTCTTCCCTAGTATTTTTCTACTTGATAGAATAGTCTTTCTATTTTCTGCTTCATGTTAACTGTTTCTTATATTGCTCTTCCCAGATGGATTTCCAAGAGCAATTCTTCAAGGAACAAATCCAATTTATCCATGATGCCAGGGATGAGAAGGAAGAGAGTTTTGAGAAGCTGCAGCAGCAACAGCGTGAGAAGGTCAAGCAATCTAACCCTAATCCTTCAAATACAGAGGATGAATACAGGGGCAGGTACATAATTTTGATACTTCTGTGAATTTCCTTCTGTAATTAGATCGATATAATATAACTCTGTTTCACACAAAAGCAGATAGTTTTATCTCATAAGATGAAATGCTGCTAGATCTCCCTTTTTTGTTTACGTGTCGTAGTCATGAGATATTATTCATATGTTTTTCGTTTTCTTTTTTATTTTTTTATTTGTAGGGCGGATGAAATTGCAAAATTCATAAAGTTCCAGGATCAAGAGATGGAGGCGTTTGTGGCTGAGAGGGACAGACTGATTAAAGTACATGAAGAGAAGATGGCTGCTATGAGACAGAAGCATTGGCAGAAAGAAGTTGAGCTTGAAAAGGAGTTTGATGCTGGATTTATTTCGGCTTATGAAGGATGCTGGCTACTTGAGATGCTATTGACACATTAAAGCTTTGTTTAACATTGCTTTTGAAACAATTTTTGAGGTCAAAAATTATTTTTCATCACAAACAAAATATTAAACAGGTAAAAGAATTTTCATTTGCTGTTGAAATCATGGTTTGAAAAATCAGACCAAAAAGCTAAAAAATATAGTTTTTGAACTTTAAAAGCTGATTTTTAGATAAAATGACTTTATTATCCTCATATCTCTACACTTTTATTATTTTAAACATATCTTTTTTTGACATTTCAATTCCCTACAACACTTTTTCATATTTCAACACTTAAAAGTTTTTAAATCACATTTTTCACCGTACTTTTTAAACATATTTTTTTCAATCCAATTTTTTTCAAACCAAGCTTTTTTTTAATAGCAATACTAAACTAGTCTTAAATGCAAGCACTAAGGGGTCCTTGGTTGCTTGGGGAAGAAGATGTCTTGCTGGGTAAATATATGAAAGTATGGAATGAAATGATGTGACACTTGTCTTTAGTTTTTTTTATAAGTGTTTTGATGCATCTTTGCTTCTCACAAAAGTCTCTATTTGCTTATTGATAAGTAGGTCTGTTCAAGAGTCAGGTAGTTCATTTGATCCGACAGACTCAATTCATATTAAGTCGGATTTGGACAGAAATATTTTTGATTCGGGTCAATCTGACTTATTAATAGGTTTATTGGTAAGTTTACATTCTTTCAATTTGCTTTTAAATTTTTTATACTTTATTTGCTTGTGCAACCATTTGTTCTTTTTAATCTATTTCCAATTCTTTTGAACTTTTATATTGACATATGAAAATTAAAATTTTGGAACCACTATCCTACATTAACAGATTTTTTGTTGAAAGTTATTGGTGATCAATCCTTATAAGATGCGCCTGTTTAGGTAATTTATACTTCCAAAGTATTTTGCTAGCCCATGCAGAGGATCATCACGAGAGCGTAGCTACTTTACTTCCACTTAAAAGGACGGAACTCGGGTATAGAGCTCATGTTATGCAAGTGTAGTGTGTGAGGAGGAACAACAAATCTTTCACCACCTATTGTACACCCCTTATTCTAAATACCCCGACCATTCATTAAGGACAAGATTAAACAATGTAAAACATTAATTAAGCAGAGAACAATAATAGTCAACAAGATAACCAGAGAACAATAATAATATGCATGTACATGAGTATGGACATATTCAAAAATATTTTATTATTTTCAAAATTCTCCTCATTATTATAAAAAAATGGGAACTAAAATTAAATACCGAATAAAATCGACAAAACCAAGACCTTTGATAACACATGACTAATTCTAGGCCTGACTCTCTAAGTTTTCCCAGTGGAGTCGTGAAGCTGTCGCAACCTAAAAGAAATGCCCCATCACGGGACATCACTCGTTAAAGTGTGACATTGGGAGAAAAGAGGAAAAGACGATTTAAATCCTCTTAAGTTAAAAATGAGGGTTTGAAAACAACTTCGAAAAAAAAAAATGGAGTCGCCACCAATCTTTTTGGCTAGGTGTGATATGCCACCTATTAAAACCGATTTTTGTAAAACATTTTAAAATCAATTAAAACATTTTTTAAAACTAATTTTGAAATCTGCGCTTTTAAACTAGAGAAAATAAAAAGCGGGTTCGGGAGTCGGTTACGTGTAGGGAAGGATTAGCACCCCCACAGCGCCCGTATAAAACGGTACCTTACTAATCGTGTGCTACCTTGAGTCTAGGTGAAAGTCGTTTTAGATTTTGGCATTTTAAAGTAATTCCCAATTTAAAGAAAAATAATCCCATTTTTTATTTGAAAGTGATCCAGAATTTGTTAATACAAAACCTTTCTATATTCTCCGGCAGACTCAGCAAAACATAAAAATAATCCCATTTTTTAATTGATGATATTCCCTCCAGCAAACCCGGTAGAGAACTCATGAATTATTTTAACTCGGGAATATCTTTATTTTTTATTGAAAATCATTATCTTTTTCAAAACATTTTAAAAATATGAACATGAACATGTATGACATAATAAAATGACATGGCAAATCTATATAATATAATGCATTCTAAATGATATGACACAATTCAAATGACATAGTATATTCTAGGTAAAATGAAAAAATCCTAAATATAATGGTATATTCTAAATGAGATAAAATGATTTAAATGACATGGCAATTCTAAATGATATGGAATATTTTAAATGACATGGCATGTTATAAATAAAATAACCTAAATGACATGGAATATGATCTAAATGACATGGAATTAAAATAGTGCTAACATATAATATGCATGAAAATGAAAATAATAATAATAATAATAATAATAATAATAATAATGCATGAACATAGTATATGCTAAATAATATGAAAAAAATAACTAAAAAGGCATAGGATATCATGAAACATTAAAAATCATATGGAAAACAAATATAAGATCATAAAATGTGAATTAAAATAATAATAATATCATGGAAAATATCATAGCGAAAATCACACATTTAAATAAAATGCATGAACATGGAAAATGCAATGCATGAAAATTTATTTTTTCCTTTAATTAAAGAAATCCGTATTTCTAAAAAGATATCCGGCTACCTTTGAAAAATATGTCAAATTAGATTTTCTAAAAAAACAAAACTTTGTGATTGTTTGAAAATAATTTTGAGGAAAACTTGAATAAAAATTAAAACCCTTACCAAACCCTTTTAAAATGGCTCTAAATTCCTAAGTTTAAAATCCCGAACTTAACTACCCTTAACCCGAGATTTATAAAATTATTTTAGAGTTCAAAAAGGCTTAGAAACTACCATAAGACAGTAGCTAAATCTTCTAACTAACCCCCCTCTAAATGCCTTAGCCAAATTCAACCATTATTCTCCTTTTAATTTCAAATCTGCCTCTATTGTCCGGTTTTGCCACACGAATTTTTTACTCTTTGATTTTTTTTTTATCTTGTTCTATTTTTTTTTTAATTTAAAAAAATATTTTCTTATTTATTATTTTTACAAATGTTTAAACCTTTTTATATATATTTTTTTATTTTGTTTATTTTGAATTCTATTTTTTTTGTTATTATTATTAATTTTTTTTTTACTTTATTTGTTTTGTAGTGACCATTCACCCAACTTAGACAAGCATGATGAAGCCGAAGAGGACGACTAGAGCTTTTTGTGCTTTGCTGTCATCGATAGGGGAGTTTTCTTGTTCTTACTCTTTTTATCTCTAAACATTGAGGACAATGTTTGTTTTAAGTTTCGAGGTATTGGTCTTTAGTTTTTCGATTTCTTTATTTTAGTATGATTTTTTTTTTTAGTTGTATTGTGTATTTTCTTGTTACTTTCTTTTCTATATTTGAGTTTTTTTTTAGTTGTATTGTGTGTTTTCTTTTTAGTTTCTTTTCTTTAGTGTGATTTTTTTTTATTTTAGTTGTATTGTATGTTTTGTTTTTAGTTTCTTTTGTTTAGTGTGATTTTTTTTTTTATTATTTATTTTAGTTGTATTGTGTGTTTTATTTTTAGTTTTAGTTTCTTTTCTATATTTATGTTTAGGAATCTTTTTTTTTTTTTTTTTTACTTTAGTTGTATTGTGTGTTTTCTTTTTAGTTTCTTTTATATATTTATGTTTAGGTGTCTATTCAACAAAAAAAAAAAAAGATATTTTGCACTTAATATGATGAAATCCTTATCCAATGATGAAATTTTAGTTATTAATTTATCTTGATTCTTTGGAAAAACATAAGCATGATTTGATTTTTATGTTAAATTCTTTTGTTAGTCTTATTGTTAATATGTGATTTTCAATAATTGAGCACTTGATCTCTTGCTTAGATTTGCATAGCTTATTTAAAAAGGTGGTGGTGGGTCACATTGGGTCTCGTCCATTCGCACTTTTTCAACTTCTTTTTTCACCCACTAGTTTTTCTTCAATAGGCTCGATTGGCAATTCGGGCTTCTTGCTATCCTCTTCTATTCCTTTTTCAGTCCCAAGTATGTTGGTGTTACAATGCTTTTGATCATCGCTCCTAGGATTAATCTCAGTATCACTTGGAAAAGTCTCCATAGGATGATTATTAATGGTGATAGCAAGCTGGCCTATTTGTGTCTCTAGATTTTTAAGTGTTGCATCGTTTTTCGCCAAGTACTGCATAATCATCTCTTCCAATAATGGTCTTACTTCTGGGGCAGGTGCTTGATCTTGTGATGAAAACCCATAATGATATGCTTGATTTTCGGAATGGAGGACCGTTGATTGTTGCTCTAGGTTGTCTAATAGTTAGAGATTAAATAGAGAGCTTGTTCTATTTAACAATGAACTAAGGAAAGATTTGGGTAACAGAGCTTGTTGTTATCTACGGTTGATAACTTTGATAGCTAATTGATGTTGATAGATATGAAATTGATTCCCATTGATGTCTATTGGTGGAGAATGAAACCTTAACCATATTTTTCTCATATTTGATTTCTTCTCTTTAATTACTTGCGCTCTTATTATTCTGATTTTCTTTACTTTTCAAAACTATTTCAAAAACCCCCCTTCTTCTTTCATTTTCTTTGAATCTAAGTTATAAACTAGTAATTTATATATTAAAACCCAATCAATGTGGAATCGACCCTTGCTAACTACTATACGCTCTTTCGAGTACATCAGTTGTCTTTAAAGGCACAGGAGTAAGGTATTGGTTTTTTACCAACAAAGGCAAAAGATTAGAGATTGGGATCGAAATTTTCTCTTGACTATTTACTGGTTTTCTTTGGGGAACAGGCCTAACTGCAGGTATAGGTGTAGGGCTAGGCATGGAATAGGTGTTCAAGGGTTTGGTGCAACATTACTTACAATAGGGTAATAATGTTGGTACCTGGGATATGGATGATATGGGGGAAAACCTCCTACATGTTGCCCTCTATAAGTCACAGCTTGGGCATCTTCTTTTTTCTTTTTAAATGCCCATTTTTCTTTCCATCTCCAGCTTCAAACTTCCCACTTTTTATAGCATTCTCAATTATCTCCCCGGAGATTACCATGTCTGCAAAATTCTTTGTGGCATTCTCAATCATTCTTTTATAATATGGTGCTTTGACAGTACTAACAAACAAAACTGTAGTTTCCTTCTCAGTAAGGGGTGGTTAGACTTGGGCAGCAACTTCCCTCCACCTTTGGGCATATTCTTTGAAGCTTTCAGTAACTTTCTTCTCCATGCTCTGTAACCGATCTAGGGCCATATCAACAATGTGCTTATACTGATTGATGAACTCCTTTGCTAACTTCTTCCAAGTATAGACATGGTTCTTATCTAGCTGGATATACCACCTGGTAGCAAAACCTGTAAGACTATTTTGGAAAATATGGACAAGCAACTTGTCATCTTTCGTGTGAACAGCCATCTTCCGGTACATGGTGATGTGAGATATAGGGCACTTGGTCCCATCAAACTTCTCAAAGTCAGGAGTTTTGAACTTAGGCGGGATAATAACATCTGGTACCAAACAGAGCCCTTTAGCATCCATAGAACCATAGAAATATAACCCCTCAACAGACCGGAGTCTTTCTTAAATCATATTCATCTTGCGAGACTCAATCTCTTCAACTACTTTCAACCTTTCTTGCTCTTTGAGAACACCCAAGTCTGGAACTTGAACAGGATCTGTCTTTGTCCCAAGGACAGGAATGGTAAATCTCGAGACTTGAGGTTGAGCAAATGGATAGTTGAATCCTCCCATGAATGGTATTTGTTGCGACTGTTTCTGTTGAGACATTTGAACCTGAGAAGGGTCGAAACCTGGTGGATACATGGTCTCGTCCACATTTTGTTTTTTCTCATGAGAACTGACTTCATCTACCTTTGTCTCCCCTTTTAAACTCCTCATCATTTCTATCATCGCACTTAATTTCTCTCTAATTTCCACTTGAGCCTGTTCCATTCTATCTATCTTTGAAGCTTGTTCTTTGGCCATTGCTTTAGCCTGTGAGCGAGTATTGTAGGAACGCCCCATGATCTTTGATTGTTTGAGCTATCCTTGAACCTTTCATTATCATAATTTTTTCTTTAAGTCTCATATTTTCATGAAATGCACATGCATGCGTGCATGATGAATATGCAAGAAAGTACTTAAATGATGCGAATGCATGCAAATGAAATAATAAAGTTAATTCAAATGACAATCACAAAGTTCAATACCAGCATTATAACAAGTGTACATCATAAAAAGTGTGATGACAATATTTAAATGATGCAAATGCATAAAGATATTTCAAATAACATACACAAGGATTTTACAAAACTTGACACAAGAAAATTAAATACTTGCATCGAAAAAAGAAAAAAAAAACACAAGTGGTATACAAGAACATTCCTTCATGTGTTCTTTTTTGGGTAATTCTCTATACAAAGTTGGCGTGGCTCTATCCGAAGGTTGGTCACTTAAATGTTGTCTATATGCTGGGTTTAGGATACTTGACCAAGCTAAAAAGGTCCCCAAATTGCTCATTATCTTCATCCATAGAGGATGAGTAAGGCACCCCATTCCTCGCCCATCACAGGCTCCAACCAGAATAGTTCAACTTGGGTGAGAGTATTTTGCAAAGCTACTGCGAAGGTTATCACCTCACAAAATCTTTGGTACTTTACACTCTGAGGGTGTTTCGCTAGCCGTTGTAGGGGTTATCACCTCAAGAATGCATAGGTGCTTTACCCCCTCCTAAAAGGGACGAGCCCAGGTATAGAGTTTTATGATATGCATCGTGTAGTGTGTGCGAACGAACATAGCAAACCTTTTTTTCCCACCAATGTACAAGAAAAACATAAGTTGCTAGAAAAAATAACAAAATCAAAATTAAAACGAAGATAAAGATAAAAACTAAGCATTTTTTTAAGACCACTTATTAGAACTTAAGGTATCACAAGACTAATCTATGGCTCGACTCTCTAAAGTTCCTAGTGGAGTCGCCAAACTCTCATAACGTGCCAAATACGAATTCAACATGCTAGACACAAACATGGAGTCGCCACTAATCATCTTATCTAGGTGTGATTAGTCACCTATACGAATCTACCCTTTTTAAAGTAATCCTAAGCTTGACTAAGGCACCATAAAAAGAATAGGTTCTGGTCTACTTATCAGAACTAAATTCGAGAGTTCGGTTACGTATGAGGAAGGATTAGCACCCCCACAACGCCTATCTAAGAGATAGTACCTAATTAGTCTTGTGATACTAAAAAGTCTTAACTAGATGATCTTTATATTATCCTATCTTCATTTAAAATCATTCCGGTTAGAAAATATCAAAAAAGATTTTTTAGGTCTCCTTTCCATCAATCTGGAGGAACTACTAAAAATGTTTCCTCACCTTGAGAGTATTCAAAAGAAATCAATCTTTCCATTGAAGAGGCTCCGTCGTCGGAAAAGTTAAATTTTATGCAAGACACCTAAGTCTAATCTTCATAATTAAAACTTATATTTTATTTATGTTTGCTCAGAAATAAATCTCGACCTCAATATTGAAAATTATCTCTTAAAAACCTTTCCATCAATCTGGAGAATTTTTAAGATAATGTTCTCACCTAGAAACTTTTTAGAAATCAAACAACCGTGATCTCTTCGAATTTCATCCTTGGAAGAAATCTTAATTTATTCTTAATTTTTTATTAAGTATCAATTATGAAAAATTATGATTATTGAAAATTAATTATTTCAAAAAAATAAATTTTTGACCTTTATTGGTATCTAAAATTATCCCTTAAAAACCTTTCTATCAATCTGGAGAATTTTTAAGAGAATTTTCTCACCTAGAAATTTCTTAGAAATCAACCAGTCGTGATCTCTTCGAATTTTATCATCGAAAAAGATCATGATTTATTATTTTAATTTAATTAATCATCAATTTTATAAAGTCAATTAATTAATCTAACTTAATCCTAATTATCTAAATAATAAATAATAAACCAAAGATAAATTAATTAATTAATAGACAAAATAATGAACAAGTAATTAATATACAATAATTTTTAAAAAAATCAAATAAAAATTAATATACAATAATTTACTCTAAAAAAATAAAATAATCAAATAAAAAAACAGATAAAAATTAGTTAATAAAAATATATCTACAATAATCAAACTAAATAAGGTTAATAATAAAATAGGAATAAATTAAATTAACAATAAAAAAAAATATATCAAATAAGAAAGAAAAAAAATCATAATATAACAAAACATATAATAGAAAATAAAATAAAAGAAAACGCAAACTGAAAATACAAAGAAAAAAGAAAAGAGAAACAACCACATCCGGGTCGGGCCCAGGCGCGGGCCGTGCGCGGGTTTACCTCTAAAAAAAAAAAAACAAAAAAAAACCTTTCCTCTGAAATTTTCTCTCCTCCTCTCAAGAACACCACCAACCGTATTCTTCAAGAATTTCAGATTTCGGCAGTGGTTTGTCGTCGCCGCTGCTGCTTCCGTCGGTCACCATCGCTCGCCGTCGATCATCGACCCCAGCAAAATCCCAAAAATTACTCGAAACTTCCTCTTTTCCTCCTCTACTCAAAAATCATCTCGGTTTTGTCTGAATCAAACCCGAAAATCGTAGATCTAAGTTTGAAAACCCGAAATCTCAAAATTTAGATTTTTCGATCCGGCTCCGTTCACCATTGGATGATCACCAAATTTCAGCCGAACCTTCCTCTGATTATTTCCTAGACTTTCACCGTTGGATTTCTCAAAATAATCCCCCCAAAACCCAAAGAAATTCGAATAAAAAAAGGCTATCAAAAATTATTTTTTTCTCCTTACTCGATTGCTTATTGATTTCCTCCAAATTTATGCTTGTTTATTGTGTTTCCCCGAATTTGTGTGTGAT
Source organism: Fremontodendron californicum (assembly GCA_030761205.1). Taxonomy (NCBI): domain Eukaryota; kingdom Viridiplantae; phylum Streptophyta; class Magnoliopsida; order Malvales; family Malvaceae; genus Fremontodendron; species Fremontodendron californicum. The sequence goes on from JAULJL010000037.1 coordinate 11,534,416, forward strand.
CTGGTTGTTGAATCCAAGATTGCTTAAATAGAAAAAAAAAAAAAAAAAAGGAAGAGTTCTACTGTGATCTGGTTTAATCGGATGTATTTGATATGGAGTTCTATCCCAATCACAAACACCTAAGTCTTGATCCTGATCCAAGTAGGAAAGAAGAAGTTTTGGCTGAATCAAACCTCTTTTCTTTTTCTTTTTTTCTTGTTTGTTTTTTTGATTTTCCCTTTTTCTGTTTTTCTTTATTTCTTAATAAATCCGAAAATTAAAATGAAAAATAAAAATAAAATTAAAAATACGATACTCGGACAAAAACAGGTGTCTACAAAAGGGTTTACCCAAAGTAAAAGTAAAACTACATCCAATGGGGTCATTACCTTTGAAACATGCTTCAGCTTTGTACAACTTAGCAGGCTGCATTGTTTCAACAATTCATATTTCAATATATGATCTTAATACCAACTAGTTAAGAACCTCATCTTTAATCAAATAGTTCCCTACTTCCCTTCCCCTTTTATTGGAATTAATGAATCTTGCTTTCTGTTTATACTAGTAATATTATGTTCCAGTAATGCAAAAAGTGATTGTTCTAATGATTCCATGTTTCACATGAAGAGGTAGACAAATGGGTAGCTTTATTTTGTGATTTGTTTATTCATTATTTTATCAATAGAAAATTTCTGTACAAAAAGGAAAAGATATGATCTATAATATGAACAATAAACAAAACTTTGGGTTACTATAAAGAAGGATATCTCAAACAGATGATTCTCATCCTGGAATGGTCTGAGATCTATTGGGAAATCTAAGCTGAAGCTTTACATGATAAGTGGCATCAGCTTCAGATGACTGGGAATCAGTCTGCGCAAAAACTGCAATCCCACGTGCAAATGCAAAAGAACCTGTTCCTCCAACCACCGTTAATTCTTCTTTATCCTTGTGTTCAACATGCTTGGCCTGGACACTCAGGCTCCCAGAAAACTCAGGTGTCTCAAAAGTGAGATAAATTATATTGAATGCAGAATTAGCGAAATGTTCGATCGGAATTATGAAACCTTGGGCTTTTCCAACTACTCGGGACGTGTTCTCAGGTCCCTCCATGAGTGCACGGTGAAAGATAAAGGCTCCGGTATCTGACTGGGCAACAGATTGGATGCTGGAGCTTGAAATATGTGGCTGTTGGATGTACAAGGACAAAGCAAGCCAAGGTCTGGAGGCATTCTTTGCTGGGTTTTTGTGGGCTACTGGTGAAAGCAAGGCTAAGAGAATCACAGCCACAATGGCTAAAATAGCTGCGAAGCAGAATATGATTCTGGGAAGCATTTTTGTAGAATTGGATCAGCCAGCCTCAATTCTATTGCTTGAATGGACATGCATCTTATGAGATATCACTTTAATACATTAGATGTTGAAACAAAGCTGTTCCTCAGTTCTAAACGCTTTTGGCCACCTAATCCACTTCTTCAGCTTTAAACCTAAACCATTAGAAACGATGGAGTTCCTGGAATTGAGTTGGTTGTGGCTTGGGTCTTGAGTAGGTAAAATAACTTGTGACATAAGCAAAGAAGAAGAAAAAAAAAAAATACTACTTATGATCAAGGAACAACAACACATTCAACGCCAGAGTGCATTAAGGTAAGAGCAAGTGCAAGCTTCAACTCGTCCATCTTACAATCAGATCTCTTAGTACACAGATAAATACAAGATTTACTTTAACAATTTATTCTAACCAAAAGAATAACGAATCTTTTCCTAGTAAAATAATGAACAAATTGAAGAGGCAAAAGAGAAGTAGATAATAAGGCTCTAAAGGCCAATGCCACCTATAAAACATGTAAGGAATTTAAGTGCATGGTTTAAAGAACAACTCAGCTTGATATAAATTAGGAACTGAGGGTTAATTAGGGTATTGAAATGTTTAGTTTGGGTTAGTTTTGACTTTTTTACTAATGATTTTAGGGGTGAGGAGAAGAAAGAACAGAGAGAAAGAAGAGCTCTGCTATGGGAAGAAAGAGAAAGAGAGAGAAAAAAAAAGAGAGGAGAAAAAAAAAAAAAAAAAAAAGAGAAAAAGGAAGAGAAGAAGAGAAAGGGTGTTTGGGCTTTGGTTTTCTTTGATTTGGGGCTATTTTGGTGAAGCTCCCAAGGGATTTTGGCTTCCAATTTATTTTTCAAATTTGTTGGGATTCTGGTTTTTCTTGGGGTTACTGAGTACGAAGAAGGTTTGGGTCCAAAAAATAGGAGAATGAACGACGAACGCAAATGGTGACGATGGAGGCGCAAAAACCAATTTTGTAATCAGTTTTAAACCCATTTTAATTTCTGATTTTCTTGCATGTTGTTTAAATTGGTTTGAAAATTGATAATTGATTTTGAATTTTTGCATGTCTAGGTTTTGAAATTGCTTCTAGCAGTTTAGTCGATTGATTTTGAAATTTATTAGATGTTTTTGCTTTTCCTCTTTTTGTTGCATGTACTGTTGAAGGTTTTCAGCAACTAAGTCGTTTAAGGTTATTTTTGATGTTTTTTATTATTTGCAGGCAAAGTAGTAAGCTGTAAGTTGTATGAGTTTCTTTAATGGTATGCTTCTAAAACTTCTTTTAAGTTTTTGGGTTAACTATTCCTAGTTGTATGTTTAGGAATGCTGGAAGTTAAATTCACTACAAGAAACATGAGTTTTTCCGACGGAATTTTCTAACAAAAGCCCAAATTCCATCGGAAGTGAGTATTTCCGACGAAATTTTCCATTAGAAAATTTCGTCGAAAATAAAAAAAATTTCCGACGGATTTGGCATTTTTTTTTTCGAAGAAAAAAACAATCGAAAAAAAATGAAAGGACATAATATTCCATCGCAAAAATTATAAGTGACAGAATTTTTCGTTGCTAACAACTATTAGCAACGGAAATTGGAAATAAGGTTAAACTCTGTCGCTAATAGTTATTAGAGTCAGAATTTTTCGTCTCAAATAAAATATTAACGACGGAATTTTCCATTGTTAATAACTATTAACGACGAAATTTATCTCTACTTCCAATTTCCTTCGTTAGTTATTAATGACAGAAAATTTCGCCGTTAATAAATTTTGCTTTGAAAAAAATATAATAATTAATTTCGTTTATTATTTATATATAATTATAATTATATAATCAATTTATATATATATATATATAGTTATGGATATAATTATAATCATCTATTTTTAATATCTACAACAACAAGAAAGTTTAATAATCAATTATTTATTCCATGTACAATTATAATAATCATATAAAGGAAATTTAAATATTAAACAATTATTTATTACATGTATTTACAAAATGAAAAAACAAAAGATCAGAGAACCAATTGAATATAGTCATTTTGTACATAACAAAGCTAAATCTTGAAACAAGACTAATAGTTCAACATTCCAAGAACAAAAATCAAGAATAAACAAAATCAATGCACATTTTTATCCAGCAATACATAACCTTCCAATGCTGCTTGCAGTGCACTTTTAGTAAGATTCAAAAATTCTTCAGAAGCTGTAAAAAAAAAAAAAAAAAAAAAAAGAAAAATCTTATATAAGTGCATGGTATATGTCTACTAAAATACTAAAAGAAGACATTAAGAGAAAACATTAAGAGAAGAAAAATAAAAATTCAAATGTAATAAACTCATTAGCAAACTAAGAAATAAAATAACTCATAAACACAAAAGGTGCGAAAGAGAGAGAAGAGGGAAAAAGAAGAAAGAAAGAAAAAAGGGGAGGGTCGGATCTTTTAATTTTGGCCAAAAATATTAACGACGGAATTTTTTACTTTTTCCGACGAAATTTTCATCGCTAATTTTTTTTTTTTTTTTTTAAAGTTTTAGTTTTTTTGCCAAAATAAGACATTTTAATTTCCCTCTTAATCTTTTTCTGACAAAATTTCTATTGGAAATAATTTTTCCATAAATAAGTTTTTCCATCAATAATTTTTTAATTTTAAAAAATATATATATTTTCAACTGAATTTCATCGAAAATATTATTTCCGTCGAAAAATCTAATTTGTTTTTTCGATGAAATTTTTCGTCGGAATTGATACCGACGGAAATAGTTTCTCCAATGGAAAATTTTGTCGAAAATTATTTTGTGCTACAAAAAAATAATTGAAATTGATTTTTTTTTTAGACAAATATTTATGTTCCCACTAAACTTTTTGCGATGGAGTTTAGCGACGAAAATATTTTATCGCAAAAATTCCATCTCAAATACTCAATTTCCATCTCTGAAAGTCAAAAAATCTGTTGCTAAAAATCTAAACTTTTTCAACGAAAATTTCGTCGAAAATATACGAATTCCGTCAGAAAAATTTATATTTTCGACGGAATTGTTTCGTCAGAAATAATTTCGTCGCTTAAAAGCCTTTCTTTTGTAGTGATTCTATGTCTTGCCAAATCAGTTTACAAGGTGGGTCAAATTTTTTATTTTCAAAGAATAGTTGCCCTTTTGTGCTTTATCTTCTTCTTTTTTTTTTTTTTTTTGTTGTTGAGAATGTTTTCCATTATTTTTTAGTATTGTGCTTTAAATTGTCTAACTATAAGACATACATAGAAGTCACTTGGAGACATAACTTGTGAAGATGCATATACCTGGGATTGCATTATTCTTTTCTCGAGGATCTTTTCTTTGTTTTGATGTTAAATAAATTTCTTGCCTCTGTTGTTATTTTATTATATAGTTTTCATTGTGTTTATTCTCTTCAATATGAATTGGTGTTGGTTTCCTTTCATTGCAGTTGTGCTGCTCTTGCTTTCTTTTCTTCATCTCTCAGGTTTTCGATTTTTAATTTAGATTATTTTCTTTAGGTTGCTCTTATCTCTAATAGTTTTAAGGTTGTTATTGATCACATTTTGTTTTCTGCAAGATATATTGGCACTGATTGTTTTTTCCATCTTATGTATCATCTCTATCTACATATGCTCTTATTTTTTCTTTTATTTTGTTCTTTGGTATTGCTTACCATATTTTTGCTTATGATTTGTCAGTTAATGTTTTATACTTTATGTTATTTGTGTTGGTCTTGCTTTAAATATTTCTCTTAGCATGGAGTACTTCAACTTTGTCTGATTAACTCTTTTCTACCTTTCAAATTGTATGCATATTGTTAATTGGATTTTTATTTATTAAATGCTTTTGTGTTTTTTATCCTTTATATGATATGACTAATTGAATATATCTCTTAAAATTCATGTAACAATATTCCAAAGAAACAGATTACTAGTTAGCATGGTGGTTGATGGCTATTTTTATACCATGTTCTATACAGTGGATTTAAGGGGATAAACCTTGGAGGTGCAAAAGCTATTTTTCTTGGTCAACTTCTACATAAACCTTTCTGTAGTTTTTGTTTTCTCTCTCGACTTTATTGCATTTAGAAAGTTGCCACTTTTCAATGAACGACTAATATAATATTGCTTGAGAGTTTTATCAATATGTTGCAGCATGCTTTTATGATTTGTTGTTGCAGCATGCTTTTATGATTTGTTTTTACTCTGGCATTTATAATTAGTTATTCTCAGCTTAGTTTTACAAAGTAAAGTGCTTTAAAATGATATATGTCTGAAATATTGCAAGACCATGAAAGACAAGCCATTGTCGAATTACTTGGATATTTATCTAGTATTTGCAAGTTTTGGTCCTTTAAATGTTGATTAATAAAGATCATGAGTGACTCATATTATGTTTCCTCCTTACTCTAGAATATTAAGAAAAATTATGATTGCAAGAAAGATGGATTGCTAAAATTTCCATTTGATTTGGAAATGCACATGAGCTATTTGATCTGAGATTATTTTCTTTGAAAATAATATCTTTACTTAATTGTTATTTACTATCTCAACTTCTCAATCTTTTTTGTTATGAATACGTGTCAGTTGGTACAATTTTTAGTTTTTATGAACATTTTGAGCAAATTGTACTATATCATTAAAGCATTGGGATTAAGTTCAAATGAATATATGTCAAAGAGGGGTTGTAATATTATGAACATATATACATGTTTGATATTCATAATGATATATCTAATATAAATGTTTGATATTCTAAAGAGGGGATGTAATATTTATAATATATTATATATATATATATGTTTGATATATATTCCAAACATGTTTCCTCTAGCAACTGGTCAGGTATGTATCTATGTTCAAATATATATCAGACTTTATATCTATGTTCAAATATATACCAGATACAAGTACGAATACATATATTATTTCAAAAAAATGAAGAGTCGAAATAAGATAGATAAAGTTACCCTCTCCAACATTCTTCTATCCTAACATATACTATTTTTGTTAATTTGATGAACTCCCACGTTGAAAACAATAGCAGTTGTCACAAAGGAACATAAAATTTCTATATCTGGATTCTGTAGTTTAGAATCTTCAAAAACATGCCAAGAAATCAGTAAATATAGTTGGATCAATTATAGACATAGGCTCCATGATATCCTAGCATGAAGCATTGTTCAGGGATCATGCTACGCTAGCATGAAAAAGGGAACCCAGAAATCCCTTAATGCCTTGTCAGCCATGAACGAACTGTTGGAATTGTTTTGTAATAATTATTCACTACTGCATAAACAAATTGATATATGTATAAACAGAATTTAAAACATATAAAAGAACAGATAACTCTTTATTTAGCATAACCGAATTATAAAATATGAATATACAATCAACATATAAATACTTACTGTATCGATAGAACACAGAAAAAAAAGTTTGAGTCAAGGTAGAACCTCTGACCTTAAGATGATTATTGCTTGTCACTTAGATGCTTACAGATTGAGCAATTCGTCTCCCAGGTTTCCTCAAACACGTTGCTATTGAGAGCACACTCGAAGCAACATAGCGAACCAGAAAAGATGAGTCAGTCTCTCTCAGAAGACAGTATGAAAATCTGAGAGCAAAGAGAAAATTGAGTTCGTACTCTCGAGTTTAAATAGAAACACAGTGGACTATTCGGACTGACACAACAATTGGAAAAGAACCGGTTCGATTCAAAAAAGTAGACAGAACGTTTGAAAACAAAACGGTTTGGTCTAAATAAGTATGTCTTAAATAGACAAGTCTCTTGGTTGGTGGAGGCTGAACCGGTTCGATTTGGACTGAACAATCATGTCTTAAAACAGACAGATTAAAACGGTTGGTTGGTTGGGCAGTAAAAAATTAATTACTAACCCAAACCCAAACTCGACCTAACCCAGCCCAACCCAAGCCTGGCCCGGCTCGGCACGCGCGCATGTGGTCCAGCCCAAGTTCGTGTAGGTCCTCACCCTTCACAAAAACTTGGGTTCCCCTTGAGGCCCAACCCCTCCTTGAAACTAAGCTTATATAAACACAAGCATAAGCCTTTATGTTTCCAATGTGGGATTCCATACCAAGCTCAACATCAACCAACTTCTTCCTCTTCAAGTGGGTACTTTAGAGATCAATTTCTCATTCAATATTGATATCAATTGTGTACATAAATTATACACCGTGTATCTACTTACTACAACCTACATATTTATATATGTATTTCATATTTATACACAATAGTTAACCGATTGATATCCAACAATCCCCCACATGAATGGAAATTATCTGATTAAAACGACGAACTGACTCCGAATATGAGAGAGAGTATAACTTTGAAGTGTAATAGCTTCAGGATAGGTAGCTTTTGGCTTTGAACCTTCCATAGTGACAACAATCGGATTTACTCGGCTATCTAGCGAACATGATGTCTTGAACTATTCAGCCTTTTGTGTAAATCCAGACAATAGGTATCACACAATTCCTCTTTGAACATCTTTGGTTCTCACGGTTGTGTTCATTTTGGCCCTGAACACGTCCTGGTTTCTATGAGTACTCTAGAGAATTTAGCCTTATCAATTCTCATAAAAATGGCCACGTTTCATACTCATATAGGTGATTTCTTATCAAGAGTATCCTGCAATACCCCACTTGATTTTATCTAGTTATAAGAATCATTAAAAGCATAGCTTATCCTAAGCTTATCCTAATTTCTTTGCAGGCAGCACTAATTCATCATAGGAATGGATAAGAGTGTTTCATGCTCACACTAAGTTGACATAATTTGGTTGTCCCTTTGAACCTAGATCTTGGGATCTCCAGTCAGCTAGGTTGGGTTGCCATTATGTAACTTTTCTTAATTTATAGGCATAAGATCCATTCCCCTTGATGATTTATGTACTTGCTCTCTTCTTAAACTTTTTGTAAGCGGATCCGCAATATTATCCTTTGATTTTACGTAATCAATAGAGATAATCCCATTTGAGAGCAATTGTCGCACGGTATTGTGTCTTCGATGAATGTGTCGAGATTTACCCTTATACAAACTACTCTATGCCCTACCAATTGTAGATTGGCTATCGCAATGTATACAAATTGCAGGCACATGTTTCGACCAACATGGAATATCTTCTAAAAATTTTGAAGCCATTTAGCTTCTTCTCTAGCTTTATCTAAAGCTATAAATTCAAATTCCATAGTGGATCTAGCAATACACGTTTGTTTAGAAGATTTCTAAGACACTATAACTCCTCCAATAGTAAAGATAAATCCACTAGTACCTCAAATATCTAAGTACCTTTACTATGGCCTTCCAGTGATCCTTTCCAGGATTACTTCTAAACCTACTCAGTTTGCTAACTAAGTATGCTATGTCTGGTCTTATGTAGTTCATGAGATACATGAGACCGTCAATTATCTGCAAATATTCTATTTGAGATATCGCGCCACCAGTATTTTTCCTTAGATGTAAATTAACATCTACGAGTGTTTTGGCTATATTGGTATCATTCTTATTGAATTTCTCAAGAATCTTATTCACATAATGATCTTGAGTTATTACCATGCCATCTTGTGTTTTAGAAATTTTAATTCCTAAAACCACATCTGCTACACCCATATCTTTCATATCAAATTTACTGGTCAACCAAGCTTTGGTAGCTTTAATGATCTCATTATTACTGCCTAAGATCAACATATCATCTATGTATAGACAAACAATGACATATCCCTTATTAGTATTTTCTACGTATAAGCATTTATCGCATTCATTAATACGAAAACCATTTGACAACATTGTATTGTCAAATTTTTGATGCGGTTGTTTAGGTGCTTGTTTTAAACCATATAATGATTTAACAAGCTTACACATATTTCTTTCCTGTCCCGAAACTTTAAAGCCTTCGGGTTGTTCCATATAGATTTCTTCGTCTAAATCTACATTTAGGAAAGCTGTCTTAACATTCATTTGGTGTATTTCAAGATTGTTAAGAGCTGCTATAGCTATTAACATTCGAATGGATGTTATTCTAGTAACTGGTGAGTACATATCAAAACAACCGAGCCCTTCATTTTTCTTGTATCCATTTATTACAAGCCGGGCTTTATATTTATCAATCAATCCATCTGCCTTCATTTTCCTCTTAATATTCATTTGGATTTTAAAGGCTTATGCTCGTGAGAAAGATCCACCAGTTCCTATGTTTGATTTTGCATGATGGATTCTATTTCATTGTTAACGACCTCTTTCCAGAATGGTGCTTCTGGAGATGACATAGCTTCGTTAAAAGTTTGAGATTTATTTTCTAATAAATATGTTAGAAAATCCGAACCATAATTAGTTGGTACTTTAGCCCGTTTGCTTTTTCTGGGTTCCTCTTGTTTCTCTTCATCCATATGTGGATCACTTCCTTGTATGGAAGTACATCTTCAAAGAACGAAGCATTCCTTGATTCAATTATCGTATTGATATGAATATCAGGAATGTCCGACTTGTACACAAGAAAACGATAAGCAGCACTATTGTTTGCATATCCAATGAATATGCAATCAACAGTTTTAGGTCCTATTTTGACTTTTTTAGGCGGAGGAACAGCTACCTTAGCAAGACACCCCCACACTTTCATGTATTTGTAGAATAGTCTTCGACCTTTCCGTAATTCATACGGTGTCTTGTCTGATTTCTTGTGGGTATTTTATTTAAAATATAATTAGCTGTTAAAATAGCCGAGCCCCACAAATTCTGAGGTAAACCTGAATTTATCAACAAGCATTCATCATTTCTTTCAACGTTCGGTTCTTGCGTTCTGCAATACCATTTTGTTGAGGTGAATAAGGAGTAGTGGTTTGATGGATAATACCATTTTTTGAATAGAATTCATTAAACAATGAATCATATTCACCACCCCTATCACTCCTTATTATCTTAATTTTCTTGCTTAGTTGATTTTCGACCTCATTTTTAAAGAGCTTAAAAGCTTCCAAGGCCTCGTCTTTGCTTATTTGCAAATAGATGTAACTATATCTTGTGCAATCATCAATAAAAGTAATGAAATACTTTTTACCGCCTCTAGTTTGCACATATTTTAAGTCACAAATGTCAGTGTGAATTAAGTATATAGGTTCACTACTTTTTTCTATCGAATAGAAATGAGCATTAGCTAATTTGGATTTCACACAAATTTCACATTTGTGATTTTTATCAATAATAATTTTTGGAAGCAAATCCAAATTGCTGATTCTTTGCAAGGTCTTGTAATCTACCATGCCATAAGTTAGAGGATCAACCAAATAAACAGAAGAAATAGTTTTATTAATATTCTTGTTCTTTGGTACAACAGTCATTACATTGAGCTTAAAAAGCCCATCACATAGATATCCTCTACCCACAAACATGCCACTTTTAGTGAGTACAAATTTATCTGACTCAAACACCAACCTAAACCCGTTCTTGCTCAACAGAGAGCCGAAAACCAAATTCTTACGAATTTCAGGAGCATGAACCACATTGTTCAAAGTTAGTTCTTTCCCAAAGGTCATCTTGAGCACCACCTTCCCATGGCCTTGTACCTTGCAGACCGAAGAGTTCCCCATAAGCAGTTGCTCATCAACAATAGCTTCTTTATACTCGGTGAAACTCTTTCTATCAGAACAAACATGACAAGTGGCACCGATATCAACCCACCATGCTTAGGGTTTTCTCCCATGTTCACTTGTGACACTATAGCAACGAGCTCAATCTCATTATCATAAACTAAGTTGGCTTGAGATTTTTTCTTCTTGTTCTGACAGCTTTCCCTTGCATGATGTTCAGGCTTGTTGCATACGAAAGAAGTTCCCGTGAACTTCTTGAAATTCGTTCCCTTATTACCTTGGGAAGAACTATAACCAACATGTTTCCTCTTGTTGGTCTTGTGAGAATGTTCAACAACAATTTCTTTGGCTTCCATGGTCTGAACTTTAGCCCTATTTTCTGAACCACGGTTATCCTCCTCGATTCTTAACCGAACAATCAAGTCCTCTAAGCTCATCTCCTTTAGTTCTTGAAATCTTTTCACGAAGGTGGCAATTTCTCTATCAAAGCTGTCGTCTCAAATGACTCACTAGGAATCATACCTTGGCAGTAATTTCATGAAGGATCAACTAATACTCTTGGACTTGGCTGATCATGGTTTTTGAGTCCACCATTTTGAATTCCAAAAACCTGCCAACCACAAACTGCTTTGTGTCGGCATCCTCGAATTTGTACTTTCTTTCTAAGGACTCCCACAGCTCTCTCACTATTTTTATTGGGCTATACACGTTGTATAACGTGTTGTCCAATCCATTGAGGATATAATTCTTGCATAGAAAGTTAGAATGCTTCCATGCTTCCACCGAGGCTACAGCCGTAGGATCGGTCTCTCCCTCATTGAGAATCGGAGCCTCCTCCCGTAAGAATTGGGCTAGGTTGAGGGTGGTTAAATAGAACAGCATCTTTTGCTGCCAACGTTTGAAGTCCAGGCCACTGAACTTCTCGGGCCTCTCACCATGTGTAACATGTAGTGGCTGTGTCGCTACAGGAGCACTAGCAGTACCGATAGAACGTTCTACCATCTGTTATTAAAAAATAACAGGATCAACAATAGTGTATATAGAATATATATATATATATATATGCAAACACAGATCAACTATAAAATACAATACATACACAGTATTATAAAATAAGAAATATTGTTCACAACATATATATATATATATTGTAGACACCTAATTTTGTCCGGACCATTAAATCATGTATGTTTTCTTCCTAAATTGATGATTCAGAATGAAAAAAGGCTTTTCTCATCCTGCAAGTGGTACTCCGAGACTTAGTCTAAGAAGGCAGATAGAAAAAGTCAAACTCAAAAAAAGTCAACCCCAAAAAAGTCAACTACTAAAAAAGTTGACCCACTTTCAAAATCAAGATTTGAATTTCAATTGAAAGATGGTGAAAGAATTTTGATGATTTGAGATCTACATTAAAAGATATGGAGGTCGGAAATTGGGTTAGGGAATTTCAATAGAAAGAAAACCCTAGTTTGGGAAATTTGGGGAAAAGTGCTTGAACGATCAAATTGTTCGAAATTTAAGGTCCCAAATGAAAGATAAGCACTGACTCTTGGTAATGGAGAAGCTACTTGAGAGAAAAACTGAAAGAAAAGTCAATTTGAAAGAAAACCGAGAATTAGGGTTTTTGGTAGATTTCGGTGAAATTTAGAAGAATTACAGAAATGGCCCGATTAGGTAAGAATAAAGCCCCTAATTGATGAGGAGTGATTAAACAAGGATAGTCCAAGGCTCAGTTTGAAGAAAATCTGAAAATTGGACTTGTTTTGAGCAAAACCAGGCTTCAAAGGTAAAAGGGCAAAATTGGAAAATTTGAGAAAAATAGCAAATGAACTCCAAAAATTCTAAAAATTTTCAGATCTTATTCTTAAACCATTTCGAAGAGATTGGAAAAAGAAAATCTTGATTCGCAGTTCGTTTGCAAAATGGCCAAATCCCGGATCCACTATGCAGAAATTCAAAAGGATAAATCCCGAAAAAATAGTAAATGAGCTCCAAAAATTCTGAAAAATTTGCAGATCTCATTCTTAAATTACTTGGAAGAGATTGGTGAAAGAAAATCTTGATTCCGAGTTTGTTTGCAAAATGGCCAAATCTCGGGTCCTCTATGCAGAAATTCAAGCAGATAAATCGCAAAAAAATAGCAAATGAGCTCCAAAAATTATTAAAATTTCCATATCACACTTTTAAATTATTTGGAAGAGATTGGTGAAGAAAAATCTGGATTTGGAGATCGTTTAAAATTGGTGAAAGTTCGGGTGCACAAAAGGGCAGTTTTGGAAGAAAAAATCCAAATAAATAGCAAATGGACTCGAAATTTTTCTGAAAACTTCCAGAACTCAATTATTTATTATTTCAGAAGTATTGAAAAAATAAAATTTGAATTTGGAGTCCGTTTGCTATTTATTTAAGTTAGGGGGTCAAAAAATTTATTTTACCAAAGAAATCGAAAAGGGCAAATTTGTAATTAAGAAAAATATGAAAGAAGAAGGAATTGCTGGGGTTTTACCTCCTTTGATCAGCCAGCATAGATGAAAAGAAGGAAGCTTGATCAATTTAATTCCTTAGTCACTATCAAACTCACATGCTACCACTAATAGCTTGCAAATGGTCCCCCTTCATCCAATGGCTTAGATGCCTTGTAGAAAAGTTGAATGCTCCATCCAATGGCCAAGTTTGAGTGCCAAGATGACATTTTTATTTTTTCATGAAAGAACCCTCATCTAATGGCCAAGAATGGGAGAAAAAATATGTGCACAATTCATCCAAAGGTGGGCATCCATTCAGCCAAGCAAGGGAGTGCATGGGATTGTCTCTTTTCATCCAATGGCTTAGGCCATCTACAAGGGATGAGTACACATGTTAAGGGCTGGATTTAATCTAAAAGTTGTCATTTTTATGTTGTCCTCATCCAATGACCAAGAATGGAAGAGCACAACTCATCCAAGGGTAGGCACTCAAAGGGGCAAGCAAAGGAGTGCATGGGATTGGTCCTCTTTTTCATCTAAGGGCTGAGGTTATTACAAGGGCTGAGTACACATCTTAAGGGCTGCTATCAAGTGGCAAGATGACATTTTTATGTTGTCATGAAAATATCTTAATCTAAGGGACAAATATTGGAGGAGAAAAAGTGCAAAAATCCATCCTATGGTGGAGGGGCCATTCGGCCAACGCTAAGAGAGTGGGGGAATGTTTGATTTTTACTTAAGTGGCTGAGCATTTGAGAGGGGAAGTCAGTAGCTAATTGAAAAAAAAAATTTTGAAAGAAAGGAAGAAAAGCTTTTATTAAGGTAGCCATTCTACCATTTCTACTACATTTTTTATTCTTCTTCCTCATGCTTTATTTCTTGTTTTCCATGTGATTTCCTACCATTTTTTTTACATCATCCTTGTTGTTCTTGCTTTTCAAAAAAATAAATAAAACAATGGTTAGGCTTCATGATCTTGATGAAAATCAAGTGATAATCGTTAGGGTGGGCTTTGTCCAATATACCAACCATGGAGCTCATCTCCATATTTTTTCTTACCTTAGTTATTTTTTATGATTTTGAGATTGAAAAGGCTTCATGACCTTGATGAAAATCAAGAGATAATGGTTAGGGGGGCTTTGTCCAATGTACCAACCATGGAGCTCATCTCTTTGTTATTTATTTACTTACTTTAACTTGCTTATTTCTATTATTGTTTATCTTTATGTATATTTATATTCTTGCTAACCATCTTGTTCTTTTGACTTAGGTCATATTTTTGCATCTTGGGGCTATTTTCATATAGTTTAGGCCATTTTCGTTTCTCATATCATCGTCCATAGCATTTAGTTAGGTCATTTTACATGACATTTCTCAGAACACTTTGGTTCCTAGGGCATTTGGCCATGTGCATTTTCTTTAAGCATTAGGCCATTTTCATATGCCATGTTATTTTTCCATGACATTTAGACATTATGCCATTTTCATATGCCATGCCATTTCACATGTCATTTAGCCTTAGGCCATTTTTATTATTAGAAGTCATTTAAGTTTAGGTCTTTTTATTATTCTATGTCATTTTACATGTCATATGCCATGTTACTTTTCCATGACATTTAGACATTAGGACATTTTCATATGCCATGTCATTTAGGCACTAGGCCATTTTCATTATTTTTAATGTCATTTGCCATGTCATTTAGACACTAGTTCATGCATGTTAAGTTAGGAAGCATTTATTGCCATGCAAACTCATGCTAGGCATTTAGGTTATTTATGCCATGCATTTTCCATATAACTTAGGCTTTAAACCATTCATTTCATGCATTCACTTTGCTGTATTTTCATGCATTTCATGTCATGCCACATGATTTATGACTTAGGCCAATCAATGGCTCAAAGGCATGCTCACTTGAGCATACTTGTGGAAAATTAAACGATTGTCAAATTGATTATTCTACCTTTGTGATTTTTTTTACTTAGCCAATTTTTGTCCAAGGTTTTTAAATGTTTTAGCTACTATTTGTAGGTCTTTATGATGATCTCCAACAAGTTTACTTTGATTTTTAAATGATTTTATCAAAGGCAAAAAAATGTGTTTTGGCAAAATAGTTTTTCACCCAGTACTCGTATTTTCTCATTTTTTTTGGGCAGTCATCTTTAATCAAAAAATTAATCCAGTTTTTTATCGTGTATTTTTACATGTTTTGAGTCTCTAGTTTGTTTTTTATATTTTTTTGAATTTTTAAAAATAGGCTAAAAAATTGTGTGTCAAAATCGGACAGTAGAGGCTGATTTGAATTCAAAAGAAAAACAATGGTTGAATTTTGCTAAGGCATTTAGAGCGGGCTGGTTAGAAACTTTAGCTACTGTCTTAGGATAGTTTCTAAGCCTTTTTAAACTTTAAAAATGATTTTATAAATCTCGGGTTAAGGGTGGTCAAGTCCGAGATTTTAAACTTAGGAAATTAGAGCCGTTTTAAAAGGGTTTGGTAGGGGTTTTAATCTTCATTCAAGTTTTTCTTCAAAATTGTTTTCAAACAAGCACAAAGTTTTGCTTTTAGAAAATCTAATTTGACATATTTTCCTAAGGTAGCCGGATATCTTTCTAGATATACGGATTTCTTTATTAAGAGGAAAAAAATACATTTTCATGCATTGCATTTTCCATGTTCATGCATTTTATTTAATATGTGATTTTTGCTATATATTTTTCTATGGTATTATTATTATTTCGATTCACTTTTTATGATGGTTATTGTTTGTTATATGATTTTTAGAATATTTCATGCTATCCTATACTTTTTATTTAGTCATTTATTTTTGTTATCTAGCATATACTATGTTCATGCATTTTTATTTTATTTTCATGCATATTTCATGATAGCATTATTTTATGTTTCATGTTATTTCATGTCACTTAGATTATATTCCATGTTATTTAGATTATATTATTTAGATTATGCCATGCCATTCAAAATATGCCATATCATTTACATTTGCCATGTCATTTAAATCACTTTATTTCATTTAGAATATATCATGTTACTTACGATATTTCATTTCATTTAGAATATACTACGCCATCTAAATTTTATCATCTCTTTTAGGTTGCATTATAATATCTAGACTTTATTATATCATCTTTAATATGTCACACATATTCATGTTCATATTTTTTTAAATGCTTTGATAAAAGATAATGATTTTTAATAAAAATAAAGATATTCTCGAGTTAAAATAATTCATGAGTTCTCTAACGGGTTTGCTAGAGGGGATATTATCAATTATCATTAATAAAAGAATATATTTCTTTCAAAAAATGAGAATGATTCGGAAATTTTTCCAAATAAATAAAGATTTCTATATTTTGCCGATTTTGTCGGGGAATACAGGAAATTTTGAATTAATAAACTCTGGATCATTTTTAATTAAAAATGGAATTATTTTTCTTTAAATTGGGAATTAACTTGAAATACTAAATTTAAAACCAACTATTTATCGAGACTTGAGATAACACATGATTAATAAGGTTCCGTTTTATACGGACGTTGTGGGGGTGCTAATCCTTCCCGCACGTAACTGAGTCCCCAACCCGGTTCTTCGATTTTCTCTTGTTTATAATGCAGACTTGAAATTGGTTTTAAAAATATTTTAATTAATTTTAAAATGTTTTATAAAACCGGATTTAATAGGTGGCCGATCACACCTAGAAAAAAAGATTGGTGGCGACTCCATGTCTTTTTTCGAGGTTGTTTTCAAACCCTCATTTTATTTCAAGAGAAATTAAGTCGACTTTTCCTCGGTTTTTTAATGTCACACCTAACGAATAATAAAGTCTCGCGATGAGAAATCGTTATTTTTTAGGTTGCGATAGCTTGGCGACTCCGCTAGGGAATATTAGAGAGTCAGACCTAAAATTAGTCGTCAGTTATCAAAATTTCGGTTTTGTTGGTTTAATTGGTATTTAATTTTAATTCTCACATTTTTTTTAAAATAAAGGAGAATTTTGAAAATAATAAAATGTTTTAAATATGTTCATATTTATTCACATGCATTTTATTATTGTTTTATAGTTATATAATGTTGTATATTACTATTGCTTGTTGGTTAATGCGTTACACTATTCTTAATCGTTGTTTTAATAAATTGTTGGGGTATTTAAAATAAGGGGTGTAGAATAGGTGGTGAAAGGTTTGTTGTTCCTCCGCACACACTACATTTGCATATGCATAACATGAACTCTCTACCCGGGTTCCATCCTTTTAAGTGGGAGTAAAGTAACTACGCCTTCGTGATGATCCTCCGTATAGGCTAGTGAAACACTTCCGGAGTATAAAGTACCTAATGCCTTCGTGATGATCCTCCGTATGGGCTTAGGAAAATATACTCTAATGAACTGAACCCTCTTTTATGGGGGTGCCTTACTAGCCTTCATTGGCGACAGTGAGGAGCAATTCGGGGCCTTTAGAACCGATTCACCCTCATATAGTGAACCTAGGCGAAGCCATGCCGGATTTTCATTAGATACACCGAAGATAGGAATACATGGAGGGATATTTCTAAACCTTTTGTTACCTATTTTACACTCTGGATAAGGTTGTAGATCGGGCAACGATGTACGTACATCGCCCGTAATAAGTTTAATATCCCACCCTGAAGGCATCGTGATGCCTAGATGAGTCGATAATATTGGGGCAAGTGTTCAGTAGCTTTTTAAAATTGAAAATATCAAAACATTATTTTTCAAACATTTTTGCATTTTGCACATTTCATGCATGTGTGAATAGAGCATGTACATTCATGGTTGTATTTTTTTATCTCATTCTTTGCAATAAACAGTTGGTAATAATCTATTTGATGATTATGAACCGGTAGTGTTACATGAACATTTGCATATTATACCATATTAGGATCCACTACCCCGAAATTCTTTTGAAAATAATATGTTTGGCTTTTCATAGAGAAAACATGTTTCAAAAAATCATAGATTAAATTTGGAGGCAAAATTTGCATAGTGAGATTTTTGAATAATCAAAATTTTGTCTCACCAATTTCGTGAAATCATTGGTCATTGTATATACCTTTGTGTTAATTCATTTATTCTTTACATGTATCATTTTGACATCATGTTACAGTCATAGCATGCATGGTCATTCATTGTAAATACATTTATGACATGCATGATCATTATTTGTATATACCTGTGTATCAATTTATTTATTCTTTAAATACATCATGTTGGCATTAGATTACATCCATGGCATACATAGTTATCATGATATGCTCATGCATTAATCTGTCATATTAACATCAGGATACATTTATTACATACATGGTCAGCATGATTTTCTTTGTATATACTCTGTGTCAATCATTCATTGTTTACATACATCATAATTGACATCGTGTTGCATTCATAGTGTATATGATCATTCATTGGAAAATACACTGAAATATACATGGTCATTCATTGCATATATCCATGCGTTGATTTATTTATTCTTTGCTTGCAGCATGTTGGCATCGTGATTGCATTTATTACGTACATGGTCAGCATGTTTCCACTATACATGTCCATACATCACATTGTTTATGTTTCACGGGGATCAAATTGCATTCATGGCTCCTTCATCATGACATACATTTGGGGAGAATAAAATAGAAGTTGGCTTGGCTTTAAGAGTCTTTGAAAGAATTTCCATTTCAAATTAGAGGTATAAGAAGTACTGAGTACCCTTTTAATACATGCTAGAGCTATGGAGAATGAACAAGCGGCCCGAATGGAAATAATGGAAAGGGCACATGAAGAATTGCGAGAACAGCTGGCAAAGTCTCAAGCAAAATCTAAGGATCAGATGATTAAATTTATGGAGCTGATGTCCGCCGTAATCAAGGGAAAGGGATACACTGAAAACTTGGCCGCCAGAGAAGGGTTAGAGGCACAAGAGGGTCAGAGTGAGGTCATGATGTTAAATGGCCAGAATATAGTTAATCCTAGCAACATTCTGAATTTAGATGATCCAGCTAAACAAAAAAACTAAAGATGGTTGAGTCAAATGAGGCTGAGTTGGCAGATTCCCAAGGGAAATATCAGTTGCTAGATAAAGGCTCCGAGCAGTAGAAAATACAGACGTATTCGGGAGTGTGGATGCAAAAGAACGATGCTTGGTCCTCAATTTAGTCATTCCTCCTAAGTTCAAGGTCTTTGACTTTGTGAAATATGACGAGACGATCGATCCATCAACCCACATTACCATGTTCTGCCGAAAGATGGCAAGTCACATAGATAATGATAAGCTTTTGATTCACTGTTTTCAGGATAGCCTCAGCGGGTCCTCAATTAGGTGGTATAGTCAGTTGAGCAAGGATCAGATTCGCTCTTAGAATGATTTTGCCAGGGCTTTTCTAAACCAGTACAAGTATGTGACCGACATGACACCTGACCGTCTCACCTTGCAAAATATGGAGAAAAAGGTTACTAAGTGCTTCAAAGAGTATGCTTAGAGGTGGAAGAACATGGCCACCCAAGTACAACCGCTCTTAACTCAAAAGGAAACCACTGTCCTTTTTGTGAATACACTATAGGCCCCATACTACGATAGACTTGTTGGTAGCACCACGAAGAATTTTTTGGATATGGTAATCTTCGGAGAAATGATTGAAAATGCTATCAAGGCTGGGAAACTCGAAGGAGGTAAAACATTTAAATCAGAGAGAAACAGGACGCCCAAAAAGAAAGAGGAAGATGTCCAAGCCATGGGAGACTTTGCCCCGTATATTCCGGCTACTTCATACCAACCACCCTGTCCTTCTATGAACTATGTACCCCAGTGTTCATACTTATACCCAATGGCCTCTCAGAATCCAATAAATTTTCAACCTTTTGTCAGTCAGAGGAAATCGAAGAATATCCAAAAAAGAGATCAGTTTGAGCCACTCCTCATGTCTTACTCTGAACTATTGCCCCAACTGGTTGAAGAGCAAATCTTCACTAAAGTTCCAGTGGAGCCTATCCAACCCCCATATCCGAGCTGGTATGACGAGAATGCATATTGTGATTATCATTCTGGGATTCGAGGATATTCCACGAAAAAATTGCCTATTCTGAAATGGAAGGTTCAAGCACTCATTAATAAAGGACAGTTAGATGTGGGGAAGAAACAAAGGACAGACAGCATGGAGAATCAATTAGGGAGAACATATCAAGGGGAAGTTTTTATGCATTTAGTTTCATACCTCATGATGATAACACTTGTCTTATGTTAACATCCCTATGAAATTAATGAATTTTGAATGTTTTTATGTTTGTTGTGTTTTAACAATAATTTGAATGTGCAAAAACAAGCATTAAAGAGGTTCTAATAATGGATAGTCTCAAGAATATTGATGATCATTGTTTGAAATGACCCAATACCTTCCCTCTTTTGGGGATTCCATATGTCTAAATCCCTGAAACTAAGATCACTTGAAAGACCTAATGCTTCAAGGTATATGAATGATTAAACTTCATAAACCATTGTCATTACAGAATAAGCAAATATGTAAATCCTAGTCTAGGTTATGAACAAAGGAACGAACTTTTTGAAAATTTTTTGAACTCCTTGAAATTCAAATAAATGAGACATTCTTTCAAGAATCTAGATCTTGGTAATTCAATGTGTGTCAAGGTGGTGCCAAAGCCATTCATGCCTTTCCCAATAACCACAAAACACTAATTTCCCAAACATCACTTCATGATTGACACCCTGGGGCACAATGATTAAACTAGATTATCCCATGTCCCAGAGAAAACCTGTTTTTGGGTCATATTTTCCTTATTCACTTCAAACAAACCCAAGATTGAAATTTATTCTTTTCAGTACAGATCTAGACTTGTGATATTCCTCGTAATGATACAAATTCACATGGTTAATCAAATTGGGGCATCATATGTGGAAATGATGGATACATGGTGAAAAAGGATAGAACTAACGCATGAATAATTGGGGCATGTGATAAAAAAAAAAACAGAAAAAGAAAAAAGAAAATTTGTGATATCATGCATATGAGAATTCGGATGATTCCAAAGTGCAAAATGAAATTCTGATTATCTATTTTCCATGAGGATTGCTTTTCAATGTGAATATTCGTGCTTGATATGAGAAATGGCCATCTTTCATCTCCCTTTCGCAAAAAAGAAAATTTTCATAGTCAACCCGTTTGAGCCAAAAGAATTCTTTCTTCTTTGAACCCTGATCAAGCATCACCCTATACACTGGGGGGCAAATGCGAGGAAAGATCTTCTCAAAGATCATGGAAAAATAAGTCTTAGCTCAAAGATAGATACAAAGCAAATGGAGCCCCGAATAATTATGGGCTCACTCTGTCAAAGAAAAAGAAAAAAAAAGAAAAGATGGCGAAATGGAAGCCAAGAACAAAACAAAAGTCAAGAAAAAATGTGAAAAAGTATGGCAAATGAAAGCCAAAAGCAAGGAAGAAAAAAAGCAAAAAGTCAAAAAGGAATGAAAAGTCCAAAAGGGGATAAATGTTTCAAAGAGAATCCTCCTCAAGAAATGATCCTTGATCTGATTACCCTGAACCACATATTTTTGGGCCTATTTATCCTTTCTTTCTGAACCCTTATCCATGGCCTACATTACGTGCTTTAAAAGTCCATTTTGAGCAAGCATGAATATTTAACTTGAAGGGTTTTTTTCTCAGATTTTATCCCATCTCATCGAATTATCATTTCACTAAGGAAGAATTTAGAATTCTCAAATGCGTGGTAAAACAATGAAAAAAGGAAAAAAGAAAAAAATTGGAGAGAATGGGACTCTAGGGAGAAAACCCGAAAACGGACGATCTAGAGTAAAATGGGAATTTTCGATGCCATCTATGATAATGCCGATACAACAAAAGAGAAGATCATCTTAAAGAAGTGGTCATCGAGGAACATCTAGGAATTCCTGAACCTCCCAAATTGTCAACTCTCATTTGGATGATTGATTTAAAAAACTGAAACTTTTTTTCTCCAAAATCAACTTTCGAGTTTAAACATCCCAGCCAATCTTGACGCTTGTCAAAAAAACCTTGATATGGAAACTAAAAGAATGTTGAATTTGTTCGGTTCTCAATGAATTCATGATTTATAAAACCTGTTCCATTTGTGAGCCTAGAAGGGACATACATTTTGTTGTGAAGTTTTCTTCAATCAACCAAAATCTTGTTATACCAAGCCTTAGGGAAATTTCTAACAGTGATCATCAGTCTTCAAAAGATTCATACATCACACACTGTGGGGTTAATGTTTTTGGCTCAGAAGTTGTCATTAGATGAGCAAAATTATTTTTCGAAAAGGGAAAATAAAAATATTTTTGAAATACCCATTTTTTTATATTAACATGAGATAAGGGTTTTTCTAACTCAAAGGTGTGGAACTATGAGGGTTAACTTTGACTTCCAAATATGAGAAGAAGAAATAGAACTCGACAAGTAGACTTCTGTCAATAAGAGTTTGAAAATTGTTGGGGCAAAAAGAATAGCCAAAGATTGAAAAATGAATTAAAGATATACTCTGATTTGAAGAGGAAAAATGAATTGGAAAGGCTAAGCCAAAATCTAGAAAAATGATCAGGGGCATGTGCATCACTCATGAGCACTCATCTCTTTGTTAAGCTTTGCATCTACACCGTGTTAGCAAGCATTTGCATAATTCATGAGTATTTGTATTTGCATTATTCCATGAGCATCTGCATTCTATCTTTACAAGTACATCCTTCATAGATATTTGTATTTGCATCATCTCAAGCAAGTGCATTATTTCTAGGATCATTGCATCTTCATTGTAGCTGCAATTACACCATTCATGAACCACTTACATAAACATGATTCGTAGGGACATCTACATCTGCATTTAGAAGCATTTGCATCAATCCAAGACATCTGTATCATTTCAAGAAGCATTTGCATCAATCCAAGATATTTACATTTGCACCATGAAGCATTTGCATCCTCTCTCAAATCCTTCAGGTTAATTTCCAAGTCATTTCAATTTCTGGTTTCATCCAAATCTTTTCAATTTTCTGGTTTCACCCATGCCTTTTTATTTTCTAATTTCATCTAGATCTTTTTCAAATTTTTGGTTTCACCCATGCCCTTTCATTCTCTGGTTTCATCCAGATCTTTTTCAAATTTCTGGTTTTTCACCCATGCCCTTTTATTCTCTGGTTTCATCCAGATCTTTTTCAAATTTCTGGTTTCACCCATGCATTTCAATTTCTGGTTCCATCCATATCATTTTCAAATTTCTGGTTTCACTCATGCCTTTAATCTCTAGTTTCATCCAGATCTTTTTCAAATTTTTGGTTTCACCCATGCTTTTCAATTTCTGGTTTCATCCAGATCATTTTTCAAATTTTTGGTTTCACCCATGCTTTTCAATTTCTAGTTTCATCCAGATCTTTTTCAAATTTCTGGTTTCACCCATGCCTTTTTATTCTCTGGTTTCATCCAGATCTTTTTCAAATTTTTGGTTTCACCTATGCTTTTAAATTTTTGGTTTCATCTAGATCTTTTTCAATTTCTGGTTTCACCCATGCTTTTCAATTTTTGGTTTCATTCAGATCATTTTTCAATTTTCTGGTTTCACCCATGCTTTACAATTTCTGGTTTCATCTAGATCTTTTTCAAATTTCTGGTTTCACCCATGCTTTTCAATTTTTGGTTCCATCCAGATCATTTTCAAATTTCTGGTTTCACCCATGCTTTTCAATTTCTAGTTTCATCCAGATCTTTTTCAAATTTCTGGTTTTACCCATGTCATTTCAATCTCTGGTTTCATCCAAATATTTTTCGGTTTCACCCAAGCCAGTAAGGTTAGCACAAGACAGGATAAGACCCCGAGACCATCGTCGAGGTCTTTTCTTCTCTTGCAAATCGAACCCGTTTCCTTAAGACGGGTCGAGCCTTGATTAGTCAGGGAATTCAATTTAAAGACAAAATCTTCTATTTACAGTTTTTTCAACAACAAAAAATGAAAAAATGGAAAATGAAAAATGAAAAAAATGAGAAATGGAAAAAAGAAAACCCCCTTTCCCTTCTATTTACATGTGATTTCACTGACCGGACAAAATTAGTCTTTGTTTATCTTTGCCTGATTCCTGATTCTCAGCAATAGCCAAAGAGAGACAGCTATAAGCACCTAATTTTTTCTGGACCATTAAATCAGGTATGTTTTCTTTCTAAATTGATGATTCAGAATGCAAAAAGGCTTTTCTCATCCTGTAGGTGGTACTCCGAGACTTAGTCTAAGAAGGCAGACAAAAAAAGTCAAACTCAAAAAAAGTCAACCCCAAAAAATTCAACTACTAAAAAAGTAGACCCACTTTCAAAATCAAGATTTGAATTTTAATTGAAAGATGGTGAAAGAATTTTTTGATAATCCGAGGTCTACATTAAAAGATATGGGGGTCGGAAGTTGGGTTACGAAATTTCAGTAGAAAGGAAACCTTAGTTCGAGAAATTTAGGGAAAAATGCTTGAACGATCAAATTGTTCGAAATTGAAGGTCCCAAATGAAAGATAAGCACTGACTACGGGTAATGGAGAAGCTACTTGAAATAAAAACTGAAAGAGAAGTCAATTCGAAAGAAAATCGAGAATTAGGGTTTTTGGTAGATTTCGGTGAAATTTGGAAGAATTACAGAAATGGCCCGATTCGATAATACTAAAGCCCCTAATTGATGAGGAGTGCTTAAACAAGGATAGCCCAAGGCTCAGTTTGAAGAAAATCTGAAAATCGAACTTGTTTTGAGCAAAATCGGGCTTCGGAGGCAAAAGGGCAAAATTGGAAAATTTGGGAAAAATAGCAAATGAACTGCAAAAATTCTAAAAATTTGCAGATCTCATTCTTAAATCATTTCAAAGAGATTGGCAAAAAAATCTTGATTCGGAGTTCGTTTGCAAAATGGCCAAATCCCGGGTCCACTTTGTAGAAATTCAAAAGGATAAATCCCAGAAAAATAGTAAATGAGCTCCAAAAATTTTGAAAATTTTCAGATCTCATTCTTAAATTATTTGGAAGATATTGGTGAAATAAAATCTTGATTCGGAGTTCGTTTGCAAAATGGCCAAATCTCGGGTCCCCTATGCAGAAATTCAAGCAGATAAATCCCAAAAAAATAGCAAATGAGCTCCAAAAATTATGAAAACTTCCAGATCACACTTTTAAATTATTTGGAAGAGATTGGTGAAGAAAATTTGGATTTGGAGCTCGTTTAAAATTGGTGAAAGTTTGGGTGCACAAAAGGGCAATTTTGGAAGAAACATCCAAATAAATAGCAAATGGACTCGAAAAAATTTGAAAACTTCCAGAATTCAATTTTTTATTATTTCGAAAGTATTGAAAAAATAAATTTTGAATTTGGAGTCCGTTTGCTATTTATTTAGGTTCGGGGGTCAAAAAAGTTATTTTACCGAAGAAATCGAAAAGGGCAAATTTGTAATTAAGAAAAATATGAAAGAAGAAGGAATTGCTAGGATTTTACCTCCTTTGATCAGCCAGCATAGTAGAAAAGAAGGAAGCTTGATCAATTTAATTCCTTAGTCACTAACAAACTCACATGCTACAACTAGTACCTTGCAAATTGTCCCCCTTCATCCAATGGCTTAGGTGCCTTGCAGAAAAGTTGAATTCACCATCCAATGGACAAGTTTAAATGCCAAGATGAAATTTTTATTTTTCATGAAAGAACCCTCATCTAATGGCCAAGAATGGAAGAAAAAAGATGAGCATAATTCATCCAAAGGTGGGCATCCATTCGGCCAAGCAATGGAGTGCATGGGATTGTCTCTTTTCATCCAATGGCTTAGGCCATCTACAAGGGCTGAGTACACATGTTAAGGGATGGATTTAATCTACAAGATGTCATTTTTATGTTGTCCTCATCCAATGACCAATAATGGAAGAGCACAACTTATCCAAGGGTAGGCACTGAAAGGGGCAAGCAAAGGAATGCATAGGATTGGTCCTCTTTTTCATCTAAGGGCTGAGGTTATTACAAGGGCTGAGTACACATCTTAAGGGCTGCTATCAATTGGCAAGATGACATTTTTATGTTGTCATGAAAATATCTTAATCTAAGGGACAAGATTGGAGGAGAAAAAGTGCAAAAATCCATCCTATGGTGGAGGGGCTATTCGGCCAAGGCTAAGAGAGGGGGGAATGTTTGATTTTTCCTTAAGTGGCTGAGCATTTGAGAGGGGAAGTCAGTATCTAATTGAAAAAAAAAAGGTTTTTGAAAGAAAGGAAAAAAAGCTTTTGTTAAGGTAGCCATTCTACCATTGCTACTACATTTTTTCTTCTTCTTCCTCATGCTTTATTTCTTGTTTTTCATGTGATTTCCTACCATTTTTTTTTACATCTTTATTGTTGTTCTTGCTTTTCAAAAAAATAAATAAAACAATGGTTAGGCTTCATGATCTTGATGAAAATCAAGTGATAATGGTTAGGGTGGGCTTTGTCCAATATAACAATCATGGAGCTCATCTCCATATTTTTTTCTTACCTTAGTTATTTTTTATGATTTTGAGATTGAAAAGGCTTCATGACCTTGATGAAAATCAAGAGATAATGGTTAGGGGGGCTTTGTCCAATGTACCAACCATGGAGCTCATCACTTTGTTATTTATTTGCTTACTTTAACTTGCTTATTTCTATTATTGTTTATCTTTATGTATTTTTATATTCTTGCTAACCATCTTGTTCTTTTGACTTATGTCATATTTTCGCATCTTGGGGCTATTTTCATATAGTTTAGGCCATTTCCATTTCTCATATCATCTTCCATAGCATTTAGTTATGTCATTTTACATGACATTTCTCACAACACTTTGGTTCCTAGGCCATTCGGCCATGTGCATTTTCTTTCAGCATTAGGCCATTTTCATATGCCATGTTATTTTTCCATGACATTTAGACATTAGGCCATTTTCATATGCCATGCCATTTTATATGTCATTTAGCCTTAGGCCATTTTTATTATTAGATGTCATTTTAGTTTAGGCCATTTTATTATTCTATGTCATTTTACATGTCATATGCCATGTTATTTTTCCATGACATTTAGACATTAGGCCATTTTCATATGCCATGTCATTTCCCATGTCATTTAGGCACTAGGCCATTTTCATTATTTTTAATGTCATTTTCCATGTCATTAGACACTAGTTCATGCATGTTAAGTTAGGATAGCTTTTATTGCCATGCAAACTAATGCTAGGCATTTAGATTATTTATGCCATTCATTTTCCATATCACTTAGACTTTAAACCATGCATTTCATGCATTCACTTTGCTGTATTTTCATGCATTTCATGTCATGCCACATGATTTATGAATTATGCCAATCAATGGCTCAAAGTAATGCTCACTTGAGCATACTTGTGGAAAATTAAAGGGTTGTCAAATTGATTATTCTACCTTTGTGATTTTTTTTACCTAGCCAATTTTTGTCCAAGATTTTTAAATGTTTTAGCTACTGTTTGTAGGTCTTTAGGATGATCCCCAACAATTTTACTTTCATTTTTAAATGATTTTATCAAAGGAAAAAAAAAATGTTTTGGCAAAACAGTTTTTCACACAGTACTTGTACTTTCACGATTTTTCTGGGCAGTCATCTTTAATCAGAAAATTAGGCCAATTTTTTCTCGTGTAGTTACATGTTTTGAGTCTCCAATATTTGTTTTAGATTTTTTTGAATTTTTAAAAATATACTAAAAAATCGTGTGTCAAAATAGGATAGTAGAGGCAGATTTGAATTCAAAAGAAAAAACAATGGTTGAATTTGGCTAAGGCATTTAGAGGGGGTTGGTTAGAAGCTTTAGCTACTTTCTTAGGATAGTTTCTAAGCCTTTTTAAACTTTAAATATGATTTTATTAATCTCGGGTTAAGGGTGGTCAAGTCTGGGATTTTAAACTTAGGAAATTAGAGCCGTTTTAAAAGGGTTTGGTAGGGGTTTTAATCTTCATTCAAGTTTTTCTTCAAAATTGTTTTCAAACAATCACAAAGTTTTGTTTTTAGAAAATATAATTTGACATATTTTCCTAAGGTAGCCGAATATCTTTTTAGATATACTGATTTCTTTATTTAGAGGAAAAAAAATACATTTTCATGCATTGCATTTTCCATGTTCATGCATTTTATTTAATATGTAATTTTTGCTATGATATTTTTCTATGATATTATTATTATTTCGATTCACTTTTTATGATGGTTATTGTTTGTTATATGATTTTTTGAACATTTCATGCTATCCTATACTTTTTATTTAGTCATTTATTTTTGTCACATTGTCTAGCATATACTATGTTCATGCATTTTTAATTTATTTTCATGCATATTTCATGATAGCATTATTTTATATTTCATGTCACTTAGATTATATTCCATGTCATTTAGATTATATTATTTAGAATATGCCATGTCATTCAAAATATGCCATATTATTTATATTTGCCATGTCAATTAAATTATTTTATTTCATTTAGAATATATCATGTTACTTAGGATATTTCATTTCATTTAGAATATGCTATGCCATCTAAATTATATCATCTCATTTAGGTTGCATTATAATATATAGACTTTATTATATCATCTTTACTATGTCACACATATTCATGTTCATATTTTTTAAATGTTTTGAAAAAGATAATGATTTTCAATAAAAATAAAGATATTCCCGAGTTAAAATAATTCATGAGTTCTCTACCGGGTTTGCTGGAGGGGATATCATCAATTATCATTAATAAAGGAATATCTTTCTTTCAAAAAACGAGAATGATTCAGAAAGTTTTCCAAATAAATAAAAATTTCTATATTTTGCCGATTTTGTCGAGGAATATAGGAAAATTTTGAATTAATAAACTCCGGATCATTTTCAATTAAAAATGGAATCATTTTTCTTTAAATTGGGAATTAACTTGAAATACTAAATTAAAAACCAACTTTTTACCGAGACTTAAGATAACACATGATTAATAAGGTACCGTTTTATACGGGCGTTGTGGGGGTACTAATCTTTCCCCGCACATAACCGAGTCCCGAACCCGATTCTTCGATTTTCTCTGGTTTATAATGCAGACTTGAAATTGATTTTAAAAATATTTTAATTAATTTTAAAATATTATATAAAATCGTTTTTAATAGGTGGCCGACCACACCTAGTCAAAAAAGATTGGTGGCGACTCTATGTCTTTTTTCGAGGTTGTTTTCAAACCCTCATTTTATTTCAAGAGGAATTAAGTCGACTTTTCCTCGATTATTAATGTCACGCCTAACGAATAATAAAATCTCGTTATGAGACATCGTTATTTTCAACATATATATTATAAAAATAGTAATGAACAATGTAAATAATAACTATAAAACAATAGCCAAATAATAATAATTGTCTTAAGACAAAATAATGAACCACATCTGTAGATTTTCAAGATTATAGACTCAACATCCAGAAAATCAAAAATTGTCCAATTCTTCGATAGTAAAAGGATGGATTATATATACTTGAACTTGATGCCCAGCTAAATGCGAATCAATACCAGAATAATGTAGCAGCTAAAAATGTACCAAAGTAAAATGTAACAGCTAAAACTTGGAGTGTTTCCAAACATGTTTCCTCTAGCAACTGATCAGGTATGTATTGCTCTCATGTGTATCTGATAGTTGTGGGCTTGCCATATGTTCTGTAACATTGTTTAAGTTTGATTTTCTATAGCAGTTTGGTGCTCTTCCTCTTATGCCAGTCTAGGCAATGACTCAGCAAGTTCGAAGGATTATACACACAATGTAGTTTAGATCTTTTCTCTAGCAAATAATTTTCTGACATTACAAACATTTATATATTTATCTTGTGATTTTAGGCTACTAGGCATGCTCCTCACGTCTATGTTGGACGGCTTTCTTCTACAACAAATGAACAGGTTTTACTCTACACTTATTGTTAGTACAATTATTGTTATGTTTGAATTTCTTCGTAGAATTTACCCTAAATATTATATTATTGTCAGTCGCAACCTTTTTCAACCAGGTTCTGACTGCAATTGATGGAAACACTGTTGGTGTAAGTAGACCTGCTCATGGGCCGGGCAGCCCGCCCGGCTCGGTAGGCCCGGCTCGTATTGGGTCGGGCCTGGGCAGGATTTTTTTATTTCGGACCGACCCAGGCCGGAACAGTGTTTTTTTATTATAATAATATTATTTTATTTAATTTTAATTATAAAAATATAAAAAAATAAAAAAATATTTTTTTTAATCCGATAAACAGTAAATTCGGGCCTACCGGGCCTGTCCGACCCAGGGCCGGGCCTGGGCAAAAATATTGAGAAAAAAAACGGGCCGCGGCCCGGCCATGAGCAGGTCTAAGTGTAAGTATAATGAGAAATTTTTTGATCTAGTGCATGACTGATTACCTTTCTTATTTCTCTATTTACTCATCATTTCCCTATTACATTGAGGGATGTTGTTGTTAACAAAGAAGTTTGCTTTATATAATTTTATTTTTATTCACTCGTTCATCTTTGAATTTGTTGCATTACATTATTTAAATGTTCATTTTTTACATGTCTGTGGCGAAGCGCAGGCATCCCTCTAGTGTAAATAAATTTAGGCCAAGGAAAAGGAAAGAGATTTAAATAAATGGGTACCCGCAAAGAATTTGCAAAGACTATCTGCTAAAGTTTTGAGTTATAGATAAAGGTTATATATACACTTAGATCTGTTAATTGGATGGGTCGATTGAGAATGGGCCAATTCAATTCGGATAAATTTTCGGTTCGAGTCAATTTAAGTTTGGTTCGCTTCTGATTCAAATCATCTGCGGTTCAAGTTATTTCGAGTTTAGAGTCGGGTAATTTAAGTTTGACACTTGGATTATTCGAATTTGAGTCATTCGGGTTAGAGTCATTTCAGGTTCAATTTATTAATTTTTAAAATTAAGTCAGATTAAAATTTAAACAGATTATTTATCGAGTCATATTTTGTTAGAATTTTCTTGAAATATAAAAAATAAAATAAATAATATTTTTAAAAAATATATAAATATTATAATTTGAATGCTTTAAATTCGTTAATTTTTTATATAAATAAAATAAATATGTGATTATACTTTTTTATTAAACTAAAATGCTTTTACTTAATGTTTTGTTGTATTAATCATTGGTTCACTATTTCACTTTTAATCAAGTCCCACAAAATCGTCTTAATTTTTCAATTTTTATACCAAAAAAATTTCAATTTCAAACTTTCAAAAATGCCAATCCAATATTAGTAATTATGAGTCATATATATATAATATATACTTTTTTTTAACAGCAAATAATTTATTGTATGTGATGAGATTTAAAAATTAAGATTTGAACCTTTAACCTTCATAGGCCATATGAATCATAATATTTACGATATGAAATTATGAATTAGATGATGAATGATATTATTATTAAAATGAAATTATTACCTAATAAGTCAATTACAACAATATTCAGATTTGTTTTTTAAATTTTAAAGTCTAATATGTGGATTTGTAATTTGAAGTTTTGAAATATTTTGATTATGTATAAGTATGTATGACTATTGTAACTTTTTACTTGATTTTTAGATAGGTTTCTTAGCTATTTTTAAAAGTAATGGTTTTGTTATGAAGTTTATAGTAAAATGTTTAAAAGTGTCATAATTAATTTTATTGCATTATTTTCGGAATTTTTTTTTGTTTTAAAGTGATTATTTTAACATATTTAATTATTTTATCAAAGTTAAAAAAATAAAGAACTTTATTTATAATATATATTAATAAATATAAAAATTAAATTCATTTATAATAATAACAATAATTTATTTTTTTATTTTTTTAATCATAACTAAAAAGGATAATTTTTAAAATTATATAAAAATGTAGTTGCAAAAAAAAAATTGAAAAATAATTTAAAGTTATAAAATTAAAATAAATTAATAATTTATATTATAATTTATTTTTATTAAATTAATATTTTTTTTAAAATATATATATTTAATTTTGGTTCAAGTAATTTGAGATTAATTTTTGAGTAGTTCGGTTTCGAATCATTTCGGATTCATGTCATTTTGAGTTCGAATTGTTTCCGGTTTCAATAGTTTTTCATGTTCGGATTATTTTCGAGTTCGATTTAATCGAATTTGAGTTGTTAACTTTTTTATGATTCAAATCAAATTTGATTAGATTTGAACAGATTGACCAAACTTTTTGAGTTTGGATTAGATTTGATGGGTCTTTATGCATCTAAACGTGGTAAAGCACTTACGAAATGCAAGGAGATCTTAAGGCATGATGATATTGATATCCCCATTAGCATTTTTAGCTAAACGCGTACAAACCACTCAAATGGGAGAATTGGAATTTCACGCTCAACTTCCTTAAAATACCAAAGTCGCTTTCCCCACTCCACTAAAGAGGACAGACACTCAAATAGGTGTAAAAATGGAAACCAGCTGCATTCCAACTTCCATTGCATCTGTTCATGGATTGGATTACGGTTCAAATTGTTTTTATATTTTTTACTTAAGTTTGGGTAAGATTAGGCCCGAGCCTATCCGAAACCCATATCATTGTTTAAAATAATATTAAAATATTAAAAATTTGTTTTTAAATTTATATTTATAATTAAATTTAAATAAAAAATATATTTTATTAATGAACAGTAATTCGGATTGAGTCGGGCGAATCCGAATTAAAAAATATCTATACAAACTCAACCCAATACAGGTTGAATCTGTCAAACTGGACGGATAACCCGATACTTGAACAGATCTAATTTTCATACACTTCCAATTCATTTGACTGCTACAAAATTGTTTTGGACATTTTTAAGGACAAAAGTTGTATCATTACTCTATAATCTTTTTATAATGTTTCGATTTTAGTATTCATGATTTAAAAAAGTTAACTTTATCGTTCATGAGTTTTTAATTTTTTAAAATTTATTCATTCATATGGATGATCGCCAATATCCATGAACACGTTTAAATATGAAGAAATTTGTCATATATACTTCCTCATGTGACATATTTCATCCATATTCTAATAGTGTGTCAATGAATGAATGAATTTGAAACAAATTTAAATAAATGTTCACGAATGAAATAAATTGGATTTTTCTTAACTTTCTAATAAAAATGAAACATCGTAAAAAAAAATATATATATATATTAACTATTGCTTGAAAATTGACTGCAACAATCATCAATTTAGGATATTTTTAGCAAACTTAATCAACCTCTATAGCATTAAATTAAATTGAAAGAAAAATGTAATTTCTAACATTCAATGTGTGATATACCAAATATATGCATTCATTTAGTATATAAACTTCTATGCTTAGATATGCACAATTTATAGCACGTATTTTACTTAATGAAAGGCATAGTCTCAATGATTAAAAGTTGAAATAGGAATATGAAGGTTTCTGCTACTTGGGATTGAGAGAATTAGATTCATGGGATGTCAGAAACTAATTTAAATACAGGCAATAATTAAGCTTTAATATGAAAAAGAAAAAAAAAAAAAAAGGACAAAGAGAAGGTAAGATAAATGAGGAAGAATGTATGCTAAATTTATATAATGGACAAGAGTCAAGTCTTTTGATGAAGAAGGAGAGAGAGAGATGAGTCAACAATTTTCCCTTTTAAGTTTTATGTTGGCACTTTGCAAATGTAAAAAAAAAAAAAAATTATGTTATTTGGATTTGGATAAGTGTCAGATACGAATATATGTTTTACATAAGTATATTCAATTTTTTCTAAGTTTTTTCATATACTTGGAGGACCGTATCCCATGTCCATATCCAAATATATATCTAATACAAGTACCGAATACATGTACTTTAAGAAAAATAAAGAATTCGGACAACATATAAAGAAATAGTAATTGGGTGGAGGAGGTTAATGTGTTATCACAATTTTTCTGTGTTGAAAAAAATCAGATCGGATTAGTTGTTCGAATCGGTTGAATCAGGAATCAAATCTAGTCTGATATATATATTATAAAATCATGAATTATGCAAACCGGTGAAAAATCGATTGAACTGATAAAAAATTGAAAACCCCGATTTTAAACTTATTTTTTTTAATTTTTAAAATTTTTTTATTGTATGTAATGAGATTTGAATCTTTAACTTTTTAAATCTATATTAAAAACCATATCATTTAGTCAAATGCATATTTTTATTAAGTATTTATTATATTTAATATTTATTTAATATCAATTTTTTTAATTTAGCCAGTTAGTTCAACCGGTTGGAACGATCGGACCAATTGAACTAATGACCGGAGATCTCACCGATTTAACTTTCAATCTGATTTTTAAACATCTTAATTTTCCGTAACATTTCTTATTGGCTAGGAAAGTGGAAAATGAGGTTGAAACTGAACTGGATTTTGGACCTTGGTCATGCATGTTGCAGTGTTAATTACTTCTTAAACATTAATATTGACTTTAATCTCGTGTTTGACAAATTTTACTTTTAACAATCTTCAACCTAATTAAGTCTTTTCTTTAGTGTTAATTAATGATTCATTAATTTTGGTTAAGTTGGATTTCACAATCAGTTTAGTGAATTTGTTACGTGTAGCCTTACACTTACATGCAATTAAATTAAGATTATCATATTTTATTCACTACTAATCAGATTTGGTGGAAGAAATGACGAACCACTATCCTTAATTAATTTTAAAAATTAAAAAAAAAAAAAATCCGGTTCATAGTTGGACTAGACCTGTTCATGACCGGGTAACCCACCCAGCCCGAAAAGCTCGGCCATATTGGGCCAGGTCTGAGCAAAAATTGTAGTAATTCGGACCGGGTCGGCTCGTATCACTATTCAACTATTAAAAAAATATTTTTATTTAAACTTAATTATTAAAATATATTAAAATAAAAATATTTTTTTAATTTTTTATTATTATTTTGAACAGTGAACTGAGCCAGCAAATTGATCCTAGCCCGTCCAAAGTCAAGTCTAGGTTAAAAAAAAATAAAAATCTGGACCGCTCCCGACCCATGAGTAGGTCTAAGTTGGACCAATATTATTCAATTATTGGCATGTATATATATGCATCGCCTCTCCACTCTTGTAGCAAACTAAACTTCCCCTTGAATTACTTGTTAATTAATTATGCTGTTGGATTCTCCTTTGAGTTTAGCAAAGATGGCGATGGCCAATTTACTAAGCATGTTTATAGTGATGGAGGTGATGATAATGAGCGGCTTTCGATTTGGAGCAGATGGTCTACGCATGGACTACTACTTCATGAGTTGCCCATTTGCTGAACCAATTGTAAAGAATACAGTTATCAGAGCTTTGCAAGATGATCCAACTCTGGCAGCTGCCCTAGTTAGACTGCATTTCCATGATTGCTTCGTTGAGGTACCTTTCTCTCTCCCTTTTCACTTTTCATTTCCCCCTTCTACTTGGAAATAGATATGAAGAAAAATCAATAGCTTTATGATTACCTATTCCAATTTCAATATGTATTCTCAAGATCGTTTTATCGATATTTTTTCATGAACTTTTAAGGATCTATTTTTTTATAGCATCTTTGATCTTTTTCATTTACAGATCAGCTTTTAGAGTTGTCTACAAATTTTCACACTCTAAATGTTAGAGTTCTGGGTGGATACTCGGGAGTAGACGAGTGAGTTTAGAAAAAAAAAAAAAAAAACTTTGATTAGAATAATTGAGATTAACTCTTTTTATTGACTTCCAAGAATATATGTGACTATTTATATAGCATATATCACAATTCTATTAAGGATAATTTCTAATAACATATACTGGGATCCTATTAAGAACCTATCTCAATTCTCAACTCATGTTAGAAATTAAATAATGTCCCTATGAATGTACCAATGAGTTTTAATCTACTTGGTCCAACCCATATTCCAACAAGATTTACTTAATCTGTTTTCTGGTTTTGGCCAATCAGGGATGTGATGGGTCAATTCTTATTGATTCAACAAAGAACAACACAGCAGAAAAGGACTCCCCTGGAAACTTGAGCTTGCGAGGCTATGAAGTTATTGATGATGCAAAGGAGCAGCTGGAAGAGCAATGCCCGGGCATTGTCTCATGTGCGGATATTGTTGCAATGGCTGCCAGAGATGCAATTTTCTGGGTAACAAACTGCTTAATCCTATGTTACTCGGACTCTAGAGTGAGTGTCGGATACATATATGTATCTGACACGGGTATGCTCAATTTTTTCTAAGTTTTTTCATATATTTGGAAGATCGTACCCTCATATACCCATGCCCAAATATGTGTCGGATATGGATACTTTGAAAAAAATGAAGAGTCGGAATAACATAGGCTTAACCTAATATCATTTGTTTCCTTCATGATCAGCTGCTAATTAAGTTCTTCTATTAATTCCATATTGTAATATATCCTTATTATTATATTGTACAAATTAATGATTTAACAGGCTGGGGGTCCAGTGTATGATATACCAAAAGGAAGAAAAGATGGAAGGAGGTCTAAGATAGAAGACACAATCAACCTGCCTTTCCCCTCCTTCAACACCTCAGAGCTGATCAAGGCCTTTGGGCAGCGAGGTTTCACTGCTCAAGAAATGGTTGTTTTATCTGGTAAGTAATTGCAAAAAAACGTTTAGTGTTATTTAAGTGCTTTAGGTTGGTTTGGTAGTTAGGTACTTATACACAGCTAAGCATATATATATATATATATATATATATATATATATATATATATATATATATATATATGCTTAAATTTACAAGAAATGTAAATGTATCATTGTCCTATAATCATTGGTTTTCCTAATTCTTTGACCTGCTTGTAGTTAAGATTGCATTTAGGATTGTTGGTATAGAATTTGAGGTCAAAAATTATGTTTTATCGTAACAGCAATGCTAAACTAATAAAAAAAAAAAAGTTTTTGCTGTTAAAGTCATGGTTTGGAAACCCAAATCAAGAAGCCAAAAATTTGTGGCTTTTGATTCAACTATATTTTTTGAAAATAAAATGATTTTATTACCCTAATATTTCTAAATTTTTATTATTTTATGCATATATTTTTAAATATTTTAATTCACCACGACATTTTTTCATAACAATATTAAACACTTAAAATTCATCAACTACAATTTTCTTGCCATTCTTTTAAAACAAATTTTTTTCAATTTAAATTTTTTTCAACAATAATGTTAAACTAGACCTAAAACATGATCTTGGCAACGAATTAATGCAGGGGCACATACATTAGGAGTGGCAAGGTGCTCATCATTCAAGAGCAGATTGAGTAACGCAGATCCTACTCTGGATTCAGATTTCGCCAAGACATTGTCAAAAACATGCAGCGCCGGCGGCAATGCTGAGCAACCTTTCGATATTACACGAAACAGTTTCGACAATTTTTACTTCAATGCATTAATCAGAAAAAATGGGGTTCTTTTCTCGGATCAAGTACTGTATACGACACCCAGAACTAGAGCCATTGTGAATGGTTATGCCATGAACCAAGCTAGGTTTTTCCTTGATTTCCTGCAGGCAATGGTGAAAATGGGCACGCTTGATGTTAAGGAAGGATCTAGGGAAGAAGTGCGAGAGAATTGCCGCAAAATTAACTGAAATTACTATTTTCTGTAATATAAATTGTATCAACCAAAAATTAAATTAAATAATACCACACCCTCCTGTCTTTGTACGTGTGTATTGCCTCTCTTTGTAGGTTTGAAAGTCTAGGCTCATCTTTTTTTTTTTTTATTTGTTGTTGTAAAAATCATTTACTTATTTTCTCCAAGAGATTGTGAATTCCTGTCATATATTTATATTATTAATAGTATTTGACTGAATTTGATATTATTGGGTTAAGTGACACAAATTTAATTAGTGAATTCATTAGATAAATTTTATATTTTTTGCTCAATTTTGGTGTGGCCACGTTGAGCCCTTCATAGGTGGCCACGCCAGTTTTTTTTTTTTTTTTTTAGTGTAGGCCCCTTTTTTTCGAGGTTGTTGAGGGTAGAGAAAGCGAAAAAAAATTAAAAAAAATTGTATTCGTATTATTTTTTTTGTGTTTAAAATATTATAAATTGATATAATTTTTTACACGTTCATTCATTTTATATATACTTTTAAACGTTCGTGTATCCGTATCGTGTTTGTATTATTTTTCGTGTTGTGTTTTAATAATTTTTCTTATATTGTATTCGTGACGTGTTCGTGTTCTTTTTTTTTTCTTTTGAAAATATTATAAATTTATATAAATTTTACACGTTAATAATTCGTTTTATGTATATTTTTACACGTTCTTATATTCGTGTCGTGTTCATGTTATTTTTCGTGTTGTGTTTTAATTATTTTTTCAATTTTGTGTTCGTGTCGTGTCTTAATTTATCTCATATTTTACGTATTTGTCATTGTGATTAAATTTAGAGAAAAATTTGTACGTTCGTGCCGTATCTCAATTTATGACATATTTTTCATAATTTATTATAGTTATTCAATTTAATGAAAAAATTGTGTTCGTAACGTGTCCGTATTTATTTTTTTTTCAAAGTATCATAAATTTATATAAATGTTTACGCATTAATAATTAGTTTTACCCAATAATTTATATATACTATTATAAATTTTAACACGTTGCTCATGTTATTTTTCGTGTTGGGTTTTAATTATTTTTCCTATGTTGTGTTAGTGTCATGTCTCAATTCATGACATATGTTACATAATTTGTCTTAGTTATTCAATTTAGAAAAAAATTTGTGTGTTCGTGTAATTTTTTTGTGTGTTTTTAAAGTATTAAACTTTATATAAATTTTTACACAATAATAATTTATATAAAGTATTATAATGTTATATAAATTTTTACACGTTTGTGTATTCGTGTCATGTTCATGTTATTTTTCGTGTTGTGTTTCAATTATTTTTCTATCTTGTGTTTGTGTCTTGTCTCAATCATCTAATATTTTACATAGTCTGTCATTGCGATTTATTTTTTTTAAAAAAAAATTGTGTGTTCGTATTAGAGGTGCTCATGGGCCGGGCCGTGGCCCATTTTTTTTTTTTTGCCCAGGCCCGCCCGTTTAGGCCCGAATCACTGTTCATTGGAATAAAAAAATAATTTTTTTTATTTTTTTAATTAAAATTAAATAAAAATAATATTATAATAATAATAAAACACTGTTCCGGGCCGGGCCGGGCCGGGCCGGCC
Source organism: Fremontodendron californicum (assembly GCA_030761205.1). Taxonomy (NCBI): domain Eukaryota; kingdom Viridiplantae; phylum Streptophyta; class Magnoliopsida; order Malvales; family Malvaceae; genus Fremontodendron; species Fremontodendron californicum. The sequence continues at coordinate 11,574,031 of JAULJL010000037.1, forward strand.
CGGAACATGAATTTTCCTGCCCAGGCCCGGCCCAAGGGCGGGCTGCCCGGCCCGTGAGCAGGTCTAGTTCGTATCGTGTCTCAATTCATGACATATTTTGCATAATTTGTCAGTGATTCAATTTAAAGAAAATTTTGTGTTTTCATAATGTGTTCGTGTTATTTTTTTATATTTCCCAAAATATTATAAATTTATATAAAATTTTTCGTGTTAATAATTAATTTTATACATTATTAATTTATGTGTTCATAATATTGTTGTCATTACTATTACAAAAATAAAAAGCGAGTCGTGTCACCAGCAACATAGCGTGGGTTTTTTTTTTTTTAGTTTACATAAAACTACAATTTGACATACCTACTATGTAAGTGAAAAAATATTTTTAAAAAGAAAAAAAAGTATAAGTAAAAAATATAGATAGTTTTTTAGGTGGATAATTTTTTGAAAAAATGGGTAGTTTTTTTGGCTTAATGGACATTTTTTTAAAAAATAAATATGTATTTTAAACATATATACATCTATATGAAATTTGAAAGGACAAAAATATCCCTATTTTATTTTTTATGTTATTATTATATTTGATTTTTTTTTTTGTAATTTTACCAACTGAGTTGGTCTCACTTGACACTGTCATAATGTGCCAAAGACGAATTCAGTATGCTAGACGCAAATAATGGAGTCGCCACTAATCATCTTACTAGGTGTGATTAGTCACCTATATGAATCTATCATTTTAAAGTAATCCTAAGCTTGACTAAGGTATCCTAAAAAGAATAAGTTCTGGTCTACTTATCAGAATTAGGTTCGGGAGTTCGGTTATGTTTGGGGAAGGATTAGCACCCCTACAACGCCTATCCTAAAGATAGTACCTAGTTAGTCTTGTGATCCTAAAAAGTCTTAACTAGATGGTCTTATCTATCTTAACTTCATTTTAATTTGTTTAAGTTAAAATATCGGAAATAATTTTCTAGGTCTCCCTTCCATCAATCTGGAGGAATTGCTAAAATAGTTTCCTCACCTCGAGAGTATTCAAAAGAAATCATTCTTTCCCCTAAAGAGGCTCCGTCAATGGAAAGTTAAGTTTTATGAAAGTCAGTTAAACCTAAATCTAATCTTCAAAATTAATGCACATCGAAATCTCATATTTATTCACGTTTGCTCAAAAAATAAATCTTGACCTCAGTATCGAAAATTATCTCTCAAAACCCTTCCATCAATTTAGAGAATTTTTAAGAAAGTTTTCTCACCTAAAAATTTCTCAGAAGTCCACCATTCGTGACTCCCTTGAATTTCATCCTCGGAAAAGATCTTAATTTATTCCTTTAATTTAATTAAGCATCAATTATGAAAAATTATGACTTAGAAAAGATCATTGAAAATTAATTATTTATAAATAAATAAATTGACCTTTTTGGTATCGAAAATTATTCCTTAAAAACCTTTCCATCAAACTGGAGAATTTTTAAGAGAATTTTTTCACCTAGAAATTTCTCGGAAGTCAACCATTCGTGACCCCCTCGAATTTCATCATTGGAAAAATAACTCAATTTATTCTTTTAATAATTAATTTCCAATTATATAACAAGCTATATCAATAGAAATAAAAAATTTAACTAACTTAATTACAATTATCCTAAAAATAAATAAATAAACATATAATGAATAGATAATTAATAATTAATATATATACAAATTAAAAAAATAAGTAACTCAAATTAATCTTTAAAAATATCCTTGCAACAATCAAAATAAAACTAGTCCAAAATTCAATAAATAAATAAAAATTAATAATGAATTTAAAGAAAAAAAATGAAAAAATGAAAACGAAAAGCAAAACAGCTACAAACGGGTCACGCGAGTCCACGTGACCCAACCCGATTGTAGCTTTAAGAGTTTTTTTTCCAGCTCAGTTTTTTCACCTTTTAAAAAAAAATCTTCCTCCTTCTCTGATCTCTTTCTTATCCCTCAAGAACAATGCCGTCGTGTTCTTTCTCTACTCAGAAACCACCGCGACCGACGTAGCTGTCGCTATCGCCAGTCGTCGCCTCTATCGCTGCCCATAAATTCACCCAAAAAAATCCAAATCTTCCTCTCGATCTCCTCTACTCGAAAATCACCTTGGTTTTGTCAAAATCACCTTCGAAAATCCTAGATCTAAATTCAAATCCTGCGGCTTCTACTTTCTCGATCTCCTCGGCAACCGTTGGATGACCTCCAAACTCCAACCGAGTACTCCTCTAGTTATTCCCTAGATATCCACTGTTCAAATTTTCAAAACAACTTCTCAAACCCCACAATCCTAAAAATTTCGAAGCAAACCCTTAAAAAAATATTTTCTCTCTATTTTTGCTATTGTGTCTCTCCGATTGTTTGCTCTTCTTTTTGTTGATTGTGTTTTGAAATTGTTTCTTTGGGTTGATGATTGAGCTCGTTTATATAGGAAAATTTTCGGGAGAGTCCTAATGTACTTGTGTTTGGAGTTCTAATCCTAATCTAGATAAAAACCCTTTTTTTCACAATTATCCCAAATTTCTGAGCTTAATACTAATCCAAAGAGTAATTTGGATTTGATCCAAACTTTGTTTTTTCCTTTTTCCTTTTTTTGATTTTTTTGGTTTTCTGATTTTTTTGATTTTTTTGGTTTTTATTTAATTTCAAAAATAAGATTAAAATTAAAATTGAGATTGAAATTAACCCGGACAAAAACGGGTGTCCATAGCTGCCCCTCTTTGTGCATTTCCTGAGAACCAGGGGATGTGCAAAGACGTAAACACCTTACAAGGTCTGAAAAATTAAAAGAAACTAAACACTAAATAAATTCTCATCGTAGAAATGCTCCTCTAAACGAGGCATAAACTTCGAATAAAACAAACGTCAAAATATACTCCTCCATCGAGGCTTCAACTTTAAATACCCAAACGATAAAAATTCCTCTTAACGAGGCTAAAAACTCCTCTTTACAAAGGATTCACAACTTTGAACATAAATTTAAAACAAGGATTCACGACTTAAAAAATAAGTTTTAAAAATAAAGGATACACAACTTAAACATAAAGGATTCACAACTTAACTTAAAAAATAAAAGATTCAACAAAACTAAGAGATTCACAGTCAAAATAAGGATTCTCGGGATTCGAACCCAAGATAATTATTCTCACTAAAACTAAAGGATTCGCACTCAAAATTAAGGTTGTCACTGAAACTAAGAGATTCACATCCAAAATAAGGATTCGCACTAAAAATTAAGGGATTCGCAAAAAAAAAAAAAAAAAAAATTAAGGGATTCTCATCCAAAATTAAGGGATTCTCACTAGAACTAAGGGATTCGCACCCAAAATTAAGGATTCATACTAAAATAAGGATTCTCACTAGAACTAAGGATTCTCACTAAAACTAAGGATTCTCACTAAATTAAGGATTCACACTAAACTAAGGATTCTCACTAAAATATGGATTCTCACTAAATTAAGGATTCACACTAAACTAAGGATTCTCACCAAAACTAAGGATTCTCATTAAAATTAAGGATTCTCACTAAAAATAAAAGATTCTCACTAAAAATAAGGAATTCTCACTAAAATTAAGGATTCTCACTTGAACTAAGGATTCTCACTAAAAATAAAGGATTCTCACCAAAAATAGAGGATTCTCACTTTTAAAGCAAACTTTTAAAAATAAAAGATTTCTTACCTAACTTTAGAAAACGTAAAAGGATTCTCACTTAAAAATTCTCATCTTTGATAAAATCTGATCTAAAAAAAAAAAAAAAAACTTACCCTTGAAAAATAATTCATCTTGAAGATTTGAAATTAAAAATCTCATATTAAAAATTCTCATTTCTACCAATACTTAAATCAATATCCTCAACTGAGGTGCAAAATCTAAATGTGTTTTTCTCAACCGATAGACCAAAAATTTCACCTCAAAGGAGGTTCAAGAATTTCATTTTGAAAAAGTTTAATTTCAAAATTCAAAAATCCAACCTAAAATCTTTCTTATATGTTAAATGCATGCCATGAACGTCATGAATGTCATGTAATTCAATTCATGAAATGAATGCCATGAATGCAATGCAATGCATGAAATGAATGTCATGAATGCAATGCACGAAAATCATCATATTTCTCTAATCGTAGTAAAAAATGGTTCTCAAACTCAATATTTCGTATCATTTCCAAACAAGTAGCTTCAAGAACTGGCTAACTAGTTCAATCCACTAGTCTTTCGCCAATTTTATTCAATCACAATTGCAGCATTTGTCTCTTCCCAGAGTGTAAGTTTTTCAATTTAGATGTTTCAAATGTCTATATTTCAAACCTTTTCGGTTCTCATCATTCTTTTCTTTTGTACTAGAACATCATCCTTAAATTTACTTTCAAAATAATACATGAATCTTTTATGTTCAGTATTTTAACTTATTAATCATCATTCCAATTCCATAACAAATGCAATGCATCAACATTTCTTCTATTCATTATGGGTTCAACATCCCCAAATAATGAATATTTTGACAATCTTGAACAAATTAATCTATGATTCTTTTTCGAAAATCAATCCAATCGGTATCTTGATCTTTCTGAACTATCAGACCAAATCTTGCTCCAATGAATTCTTCAAAGAATACTGATTTTCCTTGTACCTAAGCCGTCCTTTCAGATTTTCAACTTAGATATCCCCCTACGACTCAAACTATCTTTTTCGAGTTTTCAATTTGAATCCTCTTTTTTCTCTTTTTTCTTTTTTTTTTCCTTTTTTTTTTGTTTTTTCTTTTCAAAAGAAATATTTACCCACAGTGTTTAGCAAATCACCTTCATTTATCTCTTTCAAAACAATGCTTTACTCAAGAAAATCTTTTCACTTCATAAGAACTCCACAAATAAATGTCTACTCTTTCCAATGGCCATGTGACTCGAGAGATGTTTCTTCACAACCAGTTTCCTTTCTCCAAGTATCAAATAAATTTTCTTATCATTTGTTCGCCTCATTCTTTTTGGAGGCAATTGAGCATATTGATGGAAACTCAATTAAGAGTTGTAAACCCAAGTGCAGGTTATGTTCAAGTAATAAATTCTCGGGTGTCCGAGGTCGAACCACAGGGAAGCGTATTAATAAGTATAAGTTTATAAATATATAAGACAAAGAAAGTAAACAAGATATTAGGGAATCAACAACAAAATAAGATAAACAAGATATTAGAGAACAAAATAAACAAAATAACATAAAAACAATTAAAAAAGATATAAAAAACAATAAGAAAGGATGTTGAGGTTAGAGAATCCACTCTTGGTGTTATGCTAAGATTAATCTTGTTTTATTACACAATTGAAATCCACACATAAGGGAGGTTCCAATCGGAAGGTTTAGCAATTCAGTCCAACGTCCATAGCATATGATATTATGTTCATTTGGTGTCCTCAAAACTCATAAAAAGAGTCCAAGCATTCCTTATGCCAAGGTATATGTCTACAACAAATCAAGGTTATGAAACCAAGCATTTACTGTGCCATTTTCATTGTCAATAATGAATCAAGATCTCTACTTTGCAAGTATGATTTTAAACCAAAAGAAAATATTATCTATACTAGTGTTTATAAATGATGATTCATTTTAGCTCATGTTTAAGAGACTAACCTTAGCATTTACCAAGAGCTTCACCTCATCACCTCAACAATATGATTAGAAACACATACTAGATATGAATAAAATGAAAAGAAATGTAAGAAGCATAAGTAAATAAAAAAGAAAACTAGAGAAAGGAAGGAAGAAGAAAACTTAGAGAATTTTACTACAAAGGTTAATATCCTACCAATGTATAATGTATGCTAATACTCATCCAAGGCCCTCTATTTATACACATTTTGGAGAGCTAAATGACAAGAGACAAGCTTTATAAATTTCAAAGGTAGGTATAATAGGTGGGTGCATTTTTCTAACAATTTTCGTCATGTTGTATGACAATTCTGATCAGCCAGCTTGATGCTCGATTTTGTCAATGTTGGAGGCTCGATCTGATCAAATGGTCTTCTAGAAAAATATGCCCCTATCAGTTACTGATCCATAGCCATTGGAATCAGATCATTTTCTCATGTGGATCGGAAGATATGGTCAAAATACCAAAACGGTGCAGAATAGACGTCATTGCACATCAGCCAACTTGATGGTTGATTTCGGTAGGGAAAACGACTCTGTTTCAAGAAGTGTAAAACATGAAAAAGATAGATATGCCTCTTAACTTTGCACGGTTAAAATTTCAGCCTTATTTCTTCAGTGAAACTCCATATATAGCTGATATGGCAAAAGGTGTCGGAACTGGAACTGAAATGGATTTGCCCTTAATTCTTGATTTAACCTAGTAATCTGAAATCACTCAAAAAAACTCATGAAAAACACCAAATTACATAAAAATATAAAAGATCATAAACACAAGTAGACTAAGCAATAATAACTCGTATTTGACACAAAACAATAATAAAACATAACTAAAAACTATATAATTATACGAGTTATCACACCCCCACACTTAGATTGTTGCTAGTCCCTAGCAACGACTCAATAAAAATAAAATAAGAAAATCTAATCTAATCCATTTTCGTAGGAAATCACGGTGGCACTTAGCATGTGACACAAGCCTTTAAACCCCTAGGTGTCCCTAGTGGACGAGTTTAGTCTCGTGAGGGTTTGCTAGAACGATACCCACAAACATTGAAAAACTAAAATATAAGTAAACTACATACACTAAAAATATTTACTCCTAATCCTTTCAATATAAATTAGAGACAATCTTTGAACAAGTCTTATAAACTAATCAATAGCTCAAAGAATTTCACAAAAATTCATGCTTGAATGTAAATAAATGAGTTAAGCCAATATTAACATAACATATTTCAATCAAAATAGTGCATATTCAACTTAATCTCAACTTCTCACTATACTCTCATGATTTTCACTCTTTAAAGTAGTGGTAAAGTGTTTACACTCAATCAATCTCATGAAAACAGTTCTACCATATGCTTGCTTGTCCACCTATTCTCCACTATTTAGATCATACAACTTCATAAATCAAGAGGTCTTTTTTCAAGGTTGTAATGGGGCCAAAGGGTTATAATGTGGTTAAAGAACAAAAGGATAAAGATATCACAAAGGTTCCAAAGAGTTCATAGAGTTTAGAGACATAATAAGATCATACAAATAAAACTTCTCAAAACTCTTATAAAGCACATAATAACATAGGCTAAATATTCATGTTGAGCCTTTGCTTCATTCTAACCAACTTTGTAACATCTTTTTCTTTACTTTAACTAGAAGTTCAAGAGAAGATTTTTTTTTTTTTTTTAATATGGGAATGTATTTGACAATGATCCCTTTCTTTTTCTCTTGACTTTTGCCTCTCTCCTCCCCCACACTTATCTTTCGTTCTAACCCAAATTTTCAAAAAGTATCCCTTGTTTTTGCAATATGTCTCAAAATATATAATCAATCTTTAGAACAAGGGTAAGGATATAAGTATATTTAGGCTAGGTGTAAGTTGTGGTTACCAATAAAACAGCATATTTAATGTAGGCTCAAATTGGCTCACTAGTGGGGATGTTCTCTTAGAACATTAATAATGGATGGCTGTTTGGCTCTGGTTATAATCCTAATGCCTCTATCATATTCATGTTGTCACATGTATCAATATAGTCTCAAACGGTTTAAAACAAGTTCTAGAGAATCATGTAATCATAAGAGCACTCAAGAAAGAAATTAGATTGATTTGTATAATGCATCAATCATTATAGGCTCAAAAACTCACAAGGATGATTATACAAGTCAGATTAAGTCTAAACATGCTTCTTTCTCAATCAACATATCATATTAACATTGGCTCATAAATAGGTTGACATCAAGCTCAATTCTCATGAAAATCTTCTCACTAATAAATCTGTTTTAGACTTATGCAATTCATATCTCATCATTGTATTAAAAAGGAACTAGAACACATTAAAAAAATAATAATAATAATAAAGACTCATAAAAAAATAGTAGACAAAAATAAAAGAAATCCTAAATCGTTCCCCCCACACTTAATTCTTACATTGTCCTCAATGTAAGTCTATTAACCCAAATGAAAGAATCATGTGTAAGAGAAAAGAACTAATAACATAAGAATAGGAATAACTAAGACTCAAAACAAAACAAACTCATGCAACCTAAATAATCCTAAAATACTAAACAAAAATTAACAAGTAAACATAAAAAGATTAAAATCAAACTGACAAGGTATGTCTCAAGTCTCCCTTACTCAGACCTTGTTCAGAATGAATACTTCTAAATGTCTTAAAACACAACAATTTTTTTTTTTTTTTTGAAGATTAGTAAAAATTATATTTACATCTAGTTATTTTCAAAACAAGGATCAGAAAGAAAAACAACCTCTTCTTGAGTAACATGATTTTCCAAAAAGAGTTTGAGTCTTTGTCCATTTACCTTGAATACGTTACCAGTTTGAGGATTCTCAATGTCAACTGCTCCATAATGATACACATGCTTAACCACAAATGGGCCAATCCATCTTGATCTCAACTTACCAGGAAATATGTGAAGTCTAGAATTATAAAGTAGAACTTTTTGCCCAACATCAAATGTTTTTCTTGAAATTAACTTGTCATGAAAGGCTTTAGTTCTTTCTTTATGAATTTTAGAATTCTCATATGCATCTTTTCTGAGTTCCTCAAGTTTTTGTTTCCAACAATGCTTAACCTGAAAAGAATTTAACAAAGAATCAGTGTGTGAAATTTCTGAAGCATTATCAAACTCACATTCAATTAAATAAGCTTCTAAAGGATCATGGAATGTGGTAGTGGTGAGATGTTCATGAACAAGTTCTTCAATGAAATCCACTTCATGTACTTCTGAATCATCACCAGGTTGCTTGCAAGTGTTGAACACATTTAATTCTAAAGTCATATTTCCAAAAGAAATGTTCAACATACCATTCCTGCAATTTATCAGAGCATTAGAAGTTGCAAGAAATGGACGGCCTAATATAACAGGAATTTGAACATTTGGATTTGAAACAGGATGTGTGTCCAAAACAATAAAATCAACAGGGAAGTAAAAATTATCAATTTGAACCAAAACATCTTCAACTATCCCTCGAGGAATTTTTACAGAACGATCAGCTAGTTGAAGTGTAACAGGTGTTTCCTTGAGTTCACCTAAACCTAACTGTTGATAAACAGAAAAAGGCAAAAGATTAACACTAGCACCAAGATCAAGCAATGCACGTTCTATTCTAGTGTTTCCAATGATGCATGAGATTGTTGGACATCCAGGATCTTTGAATTTTGGTGGAGTAAGGTGCTGAATGATTGAGCTCACACTTTCCGTCAGAAATGCTTTCTTTTGTACATTATGTTTCCTTTTAACTGTGCACATGTCCTTCAAAAATTTAGCATAAGATGGAACTTGTTTGATTGCATCCAATAAAGGAATGTTAATCTTAACTTGTTTGAAAAGTTCATAAATTTTTGCATTTTGATTCAAATTCTTTATTGTTTGGAACCTTTGAGGAAAAGGAGCAGGATGCATACCTTTTTCTTTGTCCAAATTTTCAAGAAGTTCAGACTTACCATCATCCTTACCATTACTTTTCGGAGGGGAAAGAGGATCTTGGTCTTTTGATGGAATGTTTTTGTCAATTGCCTTTCCACTTCGAAGAGTTGTGATAGAACTGGCATTTTCCTGTTGAGTTTTATTGGAGCAAGAAACAAGACATTGAGTAGAAGGGTTAGACTGAGGTTGAGCAGGAAACTTACCTTTTTCTTGAGTGCGTAATGAAGCTGTCAATGTGGACAAGGTGTTTTTGATCTCATTGATGTCCTGTGAAGTTTGGTTATTCACATTTGCTTGTGTTTGCATGAATGCTTGCAATGTCTCTTCCAAGGTTTGTACACGTGAAGGTTGATAGGAAAAAGTGTTGCCCGGTTTTTGAGATTGTGGTACCTGAACATGATTATTATTCCGCCAACTGAAGTTGGGATGATTTCTCCATTCAGGGTTATACGTTTCAGAGTAAGGAGAAGGAAAAGGCTTTTTAAATGTGTTTATGGAATTTACTTGATCATGCAACGCTTCTTTAAGAATGGGAATGTTTGGACATTCAGAAGTGGGGTGTCCCATGATTTCACAAATTCCACAACTTTCTTCATTTTTAACCGTTTTGACTTCTTTTACTTCTCTAAGTTCCATGGCTTCAATCTTTCTAGCCAAATTAGCTACTTTAGCTTTTATCTCATCTTCTTGACTAAAATGATATTTTCCTCTGTTAGAAACAAGATTAGATCTATTGGAAATTTCAGAGGAATTATCTGTGTGCCAGGCTTGAGAGTTATCTGCCAAATGGTCTAGGTAGTCAAAGGCTTCTTCAGGTTCTTTTTCTAGAAACTCACCGTTACACATTGTTTCAACAAATTGTTTAGTTTCGGGAGTTAAACTTTCATAAAAGAAACTAATAAGACGCCATTTTTCAAAACCATGATGTGGACAAGAACTTAACAAATCTTTAAAACGCTCCCAGCACTGAAAAAATGCTTCATTTTGATTTTGATTGAAATTTTGAATCTGTCTTTTCAAAGCAGTAGTTTTATGTGCTGGGAAAAATTTCTTTAGAAACTCATTTTGTAATTCTTGCCATGTGCCAATTGACCTTGGTTTTAAATTATGAAGCCAAATTTTTGCTTTATCTTTTAAAGAAAAAGGAAATAATTTTAGCTTGACAATTTCATTTGTACATTGTTGGTCATTAAAGGTGACACATACATCTTCGAAGTCTTTTAGAAACGAGTAAGCACTTTCCGATTCTAACCCATGGAAATTTGGAAGCAAAGCTATCATACCTGGTTTAAAACGAAAGTTGTTTGCATTGAGAGGAAAAATAAAACAAGAGGGTGATGAGCTTCGAGTTGGTTGCAAGTAGTCACGCATGGTGCGTACTTGTCTGTTCTCATCTTCAGCATGAACACTTTCATTGTCAGCCATGTTAGGAGTTGTATTAGAAAGATTACCTGAAAAAGTTTCACAATAAAATCTAACTAAACGACGAGATCTAAAATCACGTCACCAAACAAGCATAAAACAAAGTTAATATACAGATTAGGCGGTATAACCAGCCAATAAAAATAAAACAAAGTTAATATACAATATAAATATAAATATATAGAAAATTAGGCGGTATAACCAGCCAATAAAAATAAATATATACAAAATTAGGCGGTATAACCAGCCAATAAAAATAAATATACTTATAAACTTATATATTTAGTATTGCTTCCCCGGCAACGGCGCCAAAAACTTGATGGAAACTCAATTAAGAGTTGTAAACCCAAGTGCAGGTTATGTTCAAGTAATAAATTCTCGGGTGTCCGAGGTCGAACCACAGGGAAGCGTATTAATAAGTATAAGTTTATAAATATATAAGACAAAGAAAGTAAACAAGATATTAGGGAATCAACAACAAAATAAGATAAACAAGATATTAGAGAACAAAATAAACAAAATAACATAAAAACAATTAAAAAAGATATAAAAAACAATAAGAAAGGATGTTGAGGTTAGAGAATCCACTCTTGGTGTTATGCTAAGATTAATCTTGTTTTATTACACAATTGAAATCCACACATAAGGGAGGTTCCAATCGGAAGGTTTAGCAATTCAGTCCAACGTCCATAGCATATGATATTATGTTCATTTGGTGTCCTCAAAACTCATAAAAAGAGTCCAAGCATTCCTTATGCCAAGGTATATGTCTACAACAAATCAAGGTTATGAAACCAAGCATTTACTGTGCCATTTTCATTGTCAATAATGAATCAAGATCTCTACTTTGCAAGTATGATTTTAAACCAAAAGAAAATATTATCTATACTAGTGTTTATAAATGATGATTCATTTTAGCTCATGTTTAAGAGACTAACCTTAGCATTTACCAAGAGCTTCACCTCATCACCTCAACAATATGATTAGCAACACATACTAGATATGAATAAAATGAAAAGAAATGTAAGAAGCATAAGTAAATAAAAAAGAAAACTAGAGAAAGGAAGGAAGAAGAAAACTTAGAGAATTTTACTACAAAGGTTAATATCCTACCAATGTATAATGTATGCTAATACTCATCCAAGGCCCTCTATTTATACACATTTTGGAGAGCTAAATGACAAGAGACAAGCTTTATAAATTTCAAAGGTAGGTATAATAGGTGGGTGCATTTTTCTAACAATTTTCGTCATGTTGTATGACAATTCTGATCAGCCAGCTTGATGCTCGATTTTGTCAATGTTGGAGGCTCGATCTGATCAAATGGTCTTCTAGAAAAATATGCCCCTATCAGTTACTGATCCATAGCCATTGGAATCAGATCATTTTCTCATGTGGATCGGAAGATATGGTCAAAATACCAAAACGGTGCAGAATAGACGTCATTGCACATCAGCCAACTTGATGGTTGATTTCGGTAGGGAAAACGACTCTGTTTCAAGAAGTGTAAAACATGAAAAAGATAGATATGCCTCTTAACTTTGCACGGTTAAAATTTCAGCCTTATTTCTTCAGTGAAACTCCATATATAGCTGATATGGCAAAAGGTGTCGGAACTGGAACTGAAATGGATTTGCCCTTAATTCTTGATTTAACCTAGTAATCTGAAATCACTCAAAAAAACTCATGAAAAACACCAAATTACATAAAAATATAAAAGATCATAAACACAAGTAGACTAAGCAATAATAACTCGTATTTGACACAAAACAATAATAAAACATAACTAAAAACTATATAATTATACGAGTTATCACATATCAAAGTGTTACAAGCCTTTTCTTTCTTCTTTGGAGTTGTCTTTATGCATCTAAGCTTCATTGTCCTTCGATGACATTACAAGCAAGTCCTAATTCAATATATGATTCTCGAATTCGAACATTCACATTTAATCAAAATGGACATTTAAATCTTGTAATGTAGGCCAGCTGTCGCAACCTAAAAAAATAACATAACAAGTCTCATCGCAAGACTTTATTATTCGTTAAGCGTGACATTAAAAAAATCGAGAAAAAATCGACTTAATTCCTCTAGAAAAACGAAGGTTTTTAAAATAACCTTGAAAAAGACATGGAGTCGCCACCAATCTTTTTTAGCTAGGTGTGATCGGCCACCTATTAAAACCGGTTTTATAAAACATTTTAAAATTAATTAAAATATTTTTAAAACCAATTTCAAGTCTGCGTTTTAAACCAGAGAAATCAAAGAAGCGAGTTCGGGACTCGATTACGTGTGGGGAAGGATTAGCACCCCAACAACACCTGTATAAAACGGTACCTTATTAATCGTGTGTTATTTCAAGTCTCAATAAAAAAAAAGTCGGTTTTAATTTAGTAGTTCAACTTAATTCCCAATTTAAAGAAAAATAATTCCATTTTAATTGAAAATGATCCGGAATTTATTAATTCATTCCTATATTCCTCGACAAAATCGGCAAAATATAGAAATATTTATTCATTTGGAAAATTTTCCGAATCATTCTCGTTTTTTGAAAGAAAAGATATTCCTTTATTAATGATAATTGATGATATTCCCTCCAGCAAACCCGGTAGAGAACTCATGAATTATTTTAACTCGGGAATATCTTTATTTTTATTGAAAATCATTATCTTTTTCAAAACATTTAAAAATATGAACATGAATATGTATGACATAAATAAAGTGACATGGCAAAGTCTAGATAATATAATGCAACCTAAATGATACGACATAATTTAAATGGCATAGTAAATTCTAGGTGAAATGAAACATCCTAAGTATCATGGTATATTCTAAATGAGATAAAATGATTTAAATGACATGGCAATTTTAAATGATATGGCATATTTTAAATGACATGGCATATTCTAAATAATTAAACCTAAATGACATGGAATATGATGAAATGTCATGAAACATAAAATAATGCTATCATAAAATATGCATGAAAATAAAATAAAAATGCATGAACATAGTATATGCTAAATAATGTGACAAAAATAAATGATTAAATAAAAAAAATATGGGATATCATGAAATATTCAAAATCATATGGCAAACAATATAACATCATAAAATGTAAATCAAAATAATAATAATATGGAAAATATCATAGCAAAAATCACATATTAAATAAAATGCATGAACATGGAAAATGCAATGCATGAAAATGTATTTTTTCCTCTAAATAAAGAAAACCGTATATCTAAAAAGATATCCAGCTACCTTAGAAAAATATGTCAAATTAGATTTTCTAAAACCAAAATACTTTGTGATTGTTTGAAAACAATTTTGAGGAAAAAATTGAATAAAGATTAAAACCCCCTATGTAGACACCTAATTTTGTCCGGACCACTAAAACAGGTATGTTTTCTTCCTAAATTGATGTTTCAGAATGTAAAAAGACTTTTTTCATCCTGTAGGTGGTACCCCGAGACTTAGTTTAAGAGGGCGAGCATAAAAAGTCAAACTTGAAAAAGTCAACCTCGAAAAGTCAACTGTTGAAAAAGTCAACCCACTTTCAAAATCAAGATTTGAAGTTCAATTGAAAAATGGCCTAAAGAATTTTGATAATCCGAGGTCTACATTGAAATATATGGAGTTCGAAAGTTGGTTTATGGAGATTCAGTAGAAAGAAAACCCTAATCCGGGAAATTTGGGGAAAAGTGCTTAAACGATCGAATTGGTTGGAATTGAAGGTTCCAAATGAAATATAAGCACTGACTACGGGTAATGGAGAAGCCACTTGAAAGAAAAACTGAAAGAAAAGTCAATCCGGGAGAAAACCAAGAATTAGGATTTTTGATGGATTTCGGTGAAATCGGGACGAATTACAGAAATGGCCTGACTTGGTAAGAAAAAAGCTCATAATGGATGAGGAATGATTAAAAAGGATAACCCAAGGCTCAATTTGAAGAAAATCTAAAAACGGGACTTGTTTTGGGCAAAACCGGGTTTCGCAGGTAAAGGGTAAAATTGGAAAAATTGGGAAAAATAGCAAATGGACTTCGAAATTTCTGAAAATTTGCAAATCTCATTCTTAAATCATTTGGAAGAGATTGGCGAAAGAAAATCTTGATTCGGAGTTCGTTTGCAAAATGGCCAAATCCCGGGTCTCTTATGTAGAAATTCAAGAAGAAAAATCCCGAAAAAATAGCAAATGAACTCCAAATCTTCTAAAAATTTGCAATTCTCATTTTTTTAATTATTTGAAAGTATTGGCGAAATAAAATCTTGATTCGGAGTTCGTTTGCAAAATGGCCAAATCCCGGGTCTCTTATGAATAATTCAAGAAGATGAATCCCGAAAAAATAGCAAATAGACTCAAAAAATTCTGAAATTTTGCAAATCTCATTTTTAATTTATTTTTAAAATATTGACGAAAGAAAATCTTGATTCGGAGTTCGTTTGCAAAATGGCCAAATCCCGGGCCTCCTATGCAATAATTCAAGAAGATAAATCCCGAAAAAATACTAAATGAGTTTCAAAAATTATGAAAACTTCCAGATCACACTTTTAAATTATTTTCAAGAGATTGGTGAAGAAAAATCTTGGTTTCGAGCTCGTTTAAAAAATGGTAAAATGTAGGGGAATAAAATGGCATTTTTGGAAGAAAAAATCCAAATAAATAGCAAACGGACTCGAAAAATTTTGAAAAATTCCAGAATTCAATATTTTGTTATTTTGAAAGTATTAAAAAAATAAAATTTGAATTTGGAGTCCGTTTGCCATTTATTTACATTCGAGGGGCAAAATGGTCATTTTACCCAAGCAATCGAAAAGGGCTTCTTTTGGCCTTTCAAAAAATCAGACTTGGGCTGGAAAAGAGAGTGCTGGCCTGCCAAGGCCCAAAGGAGGGAAGAAGCTTCTGATTTTTCAATCAAAAGGCCAAAAATTAAGAGTTAGTTAGAGATTTTTTGATCAAGCCATGGTAATTAAGCCACATGGGCCAATGCATGAAGAGGGAGAATGTCAACATTATTCTTGAACAGCTATAATTATGGACAGCTGATACACTAATCTAAGGGTGATAATTTCATGATTTTTCACCTTGAATCACTAGCCCTTAGATGGAAATTGGTTGGAACCAAAATGACAACATCCTAGGAGGAGAAAGGTATGGTTCGGCCAGCACTAAAGGGGAGTGCAAAGAATTCATTTGGACGACTTCATTTTCAGATTTCTTCTTGGTTTTTGCTTAGTTTTCTCTCCTTGGTTGAAAGCAAAAAAGAAAAGTTTAGAAATGAAAGGAAAGGAAAGGAAAGTTTAAAGAGAAAAAGCTTGAAAGATAGCTTCTTGAGGTTGCTTTTAGCACCAACTCTTGCACTTTCTTGAATTTCCATTATTGTTTTTGCTGTTTTTGATTATTATTTGGTGAGTTTTCTTTTTAAATAAATTTTTTTTATGTTCTTTTTAAGTTCTTTCTTCATCTTTTTCTTAAACAAGTTTTTACATTTTTTTTCTTATTTTTTTTTACCATGGTTGAATGGCCCAGATTTTTTTATATAGTTGCTGTTTTGCCTTGATTTATCATGTTATTTTGGTTATTTTTTTAGTCTTGATGCTTTAAATCTTCATCTACTACATATACTTGAAGTTTGCTTTAATTTGGATGCTTGTTTGTTGCCATTTATGAGTTTATTATCATATTCTTGCATTTTCAATTTTCTATTTTCATAATGTTTAAATTTGTTGATATTTTATATTTAGTATATCAAGTGTTTGTGAAAATGCTTGTTAGTTTTAATATCTCTACTTTGTGTTTGCATAATTTGAGTGTTATGTTTTTAGTTGAGCATGTTAGTATATCAAGTGTTTGTGAAAATGCTTGTTAGTTTTAATATCTCTACTTTGTGTTTGCATGATTTGAGTGTTATGTTTTAGTTGAGCATGTTAAGTATATCAAGTGTTTGTGAAAATGCCATACTTGTTTGGAACCTTAGACCATTCGGCTACCTCATTATTTTGCCTTGTGTTTGCATTCTTGATATGTTAGATGATAGGTTTGCATTTTCACTACATTTGGTTGAGTTTTTGGTTTAAGCATGCCTTGTGTTTGTGTTATTGCCATGCATATTTTAGTTGTTAGGTTTGGTTTACTTTGCCATGCATGTCCATGCATTTTAGACCTAGGTTGCATTAAATGCCATGCAAGTTTATTTAGGTCTAGGTCACTATATTGATGCCATGGGTTTTTTCATGACTTTTAGGTTAAAAAACATGCATTTCATGCATCGTATTTGCTGTATTTTTCATGCATTTCATGTCCATGCCACTTGACTAATGACTTAGGCCAATTAATGGTTCAAAGTCATGCTCTCTTGAGCACACTTGTGGAAAATTAAGGTTTGTCAAATTGATTATTCTACCTTTGTGATTTTTTTTACTTAGCCAATTTTTATCTAACTTTTTAAAGTCCTAGCTACTGTTTGTGAGTCATTCTGTGAGTCTTAAATATTTTTACTTTGATTTTTAAATGATTTTATCAAAGGCAAAAATTGTATTTTGGCAAAACAATTTTTTCACTCAATACTCGTACTTTCCCGATTTTTCTGGGCATTCATCTTTAATCAGAAAATTAAGTTGATTTTTTCCCGTGTAGTTTTAGATGTCCTGAGTCTCCAGTGGTTTTTTTAGATTTTTTTGAATTTTTAAAAATAGGGTAAAAAATCGTGGCTTAAAACTGGACAGTGGAGTCAGAATTGAATTTGAAGGAAAATCATTTTTCTGTTTTGGTTAAGTTACTTAGAAGGGGCTGATTAGGAAGTTTAGCTACTGATTTAGGGTAGTTTCTAAGCCTTTTTAAACACTAAAAATGATTTTATAAGTCTCGGGTTAAGGATGGTCAAGTTCGAGATTTTAAACTTAGGAAATTAGAGCCATTTAAAAAAGGTTTAGCCCAGTTTTTATTTTTAATCTAAGCTTTTCGAAATTGTTTTCAAACAATCACAAAGTATTTTGGTTTTAGAATATTTAATTTGACATATTCTCCTAAGGTAGCCGGATATCTTTTTAGATATACGGGTTTCCTTAATTAAAGAAAAAAAATACATTTTCATGCATTGCATTTTCCATATTCATGCATTTTATATAATATATGATTTTTCCTATGATAATTCCTATAGTATTGTTATTATTTTGATTTATATGTTATATTGTTTATTATATGGTTTTGAATATTTCATGATATCCAATGTTTTTTATTTAGTTATTTTTTGTCATATTATTTAGCATATACTATGTTCATGCATTATTATTTTCATTTTTATTTTCATGCATATTATATGATAGCATTATTTTATGTTCCATGTCATTTAAATTATATGCTATATCATTCATATTTGCCATGTCATTTAAATTATTTCATTTCATATAGAATATGTTATGTTACCTAGGATATTTCATTTCATGTAGAATATTATGTTATCTAGGTTATTTCATTTCATTTAGGATATATTATACCATTTAGAATATTTTATTTCATTTAGAATATATCATATGATTTAGGACATTTCATTTCATATAGAATATATTATATAACTTAGGATATTTCATTTCATTTAGAATATGCTAAGGCATTTAAATTATATCATACCATTTAGGTTGCATTATATTATTTAGATTTTGCTATGTCATTTTATTTATGTCATGCATATACATATTCATTTCTTTTAAAAGTTTTCAAAAAAGGTAACGATTTTCAATAAAATAAAGATATTCTCGAGTTAAAATAATTCATTGAGTTCTCTACCAGATTTGCTGGGGAGGATATTATCAATTATCATTAATAACGAAATATCTTCTTCAAAATTCGAATGATTCGGAAAGTTTTCCAAAAATAATAAAAATTTTTATATTTTGCCACGTTTGTTGGGAAATATAGAAAAATTTTGAATTTATAAATTCCGGATCATTTTCAATTAAAAATGGAATTATTTTTCTTTAAATTGGGAATTAACTTGAAATACTAAATTTGAAACCGACTTTTATCGAGACTTGAGATAACACATGATTAATAAGGTACCGTTTTATACGGGCGTTGTGGGGGTGCTAATCCTTCCCCACACGTAACCGAGTCCCGAACCCATTTCTTTGATTTCTCTGGTTTAAAACGCAGACTTGAAATTGGGTTTAAAAATGTTTTAATTAATTTTAAAATATTTTATAAAATCAGTTTTAATAGGTGGCTGATCACACCTAACTAAAAAAGATTGGTGGCGACTCCATGTCTTTGTTAATGTCATTTTCAAAACCTTCATTTTTTAGAGGAATTAAGTCGACTTTTCCTCGGTTTTTTTAATGTCACGCTTAACGAATAATAAAGTCTTGCGATGAGACTTGTTAATTTTTTAGGTTGCGACACCCTACCAAACCCCTTTAAAATAGCTCTAATTTCCTAAGTTTAAAATCCCGGACTTGACCAACCTTAACCCGAGATTTATAAAATTATTTTTGAAGTTTAAAAAGGCTTAGAAACTACCCTAGGAGATTAGCTAAAACTTCTAACCAACCCCCCTAAATGCCTTAGCCAAATTCAACCATTATTTCACTTTTGATTTCAAATCTGCCTCTACTGTCCGATTTTGACACACGATCTTTTTGCCTATTTTTAAAAATTAAAAAAAAATCTAAAAAAATTACTGGAGACTCAGAAAATGTAAAACTACACGAAAACAAATTTGGCTTAATTTTCTAATAAAAGATATCTGCCTAGAAAAATCGGAGAAGTTCCAGTACTGGATAAAAAAAAACTGTTTTGTCAATACACAATTTTTTGCCTTTGATAAAGTCATTCAAAAATCAAAGTAAAAATTGTTGGAGATCATCCTAAAGACCTAAGGACAGTAGCTAAAACATTTAAAAACCTTGGAAAAAAATTGGCTAAGTAAAAAAACCCACAAAGGTAGAGTAATCAATTTGACAACTCCTTAATTTTGGACAAGTATGCTCAAGAGAGCATGACTTTGAGCCATTGATTGGCCTAAGTCATAAATCATGTGGCAATGGCATGGAATGCATGAACATACAGCAAATGAAATGTATGAAATGCATGGTCTAAAACCTAAATGGTATAGGAAATGCATGACAATTCAAGATAACCTAAATGCCTAGCATGAGTTTGCATGGCAATAAATGCTATCCTAACTTAATATACATGCAATGCTTGATATTGAAAATATGACTTGGACCTAATATGTTATGAATATGCCTTAAAATGCCAATGTAACCTAAAACCTAAGTAGCATAGCAATGCATGGCAATACCAATATGATTTAAGACCCAATATGTATCGCAATACTAATATGGCCTAGACCTAACATGTAGTGAAAATGCATAGCAATACTATGAACATACAATGACCAATGAAACTAATGCTAATGCTGGAATAAACAGCAACTAATACACAATTTCAAGATATGATAATGCAAAGCATGTTACCTAAACAAAATGCAAATGGATGACAAGGCAAGGCAAGGAATACCTGAAGAGGCCGAATGGTCACATGATACTCTAATGCACTCCTATCGAGTAAATGACACAAATATATGACATATCATATCAAGATGCATAATGTCATGATATTTTCACAAGCATATGACATACTAAACTCAAAATGCATAAGCTCATGGCATGGAGATGCAAACAAATAAAGAAGCAAGATGAAAATGCACATGCAAGGCATACTAAATATCAAGATATACTAACTCAGGGCATGGAGATGCAAACAAGCCAAGAAGCAAGATGAAAATGCACATATAGGGCATGGCAACATGGAGTAGCCGAATGGCCATATGACAAAATAAAAAATGCAAACATGTTTATAATATAAGACATGATACATAAAAAATGCACAATATGAGCATATGAATACAATGTCCGAATACGCAAGGGAAGATTATTAAGCATGGAATAGAAATATATAAGTAAATATAGCATAGAAAATAATGTAAAGAACATATAAAAAATTAAACATAGACATGCAAAGCAAATAACAAGCAAAACTAGTAAATAAAAACAAGGAAAGTTAAGCTCCATGGTTGGTATCAAATGGGCATAGCCTCTCACCTAACCATAATCACTTGGTCTTGCCAAGATCATGAAGCCTTTCCATTTCAAAAGTCAGAAAATAAACCATGCTAAACAGCAAAATCAAGGTGAGCTTCATGGTAGGTAAAAATGGGCATAGCCTCTCCCCTAACCATGGTTACTTGGTCTAGCCAAGATCATGTAGCCATTTCAACCCTTTTTTGCTTCATCTTTTTGTAAAAATCAGAATATAAAATACTTAAACAAACCTTCTAAAGATCATTTTTTTCACAACAACATGCAAGGAAGAAAAAAAGAAAAAAAAAACCAAGGCAAACAAACCTTCAAATTCGGCCAAGCATAAACTATGTAAAAAAAAACTATTTTCTAAGTTTAATTAAGGAAATCCGTATATCTAAAAAGATATCCGGCTACCTTAGGAAAATATATCAAACTAAATATTCTAAAACCAAAATACTTTGCGACTGTTTGAAAACAATTTTGAAAAGCTTAGATTAAAAGTAAAAACTTGGCTAAACCCTTTTTTAAATGGCTCTAATTTCCTAAGTTTAAAATCTCGGGCTTGACCACCCTTAACCCGAGACTTAAAAAAATCATTTTTAGAGTTTAAAAAGGCTTAGAAACTACCCTAAGTCAGTAGCTAAACTTCCTAATCAACCCCCTATAAGTAACTTAACCAAAACAGAAAAATGATTTTCCTTCAAATTCAATTCTGACTCCACTATCCAGTTTTAAGCCACGATTTTTTACCCTATTTTTAAAAATTCTAAAAAATCTAAAAACAATACTGGAGACTCAAGACATGTAAAACTACACGGGAAAAAATCAGCTTAATTTTCTGATTAAAGATGAATGCCTAGAAAAATCGGGAAAGTACGAGAACTGGGTGAAAAACTGTTTTGCCAAAACACATTTTTTTGCCTTTGACAAAATCATTTAAAAATCAAAGTAAAAATATTTAAGACTCACAAAATGAATCACAAACAGTAGCTAGGACTTTTGAAAAGTTAAACAAAAATTGGCTAAGTAAAAAAAAATCACAAAGGTAGAATAATCAATTTGACAACTCTTTAATTTTCCACAAGTATACTCAAGAGAGCATGACTTTGAACCATTAATTGGCCTAAGTCATTAGTCAAGTGGCATGGACATGAAATGCATGAAAAATACAGCAAATATGATTCATGAAATGCATGAGTTTAAACCTAAATGTCATGAAAAATACATGGCATCAATAAAATGACCTAGACCTAAATGAACTTGCATGGCATTTAATGCAACCTAGGTCTAAAATGCATGGACATGCATGGAAAAATAAATCAAACCTAACATCTAAAATATGCATGGCAATAACACAAACACAAGGCATGCTTAAACCAAATACTCAATCAAATGTCATGAAAATGCAAACCTATCATCAAACATAGCAAAAATGCACACACAAAGCAAAATAACATGAAGTGGCCGAATGCCTCAAGCTCTAAACAAGCATGGCATTTTCACAAACACTTGATATACTTAAACCAAATAATTACTCAAATGTCATCTAAATGCAAACCTATCAACTAACATAGCAAAAATGCACACACAAAGCGAAATATATGAAGTGACTGAATGGCCTCAAGTTCCAAGTGAGCTTGGCATTTTCACAAACACTTGATATACTAACATACTCAACTAAAATATAACACTCAAATCATGCAAATATAAAGTAGAGGTATTAAAACTAACAAACATTTTCACAAACACATGGATTACAAAATATAAAACATAAACAAATTTAAACATTTTGAAAACAGAAAATTAAAAATGCAAGAACATGATAATAAACTCATAAATGGCAATAAACAAGCAACCAAATTAAAACAAGCTTCAAGTATATGTAGAAGAAGATTTAAAGCATCAAGACTAAAAAAATAACAAAAATAACATGACAAATCAAAGAAAAACAGCAAGAACAAAAAACATGGGCCATTCGGCCAAGACAAGAAATCAAGAGAAAAAATAAAATGCAAGAACTTTTTTAAGAAAAGATGAAGAAAGAACTTAAATAGAACATTAAAAAAACACTTATTTAAAAAGTATAATCAAAGAAAACTCACCAAAATAATAATCAAAACAGCAAAAACAAGAATGGAAAATCAAGAAAGTGCAAGAGTTGAGGCTAAAAGCAACCTCTAGAAGCTATCTTTCAAGCTTTTTCTCTTCAAACTTTCTTCTCTTTTCTAAACTTTTCTTTTTGCTTTGCAACAATGGAGAGAAAACTCAGCCAAACAAGAGAGAATATGAAAAAATGAGAGTGCTGAAAATGAAAGAGAACCCTCCCTTTTAGGCTGGCCGAAACCTCCCTCTCTCATGACTAGAATGTTGTCATTTTTACTCCAACCAATTTCCATCCAAAGGCCATTAATCCAAGATGTTTAAAACATGAAAATATCACCCTTAGATTAGGCCATCAGCTGTCCATAATTACAGCTGTTCAAGAATTATGTTGACACTCTCCCTCTTCATGCATCGGCCCATGTGGCTTATTTACAAAGGCTTGATCAAAAAATCACTAACTCTTTATTTTTGGCCCTTTGATTGAAAAATCAGAAACTCCTTCCCATCTATGGGCCTTGGCCGGCCAGCACTGCTTCTTCGAGCCCAAGTCTGATTTTTTTGAAAGGCAAGAGAAGCCCTTTTTGGTTTCTTGAGTAAAATAATCTTTTTGCCCCTCGAATGCAAATAAATGGCAAACGGACTCCAAATTCAAATTTTTTTTTTCAATACTTTCAAAATAATAAAAATTTGAATTTTGGAAGTTTTCAAAATTTTCTGAGTCCGTTTGCTATTTATTTGGATTTTTTCTTCCAAAATTGCCCTTTTATGCCTCCACATTTTACCACTTTTTAAACGAGCTCCAAATCAAAATTTTTCTTCACCAATCTCTTCTAAATAATTTAAAAGTGTGATCTGGAAGTTTTCATAATTTTTGGAACTTATTTTTTCGGGATTTATCTGCTAGAATTACTGCATAGGAGGCCCGGGATTTGGCCATTTTGCAAACGAACTCCGAATCAAGATTTTCTTTCTCCAATATCTTCCAAATAATTTAAAAAAGAGATTTGCAAAAGTTCAAAAATTTTGGAGTCCATTTGCTATTTTTTTGGGATTTATCTTCTTGAATTACTACATAGGAGACCCGGGATTTGGTCATTTTGCAAACGAACTCCGAATCAAGATTTTATTTTTCCAATATCTTTCAAATAATTTAAAAATCAGATTTGCAAATTTTCAGAAGATTTGGAGTTCATTTGCTATTTTTCCCAAATTTTCCGATTTTGCCTTTTCGCTTTCGAAACCCGGTTTTGCTCAAAACAAGTTCGATTTTCAGATTTTCTTCAAATTAAACCTTGGGCTATCCTTTTTTAATCATTCCTCATCCATTGGGGGCTTTGGTCTTACCAAGTCGGGCCATTTCTGTACTTCTTCCCAATTTCACCGAAATCCACCAAAAACCCTAATTCTCGGTTTTCTCCCGGATTTACTTTTCTTTCAGTTTTTCTTTCAAGTGGCTTCTCGATTACCCATAGTCAGTGCTTATATTTCATTTGAAACCTTCAATTTTGACCAATTCGGTCGTTTAAGCACTTTTTCTCAAAATTCCTGGATTAGGGTTTCCTTTCTACTGAATCTCCATAACATAACTTTCGAACTCCATATCTTGCGATGTAGACCTCGGATTATCAAAATTCTTTTGCCATTTTTAAATTGAACTTCAAATCTTGATTTTGAAAGTGGGTTGACTTTTTTAGTAGTTGACTTTTCGAGGTTGAATTTTTCAGGGTTGACTTTTTCCGAAGTTGACTTTTTTTGAGTTTGACTTTTTATGCTCGCCCTCTTAAACTAAGTCTCGGAGTACCACTTGCAGGATGAAAAAAAAGTCTTTTTTTCATTCTGAAACATCAATTTAGGAAGAAAACATACCTGTTTTAGTGGTCTGGACAAAATTAGGTGTCTACAGCTGCCCCTCTTAGGCTATTGCTGAGAATCAGGAATCAGGCAAAGATAAATAGACACTAATTTTGTCCGGTTAGTGAAATCACATGTGAAGGAAAGGAAAGGGGGTTTCTTTTTTCCTTTTTCATTTTTTCATTTTCTTTCATTTTTTCATTTTTTTTTTATTTTTTCATTTTTTCATTTTTTTCAATTTTTTTTTTGAAAAATATGTAAAATGAAGATTTTATCCTTAAATTAAAATCCTTGACTAATCAAGGCTCGACCCGTCTTAAGGAAACGAATTCGATTTGCAAGAAAAAATTGTGCCTTGAGGTCTTAAGAATGATGCCCGGAGGTCATAAAAATGGTGCCCAGAGGCCTTACCCGTGATTTGAAAAATTATGCCCGGAGGTCTTAAGAATGGTGCTCGGAGGTCTTAAAAATGGTACTCGTAGGCCTTACCCGTGATTTGAAAAATTATGCCCGGAGGTTTTAAAAATGGTGCCCGTAGGCCTTACCCGTGATTTGAAAACATTATGCCCGGAGGTCTTAAAATGGTGCCCGGAGGTTTTAAAAATGGTGCCCGTAGGCCTTACCCGTGATTTGAAAGAAATATGCCCGGAGGTCTTAAAATGGTGCTCGAAGGTCTTAAAAATGGTGCGCTTAGGCCTTACCCGTGATTTGAAAAAATTATGCCCGGAGGTCTTAAAATGGTGCCCGGAGGTCTTAAAAACGGTGCTCGTAGGCCTTACCCGTGATTTAAAAATATTATGCCCGGAGGTCTTAAAATGGTGCCCGGAGATCTTAAAAATGGTACCCGTAGGCCTTACTCGTGATTTGAAAAAATTATGCCCAGAGGTCTTAAAATGGTGCCCGAAGGTCTTAAAAATGGTGCCCTTAGGCCTTACCCGTGATTTGAAAAAAAAAATATGCCCGAAGGTCTTAAAAATGGTGCCCGTAGGCCTTACCCGTGATTTGAAAAAATTATGCCCGGAGGTCTTAAAATGGTGCCCGAAGGTCTTAAAAATGGTGCCCGGAGGCCTTACCCGTGATTTGAAAAAATTATGCCCGGAGGTCTTAGAATGGTGCCCGGAGGTCTTAAAAATGGTGCCCGTAGGCCTTACCCGTGATTTGAAAAAATTATGCCCGGAGGTCTCAAAATGGTGCTCGTAGGCCTTACCCGTGATTGAAAAAAATATGCCCGGAGGTCTTAAAATGGTGCCCGGAGGTCTTAAAAATGGTGCCCATAGGCCTTATCCGTGATTTGAAAAAATTATTGATGCACCCTAAAGAGTGTATCTTATTTAACCTTGCACTAAAAAGATCAATTGTAAGTATAATGATTAGCAAGGGTCGAGTCCTCAGGGATTGGGTTTTAATCTATGAGTTATTAGTTTATAACTTACGTTGAAAGAAAACAATAAAAGAAAAGGGGTTTTTGAAGCCAGATTTAAACTAAAGTAAATAATAAGAATAAGATGCAAGGCGGTATAACCAGCCAATAAAAATATATATACTAAATTAGGCGGTATAACCAGCCAATAAAAATATATATACTAAATTAGGCGGTATAACCAGCCAATAAAAATATATATACTAAATTAGGCGGTATAACCAGCCAATAAAAATAAAACAAATTTAATATACAAATTAGGCGGTATAACCAGCCAATAAAAATAAATATACTTTTAAAAATGAGCAAACTAGAAAAGTAAGAAAACAAGTAAGTAAGAAGAATCAAATATGAAAAATATGGTTAAGGTTTCATTCTCCACCACTAGACATCATTAAGAATCAATTTCAGATCTATCAATATCAACCAACTATCAAAGTTAACAACCGTAGATAACAACAAGCTCTGTTATCCCAATCTTTCCTTAGTTTGTCGTTAAATAGAACAAGCTCTCTATTTAATCTCTAACCATCAAACAACCTAGAATAAGCTCTCTAAATTCAATTTAATGGCAGCTTTATGATGAGAAAGATAGGTTGATCTAAGCAACAAACACATAAGCTCGGATTGTTCAACTTAGGTTATGTTCCACTTTGCAATTATTGAAAACTTGACCATAATCATTAATCACAAATTGCCACTTATGAATAGGAAATCAAGACAATTACACGGATCAAGACTCCTAAACTAGCAATAGATAATTATCAAGATCTATCTAGTTGTACACCTAAACAAATCAAGACAACATCATGAACAATTCTTGTAGAAGAACATAAGCAACTTTGATAGAAAATTAATGATAGATAGAATCTGAAAATCAATCACAAAACATGTCTAGGGCTTTGAAATCACCCTTAACCAAATAGAAGTTTAGCCTAGCATAGGCATTATAAACATAAAATTAAATAGAATCTAAGAAGAAAATAAAAGAAAGAAAGAAGAAGAAGAAGAATATTAATTATCCAACCTCTTGCCCTTTCTAAAGAAAAAGAAAACTAGAGAAAAGAAAGAAGAAGAAAACTTAGAGAATTTTATTACAAAGGCTAATATCCTACCAATGTACAATATGATCCCTTACAATCATCCAAGGCCCTCTATTTATACACATTTTGGAGGGCTAAATGACAAGAGACAAGCTTTACAAATTTCAAAGGTAGGTATAATAGGTGGGTGCATTTTTCTAACAATTTTCGTCATACATGACAATTTTGATCAGCCAACTTGATGGTCGATTTTGTCAATTTTGGAGGCCTTATCTGATCACATGGTCTTCTAGAACAATGTTACCCTATCAGTTACGGATCCATAGCCGTTCGAATCAGCTCATTTGCTGATGTGGATAAGTAGATATGGGCAAAATACGAAAACAGGTCAGCACAGACGTCATTGCACATCAGCCAACTTGATGGTCGATTTCGCTAAGGAAAACGACTCCGTTTCTAGAAGTGTAAAAAATGAAAAAGATAGATATGCCTCTTATCTTTGCACGGCTACAAATTTCAGCCTTATTGCTTCAGTGAAACTCGAGATATAGCTGATATGGCAAAAGGTGTCGGAACTGGAACTGAACTGGATTTGCCCTTAATTCTAGTAATCTGAAATCACTCAAAGAAACTTGTGAAAAACACCAAAATACATAAAAATATAAAAGATCATAAACACAATTAGACTAAACAATAATAACTCGTATTTGACACAAAACAATAATAAAACATAACTAAAAAGTATATAATTATACGAGTTATCACACCCCCACACTTCGATTGTTGCTAGTCCCTAGCAACGACTCAATAAAAATAAAATAAGAAAATCTAATTCAATCCATTTTCGTAGGAAATCACGGTGGCACTTAGCATGTGACACAAGCCTTTAAACCCCTAGGTGTCCCTAGTGGACGAGTTTAGTCTCGTGAGGGTTTACTAGAACGATACCCACAAACATTGAAAAACTAAAATATAAATAAACTACATATACTAAAAATATTTACTCCTAATCCTTTCAATACAAATTAGAGACAATCTTTGAACAAGTCTTATAAACTAATCAATAGCTTAAAGAATTTCACAAAAAATCAAGCTTGAATGTAAATTGTTTGAGTTAAGCCAATATTAACATAACATATCTCAATCAAAATAGTGCATGTTCAAATTTAATCTCAACTTCTCACATGGGATACCCTCATGATTTTCACTCTTTAAAGTAGTGGTGAAGTGTTTACACTCAATCAATCTCATGAAAACAGTTCTACCATATTCTTGCTTGTCCACCTATTCTCCACTATTTAGATCATACAACTTCATGAATCAAGAGGTCTTTAATCGAGGTTGTAATGGGGCCAAGGGGTTTGTAATGTGGTTGAAGAACAAAAGGATAAAGATATCACAAAGGTTCCAAAGAGTTCATAAAGTTTAGAGACATAAAAAGATCATACAAAGAAACTTCTCAAAACTCTTTACAAGTACATAGTCACCTAGGTCGGATATTCATGTTGGGCCTTTTCTTCATTCTGAACAACTTTGTAACATCTTTTTCTTTTTCCCGAAATTCAAGAGATGATTCATATTTTTTTTTTTTTGAATGTATTTGCCAGTATTCCATTTCTTTTTTTTTTTTTGACTTTTCTTTTCTTTCCCCCCCACACTTATTTCTTGTTTCTAACCCAAATTTTCAATAGATCTTCCTTGTCTTTGCAACTTGTCTCAAAACATGCTAATTCATCTTTGGAACAAAGGTAAAGATATAAGTATATTTAGGTTAGGGACAAGTTATGGTTACCAAAGAGATAGCTTATTCAATGTAGGCTCAAATTGGTTCACTAAGGGTGTGTTCTCTTGGAACATCAATAACGGATGGCTGTTTGGCCCTGGCTAAAAATCCTAATGCCTCTATCATATTCATGTTGTCACATGCATCAATATAGTCTCAAATGGTTTAAAGCAAGTTCTAGAGAATCATGTAATCATAAGAGCACTCAAGAAAGAAATTAGATTGATATGTATAATGCATTAATCATATAGGCTCAAAAACTCACAAGGATGATTATACAAGTCAGATTAAGTCTAAACATGCTTCTTTCTCAATCAACATATCATATTAACATTGGCTCATAAAAAAAAATGATATCAAGCTCAATTCTCATGAAAATCTTCTCACTAATAACTCTGTTTTAGACTTATGCAATTCATATCTCATCATTGTATTAAAAAGGAACTAAAACACACTAAAAATTATAATAAAGACTCATAAAAAAAATAGTAGACAAGAATAAAAGAAATCCTAAATCATTCCCCCCACACTTAATTCTTACATTGTCCTCAATGTAAGTCTATTAACCCAAATGAAAGAATCATGTGTAAGAGAAAAGAACTAATAACATAAGAATAGGAACAGCTAAGACTCAAAACAAAACAAACTCATGCAACCTAAATAATCTTAAAATACTAAACAAAAATTAACAAGTAAACATAAAAAGATTAAAATCAAACTGACAAGGTGTGTCTCAAGTCTCCCTTACTCAGACCTTGTTCAGAATGAATACTTCTAAATGGCTTAAAACACAACAAAATTTTTTTTTTTTTTTTTAAATTAGCAAAATATGTCCCTTACCCCCTACTAAAATATGACATTGTCCCCAATGTCAAATTTTAAAGGTAGAATTTAGGAGATATTACCTGCAGAGGTTGCTAACCACTTATTATAACTGAGACACAACAAGCAAAATGTTAGATAATGTCACAAAGACAAAGTGCAATCCACTCCTTGCTCATCCATATCTCTTTTTCTTTTTCCGAGCGTTTGCGAAACAACCGTAGCAGATAAACACTCATAAGCTTGGAGTTTTTTGAGTAAATCTTCAATGGTTGTAGCAGAAATTATGGTTCTCCTTGCCTCTGAAAACATGAATCCATTTTCCACAGCATTATCTAAATATGAAAGCAAATTACTAAAATAACCATTAATATTAAGCAAACCAATGGGTTTCTTATTTGTGACCAAAGATGACCAAGAAGCCACGCAAGCTATTTCTTCCAATGTACCCAGACCTCCTGGTAAAGCAATGAATGCATCGGCAGAATGGTACATGATTGTCATCCGTTCAGGGATACTCCAGACTTGTATTTCCTTACCCACGGTAGGTCCACAAAAACTTGTGAATAGTTTTGGCACGATTCCTAGAACTGGACTTCCTCCGGCGTGTGCTGCTGTAGCGACTGCTCCCATTAAACCCGTACTACCGCCTCCATAAATCAAGTGGATCTTTTGTTGGGCAAGTATTACTCCAACTCTTATGGCTTCATCAGCGAATATGTTATTTTTCCCTGGATAAGCACCTCCAAAGACACAAATTTTTTTAATGCGCTGGGATGAAGTACTTTCCATTTTTTTTTTTCGAGTGCCTGAAAGAGAATGAGTACATGGTGTAATATATAGAGGACTGAGTAGTGAATCAGACAAGAGTAATAATGTCGCCGAAAGTGTATCTGACCTGTCAGAAGAAAATGTTAACCTAACAAAAGATTTTTGCGTGATTTCAGGAAGAAAATCAAAAAGAGAAGAAAAAATCAACCGTAAAAGACAAATAAAAAAAACGAGAATAATTACACAAATCGAACAACACGTAAATTAAAACAAAATAAAGTTATTGCAAATCAAACCAAAAGCTGAGAAGTCATTTATTGTAGTTGTGATTGTGGCTCACATCTTCCTCTGGTTTTACGTCCAGAAACGGCTTAAACGCCTTCTATGAGTCGAGGATATGCTTCCCATCCAGTTTTCTTACAAGCTGGCAAACAGGGTCTTTTAACATCAGATTCCCAAGATGTTGCCATTCCCTTTGGAATTGCGGCCATAAATCAAGAATTTCTCTTTGTACGTCTCCACTAGGATGCGTCTCAAGAGAAAGTTGGATATTACCCAAATTCTCCTTACTCAGTCCATCCTTAATGAATTCAATTTTATCATCTCGATTAGAGTACGGAATCCCAATAGAACGACATTTACCGTTACACGTCCATCGTGCACATTTGTGGCAATTTGAACTCATGCGTTTTGCTCGTCGCTTCTTTGCAAAAGTGCTTCTACCTGTACCTGGTAAATGCAAAACAGGAAGATATTCATCTTCACGTACCTTGGCTTCAATTATCCAACGTATGTCGTCAGGAATCCCTTTGTGCATAAGCATTCTTAATCTTTCAAGTCAAACTTGGTAAAGCTTCAGTAAAATATTTCGAGGAAAAGGAGGAAATCGTTTCTGCAATCTTGTGAGAATATCATCCATCCTGAAAAAAAAAATGAAAAAAATGAAAGAGAAATTGGAAGAGAAATTTATATACAATATCAGTTTTGTGGGTAGCTGATGGAACCGATTTAAATAATCACGGAGTACCGTTATCCGCCATTTAACCGGGGTTAAAAAAATAAATTAAAAATTATATTTACATCTTGTAAGAGAAAAGAACTATTAAACAAAAGAAAAGAAAAACAATAAAAGATAGAATGATGGAGAGTAAGGAATATGCAAATCTGATATAATAGATGCTCTCCATCCTTTTGGGTTGCCTCCCAAGAAGCGCTTGGTTTATTGTCCTCAGCCTAACTTAGACCCATGCCATTATTATTCAACATACTTTGGCTCAAAAAGTGGAAACTCCTCCACATCTTGTATTGGAAAGTTCTCATAGTAAGGCTTCAATCTATGACCATTCACTTTGAATGCCTTATCTGTTTTTGGGCTTTGGATTTCAACTGCACCATGAGTAAATACATTAGTAATAACAAAAGGTCCAACCCAACGAGAACGTAACTTACCTGGATATAACTTAAGGCGTGAATGGAAGAGAAGAACTTTTTGTCCAACAACAAATTCTTTTCTTGATATCATCTTGTCATGGAATGCCTTAGTCTTTTCCTTGTAAATCCTAGAATTCTGATAGGCATCATTCCTTATCTCCTCTAATTCTTGTAGGTCAAGTTTTCTTTTCTTTCCTATCTCATCCATCTCCATGTTGCATTGTTTGATAGCCCAATATGATTTATGTTCCAATTCAACCGGAAGATGACAAGGCTTACCATAAACAAGTCGATAAGGAGACATACCAATGGGTGTCTTATATGCTGTCCTATAAGCCCAAAGTGCATCATCAAGTCGTGAACTCCAATCCTTCCTATTTGGATTAACTGTCTTTTCAAGGATGGACTTAACTTCTCGGTTTGACACTTCAGCTTGCCCACTAGTTTGAGGATGATATGAGGTGGAGACCTTGTGTGTGATGTTATACTTCCTCAAAAGTGCTTCTATAGTCCTATTGCAAAAGTGAGTACCTCTATCGCTGATTATGGCCTTTGGCGTTCCAAACCTAGCCAAGATGTTAGTCTTGACAAAATCTGAAACAACTTTAGAGTCATTAGTCCTAGTGGATTTTGCTTCCACCCACTTTGAAACATAATCAACGGCAAGTAAAATATAAAGATTACCAAAAGAAGGAGGAAAAGGTCCCATGAAATCCATGCCCCATACATCAAAAATTTCAACAATAAGTATTGGAGTTTGAGGCATTTGATTTCTAGCACCTAAGTTACCAGTTCTTTGGCAACGATCACATGACTTGCAAAAGAGGTATGCATCTTTGAATATGGTAGGCCAATAAAATCCAGAATCAAGAACTTTCATGGCTGTTCTTTTGGATCCAAAGTGTCCTCCACATGCATAAGAGTGACAAAAGGTGAGAATAGATTGAAATTCAGTTTCGAGTACACACCTTCTTATAATCTGATCGGAGCAATGCTTCCAAAGGTAAGGATCATCCCATATGTAGTATTTGGCATCACTCTTGATCTTATTTCTTTGAGCTTGTGTCAACTCTTGTGGCAACTTCTTGGTAACTAAGTAATTAACAATATCAGCATACCAAGGAGTTGTTGTTCTTATAAAAAGAAGTTGCTCATCCGGAAAGTTCTCATTCAAGGGTAGTGCATCATCTTCATGAACTAAACGGCTAAGATGGTCCGCAACCAGGTTGTCACTACCTCTCTTATCTTTTATCTCCAAATCAAACTCTTGTAAGAGAAGTATCCATCTAATCAACCTTGGTTTGGCCTCCTTTTTAGTGAGTAAGTACTTAAGGGCTGCATGGTCAGAAAATACAATTACTTTAGTACCAATTAAATAAGATCGAAATTTTTCTAAAGCAAATACAACAGCCAAAAGTTCTTTTTCAGTAGTGGAATAGTTCAATTGAGCATCATTAAGAGTTCTTGAGGCATAATAAATGGCATGTGAGGCTTTGCCAACCCGTTGGCCCAAAACAGCTCCAATGGCATAGTCACTAGCATCACACATGATTTCAAAAGGTATATTCCAATCTGGTGGTTGGATGATAGGAGCTGATGTCAAGAGTCCCTTCAATGTTTCAAATGCCTCTTTGCATTTATCATCAAAGTGGAAAACCACATCTTTTTGTAGTAGCTTGCAAAGAGGTAATGTGATCTTTGAGAAGTCTTTGATAAATCTCCTATAGAAACCTGCATGTCCAAGAAAAGAACGAACCTCTCTCACATTTGTGGGAGGTGGTAAAGAATGCATAATATCTATTTTAGACTTATCAACCTCTATCCCTCTAGAAGAAATAACATGGCCCAAAACTATTCCTTGTTCTACCATAAAGTGACATTTTTCCCAATTCAAAACAAGGTTAGTTTCCATGCATCTTTCAAGTACAAGTGTAAGGTTCTCTAGACATCTATCAAAAGAATCACCATAGACACTAAAATCATCCATAAACACTTCTATGATGTTCTCTACATAATCTGAAAATATGCTAACCATACACCTTTGGAATGTAGCTGGTGCATTACAAAGACCAAATGGCATACGCCGGTATGCAAAAGTACCAAATGGACATGTGAATGTTGTTTTCTCTTGGTCCTCCGGAGCAATGGCTATCTGATTATAACCTGAAAAACCATCAAGAAAACAATAATGAGAATGGCCAGCTAACCTTTCAAGCATTTGATCAATAAAAGGTAAAGGAAAGTGGTCTTTGCGAGTTGTGGAATTAAGTTTACGATAATCAATACAAACTCGCCATCCTGTTTGAATCCTAGTAGGAACAAGTTCATTCTCATTATTTGTTACCACCGTTACACCTGATTTCTTTGGAACCACTTGGACTGGGCTCACCCATTTGCTATCCGAGATAGGATAGATCACTCCAACATCTAGGAGCTTCAGTATCTCTTTTTTCACAACCTCCATCATAGGAGGGTTCAATCTCCTTTGTGCTTCTCTTGTTGGTTTAGACCCTTCCTCTAACAAAATCCGGTGCATGCACATGGATGGGCTTATTCCCTTGATATCGGCAATTGTCCAACCAATCGCTGTTTTATGCTCTCTAAGCACCCGTATAAGTCGCTCTTCTTGCAAAGGTGTGAGTTCTTTGGCAATGATGACAGGTAGTGTGTCCTTTTCCCCTAAGAACAAATATTTCAAGTGGTTCGGTAGTGGTTTCAACTCTAAAGTTGGTGCCTGCAAAATGGAAGGTAGAAGTTTCTCATTAGATAAAGGCAAATCAATAAATGAAACATCAAACCTTGCATCTTTAGGTTGCAGCGAGTGTAAAGATTCTAGTGCCCCTTCCACCTGGTCACTCAAGGCTAGTTTAGCATTCCCCATTCCGAGATGGTTGCTAAGGACTATTTCTACACTATCTTCACCATCTAGCTCATAAGCTTGCTGCACTAGTGAGTCAATTATATCAATATTAAAAACAGAATGCACATCACTAGGATATCTCATGGCCTCAAAAATGTTAAAGCGAATTATTTCACCATCAAATTCCATAGTTAAAGTGCCATCATGTACATCTATTTTAGTTCTTACTGTTTTCAAGAATGGTCTCCCTAATAGAATAGGTGTGGGATTAGAAGACATCTCATCTTCCATCTCAATAACATAAAAGTCAGCGGGAAAAACCAATTCATTAACCTGTACAAGAACGTCTTCTACCACTCCTCTTGGATAAGTGTTAGAACGGTCAGCAAGTTGTATTATAACACCGGTTTCCTCTAATGGTCCTAGATTCAATGAAGCATAAATTGAATATGGCATGACATTAATAGATGCCCCTAGATCTAGCATAGCACGCTCAAACCTGGTGTTGCCTATCTTACAAGGAATGGTAAACATACCTGGATCCTTGCATTTAGGTGGGAGTTTCTTTTGAAGAACAGCTGACACATTCTCCCCCACACTTACCTTTTCATTCCATTTCAACTTCCGTTTAGATGTGCACAACTCTTTTAGGAACTTGGCATATCTTGGCACTTGCTTGATAGCATCTAGTAAAGGAATGTTCACCTCTACTTTCCGGAAGGTTTCCAAAATTTCCTTCTCTTGCTCCTCCTTCTTGGACTTTGCTAACCTGTTAGGAAAAGGTGGAGGAGTTATATAGGAAGGAAATGATGGTTTAGGAATTACCTTTTTTAGTGGCTCGTTGGGATGTGAAGAGGATGCCATGGTATTGTTCTCCCCTTGAGCACTATCATTTTGTGGTGTCTCTAGCTGTTTCCCACTTCTTAAATTTATAGCATTGGCATTCTCTCTTGGATTCACTATGGTTTGGGAAGGTAATTTCCCAGAATCTCTTGCTTGCATTTGACTCATGGTTGTTGCCAATTGCCCTATTTGAGTCTCCAAATTTCGAATACTTGTCTTTGTTTCCTGTTGAAATTGAATTGTATTAGTAGAAAGAGCTTTAACAAGATCTTCAAGAGAAGTACCTGAATTTTGGGTGGGTGGTAGTTGTTGTCGGGTTTGGTATGGTTGTTGCACTCTTTGCTGAAAACCCGGTGGCCTGTGGTCAAATGGTGGAGGAATAGTTTGTGATTGGTTCCCTCCATAATTGAAGTTTGGATGATCCCTCCATCCTGGATTGTATGTGTTTGAGTAGGGATCATATTTCCTTGATTGGTTCTGAAATCCACCCATGGCATTCACATGTTCATTGGTATCCTCTTGAAGTGTTGGACACATATCAGTTTGGTGCCCTATGTTTGAACATATGCCACAAGCCTTTATTTGTTGTATTTTACCTACAGCCAATTGTTGAACAAGAGAAGTCAGTTTATCAAATTTTTGTTCAAGGGATGATATACTTACCTCATTAACTCTCTTGGGTTGTGGTGGTGGATCTTGTCTCATTGAGAACTGTTGAGAATTGGCTGCCATGTTGGAGATTAATGTTCTAGCAGCCCTGGGAGTCTTATCAACTAGAGCTCCCCCACTAGCGGCATCTATCATACTTCTCTCCATGGGCATGAGACCTTCATAGAAGTATTGGATGAGAAGTTGTTCACTTATTTGATGGTGTGGACATGATGCACAAAGTTTCTTGAACCTCTCCCAATATTCATATAAGGACTCTCCGTTGTATTGCCGAATCCCACATATCTCTTTCCTAATGTTGGCAGCCTTAGATGCTGGGAAATACCTTTCCAAGAATGCTTTCTTCAAATCATTCCATGTAGTGATGGTCCCGGATGGTAGATAGTAGAGCCATTCCTTTGCTGAATCAGCTAGAGAGAATGGGAAGGCTCTCAACTTAACTTGCTCTTCCGTGACCCCTGTTGGTCTCATGCTTGAGCAAACTACATGGAATTCCTTGAGGTGCTTATTTGGATCCTCTCCTGCAAAACCATGAAAAGTTGGGAGAAGATGAATCAAACCAGATTTTAATTCAAAAGCTACCTCAAGATTAGCATATTCAATGCATAATGGTTGTTGACCCAAGTCCGGAGCGGCTAGCTCCTTGAGAGTTCGGTTGTCAGCTGCTGCCATCTCTCCTTGCTCCTCTTGGATGTTTTGGATCAACTCCTCGATTGGTTGTTGGTGAGAAGTTATAAATTTCCGAATTTTCCTAAGTCGTAAGTCTTCTTCAGGAGCTTGGAACATTCACTAATAAAAAAATAAGAAAGTAAATAATTAGAACAGAAAATAAGAATAAACCAATAAACTAATAAACTAAAGAAAGCAATCCCCGGCAACGGCGCCAAAAATTTGATGCACCCTAAAGAGTGTATCTTATTTAACCTTGCACTAAAAAGATCAATTGTAAGTATAATGATTAGCAAGGGTCGAGTCCTCAGGGATTGGGTTTTAATCTATGAGTTATTAGTTTATAACTTACGTTGAAAGAAAACAATAAAAGAAAAGGGGTTTTTGAAGCCAGATTTAAACTAAAGTAAATAATAAGAATAAGATGCAAGGCGGTATAACCAGCCAATAAAAATATATATACTAAATTAGGCGGTATAACCTGCCAATAAAAATAAAACAAATTTAATATACAAATTAGGCGGTATAACCAGCCAATAAAAATAAATATACTTTTAAAAATGAGCAAACTAGAAAAGTAAGAAAACAAGTAAGTAAGAAGAATCAAATATGAAAAATATGGTTAAGGTTTCATTCTCCACCACTAGACATCATTAAGAATCAATTTCAGATCTATCAATATCAACCAACTATCAAAGTTAACAACCGTAGATAACAACAAGCTCTGTTATCCCAATCTTTCCTTAGTTTGTCGTTAAATAGAACAAGCTCTCTATTTAATCTCTAACCATCAAACAACCTAGAATAAGCTCTCTAAATTCAATTTAATGGCAGCTTTATGATGAGAAAGATAGGTTGATCTAAGCAACAAACACATAAGCTCGGATTGTTCAACTTAGGTTATGTTCCACTTTGCAATTATTGAAAACTTGACCATAATCATTAATCACAAATTGCCACTTATGAATAGGAAATCAAGACAATTACACGGATCAAGACTCCTAAACTAGCAATAGATAATTATCAAGATCTATCTAGTTGTACACCTAAACAAATCAAGACAACATCATGAACAATTCTTGTAGAAGAACATAAGCAACTTTGATAGAAAATTAATGATAGATAGAATCTGAAAATCAATCACAAAACATGTCTAGGGCTTTGAAATCACCCTTAACCAAATAGAAGTTTAGCCTAGCATAGGCATTATAAACATAAAATTAAATAGAATCTAAGAAGAAAATAAAAGAAAGAAAGAAGAAGAAGAATATTAATTATCCAACCTCTTGCCCTTTCTAAAGAAAAAGAAAACTAGAGAAAAGAAAGAAGAAGAAAACTTAGAGAATTTTATTACAAAGGCTAATATCCTACCAATGTACAATATGATCCCTTACAATCATCCAAGGCCCTCTATTTATACACATTTTGGAGGGCTAAATGACAAGAGACAAGCTTTACAAATTTCAAAGGTAGGTATAATAGGTGGGTGCATTTTTCTAACAATTTTCGTCATACATGACAATTTTGATCAGCCAACTTGATGGTCGATTTTGTCAATTTTGGAGGCCTTATCTGATCACATGGTCTTCTAGAAAAATGTTACCCTATCAGTTACGGATCCATAGCCGTTGGAATCAGCGCATTTGCTGATGTGGATAAGTAGATATGGGCAAAATACGAAAACAGGTCAGCACAGACGTCATTGCACATCAGCCAACTTGATGGTCGATTTCGCTAGGGAAAACGACTCCGTTTCAAGAAGTGTAAAACATGAAAAAGATAGATATGCCTCTTAGCTTTGCACGGCTACAAATTTCAGCCTTATTTCTTCAGTGAAACTCGAGATATAGCTGATATGGCAAAAGGTGTCGGAACTGGAACTGAACTGGATTTGCCCTTAATTCTAGTAATCTGAAATCACTCAAAGAAACTTGTGAAAAACACCAAAATACATAAAAATATAAAAGATCATAAACACAATTAGACTAAACAATAATAACTCGTATTTGACACAAAACAATAATAAAACATAACTAAAAACTATATAATTATACGAGTTATCAATTATGCCTGGAGGTTTTAAGAATGGTGCCCGTAGGTCTTAAAAATGGTCTTTGAAGAATTGTTGAAAATTAACCTGAAGATTTTGAGAAGATGCGAATGCTTTTTGATGCTGGTGCAAATTATTAACATGATACACATGCTTCATTTAGCACATGTAAATGTCCTGAATTGATGCAAATGTTTCTTGATGCAGATGCAAATGTCGGATAAAATGTAAATGCTTCGTGGTGTATATGCAAATGGCTTAGATTGATGCAAATGCTTATTGATGCCGATGCAGATGTTGAATAAGATGCAGATGCTTCTGAAAGATGCAAATGCAAATGATTCTCAAATAACATAATTACTTCTCAGAAGGATGCAAAGGTCAATAATGTGCAAATGCTTCTTTATGATGCAAATGCTAAAATTGGTGTTGACGCAACTACGTCAGGAAATGATGCAGATGTAAAGATTGGCATTATGCAAATGCTTTTAAATGATGCAAATGCAAGGATTTGACAACGTACAGAATGCTTCTACATGATGCAAATGCAAAGATCGGTAATGATGCAAACGCTTCATGAAAAGATGCAAATGCCCCTGATCGTTTTTCTAGATTTTAGCTTAGCCTTTCCAATCCATTTTTCCTTTTCAAATCAGAGTATGTCTTTAATTTATTTTGGCTATTCTCTTTGCCCCAACAGTTTTCAAACTTTCATCAACAGAGGTCTGAAACGGGTTCTATTTCTTCTTATCATATCTGGAAGTCAAGACCTATCCTAGCAGTTCTTTACCTTTGGGTTAGAAAAACCCTTGTCTCATGTCAACATCAAGAATGGGTGCTTAAAAAATATTTTTTTATTTGTTTTCTCATTTTGAAAACTTCTGAACAAAAATATTAACTCCATAATGTGTGATGTACAAATCTTTTGAAGACTGATAATCATTGTTAAAAACTTCTCTAAGTGTCAATCTGGGTTTTTCAATTTGAATTGGCAATGCTTGGTATAACAAGATTTTGGTTAATCAAAGGAAATTTCATAACAAAAATGTATGTCCCTTCTAGGCTCACAAATGGAACAGGTTTTATAAATCATGAATTCATTGAAAATCAAACAAATTCAACATTCTTTTAGTTTTTCATATCAAGGCATTTTGACAAGCATCAAGACTGGCTGGTATGTTTAAACCGGAAAGTGTAATCTTGGAAGGAAAAAGTCTCAGTTTTGAAGACAATCCTCCGAATGAAAGCTGATAATTTGGGAGGTTCAGAAATTCCTAGATGTTCCTCAATTACCACTTTTCCAAGATGACCTTCTCTTTTGTGGTATTGGTACTAACATAAATGGTATCGAAATTCCCATTTTACTCTAGATCGCCCATTTTTGGGTTTTCGCCCTAGAGTCCCATTCTTTCCATTTTTCTCTTTTTCATTTTTTCATTGTTTTA
This sequence comes from Fremontodendron californicum, assembly GCA_030761205.1. Classification (NCBI taxonomy): domain Eukaryota; kingdom Viridiplantae; phylum Streptophyta; class Magnoliopsida; order Malvales; family Malvaceae; genus Fremontodendron; species Fremontodendron californicum. The sequence continues at coordinate 11,614,893 of JAULJL010000037.1, forward strand.
CCATGCACTTGAGAATTCTAAATTCTTCTTAGTGAAATGATAATTCGATGAGATGGGATAAAATCCGAGGAAAACCCCTTCAAATTAAATATTCATGCTTGATCAAAATGGACTTTTAAAGCACGTAATGTAGGCCATGGTTTGGGGTTCAAAAAGAAAGGATAAATAGGCCTAAAATATGTGTTTGAGGGTAATCAGATCAAAGATCATATCTTGAAGAAAATTCTTTTTGAAGCGTTTGTCCCTTTTGGACTTCTTTTTCTTTTTACTTTTGCTCTTTTTCTTCTTTGCTTTTGGCTTTCATTTGCCATACTTTTTCACACATTTTTTCCTTCTTGGCTTCCATTTCACCATCTTTTCCTTTTCTTTTTGACAGAGTGAACCCATATTCATTCAACGCTCCATTTGCTTTGTATCTGTCTTTGAGCCAGGACTCATTCCTCCATGATCTTTAAAAAAGATCTTTCCTCGCATTTGCCCCTTAGTGTCGAGGGTGATCCTTGATCAAGGTTCAAAGAAGAAAGAATTCTTTTGGCTCAAGATGGGTGACTATGGATAATTTTCTTTTTTTAAAAAGGAATATGAAAGATGGCCATTCATCATATCAAGCAAAAATATTCTCATTGAAAAGCAATCCGCAGGGGAAATAGATAATCAAAATTTCATTTTGTACTTTGGAATCGTCTGAATTCTCATATGCATGATATCACAATTTTTCTTCTTTTTTTGCTGTTTTTTTTATCGCATGCCCTAATGATTCATGCGTTAGTCCATCCTTATTCACCATGTATCCATCATTTCCACATATGATGCCCCAATTTGATTAACCATGAGAGTTTGTATCAACAAGGAACATAGCGAGTCTAAGTCTATTTTGAAAAGGATGAGTTTCAAATCTGAGTTCTTTGAAGAGACAAAAAAAATATGACCTAAAAAATGGGTTTCCTTTGGGACATGGGATAATCTAGTTTAATCATTGTGCCCCAGGGTGTCAATCATGAAGTGATGTTTGGGCAATTAGTGTTTTGTGGTTGTTGAAAATGACATGAATGGTTTTGGCACAACCTTGACACACACCAAATTACCATGATCTAAATTCTTGAAAGAAAGTCTCATTTGTTTGAATTTCAAGGAGTTCGAAAAAAATTTCGAAAAGTTCGTTCCTTTGTTCATAACCTAGACTAGGATCTACATCTTTGCTTATTCTATGATAACGATGGTTTTATGAAGTTCAATAATTCATATTCCATGAAGCATTAGGTCTTTCAAGTGTTCTTTATTCAAGGGGTTTACGCCTGGGAAAGCCTTAAAAGAGAGGGGAGAAGGTATTGGGTCATTTGTGATCATCAATATTCTTGAGACTATTCATTACTAAAACCTCCTTAATGCTTGTTTTTGCAAATTCAGGTTATTGTTAAAACACAACAAAAACAAAGCATTTAAAAATCAAAATTCATTTAATGAATGTCGACATTAGACAAGTGTTTTCATCATAAAGTCTGAAACTACATGCATGAAAATGCTCCTATTGACATCCTTCAAAGGCAGTAGTTCTCCCCATAAAACCTGAAAGAAACTGATTTAAGGCAGTGCGGACTTCCACTGATTGATAAGCTCCGGTGTCAAAATACCATCACGAATAAGACTTTCAATCCTTTCCTTCAGTTGTCTGCATTTTTCAGTTGAATGCCCAACTACCCCCAGGTGATAATCACACTTGCTGTTAGGGTCATAACTCCTCGCTGATGGATTTGGAGCTATTTTCAAAGGTATCAGGGTAAGGTACTGATTCTTTATTAGTAATGGCAGCAGGTCAAGGATGGAGATTGGAATTCTTTCTTGGTTTTCCCGTGATCGTTTTCTGGAAGTAGGCCTTGTTGCAAGGGCTGGTATAGGATTAGGTGTTTGGGTTGCTAGGTAAGGATAAAGGCTTGGAGATACCTTAGTAGGGTAACACGATCGGTATGAGGGAAACTGGGGATATGGGACAAAATCTCCCATAGCTTGGACATCTTCCTCTTTCTTTCTAGGTGTCTTATTTCTCTCGGCATTAGATGTTCCTTCTCTTTCAAGTTTCCCATTCTTGATAGCATTCTCAATCATCTCCCACTGAGATTACTATATCCGCAAAATTCTTTGAGGCAATGCCGACGAGTCTATCATAGTACGAGGCCTGCAGTGTATTCACAAAAAGGACGGTGATTTCCTTTTGTGTCAAAGGTGGTTGTACTTGGGTAGACATGTTCCTCCACCTCTGAGCATACTCTTTGAAGCTCTCAGTAGCTCTTTTCTCCATATTTTGCAAACTGAGTCGATCAGGTGTCCTATCGGTCATATGCTTGTACTGATTTAGAAAAGCCCTAGCCAAATCATTCCAAGAGCGAATTTGATCCTTGTTCAACTGACTATACCACCTAATTGTGGACCCGCTGAGGCTATCCTGAAAGTAATGAATGAGAAGCTTATCATTATCTATATGACTTGTCATCTTTCGGCAGAACATAGTGATGTGGGCTGACGGATCAGTCGTCCCGTCATATTTCACAAAGTCAGGGACCTTGAATTTAGAAGGGATGACTAAATCGAAGACCAAGCATCGTTCTTTCGCCTCCACACTCCCGTATACGTTTGTATTTTCTACTGCCCAGAGCTTTTCATCTAGCAACTGATATTTCCCTTGGGAATCTGCCAGCTCTACCTTATTAACCATTTTCAACTTTGCCTGTTCAGCTGGATCATCTGAATTTAAGACATTGACGGGGTTAACTGTGTTCTGGGCATCCATCATTACTACCTCATTCTGACCCTTTCGTGCCTCTAACCCTTCTCTGGCGGCCAGGTTTTCAGTGTATCCCTTGATTACGGTGGACATTAGCTCCATCAATTTAATCATCTGATCTTTAGATTCTGCTTGAGACTTTACCAGCTGTTCTCGCAATTCTTCCTGTACCCTCTCCATTCTTTCCATTCGGGCAACTTGTTCATTCTCTATAACACTAGCCTGTATTAAAAGGGTACTCAGTACTTCTTATACCTCTGATTTGAAATAGAAATTCTTTCAAAAACTCTTAAAGCCAAGCCAACTTCTGTTTTATTCCCCCAAAGTGCGTGTCATGATGAAGGAGTCATGAATGCAATTTGATGCACGTGAAGCCTAAACAATATGATGTATGGACATGTACAGTGGAAACATGCTGACCATGTATGTAATAAATGCAACCACGATGCCAACATGTTGCAAGCAAAGAATAAACAAATCAACACATGGATATATGCAATGACTGATCATGTACATTTTAGCGTATTTCCCAATGAATGATCATATACACTATGAATGCGACACGATGTCAACTATGATACATGCAAACAATGAATGATTGATATAGAGTATATACAAAGAAAATCATGCTGACCATGTGTGTCATGAATGCATCCTAATGTTAATATGACAGATTATGCATGAGCATATATAGAGAAATCATGCTGACTATGTTTGTCATGAATACAACCCAAAGTCAACATGATATATGTAAAGAATAAGCAAATTAATGCATGGATATATACAGAAAAATCATGCTGATTATGAATGCATGAATGCAACCTGATGCTAACATGATACATGTATGAATGTATGGTATGACAAATAATTGATCGGATGCAAAATGCAAAGGGGAAGATATCACGGAGGAAATAGGAATCGGAGGAACTTAATCATCAACATCTCATAAATTTGAAGCATAGTCAATTCATTCCCATATCAACGTTCACAATGGTATAAACCATGTTTACAAAATCTGAGCAGTAGTTAAAACTGTCTTTACAAGTATTTTATTCTTCCTATCATCCTAAGGCTATAAGAGCCGGCTACTGAAAAAGTGAAATCCTATTACATCATATAAGACTGAAGTCTTTCCACCTCAATGCCGTAAATCTCCCAATCCTAATGATGCTTTCCCAGCCCTCTATTAATCAGTGTCGTTGGATCCAACCACTTGGCATCTATAAGAGATTGCACTTTTTTTTAAGGCTATACAGTCTTCATTGCTATGGCCAACAATTCCACAGTGATAATCACATCTTGCATTTGGATTATACTACTTTGGATATGGTGGTAACAGGGGTTTCAATGGGACACATGCAACCATGTGATTTTGGATCAGTATAGGGAGAAGCTCTCGATAGCTGATTGGAAAGGGATCAAAATGCCTTTGGGTCTTATCCTGGGGTTGTTTCTTAGTCACACATGGCGTAGGAGTTGGGGCACTTGCGTGGTGGTACTAAGGTCCGAACCAGAGTGTTTACATGGAGACGTGGCGGAACAGCATGGTAAGGGTATGGATTTGGACACAAGGCCTTTGGAGGTTGTACATAGCTCGAGGTTCCTATCCCAGATGCTGGATAAGGTGATTGATGAGGGAAGCAATATGAACTGCCAATTGGTGGTAACAGAGTGGGTTTCATGGGTCCCGTAGTGATCATCCCAATGGACGATTGGACCATAGTAGGGTGGGGATACTGGTTTGGACCTAGAACAGTTTGTAGGTATGGTACAGGATCCGAGGTTTCTATCTTTGGTATCAGGCTCTCAGGTTTAATCATTTTCACGATTTTGTCCATAATTTCATCAGGATTGCAACCTTTGTGGCATTGACAAGTATAGGATCCAACAAGGATTGTGTGTTCTGGTCCTAATGGTTTTGGTTGATCTGAAGGCGATGCAGAGCCTTGAGAAAGTTCCCCCTTACTTTTACCCATATCCTCAAACATTTTCAGCAATTTGACCAGTTGTTCCTTCAACTCCCGAAGTTCATGTCCAAATTCCTCTTGATTTCGTTCCAGAGCACCTAATCGTTCCTCCGATACTTTCCTCATATCTCAAACCCCATTCATGCAAATGAAAAATGTCATGAGATTAAGAATACAATTATGAATATACATGCTCTATTCCTATGTGCATGAATATACTGATGATTAATGCATGAACATATACAGAGAAATTATGATGACTATGTATGCTATGGATGCATTCTAATGCCAACATGATGCATTAAAAAATGAATAAATTAATGCACAGGTATATACAAATAATGACTATACATGTCATAAACGTATTCTACAATGAATGACCATGCATGCTATGATGTCAAAATGATATATGCGAAGAATAAATGAATTAATACAAAGGTAGGAACAAAGAATAACCATTTATATCACAAACGTATTCTACAATGAATAACCATGCATGTTAGGACTGTGACATGATGTCAAAATGATACAAATAAATTAACCAATGATTACACGAAATTGGTGGGACCTAAATCTTGATTATTCAAGAATCTCCTTATGCAAGATTTGCCTCCGAACTTGATCTATGATTTTTTTGAAACATGTTTTCTCTATAAAAGCCAAACATATTATTTTCAAAAGAATTTTGGAGTAGTGAATCTTACTATGGTACAATATGCAAATGTTCATGTGACACTATCGGTTTATAGAAACCATCAAATAAGATTATTATCACCATCCATTTATTGCAAAAAACGAGATCAATAATACAACCAAAATGTACATGCTCTATTCACACATACATGAAATGTGCAAAATGCAAAAATGTTTATAAAAAAAATGTATTTTTAAATTCAAAAAAGATAATGAAAACTTGCCCCAACCATATCTACTTATACAGGTATCACAGTGCCTTTAGGGCGGCTTATCACATTTATTACGGGCGATGTACGTACATCGTTGCCCGATCTACCACACTTCTTCAGAGTGTAAAATAGGTAACAAAAGGTTTAGAAATGTCCCTCCATGTGTTCCTATCTTCGGTATATCTAACGGAAATCCGGCATGGCTTCGCCTAGGTTCACTATATGAGAGTGAATTGGTTCTAAAGGCCCCGAATTGCTCCTCACTGTCGCCGGTGAAGGCTAGTAAGGCACCCCGATAAAAGCGGGTTCAATTCATTAGAGTCTATTTCCCTAGCCCATGCGGATTGTTAATCACGAAGGCTTAGGTAATTTAGTACTCCGGAAGTGTTTCACTAGCCCATGCGGATTGTTAATCACGAAGGCTTAGTTACTTTGCTCTCACCTAAAAGGACGAAACCCAGATATAGGGCTCAAGATATGCAAATGCACGTGTGGTGTGTGTGGAGGAACAACAAACCTTTCACCACCTATTCTACAAACCTTATTCTAAATGCCCTAGCAATTTAAAAAAAAATTAATAATAGTGTAACGCATTAACCGACAAGCAATTATAATATACAACCTTAAATAACTAGAGAACAATACTAAAATGCATGCACATGAGTATGAACATATTTAAAAATATTTTATTATTTTCAAAATTCTCCTTATTAAAAAGATGTGGGAATTGAAATTAAATACCAATTAAACCCACAAATCAAGACTTTGATAACACACGACTAATTCTAGGTCTGAATCTCTAATCGTCCCTAATGGAGTCGCCAAGATGTCGCAACCTAAAAAATAACAAGTCTCATCGCAAGACTTTATTATTCGTTAAGCGTGACATTAAAAAAACCCGAGGAAAAGTAGACTTAATTCCTCTAGAAAAATGAAGGTTTTGAAAATGACCATAAAAAAGACATGGAGTTGCCACCAATCTTTTTTAGCTAGGTGTGATCGGCCACCTATTAAAACTGGTTTTTATAAAATATTTTAAAATTAATTAAAATATTTTTAAAACCAATTTCAAGTCTGCGTTTTAAACCAGAGAAATCAAAGAAACGGGTTCGGGACTCGGTGCGGGGAAGGATTAGCACCCCCACAATGCCCGTATAAAACGGTACCTTATTAATCGTGTGTTATCTCAAGTCTCGGTAAAAGTTGGTTTTAAATTTAGTATTTCAAGTTAATTCCCAATTTAAAGAAAAATAATTCCATTTTTAATTGAAAACAATCCAGAATTTATAAATTCAAAAATTTCCTATATTCCCCAACAAACGTGACAAAATATAGAAATTTTTATTAATTTGGAAAACTTTTCGAATCATTTTCATTTTAAATAAGATATTCCATTATTAATGATAATTGATGATATCCTCCCCAGCAAACCCGGCAGAGAACTCATGAATTATTTTAACTCTGGAATATCTTTATTTTATTGAAAATTATTACCTTTTTCGAAAACATTTAAAAGAAATGAATATGTATATGCATGACATAAATAAAATGACATAGCAAAATCTAAATAATATAATGCAACATAAATGATATGATATAATTTAAATGTCTTAGCATATTCTAAATGAAATGAAATATCCTAAGTTATATGATATATTCTAAATAAAATGAAATATCTTAAGTCACATGATATATTCTAAATGAAATGAAATATCCTAAGTCACATGATATATTCTAAATGAAATGACATGACCTAGGTAACATAATATATTCTATATGAAATGAAATAATTTTAATGACATGGTAAATATGAATGATATGGCATATAATTTAAATGACATGGAATATAAAATAATGCTATCATATGATATGCATAAAAATGAAAATAATAATGCATGAACATAGTATATGCTAAATAATATGACAAAAAATAACTAAATAAAAAGCATGGGATATCATGAAATATTCAAAACCATATAATAAACAATATAACATCAAAAAAACTATATAAATCAAAATAATAACAATACCATAGGAATTATCATAGCAAAAATCACATATTATATAAAATGCATGAATATGGAAAATGCAATGCATGAAAATGTATTTTTTCCTTTAATTAAGGAAATCCGTATATCTAAAAAGATATCCGACTACCTTAGGAAAATATATCAAATTAAATATTCTAAAACCAAAATACTTTGTGATTGTTTGAAAACAATTTTGAAAAGCTTAGATTAAAAGTAAAAACTTGGCTAAACCCTTTTTTAAATGGCTCTAATTTCCTAAGTTTAAAATCCCGGGTTTGACCACCCTTAACCCGAGACTTAAAAAATCATTTTTAGAGTTTAAAAAGGCTTAGAAACTACCCTAAGTCAGTAGCTAAACTTCCTAATCAACCCCCTCTAAGTAACTTAACCAAAACAGAAAATGATTTTCCTTCAAATTCAATTCTGACTCCACTGTCCAGTTTTAAGCCACGATTTTTTTACCCTATTTTTAAAAATTCTAAAAAATCTAAAACAAATATTGGAGACTTAGGACATGTAAAACTACACGAAAAAAAAAATCAGCATAATTTTCTGATTAAATATGAACGCCTAGAAAAATAGGAAAAGTACGAGTACTGGTGAAAAAACTGTTTTGCCAAAACACATTTTTTTGCCTTTGATAAAATCATTTAAAAATCAAAGTAAAAATATTTATGACTCACAAACAGTAGCTAGGACTTTTGAAAAGTTAGAAAAAAATTGGCTAAAGTAAAAAAATCACAAAGGTAGAATAATTAATTTGACAACTTTTTAATTTTCCATAAGTATACTCAAGAGAGCATGACTTTGAACCACTAATTGGCCTAAGTCATTAATCAAGTGGCATGGACATGAAATGCACGAAAAATACAGCAAATATGATGCATGAAATGCATGAGTTTAAACCTAAATGTCATGAAAAATGCATGGCATCAATAAAATGACCTAGACCTAAATGAACTTGCATGGCATTTAATGCAACCTAGGTCTAAAATGCATGGACATGCATGGCAAAATAAATCAAACCTAACATCTAAAATATGCATGGCAATAACACAAACACAAGGCATGCTTAAATCAAATACTCAATCAAATGTCATGAAAATGCAAACCTATCATCTAACATAGCAAAAATGCACACACAAAGCAAAATAACATGAAGTGGCCGAATGTCTCAAGCTCCAAACAAGCATGGAATTTTCACAAATACTTGATATACTTAAACCAAATACTTAATCAAATGTCATGTAAATGCAAACCTATCAACTAACATAGCAAAAATGCACACACAAAGCAAAATATATGAAGTGACCGAATGGCCTCAAGTTCCAAGTGAGCTTGGCATTTTCACAAACACTTGATATACTAACATACTCAACTAAAATATAACACTCAAATCATGCAAATATAAAGTAGAGGTATTAAAACTAACAAACATTTTCACAAACACATGGATTACAAAATATAAAACATAAACAAATTTAAACATTTTGAAAACAGAAAATTAAAAATGCAAGAACATGATAATAAACTCATAAATGGCAATAAACAAGCAACCAAATTAAAACAAGCTTCAAGTATATGTAGTAGAAGAAGATTTAAAGCATCAAGACTAAAAAAAATAACAAAAATAACATGACAAATCAAAGCAAAACAGAAGAACAAAAAACATGGGCCATTCGGCCAAGACATGAAATCAAGAGAAAAAATAAAATGCAAGAACTTTTTTAAGAAAAGATGAAGAAAGAACTTAAAAAGAACATTAAAAAAAAAAAAAAAACTTATTTAAAAAGTAAAATCAAAAGAAAACTCACCAAAATAATAATCAAAACAGCAAAAACAAGAATGGAAAATCAAGAAAGTGCAAGAGTTGGTGCTAAAAGCAACCTTTAGAAGCTATCTTTCAAGCTTTTTCTCTTCAAACTTTCTTTTCTTTTCTAAACTTTTCTTTTTTCTTTGCAACAATGGAGAGAAAACTCAGCCAAACAAGAGAGAATATGAAAAAATGAGAGTGCTGAAAATGAAAGAGAACCCTTCCCTTTAGGATGGCCGAAACCTCTCTCTCTCATGACTAGAATGTTGTCATTTTTACTCCAACTAATTTCCATCCAAGAGCCATTAATCCAAGATGTTTAAAACATGAAATTATCACCCTTAGATTAGGCCATCAGCTGTCCATAATTACAGCTGTTCAAGAATTATGTTGACACTCTCCCTCTTCATGCATTGGCCCATGTGGCTTATTTGCAAAGGCTTGATCAAAAATCACTAACTAACTTTTCATTTTTGGCCTTTTGATTGAAAAATCAGAAAATCCTTCCCATCTATGGGCCTTGGCGGGCCAGCACTCCTTCCTCCAACCCAAGTCTGACTTTTTTGACAGGCAAGAGAAGCCCTTTTCGGTTTCTTGAGTAAAATGACCTTTTTGCCCCTCGGATGCAAATAAATGGCAAACGGACTCCAAATTTTAAATTTTATTTTTTCAATACTTTCAAAATATAAAAAATTGAATTCTGGAAGTTTTCAAAATTTTTCGAGTCCGTTTTCTATTTATTTGGATTTTTCTTCCAAAATTGCCCTTTTATGCCCCCACATTTTACCCCTTTTTAAACGAGCTCCAAATCAAGATTTATTTTTTAAACAATATCTTCTAAATAATTTAAAAGTGTGATCTGGAAGTTTTCATAATTTTTTGAACTCATTTGGTATTTTTTCGGGATTTATCTGCTTGAATTACTGCATAGGAGGCCCGGGATTTGTCCATTTTGCAAACGAACTCCGAATCAAGATTTTCTTTCTCCAATATCTTCAAAATAATTTAAAAATGATATTTGCAAAATTTCAGAATTTTTGGGGTCCATTTGCTATTTTTTCAGGATTTATCTTCTTGAATTACTATATAGGAGACCCGAGATTTGGTCATTTTGCAAACGAACTCCGAATCAAGATTTTCTTTCGCCAATCTCTTTCAAATAATTTAAAAATGAGATTTGCAAATTTTCAAAAGATTTGGAGTTCATTTGCTATTTTCCCCAAATTTTCCAATTTTGCCCTTTTGCCTCCGAAACCCGGTTTTGCTAAAAAAAAGTCCGATTTTCAGATTTTCTTCAAACTGAGCCTTGGGCTATCCTTTTTTAATCATTACTCATCCATTGGGGGATTTGGTCTTACCAAGTCGGGTCATTTCTGTAATTCTTCCCAATTTCACTAAAATCCACCAAAAACCCTAATTCTCGGTTTTCTCCCGGATTGACTTTTCTTTCAGTTTTTCTTTCAAGTGGTTTCTCCATTACCCGTGTCAGTGCTTATATTTCATTTGGAACCTTCAATTTTGACCAATTCGGTCGTTTAAGTAATTTTCCCCAAATTTTCCGGGTTTGGGTTTCCTTTTTACTGAATCTCCATAACCCAACTTTCGAACTCCATATCTTTTGATTTAGACCTCGGATTATCAAAATTTATTTTTCCATTTTTCAATTGAACTTCAAATCTTGATTTTGAAAGTGGGTTGACTTTTTCAGTAGTTGACTTTTTGAGGTTGACATTTTCGAGGTTGACTTTTTTCGGAGTTGACTTTTTTTGAGTTTGACTTTTTTATGCTCGCCCTCTTAAACTAAGTCTTAGAGTACCACCTGCATGATGAAAAAAAGTCTTTTTACATTCTAAAACATCAATTAAGGAAGAAAACATACCTGTTTTAGTAGTCTGGACAAAATTAGGTGTCTACAGTCTCATCCATACTTTGGTTTTTCTTTTAAGAACTGGCTTTATCTACCTCTTTCTCTCCTTTTAAACTCCTAATAATTTCCATCATCGCATTTAATTGCTCTCTAATTTCCACTTGAGCCTATTCCATTCTATCTATCTTTAAAGCTTGTTCTTCGGCAATTACTCTAGTTTGTGATCGGGTGTTGCAGGAATGCCCCAGGATCTTTGATTGTTTGAGTTATCCTTGAACCTTTCATTATCACAATTTTTTAAAAATTTAAGTCCCATATTTTCATGAAATGCACATGCATGTATGCATGCATGATGAATATGCAAGGAAGTACTTAAATGATGCGAATGCATGCAAATAAACGAAAGCATAAAGTTAATTCAAATGACAATCCCAAAAAAAATTAACAAAGTTTAATACTAGCATTATGACAAGTGTACATGATAAAGGCATGAGCATTATAAAAAATATGATAAAAATATTTAAATGATGCAAATGCATGAAGTTATTTCAAATGATATACACAAGGATTTTACAAAACTCAATACAAGAAAATTAAGTACAAATTACATCGAAGAAAAACACAAGTGATATTCACAAAAATTTTAACAAGAAAATGTGAAAAGAAAATAAATTATACAAGAACATTCCTTCGTGTGTCCTATTTCGAGTAATTCTCTATACAAAGTTGACATGGCTCTATCTAAGGTTGGTCACTTAAATGTTGTCTATATGCTGAGTTCAGAATACTTGACCAAGCTAAAAAGATCTCCAAATTGTTCCTTTACTTCATCCATGGAGGATGAGTAAGGCACCTCAATCCTAGCCCATCACAGGCTCCAACTGAAAATGGTTCAATTTGGGTGAGAGTATTTCCCAAAGCCGCTGCGGAGGTTATCACCTCACGAAAGCTTTGGTACTTTACTCTCTGAGGGTGTTTTGCTAGCCATGGAGGAGGTTATCACCTCACGAGGGCATAGATACTTTACCCCCTCCTAAAAGAGACGAGCCCAGGTATAGGGCTTATGATATGCATCGTGTATTGTGTGCAAAGGAACATAACAAACCTTTTTTTCCCACCAATGTACAAAAAAAAAAAAAAAAAAAAAAAGAGCTGGTAGCACAATAACAAAATCAAAATTAAAATGAAGATAAAGATAAAAAGTAAGCATTTTTTAAGACCAATTATTAAGACCTAAGGTATCACAAGACTAATCTATGGCTCGACTCTCTAAGTCCCCAGTGGAGTCGCCAAGCTGTCATAACGTGCCAAATACGAATTCAGCATGCTAGACGCAAATAATGGAGTCGTCACTAATCATCTTACTAGGTGTGATTAGTCACTTATACGAATCTATCCTTTTTAAAGTAATCCTAAGCTTGACTAAGGCACCCTAAAAAGAATAGGTTTTGGTCTACTTATCAGAACTAGGTTTGGGAGTTTGGTTACGTGTGGCGAAGGATTAGCACCCCCATAACGTCTATCCTAAAGATAGTACCTAATTAGTCTTGTGATCCTAAAAAGTCTTAACTAGATGGTCTTATCTATCTAAACTTCATTTTAATTTGTTTAAGTTAAAATATCAAAAATAATTTTGTAGGTCTCTCTTCCATCAATCTGGAGGAATTTGCTAAAAAAAATTTCTCACCTCGAGAGTATTCAAAAGAAATCATTCTTTCCCCTAAAGAGGCTCCGTCGTCGGAAAGTTAAGTTTTATGAAAGTCACTTAAACCTAAACCTAATCTTCAAAATTAATGCACATCGAAATCTCAAATTTTATTCACGTTTGTTCAAAAAACAAATCTTGACCTCAATATCGAAAATTATCTCTCAAAAACCCTTCCATCAATCTGAAGAATTTTTAAGAGAGTTTTCTCACCTATAAATTTCTCAGAAGTCCACCATTCATGACTCCCTTGAATTTCATCCTCGAAAAAGATCTTAATTTATTCCTTTAATTTAATTAAGCACCAATTATGACTTAGAAAAGATCATTGAAAATTAATTATTTCAAAAAAAAAATGACCTTTTTGGTATCAAAAATTATTCCTTAAAAATCATTTCATCAATCTGGAGAATTTTTAAGAGAATTTTCTCACCTAAAAATTTCTCGGAAGTCAACCATTCGTGACCCCCTCGAATTTCATCATTGGAAAAAGATCTCAATTTATTCTTTTAATTTAATTAATTTCCAGTTATATAACAAACTATATTAATAGAAACAAAAATTTTAATTAACTTAATTACAATTATCTGAAAAAAATAAACAAATAATTAATAGATAAATAATATATATATATACAATTTTTTTTTTTTAAAAAAAAAAAAGATCAAGTAACTCAAATTAATCCTTAAAAATATCCCTGCAACAATCAAAATAAAATTAGTCCAAAATTCAATAAATAAATAAAAATTAATAATGCAATTAAAAAAAATTGAAAAAGAAAAGCAAAACAGCTACAAACGGGTCAGGTCCGCGAGCAGGTCGCGCGCGGGTCCACGTGACCCGACCTGGCTATAGCTATAAGAGTTAATTTTTTTTTTTTTTAGCTCAGTTTTTTCCCCTTTAAAAAAAAATAAAAAATTCTTCCTTCTTCTCTGATCTCTCTCTTATCCCTCAAGAACACTATCGTCGTGTTCTTTCTTTACCCAGAAGCCATCGCGCCCACCACCGCTGCCTGAAAATTCACCCCAAAAAAAAATCCAAATCTTACTCTCGATTCCTCTACTCAAAAATCACCTTGGTTTTGTCAAAATTACCTCCGAAAATCCTAAATCTAAATTCTAATCTCGCGGCTTCTACTTTCCCGATCTCCTTCGACAATCGTCGAATGACCTCCAAACTCCATCCGAATACTCCTCTAGTTATTCCCTAGATATCCACCATTCCAATTTTCAAAACAACTTCTCAAACCCCACAATCCTAAAAATTTCGAAGCAAACCCTCAAAAAAATATTTTCTCTCTATTTTTGCTACTATTTTTCTCCGATTGTTTGCTCTTCTTTCTATTGATGATTGAGCTCGTTTATATAGGAAAACTATCGAGAGAGTCCTAATGTACTTGTGTTTGGAGTTCTAATCCTAATCTAGATAAAAATCCTTTTTTCACAATTATCCCAAATTTCTAAGCTTAATACTAATCCAGAGAGCAATTCAGATTTGATCCAAACTTTTTTTTTTCTTTTTCCTTTTTTTCGATTTTTCCTTTTTTTTTTTTGGTTTTCTGATTTTTCTTCTTTTTTTTGTTTTTATTTAATTTCAAAAATAAGATTAAAAATTAAAAATTAAGATTAAGATTAAAATTGAAATTAAAATTGAAATTGAAATTAACCTGGACAAAAAACGGGTGTCTACAGACTCGTGACACTAACTCAGTCACTCCCATTATATTAGTATAGATTCAAAATAAATCATAATAAATATATAAAATAAAAGATAAAATTATCATTTAATATCAAATTTTAAATATTTAAATTATTTTTTCAATTTATTCACACAATTAATTAAAAAAATTACCTAATTATGCATTTTTTTATGGTTACATAATTTCTTTTTGTTTCATCTATTTTTCTCACATTTTTAAATTTTTAATTTTTTTTTTCATCTATATAATAGATGTGACATAATCTAACAGGAAAAATGTAACGAAAGATTGCAACATGTGTTTCATTTATTTACCATTTGTGGCAAGAATATTAAAGAGATAATTATAAATTTAATCCTAAAACATAGTTTTTTTTTTTCATTTTAGTCTTAAAACTTTCACTTGTAAACTTTGAGTCTTAAAATTATCTAGTGTATTAAAGTTTAGTCCTTCCGTCACTCTTCAAACCGAAACATTAATGGAAAGCTTACCTAACATTTAACAACAACAAAAAGTCCTTCCGTCACTCTTCAAACCAAAACATTAATGGAAAGCTTACCTAGCATTTAACAAAAAAAAAAATTGAGTCTTTCGTGGCATTTCACTGTTTGGGCGGGAATTTTACTGTCATTTCTTCTTGTTTTTCGTGTGAACCCTAAAAATTGAAAAATTAATTAAAATAGTAAAATAATATAATATATAAAATAGAATAAATTATTCTCAAAGACTTAAAAGATAAACAAAACTATCAAGAGTTAAATTATAATAAAAATATATAATAAAAAAAATAACAAAATGATCCATCTGTTATACAATTTTTATCAAATTTCGCTTTTGCAACAAAAGAATTTTAATATTAAACAAAAAACTCAAACAAAAATCGTAATATCATAATTTCTAATCTGATCAAACTGTCATTACACAAAATATAACCAAAAACCCATATCATAGTAACATAACTTATTCTTTAAATACAACACCAGTTGAAGAAAAAAAAAAAAAAAAAACAGAAAACATTATTTTTTGCATCTCACCGACCTTTCCCCTTCTTTTTAGAATATCCCTTTATTGATACCCCAAGTCATTAGAGTTGTTGTCAACATTTGTGCACTTCTTAGTAGTTAATTGGTCCTACATATATAACTTAAGGATATTAGTTATTAACCATAATACTCATCATTACTGATTTTAAAAATTAGTACGTAATAGATTAACTAATTTAAGGTTACCTTAAACTGTTTTAATGTCAAGTGAATGTGGTTTGAGATCGTGCAAATGATGGGTTTGATCTGTCAATTGGTGTTGACTTACGATCTCTAGAGGCGAACAAAGTTCGAATTTTATTGAAGTCGTCATTTTGGGGAGGGCTTTAATCTTAATGCTTGACCTGAAATTGCATGAGCATTTGTCACATAATTTTTTTCATTAAAAAAAAAAAAAAAAATTTGAGTGCTGCATTATAAAGAATAATCCTAAGAAATGCATAAATTAAATAAGATCATTACACTTGCATTGAAAACCAGACTCCCATCATTAAGATCAGTGTATATTCATCTCAGTTCCACGCACTTCTTTTTTTAGATTAAAAACGTGTTTCGACTTAAATTATATGAAACGCGGATAGATTTGATTCATGAAATGAGAATCAAAATGTAGATCACTACTAATTATTAAAAATATGGTTCGTTAGGGGTAATTTTTTTAGTTCATTTAGAGGAAAATCAAGTAAATATGAATTTTTTTGAAATATATGTGCATATTTGTATGTATGTAATTTATACCATTCAATTTAATTAAAATTAAATGGTCTTTCAAAATCCAAACACCAATTAGGAGATAGATCTTTCAAAAAAAAAAAAAAAAAACTAATGTTAATAGGTATGGTTATATGACACCACAACCCTCCATAGTTAAGCATTTTAATTAACTCTTTAAAAAAATTTTAAAAATAAGCCTTGACTGCGTGAAAGTAAAAAGGGATCACAAGATTATCCGAATTGGATCGCTACCGATCCATGATTGGGATCGGACAATTCAATTCGGAATCGTTAACGATTATGGTAACATAGTTTTCAACCCATTAGCTAACTCCAAACCAAACACCCTAAAAAATAATTTACCATTAATATCTTGATATATAACTTATTCACAAGTCATATCCAATATTTTAAAACAAGAGTCTATTAATATTTACAACTCACTCATATTACCATCCACTCATGTAAATAATGTTCCTATGATTAACAAATACCCCACCATGAAAAATAGATATAATAACATCCATTTACACTGCATGCATAATCAAAGATCAACAAGTTTCAATATATTTTTTAAAAAGACAATGCTAAATCTTGAATTAAAATTTAAATTATAATCACTACTAAGTCACCAAATCTGAAGCAAACTAATACTACCCAGAAAAATAATACAAACATCGCTAAATGCCAAAGGAAAATTCATAAATTAAAGTTAAAAGCTACATATACCCATTAAAATAATAGAAAATTTAAAATTTTAAGCAAACTAAAACTACCTGGAAAAATAATACAAATAACTCTAAATGCCTTATCTAGCTAAATCTCAATGCAGCTTCTTCACATTTATCTCTTGAATTTTTCTTAGGTGCTGAAGATGCAATTTCAAATAATAAATTAGAAATCGGTCATAAATGAACAATAATATTGCAAGATACGAAAATAAACTGAGGATATATTTGAATGGACGGTGAGATTTCGATGAGATTGAAAACATCAGTGATCGGTAAGATTAGTTACTGTAATAGTAAGATTATGTATTGTAGCGGTAACATTAAAATCAATAGTGTGATATGTACGTGGATAACAAAACAACGATGACGGTGAGGTAAAAATAAAAAATGAGCATTAAAAATATTAATTTAAGAATGTAGTAATAAATTATTTTTAAGTATATTTTAATAATATTTATTTTCAAATTTGTTTTATTTGATGTTTACTGTAATCTCTTTGAGCTATTGATCAATCAACAATGAACGCCTAACACATTGGCATCATTTTGTGTAATGTTTATGTATTTAAAGCTTCAATCTATTATGCATTCTTTTTACTTAATCTCATTTATTTCCATTTTTGTTCAACATCATGTTAGATTTGTTGTCATTTGATTTTTATGGCATTTTAAAATGTAATAGAAAAAATGTTTAAAAAAAAATAGAAAGTTAAAGTAATTAAATTTTAGTAGACTGCTAGTTTACGTGATATTTATTATTTTTATTAAATTAATTTTCTTAAGAAATAAATTTATATTTATTTAAGTTTAGATTGCGTTAATCATTTGAGTTCGAATCACTTCGGATTTAAGTTCAAATCATTTCGGATTTAAATTATTTTAAGTTTAAATTATAAACATTTAATTTTATCCTGAATAATTTTGAAATAAATTAAAATTGGTTTTGCGTCTCAATTTTCTATTTTAGATCATTAATTGAGAGATTTTTGTGAGCTTATTTGGACTAAATTTTGTTTGGGCTTGGTTAAATTAGATCCAAATCCAATCCCCTTAAAATGGTAAGTTTGGTGGGGATGAGAGCCTTTTTTTTTTAAATGGGCCAATCTCTTTAAATTTTTCTTTTTCTCGCGTTAAAAATAAAAAAAATAAAAATTAATTAAGAAAATTAAATCAAAAAAGGAAGAAGCCTGGACTGCCATGGCAGGCAGCTAGCTTTTCCCTTCCCCCAAACTGTTCCACCAACTGTAGCTTCAATCCTTTTTTCCCTAGTCTTTTATCTCTTTCATGACACATATTGATCTAACTAAGACTCATTGTACAAAATTCAGCAGGCTTCAAACAGCCTCTGCCATAAAACTCCAAATTTTTTTGAGGGAGAATTGAATTTAAATGGGGTGGAACTCCAGCTATAACAGGGGAATTCAGAGCAAGACCCACACCAGCCAAAAAAAAAAAGGCAGATTCACAACAAAAATCCCTAAGTCACTGTTTCGTCTCCACCAACCCAGACACAGATAGCCACCCTCCACAAAGGCATCCCGAGCCTCTGCACCACCCTCCAATCATCATTATCCTCTGACAAGCTAGACCAAAATCACCAAAACAATCTCAGAAACCACCACTCCATACCTAACACAAAACAACCAAACACATAACAAAAGAATAACAAACAAACACAAAAAAAGGAAGATGTGGATTTTTGGATTTTCAGTTTGAGGTGTTCTAGGGGAGTTTTAAGAGATCTCAACGTTGGGGACGAGAGGAAGGCTCAGCTGGATTTTGGAGACGATCGGATGGTGGGATGCATCATAAATGGAGAAGTAAGCCGTGACTTTGGGTGTACATCTAGGACCCTATGACGTTTTTAGGGAAATCTGAGTTGGTAGATCGAAAAAGGAGGTCGAGAAGAATTTTAAGATGAATTTTGGGGATTTTTTGGCACCAATAACTGGCAGCCGACGTGATTGTCGAAATCTAGGTTTGTAGGGGTAGATGGGCTGTAATCTTCGAATGGGTTTTTGAATTAGACATGTCGATTTTATTCAAATTCGAAATTTTTTAAAAATTCGATCAATTCTTTCTAATATAAATTTGATCTAATTTGATTTGATTAAAAAAATAACAGCTTGAACCTGATCTAATTTGAATTCAAAATGATCTGAATTCAAATTGATCCGAATCCAAATTGATCCGAACTTGAATTTATCCAAACAATTAACTCGAAATAACTTGAACTTAAATTAAGTATAATTTTATTTTATAAACAATAATTTAAAAAAAATAATAACTATAAAATAAATTTTTAGTTTAGTTTAGTTTTATAATTTGTAATTACAATTTTGGAATATAATAAAGTATGCATTATACAAGTAGTGGGTGTGGAAAAAAGTAAAAAATGAAAAATAAACTTGATGTTATTATATATAGTGTTAAGGTATTATAAATTAAAATTTTAATCAATTGGTTGTAAATTAATTTTAATATCTTTATTTTAAATCAAATCGTTGGATTAGATAAATAGTAAATTTGTTATTTTTTTTTATAAGTAAGTTTGTTGTATTATTACTATAATAACTTTTTTAAATTAATTGTTCAAAGACTAAAATAATCTTTTGAATATATAATAATCTATTGAATAAATTAATAAAATATTTCATCAATTATGATAATCTTATAATAAGATTTAAAATAAATTATGTATTTTAATTATCATGGATATACTTATGATAATTTTATACTATTCTTTATCGTTATACATATTATTTAAAATAAAGATATTATTTTTATTTTAAAGTATAATCCAGTCTTATATAATTTAGAATAAAATACCTAAAATAAGTTGTTAATAATAATACGTGTATTTTATCATAATAATTTGTACGTTATGTTATAAAAACATATTATCATATAATTTAGATCAAATTATATAATCTCTTATCATTATACATGTTATTTTTTGGGTAAATTGTTGTTTTTATTTTAAATGTATAATCTCTTAAATCTTATCATGTAATTTTTTAAAAGTGTATAAAATAGGTCATTGATATGTGTATTGTATTATAATGATTTGTACACTGCATTATAACAATATATTTACAAATATGTAAATGGATTGGGATAACAATTTCAGCTTTACAATAAATACTCATTTAAGTAAAACAGATACTCGAATTTGAAAATTATCAGACTATTCCAGAATCCAAAAAAATCACGTTAGATAGATACTTATTTTTAAATTAAAAATTACAATGTCTATATTTATTTTTAAATATTATTTATTTATTATATTTCAATAAAATTTTAATTAAATATGACTCGATCAAATAATTTGTTTAAATTTGATCTGATTTTAAAATTAATAAATTGAACCTGAATGACATGAATTTGAATAACCCGAGTGTCAAACCCGAATGACATAAACCCGAAATGACTCGAACCCAAATAACCTGAGTGTGAAACTCGAACGACCCGAACTCGAATAACCCGAGTGTCAAACCCAAATGATCCAAACCCGAAGTGACCCGAACCCGAAATGATCTGAATCCAAAAATGACCCGAAAATTTTAAGATCTGAATTAACCCAACCTAAATTGATTCGAATCAAAACCAACCCAACCTGCTCAATTGACAGGTCTAGTTTGAATGTGGAGAGAGGATAGAAAATTTAGAGAGAGATAGAAGAAGGTAAGAAGAGAGAGAAATAGGGAGAAATGAAAAGAAAAAAAAACTTGAGTTTTTAAAGGAGACTAGGTGGGTCAAGTTTGATCCGCAGGTCAGCTTGGATCTACGCTTGACCTGCCCTAGTTGAGGAAAGAAAGAAAAAAAAAAAAAAAAAAAAGAAGAAAAAGAAGCGTACTTGTTGTTGAAAGCTCGACCGACGCGAAACCTATGACTTTGGATTATCGACTCCTTTTTTTAATATAATCTTTATCCTTTTAAATTTTAGCATATATATTATACACGTTTAAATATATATTTCTATTTGGATGCTTAAAAATATAAATAAATTGTGGATGATTGAACTATGGTAAAAAAATATTTTATTTTAAATATAAATAAAATTTTAAAATTAAGATAAATTTTGAGATCTTGTCTAGATGTTGGAGGAGTCCTAGTAATTATATTTTCACAAGAAAAAATTATTTTAATTTTTATAGAATTATTAAGAGAATTCCCAAATGGAGGTGCTCGTTTTTAATTTTCGTCTAGACCGTCCCAAAATTAAAGATTCTCATCATCTCTCAAACTAATTAAAGCAAAAAAATGGATATAATGTTCATCTTTTTTTGCATTGTTATTTATTTTGATTATTTGTTTCTAATTTCTTGTTGCTTTGGTAAGTTAATTTTAATTTTTGTTTTTTAAAAGGATTTTAAATAAAATGTGATACCCTAAGTGAGGATGGTTCTTGATACTCTACCTAGACAGTGGAGAGTTTTTAATAATTATCATTTATAAAGGAATATCATCTCGATTTTATTGAAACGTTAGGAAAATTGTTAGATGAAAGAGATTCTCTAAAATTTCGCATAGATGTTGGGGAATTTAGAAAATTTTCTAACATCAAAGATTTCCATTTTATTCCAAAAAAAAAGATTTTTTACAAAACTCTTTTAGGCTAATTATTTTAAAATTTTGAAATTAAAATATTTTTTGTTTTATCAATTTGAAGATAAAACATGATTAATTGATATATTTTTCGAGTGGGCATTGCGGATGCTAATACTTTCCTCGCATGTAACTATACTCCCGGACCCAATCTGATTTTATAGGTTTTCGGAGACCACAAAATTTTCTTTTTATCAAATTTTAATTAATTTTGAATTTCTTAAAAAGAAAAAAATCCTATAAATGAAAAATCATATCTAACAAAAAAAAATTTAACAACGATTCTCCTACGTCTAATGGTTGAAAATAGTAATGACAAGTCGTTTCGGTTTCAGATTTGGGTTGAATAGATCGGGTTGTTGACTTTTTCCTGATCAAATTGGTTTTGGTAGACCTATCAATTGGACGGGTCGGATTGGGTTAATTCAGGACGGCTCAATTCGGGTTTTAAAATTTTCGGCTCAGTTTCGCGTTCGGTTCATTTGGGTTTGACACTCAGGTTATTCGAGTTCGGGTCATTTTGGTTTGGGTCATTTCGGGTTTGACACTCTGGTTATTCGGATTTGAATCATTTTGGTTTGGGTCATTTCGGATTTGACACTCGGGTCATGTTGGATTCAATTTATTAATTTTTAAAATCGAATTAGATTAAATTTGAACATATTATTTGATTGAATCAAATTTTATTAAAATTTTATTGAAAGGTAAAAATAAAAAATAAATTATATTTAAAAATAAATAGGATATTATTGTGTATCTGAAATTGTTAAATGAATCTATTTAAATATTTGAAAAACATATAATTTTATGTTTGATGAAAGGTTCGAACCTTGATAATTAACCCTTAATACTAAAAGTTTTACCAAGTGAATCAATCTTAAAAATTGAAATGTTTTTCTACTAAAATTAAATTAGATTTAAGAACTTTATTTAAAAGTTTAATTATCAAGTGTAATGAAATATAATAATAAATGCTTATTTAAAATAAAAATATAATAATAAATGTTATGAAATTAAATTAGTTAATTATGCTAAATATTTTTAAATTTTAAACATAATGTATAAAATTAAATTAATAAAATTTTTATAATAAGTAAAGATGCAATTCTTAACATATTGAAGTACTGTTGTACTGACATATATAATATTTTTGTATAATGTATAATTCTTATTAGAAGAGGGATCTACTTACACTAGTATAAAACTAAATTAGTTTTATACACTTTCATAACTTTTTATATGATTAATATTTTAACAATCCGACTGATGCACCCAAAAGAGTGTATCTTATTTATCCTTGCATTAAAAAGATCAATTGTAAGTATAGTAGTTAGCAAGGGTCGAGTCCTCAGGGATTGGGTTTTAATCTATGAGTTATTAGTTTATAACTTACGTTCAAAGAAAACAATAAAAGAAAAGGGGTTTTTGAAGCCAGATTTAAACTAAAGTAAATAATAAGAATAAGATGCAAGGCAGTATAACCAGCCAATAAAAATATATATACTAAATTAGGCGGTATAACCAGCCAATAAAAATATATATACTAAATTAGGCGGTATAACCAGCCAATAAAAATAAAACAAAGTTAATATACAAATTAGGCGGTATAACCAGCCAATAAAAATAAATATACTTTTAAAAATAAGCAAACTAGAAAAGTAAGAAAACAAGTAAGTAAGAAGAATCAAATATGAAAAATATGGTTAAGGTTTCATTCTCCACCACTAGACATCATTAAGAATCAATTTCAGATCTATCAATATCAACCAACTATCAAAGTTAACAACCGTAGATAACAACAAGCTCTGTTATCCCAATCTTTCCTTAGTTTGTCGTTAAATAGAACAAGCTCTCTATTTAATCTCTAACCATTAAACAACCTAGAATAAGCTCTCTAAATTCAATTTAATGGCAGCTTTATGATGAGAAAGATAGGTTGATCTAAGCAACAAACACATAAGCTCGGATTGTTCAACATAGGTTATGTTCCACTTTGCAATTATTGAAAACTTGACCATAATCATTAATCACAAATTGCCACTTATGAATAGGTAATCAAGACAATTACACGGATCAAGACTCCTAGACTAGCAATAGATAATTATCAAGATCTATCTAGTTGTACACCTAAATAAATCAAGACAACATCATGAACAATTCTTGTAGAAGAACATAAGCAACTTTGATAGAAAATTAATGATAGATAGAATCTGAAAATCAATCACAAAACATGTCTAGGGCTTTGAAATCACCCTTAACCAAATAGAAGTTTAGCCTAGTGATGCACCCAAAAGAGTGTATCTTATTTAACCTTGCACTAAAAAGATAAATTGTAAGTATAGTAGTTAGCAAGGGTCGAGTCCTCAGGGATTGGGTTTTAGTTTATAAGTTAATAGTTTAAAACTTAAATTCAAGAACAATAAAAGAAAAGGGGTTTTTGAAGCCAGATTTAAACTAAAGTAAATAATAAGAATAAGATGCAAGGCGGTATAACCAGCCAATAAAAATATATATACTAAATTAGGCGGTATAACCAGCCAATAAAAATAAAACAAAGTTAATATACAAACAAGGCGGTATAACCAGCCAATAAAAATATATATACTAAATTAGGCGGTATAACCAGCCAAAAAAAATAAAACAAAGTTAATATACAAATTAGGCGGTATAACCAGCCAATAAAAATAGATATACTTTTAAAAATAAGCAAACTAGAAAATTAAGAAAACAAGTAAGTAAGAAGAATCAAATGTGAAAAATATGGTTAAGGTTTCATTCTCCACCACTAGACATTAAGAATCAATTTCAGATCTATCAATATGAACCAACTATCAAAGTTAACAACCGTAGATAACAACAAGCTCTGTTATCCCAATCTTTCCTTAGTTTGTCGTTAAATAGAACAAGCTCTCTATTTAATCTCTAACCATTAAACAACCTAGAATAAGCTCTCTAAATTCAATTTAACGGCAGCTTTATGATGAGAAAGATAGGTTGATCTAAGCAACAAACACATAAGCTCGGATTGTTCAACTTAGGTTATGTTCCACTTTGCAATTATTGAAAACTTGACCATAATCATTAATCACAAATTGCCACTTATGAATAGGAAATCAAGACAATTACACGGATCAAGACTCCTAGACTAGCAATAGATAATTATCAAGATCTATCTAGTTGTACACCTAAATAAATCAAGACAACATCATGAACAATTCTTGTAGAAGAACATAAGCAACTTTGATAGAAAATTAATGATAGATAGAATCTGAAAATCAATCACAAAACATGTCTAGGGCTTTGAAATCACCCTTAACCAAATAGAAGTTTAGCCTAGCATAGGCATTATAAACATAAACATAAAATTAAAGAAAATCTAAGAAGAAAATAAAAGAAAGAAAGAAGAAGAGGAAGAATATTAATTATCCAACCTCTTGCTCTCTCTAAAGAAAAAGAAAACTAGAGAAAAGAAAGAAAACTAGAGAAAAGAAAGAAGAAGAAAACTTAGAGAATTTTATTAAAATGGCTAATATCCTACCTATGTACAAAAATGATCCTCTACAATCATCCAAGGCCCTCTATTTATACACATTTTGGAAGGCTAAATGACAAGAGACAAGCTTTACAAATTTCAAAGGTAGGTATAATAGGTGGGTGAATTTTTCTAACAATTTTCGTCATATTGTATGACAATTTTGATCAGCCAACTTGATGGTCGATTTCGTCAATGTTGGAGGCCTGATCTGATCACATGGTCTTCAAGAAAAAGGTTCCCCTATCAGTTACGGATCCATAGCCGTTGGAATCAGCTCATTTTCTGATGTGGATAAGCAGATATGGGCAAAATACGAAAACATGTCAGCACAGACGTCATTGCACATCAGCCAACTTGATGGTCGATTTCGTCAATATTAGAGGCCTGATCTGATCATATGGTCTTCTAGACAAAGGTTCCCGTATCAGTTACGGATCCATATCCATTGGAATCAGCTCATTTGCTGATGTGGATAAGCAGATATGGGCAAAATACGAAAACAGGTCAGCACAGACGTCATTGCATATCAGCCACCTTGATGGTCGATTTCGCTAGGGAAAACGACTCCGTTTCAAGAAGTATAAAACATGAAAAAGATAGATATGCCTCTTAGCTTTGCACGGCTACAAATTTCTGCCTTATTGCTTCAGTGAAACTCCAGATATAGCTGATATGGCAAAATGTGTCGGAATTGGAACTGAACTGGATTTGCCCTTAATTCTAGTAATCTGAAATCACTCAAAGAAACTTGTGAAAAACACCAAATTACATAAAAATATAAAAGATCATAAACACAATTAGACTAAACAATAATAACTCGTATTTGACACAAAACAATAATAAAACATAACTAAAAACTATATAATTATACGAGTTATCACCTAGCATAGGCATTGTAAACATAAACATAAAATTAAAGAGAATCTAAGAAGGAAATAAAAGAAAGAAAGAAGAAGAAGAAAATAAAGAAAAAGAAAACTAGAGAAAAGAAAGAAGAAGAAAACTTAGAGAATTTTATTAGAATGGCTAATATCCTACCAATGTACAATATGATCCTCTACAATCATCCAAGGCCCTCTATTTATACACATTTTGGAGGGCTAAATGACAAGAGACAAGCTTTACAAATTTCAAAGGTAGGTATAATAGGTGGGTGCATTTTTCTAACAATTTTCGTCATATTGTATGACAATTTTGATCATCCAACTTGATGGTCGATTTTGTCAATATTGGAGGCCTGATCTGATCACATAGTCTTCTAGAAAATTGTTCCCCTGTCAGTTACTGATCCATAGCCGTTGGAATCAGCTCATTTGCTGATGTGGATAAGAAGATACGGGCAAAATACGAAAACAGGTCAGCACAGACGTCATTGCACATCAGCCAACTTGATGGTCGATTTCGCTAGGGAAAACGACTCCGTTTCAAGAAGTGTAAAACATGAAAAAGATAGATATGCCTCTTAACTTTGCACGGTTAAAATTTCAGCCTTATTGCTTCAGTGAAACTCCAGATATAGCTGATATGGCAAAAGGTGTCGGAACTGGAACTGAACTGGATTTGCCCTTAATTCTAGTAATCTGAAATCACTCAAAGAAACTTGTGAAAAACACCAAATTACATAAAAATATAAAAGATCATAAACACAATTAGACTAAACAATAATAACTCATATTTGACACAAAACAATAATAAAACATAACTAAAAACTATATAATTATACGAGTTATCACACCCCCACACTTAGATTGTTGCTAGTCCCTAGCAACGACTAAATAAAAATAAAATAAGAAAATCTAATCTAATCCACTTTCGTAGGAAATCACGGTGGCACTTAGCTTGTGACACAAGACTTATGCAATTCATATCTCAAGAGATGATTCATATTTTTTTTTTTTTTTACATAGGAATATATTTGCCAGTATTCCGTTTCTTTTTCTCTTGACTTTTCTTTTCTTTTCCCCCCACACTTATTTCTTGTTTCTAACCCAAATTTTCAACTAAAAATATCCCTTGTTTTTTGCAATATGTCTCAAAATATATAATCCATCTTTAGAACAAGGGTAAGGATATAAGTATATTTAGGCTAGGTGTAAGTTATGGTTACCAATAAAACAGCATATTTAATGTAGGCTCAAATTGGCTCACTAGTGGGGATGTTCTCTTAGAACATTAATAATAGATGGCTGTTTGGCTCTGGTTATAATCCTAATGCCTCTATCATATTCATGTTGTCACATGTATCAATATAGTCTCAAACGGTTTAAAGCAAGTTCTAGAGAATCATGTAATCATAAGAGCACTCAAGAAAGAAATTAGATTGATTTGTATAATGCATCAAACATTATAGGCTCAAAAACTCACAAGGATGATTATACAAGTCAGATTAAGTCTAAACATGCTTCTTTCTCAATCAACATATCATATTAACATTGGCTCATAAAAAGGTTGACATCAAGCTCAATTCTCATGAAAATCTTCTCACTAATAAATCTGTTTTAGACTTATGCAATTCATATCTCATCATTGTATTAAAAAGGAACTAAAACACACTAAAAAAAAATAATAATAAAGACTTATAAAAAAAAATAGTAGACAAAAATAAAAGAAATCCTAAATCATTCCCCCCACACTTAATTCTTACATTGTCCTCAATGTAAGTCTATTAACCCAAATGAAAGAATCATGTGTAAGAGAAAAGAACTAATAACATAAGAATAGGAACAACTAAGACTCAAAACAAAACAAAACCATGCAACCTAAATAATCCTAAAATACTAAACAAAAATTAACAAGTAAACATAAAAAGATTAAAATCAAACTGACAAGATATGTCTCAAGTCTCCCTTACTCAGACCTTGTTCAGAATGAATACTTCTAAATTGCTTAAAACACAACAAACTTTTTTTTTTTTTTTTTTTTTTTTAAGAAGGTAAAATTTAGGAGATATTACCTGTAGAGGTTGCTAACCACTTATTATAACTGAGACACAACAAACAAAATGTTAGATAATGTCACAAAGACAAAGTGCAATCCACTCCTTGCTCGTCCATATCTCTTTTTCTTTTTCCGAGCGTTTGCGAAACAACCGTAGCAGATAAACACTCATAAGCTTGAAGCTTTTTGAGTAAATCTTCAATGGTTGTAGCAGAAATTATGGTTCTCCTTGCCTCTGAAAACATGAATCCATTTTTCACAGCATTATCTAAATATGAAAGCAAATTACTAAAATAACCATTAATATTAAGCAAACCAATGGGTTTCTTATTTGTGACCAAAGATGACCAAGAAGCCACGCAAGCTATTTCTTCCAATGTACCCAGACCTCCTGGTAAAGCAATGAATGCATCGGCAGAATGGTACATGATTGTTATCCGTTCAGGGATACTCCAGACTTGTATTTCCTTACCCAAGGTAGGTCCACAAAAATCTGTGAATAGTTTTGGCACGATTCCTAGAACTGGACTTCCTCCGGCGTGTGCTGCTGTAGCGACTGCTCCCATTAAACCCGTACTACCACCTCCATAAATCAACTGGATCTTTTGTTGGGCAAGTATTACTCCAACTCTTATGGCTTCATCAGCGAATATGTTATTTTTCCCTGGATAAGCACCTCCAAAGACACAAATTTTTTTAATGCGCTGGGACGAAGTACTTTCCATTTTTTTTTAATTGTCGAGTGCCTGAAAGAGAATGAGTACATGGTGTAATATATAGAGGACTGAGTAGTGAATCAGACAAGAGTAATAATGTCGCCGAAAGTGTATCTGACCTGTCAGAAGAAAATGTTAACCTAACAAAAGATTTTTGCGTGATTTCAGGAAGAAAATCAAAAAGAGAAGAAAAATCAACCGTAAAAGTCAAGAGTAATAATGTCGCCGAAAGTGTATTTGACCTGTCAGAAGAAAATGTTAACCTAACAAAAGATTTTTGCGTGATTTCAGGAAGAAAATCAAAAAGAGAAGAAAAATCAACCGTAAAAGACAAATAAAAAAAATGAGAATAATTACACAAATCGAATAACACGTAAATTAAACCGAAATAAAGTTATTGCAAATCAAACCAAAAGCTGAGAAGTCATTTATTGTAGTTGTGATTGTGGCTCACATCTTCCTCTGGTTTTACGTCCAGAAACGGCTTAAACGCCTTCTATGAGTCGAGGATATGCTTCCCATCCAGTTTTCTTACAAGCTGGCAAACAGGGTCTTTTAACATCAGATTCCCAAGATGTTGCCATTCCCTTTGGAATTGCGGCCATAAATCAAGAATTTCTCTTTGTACGTCTCCACTAGGATGCTTCTCAAGAGAAAGTTGGATATTACCCAAATTCTCCTTACTCAGTCCATCCTTAATGAATTCAATTTTATCATCTCGATTAGAGGACGGAATCCCAATAGAACGACATTTACCGTTACACGTCCATCGTGCACATTTGTGGCAATTTGAACTCATGCGCTTTGCTCGTCGCTTCTTTGCAAAAGTGCTTCTACCTGTACCTGGTAAATGCAAAACAGGAAGATATTCATCTTCACGTACCTTGGCTTCAATTATCCAACGTATGTCTTCAGGAATCCCTTTGTGCATAAGCATTCTTAATCTTTCAAATCGAACTTGGTAAAGCTTCAGTAAAATATTTTGAGGAAAAGGAGGAAATCATTTCTGCAATCTTGTGAGAATATCATCCATCCTGAAAAAAAAAAAATTGAAAGAGAAATTGGAAGAGAAATTTATATACAATATCAGTTTTGTGGGTAGCTGATGGAACCGATTTAAATAATCACGGAGTACCGTTATCCGCCATTTAACCGGGGTTAAGAAAAAATAAAAATTATATTTACATCTAGTTATTTTCAAAACATGGATCAGAAAGAAAAACAACATAAAAAGACTCAAAAATAAAATCCTAAATTCTTCCCCCCACACATAGTTCTTACATTGTCATTAATGTAATGCTATTAATCCCAAATGAAAGAATCATGTGTAAGTGAAAAGAACTAATAAACAAAATAAACTTATGTAGCCTAAATGAACTTAGAAACACTAAACACAATTAGCAAAAAAAACATAAGAAAAAGATAAAGAAAAAGAGAGCAAATCTGAGGATGGCAGTTTGGCAATGCTTTCACTAATTAGGCTGCGTCCCCCAATTAGCACTTGATTGATTGTTTTCAGCCTAGCCAACACCCCTTCTTGGCATTTTAGGCTTGTCAGGCTCATACATGAAATTTCCCAAATTTATGCGTTTGAGAGGAAGCTTTCTTTGCACAACAGTGGATGCATTCTCCATTACAAGTATTATTCCATCATCCTTTGTGGTGCATATGTCATCGAGGAATGGAGCATATTTTGATACTTGTTGAATGACCTCCACAAACAAGTTGTTTAAGGTTTCCGGCATGTGTTGTTCATGTTCTTCCTCCTTGAACTTTGCAAATCTACTAGGAAAAGGTGGAGAAGAAACATTAGTAAAAAGTGAAACCTTAAACGTTACCTCAGGTGCCGAAATACTCTTATTTGGATCTTTGGCTTCATTATCCTCAAGAATAGAATCCATCTCTAATTTTGTTTCATCCTCATCTTGTTCCTCATTCTTCAAGGTCACAATAGTAGCATTCTCCTTTGGGTTAACCATCGTTTGGGCTGGGAGTTCTTCAGATCTTTGTGCTACCCATCCCACCATACTACTAGCCAATTGGCTCATTTGCTTTTCCAAACTCTGGATGCTTGCCCTTGTTTCCTGTTGAAATTGCAAAGAATCAGTAACAAGAGAATAGACAAGATCTTCTAAAGAAGTACCTGAGTTTTGAGTCATATGTGGTGGTTGAAAAAGATCTGGTTCTTGAGACCATGATTGATTGAAGCTAGATGGATGAGTGTAATTGGCATAAGGATCTACTTCTTGGTAATTTTTCGAGTAGCCATAATTAGTATGATCCCACCATCCCTCATGGTAAGTGTTTGAGTAATGATCATACTGTTGGTCTTGGAACACTTGATGGCCTTGACATCCTCCCATGGCCAATTGTTGAACTGGGGAGGTGAGATTGGCTTGTTGATTCTCCATGTTCATGTATGCCACCAACTCTTCAAGTGTTAGATTGCTCAATTCCATTGTTTTTTTTTTTTTTTTTAAATTTGAAAAGAAAAACTTGTATGTACAAGAAAATAAAACTAATTAGAACTGAAAATAAGAATAAACTAAGTAACAAATAAACTAAAGAAAGCAATCCCCGGCAACGGCGCCAAAAATTTGATGCACCCAAAAGAGTGTATCTTATTTATCCTTGCATTAAAAAGATCAATTGTAAGTGATGCACCCAAAAGAGTGTATCTTATTTAACCTTGCACTAAAAGGATAAATTGTAAGTATAGTAGTTAGCAAGGGTCGAGTCCTCAGGGATTGGGTTTTAGTTTATAAGTTAATAGTTTAAAACTTAAATTCAAGAACAATAAAAGAAAAGGGGTTTTTGAAGCCAGATTTAAACTAAAGTAAATAATAAGAATAAGATGCAAGGCGGTATAACCAGCCAATAAAAATATATATACTAAATTAGGCGGTATAACCAGCCAATAAAAATATATATACTAAATTAGGCGGTATAACCAGCCAATAAAAATAAAACAAAGTTAATATACAAATTAGGCGGTATAACCAGCCAATAAAAATAAATATACTTTTAAAAATAAGCAAACTAGAAAAGTAAGAAAACAAGTAAGTAAGAAGAATCAAATATGAAAAATATGGTTAAGGTTTCATTCTCCACCACTAGACATCATTAAGAATCAATTTCAGATCTATCAATATCAACCAACTATCAAAGTTAACAACCGTAGATAACAACAAGCTCTGTTATCCCAATCTTTCCTTAGTTTGTCGTTAAATAGAACAAGCTCTCTATTTAATCTCTAACCATTAAACAACCTAGAATAAGATATCTAAATTCAATTTAATGACAGCTTTATGATGAGAAAGATAGGTTGATCTAAGCAACAAACACATAAGCTCGGATTGTTCAACTTAGGTTATGTTCCACTTTGCAATTATTGAAAACTTGACCATAATCATTAATCACAAATTGCCACTTATGAATAGGAAATCAAGACAATTACACGGATCAAGACTCCTAAACTAGCAATAGATAATTATCAAGATCTATCTAGTTGTACACCTAAATAAATCAAGACAACATCATGAACAATTCTTGTAGAAGAACATAAGCAACTTTGATAGAAAATTAATGATAGATAGAATCTAAAAATCAATCACAAAACATGTCTATGGCTTTGAAATCACTCTTAACCAAATAGAAGTTTAGCCTAGCATAGGCATTATAAACATAAAATTAAATAGAATCTAAGAAGAAAATAAAAGAAAGAAAGAAGTAGAAGAAGAATATTAATTATCCAACCTCTTGCTCTTTCTAAAGAAAAAGAAAACTAGAGAAAAGAAAGAAGAAGAAAGAAGAAGAAAACTTAGAGAATTTTATAACAATGGCTAATATCCTACCTATGTACAATATGATCCTCTACAATCATCCAAGGCCCTCTATTTATACACATTTTGGAGGGCTAAAAGACAAGAGACAAGCTTTACAAATTTCAAAGGTAGGTATAATAGGTGGGTGCATTTTTCTAACAATTTTCGTCATACATGACAATTTTGATCAGCCAACTTGATGGTCGATTTCGTCAATGTTGGAGGCCTGATCTGATCACATGGTCTTCTAGAAAACTGTTCCCCTATCAGTTACGGATCCATAGCCATTTGAATCAGCTCATTTGCTGATGTGGATAAGAAGATATGGGCAAAATACGAAAATAGGTCAGCACAGACGTCATTGCACATCAGCCAACTTGATGGTCGATTTCGTCAATATTGGAGGCCTGATCTGATCATATGGTCTTCTAGAAAAAGGTTCCCGTCTCAGTTACGGATCCATAGCCATTGAAATCAGCTCATTTGCTGATGTGGATAAGCAGATATGGGCAAAATACGAAAACAGGTCAGCACAGACGTCATTGCACATCAGCCACTTTGATGGTCAATTTCGCTAGGGAAAACGACTCCGTTTCAAGAAGTGTAAAACATGAAAAAGATAGATATGCCTCTTAGCTTTGCACGACTATGAATTGTAGCCTTATTTCTTCAGTGAAACTCCAGATATAGCTGATATGGCAAAAGGTGTCGGAACTGGAACTGAACTCGATTTGCCCTTAATTCTAGTAATCTGAAATCACTCAAAGAAACTTGTGAAAAACACGAAATTACATAAAAATATAAAAGATCATAAACACAATTAGACTAAACAATAATAACTCGCATTTGACACAAAACAATAATAAAACATAACTAAAAACTATATAATTATACGAGTTATCAGTAAGTATAGTAGTTAGCAAGGGTCGAGTCCTCAGGGATTGGGTTTTAATCTATGAGTTATTAGTTTATAACTTACGTTCAAAGAAAACAATAAAAGAAAAGGGGTTTTTGAAGCCAGATTTAAACTAAAGTAAATAATAAGAATAAGATGCAAGGCGGTATAACCAGCCAATAAAAATATATATACTAAATTAGGCGGTATAACCAGCCAATAAAAATAAATATACTTTTAAAAATAAGCAAACTAGAAAAGTAAGAAAACAAGTAAGTAAGAAGAATCAAATATGAAAAATATGGTTAAGGTTTCATTCTCCACCACTAGACATCATTAAGAATCAATTTCAGATCTATCAATATCAACCAACTATCAAAGTTAACAACCGTAGATAACAACAAGCTCTGTTATCCCAATCTTTCCTTAGTTTGTCGTTAAATAGAACAAGCTCTCTATTTAATCTCTAACCATTAAACAACCTAGAATAAGCTCTCTAAATTCAATTTAATGGCAGCTTTATGATGAGAAAGATAGGTTGATCTAAGCAACAAACACATAAGCTCGGATTGTTCAACTTAGGTTATGTTCCACTTTGCAATTATTGAAAACTTGACCATAATCATTAATCACAAATTGCCACTTATGAATAGGTAATCAAGACAATTACACGGATCAAGACTCCTAGACTAGCAATAGATAATTATCAAGATCTACCTAGTTGTACACCTAAATAAATCAAGACAACATCATGAACAATTCTTGTAGAAGAACATAAGCAACTTTGATAGAAAATTAATGATAGATAGAATCTGAAAATCAATCACAAAACATGTCTAGGGCTTTGAAATCACCCTTAACCAAATAGAAGTTTAGCCTAGCATAGGCATTGTAAACATAAACATAAAATTAAAGAGAATCTAAGAAGGAAATAAAAGAAAGAAAGAAGAAGAAAATAAAGAAAAAGAAAACTAGAGAAAAGAAAGAAGAAGAAAACTTAGAGAATTTTATTACAATGGCTAATATCCTACCAATGTACAGTATGATCCTCTACAATCATCCAAGGCCCTCTATTTGTACACATTTTGGAGGGCTAAATGACAAGAGACAAGCTTTACAAATTTCAAAGGTAGGTATAATAGGTGGGTGCATTTTTCTAACAATTTTCGTCATATTGTATGACAATTTTGATCATCCAACTTGATGGTCGATTTTGTCAATATTGGAGGCCTGATCTGATCACATGGTCTTCTAGAAAATTGTTCCCCTGTCAGTTACTGATCCATAGCCGTTGGAATCAGCTCATTTGCTGATGTGGATAAGAAGATACGGGCAAAATACGAAAACAGGTCAGCACAGACGTCATTGCACATCAGCCAACTTGATGGTCGATTTCGCTAGGGAAAACGACTCCGTTTCAAGAAGTGTAAAACATGAAAACGATAGATATGCCTCTTAACTTTGCACGGTTAAAATTTCAGCCT
The DNA here is from genome assembly GCA_030761205.1 of Fremontodendron californicum. Taxonomy (NCBI): domain Eukaryota; kingdom Viridiplantae; phylum Streptophyta; class Magnoliopsida; order Malvales; family Malvaceae; genus Fremontodendron; species Fremontodendron californicum. The sequence goes on from JAULJL010000037.1 coordinate 11,650,144, forward strand.
TATTGCTTCAGTGAAACTCCAGATATAGTTGATATGGCAAAAGGTGTCGGAACTGGAACTGAACTGGATTTGCCCTTAATTCTAGTAATCTGAAATCACTCAAAGAAACTTGTGAAAAACACCAAATTACATAAAAATATAAAAGATCATAAACACAATTAGACTAAACAATAATAACTCATATTTGACACAAAACAATAATAAAACATAACTAAAAACTATATAATTATACGAGTTATCACCGACCGTCATATTTCATGTTCTATTCTCGTAAGATCATACACGTCGAGTTTTGAGTAAATTAAAAATGTCTAACTATTGTTCGATGTAAAAAACTTTGAACCGTTAAATATATATTGAAAAGACAGTATTCTTGATCGATATGATAGAGATATCAGATCAATTCAAAACTCTACGTGCACGACGTATACAATCATATTGCTAAATCCAACTATCAATTTGTTAAGATATTAATCATATAAAAGTTATAAAAGTGTGTAAAACTAATTTTGTTTTGCACTAGTATAAAACAAAATTAATTTTACACACTTTCATAACTTTTTATACAATTGATATTTTAATAATCCGACCATCATATTTTATGTTTTATTCATGTAGATCATGCACATTGAGTTTTAAGTAAATTAAAAATGTCTAACTATTTATTCGATGTAAAAAATTTCAACCGTTAAATATATATTGAAAAAGATAGTATTCTCAATCGATATGATAGATATATCGGATCGATTCGAAACTTTACGTGCACGACGAGTACAATTATATTGCTAAGTCCAACGGTCGGTTTGTTAAAATATTAATCGTATAAAAAATTATGAAAGTATGTAAAACTAATTTTGTTTTACGTTAGTGTAAGTGGATCTAGAGGTGGCAAACGGGCGGGTTCAGATCGAGCTGTCTCTAGATTTGAGTTATTTCGGGTTTAGATCATTTCGGGATCGGATATTTTCAGATTTGGATATTTTCGGGGTCGAATTATTTCGGGTTCGGGCTATTTCGGGCTCGGATTATTTTGGATACGAGTTTTTTCAGGTTCGGATTGGTTCGAGTTCGAGCGGGCTTGGACGGATTCGAATAATTTTGGAATTTTATATGTTATAAATATTTTTTAATTTCGAATGTAATAATTAATTTTACTTTTTACATAGTAAAAAAATATTAAAGTCAAAACTTTAAAAATTAATAAATATTTATATAAATATAAATTATATAATAATTTTATTTATACATTGAGTATCAATATTTGTATTTGAATATTATCCATTATTTTTAGTCCAATATCTTTTAAGTTCAAATAAAAACTAAATATATAAGTCCAATATTTCTACTTATAGTATGAATAATTTTTTTTTTTTTTGGGTACATTTTGATACTTGTTACTATTTTGCAATGATTATATTCTTATATATATTTTAATTTTTATGATATTTAGTATTAAATAGAACTATAATTAATAATTATATAAAAAAATTTATAAGTGTGCAAAAATAAATATAAAGTAAAACTAAAAAAGTAATCGTCAAAAATCGTTGGGTTACGTTTAAAAAAATTATTATGAGAAAACAAGTTATAAATAAAGCCCACTAAAAATTTATATAAATGAATTTTTTTACTCTTAACCCAATAACTCATTGGACTCTTAGTCATTTAGTTCAAGATTTTTTTTTCTTTATTAGGGTTTTTAATCATTGTATTATAATTTTTTAAGAGTATTTTAAATTTTCAAGAATTTGTTCTTATATTTATATATTTCTTTGTTTAGACATAATTATAAATACTAACATAACAATATTAAATCTAATTATGTACACTGATTGACCAAATGTTCAATTAAAATGTTGAATAATAGACACTAAAAGAATACCAATTAGTTGGTTTAACTTAATAATTACTACTTAGAAATTTTGAGGAACCATGATATATAAAAGCTAATTTATAAAGTATTGATATAATTTTAATATTTGACCATTTGTCATTTTATTAGATATAATCAATTAATTATTTAAATTATTTTATTAAATTATTATACTATTACTTATTTTTTAGATAATAAATAATTTAATCAATTTATAACTTTTAATTTAATTGTACATTTGTTATTATAATTTGATATATGAACTTTTACTTTATTATTATAGGGATTTAAAAGCTATAATATTAGGTCAATATCGCATATAACAGAGTTAGATTTATATTTAGATGAGGCTAGAGAAATTATGAAAAGCAACTTGATGTTCTTGATTATTAAAAGAAAAATCAATTTTGGTATCCCTCCCTTCATTAATGGCCAAAAATATATTGAGTATTCCAATTACCATAGTTATTTCCGAATCAACATTTATAGAAACGAATGAAGAAATTGTCTTACGAGTATGGATGGTAGAGTTATCAAGAAATGAAGAAATTGTCTTACACATTAATCCATCTATATTAAAGCTCAAGTAGTGAGCGTGGTGTTGACATATGTCAATCCGTTATTGGTTGGCTATTTCCTTTCAACGCATTTGGTTTTGCGAAACGACGTTGTTTTGTGCTCTCTTTCATGGTTTTTGAGCTTGATTTTTTATCTATATTAAAGCTCAAGTAGTGAGCGTGGTGTTGACATATGTCAATCCGTTATCGGTTGGCTATTTCCTTTCAACGCATTTGGTCTTGCGAAACGACGTTGTTTCGTGCTCTCTTTCATGGTTTTTGAGCTTGATCTTTTAAAGCATTAAATGTTCGTGCGTCAGCCATTAATTTTTTTTTTTTTTTTTTACGCTTTAACAAAGTTTTTTTTTTTTTTTGATTTGATCTTTTGATGCATTAAATTTTAGCGCGTCAACAATTAAATTTTTTACGCGTTAATCAAGTTCGAAAAATTAACTCAATTGACAAAAAATTAACTCGACCAGCATTAAGTTCTTAATGCGTTTGACAAGGTCTTAGCCGGTGTTGACAAATGTCAACGCGTTATTTATTGGTTTCTCCCTTTAGCTTATTTTTCCTCTACGAAACGATGCCGTCTTATTCTTTATTTAATGATTCTTTATTTATTCTTTATTATTATTTAATGATTCTAGTGGTCTAGCTTTGCGTTTAAGGCTTCATTAACCTCTGATGCATTAAATGTTTTTGTGCAAGCCAACTACAGGTTAAGGAACTAACTCGGTCATCATTTAATTCTTACGCGTTTGAAACTATCACTCAACCAGCATTTATTTTCAACGCGTCGGTTGAACTATGCCTCTATCTATCTTTGGTCCAATGGTTCAAAGGGAGGTTTTTGCACTCCTTTAACATATGGCTAAACACTTCATTTTGTCCAGTGGTCTTTTGCACTTGCGAATCCAAGCATGCCTTTATCCACAAAGCTTTTTCTTGTTCCTCTTAATTAAGATTTTTTTTCGAGTGAGGTGTCTCTCTGTTCCTCTGCATCTTCGATAGCAAATGGCCGAATGGCCCTTTATTCTCCTTCTCTATAAATAGCCTCCTCCTTCCATCTTCACTTCAACGGGTCTGTTAGCGAGTTGGCTACACGCCTAAACATCCGAAACTCTTCCATTGGCAAGGCTTGTAGAAATAGTAAGGTCAGCATATTTTTCATTGCCTTTTACTTTTTTTCCTTGTGATTCCTTGTGATATGTTTTCGCCCCGTTTAATATAGATTTTTATTTTGGAGTTATACTCGTCGTTCTTTAATGGAACACTGCTATTATGTGATTGATAGTTGATCCACGTTCGGCTTATTTTACATACTTTCTTTTCCCATAATTTGCTAGCCGTTCATTGCGTGGGATGGTGATTTGCTATCGAGACAAAAATGTTTGGCCCATCTGGTAATCGCCCTCGATAATGCATCTTATGATTATCATTATTTTAATGTGTTTTATTATTGTTCCTTGATTTGTTTCAAATTATATATATATATATTTCTTTTAATTTGTCTGTGTGGATTATAAGTGAAGTCTTTTGCTTGTGAATTTTAGGGGTCCTCCTCGCTTTGAAGGAGACCGTCCAAGGTTTGGTGACAGAGATGGATACCGTGGAGGTCCTCGTGGGGTTGACTTTGGTGGTGACAAGGGAGGTGCCCTAGCAGATTTCCAGCCATCCCAAATCACCAGGAGCAGCGCTCAAATGGACCAGATCGGAAGAGACTCCGGAATGTATAGAAGAAAATTGAGTTTCCTCGAGTAAGGTTTTAGCCACCATTGAAGATCGAAGAACCCCAAAGATGACCAAATTGAACAGCAAAGCACCAAGAGAAATGTAAATGAATGAAACAGATCAGAAAAGCTCTGAAAAAGAAAGAAATGGAGATAAAAACGAAGGAAAATGAAAATGAAAACGAGTGACGAGATATGTGAATGTGTATGTATGTATAGGTGTATTTCATTTTCGAAAGATAATAGTCACCTCTCAATGGCATCTACTACTCTCTCACCTCACAACAATATATAACACACGATAAGAGCTCAATCCTACATTGACTTGAACCAAATTCATGGATAGTGAATCATAAATAAAGAAATCAGATGATGAATTTTAACATATATTTTTTTCTTTTATTTTGTTAAGATTTTCCATTGTTTTCACAAAGTAAAAAATCAAACAGTTTGAACATTAGAGTTCAATTTTTTATATCCTGACTTTTTATTATACTTTAAAAGAATGTGTCACTAGATTTGCTCAAGAGTCGGGTAATCTGTTCGACTCGATAAGTTCGGTTTGTATTGGATCAGATCAGGATAGGGATTTTTTCATTATGGGTAGCCCAACCTGAATTATTGTTTATGTAATAAAAAATTAATTTTATTTAAATTTGATTATAAAAGTATATAAATATTAATATAAAAATTAATTTTTAAATATTTTAATATTATTTAAATAATGAAATAGATTTGCTGGTCGGCTCGGCCCGTCCAAAATTAGGCTTAGATAAGGGCCCATCCAAAATCAGGCTTAGGTAAGGGAAGAAGAAAAAAAATTTGTCGCAATCCGATTTGGCTCAATCCATGAATAAGTCTATGTGTCATCATGTTTTAATAATTTGATTGCTAATAAATGTGATAATTTCTCTTAATCATTAATATTTGTCCATTCGACGTAAGATTCTACCGCCCGTGAGTAAAAATGCAATTAAAATTTAGTTAGCGAAATTCCATTCTGGCCCATAATCCTCTTCCCGGCCCAGTCCCAATTGAAAAATGCTCATACCTTTTTTTGGCCTAAAGAAAGGAAACAACCCTTCAAAATCACCTAAAACAATCTACTGAAATAATTATTTCTTTTAGGGTGGCATCAAGCCATCAACCGATCAATTATGAGGATTTCTTCAAAAATGGTTTAAAAATGAAATCAAAGAGTTTCAATAGCTCAATTGAGATTTAGTTGGAATAATATTTTAAGTAGAAATCTTAGATTAATAACACTTCAAGTTTATATATGTAACAAATAAGTTACATTTTATTCCATAATAATTAAAGAATAAAAAACTGGATCAGAGATCAAATAGGTGAAATCTTCGATTACATATTTAAGATAATTCAATTGAAAATAAATTAAACATTAAATATATTATTTTAATATTAAGGAAATATTATTAAATATAATAAATAGTTAATAACAATATGTATTTGATTTAATGATATGATTTTTAGTATAAGACTAAAACATTAAAAGTTCAAAATTTCATTGATAAAAAAATATAATTAATATAAAACTAATTTTTTACTAGCTTAATTTATTTTTTATCAAGTTTTTATCGGTTAAATTAGTTTTTTATCTGTTCACTAAATCATTGATTCTTTTATATGCACTAGATTGAATAAATTTCAAAATTTTAGATTGAACTGATCATATCAATAAAATCAATAAAACGATCTATTTTTTTCAACAATAATAGTATACTAATAGAATATGGAAAGTCGGAAACCCATTCTTCCAAATTCCAATTAACAATGGAAGAACTTGAGAAACATGCTGTTTATTAAGAATAATAGTTTAATGGTCTAATAATGTAAAGTAATTTGTAGAAGAAAAATGAAAAAATTATTAGTAAGGAAATTGTAAAGACCTAAATATTCTTAACTTATTCTTCTTTCATTTTGGGTTTAATTGATTGCTTGTCTCTGTATCGTGTCTATCTCAATTCATCTTTCAACAGTCATACCCTAACACAAACGGCTCTCAAAGCGTTGTTTCGTCAAGGCCAGGTTAGAATCTCTCATTGGTAATAATTTTTATCTCTTGGATGCAGGCGGCTTTGGCTTATATTTGATCTAAGTTAGTCATCTCTTAAGGGAAATTTTTTGTTGAGATGCATACCATAGACCTTCCTTAGAAGCTGCCTTTACATCTTTCCTTTTAAACTAAAGAATTTTCATTTACTTTATAAATACTCACCAATTTGTACCAGCAGAGCTTGAAGGACTACTTTTATCTCACCCTGAAATATTGGATGCTGTTGTTATCCCGTAAGTTGGGAGGGATATTGGCCCTTGGGTTGGGAGTTGGGAGGGACTTTGAATCGATCATAATTAAATGTTATGAACAAATTTTTTATGCTAGGACGCAACCCGCCCTCAATAATGTCTGGAAATTTACTGAAATTTGTAAAGATAAAAGAAAAACTGAATGAAAAGGAGTCAGAAAGGAGGGAAGAAACGCAAACAGGGAAAAAGTTGAGAGAAGAAGCAAAAGGAAAAGCTTTTCATTTTTTAATAGGTTTCTTTATTTTCATTAAGGATAAATTAATATTTGCAATATCCTCTTTTACAATTTTGACTTTATGTATTTCCTTTTTATGAATTATATTTTATTATTAAATCATTTACAAGTTTTTGTTAGTTAGAAGGCATGTTTTTCAGATTTAACCTTGTTTTCTCAAAAAATGTGAATAATCAAATTTATAGAATAACATAACTAAGAATATATATATATATATATATATATATATATATATATAAGTGGAGCACAGATACTGTTACGGCATAAATTTGAAAAAAAATAACATAACTAAGAATATATATATATATATATATATATATATAAAGTGAAGCACAAATATTGTTACGGCATAAGTTTGAAGAAAAGAAAACAACAACTAAGATTACATATTTTAAATATTTAAAAAGCCAATTATTATATGTCATAATAAAAAAAAAAAGCCAACTATTATAAGCATCAGGAATTATCACATGATATTTGTAATTTTGTCTATATTCTTGTGCAGATTCTGCTGTGTCAATTCTTGCATTTCTAATCTCGATTATGATATTCTTTTTTTATTATTATTAATTAGTTTGTCGAATTTCCATGATGGTAGTGTTGAGTTGCATTTTGTCGGAGAGAGAGGGAGGTTACCAAAGGTAGTGGATAGAATGGATGTTATATGGAAGTTACGTTCGAGTAATGCTTTGGTAACAGGCAGTAAAGAAAGATTACGTGACAGCACACTTAAGAACGCATTGTCTGTTAGCGGGAAAGGGAAGCACTTGTGTTCCAAGGAAAGGTTAAGAAACAAACTTCTTAACAGTCTTCATATCTCAGTCTCTAAGCATGCTCTCCAGGACATCCCAAGAGTGGAACAAACCCAAGAATCCTGTCAACCTTCTGGGATTAGCTCCACAGTGTTACACAAGCGAATAAAGACTGCTGTAGAGCTGCTGCAGGAAGGACTGCTGCTAGGAGTGATGTTGTTAGGAGCACTGTTGCCAAGCAGCGCTGCTGTAGGGAACTCTGCTACAGGGAGCACTGCTACTAGGGGTGTAAATGAGACACTTGTGCTCGCAAGCAATTCGAGTTCGGTTTGAAAAAAACTCGAATTCGATTCAGTCATTATCGAGCCGAGCTCGAGCAGCTTGAGCTATCGAGCCAGCCGAATTCGAGTATCTCAATACTCGATTCGAGCGGCTCGCGAGCCTACTATTTTACTCTTAATATATATATATATATATCCTTAAAACCTAGAACCTATTTTTTCCCCTCACTTTCTTCTCATTCGCGCCTCACAGGCTCATACACAGACTCTCACCTTCTGCCATCTTCGAATCTTCTTGTTTTGCAATACAAAGTGATGATAGAATCAAAGAAATGGTTGAAAGAGAGAATGAGCATTTGCCTAGAGATGATTATCTTAAGAGACTGAGAAGTGAGGATTTGGACTTGAGTGTTAGGAAAGAGGCTCTTGAATGGATTTGGAATGTCTGTTTCTTTTATCAGTTTTATTCCAATAAAACTCTTGCTTTTTTTTTTTTTTTTGTGCTTGTTTGATCCATTTGATCATTGTTCTTTTTCTCAGCTTTCCTTTGATGTTTAAATGGTTTCTGCAACAAGGTTTTCGTTGTTCAACAGCATTATAGCCTTTTCTCAGCAGAACTCATCACATTGTGCATTTTTTTCTTTGTTTTCTAATTTAATTTCATTTTATTTCTGCAATGGGATTTTCATACTTTGTTTGGATCAATCAACTTCCAAGCTCTTGATAGATTTCTATTCAAAATTTTATTTCTTAATCAAGTTAATCCTTTCTTTCTCATTTATGGCAACCTGAAATTGCTTTCTTTCTGTGTTTTTCCTTTTCATTCTGTCTATATCTTTTTAATTATTATTTAAATGCAAAAAAATTGTATGTAAAACGAACTCAAGTATGTAAATTGAGTAAACGAGCTTAATCGAGCCGAACTCGAATAGTTCGATTTTATCTCGAGCCGAGCTTAGAAAATAGTATTCGATCGAGCTCGAGACGAGTTTCGAGCTTATAAAATAGTATTCAATCGAGACGAGTTTCGAGTCGAACTCGAGCTCGAGCTTCTCACTATTCGAGCTCGACTCGGCTCGATTACAGCCTTAACTGCTGCTAGGGAGCGCTACTACCAAGGAACATTGTTATCAGGGAGCGTTGTCTGCTACTAGAGAATGATGCTATCATGGAGCACTGTTGCCAGGTAGCACTGCTGTCAGAGAGCACTGTCAGGGAGCATTGCTGACAATGAGGCTGTTACTCACGAAGAGTTGTTACTAAGGAGCGCTACTTATAAGAGTTGTGCCTGTATGACATGTTATTGACCAAAAACAAGTGTCTACATTTTGGCCCCTGTATGAGAATTTTTTTAAAAGATTCTCATGCACCGCAACAACATAAAAATAATATCGAGCATGGAAAGTAAAATTTTGAAACTTGATGCAATTGTCTTTTTTTTTTTTTTTTGAAATTTGACAAACTAATTAATAATAATAATGAAAATAATATCATAAAAGAATATATATTATATATAGATATATAATTTTTAGGCCTACAGGCCACTTGTATGTGACAGCCCGCATGCAGCCATGCGATGCAGGCAGCCTTACATGCAGGAAGGTTATGGTGGTTGTAGTAATTTAGAGAAAAAGCTGTAGAGAATTTCTCAAAAGCCAAAAGTTTGTCAAACTGTCAAAAGATCACAAATAAAGCATTTGGATATCTATTTATAGCCTCCCCAAGGAAGTTACTAGGATGAGTTACGAATAGAGTGGGAAGTATTAGGAGACCACTCACGTGTAAGTAACACCAATCATGAGTAGTGGGAGAGAGAGGGAGGTTACCAAAGGTAGTGGATTGAATGGAAGTATGTGGAAGTTACACTTGAGTAATGTTTTGGTAACAGGTAGTGAAGAAAGGTTACGTGACAGCACACTTAAGAACGCATTGTCTGTTCAGCGGGAAAGGGAAGCACTTGTGTTACACGGAAAGGTTAAGAAACGGACTTCTTAACAGTCTCCATATCTCAGCTTCCAACACATACTCTCTACGACATCCCAAGAATCTTGCCAACCTTCCGGGGTTAGCTCCACAATGTTACACAAACGACTAGAGACTGCTGTAGAGTTGCTGCAGGGAGGACTGCTACTAGAAGTGCTGTTGTTAGGAGCACTGTTTCCAGGGAACGCTACTACCAAGGAGAATTGTTGTCAGGGAGCACTTCTGTTAGGGAGTGCTGCCTGCTGCTAGAGAATGTTGCTGTTAGAGAGCACTGCTGCCAGGAGCACCGCTACCACAGAGCACTGTCAGGGAGTACTGTTGACAAGGAGGCTGTTTCTCATGAAGAGGCTGTGACTAAAGAGCGCTGCTTATAAGATTTGTGCTTGTATGACATGTTATTGACCAAAAACAAGTGTCTACACTAACTTAATGCAACATTTTTTTGCAATGCAATGTCTACCTCATCGTGGAACTAGGTGGACTTTTTCCCTGCATTGAGGCATATGTTTTTTAAATGCCAAACACAACAATATTACTTTATACATCAATCGATGTTAGAGTCATTGACCTCCATCTAATTATACAAAATCTTGTCAAAAATTCAATAATTTATGTATTAAGAATTTTAATATATCATGTAGGTATACATATACACACATATATCTTAACATGTAATAATAAATAAATACAAAAAATCAAATTTAATTTATATATTAAGCATTTTTATATATTATGTAGGTATACATATACACATATATAACTTAACATGTAATAATAAATAAATATAAAAAATCAAATTTAAAGGATGTACCACCTGCGGCGAAGCGCGGGCCTTCACTAGTCATAATGCAAAAAGGTTGATTACCATGCTTAATTGGTTGTATGAATACCAGGTATCCATGAACTCTTATGGTAAAATTGTACTATCATTGATTATATTGTTATTAATATTTTTATTATTTAAATGATTACATGATTATTTATATATTTTTTATTAGATAAAGAAAAAGATGAAACATTAGTATTGGGAAGAAATGTTGAAGTTGAATCAATTGTCTTATGAAGGAATGGAGAATAAGAGTTTCTAATTGTAATATATTTTGATATTCTACTTTCTAATAGTTTTTTTTTGTTGATAAAATAAATTCCTAAAAAATTTATTGAGAATAATTGTGATTACTTTAATTGTAATTTGTAGGTTCAAATTTTGGATGTTGAACTTGGAGTGACTTGAGGCATTATATTTAAGAATCGAAAAACTTTATTTGTTTGATTTTAGGAATTAAAGAATATGTTTTATTTAAATATATTTTGTTTGGATGCTGTATTGTATAATTTAGTTATTTAATTTTTTTAATCATTATATTTTAATTTATAAGATAATATTTTTATTTTCAAGTAAATTTAATTTTGTATATGTTTGAAACACTCAGAGAAATATGATTTAAAGTTAATTTTGTTAATAATGTTATAGTGTTATACAAAACATCAAGTTCAATCATATGTTGAAATTATAATATAATTTTTGTATATTTAATTATTATTGTATTAAAATTAAATTTTAAATGTGGAATGAGTACTATAATATATTGTAAATGATTATTTTATAAAAAATCAAACATTAAATTAATAAAATTATATATTATTTTTCATGGTTAATTGTTGTAAATATATAAGAATTGTAGACACCCGTTTTTGTCCGGGTTATTTTCCTTATAGCTTTAAATTTAAGTTAATTTTAATTTTAATATAGATTCTTAATTTTTTTTTCGAATAATTAGGAAAAGAAGAAATCAAAAAAAAAAAAAGGAAAAACCTAAAATGAAAAAAAAGAAACAAACTTGGCTCAAATCCAAACTCCTCTTTGGATTAAGATTAAACTCTAGGATTTAAGATAAATGTCAAGAAAAGAGTTTTTATCTGGGTTTGATTAGGAGAGAAACTCCAAACCGAATCGAACTAGGACTCTCATGAATTTTTCCTATATATGTGACCTTAGATTCAACACCGAAAAAAGGGGGAGCAAATTCAGAACACAATAAAGAATGGAAGAGCAAGTAGTAATTCGGAGGAAAACAGTAGCAAAAATAGAGTGGAAAGTTTTGAAGTTTTTTTTTTATTCGAAATTTTGGGTTTAGGTGTAGTTTGAAGATCCCAACGGTGAAAATCTAGGAAAAGGTCAGAGGAGTGTTCAGCTAAAATCAGGTAGCCATCTAACAGTTACCGGAGGAGATCGAGAAGGTAGAAGCCGCTCGAGTTAAACTCAGATCTAGGATTTTTGGAGGTGGTTTTGACAAAACCAATTTGATTTTGGGGTTGAGGAGATCGAAAGGAAGATTTGGAGAAATTTTTGAAGCTTTCTGGGTTCGGTCGACGATAGTAAACGGTGGTCAATGGCGGTCGACTGTTGCCGAGATCCAAAAATTTTGAAAAACAAACAGTAATGTTCTTGAAGAGGAGAAAGATCAGAGGAAAAGATTTTTTTGAAGAAAGAATGTAAAAATCTGATTAAAAAAAAAGAGTTTAAATACATAACAGTGTTAGGGATATTTTAGATGGTATACAGAAACGAAATTGGAATCAAAAGTTCGAGGCACGATAAATCGCTTTCCAATGGTTTGTACTAGGTTTATTTGTAAACCTTGACAATTTGCACACAGCAAATGCAATATCTAGTCTTGTGCAATGCATTGCATACATTAGACTCCCTATAGCACTAGCATACTCTAATTGTGCTATTGTCCTTCCAGAATTCTCAATTAACTTGAAGTTCAGATCATATGGAGTATTGAAATCCTTAAAGTTGAGATATTCAAATTTCTCCAATACTTTCTTGATGTAATGAGATTGGCTTAATGTAAAGCCCCCATTGTACCTTTGCACTTTGATATCTAAAGTAGTGTCTACTTCATTTAGATCTTTCATCTTAAATTTTGAAGTTAGATACTTTTTAGTTTCACGAACACCTTTCAAGTTCGTTCCAAAAATTAATAAGTCATCCACATATAGACAAATAATCACTCCATAATTTTCTGTAAATTTGGAGTAAATGCATTTATCAGCATTATTATGCATGAATCCATTTGACAAGATTACCGAGTCAAATTTATCATGCCATTGTTTAGGCGCTTGTTTTAAGTCATATAATGAATTAATTAATTTACAAACTTTCTTTTCATTTCCAGGTAGCACATAACCTTCCGATTGCTCCATATATACCTTTTCATTGAGTTCACCATTTAGAAAGGCCGTCTTAACATCCATTTGATGCACATGCAACTTATAAATAGATGCTAATGCCAAAAGAACCCAAATTGAAGTCATCCTAGCCACTGGTGCATAGGTATCAAAATAATGTAGACCTTCTTTTTGTCTAAATCCCTTGGCTACTAATCTAGCCTTAAATGTTTGTAACGAACCATCAATGTTGTATTTCCTTTTGAATACCCACTTGCATCCAATTGGTTTTGATCCCGAAGGTAAATCTACTAGAACCCAAGTATTGTTTGACAATATCGAATCCATTTCATCATTTATTGCCTCTTCTCGAAATGCTGAATCTCTAGAAGCCATTGCTTCACTATAGGTTTGTGGATCTCCTTCCACATTAAGCATTATAGGGATCTTTTTAATTACGGAATCCCTGTTTCCTTCAACAAGGAAAACAGTAGATTGTGAGGAAATAAAGTCCGGACCTAGGTTCTTTTCTTTCCTCACTCTTTGGCTTTTCTTTGGTTCCATAATAATTTCATCACGAAGACGTTTATTGTTTTGATCAACTGAGATTCTTCTAATAGAACTTTGTTTATCCACTTGTGGATTTTCTAAAGTAGGGGTTGACTCATTACAAATTTTATTTTCAATAAATTCAGTATCTCTAGTTTCAACAATTGTATTGGATGTTAAGTCTAATATTCTATATGCTTTAGAATTTTGGGCATATCTTACAAATACTCCCTTTATAGCTCTCGGCCCTAATTTAGTTCGCTTTTGATCAAGAACCCTATAAAAAGCCAAGCACCTCCACACTTTGAAATATTTCAAATTAGGTTTTCTTCATTTCCATATCTCATAGGAGAAACCTTCATTTTTCTAGACAGAATCCTATTATGGATATAACAGGCCATCAATAATGCTTCACCGCATAAATTATAGGGTAACTTTGCATTTAAAATATCGAGTTAACCATATCTACTAAGGTACGATTTTTCCTTTCCGCTAAACCATTTTGTTGCGGAGTGTTAGGTGCAGAACATTGATGTACTACTCCACGTTCCTCACAAAAAACATCAAATTCAGTAAAAAAAAATTCTCCACCTCTATCACTACGAAGAAATTTAATTTTTTTTTCATGCAAATTTCCTATTTCAGATTTATAACGTTTAAACATTTCAAATGCTTCATCTTTATTTCTTATTAAATACACATAAGTATATCTAGAGCAATCATCTATGAATGTTATAAAGTATGTTTTCTGCCTCTTTTGAGGATTCCATTTAATTCACAAATATTTGAATGTATTAATTCTAAAATTTGTGTATTTCTTTCGGCCTTAGGAAAAGATTTCTTAGTATTTTTTGTTGAATGCATATTTCACATTTATCCTTAAAATCATTATCACTAAGAGCAATATAGTTATTCTTATGCATATACTGAAGAGATTTAAAATTTAAATGTGCTAATCTAGCATGCCATAATGAACAAGAATCAACAATATAAGCAGAAGAATTAACTTTATTAATATCAATACTGAGTTTGAACATACCCTCTCTACAATATCCCTTTCCCACATATACACCATTCTTAAGCAAGATGGCCTTATTGGATTCTAGGATAACCTTGAACCCTTTCTTACAAAGCAAACTAGTAGACACTAAATTCTTCCTCAAATCCGGAACATGAAGCACATTTATTATAGTTAATTTCTTTCCGGAAGTAAAATTCAGTTCTACCATCCCTTAACCGAGCACGTTGGCTAAATTGTTGTTGCCCATAAGCAACTCTCGTTTTACAACCTCTTCATAGTGTTTGAATTGCTCTCGGTCGTTGCATACATGGATAGTAGCCCCCCAAATCAAGCCACCACTCACTAGACTTGGCATGTGATGCCATATTAATTTCTGTAATCATACTGATATGCAAGCTTTGGATTCCTCTAATGACCATTGCCACTAAATCCCTTTCCTCGACAAGATTTGCCTTGGAAATAGAAGCCTCGCTTGAGTGATTGTCTTTCTTAAGAAGTCTACAGTCTTTAATGTAATACCATTTTTTATTGGAATGATAACACAACCGTTTTTTTTCTTATCTTGCTTATCTTCCAAATCAGACGAGACTTTTTATTTGCCTTTCCAAGCATTCTTTTTCTCGCTTTCACCTATATAATTCAATTTAGCATTTGGAGGAAGATACACTGCATCGCGCTTTCGAGTTTCTTCTTCAATGCGCAAGTGGCTTAGTATCTTTTCAATGGTGAAATCTTCAGCCATATGTAGGAGTTTCTTCCTATACTCATTCCAAGTAGAAGGCAATTTAGAAATAATTGCCGAAACTTGTAATGATTCAGGAACTATAACCTTTAGGTCACGAAGCCTACTAACGAGAACTTGTAGTTCCTGAACTTGATCCATAATGGGTATGCTATCAACCATTTTGAATTCAAAATATTTCATCATAAGAAATTTATCAGTACCTTGCCTTTTGTTGTTGTATTTCTCCTCCAATGACTTCCAAATTTCAATGGGAGACTTGATTGACATGTAGAAATCATATCGACGATCGGACAGAGTGTTTAGGGTGTGTCCCCTACAAGTGAACTCGTCCTCCTCTCGTCTTTTCTTTTGTTGTGCCATTTTCTCTTTTTTTTTTTTTTTCGAGACTTGCATCGTTGGCAGGATCATCTATTGGCTTTAATTTTGGATCTAGGACATAAGCGATATTCAACATGGTAAGAAGAAATATCATCTTATCTTTCCATCGATTGAAGTTAGTGTCATCAAATCGATCCAACTTCACAAAGTTTTGATTCATCACTTTTTAAGCGGTATTCGTCTCATTGGCCATCTCTAATAATTCTCTAAAATTTGGTTATTTAAAGAAAACCATAAATTTGGGATTATTCTATAGTGATTATTCCGCTGTACTAGAAGGATATTCAGATGCAAGTTGGATCACAAGTCTTAGTGACAACAAATCAACTTTGGGTTGGATTTTTACCATCGCTGGTGGAGCTATTAGTTGGGCTTCTAAAAAGCAAACTTGTATCTCTCATTCAACAATGGAGGTTGAATTTATAGCTTTGGCAGCTGCAGGAAAAAAAGTGAAATGGCTAAGGAATCTCTTATTAGATATTAAGTTGTGGCCACAGCCTATGTCAACCATTTCCATATTTTGTGATAATGAATCTACCATGTCTCGAGCCTATAACAAGGTTTATAATGGAAAGTCTAGACACATTAGCTTGAGACATGAGTATATACGGCAATTAATAGGAGATGGTATAGTCACCATCACCTATGTTAGGTCGAGTAACAATTAGCAGACCCATTGACAAAAGGTCTGTCAAGGGATATGGTAAAAGATACTGTTGCTAAAATGGGACTAAAACCTCTATTAAAATAGTCATTTGTGACGGGAACTCTATCTTATTCTAGCAAACGTTAGTTTTAAACTTTAAAGGGTAATAACATGTTACTTTAATGACTAGGCACTAAGAATTAGGATTTAGTGCTTAATATACTAGTAGGATGAGTTAAAACTCATAATGGATCGATAATTATATTATCGTAGAATTTCACCTATATGAATATATAAGTGGTGCCGCTTCTAACAAGAGTTTTATTGTTTTACTCTTGTAAATATTCATGAAACCAAGATAAGCACATGGCCATAATAGTGTTGAAATAATACAAAACCTCTTATTCGAAATTAAATATGGTTGTGTGTGTGATTTTGCCGGTTGTAATTCTAGAGTAATGGTTTAAGCAATTAGCCACCAATTACTTTATTGAAACTTTGAAAAATCTACACTAATGGAAGGTGTAAATCTAACGATACCTTTCTTTATGCATAACTGTATATTTTATATTAATATTTTGAAATTTGCAATTTAGTGGGGGATTGTTATATATATTAGTTTGCAAAGGTTTCAACCGAATCAATACTTTGGACAAAAAAGTGCTAATTACACCACTTGGACAAAAGGTACTAATTGCACCACTCAGGCAATAGTATTGGTGACTTTTGATTTGGTAAGGACATGATTATTCATTGAAAAGAGTTTTCAATTAGGACATGTCTCTTTAAAAGTGTCATTTGGTCATCTATAAATAGCATACCCCGTTGCTAAAGATTGTAATCAATTTCAAGAGAAAGAAAATACAAGAATAAGAGATTAAGGAATTCTTCAATATTGCTAATAGCAGAATTCATAAAGCTTCGTTGTATCCTGGAAATGTTATTGCCTTAACCTGTTAGCAAACATTGTGTGGGGGAAAATAATTCTCTAAAGAAAACGATTTATCGTGCCTCGAAGTTTGGATTCCAGTTTCGTTTCTGTATACCATCTAAAATATCCCTAACAAAAAGTTATGTCGAGTTGTGGCAACCCGCGCGTCTACCCGACCCAGATGCCAAGCTTTGTTTCATTTACGTTTTTGTTCTTGTTCCTTTTCATTGTACCTATTATATAATTATTGTTTCATGTCATCATTACGTAATGATTATTATATGATTATTATTCATTTGTTATATGATTATGACATAATTTTTCCATGGTGATATTATAATGATTACATGATTTTTTCATGATGATATTATGATTATATGATTGTATTGTCATGATTACATGATGATTATATTGCATGATTGATGGCATAATTACATGATGATTTGCATGATTGATTGCATAATAATAATAATAATGTTATAATTATGTGATGATTATGAGATAATAATTATGTGATAACTATATGATGATTATGTATTTATTATATGATGATTATTGTGATGATATTATATGATGATTATGTGATGATTAGATGATTTTTTTTAATTATATGATTAGATAATTAATTTGTTTAATGATTATATGTTTGGATGATATTTTTTTTATGTATGATTTTTTTTATTTTTTTTATGTTATATTATTAACATTATTTATTTCATGTTTCAGGTTTAGGTTAATTAATTTTTTATTTGATTAATTTATATATGTAATATTATATGATTATTTTTATTATTAGTTTTCTTGTTTTAATTAGTTTGCATGATTAGGGAATAAATATGAACTTTGGTAGATTTGACAAATAAAGTTAGGATTGATTAAGACTATTTAGATGAGACCAATTTAGGATAATATGTGATTAATATGGTACTATCTTTAGGATAGGCGTAGTGGGGGTGCTAATCCTTCCCCGCACGTAACCGAACCTAGTTCTAATAAGTAGACCAGAACCTATTCTTTTTAGGGTGTCTTAGTCAAACTTAGGATTACTCTAAAAAGGATAGATTCATATAGGTGACTAATCACACCTCGCAAAGATGATTAGTGGCGACTTCATATTTTGTGTCTAGCATGCTGAATTTGTATTTGGTACGTTATAACAATTTGGCGGCTCCGCTGGAGACTTAGAGAGTCGAGCCATAGGTTAGTCACATGTTATCCTTGGTTTTGAATTGGTTTTAATTATTATTATTTTATTATTATTGTTTTATTGGATTTCTAACATTTTTAATCTTTTTTCTTTTTCTTTATTTTTTAGTTTACTTTTTTGCAGGTATTTTTGTGAGTCAAGGTTTGCTATGTTCCTTCGCACACACCACACTGACATGAACATAAGCCTTATACCCAGGCTCGTCCTTTTAGAAGGGGGCAAAGTAACTACGCCTTCGTGGGATGATAACTTCCGTATAGGCTAGCAAAACATCTCAGGGTGTAAAGTACCTAAGCTTTCGTGGGGTGATAATCTCCATATAGGCTAGGAAAATAATCTCACCCAAATTGAATCTTTTTCGGTTGGAGCCTATAATGGGTGAGGATTGGGGTGCCTTACTCATCCTCCATGGATGAAGTTAAGGAGCAATTTAGGAACCTTTTAAATTGTCAAATATCCTGAGCCCAGCATATAGATAACACTTAAGTGATCAACTTTAAGTCAGAGTCATGCCCACCCGTTTCATAAATGATAACCCGAATTAGGACACATGAAGGAACACCTTTTACCTTTGTCTCACATTTTAAATTTATATTTGTTGTCCTTTATTTGTTTATTACGATATAACTTTACCAACTATTTTTTTTCCCATGCATTTACATTATCATCATCATAGGAATATTTTGCCACATAACATTTGGTTGATAAACTAAATCTTCACACATATCCATGGAAAGGCCAACAATTACTAAGTATGAGTCGTCAGTTAGCTTGAAGACTAGGTCCGAAGAGGTTTAACAAAAGATAGGTAACTATTTGCCAGCAGGCTACATCTCCACCCTTCCTGAAAGAATTCATCTGGATCTCATACAGAATGACCTCACCGACTTGACTAACATTTGGAGATCCTGGGCCAAGGCTAGACAAGAAGGGTTTCAGAAGAAATATTGTGATTGAGCACTACTTCTCCTAGTTGAGGTGGATAAAAATTTGATCAGGGCCACGATGCAATTTTGGTATCCCTCTTACAGATGCTTTGTTTTCAATGAATTAGATATGGTGCCCACAATTAAGGAGTACTTAGTGTTGCTCTGTTTTGACCATTCAAAGCCTGATGAGATCTTTTTGATGAGTAAAGGAGCCTACCACAAGAGACTGACTAAATTAATAGAGATCAGTGCACCAGAAATTGAGCGTTATACAACTGTGAAATGTAAAAAGTATTGTATTTCTTGGAGCGTTTTTCACAACTTTATGAGGAAACACCTGGATGATGAAGGATGCATTGACATAATGGCACTGGCTATTTATGGGATGGTGATCTTTCCTAAAGTTTTGGGACATGTTGAATTAAATGTGGTGGCCCTCATTGATCAAGCTGAGTACCAGTTTAATGCAGCTCCAACCATTCTTGCTGAAACTATGAGATCTTTGAATTATTGTCGACGAACTAGAAAATGACGTTTTACTGGGTGCTTACAACTGTTGTATGTTTGGATGAAGAGCCACTTTGAATGCAAAGAGGGGACGCAAGCCATATCTCACTTCCAGTATTCATGTCAAAGAATTTTGCGAGAGTAAATGGCCAGAACCAAAGTCCAAGAATGATTGGGTTTTGTTTTTACACAAGCTTACAAGTCAGGAAGTTGTTTGGAGAGATCCTTGGATGCGCCATAATTCCAGTGTTATACGGATGTGGGGATCAACCGTGGGTACCTCTTCCAGGCTTATGGGGGGCTATCAGTTAAGCTCATATTTTGGTCCGAAGATAAGCAGGGTATGAACAGTTTATGCCGATGACTCAAGGGCTCAATCATTTTGAGTTCTCCTATACCGACAAAGAAGCTCCAAGGACGAAAGAAGAAGTTGCCAAGGCATGGAAACAAAATTTAGAATGGGCCAAGGAAGGCTTACATATGACACTTCGCCTGAGTACTCGGTATGGCATGCCAGACGAGCTAAAGATATTGTGTTCTTTCAAGAAGATAACTCTAACAGCTCGACCCAAATTCCACCCCCAAATCCCATGCTGAAGATAGAACTAGCCAAGAGGAAGCTGCGAGAAGAGAATGATGAACTAGGGCAGGAAAATCAGAAACTTCAAGCTAAGGTAATCATACTAGAAGATGATCTAACAAAACGGGATAGAAAGGTCAAGAAACTGTGAGTGAATATTAGAAAACTGGAGAACAGCCTGACTGAACATGATAGGAGAATTCAAAAACTCAATCAGGACTACAACACATGGAAAACAACCTTCAAGGATTTGGATGAGACATCTTCATTCAAGAATTCTGAGCTTGAACGGATGGGAGAAGAAATTGACAAGTTGCAATCAGAATGGATAAAATCGGAAGAAGAGTTCCAAGAGATGTTTAAGAACTTGATGAAGTCAGAAGTAGAATGTGAACAACTTTGGAGTGCAAATCTGAGAAGACAAAACCTTTTGAAGCATATGTTTGACCAGTTTAATGTGGTAGCTCGTAAGGCCGATGAGATGAATGATAGGATTGAAGAGTTGAAGACAGAGGTGTATCCTTTCCATCTAAATGGCTAGCATTTGTTCAAGCTTTTGGAAGAAGAGCAAGCTCATTATCGGCGAATCATGAAGTTTCTTTGGAGGCATTACTGTTTAGGATTTTCATCACATTTTTAGGACTTTTTAGGATTCTTAGGATTTTTGGGATTTTCATGTTTCTTAAGGATTTTATAATTTTTGTTATATTTTAAGATATTTTATCTATGTTCGTTATGGGATTTTCATGGATATTAGTGACAGATTTTATTAAGATTTCTTTTATTAACGACTATTATGTGGCCAATATTTTCTTCATACATACATATTCATCATTATAAAATTTTGTTTTAACTTTTTTTTTTTTTTATGTTAAGTCTTTTAACTAAGCAATATGACATCCTAATCTTGGAAATTTTGATAATTAAAGGTTCAAGGGTAGCTCGGCAATCAGAAACTTCAGAACAGTCTTTTCGTCATCCTTATAATACTCGATCAAAAGCTAGAGTAATGACTGAAGAACAAGTTTCAAGGATGGATAAGATGGAACAGGTACAAGAGGAAATGAGAGAGTAGTTAAGTAAGATGATGGAGATGATGATGAGTTTGAGCAAATGGAAGAATAAGGTAAATGAATTCGGGTCTCAAGAGAAGGACCAAAATATGGACGAATCTCTGTGTCCACCAGGTTTTAATTTTTCTCAGGTTCAAATGTCTCAACAAGTCCAGTCGCAACAGGCACCATTCATGGGGGGATTTAACTATCCATATGCCCAACCTCAGGGCCCGGGAAATACCATCAATGTCCCTAGGGCAAAGACAGATTCGGTCCAAGTTCTTGACTTAGATGATCCCAAAAAGCAAGAAAGACTGAAAGTAGTTGAAGAGATTGAGTCTCGTAAGATGAAACTGATTGAAGAAGGACTCTGGGCTATTGAGGGGTTAGATTTCTTTGGTTCTATGGACGCTGAGGGGCTCTGTTTGGTACCAGATGTGGTTATCCCACCTAAGTTCAAAACTCTGAATTTTGAGAAGTTTGATGGGACCAAGTGCCCTATATCTCACATCACCATATACTGTCGGAAGATGGGCTACTCACAGGGAAGATGATAAGTTGCTCATCCATGTCTTTCAGGACAGTCTTACTGATTCTACTGCTAGGTGGTATGTCCAGCTCGATAAGAACCGAGTTCGCACTTGGAAGGAGTTAGCCAAAGAATTCATCAATCAGTACAAACACATTGTTGACATGGCCCCTAACCGTTTGTCTTTGCAAAACATGGAGAAGAAGTCCACAGAAAGTTTCAAAGACTATGCTCAGAGATGGAGGGATATTGTTGCCTATATGCAACCACCTCTAACCGAGAAGGAGACCACCGTGCTATTTGTTAGCACTCTTAAGGCCCCATACTATGACAGAATGATCAAAAATGCCACGAAGAACTTTACTGATATGGTCATTTCCGGTGAAATTATAGAGAATGCCATCAAGAGTGGTAAGATTGAAGGAGGAGAATCCCCAGCAAAAAAGAGTGGGACTTCTAACAAAAAATAAGCTGATATTCAAACTGTTGCATATGGAGGGCAAGAAATAGGAGGCTATATGCCACAACCCATGTACCAGCTTTACTACCCAAACAAAAATGCCATTACTCCTATCCCATAAACTTATCCACCTACATCACCATAAGCCTTTCAACCGAATTTTTTGCCCTAGACCATTAGTTCCTCAAGTCAGACCACCAATACAAACCAACCAGCCCATAAATAACCCAAGAGGACCACGATTTGGCCTAGAGAGAACAATTATTGATCCAATTCCCATGTCTTATACAGACCTGCTCCCAGACCTTATAAAAAACCACTTGATTGCATCGGTACACTTGGAGCCTTTGAAACCTTCATATCCTAGGTGGTATGATCCTAATGCCCGATGTGACTATCATTCAGGGAATATTGGACACTCTATGAAAAATTGCACAACATTGAAGTATAAGGTGCAAGGTCTCATCAATGTCGGTTTGATAAACTTTGAGGAGAAAGATGGGCCAAATGTTAGTGGTAATCCTTTACCGAACCATGCCGGGCCAGCGACCAATGCTTTGGGATATGATAAGATCACCGTCATAAAAAGAAGTGTTGATGAAGTTACAACTTCGATGGGCCATGTTCTTGATGCTTTGGTTGAAGCCGACATGATTCATCCAGTACTGGTCAATTCGAGTACTCAACGTGGGAGGTATGACCCAAGTAAGTTTTGCATGTATCACAGGGGGGTAGTTGGTCATTCTTTTCAGAATTGTGTTGAGTTCTAATAGGAATTCCAAAAATTGATGGATTTCTCCCAAATTGAATTCTATGAAGAGTATGGGGTAGACGAAATCGATGTTGTGATTGAAGAGTCTTCATCGGGGTTGCCCGTTGTGAAACCAGTAACGTTCTTCTATGAGAAGAGGATAAGTCAGATTGAAAGGAGAAGCCAATTTATGCTAAGAAGCCTGTTATTACAATTAGTGTTTCGAGCCTTTTTTTATACCAAAATGATAAGGCAGTACCATGGAGGTATGGATGTGATGTCATAACTCGAGATCCAAATGGTGGATCAATTGTGATCAATTTTGATGTCGCCAAGGCTACAAATTTGACTGGAGTAGAAGGTACGACCAGGAGTGGGCGTTGTTATTCGCCCAAAATGCTTGAAAAGGAAAGGAAAAGGAAAGCAAAAGAAGTAGAAAAGAATGAAGATTCCGGAAGTAAGACGAACCCATTGGTGGTTCAAGATGTTGAGTATAAAAAACCTGTGATTGAGAGGGAAGCTTGTGAGTTCTTAAAACTGATTAAACACAGTGAGTACAGTGTTGTGGAACAATTGAACAAAATGCCAGCCCAAATTTTGTTATTGTCCTTATTGTTGAATTCTGAACCTCATAGGGATTAAAGGTGCTAAACAAGGCATATGTAGCTCACAACAATTTTGTGGAGAATGTGAATCACATTACAGAGAATCTGGTGGCTGCTAGCTTTATAGCCTTTAATGATGACGAGATCTCTCTAGAAGGTAGAGGAAGTACTAAAGCCCTCCACATCACAGTCAAATGCAATAGCCATGTTATGTCCAAAGTTCTTATTGGTAATGGTTCTTCCATAAATGTCATGCCAATGACTACATTATCCAAGTTTCCAATTGATGTGTCTCATCTCCAACGTAGTCATATGATTGTGAGAGCCTTTGATGGAACCTGTCGAGCAATTTTGGGGGACACTGAAGTGCCTTTACAGATTGGCCCTTGCATTTTCAATATAAAGTTTCAAGTTATGGAGATTTCCCCATCTTATAGTTGTTTATTGGGAAGGCTTTGGATTCACATGGCAGGAGCAGTCCCGTCTTCACTACACCAGAAAGTCAAGTTCGTTATGGAAGACTATCTTGTGTGTGTTTATGGGGAGAAAGATTTGTTGGTAACAAAGTCCCCAACCACTCCTTATGTAGAGGCAGCTAATGAAGCGCTGGAATGTTCGTTCAGATCTTTTGAGTTCATCAATGCGACCTATGTGAGTGAAGGGTCCAAAGTGCCTAGTCCATGTTTTTCTCGAATTTCTAGCATGTTGTTCAAGAAGAATATTGGAATGGGCTGGCATGTTGGAGTCGAATTAGGGAAACATCTTCAAGGGATCATGAAGCTGCCAGTGATATGAGAAAATAAGGAAAGGTTTGGGATAGGTTACAAGCCGACCAAGAGGGATAGAGAGGTGATTGAAGCTGGAAAGAGGGAAATGAGGATGGCTCGCATGATGGGGGTATGAGTGGGAGCCAAAGAAGTTGGTCATTCCTTATCTTTATTCCACTTTTTGTTTAGGAGGATGTATTTACCTTGATTTGTCCCCACTAAGCTTAGAAGGATCTTTTTTAGAGCTTTTGATTCAAGTGGTAGAGAGATGAGGAATGGTGTCTAATGATAAAGAATATTTGCTTGTGTACCCATGTCCACTAGAAATGGAGTTGGGTAATTGGAAGATGACAAAGCTGTCGCTTATCCTTGAATCTCATAAAATGTAATACAATGAGTCAAGTCCCTAGTTGCTCATGCCCAAGGGCATTACGGATGGTCTTTTATGTATGGGCTGGTTTATTTTTCATTATTTTAATAAAATAGCAGTGTGATGCATTTTCATTCACTCCTTCATTCATCATTGTCATTTTTCTTCTTCGTATACCAATCCACATTCTTTCAATTTTATTCAATTTCAGGATTCAATGTAATGAATGTAAAGACAATCATAACAATAATTCGGGATTCAATTTTAAAAACTCAGTTCATGTTGGTGAATTTGATAATGAAGAGTATTCAGATGACTATGCTTTGTCTCCTGATCAATCTGGGAGATAAAAAGAACAAAAAAAAAAGTTACAATTGGCGCATCATTGCCGGCTGTTCAAAAGAAAAGATTAGAAAAATTGCTCAGAGAGTTTGTGGATGTGTTCGCGTGGTCATATCAAGACATGCCGGGTTTGAGTACGGATATTGTAGAGCATAAGCTGATAGGATCCAAGATGGCCCAATTCTTGAAGATTCATGGCAAGTTCCATATGGGCCAAGATCCAAGAAGATCAAGGAAACATTGCAAGCATTGGTGGAATTCACTTGGGCCATGTTGCAAATTGTCCAAGAAAGACTTCAACATTCAAGAATGGCTTGAATGAAGAAAGACCAACTTTAATGTATGACTAAGGTGACGGCATAGAGAGGAGGACTTTGGATCTATCTTTGTTTCATTAATTGACATCACATGTGTTGGGGGGGGCATCCTAATTCATTAATTGATGTGGCAAGAGTGGGCTTTGTTTATTTCATTAATCCACTTAGGCATATATAGGCCTAATTATTTTATTATGTCCAATAGACTTGTGGGGTCTACTTTATTAATCTTGTTGGACTTATTTTAATTATTATGTTTTGGGCTTAAGCTTGTTCATCCTATTTTTACTTAGCATTATTTAGGTCAAGCCGAATAGGTATTGTATTAGGAATAAGAGTCCATTTATTTAGGTGTTGGCCGACCAAGCTATTTGTATTAGGATAGGAGTCTTAGCTTACCTAGGGCTTTAGCATTAGGAGGCTATATAGACATGCTTAGCCGCCTACTTTGAATAAGACATTGTGTAATTTGATTTTTATCAAATTGAGAGGGTTTTCTCTTATTGTTCTTGAAAGAACTTCTGAACTTATCAAAGGTTTTCTTTGTGGCGTTCAGCAACCAAATCTAGGTTCTTGAAATAAGATTTCACTGGGTCTAGCTAAAACTAGGTTCTTGAAACAAGATTTCATTAGGTCTAGATTCTTCAACCTGAATCTTGGCTTTCTTAGGTTAGGATATTTGAATTGTTAATAGGTTCAAGGGTTTCAATCCTAAGGGTTCACATCGTTTGGTATCAGAGCTTAGGCTTTCATTCAGATCTTTTTAAATCAATATAACAAGATTTTGGGGTTATAGCTTTTAGGCATTCTTATCTTGGGGTTATAGTTTTTAGGTAGTCTTGCTTTGGGGTTTTGTTTCTTGTAATTGAATCAAATCAATCTAACAAGATTTTGGGGTTTCAAGCATTCTTGTCTTATGGGTTATAGCTTTAGGCATTCTTGTCTTGGGGTTATAGTTTTTAGGCAGTCTTTTTTGGGGTTTCGTTCTTGTCAGTTGACTTAGATCCAGATTACTGCTTCTTGCGTTCTTGATCTACAAAAATTCGTTCTTGGTCGTTCTTGAAAAAAAAACAAGAATTAAGAATTTAGTTCGACTAGTCAAAAAAAGAAGAAGAAAGAAAGCAATCCGAGACAAAAAGAAAATCAAGAAGTTTCGAAAAGATAAAAATAAAAAAGAAATTCAGTTTCAAAAGAAAAAGAAAGAAAGGAAAAAGAAAATTTTTTCTAACAATCTTTTTTTGCAGCATATTAACGATGTCTCACAAGAGTAGAAATCTTATGTGGAAGACTATACAACAAGAGATGGAACAGATAAATTTGTTGTTGGGGGAGCTGAAAAAAGAGTTTGAGCAAAAAAGAAAGAGTGGGGCCGAAAACAAGAGACAAAGAGAGAGAGAGACAAAGAAAGAGAGGTAGCTAAAATTAAGAAAAGCAAGTGGAGCCACGAGAGGAAAAAGTGAGAGTTCCTGCCGAGAGAAAGGAGATGACAGAATTGAGTTTTTATGCAAAAGAGAGTGAGGTTCTTAATCTTGATGAAATTAACCAATCTCTTCCTAGTTTGGCTGTTTCTTCGTTGCCAGAGTTCAACAACTTATTTTCGGAGGAGATGTAGGATGGGTTGCTTCCCATAAGAGGTATTGAGCGTCACATTGATTTCTTACCTAGAGTCGTCATTGTTATACACAAGGCTAAGATTCGATGATGAATCTTTTCGAGGAAAGGGGGAATGATAGGATCCAAGATGGCCCAATTCTTGAAAATTCATGGCAAGTTCCATATGGGCCAAGATCCAAGAAGATCAAGAAAACATTGCAAGCATTGGTGGAATTCACTTAGGTCATGTTGTAAATTGTCCAAGAAAGACTTCAACGTTCAAGAATGGGCTTGAATGAAGAAAGACTAGCTTTAATGCATGACTAAGGTGGCGGCATAGAGAGGAGGACTTTGTTCCTATATTTGTTTCATTAATTGACATGGCATGTGTGGGGGCCATTCTAATTCATTAATTGATGTGGTAAGAGTGGGCTTTGTTTATTTCATTAATCAACTTAGGCATGTGGGGCTAATTGTTTTATTATGTCCAATAGGCTTGTGGGGTCTACTTCATTAATCTTATTGAACTTATTTTAGTTATTATGTTTTGGGCTTGAGCTTGTTCAGCCTATTTTTACTTAGCATTATTTAGGTCTGGCCGAATAAGTATTGTATTAGGAATAGGAGTCCATTTATTTAGGTGTTGGCAGACCAAGCTATTTGTATTAGGATAGGAGTCCTAGCTTACCTAGGGCTTTAGCAATAGGAGGCTATATAAACATGCTTAGCCGCCTACTTTCAATAAAACATTGTGTAATCTGATTTTTATCAAATTGAGAGGGTTTTCTCGTATTATTCTTGAAAGAACTTCTGAACTTATCAAAGGTTTCCTTTGTGGTGTTCAACAACCAAATCTAGGTTCTTGAAACAAGATTTCATTGGGTCTATGTAAAAATAGGTTCTTGAAACAAGATTTCATTATGTCTAGATTCTTCAACCTGAATCTTGGCTTTCTTGGGTTAGGATATTTGAATTGTTAGTAGGTTCAAAGGGTTTCAATCCTAAGGGTTCACATCACAAGCTACCTTTGAAGCCAAAATGCAAACCAGTGCAACAAAAGTTGAGACGAATGAAGCCAAAAATATTGTTGAAGATCAAAGAAGAAGTGAAAAAGCAGTTCGATGTAGGCTTTCTGGTAGTAGTAAAGTACCCGGAGTGGGCAGCCAACATAGTCCAGGTTCCTAAGAAAGATAGAAAAGTGAGAATGTGTGTGGATTACCGAGATTTAAACAAGGCAAGCCCGAAGGATAACTTTCCTTTGCCTCATATTGTCACACTTGTAGATAACACTGCCAGACATTCCACGTTCTTGTTCATGGATGGTTTTTCAAGGTCTAGGCCCCAGAGGATATGGAGAAAACCATATTTGTTACGATGTGGGGAACCTTTTGCTATAAAGTCATGCCTTTTGGGTTGAAAAATGTTGGAGTTACTTACCAAAGGGCAATGGTGATTCTGTTCCATGACATGATGCATAAAGAGATCGAGGTGTATGTGGATGACATGATTGCAAAATCTCGTGAGGGAGAGGATCATCTAGTTAATCTCAAGAGATTGTTTGAAAGATTGAGAAAGTTTTGATTGGGATTAAATCCTCCCAAGTCCACGTTCAGTGTCAAGTCAGGGAAATTGCGGGGTTTTGTGATTAGTGAAAGAGGAATCGAAGTGGATCCTGATAAAATACGAGCGATTCAAAATTTATTTCCCCTCGTACAATGAAAGAAGTGAGTTATTGGGAAGATTGAATTACATAGCTCGTTTCATTTCCAGACTTACTTCCAAGTGTGATCCTATCTTCAAGCTTCTTTGCAAGACTGATACTGGTGAATGGAATGAAGATTGTCAAGAGGCCTTTAAAAAGATCAAAGAATACTTATCGAATCCACTAGTGCTGGTTCCACCGGGTCCAGGAAAACCATTGATTTTGTATTTGATAGTGTTCGAGAAATCTATGGGGTGTGTTTTGGGCCAACAAGATGAAACATGAAAGAAGGAGCATGCCATCTATTATCTGAGTAAGAAATTCACTAATTATAAGTCTAGATACTCATCGTTAGAAAGGATGTTGTGCTTTAGCTTGGACGGTTCATAGACTCAGACAGTATATGTTGTACAATACAACTTGGCTTATAGCAAGATTAGATCCTTTCAAGTACATTTTTGAGAAGCCTTCGTTATCAGGAAGAATTGCAAGGTGGCAGGTTGCGTTATCTGAGTATGACATTGTCTAGTAACCCAAAAAAGCAACAAAAGAAAGTGTGATAGTTGAATTCTTGGCAGACCGAGCCTTTGAAAAATATGAGCCAATGCGATTTGATTTCCCATATGAGGTTTCGATGGCTATTTTAGATACAGATGATGAAGAATGTGAGGAAAAGCCCTGGAAAATGTTCTTTGATGGAGCTTCTAATTTTATGGGGTATAGAATTAGGGTAGTCCTAATATCCCCAATTGGTCAATATTATCCGATTACTGCAAGATTGGATTTTAATTGCACCAACAATATGGCTGAGTATGAGGCATGTGTTATGGGTTTGCAAGCAGCAATTGAAAGGAAGATTGATGTGTTGGAAGTATATGGTGATTCAGCCATGGTTATTTATTAGTTGAAAGGAGAATGGGAGACAAGGGATTCCAAATTGATCTTATACCAGAAATACATAGCTGAGTTAATCAAGCAATTTGAGAATATTCAATTTCAACATTTGCCTCGAGAGGAGAATCAAATTGCTGATGCTTTAGCTACCCTAGCTGCAATGTTCAAACTGGACGCAAATACTGAGATTCAACCAATCAAGTTGGATGTAAGAGGGTCGTCAGCTCATTGTTTAGATGTTGAAGAAAAAGTTGATGGTCAGCCTTGGTATTATGATATCATGCAATACATCAAATATCAGTGGTATCCGGAACACGCCTTAGATAATGATAAAAGGCTCATCCGAAGATTGGCTTTGGGGTTTTTCCTTGATGGAGAGATCTTGTACAAGAGGAGTCAAGATCAAGTGCTTTTGAGATGTGTTGATGCTATAGAGGCAAAAATGATACTGGAAGAAGTGCATGATGGAATTTGTGGGGCAAATGCAAATGGTCACATGATGGCTAGGCAAATAATGAGGGCATGTTATTAGTGGTTGACAATGGAGAGGGACTGTATTGATTATGCTCAAAAATGTCATAAGTGCCAGATCTATGCAGATAAAATTAATGCTCCTCCAAGTGCGTTGCATGTTTAAGCTGTTGGGTTATGCTACTCTCGGGCTCATGCTTAAACAAAATTATCAAAGTGCAGCGGAAGTAAACAAAGAAGCATTCGAAGTACAACAGGATCTTAGGCTTGTGTTTAGCATAGATTTATAGCATTCAAAACAAATTAAATCATCCATATGATTTAGAAGTTACCTACTTAAGATATCATAACCTTAAGTTGCATATCCAAATCGCAAATTGCTATGGAGTCCAAGATCCAATTTGAACAAGATCACAAGAAGCACAATTGTCCTTCCTCTAGAGCTAGTCCACACGAACAGCTAATGGATCAATCTCTAAAGTATGGTGATTCACTTGTGCTAGCAAGTTGATCCTAAGGTCACAATCAAAAGATCTATTTTTTGTGTTTGTCTCCCTAAACCAATCTCACTCAATATGGAAGAGAAATGGCAAGAACAACACCAAGAAGAAGAGGAATTGCAGCAACCCTTTTTTCTGTAGGGAGGTGGCGATTTCTAATTTTGCTAGGCTAGGGTTCTCTTCTTGGAACCAAACTTCTCTCAAGAAAAAATAAGAATATCTCAAGTAGAATGAAAGTCTTATGGTCGGCTACAGCCTCTATATCTAATATATATATGCAGGTGTAAACCCTGACCCCCTCTCCTCAAGCCTGGCCGGCTTGTGTAACTTGTTGCATAAGATTTTCAGTAATCCACTTGGACTTAAACAATTTAATTCTAAGATGTATCAATAGGACCATTATATTATCTAATAATAATAATGGTCCAACAATCTTAATGCCTTAAGTTGGGCAAACCATCCTTAGTAGACAGTCTCAAATTAGAATAGTCACTTTGGACTCATTCTAATTTCTCATGCTTATTTATTGGATAGATTAATTTCTCAACGCAAGTAATTTAATTCTCAATTAAATTTCTTTCTCCTCATGAACAATTCATGTCATTAATCTTATTAATATCATCTCATGACATTAATCCAATATGGCATAGTCATTCGAAATTCACCTTGCACATCACTATTTCAAAGTCGACTATACTAGTTTATATAAGACTTCTTGATTCCTCTTATCTCATTAAGACATTGTCTTTGGATTTATCAAATCTTAATTATGTCTTAACCTTTCTTAATTGAACTTCTTCAATTAAGTCCTCAATATAGATATTTTATTCCATTAAGTTTTACCTTAATAGAATACCATGTTTAATCCATACATATTTGTTCTTATGTGTGTGACCCTCTAGGTTCTCAATATGTTGGCAATGAACATAAGTTAATCTCATTAACTTGTTTACATAGATCATGAGCAGGATCTAGCAATACATCATGACCACCCAAAGATTGTGAAGTCATCGTGACCTTTTAGAAACCTTTCAGCAACCAGCCTGTCAGTGTAATATGGTCCTTTCACCATATATCCCAGATAGCGCTTGAGAATGGTGCAGTGTCACTCATGATCAATTTATATTAGTTCTTCACAGCTTATGATTAACCTTATGAAATTAGAGAAACAACTTTTCCTAAATCCATCATGCTTTAGCCAAAGACTAGATGGAGTTAATCGTTGTCAAGAACAAACGAGATATGTCTCCATTATCACAGGGATTGGTGAATCCTCTCTGGATCACTCATTCATATTCGTATGATTCATGTTATACCCAATAACACCCTACCATAAGCTTTCTCTTGTTGGGACCCGTTCGTGATGGAATCTAAGTATGACACTCTCCATACAAGATGACTTGGTATCACAAGTCTGAGGACTAATTTACATGACTGGTACTAAGAGAACATTATCATAGACACTGGAGTGATATTACCAAATGAAGTTCTCTTGACGGGTCATGTTCAGTGAACTTGTTCAACAAACAAGAACCTATATGTTATCCCAAGTGTCCCATACTTCAACCTATATGAGATTGGTTGCTTACTTCATAAGTAAGAAGGCTTAACATATACTAGTCTTTGAGCATTACCAATGCCCCGTCTTGGCTATACGATGACCAGGAACAGATGACCAGGAACAGTTTGAGAAACATGGCTTTGATACATAAGGATCTCATAATTATAACTCTTTATAATTCTTTTGCAAGGCCATTTTGTTCCACGGGCTTCATCCGATTAGTACTTAATAACTCCTTATTATTGTACTAACATGAAGGAAAACCTTGTATCAATATCTTCTAGTGAAGGGTTTGCTTTATTGACTGTGTATTCCATGCTCAATCTGATTGGCTCTAGGGAATATGCCAACATTAGCACCTCCATAGCCATTCTCAATGTGCGGCATGGATGTGATTGGACCAATCACCCCAAAGGCGACAAATAGGCATCGATTCATTTTTCTGGTTATTGATTATTTCACGAAGTGGGTTGAAGCGGCTTCATATGCAAGTGTAACACGAGCAGTGGTATGCAAGTTCATAAAGTAGATAATCTGTCGATATGGACTACCAGAAAGAATCATTTCTGATAATGCTCGTAATTTGAATATCAAGATGTTGAAAGAGGTTTGTGAACAATTCAAGATCAAGCATCACAATTCAGCACTATATCGTCCAAAGATGAATAGAGCAGTGGAAACAGCCAATAAGAATATTAAAAGGATTGTGGAAAAGATGACTGATATATACAAAGATTCGCATGAGAAGTTGCCTTTGCCCTACATGCTTATAGAACTTTGGTTCACACATCTATAAGAGCAACTCCATTTTCATTGGTGTACGGAATAGAGGCTGTGTTGCCAATTGAGGTATAAATTCTCTCTAAGAGTGCTAAAAGAGGTTGAATTAGAAAAAGTAGAGTGGATATGAAATCGCTATGAGTAGTTGAATCTTATTGAAGAAAAAAGACTTACAGCGTTTTGCCATGGTCAATTGTATCAGAAAAAAATGATACGAGCACATGATAAGAAAATTCATCCTAGTCACTTCAAGGAGGGCGAGTTGGTCTTGAAAAGGATTCTTCCATATCAGCATGATCACCGAGGGAAATGGACGCCAAATTGAAAGGGTCCATATGTGGTGAAAATGGCTTTTTTAGGTAGAACATTAATTTTGGTCGAAATGGATGGGGATAATTTGCCGAATCCGATTAACTCAGACGCTGTGAAGAAATATTTTGCTTGAACAGAAGGAAAAAAGGGAAAAAAAAGAAAAACAAGAAAAAAAAAAGAAAAAGGACTCAAATAGAAAACCCAAAAAAGGCTGTTTGAGTCAATGAGGGATGTTTAAGTTGAAAACTCGAAATGGCGGCTTAGATATAAGGAGGGACGTCATTAAAAAAATCTCATAAGGATGGGGCAATGTCTAGTCTAACGAACTCGGAGGCATTGAAGACACCGATGGGATTGATTTTTGGAAGGGAATTTTGAGTGAATTGTTAAGATTGTCTGAATATTCATTATCTGGATACTAATATACTATCCTAACTTTCTTTGTGATAAACCTTTGATATGTTCTTTTATCCTTCAAGATGAATTCTTTTTCTTGTTTTCATCAATAAAGGCCTTTCTTTTCCAAATTATTCTTACTTTTTACCATTTGTTTTTCTCAACTTTATACCCTTGTATTTGAATAGAGGGAAAGCATGATGCATTACATTTGTTATGGAATTAGAATAATAATTGATAAATTGGAATGATAATTTTAAAAGATCCTTGAATTATTTTTTATAAGAAATCTAAGGATGATTGAGCAAAAAAGGTAGGGAGATAAGATGGGACATGGAATATGGAATGATTGATGTTTTGAAACCTTTGAGAAGAATTTTTTTTTAGGAAGAAGCTAATTTTGAAGAAACGAAGAGGCGGTAAGGTTCAATTTAGCGGTTTGAAGACCCAACAGAGGATAAAGAGATGCACAATGAGCTTGAGAACCTTTATCTTGATTAGAGATTCAGGAAGTTGATTTCATTCATGCATTGCAATTATTCATGCATTACATTCATGTATTGCGTTGCATTCATGCATCACATTTTGAAAGAACCATTGCAGATATTCAGCATAATTTGGACAAGAATTTTGATTTGGAGTTTCAATCTATAAGAGAATGCTAAATCATTTTGGAATTTGAAGTAATGATTCTTGGATTTCTTTTGAAGAAAAATATTTATATTTGAGAATTTGCAAATTTTGTTGGGTAATTTTAAAGTTGATGCCTTAGTGGAGGAGTATTTCATATTATTTAAAGTTGATGCCTCGTTGGAAGGAGGTTTTTTTTTCTCGTTTGGTATTTAAAGTTGATGCCTCGTTAGGAGGAGCTTTTCTCGTTTGGTATTTAAAGTTGATGCCTCGTTGGAAGGAAATTTTTTTTTCCATTTGGTATTTAAAGTTGATGCCTCATTAAGAGGAGTTTTTCTACGTTGGGTATTTAAAGTTGATGCCTCGTTATGAGGAGTTTTTCTACGTTGGGTATTTAAAGTTGAAGCCTCGATGGAGGAGTATATTTTCATGTTGGGTTTATTTAAAGTCTATGCCTCGTTTAGGGGAGCGTTTCTACGATGGGATTTGCATTAGTGTTTAGCTTCTTTTAATTTTTAAGAACATGTAAGGTGTCTACGTCTTTGCACATCCCTCAATTCTCAAGAAATGCATAAAGTGGGGCAACTATAAACACCTATTTTTGTCCGGGTTATTTTCCTTATAGCTTTAAATTTAAGTTTAGTTTAATTTTAATATAGATTCTTAATTTTAGTTTTCTTATTTTCGGATAATTAGGAAAAGAAGAAAAAAAAAAAAGGAAAATCGAAAATGAAAAAAAGAAACAAAGTTGGCTCAAATCCAAACTCCTCTTAGATTAAGATTAAACTCTGGGATTTAAGATAAATGTTAAGAAAAGAGTTTTTATCTGGGTTTCATTATGAGAGGAACTCCAATCTGAATCAAATTAGGACTCTCATGAATTTTTCCTATATAAGCGACCTTAGATTCAACACCAAAAAAGGGGGGAGCAAATTCAGAACACAATAAAGAGTGGAAGAGCAAGACAAAATTCGAAGGAAAACAGTAGCAAAAATAGAGAGGAAAGTTTTGGATTTTTTTATTCGAATTTTTGGGTTTAGCGTTCTAGGAAGTATTTTGAAGATCCTAATAGTGAAAATCTAGGAAAGGGTTAGAGGAGTGTTAGCTAAAATCTGGTAGCCATTTGACGGTTGCCGGAGGAGATCGGGAATGTAGACACCTAATTTTGTCCGAACCACTAAAACATGTATGTTTTCTTCCTAAATTGATGTTTCAGAATGCAAAAAGACTTTTCTTATCCTGCACGTGGTACCCCGTGACTTGGTCTAAGAAAGCAGACAGAAAAAGTCAAACTTGAAAAAGTCAACCTCGAAAAAAGTCAACTACTATAAAAGTCAACCCACTTTCAAAATCAAGATTTGAAGTTCAATTGAAATATGGTGAAAGAATTTTGATAATCCGAGGTCTACATTGAAAGATATGAAGTTCGGAAGTTGGGTTCCGAAGATTCAGTAGAAAGAAAACCCTAGTTCGAGAAATTTGGGGAAAAGTGCTTAAACGATCAAATTGGTCAGAATTGAAGGTTCCAAATGGAAGATAAGTACTGACTATGGGTAATGGAGAAGCTACTTGGAAGAAAAACTGAAGGAAAAGTCAATTAGGAAGCAAAACCGGGCTTTGAAGGCAAAAGGGAAAAATTGGAAAATTCAAGAAAAATAGCAAATGAGCTCCAAAAATTATGAAAATTTGCAGATCTCATTCTTAAATCATTTCAAAGAGATTGGTGAAATAAAATCTGGATTCAGAGTTCGTTTGCAAAATGTCCAAATCTCGGGCCCACTATGCATAAATTTAAAAGGATAAATCCCGAAAAAATAGCAAATGAGCTCCAAAAATTCTAAAAATTTAAAGATCTCATTCTTAAATTATTTGGAAGATATTGGAAAAAGAAAATATGGATTCGGAGTTCGTTTGCAAAATGGCCAAATCCCGGGCCCACTATGCAGAAATTCAAGCATATAAATCCCGAAAAAATAGCGAATGAGCTCCAAAAATTACCAAAACTTCCAGATCACACTTTTAAATTATTTGGAAAAGCTTGGTGAAAAAAAAATGGATTCGGAGCTCGTTAAAAATGTTGAAAGTTCGGGTGCACAAAAAGGCATTTTTGGAAAATAAATCCAAACAAATAGTAAATGGCCTCGAAAAATTTGGAAAACTTTCAGAATTCAATTTTCTATTATTTATGAAGTACTGAAAAGATAAAATTTGAATTTGGAGTCCGTTTTCTATTTATTTAGGTTCGAGAGTCAAAAAGGTCATTTTACCAATGAAACTGAAAAAGGCAAATTTGTATTTAAGAAAAATATGAAAGAAGAAGGAATTGCAGGGATTTTAACTCCTTTGATCAGCCAGAATAGAGGAGAAGAAGGAAGCTTGATTAATTTAATTCCTTAGTCACTATCAAGCTCACATGCTACCACTAGTACCTTGCAAATGGTCCCCCTTCATCCAATGACTTAGGTGCCTTGTAGAAAAGTTGAATACACCATTCAATGGACAAGATTAAATGCCAAGATGACTTTTATTTGTCATGAAATAACCCTCATCTAATGGCCAAGAATGGAAGAGCACAACTCATCCTAAGGTGGACATCCATTTGGCCAAGCAAGGAAGTGCATGGGATTGTTCCTTTTCATCCAATGGCTTAGGACATGGACAAGGGCTGAGTACACACGTAAAGGGCTTGGATTAAATTCCAAGATGACATTTTTATGTTGTCATGAAAGAATCCCATCCAATGGCCAAGAATAGAAGAGCACAACTCATCCAAGGGTAGGCACTCAAAGGGCCAAGCAAGGGAATGCATGGGATTGGTCCTCTTTTTCATCTAAGGGTTGAGGTTATTACAAGGACTAAGTACATATCTTAAGGGCTGCTATCAATTGACAAGATGATATTTTTATGTTGTCATGAAAATATCTTAATCTAAGGGCCAAGATTGGAGGAGAAAAAGTGCAAAAAATCATCCAATAGTGCATGCCAACCGGCCAAAAGGAAGGAGGAGGAGGAATGTTTGATTTTTTCCATATAGGCTAAGTAATTTGAAGAGAAAGGGAAGTAGCTAATTTAGAAAAAAAAAAAGGTTTCTGAAAGAAAAGAATAAAAGGTTTTTGAAAAAAAATTGAAGGTAGCCATTTTTACCAAGCTTTATCATTGTTTTCTTCTTGTTTTCTATGTTGATTTATTGATTTTTCATTTTGTTTTCCTACTACATTTTTCATAGAATTCAAAGTTTTAAATGTTTACTAAAGTTTTCATCTCTTCTTCTTCAAAAAAAAAATTGGTTGAAAATAAATTTTTCTTAAAGATTTTTGCTATGGCTGAATGGTATGTTTGTTTGCCTTGTTTTTTTTTTCTTTTTTTCTTTTTTTGCATGTTGTTATGAAAAATATGATTTTTGAAGGTTTATATAAGTATTTAAGGTTCTGATTTTTTACAAAAAAAAAAAATGAAGGAAAAGAAATGGAAAGGCTTCATGATCTTGACTAGATCAAGTGATTATGGTTTAGGGAGAGGCTATGCCCATTTTGTACCAACCATGGAGCTTAACTTCCTTGTTTTGTAACTAGCTTTTCTTGTTATTTTCTTTGTATGTCTATGCTTATTTTGTTCATGTTCTTTACATTAATTTCTATGCTATATTTGCTTTTATATTTCTTTTTCATGCTTAATATTTTTCCTTGTAGGTTCGGCCTTTGTGTTCATCTTGATCATATTGTGCATTGTTTCAAGTATCATGTCTTTCATTATAAACATGTTTGCATTTTATATTTGGTCATATGACCATTCGGCTACTCCATTTTTGCTTGCCTTGCATGTGCATTTTCATCTTGTTTCTCGACTTGTTTGCATTTCCATGTCATGAGCTTGTGTATTTTGATTTTAGTATGTCATATGCTTGTGAAAATGTCAAGACATTATGTATTTAATATGATTTGTCATTTATTTGTGTTATTTTCTAGATAGCATTGCATTAGAGTACGATGTGACCATTCAGCCTCTTCATGCATTCCTTGCCTTGTGTGTCCATTTGCATTTTCTTTAGGTTCCATGCTAGCTAGGATATGCCATGAAATTGAGTATTAGTTTCTATTTGTTCAAGCATTAGTATTAGGTTTATTGGTCATTGTATGTTTATAGTATTGCTATGCAGTCTCATTACATTTTAGGTCTAGGCCATATTGGTATTGCCATGCATATTAGGTCTTAAATCATATTGGTATTGCCATGCATTGCTATGCTATTTAGGTCTTATGTCACATTAGAAATTTCATGCATATTCATAACATATTAGGTTTAAGTTATATTTGCATTATCAAGCATTGCATGCACATTAAGTTAGGATAGCATTTATTGCCATGCAAACTCATGCTAGGCATTTAGGTTATTTTGAATTGTCATGCATTTCCTTTATCATTTAGGCTTTAGACCATGCATTTCATACATTTCATTTGCTGCATGTTCATGCATTCCATGTCATTGCCACTTGATTTATGACTTAGGCCAATCAATGGCTCAAAATTATGCTCACTTGAGCATACTTGTGAAAAATTAAAAGGGTTATCAAATTGATCATTCTACCTTTGTGATTTTTTCTACTTAGCCAATTTTTGTCCAAGTTTTTTTTAAAGTTTTAGCTACTGTTTGTAGGTCCTTAGGAGAGTTTCCAACAATTTTACTTTGATTTTTAAATGATTTTATCAAAGGCAAAAAAATGTGTTTTGGCAAAGCAATTTTTCACCCAGTACTTATACTTTCCCGATGTTTCTGGGTAGTCATCTTTAATCAGAAAATTAATAAAAAATTTTCTCGTGTATTTTTAAATGTTCTAGGTCTCCAGTATTTTTTTTAGTTTTTTTTGAATTTTTAAAAATAGGTTAAAAAGTCGTGTGTTAAAATCGGACAGTAGAGGCAGATTTGAATTCAAAAGAAAAACAATTGTTGAATTTGGCTAAGGCATTTAGAGCGGGTTGGTTAGAAGCTTTAGCTACTGTCTTAGGATAGTTTCTAAGTCTTTTTAAACTTTAAAAATGATTTTATAAATTTTGGGTTAAGGGTGGTCAAGTCTGGGATTTTAAACTTAGGAAATAGAGCCATTTTAAAAGGGTTTGGCTAAGGTTTTTTTAATTCAAGTTTTTCTTCAAAATTGTTTTCAAACATCATAAAGTTTTTTTTTTTTTTTTTAGAAAACATAATTTGACATATTTTCCTAAGGTAGCCGAATTTCTTTTTAGATATACGGATTTCTTTATTTAGAGGAAAAAATACATTTTCATGCATTGCATTTTCCATGTTCATGCATTTTATTTACTATGTATTTTTGCTATGATATTTTTCATGGTATTATTATTATTTTGATTTACATTTTATGATGTTATATTGTTTGCCATATGGTTTTGGATATTTCATACTATCCTATGCTTTTTATTTTAGTCATTTATTGTTGTCACATTATTTAGCAGATACTATGTTTATGCATTTATTATTTTATTTTCATGCATATTCCATGATAGCATTATGTTATGTTTCATGTCATTTCATGTCACTTAGATCATATTCCATGTCATTTAGGTTATATCATTTAAAATTGCCATGTCATTTAAATCATTTCATTTCACTTAGAATATACCATGATACTTAGGATTTTTCATTTCATCAAGAATATACTATGCCATTTAAATTATATCATATCATTTAGGTTGCATTATATTATCTAGACTTTTTTATGTCATTTTATTTATGTTACACATGTTCATATTCATTTTTTTAAAAATGTTTTGGAAAAGATAATGATTTTGAATAAAATAAAGATATTCCCGAGTTAAAATAATTCTTTAGTTCTTTGCCGGGTTTGTTGGGGAGGATATCATCAGTTATCATTAATAATAGAATAGCTTCTTTAAAACAATAATGATTCGAAAAATTTTCCAAGTTAATAAAAATTTCTATATTTTTCCACGTTTGTTGGGGAATATAGAAAAATTTTGAATTAAT
The DNA here is from genome assembly GCA_030761205.1 of Fremontodendron californicum. Classification (NCBI taxonomy): domain Eukaryota; kingdom Viridiplantae; phylum Streptophyta; class Magnoliopsida; order Malvales; family Malvaceae; genus Fremontodendron; species Fremontodendron californicum. The sequence goes on from JAULJL010000037.1 coordinate 11,690,588, forward strand.
AAATTCCGGATCTCTTTCAATAAAAAAATGGAATTATTTTTCTTTAAATTGGGAATTAACTTGAAATACTAAATTAAAAATAGACTTTTTACCGAGACTTGAGATAACACATGATTAATAAGGTACCGTTTTTATACGGGCGTTGTGGGGGTGCTAATCCTTCCCTGCATGTAACCGAGTCCCGAACCTGATTCTTTGATTTTCTCTGGTTTATAAGGCAGACTTGAAATTGGTTTTTAAAAATATTTTAATTAATTTTAAAATATTTTATAAAACAAGTTTTAGTAGGTGGCTGATCACATCTAGCCAAAAAAAGATTGGTGGCGACTCTATATCTTTTTCGAGGTCATTTTCAAGTTCATTTTTTAAGAGGAATGAAGTCGACTTTTCCTCATTTTTTTAATGTCACGCTTAACGAATATTAAAGTCTCGCGATGAGACTTGTGTTGTTATTTTTTAGGTTGCGACAGCTTGGCGACTCCATTGGGGACATTTAGAGAGTCAGGCCTAGAATTAGTCGTGTGTTATCAAAGTCTAGGTTTTGTTGGTTTAATTGGTATTTAATTTTAATTCCCACATTTTTATAAATAAGGAGAATTTTGAAAATAATAAAATGTTTTAAATATGTTCATATTCATTCACATGCATTTTATTATTGTTTTCTAGTTATTTAATGATTGTATATTATAATTGCTTGTTGATTAATGCGTTACACTATTCTTGAATGTTCTTTTAATAAATTGCTAGAGCATTTAGAATAAGGTTTGTAGAATAGGTGGTGAAAGGTTTGTTTTTCCTCCTCACACACATTGCACTTGTATTTGCATATCATGAGCCCTATACCCGGGTTTCGTCCCTTTAAGTGGAAGAAAAGTAGCTACACTCTCGTGATTAACAATCTGCATGGGTTAGCAAAACACTTCCAGAGTACTAAATTACCTAAGCCTTCGTGATTAACAATCCGCATGGGCTAGGGAAATATACTCTAACGAATTGGACCCGTTTTTATCGTGGTGCCTTACTAGCCTTCACCGACGATAGTGGGGAGCAATTCGGGGCCTTTAGAACCGATTCACTCTCATATAATGAACCTAGGCGAAGCCATGCCGGATTTTCGTTAGATACACCGAAGATAGGAACAAATGGAGGGACATTTCTAAACCTTTTGTTACCTATTTTACACTCAAATAAGTTTTGTGAACCGGGCAAAGATGAACGTACATCGCCCTTAATAAATGTGATAATCTGCCCCAAAGGCTTTGTGATGCCTAAATGGGTGGATACTGTTGGGGCAAGTGTTCACTAACTTTTTGAAATTCAAAATAAACATTCTTTTTCAAACATTTTTGCATTTTGCACATTTCATGCATGTGTGAAAAGAGCATGTACATTCATGGTTGTATTTTTGATCTCATTCTTTGCAATAAATAGATGGTAATAATAATCTCATTTGGTGATTTCATAAACCCGTAGTGTTACATGAACATTTGCATATTGTACTATAGTAGGATCCACTACCCCAGAATGCTTTTGAAAATAATATGTTTGGTTTTTCATAGAGAAAACATGTTTCAAAAAAAAAATCATAGATTAAATTTGGAGGCAAATCTTGCATAATGCAATTTTTGAATAATCAAGATTTAGGTCTCACCATTTTCGTGTAATCATTGATTTCTTTGTATATACCTTTGTGCTAATTCATTTATTCTTTGCATGAATCATTTTGACATCATGTTACAGTCATAGATGTATAGTCACTCATTGTAGAATACGTTTATGACATGCATGGCCATTATTTGTATACACCTGCGCATCAATTTATTCATTTTTTAAATACATCATGTTTGACATTAGATTGCATCCATGGCATACATAGTCATCATAATTTATCTGTATATGTTCATGTATTAATCATCAGTATATTCATGCATATAGAAATAGAGCATGTACCTTTATAATTGTATTCTTGATCTCATGACATTTTCATTTGCATGAAAGGGGTTCGAGATATGAGGAAAGAATCGGAGGAACGATTGGGTGCTTTGGAACGCAATCAAGAGAAATTTAGGCATGAAATTTGGGAAGTGAAAGAACAACTTGCCAAATTGCTAAAAATCTTTTAGGATATAGGTAAGAGTAAGGGAGAACTTTCTCAGGGCTCTACATCGTCTTCAGATCAAGCAAAACTATTAGGTCTAGAACATACAATCCTTGCTGGATCCTGCACTTGTCAATGCCACAAAGGTTGCAATCCTGATTAAATTGTGGACAAGATTGTGAAAATGATTAAACCCGAGAGCCTGATACCAAGGATAGAAACCTCAGATCCCGAACAGTCCCTGCAAATGGACCTAGGTCCAAACCGGTATCCTCACCCTACTATGGCCCAATTGTCCACTAGGAGGACCACTACGGGACCCCTGAATCCCACTCCATCACTACCAACTGGTAGTTCGTACTATTTCCCTCATCAATCACCTTATCAGGCATCCGAGATAGGAACCTCGAATTATACAACCTCCAAGGGTCCCGACTCCAAATCCATACCTTTGCCTTGTTATTTTGCCATCTCCCTATGTAAACACTCCGGTTCGAACCTTAGTACCAGCACCAAGTGCCCAACTCCTAGGCCATGTGTGACTAAAAACAACCCAAAAACAAGACTCAAGAGTAGTATGATCCCATTCCATCAGCTACCGAGAGCTTCTCCCTATACTGATCCAAAATCACATGGTTGCATGTATCCTGCTGAAACCCCTGTTACCACCATATACAAAATGGTATAATCCAAATGCAAGATGTGATTATCACTGTGGAATTGCCGGCCATAGCATTGAAGACTGTATAGCCTTCAAAAATAAAGTGCAATCTCTTATAGAGATTAAGTAGATCGATCCAATGACACTGATTGATAGAGGGCTGGGAAAGCATAATTAAGATTGGGAGATTTATGGCAATGATGTTGAAAGACTTCGGTCTGATATGATGTAGTAGGATTTCACTTTTTGAGTGGCCGGCTCTTATAGCCTTAGGATGCTAGGAAGAATGAAGTGTTTGTAAAGACAGTTTTAACCACTGCTCAAATTTTGAAAACATGGTTTATACCATTGTGAACGTTGATATGGGAATGAATTGGTTGTGCTTCAAAATTATGAGATGTTGATGATTAAGTTCCTCTGATTCTTATTTCCTCCGTGATATCTTCCCCTTTTCATTTTGCATCCGATCAATTATTTGTCATGCCATACATTCATATATGCATCTTGGTAGCATCAGGTGGTATTCATGACAAACATAGTCAGCATGATTTCTCTATATGTTCATGCACTAATCTGCTTATTACATACATCATGTCAGCATTAGGTCGCATTCATAATACACATGGTCAGCATGAGTTTCTTTGTATATACTCTGTGTCAATCATTCATTGTTTACATGCATCATAATTGAAATCGTGTTGCATTCATAGTGTATACGATCATTGATTGAGAAATACACTGAAATATTCATGGTCATTCATTGCATATATCTATGCATTGATTTGTTTATTCTTTGCTTGCAGCATGTTGGCATCGTGATTGCATTTATTACATATATAGCCAGCTTGTTTTCACTTAGGATTCACGTGCATCAAATTGCATTCATGACTATTTCATCATGACATACATTTGGGGAAATAAAATAGAAGTTGGCTCGGCTTTAAGAGTCTTTGAAAGAATTTCCATTTCAAATCAGAGGTATAAGAAGTACTGAGTACCTTTTTAATACAGGCTAGTGCTTGGAGAATAGATTAGTTGCCCAAATGGAAAGAATGGAAAGGATACAGGAAGAATTGCGAGAACAGCTGGAAAAGTCCCAAGCAGAATCTAAGGATAAGATGACTAAATTGATGGAGCTGATGTCCACCATAATCAAAGGAAAAGGATACCCTAAAAATTTTGCCGCCAGAGAAGGGTTAAAGACATAAAAGGGTCAAAGTGAGGTCATGATATTGGATTGCCAGAACATAGTTAATCCCGTCAACATCCTAAACTCAAATGATCCAGCTGAACAAGCAAATTGAAAATGGTTGAGTCGAATGAGGCTGAGTTGGCAGATTCCCAAGGGAAATATCAGTTGTTAGATGAAAGGCTTTGGGCAGTAGAAAGTACAGATGTATTTGGGTGTTTAAATGCGAAAGAACGATGTTTGATCCTCGATTTAGTCATTCCTCCTAAGTTCAAGATCCCTAACTTTGTGAAATATGACGGGATGACCGATCCGTCAGCCCACATCACTATGTTCTACTAGAAGATTACAAGTCATATAGATAATGATAAGCTTTTGATTCACTGCTTTCAAGATAGCCTCAGCGGGTCCGCAATTAGGTGGTATGGTCAGTTGAGCAAGGATCAAATTAACTCTTGGAACGACATGGCTAGGGCTTTTCTAAACCAGTACAAGCATATGACCGACATGGCGCCTGACCATCTCACCTTGCAAAATATGAAGAAAAAAGCTACTGAAAGCTTCAAAGAATATGCGCAGCGGTGGATGAGCCTGGCCACCCAAGTACAACCACCCTTAACTCATAAGGAAACCACTGTCCTTTTTGTGAATACACTGCACGCCCCATACTATGATATACTTGTCGGCAACACCACGAATAATTTTTTGGACATGGTAATTTCAGGGGAAATGATTGAGAATGCTATCAAGGATGGGAAAATTGAAAGAGAAAGAACATCTAATATCGAGAGAAATGGGGAATCTGAAAAGAAAAAGGAAGATACCTATCGTGGAAGGCTTTGCCCCACCTCCCCAATTCTCCTTGTATCAGCCGTTTTACTCTACCCTGAACAATGTCTCTCAAGGTGCTTATCCTTACCAACCAATGCCTACAACTGTGCCAGCATTTACATCTGTCTATCAATTTAACACCCTTGGGAATATTCGGAAGGGGTATAAAAAGCAAAAAAGAAATTAGGTTGACCCGATTCCTCTGACATATAGTGGGCTACTACCTCAACTCATCCAGAATCACCTTGTGACACCCATGCAGTTAGAGCCTTTAAAGCCCCCTTATCCGAGCTGGTATGATGCTAATGAGTGTTGTGGTTATCATTCTAGCAATCAAGCTCACTCAACAAAGAACTACCCCACTTTGAAGTACAAGGTCCGGGATCTCATCAAGGCTGGTTAGATAAGTTTTGAAGATGGGAAAGCCAAGTGTCATAAGAAACATGGTGCTTAATTATATTAGGATTTCTGATGCATGTAGTTCTATACACTGTGATGATGAAAGCACTTGTCTCATGTTGACATCTACATGAAATAAATAATTTTGAATTTAAATGTTTTGTGTTCATTATGTTTTAATAATAATTTGAATTTGCAAAAAAATGAAACTTTGAGAAAAAAATTTTGGTAAACAATAATAAGGGGGTTTTCACGTGAAATAATGGACAGTCTCGAGAATATTGATGATCATTGTTAGAAATGACCTAACACTTTCCCTCTCTCTTTTTAGGCTTTCCTATGCCTAAATCCTTTGAATCAAAACTACTTAAAAGACCTAATGCTTCAAGGAATATGAATAATTAAACTTCATAAACCATTGTCATTGCAGAATAAGCAAATATGAAAATCCTAGTCTAAGCTATGAACAAAGGAACAAACTTTTTGAAATTTTTTTCGAACTCCTCGAAATTCAAACAAATGAGACATTCTTTCAAGAATTTAGATCATGGTAATTTGGTGTGTGTCAAGATTGTGCTAAAACCATTCATGGCTTTTCCAATAACCACAAAACACTAAATGCCCAAACATCACTTCATGATTGACACCCTGAGGCACAATGATTAAACTAGATTATCCCATGTCCTAGAGAAAACCCGTTTTTGGGTCATATTTTCCTTGTCTCTTCGAAAAACCAATAACTGAAACTCAGCTTCTTTCAGTGTAAACCTAGACTTGCAATGTTCCTCGTAATGATACAAATTCCCAAAGTTGATCAAATTGGGGCATCATATGTAGAAATGATGGATACATGGTGAATAAGGACGAATTAATGCATGAATCATTGGGGCATGCGAAAAAGAAAAAAGAAGAAAAATTATGATATCATGCATATGAGAATTCGGATGATTCCAAAGTGCAAAATGAAATTATGATTATTTATTCCCCTAGGGATTGCTTTTCAATGAGAATATTCGGGCTTGATATGATGAATGCCCATCTTTCATATCCCTTTCAAAGAAGGAAATTATCCATAGTCACCCTTTTTGAGCCAAAAGAATTCTTTCTTCTTTGAAACCTGATCAAGGATCACCCTCTACACTAGGGGGCAAATATGAGGAAAGATCTTCTTAAAGATGAGTCTTAGCTCGAAGACAGATACAAAGCAAATTGAGCTCCTAAATGAATATGGGCTCACTCTGTCAAAAGGAAAAGGAAAATATGGCGAAATGGAAGCCAAGAACAAAAGAAAAAAAAAACACACAAAAAAAAAGTGTGTGAAAAAGTATGGCAAATGAAAGCCAAAAGCAAAGAAGAAAAAGAGCGAAAGTAAATAGGAAACAAAGTCCACAAAGGGGTAAATACTTCGAAAAGGAATCCTCCTCAAGAAAATGATCCTTGATCGATTACCCTCAAACACATATTTTAGGCCTATTTATCCTTTCTTTCTGACCACTAAACCATGGCCTACATTACATGCTTTAAAAGCCCATTTTGATCAAGCATGAATATTCAACTTGAAGGGTTTTTTCTCATATTTTATCCCATCTCCTTGAATTCTCATTTCACTAAGGAAGAATTTAGAATTCTCAAGTGCATGGTAAAACAAAAAAGAAAAAGAAAAATAGGAAAGAAGGGGACTATAGGGCGAAAACCCAAAAACGGGCGGTCTAGAGTAAAATGGGATTTTTCGATACCATCTATGATAGTGCCGATACCACAAAAGAAAAGGTCACCCATCGAGGAACATCTAGGAATTCCTGAACCTCCCAAATTGACAGCTCTCATTTCGAGGATTGTCTTCGAAAACTAAAACTTTTTTTTCCTCCAAAATTAAACTTTCCAGTTTAAACATCCGGACCAATCTTGACGCTTGTCAAAATTCCTTGATATGGAAACTAAAAGAATGTTGGATTTGTTTGGTTATCAATGAATTCATGATTTATAAAACTTGTTCCATTTGTGAGCCTAGAAGGGACATACATTTTTATTGTGAAGTTTTCTTCGATCAATCAAAATTTTGGTATACCAAGCCTTGCCAATCCTAGTTGAAAAAAACCCAGATTGACACTTAGAGAAATTTCTAACAGTGATCATCAGTCTTCAAAAGATTTGTACATCACACACTATGGGGTTCATATTTTTGTTAAGAAATTTTCAAAATGAGAAAAAAATAAAGATATCTTTTGAAGCACCCATTCTTGATATTGACATGAGACAAGGGTTTTTCTAACCCAAAGGTATAAAACTGTTGGGATAGGTCTTGACTTCCAGATATGAGAAGAAGCAATAAAACCCATTTCAGACCTCTGTTGATGAGAGTTTGAAAACTGTTGGGGCAAAGAAAATAGCCAAAGATTGAAAAATGAATTAAAGTTATACTTTGATTTGAAGAGGAAAATGAATTGGAAAGGCTAAGCCAAAGTCTAGAAAAATGATCAAGGGCATTTGCATCTTTTCATTAAGTGTTTGCATCATTATCTATCTTTGCATTTGCATCATATAGAAGCATTTGCACATTGTTGACCTTTGCATTTGCATCTTTCTGTGAAGTAATTACGTTATTTGAGAATCATCTGCATCTGCATCAATAAACATTTGCATCAATCTAAGCCATTTGCATGTACACTATGAAGCATCTGTATCTTATCAGATATCTGCATCTGCATCATGAAGCATTTGCATCAATCCAAGCCATTTACATTTGCACCATGAAGCACGAGCACCTTGTTAAAGACATGTGTATCTGTATCTCTTCTCAAAGCTTTTGAATATAATTTTCAACACGGTTTTTTTTTTTAAAAAAAAAAAGAGCAAGTCTTTAGTGGTGATAGCCGAAGCCTCTGTGGAGATATCCAGAGTCTTAAAAAATTTTGAAAAGGGAAAGTCTTTTGTAGTGATAGCCGAAGCCTTTGAGATATCCAGAGTTTTAAAATTTTTTGAAAAGGGAAAGTCTTTGGTAGTGATAGCCGAAGCCTCTGTGGAGATATCCAGAGTTTCTAAATTTTTTGAAAAGGGAAAGTCTTTGGTAGTGATAGCCGAAGCCTCTATAGAGATATCCAGAGTTTTAAATTTTTTTTGAAAAGGGAGAAAGTCTTTGGTAGTGATAGCCGAAGTCTCTGTAGAGATATCCAGAGTTTTTAAATTTTTTAAAATGAGCAAGTATTTGGTGGTGATAGCCAAAGCTTCTGGAGGAGATACCCAGAATTTTACTCAACATCTACATCTACATCCAGAAGCATTTGCACCAGTCTAAGTCATTTGAATCTTTATCAAGAAAATTTGCATCAAATCAAGTCATTTACATTTGCGTCCTCTCTCAAAGCTTTCAGGTATGATCGAACTCGTCCTGCTTCTCAAAGGAGTCAAGTCCCGAGACCACTGCCGAGATATTTTGTTTTATATTCAAACTCGTTCTGCTTCTCAAATGAGTCGAGCCCTGAGACCACCGTCGAGGTACTTTCTTTTATTTTGAACCTGCCGAACCCAGAATTTTACTATTTTAAAATGAACAAGTCATTGGTAGTGATAGCTGAAGCTTCTGGAAGAGATACTCAAAATTTTACAAATTTTAAATAGTGAGAAAGTCTTCGGTGGTGATAGCTGAAGCTTCTAGAAGAGATACCCAAAATTTTACAAATTTTAAAAAGTGAGAAAGTCTTCAGTGGTGATAGCTAAAGCTTCTGGAAGAGATACCAAAATTTTACAAATTTTAAAAAGTGAGAAAGTCTTCGGTGGTGATAGCTGAAGCTTCTGGAGGAGATACCCAGAATTTTACAAATTTTAAACAGTGAGAAAGTCTATGGTAGTGATAGCCAAAGCCTCTGTGGAGATATCCATAGTCTTAAATTCTTTAAAGAGCAAGTCTTTGGTGGTGATAGCCGAAGCTTCTGGAGGAGATGCCCATAATTCTAAACACAGCTGAGAACAAGACAGGTTAAGACCTCGAGACCATCGTCGAGGACATTTCTTCTCTTGCAAATCGAATTCGTTTTCTTAAGATGGGTGATAACTCGTATAATTATATAGTTTTTAGTTATGTTTTATTATTGTTTTGTGTCAAATACGAGTTATTATTGTTTAGTCTAATTGTGTTTATGATCTTTTATATTTTTATGTAATTTGGTGTTTTTCACAAGTTTCTTTGAGTGATTTCAGATTACTAGAATTAAGGGCAAATCCAGTTCAGTTCTAGTTCCGACACCTTTTGCCATATCAGCTATATCTTGAGTTTCACTGAAGCAATAAGGCTGAACTTTGTATCCCTGTAAAGCTAAGAGGCATATCTATCTTTTTCATGTTTTACACTTCTTGAAACGGAGTCGTTTTCCCTAGAGAAATCGACCATCAAGTTGGCTGATGTGCAATGACGTCTGTTCTGCACCGTTTTGGTATTTTGACCATATCTTCCGATCCACGTGCGCAAATGATCTGATTCCAACGGCTATGGATCCGTAACTGATAGGGGCATATTTTTCTAGAAGACCATTTGATCAGATCGAGCCTCCAACATTGACAAAATCGACCATCAAGCTGGCTGATCAGAATTGTCATACAATATGACGAAAATTGTTAGAAAAATGCACCCACCTATTATACCTACCTTTGAAATTTGTAAAGCTTGTCTCTTGTCATTTAGCCCTCCAAAATGTGTATAAATAGAGGGCCTTGGATGAGTATTGGGATACATTATACATTGGTAGGATATTAGCCTTTGTAGTAAAATTCTCTAAGTTTTCTTCTTCTTTCCTTTCTCTAGTTTTCTTTTTTATTTACTTATGCTTCTTACATTTCTTTTCATTTTATTCATATCTAGTATGTGTTGCTAATCATATTGTTGAGGTGATGAGGTGAAGCTCTTGGTAAATGCTAAGGTTAGTCTCTTAAACATGAGCTAAAATGAATCATCATTTATAAACACTAGTATAGATAATATTTTCTTTTGGTTTAAAATCATACTTGCAAAGTAGAGATCTTGATTCATTATTGACAATGAAAATGGCACAGTAAATGCTTGGTTTCATAACCTTGATTTGTTGTAGACATATACCTTGGCATAAGGAATGCTTGGACTCTTTTTATGAGTTTTGAGGACACCAAATGAACATAATATCATATGCTATGGACGTTGGACTGAATTGCTAAACCTTCCGATTGGAACCTCCCTTATGTGTGGATTTCAATTGTGTAATAAAACAAGATTAATCTTAGCATAACACCAAGAGTGGAGTCTCTAACCTCAACATCCTTTCTTATTGTTTTTTATATCTTGTTTAATTGTTTTTATGTTATTTTGTTTATTTTGTTCTCTAATATCTTGTTTATCTTATTTTGTTGTTGATTCCCTAATATCTTGTTTACTTTCTTTGTCTTATATATTTATAAACTTATACTTATTAATACGCTTCCCTGTGGTTCGACCTCGGACACCCGAGAATTTATTACTTGAACATAACCTGCACTTGGGTTTACAACTCTTAATTGAGTCTCCATCAAGTTTTTGGCGCCGTTGCCGGGGAGGCAATACTAAGTATATAAGTTTATAAGTATATTTATTTTTATTGGCTGGTTATACCGCCTATATTTATTTTTATTGGCTGGCTATACCGCCTATATTTATTTTTATTGGCTGGTTATACCGCCTATATTTATTTTTATTGGCTGGTTATACCGCCTAATTTTGTATATTAACTTTGTTTTATGCTTGTTTGGCGACGTGATTTTAGATCTCGTCGTTTAGTTAGATTTTATTGTGAAACTTTTTCAGGTAATCTTTCTAATACAACTCCTACCATGGCTGACAATGAAAGTGTTCATGCTGAAGATGAGAACAGACAAGTACGCACCATGCGTGACTACTTGCAACCAACTCGAAGCTCATCACCCTCTTGTTTTATTTTTCCTCTCAATGCAAACAACTTTCGTTTTAAACCAGGTATGATAGCTTTGCTTCCAAATTTCTATGGGTTGGAATCGGAAAGTGCTTACTCGTTTCTAAAAGACTTCGAAGATGTATGTGTCACCTTTAATGACCAACAATGTACAAATGAAATTGTCAAGCTAAAATTATTTCCTTTTTCTTTAAAAGATAAAGCAAAAATTTGGCTTCATAATTTAAAACCAAGGTCAATTGGCACATGGAAAGAATTACAAACTGAGTTTCTAAAGAAATTTTTCCCAGCACATAAAACTACTGCTTTGAAAAGACAGATTCAAAATTTCAATCAAAATCAAAATGAAGCATTTTTTCAGTGCTGGGATCGTTTTAAAGATTTGTTAAGTTCTTGTCCACATCATGGTTTTGAAAAATGGCGTCTTATTAGTTTCTTTTATGAAAGTTTAACTCCCGAAACTAAACAATTTGTTGAAACAATGTGTAACGGTGAGTTTCTAGAAAAAGAACCTGAAGAAGCCTTTGACTACTTAGACCATTTGGCAGATAACTCTCAAGCCTGGCACACAGATAATTCCTCTGAAAGTTCCAATAGATCTAATGTTGTTTCTAACAGAGGAAAATATCATTTTAGTCAAGAAGATGAGATAAAAGCTAAAGTAGCTAATTTGGCTAGAAAGATTGAAGCCATGGAACTTAGAGAAGTAAAAGAAGTCAAAACGGTTAAAAATGAAGAAAGTTGTGGAATTTGTGAAATCATGGGACACCCCACTTCTGAATGTCCAAACATTCCCATTCTTAAAGAAGCGTTGCATGATCAAGTAAATTCCATAAACACATTTAAAAAGCCTTTTCCTTCTCCTTACTCTGAAACGTATAACCCTGAATGGAGAAATCATCCCAACTTCAGTTGGCGGAATAATAATCATGTTCAGGTACCACAATCTCAAAAGCCGGGCAACACTTTTTCCTATCAACCTTCACGTGTACAAACCTTGGAAGAGACATTGCAAGCATTCATGCAAACACAAGCAAATGTGAATAGCCGGACTTCACAGGACATCAATGAGATCAAAAACACCTTGTCCACATTGACAGCTTCATTACGCACTCAAGAAAAAGGTAAGTTTCCTGCTCAACCTCAGCCTAACCCTTCTACTCAATGTTTTGTTTCTTGCTCCAATGAAACTCAACAGGAAAATGCCAGTTCTATCACAACTCTTCGAAGTGGAAAGGCAATTGACAAAAAGATTCCATCAAAAGACCAAGATCCTCTTTCCCCTCCGAAAAGTAATGGTAAGGATGATGGTAAGTCTGAACTTCTTGAAAATTTGGACAAAGAAAAAGGTATGCATCCTGCTCCTTTTCCTCAAAGGTTGCAAACAATAAAGAATTTGAATCAAAATGCAGAAATTTATGAACTTTTCAAACAAGTTAAGATTAACATTCCTTTATTGGATGCAATCAAACAAGTTCCATCTTATGCTAAATTTTTGAAGGACATGTGCACAGTTAAAAGGAAACATAATGTACAAAAGAAAGCATTTTTGACGGAAAGTGTGAGCTCAATCATTCAGCACCTTACTCCACCAAAATTCAAAGATCCTGGATGTCCAACAATCTCATGCATCATTGGAAACACTAGAATAGAACGTGCATTGCTTGATCTTGGTGCTAGTGTTAATCTTTTGCCTTTTTCTGTTTATCAACAGTTAGGTTTAGGTGAACTCAAGGAAACACCTGTTACACTTCAACTAGCTGATCGTTCTGTAAAAATTCCTCGAGGGATAGTTGAAGATGTTTTGGTTCAAATTGATAATTTTTACTTCCCTGTTGATTTTATTGTTTTGGACACACATCCTGTTTCAAATCCAAATGTTCAAATTCCTGTTATATTAGGCCGTCCATTTCTTGCAACTTCTAATGCTCTGATAAATTGCAGGAATGGTATGTTGAACATTTCTTTTGGAAATATGACTTTAGAATTAAATGTGTTCAACACTTGCAAGCAACCTGGTGATGATTCAGAAGTACATGAAGTGGATTTCATTGAAGAACTTGTTCATGAACATCTCACCACTACCACATTCCATGATCCTTTAGAAGCTTATTTAATTGAATGTGAGTTTGATAATGCTTTAGAAATTTCACACACTGATTCTTTGTTAAATTCTTTTCAGGATAAGCATCGTTGGAAACAAAAGTTTGAGGAACTCCCATCACTCACAAATGTCACTGTACCATCAACTATTGAACCGCCCAAGCTGGATTTAAAACCATTGCCATACGAGCTAAAATATTCCTTTTTGGGAAAAATTCCTTCTCAATGGAGCCCCCAAGATAAAAGGAAGTTTCTGAATGAGGTAAAGAAGTTCTACTGGGATGACCCTTACTTGTTAAAATATTGTCCTGATCAAATTTTTCGAAGATGCATTCCCGACAATGAGGTAAGTAGTGTAATTAAGTTTTGTCATTCCGAGGCATGTGGTGGTCATTTTTCATCAAAGAAAACTGCTGCAAAAATTTTACAGTGTGGATTTTACTGGCCAACTTTATTCAAAGATGCATATGAGAATTCTAAAATTCATAAAGAAAGAACTAAAGCCTTTCATGACAAGTTAATTTCAAGAAAAACATTTAATGTTGGGCAAAAAGTTCTACTTTATAATTCTAGACTTCACATATTTCCTGGTAAGTTGAGATCAAGATGGACTGGCCCATTTGTGGTTAAGCATGTGTATCATTATGGAGCAGTTGACATTGAGAATCCTCAAAATGGTAACGTATTCAAGGTAAATGGACAAAGACTCAAACTCTTTTTGGAAAATCATGTTACTCAAGAAGAGTTTGTTTTTCTTTCTGATCCTTGTTTTGAAAATAACTAGATGTAAATATAATTTTTTTTAACCCCGGTTAAATGGCGGATAACGGTACTCCGTGATTATTTAAGTCGGTTCCATCAGCTACCCACAAAACTGATATTGTATATAAATTTCTCTTTCATTTTTTTTTATTTCATTTTTTTTTTCAGGATGGATGATATTCTCAAAAGATTGCAGAAACGATTTCCTCCTTTTCCTCGGAATATTTTACTGAAGCTTTACCAAGTTCGATTAGAAAGATTAAGAATGCTTATGAACAAAGGGATTCCTGAAGACATACGTTGGATAATTGAAGCCAAGGTACGTGAAGATGAATATCTTCCTGTTTTGCATTTACCAGGTACAGGTAGAAGCACTTATGCAAAGAAGCGACGAGCAAAGCGCATGAGTTCAAATTGCCACAAGTGTGCACGATGGACGTGTAACGGTAAATGTCGTTCTATTAGGATTCCGTCCTCTAATCGAGATGATAAAATTGAATTCATTAAGGATGGACTGAGTAAGGAGAATTTGGGTAATATCCAACTTTCTCTTGAGACGCATCCTAGTGGAGACGTACAAAGAGAAATTCTTGATTTATGGCCGCAATTCCAAAGGGAATGGCAACATCTTGGGAATCTGATGTTAAAAGACCCTGTTTGCCAGCTTGTAAGAAAACTGGATGGGAAGCATATCCTCGACTCATAGAAGGCGTTTAAGCCGTTTCTGGACGTAAAACCAGAGGAAGATGTGAGCCACAATCACAACTACAATAAATGACTTCTCAGCTTTTGGTTTGATTTGCAATAATTTCATTTCGGTTTAATTTACTGTTGTTCGATTTGTGTAATTATTCTCGTATTTTTTGCATTGGACTTTTACGGTTGATTTTTCTTCTCTTTTTGATTTTCTTCCTGAAATCACGCAAAAATCTTTTGTTAGGTTAACATTTTCTTCTGACAGGTCAAATACACTTTCGGCAACATTATCTAACATTTTGTTTGTGGTGTCTCAGTTATAATAAGTGGTTAGCAACCTCTGCAGGTAATATCTCCTAAATTCTACCTTTAAAATTTGACATTGGGGACAATGTCATATTTTAGTAGGGGGTAAGGGACATATTTTGCTAAAAAAAAAAAAAAAATTGTTGTGTTTTAAGACATTTAGAAGTATTCATTCTGAACAAGGTCTGAGTAAGGGAGACTTGAGACATACCTTGTCAGTTTGATTTAATCTTCTTCTTCTTCAAAAAAAAAAAAAAAAAAAAAAAGCATGTTTAGACTTAGTGTGTTTTTTTAGTTACTTTCAATACAATGATGAGATATGAATTGCATAAGTCTAAAACAGATTTATTAGTGAGAAGATTTTCATGAGAATTGAGCTTGATGTCAACCTTTTTATGAGCCAATGTTAATATGATATGTTGATTGAGAAAGAAGCATGTTTAGACTTAATCTGACTTGTATAATCATCCTTGTGAGTTTTTGAGCCTATAATGATTGATGCATTATACAAATCAATCTAATTTCTTTCTTGAGTGCTCTTATGATTACATGATTCTCTAGAACTTGCTTTAAACCGTTTGAGACTATATTGATACATGTGACAACATGAATATGATAGAGGCATTAGGATTATAACCAGAGCCAAACAGCCATCCCTTATTAATGTTCTAAGAGAACATCCCCACTAGTGAGCCAATTTGAGCCTACATTAAATATGCTATTTTATTGGTAACCAGAACTTACACCTAGCCTAAATATACTTATATCCTTACCCTTGTTCTAAAGATGGATTTTTATATTTTGAGACATATTGCAAAAAAAAAAAAAAAAAAAAAAAACAAGGGATCTTTTTAGTTGAAAATGTGGGTTAGAAACAAAAGATAAGTGTGGGGGAAGAAAAGAAAAGAAAAAGTCAAGAGAAAAAGAAAGGGATCATTGTCAAATACATTCCCATATTAAAAAAAAAAAAAAAAAATCTTCTCTTGAACTTCTAGAAAAAGATGTTACAAAGTTGGTTAGAATGATGCAAAGGCTCAACATGAATATTTAGCCTATGTTATTATGTGCTTTATAAGAGTTTTGAGAAGTTTTATTTGTATGATCTTATTATGTCTCTAAAATCTATGAACTCTTTGGAACCTTTGTGATATCTTTATCCTTTTGTTCTTTAACCACATTATAACCCTTTGGCCCCATTACAACCTTGAATAAAGACCTCTTGATTTATGAAGTTGTATGATCTAAATAGTGGAGAATAGGTGGACAAGCAAGCATATGGTAGAAGTGTTTTCATGAGATTGATTGAGTGTAAACACTTTACCACTACTTTAAAGAGTGAAAATCAAGAGAGTATCCCATGTGAGAAGTTGAGATTAAGTTTGAATATACACTATTTTGATTGAAATATGTTATGTTATTATTGGCTTAACTCAAACTATTTACATTCAAGCAAGATTTTTTGTGAATTTCTTTAAGCTATTGATTAGTTTTTAAGACTTGTCCAATGATTATCTCTAATTTATATTGGAAGGATTAGTTATAATTATTATTTTTAGTTTTTCTTATGTCTTCAATGTTTGTGGGTATCGTCCTAGTAAACCCTCACGAGACTAAACTCGTCCACTAGGGACACCTAGGGGTTTAAAGGCTTGTGTCACATGCTAAGTGCCACCGTAATTTCCTACGAAAATGGATTAGATTAGATTTTCGTATTTTATTTTTATTGAGTCGTTGCTAGGGACTAGCAACAATCTAAGTATGGGGGTGTGATAACTCGTATAATTATATAGTTTTTAGTTATGTTTTATTATTGTTTTGTGTCAAATACGAGTTATTATTGTTTAGTCTAATTGTGTTTATGATCTTTTATATTTTTATGTAATTTGGTGTTTTTCACAAGTTTCTTTGAGTGATTTCAGATTACTAGAATTAAGGGCAAATCCAGTTCAGTTCTAGTTCCGACACCTTTTGCCATATCAGCTATATCTTGAGTTTCACTGAAGCAATAAGGCTGAACTTTGTATCCCTGTAAAGCTAAGAGGCATATCTATCTTTTTCATGTTTTACACTTCTTGAAACAGAGTCGTTTTCCCTAGAGAAATCGACCATCAAGTTGGCTGATGTGCAATGACGTCTGTTCTGCACCGTTTTGGTATTTTGACCATATCTTCCGATCCACGTGCGCAAATGATCTGATTCCAACGGCTATGGATCCGTAACTGATAGGGGCATATTTTTCTAGAAGACCATTTGATCAGATCGAGCCTCCAACATTGACAAAATCGACCATCAAGCTGGCTGATCAGAATTGTCATACAATATGACGAAAATTGTTAGAAAAATGCACCCACCTATTATACCTACCTTTGAAATTTGTAAAGCTTGTCTCTTGTCATTTAGCCCTCCAAAATGTGTATAAATAGAGGGCCTTGGATGAGTATTGGGATACATTATACATTGGTAGGATATTAGCCTTTGTAGTAAAATTCTCTAAGTTTTCTTCTTCTTTCCTTTCTCTAGTTTTCTTTTTTATTTACTTATGCTTCTTACATTTCTTTTCATTTTATTCATATCTAGTATGTGTTGCTAATCATATTGTTGAGGTGATGAGGTGAAGCTCTTGGTAAATGCTAAGGTTAGTCTCTTAAACATGAGCTAAAATGAATCATCATTTATAAACACTAGTATAGATAATATTTTCTTTTGGTTTAAAATCATACTTGCAAAGTAGAGATCTTGATTCATTATTGACAATGAAAATGGCACAGTAAATGCTTGGTTTCATAACCTTGATTTGTTGTAGACATATACCTTGGCATAAGGAATGCTTGGACTCTTTTTATGAGTTTTGAGGACACCAAATGAACATAATATCATATGCTATGGACGTTGGACTGAATTGCTAAACCTTCCGATTGGAACCTCCCTTATGTGTGGATTTCAATTGTGTAATAAAACAAGATTAATCTTAGCATAACACCAAGAGTGGAGTCTCTAACCTCAACATCCTTTCTTATTGTTTTTTATATCTTGTTTAATTGTTTTTATGTTATTTTGTTTATTTTGTTCTCTAATATCTTGTTTATCTTATTTTGTTGTTGATTCCCTAATATCTTGTTTACTTTCTTTGTCTTATATATTTATAAACTTATACTTATTAATACGCTTCCCTGTGGTTCGACCTCGGACACCCGAGAATTTATTACTTGAACATAACCTGCACTTGGGTTTACAACTCTTAATTGAGTCTCCATCAATGGGTCGAGCCTTGATTAGTCAGGGAACTCAATTTAAGGACAAAATCTTCAATTTACAGTTTTTTCAATAAAAAAAAAAAGATGAATGAATGAAAAATGGAAATGAATGAAAACCCCTTTCTTTTTTCTCTTCACATGTGATTTCACTAACTGGACAAAGTTAGTGTTTATTTATCTTTGCCTGATTCCTGATTCTCAGCAAAAACCAAAGAGGGACAGCTGTAGACACCTAATTTTGTCCTGACCACTAAAACAGGTTTTTTTCTTCCTAAATTGATGTTTCAGAATGCAAAAAGACTTTTCTTATCCTGCACGTGGTACCCCGTGACTTGGTCTAAGAAAGGAGACAGAAAAAATCAAACTTGAAAAAGTCAACCTAAAAAAAGTCAACCCAAAAAGTCAACTACTGAAATAGTCAACCCACTTTCAAAATCAAGATTTAAAGTTCAATTGAAAGATGGTGAAATAATTTTGATAATCCGAGGTCTAGATTGAAAGATATGGAGTTCGTAAGTTGGGTTACGGAGATTTAGTAGAAAGGAAACCCTAGCTCAAGAAATTTGGGGAAAAGTGCTTAAGCGATCAAATTGGTCAAAATTGAAAGTTCCAAATGGAAGATAAGCACTGACTACTGGTAATGGATAAGCTACTTGGAAGAAAAACTGAAGGAAAAATCAAGTCGAAAACAAAACCGGGTTTTGGAGGCAAAAGGGCAAAATCAGAAAATTAAAAAAAAATAGCAAATGAGCTCCAAAAATTTTGAAAATTTGCAAATCTCATTCTTAAATCATTTTGAAGATATTGACGAAAGAAAATATAGATTCGGAGTTCGTTTCCAAATTGACCAAATCCCAGGCCCACTATGCAGAAATTCAAAAGGATAAATCCCGAAAAAATAGCAAACGAGTTCTAAAAATTCTAAAAAATTTCAGATCTCATTCTTAAATTATTTGGAAGATATTGGCAAAAGAAAATCTGGATTTGGAGTTTGTTTGCAAAATGGCCAAATCCCGGGCCCACTATATAGAAATTCAAGCAGATAAATCCTGAAAAAATAGTAAATGAGCTCCAAAAATTACCAAAACTTCCAGATCACACTTTTAAATTATTTGGAAGATATTGGTGAAGAAAAATCTGGATTCGGAGCTCGTTTAAAAATGCTGAAAGTTCGGGTGCACAAAAGGGCATTTTTGGAAGAAAAATTCAAAAAAAAAATAGTAAATAGACTAGAAAAATTATGAAAACTTCCAAAATTAAATTTTTTATTATTTCAGAAGTATTGAAAAAAGAAAATTTGAATTTGGAGTCCGTTTTCTATTTATTTAGGTTTGAGGGTCAAAAAGGTCATTTTATCGAAGAAATCAAAAAGGGCAATTTTGTAATTAAGAAATATATGAAAGAAGAAGGAATTGGTGGGATTTCACCTCCTTTGATCAGCCAGCATAGAGGAGAAGAAGGAAGCTTGATCAATTTAATTTCGTAGTCACTATCAAGCTCACATGCTACCACTAGTACCTTGCAAATGGTCCCCCCTTCATCCAATGGCTTAGGTGCCTTGTAGAAAAGTTGAATACACCATTCAATGGCCAAGATTAAATTCCAAGATGAAATTTTTATTTGTCATGAAAGAGCCCTCATCTAATGGCCAAGAATGGAAGAGCACAAGTTGTCCAAAGGTGGACATCTATTCGGCCAAGCAAGGAAGTGCATGGGATTGTTCCTTTTCATCCAATGACTTAGGCCATGGACAAGGGCTGAGTACACATGTAAAGGGCTGGGATTAAATGCCAAGATGACATTTTTATGTTGTCATGAAAGAATCCTCATCCAATGGCCAAGAATAGAAGAGCACAACTCATCCAAGGGTAGGCACTCAAAGGGCCAAGCAAGGGAGTGCATGGGATTGGTCCTCTTTTTCATCTAAGGGCTGAGGTTATTACAAGGTCTGACTACACATCTTAAGGGATGCTATCAATTGACAGGATGACATTTTTATGTTGTCATGAAAATATCTTAATCTAAGGGCCAAGATTGGAGGAGAAAAAGTGCAAAAAATCATCCAATGGTGCATGCCAATCGTCCAAGAGGAAGGAGGAGGAGGAATGTTTGATTTTTCCATATAGGCTAAGTCATTTGAAGAGAAAGGGCAGTAGCTAATTTAGAAAAAAAAAAAAGGTTTTTGAAAGAAAGGAAGAAAAGGTTTTTGAAAAAAAACTTGAAGGTAGCCATTTTTACCAAGCTTTAGCATTGTTTTCTTCTTGTTTTCTATGTTGATTTCTTGATTTTCCATTTTGTTTTCCTACTACATTTTTCATAGAAATCAAAGTTTTAAATGTTTACTTAAGTTTTCATCTCTTCTTCTTCAAAAAAAAAAAAATTTGGTTGAAGATAAATTTTTCTTAAAGATTTTTGCTATTGCCAAATGGTATGTTTGTTTGCCTTGTTTTTTTTTTTTTTGGCATGTTGTTATGAAAAATATGATTTTTGAAGGTTTATATAAGTATTTAAGGTTCTGATTTTTTACAAAAAAAAAATGAAGGAAAAGAAATGGAAAGGCTTCATGATCTTTACTAGATCAAGTGATTATGGTTTGGGGAGAGGCTATGCCCATTTTGTACAAACCATGGAGCTTAAATTTCCTTGTTTTGTTAACTAGCTTTTCTTGTTATTTTCTTTGTATGTCTATGCTTATTTTGTTCATGTTCTTTACATTATTGTCTATGCTATATTTGCTTTTATATTTCTTTTTCATGCTTAATATATTTCCTTGTAGGTTCGGCCTTTGTGTTCATCTTGATCATATTGTGCATTTTTTCAAGTATCATGTCGTTCATTATAAACATGTTTGCATTTTATATTTGGTCATATGACCATTCGACTACTCCATTTTTGCTTGCCTTGCATGTGCATTTTCATCTTGTTTCTTGACTTGTTTGCATTTCCATGTCATGAGCTTGTGTATTTTGATTTTAATATGTCATATGCCTCTGAAAATGTCATGAAATTATGTATTTTGATATGATTTGTCATTTATTTGTGTTATTTACTAGATAGGATTGCATTAGAGTACCATGTGACCATTCGGCCTCTTCATGCATTCCTTGCCTTGTATGTGCATTTGCATTTTGTTTAGGTACCATGCTTGCTAGGATTATGCCATGAAATTGTGTAGTAGTTTCTGTTTTTCAAGCATTAGTATTAGATTTATTGGTCATTGTATGTTCATAGTATTGCTATGCATTCTCATTACATTTTAGGTCTAGGCCATATTGGTATTGCCATGCATATTAGGTCTTAAATCATATTGGTATTGCCATGCATTGCTACTACTTAGGTCTTAGGTAACATTAGCATTTTCATGCATATTCATAACATATTAGGTCTAAATCTTATTTTCATGATCAAGTATTGCATGCACATTAAGTTAGGATAGCATTTATTGCCATGCAAACTCATGCTAGGCATTTAGGTTATTTTGAATTGTCATGCATTTCCTTTATCATTTAGGCTTTAGACCATGCATTTCATACATTTAATTTGTTGTATGTTCATGCATTCCATGTCATTGCACTTGATTTATGACTTAGGCCAATCAATGGCTCAAAGTCATGCGCACTTGAGCATACTTGTGGAAAATTAAAGGGTTATCAAATTGATCATTCTACCCTTGTGATTTTTTCTACTTAGCCAATTTTTGTCCAAATTTTTTTAAAGTTTTAGCTACTTTTTTTAGGTCCTTAGGAGAGTCTCCAACAATTTTACTTTTATTTTTAAATGATTTTATCAAAGGCAAAAAAATGTGTTTTGGCAAAACAGTTTTTCACCCAGTACTCCTACTTTCCCGATTTTTCTGGGTTGTCATCTTTAATCAGAAAATTAAGCCAATTTTTCTCATGTATTTTTACAAGTTCTAGGTCTCTAGTATTTTTTTCATATTTTTTTGAATTTTTAAAAATAGGTTAAAATATCGTGTCTTAAAACCGGACAGTAGAGGCAGATTTGAATTCAAAAGAAAAACAATTGTTGAATTTGTCTAAGGCATTTAGAGGGGGTTGGTTAGAAGCTTTAGCTACTGTCTTAGGATAGTTTCTAAGTCCTTTTAAATTTTAAAAATGATTCTATAAATCTCGGGTTAAGGGTGGTCAAGTCCGGGATTTTAAACTTAGGAAATTAGAGTCATTTTAAAAGGGTTTGGCTAAGGTTTTTTTAATTCAAGTTTTTCTACAAATTTGTTTTCAAACAATCACAAAGTTCTTTTTTTTGTTTTAGAAAACTTAATTTGACATATTTGCCTAATGTAGCCGGAAATCTTTTTAGATATACGGATTTCTTTATTTAGAGGAAAAAATACATTTTCATGCATTGCATTTTCCGTGTTCATGCATTTTATTCAGTATGTGATTTTTGCTATGATATTTTCCATGGTATTATTATTATTTTGATTTACACTTTATGATGTTATATTGTTTGCCATATGGTTTTGGATATTTCATGCTATCCTATGCATTTTATTTTTGTTATTTATTATTGTCACATTATTTGGCATATACTATGTTTATGCATTTATTATTTTATTTTCATGCATATTCCTTGATAGCATTATGTTATGTTTCATGTCACTTAGATCATATTCCATGTCATTTAGGCTATATCATTTAAAATTTCCATGTCATGTAAATCATTTCATTTCACTTAGAATATACCATGAATCTTAGGATTTTTCATTTCATCTAGACTATACTATGCCATTTAAATTATATCATATCATTTAGGTTGCATTATATTATCTAGACTTTGCTATGTCATTTTATTTATGTCACACATGTTCATATTCATTTTTTTTAAATGTTTTGGAAAAGATAATGATTTTCAATAAAATAAAGACATTCCCGAGTTAAAATAATTCATGAGTTCTCTGCCGGGTTTGCTGGGGAGGATATCATCAGTTATCATTAATAATGGAATATCTTCTTTAAAACGAGAATGATTCGAAAAATTTTCCAAGTTAATAAAAATTTCTATATTTTTCCACATTTGTTGGGGAATATAGAAAAATTTTGAATTAATAAATTTCGGATATCTTTCAATTAAAAAAATGAAATTATTTTTCTTTAAATTGGGAATTAACTTGAAATACTAAATTAAAAATCGACTTTTTACCGAGACTTGAGATAACACATGATTAATAAGGTACTGTTTTATACATGCATTGTGGGGGTGCTAATCCTTCCCCTCACGTAACCGAGTCCAGAACCTGATTCTTCAATTTTCTCTGGTTTATAATGCAGACTTGAAATTGGTTTTTAAAAATGTTTTAATTAATTTTAAAATATTTTATAAAACTGGTTTTAATAAGTGGCCGATCACACCTAGCCAAAAAAAGATTGGTGGCGACTCCATATCTTTTTCAAGGTTATTTTCAAAACCTTCATTTTTTAAGAGGAATAAAGTCGACTTTTCCTCGATTTTTTTAATGTCACGCTTAACGAATAATAAAGTCTCACGATGAGACTTGTGTTGTTAATTTTTAGGTTGCGACATGGAAGGTAGAAGCCGCGGGATTTAAACTCAAATCTAGGATTTTCGGAGGTGATTTTGACAAAACCAATTTGATTTTGGAGTTGAAGAGATCGAAAGAAAGATTTGGACAAATTTTTGAAGCTTTCTAGATTCGACCGACAGTGGTCAACAGCGGTCGACGATTGTCTAGATCTGGAAATTTTGAAGAACAAACAATAGCGTTCTTGAAGAGGAGAGAGATCTGAGGAAAATATTTTTTTTAAGAAAGAAGGTAAGATTCTGATTAAAAAAAAAAAAACAGAGTTTAAATACATAACAGTTGGGTCAGGTCGCGGCAACCCACGCGTCTGCCTAACCCAAATGCCAATCTTTGTTTCATTTACGTTTTTTTTCTTATTCCTTTTTATTGTACCTATTATGTAATTATTGTTTCATGTCATTGTAGACACCTAATTTTGTCCGGACCACTAAATCAGGTATGTTTTCTTCCTAAATTGATGTTTCAGAATGCAAAAAGGCTTTTCTCATCCTGTAGGTGGTACTCCTAGACTTAGTCTAAGAAGGCAAGCATAAAAAGTCAAACTTGAAAAAGTCAACCCCAAAAA
Organism: Fremontodendron californicum; assembly: GCA_030761205.1. Classification (NCBI taxonomy): domain Eukaryota; kingdom Viridiplantae; phylum Streptophyta; class Magnoliopsida; order Malvales; family Malvaceae; genus Fremontodendron; species Fremontodendron californicum. Next base: position 11,714,945 of record JAULJL010000037.1, read on the forward strand.
GTCAACTACTAAAAAACTCAACCCATTTTCAAAATCAAGATTTGAGGTTTAATTGAAAAATGGTGAAAGAATTTTGATAATCCAAGGTCTACATTGAAAGATATGGAGTTCGGAAGTTGGGTTACGGAGATTTAGTAGAAAGGAAACCCTAGTTCAAAAAATTTGGGAAAAAGTGTATAAACGATCAAATTGGTCGGAATTGAAGGTTCCAAATGAAAGATAAGCACTGACTACGGGTAATGGAGAGGCTACTTGGAAGAAAAACTGAAGGAAAAGTCAATTTGAAAGAAAACCGAGAATTAGGGTTTTTAGTGGATTTTGGTGAAATTGGGGAAAATTGCAAAAATGGCTCGATTCGGTAAGACTAAAGCCCCAAATTGATGAGGAGTAAGTAAACAAGGATAGCCCAAGGCTCAGTTTGAAGAAATTCCGAGAAAAGAGCCGATTGGAGGAAAAATGAAAAAACGAGGAAATTCTCGAGAGTAAAAGAAGGAAAAATCAAATTGAGGGGAATTTGATTGTAAAAATTGGGCTTTTTCGGGACCAATTCCAATCCCATATACGAAAAAAGCACAGAAAAAGAAAATCTGGAAATCGAACTTGTTTTGAGCAAAACCGGGCTTTGGAGACAAAAGGGCAAACTTGAAAAATTCGAGAAAAATAGCAAATGAGCTCCAAAAATTTTGAAAATTTGCAGATCTCATTCTTAAATCATTGGAAGAGATTGAAAAAGAAAAATCCGGATTCAGAGCTCATTTGCAAAATGGCAAATCCCGAGCCCACTATGTAGAAATTCAAGCAGATAAATCCCGAAAAAATAGAAAATGAGCTCCAAAAATTTTGAAAATTTGCAGATCTCACTCTTAATTATTTTGAAGAGATTGGCGAAGGAAAATCTGAATTTGGAGTTCGTTTGCAAAATGGAAAATCCCAGGCCCACTATGCAAAAATTCAAGCAGGTAAATCCCGAAAAAATGGTAATGAGCTCGAAAAATTTTGAAAATTTGTAGATCTCACTTTTAAATTATTTGAAAGAGATTGGTGAAGAAACATCCAAATTTGGAGCTCGTTTAAAAAATAGTAAAAGTTCGGGTGCACAAAAGGGCAATTTTGGAAGAAACAAATCTAAAAAAATAGTAAATGGGCTCGAAAAATTTTGAGAACTTTCAGAATTCAATTTTTTATCATTTTAGAAGTATTAAAAAAATAAAATTTGAATTTGGTGTCCGTTTGCTATTTATTTAGGTTCGGGGGTCAAAAAGGTCATTTTATCGAAGAAACCAAAAAGGGCCTTTTCTTGCAATTTAAAAAATGAAGTGTGGGCTGAGAAGGTGAAGGGGCAGCAGGCCAAGGCCCGTGGAGGATGGATATTTTTTGATTTTTTAGATCAAAGGGCCAAAAGTGAAGAGGAATGTAGTTATTTTTGTGATCAAGCTTTTGAATTTGCAACACATGGACCAATGGATGGAGATGGATGATGTCATATTTAGGATCCTATTTATGATATCATCTTCATGACATCATAATTCAAGGGCTTATTATTCTAATCTAAGGGTGAGAATTCTATATAGAAAGCATCTTGGATTGAAGGCCATTGGATGAAATTTGGCTAAAAAAATTCTAAGAATCTCCTAGGCTCCTCTACATGCCAACCGGCCACACTAAGGGGAGGGCTCTCTCTTTCATTTCTTTCACTCTTGCTTGGCTGATTTCTCTCCATTTTTGAAAAGCAAATAGAAAGTTTAGAAAGGCAAAGAAAGTAAGAAGAGGAAAAGCTTGCAATATAGCTTTTAGAGGTAGCTAAAAGCACCATACTCTTGCATTTTTTTTTTTTGCATTTCCATCCTTGATTTGCTATTTTCATTTGATATTTGGTGAGTTTCTTTTGATTTTAATTTTAAAATAAGTGTTTTTAAGCTTTCTTTTCAAGTTCTTCTTTGATACCTTCTTGAAAAAATTTTGAAAACAATTTTTTTTACTTGATTTCTAAGGTTGGATGAATGGTATTCTTTTCTTAAAGGGTTGATTTTTTATTTTTGTTTCATGTTGTTGGTGATGATTAGCATGTTTTTGATGTTTTATATTTTCTTGAAATAACAAAATATGAAGCTTGTTTTAATTTTGTTGCTTACTTACCTCCATTTTTTATTTTATTATCCTGTTTTCATGTTTTCTTCCTTTGTCTACCATTTTTTAGTTTTCTGTTTTCAACATTTTTGAGTTGATCATGATTTGCATTTTACTATGCTAAGTTTTTGTGAAAATGTCTAGTTGTTTTCATGCCTTTACTTCATGTTTGCATGGTTTAGCATGTTTCGTTTTAGTCTTGCATGTTAGTATGTCATGTGCTTGTGAAAATGCCATGCTAGAATGCCATATTTGTGAGTTCATATCCATTCGGTATCCTTCATTTTTATGCTTTGTATGGGCATTTTCATCATGCTAGTTGATAGGTTTGCATTTCCAGGTTATGATTTTATATATTTTGATTTAGTATGCCATGTGTTTGTGAAAATGCCATGCCCATTTAGGCCTAGAGTCCATTCGGCTACCCTCCCTTTATTTGCTTTGTATGTGCATTTTCATCTTACTTGTTGACTTGTTTGCACTTTCATGCCATGAGTTTGTGTATTTTGGTTTAGAATGCTATGTGTTATTGCCATGTATTATTTAGGTCTAGGTTTTGCTTGTATTGCCATGCATTTCATGCATAATTAGACCTAGATTGCATTTATTGCCATGCAAGTTCATGTTAGGTTAGGCCATATTATTTATGCCATGCATTCTTCATGCCATTTAGGTTTTAAATCATGCATTCCATTTTCTGTATGTTCATGCATTTCATGTATTACCACTTGATTTATGACTTAGGCCAATCAATGGCTCAAAGTCATGCTCACTTGAGCATACTTGTGGAAAATTAAAGAGTTGTCAAATTGATTATTCTACTTTTGTGATTTTTTTTTTTTTACTTAGCTAATTTTTGTCCAAGTTTTTAAAAGTTTTAGCTACTATTTTTAGGTCCTTAAGAGTGTTTCCAATATTTTTACTTTGATTTTTAAATGATTTTATCAAAGGCAAAAAAAAAATGTGTTTTGGCAAAACAATTTTCACCCAGTTTTCTAACTTTCTCGATTTTTTTGAAAAGTTATCTTTAATCAAAAAATTAAGACAATTTTTTACCGTGTAGTTTTACATGTTTTGAGTCTCCAGTATTGTTTTTAGATTTTTTTTGAATTTCTAAAAATAGGTAAAAAAAGGTTGTGATTTAAAACTGGACAGTAGAGGCAGATTTGAACAATTGTTGAATTTGGCTAAGGCATTTAGAGGGGGTTGGTTAGAAACTTTAGCTACTGTCTTATGGTAGTTTCTAAGCTTTTTTAACCTTTAAAAATGATTTTATGAAGCTCGGGTCAAGGGTGGTCAACTCCGGGATTTCAAACTTAGGAAATTAGGGCTATTTTAAAAAGGTGTTCGGTTAGGGGTCTAATTTTTATCCAAGATTTCCAAAATTGTTTTCAAACAAATCACAAAGTATTTTGAATTTAGAAAATTTAATTTGATATATTTTCCTAAGTTAGCCGGATATCTTTTTAGATATACAGATTTCCTTAATTAAAGGAAAAAATACACTTTCATGCATTGCATTTTCCATGTTCATGCATACTATGTAATATGTGATTTTTGCTATGATAATTGTCGCAACCTAAAAAATAACAAGTCTCATCGCAAAACTTTATTATTCGTTAAGCGTGACATTAAAAAAACCGAGAAAAAGTCGACTTAATTTCTCTAGAAAAACAAAGGTTTTGAAAATAACCTTGAAAAAGACATGGAGTCGCCACCAATCTTTTTTAAGATTGAAATCAAAAGAAACTAACCAAATATCAATAAAAACAGCAAATCAAGAATAGAAAATCAAGGAAAGTGTAAGAGTATGGTGCTATATTGCAAACTTTTTCTCTTCTAACTTTTTTTTTTCTAAACTTATCTTTTTTCCTTTCAAAAATGGAGAGAAAATCAGCCAAACAAGAGTGAATAGAGTGAAAATGAAAGAGAGACCCCCCCTCCCTTGTAGTGGCCGAATGGCCTTCTAAATGGCTAGCATGTTGTCATCTTTTTTCCAACCAATTTTGATCCAAAGGCTATTAATCCAAGATGCTTAAAATGTGAATTTATCACCCTTAGATTAGGTAATCAGCTATCCACAATTACAGCTGTTCAAGGATCTTAAGCCATTATGTTGACATTCTCCCTCTTCATGCATTGGTCCATGTGGCTCAATTACAAAGACTTGATCAAAAAAATAACTACCTTCCTCCTCATTGTTGGTCTTTTGATTAAAACTTAGAAAATATTTGCCCACCATTGGGCCTTGGCCGGCTGACCCCACATCTTCCAGCCCAATCTTCATTTTTTTAAAGGCAAGAAAAGCCCTTTCCAGTTTCTTAGGTAAAATGACCTTTTTGCCCCCCGAACATAAATAAATAGCAAACAGACTCCAAATTCAAATTTACTTTTTTAAATACTTCCAAAATAATAAAAAATTGAATTCTGGAGATTTTCAAAATTTTTCGAGCCCATTTACTATTTATTTGGATTTTTTCTTCCAAAATTGCCCTTTTGTGCTCCCAAACTTTACCATTTTTTAAACGAGCTCCAAATCTAGATTTTTCTTCACCAATCTCTTTCAAATAATTTAAAAGTATGATCTAAAAGTTTTCATAATTTTTGGAACTCATTTGGTATTTTTTGGGGATTTATCCGCTTGAATTACTACAGAGTGGGCCAGGGATTTGGCCATTTTGCAAACGAACTCCGAATCAGGATTTTCTTTTTCCAATATATTCCAAATAATTTAAGAACAAGATCTACAAATTTTTAGAATTTTTGGAGTTCATTTGCTATTTTTTTCGGGATTTATCTTCTTGAATTTCTATAGAAGGGACCCGGGATTTGGCCATTTTGCAAACAAACTCCGAATCTGGATTTTCTTTTGCCAATCTCTTCAAAATGATTTAAGAATGAGATCAGCAAATTTTCAAAAATTTTGGAGTTCATTTGCTATTTTTCCAAAATTTTCAAATTTTGCCTTTTTGCCTCCAAAACTCGGTTCTGCTCAAAACAAGTCCGATTTTTAGATTTTCTTCAAACTGAGCCTTGGTCTGTCCTTGCTTAATCACTCCTTCTCAATTAGGGGCTTTAGTCTTATTGAATCGGGCCATTTCTGTAATTCTTCCAAATTTCACCGAAACTCACCAAAAAACCTTAATTCTCGGTTTTCTTTCGAATTGACTTTTCTTTCAGTTTTTCTTTCAAGTAGCTTCTCCATTACCTGTAGCCAGTGCTTATCTTTCATTTGGAACCTTCAATTTTGACCAATTTGATCGTTTAAGCACTTTTCCCCAAATTTCTTGAACTAGGGTTTCTTTTCTACTAAATCTCTGTAACCCAACTTCCGAACTCCATATTTTTTGATGTAGACCTCGGATTATCAAAATTCTTTTGCCATTTTTCAATTGAACTTCAAATATTGATTTTGAAAGTGGGTTAACATTTTTAGTAATTGAGTTTTTGGGGTTGACTTTTTATGCTCGCCTTCTTAGACTAAGTCTCGAAGTACCACTTGCAGGATGAAAAAAGTCTTTTTACATTTTGAAACATCAATTTAGGAAGAAAACATACATGTTTTAGTGCTCCGGACAAAATTAGGTGTCTACAGCTGCCTCTCTTTGGCTATTGCTAAGAATCAGGAATCAGGCAAAGATAAACAAACACTAATTTTGTCCGGTTAGTGAAATCACATGTGAAGAGAAGGGAAAAGGGTTTCTTTTTTCATTTTTCCATTTTTTTTCATTTTTTTGAAAAAAGCTGTAAATAGAAGATATTGTCTTTAATTTGAGTTCCTCCTGACTAATCAAGGCTCGACCTGTCTTAAGGAAACGAGTTTGATTTTCAAAGTGATGATTTGGGCAAAACCAAAAATCGAAAAGTTATCTAGGCGAAACCATAGATAATTTTCAAGGTGATGACTTGGGCATAAATATAAGTCGAAAAGTTATCTAGGCAAAACTATAGATAATTTTCAAGGTGATGACTTGGGAGAAACCAGAAGTTGAAAAGTTATCTAGGCGAAACCATAGATAATTTTCAAGGTGATGACTTGGACGAAACCAGAAGTCGAAAAGTTATCTAGGCGAAACCATAGATAAATTTCAAGGTGATGACTTGGACGAAACCAGAAGTCGAAAAGTTATCTAGGCGAAACCATAGATAATTTTCAAGGTGATGACTTGGGTGAAACTTCGAAAAGGAACAGGGTGAAACCAGAGGTACTTTCTGAATATGGCGCCCGAAGGTCTTATCCATGATTTTGATTAATTGATGCCCGGAGGTCTTAAGAATGTTGCCCGGAAGCCTTACCCGTCATTTGAAAAAAATACGTTGACGACGGTCTCAAGGCTCGACTCATTTGATAAACAGAATGAATTCGATTTAAAACAAAAGGAAATACCTCAACGGTGGTCTCAAGGCTCGACTCATTCGATAAAACAGAATGAATTCAATTTAAAACAAAAGAAAATACCTCGACGGTGGTCTCAAGGCTCAACTCATTCGATAAAATAGAATAAATTCGATTTAAAACAAAAGGAAATACCTCGACGGTGGTCTCAAGGCTCGACTCATTTGATAAAACAGAATGAATTCGATTTAAAACAAAAGGAAATACCTCGATGAGAATGACATGCTTTGCAAATGCTTGTATGTTTCCTAAGAATGAATGCAATCAAATGATTATGTCATGATTTCTAATCCATGGTTTCTTTGAGGTTCACAGATTATCCGACTTCATGATGGAGTCTTCAATTGTTCACTGATGCCCCACTTAAGGAACCCTTCACTCAAGATAACTTGTCAAACAGTCTTAGTTTCTGACTTTCGCTGTGTCGCAACCTAAAAAATAACATAACAACGAGTCTCATCGCAAGACTTGATTATTCGTTTTCCTTAGGCGTGATATTAAAAAAATGAGGAAAAATCGACTTAATTCCTCTAAAAAAACGAAGGTGTAGATACGTGATCCCGGATCGCGGGGAACCGTTCGAGTGAAGGGAAACAGAAGTAGAGGAAAAGATGACTTAATTCCTCTAAAAATAATAAAAGGTCGAGGGTATGAAAACGGCCTCGTAAAAAGACATGGAGTCACCACCAATCTTTTTTAGTTAGGTGTGATCGGCCACCTATTAAAATCGGTTTTGTAAAACATTTTAAAATTAATTAAAATATATATTTTTTAAAACCAATTTCAGGTCTGCGTTATAAACCAGAGAAATCAAAGAAGCGGGTTCGGGAGTCGGTTACGTGCGGGGAAGGATTAGCACCCCTGCAACGCCCGTATCAATCGGTACCTTATTAATCGTGTGTTATCCCAAGTCTCGGTAAAAAGTTGGTTTTTAATTTAGTATTTCAAGTTGATTCCCAATTTTAAGAAAAATAATTACATTTTTAATTGAAAATGATCTGGAATTTATTAATTCAAAATTTTCCTATATTCCCCGACAAAATCGGCAAATTATAGAAATTTTTATTCATTTGGAAAACTTTTCGAATCATTCTCATTTTTTGAAAGAAAGATATTCATTTATTAATGATAATTGATGATATTCCCTCCAGCAAACCTGGTAGAGAACTCATGAATTATTTTAACTCGGGAATATCCTTATCTTTTATTGAAAATCATTATCTTTTTCAAAACATTTCAAAAAATATGAATATGGACATGTATGACATAAATAAAATGACATGGCAAATCTAGATAATATAATGCAACCTAAATGACATGACATAATACAAATGACATAGTATATTCTAGGTAAAATAAAAAGAAAATCCTAAGTATCATGGTATATTCTAAATGAGATAAAATGATTTAAATGACATGGCAATTCTAAATGATATGGCATATTTTAAATGACATGGCATGTTATAAATGAAATAACCTAAATGACATGGAATATGATCTAAATGACAAGAAATGACATGGAATTAAAATAATGCTAACATATAATATGCATGAAAATACTAATAAAATAATAATGTATGAACATAGTATATGCTAAACAATGTAACAAAAATAACTAAATAAAAAAAAAAACATAGGATATCATGAAACATTTAAAAAAAAAATCATATGCAAAAAAATATAAGATCATAAAATGTGAATTAAAATAATAATAATATTATGGAAAATATCATGGCAAAAATCATACATTTAAATAAAATGCATGAACATGGAAAATGCAATGCATGAAAAATGTATTTTTTTCCTTTAATTAAAGAAATCCGTATATCTAAAAAGATATTCGGCTACCTTAGGAAAATATGTCAAATTAGATTTTCTAAAAAAAAACGAAACTTTGTGATTGTTTGAAAATAATTTAGAAGAAAAATTTGAATAAAAATTAAAACCCTCACCAAACCCTTTTAAAATGGCTCTAATTTCCTAAGTTTAAAATCCCGGACTTAACTACCCTTAACCCGAGATTTATAAAATCATTTTTAATGTTTAAAAAGGCTTAGAAACTACACTAAGACAGTAGCTAAAACTTCTACCCAACCCCTTCTAAATGCCTTAGCCAAATTCAACCCTTATTCCTCTTTTGATTTCAAATCTGTCTCTACTATCCTGTTTTGCCACACGATTTTTTAGCCTATTTTTAAAAATTATAAAAATTCTAAAACAAATAACGGAGACTCAGAACATGCAAATCTACATGAGAAACAATTTTCTTAATTTTTTGATTAAAGATGACCCAGAAAAATTGGCGATGTTTGAGTACTGGGTGAAAAAAAAAAAACTGCTTGTCAATCACATTTTTTTGCCTTTGATAAATTCATTCAAAAACCAAAATGGAAATTGTTGGAAGTCATTCTAAAGACCTAAGGACAGTAGCTAAACATTTTAAAAACCTTGGACAAAATTGGCTAAGTAAAAAAAATCACAAAGGTAGAATGATCAATTTAACAATTCCTTAATTTTCCACAAGTATGCTCTAGAGAGCATGACTTTGAGCCATTAATTGGCCTAAGTCACAAATAAAGTGGCAATGACATGGAATGCATGAACATACAGCAAATTAAATGTATGAAATGCATGGTCTAAAGGTCTAAATGGTAAAGAAAATGCATGACAATTCATGGCAACCTAAATGCTTAGCATGAATTTGCATGGCAATTAATGCTATCCTAACTCTATATGCATGCAATGCTTGATAAGGTAAATGTGACTAGGACCTAACATGTTATAAATATGCATGAAAATGAATGTGACCTAAGACCTAAATAGCATATTAATGCATGACAATACCAATGTGATTTAGAACTCAATATGCATGGCAATACCAATATGGCCTAGACCTAAAATGTAGTGAGCATGCATAGCAATATTATGAACATATAATGACTCATGAAATTAATGTCAATGCTGGAATAAACAGTAGCTAATACACCATTTCAAGATATTATAATGCAAAGCATGTTACCTAAACAAAAATACAAATGCATGAGAAGGCAATGAATGCATGAAGAGGCCAAATGATCACATGAGACTCTAATGCAATCCTATTTAGTAAATGACATAAGTACATGACAAACCATATTAAAATGCATAATGTCATGAAATTTTATATAACATATAACATACCAAAATCTAAATGCACAAGCTCATGACATGGAAATGCAAACAAGTTAAGAAACAAAAGCAAAATGCACATGCAAGGCAAACAAGCATGGTATTGCCGAATGGTCATTTATCAATATGATGGCATTTTTATCATAGCATTTTCATAAACACAAGACATACTAAAATCAAAATATGCAAGTTCATGACATGGAAATGCAAACAAGTTAAGAAACAAAAGAAAAATGCACATGCAAGGCAAACAAGCATGGTATTGCCGAATGGTCATTTATCAATATGATGGCATTTTTATCATAGCATTTTCATAAACACAAGACATACTAAAATCAAAATATACAAGTTCATGACATGGAGATGCAAACAAACTAAGAAGCAAAAGAAAAATACACATGCAAGGCAAACATGGTATGACCGAATATGCGTGAAACAAAACTATGAAAATGCAAACATGAAATACATGGTACATAAAAAAAATGCACAACGGGATACATGAACAACAATGGCCAAATATGAAAGGATACAATATCAAGCATAGAAATGAAATATAACACATATAGCATAGGAAATAATGTAAAGAAAATGTATACACAAGATTTAACATAGACATGCAGAAATTATAAGTAAAACAAGTAAGTAGAACAAGGAAAGTTAAGCTCCATGGATGGTATCAAATGGGCATAGCCTCTCACCAAACCATAATCACTTGGTCTTGCCAAGATCATGAAGCCTTTCCATCTCATCAAAACATAAAATAAACTATGTAAAACAGAAAATAAGGTAAGCTTCATGGATGGTGTCAAATGGGCATAGCCTCTCACCAAACCATATTCACTTGGTCTAGCCAAGATCATGTAGCCATTTCAACCTTTTTGGCTTCATATTTTGTAAAAATCAGAACCTTATAATACTTTAAAAAACTTGTATAAATCATTTTTTCACAACAACATGCAAGGAAGAAAGAAAAGAAAAAAAACAAGGCAGAAAAATGAGCCATTCGGCCATGGCATGGAACTCCAAGAAAGAAATTATTTCCACCATTTTGAAAAAGAAGAAGATAGTGAAAACATGAAGAAACATTAAAAAAGTTTATTTATAAGAAAATGTTGTAGGAAAACATGATAGAAAAACCAAGAAAACACCATGAAAATGAAGAAGAAAGCTAGACTAGAACTTGGTAGAGATGACTACCTTCAAACTCTCTAATGAAAACCTTTTTTTCTTTCTTTCAAAATCTTTTTTCTTGCCAAATTAGCTACTATTTTCCAGCCAAAAACCTCTGAAAAAATGAAACTCCCCCTCTCCCTTTAGCCTTGGCCGAATTCACCCTTAACCATTGGATGAGAATTGCACTTTTTCTCCCCCAATCTTGGCCATTAGATGTAGATATTTTGATGGCAACATAAAAATGTCATCTTGCCAATTGATTCCAGCCCTTAAGATATGTACTCAGCTCTTGGATTAAACTTTGCCATTAGAAGCAAAAGAGGACCAATCCCATGTTCTCACTTGCTTGCCCCTCTTGAATGCCTACCCTTGGATGAGTTGTGCTCTTCCATTCTTGGTCATTGGATGAAGCCAACACAAAAATGATATCTTGTAGATTAAATCCAGCCCTCAACATGTGTACTCAGCCCTTGTAGATGGCCTAACCCATTGGATGAAAAGGGATAATCCCATGCACTCCCTTGCTCATCTGAATTGATGCTCACCCTTGGATGAATTGTGCTGAAGAGGCAGAATGGGTTAGAGCTCGTTATGAACAGCTGAATCTCATTGAGGAGAAAATATTGAAGGCAATTTGTCACGGGCAGTTGTATCAGAAAAGGATGATTCGACCCATAACAAGAAGGTTCGACCCAGACAGTTCCGAGAATGAGAGTTGGTACTGAGGTAAATTCTCCCCATAGTGAAGGATACACGAGGAAAATGGGCTCCAAATTGGGAAGGACCCTATGTGGTAAAAAGAGCTTTTTTTGGAGGAGCATTGATTCTAACTCGGATGGACGGGGATGATTTTAGACATCCCGTGAATGCTGATGAACTGAAGAAGTATTATGCTTAAAAAAAATGTGATGCTATGCACATGGGAATTCGAATGATTCCAATTGTAGAAATGGAAATTCTATACATCTATCTTCCCTGAGAATTGCTTTTCAAAGAGAATATTCATGCTTGATATGATGAATGGCCATCTTTCATATTCCCTTCACTAAAAAGAAATTATCCCTAGTCACCCCTTTGAGCCTTAGGAATTATTTCTTTCGTTGAACCCTGATCAAGGATCACCCTCTACACTAGAGGGAAAATACGAGGACAAATAATCAAAATCATGGCAAAAAAGACAGCCATTAGAAAATGTGAAAACAAAGAATGACAAATGAAAACCAGCAATGTAAAAAAAAAAGGTCCAAAAAGGGGACAAATGTCTCAAGAATGAATTCTCCTCAGGAAATGATCCTTGATCCAATTACCCTTAAACACATTTTGGGCCTATTTTATCCTTTCCTTCTAAACCCGAACCTTGGCCTACATTACGTACTTTAAAAGTCCATTTTGATAAAGCATGGGTATTTAATTTGAAAGATTTTTCTCAGAATTCATCCCATCTTTTGAATTGAAATTTTTACCTTGGAAGCATTTAGAATTCTTAGATGCATGGTAAAAAAAAGAGAGGTTTAAGCTGAAAACCCGCAAAGGGCGACTTAATACCGAATAGGGGACACTTGAGTTGAAAACCCGCAAAGGGCGGCTCAAGTGCTGATTAAGGTTTGAATCAATGCTTCGTGTAAAGGGGGAGAAAGTATTTGAAAATCAGAGGAAAAGGGAACAACTCAGTCTGACATAACTACGGAAGCCGAGGGATTACCCAAGTAAATTGACCGTTCAAGAGAAATTTTAGATGATTTAAAAAAATGAGGGATCCAAGATATTCCGCATCTGGGGCATCAACAACCTATAACTTTACATTTCTTTCTTATATCCTTGATATCCAATTTTTTTATTTTAAAACATTTTGTTACAATAAATTTTTGTTACCCCTTTTATGACAATTACTTGTTTCGTACTTTCTTTCATACATTTTTGAGATTGCATTTGGTTTGTTATTAAATTAAATGATGATTAGTAAACATAAATTCTTAAAATAAAAGGGAGTTTAAAAGTATAACTAAGGAATAGATCTAAATCTTAGAAAAAGTTTGAAAACCACTAATCCTGATGGAAAATTCACCAAGTAAAGGAAAACAGTGAATGTGTTGGAGACTCCGCCATGAAGTCAGAAATTTGTGAATTTCAGCGAAGTCAGAAACTAGGACTCCTTGACAAATTATCTTGAGTAAAGGGTTCCTTAAGTGGGGCATCAGTGAACAATTGAAGACTCCATCATGAAGTCGGATAATCTGTGAACCTCAAAGAATCCATGGATTAGAAATCATGACACAATCATTTAATTGCATTCATCCTCAGGAAACATACAAGCATTTGCAAAGCATGTCATTCTCATCATTGCATTTAGCTAACAGTGCAGGAATCAAGAAAACTTTGGCTTCCCAAATCGAAGTCGTTCTGTTTCTCAAATGAGTCGAGCCTTGAGACCACCGTTGAGGTATTTCCTTTTGTTTTAAATTGAATTCATTCGGTTTTATCAAATGAGTCGAGCCTTGAGACCACCGTCGAGGTATTTTCTTTTGTTTTAAATCGAATTCATTCTGTTTATCAAATTAGTCGAGCCTTGAGACTGTCGTCAAGGTATTTTAATCACGGGTAAGACCTTCGAGCACCATTTTTAAGACCTTTGGGCATAATTTTTCAAATCACGGGTAAGGCCTCCGGGCACCATTTTTAAAGATCTTCGGGCACCATTTTTAAGACCTTCGAGCATAATTTTTCATCACGGGTAAGGCCTCAGGGCACCATTTTTTAAAGACCTTCGAGCACTATTTTTAAGAACTTCGAGCATAATTTTTCAAATCAAAGGTAAAGCCTCTGGGCACCATTTTTAAAGACCTTCGAGCACCATTTTTAAGACCTTCGGGCATAATTTTTCATCACGGGTAAGGCCTCCGGGCACTATTTTTTAAAGACCTTCAGGCACCAATTTTAAGACCTTCGGGCATAATTTTTCATCACGGGTAAGGCCTCCGGGCACCATTTTTAAGACTTTCGAGCATAATTTTTCATCACGGATAAGGCCTCCAGGCACCATTTTAAAGACCTTCGGGCACCATTTTTAAGACCTTCGGGCATAATTTTTCAAATCACGAGTAAGGCCTCCGGGCACCATTTTTAAAACCTCCAGGCACCATTTTTAAGACCTTTAGGCACCATTTTTAAGACCTTCGGGCACAATTTTTTCTTTTGAAATCGAACCCATTTCCTTAAGATGGGTCGAGCCTTGATTAGTCAGGGAATTCAATTTAAGGACAAAATCTTCAATGTACAGCCTTAAAACAAAATTGAGGAAAAATAAAAAAATGATGAAAAAGAAGAAATGAAAAAAAAAAACCCTTTCCCTTTCCTTCACATGTGATTTCACTAACTGTACAAAATTAGTGTTTATTTATCTTTGACGGATTCCTGATTCTCAACAATAGCCAAAGAGGGGCAGCTGTAGGCACCCAATTTTGTCCGGACCCCTAAATCAGGTACATTTTCTTCCTAAATTGATGTTTCAGAATGCTAAAAGGCTTTTCTTATCCTGCAGGTGGTACTCCAAGACTTAGTCTAAGAAAGAAGACAGAAAAAGTCAAACTCAAAAAAGTCAACCTCGAAAAAAGTCAATTTTGAAAAAGTCAACCTCAAAAAAATCAAATACTAAAAAAGTTAACCCGCTTTCAAAATCAAGATTTGAAGTTCAATTGAAAGACGGTGAAAGAATTTTGATAATCCGAGGTCTACATTGAAATATATGAAGGTCGAAAGTTGGGTTACGGAATCTCAAAAGAAAGGAAACCCTAGTTCGGGAAATTTAGGGAAAAGTGCTTAAACGATCAAATTGGTCAAATTTGAAGGTTCCAAATGAAAGATAAGTACTGACTACGGGTAATGAAGAAGCCACTTGGAAGAAAAACTGATAGAAAAGTCAATTCGGAAGAAAACTGAGAATTAAGGTTTTTTTGGTGGATTTCGATGAAATTTAGAAAAATTACAAAAATGGTCCGATTCGGCAGGACTAAAGCCCCTAATTAATGTGAAATGATTAAACAAGGATAGCCCAAGGCTCAGTTTGAAGAAAATCTGAAAATCGGACTTGTTTTGAGCAAAACCGGGTTTCGGAGGCAAAAAGGCAAAATTGGAAAATATGGGAAAAATAGAAAATAAACTCCAAAAATTCTAAAAAATTGCAAATCTCGTTGTTAAATCATTTTGAAGAGATTGGTGAAAGAAAATCTTGATTCGGAGTTCGTTTGCAAAATGGCCAAATATCGGGCCTACTATTTAGTAATTCTAGCAGATAAATCCCGAAAAAATAGCAAATGAACTCCAAAAATTTTGAAAATTTGCAAATATCTTTTTTAAATTATTTTGAAGAGAATGGTGAAATAAAATCTTGATTCGGAGTTCGTTTGCAAAATGGCCAAATCTCGGGTCCCCTATGTAGTAATTTAAGCAGATAAATCCCGAAAAAATAGCAAATGAGCTCCAAAAATTAAGAAAACTTCCAGATAACATTTTTAGATTATTTGGAAAAGATTGGTGAAGAAAAATCTGGATTCAGAGCTCGTTTAAAAAAATGGTAAAGTTCGGGTGCATAAAAAGGGCAATTTCAGAAATAAATCTGAAATAAATAGAAAATGAACTCGAAAAATTTTGAAAACTTCCAAAATTCAAATTTTATTATTTCAGAAGTATTGAAAAAAGAAAATTTGAATTTGGAGTCTGTTTCCTATTTATTTAGGTTCGAGAGGCAAAAAGGTCATTTCACCGAAAAAACTAAAAAAGGGCAAATTTGTAATTGAGAAAAATATGAAAGAAGAAGGAATTGCTGGGATTTTTCTTCCCTTGGTCAGTCAACATAGAGGAGAAGAAGGAAGCTTGAACAATTTAATTCCCTAGTCACTATCAAGCCACATGCTACCACTAACATCTTGCAAATGGTCCCCCCTTCATCCAATGGCTTAGGAGCCTTGTAGGAAAGTTGAATGCACCATCCAATGGCCAAGTTTAAATACCAAGATGACATTTTTATTTGTCATGAAAGAACCCTCATCTAATGGCCAAGAATGGAAGAAAAAAGTTGAGCACAATTCATAGAGCATCCATTCGGTTAAGCAAGGAAGTGCATGGGATTGTCTTTTTTCATCCAATGGCGCTAGGGATGGCAAAACCCGATCCGACCGATGGATTTCGCACCGATCCGCTCCGAATGGAGAGGTTTTTTTTTGGAGCGGGGTGGAGCGGAGTGGTTTTGGTAAATGCTTGCTCCACTCCGCCCCGCCCCGACTTTTGAAATTACTATTTTATCCTTTAAAATATTTTATATTTTTCCTTATATTTTTAATATATATTAGATATATATACTAAAATCATATATATACTAATATTTTATATCTATACTTTTAGTATATATGTATTATATATATTATATTAAAGATTTTTATATACTAAAATTATGTTCATGAATAAATTATAATATGATTTTTTATAATATTAAGTTAAAAATAATTAATATAAATTGGGGTGTAATGGAGTGGAGCACCGTGGAGCGGTTATGGATGTAACCGACATCCATGGATGTGGATGTTTCCAACATCCATGCAAGAGTGGGATGGAGGTGGATAAGGCAATATCCGCCCCCGCCCCGCTCCATTGCCATCCCTAAATGGCGCAGGCCATCTACAAGGGCTTAGTACACATGTTGAGGGATGGATTTAATCTACAAGATTTCATTTTTATGTTGTCCTCATCCAATGACCAAGAATGGAAGAGCACAACTTATCCAAGGGTAGGTACTCAAGGGGGCAAGCAAGGGAGTGCATGGGATTGGTCCTCTTTTGCATCTAAAGGCTGAGGTTACTACAAGGGCTGAGTACACATATTAAGGGCTTCTATCAATTGGCAAGATGACATTTTTATGTTGTCATCAAAATATCTTAATCCAAAGGACAAGATTAGAGGAGAAAAAAGTGCAATTCTCATCCAACGGTGAGAGGCCATTCGGCCAAGGCTAAAGAGGGGGGGTTGGTTTCATTTTTTCATATGTTTTTTGGATGGAAACAGTAGCTAATTTGGCAAAGAAAAAGTTTTTGAAAGAAATAAAAAAAAAAAAAAAAGGTTTTCAATAGAGAGCTTGAAGGTAGTCATCTCTACCAAGTTCTAGAATAGCTTTCTTCTTGTTTTCCATGGTGTTTTCTTGATTTTCTATCTTGTTTTCCTACTACATTTTTCATAGAAATAAAGTTTTTTCATGTTTACTTATGTTTTCATCTGTTCTTCTTCATTAAAATGGTGGAAAACAATTTTTTTACATGGTTTCATGCTATGGCCGAATATGGCATGTTTACTTGCCTTGGTTTTTTTTTTTTTTTTCCTTGCATGTTGTTGTGAAAAATGATTTTTAGAAGGTTTTTTAGAGTATTCTAAGGTTCTGATTTTTTACAAAATATGAAGCAAAAAGGTTGAAATGGCTACATGATCTTGGCTAGACCAAGTGACCATGGTTAGGAGAGAGGCTATGCCCATTTTTACCTACCATGAAGCTCACCTTAATTTTGCTATTTAGCATGGTTTATTTTCTGTTTTTTTGGAATGGAAAGGCTTCATGATCTTGGCAAAACCAAGTGATTATGGTTAGGTGAGAGGCTATACCCATTTTATACCAACCATGGAGCTTAACTTTCCTTGTTTTATTTACTAGTTTTGCTTGTTATTTGTTTTGCATGTCTATGTTAATTTCTTTATATGTTCTTTACATTATTTTCTATGCTATTTTTACTTATATATTTCTATTCCATGCTTAATAACTTTCCCTTGCATATTCGGCCATTGTGTTCATATGCTCATTTTGTGCATTTTTTTTCATGTATCATGTCTTATATTATAAACATGTTTGCATTTTTTTTATTTTGTTACATGGCCATTCGACTACTCTATTTTAGTATGCCTTGCATCTGCATTTTCATTTTGCTTCTTAACTTGTTTGCATCTCCATGCCATGAACTTGTACATTTTGATTTTAGTATGCCATGTGCTTATGAAAATGCTATGATAAAATGCCATCATTTTGTTACATGGCCATTCGGCTACTCCATATTGATATGCCTTGCATGTGCATTTTCACCTTGCTTGTTGACTTGTTTGCATCTCCATGCCATGAGCTTGTGCATTTTGATTTTAGTATGTCATATGCTTATGAAAATGTCATGACATTATGCATCTTAATATGATTTGTCATGTACTTGTGTCATTTACTAGATAGGATTGCATTAGAGCATCATGTAACCACATTCGGCCTCTTCATGCATCCATTGCCTTGTCATGCATTTGCATTTTGTTTAGGTAACATGCTTTGCATTATCATATCTTGAAATTGTGTATTAGTTGCTGTTTGTTCCATCATTGACATTAGTTTCATTGGTCATTGTATGTTGATAGTATTGCTATGCATGTTCATTACATTTTAGGTCTAGGCCATATTGGTAGTGCCAAGCATATTGAGTCTTAAATCACATTGGTATTATCATGCATTACTATGCTATTTAGGTCTTAGGTTACATTAGCATTTTCATGCATATTCATAATATATTAGGTCCAAGTCATATTTTCATTATCAAGCATTGCATGCATACTGAGTTAGGATAGCATTTATTGTCATGCAAACTCATGCTAAGCATTTAGGTTGTCTTAAATTGTCATGCATTTCCTTTACCATTTAGACCTTTAGACCATGTATTTCATACATTTCATTTTCTGTATGTTCATGCATTCCATGTCATTTCCACATGATTTATGACTTAGGCCAATCAATGGCTCAAAGTCATGCTCTATTGAGCATATTGTGGAAAATTAAGGAAATGTCAAATTGATTATTTTATCTTTGTGATTTTTTTTACTTAGCCAATTTTTGTCCAAGGTTTTTAAATGTTTAGCTACTGTCCTTAGGTCTTTAGGATGATCTCCAACCATTTTTATTTTGATTTTTGAATGACTTTATCAAAGGCAAAAAAAATGTGTTTTGACAAAACATTTTTTTCACCTAGTACTCAAACATCTCTGATTTTTCTAGGAAGTCATCTTTAATCATAAAATTAATCCAATTTTTTCTCAGGTATTTTTACATGTTCTGAATCTCCAATATTTTTTTAAGATTTTTTTGAATTTCTAAAAATAGGCTAAAAAATCGTGTGGTAAAACCGGACAGTAGAGACAGATTTGAAATAGAAAGAAGAATAATGGTTGAATTTAGCTAAGGCATTTAGAGGGGGTTGGTTAGAAGATTTAGCTACTATATTAGGGTAGTTTCTAAGCCTTTTTAAACTTTAAAAATTATTTTATAAATCTCGGGTTAAGGGTGGTTAAGTCCGGGATTTAAAACTTAGGAAATTAGAGCCATTTCAAAAGGGTTTGGTAGGGGTTTTTAATCTTTATTCAAGTTTTTCTTCAAAATTGTTTTCAAACAATCACAAACTTTTGTTTTTAGAAAATCTAATTTGACATATTTTCCTAAGGTAGCCGGATGTCTTTTTAGATATACGAATTTATTTAATTAAAGGAAAAAAATACATTTTCATGCATTGCATTTTCCATGTTCATGCCTCTACTGTCATTTCATCATATTCCTTGTCATTTAGGTTTAATTATTTGGAATATGCCATGTCATTTAAAATTGCCATGTCATTTAAATCATTTTAGCTCATTTAAAATATACTATGACACTTAGGATTTTTCATTTTATCTAGAATATACTATGCCGTTTAAATTATGTCATATCATTTAGGTTGCATTATATTATCTAGACTTTGTTATGTCATTTTATTTATGTCATACATGTTCATGTTCATATTTTTTAAATGTTTTGACAAAGATAATGAATTCCAATAAAAATAAAGATATTCCCGAGTTAAAATAATTCATGAGTTCTTTACCGGGTTTGCTGGAGGGAATATCATCAATTATCATTAATAAAGGAATATCTTTCTTTCAAAAAAAGAGAATAATTCGGAAAGTTTTCCAAATAAATAAAAATTTCTATATTTTGCCGATTTTGTCGAGGAATATAGGAAAATTTTGAATTAATAAATTCCAGATCATTTTCAATTAAAAATGTAATTATTTTTCTTTAAATTGGGAATTAACTTGAAATACTAAATTAAAAACCAACTTTTTACTTAGACTTGAGATAACATATGGTTAATAAGGTATCGTTTTATACGGGCGTTGCGGGGGTACTAATCCTTCCCCGCACGTAACCGAGTCCCGAACCCGATTTCTTCAATTTTCTCTGGTTTATAACGCAGACTTGAAATTGGTTTTAAATATGTTTTAATTAATTTTAAAATGTTTTATAAAACCGGTTTTAATAGGTGGCCTATCACACCTAGCTAAAAAAGATTGGTGGTGACTCCATGTCTTTTTACGAGGCCATTTTCATTCCCTCGACTGTTTATTTTATTTCAAGAGAAATTAAGTCGTCTTTTCCTCTGTTCACCCAATGTCATTCTTAACAAATAATAAATTCTTGCGATTTGTTGTTATATTTTTTAGGTTGCGACAATGACAAAGTAGCCAGAGCATCTGCCATTCGGTTTTCTTCTCGAGGGAAGTAATTGAAATTCACTTCTTCAAATTCCTCCAATAAACTCAGTATGAGTTCTCGGTATCGGATTAGCTTTGTATCTCAGGTTTCCCATTCTCCCTGTAGCTAGTATATCACTAGGGCAGAGTCTCCGAAAACTTCCATTACTTTGATCTTTCTGTCCACTGCAGCACGAAGGCCCATAGTACACCCTTCATACTCGGCAGTATTGTTTGTACAATCAAAATCCAATCTAGCAGTGAAAGGATAATAATCTTCTTCTAGGGATATGAGGACTGCACCGATTCCGTGCCCCATGGCATTAGATGCGCCATCAAAGTACATTTTCATACTTTCTTCTTCAAGGGCATCTTATCTGCTTGCGAAACATACATCAAATCTTTATTCGGGAAGTCAAAGTTCAACGGCTTATAATCTTCCACTGTTCAACTTGCTAAGAATTCAGCCACTGCACTGCCCTTGGTAGCTTTTTGACTTACATATACAATGTCGTACTCTGACCATAAAACCTGCCATCTTGCTATTCTCTCTGATAAAGAAGGTGCTTCCAACATGTACTTGATTGGATCTAGCTTGGCAATCAACCACGTTGTGTGATACAACATGTATTGTCTGAGTCTTCGAGCAGTCTAAGCTAAGGCACATCACAACTTTTCTACCGATGAATATTTCAACTCATAATCTGT
This sequence comes from Fremontodendron californicum, assembly GCA_030761205.1. NCBI lineage: Eukaryota > Viridiplantae > Streptophyta > Magnoliopsida > Malvales > Malvaceae > Fremontodendron > Fremontodendron californicum. Next base: position 11,736,084 of record JAULJL010000037.1, read on the forward strand.
GAACTTCTTGCTGAGGTAGTAAACTGCTTGTTCTTTCTTTCCAGTCTCATCAAGCTGCCCCAAAACACAACCCATGGATCTTTCAAATACTGATAAATACAGTATCATTGGTTATCCAGAACAGGTGGTATTAATACTGGTGGGTTGGATAGATAATGTTTAACCTTTTCAAATGCAATCTGACAGCCTTCATCCCATTCTCCTGGATCACGTTTTCGAAGTAACTTAAATATTGGGTCACAGTTGTCGGTTAACTGAGAAATAAATCGAGCAATGTAATTCAATCTCCTTAGAAAGCCTCTTACTTCTTTTTGAGTCCGAGGTGGTGGCAAATTATGAATGGCCTTCACTTTATCCGGGTCAATCTCAATTCCCCTTTTGCTGACGACAAAACCCAGCAATTTTCCCGAGGTGACTCCAAAAGTGCATTTTGTCGGATTTAGCTTGAGTTGAAACTTTCTTAGTCGTTCGAAGAGCTTCTTAACATTCGCAATATGCTCCTCTTCTCCTTGTGATTTTGTAATCATATCATCAACATAGACCTCAATTCCCTTATGCATCATATCATGAAACAAGGTCACTATGGCTCTATGATATGTTGCCCCAGCATTCTTCAATCCAAATGGCATTACCTTGTAGGAAAAGGTTCCCCACATTGTAACAAATGTGGTTTTCTCCATATCTTCTTGTGCCATCTTAATCTGATTGTATCCTGAGAATCCGTCCATGAAAGAAAATAAAGAACTCTTCGCCATATTATCCACTAGAGTATCAATATGGGGCAAAGGGAAATTATCTTTAGGGCTGGCCTTGTTCAAATCTCGGTAATCAACGCACATCCGCATCTTGCCATCCTTCGTTGGTACCTGGAACAATATTTGTCACCCATTTTGGATATTTTGCCACCTCTAAGAATCCATCATCAAATTGCTTCTTCACCTCCTCTTTTATCTTTACAGCATGTCCGGCCTCATTCTTCTCAACTTTTGCTGAATTGGCTTGCATTCTGGCCTTAAAGGGAGCTTATGAACCACAATATCCGGATCCAACCCTGGCATGTCTTGGTAAGACCAGGAAAATAGATCCACATATTCTTGGAGCAAGGCTATCAATTCACCCGTTATTGATGATGACAATGAAGTCCCAATTTTGACTTCCTTTATCTCTTCACCATTTCCCAGATTTATCATTTCCAATAATTCCTTATGAGGAAGTACTTGTTTCTCCTATTGTTCTATTTTCCTTAATAGATCCGGAGGTAGACCATAATCCTCAGTATCTTTGTTAGCCTCAAAATCACCCATGCAAATGGTTCTTTCAAAACAGAAATACTGACCGAAGGTCCTCATATTCTGCATCCGTACACCTATAAATAGGTGGAGAAGAAACAATATAGGAAAATATATATAATGAAAACAAAATAAATAGCAAAAATTAAAGAATATGGACACATCAATATGAATGAAAATGTTTAAACAAAAAGCCCATTACAGAAAGAAAAAAACTCTTAATATCTCTGGGTAAAGATAATTAAGATTGTTTTTTTAAAAGTATTACTTTGGAATAGATTTAAAAACTATGGGCAACTCAGTCGCACTCCAATTGTTCAATCTATATCCTGGTGGACAAGGTCGCACCATCCAATTCGCATTGTCACTTTCCATCCCTTCTTTCCTAGTCATGCAAATCACATATCCTGAATCTGCCCACCTTTATTCACATGGAATTTTTCAAAAGACTGCTCGATCATTATGAGTACATCCTCTGAATTCTTTTCTCCGAATAGAAAACCAACAGAGCAGAAGTTGTGAAGGATTGGTGGGAAAGTCATGGGTTCATCAATATCCATACCCGCGAGACGGGCCATCCTCCTTTGTTGGTTCCTTTCAACTTGTTTCCTCTTCTCATGGGCCTTCGAAAGATACCCTAAGCCAAATCGGTCTTTCTTTCCCACTACTTCCATTGCTCGGGCCATCCCTTGAAGATATTTTCCAAGACCCTTTCCAGCCCTGCAGCCCTTTCCCACTGTGGTTCTTACTCCCAGCCTTGTGTTCTTGGACAACCTTGGTTTTGGAATTTTTCGTCCTTTAGTGACAAAAACCACATTTACGAATTCCAAAGACCGAAAAAAATATTCTACGACATCTTTATTGGGTTCAACATAAGGAGATTCAGTAGATGCAAAGGCTATTATGTCTTCTTCTCCTGATATAGTGACCAAACGGCCTTCCATCACAAATTTCAGCTTTTGGTGGAGGGACGAGGGTACAGCCCCTGCTGAATGTATCCACGGCCTTTCTAACAAGCAATTATAAGATGGATTAATATCTATGACCTTGAAGTTCACCGTATAGGTGCATGGGCCTATCTCCAGAGGAACCTCAATAGTTCCCATTACCTCTCTCTTGGTACCATCGAAAACCCTAACTACTGTGCAACTCGGTAGCATATAAGAAATATCAATTGGCAACTTAGACAGGGTTGCCAAGGGCATTACATTTAATGAAGAACCATTATCCAGAAGCAACCTTGGTAGTATATGCCCCTTGTAGGTGGTTGTTATGTGAAGAGCCTTTGTGGACCTAATACCATTGGGTGGTATTTCATCATAACTGAAATATATATGATCGTCTGCCGCAATGTTTCCCACCAGCCTGTCTAATTTTTCTACTGATATATTGTTAGCCACATATGCTTGATTCAACACTCTTAATAGGGCATTTCTGTGTGGCTCCGAGTTTAATAGCAAAGATAATATGGAGATTCTTGTTGGCTGACGCTGCAATTGCTCAACCACACTATACTCACTATGTTTTAAGAACTTTAAAAACTCGCAGGCCTTCTTCTCGTTCACCGGCTCTTTTATCCTGTTTACCGGGGCTGATCCCCTCTCTGCTTCTTTTGACAAATCCATGTCAATATGGATTGGTTCAGCTGCTTTCTTCCATTTGTCCATTCCTCCATCCTTTCTTGTTGATCCCTATTCAACAACCTCAGAGGCATAACACCTTCCACTTCGTGTTAAGTGCCCCACACTTGTAATATCTTGCTGACTTGAAGACCCGGGTATAACCATGTTGTAGTCATATTTCCATGGTGCAGTTTTGTTTTCCTTGTATGAAAAGGAAGAAGGCAAATCTATGATTAGCTTAGGCGCAATTTCCTCAACAACTAGAGTAGTCTTCTCTGGTTCATCATAATAGATGATCAAAGGTCTTCCTATTCTATAGCCAGTCGCATTCTCAATAACCTCTACTTCATCCTCTATTTCTTCATAAAGTTAGGCTTTCCCCTCATCCATCATCTTTTGGACTTTAGCCAGAAAGTCCCCGCATTCCTGTATGATATGACCTTTACATCCATGGAATGGGCACCAGTCCTCCACCTTGTTTGCAACCATTTTTAAATTGTCACCATCCTCCACCATTCCCGTTTTTACCATTTCGACCCACACTTTTATCATTGGGGTATTGACTTCACTGACATGTTTTTTTAACCTTCTTTCTTCCCCTGTCAATACTGCATTTATCTGGTTCTCAACATGATCGGGTAATGGATTTCCTACTACATTCGGCCCATTCCTTGTCCCGAACTTCACCACCCCAGTATTAATCAAACTTTGGACTTTCTTCTTAAAGGCAATACAGTCCTCAGTCGAATACCCCTGGATCCCTGCATGATATGTGCAACTAACATTTGCATTGTACCACCTTGGATATGGTGGTGTCAGAGGTTTGAGGTATAAAGGTGCAATAAGTTGACTCTACAACAGCTTAGGATATAGCTCACCATAGGTGGTAGGAATCGGATCAAATTAGGGTTTCTGATCATTCCTTGGTGAACATTGATCATTGCGTCCAGCATCTTGGGTGTTTGGGATAGTGTTTCAGGGAAGATTTATCTGTGGGGATATGCCAGTTGGAAAAGGTTGTTGTGGTATATTGGTACAGGGAAATGGATTTTAGGTAAGATGGTTCACATTGGGATAGTAAAGATTATACCCTGGATAAGGTGTGTAGGGTGTAGGAGGTGCATAAGATGTAGGAGGAGTATAGGGCCTGAGAGGTGTGTATGGCGTAGGAGGTGCATAGGGGTATTGATTAAAGCTAACTGCATGTGTCTCCTCCTTTTTCTTTGCAGGGAAAACCCTCTTCGGGGTAGCAGACTCACCCCCTTCCATTTTCTCGTTCTTAATGGCAGACTCTATCATCTCCCCGGATATCACCATATCTGCAAAGTCCTTGGTGGCACTCCCTACCAATTTATCATAATAAGGTGTTTGCAGGGTATTGATGAAAAGCACTGTAGTTTCCTTGTTGGCCAAAGGATGTTGTACTTGTTTAGCCAGGTCTCTCCATCTCTGAGAATATTCTTTAAAGCTTTTTAGTAGCTTTCTTTTCCATGTTTTGCAGAGTTAGACGGTCAGGCACCATGTTCGTCACATGCTTGTATTGTTCGATGAAATCTTTGGCTAGATCCATCCAGGAACGGATCTTAGTACGGGTAAGCTGGTTATACCATCGAGTTGCGGACCCTATCAAGCTATCTTGAAAACAGTGAATAAGCAATTTTTCATCTTCATCATGTCCGGTCATCTTCCAACAGTACATGGTCAGATGCGCTGTTGGGTTGGTAGTTCCGTTATATTTTTCAAAGTCTGGTACTTTGAACTTTAGAGGAATCACCAGACCATGCACTAAACTAATCTCTTTGGCATCCAGACTACCAAATAGCTCTGCCCCTTCAACTACCCTCAGCTCAGTCATTTTTGCCCTTTCCTTTTCAGCCAATTCCTCAAAGTCTGGAACGTCCACATCAATTGGATCAACCCCAATATTACCCTTTTTAGGACCAAAATTCTATGCTTCAACCACTGGTTGGATGTAAATATTGGATGCTGCCCCAGTTGGAAGTTCATTTTCCACATGCTGGGATGTCTGGCCATTCTTCTGTACCACCTCTGGTCGGCCTTCCTGGTTTACTGCCCCCATTCCTGTAACTGAATTTTCCCTTGGCCATTTCTGCCTCATCATGGTATTCATCATCTCCATGAGTTTGGCCATTTGTTCCCGTGACTCCACCTGAGACTTAGCCAATTGTTCTTGCAGTTCCCTTTGAGTTCTTTCCATCCTTTCAATTCTAGCAAGTTGATCGTTTTCCATAGCTCTGGTTTGAGACCAAGTATTGTCAGGGTGTCGAAAGTCTGATTCTTTCTGTGTGTGACCAATTGTACCTTTAGTTTTAAAAACCATGGATTAGAAATTATTGACACATTTTTATTATATTTTATAAAAATGAATGAATAAATGAATAAATGACTAAATGTTAATGAATGAACAAATAAGTAAATGACTAAGTGTATGAATATGAATAAATAACTATAAAGAATAAATGAATGGACAAATAAATAAATGACTAAGTGTATGAATAATTTATAAAGAATAAATGAATGAATGATTATAAATATAAATAAATGAATGAACAAACAAAATATATAAAGGAAAGAACAAATGAATGATGAATGCATTTAAAAGTATTGGCCCCGGGATAATTCCAACTAAACGGTCTTTCATTGATTTCCTAAATACATCAAAGATAAAAATCACTGCTTAAGACAATCTAATAATCTGTCTATCCTAATTCAAAAATGCTATTACAAAACACCGGTCCTATAGTAACTCCCTCGGATCTTGGACCTTTTTTACTATCCTCTTTTGATTGCCTTGCTCTTCAATCTGACCCCTACTTGTTCACGGCCCTTTGACATGTCAGCAGAAGCATCACCATGTAAGCTTTCCTTATCTTGTTTCTCTAGTTGGTTGGCTCGGGCTTCCTCATGCTTTGCTCTCTCTTTCCAATAGTTCTTCTCCTTCTTGAGGTTTTTGACCTCTTGCTCCCATTTCCCGAAAGTCTTGAGGGTTCCCTCAAATCTGAGCTCGAAACGGTACCTCTTGTTCTTTAAGTGTAATTCCTGAAGATCGTTCTTAGCAGTGTCCCTTTCTCTCTTGATCTTTTCCTTTTCTCCTTCTCAAGCTAATTCCCTATTTTTCATGTCCTCAAGCACTTCTTGCAGCCGGGCAATCTCTTTGCTCATTTGGGCCTTTTTTTTCGAATTTTGCCCTTGCAATTTCTAAATCTGATGGCACTTCCTTTGGTGGCGAACTCAAGAACTGAACTACTTCCCCATTAAATGCCAACAACCTGTCATTAATCCTCCTTTCTCTCCATGCTAGGTAGTCGGGTGTGACGATGTCAACATATCTGGCTACCTTTATCCGATGGGTCTTTTTTCATGCTTCGATTATTCCCTTCACCTTTCCTGAGTAACCTTCTTCTCCATAGCTGAACTCTAATAGAGTCAGTCCATGAGTCACTGGTGTGAACTACCGAGACTCAACCTGTCTTTGCACCAACAGAGGTGCGTAGCTCACGGCTCCCCAAATCCCGAGTAGTGGAACCTCTGACTTGTCTCCATATTTGTATAATATCGACATAAGAATCATCCATGGAGCTCTCCAAGTTATCAATTCACTCTTAAGATTTCGGAACAGGTTGATCCACTGCTCTTCATTTTGTCTTCGGGCCAATCTATCTTAAAGAACTCATTGATTGGTACTAGGGTTTTCAAACATGGTTTGAAAGAAACATCATCCCTCTTCCAAAAATGACTCTGAATCCAAATATAGAGGAGCTGCATACATCCCATGAATCTTTCTTTTCCTTCCCTTTTGCAAAAATTCAAAGATCGAATAGTTTCTGCTAGGATGGCTGGAGACGGATCTATCTTATGTCTTAACTTCTCAAAAAGGTCAACTATGGCCAACTCGATACGTCCCAGTGTCCCCGGGAAAATAACCAAACCATATACAGCTAAAGCAAAAATATCTCTAACAGTCTCTCTATTTGGGTGACTTCGAATCAAAGATTGGAGAGCATCCCAAGGAATACAATCACTTTTCCCTTTTTTAACCACATGTGCATCGACCCATTTGCTATCCATTCCCACAATCGTAGCTAATTTCTTCTTAAACCCTAATTGCTTTGAATCCTTTAAATAAATTCGATCAGGGATAGCATCCTCAATACGTAACAAAGACGAATATTCCTCTATGGTCGGTGTCTTGTCTTCCTTATTGAAGGTGAAACATCAGTATGCTGGATTCCAGAAATGTACCATAGCCCTAATCAACTCACTGGTAATCTTAACCGGCATCAACAATGCTATGTCTCCATATATCTGAGTGAAAATCCTCTTTTCTGACACATCCCATTGACTCCAAATATCCATCAACCCCTAGAGATCATTTTGCCGGTAAACTAAATCTACCCGTTCTGGCAATACTGATATATATCTCTCATTTAAACAATCCCCATCTCTTCGCTGCTCTGACTCCGACCACTGCTGTACCCCTACATGTTCTTCCACTATCGAACTAGCCTGACCCTCCATGAAAACCCTTTTGGTTGAAGATTATCCCAAGGCCAATAATTTTCCCAATGCATTATGATGACACAAAAAATGCATGAAAAAGAAACAAGTTAGTAAAGGTGAAGAAACCAAATAATAACAACGTAATATAACAAATATCCCAATGAAAATTCGGCATTACGACGCCTTTGGGACGGGGTATTTAACTTATTACAGGAGAAACGATGTGCATACATCACCGCCCGATTTTGCAAAACTTAATCAGAATGTAAAATAGGTAACAAAAGGTTAGAAATATCCTTCCATGTGTTCCTAACTTCGGTATATCTATAAAAATTCAGCAGGGCTTCGCCTATATTAGCTCTACGGCTCATTATATGTGGGTGAACGAATTTTTAAAGGCCCCGAATTATTCCTCACTATCGCTAGTGAAGGCTAGTAAGGTACCTCGATAAAAGCGGGTTCAATTCGTTAGAGTATATTTCCCTAGCCCATGCGGATTGTTAATCACGGGAGCTTAGGTAATTTATACTCCGAAAATATTTTTCTAACCCATGCGGATTGTCAATCACGAGAGTTAGCTACTTTATTTCCATTTAAAGGGATGGAACTCGGGTATAGGGCTCATTTTATGCAAATGCACGTGTAGTGTGTGAGGAAGAACAACAAACCTTTCACCACCTATTCTACAATCCTTATTCTAAATGCCCTAATAAAATTAAACAACATAAATCATCAATTAATCAAAAAATCAAAAAATCAAAAAATGAATATATGCACCAAAATAATCAGAGAACAGTTATAATATGTATGCACATGAATATGGACATATTTAAGAGTATTTTATTATTTTCAAAATTCTCCTTATATTTTTTATTTTTTTAATGTGAGAATTAAAATTAAATACCAATTAAACCAACAAAACCGAGACTTTGATAACACACGACTAATTCTAGGCCTGACTCTCTAAATTTCCCCAGTGGAGTGGCCAAGCTGTCGCAACCTAATAAATAACAAGTCTCATCGCAAGACTTTATTATTCGTTAAGCGTGACATTAAAAAAATCGAGGAAAAGTCGACTTAATTCCTCTAGAAAAACGAAGGTTTTGAAAATAACCTTGAAAAAGACATGGAGTCGCCACCAATTTTTTTTGGCTAGGTGTGATCGACCACCTATTAAAATCGGTTTTATAAAACATTTTAAAATTAATTAAAATATTTTTTAAAACCAATTTCAAGTCTGCATTTTAAACCAGAGAAATCAACGAAGCGGGTTCGGGACTCGGTTATGTGTGGGGAAGGATTAGCACCCTCACAACGCCCATATAAAATGGTACCTTATTAATCGTGTGTTATCTCAAGTCTCGGTAAAAAATCGATTTTTAATTTGGTATTTCAAGTTAATTCTCAATTTAAAGAAAAATAATTCCATTTTTTTATTGAAAATGATCCGAAATTTATTAATTCAAAATTTTCTTATATTTCCCAACAAGCGTGGCAAAATATAGAAATTTTTATTATTTTGGAAAATTTTTCGAATCATTCTCGTTTTAAAGAAGATATTCCGTTATTAATGATAATTGATGATATCCTCCCCAGCAAACCTAGCAGAGAACTCATGAATTATTTTTACTCGGAAATATCTTTATTTTATTGAAAATCATTACATTTTTCAAAACATTTAAAAAAAATATGAATATGAATATGTGTGACATAAATAAAATGACATAGCAAAGTCTAGATAATATAATGCAACCTAAATGGTATGATATAATTTAAATGTCTTAGCATATTCTAAATGAAATGAAATATCCTAAGTTATATGATATATTCTAAATGAAATGAAATGACCTAAGTAACATGATATATTCGATATGAAATATAATATCCTAAGTCATATGATATATTCTAAATGAAATAAAATATCCTAAGTGACATAATATATTCTAAATGAAATGAAATAACCTAGGTAACATAATATATTCTACATGAAATGAAATGACCTAGGTAACATAATATATGCTATATGAAATGAAATGACCTAGGTAACATAATATATTCTATATGAAATTAAATATCCTAAGTCACATGATATATTCTAAATGGAATAAAATGATTTAAATGATATGGCAAATATAAATGATATGGCATATAATCTAAATGATATGAAATGGCATGAAACATAAAACAATGCTAACATATAATATGCATGAAAATAGAAATAAAAATAATAATGCATGAACATAGTATACGCTAAATAATATGAAAAAAATGACTAAATAAAAAGCATAAAATATCATGAAATATTCAAAACCATATAAAAATTAATATAATATCAAAAATTTAAATCAAAGATAATAATACCATCATGAAAATTAACATAGCAAAAATCACATATTATATAGTATGCATGAATATTGAAAATGTAATGCATGAGAATGTATTTTTTTCCTTTAATTAAGAAAATCCGTATATCTAAAAAGATATCCGGCTACCTTAGGAAAATATATCCAATTAAATATTCTAAAACCAAAATACTTTGTGATTGTTTGAGAACAATTTTGAAAAGCTTAGATTAAAAAATAAAAACTTAGCTAAACCCTTTTTAAAAAGCTCTAATTTCTTAAGTTTAAAATCCCGGACTTGACCACCCTTAACCCGAGATTCAAAAAATCATTTTTAGAGTTTAAAAAGGCTTAGAAACTACCCTAAGTCAGTTAGCTAAACTTCCTAATCAGCCCCCTCTAAGTAACTTAACCAAAACAGATTTTCCTTCAAATTCAATTCTACCTAAACTGTCAGGTTTTAAAGCACGATTTTTTACCCTATTTTTAAAAATTCAAAAAAATCTAAAAAAAATAATGGAGACTCAAGACATGTAAAAATACAAGGGAAAAATCAGCTTAATTTTTTGATTAAAGATGACTGCCAAAAAAATCGAAAAAGTACGAGTACTAGTTGAAAAAAAACTGTTTTGCCAAAACACATTTTTTTGGATTTGATAAAATCATTTAAAAATCAAAGTAAAAATGTTAGAGACTCTCCAAAAGACTCACAAACAGTAGCTAACACTTTTCAAAAGTTAGACAAAAATTGGCTAAGTAAAAAAAAAATCACAAAGGTAGAATAATTAATATGACAACTCTTTAATTTTCTACAAGTATGCTCAAAATGAGCATGACTTTGAACCATTGATTGGTCTAAGTCATAAATCATATGGAAATGACATGAAATGCATGAAAATACAGCAAATTGAATGCATGAAATGCATGATTTAAAACCTAAATGACATGAAAAATGCATGGCATGAATAATCTGGCCTAGACCTATTATGAACTTGCATGGCAATAAATGAAACCTAGGTCTAAAATGCATGAAATGCATGGCAATACAAGCAAAACCTAGACCTAAAGAATGCATGGCAATAACTCAAACACATGGCATTCTAAACCAAAATACACAAAAACATAGCATGGAAATTCAAACAAGTCAACAAGCAAAATGAAAATGCACATGCAAAGTAAAGAAATTGAAGTAGCCGAATGGTCCCTAGCTCATGAAGATGGTATTTTCACATGGGATTTTCACAAACACATGACATACTAAAATGCAAGGCTAAATGGAAACATGCTAAAAACATGCAAAATATGAAGTAAAGGCATGAATAAAACTAAGCATTTTCACAAACACATAAAATAGTAAAATACAACTCATGAAAAAACTCAAACATTTTGAAAACAGAAAATTAAAAAATGTAAATAAAGAAAACAAACATGAATACGAGATGAAATCATTAAAAAAAAGTAGAAAGATCAAAACAAAATCCATGCTTTAGTTGTTTTTAGAAAGAAATATAACATCAAAACATGTTAAGCATCACAAGCAACATGAAAATAAAGCAAACATCAACCATTAAAAAAAAGTAGGCCATTCGGCCACTTCCAAAAACATGGAGAAAATTTTGTTTTTCAAAATTTTTTCAAGAAAGTATAAAAGAAGAACTTGAATAGAAAGTTTAAAAACACTTATTTTAAGATTGAAATCAAAAGAAACTCACCACATATCAATAAAAATAGCAAATCAAGAATAGAAAATCAAGGAAAGTGTAAGAGTATGGTGCTTAAAACAACCTTTAGAAGCTATATTGCAAGCTTTTTCTGTTCTAACTTTCTTTCTTTTTTCTAAACTTTTATTTTTGCCTTTCAAAAATGGAGAGAAAATCAGCCAAACAAGAGTGAAAATGAAAGAGAGACCCCCTCTCCCTTGTAGTGGCCGAATGGCCTTCTAAATGGCTAGCATGTTGTCATTTTTTTCCAACCAATTTTGATCCAAAGGCTATTAATCCAAGATGCTTAAAATGTGAAATTATCACCCTTAGATTAGGTAATCAGCTATCCACAATTACAGTTGTTCAAGAATCTTAAGCCATTATGTTGACATTCTCCCTCTTCATGCATTGGTCTATGTGGCTTAATTACAAAGGCTTGATAAAAAAATAACTATCTTCCTCTTCATTGTTGGTCTTTTGATTGAAAATCAGAAAATATTTGCCCACCATTGGGCCTTGGCCGGCTGACCCCTCATCTTCTAGCCCAATCTCCAATTTTTAAAAGGTAAGAAAAGCCCTTTTCCGTTTCTTGGATAAAATGACCTTTTTGCCCCCCGAACGAAAATAAATAGCAAGAGGACTCCAAATTCAATTTTTTTTTTCAATACTTCCAAAATAATAATTAAAAAAATGAATTCTGGAGATTTTCAAAATTTTTCGAGCCCATTTGCTATTTATTTGGATTTTTTCTTCCAAAATTGCCCTTTTGTGCTCCCAAAATTTACCATATTTTAAACGAGCTCCAAATCAAGATTTTTCTTCACCAATATCTTCCAAATAATTTAAAAGTATGATCTAGAAGTTTTCATAATTTTTGGAACTCATTTGGTATTTTTTTCGGGATTTATCTATTTGAATTACTACATAGTGGGCCCGGGATTTGGCCATTTTGCAAACGAACTCCGAATCCGGATTTTCTTTCGTCAATCTCTTTCAAATAATTTAATAATGATATCTGCAAATTTTTAGAATTTTTGGAGTTCATTTGCTATTTTTTAAGGATTTATCTTCTTGAATTTCTGTATAGGGGACCCGGGATTTGACCATTTTGCAAACGAACTCTGAATTTGGATCTTCTTTTTCCAATCTATTCAAAATGATTTAAGAATGAGATCTACAAATTTTCAGAATTTTTGGAGTTCATTTGCTATTTTTTCCAAATTTTCCAATTTTGCCCTTTTGCCTCCGAAACCCGATTTTGCTCAAAACAAGTGCGATTTTCAGATTTTCTTCAAACTGAGCCTTGGGCTATCCTTGTTTAATCACTCCTCATCAATTAGGGGCTTTAGTCTTACCGAATCGGGCCATTTCTGTAGTTCTTCCAAATTTCACCGAAATCCACCAAAAACCCTAATTCTCGATTTTCTTCCGAATTGACTTTTCTTTTAGTTTTTCTTTCAAGTAGCTTCTCCATTACTCATAGTCAGTGCTTATCTTTCATTTGGAACCTTCAATTTTGACCAATTTGATCGTTTAAGCACTTTTCCCCAAATTTCCCGAACTAGGGTTTCCTTTCTACTGAATCTCCGTAACCCAACTTTCGAACTCCATATCTTTTGATGTAGACCTCGGATTATCAAAATTCTTTCATCATTTTTCAATTGAACTTCAAATCTTGATTTTGAAAGTTGATTGACTTTTTTAGTAGTTGACTTTTCGGGGTTGACTTTTCAAGTTTGACTTTTTATGCTCGCCTTATTAGACTAAGTCTCGGAGTACCATCTGCAGGATGAAAAAAGTCTTTTTACATTTTGAATCATCAATTTAGAAAGAAAACATACATGTTTTAGTGGTTCGAACAAAATTAGGTGTCTACAATAATTTCTATGGTATTGTTATTATTTTGATTTATTTCATTGTGTTATGTTGTTTGTTATATGGTTTTTAATATTTCATGCTATCCTATGCTTTTTATTTAATTATTTATTTTTGTCACATTATTTAGCATATACTATGTTCATACATTATTATTTTTATTTTTATTTTCATGCATATTTCATGATAGCATTATTTTATGTTTCATGTCACTTAGATTATATTCCATGTCATTTAGATTATATTATTTTAGAATATGCCATGTCATTTAAAATATGCCATGTCATTTAAATTTGCCATGTTACTTAGGACATATTATTTTATTTAGAATATATAATGTCACATAGGTTATTTATTTCATTTAGAATATATTATATCACATAGGTCATTTCATTTCATTTCATATAGAATATACCTTGATACTTAGGATATTTCATTTCATTTCATCTACAATATACTATGTCATTTAAATTATATTATATCATTTAGGTTGCATTATATTATCTAGACTTTGCTATGTCATTTTATTTATGTCACACAAGTTCATATTTATTTTTTTTAAATGTTTTGAAAAAGATAATGATTTTCAATAAAAATAAAGATATTCCCGAGTTAAAATAATTCATGAGTTCTCTACCGGATTTGCTGGAGAGAATGTCATCAATTATCATTAATAAAAGAATACCTTTCTTTCAAAAAACGAGAATGATTCGGAAAGTTTTTCAAATAAATAAAAAATTTTATATTTTGCTAATTTTGTCGGAGAATATAGGAAAATTTTGAATTAATAAATTCCGGATCATTTTCGATTAAAATGAAATTATCTTTCTTTAAATTGGGAATTAATTTGAAATGTCAAATTTAAAACCGACTTTTTATCGAGACTTGAGATAACACATGATTAATAAGGTACCGTTTTATACGGACGTTGTGAGGGTGCTAATCCTTTCCCGTACGTAACCGAGTCCCAAACCTGATTCTTTGATTTTCTTTGGTTTAAAACGCATACTTGAAATTGGTTTTTAAAATGTTTTAATTAATTTTAAAATATTTTACAAAACCGATTTTAATAGGTGGCCAATCACACCTAGCCAAAAAAAATTGGTGGCGACTCTATATCTTTTTCGAGGTCATTTTCAAACCTTCATTTTTTCAAGAGAAATTAAGTCGTTTTTTCTTTTGTTTTTCCAATGTCACGCTTAACGAGTAACAAAGCCTCGCGATGAGACTTGTTATTTATTCGGTTGCGACAGTCATCATTACGTAATGATTGTTATATGATTATGACATGATTTTTGCATGGTGATATTATGAGGATTACATGATTTTTACATGATGATATTATGATTATTATGATGGTATTTTCATGATTACATGATGATTATATTGCATGATTGATGGCACGATTACATGATGATTTGCATGATTGATTTCATAATAATAATGCTATGATTATATTATGATTATTGTGATGATTATGAGGTAATGATTATGTGATAATTATATGATGATTATTGTGATGATTATTTTATGATGATTATGTGATAATTAGATGATTTTTTTTTTTTTAATTATATGATTAGATAATTAATTTGTTTTATGATTATATGTTTGGATGATTTTTTTTTATGTATGATTTATTATTTATTTATTTATTTATTTATGTTATATTATTTACATTATTTTATTTAAGGTTTAGGTTAATTTAATTTATTTATTTAATTAATTAATTTATGTAATATTCTATGATTATTTTTATTATTGTTTTTCTTGTTTTAATTAGTTTGCATGATTAGTGAATAAACATGAACTTAGATAAATTTGACAAATAAGTTAGGATTGATTAAAACCATTTATATGAGACCAATTTAGGATAATATATGATTAATATGGTACTATCTTTAGGATAGACGTTGTAGGGGTGCTAATCCTTCCCCACACGTAACCGAACTCTCGAACCTAGTTCTGATAAGTAGACAAGAACCTATTTTTTTAGGGTGCCTTTGTCAAGCTTAAAATTACTTTAAAAAGCATAGATTCATATAGGTGACTAATCACACCTAGCAAAGATGATTAGTGACGACTCCATATTTTGTGTCCAGCATTTTAAATTCGTATTTGGCACTTTATGACAGGATAATACTAAAAAATATTTGATATTATATTTAATGTGTTTCAAATTAATTTTATTTCATAATCTAATATAAAAACTCACTATTAATTACTTTTATTGATGATACATTATTAATATAATTGTATAATAATTATAAATGCATTTTCAAAATATATATATATATTTATTTTAAGAAAATTTATCATTTATTTTTATTTTAAATAAAATCATATAATTATAGTTCGGGTTTTTTCAGTTATAAATTCGATTTTTTACGGGTTTCAGATCAGATCGATCTCGGATTCGGTTCGTACCAGATTCAGGTTTTACGGGTTCGAATCTTGACGGTTTCGAGCTTTTTCGAATTCAAATTTTTTTGGGTTCGAATTTTCTCGGGTTTGGGCCTTTGACTTTTTTTATTTTAAAATAATTATTATCGATTTATTTAATTATTTTATCAAAGTAAAAAAAAAAGAGAAATTAAAGAACTTTATTTATAATATATACTAATAAACATAAAAATTAAAACTAAATAATAATTATAATTTATTTTTAATTATAATTTAAAAAAATAATATTAAAAAAATAAAATTGTAATAGTAAAAAAAATCTTTTAAAAGATATTTAAAGTTATAAAATTAAAATAAATTAATAATCTTATCATATTTATTTATTTTATTAATTTAATTTTTTTAAAATAAAATTATACTTAATTTAAGATCGGGCCATTTTGGGTTATGTTTCAGGTTATTTCGGGTTTGGGTCATTTCGAATTCGAGTCATTTCGGGTTCGAGTTACTTTGTGTTCAGGTCAATTCGAATTCATGTCATTTTTGATTCGAGTTGTTTTCGGTTTCGAGTTGGACGGGTTAGAGTTGTTGACTTTTTATGATAAAATCATATTAGATCGGGTTCGGTTCAATCGGACTGTTTTTTTTGGGTTCGGATACAAATCTAGTTTTGGGTAAATTTAAATTTGAACAAAATTTTCAAGTTCAGATAAAATTAGCTCTCTCTAACAGTACCAGAATTCTTTATTAAATCATAGGAGGACAAAATTATGGCATAGCAGAGTGCCGTTCAACCAAAAAGGAGAAAAAGAGCCCAAGATGAGATTTAGCCCAAAAAGAGCCCAAAAAGAGCCCAAGAAAGAAAAGGAAGTGGGAATGTATGTTGTTGTAGCTTTCAAAATTTTCTTAAAATTAGAGCAACAGATTAAAGAGTAAATCCGAAGAAGTGACTAACAATTCTTTCAGTGTAAAGTAGAGAGTGGATCAGATCCAATCCAACCTAAGGAGTTCCGAGAGAGAAAGATTAGGAAAAGATGGAGAAGATGAACCATGCGTTCGAGAAGATGAAAATGCTGGTGGGAATTGAGGTGGAAGATGAGCACCAACAGCCTGCAATAGAAGACGGAAACTCATTCTCTTTCATGGACGATTTCAATCGCCAGTGCTCTTTGACCACCAAACAGGTTTCTTGCTTTCTTTTTTCTTTTTCATATTGCTTTCTCTTACTTGCTTCTTCCCACTGAACTCCGCTTAAATTGCTAACTCTCCTTGCAACTGTTGGAATTTGCATAATCTTCTCCAAACTTAAGATCTAGGCCACCTTTCAATTGGCCTGAAAACATTCAATGTTGGTTCCTCCTTTGTCAATACCTGATCTGTGCAATTGTAGTGCTTTCAGTAACAGGATCTCATTTTTGCCAATGTTTCATTTTTGTTGTTGTTCTATAGTTATAAATCCAAATTAACAGCTAGGTTTTGAGTAAGATTGACTAGACTGACATGCCTTAGCTTTCCTTTTTCCCCCCTTCATTTTCTATTTGTGTTTCGATAACTATTACTTGCAAATTTGTAAGGTACCATTTGCTTGTTGTTTTTTCACAAAAATGAAAATGCCTTCGGAAAACAAAAGAAAATACTATTTTTGAAGATTTAAAATTTGAAAGCTTAATTATTTGTGGAGAACAAAGTAGGTGGTGTTATTTTTATTACTCGTGTCAGATTCCCATGTCCGACCCATATTTAGACATGGGTATGAGGATATGACCCTCCAAAGACCTTCCAAATACATGAAAAAATTTAGAAAAAATTGAAGATACCCGTGTTGGACATATATCCATATCCGACACTCACACCTTAGTCTGAGTAACATAGCTTTTATATCAAATAGTTATATTAGAATCGGAATTGCGTTTTAGTAATTTGTTCATTTTTAATCAATTATGATTTTGCTTGTTATCCTCTGGTTTTGCTTTTAGCAACTTTTTAAGAAGTAAAAAGTGAGTAAAGAAAGTAACGATCAAACAGAGCCTAATTTATTTTAACTAATTGCTTTCTTTCTCTCATGCTTTAGAGGTTTTATGGGTTTGCGATCTGCTTGGTTGCTGGGTTAACTTGTACGCTCATGGTAAGTATTACCTTATAATACATGTATTGTTAGTTCTATATAGTCCATTGTTATTTGTTTTCAGCGCAATGACATAGCCATTCAAATAGATATGATACTTTTAACTGCTAGAAGAGCCTAAAGAAGGATATAGGATTGAATGGGTTGCATTCCTCTGTTTTCATCTAGTACTCTTTGTTTGACCACCTTTTCCTCTTCTTTCCTTTTTTTTTTCTTTCATACTATCGAAGTTCCATTGATGTGCTAATTAAATATATTAAGTGTTGAAGCTGTGAACTGCTTTCAGTTGGATCTTACATGATTAGTGAATGATTTATGATTGTTTTTATCTACTGAATATTTTTCTGATCTGTTATTTGCATTGTTTTTCCATATAAGCCTTCCATTTTAAAAGCTTAAATGAAACAAATGCTGCAAAAAAACATATAGCCTAAGCTGCACAAACTACTGTGTTTCCCAGTAGTTTCTTTAAAGAATTTTTCCTAACGTATATAAGTGTTACCATTGAAGGGTTTTAGACTACAATAGTTATGGATTTGCCTTCTTTAAAACTCATGCATTGACCTTTCTTGGAAAATTACTATTTCCTAGTGATTAATTTTTCTTGAAGCAAAAAATACGAGTGATATACTAGATGAGATAGTGATATAAAGCTCTAAAAATTCCTTAACAATAATTCCTTTAAACTGCTAAAAGTTTATACTATTCAAAAATTCGGGTTGATAGCTATTTACATTTGATCACAATCTTCAAAGTTCAGGTTCCATGAGGTAGATTTTTGTTGTTTGCATTCCTCACAAGATATTTTCTATGAGAATTATGAGTTCTTTTCTGTGAAAACTTGCTTTTGCTTGGGAAATTGAGATTCATGTGAAATAAGAAATATGTTAAGTGCTTCTTCAAAAATTATGATGGCTAATTTACAGTTTCTTACCTTGCACCCTCTTAAGTCTTGACAAGATAAGTGTTTGCTATTGTTTCTCTTTTATGTTTGTTTGTTTTATTGTTGCATTAAACTTTGATGCATAGATTCCTTTCGTTAGAAGTTTGGAAATATAGTATCTTAGCTTGCACTGCTAAGATAGCATCCTTAAAATATTATTTAGTTGTGAAAGTGTAAATAAGTCACTTAACGTTTTTGCGCTTGCCACTTTTCAACATGTCAAGATGGTGATTGGTATTGTTTCTTTGTGTTGCCAGAAAATTTGGAAGTTCAGTCCTGAACACTTTTCGGTTTATAGGATAGTACTTTAAAATTTTTATGTAGTTATATTGCTTCACTTTGCTTTATTGAATTTGGTGCTGTTGAATATACCAATCTAATTTCACTTTTTCTTGCTTATCTCACAGTCAATCCTTGTTTTCTTCCATCCAATCAAGTTTGGAATCACATTTACATTTGGCAATTTGCTTTCACTTGGAAGGTTTGTATTTAAATTTATATATTTATTTGTCAGGCTCCTAATTTGTTGGTTAAACCATAACATGTGTGATTATTCATTTTTGTGTGCCTGCAAGTGCATATAGTCACATGTTCTCATGGTTAAATTGTTTGTGAGTTTTTTTTTTTTTTTGATTCAGAAGAGCGGTGAAAACCACTTAAACAATACAAGCCCTAGGCCTTGTCACTCTTACTAGATCATCGTGTGAAAAACCAACTAAAGCATCTGGCGAATATGAAGTTTAGTAACTTTAAAATTCCCAGCATGTGCTCAATTCACCAAAAGTCAGCACAACAATTGGCCTCCCTATATGTATAAATGGCAAAGCAATGCCAATGTCTACTCATCAACTGTTTACAGTAAAAAATCACCTGGTATATGGGTTCTTTGTCATGCAAAGGCTATAAAATCTTATTAACAGCCAAGAGCGAATCAGTTAAAATTATTACCTTCCGATATCCTTGTTCCCAAGCTAAGAGCATTCCAGTGTAAATAGTATATAATTCAGCAAAGCCCCTACCAAGTCTCCTAGTAAAGCTGAATAACCAATTCCATCAACTATCTCTGCATAGTCCACCAACAGCCAAATCACCCGGATTTTGAATAAGCAGCCCCATCTACATTCATCTGCACATATTTTTGCTGAGGAAATTTCCGTGCAATAAGTTTTACCTGCCAAATACTAGTAAGTAGTAAGTTTCTTTAGCACCCTAAACTACAAATAATCTTGAATACCAGCAAGGATCAAGCAAATAGCATTTGGTGGCAACTTGAACTCCACCTCAAAGACACATTTATTCCTTAGTTTCCAAATATGCCCGCAAAAAAAACCGAAACATGTAGGCCAAGAGATATTTCCTTCAACTAAAACATTATTTCTACTAAAATTAAAGCACAACCAATCCCTTAGTGACAAAGAGAAAAAGTAATCCAATTGAGCGCCATGTAACCAACAAAACCAAATGGCTTTAGAATAAGGGCAATCTTTAAGTAAGTGTAGCACATTTTCAACCCATCCATCACACCTGGGACATCGAGCAGAGAGAGTAATCTTTCTTTTATAACAAACATCCTTTGTTAATATTCTGTTTTGAATTACTAACCAAAGAAAATGTTTAATCCTAGAATGCAAATCCATCTTCCAAATTATTAAATAAAATGTTTGTGAGCTTTGTTCATGCATTCTATTGATTTTGGTGGCTTGTATAAATTATCAAAAGTGTGCATGAGATTTTCTCCTCTTCTCATCGACACTTAGCTGGAGCAAAGGAAAAACCAGAATAAAAAGGGAACGTGAAAACTGTGAGATTTGATAGTGTTTTGGTAGATCATAGTGCAATTAGGAGGAAGGAAAAGAATCTGTGTTAAGTGTTTTTGTTTCATTTTCCTTCCATTGAGGGAGTAGAATTTTGGTGTGAAAGAATGCATGGTATGTTTCCATCTTTCTTTGAAACAAATAACAGAAATGAGGTTTTCCCTCGTTTCCTCCCATCCACTTCCCTTCATTCCCTTTTAACTCCTGCCAAGTAAAGTGTTACTACCGAACATAAATAGCTATTTGTCTTTTATTTCTTTTTTGAGTAAAGGATGTTAATCCTTAGCAAAGTTGCAAGGGACTCATTCTGTACTTCTTGATCATGGGGTACATGTATATAATGAATTTTTGCTGGTTCCATGCTGGGCCAGACAATTATTCGTTAAAGTTTAGTCACCTTTGCTCCTTTAAGAATTGAATGTAGTCTGTTTGCTCCTCATTTTTCCTCAACTTCTTGTTTTCAGTCATTGGTTTTGCTACTTTATGTCAAAAGTCCGTACTCTTATTTATGACCTTTCTTTTGGCATAGTAGGAAGAGACAACTTTTAATATGTGGATTCTGAACTTTTTACAGGTGGCTGAACTTTTAATACCTAGCATTTATGCAACTTCTTTGTGTTATGTAGCCCCTTGTCAAAGTAGCTCCATTTCTTTTATAATTTTTCCTTGTGGCTATTGTGTTTATTTCAGATGCTAAGTTGGGGTCTTTTGTATGGCAGCACGGCATTCCTCATTGGCCCAAAAAAGCAGGTGTCAATGATGCTTGATCCTGTTCGTATATATGCAACAGCTATATATCTTGCAAGTATGATTATTGCTCTGTTTTGTGCTTTCTATGTAAGTCACTATCAGCCGTTTACTTTCCAATTTTATCATTCTGCATCTCTTTTTCTTCTACATTCTTTTAGCTTTCAGTAATTGTAGAATGCGACAGGTTAAGTGATAACCTTAGCTCTCCCTTATTATTGAACAGGTTCATAACAAGCTATTGACACTTTTGGCCATCATTTTAGAATTCGGTGCACTGATTTGGTATGTCAAAACACTCAATTCAATATATATGGCTTCTAAATTTTACCGGATATGTGTCGGATACGGGTGTCGGACATGGGTACTTAAAGAAAAATGAAGAGTCGGAGCAACATATGTTTGGGTTATATTCCATTGTAGGCTAGAATCTTACATTATAGATATTACATCAGAGTGATTTAATATTGGGATGAAGGGATCAAGGGACAAAAAAGAATAAAAGTCGATAAAAAATCAAATGGGTTAAAGGTGGAAACATTGAAGATTAATGTAGAGGCATCTTACTATTTCCCCAGCTTTCATGAGTTGTGGTTTGACAAAGTTTATATTATGAACTGCAAGTATCCCAACCTTCTAAGGGTGAAAGGGGCATTGCGCAAAGTTAAGTCTATATGTCTATATAGAGGGGAAAAAAAAGGTCTTTTAGGGTTTAGGGTAATAATAAAACAAAAACCATTGAATTAAAAGCTTCATAAGTACAATTGTCACTCCCTCTCATATAAGATGGAGTTCACTTGTATGGAAGTTGAAAGGCTGATTCCTTGTCATGTTTTCTATTATACTCTTTATGTGCAAATGAAATCATATATATATATATATATATATATATATATTTTCCCTATTAAAGTCTAAATCTTAATATTTTCCCTTTCTTTTTCTTTACATGATGATCTATAGGTATAGCTTGAGCTACATCCCTTTCGCGAGGTCCATGGCTTCAAAGACCATTTTAGCTTGTTTCGACACTGAATTTTAATTCGATGTCCGAGATGATCTTGGATGAATCTGCCTGTGGACTTTCCTGTATATACAAAGAGGGGAGGTTAGTCTAGATCCATAAAACTGAAGCATGAGATATGTCTATATATGAATAGTAAATCTCAAAGACGAATTTTCCTTACAAAATCCTTCTGCTGCTCTTAATTTTCTTACATATGACTGGAGATATTGCTTTGATTATTGAAATCGAAACTTGAATTGAACAAAATTTTCGGATTTTTCATTAATGTAATTAAGAAATTTAGTGTGATGCAGATTATTCTGTGTCTGGTTTGAAAGAGAAGGTGAGGCTCTGATCTTATTTTATTAAATCTATGACAATGCAAAATATAATCAGCTGACCAATTTTATTCTCCAACTAGATCTTACTATGATCTTATTTTGGTTTGGGTCAAAATTGAGAGGTCTACTCTCAACTGAAAATTCCTATTACTAGGAGTGCAGGTTATAAATTTGGGTTTGAATTGAACTTGAAAGATTTAAAATCCTTTACTTCCTTGATCTCTTTTGGAACAAAGGTACAAAATTGATCTCCATTGCATGCCATGGAACAATATTCATATGCACAAGCAAGATGGTTAAAGCTTGAATTTCATATTCTAATTTTCAAAACATGGATTTTTAGATTAATGGCTTTAATTTTGGATTTTAATTTTAAAAAAAAAGGGTTGAGATTATGAAATGGAAATAAAATAAAATTTCAAAGCCTAAAAATCTTTTATGGTATGTACCAAAAATCGAAACAATATTATCCTGACAACATACCTTAAACAAAGTAGAAGTGATTAAAATATATTTATTAATGATTTTGAGTTTGTTTTTAATATACTAACGGTAAAAAAAAAAAAAAATTATTTTTTCTTATAAATAATGAAGGCTTGTGGAAGCATCAATGAGTGCCTACGTTTATCATAATAGTTACACCCTAAATGCATTTAATTTCCTCTTTAAATTGGGTACCCTATGCTAAACTTTGCCATTTTCTTTTATCAAAATGGATAAAAAAAAAAAACATGTTTGAAATGGTAATCCCTTTGGCTTTGCCTTTTAAATTTTCAATATAAAAGAAGTCCAGGTAAAGAAGGGACAATGTTTTTTTTTTTTTTTTTATTAAGGAAAAAAAAGAAGAAAAGCTCCATTTCTTTATCATTTTATCAACAAGTATAATGAGAAAAAAAGATTTAAAAAAAAAAAAAAAAAAAAAGAGATTGAGATCATCAGAGACTTAAATACGAGGAATCATGGGACGAAGAATCCATCATGTTCATGTTGTTGTTAGTCTCTTAGACTCATCGTTTGATCCGTTATTATGATCCAACCAAAATAAAGAATCATCAGCTCAACATCTCTTATTATTAAAACTGAGTCTTGAGGGACTCAGTTCACATTTTATAAAAAGTTTTTTTTGTTTTGTTTGATAATGAGTAAAAAAGTAATCTAATTATTTTTATTTAAGGGAGATTTTTAAAATAGGTTAGGGACAATTTTGTCCTCTTCTATAACATAAATTTTTTTTTTTTTTTTTTTTATAGTTTTTTAAAGATTTTTTAGTTTTATTTTTAAATAATGTATTTAAAGGGGTTGGTTCGCATGTTCACTCGCATATCGATTTAAGATTCGTATCCGACTCATTGGGAAAAAAATTTATTTTATTAATTATTTTTAGTTTTTTAATTTTTTTTAAATCATGTATTTAAAAGAGTTAGTCTATACGTTGACTCGTGGGTCGATTTGAGATCCGTACTTGACCAGCTTGAAAAAAATTTTTAAAAAGAAAATTATTTTTAATTTATTTTTAAATGATGTATTTAAAGGGATTGGTCTGCATGTTAACTCGCGGATCGATTTAGGATTTGTACCCGACCAACATGAAAAAAAGTTATAAAAAAAAATATTAATTATTAAAAAAAATTAAATTATGTATTTAAAAAGATTGGTCAGCATGTTAATTCGGGATTGATTTAGGATCCATACCCAACCCGGTTGGGATTTTTTTTATTAATTATTTATCTTTTTTATTTTTTAAAATGATGTATTTTAAAGGCGTTGGTACGCACATTGACTCGCGGATCAATATAAGATCTGTACCCGATCCACTAGAGAAAAAAATTAAAATAAAAAATTTATTTTATTAATTATTTTTATTTTAATTCTAAATGGTATATTTAAAGGGTAACGCCTATACATTCACTCACGGATCGGTTTTGGATTCGTAATCGACCTGCTTGAGAAATTTTTTAAAATTTTTTAAAATTTTTTATTTTATTTTATTTCATTTAATTTCACTTTATTTTATTTCTAAATAATGTATTTAAAGGGGTTGATCTGCAAATTAACTCGCGGGTCGATTTAGGATCCGTACCCGATCCGCACGAAAAAAAATTAAAAAAAATTATTTAATTAATTAGTTTATTATTTTATTTTTGAATAATGTATTTAAAAGGGTTAGTCTGCACGTTGACTATCGAGTCGGTTTAGGATACAGATCTTATCAGCTCGAAAAAAAAGTTAAAAGTTTTATTTTATTAATTATTTTAATTTTAATTTTAAATGATGTATATAAAGTGGTTTGTCCGCACATTGACTCGCGAGTCGGTTTAGGATCCGTACTCGACCGGCTCGGGAAAAAAGTTAAAAACAATTATTTTGTTAATTATTTTTATTTTAAATGATGTATTTAAAGGGGTAGGTTCGCACGTTGAGTTGCAGATCGATTTTGGATCCGTATCCGATCCGCTCGGGAAAAAAAGGATAAAACAAGCTTACTGCTAACCTATGTGAGAAAATCGATCATACAAGAGAATAAAATACAAACCAAAATTTTATTTTCTTATTTTTTAACTCCTATAAATAAAAATATACAACATACAATTAACATTTGGAAATGCATTTATATTACGTAATTTATAAATAAACAATTATCATAAATTTAATTTTAATAATTAATAAAATATTATTATATTAATATTATTATAATTTGGAAATAAAAATTAAATAAATAATTTAAAATTAATTTATTATTAGTAATTAATTAAAAAAATTAAAAGTACCCCGACGAAGTGGGGTCTTTGTTCTAGTTTTCTTTTTAAAAATCAAAACTATTATTTTTTGTTTAAAAGAAAAAAGAAAAACATTATATTTGAAAATTTTGAATTCCAAGACAACCCGAAATTGATTACTTAAATGGATTCGATCCAAGACTTGTTCAAAAAATTAAATTTTAATAATTTGATTTTGTTTAAAGTGAGTAAAATAAAATAAATGATAAAAAATTTTAAAATAAAATTTTAAATTTAAATACCTTGTATTTATAAATATACTTTATATTTAAAGAAAATTAATATATGATAATTAACATTATATTAATTAAATTTAAATATCGTGTTTTTTGTTATTGTAAATTGCAAGCTTTAATTAATGATATGCAAATTAATTGATAGATTACATTTATCTTATACAATACAATCTATACCTATATTAAAAGCAATCCCAAACTTATGAGGTCGCTCAATTTAAAATTTTGGAGCATTAGTTTTAAGACAAGTAAGCTTTGTCTTAAATTTGTTTTTGGGTTAGTTTGGACAAACAATTATAAACTCATGTGTTAGGGTTTTAAGGTTAAAAGGGTCATTTAGTTTAATTAAAATTAAAATTATCATTGTATTAAAGTTATTTATTTTTCTACATACATATTTAAAATTAGATAAATGCGTGTTTTAATTAGATAATTATAAATATAATTTTTTATTATAATTATTTTATCACATAATTTTAATAATTTATATCAATAACACTCTATTAAAGTTGTCTCAAAATCAATGTGAAATATTAATTTGGGAAATTAGAAGCATGATTTGTGACCAACAAAGCAATGACTTAAATTATAATTTTAGGGTTATTCGAAGTATTTAAATAATTACTTTTGGTTTATTTAAATAATTTAAAGTATGATTGTTGGCCAACTAAGTAATGATTGAATTAGGCATTCCACTTAGGATTATTTGAGTATTTAATTACTTCAATGAAATTAGAGATATATTTATTTAATTAATAAAATTTACTTTATTTAGACATTAAAATTATGTTTTTTTACTTAATCTTCTATACTTATAATTAAAATTATCCGTAATCAATCTAATACTTTCATTTATAAATATAAGTTTGAGATTCAATTTAAACTTTAAGTTCATTGACTTAAGAATTGGATCATTGCATTTGCATCTGTCATATATTAATATAAATATCATATTAAAAACTTATTAATTATATTTATATTTTGTCTATTTAATTTTTTTGTGCATGAATTAGAATTATAAAATTGTTTTAAAAAATAAATATAATAAAATTTTAAAATTAAAAAAAGTATTAATTGAATAAATTGTTTTAAAAAGTAAAAAATAATAAAAATATGAAAAATAAAATTATTAATTCAATATACATTAAGAAATAAAATAGAAATTATTAATAAAAAACTTTAACTCAATATACCTTACGTAATAAAATAAATTTTTTAAAAATAATGAATTGTATTTCAAATGATCAATTTCACTTTCAAATACATTTAAATTATATAATTTATGGATAATTGCTTTTAACATAATTTTTTAATTAATAGATATATGATTATATTTATATTATAATATATTAAGATATAAAAAAACTAAATACTTTTTAAAAAAATTGTTCATAAAAATTGTTACTATTAAAATATTTATTTCACTACTTGCTTGAACAGATTGATACATATATATAAACAGAATATAGAAACAGATAAGACTTTATTAAGCAGAACCGAAATACAGAATATATGAACATTAGACAGTATGCATATACCTACAGATTTAATTCGAACAAAAAAATAATTTCGATTCAAGGTAGAACCTCTGACTTAAGACGATTATTGCCTGTCACTAAAGTGCTTACAGATTATTGCAATTCGTCTCCCAAGTCTCCTTGATAACGTTGCAGTCGATAGCACACTCAAAGGCAACACAACGAACCATAAATGCACGATTCTCTCTCAACACAAAAAGGTATACCGGAGGAAGAGAATAAAGTTTATTTTTTGAGTGAAGAAGATAGTGACTGGCCTCCTGTATTTATAGAAAAATAAATGTCTGTTCGAAATAAACAAACCAATTGGAAGGAATTTGTTCGGTCAGAACAGACATACCAATTGAGACGAATCGGTTCGGTCAGGCACAAGACCTAATTGAAATGTCTTTATCCGAAAAGACAAAATTATTGGAGCAGACACTAATTAGTTCGGTTCAGACCGAATGAACATGTTTAAAATCAGATAGGTTGGTTCGAAGGGCAGTATCGGTTCAGGTTGGACCGAAAAAATAAGTCGGTTGGATAGTAAAAAATTAATTACTGATCCAAACCCGACCCAACCTAGCCCAAGCCCGACTCGGCTCGACGCGTGCGTGTAGGTTGTCACCCTTCACAAAAACTTAGGTGCCCCTTTGGAGTCCAACCCAACATTGAACACAAGCCTATATAAAGCACATGAATAAGCCATTATGTAACCAATGTGGGATTCTACACCATGCACAACATCAACCAATTTTTTTTTCCTCTTCAAGTAGGTATTAAAGAGACCAATTTCTCATTCAAACATGATATCAATTGTGTACATAAATTATATACCGTGTATTTACTTACGACAACTTAAATATTGATATACGTATTTCATATTTATACACTTAAATTAATTATTAATATCCAACACTTACAACTACACACAAATAAAAATAATTAAAAATATTATAAAGTAATTATCACTAAATTATTAATACTATTATTGTATTTTATAAAATTAATCTTTTAAAAAAAATATTAAAACAAAACATCCCGAACAAAGCCGGGTTAACATTCTAGTTAACTATTAAGTTATTCTTCATGCTAAAATACCCTTATTATGTTTCTAAAACTTTGAGGTTCAAAGTTTAAATTTTATTATGTGTGGGTTTGATCTAACTTTTTATTAGACTTATCCGATTATGTTCTGGTTTGTTGGTTGATTTGTGTGTATGATTTAATTCAATAAATTCTTATATAGATGCAAGGGTGAATTTAGGGGACTTGGCTCTCCTAAATCCAATGAGAAATAGTATTTCTTAACTAAGAAAAAGAAAAAAAATAATTATAGTTTGGCCCCTCAACATTTTAATTTTGACAACTTCTTTGTAAAATTAATACATTAATTTGATTAATTTGCTAAGTTTGTAGTTTTAAACTTTATCATTATTAATTTGATTCTCTTTAATTTTTTACTTAATTAAACATTATTATACATAATATTTATTTCCTTAAATTAAGAAATTTTCTTCTCAATCAATCAAAAGATATCTTGATATCAATTATGGTATGTCAACTAATATATATTTTTTTATGATAGTATTAGAAAAATAATTAAAAAAATGTTGAACTATTATAATCTTTATACATAAAATAATAATGTAAAAGAAATTTTCTTATATTTTCTTTTCTTTAATTTTTTATTTATTTATGAAAATTAGATTAATAAGTCAAAATTAATGTCTCATATGTTATTTTTATTTTTACATTAATCATGTTTATATTGAGTGGCTCCTCCAAATTAAAACTTATGACTTCGCCTCTGTATACATGTAATATTTTACTATAATTGTACTTCTTTTATCACGTAACTTCATAAAAAAAGATCTTATATTTATTATTCATTAATGTGCCAAAATAATCAAATTTAAAATTAAATCAATACTAATATATCAATTAGTTTTTACGTATCATGGATTCATGGTTTTCTAAAATTTTCAAGTATTAGCTATTAATGTTAAGCCAATTAATTGATCTATTATTTTTATTAAGTTTTTTTTTTTTTTTTGAATGATAAGTGACGCTCATTTTAATAATGTTTTTATTCGATATTTCAATTGAACATTTGAACAATTGATGATATATCTGATTATATTTAAAATAGTAATGTCAGTTTTTTATAATTTATCTCTAAAGCAAAAAAAAAAAATAAATATATATATATATAAGAAGATTCTTAAAAATTTGAAATAGTATTAAATAAATTATGATAGAATGACCAAAAAATAAAAATAGAGCATGAAAAAGAAAAAAACGAAAACTGAAAAATTGGTGGACTAGGTGATTCAATGGGTTAAAAGTAAAAAATCATTCAGGTATGTGTGTAGTTAACTTTATTTGTAAGATGTTTTATGGGATTGGTATTTTTATGTAGTCCAATAATTTTGGGTTTTTACTTCTTTTAGTGTTATTTTATATTTATTTAGTCTAATTATAAAACAACAAAAAAATAATAAATTATTATATAATCATTTAATTATAATTATATTCAATATATCAAATATCATAAAAATTAAAAAATATATAAGTATATAACCATTATTAATTAATAAGAAATACTTAAATATAAACTTTTTTTCACCTCATAATAGTAAATACTCATTTATTCACATTATAGTCGAGCTTCTATGTTTAGATTTTACTTGAATTCAAAGGATTAAATACTAAAATGGTGAATCTTATAATTTTAATATTATTAATATTACTTATTCAACAAAGTTGATTGATTGATACGTGTTGATTTTCTATTTTGAGGAAACAATAGCTGATCCAATAGCTGCTTCAGCGGCTGCAATAGCTATAACAAAAATTGAGAAAATATTTCCTTTTAATTGCCGACTATAAAAAAAAAATCAAAAAATGTTACAAAATTTATATTAACCGCTCAAAGCACATAAGGGCCCTAACCATATTTCGACTTGTGATCAATCCATAGATACCGATAGAAAATAAATAGGTACTCAAAACAAGTATATGTTCGAACATCATTGACCAACTCCTTATCAATTTTGATTCATTTTAATATGAACAATAAGTCAACGGATTAGATTGAATAGAATAGAGTATAACAAAAAGAATATATTGAAAATATATCGAATAAACGAATTTCTATTTTATACACGAACAGTATTCAAATAGAATTTAAGAAAAATAGATGCGATAAGACAGAAAAAAGTTTAATTTGGATTGCTTGCTATTCCTAGTTAGAAAAATTTATTACTGACGAGCTACAACAATTGCACCTATCAAAGCAACTAAAATATTGATAGCTAGTGTATAAATAAAACTATAATATAATATAAATTATATTATATAAATATTTTTTAATTTTGACTTTAGAATTTTGATCACGTTTTTGTTTTAAATTTATTAAATTAATTAACGATAATGTAAAATGTGAACTTAATTATTGTATTTGAATTTAAAAGTAAAATATCTATAGCTTATATAATCTTAAAATGATTCAAAACCAGTCTGAATACAAAATAGATCAAACTAAAATAATTTAAATTCGAAATAATCCGAATTTGAAATAACTCCGATATGATACAACCACAATCTAAAACAGTCCAAACTTAAAACAAATTGAATTTGAAATGGACCAAACCTAAAATGAAACTCAAACCAAAGATGGGCTGAACCGAACCTCCGAAACTACTTAATTGCCACTTCCACTACCCGAAACCAAATTAAATGTCTATTAGAAGGTGATGGATAAAAAAAAAAAAAAAAAGAAGAAACAAATCGAATTGTACTTATTATCATAAATATGAATCTAGTAGCTGTTAAACTTTCCAAATCGATTTAAATAATGGGTTAAAAATCAAATTTAGCACTTTACGTAAATTTGTAATAAATTTTACTGCTCATCTTTTTATTACTTTAACTTTAGCATTATAGTTTGTATTATCGATTAAGGAGAAATTTGTTATCATATTATAATTCAATATTGAATTAATTTTAATTTTGTTATATTTTACAAAATATTTATTAATACAATTAGCAAATTTTATATTATACTTTTAATTTCGATAATTTTAGACAAAAATTAAAAAAATTGAAATATTTCACAAAATATTAAGTTAATGCAAACTGAAAATTTTCATAAAGTTCGTTGCTTTATGTCCAAAAATAAAGAAAATTACAAATATAGTGATAAATTTTAATAAAATTAAAATATAATGGTAAAATTCAATATTAATCATCGTATACTAACAAAGTTGATCTTAATCCCTTGATTCAAAATTAATCAAAAAATAAGAAAAAAAATATATATTGTGTGAAATATTCCTTTTCAACAATATAAAATTATAAATTTGTAACAAAGAAAGAAATATCTTATGTGACAAATTCTCTTTCTTTTGTCTTTGATTTCTTTGTTTTTTCATTTTTCTTCCTTAGTCACCCGTGACTAGATTTGTTTATGGATTAGGTTGTAGCTCAGTTTTCTTTTCCTTATCCAAGCTTGCATGCTAGCTCGAGTTATTGTTCATAATTTTAAAAAAATAAAAATTATTTTATATTAATATTTATATATTTTTTATAATTAAATTTAAATAATAATAATAATATTTTAGTGTGTAAACAATTATCCAAACCAAATCAACTCAGATCATAAAAAACTCTGTCCAAATTCAACTCATAAACAGATCTACCCGTGATCAATGATTTCATCTTTAGCTCTAATGCCAAATCAGCTCATCATATTTCTCCCGAGATGCCCAGCCACAACCAAGTCAATGGGGTCAGGTGGCCCCAGTTAAATTTAGAAATATCTTAAGAATATATATTAGTTTAGGAAACTTATAAGTTAATCCCAGCGACTGGATAATACATGTGTTAATCAATAATTTATAAAGGACATTTATTAAGAGTTGCATGGGGTTATTATATAAACCTCAAAACATAAAAACAAAGTTTTGTTAAGGTAAAAATTTCATTGTAATTCTAAAAGCGCATTTTGTTGAGTTGAGTTTTCTTTAATCTTTCAATAAGCTTTTTGAGATATGCAACATGATCCTTTTCCTTGCGCGACTTTGATAAATCATCCATGCGTTTTTCAACCAAAATGGCATTACTTTGTAACAAAATGTTCCCCACATAATCACATAGATGGTATTTTCCTTATCTTCAGAAGACATCTTAATTTGATTATACCCTGAAAATCCATCCATGAAGGAGAACAAAGAGTGTCTTGATGTACTGTCTACCAAGGTATCAATGTGTGGTAAGGGAAAAATTATCTTTTGGGCTTACGTGATTTAGATCACGATAATCCATGCACTTTCGAACTTTCCTATATTTCTTTAGAATTGGGACTATGTTGGCTACCCATTTCAGATACTTGACTACCTCGAGAAATCCTGCATCAAATTGCATTCTTACCTCCTCCTTCATTTTCAATAACCTTTCTAGTCTCATCTTTCTCAACTTCTGTTGACTTGGCTTACATCCTGCATCAAATTGCATTCTTACCTCCTCCTTCATTTTCAGTAACCTTTCTAGTCTCATCTTTCTCATCTTTCTCCATGCACTTTCGAACTTTCGTATATTTCATTAGAATTGGGACTATGTTGGCTACCCATTCCGGATACTTGACTACCTCGAGAAATCCTGCATCAAATTGCATTCTTACCTCCTCCTTCATTTTCAATAACATTTCTAGTCTCATCTTTCTCAACTTCTGTTGAATTGGCTTACATCCTGATTTGAACGGCAATTTGTGGACCACTATATCTGTATTAAGGCCTGGAATGTCCTAGTATGACCATGCGAATACATCCACATACTCTTGGAGCAAAGCTATCAAGTCTTGCCTACAATTGAGGTTCGAACTTTAACTTCTTTCTTCTCATCTTCACTATCCATTTTAATAACTTTTGTGGTATCTATATGGGACATAATTTGCATTTCCTCTTGTTTTAATAATTCATTAAATCAGGTGGTGGAGTACAATCCTTAACATTCTCATCAGTATTAAATTCGCTTACACAAATAGGTTCGTCAAAGTAAACTTGTGGTTTATTAACGGGATTGTCCTTATATTCATTAACCGAATACTTGGAAAAAGGATACAAAAACAATATAAGCAAGTATATATAAAAAAGAAAAAAAAATGTGAAATGGACAATTTGGCAAATGATTGAAAATGCATTATGTTCATCATTTATTCGAATGATTAAGGGTAAACAAAACCAATACAAGAAAGATCCCTAATGCCTTTGGGAAGGGGCAAAAGGGTGGTTTTTCCAACATTACTTTGAATTAATCTTATATATTATGGGGATCTCATTGGTGCTCCAATTCTTCAACACATAACCTGAAGGGCACAAGCGAACCAACCCGTTATGTTTGTCCTTTTCAAATGCATCTTACTCCAAAACAAACACTGAAAACTTCTCAAAAGCTTTTTCCAACAGCACTAGTGCATTTTCTGAATCAACCTTTCCTAAATCTGGGTACACAAGCCCGGCTGAGCGAAAGATTTCAGTCAATAGGGGAAAAGCCATCGGCTCTTTCTCAATTTCTTGCTCAAACATTCTAGCTAGTCTCATTGCTTTCCTCTTTTCCGCCAGCTTCTTTCTTTCATGCCCATTAGGCTTATACCCAAGGCCATATCTATCTTTTTTCCCTATCACTGTTATTGCTTTTGCCATTCTTTAGAGATATTTTTTCCAATCCTTTGCCTATTCGGCATCCCTTCCCTATAGTTTGCCTTACTCCCAACACAGTGTTCCTTGACAAACGAGGTATTGGGACTTTAGATCCTTCTCCCACGAATATAGCATTTACAAATTCAAAGGATCTGAAGGAACATTCCACTACCTCCTCATTTGCTTCCACGTACGGAGTATCAGTGGATACTGAGGCGATCATCTTTTTTTCTCCTGTTACACTAACCAAGCGTTCTTTGACCATGAATTTAACTTTCTAGAGGAGAGATAATGGAACTGCTCTAGCCGAATGAATCCACGGCCTTCCTAACAAGCAATTATATGACGGGGTTATGTTTATCACTTGAAACTCAATCTCATAGGTACATGGACCAATCAGGATGGGGATCTCTATACTTCCTATCACTACTTCACGACGAGAGCCATCCAAAGCAGTCACCACTGTGTGACTCTTCTTCATGTATGAAATGTCTATCTACAATTTTGACAGAGTGGCCAAAGGCATGATGTTTAATGAGGACCCATTATCCAAAAGCACTTTTTGTAAAATGTGGCCCTTGCACTTGGTGGTAATATAGAGAGCTTTGGTCTATCCTTTTCCATATGGTGGGATCTCATCATTACTAAAAGAGATGAAATTGTTCGCGGTTATTTTCCCCACCAATAGGTCCAACCTCTTGATGAATATGTTATTAGCCATATAGGTTGATTCAATACTTTAAAGAAATAGAAGTTTAGATATAACAAGTAACAATAATGATGAAAGTATGGTTAAGGACTCATTTGCCACCTCTAAACATGAAAATATAGCCAATAATCAGAATTATCTTGCCCTGTCTTTTTTAAAAATAATAATCCTAAAACAACCACAAGCTCAATTGTCTCAATTTTTCCCTACTCTATCTTAGATAAAAAGAACAAGCGCTTTTACCCAATTTCTTTCCATTGAATAACCCAAAACAAACTCTCCAAATTTAGTTTAATGAAAGCATTCAATTTAGAAAGATAGATTATATCAAGAAATAAACACACAAGCTTGGTTTATTTAACTTCAGTCATACTTTATATTGTATCAAACGATAATATCCCATAATCACTGATGAAAATTTGCTATTTATGTTAGAAATCTTGACAATTACGGATCAAAACACTAAATTATCAATCAAATTACTATAATATACATCTAGTTGTGCACCTAGTTAAACAAGTTAGCAATTCTTGACATGCAATCAGTAGAATATAACAAATTCAAAAAAGAGTTGGAAGACATTAAGAAATTTATTAACTAATAATCATGTCTAAGGCTTTGAAATCACCTTTAACCACAAAAAGAATTTAGTTACACATTCTTGATGCGTTCAATAACAGATTCATAAAAAAAATTAAGCAAGAACAAAAAGAAAAGAAAAGAAAAAAAAAGCTTTATTATGGTGGTTGATTGCAAACTTTTCTTTCTCTTAGTCTTTTCCTTATAGTCTCCTACTTATTAGTCTCTTCTTTTAGGCTCTTCCTTGTTTACCCTTGACTGCCAAGGTTTGGGCTCTATTTATAGTGGTTGAAAAAGAATCCTAGGTCTTTGATGGAGACTCAATTAAGAGTTGTAAACCCAAGTGCAGGTTATGTTCAAGTAATAAATTCTCGGGTGTCCGAGGTCGAACCACAGGGAAGCGTATTAGTAAGTATAAGTTTATAAATATATAAGACAAAGAAAGTAAACAAGATATTAGGGAATCAACAACAAAATAAGATAAACAAGATATTAGAGAACAAAATAAACAAAATATAAAAGAAATTAAACAAGATATAAAAAACAATAAGAAAAGATGTTGAGGTTAGAGAATCCACTCTTGGTGTTATGCTAAGATTAATCTTGTTTTATTACACAATTGAAATCCACACATAAAGGAGGTTCCAATCGGAAGGTTTAGCAATTCAGTCCAAATTGTCCAACGTCCATAGCATATGATATTATGTTCATTTGGTGTCCTCAAAACTCATAAAAAGAGTCCAAGCATTCCTTATGCCAAGGTATATGTCTACAACAAATCAAGGTTATGAAACCAAGCATTTACTGTGCCATTTTCATTGTCAATAATGAATCAAGATCTCTACTTTGCAAGTATGATTTTAAACCAAAAGAAAATATTATCTATACTAGTGTTTATAAATGATGATTCATTTTAGCTCATGTTTAAGAGACTAACCTTAGCATTTACCAAAAGCTTCACCTCATCACCTCAACAATATGATTAGCAACACATACTAGATATGAATAAAATGAAAAGAAATGTAAGAAGCATAAGTAAATAAAGAAAAAGAAAACTAGAGAAAGGAAAGAAAAAGAAAACTTAGAGAATTTTATTACAATGGCTAATATCCTACCAATCTACCTTTAATGCTCATCCAAGGCCCTCTATTTATACACATTTTGGAGAGCTAAATGACAAGAGACAAGCTTTATAAATTTCAAAGGTAGGTATAATAGGTGGGTGCATTTTTCTAACAATTTTCGTCATATTGTATGACAATTCTGATCAGCCAGCTTGATGGTCGATTTTGTCAATGTTGGAGGCTCGATCTGATCAAATGGTCTTCTAGAAAAATATACCCCTATCA
Source organism: Fremontodendron californicum (assembly GCA_030761205.1). Lineage (NCBI taxonomy): Eukaryota > Viridiplantae > Streptophyta > Magnoliopsida > Malvales > Malvaceae > Fremontodendron > Fremontodendron californicum. The sequence continues at coordinate 11,772,683 of JAULJL010000037.1, forward strand.
GTTACGGATCCATAGCCGTTGGAATCAGATCATTTGCTCATGTGGATCGGAAGATATGGTCAAAATACCAAAACGGTGCAGAACAGACGTCATTGCACATCAGCCAACTTGATGGTTGATTTCGGTAGGGAAAACGACTCCGTTTCAAGAAGTGTAAAACATGAAAAAGATAGATATGCCTCTTAAATTTGCACTGTCAAGATTTCAGCCTTAATGCTTTGGTGAAACTCCATATATAGCTGATATGGCAAAAGGTGTCGGAACTGGAACTGAATTGGATTTGCCCTTAATTCTTGATTTAACCTAGTAATCTGAAATAACTCAAAGAAACTCATGAAAAACACCAAATTACATAAAAATATAAAAGATCATAAACACAAGTAGACTAAGCAATAATAACTCGTATTTGACACAAAACAATAATAAAACATAACTAAAAACTATATAATTATACGAGTTATCACACCCCCACACTTAGATTGTTGCTAGTCCCTAGCAACGACTCAATAAAAATAAAATAAGAAAATCTAATCTAATCCATTTTCGTAGGAAATCACGGTGGCACTTAGCATGTGACACAAGCTTTTAAACCCCTAGGTGTCCCTAGTGGACGAGTTTAGTCTCGTGAGGGTTTGCTAGAACGATACCCACAAACATTGAAAAACTAAAATATAAGTAAAATACATACACTAAAAATATTTACTCCTAATCCTTTCAATATAAATTAGAGACAATCTTTGAACAAGTCTTATAAACTAATCAATAGCTCAAAGAATTTCACAAAAATTCATGCTTGAATGTAAATAAATGAGTTAAGCCAATATTAACATAACATATTTCAATCAAAATAGTGCATATTCAACTTAATCTCAACTTCTCACTATACTCTCATGATTTTCACTCTTTAAAGTAGTGGTAAAGTGTTTACACTCAATCAATCTCATGAAAACAGTTCTACCATATGCTTGCTTGTCCACCTATTCTCCACTATTTAGATCATACAACTTCATAAATCAAGAGGTCTTTTTTCAAGGTTGTAATGGGGCCAAAGGGTTATAATGTGGTTAAAGAACAAAAGGATAAAGATATCACAAAGGTTCCAAAGAGTTCATAGAGTTTAGAGACATAATAAGATCATACAAATAAATTTCTCAAAACTCTTTACAAGTACATAGTCACATAGGCTAAATATTCATGTTGAGCCTTTGCTTCATTCTAACCAACTTTGTAACATCTTTTTCTTTACTTTAACTAGAAGTTCAAGAGAAGATTTTTTTTTTTAAATATGGGAATGTATTTAACAATGATCCCTTTCTTTTTCTCTTGACTTTTTCTTTTCTTTTCTTCCCCCACACTTATCTTTTGTTTCTAACCCAAATTTTCAACTAAAAATATCCCTTGTTTTTTTGCAATATGTCTCAAAATATATAATCCATCTTTAGAACAAGGGTAAGGATATAAGTATATTTAGGCTAGGTGTAAGTTGTGGTTACCAATAAAACAGCATATTTAATGTAGGCTCAAATTGGCTCACTAGTGGGGATGTTCTCTTAGAACATTAATAATGGATGGCTGTTTGGCTCTGGTTATAATCCTAATGCCTCTATCATATTCATGTTGTCACATGTATCAATATAGTCTCAAACGGTTTAAAGCAAGTTCTAGAGAATCATGTAATCATAAGAGCACTCAAGAAAGAAATTAGATTGATTTGTATAATGCATCAATCATTATAGGCTCAAAAACTCACAAGGATGATTATACAAGTCAGATTAAGTCTAAACATGCTTCTTTCTCAATCAACATATCATATTAACATTGGCTCATAAAAAGGTTGACATCAAGCACAATTCTCATGAAAATCTTCTCACTAATAAATCTGTTTTAGACTTATGCAATTCATATCTCATTATAGTATTGCAAGTAACTAAAACACACTAAAAACACACTAAGTCTAAACATGCTTTTTTTTTTTTTTTTTTTTTTTGAAGAAGAAGATTAAATCAAACTGACAATGTATGTCTCAAGTCTCCCTTACTCAGACCTTGTTCAGAATGAATACTTCTAAATGTCTTAAAACACAACAAATTTTTTTTTTAAATTAGCAAAATATGTCCCTTACCCCCTACTAAAATATGACATTGTCCCCAATGTCAAATTTTAAAGGTAGAATTTATGAGATATTACCTGCAGAGGTTGCTAACCACTTATTATAACTGAGACACAACAAACAAAATGTTAGATAATGTCACAAAGACAAAGTGCAATCCACTCCTTGCTTGTCTATATCTCTTTTTCTTTTTCCGAGCGTTTGCGAAACAACCGTAGCAGGTAAATACTCATAAGCTTGGAGCTTTTTGAGTAAATCTTCAATGGTTGTAGCAGAAATTATGGTTCTCCTTGCCTCTGAAAACATGAATCCATTTTCCACAGCATTATCTAAATATGAAAGCAAATTACTAAAAAAACCATTAATATTAAGCAAACCAATGGGTTTCTTATTTGTGACCAAAGATGACCAAGAAGCCACGCAAGCTATTTCTTCCAATGTACCCAGACCTCGTGGTAAAGCAATGAATGCATCGGCAGAATGGTACATGATTGTTATCCGTTCAGGGATACTCCAGACTTGTATTTCCTTACCCACGGTAGGTCCACAAAAACCTGTGAATAGTTTTGGCACGATTCCTAGAACTGGACTTCCTCCGGCGTGTGCTGCTGTAGCGACTGCTCCCATTAAACCCGTACTACTGCCTCCATAAATCAACTGGATCTTTTGTTGGGCAAGTATTACTCCAACTCTTATGGCTTCATCAGCGAATATGTTATTTTTCCCTGGATAAGCACCTCCAAAGACACAAATTTTTTTAATGCGCTGGGACGAAGTACTTTCCATTTTTTTTTCGAGTGCATCTTCCTCTGGTTTTACGTCCAGAAACGGCTTAAACGCCTTCTATGAGTCGAGGATATGCTTCCCATCCAGTTTTCTTACAAGCTGGCAAACAGGGTCTTTTAACATCAGATTCCCAAGATGTTGCCATTCCCTTTGGAATTGCGACCATAAATCAAGAATTTCTCTTTGTACGTCTCCACTAGGATGCGTCTCAAGAGAAAGTTGGATATTACCCAAATTCTCCTTACTCAGTCCATCCTTAATGAATTCAATTTTATCATCTCGATTAGAGGATGGAATCCCAATAGAACGACATTTACCGTTACACGTCCATCGTGCAAATTTGTGGCAATTTGAACTCATGCGCTTTGCTCGTCGCTTCTTTGCAAAAGTGCTTCTACCTGTACCTGGTAAATGCAAAACAGGAAGATATTCATCTTCACGTACCTTGGCTTCAATTATCCAACGTATGTCTTCAGGAATCCCTTTGTGCATAAGCATTCTTAATCTTTCAAATCGAACTTGGTAAAGCTTCAGTAAAATATTTCGAGGAAAATAAGGAAATCGTTTCTGCAATCTTGTGAGAATATCATCCATCCTGAAAAAAAAGAAATATAAAATGAAAGAGAAATTGAAAGAGAAATTTATATACAATATCAGTTTTGTGGGTAGCTGATGGAACCAACTTAAATAATCACGGAGTACTGTTATCCGCCATTTAACCGGGGTTAAAAAAAATGTATTATTATTATTATTATTATTTTTTTTTGGAAATTAGTAAAAATTAAATTTACATCTAGTTATTTTCAAAACAAGGATCAGAAAGAAAAACAACCTCTTCTTGAGTAACATGATTTTCCAAAAAGAGTTTGAGTCTTTGTCCATTTACCTTGAATACGTTACCATTTTTAGGATTCTCAATGTCAACTGCTCCATAATGATACACATGCTTAACCACAAATGGGCCAGTCCATCTTGATCTCAACTTACCAGGAAATATGTGAAGTCTAGCATTATAAAGTAGAACTTTTTGCCCAACATCAAATGTTTTTCTTGAAATTAACTTGTCATGAAAGGCTTTAGTTCTTTCTTTATGAATTTTAGAATTCTCATATGCATCATTTCTGAGTTCCTCAAACTTTTGTTTCCAACAATGCTTAACCTGAAAAGAATTTAACAAAGAATGAGTGTGTGAAATTTCTGAAGCATTATCAAAATCACATTCAATTAAATAAGCTTCTAAAGGATCATGGAATGTGGTAGTGGTGAGATGTTCATGAACAAGTTCTTCAATGAAATCCACTTCATGTACTTCTGAATCATCACCAGGTTGCTTGCAAATGTTGAACACATTTAATTCTAAAGTCATATTTCCCAAAGAAATGTTCAAAATACCATTCCTACAATTTATCAGAGCATTAGAAGTTGCAAGAAATGGACGGCCTAATATAACAGGAATTTGAACATTTGGATTTGAAACAGGATGTGTGTCCAAAACAATAAAATCAACAGGGAAGTAAAAATTTTCAATTTGAACCAAAACATCTTCAACTATCCCTCGAGGAATTTTTACAGAACGATCAGCTAGTTGAAGTGTAACAAATGTTTTCTTGAGTTCACCTAAACCTAACTGTTGATAAACAGAAAAGGCAAAAGATTAACACTAGCACCAAGATCAAGCAATGCACGTTTTATTCTAGTGTTTCCAATGATGCATGAGATTGTTGGACATCCAGGATCTTTGAATTTTGGTGGAGTAAGGTGCTGAATGATTGAGCTCACACTTTTCGTCAGAAATGCTTTCTTTTGTACATTATGTTTCCTTTTAACTTTGCACATGTCCTTCAAAAATTTAGCATAAGATGGAACTTGTTTGATTGCATCCAATAAAGGAATGTTAATCTTAACTTGTTTGAAAAGTTCATAAATTTCTGCATTTTGATTCAAATTCTTTATTGTTTGCAACCTTTGAGGAAAAGGAGTAGGATGCATACCTTTTTCTTTGTCCAAATTTTCAAGAAGTTCAGACTTACCATCATCCTTACCATTACTTTTCGGAGGGGAATGAGGATCTTGGTCTTTTGATGGAATCTTTTTGTCAATTGCCTTTCCACTTTGAAGAGTTGTGATAGAACTGGCATTTTCCTGTTGAGTTTCATTGGAGCAAGAAACAAGACATTGAGTAGAAGGGTTAGGCTGAGGTTGAGCAGGAAACTTACCTTTTTCTTGAGTGCGTAATGAAGCTGTCAATGTGGACAAGGTGTTTTTGATCTCATTGATGTCCTGTGAAGTTTGGTTATTCACATTTGCTTGTGTTTGCATGAATGCTTGCAATGTCTCTTCCAAGGTTTGTACACGTGAAGGTTGATAGGAAAAAGTGTTGCCCGGCTTTTGAGATTGTGGTACCTGAACATGATTATTATTCTGCCAACTGAAGTTGGGATGATTTCTCCATTCAGGGTTATACGTTTCAGAGTAAGGAGAAGGAAAAGGCTTTTTAAATGTGTTTATGGAATTTACTTGATCATGCAACGCTTCTTTAAGAATGGGAATGTTTGGACATTCAGAAGTGGAGTGTCCCATGATTTCACAAATTCCACAACTTTCTTCATTTTTAACCGTTTTGACTTCTTTTACTTCTCTAAGTTCCATGGCTTCAATCTTTCTAGCCAAATTAGCTACTTTAGCTTTTATCTCATCTTCTTGACTAAAATGATATTTACCTCTGTTAGAAACAAGATTAGATCTATTGAAACTTTCAGAGGAATTATCTGTGTGCCAGGCTTGAGAGTTATCTGCGAAATGGTCTAGGTAGTCAAAGGCTTCTTCAGGTTCTTTTTCTAGAAACTCACCGTTACACATTGTTTCAACAAATTGTTTAGTTTCGGGAGTTAAACTTTCATAAAAGAAACTAATAAGACGCCATTTTTCAAAACCATGATGTGGACAAGAACTTAACAAATCTTTAAAACGCTCCCAGCACTGAAAAAATGCTTCATTTTGATTTTGATTGAAATTTTGAATCTGTCTTTTCAAAGCAGTAGTTTTATGTGCTGGGAAAAATTTCTTTAGAAACTCAGTTTGTAATTCTTGCCATGTGCCAATTGACCTTGGTTTTAAATTATGAAGCCAAATTTTTTCTTTATCTTTTAAAGAAAAAGGAAATAATTTTAGCTTGACAATCTCATTTGTACATTGTTGGTCATTAAAGGTGACACATACATCTTCGAAGTCTTTTAGAAACGAGTAAGCACTTTCCGATTCTAACCCATGGAAATTTGGAAGCAAAGCTATCATACCTGGTTTAAAACGAAAGTTGTTTGCATTGAGAGGAAAAATAAAACAAGAGGGTGATGAGCTTCGAGTTGGTTGCAAGTAGTCACGCATGGTGCGTACTTGTCTGTTCTCATCTTCAGCATGAACACTTTCATTGTCAGCCATGGTAGGAGTTGTATTAGAAAGATTACCTGAAAAAGTTTCACAATAAAATCTAACTAAACGACGAGATCTAAAATCACGTTGCCAAACAAGCATAAAACAAAGTTAATATAGAAAATTAGGCGGTATAACCAGCCAATAAAAATAAAACAAAGTTAATATACAATATAAATATAAATATATAGAAAATTAGGCGGTATAACCAGCCAATAAAAATAAATATACTTATAAACTTATATACTTAGTATTGCCTCCCCGGCAACGGCGCCAAAAACTTGATGGAAACTCAATTAAGAGTTGTAAACCCAAGTGCAGGTTATGTTCAAGTAATAAATTCTCGGGTGTCCGAGGTCGAACCACAGGGAAGCGTATTAGTAAGTATAAGTTTATAAATATATAAGACAAAGAAAGTAAACAAGATATTAGGGAATCAACAACAAAATAAGATAAACAAGATATTAGAGAACAAAATAAACAAAATATAAAAGAAATTAAACAAGATATAAAAAACAATAAGAAAAGATGTTGAGGTTAGAGAATCCACTCTTGGTGTTATGCTAAGATTAATCTTGTTTTATTACACAATTGAAATCCACACATAAAGGAGGTTCCAATCGGAAGGTTTAGCAATTCAGTCCAAATTGTCCAACGTCCATAGCATATGATATTATGTTCATTTGGTGTCCTCAAAACTCATAAAAAGAGTCCAAGCATTCCTTATGCCAAGGTATATGTCTACAACAAATCAAGGTTATGAAACCAAGCATTTACTGTGCCATTTTCATTGTCAATAATGAATCAAGATCTCTACTTTGCAAGTATGATTTTAAACCAAAAGAAAATATTATCTATACTAGTGTTTATAAATGATGATTCATTTTAGCTCATGTTTAAGAGACTAACCTTAGCATTTACCAAAAGCTTCACCTCATCACCTCAACAATATGATTAGCAACACATACTAGATATGAATAAAATGAAAAGAAATGTAAGAAGCATAAGTAAATAAAGAAAAAGAAAACTAGAGAAAGGAAAGAAAAAGAAAACTTAGAGAATTTTATTACAATGGCTAATATCCTACCAATCTACCTTTAATGCTCATCCAAGGCCCTCTATTTATACACATTTTGAAGAGCTAAATGACAAGAGACAAGCTTTATAAATTTCAAATTTAGGTATAATAGGTGGGTGCATTTTTCTAACAATTTTCGTCATATTGTATGACAATTCTGATCAGCCAGCTTGATGGTCGATTTTGTCAATGTTGGAGGCTCGATCTGATCAAATGGTCTTCTAGAAAAATATACCCCTATCAGTTACGGATCCATAGCCGTTGGAATCAGATCATTTGCTCATGTGGATCGGAAGATATGGTCAAAATACCAAAACGGTGCAGAACAGACGTCATTGCACATCAGCCAACTTGATGGTTGATTTCGGTAGGGAAAACGACTCCGTTTCAAGAAGTGTAAAACATGAAAAAGATAGATATGCCTCTTAACTTTGCACTTTCAAAATTTCAGCCTTAATGCTTTGGTGAAACTCCAGATATAGCTGATATGGCAAAAGGTCTCGGAATTGGAACTGAATTGGATTTGCCCTTAATTCTTGATTTAACCTAGTAATCTGAAATCACTCAAAGAAACTCATGAAAAACACCAAATTACAAAAAAATATAAAAGATCATAAACACAAGTAGACTAAGCAATAATAACTCGTATTTGACACAAAACAATAATAAAACATAACTAAAAACTATATAATTATACGAGTTATCAGTATTCTTAAAGATAACAACTCCAAATAGCACTAGGAAAGACTAAAGAAGAATCCTAGTCAAAGTAGGATTTCTTACAATCCATTTTCTCAACAGATTTGGATGACTAAATCTTATCTTTTATGGGCAAGTAATATACGGGCGGAAAGGTCTAAGATTCAGCTTCAAAATTCAAAAAGGAAGTTTCATTGAATAAGGATTCTAAAATCACTTTTTTCTAATAACAAGATCCAGAGGTCAAATCTGTTTGTTTCTTGAACTGCAAGAATCAAGCTTTGTACCCAAGAATTTGATCTTTTTAACTCCAATATCCTCTTCCATCTTGTGGTTGTGATTTATAAACTCTTTAACACCCTCACTAGCATATTTTTGCTTTATTCTCTTAAATAAATTCGAAATTAAAAAAAATAAAATAAGTAACCAAATAAAGATAGAAAACATAACGAAAACTAAGGATAAAAAAGGTATAAAATGTGTAATTTATGAACCTATCATTTAAGTTTTTTTTTTTCATTTTTTTTTTCAATATGGGAATGTATTTGACAATATTCCCTTTCTTTTTCTCTTGACTTTTGCCTTTCTCTCTCTTTCTCCCCCTCCCCCTCACACTTATTTCTTGTTTCCTACTTAAATTTTCAATAAATATCCATTTGATAAGTGCTTAAATTCATACATTTTCATATATAAATTCCATATATTTTGTGCCTAGTTCCTTGAAATCCTTGATAGTTTACTATGGTTATGTGTTTTTTAGGTGTTTTGGAAGATAAGGATGGCTATGGAGTTGAAAAGAATGAATTTGGAAAATAAATGAAGCTTCAAGCACAAATGAAAGCTTCAAGGAGACACTAAGTGGCTAAACCTAACCTAAACCTTCTGATAACTCGTATAATTATATAGTTTTTAGTTATGTTTTATTATTGTTTTGTGTCAAATACGAGTTATTATTGTTTAGTCTAATTGTGTTTATGATCTTTTATATTTTTATGTAATTTGGTGTTTTTCACAAGTTTCTTTGAGTGATTTCAGATTACTAGAATTAAGGGCAAATCCAGTTCAGTTCCAGTTCCGACAGCTTTTGCCATATCAGCTATATCTCGAGTTTCACTGAAGCAATAAGGCTGAAATTTTAACCGTGCAAAGTTAAGAGGCATATCTATCTTTTTCATGTTTTACACTTCTTGAAACGGAGTCTTTTTGCCTAGCGAAATCAACCATCAAGTTGGCTGATGTGCAATGACGTCTGTCCTGAGCAGTTTTCGCATTTTTACCATATCGTCCGATACACATCAGCAAATGAGCTGATTCCAACGGCTATGGATCAATAACTGATAGGGAAACATTTGTCTAGAAGACCATGTGATCAGATAAAGCCTCCAATATTGAAGAAATCGACCATCAAGTTGGCTGATGTGCAATGACGTCTGTGCTGACATGTTTTCGTATTTTGCCCATATCTGCTTATCCAAATCAGCAAATGAGCTGATTCCAACGGCTATGGATCCGTAACTGATAGGGGAACCTTTTTCTAGAAGACCATGTGATCAGATCAGGCCTCCAACATTGACGAAATCGACCATCAAGTTGGCTGATCAAAATTGTCATACAATATGACGAAAATTGTTAGAAAAATTCACCCACCTATTATACCTACCTTTGAAATTTGTAAAGCTTGTCTCTTGTCATTTAGCCTTCCAAAATGTGTATAAATAGAGGGCCTTGGATGATTGTAGAGGATCATATTGTAGATAGGTAGGATATTAGCCATTTTAATAAAATTCTCTAAGTTTTCTTTTTCTTTCTTTTCTCTAGTTTTCTTTTTCTTTAGAGAGAGCAAGAGGTTGGATAATTAATATTCTTCCTCTTCTTCTTTCTTTCTTTTATTTTCTTCTTAGATTTTCTTTAATTTTATGTTTATGTTTATAATGCCTATGCTAGGCTAAACTTCTATTTGGTTAAGAGTGATTTCAAAGCCCTAGACATGTTTTGTGATTGATTTTTAGATTCTATCTATCATTAATTTTCTATCAAAGTTGCTTATGTTCTTCTACAAGAATTGTTCACGATGTTGTCTTGATTTATTTAGGTGTACAACTAGATAGATCTTGATAATTATCTATTGCTAGTTTAGGAGTCTTGATCCGTGTAATTGTCTTGATTTCCTATTCATAAGTGGCAATTTGTGATTAATGATTATGGTCAAGTTTTCAATAATTGCAAAGTGGAACATAACCTAAGTTGAACAATCCGAGCTTATGTGTTTGTTGCTTAGATCAACCTATCTTTCTCATCATAAAGCTGCCATTAAATTGAATTTAGAGAGCTTATTCTAGGTTGTTTAATGGTTAGAGATTAAATAGAGAGCTTGTTCTATTTAACGACAAACTAAGGAAAGATTGGGATAACAGAGCTTGTTGTTATCTACGGTTGTTAACTTTGATAGTTGGTTGATATTGATAGATCTGAAATTGATTCTTAATGATGTCTAGTGGTGGAGAATGAAACCTTAACCATATTTTTCATATTTGATTATTCTTAGTATATTTATTTTTATTGGCTGGTTATACCGCCTAATTTGTATATTAACTTTGTTTTATTTTTATTGGCTGGTTATACCGCCTAATTTAGTATATATATTTTTATTGGCTGGTTATACCGCCTTGCATCTTATTCTTATTATTTACTTTAGTTTAAATCTGGCTTCAAACACCCCTTTTCTTTTATTGTTCTTGAATTTAAGTTTTAAACTATTAACTTATAAACTAAAACCCAATCCCTGAGGACTCGACCCTTGCTAACTACTATACTTACAATTGATCTTTTTAGTGCAAGGTTAAATAAGATACACTCTTTTGGGTGCATCAAATTTTTGGCGCCGTTGCCGGGGATTGTTTTCTTTAGTTTATTTGTTACTTGGTTTATTCTTATTTTCAGTTCTAATTAGTTTTATTTTCTTGTACATACAAGTTTTTCTTTTCAAATTTAAAAAAAAAAAAAAAAAAAAACACAATGGAATTGAGCAATCTAACACTTGAAGAGTTGGTGGCATACATGAACATGGAGAATCAACAAGCCAATCTCACCTACCCAGTTCAACAATTGGCCATGGGAGGATGTCAAGGCCATCAAGTGTTCCAAGACCAACAGTATGATCATTACTCAAACACTTACCATGAGGGATGGTGGGATCATACTAATTATGGCTACTCAGAAAATTACCGAGAAGTAGATCCTTATGCCAATTACACTCATCCATCTAGATTTAATCAATCATGGTCTCAAGAACCAGATCTTTTTCAGCCACTACATATGACTCAAAACTCAGGTACTTCTTTAGAAGATCTTGTCGATTCTCTGGTTACTAATACTTTGCAATTTCAACAGGAAACAAGGGCAAGTATCCAGAGTTTGGAAAGGCAAATGAGCCTATTGGCTAGTAGTATGGTGGTATGGGTAGCACAAAGATCTGAAGAACTCTCTGCCCAAACAATGATTAACCCAAAGGAGAATACTACTATTGTGACCTTGAGGAATGAGGAACAAGATGAGGATGAGACAGAATTAGAGATGGATTCTATTCTTGAGGATAATGAAGCCACAAATACAAATAAGAGTATTTCGGCACCTGAGGTAACGTTTGAGATTCCAATTTTTACTAATGTTTCTTCTCCACCTTTTCCAAGTAGATTCGCAAAGTTCAAGGAGGATGAACATGAACAAGACACGCTGGAAACCTTAAACGGTTTGTTTGTGGATGTCATTCAACAAGTACCAAAATATGCTCCATTCCTCGATGAGATATGCACCACAAAGGATGATGGAATAATACTTGTAATGGAGAATGCATCCACTGTTGTGCAAAGAAAGCTTCCTCTCAAACGCATAAATTTGGAAAATTTCATGTATGAGCCTGACAAGCCTAAAAAGCCAAGAAGGGGTGTTGGTTAGGTTCAAAACACTAACTCAAGTGTTAATTGGGAAGGCAACCCAATTAAAGAAGAAATTGCCAACCTTCCATATTCAGATTTGCTTTCTCTTTCTCTTTCTCTTTCTTTTCCTTTTTCTTTTATTATTTTTATTTTTATTGTTTTTATTTTTATTTTTTATGTTTACTTGTTAATTTTTGTTTAGTATTTTAGGATTATTTAGGTTGCATGAGTTTGTTTTGTTTTGAGTCTTAGTTGTTCCTATTCTTATGTTATTAGTTCTTTTCTCTTACACATGATTCTTTCATTTGGGTTAATAGACTTACATTGAGGACAATGTAAGAATTAAGTGTGGGGGGAATGATTTAGGATTTCTTTTATTTTTGTCTACTATTTTTTTTATGAGTCTTTATTATTATTATTTTTAGTGTGTTTTAGTTCCTTTTTAATACAATGATGAGATATGAATTGCATAAGTCTAAAACAGATTTATTAGTGAGAAGATTTTCATGAGAATTGAACTTGATATCAATCTTTTTATGAGCCAATGTTAATATGATATGTTGATTGAGAAAGAAGCATGTTTAGACTTAATCTGACTTGTATAATCATCCTTGTGAGTTTTTGAGCCTATAATGATTGATGCATTATACAAATCAATCTAATTTCTTTCTTGAGTGCTCTTATGATTACATGATTCTCTAGAACTTGCTTTAAACCATTTGAGACTATATTGATACATGTAACAACATGAATATGATAGAGGCATTAGGACTTTTTAACTAGGGCCAAACAGCCATCCCTTATTGATGTTCCAAGAGAACATCCCTTTAGTGAACCAATTTGAGCCTACATTGAATAAGCTATTTATTTGGTAACCACATCTTACACCTAGCCTAAACACATTTATATCTTTACCCTTGTTCTAAAGATGGACTAGAATGTTTGAGACATATTGCAAAAACAAGGGATATTTTTTGAAAATTTGAGTTAGAACAAAAGATAAGTGTGGGGGAGGAGAAAGGCAAAAGTCAAGAGAAAAATAGAGGGAATATTGCCAAATACATTCCCATGTGAAAAAAATTTTTTTTTTTGAATAATCTCTTGAACTTCTAGTTAAAGAAAAGAAAAAGATGTTCGAAAGTTGGTTAGAATGAAGTAAAGGCTCAACATGAAATATTCAGCCTAGGTGACTATGTACTTGTAAAGAGTTTTGAGAAGTTTCTTTGTATAATCTTTTTATGTCTCTAAACTTTATGAACTCTTTGGAACCTTTGTGATATCTTTATCCTTTTGTTCTTCAACCACATTACAAACCCCTTGGCCTCATTACAACCTTGATTAAAGACCTCTTGATTTATGAAGTTGCATGATCTTTTAGTGGAGAATAGGTGGACAAGCAAGCATATGGTAGAAGTGTTTTCATGAGATTGATTGAGTATAAACACTTTACCACTACTTTAAAGAGTGAAAATCAAGAGAGTATCCCATGTGAGAAGTTGAGATTAAATTTGAACATGCACTATTTTGATTGAGATATGTTATGCTAATATTGGCTTAACTCAAACAATTTACATTCAAGCATGATTTTTTGTGAAATTTTTTAAGCTATTGATTAGTTTATAAGACTTGTTCAAATATTGTCTCTAATTTGTATTGAAAGGATTAGGAGTAAATATTTTTAGTATATGTAGTTTATTTATATGAAGTTTATTTATATTTTAATTTTTCAATGTTTGTGGGTATCGTTCTAGTAAACCCTCACGAGACTAAACTCGTCCACTAGGGACACCTAGGGGTTTAAAGGCTTGTGTCACATGCTAAGTGCCACCGTGATTTCCTACGAAAGTGGATTAGATTAGATTTTCTTATTTTATTTTTATTGAGTCGTTGCTAGGGACTAGCAACAATCTAAGTGTGGGGGTGTGATAACTCGTATAATTATATAGTTTTTAGTTATGTTTTATTATTGTTTTGTGTCAAATACGAGTTATTATTGTTTAGTCTAATTGTGTTTATGATCTTTTATATTTTTATGTAATTTGGTGTTTTTCACAAGTTTCTTTGAGTGATTTCAGATTACTAGAATTAAGGGCAAATCCAGTTCAGTTCCAGTTCCGACAGCTTTTGCCATATCAGCTATATCTCGAGTTTCACTGAAGCAATAAGGCTGAAATTTTAACCGTGCAAAGTTAAGAGGCATATCTATCTTTTTCATGTTTTACACTTCTTGAAACGGAGTCTTTTTGCCTAGCGAAATCAACCATCAAGTTGGCTGATGTGCAATGACGTCTGTCCTGAGCAGTTTTCGCATTTTTACCATATCGTCCGATACACATCAGCAAATGAGCTGATTCCAACGGCTATGGATCAATAACTGATAGGGAAACATTTGTCTAGAAGACCATGTGATCAGATAAAGCCTCCAATATTGAAGAAATCGACCATCAAGTTGGCTGATGTGCAATGACGTCTGTGCTGACATGTTTTCGTATTTTGCCCATATCTGCTTATCCAAATCAGCAAATGAGCTGATTCCAACGGCTATGGATCCGTAACTGATAGGGGAACCTTTTTCTAGAAGACCATGTGATCAGATCAGGCCTCCAACATTGACGAAATCGACCATCAAGTTGGCTGATCAAAATTGTCATACAATATGACGAAAATTGTTAGAAAAATTCACCCACCTATTATACCTACCTTTGAAATTTGTAAAGCTTGTCTCTTGTCATTTAGCCTTCCAAAATGTGTATAAATAGAGGGCCTTGGATGATTGTAGAGGATCATATTGTAGATAGGTAGGATATTAGCCATTTTAATAAAATTCTCTAAGTTTTCTTTTTCTTTCTTTTCTCTAGTTTTCTTTTTCTTTAGAGAGAGCAAGAGGTTGGATAATTAATATTCTTCCTCTTCTTCTTTCTTTCTTTTATTTTCTTCTTAGATTTTCTTTAATTTTATGTTTATGTTTATAATGCCTATGCTAGGCTAAACTTCTATTTGGTTAAGAGTGATTTCAAAGCCCTAGACATGTTTTGTGATTGATTTTTAGATTCTATCTATCATTAATTTTCTATCAAAGTTGCTTATGTTCTTCTACAAGAATTGTTCACGATGTTGTCTTGATTTATTTAGGTGTACAACTAGATAGATCTTGATAATTATCTATTGCTAGTTTAGGAGTCTTGATCCGTGTAATTGTCTTGATTTCCTATTCATAAGTGGCAATTTGTGATTAATGATTATGGTCAAGTTTTCAATAATTGCAAAGTGGAACATAACCTAAGTTGAACAATCCGAGCTTATGTGTTTGTTGCTTAGATCAACCTATCTTTCTCATCATAAAGCTGCCATTAAATTGAATTTAGAGAGCTTATTCTAGGTTGTTTAATGGTTAGAGATTAAATAGAGAGCTTGTTCTATTTAACGACAAACTAAGGAAAGATTGGGATAACAGAGCTTGTTGTTATCTACGGTTGTTAACTTTGATAGTTGGTTGATATTGATAGATCTGAAATTGATTCTTAATGATGTCTAGTGGTGGAGAATGAAACCTTAACCATATTTTTCATATTTGATTATTCTTAGTATATTTATTTTTATTGGCTGGTTATACCGCCTAATTTGTATATTAACTTTGTTTTATTTTTATTGGCTGGTTATACCGCCTAATTTAGTATATATATTTTTATTGGCTGGTTATACCGCCTTGCATCTTATTCTTATTATTTACTTTAGTTTAAATCTGGCTTCAAACACCCCTTTTCTTTTATTGTTCTTGAATTTAAGTTTTAAACTATTAACTTATAAACTAAAACCCAATCCCTGAGGACTCGACCCTTGCTAACTACTATACTTACAATTGATCTTTTTAGTGCAAGGTTAAATAAGATACACTCTTTTGGGTGCATCAAATTTTTGGCGCCGTTGCCGGGGATTGTTTTCTTTAGTTTATTTGTTACTTGGTTTATTCTTATTTTCAGTTCTAATTAGTTTTATTTTCTTGTACATACAAGTTTTTCTTTTCAAATTTAAAAAAAAAAAAAAAAAAAAACACAATGGAATTGAGCAATCTAACACTTGAAGAGTTGGTGGCATACATGAACATGGAGAATCAACAAGCCAATCTCACCTACCCAGTTCAACAATTGGCCATGGGAGGATGTCAAGGCCATCAAGTGTTCCAAGACCAACAGTATGATCATTACTCAAACACTTACCATGAGGGATGGTGGGATCATACTAATTATGGCTACTCAGAAAATTACCGAGAAGTAGATCCTTATGCCAATTACACTCATCCATCTAGATTTAATCAATCATGGTCTCAAGAACCAGATCTTTTTCAGCCACTACATATGACTCAAAACTCAGGTACTTCTTTAGAAGATCTTGTCGATTCTCTGGTTACTAATACTTTGCAATTTCAACAGGAAACAAGGGCAAGTATCCAGAGTTTGGAAAGGCAAATGAGCCTATTGGCTAGTAGTATGGTGGTATGGGTAGCACAAAGATCTGAAGAACTCTCTGCCCAAACAATGATTAACCCAAAGGAGAATACTACTATTGTGACCTTGAGGAATGAGGAACAAGATGAGGATGAGACAGAATTAGAGATGGATTCTATTCTTGAGGATAATGAAGCCACAAATACAAATAAGAGTATTTCGGCACCTGAGGTAACGTTTGAGATTCCAATTTTTACTAATGTTTCTTCTCCACCTTTTCCAAGTAGATTCGCAAAGTTCAAGGAGGATGAACATGAACAAGACACGCTGGAAACCTTAAACGGTTTGTTTGTGGATGTCATTCAACAAGTACCAAAATATGCTCCATTCCTCGATGAGATATGCACCACAAAGGATGATGGAATAATACTTGTAATGGAGAATGCATCCACTGTTGTGCAAAGAAAGCTTCCTCTCAAACGCATAAATTTGGAAAATTTCATGTATGAGCCTGACAAGCCTAAAAAGCCAAGAAGGGGTGTTGGTTAGGTTCAAAACACTAACTCAAGTGTTAATTGGGAAGGCAACCCAATTAAAGAAGAAATTGCCAACCTTCCATATTCAGATTTGCTTTCTCTTTCTCTTTCTCTTTCTTTTCCTTTTTCTTTTATTATTTTTATTTTTATTGTTTTTATTTTTATTTTTTATGTTTACTTGTTAATTTTTGTTTAGTATTTTAGGATTATTTAGGTTGCATGAGTTTGTTTTGTTTTGAGTCTTAGTTGTTCCTATTCTTATGTTATTAGTTCTTTTCTCTTACACATGATTCTTTCATTTGGGTTAATAGACTTACATTGAGGACAATGTAAGAATTAAGTGTGGGGGGAATGATTTAGGATTTCTTTTATTTTTGTCTACTATTTTTTTTATGAGTCTTTATTATTATTATTTTTAGTGTGTTTTAGTTCCTTTTTAATACAATGATGAGATATGAATTGCATAAGTCTAAAACAGATTTATTAGTGAGAAGATTTTCATGAGAATTGAACTTGATATCAATCTTTTTATGAGCCAATGTTAATATGATATGTTGATTGAGAAAGAAGCATGTTTAGACTTAATCTGACTTGTATAATCATCCTTGTGAGTTTTTGAGCCTATAATGATTGATGCATTATACAAATCAATCTAATTTCTTTCTTGAGTGCTCTTATGATTACATGATTCTCTAGAACTTGCTTTAAACCATTTGAGACTATATTGATACATGTAACAACATGAATATGATAGAGGCATTAGGACTTTTTAACTAGGGCCAAACAGCCATCCCTTATTGATGTTCCAAGAGAACATCCCTTTAGTGAACCAATTTGAGCCTACATTGAATAAGCTATTTATTTGGTAACCACATCTTACACCTAGCCTAAACACATTTATATCTTTACCCTTGTTCTAAAGATGGACTAGAATGTTTGAGACATATTGCAAAAACAAGGGATATTTTTTGAAAATTTGAGTTAGAACAAAAGATAAGTGTGGGGGAGGAGAAAGGCAAAAGTCAAGAGAAAAATAGAGGGAATATTGCCAAATACATTCCCATGTGAAAAAATTTTTTTTTTTTGAATAATCTCTTGAACTTCTAGTTAAAGAAAAGAAAAAGATGTTCGAAAGTTGGTTAGAATGAAGTAAAGGCTCAACATGAAATATTCAGCCTAGGTGACTATGTACTTGTAAAGAGTTTTGAGAAGTTTCTTTGTATAATCTTTTTATGTCTCTAAACTTTATGAACTCTTTGGAACCTTTGTGATATCTTTATCCTTTTGTTCTTCAACCACATTACAAACCCCTTGGCCTCATTACAACCTTGATTAAAGACCTCTTGATTTATGAAGTTGCATGATCTTTTAGTGGAGAATAGGTGGACAAGCAAGCATATGGTAGAAGTGTTTTCATGAGATTGATTGAGTATAAACACTTTACCACTACTTTAAAGAGTGAAAATCAAGAGAGTATCCCATGTGAGAAGTTGAGATTAAATTTGAACATGCACTATTTTGATTGAGATATGTTATGCTAATATTGGCTTAACTCAAACAATTTACATTCAAGCATGATTTTTTGTGAAATTTTTTAAGCTATTGATTAGTTTATAAGACTTGTTCAAATATTGTCTCTAATTTGTATTGAAAGGATTAGGAGTAAATATTTTTAGTATATGTAGTTTATTTATATGAAGTTTATTTATATTTTAATTTTTCAATGTTTGTGGGTATCGTTCTAGTAAACCCTCACGAGACTAAACTCGTCCACTAGGGACACCTAGGGGTTTAAAGGCTTGTGTCACATGCTAAGTGCCACCGTGATTTCCTACGAAAGTGGATTAGATTAGATTTTCTTATTTTATTTTTATTGAGTCGTTGCTAGGGACTAGCAACAATCTAAGTGTGGGGGTGTGATAACTCGTATAATTATATAGTTTTTAGTTATGTTTTATTATTGTTTTGTGTCAAATACGAGTTATTATTGTTTAGTCTAATTGTGTTTATGATCTTTTATATTTTTATGTAATTTGGTGTTTTTCACAAGTTTCTTTGAGTGATTTCAGATTACTAGAATTAAGGGCAAATCCAGTTCAGTTCCAGTTCCGACAGCTTTTGCCATATCAGCTATATCTCGAGTTTCACTGAAGCAATAAGGCTGAAATTTTAACCGTGCAAAGTTAAGAGGCATATCTATCTTTTTCATGTTTTACACTTCTTGAAACGGAGTCGTTTTGCCTAGCGAAATCAACCATCAAGTTGGCTGATGTGCAATGACGTCTGTCCTGAGCAGTTTTCGTATTTTTACCATATCGTCCGATACACATCAGCAAATGAGCTGATTCCAACGGCTATGGATCAATAAATGATAGGGAAACATTTGTCTAGAAGACCATGTGATCAGATAAAGCCTCCAATATTGAAGAAATCGACCATCAAGTTGGCTGATGTGCAATGACGTCTGTGCTGACATGTTTTCGTATTTTGCCCATATCTGCTTATCCAAATCAGCAAATGAGCTGATTCCAACGGCTATGGATCCGTAACTGATAGGGGAACCTTTTTCTAGAAGACCATGTGATCAGATCAGGCCTCCAACATTGACGAAATCGACCATCAAGTTGGCTGATCAAAATTGTCATACAATATGACGAAAATTGTTAGAAAAATTCACCCACCTATTATACCTACCTTTGAAATTTGTAAAGCTTGTCTCTTGTCATTTAGCCTTCCAAAATGTGTATAAATAGAGGGCCTTGGATGATTGTAGAGGATCATATTGTAGATAGGTAGGATATTAGCCATTTTAATAAAATTCTCTAAGTTTTCTTTTTCTTTCTTTTCTCTAGTTTTCTTTTTCTTTAGAGAGAGCAAGAGGTTGGATAATTAATATTCTTCCTCTTCTTCTTTCTTTCTTTTATTTTCTTCTTAGATTTTCTTTAATTTTATGTTTATGTTTATAATGCCTATGCTAGGCTAAACTTCTATTTGGTTAAGAGTGATTTCAAAGCCCTAGACATGTTTTGTGATTGATTTTTAGATTCTATCTATCATTAATTTTCTATCAAAGTTGCTTATGTTCTTCTACAAGAATTGTTCACGATGTTGTCCTGATTTATTTAGGTGTACAACTAGATAGATCTTGATAATTATCTATTGCTAGTTTAGGAGTCTTGATCCGTGTAATTGTCTTGATTTCCTATTCATAAGTGGCAATTTGTGATTAATGATTATGGTCAAGTTTTCAATAATTGCAAAGTGGAACATAACCTAAGTTGAACAATCCGAGCTTATGTGTTTGTTGCTTAGATCAACCTATCTTTCTCATCATAAAGCTGCCATTAAATTGAATTTAGAGAGCTTATTCTAGGTTGTTTAATGGTTAGAGATTAAATAGAGAGCTTGTTCTATTTAACGACAAACTAAGGAAAGATTGGGATAACAGAGCTTGTTGTTATCTACGGTTGTTAACTTTGATAGTTGGTTGATATTGATAGATCTGAAATTGATTCTTAATGATGTCTAGTGGTGGAGAATGAAACCTTAACCATATTTTTCATATTTGATTATTCTTAGTATATTTATTTTTATTGGCTGGTTATACCGCCTAATTTGTATATTAACTTTGTTTTATTTTTATTGGCTGGTTATACCGCCTAATTTAGTATATATATTTTTATTGGCTGGTTATACCGCCTTGCATCTTATTCTTATTATTTACTTTAGTTTAAATCTGGCTTCAAACACCCCTTTTCTTTTATTGTTCTTGAATTTAAGTTTTAAACTATTAACTTATAAACTAAAACCCAATCCCTGAGGACTCGACCCTTGCTAACTACTATACTTACAATTGATCTTTTTAGTGCAAGGTTAAATAAGATACACTCTTTTGGGTGCATCACCTTCCATAAATAAACTAGTGGCTGATCATACTGTTGGATTCCGACTTATAAAATCCGAGAACATTGAGGAAGAGTTCAGGTTACTTACTTGTCTTCCTATGCAATGCTCACTTGTTGTGGATATGAGTAATGAACTCAATCGAATGGCTAGGGCACTCTTTAATCAACCTGTTAAGGCAACTACAAGAAACCTTTCCACATCTTGACTTGCTCGTCCAAACCAAAATGCTTTGTCCATTGTCTATTGATAACTTAGCAATCAAGAACTCCTCACTCACTAGCAATTGCATTTAGCAATCTGCCTCTCAATTGTGTCTTACACAATTGTCTGATCATTGGTGTGTCTTTGTCTTGGCCGAATCTCTCCTATTTATAGTCTTCAAGGGTTGCTTCATGAAAGGGTCAAAGGATACAACCCTTTCAAGGACAGCACCCTTCATTTGGACACAATGGTTCGGTCAACTGAACCATTCCCTTCCAAATGATCACATCTATTCAGCTAAAGGGAGAGAACCTCTCAACCAGAAACAACATGATGTTTCGATCACATGTGGCAGTCACTTAAGGAATGATGATACATGTTACAATCCCATTGGTGACACTTGTACATGATGGTGCTGATGTGTCACACCTATGTGCCACATCATCTATCCAACGTAGCTACCACTAGCTAGTGTCACTCCACCTCATAGAATGTCACTCACCTAGCTACCCTTCAGCTACATATAGCTAAGCGAGTTGGTGTCCAGCTCCTTAAGCTGAGCTAGCTAGTGTCCAGCTACCTTGAGTTGACTTGAGCTGAGTAAGCTTCACTTTGAGCTCCTTATGAGCTTCCATAAGCTTATCTCATCTCCTTGCTAGTTTACCATCATCATATATCATTCATATCAAGTTAATATTGTTCGTACTTGGTTGATTTGTTCACTTATGTCCAAATACTTCCAACAGCTCCCACTCGCACTATATAAACTTGATGCTACCATATACACACATATTCAAACTAAAGACATAATCAAAGCAAAGCATTCATTCATTGGAATAACATATGCAAGTAGGTCGTGTGACCCTAAGCATGCAATTGAATTAATCTCAATATGCAACTGTTAAGTTAAACATAAGAGATCTTACTAAATCCATAACTCATCCATGACTAATCATAGATGTCAAATCAGAATATTCATGTTAATGATCCATATATCATTAACCATGCCTCATGTGCTTTAAGACTTGTCGATACATAGTTTGGCTACTTTCAATCCCTTTCATGTGAGTTGAAAGAACATTTCAAACTCATGAAACGTACCAAACACCAAGTGCACTTATTTTTTAAGACATTCTTATACTTGAACTCATTTATATTACACAAAGTAATATGCGCATGTCTTTCAAGTATAAATGCCATATGTATCTTAACATTGTCTTTCCTTTTGCACTAATTATCTAACAATTTGAAACTATGCATTTATCCAACAAGGTTCCAATAAACCGTTTTTTCCATAGTCATAGGAAATTCCATAAGAGTAAACACAATGCTTTCAAATTATAAAATTTTAGTCAATAGTCACTAAGAGCATACAAACTGATCAAAACTAATTCGATCAAAGAAACTCACACCATAAGAAGATAGGGATCACTCCTTGTTTTCTTTTTGGTCATCTTATACACACATGATATGCGCATGTGCTACGGTATTATTTCCACTTAAATGATTTACTTCACAACATGGGTTTGTCAACTCCTAGTTAAATAATTTAATCGTGGATATCCCCTCAATAGACGCCCACTTGAATAAACAAGTCTATATAATTCCCATATGGAATTATCAGCCATTAGGAGTATATGCCAATTCAATAATACTCAAATATCGTACAGGTCTTAATTAAACAAACACATTGATTAACCTGAATATTCACGTCTTGAACATTCACACCTGGCTACATAGGTTTAATTCATGTATATGTGGTCATACATGTTCGGTAAATCACACATTACCTCATCTTGATTCTCTTAATCAAGGTGACCATTATGCTTAAGTTGTCACATGTTTGGAAGATGTGACTCCCACTTGAATAAGTATACTCTCATTTAAATGTCTATTCCTTTAAACAATAAATATTTATTATTCAAGACAAAAAATGTCTAAACTTATTCTCTTGAGCAGTCTCATCTCTATTCTTACACAAAGAATAGAGGCAGATTGTTCAAGTGAGCAAACCAATCCTCTACCTATGTTTGACATATAATTTTCATTCGTTGTGAAACATATAGAATATGCATAAAATTGTATTAAACTCATAAAAACACAATTCATTCCTTCAATCATACTAAGGTACAAGTATATGACATCAAGAAGTTCATCCAAACGAGTTATAATCTATGGAGACCCATTGCTCTAACATGTTTGGCAAACAAGATTGGTGGTATTGGTTTAGTTAAAGGATCCGCCATCATCTCATCTGTAGAGATGTATTCCATTTGAACTTCTTTCTCTTCAATTGCATCTCTCATAAAGTTATACTTTATTCCTATATGCTTGGTCTTTCCATGATATTTTAGATCCTTAATATAAACCAAAGAAGCCATGCTATCACAAAAGATAGTGGTTGGCTTTTCATTAGGGGCTACAACACCTAAGTGACCAAGGAAACGACCAAGCCACAAGGCTTCTTGCATAGCAGTTGATCCGGCAACAAATTCAGCTTCCATAGTTGATAAAGCCGTGCAAGTCCGCTTCTTGCTACTCCATGAGATTGCACCACTAGAAAGCAGAAAAATATAACATGATGTAGACTTGTATTCATCTCTATCACCACCCCAATTAGCATCCATGTATCCTTGCAACCTCAAGTACCCTTTTGGTAACCCAACCAATAGTCTTTTGTACCCTTAAGATATCGAAATACTCTTTTGATACACTTCTAATGCTGTTGACTAGGGTTAGATGAATACCTAGCTAACAAACCAACAGCTTGACTAATGTCCGGCCTAGTACATAACATGGCATACATTAGACTTCCTATGGCATTTAGACATGGAACTCTTTTCATTTCTTCTTTCTCTTTAAGAGTTCGTGGACACATTGCTTCACCAATTTTACAATTGTGAGCAATAAGGGTATTCGTAGGTTTTGAGTTGTGCATGTTGAAGCGTTCAAAAATCCTATTGATATAAGGTTCTTGAGACAACGGTAACAACCTTTTGGTCCTATCTCTTAGAATCTTAACTCCAAGAATGTAAGCCGCTTCTCCCATATCCTTCATATCAAAGGTGGAAGACAACTATCTCTTAATGGTATGCACAAAACTCAAATCATTACTAGCTAACAGTATGTCTTCAACATATAATGACATAATTATAAAATTATTCTTGGAATTTAAAACATAAACACAATGGTCTTCATCCATCATCTTGAATCCAAAGTTCAAGACTAATCTATGAAACTTCAAATACCATTGTCTTGAAGCTTGTTTAAGACCATATATCGACTTCTTTAGTCGACATACCTTGTGTTTCTTACCTTTTACTATGAAACCTTCTAGTTGTTTCATGTAAATCTCTTCACTCAAATCACCATTGAGAAAGGCAGTCTTAACGTCCATTTGATGTAATTTATCTTGGGGTTTTTAGCTTTTAGGCATTCTTGCTTTGAGGGTTCGTTTCTTGTAATTGAAATCAAATCAATCTAACATGATTTTGGGGTTTCAGGTATTCTTGTCTTGGGGTTATATATTTTAAAGCATTCTTTTCTTGGGGTTATAGTTTTTAGGCAGTCTTGCTTTGAGGTTTCATTCTTGTAAGTTGAATTAGATCAATATTAGTGCCTTTTAAGTTATTGATCTACAAATTTTGTTCTTGGTCGAATCTTGATCATTCTTGAAAAAAAATTAAGAATTAAAAAGACTATTCGACTAGTCAGAAAGAAAAAGAAAGAAAGCAATCCGAGACAAAAAACAATCAAGAAAATCAAGAAGTCTTGAAAAAAAAGAAATTTAGTTCGAAAAGAAAAAGAAAGAAAGAAAAAGAAGAAAAAATTCGAAAAGAGAAAATTCATCTTGTTCTTTATTTATCTTTCTTAGCTTATTGTTATTGTTTAGCATCATTCTAATTCTTTTCTTGTTTCTTGAATCTTGTGCTGGTTATAATTAAGAAAGGGTGTTCTTGGTTGAGTTCAATTAGTTCCTAAAGAACTTGAAAGAGAAAATAAGAGTGGTAAAAGGCAAGACTGAGTGAGCCTATTACTAGAAAAAGCCAAAATAGTGAAACACGAGTTTTAGTGATATTATTATTGAGTGTAACACTAAGGGAGTGTGTGAGCTTATTTATTTTATCACTAAAAATCTTGTTTTGCAGCAACTTCAAGATGTCTCACAAGAGTGGATCATCACACCAGGAATAGGTAAATAAGGCATTTTTTTCGTTGCAGGCTATGCAACAACCTTTTGAGCGTTTAAATTTTGTGTTGGATGAGGTAAAAGATAGAATGGATCGACAAGAGGCCGCAATTAAAGGTCTACAAGGTGGGCGAGATAAAGGGGATAGACGTGAGCCTAGTTTTGATATTGGGCCAGAATTCGAAGAAGAAGATGATGAGGAGTTAGATATGGGTAGGCCTAGAGGTGTTAGGCATGGAAGAAGACCTAGGAGAAACACAAGGGGTCGTGAATGGGTAGATAGAGAATATAGGAACCTTGGAAACATAAAAATGAAAATTCTATCTTTCCAAGGTAGAACTGATCCTAAAGTTTACTTAGAGTGGGAGAAGAAAATTGAGTTGATTTTTGATTGCCATAACTACTCTGAAGAGAAGAAGGTTAAGTTGGCAGTAAATGAATTCACTAATTATGCTATTATTTGGTGGGATCAATTAGTGACCAATAGGAGGAGGAATCATGAAAGACCTATAGAGACACGGGGTGAGTTGAAAGCTCTCATGAGAAGGAGGTTTTTACATAGCCACTACTATAGAGACCTCTAACAAAAATTACAAAACCTTACCCAAGGGTCTAGGAGTGTAGAGGATTACTATAAGGAGATGGAGGTGGCTATGATTCGGACCAAAGTAGAGGAGGATAGGGAAGCCACTATGGCTAGATTCTTGAGTGGTTTGCATAGAGATATAGCCAATGTAGTTGAGTTGCAGCATTATGTGGAGATAGAAGACATGGTGCACATAGCTATGAAGGTGGAGAGGCAATTAAAGAGAACGGGGGCAACATGGTATAATTCAGTTTCTATCACTCCTAGGAAACCAAAGTGGAATAGAAATGACCGGGCTATTGTCAAGGGTAAGATCGAACCACCTAAGGGGAAGGAAG
The DNA here is from genome assembly GCA_030761205.1 of Fremontodendron californicum. Taxonomy (NCBI): domain Eukaryota; kingdom Viridiplantae; phylum Streptophyta; class Magnoliopsida; order Malvales; family Malvaceae; genus Fremontodendron; species Fremontodendron californicum. The sequence goes on from JAULJL010000037.1 coordinate 11,798,921, forward strand.
AGATCACTAGCAATGAAAAACCCAAGGTAATTTCGAATCCTTCAAGGAATAGAGATATTAAATGTTTTAAATGCTTGGGTTCAGGGCACATTGCACTAAATGTCCAAACAAGCGGGTGATGATCATGCATGCCAATGGAGAGGTGATGACTAAAAGTGAGGATGATGGTGATGAGATGCCAGAATTGGAAGATGCTAGTGATGTTGATGATAATTTGGACTACCCCGTGGAAGTTAAGTCTCTTGTTGCTAAGCGTGCTTTAAATGCAAATTAAGGTATATGATGTAGAGCAGCGAAGAGAGAATATATTTCATACTAGATGTTTTGTGAATAACAAGGTATGTAGTATGATGATAGATGGGGGGAGTTGCACCAATGTAGCTAGTACCACCCAGTTGAGAAATTGGGTTTACCTTTACTTAAGCATCCTAGACCTTATAAATTGCAATGGTTGAATGAATGTGGGGAGGTCAAGGTGAATAGGTAGGTTTTGGTAGCTTTTACCATTGGGAGGTATAGTGATGAGGTGCTTTTTGATGTAGTGCTTATGCATGCTGGCTATTTATTGCTAGGGAGGCCATGGCAGTATGATAGGAGTGTCCTTCATGATAAGTTTAGGAATAGGTACAACTTTGTAAAAGACGAAAAGACAATCAACCTTGTTCCTTTAACTCCAAAACAGGTCTATGAGGACCAATTGAAATTGAAAAGTGATTTTGAGAGAAAAACAAAGAGTGAGGCTGAAACATATGAGGAAAAAATGAGAGTGAGGAAAAATGAGAGTGAGGCCGAAAAAGAGAGGAAAAAGAGAGTGGAAAAGAAAGAGAGGTGGGCTGGAAAAAAGAGAGTGGAGCCACATGAGAGAAAAGCAAAGACAATGATGAGGTTTTATGCAAAAGAGAGTGAGTTTAAAAGGGCTTTCTTAGAAGATCAGCCTATGATCTTTCTTGTTTACAAAGAATCATATCTTAATCTTGACGAATCTAACCAATCTCTTCCTAGTGTTGTTGTTTCTTTGTTACAGGAATTTGAAGAGTTGTTTCTGGAAGAGATGCCAAGTGGGTTGTCTTCCATAAGAGGCATTAAGCATCAAATTGATTTTGTACCTGGAGCAGTCATTTCAAATCATCCAGCCTATAGAAGTAATCCGGAGGAGACAAAGAAGATTCAAAGGCAAGTTGAAGACTTGATGAGTAAGGGGTACATGAGTTGATGTGCGGTACCAGTGCTACTAGTGCCAAAAAAGGATGGGACTTGGAGGATGTGTGTTGATTTTACAGCAATCAACAATATCACAGTAAAGTATCATCATCCCATTCCTAGATTAGATGATATGCTAGATGAGTTGCATGGATCTTATGTTTTTAGTAAAATAGATCTGAAGAGTGGTTACCATTAGATTCAGATGAAAGAGAGGGATGAATGGAAAACAACTTTTAAGACTAAGTATGGGCTTTATGAATGGTTAGTTATGCCATTTGGACTTACTAATGCACCTAGTACTTTCATGAGATTAATGAACCATGTATTGCGTAAGTTTCTTGGTAAACTTGTAGTAGTCTACTTGATAATATTCTAGTGTACAACAAGAGCTTAGATGAACATATTGAACATTTGCGGTTTGTGTTTGATGTGTTAAAAACTGAAAAGTTGTATGCTAATTTTAAGAAGTGTACCTTTTGCATGGATAGAGTTGTATATCTTGGTTATGTTGTTAGTTCAAAGGGTATTGAGTTGGATGAAGAGAAAGTCAAGGCCATCAAGGATTGGCCAATGCCTAAAGGTATAAGTGAGGTAAGAAGCTTTTATGGTTTAGCTAGCTTTTATAGGCGTTTTGTAAAGGACTTTAGTACTATCGTTGTACCACTCACTGATCATTAAAAAAAATGTTGGGTTTCATTGGGGCATTGATCAAGAGAATGCATTTGCTACTCTTAAAGATAGGTTATGTTCTGCACCTGTATTAGCATTACCTAACTTTAACAAAACTTTTGAGATTGAATGTGATGCCTCAAGAATAGAAATTTGAGCCATTTTGATGCAGGAAAGGTGGCCCATAGCGTTCTTCACTTATGACAAAGAGCTCTGTGCTCTTGTTCGAGCTTTAGATACATGGTTGCACTACCTTTGGCCTAAGGAGTTTGTGATCCACACTGATCATGAGTCATTGAAGCATCTTAAGGGTCAAGGTAAGTTGAATAAAAGACATGCTATATAGATGGAATACATAGATACCTTTCCTTATGTCATCTGTTACAAGAAAGGTAAGGAAAACATCTATGCGAGAGTTATTAGTGTGCGAGGCACATGGTGGTGGTTTAATGGGACACCTTGGTGTCAAGAAAACAATAGAAATTTTGCATGAACATTTCTTTTGGCCTAGGATGAAAAGAGATGTCATTCGCATATGTGGTAGATGCATAACTTGTAAAAAGGCCAAATCTAAGGTTTTACCTCATGGGTTGTATTGTTGGAAGTATTTGGACATAAGTGAACAAATACACCAAGTACGCACAAGATTAACTTGATATGAATGATGTATGATGGATGGTAAACTAGCAAGAAGATGAGATAAGCTTATGGAAGCTCATAAAGAGCTCAAAGTGAAAGCTTACCCAGCTCAAGGTAGCTGGACACCAGCTAGCTCAACTCAAGGAGCTAGACACCAGCTCCCTCAGCTAAATGTATGACACTCTATGAGGTGGAGTGACACTAGCTAGTGGTAGCTAGGTGGGCTAGATGATGTGGCACATAGGTGTGACACATCAGCACCATAATGTAGAAGTGTCACTAATGGGATTGTGACATGTGTCATCATTCATTATGTGGCTGCCACACATGACCGAAATATCACGTTGTTTCTGGTTGAGAGGTTCCCTTCCTTTAGCCGAATAGTTATGATCATTTGGAAGAGAATGGTTTTGTTGATTGAACCATTGTGTCCAAATTGAAGGATGCTGTCCTTGAAAGGGTTGTATCCTTTGACCTTTTCATGAAGCAACCTTTGAAGGCTATAAATAGGAGAGATTCGGCCAAGACAAAGACACACTAGTAATCAGACAATTGTGTAAGACACAATTGAGAGGTGGATTGCTAAGTGCAATTGCTAGTGAGTGAGGAGTTCTTGATTACTAAGTTATAAAGAAGCAAGGCATTGAAAGCATTCTGGTTTGGACGAGCAAGATAGGTTGTGGAATAGTTTCTTGTAGTTGCCTTAACATGTTGATTACAAGAGTGCCCTAGCCATTCAGTTGAGTTCATTACTCATATCCACAACAAGTGAGCATTGCATTGGAAGACAAGTAAGTGATCTGAACTCTTCCTCTATGTTCTCGGATTTCATAAGTCGAAATCCAACATGTATACACCCTTACATGTTCCTAGAGAACCATGGGTAGACATATCTATGGACTTTGTATTAGAGCTGCCTAGGACAAAAAGGGGTAGAGATTCTATATTTGTGTTGGTGGATAGATTTAGTAAGATGGCACATTTCATTCCATGCCATAAAATAGATGATGCCACAAATATAGCTGATTTGTTTTTCAAGGAGATAGTGCGACTCATGGTGTACCTAGGTGTGTCTGATAGAGATGTTAAATTCCTTAGCTACTTTTGGAAGGTTTTGTGGGGAAATTTGGTACTAAACTTTTTTTTTTCTACTACTTGTCATCCACTAACTGATGGGCAAACTGAAGTAGTTAATAGAACTTTAACTCGACTCTTACGCACTGTCATTCAAAAGAACTTGAAAACTTGGGAGGATTTTTGTTGGATTTCGACTTATGAAATCCGAGATCATTGAGGAAGTGATAAGATCCAAGATGGTCTTGGACTTTATGATCCATTGCATGTTCCAAGTGGGCCTATTACAAGGTCAAGATCAAGAATATCAAGGATGTTATGCAAGGATTGGTGCAAAGGACTTGGGCAGAATCTACAAGTCTTTTAACCAAGGTCAAGACATTCAAGTTGGGCTTGAATGAGGAAGATCAAGCTTTGGTTCATGTGATCCAAGCTTCACATGTGGCGCCTTAGAGGGCTTGCAAGGTGGCGGCATTAGAAGAGTTGAAGTGGGCATATTCTTTATTTCATTAATTGACATGGCATTTGTGGGGACCATTTCATTTAATGATGTGGCAAGCAAGATAGAGCTTAATTTTAAGTCTTTTAATTACTTAGGCATTTAGGCCTATATTATGTAATATGTCCAATAGGCTAGTGGGGTCTACCTTCATTAAACTTGTTGGACATCTTTTAATTTATTAGGTTTGGGCTTAAGCATGTTCAACCCATATTTAAGCATTTTTTCTTATGTTTTTTAGGTCTGGCCGACTATAGTCTTTTAATTAGGTTAGTAGTACTAGGCCAAATGCTATTGTAACTAGGATAGAAGTCCTTGGCTGCCAAAGACTTACATTAGTATTATAATTCCTAGGGCTAGCCGATTTAGGCAATGTAGGAAGGCTATAAGTACATTGTGTAGCCGCTTACTTCTACAACAATTAATCAATTGAGTTGAATTTTATTCATTGATAGTATTTGCTCTTTTTAGTTCTTGACAGAGCTTCTTGAACTTATCAAAGATTCTTCTTTGTGGCATTCACACCTCAAACTTAGGTTCTTGAAACAAGAGTTAATATGGTCTAGCTTAAACTAGGTTCTTTGGAACAAGATTTCAGTGGGTCTAAGTTATACAACCTGAATCTTGGCTTTTTTGAGTTAGGTATCCTAAATTGTTAGTGGGTTCAAAGGGTTCAACCCCATGGGTTCATATCAGGAAGAGTTCAGATCACTTACTTGTCTTCCTATGCAATGCTCACTTGTTGTGGATATGAGTACTGAACTCAACCGAATGGCTAGGTCACTCTTGTAACCAACCTGTTAAGGCAACTACAAAAAACCGTTCCACAACCTATCTTGCTCGTCCAAACTAGAATGCTTTCAATGCCTTGCTTCTTGATAACTTAGTAATCAAGAACTCCTCACTCACTAGCAATTGCACTTAGCAATCTACCTCTCAATTGTGTCTCACACAATTGATCTGATTATTCTCTTATTGGTGTGTCTTTGTCTTGGCCGATCCTCTCCTATTTATAGCCTCTCAAGGGTTGCTTCTCAAAGGGTCAAAGGAACAACCCTTTCAAGCACAACACCCTTCATTTGGATACAATGGTTCGGTCAACTGAACCATTCCCTTCCAAATGATCACATCTATTCAGCTATTAGGAGCAGAACCTCTCTAACCTGAAACAACATGATGTTTCGGTCATATGTGGCAGCCACTTAATGAATATGACACATGTCACATGTCAAAATCCTATTGGTGACATTTGGATATGATGGTACTGATGTGTTACATCTATGTGGCACATCATCTAGCCAACCTAGCTACCACTAGCTAGTGTCACTCAACCTCATAGAGTGTCACTCACCTAGCTAACCTTTAGCTACATATAGCGAAGTGAGCTGGTGTCCAGCTACCTTGAGTCGAGATAACTAGTGTCCAGCTACCTTGAGCTGACTTGAGCTGAGTAAGCTTTCACTTTGAGCTCCTTATGAGCTTCCATAAGCTTATCTCATCTCCTTTCTAGTTTACCATCATCATACATCATTCATATCAAGTTAATCTTGTGCTTACTTGGTGTATTTGTTTACTTATGTCTAAATACTTCCAACAATTGTTTGCCATTCATAGAGTTTGCATATAATAGGACTATGCATTCTACTACTTTTTATTCCCCATTTGAAATTCTTTATGGTTTTAATCCATTAACTCCTTTAGATTTAATGCCTTTACCTATTGATGAAAGGAGTAGTTTGAATGGACAAAAAAAGGCTGAATTGGTGAAGTCAATTCATGAGAAGGTACGACTTCAGATTGAGCAAAAGAATGCAAAGTTTGCTTCACAAGCAAATAAAGGAAGAATGCATGTCATCTTCGAACTAGGTGATTGGGTTTGGGTTCATATGTGCAAGGAACAATTTCCAGCCCATAAGAGGATAAATTGCATCCTCGAGCAGATGAACCTTTCCAAATCCTTGAGAAAATTAATGACAATGCTTACAAAGTGGACCTTCTAGGTGAGTATAATGTTTCTGCTTCTTTCAATGTTTCTGATCTTTCTCCTTATGATGTAGGTGTTGATTCGAGGTCGAATCCTTTTGAGGAAAGGGGGAATGATGAGCAGCACGATGGTCTTGGTCTTCATGATCCATTGCATGTTCCAATTGGGCCTATTACATGGTCAAGATCCAAGAAGATCAAGGAAGCTATGCAAGGATTGGGGCAGAAGACCTGGGTAGAATCTACAAGTCTTTTAAGCAAGGTCAAGCCATTCAAGATGGGCTTGAATGAAGAGGAACCAACTTTGGTCCATGTGACCCAAGCAATAGAGGGGGCGACATAAGAGAGGATTGGTGTGGGCCAAGTTTTGTTTCATTAATTGATGTGGCAAGAGTGGGCCTTGTTCTAATTCATTAATCCACTTAGGCGTGTGGGGCCTAATTCTTTATTAAGTCTAATAGGCTTGTGTGGGGTCTATTTCATTAATCTAGTTGGACTTATTTTAATTTATTAGGTTTTTGGGCTTGATCATGTTCAACCCTTATCTTTCTTAGTGTAGCCGACTTAGGCATATTAGTAGGGCTAGAATTCCTAGCCGACCTAGGACTTGTTAAGGAGGCTATATAAGCATGTGTTTAGCCGCCTACTTGAGTTAATCAATAGTATTTTGACTTTTATTCAATTGAGAAGATTTTCTCTTATTGTTCTAGAAAGAACTTCTGAACTTATCAACGGTTTCCTTTATGGCGTTCAACAACCAAATCTAGGTTCTTGAAACTTGCTTTCATTGGGTCTAGATCTTCAACCTGAATCTTGGTTTTCTTGGGTTAGGATATTTGAATTGTTAGTGGGTTCAAAGGGTTTCAATCCTAAGGGTTCACATAAGATACCCTAGCCGCAAATAACTTTCTTTGCTAAGGGGAGAGAGCCGCAAGTCAGCATTCAAACCCTGGGAGCCGCAACATACAATCTCTATGCTTTGTATTCTAATTTTCTTTTTGCTTTAGAGAGTTTGAGAGAACTAGAAGCTGAATAATCAATATTCTTCTTCTTTTTCTTCATTCTTTTAGTTTTCTTCTTAGTTTCTCTTTAATCTTATGTTTATGTTAACAATGCCTATGCTAGGCTAAATTCCTTTTTGGTTAAGGGTGATTTCAAAGCCCTAGACATGTTTTGTAATTAATTTTCAGAATCTATCTATCATTGATTTACTATCAAAGTTGCTTATGTTTTTGCATTAAAATTGTTTATGATGTTGTCTTGATTTGTTTAGGTGGCCAACTAGATATATCTTTATAATTATCTAATGCTAGTTTAGGAGACTTTATATGTAATTGTCTTGATTTCCTATTCTATAGTAGCAATTTGTGATTAATGATTATGGTCAAGTTTTCGATAATTGCAAAGTGGAACATACCTAAGTTAAACAATTCATGTTTATGCTTTTGTTGCTTAGATAAACCTATCTATCTCATTATAAAGCTGCTATCAAATTAAATTTGTAGATGTTTATCCAAGGTTGTTTGGTAGTTGGAGATTAAGTAGTGGCATTTGTCCTATTTAACGATGAACTAAGGAAGGATTGGGGTAACACGGGAGGGTGTTATCTACGGTTGATAGTTCTGATAGTTGATTGATGTTGATAGATCTGAAATTGATTCTCAATGATTTCTAGTTTTTAGGCAGTCTTGTTTAGGTTTCGTTCTTGTCAGTTGACTTAGATCAAGATTACTGCTTCTTGCATTCTTAATCTATAAAATTCGTTCTTGGTCGTTCTTGAAAAAAAATCAAGAATCAAGAATTCAGTTCGACAAGTCAAAAAAAAAAAAGAATGAAAGTATTTCGAGACAAAAAGAAAATCAAGAAAATCAAGAAGTCTCAAAAAGATAAAAAAAAAAAAGAAATTCAGTTTGAAAAGAAAAAGAAAGAAAGGAAAAATAATTTTTTTATTCTAACAATCTTGTTTTGCAGCATATTAACGATGTCTCACAAGAGTAGCAATCTTATGTGGTAGACTATGCAACAAGAGATGGAACAGATAAATTTGTTATTGGGGGAGCTGAAAAAAGAGTTTGAGCAAAAAAGAAAGAGTGGGGCCGAAAAGAAGAGAAAAAGAGGGAGTGACAAAGAAAGAGAGGTGGCTGAAATAAAGAAAAGAAAGTGGAGCGACGAGAGAAAAAAGAGAGAGTTCCTACCAAGAGAAAGGATATAAGAGAAACAAGTTTTTATGCAAAGTAGAGTGAGGTTCTTAATCTTGACGAAATTAATCAATCTCTTCCTAGTTTGGCTGTTTCTTCGTTGTAGGAGTTCAAGGACTTATTTTCGGAGGAGATGCAGGATGGGTTACCTCCCGTAAAAAGTATTGAGCATCATATTGATTTCTTACCTAGAGCCGTCATTGTTACACACAAGGCAAAGATGCGAGGATGAATCTTTTCGAGGAAAAGGGGAATGATAGAATCCAAGATGGCCAATTCTTGAAATTAATGGCAAGTTCCATATGGGCCAAGATCCAAGAAGATCAAGGAAACATTGCAAGCATTGCTGGAATTCACTAGGGCCATGTTGCAAATTGTCCAAGAAAAACTTCAACATTCAAGAATGGGCTTGAATGAAGAAAGACCAGTTTTAATGCATGACTACGGTGGCGCATAGAGAAGGACTTTGGGCCTATCTTTGGTTCATTAATTGACATGGCATGTGTTAGGGCCATCCTAATTCATTAATTGATGTGGCAAGAGTGGGCTTTGTTTATTTCATTAATCCACTTAGGCATGTGGGCCTAACTGTTTTATTATGTCCAATAGGCTTGTGGGATCTATTTCATTAATCTTGTTGGACTTATTTTAATTATTATGTTTTGGGCTTGAGCTTTTTCAGCCTATTTTTACTTAGCATTATTTAGGTTTGGACGAATAGGTATTGTATTAGGAATAAGAGTCCATTTATTTAGGTGTTGGTCGACCAAGCTATTTGTATTAGGATAAGAGTCCTAGCTTACCTAGGGATTTAGCATTAGGAGGCTATATAAACATGGTTAGCCGCCTACTATCAATAAGTTCATTGTGTAATATGCTTTTTATCAAATTGAGAGGGTTTTCTCTTATTGTTCTTGAAAGAACTTCTGAACTTATCAAAGTTTCCTTTGTGGAGTTCAACAACCAAATCTAGGTTCTTGAAATAAGATTTCATTGGGTCTAGCTATAACTAGGTTCTTGAAACAAGATTTCATTGGGTCTAGATTCTTCAACCTGAATCTTGGCTTTCTTGGGTTAGGATATTTGAACTGTTAATGGGTTCAAAGGGTTTCAATCTTAAGGGTTCACATTATTTGGTATCAGATCTTAGGCAACCAATCAGGTAGTATCACATCAAAATAAATAACAAGATTTTGGGGTTTAAGGCATTCTTGTCTTGGGGTTATAGCTTTAGGCATTCTTGCCCTGGGGTTATAGTTTTTAGGCAGTCTCATTTGGGGTTTCGTTCTTGGAAGTTGGTTTAGATCAAGAATTTGCTTCTTGCGTTATTAATCTATTAAAATTCGTTCTTAGTCATTCTTGATCGTTTTTGATCCGTTTTTGAAAAAAATAATCAAGAATTGAGAAGACAGTTCGACTAGTCCAAAGAAGAAAGAAAGAAAGTATTCTGAGACATCAAGAAAATCAAGAAGTCTCGAAAAAAAGCAAAAGAAAAAGATATTTTTTTTTTACTTTACTAACAATCTTGTTTTGCAGCATCTTCGCGTTGTCTCACAAGAGTCACTTAACACGTAGGGAAAATTTTGATTTTGTATGGCAGACTATGCAACAAGAATCTAAATGGACAAATTTGATGTTGGAGGAATGGAAAAAAGAGATTGAGCAAAAAAGAAAGATTAAGGCTGAAAATGACAGAAACATCGAGAGTGAAAAAGAAAGTGAGGTGGCTGAATATAAAAAAACTAGAGTGGAGCAACGAGAGGAAAAAGAGATAGTTCCTGCCGAGGGAAAAGAAGAGACACACACAAATTTTTATGCAAAAGAGAGTGAGGTTCTTAATCTTCATGCAATTAACCAATCTCTTCCTAGTTTGGTTGTTTCTTCATTGCAGGAGTTCAAGGAGTTATTTTCGGAGGAGATGCAGGATGGATTGCTACGCATAAGAGGTATTGAGCATCAAATTGATTTCTTACCTAGAGCTGTCATTGTTCCACACAAGGCTAAGATTCGAGGGCGAATCTTTTTGAGGAAAGGGGGAATGATGGGATCCAAGATGAAAGAATTCTTGAAGATTCATGGCAAGTTCCATATGGGCCAAGATCCAAGCAATCAAGGAAACATTGCAAGCATTGGTGGAATTCAGTTGGGCCATGTTGCAAATTATCCAAGAAAGGATTATCCAAGTGGCGAGATTAGAGAGAGAGTTGAAGCGGGCTTATCTTTATTCATAAATTGACATGGCATGTATGGGGACCATTTCATTAATTGATGTGGCAAGCAAGATGGGGGGCTTATTTTAATTCTTTTAAACACTTAGGCATTTGGGCCTATTTTATGTAATATGTCCAATAGGCTTGTGGGGTCTATCTTTATTAAACTTGTTGGACCTATTTTTAATTATGTTTGGGCTTGAGTTTGTTCAGCCTATTTTTACTTATTTTAAGTAGGGTAGCCGACCAAGGCAATTGTAATAGGGTTGGGAATCCTTGAACGACCATGGCTTAAGAGTTGTAACTAGGATAGGACTCTTGGCTGACCAACAGTTAGTGTTAGGATTAGTAATCCATTAGCTAGCCGACCTAGGCTATTGTAGGGAGGCTATAAATACATGTTTTAGCCGCCTACCATATAATTCAACAGTTCATTGTGTAATTTTGATTTTTATCAATTGAGAGAGTTTTCTCTTCTAGTTCTTGAAAGAACTTGTCAAAGGTTCCTTTGTTGCGTTCAACAACCAAATCTAGGTTCTTGAAACAAGATTTCATTGGGTCGAGCTAAAACTAGGTTCTTGAAACAAGATTTCATCGGGTCTAGATTCTTCAACCTGAATCCTGGAGTTCTTGGGTTAGGATATTTGAATTGTTAGTGGGTTCAAAGGGTTTTAATTCTAAGGATTCACATCATTTGGTATCAGAGCTTAGGCTTTCAATCAGGTCTTTTATCCTTTCAAATCAATCTAACAAGATTTTGGGGTTTCAAGCATTCTTGTCTTGGGATTATAGCTTTTAGGCATTCTTTTCATGGGATTTTTAGCTTTTAGGCATTCTTGATATGCAATTTCGTGTCTTGTAATTGAAATCAAATCAATCTAAAAAGATTTTGGGGTTTCAGGCATTCTTGTATTGAGGTTATAGCTTTAGGCATTGTTATCTTAGGGTTATTGATAAGTGCTTAAATTCATGTATTTTCATATATCAATTCCTTATATTTTATGGTTAGTTCCTTGAAATCCTTGATAGTTTACTATGGTTTTGTGTTTTGTAGGTGTTTTGGAAGATCAGGATTGCTATGGAGTTGAAAAGAGTGAATTTGGACAAGAAATGCAGCTTCAAACACAAAGGAAAGCTGACTGCTCATCAAGGAGACACTATGTGGCTAATATTAAGTGCAAGGTTAAATAAAGATACACTATTTTGAGTGCATCAAGTTTTTGGCGCCGTTGTCGAGGATTGCTTCTTTTAGTTAATTTTTTATTTGGTTTATTCTTACTTTCAGTTCTAATTAGTTACTTTCTTGTTTTTGTTTTTCAGTGAATGTTCCAAGCTCGCAAAGAAGACGAAGAGCACTTAAGACTTAGGAGAATCTTGGAATTTGTTGCTTCATACCATAATTCAAGCGAAGAGTTGATCCAAGACATCCAAGAGGAGCAAAGAAGATGGCAGCTGACAACCGAGCTCTCAAGGAGCTAGCCGCTTTGGACTTGGGTCAGCAACCATTATGCATTGAATATGCTAATCTTGAGGTAGCTTTTGAATTAAAATCTGGTTTGATTCATCTTCTCCCAACTTTTCATGGTTTTGTAGGAGAGGATCCAAATAAGCACCTCAAGGAATTCCATGTAGTTTTCTTAAGCATGAGACCAACCGGGGTTGTGGAGAAGCAAATTAAGTTAAAAGCCTTCCCATTCTCTCTAGCTGATTCGACACTATCTACCATCCGGGACCATCACTACATGGAATAGTATGAAGAAAGCATTCTTGGAAAGGTAAGGCTGCCAATATTAGAAAAGTGATATGTGGGATTCGGCAATACAACGGAGAGTTGTTGTATGAATATTGGGAGAGGTTCAAGAAACTTTGTGCATCATGTCCACACCATTAGATAAGTGAATAACTTCTCATCCAATATTTCTATGAAGGTCTCATCCCATAGAGAGAAGTATGATATATGCCGCAAGTGGGGGAGCTCTAGTTGATAAGATTCTCGGAGTTGTTAGAACTCTCATCTCCAACATGGCAGCCAACTCCCAACAATTCTCAATGAGACATGAACCACCATCACCACCCAAGAAAGTCAATGAGGTAAGTACATCATCCCTTGAACAAAAAATTTCTCAACTGACTTCTCTTGTGCAATAATTGGCTGTAGGTAATTGATAGGATCCAAGATGGCCCAATTCTTAAATATTCATGGCAAGTTCCATATGGGTCAAGATCCAAGAAGATCAAGGAAACATTACAAGCATTGGTGGAATTCACTATGGCCATGTTGCAAAGTGTTCAAGAAAGGTTTCAACATTCAAGATGGGCTTGAATCCAGCTTTAATCCATGATATACAAGCTGATTAAGGGGTCGTCATAGAGAGGATTGGTGTGGGCCAACTTTGTTTCATTAATTGATGTGGCATGTGTGGGTCGTATTCTAATTCATTAATTGATGTGGCATATTTGGGCCTATTCTAATTCATTAATTGATGTGGCATATGTGGGCCTATTCTAATTCATTAATCCATTAGGCATGTGGGGCCTAATTTCTTGTATTAAGTTTAATAGGCTTGTGGGGCCTATTTCATTAAACTAGTTGGACTTCTTTTAAATTATTATGTTTTGGGTTTGAGCTTGTTCAACCCTATTTTAATTAGTATTATTTAGGTCTAGCCGATCTAGGCATAGTATAGGATTTATTAGACCTAGCTGACCTAGGACTAGGGTAGGGAGGCTATATAAAGCTTGTTTAGCCGCCTACTTCATAAGTTCATTGTGTAATTTTGATTTTGATCAATTGAGAGAGTTTTCTCTCTAGTTCTTGAAAGAACTTCAGAAATTATCAAAGGTTTCCTTTATGGCGTTCAACAACCAAATCTAGGTTCTTGAAACAAGATTTCATTGGGTCTAGATTCTTCAACTTGAATCTTGGCTTTTTTGGGTTAGGATATTTGCATTGTTAGTGGGTTCAAAGGGTTTCAATCCTAAGGGTTCACATCAGTAATTTACAGCAAATTAAGGCTTGTGGCATATGTTCTACCATGGGGCATCAAACTGATATGTGCCCAACACTACAAGAGGATACCAATGAACATATGAATGCCATGAGCGGATTTCAGAACCATCCAAGGAAGTATGATCCCTACACAAACACTTACAATCCAGGATGGAGGGATCATCCAAACTTCAATTATGGAGGAAACCAACACAAGCTGTTCCTCCACCATTTGACAATAGACCATCGGGTTTTCAACAAAGAGTTCAACAACCATATCAAACCCGACAACAAGTGCCACGCACCCAAAATTCAGGTACTTTTCTTGAAGATCTTGTTTTGCCCTTTCTACTAATACAAAAGATTCAATTTCAACAGGAAAAAAAGGCAAGTATCCGAAATTTGGAGACTCAGATAGGGCAAATGGAAACAACAATAAGTCAAATGCAAGCAAGGGATTTCGGGAAATTACCTTATCAAACTATAGTGAATCCAACAGAAAATGCCAATGCCATAACTCTAAGAAGTGGGAAACAGCTTGAGACACCACAAAAGGATAGTGCTCAAGGAGAGGACAACACCATGGCATTATCTTCACATCCCAATGAGCCATTAGAAAAGGTAACTCGTAAACCATATTTTCCTTCTTATATAACTCCTCCACCTTTTCCTAGCAGGTTAGCAAAGTCAAAGAATGAGGAGCAAGAGAAGAAAATTTTGGAAACCTTCCGGAAAGTGGAGGTGAACATTCCTTTACTAGATGCTATTAAGTAAGTGCCAAGATATGCCAAGTTTCTAAAATAATTGTGTGCTTCTAAACGGAAGTTGAAAGGTAATGAAAAGGTAACTGTGGGGGAGACAGTGTCAGCTGTTCTTCAAAAGAAACTCTGACCTAAATGCAAGGATCCAAGTATATTCACCATTCCTTGTAAGATAGGCAATACCAGGTTTGAGCATGCTATGCTAGATCTAGGAGCATCCATTAATGTCATGCCATATTCAATTTATGCTTCATTGAATCTAGGACCATTAGAGGAAACCGATGTAATAATACAACTCGCTGACCGTTCTAACACTTATCCAAGAGGAGTTGTAGAAGATGTCTTTGTCCAAGTTAATGAGTTGGTCTTTCCAGCTGATTTCTATGTTCTTGAGATGGAAGATGAGATGTCTTCTAATCCAACACCCATTCTATTAGGGAGACCATTCTTAAAAACAGCTAGGACTAAGATAGATGTGCATGATGGCACCCTCACTATGGAATTTGATTGCGAGATAATCCGTTTCAATATCTTTGAGGCCATGAGGTATCCTAGTGATTTACATTATGTTTTTGCTATTGACATATTTGATTCTTTAGTGCAGCAAGTTTATGAGCTAGATAGTGAAGATAGTTTGGAAGTGGTCATTAATAAGTACCTTGGAATGGATAACTCTAAAGAAGAAGAGAAACTAGCCTTGAGTCAATAAGTGAAGGAGGCATTAGAATCTCTACAAGTGTTGCCATATCTTGATAAAAGGTTTAATGTTGCATATATTAATTTACCTACATCTAATGAGAAACTTCTAACTTCTATTTTGCAGGCACCAACATTGGAATTGAAACCACTACTGGATCATTTGAAATATGTGTTCTTAGGTGACAAGGACACATTATCGGTTATCATTGCCAAAGAGCTCACATCTTTATAAGAAGAGCGACTTATCCGGGTGCTTAGAGAGCATAAGACAGCAATTGGTTGGAAAATTGCCGACATCAAGGGAATAATCCTATCCATGTGCATGCACCGAATTTTGTTAGAGGAAGGGTCAAAACCAACAAGAGAGGCACAACGTCGATTGAACCCTCCTATGATGGAGGTTGTGAAAAAAGGAGATACTGAAGCTCCTAGATGTTGGAGTGATCTATCCTATATCGGATAGCAAATAGGTGAGCTCGGTCCAAGTGGTTCCAAAGAAATCAAGTGTAACAGAGGTAACAAATAATAAGAATGAACTTGTTCCTACTAAGATTCAAACAGGGTGGCGAGTTTGTATTGATTATCGCAAACTTAATTCCACAACTCGAAAAGACCACTTTCCTTTACATTTTATTAATCAAATGTTTGAAAGGTTAGCTGGCCATTCTCATTATTCTTTTCTTGATGGTTTTTTCAGGTTATAATCAGATTGCAATTGCTCTGGAGGACCAAGATAAAACAACTTTTGCATGTCTGTTTGGTACTTTTGCATACCGACGAATGCCATTTGATTTTTGTAATGCACTAGCTATATTCCAAAGGTGTATGGTTAGCATATTCTTCTATTATGTAGAGAACATCATAGAAGTTTTTATGGATGATTTTAGTGTCTATGGTGATTCTTTTGATAGATGTCTAGAGAACCTTACACTTGTACTTGAAAGATGCATGGAAACTAATCTTGTATTGAATTGGGAAAAATGTCACTTTATGGTAGAACAAGGAATAGTTTTAGGCCATGTTATTTCTTCTAAGGGAATAGAAGTAGATAAATCTAAAATAAATATTATGCATTCTTTACCACCTCCCACAAATGTGAGAGAGGTTCATTCTTTTCTTGGACATGCAGGTTTTTATAGAAGATTTATCAAGGACTTCTCAAAAATAACGTTACCTCTTTGCAAGTTGCTACAAAAAGATGTGGTTTTCCATTTTGTTGATAAATACAAAGAGGCATTTGAAACCTTGAAAGGACTTTTGACATCAGCCCTTATCATGCATCCATTGGATTGGAATGTACCATTTGAAATCATATGTGATGCTAGTGACTATGCAATTAGAGCTGTTTTAGGCCAAAGGATTGGCAAAGCTTCACATGTCATTTATTATGCCTCCCGAACTCTTAATGATGCTCAATTGAACTATTCCACAACTGAAAAAGAGCTTTTTTCAATTATTTTTGCTTTAGAAAAGTTTCGTTCTTATTTAATTAGAACTAAAGTAATTGTATTTTCTCACCATGCAGCTCCTAGAAACTTGCTTACGAAGAAGGATGCGAAACCAGGATTGATTAGGTGGATACTCCTTTTACAAGAATTTGACTTGGAAATAAGAGATAAAAGAGGTAGTGAGAATCTAGTTGTGGACCACCTTAGCCGTTTAGTTCATCTAGAGGATGCACTTCCATTGCATGAGAACTTTCCGGATGAGCAACTCTTTTCACTTAGCACAACAACTCCTTGGTATGCCGATATTGTTAATTACTTAGTTACCAAGTAGTTGCCACAAGAGTTGACACAAGCTCAAAGAAACAAGATCAGTAGTGATGCCAAATACTACATATAGGATGATCCATACCTTTGGAAGCATTGCTCCTATCAGATTATAAGAAGGTGTGTACTCAAATCTGAGTTTCAATCTATTCTCACCTTTTGTCACTCTTATGCATGTGGAGGACACTTTGGATCCAAAAGAACAGCTATAAAAGTACTCGATTCTGGATTTTATTGGCCTACCTTGTTCAAAGATGCTTACCTCTGTTGCAAGTCATGTGATAGTTGCCAAAGAACAGGTAACTTAGGTGCTAGAAATCAAATACCTCAAACTCTAATATTTATTGTTGAAATTTTTGATGTATGGGGCATGGATTTCATGGGACCTTTTCCTTCTTCTTTTGGTAATCTTTATATTTTACTTGCCATTGATTATGTTTCAAAGTGGGTGGAAGCAAAAGCCACTAGGACTAATGACTTTAAATCAGATTTTGTCAAGACTAACATTTTTGCAAGGTTTGGAACACCAAAGGCCATAATCAGCGATAGAGGTACTCACTTTTGCAATAGAACCATGGAAGCACTTTTGAGGAAGTATAACATCACACACAGGATATCCACATCATTCCATCCTCAAACTAGTGGGCAAGCTAAAGTGTCAAATCAAGAAGTAAAGTCCATCCTTGAAAAGACAGTTAATCCAAATAGGAAGGATTGGAGTTTACGACTTGATGATGCACTTTGGGCTTATAGGACAGCATGTAATACACCCATTGGTATGTCTCCTTATTGACTTGTTTATGGTAAGCTTTGTCATCTTTCGGTTGAATTAGAACATAAGGCATATTGGCCTATCAAACAATGCAACATGGAAATGGATGAGGAAGGTAAGCAAAGAAAACTTCATTTAAAAGAACTTAAGGAGATAAGGAATGATGCCTATGAGAATTTTAGGATTTACAAGGAAAAGACTAAGGCATTCCATGACAAGATGATATCAAGAAAGGACTTTGTTGTTGGACAAAAAGTTCTTCTCTTCCATTCACGCCTTAAGTTATTTCCAGGTAAGTTACGTTCTCGTTGGGTTGGACCTTTTGTTATTACTAATGTGTTTACTCATGGTGCAGTTTAAATCAAAAGCCCAAAAACAGATAAAGCATTCAAGGTGAATGGCCATAGATTGAAGCCTATTATGAGAACTTTCCAATACAAGATGTAGAGGAGTTACCACTCTATGAGCCAAATTATGTTTAATAATGATGGCATGGGTCTAAGTCGGGCTGAGGACAATAAACCAAGCACTTCTTGAGAGGCAACCCAAAAGGATAGAGAGCACATATTATAATCAGATTTGCTATTTCTTAATCTCCATCATTCTATCTTTTATTGTTTTTCTTTAGTTTGTTTTGTTTATTAGTTCCTATCTTTTGCACATGATTCTTGCATTGGGGATAATAGCATTACATTGAGGACAATGTAAGAATTAAGTATGGGGGGGAGAATTTAGGATTTCCTTTAGTTTGTTTTGTTTTAAGTGGTTTTTAGTTACTTTCAATACTATGATGAGATATGAATTGAATAGGTCAAAAACTAGTTTATGAGTGAAAAGATTTTCATGAGAATTAAGCTTGATACTATATTTTCTTTATATGCCAATGTTAATATGATATGTTGATTGAGAAAGAAGCATGTTTAGACTTAAATCTGACTTGTATAATCATCCTTGTGAGTTTTTGAGCCTATTTGATTGATGCATTATACATATCAATTCACTTTCTTTCTTGAGTTCTCTTATGATTACATGTTTCTTTGGAACTTGCTTTAAACCATTTGAGACTATATTGATACATATGACAACATGAATATGATAGAGGCATTAGGATTTTTAACCAGGGAAAATCAGCCATCCCCTATTGATGTTCCAAGAGAACATCCCCCCTAGTGAGCCAATTCAAGCCTACATTGAATGAACTATTTCTTTGGTAACCATATCTTACACCTTGCCTAAACACATTTATATCTCTACCCTTGTTCTAAAGATGAATTGAATGTATGAGACATATTGCAAAAACAAGGGATTATTATTGAAAAGTTGGGTTAGATACAAAAGATAAGTGTGGCGAGGAGAAAGGCAAAAGTCAAGAGAAAAAGAAAAAAAGAACATTGTAAAAATACATTCCCATAAAATAAAAATTTAAAAAAAAAGAAAAAAAAATATGAATCATCTCTTGAACTTTTGGGAAAATAAGAGAAAAAGATGTTACAAAGATGATTAAAATGAAGCAAAGGCTCAACATTAAGTATTTAGTCTATGTGATTATGTATTTCTAAAGAATATTGAGAAAGTTCTATTTGGAAAATCTTATTTTGTCTTTAAATTCTATGAAGTCTTTGGAACCTTTATAATATCCTTTATCTTTTATTCTTTAGCCACATTATTACCCCTTGGCCCCATTACAACCTTGAATAAATACCTCTTGATTTATGAAGTTGTATGATCTAAATAGTGGAGAATAGGTGGACAAGCAAGCATATGGTAGGACTGTTTTCATGACAATTATTGAGTGTAAACACCTTACCACTACTATATTGAGTGAAAATCATGAGAGTATCCCATGTGAGAAGTTGAGATTAAGTTGAACATGCATTATTTTGATTGTGATATGTTATGTTAATATTGGCTTAACCCAAATTTTTGCATTCAAGCATGATTGGTTATGAACTCTTTAAGCTATTGATTAGTATATAAGAATTTTCCAATGATTACCTCTAATTGTTATTGAAAGTGAACTAGATTCGGTTTTCTTACTTTGTCTCTATTTGATTTTGCTCGAGGACTAGCAAAAAACTTAGTGTGGGGGAATTTGATAAGTGCTTAAATTCATGTATTTTCATATATCAATTCCTTATATTTTATGCTTAGTTCCTTGAAATCCTTGATATTTTACTATGGTTTTGTGTTTTGGAAGATAAGGATTGCTATGGAGTTGAAAATAGTGAATTTCGACAAGAAATGAAGCTTCGAGCACAAAGAAAAGCTGATTGCTCATCAAGGAGACACTATGTGGCTAAACCTAACCTAAACCTTCCATAAATAAACTAGTGGCTTATCATATACTCTTTACCCATAAAAACTCTAGTTGAAAAACCCACTCCCACACCTAAATGAGGGCTAGCGGCAACTTTTATTCAACAAGGAAGAAGTTCAGCCGCACTTTCTTTAAATACCATGGGGTGCCTGAAATTTGTCCTTTGTTGAATAACCTAGCTGAAATATATGTGATTCTCCTTGTCAAAGTAGGATTAGTGGCTGTCATTATTATTCCTTGCATTAATTGCAAGAATCTTTCCTTAATGCTAATCCTTGTCAAAGTAGGATACTTAAATCAGCTATGACTTTCCTTATTTCTACATACTTTGGGTGCAAGTTTTACTTCTTTCCTTAAAATTCATTGAGTCAGCCGCAAGTCCTCTTATCTTTCCTTTGGTGAGAAAACCTTGGTGGCCAAGTCTCTTATCTTTCCTTAATACTCAAACCTAGCAGCCACATTTCCTTATGAAACATTCTTTAGCCGCAAGTCAGCATTAATTAAAGGGAGTCAGTCGCAAGTCACCTATGGGATGCCCTAAAGTTTGCCTATAAATAGAGAGCAAGAGGGAGCCACATACAACACTTCTTTATGCTTTAAGTTTCTGATTTCTTCTTTGTTTGAGAGAATTTGAGAAAGCAAGAGGTTGAATAATTAATATTCTTCTTCTTTCTTTCTTTAGTTTTCTTCTTATTTTCTCTTTAATTCCATGTTTATGTTTACAATGCCTATGTTAGGATAAAGTTTCTATTTGGTTAAGGGTGATTTCAAAGCCCTAGACATGTTGTGTAATTAATTTTCAGAATCTATCTATCATTGTTTTCTATCAAAGTTTCTTATGTTCTTCCATTAAAATTGTTCATGATGATGTCTTGATTTGTTTAGGTGGCCAACTAGATTTATCTTGATAATTATCTAATGCTAGTTTAGGAGTCTTATCCGTGTAATTGTCTTGATTTTCTATTCAATAGTAGCAATTTGCAATTCATGATTATGTTGGGTTTTCGGGAATTGCAATGTGGAACATAACCTAAGTTAAACAATTCGAGCTTATGTGTTTGTTGCTTAGATCAACCTATCTTTCTTTTCTTAAGGCTGCTATTACATTAAATCTAGAGAGGTTGTCTAATAGTTAGAGATTAAATAGAGAGCTTGTTCTATTTAACAATGAACTAAGGAAAAATTGGGGTAACAAAGCTTGTTGTTATCTACGGTCGATAACTTTGATATCTAATTGATGTTGATAGTTATGAAATTAATTCTCATTGATGTCTAGTGGTGGAGAATGAAACCTTAACCATACTTTTCTCATATTTGATTTCTTCTCTTTAATTACTTGCACTCTTATTATTCTGATTTGTTTTACTTTCACTTACTTAAAAAAACCCTTTTTCCTTTGTTTTATTTTATTTTCTTCCTTTGTTTTCTTTTCTTTTCTTAGAACTAAAGTTTTGAACCAATAAACTTATAAATTGAAACCTAATCCCTGTGGATTCGACCCTTGCATACTACTTTACTATAATTGATAATATTAAGTGCAAGGTTAAATAAAGATACACTATTTTGAGTGCATCAGTTATAGTTTTTAGGCAGTCTTGTTTGGGGTTTCGTTCTTGTCAGTTGACTTCGATCAAGATTACTGCTTCTTGCATTCTTGATCTACAAAAATTCATTATTGGTCATTCTTGAAAAAAAAAGTATTCCGAGACAAAAATAAAATCAAGAAGTCTCGAAAAGATTACAAAAAAAATCAGTTCAAAAAGAAAAAGAAAAAAAGGAAAAAGAAATTTTTTTCTAACAATCTTGTTTTGCAGCATATTAACGATGTCTCACAAGAGTAGCAATCTTATGTGGCAGACTATACAACACGAGATGGAAAAGATAAATTTGTTGTTGGGGGAGCTAAAAAAGAGTTTGAGCAATAAAGAGAGAGTGGGGCCGCAAACAAGAGAAAAAGAGAGAGTGACAAAGAAAGAAAGGTGGCTGAAAATAAAGAAACGAGAGTGGAGCCACGAGAGAAAAAAGAGACAGTTCCTACCGAGGGAAAAGAAGAGACAAACATGAGTTTTTATGCAAAGGAGAGTGAGGTTCTTAATCTTGATGAAATTAACCAATCTCTTCCTAGATTGGCTGTTTCTTCGTTGCAGGAATTCAAGGACTTATTTTCGGAGGAGATGCAAGATGAGTTGCCTCCCATAAGAGGTATTGAGCATTACATTGATTTCTTACCTAGAGCCGTCATTGTTACGCACAAGGCTAAGATTCGAGGATGAATCTTTTCGAAAAAAGGGGGAATGATAGGAACCAAGATGGCCAGCTCAATTCTTGAAGATTCATGGCAAGTTCCATATGGACCAAGATCCAAGAAGATCTAGGAAACATTGCAAGCATTGGTGGAATTCACTTGGACTATGTTGCAAATATTCCAAGCAAGACTTCAACATTCAAGAATGGGTTTGAATGAAGAAAGACCAGCTTTAATGCATGACTAAGGTGGTGCATATAGAGGAGTACTTTGGGCCTATCAATGTTTCATTAATTGACATGGCATGTGTGGGAGCCATCCTAATTCATTAATTGATGTGGCAAGAGTGGTCTTTTTTATTTCATTAATCCACTTAGGCATGTGGGCCTAATTGTTTTATTATGTCCAATAGTCTTGTGGGATCTACTTCATTAATCTTGTTGGACTTATTTTAATTATTATGTTTTGGGCTTGAGCTTGTTCAGTCTATTTTTACTTAGCATTATTTAGGTCTGGCCGAATAGGTATTGTATTAGGAATAGTAGTCCATTTATTTAGGTGTTGGCCGACCAAGCTATTTTTATTAGGATAGGAGTCCTAGCTTACCTTGGGCTTTAGCATTAGAAGGCTATATAAACATGCTTAGCCTCCTACTTTCAATAAGTTCATTGTGTAATCTGATTTTTATCAAATTGAGAGGGTTTTCTCTTATTGTTCTTGAAAGAACTTATGAACTTATCAAATGTTTCCTTTGTGGTGTTAAACAACCAAATATAGGTTCTCGAAACAAGATTTCATTGGGTCTAGTTAAACTAGGTTTTTGAAACAAGATTTCATTGGTTCTAGATTCTTCAACCTGAATCTTGGCTTTCTTGGGTTAGGATATTTGAATTTTTAGTGGGTTCAAAGGGTTTCAATCCTAAGGGTTCACATCACCGGACATTAGCAAAGCTGATGGTTTGTTAGCTAGGTATTCATCTAACCCTAGCCAACAGCATTGGAAGTGTATCAAAAGAGTTTTTCGATATCTTAAGGGTGCGAAAGACTATTGGTTGTGTTACCAAAAGGGTAACATGAGGTTTCCAGGATACACGGATGCTGATTGAGGTGGTGATAGAGATGAATACAAGTCTAGATCAGGTTATGTTTTCTGCTTAATAGTGAGAAACAGACTTGCATGGATTTGTTGTCAAATTAGTTGTTGTGCAAGAAGCCTTGTGGCTTGGTCGTTTCCTTGGTCACTTAGGTGTTGTAGCACCAAATGATAAGCCAACCACTATATTTTGTGATAGCATGGCTGCTTTGGCTTATTTTAAGGATCCGAAATATCATTGAAAGACCAAGCATATATGAATAAAGTTTAACTTTATGAGAGATTCAATTGAAGGGAAAGAAGTTCTAATGGAATATATTTCTACGGGTGAGATGGTGGCGGATTCTTTATAACTAAACCAATACCACCAATCTTGTTTGCCAAACATGTTAGGACAATTGGTCTCCGTAGATTATAATTCATTTGGATGAACTTCTTGATGTCATGTACAATTTTATAAGTTTGCCAACCTTAGTATGAATGAATGAATGAATTGTGTTTTATAAGTTTAATAAAATTCTATGCATATTCTATATGTTTCACAACGAAGGAAAATTATGTTGGATTTCAACTTATGAAATCCGAGAACATAGAGGAAGAGTCCAAATCTCTTACTTGTCTTCTTATGCAATGCTCACTTGTTGTGGATATGAGTAATGAACTCAACCGAATGTCTAGGGCACTTGTAATCAACCTGTTAAGGCAACTACAGGAAACCTTCCACAACCTATCTTGCTCGTCCAAACCAAAATGCTTTGTGCCTTGTCTCTTGATAATTTAGCAATCAAGAACTGCTCACTCAGTAGCAATTGCACTTAGCAATCTGCCTCTCAATTGTGTCTTATACAATGATCTGATCATTAACCTATGTCTTGGCTGAACCCTTTCCTATATATAGCCTCTCAAGGGTTGCTTCATGAAAGGGTCAAAGGATGCAACCCTTTCAAAGACAGTACCCTTCATTTGGACACAATGGTTCGGTCAACAGAACCATTCTCTTTCAAAAGATCATAACTATTTGGCTAAAGAAAGAGAACCTCTCAACCAGAAACAACATGATGTTTCGGTCACATTGATGCACTCCAAAGAGTATATCTTATTTAGTCATTGCACTAAAAAGATCAGTTGTAAAGTATAGTAGTTAGCAAGGGTCGAATCCATAGGGATTGGTGTTTAGTTTATGAATTATTAGTTTATCACTTAAGTTCAAAGACAAGAAAAGAAAAAGGGGTTTTGAATTTAGTTTAAACTTAAGCAAACAATAAAAAGCAAATAAAAAGTAATCACATATGAGAAATATGGTTAAGGTTTCATTCTCCACCACTAGACAACATCAAGAATCAATTTCAGACCTATCAACAACAATTATCTATCAAAGTTAACAACCGTAGATAAGAACAAGCTCTGCTACCCTAATATTTCTTTAGTTTGTCGTTAAATAGAATAAGTGATAACTCTAGGAAATATAGTTATTTTGCCACCTTTTATGCATTCAAATTGGTGAAGTCCTTGAGGTTTTTATTTGGATTTGATTAGTTTTAGATGTATTTAGATTAATTTTATTTATCCATTTCATGTTTAAAATAGTTATTTAGTTAGTATTTATGTGTTTTTATAGGTCCAAAGTGAGAAGGAGCTTCGAGGTGCAAAACGATGAAAAATGATGTAAAGCAACATGCAGACAGATTCGGCCTCCAGAGCTGACTTCCATACCTTTCTAACAGAAGTTTACTCGTCCAAATCGGACGAGATTTGCCCATCAAAATCAGCCGAGGAAGTGCGAGAAGACGACAAAAAAAGCAGACAGCCACCCAAATGGTCAGCGCTGTGGTGCCCGAAGTCAGAAAGTTGGCGCCACAGCGCCTCGCCGCGGTGCTGAAATGAGAAAAAAAATAAAAAAACCTGCACTTACCTGATTGCTTGCACGCGGAATTTCTGACTTCAGGGGTCTAAGGCACTATAAATAGGACTCTTCAAGGATGAAACAAAGGGGGATTGAGTTCTAAAAACCTAATTCTCTTTAGAGGAGAGTAGCCACCAAAAGCTTTCAAGGAGATAAGAAGATTGTGAAGATTTAAGACTCAAGACTTGACACCCCTTAGTTTTCTCTATTCTATTTTCTCTTCTTTATTTTTCTTGTACTGATGATGATGGTGAAACTCCTTGGATATTTGTTTTCTTTAATTATCATGAATTAAACTTATTTTACTAGGATTGCAATGGAACTCAACATGTAGTTTGAATTTATTTTCTCTCTCCAGCTTGATTTAATGGTTTTTGAGTTGTTTGTTCATTCTTGTGTTTAATACTTCTAGTTGACTGGCCACCAATTAGATTGATTTGGTAACCTAAATACAACTTGGAAAAATGAGTTTACTGTTAGACATGGATTGAATGACACATGTTTCATATTCATTTATTAGGATGAATTGATCTGTAGGTAGGGTAGAAATACACTTACGTGTCATGTGTAACCATTGTTAGAGCCTAAGCTTAATGAGTTTCTCTTCAATTCAATTATCATAGGAATATAGTTAATTGGTTAAGAGAGATATTTTAGAAGAACATCGGAAGATCCTTATAAATAAATTAGAACTCTAGGTTAACAACTCAAGGTCATTAATCAAGTTAAGAGGGTAGGAGAGGTTCAACAAAGTGTTGAGGAAAGTTGTAATCCTAGGCTTTTATTAATTGATTGAATTAATCTTTTTAATTTACTTGCTTTTATTATTAGTTTCTTTTAATTAGTTTGATTACCATCTTTAATTATTTGTTTAGATAAGATTAGGTTGTTTTAATTTTAGTACTTAGCGAATCTAGTGACAATTCCTCGTGGGTTCGACTATTTACTTTAAACTATATTACTTGTTATGATATGTGCACTTGCGTGGTTAAAATTGACAACAAGTTTTTGGCGCCATTGCCGGGGAATTATTTATTATTTTTGTTAATCTTAATACCAAGCAACCTTAGTCTTAATTTAAACTTTCTTTTTCTTTCTTATTTTTAGGTACTCTTGATCGTGGTATGCGAAGAGCTTGAAGTCTGGAACTTGTCCCTTTTGATCTAGAATCGGAAAGAACTTTCCAACGACTTCAAAGGGAGAATTTACAAGCTTCGACTCACAACCATACAATGGATGAAGCAAATGATACAAAGACTTTACGAGAGTTTGTGGTTCCTCTCATGCAAGAACTTCAGACCAGTATCCGGAGGTCTGCCATCTAGGAAAACTTTTTTGAGATAAAGCCAGCCATCATTAAGATGATCCAAACATCAGTCCAATTTTGCGGCCTACCGAACGATGATCCGATTGCTCACATCGTGAATTTCCTGGAAATTTACGATACTTTCAAATACAATGGCATTCTGACGATGCCATTAGACTGAGACTCTTCCCTTTCTCACTTCGGGATAAGGCCAAGAGTTGGTTATATTCACTTCCTACATGGGATGACTTGGCCCAGAAATTTCTTGCCAAATATTTTCCTCCAGCCAAGACAGCTAAGATGCGTAATGATATCACATCATTTATGCAATTTGAATATGAATCGCTATATGAAGCTTGGGAGAGATTCAAGGATTTACTTCGAAGATGTCCTCACCATGGGTTACCTAAATGGCTTCAGGTGCAAACATTTTATAATGGGTTATTGGGACAAATTAGAAACACTATTGATGCCACTGCAGGTGGAACATTAATGGGAAAATTGCCTGATGAGGCCTATTATTTGCTTGAAGAGATGGCATCTAATAATTATCAATGGCCATCAGAAAGACTTGTACCAAGGAAAGCTGCAAGGATTCATGACTTGGATGCAATGAGTACCATAAGTGCTCAGATAGCTGCATTAGCTAAGAAATTCAATACTGTAATTGTTCATGTCGTCCAGAGCCCATTTGTAACTTGTGAATTATGTGTGGAAGGACACACCAGGGATAGATGCCCAACCAACTCCGAATCAGTGCAATATGTTGGAAACTATAATAGAGAGCAAAACAATCCTTATTCCAACAATTACAATCCGGGTTGGAGAAATCACCCAAACTTGTAGTGGGATAACAATCAGGGGTCTTCATCCTCTGCTAACCCAGCAATCCCTCCTGGATTTCCATCACAAGCCCGTGCCCCTCTTCCAAAAAGAAGACATCATTGGAAGAGATGTTTACAAAGTTCATGGCTAGTCAAGAAGTGACAAATCAGACTCATGCAGCGACACTTCAGAGTCAAGCAACAACACAAATAGGCTAGCTTGCAAATGCAATTAACAACCGTCTTAGGGGATCTTTTCCAAGTGAAACTGAAACCAATCCTAGGAAAGACAAACAAGAGCATTGCAATGCAATTACACTCAGGACTGGAAGAGAAGTAGAAGTGGGTAGCAAGAAGCATAATGAGAAAATTCAAGAAAAGAAACCTCCAATCTACCCACCACCTTCAAAAGAAAGTGCCAGAATTGCCACCCAAGCCTCTTGAAGCAAAACTTATGGGGGAAAAAGAAATTGGAAAGGCTCAAGAAGAAGAAAAAAGTAATGTTATTCACCACCACCCTTTCCTCAGCGCCTTCAAAAGCACAAACTTGACAAGCAGTTTCAAAAGTTTCTTGAGGTATTTAAAAAGCTCCATATTAATATACCTTTTGCTGAAGCTTTAGAACAAATGCCTAAATATGTCAAGTTTATGAAAGAAAAATTATCCAAGAAGAGGAAATTGGATGAAATTGAGATAGTTGCACTTACTAAAGAGTACAACGCTATCCTTCAAAAGAAACTCCCACCCAAACTCAAAGATCCGGGAAGCTTCGCCATTCCATGCACTATTGGTAATAAATTTTTTGGTAAAGCTTTATGTGATTTGGGGGCGAGTATCAATTTAATGCCTCTTTCTATCTATTGCAAACTTGGTTTGGGGGAAATAAAACCCACTATAGTGATGTTGCAACTAGCCAATAGATCCTACAAACATTGAAGAGGTATTGTTGAAGATGTGCTAGTCAAGGTTGACAAATTTTTCTTACCTGCTGATTTATTGTAATTGATATGGAAGAGGATAGTGAAATACCTATAATTCTTAGGAGACCATTCCTAGCTACTAGTAGAACTCTCATTGATGTGCAAAAAACAGAACTTACCATGAGGGTTCTAGACCAAGTGGTAACTTTTAAAGTGTTTAAAGCTATGAAGTTTCTTAATGAATTTGATGAATGTTTGGCAGTCAAATTGGTGAATAGTGATTCCAAAGAAGCATTCAAAGAAAATTGTTTCACTAAACCACTTGAGACAAGTTCAAATGCTACTTCTAAGATGCATGGAAGCCACAATTATGTGAATGCCACGCCTCATAAAGTAATGGAAAAGGGGGCATGATAAGAAGATTGTCAAGTGGAAGGATGCCGGTTAATGGGCATGAGATAGTCAAGCCGATGACTATAAATCAAGCGCTTCTTGGAAGGCAACCCAAGTTCTAAACTTTTTCTTTTCTTTTCTTTTTATATTTTAATTTTTAGGGTTTTTTTAACAGCATTGCTATATTTTATTAAAATAGAAAAAAGATAATAGTCTTTGCCAAATAACCAAAATACCAAAGAACTGGTCTACCCTACAAACCAAAAATCGTGTCACCTGTAAACCCACACATTTCAATAGTGTAATCCTAAAATAAAACAAACTACCCTTGAAACTCAAAAAGAGCTTGAAACCTTGATATAACCCTACAATCCACGATAGAAACCAAAGTAATTCCTTTTGGTTGCAAGACGTCTTTATACAAATAAACCAAAAAAGAACCATACATTCCCATATTGTACCACCCATGAAGAGTGATCCTTGTCCACAAATGTGTTATTCCAATCGGCATAAAGAAATCCAATACCAGGATCTTTAAAGCTGCATCACCCTAATTCGAAGACTTGTAAAAACAAAACAAAGATAATCTGTTTTGATAGAAGAACCAAAACACAATTAATTCGCTGGTTCATTAACAAGAGTTGCCTGTACCGCCTATAAATCTGAGCTCAAAAAGTCTATCCATGTATAATCAAAACCGACATCTTATCAAAACTGAATTGAGATAGTTCTCATTAGTCACATCTTGAATTCTATGGCCAAATACAATTAGAAAGATACTTAAAAACGTTCTACCCGATTGGCATAGCTATGCAAATCACCAAAAAAGTCCTAAAAATTTAGACTATTATCTTTTGCAAATGGTATATTGGCCATTTTGTAAAAAGCATACAAGAATTCCCTTTGTTCCCCAAAAAAAACTGACCATAGGAATTAATAAGTAACCTTACAAACAGGAATTTTACCTTTACCGTGCATGAAAACCACGATCCTCCATTGTAGAAAACAATGACATGAAAGCAAAATACCCAAAACATTGTACCATACTCCCCATAACGAAATCAAAAGATATCAAGACCAAGAAGAACCAAAAATACTTGAAACCTTAATGCCAACTCATAGCATATTCCACAACAATACACATTCTAAATATGATACTACACTCAAGCCTCTGAATGGCTTGATGTCCTAGACACCCTCCATGACAAAAAATGTGTTAAAGCGACCAAGTTCGACTTTAGGAAAAAACCTATTAAGTTTTACCCGAAAAGAAGAAATTATGCTTTACCCTACCATCCCCAAATATAGCATGTGACATGAAAAAAAAACCTAGGATATGCATACCCAATCTTGCACAAAACTTGTAAGATCCCAAGATCCCCAAAAACACTTGGTCAATTCTATTCTATAAATAACATTGCAAAAGACTAACAAAGAACTCTATTTTCCAATACTTCACTTGGTCTGTTGTTAACACGAACTCACTTAATCATGCAAAAAGAACAAACTTCAGTAAAAACCTTCCACCTCAATGCAATCAACATCCATCACCATAGGTCGATTACTCATTAATCCATGCAATAAACTCCATATTTCATCGTACTCCTCGTCTTGCAAGCGTATCCGCAAAAGAACTTGCCTCTCGCCCCTTGTGAACTACCTTGTAGGCATGCACTTTCCTCATTGTCCGATCCATTTCCAAGAATAGTGAATTGAGGAGCCAAGGTCTCAAGAAGCAAGAATTGCACCAAGCTACCGCAATCGTCGAATCACTTTCTATTTCCAAATTAAGACTAGAAAGTTATCTTGATTGAATAATCTCAAAAGCTTCCTTTATAGCTCTTATCTTTGCCTCATTAGAATCCATTACCCCCACTGACTTAAAAAACATGGCCAAAACAATACCTCTATCATTCCTCAACACCACTCCAATACCTGCTAGTCCAGGTTTCCCTATGATCGATGCATCTACATTGAACTTCCACCAGTTTGGAGCTGGGGCCTTCCACTGTAAAACATGCTTAACTTTATCAATCTTTCCCTTAATAACAAAATCCCTAGGTTCATGAATAAAACCTTCAACGGACTGAAAGTCATTGGGCCATTTAGCCCAGCACCACCAATCTAGTCTGCTCTTGATCATAAAAATTTGAGAATTATAATCAAGAACCTTATTATCAAATACCACCCCATTTCTCCACAACCATATAGTCCATAATACAATAGCAAAAAGAATAAATCATACATCCTTGCTTGCAGACCGAGCCTCAATTGCCATCCACTGTGAGAACCAATCAATGATTGATTTTGGTTGAACTAGACTTATTTTCCACCATTCAAAAACTAGAGACCATAGTGTCCAAGCATTTTTCCACCACAAGAAAAGATGATCTACTATTTCCTCACCATCTCTACATAGAGGACAAATGATATTGTCATTTGTTAAAATATTGCATTTCAACAAATACATAAAAACATGGAGTTTTCACTGAAAAAGAGTCCATAGAAAAATCTCAACCTTAGGAGGTGTTAGATTGCGCCACTTTGAAATATCGAAGAAACCATCACCCATGTAATTTCCTTCACCAGCTTGTCGAAACAGTTTGTTGTATATTGGCCATTCAGAGCAGGTTTCCATATCCATCTGTCTTTCCTGTGAGCGTTTAATTGTACATTGTTGATGGTTTGATGCAGAGTTTGCCATTGTGTGATCTCCCAATCAAAGATGTTCCTTCTAAGTGTTATCTGCCATATCCAAAGATCCCCGTCCCACCTTCCAAACTTGTTGATCACTGCATTCTTTGTTACAGACAAAGCGTAGATTCTTGAAAACTTTTCCTTTAACACCTCTCCATTTAGCCAATTATCCTTCCAAAAAAGTATAAAACCGCCATTCCCCGGCAACAAACCTGTGTTTTCCAAAAAGCAATTCCTGAATTTTCCCCCTCCTTCAAAGGATCAACGATACCTTTCCAAACTGTGGATGTGTTCATGTGCCTCTAAATTCTTGGAATAATTTTGCTGATCTCCATACTGTATTTAGCAAATATCACCTTTTTCCAATTGCTTTCATGTTCATCAGCAAGTTTGAATAACCACTTATTGAGTAAAGCTCTGTTTTGGACTTCAATCAGTATGATACCCAGCCCCCCATTTCTAACACTCCGGCATACTGTGGGCCAACTTATTAAGTGTAGCTTGTGCCTGTCATTCTTCCCATCCCCAAAAAAATCTCTCTGTATCTTTTCAACCTTCTTAACAACAGCTATCGGAGCTTTGAACATAGACATAAAATACAAAAGCATACTAGACATGACCGACTTTATCAAAGTCAATCGTTCTCTAGTGGACAAATATTTCTTCTTCCAATGTCCCAATCTTGTCTCAATTTTTTTAATTACTGGCTCCCACAATGTTGTGTTCTTTGAGTCAATCCCTAGCGGTAAACCCAGATACTTTAGTGGCCACTCGATAATTCGACATGCCAACATTTCTCCCCATTCTTTAAGCACCTTGTATTCAACATTTATGCCCACCATGCAGCTTTTTTGTAAAATTTATTGAAAGTCCCGACATTAACTCAAAACACCTGAGAGTTCTCTTAATGCTTCTTAGTGATATTCCCACCGTCGCACAAAAAATCATAGTGTCATCTGCAAACTGCAAGTGAGTGATTTCAATTCTCTGTGAGTCGATCACAGGCCCTCTAAATAAATTTAGCTCATTTGCTTTCCGCAATAACACACTAAGGCTTTCAGCCACCATATTAAAAAGGAATGGAGATAATGGACACCCCTGTCTCAGACCTCGCTGCATGTCAGACTATGTCATCGGAGAACCATTAACCAAAACAGACAAAGGAATCGATTGAATGCAACCCTTTATCCAACTCCTCCATTTGTCGCCGAACCCCATTCTATCCATAATGTAATCAAGAAAACCCCACTGCACACAATCATAAGCCTTTGCGAAGTCTAATTACAAAACACATATTCTATGTTTTTCCTTCCTTGCCCAATCAATTGTTTCGTTTGCGATAAGAACACTATCGAGAATCTGTCGCCCCCCTATGAATGCAGACTGTGATTCCCCAATAACTTCTTCCATTACCCATCTCAATCTATTAGCCAGTATTTTTGATATAATTTTGTACAAACAACCCACCAAGCAGATTGGTCAAAAATCTGATACAACTGTAGGAGACTGAACTTTCGGGATTAAAGCAATGAAAAATGCCTTTACGCACCTAGACATAATCCTGTCCTCCAAAACTCATATACGAAATCAAGGATGTCTCCCTTCAGAATTTCCCACTTCTGTTTAATGAAATCCATATTGAAACCGTCTGGGTTTGGCGCCTTTGACTACAGCAATCTTGCACTGCTAACCAAACTTCCTCTTCTGACACATCATTCTCTAAAAAACATCTACTCTGTGCAGAAAAAGTTTTGAACTCTCACCCTAGCATTGTAATTTAAATATCTGTGGATGTAGCACTAAAGTGGCTAGAAAAATGATCAAACACTGCCTGCCTGATATCCTGTGTGTCAGTTACCAATCTATCGTTGTGCACCAATTTCTCCATATTGTTACGCCTCTTTCTAATTCTAGAAGTAGTATGAAAAAAACTTGTGTTTTTATCCCCGCACTGTAACCAGTTCAGCCTCGATTTCTGTTTCCATTGCATCTCCTCCATCTTGAACAACTTCCATAACTCTGAGGTTAGCAATAATCTACAATCCTTGTCCACATCAGACACCACTCCTTGCAACCACCTTGCATCAATCTTCGCTAAATCTCTTTCAACTATTCTGATTCGATCCTCAAGGGTATTCCTCTTGCTTCTCTGCCAATCCTTGATCAACATCTTCAGATTTTGAAATTTGCCCTAGCATTACCAGTTTTTTCCTTTTCCCTTGCATCTGTTATAATATTATCGAAACCATCTTCTAGGAACCAATAATCATAAAAGCGAAATGGTAAAGGGCCCCAATTCAAATTTTCTGACATCAAACATATTGCATTATGGTCCAATAAGTAACTTTGCATCCTCTGAACAGAAATATTCGGGAAATGATGCAATAGATCAGGAGTGAATCGAAACCTGTCCAATTTGGTCCAAGAAGTGATTTCCCGAATAGTACAACAAGTAAAATTACCACCTCTCATAGGAACCTCAACCAAACCTGTCTGGGCAGCAAAGGACTTGGAATTAGACATTGCTCTCATATTGCAATATAGTCCTGTGTGCTCATCAATATTCAAAATTGCGTTAAAATCTCCCCCTAATAACCATGGTCCAGTGAAGTTTGCCATCACTATCCGAAGATCCTCCCACAGCTCTCTTTTCCCTTCATCATTGTTAAAGGCATAAACATTCACTATAGCCACCCTGTAAAAAATCCCGAACAAGATCAAAAACCTAAACCTGTTTATAACCTCTACCAATATAAAAAACCTGTCATCCTACATTGTTATCAAGCCACCCAAAGATCCCTCTAAAGATACAACCTCCATCGATCAATTCCCATCATACCAAATCCGTCTCAAAAAGCTTTGCGTAACAAACTCTAGTTTTGTCACTTGCAAAAAGAGTAGCCATGGCTTATTCTTACTAGCTACACGCCTCACTATTCTAACCTTTTCCTTCTTCCCCAATCCCCTCACGTTAAAAGAGATAATCTTCATAATAAAATAAGACCACCCTTTAACCACCTATCAATGCCTATACTAGTCTCCACCTCTCTCTCGAACCATCTCCACATCCCTTTCTTCCAATTCCATTAATCTCCATTCTATCTCACTGTTGTTCCTGCTGCAACTAAAGCCCATTTGCTGCCCCTGTAGCCAAGTTAATTTCCCCTCATTTGGAGACACCCCAGTCATTGCTTCCCTCTGCTCACTGATTACAACATTGAAAAGGCCCCTAGACCTTGTCATTGGGTAATTCCTGTTATCTACTTTCAATATCGACAAACCAAACAATTTTCTCGGTCTACCATATTTTTTCGGTGTAATCAATATCTCCTACTGCCTTACAATTCCATCGACTGTGTCCTCGCCTCTATCCTCTCTAGTTTCATCCGTATTACCCTGACACCCCGTTTCGACCGTTCGGCTATTATGTACATCCTTTCCCCTTATCACTTCAGTTATGATCTCATCACCTCCCCCACTGACCTCAATACATTCACTATCAGTGCATATAATAGGGACAAAACCCACATCTTCATTTTTCTCCATGTCGCTCGCACTAGTCATAGATTTACCAATATCACAAACTTTCCAATAATGTTAGAAATTATCCGGGTACTGAAGTGGTGCATGAAAATCTCCCGATACGTGAATGTTGAAAGTGTCACCATTGATATCACAAGCACACTCACCCGAATGGGTAAAAGGCTTAGAGCAAGAAATTAAAATCCTGGCCACATCAAACCTGTCTCTCGACAACGTCTTTTCATCAACCGCAATAAAGCTCCGCCAATGTTCAGCTAAATTTTTAAAGAATTCCAAATTCCAGTTAGATAATGGAACCCTTTCAACCCGAATCCACAAAAAATAAATCCTGAGCAACATCTAATGGTGACCATGCACGGGCCTCAACGAACCAATCATTTCTCCATTTGTACTCCTCTAAAAATTTGGAAATATCCTCATAGGTTTCAAAAGATATAAGGACTCTTTTGAGGTCAATAATAGCAAGCACACAACAGATAACTTAAGCCATTCATTCGATTTTACTAAATCTCCTAGTTCGACGAGGAATACCTGGCTTAATAGAAACATCCCTTACCTCTTGAATTGGCTATATAGAAATGTCCACTTCCTTGTCACTTTGTACCTGCTGCTTCGATGTAGGTGCTGAATTTTCTGAATTGTGAGGCACTGCAAGTTTTCCTCTACCATAGTTGTTGGTGATAAAGTTATCACTGAGTGTGACATCAAAATATTCATTCGACAATGCAAATCATTGTTTAGTAACTTCCTTCTAGCCTTCATCAAGTGCTCCTCTTCCATTTCCTTTCCTCTTCGATTCGGTTTGGTCATCTGCCCTATCTCTGCAGACTTTGCTCGAGACAAACCAAAATAAGAGAAAGCCCTTGTTGCACTGGGTGACTCATCTAGCACTGCTATTTTCCTTCCATGAACACCGGTAAGCCTCTGAACCTCTCCACCAAATATATCAGCTTCATTCCTACATTCATCTCACTGCACCACATATTTTCTTCCAGCCACAGAAGACTTCCCTAGACCCATCTCATGCCTTTTAGACGTACCAGTAAAAGAGAGAGACCTTGATTCTCTGGGAGACTTCTCTAGCACTACTGTCTTCTTTCTATGAACATCGGTAAGCCTCTGAACCTCCCTACCAAATATATCAGCTTCATTCCTATACTCAGCTCGCTGCACCACATAATTTCTTCCAGCCACAGAAGACTTCCCTAGACCCATCTCATGCCTTCTAGACGTACCAGTAAATGAGAGAGACCTTGATTCTCTGGGAGACTTCTCTAGCACTGCTGTCTTTCTTCCATGAACACCGATAAGCCTCTGAACCTCTCCACCAAATATATCAGCTTCATTCCCATAATCAGTTTGTTGCACATCAGAAATCCTTCCAGCCACTGAAATCTTCCCTGTGCATGTCTCAAGCCTTCGAGACATACCAAAAATTAAAGGAGACCTTGTATCACTGGAAGTCTTGTCTGACAGTATTTTCTTCCCCCTATGAACATGAACTAGTCTCTGGACCTCCCCACCGATTAGATCAATTTGTTTTCGCTGCAAATCAAAAAACCTTCCATCCTCATCACATGACTGCCTCTTATTCTCCTCTCCATTAACCACGATACCTTTCCCTTCAGTCCTCTTCGACACAACCTGAACATAAGACCTGTTGTCTCATAAATATCCTTTAACCCCACGTTTATTCAGTTGTTTCTTAAGAACCCAAACCACAGCCCTTTCAACAATGTTAGAACGTTTTTCAGGACCAAACCTCGCCCTAGATAAGACTAACCTTCTGCCCAGAATGACATCTCCATCACACTTAATAAGCAAACGCCTAGCATTCGCGCCTACGACTTGTATGAACCCGAAAAGATCATCACGCCTTGGTCTTCTCTTTTTTGAGATGAAGAGGTCGTAAACCCTCACTACTCTATCAAAATAATTCAAGAAAGGTTTGAACTTGATCCATCTGCTAAGATTATCCATAAAAATTATTACGATCTCGTTATCGTCCACTGCCCAAACCTGCTTGATCGACCCCGAAGCTATGGAGGCATGGCTGCGTAGGGTTTCTCTGGAAGAAAGCTCCAGCCGCATGTGTTTTTTTTAATCCTATTAATCCTATCTTTCTTTTTACTTTGTTTTCTTTGGTAGAGACTACTCACCCAACTTGGACAAACATGATGAGGTCTAAGAGGAAAACTAAAGCTTCTCTTGCGTTTCTTTCATCGATAGGGGAGTTTTCTTGTTCTTACTCTTTTTATTTCTAAACATTGAGGACAATGTTCGTTTTAAGTTTGGGGGTGTGTCTTTAGATTTATTTTAGTTTATGTGATTGTCTAATTTTATTATTAGGAGTCTAAAAAAAAATTTGGTTTTGCTTGAGATATGATGCACTTAGTATGATGGAATCCTTATCCAATGATGAGAATTAGTTATTGATCTATATTGATTCTTGGAAACAACATAGGCATGATTTTATTTTATTTTAAATTCTTTTGTTAGTCTCATTGTTAAGATGTGATTTTTAAAAAAATTGGGCACTTGATCTCTTGCTTATATTTGCATACCTTA
This sequence comes from Fremontodendron californicum, assembly GCA_030761205.1. NCBI lineage: Eukaryota > Viridiplantae > Streptophyta > Magnoliopsida > Malvales > Malvaceae > Fremontodendron > Fremontodendron californicum. The sequence continues at coordinate 11,836,198 of JAULJL010000037.1, forward strand.
TTTAAAGACTGCTTATGTTGATGTGAATTGCGATTATGTCTAGAGCCTAGAATTTGTTTGATTCTCTCTCTAGGCGAAATCCTAGAAAACACTAAGTTGAGGAAGTGATTTAGGCCATCTTTGGATTGTTTGAGCCTTTCGAGCTTACCTTTATATATTAATATCCTTAGTCTACCTCATTGTGCCTATTGATATATCTATTTTCTTTGATTGCCACATATTTTAGCTTAGCCTAATAAGAAAAACCATGATTAACCCTCACTACATAGGCATGAGTATGATATTACATGAAACAATTATGAGCCATGTCAAATTTGGGTGAAATGGTGATGTGAAAAAAAAAAGATTATGATTCTTCAAAAAGAAGAACCGAAAAAAAAAAGAATAAAGTGGTGAGCTAAAAGGAAGTGCATTCAAAGAATGAAGTATGTAATTTGAGGAAAAGATTATGGCTCTCAAAAATCCTGAAACAAATGTAAATTGTCTATGGGTGACTTGAACCGAAATCTATCTTTATCCTACCTTGACCCTAGCCTTACATTACAAGCTTAATAAAGACCTTCTTGATCCTTGATGAAGTGTTAGTCTACATTAGTGGAGAGAGAGATGAAAAGCAAACATAGGAGAATCTAGTACTAATTCGTATTTTGCATTGGCATAAACTTATTTAGATTGAATGTAATGATTTGCAAAGAAACTTTTCACATACACACTGAAAATCCATTCAAGCATAAGGCATACGATTGAATTGAATCATAAATTTGGATTATGTTTGTTTTCTACTTTGAGTTGGAATTTTGAGATAACTTATGAGGTCAATTAAGAGAATCATTGTTTGAGTGCATTTATCTTAAGTTGTGCTTGAGTCAGTTTATTTAGTTTGTTTTGTTTTGTTTTGCTCGAAGACTAGCAAAATCTAAAGTTTGGGGGTGTGATAACTCTAGGAAATATAGTTATTTTGCCACCTTTTATGCATTCAAATCGGCGAAGTCCTTCAGGTTTTTATTTGGATTTGATTAGTTTTAGATATTTTTAGATTAATTTTATTTATCCATTTCATGTTTTAAATAGTTATTTAGTTAGTATTTATGTATTTTTATAGGTCCAAAGTGAGAAGGAGCTTCGAGGTGCAAAACGACAAAAAATGGTGTAAAGCAACGTGCAAGCAGATTTGACCTCCGAAGCTTGTTTCTAGAAAAACATGATCTTAAATCTTTATTTAAGAAAACTTCCTTCTTGACTTTTGAATCTGACTTCCATACTTTTCCAACGGTAGTTTACTCGTCCAAATTGGATGAGATTTGCCCATCCAAATCAGCAAAGAAAATGCAACAAGACAACAGAAGCAGCAGACAGCCACCCGCGATGCCCCACCGCGACGCCCGAAGTCAGAAAGTTGGCACTGCGGTACCCTCTGCGGCGCTAAAGCGAGAAAAAAATAAAAAAACCTACAGTTACCTGATTGCTTGCACGCGAAGTTTATGACTCTAGGGGTCTAAGGCACTATAAATAGTACTCTTTAAGGCTGAAATAAAAGGGGATTGAGTTCTAAAAACCTAATTCTCTTGAGATGAGATTATCCACCAAAAGCTTTCAAGGAGACAAGAAGATTTGTGAAGATTGAAGACTCAAGACTTGACACCCCTTAGTTTTCTCTATTCTCTTTTCTCTTCTTCAGTTTTCTATTGATGGTGATGGAGAAACTCCTTGGATATTTGTTTTCTTTAATTATCATGAACTGAACTTATTTTACTAGGATTACAATGGAACTCAACATGTAGTCTGAATTTATTTTCTCTCTCTAGCTTGATTTAATGGTTTTTGAGTTGTTTGTTCAATCTTGTTCTTAATGCTTCTAGTTGACTGGCTACTAATTAGATTGATTTGGTAACCTAAATACAACTTGGAAAAGGGAGTTTAGTGTTAGACATGGATTGAATGACACATGTTTCATATTCATTTATTAGGCTGAATGGATCTACAGGTAGGGTAGAAATACACTAACATGTCATGTGTAACCATTGTTAGAGCCTAAGCTTAATGAGTTTCTCTTCAATTAAATTATCACAGGAATATAGTTAATTGGTTAAGAGAGATAGTTTTATAAGACCGTCAGAAGATCCTTATAAATAAATTAGAACTCTAGGTTAACAACTCAAGGTCATTAATCAAGTTAAGAGGGTAGGAGAGGTTCAACAAAGTGTTGAGAGAAGTTGTAATCGTAGGCTTTTATTAATTGATTGAATTCATCTTTTTAATTTACTTGCTTTTATTATTAGTTTCTTTTAATTAGTTTGATTACCATCTTTATTTATTTGTTTAGATAAGATTAGGTTGTTTTAATTTTAGTACTTAGCGAATCTAGTGACAATTCCTCATGGGTTCGACTCTTTACTTTAAACTATATTACTTGTTACGATACGTGCACTTGCGTGATGAAAATTGACAACAATAATCTCTCTATTCAATCTTTAATTATCAAACAGCTAGAATAAGCTCTCTAAATTCAATTTGATAACAGCTTTATGATGAGAAAGATAGGTTGATCTAAGCAACAAACACATAAGCTCAGATTGTTCAACTTAGGTTATGTTCCACTTTGCAATTAGCGAAAACTCTAACATAATCATTAATCACAAATTGCCACTTATGAATAGGAAATCAAGACAATTACACGGATGAAGAATCTTAAACTAGCAATAGATAATTATCAAGATCTATCTAGTTGTACACCTAAACAAATCAAGACAAAGATCATGAATAATTCTTATAGAAGAACATAAGCAACTTTGATAGAAAACCAATATATGATAGAATCTGAAAATCAATTACATAACATGTCTAAGGCTTTGAAATCACCCTTAACCAAAGAAAAGTTTAGCCTAGCATAGGCATAGTTAATAAAAACATAAAAATAAAATAAAAGAATGGAGAAGAAGAAGAATAATGATGATCCTTGAGTCTCCACAAAAGATATCTAGTTTGTGGCTAAAAAAATGGTATTTATAGAGTTTTAAAACCTTGAGAACAAGTTCTTGACACACAAGTAATTTAGGAGGCAAAAAATTGCGTATTTTGGCAGGTTTTTCGAGTTTTTCCCGAATCTTGGGCGCCGCGACGTCGGGCTCTCTGCCAACCATTTTGCTGCTGCATCTTCTTGCACTTCCTTGGCTGATTTGGATGACCATTTCTTGTCCGATTTAGGTGTATGAACTACTGCTGGAAAGGTATTCAAGTCAGCTTCAAAAGTCAAGTAGGAAGTTTATTTAAATAAAGATTTTAACATCATGTTTTCTTACCAATAAGCTCCGGAGGTCAATCTGCCTAATTGCTTTGCACTAAGAATTTAATCTTTTTGACTCCCAAGTCTTCTTCCATCTTGTGATTATGATTTTATAAGCTCTTTAACATCATAATTGACATCTTTTCTCTTCATTCTTCTAAATATACCTAAAATTCAAAAACATAACATAATTAATCAAAATAAAGGTAGAAGACATAACGAAAACTAAGAATAGAAAGGACATAAAATGTGTATTTTATGAGCTTATAAAATACCCCTACACTTAGCTTTTGGCTAGTCCTCAAGAAAAACAAAATAAGAAAATATAATATAATCTAATCTAATATAATCCACTTTCGTAGGAAATCACGATGGCACTTAGCATGTGACACAAGCCTTTAAACCCCTAAATGTCCCTAGTGGACGAGTTTAGTCTCGTGAGGATTTATTAAGACGATACCCACAAACATTGGAGACATACGAAAAACTAAAAAACAAATAAAAATAATAATTATAACTAATCATTCCAATATAAATTAGAGAAAATCAATGGATAGGTCTTATAAACTAATCAATAGTTCAGAGAATTTCTTAAAGAATCATGCTTGATTATAAATGATTTGAGTTAAGCCAATATTAACATAACATATCACAATCAAAATAATGCATAGTCAAACTTCTCTCAACTTCTCACATGGGATACTCTCATGATTTTCACTCAATATAGTAGTGGTAAGGTGTTTACAATCAATCAATCTCATGAAAACATTCCTACCATATGCTTGCTTGTCCACCTATTTTCCACTATTTAGATCATATAATTTCATGAATCAAGAGGTCTTTATTCAAGGTTGTAATGGGGCCAAGGGGTTGTAATGTGGTTAAAGAATAAAAGGAAAGGATATTACAAAGGTTCTAAAGATTTCATAGAGTTTAGAGACATAATAAGATTACACAAAGAAAACTTCTCAAAACTCTTATGAAACACATAATAACATAGGCTAAATGTTCATGTTGAGCTTTGCTTCATTCACACTAACTTTGTAACATCGTTTCTTTAACCAAAAGTTTAAGAGATGATTGATTTTTTTTCTTTTCTTTTTTTTCTTTCAATATGGGAATGTATTTTGTCAATTGTTCCCTTTTTCTTTCTCTTGACTTGTGCCTTTTTTCCCCCACACTTATTTCTTGTTTCTAACCCAAATTTTCAATAAATCTCCCTTATTTATGCAATATGTCTCAAAATATTCTACTTCATCTTTCGAACAAGGGTAAGGATATAAGTGTATTTAGGCTAGGTAAAAGATGTGGTTACCAATTAAATAGAATATTCAATGTAGGCTCAAATTGGCTCACTAAGGGGGATGTTCTCTTGGAACATCAATAGGGATGGTTGATATGGCCTTGCTTAAAAATCCTAATGCTTCTATCATATCCATGCGGTCATATGTATCAATATAGTCTCAGACGGTTTAAAGCAAGTTCTAGAGAATCATGTAATCATAAGAGCACTCAAGAAAGAAATTAGATTGGTATGTATAATGCATCAATCATATAGGCTCAAAAACTGACAATGATGATTATACAAGTCAATATCAAGTCTAAACATGCTTATTTCTCAATCAACATATCATATTAACATTGGCTCATAAAAATTGATGTCAAGCTCAATTCTCATTAAAAATCCTCTCACTAATAAACTAGTTTTAGAACTACACAATTCATATCTCATCATTGTATGGAAAGGAACTAAAAACATACTAAAAAAATAATAATAATAATAATAATAAAGACTAAAAAGAAATAACAACCTAAAATAAAAGAAATCCTAAATCCTTCCCCCCACACTTAATTCTTACATTGTCCTCAATGTAATGCTATTACCCACATGAAAGAATTATATGTAAGAGAAAAAAACTAATAACATAAGAATAAAAATAACTAAGACTCAAACAAAACAAACTCATGCAACCTAAATAATTCTAAAACACTAAACAAACAATTAACAAATAAACATAATTGGGCAGGTTGGTAATGCCTTCACCAATTGGGCTGCCTCCCAATTAGCACTTGGTTGATTGTCTTCAACCTAGCCTATACCCCTTCTTGGCTTTTTAAGATCTTTGGGATTAGACATGAAATTTCCCAAATTTGTGCGTTTTGTAGGGCGGTTTCTTTGCACAACAGTGGATGCATTCTCCATCAAAATTATTATTCCATTATCCTTTGTGGTGCATAGCTCATTAAGGAATGGTGCATATTTTGGTACTTGTTGAATGGCATCCAAAAACAAGCTATTTAAGATTTCCCGCATGTGTTGTTCATCTTCCTCCTACTTGAACTTTGAGAATCTACTAGGAAAAAGTGGAGAAGAAACATTAGTCAAATTGGAACCTTAAAAGTTACCTTAGGTGCCGAAGTACTCAATTGGAATTTTAGCTTCTTTATCCTCAAGAAGTGAATCCATTGTTGGTTTTGTCTCATCCTCATCTTGTTCCCCACTTCTCAAGATCTTAATACTAGCATTAGCTTCAAAAAGTTTTTCAGATCTCTGTTCTACCAATCTCACCACACTACTAGCCAATTGGTCCATTTTGAGTTTCTAAACTCTTGATACTTGTCCTTGTTTCCTGGATACTTGCCATTATTTCCTGTTGAAATTGCAAAGTATTAGTAACAAGGGAATAAACTAAATCCTCAAGAGATGTACCTTGGCTTTGAGTCACAGGTGGTGGCTGAAAAAGATTTGGTTGTTGAGGCCATGATTGATTGAAGACGGATGGATGATTGTAATTGGCATCAGATCAACTTCTTGATAATTGCCCGAATAATTAGTATGATCCCACCATCCTTCAATGTAAGTGTTTGAGAAAGCATCATACTGTTGTCCTTGGAAACCTTGATGGCCTTGAAATCCTCCTGAATCATAGGCTTGTTCAAAATTATCATCTCGAAAGTATGGGCACAAATTGGTTGTGATGTGAACCCTTAGGGTTGAACCCTTTGAACCCACTAACAATTTAGGATACCTAACCCAGAAAAGCCAAGATTCAGGTTGTATAACTTAGACCCACTGAAATCTTGTTCCAAAAAACCTAGTTTAAGCTAGATCCTATGAACTCTTGTTTCAAGAACCCAAGTTGAGGTGTGAAAGCCACAAAGAAGAATCTTTGATAAGTTCAAGAAGCTCTATTAAGAACTAAAAAGAGAAAATACTCTCAATGAATAAAATTCAACTCAGTTGATTAATTGTTAAAGAGTAGGCGGCTAAGACATGTATCTATAGCCTCCCTACATAGCCTAGGTCGGCTAGACCTAGCAATCTTAGTCTAAATACAATGCCTTGGTCAGCCAAGGACTTCTATCCTACTTACAAGACTTATTTCGGCCAGACCTAAAAATACTAACTAAAATATGCGCTGAACATGCTCAAGCCCAAACCTAATAAATTAAAATAGGTCCAACAAGTTTAATGAAGGTAGACCCCACTAGTCTATTGGACATATTACATAAGATAGGCCCAAAAGCCTAAGTGATTAAAAGATTTAAAATAAGCCCTATTTTTCTTGCCATATCATTTAATGAAATGGTCCCCACAAATGCCATGTCAATTAATGAAATAAGAATAGGCCTACTTCAACTCTTCTAATGCCGCCACCTTGCAAGCCCTCTAAGGCGCCACATGGGCCAAAGCTTGATCTTCCTCATTCAAGCCCAACTTGAATGTCTTGACCTTGCTTAAAAGACTTGTAGATTCTGCCTAAGTCTTTTCCTTGCATTGCTTCCTTGATTCGGCCCAAGTGGAATCCTTGCATTGCTTCTTGAAAACTTGGTCCATCTTGGATCCCATCAGGTTAGGTGATCCATCAGAAAACATACTCCACGCTTCTTCGGTTGTTGAACATTACCCATGGCAAATTGTTGCAGTATGGATGTGAGATTGGCTAGCTGGTTTTGAACATTTGATGTAACTCATGCCATCTCTTCTTGCTCAAAATTTGAAAAGAAAACCTGTATATACAAAGATAAATTTTTTTAAAAAAATATATATACAACTAAAAATAAACCAAGTAAAAAATAAATTAAAGAAAACAATCGCTGACAACGGCGTCGAAAACTTGATGCATTCCAAAGAGTATATCTTATTTAATCCATGCACTAAAAAGATCATTTGTAAAGTATAGTAGTTAGAAAGGGTTGAATCCACATGAAAACAAAAGGGGTTTAGTTTATGAATTATTAGTTTATCACTTATGTTCAAAGACAAGAAAAGAAAAAGGGGTTTTGAAATTAGTTTAAACTTAAGCAAACAATAAAAAGCAAATAAATAATAATCAAATATGAGAAATATGGTTAAGGTTTCTGATAAGCTCATAAAATACACATTTTATGCCCTTTCTATTCTTAGTTTTAATTATGTTTTCGATATTTATCTTGATTACTTATGTTATGTTTTTGAATTCTAGGTATATTTAAGAAAATGAAGTGGAAAGATATCAATTATGATGTTAAATAGCTTACAAAATCATAATCACAAAACGGAAGAAGATTTGGGAGTCAAAAAGATCAATTTCTTGTCGCAAAACAAGAAGACAGATTTGACCTCCGGAGCTTGTTACAAGAAAAACATGATGTTAAAGTATTTATTTGAAGAAACTTCCTTCTTGAGTTTTGAATTTGGCTTCAATACCTTTCCAAAAATATTTTATATGCCCAAATCGGACAAGAAATGATAATCCAAATCAGCCGAGAAAGTGAAAGAAGATGCATCAGAAAAAATCAACGATCAGCGCCGCGACGCGAAATCTGGCCCCGCGCCCACAAGTCAGAAACCCAGCACTGTAGCACTGGGAAGCTGGTGCTGCAGTGCTGGCCGGCTGTCCAAAGTTTCCAAAAATACAAATTTTACCCCTTTTTGTTACTTGTGCGGCAAGAAAGGGTTTTCAGGGTTTTAAAGCTCTATAAATACCATCTTTTGAGCCACAAACTATACATCTTTTGGGGAGACTCAAGGATCATCATTCTTCTTTTTCTTCTTCTTCTTCTTCTTCTTCTTCTTTTTCTTCTCCATTCTCTTATTTTCTTTTAGTTTTATGTATATATTTTATCTATGCCTATGCTAGGCTAAACTTCTTTTTGGTTAAGGGTAATTTCAAAGCCCTAGACATGTTTTGTAATTGATATTTAGATTTTATCTATCATTGATTTTCTATCCAAATTGCTTATGTTCTTCCATAAAAAATGTTTATGATGTTGTGTTGATTTATTTAGGGTGATCAACTAGATATATCTTGATAATTGTCTATTGCTAGATTAGGAGTCTTGATCCGTAATTTTCTTGATTTCCTATTGATAAGTGGCAATTTGTGAAGCTTATGTGTTTGTTGCTTAGATCAACCTATTTTTCTCATCATAAAGCTGCTATCAAGTTGAATTTAGAGAGCTTATTCTAGGTTGTTTGGTAGTTAGAGATTAAATAGAGACCTTGTTCTATTTAACGAGAAAATAAGGAAAGATTGGGGTAATAGAGCTGATAGGATCCAAGATGACCCAATCCCATGGCAATTTATATATAGGCCAAGATCCAAGAAGATCTAGGAAACATGGCAAGAATCGATGGAATTCACTTGGGCCATGTTGCAAGTTATTCAAGAAAGGCTTCAACATGCAAGATAGGCTTGCATCCAAGTTTAGTCCATGTGATTTAAGAACACAAGGTGGTGGCAATAGAGGGCTTGCAAGTAGCGGCATTAGAAGATTAGAAGTGGGCCTATTCTTTAATTCCTTAATTGACATGGCACTTGTGGGGACCAATTCATTTAATGATGTGGCAAGGAAGATTGGGTTTATTTTAAGTCTTTTAATTAGTCTTTTAATTACTTAGGTATTTGGGCCTATATTATGTAACATGTTCAGTAGGCATTAAATTAGTTGGACATCTTTTAATCATTTAGGTTTATGCTGGAGCATGTTCAGCCCATATTTAAGCATTCTTTATTAAGTTTATTTGGTCTGGCCGACTTTAGGACTTTCAAGGGGAGTAGTAGTGCTTGGCCGATTTTGAATGTAACTAGTATTAGGTTTAGGTTATGTAGGGAGGCTATAAATACCTTGTGAAGCCGCCTACTATCATTATCTTTTGATCAATTAAGTCTGATTTTATTCAGTGAGAGTTTTCTCTTTTAGTTCGTGAAAGAACTTAGAACTTATCAAAGAATTCTTCTTTGTGGCGTTCAACACATTCGAACTTAGGTTCTTGAAACAAGCGTTGTCAGGGTCTAGCTAGCTTAACTTATCTAGGTTCTTTGAAACAGGATTGCACTAGGTTTAAGTTTTCATTGCCTGAATCTTAGCTTTTATGGGCTAGGTATCCTAAATTGTTAGTGGGTTCAAAGGGTTCAACCCTACAGTTCGGTCTAAAGACAACAGACAGAACGTTACAAAAAAAAAAAAAAAAACGGTTCAGTTTGGTCTGAATAGGTATGTATTAACCAGACAGATCACTTGGTCGGTTGAACTGTACCGGTTCAGTTTGGACCGAATAAACATGTCTAAAACAGACAGATTTAAATGTTTAGTCGGTTGGGCAATAAAAATTAATTATTGACCCAAGACCGGCCCGCGTGTGTGGTCTAGCCCAAGTTCATGTAGGTCCTCACCCTTCACAAAACCTTGGGTGTCCCTTGGGGCCGAACCCCACCTTGAAACTAAGCCTATATAAACACAAGTAAAAGCCTTTGTGTTTACAATGTGGGATTCCACACCAAGCTATACATCAACCAACTTCTTCCTTTTCAAGTGAGTACCGTTGAGATCAATTTCTCATTCAATATTGATATCAATTGTGAACATTAATAATACACCGTGTATCTACTTATGACAACCTACGTATTCATATATGTATTTCGTATTTATACACACAAATAAATCAATTGATATCCAACAATCCCCCACATGAATGGAAATTATCTGATTAAAATGACGAAAAGACTCAAATTATGAGAGAGAATAACTTTGAAGTGTAATTGCTTCACGATAGGTAGCTTTTGGCTTTGAACCTTCCATAGTGACAACTACCGGATTTACTCGGCTAACTAGTGAATATGATGTCTTGAACTATTCAGCCTTTCGTGTAAACCCAGATAATAGGTATCACACAATTCCTCTTCGAAAATCTTTGGTTCTGACATTTGTGTTCATTTTGGCCCCGAACACATCCTGATTTCTATGAGTACTCTAGAGAATTTAGCCTTATCAATTCTCATAGAAATGACCACATTTCATACATGTAGACACCTAATTTTGTCCGAGCCCCCTAAATCAGGTAATTTTTTTCCTTGTGCTGTTTAGAATGCAGAAAATCTCTTCTTAACTTGCGGATGGTATTCCAAGACTTTGTTTAGGAGGTCAACAAGTTAAGTCAATCTGAAAAAAGTCAACCCCAAAAAGTCAACTACTAAAAAAGTCAATCCTCAGTCAAAATCAAGATTCAAAGTTTAATTGAACAAGGGTGAAAGAATTTCGATAATCCAAGGACTACAAGAAGAGATATAGAGTTCGGAAGATGGGTTATGGAAATTCAATAAAAAAGAAACCCTAATTCGGTAAATTTGGGGAAAAGTGCTTAAACGATCAAACTGGTCGAAATTGGAGGTTCCGAATGGAATCTAATGAATGACTACGGGTATTGGAAAGGTCAATTCAAAGCAGAACCAAAGGAAGAGTCAATTTGGAAGGGAAACATAAGAAGAACATGCCTTGCTTGTAAAGATGTTAGGTATGAAATCAATTGGATGTTCAATACCTTCTATGAAAGGCAATCCATTCGGCTTCCCTTCCGGAATATATGCTTGAACACCTGGAACAAAGAAAAAGACAAGCTAGGAAGAGAATTGTTAGTTTGATCAAGAGGAAGAACCTCACTCTCCTTTGCACAAAAACTTTTCTTTGTCTTGTCTTTTCTCTCTTGTGGCTCCATTCTTTTTTTTTCAGCCACCTCTCTTTCTTTTTCACTCTCTTTTTCCCTGGATCTTTCTGCCTTACTCTCATCTTTTTTTTCCCCTCATTTTTCTTTCTTGTGTTTCTGTCTCACTCTTTCTTTTTTACTCACTCTCTTTTTTCAGCTTCAATTGGTCCTCATAGACCTATTTTGGAGTTAAAAGAACAAGACTGTTTTTCCATCCTTTACAAGGCTATAGCTAGTCCTAAACTCGTCAACAATCGACTTCCTATCATACTGCCATGGCCTCTACAACAAAAGATGGCTAGCATGCATAGGTACTACATCACAAAGTACCTCATCACTATACCTCCCAATGGTAAAAGCTACCAAAACCTACTTATTGACCTCAACCTCCACACATTCACTCAACCCATGCAACTTATAAGGTTTGGGATGTTCTAGTAAAGGTAAGCTCAACTTCTCAACTAGGGTGGTACTAGCTAAATTGGTGCAACTTCCCCCATCTATAATCATGCTACATACCTTGTTATTCACAAAACATCTAGTATGAAATTTGTTCTCTCTTTGCTGCTCTATATCATCTACCTTAATTTGTGTATTTAGAGCATGCTTTACAACAAGAGACTACCTTTCATGGAATCTTGAAGATTTCTATTCACTACCTCTTGTTGACCCATCCTATCCCTCATCTCCTCCAACACCAATTTTAACCGTTTAGATTCTTGTTGCATAGCATGCAACACAAAGGATAACTTATCCGCCTTCTTTTTAGGTGTTGAGTCACACTTGTGAGACATCTTTAATGTGCTGCAAAACAAGATTGTTAGTGATAAAAAGAAATAAGCTCACACACTCCCTCTGTGTTTTCACTCAATCACAATATCACTCAAACTCGTGTTTCTCTCTTTTAGGCTTTTTCTGTAATAAGCTCACTCACAATTTCCTTTTACCACTCTATTTCCTCTTTCAAGCTCTTTAGGAACTAGTAGAACACTTCAAGAACTCCCTTGCTTAAATCAAACCTAGTACAAGATTCAAGAAACAAGAAAACAATTAGTATGTAGGGAAAAAAAACAAGAACAAGATAACCAAGAATTTCGGTTCTTTCTTCCTCTTTTCAGTCTTTTTCGAATCCTTTCTTTCGTATATTTTTGTTCGAACTCTTTTCTTTCTTTCTTTTTTTTCACGAGAATTTCTTGATTTTCTTGAAATCTCGGATGACTTTCCTTTTTCTTTCTTGAGACTGTTCGAATGCCCCTTTTAATTCTTGCTTTTTTTTTTAAGAACGGATCAAGAATGATCAAGAACGACTAAGAACGAACTTTAATAGATCAAAAATGCAAGAAGCAGATTCTTAATCTAAACCAACTTCCAAGAACGAAACCCCAACCAAGACTGTCTAAAAACTATAACCCAAGGCAAGAATGCCTAAAGCTATAACCCCAAGACAGGAATGCCTCATAAACCCCAAAATCTTGTTATTGATAAAAAGGATATCACCCTAAACCCTGCAATATGGTAAAGAGGGTAATAAGATTAGACCTGATTGGAAGCCTAAGCTCTGATACCAAATGATGTGAACCCTTAGGGTTGAACCCTTTGAACCCACTAACAATTTAGGATACCTAACCCAAAAAAAGCCAAGATTCAAGTTGTATAACTTAGACCCACTGAAATCTTGTTCCAAAGATCCTAGTTTAAGCTAGACCCTATGAACTCTTGTTTCAAGAATCCAAGTTAAGCTGTGAATGCCACAAGGAAGAATCTTTGATAAGTTCAAGAAGTTCTGTTACGAACTAAAAAGAGCAAATACTCTCAAGGAATAAAATTCAACTGAGTTGATTAATTGTTAAAGAGTAGGTGGCTAAGAAATATATTTATAGCCTCCCTAAAAAGCCTAGATCGGCTAGACCTAGCAATCCTAGTCTAAATACAATGCCTTGGTCAGCCAAGGATTTCTATCCTACTTACAAGACCTATTTCGGCCAGACCTAAAAATACTAACTAAAATATGGGCTGGACATGCTCAAACCCAAACCTAATAAATTAAAATAGGTCCAACAAGTTTAATGAATGTAGACCCCACTAGTCTATTGGACATATTACATAAGATAGGCCTAAATGCCTAAGTGATTAAAAGATTTAAAATAAGCCCTATTTTTCTTGCCATATTATTTAATGAAATAGTCCCCAACAATGCCATGTCAATTAATGAAATAAGAATAGGCCTACTTCAACTCTTCTAATGCCGCCACCTTGAAAGCCCTCTAAGGCACCATATGTGAAGCTTGGATCACATGTAACAAAGCTTGATCTTCCTCATTCAATCCCAACTTGAATGTCTTGATCTTTCTTAAAAGACTTGTAGATTCTGCCCAAGTCCTTTCCTTACATTGCTTCCTTGATTCGGCCTAAGTGGAATATTTGCATTGCTTCTTGAAAACTTGGTCCGTCTTGGATCCCATCATTCCCCCTTTCCTAGAAATGATTCGACCTCGAATCATCACCTGCATCATAAGGAGAAAGATCAAAAACAATAAAAGTAGCAAAAATATTATACTCACCTTGAAGATCCACTTTAGAAGCATTAATATTAATGTTCTCAAGGATTTTGATAGCTTCTCTTTGAAGAGAGCTATGTAACATCTATCATGCAACAAAATGACTCAAATCCCTATCCTTGTCACATCACATTCAAGCCTAAAAGTTTTGTTAAAGTTAGGTAATGCTAACACAAGTGTAGAACATAACCTTTCTCTAATAGTAGCAATTGCACATAGTTCCCTAAAACACAAATCTGCTCTATCACATGCCATGTATGAATAAGAAAAATCAGCGTCATTGGCATAAATACCTTGCAAATATTCGAACCTAATCATTTTAGCATTCATTGAAGCACAAAATACATACCTCCTTGATAAAACATCAGAAACAATGTTCCCCTTACCTTGCCTGTAACGGATAACATAAGATGGACATGCCTTGCTTGTAACAATGTTAGGTACAAAAGCAATTGGATGTTCAATGCCTTTTATGGAAGGCAATCCATTCGGCTTCCTCTCCAGGAATACATACTTGAACACCTGTAACAAAGAAAAAGACAAGCTAGGAAGAGATTTGTTAGTTTGATCAAGAGTAAGAACCTCACTTTCTTTTGCATAAAAACTTTTCTTTGTCTTTTCTTTTCTCTCTTGTGGCTCCATTCTTTTTTCTCCAGCCACCTCTCTATCTTTTTCACTCTCTTTTTCCCTTGAGTTTTCTACCTTACTCTCATTTTTTTCCCCTCATTTTTCTTTCTTGTGTTTCGGTCTCACTTTTTCTTTTTTGCTCACTCTCATTTTTTAGATTGAATTTCAATTGGTCCTCATAGACCTGTTTTGGAGTTAAAAGAACAAGCTTGATTATTTTTCCATCCTTTACAAAGCTATACCTATTCCTAAACTCGTCAAGAATCGCCTTCCTATCATACTGCCATGGCCTCCGCAACAAAAGATGGCTAGCATGCATAGGTACTACATCAGAAAGTATCTCATCACTATACCTCCCAATAGTAAAAGCTACCAAAACCTGCTTATTGACCTCAACCTCCCCACATTCATTCAACCCTTGCAACTTATAAGGTTTGGGATGTTCTATAAAGGTAAGCTCAACTTCTCAACTAGGGTGGTACTAGCAAAATTGGTGCAACTTCCCCCAAATTTGTTCTTTCTTTGCTGCACTATATCATCTACCTTAATTTGTGTATTGAGAGCATGCTTGGCAACAAGAGACTTACCTTCCATGAGATCTTGAAGATTTCTATTCACTACCTCTTGTTGGCCCATCCTATCGCTCATCTCCTCCAACACCAATTTTAACCGTTGAGATTCTTGTTGCATAGCATGCAACACAAAGGATACCTTATCCGCCCTCTTTTTAGGTGTTGAGTCACTCTTGTGAGACATCTTTAATGTGCTGCAAAACAATATTGTTAGTGATAAAAAAAATAAGCTCACACACTCCCTCTATGTTTTCACTCAATCACAATATCACTCAAACTCGTGTTTCACTCTTTTAGGCTTTTTCTATAATGAGCTCACTCACTCTTGTCTTCTACCACTCTATTTCCTCTTTCAAGCTCTTTAGGAACTAGTAGAACTCTTCAAGAACTCTCTTGCTTAATTCCAACCTAGTTCAAGATTCAAGAAACAAGAAAACAATTAGTATGTAGGGGAAAAACTAGAACAAGATAACCAAGAATTTTGATTCTTTCTTCTTCTTTTCAATCTTTTTCGAATCTTTCTTTCTTTTATTTTTGTTCGAACTATTTTCTTTCTTTCTCTTTTTTTTTCACGAGACTTTTTTGATTTTCTTAAAATCTCGGATGACTTTCTTTTTTCTTTCTTAAGACTGTTTGAATGCTTCTTTCAATTCTTTATTTTTTTATTATTATTTTTTTTAAAGAATGGATCAAGAACGACTAAGAAGGAATTTTAATAGATTAAGAATGCAAGAAGCAGATTCTTGATCTAAACCAACTTCCAAGAACGAAACCCCAAACGAGACTGCCTAAAAACTATAACCCAAGGCAAGAATGCCTAAAGCCATAACCCCAAAACAAGAATGCCTGAAACCCCAAAATCTTGTTATCGATAAAAAGGATATACCCTAAACCTTGTAATATGGTAAAGAGGATTGTAAGATTAGACCTGATGGGAAGCCTAGGCTCTGATACCAAATGATGTGAACCCTTAGGGTTAAACCCTTTGAACCCACTAACATTTTAGGATACCTAACCCAGAAAAGCCAAGATTCAGGTTGTATAACTTAAACCCACTGAAATCTTGTTCCGAAGAACCTAGTTTAAGCTAGACCCAAAGAACTCTTGTTTCAAGAACCCAAGTTGAGGTGTGAACGCAACAAAGAAGAATCTTCGATAAGTTCAAGAAGTTTTGTTAAGAACTAAAAAGAGCAAATACTCTCAATGAATAAAATTCAACTCAATTTATTAATTATTAAAGAGTAGGCGGCTAAGACATGTATTTATAGCCTCCCTACATAGCCTAGGTCGGCTACATCTAGCAATCCTAGTCTAAATACAATGCCCTGGTCAGCCAAGGACTTCTATCCTACTTACAAGACTTATTTCGACCAGACCTAAAAATACTAACTAAAATATGGGCTGAACATGCTCAAGCCTAAACCTAATAAATTAAAATAGGTCCAACAAGTTTAATGAAGGTAGACCCCACTAGTCTATTGGACATATTACATAAGATAGGCCTAAATGCCTAAGTGATTAAAATATTTAAAATAAGCCCTATTTTTCTTGCCACATCATTTAATGAAATGGTCCCCACAAATGCCATGTCAATTAATGAAATAAGAATAGGCCCACTTCAACTCTTCTCCGCCACCTTGCAAGCCCTCTAAGGCGCCACATGTGAAGCTTGGGTCACATGGACCATAGCTTGATCTTCCTCATTCAAGCCCAACTTGAATGTCTTGACCTTGCTTAAAAGACTTGTAGATTCTGCCTAAGTCATTTCCTTGCATTGCTTCTTGAAAATTTGGTCCATCTTGGATCCCATCAGGTTAGATGATCCATCATAAAGCATACTCTACGCTTCTTCGATTGATGAACGTTACTCATGGCCAATTGTTGCACTATGGATGTGAGATTGGCTAGTTGGTTTTGAACGTTTGATGTAACCCATGCCATCTCTTCTTGCTCAAAATTTGAAAAGAAAACCTATATATACAAAGATAAAAAAAAAATTTAAAAAAAATTATACAACTAAATATAAACCAAGTAACAAATAAATTAAAGAAAACAATCGCCGACAACGGTGCCAAAAAACTTGATGCACTCCAAAGAGTATATCTTATTTAATCCTTGCACTAAAAAGATCAATTGTAAAGTATAGTAGTTAGCAAGGGTCGAATCCATAGGAAAAGAAAAGGGGGTTTAGTTTATGAATTATTAGTTTATCACTTAAGTTCAAAGACAAGAAAAGAAAAACGGGTTTTGAAATCAGTTTAAACCTAAGCAAACAATAAAAAGCAAATAAAGAATAATCAAATATGAGAAATATGGTTAAGGTTTCTGATAAGCTCATAAAATACACATTTTATGCCCTTTCAATTCTTAGTTTTAATTATGTTTTTTATCTTTATCTTGATTACTTATGTTATGTTTTTGAATTCTAGGTATATTTTAGAGAATGAAGTAAAAAGATGTCAATTATGATGTTAAAGAGCTTACAAAATAATAATCACAATATGAAAGAAGATTTAGGAGTCAAAAAGATCAATTTCTTGTTGCAAAACAAGAAGGCAGATTTGACCTGTGCAACTTGTTGCAAGACAAACATGATGTTAAACTATTTATTTGAAGAAACTTCCTTCTTCAGTTATGAAGCTGACTTGAATACCTTTCCAAAGGTATTTTATATGCACAAATCGGACAAGAAATGATTATCCAAATCAGCCAAGAAATTGAAAGAAGATGTATTAGAAAAAATCAATGACCACCGCCGCGGAGCAAAGTCTGGCGCCACGACGCCCACAAGTCAGAAACCCAGCGCTGCAACTCTGGGAAGCTGGTGTTGTAGTGCTGCCCGACTGTCTAAAGTTTCCAAAAATGCAAATTTGACCCCTTTTGTTACTTGTGCGGCAAGAAAGGGTTTTCAGGGTTTTAAAGCTCTATAAATACCATCTTTGGAGCCACAAACTAGACATCTTTTGAGGAGACTCAAGGATCGTCATTCTTCTTCTTCTTCTCCATTCTCTTATTTTCTTTTTAGTTTTATGTATATATTATCTATGCCTATGCTAAGCTAAACTTATTTTTGGTTAAAGGTGATTTCAAAGCCCTAGACATGTTTTGTAATTGATATTTAGATTTTATCTATCATTGGTTTTCTATCCAAATTGCTTATGTTCTTCCATAAAAATTGTTTATGATGTTGTCTTGATTTATTTAGGGTGATCAACTAGATATATCTTGATAATTGTCTATTGCTAGTTTATGAGTCTTGATCCGTAATTGTCTTGATTTCCTATTCATAAGTGGCAATTTGTGAAGCTTATGTGTTTGTTGCATAGATCAACCTATCTTTCTCATCATAAAGCTGCTATCAAATTGAATTTAGAGAGCTTATTCTAGGTTGTTTGATAGTTAGAGATTAAATAGAGAGCTTGTTCTATTTAACGACAAACTAAGGAAAAATTGGGGTAACAGAGCTGATAGGATCCAAGATGACCCAATCCCATGGAAATTTCTATATGGGCCAAGATCCAAGAAGATCTAGGAAACATGGCAAGAATGGGTGGAATTTACTTGGGCCATGTTGCAAGTTATTCAAGAAAGGCTTCAACATGCAAGATGGGCTTGCATCCAAGTTTAGTCCATGTGATTTAAGAACACAAGGTGGCGGCATTAGAGGGCTTGCAAGTAGAGGCATTGGAAGATTAGAAGTGGGCCTATTCTTTAATTCATTAATTGACATGGCACTTGTGGGGACCAATTCATTTAATGATGTGGGAAGGAAGATTGGGTTTATTTTAAGTCTTTTAATTAGTCTTTTAATTACTTAGGCATTTGAGCCAATATTATGTAACATGTCCAGTAGGCATTAAACTAGTTGGACATCTTTTAATCATTTAGGTTTGGCTGGAGCATGTTCAGCCCCATATTTAAGCATTTTTTATTAAGTTTATTAGGTCTGGCCGACTTTAGGACTTTCAAGGGGAGTAGTAGTGCTTGGCCGAATTCGAATGTAACTAGTACTAGGTTTAGGTTATGTAGGGAGGCTATAAATACCTTGTGAAGCTGCCTACTATCATTATCTTTTGATCAATCAAGTCTGATTTTATTCAGAGAGAGTTTTCTCTTTTAGTTCTTGAAAGAACTTAGAATTTATCAAAGAATTCTTCTTTGTGGCATTCAACACCTTCAAACTTAGTTTCTTGAAACAAGCATTCTTGGGGTCTAGCTAGCTTAGCTTATCTAGTTTTTTGAAACAGGATTACACTGGGTTTAAGTTTTCATTGCCTAAATCTTAGCTTTCTTGAGTTAGGTATCCTAAATTGTTAGTGGTTTCAAAGGGTTCAACCCCACGGTTCGGTCTAAAGACAACAGACAGAACGTTACGAAATGAAACTGTTCGGTTTGGTCCCAATAGGTATATAATAACCAGATAGATCACTTGGTCGGTTGAGCTGTACTGGTTCAGTTTGCACCGGACAAACATGTCTAAAATAGACAGATTTAAATGGTTTGTCGGTTGGGTAGTAAAAATTAATTATTGACCCAAGCCCAAGCCGCGTGTGTGGTCTAGCCCAAGTTCGTGTAGGTCCTCACCCTTCACAAAAACTTGGGTGCCCCTTGGGGCCTAACCCCACCTTGAAACTAAGCCTATATAAACACAAGTAAAATCCCTTGTGTTTCCAATATGGGATTCCACACCAAGCTAAACATCAACCAACTTCTTCTTTTTCAAGTGAGTACCGTTGAGATCAATTTCTCATTCAATATTGATATCAATTGTGTACATTAATAACACACCGTGTATCTACTTACGACAACCTACGTATTCATACACGTATTTCATATTTATCACACAAATAAACCAATTGATATCCAACAATCCCCCACATGAATGGAAATTATCTGATTAAAATGACGAACGAACTCAGAATATGAGAGAGAAAAACTTTGAAATGTAATTGCTTCAGGATAGGTAGCTTTTGGCTTTGAACCTTCCATAGTGACAACTATCGGATTTACTCGGCTAACTAGTGAATATGATGTCTTGAACTATTTAGCCTTTTGTGTAAACCCAGACAATAGGTATCACACAATTCCTCTTCGAACATCTTTGGTTCTCACAGTTGTGTTCATTTTGGCCCCGAACACATCCTAATTTCTATGAGTACTCTAGAGAATTTAGCCTTATCAATTCTCATAGAAATGACCACGTTTCATACTTGTAGACACCTAATTTTGTCCGGGCCCCCTAAATCAGGTAATTTTTTTCCTTGTGCATTTTAGAATGCAAAAAATCTCTTCTCAACCTGCGGATGGTATTCCAAGACTTTGATTAGGAGGTCAGCATGAAAAGTCAATCCGAAAATACTCAACCCCAAAATAGTTAACCCCAAAAAAGTCAACCCTAAAAAGTCAACCACTAAAAAAGTCAACCCTCAGTCAAAATCAAGATTCAAAGTTTAATTGAACAATGATGAAAGAATTTTGATAATCCAAGGACTACAACAAGAGATATAGAGTTCGGAAGATGGGTTATGGAAATTCAGTGAAAAAAGAACCCTAATTCGGTAAATTTGGGAAAAAGTTCTTAAACGATCAAATTGGTGAAAATTGGAGGTTCCGAATGGAATATAATCAATGACTACGGGTATTGGAAAGGCCAACTAGAAGCAGAACCAAAGGAAGAGTCAATTTGGAAAGAAAACCGAAAATTAGGGTTTTTGGTGAATATTGTAAAATTGGGGAAAACTGTGGAGATGGTCCGATTCAATAAAATTGAAGCCCCTAATTGATGAAGAGTGAGTAAAAAAGGATAGCCCAAAGCTCAGTTTGAAGTAATTCCAAGAAAGGAGCCGGTTGGAGGAAAAACGAAAAAACAAGGAAATTCCTGATATTGGAAAAAAGGAAAAATCAAATCGGAGGGGAATTTCATAAAAATTTGGCGTTTTCGGACCAACTCCGATTCGATATATAACAAAGGCAACGGAAAAAGAAAATTCAGAAATCGGACTTGTTTTGAGTAAAATCGAGGTTTCGAGGGTTAAAAGGCAACTTAGAAAATCCAAAAAAAATAGGAAACGAGCTCGGAAAATTATAAAAACCTCCAGATCTGAGTTTTATATTATTTGGAAGAGATTGGCGAAGAAAAATTTTGAATTGGAGCTCACTTGCAAAATGGCAAAGTTCGAGGGCACCAAGTCGAAATTCTAGAAGATAATTCTGGGAAAAATAGCAAACGGGCTTGAAAAATTATGAAAACTTCCAGATCTGAGTTTTATATTATTTGGAAGAGATTGGTGAAGAGAAATACAGAATCGAAGTTCAAATAAAAAATGACAAAGTTTGGGTGTATTAGTCCGAAATTCCAAAACCAATTCCGGGAAAAATAGGAAACGAGCTCGAAAAATTACCAAAACTTCAAGATCTCAATTTTTATTATTTGAAAGGTATTGGTGAAGAAAGAACTGGAATTGGAGCTCAATTGAAAAAGGCTAAATTTGGGAGGCACCAAACCAAAACTTTTAAAGAAAAATTCAGAAAAATAGAAAATGAGTTCCAAAAATTATGAAAACCTCCAGATATGAGTTTTATATTACTTGGAAGAGATTGGAAAAAGAAAATCTGGATTTCGAGTCCATTTGCAATTTAATTAAGTTTAGGGGCTAAATTGCAATTTTATTGAAGAAATCGAAAAGGGCTATTTTTGCAATTTAAAAAATAGAGAAGCTGCTGGAATTTTTAAGGCCATTCAGCCAGCCCATGAAGAGGGGAAGGAATTGCTGATTTCTCTCATCCAAGGGCTAAAATTGGATAGCAAGGTGACATTTTTATTTGATTGAGCCCTTGAGATCATGCCAAGTGGCCAAGGTAATGAAAAGAAAGGATGAGCACATTATGGTTAGGATTCTTGGACAGCTGGTTATGGTTAGGGGCTGATCACTTCATTCTATGATTGCAATCATCTTTGATTAGTAGCCTTTGGATCTTGCTAGCTAGGAAAAAAATGACAACATTATGACAACATCTATGACTATTCGACTGCCTATAAATGGGAGGGGGGTTTTCATTTTTTAGGAGGTTTTTTGGCTGATTTATTTCATATATGAGTAGTAGCTAAAGTGGAAGAAAAGCAAAGAAATTTTTTGAAGAGAAGCAAGCTTGAAAGGTAGCCTTTTGGCACCTATCTCTTGCATTTTTCTTTCTTTTTCTATGCTGATTTGCTTATTTTCCATGTGATTTCTTGTTATTTTCTTATGAAATAAAGGGTTTTAAAGCTTTCTTTTAAGGCTCCTATCTTGTGTCTTCATAAAAAATATCAAAAACATTTTTCTACTACATTTTTAAAATTGGCCGAATGCCCATTGTGTGTGATCATCTTGTGTTTGATTTTTTTCCTATGTTGGTTGTGGTAGATTAGTTTGTTTTCATGATTTAGCTTTCTAAAAAAATCAAAATATGGAGCTCATTTCTATTTTCTTTACTTACTCTTAATTTTTTGTTTTTATCATTCATTTTTATGTTTACTTTCTTTATTTACTAACTTTAATTTTTTGTTTTTGTTATATCAAGTCATTCATGTTTTTCCATTATTGCCATGCCATATGTTTGTGTATTTGCTTAGCCTTATCTTTGCATTTTCATCATTATTATTTGGGCTACCATGCTTTCATTCATGTTTTGCATATTTGCCATGCCATATGTTTGTGTTATTGCCATGCCATATTCTTATGTCCATTCGGCTACCATGGGTCATTCATGCATTGTGTATTTGCTTTTCCATAATATTGCATTGTTGTTATGTTCATTTGGTCATTATATGTTCATGTTGCTTCCACGCATATTTTCATGTCATATTTTAAGTCTTAAGTTATCATTTCATGCCATGCATATTTTCATGTCATATTTTAGGTCTTAGGTTATCATTTCATACCATGCATATTTCTTATGTCATTTTAGGCATTGCGTTATCATTTTATGCCATGCATATTCCTTGTCATATTAGGCATTAGGTCATCATTTATTGCCATGCATATTTCTATCTCATATTAGGTATTAGGTTATCATTTATTGCCATGCACATTTCATGTTATATTAGGCATTAGGTCATCCTTTATGCCAGACACATTTTCATGTTATTTAGGCATTAGATCATGCATTTCATGCATTCATTTTTCGATTTGTTCTTGCATTTCATTTCATTCCCACTTAATTTTTGACTTAAGCCAATCAATTGCTCAAAGCCAAGCTCTCATGAGCATGCTTGTGGAAAATTAAGATTTGTACAGTTTGGATTTTCTAACTTTGTGATTTGTTTTTTATTAGGCAAACCATGTCCAAATATTTAGAAATTTTTAGCACTGATTGTAGGACCTTAGAGGAGTCTCTAATATTTTTATTCTGATTTTTGGACGTTTTTATCAAAGGTTTAAAAATGTTTTTTAGTTAAGCAGTTTTTCACTTAGTGTTTTGTCTTTCATGAATTTTCAGGTAGGTCATCTTTAGTCTAAAAATTAAGCTGGTTTTTTCCCATAGAGGTCGACATGTTCTAAGTCTCTCATAAGTTTTTCAGATTTTTTTGAAATTTTTTAGAAGGGAAAAAAATAGGTTTTCAATATTGCTTGTGATAGTCAGTGCTGTTTTTTTTTTTTTTTTTTTTTAGAATTGATAACTTGGTGTTTTGGTGAATTCGGTCATAGTTCCCATGCTCCAAAAATTAAGCTGATTTTTTCCCATAGAGATCGACATGTTCTAAGTCTCTCATAATTTGTTCAGATTTTTTTGAAATATTTTAAAAGGGTAAAAATATCACGTTTTAAAACCGGTAAGAATAGTTAGATTTGTTTTTGAGAATTAATGATTTTCTGTTTTGTTTAAGGCATTAAGAGGGGGCTGATTTGGGACATTAGCTACTGTCCTAGGTTAATTTCTAAGTCATTTTAATCATGAAATTTGATTTTATAAAAGTCGGGTCAAGGTTGGTTAAACCCGGGTTTTCAAAGTTAGAAAATAGAGCCTTTTTAAAGAAGGTTTCGGCCATGGTGTCATTTTCATCCAAAAATTTTCGAATTATTTTCAATCCAATCACAAAGTATCTTTGATTTAGAAAATCTGATTTAAGTTTTTTCCTAAGGTATTCGGATATCTTTTTAGGTATACGGATGTCCTTATTTAAAGGAAAAAATACACTTTCATGCATTGCATTTTCCATGTTCATGCATATTCTGTGATATACAATTTTTAGTATGAATATTCTATAGTGATGTTATTGCTTTGTTGTAAATTTCATGGTGTTATAATGGTTGTTATATGATTATGGATATTCTATGATATTCTATGCTTCTTGCCTAGTCTTTAATTATTTTGTCATATCATCTAGGATTTATTATGCTTATGCATTGCCTTTTTCATTTTCATGCATATTTTATTGTAATGATATTTTATGTTTCTTATCATGTCATTTAGATTTTTCCATGTTATTTATGTTATGCTATGTCATCTAGATTTTGTGATGTCATTAGTAATGATTTGCATATTCATCTTTTTTAAAATGATTTTAATAAAGATCATGTTTTCAATAAAAAATAAAGATATTCGCGAGTTAAAATAATTCATGAGTTTTTTGTCGAGTTTGATGGGGAGGATATCATCAATTATCATTAATAAAAGAATATATTTCTTTCAAAAATGAAAATGATTTGGAGATTTTCCAAATAAATAAAGTTTTTTTATATTTTACTGGGTTTGCTAGAAAATATAGAAAACTTTTGAATTAATAAATTTCGGATCATTTTTAATTAAAAATAGAATTATATTTCTTTAAATTGGGAATTATTTTAAATTGCCAAATCTAAAACCAATTTTTATCGAGACATGAGATAACACATGATTAATAAGGTACCGTTTTATACGGACGTTGTGGGGGTGCTAATCCTTCCCCGCACGTAACCGACTCCCGAACCTGTTTCTTTGATTTTTCTGGTTTAAAAGCACAGACTTTGTAATTGGTTTTTAAAAATGTTTTAATTAATTTTAAAATGTTTTACAAAATCGATTTTAATAGGTGGCCGATCACACCTAGCCAAAAAAAATTGGTGGCGACTCCATTTCTTTTCCGAGGTTGTTTTCAAACCCTCATTTTATTTCAAGAGGAATTAAGTCATATTTTCCTCTGTTTCCCTCAATGTCACACTTAACGAGTATTGTCTCGCGATGAAACTTGTTATTTTTTAGGTTAGACAGCTTGGCGACTCCATTGGGGAAACTTAAAGAGTTAGGCCTAGAATTAATCGCGTGTTATCGAAAGTCTCGGTTTGTTGGGTTTATGATAACTCGTATAATTATATAGTTTTGAGTTATGTTTTATTATTGTTTTGTGTCAAATATGAGTTATTATTGCTTAGTCTACTTGTGTTTATGATCTTTTATATTTTTATGTAATTTGGTGTTTTTCATGAGTTTCTTTGAGTGATTTCAGATTACTAGGTTAAATCAAGAATTAAGGGCAAATCCAATTCAGTTCCAGTTCCGACACCTTTTGCCATATCAGCTATATCTGGAGTTTCACCGAAGCATTAAGGCTGCAATTTTGACAGTGCAAATTTAAGAGGCATATCTATCTTTTTCATGTTTTACACTTCTTGAAACGGAGTCGTTTTCCCTACCGAAATCAACCATCAAGTTGGCTGATGTGCAATGACGTCTGTTCTGCACCGTTTTGGTATTTTGACCATATATTCCGATCCACAGGAGCAAATCATCGGATTCCAACGGCTATGGATCAGCAACTGATAGGTGCATATTTTTCTAGAAGACCATTTGATCAGATCGAGCCTCCAACATTGACAAAATCGACCATCAAGCTGGCTGATCAGAATTGTCATACAATATGACGAAAATTGTTAGAAAAATGCACCCACCTATTATACCTACCTTTGAAATTTATAAAGCTTGTCTCTTGTCATTTAGCTCTCCAAAATGTGTATAAATAGAGGGCCTTGGATGAGCATTAAAGATTGGTAGGATATTAGCCATTGTAATAAAATTCTCTAAGTTTTCTTCTTCTTTCCTTTCTCTAGTTTTCTTTTTTTATTTACTTATGCTTCTTACATTTCTTTTCATTTTATTCATATCTAGTATGTGTTGCTAATCATATTGTTGAGGTGATGAGGTGAAGCTTTTGGTAAATGCTAAGGTTAGTCTCTTAAACATGAGCTAAAATGAATCATCATTTATAAACACTAGTATAGATAATATTTTCTTTTGGTTTAAAATCATACTTACAAAGTAGGGATCTTGATTCATTATTGACAAGGAAAATGGCACAGTAAATGCTTGGTTTCATAACCTTGATTTGTTGTAGACATATACCTTGGCATAAGGAATGCTTGGACTCTTTTTATGAGTTTTGAGGATACCAAATGAACATAATATCATATGCTATGGACGTTGGACAATTTGGACTGAATTGCTAAACCTTCCGATTGGAACCTCCTTTATGTGTGGATTTCAATTGTGTAATAAAACAAGATTAATCTTAGCATAACACCAAGAGTGGATTCTCTAACCTCAACATCTTTTCTTTTTTTTTTTTATATCTTGTTTAATTTCTTTTATATTTTGTTTATTTTGTTCTCTAATATCTTGTTTATCTTATTTTGTTGTTGATTGCCTAATATCTTGTTTACTTTCTTTGTCTTATATATTTATAAACTTATACTTACTAATACGCTTCCCTGTGGCTCGACCTCGGACACCCGAGAATTTATTACTTGAACATAACCTGCACTTGGGTTTACAACTCTTAATTGAGTCTCCATCAAATTTTTGGCGCCGTTGCCGGGGAAGCAATACTAAGTATATAAGTATATTTATTTTTATTGGCTGGTTATACCGCCTAATTTGTATATTAACTTTGTTTTATTGGCTGGTTATACCGCCTAATTTAGTATATATATTTTTATTGGCTGGTTATACCGCCTAATTTGTATATATTTATATTTATATTGTAAAGTTTATATTTATATATTATCTATTTATTAACTTTGTTTTATGCTTGTTTGGCGACGTGATTTTAGATCTCGTTGTTTAGTTAGATTTTATTGTGAAACTTTTTCAGGTAATCTTTCTAATACAACTCCTAACATGGCTGACAATGAAAGTGTTCATGCTGAAGATGAGAACAGACAAGTACGCACCATGCGTGACTACTTGCAACCAACTCGAAGCTCATCACCCTCTTGTTTTATTTTTCCTCTCAATGCAAACAACTTTCGTTTTAAACCAGGTATGATAGCTTTGCTTCCAAATTTCCATGGGTTAGAATCGGAAAGTGCTTACTCGTTTCTAAAAGACTTCGAAGATGTATGTGTCACCTTTAATGACCAACAATGTACAAATGAAATTGTCAAGCTAAAATTATTTCCTTTTTCTTTAAAAGATAAAGCAAAAATTTGGCTTCATAATTTAAAACCAAGGTCAATTGGCACATGGCAAGAATTACAAACTGAGTTTCTAAAGAAAATTTTTCCAGCACATAAAACTACTGCTTTGAAAAGACAGATTCAAAATTTCAATCAAAATCAAAATGAAGCATTTTTTCAGTGCTGGGAGCGTTTTAAAGATTTGTTAAGTTCTTGTCCACATCATGGTTTTGAAAAATGGCGTCTTATTAGTTTCTTTTATGAAAGTTTAACTCCCGAAACTAAACAATTTGTTGAAACAATGTGTAACGGTGAGTTTCTAGTAAAAGAACCTGAAGAAGCCTTTGACTACCTAGACCATTTGGCAGATAACTCTCAAGCCTGGCACACAGATAATTCCTCTGAAAGTTCCAATAGATCTAATCTTTTTTCTAACAGAGGTAAATATCATTTTAGTCAAGAAGATGAGATAAAATCTAAAGTAGCTAATTTGGCTAGAAAGATTGAAGCCATGGAACTTAGAGAAGTAAAAGAAGTCAAAATGGTTAAAAATGAAAAAAGTTGTGGAATTTGTGAAATCATGGGACACCCCACTTCTGAATGTCCAAACATTCCCATTCTTAAAGAAGCGTTGCATGATCAAGTAAATTCCATAAACCCATTTAAAAAGCCTTTTCCTTCTCCTTACTCTGAAACGTATAACCCTGAATGGAGAGATCATCCCAACTTCACTTGGCGGAATAATAATCATGTTCAGGTACCACAATCTCAAAAGCCGGGCAATATTTTTTCCTATCAACCTTCACGTGTACAAACCTTGGAAGAGACATTGCAAGCATTCATGCAAACACAAGCAAATGTGAATAACCAAACTTCACAGGACATCAATGAGATCAAAAACACCTTGTCCACATTGACAGCTTCATTACGCACTCAAGAAAAAGGTAAGTTTCCTGCTCAACCTCAGCCTAACCCTTCTACTCAATGTCTTGTTTCTTGCTCCAATGAAACTCAACAGGAAAATGCCAGTTCTATCACAACTCTTCGAAGTGGAAAGGCAATTGACAAAAATATTCCATCAAAAGACCAACATCCTCCTTCCCCTCCGAAAACTAATGGTAAGGATGATGGTAAGTCTGAACTTCTTGAAAATTTGGACAAAGAAAAAGGTATGCATCCTGCTCCTTTTCCTCAAAGGTTGCAAACAATAAAGAATTTGAATCAAAATGCAGAAATTTATGAACTTTTCAAACAAGTTAAGATTAACATTCCTTTATTGGATGCAATCAAACATGTTCCATCTTATGCTAAATTTTTGAAGGACATGTGCAAAGTTAAAAGGAAACATAATGTACAAAAGAAAGCATTTCTGACGGAAAGTGTGAGCTCAATCATTCAGCACCTTACTCCACCAAAATTCAAAGATCCTGGATGTCCAACAATCTCATGCATCATTGGAAACACTAGAATAGAACGTGCATTGCTTGATCTTGGTGCTAGTGTTAATCTTTTGCCTTTTTCTGTTTATCAACAGTTAGGTTTAGGTGAACTCAAGGAAACACCTGTTACACTTCAACTAGCTGATCGTTCTGTAAAAATTCCTCTAGGGATAGTTGAAGATGTTTTGGTTCAAATTGATAATTTTTACTTCCCTGTTGATTTTATTGTTTTGGACACACATCCTGTTTCAAATCCAAATGTTCAAATTCCTGTTATATTAGGCCGTCCATTTCTTGCAACTTCTAATGCTCTGATAAATTGCAGGAATGGTATTTTGAACATTTCTTTTGGAAATATGACTTTAGAATTAAATGTGTTCAACATTTGCAAGCAACCTGGTGATGATTCAGAAGTACATGAAGTGGATTTCATTGAAGAACTTGTTCATGAACATCTCACCACTACCACATTCCATGATCCTTTAGAAGCTTATTTAATTGAATGTGAGTTTGATAATGCTTCAGAAATTTCACACACTGATTCTTTGTTAAATTCTTTTCAGGATAAGCATCGTTGGAAACAAAAGTTTGAGGAACTCCCATCACTCACAAATGTCACTGTACCATCAACTATTGAACCGCCCAAGCTGGATTTAAAACCATTGCCATTCGAGCTAAAATATTCCTTTTTGGGAAAAATTCCTTCTCAATGGAGCCCCCAAGATAAAAGAAAGTTTCTGAATGAGGTAAAGAAGTTCTACTGGGATGACCCTTACTTGTTCAAATATTGTCCTGATCAAATTTTTCGAAGATGCATTCCCGACAATGAGGTAAGTAGTGTAATTAAGTTTTCTCATTCCGAGGCATGTGGTGGTCATTTTTCATCAAAGAAAACTGCTGCAAAAATTTTACAGTGTGGATTTTACTGGCCAACTTTATTCAAAGATGCATATGAGAATTCTAAAATTCATAAAGAAAGAACTAAAGCCTTTCATGACAAGTTAATTTCAAGAAAAACATTTGATGTTGGGCAAAAAGTTCTACTTTATAATTCTAGACTTCACATATTTCCTGGTAAGTTGAGATCAAGATGGACTGGCCCATTTGTGGTTAAGCATGTGTATCAATATGGAGCAGTTGACATTGAGAATCCTCAAAATGGTAACGTATTCAAGGTAAATGGACAAAGACTCAAACTCTTTTTGGAAAATCATGTTACTCAAGAAGAGGTTGTTTTTCTTTCTGATCCTTGTTTTGAAAATAACTAGATGTAAATATAATTTTTACTAATTTCCAAAAAAAAATAATAATAATAATAATAATAAATTTTTTTTAACCCCGGTTAAATGGCGGATAACGGTACTCCGTGATTATTTAAGTCGGTTCCATCAGCTACCCACAAAACTGATATTGTATATAAATTTCTCTTTCAATTTCTCTTTCATTTTTTTATTTGTTTATTTTTTCAGGATGGATGATATTCTCAAAAGATTGCAGAAACGATTCCCTCCTTTTCCTCGAAATATTTTACTGAAGTTTTACCAAGTTCGATTTGAAAGATTAAGAATGCTTATGCACAAAGGGATTCCTGAAGACATACGTTGGATAATTGAAGCCAAGGTACGTGAAGATGAATATCTTCCTGTTTTGCATTTACCAGGTACAGGTAGAAGCACTTTTGCAAAGAAGCGACGAGCAAAGCGCATGAGTTCAAATTGCCACAAATGTGCACGATGTACGTGTAACGGTAAATGTCGTTCTATTGGGATTCCGTCCTCTAATCGAGATGATAAAATTGAATTCATTAAGGATGGACTGAGTAAGGAGAATTTGGGTAATATCCAACTTTCTCTTGAGACGCATCCTAGTGGAGACGTACAAAGAGAAATTCTTGATTTATGGCCGCAATTCCAAAAGGAATGGCAACATCTTGGGAATCTGATGTTAAAAGACCCTGTTTGCCAGCTTGTAAGAAAACTGGATGGGAAGCATATCCTCGACTCATAGAAGGCGTTTAAGCCGTTTCTGGACGTAAAACCAGAGGAAGATGTGAGCCACAATCACAACTACAATAAATGACTTCTCAGCTTTTGGTTTGATTTGCAATAACTTTATTTCGGTTTAATTTACGTGTTGTTAGATTTGTGTAATTATTCTCGTTTTTTTTTTTTTTTTTGCATTGGTCTTTTACGGTTGATTTTTCTTCTCTTTTTGATTTTCTTCCTGAAATCACGCAAAAATCTTTTGTTAGGTTAACATTTTCTTCTGACAGGTCAAATACACTTTCGGCGACATTATTACTCTTGTCTGATTCATTACTCAGTCCTCTATATATTACACCATGTACTCATTCTCTTTCAGGCACTTGAAAAAAAAAATGGAAAGTACTTCGTCCCAGCGCATTAAAAAAATTTGTGTCTTTGGAGGTGCTTATCCAGGGAAAAATAACATATTCGCTGATGAAGCCATAAGAGTTGGAGTAATACTTGCCCAACAAAAGATCCAGTTGATTTATGGAGGCGGTAGTACGGGTTTAATGGGAGCAGTCGCTACATCAGCACACGCCGGAGGAAGTCCAGTTGGTAAGGAAATACAAGTCTGGAGTATCCCTGAACGGATAACAATCATGTACCATTCTGCCGATGCATTCATTGCTTTACCAGGAGGTCTGGGTACATTGGAAGAAATAGCTTGCGTGGCTTCTTGGTCATCTTTGGTCACAAATAAGAAACCCATTGGTTTGCTTAATATTAATGGTTATTTTAGTAATTTGCTTTCATATTTAGATAATGCTGTGGATAATGGATTCATGTTTCCAGAGGCAAGGAGAACCATAATTTCTGCTACAACCATTGAAGATTTACTCAAAAAGCTCCAAGCTTATGAGTATTTATCTGCTACGGTTGTTTCGCAAACGCTCGGAAAAAGAAAAAGAGATATGGACGAGCAAGGAGTGGATTGCACTCTGTCTTTGTGACATTATCTAACATTTTGTTTGTTGTGTCTCAGTTATAATAAGTGGTTAGCAACCTCTGCAGGTAATATCTCCTAAATTCTACCTTTAGTAGGGGGTAAGGGACATATTTTGCTAATTTGTAAAAAAAAAAACAATTTTGATGTGTTTTAAGCCATTTAGAAGTATTCATTCTGAACAAGGTCTGAGTAAGGGAGACTTGAGACATACCTTGTTAGTTTGATTTCTTCTTTCAAAAAAAAAAAAAAAAAATTTGTTGTGTTTTAAGCAATTTAGAAGTATTCATTCTGAACAAGGTCTGAGTAAGGGAGACTTGAGACATACCTTGTCAGTTTGATTTTAATCTTTTTATGTTTACTTGTCAATTTTTGTTTAGTATTTTAGGATTAATTAGGTTGCATGAGTTTGTTTTGTTTTGAGTCTTAGTTATTCCTATTCTTATGTTATTAGTTCTTTTCTCTTACACATGATTCTTTCATTTGGGTTAATAGACTTACATTGAGGACAATGTAAGAATTAAGTGTGGGGGGAACGATTTAGGATTTCTTTTATTTTTGTCTACTATTTTTTTTATGAGTCTTTATTATTATTATTATTTTTTTAATGTGTTCTAGTTCCTTTTTAATACAATGATGACATATGAATTGCATAAGTCTAAAACAGATTTATTAGTGAGAAGATTTTCATGAGAATTGAGCTTGATGTCAACCTTTTTATGAGCCAATGTTAATATGATATGTTGATTGAGAAAGAAGCATGTTTAGACTTAATCTGACTTGTATAATTATCCTTGTGAGTTTTTGAGCCTATAATGATTGATGCATTATACAAATCAATCTAATTTCTTTCTTGAGTGCTCTTATGATTACATGATTCTCTAGAACTTGCTTTAAACCGTTTGAGACTATATTGATACATGTGACAACATGAATATGATAGAGGCATTAGGATTATAACCAGAGCCAAACAGCCATCCATTATTAATGTTCTAAGAGAACATCCCCACTAGTGAGCCAATTTGAGCCTACATTAAATATGCTATTTTATTGGTAATTAGAACTTACACCTAGCCTAAATATACTTATATCCTTACCCTTGTTCTAAAGATGGATTATATATTTTGAGACGTATTGCAAAAACAAGGGATACTTTTTGAAAATTTGGGTTAGAACGAAAGATAAGTGTGGGGGAGGAGAGAGGCAAAAGTCAAGAGAAAAAGAAAGGGATCATTGTCAAATACATTCCCATATTAAAAAAAAAAAAAAATCTTCTCTTGGACTTCTAGTTAAAGTAAAGAAAAAGATGTTACAAAGTTGGTTAGAATGAAGCAAAGGCTCAACATGAATATTTAGCCTATGTGACTATGTACTTGTAAAGAGTTTTGAGAAATTTATTTGTATGATCTTATTATGTCTCTAAACTCTATGAACTCTTTGGAACCTTTGTGATATCTTTATCCTTTTGTTCTTTAACCACATTATAACCCTTTGGCCCCATTACAACCTTGAAAAAAGACCTCTTGATTTATGAAGTTGTATGATCTAAATAGTGGAGAATAGGTGGACAAGCAAGCATATGGTAGAACTGTTTTCATGAGATTGATTGAGTGTAAACACTTTACCACTACTTTAAAGAGTGAAAATCATGAGAGTATCCCATGTGAGAGGTTGAGATTAAGTTGAATATGCACTATTTTGATTGAAATATGTTATGTTAATATTGGCTTAACTCATTTATTTACATTCAAGCATGAATTTTTGTGAAATTCTTTGAGCTATTGATTAGTTTATAAGACTTGTTCAAAGATTGTCTCTAATTTATATTGAAAGGATTAGGAGTAAATATTTTTAGTGTATGTAGTTTACTTATATTTTAGTTTTTCAATGTTTGTGGGTATCGTTCTAGCAAACCCTCACGAGACTAAACTCGTCCACTAGGGACACCTAGGGGTTTAAAGGCTTGTGTCACATGCTAAGTGCCACCGTGATTTCCTACGAAAATGGATTATATTAGATTTTCTTATTTTATTTTTATTGAGTCGTTGCTAGGGACTAGCAACAATCTAAGTGTAGGGGTGTGATAACTCGTATAATTATATAGTTTTTAGTTATGTTTTATTATTGTTTTGTGTCAAATACGAGTTATTATTGCTTAGTCTACTTGTGTTTATGATCTTTTATATTTTTATGTAATTTGGTGTTTTTCATGAGTTTCTTTGAGTGATTTCAGATTACTAGGTTAAATCAAGAATTAAGGGCAAATCCAATTCAGTTCCAGTTCCGACACCTTTTGCCATATCAGCTATATCTGGAGTTTCACCGAAGCATTAAGGCTGCAATTTTGACAGTGCAAATTTAAGAGGCATATCTATCTTTTTCATGTTTTACACTTCTTGAAACGGAGTCGTTTTCCCTACCGAAATCAACCATCAAGTTGGCTGATGTGCAATGACGTCTGTTCTGCACCGTTTTGGTATTTTGACCATATATTCCGATCCACAGGAGCAAATCATCGGATTCCAACGGCTATGGATCAGCAACTGATAGGTGCATATTTTTCTAGAAGACCATTTGATCAGATCGAGCCTCCAACATTGACAAAATCGACCATCAAGCTGGCTGATCAGAATTGTCATACAATATGACGAAAATTGTTAGAAAAATGCACCCACCTATTATACCTACCTTTGAAATTTATAAAGCTTGTCTCTTGTCATTTAGCTCTCCAAAATGTGTATAAATAGAGGGCCTTGGATGAGCATTAAAGATTGGTAGGATATTAGCCATTGTAATAAAATTCTCTAAGTTTTCTTCTTCTTTCCTTTCTCTAGTTTTCTTTTTTTATTTACTTATGCTTCTTACATTTCTTTTCATTTTATTCATATCTAGTATGTGTTGCTAATCATATTGTTGAGGTGATGAGGGTGAAGCTTTTGGTAAATGCTAAGGTTAGTCTCTTAAACATGAGCTAAAATGAATCATCATTTATAAACACTAGTATAGATAATATTTTCTTTTGGTTTAAAATCATACTTACAAAGTAGGGATCTTGATTCATTATTGACAAGGAAAATGGCACAGTAAATGCTTGGTTTCATAACCTTGATTTGTTGTAGACATATACCTTGGCATAAGGAATGCTTGGACTCTTTTTATGAGTTTTGAGGATACCAAATGAACATAATATCATATGCTATGGACGTTGGACAATTTGGACTGAATTGCTAAACCTTCCGATTGGAACCTCCTTTATGTGTGGATTTCAATTGTGTAATAAAACAAGATTAATCTTAGCATAACACCAAGAGTGGATTCTCTAACCTCAACATCTTTTCTTATTTTTTTTTATATCTTGTTTAATTTCTTTTATATTTTGTTTATTTTGTTCTCTAATATCTTGTTTATCTTATTTTGTTGTTGATTCCCTAATATCTTGTTTACTTTCTTTGTCTTATATATTTATAAACTTATACTTACTAATACGCTTCCCTGTGGTTCGACCTCGGACACCCGAGAATTTATTACTTGAACATAACCTGCACTTGGGTTTACAACTCTTAATTGAGTCTCCATCAGTTTAATTGGTGTTTAATTATAATTCCCACATTTTTTAAAATAAAGAGATTTTTAAAAGTAATAAAATGTTTTAAATATGTTAATATTCGTTCACATGCATTTTATTATTGTTCTGTAGTTATTTAATACTGTATATTATAATTGCTTAATTGTTAATGCGTTACACTATTTTTGAATGTTCTTTTAATAAATTGTTGGGTCATTTAGAATAAGGGGTGTTGAATAGGTGGTGAAAGGTTTGTTGTTCCTCCGCACACAATACACATGCATTTGCATATCATGAGCCCTATACCCGGGTTTCGTCCTTTTAGGTGGAAGCAAAGTAACTAAGCCTTCGTGATTAACAATATGCATGGGCTAGTGAAACACTTTCGGAGTACTAAAATACCTACGCCTTCGTGATTAACAATCCGCATGGACTAGGGAATATACTCTAACGAATTGAACCCGCTTTTATCAGGGTGCCTTACTAGCCTTCACCGACGACAGTAAGAAACAATTCGGGGCTTTTAAAACCAAATTCAACCTCATATAGTGAACCTAGGCGAAGCCATACCGAATTTTCGTTAGAGGTGCCGAAGCTAGGAACACATGGAGGAATATTTTTGATCTTTTGCCATTTATTCCTACATTCTGAATAAGTATTGTAGATCGGGCAACGATGTACGTGCATCGCCTACAATATGTATGATAATCTGTCCCAAAGGCACCGTGATGCCTAAATAAGTAGATACTGTTGGGGCACATATTCATTAATTTTCTCACTTTACATGGATGATTTTACCCTTTTTACTTACTTTGCTTCTTTCTTTTTTCCACACATCGTTTGTGATAATAACGAAACCTATTATTTTTTTGGTTATTTTGAAAATTCTTCTTATACATGTACCTTTTTAGATATTAAAAAAAAAAAAACAAAAAAAAAAAGAGTTTTATTCCATGAAATTTTTTTTTTTTTTTTGCAAAAAAAAAAAAAAATTAAGAAAAAATCCAATAAAAAGTAATATTAAGATCTTCTTTTCCTTGATCTTTTCATTTGCATTTTTTTTTTTTGCATAACATACACATTATTAAAGCAGTTGTAAATGTGAAAATTCATCTTTCAAGCATCTTCCATTTTTACACGATTCATGCATTGATTTGTTTATTCTTTGCATGCATCATCAGGATTTCTCTGTATGATCATGCTTGATTTGCTTATTCTTTACATGCACCATGTTGACATCAAATTGTATTCATCACATACACAGTCAGCATGATTCCTTTATATATATTCATGCATTAATTTATTAACTCTGTCATTCATTTCATTGATTACTCATTCATTTATTTGTGATTTACTTATTTACATATAATACTTGTACGCTTATAAAAAATATTTCTTCTTCAGAAAAAGAAAAAAGGAAAAAACAAAAAAAAAAATGAATGAGAAGAGAATAAAAAATCCATTTGTGGTGTAGTATTGTGAAAATAATAAAAATATCCTTTTAGTTTTTGGATTTTTGAGAAAATGTCAAAAAGGAAAAATGTCAAAAAATAAGAAAATAATAAATAATCAATCAAAAAATAAAAAGTGATATTAGGATCTTCTTTTCCTTGATTATGTCATTTGCATTTTTGCATAAACATGCATATTATTTAAGCAGTTGTAAATATGAAAATTCATCTTCTCAAGCTTCTTCACATCTTGTACATTTCATGCATTAATCATCATTATATTCATGCATATAAGAATAAAGCATGTACATTCATAATTGTATTCTTGATCTCATGATAATAATGTCAATTTCATTTGTATAAAAGAGGTTCGAGATATGAGAAATGAATCGGAGGAACCATTGGGTGATTTGGAACACAACCAAGAGGAATTTGGACATGAAATTGGGAGGTGAAAGAATAGCTCACCAAATTGATAAAAATGGTTGATGATATGGGTAAGAGTAAGAGGAAACTTTCTCAGGGCTTTTCATCGCCTTCGGATCAACCAAAACCATCAGGTCCAGAACATACAATCCTTGCTGGGTCCTGCACTTGTCAATGCCACAAAGGTTTGAACCCTGATGAAATTGTGGACAATGTCGTGAAAATGATTAAAATAGAGAGCATGATACCAAAGACAGAAACCTCAGATCCCAAACAGTCCCTGCAATTTGTCCTAGGTCCAACCCAGTATCCTCACTCTACTATGGTCCAACCGTCCATTGGGATGACCACTACGGGATCCCTGGGTCCCACACCATCACTATCAATTGGCAGTTCTTACTTCTTCCCTCATCAAGCACCTTATCAAGCATCCGAGATAAGAACCTCAAACTATATATAACCTCCAAGGGTCCTGTGTCCAAATCCATACCCTTACCATGCTGTTCCACCACCTCCCTATGCAAACACTCCGATTCGAGTCTTTGTGCCACCATCAAATGCCCCGACCCCTAGGCCATGTGTGACCAAGAAACAATCCAAGAACAGGACCCCAAAGGCATTATGACTCCATTCCATTCAGCTACCAAGAGCTTCTCCCTATATTGGTACAAGATCACCTAGTTGCCTGTGTGTCGTTGAAACCCCTGTTACCACCGTATCCCAAATGGTATAACCCAAATGCCAGATGTGATTATCACTACGAAATTGCTAGGCATAGTATTGAAGACTGTAAAGCCTTCAAAAGGAAAGTGCGGTCTCTTATAGATGTCAAGTGGATTGATCCAACGACACTGATTGATAGAGGACTGGGGAAGGCTAATTAAGGTCGGGAAATTAAGGATGTAATAGGATTTCATCTTTTCAGTAGCCTGCTCTTAGAGCCTTAGGATGTTAGGAAAAATAAAGTGCTTGTAAAGACAGTTCTAACCGCTACTCAGATTTTGTAAACATGGTTTATACCTTGTGAACATTGACATGGGAATGAATTGCTTATGCTTCAAATTTATGAGTTGTTGATGATTAAGTTCCTCTGATTCTTATTTCCTTCGTGGTATCTTCCCCTTTGCATTTTGCATCTGATCAATTATTTGTCATACCATACATTTCATTCACACATGCATCTTGTTGGCATCAGATTGCGTTCATGACATACATAGTCAGCATGATTTATCTGTATATGTTGATTTGTCTATTCATTACATGCATCATAATTGACATCGTGTTGCATTCATAGTGTATATGATCGTTCATTGGGAAATGCATCTGAAACATACATGGTTATTCACTGCATATATCTATGCATTGATTTTTCTTATTCTTTAAAAGCATCATGTTGGCATTGTGATTGCATTTATAACATACATGGCCAGCATGTTTCCACTGTATATGTCCATATATCACTTTTTTTATTCTTCATGTGCATCAAATGACATTCATGGTTCCTTCATCACGACACGCACTTGGGGGGATAAAACAGAAATTGGCTTGGTTTTAAGAATTGTTTAAGGAATTCTTTTTCAAATAAGAGGTATAAGAAGTACTGAGCACCTTTATAAAACAGGCCAGCGCTATGAAGAATGAACAAGTTGTCCAAATTGAAAGAATGGAAAAGGCACAGGAAGAATTGCGAGAACAATTGGCAAAATCTCAAGCAGAATCTAGAGTTCAGATGACTAAACTGATGGAGATGATGTCCGCCTCGATCAAAGGAAAGGGATACACTAAAAACCTCGCCACTAGAGAAGGGTCGGAGGCACAATGCATCAGAATGAGGTCATAATGTTAGATGTCCAGTATTTTCGGAACACAGTTAATCCTGTCAACATTCTGAACTCAGACGATCTAGCTGAATAGGCAAAGTTGAAAATGGTTGTAGTGAATGAGGTTGAGTTGGCAGATTCCCAAGGGAAATATCAGCTGTTAGAGGAAAGGCTTCGGGCATTAGAAAGTACATATGTATTTGGGAGTGTATATGCAAAAGAACATTGCTTGGTCTCCGATTTAGTCATTCCTCCTAAATTCAAGGTTCCCAACTTTGAGAAATATGATGAGACAACTGATCTGTTAGCCCACATCACTATGTTTTGTCGAAAGATGACAGGCCATACAGATAATGATAAGCTTTTGATACACTGTTTTCAGATAGCCTCAGCGGGTTCGCAATTAGGTGGTATAGTCAATTAAGCAAGGATCAGATTCACTCTTGGAATGATCTAGCTAGGGCTTTTCTAAGCCAGTATAAGCATATAACCGATATGGCGCTTCACCGTCTCACCTTACAAAATATGGAGAAAAGAGCTACTGAGAGCTTCAAAGGATATGCTCAGTGATGGATGGATATGGCTGCCCAAGTACGACCACCTTTGACACAGAAAGAAATCATCATCCTTTTTGTGAATACATTACAGGCCCCGTACTATGATAGACTCGTCGGCAATACCACGAAGAATTTTTCGAATATGGTAATCACAGCGAAGATGGTTGAGAATGCTATCAAGGATGGGAAACTTGAAGGAGAAATAACATCCAATGCCGAGAGAAATAGGGCATCTAGAAAGAAAGAGGAAGATGTCCAAGCTATGGGAGATTTCATCCCATATCCCCAATCCCCCTCATACCAATCATGTTACCCTACCAAGGTATCTCCAAGCCTTTATCTTTACCTACCAATCCAAGTACCTAATCCTATACCAGTCCTTGCAACAAGGCTCACTTCCAAAAAGCGACCGCGGGACAGCCAAGAAAGAATTCCAATCCCAATCCCTGATCTACTGTCGTTACTAATAAAGAACCAGTACCTTACCCTTGTGCCTTTGAAAATAGCTCTGAATCCATCAGCAAAGAGTTATGACCCTGAAAGAAAATGTGAGGATCACCTAGGGGTAGTTAGGTATTCAACTGAAAAATGCAGACAACTGAAGAAAAAGATTGAAGGTCTTATCCGCGATGGCATTTTGACACAGAGCTTATCGATCAGTGGAAGTCCGTTTTGTCTTAAATCAATTTCTTTCGGGGTTTTAGAAAGAGAATTACTACCTTTGAAGGATGTCAACATGAGCATTTTGATGCATGTATTTTCATACCTCATGATGAAAACACTTGTCTCATATCGACATTCATATGAATTTAAATGAATTTTGAATTTTAAAGGCTTTGTGTTTGTT
This sequence comes from Fremontodendron californicum, assembly GCA_030761205.1. Taxonomy (NCBI): domain Eukaryota; kingdom Viridiplantae; phylum Streptophyta; class Magnoliopsida; order Malvales; family Malvaceae; genus Fremontodendron; species Fremontodendron californicum. The sequence goes on from JAULJL010000037.1 coordinate 11,876,689, forward strand.
GTGTTTTAACAATAATTTGAATTTGCAAAAACAAGCGTTAAGGAAGTTCTAACAATGGATAGTCTAGAGGATATTGATGATCATTGTTAGAAATGACCCAATACCCTCTCCCCTCTCTTTTATGCTTTCCTATGCCTAAGTCCCTTGAACTAAGACCACTTGAAAGACCTATTGCTTCAAGGAACATGAAAGATTGAACTTCATAAACCATTATCACTACAAAAATAAGCAAAGATGTAAATCCTAATCTAGGCTATGAAAAATGGAACAAAATTTTTGAAAATTTTTCGAGCTCCTTGGATACTCTAAAAAATGAAACATGCTTTCGAGAATTTAGATCATGGTAATTTGATGTGTGTCAAAGTTGTGCCAAAGCCATTCATGTCCTTTCCAATAACCACAAAACGCCAATTGCCCTAATATCACTTCATGATTGACACCTCGGGGCACAATGACCAAACCAGTTTATCCCATGTCCTAGAGAAAACCTGTTTTTGGGTCATATTTTCCTTGTCACTTCAAACAAACCCAAGATTGAAACTCAACCTTTTCAATGTAAACCTAGACTTGCGATGTTCCTCGTAATGATACAAATTCCCATGGTTAATCAAATTGGGGCACCATATGTAGAAATGATGGATACCAGGTGAATAAGGATGGATTAATGCATGAATCATTGGGGCATTCGACAAAAAAAAAATAAAAGAAAAATTGTGATATCATGCATATGAGAATTCGGATGATTTCGAAGTGCAAAATGAAATTCTAATTATTTATTCCCCTTGGGGATTGCTCTTCAATGAGAATATTTGTGCTTGATATGAGAAATGGCCATCTTTCATATCCCTTTCACAAAAAGAAATTATTCCATAGTCACCCCTTTTGAGCCGAAAGAATTTTTTTTCTTTTTTGAACCCTGATCAAGGATCACCCTCTGCACTGGGGGGCAAATGCGAGAAAAGGTCTTCTCAAAGATCATGGAGAAATGAGTCCTAACTCGAAGACATTTACAAAGCAAATTGAGCTCCCAAATAAATACGGGCTCACTCTGTCGAAATTAAGGTGTAAAAGGAAAAGAAAAAGATGGCAAAATGAAAGCCAAAAACAAAACACCAAAAAAAAGTGTGAAAAAGTATGGCAAATGAAAGCCAGGAACAATTAAGAAAATGAGCAAAAGTCGAAAAAGGAAAGAAAAGTCCAAAAGAGACAAATGCTTCAAAAGGGAATCCTCCTCAAAAAATCATCCTTGATCTGATTACCCTCAAACACATAGTTTGGGCCCATTTATCTTTTTTTTTTTCTGAACCCCGAACCATGGCCTACATTAAGTCCATTTTGATCAAGCATGAATATTGAACTTGAAGGGTTTTTCCTCAGATTTTATCCCGTCTCATCGAATAATCATTTCACTTTGAAAGAATTTAGAATTCTCAAGTGCATGGTAGAACAACAAAAAAGAGAGAAAGAAAAAATGGAAAGAATAAGACTCTAGGGCAAAAACCCAAAAATGGACGGTCTAGAGTAAAATGGGAATTTTTGATGCTATCTATGTTTGTACCAATGCCACAACAAAAGAAGTGGTCATCGAGGAACATCTTGGAATTCTTGACCCTCCCAAATTGTCAGCTCTCATTCGGATGATTGACTTCAAAAACTGAGACTTTGTCCCCCCAAAATCAACTTTGTAGTTTGAACATCCTGACCAATCTTGACGCTGGTCAAAACGCCATGATTTGGAAACTAAAAGAATATTGAATTTGTTTGATTCTCAAGGAATTCGTATTTTATAAAACCTGTTTCATTTGTGAGCCTAGAAAGGGCATACATTTTTGTTGTGAAGTTTTCTTCGATCAACCAAAATCCTATTGTATCAAGCCTTTCAATCCAAGTTGAAAAAACCCAAATTGACATTCAGAAAAATTCCTGACAGTAATCATCAGTCCTCAAGAGATTCGTACATCACACACTGTGGGGTTAATATTTTGGCTCAGAAGTCTTCATTAAGTGAGCAAATTTTTTCAAAATGATAATTTTTTTTTTGAAATAACCATTTTTGATGTCGACATGAGACAAAGGTTTTTCTAACCAAAGGTATGGGACTACTGAGGTAGATCTAGACTCCTGGAAATGTGAAGAAAGAATTAACATCTGACTCAGACTTCTGTCGATAAGAGTCTGAAAACAATTGGGGCAAAGAGATTGCCAAAGACTGAAAAGGAAATGATCACTTATGGGGCCCGAAGTGTTCAAGATACACTCTGATTTGAAAAGGAAAGGCCAAGCCAAAGTCAAGAAAAAAAAAACGGTCGAGGGCATATGCATCATTCATAAGCACTTACCTCTTTATTGAGCTTTGCATCTGCATCATGTCAGCAAGCATTTGCATCATTCATGGGTATTCATTTGCACTATTCCATGAGCATCTGCATTCTACCTTTACATTTACATCATTCATAGATATTTACATTTGTGTCATCTCAAGAAATTGCATTATTTCTAGGATCATTGCATCTTCATTATTGTAGCTGCAATTACACCATTCATGGACCACTACATGAACACGATTCGTAGAGGCATCTGCATCTTTTCATGAAGCATTTGTATCATTATTGATCTTTGCATTTGCATCATTTAGAAGTAGCTTGCACAGTACTAATCTTTGCATTTGTACCATTCAGAAGCATTTGCACAATGCCAACCTTTGCATCTGTATCATTCTATGAAGTAGTTGTGTCAATGTTAATCTTTGCATTTGCATCATGTAGAAGCATTTTGCCCACTACTAGTCTTTGCATTTGCATCATTATAAGCATTTGCAAAATGTCGATCTTTGTATCTACATCGCCACATGAAGTAGTTGCGTCAATCTTGATCTTTTCATTTGCATAATTCAGAAGCACTTGCATCTTATTTAATATCTGCATCTACATCAAGAAGCATTTTCATTAGTCTAAGACATTTGCATTTGCACTATGAAGCATTTGCATCTCGTTCAATATCTGCATCTGCATCGAGAAGCATTTGCATCAATCCAAGACATTGGTATTTGCAATATGAAGCCTGTGCATCTTGTTTAATCTCTGCACCTGCATCATGAAGCATTTACATCAATCAAGGACATTCGCAGCTGCATCAAAAAGAATTTGCATCCTCTCAAAACCTTCAAGTTAATTTTCAACACAATTATGCAAAATCATGGATAAGACCTCCGGACACCATTTTCAAATAAAAGCCATCTTTTTAAGACCTCCAGGCACAATTTTCAAAATCATGGATAAGACCTCCGAGCATTATTTTCAAAGAAAAAACATCTTTTTAAGACCTCCGACCACAAGTTTCAAGATCATGGATAAGATTTTTGGGCACCATTTTTTAAGACCTTCGGGCACAATTTTCAAAATCATGGATAAGACCTCTAGGCACCATTTTTAAAGACCTCTGGGCATAATTATTCAAAATCATAGATAAGACCTTCGGGCTCCATATTCAAAAAATACCCCTGGTTTCACCAGGTCTTCTTCGACTTTTGGTTTCGCCCAAGTCATCTCTTTGAAAATTATCTATGGCTTCGTCTAGATAACTTTTCGACTATTGGTTCCGTCCAAGTCATCTCTTTGAAAATTATCTACACAGGTCTTTTTAATTTCTGGTTTCGCCAATAAGACTTCACCAAGATAGAATAAGGCCACAAGACCACTGTCAAGGTATCTTCTTCTCTTGCAAATTGAATTCATTTCCTTATGACGGGTCGAGCCTTGATTAGTCAGGGAACTCAATTTAAGGATAAAATCTTCTATTTTATAGCTTTTTCAAAAAAAAAATGGAAAAAAATGAAAAAATAAAAATGAAGAATAAAGCAAACTCTCTTTCCTATTCTTCACATGTGATTTCACTATCCGGACAAAATTATTGTCTATTTTTCTTTGCTTGATTCTTGATTCTCAGTAATAGCCAAAGAGGGACAGTTGTAGACACCTAATTTTGTCCGGGCCCCCTAAATCAGGTAATTTTTTTCCTTGTGCTTTTTAGAATGCAGAAAATCTCTTCTCAACCTGTGGGTGGTATTCCAAGACTTTTTTTAGAAGGTCAGCATGAAAAGTCAATCTAAAAAAAAGTCAACCCTAAAAAAGTCAACCCCAAAAAATCAACCACTAAAAAAGTCAACCCTCAGTCAAAATCAAGATTCAAAGTTTAATTGAACAATGATGAAAGAATTTTGATAATCTGAGGTCTACAACAAGAGATATAGAGTTCGGAAGATGGGTTATGGAAATTCAGTGAAAAAGAAACCCTAATTCGGTAAATTTGGGGAAAGTGTTTAAACGATCAAATTGGTCAAAATTGGAGGTTCCGAATGGAATATAATCAATGACTACGGGTATTGGAAAGGCCAACTAGAAGCAGAACCAAAGGAAAAGTCAATTTGGAAGGAAAATCGAAAATTAGGGTTTTTGGTGAATTTTGCAAAATTGAGAAAAATTGCAAAGATTGCCCAATTCGATAAAATTGAAGCCCCTAATTTATGAAGAGTGAGTAAACAAGGATAGCCCAAGGCTCAGTTTGAAGTATTTCCAAGAAAAGAGCCAGTTGGAGGAAAAATGGAAAAACAAGGAAATTCCCGATATGAGAAAAAAGGAAAAATCAAATCGGAGGAGAATTTGAGCGTAAAAATTGGGCATTTTCGGACCAACTCCAATTCAATATATAACAAATGCAATGGAAAAAGAAAATCTGGAAATCGGACCTATTTTGAGTAAAATCAAGGTTTCGGGGGTTAAAAGACAATCTTGGAAAATCCGAGAAAAATAGGAAATGAGCTCGGGAAATTATGAAAACCTCCAGATCTGAGTTTTAAATTATTTGGAACAGATTGGCAAAAAAAAATTTGGAATCGGAGCTCACTTGAAAAATGGCAAAGTTCGAGGGCACCAAGCCGAAATTCCAGAATATAATTTCGGGAAAAATAGAAAACGAGCTCGAAAAATTATGAAAACTTTCAGATCTGAGTTTTATATTATTTGTAAGAGATTGGTGAAGAAAAATCCAGAATCGGAGTTTAAATGAAAATGGAAAAGTTTGGGTGTATTAGTCCTAAATTCCAAAAGAAAATTTTGGGAAAAATAGGAAACGAGCTTGGAAAATTACCAAAACTTCTAGATCTCAATTTTATATTATTTGAAAGGTATTGGTGAAGAAAAATCTTGAATTGGAGCTCAATTGAAAAAGGCTAATTTGGGAGGCATCAAACCGAAACTTTTAAAGAAAAATCCTAGAAAAATAGAAAACGAGTTCCAAAAATTATGAAAACCTCCAGATCTGAGTTTTATATTATTTGGAAGATATTGGAAAAAGAAAATCATGATTTGGGGTCTGTTTGCAAGTTAATTAAGTTTAAAGGCTAAAATGTAATTTTACCGAAAAAATCGAAAAAGGTCATTTTTGCAATTTAAAAAATAGAGAAGCTGCTGGAATTTTTAAGGCCATTTGTCCAGCCCATGAAGAGGGGAAGGAATGGCTGATTTCTCCTATACAAGGGCCAAAACTGGATAGCAAGGTGACATTTTTATTTGATTGAGCCCTTGAGATCATGCCAAGTGGCCAAGATGATGAAGAGAAAGGATGAGCACATTATGGTTAGGATTCTTGGACACCTGGTTATGGTTAGGGGCTGATCACTTCATCCTATGGTTGCAAATTCACATTTTTATCATCTTTGATTAGTAGCTTTTGGATCTTGCTAGCTAGGAAAACAAATGACAACTGTCGCAACCTAAAAAATAACGAGTCTCATCGCAAGACTTTATTATTCGTTAAGCGTGACATTAAAAAAAATCGAGGAAAACTCGACTTAATTCCTCTAGAAAAATGAAAGTTTTGAAAATGATCTTGAAAAACACATGGAGTCGCCACCTATCTTTTTTAGCTAGGTGTGATCGGCCACCTATTAAAACCGGTTTTATAAAATATTTTAAAAATTAATTAAATCATTTTTAAAACCAATTTCAAGTCTGCGTTTTAAACCAGAGAAATCAAAGAAACGGGTTCGGGACTCGGTTACGTGCGGGGAAGGATTAGCACCCTCACAACGCCCGTATAAAACGGTACCTTATTAATCGTGTGTTATCTCAAGTTTTGGTAAAAAATCGGTTTTAAATTTAGTATTTCAAGTTAATTCCCAATTTAAAGAAAAATAATTTAATTTTTAATTAAAAAAGATCCGAAATTTATAAATTCATATTTTCCTATATTCCCCAACAAACGTGACAAAATATAAATTTTTTTATTAATTTTGGAAAACTTTCCGAATCATTTTCTTTTTAAAAAAGATATTCCGTTATTACTAATAATTGATGATATCCTCCCCAGCAAACCCGGCAGAGAACTCATGAATTATTTTAACTCGGGAATATCTTTATTTTATTGAAAATCATTATCCTTTTTTTAAAACATTTAAAAGAAATGAATATGTATATGCATGACATAAATAAAATGACATAGCAAAGTCTAAATAATATAATGCAATCCTAAACGATATGATATAATTTAAATATCTTAGTATATTCTAAATGAAATGAAATATTCTAAGTTATATGATATATCCTAAAGTGAAATGAAATATCCTAAGTCACATGATATATTCTAAATGAAATGAAATATCCTAAATGACATAATATATCCTAAATGAAATGAAATATCCTAAGTCACATGATATACTCTACATGAAATGAAATGACCTAAGTAACATAATATATTCTATATGAAATGAAATAATTTAAACGACATGGCAAATATGAATGATATGGCATATAATTTAAATGACATGAAATATAGAAAAATGCTATCATATAATATGCATGAAAAGAAAAATAAAAATAATAATGCATGAACATAGTATATGCTAAATAATATAAAAATAACTAAATAAAAAGCATAGGATATCATGAAATATTCAAAACCATATAAAACATATAACATCAAAAAAAATATAAATGAAAATAATAACAATACCATAGGAATTATCATAGCAAAAATCACATATTATATAAAATGCATGAATATGGAAAATGCAATGCATGATATGTATTTTTTTTTCTTTAATTAAGGAAATCCGTGTATCTAAAAAGATATCCGGCTACCTTAGGAAAATATGTCAAATTAAATATTCTAAAACCAAAATACTTTGTGATTGTTTGAAAACAATTTTGAAAAGCTTAGATTAAAAATAAAAACTGGTTAAACCCTTTTTTAAATGGCTCTAATTTCCTAAGTTTAAAAATCCGGACTTGAGTACCCTTAACCCGAGACTTAAAAAATCATTTTTAGAGTTTAAAAAGGCTTAGAAACTACCCTAAGTCAGTAGCTAACCTTCCTAATCAGCCCCCTCTAAGTAACTTAACCAAAACAGAAAATTGATTTTTCTTTAAATTCAATTCTGACTCCACTGTCCAGTTTTAAGCCACGATTTTTACCCTATTTTTAAAAATTCAAAAAATTCTGAAAAAAGAACTGGAGACTCAGGACATGTAAAAATACACGGGAAAAATCAGCTTAATTTTTTGATTAAAGATGAATTCCTAGAAAAATCGAGAAAGTACGAGTACTGGGTGAAAAAAAACTTTTTTGCCACAATACATTTTTTCCTTTGATAAAGTCATTTAAAAATCAAAGTAAAAATATTTAAGACTCACAAAATGATTTACAAACAGTAGCTAGGACTTTTTAAAAGTTAGATAAAAATTGGCTAAAGTAAAAAAAATCATAAAGGTAGAATAATCAATTTGACAAAACTTAATTTTCCACAAGTGTGCTCAAGAGAGCATGACTTTGAACCATTAATTGGTCTAAGTCATTAGTCAAGTGGCATGAACATGAAATGCATGAAAAATACAGCAAATATAATGCATGAAATGCATGATTTTAAACCTAAATGTCATGAAAAAATGCATGGCATCCATATAGTGACCTAGACCTAAATGAACTTGCATGGCATTTTATGCAACCTAGGTCTAAAATGCATGAACATGCATGGCAAGACAAACCTAACCTAACATCTAAAATATGCATGGCAATATCACAAACACAAGGCATGCTTAAACCAAAAACTCAACCAAATATCATGCAAATGCTAACCTATCAACTAACATGGCAAGGCACATACAATGCTAGAATACAAAGAGTGGCCGAATGGCCTATGGTTCCTAACAAGCATGGCATTTTCACAAACACTTGGTATACTTAAACTAAATACTCAATCAAATGTCATGCAAATGCAAAAACCTACCAACTAACATGGCAAAAATGCAACACACAATGCAAAACACATGGAGTAGCCGAATGGCCTCAAGCTCCAACAAGCATGGCATTTTCACAAACACTTGATATACTAACAGGCTCAACTAAAATATAATACTCAAAACATGCAAACACAAAGTAGAAATACTAAAACCAAACAAGCATTTTCACAAACACTTGATATACTAACATGCTCAACTAAAATATAAAACTCAAATCATTCAAACACAACACAATCATTTTCACAAACACTTGATATACTAAATATAAAACATCAACAAATTTAAACATTGTGAAAACAGAAAATTAAAAATGCAAGAACATGATATTTAAATCATAAATGGCAACAAACAAAGCAACCAAATTAAAGTATGACTCAAGTATGAAGTAGAGTAACACTTAAAACATTAAGATTAAAGAAAATAACATAAATAACATGATAAAATAAACAAAACAGCAACCTTAATAAAAAAATGTAGGCCATTCGGTCATGGTGAGAAAAATGTAAAATACAATTGTAAAAAAAAAACAATAAAAAAAATAAAGAAATTTAAGAAAGAGATGAAGAAACAAATTAAGAAGAACAATAACAAAAACACTTATTTAAAAAGGAAACTCACCAAATAATAATTAAAATAGCAAAAGCAAGAATGGAAAATCAAGAAAGTGCAAGAGTTGGTGCTCAAGAGCAACCTCAAGAAGCTATATTTCAAGCTTTATTTCTTCAAACTTTCTTTTCTTTTCTAAACTTTTTCTTTTTGCTTTCAACCAAGGAGAGAAAAACTAAGCAAAACTAAGAGAAATCAGTAAAATGAAAGTGTGAAAATGAAAATTCTGAACCCCTATTAGTGCTGGCCGAATGCCCCTCTCTCTCCTCCAAAATGTTGTCATTTTTTCCCAACCAATTTTCCATCAAATGGCTAATAATTCAAGGTGAAAAATCATGAAATTACCACCCTTAGATTAGCATAGCAGCTGTCCATAATTACAGCTATTCAAGAATAATGTTGACACTCTCTCTTGGCCTATGTGGCTTAATCACAATGGCTGATTAAAAAGAATCTCTAACTAACTCTTAATTCTTGGCCATTTGATTGAAAAATCAGAAGCTTCCTCTTTCCTTTGGGCCTTGGCAAGCCAGAACTTCTCTTTTCCAGCCCAAGTTTGATTTTTTGAAAGGCCAAAAGAAGCCCTTTTCGGTTGCTTGGGTGAAATGACCGTTTTGCCCCCCGGATGCAAATAAATGTCAAACGGACTCCAAATTCAATTTTTATTTTTTTAATACTTTCAAAATAATAAAATATAAAATTCTGGAAGTTTTCAAAATTTTCCGAGTCCGTTTGCTATTTATTTGGATTAGTTTCTTCCAAAAATGCCCTTTTATGCCCCTACATTTTACCATTTTTAAAACGAGCTCCAAATCAAGATTTTTCTTCACGTATATATTCCAAATAATTTAAAAGTGTGATCTGGAAGTTTTCATAATTTTTGGAGCTCATTTGGTAGTTTTTCGGGATTTATCTACTGGAATTACTACATAAGGGCTTGGGATTTGGCCATTTTGCAAACGAACTCCGAATCAAGATTTTATTTCGCTAATCTCTTCAAAATAATTTAAAAATGAGATTTGAAAATTTTCAGAACTTTTGGAGTCCATTTGCTATTTTTTCGGGATTTATCTTCTTGAATTATTGCATAGGAGGCCTGGATTTGGTCATTTTGAAAACGAACTCCGAATCAAGATTTTCTTTTGCCAATCTCTTCCAGATAATTTAAAAATGAGATTTGCAAAATTTCAGAAGATTTAGAGTTCATTTGCTATTTTTTCGGGTTTTTTTTTTTTTTTTTGAATTACTACATAAGAGACTCGGGATTTGGCCATTTTGCAAACGAACTCCGAATCAAGATTTTCTTTCCCCAGTATCTTCCAAATGATTTAAGAATGATATTTGCAAATTTTCAAAATTTTCGGAGTCCATTTGCTATTTTTCCCAAATTTTCCAATTTTGCCGTTTTGCCTCTGAAACCCGATTTTGCTCAAAACAAGTTTGATTTTCAGATTTTCTTCAAGCTGAGCCTTGGGCTATCCCTTTTAATCATTCCTCATCCATTGGGGGCTTTGGTCTTACCAAGTCGGGCTATCTCTGTGATTCTTCCCGATTTCACCGAAATCCACCAAAAACCCTAATTCTTGATTTTCTCCCAGATTGACTTTTCTTTCAGTTTTTCTTGCAAGTGGCTTCCCCAATACCCGTAGTCAATGCTTATCTTTCATTTGGAACCTTCAATTTTGACCAATTTGATCATTTAAGCACTTTTCCCTAAATTTCTCGGATTAGGGTTTCCTTTCTATTGAATCTCCAAATCCCAACTTTCGAACTCCATATCTTTCGATGTAGACCTCAGATTATCAAAATTCTTTCACCATTTTTCAATTGAACTTAAAATCTTGATTTTGAAAGTGGGTTGATTTTTTCAGTAGTTGACTTTCTGGGATTGACTTTTTCGGGGTTAACTTTTTTTGAGTTTGACTTTTTATGCTCGCCCTCTTAAACTAAGTCTGGGGGTACCACCTGCAGGATGAAAAAAGTCTTTTTACATTCTGAAACCTCAATTTAGGTAGAAAACATACATGTTTTAGTGGTCCGGACAAAATTAGGTGTCTACAGCTGCCTCTCTTTGGCTATTGCTGAGAATCAGGAATCAGGCAAAGATAAACAAACACTAATTTTGTACGGTCAGTGAAATCACATGTAAAGGAAAGGGAAAGGGGTTTTCTTTTTTCATTTTTTCATTTTTTCATTTTTTTTTTGAAAAAGCTGTAAATTTTAGATTTGTGCTTAAATTGAATTCCCTGACTAATCAAGGCTCGACCCGTCTTAAGGAAACGGATTCGATTTTCAAAAGAAAAAATTGTGCCCGAAGATCTTAAAAATGGTGCCCGAAGGTCTTATAAGAACTGGTGCCCGAAGGTCTTTAAAATGGTGCCCGGAGGTTTTTAAAACTGATGCCCGAAGGTCTTTAAATCTGGTGCCCGAAGGTCTTTAAAACTGGTGCACGAAGGTCTTTAAACTAGTGCCCAAAGGTCTTTAAAATTGGTGCCCAAAGGTCTTTAAAACTGTGACTAAAATACCTTGACGACGGTCTCAAGGCTCGACTCGTCTGATAAACAAAATGAATTTGATTTAAAATAGAAGGAAATACCTCAATGGCGGTCTCGGAGTCTAAATCTTTTGAGAAGCAAAACGAGTTCTCTTTGGGGAAGTCCAAGTTTCCCTAATTTCTGCACTGTTAGCTAAATGCAATGATGAGAATGTCATGCTTTTGCAAATGCTTGTATGTTTCCTAAAAATTAATGCAATCAAATGATTGTGCCATGATTTCTAATCCATGGTTTCTTTGAGGTTCACAGATTATCTGACTTCATGACAGAGTCTTCAATTGTTCATTGATGCCCCACTTAAGGAATTCTTCACTCAAGATATGTTGTCAAACAGTCTCATCTTCTGTCTCTCGCTGAAGTTCACAGATTTTCTGACTTTGTGATGGAGTTTCCACCACGTTCACTCTTTTCTTTTCTTGGTGAACTTTCCAAACATTTCCCAAGATTTAAATCTATTCCTTAGTAATACTTTGAAATCCCTTTATTTAAAGATTTTTATTACTAATCATCATTCAATTTAATAACAACCATAATGCATCTCAAAAGTATATAAAAGAGAATATGAATCAAGCAAAAATTGTCATGAAAAGGATAACAAGAATTTATTGCAAGAAATGTTTTTGAAATAATAAATATCAAAGATATAAGAAACAAATGTAAGGTTATAGGCTGTAGATGCCCCAGATGCGGAATATGTTGGACCCCTCCTTTTTTTTAACCATCTGAAATTTCTCTTGAACGAGCAATTCACTTGGGTAACCTCTTAGCTTCTGTAGTTACATCAGACTGCGTTGTTCCCCTTTTCTCTGATTGTCAGATACTTTCTCCCCCTTTACACGAAGCATTGATTCAAACTTTGATTAGTACTTGAGCCGCCCTTTATGGGTTTTCAACTCAAGTGTCCTCCATTCGGTATTAAGTCGCCATTTGCGGGTTTTCGGCTTAAACCTCTCCTTTTACAATCTATTTTCATTTCCATTTTTTATTCTACCATGCATCTGAGAATGCTAAATGCTTCCAAGGTAAAAATATCAATTCAAAAGATGGGATGAATTCTGAGAATAACCTTTCAAATTAAATATCCATGCTTGATCAAAATGGGCTTTTAAAGCATGTAATGTAGGCCAAGGTTTAGGTTTTAGAAAGAAAGGATAAAATAGGCCCAAAATGTGTTTAAGGGTGACTGGATCAAGGATCATTTCCTGAGGAGAATTCGTTCTTGAAACATTTGTCCTTTTTTGGACTTTCTTTTCTTTTTTTGCTTTGTTGGCTTTCATTTGCCATATTTTCCGATGGCTTTCTTTTTGCCATGATTTTTTATTATCTTTCATCGCATTTGCCCTCCAATGTAGAGGGTGATCCTTGATCAAGGTTTAAAGAAAAAATAATTCCTAAGGCTCAAAAGGGGTGACTAAGGATAATTTCTTCTTAGTGGAAAGAATATGAAAGATGGCCATTCATCATATCAAGCATGACTATTCTCTTTGAAAAGCAATTCTCAGGGGAAATAGATATATATAATTTCTATTTTTACACTTGGAATCATTCGAATTTCCTTGTGCACAACATCACACATTTTTTTTAAGCATAATACTTCTTCAGTTCATCCACATTCACGGGATGTCTAAAATCATCTCTATCCATCCGAGTTAGAATCAATGCTCCTCTAGAAAAAGTTCTCTTTACCACATAGGGTCCTTCCCAATTCGGTGCCCATTTTCCTCTCGGGTCCTTTACTATAGGGAGAATTTTCCTCAATACCAACTCCCCTTCTCGAAACTGTCTGGGACAAACCTTCTTGTTGTGGGCTCGAATCATCTTTTTCTGATACAATTGCCCGTGACAAATTGCTTTCAGTCTTTTCTCCTCGATGAGATTCAACTGTTCATAACGAGCTCTAACCCATTCTGCTTCCTCTAGGCCAACTTCCTTCAAAACCCGAAGTGAAAGGATCTCAACTTCAATAGGTAGCACTGCTTCCATCCCGTATAGCAAAAAAAATGGTGTTGCCCCTGTAGATGTGCAGATCGAAGTACGATATGCATGAAGAGCCAACGGAAAGATCTCATGCCAATCTTTGTACACATTGGTCATCTTTTCAACAATCTTCTTGATGTTTTTTGTTAGCTGCTTCTACTGCGCCATTCATCTTTGGACGGTAAGGTGCCGAATTATGATGTGTGATCTTGAATTGAGTACACACTTCTCTCATCATCTTATTGTTCAAATTGAGAGCATTATCCAAAATAATTCTTGCTGGCAACCCGTAACGGCATATGATTTCTTTCTTGACAAATCTACATACCACCGACTTTGTTACATTCGCATAGGAAGCAGCTTCTACCCACATTGTGAAATAATCTATGGCCACCAAGATGAAACGATGTCCATTTGAAGCTTTCAAGGTAATAGGCCCGATCATATCCATTCCCCACATTGAAAAAGGTCATGGTGCAATCATGACATGTAATGGCGATGGCGACACATGAATCTTATTTGCATAGATCTGGCATTTATGGCACTTTCGGGAATAACTGATACAATCTCCTTCCATCGTCAGCCAATAGTACCCTGCCCTCATAATCTTTTTAGCAAGCATGTGACCATTAGCATGGGTGCCACATATCCCTTCAAGGACCTCTTCTATGATTCTTCGAGCTTCATATAAGTGGCTGGCACCCTTTGTGTCTAAGTTGGATTGGGTTAGAGGATATGGAAAGGTATCTTAATAGACCTGACACATCTCAATAGGACTTGATCTTTCCCTTTCTTGTAAAGAATCTTGCCATCTAGAACAAAACCCATTGCTAGCCTTCTCAGAGTCCTCTTATCATTCTCTGTTGCATGTTCTGGATACTGTTGACTCTTGATGTATTGCAAAATGTTGTTATACCAAGGGAGACCATCTGCTTCTTCTTCAATACTCAAACAGTGGGCAGGAGACCCATATATGCTCATCTTGATCGGCACAAATTCCGCCCCTTCGTTCACTTTAAACATTGATGGAAAAGTAGCTAGAGCATCTGCCATCTGGTTTTCTTCTTGAGAAAAGTAATTGAAATTCACTTCTTCAAACTCCTCTAATAAACTCAGTATGAGTTCTTGGTATCGGATTAGTTTTGTATCTCGAGTTTTCCATTCTCCTCATAGCTGGTAAATCACTAAGGCTGAATCTCCGAAAACTTCCAATACTTTGATCTTTCTGTCTACTGTAGCACGAAGGCCCATAGTACATACTTCATACTCGGCAGTATTGTTTGTACAATCAAAATCCAATCTAGCAGAGAAAGGATAACAATCTTCTTCTGGGGATATAAGCACTGCACCGATTCCATGCCCTATGGCATTAGATGCACCATCAAAATACATTTTCCATACTTTCTTCTTCAGGGGAACATCATCTGCTTGCGACACATACATCAAATCCTCATATGGAAAGTCAAAGCTCAATGGCTCATAATCTTCCACTGCCCGACTTGCTAAGAATTCAGCCACTGCACTTGATAGCTTTTTGACTTACATATACAATGTCGTACTCTGACAATAAAACCTGCCATCTTGTTGTCCTCCCTAACAAAGAAGGTGCTTCCAACATGTATTTGAATGGATCCAGCTTAGCAATCAACCACGTTGTGTGATACAACATATACTGTCCGAGTCTTCGAGCAATCCAAGCTAAGGGGCAACACAACTTCTCTACTGATGAATATTTCAACTCATAATCTGTGAACTTCTTGCTAAGATAGTAAACTACCTGTTCTTTCTTTCCAGTTTCATCAAGCTCCCTAAAACACATCCCATGGATCTCTCAAATACTGATAAATACAGTATCATTGGTTTATCCGGAATAGGTGGCATTAATACTGGTGGGTTGGATAGATAATGTTTAACCTTTTCAAATGCAATCTGACAACCTTCATCCCATTCTCCTGGATCACGTTTTCGAAGTAACTTAAATATTGGATCATATTTGTCGGTTAACTGTGAAATAAACCGAGCAATGTAATTCAATCTCCCCAGAAAGCCTCTTACTTCCTTTTGAGTGCGAGGTGGTGGCAGATTCTGAATAGCCTTCACTTTATCCGGGTCAATCTCAATTCCTCTTTTGCTGATGACAAAACCCAACAACTTCCCCGAGGTGACTTCAAAGTGCATTTTGCCGGATTTAGCTTGAGTCTAAACTTCCTTAATCGTTCAAAGAGCTTCTTAAGATTCGCAATATGCTCCTCTTCTCCTTGTGACTTTGCGATCATATCATCAACATAGACCTCAATTCTCTTATGCATCATATCATGAAACAAGGTCACCATGGCTCTTTGGTATGTTGCCCTAGCATTCTTCAACCCAAATGGCATTACTTTGTAGCAGAAGGTTCCCCACATTGTAACAAATGTGGTTTTCTCCATATCTTCCGTACCATCTTGATCTAATTGTATCCTGAGAATTCGTCCATGAAAGAAAATAAAGAACTCTTTGTTGTATTATCCACCAGAGTATCAATATGGAGCAAAGGGAAATAATCTTTAGGGCTGGCCTTGTTCAAATCTCGATAATCAACGCACATTCGCACCTTGCCATCCTTCTTTGGTACCGGAACAATATTTGCCACCCATTCTGGATATTTTGCCACCTCTAGGAATCCAGCATCAAATTGCTTTTTTACCTCTTCCTTTATCTTTAACAGCATATCAGGCCTCATTCTTCTCAACTTCTGCTGAATTGGCTTGCATTCTGGCTTTAAACGGAGCTTATGAACCATAATATCCGGATCTAACCCTGGCATGTCCTAGTAAGACCATGCAAATACATCCACATACTCCTGGAGCAAAGCTATCAATTCACCTTTTATTGATAATAACAATGAAATTCCAATTTTGACTTCTTTTATTTCTTCACCATTTCCCAGATTTATCGTTTCCAATAATTCCTTATGAAGAAGTACTTGTTTCTCCTCTTGTTCTATTTTCCTTAATAGATCCGGAGGTAGACCATAATCCTCAGTATCTTCATTTGCATCAAAATCACCCGTGCAAATGGATCTTTCAAAATCAATTTCAGAATTACTGACAGGAAGGTCCTCATATTTCGCATCCGCACGCCTGTAAATAGGTGGAGAAGAAACAATATAAGAAAATATATAATGAAAACAAAATAAATAACAAAAATGAAAGAATATGGACACATCAATATGGATAAAATGCATTGTGCTTGTTATTTATTGAATGAAAATGTTTAAAAAGCCCATTACAGAAAAATTTCTTAATATCTCTGGGTAAAGATAATTAAGATTGCTTTTAAAAAGTATTACTTTGGAATAGACTTAAAAACTATAGGCAACTCAGTCGCACTCCAGTTGGTTAGTCTATATCCTGGTGGACAAGGTCGCACCATCCAGTTAGCATTCTCTCTTTCAATTCTGTCTTCCTCAGTCGTGCAGATCTCCACATCATACATCTACTCATCCCTATTCACCTAGAATCTCTTGAAGGCTTACTCTATCATTATGAGCACATCATCAGACCGAACAGAGAACTGGCTGAGCGGAAGCTGTGAAGGATAGGTGGGAATGTCATAGGCTCTCACTCAATATCCATACCCGTAAAATGGGCCATCCTCCTTTGTCGGTTCCTTTCAACTTGTTTTCTTTTCTCATAGGCCTTCGGGATATATCCTAGGCCAAACCGGTCTTTCTTTCCTTTTACTTCCATTGCTCGAGCCATCCCCTGAAGATATTTCCCGAGTCTTTTTCCAGCCCTGCAACCTTTTCCTACGGTGGTTCTTACCCCCAGCCTTGTGTTCTTGGACAGCCTCGGTTTCAGAATTTTCCGTCCTTCAGCGACGAAAATTGCATTTACAAATTCCAAAGACCGAAAAGAACACTCCACGACATCTTCATTGGGCTCAACATAAGGAGATTCAGTTGATGCGGAGGCTATTATATCTTCTTCTTCGGATACTGTAATCAAACAGCCCTCCATCATAAACTTCAGTTTTTGGTAAAGAGACGAGGGTATAGCCCCAGCTGAATATATCCATGGCCTTCCCAACAAGCTGTTATAAGATAGATTAATATCCATGACCTGGAAGTTCACTGTATAAATGCATGAGCCTATCTCCAGAGGAACTTCAATAGTTCCCATCACCTCTCTCCTTGTTTCATCAAAAGCCCTGACTACCGTGCAACTTGGTATCATATAGGATATATCCACTGGCAATTTGGATAGGGTTGCTAAAGACATCACATTTAGTGAAGAACCATTATCCAAAAGGACCCTCGATAACATGTGCCCCTTACAAGTGGTAGTTACATGGAGAGCTTTCGTTGATCCAATACCGTTGGGTGGTATCTCCTCATAGCTGAAAAATATGTAGTCATCTACTGCGATGTTTCCCACCAACCTATCCAGCTTTTCCACTGATATATTATTAGCCATGTATGCCTGATTTAATACTCTTAACAGGGCATTTCTGTATGGTTCTGAATTCAAAAGCAAGGCTAAGATTGAGATCCTAGCTGGTTGACGTTGCAGTTGTTCAACCACGCTATACTCACTATGCTTTATAAATTTCAAGAACTCACAGGCTTCCTTCTCACATACTGGTTCTTTCATTCTGTTAACCGGGGCTGATCCCCTCTCTATTTCCTTTGGCAAATCCATCTCAATATGGATTGGCTCGACTACCTTCTTCCATTTATCAGTTCCTCTGTCTTTCCCTGCTAACCCCTGTTCAACGGCCTTCGGAGCATAACACCTCCCGCTTCGGGTTAAATGTCCCACACCTGTGATAACTTGCTGGCTTGAAGACCTGGGCATAACCATGCTGCAGTCATCTTTCCATGGTGTAGCCTTGTTTTCCTTGTATGGAAAGGAAACAGGTAGATGAATGATTAATTTTGGCGCATTTTCTTCAATGAATGGCATAACTTTTTCCTCTGATTCATCATAATAGATGATCAAGGGTCTTCCTATCCCATAGCCACCTGCATTTTCAATGACTTCTATTTCCCCCTCTATCTCTTCGTAGAATTGGGCTTCCCTACTATCCATCATCCTTTGGACTTTAACTTGAAAGTCCCCGCAGTTTTGTATGTCATGGCCTCCACCCTTATGGAACGAGCACCAATTATGCACCCTTTTTGCAACCATTTTCACATTGTTTGTATCTTCCACCAATCCTGCCTTGACCATTTCAACCCATAGTGTCAGCATCGGAGTCTTAACCTCCCCAATATCCCTTTTTAATCTTCTGCCCTCTCCGATCAATATTGCATTTACCTGATTCCCAGCATGATTGGGCAATGGGTTTCCAGCTACGTTCGACCCATTTTTTTATCCAAACTTCACAACCCCAGCATTGATCAGGCTTTGACTTTCTTTTTGAAGGCCAGGCAATCTTCAATTGAATGTCCTTGGATTCCTGCATGGTATGCATAGTTAGTGTTTGCATTGTACCATCTTGGATATGGAGGTGTCAAAGGTTTTAGGTACACGGGTGCAACAAGTTGACCCTGAAACAGTTTTGGATATAGCTCACCGTAGGTGGTAGAAATCGGATCAAATTGGGGTTTTTGATCATTCCTTGGTGAACGTTGGTCATTACGCGCAGGCCCTTGTGTGTTTGGAACAGTATTTCTAGGAAGAGTGATTTGAGGGGATATGCCAGTTGGGAATGGCTGTTGTGGTATATTGGTGTAAAGGAACGGGTTTTGGGTAAGGTGGTTGACATTGGGGTAGTAAGGATTATACCTCGGGTATGGTGTGTAAGGTGTCGGAGGCGCATAAGGTGTGGTAGAAGTATAGGGCCTTGGTGGTATGTATGGTGTAGGAGGTGTATACGGGTATTGGTTGAAGCTTACTGCATGGATTTCCTCCTTCTTCTTTGTAGGAAAAGCTCTCTTTGGGGTAGTAGACTCACCCCCTTCCATCTTTCCATTCTTAATAGCTGACTCAATCATTTCCCCAAATATTACCATATCTGCAAAATCATTGGTAGCGCTTCCCACAAATTTGTCATAATAGGGCGCTTTCAATGTGTTGATGAAAAGCACTGTGGTTTCTTTGCTAGTTAAAAGGGGTTGGACTTGTGTGGCCAGATCCCTCCACCTTTACGAATACTCTTTGAAGGTCTCATTTGACCTCTTTTCCATATTTTGTAATGACAACCTATCCGGTACCATGTCGGACACATGCTTATAATATTCCATAAAAGCCCTGGCCAAATCCGTCCATGAACGAATCTTGGTACGACTCAGTTGATTGTACCATCGGGTAGCTGACCCTATTAAACTGTCATGGAAGCAATGAATAAGTAATTTCTCATTATCCTCATGCCCCGTCATTCTTCTGCAGTACATGGTCAGATGAGCTGATGGGTTGGTGGTCCCATTATACTTTTCAAAGTCTAGTACTTTCAACTTCGGTGGAATTACTAGCTCATGTACCAAGCTCATCTCTTTGGCATCTGGACTGCCAAATAACTCTGCTCCTTCCACTGCTCTTAGCCTTTCTTCCAATAACTGATATTTCTTCTGAGATTCAGCAGTTTCGACCCTTTTCAGTTCAGTGATTTTGTCCCTTTCCTTTTCTGCCATTTCTTCGAAGTCTGGAACCTCAACCTAAATTGGATCAACTCCGATGTTACCCCTTTTTGGACAAAAATTCTGTGCTTCTGCCGCTGGCTGGATGTAATGTAGGAAGCTGCCCCAGTTGGGATTTCATTTCCCACAGGTTGGGATGTCTGGCCATTTCTCTGTACCACTTCTGGTCAATCCTCCTAATTCACTGCCCCCATTCCAGTAACTGAATTCTCTCCTAGCCACTTCTGCTTCATCATAGTGCTCATCATCTCCATGAGCTTTGTCATCTGTTCTCGTGTCTCTTCTTGAGACTTAGTCAACTGTTCCTGCAGTTCTCTCTGAATTCTTTCCATTCTCTCAATTCTGGCAAGCTGATCGTTTTCCATGGCTCTTGTTCGAGATCGAGTATTGTAAGTGTGCTGGAAGTCTGGTTCTTTCTGAGTGCGACCAATTGTACCTTTAGTTTTAAAAACCATGGATTAGAAATTATTGACACATTTCTTATTTTATTTTAAAAAAAAAATGAATAAATGAATGAATGAATGTTAGTGAATGCTCAACTAAGTAAATGACTAAGTGTATGAACCTATAATGAATAAATGAATGGACCAATAAATGACTAAGTGTATGAACAATTTATAAAGAATAAATGAATGAATGATTATGAACAAATAAAATATATAAAAGAAAGAACTAATGAATGATGAATGTATTGGCCCCGGGATAATTCCAACCAAACGGTCTTTCATTGATTTCCTGTAACTAAATAAGTCAAAGAAAAAATCCCTGCTTAAGACAACATGATAATCTGTCTCTCCTAAAAAACTATTACAAGATATTGGTCCTATAATAACTCCCTCGGATCTTGGACCTTCTTCACTGTCCTCTTTTAACTGCCTTACTATTCTATCTGATCCCTACTTGTTCACGATCCTTTGACGTGTCTGCAGAACCCTAGCTTGTTTCTCAAGTTGATTTGCTCGGGCTTCCTCATGTTTTTCCTTTTCTGCCCAATAGTTCTTCTCCTTTTTGAGGTTTCTGACTTCTTGTTCCCATTCCCCAGAAGTCTTGAGAGTCCCCTCGAATTTGAGCTCGAAACGGTACCTCTTGTTCTCCAAGTGTAATTCCTGAAGATCACTTTGAACAGTATCCCGCTCTCTCTTGATCATTTCCTTTTCTCTTTCTCGGGCTACCTCCCTATCTTTCATGTCCTCAAGCTCTTCTTGCAGTCGAGCAATCTCCTTGTTCATCCGGGCCTTTTCTTTTTTAAATTCCGTCCATGCAATTTCTAATTCTGATGGCGCTTCCTTGGGCGGCGAACTTAAGTGCTAAACTTCTTCCCCATCCGATGTCAACAACCTATCATTAACCCTTGATTCCTTCCATGTCAGGTAGTCAGGTGTGATGATATCAGCATATCTAGCTACCTCCATCCGATGAGTTTCCTTCCATGCCACCACAATCTTACAGACCTTTCTTGAATATCCATCTTCTCCGTAAGCAAATTCCAAGTTACCAAGGTCATGGGTCATTGGAGTAAACTGACAAGATTCTGATTGCCTCAGTACTAGCAATGGTGCATATCTCACTCCTCTCCATACTCCCAATAATGGAACAGAGGCTTTATCTCCACATTTATACAATGTCAGTATAGGAACTATCCATGGAGCTCTCCAAACTATCATCTCAACCCTTATATTCCAGAATATGTTGATCCATTGCTCCTAATTCCAATTCTCAAGCCAATCCCTTTTAAGAAATTCACTAATTGGTGCAAAAGATTTTCAATATGAACGAAGAGGGAAATTCTCTTGTTTACAGAAATGACTCTGAACCCATATGTAGAGGAGCTGTATACAACCTAGAAAACGACCTTTGCCTTCTCGTCTACAGAAATTCAGGGATCGGATTGTTTCTGCTATGATTTCCGGGGCTGGGTTTATCCTTTGCTCAAGCCTCTCGAAAACATCAAATATCGCCACATCCACATACCCTCATGTTTCGGGAAGATAACTAAACCATAAATAGCCAAAGCAAAAATATTCCTAACTATCTCCTTGCTTGAATGGATATGGATTAAAGCCCGTAAAATGTCCCATGATATGCAGTAGCTTACCCCTTTTCGGACAACATGGCTTTCTACCCAATTTCTTTCCACTCCCAAAATCTTAGACACTTTTTTCTTGAAACCCGGCGTCTTTGTATCCTTCAAACAAATACGATCGGGAATAACATTCTCAATATGCAGCAAGGTCGAATACTCCTCTATGGTTGGAGTCATATCCTCTCGGTTGAAAGTAAAACACCAATAAGCGGGATTCTAGAATTGTACCACAGCCCGGATCACCTCGCCACTGACCTTAACCTGAGCTAATAGAGCTATGTCCGCATATGTCTGAGTGAAGGCTTCTTTTTCCGATATATTCCACTGATTCTATATATCAATCAAATCCCGGAGATCATTTTACTTGATAATAAGATCAACCTCGGCTGGCAATGCTGACACATATCCCATCTTCAAACAATCCCCATTATCCTGCTGACCTTTCTTTGACTGTTTCCTAACTTCTAAATGTTTCTCGACCACTGAGACACTCTGGCCCTCCATGAAAGCCCTTTTGGTTGAATAATATCCCGAGACCAATAACCTTCAAATGTGCAAAAATGATGGCAAGAATGCGAAAGAAACAAAAAACAACAACAACAAAAAAAAAGGAAATAAATTAGTAACAGGAATAAATATGAATAATAAAAAAAAACATATAATTCAAAGCAATAATTATCCCTGAGGATGCCAACAAAATTTTAGCATTATAACACCCCGGGGATGAAATATCAACATTTATCACGAGCATTCTGATGTACGTTCATTATTGTCCGAAAAAATAAACTTATTCGAAAAGTAGAATAGAAGGTAAAAGGATTGGAAATATTCCCCATGTGTTCTTAACTTCGGGATATCTTATTGGAAATCCGGCATGGCTTCGCCTAGGTTTACTATATGAAGGTGAATGAATTCTTAAAGCCCCGAATTGTTTCTCACTGTCGCCGGTGAAGGCTAGTAAGGCACCCTGATAAAAGCGGGTTCAATTCGTTAGAGTCTATTTCCCTAGCCCATGCGGATTGTTAATCACGAAGGCTTAGGTAATTTAGTACTCCGGAAATGTTTCACTAGCCCACGCGGATTGTTAATCACGAAGGCTTAGTTACTTTGCTCCCACCTAAAAAGACGGAACCCGGGTATAGGATTCATGATATGCAAATGCACGTGTAGTGTGTGAGGAGAAATAACAAACCTTTCACCACCTATTCTATATCCCTTATTCTAAATGCCCCAACAAGATTAAACAACATAAATCATCAATTAATCAATTAAATAAATATATGCACCAAAATAACCAGAGAACAAATATAATATGTATGCATATGAAATATAGACATATTTAAAAACATTTTATTATTTTTCTGAAATTATCTTCTTTTTTTAAATCTGGGAATTAAAATTAAATACCAATTAAACCAACAAAACCGAGCCTTTGATAACACACGACTAATTCTAGGCCTGACTCTCTAATAGTCCGCAGTGGAGTCGCCAAGCTGTCGGAACCTAAAAAATAACGAGTCTCATCGCAAGACTTTATTATTCGTTAAGCATGACATTAAAAAAAAAAAAAAAAACCAAGGAAATGTCGACTTAATTCCTCTAGAAAAATGAAGGTTTTGAAAATGACCTTGAAAAAGACATGGAGTCGCCACCAATCTTTTTTAGCTAGGTGTGATCGGCCACCTATTAAAACCGGTTTTATAAAATATTTTAAAAATTAATTAAAACATTTTTAAAACCAATTTCAAGTCTGCGTTTTAAACCAGAGAAATCAAAGAAACGGGTTCGGGACTCGGTTACGTGCGAGGAAGGATTAGCACCCCCACAACGCTCGTATAAAACGGTACCTTATTAATCGTGTGTTATCTCAAGTCTCGGTAAAAAATCGGTTTTAAATTTAGTATTTCAAGTTAATTCCCAATTTAAAGAAAAATAATTTTATTTTTAATTAAAAATGATCCAAATTTTATAAATTCAAAATTTTCCTATATTCCCCAACAAACGTGGCAAAATATATAAATTTTTATTAATTTTGAAAAACTTTCCGAATCATTCTCTTTTTAAAGAAGATATTCTGTTATTAATAATAATTGATGATATCCTTCCCAGCAAACCCGGCAGAGAACTCATGAATTATTTTAACTCAGGAATATCTTTATTTTATTGAAAATCATTATCCTTTTTTGAAAACATTTAAAAGAAATGAATATGTATATGCATGACATAAATAAAATGACATAGCAAAGTCTAAATAATATAATGCAATCCTAAACGATATGATATAATTTAAATGTCTTAGTATATTCTAAATGAAATGAAATATTCTAAGTTATATGATATATCCTAAAGTGAAATGAAATATCCCAAGTCACATGATATATTCTAAATGAAATGAAATATCCTAAATGACATAATATATCCTAAATGAAATGAAATATCCTAAGTCACATGATATAAAATCACATATAACATCAAAAAAAATATAAATCAAAATAGTAACAATACCATGGGAATTATCATAGCAAAAATCACATATTATATAAAATGCATGAATATGGAAAATGCAATGCATGAAATGTATTTTTTCCTTTAATTAAGGAAATCCGTATATCTAAAAGATATGCAGCTACCTTAGGAAAATATGTCAAATTAAATATTCTAAAACCAAAGTACTTTGTGATTGTTTGAAAACAATTTTGAAAAGCTTAGATTAAAAATAAAAACTGGGTTAAACCCTTTTTTAAATGGCTCTAATTTCCTAAGTTTAAAAATTCGGACTTGACTACCCTTAACCTGAGACTTAAAAAATCATTTCTAGAGTTTAAAAAGGCTTAGAAACTACCCTAAGTCAGTAGCTAACCTTCCTAATCAGCCTCCTCTAAGTAACTTAACCAAAACAGAAAAATGATTTTTCTTTAAATTCAATTCTGACTCCACTATCCAGTTTTAAGCCACGATATTTTACCCTAATTTTAAAAATTCAAAAAATTCTGAAAAAAGAACTGGAGACTTAGGACATGTAAAACTACACGGAAAAAATCAGCTTAATTTTTTGATTAAAGATGAATTCCCAGAAAAATCGAGAAAGTACGAGTACTGGGTGAAAAAAAACTGTTTTGCCAAAATACATTTTTGTCTTTGATAAAATCATTTAAAAATCAAAGTAAAAATATTTAAGACTCACAAAATGATTCACAAACAGTAGTTAGGACTTTTTTAAAAGTTAGACAAAAGTTGGCTAAGTAAAAAAAATCACAAAGGTAAAATAATCAATTTGACAAAACTTAATTTTCCACAAGTGTGCTCAAGAGAGCATGACTTTGAACCATTAATTGGTCTAAGTCATTAGTCAAGTGGCATGAACATGAAATGCATGAAAAATACAGCAAATATGATGCATGAAATGCATGAGTTTAAACCTAAATGTCATGAAAAAATGCATGGCATCCATATAGTGAACTAGACCTAAATGAACTTGCATGGCATTTTATGCAACCTAGGTCTAAAATGCATGAACATGCATGGCAAGACAAACCTAACCTAACATCTAAAATATGCATGGCAATATCACAAACACAAGACATGCTTAAACCAAAAACTCAACCAAATATCATGCAAATGCTAACCTATCAACTAACATGGCAAGAATGCACATACAATGCTAGAATACAATGGGTGGCCGAATGGCCTATGGTTCCTAACAAGCATGGCATTTTCACAAACACTTGGTATACTTAAACTAAATACTCAATCAAATGTCATGCAAATGCAAAAACCTACCAACTAACATGGCAAAAATGCAACACACAATGCAAAACACATGGAGTAGCCGAATGGCCTCAAGCTCCAACAAGCATGGCATTTTCACAAACACTTGATATACTAACATGCTCAACTAAAACCTAATACTCAAAACATGCAAACACAAAGTAGAAATACTAAAACCAAACAAGCATTTTCACAAACACTTGATATACTAACATGCTCAAATAAAATATAAAACTCAAATCATGCAAACACAACACAAGAATTTTCACAAACACTTGATATACTAAATATAAAACATCAACAAATTTAAACATTATGAAATAGAAAATTGAAAATGCAAGAACATGATATTTAAATCATAAATGGAAACAAACAAAGCAACCAAATTAAAATATGACTCAAGTATGAAGTAGAATAACACTTAAAACATCAAGATTAAAGAAAATAACATAAATAACATGATAAAATAAACAAAACAGCAACCTTAATAAAAAATGTAGGCCATTCGGCCATAGTGAAAAAATTGTAAAAAAAAAAATTGTAAAAAAAAAAAATTAAGAAAGAGATGAAGAAACAACTTAAGAAGAACAATAACAAAAAACACTTATTTAAAAAGGAACTCACCAAATAATAATTAAAATAGCAAAAGCAAGAATGGAAAATCAAGAAAGTGCAAGAGTTGGTGCTCAAGAGCAACCTCAAGAAGCTATATTTCAAGCTTTATCTCTTCAAACTTTCCTTTCTTTTCTAAACTTTTTCTTTTTGCTTTCAACCAAGGAGACTAAAACTAAGAAAAACTAAGAGAAATCAGCAAAATGAAAGTGTGAAAATGAAAATTCTGAACCCTTATTGGTGCTGGCCGAATGCCCCGCTCTCTCCTCCAAAATGTTGTCATTTTTTCCCAACCAATTTTCCATCAAATGGCTAATAATTCAAGGTGAGAAATCATAAAATTACCACCCTTAGATTATCATAGCTGCTGTGCATAATTATAGCTATTCAAGAATAATGTTGACACTCTTTCTTGGCCTATGTGGCTTACTCACAATGGCTTGATTAAAAAGAATCTCTAACTAACTCTTAATTCTTGGCCATTTGATTGAAAAATCAGAAGCTTCCTCTTTCCTTTGGGCCTTGGCAGGCCAGAACTTCTCTTTTCCAGCCCAAGTCTGATTTTTTGAAAGGCCAAAAGAAGCCCTTTTCGGTTGCTTGGGTGAAATGACCGTTTTGCCCACGGATGCAAATAAATGTCAAACGGACTCCAAATTCAATTTTTATTTTTTTAATACTTTCAAAATAATAAAATATTGAATTCTGGAAGTTTTCAAAATTTTCCGAGTCCGTTTCCTATTTATTTGGATTTTTTTTCCAGAAATGCCCTTTTATGCCCCTACATTGTACCTTTTTTATAACGAGCTCCAAATCAAGATTTTTCTTCACCAATCTCTTCCAAATAATTTAAAAGTGTGATCTGGAAGTTTTCATACCTTTTGGAGCTCATTTGGTATTTTTTCGGGATTTATCTGCTTGAATTACGACATACGAGCTCGAGATTTGGCCATTTTGCAAACGAACTCCGAATCAATATTTTCTTTCACCAATCTATTCCAAATAATTTAATTATGATATTTACAAAATTTTAGAATTTTTGGAGTCCATTTACTATTTTTCCAAGATTTATCTTCTTGAATTATTGCGTAGGAGGCCCGGGATTTGGCCATTTTGCAAACAAACTCCGAATCAAGATTTTATTTCGCCAATATCTTCAGAATAATTTAAAAATGAGATTTCCAAAATTTCAGAAGATTTGGAGTTCATTTGCTATTTTTTTGAGATTTTCCTTTTTGAATTACTACAAAAGAAACCCGGAATTTGGCCATTTTGCAAACGAACTCCGAATCAAAATTTTCTTTCAGAAATCTCTTTCAAATGATTTAAGAATGAGATTTGCAAATTTTCAGAATTTTCGGAGTCCATTTGCTATTTTTTCCAAATTTTCCAATTTTGCCCTTTTGCCTCCGAAACCCGGTTTTACTCAAAACAAGTCTGATTTTCAGATTTTCTTCAAGCTGAGCCTTGGGCTATCCCTTTTAATAATTCCTCATCCATTGGGGGCTTTGTTCTTACCAAGTCGGGCCATCTCTATGATTCTTCCCGATTTCATCGAAATCCACCAAAAACCCTAATTCTCGATTTTCTCTCGGATTGACTTTTCTTTCGGTTTTTCTTGCAAGTGGCTTCTCCATTACCCGCAGTCAGTACTTATATTTTATTTGGAACCTTCAATTTCGACCAATTTGATCATTTAAGCACTTTTCCCCAAATTTCTCGGATTAAGGTTTTCTTTCTACTGAATCTCTAAATCCCAACTTTCGAACTCCATATCTTTCGATGTAGACCTCGGATTATCAAAATTCTTTTGCCATTTTTCAATTGAACTTAAAATCTTGATTTTGAAAATAGGTTGATTTTTTCATTAGTTGACTTTCTGGGGTTGGCGTTTTTGGGGTTGACTTTTTTTCGGGGTTGACTTTTTTTTAGTTTGACTTTTTATGCTCGCCCTCTTAAACTAAGTCTCTGGGTACCACTTGCTGGATGAAAAAAGTCTTTTTACATTCTGAAACCTCAATTTAGGAAGAAAACATACTTGTTTTAGTGGTCCAGACAAAATTAGAAGCACGGGCTTGTTGTAAAGAAAACCCAGGAGGGGATGCTTGCTTAGTGGCGGAAGTAGTCCCTTGATTATTATTCCAAGAAAAGTTTGGATGATTTCTCCAACCTGGATTGTAATTGTTGGAATAAGGATTGTTTTGTTGTCTATTGTAGTTTCCAACATATTGAACTGATTCGGCATTGGTTGGGCATCTGTCACTGGTATGTCTTTCACCACATAATTCACATGATACAAACAGGCTTTGGATTGCTTGTACACTCAAGCTTTCAACTTTCTTGGATAATGCTTCCATTTGTGCTGATAAGGCATTGATTTCATTCAACTGATAACTTCTTAGAGCTTTCCTTGGCAAAATTCTCTCAGTGGACCATTGATAATTATTAGATGCCATCACCTCAATTAAATTATAAGCCTCATCAATTTCTTTGCCCATGAGTAATCCACCTGCTGCAGCATCTATAGAACTTCTAGTATGACCCATTAACCCATTGTAGAAGGTGTTTACCTGAAGCCAGTCAGGTATCCCATGATGAGGACATCGTCGAAGCAGATCTTTGTACCTTTCCCAAGCTTCATATAATGATTCTGAGTCATATTGCATAAAAGATGTGATATCATTCCGCATCTTAGCTATCTTGGCAGGAGGAAAATACTTGGCAAGAAATTTCTGGGCAAGATCAGCCCAAGTGGTAATGGAGCGAGCAAGAAGAGAGTTCAACCAACTCTTGGCCTTATCTCGAAGTGAGAAAGGGAAGAGTCTCAATCTAATGGCATCATCAGTAACACCATTCTGTTTGAAAAGATCGTAAACTTCGAAGAAATTCACGATATGAGCATTCGGGTCATCGTTCGGTAAGCCGCTGAACTGAACTGATGTATTGATCATCTGAAGGATGGCTGGCTTTATATCGAACGTATTGGCCTAGATGGCAGGCCTCTGAATACTAGTCTGAAGATGTTGCATGAGAGGAACCCCATACTCTCGCAAAGTCTTTGTTTCGTCAGCTTCAGCCATTGTACCTGAAAATAAGAAAGAAAAAGAAAGTTTAAATTAAGACTAAGGTTGCTTGGTATTAATATTAACAAAAATAATAAACAATTCCCCGGCAATGGCGGCAAAAAAATTGGTCCCACCTGTCACGTAGGTGACCCGGGTTCGATCCCCGACAACGGCGCCAAAAACTTGTTGTCGGATTTAACCACGCAAGTGCACGTATCGCAAACAAGTAATATAATGAGAAGTAGAGTGTTGAACCCACGAGGAATTGTTATTAAAATCGTTAAGTACTAAAATTCACACTCTTAATCTTATCTAAACAATTAAATAAAAATGGTAATTAAAAACTAAAATTAAAATAAACTAATATGAAAGCAAGTAAATTAGAAGATGAATTCAATAATTAATAAAAGACTAGGATTACAACTTTCCTCAACACTTCGCTTCAATCTCTCTCTACCTCTTCACTTGATTAATGATCTTGAGTTGTTAACCTAGAGTTCTGTCTTATTTATAAGCATCTGTCGATGGTCTTATAAAAATATCCTTCCAAACCAATTAACTATATGTCTATGATAATTGAATTAAAGAAGAACTCGTTAAGCTTAGGCTCTAACAATGGTTACACATGACAAGTAAGTATATTTCTACCTTACCTGCAGATCAATTCATCCTAATAAATGAATATGAAACATGTGTCATTCAATCTATGTCTAACACTAAACTCCCTATGTCTAGTTGTATTTAGGTTAACAAATCAATCTAATTGGTAGCTAAGCAATTAGAAGCATTAAGAACAAGAATGAACAAACAACTCAACAAACCATTAAATCAAGCTAGAGAGAGAAAGTAAATGCAAACTATGTTTTGAGTTCCATTGAAATCCTAGTAAAAGAAAATTAGTTCATGATAATTAATGAAAACAAATAATAAAATAGTTTCACCATCATCAACTACACAAGAAAAATAAAGAAGAGGAAAGAAGAAACTAAGAGTTTTCAATTCTTGAGTCTTCAATCTTCCAATCTTCTTGAGAGAATTTGATGGTGGCTATCTTCTTGAGCGAGAATTAGGTTTCTAAATGTCTAATCCTCTTTATTCTGACCTAAAAGAGTCCTATTTAAAGTGCCCAAGGCCTCCTGGAGTCCGAAACTTCGTTCCCAAGCAAAACATGTAAGATTTGCATTTTTTTACGTTTTTGTGGTACTGTTCATGATCTCCCGACGCCGCGGCGCCACTGCTACTGCCTCCTTGGTGTTTCTCCTCATTTTGTCCAAAATTGGTTCCTGTCAGCTTCTTGAACTTCGTCAGCTGTTTTTACTGGGAATGTCTTGTCCGATTTTAACGAGTCTTACACCGTTGGAAATGTATGGAAGTCAACTTCAAAAGTCAAGAAGACGTTTTTCTCATTTGAAGTCTTTAAGATTTATTTTTTCTTGAAAAAAGCTCCTGAGGTCGAATCTGTCTGCTCATTAGTTTGCATCGATTTTTGTCGTTTTGCACCTCGAAACTCTAGATCACCTTGGACGTATAAAAACACATAAATAACAAATAAATAACTATTTTTAAACATAAAATGGATAATTAAAGTAAATATAAAAATATTTAAAACTAATCAAATCTTAATAAAATTTTCAAGGACTTAGCCGATTCAAAAGCATAAAAGATGCTAAAATAACTATATTTCCTAAAATTATCACCCCCGAGAACTGTGGCTGGATCATAAACTTCCCATGTGTACTGCTCATTATATTTCGGGTTCAGGCTATTTACTATGGTTCGAGTTCGAATCCATTTGTGGCCGTACTTCGCTACACAATATGTATCTGATGTACCTTTCCCTTCCCTTGTTTTCATTGGCTGGAGCCCATCAGCATTCAACAAAATTCCAAGTTCCAGAACACCAATTGATGGTTTCCAGAGCTGTTTTGCTGTTGGCCGGAGATCACTGCTATACTGAGTTGACTCATCAAGCACGTGGTAATGGTATCCTCCATCAAGACAAAGACAAACACAAACATGGAGCCTACTATGAAATTTATCCTTCTTTGCATGACCGCCATCCATGGCATCTGATAAAGATTTCTCCAGGTTGTACTTGTACCACCGGGTACGGACAATTTTGACATGAAATTGTTTATGTTTTAGTAATTGAC
This sequence comes from Fremontodendron californicum, assembly GCA_030761205.1. Classification (NCBI taxonomy): domain Eukaryota; kingdom Viridiplantae; phylum Streptophyta; class Magnoliopsida; order Malvales; family Malvaceae; genus Fremontodendron; species Fremontodendron californicum. The sequence goes on from JAULJL010000037.1 coordinate 11,908,421, forward strand.
ATGAAATTTGCTATCTTTGATTTCAGAACATAAGCACAACCAAATATAGATGTGACTTTTCAGGATGCACAACACAATTCTGAAACCATATAATTGTTAATTCTATGTTATTCAAACTTTTTAATTTTTTTTTTAAAGTATCCGTGTCTTATATATATTTAGATATGGAAATGAAATATGATCTTTTAAATATATGAAAAAATTTAGAAAAAATTGAATATACCTATGTCAGATACATACCCGTATCGGACACTCATCCTCAAATTCAGATAACATAGACTAAACATGTAAGAAGACTACAAAATAAAAATAAGAATCAATTCTAGACTCATGACGGTTACATTACTACTAAGAAACTCAAAAACTCCAATGCAGTACAGTGAAACCGATATACCCTGTTTAGCAGGTCCATGCACAAGAAAATCTATTGATACACTAAACAAACCCTCTCTCCGGCAGAAACTATCGGTGATGCAACCTAGTATTTGACTACTGATCATCAGTTCTAATAATCAGCACTAGTTTCATTCAGGATGAATTAAAATTCACAGTGAGCTTAAAAGCTATGTTACTCAGAATTGGGTGTGAGTGTCGGACATGGGTATGTGTCCAACATAAGTATGATTTAGTTTTTACTTATATTTGGAGGGTCCTTGGGAGATCATATCCCCATATCATGTTCGAATATGCGTTGGACATAAGTATAGGACACAAATATTTAAAAAAAATAAAGAATCTGAGCAACATAACTTAAAAGAGCTCTTAAACCTAATCTCTTGGAACACCCTTAAAATAACATGATTGTGATTCATTGATGTATGAGGAAAGAATAGGTTTCGCATCCGAATAGGAATAAGCACCTACTATTTCTGTATCATCTACTAGAGTTGCAATTATCTTCAAGCGCGCTTCGCTATCCTTTTGAATCTTAATCTGTAAAATTATAAGTGATGAAGTCAAAGACAGTTTCTACAACAAAAAATGAACAGCTGATAGCCTTAAAATGACTTGAAGCATATAAATCCATCAGAAAGAGTATAATTGGGCATATCTCCAGACTGGAACTCCACATCATCTGAAATCAACTGAAAAAGCACAAGATTTGACATAGAAGACAACAAAGCTTAAATGATAAGAAACTTCAGCACAATTTACAAGTCACATAGGTAGAAATACCTATAAAGGATATTAAAAGATGGATATTTTATGCTTCTCCTATGTGTCAACAAAATGGAAAACTCTTTCTCATGGATTTAAATTGTGCTCATGACACATTTTCATTTTCGACCGCGTCGTGTTTATTGCGATTACTAATGTAACGGATGCTATTGCGGTCATCGCGGTCATAATTATTTTAATTTACTGTAAAACATTATCATTATAATTATAATTATAAAAATTCCTTTTTAATAATTTTAAAAATAATTTATGACACTCTATAATATTTTATTTATAAACGACAAAAAAATTATTCACAAGTTGTAAATTGAACATATATACATGTAATTTACGGTCGTGAGTTTATCCGTTACGAATCACTAATCATTCACATTTTAATTGCGGTGAATATCAACGGCGGAGAGAGTCAAAACCGTAAAATAGCGACCGTACCATCGCATTGCGGCTGTTATTTAAATCCGTGCTCTCCTTGACAAAGAAACTAGTTCTGTCAAGCCAATCATGTAGGATAATATCAGTTTCCTTGTTCAAAACACCGAAAATCTCAGATTCAATACTTTAAAAAGTAGATGCTTCTAACATCTGTAATTTACTATACATTTATCGAATAATGATATAAAGTTTATAAGGTTGAGAATGAAAAATGAACCGTAGAAAGGAAACAGTTTATATAAGAAGATGCAACCAAAACCAAAGCTCTTTATAGGATATAAATTGGAAAGGGATTATGTGAAATGATTCCTTGAGAAAACAACACCCAATTCCCTAATAGATTGCATGATGTAAAAGAAGCAAGACCCAATTGCATGATTGGAAACAAAAATTTGAACAACATAGCTTCTACAAAAAATCCCATCTATATGGAAACCACAAACCTAGTTATGGTAGATGTCCTTTTTTGGCTATTCACAATGGAGAAGTCGGTTGTTGAGGTCTATACATCATTTCTGTCACTCATTTATACAAGTTTTTCCAATGGAAAAGTTGATCGGTGTGATCTCATACACCACTTTCATCACTCCTATATACAAATTCCTCTAATGGAGAAGTTGACCGTTGTGATCTCATGCGTCACTTCCGTCACTCTCATATATAAGTTCTGTCAATGAAGAAATAGGTCATGGTCTCATGCTTCATTTCTGTCACTCCATATACAAGTTCTTCCAATAGAGAACCCGACCGTTTCTGATCTCATGCACCACTTTCGTCACTCTCATATACAAATTTTTTCAATGAAAAAATCAACAGCTGTGGTCTCATGCGTCACTTTCATTACTTTTATATATAAACTTCTCCAAAAGATGAAGTTGAACGTTGTGGCCCTTACGCCATAGCTGTCACTCTCTTTTCAAAAAAGAAATCATGGTAGTCATACATATTCTAAGTTTAGCACTATGATCTCTTGTGCCAGGTGAAGCATACGCTTGCACGAAGTCTCTCACGCTCCAAGTTCAGCACTATGCTTGTTCTTACTTGGAATGTTATATCTCACCTTTTCTACGTGGTTCACCATGTGAAGTCTTTTGCAAAATATTTTCACGCAATAAGTAAAGTCTAGATAAATCAAACAATATACTTTCAAGTAAAATACAAGTACATTACAGAGTGCAAGCAATGGAAAAGATAAGTCTTGCATTAGACAAATATGACAAGATAACGTACATCACAATTTCTCGGAGAACAAGCACACTACGTAGCTTATTGGCAGCGCCTGCGCTCCATGCTCTCTGACGGCACTCTGCACTTACTAGCAACACTCCGCACTCCATGCTTCGTGCTCGCTATTGATAGTGGTGGCAATTTGGCGGATTCGAGTCGGGTCTTTTCGGGTTTGGATTTTTTTGGGTTCAGGCCTTTTCAAGTTCGGGTCCTTTCGAGTTTGAATCATTTCGGGTTCAGGTCTTTCGAGTTTGGACTATTTTAGGTTCGGGTCTTTTTGGGTTCGGTTAGGGTTCGAATGTGTTTTACATCATTTTTATTTTATGTTAGATGTGATCATTTTTACGTAATTTAAATATTTACATTTAAAAATAAATTAAATAATTTATTATCATTTTTTAAAGTAAGCTTTTATTATAATATGATATTTTTAATTATATTTATTTATTAAAATCAATACTTGTTAGCAACAAAAGAATATAAAATTAATTTGTTATATAAAATCAATTATTTTAATAACTCATTATAAAAAAAAAAATATGATATATTATAAATTAATCATATTAATATTAAAAATAATTGATTTGATGAATTCGAGTTCAACATGTAAATACAATATAATTTATCTTCACTAGAAAATAAAGAACTTTTGAGGATGATCCCTGACATTCAACTATCCGTTTATATATTTGTAAAATACAAAAATTTTATGCTTATGGGGAGAGTCGAACCTAACATTCAACTCTTATCAGTAAGAATATTATAAAGTGAATCAATCTTGAATTTTGATATGATATGCTACTAAAAGTAAATTATATCTTAAATCATATCAAGTGTAATGAAATATAATAATAATTTAAAAAATACTTATTCAAAATAAAATAAATAATAAATCAATTACAAAATAAAATTAGCTAATTATATTAAATACTTTTAAATTCTAAAAACACACATGATACTTTTATAAATCAATATTTGATGATTTAATCTAATAATCTGTCTAAAAAAATAATATATATGTTGCAAAGAGTAACACAATTTTTTTTAAAAGTAGTTTTTATCTATTTTGTAATATAAAAAATACTATTATACTAGAGATAGGTTAAAATGAATGAATTGTTGTTAATTAATTTTAATATATAGAAAACACTATTACACTATTACAAGGGTGCTCTTAAAATAACATAAATAAAGGAGAAGTAATACCTTATGCCAATTTTTTTTTTCACATCTCTAAAATCTTCATGAGTTTAGAATCTTTAGATGGTGGATTCATCAAGATATGAGAGGTCAAAGTTATAAGTAAAACATATAATTTACTTTTTGATACAATTATTATTTCATTATATATAAAAAATATATATTAAATTTAATTTTTAATTAAATTATTAAAAAAGAGATTAGAATAAAATTGATAATTAAATTTCTTGCTTTATAAAAAATTATTTAATTACAATTAGATAATTATTATTTTTAGTATTAAATTCGGGTTTGGGTTCGGGTCGGTCTTGGGCTTGGGTATTTTCGGGTTTGTGTTTTTTCGAGCTCTGGTTTTTCGAGTTCGGATCATTTCGAGTTAGGGTTTTTTCGGATTCGAGTCCTTTCGGGTTCGGGCAGTTTCGGGCTCGGGCCATTTCGGGTTCGCGTTTTTGACTTTTTAGTCAAATCGAGTTTGGGTTCAGAATTTTCTAGGCAGATTTTCAGGTTCAGATTTATTTTGCCACCTCTAGCTACTGACATATTGCAATATACAGGTCATTCATAATCTTTACCATGGTAGAATAATGAAAATCCTACAAAACAACATCAAGAAAGCCAACTAAGTATATTTATTAAATAACATTAGTTTAAAAAAAAAAAAACACAAAAATTTTATTATTTTTATCTGTTCGTTAAAAGAATATAATAATAAATAAAATTATTTATTTGAAAAAAAAATTCAACATTCATTAGTTAAAAATAGATTAAAAGATTTTTTATTTGTAAAAAAAAAAAAAAAAGAAAGAGGACCTCATATAAGCTTTCTTGGATTTTTTTGGAATGTCCTGAAGGGCTTAAAAGCTCAGATATGGAGATTGTTAAAAAGTCTTCTTCTTAACATTTTCTTAGAACACAAGTGCTTCCATTTTATATTGAAAAGACAATGATCCTTTGGGTGATGTCACTCCTAAATAGACCTGTTCATGGGCCGGACAGCCTGCCTGGCCTGGTAGGATCGACCCATATTGGGCCGGGTCTGGGCAGGATTTTTTTATTCCAGGCTGGCCCAGAATAGTGTTTTTTAATTAAAATAATATTATTTTATTTAATTTTAATTATAAAAATTAAAAAAAAAAATATATTTTTTAATCCGATGAATAGTAAATACAGGGTCGGGCCTGGACAAAGAATATAGAAAAAAATTGGGCCGCGGCCCGGCCCATGAGCAGGTCTACTCCTAAATGTGATGTCATGTAATCTTTCTTCATTGTTTGTAACCAAAACACTACTCAAGATGTAACCTCTCATAACTTCCACTTCACCCTATCTTTGATAACTTTTCCCACTACCATGTTTGGTGTTATTTTCACGTAATTTAGAGCCCGATAATTTTTCACTCTCTTTTGTCACTCTCTTGATGAGACTATAAATAAGGGTTCAGGAGCTGCATTGGGATCTTTTGACAAATTAGCAAACTTGAGCTCTAAAACTCTCTACAATTTTCTCTCTAATTTATTTCAGCAACCATAATTTCACCATCCTTAGGCACTTTTTGTCTTCATCATCACCACCCGTCACTAGACTTGTTCTTGGGAGTATGCTCTAATCTTCTCTCTGCCATCAAAAGAACCTTCTAGACAAACATGTAAAAATGGCAAAAATAAATAGTTAACAATCCTATTGACAAAAAAAAAAAAAAAAGAAGATCAAACGAACAAAAGGAAGAAATACATGCCTTGTTCACCATAGTAACCACAACTTCCAAAATCTCCCCTTTAAATGGTCTAAACACAACACATTGATACTTCACAAGGAATGTCACAAACCTTGTCCCGTCCCGAATCAAACATTTCCCAATGTTCTCTATACCCGTTATCGCCTCCAAAAAGCCATGTATTGTCTACTATCGCAAAGAATTGGCAAAGTTACCAATTTTTCACATTTCAGCCATGTTTGCTCCTAATTTATTTTAGATTAAATAAAGCAATCAAATAATTTGAACCCAACTCAAACTCGACAATGACTTGGCTTTTGGGAACTTAAAAGGAACCGTAGGATAGAAGTTGGAATGTCCAGTGAAATAATGTATAAAACTAGAACCTAAAAAGCTAAACCCCATTATTGATCTTACATTTTCTTGCGTCTTTTAGCTATAGAACCACCTAAAAAATCGAATAAGCTGAATTGAACGAAAAAAATTTCATCCAAAAGAAGCAAAATCCTAATTTTTGGTGACAACCCATTTGAAATTGTGAAGTAAAAGAAAAGAAGGAACCTGCATGTGCCCTTAACATCTTTCATGAGCTAGGAAACGAGGTTTTCCCGTAGGTTACGATCAAAGTGGTGTGGATGCAGCTACATGTTCCTCTCCAGTACTATGTGAAAAAACATGGCTTTTTTTTTTTGAAAATTTTCTTTTCTAATTTTTTAAAGTTCTGAACTTGGGAAATTTCCAAGCTTGACAAAGCCTACAGGTAGAGGGTGAAAAAAGGCGCTGAAGTTGTCAAACCCCATGTACAAAAAAAGACTTGGTAATGCAAGCCTACAATCTAGAATTATTATTTTTTAAAGACTTCAAAAATAGATTGCCTTGCCCTGATTTTTATGCAACTATCTGATAGTATGATAAACAACTTATATAATGTGGACAAATACTTGCAGAAAAACAAAGATAAGGGATAGTGAGGGAGATAAAAACAAGAGAGACCTACATCAAGAATCATATTTCATTCTAGACAGAGGAATCAAGCAAACAAGCCAAGCCATGATGACTTAAAGGAATCAAGATGAGTAAGAACAGAAATAAAGCTCACATCTTGGTAAGCCTTAGCCTTTTCAGTGGCAACCATTAACTTCTGGACATCGTCTATGTTGATCTCCCTTTTTATCGCCTCAATTGCATTGTTTCGTGTTTTCAAACTCTCAAAAACTGCTTTTTGCTTGCTTTCTAGTTCAATATCAGCCAACTGAAAGAAAAATTAGTGTTTTAATCTATCTAAAGCATTTTTTTAATAGCAACACTAAAACCCAAAAGTAAGGTAATAAAACGTAGCCCATGTCGATGCTAGCTCGATAATAAAGACATTGTAAAAGATTGAGTGGATATTTGATCAAACTCTTATATTATTTCTCAATAAAAAAATATAACATTAAATAATGAGAAAATTTAAATAATTTAAATAAGGTAGCCACATTTCAGATAAGAAATCAAATAAAATACTATGATAATTCAGTTTCACTTGTTTCTCGACATGGCTTTCTTCTTCTTCAAAGCTAACAAAGCTATATCCTTTCTCTTTTCACGAATCAAGTCTCTAGCAGCTTGTTTTTCTGCTTTTTTAACAGCCTCAAGCTAACAAAGAAGAAAAACATAAAGAAAAATGAAGCTAAAAGTAAAATAACAGAAATTTAAAAAAAAAAATCAATAGAACTAAATTTATTTATTGACATAAATAAAAGAAAAGAGAAATAGAGAGAGAGAGAGAGAGAGAGAGAGACTAGAGAACGATGAAAACAAAGAAACCCGTTGCTGGTATTGAGCAAGCTTGTGCCTCTGACTTTTGAGGGAGAGAATTGCTCGATCGACTTCGGTGATCTTGGGTTTTTTCACCAATAAATCCCCCCGTTTATTATTGATTAATTGCTCGATTCATGTAAAAAACCTTAACCTTCACCTAATCACTTGTCTCAAATTGTTTCTACTCAGACTCTATAGGGAAGAGGACCCGAATCTCTTCACCAGTCAGCCCTAGTGGCGGAGGTACGACTAATAATCTTGCGGAGGCGATTTTTCCTGGTATTTTGTTTTCCTTTTTTTTTTTTTTTTTTTTTTTTGATAATTGAATTTCATTCCAAATATCCAAAAGGAAGCAGAAAACCTGCTACATAAAATCAGAGTATAGCCTTACATTCAACTTGGCTTATATCTCACTGTATACTAAGAGTATTATTTAAAGCAGAATTAGTAATTTTGAGAAAAGCACAAAATCTAGACTTTACAGTAGTAATCACTCTTTGAAATAAGTCCTCCGGGGTTCGTCTTCTTGCACAGCGTTTCCAAAAATTCCTTTCCCACCAGATGTAATATATTGTAGATGTCTAGCTAGCTTCAACAATGTGGTGTTGAAGGAGTTGCCTTTTAGGTGTGAAATGGCCCAACTTAGCTCATCCTGCCAGCAGCCAACCTGTCTGTTAATGGAAGAAGTGGCTAGGACTTTTTATCATACCTGCGAAGAAAACTGACAATCAAAAAATAAATGATCCCTGGTTTCATCCTGTGCATTACAAAGCACACACTCATTTGTCTGAATATGCATGCCATGAGCTCATCCTATCAATTGTGCTCAACCTGTTGAGAATAACAAGCAATGTAATAAAAGAGAACTTCGGCACTTTAAGAGAACCAAATCAATTGATCCCAAAGAACCTTTTCCTTTCTAACTCGCAACTGTTTCCAAGCAACAACAATAGAGAAAGTAGAAGACGAGATAATAGATCTGGAGAAACTACTGGAATCAAACAATAAAGATTGTGTTGTGCTTCTGAGTTTGAGAATTTTCCTCCAACTCCAACTGCATAAATAAGGTACTGTTGCTTGCCACAAGTTTGTTCTTCTTAATGGGTAAGCCTTAACCCATGCGACCCAGATGAACCCTGATGTAAAGACAACAGACCATATGTGCTATTTTTCTTTTCCCAATTGCCCAATATCTCTTATTTTTTTCTCCCTCTTTCCTCACATTTGACTCTACTTTCTACACAAACCCAAAATTTCAGAATCAATTCTATCTCTGACCCGAGGTTCAAAACCACGATTATTTAGTTTTTGTAGTTTAAGAAATTGTTTAAGATATCTATATTAAAAAGTATTTAAGATAATATCTAAATTTATAATCTATATCTATAATATTATTAAAAAAAATTATTGAATTAATGTTACGAGTCAGTTGACTCCAACTCGATTGAAATATTGACTAAAAAACAAGTTATACAACCAAAATATATTAATAAGATTATAATACTATTTTCCTTTTCCCTAAAAACAGATTGAAAATTCAGATTTTTAAATTTACTTATCCATTTTTTTTCTTTTTTTTTTTCATTTAAAAAATATGTAGATGAAGGTATTTTATTTTTTTCTCATTAATTTTTAATAAATTTTTTTAATTATTTTACCTACAGTGAATGTGCATGAGGCTAGTATCAATTTAAGCAAATTGGTAACATCATGAATACACTAGCTTGACTAGTAGCCAAGTAGATTTTTACACATGTCATAAAATATCACATCATCCATGGATACCATCTCAAGTTGTTGGCATGGTAAACACGTGACATACATGTGATGTCATGTGTCAATAACAACTGACCTACCTATTGTAGGGAATTTTACCACCTCTTGCATGTAAATGTGAAAAAGAATAAAAAAATTCAAACCTAAAACTTCTCTCGAAAATCCAATACTTAATCCCTAAATTCGAAACTTGCCTTTTTCGTTCTTTGGAAACCAACAATCCATCATAAGAAGAATCTGAAGCTTAGCCAAGGCTATTCATCCATCCAAAATGGATGGTGAATTTCTACTAGGATTAGAGTTCGAGTTCCAATGCTTGTAACCCCTCCCCAATCCTAAGCAAAACAAAAAAGCTAAGAGATTTGGATGCAAATGGAAAAAGCTAGGGGATTCCATTCAGTTTTGCAAGGTGATTCGACTGGCATCAGGAGATTGGACTAGCTAGGTTTTGGGATTTCTGTTGTGGGTGGTACGGGTATCATCCCTTATGCTCCATATGCGTTCAAATTTTTAACCAGAGTTGAGGTTATATCACTTAAGGCAATTTGTGAGTTTTCATCCGGTTATTAGCTAGAATCGAGAATTAATTATAGATGTCAAAGTCACAAATCTCGTCTTTACTAAATAATTTAATTAAGAGATTTAATACAAAGTATAGAAGGATTTAAAGTTTTTAACCTTCACTTGAGAAAACATGACCTCTACTATTTTATTTGAAATCAACTTCGTCAACTTTTCAAATTAAAGAATAAATCTTACCAATTACCCAAGCATATCATGCATTTATGTATATATACATGTTCCTTGCTGTCACGCATGTATCTAAAAATATACAAATGGGCTAATAGTTTTGGATGGTCTATCAACCATTGAAATGATCAAAACATACAATTTACATATAATAAACTATTCATACAATATAACACAATCTTATAAAATATATGTAAAATAATGAAAATACCCTTAGGCTTATATGAAATTACCCAAAGCATATCATGCATTTATGTATATATACATGTTCCGTGCTGTCACGTGTATCTAAAAATATACAAATGGGCTAATAGCTTTGGATGGTCTATCAATCATTGAAATGATGCAAACAATGATCAAAACATACAATTTACATATAATAAAGTAATCATACAATATAACACAGTCTTATAAAATATATGGAAAATTATGAAGATACCCCTAGGCTATATAGCAAGCCAAATTATGAGTGCCTTCATAGCATTTATGACAAAACGTACCTAATTCCAAATGACATACTTGAAATAGCATATTCATGGTTTGAGATGACATACTTAATGATTATAGCAACATATATGTCCGTATGCATAACAATAATAATGTATACTTACTATAAATTGAATTCTTTTAGGGGATTCTTGTTGAGAAAAACTTAGAGTAGATAACTCTAATTTTACCACTCAAAGAAGAAAGTTTAGATTTTAGGAAAACTCACAAATGCTCACACTTCACTCTAGACTACACTCTTTAGAGAAGAACTCCTTAGGAAAACTTAGAACTTTTATTGCTTATTGAAGCTTACTACTTGATGATTTACAAATGCAAGGGAGGGGGGTATTTATACAATACCAAGACAAACACAAGCCACAAAAACATAAAATCTAAATAAATTACAACCACCCATTGTTGTTTAATAACAACCACACATTTAAATCACACAACTACAACCACACATTAAACCACACAATTGCAACCACACATTGTTGTTTAATAACAACCACACATTTAAATCACACAACTACAACCACACATTAAACCACATAATTGCAACCACACATTGTTAGGCTTTTATTTTTTCCTTGGGCTGGTATTGGACAATTTAACACTCCCCCTCAATACCAGCTCTTCCTCTTTGCACCATGTTGAGTTGACGACGAAACATTTCAAATTTGTTGATACTCAAACCTTTTGTGAATAAATCTGCCATTTGATCATCTGTCTTGATCTGCTTCATCTCAATCTCTTCTTGTAGAACCTTTTCTCTGATAAAGTGATAATGCACTTCTATATGTTTGGTTCTTGCGTGAAAGACTGGATTTTCTGCCAAACGAATTGCTGACTGGTTGTCGCAATACAACGGAACTGCATAATCTACTGGTTGATGTAGATCACTCATTAGTTGTATCAGCCATGTACACTCTTGAGCTGCCATTGCTGTTGCTCGATACTCAGCTTCGGTAGTTGACAATGATACCGTTGGTTGTCTCTTATTGCACCAAGAAATTGTTTCAGAACCAAGTTTAAACATGTACCCAGTTGTTGATCTCCTGGTGTCATGATCTCCTGCATAGTCAGCATCACAATAACCAACTAACTTACAGTCTTCACCTTTCTTGTACAAAAGACCATAATCTATTGTACTTTTCACATATCTCAGTATTCGTCGAACTGCTTCTAAATGAGGCTTCTTCGGATTTTGCATATACCGACTCATCACACCAGCTGTATAAGAAATGTCAGGTCGAGTCAAGGTTAAGTAGATCAGGCTACCTACCAATTGTCGATACATAGTTGCATCTTCCAAGTCCTTGCCTTCAAGTGCACACATCTTGCCATTTGGTTCCATCGGTGTTGAAATTGGCTTGCTCTCGAGCATTCCAAACCTTTTTAGCAAATCTTTAGAATATTTTTGTTGACAGAGAAATATTCCTTCTTGTATGTTATCAACCTCTAGACCAAGAAAGTGCTTGAGTTGTCCAAGTTCTTTCATTTGGAAACGAACTGATAAATTCTCCTTGGTTTGAAGAATTTCTGCCTCATAATCACCAGTTATGATTAAATCATCCACATATATCAATACGATAGCTAGCTTTCCTCCATTAGCTTTGACAAACAAGCTGGAATCTGCAGGTGTCACTGAATAACCACTATGAGTTAAAAATTCAGCAATCTTACCATACCATGCTCTAGGTGCTTGTTTCAATCCGTAAAGTGCCTTTCGCAGCTTACACACATGCTCAGGATGATTTTGGTTTTGAAATCCCAATGGTTGAATCATGTAGATTTCCCGATCTAGCTCTCCATGAAGGAATGCATTCTTCACATCCATCTGCCACAAGTTCCAGTCTTTGTTGGCTACAAGGGCAAGTAGGACTCGTACGGTTGTAAGTCTTGCCACCGGACTAAACGTTTCATCATAGTCTAGCTCATACTTCTGAGAGAAACCACGAGCCACCAACTGTGCCTTGTACCTTTCAATCGACCCATCTGGATGATGTTTTATCTTGTAAACCCACTTGCAGGATATGGGTTTCACATCTCTTTGTTTTGGCACTAGATCCCAAGTCTGATTCTGCTCAAGCGCAGTGATCTCTTCTTTCATAGCCATAATCCACTCAGAACTCTGTGATGCTTCTTCAAACGTCTCAGGTTCTGTTGCAATTGGTTCTTCCACTATGGCTGCATTAGCATATTTGGGATTTGGCTTCCGTGCTCTTGTTGTCCTTCGGATTTGTGATTGTGGAGATGGTTCTTCCACTTCACTCGATCTAACATCTGGTTGATACACACCAGTTTGCCAAGGACTCTGGACTAACACTTGCTCGTCATCGTCATCATCACATAGGTCTTCTACTTCATCTGAAGTTGATTGAAGTTGGACAATATACTCTCACATTTTCTGTTGTAGCATGTCTTCAAATTCTTTTGAATCTGACAACACTTCCTTTTCTGAGGACCACCAGGAAGATGCTTCATCGAATACCACATTGCGTGAAGTGTAACATCTTCCACTCGTAGGATCACAACATTTCCACCCTTTCCTTTGGTTGTCGTATCCCACAAAGATACACCTAGTTGCTTTCTTATCAAACTTGCTACGTAAATGATCAGGAACAAATACATAACATACACAACCAAATACTCGAAAGTAGCTGACTGAAGGTTTCATTTTCCACAATTTCTCAAAGGGTGAAACAAACTCTAACCTTGGTTGAGGAAGTTTGTTGATCACATGGGCTGCGGTTCTCATAGCTTCGGCCCAAAATCTTCCGGGTACATTCTTTGCATGCAGCATACTCCGACAAATTTCGGCAAGATGCCGATTCTTTCTCTCTGCTACACCATTCTGTTGTGGTGTATTGACACAAGTATACTGATGACGTATATTGCATTCTCGTAGGTATTGAGAGAATTCGCCTGAGCTATATTCTCCTCCATTGTCTGTGCGCAAGCAACATATCTTCTTTCCCACTTCTCCTTCAACTATCTCTTTGAACTCTTTAAACTTTGAGAAAGTGTCAGACTTTTCTTTCATAAAGAAAACCCACACATACCTGGAGAAATCATCAATAAACGTCACCATGTACCGCATTCCACTAATTGATGGTTGCTTAACGGGCCCAAATAAATCAGAGTGAACTAACTCTAATGGTTCTTTTGCTTTAAACTTTGACTCCTCGTATGGCAATTGGTGTGCTTTACCATATTGGCATCCTGCACAAACTGTGTCTGTTCTTATGTCAAGCTGAGGAAGTCCCTTAAACATCGACTTCTTCATCATCATACTTAGCTTGGAATAACTAACATGACCTAACCGCATGTGCCATAAATCTGCTGTATCGCTCCTTCTTGTCTTGTCTACATATGCTGACTCTGCTGACATCACGTAGACTGACTCCAGACGTCGTCCTTCCATCATCGACTGTCCTGAGATTTTGAGATCACGATATACCTTCACATCCCTTGGACCAAACAGAATATGGTGACCTGACGATGTTAATTGTGCCACTGAAAGCAAATTTTTCTTCATGCCTTGGACATGGTAAACATCTTGTAGTGGTACCTGATTATGACTATATCGAGGTGCTACTACCGTCTTACCAATGTGAGTAATCGGTAATCTTGAATTATCAGCTGTCACAACAATGCGATTTCCCTTGTATTCTGACAGGTTCTGCAACTTCTGTTTATCGCCTGTCATGTGATTTGAGCAACCTGAATCGACAATCCAGTCATTCTCATAGTCAATTCGGTCAGCCGTTGTTACTGTGAGAGCTAACTCTTCCTCTTCCATAGCAAAAAATGCTTCAGCGTCCCAATCATCTTCGCTTTTCTCCTTTGTACTAGAAGTAGCAGCATTGCTCTCAGCGGGCCTTTTGTTAAACCAACAATCTTTTGCCATGTGACCTTTCTTGTCACAGTTGTAACAGTTACCTTCAAATCTTTTATTGTTGCTACGATTCTTTGAAGCTCCCCCTGGACGAGAGCTCCCTTCTCCTTGATGACTTTTTGTCTTGTCACCATACTTTTTAGATCCACCACCGACGTGCTGTTTGAATTTGCCTTTGCTTTTGTTGGTGTAGAGTGCTTCCTCTTCACTTTTCAACGAGACCCCTCCCATTTGCTTGGCCATAGATTCTTGACCAACAAGCAAATTTTCAAACTCTACAAGTGATGGTTGAGTTGGCCATCCTTGTATAGCGGCAACGAAGCTGCAATATTCGGGCCTCAAACCATGGATAATTATTCTTTTTACCCTGGTATCTCCAATAGCAGCTGTAGGATCTAAATCATAAATTTCACGGCATAACGTTTTTACCTTGTGAAAGTATTGAGCAATCGGTATATCTCGTTGTGCAACTGATAACAATTCATTCTCAAGAAGTTGAAGTCTTGTGTCATTGTTTCTCGAAAAGAGTGCATCTAAAGTATCCCACGCTTCTTTTGGCGTTTCTAGCTTTTGTATGTGTTCCAACATTTCTTCTTCAACTGTGGTCTTAAGGGCAAACATGGCTTTACCCACTTTAATCTTCCATTTGCGCAAGGTTCCTTGAGCATCTTCTTGCTCGGGCTTCGTAACTTCACTACCACCAACGACTTCCCAAAGGTCTTGACCTTGTAGGTAAGACATCATACACGTCTTCCACGTGTTGTAATTTTTGTGATTGAGCTTCTTGATTCCTCCAACTACTTGAAGATCACCCATCGTGTCGGCAAGACTCTAACAATACCGAACAAGCTTGATTTTGAGACACAAACTTGTAGAGTACAAACTCCTCACGACTCAAGAACGCTCAAACCAAAAATAGTACCTGAATAATTATTTCACCGTGAACAGTACCGTATACGTGAATAGTATCATATACCATATACTTGAATAAATCTCGTATATGTTAACAATTACTATAAAAGTATATAGTGACACGTGTGAATAGTAACTATGGTAGTAACTCACAACCTAGCTCTGATACCAATTGTTGAGAAAAACTTAGAGTAGATAACTCTAATTTTACCACTCAAAGAAGAAAGTTTAGATTTTAGGAAAACTCACAAATGCTCACACTTCACTCTAGACTACACTCTTTAGAGAAGAACTCCTTAGGAAAACTTAGAACTTTTATTGCTTATTGAAGTTTACTACTTGATGATTTACAAATGCAAGGGAGGGGGGTATTTATACAATACCAAGACAAACACAAGCCACACAAATATAAAATCTAAATAAATTACAACCACCCATTGTTGTTTAATAACAACCACACATTTAAATCACACAACTACAACCACACATTAAACCACACAATTGCAACCACACATTGTTGTTTAATAACAACCACACATTTAAATCATACAACTACAACCACACATTAAACCACACAATTGCAACCACACATTGTTAGGCTTTTATTTTTTTCTTGGGCTGGTATTGGACAATTTAACAATTCTTTGCTTGATATGTGGCAGTTTTTAATTTCCTTTTATTATTACTATTATTATTATTATTTGAGTTGGTTAAAGGCAGAACAACATTGTTTTTCCCTTAATAAAATTAAAAAAAAAAAAAGAAAAAAATTTGGAAAAAGAGAAAAAAAAAAAGAGTTTGGAGAAAGATGAGGAAGTGAAAAAGAAAAATCTAGAAAAAGAGAAAAAGAAAAAGGAAGGGAGAAGAAAAAAAAGAAACAGGGGAAAAATCTTGAAAAGAAAAAGAAAGAAAGTGGAGATAGAAAATAAAATAAAGAGAGAGAGAGAGAATGATATAGGAAATTATCATCAAAGCACGGAGGACAAAACTGAGCTTGAGAGAGGATATAGAGAAAATCATCAAAGCATGAGGGAGAAAGTTGAGGCTTGAGAGAGAGAGAGGAAAAATCATGAAAAAGAAAATGATGGCAATGTTGTGCTTTGATGAGGCTTCAGATGTCCAAATCAGCATATAATTGGTGTCAAGCAAAGGAATGAAAGAAAAAAGAGGAAGAGGAAGGGGATAAAAGAGCAAAAGGGGAACAAAGGAAAAAAATGTATGATTTGATTTAGTTAATTTATTTGTTAATTATTTTTTTTTATTTTTTTTTTTACTTTTCTTGCTTTTAGCATTGAATTTCTTTTTTATATTCGATTTTATTTTTGTTTACCTTTTTTACATTAATAGATAGTTTTAAAGGGAAAAAAAGTTTGAGAAATGCTTCAAAATTTTCTTAAAAATGCAAAAAACAAGAAAAGGATGGAAAAAATGTTTAAGTAACACATGTCATTTTTATGTTTTATTGTTTGCTTTGTTTGCTGTGATTTAATTTCTTTAGTTCTTTTAATATTTTCTAACTGCTATATATGATAAGAATTATAACTTATCTTTTATTCTTTTATTGCATGAGAATATATATATATATTTTATATTTGAGGTTGTCAGGATTTGATCCCTGGTCACTAGAACTAAGAGTTCAGCACTCTACCAACAGACCTCATGGATGTTGGCCATGAGAAGAATTTTTGTTTGTTAACTTTGGTAAATTTTTTTGTTGGTATGTTTTTTTTTTTTTTTTTTTTTTTGCATCTTTCTATATTATTTAGTTTCGTTTTGCATATGAAATTTGATATAGATTTAATAAATAAAAAAAGTAAATGTAGCTAAGATTCGAAATAAATGCAACTAAGGTTCGAATCACTTGTACATCTTCTAGTTGGATCAATTAGTCAATTCAGTATCATCTATTAGCATTTGCATATTTTAGTTCTATTAGTTAATTTGAAGGTTCTTTTTTATAAATTAAGTTGATGATTAATGAATATATCAACTGATTAATTTTTGTTTTTGCACCGTACTGTTTATTAATCATTTCAAGAAATCTTTTAATTATTTTGATTGTTAAGAAAGTGTGCCAAGAGAAGATATTTTATTTTATTTTTGTTTTAATTTTGGAACTTATCCAATTTAAGAAAATTATTTAATTTTCAAAATATAGTTTTTTTAGTTAAAGATATTAGATAGGGTACAATATTTCAAAATGAAGATATTTAGTTATTTCATTAGAGTTGATTTGCCAAGGTGATTGCAGATAAAATGATGTGATTTAAAACATTTGAGTTTCTTTTCTGTTAAATATATAAGGCAATCATTTTTACTATGTTGTTTTTTTTTTTTCCTTTAAATTTGTGTTCTTTTTCAACAAATTGTTGAATTTAATTTTTTTCCTTGTAAAGTTATAGGTATGAATTGTTTTTTACTTTTTATTTTATTTTTTAATTTTCTGCATTTTTACTTTTTGTTATGTTTATTTATTTGATATTGTATTGATATTATTCACTTATATATATGTACTTTTTTGCTATTTTAGTTTGTTAGCTATTTATTGAATATTTTACATTTCTATTCTTTTTTTTAGGCCCATTTACCCATCTAAAGTTTATTATTATTATTATTTTTTTCATTTTACTATAAATTATTTTCACATTTTAGTTTCAACAATTTGTTTCCTTGGTTTTACAGATGTTGTTGATTTTCACCACGCAAGTGCACGTATCGTAACAAGTAATATAGTTTAAAGTAAAGAGTCAAACTCACGAGGAATTGTCAATAGATTTGCTAAGTACTAAAATTAAAACAACCTAATCTTATCTAAACAAATAATTAAACATGGTAATCAAACTAATTAAAAGAAACTAATAATAAAAGCAAGTAAATTAAAAAATGAATTCAATCAATTAATAAAAGCCTAGGATTACAACTTCCATCAACACTTTGCTTGAACCTCTTCTACCCTCTTAACTTGATTTGACCTTGAGTTGTTAACGTAGAGTTCTAATCTATTTATAAGTATCTGTCGATGATCTTATAAAAATATCTCTCTGAACCAATTAATTTTATGTCTATGATAATTGAATTGAAGAGAAACTCATTAAGCTTAGGCTCTAACAATGGTTACACATGACACGTAAGTGTATTTCTACCCTACTTGCAGATCAATTCATCCTAATAAATGAATATGAAACATGTGTCATTCAATCCATGTCTAACACTAAACTCCCTTTTCCAAGTTGTATTTAGGTTACCAAATCAATCTAATTGGTGGCCAGTCAACTAGAAGCATTAAGAATAAGATTGAACAAACAACTCAAAAACCATTAAATCAAGCTAGAGAGATAAAATAAATTCAAACTACATGTTGAGTTCCATTTCAATCCTAGTAAAATAAGTTTAGTTCATGATAATTACAGACAACAAATATCCAAGGAGTTTCACCATCATATTCAATACAAGAAAAATAAAAAAGAGAATAGAGAAAACTAAGAGGTGTCAAGTCTTGAATCTTCAATCTTCACAAATTTTCTTATCTCCTTGAAAGCTTTTGGTGGCTACTCTCATTAGGTTTTTAGAACTCAAAATATCCTTTATTTCAGCCTTAAAGAGTCCTATTTATAGTGCCTTAAACCCCTGGAGTCAGAATCTTCGCTTGAAAGCAATCAGGTAAGTGTAGGTTTTTTTTCTCCGGCTGGCGCTATAGCGCTAGCTTCTAGCGCTACGGCGCTAGCTTCTAGCGCCGCGGCGCCAGCCTCTTGGTTTGCTGTACTTCACTTCTGTTGTCTTCTCACACTTCCTCAGCTGATTTGGATAGGCAAATCTTGTCCAATTTGGACGAGTAAACTACCGTTGGAAAGATATGGAAATCAGCTTCAAAAGTCAAGGGGAAGTTTTCTTGAATAAAGACTTTAAGATCACGTTTTCCTAGAAATAAGCTCCAAAGGTCAAATCTGCCTATAAGTTGCTTTACACCATTTTTCGTCTTTTCACACCGCGAAGCTCCTTCTTACTTTGGACCTATAAAAATACATAAATACTAACTAAATAACTATTTTAAATATGAAATGGAGAAATAAAGTTAATCTAAAAGCATCTAAAACATAAAAACCTCAAGGACTTCGCCGATTTGAATGCATAAAAGGTGGCAAAATAACTATATTTCCTAGAGTTATCACACCCCCAAACTTAAGATTTTGCTAGTCCTCGAGCAAAACAAAACAAAACAAACTAAATAAACTGACTTAAACACAACTTAAGATAAAGGCACTCAAACAATGATTCCCTTAATTGTCCTCAAAAGTTATCTTAAAATCCCAACTCAAAATAGAACACAAACATAATCCAAATTTATGATTCAATTCAATCGTAAACTTCGTGCTTGAATGAATTTTCAGTGTGTGTGTGTAAAATCTCTTTGCAAATCAATGCATGCAATCCAAATAAGTTTATGTCGGTGCAAAATACGAATTAGTACTAGATTCTTATATGCTTGCTTTTCATCTCTCTCTCTCCACTAATGTAGACTAAGACTTCATCAAGGATCAAGTAGGTCTTTATTATGCTTGTAATGTAAGGCTAGGGTCAAGGTAGGTATAAAGATATATCTTCGTTCAAGTCAACCATAAACATTTTTCTTTTTTTTTTTTTCAGGATTTTTGAGAGCCATAATATTTTCCTCAAATTACATTCTCTATTCTTTGAATGTATATTCCTTTTTGCTTCACCACTTTATTCCTTTTTTTTTACATCACCATTTCACCCAAATTTGACATGGCTCATAATTTTTTTCCTGTATGACATACACATGCCTATATAGTGAGGGTTAATCATGGTTTTTCTTATTTGGCTAAGCTAAAATATGTGGCAATCAAAGAAAATAGATATTTAAATAGGCATAAAGAGGTAGACTAAGGATATTAATATATAAAGGTAAGCACGAAAGGCTCAAAAGATCCAAAAATGGCCTAAATCACTTCCTCAACTTAGTGGTGTCTAGGATTTTGCCTCGAGATAGAATCGAACAAATTCTAGGCTCTAGACATAATCGCAATTCACATCAACATAAACAGTCTTTAAATAAGTTATGCAAATCTAAGCAAGAGATCAAGTGCTCAATTATTTAAATCACATCCTAACAATGAGACTAACAAAAGATTTTAACATAAAATCAAATCAAGCCTATGTTGTTCCCAAAAGTTCAATAACTAATTCTCATAATTGGATAAGGATTCCATCATAATAAGTGCATCATATCTCAAGCAAAAAAAAATAATTATAGATTGCTCCTAAAACATAAATATAGAAAAGAAAACACACAAAAGAAAAGAAAACTAAAGACACCCCGAAACTTAGAACAAACATTGTCCTCAATGTGTAGAAAAAAAAAGAACAAGAAAACTCCCCTATCAATGCAAGCAAAGCAGGAGAAGCTCTAGTTTTCCTCTTAGCCGTCATAATGCTTGTCCAAGTCGGGTCAGTGCCTTGCAAATGGTCCCCCCTTCATCTAATGGCTTAGATGCCTTGTAGGAAAGTTGAATGCACCATCTAATGTCCAAGTTTAAATGCCAAGATGACATTTTTATTTGTCATGAAAGAACCCTCATCTAATGGTCAAGAATGGAAGAAAAATGATGAGCACAATTTATCCCAAGGTGAGCATCCATTCGGCCAAGCAAGGGAGTGCATGGGATTGTCTCTTTTCATATAATAGCTTAGGCCATCTACAAGGGCTGAGTAAACATGTTGAGGGCTGGGTTTAATCTACAAGATGTCATTTTTATGTTGTCCTCATCCAATGACCAAGAATGGAAGAGCACAACTCATCCAAGGGTAGGCACTTAAGGGGGCAAGCAAGGGAGTGCATGGGATTGGTCCTCTTTTGCATCTAAGGGCTGAGGTTACTACAAGGGCTGAGTACACATCTTAATGGCTGCTATCAATTGGCAAGATAACATTTTTATGTTGTCATCAAAATATCTTAATCTAAGGGCCAAGATTGGAGGAGAAAAAGTGCAAATTCCATCCAATGGTGGAGAGGCCATTCGACCAAGGCTAAGGGAGGGGGGCTCATTTCATTTTTTCACATGTTATTGGCTGAAGTCAGTAGCTAATTTAGCAAAAAAAAGAAAAAGGTTTTGAAAGAAAGAAAAAAAAAGGTTTTCAATAGAGAGCTTGAAGGTAGTCATCTCTACTAGACCTGCTCACGGGCCGGGCAGCCCGCCCGGCCTGGCAGGCCCGGCCCGTATCGGGCTGGGCCTGGGCAGGATATTTTGTGTTCCGGGCCGGCCCGGCCCGAAATAGTAATTTTTATTATAATAATATTATTTTATTTAATTTTAATTATAAAAAAAATAAATTTTTTTTTTCCAATGAACAGTGTTTCGGGCCTAAACGGGCGGGCTGGACCGACCCAAGGCCAGGCCTGGGCAGAGAAAATAAAAAAGACCGGGCCGCGGCCCGGCCCGGCCCATGAGCAGCTCTAATCTCTACCAAGCTCTAGCATAGCTTTCTTCTTGTTTTCTATGGTGTTTTCTTGATTTCTATCTTGTTTTCCTACTACATTTTTCATATAAATAAAGTTTTTTAATGTTTACTTAAGCTTTCATCTCTTCTTCTTTATCAAAATGGTGGAAAACAATTTTTTTTTTTACATGGTTTTGGGCTTGGCCGAATATGGCATGTTTGCTTGCCTTGGTTTTCTTTTTCTTTCTTCCTTGCATGTTGTTGTGGAAAAATGGTTTTTAGAAGGTTTAATTAAGTATTTTATATTCTGATTTTTTACAAAAAGATGAAGCAAAAAGGTTGAAATGGCTACATGATCTTGGCAAGACCAAGTGACCACGGTTAGGTGAGAAGCTATGCCCGTTTTTACCTACCATGAAGCTCACCTTAATTTTTTTATTTAACATGGTTTATTTTCTGATTTTTTGAAATGGAAAGGCTTCATGATCTTGGCAAGACCAAGTGATTATGGTTAGGTGAGAGGCTATGCCCTTTTGATACCAACCATGGAGCTTAACTTTTCTTGTTTTATTTACTAGTTTTGCTTGTTATTTGCTTTGCTTTGCATGTCTATGTTTAATTTTTTATATGTTCTTTACATTATTTTCTATGCTATCTTTGTTTCTATATTTCATTTCCATGCTTGATATTGTGTCCTTGAAGATTCGGCCACTGTGTCATATGCTCATATTGTGCATTTTTTTTCATGTATCATGTCTTATATTATAAACATGTTTGCATTTTTCATATTTTGTCATATGGCCATTCGGCTACTCCATGTTAGTATGCCTTGCATATGCATTTTCATTTTGCTTCTTGGCTTGTTTGCATCTCCAGGCCGTGAGTTAGCATATCTTAATTTTTAGTATGCCATATGCTTGTAAAAATGCTATGATAAAATGCCATCATTTGGGGTATATGACCTTTCGGCTATTCCATTTAGTATGCCTTGCATGTGCATGTGCATTTTCATCTTGCTTCTTGACTTGTTTTCATCTCCATGCCATGAGCTTGTGTATTTTGATTTTAGTATGTCATATGCTTGTGAAAATGTCATGACATTATGCATCTTGATATGATTTGTCATTTACTTGTGCCATTTACTAGGTAGGATTGCATTAGAGTATCATGTAACCACATCCGGCCTCTTCATGCATTCCTTGCCTTGTCATGCATTTGCATTTTGTTTAGGTAATATGCTTTGCATTATCATATCTTGAAATTGTGTATTAGTTGCTGTTTGTTCTAGCATTAGCATTAGTTTCATTGGTCATTGTATGTTCATAGTATTGCTATGCATGTTCGTTACATTGTAGGTCTAGGCCATATTGGTATTGCCATGCATATTGGGTCTTAAATCATATTGGTATTGCCATGCATTGCTATGCTACTTAGGTCTTAGGTTACATTAGCATTTTCATGCATATTCATAAGATATTAGGTCCAAGTCATATTTGCATTATCAAGCATTGCATGCATATTAATTTAGGATGGCATTTATTGCCATGCAAACTCATGCTAGGCATTTAGGTTGTCTTGAATTGTCATGCATTTCCTTTACCATTTAGACCTTTAGACCATGCATTTCATACATTTCATTTTCTGTATGTTCATGCATTACATGTCATTCCCACATGATTTATGACTTAGGCCAATCAATGGCTCAAAGTCATGCTCTCTTGAGCATACTTGTGGAAAATTAAAGGGTTGTCAAATTGATTATTCTACCTTTGTGATTTTTTTTACTTAGCCAATTTTTGTCCAAAGTTTTTAAATGTTTTAGCTACTGTCCTTAGGTCTTTAGGATGATCTCCAACAATTTTTACTTTGATTTTTGAATGAATTTATCAAAGGCAAAAAATATGTTTTGACAAAATAGTTTTTTCACCCAGTACTCGAACTTCTCTGATTTTTCTGGGCAGTCATCTTTAATCATAAAATTAAGCCAATTTTTATTGTGTATCTTTACATGTTTTGAGTCTCTAGTATTAATTTTATATTTTTTTGAATTTTTAAAAATAGGCTAAAAAATCGTGTGGCAAAACCGGACAGTAGAGGCAAATTTGAATTCAAAAGAGAATAATGGTTCAATTTGGCTAAGGCATTTAGAGGGGGTTCGTTAGAAGCTTTAGCTACTGTCTTAGGGTAGTTTCTAAGCCTTTTTAAACTCTAAAAATAATTTTATAAATACCGAGAAAATGGTGGTCAAGTCCGGGATTTTAAACTTAGAAAATTAGAGCCATTTCAAAGGGGTTTGGTAGGGGTTTTAATTTTTATTCAAGTTTTTCCTCAAAATTGTTTTTAAACAATCACAAAGTTTTGTTTTTTAGAAAAATCTAATTTGACATATTTTCTTAAGGTAGCCGGATATCTTTTTAGATATACGGATTTCTTTGTTTAGAGGAAAAAATACATTTTCATGCATTGCATTTTCCATGTTCTTGCATTTTATTTAAATGTGTGATTTTTGCTATGATATTTTCCATGGTATTATTATTATTTTGATTCACATTTTATGATCTTATATTGTTTGCCATATGATTTTGAATGTTTCATGATATCCCATATTTTTTTTTATTTAGTCATTTACTTTTTTCACATCATTTAGCATATACTATGTTCATGCATTTTTATTTTATTTTCATGCATATTTTATAATAGCATTATTTTATGTTTCATGTCATTTCATCATATTCCATGTCATTTAGGTTTAATTATTTAGAATACGCCATATCATTTAAAATTGCCATGTCATTTAAATCATTTTATCACATTTACAATATACCATGACACTTAGGATTTTTCATTTTACCTAAAATATACTATATCATTTAAGTTATGTCATATCATTTAGGTTGCATTATATTATCTAGACTTTGTTATGTCATTTTATTTATGTCATACATGTTCATGTTCATATTTTTTAAATGTTTTGAAAAAGATAATGATTTTCAATAAAAATAAAGATATTCCTGAGTTAAAATAATTCATGAGTTCTCTACCGGGTTTGTTGGAGGGAATATCATCAATTATCATTAATAAAGAAATATATTTCTTTCAAAAAACGAGAATGATTCGAAAATTTTTTTAAATGAATAAAAAATTTTATATTTTGCCGATTTTGTCAGGGAATATAGGAAAATTTTGAATTAATAAAATTCTGGATCATTTTCAATTAAAAATGGAATTATTTTTCTTAAAATTGGGAATTAACTTGAAATACTAAATTAAAAACTAACATTTTACTGAAACTTGAGATAACACATGATTAATAAGATACCATTTTATACAGACGTTGTGGGTATGCTAATCCTTCCCCGCATGTAACCGAGTCCCGAACTCGATTCTTCGATTTTCTCTGGTTTATAACGCAGAATTGAAATTGGTTTTAAAAATGTTTTAATTAATTTTAAAATATTTTATAAAACCGGTTTTAATAGGTGGCCGATCACACCTAGCTAAAAAAGATTGGTGGCGACTCCATGTCTTTTTCAAGGTTATTTTCAAAACCTTCATTTTTCTAGAGGAATTAAGTCGACTTTTCCTCGTTTCTTCTAATGTCACGCTTAACGAATAATAAAGTCTTGCGATGAGACGTTGTTATTTTTTAGGTTGCGAAATAAATAATATTAGGTTTTTTTTTTATGTCACTTTTTCTAGACGTTGCTATTTTATGTTTGTTTTACATAAGCATGATATTAGGTTTATTTATTATATTAGGTTTATTTATTATTATATGTTTTAGAAAGCATGATTTTAGGAATTAATATTTATTATTATTATTTATTTTTTATTATTATGACTTTGGATGATTTTGGGTTTTTTTTATGATATATTTTTATTATTTTAGCATGATTTAGGATTTATTTTATTTTATTTTATTTTAGATTTGCATGATTTAGGATTTATTTTATTTTTATATTTGAATGATTTAGGATTTATTTTATTTTATTTTTAAGATTGGCTTGGTTTTCAGGTTTAGTTTTTACATTTTATTTTTTATTTTTTTTAGATAAGCATGATTTTAAGAATTAATATTTATTAATATTTTATTATTTTTAGATTTTTGCATATTTAGAAATTTTATGATATTTTATTATTATTATTAGGTTTTGCATGTTTAGAAATTTTTATGATATTTTATTATTTTTGTTTTTTAGATTTTTGCATGCTTTAAGATTTTATATGATATGATTTTACTTTATTAGATTTTTGCATGATTAAACTTAATATGATTTTATTTTTATTTTAGATTAGTTGGCATGATTAGGAAATTAATTAAGACCATTTAAGATAATATGTGATTAACATGGTACTATTTTTTAATAGGTGTTGTAGGGGTGCTAATCCTTCCCCCACCGAACTCCCAGACCTAAGTTCTGAAACGCAGATCGAAACCTATTCTTTTTAGGGTGCCTTAGTCAAGCTTAGGATAACTTAAAAAAAGATAGATTCGTAAAGGTGACTAATCACACCTAGATTAGATGATTAGTGGCGACTTCATGTTTGTGTCTAGCTTGCTAAATTTGCATTTGGCACGTTATGACAGTTGGCGACTCCACTAGGGACTTTAAAGAGTCGAGCCATAGGTTAGTCACTTGTTATATTTGGTCTTAAATTTGGTCTTAAATGGTTTTTATTCATTTTTATTTTTTGTTGATTTCTAACATTTTAATCATTTTTCTTTTTAGTTTGTTTTGTGTTTAGTTTTCAAGAATTTTCGTGAGTCAAAGGTTTGGTATGTTCCTTCACATACACCACACTTTCATGAACATAAGTCCTAGACCTGGGCTCGTCCTTTTAGGAGGGGGTAAAGTAACTACACCTTCGTGGGGGTAATAACCTCCGTATGGGCTAGCGAAACATTCTCAGAGGGTAAAGTACCTACGCTTTCGTGGGGTAATAACCTCCGTATGGGCTAGGAAAATACTCTCACTTAACTTGAACCTTTTCCAATGAGCCTATAATGGGTGAGGATTGGGGTGCCGTAATCCTCCATGGATGAAGTTAAGGAGCAACTTGGGGAACTTTTAGATGTCAAATATCTTACAGCCTAGCATATGATAACACATAAGAGCCCAGCCTAAGTTAGAGCCATGTCCACCCGTTTCATAGAGAATAACCTAAATTAGGACACATGAAGGAATGTTCTTACTTTCTGACAAATTTTTAATTTTATGAATATTATTTGTACTTCTCTAATATGTATCTAACTATTGAATTTTGTGAAATATTTGTGGCCATTACTTGAATTAATTTTATTCTTTCAATTAAATATATGTACATTTTTTTTACCATAGTCATGCATTTACCATGTACAATTTTTAACAATGCTCATGCATTTATCATGGACATTTTTTTAACAATGCTCATGCATTTACCATGTACATTTTTTTAACAATGCTCATGCATTTACCATGTACATTTTTAACCATGCTCATGCATTTACCATGTATTTTTTTAACCATGTTCATGCATTTACCATGTACATTTTTAACCATGCTCATGCATTCATCATATACATTTTTTAATAATGCTCATGCATTTATCATGTACGTTTTTCATGATGCTCATACATTTATCATGTACAATTTTTAAATGCTCATGCATTCACCATGTACATCTTTTTAAATGTTCATGCATTCACCATGTATATTTTTCATAATGCTCATGCATTCATTATGTATATTTTTTGGTATGCTCATGCACTCATCATGTTCATTTTTCATAATGTTACTGTTAAACTTTGTGAATTTTTTTGTATTGTCATTCTTTTGTTTATTTGCATCATCCATGTGCATTTCATAAAGCCATGAGTCCTAAATGTTAAAATTGTGGTAATGAAGGGTTCAAGTATAGCTCAAGTAATCAAATATCCTGGGGCATTCCTACAACATTTGTTCACGGGTTAAAGCAATGATAGAGGAACAGGCTGCTAGGATTTGTTCACGGGTTAAAGCAATGACAGAGGAACAAGCTGCTACGATGAACGAAATAGAAAAGGCACAGGATGAAATGAGAAAACAGTTGGCCAAGATGATGAATTTGAACAAGTAGAGAGGGGTAGAAGAAGTAATTATTCAAGAAAAGAATCAGTCACCAGATGATGAAGATTCTACATATCTGCCTGGTTTAAGTCAATTCCAAGCTCAAACTAGGATGCCAGTACATCATCAGCTACTCAACACCGATGCTCAAGATATACCATTCATGCGCCTGGGGCAAAATTGTCAAGTCCTGTCCGATTTTTAGATTTAGATGGTCCCAAAGAGTAAGAGAGGCTAAAGGTAATTGAAGAAATTGACTCTCGCAAAATGAGTCTAATAGAGGAAAGACTCCTGGCTGTTGAGGGGATGGATTTCTATGGCTCCATAGATGCTGCTAGGCTTTGCCTGGTGCCCAATATAATCATTCCTCCAAAGTTCAAGACTCCAGATTTTGAGAAATATGATGGGACTAAACGCCCGATAACCCATGTCACAATGTATTATAAAAAGATGGCTGCTCACACACGTGATGACAAGTTGCTGGTACATGTCTTCCAAGATAGTCTCACGGGGCCCGCTGCAATATGGTATGTCCAATTGAATAGAACTCGCATCTATTCATGGAATGAGCTAGCAATGGCATTTATAGCGCAGTACATGCATATTGTTGATATGGTTCAAGACCGTTTAACTTTACAGAACATGGAGAAGAAAACTACTGAAAGCTTTAAAGAGTATGCTCAGAGATAGAGGAATATTGCTGCTGAAGTCCAACCACCTCACTGAAAAAGAAACTACAGTTTTGTTTGTTAGTACCCTTAAAACATCATACTATGAAAGGATGATTGGAAATGCCACCAAGAATTTTGCAGACATGGTAATCTCCGGGGAGATAGTAGAAAATGCTTTGAAGAGTGGGAAGCTTGAAGCCGGGGAAACATCTGATGAAAAGAAAAATGGGGCATCTAAAAAGAATGAAGAAGATGTCCAAGTTGTGACTTATGGAAGGCAACAAGCAGAAGGTGTTTACCCATACTATCCATACCCAGTGTACTATCCTTATCCATCAGCACCATCAACTTTTCAACCAAACTTTTACTCACAAACACCTATTCCTATGTCTGGCCCTACAGGTAGACCTTTAGCTCAACCTAAACTCCCAATAAGTAATTATAGAGGACTTTGAAATAACCAAGATAGAACCCGTATTGACCCAATTCCGATGTCCAACACTGATTTATTCTCACGTCTCATTGAAAATCAACTTGTTGCACCTATTCACTTCGAACCGTTGAAACCTCTTTTCCCTGAGTGGTATGATGCTGATGCTTAATGTGAATATAATTTTGGAAATTCTGGTCATTCTATAAAAACCTGTCTAGCTTTTAAACATAGGGCGTAAAGCTTCCTCAATGTTGGCTTTTTGAATTTTGATAAGTAAGGGGAATCAAATGTCAGTGTTGGCCCATCTACATAGGGCATAATGGTGATGAGGTTTAGAATGAAGGAATGAAGCTGTTGATTATCCTTGAACTCTCTTTTTCCTTTTAAAGTAATGTATGTAGGTGGATATTTTTATGTTTAGACTTGATTTATTTTTCATCATTTCAATGAATTGGCAAGTTTGATGCATTTTCATTTCCTCTTTCATTTATTATTTCTTCCTTTTGCCTACCCCTTCAATTTCACCCATGTCAAGTTTCCAAGTAATGAATGTGGTGACAATCATGGCAATAATCTGGGATTCAATTTTGAAAGTTATATTTGAGCATATATGACCATACTTTGCCATTTGATTTTGCTGAGATTATTGTGAAAAAAGATGAAAGTTGATATGTAGTTTTGGCATGATTGGAAGAAAATTAGTAGAATTGCTTCACGAGTATATTGAATGGTTGTTGAATTCCTTTACAAGTATGTGGATTCCTTGTGGTGAATTTCTATAAGCTTGTCATTTTCAATAAATGTTCTTTGATTAAAATATTCACATTTGAGATGATAATGGCCATATTTCATATTCCTTTAACAAAATGAGAAATTATCTTTTGCTACCCCCTTTTGAGCCTATTGGATTCTTTTTTTTTTGAATGAACCTTGACCAAGGATCACCCTCCACACCGGGGGCAAGTATGGAAGATTATCTTTCTAGAGGAGAATGAATGATTGGATCATATTTCTATGCCATGAAAAGAATGTCTTAAGTCATGGAGGCAATGATGAGAAGGATTGAGTTCCAAAATTTTGAACTCACTTTGTGATAGAAGGAAAAATGAAAGAAAAAAGAGAAAAAAAGGTTTGAAAAAAATCCTCATGAAAAAGAACTGATCCATGGCTTGATTATCTTGAAAATGAAAAGAAAGATATGAAATATTTTGAGATGAAAATGATCCTTGGTTTGCAACCCTTAAACACATGTTTGAGCCTATTTATCCATTCTTTCTTAACCCCAAAACCTGGCCTACATTACAAGTTTTAAAAGTCGATTTTGATCAAATGTGAATGTTCAGATTGGAGAATCATGTATTGAATTAGGACATGCTTGTGGTATTATCAAGGGACAATGAAGCTTAGATGCATGAAGACAACTCCAAAGAAGAAAGAAAAGACTTGTAACACTTTGATATGCTCAATTGCCTATAAGAAGATTGAGGCGAACACATGATGAGAAAAGTTTGTTCTTGATACTTTGAGAAAGAATTAGTTTTGAACGAATTGCTCTTAAGTCACATCGCCATTGGAGAGAGTACTCATCTATTTGTAGAGTTCTTATAAGTGAAAAGCTTTTCCGAGTGAAGCATTATTTTGAGAAAGATGAATGAAGATGATTTGCCAAATACCGTGGAGAAATGTTTCTTTGAAGGAAAAGAAATGAAATGAAATGAAAAAAAGGAATGAAAAAAAAATGATTCAAATTGAAAATCCGAAAGGGCAGTTTGGGTCATAGGAGAATATCTCAGTTGAAAACATGAAAGGGCGGCTTAGGTATAATGAAAGTCAGTTTGAAGATTTCATTGGGGGCATGGTTTGGTATGACATAACTCAAAAAGATCAAGAACACAGATTGGATTAATTTTTGAAATTGAATCATGGATTAATCTCAAGATTGTCAACATATTCATTATTTGGGAATGTTGATATCCCATCCAAATATCCTTGTATAGTTCTTTGATTTGCCAATTATTCTTGACATATATTTGTTCTTTCATTGATAAAGACCCTTGTCTTCAACTCACTTTGTTTCTTACCATTCTTTGTTGCCAACTTTGTATACCCATAATGAATAGAGGAAATGTTGATGCATTGCATTTGTTATGAAATTGGAATGATGATTGATAAGTTAAGATAATAATCATGAAAGATATCTAGATTACTTTGAGAAAAAAACTTAAGGATGATGTCTTGGGGCAAAAGGAAAGAAAGATAAGAACCAATAAGGGTTTGGAATATAGACACATAAGGCTTCTAAGCTAGTAACCATACACTTGGAAATGGACAAATGCTGCGTTTGGGATTGAATAAAATCGACAAAGGACTAGTTTGGTGGATGAAACTTGTTCTAAAGTTACATGATTGGAAAATGACAAGAAGATGGAAAGAATGAGCTTGAGAATCCTTATTACCACGATTGGAGACACGTGATGTGGATTAATTGGAACATTTTACATTTGTATTGTGTTCATGACATTTGTATCTCATGCACTTGTGTGATGTCTGTAGACACCTAATTTTGTCCGGACCACTAAACAGGTATGTTTTCTTCCTATATTGATATTTCCGAGTGCAAAAAGACTTTTTTCATCCTGCAGGTGGTACTCCGAGACTTAGTTTAAGAGGGCGAGCACAAAAAGTCAAACTTGAAAAAAAGTCAACCCCAAAAAAAGTCAACCCCTAAAAAGTCAACCCCAGAAAGTCAACTATTGAAAAAGTCAACCCACTTTCAAAATCAAGATTTTAAGTTCAATTGAAAAATGGAAAAAGAATTTTGATAATCCGAGGTCTACATTGAAAGATATGGAGTTCGGAAGTTGGGATTTGGAGATTCAGTAGAAAGGAAACCCTAATCCGAGAAATTTGGGGAAAAGTGCTTAAACGATCAAATTGGTCGAAATTGAAGGTTTCGAATGAAATATAAGCACTGAATACGGATAATGGAGAAGTCACTTGCAAGAAAAACCGAAAGAAAAGTCAATCCGGGAGAAAACCGAGAATTAGGGTTTTTAGTGAATTTCGGTGAAATCGGGAAGAATCACAGAAATGGCCTGACTGGGTAAGACCAAAGCCTCCAATGGATGAGGAATGATTAAAAAGGATATCCCAAGGCTCAGCTTGAAGAAAATCTGAAAATCGGACTTGTTTTGAGCAAAACCGGGTTTCGGAGGCAAAAGGGCAAAATTGGAAAATTTGGGAAAAATAGCAAATGGACTCCGAAAATTTTGAAAGTTTGTCAACCTCATTCTTAAATCATTTGAAAGAGATTGGTAAAAGAAAATCTTGATTCGGAGTTCGTTTGCAAAATGGCCAAATCCCGGGCTTCTTATGTAGTAATTCAAAAAGGAAAATCCCGAAAAAATAGCAAATGAGCTCCAAATCATTTGAAATTTTGCAGATCTTATTTTTAAATTATTTGGAAGATATTGGCGAAATAAAATCTTAATTCGGAGTTCGTTTGCAAAATGGCCAAATCCCAGGCCTCCTATGTAATAATTCAAAAAGATAAATCCCGAAAAAATAGCAAATGGACTCCAAAAATTCTGAAATTTTGCAAATCTCAATTTTAAATTATTTGGAAGAGATTGATGAAAGAAAATCTTGATTTGGAGTCCTTTTGCAAAATGGCCAAATCCCGAGCCTCCTATGCAGTAATTCAAGCCGATAAATCCCGAAAAAATACCAAATGAGCTCCAAAAATTATGAAAACTTCCAGATCACATTTTTAAATTATTTTTAAGAGATTGGTGAAGAAAAAACTTGATTTGGATCTCGTTTAAAAATTGGTAAAATGTAGGGGCATAAAAGGGTATTTTTGGAAGAAAAAATCCAAATAAATAGAAAACGAACTCGGATAATTTTGAAAACTTCCAGAACTCAATATTTTATTATTTCTGAACTATTAAAAAATAAAAATTGAATTTGGAGTCCGTTTGATATTTATTTGCATCCGGGGGGCAAAACGGTCATTTCATCCAAGCAACCGAAAAGGGCTTCTTTGGGCCTTTCAAAAAATCAGACTTGGGCTGGAAAAGAGAAGTTTTGGCCTGCCCAAGCCCAAAGGAAGGAGGAAGCTTGTGATTTTTCAATCAAATGGCTAATAATCAAGAGTTAGTTAGAGATTCTCTTTGATCAAGCCATGGTGATTAAGCCACATAGGCCAAGAGAGATGTCAACATTATTCTTTAACAGCTGTAATTTGAAAGAGCTGAGATGCTAATCTAAAGGTGGTAATTTCATGATTTTTCACCTTGAATTATTAGCCATTTGATGGAAAATTGGTTACACAAAAAATGACAACATCCTAAGGGAGGAGAGAGGTAAAATTCTGCCAACATTAAGGGGAGGTCAGAATTTTGAATTTTCAACTTGATTTTGGCTGATTTCTCTTAGTTTCTCTTAGTTTTTCTCTTCTTGGTTGAGAGAAAAAAAGAAAAGTTTAGAAAAACAAGGAAAGTTTGAAGAGAAAAGCTTGAAATATTAGCTTCTTGAGGTTGCTCTTGAGCACCAACTCTTGCACTTTCTTCATTTTCTATTCTTGTTTTTGCTATTTTGATTTCTATTTGGTGAGTTTCCATTTTAAATAAATGTTTTTTTATTGTTCTTTTAAGTTCTTCCTTCATCTCTTTCTTAAGTATATTTTTTACATTTTATTTTTACAATAAACTCACCATGGCCAAATGGCCTACATTATTTATTTTAAGTTGCTGTTTTGGGTTCATTTTACCATATTGTTTATGTTATTTTCTTTGATTTTGATGTTTTAAATGTTATGTTACTTCATATTCTTGAGTTATATTCTAATTTGGTTGCTTTTATTGTTGCCATTTATGTTTTAAATATCATGTTTTTGCATTTTTAATTTTCTGTTTTCATGTTGTTTAAATTTGAGCATGTTTTAGATTTAGTATATCAAGTGTTTGTGAAAATGCTTGTGTGGTCTTTGCATGATTTTTGTTTTATATCTTAGTTGAGCATGTTTTAGATTTAGTATATTAAGTGTTTGTGAAAATGCTTGTGTGATTTTTGCATGATTTAAGTGTTATATTTTAGTTGAGCATGTTAGTATACCAAGTGTTTGTGAAAATGCCATGCTTGTTGGAGCTTGAGGCCATTTGGCTACTCCATGTGTTTTGCATTGTGTGATTGCATTTTTGTCATGTTAGTTGGTAGGTTTTTGCATTTGCATGTCATTTGATTTAGTTTTGCATGCTAGTATACCAAGTGTTTGTGAAAATGCCATGCTTGCTAGTTTCATTATGCTATTCGACTACCCTTGGAGTTCTTGCATTTTATGTGCATTCTTGCCATGTTAGTTGATAGGTTAGCATTTGCATGATATTTGGTTGGATTTTTGGTTTAAGCCTGCTTTGTGTTTGTGAAAATGCCATGCATATTTTAGTTATTAAGTTAGGTTTATTTGCCATGCATGTTCATGCATTCTAGGTCTAGGTTACATTAAATGCCATGCAAGTTCATTTAGGTCTAGGTCACTTTATAAATGCCATGCATTTTTTCATGACATTTAGGTTTAAATCCATGCATTTCATGCATTATGTTTGCTGCATTGTTTCATGCATTTCATGTTCATGCCACTTGAATAATGACTTGAGCCAATTAATGGTTCAAAGTCATGCTCTCTTGAGCACACTTGTGGAAAATTAAGTTTGTCAAGTTGATTATTCTACCTTTGTGATTTTTTTACATAGCCAATTTTTATCTAACTTTGAAAAAGTCCTAGCTACTGTTTGCAAGTCATTTTATGAGTTTCAAATATTTTTACTTTGATTTTTAAATGATTTTATCAAAGGCAAAAATGTGTTGGCAAAGCAGTTTTTTCCCCCCAAAACTCGTACATCTCTGATTTTTCTGGGAATTCATATTTAATCAAAAAATTAAGCCAATTTTTTTCCGTGTATTTTTACATGTCTTGAGTCTCCAGTACTTTTTTCATAATTTTTTGAATTTTTAAAAATAGGGTAAAAAATCATGGATTAAAACTGGACAGTAGAGTCAAATTGAATTTAAAGAAAAATCATTTTTCTGTTTTGGTTAATTTACTTAGAGTGGGCTGATTAGGAGGGTTAGCTACCGACTTAGAGTAGTTTCTAAGCCTTTTTAAACTCTAAAAATGGTTTTTCAAGTCTCGGGTTAAGGGTGGTCAAGTCCGGATTTTTAAACTTAGAAAATTAGAGCCATTTAAAAAAAAGATTTAGCCCAGTTTTTATTTTTAATTCAAGCTTTTCAAAATTGTTTTCAAACAATCACAAAGTATTTTGGTTTTAGAATATTTAATTTGACATATTTTCCTAAGGTAGCCGGATATCTTTTTATATATACGGATTTCCTTAATTAAAGGAAAAAATACATTTCCTGCATTGCATTTTTATATTCATGCATTTTATATAATATGTGATTCTTGCTATAATAATTTCTATGATATTGTTGTTATTTTGATTTATATTTTTTTGATGTTACATGGTTTATTATATGGTTTTGAATATTTCATGATATCCTATGCTTTTATTTAGTTATTTTTATTTAAGCATATACTATGTTCATGCATTATTATTTTTATTTTCATGCATATTATATGATAGCATTATTCTATTCCATGTCATTTAAATTATATGCCATACCATTCATATTTGTCATGTCATTTAGGTCATTTCATTTCATTTAGGATATATTATGTCATATAGAATATTTTATTTCATTTAGAAAATATCATGTTACTTAGGTTATTTCATTTCATATAGAATATGTTATGTTACTTAGGTTATTCTATTTCATTTAGATTATATCATATGACTTAGAATATTGCATCTCATATAGAATATACTATGTTACCTAGGTCATTTCATTTTATTTAGAATATATTATATAACTTAGGATATTCCATTTCATTTAGAATATGCTAAGGCATTCAAATCATGTCATGACATTTAAGTTGCATTATATTATTTAGATTTTGCTATGTCATTTTATTTATGTCATGCATATACATATTCATTTCTTTTAAATGTTTTCAAAAAAAGATAATGGTTTTCAATAAAATAAAGATATTCCCGAGTTAAAATAATTCATGAGTTCTCTGCCGGGTTTGCTGGGGAGGATATCATCAATTATTATTAATAACGGAATATCTTCTTTAAAAAGAGAATGATTCGGAAAATTTTCCAAAATTAATAAAAATTTCTATATTTTGCCACGTTTGTTGGGGAATATAGGAAAATTTTGAATTTATAAATTCCGGATCATTTTCAATAAAAAATGGAATTATTTTTCTTTAAATTGGGAATTAACTTGAAATACTAAATTTAAAACCAATTTTTACCGAGACTTGAGATAACACATGATTAATAAGGTACCGATTTATGTGCTAATCCTTCCTCACACGTAACCGACTCCCGAACCCCGCTTCTTTGATTTCTCTGGTTTAAAACGCAGACTTGAAATTGGTTTTTAAAATGTTTTAATTAATTTTTAAAATATCTTATAAAACCGGTTTTAATAGGTGGCCGATCACACCTAGCTAAAAAAGATTGGTGGCAACTCCATGTCTTTTTCTAAGGTCATTTTCAAAACCTTCATTTTTCTAGAGGAATTAAGTCGACTTTTCCTCGATTTTTTAATGTCACGCTTAACGAATAATAAAGTCTTGCGATGAGACTCGTTATTTTTTTAGGTTGCGACAATGTCATTTATTGCATTACATTACATTTGTATTTCGTGCAGTGCATAATGTCATTCATTGCCTGCATTTAACATATGAGAAAGATTTTAGTCAATTTTTTTTTTTTTCAAAAGGAAATTCTTGAGCTTTGATTGATGAAGGATTTTCTAAATGTGATATTGTATGAAGAAGTCTTCTAAGATGAAATTTTTGAACCTCAGTTGGAAAAAACTTTTGAGGTAAGATTCTTGAATTTCGGTTGAGGATATTTTTAAGATAAACTTTTGAATCTCGTTTGCAATTTTTGCAAGATAAACTTTTTTTGAAGATTGGATAAGATTTTAAAACCTCTCTGGAGAAATATTTTTAAGTTGAATGAGATTTGAAAACCTCTCTTGAGTATATTGAAATAGATGAGATTTCTAAGCCTCTCATGAGGATGTTCATTTTCAAAACCTCTCACGAGCATGTTTCTAAGCCTCTCACGAGGATGGTTTGTTTTAAAGCCTCTCACGAGGATGTTTCATTTTCTAAGCCTCTCACGAGGATATTCATTTTTTAAAAATCTCTCACAAGGATGTTCGTTTTCAAAACCTCTCTCGAGGAATATTTTTTATAAGCCTCTCTCGAGGATAATTTTCGTTGAGCCTCTCTCGAGGATAAATTTTGTTAAGCCTCCCACGAGGATGTTTTCAAAACCTCTCTCGAGGATAATTTTCGTTGAGCCTCTCTCGAGGATAATTTTCGTTGAACCTCTCTCGAGGAATATTTTTGATAAGCCTCTCTCGAGGATAATTTTCGTTGAGCCTCTCTTGAGGATAATTTTCTTTGAGCCTTTCTGGAGGATATGTTTGCTAATCATTTTTTTGAAAATATTTTTGTTAAGTCTCTCTCAAAGAATATTTTTCGTTAAAGCCTCTCTTGAGGATATTTTCGCCAAAATCTTTGTTGAGAATTACTTTTAGACGAGCCTCTCTTGAGGAGCATTTTCTTGTTTGGAAATTTTAAAGTCTATGCCTCGTTTCGAGGATTTTTTTTCGTTTGGGTTTCTTTTAAATTTTATACTTCGTTGGAAGGAATGTTATCTCATTTGTCCTTGTTGATTTGAGCTAACTATGAGGTGTCTACGTCTTTGCACAGTTCATGTTTCACAGCGAATATGCAAAGAGGGGCAACTGTAGACATCCGATTTTGTCCGGTTATTCCAATTTGGACCCAAATATAGTTTTTGGATTTTGAAACTTTAGTTGTGTCCATTTCTTTTTCTTTCATTTTCGGATTAATTCTATTTATTTATTTTCACTTTTTTGCCAGAATACTAGACTTGAAAACAAAAAGGAAAATTGAAAATGAAAGAGATTTGAAACAAAATGACTTCCTTTCAATTTGAAACTAAGACTAAACTTTGAAATCAAAATTAAACTAGACTTCTTTTCAAGTTGAAAGTCAGAATCCGATTATGAGTAAAGAAAATGAAACCAAAGCAAATTAAAACTCTTGCAAATTTCCTATTAAAAAATAACCTCAGTCACGTTAAAAAAGCAGAAGACAAAAAGGAAATTGAACACAATTTTGATTTAGCAAGAGAATCGGAGGGAGTCTCGGTCAAGATTTTTTTCTCTAAATTTCTTCCCTCACTGACCCAAAAAAGAAAAGAGAAAAAGGCAATGGTGGAAGAGAAAGAATCAACGTCGATTCCACTGAGCCAAGCCAAAAATGGTGGTGTCGATCCCGAAGATCCGGCTAAGTCTCCACCTAGCTTCCCCAATTCCTCCACTCGCAAGGCTTGTTGTTTTGTTCTTCAGAGTTGGTTCTCGAAGAAGTTCATGACTGGATGTGTGGTCTTTTTTCTTGTAGCAGTTAAATTTTTCATTACATGGTGGTTTATTCAGTTTGTTGACGGTTTCTTCAGTCCATTATATGAACGACTTGGCATTGACATATTTGGACTGGGATTTATCACATCCCTGCTCTTTGTCTTCTCTGTTGGTGTTTTTGTTTCATCATGGATGGGAGCTGCTGTTTTCTCAGTGGGAGAATGGGTTATAAAGCGAATGCCCTTTGTTAGGCATATATACTCAGCCTCGATACAAATAAGTGCTGCAGTATCTCCAGATCAAAATGCGACAGCATTTAAGGAGGTGGCTATCATTCGTCATCCACGTATTGGTGAATATGCATTCAGCGTTATCACATCTACTATCATCCTTCAGAGAGAAAACGAAGATGAAGAGCTATGCAGTGTTTTTGTCCCAACAAACCACCTATACATTGGTGATATCTTCCTGGTGAACTCCAAAAAGATCACAAGGCCAAATCTCTCGATCCGAGAAGGCATAGAGATAATTGTTTCTAGAGGTATGACAGTGCCACAAGTAATTCCTCCTCAAGAAAGGGTTGCTGGCTGATTGTTTCTTTTTGGTTATTTCCTTTTATGTTCCTTTTATGTTTTTATTTCATTTCATTTCATTTAATTTAACTATATTATTATTAGTTTATTTATTTTGGACTAATTGTTTTTTTAGTTTTTGCAGGTATATTTTCAAGATTAATTATTTTATTTTTTTATTTCAGATAAGCATGATATTAGGTTTATTTATTATATTAGGTTTATTTATTATTATATGTTTTAAAAAGCATGATTTTAGGAATTAATATTTATTATTATTATTATTAATTTTTTATTATTATGACTTTGCATGATTTTGGGGGTTTTTTTATGATATATTTTTATTATTTTAGCATGATTTAGGATTTATTTTATTTTATTTTTAGATTTGCATGATTTAGGATTTATTTTATTTTATTTTTAAGATTGGCATGGTTTTTAGGTTTAGTTTTTACATTTTGTTTTAGATAAGCATGATTTTAAGAATTAATATTTATTAATATTTTTATATTTTATTATTTTTAGTTTTTTGCATATTTAGAAATTTTATGGTATATTATTATTATTATTAGGTTTTGCATGTTTAGAAATTTTTATGATATTTTATTATTTTTGTTTTTTACATTTTTTGCAAGCTTTAGGATTTTATATGATATGATTTTACTTTATTAGATTTTTGCATGATTAAACTTAATATGATTTTATTTTTATTTTAGATCAGTTGGCATGATTAGGAAATTAATTAGGACCTTTTAAGATAACATGTGATTAACATGGTACTATTTTTTAATAGGCGTTGTTGAGGTGCTAATCCTTTCCCACAAGTAATCGAACTCCTAGACCTAAGTTCTGAAACACAGATCGGAACCTATTCTCTTTAGCGTGCCTTAGTCAAGATTAGGATAACTTTAAAAGGATAGATTCATAAAGGTGACTAATCACACCTAGATTAGATGATTAGTGGCGACTTCATGTTTGTGTCTAGCTTACTAAATTCGCATTTGGCACGTTATGACAAGTATTTCTAAGTGACGCTGCTTGAGTTTGAGGCATGGCTGCCTAAATCTGAATCAAAGTATCTATCTTTGCCATGTATTGCAATAATATTTCCTCCATTGATGACTTCTTTTCTTGGCTAGGAGCCCGGGCTTGTGCTTGAAACCCAAGAGGGACTACTTGCTTGGCTGGAGATGATGGCCCTTGATTTTTGTTCGAAGAAAAGTTTGGGTGATTTCTCCAACCTGGATTATAGTCGTTAGAATATGGATTGTTTCGCTGTCTGTTATAGTTTCCAACATATTGAACAGATTCAGCCTTGGTTGGGCATCTATCACTGGTGTATTCTTCCCCACAAAATTCCCATGTTACAAATGGGCTTTAGACTGAATGTGCACCTATAGTGTCCAATTTCTTGGACAAAGTAGCCACCTGTGCCGATAAGGAACTGATCTCATCCAACTGATAAATGCCTGCAGCTCTCTTTATAAAAATTCTCTCAATGGACCATTGATAATTATTGGAAGCCATCTCCTCAATTAAATCATAAGCCTCATTAATTTCTTTTCCCATGAGTGCCTGACTTGCTGCAACATCGATAGTAGTTCTAGTAGGACCCATTAACCCATTGTAGAAAGTGTGCACCTGAAGCCATTTAGGTAACCCATGAAGAGGACATCTTTGGAGCAGATCTTTGTATCTTTCCCAAGCTTCATATAATGATTCTGAGTCATACAGCATAAAAGATGTGATATCATTCCGCATCTTAGTTGTCTTGGCAGGAGAAAAATATTTGGCAAGAAATTTCTGGGCCAGATCATCCCAAGTAGTAATGGAGCCAGCAGGAAGGGAGTGCAACCAACTCTTAGCCTTATCTCGAAGTGAGAAAGGAAAAGTCTCAGTCTAATAGCATCGTCAGAAATGCCATTGTGTTTGAAAGTATCGCAAATTTCCAGGAAATTCACGATGTGAGCATTCAGATCATCGTTCGGTAGGCTGCCAAATACAATAGATTTTTGGATCATCTGAATGATGGCTGGCTTTATCTCAAAACTGTTTGCCTGGATGGCAAGCCTCCGGATACTGGTATGAAGTTCTTGCATGAGAGGAACAACAAACTCTCGCAAAGTCTTTGTATCATTTGCTTCAGCCATTGTATGGTTGTGAGTCGAAGCTTGTAAATTCTCCCTTTGAAGTCGATGGAAAGTTATTTCCGGTTCTGGATCAAAAGGGACAAGTTCAAACTTCGTGCTCTTCGCATACCACGATCAAGAGTACCTGAAAATAGGAAAGAAAAAGAAAGTTTAAATTAAGACTAAGGTTGCTTGGTATTAATATTAACAAAAATAATAAACAATTCCCCGACAACGGAGCCAAAAACTTCTTGTCGAATTTCACCACACAAGTGCACGTATCGTAACAAGTAATATAATTTAAAGTGAAGAGTCAAACCCACGAGGAATTGTCACTAGATTTGCTAAGTACTAAAATTAAAACAGCCTAATCTTATCTAAACAAATAATTAAAGATGGTAATCAAACTAATAATAAAAGCAAGTAAATTAAAAAAATGAATTCAATCAATTAATAAAAGCCTAGGATTACAACTTCCGTCAACACTTTGCTTGAACCTCTTCTACCCTCTTAACTTGATTAATGACCTTTAGTTGTTAACCTAGAGTTCTAATCTATTTATAAGTATCTGTCGATGGTCTTATAAAAATATCTTTCTTAAGCAATTAACTATATGTCTATGATAATTGAATTGAAGAGAAACTCATTAAGCTTAGGCTCTAACAATGGTTACACATGACACATAAGTGTCTTTCTACCCTACATGTAGATCAATTCATCATAATAAATGAATATGATACATGTGTCGTTCAATCCATATCTAACACTAAACTCCCTTTTCCAAGTTGTATTTAGGTTACCAAATCAATCTAATTGGTAGCCAGTCAACTAGAAGCATTAAGAGCAAGATTGAACAAACAACTCAAAAACCATTAAATCAAGCTAGAGAGATAAAATAATTCAAACTAAACTTTCACAAATATCTTATTTGCTCTCTTAAATTACTTTATATTGTACAAATTTATGTTGTTTTTTCTATAAAAAAATAGATAATTTTTCTTGAACTAGGAATGATAACATGTAACGTATATTGAGATTGTAGTGGATAGTGAAAAAGTAAGAAAAAGGCAAAAAAAATATTTTTATTAGTGCTTGCTTTTCGAGTATTTCTAAATTTAAATAATGTTTTAGTTTTCATATATATATATATATATATATATATATATATTGTTTAAGGCTCACATGATTGCTTATACTTCGAAGCTTAGCTTTCACTAAAAATATTATATGATTTTTTGAAATATTTTGTTTTGAAAAATTTCCTTTTTAAAGTTTCATTAAAAGTTGATACCTATTATATTGTTGCAAAGTGAAGTTCATACATGTATTCGAATTTTAATTTCAGTTAGAATGTAATATGTTAAGTAATTAAGTTGTTGTAGCTCTCTATGCAAATGCAATCACTACAATTTATTCCAAAATTGCTTCTTTTTTTTTTTTTTTTTTTTTGCGTTTTCTATTTGAGTTTTTGTCATATTTATTACATTTTTGTTGTGTTCTTTGATAACCCATATTAGTATTTAGATTTCCTTTCTAAATTTATTTTATATGAGTTTCATCTAATGCATATCTCAAGCTCTTTTCACAACTGTCATCTCATTTATTTTTATTTCTAACTCTGAAATCTCTATTAGTCATTTCTCTAGCTAAAGATGGAAGCATTCTTTAAATGTTTGACAATAATATTTTAATTCTAAGATCTAACAAAATAGCTATACTATTATTATTTCATATGCGATTATTTGGGCTCTAAATTTGTTTAGGATTTGGGATAGCTTTTTTTGATTTTTGTTTGTTTGTTATGTTTATTATTTTTCTATAGTTGTCTACACAAATGTAACTTGATTGATGCATATACCATTTTTATTTTATACAAATATTGGTTTGTCCTTTGTTATAAAACATGTTATTATTTAATTTTAAGCTCCATTTCATGCATGCTTTAACTTTATTTTTTTTTTTTTATCTTAAATTTATTTCTCATTCATACATCTTTTGTTTCCTTTGAATAATCACAACATAGATAGATGATTGATATGGTTACTAAAACAATGACTTGAAAGTTTCCATTTACAATTCATATCATTGGACCTAGATGATATCATGACTTTGAAGGGCAATATCATTTGGTGGATCACGCCATTTGAGTTCTTGAATCTTAACGTATTATTATAGACACCTAATTTTGTCCAAACCCCTAAAAAAGGTACAATTTCTTTTAATTTCTCGGGCTCTCCTAATCCCGTGATCCGATCTTGACGCTTTGAGTTGAAAAAATTAACATTGGAAAAGTCAACGTGGAAAAAATCAAAATTAGAGAAGTCAAAGTTGACAAATCAAAGTGAAAGTCAAACTCAAAGTTGGAGAAGTCAAAGTCAAAGTTAAAATTGAAAAAGTCAACTTTGAATAAGTGGAGGGATGAAATTGAAGGGATTAAAGAAGAAGAATAGTGGATAGAAATTGGGTGAAAATTTAAGACAATTTTGGAAGACCAATTTATTTATAAGAATTTTGTGGAAATTAGAAGACAATTTATGGGTAAGAGCTTGGTGGGAATTTTGAGTCGAGTTTAGAAATCCAATTGTAGAAAGTTGGGTGGAAAGTTGGAGGCCCAAATTTTGAAATCCAAGTGATGGAAAATTTGCTAGAGATTGGAAGCCCAATCTAGAAATCGAATGGGTAGGAAGTTGGAAGCCCAATGTTGGAGTCCAAGTAGAAAATGGATGGAAGAAAAGGAGGTGAAATTAGAAACAAATGGAAAGCTGAAGGAAAAATATGGAAATAAGCTTCAGGTAAAGTTGTAATAAAATGGAGGAGTAAAGGCCATTGTTGGAGGAGAAAATGACAACTTTGTAATAAGATCAATGAGTCACACAAGGAAGGACTGACTCATCAAATAAGGATATGACTCACCAAGCAATAGAGG
The DNA here is from genome assembly GCA_030761205.1 of Fremontodendron californicum. Classification (NCBI taxonomy): domain Eukaryota; kingdom Viridiplantae; phylum Streptophyta; class Magnoliopsida; order Malvales; family Malvaceae; genus Fremontodendron; species Fremontodendron californicum. Next base: position 11,952,614 of record JAULJL010000037.1, read on the forward strand.
AAGATCATTGGCTAAGAAAGGAGAAGGTGCCATGTGGCTAAAAAAAAAAGAACAATCTAGAGGAAGAGAAGCAAGCCATATTCGGCCAAGCTTGCAAAGGAGAGGGGGGTTTGACCACTTGAAAAAAAAAATAGAAGGGAGGCTAGTTTCGACGAATGAGAAGGAAAAGGAAAAGAGAAAAAGAGAAAGAAAAAAAATAGAGAGAGAGAGAGAAAAGAAGAGGAAAAAAAGGAAAATAAAAAAGAAAAAAATGGTTCTCATTGCTAGGAAAAGCTAAATGAAGGTAGTTTTCTTACTTATCCTCCATGTTTTCTTCTCTTTGAAAAACTTTGGAATTTCTTTTAAAATGTTTCTAAAAAAAAATTCTCTTCTTCTCTTTTTAAAACTTTTTAAGTTTTTAAAAGGCTTTGTTGTTTATTTTCTTCCTCTTGGTTTACTTTCATAAATGTGGTGTAAGTTTGTTTTTACTATTTATTATACTCCTTTTGCTTACCTTGAAAGTTAGTTATGAGCCTGATGATCTTAGAGCACTTTTGTTCTAAGTAATAGTTTAGCCGGATTAATAATCCATGTGACCAACTTTGAGCCAACTTCCTTATTTCTTAAAAATACTTTTCAAGATCTCTTGTTTTAATTTTTTCTATCTTTGATGTTTCATGTCTTGGCTATGGCTAATTGTGGTATATATTTGGTGTAATTATGTTTATATTTTCTTGAAAATGAAGATGGTTATGATCTTCATGATCTTTGGCTATTTTGATTTTAGATGATAGTTGAGTCGGATTAACAATCCATGAAGCCAACCACTTTGTCACAAAAACAAATAGTTTTTGAAAAATGCTCCTGGTAATTCTTGGTTTGTATTAAGCAATGGTCCGTAACCAAGATTCTTTTGTATTCTCATTATATACCGGGCATATTAAACTTCCTCTTGGGTTGGATAATGTGATGTTGTCACCCAAAAACAGTTTTTTCAAAAACCTCTCGAGAATTTTTGGTTCGAATTAAGTAATAGTCTATAACGAAGTCAGTTTTTTGTTCTCTTGATATACCAGGGCATATCAAACTCTCTTAGGTCGAATTATGTGATTACGGACTAAAGTTTCCTAACCGCCTTTTGTTTTCACGAAAAAGTTTTAAGTCCAAAAATAGCTTCTCAAGACCTCCGGGTTACCTTTTTCAAGAGCTCCGGGCACCATTTTTTAAGACCTTCGGGCACCCTTTTTTTTTTTTTTAAAACCTTCGGGAACCGTTTTTAAGACCTCCGGGTATTTTTTTTTTCAAGTCCTCCGGGCACTATTTTTCAAGATGTCCGAGCACCCTTTTTTAAGACCTCCGAGCATCATTTTTAAAACCTCCGGGTTACTGATAAGTGCGTAATTGCATACATTTTCATATATTATTTCCTTATACTTTGTGCTTTAATTCTTAAGTTCCTTGACAAATTATTTTATTTTTACGAATTATAGGTATTTTGGAAGAGGTGAAGTCAAAACATGTCAATTATTATGGTAAAGAGCTTACAAAATCATAATCACAAGATGAAAGAAGACGTGGGAGTGAAAAAGATCAATTTCTTAGTGCTAGATGATCAGGCAGATCTGACCTCCGGAGCTTGTTCAAGGAAATAATTATGTTAAATTCATTATTTGAAGAAATTTCCTTCCTGACTTTTGAAGATTACTTGAATACCTTTCCAACGATAGTTTACAGGCCTAAATCGGACAACGAATGGTCATCCAAATTAGCCAACGAAGTGCCAGACAGTGCAGCAGTCGTGAAACCGACGTCAGCGATCAAAAAGTGCAAGTCAGTGTACTTGGCACCGCAGCATCGGAAAGTGGCACCGACCCTACTATCCTCAAAACCGGGAAAAACCACAAAAATCAAAAATCTTGCCTATTTTGCACTCCTTTGACTCCTAGCTTCCTTGATCAGCAAGAAAGGGTTTCCAAGACTTGAAAGCTCTATAAATACCATCTTTTGAGCCACCAACTAGGGGATGCTATTGATATTTATCAATCTTCTTCTTCTTATTCTTCTTCTCTTAGTTTTATTTTATTTTTCTTCTTACTTTTTTTTGAATATTCATGTTTATGTTAACTATGCCTATGCAAGGCTAAAGTTTTATTTGGTTAAGGGTGATTTCAAAGCCCTAGACATGTTATGTAATTAATTTTTAGATTTTAACATATATTAGTTTTATATCAAAGTTGTTTATGTTCTTCTACAAGAATTGTTCATGATATTGTCTTGATTTGTTTAGGTTGCAAACTAGATAAATCTTGATAATTATCTAATGCTAGTTTAGGAATCTTGATCCGTGTAATTGTCTTAATTTCTATTCAATAGTGGCAATTTGTAATTCATGATTATGTTGGGTTTTCGTGAATTATGAAGTGGAACATAACATAAGTTGGATGAATCCATGTTTATGTGTTTGTTGCTTAGATCAACCTATCTTTCTCATCATGAAGCTACTATCACTTTGAATCTAATGATGTTTATCTTAGGTTATTTGATAGTTAGAGATTAAGTAGTGGCGTTCGTCCTGCTTAACGACAAACTAAGGAAGGATTGGGGTAACACAGGATGTTGTTATCTACGATTGTTAACTTTGATAGATAATTGATATTGATAAATCTGAATTTGATTCTTAATGATGTCTAGTGGTGGAGAATGAACCTTTAGCCATATTTCTCACATCTGATCACTTCTTATTTATTTTCTTTCTTACTTTTTATTAATTGCTTTATTTTTAAACTGATTTAAAAAAAAATCCCCTTTTATTTTGTTTTCATTGAATTTAGTTTAAACTAATAATTCTTAAACTAAACACCAATCCTTGTGGACTCGACCCTTGCTAATCACTATACTTTACAATTGATATTTTTAGTGCAAGGATTAAATAAGATATACTCTTTTGAGTGCATCAAGATTTTGGCACCGTTGTCCGGGATTTTTTTTTTAGTTTATTAGTTATTTGGTTTAATCTTATTTTCTGTTTTAATTAGTTTACTTTTTTGTTTTCTTTTTCAGCGAATGTCCCAATCTCCCAAAGAAGAAGAACCTCACTTAGGACTTAGGAGAATTCGGGAATTCATAGCTTCCTACCAAAGAACGAACGAAGAGTTGATCCAAACTATCCAAGAGGAACAAGGAGAGATGGCTGCTGATAACCGAACTCTCAAGGAGCTAGCCGCTCCGGATTTGGATCAACAACCCTTATGCATTGAATATGCTAATCTTGAGGTAGCTTTTGAATTAAAATCTGGTTTGATTCATCTTCTCCCAACTTTTCATGGTTTTGCAGGAGAGGATCCAAATAAGCACCTCAAGGAATTCCATGTAGTTTGCTCAAGTATGAGACCAACCGGGGTCACGGAAGAGAAAATAAAGTTAAGAGCATTACCATTCTCTCTAGCTAACTCGGCAAAGGAATGGCTCTACTATCTACCATCCGGGACCATCACTACATGGAATGGGATGAAAAAAGCATTCTTGGAAAGATATTTCCCAGCATCTAAGGCTGCCAATATTAGAAAGGAAATATGTGGGATTCGGCAATACAACGGAGAGTCCTTGTATGAATATTGGGAGAGGTTCATTAAACTTTGTGCATCATGTCCGCACCATCAGATAAGTGAACAACTGCTCATCCAATATTTCTATGAAGGTCTCTTGCCCATGGAGAGACGCATGATAGATGCAGCAAGTGGGGGAGCACTAGTTGATAAAACTCCCGAAGCTGCTAGACTTCTCATCTCCAACATGGCAGCCAACTTACAACAATTCAACATAAGAGATGAACCACCACCACAACCTAAGAAAGTCAATGAGGTAAGTACATCAACCCTTGAACAAAAATTTGATAAACTGACTTCTCTTGTGGAACAAATGGCTGTAGGTCTAATACAGCAAGTGAAGGCTTGTGGTATATGTTCAAACATAGGGAACCAAACTGATATGTGCCCAACACTTCAAGATGATCCAAATGAACATGTTAATGCCATGGGTGGATTCCCGGGTCAACCAAGGAAGTATGATCCCTACTCTAACACTTATAATCCAGGATGGAGGGATCATCCAAACTTCAATTATGGAGGAAACCAATCACAAGCTACTCCTCCACCATTTGACAATAGACAATCGGGTTATCAACAAAGGGTTCAACAACCATATCAAACCCGACAACAAGTACCACCACAACAAAATTCAGTTGAGTCGCTAGTAGATCTTGTTAAATCCCTTACTACTAATCAATTGCACATGCAACAGGATATAAAGGATACAAACAGACAAATGGCAACAAGGATGAGCCAAATAGAGACTCAAATTGGGCAAATGACAACAGCAATCAGTCAAAACCAAGCAAGGGATTTCGAAAAATTACCTTCCCAAACCATAGTGAATCCCAAAGAAAATGCCAATGCTGTAACTTTAAGAAGTGGGAAACAGCTTGAGACACCATAAAAGGATAATGCTCAAATGGAGGACAACACCATGGCATGATCTTCACATCCCAAAGAGCCACTACAAAAGGTAATTCCTAAACCATCTTTTCCTTCTTATATAACTCCTCCACCTTTTCCTAGTAGGTTAGCAAAATCCAAGAAAGAGGAGCAAGAGAAGGAAATTTTGGAAACCTTCCGGAAAGTAGAAGTGAACATTCCTTTACTAGATGCTATCAAGCAAGTGCCAAGATATGCCAAGTTTCTAAAAGAGTTATGCACTTCAAAACGAAAGTTGAAAGGGAATGAAAAGCTAAGTGTGGGGGAGAATATGTCAGCTGTTCTTCAAAAGAAACTCCCAACTAAATGCAAGGATCCAGGTATGTTTACCATTCCTTGTAAAATAGGCAACACTAGGTTTGAGCTTGCTATGCTAGATCTAGGAGCATCCATTAATGTAATGCCATATTCAATTTATGCCTAATTGAATCTAGGACCATTAGAGGAAACTAGTGTTATAATACAACTTGCTGATCGTTCTAACACTTACCTTACAGGAGTTATAGAAGATGTCCTAGTGCAAGTTAATGAGTTGGTTTTTCCCGCTGATTTTTATGTTCTTGAGATGGAAGATGAGATGTCTTCTAATCCAACACCTATTCTTTTAGGGAGGCCATTCTTAAAAACAACTAGGACTAAAATAGATGTGCATGATGAAACTTTAACTATGGAATTTGATGGCGAGATAATTTGTTTTAATATTTTGAGGCCATGAGATACCCTTGTGATGTGCACTCTGTTTTTACTATTGATATAATTAACTCTTCGGTACAAAAAGCTTTTGAATTAAATGGTGAAGATAGTTTGGAAGTAGCCATTAACAGGTACCTTGGCTTGGAAAATTCTAAAGGAGAAGAGAAACTCGCCTTGAGTGAACAAGTGGAAGAAGCAGTAGCAACGTTACAAGAATTACCACCTAAAGATGCAAGGTTTCATGTTTCATTTATTGAATTTCCTTTATCTAATGAGAAACTTCTACCTTCCATTTTGCAGGCACCAACTTTGGAGTTGAAACCATTACCGGACCACTTGAAATATGTGTTCTTAAGTGAAAAGGACACACTACCAGTCATAATTGCCAAAGAGATCACACTTTTGCAAGAAGAGAGACTTATCCGAGTGCTTAGAGAGCATAAGACAATAATTGGTTGGACAATTGCCGATATCAAGGGAATAAGCCCTTCTGTGTGCATGCACTGAATTTTGTTAGAGGAAGAGTCAAAACCAACAAAAGAAGCACAACGAAGATTGAACCCATCTATGATGGAGGTTGTGAAAAAATAGATACTGAAGCTCCTAGATGTTGGAGTGATCTATCCTATCTCGGATAGCAAATGGGTGAGCCCGGTCCAAGTAGTTCCTAAAAAGTCTGGTGTAACTGTTGTTAAAAATAATGAGAATGAACTTGTTCCTACTAGAATTCAAACAGGGTGGCGAGTTTGTATTGACTATCGCAAACTTAATTCAACAACTCGCAAAGACCACTTTCCTTTACCTTTTATTGATCAAATGCTTGAAAGGTTAGCTGGTCATTCTCATTATTGTTTTCTGGATGGATTTTCAGGTTACAATCAAATTGCAATTGCTCCGGAGGACCAAGAGAAAACCATATTCACATGTCCCTCTGGTACTTTTGCTTATAGGCATAAGCCGTTTGGTCTTTGTAATGCACCGGCTACATTCCAAAGGTGTATGGTTAGTATATTTTCAGATTATGTAGAGAACATCATAGAAGTTTTCATGGATGATTTTAGTGTCTATGGTGATTCTTTTGATAGATGTCTAGAGAACCTTACCCTTGTACTTAAAAGATGCATGGAAACTAACCTTGTATTGAATTGGGAAAAATGTCACTTTATGGTAAAACAAGGAATAGTTTTAGGCCATGTTATTTCTTCTAAGGGAATAGAAGTAGATAAATCTAAAATAGATATTATGCATGCTTTACAACCTCCCACAAATGTGAGAGAGGTTCGTTCTTTTCTTGGACATGCAGGTTTCTATAGATGATTTATCAAAGACTTCTCAAAGATAACACTACCTCTTTGCAAGCTGTTACAAGATGTGGATTTCCACTTTGATGATAAATGCAAAGAGGCGTTTGACACTTTGAAGGGATTCTTGACATCAGCTCCCATCATGCAACCACCAAATTGGAATGTACCATTTGAAATTATGTGTGATGCTAGTGACTATGGCATTGGAGCTGTTTTGGGCCAACGGGTTGGCAGAGCCTCACATGCCATATATTATGCCTCCCAAACTCTTAACGATGCTCAATTAAACTATTCCACTACTGAAAAAGAAGTTTTGGATGTTGTATTTGCTTTAGAGAAATTTCGTTCTTATTTAATTGGTACTAAAGTAATTGTATTTTCTGACCATGCAGCCCTAAGGTATTTGCTCACTAAGAAGGAGGCCAAACCAAGGTTGATTAGATGGATACTTCTCTTACAAGAGTTTGATTTAGAAATAAGAGATAAGAGAGGTAAGGACAACTTGGTTGCGGACCGTCTTAGCCGATTAGTTCATGAAGAGGATGCATTACCATTGCATGAGAACTTTCTGGATGAGCAACTCTTTTCCATAAGCACAACTCCTTGGTATGCTGATATTGTTAATTATTTAGTCACCAAGCAGTTGCCAGAAGAGTTGACAATAGCCCAAAGAAATAAGATCAAGAGTGATGCCAAATACTATATTTGGGATGAACCTTACCTTTGGAAGCATTGCTCTGATCAGATTATAAGAAGGTTCGTACTTGAATCTGAATTTTATTCTATTCTAATCTTTTGTCTCTCTTATGCATGTGGAGGGCATTTTGGACCTAAGAGAACAGAAATGAAAGTGTTTGATAGTGGATTTTATTGGCCTACCTTATTCAAAGATGCATACCTCTTTTGCAAGTCATGTGATAGGTGCCAAAGAACAGGTAACTTAGGTGCTAAAAACAAATGCCTCAAACTCCCATACTAATTGTTGAAATTTTTGATGTATGGGGCATGGATTTTATGGGACTTTTTCCCTCTTCTTATGGAAATCTTTATATATTACTTGCTGTTGATTATGTCTCGAAATGGGTGGAAGCAAAAACCACTCGGACTAATGATTCTAAAGTTGTTTCAGATTTTGTGAAGACTAACATTTTTGCCAGGTTTGGAACACCAAAGGCCATAATCAGCTATCGAGGTACTCACTTTTGTAATAGATCCATTGAAGCACTTTTAAGAAGATATAACATCACACATAAGGTTTCAACATCCTATCATCCTCAAACTAGTGGGCAAGCTGAAGTGTCAAATCGAGAGGTAAAATCCATCCTTGAAAAGACTGTCAATCCAAACCGAAAGGATTGGAGTTTACGTCTAGATGATGCACTTTGGGCTTATAGGATAGCATACAAGACACCATTGGTATGTCTCCTTATCGTCTTGTTTATGGTAAGCCTTGTCATCTTCCAGTTGAATTAGAACACAAAGCATATTGGGCTATCAGACAATGCAACATGGAAATGGATGAGGCAGGTAAGCAACGAAAACTTGACCTACAAGAATTAGAGGAGATAAGGAATGATGCTTATGAGAATTCTAGAATTTACAAGGAAAAGACTAAGGCTTTTCATGATAAGATGATTTTAAGAAAGAATTTTGTTGTTGGACAAAAAGTTCTTCTTTTCTATTCTCGCCTTAAGTTATTTCCTGGTAAGTTGCGTTCTAGATGGACGGGACCTTTTGTTATTACTAATGTTCTTACTCATGGTGCAGTTGAAATTCAGAATCTAAAAACAGGTAATGCTTTCAAAGTGAATGGACACAGGCTTAAACCTTACTATGAGAACTCTCCATTACAAGATGTATAGGAGTTACCACTTTATGAGCCTAATTATGTTGAATAATGAAGGGATGGGTCTAAGTCAGGCTGAGGACAATAAACCAAGCGCTTCTTGGGAAGCAACCCAAAAGGATGGAGAGCACATATTATAATCAGATTTGCTATTCTTTACTCTCCGTCATTTTATCTTTTATTATTTATCTTTAGTTTGTTTTGATTAGTAATTCTTTTCTTTTACACATGATTCTTATATTTGGGGATAATAGAATTACATTGAGGACAATGTAAGAATTAAGTGTGGGGGAAGAATTTAGGATTTCCTTTCCTTTAGTTTAGTTTAGTTTTTAGTTTGTTTTTAGTGTGTTCTAGTTGCTTTACTTACTATGATGAGATATGAATTGAATAGGTCTGAAATTGATCATTAGTAGTAAGATTTTCATGAGAATTAAGCTTGATATCACTATTTTTCATGAGCCATTGTTAATATAATATGTTGATTGAGAAATAAGCATGTTTAGACTTGATATTGACTTGTATATCATCCTTGTGAGTGTTGAGCCTATATGATTGATGTATTATACATATCAATCCAATTTCTTTCTTGAGTGCTTTTATGATTACATGATTCTCTAGAACTTGCTTTAAACCTTTTTGAGACTGTATTGATGCATGTAACAACATGAATATGATTGAGGCATTAGGATTATAACCAGGGCCAAATAAGCCATCCATTATTGATGTTCCAAGAGAACATCCCCCTAGTGAGCCAATTTGAGCTTACATTGAATATGGTATTTTATTGGTAACCACGTCTTACACCTAGCCTAAACACATTTATATCTTTACCTTGTTCTAAAGATGAACTAGAATGTTTGAGACATATTGCAAAAAAACAAGGGATATTTTTAGTTGAAAATTTGGGTTAGAACAAAAGATAAGTGTGGGGGAGAAAAAAAAAAAGGCAAAAGTCAAGAGAAAAAGACCAGGGAACATTATAAAAATACTTTCCCATGTAAAAAAAATATTGAACCATCTCTTGAACTTTTGGGAAAAGAAAAGAAAAGAATGTTACAAGGTTGATTAGAATGAAGCAAAGGCTCAACTTGAAAATTTAGCCTATGTTATTATGTGCTTCTAAGGAATATTGAGAAAGTTTTCTTTGCAAAAATCTTATTTTGTCTCTAAATTCTATGAAGTCTTTGGAACCTTTGTAATATCCTTTTCCTTTTGTTCTTTAACCACATTATTACCCCTTGTCCCCATTACAACCTTGAATAAAGACCTCTTAATTCATGAAGTTGCATGATCTAAGTAGTGGAGAATAGGTGGACAAGCAAGCATATGGTAGAATTGTTTTCATGAGATTGATTGAGTGTAAACACTTTACAGCTACTTTAAAGAGTGAAAATCATGAGAGTATCCCATGTGAGTAGTTGAAATTAATTTTGAACATGCACAATTTTGATTGAGATATATTATGTTAATGTTAGCTTAACTCAAAACCTTTACTATCAAGCATGATTCTTTGTGAAACTCTTTAAGTTAGTGATTAGTTATAAGACTTGTTTAATGATTATCTCTCATTTTTATTGAAAGCGGATTAGATTAGGTTTTCTTATTTTGTTTTATTTGATTTTGCTCGAGGACTAGCAAAAGACTAAGTGTGGGAGAATTTGATAAGTGCGTAATTGCATACATTTTCATATATTATTTCCTTATACTTTGTGCTTTAATTCTTAAGTTCCTTAACAAATTATTTTATTTTATGAATTATAGGTATTTTGGAAGAGGTGAAGTCAAAACATGTCAATTATTATGGTAAAGAGCTTACAAAATCATATTCACAAGATGAAAGAAGACTTGGGAGTCAAAAAGATCAATTTCTTAGTGCTAGATGATCAGGTAGATCTGACCTCCGGAGCTTGTTTCAAGGAAATAGTTATGTTAAATTCATTATTTGAAGAAATATCCTTCTTGACTTTTGAAGATGGCTTGAATAGCTTTCCAACGATAGTTTACAGGCCTAAATCAGACAACGGATGGTCATCCAAATCAGCCAACGAAGTGCGAGACAGTGCAGCAGTCGTGAAACCGACGTCAGCGATCAAAAAGTGCAAGTCAGTGTACTTGGCGCCGCAGCATCGTAAAGTGGCACCGACCCTACTGTCCTCAAAACCGGGAAAAACCGCAAAACTCGAAAATCTTGCCTATTTTGCACTTCCTTGACTCCTAGCTTCCTTGATCAGCAAGAAAGGGTTTCCAAGACTTGAAAGCTCTATAAATACCATCTTTCGAGCCACCAACTAGGGGATGCTATTGATATTTATCAATCTTCTTATTCTTCTTCTCTTAGTTTTATTTTATTTTTCTTCTTAGTTTCTTTTGAATATTCATGTTTATGTTAACTATGCCCATGTAAGGTTAAAGTTTTATTTGGTTTAAGGGTGATTTCAAAGCCCTAGACATGTTATGTAATTAATTTTTAGATTCTATCATATATTAGTTTTATATCAAAGTTGTTTATGTTCTTCTACAAGAATTGTTAATGATATTGTCTTGATTTGTTTAGGTTGCAAACTAGATAGATCTTGATAATTATCAAATGCTAGTTTAGGAATCTTGATCCATGTAATTGTCTTGATTTCTATTCAATAGTGGCAATCAATAATTCATGATTATGTTGGGTTTTCAGGAATTATGAAGTGGAACATAACATAAGTTGGATGAATCCACAACCTATCTTTCTCATCATAAAGCTGCTATCACTTTGAATCTAATGATGTTTATCTTAGGTTATTTGATAGTTAGAGATTAAGTAGTGGCGTTCGTCCTGCTTAACGACAAACTAAGGAAAGATTGGGGTAACACAGGATGTTGTTATCTACGATTGTTAACTTTGATAGATAATTGATATTGATATATCTGAATTTGATTCTTAATGATGTCTAGTGGTGGAGAATGAACCTTTAGCCATATTTCTCACATCTGATCACTTCTTATTTATTTGCTTTCTTACTTCTTATTAATTGCTTTATTTTTAAACTGATTTCAAAAAAACAAAAAAATCCCCTTTTATTTTGTTTTCATTGAATTTTAGTTTAAACTAATAATTCTTAAACTAAACACCAATCCCTGTGGACTCGACCCTTGCTAATCACTATACTTTACAATTGATATTTTTAGTGCAAAGATTAAATAAGATATACTCTTTTGAGTGCATCAGTTACCGTTTTTCAAAACCTCCGGGTACCTTTTTTTAAACTTCCCGGTTCGTTTTCAAGTCCGATCGAAGTTTCCTCTAGGATAGTCGGATATCCTTCCCATGGGTATTCGGATGTCCCTCATGGAGAAGGAAAATACATTTTTCCGTTTGGTTGTCTTTTTATTTCGTTTTCATGTTTTTTTTTTTTTCGTTTTCATGTTTGTGTTACATTATAGCTTTGCATATTTATATTCATAATTATTGATTTTTTTAATGCATGAAAACCGAGTTTGATTTTTAATAATAAAACAAGGCAATGTTTCCAAGTTAAAATAAATAATGAGTTCTCTGCTGGGTTTGTCGAGGAGGTTTTCATCAATTATCATAAATAACGAAATATCCTTTTAAAATAAAAAGAGAGAAGAGAGAATGATATGAATGATTTTGAAATAAAGAAAATTTCTATATTCTGCCAGGTTGCCGAGAAGTGTAGAAAAATTTTTGGTAATAAAATTTCGAATCATTCTCAAATAATGTGATTTTTTTTAAAGGGGAATTATTTTAAAATATTGAAAATAAAACCAACTTTCATCGAGTCCAAAAATAACACATGATTAGTAAGGTACCGTTTTATACGGACGTTGTAGGGGTGCTAACACCTTCCCCATAACCGATTCCCGATCCCCGATTCTCGAACCCGTATTTGTTTTCTCTAACTTTGAACGCAAACTTTAAAATTGGTTTTTGAAAAAGATTTTAATTAATTTTAAATTTTTTAACAAAAATCAATTTTAATAGGTGACCGCTCATACCTAATCAAAAAGATCGATGGCGACTCATTTTTTTTGAGGTTTTTTTAAATCCATCATTATTATCGAGGACTCATTATCTTTTCCACCCCTAACGTCATTAACGGTCGCAAGATCGTTATGACAAATTGTTACCTGGATAGTTTCTTTTTTTCACTTTAAATTGTATCTCTTATTTAAGTGTTGTTATATATCTTTATTGTTCTTTTCAACACATCTCTTCATATTAAAAACTAGTTTTGTTCTTTACACATATTTATCATTAATTTTTAATAAATATACCATACATATTAATTAACTCCATGCAAAGCACAGGGTCTCACACTAGTACATTCCTCTCTTTTTTTGTTTTTGTTTTATGTTATGAAAATAAAGCAAAAAAAGTCTAAATTGATCAAAGAAAGAGTCATTGCATTACAGGAGCAAAAGTCCTTGAGATTTATCATTTGTAGACTCTACGTATATGCGTAATTACATAATACGATATACTTGTTATTTAGATGGAGGTTGGCTGGCTAGCTACCCTATAACATATGAGTGATGAAACTTTCCGAATAAGATGGAGTTGAAAGAATCTTTTTCTACAAGAAATAAATTTTTTGGTGTATGAAAAGTCCCTCATTTTGCTATTATTTTTAGTGTCGTCTTTCTCCTTATTTTAAATCTTTACCAGCTTGAAAAAATCACTTAAAATTTAGAAACAACTCCATGACCATTAGCCCTCTCTCCTTTTTGGACCAACAAAAATTTCTATGCTATAACATTAAAACCTTAATCATTCTCTCTCAGAGAAGAACTAAAAATTGATGAAACAAACAATTTTATGTGATACTTAGGGTCTGTTTGTTTCGTAAAAATTGGCTTCCAGAAAATATTTTCTTGAAAATATAAAAAATTTTCTGAAAAGTAAAGATTTTCTGATGTTTGGATGACTTAATGAAAAATATTTTCTATTATTTGGTTATTTTCTAAAAAATCTAATTTTTTCAAATAACAGACATAAATATTAATTATTAATTATTAAAATACTAAAAAAATTATTTATTATTAAAATATTAATATTTCTAATAGTAATATTTTTATAATAATATTTAATACTAAAATAGTATATTAATATAAAATACTTAAAATAATACTATTTATTATTAAAACATCAATTATATTAATATTTAAAATATTATAATAATTATTAAAATATTATTTCTATTAATATAATTATTATTGAAATATTATTTCTAGTTTTTCAAATAGTAATATTGCATAAATATTAAAATATTAATAAAATATTATTTCTATTGATATAATTATGATTAAAATATTATTTTTACTTTTTTAAAAATAGTAATATGGCATAAAATATTAAAATATTAAAAAAATTTAATAATAAATTTCAAAATATTAATTTTTAATATTAATATTTCAAATAGTAATATTTTAACAACAATATTTAATATTAAAATATTATTATTTATTATTAAAACATTAATTATATAAGTATTTTAAAATATTTAAAGTAATCTAATAGTTATTAAAATACCATTTCTGTTAATATTTTTCGTTGACTTGTAAGTCATTTTCCGTTGACCAATCAATTTTCTGCCAACCTAACACAAAAAAATGCAAAAATCATTTTCTGAAAATCATTTTCCGTAAAACAAATGGACCCTTACACGAGCAACTTTTTACCCACTTTACTTGATTCGAGATAATAGCAAACATCGTATCTTTTTTCATGACAAATGTCAATGTAGCTAGCTAGATAAAAGTGACCAATTGTCAATTAATTAGTTAAGATATCACAATATGAAAATAACTCTTTCACTTTTTTTTTTTTTTTTAAGTCTAGTAATCATGCATAATGTTAACCAAATAGTTACTATAGTACTCGTCAATGTATTTGTGAAGTTAATGGTTTAGTAATAACATTTATATGATTTCAAATTTAATTTTGAGTTTTGGAAAAAAAATAAAGGCGCTTTGTGAACTGAATTAGTTTAAAATTTAAGTATAGAGTTGGGTCTTATAATTTTAATTGTAATCCTAATATTCATTTATTGTCTATGTTACATACATAGTCATGATAACCATAACATACAATTCTATATGGTATAATCTTAGCATGCCATCATGCATATATATGCCTACATGATGAATGTGATGAATGTTCATGGACAAGTTATGTTATATACTTATCATGCGAACAAGAATGTCGCAACCTAAAAAAAATAACAAGTCTCGTCGCAAGATTTTATATTTGTTAAGTGTGACATTAAAAAAAAAACAGAGAAAAGTCGACTTAATTCCTCTAGAAAAATGAAGATTTTGAAAATGACTTTGAAAAAGACATGGAGTTGCCACCAATCTTTTTTTAGCTAGGTGTGATCGGACACCTATTAAAACCGGTTTTATAAAATATTTTAAAATTAATTAAAACATTTTTAAAAACATTTTAAAGTCTGCGTTTTTAAACCAGGCAAATCAAAGAAATAGGTTAGGGACTCGGTTACGTGTGGGGAAGGATTAGCACCCCCACAACGCCCGTATAAAACTGTACCTTATTAATCAAGTGTTTTTTCTCAAGTCTCGGTAAAAAAGTTGGTTTTAAATTTAGCATTTCAAATTAATTCCCAATTTAAATAAAAATAATTTCATTTTTAATTGAAAATGATCCGGAATTTATAAACTCAAAATTTTCCTATATTCCCCAACAAACGTGGCAAAATATAGAAATTTTTATTAGTTCGGAAAACTTTCCCAATCATTCTTATTTTAAAGAAGATATTCCGTTATTAATGATAATTGATGTTGTCCTCCCCAGCAAACCCGGCAGAGAACTCATTAATTATTTTAACTCGGGAATATCTTTATTTTATTGAAAATCATTACCTTTTTTAAAACATTTTAAAAAAAAATGAATATGAATATGTATGACATAAAGAAAATGACATAGCAAAGTCTAAATAATATAATGCAACCTAAATGATATGATATAATTTAAATGTCTTAGCATATTCTAAATGAAATGAAATATCCTAAGTTATATGATATATTCTAAATGAAATGAAATGACCTAGGTAACATAACATATTCTATATAAAATGTAATATCCTAAGTCATAATATATCCTAAATGAAATGAAATGACCTAGGTAACATAATATATTCTATATGAAATGTAATATCCTAAGTCATATGATATATTCTAAATGAAATAAAATATCCTAAATGACATAATATATCCTAAATGAAATGAAATGACCTAGGTAACATAATATATTCTACATGAAATGAAATGACCTAGGTAACATAGTATATGCGAAATAATATGAATGATATGGCATATAATTTAAATGACATGAAATATAAATATGCATGAAAATAAAAATGAAAATAATAATGCATGAACATAGTATATGCGAAATAATATGATAAAAAATAACTAAATAAAAAGCATAGCATATCATGCAATATTCAAAACAATATAATAATAACATTACCATAGAAATTATCATAGCAAAAATCACATATTATATAAAATACATGAATATGAAAAATGCAATGCATGAAAATGTATTTTTTTCCTTTAATTAAGGAAATTCATATATCTAAAAAGATATTCGGCTACCTTAGGAAAATATATCAAATTAAATATTCTAAAATCAAAATACTTTGTGATTGTTTGAAAATAATTTTTTGAAAAGCTTAGATTACAAATAAAAACTTGACAAAACCCTATTTAAATGGCTCTAATTTCCTAAGTTTAAAATCTCGGACTTGACCACCCTCAACCCGAGACTTAAAAAATCATTTTTAGAGTTTAAAAAGTCTTAGAAACTACCCTAAGTCAGTAGCTAAACTTCCTAATCAGCCCCCTCTAAGTAACTTAACCAAAACAGAAAAATGATTTTCCTTCAAATTCAATTCTGACTCCATTGTCCAGTTTTAAACCACGATTTTTTACCCTATTTCTAAAAATTCTAAAAAATCTAAAAAAAATACTGGAGACTTAGGACATGAAAAAATAAACGGGAAAACATCGGCTTAATTTTTTGATTAAATATGACTGCCCAGAAAAATTGGGAAAGTAAGAGTATTGGGTGAAAAAACTGTTTTGCCAAAACATATTTTTTTTGCCTTTGATAAAATCATTTAAAAATCAAATTAAAAATATTTAAGACTCTCTAAATGACTCACAAACAGTAGCTAACATTTTTGAAAAGTTAGACAAAAATTAGCTAGATAAAAAAATCACAAAGGTAGAATAATCAATTTGACAACTCTTTAATTTTTCACAAGTATGCTCAAGAGAGCATGACTTTGAACCATTGATTGGCTTAAGTCATAAGTCAAGTGGCAAGAACACGAAATGCATGAAAAATACAGAAAATATGATGCATGAAATGCATGATTTTAAACCTAAATGTCATAAAAAATGCATGGCGTCAATAAAATGACCTAGACCTGAATGAACTAGCATGGCATTTAATGCAACCTAGGTCTAAAATGCATGGATATGCATGGCAAAACAAACCAATCCTACATCTAAAATATGCATGGCAATAACACAAACACAAGGCATGCTTAAACAAAATACTCAACCAAATGTCATGAAAATGCAAACCTATCAACTAACATAACAAAAATGCACACACAAAGCAAATAAAGTGAAGTGGCTGAATGGCCTCATGTTAAAAATGAGCATGGCATTTTCACAAACACTTGATATACTAACATACTTAACTAAAGAATAACACTCAAATCATGCAAATGTAAAGTAGAGGCATGAAAACCAACAAGCATTTTCACAAACACATGGATTACAAAAAATATAAAACATAAACAAACTTAAACATTTTGAAAACAGAAAATAAAAAATGCAAGAACATGATAATAGACTCATAAATAGAAATAAACAAGCAACCAAATTAAAATAAGCTTCAATCTATGTAGTAGAAGAAAATTTAAAGCATCAAGACTTATTTGATATCAAAAATAACATGAAATAACAAAGCAAACAACAACTAAAAAAACTGGGCCATTCGGCCATGTCAAAGAAAAACAAAGGAAAAAAATGTAAAGCTTTTTATAAGAAAGGATAAGAAGGAACTTAAAGAAGAACATTAAAAACACTTATTTAAAAAGAAAAACCAAAAGAAACTCACCAAAATAATAATCAAAACAGCAAATCAAGGATGGAAAATCAAAGAAAGTGCAAGAGTATGGTGCTAAAAGCAACCTCTAGAAGCTATCTTTCAAGCTTTTCTCTTCTAACTTTATTTTCTTTTCTAAACTTTCCTTTTTTTCTTCTCAACAATGGAGAGAAAATCAGCCAAAAGCAAGAGAGAATAGAGAGTGAGAGAGTCCCCTAAAAATGAAAGAGAGACCTATTTTCATCATATGGCCGAATGCCCCCTTCCCCTAGGCTAGGATGTTGTCATTTTTCCATCAACCAATTTTAATCCAAAGGCTATTGATCCAAGATGTTTAAAATATGAAATTATCACCCTTATATTAGGCCATCAGCTATCCACAATTACAGCTGTTCAAGAATCTTAAGCCATTATGTTGACACTCTCTCTCTTCATGCATTGGTCCATGTGGCTTATTTGCAAAGGCTTGATCAAAAAATCACTAACTAACTCTTCATTGTTGGCCTCTTGATTAAAAAATCAGAAACCTCCTATCCATATTTAGGCCTTGGCCGGCCAGCCCCTTTCCTTCCAGCCCATGTTTCATTTTTTTTAAAAGGCAAGGAAAGCCCTTTTCGGTTTCTTGTGTAAAATGATCGTTTTACCCCCTGAATTTAAATAAATGGCAAACGGACTCCAAATTCAAATTTTATTTTTTCAATACTTTCAAAATAATAAAAAATTGAATTCTGGAAGTTTTCAAAATTTTCCAAGTGCATTTGCTATTAGTTGGATTTTTCTTCCAAAATTGCCCTTTTATTCCCCCAAATTTTTACCATTTTTTAAACGATCTCCAAATCAAGATTTTTCTTCACAAATCTCTTCCAAATAATTTAAAAGTGTGATCTGGAAGTTTTCATAATTTTTGGAACTCATTTGGTATTTTTTCGGGATTTATCTGCTTGAATTACTGCATAGGGGGCCCGGGATTTGGCCATTTTGCAAACGAACTCTGAATCAAGATTTTATTTTTCCAATCTCTTCTAAATAATTTAAAAATGAGATTTGCAAATTTTTCAGAATTTTTGGAGTTCATTTGCTATTTTTCCAGGATTTATCTTCTTGAATTACTACATAGGAGACCCGAGATTTGGCCATTTTGCATACGAACTCCGAATCAAGATTTTCTTTTTCCAATCTCTTTGAAATGATTTAAGAATGGTATTTGAAATTTTTCAGAATTTTTGGAGTTCATTTGCTATTTTTCCCAAAATTTCCAATTTTGCCCTTTCACCTCCGAAACCCGATTTTGCTCAAAACAAGTCTGATTTTCAGATTTTCTTCAAACTGAGCATTCGGCTATCCTTTTTTCAATCACTCCTCATCTATTAGGGGCTTTAGTCCTACCGAATCGGGCCATTTCTTGTAATTCTTCCCAATTTCACCGAAATCCACCAAAAACCCTAATTCTCGGTTTTCTTCTTGATTGACTTTTCTTTCAGTTTTTCTTTCAAGTGGCTTCTCCATTACCCGTAGTCAGTGCTTATCTTTCATTTGGAACCTTCAATTTTGACCAATTCGATCGTTTAAGCACTTTTTCCCTAATTTCTCGGATTAGGGTTTCCTTTCTACTGAATCTCCATAACCCAACCTCCGAACTCCATATCTTTCGATGTAGACCTCGGATTATCAAAATTCTTTCGCCATTTTTTTAATTGAACTTCAAATCTTGATTCTGAAAGTGGGTTGACTTTTTTAGTAGTTGAGTTTTTGAGGTTCAGTTTTTAGGGTTTACTTTTTTTAAGTTTGACTTTTTATGCTCGCCCTCTTAAACTAAGTCTCAGAGTACCACTTGCAGGATGGAAAAATCTTTTTACATTCTGAAACATCAATTTAGGAAGAAAACATAACTATTTTAGTGGTCCGGACAAAATTAGGTGTCTACAGCTGCCCCTCTTTGACTATTGCTGAGAATCAGGAATCAGGCAGAGAAGTGGATTTCTTTTTTTCTTTTTCCATTTTTTCATTTTTTTTGGTTGAAAAAACTGTAAATTGAAGATTTTGTCCTTAAATTGAGTTCCCTGACTGATCAAGGCTCGACCCATCTTAAGAAAATGAGTTCGGTTTTCAAAATGAAAATTGTGCCCAGAGGTCTTAAAAATAGTGCCCGGAGGCCTTATCTATGAAAAAAATGCGTTGTATGCGACTTTAAAAATGATGCTCGGAGGTCTTAAGAATGGTGCCCAGAGGTCTTAAGAATGGTGCCCGAAGGTCTTAAGAATGGTGCCCGGAGGCCTTACCCGTGATTTGGGGAAATGCGCTCTATGCGACTTTAAAAATGATGCCCGGAGGTCTTAAAAATGGTGCACAGAGGCCTTAACCATGATTTGGGAAAATGCGTTGTATGCGACTTTAAAATGATGCCCAGAGGTTTTGAAAATGGTGCCCGGAGGCCTTAACCTTGATTTGGGAAAATGCATTGTATGCGAGTTTAAAAATGATGCCCGAAAGTCTTAAAAATGGTGCCCGGAGGCCTTACCTGTGTTTAAAAAAATGCGTTGCATGTGACTTTAACAATGATGCCCAGAGGTCTTAAAAATGGTGCCCGGAGGCCTTCCTATGTTTAAAAAAATATGCTGTATGCGACTTTAACAATGATGCCCGGAGGTCTTAAAAATAGTGCTCAGAGATCTTCTTTATAATTTAAAGAAAAATTATGCCCGGAGTTCTTAAAAATGGTGGCCGGAGGCCTTATCCATGAAAAAATACGTTGTATGCGACTTTAAAATGATGCTCGGAGATCTTAAAAATGGTATCCGGAGGTTTAAGAATGATGCCCGTAGGCCTTAAAAATGGTGCCCGGAGGTCTTAAGAATGGTGCTTGGAGGCCTTACCTGTGATTCGAAAAAAATACGCTATATGCGACTTTAACAATGATGCTCAGAGGTCTTAAACATGGTGCCCGGAGGCCTTACCCGTCATTTGAAAAAAGTGCATTATATGCGACTTTTAAAAATGATGCTCGAAAGTCTTAAAATTGGTGCCCGAAGGCCTTACCCGTAATTTGGAAAAAATGCGCTGTATGCGACTTTAAAAATGATGCCCGGAGGTCTTAAAAATGGTGCTCGGAGGTCTTAAAAATGATCTTTGAAGAATTGTTGAAAATTAACCTAAAGATTTTGAGAAGATGCGAATGCTTTTTGATGTTGGTGCATATCATTAACAGGATACACAAACTTCATATTGCAAAAGTAAATGTAAATGTTTTGAATTGATGCAAATGTTGCTTGATGCAAATGTAGATGTTGGATAAAATGCAGATGCTTCGTGGTGTATATGCAAATGACTTAGATTGATGCAAATGCTTATTGATGCAGATACAGATGTTGAATAAGATACAGATTCTTCTAAATGATGCAAATGCAAATGATCCTCAAATAACGCAATTACTTCTCAAAAGGATGCAAAGGTTAATAATGTGCAAATGCTTCTTTATGATACAAATGCGAAAATTGGTGTTAACGCAACTACTTCTTGTAATGATGCAGATGCAAATATTGGCATTATGCAAATGCTTCTAAATGATGCAAATGCAAGGATTTGACAACGTGCAGAATGCTTCTACATGATGCAAATGCAAAGTTCGATAATGATGCAAACGCTTCATGAAAAGATGCAAATGTCCCTGATCATTTTTCTAGACTTTGGCTTAGCCTTTCCAATTCATTTTTCCTTTTCAAATCATAGTATATCTTCAATTCATTTTGCAATCTTTGGCTATTCTATTTGCCCCAATAGTTTTCAAACTCTTATTGACAGAAGTCTGCTTACCGAGTTCTATTTCTTCTTCTCATATTTGGAAATCAGGATAAACCCTAGCAGTTCTATACCTTTGGGTTAGAAAAACCCTTGTCTCATGTCAACATCAAGAATGGGTGCTTAAAAAAATATTTTTATTTGTTTTCTCATTTTGAAAACTTCTGAACAAAAAATATTAACCCCACAGTGTGTGATGTACAAATCTTTTGAAGACTGATGATCATTGTTAAAAACTTCTTTCAGTATCAATCTGGGTTTTTCAATTTGAATTGGCAATGCTTGGTATAACAAGATTTTGGTTGATCAAAGGAAATTTCATAACAAAAATGTATGTCCTTTCTAGGCTCACAAATGGAACAGGTTTTATAAATCATGAATTCATTGAAAATCAAACAAATTCAACATTCTTTTAGTTTTCATATCGAGGCATTTTGACAAGCGTCAAGATTGGCTGTTATGTTTAAACTGGAAAGTTGATTTTGGAGAAAAAGAGTTTCAATTTTTGAAATCAATCATCCGAATGAGAGCTAACACTTTGGGAAGTTCAAGAATTCCTAGATGTTCCTTGATGACCACTTCTTCAAGATGACCTTCTCTTTTGTGGTAGTGGCACTAACGTAAATGGCATCAAAAATTGCATTTTACTCTAGACCGCCCATTTTTGGGTTTTCACCCTAGAGTCCCATTCTTTTCATTTTTATTTTATTTTTATTTTTACCACGCACTTAAGAATTCTAAATTCTTCCTTAGTGAAATGAGAATTCAGTGAGATGGGATAAAATTTGAGGAAAAACCCTTCAAGTTGAATATTCATGCTTGATCAAAATGGGCTTTCAAAACACGTAATATAGGCCATGGCTCGGGGTTCAGAAAGAAAGGATAAATAGGCCCAAAATCTATGTTTGAGGGCTTTTAGATCAAGGATCAATTCTGGAGGAGGATTCCCTTTTCGAAGCATTTATCTCTTTTTGGACTTTCATTCCTTTTTTACTTTTGCTCTTTTTCTTCCTTGCTTTTCTATTATTTTTTTTTTGCTTCCATTTCGCCATCGCTTTTTTCACACACTTTTTTTGTGTGTTTTTTCTTTTGTTTTGTTCTTGGCTTCCATTTCGCCATCTTTTCCTTTTCCTTTTGACAGAGTGATCCGATATTCATTCAGGACTTCATTTGCTTTGTATTTGTCTTTGAGCTAAGACTCATTTTTCCTTGATCTTTGAGAAGATCATTCCTCGCATTTGCCCCCAATGTAGAGGGTGATCCTTGATCAAGGTTCCAAGAAGAAAGAAATCTTTTGGCTCAAAAAGGGTGACTATGGATAATTTCTTCTTGTGAAAGGGACATGAAAGATGGCCATTGATCATATCAAGCACAAATGTTCTCATTGAAAAGCAATCCCTAGGGGAAATAGATAATCAAAATTTCATTTTGCACTTTGGAATCATCCGAATTCTCATATGCATGATATCACAATTTTTTTTTCTTTTTTGCTATTTTTTTCATCGCATGCCCCAATGATTCATGCGTTAGTCCATCCTTATTCACCATGTATCCATCATTTCCACATATGATGCCCCAATTTGATTAACCATGAGAGTTTGTATCAACAAGGAACATAGCATGCCTAGGTTTATTTTGAAAAGGCTGAGTTTCAAATTTTAGTTCTTTGAAGAGACAAAGAAAATATGACCTAAAAAAAGGGTTTTCTCTGGGACATGGGATAATCTAGTTTAATCATTGTGCCCCAAGGTGTCAATCATGAAGTGATGTTTGGGTAATTAGTGTTTTGTGATTGTTGATAATGACATGAATGGTTTTGGCACAACCTTGACACACACCAAATTACCATGATTTAAATTCTTGAAAGAAAGTCTCATTTGTTTGAATTTCAAGGAGTTCAAAAAAAATTTAAAAATTTCGTTCCTTTGTTCATAGCCTAGACTAAGATCTACATATTTGCTTATTCTATGATGACAATGGTTTTATGAAGTTCAATCATTCATATTCCTTGAAGCATTAGGTATTTCAAGTGTTCTCGATTCAAGGGGTTTAGGCCTATGAAAGCTTAAAAGAGAGGGGAGAAGGTATTGGGTCATTTGTAACAATGATCATCAATATTCTCAAGATTATCCATTATTAAAACTTGCTTAATGCTTGTCTTTGTAAATTCAAATTATTGTTAAAACACAACAAACACAAAGCATTTAAAATTCAAAATTCATTTGATTCATATGAATGTCGACATGAGACAAGTGTTTTCATCATAAGGTCTGAAACTACATGCATCAAAATGCTCATATTGACATCCTTTAAAGGTAGTAATTATCCCCCTAAAACCCTGAAAGAAACTGATTAACGGTAAAGCGGCCTTCCACTGATTGGTAAGCTCCAGTGTCAAAATACCATCGCGGATAAGACTTTCAATCCTTTCCCTCAGTTGTCTGCATTTTTCAGTTGAATGTCCAACTACCCCCAGGTGATAATCACACTTGCTGTCAGGGTCATAACTCCTCGCTAATGGATTCGGAGCTATTTTCAAAGGTACCGGAGTAAGGTACTAATTCTTTATTAGTAATGGCAGCAGGTCAGGGATGGGGATTGGAATTCTTTCTTGGTTGTCCCGTGGTCGTTTTCTGGAAGTAGGCCTTGTTGCAAGGGCTAGTATAAGATTAGGTGCTTGGGTTGGTAGGTAAGGATAAAGCCTTAGAGATACCTCAGTAGAGTAACATAATTGGTATGAGGGAAATTGGGAATATGGGACGAAATCTCCCATAGCTTGGACATTTTTCTCTTTATTTCTAGGTGCCTTATTTCTCTCGGCATTGGATGTTCCTTCTCCTTCAAGTTTCCCATTCTTGATAGCATTCTCAATCATCTCCCCTGAGATTACTATATCCGTAAAATTCTTCGACGCATTGCCGACGAGTCTATCATAGTACGGGGCCTGCAGTTTATTCACCAAAAGGACGGTGATTTCTTTTTATGTCAAAGGTGGTTGTACTTGGGTAGACATGTTCCTCCACCTCTGAGCATACTCTTTGAAGCTCTCAGTAGCTCTTTTCTCCATATTTTGCAAAGTGAGACGATTAGGTGTCCTGTTGGTCATATGCTTGTACTGGTTTAGAAAAGCCCTAGCCAAATCATTCCAAGAGCGAATCTGATCCTTGCTCAACTGACTATACCACCTAATTGCGGACCCGCTGATGCTATCCTGAAAGTAGTGAAATAGAAGCTTATCGTTATCTATATGACTTATCATCTTTCGACAGAACATAGTGATGTGGGCTGACGGATCAGTCGTCCCGTCATATTTCAAAAAGTCAGGGACCTTGAATTTATGAGGGATGACTAAATCGAAGACCAAGCATCGTTATTTTGCCTCCACACTCCCAAATATGTCTGTATTTTCTACTGCCCGAAGCCTTTCATCTAGCAACTGATATTTCCCTTGGGAATCTGCCAACTCTACCTCATTAACCATTTTCAACTTTGCCTGTTCAGCTGGATCATCTGAATTTTTGACGGGGTTAACTGTGTTCTGGGCATCCATTATTACGACCTCATTCTAACCCTTTCGTGCCTCTAACCCTTCTCTGGCGGCCAAGTTTTCAGTGTATCCCTTGATTACGATGGACATTATCTCCATCAATTTAATCATCTGATCTTTAGATTCTGCTTGAGACTTTGCCAGCTATTCCCGCAATTCTTCCTGTACCCTTTCCATTCTTTCCATTCGGGCAACTTGTTCAGTCACCATAGCTCTAGCCTGTATTAAAAGGGTACTCAGTACTTCTTATACCTCTGATTTGAAATGGAAATTCTTTCAAAGACTCTTAAAGCCAAGCCAACTTCTGTTTTATTCCCCCAAAGTGCGTGTCATGATGAAGGAGCCATGAATGCAATTTGATGCACGTGAAGCCTAAACAATATGATGTATGGACATGTACAGTGAAAACATGCTGACCATATATGTAATAAATGCAATCACGATGCTAACATGTTGCAGGCAAAGAGTAAACAAATCAACGCATAGATATATGCAATGAATGATCATGTACATTTCAGCGTATTTCCCAATGAATGATCATATACACTATGAATGCAACATGATGTCAATTTGATACATGTAAACAATGAATGATTGATACAAAGTATATACAAAGAAAATCATGCTGACCATGTGTGTAATGAATGTATCATGATGTTAATATGATAGATTAATGCATGAACATATATAGGGAAATCATGCTGACTATGTTTGTCATGAATGCAACCCAAAGTCAACATGATGCATGTAAAGAATAAGCAAATTAATGCATGGATATATACAGAAAAATCATGCTGATTATGAATGCATGAATGCAACCTGATGCTAACATGATACATGTATGAATGTATGGTATGACAAATAATTGATCAGATGCAAAATGCAAAGGGGAAGATATCACGGAGGAAATAAGAATCGAAAGAACTTAATCATCAACATCTCATAAATTTGAAGCATAGTCAATTCATTCCCATATCAACTTTCACAATGGTATAAACCATGTTTACAAAATCTGAGCAGTAGTTAAAACTGTCTTTTACAAGTACTTTATTTTTCCTAGAATCCTAAGGCTATAAGAGTCTGCTACTGAAAAAGTGAAATCCTACTACATCATATCAGACCGAAGTCTTTCTACATCATTGTTGTAGATCTCCCAATCCTAATTACCCTTTTCTAGTCTTCTGTCAATCAGTGTCGTTGGATCCAACCACTTGGCCTCTATAAGGGATTGTACTTTGTTCTTGAGTGCATTGCAGTGCTCAATGCTATGCCCAACAGTTCCACAGTGATAATCACATCTTGCATTCGAATTATACCACTTTGGGTATGGTGGTGACAGGGGTTTCAACGGCACATAGGCCAACATTGGGAAAAGCTCTTGATAGCTGATTGGAAGGGGATCAAAATGCCTTTGGGTCTTATCCTGGGGTCGTTTCTTAATCACACAGAGCCTAGGAGTTGGGGCACTCAGTGGTGGCACTAAGGTTCGAACCGGGGTGTTTACATAGGGAGATGGAGGAATAACAAGGCAAGGGTATGGATTTGGACACGGGGCCTTTGGAGGTTGTTCATAGCTCGAGGTTCCTATCCCAGATGCTGGATAAGGTGATTGATGAGGGAAATAGTACGAACTGGCAGTTGGTGGTGATGGAGTGGGATTCAGGAATCCCGTAGTGGTCATCCCAATAGACTTGGACCATAGTAGGGTGGGGATATTGGTTTGGACCTAGAACAGTTTGCAGGTATGGTACAGGATCCGAGGTTTCTATCTTTGGTATTAGGCTCTCGGCATAATCATTTTCACGATTTTGTCCACAATTTCATTAGGATTGCAACCTTTGTGGCATTGACAAGCGCAGGATCCAGCAAGGATTGTATGTTCTGGACCTAATGGTTTTGGTTGATCCGAAGGCGATGCAGAGCCCTGAGAAAATTCCCCTTTACTCTTACCCATATCCTCAACCATTTTCATCAATTTGGCAAGCTGTTCTTTCACCTCCCAGATTTCATGTCCAAATTCCTCTTGATTTCACTCCAGAGCACCCAATCGTTCCTCCGATCTTTCCTCATATCTCGAACCCCTTTCATGCAAATGAAAATGTCATGAGATTAAGAATAAAATTATGAATGTACATGCTCTATTCCTATGTGCATGAATATACTGATGAATAATGCATGAACATATACAGAGAAATTATGATGACTATGGATGCTATGGATGCAATCTGATGCCAACATGATGTATTTAAAAAATGAATAAATTGATGCACAAGTATATACAAATAATGACTATACATGTCATAAACGTATTCTACAATGAATGACCATGCATGCTATGATGTCAAAATGATATATGCAAAGAATAAATGAATTAACACAGAGGTAGGTACAAAGAATGACCATATATATCACAAATGTATTCTACAATGAATAACCATGCATGTTAGGACTGTAACATGATGTCAAAATGATACAAATAAATTAACCGATGATTACACGAAATTGGTGGGACCTAAATCTTGATTATTCAAAAATCTCATTATGCAAGATTTGCCTCCAAATTTGATCTATGAATTTTTTTTTTATTTTTAAAAATGCATGTTTTCTCTATGAAAAACCAAACATATTATTTTCAAAAGAATTTCGGGATAGTGGATCCAACCATGGTACATGTCCAAATGTTCATGCAAAACTACCGGTTTACAGGAACCATCAAAAAGAATTATTATCACCATCCGTTTATTGCAAAAAACGCGATCAATAATACAACCAAAAATGTACATGCTCTATTCACACATGCATGAAATGTGCAAAATACAAAAATGTTTGAAAAAGAATGTTTATATTTTCAATTTCATAAAATTAGTGAACACTTGCCCCAACAGTATCTGCTTATTTAGGCATCATGATGCCTTCGAGGCGGAGTATCACATTTATTAAGGGCGATGTACGTACATCGTTGCCCGATCTACAACCCTTATTTATAGTGTAAAATAGGTAACAAAAGGTTTAGAAATGTCCCTCCATGTTCCTATCCTCGGTGTGTCTAACGAAAATCCGGTATGGCTTCGCCTAGGTTCACTATATGAAGGTGAATCGGTTCTAAAGGACCCAAATTGCTCCTCACTGTCGCCGGTGAAGGCTAGTAAGGCACCCCGATAAAAACGGGTTTAATTCGTTAGAATCTATTTCCCTAGCCCATGCGGATTGTTAATCACGAAGGCTTAGGTAATTTAGTACCCTGGAAGTGTTTCACTAGCCCATGCGGATTGTTAATCACGAAGGCTTAGTTACTTTGCTCCCACCTAAAAGGTTGAAACCTAGGTATAGGGCTCATGATATGCAAATGCACATGTGGTGTGTGTGGAGGAACGACAAACCTTTCACCACCTATTCTACAAACCTTATTCTAAATGCCCTAGCAATTTATAAAAAAAATTCAAGAATAATGTAACGCATTAACCAACAAGTAATTATAATATACAATTATTAAATAACTAGAGAACAATAATAAAATGTATGCACATGAATATGGACATATTTAAAATATTTTATTATTTTCAAAATTCTCCTTATTATTTAAAAAAAATGGGAGAATTGAAATTAAATACCAATTAAACCAACAAAATCGAGACTTTGATAGCACACGACTAATTCTAGGCCTGACTCTCTAAAAATCCCCAGTGGAGTCGCCAAGCTGTTGCAACCTAAAAAAAATAACAAGTCTCATCGCAAGACTTTATATTCGTTAAGCATGACATTAAAAAAAAAAAACAAGGAAAAGTCGACTTAATTCCTCTAGAAAAATGAAGGTTTTGAAAATGACCTTGAAAAAGACATGGAGTCGCCACCAATCTTTTAGCTAGGTGTGATCGGCCACCTATTAAAACCGGTTTTATAAAATATTTTAAAATTAA
This sequence comes from Fremontodendron californicum, assembly GCA_030761205.1. Classification (NCBI taxonomy): domain Eukaryota; kingdom Viridiplantae; phylum Streptophyta; class Magnoliopsida; order Malvales; family Malvaceae; genus Fremontodendron; species Fremontodendron californicum. The sequence goes on from JAULJL010000037.1 coordinate 11,981,375, forward strand.
TTAAAACATTTTTAAAACCAATTTCAAGTCAGTGTTTTAAACCAGAGAAATCAAAGAAACGGGTTCGGGACTCGGTTACGTGTGGGGAAGGATTAGCACCCCCACAACGCCCGTATAAAACCGTACCTTATTAATCATGTGTTATCTCAAGTCTCGGTAAAAAAGTCGATTTTAAATTTAGTATTTCAAATTAATTTCCAATTTAAAGAAAAATAATTCCATTTTTAATTGAAAATGATCCAGAATTTATAAACTCAAAAGTTTCCTATATTCCCCAACAAACGTGGCAAAATATAGAAATTTTTATTAGTTTGGAAAACTTTCCGAATCATTCTTATTTTAAAGAAGATATTCCGTTATTAATGATAATTGATGATGTCCTCCCCAGCAAACCCGGCAGATAACTCATGAATTATTTTAACTCGGGAATATCTTTATTTTATTGAAAATCATTACCTTTTTGAAAACATTTAAAAAAAAACGAATATGAATATGTATGACATAAATAAAATGACATAGCAAAGTCTAAATAATATAATGCAGCCTAAATGATATAATATAATTTAAATGTCTTAGCATATTCTAAATGAAATGAAATATCCTAAGTTATATGATATATTCTAAATGAAATGAAATGACCTAGGTAACATAATATATTCTATATGAAATGTAATATCCTAAGTCATATGATATATTCTAAATGAAATAAAATATCCTAAATGACATAATATATCCTAAATGAAATGAAATGACCTTGGTAACATAATATATTCTACATGAAATAAAATGACCTAGGTAACATAATATATTCTATATGAAATGAAATAATTTAATTACATGGCAAATATGAATGATATGGCATATAATTTAAATGACATGAAATATAAAATAATGCTATCATATAATATGCATGAAAATAAAAATGAAAATAATAATGCATGAACATAGTATATGCGAAATAATATGACAAAAAATAACTAAATAAAAAGCATAGGATATCATGAAATATTCAAAACCATATAATAAACAATATAACATCAAAAAATATAAATCAAAATAATAACATTACCACATAAATTATCATAGCAAAAATCACATATTATATAAAATACATGAATATGAAAAATGCAATGCATGAAAATGTATTTTTTCTTTTAATTAAGGAAATCCGTATATCTAAAAAGATATCCGGCTACCTTAGGAAAATATATCCAATTAAATATTCTAAAATCAAAATACTTTGTGATTGTTTGAAAACAATTTTTTGAAAAGCTTAGATTAAAAATAAAAACTTCGCTAAACCCTTTTTAAATGGCTTTAATTTCCTAAGTTTAAAATCCCGGACTTGACCACCCTTAACCTTAGACTTAAAAAATCATTTTTAGAGTTTAAAAAGGCTTAGAAACTACCATAAGTCAGTAGCTAAACTTCCTAATCAGCCCCTTCTAAGTAACTTAACCAAAACAGAAAAATGATTTTCCTTCAAATTCAATTCTGACTCCACTGTCTAGTTTTAAACCACGATTTTTTACCCTATTTTTAAAAATTCTAACAAATCTAAAAAAAATACTGGAGACTCAGGACATGCAGAACTACACAGTAAAAATCGTCTTAATTTTCTGATTAAAGATGACTGCCCAGAAAAATCGGGAAAGTACGAGTACTGGGTGAAAAAACTGTTTTGCCCAAACATATATTTTTTTTTTGCCTTTGATAAAATCATTTAAAAATGAAAGTAAAAATATTTAAGACTCTCTAAATGACTCACAAACAGTAGCTAACATTTTTTAAAAGTTAGACAAAAATTAGCTAAATGAAAAAAATCACAAAGGTAGAATAATCAATTTGACAACTCTTTAATTTTCCACAAGTATGCTCAAGAGAGTATGACTTTGAACTATTGATTGGCCTAAGTCATAAGTCAAGTGGCAAGGACACGAAATGAATGAAAAATACAGAAAATATGATGCATGAAATGCATGATTTTAAACCTAAATGTCATGAAAAATGCATGGCATCAATAAAATGACATTGACCTGAATGAACTAGCATGGCATTTAATGCAACCTAGGTCTAAAATGCATGGATATGCATGGCAAAGCAAACCAATCCTACATCTAAAATATGCATGGCAATAACACAAACACAAGGCATGCTTAAACAAAATACTCAACCAAATGTCATGAAAATGCAAATCTATCAACTAACATAACAAAATATGCACACACAAAGCAAATAAAGTGAAGTGGCCGAATGGCCTCATGTTCAAAATGAGCATGGCATTTTCACAAACACTTGATATACTAACATACTTAACTAAAGAATAACACTCAAATCATGAAAATGTAAAGTAGAGGCATGAAAACCAACAAGCATTTTCACAAACACATGGATTACAAAAAATATAAAACATAAACAAACTTAAACATTTTGAAAACAGAAAATAAAAAATGCAAGAACATGATAATAGACTCATAAATGGAAATAAACAAGCAACCAAATTAAAACAAGATTCAAGTCTATGTAGTAGAAGAAGATTTAAAGCATCAAGACTTATTTAATACCAAAAATAACATGAAATAACAAAGCAAACAACAACTAAAAAAAATGGGCCATTCGGCCATGTCAACGAAAAACAAAGGAAGAAAAAAATGAAAAGCTTTTTATAAGAAATGATGAAGAAGGAACTTAAAGAAGAACATTAAAAACACTTATTTAAAAAGAAAAACCAAAAGAAACTCACCAAACTAATAATCAAAACAGCAAATCAAGAATGGAAAATCAAAAAAAGTGCAAGAGTATGGTGCTAAAAGCAACCTCTAGAAGCTATCTTTCAAGCTTTTCTCTTTTAACTTTCTTTTATTTTCTAAACTTTTCTTTTTGCTTCTCTACAATGGAGAGAAAATCAGCCAAAAGCAAGAGAGAATAGAGAGTGAGAGAGTCCCCCAAAAATGAAAGAGATACCCCTTTCTTCATATGGCCGAATGCCCACTTCCCCTAGGTTAGGATGTTGTCATTTTTCCATCAACCAATTTTCATCCAAAGGCTATTGATCCAAGATGTTTAAAACATGAAATTATCACCCTTAGATTAGGCCATCAGCTATCCACAATTACAGCTGTTCAAGAATCTTAAGCCATTATGTTGACACTCTCCCTCTTCATGCATTGGTCCATGTGGCTTATTTGCAAAGGGTTGATCAAAAAATCACTAACTAACTCTTCATTGTTTGCCTCTTGATTAAAAAATCAGAAACCTCCTATCCATATTTGGGCCTTGGCCGGCCAGCCCCTTTCCTTCCGGCCCATGTTTCATTTTTTTAAAAGGCAAGGAAAGTCCTTTTCGGTTTCTTGTGTAAAATGACCATTTTGCCCCCCGAATGTAAATAAATGGCAAACGGAATCCAAATTCAAATTTTATTTATAAATACTTTCAAAATAATAAAAAATTGAATTCTGAAAGTTTTTAAAATTTTTCGAATCCATTTGCTATTTATTTGGATTTTTTCTTTCAAAATTACCCTTTTATGCCCCCAAATTTTACCATTTCTTAAACAAGCTCCAAATCAAGATTTTTCTTCACCAATTTCTTCCAAATAATTTAAAAGTGTGATCTGGAAGTTTTCATAATTTTTGGAACTCATTTGGTATTTTTTCGGGACTTATCTGCTTGAATTACTTCATAGGGGGCCCAAGATTTGGCCATTTTGCAAACGAACTCCGAATCAAGATTTTCTTTCGCCAATATCTTCTAAATAATTTAAAAATGATATTTGCAAATTTTCAGAATTTTTTTAGTTCATTTACTATTTTTCCGGGATTTATCTTCTTGAATTACAACATAAGAGACCCGGGATTTGGCCATTTTGCAAACGAACTCCGAATCAAGATTTTCTTTTGCCAATCTCTTCGAAATGATTTAAGAATGAGATTTTCAATTTTTCAGAATTTTGGAGTTCATTTGCTATTTTTTCCAAATTTTCCAATTTGGCCCTTTTACCTCCGAAACCCGATTTTGCTCAAAATAAGTCCGTTTTTCAGATTTTCTTCAAACTAAGCCTTGGGCTATCCTTTTTTTAAATACTCCTCATCTATTAGGGGCTTTAGTCCTACCGAATCGGTCCATTTCTTGTAATTCTTCCCAATTTCACCGAAATCCTCCAAAAACCCTAATTCTCGGTTTTCTTCCGGATTGACTTTTCTTTTAGTTTTTTCTTTCAAGTGGTTCTCCATTACCCGTAGTCAGTGCTTATCTTTCATTTGGAACCTTCAATTTCGACCAATTCGATCGTTTAAGCACTTTTCCCCAAATTTCTCGAATTAAGGTTTCCTTTCTACTAAATCTCCATAACCCAACTTTCGAACTCCATATCTTTCGATGTAGACCTCGAATTATCAAAATTCTTTCGCCATTTTTCAATTGAACTTCAAATCTTGATTTTGAAAGTGGGCTGACTTTTTCAGTAGTTGACTTTTTGGGGTTGACATTTCGGGGTTGACATTTTTTCAAGTTTGACTTTTTATGCTCGCCCTCTTAAACCAAGTCTCGAAGTACCACCTGCAAGATGAAAAAAAAAATCTTTTTACATTTTGAAACATCAATTTAGGAAGAAAATATACTTGTTTTAACGATCCGGACAAAATTAAGTGTCTACAAAGAAAATTTGAATTTTACCAGAGTGAATTTGCTTGTATTTATGTTCAAAATAATAGTTAAGCATAAGCCCGTTAGTTGAACAAAGTAAAGCAAAATCTCAACTTGTTTAACTTGTGGACTTCCGGATGGATGTTAAAACTTGTCTTTAGCTTGGAAACTTCTAGACTGGTTTGGGCAGAGCATATGCTTGCTTGGACTTGTTTATGAAAACATGTGGGCTCTTTGATACTTCTTAGGCTTATGGGCTCGGCTGGATTATTGGACCCTGTTTGGGTTTTTAGGCTTAGCTGGCTACTGGATAACTCCTAGCTTTTGAGCTTGGCTAAGATCGTTGTTAACCACCAAGGCCTTTAGTGCTCGGAATATATGAGAGAGCACTAAAAGAGGGGAGAATAAAGAATTACTCTTAGATGTGGAAAATGAGAAATGAGAGGGCGATATTTATAATTAGAAGGTGTGAAATTAATTGAAGTCAACAGACGACTAAGATTATAGATATACGCCAGACTTTATCACCTAAGCTGATAATTTCTAAAAATAATAATCTAATATAAATGATAAGTGAAAATTGAAAATTGAATTATCTTATGGGTTTTAGCATATGAGTGTTGATTGGCACTCCATGGCGTCGATGGACACTAATCAAATTCAAAGATTAGTTGAAAATTAGGTCAAATTCATCCTTATCTCAAATTTTGAATCATGGCAATCGACATACGAGACTGTTGATCGACACGAAGGTGATTTAGATTCATCAAAAATCGATAAAGTGTCCAAATTCATACTTATCCCTTAAAACTCCAAGCCGATCAACACAAGGCTTGGTCGATCAACACTCCAATGTCAGATCGACTAAACCTTTGTTTATCATGCAATTTTGTTTTAATTCAAAGAAAAATTGGTTTTCCAATTATAAATTAAGGTGTAAAAAAAATTTGGTGCTTACATATGTTAAAGAGATTTGAAAAATTTTAGAACTGGTTTCGAAGCTTTGGGTTTTGGGATTTTGAGTGTCGAAATTGAATAGTTCTTTTCTTTCATAGAAAACTCTCAAATTTCAAATGATAAAAGAAGAAAACACTGCAGATATAATGTTAGAGAATCTCACACGTGATGAGTCGTCATTCAAGCCATTTACGATCAAACTTGAATTCATACAGAAGTCAATCAAGAGACATCACCTGTCATTGTGGAATATGGGACTCCAATTTGTAGCTTGACTGCATTAAAGACTCTAAGCAGGAAACTTTATGGGTGCAAGAAATTCAAAGTAGGTATTAAAAACATCTATCTTTTGCATAAAATTATCTTGTTCAATGATCATGATATAATTGGCTTAGGTTTAATGGGTCATTTTGTTGGATCCTTAATCTAATATTGGACTTATATGTGAATAATCATGTGTCGTAGACTGTTGAATAAGGTTAAGCCCATTTAAAGTGGTCTATTGAAATTTGGGTAATATGGGTTTTAATGTATCTAATAGGGTGTGAGCCTTTAATGTGTAGAGACTTATGAGTAATTTCTATTTTTATAATGGGCTAAATATAAATACCAAAAGATAACAAGAAGTTGTCTACAAATAGTGGTTATGGTCCTCAGATCACACGTATTGCATTCTATTCTTTTTTGACATCCCATCATGAGAGAGAGAGAGAAAAACAGAAGGATTCTCTAAGAGAACGTGTTGATCTGGAAGATATATCGCACGGCTCTGTAGAGTAATTGATTGTCATGGATTCAGGTACGCTTCCGCATATTGATCTGTTGATTCTTGGTGATTTAACATGAATGTTTCTTAGGGATGTTTTACATCCAAAAATATTTTCTGACAATTAGCATCAGAGCCTTTTCATGTTGAATCATTAAGAACAAATTTTTTTTGATGAACAAATATTAAGGGTTTATATAAAAATATTTATATATTTTTTAACTGGCGACCGTAAGGTCGCGCCGGCAAGGACAATCGTCACCAAAAAAAATAATACAAAGGGGGGGCTTCTACCATTGGCGGCATCCCTAGGGTTTGAGGAACCATGCGTTGACTTTGACTGTGACCATTTTTTTGGGGTCAATTTTGGTGCAATTTAAATTTGAATATTGGTATGTTTATATATATATATATATGTATATATATATGTATATATATATATATGTATATATATATATATATATATATTGGGATGAATTAATTGAAGCAACATGTCACCAAAGTGACCTCTCTTGTGGAAATTAATTTATTTTGGAATATAAACGAAATTAATTTATTTTGGAATATAAACGGTTGTGTGCATGTAACTTATGTGAATATTGACCAATCCAAAGAAAGATTGATATTTAACAGAATTGCATGGGCACCTGTGGTAATAAATATGTGATGATTATTTGGTTTTACATGTGAACAATACATCGGCCCAAAGGAAGATTTATTGTTTGACATGTTTCTTATTATCAGTGTTTGATTACTATTGCAAGATATCACTTACAAATATATATATTTTTGTCCAAAGACAAAACATTAATGGAGTGCCCGGTATCTTGAGATGGGGTTTACTTCTATTTAAATTTTATTGCTATTTCTGTTATGAGATTTATGTGAGCTTGCTTTGTTTGTTTGTTGTTCTCTGTGTTCAGCTACAACCACTCATGCTAATATTTCTGCCAACATCAACTCTATTCCTATGCTGAATGGCACAAAGTTCAAGTCATGGCAAGAGAACCTCTTGATAGTTCTCGGAGTCATGGATCTCGACCTTGCGTTAAGGGCTGATTCTCCTGCACCTTTTACGGATAAGAGTACCTCTGATGAAAAGAGGGATATGAAAAGGTGGGAGAAATGAAATCGTATGTGTATGACGATCATGAAGAAAGCCATTCCGGAAGCATTCAAGAGCAAAATGTCTGAAAAGATTACTACGGCTAAGAAGTTCCTTACAGACATTGAAAAGAGGTTTGTCAAGAACAAAAAGGCTAAAATAGGTATGGTACGTTCTTGACAAGTCTATTTTCAATGAGATACAAAGGCAAATGCAATATCAGGGAGTACATCATGGAGATGTCTCATCTTGCTTCAAAGTTAAAAGCACTTAAACTAGAACTTTCTGAGGACTTGCTAGTGCATCTGGTTCTGATATCCCTTTCGACACAATTTAGCCAGTTTAAGGTGAGCTACAATTGTCAGAAAGAGACTTGGTCTCTGAATGAGCTTATCTCATACTATGTTCAAGAAGAGAAAAGATTGAAGCAAGATAAGACTGAGAGTGCTCATCTAGCCTCAACCTCTAAGAACAAGGACAAGGAATAGAAAAAGGAAGAACGATAAAGAAGCTGTAGATACAACACCTCAAAAGAAACAACAAAAGAAACCGGAAGGTTCTGGTTGTTTCTTCTGCGGAGTTGAAGGGCATCAGAAGAAGTATTGTACCAACTACCACGCATGGAGTACGAAGAAAGGTATGCTTCTTAATTTGGTTTGTTCTGAGGTTAATTTAATTTCGGTACCTAGACACACGTGGTGGATAGATTCTGGTGCAACAACTCATATCAGCGTGTCTATGCAGGGTTGCTGAAAGCCAAGTGATGGTGAAACATACATCTATGTGGGCGATGGCAAGACGGTTCAAGTTGAGGTAATAGGAAAATTTAGATTATTATCAAAGACTTGAATTTATTTAGATCTTAATGAGACATTTATTGTACCGACTTTTAGACGGAATTTGATTTCTATTTTTGCTTTTGACAAATCTGGTTATTCTTGTTCATTTGGGAATGGAAATTTTAGTTTGTTTCATGATTCAAAATTGATTGGTTCCGGTTCTTTGTCAGGTTATGATAATCTTTATTTGATTGATATAATTGCTTCATTTAATGAACCTCTGCAATTAAGTACACGAGGTATAAAGAGAAAATTAACCAATGGTAATTCGGCTGCATTGTGGCACAAGAGACTAGGTCATATCTCTAAACGGAGAATAGAGAGACTTGTGTCAGACGAAATTCTAGTCCCCTTAGATTTCGCCGATTTTGATGTTTGTGTTAACTGTATATTGGGTAAACAAACCAATAAAAGGAGATTTGAAGCCAACAAGACTTTGGATGTCTTAGAACTTATACGTACGGACATTTGTGGGCTATTCTCTACAGTTGCTTGGAATGGTCAACAATATTTTATAACGTTCATAGACGATTATTCTAGATATGGCTACATATATCTCATTCATGAAAAGTCACGATCACTGGATGTGTTAAAAAATTTTAAGGCTGAAGTTGAGAACCAACTCAGCAAAAGGATCAAAACCGTCAGATCTGACCGTGATGGTGAGTACTATGGCAGATATGACGGTCCAGGTGAACAACATCCAGGACCGTTTTTTAAATTCCTAGAGGAATGTGGTATCGTACCACAGTACACTATGCCGGGTTCGCCCACTATGAATGGTGTTGCTGAAAGATGAAACAGGACATTTAAAGACATGGTGAGGAGTATGATTTGTCATTCTATCTTACCAAAATCTCTCTGGGGAGAAGCGCTTAAAATTGTAGCATAAATCCTTAACAAGGTTCCAACTAAAGAAACTGCAAAAACCCCTTATTAGGACGGACAAAAAGCCTAGTTTAAAGCACTTGCACATTTAGGGATGTCCAGCTGAGGCAAGGTCTTATAGGCCTAATGAAAAAAAACTGGACTCAAGAACTGTGAGTTGCTATTTTATTGGATACACTGAAAGATCCAGGGGGTACAAGTTTTATGATCCCATGACTAAGTTTATTTTCGAGTCAGGAAATGCCCGGTTCTTTGAGGATGTCGAGTTTGCCGGGGGAGATACAATTAGAGACTTTGTTTTTGAAGAGGAATATGTTGATATTCCAACAGGTGTTATTGGCATTGATCAGGAATCTATTCCTGACTTTGTTCATGGCGCAACAGATCAAGACAATGTCGATGAACCTCCCATTCAAGAAATTATTCCAGAAAAACAAACTCTACCACCTCAAGAGCCTATGCCATTAAGGAGATCCATTAGAGAAAAGAGAAGTGCAATGCCTGATGACTACATTGTATTTCTCCAAGAACATGAGGTTGACATTGGAGTGATGGAAGATGATCCGATCAACTTCCGTCAAGCCATGGAAAGTTCTAACTCTCAGAAATGGGTTGATGCCATGAATGTGGAGATTAAGTCCATGAAGGACAATGATGTGTGGGATCTTGTCCCATTGCCAGGAGATGCAAAACCCATTTGTCGTAAATGGATATTTAGGACCAAGAGGGATTCGAAAGGCGATGTGGAAAGGTACAAGGCTCGTCTTGTCACTAAGGACTTTACATAGAAAGAAGGCATCGATTATAAAGAGACTCTCTCCAGTTTCTTTGAAAGACTCTTTCAGGACTATAATTTCATTGGTGGCGCATTTCGATCTTGAGCTATATCAGATGGATGTAAAGATAGCATTTCACAATGGTAACATTGATGAGACGATCTATATGGTGCAACCAGAATGGTGTGCAAACTTAAGAAATCCATCTATGGGCTCAAGCAAGCATCTCGACAATGGTATTCCAAGTTTCACCAAGTGATCATCTCATCCAATTTTGAGATTAACTTGGTCGATGATTGCATATACCATAAGTTCTGTGGGAGCAAGTATATTTTTCTTGTTTTATATGTCGATGACATTTTGCTTGCCAACAACGATATAGGCTTATTGCACAAAACCAAGAGATTTCTAGCTAAGAATTTTGAGATGAAATATCTTAGTGACGCCTCTTTTGTATTAGGTATAAAGATACACCGGGATCGCTCTCAAGGTATTCTTGGATTATCACAAAAGAGCTATATCGAACAGGCTCTCAAGTGATATGGCATGTAGGATTGTAAACCAGGTAATACCCCTCTGGCAAAAGGAGACAAGTTTAGTCTCAATAAGTGCCCTAAGATTGATTTTGAGGAAAAAGAAATGTAGAAGATTCCTTATGCGTCAGTAATAGGAAGTCTCATCTATGCTCAGGTTTGTAGTCCTATGTTGGTATGATTGATGGACTGGATTGGTTATAGATACATTTCAATAATGACAGCGAAGTTGAGCTCATATGATTATTTTGCAATGCATAATTATAAAGTTACACATCTTGCCCAAGTGGGAGATTGTTGGATCCTTAATCCAACATTGTGCTTATATGTGAATAATTATGTGTCGTAGACTGTCGAATAAAGTTAAGCCCATTTAAAGTGGTCTACTGAAGTTTGGGTAATTTGGGTTTTAATGTATCTAATAAGGTGTGGACCTTTAATGTGTAGAGACTTAAGGGTATTTTCTATTTTTATGATGGGCTAAAATAGAAATACCAAAAGATAATAGAGAATTTATCTACCAATAATGGTTATGGTCCCCAGATCACACATATTGTATTCTATCTTTTCTGACATCCCATCACCAGAGAGAGAGCGAGAGAAAACAAAAGGGTTCTCTAAGAGAATGTGTTGATCTGGAAGACATACCGCACGGCTCTAGAGAGTAATTGATTGTCATGGATTCAGGTACGCTTCCGCATATTGATTTGTTGATTCTTGGTGATTTAACATGAATGTTTCCTAGGGTATGAGAGATGTTTTACATCCAAAGATATTTTCTAACACATTTATCTTAGTTGTAGGTTGTTACATGTAATTTTTTCGTAGTTTAGGGATAAAGGAAGGGATTATAGATACTAGGATTCGAACCCCGAACCTATTGGATGTCACCTCTTAAGAGTGGCTGCATGAAACAACTGAACTAAGTTTCGGATCAGACATAAAATGGAAAATTTATCAAAATATTGTTAATTTTTTTATTTATCAAAATACCTATAATTTGAAATTAAATACCAAAATGCTCTTAAAAAAATACCATGGGAAGTCGCCATATGATATGGCGACTTCCCTTCTTATTTTTTTTAAAAAAAATTGAATTTTATAGGTCAGAAGTCGCCATATCGTATGGCGACTTCTGACCTTTATTTTGAAATTTTTTTATTTTGAAGTATGGTTCGGAAGTCGTCATATGATATGGTAACTTCTGAACTAATTTTTTTAAAAATTTTAAAATATTGGAACGTTGTAAAATGGTAAAAAGAAAAATTAAATTTTAACTGTTTTAAATTAAAACGAATAATTTTTTTTTTAAATTTCAAAGGCAACGGTCAATTGACCATTGTCATCCCAGCCAACCCCAATTCACCTATAAATACCCCCTTACCTTCATTTTTTTTACACAAATTCTCTTCTCTTTCTCTTATTTCATACAAAAAAAAAAAAATCTAAATTTTTCTCTTAGTGTTGATTTCAAAAGGCTTCATTGTTATTGAGGTTGCAAGATAATCACATATTCGCAGTTATATATCAAGAGGTTAGTAAGTTTTTTATAATTTTTATCATATTTTTTTATAATTTAACTAATTATCATTATAATTGTTATTAATTTTTATTAATTTTGTATTAATTTTGTTATTAATTTTTATAAAATTATTATTTATAATAATAATTTTATAATTAATTATATTTTAAAGAGATTGCGTTATTAATTTTTTTCATGATTTTATAATTATTTAATTTAATTAATTATGAATAGGACCTTGTTTGCGTCTTACGATAGAGGAAATTTTTTTTTGAAGATCCGCATCCATCTATTATTGACCACTTAAAGAGTGCCGGATTTTATTATGCAAGTCAAATTCGATAATGTATGCTTTTGCCAGACTTAATTAGTGCGTTTGTTAAGCGATGGAGACCCGAGACGCACACTTTTTATTTTTCGTGTGGTGAATGCATGATCACTTTAGAAGATGTGCTCCAACTTGGACTACCAGTGGATGGCATGCCAGTTACAAGCCCAAGTCTTCTAGATTGGAAAGAAGAGTGCCAAAATTTATTGGGCGTTGTTCCTCCAGAAGAGAGTCTAAAGGGCTCAATGGTGACAAAAACGTGGCTGCAGTCGTTGTAAAATCTCCCCGAACACGCAAGCAAAGAAGAGGTAAAATATGCTGCTAGAGCATATATTTTACGTTTGATTGGAGGAATTCTAATGCCCGACAAATCGAGCAGTCGGGTACATTTAATGTATATTCCATTACTTCGTGATTTAGAGCATGCAACAAATTATAGTTGGGTTTTGCGTGTTTGACGATTTTTATAGAGAACTGTGCCGAGCTACAATTCCCAACTGCCATGACATAGGTGGATGTTTACTGCTTCTGCAGTCATGGGCTTGGCATCGACTGCCATTTATTACTCTGCGCGAGAATTTTCTCCCTGTATACAAGCAAGCAGGTAATAATCTTGACTATTTTTATTAATTTTTTACGAACTTGTATTTTTATTAAGTCTATTAAGATTTTATATGCTTTTTAACAGGTGGAGTCATCCTAAAGATTATAGCGGTATTCCGCTCGACCTTCAAACTATAAGATCACGACTAGGTCGAGAAAGATATCATAAGGTAAATGTTTCGATTATTACATTCAAGTATTTTTGTATTTAATCCATATGAAACTAATAATTTGTAATAATTATTCGCAGTTTGTGTGGATGCCATATTCTTCAAATCAAATTATGGCATGTCTTCCATCGGATACAACTAATAATTGCAATATAGGGATAGCAAACACAGTATTGATATGCTTTGCATATATAGTGGCACGCTACTGACAGGGTATTGCGACAATTTGGGATGCAACAACCGATTCTGCAACCACCGATGAACCTTGATAAGGTTCACAAGATTGATATGTGTGGGCGCCATGAAGTATTTTGGCCTACGAAACATCGACAATGGATCCAGTTGTGGAATCAACGTTCTGACCAAATTCCGACAGGTATACCCATTGTTCATAATAATTTCAACCCATCTGCTGATTACATAAGATGGTTTAAAAATGAAGGTCGGCTTTTTGTTTGTCCACCGTCGGAGTTTGAGGATGTTAGGAGTATGCCATTTTCAGGACAGACTTCAAATCCAGTCCATCCTACATAGGAAATGGAAGTTCCTAGACCTAGCTGACAACGTCGGCGGACGCGTCAACCGACCTCTTCACATGCTTCGGAGTTCACTGCACCGAGGATGTCATTTAGTCATCCTAAACCTCAACCAGAACATGGCGTAGCATCCAGTCATCGCCATTCCCTCAGTCACCCCGGATTTGATGTTGATGAGTGTTACCGACCAAAACCGCCAATGACGAGGTTAGATGACCAGCTCCTCACCCCAAGTCCAAGTTCAGCATATCTAACTACAATGTATCAGTTTGGAACCCCTACGTGAGCATTGGTACTACATCACTTGTGGATCCATCTAGTAGTCAGGTTCCCTTTATGGGTTCACTAGGTGCTGGCTCATCGAGCAGTGGGTTTTCATTTTTTAATCCAGAACATATGGGTCACTCTAGTAGTGCGTTCCCATCAACTGATGTGGGTGAGCATGCGGATGACATAGAACCAAAACCAGTGGCAGTAGGTCGAGGACGAGGTCGACAACGAATACGTGCCACTGACAAGGTTGAACGACGGGTGCTACCAGCACGCAATAAGAGAGCTCGACATTGTTGATCAACACCACGCGATACAAGAGCTCTTCCGTAAATAATTAGAATAAAAGTACTTTTTGTATAATAATCATGTATTTTTTCGAAGATGTTTTTAATAATGTACATTTTGTATAATAATCATGTACTTTTTGTATTTTTTCTTTCATTAAATGTAAAAATTAACCGTTATTTTAAAATTTTAAATGATTATTTATTAATTTTGTTATTTAAATTTTATTATTAATTTTTAAATTTATTAAAACAATTAGTTTGGAAAATGGTATAAATTTTTTTTAAAATTATTTTAGTTTTGTAAAGTTAGTTTTTTAATTTATTATTTAAAATTTTAATTTTGTAAAATTAAATTTAAAAGTTATTTTTTTTACTGTTTTAAAACAGTAGCATAATTTAAAAATATTATTTATCTTTATATATATTTTATTATTTTATATATATAATTAATTAATTATATAAAAAAATATTATAAAAAATTTATTTAGGCTTTCAAAATAATTTTTAAAAAATACTTTTTTTTACAAAAATAATTTAATTACAAAATTTAAAATTAAAAAAAGGTGTTGGGAAGTCGTCATATCATATGGCGACTTTCCAACAATATAAAAAAATAAAATAAAATAACAAATTGCACTTGAAAATCGCCATATGATATGGCGACTTTCAAGTGTAATTTTATTTGTTTTAAACAATTTTAAACTCGAAAGTTGCCATATCAGATGACGACGTCCGAGCAGAATTTTTAAAAAATAAAATAAAATTTTTAGTTGGAAAGTCGCCATATGATATGGCGACTTCCCAACTGATTTTAAAACCGACGTATTTTGGTATATAATTTGAGAACGTAGAGGTACTTTGATAATTTTTTTTTAACAATATCTTAATAAATTTGCCACATAAAATAGTAGTTATATATACTAACAAAGTTAAAACGAGGAGTAACAATTCATGTTGACGCATCTTAAGTGTATCATATCTAGATAAAGATATAACAATTATATGGATTGGCACAAACACAATTTTGATTAATTAGTTGTGTTAGAAAACTATATAGTACTTATGTTACTAGGATTACACTACATAACATAAACTAATACGTTTATTAAATTGGTCATGTCAAAGTTTATACGAGGGGATACCTATGGAAAAAATATATATGATCCTTTACAGACTCGTTTAACACAATTAACCTATTTAAATTAAAATAATACTTTATTAATTATTTGAATAACTAATTATACTTTTGTTGCCGTCATAATTCTAGTAAATTATCTAAAAATCAAATTTCAAATAATTATAGCAAGGTATAAATGATCTTTTAAAAGTCTATGCTTAAATAATATAGATAAGTTAAATGGATCTGAGTTATACAGATCAATATGGTTAATTAAATAAGTTTAACAAGTTATTCTATGTAAGACACTAAATTAATTAATGGGTCAAAACTGTGTCATGCATGTTAGTAGGTAATGGGAAATATTGTTAACTAGTGTCCAATGGCATTGATTAAAGTGATATATATAAAATCTTTTCAAAAAAAAAAATGATATATAAAGAAAAAAAAAGTATAATTAATATGTCACTTTTTTTAAATTCAGTAAAAATAATATATTAAATATAAAAATTTTTCTAAAATGATAAATAAATAATTTTTAATTGATGTCTATAAGCACCAGCCAAGCGAATCCTTAGGTAATATATCCAAAATTATGAGCGCTAAAAAAGTAAAGTAAGACACAATCTAAATATGAAAGTAATATCTGCCACTCATCCAATTTATGTTAATTTATACATATCTTTCCTCTGAATTCAAGAATGACCAACCATTTTAAAGCCCTCTCCTCAATTCTCTCCACATTGCTCAAATATTTATAGGCTTCAACTACGTGACATGTTAGAGATGATGTTCTTGTCATGAAAATTAATGTTGAGAGAATATAGAGCCATTTAGGGAAGCCATGTACCGCACAAGAAAGGATCGTGTTAGTTTGATATTTACCTTGATAATGCTTATTATGTCTACAAATATGGTGGTGATAGTGAGAGGGAAAGTCACTAAAAACAAATGGTCATTTCTCAAATGCCAGATTGATTGCATGCCCATGTGTATGAAAGTAAAGAATGTCAAAAATTCTGATTGCAGAATTGCTTGCAAAAATGGCTGTGAACAGTTGAAAGGTAGAGGCGTAGTGCAAGCAAATGGCTGGCCTACACCTAGGGTTGTTCCTATCCCCAAACCTTAATTATAGTAATTCCTTTTATGTGTATTATATATTAAAATCTTTTGCTTTTCACTTTATATCTATCTTTGCAAAATCTACTGTGCATGCTTTCTTTTACAGTTTTACTTTTCTTTTTTTGGGACCATTGTATAGTGTAATTAAATTTGTAATTTCATGCACATAAACATTTGGTTCAATGATTATTGTATGTTCAACCTAAAGTTTAACCTAGTTGCTTCATGCAGACACTTTTAAAAGTCAAAAAATGATATCCAACAGGTTTAGGGTTCGATCCCACCATTTGCAACTCCTTTTATCTTAGGTTACGACCTCATTTCTAAAAAAATGGCTATTGTATGTTTTTTCTCTTCAAGGAGTTAAGTTCAAATCCTCCTATTTTTCAATATAAACAAAAAATGTAATGAGACTTGAAAATTATTAGTTTAATGTATGTGAGTGGCTCAATTTTTGTATTGTACTTTTCATATTATTGATGATTTTTTTTTTTTTATTTCAAGTTTCTCCCTCTTGAGCTTAGCTTTGATGGTAATGATGATTTACATTCTTTATTTCTTCTTTACCTTATATATGTGTCTATTTATTTACTAATGGTAAGAAAAAAATGTAATGAATTTTTTAAATCCCTTGTTTACACACGCTCCTCTCCCAAACATATGGTGGCCAAAACTTTGACTTTGTCTTGCTTAACCTTTAAAGACTTTTGCTCAACATCTTTTGAAGCTTTTCTTCTCTTTGATGGTGTAGACAATTTTTTCCGGGATAATTTAAGGTCTACATGAAATAATGGACCAAACTAAAATAAACTTTGAATTCAGATTAGTTTCACTTGGCTTATTCTAGAATCTTTTTATCTGGGCTTATTTATGCTTTTTTTTTTTTTTTTACTTGGGCTTATCCCATTTGTTTTGATTGTTTACTTTTCATTTGGGCTCATAAAATCCAAGTTTTAAGAGCCAACCAATGCTAAGGCCCCAATCTTTTGGGTCTAAAATTAGTTAGGCCCAAAAATATTAAGTCCAAAATCCACGATTTCTAAATTAATTTTAATTAATTAATTAATGAAATTTTAATTAAGTTAAAAAAATTAATTAAGAAAAATGAGAAAGAAAAAAAGACTGGGTAGGACGGCTGGTAGCTTGAATTACGCTGCCAGCGCCTACCCCTTCCTTTAAGACCCAGCCTAGCCACCCACTACCCCCCACGCCAACACCCTACCCAAGCCAAACCGTAGTCCGCTCTCACCCACTGGCCAGCTACCCCCACACTCACCTATATTAGCACATCCTAAACAATCATCTTCTACACGAAACCACCTTACCCTCCCTATCCTCGGGCAAAAAAAAAATCTCAAAAAACATGGGATTTATTGGGGATTTGACCTACAGGCTCTACAAAAAGAGCAGCAGCACAAGCAAACATGAGTTTTTTTCAATTAAAAAAATAAGAACAAACAATGAAAATAGTCCACACAGATCATCGTAGAAACCTATCCCATCCCATCCCATACTAACCACTAACCCACTATCAGACACAATAACAGCAATAGCAACACAACATCAACCAATAAAGAAAAAAAACAGCAATAAGAAACTCTTCGATTTTGGTTTTGGTGGGTTCATGGGATTCGTGGTGTTTATTTCCAAATCCGAATGGTGGGGTTGTTGTTAGAGGTGAAAGAAAGCTGTGTTGGGGTTTGGGAGCGGATCCAACGGCTGACGGAGAAGATTGAAAGGGTAAGAGCTTCGACATTTAGGCTTAGATTTATAAATCTTGGGGCGGATTTGGAGAAAACTAGTTGGATATTCGGGTAGAAGAGGTGACGAGGGTGGTTTTGCGCTAAGATCTGACTAGAAAAGAGCTTTGGCAATGACGGTGGTGGCGAGACGATGATGGTCCAGCCATCGATTTTTGGGCTGGTGTTTGAAGACTGGAGGGAGAAAAAAGGATTACGAGAGAGAGATAAAAGAAAAGAGAAAAATGAAAGGAGAGAAGAAAGTGGCCCTTTAATAGAGTAAAACAAAATTAAGGGGTCCGCGCGGGTCACCAGGAGGAGACCCGACCTAGGTGCTGTGACTCGCGGGCAAAAAGAAAAATAAGAAGATAAAAGAAAAAAAAAGGGAAAAAAAGAAAAAGGAAAAGGAAAAGAAGGAAAAATAAGGAAAAATAAGAAAAGGAAAGAAAAATAAAAGGATTTGCCGCATATTTGTGCGAGAAGCTCAACCCGACAATAAATTTCGCTTTCGAACTTTCGATTTTCTTTGGGCATGATTTTCATCTTTTAATTTAATTTTATGCTTATTTGTATATATATTTTTATAAGGAATAGTATGCAAATTGTGGGCGATTAAATTATTTTAAAAATGTTAAATATTAATAAATGTGGTAACTATTTTGATTTTTAAATAAAAATATTTTGGAAAAATTAAGATACTTTGAGGGTTCCTGCCTAGATGTTGGAGGAATCCAAATATTTTCATAGAAAAATAATTTGTTAATTTCTAGGATTATGATGAGAATTTTCAACTGTGAAGATCTTTTCCAAATTCCGCCTAAATGTTATGGAATTTGGGAAAGCTCTCGCACCGAGAGTTCTTATCATACTCTTAAGTAAATAAAAATTATTTTTTAAAACTAAGTTAACTCGTTATTTGCATTATTTTATTTGTATGCTTATTTATCTTTCTTTGGTTATTACATTAATACTACTTGTTTATTGCACAACATATTACAGAATAAAGATCACAATTTTAAAAGGATTTTGTGAAATAAAATAAGATACTGTCTTAATTTGAAATAATTTTTGGTGCCTTGCCAAGATGTTAGAGGGTTTCCGAGCTTACAAAGGAATGTTGTCCTGAGTTACAAGAATATTATGAAAATTCAAAAGTGAAGGAAGTCTTCTCAAATTTCGCCTAGACGTTGGGGAATTTGGAGAAAATTTTCGACGTCGAACATTTTTATTTTATTCCTAAATAAAATGATTCTTTTAGAAAATACAAAAATTTGCAATAAAGGGAATTATGAGGATTATTCTTAATTTTCGAAATTGAGACCATTTTTTTAAGACCAAAGACAATACATGATTATATGGTACCATTTTTTAAAACGGACATCGTGGGGGTGATAATACATTCCCTACACGTAACCATACTCCCGGACCCAAACTTTTGTTTTTCGCAGACCGAAAAAGGACAAATTTTCCTAGGTGGCCAATCACACCTAAACAAAAAAGATTGGTGGCTACTCCTTGTATTTTTAAAATCGTGTAGCGGTTGAAAAACCATTATGATAGCTTGGCGACTCCACTGGAGACATTTGAGAGTCTAGCCACTTTTTATCGCGTGTTATCCTAAACCTTGATTTAATGGTCTTAATTGATATTTAACTTCAAATCCCATTTTTAAAATAAAAAGAGGGAAGGATTTTTCAAAAAATTAAATGAGTTTGTTCGTATTCATGTTTATTTGTGTCATTCTTTTATTCACTATAGTTATGTCTTTTCCTCTCTAGTTTTCATTTTTAGTGAATTATGGAGCATTTATTATAGGTTTACAAAATAAATAGTCGAAAGTTTGTTCTTTCCCACACACTTTACAAGCGTATTTGCATACCATGAGCTCTATACCTGGGCTTTGTCCTTTTTTAGGAGGGAGTAAAGTATCTACGCCTTCGTGATGATTATCCGTATGGGCTAGCGAAATACTCCCACTCAGGTTGAAACCTTTCCGTTTGAAGACTATAATAGGTGAGGATCGAAGTGCCTTACTAGTCCATGTGGACGACGATAAGGAACAATTTGAAAAGCTTTAGATCTTTAAAAATCCAAACCCAGCATATAGAGAAAACCTAAGAAGCCAGCCTTAGGTAGAGCCACACCTATTTTTCTAGGGACCACCTGAAAATTGGGTACATGAGGGAACCGTCTTACCTCTTTGCTCTTCATTTTATGATCAGATTCAAACGTAGAGTGAGTAATGTTGATCAGTACCTGAGTGCCCATGACAAAATGGACCCACTACAATGCCCATGATTTTATTAGACTCATTTTTTTAAGAATTTGTTTTTTAGAAAAAGTAGATTTTTAATTCAAGCTCTTGTGAGGCAAATTTTGTTCTGAAATAAAAAATTTTGTAATAAAAATCCCCTTATTTTTTATCTTTGTACAGTAAGCTCATACTAACTTGTTTTCTATTCTTTTTTTACATGCATCACCCTAACATCATGCTGCACCCATACATGCATTCGTTCATAAGCATATATTTAGGGATAAATAGGATTTCATTTGGCTTTAAGAGCATTCTAAGGAAAGTTCATTTTCAAAACAAAGGTACAAGATTCGAAAGCCATGGAAAACGAACAAGCATCAAGAATAGAAAGACTAGAGAGAGCACATAAGAAAGTACAAGAACAATAATCTAGGTCCCAGCAGGAAGTACAAGCACATATAGCAAAATCCCAAGAAGAGTCACGAGAGCAAATGGCCAAGATGATGGAAATGATGATGAGCTTGAGTCAAGTAAAGCGGTTTGTTGAAGGGTCTGTCGCAACCTAAAAATAATGAGTCTCATCGCAAGATTTTATTATTCATTAAGCGTGACATTAAAAAACCCGAGGAAAAGTCTACTTAATTTCTCTAGAAAAATGAAGGTTTTGAAAATGACCTTGAAAAAGACATGGAGTCGCAAATATTTTTTAGCTAGGTGTGATCGGCCACCTATTAAAACTGGTTTTATAAAATATTTTAAAAATTAATTAAAACATTTTTAAAACCAATTTCAAGTCTGCGTTTAAAACCAGAGAAATCAAAGAAACGGGTTCGGGACTCGATTACGTATAGGGAAGGATTAGCACCCCCAAAACGCCCGTATAAAACGATAGCTTATTAATCGTGTTTTATCTCAAATCTCGGTGTAAAGTTGGTTTTAATTTTAGTATTTCAAGTTAACTCCCAATTTAAAGAAAAAAAAATAATTCCATTTTTTAATTAAAAATGATTCGGAATTTATAAATTCAAAATTTTCCTATATTCCCCAACAAACGTGGAAAAATATAGAAAATTTTATTAGTTTTGGAAAACTTTCCGAATCATTCTCTTTTTAAAGAAGATATTCCGTTATTAATAATAATTGATGACATCCTCCCCAGCAAACCCGACAGAGAACTCATGAATTATTTTAACTCGGGAATATCTTTATTTTATTGAAAATCACTATCCTTTTTTGAAAACATTTAAAAGAAATGAATATGTATATGCATGACATAAATAAAATGATATAGTAAAATCTAAATAATATAATGCAACCTAAATGATATGACATAATTTGAATGCCTTAGCATATTCTAAATGAAATAAAATATCCTAAGTTATATGACATATTCTAAATGAAATGAAATGACCTAGGTAACATAATATATGCTATATGAAATGTAATATCCTAAGTCATATGGTATATTCTAAATGAAATGTAATATCCTAAGTGACATAATATATCCTAAATGAAATGAAGTGACCTAGGTAATATAATATATTCTACATGAAATGAAATGACCTAAGTAACATAATATATTCTATATGAAATGAAATGACCTAAGTAACATACATATTCTATATGAAATGGAATGATTTAAATGACATAACAAATATGAATGATATGGCATATAATTTAAATGACATGGAATATAAAATAATGCTATCATATAATATGCATGAAAATAAAAATGAAAATAATAATGCATGAACATAGTATATGCTAAATAATATAACAAAAATATTAATTAAATAAATAACATAGGATATCATGAAATATTCCAAATCATATAATAAACAATATGACATAACTCAAAATCATAACAATATCATAAGAATTATCATAGCAAAAAATCACATATTATATAAAATGCAAGAATATGGAAAATGCAATGCATGAAAATGTATTTTCTCCTTTAATTGAGGAAATCCGTATATCTGAAAAGATATCCGGCTACCTTAGGAAAATATGTCAAATTAAATATTCTAAAACCAAAATACTTTGTGATTGTTTGAAAACAATTTTGAAAAGCTTAGATTAAAAATAAAAACTGGACTAAACCCTTTTTAAATGGCTCTAATTTCCTAAGTTTAAAATCCCGGACTTGACCACCCTGAACCCGAGAGTTAAAAAATCATTTTTAGAGTTTAAAAAAGCTTAGAAACTACCCTAATTCAGTAGCTAACCTTTCTAATCAGCGCTCTCTAAGTAATTAACCAAAACAGAAAAATGATTTTTCTTTAAATTCAATTCTGACTCCACTGTCCAGTTTTAAGCCACGATTTTACCCTATTTTTAAAAATTCAAAAAAAATCTAAAACAAATACTGAAGACTCAGGACATGTAAAAATATACAGGAAAAAACCGGCTTAATTTTTTTATTAAAGATGAACTCCCAGAAAAATCGGAAAAGTATGAGTACTGAGTGAAAAAACTGTTTTGCCAAAATACATTTTTGCCTTTGATAAAATCATTTAAAAATCAAAGTAAAAATATTGAAGACTCACAAAATGATTCACAAACAGTAGCTAGGACTTTTTAAAAGTTAGATAAAAATTGGCTAAGTAAAAAAGAATCACAAAGGTAGAATAATCAATTTGACAAACTTTAATTTTCCACAAGTGTGCTCAAGAGAGCATGACTTTGAACCATTAATTGGCCTAAGTCATTAGTCAAGTGGCATGAACATGAAATGCATGAAAAAATACAGCAAACATAGTGCATGAAATGCATGATTTTAAACCTAAACCTAAATGTCATGAAAAAATGCATGGCATTCATATAGTGACCTAGACCTAAATGAACTTGCATGGCATTTAATGCGACCTAGACCTAAAATGCATGAACATGCATAGTAAATAAACCAAACCTAATAACTAAAATATGCATGGCATTTTCACAAACACAAAGCATGCTTAAACCAAAAACTCAACCAAATATCATGCAAATGCTAACCTATCAACTAACATGGCAAGAATGCACATACAATGCAAAAATTCAAGGAGTGGCTGAATGGCCTATGTAACTAGCATGGCATTTTTACAAACACTTTGTATACTAACATGCAAAACTAAATCAAATGTCATGCAAATGCAAAACCTACCAACTAACATGGCAAAAATGCAACACATAATGCAAAACACATGGAGTAGCCGAATGGCCTCGAGCTCCAACAAGCATGGCATTTTCACAAACACTTGATATACTAACATGCTCAACTAAAATATAACACTCAAAACATGCAAACACAAAGTAGAAATACTAAAACCAAACAAGCATTTTCACAAACACTTGATATACTAACATGCTCAACTAAAATATAAAACTCAAATCATGCAAACACCACACAAGCATTTTCACAAAACACTTGGTATACTAAATCTAAAACATCAACAAATTTAAACATTATGAAAACAGAAAATTACAAATGCAAGAACATGATATTTAAATCATAAATGGCAACAAACAAAGCAACCAAATTAAAATATGACTCAAGTATGAAGTAGAAATACACTTAAAACATCAAGATTAAAGAAAATAACAATAATAACATGATAAAATAAACAAAACAGCAACTTTAATGAGAATGTAGGCCATTCGACCATGGTGAGAAAATGTAAAAAAAAAAATTGTAAATATATGTTTAAGAAAGAGATGAAGAAAGAACTTAAGAAGAACAATAAAAAATCATTTATTTAAAAAAGTAAACTCACCAAATAGTAATCAAAATAGCAAAAACAAGAATGGAAAATCAAGAAAGTACAAGAGTTGGTGCTCAAGAGCAACCTCAAGAAGCTATATTTCAAGCTTTATCTCTTCAAACTTTCCTTTCCTTTCTTTTCTAAACTTTTTCTTTTTGCTTTCAACCAAGGATAGAAAAACTAAGAAAAACTAAGAGAAATATCAAAGAATGAAGTCCCCAAATGAAAATTCTGAACCCCCCTCATAAGTGCTGGCCGAATGCCCCTCTCTCTCCTCAAGGATGTTGTCATTTTTTTAACCAATTTTCCATCAAATGGCTAATAATTCAAGGTGAAAAAATCATGAAATTATCACCCTTAGATTAGCATATCAGCTGTCCCAAATTACAACTGTTCAAGAATAATGTTGACACTCTCTCTTGGCCTATGTGGCTTAATCACCATGACTTGATCAAAGAGGATAACTAACTCTTAATTCTTGGCCATTTGATTGAAAAATCAGAAGCTTCCTCCTTTCTTTGGGCCTTGGCAGGCCACCACTTCTCTTTTCCAGCCCAAGTCTAACTTTTTGAAAGGCCCAAAGAAGCCTTTTTAGGTTGCTTGGGTGAAATGACTGTTTTGCCCCCCTAATGCAAATAAATGGCAAACGGACTCCAAATTCAGATTTTATTTTTTTAATACTTCCAAAATAATAAAATATTGAGTTCTGGAAGTTTTCAAAATTTTTCGAGTCCGTTTGCTATTTATTTGGATTTTTTCTTCCAAAAATGCCCTTTCATGCCCCCATATTTTACCATTTTTTAGACGAGCTCCAAATCAAGATTTTTCTTCACCAATCTCTTCCAAATAATTTAAAAGTGTGATCTGGAATTTTTCATAATTTTTGGAGCTCATTTGGTATTTTTTCGGGATTTATCGGCTTGAATTACTGCATAGGAGCTCGGGATTTGGCCATTTTGCAAACGAACTCCGAATCAAGATTTTATTTCACCAATCTCTTCCAAATAATTTAAAAATGAGATTTGAAAATTTTCAGAATTTTTCGAGTCCATTTGCTATTTTTCCGGGATTTATCTTCTTGAATTATTGCATAAGATGCCCAGGATTTGGCCATTTTGCAAACGAACTCCGAATCAAGATTTTCTTTAGCCAATCTCTTCCAAATAATTTAAAAATGATATTTACAAAATTTCAGAAGATTTGGAGCTCATTTTCTATTTTTTCGAGATTTTCCTTCTTGAATTACTACATGAGAAGCCCTGGATTTGGCCATTTTGCAAACGAACTCCGAATCAAGATTTTCTTTCGCCAATCTCTTCTAAATGATTTAAGAATGATATTTGTAAATTTTCAGAATTTTCAAAGTCCATTTGCTATTTTTCCCAAATTTTCCAATTTTGCCCTTTTGCCTTCGAAACTCGATTTTGCTCAAAACAAATCCGATTTTCAGATTTTCTTCAAGCTGAGCCTTGGGCTATCCTTTTTAATCATTTCTCATCCATTTGGGGCTTTGTTCTTACCAAGTCGGGCCATCTCTGTGATTCTTCCCAATTTCACCGAAATCTACCAAAAACCCTAATTCTCGATTTTCTCCCGGATTGACTTTTCTTTCAGTTTTTCTTTCAAGTGGCTTCTCCATTACCCGTAGTCAGTGCTTATATTTCATTTGGAACCTTCAATTTCGACCAATTCGATCGTTTAAGCACTTTTCCCCAAATTTCTCGGATTAGGGTTTTCTTTCTATTGAATCTCCAAATCCCAACTTCCGAACTCCATATCTTTCAATGTAGACCTCAGATTATCAAAATTCTTTCTAAATTTTTCAATTGAACTTAAAATCTTGATTTTGAAAGTGGGTTGACTATTTCAGTAGTTGACTTTTTGAGGTTGACTTTTTTTAGGTTGACTTTTTTTGGAGTTGACTTTTTTTCAAGTTTGACTTTTTATGCTCGTCCCCTTAAACTAAGTCTCGGAGTACCACCTGCAGGATGAAAAAGGTCTTTTTACATTCTGAAACCTCAATTTAGGAAGAAAACATACCTGTTTTAGTGGTCCGGACAAAATTAAGTGTCTACAGCTGCCCCTCTTTGGCTATTGCTGAGAATCAGGAATCAGGCAAAGATAAACAAACACTAGTTTTGTACAGTCTATGAAATCACATGTGAAATAAAAGGAAAGGGGTTTCTTTTTCATTCTTTTATCATTTTTCATTCATTTTTTTTTTTGAAAAAGCGATAAATTGAAGATTTGTCCTTAAATTGAATTCCCTGACTAATCAAGGCTCAACCCGTCTTAAGGAAACGGATTCGATTTTCAAAAGAAAAATTATGCCCGAAGATCTTAAAAATGGTGTCCGAAGATCTTAAAAAAGCTGGTGCCCAAAGGTCTTTAAAATTAGTGCCCGAAGGTTTTTAAAATTGGTGCTCGAAGGTCTTAAAAAACTGATGCCCGAAGGTCTTTAAAATGGTACCCGGAGGTCTTTAAAACTGGTGCCCGAAGGTCTTTAAAACTTGTGCCTGAAGGTCTTTAAAACTGGTGCCCGAAGGTCTTAAAAAACTGGTGTCCGGAGGTCTTTAAAACTTGTGCCCGAAAGTCTTTAAAATGGTGCACGAAGGTCTTTAAAATGGTGCCCAGAGGTCTTTAAAACTGGTTCCCGAAGGTCTTTAAAACTGGTGCCCGAAGGTCTTTAAAACTGGTGCCTCTAGGTCTTTAAAATGGTGCCCGGAGGTCTTTAAAATTGGTGCCCGAAGGTCTTTAAAACTGGTGCCCGAAGGTCTTTAAAATTGGTGCCCGAAGGTAACTTGATGACGGTGTCAAGGTTCAACCCGTCTAATAAACAAAATGAGTTCGATTTAAAATAGAAAGAAATACCTTGATGGCGGTCTCGGAGTCCGAATCTTTTGAGAATCAAAACAAATTCTGTTTGAGGAAGTCCAAGTTTCCCTGATTTTTGCACTGTTAGCTAAATGCAATTATGAGAATGTCATGCTTTTAAATGCTTGTATGTTTCCTAAAATAAATGCAATCAAATGATTGTGCCATAATTTCTAATCCATGGTTTTTTTAGGTTCATAGATTATATGACTTCAGGACAGAGTCTTCAATTGTTCATTAATGACCCACTTAAGGAATTCTTCACTCAAGATATCTTGTCAAACAGTCCTAGTTTTTGTCTTTCGTTGAAGTTCACAGATTTTCTGACTTCATGATGGAGTTTCCACCACGTTCACTGCTTTCTTTTCTTGGTGAACTTTCCAAATCTTTTCCAAGATTTAAATCTATTCCTTAGTAATACTTTGAAATCCTTTTATTTAATGATCTTTATTACTAATCATCATTCAATTTAATAACAACCGTAATGCATTTCAAAAGTATATGAAAAAGAATATGAATTTATTGCAAGAAATGTTTTATAATAATAGTAAACATAAATATCAAGGATATAAGAAACAAATGTAAGGTTATAGGCTGTAGATGCCCCGGATGCGGAATATCTTGGATCCCTCCTTTTTCAAACCATCTGAAATTTCTCTTGAATGAGCAATTCACTTGGGTAACCTCTTAGCTTCTGTAGTTACATCAGACTGCGTTGTTCCCCTTTTCTCTGATTGTCAGATACTTTCTCCCCCTTTACACGGAGCATTGATTCAAACTTTGATTAGTACTTGAGTCGCCTTTTGCAGGTTTTCAACTCAAGTGTCCTCTATTCGGTATTAAGTCGCCCTTTGCGAGTTTTCGGCTTAAACCTCTCCTTTTACATTCTTTTTTCATTTCCATTCTTTTTTTTTTGTTGTATTGTACCATGCATCTGAGAATTCTAAATATTTCCAAGGTAAAAATATCAATTCAAAAGATAGGATGAATTCTGAGAAGAACCTTTCAAATTAAATATCCATGCTTGATCAAAATGGGCTTTTAAAGCAAGTAATGTAGGCCAAGGTTTTGGTTTAGAAAGAAAGGATAAAATAAGTCCAAAATGTGTTTAAAGGTGATTGGATCAAGGATCATTTCTTGAGGAGAATTTGTTCTTGAAACATTTGTCCCTTTATTGGACTTTCTTTTCTCTTTTTTTTTTTTTTTTTTGCTTTGTTGGCTTTCATTTGCCACATTTTCCAATGGCTTTCTTTTTGCCATGATTTTTGATTATCTTTCCTCGCATTTGCCCTTCAGTGTAGAGGGTGATCCTTGATCAAGGTTTAAAGAAATAAATAATTCCTAAGGCTTAAAAGGGGTGACTAAGGATAATTTCTTCTTAGTGGAAAGAATATGAAAGATGGCCATTCATCATATCAAGCAATACTACTCTCTTTGAAAAGCAATTCTCAGGGGAAATAGATATATAGAATTTCTATTTTTACACTTGGAATAATTCGAATTTCCATGTGCACAACATCACACTTTTTTTTTAAGCATAATACTTCTTCAGTTCATCAGCATTCACGGGATGTCTAAAATCATCTCCATCCATTCTAGTTAAAATCAATGCTCCTCCAGAAAAAGCTCTTTTTACCACATAGGGTCCTTCCCAATTCGGAGCCCATTTTCCTCTCGAGTCCTTCACTATAGGGAGAATTTTTCTCAATACCAACTCCCCCTCTCGTAACTGTCTAGGATGAACCTTCTTGTTGTGGGCTCGAATCATCCTTTTCTGATACAACTGCCCATGACAAATTGCTTTCAATCTTTTCTCCTCGATGAGATTCAACTGTTCATAACGAGCTCTAACCCATTCTGCTTTCTCTAGGCCAACTTCCATCAAAACCCGAATTGAAGGGATCTCAAATTCAATAGGTAGCACTGCTTCCATCCCGTATACCAAAGAAAATGGTGTTGCCCCTGTAGATGTGCGGACCGAAGTACGATATGCATGAAGAGCAAACGGCAAGATATCATGCCAATCCTTGTACACATTGGTCATCTTCTCGACAATCTTCTTGATGTTCTTGTTAGCTGCTTCTACTGCGCCATTCATCTTCGGACGATACGGTACCGAATTATGATGTGTGATCTTGAATTGAGTACACACTTCTCTCATCATCTTATTGTTCAAATTGAGAGCATTATCCGAAATAATTCTTGTTGGCAACCCGTAACGGCATATGATTTCTTTCTTGACGAATCTGCATACCACCGACTTTGTTACATTCGCATAGGAAGCAGCTTCTACCCACTTTGTGAAATAATCTATGGCCACCAAGATGAAAAGATGTCCATTTGAAGCTTTCGGGGTAATAGGCCCGATCATGTCCATTCCCCACATTGAAAAAGGCCATGGTGCAGTCATGACATGTAATGGTGATGGTGACACATGAATCTTATCTGCATAGATCTGGCATTTATGGCACTTCCGGGAATAATTTATACAATCTCCTTCCATCGTCAGCCAATAGTACCATGCCCTCATAATCTGCTTAGCCAACATGTGACCATTAGCATGAGTGCCACATATCCCTTCATGGACCTCTTCTATGATTCTTCGAGCTTCGACAGACCCGACACATCTCAATAGGACTTGATCTTTCCCTTTCTTGTAGAGAATCTTGCCATCTAGAACAAAACCCATTGCTAACCTTCTCAAAGTCCTCTTGTCATTCTCTGTTGCTTGTTCTAGATACTGTTGACTCTTGATGTACTGCAAGATGTCATTATACCAAGGGAGACCATCTGCTTCTTCTTCGATACTCAAACAGTGGGCAGGAGACCCATATATGCTCATCTTGATCGGCACAAATTTCGCCCCTTCGTTCACTTTAAACATTGATGACAAAGTAGCCAGAGCATCTGCCATCCGGTTTTCTTCTCGAGGAAAGTAATTGAAATTCACTTCTTCAAACTCCTCTAATAAACTCAGTATGAGTTCTCGGTATCGGATTAGCTTTGTATCCCGGGTTTCCCATTCTCCTCGTAGCTAGTAAATCACTAGGGCTAAGTCTCTGAAAACTTCCAATACTTTGATATTTCTGTCTACTGTAGCACGAAGGCCCATAGTACATGCTTCATACTGGGCAGTATTGTTTGTACAATCAAAATCCAATCTAGCAGTGAAAGGATAATAATCTTCTTCTGGAGATATAAGCACTGCACCGATTCCATGCCCCATGGCGTTAGATGCGCCATCAAAATACATTTTCCATATTTTCTTCTTCAGGGGAATATCATCTGCTTGCGACACATACATCAAATCCTCATCTGGGAAAACAAAGTTGAACGGCTCATAATCTTCCACTGCCCGACTTGCTAAGAATTCAGCCACTGCACTGCCCTTGATAGCTTTTTGACTTACATATACAATGTCGTATTCTGACAATAAAACCTGCCATCTTGCCGTCCTCCCTGACAAAGAAGGTGCATCCAACATGTATTTGACTGGATCTAGTTTAGCAATCAACCACGTTGTGTGATACAACATATACTGTCTGAATCTTCGAGCAGTCCAAGCTAAGGCGCAACACAACTTCTCTACCGACGAATATTTCAACTCATAATTTGTGAACTTCTTGCTGAGGTAGTAAACTGCCTGTTCTTTCTTTCCAGTCTCATCAAGCTCCCCCAAAACACAACCCATGAATCTTTCAAATACTCATAAATACAGTATCATTGGTTTATCCGGAATAGGTGGCATTAATACTAGTGGGTTAGATAGATAATGTTTAACGTTTTCAAATGCAATCTCACAACCTTCATCCCATTCTCCTGGATCACGTTTTCGAAGTAACTTAAATATTGGATCACAATTATCGGTTAACTGTGAAATAAACCAAGCAATGTAATTCAATCTCCCCAGAAAGCCTCTTACTTCTTTTTGAGTACGAGGTAGTGGCAGATTCTGAATAGCCTTCACTTTATCTGGGTCAATCTCAATTCCTCTTTTGCTGACAACAACTTCCCCGAGGTGACTCCAAAAGTGCATTTTGCCGGATTTAGCTTGAGTCTAAACTTCCTTAGTCGTTCAAAGAGATTCTTAAGATTCGCAATATGCTCATCTTCTCCTTGTGACTTAGCGATCATATCATCAACGTAGACCTCAATTCCCTTATGCATCATATCATGAAACAAGGTCACCAGGGCTCTTTGGTATGTTGCCCCAGCATTCTTCAACCCAAATGGCATTACCTTATAGCAGAAGGTTCCCCACATTGTAACAAATGTGGTTTTCTCTATGTCTTCTGGTGCCATCTTGATCTGATTGTATCCTGAGAATCCATCCAAGAAAGAAAATAAAGAACTCTTCGTTGTATTATCCACTAGAGTATCAATATGGGGCAAAGGGAAATTATCTTTAGGGCTGGCCTTGTTCAAATCTCGGTAATCAATGCAGATCCGCACCTTGCCATCCTTCTTTGGTACTGGAACAATATTTGCCACCCATTCTGGATATTTTGCCACCTCTAGGAATCCAGCATCAAATTGCTTCTTCACCTCCTATTTTATCTTTAACAGCATGTCTGGCCTCATTCTTCTCAACTTTTGCTGAATTGGTTTGCATTCTGCCCTTAAAGGGAGCTTATGAACCACAATATCCGGATCCAACCCTGGTATATCTTGGTAAGACCATGCAAATACATCTACATACTCCTGGAGCAAAGCTATCAATTCACCTTTTATTGATGATGACAATGATGTCCCAATTTTAACTTCCTTTATTTCTTCACCATTTCCCAGATTTATAGTTTCCAATAATTCCTTATGAGAAAGTACTTGTTTCTCCTCTTGTTCTATTTTCCTTAATAGATCCAGAGGTAGACCATAATTCTCAGTATCTTCATTAGCCTCAAAATACCCGTGCCAATGGGTCTTTCAAAATCAATTTCAGAATTACTGATAGGAGGGTCCTCATATTCCGCATCCGCACACCTGTAAATAGGTGGAGAAGAAACAATATAGGAAAAATATATAATGAAAACAAAATAAATAACAAAAATGAAAGAATATTGACACATCAATATGGATAATGCATTGTGCTTGTTATTTATTGAATGAAAATGTTTAAAAAGCCCATTACAGAAAAAAAAAAAAAAACTCTTAATATCTCTGAGTAAATATAATTAAGATTGCTTTTTAAAAGTATTACTTTGGAATAGACTTAAAAACTATGGGCAACTCAGTCGCACTCTTGTTGGTTAGTCTATATCCTGGCGGACAAGGTTGCACCATCCAGCTAGCATTCTCTCTTTCAATTCTGTCTTCCTCAGTCGTGCAAATCTCCACATCATACATCTGCTCATCCCTATTCACCTGGAATCTCTCGAAGGCTTGCTCTATCATTACGAGCACATCATCAGAATTATTTTCTCCGAACAGAGAACCGGCTGAGCGGAAGCTGTGAAGGATAGGTGGGAATGTCATAGGCTCCCACTCAATATCCATACCCGTAAGACGGGCCATCCTCCTTTGTCGGTTCTTTTCAACTTGTCTCCTTTTCTCATGG
Source organism: Fremontodendron californicum (assembly GCA_030761205.1). Taxonomy (NCBI): domain Eukaryota; kingdom Viridiplantae; phylum Streptophyta; class Magnoliopsida; order Malvales; family Malvaceae; genus Fremontodendron; species Fremontodendron californicum. The sequence continues at coordinate 12,014,005 of JAULJL010000037.1, forward strand.
CCCTTCGAAAGATATCCTAGGCCAAAACGGTCTTTCTTTCCTTTTACTTCCATTGCTCGAGCCATCCCCTGAAGATATTTCTCGAGACCTTTTTCAGCCCTGCAGCCTTTTCTCACGGTAGTTCTTATCCCCAACCTTGTGTTCTTGGACAGCCTCAGTTTCGGAATTTTCCGTCCTTCAGCAACGAAAATTGCATTTACGAATTCCAAATACCGAAAAGAACACTCTATGGCCTCTTTATTGGGCTCCACATAAGGAGATTCAGTAGATGCGGAGGCTATTATGTCTTTCTCTCCTGATACTGTGATCAACCGGCCCTCCATCACAAATTTTAGTTTTTGGTGAAGAGAGGAGGGTACAGCCCCAGCTGAATGTATCCACGGCCTTCCCAACAAGAAGTTATAAGATGGATTAATATCCATGACCTGGAAATTCACAGTATAAATGCACGGGCCTATCTCCAGAGGAACTTCAATGGTTCCCATAACCTCTCTCCTTGTTCCATCAAAAGCTCTGACCACCGTGCAACTTGGTATCATATAGGATATATCCACTAGCAATTTGGATAAGGTTGTTAAAGGCATCACATTTAGTGAAGAACCATTATCCAAAAGAACCCTCGATAATATATGCCCCTTACAAGTGGTAGTTATATAGAGAGCTTTCGTTGATCCAATACCGTTGGGTGGTATCTCCTCATAGCTGAAAAATATGTAGTCATCTGCTGCGATGTTTCCCACCAACCTATCCAGCTTTTCCACTGATATATTATTAGCCACATATGCCTGATTCAATACTTTTAACAGGGCATTTCTGTGTGGTTATGAATTCAAAAGTAAGGATAAAATTGAGATCCTAGCTGGTTGACGTTGCAGTTGTTTAACCACGCTATACTCACTATGCTTTATAAATTTCAAGAACTCACAGGCTTCCTTCTCACATACTGGTTCTTTTATTCTGTTAACCGGGGCTGATCCCCTCTCTATTTTTTTTGGCAAATCCACCTCAATATGGATTGGCTCGACTACCTTCTTCCCTTTATCTGTTCCTCTTTCTTTCCCTGCTAATCCCTGTTCAGCGGCCTCCGGAGCATAACACCTCCCGCTTCAGGTTAAATGCCCCACACCTGTAATATCCTGCTAGCTTGAAGACCCAGGCATAACCATGCTGCAGTCATATTTCCATGGTGTAGCCTTGTTTTCCTTGTATGGAAAGGAAACAGGTAGATCAATGATTAATTTGGGCGCATTTTCTTCAATGACTGGCATAACTTTTTCCTCCGGTTCATCATAATAGATGATCAGGGGTCTTCCTATCCCATAGCCACCTGCATTTTCAATGACTTCTATTTTCTCCTCTATCTCCTCCTAGAATTGGGCTTCCCCACTATCCATCATTCTTTGGACTTTAACCCAGAAGTCCCCGCAGTTCTGTATGTCATGGCCTCCACCCTTATGGAACGGGCACCAATTATGCACCCTTTCTACAACCATTTTCACACTGTCTGTATCTTCCACCAATCCTGCCTTGACCATTTCATCCCATACTGTCAGCATTGGAGTCTTAACCTCCCCAATATCCCTTTTTAGTCTTCTGCCCTCTCCGGTCAATATTGCATTTACCTGACTCCCAGCATGATTGGGCAATGGGTTTCCAGCTACGTTCGGCCCATTTTTGGATCCAAACTTCACAACCCCAGCATTGATCAAGCTTTAGACTTTCTTTTTGAAGGCCAGGTAATCTTCAATTGAATGTCCTTGGATTCCCGTATGGTATGCACAGTTAGTGTTTGCATTTTACCATCTTGGATATGGAGGTGTCAAAGGTTTTAGGTACACGGGTGCAACAAGTTGACCCTGCAATAGTTTTGGATATAGCTCACCGTAGGTGGTAGGAATCGGATCAAATTGGGCTTTTGATCGTACCTTGGTGAACGTTGGTCATTACACGCAGGAGCCTGAGTGTTTGGGACAGTATTTCTAGGAATGGTGATTTGAGGGGATATGCCAGTTGGGAATGGCTGTTGTGGTATATTGGTATAGGGGAACGGGTTTTGGGTAAGGTGTTTGACATTGGGGTAGTAAGGATTATATCGCAGGTATGGTGTGTAAGGTGTCGGAGGAGCATAATGTGTGGTAGGAGTATAGGGACTTGGTGGTGTATATGGCGTAGGAGGTGTATAAGGGTATTGGTTGAAGCTTACTGCATGGGTTTCCTCCTTCTTTTTTGCAGGAAAAGCTCTCTTTGGGGTAGCAGACTCACCCCTTCCATCTTTCCATTCTTAATAGCTAACTCAATCATTTCCACAGATATTACCATATTTGCAAAATCCTTGGTAGCGCTTCCCACCAATTTGTCATAATAGGGTGCTTTCAATGTGTTGATGAAGAGAACCGTGGTTTCTTTGTTGGTTAAAGGGGGTTGCACTTGTGTGGCCAGATTCTTCCACCTCTGCGAATACTCTTTGAAAGTCTCATTGGACCTCTTCTCCATATTCTATAATGACAGCCTATCCGGTACCATGTCGGAAACATGCTTACAATATTCCATAAAAGCCCTGGCCAAATCTGTCCATGAACGAATTTTGGTACGACTCAATTGATTGTACCATCGAGTAGTTGACCCTGTTAAGCTGTCTTGGAATTAATGGATAAGCAATTTCTCATTATCTTCATGCCCTGTCATCCTTCTACAGTACATGGTCAGATAAGCTGATGGGTTGGTGGTCCCATTATACTTTTCAAAGTCTGGTACTTTGAACTTCGGTGGAATCACTAGATCATGTACCAAGCTCATCTCTTTGGCATCTAGACTACCAAATAACTCTATTCCTTCCACGCAACTGATATTTTTTTGAGATTCAGCGGTTTCGACCCTCTTCAACTCAACCATTTTGGCCCTTTCCTTTTCTGCCATTTCCTCGAAGTCTGGAACCTCAACCTCAATTGGATCAACTCCGATGTTACCCCTTTTTGGACCGAAACTCTGTGCTTCGGCCGCTGGCTGGATGTAAATGTAGGAAGCTGCCCCAGTTGGGATTTCATTTCCCACAGGTTGGGATGTTTGGCCATTTCTCTGTACTACTTCTGGTCGATCCTCCTGATTCACTACCCCCATTCTAGTAACTGAATTCTCTCCTGGCCACTTCTGCTTCATCATAGTGCTCATCATCTCCATAAGCTTTGTCATCTGTTCTCGTGTCTCCTCTTGAGACTTAGTTAACTGTTCCTGCAGTTCTTTCTGGATTCTTTCAATTCTTTCAATTCTGTCAAGCTAATCATTTTCCATGGCTCTTGTTCGAGATCGAGTATTGTAAGGGTGTTGGAAGTCTGGTTCTTTCTGAGTGCGACCAATTGTACCTTTAGTTTTAAAAACCTTGGATTAGAAATTATTGACACATTTCTTATTTTTATTTTATAAAAAATGAATAGATGAATGAATGAATGTTAGTGAATGCTTAACTAAATAAATGACTAAGTGTATGAACTTAGATGACTAATTATAAAGAATAAATGAATGAACAAATAAATAAATGACTAAGTGTATGAACAATTTATAAAGAATAAATGAATGAATGATTATGAATATAAATGAATGAACAAATAAAATATATAAAAGAAAAAACTAGTGAATGATGAATGTATTTAAAGTATTGGCCCTGGGATAATTCCAACCAAACGGTCTTTCATTGATTTCCTGGAACTAAATACATCAAAGAAAATATCCCTGTTTTCGACAACATGATAATCTATCTCTCCTAAAAACTATTACAAGATACTGGTCCTATAATAACTCCCTCGGATCCTGGACCTTCTTCACTATCCTCTTTTAACTGCCTTGCTCTTCCATCTGATCCCTACTTGTTCGCGACCCTTTGACATGTCAGCAGAAGCATCGCCGTGTAAGTTTTCCCTAGCTTGTTTCTCAAGTTGATTTGCTCGGGCTTCCTCGTGTTTTGCTTTTTCTGCCCAATATTTCTTCTTCATCTTGAGGTTTCTGACTTCTTGTTCCCATTCCCCGAAAGTCTTAAGAGTCCCCTCAAATTTGAGCTCGAAATGGTATCTCTTGTTCTCCAAGTGTAGTTCTTGAAGATCACTTTGAACAGTATCCCGCTCTCTCTTGATCTTTTCCTTTTCTTTTTCTCGGGCTACCTCCCTATCTTTCATGTCCTCAAGCTCTTCTTGCAGTCGGGCAATCTCGTTGTTCATCCGGGCCTTCTCTTTTTCAAATTCCGCCCTTGCGATTTCTAATTCTGATGGCGCTTCCTTGGGCGACGAACTTAAGTGCTGAACTTTTTCCCCATCCGATGTCAACAACCTATCATTAACCCTCGATTACCTCCATGTCAGGTAATCAGGTGTGACGATATCGGCATATCTAGCTACCTCCACCCGATGAGTTTCCTTCTATGCCACCACAATCTCACGGATCTTTCCCGAATATCCAACCTCTCCGTAAGCAAATTCCAAATTACTAAGGTCATGGGTCATTGGGGTAAACTGACGAGATTCTGATTGCCTCAATACTAGTAGTGGTGCATAGCTCACTCCTCCCCATACTCCCAATAATGGAACAGAAGCTTTATCTTCGCATTTATACAATATCGGCATATGAGCTATCCACGGAGCTCTCCAAACTATCATCTCAGCCCTGATATTCCGGAATATGTTGATCCATTGCTCCTCAGTCCTATCCTCAAGCCAATCCCTCTTAAGAAATTCACCAATTGGTGCAAAAGATTTCCAGGATGAGCGAAGAGGGAAGTTCTCCTGTTTACAAAAATGGCTCTAAACCCATATGTAGAGGAGCTGTATACAACCTAGAAAATGACCTTTGCCTTCCCGCCTACAGAAATTCAGGGATCGAATTGTTTCTGCTATGATTGCCAGGGCTGGATTTATCCGTTGCTTAAGCCTCTCGAAAACATCAAATATCGCCACATCCACATACCCTAATGTTTTCGGAAAGATAACTAAACCATAGATAGCCAAAGCAAAAATATTCCTAACTGTCTCCTTGCTTGAATGGCTATGGATTAAAACCCGTAAAATATCCCATGATATATAGTAGTTTACTCCTTTTTGGACAACATGGCTTTCTACCCAATTTCTTTTTACTCCCAAAATCTTCAACACCTTTTTCTTGAAACCCGGCGTCTTTGTATCCTTCAAATAAATATGATCGGGAATAACATTCTCAATATGCAGCAAGGTTGAGTACTCCTCTATGGTTGGAGTCATATCCTCTCGGTTGAAAGTAAAACATCGATAAGCGGGATTCCAGAATTGTACCACAGCCCGGATCACCTCGCCATACACCTTAACCTGAGCTAACAGTGCTATGTCCCCATACGTCTGAGTGACGGCTTCTTTTTCCGATATGTTCTATTGATTCCATATATCAATCAATTCTCGGAGATCATTTTGCTTGATAATAAGATCAACCTCGGCTGGCAATGCTGACACATATCCTATCTTCAAACAATCCCCATTATCCTGCTGACCTATCTCGGACTGCTTCCTAACCTCTAAATGTTTCTCGACCACTGAGACACTCTGACCCTCCATGAAAGCCCTTTTGGTTGAATAATATCCCGAGACCAATAACCTTCAAATGTGCAAAAATGATGGCAAGAATGCAAAAAAAAAAAAAAAAAAACAAAAGAACAACAACAACAACAACAAAAAAGAAAATGAATTAGTAACGGGAATAAATATGAATAATACAAAAACATATAATTCAAAACAATAATTATCCCTGAGGATGCCAACAAAATTTCTGCATTGTAACATCTCTGGGATGAAATATCAACATTTATTACGGACATTGTGATGTACGTTCATCATTGTCCGAAAAAAAAAATAAACTTATTCGGAAAGTAGAATAGAAGGTAAAAGGATTGGAAATATTCCTCCATGTGTTCTTAACTTCGGGATATCTAATTGGAAATCCGGCATGGCTTCGCCTAGGTTTACTATATGAAGGTGAATGAGTTCTAAAAGCCCCGAATTGTTCCTCACTGACGCCGGTAAAGGCTAGTAAGGCACCCCGATAAAAGCGGGTTCAATTCGTTAGAGTCTATTTCCCTAGCCAATGCGGATTGTTAATCACGAAGGCTTAGGTAATTTAGTACTCCGAAATTGTTTCACTAGCCCATGCGGATTGTTAATCACGAAGGCTTAGTTACTTTGCTCCCACCTAAAAGGACGGAACCCGGGTATAGGATTCATGATATGCAAATGCACGTGTAGTGTGTGAGGAGAAATAACAAACCTTTACCACCTATTCTATATCCCTTATTCTAAATGCCCCGATAAGATTAAACAACATAAATCATCAATTAATCAATAAATGAATATATGCACCAAAATAACCAGAGAACAAATATAATATGTATGCACATGAAATATGGACATATTTAAGAAACATTTTATTATTTATTTTTGAAATTATCTTTATTTTTTTTAAATCTGGGAATTAAAATTAAATACCAATTAAACCAACAAAATCGAGACTTTGATAACACACGACTAATTCTAGGCCTGACTCTCTAATTGTCCCCAGTGGAGTCACCAAGCTGTCGCAACCTAAAAAATAACGAGTCTCATCGCAAGACTTTATTATTCGTTAAGCGTGACATTAAAAAACCCGAGGAAAAGTCGACTTAATTCCTCTAGAAAAATGAAGGTTTTGAAAATGACCTTGAAAAAGATATGGAGTCTCCACCAATCTTTTTTAGCTAGGTGTGATCGGCCACCTATTAAAACCCGTTTTATAAAATATTTTAAAAATTAATTAAAACATTTTTAAAACTAATTTCAAGTCTGCGTTTAAAACCAGAGAAATAAAAGAAACGGGTTTGGGACTCGATTACATATGGGGAAGGATTAGCACCCCCAAAACGCCCGTATAAAACGGTACCTTATTAATCGTGTGTTATCTCATATCTCGGTGTAAAGTTGGTTTTAATTTTAGTATTTCAAGTTAACTCCCAATATAAAGAAAAATAATAATTCCATTTTTAATTAAAAATGATCCGAAATTTATAAATTCAAAATTTTCCTATATTCCCCAACAAACGTGGCAAAATATAGAAATTTTTATTAGTTTTGGAAAACTTTCTGAATCATTCTCTTTTTAAAGAAGATATTCCGTTATTAATAATAATTGATGACATCCTCCCCAGCAAACCTGGTAGAGAACTCATGAATTATTTTAACTCGGGAATATCTTTATTTTATTGAAAATCATTATCCTTTTTTGAAAACATTTAAAAGAAATGAATATGTATATGCATGACATAAATAAAATGACATAGCAAAATCTAAATAATATAATGCAACCTAAATGATATGACATAATTTGAATGCCTTAGCATATTCTAAATGAAATAAAATATCCTAAGTTATATGACATTCTAAATGAAATGAAATGACCTAAGTAACATAATATATGCTATATGAAATGTAATATCCTAAGTCATATGATATATTCTAAATGAAATGTAATATCCTAAGTGACATAATATATCCTAAATGAAATGAAGTGACCTAGGTAATATAATATATTCTACATGAAATAAAATGACCTAAGTAACATAATATATTATATATGAAATGAAATGACCTAAGTAACATACATATTCTATATGAAATGGAATGATTTAAATGACATAACAAATATGAATGATATGGCATATAATTTAAATGACATGGAATATAAAATAATGCTATCATATAATATGCATGAAAATAAAAATGAAAATAATAATGCATGAACATAGTATATGCTAAATAATATAACAAAAAAAATAATTAAATAAAAAGCATAGGATATCATTAAATATTCCAAATCATATAATAAACAATATAACATAACTCCAAATCATAACAATATCATAAAAATTATCATAGCAAAAAATCACATATTATATAAAATGCATGAATATGGAAAATGCAATACATGAACATGTATTTTCTCCTTTAATTGAGGAAATCTGTATATCTAAAAAGATATCCGGCTACCTTAGAAAAATATGTCAAATTAAATATTCTAAAACCAAAATACTTTGTGATTGTTTGAAAATAATTTTGAAAAGCTTAGATTAAAAATAAAAACTAGACTAAACCCTTTTTTAAATGACTCTAATTTCCTAAGTTTAAAATCCTGGACTTAACCACCCTTAACCCGAGAGTTAAAAAATCATTTTTAGAGTTTAAAAAGGCTTAGAAACTACCCTAAGTCAGTAGCTAACCTTCCTAATCAACCCCCTCTAAGTAACTTAACCAAAACAGAAAAATGATTTTTCTTTAAATTCAATTCTAACTCCACTGTCCAGTTTTAAGCCACGAGTTTTTACCCTATTTTTACAAATTCAAAAAAATATAAAAAAAAATACTGGAGACTCAAGACATGTAAAAATACGCGGGAAAAAATTTTCTTAATTTTCTAATTAAAGATGTACTCCCAGAAAAATCGAAAAAGTATGAGTACTGGGTGAAAAAACTGTTTTGCCAAAATATATTTTTGCCTTTGATAAAATCATTTAAAAATCAAAGTAAAAATATTTAAGACTCACAAAATGATTCACAAACAGTAGATAGGAGTTTTTAAAAGTTAGATAAAAATTGGCTAAGTAAAAAAGATCACAAAGGTAGAATAATCAATTTGACAAACTTTAATTTTCCACAAGTGTGCTCAAGAGAGCATGACTTTGAACCATTAATTGGCCTAAGTCATTAGTCAAGTGGCATGAACATGAAATGCATGAAAAAATACAACAAACATAGTGCATGAAATGCATGAGTTTAAACATAAATGTCAAGAAAAAATGCATGGCATTCATATAGTGACCTAGACCTAAATGAACTTGCGTGGCATTTAATGCAACCTAGACCTAAAATGCATGAATATGCATAGCAAATAAACCAAAACTAATAACTAAAATATGCATGGCATTTTCACAAACACAAAGCATGCTTAAACCAAAAACTCAACCAAATATCATGCCAATGCTAACCTATCAACTAACATGGCAAGAATACACATACAATGCAAAAATTCAAGGAGTGGTCGAATGGCCTATGTAACTAGCATGGCATTTTTACAAACACTTGGTATACTAACATGCAAAACTAAATCAAATGTCATGCAAATGCAAAACCTACCAACCAACATGACAAAAATGCAACACACAATGCAAAACACATGGAGTAACTGAATGGCCTCAAGCTCCAACAAGCATGGCATTTTCACAACCACTTGATATACTAACATGCTCAACTAAAATATAACACTCAAAACATGCAAACACAAAGTAGAAATATTAAAACCAAACAAGCATTTTCACAAACACTTGATATACTAACATGCTCAACTAAAATATAAAACTCAAATCATGCAAACACCACACAAGCATTTTCACAAACACTTGGTATACTAAATATAAAACATCAACAAATTTAAACATTATGAAAATAGAAAATTACAAATGCAAGAACATGATATTTAAATCATAAATGGCAACAAACAAAGCAACCAAATTAAAATATGACTCAAGTATGAAGTAGAAATACACTTAAAACATCAAGATTAAAGAAAATAACAATAATAACATGATAAAATAAACAAAACAGCAACTTTAATAAGAATGTAGCCCATTCGGCCATGGTGAGAAAAATGTAAAAAAAATTGTTGATTACCCGTAGTGGCTTTTCTTTCAGTTTTTCTTTCAAGTGGCTTCTCCATTACCCGTAGTCAGTGCTTATATTTCATTTGGAACCTTCAATTTCGACCAATTCGATCGTTTAAGCACTTTTCCCCAAATTTCTCGGATTAGGGTTTTCTTTCTACTGAATCTTCAAATCCCAACTTCCGAACTCCATATCTTTCAATGTAGACCTCGGATTATCAAAATTATTTCGCCATTTTTCAATTGAACTTAAAATCATGATTTTGAAAGTGGGTTGACTATTTCAGTAGTTGACTTTCTGGGGTTGACTTTTTCGGGGTTGACTTTTATTTGAGTTGACTTTTTTTCAAGTTTGACTTTTTATGCTCGCCCTCTTAAACTAAGTCTCGGAGTACCACCTGTAGGATGAAAAAGGTCTTTTTACATTCTGAAACCTCAATTTAGGAAGAAAAAATACATGTTTTAGTGGTCCGGACAAAATTAGGTGTCTACAGGGTCGATCATAAGGGAAGAAGCTCGACCACGGGCAAACAATGATGAAAATCCTCTTTACCCATCGGGGTTCACTCCTCCCTAAGATCAAACGTTGAATTATACATATCCGCAAAGGGGATCATCAGCGGAGGGACAACCTTATGCTTATTCTCGTGGTTCAACAAGGTCAATGGCCATCTAGATTGAACTCGAGAGCCCATCTTTTAGATCCGATTATTATTCCAAACCTAGATGATTCACTAGAACAAGAAAAGCTAAAGAAACGTGTGGCAGAGCAAGTGGAAGGCATAGAGGTGCAACAAAAATATGATATGTTGGAAGAGAGACTTAGAGCTATAGAAGGAATAGATGCTTTTGGAAATTAGGTGCGAATGAGCTCAGTTTGGTTCTAGATTTTGTATTACCACCAAAATTCAATGTCCCCGAATTTGAAAAGTATGACGGATCAAAATGCCCATTGGCCCATATTACTATGTTTTGTCGAAAAATGGGTGGCCACACCAACAATGACAAATTGCTAATCCACTGCTTTCAAGATAGTCTAACAGGGACAGTTGCTAGGTGGTATAGTCAATTAGATCGGAATCGTATCCGTCTCTGGAAAGATTTGGTGAGAGCTTTCACGGCTCAATATAAGCGCATGGCCAACATGGCATCGAATAGGTTGTCTCTGCAAAATATAGAGAAAAAGCCCAATGAAAGTTTCAAGGAATATGCCCAGCGATGGAGGGATCTGGCAGCACAAGTGCAACTACCCCTCACTGAGAAACAAACCACAGTATTGTTTATCGGTACACTCCAGTGCCATATTATGACAAATTGGTTAGAAATGTCATGAGAAATTTCACAGATATGGTTATTTCTGGTGAGATGATTGAAAGCGCGATCAAAATTGGGAAAATCAATGCGGGAGATACTAGTGCTCCCCAAGAAGAAGAGTTAGCCAAGAAGAAAAAAAGAGAAGCACAAGCTATTGGTCTTAAAAATTGACCGCCTAGGAACTTTGCTCTATACCAACCTTACCCCGTATCCCACACTTACTATCCAGCTATGAACAACATTTCCCATAACCCATATCCTCATCAACCATTTCCTCAGCCAGTCTACCTCGCAAATTTCCAACCACAAATAAATGCCACTGTTTCTGCACCCACCTTTGTGCCTACTTCTTAACCAATGAACGGACCAAGCAACCTCGAAAACAATCAAAGAAACCCTAAAACTATCCAAGAAAGAGGTTAGTTTGATACACTTCTCGTTTCATACACTAAATTGCTGTCGCAACTTATTAAAAACCAGCTCCTTACCAAAATCCCGGTGGTACCTCTTCAACCACCATATCCTAGTTGGTATGATGAGAACCCCTACTGTGATTTTCATTGTAGAATTCGAGGCCATTTTATGACAAACTGCCCGTCGCTAAAATGCAAGGTGCAAGCACTCATCAAGGCTGGAGAACTAGAGGTTGGGAACGAACGTGGATTGAATATCAATAAGGGCTCGTTTTCTGTTCATGGTGAGGCAAACGTGAATACTAACATAGGAAAGGAAGCCATGCAAGGTTAAATGGAGCGTCGATGAATTTTTTGATGTTAGTTGTTCTATTTTGATGAGCATTCATGAGAATGAGAACTCTTGTCCTATCTAAACATTTTTATGGAATGAATCAACTTTAAATTTCAAGCATTTTTGTGCCATGTTCGATTTATTTGAAAGCATGAATTTTATTTTTTTTTAGAATAAGGCAACACATAACTGGTTCCCTAGATTGCAAAAGAAAAAAAAAATATTTTCAAAATAAGAAGTGATAAAGGACCTCTAAAAATTGATGACCAATATGAGTTTCACAAAAAAAAAAAAAAAAAATTCTTTATGGAAATCAAGCAAACACGACATTCTTTCAAAGAATCTAAATTTTGGTAATTTAATAAGTGTCAAGATTGAGCTATAGTTTTCAATATACCAAAACCACAAAAATTCTTTGAAATGGACAAAAAATGCAAATGCGCTGACCGTTCCCAAAGGTTACCCTTGACTCACTTTTTGAGTACAAAAAATTGAAAGAAAAAAAAAACATGCAAAGCCAAATTCATTCCCTTTTCCTCTCACTTGGACAAAAACTCAGCTCCCACGACATAAATTTTAGGGGTTCGAATTTGAGATATTTACATAACAATAATTTTTTTGTCACATGAACCCCTATTTGTGTGGCAAATTAAAATCAGGGCATCATTTGTAAATGTGGTGAGAAAATGTAGATTATCGCAGAAGTTATGGACACATGGAGCAAAAAAAAAGGAGAAAATTGAGTGTTACATTATGCATTTGACATGTTCAGAATGATTCGGAAAAGAAAAGAGAACCTTTTCAACCAATCTTTTAAGGGATGAATCTTCGATTTAGGTAACCGCATTTGAGATGATAAATGGCCATATTTCATTGTCCTTTCAAAATATTGAAAATTGTCTGCTTGTTACCCCTTTGAGCCTAATGAATTCTTTTCAAATAAACCCTGATAAGGGATCACCATCTACATTGGGAGCAAAGAGAATGTGAATCTTTCTGTTCTTTCTTCAAATAATATGAATGGTCAAATCCTATTACAGGAATGAAAAAAAAAAAAAAAAAGAATACCTCATTTGGAAGGGAAAATTTTAATGAGCATGGCAAAAACAAAAGAAAAGCAAATAGAAAAAAATAGGAAGAAAAATGTCAAAATGAAAAAGGAGGATTCTTCTCACAATGAAATGATCCCTGGTCTAATCACCCTCAAATACATACTTTTGGCACACATACCTTTTCTTTCAAAACCTCGAACCCTGGACTATGTTACATACCTCGAAAGTCCATTTTGATCAAACATAGTGATTTGAATTAGAGAGTTTGTATCTTGAGGAATGTTCACATTCATAAGGCTTCAATTGAAGTTATACTTTTGAGTTACCAAACCCTTGTTGTATGAATTTTGAATTCTCAAATGCATGATGGAACAATCAACAAAAAATGAAAGCATGAAAAAGAAAAGCGAGGCTCTAGGTTGAAAACCTGAAAGAAGGGCATTCTAGAGTGAAAAGAAGAACATTTTAAGCAATCCATAGTCCCAGCAAAAGGACAACTTGAAGAAACAAATAAGCCTTCAAGACTGTTACGAGATACTAGGATGTTAACTCTCTAGGAAGTCTAAAGGAATCAATTTTGGAAATTTTAAACATGTCCCCCTTTCAAAAGGACCTTCCAAAATCTTGAACCCATCAAGACTGGTCTTGATACTTATCAAAATTCCATTTTTGGAAAATAGAAAAAGTGTCGATTGTGTTTGCACTACAAAATGAGTCTTTTTCATAAAGTTGATTTCGTGAAATTCATGTTTTTAATGAGCCCAGGTGAAGGGGCATGCACAATTCTTGTTACAAATCCTTCCTGGATAAAAAAAAGACGAATGTCACATTTGTGAGAAATATTTTGGCTCGAATGTTTTCAGCAGATGAGGATTTTAATGAAAAATGATAAAAATCAGTTTTGAGATATAAATGAAAAAGAGAAAACTTTTTGTGGGGCACTTTTAGTGATAGGATAATCATTTGTGAAAAATGGATGAAAAATGAAAAATGTTTTGGAAAGAAACAAGAGTTCTCATGATTAAGAAGCTTCGGATTATTGGGATAAATCATTATTCTCAAAGATGAAAAGATTTAAATTTTATTGGAGAAAAGATTTTGCAGAAAGGAAAGCTTGCACATGGATTCATCCACAAGATGGCACAAAAAGACCAATAAGGAGATGATATGATTAATGATAGACTGATAAGAAGATCAATCAGGGGAATGATGAAGAGTTCTGGTTTTTGCAATTGCTTCATTCATAGCATCTGCATCATTCTGTGCATTTGCATCATTCATGGGCATCTATATCATTCGTGTGTATAATAATATTTGCGCCTTTGTAGAGGACGTTTGCATTTTGGAAAGAGTCATTTGCATTTACATTTGAATCATGATATTGGGCTAACCATTACATTGCATCGATAGGTGTTATAAGCATCCAATGAATAAGGATGTGAACGAGAAAGGAAAATGAAATTCAAAACTACGGGATTTTCAAGAATCAGACTTTGGTTTCGCCCAAGTCACTTTCCAGACTTTTCGCTACAGTTATTTTTGGACTTTGGTTTCATCCAAGCCACTTCCAATTTATGGTTCCACCTAGAACACCTTCAAATTTTAGAACGCTCTCCAAACTTTGGTTCCGTCTAGGTTACCTACAGGTGTTGATTCCGTCTAAACCACATACGCTATGAAATTAATCTTGACTTAAGGTCAACTTCAACTATTGGTTATGCCCAAATCACCATTAAAAATTGTCAATTCCAGTACAGACTTTGGTTTTGTCCATTTCCTTCTCAAGCGTTGGTGTCGTCTAAGTCATTCAAGTTGTTTGTTTCATCCAAATCACTTTCGAATTTTGCATCCTAGACATTTCCTGATTTTGGTTCCGTCTTAGTCACCATCAAAATTTTAGTTTTATTCTTGACTTTGGTTTTGTCCATGTCACTTTCAGATATTGGTTTCGTCTAAACCCCTTTCACAATTGAATTTGTTTCAGATTAATCTTGACTTTGGTTTCATCTAGGTCACTTTCAGGTATTAGTTCCGTCCAAGCCACTTATGTCATGAAATTTATCTTCGAATTAATCCTGACTTTGGTTCTATCCAAGTCACCTTCAGGTGTTGGCTCCGTCCAAGCCACAAAAGCTATGGAATTAATTTTGACTTTGGTTCCGTCTAAGTCACTTTCAAATATTGGTTAAGTCCACAACATTATGCCATCTCAAAAATTCTCTGATTACTGGTTTTGTACAGGTCATCTTTCGACTTTTGTTTTAGCCTAGGTCATCTTCCGACTACTGGTTTCGCCCAGGTCATTTTCCAACTATTGGTTTCGCCCAGATCATCTTCTCACTTTTGGTTTTGCCTAGGTCATTTTTCAACTACTGGTTTCGCCAGGTCACTTTTCGACTATTGGTTTTGCCCAAGTCATCTTCCGACTTTTGGTTTTGCCCAGTTATCTTCGGACTTTTGGTTTCGCATATATCATCTTCCGACTACTAGTTTCGCCCAGGTCACTTTTCGACTATTGGTTTCGCCTAGGTCATCTTTCGACTACTGGTTGCAACCAGGTCATCCTTCGATTTCTGGTTTCGCCTAGATCAGTTTATCGATTATTGGTTTCTCCCATATCACTTTCCTAACTTTGGTTTCACCGAATTCATTTTCCGACTCTGGTTTCGCCCAAGTCATTCATTCGACTTTGATTTCGTCCAGGTCATCTTCAGTTAATTTCAGATTTCGCCCAGTCCACTTTCTTGGTTTCTGGTTTCGCTTAGACTGTTTTCTCGATTTCTGGTTTCATCCAGATCACCTCTTTTAGATTTTTGGTTTTGTTTAAGTCATTTTTTGATTTCTTATTTCGCCGAGGTAATCTTTTTTAATTTTTTGTTTCGCCCAAATCATTAAACCTAGGGATGGAAATAGAGCGGGACGGGAGCAGGGATTGCCTTATCGACCTCCGTCTCACTCTTGCATGGATGTTGAAAACATCCGTCTCCATGGATGTCGGTTACATCCGTAACTGCTCCACGGTGCTCCACCCCAATTTTTTACTAATTTTTTTATTTAATATTGTAAAAAAAACATAATAATTTATTCATAAATATAATTTTAGTATATATATAATATACATATATATAAAGTATATATATAATATTAGTATATATATATATATGATTTTAGTATATATATACTAAAAATATAAAAAGGATATATAGAATATTTTAAGGGGTAAAATAGTAATTTTAAAAGATGGAGCAGAGCGGAGCAAACATTTACCAAAACCGCCCCATTCCACCCCCACTTTATAAAAAATAAAAAATAAATAAAAAAAAAAACTCCCCATTCGGAGCGAATCGATGTGAAATCCATGGAGTGGATGAGGTTTTGCCATTCCTAATTAAACCCCTTTCAAAATCAATTTTAACTTTTGAATTTTGAAAAAAAAAAATCGATCTTTCTTAACGGTGAACTAAGAGCCTTTCCCGAAAATTGACCCAAGACCGAACAAAATTGTTGTTTATTGTCTTTTGCCCTATTCCTGATACTTAGAAATGCGCAAAAAGGGGTAGCTGTAGACAACTAATTTTGTACAGGATAATTTAAGGTCTACGCGAAACAATGGATCAAACTAGAACAAACATTGAATTCAGATTAATTTCACTTGGGCTTATTTTGGAATCTTTTTATTAGGGCTTATTTATTCTTTTTTTTCTTGGGCTTAACCATTTGTTTTGATTATTTACTCTTCATTTCGGCTCAAGAAATCCAAGTTTTGAGAGCCTACCAATGCCATTCAGTAAGGCCTAAATCTTTTAGATCCAAAGTTAATTAGGCCCAAAAATATTAGGACC
This sequence comes from Fremontodendron californicum, assembly GCA_030761205.1. NCBI lineage: Eukaryota > Viridiplantae > Streptophyta > Magnoliopsida > Malvales > Malvaceae > Fremontodendron > Fremontodendron californicum. Next base: position 12,030,651 of record JAULJL010000037.1, read on the forward strand.
AAAATCCATGAGTTCTAAATTAATTTTAATTAATTAGTTAATTAATTTAATTTTAATTAAGCTAAGAAAATTAATTAAAAAAGGAAAATTAGAAAAAATAGACTGGGTAGGACGACTGACAGCTTGAATTATGTTGCAAGTGCCTCCCTTTTCCCTTAAGACCCAGCCTAGCCGCCTACCACTCCCTCACACTAACACCCTACCCCAGCTAAACTACAGTTTGCTCTCACCCATCGCCCAGCTACCTCCACACTCACCTGCGCTAGCACATCCTAAACAATCATCTCCCAGACGAAACCACCCTACCCTCCCTAATCCTCGGGCGAAACAAAAATATCCCAAGAAACATTAGATTTTATGGGGATCCGATCCACGAGCTTTACAAAAAGAGCAGCAGCACAAGCGAACGGGGAGGCTTTTCTTTTCAAAAAAGAGAGAACAATAATGCAAATACACCATACAGATCATCAGAGAAACCCATCCCATCCCATCTCATCTCATCTCATCTCATCCCATCCCATACCTAACCTACCATCAAACACAATAACAACACAATAGCAACCCAAGAAAAAAAATAAAAAACAACAAGAAGAAACCCTTCGGTTTTTGTTTTGGTAGGCTTTATGGGATTCGGGGTGTTTGTTTCGAAATTCGAATAGTGGGGTTATAGTTAAAGGTGAAAGAAAGTTGTGTTGGGGTTTGTGAGCCGATCCAACAACTGTCGAGGGAGATCGAAAGGGTAAGAGTTTCGACTTTTAGGCTTAGATTTATAAATCTTATGGAGAATTTGGAGAAAACCAGTTGGGTATTCGAGTAGAGGAGGTGACGAGGGTGGTTTTGGTCTAATATCCAACCGAAAAGGAGCACCGACGGCAATGGCAGTGGCAAGGACGGTTCGACCACCAATTTTTGGGCTGGTGTTTGAAGAATAAAGAGAATAGAGGATTAAGAGAGAGAAATCCTAGAAAGAGAAAAGAAAAGAGAAAAATGAAAGGAGAAAGAGCAAATGGCCCTTTTATTGGGTAAAGAAAAAAAAAAAAAAAGATGAGGGGGTCCGCGTGGGTTTCTGGAGGAGACCCGACCCTGGTGCAGTGACCCGCAGGCAAGAAGGAAAGAATAAGAAAAAAAAAGAAAATAAGGAAAGAAGAAAAGAAGAAAAAAAAAAGGAAAAAGAAGAAAAGGAAAAAATAATAAAAGGACTTGCCGCATATTTGTGCGAGAAGCTCAATCAGACAGCCAATTTCGTTTTCGAACTTTTGATTTTCTTTGATTTTAATTTAATTTTATTTAAAATGATTTCGAGAAATAAAATAAGAAAATGCCTTAAGTGAAAATAATTCTTGGTACCCTACCTAGGCATTGGAGGGTTTCTGGTAATTATTGCTTACAAAAGAATGTTGTCTTGATTTTAAGGAATATTATGAAAACTCAAAAGTGAATGAAGTCTTCCCAAATTCCACCTAGAGGTTGGGGAATTTGGAGGAAGTTTTTGACTCGAAGATTTTCATTTTATTCCTAAAGAATATATATATTTTTTTTAGAAAATAGAAAAATTTGCTATAAATGGAATTATGAGGATTATTCTTAAATATCGAAATTGAGACCATTTTTTTAAGACCAATGATAAGACTTGATTATATGATACCATTTTTTAAAACGAGCGTCATCGGAGTGCTAATACCTTCCCCACATGTAATTGTATTTCCGAATCCAAACTTTTGTTTTTCGCAGACAAAAATCATCCTTTTAATAAATTTTAGTTGATTTTAAAATTTTATTAAAAGGATAAATTTTTCTAGGTGACCAATCACACCTAAACAAAAAAAATAAATAAATAAAATTGGTAGTGACTTGTGTTTTTAAAATAATCTAGCGGTCGAAAAATCGTTATGAAAGATGGTGTTGAACGAGTGCTTGAAACTAAGACATAAACAAATTGTTCAAGGTACGACACATGAATTTTGGACCACCATTCCATTTAGACTTAGGGAATGAGCTCGGGAAATTCTGGAGTTTGTATGGGAATATGTGTTAATGCTCCAAAAAACCTCCATAGATCATCCACAGATCTAGAACAAATGTCCTTCTTAAAATCTTCGAGAATATCTTGACAAAACCCAAATTGTCTTCCAAATCAATGAGGATTGCAAGGTTCTTTAATAATGGCTTGGTTGCATCGAGTAGGCAAATAGCTCGAACGAACACTGACAAGGTAGCCATGATTGGTGTTACTAAGAGCCTCATTGTCTACAATTACTTCATATTTGTTTCTGGATAATAAGTTAGCATTCTACACTATGCAAGTATGAATCAACTTTCGAGCTTCATGATCTTCAAAGTATTTGGCTCCACCTTCTCCTGAAAATTTGGTCATCAAGTTTGGTACGTGCTCTATCTTCCACCAACTTGATACTGCAACATCTTGGGATGAATCTTCCTTGGTCATCAAGTTTGGTTCATGCTCGATCTTTCGCCATCTTGATGCTACAACATCTTGGGATGAATCTTCATTTGTCATCAAGTTTGGTTCATGCTCTATCTTTCGCCATCTTGATACTACAATATCTTGGGATGAATCTTCCTTTGTCATCAAGTTCAATGCTTTATCTATCCTCCAACATCTTGATACTTGCAACATAGTGGGAATAATTTTTGATGCACCCAAAAGAGTGTATCTTATTTAACCTTGCACTAAAAAGATCAATTGTAAGTATAGTAGTTAGCAAGGGTCGAGTCCTCAGGGATTGGGTTTTAGTTTATAAGTTAATAGTTTAAAACTTAAATTCAAGAACAATAAAAGAAAAGGGGTTTTTGAAGTCAGATTTAAACTAAAGTAAATAATAAGAAGAAGATGCAAGGCGGTATAACCAGCCAATAAAAATATATATACTAAATTAGGCGGTATAACCAGCCAATAAAAATATACATACTAAATTAGGCGGTATAACCAGCCAATAAAAGTAAAACAAATTTAATATACAAATTAGGCGGTATAACCAGCCAATAAATATACTTTTAAAAATAAGCAAAGTAGAAAAGTAAGAAAACAAGTAAGTAAGAAGAATCAAATATGAAAAATATGGTTAAGGTTTCATTCTCCACCACTAGACATCATTAAAAATCAATTTCAGATCTATCAATATCAACCAACTATCAAAGTTAACAACCGTAGATAACAACAAGCTCTGTTATCCCAATCTTTCCTTAGTTTGTCGTTAAATAGAACAAGCTCTCTATTTAATCTCTAACCATTAAACAACCTAGAATAAGCTCTCTAAATTCAATTTAATGGCAGCTTTATGATGAGAAAGATAGGTTGATCTAAGCAACAAACACATAAGCTCGGATTGTTCAACTTAGGTTATGTTCCACTTTGCAATTATTGAAAACTTGACCATAATCATTAATCACAAATTGCCACTTATGAATAGGAAATCAAGACAATTACACGGATCAAGACTCCTAAACTAGCAATAGATAATTATCAAGATCTATCTAGTTGTACACCTAAACAAATCAAGACAACATCATGAACAATTCTTGTAGAAGAACATAAGCAACTTTGATAGAAAATTAATGATAGATAGAATCTGAAAATCAATCATAAAACATGTCTAGGGCTTTGAAATCACCCTTAACCAAATAGAAGTTTAGCCTAACATAGGCATTATAAACATAAAATTAAATAGAATCTAAGAAGAAAATAAAAGAAAGAAAGAAGAAGAAGAAGAATATTAATTATCCAACCTCTTGCTCTTTCTAAAGAAAAACAAAACTAGAGAAAAGAAAGAAGAAGAAAACTTAGAGAATTTTATTACAATGGCTAATATCCTACCTATGTACAATATGATCCTCTACAATCATCCAAGGCCCTCTATTTATACACATTTTGGAGGGCTAAATGACAAGAGACATGCTTTACAAATTTCAAAGGTAGGTATAATAGGTGGGTGCATTTTTCTAACAATTTTCGTCATATTGTATGACAATTTTGATCAGCCAACTTGATGGTCGATTTTTTCAATATTGGAGGCCTGATCTGATCACATGGTCTTCTAGAAAAATGTTCCCCTATCAGTTACTGATCCATAGCCGTTAGAATCAGCTCATTTGCTGATGTGGATAAGAAGATATGAGCAAAATACGAAAACAGGTCAGCACAGACGTCATTGCACATCAACCAACTTGATGGTCGATTTCGCTAGGGAAAACGACTCCATTTCAAGAAGTGTAAAACATGAAAAAGATAGATATGCCTCTTAGCTTTGCACGGCTACAAATTTCAGCCTTATTGCTTCAGTGAAACTCCAGATATAGCTGATATGGCAAAAGGTGTCGGAACTGGAACTGAACTGGATTTGCCCTTAATTGTTGATTTAACCTAGTAATCTGAAATCACTCAAAGAAACTCGTGAAAAACACCAAATTACATAAAAATATAAAAGATCATAAACACGATTAGACTAAGCAATAATAACTCGTATTTGACACAAAACAATAATAAAACATAACTAAAAACTATATAATTATACGAGTTATCACACCCCCACACTTAGATTGTTGCTAGTCCCTAGCAACGACTCAATAAAAATAAAATAAGAAAATCTAATCTAATCCATTTTCGTAGGAAATCACGGTGGCACTTAGCATGTGACACAAGCCTTTAAACCCCTAGGTGTCCCTAGTGGACGAGTTTAGTCTCGTGAGGGTTTACTAGGACGATACCCACAAACATTGAAAACATAAGAAAAACTAAAAATAATAATTATAACTAATCCTTCCAATATAAATTTGAGATAATCATTGGACAAGTCTTAAAAACTAATCAATAGCTTAAAGAAATTCACAAAAAATCTTGCTTGAATGTAAATAGTTTGAGTTAAGCCAATATTAACATAACATATTTCAATCAAAATAGTGCATATTCAAACTTAATCTCAACTTTTCACATGGGATACTCTCTTGATTTTCACTCTTTAAAGTAGTGGTAAAGTGTTTACACTCAATCAATCTCATGAAAACACTTCTACCATATGCTTGCTTGTCCACCTATTCTCCACTAAAAGATCATGCAACTTCATAAATCAAGAGGTCTTTAATCAAGGTTGTAATGGGGCCAAGGGGTTTGTAATGTGGTTGAAGAACAAAAGGATAAAGATATCACAAAGGTTCCAAAGAGTTCATAAAGTTTAGAGACATAAAAAAATTATACAAAGAAACTTCTCAAAACTCTTTACAAGTACATAGTCACCTAGGCCGGATATTCATGTTGGGCCTTTTCTTCATTCTAAACAACTTTGTAACATCTTTTTCTTTTTCCACAAATTCAAGAGATGATTCATATATTTTTTTTTACATAGGAATGTATTTTCCAGTATTCCATTTCTTTTTCTCTTGACTTTTCTTTTCTTTTCCCCCCACACTTATTTCTTGTTTCTAACCAAAAAATATCCCTTGTCTTTGCAACTTGTCTCAAATCATGCTAATTCATCTTTGGAACAAAGGTAAAGATATAAGTATATTTAGGTTAGGGACAAGTTATGGTTACCAAAGAGATAGCTTATTCAATGTAGGCTCAAATTGGTTCACTAAGGGTGTGTTCTCTTGGAACATCAATAAGGGATGGCTGTTTGGCTCTGGTTATAATCCTAATGCCTCTATCATATTCATGTTGTCACATGTATCAATATAGTCTCAAACGGTTTAAAGCAAGTTCTAGAGAATCATGTAATCATAAGAGCACTCAAGAAAGAAATTAGATTGATTTGTATAATGCATCAATCATTTTAGGCTCAAAAACTCACAATGATGATTATACAAGTCAGTTTTAAGTCTAAACATGCTTCTTTCTCAATCAACATATCATATTAACATTGGCTCATAAAAATTAGTATCAAGCTTAATTCTCATGAAAATCTTCTCACTAGTAACCAGTTTAGACCTATGCAATTCATATCTCATCATTGTATTAAAAAGGAACTAAAACACACTAAAAATAATAATAATAAAGACTCATAAAAAAAAAATAGTAGACGAAAATAAAAGAAATCCTAAATCATTCCCCCCACACTTAATTCTTACATTGTCCTCAATGTAAGTCTATTAACCCAAATGAAAGAATCATGTGTAAGAGAAAAGAACTAATAACATAAGAATAGGAACAACTAGACTCAAAACAAAACAAAACAAACTCATGCAACCTAAATAATCCTAAAATACGAAAGAAAAATTAACAAGTAAACATAAAAAGATTAAAATCAAACTGACAAGGTATGTCTCAAGTCTCCCTTACTCAGACCTTGTTCAGAATGAATACTTCTAAATTGCTTAAAACACAACAAACTTTTTTTTTTTTTTTTGAAAAGATTAAATCAAACTGACAAGGTATGTCTCAAGTCTCCCTTACTCAGACCTTGTTCAGAATGAATACTTCTAAATGGCTTAAAACACAACAAATTTTTTTTTTTTTTTTAAATTAGCAAAATATGTCCCTTACCCCATACTAAAATATGACATTGTCCCCAATGTCAAATTTTAAAGGTAGGATTTAGGAGATATTACCTGCAGAGGTTGCTAACCATTTATTATAACTGAGACACAACAAACAAAATGTTAGATAATGTCACAAAGACAAAGTGCAATCCACTCCTTGCTCGTCCATATCACTTTTTCTTTTTCCGAGCGTTTGCGAAACAACCGTAGCAGATAAATACTCATAAGCTTGGAGCTTTTTGAGTAAATCTTCAATGGTTGTAGCAGAAATTATGGTTCTCCTTGCCTCTGAAAACATGAATCCATTATCCACAGCATTATCTAAATATGAAAGCAAATTACTAAAATAACCATTAATATTAAGCAAACCAATGGGTTTCTTATTTGTGACCAAAGATGACCAAGAAGCCACGCAAGCTATTTCTTCCAATGTACCCAGACCTCATGGTAAAGCAATGAATGCATCGGCAGAATGGTACATGATTGTTATCCGTTCAGGGATACTCCAGACTTGTATTTCCTTACCCAAGGTAGGTCCACAAAAATCTGTGAATAGTTTTGGCACGATTCCTAGAACTGGACTTCCTCCGGCGTGTGCTGCTGTAGCGACTGCTCCCATTAAACCCGTACTACCGCCTCCATAAATCAACTGGATCTTTTGTTGGGCAAGTATTACTCCAAGTCTTATGGCTTCATCAGCGAATATGTTATTTTTCCCTGGATAAGCACCTCCAAAGACACAAATTTTTTTAATGCGTTGGGACGAAGTACTTTCCATTTTTTTTTCTTTTTTTTTTTTTCGAGTGCCTGAAAGAGAATGAGTACATGGTGTAATATATAGAGGACTAAGTAGTGAATCAGACAAGAGTAATAATGTCGCCGAAAGTGTATCTGACCTGTCAGAAGAAAATGTTAACCTAACAAAAGATTTTTGCGTGATTTCAGGAAGAAAATCAAAAAGAGAAGAAAAATCAACCGTAAAAGTCAAGAGTAATAATGTCGCCGAAAGTGTATTTGGCATCTTCCTCTGGTTTTACGTCCAGAAACGGCTTAAACGCCTTCTATGAGTCGAGGATATGCTTCCCATCCAGTTTTCTTACAAGCTGGCAAACAGGGTCTTTTAACATCAGATTCCCAAGATGTTGCCATTCCCTTTGGAATTGCGGCCATAAATCAAGAATTTCTCTTTGTACGTCTCCACTAGGATGCGTCTCAAGAGAAAGTTGGATATTACCCAAATTCTCCTTACTCAGTCCATCCTTAATGAATTCAATTTTATCATCTCGATTAGAGGACGGAATCCCAATTGAACGACATTTACCGTTACACGTCCATCGTGCACATTTGTCGCAATTTGAACTCATGCGCTTTGCTCGTCGCTTCTTTGCAAAAGTGCTTCTACCTGTACCTGGTAAATGCAAAACAGGAAGATATTCATCTTCACGTACCTTGGCTTCAATTATCCAACGTATGTCTCCAGGAATCCCTTTGTGCATAAGCATTCTTAATCTTTCGAATCGAACTTGGTAAAGCTTCAGTAAAATATTTCGAGGAAAAGGAGGAAATCGTTTCTGCAATCTTGTGAGAATATCATCCATCCTGAAAAAAAATGAAAAAAAATTGAAAGAGAAATTTATATACAATATCAGTTTTGTGGGTAGCTGATGGAACCGACTTAAATAATCACGGAGTACCGTTATCCGCCATTTAACCGGGGTTAAAAAAATTATATTTACATCTAGTTATTTTCAAAACAAGGATCAGAAAGAAAAACAACATAAAAAGACTCAAAAACAAAACACTCTAAATAAAATCCTAAATTCTTCCCCCCACACATAATTCTTACATTGTCATTAATGTAATGCCATTAATCCCAAATGAAAGAATCATGTGTAAGTGAAAAGAACTAATAAACAAAATAAACTTATGCAGCCTAAATGAACTTAGAAACACTAAACACAATTAGCAAAGAAACATAAGAAAAAGATAAAGAAAAAGAGAGCAAATCTGAGGATGGCAGTTTGGCAATGCTTTCACTAATTAGGCTGCCTCCCCCAATTAGCACTTGATTGATTGTTTTCAGCCTAGCCAATTCCCCTTCTTGGCTTTTTAGGCTTGTTAGGCTCATACGTGAAACTTCCCAAATTTGAGCGTTTGATAGGAAGCTTTCTTTGCACAAAACTGGATGCATTCTCCATTACAAGTATTATTCCATCATCCTTTGTGGTGCATATCTCATCGAGGAATGGAGCATATGTTGGTACTTGTTGAATGGCATCCACAAACAAACTGTTTAAGGTTTCCAGCATGTTTTGTTCATGTTCCTCCTCTTTGAACTTTGCGAATCTACTAGGGAAAGGTAGAGAAAAAACATTAGTAAAAATTGGAATCTTAAACGTTACCTCAGGTGCCGAAATACTCTTATTTGGATTTGTGGCTTCATTATCCTCAAGAATAGAATCCATCTCTAATTTTGTCTCATCCTCATCTTGTTCCTCATTCTTCAAGGTCACAATAGTAGCATTCTCCTTTGGGTTAATCATCGTTTGGGCTGGGAGTTCTTCAGATCTTTGTGCTACCCATCCCACCATACTACTAGCCAATAGGCTCATTTGCCTTTCCAAACTCTGGATACTTGCCCTTGTTTCCTGTTGAAATTGCAAAGTATTAGTAACAAGAGAATCGACAAGATCTTCTAAAGAAGTACCTGAGTTTTGAGTCATATGTGGTGGTTGAAGAAGATCTGGTTCTTGAGACCATGATTGATTGAAGCTAGATGGATGAGTGTAATTGGCATAAGGATCTACTTCTTGGTAATTTTCTGAGTAGCCATAATTAGTATGATCCCACCATCCCTCATGGTAAGTGTTTGAGTAATGATCATACTGTTGGTCTTGGAACACTTGATGGCCTTGACATCCTCCCATGGCCAATTGTTGAACTGGGTAGGTGAGATTGGCTTGTTGATTTTCCATGTTCATGTATGCCACCAACTCTTCAAGTGTTAGATTGCTCAATTCCATCGTTTTTTTTTTTTTTTTCAAAATTTGATAAGAAAAACTTGTATGTACAAGAAAATAGAACTAATTAGAACTGAAAATAAGAATAAACCAAGTAACAAATAAACTAAAGAAAACAATCTCCGGCAACGGCGCCAAAAATTTGATGCACCCAAAAGAGTGTATCTTATTTAACCTTGCACTAAAAAGATCAATTGTAAGTATAGTAGTTAGCAAGGGTCGAGTCCTCAGGGATTGGGTTTTAGTTTATAAGTTAATAGTTTAAAACTTAAATTCAAGAACAATAAAAGAAAAGGGGTTTTTGAAGCCAGATTTAAACTAAAGTAAATAATAAGAAGAAGATGCAAGGCGGTATAACCAGCCAATAAAAATATATATACTAAATTAGGCGGTATAACCAGCCAATAAAAATATACATACTAAATTAGGCGGTATAACCAGCCAATAAAAGTAAAACAAATTTAATATACAAATTAGGCGGTATAACCAGCCAATAAATATACTTTTAAAAATAAGCAAAGTAGAAAAGTAAGAAAACAAGTAAGTAAGAAGAATCAAATATGAAAAATATGGTTAAGGTTTCATTCTCCACCACTAGACATCATTAAAAATCAATTTCAGATCTATCAATATCAACCAACTATCAAAGTTAACAACCGTAGATAACAACAAGCTCTGTTATCCCAATCTTTCCTTAGTTTGTCGTTAAATAGAACAAGCTCTCTATTTAATCTCTAACCATTAAACAACCTAGAATAAGCTCTCTAAATTCAATTTAATGGCAGCTTTATGATGAGAAAGATAGGTTGATCTAAGCAACAAACACATAAGCTCGGATTGTTCAACTTAGGTTATGTTCCACTTTGCAATTATTGAAAACTTGACCATAATCATTAATCACAAATTGCCACTTATGAATAGGAAATCAAGACAATTACACGGATCAAGACTCCTAAACTAGCAATAGATAATTATCAAGATCTATCTAGTTGTACACCTAAACAAATCAAGACAACATCATGAACAATTCTTGTAGAAGAACATAAGCAACTTTGATAGAAAATTAATGATAGATAGAATCTGAAAATCAATCATAAAACATGTCTAGGGCTTTGAAATCACCCTTAACCAAATAGAAGTTTAGCCTAACATAGGCATTATAAACATAAAATTAAATAGAATCTAAGAAGAAAATAAAAGAAAGAAAGAAGAAGAAGAAGAATATTAATTATCCAACCTCTTGCTCTTTCTAAAGAAAAACAAAACTAGAGAAAAGAAAGAAGAAGAAAACTTAGAGAATTTTATTACAATGGCTAATATCCTACCTATGTACAATATGATCCTCTACAATCATCCAAGGCCCTCTATTTATACACATTTTGGAGGGCTAAATGACAAGAGACAAGCTTTACAAATTTCAAAGGTAGGTATAATAGGTGGGTGCATTTTTCTAACAATTTTCGTCATATTGTATGACAATTTTGATCAGCCAACTTGATGGTCGATTTTGTCAATATTGGAGGCCTGATCTGATCACATGGTCTTCTAGAAAAATGTTCCCCTATCAGTTACTGATCCATAGCCGTTAGAATCAGCTCATTTTCTGATGTGGATAAGAAGATATGAGCAAAATACGAAAACAGGTCAGCACAGACGTCATTGCACATCAACCAACTTGATGGTCGATTTCGCTAGGGAAAACGACTCCATTTCAAGAAGTGTAAAACATGAAAAAGATAGATATGCCTCTTAGCTTTGAACGGCTACAAATTTCAGCCTTATTGCTTCAGTGAAACTCCAGATATAGCTGATATGGCAAAAGGTGTCGGAACTGGAACAGAACTGGATTTGCCCTTAATTGTTGATTTAACCTAGTAATCTGAAATCACTCAAAGAAACTCGTGAAAAACACCAAATTACATAAAAATATAAAAGATCATAAACACGATTAGACTAAGCAATAATAACTCGTATTTGACACAAAACAATAATAAAACATAACTAAAAACTATATAATTATACGAGTTATCAATTTTCCTTTGTCATCACCTCCAATTAACTTTGCAACACATGGAATGACTTCATCATAAAACTAGAATGGATAAACCTCCTAGCTTTTGCAAGTCTCATAAGGATGTGGAAGCTTCCTTAGTAGCAAGATGGAGAGTATGGCTTGCTAGACATCAATCTCCACGACACACGTGAATGCCATCATTGGTCCATATGAAGAATATTGGTGGTTGAACATAAATCTTCGCGATTGTCAAGGATCTTTCAAGGTGGTCTCCAAAAGGCTCCAATAATCTTGAAGGTCTTGGAGAAAGATTCTCCGAAGGTCTTGAGGAGGTTCTCCAATAATCTTGAAAGTCTTTAAGGACGGTTCTTCAAAAGTCTTGAAGGAAAATCCCCAATATGCCTCTTCGAAAATAATGCGGCTTTCCAATGTGTCAAACTTCTCATTAGATTGAAGATATCTTGCCTTAGGAAAAATATTGTGAGGTTTGAGAAAGTTCCGCTGACCATTCTTTCAAAGCGGTGGAAAAATCGGAGGATGTTCAAGTTGATTTATATCTACCGAATATAGGCTTGTCGGTGGGAAGATATAATATTTTTCTAATATCTTCATCTTTCTTGAAAAGAATAACAAGATAATCTTTGTAGTCTTTAAAATTCACCATGATGATCATGCTGCCAAAGAAAAGAACATGTCATAGTAAATAAAATTGAAAGAAAAAAAATTCTTTATTCAAGCATATATCTTCTCGAATAGGCAAAAAAAGAAGTAAAAAGATTGTGGTAAGGTGCAAAATAAAGAGAAAAAAAAGCATTGCAATGTCGAAGCAATTAGTGGATGTTGGTGAGATACACAACATTGACTCAAAGAAAACAATTCATGATTCATTTATGTAGCGGTGAGGTGCCAAGATGCATGGCTTTAAAGTGTCAAAGTGCATGGCTTCATTAAACATGGCATAAACACATGATTTAAAGAAATAATAGCCATATATGCCAAGATGCAAGACCATAAAAGGCCAAACCGAGATTGAAAAAAAAAAAAAAAAATGCTTCGGGCCTTCATGAAAAAAAAAAAAAAAAAAAGAAACCGGAGCCGAAACATTTTTGAATCAAAAGAGGATTTTTGATGTTCTTTGCAGAATGCGAATTCAAAGACCCAGGGTGCTATATTGGTTTGAAAGACAACTCCTAATGGGATTACAAGTTACAACTAGAGGTGTTAATAGGCCGGATCGGGTAGCAGTTCGATAAATTTTTTTTCTCTGTTCAAGTCTGTTTCGGATCGGGTTTGAATCGATCCGTAAACCCATTTCATTATTTATAAATTATTAAAATATTAAAAAATTATTTTTATATTAATATTTATATATTTTTTAAATTAAATTTAAATAAAAAATTAATATTTTAATGAATAAATAGTGATATGGGCTTTGAGTGAATAAAAGTTTAATCCTTAGTAGACTATGAATTAAAGAATTTCTCCCGAGGAATGACAAGTTCGGTGGGGTTATATGTTAAAGACAAGATTTTTTTTCTTTTTGTTTATTGCTAAAGAAGACAAGTCATAGTTGGACTCCAAGATGAATAGGATTGGCATAATCCAAGTTGGAATGCAAGAAATTGTTTTGCTATTTCTAAGGTTATTATATATATATATATATGTTTCTTTATTCTCATTGGCCGGTTGATAATCCAAGTTATAGTGGAAATGAAAATCTGCTAAAGTTTACACTAAAACAAGGGGTACAAAAGTATGCCAATGAAAAATTTTAAGGTAAATATGAAAAACATGTCTTTAATAAGCAAATAATTATTAAATAGTTTAATAAATAAAAATTATTTAAAAAAAAGAAATGAACAATTAAAAATTGTTATAAATATATTGTAAAAACAAAATTATTCTTGATAAAAAAATATTTTTCTTTCTTTTTCTCTTATTTTTTAATTAAAAAATAAAACTTTCTGAAAATAATTTTTTTTAATTTTAAAAAATAAATTTTAAATTATTTATTTAATTTTTTAATTAAAAAATTTTAAAAAATAATTTTTTTTTTAAATTTTAAAAAATAAATATTTAATTTTTCAAATTTATTTTCAATTAAAATTAAAAAAAAAATATTATTTACTTAATAAAAGAAAAAAAAAAGTAAGTTTTTTCATTAAAAATAATTGTCTTTACAATATCTTTTATAACAATTTTTAATCGTTCATTTTTTTTTTCAAATAATTTTTATCTATTAAATTATTTAATAATTATTTACTTATTGAGGACATATTTTTCATATTTACCCAAAATTTTACTCCTAATTGGTTAAAAGAATATACCGATTAATCACGATTGGATTCTTCTAGGATAATAATCCTTCTATTATGAAACAATTTGAAAAACATACTTTCAGCAGTAGAATAATTGTTAAGTGATTTAATATCTTAAAATTATTTGTAAAAGAAAAATAAATAAAAAATTATTAGAAAAAAAATTATAAATACTTAAATACCCTTAATCAAATAAACCTATTTCTCTTTCATTTTGGGTTTAGTTTCTTCTGTGCCGTTCCTCCCTGTCTATTTTTCTGTCAGTAGACTCATACTCTTCTTTCACAACCGTTATCAGCAATCAATCTCATACTCTCTCTCAACCATTTTCATACCCCCTCTCAGCCATTCCCATACCCCTTATCAACAGAAGTTGATGCTGACCCTGACTCTCATCTACTGCCATCTCATACCCTAGCAGACAATTTCGCACCAGGCTTCGGTTTTCAACAAAAGCTTGTCAATGTTTGAAAGGTATAATATTACCTTGAACGAGTGTTTGGCTTTATTAAGCATGATATTTTCTTCTCCAAAGGGAAGTGGTTTGTTTCACTTTAAACATTTTTATTCAATAATTTTTACTCCTCTTTGGGTATTTATGTCCTGAAGTTAGGGATGGCAAAACCCGAACCGTCCGATAGATTTCGAACCAATCCGATCCGAATGGAGAGGTTTTTTTTTTTGAATAATGGATGCGGGGCGGGGCGGGGCGGTTTTTTTTGTTTGAAAGGCGGGTATGGAGCAGTTGCAGTATTTACCTGATCCGCCCCGCCCCGCCCCGACTAGTAAAATTACTATTTTACCCTTATCTAAAAACCTAACCTAATTACTTCTTCTCTACAACTCCACCGCCATTTCCTTCTACTTTCCCCTCTACTTCTACTTTCCCCTTTTCTCTCCAACCAGCCCTTGCCCCTTAGTTCTCCCTTCTTCTTGTCGCTGCTTCGTTGGGCACGCCCGCAGGTTGTGCAGAGAAATTTTGCAGGGCTTTTAAAAGGTACGATTTATCTCAATTTTCTTCGACCTTTTTTTTTTTGGTTTATATTAATTCTTCCTCACCTGTTTAACCCCTTGCGCATTAATTTGTTTTTTTTTCCTTATCAACCTAGTTCGATTCGTGGGAGAAGCTTGCACTGAGAGAAAATTTGGTTTATATTAATTCTTAATTTGTTTAAAATCGCATTGAGAGAAAATGGTTAGCTTGCACTGCATGTTTTCTTTTTCTTTTATAGATGAATCTATTTGCATATCAAACATTGTGGAGTTCAGCTTGTGCTTCCTATGTTCAGATAGCTATATCATTAATGAAACCCAATGTCTTGCAAATGTAATTCACTATTTGGGAATTTACTTTGGGTGATAACCAAAGTTGAAGATTCAATGGAGGAAAGACCTTTTCTTGCGTGGTCATGGTCTGTTGAGCATTGTTTGAAAAAGTATAATGTGAAACTAGACAAGGGTTTGAGTAGTTATGAGGTGGAAAAGCAACGTGAGAAGTATGGTTGGAATGAGCTTGCCAAAGAGAAAGGGAAGCCCTTATGGCGCCTTGTGTTAGAACAATTTGATGACGTGCTCGTAAAGATACTTCTAGTTGCAGCTTTTATATCTTTTATTCTAGCATATATGCATGGAAGTGAATCTGAGGAGTCAGGGTTTGAGGCCTATGTGGAGCCATTTGTGATAGTATTGATTTTAGTCCTTAATGCCATTAGTTTTTTTTTTTTTTCTTATTATTTTCTTTTGGTTTGTTTGTCATATGGTTAACTACAGTTGCGGTTTTTAAGCTTTTGTTGGCAGTTAATTGCCACTCTAAGCGGGTTTTTATTTCCTTATGGGTTGTTGGGTCTTTGTTAAAACTGCTGTATTGTAATTCCTCTGTTCAGTTTGGATCAGTTATTGTTATGGTGGCTAGTTAGTTCATGTAGGTGGTTGGTTTTTTGATAATTAAAGAACAAGTAGAAAAAGAACATTGCCTTTTGTTGTTGGGTAATTAATAGCTCTCTTTATTGTTGTAATTCGACAAAATTTCATACTAGTTGAGGGAAGTTAATGCTAGGTTTCTGCTTCTGCTCTGTTTTAGCACCAAGGTTTCAACCTTTATGCATTTCTTATTTTAATTGCTTTTGGTGGAAACTTGGGATTTTATTTTATCTCTTTCTTATTACTTAGTTGTAGTTCAAGCTTCATGTTTTTTTTATCTGTTTTGCAGGAAAATTTTATTTTTTTTAATTTTATTTTTTTTAGTTTTATGCTTTATGCTTAAGACATATATTGAAGATTTTTTATGTTTTATGTTTCAGACATGTATGAAAGATGTTTTATGTTTAAATATTTTGTTGAATTTGAGAGGATTTGAGATGTTTCGTTGTTTTATGTTTAGACATGCTTTAGAGATGTCTTTTCTCTTGCAATGTATGTTGATTAGTGCACTGATATTTAGGTGAGCTATTGCTAGATTATTCTTCTTGTCTAGTTGTAAATGCACTTCATAAGTCATAAATTGTTGGTCCTAGCTATAGTTGATTGCTAAGAAGCTCAACATATGCAGTAAAATGTTAATCAAGTATACTGTAAATGAATACCAAAATATATAATAACTATACTTGCATAAGAGAACTTTATTATTTGAAAAAAAATTAGAAATAATTAATAAAAATCGGATGAGGCGGAGCGGGGCGGGGCGGGGCGTAACCGACATCCATGGAGGTGGTAGTGGTATTGAAAATCCAACATCCACGGTGGAGCGGGGCGGGGGGCGGGGCAGAGTAGGTTATTGGCGGGGCGGGGGCGGACGCCCCGCTCCATTGCCATCCCTACCTGAAGCTATTATTAACGTTGGTAAAAAGATTTAAAGTTTTAATTATCTCAAGGTATTTAAAGGTTCCTTTTCGGGTTTGAACATTTTTATTCAATAATTTTGGGTTTGTTTCACTTCTGTCCACATTTCTAAAATTGATTTGTTACATGTCAATTTCTCAAATTAGTTCTTTTAATCTAATGGACAGGTTGAAGATCTCTCAAATGAGCCCCAGGTTGAATGTGAACTAATACTAGTAAAAGTGAATGCAGATCCAAAGTTTAGAGTTGAGGTAATCCTGCTATGACTTTTAGAATGTTAAGAGTCCCTTTTAAATTCTGTTCTTGTAAATTTTTTTCCTTTGATTGGCCAACCTTGTCTTGTTTATCAAATGATGTGGTTAGTGGACATCTTCAAGGCAAAGATTGTGGATATAATCATTAACTATTGAGGTAATATGAATGGCAGAAATAACTTTGTACTTGCCCCTTCTTTTCCTTGCTTCTCCAACGCATAATTTTAGCATAAGTTGAATTTGAAAAGTTTACTTTTGTTATGGTGTTTGGGAGAAATTATATGATTGTAAATATGACTAGATTTTCTTATTCTTGTTTCAGAATTTTGGGTGCTTGCCTACATACAGGTTTATGTGGGAGAGCATGTTGACTGAGAATGAAGAACTTTCAGTAGCCACAATCTAAGAAGTATGACTGACTAATTAAAGTACATAGTAATGACTAGTGATTAAAAGAAACCTCTCATTCCTATTTCTATTTGGAGTGCTAGCTTATCTTTTAGGCAACTTAGAAACATTCTTTATTTAGTAAATAATTGTTTCTATAGAGAAAAGTTTTTTTCCTGAAGTTGGTCTAAGTTTATTCCATCATGTTTATCCAGAAACTTATTTTTAGAACATTTTAAGTAATAATTAATATTGGAAAAAATTTAAAAATGTTGTGTTATAGTTCAAAGCTAGATTAATTGCACTTGAGATATTTCTTTCAATTTTTTTTTCTGACTTTGATTGTTAATGAAGATATTTAAGAATAAGGGTAGAGAAAGACATTTTAGGACAGAGTATTTAACATTTGGTTGAGTGGACTAAAAAAGTTAGTCTACTAGGATGGACTAACTGACCTTGATTCAGAACCATGACAACTTTGGTGGACCCTTGATGAAATTTCAAGAGATGTATGTGTAATCAGTCATTTAGCATGTATTTTAAACTTTTTTGTTGGTTTAGCTGGCTAAAGTCATTTGCAACTTGGGCTGCAGGTTTATTACTATTTCAGCTTATTAGCATTCTTTGAACATTGCATTACAATACAATATGGAAAAATTGTAGAAGTGAAGTTTTACTTTCTTGTGCTTTTTCTTTATTTGGGAACATATTTTTTGGCTCAAGTCGGGACTTTTTTTTATTCCAAAACCGAAACGGGATTATGAGTTATTTGATTTGTTGATACTTATTTGATATCTGTTTGTATATAAACATTATTGAAACTAATACATCATAAAGCGCATTTTAATGGCAGGAAAAAAAGAATATATGGTTTCTAGTCATTAAGGTCATTGATTGATCTAATGATTAATGAATGAAAAGAAACCAATATACCATGATTTTCACAAAATATACAAGATGATAGTGTCTTTTATGCGTTGATGATATCAACTTTCTTTCTACCTTTATTTGCTTTAAATATTTCATATTGGGTTTTTTTATTTCGATTTCAATGTTAAATCATAAGTTACTGGTGTGCTGTCGCAGGCAACCAAAAATAAAACCTTTACTCCTAAAAATACATGTAGTAGCACAAGTAAGGATCGTTCCCTCGGAAAGTGTTTAGCCTAGTCTTATGCTATGTGAACAAGGATGGGGGGTGTTTTGTGTATAACTAATATAATATTAAGAAGAACAACTAAGGAACAATTAAAAAATTTCGAAATCAATCAAAAGAACAAAAATTAGTCTAAGTCAACATCCACCATCGAAATTTCACAACTGATCATTGATGCAAGTATATATTAATTCATATTTTGAATATTCACCGTTGGAACTATTTTTCTATCTCTCCTTAGTCGCAGTTAATTAGAAAACAAGCGATCTGATTAACCTTAACTACTAAACAACCCAAACAAGCGCTAAAGGTTTAATCTAGTAGCAACCTTAGGAACTAGAGAAATCGGTGAAGCTAAACAACACAAGCACAAGCGGTTTGCATTTAATTTTGTAGAGTATTCTTCCTAAGACCTAATAATATCTGACGCAACAAATCATTAAAT
The DNA here is from genome assembly GCA_030761205.1 of Fremontodendron californicum. Classification (NCBI taxonomy): domain Eukaryota; kingdom Viridiplantae; phylum Streptophyta; class Magnoliopsida; order Malvales; family Malvaceae; genus Fremontodendron; species Fremontodendron californicum. The sequence goes on from JAULJL010000037.1 coordinate 12,049,575, forward strand.
CTTAGTTGCTTCATAAGTTAGAGGAATCAAACAATTACGGATTTGAAATGTATCTAACTTAGCAGTAGATTGCAACGAAAAATAAACTAGTAGGCTTCCTAGTAATTAAACGAGACAATCATGAAAATTGATTCAGAAGAATATTCGATACTCAAAGCATGAATTGAACAATAAAAAGAAATTAGATCTCACAGTTTTATTGATTCCGAGGCTTCCGTTTTCTTCGACCAATTATGAAAATTAGCCGCGCAGGGCCATGATAAAAACTCAACGGAGAAGAAAAAGAAGGAAAAAGAGGAATACATTAAAGAAGAAAAGAGAGGAATGATAATAATCTGATGACCCCCCCTTTTATAAAACGTTCAGCCCCCATCTTTCTTAGAGGCCTATCTCAATCTCCTAAAAATATTCTAAGCATTATCCTAAGATAACAATATAATATCCAAATTTGATTATTTAAATAAAAGATAAAGATAAAGTCCTAATATAACTAGGAAAGTGGTATTATCAGATGGAATTAACAGTAGATTGCAAATAAATCCCATCAAATCCGCGTATTAGAATTGCATGATGAGGAATGTTCAAGCTGAAAACAGTGTAGGTGCAGTAACTTCAAGCCCAATTTCGACCTTGATGCAGACAGTATCGCTCAAAACTCAAAACACGAAAGTTGTAGAGATTTTTCTTAGTGTTCCATAGCATCTTGAATCATTTCAATCTAAGCTCGGATGAGAGAGTTATGCCCAAATTACGAATCGATGTCGAAATTGTCCAAAATCGCCCAATTAGTTTCGTTTTGCATTTGGCGCCTCCATTTGCATCCTAAATCAAAATATAAGAATAATGAGTGAATTTAGGCACCAAATAAGTATAAAAGATTAAACATTAAGGGAGAAATATATGACATTTTGCATTCTCATCAAATTCCCCCACACTTAACTTTTGCTCGTCCTTCGGCAAAACTAAAATTCACTTTCCCAAGAACACTAAGGTTGCAACACCATCAACAAAGAACAACTAAGATCTTCCAAACTCATAACATATCATGAACAAACATCTTTAAACAACTTACAATTACTTAGTAAGCATTTTCACTCGAAGATGGAGTAAACTAATTACATAGACCCTCACGAAAATAAACATTCGACTCTCATGTGTTTGAAGGGTTTGTGTTTCGCTCAAATTCATGGATTCAAATAGCGGAGCAATAGCGGTATAGAGGCCGCTATTTCGCGGTAGCGCCGTCTACCGTCACCGCTATTGAACGAAAAACGGTTACGAATTTAAATCAGAACGATAGCGATTGATCGCGGCCGCAAAAATCGGGGTAACGGTGAATAGCGGCAATATCGGTCCGCTATTGCCGCTATTCCCATTTTCAGACTAATTTTTTTTATATGAAAAAAAATTCATTTTTGTTCAATCTGAGAATTGCAAAAAAAAAAAAAAAAAAAAAAAAGGCTTAAGAAGATACTATTAGGCATAGCATCATCCCAACACAAAAACGCAAAAAGATAGAAAGATTTTTCTCTCTCCTTGGGTTTTCATTTTTTAATGTTTTTCAGTGGATTTTGAGACTCCAAAATTAGTGAGGAGGAAGGTTGAGGGAAGGGGAGAAACATATCGAGAGAGGGGTTGCTTGGAGCGGCGGTCGGCTGTTGCTGGCGGCAGAGGATGGCAGCTGGAACGGCGGACCAGCATCGGGAGCTGGGTTTTTGGTTGATGTTCTTGAATTCATTTTAGAGAGAAAGGCTTTAGATTTAGAGAAAGAGAGCCGTCGAAGAAGAAAAGAACAAATATTAAAGTTTTGCCTTTTAGGTAAGATTCAAAACAATGTGGTTTTGGAATAATAGAAAGAAAAAAAAAAAGAATATGAAAAGGAAACAAAGAAGAAAGGAGAAAGAAAAACTAAAATGGAGTCAGCGGGCCAATGATTAGATCCAATTTCTTGGCTCAACATTTTTGGGTCATTTAATTTGAGCCTAATCCAAAAGTTTTGAAAGTATATTTATGTTTTGGCCTTTTTTTCATGTATTTTTATTTGTTGGTCATTTTTTTCTTTATATATACATTATATATATATATATATTTGTTTGAAGGAAAATAATATGGTTTAATAATAAAAACTATAATTATTTAGAGAAATTTTTTAGAAAAGAATTTATATCATTATTTTTAGGTGATGAAATTTTATATTATTATATTTTTAAATTTACAATATTATTAAATATGAATGCTTGATGTTTAACATGTTTTATCTTATTAATTATTAAGATTCTTAGAAATTCATAGATATAAGAATGATTAGTTTTCTAATTTTTTTAATATAAATATTTATTATAATATAAAAATTGTGAATATTTTTTTATAAATAAAAAATTATAAAGTGTCACAAAATAATTTAAAAAATATTAAAAAAGAGTTTTTATAATTATAATTACTTTGTTTTTTAATAAATTGTGCAAAAAATAAAAAAATTCACAACCGCGATGACCGCAATGACCGTTATAGCATCCGTTACGTCCGCAACCGCGATAAATGCAATGCGACCGAAAACGTGTATGCTACCGCAATTTAAATCCCTACTCAAATTCATTCCAATGGAAATGATCTACCATAGGCTTGCATATCTTTTCATTCTCTACCATTGGGATCACATGCATAACACAAATCATAAGGACTTTTTTAAGGGTTGTAACGGGGTTTAGGATAAGGTGGGAAATATTTGAGAGTGTAGTTCAAAAGCTATCGAAACTAGTGGAGCAAAAATGAATCAACTCAAGCTCGAATATATAAGATATGTAAAACCAATCACTCCATTCAGCAGTTTTCACCTTGTATATATCATGTATAAATAAACCCCTTTATTGGAATTTTAGGAGGAATTATGAACATGGACAGTTTGTAATATCAAAAGCAATTTCCTCCATCATTTCCTTTGTTTTTTTTTTTTTTTTGAACA